>BSBN01000378.1:0-5000660 GCA_027924645.1 Cunninghamia lanceolata | reverse complement strand
TACGAGGTGTCTCATTCCTGAAACTAGACATTATCAATCAATCAATCATATCAATTGTCTTATACAGGATGTTGCATCATTGAAACTAGACCAGGTGTCTTATACGACATGTTTCATTTCTTAAAACTAGACACTATCAATCATCAATCATTATCATTATCAATCAATCCAATCAATCATCGACTTTCAGCTTGACATGGGAAATCGCCTTGTTCATGTTTGGATCATTTGTGCATGCTTTGCTTGTCTTGTTTGAGTGTGCTTTATCATTGTTGTCTTGCATCTGTATCTATCCTTGCAACATACCTACCACTTTGTCATCATGGTCTTTCATATCATGGTGGTTTAGGCATATGTTTGCTAGTGACTTTCAATCCTTTTCACATTTGACACATCATCACCCTGGTCTTCATACCTTGGTGCATAATGTCCGATGCTATATCAAACATCAGGTTGCTCAAACTAAATCAACATAACTCTACCTCCTTCCTTTCATTTTTCAAGAGCGTATCCATCTCCTTCGTCCCTCCATATCCTCTTGAGGGGCATCATGTACCAATCCTTCATTTTTATGAGCCCATTTGAACCTCATCCAATACAACCAAAATCTGAATCCAAAACCTATGTTTTAATCTTCTTTGAAACGGCATTGCTTCACAACATCATCTCAAAGAGGGGCAAAATGTAGACATCAAAAATTGACCATCGATCAAACCCTTAATTATTCCTTAAGGTACCCTTAATCCTAAGATTTAATTAATTAATTAAATCTTTCATACCATCTCTCATAAGTAATAAATTCAATTTAACAAAATTAATTTATTATTTACCAATAAACCTAAAAATCTATCGTAAATAATAAATTAAATAAATTTAATTTATTATTTTATCCAAAACCTAAATCTATTTGTAAAAGACAAATTAAAAACATCAAAAACCCTAACTACCTTTTATCTACCTTTTTACCGTTCAACCGCTCCAACCACTTTGCCCAAACCTTATAAAATCAACCCATTTTTCATTTACGACCCCCTCAAGTCTTCATATGGGAGTTATGCTGCAAAAACATTTGAGCAACCATATTTAAATTTGGTAACATCTAATCTTATTTGGCTTTATAGTCTTATCTTTTATCTTTTCTATTACACTTAGTATAAATTTTAGGGTTTGTAATAGATTCAAATCTTTTATTAAAATTTATATTTTTTTGTAAATAGTTTTCATAAGCTATAATCAATTTGCTAGAATCTAGAGCATTTCCTTTTATATTTGCTTGATGCTTGTCTAGGGAACCTAAGGTATTTTTTGTTGAGAATATATATAGACACACACAATGGAGGAGGTTGTCTACACATTATCCTTCCTACTCCACAATGAGGTAATTTATTGTTAGGGGTGTAAGTTCTTCTCGAAGCTCATAGATGGTGTTTCCATGCTTTTATGTCTATTTTTGTTTTTTTTAAGCTACAATTAATTGGCTAGAATCTAAAGCATTTTCTTTTGAATTTGCTTGATGCCCTTTCTAGGATACCAAGGGTCTTTTTTAGTACATATATACACCCCCATGTAGCAACATTTATGTAAAAAAATGATATGCTATATGTTCGAACATATAAACCAAATTCATCTTCTTTAACTCAAAATTAAAAATAAATAAATAATATTATTAATAAGTGGCCACATAATGGCTAGTTGCTTGTGTCTAAATTGTTATGATGATTTATATAATTTGTACAAATAAATTAATTTTTAGATAGTATTGTATAAAATATAAAAAGATTAAATATAAAATAATGAGACATGTAAGGAGTTGGACTCCAACAATAATACTTTCAATTGTTGTTGCCATAGAATGTAGACTACAGTCTAGTACAAATTTCATTTTATTTAAGATAAAACGAGATCATGAGTTTAAGACCAACAAAATTGACACATTAAAGTTACCTGTTGTGCCTTGCACACATGCCCCATTTTACCAAATGGAGACCCCCTTTTTTTGCTTTGGCTTGGAGTATCGGTCTTTCTTCCTTATAATGATGAGAGTGAAATTGTGCTTAGAACGAAGGATTTGCTTCAAATTTGAGTATTTCACATGTTTAGAGTCATTTGATGTCTTGCATGATTGATTTGGAGGTGTCTTGATTGGGTTTGTGCTTTAGAAGTAGTCATTTGTTGCCTTTTGTGTTGAAATGGGGTGTTACTACATTTTGGGTCTAAAATCCTATGTCATTGGATATTGTCCCTTGAAACTACTTTTGTAGGATGTATCATGTTGAAATTCCTAGTTTCTAGACCTTAGAGTTGTAAAATCATGTCAAAATCCACAAGGTTTCACTAAGGGGTTCATATGCTTTCACCTTGATACATGTTCCTGACACCCTAATTTGGCTAAGTCTGATACCTAAAAACCTTGAAAAATGGCAGTCTAAAATCTGGGGGAACCTCAAAAATCTAGAATATGCATGTTAAATCCTATGGATCTGGAACTTATCTCAAAAATCCTGATAGTATATTTCAAAATATTTAAAGTATAGGCTTAAATATATTTTGAAATATACTGTCACCCTAGACAATTCAAAATCTGGCGCTAAAAACACCCCCTATTGCACCTAGCGCTAAAAACCCACTACACTGCTTAGCACTAAAAAACACGCCACTGCACATGTGCAACATCGCTAAAACCCCGCAATCCACTTGAGGCAAAAATTCTCACATCACCGCCTTTGCGCTAAAAGCTGGTTCAATTGACTTTGTGCAACACAACCCAAAACCTGCACTAGGTAGTGCAAGCTAAAATCGCCGCTAAACTTGCCAATGCACCTAACGCTAAAAATAGACCCTACTGACTTGTGCTAAATTTGATCCTGATTGACTTTATCTAGTACCCCGCTAAATTCATGCAAGTCGGTATAAGTTAAAAGTGACACCAAAGGCCTATTGTTATACACTTTATACACTATGCGCTGAAAACTATCCTCACTACTTGGCACTAAAAATCACCCTCGTTGCCTTTAGGTAGTAGCACCCAAAATCAGCGCTAGGTCAGTAGGACCCAAAATCAGCGCTTTTTGACATTTTGGGCTGAAAAACACATTTTTTGAAGGTGGAAAATGGATTTTAATGGTGAATTTGGTCTGCATATGCATTTGTCACATCATGATGAACATTTTTAGCATATTAGGGTAGATTTTGGGCACGTTTGACATCAATTAATGCCACTGCACGTGAAATGTGTAGTAGCCCCCCAAAAATCCCACTTTTTGCAAAAAAGGGGGTATGTGCAGGATCATGATGGGCCAAACTATACCTCTAAGTGGCAATGAAAATACAAAAAATCAGACTTAATCAAGTTCATGTGAAAATTTAAATGGATTATCTACACAATTTGAAAAAGATGTAAGAACAAAATTTGTAGAGAATTGAATCTAGTTTGTGGGCTACTATTTAAAAAAAAAAAAAAACTAAATTTATTTAGTGGAAAATAAATATTTCAATGAACAACTATTAAATTTTTTAGAAAAAAATAAAAAGTGGGTGTCTGTCCAGCCACCTAACAATGAGATTTTTTTTTCTGAAACTTTCAAAATAAGTAGAGGATTCATGCCCGGATGCGACGCATTTTTTTTGAAATTTTTTTCCAATAAAATAATTAGTTATGATTTTTTTACTGACTTTTAAAAAAAACTAGAAAGTAATTTCCAGCCAACCTAACTCGATTAAAAATAATCAGAATTCAATTTTTTTTAAACCTATAGCCAACGAAGCATAGAGTGTGACGCATCTTTTGGATTTGAAAAGGTGAAATGGTTTGAAAGTTATGGATGTTTTTCAATCAGTGTGTCCATAAGGATTTCAGACACACACTATATAGAAAATTTATTAATAATTATTTAATAAAATGATAATCAAGAAAATCTTATATTTTTAGAAAGCTGACAATTTCCTGCTATCAACCCTTTTCATTTTATCAATTTTGCATTAAAAAAAAGTCGTTAGCACGAAGGGTGAGTTCGAAGAAGAGAGTGAAACCTGTAAAAATGTTAGAATTGAGGGAAAGTCAACTATGACAGTCCCAAGCCTACATACAAGGCACAAGCGAAGCAAAATGAATATCCATTATTAATGGATATCTGTTTGCTTGGTAAAATAACATTTTTCCTTTTTTATGTTTTACAAAATGATATCCATTTTCTTTACCCTATATGTTACTCTCTCTCTCTCTCAAAATGTGGTCTATCAATATCCCACAAATGGTCATAAGAATTCATCTTTAGCTTTGTGTAAAATGCTAAAAAGGTGGTCTATCGATATCCCGCCATATTCTTATGACCATTGCATCTAATTTCATCTATGATTGAAAGGCTTGTCTATTTTCTAAGTTTTTGTAAAGAGCATTGATAACAACATTGTAATGTCCATTTTTAGATCCATTTTCTGCATTTCCTATAATCATGGTAGTCTATGAAATCACATTTTTTGAGGCATTCTATCAATTAGTTAGTAATGTCTTGTCTATGTTTCCATAGTTTTTATAATATTTACTATAAAGTTACCAAATATAATATTTGATAGAATCCCCCTATCATTATTCTTTTGATGGATGCCCAGTACCATTCCTTTTGTGTAAGTAAATATGATAGTAGAAAAGATCATGGAGTTTGGCTATATACAAGTCGACTACATTTGTTTGAAGATTTTTAAACTTTTTCAACAATTTCATTATGTTATGCATTGTAATGTTGGCACTTTGTAAGTTCTTTTTTGAAATGTATGTAAACATAAGAAAAGTCTACACATAATAGTTGGTCTTTTGGTAAATGAACGTTGTGGAACTTCACTGCAATTTACAAGTTGTGGATGAGTGCATTAGGATTTTGCATTGATGATGCATAATTATTTTCAAAACCTTCATTTATATACTTACGAGATTTTGGGAAGTGGAGTCATGTTTTCCATCTACAACTTTGTAAAGGTTCCACTTTTCCACCAATAGATTAACATTACTTTTAATCATGTAAGACTTTGGGATGTTAAGATAAAATTAAGTTGGCAAAAGTGCACCTTGACTTTACACTTCTACTTTTTTCAGATCTCTCTCTCTCTCTGACCTATCTACCTCCTAATTAAATCCTATTCTAGCTTTCCTAGTTTTCCTTTTCCTTTCCAATTTTAGAGAGAGAGAGAGAGTCCTAATTTTCTTGTTTTTATTTCCTTCATCAATAAGGGAGAGGGAGAGAGAGGCATGAGATAGAGATAGAGAGAGAGAGATGAGATAGATATGGAGAGATAGAGGAGACAGATATGGAGAGATAGAGGAGACAGAGGGGAGAGATAGGGAGATAAAGAGTGAGCGAGATGTCTAGAGAGATAGGGAGAAGGATTGAGAGGTAGAGGGACAATAGAGATAGGGAGATAGAGATTTAGGGTTGCTTGGGTTAGGGGTTAGGGTTTAGGAGGGAGAGAGAGAGAGAGAGAGAGAGAGAGAGAGAGAGAGAGAGGAGAGAAGAGAGAGAGAGAGAGAGAGAGAGAGAGAGAGAGAGAGAGAGAGAGAGAGAGAGAGAGAGAGAGAGAGAGAGAGAGAGAGAGAGAGAGAGAGAGAGAGAGAGAGAGAGAGAGAGAGTGAGAGAGAGAGAGATGAGAGAGAGAGAGAGAGAGAGAGAGAGAGAGAGAGAGAGAGAGAGAGAGTGAGAGAGAGAGGAAGACAGAGAGAGAGAGAGAGAGAGAGAGAGTGAGAGAGAGAGAGATAGAGAAGAGATGAGAGAGAGAGAGAGAGAGGTTTAGGGTTGCTTGGATTAGGGGCATTATTTAGGGTTTATGGTTTTGGGGTTTAGGGGTTAAGGTTTAGAGGGTTAGGGTTTAGAGAGAGATAGAGGACCAATACCTGGAGATATAGAGAAGACTGAGAGAAAAGATAGGAGATAGTGAGTGAGGGACTGGCCAGAGACATAGTGAGAAAGATTAAGAGCTAGAGGCACAAAGGCGATAGGGAGATAGAGGTTTAGGGTTACTTGGGTTTGGCGTTTAGGGTTTAGGGTTTCTCGGGTTTAGGGGTTAGGGTTTAGGGTTTATTATTTAAGGGTTAGGGGTTTAAGTTAGAGGTTTAGGGTTTAGGTTTTAATAGAGAGAGAGGAATGATAGGGAGATATAGAGGAGACTAAGGAGAGAGATAGTGAGATAGAGAGTGAGGCACATGGCAAGGGACATCGGGAGAGAGATTGAGAGGTAGAGGGATATAGAGATACGGAGATAGGGAGATAGAAGTTCAACGTTTCTTGGATATAGGGTTTAGGGGTGTAAGGTTGCTTAGGTTTGGAGATAGCTAGATAGAGAGAGAGAGAGGAGACAGATAGGGAGAGATAGAGGAGATAGAAGGGAGAGATCGAGGAGACATAGGGGAGAGATAGGGAGATAGAGAGTGAGCAAGATGTCCAAAGAGATAGGGAGATAAGGGAGAGATATAGAGATAGGGGTTTAGGGTTTCTCGAGTTTAGGGTTTAGGGGTTAGGGGTTAAGGTTTAGGGGAATTATTTAGGGTTTACGGTTTAGGGGTAAGGTTTAGAGGTTTAGGGTTTTAGTGTTTAGAGAGAGGGACCGATAGGGAGATATATAGAGTGAGGGACATGGCTAGAGACATAGGGAGAGAGATTGAGAGGTAGAGGAACAATAGAGACAGGGAGATAGAGAGATAGAGATAAATAGGGTTGCTATGGGTTTAGTGTTTAGGGTTTAGGGGTTTGGGGTTTATTGATTTAGGGGTTTATGGTTTCTCGGGTTTAGGGTTTAGGGGTTATGGGTTAGTGCTTAGGGCATTATTTAGAGTTTATGGTTTAGGGGTTAGGGGTTAGGGTTTAGGGTTTAGGGCATTATTAAGGTTTAGAGGTTTTGGTTGCTCGAGTTTAGGGTTTAGGGGCTTTATTTAGGGTTTACGTTGCATGTCAAAAGAAGTCTCTCTCTAAATCCTCAACCCTAAATAATGCCCCCTAATCCCTAACCCCTAACTTGTAACCCCTAAACTCTAAACCTAAGCAACCCTAAACCTCTATCTCCCTATCTCTCCCTTATCTCCCTCTCTCTATCATTGCTCTACCTCTCAATCTCTCTCCGTATCTCTCTAGACATCTCACTTACTCTCTATCTCCCTATCTCTCCCTCTGTCTCCTCTATCTCTCCCAATCTATCTCCTCTCTCTCTCTACCTATCTATCTCTCCCTATCTCTTGCTTCTCTCTCCCCTATCATTCCTCTATCTCCCTATATCTTTGGACATCTCGCTCATTCTCTATCTCCCTATCTCTCCCCTCTATCTCCTCTATCTCTCCCTATTTGTCTCCTCTCTATCTCTCTCTACCTAGCTATCTCTCCCTATCTCTTTATCTTTTTGCCTCTCCCCCCTATCATTCATATATCTCCCTATCTCTCACTTATATCTCTCCCTCTCCCTTATCAATGAAGGAAATGAAAACAAGAAAACTAGGAGATAGAGAGTTGCTTGGGGTTAGGGGTCAGGGTTTAGGGCATTATTTAGGGTTTATGATTTTAGCATTGCTCAAGTTTAGGGTTTAGGGGAATTATTTAGGATTTAGGGTTGCTCAGGTTTAGGGATTAGGGTTTAGGGGTTTGGGGTTTAGGTTTTAAAGAGATAGAGAGAGGGATTAATAGAGATTGGGAGAGATAGAGGAGACAGAGGGGAGAGAGAGATAGAGAGATAGAGAGTGAGAGACATGTCCAGAGACAGAGAGAGATTGAGAGGTAGAGATGATAGAGATAGGGAGATAGGGAGAATAGAGGTTTAGGGTTACTTGGGTTTAGGAGAATTAGGGTTTTGGGTTTTATGGTTTTGGGGTTAGGGGTTAAGGTTTTAGAGGTTTAGGGTTTAGAGAGAGATAGAGGACCAATAGGGAGATATAGAGGAGACCGGGGGGAGAGATAGAGAGATAGAGTGTGAGGGACATGGCTAGAGACATAGGGAGAGAGATTTAGAGGTAGAGGGAAAAAGATGATAGGAGAGATAGGGAGATAGAGGCTTAGGGTTAATTGGGTTTAGGGTTTATGGTTTGGGGTTTATTGGGTTAGGGTTTAGGGGCATTATTTTCAGTGTTTAGGGTTTATTATTTAGGGGTTAGGGGTTCAGGTTTAGAGATTTAGGGTTTAGGGTTTATAGAGAGAGATGAATGATAGGGAGATATAAAGGAGACCAAGGAGAGAGATAGGGAGATAGAGAGTGAGGCACATGGCCAGGGACATAGGGAGAGAGATTGAGAGGTAGAGGGATGATAGAGATAGGAGATAGGGGAGAGATAGGGAGATAGAGGTTTAGAGGTTGACTGGATTTAGGGTTTAGGGTTAGGGGTTAAGGTTTAGGTGCATTATTTAGGCTTTAGGGTTTATGGTTTAGGGGTTAAGGTTTAGAGGTTTAGGGTTTAGTGTTTAGAGAGAGGACCTATAGGGAGATATAGAGAGTGAGGGACATGGCCAGAGACACAGGGAGAGAGATTGAGAGGTAAATGAATGATAGAGATAGGGAGATAGAGGTTTAGGGTTGCCTGGGTTTAGTGTTTAGGGTTTAGGGGTTAGGATTTAGGGGTTTAGGGTTTCTTAGGTTTAGGGTTTAGGGGTTAGGTCTTAGGGCTTAGGGGCATTATTTAGGGTTTATGGTTTAGGGGTTAGGGGTTAGCATTTAGGGGTATTATTTAAGGTTTAGAGGTTTCTAGTGTTGCTTGGGTTTTAGGGTTTAGGGGCATTATTCAGGGTTTAAAATTGCATGTCAAAAGAAAATATCTCTCTCTCTAATCCCTCAACCCTAAATAATGCTTCTAATCCCTAACCCATAACCCCTAAACCTGAGCAACCCTAAACCTCTATCTCTAGGTATCTCTCCCTTATCTCCCTTTGTATCATTCGTCTACCTCTCAATCTCTCTCCCTATCTCTCTAAACATCTCACTCACTCTCTATATCCCTATCTCTCCCTCTATCTCCTCTATCTCTCCCAATCTATCTCCTCTCTCTACCTATCTATCTCTCCCTAGCTCTTTCCTCTCTCCCCCCTATCATTCCTATATCTCCCTTATCTCTCTGACATCTCTCTCACTCTCTATCTCCCTATCTCTCCCCTATGTCTCCTCTATGTCCCTATCTGTCTCCTCTCTATCTTTACCTAGCTATCTCTCCCTATCTCTCTCTCTTGCCTCTCTCCCCCTATCATTCCTATATCTTCCTATCTCACCCCCTCTATCTATTCCTCTCCCCTTATTGATGAAGGAAATGAAACAAGAAAACTCTCTCTCTCTCTCTCTCTCTCCATGCACATACCCATTAGGTAGGATATTTTGCATATGGTGGTCATATCCTTAAGGTCCAATGACCTCCAAACTTCACAAATAGATATAGAGCATAATTTCAAGCATCTTTCATAAAGACCACTTCTTCTACATAGGTGCATCTAATACCACTTTTTCATTGTTTTTCACATTTAATACTTATTCTTTTTCATTTGCCAAGTCCTACATGTGTCCAAGTTGTATTGTTTGTCAAGTTTTTAGTCTAATTGTTAGTCCTAGCTATCATGGATATTAAAATGTTAGTATAGTTAGATTTATCCTTAGGTAACATTAATTTACACAGTGTTGCACAAACAACCACACTCAAAAATAACCTTACCTAATTAAGGTTAACCTTTAAGGTTCTTTCCTTTGGTGAGCCTAACATATCCAACTAGTTCAATCTTCTTATAGTTCATGCTTAGCCTTCCAAGAGAGTTCATGCCATGTTAACTTTGCATTATGTCCTCACTTTCCTCTTGCTAGTTGTAGTACTCTTTTTTTCTAATCCTATCCCTATATCATACTATTGTTGTTGACTTTTGTTTCCATCTTCATCATCATAGTCCTAGTTATCCTATTTTGAGCCTACCATTTATCCTTAGCCATGTCTTGTACTTCTTCTATTCATGTCAATTTTAATGACCTCTAAATTTTCCATAAATTATTCTCCACCAAACCCTAGACCCTCACCCAAATCATTACTTTCCTAAGAAAAGCCCTTCCCCAAACATCATTTGATCATGTGGCTTCTTCCATCACTAGACAGGTGTGCCTACTTTCTATTATTCATCCAATACAATCCCAATGTCATAGCTCACATTCCCACACCTACATTCATAGACTCCATTCTCCCTATTGAAACCATCATTGATAATAATTTTAAGGAGTCTCCCTTGAATACTAATGTTAAACCATGGATTATCCCATATCCCCATCATAAACTTTCCTCACCTTTGAACCCTTAGAAGATGACATTTAGCTATCCCCACGATTACCAATCAAACTTTCTTGCAATCCCACATAAGACACCTTACCCATCACTTCACCTAGGTCATCACTAATTAAATTACCTCATTACTCCATTCAACCATACCCATACCACCCCTTTCTCACTCCACAACCTGTATTAATGCATGATTCACCCTATGACATGCTACAATTACCACAATGCCAAATCACTCTACCATCATTCTTCATATTATCTTATGAATCACCATCCTTTCTTCCCATTCCTTGAGATATCATACCATGACACACACCAATGAAAACAATTAAAAAACCAATGAAAATAATTTAAATAAAACCATTTTTTATAGTTTCAAAAAACGGATATCCGTTTTGGGAATATTCCAGAAATAGATATCTGTTTCCTACAACTATAAAAATGGTTTTTAAACCACAAAACAAATATTCATTTTGGTTTCGTATCCAAACCAAAATAGATATTTTTAACATGCCTATGAAAGTCAAAGTTAGCCAATTCATGAATTTGGCTAAGTAAAGACGCGATTTTTTTTTCCATTGCCACTGTTTGGCCCGCGTTGATCCTACACATACCTAGGAGCTAAAAATGCAAAACAAATGTCTCCAAATGGATTCAAATGGCCACAAAAACATCCCAGATCATTATATTGGCCAAATGGGTACTTGAAAACTATGAAAAACATAGAAAATCATGTGAAAACCACTGGATTTGTGATGATCTTCATAAGGAAGTAACGTTGGTTTTGAGTTGTTCCCAAGTGATCCACGGCTGCAAATGGACACATATTGATCCAAATTGATGGAAAATGATTGTTTGTGGTGAAACTGATGCTTTGCATTATGAATTGTAGGTCTTGGAGGACACATGAGCTTGTTGGAGCTGTCTTGGAAGGTGAACACACAAAGGTGTAGTGTTGACCCAGATATGCAGAACCTTCATTTTATCAACCAAATTGACACTGCACATGCAAGAAGAAGTTAATATGATGTTCAAGATGATGGAAATGAGCCCATAGGAGCTTGAAGACATAGAAGATCAAGTCTACTTCATTGTTGTTCCTACAGATCCAGTCCAATGACCAAGACATGTGCACATCTATTCCAGCAGTCCATTCATCAAAAGTTGAACCCAACAAGGATCTAGTTGGATATGCCTTCATAAAAAATGTGCCACACACTCCTCTTATGGTGCAGGGGCACCTATAGGTCCAAGAGACCTATCATGAGTCTTTTTCTTGTTATGTTCTAGTTTTCTATGTAATAAGGTCTTGAGAACCATCTTGAAGTCTTTTGAAACATGTTGAAGTCATTTGCAATCACCTTGTAAGGCCTTGATGCCAATTGTTTGCATGAAGACAATTAGGACCTAGTTAGTCAACTATGGTCAAACCCTCCGCAAGAGTGATGGAGTGGAATTCATGTAATCCATGTTTGGGAGTCATTCATGTCATGTAGGCATTACCTTAGAGGAGTTTGAAGTGGTTTTGAGAACGAATTGTCCATATTGTAAACACAACACACTAATATGCATTAGGAACAAGGTGACAAATGATCAATTTGGAGGTTGCAGAGTTGGTTTTCAGTTGCCAATCATCCCCAACTACTTGATAGTGATGTAAACAAGTATAAATGCCTCTCACAAATCGTGCAGGATATAGTTGAAGAATTTTAGGGAGAAATAAGAAAACTCTATTCGCTTTCCTACATTTTTCTGGTGTTCTATTGCTGTTACAGGCCGTATTTCTACCTAATACAGGTCTTTCATAAATCTATAGCCTATTGAAGTGTTAGAGGAGGATGTTTGTGTTGTTTTAAACTTGATTTGAGGTCTTGAAACTAATTTTGAACGAAGTTATAGTCCATTTTCTACAAACTATTCATTAAACCTCAAACTAGGGTTTTGGAGGAAAATGATGGGACTGTGACCATTCCACTACTTCTTATCACTATGGAGTCAGTGGAATGGATCTGTGCACTGATGGTTTTGTTGTTTGGCTCATTTGCAGGATGGGAGAGCAAATTTTGCCTGAGATTTGCATGATTTGGCTTAACAAACCCATGTGTTAAGCCCTAAGGAGCAACCCAAGTATCTAGAAACCATACAGTCAACTGTAGGAGCATAAAACTAGTTAAATCTCTTATTTTTTTAGGTAACAAACATGTCCCAATGGATTTTCCAGTTCTGTGAAGTCAGTTAGAAGTAGTCTCTTTGGAAAAGAGGCCTACTTGGGGCTCTGGTCAGAATTACTAGTCCTAATTTGGGACACATGTTCCAAAGAAACCTAAGGCCATTTTCACATATGTTGTGTGTCTCCACAAAGGTCATCTTGAACTAGTTTGGGATTTTAGAAGGAAAGTCACAATTGAAAGATATTCACTTTTGTTCCCTAAACAAGGCTACAAGGAGTAGTGAAGGTTTGTGAAGCAAGTACCCATTCTCTATGTGCAAGACCCTGATCATTGGTTTGGGAAGGTTGTTTAGGTTGTCTTGAAACATTGTAAATGTCTACCCTCAAGAAAACAGCTCATCTGATATCCTGTCCTATGATGAGTACTTTGGCTTAGGAATTTGAATGCCTAGAAGACTGGTTATTGGAGCAACAGTATTTCCCCTACATGCTTCATGTTTTGTATCACACTTTGATGATCTATTGTTGAGTCATTCCTCCACCTAGCCTCTGGCATCATAGTGGTATCAGAGCAGGTTTGATTGGGAAAGTTGTACAGAGAAATTGTGAAGTTGAGGTGTGTGACAATGCCTCCAAAAGGTGGGTCTACAGTTGCAAGGGAGTTGAAAGCCTTGAGAGATAAGGTAGAGGCCTTAGAGAAGAGGAGAATGACCATTGAGGAAGAGAGTACCTTAGTAGAGGAGGAAGAGGATGGAGAGGAAGACCATCCTGAAGAAGAAATGCCTCCTGAAGAGAGAAGGTTCAGTGGATTCTTGAAAATCATAAAAGCAGAAGCCACTGAAGTGAAGATAGACATCCCAATGTATGGGGGGAAAATGAATGCTAAGGCATTACTAGAGTGGGTGGATGCCATGAACAACTACTTTGAATACAAGTAGATGGCAGATAACAAAAAGGTTAAGTTTTCCAAGACCAAATTGAATGGGGCTGCTTTGACTTGGTGGAATTACTACCAAGGAGAGAGAGTGAAAGAGGGTAAAAACATGGTGACTTCATGGGAAAGAATGGTAAGAAAATTGAAGGCACAATTTCTTCCTGCAGATCATGATGTGCAAGTGTTTAGGAGGCTGTAGAACTTGAAGCAAAAGAATATGGACATAGCCACCTATACTGAGGAGTTTCACAAGCTTAGTATGAGGTGTGGCTATGTGGAGAACGAGAAGGAGAGAGTGGCCAGGTATTTGAATGGCCTAAGGTTCACAATCCAAGATGAGATGAGACTAGTGACCCCTAAGATAGTAGAAGAGTGCTTCCAAGTGGCATGTAAGGCAGAGGAGAAGTTGAAGAGGAAGAGTGATCAGAAAAATAGAGGAAGAGACATAAACTTTAGAGGAAGAGGGTCTTTTGGGGGCATAAATCAATCCTAAAGGCAGCAAGGAGAGTCTAGTCAAAATGAACAAAGTGGAGACTCAAGTAGTAGAGGAAGTTTTAGAGGAAGAAGACCAAATGGGAGAGGAAGATTTGGTGATCCAAGAAGGGGTTCTAACACCTTCACAGACAGATGTTATAACTATAACCAAGTGGGACATCCAACCTTCAAATGTCTAGAGAAGCAAGGCTCTAGTTCTCATGGAGGAGAAATGAGAAATCAGCTAGTGCAAGAAGAGGATTGTCAAAGTGTCAACACACCACCTAAGCCTACAAATCCAGAGTATGGAGAGAGCCTAATAATGAGGAGAACTCTCTTGAAGGTGCCAAGTACCAAGGAGCCACCACAAAGGAAGTCACTTTTCAGAACTTCTTGCAAATCCGGTGGAAAGGTATGTAAAGTCATAGTTGATTTAGGATCTACAGATAATTTGGTATCATTAGAAATGGTTGAGAAGTTAGGATTGAAGAGAATCCCTCATTCTACCCCTTATAAGGCGTCTTGGTTAAATAAGGGTCAACAAGTACTTATAAATGAGAAATCTTGGGTAGATTTTCAAATTGGGGGGTATAGGGATAGGGTCCTATGTGATGTGATCCCCATGGATGCTTGCCATCTACTCCTAGGACATCCATGGCAGTATGATCTCAATGTACAACATGATGGGCAGAAAAACACCTATACTACCACAAAGAATGGTGTGTCTTTTACCTTGAATCCTTTACCGGATGAAGGCATAGATAAATAAGTGGGTTCTAGTGTCATGGTGGTAGGAGGAAAGGAGTTTTTGCAGACCTTGAAAGAAGAAGGGGGTCTAGGATTTGCCTTAATTGTTAAGCCAAAGTGCAGGTCTATTTTGTCTGCAAAAAATAGAGAACCTATCCCCAGTGAAGTCCAAAACTTGTTGGAGAAGTATAAGGACATTGTAGTAGATGATTTACCTAATTCTTTGCCTCCAATTAGAGATATCAGTCATCATATTGACTTGATACCAGGGGCTACATTGCCTAATAAGACTACCTACAAAATGACACCAGCCCAAAATGAGGAGATTACAAAACAAGTGCAAGAATTGATAGACAAAGGCCTAGTGAGAAAAAGTTTAAGCCCATGTGCTGTACCTACTGTCTTAGCACCCAAGAAGGATGGAAAATGGAGGCTTTGCACTAATTCTAGAGCCATCAACAAGATAACAATCAGGTATAGATTCCCTATGCCTAGGATAGAAGATCTAATGGATTGTTTGGGAGGAGCATGCTACTTCTCAAAGATTGATTTGAAAAGTGGTTACCATCAGATAAGGATTAGAGAGGGAGATGAGTGGAAGATAGCTTTTAAGACCAATGAGGGCCTCTATGAATGGTTGGTGATGCCCTTTGGGTTGTTTAATGTACCTAGTACTTTCATGCACCTAATGAATGAGGTATTGAAACCTTTCATTGGAAATTTTGTTGTGGTTTATCTACATGACATTCTTGTTTTTAGCAGGTCCAAAGAAGAACATTTGAGGCACCTTGACATGGTACTAAAGAGGCTACATGAGGAGAAATTGATGATAAACTTGGAGAAGTGTGACTTCATGAAAGAAGAGTTGGTGTACCTTGGCTTTGTCATTTCCAAGGGAAGTTTGAAAATGGATCCTTCAAAGGTAGATGCCATTCTCAGTTGGCCAACTCCAAGATCAATGGGGGATGTGAGGAGCTTCCATGGACTTCCAAGCTTTTATAGGAAATTCATAAAGAACTTCAGCCACATATGTACACCCATCATTGACACCATCAAAGGAGGTAATAAGAGTAAGTTTTCTTGGACTAATGAAGATGATAAAGGGTTTGAATATTTGAAGAAAAGAGTATCCTAACAACCTATACTTGTGCTCCTTGATTTTGATAAAGTTTTTACCATTGAGTGTGATGCTAGTAACCAAGCAATAGGGGTTGTTTTAAGCCAAGAGGGAAGACTAGTTGCATTTTTCAGTGAAAGGCTTAATGAAGCAAAAAGAAAATATTCATCATATGACTTGGACTAATTTTCTATGGTTCAAGCAATTAAAAAATGGAGGCACTACTTATTACCCAAAGAATTTGTTGTTTTTACTGACAATCATGCTCTAAGTTTCTTGAATGGGTAGGATAAACTAAATCATAGGCACATGAAGTGGGTTGAGTTTCTACAAGCATATACCTTCACCATAAAACATAAGAAAGGCCAATAAGGTGGTAGATGCACTTAGTAGGAGGGCATTTGTGGTGCAGGAAATACAACTTCAAAGCATGGGGATAGATGCACTCAAAGACATGTACCATGATGATGCTAACTTCAAGGAGATTTATGAGGTTTGCAATCAGTTTTTGAACACATTTCATAGTGAATACTCTAATTTTTTACTTTAGAATGGTTTTCTTTTCAAAGGGAGTTAGTTATGTGTGCCTAGATGCTCAATGAGAGAGAATCTTATAAAGGAAAAGCATAGTGGGAGTCTTGGAGGTCATTTTGGGCTTGACAAGACTTTGGATCAGGTTAGGAGGTTCTATTATTGGCCAAAAATGCAAGTGGATGTCAAAAAATATGTTGAGGGCTGCACCATATGTCAAAGAGCCAAAGGAACTTCATCAAATGCAAGGCTTTATCAACCACTTCCCATTCCCAATAGGCCTTGGGAGAGTGTAAGTGTGGATTTTGTGATGGGGCTGCCTAGAACACAAAGGGGTTTTGATAGTGTTTTTGTAGTTGTTGACTAGTTTAGTAAGATTGCACATTTTCTTCATTACAAAACCACCAATGATGCATCTCATATTGTAGGTTTATTATTTAAGGAGATAGTGAGAATACATGGTTTGCCTTTGAATATTGTCTCTGACAAGGATTCTAAGTTCATAGGTCACTTCTGGAGGACCTTGTGGAAGAAACTAAGTACAAAGGTGTTCTATAGCTCTGCATACCATCCTCAAACAGATGGACAAACTAAAGTAGTAAATAGGTCATTGGGAAACCTTTTGAGGTGTCTAACAAAGGAGCATGGACATGCTTGGGATCTGATTTTACCCCAGGCAGAGTTTGCATACAATGACTCCATGAATAGGAGTATTGGGAAGAGCCCTTTTGAAGTGGTTTATGGAATGCATCCTAGAGGTGTGTATGAATTGAGAGATCTACAAGGAATGGATAGGAGAAGTGCTCAAGGGGAAGATTTTGTTGTTGCAATCAGGGACATACATCAGCAAGTGAGAGAAACTCTTCAAAAGAGTGTAGACAAGTACAAGGAAAGAGCAAATTTGAAGAAGAGAGACCTTTAATTCAAGGTTGGTGATTTGGTGTTAGCACATCTAAAAAAGGAAAGGCTTCCTAAAGGTAAGTATACCAAACTAATGATGAAGAAGATAGGACCTTGTAGGGTGGTCCATAAATTGGGCAGAATGCTTATGAGATTGAATTACCTCCTGGGTAGCAATATCTCCAATCTTCAATGTATCTGATTTGTATCCATACAAAGGCTTTGTGAATGTTGATTCTAATGCAGGTGTAGCAGCAGATGAGGATGATGATTGGGTGAAGGAGTTGCCACCTAGCCAACCCATGAAGCTTGAGTTTATCCTAGACACAAAGGAGGTGAAGAAGACTAGAAGGAAGACATACAAAGAGTACCTCATCAAATGGAAAGACCTACTTGCAGAAGATACAACCTAGATGTCTGAGAATGATATAAAATAGCATGGGGTATCTCTTGAAGATCTCATCTCAAGAGGGACTTGAGATTCTTCTCTCCCTGGGAGCATGGTGCAAGGGCACCTATAGGTCCAAGAGGCCTATCATGAGTCTTTTTCTTGTTATGTTCTAGTTTTCTATGTAATAAGGTCTTGAGGACCATCTTGAAGTCTTTTGAAACATGTTGAAGTTATTTGCAATCACCTTGTAAGGCCTTGGTGCCAATTGTTTGCATGAAGGCAATTAGGACCTAGTTGCTCAACTATGGTCAAACCCTCCACAAGAGTGATGATGGAGTGGAATTCATGTAATCCATGTTTGGGAGTCATTCATGTCATGTAGGCATTTCCTTAGAGGAGTTTGAAGTGGTTTTGAGAAGGAATTGTCCATATTGTAAACACAACACACTAATATGCATTAGGAACAAGGTGACAAATGATCAGTTTGGAGGTTGCAGAGTTGGTTTTCAGTTGCCAATCGACCCCAACTGCTTGATAGTGATGTAAAAAAGTATAAATGCCTCTCACACATCGTGCAGGATATAGTTGAAGAATTTCAAGGAGAAATAAAAAAACTCTGTTCCCTTTCCTACATTTTTCTGGTGTTCTATTGCTGTTACAGGCCGTATTTCTGCCTAGTATGGGTTTGTCATAAATCTATAGCCTGTTGAAGTGTTGAGGATGTTAGTGTTGTTCTAAACTTGATTTGGGGTCTTGAAACTAATTTTGAACGAAGTTATAGTCCATTTTCTACAAACTATTCATTAAACCCTGAACTAGGGTTGTGGAGGAAAACGATGGGACTGTGACCATTCCACTGCTTCTTATCACTATGGAGTCAGTGGAATGGATCTGTGCACTAATGTTTTTTTTGTTTGGTTCATCTGCAGGATGGGAGAGCAAATTTTGCCTGAAATTTGCATGATTTGGCTTAACAAACCCATGTGTTAAGCCCTATGGAGTAACCCAAGTATCTAGAAACTGTACAGTCGACTGTAGGAGCATAAAACCAGTTAAATCTCTTGTTTTGTTAGGTAACAAACATGTCCCAATGTGTTTTCCAGTTCTGTGAAGTCAGTTAGAAGTAGTCTCTTTGGAAAAGAGGCCTAATTGGGGCTCTGGTCAGAATTACCAATCCTAATTTGGGACACATGTTCCAAAGAAACCCAAGGCCATTTTCACATATGTTGTGTGTCTCCGTAAAGGTCATCTTGAACTGGTTTGGGATTTTAGGAGGAAATCCACAGTTGAAAGATATTCACTGCTGTTCCTTGAACATGGCTATAAGGAGTAGGGAAGGTTTGTGAAGTAAGTACCCATTCTCTATGTGCAAAAACCTAATCATTGGTTTGGGAAGGTTGTTTAGGTTGTCTTGAAACATTGTGAATGTCTGCCCTCAAGAAAGCAACTCATCTGATATCCTATCCTATGATGAGTACTTTGGCTTAGGAAGTTGAATGCCTAGAAGACTGGTTATTGGAGCAACAATATTTCCCCTACATGCTTCATGTTTTGTATCACACTTTGATGATCTATTGTTGAGTCATTCCTCCACCTAGATCCTCTGCATCATCTTGACCAATCAACACATTGGAAAAGTGATTTATCCCTTTAGACAACTCAAAACGTTGCTATTTCGTCTTGTTCTCATGAGATGAAAAACTATTTTTTCGTCTTTTACCTACAAGACAAAAACAAATCTAGGATTGTAACTACCCACCAACCAAATTAAATGCCATGTAATCTAGACTGTTGGTGTTGAGTTAATCTCCACCGTCTATTCAAAAACTCAGTATGGTGCTTTGTCTATAAAAGGCCATCATTCTCTCATTGTAACAAGTAAGATTTGATAATGAATTGCTGAGACTGTCAAAATTTAGTCAATACAAAGCAAGTTGTGCAGGATTGTTAGGAATTTGTGTTTCTATGTTGTCTCATTTTGGATTTCATGGTTTATGTCAATCTAAAATTAGATGATATTCAGTTGCATTTGTGATTAATTATTTAGATATTTGATGGATTTCCTATCCATACCATTAATGGCTTGCTGATTGTATGTCATTGTGCATGGTTAGTTTGGGCATATTTTATGAGATAAGTTTGATTGTGTGATTTCATTAAGCTGCGCTAGGAATTGGGTGTTTGATGAACCCTCCACAATTTGAAAATCATTAAGTTTCCTTAGAAGATTGCACAATCTCTGTGGCATTGCGGGCTGCTTGGTTAAATAGGGATTTATTTACTGTTGGGAATCTGTCTATCTGTGTGTTGATCATTTTTGCAATTGTCTATAGGATTTCTTATCCCTTCTCTCTCTTCCCTTTCCTTTTGCATTTTATTTACATAAAGTTTGGTAGATTTAGGGTTTGAGTAGCATTACATTGATCATTTGCTGAAATTTTAGACTTCACGGTCTGAACCATCTAGGGTTTCTGCATATACATTGCTGCCATATTTCATAAACCCTGCATTTCATGTATGATCCCTTATTGGCACAGCTAGACATACCAACTAAGTTATTCCTGCAAGCTAAGACCTAGCTATATAAACCTTGGGGCAGTCCTATCTAGGATAGGACACTATTTTCAAGAGAGGTGGGATATCCCTTATTTCACTTGCATTGTTGTGTGTTAAAAACACCATCAATAGAATTGGCGCTAGAACTAGGGCCGACCAAAGCCATTGCTAAACTAAGACACTATTGAACCAAGAGATTGCTCCATTCAGTTCCAGCCCTTCTCCTCCTAATGCCCATCAACAGAATTGGCGCTAGAAGGATGGATGGACAAAAATTTTGGTGCAAGCTTTTAGTTTTGATGGTTTCCTGCACATGTTGAAATGAATTGAATGTTTAGGAGATTCAACTCCAATGGATACACACAAGGGTTTTAGTCATGAGACCCCTTCATTCTTCAGAGGACTATCGCAACTGTCATATCATGAAGATAACTTCAAAGTAGATATCACACTTTTCAAAGAAGTGTTAGATAGGCAAATCAGGGTGAAGTATCCTCCATTGACATTGCTTGATTTTAGTTCACCTCAAGTCTATACTATACATCCTAGAGAGTTGCATGACAAAATTGACTGTTTAATTTTTCTCCAAAGATTGGATCTGCATTTAAAAGGACTGCTCCCTATTTTTGAGATATATAAGCCCGAAGTGGGATATATGCATGACAAACATATTCAGAGAAAGACAATGCATGGAGGAGTTGTTGTACAGATGGATGCATATACATGTGGTCCCATCTCAGT
Organism: Cunninghamia lanceolata; assembly: GCA_027924645.1. Taxonomy (NCBI): domain Eukaryota; kingdom Viridiplantae; phylum Streptophyta; class Pinopsida; order Cupressales; family Cupressaceae; genus Cunninghamia; species Cunninghamia lanceolata. The sequence goes on along the minus strand of BSBN01000378.1, from coordinate 4,979,835 downwards.
TGAGAATACCCAAAGAATTGAGGCTGCAAGAGTTGTAGGCCCACCATTCATAATTAATCACAGTCAAAAGGGTAGTCTGCATATGGGAAAATTTGAAGCTATTCATCAAAATACATGTCTAAATGATGATGGTAGACAATGCATGTGGTTTGCAGGTCACCTAGCCAAGGAGTATGCAGTCCCTGACTAGTTAAAACCTAGTTTTCATTCACTGGACTTTGACAATATCATCCCAGCATGGTTGAAGCCTAGTTTTCAGTCACAGGGCAATGAACAGAGCAGTGTACAAGATCATATTTCTGCTACTGAGGATGTTGACAAGATGCATGATGAATCAGACCTCACCAATAGTCATGTTGAGGATGCAAATCGATAATCAAATGCTTCAAAAATATTAAGTTATGAGTCTAAATTTGCTGTTGTAGAGGTACAAAACAACAGTTCATTGCAGTTGGTTGATAATTCTAAGTTGGAGCAATAGTTAGATCAAGTCAAACATGTGCAAGAACAAGAATAAATCAACCATCCAGATGAAGAAAATTCATGGACAACAATACGGAAAGAGCTACAATCAGATTGTCTAGTGGAAAATGATCAAGTTCTTGACTGTATCAACCAAGTATATCATCATGATCCACTATATCAGGTTGTTGCAATTACTACAACTGATTCTCGAGATGAGATAGATGAAGAAGAGCAAGATGAGGCATCACTTCAAAGGAAAATTGATTCAGTTGTGCAAGAAGAAAGATAACTTGTTGTTGCTACAGACAATGAATTTTCAGTTCCATATCAGCCATTAGTTGAAACAAAGGGGTTGCTGACTAATATAGATAAGGTTTGTGCAGAACATATGACTAACTTTGATGAAGTGGATTCAAGTAAATCATATGTCCCAACTATTGACCCAGCTCACACATACAATCAAGAAAATTCTGACATGGTAGATGCTGACCCAGTAATGACAGTTGAGAACAAAAGTTTGCAATTCGAGAATGAAAATCAGACATTCATGCAAAGTGATGGCTTGGAAGCTTTTTCATGTGAATCACTTGATCACATCCTTGAGTTGGTGTCAACAATGAGCAAGGATATGCACTACTACATGGGAATTCACCGCATATGTTAGATTTTGCTTTAACCACTTCATGCAGAGTTCATCTAGATGATCCACATTCGGAAGAGAGTTGTCCAGAATTTCGGTTTGCTTGGGAGGTTGCTATGGCATTCAGTGACCTAGAAGTATTTGATGCATAGGATATGACCCAAAACGAATTGAGATCCCCTGAAGGTGCAAAAGTCAGTGATGTGATGCAACAAGGTGATGAACTTGCATTTTTGATTGATGGTACTGCAAATCAGGTTGTATCCTTCCTCTCTCCACTTAGTTTCAACAATTATCAATTTGATTATGGTATCATGGGTAAGAGAACTTGTAGTTGGATTGACAATGGCCCTAATGAATTTCCCCAACTGTTGATTCTGCATAACTAGTACCCTGAACATGAACATAGCATGCCCTCACCTTACTTTTCAGAGTACAAAGATGAATTTGCTAGACTTTGGACATTGAATTGCACCTGGTTACTCCTACATGTCCTAAAAATAAATCACAAGGAAGTGTAAATTCTTGTTTTCCAAAGCCTTTGTACATAGTTCTGCTTGTTTTTAGTTAGGTTTTAGGTAATTCCTTGCTGTTTTATTTTAGTTTCTGCTTTCTCTTTTTGCTTTTCCTTAGTTGTTGTTAGTTGTTAGTTATTGCTTTCATTTTTCTTTGGTTAGAGTAGTTTTCATTGCTTACGTTAGTTGCTTGCTTGCTTTTCTCTTGTTTCTTGCATTTGTTTTGTCGGGGTACTCCATTTCTTGAATGTGGCGGTAGCTACGCAGTCTTGCAAAGGGTCCTCTATGGGTAAGTAATTTGGAGGATTTCCTTGAGAAACTTTAGTTTTCCACTCAGATCTTCCTGTGGGTTCTATTGTTATTCTATGATGGTATGATGCTCGTTCATGGGAAAAGAGTCATTAGTTTGGTGTACTTGAAGTGTTTTCTAGTCATATATCTTTCACGTCTTTAAATAATCATGAAGCTTCCAAGGGAATCTTGGTGATCTTGGGTTAAGTGAAAAATCCATAGGCTCACCTTTGCCACCACTATGATTCCCAACGCAATGAAGTTGAACCAATTCGTAGCCCATGTGATATTTATCATGTGATGCAAGGGTATGTAGTACTTTCTAGTACTCATATCAAGAGCTAAGCTCAATGAATTATCAAATAAATACTCTGCTAAAATAATACTTCCAAATTTTCTTTTAAAATGTTTAATCAACTGGAGGATTCAAGTAACTCTATCGGGGGCTATGGATGCCTAACGGGCAGTAGAGCAATGCTTGAGGGAATCATGGAGACAACTTTGTCGGGGCTATAGACGTCTGCTGGCAGTGGGGCAATGTCCAAGTAGTTCAAAAGGTATGTCTTTACATAGCTTAATGTAAGTGAACCCTAACAATCTTGGTTGTGGAAGGATGGGAATGAATGCAACTACACACACTCAGACTTTCAGGATACGAATAGTTGTACTGAGTTAGTGATCTCTGCTTCTTTGATCTTGTATCACATGCTGTCTAGTCTAATATGTGAGAAACACAGAGATTCTAGGTTTGAAACTGTCGTTTATCTTAGAAATGCTTTGGAGCATTTCCCTAGTAGAGTCACCATTTGTTGTGCCTTGCACACACGCCCCATTTTACCAAATGGAGACCCCCCTTTTTTCGCTTTGGCTTGGAGTATCAGTCTTTCTTCCTTATAATGATGAGAGTGAAATTGTGCTTAGAACGAAGGATTTGCTTCAAATTTGAGTATTTCACATGTTTAGAGTCATTTGATGTCTTACATGATTGATTTGGAGGTGTCTTGATTGGGTTTGTGCTTTAGAAGTAGTCATTTGTTGCCTTTTGTGCTGAAATGCGTTATTACTGCATTTTGCTCTAAAATCCTATGTCACTGGATATTGTCCTTGAAACTACTTCTACAAGATGTGTCATGTTGAAATTCCTAGTTTCCAGACCTTAGAGTTGTAAAATCATGTAAAAATCCACAAGGTTTCACTAAGGGGTTCATATGCTTTCACCCTGATACATGTTCCTAACACCCTAATTTGGCTAAGTCTGATACCCTGAAAACCCTGAAAAATGGCTTAAGTCTGAAATCTAGTGGAACCTCAAAAATCTAGAATCTGCATGTTAAATCCTATGGATTTGGAACCTATCTCAAACATCCTGATAGTATATTTTAAAATATTTAAAGTATAGGCTTAAATATATTTTGAAATATACTGTCACCCTGGGCAATTCAAAATCTAGTGCTAAAAACAACCCCTAATACACCTAACGCTAAAAACCCACTACACTGCCTAGTGCACAAAAATGCGCCCACTGCACATGTGCAATAGTGCCAAAAACCCCCGTAATCCACTTGAGGCAAAAATCCCTACATCACATGCTTTAGCGCTAAAATCATCGCTCACCGCCTTTGCGCTAAAAGTTGGTTCAACTGACTTTGTGCAACATGACCCAAAACCTACACTAGGTGGTGCAAGCTAAAATTGCTACTAAACTTGCCAATGCACCTAGCGCTAGAAATAAACCCTATTGACTTGTGCTAAATTCGATCTCGACCGAATTTATCTAGTACCTCGCTAAATTCACACAAGTTGGTATAAGTCAAAATTGGCACAGAAGCCTATTGTTATACACTTTATACACTCTGCGCTGAAAACTATCCTCACTGCCTAGCGTTGAAAATCACCCTTGCTACCTTTAGGCAGTAGTACCCAAAATCAGTGCTAGGTTAGTAGGACCCAAAATCAATGCTTTTTGACATTTTGGGCCGAAAAACTCATTTTTTGAAGGTGGAAACTAGATTTTAGTGGTGAATGTGGTCTGCATATGCATTTATCACATCATGATGACTGTTTTCAGCATATTAGGGTGGATGTTGGGCATGTTTGACATCAATTAATGCCATTGCACCTGAATGTGCAATACGCCCCCAAAAATCTTACTTTTTGCAAAAAAAGGGCTAAAAAAAAATGTCTCCAAATGGATTCAAATGGCCACAAAAACATCCCAAACCATTATATTGGCCAAATGGGTACTTGAAAATGATGAAAAACATAGAAAATCATGTGAAAACCACTAGATTTGTGATGATCTTCATAAGGAAGTAATGTTTGGTTTTGAGTTGTTCATGAGTGATCCACGACTGCAAATGGACACATCTTGATCTAAATTGATGGAAAATGATTGTTTGCGGTGAAACTAATGATTTGCATTGTGAATTGTAGGTCTTGGAGGACACATGAGCTTGTTGGAGCTGTCTTGGAAGGTGAACACACAGAGGTGCAGTGCTGACCCAGATATGCAGAACCTTCATTTTATCAACCAAATTGACACTGCACATGCAAGAGGAAGTTAATATGATGTTCAAGATGATGGAAATGAGCCCCCAGGAGCTTGAAGACATAGAAGATCAAGTCTACTTCATTGTTGTTCTTGCAGATCCAGTCCAATGACCAAGACATGTGCACAACTATTCCAATAGTCCATTCATCAAAAGTTGAACCCAACAAGCATCTAGTTGGATATGCCTTCATAAAAACGTGCCACACACTCCTCTTGACCAATCAACACATTGGAAAAGTGATTTGTCCCATTAAACAACTCAAAAAGTTGCTATTTCGTCTTGTTCTCATGAGATAAAAAAGTTGTTTTTTCATCCTTTTCCTACAAGACAAAAACAAATCCGGGATTGTAACTACCCACCGACCAAATTAAATGCCATGTAATCTGGACCGTTGATGTTGAGTTAATCTCCACCGTCCATTCAAGAACTTGGTATGGTGCCTTGTCTATAAAAGGGCCATCATTCTCTCATTGTAACAAGTAAGATTCGATAATGAATTGCTGAGACTTTGCCAAAATTTAGTCAATATAAAGCAAGTTTTGCAGGATTGCTGGGAATTTGTGTTTTTATGTTTTCTCATTTTGGATTTCATGGTTCATGTCAATATGAAATTAGATGATATTCAGTTGCATTTGTGATTAATTACTCAGATATTTGATGGATTTCCCGTCCATACCATTAATGGCTTGCTGATTGTATGTCATTGTGCATGGTTAGTTTGGGCATATTTTATGAGATAAGTTTGATTGTGTGATTTCATTGAGCTGCGCTAGGAATTGGGTGTTTGCTGAACCCTCCATAATTTGAAAATCATTATGTTTCCTTAGAAGATTGCACAATCTTTGTGGCATTGTGGGCTACCTAGTTAAACAGGGATTTGTTTACTGTTGGGAATCTGTCTATTTGTGTGTTGATCATTTCTGCAATTGTCTATAGGATTTCTTATCCGTTCTCTTTCTTCCCTTTCTTTTTGCATTTTATTTACATAAATTTTGGTAATTTAGGGTTTGAGTAGCATTACATTGATCATCTGCTGAAATTTCAAACTTCACGGTCTGAACCATCTAGGGTTTCTCATATACATTGCTGCCATATTTCATAAACCCTGCATTTCATGTAAGACCCCTTGTTGGCACAACTAGGCATACCAACTAAGTTATTCCTGCAAGCTAAGACATAGTTGTATAAACCTTGGGGCAATCCTATCTAGGATAGGATACCTTTTTCAAGAGAGGTGGGATATCCCTTATTTCACCTGCGTTGTTGTGTGTTAAAAACACCATCAACATTACCAAAACAAGAATTTTCATAAAAAGTATCAGCTCTAGTCGCTTCTTCCTTGTAGCAACATGCAAAGTTCTATTCCTACTCAAATTATCAGTGCTTTGTTTACCTTCAAAAATAGCTAGATTGGAGGGCATAAAGGATCAAATATGAGGGCACTAGGCATGTTTAGCTAAGTGAAAATAACAATGAACTTTACTTTGGATTCAAAGTTTGACATTGACAGAATCATCAAGAATGCTTATATGAGAATGGCCTTAAAGCCTTCAAAATCATGTTATTCTACTAGAGGATATTTGTGTATATCTTTGCTTTTCAAATGAGATGCAAAAATCATATGTTGTATCTCTATATATAAAACAAATCCAATGGTAAGAAAATACAAATAAATTGACTAACATATTTTATTAGTTCAAAAAATACTAGTAGAATTTTTTTGGAAAAAATAGTAAATTACATGTACAAATAAATTCAATAATTGAGTAGAGGATTTGTTTATATACATTGAATTTTTCCTTGAGCTCGACCTAGTGATGTTGGTGATTCTGAAATAATAATTCAGGAAAGAGCTCTTCATGTTGTTCAACACCCGTCTACACTTTGCTTTAACATCATCCAATTCAATTGTCAAACAATCAATAATAAACTTGTCTATAGAAGAATTCCTCACTGAGCTTGACACCCATCTACACTCGGCTTTAACATCATCCAATTCAATTGTCAAATAGTCAATAATAAACTTGTCTATAGAAGAATTCCTCCCACCCTACAAGAGCAAACACATCTATATCCCTAACACCATATTTGGCATGACAACCCAAAAGGCGCTCGTGGGTACCACAACCTGCTGTTCCTCCATGAGACCATGGGCTTATGTGATTATGAAGCGCCTTGCTTCCACAATTGCAGATACCAATCTTACCATAACTCTCTAGAGAATGGTATGCCTCATTCCATGTCGGTTATCCGTGCTCCAATTGAGACTAAAAGGTAATCATATGCACCCACTACAATCATGGTGTTTATGATTATCACGGCAGGGTAGAGACAGGCAGTATGTAGAGGTGGGGCTGAGGCTCCTGTCCATTGTGATGCTTTCCTGCCTCAAGGGGGGATGTACGGCCCTATGCAAGAGTGACCAAATAAATATATAACAAAACATTATTCATCTAATAATTAATCTAGAAGCTACTAAAAGATAAACCCCCTACCGAATCCCATAATATACGTGCCTTAAAAGACAAGACCATCCTTTTCATTAAACCAGAACTAAACGGAAAATCCTCTTTTGAAACTAGACCTAGTTGCAATTGCAACTAGACCTAGTTGCCTTGCCTCAAATTGGGTAGATGTCTCGTCATTTCTTACAAGGGATAATAACGATGATGTGAAAGCAACAGCGTTATTATCCTAAGAGAAATATTAATGCATATGATCAAATCTACAGTCAACATGTAGTGAAAAAACAGGAGAAATATCAATGCCATCAGGACTGTAAATTTTAGCTCTACCCTTTTTAACAATGTGCAGTCAAAAATTGAGGATGCAAAACTATGGAAAGGAAAAAAATTGGTTGGCTGAAACGATGCAAATTAGGTGAAATATTGAATTGCAATCAGGTCCGAATGATGTCATCATCTTCCATGATCTAATATTTTGGCCGACATTCATGTCCTAGAAGTTTCAAACCCAACTAATTCAATAGAAAATTATATAATTAATGGGTTTTATTACTAATTCTATGTTTAAAGTAAAAGCAACAATCTAATGAGTAAAATTCAGTCAGGCTGTCATACTTCCTTATCCTGGAGAGAGAAATATTATCTATTCAGACTTTCTATTAACTTGGAATATTTTAATTAGATTGTGCTGTCACAAATGATTTTTAAAGCGACTTGGCTCAAAATTGCTGCAATCTTTCTACATAGTCACTGTTCGATAAAGACTCCAACGCATCATGAGTCTCCAAGTGTTCTCTATCCAAAAGAATCAATTCTTAAAGATAAAGACTATAAGAAATAATGGTATCCAACTCAGCAGAATGCTGTGGGCTGTTGTAGTAAAAACCGGGGTAGTATGGTCTTACAAGGAGTAAACATAAGAGGGTGGAGCCTTTACATATTCAATACTACTGTCAAACAGTATTAAGAAGATATTTGAAATACTTTACTTTTCTCATAGTTTTGTGAACTAAGTCGTGAGCACAAGAAGATAGAGATCATGGGTTCTTTAATGTCAGGGTGGAATTCTCCTAGATCTGGTAAAGTATCATAGCACAATTGTTGTATTTAGTAGATTAGCTTTAGCATTCTTTAAAATTCCTCTTGTTTTTTAAAGTGGGTTTTGATGAGTTCGGGCTTATTTGGAGACAGGTAGGATTGAGAGAAAAAAGTCCTTTACTGAGGAAGGGATAGAGAACTTTTGGAAGCTTAAGCGTGAGGTTGAAGAGGAGCATCTAAAGGCAGTTGTAGAGACTGCTTCAACAATTTCAGAGGATGATACTACTCCGGTATGTGTTAATCTGCTTGGAAAAAGATCCGATCCTCTCCTTATTTTGAAATGTATATTCAAGATTTTATAACCCAAGAAAAACTTCGGTGAATTGACAAAAATTACTGTAAAGATTAAGTTAGGATGCTTTGAAGTTACTGTTTTTCTTCACAAGTTCACAAATTGTTAAAATGGTTCTATTGGATGAAGAAGGCTGACAGATCTAGGTTGATGAAATTTCTAAATTATAGAGAGATTGAACTACAATGGTTGGAAGTGAGTCTTTTTAAAAGAAAAAAACAAATTGTGAAAATTGTTCTATTTTGGTGTACTTGGATAAAGAAGCCTGATTGAACCATGTGCTTTCATCCTGTTTTAGGAGAATAATTGTCATATTTTTTTAGTTCAATCGAGTGCTCTGATCTTAATTGTTTGTATGAAAATATAAAATGGGTAATGTTTCACATCCTTTTTGAAGTCTTTGTCCTTGATTACAAATTTTTTTTAAGGGAGATATACCAATACTTGATCACCTTTTAGATTTTTCTCTCTTTTTAAAATATTATCAGATTCAATGGTTAAACAGTCAATAGTAATTTTACATCTTATCTATATTGGTAAATATTTGTCCTATTTTTAGCAACTAAAATTGACCTTCGACTCTTGAATTGGATCATACTGAAGAATAGCCCTCTTTTCTACAAGGCAGAATTCATTGACTTGAAGACTTATCTTATCTTGTTCAATGGTTAAACAGTCAATAGTAATTTTACATCTTATCTATATTGGTAAACATTTGTCCTATTTTTAGCAACCAAAATTGACCTTTGACTCTTGAACTGGATAATATAAGAATAGCCCTCTTTTCTACAAGAAAGAATCCATTCACTTGAAGACTTCAAAAGTTTTAAATGCAGGACTCTTAAGAAGAGGTTTTGCTTTGTCTTTTCTTTGTAGGTATACCTAAAAGGAAGTTGAAAATTTTGGTTTTACAGTTCCCATAAACATTTTCCCCTTCTCTTGCCTCTTTTATGTGGGAAAGGCTCCACTAATGGCTGACAAAATGGCTGTCATAGTGGTAACAGGGTTTTAAAATTTAAAAGTTCATTTTTATTTAAAAACTAGTTATTTAATATAATTTGTAGTTAATGTTAATGTATCATTAAAATATGAGTCAATAGTGCTTAACTGAGTTAAGCATTTGACTTTCTCTAAAGCTTCTATGCCTTAGGCTTTTTCTTGATTACATGGCTAGACATACTGCCTTTCTATGTCCTTTCTAAGCTAGATGAGCTGAACTGGTCTTTGTAATCGTACAAAATCCAGTACTTCAATCCTAATCGTTCATAACTAATGAATATAGCTAGATGTTTTAAATCCTTGATCTTTCTTTTGATTTGGTAGTTTGAAACATAATTTCCCTTCTATTTTAATATGCTCATTCGAATTAAAAAGAAATTATTGTCAAATTTTAGCATGAAGCATTACTATCAAATTTTAGCATGATAAGTTGGTGGTCTTACTGTTTGTTATTTGGGATATTACAGATAAGTAAAATTGGGGGCAATGGCAACCAAACATTCTCTGGTAATCGTCCAGCTCGTCTAGAAGTAAGCAAGAGTTTCTCAGATAGAGACAGTGAAGATGCTCAATTTGTGAAAGATGGGGAGAAATTGAGCAACAAGAAGCTTGTCTGGTATGTTTTTCCCCCTCACCCCTCTATGTAGACTTCTATGATTTAAATTCCAGATATTTTGGTTGAGGTCTTGGTCTATAATATGTTGATTATGATTGAATTCTTCCGGTTCATTTATTCAGGTGGACAAGAAGCAACTCGGCATTTTTGAATGAGCCTCCAGAGTCAGAAATGGAGGGACCTTATAAATATACCACACAGCATCATGTTGCTACGGTTGGGGGCCAAAAACAGGGCTTGTCCATAGATGTAATGGAAACCACTTCTGAGACAACATGAAAAGCTTGTATATACTATAATTTACAATGAAAGTAACTGTAAATTATTAAGTTGGTTTCTCCAAGGCAGGCAAGATAGATATTGTGAACTTGGAGAGCATTGTAAGAATTTTAGTAGCATCTAGTATTACAACTGTATTGGGCTACGATTTTGTGTGCTGGATGGATAAAGATGAAAGAAAAGGTATTTGAGGGAATGACATGGATAAAGATGATGAAAAAGGTATTTGTGGGTGGTGGCAGGAAGACTTTAAACTTTCTTCTAAATAAAACTTTGAGATTTAAATCAGTGGAATTAGGGATTCCAATAATGTCTATCCCTTTACAGTGCTGGCAAGAATAAAGATGAAGAAAAAGGCAGTGACTGAACACTGCATTACTAAGCCATTCTTCCTGTACTGTTGTTGTCTGTCTTGATCCATAAATTTTGTGTATATGTGAGTTAAAAATTAGGTTAAGGCAGTGGGCTAGTCTTGTCTTCCTTGTAATTATAAATGCTGATCTTTATGGTAAAGATGCAAGAACTATATAAGTTCTGGTTAAGTTCTCGTCATCTTGTAGTTGAAATGTATGAGCCTCTTAAAGGCAATGTTACATAATTGATTGGGAGTTAATTTCAGATGGTTAAGACCTAATGGTTGTTGGTGTTCAAAATCAGATAACCAAGATTTTTTCAACAGATGTGTTTATTGTTTTAAACTATTTAATTATTTTAGAATATTATAATTGTAATTACATTCCCTGCTCTTTTTTGCTCATTCCTAAGCTTAGCTTAATTTAAAAGTCTTTGGTTTAATTTTTAAAATGCAACATCATACCACCCACCTTTTACTGTGTATTGAGTGTGAATTATTAAAAAAACAAAAAAGATATATATAATTATATTTTGATGCAGTTAAGGACAAGTTAAGAAACCCAATGACAAACAAAGATTTCAACAACAAAAACAAGTACATTTTTGTAATATGTAACTAGTTAAAATTTGGCACCACAGAAGTGGCTGTCAAGTCGACGAAGATGCTTGTGGGCACCAAAACAATGGTGTGAATAGTTAAAGCCCGTGTGTAGAAGAATATCATTTGTTTTTCATTTTGATTTATTTTAATTAGAAATTATTAACATCAAAACTTACTTAAAAATTTTATAATAAAATGTTGTCTAAAAAGAAATTATAGCTTAAATTTAAATGAAACAGTCATTCAAAATGGATTAGACATGTTAGTATAGTTGGTTAACATCCCTAAGATGTATCACTAAAACAATATTTTAGAATAAAAAGTTGTCCAAAAAGAAATTATGGCTTACATTTCCAAATGAACTTGAAATGGATTAGACATGTTAGTACAATTAGTTAACATGGCCATGAAGATGTATTATTGAAGACTTCTCAATGACAAGACATAGGATACATTTCCTTAGATGTAGATAGCTAGATTTCACAAAAATACTGCACTGTCCTAATCCCATTCCAAGTGAAATTAGAAACCAAATGCCCCATTTTTATGTGGATGATTTAGAATCAAGTAGTGAGCATCTCTAGGCTTTCATTACATTAATGAATGATTGTGAGGCGGAAAATGAAGATGAAGTAGTTAACATCCCTACTAAGATGTATCACTAAAACACTATATAAAATAAAAAGTTGTCCACAAAGAAATCATGGCCCAAATTTCTAAATGAATTTGAAATGGATTAGACATGTTAGTACAATTGGTTAACATCCCTACTAAGATGTATCACTAAAACACTATTTAAAATAAAAAGTTGTCTAGAGAGAAATCATGGCCTAAATTTCCAAATGAATTTGAAATGGATTAGACATGTTAGTACAATTGGTTAACATTGCCATTAAGATGTATTATTGAAGACTTCTCAATGACAAGACATAGGTCACATTTGCCTAGATGTAGATAGCTAGATTTCACAAAAATATTGGACTGTCCTAATCCCATTCCAAGTGAAATTAGAAACCAAATGGCCCATTTTTATGTGGATGATTTAGCATCAAGTAGCGAGCATCTCTAGGATTTTATTACATCAATGAGTGATTGTGAGGTGGAAAATGAAGATGAAGTAGTATTAAACAAAGTATTTAATCTAGAACCAAGTCTTCTTTTGAGAGAGATGAATTCAATAAGTCTTCAACAGGCTTATAGTTAGGTTATTCACATTAAAGAAATTGTTAAGGTTTCAAGGATGAAATTTTTTCTATGTGAAGATATCTATATCGTTAAATCTATGCATTTAGATGCTCAATTTATAGAACTAACTACAAAGGTTTATATTACAGAAGAAGTGTGCTAGATACCTCATACAAGATGTGTGATTGCAGAAGAAGTTTTAAAAGAAGATGATGTAGGAGTATCTAGCTTGGTATAAGAGCACTCTTGCATTGCCCAAAAATATTTATTTAACATTTGTATGCTTTATAGGTATTTTCCTAACTTTTCTAGTTGTTTTCCAATAAAATGTAGTAGGTTTGTGACACAACACCTCATTGCACTTGCACTTCTTTTACTCAAGATTCATATTGATCATGGTAGGCATAGGCAATAGAAATTCATGCCACATTTGTCTATAATTGCATATTTCACATTATGGTTTGTAACATAAGTCCTATAGAGCATCCAACACATTCCATTCCAATTTCATGAGATTTGGTTCACCACACCTATATCTCTTACCTTGAGGACATTAACTACACCATGTACATTATATACTATAACCTTGATTAAACTTTGCAACAAACATTTGAATCTTACACCAATTCCTAAGGTTACCAATTTGAGTGTGGGTCTTAAGAGAGGTCATATATGAAATTGTATTTATTTTGGAGACTCGTAGCTTGAGGTACATCAAAGAAGGTGATTCTACACAATACAAAAGGTGATGCACCAATTATAAGGCTAAATGAAGATCAAATTATTTAATTTTGGGATAATTGGTCCTTATCACACTCCCTTGTGATGGTGTAATATGTTTTCATATAGTCCATCTATTTAAGGTAAGTTGGATACCATTAGAGGATAGTTTACAAGTGAGAAGTTGACAGCTTGTAAAGATGGTTAGCACATAAGAGAAAGCTCAAGAATACATTAAATATTAGAAGATTGAGATCTTTTAAGTCTTATTTTATAATCAAATAGCCAAGGCCTAGCATGTATCAAGATCTTGAAGAGCTATTATATATTTTTGAATCTATACTAATAAGTCAGTCTTTATTGTGAATTTTTATTGTTCCACTATGTATTTTGTTTTTGAGTGTTTATAATCGCTACATGGTTCATCAATATTTAATTATAATTTTCAACTACAACTATGTTAGATGGTATGAGAGTGAGTTTTTGAATCTATAAGTGGCCAAAATTGCACAGGCATATGTGATAGTCCAATTATGATTTGGTGGTTCAACTCACGACCCACATGGTGTGAATAAACTCTCTCCTAGCATTTTTGACCTTGATGGAAGTGCCTACTTAGCCTTTAGGAACTTCCCTTGCTTTTATCTTAGCTTCCCAACCCCTTCACCTTTCTTGCATACCCTCATGCTTATCAAAAGCTACATTTTCAAATGGTGGGGTCACCTAAGCAACCTTAGGGTCATTTGAGCATCTTAGGGGTCACTTGGGTGACCTACTAGAAAATGTTGTGACCCTACTTAGTAAAAGGAGTGACCCTACTAGAAAACATGGTGACCCTACTTAGTAAAAGGGGTGACCTTACTTAGTAAAAGGGGCGACCTTGATGTTCTAGATTAGTATGTGAAAACTATCAATTTTAGCCATTTCTCCACCATTTTCACACATGATCTCAAGCCTAGTTAAGTCTTAACTCCATCTACTTCTATAAGCTCTTTAGTTCCCCCTAATTGTGAATTTGATTAGATTTTTAATACTATTTAAGAACCCCATTTGGATTCTAAACAATCTTTAGTTCTTCATTGGAAGCCTCTTGTGAGAATTGTGATTTCACTACCCCTCCTTCCATAGTTGTTTGAGTAGGCTATAAAGTTGATTATGAGGGATCCAAACCAAATTCCAAGTTTTCCTTGCAACATCCACTCTCTTTAAAAGACTTTAGGATTTTTCTTAGTTAGTTTGAAGCTTTAAAGCTTCCATTATAGGAGCACAATACTCTGCCATTTTCCCTTTGCTTAGTTTCTCATCTTCCTATCCTTCTTTTGTTAATCAAAGTTCCCTAGGATGAAGAGGAGAGAAGAGAATACAAAAGTTGAGCCACTAAGGACTTACATGACATAGGCATCTTCACCAAGCATCTTAGTTGTTAATCTCTCTAGGTGAGATTTTAGTTTATTTATTTTGAATTTTTAGATTAATTTGCTTGAAAAGGGTTAAATTAAAAATGAAATAGATTGATTATGTTCCATCTTGCTTTGATCAATGATATTTTATCATTATATTGTAGATTTAATATATGATTAGATAGAATTTATTTATTTTATTGCATTAGTTTAGTTTAGATTAAATTGTATATTTTAGTTTTAATTCAACATTATTATTCCAATCAATTTTGTAGAAACCTTACTAATAGGACAAGGAAATAAGCAATAAATCCCTCACTAATAGGAAAATGCAATCAATAAATCAAACAAAACATTTGTGTGCATTACATTGCATTTAGAATTATTCTGTTGCATTAGTTAATTAATTCACATTCCACTTTGGGAAAATACAAAAACATATAGTAGTTGCTTATTTCTTGCATTTAGATTCATCATTCATTTAGTTCATTTTCATTTGAAAACATCAATCAATTGAAGTCCTTACTAACAATTCCAAGGCAATTATCAACATGATAGAACAAAACAATGAAAATCCTTGCAAATAGGACAAGGCAATCAATCAAATCAAGTAAAACATGGCAATCAAACCAACAATGAATCAAGTGAACAAGCACCAAACAAGTCAAACACAATAAAATTAAACACACTAGTTTTGGACATATTCACTTCTTCTCTCGCATGTTTAGACTCATGTACCTTGGGATTAGAACAGATTGGGTAGAATCCATTCGTAATAAACTTGGAGCAACTCTTTCAAATTTGGAAGTAATCAATCAAAAACAAGTTTAGGAGAAAAACCTTATTTTATAAGAGATACATGAAGAAAACACTAGGTGAAAAGAGGAGTTAGCTCATCTCTAAGAGTTGATCAAAGAAAATTGTCTCAACTAAAAGCCTTTCTTGTCAACGCTTAGTAGGATCTAAACTTAGTCTATGTTAATGATGCATCTAACCACACAAGAATTATCATAACAACACCTATTCAAAGGTTTTCCAAAGTCTAACACCCTCATATTCCAACCACAACGCCATGCATCAACACAATAATCCTCCATCAAGTTGGCACACCAACTACCCTACGTGCGTAAACATCATTGAAACTCATAGGACTCTCCTTCCTTATGAAGAGGGTAGTTCTTTAGACATTTCCCCATTCTATTGGCTTCTACCACATGAGTAGGAGTGATCTTTTCATACATGCAAGCTAGACAAGTGCAATGTGTGTACTATCCTAGGTCTAACCCATACATTGTAGTGGTGAGTTAGATTTGGAACAACACATATTTTGGGCAACCTACCATGAATCTTGAGAAAATCTTGGGACATGCTCTCTCACCTTTCTCATTCTATGCCATCTCACTTCTTCTCTTCCATCATCTCATTTATTCTACAGTACCTAAGGTACCCTCAAATATGTCAAGATCACTAGGACCTTAGGGATCTAGTTCCTCTAATGAACCCATTATCTCTTCATTTAATTGGTATATTCCTTCTAATCCCATATCACTTATTTAAAATAGTTATGATTACGAGGACACCAATTTATATGGCGAGCGCCTAGAGCATAATAACAATGCTTGTTTAAGCCAAGAATTTACCACTTTGATAACACCACATGGGGCCAATATCAAGGAGCCATTTTGCAACCAAACTTAGACCAAACAATATCTTGATGAATTCTAGTTTGGTTAGAAATTTGAAGGTAGGAGCACAACTTGGCCACCTATAGGGATACAACCATCCAAATTGAAAATGAGGTAGATCACCTTAAAAGGGATTTAGTGAATGCTTGAATGGAATTAGGAGCCCTTAAAATGGTCTTTCAAATGACCAAGTTTCCATGTAATGAGTGTGACTTGAGAAGAAAACAAAAGCAATAAAAAATAAGGCCATTTAATCCCCATAGTACAAAAAAAACCCACCTTACAGTGGTGAAATACAACATATAGAAGGAGGAACCCCAAAGGCACTCATAAATACCCTAGTACAATAAATTAAGATGCTTTCAAGGCTGGGGGCACTAAGTAGTTACTCCAAAATCCAAACCAAATGAATGAGTGACCAAGTTCTTTGAGGTTCCAACCCCATACTAATCCTTTCACCATTGACACAAATAAACCAAACCAAGGGGTAACCCAATTACCCCCTACGTTAACTTTTTCTTGTGCAATGTAAGCAACATGGATTTCATGCTTTCCTTACCTCTGTCATACAACACACAAGCCTATATGCCTCCCCAAAACTATCAAACATTTCTTGATATCAACAACTAAATATGCCTTTCCAAGTGTAGTATACCTAGCAAGCTTTGCCAATAGGGGTTATGTTCAAAGGAATCTCTTCTTCACACATGACCCCTTTTCTAGGACATACCTTAATTATCTAAAGGAGCCCTTAGATTATATGATTTATAATATGGTGTTGCTATGACCCCTCCTTGAGCTACCCAAGTTTAAATGGGTGGGAAATCCCAACTCCCATATTAAATCTTACACCACAACCATTCATCCCTAGGATGGGGTCATTGCTAGAATCTTCCTAAATTTTTTGGAGGGGATAGCTCTAGAGTAGTAAATTATAGAATCTTATAGGCATCAATTCATTCTTTTGATAACTCATTAGTGAATTTTTCTCTACCTTTGACATGTAAAAGCTTGTAAAATAGGAAGCTAAGAGTTCTTAAGCATCAAATAGGACCCTAATGAATTAGTTGCACATTTCACAATAAGATGGAGAGAAGTTCTCTATTCATCTACAAGTGCACCAAACATGAACCATAGGGAACTTTGTGATCTTTTCTTGCATAAATTGAATAAGCACACATGGGAAGACGTTAAAAAGCTCCCTATAGATCGTATGAAGAGGCTCTTAAGAGTTCTCTTAGGATTGATATTGATAGTGGAAGGAAAGACTATGGTTCCAATGAGAGATTGGTCACTCAAAACAACAAAATTAACCCCTTAGCACCCAAAATTTTGAAAAACAATTGAAAATCCACAACCAATGTAGTTACAGATGCATGTCCACCTAAGAACAATGACAATAGCTACAACTATAATGAAAATAGCTATGGTGGAGGCTATACCTACTCAAACATGAGGAACCAAATATCAACACCATTGACTATCCCCCCAAAATAACTACAATCAATGAAATGACAAATAATAGGATGAGCATAAGTATGATAACAACTGATATGATCCATAGTAGAGGCCTCAAAATTTATATCTTGACAAATTATTCTCATTCCATAAGAGTAGGGGGCATGACATAAAAACATGTCAAGTATGATTGATTTATTTTAAAGCTCATAGAGGAACAACAACTCTTATTTATTGATATGTTTCTCCTCCATCCATGCAATCCAAACTATAACCATCAGGGGTTGGATTACCCTCAAAGTTAAAAACTATGCATCTACCACAATCCTTTTATATCACACTACAATGGCTCTAACCAAATCCAATTCTTCTAACCAAACCACATTAGGGTCAATCGTTACTACTAATCTAAAAGAGTCAAATTAATATCACACCCCATTTTTAAACTAACATACTTATCATTTATTTCAAGAAGACAGATGGATAGTCAGTGAAATTCATATGAGGAAAGTAATGTTATGTTAGAATATAAAATGCATTTGAATTATGTTATTTTTATAAGAATGATTGTTTATGATGTCATTAACGTCTATGTGATTAAATAATGTGATGGACTAACTACCATTGTGTGACTGAGGTGGATGTAGGAACAATGTTTTACCCCTCCACAAAGAGGAGAGAGAGTATCATTGCGGAGAGGGTGTTAGATTGCATAAATGCAATGATCCTTGTGCTATCTGGGATACCTACACACACACTCACTATAGAGGTTGAGTAAATATTGATTTAATTCTTATTATATGTTGTTGATCACCTCAGAAATAATTTTGATGTGGTGATCATTTTATATGCTTGATATTGTTGTCATTCAGCCAATGGTTCAGACTTTTGAGTCGACAATAAAAAAGATTGTGTTTGACTATGAATGAAAAGTCGACATAATTAATTGACTAAATAAGTCTAACTTTGTCATAGAAAATCTATTTCAAATTTGCTAAGACTTCATCTTTGAAAGTTGAGTTCGTATATAGTATAAATGAAGCATTCTTAAGGATGTATTAATATGTTTACTATGGAAAATATTATTTGTTTATTATAGCCTAGCTAAGATAAATATTTGGCTTGAGAAAGAGATAAGGAAATCCTTCTTGGATTCTCTTTTCTTACCTTCCTAGATTCTTGGGAGTGTGGAGGAGCATAAGCTCCATGTTATCTACTTTCCTAGCTCCTCAACCATAGATGGTTGAAGGGAGTGGGAGATATTTACTCTCTCTAACCATCGATAACTGATAGAGAGAGTGGAAGAGAAGTCATTTAATAGACTTAGTTGATGAGTTTTAGGGGGTTGGTTGTTTTTGATTTGGGAAGAAGACAAACAAAAGAGAGAGGGAGGTGAAGGATAGGAGAGAGCCAACTACACTCTTAGGTAAAATCATAACTTGAAAGTGATCTTGTATTGAGGTTTTTAATCAGAATGATTGAATTCAAGTTATATACTGAAGTTTCATTCTTAGTATGTGAAACATGGGAAGAAGAAACAACATTTTTACTGTCTTAAAACTCTACTATTACTATGGTATAATCTTATCATGCTAACCATAGTGAGTGGTGATATTAATCTTATTATCATTAGTTGTTGATACAACGGTATATAATTCATTTTATGATCAATATAGTGATGTATTTCACGTAAAACCTTTGTATATCTACATCATAGAATAGTGAATTCCATGTAATACTTGTATATTACATAGATATAGAATTATGATAACATATACAAATATCAAAAGTAAAGAAACATGGTATCATATGTATACCACAGAGATAGTGAAACATGTTATCATATTGATCACAACACAATGAACCATGAAACTATATATGTATCACAGAGATAGTGAAATATGATGACAAATATAACACAAAGGTAGTGAAATATGATATGCATGTGCATATAACACAGTGATAGTAAAGAACTTAATACACATTATTCACAGTGATAGTACATATCACTGATAACATATGGATTATAGTGATATTTTATCACATATATCGAATATATTATGGTGATAGGCTATCACAGAAATATATATAGAAAACAGTGATAGAATATCACTGGAATCACTTAGAAAATAGTGATAGAAAAATACTTGAATCACTTAGAAAATAGTGATAGAAAATCACTTGAATCACTTAGAAAATAGTGATAGAAAATCACTTGAATCATTCAGAAAAAAGTGATAAAGATAGTATTTATATCTTGAGAATTTAAATTTTTTATTGATTAAGAGAGTTGTAAGACTGAAAGGTTGCTTCAATATTCTTATAAACTAAATTTTGAGATTTGGACCTATGTAAAGGTCGAATGGAAATCCATGACCGGTTAGTAGAACTAAGAAATGATAGTAATCATTGAGATTAAATCTTTAATGAGGATTTACCTCAAGTATTTTTAAAAGTGTATATATTTCAAACTAAGAAGCCAAGAATGGAAGAATGTTTAATGAATGGTTTAATATAATAGCATTTTTAAAGCTATCTAAGGTAAAAACCTACCTTGAGATATAAAACAAAATGAGTATACACTTAATGCTTTAATTCTAGTAAAGGCTAGAGTATAAATGAACTCTTATTATTATAATATTATTAGAAGTTTGTTTTGTGAAATCAAGAGTTTTCAAATACCACTCTTATTGTGGATAAAGAGGAGTCTAATCTCTAGATTTGGCTAAGATGGGTCAATAGTTTTCATAATTTGTTTTATTTTGTAATGACAATAAATAGTCATATGTTTATTATCATCGACAGGAAATATTCGAATGCAATCATAGACTAAGGTAGATATATCTTAGAGAAAAGAGTCTTAGAAGTCTATAGATGTCAAGAGCAATGTCTTGATGATAGAGCTAAGAAAATATTGAGAATATATAATATGTATAGTAAAGAACATGGAAAAAGGTTGACAAGTCTTTGAGTAGAATGATAGGTTATCATAGACCTGAAATTGCAAGGATGCAAAGAGGGGCTCATTGTACATTTATAAGTCACCTAAGCTGTCATCTTATAATTGTACTAGAATAAGGGACTATCTAAGTCAGATAGACTAGTATTGAGTTAACAAGTCACAATATGTGGATATATATTATTTACTAAATTATAAGAATGTAGTCTCCAAGTCGAGAAAAGAGTGTGTGAACATACGAATCATTATATGAAGCTTTGCCCAAAGTAATGCAAAAGTCATTTCTTGCATTGTCGGTTCACTATGTACCAGATAGTTGAACAATCATAGTGGTTATACATAGCTAGAGTCAGACTAGAGTTGTAAACCTGATTGTTAATAGCTAGGACACTGCACTAGTTCTCAGACGGTATAAGGAATCAGTTGATTCACATTATCTATACCCTCATGAAGGGAAGGGCCACTTCCAGATGGAAGGTGTGCAGGGGTCCATTGGTTTGTGGTTGGAGGAAAAGCACCAAGGTGATGCTCTCTCTCATGCAGTTGACTGCTGAAGACTTGTGAACATGAAACATTACTTATTATGTAAATGGAAGTTGAAACATATTGTAGTCGCAAGGAAAGTGACCATTTGTATTTATACTTGACAAATATGTAAAATTTGTAAGTCGCATGTGAAGCGACCATATATTGTAATTATTTATTGAACTTTGGATTATCAAGTTTATTAATAATGGAATCAATTTCATTATATAAAAAAAATAAAATTTATTTGTGCAATATTTGTATTTGTTTATTTAATATTCCAAATGAGATGTTACACATGGTATCAGAGCTACCAGGTTCAACACTTGGACCTTGGAGGTCATTGTGAGGTTTCACAAGATTGGCAAGATAGGCTAATGATAAAACATTTGTTCTTGTGTCAGAATGTTAGGAAAGAGAAGGACAAGAAAGTGGGCTAAGGAAGAAAAACCTAGTGATATGCCTAAGATCACTATTAAGAAAGAGCTATCTCTTGAACCAAAGATGAAAGAAACAATGAGCTATGCAAAGGGAGCTTGGCTCACTAATTTTGAAGCACTAGCTGATACACTCAAATGTATTTGCTTAAAAATGAGGAAACGGATTAAGGAGGCAAAAATGTTTCCAACCCTTACTATTGTTAAGATTAGTAAAACATTCACCCATTGTGACATGAGTTTTGGGTGAGGTCGGGATGCACCTATTATAGGAAAAGAGGTGTTGATTGAGTACTCACGAGTACATCCACCCACTAAGTTTTTGTTACTCGATTTTGACAGGGAGGAGGAACCTCAGGAAATTCCCCTATCAGAAAGTGATATGTAGACATTTCTTATACATGAAAAATACAAAAGTTTTGTATTTGAATAAGGATGTAAAAATATGGAAAGCGAATAAAATAAAATTTTGGCTTTTAGAATAAGCAATTGTTTATGTGATGAATCTCTAAGTTTGTGTATATATGAACTTGTAATTTTATGATAGTATATAAAAAAGTTCCATATTTTGATAAAATTCTATACAAATGTTAGGTAAGGATAGGCAATGTCATGGAACATTTTGGAAACCAACTAGGAAAGAACCTAGGTGGCCCAAATCCTAAAAATAATCCTATGGAAAAATTAGATCAAATTTTGTTAGTTTTATATGAAACAAAAGAAAGATTGGAAAACCTGTAAAAGGAAGCTAGGTGTGCAGAAATCACTTCCTACACTAATCTAATGAGGAGAGATGTATGCAAATTCAATTTTAATTCTTACAACTACAACAACATAGAACATCTAACAGAGATATTGCAGCAATACACATACACACAGAAAGTAGACAAAAGATATATAGACAAGATATAAGTGGGGAAATCCCTTATGGGTGAAAAACCCCACACTCCAAAACACAACTCAAATGTATTACAGTAAACAATAACAGATTACAATATAGTTTCATAGCCAATGCTCTTTCAGGAGTCTTTGAATGCCTAATTTGGAGATATTCCAGTAGCATAACAGTACCTGTACAAAACACTACTTATCTCCCATCCAAGTACCTGTTTTTATAGAGTTTGCAAGGCAAATATGGAACCTTCTAGAGATGGGAGTCCATCTTGGACTCATGCCCCAAAACCCATGCCTAAGGACACTTGTCCAACATCCCATCCCAATGTGGGTGCCTTGTCCCAAGATAGGCTATGACAGATACTCTTACGCACTTTACAACTATCATAGAATCTGTCATAACTTACAACACTTACAGCTGTAAGAGAATCTATCATACACTGACTAAAAATAACTTATTCCTCTTACAACATGTCATAACCTCCCTTGACTACCCAAAGATGCCTTTCTCTCGTGCTCCACCCCTTGACCCCGTCTTGGGGGTGTTGGATCTAGGGCATACAACTGAGAGGGGGGGGTGAATCAGTTGTATACAAACTTGCTTTCTATTTCAAACACTTGATTCATCTTGTTAGTTAACAGCATATCAATTAATCATCCATGAAAGTAAAACACACAAACACAAGAGTAGATAAACATCAACACAATGAACACCAAGATTTTGACGTGGAAAACCCGGTTAAGGGAAAAACCACGGGGTGATTAACCCAAGGATTATTCTCTGTTAAAAGAATAAGAAAAAGAATGGCACTTGCCAATTAGGGCTCACTGCCTGAGCACACTGCTCACAAAGAGGCCCACTGCCTACAAGGAGACACACTGTCTACAAAGTGATAAGAATCACGGTCTTGAACTGGAGAATGACATCTTTACCATGTCCAGATCAGTTCCATTTAAGCCCAAAAACCTCTGCTCTGACTTCCGCACTTCTCTTTGCTACACCACTCTCTTCCACACAATCCTCACGACAAAATAAACTCACAAACCTTTATTTATACAAGACATCGACTTAGGAACAATCATCTAAGTCAGCAATCAACCATAAGAATATCCGCAAGATGAATAACACATCCGGTCGGCCACCACAAGAACATTCGCAAGATGAGCAACTCATTCGGTCGGCTAAACAGAGCAAGAACTTCATCCGGAAGATTATCTTCAATTCTGGGCTCTACCATCAATGCGGACCAACAACACAACCTAAACATGATCCACGGACATTTCCAAGCCTGCCTAAATGACCAAGTACATCCGCACTTCCTCTACTTACTGGAATCTCTTCTCTTCCTTATCCGGAACTTCAAGAACACAGTCTGTCGCCACTGTCACAATGCAAAAGGTACTTTCAGACCTCCGAATCATACACAACTTGAGATGACACATCACAAGGACATCCCAAACACTCCTTCCAATTTGCAGATTAGGATTATACAATTCCAGACCTCACCAGACCTTTCTGTGATCCTCTGTCACCTCTGAACACTTGCTGGAACCGGTTCCACACCGACAGCCACAACTCCTTCAGATCTTCATGCGGACCTCTGAAATCTTAACTGAAGCATCTCAAGACTCATATATACAAACCCTTTAATCCGCATCCTCCGGTTTGCATCCTATACAATACATTTGCCTTCTTCTCATCACTGTTCTTCACTGTTCCTGACTGAGGCTAATTTTCTCAATATCCTCAGCACACTGCTCATCGAATCCCTCTTGTCAATGCAATATGAGTATGTTGACATCAATGACAACACTGGTTCACCTCATACTTGCAACAATCTCCCCCTTTGTCATTGATGGCAACATATGATGTGAAAAACCATCAAGACAAGAACTTCTCCTTTCTGTCACAGCTCCCCCTATCAGCAACATGTCTTCTCCTCATTTACTGCTCTCCCTTTGATCATCAGCTACTTGTTTTTCACATGTCTTCTCTCCCCCTTTGACATCAATGGCAAAGGGCTCATACTTGCAATTTTAACACATCAGAATCATACTAGCTACTCCCCCTTAGTAGCAGCTCCCCATCATCAATCCGGATCACAAGATATGACTATGATATCCACCAGACTGATGCACATCAGTGCATCCTAGTTCATCACCGGAGAGGCCATGACCCCTAACTTCTCCCGGAGATATTCAAAAGAGTCCTTGGGAAGAGGTTTAGTAAAGATATCTGCAATCTGATCCTTGGAGGGAACATACTCCAACCTGACTTCTTCCTTGTTCACTTGTTCTCTCAAAAAGTGAAACTTGATAGATATGTGCTTAGTCTTAGAGTGCAATACCGGATTCTTGGAAATATTAATTGCACTTGAATTATCACAGAAAATTGTGATAGGCTCCTCATATTCAACTTTAATGTCTCTTAGCATCTGCTTCATCCATAAGATTTGAGTGCAACTACCTGCTGCTGCAATGTATTCTGCTTCAGTTGTAGACAGAGATATTGCATCTTATTTCTTGCTTAGCCAGGAAACCAATCTCTTCCCCAAAAAGAATGCTCCACCACTGGTGCTCTTCCGGTCATCCACATCTCCTGCCCAATCTGCATCTGTGTAAGCATGAAGAGAGAAATCCGGATCTCTAGGGTACCATAGACCATACTCAGCTATTCCTTTCAAGTATCTAAAAATTCTTTTGATTGCCATAACATGAGATTCTTTAGGATCAGCCTGGAATCTTGCTACAAGACCAACAACCTGCATTATATCTGGTCTGGTCTGAGTGAGATACAACAATCCACCAATCATTGATCTATACTTTGTCTAATCTGCCTTTGGGGAGTCATCATCTTTGCTCAACTTATATCCGGTTGCCATGGGAGTGTTCATTGGCTTTGAATCTTCCATACCAAATTTTCTTAACAATTCTTTCACATATTTGGTCTGAGAAATGAAGATCCCTTTCTTTGTTTGAGTAATTTGCAGACCCAAGAAGAAATTCATTTCACCAAGCATAGACATTTCAAACTCACATTTCATCTGATTTGCAAAAGTTTTGCACATACTATCTCTTCCTCCAAAAATGATATCATCCACAAACACTTCAACAATCAAAATGTTTTCATGATCAATTTTGAAATATAAGTTACTGTCAGCAGTACCTTTGCTGAATCCAATCTGCACAAGATGCTTATCCAACCTTTCATACCATGCTCTTGGGGCTTGTTTTAATCCATACAATGCTTTTTTCAACTTGCAGACCATATCATCATTGTCAGACAATTGAAATCCATCCGGTTGTTCAATGTAAACTTCTTCTTCCAGATCACCATTTAGGAAGGCAAACTTGACATCCATCTGATATACCTTGAAGTCTTTAAAGGCAACAAATGTAAGAAATAATCTGACTGCTTCAATTCTTGCCACCGGAGCAAAGGTCTCTTCAAAATCAATTCCTTCTATTTGAGAGTAGCCTTTGCAGACCAATCTAGCTTTGTTTCTGATTACTTCACCAGCTTCATTTAATTTGTTCCGGAAGACCCATTTGGTTCCAATCACATTCCTGTCTCTGGGTCTGGGAACAAGATCCCAAGTATGATTTTTCTCAATTTGCATTAATTCATCTTTCATTGCTTTGGTCCAGTTTTCATCATTGCAGGCTTCATTTACTATTTTAGGTTCAATCTTTGAAATCAGACAACATTCATCCTGATTTTGAGCAACATTCCTTCTAGTTTGCACACCTTTGCTTCTGTCACCTATGATCTGATCTTCAGAGTGGTTCAGTGTTACATACCTTGGAATTTTGGGAGTATCCTGCATTGCTGCTTCTTGATCAGGCTCATTCAAACCTATCTCTACTTCCTGATTTACCGGATTAGGCTGACTCTGACTTACCGGAGAGGATTGAGTTCCTTGAACCTGAACACCGTCTTGGTCATCTTCATCAAACTCATAAAATCTTGAGGGCTTCTCAATTCCTTCATCAACTTTCACATTAGTGTTTTCTATCATCTTCCTCAGTCTCTTATTGTAACACCGGTATGCTTTGCTTTGAGTGGAGTAACCCAAGAAAATTCCTTCATCACTTCTAGCATCAAACTTTCCTAGATCTTCATCTCTTTTAATATAACACTTGCTACCAAATACTCTGAAATAGTTCACAGTAGGAGTGATGCCAAACCAGAGTTCATAGGGGGTCTTACCGGTATTGTTTATGATTTGAACTCGATTTAGAGTGTAGACTGCAGTGCTGATAGCTTCTTTCCAGAACATCTGAGGAACATTTGCTTCCAACATCATTATCCTGGCAGCTTCCTAGATGGTCCAGTTCTTTCTTTCAACTACTCCATTCTGCTGTGGAGTCCTAGGAGCAGACAATTATCTCCTTATACCCTGCTTCTCACAAAAGTCAATGAACTCACCAGATGTAAATTCACCACCTCTATCAGACCTTAGACACTTCAGTTTCAATCCAGTTTGATTCTCTACCATAGCTTTGAAGATTTTGAACTTCTCAAATGCTTCTAATTTTTCTTTTAGGCAGGTAACCCACATCATCCGGGAATGGTCATCAATTAACAACATGAAATATCTATCACCTTGCAGACTTTTGATTCTTGTCGGACCACAGAGATCAGTATGTACTAATTCCAATAATCCGGTAGAGGACTGATCTTTGCTTTTGAAAGAGACTCTGCTCTGTTTACCTAGCTGACATTCTTTGCACAAACTATTTGTAGGTTTCATCAATTTTGGAAGATCTCTTACAGCCTGAGTATTGCTTATCTTGATGATGTTATCAAAATTTACATGACACATTCTTCTATGCCATAACCAACTCTGATCAACTTGAACAAACAGACAACTTTTATTTGAACCAACCAGATGAAAGATATTACCTTTTATCTGAGTACCGGATGCAATTTCAGTTTCGGAGCTTGTAAAGATTCTGCATTTTCCATTCTTAAACCGGAGATCATAGCCTTTGTCTACTAACTGACCAACATTAAGAAGATTGTGCTTCAATCCTTCAACATATAGTACATTACCTGTTTTGCTTTTTCCATCAAAGGAAATAGTTCCCCTACCTTTGATTCTACCAGCAGAATTGTCACCAAACTTTACCATTCCTCCTTCATACCTTTCCAAATTCAAGAACTTATCCTTGTCACCAGTCATATGGTGAGAACATCCACTGTCAATAACCCAATCATCCTTTTCTTCCACTTGAGCAGCCAAAGCTTTTTCCACAACTTTGTGATTGACAGATTCAGAGAGTATTGAATCTTCCTCCTTGATGGCAATAAACACCCATTCATTTCCGGATTTGCTTCCTAGTTCTGATTCATCATCTGTTACTCCTTCATTGTCATCTTCTTCATGAACATAATAGCAATTCTTTCAAAACCTTTGTCTGTTAGTATTAGACCTTATAGATCTTTCCGGACATCTTGAAGCAAAATGACCAATCTTATTGCAGTTGAAGCACTTAAAGGGTAGTTTTCCTTCATACTTACCGGATCCTCTTGGTAGTCTTTTTGCAATGAGGGCTTCAAGTTGAGCTGTTTCTGCTTCTTCTTCTTCCATGTCTCTTCTTGCTTGATCATACCATGACATCTTCCTTGAAGAGTTTTCTCCCGGATCAAATCTCTGTTTGCCTTTCACATAGGCACTGGCTTTGAAAGCAGATTCAGTCTTGGGAGGATCATCTCCAAACTTGGTCATTTCAAATGCAGCTAGCTTGCCAGCCAATTGTTCTCTTGTGACAGTTGTGTGGGCTCTGAATTCATCAATTGCAGCAACCTTGATTTTGTAGGCAGCAGGAAGGGATCTGAGGATTTTGCAAACAATCTCATTTTCATCTAGAGTTCCACCAGCATTTCTAATTCCACACACTAGTTCATTCACTCTTGGCATAAAAGTAGTGATGTTTTCATCATCTCTCATCTTCAATCTTTCAAATTTCCCTTTCAGACTTTGCAACCTTGCACTCTTGACAAACTCATCTCCTTCATACAGAAGTTCCAGTTTAGTTAGGATCTCATATGCAGTTGGTAGGTCAATAACATTTGAGAGATCTAAGTCATTCAATGCGCTTAGAAGAGCTTCCTTGGTCCGCAGATTGTTTTCAGCATCTGTGATTTCATTCAGAGTTGTCGGACCACCTTGTGGAGGTACATATGGTTTTGAAACCATGGCCAAGTATGCTTTTCCCATACATTCCAAGTGACATTTCATGCGACCCTTCCAGAGAGTGAAATTGGTGCCATCGAACTTCGGACTATCCTTTTTGTATGATGACATCCTGGATCTCCTCAAGCGGTTAAGCTCCTTTCAGAGGAACTTGGCTCTGATACCAATTGTTGGATCTAGGGCATACAACTGAGAGGGGGGGTGAATTAGTTGTATACAAACTTGCTTTCTATTTCAAACACTTGATTCGTCTTGTTAGTTAACAGCATATCAATTAATCATCCATGAAAGTAAAACACACAAACACAAGAGCAGATAAACATCAACACAATGAACACCAAGATTTTGACGTGGAAAACACGGTTAAGGGAAAAACCACGAGGTGATTAACCCAAGGATTATTCTTTGTTAAAAGAATAAGAAAAAGAATGGCACTTGCCAATTAGGGCTCACCCCCCGAGCACACTGCTCACAAAGAGGCCCACTGCCTACAAGGAGACACACTGTCTACAAAGTGATAAGAATCATGGTCTTGAACTGGAGAATGACATCTTTACCATGTCCGGATCAGTTCCATTTAAGCCCAAAAACCTCTGCTCTGACTTCTGCACTTCTCTTTGCTACACCACTCTCTTCCACACAATCCTCACGACAAAATGAACTCACAAACCTTTATTTATACAAGACATCAACTTAGGAGCAATCATCTAAGTCGGCAATCAACCATAAGAATATCCGCAAGATGAATAACACATCCGGTCGGCCACCACAAGAACATTCGCAGGATGAACAACTTATCCGGTCGGCTAAACAGAGCAAGAACTTCATCCGGAAGATTATCTTCAATTCCCGGCTCTACCATCAATGCGGACCAACAACACAACCTAAACATGATCCACAGACATTTCCAAGCCTGCCTAAATGACCAAGTACATCCGCACTTCCTCTACTTACTGGAATCTCTTCTCTTTCTTATCCGGAACTTCAAGAACACAGTCTATCGCCACTGTCACAATGCAAAAGGTACTTCCGGACCTCCAAATCATACACAACTTGAGATGACACATCACAAGGACATCCCAAACACTCCTTCCAATTTGTAGATTAAGATTATACAATTCCGAACCTCACCGGACCTTTCTGTGATCCTCTGTCACCTCTGAACACTTGCTGGAACCGGTTCCACACCGACAGCCACAACTCCTTCAGATCTTCATGCGGACCTCTGAAATCTTAACTGAAGCATCTCAAGACTCATATATACAAACCCTTTAATCCACATCCTCCGATTTGCATCCTATACAATACATTTGCCTTCTTCTCATCACTGTTCTTCACTGTTCCTGACTGAGGCTAATTTTCTCAATATCCTCAGCACACTGCTCATCGAATCCCTCTTGTCAATGCAATATGAGTATGTTGACATCAATGACAATACTGGTTCACCTCATACTTGCAATAGGGGGCGCTGCCCCCAAACCCCCGTTAATTATTCAAGGGGGAAATTGCGGCTACCAAAGTCACCAAAATTTATCCTGCTGCATGTACACAAGGTGCTGACTATGCCAACTCAACATGGGATAAATAAATACAACATTAGGAATTTGCAAAGGTTGAGACACCTCAATTCCCAACAACCTAGAAGTTAGAGGGGGAGAAACCAATCAAGAACAATACTCATAAGGAAGAGAAGAGTTCAATTTTCATGGTGAACTGAGAGTAAATAATCAAGACTCACTAATTCAAAATGAGGCAAAAACTCATCTTACTAGTGAGCTAGCTTGAGATATGAAGAAATTTATGCCTCCTAAGTTTGATGGAATGGTGAGTGGAGATATAGCTGAGGCTTGGCTGACAGAGATGGAAAAATATTTTGAGATAAGAAATTATTTTGAGATCACCAAAGCTATATGAAGAGCATACGAATTAGTAGGAGAAGCATCCACATGGTGGATGAACAAGAAAATGGAATTAGGATTGAGTTCTTTGAGTCTAAATTGGGATCAATTTGTGGTCATATTTAGGAACAGGTGGTTGCCCCAACTTTACTTTGACCAAAAATTAACAGATTTCCAAAATCTGCATCAAGGATAAATGACTATCACTAGATACTGGGAAAAAAATACCAAATTATTGAAGTATGTGCCACAATATCAGAAGGATGAGAGATTTAGAATAAGGAGGTTTATTATGGGCTTGAATAATTAGATTGGTGGAGAAGTGGATGTTCACAGACCTACAACCATGGATCAAGTCTTTGAGAAAGACATCAAGCAAGAACAAAAGCTCAAATCTATCTTTGCATATCGAGAAAGATCTCAAAAGAAATCTAACTGGAGTCGTCCTTCGACATCCTTCAAAAAGAGAAGCGGGAATAAGGAAACCAGAGACAGAACCTATGGTAAAAGCTCCAAATATAAAAAGAATGGATCCAGGGATGAAAATAGGGATTTTAATCCTAAAAGGTTCATGATGATAATTCCAACCAATCTTTAGTAAAGAGAGGTCCTCTTGGAGGGTGTTTTATATGTGGAGGTGATCACTATGCTAACAAGTGCCCCACAAAGAGTCAAGGAAATTCTTATTGAGGCAATCATTTACCTTCATAGAAAATAACTTTTTAGCAAAGGATTCATGTTGCTTTAGATAGTCATCAAGATGAGTATTACGTTACTCCTATTAAAACCACATGTACTCTATTTGGAATCCCAATTTCTATTCTTATAGATACAATAGCAACTAAAAATTTTGTGAACCCTAGAATACTTGATAAGATGTCTAGGAAAGCTGATTTCATGGCTAATTCATGGACAATAGAGTTTACAAACCAGTCAAGAACTTAGGTTGAGCAATGCTTGTTTGAAGCCAGATTAACCCTACTTACTTTTACTCGGAGGTCAATCTATATGTAGCACCTCTAGGGTCTTGTGATGTCATTTTAGGGATGAAATGGTTACCACAACATAGGAAAAAAGTTGATTGTCTTTCCAAAATAGTAAAATTCCTAGATGACGATGGAAATGTTGTCTTTATCCAAGGTTTTCAGCGAGAAATAACAATTAGGCAGATCTCCGCAATGCAACTAAAAAGAGAAATATGGAAATATTGCTAGATGTTTGTAGTTAAGATGGATACGGTGAAAGATGAAGGGGAGAAGGAACTTAAGGAAAATTCTTTTGAAGCCTACCCTTATCTCCATGTTTTTCAGGATGTGTTTCCTGAAGATCTTCCAGGTATGCCTTTGAAAAGAGTTTTTGATTTTACAATAGCTATTATTCCTAGTTCTGAACCAGTGTCCAAAGCACCTTTTCAGATGACTACTACTAAGTTGATGGAGTTGAAGGCTCAACTCTAGGAACTGTTGTCAAAAGGACTAATTAGACCTAGTGTGTCACGTTGGGGAACACCAGTGATCTTTGCTAAGAAGAAAGATGGCACTCTACGCCTTTGTATAGATTATTGTATGCTTAACAAAGAAACAATTAAGAACAAGTATCCTCTACCGTGCATAGATGATCTCTTTGACCAAATGCATGACACAACTATATTTTCAAAGATTTACCTAAGGTCAAGTTATCATCAGTTGAGACTGAAAGAAGAAGACATCACAAGAAAACCTTTAGAACAAGGTATGGGCATTATGAGTTCATAGTCTTACCTTTTGGTTTGACCAATGCCCCGACAACATTCATGAATTTGATGAATAATGTTTTTAGAGATTGTCTAGATAAATTTGTTCTGGTGTTTTTAGATGATATTTTAATTTACTCTCGTAATGAGGAGGAACACCAGCATCCCTTGCGGATAGTTCTGCAATGAATTAGGGATCACAAACTTTATGGAAAGCTATCCAAATGTACGTTCTTTCAAAAAGAGGTGTAGTAATCGGGCCATATCATATCAACTAAAGGAATTGTTGTAGATCCTTCGAAGATAAAGGCTATTTTGGAATGGCCTATACCTAAAAATGTGCATGAAGTGTGTAGTTTTATGGGATTAGTAGGGTACTATAGAAAGTTTGTTTTAAACTTTTCCAGAATTGCCCATCCCGTCACTTCCTTACAGAGGGAAGGAAAAATATTTGAATGGTCTAACATGTGTGATGAAGCTTTCAATATTCTTAAAAGGAAATTCACTTCAACAGCCATTCTTAGAGTGCTAGACCCAGAGGGTCGCTTTGTTGTTGTGACTGATGCTTCAGGAGAAGGGTTAGGTGGAGTGCTCATGCAAGAAGACCAAGTCGTAGCCTATGAGTCCAGGAAGTTACGACCTTATGAATAGAATTATGCCCCTCATGATTTGGAATTAGTGGCAATTATGCATGCTCTCCAAGTATGGAGGCATTATTTGTTGGGTAAACAATTTGAACTAAAATTTGACAATCAAGGTTTGAAGTATATCTTCACGCAACCTAACTTTAATGCCCAATAAAGATGGTTATTTTGAGATTAACTACATTAAGGGTAAAGAAAATTGAGTGGCATATGCCTTGAGTCGAAGAAGGCACATAACGACAATAGTGTAAGTGCACTATGATTTCAAAGCTCAAGTATAGAAGAATTTGACTGGAGATGAATATTATGAGTAGATTCTAAAAGATCTAACAGAAAATCCTTAGGATACGAGTTATGATGAATTTTATTTTGAACTTGATGGGTTATTGAGATTCAATAACCAAATTTATGTATCAAATCGGGGAGATTTTTAAGAAGAACTGTGTGGAAAGAAGCACATTAAGCGACATATTCATGTCATCCTAGAGTGACAAAGTTGTTAGCTAATGTGAAACCCTTATATTTTTGGAAGGTAATGAAGAATGATGCCGCGAGATTTGTGGCATGATGTCTAGAGTTGTAGTGAGTTATGGTTGAACACCAGCACCTAACATGACTTTTGTATCCTCATGATATTCTTGAATGGAAATGGCAGGTGATCAAAATGGATTTTGTCCAGGGATTGCCTATGTCACACTATAAGCATGATGCTATTCTTGTAGCGGTGGATAAAATTTCTAAGGTAGATCATTTTATATCCAGTAATCTTACAGATGGAGCACCTATTTTAGGCAAGAAATTCATGCAAGAAGTTTTAGATTGCATAGAATTCCAGAAAAGATAATTTCAGATAGAGATGCTCATATAACTTCAAGGTTTTGGCAAACCTTGTTCTCAGATTTGGGAACACAATTGAATATAAGCTCCACCTATCATCCAAAAATAGATGATCAAATTGAGAGAGTTAATAAAATACTGGAGTATTTGTTGAGGATGTATGGCATGGATCAACAATATAAGTGGGAAGAGTATCTTCCACTAGTTGAATTTGCATATAATATAACTCTTATCATTCTGCAATTAAGATGGCTCCCTTTGAACCATTGTACGATAAGAAGTGTCGAACTCCTATAAGCTAGGATATGCTAGAAGATAAGATTTGCCTTGGGCTAGAAATGCTTTTGGAGATGGAAGAGCAAGTAAAGTTGATCAAGAAAAGATTGGCAGAAGCAAATGATAGACATAAAAGCTATGCTAATGCCAAGTGAACACCCCAACAATTTTTAGTAGGAGATAAATTTCTCTTAAGAGTCAAACCACATAAGAGCCCAATTAAGTTTGGAAAGTCTTCCAAGCTAGCACCTAGATATGTTGGACCTTTTGAAGTCCTAGAAGTGGTTAATCTAGTTTCTTACAAGATAGCTCTACCACCAGCTCTTGCAAGAATGCATGAAGTTTTCCATGTGTCATATTTGAGGAAATATATATTAGGATCTAATCATATACTTGATTGGAATGCTCTCCAAGTATAGGACCCAGGGGTGGTCATGCTCGAGCCTCTCAAAGAACTTGAGGTACACAAGCTCTACTTGCGTAACATAGAGGTTACTCAATACAAGGTCCAGTGGGACTAGTATTCGGAGGAAAATGCTACTTGGGAGGATTACAATGATATTTATCAAACATTTCCACATATTTTTATATAAACATGATGTAAAAGAACATATTTGTTATATTTATTTTGTTATGGACATAATCATCAAGGATGATGATCTCTTAGAGGGGAGATATGTCACACCTCATTTTTAAACTAACATATAATTTTATTTCAAGAAGACGGATGGATATTTAGTGAAATTAATACGAGGAAAGTAATGTTATGTTAGAATATAAAATGCATTTGAATTATGTTTATGACTCCATTAATGACCACAAGATTAAATAATGTGATGGACTAACTATTGTTGTGTGACTGAGGTGGATGCAAGAACAGTGTTTTCCCCTCCAAGAAGAGGAGAGAGTATCATTGTGGAGAGGGTGTTAGATCACAAATGCAATGATCCTTGTGCTATCTGAGATACCTACACACACACTCACTATAGAGGTTAAGTAAATATTGAGTTGAGTCTTATTATATGTCATTGATCGCCTTAGAAATAATTTTGATGTGGTGATCATTTTATATGCTTGATATTGTTGTCATTTAGCCAATGGTTCAGACTTTTGTGTCGACAATCAAAAAATATTTTGTTCAACTATGAGTGAAAAGTTGACATAGTTAAGCAACTAAATAAGTCTAACTTTGTCATAGAGAATCTATGTCAACTTTGCTAAGACTTCATCTTTGAAAGTTGAGTTCGTATATAGTATGAATGAAGCATTCTTAAGGATGCATTAATACATTTACTATGGAAAATATTATTTGTTTATTATAGCCTAGCTAAGATAGATATTTGGCTTGAGAAAGAGAGAAGGAAATCCTTCTTGGATTCTCTTTTCTTACCTTCCTAGATGCTTGGGAGAGTGGAGGAGCATATGCTCCACGCTATCCACTTTCCTAGCTCCTTAACTACGGATGGTTTAAGGGAGTGGGAGATATTTACTCTCACTTACCGTCAATAATTGGAAGAGAGAGTTGAAGAGAAGTCATTTAATAGACTTAGTTGATGACTTTTAGGGGGTTCGTTGTTTTTGGTTTGGGAAGAAGACAAACAACAGAGAGAGGGAGGTGAAGAATAGGAGAGAGCTGACTCCACTCTCAGGTAAAATCATAACTTGAAAGTGATCTTGTATAGAGATTTTTAATCAGAATGATTGAATTTAAGCTATATACTAAAGTTTCATTCTTAGTATGCGAAACATAGGAAGAAGAAACAACATTTTTATTGTCTTAAAACTCTACTGTTACTGTGGCATAATCTTGTCGTGCTAACCAGAGTGAGTAGTGATAATAATCTTATTATCATTAGTTGTTGATACAGTAGTATATCATTCATTTTATGATCAATACAGTGATGTATTTCACATAAAACCTTTGTATATCTACATCACAGAATAGTGAATTCCATGTAATACTTGTCTATTACATAGATATAGAATTATGATAACATATATAAATAGATAAGAAGTACAGAAAAATGGTATCATATGTATATCACAGAGATAGTGAAACATGTTATCATATTTATCACAACATAGTGAACCACAATACCATATCTGTATCATAGAGATAGTGAAACACGATGACAAATGTATCATAGAGATAGTGAATTATGACATGCATGTGCATATAACACAATGATAGTAAGAAAATAATACATATTATTCACAATGGTATTACATATCACTCATAGCATATGGATCATAGTGATAGTTTATCACATATATCGAATATATTATGGTTATAGACTATCACAGAAACATATATAGAAAATAGTGATAGAATATCACTTGAATCACATAGAAAATAGTGATAGAAAAACACTTGAATCACTTAGAAAACAGTGACAAAAAATCATTTGAGTCACTTAGAAAAAAGTGATAAAGATAGTATTTATATATTGAGAATTTAAATCTTTTATTGATTAAGAGAGCTATAAGACTGAAAGGTTGCTTAGATATTCTTATAAACTTTTGAGATTTGGACCTATGTAAAGGTTGAATGGAAAACCATGACTAGTTAGTAGAATTGAGAAATGATAGTTATCATTGAGATTAAATCTCGAATAAGGATTTACCTCAAGTATTTTTAAAAGAGTATACATTTCAAACTATGAAGCCAAGAATGGCAGAATGCTTGATGAACGCTTTAATATAATAGCATTTATAAAGCTATCTAAGGTAAAAACCTACCTTGAGATGTCAAATGAAATGAGTATGCACTCAATCTTTAAGTCTAGTAAAGACTAGAGTATAAATGAACTCTTATTATTATAATATTATCAGAAGTTTGTTTTGTGTGTTATGTCATTAAAAGTTTCCCTATGAATTTTTACGTCCTAGTTTATCTCCTAGGTCCCCTTAATTTCATTATGCATGTTTAAAACTTATCCCAGAGAAAATTTCCCCAAAATCCATGTCAAATGGGACTTAGGGGCCCAATCTAAATGCTTAATCATGACCCAAATTATCCTTGGGACTTGGGTGCCCGTGCCCTAGTCTGGGCTGATTTGCCAGGACCCAAATTTAATGTTTATCACCATAGGACCTTTAAAAAGATTTCCCTACGTCGGCCTTTTCAATTTGAATTATGAGTGTTAGTGGGAAAGCATATATAAGTGAGTTTATGTCTTCATTTTACACATAGATGGATAATGCAAACTTGTGATATTGAGCTAAGAGATTTCAAGGCATTCATTATGTTGCAGAGTAGAATTGTGTTGGTATTGTGTTTGTTTGTTGCAGATTTGACTTCATCAATCCATCTCCTCATGGTTTGAAGGATCTTCATCTGAGTCGTG
Organism: Cunninghamia lanceolata; assembly: GCA_027924645.1. Taxonomy (NCBI): domain Eukaryota; kingdom Viridiplantae; phylum Streptophyta; class Pinopsida; order Cupressales; family Cupressaceae; genus Cunninghamia; species Cunninghamia lanceolata. The sequence goes on along the minus strand of BSBN01000378.1, from coordinate 4,942,471 downwards.
AGGGCTTCACCTCTAAGATGACATCTATTTGTGCTTCAATCATTGCTTTAGCCTCTTCCCTCCCTTGGGCACACACTCTATCTAACAATGGTGTTGGAAGACTTGAATGTCATTTTAGGGCTTGACCTTGAGGCAAGCTCCTAAACACCACAACCCCAAACCCCTCTCTTTGTGATTGCAGGTTACAGGTGCGGGATTTGGCAAAGTAGAGTTGTAGAGAAGCAAAGTAGAGGATAGAGATTCAAGATTTGAGGAAAAATTTCTATGAATCTACCCTACTAGACTAGGGTGTCTGCCCCATAGTCCTCCCAATAGGATTCACCCTAAAAGTAGGATCAAGATATCATCCGACACACCTCTTTGTTCCAGATCTAGAGAAAAACTACCCTGCTGGACTAGGGCACGCAACCCATTGTCCCTGAAGTCTTCTCCTTCAGAAATGCAACTTCTAGTGAGTTTCTAATCCTTCCTGAGTGTCTTACTATGTATTGATCTATAGAAATTTATTCGTCTGTACCTGATTTCATTATAAATAGGATTTGAGGCTTATTGAATCTAGAGGTTGACAAATCTTTCAATCTAATCAGTATTTTCATATCATTCATGTGTATGTCAAATTGTAGCTAATTCCTTCTCATATTTAGTGACTTGGCTCTGTTGTTGTCCTTGAGTGTTACTTTGAAAGGACGGTTTGAGTTTATAGATCTTAACACTATTGATCATCTTTCCCACTTTTCATACATAACATTTTGGTGAACCTATGTTTTTACTGAACTTGCGTCTTGTTGAGTGTTTTAATCAGTCATTTCATTCATTCACATCATATTTTTCATCTTACATTGAAAAAAATTGCATACATTTGAAAAAAATTGAAAAAATAAGCATTCTAGGCTTGCATTAAGACATAGTTTTGCATATTTTGCATTACATATCATAAAAAGATTTAATTTTCTGATATTTACATCAGATCTGATCTTTATTATAGTAGTTAATCATTAATTCATATCAAATATTGCATTTACAAGTTTCATTTGCTAGGATTTTGCTTAAAAGTTGCATTTTTCATATAATTTAGTCTTGGTGAAAAGCTAGGGTTTGTAGTCAAAATCTTATTTCAGATTTTGCTGCTGTCATAAACATCTTTCAAATCAGATCTAGCAATGATTTAAATCATATCATTTCTCATTTGAAAATTTTGCATCATTTCATATTTTATTTTGAAGATTTCACATGTTTGTAATTACACATTGTGTATTTCAACATAAGCAATTTAAGCTCTCCTTAACATTGCTTTGCAAGAAATTTTAAAAGTGGTCTATATTACCTTTTGAGCAGAACTCTTTACATTTTAATCACTCCATTTGTAAGGACACTAGTGTGATTCTATTTTTGGTACCAAGCTTCAAAAACCTAATTTCCTCAAACTAGTGTTGTGGTGTACAAAAGTTTCTCATATTGGTGATATTCGATAAATGAATAGACCTTATCGCATATTGCTATTCCAAGACATTTCATTATGGCACCTTCATGTCATTTATCTTTTGTATTTTTGCATGCATATATCAAATATATTGATATTTTCATAGATTCTTAACCCTCATGAGTGAGCATCTTACAATATTAGAAAACTTAATCGAATTCATCTCCATGAATAGTCATGAGAAAGATAATTGTGATGGCACTTTTTCTATACATCTAGTCTCTGATACATGTAATAGTGACCTAGATTTGTTTATTTCACCTTATGACTCCCCTCCTAAAGTTGATCTCACTCATGAGGACATCTTGGCACAAGAAGATGAAATCATTGGTACATTCCTTACCATCACCCTACCCTCCCTTCATTCTAATGCCCCCTCTTTGGAAGATGAAGCAAATTAGTGGATAAAGGGCTTCCTCTCAAAAAGGATCCTCCATGAATAGATGATAACTATTCATCTAATAATCACATGGTACATAAAGCTTTTAAGGCTAATCCAATAGATCTTCCACCTTTGATTGAATGTTCAAGTACATTGGATATCTCTAAGGAAGTGAAGACCATGGATAGTCCTACTTTGGTTGCAAATTCAAGGCCCTTAGACATCACTAATGATACAATCATCACCAACCTCGTTCACAACACTGTACCTTCCCTTAATTCTAATGCTTTCCCTTTAAAAGTGGAAGCATTGATGGATGAGGAAAGGTCTCTCACATTAAATCCTTTAGGGATAGATGTTGAATGTAATCAAAATGAAAACAATGTTAATTCAATCTTCATTAATAGACTTATTCCACCCACTAAGGGGATAATGGATAAGTATACTAAAGTTCCTAAAATGCCTGTACAAGGGGCACCTAATGCATCTCCTCACTTCAAACTGGTGATGATGGTTCAAGGTGATCAAAAACCACCTCGACCCCTAGATTACATTCTAAATTATGCAAGACAAATCACTCAAAGGAATCATGGTGTTCAAAATGTGTCACAACAACCACATTACAATGTGATTGCTCACACATACAACACCTATAATAACAAGAAAAGCAAGAAAGCACCACATGTGCCTGTCTCTCTTCCATCTTCTCCACCTGTGCTTCCTTAGCCACCTCATCTTACTCATAAAGGTGGTCAAGATTATGATCTTTTTGAACAACTTCGTGCTACTCCTGCTAAGATCTCTCTTTGGGAAATCATATAAACATTGCCTACATACCATAGAATGATCCAAGAAACTTTACAAAGGGTGACTGTACCACCTGTTGTTAATCTAAATGATGTACCAGCTTTGTTAGATTGTATGCATGCAACAAAAATGGATATACTATTTCACCCACATGAATTACCATCAAACGAAGTTCAAAACCAACATGATCCTCTTATAATATTTCTCATGATAGATAAAAAGTTGATTAAAGTGAGTTATGATTGACAATGGATTAGCTCTTAATGTTTGTGGCATTGACTTACTGTGCAAAATCAAGATTGACACATCTTTACTCAAACCAGATAGGATTAGCATTCATGGCTTTGATAATGTTGGTAGACAATCCCTAGGTACCATAACTTTACATGTAAAGGTTGGACCCATGACATTATCTATCTTTTTTCATTTCATGCTTAGTTCACTTTCATATAATATGTTTCTTGGTAGACCATGGATCCATGCCATGGGGGCAATTCCATCTACCCTTCATCGATCAATAAAATTTATTTATGAAAACAAGCTCCACACCGTCAAAGCCAATCCTAAACCAAATAATTGTTTACATATTGAAACACAAAAACAAGTTAACAATAAGAAGAGTCAAAATAACTTACAAGTTGATTAATCAATATCTCTTGCCACAGATAATGTTGTGCAAGACTCTAAACCATCGAATGCACTTTTCGGTGACAACAAGGGTTCATTAGTTTTGATCCTTCCTTTGCGGGGGGATATAAACTTAATAACTTTGACACATCAAAAGTGGCATCGATCTCATCCAAGCAATCTTTAGAAACACCTATGAAACCCAAGGTTTCCTTGGTAGAAAACAAAGACAATACTCTTACTTATACTACAGATTATGAGACCTATGAGGCATCACCATCTTCTAAAGAGGACTCTCTCTATGGTCGTGGATTCCAAATTTTGTATAAAAATTGTGACTACGTAGGCAATGGTTGTGGTGTAAATCAATAAGGAATCAAAGTACCTTTACAAGTTGCTAGAATTAACTACATGACTGGTATTGGATACCGTTCTTTAAATCCCACAAAAGCCTATCATCATCCTAAACTTAATGTTAATACAATATCAACAAGACCAAAACTTAATGCAATACATCCTAAACTGATATACAAGGATGGTCCATAGTAAATATCCCATTGAATTAGGTAAGTATTTCACCCTCCTTTAGCCACACTTAATGTAGCACTTATTCCAGATGCTCTCGATGGTTGCCTCCTCCTAGATATATATGTTGTTAGTATTGTATTATGTTCCCCCGTGTTGTGTTATGTGTTGTTTAGTTCTCTTTGGATGACCCTTGATACTCTTGTAAGGTCAAGGATATAAGGAGACCACCTCTGTTGTGACCATTCTTCTATTTGTTTCATCATTCTTCTACTTCTCCTCTCTCCTCTTCTTATTGTTGTGTTTTGTGTCTTGGGGGCATAATGTTGTGGAGGGTGTTTTGGGGGCATCCTCCTACGTGGTGTTCCTAAGGCACTTTGTCTCCTCTCTCATTTTTATTATTTCCCTTCTTCTGTGATTCTACCTAGTTGGCGGATGATGAAAACAAACAAATACTGATAAGGACCATGTGTCCCTTCAGCGAGTAAGCAAAAATAGACCTAACCCATGTATGAAGATGGAGTTGATATATATATCTGACGCATGACTAGTAGAATCACTCTGTGTGATATATCATGTTGTCGTATCTCTTCTAACAAACCTTTACAATACATCTACTCCGTGCACTTTGGATTGTTTTGTATCTCACCTTGTCGTTACACTCGGTTCTGAGATATCTGCAGTATAAGCCCAATGGCTATACTCGGTTCCAAACTCGTAAGTGTAGCCATGGTTCTTCGATGTAATCTAATTTATGCACAACTTCTATGATTTGATTTGGTTATTATCTTAGAGTAAAATGTTCTAACCTTATCTCTTGTTGATTATCTTAGCAAATTCATGTCAATGTGTTTGTGGGAACATTCGGCGATCATGGTACATGCCACCTTTGGGGGCATGGGCTTTGTGAGAGCTCTTCCCTTGCATGTTTTCATTCTACCTTAGTGTGCTTGATACCGGCAATTGGTATCAACCACCTTAAGGTGGGGGCATATATAATGGTATCTATCTGATTATTTTAGCACTAACAAAGCATATTTGAAAGCCCTCACCATGAGGTGGGATCGTGTATCTCTTGAGCTAGTACACATCCTTATTTAAAATGCAAGAAAGAATGCCCTCATCGCAAGGTAGGATTACGTATCTCTTGAGCTAGTGTGTATCCTTTTATGCAAAGCCCTTCTATGGAAGGTGGGATGGTGTATCTCTTGAGCTAGTGCACATCCTTTTATGCAAAGTCCTCTATGGAGGCAGGGTTGGATCTTGAGTCATCCACCCTTAAGTGTGTCTTTGGCGGTTGTGGTAGCATAGCTCAACTACCGTGTGTCTGAAATGTGTTTTAGATGGTGGGACTTAGCAATAAGTTCCCTCCATCGCTCGTGTTTGTTGTGTATAAGATGTATGGTGTGTCTATGGCATGCTATGCGGCGCTCATGTATTCCATGTGTTTTCCACGTGTCTTCCCTACATGTCTGGCATGCCTGGCATGTTTTATACATGTCTTGCATGTTTTTTATGGTGGCGTGTAGCGATGAGCTCCCTCCCCATCGTTTAGTTATATATATATGTATATATATGTATGTATGTATGTATGTATGCATTTGCTTAATCATGTCTTCTCTCCATGTATTCTCCATGTATTGCATGATTTCTCTCATGTCTTCATCATGTATTGCATGCTTCCACTGTATTCACCATGTTTTGTGTGCTTCCTATTGTATTCTCTGTGTCTTGCGTGTATTCAATGTGTCTTCTAGCGCTTACATGGGATTGGGGGTTAGAGATAGTTCCTCAATCTTCATGTATGCCTTAGCTTCATATGCCTAGCATGTTTGATGTGTTTTTGACCATAATTTAATGCATGTATGGAATCATAAGATCATACATACATTAAAGTGGGGACTAAATGTTATGTCATAAAAAGTTTCCCTATGACTTTTTACCTCCTAGTTTAGCTCCTAGGTCCCCTTAATTTCATTATGCATGTTTAAAACTTATCCCAGAGAAAACTCCCCTGAAACCCATGTCATATGGTACTTAGGCGCCCAATCTAAATGCTTCATCATGACCCAAATTAGCCTTGGGACTTGGGCACCCGCACCCTAGTCCAGGCTGATTTGTCAGACCCAAATTTAAGTTTATCTGCATAGGACCTTTAAAAAGGTTTCCCTCTATCAACCTTTTTAATTTGAATTATGAATGCTAGCGGCTGCCGAACTCCATTATTAACCAATTATACATTGATACAAAAAGGGCATGCACACTACTCAACAGACTAACACATCTTATATCAAGCAACCTACTAGTTATATAACGTGCTACATTTACATTGTCAAACCAGGGAATCATATTCTTCTTGGATGATGCATGTATTGTGTGTACAGTTAAGGATTCCTGAGTTTTATTCTAGAGGTTGTGTAAGGGAACTAAATAAAGTAAATACAATACTCTAAGTAAACAGGAATAATGGAAATTAACTAAGTTTATCTAACATAACAGTAATCAATTGATTCTCTGTAACTTCTATATAAGAGAGTAACTAACAATTGGTTTAGTCAGTGATCATCTTGACTCAATGGACACAATAACATAAATAACCAAAGTTAAACTATTTCACATTACTCATAACAACGTACATAAATCACACACACATATAAACATACAATTTATAAACTAAACATATGAACAAAGTGGAGAGACACAGTACCTCAAGTGGCTGGCTTGAGTGACTATGATCCCACAAGATCTAGCTAAATCTCTATTGAATATTTGCAGTCATTAACAAAATACAAAACACATATTCCTTTAGTGAATGCTAAAGTAACAATGATACAAAAAATTCTGATACTATATCTCTGTCCAATCTGGATGAAGCAAAATCTAATCTAGCTAATTGAGATCAGCATTGTCTATATGAATAAAGCTATTAAACAATTAATGCCATAACTATCCATTATCCCACATCATAGGAAAATGACTTTATTATAGAGCAACTAGAAATAGGAAACTAACATGAAGGCGACATAGATAATATAGTCCTACTACAACTCTATCTCTTCAATATCCATGAAGATAATCAATGACTTAGAAACAAAACATAGAACACGATCTAGATTCCTTCATCATTTAAGATTGCATCATTCGTTGAAGGATAATCATTATAGAGTTATGGATGACTCATCCTAGACAATTTAGGATCTTCTTCCTTTGGCTGCAGGTACCTGTATCATCTTCTGTGGATATCAGCATCTCCTTCGACTGCTTGTTATCTAGTGTTCTTCATGATATTAAGCCACACTTTTGTTGCATGCAGAGTTAGTACACGACATAGTATTTATGCATCACTATCACTAAAATCAACATAAAATACTAACATATTACATGAACAATCAATCATCCACACATAATTAAGTAACAACATATTATATACCATCTTCATGCTTCAATGTCTTAAGGATAATCATAGACATAATTAATATATATAAGTCTAGAAATGTCTTTAGGAAATAGGTAATTAAAGCAATAAAAACAAGACAAATCATGGTCTCATCACACCCCCCAACTAATCATATTATTGGTCCTCCAGCAACCAAGGCCTCAGATTGTATTGTAGGGCAATCTCTCTATAGTTTGTAGGTTCCTCTACCCCTCTATCCTGTTTGAGGTAGAATCCCTTATGTTTTGCCAATTTGTCCCACCTAGCTTGTTCTTCAACCTGATTAGTCCTCTGCCTCATCCAATGTGGAATAGGATAAAGCAGCAGAGGAGGATGGAAAACTAGTGGTAACCATGTTATCCCATGCTCATTAGCTGATTTTATATATCTCTTTGCCCTGTGGATTGTTGCTGACAAGTTAAATACTGAGTGAGGCTCCTTTCTTTATAGTGCTGGTGTCAATTCCTTCCATCTACCTTGTGAGAAACCAAAAGTTTCCTTACCAATATTTTCTACCAATTCCCTAAATTTTTGATAGTCCATGGATCTGCATTCCAATAGTTTACTTTCTACCTCTTGATGTTCAATCAGGTTCACCCATTCCTCCACCATCTTCAGGGGATTTGGAGATTTTACCCTCAATTTGAGAGGAAGTGATTTCTCTATTTCATTATACTGCTGCAGTAACTCTCCCCTCTTGTGCTCATTCTAAATGAATGAGGCTAAGGCCTTCAATTACACATCTCTGATTACAACTAGAGGTTTCTAGTGAGTGTCATAAGGAATGGCAAGTTCATGTAGGTAGAATTCACACAGTTGGTTTTGCATTTTAGGGGCAACTCTTTGGTAAGTTGTTAGAAATAAGACAGGTGTAAATAGGGAGATAGGGGAATCACTGTAAATTTGGCTAAACTAGAAACACATATATTTCTCTTACAAATAAAAGGCATAAACCTTGGCAGGTGGCCTACATCTCATCAACTAAATAGTCATGTTTTCCATTCTATCTACTTTGAATTAAATAACCTCTTTATTTCTGTATTCTTCATCTCAATTTCCTTACTATGTTTCTCCTTCATTTCACCTTGTTCCTTTATTAATTTATCTATTTCATTCCACACTTGTAAGGTGACTAAAAATAAGGTAATTGGAGCAGGTTCTATAGATTTCTCTTATGGCTGCACAGGCTCTTGATTCATTCTATTTATCTCAATTATGGCCAATTGAGCTAATTGTTCAAGTCCCGATCCCTATTTCTGGAAGACATGTAATTGTTCTTCTAACTTTTTTAACCTGTCATTCAATCCAGTTTCTTTCTATTGATAATCCATTAGTTTCTTCTCCAACTCTACATTTTTTTGCATTGCCAGCTGTAACTCATCTTTCTCACCCTCTATTGTGTCTTTAGAGTCTAACAATAACTGTTCTTCCTGAGGTTCATCTTGAGGGGTTGAGAAATCTGGTTTTTCAGTTTTAGAGGGAGGTTTATGATTTTTTATGGCTGTCCATATATCCTCCTCCTCAGACTCTGCATCAAACTCTTAAACAAGTGTATAACCCAAATTTTTCTGCTCTCTGTCAACAAACATGTTCTCCCTCTTAGAGTCTGTATCAATATCAACTACATTCCTCCTTTTAGGTTCCCCTAAAAGTTTTTTTTCCTTCAGGTGACCTGAACACCTACATAATTGAGTAAGGGTTCCTTGTTTCTTCTTAACTTTGGAAGAGGATGATTTCCTTTTCTTGGTGGCTTTTGAAACAGAAGGGGTTTCATAGGTAGTTTCAAGTGCTGTAGGTGGTGAGCTAGAAGCTTCAGGCCATGGTTTTCATTTTGGCCTTTTCTTTTTGTGGCTAGAAGCCTATGAGGATACATGTTTTGGCAATGGGGTTGAAATTGGTGAGACTGCGGGTGCAGGAGAACTAGCAGGTTTTTCAATACGTTTAGCAAAGCTCAGAGTTGGCTACTCCTCAACAGTTGCATGGCAATGGGTAGGTGAAGCTTCTAGGTGAGAAGAGGTTGCAGGGGCTTCCTCTTCTTCCCTTGTTTGTAAATTTTCTACATGTGCCTCTTCTTCTCTATCTAGTTCAACACTCACTGTCCCCTCATTAACATGATTAACTTCAAGAAATATTTCCCAAGAAAATTTAGGGTAATGGATAGACAGACTTCTATTTACTAACAGGACAATCAAACCATGATGAGACAATGAGGACTGATAAATTTTCCTTCTATATTCAGTAGACATCCTTTTTAACAAATTGAACAGAAAATCTAGGACATTCACTATCCTTCCATGACGAAGATGGCTTAGAAGTTTAAAATGCACAGTATAAAGTAAAGACTGCCTCCCATCACAAGGTATTTAATAATCTAGGTAGCTATAGAGGCCCAAAACCAGGGTAAAGAAAGTCATTTGGTACCTTGAGATGTTGATTCGAACCTTTCTCCCAATCGTATGAACTCGGCCCTTATATCTTCTCTTATAGGAAATTCCTCTCCAACTGCTTGTAGCCCTATAACTTTAGCTATAGTTGCTACAATCATGTCAACCCTTAAACCTTTCACTGTAGCTTCCTCATTATGGAATGTCTTTGTAAATTATTGATTAATGTCCTCATTATACTCTATTATCCTAAGAAAATATTGTAGCCATCCTGCTTGTTGAAAAATTAGCAAGCAATCCATGCCAGCCAATAGTGCTGAGTGAATAGTAGGCTCTCTTCTAATTGGGTCACCACCCATTGTGATATATCAAAAAAACACTCAATCCCCTATTCTCAATCCTCTGTTTGTTGTCCAATTCTACTCACCAGGAGCTTACTACCAATTGATTTTTCCATTTGCGTGATCTATTTAGCTTGCATGTTATGCAGTGAATGGTAATAACTAAGGAGTAAGAGATTTTGAAGTTTGATTTGAATTTTGAATGTACGTAAAATAATTTAGAATCCCCCCAACTAAAACTCCATTTGTCCTCAAATGAGAAGATAGGTAATGGTACAAAGGAATGGGTTCAAAGCATGTCGAATTGATATAATATGGAAAATTAATTATGTGCAAATAAAGAAAGTCACGAAATAAATAGCATTAAATATTAATTAAAGCAATGAGAGATGAATACCATTAAGGTGATGCCAAAATTAGAATTGTTGTATGTAAACATGATTGCATGGCGGATTGAGTTTATGTACTCAACGAACAAGCTAGATTGATTTACAATGATGTGATAGTGACAATGTGTGCTGATAGAATGTAATAGATGTGTAACATGTAGAAGGAAAGTACTATCTAGCAAAAAGATGGCGGCATGCAAATGCTGTGAGAAAAGGTGTTTCAGGCAGCATTGGCTGCATGCACACAATTAGAATATGAAATGAATAGGTTCCATGTGCATTGGCTGCGGGTGTAACTATTACAGGTCCCAAATGAATGAAAAACCCTTCGATATGGGTGTAGTAAATACAAGTCCCATGGAACAGTAGATTACCTTTGGCTACAGGTCCCTTCAATGAAGTGGTTGAATGCCAAAGGAAAGTTCTAGTGTAGAATGGTAACTGAAATGATGGAGCCTAGACTTCTGATTGGAAGATCACCTTGTTTTATTGTTATTGCTATGTGATGTGTGTGCTTTATGATTTTTATTTATGTACATGTTGCCTAGTATTCAAACTTTTTGTTAAGGCATGTATCGTTTGTCTTCGTTGTCATTTCCTTTTCTTGCCTTAGTCATTTCTTCTTCATTTTCTTTGTTGAGTCGGTGATCTTCCTTGTTTTTGAACCTTAGTTGTTGAGTTCAAAAGTTTGTGAACCACCCAACTTCCCAACTTGCTTTAGGATCTAGTGCCAAGTCTTTCTTGCGTCAGTCTTCATTCTTCTTCCTATAGTCTAGTCGGTTGGTCAAAGATTTTCTAAACCTCTGAACTCCAAAGTTATCCATTCAAAAGTTCATTCCTTCCCTGACTTTCTGACTACAATGGATTGTATCTCCTGAGGTGTATCATGCAAGCTAGCATATGGTGCAGAGAAGTGACAGATGTCATGCCACATTTAAGTTGGAGTACGTGCGAACACCGTGGCACATTTTTTGGAGATAACTTATGGCATATTGTGGGATTTTCAAAGATTGACATGCTGCCAATAATTAATGCCATTTATGAATGTTTCATGAGATGTGACATTATAAATTTAAACCAATTCACCATCTCAATTGAAGTGTTCATCATTTCATCAAAGGAGAAGCATTGTAGAGTGAAGGGAGATAAGTCTGCTACATGTGAGGAGTACACAAGATTCAAGGTTCACAGGTGTAATGTTAGAAAATGTCCCCTTGGGGGCTTTTCCCTCATAAGGTTTAGCTCCCGGGTCTTTAAAGTGCATTTAGGACATTTTAGTTCATATTTTAGCATCCTGATGGAATGAGACCTAAGTCCCATGGCAAATAGGACCTAGGTGGACCCCTTGTGCTGTACCCTACCTAAAATATGGGGGGAGGACTTGGGCACCCGCGCCCTAGTCCTGTCCTATTTTAGGGTAGCCTCAATTTGCAGGTGTCAGTTAGTGACCGTTATTAGGTCCCTTTGCCGACACAGTAAGTTTGAATTTCAAATATCTTAGCGGGAGTGCTTGGAGATGCATATATAAACAAGCTTAGGCATTCATTTGTAAACTAGAGATTTCAATTAGATGATCATTGTGAACTCTAGGCATTCTCAAGGTGATTCAAGGCTTTCTATTATGTTGCAAGAGCAGACTTGTATGTTTTGTGTGTTGATAATTGCAGATATGAGCATCAATTCCTTCATGGCATGAAGAGCATCTTCCTCCATGAAAGATTCACTACAAGGTGACATATCATTGTGTTTTTATAAATGATTCCTTTGGTTTTTTGGCCTTTGCCTCACAAGGGCACACCCTCTTTATCTGACAATGGTGTTCAAAGACTTAAGTGTCCTTCAGGGTTTGACTGAGGCAAACCTCTAAACACCACAACCCCCAAACCAAGTCTTGTGATTGCGGGTTACATGTGCCACATCCGGGAAAAGTGGAGTTGCAGGAAAGCTGGAAAGACATCAAGGATTTAGGATCTGAAGAGAAGACGGACAAAAGAGCACTTCCAGGACTAGGGTGCCTACTCTAGTGTCCTCTATAGACTGTTTCTAGAAAACAAAAGTTACAGGGCTGATCAATGTCCGAAGGAGGTCCAGATTCCCTGAAAAAGTAGGTACCTTGGACTTGGGTGCCTGCTCTAGTGTCCCTGACTATTCCTCTTTGGAACCCTGAAAATAGGTACTCTGTAATTCTACATTTTACTCCCGTTTGTAAGAGGTTTTTCCATAATTCATTAATTTGTTATCGTATTTGCTTAATTAGGGTTTTAATGGTCAATTGAGCATAGGAGAAGGAAAAATTAATAATTAATTCCCCAATCCAAGTTTCCCTACATCTAAAAGTGACTCTAGGGTATGATAATGCTTGCCATTCGACCCTAGATCAGGCAGATTTAAACATCTAAACCACAAATGATTAATGAATCCAATTTTCCACTAAACAATAGGTTAGCATGTTTGACCATCATTTTTTGTTTCTTTCTTTCCTGCATACAAGGCACTACATTCTTTGGAAGTTTAAAAATCACATAGCTTCATGAATCTGTGTTGTGGAAACCCTATGAGTCCTTTGTATTTCTCTGTTCCACCTGGGTTTGCCTCTGAGTTTCTTGCAAATTGGTTTTGAAGTTGGTAAAGATGAAATTTGAGTTTCAAGGAGCTCCCGTAGGTCCTGTGGTAGAAGATAATTTGTTTGGGGTGAAAGACATAGAGCTAGGACACATTGATTTTGATGACTTCTGGCTGAGAATGCAACCAGAAGGATGGTCAGTCCTTACAACCAAGATTGTGAATAGTGGCATGGACAGAGCTGGAGGTTTTTTGTTTGCAGTACGTTGTTTCGAGTTAGTGATTGCATGTGTAAATGGCTACTTACGAGAGTCACAAGAAATAAGAGCTTCTGATGGTTCTATGGTTTCAAAGATTGATTCTACATCAATTGCTCTGGCCTTGAATTTGGTTAAATACGAAGAGAATGAAGATGTTTCTGTGTCATCGGCTTGGGCTTATAACAATGAGAGAAGAGATTGGTGTCAGAATTGCATTGCGAGAGGCTGGTTGGAGATAGGGAGAAAGGGAAAATCACAACTTCCCGCCAATCTCAAAAGAAGCCATTTAAGGAGGAGATTTCAGACATGATTACATTGTTGAACCATGTGGTTGAAAATTCTTAATCTGATACATTTTCTTTCTGGATGTGTCATTTCATTTTGTTGATTTGTGGAGATCATCAGATTGATTGGGCCAAAATAATCAAAGATAGTATGCATGAGCAATTGATAAACTTTTCAAAGAATAAGGAGTTTCACATGGGTTCATAGTTAATCTATCTATTGGCTCATAGAGAGGCTTCTTGGCCTAGCTTAAGGTCCCAAGGGTTACCTGCCGTCGGCACGCCTGTGTATGATACTTTCTTTTAGCTTTGGAAGGAAGAAGCTGCTAAAGATTTTTGAAGAATTAATGATGCTTTCACTATGTGGTTGACAAAGAAAATTGATGGTACACTAGAACAGAGGTTCAAGGGGGAGCAACTGCACTCGTTATGAATTTTGGAAGTTTTTATGTGCAGTTCGATCATTTTTCATACATAAGGATTGGGGGTTATGAAAATGCCCCATTGAAATTGCCACGCTATCCATATGATTATCTCGTGCTCTTGGAGGTATGTAGACAAATGGCTTCTGTAAATGTGAAGTATCATGCTATGAAGAAAAGACGGTATTCTTTCCTTGTGACTTTATCCTTTTACTCTTGTAAAAATAATGATGTTTCAAGAAATGTGGATAAGGCCTTGTCTGAATTCGGCCTTCACAATTTATGGACTAGAGTATCTTTTGATAGTAAAAATTTTGTAAAGGAGAATATGCATGGAGGTGGGTCTTACCAACACAAGCCTCAACTAGATGATTATTGGGAGGATTGTCTAAATGAAAGGGAAGTCCAAAGGAGAAGTTGGATGAGGCTGACAATTGATCAAATTTGTGCTTTTGATCTTCCCATGCAAGTGCCTGATATTGTAGATGATGGTTCAGACATGTTGGATACTAGTTTTTAGGAAGTTTCATTGCAACCTTTACCTCCTGTGAGATGGTCGGAGAAAGACGTGATTGATATTAAGCTTCGCTCTTTTGGTGTTATAAGAAGAATGGAGAAATGGTTGATGAAAACGTTTAGAGAGCAAGCTGGTTCAAACCAAGCTAAAGAAAAAAGTTTAGAGAGCAAGCTGGTTCAAACCAAGCTAAAGATTCATCAGCTCAGAGCTAGGGTAGGTCCAGAACTGTGCACTCTCATAGAAAAATGTCTAGTTCAGACCCAACATTACAAGGAGTTGGCTCACAATCGAGTGGGGATGGTGAAGGACCCCCTGAGGAAAATCATAAGTTGAAATTCAGGTGTGACCTAGATGGTCAACCAGTAAAAAGTGATACCAAATTAGTTGCTTCTCCTCAGAAAGTAGAACATGTGCCACTAGTCAACAACTTTGTTAATGATAGTGATTCATTTTTTTATGCAGTTGGGAGAAGACAATATTTTTCAATCTTTGTTGAATACTCCTAGTTCAGATAATCCTCCTGCACCTGACTCTTCATCAGTTTGGGTTGATGGCATTTCAAATATGGTTAATGCTACTAGCATTTCCACCTCTTCTCCTTCTTGGTTGAAGAAAGCAGTCGAAAAGAAAAAGAGACATACTCCAATGGTGGATACTAGTGTTGATACTATAACTAAGTTGCTGCGAGATACTCCAAAGCCCAAGCGTGCTAGGAGAATGTCGAGAATAGTCACTGACCATACTACTGGTAATCAATTCCTTGAGATTGCCGACCTTGTGAGAAATAAGAATCAAGGTGAAGTGACTGAAGTAGATTTTAATGTGAGTAGAATAGATTTGGGACCTTCTACCACTAAAGGAGACATTCATCATGCCAAATATTCAGTCAACAACTTGTCAAAAAGGGTCAAGAAAGAACATGAGAAAAACCATAAGCTGCAAGCTCAAGTAAGTGCCTTGTCTTCTTTCATTCAATTAGTTCTAAACATTACTACGTCTTCATCAGATGCAATGCCAGATTTAAGTGTAACTATACTAGATCCCAGTCTTTCATAACAAATAAAACAGTCCAGGGCTTTGAAGGATGCTGTGAGTCAATGGGTAGAAAAAGTAGTCTTTGATGGTCTTTTATTTGTTGAAGATGCTGTCAAGTTATTCGATTCTATCTCCAATAAAAGAGAGGCCTTAATTATAGAGTTCCAAAAGGCTAGGAGTGACCACAATAGCCTCTCTTTAGCCTCAATGGAAATTAGAGAAATGGTAAAAATGGATGTCAAGGTTCTCATACCTGAATAGATTATAAGTGCCCCAAATGAGTTTGATGCACCAGCTTGGATAGATGTGCTCGAATGGAGGTTAATCATGTTGACATCAGCCGAAGATGATATGAGGGATGCAATAGCAACTTATTATGCTGAAATGAGAAATATTAAGCTTAATTTTGCTATCCTAGAAATTGAAGTGACTGGAGAAAATTAAGACAAATTATTAGATGTTAAAGAGATAAAACAAAACTTTAAAAAATTGGTGACATAGGAGATCATGGACTATAATGTCATAACTAATGAATCACTGGAAAAGATAGCAAGGACAATTTCTTATGTCAAAACTGTCAAGAATGGGCGAGACGAAATCAATCAAAAGATTAATAATATAGATAGGGCAGTTTGCAAGAAGAAGCACATAATTAGCATGACTGGTACTCCAAGTGGCATGTCTCTCTCTCTCTCTCTCCTTTTCTCACTAGGTATCAAGCATATAAGGAAAGGTGAAGGGCACAAGCAGCTCAAGTGGCACAAGAGGACGCGGGTAAAGCAGCTGAACAGGTGGAAGATGAAGAAGCGGCACAAAATGATGTTGATGATGCTGACAATGAGGATGTGGCGATCTTAAATTAATTCTCTTTTATGTTTTAACAAAAATGTTTTTACATGCTCTTGAACTATTGGCTCTGGAGGGCCCTTTAATATTTATTGTTTAAAACTATCTTTTAAGTCAGTTGTCACCAAGAAGCTGTTAGGGTTAAAGATAGTTATCTCATTGCTTGCTATAAATTTGATATGCAAGTCTATGTGTGGATCTTTTGGCAAACTTTATTTTGGCGATAGAGAATTTTGATACTTCTTGTTTTCAATTACTTTATGCATATAATTAAAATCAATGTAGTGGAGATTTAAGTGGTCATAAACTTTGTGTTGTGGTTATTTGAATTCACATTCTTCCTACGTTGGATGTATTGCTACAAGGTGTTGGTAACATTTATGAATTGAGGTGGTTGGATATCTTCAGTTTGGCTCACTATTGTGGATGGTTTATCTGTTGATATATTGTTTAGAGTGGTAATTGTATGATGTTATCTTTATTTGAATTTCTGAATATCATGGTGATGGAAGTCTTTGTACTTTGATTATTTAAAAACAATTCCTACCTTTATTGCTTTCTGGTTAAAATCTCTG
Source organism: Cunninghamia lanceolata (assembly GCA_027924645.1). Lineage (NCBI taxonomy): Eukaryota > Viridiplantae > Streptophyta > Pinopsida > Cupressales > Cupressaceae > Cunninghamia > Cunninghamia lanceolata. Next base: position 4,925,599 of record BSBN01000378.1, on the reverse strand, counting down.
CCTTTATTTTTGCTTTTTGGTTAAAAGCGATCTTAATTTTTCATTCATGAGAATATCTATTGAAGGTAGCTGCGCCTTATAAAATAAGCAGAGAGCCTTTATAAAATACCAATATAATAGGCTCAACTGTTGTTTACATTTGTCATCTATCCGGGCATGTGAATATAGAGTTAGGTGACAAATTTCTTAACCAACATTACAGATGTTGTAGAACTCATACTTACTATGGGACTTCAATCAAGCTGGTAGCTTGATCTAGTTGTGGAACATTGTGATCAACTGCTATCTAATTGGTGACCTCCTAAGAGGGTTGTGGAACTTCATTAGCCAAGTCTGCCCTTAATTTTTGTAGAAATGTAGCTTTACTCAAAGGTTTCTTTTACAATTTCAATCGATGTCCATTAACCATCAGTGAGAATCTAACTTGGTCAATTGTAGTTAATTGGATTGCACCATTTGGGAAAACTTCCTTGATCTCATAAGGGCCTAACCATCTGGTCTACAATTTACCCTTATGATCTTTATACCTGGAGTCATAGAGAAGTACCCAATCACTTGCCTGAAAGTCCTTGATTTTGATATACTGATCATGCCATTTGATTCTCTAGTTTTGAACGAATTCAATGTCATGAACTGCTTCCATCCTTAACTCCTCCAAGGCATTAAGCTGAAGTAGTATTTCCTTTTGAGCTTTTGACAAGTCCATACCAAGTTGGACAACTATTCTCAGTATCTTATATTCAAACTCAATAGGAAGGACAACCTTCTTTCCATAAACTAACTCATAAGGTGTGTATCTGATTGATGTCTTCCATGTAGTTCTATATGCCCAAACTACTTCAGAGAGTCTTGCTACCCAATCTTCCTTATGCACTGTAGCTGTCTTTGTCAATATTACCTGAAGTTCTCTATTTGTTAGCTCAACTTGACCATTTGATTGTGGATGATAGGGAGTGAACATTTTATGCCTGATTTCATACTCCTAAACAAGGCTAGAAATTAGTGCGGATGTAAACTGGGGTCCTTGATTTGTGATTATTTCCCTTGGGACCCCATACCTTGTAAATATTTCTTCATAGAGGAATGCAGCAACCTTACTATCCCTGGCTACTGTCAAGGCTTTCACTTCTACCCATTTTGTAAGGTAATCAGTGCAAACAAGTATATATTCCTTGTGGTTAGAAGGTGGCTCTATGGGTCCAATAAAATCAATGCCCCATTTGTCAAATGGTGTGACCACCAATTATGGTTGTAGAGGCATTTCATCACTTCTTGTAGGTCTACCCATTCTTTGACAGTGGTCACATCTTCTTGTATAGAGAGTTGTATCCTTATGCAATGTTGGCCAATAATATCCAGTATTTAGAATTTTGACTTTTGTCCTCTTGGCTACAAGTGTGAACACCATAGGGTTCATCATGGTAAGCTCTGAGAATGTCATACACTTCATCTTCCCTAATACACCTTCTCATAATATGATTAGGTCCTGTATAGAAGAGATAACTAGATACCCATGAATAGGGAAAGCTGCACTCCACAAGGTGGCACCTCTCTCTGGGGGAGAGGTGTGGAGGTGTTTTCGTTGTGACTAGATAATTTTCTATATCTACATACCAAGGAGTTGGTACAATCAGTGCAAATAAGTGTTCATTTGGAAAAGAATCATCAATGACTGGGTCCTCATTACAAGTAGGGAGCCTAGAGAGGAAATCAACAACAACATTAACCTTCCCTGGCTTGTCTACAATGGTGATATCAAATTCCTAAAGGAGCAGTAACCATCTAACCAATCTACCACTTACCACTGGTTTAATCATAAGATATCTTATTTCTACATGGTGAGGGTGAATGAAAATAAGATACCTAGTGATATAATGCCTAAACTTATTAATTGCATAAACAAAAACTAACATTTTATTCTTAGTAACAATATAGTTAAGTTCAACACCTTGAAGATTCTTGCTGATGTAGTAAATTGCATATTCCACATTCCCTTCTTTCTGTCCTAAGACAACTCCTACTGCAAAATCAGAAGCATCTGTAGGTATATGGAAAGGTATTGCCCAATTAGGTTCTTTGAGTACAGGTGTCTTTGTTAATGACTCTTTGAGATGGTCAAAGGATATCTAATAGTCAACTATCCAAGTAAATTCTACATCTTTAGAGAGTAGGACAAACAAAGGAGCATCAATTTTACTGAAATCCTTTATAAATCTTCTATATTACCCTACATGACCTAGAAAACTTCTGACATCTTTCTATTTTTGAGGAATAGGAAAGGTTGAAATAATTTCAATTTTGTGTGGATCCACTTGAATGCTTGCTTTGGACACAAAGTGACCAAGCACTACTCCTTTCTGCATCATCATGAAACATTTTTCATGACTAAGGGACATATTATGAACTTGACATCTCTGCAGTACTTTTTCAAGGTTCTCCAAGGCCTCCTCATAAGACTCTCCATAAGTGGTAAAATTATCCATATAAACTTCCATAGAGTCATGAGCAAGGTCAACAAACATGCTTAAAACAACTCTCTAAAATGTGGTAGGTGCATTGTAGAGTCCAAATGGAAGGAAATAATAGGCATATGTCCCCATGGGCATGTGAATGTGGTCTTATCTTGGTCTTCAGGGGCTATCTTGATCTAGTTATATCCACTGAATCCATCAAGAAAAGAAAAATACTTTTTACCAGCCAAGGAGTCTAGGACCTGGTCAATGAAAGGAAGAGAGAAATGATATTTCCTAGTGGTTGTATTTAATTCTCTATAGTCTACACAAACTCTGCACTTACCTCCTTTCTTTGGCACCATTACCAATGGAGACACCCATTGGCTATTTGATATTGGGTATATGAATCCTACATCTAGTAATTTCTGCAATTCATTCTTCACTATGTCTCTTATTGTAGGGTTCATCCTTCTTTGAGGTTGTCTAACTGGTCTGCATCCTTCATTAATATATATCCTATGCATGTAAAGGTTAGGGTCAATTCCCTTCATATCATTATAGTCCCATGCAAATGTTGTCTTATGATTTTGCAGCATTTTAATCAGTTCAACCTTCTAGACAAATGTCAATTCATTGTTGATGTTAAGTGTTCTTCTTGGTGTAATGTCAACTGGTGCTGCCATAGGCATCATAGAGGCAATATCCAACCCTGATAAGTTGAGACTTCAACTATGAGGCAGCAACTGATGAAACATTCTGTAGTTGGAAGCATAGGCTGGAGTATTGATTGTAGGCAGACATTGTGAAGGGGGCAGGCCATACATATTAGACATGGGTCTTGTTGTATATCTATTCCATAATTGTTTTGTATGACATTGGAAAGCACTTCACCTTCATCCTGAATAACCAGTAGTGGCTCTCTTTCAATTGTCATTAATGTCTAAAGAAAATATTGGTCAGGATCCCCTAGGTCTAGCTAAATGGATTGCTCCATATCAGCAAAAGGTTGAGTAGGTTGATAAAGAACCAACTTCTTTGTTACATTCCCATTGGAAATTATCATATTTCCTAACTAACATCCTATGAAGGCTTTTGTTGTTTCCAGCCAGGGTCTCCCTAGGATGAGTGGATATCCTCCTAGGCTAGCCTTGGGTTGCAAGACCATAAAGTCTGCAGGGTATTCCCATGAATCTAATGTGATTACAAGATCTTCAATAATCCCTTTTGGATTGACTGTGGACCTATCTGCTAGCTGGAGTACTATGGGAGTAGGTCTAAGGTTATCTAACTAAAGGTTACTCATTGTTTATTTTGTCATTACATTGATGGCTGCACCTAGGTCAATCAAGGTGTTTTTGATAAGGGTACCATTGATGTTTACATCAACCACAGTGCTTCCAAGATCTGCATATTTTGGAACAACCAAGTTACCTAACATGGTATCAGCAAGTTGTCCTATAACATGGACTATCTGAGGATCTTTTCTCTTCCTTCCTGGCTTCTTAAGTCATAAATACCTTATGACTTTGGTATATATGGGCACATCCTTGATGGCTTGGATGAGGGGAATTTTAACACAAACATGTTTTAGTTTCCCCATGAAATCAAAATCAAGTTCAGATGGAGTTGGTAGAGGGTGCATTTTCAATCTCTCTGGAAATGGAGGGCTTCTGGTAATGGTTTCTTCTTGTAGAGAGATTTTCTCAAAAGGCTTTTGTTGGTTATTCAGATGGTTGTCAGTGATGGAGGGTGGTTCCTTGTCAAGAAGTTTTTGTGATGAATGGTGATGATGGTCCGGCAAGCATCTTTCTTGAACACAGGTGCACATCACTAACTTCAACCATATAGGTTGGGTATTGGATGGCCTCATTAGTATAGGCTTGCTAAACAGGCTTGTTGTTAGGGTTAGGTGTAGGTTGTGCCAGTAATTGAGTAGCTCTAGGCTAGGCAGGAGTAGGTGAGGTTGTATTTCGCATAAGGGCAGGTTGCCGAGGCAGGGTTTGCTATGGCTGTGGGTAGTTTACATTTGGATTTTTCCAAGGTTGGTTCCCACACCACTGTTGTGGCCATGGGTTTTGATTGGCCTGCCATTGTGGATTATAATTTAAGGATTGGGATGGATGCTGAGGCCATACCCCCTATTGATGGGTCCAACTAGGTGGCATGGTTGCCCATTGTTGTTGTGGCTAGTTATACCAAGGTGCATTGTTCCAATTAAGAGGATTTGAAATAGGTGGTGCAAATGACATGGAATTGGTCAAGGGGCCTTGAGGCATACCTTGTCTTTGCTGCCATGGCCTTCATTGTGCAATGTAAAACACTTGACCTTCTTCATCTTCTATGGCTCTGGAATCTACCTTCTCATTCTTTCCCTTAGAAATACTAGCAAGTCCCTTGCATCAACAATTGGCCTTCTTCTATCGACAATGTGGACAATATTCACTCAAAGTTGCCTCTGATGCCTCTTTTTTCTTATTTATGTGCAAAGTGTCTAGCTATGTTGCCATATTGCTTATGATATCCTCATTCATGTTTGATAGGAGATTGCTGAGCTCTACTTTGGAGGCTCCAGTGGATGATTTATTCGAAGTCAAGCTTCTAAAACCTCTATTTTTCTTTAGAGTAGAGTGTGAATAGTTTCTACAGATTTAACAAATTTCATCAAATCCTACTTGAGAGATATCTTCTGCTCCAATTAGATTGAGTGCGTCCATACATTCTTTGCTCACACCTCTTAGGAAGACCAGGTTGAGTGACTCTAGAGAGAACCTATTATACCTTGACTTCTTTAGGCAAAATTGAAATCTCTCTACATAATCTTCCAGGGGCTCATCTTCTTTTTGTGACATCCTATAGATGTCATCCCCCTTCATGTCTCTACCATGACAATAGTCCTGATATTTCTGTAAAAATGTCTCCTTCATGGTGGCCCAAGTAGCTACAAAATTCTCACCCAAACCCATAAACCATCATAATGCAGCATCTTTAAGGGTGGCTGGGAAGAGTTTTAGCTTGTATGCATCTATAGTTTAATCATAACTCCTATAGAGCACATCAGACTCAAAGAGAAATGTATCAAGGTCTTTAGTGATCAGCCCATGAAAGTTTGGTAGAGCCTAAGGAGGGATATTTTTCAAGGTGTTAGCTCTCTCCTGGTTGGAAATAGGAAAGGCAAAGGTAATTGGTTTAGCTGGGTTCTCTACTTCTTCATCTACCATGATGCCTTGGTTCCAATCTTCAATATCTTCAAAATCCTCAGTGTTCTCAAGACCAAGGGATGATTCAAAGTGTTCTTCTTCATCTATTGAACTAGTTGGAAGAAACCTCCCTCTATAGTCTCTTGGCCGCCGCATACAATAATGTATGATCTAATGTCTCTATTCCTGCACTATGTTAGTGAATATTTTGGAGATAGATTGGATATCTAAGTGATCCTAAATGCTGAAAACTACTATTTCCTAGTAAAGCAAGTACAAGCATAAATCAACAAGAACTCAGAAACTCTAAACCTTACTACCATCCCCAACAACGGTGCCAAAAATGTCAAACTCCATTATTAACCAATACATTGATGCAGAAAGGGCGTGCATACTACTCAATAGACCAACAGATCCTATATCAAGCAACCTAGTGGTTATATAACGTGCTACATTTACATTGTCAAACCAAGGAATCATATTCTTCTTGGATGATGCATGTACTGTGTGTACAATTAAGGATTCCTAAGTTTTATTCTAGAGGTTGTGTAAGGGAACTAAATAAAGTAAATACAATACTCTAAGTAAATAGGAATAATGGAAAATAACTAAGTTTATCTAACACAATAGTAATCAATTGATTCCCTATAACTTCTATATAAGAGAGTAACTAACAATTGGTTTAATTGGTGATCACCTTGACTCAATAGAATCACTAACATAAATTACCAAAGTTAAACTATTTCACATTACTCATAACAACATACATCAATCACACACACATATATATATAAATGTACAATTTATAAACTAAACATATGAACAAAGTGGCGAGACACAGTACCTCAAGTGGCCGACTTGAGTGACTATGATCCCACAAGATCTAGATAAATCTCTATTGGATCTTTGCAATCATTGACATAACTCAAAACAAATATTCCTTTATTGAATTTTAAAGTAACAATGATACAACAAATTCTGATACTATATCTTTGTCCAATCTGTATGAAGCAAAATCTAATCTAGCTAAGCAAGATCAACATTGTCTATATGAATAAAACTACTAAATAATAAATACCATAACTGTCCATTATTCCACATCATAGGAAAAGGACTTTATTAAAGAGAAACTAGAAAGAGGAAACTAACTAACATGAAGGTAGCATAGATAGTACAATCAAGTACTACAACTTTATCTCTTCAATATCCATGAAGAATAATCAATGACTTAGAAACAGAACATAGAGCACCATCTAGATTCCTTCATCATATAAGATTGCATCATTCATTGAAGGATAACCATTATAGAGTCATGGATGACTCATCCGAGTCAATTTGGGATTCCTCTAGCTCTAGGTACTTGTAACATCTTCTATGGAATCAACATCTCCTTCAGCTGCAAGTTGTCCAGTTTTTGCTGCATGAGGAGTTAGTATACCACATAGTATTTATGCATCACTATCACTAAAATTAACATAAAATACTAACATATTACATGAACAATCAATCATCCACACATCATTAATTAAAAACATATTATATACCATCTTCATGCTTCAGTGTCTTAAGGATAATCATAGACATAATTAATATATATAAGTCTGGAAAAGCCTTTGGGAAATAGGTAATTAAAGCAATAAAAACAAGACAAATCATGGTCTCATCAGTGGGAAAGCATATATAAGTGAGTTTATGTCTTCATTTTACACCTAGATGGATAATGTGAACTTGTGATATTGAGCTAAGGGATTTCAAGGCATTCATTGTGTTGCAGAGCAGAATTGTGTTGTTATTCTGTTTATTTGTTGCAGATTTGGATTCATCAATCCATCTCCTTATGGTTTAAAGGATCTTTATCTCTATGAGGGCTTCACCTCTAAGGTGACATCTATTTGTGCTTCAATCATTTTATTTCATCATTGCTTTGGTCTCTGCCCTCCCTTGAGCACGCACTCAATCTAGCAATGATATTGGAAGACTTGAATGTCATTTCAGGGATTGACCAAGGAAAGCTCCTAAACATCACAACCCCAAAACCTCTCTCTTTGTGATTGTAGGTTATAGGTGTGGGATTTGGAAAAGTGGAGTTGCAGAGAAGCAAAGAAGAGTTTAGAGATTCAAGATTTGAGGAAACATTGTTGTAAATCTACCCTACTAGACTAGGGCACCTGCCCCATAGTCCTCCCAATAGGATTCACCCTGAAAGAAGGATCAAGATATCATCTAACACACCTTTCTGTTCTAGATCTATAGAAAAATTGCCCTGTTGGACTAGGGTACCCATCCCATTGTCCCTGTTATGTCAGAAAATGTCTCCCTGGGACTTTTCCCTCTTAAGGTTTAGTTACTAGGTCCTTTAGAATGCATTATAAGCATCTTGCATGATAATCCTAAATCCCAATGAGAAAACCCCTAAGTGTTATGACAAATAGGACCTAGGGGTGCTATTTAAATAGATCTTGACATAAACTGGAAGGGTGGACTTGGGCGCTAACACCCTAGTCCTGCCCCATTTTAGCTCAGCCCCAAATTTTTATGTCGATTTTATGACTGTTAATTAGGTCCTAGGCTGACATCTTAAGTTTTAATTATGAAATTTTTAGCAAGAATGTGTGTAGTTGCATATATAAGCATGTTTAGTGTTTCATTTGTAAATTAGAAGATGATTGTGAACTTTTGGCTAACTTATGATTTTAGAGCATTCAAGATATTCATTGTTATAGAGCAGAGCATTGTTATTGTGTTTGTGATTGTAGATTTAGATTCATCTTCTCATGTGTTGAAGATCCTTCATCTATGTGAGATCTACACCTCTGAGGTGATATCTATTTGTGTTTGAATCATTTATCTATTTATTTTTGCCTCTATCCTACAGGGATACACACTCTTTATCTAACAACAGTGTTCAGAAGACTTGAATGTCTATTCGGGACTTGACTAAGGAAAGCCTCTAAATACCACAACCCACAACCACTCTCCTTGTGATTGCAGGTTACAGGTGTCGCATCTTGACAGAGTGGAGTTGCAGGGAATAATAAGATAGTGTGCAGATTCCAGATCCATGAAGAAAAGGACTACTTGGACTTAGGTGCCAATGTTAGTGTCCTCTGATGTTGAAAATATAGAAATCATTTGGATAGTGACAATCAGCATCTGAAGAGCTTCCGACATCTTGAAATCACCCTGCCTTGGACTCGGGCTCGAGCGCCAGTGTCCTCCTCATCTCACAGGACAGAAACGGAAAGTATAGTGATCATCAGTGTCAGAAGGAGATCAAGATTCCACAAAGAAAATACCACATTGGACTTGGGCACTAATGCTAGTGTCCCTGAGCATTCGACATCTTGAACTTCAAAAAAATGGTTAGTTGTTAATCTTTACCTACTACCTTAGTTTGCAAGCATTTGTTGTAATTCATCATTTTATTTAATGTTTTGCATAATTAGGGTTTTAAGGGTAGTTGAGCATTAAATTGATACATTAATTAGAAATCTTTGAATTTCCAAATCATTCCAAGTGACAGCCTAACCTATAGGTAAATCCTCTTGCAAAAGTGTGATTCAACTCGGTTGATATGTCCTTGAATGTTTGTTGAGAAAGGAGGATTTAACCCTTGTATTTATTTCCCCCCTTTTTCATCCTAAAAATTTTGGTGAACCCATGTTTATTTGAATTTTGCACCTTGTTGAGTGTTGTACTCTAGATTTGTATACATTCATCTTATTGCATTTGAAAATTTACAAAAAAAAATTGAAAATTTTGAAAAATTTGAAAAAATTGGCATCTTAGGCTTGCATTTTGGCATAAGTTGCATTAGTTGACATTTAATTTCTGTTAGTTTCATTAGATATTATTTAAATTATAGAAATTTATCTTATTTTAATCATTTGCATTACATTTCCATGCTTATTTTGATAAAAATTGCTTGAAATTGTGCATTTTTCATAAAAACCTAGTTTTGCATTAGCTATGGTTTGTAGTTAAAATATTTTTTCATATTTTACTACCCTTTTCAAACACTCATTTAGGACTAATTTATACTTATAGTGTTGCATCATAGTGTCCTTTCTGGAAAAAATCATGTCTAGGGTTTGAAAACCTTGCATTTTCACTAGATTTTACCTTGTCATTCATCTATAATTGCATTATATGCATGTTGTGAAGGATATTATTGCATTATCAGATTGATATTCATCCTATTATTCACTTCCCCTCTTAAAATTCTTCACAACACCTCTTCTCTTAGTCATTTGCATTGAAAATTTGTGAAAAAAGTGAAAAATCAAGCATTTTTAGATCATAGGCATACATGATTTTGCATTTTTTCCTTTGCATAAGCATTGAAAATATTTTAAAATCTGATCTTGCATTCATAAATACATTGCTCATTCAAAAATTTCATAATATTCTACACTTTTGTTTGAAAACTTGCATATTTTACACAAAAACATGAACATGGAGGCATCTTGTTATTCATCTTTGGAAAGCTTTGTTTGCATACATCATAGATGTTGATAACTTTTACAAATTCACTGATAAATATCCTCAAGTCCTACAAAAAATTTCACACATCTATAATATTGATCTTCCTATGAATTCTACATATGAAATTCTATGTTAGATATCTGATTTTGAAAGTTTTACCACTCTCATGGGTATCTATCCTTCGATCTTGGAAAACCTCACTGAATTCATCTCTACAAAAGACAACAAAGAAGGCAATGATTAAGACATCCCTCCTTTTCTCCCTACATTTCATGATGACATAATGGACATACTTTTTGAGACCTATGAGACTAATATAGCGCTGGGTGATTCATGTAATAAAAAGACTTCTACCAACATACCCTCACCTGATGAAGATATTCTGGCACAAGAAGATGACATCACTGAGACATTCCTTAACACCACTTTTCCATCCCTTCTTGCTCTCCCTAGCTAGGATGAAGCATTGGATGATGTAGACTTCCTTTGTGAACATTTACTTCAACCTATTGATATTGAAAATTCACCAATCGATCTTCAAACACTTCTCAACTACATTTTAAACAAAGAAATAGATTATGCACCCTTACCTGAACATTCACATACCTTGGACAATAATGAAAACTCATAAAAAATCAAATTACAAACTATTCCTCACAACCAAGGTATTCCAACACCATATATATGGACTGAAATGGGCACTTTTTGGGTTCCTCCACAACCTCACTCGACTAGAATGGGTATCGTTAAAGATCCTACATCACCCCATTTAATTGACATAGAAAACCATGACAATCCTACAGCATCATTAATAGATATCTTTCATACAAGGGAACCCTCACAAACTCATGAAAATGTGGAAGAAAGAAGAAGAGATAAAGATTTAACCATTAAAGTAAAGATCAAGATCCAGGACAACCGCTAGTTCGGTTGTACCTTCAAGTAAGTATTTCTAACCCTTTACCTCTGTGTTGTTTTTCCCCCATGATGTGTTATGTGTTTTTTAGCTCCCATTGGATGACCCTTGATACTCTTGTAAGGGCAAGGATACTGGAAGACCGCCTCTATTGTGACCCTTCTTCTATTTGTATCATCATTCTTCTATATTATCTCTCCTCTATTTTCATTGTTGTGTGTTGTATCCTAGGGGCATAGCATTATGGTTGGTGACCTAGGGGCACCTTCCTACGTGACGCCACTAAGGCACTTGTTTCTCCTCTCTTGATTTATTGTTTACCTTCCTCTAGTGTTTCTATCTAGCTAGAAAATGACAAAAAATAAACAAGACTGATACGGACCATGTGTCCCTTCAGCGAGTAAGCAAAAATGGACCTAGTCCATACATGACGATGGGGTTGATATATATTATCTGACGCTTGGCTAGTAGAATCACATGGTGATGTTGTCTTATCACATTAATGAACCATAACAACGTTGTTTCTCTGTGCACTTTGTTTATCTTGGGTCTCGCCTTGCTTACACTTGGTTCTGAGATCTCTGCGGTATAGCCCCATGGTTATACTCGGGTACCGAATCCGTAGCGTAACCTTGGATCTTGATGTGATTATGTTTATGCATTGCTTTGATAATATGATGTGGTTATTATCTTATGGAAAGATTTCTAACATCGTTTCTTGCAGGATATTGTGTGTTTGTGGGAACATTAAGTGATCATAAAGTGTATGTCACTTCTAGGGGCATGGGCTTTATGAAAGCTCTTGTTCCCTTGTGTCTTTTCTCTCTACCTTAATGCGGTTGATATCGTTACACGATATCAACCACCTTAAGGTGGGGGAATATATAAGGTAAGCTATCTGATGATTTTGGTACTAACGAAGTGTGCTTCTAAGCCCTTTGCAGAGGCGGGATGTTAATGTATCTCCGCATGAGTGCACATGTTTATTTTATATTGCAATGAGAAAGCCCTCTGTGGAGGCGGGATATTGTATCTCTTGAGCTAGTGTGTATCCTTTCATTTTAATCCCTCTGCAGAGGTGGGATGGTGTATCTCTTGAGCTAGTGCACATCCTTATTATTCTAAAAGTCCTCCAAGCAAGCAAGGTTGGTGTATCCTCCCTTAAGCATGTTTTTGGCAGTTGTCATGGTGAAGCGCAACCATTAGGTGTGCCTATACTATTTTTGAGATGGTGGTGAACCTAGCAATAGGATCCTTCCATCGCTTATTTTCCATGTTTTCTCCGTGTCTTCCATGTGTGTGACTCTTGTATGGCATGTTTGTTCCCAAGCATAGTCCAAAGAGCATGGCAAAATGCCCCTCTTATGCTTTAGGAGTTGTATGGCATGTTTGTTCTCAAGTGTAGTCCAAAGAGCGTGGCAAAATGCCCCTCCTACATTTGAGATTTGTATTGCATGTCTGTTGCCCCTTATGTAGTCCAAAGAGCGTGGCAAAAGCCCCTCCTACATTTTGGGTGGTGTGCTGCATTTTTATTTTCCATGTACTTGCATTTACATTCATTTATATATGAAAATGAAAAAGAAATAACCACTGCATTCACTGTATTCATTGTGTTTTGCATGTCTTCAATGTTGTCTTCTCTGTGTTTGCGTGCTTGTTACTATTTTCACTGTGAATGGTGTGTCTGTAATGTGTTTTCTCTAATGTCTACTTGAGATTGGGGCTAGAGATTTAGCTTCTAGTGCCTGGCATGTTTGTTGTGTTTTGAATGTACTTTAATGCATGTATGGGCCTTGCGTTTATACATACATTAAAGTGGGGGCTAAATGTTATGTCAAAAAATGTCTCCTTGGGACTTTTCCCTCTCAAGGTTTAGCTCCCAAGTCCTTTAGAATGCATTATAAGTATCTTGCATGATAATCCTGAATCCCAATGAGAAAACCCTTAAGTGTTATGGAAAATAGGACCTAGGGGGTGCTATTTAAATAGATACTAACCTAAATTGGGAGGGTGGACTTGGGCTCTAGTGCCCTAGTCCTACCCCATTTTAGGTCAGTGATGCAGGAGCATCCCTAGTTCAAGAGCAATCTTGCATAAACCAAAAAAGTTTGCATTTCAGTTTGTTTGCAGTTCAGTTTGTTTCTTTTCATTTTCCAGTTTAGTTCAGGTAGTTCAGTCAGTAGCAATTTCTGTATTTTGGTTTGCATTCTGCCATAGTTGCATTTCACATCTTGCGGAGATGGACTTAGCATCTAGACTCATTTATCTACATCATCTTTAGAATTTAGAGTATTTGGATTAAGTATCGGAAAGATATCGCTATTAGAAGATCAACTGTTTTCTCAGAACAGAGCATCCTGATAGCCTCTAATAATCATCTCAAAGAGAAGGCTTGTAGAGCATTCCTCGACCTATGGAGCTTAACGACACATCATTCAATGATCTTTGGTTCATGGCTGATCTTCCTCGAGTTCTACACATCATTCCATTCATTTGTGGAGGTGTTCTACATGATTAGGTCTGACCTATCCATATACACATGTTACAACTCTTCATTGGAGTTGGTGACCTTCCTTGGCTAACACGGAGGAATCTATTGTTTCAGAGATGATATATATTGATGTAATAGATCCTTAGGAAAGTAGTTATCAAGTTATCAAGTTATGATCATAAGCATAAGTTCATAGTTTGGATTTTGCATGAAGGGGACTTCAAAGCTATATCTTGTGCATAGTTTGATCTTTTGTAATCAAGGCTGTGAGCCCAATTGTAAGCCCGCATGTTACCGACCAATCTGTATTTGAATTCTATTATATACTGAATGACTGAATCTATGTTTGTTTCATATCTTTGAGTTGTTTCTGTTGTGTTTACTCTTGCTGCACGGTTTGGACAATTCATTCTGTAAACCCTCCTACCGTGACTGCACCAGTCAACCCCAAACTTTTATGTCAGTTTTATGACCATTAATTAGGTCCTAGGATGACATCTTAAGTTTGAGTTATGAAATTCTTAGCGGGAATGTGTGTAGTTGTATATATAAGCATGTTTAGTGTTTCATTTGTAAACTAGAAGATGATTGTGAACTTTTGGCTAACTTATGATTTTAGAGCATTCAAGATACTCATTGTTGTAGAGCAGAGCATTGTTATTGTGTTTGTAATTGCAAATTTAGCTTCATCTTCTCATGTGTTGAAGGTCCTTCATCTATGTGAGATCTACATCTCTAAGGTGATATCTATTTGTGTTTGAATCATTTATCAATTTGTTTTTACCTCTATCCTGCAGGGATACACACTCTTTATCTGACAACAGTGTTTAGAAGACTTGAATGTCTCTCTGAGGCTTGATTGAGGCAAGCCTCTAAATACCACAACCCACAACCACTCTCCTCGTTATTGCAGGTTACAAGTGTCGCATCTTGACATAGTGGAGTTGCAGGGAATAGTAAAACAATGTGCAAATTCTAAATCCCTGAAGAAAAGGACTACTTGGACTCAAGCACCAATGCCAGTGTCCTTCAAGGTTGAAAACATATAAATCATTTGGAAAGTGACAATCAGTATTTAAAGAGCTTCCAGCATCTTAAAAATCACCCTACCTTGGACTCGAGCTCAAGTGCCAGTGTCCTTCGTATCTCATGGGATAGAAATGAAAATTATAGTGATTATCAGTGTCGGAAGGAGATTAGGACTCCACAAAGAAAATTCCACATTGGACTTGGGCACTAATGCCAGTGTCTCTGAGAATTCTGAATCCCAAACTCTGAAAAATGGTTAGTTGTTAATCTCTACCTACTACCTTAGTTTGCAAGCATTTGTTGTAATTCATCATTTTACTTACTGTTTTGCATAATTAGGGTTTTAAGGGTAGTTGATCATTAAATTGATACATTAATTGACAATCTCTAAATTTCCACATTGTTCCAAGTGACAGCCTAACCTGTAGGTGAATCCTCTTGCAAAAGTGTGATTCAACTCGGTTGATATGTCCTTGAATGTTTGTTGAGAAAGGAGGATTTAACTCTTGTATTCATTTCACCCCTTTTTCATCCTAAACAGTCCCTGAATTCTTCACCTCTAGAAATCCAACTTCTGGCGAGTTTCTAATCCTTCTTGAGTTTCTTCTTGTGTGGTGATCTATAGTAGTTTATTTATCTGTACCCAATTTCATTATAATTAGGATTTAAGGCTTATTGAATCTAGGCTTTGAAAAATCTTTCAATCTAATCAGTCTTTCCATATCATTCATGAGTACATCAACCTATAGCTAAGTCCTCTTCATCTGTAGTGACTTGGCTTAATTGTTGTCCTGGAGTGTTATTGTGAGAGGGTTTGAGTTGATAGATCTTAACAATACTCATCATCTTTCCCACTTTTCATACATAACATTGTGATATCAAGAGTTTTCAAATACTACTCTTAATTTGGATAAAGAGTAGTCTAATCTCTAGATTTGGCTAAGGTGGGTCAATAGTTTTCATAATTTGTTTTATTTTGCAATGACAATAAATAGTCATATGTTTGTTATTATCGATAGGAAATAGTCGAATGTAATCATAGACTAAGGTGGATATATCTTATAGAAAAGAGTCTTAGAAGTCTATAGAAGTCAAGAGCAATGTCTTGATGATAGAGTCAAGAAAATCTTGAGAAAATATACTATTTGAAGATCTGTATTTCAGGATTAAACTGTGTGCAAGTTTTTTACCTCAACATTTCGGATCACACTCCGTGATCCATCATCAGGAGAAAAAAGCAATAGAAGAAACATAGAATGATAAAATTTGTAGACCAAGACAACTAAATAGAGGGCAGATAATGCCCTCTATTTAGTTGTCTTGGTCTACAAATTTTATCATTCTATGTTTCTTCTATTGCTTTTTTCTCCTGATGATGGATCACGGAGTGTGATCCGAAACGTTGAGGTAAAAAACTTGCACACAGTTTAATCCTGAAATACAGATCTTCAAGCATTATGGACTGTGGAAATCTGATGTCTATCAAAATATACTATGTATATTAAAGAGCATGAAAATGGCTTGATAAATCTTTGAGTAGAATGATAGGTTTTCATAGACCCGAGATTACAAGGATGTAAAGAGGGGCTCATTGTACATTTATAAGTTACCTAAGCTCTCATCTTATACTTGTACTAGAATAAGGAAATATTCTAAGTCATATAGACTAGTATTGAGTTAACAAGTTGCAATATGTGGATATATATTATTTACTAAATTATAAGAATGTAGTCTCCAAGTCAAGAAAAGAGTGTGTGAACATACGACTAATTATATAAAACTTTGGCCAAAGTAATGAAAAATTCATTGCCTGCATTGTTAGTTCACTGTGTACCAGATAGTTGAACAATCAGAGTGGTTATACATAGCTAGAGCTAGACTAGAATTGTAAATCCGATTGTTAATTTAGCTAGGACACTGCACTAGTTCTCATATGGCACAAGGAATCAGTTGATTCACATTATCTATACCCTTGCGAAGAGAAGGGTCACTCCACGATGGAAGGTGTGTGGGGGACCACTAGTATGTGGTTGGAGGAAAAACACCAGGGTGATGCTCTCTCTCTCTCTCTCTCTCTTGCAGTTGACTACCAAAGACTTGTGAATGAAAAACATTACTTATTATGTAAATGGAAATTGAAACATGTTGTAGTCAAAAGGAAAGTGACCATTTGTATTTATACTTGACAAATAGTAAAACTTGTGAGTTGCATATGAAGATACCATATAATGTAATTATTTATTGAACTTTGGATTAGCAAGTTTATTAATGATGGAATCAAGTTCATTATAGAAAAATAAATGGAATTTATTTGTGCAATATTTGTATTTGTTTATTTAATATGAACTAGATGGGATGTTACACAAACACCCCCAGTCAGTTGGGCTTAAAAGGAGAAACTAAAATGCTTGGATTAAAGTCAAACTCATTTACAATGGGGACATCTAGAAGAACCATGCAATCCTAGAAAGGGAATATCATAGACATATGGTCTCAATAGTAGACTCTAGGCCAAGTCCCATTGGTCCACACAACTTGATTAAGGACGTCAAGAAGACATTTACAAAGATTTCTTTGATTGATCTTCTTAGGAACTCTTAGTCACATCATGCAACCCTATTTGAGGTTATTGAACTAAAATGTTTGATCATATAACCCCACCTCCAAAAGAGTAGATTAATCAAGTCAATATCAAATTAAGTCTTTTGGAATGTAGAACTACATGCTCTTAGATTTTTCTTTGATCTTAAGTAGATGCGAATTAAGGTTGATCTTTCCAAGAGAGAAGATCCTACCTTGTATCTATAGGTATGGACCTACAATAATTGTATTAAGATAACCCTCATCAACAATGGGGTTGTGGTTAAAATAGTCCCTTTCTCCTTTTATAGAGGATGGGATGTATGGTCGTATGAACATCACAGTTTGTAGACACTTTGTGAGGCTATGCCAATCTCAAGGAAACAATTATTAGGAAGATCACACTTCTAGTGTCTCTAGGATGTAAAATGATCCCAATGATGTTCTATGTAATAGATAAAGACATGAGCTATAAACTATTATTAGCAAGACCTTGGATTCATAAGATTAAGGCAATCCCTTCCACCTTATTTAAGGAGATTTGATTTATTCACCTAGGAAAACATTATGTTGCTAAAAGAGGTGTAGAGCCATTCAATATGCTAAAGGAAGATGGGACGAAGAAGAAAATTGTCATACTAACAGATTGCAAGCTTACCACTAACACGATTGTACTACCCAAACCCACTTCCTAAACCATACAAATCAAGAAAAGATGGGACTTTTTAGAACCCATCCAAGATTAATGGATCATGAAATATGAAAAAAGGGAAATTTCTAAACAAATTACAAAAATCTTGACTAAGAACACTAAAAAAATAGTGGAATTACTAGAGAATGATGTGCCCTTCCATTTGCCCTTTGGAGAAATGAACCAAATCTATGTGATTGACATATCCTCAAATATGGATATCTTCATAGATGGAAAAGATGATGTGTTGGATAAACAAAGTAAATATACCTTAACACACCCAAAAGAAAATGTGACTCCTTATCCACCTTTTATGAAATGGGCTGCATGTACACAATAAGACCAAATTAACATAATTGACATAACTAACACTATCCAAGGGTTGAAACCTAACATCTTCCTTAACACTAAGGGAAAATCTTCAAAGAGTGACAAGAACCATTCTTTAACAAAGAACAAAGATTATCTCAAGACCATAAACAAATAAAAACCCATCTAGGGACACAATGGGACAAAGGTTTCTAGTCATTACCATGCCCACAAGTCCCATATCAAAAAATGGTTATGCCCCTATTAAACTCCCAAGGGACACATCTAAAAGCTAGTCTTATACTCCCTTAATGCTAGTAGGTGATTCTTACAATCCCCTCATGCTTGCAAGTGAATCCCACACTCCTTTGACATCTACAAGAAATTCTTATACTCTTTTGACACCCCTAATGGATCAAGTGCCCACGAGTCTTGAAGGAAGTAATGACCATACCTATGCCTACTCACTCAATAATGAATCTACAAATAACCCTAAGGTTCCTTCATGGAACTTGATAAAATATATTCCTATTGATAAATCCTCACATACCACTTCCATTGGATGTAATGAAATATGGGATATACCCTTAGTTTAGGTTGAAATGATTAACAAATTCTGTGATGAAGATGAAATTAGTGTGGGGAATTTAAATGGAAGACCATGATATGCATCACCATTAGGACAACAAATCCAATAGTCTTATAGATTTTTAAGAAATGTTCCAACTACTCTATGGATTTATAGAATGAGACAAATAGTAAATTGAGCATCAACTCCATTCTCCTAGAAGAACAAGAAGAACCTTGACCTCCTTACATGAGTTACATTAATTCTTAGAATCCATCTAGGATTGGGTAGACATTTAGATGTATCTCAAGCATGAGTTTTACCTACTAAATGATGTTTTTATTGATGAGGAACATGCTTATTGGACTGAGATTCACTATCAAGCATTTTTCATGCTAGCACATGTTGTGAAATCCAAACCTCATATGATTAGCTCAAGTGAAGTTGGGGAATCGTCATCCTAACCATTCAAAAGAGGGGACTTGGTCCTCAGAAAATGAAGTATAAAGAATAAGAGGCATAAGAATAAGAGAAAATTTCATGAGGATTGGAAAGGTTTGTACCTAGTGAAGGAATATGTTGGCAACAAATCCTACCTTTTATGCACCATGGAAGGTGAAGAGTTTGGCGAGACCATTAATGCTTTTTATCTTAAAAAATATTACATATAAAAACTATACACACACAAACATACACATATGAACACATACATTCCAAAAGGGTAAAACATGCATTTCATTCTATCCACTTCATCCCATCACTTGTTAGGCTAATCCCACAAATAGTGTGTCCAACTTGTGGGACATCCTGATTTTTTCTTGAAATCACATTTTAAAAAAAAATAATGATTTAAGCCTAAAGGATTTCCATCTAAGGGGATTTAATTGAATGGAGTTAGATCAAACCCCCTTAGATATAACTCCCTTAGTATTTAATTAAACCCCCAATAGAGTCTCCTCCACACATATCAAAATATTGGCAAAAAAATAATTTTACTTCACCTTTTGGGGATCAAATAAAGTCATTTGGAAATTCCATTTTGTAAGGCATGAATAAAGATGAAGTAAAGGTGTGACTAAACAATGCATCACTAATCTATTGTTCCTATACTGCGGTTGTATCTTATCCATAAATTTTGTTTAGTTTGTGCGTAGGAGCTTAAAATTAGGTTAGGGTAGTGTGCTAGTCTTGTCTTCCTTGTAATTGTAAGTATTGACCTTTATGGAAAAGTTGGAAGATCTATGAAATTTTTGTTTAAGGTTTTGGCATCTTGTAGTTTTAATATAGGATCTAGTTGAAGATGTTAGAAATCTAAAACAGATTGATAACCCAAGAACTTTATAAGAGAAATTCTAAGGTACATAAATTGCAAAAAACATAAACAATGGAAATCAATGACTCCAAGAGATATGCAAATGCCAAGATGATAGAATTGCATTAAGAGCTCAAATATGCTACATGAGACTGATATAATTGTCATACGATGCAACAAGAATTTGCTTAGCTGCTTTCCAGTGCAGCTCATGTGGCTCCTGCATGAACCTAGAGACCAAGCCCATATCATATGACAAATCAAGCCTCATGTGAGTAAAGTATATGAGACTCCCAACTAATTGGTGATACAAGGTAGCATCCACCAATGGTGAAGAACAGTGAGCCTCAATTTTGACCTTGGACAAAAATGGATTTGGCGCAAGCTTACAGCTAGCCATGCAAAATTTGGAGAGAATATCAAGTTTGTACTTGGGCTATGCAAGGAAGATACTAGACAAATACTGAGTGATTTCAATCCCCAAGAAGTAGTGCAAAAGACCCAAGTCTGACATCAAGAAATGATTATGAAGGGACATTTTCATTTCCTTAATGGTGGATGAGGAACTCCTTGTAAGAGAACAAGGAACATGAGAGTATCATCCTACAATAGAATGTACACATTTGGATTAGAATGGCACCGGGTGAACCCAACCAATAGAAGAAAGGATTCCATCTTGGCATACTAAGCCTGAGGGGCCTGTTTGAGGCCATAGAGATACTTTTGAAGATGAAAAATAAGTGAAGGATCGTGTATGAACCCCTGTGGTTGCTCCATATATATCTCATCCTGAAGGTCACCATGAAGAAAAACACTATTCACATCCATCTGATGAACTTCCCAATGATGGGTTGTAGTAATAGCAATGACAAGTTAGATGGAATTCATTTTGGCAACTGGTGCAAAATTCTTAGAGTAGTCAATCCTAGGCACTTGGGAGAATCCTTTCATGACTAGGCAAGGCTTATGCTTATCAACTGACCCATCTGCAATAAATTGTCTAATAGTGTAACATTAGAAAATGTCCCCTTGGGGGCTTTTCCCTCTTTAGGTTTAGCTCCCGAGTCTTTTGCATGCATTTAGGACATCTTGTATCATAATTTGGCATCCCGATGGAATGAACCCTAGGTATCATGGCAAATGGGGCCTAGGGGGACCTCTTGAGCTTAACACTACCCAAAATATTGGGAAGACTTGGGCGCCCGTGCCCTAGTCTTGCCCTATTTTGGGTCAGGCCCAAATTTGAAGTGTCAGTTTATGGGCATTATTTGGTCCCTAGGCTGACACGGTAAGTTTAAATTTATGAAATCTTGGCGGGAATGTTTGTAGTTGCATATAAAAGCATGTTTAGGCATTCATTTAGAAACTAGATGGCGATTGTTATGTTTATGCATTCTCAAGGGTGATTCAAGGCTTTCATTATGTTGCAAGAGCAGATTGGTGTTGTCTATGTGTTTGTGTTTGCAGATTTGAGCATCTATTTGATCATGGAATAAAGAGCATCTTCTTCCCATGAGATCTTCACTACAAGGTGACATTATATTGTGTTTGTGATCATTATTTCATTTAGTTTTTGCCTCTGCCTCCCCAGGCACACAATCTCTATTTGACAAAGGTGTTCGGAGACTTAAGTGTCCTTCAGGGCTTGACTGAGGCAAGCCTCTAAACACCACAACCCCCTCCCAAAGTTTTCATGGTTGTAGGTTACAGGTTGAGGAGATAGATAAAGTGAAGTTGCAGGAAGACATCTTGAAGTGTCAGAATTGCATATCAGTGAAGAAAAGGACACCTTGGACTTGGGTGCTTGCTCCCTAGTCCTCGAAGCTTCGTGACGAAAAAATCTCTGAAGCAGTAGAAATAGGTTGCAGACTGAGTTTCCAGATCCTGACAAAAATTAGGGCCTTGGACTTGGGCGTCCGCTCCTGTGTCCCTGACTTTTCTGCCTCAGAACCCCAAAAATAGGTACTCTGTGATTTGGCATTTTACATCCCTCTGTAAGAGCTTTTTCTGTAATTCATCTGTTTATTGTCGCATTTGCAAAAGTAGGGTTTTAATGGTCAATTAAACATAAGAGGAGGAAAAATGATCATTAAACACCCTAATCCAAATTTCCCTACATCTTAGAGCAACCTAGGGTATGATTGTGCACTGCCACTTGACCCTAAGGTCCTTGAATGTAAAGGGTGAAAGGAGGATTTAAACATCTAAACACCAAACTAAACAAATCCAAATTTTACCCTAAACATTTTGGTGAAACCGTGTTTTTAGACTTAATTGCAACTTGCTGAGTGTTTGTCTTCAGATTTGGATTGATTTCATTCATGCATATAGTTATTCATTTTATTGCATTAAGAAAATTTCAAAAAAATTGCATTGTTAGGCTTACTAATTTGCGTCAGTTCTTTCTAAATTTCCCTAATTTATGATTTTTGCATCAGATCTGATATAAACTACAGAAAATTACAAAAAATCAACAATTTGCATTGCATTTTCCTCATATAATTGCTAGGGTTTTTTTTTGAAATTTTGACAATTTTCATATAACCTAGTAATTCCAAAATCTAGGGTTAGTAGGCAAAATCTTCTTTCAAATTTTTCTACTGATTTTAGAGGCTCATTCAAATTATAATTTGGCTATAGTCTTGCATTTTAGTGTAAATTTGTATTTTTGCATAGAAAAATTTAACAAAAAACTAGCAATTTTCATGCATTTTCATTAGATTTGCATTGGCATTTTGCATATTAAAGCTTGGAATTCATTTTCAAACTTCAGTACTCTTCATTTTCATCATAAATTAGACTTCAAAACATTCATATAGCATTTTGTGTCAAGATCTTAAACCTAAGGCTTCCAAAACATCGATTTTCACTAAATTTGGCCTTATCAACTCTCTAAATTTGCACCATAGGCATGTTGTGAAGGATATTTTTTCACTAATTATTTATTATTAGGGTAATCATTTTCTGGCCCTCCTAAAAATCTTCACAACACCTTTTTATCAGGCTCTTGTATTGAAAATTTGGTGAAAAACTACACATTTTTGTTGTTTTTTGCCCTAGAGTTTGGCCTAGTTTGCAGTCCAAGTGTGTTGTGATAAATTTTATGGATTGAGGTGACTGATATCATTGCTTTTATTTGATTTAACTCCTAAAATTAATTACAACACCCCTTTTGCTAGGTTTTGGAGTTGAAAAACCATGAAAAATAGCCTATTTTTGCTATATTTTCACTAGGGTTGACCTTAAGTGGCACTAAAAGCATGTTGTGATGGATATTTTGACACTAAGTGGCTATTATTACTGATATAATTTTTTTTCCATCATCATTTTCCTCACAAAACCCTTTGTGATGCTCTTTTCAATTGAGATTTGGTGAAAAAATTGCACATTTTGACATATTTTCACTATATTTTGACTTATCACCATCTTAGATTTGCATCAAGAGTGTGTTGTGAAGGATCTTATCGCTATTTTGGACTGATATCAGACATATAATTTTATTCCCTTGATCAAAATCCTTACAACACCCTTTGTTTCATTCATTTGCAGTGAAAAAGTACAAAAAATCAAGCATTTTAGGCTATTTTTTGCAAACAGTTTTGCACTTGCCTTGATATACTTTTGGAAAAAAATTTAAATTTGATTTTGCATTCATGGCCTCATCCTCTCAGTACTCTTTGGAATCCTTACATGAATATATTTCAAAATTTGAAAATCTTTACAAATTCATTAGTACACATCCTTATGTCATGCCCTATATACAAGCCATGTATCACAAGGACATATTGGTGTCATCTTCCTTCGAGATCCTTGATTATGTATCTGATCTTAACAACTTCATATCTCTCATCAAACATACACTTGGGTAGTAGAAGAATTGATAAAACACACTTTGGATGAAGAGCATGACATTTCTCATAATAGTTTGGAATTGATAGCTCAAACATATGGGAATGATATTAACAATGATTATGTGAGTGATAATGAATTCACAAGCTACCCTACCAATCCTACAACTAAACATTCAAATAACTCAGATGAAAAGACTAGGGTTAGCTCTACTAATTCGAACAACCCTCCTAACCAAATTGTAGCATTAAGGGATGACTTTCTAACAATGTGACACTGCTTTGATTATTTTAAACTATTTGGTGTGATTGAGGTGGATAAGGAATGGTCTCATAAACCACCTAGTCCACTAAGAAATGATACTTATGTCAAGGTCCACCCTTTAATATCCCTTCAGGGATCGGGAAGTGATCAAAATACATTAGATAGACAAATGGAACAACCTGTACCTCTTTCTAGCATTCAAATTTGGGAGGATGATGACCTCCTTGATGATGGCCTCTAGTGTGAACACTCTATAGGTAAGTATCTCTAACCTTTTATCTCTCTCATGGTGTGCTTCCCCCGTGATGTGTTATGTGTTGTTTAGGCCTCCTGGGATGACCTCGGATTCTCCCGTAAGGTCTGGGATACCAGGAGACCACCTCTGTTGTGACCTTCTATTTGTATCATCATTCTTCTAAAATTACCTCTCTCTCTCTCTCTAATTTAATTGTTGTGTGTTGTGTCTTATAGACATAGCGTTGCGGTTGGTGACTTGGGGGCACCCTCCTACGTGACCGTCCCTAAGACACTTGTTTCTCCTCTCTTATTTATTGTTTCCCTTCCTCTAGTGTTTCTATCTAGTGGGCGGATGATGACAAACATTTATACTGATGCGGACCTAGTGTCCCTTTCGAGAGCAATAAAAAAATGGACTTAGTTCCTAATATAACAACAGGGTTGTATATCTTAGCCGATGCTCGGCTAGTGGAAGCACTCATGCTTTCCGCGCAGTGAATTTGATGATGTCTTTGTCGCATTTACAAACCTTAACAATATTGTTGCTCTGTGCACCTTTGTTTGTCTTTGAGTCTGGCCTCGTTGGTGCTCGATTCAAAGAGCTTTGTGATATAGCCCAATAGTTATCCTCGAACTCTGAATTCGTAGTATAACCTTGGCTCTTTGTGTGTTTAATCATATGCATTGATGTTGTTGTTTATCATGATTTTGTAGACACTAACATGTTTCTTGCAAGGATGTGTTTGTGGGAACATTTGGCAATCGTAAAGTACATGTCACCTTCGGGGGGCATGGGCTTTGTGAAATTCTGTGTTCCCTTGTGTATTTTCTTCCTACCTTAATGTGCTTGATATTGATACCTGATATCAACCACCTTAAGGTGGGGGCATATATAAGGTAAGCTATCTGTTGTAGATGTTAGCTATGTGCTTGTCCTCAGATGCAGTTTAAAGACCAGCGCAATGAGTGCTTCCTGCATCCTGAGTTTGTTTGCAATCAATAAATCAATCATGTAAGCCCTCTGCGGAGGCGGGATATTGTGCATATCCTTTTTATCTTAAACCCTCTATGGAGGTAGGGATGGTGTAGTTCTTGGAGTAGATTGCATCATCCTGTCATTTTCAAAATTCCTATGCGCAGGTGGGGAGTAGTTTTGTGACTAACTCAACCCTTAAGCATGTCTTCGATAATTGTTGTGGTGAAGCCCAACCATTGGTGTGTACCTGTAATGTGCTTGAGATGGTGTTGGACCTAGAAATAGGTACACTCCATTGCTTGTTTGCTATGTTTTCTCCGTGTCTTCAAGTGTGTGTGTTTGGCGTGCTTGCTTTGTTTGGCATGTTTGTTGCCCCATATGTAGTCTAAAGACTAGCGCAATGAGTGCTTCCTACATTTTGGGAGGTTTTGCATGTCTTGCATGTGTGTTACCCCATATATGCAGTTTAAAGACCAGCCCAATGAGTGCTTCCTGCATTATGGGAGGTCTATTTACTTTCCAGTACTTCCATCTACGTTTCATATATATGAGAAAAAGAAAAGAAAAGAAATCATGCCTGTCTTCTATGCATTAATGTGTCTTCTATGTATTTATTGTATTCTCCATGTTCTGCATGACTGTAACTATTTTCTCCATGTTTTGCATGCCTGTTATTGTCTTCTATGTGATTGGCATGTATATTCCGTGCTTGGTGTGTTTTTTGTGTTTGTGACTGTAATTTAATGCATGTATTGACCTCACATTTTATACATACATAAAGTGGGGGCTAAATGTAACGTCAGAAAATGTCCCCTTGGGGCCTTTTCCCTCTTTAGGTTTAGCTCCCGGGTCTTTTGCATGCATTTAGGACATCTTGCATCATAATTTGGCATCCCGATGGAATGAACCCTAGGTATCATGGCAAATGAGGCCTAGGGGGACCCCTTGAGCTTAACCCTACCCAAAATAGGGGGGGAGGACTTGGGTGTCTGCACCCTAGTCCTACCCTATTTTGGGTCAGGCCCAAATTTGAAGTGTCAGTTTATGACCATTGTTTGGTCCCTAGGCTGACACGGTAAGTTTGAATTTATGAAATCTTGGTGGGAATGTTTGTAGTTGCATATAAAAGCATATTTAGGCATTCATTTAGAAAATAGATGGCGATTGTTATGTTTATATATTCTCAAGGGTGATTTAAGGCTTTCATTGTGTTGCAAGAGCAGATTGGTGTTGTCTATGTGTTTGTGTTTACAGATTTGAGCATCTATTTCATCATGGAATGAAGAGCATCTTCCTCCCATGAGATCTTCACCACAAGGTGACATTATATTGTGTTTATGATAATGATTTCATTTGGTCTTTACCTCTGCCTCCCCAAACACACACTCTCTATCTGACAAAGGTGTTCAGAGACTTAAGCATCCTTCAGGGCTTGAGTGAAGCAAGCCACTAAACACCACAACTGCCTCCCAAAGTTTTCATGGTTGCAGGTTACAGGTTGAGGAGCTGGACAAAGTGAAGTTGCAGGAAGACATCTTGAAGTGTCAGAATTGTAGATCAGTGAAGAAAAGGACACCCCAGACTTGGGCACTTGTTCCCTAGTCCCTAAAGTTTTATGATGGGAAAATCTCCAAAGCAGCAGAAACAGGTTGTAGATTGAGTTTCCAAATCCTGCCAAAAAGCAGGGCCTTGGACTTCGGCGCCCGCTCCTGTGTCCCTGACTTTTCCACCTTGGAACCTTGAAAATAAGTACTTTGTGATTTGGCATTTTACATCCCTCTGCAAGAGCTTTTTCTATAATTCACCCGTTTACTATCGCATTTGCAAAATTAGGGTTTCAATGGTCAATTAATCATAAGAGGAGGAAAATTGATAATTAAACACCCTAATCCAGGTTTTCCTATATCTCATAGTGACCTAGGATATCATAGTGCACCGCCACTTGACCCTTAGGTCCTTGAATGTAAAGCTGGGTGAAAGGAGGATTTAAACATCTAAACACCAAACTAAACAAATCCAAATTTTACCCTAAATAGATAGATCCACTTGTATTGAACAATTTTCCTTCTCTTAGTAAGGGGAACTAAATCCCAAGTATGGTTCCTCTCCAAGGAATTAAACTCTTCCTACATAGTAGCAACCCACTCAGGGACACCAGAAGCTTTCCAAAAAGATTGTGGAACAGAAGCTAAAGCAATGAAGAGATGTGGAGCCTCCTCAAACTGTGACCTTATTCTTCTAGCATCTAAAGGATCACCAACCCAATCACCTACTATCACCAACCCAATCACCTACTCACTCCAATCTCTGACGAACCCAAAGAGGCCCTGTAGGAGAATCTAGAGGAGAATCATCACCCTCTGACTGATGACTAGGAGAGGAGGAAGATGAATCCTCAACATCATTATCACCATCTAAAGTGGAGGAAGAAGATTCCTCATCAAGAGCATGAGGATTAAGATTCTCAGAAGAACTATCATCATGTCACAATGTCTCCAAAGTGATGGTAGATGGAGAAGTGGTAGGAGAAGAACTTGGAACATCCTCCTCAAAATGAACACTCCTCTTGATGAACAACTCATGAGTGGTGGGATGGAGAAGCATGTAACCTTTGACACCATCTGGGTACCAAAAATTATGCAAGGCTTGCTCTGTGGATCCCTAGCCTTACATTTCTTTACTGGAATGTGGGCCCATGTAGGAGAACCAAACACTCGAAAGTGTTTTACTATGGGCTTCCGACCGGTCCAAGCTTGAAAAGGAGTGACCCCTTTCCCATCTCAGCGAGGAACTTGGTTTTGGATGTAACATACACAATTGGTGGCCTCCACCCAATACTAATGTGCCATGGACCTAGAGTGAATCATACATTTGGCATCTCTTTCAAGGACCTATTCTTTCATTCTACAATACCATTCTGTTGTGAACTATGTGCTGAAGATGAATACTTTTCGAGGCACAAAACTACTCAAACCTCTGGTTGACATACTCCCCCAATTATCTTTATGTAGAATCTTGATGGCCTTCCTAGACTGTTTCTCTACAAAATCTTTAAGTCCTAAAAAGACTCAAAGACCTCAAACTTTTGTTTGAGAAAATATACCCATGTGTATCTAGAAAGATCATCAATGAATGTCAAAACATATCGAGCCTTATTGAAAGAAGGATGCGGAAATGGCCCTACCAAGTCACTATGTACTAACTCCAAAATTTATGCGGTCCTCCATGCTTTGCCTTTATCATATTTCTCTTTAGGATTCTTACCAAGAATACAACCTTGGAAAACTCCATTAGAAAACCAAATAGAAGACAACCCTAAAACCATGTCTTGTTGATTGAGCTACTACAAGTAACGATAGTTCAAGTGGGAAAATCGTTGATGCCACAAAAAAATCATCTCATCTGAGTGAGTGAGAAAAGAAAGTGAAGGAGAATTAGGAACAAAGTGAGAAAACTACTATAGTCTAGACTAATGATGAACTCTTCCCACATCAACTGTAGACCCCATGTGCAACTCACTGATTACCACTGTCCTGTCTCTGGAGTGAACTCAACCTACTTTCTAGAGATAGTGTGAGTGATCTGATAGACTAATAGGAGATTAGTTGAAAAAGATGGAACACAAAGCACATGATGAAATGTTCTTTCACCCATGTAAACAAACCCTCTCCCATGTACTTCAGTAGGAGTGTCATCACCCATTAGTATAGATGGCATAGAACATGGCTCTAAAGAGGTAAAACCATCTTGTGATGAAGCCATGTGGTGTGAAGCACCCAAGTCAATGATCCAAATATCATGTTGTGAAGCAACAACAACTAGGGCCTTGCCCTTTTCTTTCCCCTTACTTTTGTCTCTGTCCTTTGAAAATTCCTTTCCTAAGTTGAACTAGACTATTTGACATAATCATGTACCTTGATATTGTTCTTTTTAAGAAGATGTGTAAGGTGATCAATCAGGTTCTTAAGACACTTATGTTCATCATGACCTGGTTTTTTAAAAAAGGCACATTTTTCCTTCTCCTTCTTAGGCTTGTCACCTTTGGATGAAGAGGCCTCATTAGCTGCTTTTGGAACAACTAGTTTATGAGCTTTCTTATATTCTCCTTGGTTTTGTTGTTTCTTGTTAAATACTTATAGGACCCTTTTCCATCTTTAGTACCCTGATTTGCAGCCAAGGTATGAGATTTAGAGGGCTTATGTGCCCATTTGAACTAGTTTATCTTACTCCTTTGTGTGTTCTTTCAAATTCATCAAGAGAAGGCATTTTATATGTGGTTCCTAAGGCACGCTTAGTAGCATAAAATGTAGAAACAAAAACTGAATAGTTAGAACCAAGTTTGGAAAGAATACTTAAGATCAATTAATTGTCCTTCTCAATCCCACACTATTTCAACTATAATCTAATGGATTTTAACTTTGTGAATAAATATTGAATTGTATCAAAATTGCATGTATTTAATAACCCTATGAGCTTATTCTCCTATTGGTGTCCCCTTAATTCATCTTGCTCACCAAAGTGCCCTTCCAATATTGTCCAAACATCATTTGGGGTTGTAGAAGACTCAACATGAAAAAGAAGATTAGGAGATATAGACATGCACATAGTACCATGTGCTTTATCACATTTGTTAAACCATTTTGGTTTTTCTGCAATTAATGTTGGTTCAATTTCAAGACCAATTGTTACTCTATGCAACCCTTGCTTCTTAAGATAGATAGTCATTTTGGACTTCCACTCATAGTAGTTATAGGGTGTGAGTATTGGTACTGTTATTTGATCCATTTTAATGCAAAAAAATAGATTATTGTTGTTGTTGGGCAAAAATGAGAATGCCAAACTCAAATAGAGCACACAAGACACCCCCCTTTTACTCAATCAATGAATCCCCAAGCAAATATGATTTGACACTTTATATTTAATGCATTTAGAATTACCACCAACAAGAAATGTTAAGTAGATTTGATCTCAATGCTTTACAAATTTCTCAACAAATGAGTGTATGTTGAAAGTACAATCCTATAATTAAACCAAGTGAAACAACTATCACCATTATGAAGTACTCAAAAAATCATGTATTAAAAAAAAAGAATAGCCTCGATCCGAGGACATATGTGAAAGTTATGAGTCTTCAAAGTTCTCAAAAGAAGAATTATGCAGTGTCACCTGTGAGAATCTATAATTTCTAGAAAAATTAGGCACCAAAATCGCAATGTTTTTGCACCAACATAAAGAGCACAAAAAATTAGCCCAAATGAAAAAAAGATTGCATTGAAATAGGAGGTCGTGGGCCCAAGTTATCAACCTCTAAAGTTCACCTTCAAAACTGCACCTACCAATAGAGAATGGTCTAAGTTTGTAAATTAGCCCTGCCGCCAAATTTGGTGAAACTGCTGCCAACTTTAGTGGTGCACCAAAAATAGTATTCTACAAGATAAAGTTAACTGGAGCTAGTTTAGATGGAGTGCTAGATATCTCTAGTCATCACTAAAGTTAGCAAGACCTCTAAATATGTTGCCAAAGTTGGAGACCAATGTTAAAAGTGGCACGAAGACCAAAACAAATAGTGTAGGGTTGCAAGACCTTTAAGGTTGAAGTACATAGTGGATGGGTTGGGGGTCGAAGCCGCACCCCAAATTTGAGTTAAGGGGTCCATGAACCTTGTTTAAGGGCCTCGACCTATGTTGAGTGCAGGGCCCGAGCCCAATGGGCTCCCACATAGGGTTGTGCTCTAGTACTATGTATTTGGGGTACCGTGCAAATATCGCATGGCTAAATCCCCCCAAACACACACAGATATATATATATATATATATAACTTTACAATTAACTATTATGAAACAAAAAAATATTGCGATTCAATATAAATATTGATTTTTTTGAGAAATCACAATAAATTAATTTGTAATTTTTTTTTCAAAAAACGTGCCACAGGCATTGTTCACAGGGGGTCTTCAGCTCCCTCGACAAAAAAAATGGCCTCTCTAGACAACTTTGTCCAAAAATAATGATTTGATAGTCGATCTTTATGTTTTTGAGCCTTTTTAACATGATGGCATGGTCCATTTGGCCTGAAAATGCACTAGAAAATAGTCTCTTGTCAGATCTGAGCTCGAAACCCCCATTTTGCAAGTGTATCAAATGATCTCCAAATCAGATGAAATGAAAGCTAATCTTGACTTTCTCGAGCCTCTTGGACACGAAATAGTCAAGAAAGTCGATAGTATAACCAAAATAGTTGCAATTACCTAGATCTTACCAAACACACATGCAAAATGAAGAGGTTATTAGATCTTCATAAATCGTTTCTAATTCTTTGGATCATTAAAAAACACAAGAGAATCTAGCATATGGGATTTTACGAGATCTCATAAAAAAAGCTCAAACTCTCAAATTAGGAATCTATAAATTCATAATTCTCAAAACAAAAGCTCTGATACCATGTTAGAAATCTGAAATAGATTGATAACTTAGGAACTTTATAAGAGAAATTTTAAGCTACATAAACTGGAAAAATCATAAACAATGCAAACCAATGACTTCAAGAGATATGCAAATGTTAGGATGATAAAATTGCATAAGAGATCAAAGATGCTACACAAGATTGACAGAATTGTCATACAAGATGTAACAAGGATGCAAAATACAAGCTAGGTAGTGAGTTTATATAGACCAGGGAGAGGGTGGAGGTGACAAAACTAACCAATAGGGAGAGACCACCAAGTGGTCTAAACATAGTAAATGCAACTCCCTCGTAGGATGGTGACACCTCAAATGACCCACTCACCTAATTAAACTTGCTTTATTTAACCTAAGCTTAATATAGGAGCTAGTTGAAGATAATGTTATCATTGGTTTTGATTTAAGTTTTTCTATTGAAAAAGGGAGAGTGATTAGGAAGGAGATGTGTTTGAGTAATTCAGTAAGACTACTACTAGTGTTCATGGCTCTCTAGAACTCTACGATTTATGACTAGCCTTACTCTAAGTGGTATGTTTAGTACTAATCATTTTAGTTTCATTTGGTTAGATGTTTTAAAGTCGTTAGTGAGTTGTTTCTATGTTCATAGTTTCAACCTTAGTGTTGTTGATCCTTATAATTATTTTATTATTGTTTGTGGGTTTCAACCTTTATAAAAGGGTTTAGGCCATTCAAAAAATCTATCTTTACTTTAAATAAAAAAATTTAGGTCATAAAAACTTTTAAATGACAATTAAAATTTAAAATTAGATAATAATTTAAAAAAATTATTATTTTAATTACTTAATTATTTTATGATATTATAATTGCAGTTGCATCCCCAAAATAATGGTGTTAATAGTTAAATCATGTACATTTGGGCTTCAAATTCATGAGTATTGATGGTTTGTATATGCCATATGAAGTTGGACAAGATAAAAAAATCTTTTATAAAATGTATTTTATTTTTATATCTTGTAGTTTTTTACTATGATAATTAGCCGATAGGCTATTTGTAGGAAAACCCTTAACCAGAAGATTTATTTTCTACCAAAAAATTGTCTCATAAAGTTGCTTCACCTATTTATTTTGCTATCATTGGAAACCTTAAAAATTGTCTCATAACATGTCAAGTTTCTTTTTCCAGGCACATTTCGCTGTCTTTCTCCCACACTGATGACTAGATGATAACCATGATCCTGACAATGAGGACGAAATAAAAAAGGAGGCAGAAGATTATAGTGGCGTGGCCACTTGTGATAGAGACATATTTAGGAATGATGCACATGCCTCCCACTTGTCTACAACAATACACATATCCATTAGCAAGGGAAAAAGATTAGAAATCTAGTGTTTGTTAGGCAAGTGAGACACCAATGGGGACTCTTGATTTTTGTCATCATCCTCTAATTTCCTGCTATTGCTAAAGATGGTTTTAAACAAATTTCCCCTTCTATTTGAGGCCATTACACCCTTGAATTTGTTGTCCATTCTTATTGCCCATTAATAAGAACCCATTAAACAAAACACAAGAGTGTTGCACATATGTTAGCTAAGGTTGCCACTGATGTGGTTGTGTGGTTGTCATTGATGTCAACACTCAGTTTGGGTTGTTTGATGTCAACACTTAGTTTGGACTATCATTGATGCTTATGTTGATGGTGTGCTAACAGTGATGTTGGTAATGTTCATGGTTGGATGCCATGCATTGTTAAGCTATATTGAGTATGTTTGTTGTCAACAGAGATGATATCATGATGATCTATTAAGATGGGAATTAGAAGCATCAAGATGAAGAATGATATATTGAGATGGGAATTAGAACCATTAATGCTTATACTGCGAACATATTGTTGATGGCTTGTAGCATGTTGTATGCTCTTTCCTCATGATCCTAAGGAAGTATGTGTTTCTATAAGAAGGTTTTGGTCTCTAGAAGTTGGTAAAAGTTGTTACAGGAAGCTGTCTGGAAGACTTCTTGGTAAAGTGCTCTGCATTCTTCTGCATTTGAAGATATGGTCATGCGGTTCAAAATTTAATTTCAATATGATGTGAAGGTGCTAAATCTAGAGTTTCATATCAATTGCTCCTCCATAGTGAAAGTTATAAGTGATAGCGTTCCAGTCTGTGCTCTAGCAGAATGAGGTGATGATGAAGGATTGTTGGAATGCTTTGCATTCCTCCATAGTGATAGATATGGCTGTACAATTTTAAGGATGTGTTCAAAGTAGTGTATGAGTGCATCCATATGAGTTTTAGGTGTTTTGGTGGTCTGTAAGTTTAGTTTTTCAAGTGATAGTGAGCTATAGATAGTTTCGAATGCCTGGTTGTTCCCAGAACACATGATTGAAGGTGTGTGACACAAAGTATTTGATGTGTGGAGTTCAAGAAGTGTTTGAAGATGTTGTATGAGCCATGCTGACTCATCTAGAAGAATTTTTTGAAGATATTTCATGTTTCTAGTACCACACAAAGTTTTCAAGTCAGATTTGTTGCTGTGATCAAGCTTCATGTTTTCTTTCTTAAGGGCAACCTAATTAAAATGTGTGTGATGTGCGAATGTTATTCCTTGAAGGATGATGTTGTGAAGGATGTTTAGGACCAGGATAAGCATGTGTTGGGATCTGCAAGGTGTATTTCTCTTCTTGGTGTTGCGTGTAGTTCATGTTAGGGCTTGCCCTCTACATGTGTGATCTCTGGCCAACTTGCAAATTGTAATATTCTTATTGTATTGATTGACTTGTAATGTAATCAATGCAATATCATGTATATATTGTAAACCTAGTTGATCTCGGTGAGGTATGATTGTGAATGTGAGTATGTGAAGAGCTGAATATGAATATGATATGCATTATGATGTGCGACTGAAAGAGAAAGAGTAGAAGCAATAAGGGTCGTTCTGATTCATCTTGAAGACATTTTTAAGACGAGAGGGAAGTGAAGAGTGTGCCTAGTTGATTCAATAATCAAAAGAGGAGTGAAGAGGAAAAAGTGCAATCATCAAAAGGAGTGAGCTTCATTGTCAGTTTTAGACAGTAGAAGGACTGCCATGTTGTAATCATTTCTGAGCTTGTTCTCAATTCAGGGAGTAGTTGCTTCCTTGGGTTTCAGTCCTAAAACAAAGTCTGCAGGGAGTTGTATCTTCCTTGGGAGTGAGCCTAAAACCTCTCTTTAGGGAGTAGTAGCTTCCTTGGGTTGTAGCCTTAAAACAAAGTTGTAATCTTTTATTGCAGTGAGCTTCATATATTGTGAGTTAATCCTCACCATGGTTTTTCCCTTTTTGGGTTTTCCATGTATATTTGGTGTTATGTGTTGTTATACATTGTGTTGATCTTTCATGTTTATGTTAAAGCTATAAAATTTAAGTTTTAATCTTCTCCAGAGAATTTAAAGTTTGTTTGGATACTGATTCATCCCCCCTTTCAGTATCTAGGTGTGTTCAACAATTGGTATCAGAGCTAAGTTACTCAGAAGAAGCTTAATTGCTTGAGGAAGCTTCGATATGGCTAATAATGGATCTCATAAGGCACATATGTTTGATGGAACAAATTACACCTTTTGGATGCTAAGGATGCAAAACTATCTATCCTCTCTAGGGTTTGGTGTTTAGCAAGCTATCAAGAATGGTTACAGTGCTCCTACTTCTGATCTTACAGATGTTGATGAGATTAAGTTGTATGATAACAATGCCAAGGCTAAAAGTGCTATTATGAGTGGACTAGTTGATTCAAAACTTCTGAAGGTAATGAGTTGCAAATTTTCTACGGATGTCTGGGTAAAACTAGGTAGCATTTATGAAGGGGATAGAAAAGTGAAGCAAGCCAAGATGTAAATATTCAAGAGTAAATTTGAAACCTTGAGGATGATAGAAGAAGAAGACATTGCTAGTTATATGCTCTGGGTGGATGAAGTTGTTAATGGCATCAAAGGTCTTGGTGGAGAAGTGAAAGAAGGTTTTGAGATCTATCCCTAAATCTTACAGTCATAAGGTATTTGCTCTTGAGGAATCTAAGGACTTGGATGTCTATACAATAGATCAATTGTTTGGTGCTCTCATAGCCTTTGAAATGAGATAATTTGACAAAGGTACTCCAAAGAAGAAAGCAACATTCAAAGCAAGTAAGAAGGCAGAAGATGAAGTAGCTAATCAAGATGATGACCTTGATGAGGTAGAGGCAAACTTTGTAAGAAGATTGAAGAGGGCACAGACAAATAAAAATGTAAGTTACCTTTCAAATGTTTCAATTGTGGGAAAGTTGGTCATTTTTCTTCTAAATGTCCTTTTAAATATTCAAAACATAACAACAAAAGAGAGAAGCCCAAAAGAAGTCTGTATTCCATGGAGAGCAGTTGTTCTTTCGAAGATGAGGATCATGATGATTCAAACAATGAAACACTTTTCATGGCCTTGAATGTTGGTGACAAAAAGGGTGATATTGGGAAATGTGAAAAGTCTAATACCTTGCAGGATAACCAAGATAACAAAAAATCAATGGTTGTATGGACTGCCTTTCATGCAAAGGAAGAAGCCAATGCTTGGTAATTGATAATGGTTACTCTAACCACATGCCTGGTGACAAGAAGAAGTTTATTAGCCTCAAGAAATGGAATGGTGGGACTGTTATGTTTTGTGGTTATGATTCAGTACAAATTTATGGAAAGGGTGCTATAACTATTGATGGGAAGAATAGGACTCTGCAAGAGATGACTGTTGAAATCTTATAATGATTTAACAACTGAGCTCTTAAAACTATAACTCAAAGATTGGATATCTGAACTGAGTAGCTGTCTTAATCACTATGGAGATGCATTTCACTTGTCAACCCAGGGACGTGAACTTGAAATGGGTCAGCACGGTATGTGCACTAAGAACTTCCACAGTAGCCATGCTCATTCTATAGCTAGGAAAGACATAATGCTGAAGATAAACTGCTAGAAAGGAAATAATAGGAATACTGAATATTAACTAACAGCTATTCTAGAATCAAGTACATAATACAAAGTAACAATCTAGGCAAAAAAACAAGAAACTACTATGTCTGCTTTGGCTGCAGGAACAGACACAGAATAGAATTCTAGTGGCTGTAGGAACATTCAATGCCAGATTTACTAAACACTTATTAGAAAATGCAACTAAACTAAAGGGTGGAATTCTCACCAAGTGGGCCCCCTTGGATGAGTATTCCCTAAAACAAATATAAACTCAGAAATGCAAACTCACAGCTTTATTTTATTCATTCAAAAAGATGAGTACAACTAAACATTATAATTGTATTACTGAAAATAGGATAATGCAAGTACAATCTCTGAATAGTTAACAACCCCTTAGAAGGAGTATTAGAGTCTTATTTATAGAAGAAAATCTACTAACTAACTAATAGAGTGATCAACTCCAACAGAATAGGAGGACGCCACATTATGGGAAACATAGAAAGTGGAAGGAAGTTACGCATGCAAGGAAATCTGGTCAAGCGATTTGCTTTAATGTAGATTTAGCATAACTATAACTCCTAAATTCGCTCAACAGATATTTAAGATCAGTTACAAAACTATTGCCTTCCCTCCATTTGATATTTGAATGAGCACCACCATGGCCACCACCTTTGACTTTTATGGTACACGACCATCCAGTAGAATCTTCCTTACTTTATGGATGCTGATTCTATCTACAAATAATGTTAGTACACATAAATAATTGCACATTTGTAACCACCTTGGAGTAATATTCATTGACCATATATAACATTAACATAGATAGTTCAAATAGCATGTCTTTGCCATAAAAGGATATAAGAAATGACCTATGCTAAACAAGTTATAGTTTTGGGGTAATGACAAAGAAAGATCAAGAGTAAAGTATCAAAGTCCAAGATAGCTACAACAAATAGACAATAAAGTTTAAGAAAATATGAGTCATAAACTAGACTCATCACTCTCCCCAACCTAAGACTTTGTTGGTCCTCCAACAGAGGAAGGGTTGTTCTTTTGCTTGGTTAATGCTCTGAAGTTAGCAACTACCAATTGTCCACTATCAGTCTCTCTGGTGCGTGAAGTAGGATCCCAATAGAATCCTTGCTGCCTATCCAACCTGCTCCATCTTTGTTTTTCTTCAGCAATATCATACTAATAAAATCTGTAATTTGGCACTGGCCACAATAGGATAGGTGGTTAAAAAAATTAAGGGAATCCAGAATTGTCCCTTTGTTCTCCCAATTTGAATATATCTATCCACCCTTTTACATGCTGCAGCATAATTCTACAGAGAGTGAGGCTTTGCTTGTTTTAGCTCATTAGATAAACTATTCTACCTTTGTGTCAGTTGTCCTTTCACAGATTCTCCAGTAGTGCGTGCCATCTTTTCATATTCTCTGTATGCTGCTTCCCTTTCATGCAGGATTCTGTTACCATAACTTGGCCTATAAAGCATCCTATGCCAATCATTAAAAATGCTTCCTGGATTTCCAGATTCTACTCTAACAGGCAATGGAGTATTGAATTCTAATTGCTTATAAGCCCTGAATTGTTGTCCCCAACTAACCTCATTTTGCATCCAGGACATAAATGCCCTCAACTGAACATCCCCAACATACAACAAGGGGTTACATTCATGGTCTTGGGACACAGTAAAATTATGCAAATAAAACTCACACAACAAATTCTTTATTTCTAGAGGAGCAATCCTATAAGCATTGAAAAATTCTAGAGGAGTTTCAATAGAGGGGTTCAAACTAGAAACAATTCTTGCCAACTTAAAAGAGAGGTACCTTTCCTTTAAATACAAAGCATAGACTCTTGGAGGAGTCCTGCATTCTAGTACCTGAGGCACTAAAGCTATCATACCATCTACTCTCTCTTTTAAAATTGCAATTTCTGCATCCTTTTCTTTAATCGATGCATCCTTCTTTTGAATTTCAACTTTTAATCTACGTTTCTCCCTCTTCCATTCCTCTTCTCTCCTCTGCATTTCATTCCACAAATTCATGGCAACCACGTGCATTGAAAAATCAGGAGGTCTATGTATGCCTATCAAAGGCTTTCTTGGCATAGATGGTAGTTCTTCCTGTAACATAGGCTGTAGGGTTTCTGATTGCTTAGCCAAATCTAGCTGCAGGAACTCCTATTCACCTTCATGTTCCTATCTCTCAATATGCTCAGCAGCGGTGGCAAGGTCTGCTAGAGTTACATTTGTTGCTTCCTTAATTATGTCTTCTTTTTCTACATCATTATCATGCCCCACTGGGGCCTCTGCTTCCTCAGCTGTAATTTCAACAACCCTAGGGCTTGACTGCGTAGACGCACCAAAGGCAGGCTCAGCAGGTCTTGGTTTACTAGAAGGGCTTTCATGTTGTTCTTCAGCTGCAGGAAGAACAGTGTCAGCTTTTCATTTCCTAGAGTGCAGCACCTTCCTTTCTGCGGTTTTCTTTTTGGTTTTGCCTTTCTTTATTTCTGCCCTTCTCCTCTGTGCCCTAGTTTAAATTAAATTACCAAGAGGAATATCCTCATTGTCAGAATTTGAAGAATTTTCTTTGTCTGTATGCTCTGCTTTAGAAGAGCTAATTTCAATAGTTGGTTTTGCTGCATGAGGGTTTGCACTGGAAGTTGAAGTTCTTGGAGTAGTTCAACTCCATGTATCGTTCTCCTAGTTCTATGATGTTGTGGCACAACCACAGGTCGCAAATGACTAGGTCTTATTTGATCAATTTCCAAAAATTCCTCCCAAGTCATATCGGATACATCATGTAGAGACTTCTCAACAAGCAATTTGATTAAACAATGTTGAGAGACAGAATTAGGCCTACCTTTTTGAGTTTCAGCAGCCATAATCGAGAGAAGGTGGTGAAGCACATTTGGCACATTCATTCTTCTTCCATGTCTCATATGATTTGGTAATTTGAAATGCACAGAGTGAAGGTTCGACTGTCAACCTTCACAAGTAATATATTTCACCACATGGATAGCTACCTATTTCCACGACTCAGGCAGAGAGGTTCTTTTGGCTCCTTGCTTGTCTATAATCAATGGTGGATCCCTAGGTTTAGTAAACTTGGCCCTAGATGACCTGACATCTCTGGCAACAAGGTATTCTTCACCATCAACAGGCAGACCTGTAACTTCTACAATTCTTTCTTCTGTGTCCAACACCTCTAAACCTCTTACCACTGCTTTAGCATCAGACAATGTCTAGGCAAATTCCAACGCAATATTTTCATCAAAACCATTTAATTTGAAGAAATAGTCCATCCAACCACAATTTCTGAATTCAGCCTAGCTAAGTGCATCCTGTAACAATGCATCGTGAACTATGGGTTCATTCTAAATTAATCCTCCTCCCATGACTTAGCTATATGAAATCAATCACACTGCAAATTTTTTTTCTGCACAAGATTTGAAAATGAGCTTCACCTTCCTGCAACCCTATAAGTTTTCAATAACTCATGCTATCTGCATTTTCCTTTACGACTTTTTTTCTTGGGAATGCAAGACAAGGGTGGTACAGGCATTAATGAATGATCGATGAAGGTTGTTATCTCACACTTGCGAGCCATCACCCCGCTCAAAATTCAAATCATTCAATTTCAAACTTTACTGATGTTTAGGCATAAAACATATGGATGGATTGACACGTGGTCATCATATTATCACTCCATCCCCAACCTATTTTTAGGCATGTGTCCACACATGCGGAATAGATGCATGACAGGAAAAGGAAGGGAAAAATGACATGCTACGAGAAATATCTATATTAATGTACAATAATTAAATGAACAAACCACAAGGTAATTAAGAGAGAATTATTACAGTGCGCGTACCTTTATTCGTGGAAGATCTGTTGCAAGAATCATGGAGAAAGTAATGGGTAATGTTTACGAATTTATTGAGAAATGAATGAAAGTGGAGTGGGCTGAAGCGAGATGGAATGAAGTGTAATCAATACACGTGATGGAAGAGAGAAGAATGGATAAGGGTGGGTGGATGGGCGAAGAAGTGAAAGAATGGACTCCCACAAATGTGGAAATCTTTATTATGATTAGTACTGTACCTTGGTTAGCCAGAAGGAGGGACACTAGGTCCACTACCTTTGGCTGCAGGAAGTTCTGGAGTTGCATATTGAGTGAATTGCTGCAGGAAGTCTTCTTTGGAGGCTGGCTTGTGCTATAACCTAAGTCGATGACCATTGACTAATAGGTTGAATTTGACAGGGTCAATAGTAGTAAGCTAAATAGCACCATTAGAAAACACTTCAGCAACTTCAGATGGTCCTAGCCATCTTGTCTGTAATTTTCCTGCATTTTCTTGATACCTTGAATCATAAAGCAAAGCCCAATCACCAGGCTGGAACTTCTTATCTTTGATGTATTTGTCATGCCACCTGATTCTTTGATTCTGTACCACTTCTGTATGATGTAAAGCTAGTTTTCTCATCTCATCCAAAGCATTAAGCTACATGATTC
Source organism: Cunninghamia lanceolata (assembly GCA_027924645.1). Taxonomy (NCBI): domain Eukaryota; kingdom Viridiplantae; phylum Streptophyta; class Pinopsida; order Cupressales; family Cupressaceae; genus Cunninghamia; species Cunninghamia lanceolata. Next base: position 4,884,331 of record BSBN01000378.1, on the reverse strand, counting down.
TTTCTTTTTGTGCCTGAGATAAATCCATTCCCAAGTCAAGTGGAGTCCTAAGAGTTCTTTGTTCAAATTCAATAGGCATCATGGTTGTTTTGCCATATAGTAACTCAAAAGGAGTAAATCTAGTAATTGTTTTCCAGGTTGTCCTATAGGCCCAGACAACTTTTGGCAACCTATTTTCCCAATCCTTCCTATGAACTGCCACAGTTTTGGTCAAAATAGTTTCTATTTCTCTGTTAGTCACCTCAACTTGGCCATTAGCCTGGGGGTGATAAGGAGTAGATTTCTTGTGCCTTATGTTGTATTCTTGTACTAATGTTGCAACTAGAGTTGAGGTGAACTGAGCTCCTTGATCAGTTACTAATTCTCTGGGGACTCCATACCTTGTAAAGATTTCTTCATAGAGAAATTTTGCAACTTTACTGTCTCTTGCATGTTTCATGGCTTTAACTTCTACCCACTTAGTTACATAGTTAGTGCATACTAAGATATAATATTTACCATTAGATGGAGGATCAATAGGTCCTACAAAATCTAATCCCCATTTATCAAATGGAGTAATCAAAAATTGAGGATAAAGGGGCATCTCATCAGACTTTGTTGGCCATCCCATCCTTTGACAACTATCACATTTCTTGGTATATCTTGCTGCATCTTTGTATAGTGTAGGCCAATAATAACCTGCATTCAAAATCTTCATTGCAGTTCACTTTGCTGCAAAATGTCCTCCACAAGGTTCATTGTGACAGGCATGCAAAATGTCATATGTTTCATCTTCTCTCACACATCTTCTCATGACATTGTCTGGTCCAGTGTAGAACAAACATCCAGCAATCCATGAAAAAGGAAAGGTTTTTTCAATGAGTACCCTCCTTTCCTTAGGAGAGAAGTGAGGAGGGACTTTTCCTCTGACTAGGTAATTGGTTGTGTCAGCATACCAAGGTGTTTGCATAGAGAGTGAAAACAAATGTTCATCAGGAAAAGAGTCATCAATAACTTGGTTATCTTCTGATGTAGTCATTCTTGAAAGAAAATCTGCAACCACATTGGCTTTTCCTGGTTTATCCACAATAGTGATGTCAAACTCTTGCATTAATAACACCCATCTTGCTAATCGACCTAATATGAGAGGTTTGTTCATGAGATACCTAATGGCTACATGATCTGTGTGCACAAAGATTTGATAACTAGTTATGTAGTGCCTAAACTTATTAAGTGCATAGATGACTACTAACATTTCCTTCTCTATGATTGTATAGTTGAATTCAGCACCCTGTAAGTTTTTTCTTACAAAATAAATAGCATGCTCAATGACTCCTTCTTTCTGGCCTAAAATTGCTCCTATGGCATACTCTAATGCATTAGTATGAATGTGAAAAGGAAGTTCCCAATTTGGGCCTTTAAGTACAGGAGCATGGGTTAAGGCTACCTTTAGATCAGAAAATGCTTTGTCACAGTCTTCATTCCACTGAAATTCAACATCCTTTGTCAGAAGAGTATATAATGGGGATGCCATTTTGCTGAAATCTTTGATGAAGTGTCTATAATACCCTGCATGACCCAAGAAACTTCTGACATCCTTTTGATTTGCAAGAATGGGCAGATTGATGATGACTTCAATCTTAGCTGGGTCTACCTGTATCCCTTTTGGAGAAATATAGTGACCAAGTACTACACCTTCCTGCATCATCATGAAGCACTTTGCATTGTTTAATGATAGGCTGTGGTCTTCACATCTTTCCAAAACTTTGCCTAAGTTTGCTAATGCTTCTTCAAAAGTAGCACCATAAGTAGTGAAATCATCCATATAGATTTCCATACAATTATGTGAGATATCAGAAAATATGCTAATGACTGCTCTTTGGAAAGTTGCAGGTGCATTGCATAAGCCAAATGGAAGCACTAAGTAGGCATATGTTCCCCAAGGATAGGTAAATGTTGTTTTCTCTTGATCTTCAGGTACAACCTGAATCTGATTGTAACCACTGAATCCATCCAAAAAGGAAAAGTACTACTTTCCTGCAAGTGAGTCCAAAACCTGGTCTATGAAAGGAAGGGGAAAATGATCCTTTTTGGTAGCAAAATTTAATTCTCTATAATCAATACATACTCTCCATTTTCCTCCCTTCTTGGGCACAAGAACCAGAGGGGACACCCATTGGCTATCTGAGATTGGGTAGATAAATCCTACATCTAATATCTTCTGTTATTCTTCTTTGACAATTTCTCTTAGTGCAGGGTTGATTCTTCTTTGTGGTAGTCTTACTAGTGTACAATCTTCCTTTATGTAAATCATGTGAGTGCATAATGTAGGATCCAATCCCTTCATGTCATGATAATCCCATGCAAAAGCATTTTTATGTTTCTTTAACAAATTTACCAAGGACAACTATTGTGCTTGAGTCAAGTTGCTATTAATATTGAGATATCTGTCTTCTAAAATTTCCACTTGAGTTGTGAAGTCAACCATAGTTATCTCATTGATGCTAGGTACCTTAATTTCTTGTGGAAGCAATGTATGTAACATACCTGATGTTGCAGGAAAAATGAGAGGATGATGCTTCCTCAACTTCATAAAGATTTTGAATTATATTGGACAAAGCCTCCTCCTCTCCTTGAAGCTGCAGGAAAGATGTTCTACCAATCATCATAAGTTGCTCTATGGAATTAGCTTCCTCTGCCTCTTCACCAACATGAGGCCAAACAGGATTATCCATATCATGAGATGGCTGTGTAGGTGGGTAAAGAACAAGTGTTTTAGTGCATCTCCCATTAGAGATGGTCATGTCTCTTGACTGACACCCAATATAAGCATCTGCTGTGGCTAACCACGGCCTTCCCAAAATGATGGGGTATCCTCCCAATGTAGCTTTAGGAGAAAGTATCATGAAATCAACTAGATATTACAATGAGTCTAGGGATACCACAAGATCCTCAAATACCCCATCAGGTTTAACAATAGAGCTATCAGCAAGTTGCAGGATAGTAGGGGTTGGTCGCATAGTTGCAACATTCAGTTGCTGCAGGATATCCTTTGTCATAACATTTATGGCTGCTCCAAGATCAATCAGAGCATTTTTGATTTGGATTCCATTTATGATAACTCCTACCACAAGACTTCCTAGGTCATTATATTTGGGAACAGTCACTTTTCCAAGCATGATGTCAGCCAATTGTCCCACCACATGGACCATAGTGGGGTCTTTCCTTTTTCTGCCTGGTTTCTTAAGACATGCTTCTTTGATTGCTTTGCCATATATAGGAACATCTTTGATGGATTGAAATAGAGGGATCTTGACACACACATGTTTCAACTACTCTAGAATATCAAAGGTGGTTTCTTCATCTACTACCTTTTGTTTCAAAGTTTGTAACCTTTGTGGAAATGGTGGTTCTTGGGGAGTCTGTTTGACTGCCATTGGTTTAGGATTTTCAGGCACATCTATTTGAATGGGGGTTTTGTTAGGTTCCACTTCTTCCTCAGAAAGCTTAGTAATGATAGGTCTTGAAGGAGCTGCCAAGGTAGTTCCTGAACGCAGATGCATATCACTTACATTCACAGCATATGCAGGGTATTGATTTGGATCATCAGAATATACTGGTTGCTGCTATGGTCTATTATTTGGGTTAGGTGAGGGTTGAGCTAGTATCTGAGTAGGCTTAGGTGTATTTGAATTGGAGCTAGCAGGTGGAGACATTATGGCAGGTTGTTGGGGCTGAGGAGGTGACTGCATGTAATTAGTGGTCTGATTTGGCCATTGATGTCCTTCTCTCCATTGAGATGTTTGCTGCCAATTTCCTGGAGGTGACTACCAATTCCCAGGCTACTGCCACTAGAGCACAAAGTTTTGGTAATTTAGCCAAGCATTTTGAGGGTTGTTCCAAGGTTGAGGTGGATATCCTCCATAACTAGATGGAAATGGCTGTTGCCATTGATTACCAGATGCATAAGTATTAAAATGTGGACCAGCATATGATAATGGATCTGGTGACATACCTTGTCTTGGAGCCCATGGCCTCCTTTGTGCAACATAGAAGACTTGATTGTCTTCAACTTGTATTCACTTGAACTCCGATGGATTATGCTAGCTATCAATGTTAGCTACCAGCTTGCATCTGTAGTCCTTTTGTCTGCAATGAGGACAATATTCTGCCAACATTGCCTCAGCCTCTTCATGCTTCTTCTTTGCTTGGAGTGTGTCCAACTGGGTGGCCATATTGTTTATAATATCTTTCTTAAAATCAGATATTGAAATTCTATTGGTAGAGGTTTTTCCCGTAAGAGAATGGTAACCTCTTCCTTTCTTCATAGCTGCTCTGGAATAATTTTGGCACAACTTCTTAATATCATCCCAAGACACTTGCGTAATATCTCCTCCTCCCATTAAATCCAAAGCATCCGTGTAATGCTCACTTATTCCTCTGAGGAAGAGCAACTTTTGCGAGTCCTCAGTGAGTGCATGATGAGGAGACTTTTGTAAACAAAACAAGAACCTTGAGATGTAATCCTCCAAACTTTCATCTTCTTTCTACTACATTCTGAAAACATCATTTCCTCTCATATCCCCACTCCTACAATAGTCTTTATATTTCTCAAGAAATTTATGTTTCATTTCTTCCTAGGTATTGACAACATCACTTCCTAGACTCATAAACCACCTTAATGCAGCCTCCTTCATGGTATTAGGAAACAACTTAAGTTTATGAGCATTAGTAGTGTAGTCATAACTTCTGTAGAGGATATCAAATTCAAACAAGAAGGTGTTTGGGTCCTCTGTTGCAAGTCTATAGAACTTGGGGAGAGCGGAAGCAGGTATGTTCTTGAGATTATCCACTTCATTTTGAAGAGCAATCAGAAATGAAAATGTTGGTTGATTAGGTACGTTTTGGGCAGCCATAGCTGCTTGACCTACTATCAAAGCAAATGGATTTTCAACTAAATTTGGGGTATCTTGTTCTTCAGAGGAGATTTCAGAGCTATTCAAATCAGGGAATGCATCAAGGAAAGGATTCACTTCTGCTTCTTCTACTGGGTGAATTAAATCATTAGGAAGGAATCTCCCTAAAGCATCTCTTCTCCTACCTCTATGCATGCAATATACTCAGTATCAGCCACTCCTCACACAAAAAATATTGATGGGTTGTAGATGGTTTCTTCCTAACTAAAACACATTTTAAGGAAAAATTGCAAGGATTAATACTAAAAGATGACTCCAAAGATTTTCTTAGTTTGACACCATCCCTGGCAATAGCGCCAAAAATGTTGGTCTCTTACAATGATTTAACAACTGAGCTCTTAAAACTATAACTCAGAGATTGGAGATCTAAACTGAGTAGCTGTCTTAATCACTATGGAGATGCATTTCACTTGTCAACCTAGGGACGTGAACTTGAAATGGGTCAGCACGATATGTGCACTAAAAACTTCCACAGTAGCCATGCTCATTCTATAGCTAGGAAAGACATAATGCTGAAGATAAACTGCTATAAAGGAAATAATAGGAATATTGAATATTAACTAACAACTATTCTGGAATCAAGTACATAACACAAAGTAACAATCTGGGCAAACAAACAAGAAACTACTCTATCTGCTTTGGCTACACGAACAGACACATAATAGAATTCTAGTGGCTGCAAGAACATTCAACGCCAGATTTACTAAACACTTATCAAAAAATGCAACTAAACTAAAGGGTGAAATTCTCACCAAGTGGGCCCCCTTGGATGAGTATCCCTTAAAACAAATGTAAACTCAGAAATGTGAACTCACAGCTTTATTTTATTCATTCAAAAAGATGAGTACAACTAAACATTATAACTATATTACTGAAAACAGGATATTGCAAGTATAATCTCTGAATAGTCAACAACCCCTTAGAAGGAGTATTAGAGTCTTATTTATAGAAGAAAATCTACTAACTAACTAACAGAGCGGTCAACTCCAACATAATAGGAGGACGCCACATTATGGGAAACATAGAAAGTGGAAGGAAGTTACACATGCAAGGAAATCTAGTCAAGCAATTTGCTTTAACATAGATTTAGCATAACTATAACTCCTAAATTCGCTCAACAGATATTTAAGATTAATTACAAAATGGTTGCCTTCCCTCCATTTGATATTTGAACGGCCACTACCTTTGACTTTTATGGTACGCGACCATCCAGCAGAATCTTCCTTACTTTATGGATGCCGATTCTATCTACAAAATAATGTTAGTACACACAAATAATTGCACATTTGTAACCACCTTGGAGTAATATTCATTAACCATATGCAACATTAACATAGATAGTTCAAATAGCATGTCTTTGCCATAAAAGGATATAAGAAATGACCTATGCTCAACAAGTTATAGTTTTGGGGTAATGACATAGAAAGATCAAGAGTAAAGTATCGAAGTCCAAGATAGCTACAACAAATAGACAATAAAGTTTAACAAAATATGAGTCATAAACTAGACTCATCAATGACTACGGCAATGTTGAAAGATGCATTGTTGTCTATCTACTCAACATAGTACAATTAAGGGTCAATAGCACTAAGACCCCTTATGAGCTATGGTATGGAAGACCTCCCATTGTTAGATATTTTAGGATCTTTGGCAAAAAATTCTACATCAGGAGTGATGAAGAAGACCTTGGGAAGTTTGATGCAAGGTTGATGAAGGGATCTTTCTTGGTTACTCAACCATAAGCAAGGCCTATAGATGCTACAACAAGAGATTGGGAAAGATGATTTAAAGCATAAATGCCAAGGTAGATGAAGACTTGTATTAAATCTCACAAGAACCAGAGGATTGCGGATCTGAAATACTTCCTTGTATTGAAGAAGAAGAAGAGGAGAAGGAAGAAAAGGGACAAGAATCATACCATATCCCTAAGAATCCAACAAAGTATGTTCAAAGGAATCATTCAACAGATTAGATCATTAGGGATAAGAATGAAGGTGCACAGACCAGGATAAGGCTTGCAAAAAAGGGTGAGCAAGTGAACTTGTGTTTACTATCAAAGGTAGAGCTGAACACCTTTATTGATGCTATCAAAGACATGATGGATGGTTGAAGGCAATGGAAGAAGTGAATTAGATAGAGAAGAATCAGACATGGGAATTGGTTCCCAGACTAGCAAATAAGAATGTCATAGGAACAAAGTGGGTGTTTTAGAACAAACTGAATGAAGATGGTGAAGTTGTAAGGAAGAAAGCAAGATTGGTGTGTAAGGGCTATTATCAAGTTGAAGGTATTGATTTTGAAGAGACTTTTTCTCTGGTAGCCAAGATGGAGGCAATCGGGATGTTTGTTGCCCTTACTACTCACAAGAACTTCAAGGTCTATCAGATGGATGTCAAGTCAACATTTTTGAATGGTGATCTAAAGGAAGAGGTCTACATTGAGCAACTGGATGGTTTTCAGTTATCAAAAGATTTGGACATGGTATGCAAACTCAAGAAAGCTCTATATGGACTCAAGCAAGCTCCTAGAGCTTGGTATACTAGGTTAGATAAGTACTTACTTCAATAAGGATTCAAGAAAGGTACCATAGATAGTAATCTTTACATCAAGGAAGAGGAGACATGATTTTGATAGTTGTAATATATTGATGACATCATCTTTGGTGGAGATGATAATATATGTAAGAGGTTTACAGAAGAGATGTAGAAAGAGTTTGAGATGTCTATGATTGGTGAGATGTCTTTCTTCCTTGGGATTCAAATTGTTCAGCTAGATGATGGTATCTTTATTTCTCAAGCTAAGTATGTTAGAGAGATGTTGAACAAGTTTGGTATGAAGGAATCCAAACTAGTAAGTACTCCTATGGTTACCAGTTGCCATTTGAGAAAGACTGATGAGTCACCAAAGGTTGATCAGACCCTTTATAGATCTATGAGTGGAAGATTATTGTACTTGACTACTTCTAGACCTGATATTATGCATGTGGTATGTTTGGTTGCCAAATATCAAGCTAATCGTAAGAAAACACATGAGAAGGCAGTAAAAAGAATATTTATATATTTGAAAGGAACTCTAGAGTATGGCTTGTGGTATCCAAAAGGTAATGACTTTGATATGAATGCTTACACTGATGCTAATTGGGCTGATTGTGTTGATGATAGAAGAAGTACAAGTGGTGGTGCTTTCCTTTTAGGAAGAAGATTGGTTTCATGGCATGGTAAGAAACAAGATTCAATATCTTTATCAATGGTAGAGGCAGAGTATATTGCAACAGCATCCTGTTGTACACAAGTATTGTGGATGAAGCAAACATTGAAAGATATCAAGGTGCTGTATGATGAGCCTATTCCTATTTTGTGTGATAATACTAGTGCTATCAATATTTCCAAGAATCTAATGAATGCATTCTAGAACCATGCATATATCAATCAGGTATCACTTTTTGAGAGAGAAGGTTGCAGAGAAAGAAGTGAAGTTGGAATATGTTCGAACAAAGGATCAGATTGCAGATATTTTCACAAAGGCTCTTGCAAAGGACACTTTTGAGTATCTTCGGCAGAGGTTAGGGGTAATTACCCCTCCTTATTCTTGTTAGATGCATAGTTGGTGCATTAGTCCAGGGGGAGTAACCCATGCTATATCTTTTTCCTGGATTGATGATGGCTACCTCTTAGGGGGAGTAGGTAGTGGTTGTTGTTGACATGGGGAGTGTTACAAGGTGTGACCCTTGGTCTTCTTGTTCAGCGCTGTGCTGCGGTGGTTTGCGACAAGGGCTTAATCGCCTCCCATGCTTGTTAAGTCAAGTGGTTGTATTAGGCATTAAAAGGTTAATCTTTTGGTGTAACGATAGCTAACAGTTGGTATCAGAGCCGAGGTCACGGGTTCAAACCCCACGCTTGCGCTGGGGGGATTGTTGTAAGGTGTGACCCTTGGTCTTCTTGTTCAGCGCTACACTGTGGTGGTTTGCAACAAGGGATTAATCACCTCCCGTGCTTGTTAAGTCAAGTGGTTGTATCGAGCATTAAAAGGTCGATCTTTTGGAGAAATGACATCTAACAAGGAGAAGGTTGAAAAGGAGAATTTGTGCCTTGAGGAGGTGAAGTTATTGCCCTTTGTCCTTGATGTCAAAGAGGGAGAATGAACTAGTGTGTGTTTCCATCAATGCCAAAGGGGGATATTGTTGCACATATGTTATGTAATGTTGTCACTGATGTGGTTGTGTGGTTGTCATTGATGTCAACACTCAATTTGGGTTGTTTGATGTCAACACTTAGATTGGATTGTCATCGATGCTTATGTTGATGGTGTGATAATAGTGATGTTATTGATGTTCATGGTTGAATGTCATTTATTGTTAAGTTGTATTAGGTATGTTTGTTGTTAGCAGAGATGATATCATGATGATATATTAAGATGGGAATTAGAAGCTCATCAAGATGAAGGATGATATATTAAGATGGGAATTAGAATCATTAGTGTTGATACTATGAAGATATTGTTGATGGCCTGTAACATGTTGTATGCTCTTTCCTGATGATCCTAAGGAAGTATGTGTTGCTATAAGAAGGTTATGGTCTCTGAAAGTTGGTAAAAGTTGTTGTTGCTGGAAGTTGCCTGGAAGACTGCTTGATAAAGTGCTCTGCATTCCTCTACATTTGAATATATGGTCATGTAGTTCAGAAGTTAAGTTTAGTATGTTGTAAAGGTGCTAAATCCAAAGTTTCATATCAATTTCTCCTCCCCAGTGAAAGTTATAAGTGACAGAGTTCTGGTTTGTGCTTTGGTAGAATGAGGTGATGATGAAGGATTGCTGAAATGCTCCACATTCCTCCACAGTGATAGATATGGCTATGTGGTTTTGAAGATATGTTCAAAGTAGTGTATGAGTGCATCCATATGAGTTTTAGGTGTTTTGGTGGTCCGCAAGTTTAGTTTTTCAGGTGACAGTGAGCTACAGATGGTTTCGAATGCCTACCATTGTTCCCAAAATACATGATTGAAGATGTGTGGCACAAAGTATTTTTTGTGTAGAGTTCAAGGAGTGTTTGAATATTTTGTATGAGTCATTTTGACTCATCTAGAAGAATTTTATGAAGATCTTTCTTGTTTCCAGTACCACACAAAGTTTTCAAGTCATAGTTGTTGTTGTTGTAACCAAGCTTCATGTTTTCTTGCTTAAGGGTGACCTAATTCAGATGTGCATGATGTGCGGATGTTATTCCTTGAAGGATGATGCTTTGAAGGATGTTTAGGACTAGGTTAAACATGTGTTGGGATCTACAAGGTGTGTTTCTCTTCTTGGTGTTGTGTGTAGTTCATGTTAGGGCTTGCCCTCTACATGTGTGATCTCTGGTTGACTTACAAGTTGTAATATTCTTGTTGTATTGGCCAACTTGTAATGTAATCAATGTAATATCATATATATATTGTAAACCTCGTTGATCTAGGTGAGGTATGATTGCGAATATGAGTATGTGAAGAGCAAAATATGAATATGATATGCATTATGATGTGCAACTGAAAGAGAAAGAGCAAAAGCAATAAGGCCTGTCCTGATTAATCTTGAAGACATTTTTAAGAGATGAGGGAAGTGAAGAGTGTGCCTAATTGATTCAACCATAAAAAGAGGATTGAAGAGGTAGAAGTGCAATCATCAAAAGGAGTCAGCTTCATTGTTCAGGGAGTAGTTGCTTCCTTGGGTTGTAGCCCTAAAACAAAGTTTGTAGGGAGTTGTAGCTTCCTTGGAAGTGATCCTAAAACCTTTCTTTAGGGAGTAGTAGCTTCCTTGGGTTGTATCCCTAAAATAAAATTGTAATATTTTATTGCAGTGAGCTTCATATATTGTGAGTTAATCCTCATCGTGGTTTTTCCCTTTTTGGGTTTTCCATGTATATCTGATGTTATGTGTTGTTATGCATTGTGCTGATCTTTCATTTTTATGTTAATGTTGTAAAAGTTAATTTTTAATTTGCTCTGGAGGATTTGAAGTTTGTTTGGATACTAATTCAACCCCCCCTCTTAGTATCCAGGTGTGTTCAACAAAGAGAAGAGTCAAAAAGATTTTAGTTTTGTGCAGTGAAAAAGTGAATTTCAACGGGTATTGGTGATCAAGTATAAACAGGTTTTCGTGAGGGGAAAAGGATATCGTGGAGGTACCTGTATCCAAAGGTAGGGAGTGATGCTAGAATGCAGCAACCAAGGATGATTGATTGAAGTGGTATTTTGAGAGCATGTACTAAGAAATTTTTGGCTTGAGGTGGTTTGGATAGTAGTGAATTCTTTAAGAGCAAAATATATCCAAATGGTAAATTTGTCAAATAGATTTTGTAAGTTTGGCCAATATTTATAACAAGTAGAGTTTTACAAGATTAACCAAAATTTTTATGAAATTGTCTTTTAGTGTAAATAATTTATAAACACATATTATAATTTATTATTAATGGAAAGGGATTTTTTGATTTAAAAATATAGTCTCAGTTATGGTAAGGTGAGTTTTTCTGTGATAATCTCTGAGTACATAGATTTTTATGCTTTGTGCCTAAAAACTTGAGTGAAGTTTAAACAATCATCAACACTCCGCTGCTGCATTCACTAGCGAAGCTCAAATAAACAGACAATGTAAGGTATAAAATCATTCCAAAGAGCTTCCAGTGCAAGTGTACCATCCCGTTTAAAACCTCTTTGCACCTCTTAAGGCTATTTCCTCTACCTCCTACATTGAAATTTGTCTGCTACTATTTTGCAGCACATCAAACAACCTCATCCTCAAGTAGATCATTTCCTTAAATTTATTTTATTGTTTTGTCAAACAGATGTTGTATCATTTCACTGAGATTTTGACATGTTCTTTTTTCCATTTAGTCTTGTTTGTAAATGTATGAAACAAGAATAGTAAAGACAAAGGTCTTCCCAAGTTGGTGAGTGATTATTTTAAGTGTGATAAAATACAAGATCCTAGCAATAAAAGAGATTTTTTGTAAATGTATGAAACAAGACTGGTAAAGGCAAAGGTCTTTGAAAGTTGGTGAGTGATTAATTTGAGTGTGATAAAATACAAGATCCTAGCAATAAAAGAGAATTTAAGAACAATGACAAACTTGGTTCGATTGGATTTTTATAAGCACATCAAGGTAAAAAAAACTCCTTTGAAAGATTATCCTTTTCATGTCTCCTTCATTTTGAGTTGAATAAATTAATTATTTTTATCTTAGTTACTACCACAGTACTCCTGTAAGTTTTTTTTTTTTTAAATCTCTTCATTTTGGTGATTTTCTCCCTTTACACCTTTAGATCACACCATTACTATATGCTATTTTTATCTTTATCTATTTTTTTGTTTTGTTTACACTATAACATTTATCCTATCGATGAGTTTGTTGCACGTAAACTTCGCGCAACTACTAGTTTATAGTTTATACAATAATTTTAAGGACGTCCCTTTAATGAGACAAGTAAAAAGTTTCTTTCTCTTAGGCCTTTGAGTGTGATGCCTTCCACCAATTCTTTTTGTGTGAGTATCCTTATATGTTTATTTTTTATTTTTTAAATTGATGTACTTTATTTACAAGAAAATTTGATGAGTAATTGTAAAATTTATACAATTTTTTTTTTTTAAAGATAATGCCCTTGGTAAACTTTTTAATGTGATTGGCGACGCTGGTGCAACATGCCCTCTGGCTCCACATGAATGCTTTTGCCCGGAGCAATGAACCGGTGAGGCCACAACACGGGGGACCTCATGCCCTAGCAAGAATACTTCAAACCCGCAAGCTCATTGGCCCAGCGAAGGCGTAAAGCTTGCGAGCTCATTGGCCCAACGAGGGTTTGAACTTTGGTGGCCGCCACTACAACCGAGTGACTTAACCACCGAACCACGCCCTTATCGGCTTATACAAATTCTTTTTAATAATTAGGAGTGTAATTAATTTTTTTGTTTAAAGTTAATATTTATTTTGAAATTTTTTTTATTGATTATTGAAAATATTTTTTAATTATTTAGTAACAATAAGAGATTGTTTATAATAAAACAGTGTTTATTAAAAATTATATTCTAAATTAAAATGAATAGTGTGATTTGAAATGAATTAGACATGTTAGTATAATTGATTAACATCCAAAGTAAGATGTAGCTCTAAAAAAGTTATATAATAAAAAGTTGTCTATAAAGAAATCATGGCCTAAATTTCAAATGAACTTGAAATAGATCCAAGATTTGATTATAGTTGGCTAACATTGTCACTAAGATGCATTACTAAATACTTTTAAGTGACAAGATGTAGGACTCACTTCCCTAGATATATAGATAGCTTAAAAAATCATAGAAATACTTAACTTCCCTAATCCAATACTTAGTAAAATTAGAAACCATTTTACCCATTTTTATGAAAATGATTTAGCATTAGGTAGCGAGCATCTCCAAGATTTTATCACATTAATGAATGATTTTGAGGTAGAAAATGAAGATGTAACAATTGAAGTTGTTTGTTTAGTCATTGAATGATGGAATAGATTAGTATGATAGTTTCCTAGATCGTTCTATTTCATCCTGCGAAGAATTTGAAATAAATTTTATTGATTAGTTTGGTGATAAAATTAGTCCAAGTTTGTGAATAAAAGAGTTTTCTAGAATTTAAATAGATAGTGATGAATATGTTTTTGCATGCAATACTAGATTTGCAAGGGCCTTGAAGGATATTCTAGAGCACATAAGGCCTAATGAATTAATTTGTTTAGCCTTGTATTACAAGGAATTCGATTTAGAATCAAATCTTCTTTTCAGAGAGACAAATTCAATAAGTATTCAGTAGGCTTATAGTTGGATTGTTCGCATTAACGAATTTGTTAAGGTTTCAAAAATGAAAAATTTTCTATCTAAACATACATATGTTGTTAAGTCTATGCCCTTGGATGCTCAATCTATGGAATTGATTACAAACGTTTATAATGTTGATAATCAAATTGTAACACATGTTAATCATTTGTCTTAGTGTGAAGTGTTCTAAATGCCCCATACAAGATGTGTAATTGTAAAATTAATTTTAAGAAAAGATGGTGAATCAACCACTATGGTTGATTTAGAAACATCTATTGATATGCAAGATTGTGGTATGTATACTCATATAGTAAGTTACAATGAATATGATACAATAAATAGGCAACATGAGGAACCATATTCTCCACTTGAAATTCTTCAACCATCCAAAACTGAAGCTAATGTTCATAATGATGGCTTGGGTTACAACAATGATTCAAGTGATTATGAATCCATCCCTTATAATGTTAGCACTTATCCTTGAATTTCCAATATTGATATTGTTAATCTATTAATTGTGCTTTCTTATTTTAAGAGTAAGGCATTCCAATCATTAAGTCTCTTAAAGTGCATTCTGGATAGTGCTAAATGTGAATCTTCTCCTCTTGATGAGGATTTGGGATTTATTTCTAAGGATAATATTGGCACATTTGATGTTCTAGTTCATATACCTTAGTATGAAAGTGTTCATTAGGACCAAAATGTAGAATTTGAAAAGAGATGAGCTAGCCTGTTTGAGTGACTCTAAGGATCACCATGATACAACTTAAATAATTTTCTTGAGGCAAATTTGAGCTTAATCGGCCTAATGATGTTAGAATTTAAAATGATATTGAAGCATTAGATTATGAAATTTTTCATTTTTCTATTCATTAGGACAAGTTTGTTAGCCCATATAATTATGAATCATATTGTATGCCCCTGAATGATGAATACCATTATGATAATGTAAGTATTTATGGTCTTACATGCTTTATGATAATCTATTATATTCAAAAGAGGGATGAAAAATCCATTTACATTTTTGTTCCTTTCACAATAGTAAGCTCATATGTATGTTCAAGGATAGGGTACTATGTTTTTTTAGTTGAGTAGTGTATTATTAGAACAGAGTGCAAAAGATCATCAAAGAATGTATTTTTTGATAGAGGCAAGTATTGGTATTATGTTTTCCCATGGCTTTAAGCCACAACAAATCTCTACAAAAGTGGGTCTACAACATGGTTAATTTTGGTGATCATATTTTCGGCTTTATATAAGTTTTAGGTTTTTCTTGTTATTGTGTGCGTCTTGTATCTTGTGTATGTTCTCATTTTTCTTTTCCCCCAATTTTATTCTTTGGTATATTATCCTAGAGACTTGTCTAAATTTTTTCTATGCCCATAGGGGGCATACATTCCCAACAACAACCATTATTGACACCTAATCTAGGAGATCATAACTATAGATTTGTGTTGCACTTTTATTCAGCATAATGTCTCATATCTATACAAAATTCTCCTTGCTTTATGTTCTTAAGTCCATGTTTGTTGCTTTACTAGATGATTTTTCCAAGAATGATTTAATAAGATCTAGTGTGCTCATAAAAATGATCTAAACAGAGTTATCTTGCAAATGTAATTAGTTTGTGCATAAACTTCATATGATTTAATACCTTGGTTGAATTCCTAGTCTGTTGAAGCCTATGTGAAATCTTCAAACTTTTCTTTCACTTGCAATTCTATTATATTTTTTCTTATGACATATTATGGATAGTTTCTTGTGACTTAAGTGGATCGATTTTGTTTGTTTAGTGACTAGTTATTGATATCTATAAATTAGAAGACTATCTATCGGTGGTCACATATTCATCCACATTTCCACCACAATAGTCCATGTCATTAGTATAGTGTATACCTACCTTAAAGCTATTAATCATTCATCAAGGCTGAATTTGTTTTAAAGCCTATTTAAACTTGTAACACATGAATAATTACCCAATTTGGGGATGGTGGCTTCATTGCATTCTTCTAGTTTATTGTTTTGTGTTGTGTACTTATTGCATGTTGAAATGGAATCATTTGAGCATGCTCATCTAAATATATTGTGTAGATTAGTTAACTTTTCATGCTATGATGATTATGCTTTCATGTTGTTCATTGGGATGTTCATGATACAAATGTAAGTTATGTTTTACCTTGTTTCTAGGGAGCCATGCCTATTTTGGGGGTTCTTATTTGGCCAATTTAGAGCCCATAGGTATTTGAATGTTTGTTCCAAGTCATTTTGTTCAGCATAAAAATTGAGAAAGTTATGCCTCATTGTTTGCAACATTTTAGCTCGTTGGTTTTTGGACTTTGTCATAACCCCTATTCTCAATAATTAATTTTCAATTTAATATTACTATTTTAATGATCGTTGACCAAACTTTGACTCATGTGCATGACAAGATCATACTCTTGATAGAGAGAGAGTATCATCGAGGAGGGGGTGTCTAGACGACTGATAGTGACTGTGGTGAAAGAAATCTGTACACACAGGCAGTTAGATGGCATATAGTTGCATTGTCATTGCATAAATTAATCATATTAATATATTGCTTCTTATTTTAAGTAGAAAAGAAAAAAATCATTATTATGTTTGATAGTTATTATTTAATTGAGTGTTGGTTGAATATTAAAAATACTCTTAGTGAAATAAAGTAGTTTTAATTTATTTTTAAAGTGATTTTTATTTAAAATTGTATGTGAAGGAAGAATTAGAATTATTATCATTTATTATTTTAGAAATAACTGTGTTGCAAATTTAATTAATAAAATTATGTTAGTTATTAAATATCTATTTTTTGAAAATAGAATATGTGTTTTTACTTAATAAATTAGAGATAAAACATTAAAAAAAGAGAAAACAAACTTATAAAAACAAAACAAAAGACAAAAACAAATAAAACAATAGAAAAAGACTTAAATTTAAAAAAAATACAAAAACAAAGAAAAAAAAAACATAAAAAGATAGAAAGATAGAGGTGAGAAGAAAAGAAAGTTATTAAAAAGAGAAAACCCTCTCATTCTCACACACAATATTCATTCTAAAAAACAAGAGCAGAGAAGAGAAGATTTCATATTTTGTAAAGGAAGCAAAAGAGGAAGAAGAAGAAGAAGTGGAGAACCAAAAAAGATTCAACCACCGGAAAGCGTAAAACAGGTTTTTATTCAATCTGTAATTTTCACAATCTGTGTATGTTTAGGATGAAAATGAAGAAGGTTTGGTTTTAATGGTTTATGTTGATCCTCCTTTCACCACTAAACATTCAAGGACATTCAACTGAGTAGAGGAGTCTGTTACAAGCTTCTTGTCACTTGGAACATAGGGGAAGATTGGAATTGTGTGAATTTATATTTCAATTAAGCCCAATTATGCTCAAAACCCTAATTTCATAAATTCATGAACAAATAGGCAAATTATGAAAAATGATCACATAGAGATATTAAATGACAATCAAATGCTTACCGGATTTTGAAGTTCGGTGTGCAGAAAAGTCGGGGACTAATGAGTGGGCGCCCTAGTCCAGTGCCACAATTTTCTTCAAGATCTGGGAATCTTGTCTGCAACCTATTCCTGTTGTTCTGAAGATTTTCCAGTTGCAGGATTTGGAGGACTAATGAGTAGGCGCCTGAGTCTAGGTCCCTGTTTTCTTTTCTGATCTACAATTTTGACAGTCTGCACTACTCTCCTGCAACTCCACTTCTTTCGCTTTCACAACCTATAACTTGCAATCATGGAAAAATGGATTGGGGGTTGTGGTTTTTAGAGGCTTGCCTCAGTCAAGCCCCAGAGAGACATTCAAGTCTTCTGAACACCATTGTCAGATAAAGAGTGTGTATCCCTATGGGATAGAGGCAAAATCCAAATGATAAATGATAGAAAACACAATTGATATCACCTTGTAGTGGAGATCTCATGGAAGGAAGATGCCCTTCATGCCATGAGGAGATGGATGCCAAATCTGCAACAAACAAGCACAATAAAAACACAAAAGTTTGCTCTGCCACACAATGAATGCCTTGAATCACTTTCACAAAATCATTTAATACTCATCAAATTTCCATCTAGTTTACAAATGATAACCTAATCATGCTTATATATGCAACTACAAACATTTCTGCTAATAATTTTGTAATTCAAACTTATCGTGTCAACATAGGACCTAAATAATGATCATAAACTGACACTTTGAAATTGGTGCTGACCTAAAATAGGGTAGGACTATGGTGTGGGTGCCCAAGTCCTCCCCCCTATTTTAGGCAGGATTTATGTTAAGTGCATCCCCTGAGTCCCATTTGCCATGAAACTTCAAGGTTTTCTCACCGAGAGTCATCAACATCATGCAAGATGCTCTAAATGCATTCTAAAGGACCCAAGAGCTAAACCTTAAGAGGGAAAAGCCCCCAAGGGGACATTTTCTGACATAACATTTATGTATAAATGCAAGGCCAATACATGCATTAAAGTATGGTCAACAAGCACAACAAACACGTCAAGCACAGAGAAGACATGCCAATCACAGAGAAGACAATAACAGGCACACAAAACACAGAGAAGACAGTTACAGTCACGAAAAAATAGAGAAGACAACATTGAAGACACACAAAACATAGTGAATATAGTGATGATTTTCTTTTTCTTTTTCTCATATATGAAATGCATATGCAAGTACAAGGAAAGTAAACACACTACCCATAATGTAGGAGGGACTCATTGCCACCAGTCTTTAAATTGCACATGGGGAAACACACGTGCGCCAAACAAATCTCAGAGTGTAGGAGGGACTCATCGCCACCATTCTTTAAGACTACACTTGAGAACAAACACGTCATACAAAACAAGCATGCCATACAAATCCCAAAGCATAGGAGGGACTCATTGCCACCAGTCTTTAGACTATGCTTGGGAACAAACACGCAATACACACACACACTTGGAAGACAAGTGATGGAGTGTTCCTATTTCTAGGTTCATCACCATCTCAGGCACATTGCATGCACACACTGATGATTGGGCTTCGCCACAACAATCACCGAAGACATGCTTAAGGGTTAAGTTAGTCACAGAACCACTCCCCGCCTCTGCAGAGGACTTTTTGAAAATGATAGGATGTGCACTCTACATGAGAAATACACCATCCCCGCCTTTGCAGAGGGCTTAAGAGAAAAAGGATATGTGTGATGTCCCGCCTCCGTAGAGGGATTAAATGATTGCAATAGATTTCAAACAAATCTCAGAGTGCAGAAGGGACTCATCGCCACCAGTCTTTAAGACTGCACCTGAGAGCAAACACATTTTACTAGCATCTAGAACATACAGCTTACCTTATATATGCCCCCACCTTAAGGTGGTTGATATCATGTATCGATATCAAGCACATTAAGGTAGGAAGAAAACACACAAGGGAACATGAGCTCTCACAAATCCCATGTCCCCTGGAGGTGACATGTACTTTATGATCGCCAAATGTTCCCACAAACACATTCCTACAAGAAAAGTGTTAGCATCCATATAATGATAAACAACAATGCATATGATCAATCACATAGAGAGCCGAGGTTATACTATGGATTCGGAGACCAAGCATAACCATGGGGCTATACAACATAAATCTCAAAACTGAGTGTAACCAAGACGAGATTCAAAGATAAACAAAGTGCATAGAGCAGCAGTATTGTTATGGTTTGTAAGTGTGATAAGACAAAATCAAGATCACACGGAGTGATTCTACTAGCCAAGTGTCAGATAATATATATCAACCCCATCATCATGTATGGACTTGGTCCATTTATTAATTTCTCATTGAAGGGACACTAGGTCCGTATCAGTATAATATGTTTTTCATCATCTGCTCACTAGATAGAAACACTAGAGGAAGGGAAACAATAAATCAAGAGAGGAGAAACAAGTGCCTTAGGGACAGTCATGTCGAAGGGTGCCCCCAAGTCACCAACTGCAATGCTATGTCCATAAGACACAACACAAAATAGTAAAATAGAGGAGAAGCAATATAGAAGAATGATGATATAGATAGAAGGTCACAACAGATGTAGTCTCCCAGTATCCTGGACCTTACAAGAGAATCGAGGGTCATCCCAGGAGGCCTAAACAACACATAACACATCACAGGGGAAACACAACACGAGATGGGAGGTCAAATACACAAGCCAATCATGCTAACCGCATAAGTGACCACTAGGGTTAGAGATACTTACCTGTTGAGAAAACCAGTCTAGAATTTAGAACTTGCGAGCATCTTTGAGAGATGCTCTATCAAGTTTTGCGTGAAACTCGATTGGTTCTTATGAGAGTCTTGTTTGTTGTCATGAAATCCATGTAATACATGTTTCTCAGATTCTTGTGTATGTGAGACCTTTTGTTGCTTGTGAGGTAGAGAACCATTATTATTTCCAACTGATGACACTGTTCGTACTCTTTTCCCATTTTTAGCTATCTTTCTTTGTTGATTTCGTCTATCATGGTAACAAGGACTATCTTGTATTGTTTCAATCATCTTGTGTGTTATAGTCTCTTGTTTTGGTTGTTCTATTTGTCTTTTTGATGCATTTTGGTTATCTCTTAATCCTTGTAAAGATAATAGAGGAGGAACCTCAACATAAATTCCTTTTCCTCATGGATGAGGTGGGTTATCCAACTTTTCCTTATCCACTTCTATTATACCCACAATGTTATCATATTCCAAATACTCATTGTCTACTTCCACTATACTCTGTTCCATCATATTGTTATCAGTATGCTTAGGGAAAGGATTAGTAAAGATTTGTAAATTCTGATTTGGCAGAGCAACTGACTTATTTCCATTGTCATTCACACCTGATACCTGTATAACATTCGAGTCAATGAGGTCTTGTATTTCATGTTTAAGATGCATACATCATTCAGTATCATGTCCTTGTTGTTGATGAAAATGACAAAAGGCATCATCATCGAAATAAGGTCCTTGAGTTTTATTAGGATCTAAAGGTTTAATCAGGGGAAGCTTCATATGATTATTACTCATAGCTTGAATCATGATAGAATGATAGGACTTAGATATTAGAGTAAACTTTCTTTGCTGATACGGTGCCTTCTTTGGATTAGTGATAGCAGACACTTGAGAAAAGTTATTTGAGTTCGGTCCATTAACCTTGATGAAACTTCTATTATTCCTCTTAAAGTTGTTTTGTGAAGGTCCACCCGTGGATTGACCAACTTGAGCCAATGAGTTTTGGTTTTCATATTGACTAGACGAAATTTGATAATCATGAAGGGTAGTACATAAATGTTGAAAGGAGTTATACTTCATCAAGAGAATCTTATCATAGATGTTAAGTTGTAGATTTGTAATAAACACCTTTTGAACATCCCCATCCTTCATCTGATATTGAATTTGTGCATAGAGAGATTGATACTGACTAATAAACTCAGTTAACTTCTCTTTTAGACCTTGCTTGCAATGAACTAAATCAATCAAAGAGACTTGAGGTCCAATATTTGCTTGAAAATGTTGTAAAAATTGATCAACTAATTGTGAAAAAGAGTGTATTGAATTTGGAGGTAAAGAGAAAAACCATTCTAAAGCAGTGTCTTTAAGAGAACATGGGAAACATTTTGCTAACAAGTACTCTTCAAAGTAGAAATCACTACACATAGCCGTGAATGCTGCCACATGAGTATTAGAATCACCTTTTCCACCATATTTTTCAAAGCGAAGAGTCTCAAACCTCTCAGGCATAGGAGTTCTCAAGATTGCATAAGATAGGGGATTACGGGCATGATAAGTTGGTATATTAGGTTGTGAAGAATTTTTCAAGTTTGTCACCTTTTGTTGTAAAAAAGTCATGCCTTGCAAAAGTTGGTTTAAGATCTCATCATTGGGAGATGCGGTTTGTTGCGAGGAATTAGAACCAAAGTGAGGAGGTTATTGAGCCTAAGTTGTGATAAGCGGAGGATGTGAATAATTCAGTGGTGGTAGAACATAATGATAGGTGGAAGGTGGCTGCGAGTAGTTATATGTAATAGGTGGCTGGGAATAGGTATTCATAGAAGAGGTCCCCTTAGAAACCAAGTTCTGATAATTAAATCCCACAGCTTTGTAATTTTGTGAACTAGTTCCATTAGATACTCCAATACTAGTGGGAGCATTACTACAAGCATTTGCATTAGTTGTTAAAATCGTCGATATAAATGTAGACATTCCAGTGGTCTGTATAGGTGATGATACTTGCGTGTGAGATGGTGACGACATGTTTTTAATACAATTCGCACATTCAGTTGCCGTCATGATATTATTGTGTACAACATGTGTTAAACCTCAAATAAAATTAATACCATCTTGTCCTTTTATCAGTTCTCTTATGTGGTGGATCACAAGGACAGCTTCTTCAGCTATTCTTTCATTTCCAACAAATTCTTGAAAATCGGCTAAGTCTTTATCAAGTTTGTTTATTTGCTCATTAGGTACATGTGTGACCACCTTAATAGTGTCCTCAACATCATGAAATATTTTATCTTGCATAGTGGTTGTATGAGGTATAGTATCTTGCAAAATTTGTGTGTCTCCTTTTGTAAAGAAGGTATTCAATGGATTTTTAGAGGTAGGAATACCGTTTTCTTCAAGGGCACCAGATCCCATGAGTCTTCTACTTCTTCTTAAAGGGATATTTCTATTAGGGAAGAGAGATATAAGACTCATACAAAAGCATGCAACACTCAATGCACAAACCAATAGAACAAACCCTAAGAGAAAGATATTTTTAAGATCCAAAGTACTTGATTTTTCAACTTTTTTCAATGCAAATAAGTGAAAGAAAAGGTGTTGTAACTTGGAAATTTATGAAAAGAAGAAATAATATGTCTGATATCAGTCCAATAAAGCAATAATATCCTTCACAACATACTTTTGATGCAAATCTAGAATGATGACAGGTCAAAACCTAGTAAAAAATACACTAAAATATGTAATTTTTCATAAATTTTCAATGCAAAGTCCCAATAAAAAGGGTGTTGTAAATAATTTTAGGAGATGTAATAGATAATAACACTAATATCAATCATTTAAAACCATAAAATCCGTCACAACATGCTTGGAGTACAAATCTAGGTCAAACCCTAGGGAAAATATAGGCAAAATATGCAAATTTTCACCAAATTTTAATGCAAAGGCCCAATAAAAAAGGTGTTGTAAATAATTTAAGGAGGGAAAGAAAACAATAACTCTGATAAAAGCTAATTAGTGAAGAAAAATCCTTCACAACATGCCTAGGATGCAAATCTAGAGAGACGATAAGGCCAAAATCTAGTGAAAAAGCAAGGTTTTTAAACCCTAGCCATGAAATTTTGCAAGAGAACTACTATGATGCAACACTAAAGTTAGAAATCAGTCCTAATGAGTGTTTTAAAAGGGTAGTAAAATCTGAAACAAGATTTTGACTACAAACCCTAGCTAATGCAAAACTAGGTTATATGAAAAAATGCACAATTTCAAGCAATTTTTAACAATTTGATCATGAAAATGCAATCTAAATGAATGATGAATGAAAATTTTCTATATTTTAAATCAAATATGATGATAATGACAGAAATTTATTGAAATTAAATGCAACTAATTCAAATTATTTGAAAATACAAGCTAAAAATGCCAATTTTTCTAAATTTTTTATTTTTTTTGTAATTTTTCAAATGCAATAAGATGAACAATGAAATGATTGTAAATATGAAGTACAACACTCAACAAGGTGCCAAAAATCTCAAAAACATGGGTTCACCAAAATGTTTAGGATGAAAATGAAGAGGGTTTGGTTTTAATGGTTTATGTTGATCCTCCTTTCACCACTAAACATTCAAGGACATTCAGCTGAGTAGAGGAGTCTACTACAGGCTTCTTGTCACTTGGAACATAGGGGAAGATTGGAATTGTGTGAATATGTTGTTCAATTAAGCCCAATTATTCTCAAAACCCTAATTTCATAAATTCCTGAACAAATAGGTAAATTATGGAAAATGATCACACATAGAGATATCAAATGACAATCAAATGTGTACCAGATTTCAAAGTTTAGTGTGTGGAAAAGTCAGGGACTAATGAGCGGGTGCCCTAGTGCAGTGCCATAATTTTCTTCAGGATCTGGGAATCTTGACTGGTACTTGTTCCTGTTGTTCTGAAGATTTTCTAGTTGCGGGATCCAGAGGACTAATGAGCGGGCGCCCAAGTCCAAGTCCCTGTTTTCTTTTCTGATCTACAATTCTGATAGTCTGCACTACTCTCCTACAACTCCACTTATTTCACTTTCGCAGCCTATAACCCGTAATCACGAAAAAATGGGTTGGGGTTGTGGTGTTTAGAGGCTTGCCTCAGTCAAGCCCTGAAGAGACATTCAAGTCTTCCGAACACCGTTATCAGATAAAGAGTGCGTATCCCTGTGGGATAGAGGCAAAATCCAAATGATAAATAATAGAAAACACAATTGATATCACCTTGTAGTGAAGATATCATGGAAGGAAGATACTTTTCATGCCATGGGGAGATGGATGCCAAATCTGCAACAAACAAGCACAATAATAACACAAAAGTCTGTTCTACCACACAATGAATGCCTTGAATCACTTTCACAAAATCATAATGCTCATCAAATTTCCATCTAGTTTACAAATGATAACCTAATCATGCTTATATATGCAGCTACAAACATTCTCGCTAAGAATTTTATAATTCAAACTTACCTGTCGGCGTAGGACCTAAATAACGGTCATAAACTGACACTTTGAAATTGGTCCTGACCTAAAATAGGGCAGGACTAGGGTGTGGGTGCCCAAGTCCTCTCCCTATTTTAGGCAGGATTTATGTTAAGTGCATCCCTTGAGTCCCATTTGCCATGAAACTTTGAGGTTTTCTCATCGGGAGTCATCAACATCATGCAAGATGCTCTAAATGCATTCTAAAGGACCTAAGAGCTAAACCTTAAGAGGGAAAAGCCCCCAAGGGGACATTTTCGAAGATAATAGTGTAAACAAAAGATTGTATGGCTATTTTCTATTTCTATAAGATTATGTTATCACTATATTATAATACTGTTATTGTTATTATAATTTTACATATATATAAATTGTTGTTTGTGATCATTGTATGTTTATTATATAAATAAGCAAATCTAAATACTGTATGATTGATATATATATATATTGATAGATTTTGATATTTTAAAAATAATTATAAGGGATATTATATATACATATTTACTGTTATGACTATAGATTGTATATATATTATAGTTATACTGTTAGTATCATGTATTTCATACTGTATTATTATTACACGCTACTGCTATTTTAAACTGTATATATTATAACAGATACTATTAAAACTTTTAATGGTTTTTATGTTGTTACAAAAATTTCCAACGAACAATATTGATATGGCGTTAGTTATTTTTATATACTAAAAAATTTACAAAATAATTTTGAACGGCACTAAGGCCGAATTAGAATCCATGAGGGAGTCATGGGAGGCGCCGACCCCCCCACAGGCCTTACGGCCTATGGGGAAGGCCATTGCCATCCCCACGGTGACCCCCATAAGGAGGTTGCAGCCTCCAATGGGGACTGTGGCGCTCCTTATGGAGACTGTCGGCTCCCATTTATATTGCCTAATAATATCTATAAACTTTAAAACTATGCCTGTAAAATATGATCACTGCTAATTAAAATTTGATACTTTTAATTTTTATTGTTGTATATTCATTGAAATCATTGTTATTGCTAAGCAATGCATAAATAAGGTAGTTTCTTCGCTGATTTTTCTATATATATATATATGTTGTATTTAGAACACTTACTATTTATAATATTTTAAATTGGAATTTTTGGCGGTTCTATTATATGTGATTCAATAGTAAATGCATATATATCTCCATAATGTGCAATATATATATCCATTGACTGTATTTTGGAATAAAAATACTCTCGTAATTAGCACCGTTAGACTCATTATATAAAATTTATTGCCTGAAATTTTCCTTATATTAGATTCCATTAAGTAGTCCAATAAGAGAAAGGCATATCTCCTTGTGTTTTCACTCTGAATGTTACTGTAGAATACACTAGCACTTTGAATTAAATTAAACCAGAAATGTTAGTAACCCAGTTGTTTAAGTAAACTGTTAATTGTTATAATTAAGCGTTAACCATTGACTGGGAAAAGAATGATTTCTTCAAAACGATGTTATAGGAAAACTAATAGATTGATTTATTTCAAACAAGTATTTTCATCACAAACTAGAGAATGATTTTCTTCAGATAAATTATTACTTATCACTAGAATTGTAAACATAGACAAAAACATGCAAACCAGAATAATGAAATTTTGAGTAAATCCTATCTTTGCAAGAAAGACACATTGTTAGTGAATGCTTGCACTTTAAACAAACTATTCTTTGAATTATGAGGAATGACATCTCTGAGAAGAATAAGTGGAGGTGATTGCCAATATACTCAAATGAGGATGATCTCCCTAATTTTGTTTATAAACTATAATCTAGGAGATATATTTATCTTGAAACGGTCATACTATTAAGAAGATTGTTGTTTGTTACACATAACCTTGCATTTGGTAAAATGCATAAGTATCAATTATTTCCTAAAAGCTTGGTTTGAAATTAAAAAATGATAAGTATATCTAAGACATAGACTCTTAGACTATGGTACTATTCAATCAATTGAACATGATTGAGTCATGCTTGTAAGTCTGTCGTGGTATTATTGTGTGTTATGTTTTACGAAATGATGTGGACTATGATTTGGGGTTATGTATAAACTCTTTTTTATACATTATGGGGAAAGAGACCTAATTTGACTTTGATAGATAAATGAATTCAACTTCTATTTATTAATTATGTTCATGGTATATGATCATGATATCAAGAACGAATGACTGTTCCTTGAGAAGGATAATGTTTCATTGCATATGTATTTTACCTTACTTAAAAAGTATGTATGAGTTGTGGATGCATTTTTTTTCCATTATTGAAAATTTATGTATAATGAATTAAGTAGAGCACCAGATTCTTTCACCTATGTCGGTTCCAGTTTGCTAGACCTCTCGTGATGGGTCGGGCTTTCCAGAAGGGAAGCATGGGGAAGCTTTATGATTCGTGGTAGGGTGGATATCACCACGATGATACTCTCTCTCAGGTTCCAAAGTGCACGTGCGGAAGATATTATTTGCTATTGTGTTATTCATGTATAAGCCTACATGGCTAAATCTTGTAAAGGCACTGCCTTGTTTGATATAATAATTGATTCATGTAATCCTATTTGAATGCAATGTTGAAGGTTATTTAATTATGTCTCCTTTTCCACTCCATTTTAAAAATAATTTAATCTATTTTACTATTTTGGGATCGAATGTTTTTCGAAGGTTATTTTTAAGTATGTGAGTTTAATGGTCCTTACATTGTACTTTTTTTACATTTTTCCAATGTGAATTAGAGTTCATAGTCTGAGTTGCAAGAGTTCAGAGTCCAAAATTTGAATTGCATAAGGGGCCAAAGTTTAGAGTTGACCTAACATTTTGTATGTTGCAAAATGCAAGTCAAACCCCAAAGTATGAAGTGCTAGGTGCAAATTGGACCTTGAAGCCTGAACTATTAGAAGTGCATTGGTTCACACTTGTGTCAAGGTTTTGTATAGTTTGAGTTGTAGTTTAGACCTTGAAGTTTGAAATACATGTTATCATTTGGACCCCAAAGTCTAAAGTGATTGGTGCATGTCAAACCCCAAGGTTTGAGAGGTGTGTAGTCCATGTTCTATGTTTGTTAGACTTTGAAGCTTGTGGCTTTGAGAATTTGGTTGGGAGGCTTGAGCAAGTGGTGCATTGCATGTTGCAACCTAAAGCCTAAACTCCAAGCAAGTGCTGCATGTTGCAAACTATAACCTGATGCCAAAGTTTGAGGTGTCTATGTAGGTGTAAAATGTAGCCCTAGGATCAAAGGTCAAGTTGCCAAGCTTGACTATAGAGTTAAGTTGCAAGGTTGAGTGGGAAGTCTGAGCCTATGTAAATTTATTTTTGAAGCCCAAACTTTTGGCAGTTTTGGCTCTATGATTTTCAAGCCTTGAGATGTCAGGAAGTGGCTTGATAGGCAAGTTGCAAGGGTTCATAAGTGGGCTTGGAAACTCCAACTCTCCTCCTTATTTCATTTTTAGTGTTAATCATAGTGTTTTGTCTTGTGGTGCTTTTAAGTCTTTTGCTTGTACCACCTTACATTGTACATTAGTGTGTGCTAAGTGTGTCATTGAATGTTACTATGATACCATGGGCATAAAGAAGTGTAGTGTAGCTTTCTTGATGCCACTTTTATATTACAAAAAAATTGTTCATCCTATTTTTAACTATTAATATATTGAGCGTGAACTTGGGGCATTACACAACAATCATCTTCGCTCTTGAATCAAAGCCTTTCCTACCTGAAGGCCCAACACCATTCCTATTTTTTTTACTATTATTATTAATATACAATTTATTATTATCACATTTTTATATTGTACTAGGTTATCTTATTTATTAACTTATATTAATGCTTACAAATGAAACTATTAAAAAGTAACATATAAGCATATTAGTATAGATATCTTATATACATAATTGACCTCTTCTTAAAAAATTGGATGGCGCACTTGAGAAGAGTAGAGGTATAGGCAGAAGATCAGGTGCAGAATGGAAGGGTTTCCATGGAACAAAAGGCAATCGGTTTGGTCATTGATATCACCGAGGAATGCAGAGAAGACACCCAAATTTTCTTGGATTACGTGATTATCAGGAGGCTGATAGGGCCAAAATTAAAAAAGGGATCAAATTTGATCATGGATAGAGGCAAATTGGGGAATGTTGAAGGTCATCAAGTTCCTCTCGAGAGGCTTCTTCAACGTCACCTTTTGTGTCTGAAGATGACATAACCAACATCCTAAGGGGCAAGGCCTGGAAAATTAATGGTTTTCCCCTTTACATACGGAAATGGATCCCCAACTTCAACCTGGTACAATATGATCCCTACAAGAGCCCCAAATGGATCCGTCTATACAATTTACCCCTCGAATGTTGGTAGGAAGATTGCCCGACAAAGATTGGCAGAGCTTTGGGCACCCTGGTGGAAATAGACACCGAATTGCTCGAACAAGACTCTTATCTTTATGCATGAATTTAGATTGCGGCAACAAGGAAGGTCTTGAAAGAAATAACTCTGGCCACCACAACTCACTAATGGAACTAGCCAATTGAGATCAAAAAGAAAAAGTTCTTTTGCCTTCATTGTCACAGTAGAAAGCATGCAACGCTTGGATGTCCCTTTGATGGCAATGATAGGAAAGGCAAATCCATAATTAAGGAAGATAACCAGGGTCCCCTTGAAGGTGGCGAAGCCTGCGCTCTATTAGAAAAACCCAAGATGGAACCTGTGACAACTATGGAATCTTCTCATAAAGAATCGAAGTATACAGACATTCCCTTTTCCTCAATGAAGAAAGTAAAATTTGATGTACCTACGACAACGAGGGCTAATACAGTGGTCAACCTAGATCCAAAAGATCTTCTCTCGAAAAACATAATTCCATCTTTAGAAAGGAACATGAAGGTTAGGTAGACAAAAACAAGGAGCATGTTGGAACAAGTTTGGTAAATTTCAGTTCTTCGACGGCCAAATCTAGCCCCCCAGATGGGAGTTGGGGTCAAAGGAAAAATTAGAGACTTTTTGAGGGGTGCTAATAATGGCACCTCTCAATCGACAACTCATTAATAAACCACCATTGGGGGCTCTCCACCCCCAAAATTGGCACTCCTACCGAGTGCTAGATAGACTAGGAACTACTTTGGAAACAAGGAACTTCAACATTGTCCAGACTAGCAGGATATGTCAGGTAAATCCTTATTTTGGCAAGAAATCGTGTGCATAGGGAGATGAAGAGAAAGTTTTTAGTATGTTTCAAGATTGCAATCATCGTTCTTGGGTCCTTCTCCTATGGAGAATTTGTTCCTAATCTAAGAACTAAGGAAAGATGAAAATTCTCTTCAGTTAACCATGATCCGCTATGGTTGTCAAATTATGATTTCAGAGGCTTTGAGCAATGTGTCAAAACTGGTCTAATAATCATCCAAGCTATGTTAGAATTGAAGGGCCGAAGGCCACGTGATTGAGATAGATCTATAACTGAAAGGACTTCAGAAAGCTCATGGATTTGCACTCTTCCTTGTTAAATACTCACCACGGAACAACCTCTACACAAAATGGCTGAGCGCATGTTGTTTGTTTGCAACTGTAAATGCATGAAGGATTTGGAGTTTGAAGAATGAGGAAGAAGAGGATGAGGAGGAAGAAGAGGAGGAGTTGGCAGAAGATCAAATCAGACGCATCTTTAGATCTAAATCCGTGGTGATTGTGAAGGTGATTAAGCAAGTCATTGGATCCGGTGTCTTTGGCGAGGAACACATTCATGATACAACCCTCTATGATGAATTGCTAATGAATTTTACTCTCATAATGGGTAGGAAGCAACTAGGGAAGCTTATGGCTCACAATTTCCTTCCTTTGAATTTGCAAAATCAAGCGAGAGAGACAGTTTTTGCTTTCAACAAGAGGCTGACTTACAGACTAATGGCTGGGGTTTTTGATACCGTTGTTGTCTGCAAAAACAAGATTATTGCGGACGCTTTGAGCTTGTTTAAGGAGGGCGTGTCCAAGGACAGCATGAAAGTTTTCAATTACTTCCTTAACCAGCATGGTGATCTCCTCTCTCCCGCACAAACAGATAGGGCTTTGGAGTTATCCGAAGGACTTCGGTTTCTTTGGGACCTTAGGAGGCCTCAGTCCTAGACTATATATTTGTATTTCCTTATGGATGCCTTTTGTTTAATGCATCCCTATTAGGCCAAATAGATATGTATGGTTTTCTTATATACATTTAATATAAAATTTGCTTCATACTGGCAGCAGGCTTATCCATAAAAAAAATTAGATATCTTATATACATCTAATCTTAATTTTTAGTTAAGAATTTTATATATTTATTTAAAAATAAATAACTCTTAAGTAAATAATTTTTTTAAAAAAATTAAATAACTCTTAAGTATATAAAATTAGTTATTAATTGATATCTCACAACAAAACCTAAACAAATCTTTAAACTCTATGAACTGTGAGAATTTAAACCTTGATGAGAACAACAATATTATCATCATTAACCAATACACCATATCGTTTTATTACCCTTATTTTATTTAATTTGATTTACTTAAGAATTATTTATAATTTATTTTTTAAAATTTTTTTTCTTTTTCTTTTTATTTTTATATTAACTATATTTTTTTTTATATTAACTATATTTTGATTTCTAATTATGATTCTCCATGTCTTGCTACCACTATAAAAACAAACCTTATTACAATTGTACCTGGACCTAGTTGCCTTGCCTCATTTTAAGTCGATATTTGTCTTAATCTCTGTTTAAAGGGATAACCACAATGGCGTGGAAGCAATTGTGTGGCGACAAAGAGGAGAATATTAATGAAGTTATCGAATGCCGGTCAACGTGTGATGAATAGTGTAATTTTATATTTATTTAAAAATATATTATATACAGTAAATATAATTTTAATGGAAAGAGGAGGTTGGTATTTATCAAAAAGATTACCTCAACCATCTCACCTCTAAAATTTAGTTTCACTTTCTTTAAAAATTAAGAATTGAAAATTTAAAAATAAAAATGGAGCAGTGCAGATTAATTTATCTAAGGACAAATTTCAAATCTCTAACCATTG
Source organism: Cunninghamia lanceolata (assembly GCA_027924645.1). NCBI lineage: Eukaryota > Viridiplantae > Streptophyta > Pinopsida > Cupressales > Cupressaceae > Cunninghamia > Cunninghamia lanceolata. The sequence goes on along the minus strand of BSBN01000378.1, from coordinate 4,852,737 downwards.
TCCATATCTGTCAACCACTCAATCCCATGTTACACCCAATAACTACAAACTAATTGAAATATTAAACAGCTACTAATAAGATCGTTATCTCCCATGTTCTAGTATTCAGGCCAACATTAATATCCTCAAATCCAACGAATTTGATACAAAATTCAATATTTAATTGATTGTATTATTAATTCTATGTTTGAAATAAAAGCAACAATCTAAAGAATAAAACTCTGTCAAGCTGTCACTCTTCCTTATCTTGGGAGGACAAATATTATCTTTCAAACTTTCTATTAACTTTGAATAATTCAACTGGATTGTGCTTTAACAAATGATTTTTAAAGCAAGTGACTTGGCTCGACATTACTGGAATCTCTCCACATAGTTCCATTTCGATAAAGACTCCAACACATCATGAGTCTCCATGTGTCCTCTATCCAAAAACATCAATTCTTAAAGATAAAGATTTATTTAAAAAAATGGTAAACAGCTTAGCAGAATGCTATGGGCTGTTTTAGTAAGAATCAGGGTGGTATGGTCTTACAAGGAGTAAACATTTAAGTCGGTGGAGCCTTTATAAATTCAACACTAATGTCAAACAGTATTAAAAAGATATTTGAAATCCTTCTAAGCATTTCTCTTAGTTCAAAGTTGTGAGTACAAGAAGACAGAGATCATGGGTTCTTTGATGTCAGGGTGGGATTCTCCTAGGTCTGGTAAAGTATCATAGCAGCATTGTTGTATTTGGTAGATAAGCTTTAGCATTCTTTTTAAAAATTCTCTTGTTTTTGATGTGGGTTTTGATGAGTTTGGGCTTATTTGGAGACAGGTGGGTTTGAGAAAAGAAAGTCCTTTACTGAGGAAGAGATAGAGAACTTTTGGAAGGTTAAGCGCGAGGTTGAAGAGGAGCATCTAAAGGCAGTTCTAGAGACTGCTTCAACAATTTCAGAGGATGATACTACTCTGGTATGTGTTAATCTGCTTGGAAAAAGATCCGATCCTCTCCTTATTTTGAAATGTATATTCAAGATTTTATAACCCAAGAAAAACTTCGATGAATTGACAAAAAATACTTTAAAGATTAAGTTAGAATGCTTTGAAGTTACTGTTTTACTTCACAAGTTCACAAATTGTTAAAATGGTTGTATTTTGTTGTATCCAATTGGATAAAGAAGCCTGACAGATCTAGGTTGATGAAATTTCAAAATTGTGCAGATAGATTGAGCTACAATGCTTGGTTTTTAAAAGTAAAAAAACAAAATTGAAAATTGTTCTATTTTGGTGTACTTGAATAAGGAAGCCTGATTGACCCATATTCTTTCATCTTCCTGTTTTACAAGGAGAATTGTAATATTTTAAAAAAATTAATTGAGTGTTTTGATCTTCAATTGTTTGTTACAAATATAAAATGGGTAAAGTTTCATGTCCTTTTGAACTCTTGTCCTTGATTATAGAACATATAGGAACATCATCTCTGCCCTTCTACATTATTTCATTTTTCCATTTTTACTAGGTGAATTCTGTTAGGGAGATAGACCAGTACTTGATCACCCCTTAGGCACTGTTTTTTACAGGGAAGAATTCATTGACTGGAAGAGGTTGAGGGTTCTAGATGCTGGACTCTTAGGAAGAGGTTTTCTTTGTCTTATCTTTGTCACAGTGCAAGGAGGGAAGGAAGTTGAGGAATTCATTGATGGGGTTATGGTTATTTCAATTAGGATAAGGTTTTACAGGTCACATAGCATTCTTCCTTCTCTTGCCTCTTTTATGTGGGGAAGGCTCCAGTGATGGCTAGCAAAATGGCTGGCATAGTTGTAACTGGGTTTGAAAAGTTTAAAGTTCATTTTACTTTAAAAACTAATTATTTAGTGTAATTTTTAACTAATATTAATGTATCATTAAGGTACGAATCAATAGTGCTTAACTCAGTTAAGCAACTCGCTCTCTAGAACATCTGTGCCTTTGGCTTTTCCTTGATCACATGGCTAGAAGTAGACAGACTGCTTTTCTGACCCTTCTACAGCTAGGCGAGCTAAACTGGTCTTTGTTATCTTACTAAATTGAGTACTTCAATCTTACTTGTTCATAACTAATGCAATATAGGTGTTTTTAATCCTTGATCTTTTCTTTGATTTGATAGTTGGAAACATAATTTCCCTTCTATTTTAATAATGCCCATTTGAATTTTAAAAAAAAATATTGTCAAATTTTAGTATGAAACATCTTAGGGTTTCTTATTAAGTCTATGTTCTTCCTTAGAAATTAGCCTGTGAATCTGTGATACATGATATTTTTTTAAAGCAGGAAACCTTAGCCTAAGTCTATTCTACACTTAAAAACATTCCATTCTTTCCAAAATTTCCAAACTTCTATCTCAATCTTACTTGCTCTTAAAAAGAATTGTTGGTCTTACTGCTTGTTACTTGGGGGATTACAGATAAGTAAAATTGGGGGCAGTGGCAGCCAAAAATTCTCTGCTAGTCGTCCAGCTCGTCTGGAAGTAAGCAAGAGCTTCTCAGGTAGAGACAGTGAAGATGCTCAATTTGTCAAAGATGGGGAGACGATGAGGAAAAAGAAGCTGGTCTGGTATGATTTCCCTCCCCCCTCTATTAAGAATGCTATGTTCTAAAAGCCAGATGTTTTGGCTGGGGTCTGGTTCTGTAATATATCCTTCCATTGATTATGACTAAATTGCCTCGATTCATTTATTCAGGTGGACAAGAAGCAACTGGGCATTTTTGAATGAGCCTCCACTGTCAGAAATGGATGGACCTGCCGACAAATATACCGTACAGCATCAAGTTGCTATGATTGGGAGCCAAAAACAGGGCTTGTCCACAGATGTAATGGCAACCACAACTTAGACAACATGAAAAGTTTGTATATATACATAATTTACAATGAGAGTAACTGTAAATATAAAATTGCTCTCTCCAAGGCAGCCAAGATAGATAATGTGAAGGAGAAACCAATTTAGCATTTAGTATTAGAACTGTATTGGGCTACGATTTTGTGTGCTGGCATGGATAAAGATGAAGGAAAAGATATTTGAGGGGATAGCATGGATAAAGATGATGAAAAAGGTATTTGTGGGTGGTGGGAGGAAGAGTTTCAACTTGTAACTTTCTTCAAAATAAAACTGTTAGGTATAAGTCAGTGGAAAATTAATTGGGATGTTATGGATTCTAATAGTGACCATCTCTTTACACTGGTGGCATGGATAAAGGTGAAGAAAAAGGTGTGACTGAACAATGTATCACTAAGCCATTCTTCCTGTACTGTGGTTGTGTGTCTTATCCATAAATTTTGTATAGTTTGAGTGTGGGAGTTTAAAATTAGGTTAGGGTAATGTGCTAGTCTTGCCTGCCTTGTAATTGTAAGTGCTGACCTTTTGGCAAAGATGGAAGATCTATACAAGTTTTGATTAAGTTCTTGGCATCTTGTAGTTTTAATGTAGGAGACAGTTGAAGATAATGTTATCATTGGTTCGGAGTAAATTTCTAGCTTAAGGTTCGTAAATATGAAATCATTTGATTTAGGTTTCCCTGTCAAAAAAAAAAAGGGAGAGTAATTAGGAAGGAAATTTGTTTTATAATTCAGTAGGCAGGATTGTTGCTAGTGTTCATGGTTTTTTAGAACTTTACCGTTTTAAACCATCTGATTACTCTTATTCTAAGTGATATGTCTGGTAATATTTATTTTAGTTTCATTTGATGAGATGTTTCAAAGTCATTAGTGAGTTGTTTCTATGCTGTTCATAGTTTCAGCCTTGGTGTTGCTGATCCTTATAATTATTTTGTTGTTTATTAGGCTTCAACCTTCATAAAAGAGTTTAAACTATTCCAAAAATCCATCTTTATTTTTAATAAAAAAATTTCAGATCATAATAACTTTAAAATGACAGTTAAAATTTAAAAGATAATCAATTGGAAAAATATTTAAAAATTAATTGTTTTATTTTATGATATTATAATTGCAGTTGCATCCCAAAAACAATGGTGTTAATAGTTAAATCATGTACGTTTGGGCTTCAAATTCACGAGTATTGATGGTTTGCATATGCCATATAAAGTTGGGCAAGATAATAAAAAAATCTTTTATAAGATGTATATTATTATTTTTATATCTCATAGTGTTTTACTGTGATAATTAGCGGATGTGGAAAAAAATTTCACGTTTCTAAAACTCATCGGTTGTTCCTATCGGCATATTCGTTGAACCTCCTATGGGTGCAAGTGCTAGTTTATAGTCTATAAGATAATTGTACGGACCTCTCTTTAATGATGCCTTTTACCAATTTTTTTATATGATTTTAATTTTAATTTTAAAGTTGATGTACAAGAAAAATTGATGTAAGATTGAAATTTATACAAACCCTTTTTAATAATTAGGAGTGTAATTAACTTTTTTAACTTAAAGTTAATATTTATTTTGAATTTTTTTTATTGAAAATATCTTTTAATTATTTATTAATATCAAAATATAGTGTTTTGATTTTTTGTTGGTTTTTGGTTATTGTTGTAATGTGGCAGACATGTTGTGCTTTGTTGATGCATTATAATTTTGGTTTATCTGCTTTGTTGATGCATTATAATTTTGGTTTGTCTGATGTTTGCAAAAGGGTTGGGGCCCTTTTGAAATTCCTTCTTACTCTTAATAAAAAAATCAAAATATAGTGTAAGAGATTGTTTATAATAAAACATTGTTCACAAAAAATTATAGTCTAAATTCAAATGAATAATGTGATTTGAAATGGATTAGACATGTTAGTGCAATTGGTTGACATTGAGTAAGATGTTGCACTAAGAAAACTTATATAATAAAAACTTATTTACAAGGAAATCATGGCCTAAATTTTCAAAGAAATGGATCAAACATGTAAGTATAGTTGGTTAACATTGTCACTAAGATGCATTACTAAAGACTTGTTAGTGACAAGCCATATGACTCATTTCCCTAGATATAGGTAACTTAATTTCATGGAAATACCTAACTTCCCTAATCGTATACTTAGTGAAATTAGAAACCAATTAACCTATTTTAATGAAAATGATTCGACATTAGGTAATGAGCATCTCAAGGATTTTATTACATTAACTGTGAGGTGGAAAATGAAAATGTAACTGTTGAAGTTTTTTGTTTAGTCATTGAGGGATGATGTATGAGATTTGTATAATAGTTTCTCAGATCATTCTATTTTATCCTAGGAAGAATTTAAAATAATTCTAATTGACTTGTTTGGTGATGAAATTAGTCCAAATTTGTGAATCAAAGAGTTTTCTAGCATTTAAAAAGATAGTGATAAACCCACTTGTGCATGTAATACTAGATTTACAAGGGCCTTGAAGGACATTATAGAGCACGTAAGGCCTAATGAGTTAATGTGTTTAGCCTTGTATTATGAGGCATTTGCTTTAGAATTGAGTCTTCTTTTGAGAGATGAATTCAATAAGACTTTAGTAGGCTTACAATTGGGTTGTTTACATTAAAGAAATTGTTAAGGTTTCAAGAATGAAAAGTTTTCTATCTAAAGATACCTATGTTGTTAAGTCTATGACTTTGGACGCTCAATCTATGGAATTGACTACAAAGGTTTATAATGTTGGTAATGAAATTGCAACACATATTGATCATTTGCCTTAGTGTGAAGTGTGCCAAATGCCCCATAAAAGATGTGTGATTGTGGAAGAAGTTTTAAGAGAAGATGATGAACTAACCACTATAGTTGATTTAGAAACATCTATTGATATAGATGATTGTATATACAGTACAAGTTGTAATGTATATGATTCAATGAAGTGGCAATGTGAGGAACCACGTTCTCCACTTAAAATTCTTCAAATATCCAAATTTGAGGCTAATGTTCTTAATAATGGCTTGGGTTACAATGGTGATTCAAGTGATTATGAATCTATCCCTTATAATATAACACTTATCCTTGACTTTCCAATATTAATATTGTTAATCTATTAATTATGTTGGCTTGTTTTGAGAGTAAGGCATTCCAATCATCAAGTCTCTTAGAGTGCATTCTAGATAGTGTTAAATGAAAATATTCTCCTCTTTATGAGGATTTGGGCCTTATTGCTAAGGATTATATTGACACACTTGATGTTCTAGTTCGTATACTTTAGTATGGAATCCTTCATTAGGACCAAAATGTAGAATTTTAAAAAAGAGTGACTCTGAGGATCACCATGATACAATTACTCATATAATTTTCTTTAGTACTTGAATTTGAGCTTAATTTTCCTAATGAAGCTAGCATTCAAAATGATATTGAAGCATTACATTATGAGATTTTTCATTTTTCTAATCATTGGGACAAGTTTGTTAGCCCATGTAATTATGAATCATATTGTATGCACCTGAATGATGAATGTCATTATGATAATGTAATTATTTATGGTGTTTGCATGCTTTATGATAAGTTATTGTATGCAAAAGAGGGATGCCGAATCCATTTCCATTTTTGTTCCTTTAACAACAATAAGCTCACAGGTATGTTCAAAGACACGAGTATTATTATTTTTAGTTGAATAGTGTTTTTATTATTAGAACATAGTGCAAAAGATCATTAGAGAATGTATTTTTTGATAGAGGAAAGTATTGGTATTATGTTTTCTTAAAGCCAAAACCGATCTCTACAAAGGTGGGTCTACAACTTGGTCAATTTTGGTGATCATCTTTTTGGAATCAAATAAGTTTTAGGTTTGTGTTCTCATTTTTCTTTTCCCTCCATTTTATTCTTTGGTCTATTCTCCCTAAGATTTGTCTAAATTTTTTCTATGCCCATAGGAGGAATACATCCCCTACCAAAACCATCATCAACACTTGATATGAGAGATCATAATTATGGCTTCATGTTGCACTTTTATTAAGCTTAGTGTCTCATATACATATGATTTTTTCCTTTCCCTATGTTCTTAAGTCAATGTTTGTTGCCTTACTAGATGTTTTTTCCAAGAATTATTTAATAAAATCTAGCGTGCTCATAAAAAAGAGATTTAGCAACAAAACTGCCTTGCAAATGTATTAGTTTATGCATAAGCTTAATTTGATTTAATATCTTGGTTGAATTCCTTGTCTATTAAAGATTATGTGAAAGCCTCAAACTTTCCCTTCACTTGCACTTATTATATTTTTCATGTGACTTATATGGATAGTTTCTTGTGACTCAAGTGGATTGATTATGTTTGTTTACTGACTAGTTGTTGATATCTATATATTAGAAGACCAATTATTAGTGGAAACATGATCATCCATAAATTTTCCACTACAATAGTCCATGCCATTAGTATAATGTGCATCTAGCTTGGATCTATTCATCACAGGGTGTTGATGCATGTCAATACCTTATTAAGCTAATGGTGCAAGCAATCCACATCAAAAAGCACACAAAGTAGAGTGGAAGGGTTTATTCTTTGGTAGTCAATCCTAGAGGCATGTGGCATGTTCTAATTGGATAAGGTATGGGCCTAAAATGAATTTATTGCAACAACAATAGTTAATCCACTTTGATCTAATGGTGTGCACTACTCCACCAACTAACATCTCCACACAAAGCTCCTAAGTAGTGGTGGTTGATGACCAAAACATAATCAACAGAGTGCATATTTCATATATTAAATCAAGAAAGAAGAGGGACAAGCATGTCAAAATCTAATCAATTTTAGAATATTGATAGATCAAGTGATGATCAACGTGAGCCACAAATCCTATTATGATGTTGGATGAGGTGGCATAATCTAGTGCATTGCAGTATATTAGTATATCGTACTAGTAGGTGCCTTGATAATCTTCTATGGTCATTGATCTAGTACATCATTTGCCACAATAAATCTATGCCCTTGATCTAAAAAAAGGCTAGGACATATCAAATTAAGTTAAAATTATGGAATAGTGGAATTAGGTAGTTTTGGTGTGGCCATATGGCATGATCCAATGACCTTCAATAGATCAGCCATCTTGATATCTTGGCCACCTATCAATTTACCAATGTCATAATATTCACTGTAGATGCATGCAATCTATTGATCATGTTAAAATTTAATTTGTTAATATAGCATATCCAAGCAGTGAATGAGAAATAAAGGAAGAACTTTTGGTGTGACCTGAATGTTTCCTATTGAACAAAGGTTGAATATGTGGAAATAATACAAGGGTCTTCTTGGAAGGAGTGAATGGAATGAAGCCATGTGTTCTTAGTTGAAAATTATATGGTGAGCCCAACATATTGTGTAAAGTTCATTAGTAAGCTTAGTAATATTCTATTGGGTCATGGATTTGATGTTGTAGGGGAAAATCTTATCGATAGCATGGTATATTGGTTGATTAATGTGGTACACATCATATGCATCCACCATTATATTGATTCCATTGATAGTGAAGGTGGGTGAATCTCAACTGTCAATTACTATTGGACCTTAGAAAATAAGGTGCTAAAAGATGTTATGAGGAATATGGACCAAAGAGTAAATGTAACACAATATGATTACTAGAAATATATCAGTATATTTAGCTACCTAATAGTTTGGGTCATCTGATAATATATAAAAACCATTTATCTTGAAGGTGATCAACTTGGACCATCAATCCCGAAGGCTATTGTAGACACCTAAAATGACCATGTATTCACCTTCATTTTCAACATACTCCTAACACCACCTTGCACCCTAACATGTCTTCCAAATTGATTAAATAATTCTATTATTTAATTAATTAATCCATCTTTCATTTATCTACTTTTATCATATTAAATAAATAAATTTCATTTATTTATTTAATATTCCCATTTCCTCTTAAATTAATTAATAAAGCTCATTTATTTAATTAATTTATCACTTTCAACAACTTTCTCTCCATTAATTAATTAAATAATCCCATTATTTAATTAATTTACCCACTCACATCCTTATTTTCAACCACTCACCACTATTATTAAATAATTGGTCCTGATTATTAAATAATGGTTCCAAAATTAAATTCACTTTTAATCTTCATCATCCACCTCATACTACATCTTTTTAATCTCCACCATCCACATAGAAGAATGCTCTATAAAATTCTTATCCTTGACCTATAATCCTCTCATCTAATCCTATCCATCCATTTCATCTTTTAATCCTAGCCCTTCATTCATCATTCAACCCTTTATAAATTGAGCCTCTCACATCATTATGACAACACATCTTTCTTATGCAAGTACATGTGCTATCATTTTCCATATCATTATCATTATCATTTGCCTCTATTATAGTCATCTCATACCTAGATTATGTTGGTTTTGTGAGTTGTCCGCAATGCATAATATATCCATATAACAAAGCTAGTAGAATTAGGATGTATTCTATTCCATTATATCTAAGTGTGAGGGTTTGGTTTGAGGTGAAGGTATTGATTTGTATTGCATTTATTTTCATTGTTTACCTTGGATCATAATTCTACATACATTTTTGGCACAGTCAGTGGGACCCACGTCCTTTTAATTAGCTTTTTTTGGAAGAAATTCCATCTTTTTTTGGTTGCAAGTTGTAGATCCACACCTCTGACTATCATAGTGTATCAATGCTTCCTTTTGGCATGCTTGCACTTGCAGGCAACATGCTTGTGCACTTTGTTGTTGCACCTATTGTCTTTGTTTTATGGTATGTGACCTGATTTTGACCTAGTTTCATTTTTTTATGCATTATAACTATAAAAGTTTTTGGTTTTTCTGTCAAATTTTAGCTTATCTATGTTGCTAACCCTCAAATCATCTAACTTGTTGATTAGTTTTTTGAAAATGTTGGCATTGATGTCAGGTGCATGAGATTGTTGGAAATGTTGTCATTGATGTCAAGTGCATAGACAAGACTATTGTCATTAATGTCAAAACAATGAAAGATTATCTTTATTCTCAAAGGTTGATATATAAACTATAGAGAGAGATAATTCTTACTGGAATTAGATATTCCTAAATTTTTACTACATTTGTAGAAGTTTGGAAATGGTTGTGGTAGATTCCTAAGGTTTGCTGCTAAGAAGTGGTATTAGACTATCATTGATTTCGGTACCGCATTCTACCACAATTGATTGTTTGGCTTCGCGGTTTGGAGGTTATGAAGAGAAAAGAAGGAGACATGTTATATCATTGTTGTGAAAGTCATTGATTACTGCAAAAGACATCTAGAAGTGTCTGAGTCAAGATAGTGAAACTGGTTATCAGGAGTGTCATTAGAAACTACTGCATTCTATTGCAATTAGCTTTTTGGTCTTGTGGTTGGGAGGATGAATAGAGCTAGTTCAGAAACATTCATAATCCAAGTTTCAGGAGCTTTTATTTATCGCATTAATATCTGAAAGCATCAGAATGAAGACTATGTTACTAGGTTGCATGAAGCACAATTGTATAGAAGTTTGGGAGTTTGTGCCAGTGATTTGGGATTGTGTGCCAAGAACTAAGCTTGTGTAGAAGAAAATTAGGTCTTATAGAGCTTATGATTTGAAGCACATAATGATGTTTCATTCCTACATTACCACATTTGATTTGGGATCAAAGTGTATATGCAAGGCTGACTACAAATTTCATGTGACATAGAGTTATGCGCCACCTTGTAGCTGACACATATGATTTGGAGTTGAGACGAATACATGTTACATGTTATCTTGAATTAAGGATTAATGGTCGACATGAGTTGTCTTGGCGAGATACATTAAGTGGTTTTAAGATGACATGGTGATGTTAATATTGTGATGAGATAGATATATATACCACCAATCTTATTTTTGTAAGGTGAAAAACTATTTGGTAATGCGTGGTAAGCAGTGAGAAGTATTTTTGTGTGTGGTGTGTGTAAAGGAAATGAGTAGAAGATAATTCGGGATTTACACAATATGTATCCATGTTTGCAAGAGCATATTGCTTTATTTTAAATTACAGAACAAAAGAGTTGAGAAGTGTGTGTGATGTTGCATAATTGAATATGTGTGGAATGAACTTGTTCCTATTTTCAACTATTTGAAGATGATGCTTCATAATATGAGTTGGTGCTCAGTAGAAGGGTTCATAATCAAATTGATAAGGGGATTGGAGTCTCCTGTAGGTTGGTGCCTGCAAATCAATAAAGGGGATTGGAGTCTCCTGTAGGTTGGTGCCTCCAAATCAGTAAAGGGGATTGAAGTCTCCTATAGGTTGGTGCTTGCAAATTAGTAAAGGGGATTTGTGTCCTCTTGGGTTAAAACTCCCGTGGGTTGGTGCCTACAAAATATTTGTAATTCAATATTCTTTTGTGAGGTTGGATTTTGGCAGTAGACCCAAGCAACTTTTCTCACCGTGGTTTTCCTCTTCTAGGTTTCCACGTAAATCTTGTGCCCTCTTGTGTAGATGTGTGGATGTGTTTGTACTTTGCATAGTTATTTTGATGTATTATTGTTGCGATAAAATATTGATGTTGCAGCAAGTTTTTAAGTTAAATTTGGCATATCTTAATTCACCCGTGTGTCCTTTAATTAGCTTTTTTTGGAAGAAATTCCATCTTTTTTTTGTTACAGGTTGCAGATCCATGTCTTTGACTGTCAAAGCATACCGGTGCTTCCTTTTGGCATGCTTTCACTTGTAGGTGATGTGCTTGTATACTCTGTTGGTGTACCTATGCTCTTTTTTTCATGCATGTGACCTTATTTTGACCTAGTTTCATTTTTTGATCCATTATAACAATAGTTTCCTAGTTTTTTGTCAGATTTCAGCTTATCTTTGTTGCTAACCCTCATATCTAACCTGTTGATTAGTTAACATTCATTTTTGTAGGGTTTTATCATGTTTTTATCGCAAGTTTTGGCCACCTTTTACAGATCTGCACCTACACTTACAAAAGCATGTCTTTGATCTGTATGATTTTGTGCAGCTAGGGTTTCATCTGTGCCAACTGGGACCTCTGGATCTACCTCTATTAGTCATTTTATGTTTTCTATCTGACTTGAATATTTGATGTGCATGTCCACGCTTGTGTAGTTGTAGATCAACACCTTTGCCAGATCCCTAAGTGCCAATGCCCTCTGTCACTGTGTCTATGTTGGAAAGGTAAATCAGATATAATAGTCTAGTTTTTTGATTTGGTTTATCTCTATTTCTATGCTTTTGTCTTATTTTCAGTTTGCAACTACCATTATGGATTGATCTTGGGACTAACATATTTTTGCAACTTGTTCACACTTGTCAAAGACCAAATCTTACAACTACTAATCTATTTTCTTACAGCACCACTTGTCAAAGATTTTATTTTTCCACTAAATTAGGCACTAAAGTAGATTAGTGGGTTAATGAGCATTTTTTTCCATGTCTTTGAAGTTGTGTGTTGGTGTATGCTCTGCTTGCACTTCATGTGATTTTGGAGATCAAAAACCACACATTTATTCTCTTCGTTATCCCAAGATTTGCTTGTTTGTGTGTACGCTCTCTCCTCGTGCTTTGTGTAATCTTGGAGATTAAAAACACCAAGTAAAACATTTCCCTTAGGAGGTTTGCCTTTAGAGACACACCCACTCTAAAGTGGTGACCTCAACCACGTGTTCTGGTGGGGTATATCAAAGGTGGGAGTAAAATCTTTACCTCAATGGTGAACACAACTTGCCCAAATTGATCCTCGAGACCCTCGGTCTGTTGTGACTTGGATTGTGACATGTGGGCCCATTGCTTGGAATCTTGTTCATGGACTTGTGCCTCATTGTACCTTGTGTATATAGAGGACTCCCTTAGAAGCTTGTAAAGCCTAGTTAAGACCTTTTGACCATCTTATCTTATGGTGCATTGCTACAATAGGAGGAGAAGTGCTCACATGTACCTCCATGTGTTGAGATAGAGCTCACTTTGATCATGGTTAAACCTCCAAGGTAAGGGGTGCATGGTGGTCCATGACCATACGTTCCCTATCTATCCAATTACATGGTAGATGGTATCAAGGAGATGGATGTCACCATTATCTAATTAGAGGAGACAGAAGTTGCACCTGGTGAGTCCATAAAAATTGACACTCCCACTTCTAGGTTTGTTAACATGTTTGCCATGCTTTCTTTGTGTAAAACTAGTATAAGCCATTTTTAGACACAAAGCAATTCACACCAATCACCTTGATAAGTCACAAGTAAGCCATTGTGTTTTTGTGATTGTATATCTCTTTCCAAATTCTAAAAACTAGTCACAAAACAACAAATAAGAATAGACCTGTGCCTGTGACTATAGTTCAACACCCTTGCACTCTGTCACTATGCCTGTGCTACTAGTCACCATGCTTGCGCTTCAAATTTCTATTCCTGTACTCTTTATCGGTGCACCTATGATTGTAACTCAACGCTTGTGTTGGAATTTAGTCTCAATCTTTGAAATCCAAAACTTTGGCTTTTAGATCTGACTATAGGATTAAACAGTGACATGAAGCAAACCTATTTTGTAGCACAACTGGTCCTTACTATCATCCAACCATCCAATATTTCCCCTTCCATCCATAATCATCCATCATTTCCTTGCCCATTACATTGATTTTGGACTTGAGAGTTCCTATCCATTTCTTAGCCAACCATCCATCCTTTAGACCTGAATTTTGTTAACCTTTACTAAAGTGAGGGCTAAATGTAGTGTCAAAAAATGTTACTACTTATAATTTCACACTAGGTTTAACACTTCTTTTAGCATGTGTGTTTATCTTTGTTTGTGAAGTGCCTGTTTTAACACCTGAATAAGAAATAATTCTAAATCCTTTAATTACTAAGATTTTGGGACCTAATTTAGCTAGGACTAGGGCACTCAGTGTTCCTACCCTCTAAACCTGAATAAAGTTAGATATTGAAGTGTCAACCTTGTTACATTGGATGACACACCTTTGTCGGTCTGACATGACTCTTCTAAAAATTAATTAGGATTCATATATATGTAACTCTCTCTCATTTAGAGAGGATGCAATAATAATACAATACAAGGATATACATATTGATCTATCAACAAGCTCTCTCTACAATTATGAAGCTCTCTAGTTGTGAAATATTATTACTGCTATTGCTCTAAGCTTTGTAGGTATTGAAGGAAGCTTCTTCCTTCTCCAACATCTCCTAGTGTGTGACTAGTGTTGCAACAACAATTCAACTAGGGTTTCATTCTCATGGTGAGTTCATTTCATTATATTTGATTATTGCAATCTTTATCAGTTATTTGCCTCTATTCATCATGAGCACATGGTAAATGCAAGAAGTTGTGTCCACTTAAGGTGGAAGTTTCAGAGTTAAAAAAAATCTAAAATCAGGTAACTAAAAATGGGATCCCATTTTAGATCGGGATCCCAAGTCTAAAATCTAGAACAGGATCCCATGCCTTAGTGGGATCCTGAACCTAGAACCAAAAAATGGGATCCCGTTTCACAAAACGGGATCCTGTTTAGAACGGGATCGTGTTTTATGAAACGTGATCCCGTTTCTAAACGGGATCTCGTTTTGTAAAAGTATTAAATTTAAAAAAAATGGCTGTGACCCCAATTTTCCCAGTGATAGGCAACAGCTGAGAACATGATCCCGAGTTGAGGAAGACAATTTTCACCATCAAAACATCAAGTAAGTGGATTTTTCCACTTCTACAATTTGGCAATGAATCTTTTGAAGTTTCCCTTTCTTTTTTTGGTGTAAAATACAATCAAAATTTAAAATGTAGACTGTTATTTAGGGTTTTTTTTATGAATTCAATAGTTGTATTTTGACATTTTAGTTGTAAAATACAATTGAAATTTTGAAAGACTATATCATATAAAAGGATAGAATTTGAACACACTGTCAAAATTTTGTTTAAATTTGAGAATTGAATAGCTGTATTTAGACATTTTAGTTGTAAAATATAATTGAAAATTTGAAAATACTGTATCATATGAAAGGAGAGATTTTGAACAAACTATCAAAATTTGATTTCAATTTGAGTGTTGAATAGCTGTATTTAGACATTTTAGCTGTAAAATACAATTGGAATTTTGAAATGACTGTATCATATGAAAGGAGAGATTTTGAACAAACTGTCAAAATTTATATAGCATTGGGATGATATATATATATATTTGGTTTTTATAAAATTTACTTATATCAATGTATGTCATTTTATTTTAAAGGCATTATTGAATAGGTAACTGTCATGTAAAAAAATTACAACAAACCATAATAAAACCTTTATCACTTCCTTCATAATCAAACCTTTAGAGACAACCAACTAATTAGGAATTGAGAAGATTTTATAGTTTTTGTGATAGCCAACTAATCAAGAATGAAATCAAGCCAACAAATGTAACTTTAGAAACACTTGTAGCTGTCCTCACTAGCTAGGTTATGCCCCTGGGATGAACATCATGATGTTAATTGTGATACAAGCCTAACCTCATTGGTAATGCTTCCCCTAATCTTAATGACATTGATGGAGGCCCCACTCATGATCCTTACGAAGATCTTGCCACCACTAGCCTCTTTCATGATAGGTCACTATCCTCACCATCTCCTTAGACCTATAATACCTTGATCTTATCGATTGGGACCAACACGACCCTTTATTGTTTGATGTTTTCCAAAATGATGAAGCCATCATGAAACTTATGAAGTGTCAAGACCACATCCCCATGGTAATCATAAGAAAGACTTTTCCACCATACTTAACACCTAAGCTTATTTTGGAGAGAAAGAAGAACCTTTTAGTCCTAAGGCACCCTAGTAGGCAGAATAACAACAAGATATAAGAAGAAACTTGTGATCCATTAAAATGATACAATAAAAATGGATACTTCCCAAGAGCTCCTCAATGACAAACTTCACCTTCCAAATTAGATACCACTTAGATACAAGATGACTCCCCTCTCCTTGTTGAGGATGCTATAGACATCAACCTGTGAATAGAAGAGACCCTAAACTTTCTAAGATAGCAGCTCCACTGGACCTTGACATCAAATAAGGCATAACCATCACCCTTAAAGATTAAGTTGATTTCTTCATGTGGTCTTATGGTGATATGCCTTGAGACTCCATCTTTAGTCATGCATCATCTTGTGGTTCACCTCAATGCCAAACCTATTCAATAAAAGCTACGTAAAATGCACCCCCAAGTAGCCCTCTTGATCAAAGAAGAATTGTAGAAACTCTTGGATGTGGGGTTCATTTAGACTATTACTTATCCTAAATGGGTCTCTAATGTGGTCTTAGTTAGCAAGAAAACCAAGGGAATTCATGTTTGTACTAACTTTTGAGACATCAAAAAAGGATACCCTAAAGATATTCTCTACCAAACATTGATATGATCATGGATCTCATAGCCATGTATAAAATGTTATCATTAATCTGGATATAATATCCCTTAAAACATTTGAGTTAGACATGGAGACACCTAGATTATGGAGAGGTCTATGTAAGCTAACACCTCCTGTAGACTCAACACAAACTTATCCCTCAACCCTCTAAATTGTGACTTACATCATTTGATTACCCTGGAACACACTATAGACAACTCTATACAAATTTGGCAAAAGATATTTTCTCCTAACAGAAACTTGTATATGTAGAAGTAGACTACTACATAAGATCCTCTAGGATAATAACACTTGTTGTGATCTCCAACACTATGATTCATATGTACACTCTTGAATTTGTTGATACTTGGTCCTCTTGATGAAAATGCATCGAATTAACTTCAAATTTTTGTGCGTATAATTATATTTGATATACTTATTAAAAGGAAAGAGTTGGGACTAACAACTAAATAGAAAATAATAATTTTGCAAATAGGAAATAGGAAACAAAATCGAGCTAGAACCATCTTGACTAATATCTTTTTCTAGTTAGATTGAATCCCTACACTCACAAGTTAAAAACAAAGCATCAAATTCTGCATTAAATTTAAATCACAAACCATCAAAATATATTCATCTTCATACTCAAATTAGTTAGGTAGGCAACTAGTAGTCAATCCTATCTCCATTATCAAATTTGGTTGCCATAGGTAACTTCACCAAATTTAGGTTTTCAGATCATGTGGCATGCATAAGATATCCACCTCAAGGTAGTTTTCCAAGTCTAGTTATAGTCTTGCAGATGTTCATTATGATTCTATCTAGGTGGTATGATAGTCCATTGGTTTCTATGACATCATTCAATAGCATATATGCATCTGAACATTCACCCTTCATTGATATATATTGATAGTAAAATAGAGTTTTAAATTATTCTTAAGGTTGGGGACAATCATAGTGTTAAGATAGTACAAATTTTAAGACTATTTAGGCTAATTAAATGGGCTTAGTCTCAAGATAAATAAGACACATAAGAGTTGGGACTAACAACTAAATAGAAAACAATAATTTTGTAAATACGAAATAGGAAACAAAATCAAGCTAGAACCATCAACTAATATCTTTTTCTAGCTAGATTGAATCCCTACAATCACAAGTTAATCAAAGCATCAAATTCTTCATTAAATTTAAATCACAAATCATTAGAATATATTCATCTTCATACTCAGATTAGTCCTAGGCAACTAGTAGTCAATCCTAGATCTCCATTATCAAATTTGGTTGCCATAGGCAACTTCACCAAATTTAGGTTTTCAGATCATGTGGCATGCACAAGATATCCACCTCAAGGTAGTTTTCCAAGTCTAGTTATAGTCTTGTAGATGTTCATTATGATTCTACCTAGGTGGTATGATAGTCCATTGGTTTCTATGACATCATTCAATAGCATAGATGCATCTGTTCTAATTCATTTCTTTTGTCCAAAATGGTTGTGACAATAAAAAATAAGCTTATTGAACTCATAATCAATAGGAAACCCCTGTTCATAATAGGAGGTCTTGAATTTGGTACCAATGATTGTGAGGTCCTTGTAGAATATGATGAACCTTTTGAACAAGAGAACCTTGTAGGCCATGATGCATATCTTGATAAACTTGAACATTATCATCATGTGAATGCTTTTAGCCATCCTACAACCTCCTATCACCCTTCATCCTCTTATAGGGATATGCCACACAACCTCTCCAAGTTGACCATGCCAAACCCAAAGTCACAATCCTAAGAGGTCCCCAATTTCATCCCAATGATCATGAGAACCTTGTAGATCATGATGCATATTTTGAACAACAAGATGAAATACAAAGACTTCAACATATGTGGAAATCCATCCCAACACAAGAGAAAAAGATCCTAGCCCAATAACAATTTCGAGCACAACAACAAGCCCTCATTCAACAACTCCTAGCCATCCACCAATCCCAAACCCAACAAACACAACCACAACATCAACAAATTCTGCCTCAATCCTATGTGTCACCTCCATCATCATACCAACCTAGTCCATCCACATATCATGTCAATTCTACATCAACCTATCCCACTTATTTCAATATCAACCAATATCCATATCAATCCATACCCAAAGATCATCCAACTACTTATTCCAACATTTCAGCTCACCATCAAATCCATTTACAAGACTATCAAGTTCCTTCTCAACAAGAACATGCAAGTCCAAGTTACCCTTTTCACCAAGATCAAGTATCCTTAAGTCCTTATGTTACCTTTGACAAGGGGAACACCACTCTAGATTATGCATCCTATGGGTATCCTTCATCATCATCCAATCGAATGCCTATCCAAGAGCCTACTAGTCCTATCCCAACACCACCATGTAATCCCAATCCTAATTCATTGGTCCATCCACCTTATAATCCATCAATCCCTTCATTACCCTCATCACCATCTAATCCTCCAACTTCACATCCTAAATTTAAATCACCTCTCTTAAATGACCTCTATAGATACTATGAACTATATTACAAAGACAAACCTATGCCATCCCTCTTTAGTACAATCACTCCCAATCCTAATCCATTTCCTCCTATTATCCATCCACCTAATCCTAGACATTCACCCTTCATTGATATTTATTGATAGTAAAATAGAGTTTTAAATTGTTCTTAAGGTTTGGGACAATCATCTAGTGTTAAGATAATGCAAATTAAGACTATTTAGACTAATTAAATGGGCTTAGTCTGAAGCTAAATAACACACATAAGAGTCAAGTGACTAACAACTAAATAGAAAACAACAATTGCAAATAGAAAATAAGAAACAAAATCAAGCTAGTTCACCATCAACTAATATCTTTTTTCTAGCTAGATCATCCCTACAATCACAAGTTAAACAAAGCATCCTAACCTTCTTACCTCATCATCTATCTTAAAAGTGGAAGATTTAATCATTACCACATGGTTATGTCTCTTTGATTATCTAGATAATGCAATTGAATCTCTAGAGGAGTCTTACATCTTAACAACAATTTCATTGTCCCTTTGTAGTTCATTGTCCCTCATGACAAGTTTGTTATTGGTTTAAGGCTATCTTAAAGGTCCATATAACAATCTAGAGGAATTTAATAACAATTAATGTTCAGTCCTTAATGGTCATGACAACATTATACAAGATACTAAAGTTCACATGATGATTTCCTCTTTCCTATCAAATGGTAAGGATTCACTCAAATTTTCACATACTCAAACACATATCCAATTTATGAATTCATGATTGATCCAATGCTCAAACCAATGCAAGCATGACTATTGTTTGTTGAGCAAGCTTATTAGTCATATTTAGTTAGAGAAATTCATCCAAAACCATTACAAACTATTTGTAGCTTTGCCATAGGAAATGTTGGATCTCCTAGAATGAGTACTTAAATTCATTATGGTAGTCCTAATAGTCCTACTATTAAATTGATCTGTATAGTATTAAATTGATCTTTCTTGTCTCCCTCACTATAAGAATCAAAATTTAGGTCTCGAATGAAAATCCCTTGATTTCAATTTGAAAATTACATCTAGTTCACTATATAATAGCTCTCTTACATTTTGAAATTTGTACATGCATGTATGTATCTATATGTTTAATTTAAATTTATTTCAAATGTAATTTCTTGAAACATATAATTTATAATTTTTGAACATGTACATTATATATTTATTTATATATATATATATATATATATATATTCTTTATTTAATTTTAAACTTGTACTCAAGTTTGTATGTTTATATGTATATATGCAGGTTCATATCTGTTTTTATATATATCATGAATCTAGATGATATTCACTTTGATGTTGAGGACTTCCTCAATGCACAAGATGATCGGGCCCCACCCCCACCTCCAGATGCCCCACCTGGACCCCCACTTGGAACTGACCAAGCTCGCTTGTGAGCCATAATTAATGAAAATGTGGATTCCATTCAAGAAAAATTGAATTCTGTTGGTTAACAGATTTGTCCTTATTCTGAAAATAATTTATTCTGACTCTATACCCTTCCTTTGAAGAACAAATGAGTTAAGCAACAAATGGGTGAACCTTTTAAATTAGTTCCCCTCTGAATTTAGGTACAGCTCCCTTTAAGATTTTCAAAGAATTTAATCTATTCAACTATCCACATGCACTTTTAACCAAAAAATGCTTAAGGTAGACTAACATTCATACATAACCATGTTATGAATGCGATAGATTTATACAATAACAATGAATAATAGGGTGCACAGATCCTATTTTTGGTACATTCAAATATATGAATACATTCACACGAGCTTGCTGAACCAATAAATAATAAAACATATATGACAAGTTGTCCAAATAAAGAACAATTACCAGATGAAAGGAGATTTCACACAGAAAATCTAATTCCACACATTTAGACGCACATATCCAAATAAGCAGTAAATGTTTCTTCTTCTCATTCACAGATGAAAATTACTCAGACAATCATCACATAATGTAAAATTATGAACAGTTTAGCAAAAAAAATTTCCTTCTTCTTTTCTTTTCTAAACTTCTGTATATCTTGTTTCAAAGATTTCAGAAACCTATAAATATAAATGCCTTAATCATGTCCTTGAGTAAATTAAACCCAGAGTTAACATAACTTTGACCCATACGGGATTTAGTTTTTTAACAACTGAATTAAAAGATCAAGATGCTGAAAATAACATGATAAAGGAACTGAAATAGAGAAAATGAGCCAATGAGGTCATGACTGGGACAACAGGTTTGTATCTCTGGATTTGTTATTGGTGGCCTGGGAAGCACGTTGGGTCTTCCATTCCTGAAAAGTAGCAACAAACTCCTGAATCTTTGGGAAGTTAGGAATACCGATATGCTTCATTCTTGACTTCCAAACCTCCTTTTCCCTTCGCATTTTACCAAATTTTTCTTTGTGTTCCAGAAGTGTGTCGATGCAGAGGTAAAGTAGTGATTCAACTTTAGAAATTCTAGAGAAGTCCTCAATTAAAACATTGTCATTTTCTCTGATGAAGCTGATTTTATCTTTGAAAGATTGGACCACTGCATCAACGTCTTCCACTAGTTTTCCATCATCTTTAATGTATTTAATATCAATACATTGCAAGTCATTTTGCAACGATTGAGTGAATTCTGTTATTTCCTTAATTAACTTTGAGAGTTCAAAACGACCTTGCCGGGATATGGAGTTCCTCCATTCAATATTCTTTTTGTTCAGATATAACAAATCCTCGTCCAAACCAGTCAGGCTTTTCTTTGTCAAAAACTTCACCCCATATTTTTGAACTTCATCCATCTGGTTTATTACATTCGTCCACTTGCCCTCATCTTTCGTCCAAATAGTGACCTGTGCTTTGAAATCTTCAATAGTGGCAATAGTCAGGTCATATATACCCTTGAGCTCACAGATGTATTCAGTTCCTTTCTGCTCAATGTTATCCAACCAACTGTTAAATGTTTTTGTCACCATTTTGCTTCTATGAACCTGATCTAACATCTTTTGGTTGATAGGTGATTTCGGGTCAAAAGACAGGGGAAGCTGTGAGATCGACTGCGAGTTAGGGTTGTTAATGGCCTTAATGTACTCTGCCATTGAACGTAGAGTTTGTTTCAACTCCTTCTTGTCCTTTTCATCTTTCCATGTTTGACTGACCATCCTCTTAGTAGAAGCTTTGAGGTGGTGGACATCTGCAGCTCTGGAGGTAGTACCGAGATCCACTTTCTCCACAATGAAATCATGCACTGTTGGGTCCTGCACCTCTTCCTCTGTCACTGGCCTAGCAATTTCAGCACTCCAGTTACCAGTGCTTGGATCAATATTTATTCTGGATGTCGTCTTGAGTCTCTTGGACTTGGGGGTTTTCCCCAAACATTTGCTTACCATGTCCTCCAAGGGGACAACAAAAGGAATCACTTTTTTCTTATCAGAAATAGAACTTTCTAGCCATTTTGGTGCAGGGGCTGAGGTTGTCTTCTCAGGGTTCACTTCATCAGAGGATTTATTTGAAATTATTAATATTTCAGGGGTCTCCAGAATGGCCTCTAACTGTAACCCGGTGTCAACCTCCTCTGTTCTGTTTGGGCTTAGCTCCTTGTCACCCATAGGTCCTTCTGAATCTTCTTCTGAATTCAAATCAACAACTATTGTTTCAGAAGCCTGTTTCTTTCTTTTTCCTTTAGTCCTCAACCTGGTAACACGAGATGGTAGAATATCTGTGAGGACTCTTCTGGATCTCTTAGTGATAGGGCTTCTCTCAATTGATGGCTTGGAAGCACCTGCACCACAGATAGCAAGAGGTTGATTAGAAGACTCTATGGGAAGTGGTGATCCAACCATTGAAGAGATTGGTTGGACATTTTTATCCTGAAGTTCTCCCTGTCTCTTTTCTCTCAGCCATTTCTCAGTTCTTCTTATTATTGGAAGAGTTTTAACTTCAATTCTGTCTTCTTCCTTTTTGCTCCAGTCCACCTCTAGAATGGGTAAGTGTTTTACTTTTTCAAACTGTGGATCAACCACCTGTTCTCCATCATAAAAAATTCTAGAAATATCCATGTTTAAATTGAGTGTAATTATTTGCCCCAAAGAAAACCTACACCACAGCCTTCTTCTGACCTCAATTTCATCTGGACAGTCTTCCCAGTAATCCTCTAGTTTAGGAAGGTGTGAATGCCCTATTCTAGAATCTAGGTTCTCTTTGACAAATCTTTTACTGTCAAATTGAGACCTAGCAGTGAAGGATTGAAAATTGAACCTTTTGAGGTTCACCTCCAAATTCAAGGCATCAGATTTTGAATGGCATGAATAATGCCCAAGTTCAACAAGAAAAGAAATACCACAATCCCTTTTTGATGGAAATTTCTTATCAACATGTGCCAGTTGCCTACATACCTCCATCAGCACAAAACGATCAAACACATATCTAGGTAACTTCACAGGTTCACCGTCAAATCCTCCAACTCTGATATAAGTGAACTCAGAAAATTGGATGAAGAAGCTACCATAGATACTGATCAGTTGCATTGCTTCACTGGACATTCTCTTACCTAGGTTCCCTGCCAATTCATAAGTCATTTTCCCAGTGAAGACATCATTAACCCTTTTGTAATTTTCATAGCAATTCTTTCTCTGCAACTGTGAATAATATTCATAAATTTTACTATTTTCAGCTATGGGTGCATGGGGTAGGTCAAACCAATCTCTTATAGATGCTAGACAATAGAATAGGTACGAAGACATATAGAAATCTCTGTTGCCCAGACAATTGCTCAAACTCTGATGTAGACAGTCAGCCACTATTTCGGCCCAATCCAAATATTGTTCTCCTTGAAGGATGACTTGTATAAAAAAGTACATCCAATCTTCCCAATAATAGGCATGCTGATTACCTCTCAGTCTGTGTAACAATACTACAATATCCCTTACTTCTTTTATCAAATGATCTCTGGTAAGTGGCCTGGGCAACCTTGAACCACCCTTCTGAAATTTTAGCAGCCAATTCCTTGCTATTACACTTTTGTAAGTTGGTCTCTTCTTTGAGAAATACCCATTGGAGGCAGTAATGTCAAGGCTGGAATACGCCTCCTTAGGCCGTATCTTCATCATAGACATGAGGGTTTGTCTGTTGACATAAAATAACACATCCCCGTTTGTATTCTTGACACATCTGTCCTGGGGGTTGTACCTATTCATACACTCTTGAACCAATTCTGGGCACAGTATAGCCTGAGGAAAGGTTGCGGCTTCAATTAAGCCGCTATCTACAATTTTCTTCATTGTAGGGGTTTGAACAGGGTTTCTAGCTCTTTCTTTAAATTCCTCTAAATCATATTGAACTAATGTAGTATCTCCAAATTCTGAGTGAGAATAAGTAAGGCCAGGACCATGTTCATCCCCCAAACATGTAGATTTCAAAGACATAGTTGGAAGATTACAATAAAACACTTGGAATTTTGAAAACAACAGAAATTCTAGAGATTCTTCTTTCCAGCATAAAAACTAGAAATAGCATATGGGAAATAGAACTCACCTTCAAGATATCTGAATTCACTGTGAAAACTTGAATAAAAAGAGCCTTACACTTCCGACGCTATCCTCCTCCGCGTTGCACAATATGTTAACTTGCTAAACCTGGCTTGTTCTTGGTTAATAATGGCACTAACCAGAATGAATAATTATCGCTCGGAACAAAACGTGCCAAAAATATTTGAAAAGACGTGAACTCTGATTTCTTCATTAATAGCAAGTAGTATTCACGCACCATCATGAAGTATAATGATTATCCGTAGTCTCCGCTAAATTAGAGCTCTTGGTCTCATAATGAGTTTCTGACATAATTTCCTCCAACTTTCCCGCTAAATTTGACTTAGAAAGCCATGGGAACAAACGGGGCCAAAATCACCAAACCTTTGAACTATTGAACCATTGAACCTTTAGGACATGGTTCAATGTGTTGGTTCAATATGGTGGTTCAAACATGCCAATCGGACCATATAGATAAGCAAAGGAGTGACTTACTGAAACAGGAACTTAACTCATGAACCGTTGAACTTGAAAAGACATGGTTCAATACGAAGGTTCAAAGATGCAAGGGTTATGTAGACCAACAAAAGTTATGTGGCTTTGGTAAAAGGCTTCCAATTATGAAACAGTGAACTCTTGAACCTTGAACCCCGCTGCAGAGTACAAGCGGAAGGTTCAACGATACAATAATTACACAAGATAACTGCGTGACTTGACTTATAAGAAGACAGAGTGTTGAACCTTAAGACCGTTGAACCATTGAACCTTTAACCCCGCCATAGAGTACGAGCGGAAGGTTCAAGTTCAACCCGAAAGTTCAAAGGCGCATAAGACAAACAAAACGACAGCTTGCTTTATGAGACACTTAGACATATTGAACCATTGAACTTTGAACTTTGAGAATGGTTCAGGTTCAAAGGTTCAAACCTTAAGTAACCTTGTCTACAAAGACAACAAACAGATACAAATTGAAGGACCAAGAGCTGATTTACGAAACAAAGGCATGACCAAAAATATAACATGGTAAACCGGCTCTTGGCTCAGGAAATATTACCAATGGATAAATAAATAAGGGGCGACTCAAAAGGTAACAAATTCCATTCGCAATGAACAATTCATGCCACCTCACGTGGTACGTTTTGCAGCTTTGATGCAAAACATTGTAGATTATGTGAGGTCTATTGACTCAGACTTTGATGGATTCCAGAAATGGAGAGAGAGGCGCCAATTTTATGTTGATGGCCTCTCCTATAAGGATATTTTGGATCTTAAAATCACAAAAGGTCATTTAGCACAATATTTTAGACATCCCATTACAAATGAACCTATTCCCGCAAATAAGAAAAAAATATCAATCAGGTGGTGTAGGCATGAAGGAATGTCTACCAATTTTTGGGACATATGGTGGATGGTGTTTGATTATCCACCTCATGCTAATTGTGAGCTTCCTTTATATTTTTTGAGAAAATTATATGCAGAGTTTGTTATGAATAAAAAACTCAACTACTTTGATTTTAGATCATTCTAGGGTATTGGTGGTGGCATGCCACAACAGAGGTTGGGGGCATGGGTTGATCCCCAACAACCCATGCATGTTCAACCTCTTATTGACCCTCCTGTTGCTGCCATTCCTTCGCCCTTCCATCATCGTGCAGTGGTATCCACACTAGGCACATTGAGTGCACTCTCAGGTAGCCTAGATGAGCAAACTTCTATGATGGTAGCTCGGGTTAGAGACCATGGAGGAGTTGATGATGGAAGTGGTCCTAGTACCACTCCACATGTGTCGATGCCTCATACATGTACGAGTTGCAATCAGTTGTGTTATGGACCTTATTAGGCAGCTGCACCCACTTCAGCTACACATGCATCATCTGATAATATGGGTGAATCATTTGTTGATTATCTATTTGTTGAGGATCATCACACTGATCATTCGACACAGGTATATATAGGTTACACACATGTTGAATTTATAACAATTTTTTAAGCACGTGTTTTTAATCAACATATAGATCAATTAAATTGTAATATTTTAACAATTGAATTGTTTGGTGTAGATGATAGCAACAGGGACCATTGATCGATTTAATTTTTCATCGACACCTGTTCATCTCAGGCACCCATTTGGGGTACATTTTGAATGATTTCTATTTTAAATAATTTTATTTACTTGATTTTAATTTGTAATTCAGTCTTGAGTTCATGTACATTAAATATTTATGAACTGGTTCAGGGTTCTTCCACATTGAATCCTCCATCTGAGGGTGTCTTGAGCGCTCCTCCATCATTGGGCATCTCACATAACACTTTTACAGTATGTATATTGTTTTAAAAAACTATATATACTTAGATTTTTCTATTTTGATATCACTATATCTGAAAATGTGCATGTACTATTTAATATATATTAAAAATATGTGTCTATGCAGGTTGACACAACAATGAGGATGGGCATTGCAGTACACTTGGATAATCCAAGTTTATATCAGGAGTCGACTGCATTTCAGGTTGTTAAAAAATGTATATCTATATCTACATGTAATATATGCACAAGCCTTTTAAATAGATTAAAACAAAAACTGAGTACCTATAACATGTACACAAGTCAATATATATATGTTTTAAAACCTAATTTGTACACATATGTGCTACGTTATAAATGACCTTGTAGGAGCTTGTCAGTGACATGTTTCATCAACACACAACACATGCAGAGAAGGAGGACAGAGGAGATGGGCAGCCTGATATGGTATAATTTAAAATTTAGATTATATTTAAAGTCAATTAAAATATACATTGTGAACTTAAAGTAAATTTCTTGATAGATATATATGTTGACATGTGTTCAAAATTCTTTTTCTTTTATAGCTTGAGACATGTCATGTAGCTAAGCCTGTAGAGACAGGTCCTAGAATAGAGGATGAACAACAAGTTCCTCTTATGGTATAATAATTTAAATATGATAAATTATAAATTAAATTGAATTAAATCATTTTTAAAATTGTCTTACATCTAATTTCAACTTGAACTTTCTCTTGTATTAAATAGATTGATTTAGAGCATGTAGAGACAGGTCCAGGTGCACCAAAGCATGCCTCTCAACCTCACACGGTAATTTAATTTTATGATAAATTATAAATTTAAAAATTGTCATTAAATCATTTTTAATCATCTTACATCTAATTTCATCTAAATCTTTCTCTTCTACAGAGTGATTCAGGTCATCTGAGTAATTCGCATGGTGTGAAGAGGACTCTTGATTATAGAGATAGTATGTGATAGGTTATTTCATGGGCTACATAATTTGACTATTTCATGGACTATGTTATATACTATTTGTCATGGACGTTATATATATATATATATATATATATATATATATATATATATATATATATATATATATTGTTGAACATGGGACTTTGTATATTTTTTGAACATGGACCTGGACTTTATTTCATTTCACTATTTTATCTCTAGAATACAAAACTTTATTTCATTGTTGTATGTGTTTTACACTTCAAACATGCAAGTACTTAAATAACTATATAAAAATGCACAACATGACTTTGAACTTATATATTCCACTAGTATTAAAAATGTGCTAAAATAGTAATAGCAAGCTCTAAATTTGAAATTAACAAGGGTAAAACACTAATATAATATCATGTCAGTCTTCAACTACATATTTGACAAAAAAATATAATATCATGTCAGTCTTCAACTAATATTTGTACATGGATTGGTAAAGCTTTGAAAAAATACAATTGATTGATATTATCAAAATCACTTTTACAAAAAAAATGTTTGATATTATTAGGATCATAATAATCATACATAAAGCGTTTATTAGATGATAAAGATAACTAATGTACTCTGCTCATAAAAGGCCATGCATAGCATTCTTAGACATATTAGTAGTCCTATATACTTCATGGTCTAGTGGAAAATATAACATTTTTGTTAGGTTTAAATTCAAATGAAACAAATTATCTTCCTATATGATCCCCCACTATTAGACAAAACATTTCTTAACTAATTCATATGCATTTAAGTCATTATATGACATGGGAAAACTAGTATGAGGATAATATATTACATTTTAATCAAGATGACAAAGAATGAATCCAAAAGACCCTTTCGTTGAGAACCACACTTAGAAAATAAAATGTCTATCAATTTCAAATGGTTGATGTTACAATTTTCTTTGATGTTACAATTCTATGACCTAAGACATTTGATGGTAACAAATTTATGAGTAACTATTGAGATAAGTGATACTTAGCATACAACTTGCCTTGAAAGTTGATCATTGCACAACACAATAATATAATTTAGCAAGACCCAATTCCTTTGACACGCTTTCATTAAGTTTATCTTTAAATTTTCTATTTTTAGTTTGTGTAGATAAGATTTGCTTAGGCTTGGGAATCAATCTCACAACCTTCACTAGAGCACTTGTAGATGCCTTTGTTTAGATTGACAACTTCACAGACCTAATCGAGATTAGGTCCACACTTGTGTGTTTGACCTAAAGAGGGAATTTATAAACTATTTATGGAATGGAGTAAAATCTTGAGATGTGTGATCATGATGTTTTTTTAGGAATGTTTTTAAGACTTGATCGCACTATATAAATTATAGTCCTTTTGAGCTCTCATTCATAAAAGAGTTTGAACCCTAGGCCCAAAACATAAGGTAAAATGACATAGGTATGTACAGTTTTCCCTATTACAATGTTATAATTAAAATATATCAAGTATTTTTGTGAAAGCATTACCCTTCCACAAGAAAGAGTGAAATTGGAGAGCGTTAATTTCCATCACTATATCATTAGGCAAGCACTTAATATCCTAAAGGGATGCCTCACTTTGATTTTAGAAAGTCCCATGAAGTGTAGGGTAGATGGGTCAAAGGATCTAGATTGAGGAGTGATACTAACACCCTCAACATCATGTTTCAAACCCTAGCATAAATCATAGATCTACCCATTAAAGATTCAACCAATATAATGAAACTTTGGAATCTATTAACTAAACATCTAGACCTTGATCATTTATTCTTAATCTATATGAAACCATTGTTATATCCTAGGTTTGTAGCTACCCATGATCATTATCCAAATAAAAACCAAATCTCAAATGTGTAATTTGAACCACAACAAAATTTGTATGTCAAGGTGCACTTGGGTCTCAACATAAATTTAATGTATATTTACCAAGCCATGTGGGAAAAGTGCATGGTAGGGTATATGTGATAAAGACACATATGATCATCATTGAGGATGATATTTTCCTCAACCTAGATATTTTATTGGTGAAAGGATGCATACATGTTTATCCCAGGTTTTAAGTATATTGGTGACATTGTGGTTAAATTTCTTACCAAAGGAAAGCAATTGAGGACTGATACTAATCAATTACATCATTCTAGATATGATGTATATTATTAGACTTGATGAAGGTATATTAGGTGATATCCATGTAGTTTTGAGTCCCTCTCTTAGATGTAGTGACATATGTTAATTTCATATCATTGCTAACATAGAGAGGACATATACATGCATGATTCACATCATGGTAGTGATTAGGTGATAATTTATGTATATTGTTACATTAGATTAACTATGTGTTCTAATTTTATTATAATGCTCATGTTCTAATGTATGTGTATATTTTTGTAGGGATCCATTCATCATTCTTAGCACAATAGTTGTCACTTTGAGGGTCACTTAGCAAGGAGATAGGATTCACCCATATTATGATGTATTTTGAGTAGTTCATGTACTTTGATAGATAGGACATTTGTATACATGTTTTTAGATCCATGGTATTTATATACTTTAATCTACCTCACATTTGCATACTTTTAGATAAAGCAAGATTCCAGGCCTCATTTCAATGCAAACCCATTCAATAGCTCTAAAACATCCACGCAATGAACCATTAACTAGAATCTAGAAGGGAGAAATTACAAATTTCAAAGAGATAACATTAAGGCATGGAGTTGTATCTATGTATTGAAAATTACTAACCTAATCTATAATGCTACGTACTAGTTCATCTTCATTATTGAGCATGTCAAATAAAGAAGAAATTTTAAGGATAGAATGAAGATGATAGTGTAATGGTTGGATTGAGAGATATATGGCTATTGAAACATAGAAGTAACATAACTATGTAGGATACTGTGGTCCATTAACAACTTCAAATTGGCCATTAATTAACCTACAAAGATGCTAACTTTTTGGATGTCTTAAGGGGTCCTAATTTACGACGTCTTAAGGGGACGTCTTAAGTTCTCAAAATTTGGTGAAGTTGCCCAAGGCAACCAAATTTAACAATATAATAAAATCAAATTTAAAGTAAATTTAAAGTAGAAAAACATGCGCATTTAACAAATTAAATATATAGAATAATAATTTTGATATATTTAAGAGTGTAGAGTATAAAATTATGTACATACACATGTCTACAAATTTGTGTACAAAATGTGTAATAATGTAATTATGTATGTACGTATATGCCAACTCAAAATAATGTTTACAAAATGTGGTTATGCCATCTCAAGAAAATCCAAAACTTGTGGGGAAAGTAGTAGGTCTTCACGCCACCTGATATAAAAATAATACAAGCAATTTATCAATATATCATCAAAACATGTATTTTAATTTATATAAAACTATCTAGATATACACAATTTGTACCTATATTTACAAGTGCCTCACACGTGTAGATATAGGTTTAATCTACATCCTCTCAAGTTTTTGTTTCAAAGTATGTGATGAATTTGTGATGATGGCCTAAGGATATAAAAGGACAATTTAAATCAATTTCAACTAATAACGCACAAGAAATATCAAAACATGTATTTAATGTATTTAAAAGAACAATATAAATCTATTTAACTATATTTATCTATATTTACTTATTCCATTATACCATCTCCATCCTCTCTTTTTTCCAACGAATCGATGATTGTCTCATGGTCTTCCATAGAAATTATCCATATCTCTTTATTTGCAGGTTTTCCATGATACCTCTCCAGTTTTATATTTGTTGCCAACACCAAATGTGAGTAGTGTATAATCTTCTTGTGTTTCATAATATTCGAATGCAGGCAAACCATTCTTCCTTATTAGGTATTTTCGTAGCCAAGTGCCAACAACCACCACTGAACCTATTGGATAATGATAGCCATCATCAAAGAAATTCTTAAAATTTGCTTAAGGGGATCAAAGAAGTTCTTAAAATTTGCTTAAGGGGATTAAAGACTTGTTATCAAAATTTGCTGAAGGGGATGTCTTAAGGGGATCACCAAACCTGTTGGATAAGGAAAGCCATCATCATCTTCTCGAGGTGCTGTTAACTTATGTTTAGTCTCCACACAACGAGCCAACCAATATTCTATTTCCTCTTCATTCTTCTTTGGTGCAACAACAACATACACATGTCTTGCAAATAAATTTTGATTCAATAACTTGCACATGTCCATAAAATTTGATCAATCAACATACATACATTCATATGTACACATATAAATAAATAAAAGCACTACAAATTAGTAATGAAGTGAAATAAAATGAAATAATTTGAATTAAATTACCTTCTTGTACAAGGTCTAAAACACGGTCATAATCATCTGATGCAAACAGTTGATCATTGTCTTCAATTGTTGTTTCACTTTGATCGTGTGCTTGTGCAAGTGTCAATGGTCTTTGCTTCCACTCTTCAACCCATTCTGTATTCTCACATGCTTCCCAATCTCCTGAAATACAAAACTGACAAAAACATGCAAGCTCCCTTGTCTAGATAGTCCATGTACTTGCATTCAAACTCCTAAATGAATGTCATTTAGTAGATCCACTGATTGTCTAGCAATCAAGTCTAGGTAGAATGTTTTCTTCTTCAACCAACCAAAAGAATCGATGAACTGTAGAGTACTCGCTTGATCCAGGTGTACATAGTCTTGTATTGCACCAATCTACAATCCCATGTGCATCTTTAAATTTTACTACATCCTCAAATTTTAATTGTTGTCTAACAAGAATTCTTTTAACACACGCACGAGCTCCATCATCTTCTCCTTTACCATGTCCAGCTTCAAAAAATTCTAGATATGTTGGACATTATTCTCCTTGTGAACCCTACTTAACCAACAGAACATTCAAGCATTCTTGAACTGTCCCGTACAATTATCTGACCATATAAGATGTTCAGTCATCTAGATTCCTCTTTCTCTTAAATTTGTATAAAATATATTGAAACAATATTGAACAAACTCTGATGAGTGTAACCGGTTGTCACTCAAATAAAAATGATACTCCCTCAAAACTTTTCTATCATTCTCTGTGCTATCATCTGCATGTCTATAAACAATATAAACAAACATAGCAACTTGCACTGAATTGTAATATTGTGATTGAATTTCCTCTTGCGAAGCTAAAGTATAGTTTTCTACAAAATCAACCATTGATTGTATAGTACCAACTGGAAATGTGTTTCTACATTCACGAAATTGTCCATCAAGCCATCGAGCTTGTTGAGAGTGCTTGACATATTTTGGTACAATTTTACTCTTAAATTCTGATATGAATGCATGCACACTAACCTTTTCTGTAATTAAATCACAACGCTTTCCAAATTTTCCATCTTTTAAAGAATATTCAACATTCTTAAATCTTTTAACATCCACTAATTGTTGTCCAAAATCATTTTCAACACTTTCATGCATACAAACTCTTAACAAAGAAAGATTGCCACAACTAGTGCATTGTCCAGAAATACATAAACTTAAATAAAATGATTTTTCATTAGATCTTTCACAGAACAAACTTGATATAAACTCTTTTATTTCTTTAGTTGGCATATTAATATCACATTCCTGTATAATCATGTTACTATGTAAAATACAACGTATATATTGAAACACATCATAATAATAATGAAATTGAACATGTATTTTACAACAACAAGATATTCGTTGCTTATTGATTTTTACATACCATGGTTTGCATTTTTCAAAAGATCTTTGACTTATTTTAATATTACCAGGTAACACTAATTCATCACAAAATTTTCTATAAAATTTAG
Source organism: Cunninghamia lanceolata (assembly GCA_027924645.1). Lineage (NCBI taxonomy): Eukaryota > Viridiplantae > Streptophyta > Pinopsida > Cupressales > Cupressaceae > Cunninghamia > Cunninghamia lanceolata. The sequence goes on along the minus strand of BSBN01000378.1, from coordinate 4,819,308 downwards.
TTTGCGTTGTATCTAATAGATGTTTTGGACGAGGATCGTGAACTTTGGACCCCACTCTTAATTTTAAAACATCTCTAGCATTAGATGATACCCTAGTATTATCATGCCAATATTTTTCAATCAAAGATTTGATTTCAACATTCAGTTTCATGTCAGATCTCGAGAGTCAACCACTAAAACTCTAAAATTAGTTAATTGGATCATTTCTATACTTTCTCTTCTTTTTGCTGCTCTTACCAATGTTTTAGGATGTATTTTTAGAATTCTACTAATATTTCTTACCATTCTTCTATTCAAAGTTGTTTTATTCACTATAGTAGTTGTTATAGCTTGTCTTGTTGCATTCTTATCTTTGGATCGACTATTATTTCCAATAGACTCAATGGCACTAGCAACAGTAGACATAGCATGTTTTAGTGATTGATCTTTTCTTCTTGGTTTAACAAAAATGCCTAACATTTTCATTACTTTTCTCATTTTCCACATTCTCATTAATTGCATCATTAGTTGACATTGAAATGATAGTTTTTTATGATAAAAAAATTCCTTGTATAATCTATTGGCATGTGTTCTTATTTGTCTCCAAGAAATTTTACTAGGAAGATTATCCAAAACATCTTTCAATTTTGAAATTTTTTTTCTCATTTTCAACTTTAAAACGATTTTCATTTTCATTTTCAACTTTAAAACGATTTTCATTTTCAACAACAAAACGGTTTTCATTGAAGAAAAAGATGAGCAAGTAGACAGTCGGGATGAAGAAGAGGCCCCAGAAAGTACTATCAAGACTCCCAAGTATGTAAGGATCAATCATTCTAAAGATTAGATTATAGGTGACAAGAAAAAAGGTGTGCTAACAAGAAGAAGAGCTGCAAAAGAACACATTAATTACTATTTTCTTTCAAAGATTGAACCAAAAAATGTGAATGAAGCATGCAATGATGAAAATTGGGTAAAGGCAATGGAGGAAGAATTGTTGCAGACAAAGAAGAATGAAACTTGGGAATTAGTTCCCAGACCTGCTGACAAAAATGTTATTGGAACAAAATGGGTCTTCAGGAACAAGCTGAATGAAAATGGAGAATTTGTAAGGAATAAAGAAAGATTTGTATGCAAAGGATATTTTCAAATTGAAGGGATAGATTTTGAAGAAACCTTTGCCCCAGTAGCTTGAATTGAAGCAATCAGAATGTTTCTGGCATTTACAGCTCACAAAGATTTTAAGGTATATCAAATGGATGTGAAATCTGCCTTCCTGAATGGTGAACTAGAAGAGGAAGTTTACATCGAGCAATTGGATGGATTCAAATTGTCAAATCAAGAAGATATGGTATGCAGGCTGAAGAAAGATTTATATGGACTCAAACAAGCTCCTAGAGCCTGGTATGCAAGGTTAGACATGTATTTATTGCAATTGGGATTTATTAAAGGTACTGCAGATAGCAATCTATACTTCAAAATCAATGATGATTAGATCTTAATTGTTGAAGTTTTTGTTGATGACATTATCTTTGGAGGAAATGAAGGTATGTGCACAAGGTTTGCTAGTGAGATGAAAAGTGAATTTGAAATGTCCATGTTTGGTGAAATAAACTTTTTGGGTTTGCAAATCAATCAATCAGTTAAATGAATCTTCATTTCTTAGTCTAAGTATTTGAAAGAGTTGTTGAAGAAGTTTGGGATGGAGGACTCCAAACCAATAAGCACTCCTATGGTGACCGGTTGCAAACTAAGCAAAAGTGATGATTCACCTATGGTAGATAAGAAAAAGGTATAGATCCGTGATTGGATGATTGCTTTATTTAACTCAAACCAGCCTGACATAATGCATGCAATTTGTCTTGCACGACAAGATCTCAAGTAGATCCTAAAGAGTCACATGTGATGGCAGTCAAGAGGATATTGAGATATTTGAAGGGCACACCAGAGCATGGTTTTTGGTATCCAAAGCATAATGATTTCACCCTCAAAGCATACACAGATGCTGATTGGGTTGGAGATATGGATGATAGAAAAATTACTAGTGGAGGTGCATTCTTCTTGGGAAGCAGATTGGTCTCATGGTTGAGCAAGAAGCAAGACTCAATCTCCTTGTCCACTGCAGAAGCAGAGTACATTGCAGCAGCATGTAGTTGCACTCAAGTGTTATGGATGAAACAGACATTAAGAGACATCAGAGTTGTATATGAAGATCCAGTTGCAATCCTCTGTGACAATACAAGTGCCATAAACATATCCAAGAATCTGGTGATGCATTCAAGGACAAAACATATATCTATAAGATATCACTTTCTGAGTGAAAAGGTGGCAGAGAATGAAGTCAAGTTGGAGTATGTATCTACAAAAGATTGGATTGCAATCATTTTCACAAAACCCTTGTCTAAGGATACTTTTGAATATCTTAGGGAAAAGTTAGGAGTTATCACCCCTCCTGCTCTAAACTAAGATGCACAAGAGTGCATCAGTCTGGTGGTGCTAGAGTCCCACCTTCAGATCCAGATTGATGCTTTATGGGTTACTTCTTAGGGGGAGTAGTCAAAAAGTTCAGAGGAGAGTTGGATCAGAGAAGCAAAATGCAAGTATGTGCCCTTTGCCATTGATGTCAAAGGGGGAGAGAATTCATGTGAAAAAATTAGAGAGGAAGAGTGTAGATGTGTAAAGACAAAGGGGGAGAGTCTTGTCCTGATGGTTGTTGCATTTTTTCACATCATATGTCTCCATCAATGACAAAGGAGAAGATTGTTGCAAGTATGTGCCTAATCGGTGTTGTCATTGATTTCAACATATCTGTGTTGTCATTGGTGTCAATTGTTTTCTTATCTTTTGATTGATTAGAAGTCTTATATGTTGAGGACATTGAGAAAATTAGCCCCTCTAGAAGAATTAAAAAGGAAACAGTGAATCACAGTGAAGATAGTGAGTTGCATACTAAAGAACAGTCCAAAAGATTGCTCTGCATTTCCTACAAATTAAAGATCTTGGTCTGAGGATTGAAAGTTATTTAGAAGCATGTCTAAAGATGCTAAGTCCTGATTTTGGGCCTCCGGTATGAAGATTTGAGTGAGTTACATTCATCAGAGTAAAACATGCTTTTTCTTATTATTATCTAGTGACAGGGAGAAAGTATTTTTGCTCCGCATTCCTTCACATTGAAGTATTTTGCTCTGTGATTCTAAAGGGAAGTCTTGGATGATAATAAGTGCCTGCAACTACAATGGTTCATGATTTGGTGGTCTGCAAGCTATCTTTCTTTCATGATAGTTGAAGACAATGAAGTTCATGTGCTCCGGTGTGAAGAATCTCATGGATAAAGTGGGTAGAGTTTGTGTAGTTGCTCCTGGTGATTACAATGTGCTTGTAGATGCCTTCTGATTGTGTTCCTACCTTTACATTGGTCCACGTTAAGGAATTGATACCGTGTTTGAAGATTATTCCTAGATAACGTAGTGTGTAACTAGTCTTATCTGACTTGGTTAATTCCAATAATTGCGGAGATCTATTGAAGATTGTAGAAGTGTGTGGTGGCATGGAAGATCATGTTTGAGTCCCAACTAAGGCATGGAGTGATTTGCATGTATCTTTACTACATTTCCTTAGCATAATTTTGTATTAGGTTAAGACCTATTTTGTAAATGTTTGTAATGCCGACCTTGGAGATTGTTCCAACGGTTGATGTTTGTGATGCTAACCTTAATGTTCATTCCAAGGTTGATGTAGTGTATAAATACTTGTAATTGAGTTGTGAAAATGTATTCTTGAGCAAAGATGTGTAGATAAAGTGAAGTAAGGTAGCAGAGCAGAGCATAAGTGTTTTATGCTTCAATGGAACTAAACCTTGGCATGGAGTAGATGTTATCTCAGTTCAACTTTTTGGCAGTGAGCCACCCCTTTGGTAGTGAGCCATCCTTTAGCAGTGAGCCTTTCTTTGTAATGAGCAATTTGGGTAGTGAGCCCTATGGGTAGTGAGCCCTGTAAGTAGTGAGCCTCTGGTTTTTGGTATTGATATAACATATATATTTCTATGGGCTAACACCCACCATGGTTTTTTCCTTTAAGGGTTTTTCATGTAAAAATTTGGTGTCTCCTGTGTTGTTTATGCTTTTGTGTTGAGTTTATAATTTGATGCTTTCATGGTTATATCTGAATATAAGTAATTGATAAGTTGATGATCATATTTGATTAAAAGTTTTAAGACAACTGATTCACCCCCCCTCTCAATTGTCTGGTGTAGTTCAACATTAACTACTGAGCCCACATTATTTACACCTTGGTACCTGCAAAACTCTATCAAGTCTCTCATTCAAATTTCATCACATGAGCGTTAGTATCTAATTAGTATCAAAACTTAATCACCATTCTAATTGCACCATGAAATCCACTTGTAATTAAATATATTTAAGCTACAACATCCATAATTAAATCAAAGAAGCAACAAATCATCCCAAATGCCATTAATTAACAAGACTATTCATAACTAAGTCATCACACACATGCAAGTTATATTAGTATGTTTAAAAAATCAAAACATTAAGGTTTATTCCTTAGTCCAAATTACATTGGGACCTCAGGCATCTTAGCAAAACATGGGGTTTATAGGGATATGATAGGTGGTTTCATTTGTATTCTTCTAGTTTATTGTTTTGCACAATGTGTACTTAGTGCATGTTGAAATGGAATCATTTGGGCATGTTCATCTCAATATATTGTTTAGATTAGTTTACTTTTCATGCTATGATGATTATGCTTTCATTTTTTTCATTGGGATGTTCATGATACAAACGTAACTTATGTTTTACCTTGTTTCTAGGGAACCATGCCTGTTTTGGGGGTTATTGTGTGGTCAATTTAGAGCCCATAGGTATTTGAATGTTTGGTCCAAGTCATTTTTGTTCAACATGAAAATTGATAAAGTTATGCCTCATTATTTGCAAAATTTTAGCTTGTTGGTTTTTGGACTTGTACATTTTTTGCAGTCTACCAATGTGAATTAGAGTTCATAGTCCAAGTTGCTAGAGTTCGAAGTCCAAAGTTTGAATTGGATAAGGAGCTAAAGAGTTGACCTAGCATTTTGTATGTTGCAAAATGCAAGTCAAACCCCAAATTTTGAAGTGCTAGGTGCATATTGGACCTTGAAGCCTAAACTTTTAGAAGTGCATTGGTTCACACTTGTGTCAAGGTTTTGCATAGTGCGAGTTGTAGTTTAGACCTCAAAGTTTGAAATGCATGTTATCATTTGGACCCCAAAGTCTAAAGTGCTTGGTGCATGTTAAACCCTAAGGTTTGAGAGGTGTGTAGTTCATGTTCTATGTTGGTTAGACTTTGAAGCTTGTGGCTTTGAAAATTTGGCTTGGAGACCCAATTGCAAGTATGGGCCTAACCGGTGTTATCATTGATGTCAACATACTCCTGTTGCATTGATGTCAAGGATTGGATGAGTTGTGTGCTGAGGATATTGAGAAAATTAGTTCTATCAGAAACAGAGAAGAACAATGAAGACAGTGAAGCTCTATGAAGTGAAGATCCGAGCTAGATGAAGATCAGAGAATGCACATCAAAGGGTTTGTAGATATGTGTCTGAAGATGATCCAGTCAAGATTTGAGAGGTCCGCATGAAAATGTGGAGTTATGGCCATGAGAGTAAAACTGGTTTTGGCAACTGTTTAGAGGTGATAGAGTGACACAAATAGGTCCGGTGAGATCCAGAAATACGATATCATGTTCTACAGATCTGGTGGTATGTTTGGGAGGCTAATGTGAATTGACAACTCAATTGGTTCGTGGTTTGGAGGTCCATAAGCAATCCTTCTAATGTGATAGTGATGACCGACTATGTTCTTGAGGTTCCAGATGAAGATGCGAATGATTACAGTAAGCAGAAGTGGTGTGGATGTTTTTGATGATTCAAGCAAGCTTGTGGGGGTCTCTAGATTGTGTCCAATTCGTGCTCGCGGTCCGCATTGAAGATTGAGCTCGTAATTGAAGATTTACCTTTGGGTGATGGTGTTCTTCCTAGTCTTGGCCGACCGGATGATTTGTGCATGTTGCGGATGGTCTTGAAGATATTTTGTGAAGCATGGTGTGTTCCTCGAAAAAGATTGAAGTCCCAGCTATGTGTGGCCGATAGTGTAGTGATGCGCATGAAGTTTTTGTAATAAGTCAAGTTGTATTTTTGTAATTGCTCTGTAATAAAATAAGTGTATGTTGTGCCGACTTTGATGATCATTCCAAAGTCGATGTCATGTATAAATAAGAGTTGTGAAGTTATTCAATTGTATCCGTGTGGTCATGATGAGAAGGTGGTAGTGAAGAGGAGCGAAAAGCAGAGCAGAGGTGTTGAGCTTAAATAGAACTGACTCAAGCAGAGTAAAGATGCTAATGTCCAGTTCAAGTATGTAATACTCATATTCTTCTGTAGACAGTGTCTCCTGTAGGCAGTGAGCCTCTTGTGAGCAACGTGCTCGGGCAGTGAGCCCTAACTGGCAAGTGCCATTTTATTCTTCTTATTTTTTTAACAGAGAATACAATCTTAGGTTAGTCACCCCATGGTTTTTCCCTTAATTAGGTTTTCCACGTTAAAATATTGGTGTTATATGTGTTGAATTTGTTTCTGCTTTTGAATTATTGCATTATGCTTTCATGATTGAATCATTGATATGCTATTGAAATATAAGAAGGTTTTAAAGTGAATAAGGAACAGGATTTTGGAGACACCTGATTCACCCCCCCTCTTAATTGTCTGTCCTAAATCCAACAGACCCAAGTAGGTGGTGCATTGCAAGTTGCAACCTAAAACCTAAACTCTAAGCAAGTGCTACATGTTGTAAAGTATAACCTGCTGCCAAAGTTTGAGGTGTTTGTGTAGGTATAAAATGTATCCCTGAGATCAAAGATCAAGTTGCCAAGCTTGACTATAGAGCCAAGTTGCAAGGTTGAGTGGAAAGTCCAAGCCTATGCAAGTTTATTTCTAAAGCCCAAACTTTTGGCAGTTTTGGCTATGTGTGTTGTTATATGGAGCCTAATCAGACTCGGAGGTTAAATTTTTCCCACTTTTATCTGCGCGATTTCCCTCCAAATTATTTAATGGGGGTTTGGGGGCAGCACCCCCAAGATGGGGTCCATGGGCAGCGCAAACAACTTATGAAACCACCTCAAACGACTTTTATTATTTTATAAAGGCATTATGAGTTAGCAAAACTTACAAAACCACCCCAAATGACTTTTATTATTTTATAAAGGCATCAGGAGTTATTTTTTCTATTGGCCGACATAAAAAAAACCCTATTTTGTAACCGACATAATTCTTGATAAAAACAGCTAAGGGTTAGGGTTTTTGTTGATATTGTATTGTAGCATTTGTAGCGGTATTGAGTTGCAAGGATTGCTAGTTGTAATTGGTTTGATTTGCTAGATAATAATATTAGACTCTCTATTGGTGGATGTAGCCCAAGTTTGGGTGAACCACGTTAAAAATTGTCTCTCATTGTTATTATTTCTGTGTATTTTTCATTCCTCTATTTAATCTTTATTTGCATTTAATTGATATCTTCTACATGCAATTCCTAACAATGTGATTTCCATGCCTTGAGATATCAAGAAGTGGCTTGGTAGGAAAGTTGCAAGCGTTCATAAGTGGGCATGGAAACTCCAAGTCTCCTCCTTATCTCATTTTTAGTGTTAATCATGGTGTTTTTTCTTGTGGTGCTTTTTTAAGTCTTCTACTTGTACCACCTTGCACTATACTTTGGTGTTTGTGCTAAGTGTGTCATTGCATGTTACTTTGATACCATGGGCATAAAGAAGTGTAGTGTGGCTTGTTTGATGCCACTTTTGTATTGCAAAAAAATTGTTCATCCTATTTTTAACTATTAATCTATTGAGTATAAGCGTGGGGCATTACACAACAACCATCTTTTGAATCAAAGCCTTTCCTACTTGAAGATCCAAGGTATATCATCACATTTTTATATTGTACTAGGTTATCTTATTTTATTAACTTATATTAATGCCTACAAATGAAACTATTAAAAAGTAACATATAAACATACTAGTATAGATATCTTAAATACATCTAATCTTAAGTATATGAATTTAATTATTAATTGATATCCACAAAGCCTACAATCCAATGACTCTCGAGAATTTGAACCTAGTTAACAACATTATCATCATTAACCAATACGCCATATCTCTTTATTAATTAAAAATTATTTTAACCTTATTTTATTTTATTTACTTAAAAAATTATTTATAATTTTAATTAATTTTTTATATTAATTATATTTTTATTTTTATTTTCTTCCTACCAATATTTAAAAAAACCTTATTACAATTGTACCTAGACCTAGTCCTTGCCTCATCTTAAGTAGAGATTTGTCTTATCTATGTTTACAAGGGATAAGGACAATAATGTGGAGGCAATTGCGTGGCGACAAAGAGGAGAATATTAATGCAGTTGATCGAATGCCAGTCAACATGTGGTGTGAAAAAAAAAAAGAGAGAAATATTAATGATAGCAGGAGTTATTTAAAAAAAATTGATGAAGTGTAATTTTATATTTATTTAAAAAATATATAATATACCGTAATTTATGAAAATAGAATAAAATCATATAGGGAAGAAATTACACGTTGAATACAAAGGCAGTTAAATCATTAAATAACTAATACAATTTTAATGGGAAGAGTAGGTTGATATTTATCAAAAAGACTATCCCAACCGTCCACACTCTTTAATCAAAAATTGAGGATGCAAAATTCAAAAATAAAAACGAATGAAGTCGTTATATATATATATATAATCAAAACAACTTGCTGCCTATAAATAATTGTAGAGGAATCAATAGACCAAGACTAGGGCCTAAATTTGATGGTCAGCCTTGCCTGTCAAAGAAATTTTTCATGACACTCAAAGTTACCATTCAAATACTAAGACATATTTTCATTATAAAAAAATATATATAAAAACTAAGTACATATATCAGAATAACTCTATAGAAATTTTGACATTCTATCTAAAATCTACCTTTTCATGTGATACAATCTTTCTAAAATTTTGATTGTATTTTAGGGTAAAAATAACCAAGTACAACCATACGGCCATCAAATTTAAGCCTGAGTCCAACAACTTGGACCCAGCTTGAGAGGTGGCTTTGAACACCACAAGACAAGCCTTTTATAATTTCTGAATGGAGGTTTCAAATCTGTAACCTTTATCCCTGTCTTTCAACCACTCAACGCCTCATTCTACACCCAATAACTACAAACTAATTAAAATATTAAATCAATGACAGGTACTAATAAGATTGTTATCTCCCATGTTGCAGTATTCAAGCCAACATTCATATCCTCGAACCCAACGAATTTGATACAAAATTCAATATTTAATTGATTTTATTATTAATTCTATGTTTGAAATAAAAGCAAACAATCTAAAGAATAAAACTCAGTCAAGCTGTCACTCTTCCTTATCTTGGGAGGACAATTGACAAATATTATCTTTCAGACTTTCTATTAACTTTGAATAATTTAACTGGATTGTGCTTTCACAAATGATTTTTAAAGCAAGTGACTAGGCTCGACATTACTGGAATCTCTCTACATAGTTTCATTTCGATAATGACTCCAACACATCATGAATCTCCATGTGTCCTTTATCCAAAAGCATCAATTCTTAAAGATAAAGATTTATTAAAAAAAATGGTAAACAGCTTAGCAGAATGTTATGGGCTGTTTTAGTAAGAACCAGGGTAGTATGGTATTACAAGGAGTAAACATAAGTCGGTGGAGCCTTTATAAATTCAATACTAATGTCAAACAGTATTAAGAAGATATTTGAAATACTTCTAAGCATTTCTCATAGTTCTGGGAACTAAGTTGTGAGTACAAGAAGACAGAGAGCATGGGTTCTTTGATGTCAGGGTGGGATTCTCCTAGGTTTGGTAAAGTATCATAGCAGCATTGTTGTATTTGGTAGATAAGCTTTAGCATTCTTTTCAAAAATTCTCGTTTTTGATGTGGGTTTTGATGAATTTGGGCTTATTTGGAGACAGGTGGGTTTGAGAAAAGAAAGTCCTTTACTGAGGAAGAGATAGAGAACTTTTGGAAGATTAAGCGCGAGGTTGAAGAGGAACATTTAAAGGCAGCTGTAGAGAACGCCTCAACAATTTTAGAGGATGATACTATTCTGGTATGTGTTAATCTGCTTGGAAAAGGATAAGATCCTGTCTTTATTTTAAAATGCATTTAAATTTTTTATTGATCCAAGAAAACTTCTATGAATTGGCAAAATTTATTTTAAAGATAGTAAAGATGTTTCAAAGTTGCACTCTATTTAAATGTCATTCATTTTAGTGGTCTAATAGAAATTTTACACCTCGTTCACAACAAAAAAGTGGTAAATATGTCTTATTTTTATTGGCCAAAATTGATCTTTGATTGTTGAAGTGGATGATATTTAAGAATAACCTAGAAGTTATGTTTTTCTTCACTAGTTTACAAATTGATAAAATGGTTATATTTTATTGCATCTAATTGGATAAAGAAGCCTGACAGATCTAGGTTGATGAAATTTCAAAATTGCAGAGATAGATTGAGCTACAATACTTGGAAGTTCAGTGTTTTTAAAAGTAAAAAACAAAATGTGAAAATTTTTCTATTTTGGTGTACTTGAATAAGGAAGCCTGATTGACCCATATTCTTTCATCTTCCTGTTTTACAAGGAGAATTGTAATATTTTTTAAAAATTCAAATTGAGTGCTTTGATCTTTAATTGTTTGTATACAACTATAAAATGGTTAAAGTTTCATGTTCTTTTTGAACTTGTCTTTGATTATAGAACATATAGGAACATCATCTCTGCCCTTCCACATTATTTTATTTTTCTATTTTTACTAGGTGAATTCTTTTAGGGAGATAGACTGTTGGAAATAAGCCACACCTCGATGATGATGAACTGGCCACAAGGGGCCAGTAGCTCAGTTGGTAGAGCACTACAGCAGCAAATGGATGGTCCTAGGTTTGAGTCCTAGCTGGTCCATATAAGCAGTAGCTCAACATAGACCAGTATTTGGTCACCCCTTAGACACTCTTTTTTATAAAGAGGAACTCATTGACTTGAAGAGGTTGAGGGTTATAGGTGCTGGACTCTTAGTAAGAGGTTTTCTTCGTCTTCTGTTTGTCACAGTGCCCGAAGGTTCTTTCTACAAAAGAAGGAAGGAAGTTGAGGAATTCATTGAGGGGGGTTTTGGTTATTTCAATTATGGTAAGGTTTTACAGGTCACATAACATTCTTCCTTCTCTTACCTCTCTTATGTGGGGAAGGCTCCATTAATGGCTAACAAAATGGCTGGCATAGTTGTGACTGGGTTTGAAAAGTTTAAAGTTCATTTTACTTTAAAAACTAATTATTTAGTATAATTTTTAATTAATGTTAATGTATAATGTATCATTAAGTTTAAAGTTCAGTTAAGCAAGTTACTTTCTCTAAAACATCTGTGCCTTTGGCTTTTCCTTGATTACATGGCCAGACAGTCTACCTTTCTGACCCTTCTACAGCTATATGAGCTAAACTGGTCTTTGTTAACGTACTAACTGAGTACTTCAATCTTACTTGTTCATAACTAATGCGATATAGGTGTTTTTAATCCTTTATCTTTTCTTTGATTTCATAGTTGGAAACATAATTTCCCTTCTATTTTAATAATGCCCATTTGAATTTTAAGAAAATTATTGTCAAATTTTAGTATGAAACATTCTAGGTCTCCTTATAAGGTCTATGTTCTTCCTTAGAAATTAGCCTGTGAATCTGTGATACATGTTATTTTTTTTAAAGTAGGAAACCTTAGCCTAAGTCTATTCTACACTTAAAAGCATTCCATTCTTTCTAAAATTTCCAAACTTCTATCTCAATCCTGCTCTTAAATTGAATTGGTGGTCTTACTGCTTGTTACTTGGGGGATTACAAATAAGTAAAATTGGGGGCAGGGGCAACCAAACATTCTCTGCCAATCGTCCAGCTCGTCTGGAAGTAAGCAAGAGCTTCTCAGGTAGAGACAGTGAAGATGCTCAATTTGTCAAAGATGGGGAGACGATGAGGAATAAGAAGCTGGCCTGGTATGATTTTTTTCCCCCTCTATTTAGACTGCTATGTTTTAAAAGCCAGATGTTTTGGCTGAGGTCTGGTTCTATAATATATCCTCCCATTGATTATGACTAAATTGCCTCGATTCATTTATTCAGGTGGACAAGAAGCAACTGGGCATTTTTGAATGAGCCTCCACTGTCAGAAATGGAAGGACCTGCCTACAAATATACCGTACAGCATCAAGTTGCTATGATTGGGAGCCAAAAACAGGGCTTGTCCACAGATGTAATGACAACCACCACTTAGACAACATGAAAAGTTTGTATATACATAATTTTCAATGAGAGTAACTGTAAATATAAAATTGCTCTCTCCAAGGCAGCCAAGATAGATAATGTGAAGTTGGAGAAACCAATTTAGCATTTAGTATTAGAACTGTATTGGGCTACGCTTTTGTGTGCTGTTATGGATAAAGATGAAGGAAAAGATATTTGAGGGGATAACATGGATAAAGATGATGAAAAAGGTATTTGTGGGTGGTGGGAGGAAGGGTTTCAACTTGTAACTTTCTTCGAAATAAAACTGTTAAGGTATAAGTCAGTAGCAAATTAATTGGGATGTTAGGGATTTCAATAGTGACCATCTCTTTACACTGCTGGCATGGATACAAGTGAAGAAAAAGGCGTGACTGAACAATGTATCACTAAGCCATTCTTCCTGTACTATGGTTGTGTGTCTTATCCATAAATTTTGTATAGTTTGAGTGTGGGAGTTTAAAATTAGGTTAGGGTAATGTGCTAGTCTTGCCTGCCTTGTAATTGTAAGTGCTGACCTTTTGGCAAAGATGGAAGATCTATGCAAGTTTTGGTTAAGTTCTTGGCATCTTGTAGTTTTAATGTAGGAGACAGTTGAAGATAATGTAATCATTGGTTAGGAGTAAATTTCTAGCTTAAGGTTCGTAAAATGTTTTATGAAATCATTTGATTTAGGTTTCCCTGTCAAAAAAACGGAGAACGGAGAGTAATTAGGAAGGAAATTTGTTTTAAATTCAGTAGGCAGGATTGTTGCTAGTGTTCATGGTTCTTTAGAACTTTACCGTTTTAAACCATCTGATTACTCTTATTCTAAGTGATATGTCTGGTAATATTTATTTTAGTTTCATTTGATGAGATGTTTCAAAGCCATTAGTGAGTTGTTTCTATGCTGTTCATAGTTTCAGCCTTGGTGTTGCTGATCCTTATAATCATTTTGTTGTTTGTTGGGCTTCAACCTTTATAAAAGAGTTTAAATTATTCCAAAACTCCATCTTTATTTTTAATCAAAAAAATTTCAGATCATAAAAACTTTTAAATGACAGTTAAAATTTAAAAGATAATCAATTGCAAAAAAATTTAAAAATTAATTGTTTTATTTTATGATATTATAATTGCAGTTGCATCCCAAAAACAATGGTGTTAATAGTTAAAGCATGTACGTTTGGGCTTCAAATTCAGGAATATTGATGGTTTGCATGTCATATAAAGTTGGGCAAGATAATAAAAAAATCTTTTATAAGATGTATATTATTTTTTTTATATCTCACAGTGTTTTACTGTGATAATTAGCGGATAGGCTTTATATGTGGAAAAAAATTTCACGTTTCTAAAACTCATCGGTTGTTCCTATAGGCATATTCCTTGAACCTCCTATGGGTGCAAGTGCTAGTTTATAGTCTATAAGGTAATTGTAAGGACCTCTCTTTAATGAGACAGGTAAAAAGTTTCTATCTTAGGCCCTTGATGCCTTTCACCAGTTTTTAGTTTTTGTCAAGAAAATTATAGGCGAGGCCTGTTGTTAACTAGTTATTAATAATTCTTTTTGCAACCAATGAGAACTGAAATAGTTTTTCTATTTAAAAAATATTTAGTTATTGCTATTGTATAGATGCAAATATTTTAACAAAACATATTTGAAAAATGATTTTTCTTCAATCTAATTGGCAGAAAACTTTCACCCCATAAGGGCCATTATTGCAGATCATCAAGGTTTATATTATAAAGTTTTGTGATAGATAATATCCTTAATCTATGATAATAATATACTAATACTTAAAACTATTAAGTTTCTAGTTTGAGACTTTATGGGTAAAATATTAGGCAGTAAATTTTTTTTTAGCATCTCACCTATTAACCGATTAGCATCTCACCTATTAACCGATTTAAATATATTATAACTAAAATAAAAATAAAAATATTAAGAAACGTGTATTTAAATTCCTATTAATATTAATATTGATTAGTAATAGGAATCTTATATTGATTAATATTAATTTCTTTCATTATCTGAAACTGAGGGAAGATATTGCTTTTGCCACGTGCTATCAACTATCACATTCTAATATCTTCTTTGTAGAGTCATCTTCATATTTTGAGTTGCAGAAAACTATTTGTATTTTGTAGTCTCATCATTTAATATGTGAATGACATGGTTGTGCATTGTCTTGGAACATGTGGGAAATTTTCTAAATTGTTTATTCCCTGAATTTCATGTTGTAAACAACATTCACGCTCGAAGATCTTCTAAACTCATTTGCTATTCCAAACAAGGTATTCCATGATCCTCTTATTGGTGCAAGTGCTAGTTATATGGTAGAACTAATTTTAGGGTTTCACTTGTCCCTCACTATATGTCCCTCACTATAAGCTATAACTTCAAATCTTTAAAATAATGATGTTAAGTGATTTTTATAGCACTAACAACTCTTTGTATTCATGATGTTAAGTGATTTTTATAGCACTAACAACTCTTTGTATTGCAGCTTAAGTGCAAACTGTTGAAGGCTAGTGCATTTATCGCCTTCTATATTTGCCTCTTGTCAGACCGTCAAGAACCAAGTTTTAATTGCTAGGGTGCCCATTTCTAGCCTTAGGAGGCTATATCAATCAAATAATCCATTTTGTCAAGTTCATCATAAATCTTGAAGTATAATCATAAATCTTCAGGTATAATAAAAAATCACTTACTTTGCAACTTCCATTTTATGCAATCTAATTATTAAGTGTAGAATCTCAAAGTTCTTCAATTTTCAACATTCATTGTAAATATTACAAAATTGTCAACTCTAACTTAAACCAAAAAATTCACAAATTTCAAGATTATTATAAAGTTATTATATTATCAACATTGTTGCTAAAACTAAACAAACACAACAAATTAAAACAAAACAAGACTATTCATGAACATTTTGACAGAAACTTCGCTGCTTTGCAACTCTTGTTTTATATGATTTTAATTTTAATTTCAAAGTTGATGTACAAAAAAAATTGATGTAAGATCGAAATTTATACAAACCCTTTTTAATAATTAGGAGGGTAATTAATTTTTTTAACTTAAAGTTAATATTTATTTTGAATTTTTTGTATTGAAAATATTTTTTAATTATTTATTAATATCAAAATATAGTGTTTTGATTTTTTGTTGGTTTTTGGTTATTGTTGTAATGTGGCAGACGTGTTGTGCTTTGTTGATGCATTATAATTTTGGTTTGTCTGATGTTTGCAAAAGGGTTGGGGCCCTTTCAAAATTCCCCTTCTTACTCTTAATAAAAAAATCAAAATATAGTGTAAGAGATTGTTTATAATAAAACATTGTTCATAAAAAATTATAGTCTAAATTCAAATGAATAATGTGATTTGAAATGGATTAGACATGTTAGTGCAATTGGTTGACATTGAGTAAGATGCTGCACTAAGAAAACTTATATAATAAAAACTTGTTTACAAGGAAATCATGGCCTAAATTTTCAAAGAAATGGATCAAAAAGACTTGTTAGTGACAAGCCATATGACTCATTTCCCTAGATATAGGTAACTTAATTTCATGGAAATATCTAACTTCCCTAATCGTATACTTAGTGAAATTAGAAACCAATTAACCTATTTTAATGAAAATGATTTGACATTAGGTAATGAGCATCTCAAGGCTTTTATTACATTAATTGTGAGGTGGAAAATGAAAATGTAACTGTTGAAGATTTTTGTTTAGTCATTGAGGGATGATGTATGCGATTAGTATAATAGTTTCTCAGATCATTCTATTTTATCCTAGGAATAATTTAAAATAATTCTAATTGACTAGTTTGGTGATGAAATTAGTCCAAATTTGTGAATCAAAGAGTTTTCTAGCATTTAAAAAGATAGTGATGAACCTGCTTGTGCATGTAATACTAGATTTACAAGGGCCTTGAAGGACATTCTAGACCACGTAAGGCCTAGTGAGTTAATGTGTTTAGCCTTGTATTATGAGGCATTTGCTTTAGAATTGAGTCTTCTTTTGAGAGATGAATTCAATAAGACTTTTAGTAGGCTTATAGTTGGGTTGTTTACATTAAAGAAATTGTTAAGGTTTCAAGAATGAAAAGTTTTCTATCTAAAGATACCTATGTTGTTAAGTCTATGCCTTTGGACGCTCAATCTATGGAATTGACTACAAAGGTTTATAATGTTGGTAATCAAATTGCAACACATATTGATCATTTGCCTTAGTGTGAAGTGTGCCAAATGCCCCATACAAGATGTGTGATTATAGAAGTAGTTTTAAGAGAAGATGATGAACTAACCACTATAGTTGATTTAGAAACATCTATTGATATAGATGATTGTAGATACAGTACAAGTTGCAATGTATATGATTCAATGAAGAGGCAATGTGAGGAACCACATTCTCCACTTAAAATTCTTCAAACATCCAAATTTGAGGCTAATGTTCTTAATAATGGCTTGGGTTACAATGGTGATTCAAGTGATTATGAATCTATCCCTTATAATGTAACACTTATCCTTGACTTTCCAATATTAATATTGTTAATCTATTAATTATGTTGGCTTGTTTTGAGAGTAAGGCATTCTAATCATCAAGTCTCTTAGAGTGCATTCTAGATAGTGTTAAATGAAAATATTCTCCTCTTTATGAGGATTTGAGCCTTATTGCTAAGGATTATATTGACACACTTGATGTTCTAGTTCATATACTTTAGTATGGAATCCTTCATTAGGACCAAAATGAAGAATTTGAAAAAAGATGAGCTACCTTGCTTGAGTGACTCTTAGGATCACTGTGATACAATTACTCATATAATTTTCTTGAGGTACTTGAATTTGAGCTTAATTTTCCTAATGAAGCTAGCATTCAAAATGATATTGAAGCATTACATTATGAGATTTTTCATTTTTCTAATCACTGGGACAAGTTTGTTAGCCCATGTAATTATGAATCATATTGTATGCACTTGAATGATGAATGCCATTATGATAATGTAATTATTTATGGTGTTTGCATGCTTTATGATAAGATATTGTATGGAAAAGAGGGATGCAAAATCCATTTCCATTTTTGTTCCTTTAACAACAATAAGCTCATAGGTATGTTCAAAGACACGAGTATTATTTTTCTTTAGTTGAATAGTGTTTTTATTATTAGAACATAGTGCAAAAGATCATTAGAGAATGTATTTTTTGATAGAGGAAAGTATTGATATTATGTTTTCTTAAAGCCAAAACCGATCTCTACAAAGGTGGGTCTACAACTTGGTCAATTTTGGTGATTATCTTTTTGGATTCAAACAAGTTTTAGGTTTGTGTTCTCATTTTTCTTTTCCCTCCATTTTATTCTTTGGTCTATTCTCCCAAAGATTTGTCTAAAATTTTTCTATGCCCATAGGAGGAATACATCCCCTACCAAAACCATCATTAACACTTGATATGAGAGATCACAATTATGGCTTCATGTTGCACTTTTATTAAGCTTAGTGTCTCATATACATACGATTTTTTCCTTTCCCTATGTTCTTAAGTCAATGTTTGTTGCCTTACTAGATGTTTTTTCCAAGAATTATTTAATAAAATCTAGTGTGCTCATAAAAAAGAGATTTAGCAACAAAACTATCTTGCAAATGTGATTAGTTTATGCATAAGCTTCATTTGATTTAATATCTTGGCTGAATTCCTAGTCTATTAAAGATTATGTGAAAGCCTCAAACTTTCCCTTCACTTGCACTTATTATATTTTTCATGTGACTTATATGGACAGTTTCTTGTGACTCAAGTGGATTGATTATGTTTGTTTACTGACTAGTTGTTGATATCTATATATTAGAAGACCAATTATTAGTGGAAACATGCTCATCCATAAATTTCCCACTACAATAGTCCATGCCATTAGTATAGTGTGCATCTAGCTTGGATCTATTAATCATGGGGTTTTGATGCACGTCAGTACCTTATTAGGCTAATGGTGCAAGCAATCCACATCAAAAAGCACACAAAGTAGAGTGGAAGGGTTTATTCTTTGGTAGTCAAGCCTAGAGGCATGTGGCATGTTCTAATTGGACAAGGTATGGGCCTAAAATGAATTTATTGCAACAACAATAGTTAATCCACTTTGATCTAATGGTGTGCACTACTCCACCAACTAACATTTCCACACAAAGCTCCTAAGTAGTGGTGGTTGATGACCAAAACATAATCAACAGAGTGCATATTTCATATATTAAATCAAGAAAGAAGAGGGACAAGCATGGAAAAATCTAATCAATTTTAGAATATTGATAGATCAAGTGATGATCAATGTGAGCCACAAATCCTATTATGATGTTGGATGAGGTGGCATAATCTAGTGCATTGCAGTATATTAGTATATCGTACTAGTAGGTGCCTTTATAATCTTCTATGGTCATTGATCTAGTACATCATTTTCCACAATAAATCTAGGCCCTTGATCTAAAAAAAGGCTAGGACATATCAAATTAAGTTAAAATTATGGAATAGTGGAATTAGGTAGTTTTGGTGTGGCCATATGGCATGATCCAATGACCTTCGATAGATCATCCCTCTTGATATCTTGGCCACCTATCAATTTACCAATGTCATTAATATTCACTATAGATGCATGCAATCTATTGATCATGTTAAAATTTCATTTGTTAATATAGCATATCCAAGTAGTGAATGAGAAATAAAGGAAGAAATTTTGGTGTGACCTGGATGTTTCCTATTGAACAAAGGTTGAATATGTGGAAATAATACAAGGGTCCTTCTTTGAAGGAGTGAATGGAATGAAGCCATGTGTTCTTAGTTGAAAAGTATATGGTGAGCCCAACATATTGTGTAAAGTTCATTGGTAAGCTTAGTAATATTCTATTGGGTCATGGATTTGATGTTGTAGGGGAAATCTTATCGATAGCATGGTATATTGGTTGATTAATGTGGTACATAGCTCATATGCATCCACCATTATATTGATGCCATTGATAGTGAAGGTGGGTGAATCTCAACTGTCAATTACTATTGGACCTTAGCAAATAAGGTGCTAAAAGATGTTATGAGGAATATGGACCAAAGAGTAAATGTGACACAATATGATTACTAGAAATATATCAGTATATTAAGCTACCTAATAGTTTGGGTCATCTGATAATATATAAAAACCATTTATCTTGAAGGTGATCAACTTGGACCATCAATCTCGAAGGCTATTGTAACACCTAAAATGACCATGTATTCACCTTCATTTTCAACATACTCCTAACACCACCTTGCACCCTAACATGTCTTCCAAATTGATTAAATAATTCTATTATTTAATTAATTAATCCATATTTCATTTATCTACTTTTATCATATTAAATAAATAAATTTCATTTATTTATTTAATATTCCCATTTCCTCTTAAATTAATTAATAAAGCTCATTTATTTAATTAATTTATCACTTTCAACAACTTTCTCTCCATAAATTAATTAAATAATCCCATTATTTAATTAATTTACCCACTCACATCCTTATTTTCAACCACTCACCACTATTATTAAATAATTGGTCATGATTATTAAATAATGGTTCCAAAATTAAATTCACTTTTAATCTTCATCATCCACCTCATACTACATCTTTTTAATCTCCACCATCCACATAGAAGAATGCTCTAGAAAATTCTTATCCTTGACCTATAACCTCTCATCTAATCCTAGCCATCCATTTCATCTTTTAATCCTAGCCCTTCATTCATCATTCAACCCTTTATAAATTGAGCCTCTCACATCATTATCACAACACATATTTCTTATGCAAGTATGTGTGCTATCATTTTCCATATCATTATCATTATCATTTGCCTCTATTATAGCCATCTCATACCTAGTTTATGTTGGTTTTGTGAGTAGTCCGCAATGCATAATATATCCATATAACAAAGCTAGTAGAATTAGGATGCATTCTATTCCATTATATCTAAGTGTCAGGGTTTGGTTTGAGGTGAAGGTATTGATTTGTATTGCATTTATTTTCATTGTTTACCTTGGATCATAATTCTACATACATTTTTGGCACACTTGGTGGGCCCACGTCCTTTTAATTAGCTTTTTTTGGAAGAAATTCTATCATTTTTTGGTTGCAGGTTGTAGATCCATGCCTCTGACTATCACAGTGTATCAATGCTTCCTTTTGGCATGCTTGCACTTGCAGGCAGCATGCTTGTGCACTCTATTGGTATATCTATTCTCTCTGTTTTAGCGTATGTGACCTGATTTTGACCTAGTTTCATTTTTTGATGCATAATAACTATAAAATTTTCTAGTTTTTCTGTCAAATTTTAGCTTTTCTATGTTGCTAACCCTCAAATCATCTGACTTGTTGATTAGTTTGTTGAAAATGTTGGCATTGATGTCGAGTGCATAGACAAGACTATTGTCATTAATGTCAAATAAAATGTTATCTTTATTCTCAAAGGTTGATACATAAACTACAAAGAGAGAGATAATTCTTACTAGAATTAGATTTTCCTAAAATTTTACTACATTTGTAGAAGTTTGGAAATGGTTGCAGTAGATTTGTAAGGTTTTTTTTGCTAAGAAGTGGTATTAGACTATCATTGATTTTAGTACCACATTCTACCACAATTGATTGTTTGGCTTCGTGGTTTGGAGGTTATGAAGAGAAAAGAAGGAGACATGTTATATCTTTGTTGTGAAAGTCATTGATCACCGCAAAAGACATCTAGAAGTGTCTGAGTCAAGATAGTGAAACTGGTTATCAGGAGTGTCATTAGAAACTACTGCATTCTACCGCAATTAGCTTTTTGGTCTCGCGGTTGGGAGGATGGATAGAGCTAGTCCGAAAACATTCATAATCCAAGTTTTAGGAGCTTTTATTTATCGCATTAATATCTGAAAGCATCAGAATGAAGACTATGTCACTAGGTTGCATGAAGCACAATTGTATAGAAGTCTGGGAGTTTGTGCCAGTGATTTGGGATTGTGCACCAAGAACTAAGCTTGTGCGGAAGAAAATTGGGTCATATAGAGCTTATGATTTGAAGCGCATAATGATATTTCATTCCTCCATTACCACATTTGATTTGGGATCAAAGTGTATATGCAAGGCCGACTACAGATTTCATGTGACATAGAGTTATGCGCCACCTTGTAGCCAACACATATGATTTGGAGCTGAGACGACTACCATTACATGTTATCTTGAATTAAGGATTGATGGTCAACATGAGTTGTCTTGGAGAGATGCATTAAGTGGTTTTAAGCTGACATGGTGATGTTAATATTATGATGAGATAGATATATATACCATCGATCTTGTTTTTGTAAAGTGAAAAACTATGTGGTAATGTGTGGTAAGCAGTGAGAAGTATTTGTGTGTGGTGTGTGTAAAGGAAATGAGTAGAAGATAATTCAAGATTTGTACAATATGTATCCATGTTTGCAAGATAATATTGTTTTATTCTAAATTGCAAAATAGAAGAGTTGAGAAGTGTGTGTGATGTTGCATAATTGAATATGTGTGGAATGAACTTGTTCCTATTTTTAACTATTTGAAGATGATGCTTCATAATATGAGTTGGTGCTCAGTAGAAGGGTTGGTAATCAATTTGATAAGGCGATTGGAGTCTCTTGTAGGTTGGTGCCTGTAAATCAATAAAGGGGATTGGAGTCTCCTGTAGGTTGGTGCCTGCAAATCAATAAAGGGGATTGAAGTCTCCTATAGGTTGGTGCTTGCAAATCAGTAAAGGGGATTGGTGTCCTCTTGGGTTAAAACTCTTGTGGGTTGGTGCCTACAAAATATTTGTAATTCAATATTCTTTGGTGAGGTTGGATTTGGGCAGTAGACCTAAGCAACTTTTCTCACCATGGTTTTCCTCTTCTAGGTTTCCACGTAAATCTTGTGCCCTCTTGTGTAGATGTGTGGATGTGTTTGTATTTTGCATAGTTATTTTGATGTATTATTGTTGTGATAAAATATTGATGCTGCAGTAGGTTTTAAAGTTAAATTTGGCATATCTTAATTCACCCGTGTGTCCTTTTAATTAGCTTTTTTTGGAAGAAATTCCATCTTTTTTTGTTACAGGTTGCAGATCCATGCCTTTGACTATCAAAGCGCACCGGTGCTTCCTTTTGGC
Source organism: Cunninghamia lanceolata (assembly GCA_027924645.1). Taxonomy (NCBI): domain Eukaryota; kingdom Viridiplantae; phylum Streptophyta; class Pinopsida; order Cupressales; family Cupressaceae; genus Cunninghamia; species Cunninghamia lanceolata. The sequence goes on along the minus strand of BSBN01000378.1, from coordinate 4,796,784 downwards.
ATGCCTGCACTTGTAGGTGATGCGCTTGTACGCTCTGTTGGTGTACTTATGCTCTTTTTTTTAGTGCATGTGACCTTATTTTGACCTAGTTTCATTTTTTGATCCATTATAACTATAGTTTCCTAGTTTTCTATCAGATTTCAGCTTATATTTGTTGCTAACCCTTAGATCTAACTTTTGATTAGTTAACATTCATTTTTGTAGGGTTTTATCATGTTTTTATTGCAAGTTTTGGCCACCTTTTATAGATCTGTGCCTATGCCTACAAAAGCATGTCTTTGATGTGTATGATTTTGTGCAGCTAGGGTTTCATCTTTGCCAACTGGGACCTCTGGATCTGCCTCTATTAGTCATTTTATGTTTTCTATCTGACTTGAATATTTGATGTGCATGTCCACGCTTGTGTAGTCGTAGATAAACGCCTTTGCCAGATCCCTAAGTGCTTATGCCCTCTATCACCGCGTCTGTGTTGGAAAGGTAAATCAGGTATAACAGTTTAGTTTTTTGATTTGGTTTATCTATGTTTCTGTGCTTTTGTCTGATTTTCAGTTTGCAACTACCATTATGGATTGATCTTGGGACTAACATATTTTTGTAGCTTGTTCATACTTGTCAAAGACCAAATCTTGCAACTACTAATCTATTTTCTTGCAACACCACTTGTCAAAGATTTTATTTTTCCACTAAATTAGGCACTAAAGTAGATTAGTGGGTTAATAAACATTTTTTTTCTATGTCTTTGAAGTTGTGTGTTGGTGTATGCTCTCTCCTTGCACTTCATGTGATTTTGGAGATCAAAAACCACACATTTATTCTCTTCGTTATCCCAGGATTTGCTTATTTGTGTGTATGCTCTCTCCTCGCACTTTGTGCAATCTTGGAGATCAAAAACACCAAGTAAAACATTTCCCTTAGGAGGTTTGCCTTTAGAGACACACCCACTCTAAAGGAGCGACCTCAACCACATGTTCTGGTGGGGTATATCAAAGGCGAGAGTAAAATCTTTACCTCAATGGTGAACACAACTTGCCCAAATTGATCCTCGAGACCCTTGGTCTGCTGTGACTTGGATTGTGACATGTGGGCCCATTGCTTGGAATCTTGTTCATGGACTTGTGCCTCATTGTACCTTGTGTATATAGAGGACTCCCTTAGAAGCTTGTAAAGCCTAGTTAAGACCTTTCAACCATCTTATCTTGTGGTGCATTGCTGCAATAGGAGGAGAAGTGCTCACATGTATCTCCATGTGTTGAGATAGAGCTCACTTTGGTCAAGGTTAAACCTCCAAGGTAAGTGGTGTATGGTGTTCCATGACCATACATTCCTTATCTATCTAATTACATGGTAGATGGTATCAAGGAAATGGATGTCACCATTATCTAATTAGTGGAGATTGAAGTTGCACTTGGTGAGTCCATAAGTTTTGACACTCCCACTTCTAGGTTTGTTAATGTGTTTGGCATGCTTTATTTGTGTAAAACTAGTATAAGCCATTTTTAGCCTCGAAGAAATTCACACCAATCACCTTGATAAGTCACAAGTAAGCCATTGTGTTTTTGTGATTGTATATCTCTTTCCAAATTCCAAAAACTAGTCACAAAACAACAAATAAGAATAGAATTGTGCATGTGACTATAGTTCCACGCCCTTGCACTCTGTCATTGTGCCTGTGCTACTAGTCACCATGCTTGCGCTTCTAATTGCTATGCTTGCGCTCTTTATCGGTGTGCCTATGATTGTAACTCAGCGCTTGTGTTGGAATTCAGTCTCAATCTTTGAAATCCAAAACTTTGTCTTTTAGATCTGACTATAGGATTAAATAGTGACATGAAACAAACCTATTTTGTAGCACAACTAATCCTTACTATCATCCAACCATCCAATATTTCCCTTTCCATCCATAATCATCCATCATTTCCTTGCCCATTACATTGATTTTGGACTTGAGAGTTCCTATCCATTTCTTAGCCAACCATCCATCCTTTAGACCTGAATTTTGTTAACCCTTACTAAAGTGGGGGCTAAATGTAGTGTCAAAAATTGTTACCACTTACAATTTCACACTAGGTTTAACACTCCTTTTAGCATGTGTCTTTATCTTTGTTCGTGAAGTGCCTGTTTTAACACCTGAATAAGAAATAATTCTAAATCCTTTAATTGATAAGATTTGGGGACCTAATTTAGCTAGGACTAGGGCACTCAGTGTTCCTACCCTCTAAACCTGAATAAAGTTAGATAAATTGAAGTGTCAACCTTGTTACATTAGATGACACACCTTTGTCGGTCTAACATGACTCTTTTGAAAATTAATTAGGATTCATATATATGTAACTCTCTCTCTCTCTCTCTCATTTAGAGAGGATGCAAGAATAATACAATACAAGGATATACATATTGATCTATCAACAAGCTCTCTCTACAATTATGAAGCTCTCTAGTTGTGAAATATTATTACTGCTATTGCTCTAACCTTTGTAGGTATTGAAGGAAGCTTCTTCCTTCTCCAACATCTCCTAGTGTGTGACTAGTGTTGCGACAACAATTCAACTAGGGTTTCATGCTCATGGTGAGTTCATTTCATTATATCTGATTATTGAAATCTTTATCAGTTATCTACCTCTATTCATCATGAGCACACACTCTCGCTATCATTTGTTGTTGTGGAGGTGGGAACACCAACATGGGGTTTGATCAAGGCAAGCCCCTATATAGCACAACCATTTTTCCTCTCTTGTGTGTGCAAATCTGGATTGAGGGTTTTAGATATCGATGAACAACATGAAGACAAGGGATACAAGGATAGAGATCATCATACATAACTTTGTCTGCCCTAAAACCATAGGGCTAGGGTGCCCAACGCTCATGTCCAGCTCTCTGACAACCCTTGCTTTCATTGACAGGTGTCTTCTGCTATGCTTATTTCAATTATGCTCTTATTCTCTGTCTTCTATAAATTTTGTCTACACTTTCACTTAGTTATCTAATTAGGTCTCCTCATTGCATAGTTTAATCGACATACTTGTCATCAATCCTTAATCATTTCAACAAAGGAACAAAGTCCATACCAACCACAACTTGGCTCTTCTCTAGAGACAACAGCCAAGCCCTCAAGCCATTGGTGGCTTGTGTTCCAATGTTTGATGAGGAAAGATTGATCTAATTACTTCATGATTGATTAGGCTTCTTTTCCCATCTCACAACATGCATAAATATTCACATGTCAAACAAAGCAGTAGTTAAACAAGGATTGAATGTTTGAGTTGTGTGACAGATGATTGTTTGTTTTGACTCAAAGGAAGTCATTGTCTTTAAAGGGATCATGCAATAATTTTGTAGGAAGAGTACTTCTAGATATGGAAAAAGCTATTTGGAGTTTTACAAATTTGAAGATCAATTGGCAAAGGTATTAGCACAAGAAAGTTTGAGATTGTGGATGTTGAAGCATTTGTGGTTGAAATTAAGGGGGAGTGTTAGTGATTAATAGCTCCCACCACATTTTTAATTATTGTATTTTGTAATTGATAAAAGACAAAATTATAATTAGAAAAATCTAGAGTGAGAGAGAGAGAGGAAATCTGTAAGTTTCTAGAAAAGGATTAGAAAGGTTTCTAGAAGTGTCAAGATAAGGATTAGAAGATTCAAGAAAGGCAAATTCATTTAATGTTGTTTACTAGTATCATGTTGTGAAGACCTCTATAAATGAGGCATGATGTAACAATTTTAATCAAGTGATCAAGCAATAGATTGTTGAATGTTGTAGCATTCCTATTCTAGGCATTTTAGGAATTGTGTGTTTTCAATATTTGTGTTTGATCATCTTCATCCACCACCAACAAATGGCATGGGAAGAAAAAGCCCAACTTTACACAAGAATGTATTGTTTATGGATATATAATTGCATTAAACCATTCTCTCAAAATAGATATAAAATTAAATAAAAATTTAGATAAAAATATAAATTTTGCTCTTGCATTGTCCACTCATTCTAAACAAATTGAACCCAAATATTAATTATATAATAATAACACATTATTATCATAGGCATGAGTTTTCCACAGTCCATGACAATAAGTAAGAGTACTTCTTTCAATTGTGTATGTTCGGATCATACTCAATGATCCATCATCAAGAAGAGGAGAGTATGATCTGAAACGTCAAAACAAAAACATACTATTTTTAAGAGTTAAAAATTCCCTAACTATTTTCCTACATAATTATCTCTACTACTCGAATTCCAAAACCTTATACTTGTAATTTCATGCTTGCCCTACAATTGAATGCAGTTATTATCACTTCAGACTAATAAATAAAGGGCAAGTAAACAAAGAAATTCAGTTAGATACATAAGCCCTTTGGAAACAAGAATTTTAGTCTGTAAAACATTTTAACCCACACATGTCCATACATATTTGGATGCCATCTCAACCACCAAACAACTCATCAAGGAAATATTTGATCATACCAATCTTAAGGCTGACAACTCGACTGAAGTATTTGCAGATTAAAATCTACATGTCTCCAAGCAAGGCTATACTTTATTAAGATAAAATCTGAGACGTAAAAATCGGGTAAGCAGTCTGTGACAAGTTGGCAACTCTATATTTTTCCTATTAAATCAATGCTAATCAGTAAGTATGGAAGAAAAAATAGCAAGAGCTTCGAAGAGAAAAACAAAGGCCTTTATTTCGCAATATTTTGAGGAAGTTGGTTACATATTGCTTCACAAAAATCCCTTAAACCACAAAATAATTTTGCTTCTTCTGCTTGAACACTTTGGTAAATCTACTTACACTTTTGGATGTTATTTTGGAGTGAAAGAAATATTCGATCTGTTTTATTTTACAGTGGAAATGTACTGGTTTTAGAGGTTTTCTTTGTTGTAGAGATCAATAAAATAAGAAAGTTATTGTTTAGTTTTAACATAACTCTTTGATTGATTTAAGATTTTATGTAGTAGGTTGTGACTGCAAATATTTGTTCAAGAAAACCCAGATGGGCTCTTTAATGGCAGGCTGGAACTCTGGCAAATTCAAGTCTAATAAGGGTATTACACAAATTACAAAGTTACTGCATTTACACTATATTTCATAGAATATGTCTTTAATTTTTTTCTTTCTTTCAAGGGATTGGCCTTATTATGGAAGGTAATTTGGAGACAGGTTTGGTTAGGCACAATTCTCTAACCAATGGGGAAATTGAGAATTTCTGGAAGATAAAGCGCCTAATTGAAAATGAACATCTAAAGGAAGCTGCTGAGGCTGCCTCAAAATCCCAGGAAGATCCTCTGGTATCTCCTATTGAGGTAAGATTCTTTTAGTGTAAATGAAGAATTAAGATTTCATTGTAGTTTGTCAATTTTATGTTTAAAAGATAATGAAAGGGAATGCATCTTTTTCATTTAGCATCCAAATAATTGGAACTGCAGTTTACCTGCTCACATGTTACCATGTTTTATGATCTGCATATGAAAGTAATATCTTCTCTCTTTTAAAATACTGTTTAACTCTATACAGAATAAAGATAAAAGATATAATAAATAAGTTTTCGGTCTTTAAATTGTTTTTGATAAAAAGTAAAGGTGAGATTTTGAAAGGGTTATAAACCCTTTTACAAATAGAGATATAGTAGTACAGTCCAGCCAAAAACTCTGATATAAATGCAAGTTCAATGAAAAATCTACAGAAAACTACCAACAACAAAACCAAAAGAACAGTGGTAATCAAGTAGCTGATACATAACATATATAAAATAGCTGATACATAACATATATAAAATAGAGTTGTTCAGGATGGCTTGAATCTAAAGAGCTCCAACAAGCTCTAAAAACCGACCCTATATCTTACTTTAATAATAGATTTACCAAGATCACAATTTTTCTTTTTGCAAGGAGAGGGCAACCAGCTATTGTTCACATGGAACAAAGAATTAGGGAGTAAAATCCTCTCTTAACATGCTAGCTCAGGGAATGAAACCTCCAAATTCCCCTAGGTGTCTATTGTTAACCCTGCTTGTTTCATGGTACTAAATTGAGTGCTTGAATTTTACAATTTAATACCTGGGACAGCAAAGCATCATGTTCTCTAAAATTAGCTTGGATATAGAGATCGATTGAGCTTCTATGCTCTTTCATTTCCTCTTTAATAGGGAAGGAGAATTGTTTTATATTATTGAGTGTCTCAAAATGTATAGATAGATAGTTATACTTTTATAGTGAATTATTAATATTATCTTGAGGTCGATATATCTTATTTACTTTAAAATTGGAAGTATACTTAAATTTCTTAGTGCTAATATTATTTTATAAATAGTAATAAAAACACTTATTCATAAAATTTTTAAAAAAAATTATAAGAAAATAATATATGAAGCAAAAATATTGAAATCCCTTCAATTAAATTGGGTTGATATTAAAAACAAATAATAAAAAATAAATAATCTGATTTTTATTGTTATGTCTATGAAAATTGGAAGTATACTTAAATTTCTGGGTGCTACTTCCATTTTCATAGACATAACAATAAAAATCAGATTATTTATTTTTAATATCAACCCAATCTAATTGAAGGGATTCAATATTTTTGCTTCATGTATTATTTGCTTATAATTTTTTAAAAAAAAATTATGAATAAGTGTTTTTATTACTATTTATAAAATAATATTACGTGGAAGACATCACACCCTAAGTCCAAATAGGGATAAAATCTAGATCAAAATATATAAACATGTCACTATGTGGTAAGAGCTAAAGTACTAGTAGGAGGAGGGTGTCTCAGTCATTCAATTTACCCCATACATCAATGGGGCCTGGATTATTATCATTGTCATCTTTTTGTCTTCATTTGGAGGTTAAGTGTCACAAACAAGAAATATAGCAAGAGCAAAGTTAGGAAATTTGCTAGAATCTAGCCAACCAGTAAGCCCACGGTTAGGGGCATGGGAGAAGTAGAGTGGTAGTAAGTGGGCTGAGACCAATCCCCGGCTCTTCTCACAAAAGGTTCATGAGAGTGTGCATCCTAGTCGCCACGAGCAAAGTGATTACACCCTTGAAAATGCCCATGAATGGCTTTGACTAGAGGTAGAAATCAGAGGGACTCTAGCAACAGTGCATGGGGCATTACCCCAATTATCCAATAGCACCTGAAGATGCGCCACATCAAGTGCAACCTTGTTGGCTTGCACCTAAATTTGCAAAAGCACCTTTTTCCCTTTTCAATATTACTTGTTTACAAATTCTTTTTATCCATCTCAATGTCAACCCAATTCAAGAGATTCCATTATTTTAACATTATTTTTCAACTATTACTTTCTCATAAAACCATAATTTGTTTTTCATCCTTCTCTTCTTATTGTTGTGTTCTTCTTGATTACATAAAATAGAGAGCCTAATTTTCCTATTAAATTTTTCATATATTCTAAGATAAAAGGTCAATTGTTACGCCATTCTATAGTGGCAACAAGGCACCATGTTGTGACCATTTACATAAAACTAAAATATAATTATATATTTAAAAATAAAATAAAACTATAAAATAACTCTTGTTGGATCTCACTAGATCTTGCATGGATAGGGCTTCTTCTCTACCTTTGTGCTCTCATGGCATGGCAGATAGTCACCTTGGTTCTTATCTTCAAAATTTTCTAGCTTCTTATGTTGTTGGTAGGGGTTTAGGGCTACCAGATGGTGCAATCCCCTGTTATGTCACCAATAGAGTGGCTGCTTTAGGTTGTGGTGCTAGCTCTAGCTCCTACATGGCTATTGAGGCTCTTCCTACTACAACATCTCAAACTACAACCTCTCCTATTGTCAATGGTCTTGGCTCCCCACACTCTTTTTCAACTATGGTAGCCTCCACTGATAAAAATATTACAGAAGCTCATGGCCATCCTCCCTCACATGGGAAGCTCACGACTTTACCCTATGATCCTACTTCTCCATTATTAGTTTTTGTTAAGGCAGTGTTTAGGTTTGAGGATTATTTTGTTGCTCAAGGCCTAATTTGTCACTTCAACTATATAGGGTTGAACCTCCCTAAAATCCATGATTTTCTTTCAAAATATGGTGCTCCATTATCTCTGGTAATGTTGATATTTATCCCTATTCCAGAGGTTTCTCTATTATTGTTTGTAATGCAGAGGTACTTCCTCTTGCCTTAAGCTCACACAACTCAACACACAAGCTCAGATATAAGACTTTAGGATCTCTATGAGGAAGTGCTTATGAAGGTAACTACTTCCATTTTTGAAGAACTAGCAGATGAAGTTCTTCAAGAGGAAGACCCAATCCTTGACTCCCCAATTGTAGGCATCTCATAGACCCCTGGATGGTTTCCAAAGCTACAAAGAATACACCCTCCAGGAGAAGTTCAAGACATAAGAAAGGTAAAGTGCTTTCCAAGATTATGGAGGACTCAGAGAGGGGAACACCCATATCATCTAAAAAGAGGGGAGTAGACAACTCTCCTTGGGAGCAATGAAGCTCCTAATGTGAAATGTTAGGGGCTTAAACGCCCATAACAAGAGGCGTCTCATCAAGTCTCAACTTGATGGGGCAAGAGCTGATATTTTATTGTTTCAAGAAACCAAACTAGATTTGGATGCTGGTTCTTTTTGTTTTCTCAAATGGAAGGAATGGGAGGTGGAGCTTCATTCTTCTAGTGGATCCTCGGGAGGCCTAGCTATTCTTTGGAAAAAGAATCTTCTCAGGTTTGAGGTCATAGGTAACAAAGCCCACTGGATACTAGGCAAATTTATGGGAGTCCTCTTCGGGAAAGATCTGTGGATTATGAATGTTTATGGCCCTTCAGGGGAAACTCAGAAACTTCAACTTTGGGAACATCTGTCAAAGCTATTGCATATGCTTAAAAATGAGATGATCATCTTGGGAGGAGACTTCAATGCTATTCTAGATGGTTCAGAAAAATCAGGAGGCTCTTTGGCGCAGTCATAATCTATGTTGGATTTTAAAGATTTTGTGGACTCTAACAGCCTTATGGATTGCAGGCCTTCTGATAGGCTCTTCTCCTAGACCAACAAAAGGAATAATTCCTCAAGAATAGCTAAGAGATTGGATAGGTTTCTTATGTCGCCACAATGTATACTGGGAAATCTATAATTCTCCTCAATGATTCTTCCTCTAATGGGCTCAGATCATTTCCCAGTGTGCCTCTCCATTGGCGGAGCACAAAAAGCTCAGAGCAGTTCTTTTAAGTTTCAAGAGATGTGGTTCAGAGATGCAAGCTTCCTTCCAAACGTTCAGACGTGGTGGCAAGTTGCTCCCTTTGTTAAAGGCTCTAGAATGTTCCAACTGGCTAAAAAGCTAGAATATATTAAGTTAAAGATTTCATAATGGAACAAAGTTCATTTTAAAAACACCTTCTTTGAAAAGAAAAGAATCTTGAAAGAGTTATCTCTTATTGAAGAAGAGATTATCTGAGGCGGTATGAACCAAGCCACTTTCTTAGCAGAGAAATTTCTCAAATCCCAGCTTGAAGAGGTCAAGCTCAAAGAAGAAACCTTTTGGCGCTAGAAATCAAGGGAGACCTGGCTGAAAGAGGGTGATTGAAATACCCCCTTCTTCCATTTTTTGACTAAAGCTCGTAGGCAGAATTCTATGATCCATTGTATTAAGAAAGAAGATGGCTCATTACTTCAGGACTTGGAGGACATCAAAGAAGAAGCCTGATTCTTTTTTAAACACCTCCTCTCAATAGACAAACCCCAATTTAGGAATGTGTTCAACAACTTCAATCTGCCGAAAAGACTTTCGGAGGAAAATAATAAGGAACTTCTAAAGGAATTCACTTTAGAAGAAATCAAAGCATTGGTTTTCTCTATGGATGAGAGCAAAGCTCCAGGGCCAAATGGATGGATGGGTATGTTTTTTCAAAAATGTTGGGAAATAGTTGGTCGAGATGTCTTTCTAGCTGTTGAAGAATCTAGGAAGTTTGGCAATGTTCTCAAAGAATTCAACAGAACTAGCAAGGTCCTGATCCTGAAAGTCTACACGCCTACAACCTTTGAAGAATTTAGGCCCATCTCCCTTTGTAACTTCATATATAAGGTAGTTTCCAAGGCAGCAGTGTCAAGACTAGCATCCATCCTGCCACAAATCATCTCCGAGGAGTAGGGAGGTTTTGTGTCTGGAAAAGAAACAGCTGAAGGGGCCATTCTAATTCATGAAGTACTTCATTCACTCAACAAAGAGCGAATTCTCGGCATGGTCTTAAAACTTGACATGTCCAAGGCGTATGATAGAGTGGAGTGGGATTTTTTGTAGCATGTTTTAATCTTTCTAGGGTTCTCTGCCCGCTGGATAAAATGGATCTTCTCAGGTCCCAAAGGTGTTAGATGCTTGGTTTTAGTTAATGGAAGTGAATCTCTCCATTTTGAGACATCAAGGGGTCTGAGACAAGGGGATCCCATCTTGCCTTACTTATTTATCTTGATGACTGAAGCCCTCACCTGGATTATAAAACAAGCTAGATGTAACAAAATTTAGGGGGGCATAAGACTAAAGTGCTATAAAGATCCCCTTACCCACTCTCTCTTTGCTGATGACACGATCCTCTTCGGTAAAGCAAATAGAAAAGAAGCCTCTTCTATCAAAAGGATGTTGGCAATGTATTGTGAGGCGTTTGGCCAGCTATTCAATCCAATGAAGTCTGGACAAAATCTACCTTTTCAACACCCCACTGGAAAGACAGCCAGGTATTTCAAGTTTTTTCAACTTCAAGTTGGAGTCTCTACCAGGTAAATATTTAGGGGTTCCTCTTTTTAATGGATGACATAGAAAGCTCCTTTGGAATGGGGTTATAGAAAACTTGTACCAAAAAATCAACGCATGGAAAGGGAGTTGGTTATCCTTAGATGGCAGACTCACCCTCCTAAAAGCAGTCCTCTCAGCGGTCCCAGTCTATATGATGTCATCTCTATAAATTCTGATGGGTATCCTCGCTGAAATGGGAAAAATTTGCAGAAAATTCTTATGGCAAGGAACTCTAGATACGAGGAAGATCCACTTAATTGCATGGGATAAGATTTGTATACCAAAATCCCAAGGCGGAGTAGGTGTTATCAAACTAGAGTTGCAAAACTTGGCTCTAGGAGAAAAGATGGCATGGAAGATGTACAAGCACCCACAAGCTAAATGGGTGAAGATTTTGCAAAAGAAGTATTTAGATAGCCAAGCACCGGAGAGAATTTTCACGGTTGCCAATCCTCCAAAGGGCTTGTCAATTTGGAATTTCATTGTCAAATGCCACTAGGTAATCCTCCTGAAGTTATCATGGACTATCCACAATGGAAAGAAAGCATCCTTCTGGGATGATTCCTGGAATGGGTGGCCAAAAATTTCAGCTCAAGGAGATTTTTGGGAAGCAACAGCTTATCTCAAGAGGTTTTGGGGTGTAAAGGTACATTCTTATTTTATTGTGGACACAAGCTCACTTCCATTAAAAATAAGATGGAAAAGTTTTGATAATTACAACTTCCCTCAAGATCAAAAAATTGCCCTTAGAAAGATCCTGGACGAAAGATTTCTTTTCTTCTCAGCACGAGAAGATGAACTGGTCTGGACAGGTGATGGCTCAGGAAGATATAAAGCTCAATTTGGACACAAATTCCTAACTGCAAGGTTGAAAGTGGACTGGCCCACTAACCTCTGCTGGGCGGACCCAATACTACCTAAAGCTGGCACCTTTACTTGGTTGGCTCTTAATAACAGGATCCTCACGGGTGATAGAATTGAAAATTTATCTTTGGGTTCGGGATTTGGGTGTGTTTTTCCAAGAAGAAAATGAATCTCTTGATCATCTCCTGGTGCATTGTAAATTTAGTCAAGATTGTTGGAAACACATAATGAAGCTTCTGAATTGGTCTTCCCCCATCTCATGCTTGTTAAAGCAATGGTTGAGAAGTTGGTTTGCTTTAAACAAAGAGGCTTACTTTAACACATTTTGGGTTGTCTGCCCATCTATAATTCTATGGATGCTATGGTAGGAGAGAAATTTTAGAATTTTTGGGAACACCTCCAAGTCTGCTGAGGAGGTCTGTTGTGAGATGGAGTTTTTGATTGTTGAAATAGTATTGGCAAAGATCAGGTGTTCATAGCCTAAAGAGACCAAATAGACCAATTGGAATGTTCTCATGACTAAACATTGGAGAGGCCTTGAGAAACAACCCTTGAGTGGGAATTTCTTGAGTTCCCAATCAGGTGTGGACAAATCAACAGTAAAATGGATACTGCCTATGCACCCCTTTGTGAAAGTAAATTTTGATGGGGCAAGCAGAGGAAACCCTGGGCCTTTGGCCTTGGGCTGTGTGATTAGAAATAGTGAAGGAAAACTTCTTGTAGTGAAATGAAACTCCCAGAAGGCACAAATAATATGGCAGAAGCTTTAGCTCTACTCCATGCCCTTCAACTGGCTCAAGATAAGGGTTTCAAGGAGGTTTCAATTGAGGGAGACTCTTTGCTAATTATATCAGCATTACAAAAAGAGAAAGTTGATAACTGGTTAATCTGCTACATCCTTGAACAAGCTTGGACAACCATGAAATTCTTTGATTCCTTTGAGATCTCCCATTGCTACAGGGAAGGAAACAAAGTAGCTGTCTGTTTGGTGAACTTTGCCTTAGACCAAAAGGAGAAAGAAGTCTATTTTGAGCATGCTCCACATAATTGGCTGGAAAAGCTAAATTCTCTGTTAATGGGAGATACATAGGTATATTCTACCACTTCCCAGATTACGTCAATCAGCTGTAAAGGTAGATTTGTCCATGAGATCCCTACAGGCTAATGACTAGCTAGGGATGGGTTGGTTGGGAGGCTCAGGACACGCCAAGAGGCAAGCTACCCCAAACAGCTACTCCGTGCGTACTTCCTAGCCATGTGCTCTAGCACAGACCTCTTTTAAGGGGCCTAATTCTTCATCCTTCTAATGCCCCCCTCACTTCAACAGCTAGGCCTAGTCTTGTCTTGGTGGCATTTATTACAACCAGTTGGTGGATCATCTCCTGATCACCCATAATACCCATCTATCGTCTCACCTTCTTTATTGACTTCTCTCTTGCTTTCCAGCTCACCTCTGATTTACTCATGGCTTTTTTAGGGATTTTTTACATTAAAGAGATTTGATGTCCTCAGCTATCTACTCCCCCCTTGGTACTGGGGAGCACCGTCAGCTGTACCATATGACAATACCCCCAGCAGGTGGATTTACAAGATCTTAAAAAGGATGGCAGTATTTATTCAAGTTTTTTATCTCCCTAAGGTGGCGGATGGTGTCACACGCCTCTTCTAAATGAGGCAAATTCAATGCAACCTAAAATCTCTTTAATGATAGTGTCTGCTCCTTCTTTTTAAGGCCCAAAGTTATTTCATTTATTCACCCTCCATTTGAATTTTCCTATAGATGTGCTTCGAAGTTGTCCGCCATCCGTTATCCTATGTGTTGAGTGTGGTGTTTTTACAGGTTCTGAGAGAATGGAAGGTGAGGTTTCTAACTTCAGGGTCTTCTTTCCTCCATTCCTATGGGAACCGATGATAATGGGAAGTGTGGGCATTGCGGAACTGAATTGTATCTTCTAATTTGACTGCACTCTTACACAGTTTGTTGTTTAGACGGTGTGCAATCAAAAATGGTTACAAGGTACCCCAGATCAAGAGGTAAAATGGTTGAAGGTAGTCTCTATTTTCCTCTCAAATCTAATGGACATTGTGCAAGACCCTCACTTCATTCTTCCCATTGCAATGGGAATTATTAATTGATGGTTGTTCAGTGTGGAAAGATGGAATGAAGCGGTGGCCAATTATGATCTTATGGTTGGAGACGCCTGGGTTGTGTTGTGCCTCGCACAGACGTCCCATTCAAAAATAGGGACCCCCTCTTTTTGACTTGGCTTAGGGTGTCAATTAGATCTTTTCATCTCCTAAATGTTTAAGTGGTCAAAGTGCATTTTAACCTTGATTGAATTATAGTATTGAAAAATCACCTCAAGAATCTGCTAGGTTGAATCTTTATTTTCCTTTTGAAGGTCTTGAAATGCCCTTTTGCACTAGATTACCCTTCAACCGACCTTTGCGCTAATTTCCTACCTGTCTGTGTTGATTTCCTCTTTGATGGACTTCTGCGCTAGAATCGACGTTATCCGACTTGCGCTAAATCAAGCAATCATCGACTAAGTCAGACGAAGCCAAAATGCCCGCAAGTCGAATGGACCTCAAATTCCCGCAAACTGTGCCAATTGAACTTATAAGTTTTAGCACTGAAAATGGTCTTGTTCGATCAGGTTCGACGCACCCAATTTCCCCACCAGGTCCGAGCTAAGGAAATACCGTGCAAACCCTAAACTGATAGACGTATGCTTGCGCATTAATGGCAATTTTGCCAAGGGATATAAGGGGAAAACCCTTCATGTTAAACCATTTTCTTTGCATTAAATAGGATTTCGGAGCTTCGTTCATGACTTTGAACTTTCTTGCTATCGATCTGCCAAAGCTCAAACCCGCGACCACCCCTGTTTGTACAATCTAGACGCGCCTTCATATTTACCAGGTAGGGTTTTGAACTTTGCCTTCTGAGTTTTGACTGCAAAGCTTTTAGGGTTTGGATTAAGTGATTAAATCTTTATGAAAAGAAAACATTTGTAGGGTTTTCTGGCTAGGGTTTCCGTATATGGACTGTAGATTTTCATTTAAACCCTCACTAAGATTCTTTGGTGAAAACGTGAACGAATCACCATAGGTCAAAAGGGAAAGACTTAAATAAATTTCCTGTAGATGCTTTCAATCTTTAGCGCTAGAATGAGGTCCGATTGACCTCGAAAACCCGCACCGCACACTTAGACCCATTTGGCGCTAAAAACCTCGATGTCTGACCTACATGCTCACTTCACATTTCTCTGACTTGGTCAGAAGGACCTAAAAGCCCCGCTAGCCTTGAAACTGACTTTTGTGCCAAAATCCCCTCGCTCTGACTTTGCGCTAAAAGACCCCATCTTCGACTTGGTCAAACACTTCGAATTTCCCCGTAAGGTTGTTGCCATCTCAAAATCCCGCTGGAAGCAACACATCAGTTTTGCGTTGAAAACAATCCCTTCCGATCTATGTTGCAATGCTCTCTCACCGACTTGGTTGGTAGTAACCAAAACTCACGCAAATCAGACCTTGCTAAATCCTGCACAAAAGCAATACAAAGAGCATCGATAGGCTTTGCACTAGAAACACAACCGATTGACTTGATAACCAGTGGAGGTCGGTAACCTCTAAAACCTGCACAGGTCAATACTCATCAAAGTCCATGCAAAACATTTTAATACATAAATGGTAGTAAAGCCTTTGGTCAGACCTACCCATTTCTTCCGCTGAGGTCGGATGACCTTGATTTCAACGCTTTTCTTCCTGAAGGTCGGATGACTCAAATTATCACAAAACATGCAAATGACTATATTTTCTAAGAGTTTTCAAAAGGAAAGTATTAGAAATGATTGAATTAATGTTGTAATGCATTGTTAATAAGGATTTTCATGGAATTTCTTGCAACATTTGATGTTTCTCTGCATGCATTAATGATAATTGTTATAATTGCAATAAATGTTAGATTCAAGTTTCCTTCAAAGGGTATATCAGTAGTACAAGCAGGTGCATTAAAGATTCTTAAACTTAGGAGTATGTAAGAGTTTCCTCATGGTATCAAACTTATAAGGTCTAGTCATGCAGACTAAATGACTGCTTGAGCCCAAGCTATGAAGTATGAATTCAAAGGAATCCCTCCAGAGACCAAGATTCACTCCGGGTGGAGTGATGTAGGAGATACAGACCTGGGTCACATAGACCTAGATGATTTTAGATTAAGAGTCTTTGGTCCAAACCCAACTCCTAGGGCTAGAATACTCAGAGATAGTGGTATTTCACAAGCTGCTACCTTCCCCACTTCATTGCAATGTGTAGAGATAATGACAACTTGTGCAGACAGATATGATGTAATGACAAGAACCATCCAAACAGCCAGTGGAGATATCTTGGCTGATTTAACCCCACCTTCTCTAGCAAAGACCTTTGATATTCCTTGGCACAAGGTTATGACTATGCCAGACAAAAAGGGATCACAGGATGCTTATAATGAAGATGTAGAAGGCTACAGAAAGCACATAAATGACAATTGGGCCAAAAGTAGGAAGTCTGCTCTCATCAAGCTTCCTAGAATATTATATAGAAGTGATTTCCATGATGAGATTGGAGACTTGGTGACTTTCTTGAGCAGGATATATGGACTACCCACAGCCTCCACTTTTGAAGACTGGATGTTTGTCATTACCATTGAGATATTGAAAGGGACTAAGTTCCACTGGGCCCAAATCCTCAGTTACAACATTCACAAGGCCTTTAGTGATTTCAAGGACAAAAAATACTTCAGATGGACATCCTACATTTTTTATGCATTGGCAAGGAGAAATCACTATGTTGGGCTATCCAAGATTGGAGAAGTCGGGAATGATGAGCAAACTCAGATAAAGGTGTATGAATGCTACCCGCAACTGACCTCTTCTCAATCCTTAATACATTTTAAAAGAGTGAATGATGCTTTCACGATGTATATAGCCAGAATGCTGCAAGGTAACACAGCCTTGAGGATTTCCACTGAGGCCATGAACGAAATAACTAGATATGGCAAATGGTACATCCAGTTTGAGAAATTTACATATTTGAGGGTGCAAGGATTCACTAGGATGGCCTACAGACTTCCCAGGTACCTCGATGATAAGACAGTGCTACTGGAACTGTCTAGATAGTTAATACCCTGTGCTGAGAAGCTCAAACACTTGTACAGAAAGAATGTACAGTTTCCTATCAAGTTTGGCAAGGGAATGCCCTTCTTTTGCATCACCAGAGCACTTTGATAAAGAGCTTCAGTTCCTAAATTTTCACTACTACAATGCAAGGGGTCATTTTGATCCAAATAGAGTGATGGAAAGATTCGTGAGCAAGAAGCTCTTCCACAAGATGCACATTGAAGATTTTTGGGCCAATTGTCCCGATGATAATGAGATCATGAAGAGAGCACATTCAAGGCTGCCTCTGGATTTTGTCAAGAAGTTTCATATTATGGCAGTGCCAGACTAGCTACAGGATGATGAAAATGTTATGGTCAGAGGACCATGGGAAGCTCAGTACCATCAGCCTATCCCATTGCCAAATTGGGCAAATACAGAAGAGAGCTCCCTAGAGATTGTTATGAGGGAACCTATCAGGTTAAGCAAGGCCTGGGTAAGAGGTCAGGTAGCTGCTCTAGAAGGACAGGGAATTCATCTTACCTATACAACATTGGATTCAGATAAAGACTCTTGGGGAGAGGAGGATGAGCCAATCCATGTCACAAATGAGCAGGGCCAGCTGAGTAACAGAAGTTAGAAAGTGAAGAACATACATCTCTGGCTGAAAAAGCAAAGAAGATGAAGAAGCCATATGCAAGGCCTCCTCAAAAGAAAGATCAACCTCCTTCTACTAGGACAAGGGCTTCCAAGAAAAGAGATATGCCAAGTGGTTCTGGAGAAGGCTCTAAGGCCAAGAAGGTAAAAGTAAAAGAGGTTAGTAAAGAGGATGCTGCAACGAAGGAAGGTTCTGATCCTCTAACTGCCCAGCCTCCTACTACCCAAAATGTGGGCACTGTTGTCACAACCCCTGTTGTTTCTACTACCACTTCTCCTACTATCACTCCTTCCTCTGCTACATCCACTTCACCCATAACCTCAACTTCCATAACTCGAGAAACATCTCCTGCCACCTCTCTTACCTCTGCCATTGCTACTACTTCCTACTCACTGGCAATTTCTTCTAGCACCTGTAGCATCCCTATCTCTTCCATTGTCACCATTTCATGCCCTTCCACTATCACTACACTTGCATCTTCTACTTCTTCCACTCAATTATTGTTACCTCCCATTTCTACTATCCTTTCACCCCCTCTTCCTCTACCTTAATTACCCTTTCCTTCACCTCTTGTCATTTCTTCCTCCTTATCCTCAATCTTCGCCAGCCTGACACAAGCCAATGCACCTTCCCTAGCCATATCTTCTACTATCCCTATTTCACATATGCCTGCAGTTTCATTGGCAGTACCACTGCTGCCCAAGATTAAGAAAGTAAGTGCAGAGTTGGGGTTGCATGAGCCTCAAACAACATTTGAGGAGGAGAAAGATACTTTGGCTGAAGTAAGTGATAAAGACTTACATGAACCTTCAGCCAATGTGGAAATCATTGATGTATCCGATAGTCCTCTAGACAAAGATTAAACAGCAGAAGTTTTTAAGCCTGCTTAGGAAAATGTAATGGAAAATATGGAAAACCTGGCTCAAGAAGAAGAAAAGGAAGAAGAGATAAGTCCAGAGGAGAATGAAGAGCCAGAGCAAGAACAAGAACCACCCAAGGAGTTGGTTGTAATTGATAAGGATGGAGCTACTAAAGTAAACAAATCTTCTGCACCTGAATGGATGCAAGGCAGAATAACATATCTTGAGCCACAAGTAGAAGTAATGCAGCTTGATCTGAGTACGATCCTATCGCAAGCTCAGAAGCCTAAGAAACAGAAGAAGGCTAAGATACAGTCGAGAATCTATAAGAACGAATCAGGATCAAGAATTGCAGAAATAGCAGTCTCGCTAGCTGATGTAGCAAAAGAACAGGTCAGGGCGGAAGATTACACAATATCTACATTTGATCTGGGGCCAGCCACTCGTGCTCAAAGAGTGGATGATTTTAAAGACTCAGTCACATCAATTTTGGAACAATTGGACAAAGATGAAACATCCAAGAAAGATCTGAAACAACAAAATGAAGAACTTCGTGCATGCCTCCAATTTTTGGTAAAGCCAGTAGATGCAGGAGGAGATATAAAGACAATACCCACTTTCCTGTCTGTTGATGAAATGGCTAGATTGGGTGAGGTAAGATCAAAATCCCAAGGTACAGAGAATTGGTTACTAAAAGTTTTTGAGATGGGATGTGAAACCATTGGTGCCTCTGCTCAAGCTCACAAGAAATTAGTAGAATTGCATAAGAAATGGAAGGACTTGCGCGAAGAATGCGATTCTTTTGATGAGTACTATTCGCATATGTATCCCCAGATAAAGAGCATCAAAGAATTGCCTGCCCAAACTCTAGTTGTAGAGAATATTCTGACTGGGAATCAACTGCCAAAGGCCATTGAAAGGTATCAACAGCTGCTTTTGAGAAAAGAAACCTTTGAACATATAAAAGAAGCATACAAACTAGCTGATGAGGAGCTTAGATCAATAATTTATGATATCAATGATTCTTTAAAGGATTGTCGGGAAGCATCCTATGATGATTATGCCCCTTTTGATATCGAGAAGTGTAAAGATAAGTTACATAAAGTGATTTTTGAAGATGCCACGCTCAGTATGGAGGAAAGGTTGGACAAGGTAAGCAACCCTAGAGCTGAATTCAAGGCATTTCAGAAGGCATGAGCAGAGATAGAGAGGATACATAGTAAATTCAGTCAGGAACTGGAGGTGTTTGACTATCAGATAAATCATTTGAAGGATCGAGATCCATCTGAAATTAATCCTGCATTTGACGCGTGGTTGACTTATCGCAACAAGCTGGCCAACAAAGACAAAATTGACTTAGATGATGAATCCTGAGCTTATTTTGAATATTCTAAGGATGTAATCCCGTCATAATTGTAAATTGTTGTATTTGGGGCTGCATGTGACTCTATTTTTTCTTTTTCTTGCTTCTAAAATGTTCTCTTCTACTAATATATTGAGTTGGCTAGTCAAATTGACTAGATTCAATGTATCTGGAGGCTTTTTTTGTCTTTTTCATAGAAGACAAAATGTAATCCAAGAATTGATGTGATATGTTATATCTATATTTATTGATGTAATATGGACCGTCAGTGTCAAGTTAATCTCCACCATTCATTTGAAAACTCGGTATGCTGCTTTTCTATATAAATGGCCGCCATTTCCACTATTTGTAAGAGAGATTTGATACTGAATTGTTGACTCTATGCCATTTGAAGTAATACAAAGCAAGTTTCTATAGTAATTCTAAGAATTTGTATCTTGTGTTGACTCATTTTAGTTTTCATGGTTCGCTTCTTGCTCTCCCATAGTTAGATTAGTTGTGCTTTTGTAATGTTCATGGTTTGCTGAAGTATTTGATGAATACTCTAAGTCCATACTTTTAGTTGTTTGCTGATGGTAAATAGGTGTGTAAAGTTAGTCTGGGCTAATTGTTTGTGCTAAAGTTCAATTGCATTTCACAAGTTGCACCGCTTATTGGGTATTTAACAAATGAATGTAATCTGAAAATCTATTGACTTCCATTGAAGATGACACCATTTTTTGCAGCATTGGAACACCCATTTTAGTTTGGTAACTCAGGAAGCTGGTTGAAAGTTCTAGAGTATTTGTCTACTAGAGATAACCTATGCATTGTGAATGTCACTTAGGATCCTTCTAAAACCCTAACCCTTTTGCATTTTCTTCAAAACCATTGTTAGTTATTAGAATAAGAACTTTAGCAACACTTCATTTTGTCTATCAGCTGAAAATAATAGAAGGGTTTATGTGTATTTGCTGCCCCAAACTTGAAGATTTGTAGATTGCATGTAAGACCCCTTTGTAGGCACAACTAGAACATACCAACTGACAAGTTCCAAGTAAGCTAAGACCTAGCTGTATTATCCTTGGAGTAGTCTTACCTAGGGTAGGATACTTTTCAAGAGAGGTGTGAAACCAACAATCACATCTGCATTGTTGTGTGCTAAAACCACCATCAAGAGAATTGGCGCTAGAAGGAGGGCCCAATTTTCCCTCTGCTTAAAATTAGCAAGTCTAGGGACTAGACAGAGACATACTAGATCCAACTCAGCTGGAGAAGAGCTGTTGTCCCTGGCAGAATTTAGACGAACAAGAAGGGATCAAGGAATACCCAGAGCCCCAAGAGTTCAGTCAGCTCCTAGGAACACAGCTACAACTCCCATTAATCCTCCCACCATGGCTTTCTTTGCAAGAAATAACCAGTCTCCTTTTCTGTTCAACAATTACCATGATATGCCAAAGAACCCAGATAAGTTATGTTCAAAGTTCAGAGTAAATGATCCTGATAGGACTGTAGATGAGCACATTAAAATCTTCGAAGCTAACATGTTCATGTTGCAAGTACAGTGTGAGGATGTGATATGCAGGTTGTTCCCTTATTCTTTGTAGGAAGAAGCTTATTATTGGTTCGCTAACCTCCCTGTAGCATCCATAAATTCATGGCGGAACCTAAAGACTGCTTTTCTGGATAGGTTTCGTATGCCTACCACCCTTTTTGTGGAGATTCATCAAGATGAAGGTGAGATGATAAGTTCCTTTAACAACAGATTCCAGAAAGCTTACAGTCATTTGCAAGCTCCTTACACTGTAGATCAGGCTGCTTCCCTACCCATTTACTATGTTTCCCTAGATAAACTTACCTCCATGTTTGCAAGGAGAGTTGACCCAATCCCTGCTACTTTAGCTCAAGCATATTCTGCTGCTATCACTATGAGTACCAAGCTAGGACAAACAGCCTCTGGTCCATTGAACCATATGGGACCTGTTTCCATGCCAAATCAAATACCTATGATAAATCATGCATTGGATAATCATACTCCTGTGATGAATCCAATTCCAAACCCAGCTGCAACACAAGCCTTAGTGATCCACCCAGGGAATCTAGTAGTTGAAATGCCTCCAGCACAAATGCCTTTCCTACAGTCTTCAGAAATAGCCAAGGCCAAAGAAGACAAAGATGACATCAAAGAACTGGTTGAGCAAATGAAGAAGCTTAATGCTAAGGTTACCTACCTAAAAAACCAGAATGCTTACTTACAGCAGAAGGGACAAAATCAACAACATTTTTAGAATCAACAATACTCCTAGAATCAGAATCAAAACCAGTTCCCAAATCAGAATCAATACCAAAATCAGAACTTTCAACAGCGGCCAAACCGATCCTGGAACACCAGACCAAACAAGGGAGGGGTGCCATCCCCCTTAGAAAATTAGAACAATGATACCAGGCCACTGGTTCGTGTGATGTTAGCCAAAGCATCTTTATCCACTTGGTGTAGACTGCATAACACAAATGCTCACTCCGAACTAGAATGCTCAGAATTTTAGATTGCATCCAGTATCTTCCAAATGGAGATCCAAAATGCTGAAAATCAGGAGACTCCACCAACAGGGTATGAGATTGTTCCTTCTTAGAGGTATGACATTTCTCTAGTCCTTGATAGTTATACATTTCCATTTCAAGATGATAATCAACCTGAGGAGGAAGAGTCTGAAGAAGTTAATGCATATCAGCAATACAATAAGACTCCTTACAACCTAAGAAGTAACAAGCCCAAAGGCCCTTTGACCACTTCCATCCCACCAAATAGCTATCAGATTTCTCCTGACCCAAAAGCTACCAATAATCTTGAACCCCTGAAAGTTCCCCATCAATTAGTGTATCAGGATGCTGCTGCAGAAAATTTCCAACGATCTGACATAGTGAAAATGGGGCAGTATGTAGCTGAGGAACTGAAGAAGATGAAGGTCGGCCTTTCTATGTATGAGCTACTTAAAATACCTGAGGTTAGGACATCTTTCTTTCAAGATATAGGTGCTACAACCAAAATTGATTATATACCAAAGGAGAATACTACCACCAAAGATAACATTGATAAGGGGAAAGAAAGAATACACGTGACTGATGTGGAACAAAAGATGACACTATATAAAGACAAGAGGGAAAGTCCCCCTTTCCTCTTAAAACTTAGGATCTTCAATAGGAACCTTCATAACTGTTTAGTAGATTCTAGTGCTTCCATGAATGTAATGCCATTATCAGTCTGTAAAGCACTTGGGCTCACTCTAGCCAAGTCTTCTAGGAAGGTGACACAATTAGATAAGACTGAAGTAAATGTAGTAGGTGAATTAAACATGATACACATGCAGCCAGCTTCTGATCCTAGGGTGTAGCAGTATATAGATATTCAAGTGGTAGACATACCAGACCAATATGGCATGCTCCTGAGTAGGGATTGGTCTAGGACTTTGAACGGTTATATGGCAACTGACTTTTCTCACATGTGGTTGCCATGGAAAGGGTTAGCCAATCAGATACGTATTGAAAGAGAACCCAAGATGAAGCATATGATCATAGAATACAATCAACCCAATGAGATTTTGTTCTCAGAAGTTGATTTGGGAGTCTATCTTCCACACATTAGTCAGTCAGAAGAAGTCCTCATGCTGAGTTGCTTAAGACCCTCTAAACCACTTATAGAAAGACCAGAAAGTACAGAAGCATACATTCAATCAGATGCAGAGGACTCTTCAGGAAAAGATGAACCCAAGGTATTCAAAGGATTCTGTGATTTCATAGCCCAATTTGCGCAAGATCAAACTACTGTTGGAAAGAAGGTTCAAATGGAGGAGTTGTTATTACCCAACTAGTGCTGTATACATGATACATCACATTCTGAATTTACTTGCCAGCTATGTCAAGAGGCAATCAAACAAGTGTAAAGACAACTGAAGATCCACATAATTCCGAAGGAGGTATCGACTGTTGAAAAGAAGGAAGAACTCGAGCCTCCGCTTGATGAGAAGAAATCTGTAAAACATAATGATAACAACAAATATTTCCGCTTATGTACCCTAAGATTTGATGGCTCAAGATGCAGACAAGGGTCTGGTGTGGGTGTCGAATTAATCAGCCCCACTGGGAGCTCGTATTTGGCATCACAAAGACTGTAGTTTCCATGCACAAACAATGTCACTGAATACAAAGCATTAGTGTAGGGGTTGCTGCTAGCACTGCAAAAGAAGGTCAGAATTATCTAGGTGTTTGGTGATTCTGAATTAGTGGTGAAACAAGTAAGAAAACAATACTCATGCAATGATAAGAGGTTGAATAGGTACATGAATAGAGTCTGGGATTTGATAGAGTGCTTTGACGGTTTTAAAATCCAAGTGATCCCAAGGAGGCAAAATCATGTTGCAAATGCTCTAGCTTAGACAACAAGTACATTAGAACCAACATCCATGGCAGGATTAAAGAAGTTTTTTGTTGAATTTGTCGCCACCCTGTCTGTGCCTGATAATGTTACCAATTTCCAAGTTTTTGAAGATGATCAGCACATAATTAATTTTCTTTCTTCGTCGGATGTTTTCACTACTCAGATAATAGATCAAGAAGAAATGGAGCCTATTGAAATGGATTTAGGAGTACTAAACCTGAAAACCAATACGATTCTGCGAGGAATGGTAGAATTGGAAAGATTGTTTGATGTAGACAATCTAGGAGCTCAAAGGAAGGAGAGTCTCCAGGGGGAAAGTGTGACCCATTTGACTTGGGAACCGAAGAGAATGTTAAGAATGTGTTAATTGGGAAAGCTAGTACTGAAGAAGAAAAGATAGGAATCATACATGCATTAAGAGATTACCATGAGGGTATAGCATGGAGCTATGAAGATTTGAAGACATATGATACCTCAATCATCACGCACACCATCCCATTGAAGCCAGGAGCAAAGCCATTCAGACAAAGGCAGCGGCCAGTGAATGCTCTACTGGAACCATTGATTTTCAAAGAAGTTCAGCAGTTGCTGTCAGCAAGGATAATATTTCCAGTTAGACATTCTACATGGGTAGCAAATTTAGTTCTAGTCCGAAAGAAAAATGAAGAAATTAGGCTTTGTGTTGACTTCCGTAACTTAAACAGAGCATCTGAAAAGGATAATTACCTACTGCCTTCTTTGGATGAAGTATTACAGATTGTTAATGGATCCCAGATGATGTCATTCTTGGATGGATATTCTGGTTATAACCAGGTGATGGTAGAATATGAAGATAGATTGAAGACGTCCTTCACCTGCAAATGGGGCATCTATGCATATCGCCGCATGCCATTCAGTTTAATCAACGCTGGTGCGACTTTTCAGCGTGCCATGGATGTTTCTTTTAAGGGATTGGTTGGAAAATGTATTATCATCTACATGGACGACCTCACAGTATTCTCAAAAAGGCTAGAGGATCATGTAGCAGATTTGAGAAAGGTGTTGCAACGATGCAAGGATTATGGTATATCACTCAATCCCAAGAAGTGCATTTTTGGAGTAACTGAGGGGAAGTTGCTGGGACATGTAATCTCTGAGCAAGGAATATCTATCAACCCAGACCGGATCCAAGCATTACTCAAAGTACCTCCCCCAGCCAGCAAGAAGGAACTTAAGTCATACTTTGGTCAGATCAATTTTGTACATAAATTCGTCACGGGGTTTGCTGAGATTGTTCGGCCTCTCAACACCATGTTGAAGAAGGACGCTAAAATGGATTGGATTCCAAAAACTAAGGCTACCTTTACAGAAATTAAACAAGCTATAACCAATGCATCTATCTTGGTGAGTCCCGATTACACTTTGCCATTTCAAATATACTCATTTGCTTCCGAGCATACTTGTGCTGCAGTGTTGATGCAGAAGAGATTAGTTGATGATGAAAGACCCATCACTTTCATGAGTACCCCATTGAAAGACGTAGAGCTAAGATATCCAAATGTGGAAAAACAAGCATACACTTTGGTAAAGGCAGTTAAGAAATTTTGTCATTACATCTTAAGAAGTCAAGTAATTTCCATAGTCCCAGATGCAGTAGTCAAGGCATTACTGATGCAAAGTGAATTAGGAGAAAGAAGAGGGAAGTGGATCACCATACTGCAAGAGTTTGACATAGATATTCAACCTATGAAATTGGTAAGAGGTCAGGCCCTAACTAGAACAATGGCTGAAGTGGGACCAGACTTAGTCTCCCAGCAATACATGTTGGAGGACATTTCAAAAGATAAGTGGTACGGAGATATCATATTTTATTTACTCAATCAGTGTTGTCCACCACAGTTGAATCCAGTGCAAAGGAGAGCTCTCAAGCTAAAAAGCAGCAGTTACATGATAAAAGGATCAGTCCTTTACAAGAAAAATCACGAAGGCATCTATCTAAGGTGTTTGGACAAGTTAGAGGTCACTCAAGTATTAACTAGTTTTCATGAGAGATTCGTGACATGTCATGGATCAGCGCACTCAACAGCTAATCAAGTTCTTTGTGCTGGATATTACTGGCCAACTTTGTTCAAAGATGCATATTCACATGTAAGAACCTGTCATATATGCCAGACCGCTGCACACAGAGAATGACACGCAGCCATGCCCTTGCAACCAGTAGTGGAGGTACAACCATTTGCTCAGTGGGGCCTCAACTTTATCGGTATGATCAATCCACCTTCCTCTACAGGCCATAGGTATATTCTGACCACTACTGATTACTGCACTCAATGGTCTGAAGCAATAGCTTGTAAGCAATGCACCACAGAGGTGGTTATTAAATTTGTTGAAAAACATATTATCACTAGATTTGGTTGTCCGTTTGCTTTAGTTTGTGATAATGGCTCTGCCTTCTCATCATTATGTTTTTCTAACTAGGCATTTGATTATGGGATTACTCTCAAGTTCTCATCTAATTGCTATCCACAAGGGAATGGGGTAACTGAATCGACGAACAAAAATCTACTTGAAGTTATTAAGAAACTATTGAACAAAAACCCCAAAGACTAGCATACTCATCTTAGGTTCACCTTATGGGCTGATAGAATCCAACATAAAGCATCCCTGAACACGTCGCCTTATCACCTAGTCTATGGGATTGAACCCATCTTTCCCATCCATTTGAGGATCTCGGTACTTCAATTCATGCAAGACTACCTTGAAACTAATGATCAATTGTCCTCTAGGTTGGCCCAATTACTACATCTTGAAGAGAAACGCGACGCTGCTATAGAAAACTTTGCTAAACATTAGGGAGTCGTAAAATGATGGTTCAACAAAAGAGCCAAGGTCAAAGCCTTCCACATTTCTGATTTGGTCCTATATTGGGATAAAGCACATGAGAAGAAAGGAGAACATGGTAAGTTTGATAAACTTTGGTTGGGTCCCTATCAGATCTATGAGATCCTTGGAGACAACACATACTGACTCAAGAGCCTTACTGGTGAAGAGCTACAACTGCCTGTCAATGGCCAGTTCTTAAAGCACTACTTCCAGGCTTGAGAGGCAGTCATGCCTCATTTTAGTGTACATAGTTAGGGGTTTGTTTGCTTTGGTTAGCTTAGGTTGCCTTTAGTTTAGTTTTGCTTTCTTGCCTTTGCTTCCCTTAGTTGTTAGGTGTTTTTCTTAGATTAGTTGTCCTTTTGGTTTTGCTTGCTACGCTTGCTTTCTTGCCTTTAGTTTAGTTTTGCTTTCTTGCCTTTGCTTCCCTTAGTTGTTAGGTGTTTTTCTTAGATTAGTTGTCCTTTTGGTTTTGCTTGCTACGCTTGCTTTTCTGTGGGGTCTTTGTTTTTGATGTGGTGGCAGTTATGCAGGCTTGCAAGTGCTTCTTTGATGGGTAAATAATCATGAGTCTTCCTTCAAGAAGCCAAGGTTTCCACTTAGTTTTTCTGTGGGTTCCATTATTATGCCAAGGAGTATGGTGTCTGTTCATTAGAAATGAGTTATTAGTTGGTGCACCTGAAGTATTTTCTAACCATATATCTTTTACACTCTAAATGATCCTAAGGTAGCTAGGCAAATCTAAGTGATCCTATGTCAAGTAAAAGGGTTGACTTCCTCTTCTACCACATACACTATCAATCAAGAAAGAAGGCGGGTGACACTAAGTGTTGCTAGCCTACATTAGGTAAGAATAAAAGGTGTTTTTCAACACCAGACCCATTACAGTGCAAATAAAAGAGACTACCAAATTGCAAATACTTACAAAAGGTAATATCCAGAAATGATTAACATCAAATGTCCTCATACCAGAAAACATTACTGGTCATTTGTCCATTTCAAATCTCAGCATATTCATAAATTTGAACATTTCCTGGTCGTAGAATGTTCTCCACTTTCTAGCTTGTCTCAGGGGATCTTGGATGAACTTAGTTGCCGAAGGATGGGAATGAATACAATTGCATGCACTCAGGTTTTCAAGATATGGAAGGTTGCACTGGTTAGTGATCTTAGATCCTTGATAAGGTACCTTGCTTTTTCATTTAATACGTGGGTAACACAGAAATTTTGGGTTCAAACTAAACATTTATCATTAGAATGGTTAGGAGCATTTCCTAG
Organism: Cunninghamia lanceolata; assembly: GCA_027924645.1. Lineage (NCBI taxonomy): Eukaryota > Viridiplantae > Streptophyta > Pinopsida > Cupressales > Cupressaceae > Cunninghamia > Cunninghamia lanceolata. The sequence continues at coordinate 4,768,585 of BSBN01000378.1, read as the reverse complement.
CAGAATCGCCATTTGTTGTGCCTCGCACACACACCCCATTCAAAAATGGGACCCCCTCTTTTTGACTTGGCTTAGGGTGTCAATTAGATCTTTTCAACTACTGAGTGTTTAAGTGGTCAAAGTGCATTTTGACCTTGATTGAATGATAGTATTGAAAAATCACCTCAAGAATCTGCTAGGTTGAATCTTTATTTTCCTTTTGAAGGTCTTGAAATGCCCTTTTGCACTAGATTACCCTTCAACCGACCGTTGTGCTAAATTCCTAGCTATCCACGCTGATTTCCTCTTTGACGAACTTCTGTGCTAGAATCGACGTTATCCGACTTGTGCTAAATCAAGTGATCACTGACTAAGTCAAACGAAGCCAAAACGCCCGTAAGTCGGATGGACCTCAAATTCCCGCAAACTGTGCCAATTGAACTTATAAGTTTTAGCACTGAAAATGGTCTTGTCCGATCAGGTCCAACGCACCCAATTTCCCTGCCAGGTCCGAGCTAAGGAAAGACCGTGCAAACCCTAAACTAACAGACGTACACCTGCGCATTAATGGCAATTTTGCCAAAGGATATAAGGGGCAAACCCTCTGTGTTAAACCATTTTCTTTGCATTAAACAGGATTTCGAAGCTCCGTTTGTGACTTTGAACTTTCTTGCTATCGATTTGCCAAATCTCGAACCCGCGACCACCCCTATTTGCACAATCCGGACGTGCCTTCATATTTACCAGGTAGGGTTTTGAACTTTTCCTTCCGAGTTTTCACTGCATAGCTTTTAGGGTTTGGATTAAACAATTAAATCTTTCTGAAAAGCAACCATTCGTAGGGTTTTGTGGCTAGGGTTTACGTACATGGATTGTAGATTTTTATTTAAACCCTCCCTAAGATTCTCTAGTGAACATGTGAACGAATCACCATAGGTCAAAAGGGCAAGACTTAAACAAATTTCCCGTAGAACCTTTCAATCTTTAGCGCTAGAATGAGGTCTGATTGACCTATGAACGAGCCCACTTTTAGTTAGTCAGAAACCTCTAAAACCCGCACCGCACACTCAGACCCATTTGGCGCTAAAAACCTTGATGTCTGACCTACATGCTCACTTCGCATTTCTTTGACTTGGTCAGAAAGACCTAAAAGCCTCACTAGCCTTGAAACTGACTTTTGTGCCAAAAACCCCTGGCTCGGACTTTGCGCTAAAAGACCTCGTCTTCGACTTGGTCAGACACCTTGAATTTCCCCACAAGGTTAGTGCCATCTCAAAATCCCGCTAGAAGAAACAACTCAGTTTTGCGTTGAAAACAATCCCTTCTGATATGCGCTACAATGCTCTCTCACCGACTTGGTCGGTAGTAACCAAAACTCGTGTAAATCAGACCTCGCCAAATCTCACGCAAAAGCAATACAAAGAGCATCGATAGGCTTTGCGCTAGAAACACAACCGATTGACTTGATAACTAGTGGAGGTCAGTAACCTCTAAAACCCGCGTAGGTCGATACTCATCAAAGTTCACGCAAAATGTTTTAATGCATAAATGGTAGTAAAGCCTTTGGTCAGACCTACCCATTTCTTCCGCTGAGGTTGGATGACCCTGATTTCAGCGCTTTTCTTCCTGAAGGTTGGATGACTCTTAAATTAGCACAAAAGATACAAATGACTATATTTTCTAAGATGTTTCAAAAGGAAAGTGTTAGAAATGATTGAATTAATGTTGTAATGCATTGTTAATAAGGATTTTCATGGAATTTCTTGCAACATTTGATGTTTCTCTGCATGCATTAATGATAATTGTTATAATTACAATAAATGTTGGATTCGAGTTTCCTTCAAAGAGTATATCAGTAGTACTAGCAGATGCATTAAAGATTCTTAAACTTAGGAGTATGTAAGAGTTTCCTCATGCTATCAAACTTATAAGATCCGGTCGTGCAGACTAAATGATTGCTCGAGCCCAAGCTATGAAGTACGAATTCAAAGGAATCCCTCCAGAGATCAAGATTCACTCCGGGTGGAGTGATGTAGGAGATACAGACCTGGGCCACATAGACCTAGATGATTTCAGATTAAGCATCTTCAGTCCAAACCCAACTCCTAGGGCCAGAATACTCAGAGATAGTGGTATTTCACAAGCTGCTACCTTCCCCACTTCAGTGCAATGTGTAGAGATAATGGCAACTTGTGCAGACAAATATGATGTAATGACAAGAACCATCCAAACAGCCAGTGGAGATATCTTGGCTAATTTAACCCCACCTTCTCTAGCAGAGACCTTTGATATTCCCTTGCACAAGGTTATGACTATGCCAGACAAAAAGGGATCACAATATGCTTATAGCAAAGATGTAGAAGGCTGCAGAAAGCACATAAATGACAATTGGGCCAAAAGCAGGAAGTCTGTTCTCATCAAGCTTCCCAGAATATTATACAGAAGTGATTTCCATGATGAGATTGGAGACTTGGTGACTTTCTTGAGCAGGATATATGGACTACCCACAGCCTCCACTTTTGAAGACTGGATGTTTGTCATTATCACTGAGATATTGAAAGGGACTAAGTTCCATTGGGCCCAAATCCTCAGTGACAACATTCATAAGGCCTTTAGTGATTTCAAGGACAAAAAATACTTCAGATGGACATCCTACATTGTTTATGCATTGACAAGGAGAAATCACTATGTTGGGTTGTCCAAGATTGGAGAAGTCAGGAATGATGAGCAAACTAAGATAAAGGTGTATGAATGCTACCCACAACTGACCTCTTCTCAATCCTTAATATATTTTAAAAGAGTGAATGATGCTTTCACAATGTATATAGCCAGAATGTTGCAAGGTAACACAGCCTTGAGGATTTCCACTAAGGCCATGAATGAAATAACTAGATATGGCAGATGGTACATCTAGTTTGATAAATTTACATATTTGAGGGTGCAAGGCTTCACTGGGATGGCCTACAGACTTCCCAAGTACCCCGATGATAAGACAGTGCTGCTGGAACTGTCTAGACAGTTAATACCCTGTGCTAAGAAGCTCAAACACTTACACAGAACTAATGTACAGTTTCCCATCAAGTTTGGCAAGGGAATGTATGCATGCCCTTCTTTGGCATCTGCAAAGCACTCTGATAAAGAGCTTCAACTCCTAAATTTGTATTACTATAATGCAAGGGGTCATTTTGATCCAAATAGAGTGATGGAAAGATTCGTGAGCAAGAAGCTTTTCCACAAGATGCACATTGAAGATTTTTCGGCCAATTGCCCTGATGATTATGAAATCATGAAGAGAGCACATTCAAGGTTGCCTCTAGATTTTGTCAAGAAGTTTCATATTATGGCAGTGCCAGACCAGCTACAGGATGATGAAAATGTTATGGTCAGAGGACCATGGGAATCTCAGTACCATCAGCCTATCCCATTGCCAAATTGGGCAAATGCAGAAGAGAGCTCCCTAGATATTGTTATGAGGGAACCTATCAGGTTAAGCAAGGCCTGGGTAAGAGGTTAGGTAGCTTCTCTAGAAGGACAGGGAATTCAGCTTACCTTTACAGCATTGGATTCAAATAAAGACTCTGGGGGAGAGGAGGATGAGCCAATCCATGTCACAGATGAGGCAGGGCCAGCATGAGAAACAGAAGTCAGATAGTGAAGAACATACATTGCTGGCAAAAAAAGCAAATAAGATGAAGAAGCCATCTGCAAGGTCTCCTCAAAAGAAAGATCAACCTCCTTCTACCAGGACAAGGGCTTCCAAGAAAAGAGATATGTCAAGTGGTTCTGGAGAAGGCTCTAAGGCCAAGAAGGTAAAAGTAAAAGAGATTAGTAAAGAGGATGCTACAACCAAGGAAGGTTTTGATCCTCTAACTGCCCAGCCTCCTACTACCCAAAATGTGGGCACTGCTATCACAACCCCTGTTGTTTCTACTACCGCTTCTCCTTCTATCACTCCTTCCTCTGCTACATCCACTTCACCCATAACCTCAGCTTCCATAACTCAAGAAACATCTCCTACCACCTCTCTTACCTCTGCCATTGCTACTACTTCCTGCTCACTGGCAATTTCTTCCAGCGCCTCTAGCATCCCTATCTCTTCCATTGTCGCCATTTCATGCCCTTCCACTATCACTACACTTGCATCTTCTACTTCTTCCACTCAATTACCATTACCTCCCATTTCTACTATCCTTTCACGCCCTCTTCCTCTACCTTCATTACCTTTCCTTCACCTCTTGTCATTTATTCCTCCTTATCCTCAGTCTTGGCCAGCCTGATACAAGCCAATGCACCTTCCCTAGCCATATCTTCTGCTGTCCCTATTTCACAAATGCCTATAGATTCATTGGCAGTACCACTGCTACCCGAGATTGAGAAAGTATGTACAGAGTTGGGGTTGCATGATCCTCAAACAACATTTGAGGAGGAGAAAGATACTTTGGCTGAGGTAAGTGATAAAGACTTCAATGAACCTTCAGCCAATGCGGAAATCATTGATGTATCTGATAGTCCTCTAGACAAAGATCAAGCAGCAGAAGTTTTTAAGTCTGCTCAGGAAAATGTAATGGAAAATATGGAAAACCTTGCTCAAGAAGAAGAAAAGGACGAAGAGAGAAGTCCAGACGAGAATGAAGAGCCAGAGCAAGAACAAGAACCGCCCATGGAGTTGGCTGTAATTGATAAGGATGGAGCTACTGAAGTAAACAAATTTTCTGCACCTGAATGGCTGCAAGGTAGAATAACATATCCTGATCCACAAGTAGAAGTAATGTAGCTTGATCTGAGTATGATCCTGTCACAAGCTTAGAAGCCTAAGAAATAGAAGAAGACTAAGATACAGTCGAGAATCTATAAGAATGAATCAGGATCAAGAATTACAGAAATAGCAGTCTTGCCAGCTAATGTAATAAAAGAAAAGGTTAGGGCAGAAGATTACACAATATCTACAGTTGATCTGGGGCCAGCCACTCGTGCTCAAAGAGTGGATGATTTTAAAGACTCGATCACATCAATTTTGGAACAATTGGACAAAGATGAAATGTCCAAGAAAGATCTGAAACAACAAAATGAAGAACTTCGTGCATGCCTCCATTTTTTGGTAAAGCCAGTAGATGCAGGAGGAGATATAAGGACAATAACCACTTTTCCGTCTATTGATGAAATGGCTAGATTGGGTGAGGTAAGATCAAAATCCCAAGGTATAGAGAATTGGTTATTGAAAGTTTTTGAGATGGGATGTGAAACCATTGGTGCCTCTGCTCAAGCTCACAGGAAATTAGTAGAATTGCATAAGAAATGGAAGGACTTGTGCGAAGAATGCAATTCTTTTGATGAGTACTATTTGCATATGTATCCTCAAATAAAGAGCATCAGAGAATTGTCTGCCTAGACTCTAGTTGTAGAGAATATTCTGACTGGGAATTAGCTACCAAAGGCCATTGAATGGTATCAACATTTGCTTTTGAGAAAAGAAACATTTAACATATAAAAGAAGCATACAAACTGGCTAATGAGGAGCTTAAATCAATAATTTATGATATCAATGATTCTTTAAAGGATTGACGGGAAGCATCCTATGATGATTATGCCCCTTTTGATATCGAGAAGTGTAAAGATAAGTTACATAAAGTGATTTTTGAAGATGCCACGCTCAGTATGGAGGAAAGGTTGGACAAGGCAAGCAACCTCATAGCTGAATTCAAGGCATTTCAGGAGGCAGGAGCAGAGATAGAGAGAATACATAGTAAATTCAGTTAGGAACTAGAGGTGTTTGACTATCGGATAAATCATTTGAAGGATCCAGATCTGTCTGAAATTAATCCTGCATTTGACGCGTGGTTGACTTATCACAACAAGCTGGCCGACAAAGACAAAATTGACTTAGATGATGAATCCTGAGATTATTTTGAATATTCTAAGGATGTAATCTCGTCATAATTGTAAATTACTATATTCGGGGCAGCATGTGACTCTATTTTTTCTTTTTCTTGCTTCTAAAATGTTCTCTTCTACTAATATACTGAGTTGGCTAGTCAAATTGACTAGATTCAATGTATCTGGAGGCTATTTTTTGTCTTTTTCATAGAAGACAAAATGTAATCCGAGAATTGATGTGAATTGTTATATCTATATTTATTGATGTAATCTGGACCATCAGTGTCGAGTTAATCTCCACCGTTCATTTGAAAACTTGGTATGCTACTTTTGTATATAAAGGGTTGCCATTTCCACTATTTGTAAGAGAGATTTGATACCGAATTATTGACTCTATGCCATTTGAAGTAATACAAAGCAAGTTTTTGAAGTAATTCTAAGAATTTGTATCTTGTGTTGACTCATTTTGGTTTTCATGGTTCGCTTCTTGCTCTCCCATAGTTAGATTAGTTGTGCTTTTGTAATGTTCATGGTTTGCTGAAGTATTTGATGAATACTCTAAGTCCATACTTTTAGTTGTTTGTTGATGGTAAATAGCTGTGTAAAGTTAGTCTGGGCTAAATATTTGTGCTAAAGTTTAATTGCATTTCACAAGTTAAGTTATGCCACTTATTGGGTATTTAACAAATGAATGTAATCTGAAAATCTATTGACTTCCATCGAAGATAGCACCATTTATGTAGCACTGTAACACCCATTTCAGTTTGGTAACTCAGGAATCTGGTTTAAAGTTCTAGAGTATTTGTCTACTAAAGATAACCTATGCATTGTGAATGTCACTTAGGATCCTTCTAAAACTCTAACCCTTTTGCATTTTCTTCAAAACCATTGTTAGTTATTAGAATAAGAACTTTAGTAGCACTTCATTTTGTCTATTAGCTGAAAATAATAGAAGGGTTTATGTGTATTGCTGCCCCAAACTTGAAGATTTGTAGATTGCATTTAAGACCCCTTTGTAGGCATAGCTAGAACATACCAATTGACAAGTTCCAAGCAAGCTAAGACCTGGCTATATTATCCTTGGAGTAGTCTTACCTAGGTTGGGATACTTTTCAAGAGAGGTGTGAAACCAGCAATCACACCTACGTTTTTGTGTGCTAAAACCACCATCAACAGGTTGGAGGGCTTTTTCCTTCCTACAAGCTCCACAGTAGGAGGTCCTATGAGTGCATCTACAGGAAAATGCAACATGGTCTGAGTTGTGGGTGCATTTGCATACTCGAAAGAGCTCTTAGGGAACACGCTCATTCAGTAACAAAAAATGTGAATGAAATGCAAAGATATGTTCACAGCTATCCACTTTCTGAGGTTCCATGCTGTAGACTTAGCCCCACGCCACCGAAGAGTCTCTGATGAGGCGGAGGATGTCTCAGACACGGAGGACCCAACAGACTAGAATGAGGATGAGGAAATGGTAGTGGTCGAAAGTGGCGTGATATGTGCGATTGCAGGTGTGGATGATTAACTATGTCTTTTGATGTGGCGGGTCTCCGGTGGTGGCTAGGCGACGGTTAGTGTTGGTGGTTATTTTTCTATTTTTTGTTTAGTAATCTTTCATTTCTGAGTAGTTTTTATTTGTTTTAGCCATCTTAAGGGGTGTGAAACTATAAATCCCCCCTCTTTTTATACTTGAATAATATTACTATTATCAATATAAGTCTGGGGCTCTCCCCCTTCTTTTTTTAAAAAAAGCTCAACACAAGCAATTCTATGCTAACAACATCAACTTGTTCACAATTCCAAAAATTTAGATTGTAACACAAAACTAACTGCAGATTTTATTAGCATTTATGTTCAAACACATAAATCCCACAACTACAAACAATCATTTACAATATTGCCCTTTAATGGCTTCCTCCATAGTCTCTCTTAAATCTACAATTCACCAGCATCTTCTTTACTCTTCAAACCTGTATTCTTTCATTTCAACTCTAAAACCATATGTCTTTTGATGCAAAATAGGGGAACACTTATCAAGTCTCACAAACATGAGTGACTGATCTTGGAAAGAGGGACAACAAACTTCCACATCAAGACACCTACAACCTCCATTCTTGAACCCAACTTGGTTTGGACACATGTGATGAGTGTCATCATTTGGGGAGGGCATGAGACATGTTCATTTGACCAATGGAGGCTTATCAGACTCATAAATTGACCTGGCAAGTTGTCCTTCTAATCGTTCCTTCACAAATGACCTATTTTCCTTATAGCCCTAGAAATGCAGTTTAGAGGGCTTAACTCCAAAACTTTCCAAACAAATCCCAGAAATCTTTAGCTTTTTAGATACCCATTAAGTCCCTCTATAATATAATTGACATGCAGGGTACTTTGTTTTGGAACACAAGCCTCTAAAAATGACTGTACCTATTGTTCCAAGGGGCAATTAGCCCTAGGTTTACAAAGGAAGTACCCTACCAAGATGACCCAGAACTTCCTAACCAATTCCAAAACTTAGTATGGATTGCAAATAGATGGATTCAATAGGTTTTGGACCTCCATGGGAATTTCAAACTAGTTTTCTAACTAAATCTTCCTCTAGTTATCACCAATGGCTTAATACATAGAGATATCAAGCCAAATCTTCCTCAAAACTTGTCTTGGACTGCTCCCCTATACCTGCACACAAAACCCATTATAGAATACACGTATATAGACCCAACAAATCCATTTTGGGGATCTAACTTGATGATTTGGGTCAAAACCCTATCAAACTCCTAAAACCCTACCAAACCCTCCTAGGAATAGCAAATTTGGGACAACGATTGGTTCTTCCTCCTCCACAGCCTAGAACAATGAATTATACAGGAAAAAGAAGCAACACAATCTTTTTCTATTAATTTCTCCCTTCCAAACTTCAATGGTGAACTTCCCACGACCTCCAAGGGGATAAATACAATTCAAAATCCACATTATATTTCATGCAAGATTCTTCATCAATCCATAAAGGCAAAATGGTGACTAATTTTAGCCTTTTCCTAGCTTTTCTAAACATAGTGTATGTTATCTTTGAGTTCCATACAAGTTCACATTTGAAAACAAAGAAAGAGGTCTAACTCAGACCTAAATACAATGAAACCATATTCTTATCCACTCCTAGGCTCATAATGAGCATGAAAAATCAAAATTGAAGGCTCCTAGTGAGCATACAAACCAAAATTGACTATGGTGGTCTCTGCACCATACAACCGGGGTAAAAATATTTCAATCTCCTAATGAAATGAGCTCTTGGACAAAGGCTCCATGCTGTTTGATATCTTCTTCTGTCATCCATATAGCATCTTCAATTGGCAAACCATGTCATTTCACCAAATGTTCATTATAGACTTTATTTCTTGTCCTCTTAACCTCTCTTGTGTCCAAAATAGTTTTAAGTTTCACTGGCTGACTAGGTGGAAGATCCCTTATCCAATCATCATCAGCAACTTCTTTAGATTCTTCATCTACACCATTAGATCCTTTGAAAGGATACATGTCTGCAACATTGAAAATGGGGGAGATAGCAACTCCAGGAGGGAGTTCTATCTCATAGGCATTCTGACCAAACTTGTGGACCACTTTGCAAGGTCCTATCTTCTTCATCATTAGCTTTGTATATCTGCCCTTGGGCAGTCTCTCTTTCCTCAAATGAGCCAGCACCATGCAACCTACTTTGTATTGAACATCTCTTCTTCTTAGATCAGCCTTCTTGTACTTGGCAACACTCTTTTCAAGAGTTTCTCTAACTTGGTGATGTATCTCCTTCATGGCTGTGGCAAAGTCTTCTCCTTGTGTACTCCTATTGTCTACTCCCCTTAAGTCTGTCAACTCATAAATGCCTCTTGGCTTCATACCATAAACTACTTCAAAGGGTGTTCTTCCAATGTTCTTGTTTACAGAGTCATTGTAGGCATATTCGGCTTGGGGCAGTAGTAGATCCCATGACTGATTATGCTCCTTTGTTAGGCACCTTAATAGGTTTCCCAAAGACCTATTTACAACCTTAGTTTGCCCATCTATTTGGGGATGGTAGGCAGAACTGAAAGTTATATTTGTTCCCAACTTCTTCCACAAAGTTCTCCAAAAGTGACCAATGAACTTGGAATCTCGGTCAAACACTATTGTCAAAGGAAATCCATGGATTCGTACAATTTCCTTGACAAATAGACTAGCAATTTGAGAGGCATAATTAGTGGACTTACAAGCAATGAAATGTGCCATCTTACTAAATCTATCTACAACAACAAAAATGCTGTCATAACCTCTTTGTGTCTTGGGCAAACCTAGAACAAAGTCCATGTTGATTGATTCCCATGGCTGATTGGGTATTGGTAAAGGTTGATATAAACCTGCATTAGAACTTGATCCTTTAGCCTATGGCATATCACACAACTCTCCACAAACTTCTTCACATCATTATGTAACCTAGACCAATGATAAAACCTCTTGACCTGCTCCAAAGTTTTGGTATAACCAAAATGACCACTCAGGCTGCCACAGTGTTTTTCCTTGATCAAATTTTCTCTCATGGAGCATCTTGGCACACATAACTGAGCTCCCTTGAATAGTAAACCATCTTGTACCACAAACTCAGAAAATTCATTGTGAAAAACATCTTGGGATTGGCTGCAAATAGCAAAAATAGTACTGAAATCTTCATCATTCTCATACATACCTTTAAGTGCATCAATACCTACACTTTGTAACTTGATCTCCTGCACCATCATGGACCTTCTACTCAGAGCATCAGCAACTTTTCTTGCTTGTCCTTTCTTGTGTTTGATGGTGAATGTGTAGGCCTGTATATACTCCATCCACTTCATGTGTCTGTGACTCAACTTATCTTGGTTGTTCAAGAAACTCAAAGCATGGTTGTCTGTGAAGACAATAAACTCCTTAGGCAATAGATAGTGCCTCCACTTCTTGAGTGACTGTACCATAGCATTGAGTTCACAGTCATAGGAAGAGTACTTCATCTTGGCTTCATTGTGTTTTTCACTGAAGAATGCAACCAGTCTCCCATCTTGACTCAAGACTGCACCTATGGCATATCCACTTGCATCACATTCAATTGTGAACACCTTGCTAAAATTAGGCAGTGCGAGAATAGGTTGTTGAGCCACCCTTGTCTTCAATTATTCAAAGCTTTTCTTAGCTTCCCCTATCCATTGAAACTTTCTCTTCTTATCTCCTTTGATAGTATCCAGAATAGGAGAACAAATGTGGCTGAAATTCTTGATAAACTTTCTATAAAATGTGGCCAAACCATGGAAACTTCTTACCTCTGCTACTATTCTAGGAGTTGGCCAGCTGAGTATGGCTTCTACCTTCGATGGATCCATATTTAGTGTACCTTTGGAGATTACAAACCCAAGATAGACAAGCTCCTCTTTCATGAATTCACACTTCTTGAGGTTGATCATCAGTTTCTCCTCATTCAATCTTTTCAACACCATGTCTACATCCTACAAGTGTTCTTCTTTGGTTTTGTTGTACACAAGAATGTCATCTAGATAGACTACTACAAACTTACCTATGAAATGCTTGAGAACTTCATTCATAAGTCTCATGAATGTACTTGGAGAATTTGATAACCCAAATGGCATTACTAGCCACTCATAAAGACCTTCATTTTTCTTGAATGTTGTCTTCCATTCATCAGCCTCTCTTATTCTTATCTGATGATAACCACTCTTTAAATCTATCTTAGAAAAGTAACATGCATCACCCAAACTATCCATTAGATCTTCTATCCGAGGTATTGGGAATCTATACTTGATGGTTATCCTGTTGATGGCTCTGGAATTAGTGCAAAGTCTCCATTCTCCACCCTTCTTAGGTGCTAGGATAGTTGGAACAGTACAGGAACTCAAACTCAACCTAATCAGCCCTTTGTCCAATAGCTCTTGGATCTAATGTTTGACCTCTTCATTTTGCTGTGGTATCATCTTGTATGTTGCCTTGTTTGGCAAACTTTCACCAGGGATGAAATCAATGTGATGTCTTCCATCTCTGACAGGAGGCAATGAACTTGGTAGGTCTTTCACCACTATGTCTTCATACTTGGCCAATAGGACCTGCACCTCCTCTAGTATCTTTTCTACCTCTGTTTCTACCTTGTCTGATATAGGCTTGCCATTGATGGCATATCCTACCTCTTCTTCTTTCAGTGCCTTCAAAAACTCTTTCTCTTTCACCATCATCACACTTGGTCCTTCATGGATTGCTGCACCATCTTCTTTTATGGGTGTAAGATTGTAGGTCACTCCATCCTTCAAAATCATGTATGTATTCTCTTCTCCGTCATGTTTGGCCTTTCGGTCAAATTGCCATGGTCTGCCTAAGAGTAGATGGCATACATCCATAGGGATGATATCACACAAGATCTTGTCCTTATAGCCACTAATGTTGAACTCCACCCAAGCTTGTTCATTCACAAGAACTTGTTGATCCTTATTGAGCCATGATACCTTGTAGGGTGTAGAGTGAGGAATCTTCTTTATCTTCAACTTTTCTACCATTTCCAGAGACACAAGATTGTTAGTAGAACCAGAATCAACAATCACCTTACATACCTTTCCTTGTGCTTTGCAGAGTGTTCTGAACAAGGCCTTTCTATGTGGGGGCTCTTTGACTAATGGTACCTTCAACAATGTCCTTATCATTAAGGATTCTCCTACCTCTGGGCCTGCATGCATAGAATGTGAGTTTACACTCTCTTGGTCCTCCTCTTGCATTATGTGGACTCTTCTATCACCTCCATGTGAACTTTATGCTTGTTTGTCTAGACATTTGAATGCAAGATGTCCAACTTGATTACAGTTGTAGCACTTGCCTGTGAAGGTGCTTGACCCTCTACCATGGCCTCCAAACCTACCTCTACTATTTGATCTCCTTCCTCTAAAGCTGCCTCTTTCACTTGACTCTCCTCTTGGTTCATGGTTCTCCTTGTTGTTGTCATTTGTTTCTCCTTATTGCTTTTGTCCTCTTCCACCAAAGTTTACTCTTCCTCTGAAGTTCTTTCCTCTACCCCTTCCATTTTGTTCTTGTTTCCTCTTGATCTTCTCCTCAGCTCTTACTGCCAACTGGAAGCATTCTTCCACATTCCTGGGTGTAGTGAGACTTAGTTCATTTTGGATATTGAACCTAAGCCCATTCATGTATCTAGCAATCTTCTCAACTTCATCCTCATTATGGCCAGTTCTCATACTAAGCTTATGAAACTCCTCTATGTAGGCCATTACATCCATCTCTTTCTGTTTCAAGTTCTGCAACCTTCTGAAGGTTTGAATGGCATAATCTTTTGGAAGGAATTGACCCTTCACCTTGGACACCATCTAGTCCCATGAACTGATTTTGGTTTTTCCTTATCTTATTCCTTCTAACTGAACATAATTCCTCCATGTCAGTGATGCTCCCTTCAACTTGGTCTTTACCAGTTTGACTTTTGTCATGCCCACATTTTCCTTGTGGTCACAACACACATCACACGTGTCATAGCCACATCTGTTATGTGGTTATGACACGAGATATGAAAAACTTTTCTCACACTGTCCTACAAACCCCCTCGCATGCGTAAGCATGCTCGACGGTGTTCTCTCATGGCGAAAATACTACAGCTTTCGGCGGGATATAAGTACAATTGCGTGCAACCAGACGCAAGCAGACCAACAAGAGGATCTCTACGATGCTGCTAACGTCATTGCAAGAGTGAGATTACCAAAATTCCTAAATCTAAACCTCGGCAATTTCCGGCAGTATAACGCCTTACGGCGTTAGTGGGAACTACGCATCACTCATTTACGCACGTGGTTCGCTAATAGATTAACAACTTCCCACGACGCCTTGTTCCGACTAAACCGACTAGTGATCTCCCTATTTAGTCAATTTTTAGCAAGGCACGGTTGTCTGTCTCCTCTCTTGTTTCCTGAAACATACTCCTCCTACGACTTAGCATTCTCAACAAGGCGGTTTGTTTGCTTTCTCTTCCCTTTTCTCTGGGTCTTAATTTTGATTGTATTTTTATCGTGCTCACCTTAACTATTTCTGTGATATTTAGTTTGTTTATATTTCGGTCTCTCTCTCTTTCATTTTCCTTTCTTCATATTGGGCATCAATCAGGGTTATCACTGTTTCTATTGTTAATATTAAACCTAACATCTGGATGATCCAGGTCACATAGGTTGGTTTACTACTTCGCTGGACTCGGTCTCCTAGTCTTCTCCGATCTAGGTTTCTTCTCTTGTATATCTTACTTAAACTTGTTCCTAAGCAAATTTTGGCTAGAGGGTCCATCAATTTAGTTCTCTTATCCCATGTGGGAATTGTCGCGCATTTTCTCCTCTATGTTTTTCCAATGTTACTTTTTCTTCTTCTGACTCTCTTACAGGTTTACTTATATGGACGTTTACTACAGTTGAGATTAAAATGGCCTCACCTGGACTTTCTGTGATGACTCCTTAAATTTATTTCCAGTGACCTTTTAAACATGGTGACGTGTAATTTTTTTCCTCTTCATTTTCCCGGTTATTGAACCGCGTTGATAGTGAAACTTCCGAGAAACTCTTCCTGGGTAACACAGTATATTCCTTTATGCTCTCATTAAATTATAATTTTATTTTCTCTTATCTATAATTACTGTTGTTATTATTACTAATCAGTATTATTAATACTTTTATTGTAAATCATTTACCGTTGTTAATACATGTAGGAGGCTCTCGACTTTATAAAACCCTTACCATGGAAACATAAATTCTTTGGTTGTTTTGTTCAACACTTAAGAAAACCTAACTGTGGAAATATTACAAAATCCTTGTTTAATTACGTTTGTACTCCACTTAAGACGAAAACATAATTCCCATATTTGAAACCCCCCCTTTTTTTTTGACTTAATTTTGCACATCCCCTTGTTATGAATGATAGAGAGGGCCTCATAAAATGGCCCAAGACGCCTCTTCTATGTATATATATACCATATATATAAATATATATATGTAATATATATATACATATAGAACTATATAACTAACTATATCTTTATTTATTTACAATTCCCCTTAAAACATAATATATATATATATATATATATATTTATTTTGTTATTTAATGATCCATTGCATGTATGTTAGGGCTAAATAGCCCTAACATTTTATTTTACTTAACATTTTATATTTTGTTGTGCAGGGGACTAGCGGCAGGGGTCAGCCGCACAGAGGGACGGAGGCCGCAAGAGACAGCGGCGGCGAAGCGCTGCTGTGGGCGGAGTTAAGAGCTCCGCGGGGGTTTAAACGGCAGGGGGATGTGGGGAGGGGCGGAGCTCCACCCACATCCCACGATGTGGGGTGTGGGTGGGGCTCCGCCCCTCCCCACACCTCTGTGTTAAATATATGGGGACTGCGGTGGGGATTACTCCCCACCGCCCAACATACACAAAGCTTCGATTGTGTTTTCAACACAGCGTTCTCAAATGACGCCAGTCTTAAAATGAGATCCGTTTATATTGCATTCGATGATAATAAAACATCAATAATATATATATATATATATATATATATTTATTTATTTAAGTCTCTTTAAATCTGTAAATCTTGTTTTTGTTTTACTACACAATTTATTCAGTTACGATTATTCTATTTAAATATATATATATATATATGCAAATGTATATATATATATTTTATTGGATAATACCATTCAAATTTGTCCATTACAATGAAATAGTTAGTTTCTCATATTCGGTAAAAAAAAAATGGTAATTAAATAACAACTAATATATTTATATATATATATATATATATATATATATATATATATATATATATATATATATATATATATATATATATATATATATATTTATATATAGCGATATATATTCCATTTTCATAAAACATTTAAGTTTCTTAAATTAACGAACAGAAATATATACATGCTAGATTTCCTCTAATCTTTTCAACTTAACTGAAACCACTATATATGAAGAATAAACTTAAACATTTAAAATTGTCTTTTCCATTAGAATAATGAACCATAAAACTAACATTTCAACTAGTTAAGCAATTCCAAACTTTCAATTACATAAACAAACTCAGATTAGATTGCAAATAAGAGATGAACTCTTCCTTTCAGTAACATATTAAACACTATTTTTAAAAAGGTTTCCAAAACAACATAACTTGAAAACCACATTCATATTCCAGAAAAGATAACTCTTCTACTACATAAAGCAAGAGATAATTTTAAACCCTGGATACAAACAACTAACTTCCCAGATATGAATTTCCTTCTCCCAACAATATACAACTGATAGCTTGTGACAACCAAGTAAAAGTCCATCAATAACAAGATCAGGGAGGTGATTTCCTTCACTCCCAGGGTAACGATAAATTACAGCAATAACAAGAGAGGTGCTCCCTCTTCAACTCTTATGAAATGACCCAGGCCTAATTCTCATGACAAAGGAGAGTAAGCTGTTTCTTCATAAATATCCAACCAGAAGCTCCAAGAGAAAACCTGCGTATCAAAGACAAACAAAGAAGAAAACACCACTCATCTAGCTCTCCTCCCTTCCGTAGACCCACAAGTGGGTCACCCCCAAGCTAGGGAGACCATACTCACACCTGGGTAACTCAAGCACTCCACTTCACAATAGTAACAACAACAATCCCAAAGCACACAAACACCCATGGGTCATTTACACAACACGGAAACTCAACTACAGTGAGTTTCATAAGGGGCAGGAGAGTGGACACACTCGACTCCAGAGTGTCACCCTGACAGATAAGTTAACCAATACAATTTCTCTTGGTCTCAAACCAAGTTTGATCACAAATTCTTAAGAAATCTGTATATGACTCTCAAGTCAAAGATACAGACACAGATACATGCCCTCAAGGCTTTCAACATCCCAAAAGATGGAAACAGGTATGCACCTGAGGAGGATCTCTCCTCCCCTACCCCAAACTTGATGAGCATTTCTCCCAAGTGGGAGAAGCTCTGTCAAACAACCCGACAACAAACCCCACAGAAAGCAAATCTAAACACAAATTCACACACTTTACATACACATTCAGCTATACGAAACAAAGGTAAAATTCAACCAACCTTACAAAGCCTTCCTAGAATGAAGCTGTTGCAGAGCCCACAGAGTTCTCTTCCAACCTTAGCCACCTCTCTCCTACAAGCTAACTTTTCTATTTTTGGTAAGGCAAAATGAAAGTTTCCCCAAAATTCAACTCCCTTCCTCCCCTCTCAAAATTGGAAACAAATAACCCCATTTCTTTTCAGTTTCGAGGAATGGGGAGGTGACACTTGTCACCTCCTCACCCTTCCCCAAAACCACTATTCTGTCCTGGTGGCTTATGTCACTCACCCATCCCTAGAGTACTCCTTATCCCTTTCCTCCTGTCATTTCTCTTTCGCATGGGAGAAATAAAAGGAGTTAATGGGGAAGAAGACAGGTGACCCATGCCCCTTCTTCCCTTCTTCACATGGGTGTCCCCACAGCACATGGGGGAATCTCACTATGGAAGGGGTGACTTTAAGTCAATCCTTCAATAATGGATGGCATCTCTTACCTTGGGGAATGTAGAGGGGATGGGTTGGGTGTTGGTACAACCCATCATGTCCCCTCCTACCTCCAATTTTCGCCACTTAACTTTAGGGGGAAGTTAAGATGACTAGATGGAGGTTACTCAAGGGTTACCCATGCCAAATGGGCCCCTGGACCCATGGGGTATAACCCAGGGTCAACTTTAACCCATACAAGACACCCCTGGTCAAGGTAAAGCACAAGAAAAGGCCTCATAAATTTAAATTAAATAAGGAAATTCAATTTCAATCCTTTTTACAACACAAATTATAAAATAATGTTACATGAGGGTAACTTAACCCACTCGACCATACGAAAGACCACATTACATCGTTACATCAAACACAAAGAGATCTTGGTTCCTCGTGGAACCAGATCGACTTAACAGGGAATAACAAATAACAAGGTGCGGAATGATCTCCGAATTCTGTGGTTCGATTAGTAATTCCTGCACACTAAATTACAAGATCAGTAACCACATAAAATCATCATAGCCGAAGCAACTTGAAAACATGCATTATCATGATATAGTACTAATTAACATAAATGAAATCATATTACAATTTTCCATCATCACCTAATTAATGTTTTTCTGAAATGTAAACTTATCCAAACATCACCCAATTAGTTTTTTCGAAATCATAATAAAGTTTAATAGTTTGACAATTCTGGGAACTACTATCCCACAAATATAAAAAGTAACAATAACAGTAATGTAAATAGTCATAACAACAGAAGTAAAAAGGGCAGTCCTCACAACTTTCTTCTCTTCAGGCATCTCTTTGTACTCAAAGTAGTTATCTAACAAATCAATCCATTCTAGTACCTCCTCACTGTTCATCTTACCCTCATACATGGGCAACTCCATCTTGACATCAGTGCTTTCTCCTTTCACAGTTTGCAACATCTTCATAAACCTTTTTGCATCTGGATCCATCTCTGTCTCACTAGATCCCTCTTGAGGGTCTACATTCTCACCCTCACACTCTTGGTCACTATCTTCCTCAATGACCCCACCTCTTCTCAGGTTTGCTTCAATGGCTGCACTTGTTTGGTTAGGACTCCTTGAGATTCCTTCATCAATCTTACTTCTTTAGTGAGGACTGGACTATTCTTAGGAGGCATCTTGTACTCCTTCCTCTTCTTCACTCTTTCCCAATCAGAACTTGTGCTCTGATACCACTTGATGCAAAACATGGGAACACTTATCAAGTCTCACAAACATAAGTGACTGATCTTGGAAAGAGGGACAACAAACTTGCACATCAAGACACCTACAACCTCCATTCTTGAACCCAACTTGGTTTGGACACATGTGATGACTTTCAGTATTTGGGGAGGGCATGAGACATGTTAATTTAACCAATGGAAGCTTATCAAACTCATAAATTGACCTGGCAAGTTGTCCTTCTAATTGTTCCTTCACAAATGACCTATTTTCCTTGTAGCCCTAGAAATGTGCTTTAGAGGGCTTAACTCCAAAACTTTCCAAACAACTCCCAGAAATATTTAGCTTTTTAGATACCCATTAAGGCCCTCTATAACATACTTGACATGCAGGGTACTTTAATTTAGAACATAAGCCTCTAAAAATGACTATACCTATTGTTCCAAGGGGCAATTAGCCCTAGGTTTACAAAGGAAGTACCCTACCAAGATGACCCAGAACTTCCTAACCAATTCCATAACTTAGTATGGATTGAAAATAGATGGATTCAATAGGTTTTGGACCTCCATGGGCATTTCAAACTAGTTTTCTAACTAATCTTGCTCTAGCTATCACCAATGGCTTAATACATAGAGATATCAAGCCAAATCTTCCTCAAAACTTGTCTTGGACTACTCCCCTGCACCTGCACACAAAACCCATTGTAGAATACATGTATACATACCCAACAAATCCATTTTGGGGCTCTAACTCGATGATTTGGGTCAAAACCCCATCAAACTCCTAAAACCCTACCAAACCCTCCTAGGAATAGCAAATTTGGGACAACGATTGGTTCTTCCTCCTCCACGGCCTGGAATAGTGAATTACATAGGAAAAAGGAGCAAAACAGTCCTTTTCTATTAATTTCTCCCTTCCAAACTTCAATGGTGAACTTCCCACAACCTCCAAGGGGATAAATACAATACAAAATCCACATTATATTTTGTGCAAGATTCTTCATCGATCCATAAAGGCAAAATGGTGACTAATTTTAGCCTTTTCCTAGCTTTTCTAAACATAGTATATGCTATCTTTAAGTTCCACTTCAAGTTCACATTCTAAAACAAAGAAAGAGGTCTGACTCAAACCTAAATACAATGAAACCATATTCTTATCCACTCCTAGGCTCATAATGAGCATGAAAAATCAAAATTGAAGGCTCCTAGTGAGCATACAAGCCAAAATTGACTATGGTGGTCTCTGCATCATCTTCCAACTTGTGCCATGCCATACCTTTCCACATTACACACTGGCCGACTCCTCTCAAGCTTGATTTCTCTCCATTCCTCGAACAATGAACTTTATTTAATTACAAATGATCTCTGTTTTTCCCAGGCAGCCACGTCCTCTACTATATTTTCCCCTCATTTTTTTTGTTTATCTCTATCCTTTTCTCCCCTTTCTCTCTCTGTCGCCAAGTTCTTTTCTTCTCTGTGTCGCCAAATTTCCATGTATCTCCCTTTCAACTTCTGCATGGTGTTTTGATTTCAGGTATCTCTATTCCCTTGCCCACCACGCACTAGCTATTTCTATTCCCTTCATTTCTTTTTTTATATTTTTCTGTTCTTTTCTCTTTCAATCAGCTTGCGCCCTTCCAAATTGACTTCTTGTGCATTATATTTAGGTGACTTTTCATTTCCAAAAGCATATCAGAACATAGGAGGTGTTGCCCAAGTGAAAGAAAATTAGAACAGTTTTAAAAATGGATTTAAACTTGCATTGCCAACTCAACATCCCATGGATGGTCACCCCGCCCACATTTCTCTTCATTTCCAAAAGGTAAGATACATCCTATGAGGTGTTGCCTCAATTTAATTTCATTGCATATTCATTGTAAGTCTTGTAATTTAATACATCATCATTTGTATGTATCTTAACCACCCATACAACATCATTTGTATGCATCTTAACAAGTTGTTTCTGACCACAAAACAAATGCTTTGGTCACGCACTATATGGGCCGCGCCTCTACCGAGGCAAAGTGAGTTATACCAAAAGAAAGCAGAACTTTCATTCTAGCACAAAGCAATCAATAGCTTAAGAAGGAATGCAATATAAATTGCATATGAAGTGAGACACCTTCCAAAGGAATGAATGCCTTATTGGAATCAAATGTCGACCCTAAGTTGCTCTCCATTTATAGTGTGATGCAGATCAAGGAGGAGACATATCTTATTTCCATTGTGGCATTTTGTCGAACAGTTTACATAATGCAGCCAGCATCTGTCAACTTGTATACATTCATTGCCTTTATGACTTCCTGAGTGATATGCATCTAAACCTTCTTGACAACAGGTGATGAATTGCAAACAATGTTACATTTAATCATACATATGTCCGCTCATCTTCCTTGGGTGTCGATGGTGGAGACAAACTCACATGCACACCAAATTAAACCAAGACAACTACCAAAAACAGAGGTTAAACAACAAAACCAAATGCTAAATCTTTTTTGGGTGATGCAGGATTGCATATATGCTCAGGTGCTCCTACATTAGTTTGTGACACTCCCAATGATAGGGATGTTGTGCTTGAAGGGGGTTTGAATGTGGGGTGAGCACTCTCTTTTGCCTAAGCCCTAGTTTCCTTCTTTCGATTTGGTGATTGAGCCTCTCACTATCCTACCAATATAGGTTTGGTTTCCTAGGTTTGAATGTGGGGTCAACACTCTCTTGTGCCTAAGCCCTAGTTTCCTTCTTTCAATTTGGTGATTGAGCCTCTCACTATCCTACCAATGTAGGTTTGGTTTCCCAGCCTCTTGCTTCAATTTTGGTAAGAATCTTTCTTTGTTGTTGTCGGTAATTTATTTTGAGGCAGCTCCTTTGGAATAATCTGGATACTACAACATTCACCCACATGACTTATGCCTACATTTTGGTAGATTTAGATATAGATCCAAGACACTATCAATGAATATTGTTTTGTAGGTGAAGCATTGCCCTTAGGTCCAACTCCTTGACTTTGAAGGCCTTCCTTTCTATTATATCGTAGGTTCTTTGCTACCAATCGCATGGCATTAGATTGCATCCACCCTAGGCACAAGGTAGGTATTTTTTCTACTTTGTGACATGATGTTCTCCCACATCATTTCACTATTAAGGCCCTTGATGATTATGGTTCTTCACATGGTCCAAATGTTCCTCCTATTAATGTTGAACTTGCCTCTCATGTGGTGGCTTCTCCTGATACTGTAGAACCTCCTTTTGGTTTGGATTTCCCTTCTATGCCAATTACACATGCTTATATTCAACCTCTATTGCCATATTTGAAGATCTTTGTTGTGCCTATGCAGGTTGCCTCCCTTCCTATACCCCATGCTAAGATTTCGATCGAGCCTTGTGCTAGGCTACTGGTTACAAGACCCTCTCCTTTGGCCTCTTTCTTGATGGAGGGGGATGGTAACATTTCATGGACAATTATTCAAAAGAGGAGGCAAGGTCCTCCTATATTTGTAACCTTGCACCCACAATCCCAGGTAAGGAGATTGAAGGGATGTAGAATGGGTTTGGAGACTATATAATCTTATGGGTTAGTTGGGTGATGGGCTTTATGTGTTCCCAGAGTCTTTTTTTTGTGAGGCTGAAGGGTTTTAACTTTATATCATCTTTATATTAGCCTTGTGTTGTGTATGTTACTTTTTGAGCATTATGCTTTTGTAAATGGGCGGGGTCCCTTTCAAAGCCCTCATTTTACCCAATAAAAAAACACTCTTGCATGAATAAAACTAGTTCTTCAAATAAATAAACAATGTAAATAAAATAAAATAATTCTTAAATAGTTCTAAAGTAAATAAAATAACTCAAGATTGATATATGTTGGCATTTTTAGATAGATGTATTTAAGATATCTATACTAGTTCTATCTCACTTTACTTAATTAGGCCGAAGCATTGATGAAAGAAAAACTAGTCACAAATGACATTATTTGTAGATATAAAGACATCAAAATTTTACAATATATATAGTAATAGCTACAAATGGAACTATTAAAAAATAGCTAGGTGGAAATAGGCACCTCGAGAAGGATATCTCTTGGCATACTTTAGATATATTTTTTAAATATAGGTTGCTAGTACATACTTCAATCACATTTATATCCCTTATTGCATTACAACTACAGTGGTCATTATGCGTGTAGGTTGACTTGCGAACACCCCAACTTTGACATTAGATATCAGTTGAACCTGGGGTGAAAATATGGATGTCCTCCTCAGAATCCATTTTGTCTGATCGATAATAACTACTCTTGATCCGAATATGACCCAAGAATGTGTAGTGTTCTATTTGTTATATGCATACGGCATGAACACAAATTATGTATATGGACTGAGGAACAAGGGTATACTACAAAATCATGTTTTTTTAAAAGGTTCCTCAACAATTACAATTCCAGCGTAATCATTTGCAGGAAATACCTGTTGTGCTTTAGATTTTGATCGAGTCAAAATCTAAATCTTATGACTCTCTGAAAGAAACCTTTGAACTAAACTTCTCCCAATAAACCCTATTGCTCCCGTTATTGATACTATAATTTCATTGGTTTTAGCATGTTGAGTTGATGCCCTCAAGAGCAACCACTTAAAATTTCACCGTAGTGCAGTGGTGGTTAATCTTAAGCTCTTAATTTGTTGATAAGCCATAGTGATCCAGATAAGCAAAAGAGAAAGGTATGTTGTTTGATATAATTTCCTGGCATGAATTTCTTTTATAGCGTGAGACAATCTATAGGCGCTACAATGCTCACATAACCATATGCATGGTTGTGAATAGTTTGATAGGTCGCCTGAGTGATAAAATGGGTACACGTTAACTTCATTGATTAACATGCTACCTAATTTCTTTAATGTTTCATATGGATAAAATAAATGCATCATATGTTTCCATCCAATGATGCTGTGCAGGAAGAATTTGAGGAACTATATTGTGTTCTAACATAGGCAATGGTTTAGAGCTTTCCTGATTGGCCAGTCTAACAATATCATAAGCATTTCCATAAAATAACCATTCCATGTTCGTAAGTGATGATTTTCTATGTTGAATCACAATCTAGCACTGAATTGTTGCTCACTTGAATTCGCTTCTTTCTATGCCTTAAAATATGCTTTAATTTTCAAATGTTGAGCCAAATGGGCGGAGGTTGGGATGTGTTTAGAATAGGTTATGGACATTCATTGTTGAAGGATAGTGTCTTAGAGAAATATCATCTGATGGAAAGCAAAGGTTGTAGGACACACATAGTATGGCTTCATTGAAATGACTTTAAAAACTTTCAGCAAATGTAATTTGATGAAAAGGCTTTAGAATCGATCCAGCAATGATTACAGGATAACTACGAAATGGATTTACAAATCATTCAACGGGAAGAACGAATCATACATTTTCTCCACAGGCAAATTCAAGGATCAAAGAAATAGTTTAAAGAAATTAGAGGAACCTGGATTCCCATGCTTGTCTGACTAAGGATGGAAATTATTCCTCAAACCAACCAGTCCACCCCTCCTTTGCTCCAAAACATGCAATTTTCTTTTTTTCCAAATTCCCCAATGCAGAGTGATTTCCCCCTATTTCTTCCAAAGCCTTCCTCCACCTTCGTAGGGACTTGACACACGATCCAATGCCTCTCTTTTTGTTAACCAAATCAATTTATATTTTTTTTATATTTATACAACTATGATGTTCTTTTCAAACATTAAATTCTATTAAATTAAATTTATACAACTTATAATTTAATTTTACAACATTCAATATGATTTTATTTTATTTATTTTAGTATTACTACACACACACACACACACACACACACACACACACACATATATATATATATATATAACTTTTATTTTATAACCTTTGAGTCAACAATATACTTGTTTATGCATTAGTATATTGTTGACTCAAAGGTTATAAAATAAAAGTTATATGTGTGTGTGTGTGTGTGTGTGTGTGTGTGTGTGTGTGTGTGTGTGTGTGTGTGTGTGTGTGTAGTAATACTAAAAAAAATAAAATAAAATCATATTGAATGGTTGTAAAATTAAATTATAAGTTGTATAAATTTAATTAAATAGAATTTAACAGTTGAAAAGAACATCATAGTTGTATAAATAAAAAAAAAAATTGTAAATTGATTTGGTTCACGGAAAGAGAGGCATTGGATCATGTGTCAAGCCCCTACGAAGGTGGAGGAAGGATTTGGAAGAAATAGGGGGAAATCACTCTACATTGGGGAATTTGGAAAAAGATAAAATTGCAGGTTTTGGAGCATATGAGAGGTGGATTGGTTGGTTTGAGTAGCAATTTCCATCCTCAGTCGGACAAGCATGGGAATCCAGGTTCCTCTAATTTCTTTAAACTGTTTCTTTGATCCTTGAATTTGCTTGTGGTGAAAATGTATGATTCGTTCTTCCCATTGAATGATTTGTAAATCCATTTCGTATTTATCCTGTAATCATTACTGGATCAATTCTAAAGCCTTTTCATCAAATTGCATTTGCTGAAAGTTTTTAAAGTCATTTCAATGAAGCCATACTTTGTGTGTCCTACAACCTTTGCTTTCCATCAGATGATATTTCTCTAATACACTATCCTTCAACGATGAATGTGTTGCAAGGTGTGGCCCTTGGTCTCCTTGTTCAGCGCAACACTGCAGTGGTTTGCGACAAGGGCTTAACCGCCTCCCATGCTTGTTAAGTCAAGTGGTTGTATCGGGCATTAATAGGTCAATATTTTGGTGCAATGACTACTAACAATTGGTATCAGAGCTGAGGTCATGGGTTCAAACCCCACGCTTGTGCTGGGGAGGATTGTTGTAAGGTGTGGCCCTTGGTTTCCTTGTTCAGCGCAGCGCTGCGGTGGTTTGCGACAAGGGCTTAACCGCCTCCCATGCTTGTTAAGTCAAGTGGTTGTATCGGGCATTAACAGGTTGATCTTTTGGTGCAATGGCTACTAATAGAATGTCCATAACCTATTCTAAACGTATCCCAACCTCCGCCCATTTGCCTCAACATTTGAAAATTAAAGCATATTTTAGGGCATAGAAAGAAACGAATTCAAGTGAGCAACAATTCAGTGCTGGGTTGTGATTCAACATAGAAAATCATCACTTACGAACATGGAATGGTTATTTTATGGAAATGCTCATGATATTGTTAGACTGGCCAATCAGGAAAGCTCTAAACCATTGCCTCTGTTAGAACACAATATAGTTCCTCGAATTCTTTCTGCACAGCATCATTGGATGGAAACATATGTTGCATTTATTTTATCCATATAAAACATTAAATAAATTAGGTAACATGTTAATTAATGAAGTTAACGTGTACCTATTTTATCACTCAGGTGGCCTATCAAACTATTCGCAGCCATGCATATGGTTATGTGAGCATTGTAGCGCCTGGAGATTTTCTCATGCTATAAAAGAAATTCATGCCAGGAAATTATATCAAACAACATACCTTCCTCTTTTGCTTATCTAGATCACTATGGCTTATCAACAAATTGAGAGCTTAAGATTAACCACCACTGCACTACGGTGAAATTTTAAGTGGTCGCTCTTGAGGGCATCAACTCAACATGCTAAAACCAATGAAATTATAGTATCAATAACGAGAGAAATAGGGTTTATTGGGAGAAGTTTAGTTCAAAGGTTTCTTTCAGAGAGTCATAAGGTTCATATTTTGAATCGATCGAAATCTAAAGCACAACAGGTATTTCCTGCAAATGATTACGCTAGAATTGTAATTGTTGAGGAACCTTTAAAAAAAACATGATTTTGTAGTATACGCTTGTTCCTTGGTCCACAAACATAATTTATGTTCATGCTATATGCATATAACAAATAGAACACTACACATTCTTGGGTCATATTATGATCAAGAGTAGTTATTATCGATTAGACAAAATGGATTCTGAGGAGGACATCCATATTTTCGCCCCAGGTTCAAATGATATCTAATGTCAAAGTTGGGGTTTCCGCAAGTCAACCTGCATGCATAATGACCACTATAGTTGTAATGCAATAAGGGATATAAATGTGATTGAAGTATGTACTACATACCTATATTCAAAAAATATATCTAAAGTAAGCCGAGAGATATCCTTCTCGAGGTGCCTATTTCCACCTATTGTAGTAAATTGAGTGCTTTCATCTCCACCCTTGCTTTGACTTTAGTTCGCCTCTCGGTGAAATTAGTTCTTATTCCATATGCTAATTAAATTCATCTTCATTTGATTTTTCACCAAAGTTTCTTTGTTGGCCCCATTTGCTTTTAAAGTGGAATTTTGAAAGCCTCTTATTGATCTTAGTAAGTGATACTTTTTTTTACACCTTTTTTCAATGTGTATTTAAATTAATTATTTCTTTGGTTAAAAATATAGTGAATTGAAATTGTCAAATTAGTTTGGTGCAAGCATGTTTTTCTTGTTTCACAAGACTTTATGTTGACTAAATCATAATGTAATTCTATATTATTTGTGAAAAATGAATCATTGATATTCTTCTATAAATCTATTATTGAATCATATTTTTACCTATAAATTAATGATATGATTCAACCAAGTGGTTTTACTTTTAGCATGTTATAGAAATGTTCAAATATGATGAAAATTTTTTATTAATTTTAAATCAGTATTCTATTTTATATAATTTTTAGAAGATGCTTATTAAATTTTTTAATTTATTGGATGATCTAATAGCACTATTCAAAATTATAGAATTAAATATTAAAATGGTCTAAAATAATAAACTTTTGGATTCTAGATACTTTTTTATGTCATCTTACTAGTTTTTGTTGAAAAATATTATAATTTAACTCTTTTACATATTCTTTAAAATATATTCTTTTAAATTGTATCTGAAACAAACAACCATACCATCTTCATAATTTCACCCCTTTATAAATGTGATTTTCAGTGTTTCTTTCATTTTGATTACTATGCGTAGACTATGTACAACAACTTATGTGTGTATCATTCACTTTAGTTAATATGCATATGTTTCAAGAGGTGAAAATATCATGTTTTTGAATGCAAAACTATTCCATATGAAATTATAACTCCTTACCCATCCTTAATGATTGTGTTATGTTCATAAAAGAGGATTTAATTCATATGTGAGTTTTAAAGAATGTATTTTTTTAATATACATATTGTAAAAGACAATATATTTCTTCTCTTCTTATAGAGATAGTTGTTTAGGAATAAAAACAATCTTTAAGATGAAAATGAAAATTAGAAGTTTGTGTTTGTAAATCATTAAATATATTTTATCTATGGAGCACTAAAATCATATAATATCTTACTTCTACATAATGTTCTTCCATGTTTAATTCTTTTAATTAGGATATTTTTTCTTCCTCCTCTTTCATCTTTGTTACACTTTATTTCCTTATTATTGGGGTTAAGTTGAGGATATAAGTTCTAATGCATTAGATTATAATGATGAGTATTTAAAAAAAATCAAAGATAGCTTACCAAAAAAAGGAAGATTATAATATATGGTGGTTTACTAAGACAACACATCAACAAAGACCAATGTATCAATAAAGATTATATTAAATTGAAGACTCAAAATAGGAAAGACTCCTTCAAAGGCAACATTACAAAAAGCCAAGGAGTGTAAAGGTAGCATAATGAGTTCAACAACTTAATAAACCATGTTAAAAATAATTCATTCAAACTTAGTTAATAGAGAGAAAGTCTAATCCCAACAACAATTTATGTTGTCACTGCATTTGTAGAAACCATAATCAAATGTTCTAATATTTGGTTTAGCCTCATCAACACTAGCTTCTTGTTCTTTTCCAATATGTTTAGCAGTCTTTACTAAATTTTGATGCACAATTTTAAGATCCACCTGATCTTTAACAAATTGTTCATCTACCACTCTTCTCTCATGAGGCTAGAAGTGAGATCTTTTAATTTCCTTTCTATATAAATTGGTCAAACCATCTTCCAATAACTTAAAAAATTTGTCTTTGGGGATTGCTATTATATAGTAACATTCACAACAATATGAAGAAGCTCAAGTTCACTAAGAGACTCTATAAGGTATCTTCTCTTGTTCTAGAATACTTTATCATTTCTACCTCTCCAAATATACGGAATAATTTTGGTGGACAAGACTAACAAAAAAATAATTAGTACATCATCAAAATCATTCAAATAACTAACAGAGTATCATGCCATGTAAAACTATTTTTATTATATGAGTTTTAGGTATTAAGAAAAACCATTATAATTTTCCCATTTCAAGAGATAACAATTAACAATTACATCTTTAAAATATTTAACCCCTTTAAATACCCAAAACTTAGTAGAGTAACCTTGTAATAGTGCAAGTGGTTTATTGTTACATTCATGATTCCACCAAATAAAGGTTCGATAGAGAACTTACCAAAAAATAAATCATGAAGATGTAGCCATTTCCAATTTCTACCTTTCTTTGGGACTGCCAAAGCAATATTTTTTCTTATTAAAACTTTCTAGGGCTCATACCTATCAAAGAATTTTGTAATCCACATAACTTCAAGAGAAATACCTTATAGTCTTGTGTCTTTACAACCCAAACCCCCATTGATTTCGGAAGACAATAGCAACCCCATTTAATAGCATGTCTCTTTTATTTTTCTTTATTGTTTGTCCAAAGGAATTTTCTCAACATTTTTTATATTTTCAACTTAAAAATTACTAAATAGCCAATCAGAAGAGTAATATATGCTATAAGAAGAAAGCACCTTCTAAAAAACCTTAGGAAATTTCTCTAACCAACCATTAATTTGTTCCAATATTTTATAGAAGAGCTAGCATGAAAAAAAAACTATTGATATTCCTAAGAGTGTGAATGCTATTAATACCTTCCTTATCCACTAACATATTAACATTCATCTTGAAATAGACTTCATTTCTATTTTGAAAGAAAAAATTCCTCCTTAAAATTTATCATGGCTTCAATGGAGTAATGATCTAACATTGTCAAAGGAGAAACTTGGATATAGTTATTGTTGTATGCCACCTCAAAACTAAAGAAACATTTGTGATCATAAAATCTATCAATTCTTGAATAGACCCTATTGTCAACATTTGAGTTGTTGCACCATGTATACCAAATATCCTTGATATCAACATTTTTATTGTCAAGGGGGTTCATTAAGTTAAAAAACCTCTTACCTTTTTCCTAAAGATACAATTCATTTCCTTTCCAGGACATTGGATTCCTAGCAATTTTGTATTCTTTTCATTCAACCATATTTCAAAGTCAACACCTATAATCCAAGGAACATTAGTGAGGGAAGAGGAAATCCATTTCCATAGCTCACTTCTTTCCCTATAGTGATTTGGGGCTATATATAGAACATATGCCAAATTTGATATCATCTTTATTGATAGTCACCTAAACCACTCTATTACAAGGAGAATATCCAAACTCACTAACAAATGGAGCCTAATTAAAAGAAACTAAAATAACAACACCACCTTCCTCTTGGGAATGGTTTGTAGAATAGAACTTAGAGCCCCTCCAAATAAATTTAAGAACAAATTCAAGTTGGAAACCCATAGCTTTAGTTTCTTGGAGGAACAAACAATCCATTTTTGGCCTATTATTACAAAAGGGCCTTAGATTGTATTTCTTATCAGAGGATTCCAAGCCTCTAATATTTCAACTAACACATTTTAGCTTCATTTATAGATGGGGGCAAGGAGGAGGGATTTTGTTTTTTGTTCAATCTATCAAAGCATTTGGGATTTTTTTCTTCTTTCCATTTTTACCACTTTTTTATTAGAAACTATTGATTTAGTATGTTTTCTCATTTTTCCTTCCTCCATCATATCATCCCCTACACCAAGAGTATCACCCCCAATGGATTGAGAGTCTTCCATTTTGGTAGGAATTACTTCCATTATGTCAAAACATTCTCATCAATATTATTCTTATGAACTTCATTATTTTATAAAAAGGTCTCCTTATTATCAGTGGTGGGATATCCCCTTTTTCTTTTCCCATATTAGGGGAATCTTCATTAAGGGCTATAGAACTATCAACTATAGGTTGAATTAATATTCTTAGTCATTCTTATACAATCTCTTCTTTGATGACTATCTTTCTCACAAAGGAAACATGCATTCAAACCTCCCAAAATGTCTATTTCACACTATATATGACTATTACTCATTTGGAAGCATAGACTATTTGGGATGCCCACAATAGGTTTAAGAGAGATTAGGAAATTGACATTAAGATGTGGGAGAGATGACCTTGTTTCTTCCACTTGCAACACATTACCTAGAGGCTTAAGATTCTGATGAATGAAGGCCCACATTTTGGTGGAAGATTATTTTAGTTCTATCTATTCAGGGGTGGAATTGGCAAGAACGTCACATGGGGTAGAATCAAGGGACAAAGAAATGGCCTTGAATACCAATTTACCCATATTCCAAAATTCATTCTTTAAAACCCATGTTTGCATATTGTGGTTTTTGAAAAACATAATGAATAAACCTTTATGTATAATTCTACACAAGGAAATACATATGGACATGTTTTTCTCTATGTACATTGGCAATCCATTCATCGAAAACTTCATAGATGGAAGAAATTCATGCTATTCAAATAGAAAAAGAACACAACTATGTTGTTTAGCATATCTTCTTCCATTTTAACTTCTATCACATCTAGATTTGGTTTAATGTGAAGTATTTAGGAAGAGAAGAAGCCTTACTATTTTCTCATCCTCTAGTTTCTTCACTACCAATGTTGCACTCTCTTCTTCTACCATCTCAACTATTAATTTCAAAAGCAAAAATATTTGGCACCGCCTTTGGTTCACTGGCCTTAAGATTTTCTTATAAGATTTCTTGTCACTCTTGTTTCTAATGTTTTATTGGTATCCACTCCATTGTCACTAACTTTGTTATCACTATCCTCTCCAGTACTTTTTGTCACCTACATTAATTTTATGATTTGCTAAGCATGACACGCGGAGGTACTTACCATAACTAACCATACCTACCAACCTTGGAAGGAGTTTGACAATTAACACATAAAATAGGTAGCAAAGACCATAAAAAGGTTGGGAAATCACACAAATAATAGATATGATTCAAATGAACTTGGTAATTTAGCTAACACAACACGAAGCATTCACACCACAAAACAACAAACATGGCATATATTGGTGAGAGTATCAATAAGAAAAGCATAACAAAGAACGATGAAGCATACTAATCAGAGTCAAACTTAGTGAAGAATAGAGCATCCAAGAACACCAATGGAGGATGAATCTTCATATTCCTCACCAATAATTAGATCTCCTTTCCTCCTCAATCCTTCTAGTTCTTCCCAATTTAGTGATATCAATTAGTAATTTTGTGATGGCTATAGTAATTATAAGTCTTGCACAAAATAATGAAAAGTGCTTTCTTATCTCCTTCGGGTATGCATTAATTCTTGATTTTTCTCTTCACATCTATTCAAGGGTGTTTCTTTTTTTTTTTTTTTATTCTTTGTAAAGAAA
The DNA here is from genome assembly GCA_027924645.1 of Cunninghamia lanceolata. NCBI lineage: Eukaryota > Viridiplantae > Streptophyta > Pinopsida > Cupressales > Cupressaceae > Cunninghamia > Cunninghamia lanceolata. The sequence continues at coordinate 4,736,386 of BSBN01000378.1, read as the reverse complement.
GTAGGTTGCTTAGTGATTGACTACTTCAACACATACTCACACGATTCTTACTCTTCATAAAAAAGTAAATATATAGAGATCCCAACAAGTTTTTACTACACAATCCATTACTTCACAATGAAAAAAATGAGACATTCAACTTGCATACCTTCTTTGATTTCCTTAATTCATAGTTGCTACCATGCTTCGGATTCAAATATGTGAATTTTTTGGAGTTGGATGTAATCTTCTCTTACTATATCTTCCCTTGACATTAACACAATGTGTATGGAGAGATGATGTACCATTTATTCCTTCTTCATTTCTTGAAGGTTTCCCACTTGTTGGAAGTCCTTGGCATGCTTATTTTTATCATCTGGGGTGATGAAGTGATACTTTTCTATATTCATTCTAATGTTATCCACTCTCTGATGAAGACCTACATTCTTCTTGAGAATTCACAAAACCATATAATATTTGTTTCTACCTCCTTTTGTCATGACTTGGTGTCAAGGTGATTTATGCTCTTCTTTAGAATATACTATTTCTCAAGATACAATAGAGAATTATCCTATCTCTATTTTTTTTACAACAAACCATAGGACAACATATTTTGGTCTTTCATTAACATTCAATGAAATGAAGAATTACTTGGCCATCCTTTCCAAGACACTTACCACTATAACCCATCTTATTCATTAACTTGAAACCAATACCATCAGTATGTTTCTTAAAGTCCTTTCCAAGACACTTATCACTATAACCCATCTTATTCATTAACTTGAAACCAATACCATTAGTATCTTTTTCAAAGTTATCAAGAGACTGTGTTTTCTTGTAAGAAATAAGAATCAGAGAGATATTTATGTTGTTTGTTTGATTTATAATTTGTATATCTTGTATTTAATTACTATTATTTGAAATAGAGCATTCATGATTCTTATTTGCCTCTTCAAATACTTTTTGGAGGTTTAAAAATATCTTCTTATTTCCAATAAGTTTGCTAGATCACCTTTACTTGATAATTAATTATGTATATTTTCTCTCTAACTAATCTATATCTATATAAATGAAATTGTATGTTCAAACAATTAAACTCTATAATATTTTCTTTATTTTATCAACAAAGATTTTTATTTCTTACCAATTATGTTTGTCATTTGGAAATTTCTTTCTTTTGTAAAGTTAAGTCTCTATTTTATCACCTCCAAAATTATTTCTTCAATCATTTTGGACTAAAAAGACCTTTTGAAGTAGTCACATCTTCTAGAATTTGCTTTAAATTTAGAGCAATAGATATTGTCACCCTTCATTCTCCTTTCTTGAGAATATGATTTTTCTTTTGGACTTTTCACACTCTTCTTGAGATGACGGATAGTGCTTCTTTGGAGTGGAACTTGACTTTCTTTATTCTTTATTTTTTTAAAGTTGAGTTTTAAAATCTTGTAATTTGTTTAAAATTATCTTTTAAAGTTATTAATATAGCTAAATTTTAATATTTTATAATTATTTTAATATTTATTAGATTTTTTATTTAGTATTAAATATTAATTTAAAAATAATTTAATGGTGATTTTATTATTTATTATTTTAAGCGTTACAATTTTAATTATATTTGATCTGGTCTTGAGCTACTTAATTATTTTAAGAATTACAGGTAATTAAAATTGAGAGCACTAGTCACCAAAGGTTGGCCATTAATCGTCATTCTCATTTAACAGTGAGCAAGAGCTTTTCAGGCCGAGAAAATATAAACAATAAATTTTTGGTCGACATAGAAGTGCTTGACACAAAGAAAGGATGGTATGTTATTTTTCTTAATATATTGGCTACTAAATATTAGAAACAAGGTATAATATGGTTAATCTTCCAATCATACAAATAATATATTAAATATGTAAATACACTTTGAAAATTTTTATACTTTAATCTAAAGTATGTAAATTAAGTTACATTATTTATAGTTAAATGATGGATATTAAAACAAGTTATCTTAATATTATTTTTAATCAATTAGAAGACAATTGCCCACATTAGAACTTAACTTAGACCATTTTGCTCATAGATTAGTATTTAACAAGTGTCATGTAGTGGGGAGTACCTGCCTTGTTGTAATAATAGTATGTGTCTTGTTGTGGATAGATGAGGTGTGACATAGCATTTTAGAGAGGAGGTGTGAAGAAGTTTGAGATGAATAGATTCTTACAAGTTTAATATATTATAATTAATATTTGCATAGACGTAAAGAAAAAAATACTATTTGTTTAACATTCAAAAAATATTTGTTTAATAACCAAATTCTTGGCAAGAATTTAGCCACTCTACATTTTTGTCTTTGTTTTACTCAAAATAGTATTTCCTAGCTCAAATTTTGAGCCAATCACAATACAAATAAATAATTTTCTAAATATTTTTCGTTAAAATTTTTTCATATAGACTTAGGAAAAATTAAAATTTGTTCAACATAAAAATAATACTCTATTTCGATTGAAAAAACTCATTACAATAGTACTGCTCTACTAATAAATACATTTGATAGAACATTTATTTGTAAATATATTTTTTATCTTTTGAATAAAAGAATCAATATAAAGAAATTCTAATAAGTAAAACATATTTATAGTTTATTTCGTTTATAAAAAAAATGTTATATAGTGAATAGTAATTTATTCTAATTTATTATAGTAGTTTGTTTATATATAAATAAATATTTTTAGAAAATAATAATTTAATATTATATTATTTTAATATGTTTTTAAATATTACATAGTAATAATTTAGTTCTTGCAATCAATTTTATATGTAGAAACAATTTTTTGTAGTATTAGAATAAAATTTGAAAAACATTTAAATAAAATAAATTGAACAAATATGATTAGGTAATGTAAAAATCAATAAGAAATTCTACTAAAATAACTGTTGAATTTATATGTATAACTTTAATAAAGTGATTAATTTAAATAGATAGATATAATTAGTTTACAAATAATTTTTAAATATAGATTTATAAAAAAATACTTATCTATTTTTTTAAAAAATATATTAAAAAAATATCTTATTTTTAATTTAAATGTTTTTGACAGAAAACTGTGAGTTTCTGATGCAAAAATTCTTTCACAATTTTCTATCTAAAATATTCGAACTCAATAAAAATATTATGTTTATCATCTTATTCTTAATCAAATTTATAAAAATCACTTTAAAAATTGTAAAAACTTTATATACTTAAAATTTAAAACAAATATTAGTGTTTGTGCAATAAAATTATGTTGTTTCTTATGCATTCAGGTGGAGAAGAAGCAACTCTGCATATTTAAATGAACCATCAATAACAGAAACAGAGGCTCGCAAGAATAATTATGAAGCACAGTTCCAAATTGCAAACCCTGGGGCAAGCAGAGGCCTGATAATATAAAGTGCGGAGCAGAGAAGGTCTGCAACAATGAAAAAAGACTCTGATAGTTCAATTATACATTGATACCCCCTTTTTCATGAAGTTATAAATATGCTATCTCATAATTTTGAACTTGTATAGGAATGATAAGTGTTGAGATTATGTATTTTGATCTATGAATTATACTGTATAAATTCTGATAAGGCTTTAGGCTGATTGATTAAGTGTTGACATTACGTATTTTGATGCATGCATTATACTATATGTATATATGTATAAATTTTGATAATCCTCTAGGTTGATTATAGTTTTGAAAAAAAAAAAGATAAAGGGTGGTTATAAGCAATGATATTGTTTATTGATTTTCTAAGTGAAGTTTATATTTGAAAAATACTTTTTTATAAGTTATTATATGATACAATAGAAATTTTTTAAATGTTTTTTATTGTTAAGGGTTTGAGATTAAGTAGTTAAAATGTTTGGTTTTTGTTGTAGAGACCTACATTTAAACTAGTAAAGTGATATTTAAGATGAAATTCAAATGTGACTCCTAATCACTCAATATTTTATTGTTAATAATGAACTAAGTATTTATATCAGTTGACTCAGAATACTCAGTTGCTAGTTTGTTTGTTGTTTGTTCCTTGATGTTTCTCTATGCCAATGTATTGGCTTCTTTGTTTCTCTACCAATCATTGTACAAAGGTAGAGCCCTTTCAAAATCCCTCGTTCTAGTTTATAACTCCAATAAAAAATGTTTACCCGTTATAAAAAACAATCAGAAAATATAACACCCATCTACTACCTCTTTACCCTTTATGCAAACTATCCTAAACTATCCTTTCTAAATTTTACTGGTCACTAAAACACCACTCCCAAGCTTCACCCTAGACTCCAAAAATAGGGGAGACAAGAGCTAATGATATCCTTACCAAAGACACATGGGACAGTGAGAATACTCACCAACCCCGAGATGTCCCCGAACAACCCTCCAAGAATAAAGAGGTTGGGATATCTTTAGAAAAAGAGAACAGTTAGTCCTTTTGATCAAATAGGTATGAAAACCCTTTCAAAGCACAACCAAATCTTCAAGGCTAGGAGCTCCTCTTTAACAATATATTTTTCCTGGTTCGATGAGGCAGAGGGAAGAAACTACTTCAGGAACCAATTCCTTAAAAATACATTCTCCACCCACATAAATTGTAATTTATCTGAAAAATATAGTGTTGGTTTGGAAAGTTCACTAATACTTGTAAGTTTTGGTGTAATGGCAAATCTACATTTGGTATCAGAGACTCAACCTAGGTTCAATTCCCCCAAGTTGCACCACACCTTTGGGAATTGATCTTGTGGACTAACTGCCACTCTGAGTCTAGGTGAAGGTGTTGGTTTAAAAAGTTCACTAACACTTGTAAGTGGTGTAATGACAAATCTACATTTGTTCTACCATCAAGACCCAAAATGTTATTGATGAGATTCAAAGAGGGTGGGTTGGGAATGGAGAAACTTTGCTTTGTTCTTCAATCAAAGATGATTTCCCCATACTATAAGTCACGTCTTGAGCAATGATGCTTCAATAGCTTAATCCTACCAAACCATTTCCTCTCCTACTCGAATGATGTAGAGATCGACTACAAGAAGTCAAAAACAATATGCAAATAGGACAAATATTTACCACTTTTTGTTGTGAATGAGGTGTAAAATCACTATTGACTGTTTGACCATTGAAGTGGATGATATTTAAGTAGAGTGCAAAATACGCAGATAATCTTTAGAGAAAACATGCCATAAACACACTGACAATGAAAACTATCTATAGGCTAAAATCCCATAGTTATTTTGGGGTAAGTGCACAAAGATGAGGGACCAAAATGGGGTCTTAAGTTGCCACTTTTTTTCTGAAATCAGGAAATATTGATGTTGGATGAGAAATTGAAGATAGCTACACTCAAAATTTGAAGATGGAACGAAAACAAGAGTTGTAGTGCTCTGAATCTAGTTTCTAAACTACTATTTTTTTCCAAAAATGGTTGAGATTAAGGGGTTCAAAAAGGGGGAGCACACAAATTGGTCATATTTTTCTCAAAAAACATAACATAGCGTCTAGTGTGCTCCCCCCAAAATGTTAACTTTTTTATAGTATTTCAATAATCCCTCCAGTGAAAAATTAGGTAACACCATGTAGTTTATCCCTGATTTTTTAAATAATTTTTTAATGAATAATTGATTTTTTAGTAATTTTTAAAGTGGACACATCCTAAAAAACATAAATTTGAGCATGCTCCCCCCTAAAATGTTTGAAAACTAATCGAAAATCATTTTTTTTTGAATTTGTGTAGAATGGAGTCTAGTTTCTAAATATATAACTTATTTCAATTTTTGTTGAACGGTTAAAAAAACAAGTTAAAAATACTAGACACTGGTTTTTGACAAAAACTGGACACACTTACAAAAGAAATTCAAGATGAAACACTAAACGTACTCAAAATGTGAAAAAAAAAATATGGTTAGATAGCTAATAGAGAGTTTAAGATTATGGTGGGATTTTTTTTGAGTTTTCATTGAAAACAGTGCCATCCTAATGGGGAGCACGTTCCAGATTATCTCTAGATTTTGCTAAAAACTAATAAAAACACGTCAAACAAAGCACATCATAATGCGAGCGCATTATAATGTGCTCACGTTATGTAAAATCCATAACACGGGTGTGTTATAATGCACTCGTGTTATGTGAAATCACATAACGTGAGTGTGTTATAACACGCTTGCGTTATGACGAGCGTAACTAGCAATTTACACATGCCAATTGCATTTTCTTGAAAGTTTCTAAAGCCTTCTCAACAAATCCATTTTTTGCATATCTTGCAATCATTGCATTCCATTATAGAACATCTCTTTAAGGTGTTACGTCTTACAATTGACGTGCCTTGTCTATGCTTCCACACTTTACATACATGTCTAAAAGGGCAGTTACACTTCATATCCTCTCTCTCTCTCTCTACGTCCTACCCTTTCTCTGAGTCTCTGCTTCCCTCCCCTCTCTACCTCCCACATTCTCTCTCACTATCTTCTTCCCTCCCCTATCTACCTTCTACTGTCTCTCTCACTCTCTACTTCCCTCTCCTATCTACCTCCTACTCTCTTTCTGAGTCTTTGCTTCCTTTGCCTCTCTACATCCTACCTTCTCTCACTCTCTTCTCCCCCTCCCTCTCTACCTCTTACCCTCTCTCTCACTTTCTACTTCCCTCCCCTGTCTACCTCCTACCCTCTCTCAATCTCTACCTCCCTCCCCTGTCTACCTCCTACCCTCTCTCTCTTCTTCCTTGCCCTGTCTACCTCCTACGGTCCTCTCCCACTCTCTACTTCCATCCTATCTCTATCTCCTATCCTCTATATCACTCTCTACTTCCCTCCCCTCTCTATCTCTCCTCCTCATTCTTCCCATCCAAATAAATTTCATAAATTATCTTGTTTCCATTTCATTGAATCCCAATTTATATCATCATCCATCTTTACATGTCATATTTTTCTTACATTTTCGTGTTCTTTGTCGACAAGGGAGAGCGAGAGGGAGGAAAAGGGAGAGAGGATGGAGATGGAGGGGAGAGAAACTTGGGAGAGATACTTGGAGAGAGAGAGAGTCCTAGTTTTCTTGTTTTGGAGAGAGAGAGAGAGGGTGGGTCAGGTTTATGAGTTTAGGATTGCTTAAGTTTATGGTTTAAGGGAATCATTTAGGGTTTAGGGGTTTAGGACTACTCAGGTTTATGGTTTATGGTTTAAGGGTTAGGATTTAGGGGGCATTATTTAGGGTTTTCGGGTTTTGGGAGAGAGAGAGGTTTAGAGTTGCTCAGGTTTAGGGTCATTATTTAGGGTTTATGAGCTTAGGGTTTCTTAGACCTTTAGGGGAATTATTTATGGTTTATGAGTTTAGGGTTGCTCAAGTTTAGGGTTTAGGGGAATTATAAATAGGGTTTAAGGGTTTACGGTTGCTTAGGTTTAGGGTTTAGGGGTTAGGGTTTAGGTGTTAGGGATTTAGGGTTGCTCAGACTTAGGGTAAATAGGGGTTAGGATTTAGAGAGAGAGAGTGAAGGGATCGATAGATATTGGGAGATATCTAGGGAGATAGAGGTTTAGAGTTGGTTCCATGGTTTATGGTTTAGAGGTTTGGGGTTTAGGGTTGCTCAATTTTAGGGTTTAGGGGTTACGGGTTAGGGTTTAGGGGCATTATTTAGGGTAACTTAAGGTTTATGTTTTAGGGGTTAGGGGTTAAGGTTTAGAGGTTTAGGTTAGGGTTTAGAGAGAGAGAAACTATAAGGAGATATAGAGGAGATCGAGGGGAGACATAGGGAGATAGAGGGTGAGGGACATGGCTAGAGACATAGGCAGAGAGATTGAGAGGTAGAGGGATGATAGAGACAAGGAGATAGGGTTTAGGGTTGATTAGATTTAGGGTTGATCGGGTTTAGGGGTTAGGAGTTTAGAGAGGGAAAGATATGGAGATAAAGGGTGAGGGACATGGCTAGAGACATAGCCAGAGAGATTGAGAGGTAGAGAGATGATAGAGACAAGGAGATATGGGTTTAGGGTTGATCAATTTTAGAGTTTAGGGGTTAGGAGTTTAGAGAGGGAGAGATAGGGAGATAGAGGGTGATGGACATAGCCAAAGACATAGGTAGAGAGATTGAGAGGTAGAGGGATGATAGAGACAAGGAGATAAGGGTTTAGGGTTGATCAGGTTTAGGGCTTATGGTTGGTATATATGATGTATAGAATGGTGTAAATGACTAACATATTGGTTCTTATGATGTTCTGATGGCTCATGTGTCTAGCAGAAGGTAGAATGACACCTATGACTGACTAGGTGTAGAATGATGTTTGTGATTGATAGGTAGGTGCTACTAAGAAGCACATTGGCACATGCAATATACAAAATGGTGCAAATGACTAACAGATTGGCACTATGATCTTCTAATGGCTACTGGTGAGGTATTTGTTTGATTTTGATTTTTTTTGGGATCATTTGAGATGGAGCTTAGATTGATTTGGGATGGAGTTGGGATGAAACGGATTGGTTTAGGGATGATGAGAGGTGAAAAGGACTAGATTAGGAATGATTTGGGAATGATTAGAATGGTTTTAGGGATGGTTTGAAGTGGTTTAGTGTTGATTAGGGAATGATTAGAATGATTTAGGAATAGTTTAGGGATGGTATTTGAGATCAAATCCAGGTTGACTAGAAAATGATTAGGGACGAAGTTAAATTGAATTGGATGTGATTTGGGATGGTGTGAAGTGGTTTAGGGATTATTAGAGATGAAATTGAATGGATTAGGGATGTTTTGGGATTGATTAGGAATGAATTTGGTTGGAATGAAAGCTTAATGTTTTCATGTTTTCACGTTATAGAGATTGGGAGAGATAGGGAGATAGAGGTTTAGGGTTGCTTCCAGGTTTTATGGTTTAGGGACCTTAGGGGTTTTGGGGTTTAGGGTTTCTCATTTTTAGGGTTTAGGGGTTAGGGGTTAGGGTTAGGGTTTAGGGTTTAGGGTTTAGGGGTTAGGGTTTAGGGTTTAAGGTTTAGAGGTTTAGGTTTATGGTTTAGGTAGAGAGGCAAATAGGGAGATATAGAGGAGACCAAGCCTGGGAGAGATATCTGTCTCCTCTATCCCTCTCTCTAACTATACCTACATTTGCTTCCAAGTTTTATGGTTTAGGGACCTTAGGGGTTTAAGGGTTTAGGGTTGTTGGATTTTAGGGTTTAGGGTTAGGAGTTAGGGGCATTATTAAGGGTTTAGGGTTTATGGTTTAGAGGTTTAGGTTTATGGTTTAGGTAGAGGGGAGAATAGGGATCCCTATCTCTCTCTCTGGACATATGGATCCCTATCTCTTAATCTATCCCTCGCTACCTCTCTCTCCTCCTCTTTATCTCTCTCCCCATCCTTCTACCTCTTGAAATCTCTCTCCCTATGTCTCTAGACATCTCTTGATCTCTTTCCCTATCAAGCTATCTATCCTCATAACCTGATCTCTTAATATACCCCTCTCTACCTCTCTCTTTGTATTTCCCTATCTATCTCTCCCTTGCTAGATCTATCTCCCTATATCTCCCCTCTCTCTATATATGTATCTCTATCTTTCTCCCTCTATAGACCCCTTTCTCTATCTCGATCCCCATCTCTCCCTTTCCCTATCTCTATATCCACCTATCCTCTCTACATCCATGTCCCTCTCTATCTCTCCATGTCTTCCGATCCCTCTTTATATATAGGATAGAGAAATGAAGAGAGAGAGAGAGAGAGAGACTCTCTCATGTAGATACAAGATTACCTTTATGTTATCATGCTTCCCATAATGCGCTCGCATTATTGGAAGCATGGAAAATGGTAAAAAAGCATGTGGGATCCGTGTTTCAGACCCCACATGCCTGTTATTCCTGCTTTTCACAAGCATATCGAACAAAAAAATGCTTTTCATGTTGGTTTACTAATTGAGAATCATTTTTATATGAATCCACCACCTTTTTTTGTTTTTTCAACGTAGAAGAAGTGATTTTTCATGTTTTTGGAGAAAATTTGATTATTTAAATTAAATGTTTCATGTTTCATGTGTGATTTTGTTTCAAAGATAATTACCATTGATATATAGATTGATATTGATGATATATGTTTGTTTTTTACATAAATTTTACTAATCCTATTCTAGAATTATATAGAATTCAAAATCAAACTTGAGAAAAATAAGAATTTGAGGATTTTGAAGCCATCTTTTGGAGAATTGGTCAACTGTAATATCAAATTCTAAGGTATGTTCAATTTTAATTCACATATATATGTTCTTATGTTCTTTATGTCTTTAAATGTCTTTATGTCTATGTTTTTTATGTTCTTTATGTTCTTCTTGACATATATGTGTCTAGGTATATTAGTTAATTCAGTCAAAGAGACTCCAAATTCTTTATGTTTCCACCTTGTTTCCACCCTTCATGCCTTTATTTCACCTATTTTTAGCTATACAAGAGAAAAACATTATCAAATACTTAATAAAATAATTTTAGTGAACAACTGTTTGTCATACTCATATTCGAGTGTATACATGGAGCCAAAATTGATTTTGGAAGACTCTTAATTTTTGCCTTGGGATGACATAAGATGATAAAAAGGGAGTTACAAGGAGATAAAACACTAAAAAGGAGGTTTTCATGAGTGTAGGATAGTCATGTAAGTCTATATAATAGTCCACTATCATAGTCTATATATAATCCTATTGCCATGTATGATCCTCCTTGCATTTGAAGGTCATTTGACAATGCTATGAAAGTTATAATTTATTACAAAGTGGTCCTTCTTATTGCATCTATGTACAATGAAATTCATACATTTATACACTGTTTACAATGAATGTGTAAAGAGTTATCTTCCTACAACTATGCACATGCTACAGCTGAGATAAGAGTTTGTGCACATTACAATATTGAAAACCATCACTGTTATGCTACAACATGCTACAAGTCATCTATGTTACATGACACAACATTTATGTTACTATGGAACACAAATGTGCATGCCAAAAAATGTCATCACTAGCTCTTACATTCTCTATTTTCCTTGTCCTTTCTTGACCTCCAAGTGGCCATATTTCTCATACTCACCCATAGTGAGTGAAACGTACTACTTGCTTGCTCTACAAGTGAAAAACTTGAACACAACTCAATCCATAGGAAGAAATTGGAGTGCTAATCAAATGCCCCTACAAATGAAAGCAACTCACACTTATCTCCTTTTCAAATCAAGTAAATACTCTATCCAAGTAGATCATTACATACTAACATCATTGAATGTTGATGTAGACTCATGTGGAAGCTATTCTCTCTTTGAATTTGATGTTTTAGTTGCTTTTTTTTCCTTTGAATTTCTAATGATCATTGTCTTATTCTTCATGCTTGTAGAAATCATCATCATGCTAAGGAAACAAGAAAAGACTCTAACACCAGAAGAGCGTGAAGCTGAGAATGAGAGGAAAAGAGAAAGAATGAGGCAAATTTGGGAAAGTAGGAAATTGTCAACCATACAAGAAGATATTCCACCATTGCCAATTGAAGAGGAACGTGCCATGTCTAACGAAGCTAAGAAAGAGATGGAATTGGCGGCACAAAGGGAACGAATGAAAAACCTCTGTGCAATGAGGAAAGCGAATCTCCAAGTTGGAGGCACTCCATCATCCACAGGTCAAGTTGAAGGAACACCATCATTATCTTCTTGAATTGGAGACACTCCATCTTTCACAGGTGAAGTAGAAAGCACATCTACATTTTCTTCTCAAGTTGGTCACATGCCATCATTCACACCTGAATTTGAAGGTACATTATTTTCAACCTTTTCACCTCCAATCTAAGGTGTGTCATCTATCCCATCTCAAGTAAATATTGAAGAAATTCTTAATGTTCAGTCTACTTTACCAAATAAAATGCCTCCTAGAATTTTGCATAGGAGGCCTAAGTTTCTAATTGATAGTGATGAGAATGTATTAGAGCCCATGCATGATAAGATTCCCATGCGCACTTGCTAAAGATATGGAAATTATTCTTTGAGAATTTAAATGAAACTGGAAGATGTCAACTCTTTGTTGAACTGATGAGAAATCTAAAATTTAGGCCCACTATGAAGATTCTTGGCCTAAGAACATCAAATGCATCAAGTGAAAAATCAATTGTCAAGAATCTAATGAGTGCGTATGAGAGTGTGGGTTCTGTTGACGCCTGAATTGACTGGTAGTTTTTTGAAAAATTTTCATTCAGGCACTCTCCCTAAGTATCCAAAAAATGCTCTAAGTAACGGACCTCCTCAGTATTTTTCAGCTGCATCATCATATTTTCTTGAGGAGGTCATCATCATCATGTTTGTTTCCATGAAGGTCAGCATCATCATGTTCTCCTTCGACCGGTTTCTCATCGTCATCATCATATTCAGTCATCGGGTGATGTTTGGTTTTTATCATGATGATGCTGACGAGCTACAGTGCGCCCTCATCTGCTTGCGAGGGTGATGTTTCAAAGTCTCCGGTGATCTTCCATTTATCACCTTGCGCGAGCATGATGATGATGTTGCCTATTCTTTGAGTTGCTCGACCTAACTTGTTTTATCCTAAGGGTCGTCATCATCATCATTTTTCAGTTGTCATCCTGCTGCTTGCGGTGGTCATCATATTTTCTGCCTTCATGATATTTCGCCGGGGTGATATTTCTATCATCGGGTGATCTTGGTTATGATCATCCTGATGATGATGTTGAAGAGTTTTAAGTGCGACCCGATATTCACTAGGGTCATCATATTTTGAACGTCAGGATGATCTTAGTCAATATCATCCTGATGATGTTGTATCACTTCTTGTTCTTTGTTTCTCATCCTGATGATGCTGACGTCATCCGTATATCAGGGTGATATTTTTCTTTCTGCCTAACTGCATCATGATATTCTGAAGGAGGGGGTGATATTTTCATATCACCCAGATATATGTTTGTTCGAACATCATGATGATGTTGATATTAAGGAGATATCCGCCTGCTAGCTTCGCGCATTATCTACTGGGGGTGATCTTTTCAAGCAGCATCATCATATTCAGTTATCGCCCCGATCTTATAGAGGAGCTACAGTGCAACCTGATATTTGAGCGTCAGGAGGATATTTCCAAATATCCGGTTGTCTTCCGAATATCATGATGATGTTAATATGATGATGACGTCATCAAGGTCCGCGGGGGTCATATTTCTAACAACTGATCATCTTGAAGAGACCTCCTGATATTTGCAAACATGATGATGACGTCATCCGGATGTGAGGAGGTGCGCAGTAGGCGGATATGATGATGACGTCAGCAGGATATGATGATGATGTCATCAGGATGTTCATCGGCCAGACTTTTGTTATAAGCTCAGCAGGAGGATGTTCCTCCGGAGGATCAGGTTGTGCCGATTATCATGAAGGTTATATTTCAAATATCATGATGACGTCAGGGTGATTTTTCGAACAACAGGATATCATGCTGCTGGAAGATGATGATGATGAAGTCTATACTAGTGTCGTCAGGAGCAAAAGCACCGACATGATATATGCTCATGACCTAGTATATAAGGTGTGATTGAGGTCATCGCGGGGTGCATGTGGGATATTGTTATCCTGCATTTTCAAATATCATGATGATGAATCTCGGCGGGAAATGCTTGCGATAGTCTGTATGATGTTCTTCCCGAGGCCGCGGGTTGGTGCGCCATTAATGGCGAAGGTTGCAGAGGTATGGGCGATGGCGTGGGTCGATCTGGTACCTGACTGGAGGTGTCAATCAGCGGATGATGGCGCAGGGCTCGAGAAATCTTCCTGTCTCCTCCCCTACCTGCTGCATTCAAGTTTGGGCGCCAATCTGGTTGTGTTTGAGCGCCATTTTCATGATACTGTGTATCTGGTGAAATTTTGGTCAACATTGTAATTAATTGCTGAGCACCTACCTGGCTGTTATAAGCAGGTTGTGTTGTTCATTTGTGGTTGTTGAAAGTTGTAGATTTTTGGCTCTGTAATCCAAAACCAGCTGATCTGGTTGCTCTGTACAGTTTTTTCTTGTGAGTTTATGTATCTCCTGTTGTAGGACTTGGCATGAATCCACTGGTTTCGTGGTTGATCTTATATGAGTAATGCTGTTTAGCATGTGTTGTGTTAATTCTGTCTCCAGTATTGCATGTATCCTTCTTCTGGATCTGGATGTTTGCTTATGTTTAGATTCTAGAGCATAGAATTCCTATGTTGAATGTCTGATCTTTTGACCTCTGCTCAAGGGGCAGATTAAACTGTTTTCAGGTTGAACATTGGGAAGGGTATACTGCAGTAGGGATGCCATAAGTAGAGATAGCTCGACACTCTATATTGGGAGATATCTGTAAGGCAGGTATCATGTGTATCCCCCTGAAATCCAGTTTTAGCTATTTATGCTGATCATTCACAGGTGTATGTCTACCGACTCCAAGCCCTGGATAGGCACCAGTCATGCTGTGTTCTTGTGTTATACACCATGTCCAACTTTGCATCCAAATTCATATCAAAACACTTCATACTTCCACCTGTTAGTTATAGGAGTAGGATTAGGAACCCCCTGCATGCTCTCATACCCAACCAGACATCATGTCCAAGAATGTTGCCAGCCTTGTGATCTATCATACAGATCTTGGTCCATACATGAGAGCATTCTGCCTGCTGTTGTCAAGTCAGATCTTTCTATCTTTGAGCCAGTCAAGGTTACATCTTAAGTTATAGGGATACCCCCCTTGGTGCGGCAGAACCAGAAGTGAAGGGGAGGAGCTCACGCAACCTCCTGTATTCAGTTGGCCTGAATCTGCCTGTGCATTAGAAGTGGCAAACCCTAATGCTGATTCAGAAGAAATGTCAACAAAATGGCGACTCTGCTGGGGAAGAAAATTGATGAAAAAGTGACATATCTGTGACCCATCTGAGTCACTAACAAAATGATGCTCTGCTGGTGGAATGAACCTGGAAAAGTAGCTTTCAGCTATTGAAAATTTTGTCCTCTCTGGAGAGGTGGCGACTCTGCAAAAAAGATCTAAATGCACATGAAAGATAGATGTATGTTATTGGTTGAAAGATGTACATATTTCTGCATCTGTATGAGAAAAGGTACCTTGTTCCTTCCCCTTTTATTTGCTATTTTACTGCATAGGTTAGATGCCAGGGGAAGCCTTAGGTCTTAGACAGACAAAGGATGTCTAAGAGTAAGATTTTTTTGAATCCAAGTATGAGTTATCCCACACTCAGTGGTAAAATGTTGGATAAAGGGATTGAAGAGATAAGAAATAGGTTGATACTCTTAGAGGCTGAGCAGGCCCAGTTAAGAAGCAGTAACCCTGTTGTGTCTGCCTGTCAGAAAGCTAAACCTCCTGTCAGCCCTTTTGATCCTTTGTATGACCAACTGGATTTGTCATGGGTGGATTATAAAGTAGAAACTATGCCTGCTAGGATATACTGTCAGATGCCTAGATTTAGTGGTCACAATGTATGTGATGGGCATGCACATATCCAAAATTTTCAAAGTTTTATGGGAAAATATTCATTCAGAGATGAGGATATGTGGATGAGGTTTCTTGTTAGGTCCTTTGATGCAAAAGCAAAAGACTGGTATTTGAGCTTTCCAAAGAAATTTTTTGCCTGTTGGGATGAGCTTGCTGACTGTTTCAAGGAAGAATTTGCAAAAGAACCGGCTGATCTTGTTGCAGAATTGATGAGAATCAGAAAACAAGATGAAGAGCCATGTGTTGATTTCAGTCATAGGTTTGCAGTAGCCCTTTCACGTGTCCCTGAAAGTTTCAGACCTGATATTTCAGCCTGTGTTGGCATATTCTTTGAAGCTTTTGAGGAGGGCTCTAGTGCATTACTGAGGGATTTCAAGGTGACAAGTATGCAGATGGCATACAGGTTCATTGAGAATGTAGAAGAAATGAGAAATATGCACCTGCTGAAACCCCTGTCCCCAGGCCTTGGTGTGAGGAATGGTTATGAAGCTGCAAATGACCAAGTCATGAAGGCATCATGTGAAGATGAAAAGATGAATGTTGAGGATGCCAGTGAAAGGACTAATGAGGATTCCCATTGCAATCATGAGGCATCTGACCATGAAAACAATAATGAGGTTGTGGACAGCAATGAGCAATTTTTAGAATGGACCTGTGGAGAAAATTGTGAGTATTGTACTCAAGACAGAGAAGATATAAGCAAACAGAGAAGCAGTCCTATGTGTGACCCATTGCCTATCTTTCAAACACATGGAGATCATGAAGAGCAGTCAGAAATTGAAATAAGTGCTAGTTCAGAGCATGATTGTTTTTCATTTGATGGCTGTTTTGCTTATGACACACAGGCTGATACTCCTCCACAGAATGAATCCATTGGTGATGAAGAGGTATGCTCTGCTGCCCATGAACAAATGGCATACTATGATGAAGCTGATGTACCTGGGCCACCCATTTATGACACATGTGGTGATGAGGATCTGTCTGAGTGTGGTGAAGATCTAGACACTATTTTTGGCTTGGATTCTGTTTCTCATCCTGATGAAAGAGGAAACAACATACATCAGGTAAGTGATTGTAAAAATGTGCCTGATTGTAAAGAGGTGTCAGAGCCTGATCTTTTCCAGCCTGGTGTACCAGATGGTTGTGTACATGATGTACACAATTGTGATTTTGAAAGCTTTTCTTTTGATGAGCCAGCATATAATACAATGAGCCTTGATCTTCCTAGTTGTGTGGTGGACTCTGAGTGTTTCCTATTTGCAGTCCAGCTAGGAGATCATGTTGCAATGCAAGATGATGATACAGATGATAACCTGTATTCCATACCATTTGAGTATGCATTGCCTGATATATTCTACACCCACATGACACATGATGCTGAAGGTTATCTGCACAGGGGTGATGATGACAAGCCAAACCAGAGGATTGAATATGCAGATGACAAGATTTGTTTGTGGGTGGATCTTTGTAGTATCTCCAAGCTTGACCCAGTGCATGCAGATGAAAACAAGATATTTGACAAAGGGAGATACATGTTTTTCTTTTCTTGGTGGCCTTAGGCCATCAAGTGTGTTTGGTGATGCAGGTCAGTGCAGTATTTGACTCTGTGCCCAATGGATAAGGGACTGGTCTGCATCCCAGAGATCTGGGGTTCTCGCTGCAGTCTTTCACCTGCACGTCCCCAGACAGAGCCACTGTTGACGCCTGAATTGACTGGTAGTTTTTTGAAAAATTTTCATTCAGGCACTCTCCCTAAGTATCCAAAAAATGCTCTAAGTAACGGACCTCCTCAGTATTTTTCAGCTGCATCATCATATTTTCTTGAGGAGGTCATCATCATCATGTTTGTTTCCATGAAGGTCAGCATCATCATGTTCTCCTTCGACCGGTTTCTCATCGTCATCATCATATTCAGTCATCGGGTGATGTTTGGTTTTTATCATGATGATGTTGACGAGCTACAGTGCGCCCTCATCTGCTTGCGAGGGTGATGTTTCAAAGTCTCCGGTGATCTTCCATTTATCACCTTGCGCGAGCATGATGATGATGTTGCCTATTCTTTGAGTTGCTCGACCTAACTTGTTTTATCCTAAGGGTCGTCATCATCATCATTTTTCAGTTGTCATCCTGCTGCTTGCGGTGGTCATCATATTTTCTGCCTTCATGATATTTCGCCGGGGTGATATTTCTATCATCGGGTGATCTTGGTTATGATCATCCTGATGATGATGTTGAAGAGTTTTAAGTGCGACCCGATATTCACTAGGGTCATCATATTTTGAACGTCAGGATGATCTTAGTCAATATCATCCTGATGATGTTGTATCACTTCTTGTTCTTTGTTTCTCATCCTAATGATGCTGACGTCATCCGTATATCAGGGTGATATTTTTCTTTCTGCCTAACTGCATCATGATATTCCGAAGGAGGGGGTGATATTTTCATATCACCCGGATATATGTTTGTTTGAACATCATGATGATGTTGATATTAAGGAGATATCCGCCTGCTAGCTTCGCGCATTATCTACTGGGGGTGATCTTTTCAAGCAGCATCATCATATTCAGTTATCGCCCCGATCTTATAGAGGAGCTACAGTGCAACCTGATATTTGAGCGTCAGGAGGATATTTCCAAATATCCGGTTGTCTTCCGAATATCATGATGATGTTAATATGATGATGACGTCATCAAGGTCCGCGGGGGTCATATTTCTAACAACTGATCATCTTGAAGAGACCTCCTGATATTTGCAAACATGATGATGACGTCATCCGGATGTGAGGAGGTGCGCAGTAGGCGGATATGATGATGACGTCAGCAGGATATGATGATGACGTCATCAGGATGTTCATCGGCCAGACTTTTGTTATAAGCTCAGCAGGAGGATGTTCCTCCGGAGGATCAGGTTGTGCCGATTATCATGAAGGTTATATTTCAAATATCATGATGACGTCAGGGTGATTTTTCGAACAACAGGATATCATGCTGCTGGAAGATGATGATGATGAAGTCTATACTAGTGTCGTCAGGAGCAAAAGCACCGACATGATATATGCTCATGACCTAGTATATAAGGTGTGATTGAGGTCATCGCGGGGTGCATGTGGGATATTGTTATCCTGCATTTTCAAATATCATGATGATGAATCTCGGCGGGAAATGCTTGCGATAGTCTGTATGATGTTCTTCCCGAGGCCGCGGGTTGGTGCGCCATTAATGGCGAAGGTTGCAGAGGTATGGGCGATGGCGTGGGTCGATCTGGTACCCGACTGGAGGTGTCAATTAGCGGATGATGGCGCAGGGCTCGAGAAATCTTCCTGTCTCCTCCCCTACCTGCTGCATTCAAGTTTGGGCGCCAATCTGGTTGTGTTTGAGCGCCATTTTCATGATACTGTGTATCTGGCGAAATTTTGGTCAACATTGTAATTAATTGCTGAGCACCTACCTGGCTGTTATAAGCAGGTTGTGTTGTTCATTTGTGGTTGTTGAAAGTTGTAGATTTTTGGCTCTGTAATCCAAAACCAGCTGATCTGGTTGCTCTGTACAGTTTTTTCTTGTGAGTTTATGTATCTCCTGTTGTAGGACTTGGCATGAATCCACTGGTTTCGTGGTTGATCTTATATGAGTAATGCTGTTTAGCATGTGTTGTGTTAATTCTGTCTCCAGTATTGCATGTATCCTTCTTCTGGATCTGGATGTTTGCTTATGTTTAGATTCTAGAGCATAGAATTCCTATGTTGAATGTCTGATCTTTTGACCTCTGCTCAAGGGGCAGATTAAACTGTTTTCAGGTTGAACATTGGGAAGGGTATACTGCAGTAGGGATGCCATAAGTAGAGATAGCTCGACACTCTATATTGGGAGATATCTGTAAGGCAGGTATCATGTGTATCCCCCTGAAATCTAGTTTTAGCTATTTATGCTGATCATTCACAGGTGTATGTCTACCGACTCCAAGCCCTGGATAGGCACCAGTCATGCTGTGTTCTTGTGTTATACACCATGTCCAACTTTGCATCCAAATTCATATCAAAACACTTCATACTTCCACCTGTTAGTTGTAGGAGTAGGATTACGAACCCCCTGCATGCTCTCATACCCAACCAGACATCATGTCCAAGAATGTTGCCAGCCTTGTGATCTATCATACAGATCTTGGTCCATACATGAGAGCATTCTGCCTGCTGTTGTCAAGTCAGATCTTTCTATCTTTGAGCCAGTCAAGGTTACATCTTAAGTTATAGGGATACCCCCCTTGGTGCGGCAAAACCAGAAGTGAAGGGGAGGAGCTCACGCAACCTCCTGTATTCAGTTGGCCTGAATCTGCCTGTGCATTAGAAGTGGCAAACCCTAATGCTGATTCAGAAGAAATGTCAACAGGTTCCACCTCACGCACCAAGGATAGTAATGTCACACGACGTGTCATTACATCGACAATTGTAAGCCAACAAACAAAAAAATCTTGCCTCATTAGAAAGACAAGTCAAGCATTGAAAATAAATAGAAAAACTCTAATGAGAGCCGTTGGAAGACATCAAAGAGTTGAGGATCCAAGCACTAATGAATTGTGGGCATTCTCTAGGAGACTCCCACGAAAAGACAAAGTTGTTGTCAAAGACTTGAGATCACTAATTGAAGACTTTTGGAAGAATTACACAAGGGTATCTCTGAATCAAAGGGATGTGGTAAGAAGGAGAATCGGTAGTCGAAACCGTGAGCCACATCCAAAGCATTTTTTGGATATGACGCAAACAAAGTTTTTTGGTAAATTTCTAGAGAAGTATCCTCAAATTAAAATTTCTCAAAGATATTTTGAAATGCTAAAACCTTTCTTTGTCAAAATAAATCACACACGCACTACTTGTTGTTGTAGATTACATATTGAATTTTCTAACCATTTTGATGTTTATCAGTCTATATGTTTAGATTTGCATACTAACAATGTTTTGCAGGATTGTGGCATACGTGTCCCACCAACTACCTCAAGAGACTTCATATCAATGATTTTATGTGATAGAGAGGAAGGTCAATTATTCTACGAGAAATTATGCTTGGATGGTACATGTCAGCATTGCGATAGCTTGCAACGTATGCCAATATGTGAACATATGGAAATAACACATGCAGTTGGAAATGAACTAGTAGAGTTTGGCAAGTATAAAATAGTGGCATACAATACAAGAGATGGTAACGAAGCAAAGATGTGTGAATATGTTATTTAGAAGATTCCAGTGTATCAGTTTATGCCTATATTTTGTGACAACATAGTGTATGAGTATGTAAGACATGCCCATAGAGCTTGATGGTTGGACTTGTAATTCAAGTTATGCAAGGACACATTTCCAATTGGTAGCATTGTTTCAGTCGTCGACTTTGCAGAGAACTACAATCTACAACCACAATGTGAGGTGCAATCCCAATATTATAACTCGACATAGGTTTCTATATTTGTGCACATCGCATTCATTCATGTGAATGATAGTACAAAGGATGACAAAAAGATCATAAGGGAGTATCATTTTTATATAAGCAATGATCGCATGCATTTCACAAAGTTCGTGCAAGGTTGTTTTCAAGTGTTCTACAATGATCTGGCTAGAAAGGGCATATCATTCAGTCAGCATATCATATGGTCAGATAACTGTGCATCACAATTCAAAAACTCATGAAATTTCTATTAGCTGAGCAGGAGGCATAATATTACAGGTGTTCAACATATGTGGAACTTTTGTGAGACCGGGCATGGAACAGGGGAGCATGATGGTGCAAGAGCGTGTATCAAAAGAGCCATAACACGAGAACAGTTAAAGTATAAAGACAATACAAAGCTGACAGATGCAAAATCAATCATCGAGTGGTGTAATGCTTCGATGGGTCCAGGTAATCAAGGTAAGTCTTCAGTTCATAGATTTTTTTGGTGGATAGATGATACTAACATTGCACCATATGAGGACTATTGTACACTGATAGGATCAAGTGAGATACACTCTATCAGAAGCTCAATATCAGGTTCATGGAGTATACATATGTGAAAGATGGTGTGCTTTTGTTCTGCATGTACAATTCAAGCCTGGAATGAGTGTGAGTCAAGGGAGTGGGTTGACAAATGGTAGTTCAGTTATCTTTGCCCACTTGACATGTATCGACCCCCGACAACACTAGGATTGACAGAGATGGAATCGTCAATTGACTTTGACCACATATCAGATCTAGTTCAACCAGGTAATATATCTACTTGCATAGTTAAATATGAAATTCTAAATGTTATCTTAAACTTTGTAGTATTTTTGTAATGTTGTGGAAATTTCATCTAATTTGCTGCACATATCATTGTAGGGATTGTTTATACAGTTATTGCAAATGAAGATAACGAAGAGGGAACATATTATTACTTGTGTCGTTGTGTTGAGGCCAAAAATAAATTACAGGCCCTAGTTACAGATGGAGAAAACATCGAATACCCTACAGGCTCAATGGTCATTACTGGAACATGGATTAGAAGGTACCCACATAAGAGTCTTAATGTTTGGTTGTTTGAGGACTTTGACACACATCGGAAGATTCTTCATTACTCCAACCTTGTCGTGGCAACCAATGTTCATTTGATACAATATCAAGGTAGACCTTTGAACAAGACCTTGTGGAAAGTGTGTGACTCTGACCATGAGACCATACTTGACACAATAAAGAGTAGAGAAGACCCAGATGGTTCATTGGATTAATTTGTAAGTACACATAAAACTTTCCTAGATGGTTACATGTACTTTGTTTTGTATCTAAATAGTAGTATGAATTGCTTCCCTCTAGTATATTTATGTTTAGTCAATTTTGCTTTTTGATGCTTCTTACAGGAGGTCACAACTCCAGTCCATCCAACTACGGATAAAGAAGCTTGAGAAAAGATGATGGAGAGTGATAATCAGGTGGCGGTAAGTGATCGATTACATAAGTGATGTTATATATTTCATGTACATTTTGTTTGATTTGTTTCATGAGGTTACATCGAAGTAATGGATGAAATTGATCCTAATTGGTCTTAATCCTGTTCACTCATGTCATATCAAGATTCATGTCAAAGGGTTTGGATGTTTGTTCATAACATTCATGTTTATCATGTTACAATAGTAGGATATAGGTGTTTATGTCATTAGTTCATGTCGTTGGATCATTGGATTTTGGTTGTGCTTCTTCATCATAACACGTCATGCTTTTAGGAGTTAGATTGGGTTGTGGTTCTTCCTCATGATAGGATTTAGTTCATGTCTTCATGCTTCTTTGTCCTCCATGTCTTCAGTGTTCTCAGTGTCTTCATGCTTTTAGGAGTTAGATTAGGTTGTGGTTCTTCCTTATGTTTAGAAAGGTGCTAGGAGTGACATTTTGCATTCCATAGCTTGTGGGTCCAAACAGAGTTCACCAACGTGTCGGGATGGGTGGGTAAATGTAAGGGAGGTCTCATTTTGTGTGCCAAGAATCGTATTCGTTCGGGGCAGCAGGCTACCAGCAAAGTCCCTTAAGCACCCTAGGATGAAAAAATTACCAAACTTTGATGAGATAATTCTCAAAATTTGTGGTAGCTAGGAACATTTTGTTTGGACCTATAGGTGCACATGGGGTCCATACACAATAACCTCTCTCGGTTTTGTTCAACTCCAGTCCATTTGATCTTGTCGAAATCAAACGCATTCTTGCAAAATGCTTCAGTTTCATGCAGTGGAAAGGTGCTAGGACTGACATTTTGCATTTCATACCTTGTGGGTTCGAATGGACTTCACCAACGCGTCGGGGTGGGAGGGAAAATGCCAAGGGAGGTCTCGTTTCATATGCCAAGTGCCACAGTCATTTGGGTTAGCGGGCTACCAGCAAAGTCCCTTAAGCGCCCTAAGATGAAAAAATTGCCAAACTTCGATGAGACATTTCTCAGAATTCGTAGCAGCTGGGAACGTTCCTTTTGGACCTATTGTTGCACGTGGAGTCCGTCCATAATAACCTCTCTCAGTTTTGTTCAACTCCAGTCCATTTGACCGTGTCGAAATCAAATGCATTCTTGCAAAATGCTTCAGTTTCATGCAGTGGAAAGGTGCTAGGAGTGACATTTTGCATTCCATAGCTCGTGGGTCCAAACGAACTTCACTGATGCATCAAGGTGGGTAGGTAAATACCAGGGGAGGTCTTGTTTCGTGTGCCAAGCATCGCATTCGTTCGGGCTAGCAGGCTACTGGCAAAGTCCCTTAAGCACTTCCTAAGATGAAAAAATTGCCAAACTTTGATGGGACAATTATTAGAATTCATGGCAGTTGGGAAGGTTCTGTTTGGACCTACAAGTGCACGTCGAGTCCGTCTATAATAAACTCTCTCGGTTTCGTTCAACTCCTCTCCATTTGACCGTGCCAGAATCAAACGCATTCTTGCAAAATGCTTCAGTTTCATGCAGTGGAAAGGTGTTAGGAGTGACATTTTGCATTCCATAGCTCATGGGTCCGAATGGACTTCGTCAACGCATCGGGGTGGGCGGGTAAATGCCAAAGGAGGTCTCGTTTTGTGTGCCAAGAATCACATTCGTTCGGGGCAGCAGGCTACTAGCAAAGTCCCTTAAGCGCCCTAAGATGAAAAATTGCCAAACTTTGACGGGATAGTTCTCAGAATTTGTAGCACCTGGGAACATTCTGTTTGGACCTATAGGTGCATGTGGGGTCCGTCCACAATAACCTCTCTTGGTTTCATTCAACTCCAGTCTGTTTGATTG
Organism: Cunninghamia lanceolata; assembly: GCA_027924645.1. Classification (NCBI taxonomy): domain Eukaryota; kingdom Viridiplantae; phylum Streptophyta; class Pinopsida; order Cupressales; family Cupressaceae; genus Cunninghamia; species Cunninghamia lanceolata. The sequence continues at coordinate 4,712,201 of BSBN01000378.1, read as the reverse complement.
TGCCAAAATCAAACGCATTCTTGCAAAATGCTTCAGTTTCATGCAGTACAAAGGTGCTAGGAGTGACATTTTGCATTCCATAGCTCGTGGGTCTGAACGGACTTTGCCGATGTGTCAGGGTGGGCCGATCAATGCCAGGGGAGGTCTTGTTTCGTGTGCCAAGTGTTATATTCATTTGGGCCACCAAGCTACTAGCAAAGTCCCATAAGCGCTCCCTAAGATGAAAAAATTGCCAAACTTTGACAGGACAATTCTCATAATTCGTGACAGATGGGAACATTTTGTTTGGACTTACAGGTGCATGTGGAGTCCATCTACAATAACCTCTCTCAGTTTCGTTCAACTCCTATCCGTTTGACAGTGCTAGAATCAAACGCATTCTTGCAAAATACTTCAGTTTCATGCAGTGGAAAGGTGCTAGGAGTGACATTTTGCATTCCATAGCTCATGGGTCTGAACAGACTTTACCAACGTGTCGGGGTGGGTGGGTAAATGTTAGGGAAGGTCTCATTTCATATGCCAAGCGCAGCAATCATTTGGGTCAGCAAGCTACCGACAAAGTCCCTTAAGCACACTAAGACGAAAAAATTGCCAAACTTTGATGGGATAGTTCTCAGAATTCATGGTAGCTGGGAACATTTCATTTGGACCTATAGGTGCATGTGGAGTCCGTCCACAATAACCTCTCTCAGTTTTGTTCAAATCTAGTCTTTTTGACTGTGCCAAAATCAAACGCATTCTTGCAAAATGCTTCAGTTTCATGCAATGGAAAGGTGCTAGGAGTGACATTTTGCATTCTATAGCTCATGGGTCCGAACGGAATTCGCCGACATCTTAGGATCGGTAGGTAAATACCAGGGGAGCTCTTGTTTCATGTGCCAAGCGTCGCATTCGTTCAGGCCAATAGGCTACCGGCAAAGCCCCTTAAGTGCTTCCTAAGATGAAAAAATTGCCAAACTTTGATGGTACAGTTCTCAAAATTCATGGCAGCTGGGAAGGTTTCGTTTGGACCTATAGGTGTATGTCAGGTCCGTCTACAATAACCTCTCTCGGTTTCATTCAACTCATCTCCATTTGACTGTGCCAGAATCAAATGCTTTCTTGCAAAATACTTCAGTTTCATGCAGTGGAAAGGTGCTAGGAGTGACATTTTGCATTCCATAGCTCGTGGGTCTGAACAGACTTCTCCAACGCATCGGGGTGGATGGGTAAATACCAGAGGAGGTCTCATTTCATGTGCCAAGAGTCACATTCGTTCGGGGCAACAGGCTACCGGTAAAGTCCCTTAAGCACCCTAGGATGAAAAAATTGACAAACTTTGATGAGACAGTTCTCAGAATTTGTAGCAGCTGGGAAGATTCCATTTGGTCCTATAGGTGCACATGGGGTTTGTCCACAATAACCTCTCTCAGTTTCGTTCAACTCTAGTCCATTTGATCGTGCCGAAATCAAACGCATTCTTGCAAAATGCTTCAATTTCATGCAATGGAAAGGTGCTAGGAGTGACATTTTGCATTCCATAGCTCATGGGTCTGAACAAACTTCACCGATGCATCAGGGTGGACAGGTAAATGCCACAAGAGGTCTTGTTTTGTGTGCCAAGCATCGCATTCGTTCGGGCCAGTAGGCTACCGGCAAAGTCCCTTAAGCGCTTCCTAAGATGAAAAAATTACCAGACTTTGACGGGACAGTTCTTAGAATTCATGGCAGATGGGAAGGTTCCATTTGGACCTATAGGTGGATGTGGGGTTTGTCTACAATAACCTCTCTCGGTTTCGTTCAACTCCTATCCATTTGACCATTCCAGAATCAAACACATTCTTGCAAAATGCTTCAGTTTCATGCTGTGGAAAGATGCTAGGAGTGACATTTTGCATTCCATAGCTCGTGGGTCTGAATGGACTTCACCAACGCGTCAGGGTGGGTGGGTAAATGCCAGGTGAGGTCTCTTTTTGTGTGCCAAGCGTCACATTTGTTCGGGGCAATAGGCTACCGACAAAGTCCCTTAAGCTCCCTAAGATGAAAAGACTGTCAAACTTTGACAGGACAGTTCTTGGAATTCGTGGCAGCTGGGAACATTCTGTTTGGACCTATAGGTTCACGTGGAGTCCATCCACAATAACCTCTCTTAGGTTTTTTCAACTCCAGTCTGATTGATTGTGCCAAAATCAAATGCATTCTTGCAAAATGCTTAAGTTTCATGCTGTGGAAAGGTTGCCAAGTGCCATATTTTTTGTTCTGCTCATCATGGGGCCGAATGGACTGTGCCAACATGTCGGGGTGGGTGGATAAATGCTAGGGGAGGTCTCATTTCATGTGCCAAGTGTCGCATTCGTTCAAGCCAGCAGGCTATCGGCAAAGTCTCTTAAGCACTCCCTAAGATGAAAAAATTGCCAAACTTTGATAGGACAATTCTCAGAATTCGTGGCAGCCAAGTTTTGATGTTTAAATGCCAGGGGAGGTCTTGTTTTGTGTGCCAAGTTTTGATATTTAAATTCCAGGGGAGGTCTTATTTTGTGTGCCAAGTGTCGCATTCGTTCGGGCCAGCAGGCTACCGGCAAAGTCCCTTAAGTACTCCCTAAGATGAAAAAATTGCCAAACTTTGACGGGACAGTTCTCAGAATGCATGGCAGTTGGGAAGGTTCCATTTAGACCTAAAGGTGCACATGGGGTCCGTCTACAATAACCTTTCTCAGTTTCATTCAACTCCTATCCATTTGACCATGCCAGAATCAAACGCATTCTTACAAAATGCTTCAGTTTCAAGCTGTGGAAAGGTGCTAAGAGTGACATTTTGCATTCCATAGCTTGTGGGTCTGAAAGGACTTCATCAACGCATTGGGGTGGGTGGGTAAATGCCAGGGAAGGTCTCATTTTGTGTGCCAAGCATCGCATTTGTTTGGGGCAGTAGGCTACTGACAATGTCCCTTAAGCTCCCTAAGATGAAAAATATGCCAAACTTTGATGGGACAGTTCTTGAAATTCATGACAATTGGGAACACTCTGTTTGGACCTACAGGTTCACGTGGAGTCCATCCAAAATAACCTTTCTCAGTTTCGTTCAACTCTAGCCTATTTGATTGTGCCGAAATCAAATGCATTCTTGTAAAATGCTTCAGTTTCATGCTGTGGAAAGGTTGCCAGGTGCCATATTTTTTGTTCTTCTCATCGTGGGGCCGAATGGACTACGTCAACACATCGAGGTGGATGGATAAATGCTAGGGGAGGTCTAGTTTCATGTGCCAAGCATCCCAGTCATTCTGGCCTACAAGCTACCGAGACCTAACACTTTTCAAGTTTACCGGTAGCTTGTAGCTCGGAACGACTGAGATACTTGGCGCACGAAATGAGACCTCCCTAGCATTTACCCACCCACCTCGATGTGTTGGCGTAGTCCATTCGGCCCCACGATGAGCAGAAAAAATATGGCACCTGGGCACCTTTTCACAGCATGAAACTGAAGCATTTTACAAGAATGCATTTGATTTCGGCACGATCAAACGAACTAGAGTTGAACAAAATTGAGAGAGGTTATTGTGGACGGACTCCACATGAACCTATAGGTCCAAACAGAACATTCCCAGCTGCCACGAATTTTGAGAACTGTCATGTCAAAGTTTGGCAGTTTTTTCATCTTAGGGAGCTTAAGGGACTTTGCCAGTAGCCTTCTGCCCCAAACAAATGTGATGCTTGGCACACAAAATGAGACCTCCCCTAGCATTTACCCACCCACCCTGACACGTTGGTGAAGTCCGTTTGGACCCATGAGCTATGGAATGCAAAATGTCACTCCTAGAACCTTTCCACAACATGAAACTGAAACATTTTGCAAGAATGCGTTTGATTTTGGCATGATCAAATGGATAGGGGTTGAACGAAACTGAGAGAGGTTATTCTAGACAGACCCCACGTACACCTGTAGGTCTAAATAGAATGTTCCCAGCTACCACGAATTCTGAGAACTGTCCCGTCAAAGTTTGGCAATTTTTCATCTTAGGGAACGCTTAAGGGACTTTACCGGTAGCCTACCGGCCTGAACAAATGCGATGCTTGGCACATGAAATAAGACCTCCCCTGGCATTTACTTGCCCACCCTGATGCGTCAGCGAAGTCCGTTCGGAAGCACGAGCTATGGAATGCAAAATGTCACTCCTAGCAACTTTCCACTGCATGAAACTGAAGCATTTTGCAAGAATGTGTTTGATTTCGACACGATCAAACAGACTGGAGTTGAACAAAACTGAGAGAGGTTATTGTGGACGGACCCCACGTACACCTATAGGTCCAAACGAAACATTCCCACCTACCACAAATTCTGAGAACTGTCCCGTCAAAGTTTGGCAATTTTTTCATCTTAGGGTGCTTAAGGGACTTTGTCGGTAGCCTGCTACCCCGAACGAATGTGATGCTTGGCACACGAAACAAGATCTCCTCTGGCATTTACCCACCCACTCCGACGCATTGGTGAAGTCCATTTAGACTCACGAGCTATGGAATGTAAAATGTCACTCCTAGCACCTTTCCACTACATGAAACTGAAGCATTTTGCAAGAATGCATTTGATTCTGGCACGGTCAAATGGAGAGGAGTTGAACAAAACCAAGAGAGGTTATTGTAGATAGACCCAACATGCACCTATAGGTCCAAATAGAACCTTCCCATCTACCATGAATTCTAAGAATTGTCCCGTCAAAGTTTGGCAATTTTTTCATCTTAGGAAGTGCTTAAGGGACTTTGTCGGTAGCCTGCTGGTCCGAACGAATGCGACGCTTGGCACACGAAACAAGACCTCCCGTGGCATTTACCTATCCACCCCGATGCATCGGTGAAGTTTGTTTGGAGCCACAAGATCTAGAATGCAAAATGTCACACCTAGCACCTTTCCACTGCATGAAACTGAAGCATTTTGCAAGAATGCGTTTGATTTTGGCACGGTCAAACAAATTGGACTTGAACGAAACTGAGAGAGATTATTGTGGACAGACTCCACATGCACCTATATGTCCAAATAGAACATTCCCAGCTGCCATGAATTCTGAGAATTGTCTCGTCAAAGTTTGGCAATTTTTTCATCTTAGGGAGTGCTTAAGGGACTTTGCCAGTAGCCTGCTGACCCGAATGACTACGGCACTTGGCACATGAAACGAGACCTCCCTTTGAATTTACCCACCCACCTCAATGCGTTGGTGAAGTCCGTTAAGTCCCACAAGCTATGGAATGCAAAATGTCACTCCTGGCACCTTTCCACTGCATGAAACTGAAGCATTTTGCAAGAATGCGTTCGATTTTAGCACGATCAAACGGACTGGAGTTGAATGAAACCAAGAGAGGTTATTGTTGATGGACCCCACGTACACCTATAGGTCCAAAAAGAACATTCCCAACTACCACAAATTCTGAGAACTGTCCCGTCAAAGTTTGGCAATTTTTTCATCTTAGGGCGCTTAAGGGACTTTGTCGGTAGCCTGTTGCCCCGAATGAATGTGACACTTGGCACATGAAACAAGACCTCCTCTAGCATTTACCCACTGACCCCGATGAGATGGTAAAGTCCATTCGGACCCATGAGCTATGGAATGCAAAATGTCACTCCTAGCACCTTTCCACTACATGAAACTGAAGCATTTTGCAAGAATGCATTTGATTTCGACACGGTCAAACGGACTGGAGTTGAACGTAATCGAGAGAGGTTGTTGTTGACGGACTCCACATGCACCTATAAGTCCAAACAGAATGTTCCCATCTTCCATGAGTTCTGAGAACTGTCCCATCAAAGTTTGGCAATTTTTTCATCTTAGGGAGCGCTTAAGGGACTTTGCCGGTAGCCTGTTGACCCGAACGACTGCAGCGCATGGCACACAAAATGAGACCTCCCCTAGCATTTACCCACCCACCCTGATGTGTTGGCGAAGTCCGTTCGGTCCCACAAGATATGGAATGCAAAATGTCACTCCTAAAACCTTTCCATTGCATGAAAAACTAAAGCATTTTGCAATAATGCGTTTGATTCCAACACGGTCAAACGGACTAGAGTTGAATGAAACTGAGAGAGGTTATTGTGGATGGACTCCACATGCAGTTGTATGTCCAAACGAAAAGTTTTCAACTGCCACGAATTCTGAGAACTACCTTGTTGTGACCTAATCACACATCGCCCCATTGCAAATGGGGACCCCCCTTTTCTGAGCTCTGATGCCCTGCATTGAGTCTTAGATGATGTCTTAGGTTGATTGCATGATGAAGTCAGTAGGTTTCTTGAGTTCTTGGTCTATTTGTAATTCAAGTGTCATGTGCTTTCATTCTGAGATTAATCCCGATGTATGTTTGAGATCTTGAAAATGACTAAGTCTGGTAGCCTGAAATCCTGAAAATCCTAAAAAATTGACTAAGTCTGAAATCTGGTGGATCCTCCAAATTCTATAATCTGCATGTTAAATCTGGTGGATCTGAGACCTATCTCAAACATCCTAAAAGGTATATTGAAAAATATGTTTAATATACCTTATGCTCTGGGACATCCACTTCTAGGCGCGAATTCGCTCTAGGAGGCTAGGCGCATTTTCTCACTTGCAGATACCCAAATCAGCGTCTTAGGTTGAGACTCATATGTGCGCCTAAAGGAAAATCAACTTTGAACCACTCCAAACTATGGCGCCTTGATTGAAACTGAAGTAAGAAGCCCTTAAACATTAAAAAATTTGACAAAGAAATGATTCAGGAGTCTAGGCGCCCTTTAGGCGCCCTTTCATGTTCAAATGACCATCAGATAGCACCTTAAGTTGAAGTGAATGAGTTTAGGCACCCATTCCTTGTTGCTCTTGTCATTTTGGGCGCCTTGATGTGAGATGAGGTCTAAATCAATGATGGATAGCACCTAAGGATGAAGTCGTTTCATAAGGGTGTAAACTAGTGTTAAGAACCTTAGAATGACAAGAATGAAGCCACTAGATCAAGGTGCCCTTCATGAAATTTTCTATCATATATGCGCCTAATAAGGAAAATGCTTGAGTTCATGAGTTTTAAGGCTATTGAGGCTTCCTTTGAACCATCACAATGATTTAGAGTCATAAAACTTTGAAATGAACACCTAAGGGAATCTAGGTGCATTTTACCTCTATGCAACCCTATTTTGGCACCTTGATCATGGAGTGAATGAAAGACATCCAAATTTGTGCCCAAAGGAGTTGTTAGTTTACAAATTTTTGAAGAATATTGGTGGAGATGAAGGTGCATCTAGGCTTATGAACTTGATCAAGAATGCGCCTTAGAGAGTTTAGATTTACTAGGATCCATTTTAATCACCTAAGTATCAAGTTACATTAAGTAAAGGTCAGGCGCACTCTTTAACCCATTTTGCCTTAAATAGCACCTATAGTTGGAGAGAACATTTATCATATCTAGGCGCCAGTTGATACCTATACTAACCCCAAATTGCGCCTAGAAGTGTAATGGATTGAAGAATCTATTTTTGGCGCCTACGAGGGAAGCTATGTTTGAATCTATCAACATTGAAGGTATTGAGTTTGGCAAGTTCACAAGAGCATATATAGGTCATAAGTTCATGAAATTGTGAAGTAAAAGGTTACATCAATACTAGGTGTAATTTCTTGCTGCTACCATCATCTCAAGCGCCTAGGAGGAGATTATAAGTCAATCAACTTTAAAGCCTTTTGAACAAGACAATACAAGGCACACTTCCTTACTCATTTCGCCTAGTTTGGGCACCTTGATCAAATTTGAAGTTTTGAGGACTAAGAAACTAGCTAAGTATCCCTAGGCGCCAATCCACATCTATGCACCTAGTTTTAGCGCCTAGGCTTGAGAGACATGATCCCTTGACACCTAAGTGAGCGCCTTGCAAAAAGGACATGAAACCTATGTAGTATGATCACATCTTGAGGTAGGGAGTCCTCTAAACATCAATATTATGATTTGAGATCATCATAAATGCCCAAACACAACCCAAAATGTGCTAGGCGCACTTTCTTACCTTCACAGATCATTTCTAACGCCTTAGGAACATAGTGTTTGTGGACACTTCAATTAGCGCCTAGGTAAGGAGGGTTATAAGAAGACATCCAATCATTTGGAAGCATAAAAATAGCAAGAAGAGTCCAATTAAACCTAGGTGCATTTCCCTATTTTTGCAACTCCAAATTGGCGCCTAGCCTTGTGAAGGCAAGAATCAAGTCTAAAAGACTTCACCTTGTTAAAGTGGAAATCCATAATCATCAATTTGAGTTTGAAATGACAAAATTAAGGCCAAAAGGGTAAGGTGCCCTTTCACCTCCATGCGAACCGAAATTGGCGCCCTAAGGAGAATCACTCAAATTCATTCTAAAAGTGAACACTATGAGAGGATAAATCATTTTAAACCATTATAATTGATTGAAGTCATAAGAAATAACAATTATGAAGTTGTATGGCTTAGGTGCACTTTTTCTCCCATTCAACCATGAATGATCGCCTAGAGCTGGAAGGGTGTTGGATACTTAAAAAACATGCTTCTATGTTATGAAATAAATGCTTATGAAGTAATCGATGTTATTTCTTTGTTGGTTTTGTAGGAACATGGAGCGTGGAGTCATTCAAGGAGTCAAGCATTCAAAGTTAACCTTCATGCGAGTAATAAAGTTAAAGAGGTGGTCATTACAAGAAGAGACATCATGTTGCTACTCTTTCAAAATCATTAAGTTACAAGTTCAAGCAATCATGTTCGAAGACATCCATCCACCATACTTCAAGTTCTTTCATCTTCAAGTCTTTGAGTCTCCTACTCAATCAAGCATCATTATCTACTCTACTTCATGCCATTATCATCTACTACTCTCTATCAATGAATCATCTGAAGAAGATCATGTATCCTACCTACAAGAAGGAGAAGAAACATCACAGAGTTAGTCAAATGAAGCTACAAGCATCATACATATCCTACTTATAATGAACAAGGCAAGATCAACAAAGTATTCCCAAGCATTCAAGTTCATCAAAATCAATTACATTCAAAGACATCACAAAGATGATACAATTTGGGAATATGCCCACAAAGCAAAATGAATCAATAGTTGAAATCCACAAGTTTGCTGAGGTGGCATTTACGTGGAAAGTATACATCATCATCCAATCATAATCAGCCACATCATATGAATACATTCAATGCATCTACAACAAACAAGAAGCCAAAGGGACGTCCATGTGGAAGATGCTCCAAAGATTCTATCTTATCTTATCTTCTTGGAAAGTGTTCCTTCATTGCCTCTCATATGTACTAAAAATAGCAAGTTGTTGTAACTACCTACTTGTTGTGACCAAATCACACATCACCCCATTGAAGATGGGGACCCCCCGTCTTTTTGAATTCCAATGCTTTGCATGAAGTTTTGATAATGTCTTAGAGTTATTGCATGATGAAGTTAATGGTGTTTGAGTCTTAGGCCCCTTTGATGACCTGATTCTGATCCTGAAGTTCCTAAAAATTGGCTAAGTCTGAAATCTGATGGATTCTCAAAAATCTAGAATCTACATTGTATCCTGTGATTGCCAAATCTAGGCGTGGGTTCACTCTAAGAGGCTTAGGCACATTTTCTCACCGGAAGATACCCAAATTGGCACCTTAAGTGGACACTCAGATGTGCGCCTAAAGGAAGATCAACTTTCAAATATTCCAGAGGATGGCGCTTTGATTGGAATTGATATTAGAAAGCCTTTAACCCTGAAAATTTGCAAGAAATGGCTCTAAAGGATCTAGGCGCAAATCTTATCATGAACAACTTCACTTTCACGCCTTAGCATGGAAGGGATGCTTTAAGAGCAAGAATGTTTTTGAGAACTCAAGCATGAAAATTAACTTCCCAGACAAACTAGGCTTACCTTTAACAATCAAAATTGGCGCCTAGAATTGAATATGGCCATCATGTAGGTCAAGGCGCTATATTAGGCCCAGAACATCACCAAGGAGTGCTCCTGGGAAATTTGTCAACACATCTCATGCCTCAACTCACCTAGTTGGGCACCTTGCAGGAAGGCGAGGATAAGCTACCATCTTTGAAAGGTAAATTGAAGTTTTTGCGCCTTGTGAAGGAGATTTCCTTGTAAAAGAGGTTGAAATCACTTCAAGTAGCGCCTAAGAGGTGTATGGCGTAAAGTGTGATGTTGTTAGCATGGAAAATGGGCGCCTAGGAAGTGGTGGACTTTGACCTTGAAATTTGGTGCCTTAGCCATCAGATCAAACTCTCCTTGGCGCCTAGACTAACATCAAAGTTTCTAAGGTTAAAATATCTTTGGCGCACTTTATGCTTCCTTTCCACACTTCTTGGCGCCCCCATAGGGAATCAAGAAATTTGGCGCCTTATGTTGGAATGCTCACTTGATGTGCCTTAACTCTTGCAAAGGATGATAAGTATACAACTGAAAGAGTATAGGCGCATTGTACCCTTAAAGCTGCCTCAAGATGAACATATTTGATTATCATATGTTAGGTGATTTCCACCTCTGGAGATATAAGATCTAGCGCCTTGGGCATGAGAACATTACACCTTGAAATTTGGCGCCTAAAGGCAGAGACTTAGAAGAGTGCCTAGTATTAGATGCTTCTAAATACCTAAACTTCAATCAAGAAGAGTTTAGGTGCCTTCATGCTATAAAGTTACCTCATTCTAGTGCCTTGATGGATTGTAAAGCATATATGTTTGAAAGTCATTAAATATGACGACGCTCCTTTGTCTTCATCTCATCAAGTTTTGGCACCCTCATGTAGAGTCTTGTTTGTTTAGGCGCCCTATGGAGGAATTTTGGAAGGTAAGTGAAGTGTTCCCACTTGACGCCTAGAGATTAATTCAAAAGCCTTCAAAGTATCCATGAATGTAGTTGGGCGCTATCTCACAGTCAAAACCCTTTGGATGGGTGCCTTGAAAGAGGAGGATTTGAGAGCATCAAGTAGATGTCATTTAAGAGTCAAAATCATGAAAACCCAATGAAATGAGCTAATTGAGCTAGGCGCCTTGCTTGCCTCTCCACACCTTCATGTGGCACCTTTGAAGAAAGTCCAATAAGTAAGTATTTTGAAACAAGAGGAACATTCTTAAAGTTTCCAAAAGGTTTGGCCAGAGTACTAATTTTACTCACTATAACTACCTTTGAGCGCTTAAAATGAAGTTTTGTGTGAAATCATCTTGGAATGGCACCTTCATCTTGAGGATTTGGTTCATCGTCAAAAGGGCGTCCAAAGGAATTATGTAGGAGGAATTGCATAGAGCGCCTATTGTATGAATTAGCCAGTGGCATCTAGAGAGGTTATTTGGCGCCTATCATGTACATTTAAACCACCTTGGCACCTTTGAAGTAAATAGATTTTGAATTTTCTTAAGAATAATTGCATTTAATACCAAGCAGGCCGACCTCCTTCTTGGCCGCCTAGCATTAAATATAGCTAGATCTCTATATAAGAGGAGCGCTCCTCTATCCTTTTTTATAACTCATATTGCAAACTATAAGAGGAGCAGCGAATTTCTCTAAGGGAGCAGCAAAATTTCAAGAAGAGGAGCTAATTCTTCAAGGCCAACATGCATTTTGACAGATTTCTGATATGATTTTTGCTATTTTTACTGATTTTCATTATTAAATACAGAAATCTGCATTTTTTTTAAGTCCAAAATTTGGTACAAGGTATGTTTTAATCATCTCTTTCTTCATAAAATTGCCTTATTTATTTAATTTTATAGAATTTTACAACTATATCATCCAAAATTAGGGTAAAATCTGTTATTTCAGAAGTTTCTTATCTGAGTCTTGTATGCAGATAAATGGGCATGACGGCTAAAGAAAGGCAAGTGATGATCAAAATGGATGCCAAGTCTACTATACCTGAATCCAAGCTTGAAACTCATTGGAAGAACATGGGGGATACCAACATGGGACATGTCAACCTCGAGGAAGTGAAAGATCTCTTGCTCACCATCACCAGGAATGAAGACATCAAGGCCATTGCAAAGAGTGGAATTGTACAAGCAGCATGCTTCCTGCCAACCTTGCCTAGTGCTGAGTTAGTGTTAAAATGCGTTTAGCATTATGACAAATAGAAGAGAGATTATAGCCAAAGATGGGACTGTTCTCGCCTACCTGCAAAGAGAAGCTATCTAGGAGATCTTCAACATCCCAAGTCGGAAGGGAGTCTTCATATGTCCTACAACTGCCCAATGTACTTTTGAAGGCGCTCCTAAGCACTACATGTAGGAGGTGAGAAAGAAGTGGATGACTGATCCATCAATCAAGATATATAACTCTGAAGATCCCAAGTATCATAAGGCAGACTTCAAACAAGAGATAAGTTACGTCATCATCTTGAATCGAGTAACAGGTAGGCCTCAATCATCTACTTTTGAAGGATGGATGTATACCTATTTTGATCATGTGCTTACAAAGAATAAGATGGTTGATTGGGTTGGCCTTATAAGCCATTGCCTTGATGAGCAGTTTGAGAGGTTTGATGAAACAAAGACCTTCTTCATGACTTCCTATCTTGTTTACATCCTAGCAAGAAATGTGGTTTACAAAGGACTAATAGCTAAAGGAGAACTAGGAACAAAGCCTGGACAGATTTTGGTACATCAGTGTTATTATCAGCTTCATTTGAAGAACATCAATCATTACAAAAGGTTCAATGATGCATTTGCCATGCATATAGTGAGAAAGTTGCGAGGTGAACCACATAGAAGATTAACAGGTGCTGCTAGAAACTTCACCTAGCAGTATGGAAGATACTACATCCACTATGACAGGTTCACTTATATCAGAATTCAAGGTTTCACCTCCTTTCCATATAGACTGCCTAGATATCCTACCAATAGGATGGTATTATTAGAGGTTTCAAGACAGTTGCTAGAATTTCATAAGATGCAAAGGGCAAGAAAGAAAGATGGAGTTTAGTTTCCTCTTCAACTTGGCAGGTTTTACTCCTATCCATCACTTCAAGCAGCTGAGCATTCAGAAGTTGAACTTCAAGCATATCATCTACATCCTCATGATTCAAGGAGGGAGAACTTTGATCCGCATGGAGCCATTAAGCAGTCATATTCCTCTTACAAACATGTTCAGTAGCTAGAAGATCACTGGGCTAACGCTATTGATGATGATGATGTCAGGATGCAAAAGTGCTCAAGGTTGAAATGGGACTTAGTGAGAGCTACTAAGGTACTAAGGATTCACAATCAGTTAGATAATGAAAGAACTCTTTTAGGTGACGAGTACAATAGGATCTGAAACTTGCCTTATGATGTCAATTGGGCTGATAGAGAAAGGGTTGATGATGAAAGGTTAATAAGGCCTATCGTTGCTATTACTGAAGAGCAGATAAATGAACAAGTACAAGCATTGCTCGATGAGGGTAAGAAACTCACTTATACTAAAATGGGAGAAGTTGATCATCAGGAACAACACAGTGCACTTGGTAAAGGTTCACATAGCAAGGACAATGAAAGAGATTTATGTCAAGCAAAGAAAAGAAAACAACTTGAATCTACTCAAGGAGAATCCAGTACAAAGAAGAAAAGGATAAGTATTGAAATTGCTTCCTCCAGACAGCCAGGTGATACTCCATTGAATCAAGACATAGTGGTTCGTGTTGATAATGTAGTTCTAGAAGTTCCCGTTGAAGAAATGCCTTCGAGTCCACACGATACTGAGATCATTGATGAAGCTAACACCAAAGACAAGGATGAAGCTGAAGAAGAGTCATTGCCTACACAAGGAAAGCAATTACAATCGTAACAAGATCTTTCATCACTGCTAGAGTGGTTACAGGAAAGAATCAGTGAAAATTATGAAGTTGAGAAGTGTCCTCCTCTTCCAGTTGATGAGTTACTTTTGGATATGTCTAATGAAAAAATAAAGAAGAAGGCCACTATCCTTTCAAAAATCACTAAAGATGAAATAGGTGCAAGAAAAGTTCATGTAGCAGTTCCAAGGCTTGAGAAGAATATAGAAGATATAACACCTGATGATTATGACATCAATACAATCAATTTGGGTCCATGGATTGGAATGCAAGTAGAAGAAGAGCTTCAGGATTCAATTGATAATGCTCGAGCTATTATAAGACAGGAGACAGAAGGTAGAATCAAAGCTGAGCAAAGGTGCCACGCCTTAGAGCAGTACATTCAGCATTTAGTTCATCTTATTCATCAGTAGGAAAGAGTTGCTACACCTCCACCTCTTCTTCCTCCTGAAATAGTTGTACACCTAGAGGAGTTGAAGTCTTCATCTCACAGAATGAGAGATTGGATGAAAAGATCAAAGGAAGCTACATATAAACACCTAGAAGATATCATGCAAGTGTATGATAAAATTGCTAACCTTAAAGAAAGGGTACTTGCATTGATGACAGTTTGTGTTGAGTTCAAAGACATCAAAGAACAATACTTGCCACACTTAAAGAGCTTGATGGAGACTTCAATTGATGAATTGGTTCATGCTGAAGTGATTGAAGAAAGTAAGACATATGACTTCTCTTCTTGGTATTATGGCTTTCACATCAAAGGACAGTTGCTGGATAATATAGAAATAGATATGTCAAGAGTAAGAAGTGTACTTCAAAGGATTCAAGATGGAGTACATGCCTCCTTGATGAAAATATGTAATCCATTTGGAGAGATGACTCTTGATAACATGAAAGAATAAGTTCAAGCTTTCTACTTCCAAGAAGATGATGTTTCTGATGAGAAGCTTGATAGTATTTTCTCACTTGCTGTCCACCTTGGCGCCAACAAAGCAAGGATGACTGATTGGGAGAAGACACTTGGCCTCTATTCAGATGATGTACTTGAAGCTGAAGGAACCATTTAGAATGCGCCAAGTGTACCTTTGGATGATGTCAAGCAGATAGTGTCCAGATTCATTGAATGTCAAGCTTCTAGTGATGGATATTCACATGGAGACTCCTCATAGGCTGATGACGTGTCATCCTTATCTTCTTGGGAATGCGTGCCTTCATTGCCTCCTTCATTTACTAAAGATAGCCTCTTTCATTTAATAAAATAGGAGTTTGTCATAACTACTTGTGATGTGGCATGATCTAGTTCGCTGGCTATGCCAACCGATCTTGACCCTTCGTTTATTTTGAGGTCTATAAAAGGGCTCTTATTGCTCTCATTTGTACGATTGAAGACTCTAGAATTGTTGCAAGAGCTCTCTGAGATAATATAAGACTCATTGTTTTGGTGACTCTATATATGTTTCTAAGTTTTGCATGGTTTGGATTTCTTCAAGCGAATAATAAGTTAGATTAAGTTTCCTTTAAGTTTATGTTAGTTGGTGGAAGGCTTTATTATTGTTTGTTGTGAAATCTCCATGTTCATACCATTTGCAGTTTGTGGTTTGCAAATTGCAGTGCATGGTTAGTTTGAACAAAACTGAACTTCAATTTGATCTCTATGTTTGTTGAATCTTTAATGAGCATAAGTGATTTAAACATCTTGTAAAACCTTAGAAGATTGCATCAATCTTGTGTAGTTGTCTATCTTGGCGAAGCAAGAATTGGTTTGATTTCACCTGAGCAATAATTACCCTTACATCTAGGATTAGATTAGTGTTTCTGAACCTTTCATCTTTTGTTCTTTTTATCACTTTGGTTAGGATTAGGATAAAGAACATCATCGCAATATCATACATCATAAGTTGTAGTACTTAGATATTCCAGTGTTTATCTTCTCTTTCATTTGAATCAACAACTTGTCTAACAATTGCGTAAGTCCCTTTGTGTTTACCAGCATAATCATACTAAGTCACTGAGCTATCTCTTACAAAATCATAAGAAAGGAACCTTGGAGTCATCTTGTTTGATCACTTCATTTAGCATTTGAGAGGCTTTGCTCAAGAGAGAGTCAGATACTCTAGTATTTCACTCTATTGTTGACTTGTCTAAAAACAAACATCAACATTTTTGGTGCTAGAAGGAGGGCTAACAAGTTGTTTCATTTTAGATTGAGGAAGAAGGAAGAACATACTGGAGTGAATTGGTTTTTTCTCGTCGGAAAGGCACCAGAGAATTCTAAGGTCTGCACCAAGAGCATCCAAGGAGTTTGTCGAGTTGGGATTCCCTCCTAAGTCAAAAAAGGGAAGGAAGGCAACTTCATCGGATCAAGGATCCCCAAGTGGGGGTGATATTTCAAATTTGTTTCAGACTCCACCTCCGCATAATCAGAAGCAAGGAGTTGTTCAACCTAGTAACACACAAGTAACCACTCCAGGGACTTCGTTTCAGCCCGGAGCCACTCAAACAGGTCTAGGACAACAACCCAACGTTCAAATGGCAGCACCAGTACAAGCTTGGCCTTTGGCAAATGTTTCACCGCTGGGCACTTTTACGAATTATCATGACATGCCCAAGAGCCCTGAACACTTTTGTTGAAAATATCATGTCAACGATCCAAATAGGATGGCTGAAGAACATATTAAGATCTCTGAAGGCACCTTGATAAATCGCAGGATCGTACATCAGGATGTAGCATGCTGGCTATTTCCATACTCTCTTGAAGGAGATGCTACTTTTTGGTATGTCAACCTACCAGCAGGGTCTATTACTACTTGGGAACAGATGAAAAGTGCTTTCTTAGAGAAGTTCAAGATTCCCATCACCCCAATAGAACTCTATAAGCAATTCATTGAAGTAAGGAGGCAAGAGCATGAGCCTATCGCCTCTTTCAATCACAGGTTTCATAAAGCATATTCCAGATTGCAAGCTCCATATGACATCACTGAAGAAATGGCCATGGAAATTTATTATGTTGCTTTAGATCGCCTTACTTCCATGTTTGTGAAGAGAGTGACAAGACCGCCTACCAATCTAATAGGAGCATATGTTGAAGCTGTCAAGGTGAACACTGATTTGGGCATGAACACTCATGGGCCACTTAATCACATAGGGCATATGGCGATGCCTAACCAGATCCAGGGAATCAATCAAGCACTAGCTCAACATGCGCCAGTAATGAATCCAGTTCCTGTTCCCACTCCTGCTAATCAGTTGGTCCTGCATCCAGGGGCACCAATTTCACAGGTTGCACCTGAAAAGCCAGTATATCTACAAGGGTCATCACCCTCTACAAAGACTCAGGAAGAGAAAGATGAAATGAAGGAACTGATTAATCAAGTGAAGAAGTTATCTACTGAAGTCACGCACTTGAGAAACCAGAATAATTACCTATAGAGAAACTATCAAGGAAACCAAGGTGGATATCAAGGGAATAATCTAGGATACAATCAAGGAAATAATCCAGGATACAATCAAGGGAACAGTCAAGGATACAATCAAGGGTATAATCAAGGCTTCAGAGGAAATAATCAAGGTTTTCAAAGACAAAACAGAACTTGGAACACTGCACCCAACAACGGAACTATACCTTCACCACTTGATAATCCGCCAACCTCTGACCCAAAGCCAGCAGATAAAGTTTTCTTGGCAGAAGCTGCATTATCCACTTGGTACAGGTTGCATAATACTAATCAGCACTCCGAGCTTCAATGTCCTGAATTTAAGATAGCTGTTGATATCTTCCAACAAGAAATGCATGGTACACAGGCACCAGAAAACCCTCTTGCCACTGGGTACGAAATTGTGCCGGCGACAAGGTATGATCAAGCCTTGATAATTGAAGATTTCACTTTTCCACCCATGATGGAATACAATATGTTAGAGTATAATTGAAGGTTCCCACCAACATCTACAAATGGGCCTGTTAATGATACATACTATCCCATTTGATGGCAATTTTCAAACTCAAGAGGCAGATGAAGTACAGGCTTTCCAGCAGTCTTCTGGTAATGCACCGCAGAGGGTCTATCAATGGAATTACCGAGCACAAGATCCTGTTACTACATCAACCCCTCCTAATAAATTGCAAACTCTGCCAAACCCTAATGCAAGTAACAATCCAAATTATCCAAGAGATTCGCCTGAATACAGACAGCGGAACCCAGCTCAGAAAGTCATCCCAACACAAGATGCTCAGCAATAAAATGTTTCTCCAAGGATTGATCCGATCAGGAAAGAAGTTCCTAAAGATGATTTGAAAAGGTTAAGCCAATGTGTTGTGGAGGAACTCAAGAAAATCAAGTTTAACTTACCGTTGATGGAGTTGATCTAAGTGCCTAAGATAAAGGAAGCCTTCTTGAGAAGCGTTGATGATACTGTCGCAAAGGGTGGAAATCAAAATGTGCAAGTATCTATAGGATCATCAAGCCCATCTACTTCAAATGCACCAAGAGCAAATGTTGTTCAGATGAGGCCATCACATCCACAAGGACAGACGAATGTCATTTTTATTGCACAAGATTCATCCAATATGACAAATGACAAGCCAGTTGAAATAAAGGAAGAGCCTGCAGAAAATAATGATGCATCAAAGATTCAAAATTCACAAGTCAATCCAGATCTAGCTGATGATCGGTATAGTGCTCTGAAGAAGAAACCAATAGTTTTTTACCAGGGAAGGGATGAACAGCCTCTGTTCTTGCTATTAGTCAGAATGTTTGGAAAGCTATTGCATAATTGTTTAATGGATTCAAGAGCTTCAAGCAATGTGATGCCATTGGGTGTTTGTAAGAAACTTGGTCTTATCTCGAAACAGACAACCAAGAAAGTTACTCAGTTGGATAAGACCGAAGTACCAGTTGTGGGAGAGTTACATAATATTCACATGCAGTTGGCAGCTGATCCTAGGATTCGGCATTACATTGACATTTCAGTGGTGGACATACCTGAAGGATATGGAATGCTACTAAGCAGAGATTGGCTAAGGAAGCTCAATGGGTACGTCTCCACCGACTTCTCGCACATGTGGCTATCATGGAAAGGATTGCCGAATCAGATCAGAATCGATAGCACTCTGCATCTAAAATTGATGATCATTGAATATGGTGAAGATAATGAGATACTTTTTGTAGAGACAGACTTGGGTGTTTATAAGCCTAAGGTTGAAGAGATCTTAATGTTGCATAATCCAACAGAAGCCCTCATAGAAAGTGATCATGACACATCATCAGATGAGGATGGGGAAGGCATGTTTGAAAACTTCCAAAATTTTGTGATGAAGCATGTGAAGCAAGGCGTGGAATTAGGAAGTCATGCATCTGTTCAGGATCTACTATTGCCCAACTGGTGTAGGATACATAATGCCTTCCATTCTAAGTTCTCTTGTACAATGTGTGGAGTAGCCCTGGAACAAGTCCAGAAAAGGATCCTGGAAGCAATAGGCCTGGAGATTTCAAAGACATTCAAGTTGAAAGAACCTGTTCTAAATGTAGTTTTTACGGATGAAGCAAGTACGTCAGCATTAGCTATAGAAAGTACTTAAGTTGAGTCTAGACCAGTAAATGAAGGTAGTAAAGCACCAGAACATGAAACTAACCAGGTGTGGACCTTGAGGTTTGATGGATCAAAATCCAAACAAGGATCAGGGGTAGGTTTTGAATTGATCAACCCAATGGGAGAAGCCTACTTGTCAGCCTTAAGATTGCAGTTTCCTTACACAAATAACGTCGCCGAATATGAATGCATGGGTTACTCCTTGCCATCAAGAAGAAAGTTAAGATTTTGCATGTGTTTGGCAATTCAGAGATAGTTGTTAGGCAAGTCAGAAAACAATACGTATGCCATGATAAGAGGTTAAAGAAATACAGAAACCGGGTCTGGGATCTTATCGAAGACTTCAATGCATTCAACATCAAGTCAATCTACAAGTCAACAAATTAAGTAGCCAATGCACTAGCCCAAGCTGCAAGTTCTCTAGAGCCTTTAGCCATGGAAGGGTTAAAGAAGTTCACAGTTGAGATGACATCAGTTCCATCAGTACCAGATACTATCACAAATTTTTAGGTATTTGATGATGATAAACACATACTTGACTTCTTGACTAATTCAGGTATTTTCACTACCCAAGTCATTGATGAAAGTGAAGCAAAAGCAGAGTTTGATCCAGATGGGATCATGAATCTAAAAGATAACACTATTCCAAAGGGTATGATTGAGCTAGAAAGACTCTTTGACTCAGACAAGTTGAGCACCCTTCAGTACTGCAATGAAGATGGGAATAAGTGTGAAGTAGTTAATCTAGGAACAGATCAAGAGGTAAAAAATGTCTTCATAGGGAAAGTTTGTACACCTCAAGAAAGAGAAAGTATTCTCAATAGTATGAGGGAGTTTCAAGATGTTATCACTTGGGGGTATGATGATTTGAAAACATACGACACATCTATCATTACACATACCATCCCTCTCAAGCTAGGAAGCAGACCATTCCGACAGAGGCAGAGGCCAGTTAATCCTTTATTGGAGCCACTCATCTATCAAGAAGTGAAGAAGCTGCTACAAGCTAGGATAATTTTTCTGATAAGACACTCGACGTGGGTCGCCAATCTCATCCCAGTCAGGAAAAAGAATGGAGAAATAAGACTGTGTGTTGATTTTAGAAATCTTAATAAAGCATCAGAAAAGGATAATTATCCTTTGCCTTCGCTTGATGAAGTGTTTCAAATTGTGAATGGGTCACAGATGATGTCCTTTTTGGATGGGTATTCAAGATATAATCAGGTCATGGTTGAAGAAGAAGATCGGTTAAAGACTACTTTCACCACTAAGTGGGGAACGTATGCATATAGGAGGATGCCTTTCGGCTTGATTAATGCAGGAGCAACTTTTCAGAGGGCCATGGATAGCGCTTTCAGAGATATAATTGGAAAATGCATTATCATCTATATGGATGACCTTACCGTGTTCTCGAAAATAAGAGTTGATCATGTGGATCATCTAAGGAAAGTTTTTGAAGCTTGTAGAATTTATGGAATTTCTTTGAATCTGAAGAAATGTATTTTTGGGGTAACAGAAGGAAAGCTCCTGGGTCACGTTTTATCAGAACATGGAATCTCCATTGACCCTGACCGAGTAGAAGCCATTAAAAGAGTTGGCATGCCTGCCAGCAAAAAGGAATTGAAATCTTTCTTTGGCAAGATTAATTTTGTCAAAAAGTTTATTACCGGATTTGTAGAGATTGTCAAGCCTTTGAATGACATGTTGAAGAAGGACGCAAAAATTGAGTGGACTCCGCAAGCAAAAAGAGCACTTGAAGAAATCAAGCAAGCAATCGCTAGTGCTCCTATTCTCATCAGCCCAAATTATTTGAAACCCTTCTATTTGTATTCTTTTGTGTCAGATCACACCTGTGCGGGAATTTTGACCCAGAGGACAGATGGTAAAGATGAGCATCTGATTGCATTTATGAGTGCTCCCTTTAAGGATGGTGAGCTGAGATATCCTGGAGTTGAGAAGCAAGTGTATGATTTGGTAAAGGCCATCAAGAAATTCAGACATTATATCTTGCGAAGCAAAGTGTATGCCATAGTTCCAGATGCCGCGGTCAAGACTCTACTAATGCGAAATAAATTGGGTGAGAGAAGAGGTAAGTGGGTCGCCACTATCTAAGAGTATGACATTGAAATCCAACCAATGAAGTTGGTTAGAGGACAAGCACTTACACAGACCATAGCTGTTGAGGGTCCTGGACTGGTTCAACAGGCTTATGTACTTGAAGTAGTATCTCCAGATGAGTGGTACGATGATATTGTTTATTACTTGTTGTCTCAGAAATGTCCAGATCACATGAGCCCAACACAGAGAAGAGCACTAAGGTACAGAAGCAAACGCTTTATGTTGCAAGGGTCAGTTCTGTTCAGACAAAATCATGAAGGGATCTACTTAAGATGTGTGGGCCGAAGTGAAGCCAAAAGGATAATGGAATAGTTCCATGATAAGTTCGGCACCTGTCACAGTGGTGAGTTGGCGACAGCAAATCAGATACTTAGAGTAGGCTATTACTGGCCAAAACTATTTCAAGATGCTCATCAGCACATCAAAACTTGCCACACCTGTCAGGTAGCAGCTTCAAGAGAAAGAAATCTAGTGATGCCTTTATAGCCAGTTGTTGAGTTCAGGCCTTTCGCCAAGTGGGGACTTGATTTTATTGGTATGATAAACCCACCTTCTTCTACATAACACAGGTATATCCTGACTGCAACCAATTACTGTACCAGATGGTTAGAAGCCTATGCTTTGAAGTTCTGCACTTCTGATGTAGTGATCAAAATTTTGGAAGACAACATAATTACTAGATTTGGCTGTCCTAATGCCCTTGTGTGCGACAATGGTCTTGCATTTTCATCACTGAGATTTTCCAACTGGGCCTTTGAATATGGAATAACTTTGAAATTCTCATCGAACTATTATCTGCAGGGTAATGGTTCGGCTGAATCTACAAATAAGAACCTCATGAATGCAATCAAGAAGCTACTGGATAAGAATCCAAGAGACTGGCACACGCAGCTAAAGTTCGCTCTTTGGGCAGATAGGACCTGAGTCAAGTCTTCCCTGGGTACTTCTCCATATCACTTGGTTTATGGGCAAGATCCCATCTTCCCAATGCAATTAAGGATTCCAACCTTGCAGTTCATGCAAGAGTATTTAGATGAAGATGAGAGAGTATAAACGTGATTGTCACAATTACTGCATTTGGAAGAGAAACGTGATATTGCCTTGGATAAATTTATGAAGCATCAAGGGGTGGCCAAACGTTGGTTTGATCGTCAAGCAAGAGTGAAATGTTTCAGGATTTCTGATTTGGTATTATATTGGGATAAGGCACATGAAAGACGAGGTGACCATGACAAATTTGACTACCTTTGAAAAGGCCCGTACCAGATTGCTGAGATCCTGGGGGAAAATGCGTTCAAACTGAAAACACTGATTGGACAAGACATCCCATTGCCGGTCAATGGGCAATTCCTGAAGCACTACTTCTAGCCATGAGGTCCCTGTGGGGGGCTAGTTTGTACATAGTTAGAATAGAATTTCCTTTCTGTCATTTTGCTTTATTAGATTAAGTTTGTCTTGATGTCATTTGACTCAAGAATTTCTTGCTTTCAGTAGTGTAGTCGTCTTGATTTTGGTTTGAAGTTTTGGGGATCCTTAGCTCATGCGGGGATGATGAATTTCATGCTAACACTTGGTATAATTTTACTAGAATATGTTAGCTCATTTCTTAAATATTTATTCATGAAATTCTTAGAATTGAAAGATCATAGTTCAATTGATCGATGAGATGAATTCTGGACTTGATTGGGACAATAATCATCTATTGTCTTCTGATTATAATATTTTAAAATGTCGAATCTAAAATTTATGAATTCTTATTTGTTCTGTTGAGAAGCTTAAATCATGGTTGATGGATTTCCTGTGGATTCCATCGCTGGGGTCAAATAGCATGACTGCTTGCTCTTGGGAGATGAATCAGTTATTCGGTATTGACTGAAGTATTTTGAGGTTTTATATCTTACACATCTTAATGATCCTGAAGTTGCTAGGAAAGTCTTTGCGAGTCTGGATCAAGTGAAATCTCAAGGTAATTCATGAATTCCATTCTTCTTCGTCATAAGCGTCTCTGTATACTTCCATCCATGATTCTACTCATCGGCTTATTCACCCAATAAGGTTTCCATCCACTTCCATCCAATAATGAACTCAAGTCTGATCTCTAAATCATCTATATGGTCCCATTGTTCGTTGCATACTCCAGAAGGATAAGTTGAAGTCCTTATGCATCATTTGGAGTATTTCCATGTCAATATCCTTTTCAAATGACCTTAGCCACTGCATACAAGACAAGGTCAAGATGTTGGTGTTCTCATTCGCTCCGTCTAAGAATCTATCACCTCCATTATCCACCCATTATATATGTTCACTCCGCCTTCGTTACCATGCAAAGCCTTAAAGTGGGTAACTATCAATCCTTTCCAATCCATCCTTCCTCCACTTATTCCAAATTCCCTCGCCATACCTTTTGTTCCTTTCACCTATTCCCTAATCATGATCAATGAATGTGAGTGTCGCCTAGACAAGAAGCTTGCAAATCCTCCGTCCATCCCCCATTGATTTAAGTAAAAACTACTTGGATGCTTTTACCCATCAAGCAAAGAAATTTCTGACAATCCAATAGATCATATGTCTTAAAGCACAAATGCCAAAATCCTAAGCAAGGCATGTTCAAACATACTTCATTTTGTACTTCCAAATAAAGAGATGCTTTTAGAATGAAGCTCTGGGTCCTCGTAGCCGAATCCAAAGAGGTTACCGCATCCAATCATCCATCCTTTCCATTTACATTCAATTCCATTCCAAATTACTTCATCCCGCAAACCAAAAAAAAAAATTCAAAGTTTTTGTGGGACATGAAGTTACCATTCCACCCATCATCCCCGTTCCCTGTTTTATATTCCCTTCTACTTGCAAGCTTCAGGGTTTAGATTGATACGAACAGATGTTGATTATGATTCCCTTCCATTTCATTTACTTGTTCATCACCCATTTACCTTTTCCACTGTTCAGCATATCTCGCCATTCATCTAGTTTGTGACTGAATATATCCTTTCATCTATCTGTTTTCTATAATCCACATCATAGTCCACGGCTTCTGCTTACCATTTTCATTCACCCTGTCATTTTGTTATTTCCTAGCAACATCAGTAGGTGCGTATCATAACTCGACGTGGTTTTGTTTGGACCACTGTGTTGTCTATAGAGTCAGATTTTTTGAGTTCTTCCCATTTGTTACCTCGGTGAAAACCTAGCAAACAGGCACCGTGTGTAATATGATGCATTAAAAAAAATGATGAAAATAGTAAAGAGAAAAATTTCATCCACTGGTGAAAACCTGGCAAACAGGCACCTTGGATAAGTATCATGGTGAAAACCTGGCAAACAGGCATCATCGTAGAGACACCCAGTCTCATTTCACTCCTTTCCAATTCATTACATTTCCATTCCATATCACCCTGTCTTGTCATCACTCCATTTGCCTATCATTGCGTATTACCACTGCCCATTTCATCCGTGTGTGTATCCATCCATCCGCTATTCATGAATTTACCTAGCTTGAGGTGGGCGATCTTAGTTGATCCTAGTTTCTGAAGGATGGGAATGAACTTAAGTGCTTGCACTTCAAACCTCTAATATGGGTAGTTGCACTGGTAATTGGCTTAGATTCTTTGATTAGGTAGTCATGTTTATTTGATCTAGTGTGTGGGTGTACATATAAATGTTGAAAATTGATTTTTGTTTATCTTTGGAGCACTTAAGAAGTTGTTTTTATGAAAACTTATCTTTAATCACACATCATCAGAGATAGTGTCTTGATCCAGTTTATGATTCTTTTCCCTTTTGAGTTTCGTTTTGCCTAGTTGATGGTTGAAGAAAATGATGTCATTTTTGGGTTAGGATTGAATCCTTATTTTAGAACTATTCAAGAACATTCCTCTAGTGGAGTCGCCAGATGTTGTGACCAAATCACACATCACCCCATTGAAGATGGGGACCCCCTGTCTTTTTGAATTCCAGTGCTTTGCATGAAGTTTTGCTAATGTTTTAGAGTTATTGCATGATGAAGTCAATGGTGTTTGAGTCTTAGGGCCCCTTGATGACCTGATTCTGATCCTGAAGATCCCAAAAATTGGCTAAGTCTGAAATCTGATGGATTCTCAAAAATCCAAAATCTACATTATATCCTGTGATTGCCAAATCTAGGCGTGGGTTCACTCTAAGAGGCTTAGGCGCATTTTCTCACCGGCAGATACCCAAATTGGTGCCTTAAGTGGACACTCAGATGTGCGCCTAAAGGAAGATCAACTTTCAAATATTCCAGAGGATGGCGCTTTGATTGGAATTGATATTAGAAAGCCTTTAACCTTGAAAATTTGCAAGAAATGGCTCTAAAAGATCTAGGTGCAAATCTTATCATGAACAACTTCACTTTCGCGCCTTAGCATGGAAGGGATGCTTCAAGAGCAAGAATGTTTTGGAAACTCAAGCATGAAAATTAACTTCCCAGACAAACTAGGCTTACCTTTAACAATCAAAATTGGCGCCTAGAATTGAATATGGCCATCATGTAGGTCAAGGCGCTATATTAGGCCCAGAACATCACCAAGGAGCGCTCTGGGAAACTTGTCAACACATCTCATGCCTCAACTCGCCTAGTTGGGCGCCTTGCAGGAAGGTCAGGATAAGCTACCATCTTTGAAAGGTAAAATGAAGTTTTTGCGCCTTGTGAAGGAGATTGCCTTGTAAAAGAGGTTGAAATCACCTCAAGTAGTGCCTAAGAGGTGTATGGCGTAAAGTGTGATGTTGTTAGCATGGAAAATGGGTGCCTAGGAAGTGGTGGACTTTGACCTTGAAATTTGGCGCCTTAGCCATCAGATCAAACTCTCCTTGGCGCCTAGACTAACATCAAAGTTTCTAAGGTTAAAATATCTTTGGCACACTTTATGCTTCCTTTCCACACTTCTTGGCTCCCCCATAGGGAATCAGGAAATTTGGCGCCTTATGTTGGAATGCTCACTTGATGTGCCTTAACTCTTGCAAAGGATGATAAGTATACAACTGAAAGAGTATAAGTGCATTGCACCCTTAAAGCCCCCTCAAGATGAACATATTTGATTATCATATGTTAGGCGATTTCCACCTCTGGAGATATAAGATCTAGCGCCTTGGGCATGAGAACATTACACCTTGAAATTTGGTGCCTAAAGGCAGAGACTTAGAAGAGTGCCTAGTGTTAGATGCTTCTAAATACCTAAACTTCAATTAAGAAGAGTTTAGGTGCCTTCATGCTATAAAGTTACCTCATTCTAGCGCCTTGATGGATTGTAAAGCATATATGTTTGAAAGTCATTAAATATGATGACGCTCCTTTGTCTTCATCTCATCAAGTTTTGGCGCCCTCATGTAGAGTCTTGTTTGTTTAGGCGCCCTATGGAGGAATTTTGGAAGGTAAGTGAAGTGTTCCCGCTTGACGCCTAGAGATTAATTCAAAAGCCTTCAAAGTATCCATGAATGTAGTTGGGTGCTATCTCACAGTCAAAACCCTTTGGATGGGCGCCTTAAAAGAGGAGGATCTGAGAGCATCAAGTAGATGTCATTTAAGAGTTGAAATCATGAAAACCCAATGAAATGAGCTAATTGAGCTAGGTGCCTTGCTTGCCTCTCCACACCTTCATGTGGCGCCTTTGAAGAAAGTCCAATAAGTAAGTATTTTGAAACAAGAGGAACATTCTTAAAGTTTCCAAAAGGTTTGGCCAGAGTGCCAATTTTACTCACTACAACTACCTTTGAGTGCTTAAAATGAAGTTTTGTGTGAAATCCTCTTGGAATGGCGCCTTCATCTTGAGGGTTTGGTTCATCATCAAAAGGGCATCCAAAGGAATTATGTAGGAGGAATTGCATAGAGTGCCTATTGTATGAATTAGCCAGTGGCACCTAGAGAGGCTATTTGGCACCTATCATGTACATTCAAACCACCTTGGCACCTTTGAAGTAAATAGATTTTGAATTTTCTTAAGAATAATTGCATATAATACCAAGCAGGCCAACCTCCTTCTTGGCCACCTAGCATTAAATATAGCTAGATCTCTATATAAGAGGAGCGCTCCTCTATCCTTTTTTATAATTCATATTGCAAACTACAAGAGAATCAGCAAATTTCTCCAAGGGAGCAGCAAAATTTCAAGAAGAGGAGCTAATTCTTCAAGGCCAACCTGCATTTTGACTAATTTCTGATCTGATTTTTGCTATTTTTATTGATTTTCATTATCCAGAAATTTGCATTTTTTTTCTAAGTCTGAAATTTGGTACAAGGTATGTTTTAATCATCTCTTTCTTCATAAATTTGCCTTTATTTATTTAATTTTACAGAATTTTATAGCTATATCATCCAAAATCAGGGTAAAATCTGTCATTTCAGAAGTTGCTTATCCAAGTCTTGTCTGCAGATAAATGGGCATGACGGCTAAAGAAAGGCAAGTGATGATCAAAATGGATGCCAAGTCTACTATACCTAAATCCAAGCTTGAAACTTATTGGAAGAACGTGGGGGATACCAACATGGGACACGTCAACCTCGAGGAAGTGAAAGATCTCTTGCTCACCATCACCAGGAATGAAGACATCAAGGCCATTGCGAAGAGTGGAATTGTACAAGCAGCATGCTTCCCGCCAACCTTGCCTAGTGTTGAGTTAGTATTGGAATGTGTTCAGCATTATGACAACCAGAAGAGATAGATTATAGCCAAAGATGGGACTATTCTCGCCTACCTGCAAAGAGAAGCTATCTAAGAGATCTTCAACATCCCAAGCCGGAAGGGAGTCTTCATATGTCCTACAACTGCCCAATGTACTTTTGAAGGCGATCCTAAGCACTACATGCAAGAGATGAGAAAGAAGTGGATGACTGATCCATCAATCAAGATATATAACTCTGAAGATCCCAAGTATCATAAGGCAGACTTCAAACAAGAGATAAGTTACCTCATCATGTTCCTGAATCGAGTAACAGGTAGGCCTTAATCATCTACTTTTGAAGGATGGATGTATACCTATTTTGATCATGTGTTTACAAAGAATAAGATGGTTGCCTGGGATGGCCTTATAAGCCATTGCCTTGATGAGCAGTTTGAGAGGTTTGATGAAACAAAGACCTTCTTCATGACTTCCTATCTTGTTTACATCCTAGCTTGAAATGTGGTTTACAAAGGACTAACAGCTAAAGGAGAACTAGGAACAAAGCCTGGACAGATTTTGGTACATCAGTGCTATCCTCGGCTTCATTTGAAGAACATCAATCATTACAAAAGGTTCAATGATGCGTTTTCCATGCATATAGTGAGAAAGTTGCGAGGTGAACCACATAGAAGATTAACAGGTGCTGCTAGAAACTTCATCAAGTAGTATGGAAGATACTACATCCAGTATGACAGGTTCACTTATATCAGAATTCAAGGTTTCACCTCCTTTCCATATAGACTGCCTAGATATCCTACCAACAGGATGGTATTATTAGAGGTTTCAAGACAGTTGCTAGAATTTCATAAGATGCAAAGGGCAAGAAAGAAAGCCGGAGTTCAGTTTCCTCTTCAACTTGGCAGGTTTTACTCCTATCCATCACTTCAAGCATATCATCTACATCCTCATGATTCATGGAGGGAGAACTTTGATCCGCATGGAGCCATTAAGCAGTCATATTCCTCTTACAAACATGTTGAGCAGCTAGAAGATCACTGGGCTAACGCTATTGATGATGATGATGTCAGGATGCAAAAGTGTTCAAGGTTGAAATGGGACTTAGTGAGAGCTACTAAGGTACTAAGGATTCATGATCAGTTAGATAATGAAAGAACTCTTTTAGGTGACGAGTACAATAGGATCTGGAACCTGCCTTATGATGTCAACTGGGCTGATAGAGAAAGGGTTGATGATGAAAGGTTAATAAGGCCTATCGTTGCTATTACTGAAGAGCAGACAAATGAACAAGTACAAGCATTGCTTGATGAGGGTAAGAAACTCACTTATACTAAAATGGGAGAAGTTGATCATCAGGAACAACACAGTGTACTTGGTAAAGGTTCACATAGCAAGGACAATGAAAGAGATTCAAGTCAAGCAAAGAAAAGAAAACAACTTGAATCTGCTCAAGGAGAATCCAGTAAGAAGAAGAAAAGGATAAGTATTGAAACTGCTTCCTCCAGACAACTAGGTGATACTCCATTGAATCAAGACATAGTGGTTCATGTTGATAATGCAGTTCTAGAAGTTCCCGTTGAATAAATGCCTTTGAGTCCACACGATACTGAGATCATTGATGAAGCTAACACCGAAGACAAGGATGAAGCTGAAGAAGAGTCATTGCCTGCACAAGGAAAGCAATTACAATTTGCAAAGGAATTTAGAAGCTATCATTCAAGAATATGCCAATGAAGAGCCTATGAATAGACAAGAGCAATTCAGGTTGACACTCGACATTTCCATCATTATACAAGAATATAACAAGCCAAAGAAGAGAATAACAATTGAAGAACATGTTGTTGCGATGGATGCTGAGATCAAGAAGTTGTTGACACCACTGTTGGAGATCACAAAGGAGTTGGACGATGAAATCATGTAATATGAAGAAGACAAGAAGCTCATCTACCATCAATGGCAACCTCCCAATGGATGCTTAGAGTATGATCAAATGCTTGGTAGGCCATGTGTCATTGAAAACAACAAGCATCAGGTTGTATCTTTCCCTTCTATTGATTGGAAGAATTTTGAATTTGAACATCATGAATTTCTAATTGATAGCACTAATATTGATGATATTTCTAAACATATTGAACACATTGCACATGTTGAGTATGAATTTGATTATGGCGAATTGGGTAGAACAACCTGCATTTGGATAAATCATGGTCCTGATGAGAACCCACAATTGATCATAATACCTCCAAAAACATTTCCCACGTTTGAGATCTGTCGCTTGAAGAGTCAATGGTCTGAGTTCAAGGATGAATTTGCCTAGTTGAGGACTATCATTTTTGCATTATTGTTACTGTACATACTGGGAAGACATGTTAGGGCATGTATATACTCTATGTCCTGGGTTGCATCTCTATGTTGCTTGTACATAGCTAGGTTAGAGTAAGGTTTTTCATTTCTTGTTGCATCTTAGAATAGATTTGGTCCTTGAAGTCATTTGACTCAAGTGTTGGTTTGTCTTGCTTTCGTGTTGCTTGCTTGTTGTTGCTTTTCCTTTCCTTAGTTGTCCTTTGCTTTCATAGATTAGTTATTGTTGTTTGCTTTCTGTAGTTGTCTGTTGTTTAGTTAGGTTGTCATGTCAAGTTTCCTATTTGTAAAAAGGTGATGTTATCTTAAACACACACTCTAGTTTTAATTTGTGATAGTATGTTAGTTCATTTCTTAAACATCTATTCATGAAAGTCTTAGAATTGGAAGACGTTTTTCTTTCAATTTATCATCTTGTTAGACTTTGGACTTGAATCAGAAACTAATCATATATTGTGTCTTGATACTATTATCTTCTAACCATAATGTTTTAAAATGCCAAATCTAAATTTTATAAATTCTTATGTGTTCCTTTGAGCTACTTGGGTCATGATTGATGGATTTCCTGTGGATTCCATCACTAGTGTCAGATAGCAGACTGCTTGCTCTTGGGAGATGAGTCATTTGTTTGGTATTGAGTGAAGTATTTTGAGGTATTATACTTTACACATCCTAATGATCCTGAAGTTCCTAGGAAAGTCTTTGTGAGTCTAGATCAAGTGAAATCTCAAGGTAATTCATGTTTCTGCTTCCGCTCCATAATAAGCATCTTTACATACTTCCATCCACTCATCCGCTCATTCATGTAATAAAGTTTCCATCCACTTCCATCGAATAATGAATTCAAGTCTGATGTTTGAATCATTTATATGGTCCTATTGTTCGTTGCGTACTCCAGAAGGATAAGTTGAAGTCTTTATGAATCATTTGGATTACTTCCATGTCAAATCCTTTCCAAATGACCTTCGCCACTGCATACAAGTCAAGGTCAAGATGTTGGTGTTCCTACCTACTCTATCTAAAATCCATCATTTTCCATTATCCACCCATTAGATATGTTCACTCCGCCTTCATTATCATGTAAAGTATCACAGCATGTAACTATCCATACCTTCCACTAGCCATCTTGCCTCCGCTTTTCCCAAATCACATTATCATATCATTTTTTCATTCACCCCTTTCCGAATCATGATCAATGAATGTGAGTATTGTCTAAACTGGAAGCTTGCAATCCATCCGTCCATTCCCCATTGTTTCACAAAATAAATATTTGGATGTTTTTACCCATGAAACCAAGAAATTCCTGAAAATTTAAAGATCTTTATACCTACAAACACAAATCCACATATCAAAGCAAAATATATTCAAAAGGCTATTTCATTCCATACTTCCTACTAGAGAAAAGCTAAAAGAATGAAGTTATGGGTACATAAGGCCGAATCCAAAGAGGCTCCTGTATCCAAAGAATCCACTTCCATTCCATTCCAAATTTCTTTATCCCACGAAATAAAATCAAAGTAAGAAAATTCCAAGTTCTTATGGGACATGAAATTACCATTTCACCCATTGTCGTTCCCATTCCCCATTATATATACCTCCCTTCCACTTACAAGCTTCAAAGTTTAGGTTGATAGGAACAAACGTTGACTGTGATTCCATTCCATTCCATTCCACTGTATACCATCCGTTTCCATTTCCCACCATTCAACATATCCTGCCACTCATTTGGTTTATGTTTGGATACACTTTTCGTTTGTCTGTTTCGCATAATCCACATCATAATTCACTTTTTCCATATCATTTCGTCATTTCCTGCCAACATCAGTAAGTATAATGATTTGACATGGTTTTGTATAGACCATTGTGCTGTCTGCAAAATCAGACTCTGGAGTTCTTTCTATTCGTTACCATGGTGAAAACCT
This sequence comes from Cunninghamia lanceolata, assembly GCA_027924645.1. Taxonomy (NCBI): domain Eukaryota; kingdom Viridiplantae; phylum Streptophyta; class Pinopsida; order Cupressales; family Cupressaceae; genus Cunninghamia; species Cunninghamia lanceolata. The sequence continues at coordinate 4,679,810 of BSBN01000378.1, read as the reverse complement.
GGCAAATAGGTGCCGTGTGTAATGGTTATCCTATTCACAAAAAAATATATATATATATATAAAATTTAAAATTTATATATATATATAAAATTTAAAATTTATATATATATATAAAATTTAAAATTTATATATATATATATATATAAATTTAAAAAAAGAGAAAAAAAAAGAGAAAAATTTTGTCCACTGGTGAAAACCACTTCTGGTCATGCCCTGGATAAGTACCATGATGAAAACCTGGTAAACAGGTGTCATACGTAGAGACATAATGTCTCATTGCATTCCCCTCCATTTCATGTCATTTTGCCCTGTCTTGTCATCTGCTCCATTACATATCATTGCATGATATCACTGCCCATTCCATATGTATATTTATCTGTCCATCGCCTTTCATGAATTTACCTAGCTTGAGATAGGTGAGCTTAGATGATCTTAGCTTCTAAGGGATGAGAATGAACTCAAGTGTCTACACTTGGATCCTCAAAATATGGATAGTCGTGCTGGCAACTAGTTTTGATTCTTTGATCGAGTAGTCATATTTATTTGATCTAGTGTGTGGGTGTACATGGAGATTTTGATACCTAATTTTTGTTTATCTTTGGAATGCTTAAGAAATTGTTTTAATTGAAATCAATCTTTAATCACACATCAGGAGATGTAGTGTCTTGATCCAATCTATGATTCTTTTCCTTTTTGATTCCATTGTCTAACTAGTTGATGAGTAGAAGAGGAGTGTTCGAAGGTTCTGGGGTCTGGATTAAGTCTTTGTCTCTAAAATGTTTAGGAACATTTATTCAGGTTGACACTAGATGTTGTGACCTAATCACACATTACCCCATTGCAAATGGGGACCCCCTTTTTTTGAGCTCTGATGCCCTGCATTGAGTCTTAGATGATATCTTAGGTTGATTGCATGATGAAATTAGTGGGTTGCTTGAGTTCTCGATCTAGTTCTAATTCAAGTGTCATGTGCTTTAATTCTAAGATTAATCCTGATGTATGTTTGAGATCCTGAAAATGACTAAGTCTGGTAGCCTAAAATCCTGAAAATCTTAAAAATTTGACTAAGTCTGAAATCTGGTGGATCCTCCAAATTCTATAATTTGCATGTTAAATCCGGTGGATCTAAGACCTATCTCAAACATCCTGAAAGGTATATTGAAAAATATTTAAAGTATAAGTTTAGAGATATATTTTTTAATATACCTTATGCTCTAGGACTTCCACTTCTAGGCGCAAATTCGCTCTGGGAGGCTAGACGCATTTTCTCACTTGTAGATACCCAAATCAGCACCCTAGGTTGAGACTCATATGTGCGCCTAGAGGAAAATCAACTTTGAACCACTCCAAACTATGGTGCCTTGATTGAAACTGAAGTAAAAAGCCCTTAAACATAAAAAAATTTGACAAAGAAATGATTCAGGAGTCTAGGCACCCTTTCATGTTCAAATGATCATCATATAGCACCTTAAGTTGAAGTGAATGAGTTTAGGTGCCCATTCCTTGTTGCTCTTATCATTTTGGGCACCTTGATGTGAGATGAGGTCTAAATCGTTGATGGATAGCACCTAAGGATGAAGTTGTTTCACAAGGGTGTAAACTAGTGTTGAGAACCTTAGAATGACAAGAATGAAGCCACTAGATCAAGGTGCCCTTCATGAAATTTTCTATCATTATATGCGCCTAATAAGGAAAATGCTTGAGTTCATGAGTTTTAAGGCTATTGAGGCTTCCTCTGAACCATCACAATGATTTAGAGTCATAAAACTTTGAAATGAACACCTAAGGGAATCTAGGTGCATTTTACCTCTGTGCAACCCTATTTTGGCGCCTTGATCATGGAGTGAATGAAAGACATCCAAATTTGCGCCCAAAGGAGTTGTTAGTTTAGAATTTTTTGAAGAATATTGGTGGAGATGAAGGTGCATCTAGGCTTATGAAATTGATCAAGAATGCGCCTTAGAGAGTTTAGATTTACTAGGATCCATTTTAATCACCTAAGTGTCAAGTTACATTAAGTAAAGGTCAGGTGCACTCTTTAACCCATTTGCCTTAAATAGCACCTATAGTTGGAGAGAACATTTATCATATCTAGGCGCCAGTTGATACCTATACTAACCCCAAATTGTGCCTAGAAGTGTGATGAATTGAAGAATCTATTTTTGGCGCCTAAGAGGGAAGCTATGTTTGAATCTATCAACATTGAAGGTATTGAGTTTGGCAAGTTCACAAGAGCATATGCATGTATAATTTCATGAAATTGTGAAGTAAAAGGTTACATCAATACTAGGCACAATTTCTTGATGCTATCATCATCTCAAGCACCTAGGAGGAGATTATAAGTCAATCAACTTTAAATCCTTTTGAACAAGACAATACAAGGTGCACTTCCTTACTCATTTCACCTAGTTTGGGCGCCTTGATAAATTTTGAAGTTTTGAGGACTAAGAAACTAGATAAGTATCCTTAGGCACCAATCCACATCTATGCAACTAGTTTTAGCGCCTAGGCTTGAGAGACATGATCCCTTGACACCTAAGTGAGCGCCTTGCAAAAAGGACATGAAAACTATGTAGTATGATCACATCTTGAGGTAGGGAGTCCTCTAAACATCAATATTATGATTTGAGATCATCATAAATGCCCAAAAACAACCCAAAATGTGCTAGGTGCACTTTCTTACCTTCACAGATCATTTCTAATGCCTTAGGAACATAGTGTTTGTGGACACTTCAATTAGCACCTAGGTAAGGAGGGTTATAAGAAGACATCCAATCATTTGGAAACATAAAAATAGCAAGAAGAGTCCAATTAAACCTAGGCACATTTCCCTATTTTTGCAACTCCAAATTGGTGCCTAGCCTTGTGAAGGCAAGAATCAGGTCTAAAGGACTTCACCTTGTTAAAGTGGAAAGCCATAATCATCAATTTGAGTTTGAAATGACAAAATTAAGGCCAAAAGGGTAAGGCGCTTTTTCACCTCCTTGCCAACCTAAATTGGCGCCCTAAGGAGAATCACTCAAATTCATGTCTAAAAGTGAACACTATGAGAGGATAACTCATTTTAAACCATTATAATTGATTGAAGTCATAAGAAATAACAATTATGAAGTTGTATGGCTTAGGCGCACTTTTGCTCCCATTCAACCATGAATGAGCGCCTAGACCCAGAAGGGTGTTGGAAGCTTAAAAACATGCTTCTATGTTATGAAATAAATGCTTATGAAGTAATTGATGTTGTTTCTTTGTTGGTTTTGTAGGAACATGGAGCGTGGAGTCATTCAAGGAGTCAAGCATTCAAAGTTAACATTAATGCGAGGAATAAAGTTAAAGAGGTGGTCATTACAAGAAGAGACATCATGTTGCTACTCTTTCAAAATCATTAAGTTACAAGTTCAAGCAATCATGTTCAAAGACATCCATAGACCATACTTCAAGTTCTTTCATCTTCAAGTCTTTGAGTCTCCTAATCAATCAAGCATCATTATCTCCTCTACTTCATGTCATCATCATCTACTACTCTCTATCAAGGAATCAGTTGAAGAAGATCATCATGTATCCTACCTACAAGAAGAAGGAGAAGAAACATCACAGAGTTAGTCAAATGAAGTTACAAGCATCATACATATCCTACTTACAATGAACAAGGCAAGATCAACAAAGTATTCCCAAGCATTCAAGTTCATCAAAATCAATTACATTTGAAGACATCACAAAGATGATACAATTTGGGAATATGCCCACAAAGCAAAATGAATCAATAGTTGAAATCCACAAGTTTGCTGAGGTGGCATCTACGTGGAAAGTATACATCATCATCCAATCATAATCAACCACATCATATGACTACATTCAATGCATCTACAACAAACAAGAAGCCAAAGGGACGTCCATGTGGAAGATGCTCCAAAGATTCTATCTTATCTTATCTTCTTGGAAAGCGTGCCTTCATTGCCTCTCATATGTACTAAAAATAGCAAGTTGTTGTAACTACCTACTAAGGTGGCATGATCTAAGCCCTTGGCTATCTAGATTAATTTAGGCCATTCATTGTAAACCTGGACTACTATATAAAGGCCTTGTTGCCTCATTTGTAAAGGGGTAGATTAGAGATTAGACTAGTAGGAGTAGAATAGAAGAGACTCTCAAAATTCTCTGAGAGGACTTGAAGTTGTTGTAAATATTTCTCAAGATTAATGCAAAGGACATTGGAGTTCGCTTGGTGTTTAAGTGTTGTCTTGTGGAGTTACATGGTTTCTTGTATCTTAATGAAGTGGAGAGATGTTTCAAATTAGATTAAAAGTAGATTAGAAGCTCTTTGATGTAATGTATGTATGTATTGAATATTTGATCAACTCCTAGCTCATGCTTTTAACATTCATTACCGGGGAAGTGTTGTATAAAGCTAGTCTGAGCTTCATCATTTTCTTAAGTTCGATTGTGGATGCTTATTTGAGCTGCGCCATTCGATGGGTGCTTATATGAGCCTTCATGATTTGAAAACCATTCTCGTACCTTAGGAGATTTCACCACTTCATGTAGTTGTAGGCATCCTTGGCGAAGTGGAGTTAGGTTAATTAAGGAGTTTGTCTATTCAAGCATCATCATTTACTTCATTGACCTTAGATTAGCCTTTCTAAACCTTATCTTTTGCTTTTCTTTATTATTGATACATCATCCACAATGAAGGAGTAATAAGCTAAGGAAGTATGAAGAAGTCTAATGTAAGTCCCTTTGTGATTATCAGCAAGATCACATGTAATCACTGAGTTAACCCATCATGAATCATAAATAATGAACCTTGAAGTTACTTCACTGGATCACATAGTTCAGCCTTTGAAGAACTTTATTCAAGAGAGACTGGGATACTCTAGTATTTTACTCTATTGTTGACTTGTCTAAAAACAATCATCAACATGCCCCATCAAAGTTTGGCAATTTTTTCGTCTTAGGGATCTTAAGGGACTTTGCCGGTAGCCTGTTGACCTGAATGACTGCGGCGCTTGGCACATGAAATGAGACCTCCCCTGGCATTTACCCTCCCACCCTGACATGTTGGTGAAGTCTGTTCGGTCCCATGAGCTATGGAATGCAAAATGTCACTCCTACCACCTTTCCTAATTGTCCTTTGTTACTACATAATTGTCTAGACTTTGGGACAACGATTATAACTTTTTCTATGGGTCAAGAAAATGAACTACAGATTGATTTTTCAAAATTTATGAACCTTATGCATGTCTAGGACAACTTGGGCATCATAAAGATGACTTTTATCAAACCTACAACAGCCATGAACCTTCGACATGGTGCTTCATTATTTCATCATGTTTTCATGGAGTTTTCAGTATGATGAGAGAATGTTCTTTCCTAGATTATGAAGTGTCCATGAAAAAATTTCACACCTAGACCACTATATGGCATAAATACACCCAATATGAACTTAATTAGACCTTATAGAACCAAAAAAAATATGACTTGGACATACAAAACTCACTAAAGACTCTTATTTACAACATTTGACCAACATTGTGAAGGTGCTCCTGCACCAATGAGAATGGAGGAAGACTTTTATGATACATTTGACATGATTTTGACTATACCTCTTGATGATTTTGAGTAAGGCAAGGGATTTCTAAATTGTTGTTCCAACTATTATAACAGTCTTATTATAGCTGATAGGAAGGATATTCATTGTGAAGTTCATAATATGAACTTGATCTATCAAACCTTTCAATAGAATTTACCACTTTATAATGGGAATTGATAATGAAGTTTGTGGTACAAACCCATTTATGCAACTACCCTGTGAGACATGTATGCAAATTTATGAAACCCATTGATAAAGTTGTAGTTGCAACTGCCCTGTGAGACATGTATGCAAAATGTAGAAGCATGGACAAGGAACATGAACTGTTTGACATAACACCTTAAAGAAATGTGGTCCGATGGAATGCCATGATTGCAGGATATGAACAAAATGGATTTGTTGAAAAAGGCTTTAGATATTTGAAAGATATGGGAATTTTGTTAGATGTTGTAGTTGCAATTGCCCTATGAGACATGTATGCAAAATGTGCAAGCATAGATAAGGAATATGAATTGTATGACATAACACCTTAAATAAATGTCATCTCATGGAATGCCATGATTGTAGGATATGCATACAATGGATTTTTTGAAAAGGTTTTAGACACTTTCAAGAAAATGCAATTGGAAAGTGTAAATCCAAATTTCACAACCTTTGCCAACATCCTCCTTGCATGTGCCAAAATTAGGTCATTGGAATAGGGTATGGACATCCATCAAAGCATGAAGGATATGGGAATTCTATTAGATGTTGTAGTTGCAACTGCATTGAGAGACATGTATGCAAAATGTGGAATCATAGACAAGGCACATGAACTATTCAAAAGAACACCTCATAGAGGTGCCATCTAATGGAATGCCTTGATTGTAGGATATGCACAAAATAGATTCGTTGAAAAGGATTTAGACACTTTAAAGCAAATACAGTTGGTAGGTGTAAAGCCATATTCCACAACCATTGCTAGCATCCTCCCTGCCTATGCCAAAATGGGATCTTTGGAACATGGTATGGACATCCATCAAAGCATGAAGGATATGGGAATTCTATCAAATGTTGTAGTTACAACTGCCCTCAGAAACATGTATAGCAAAATTAGAAACTTTCAAGCAAATGCGATTGGCAAGTGTAAAGCAAAATTCCACAACCTTAGCTAGTATCCTCCTTGCCTATGCCAAAATGGACATCCATCAAAACGATAAAACATATGGGAATTTTGTTAGATGTTGTAGTTGCAACTGCGCTCAGAGACATGTATGCAAAGTGTGGAAGCATAGACAAGGTACGTGAACTGTTTGGCAAGATGCCCCAAAGAAATGTCACCTCATTGAATGCAATGATTGCAAGATATGAACAAAATGGATTTTTTCATAAGGCGTTAGAAACTTTCAAGCAAATGTGATTGGTGAGTGTAAAGAAAAATTCCACAACCTTAGAAATGGTATGTTTGGAGCACAATATAGACATCCATCAAAGCATAAAGGATATAGGAATTTTGTCAAATGTCGTAGTTGTAAGTACCCTGCAAGACATGTATGCAAAGTGTGGAAGCATATACAATGAACGTGAACTATTTGACATGATGCCTCAAAGAAATGTTGTCTCATGGAATACAATGATTGCAAGCTATGCATGAAATAGATTTTTCATAAGGCTTTAAAAACTCTCAAGCAAATGTACAAAAATAAATTTCAACCATTTATGCAAATTTTGGCACGTCTAAAACTAAATTGCACAACCTTAACCAACTTCCTCCTTGCCTATGCTATAATGGGATCTAGAGAACATGGTGTGGACAACCATCAAAGCATAAATGATATAGGAATTTTGTCCCATGTATTGTATTTGCAAAGTTGCCCTTGTAGACATGTATGGAAATTATGGAAGCATAGACAAGGCACGTGAACTATTTGAAATGATGCCTCAAAGAAATGTACAGTCCCACATAATTCAATGATTGCAAGATATGCACAAAATGGATTATTTGAAAATGATTTATAAACTTTCAAGCAAATGCAATTGGCACGTGTAAAACCAAATTCCTGTAACAATAATTGATTATCATATTAAAATATTTAATATAAATCGTCATATACATAATGTCATGAACATAACATCTAGTTTATATAAAAAGCCATATAGGCATGTCCAAACAAAGCCATACAGGAAAATATACAAAAATATACATTGGATTAACATACAAAAGTATGTATACAAATCCATCTAGGCATACAAAAAATATCCCAAAAACTAGTTTCCTATGGACTTTTATGAAATAATCGGTGGCCCTTCTTTGACTGTGAAGATGGAGAGCTAGTCTGTGACTCATCCTCTCTATGTCGTCGAGTAGACCTCTTCGAATAAAGTTCATCCAGGTGCACCTGTTAATACAAACAAACAATATGCACATTAGTCTAGAAAATGTATCAAATATATAACATTGAACATATGTAATTGATCACTTACCGCCAACTGATGATCACTCTCCATCATCTTTTCTCTAGCTTCTTCATCCATAGTTGGACGGACTGGAGTTGTGACCTGCTATAAGAAGAATCAAGAAGCAAAATTGACTAAACATAAATATCATTTATGTACATAAAATGACATGAGATAAAACAATCAATACAAAATTATGACATTTTCATGTTATTGGCTCATACCTCAGTCAAAGCATTTGTAGACATTATGGCTGCATCAATGCCTCTCTACGCTGAATCATGAACATCAGGAGGAGTCTCCAGATTTAGCATCTAAAAATCAAGTTCAAGATTAATCGACAAAATAAATACATAACATTAGTTTAAAAATGCATAATGATTAGAAATGGTTAAATTTACCTCCGTATAACTAGTGGGTTGGCATCCAGGGGACCAAGGATACAGTGTAGTTGCCGGTGACTATTGAAATCATCAACCTGTCACAAAATAATATTACCATTGACATATCTACAATAATTACGATCATGTGATAAATTACATACCTGATGTCTTGACCTCCTCTCATAACCTACCAGTGGATGGCTAATGGAGGTAGGATGAAGACTCTGACCCTGGAAAGTCACTGCGCAGACAATTACATACATTTGACTTATAATATAGATAATCATATAAAAATAATTACAAATTTCAAATAACAATATATTAAATCATAATGAAACTTGTAACAACTTACCTGAGAGTCAATGCCAAATGTATACTGTAAGAGATCATCGCTGAGAACAAGATCATCCAATATGGATGCCCCCATCAATGGATGCTGTCCCTGCGTTGCATCATCTTGCCCCTACGTTGCAGCATCCTGCGGAGAGTCCTGTCGTGCGTCCTGTGTCCTATAATCACATAGGTTCCAACATGAACTACACAAATGTGGGGACACATGACGCCTACTACTCACACCCTCATCAGCCTGGGTAAGATCATCAGCATGCTATGATAGAGTTTGGGTGAGAGTAGTCAGTGAATGTAACGTCTCCACCTCAACACTCTCCTTCAAAGCCAAAGAGAGTGACCTATGATCTGGCCTCCCTCGGGGTACATACACATGGTTTTGATCTCGCTGAGCCCTGGGTCTATCTTGGGCAGAGCCACCACCTCTACCCTGGAAATCACGGATGTCAAAATAATTTAGAATCTTGTTGAGGATGAACTCGCAATAGAGTTTCCTCAGGAAATATTGTGGTACCTCATCATTATTGCATGGACGCTCATCGACGACCATGTACCATCTATCCCAAAAGTGTTGGGATATTTCTTCATTCCTACACAATGTATAGGAAACCGTTTGTAACTTTCTTCTAATCTTTGACCAGTTTTGGGATTGGTAAAGTGTTCACATAATTTAGATTTTGTAATTTTTCATTCTTGACTTGTTCATATGATAAGCCATTAGCATAAAATTGCTGACACCTCTCCCTATAGTCTTGGAATTTAGTGATTTATTTTGTCGCCGAATCTGTGTGAGCAACAATCTCCTCTAGTGATTTTGCAAGTGTCCTCCTATGATCAGTGGTTCCACTTGGATTGTTTAGGGTTTCAATAATAGTCTAAAGATGTTTCTTGTTTTCTTCTATTATCCCCAGGTAACGTTCTTGATTATCCCTTACATTAAAAGGAGGTGAAGGTGGGTTTTGTGGGTTTGGAGGGTTTTGGGGATTGTTTTCACCCTCCTCAACTGGATTTAGATTTTCTACTTTTCCAATAATTGTAAATGCAATATAAACATAAATCAAACATTACAAAACTAAAAAATTGATCTAAAACTAACAAATTCAGACAAACCCTACCTTCTTCTTGTGTTGGAGCCTCCAAATTTGCACGACGATGTCTTTGGCGGTGAGGTGGCATTGTGAATTGCTTGTTTTCTCACTTGCACTTGATCAAATCTCCTTTTTATCAACACAAGAGTGTTTTGTTTGCTTTCTTTGCTGCTCTCACTAACCTAGGCATGGGTGAATGTGCAAAAAATGCTATTTTTTTTTCTTTTATTAAAAGCAAAACACGAGCACGTTATAACGTGCTTACATTTTCCTTCAATTTTGGAGATGGTGGTGACTTTTTGGTCCCCCATCTCCTTGCATTTACCCTTTGCATGCCTTGCAACTATCTCTACAATCTGCATTTATAATGAACATAGGAAAGGAAGGCCAAACACAAAGATATAGCCAAGTAATTAGGCTAAAGAAAAAAGAGCACCATTATCCTAGCCAAAATAGGTGAAAGTCCTACCCAAGAAAATGATATTTCACTAACAAGGTTGAGATGGTAAGAGATTCAGCCCCAACATTCATAAAGAGGTCTTCTTCTGAAGAAATGAACAAAGAAGACCATCTCCAAATGCCCAAAGGGAGAGATTTATTTTTGTGATAATGTTAGTTTCCAACTAGGAGTAGATCCCATGGAAAGCCTTGAAATGAAAACTTAAGAGTCTCTTTCCATAATTAGCTTTCTGAGGCTAAATTTGAAGGCAATTGTTAGACCCTTAAGAAGCACCTCCATCTCAACATCATTTTTGGTTCTTTGCACTAGAAACATAGTTGTTGCTCACCAAAAATATTCCTTCTCCATTTTTCAAGAGAAAATTAACACCTTCCAAACCTGAATTCTTTCTTCACTTCAAACTCATCCTCCTCTTTTAGGAGAATACAAAAAATTCACTCATACAATTCTTCCCTTTTGATCATCTTCACCAGCTTTCCCTAGAAATATTGTGAAATTAAAGCCCCAGTCCTCCTTTGTCACATATTTCCAACACCATCCTCTTTCAGGGAAATACAAAGAATTTGCTGATACACTTCTTCCCTTTTGACTGTTGCTGCCAACTTTGCTTGGAATTCCTATGGGATTGAAGTTGTAGTCCTCATTTCCCCAATATTTCCAACACCATCCTCCCTAAAAGCTAGCCACACCATCTATTCTAAGTTGAAGGTTTTTTTCAGTAGTGTCTTATCTAAGACAACTTCCATGTAGGGAGAGTCTCTAATCTCTTCCATCTTTCACTTCCCCACCATCTTAGACCAGCTAACCCCTAAATTCCAACACAATGAAGTGAAATAAATGCTAAGAGAACACAAAGTGGTTTTTCTCTATAAACTATTCCCCTAAAAGTATTTTCTTGAACAACTTTTGTGGCATTCCATTTATGATTTCTATGGTCATTACCTTGTCAATAGTGGGTGACATCAGTTGTTCAATCATCCCTATAGAAGAATGATTGTCCTTCCCTTCTTTGAGGCATATTTACACTTTTTAGGAAGCATTATCAATCATTTCCTACCTACAACCCTCAAGACAATGGTGTTACACAGTGCTTCTTTTCCCCTAAGAGATCTCTTACCCTCCTAAACTGTCACCTTCAAGTAATGATGGAAGCTTTTACAATGAAGCATGGTCTACACTCAATTTTATAGAAAAGTGATACTGCTCAATTCTTGTATTAGCTAGGTAATCTATTTTTTTCTTTGAGTTGATGGAAAAAAATCAATTTGTTCAAACTGCTCATTGTCTTGTTGATCATCCCTTCAATTATAAATGGGGAATTTCCCTCTACCAACAAGCTTTTGATATTTAATCTCTTAGCCATTTTCAGACCCTATAGTAGAGGCAAAGATTTTTAGTGTTCAAAATGAAAAGAAGAATACCACTTTTAGATTGAAGGCCTAAGCTCATCTTGAATAAGGGTACCACATGTTAAAAGAAATAGAACACAATATTATTTTATTAGATATTGGATAACAATTATAATGACGATCATCTCCTTATAGAGAATTTAGAGATGAAATTGATAAACATGATGCATGTCTAAATTTCTAAAAACTATCCAAGATTATAAAACTAAAAATAGCAATAAATCTAAATCACTTACATCATTACGGTGACTTTATCGCAAAAGGAAGCCTTATCTTATAAAACACCCTCTTAAGGCTTATTGCACCAAAAACAAAGAAAACTAACATAAGGACTAGCAAACCAAAACACTCAGAACCATGTTAGAATCTTTTCTTTGAAACAATTCTTCAACCAAGTAGAACTCCATTAGGCTACCTTGTAACCCTCATAAAGCTGTAGCCCTCAAGTTGAATTTCAAAGTTCCTAGATTACCACCTCCCTAAACTCTTGAATGATGGATCTCTCAAATCATTGGACAACAATCCATGTTGAGCAACATCCACAAAGCTCCATCAAGTTGTCTCATAACCTTGTAAGGGTATGAATCCTAAGATCCACAACTCCCAAACTATTTGGCAATTATCCATATTGAGCTTCAACTACATTAGATTCTTTCTTGTCTTCAAAGCGTGGGCTTCTTTAAAATGCATAAAAAGCACATTCTTCACCATCATCAACATCTAGAGAATCTTCAACATTGACTACATTAACTTGAGTTCTACAGTTCCAAGTTGTGTGGCCTATTTTCTTGTAATAGTAGTATTTAGTCCGTCTTTTGTCTTTGATTTTTCTTTGAGATTTCCTTTGAGAACATCATTTGCTCAAATTCTACAATTCCAAGTTGTGTGTCCTATTTTCTTGCAATAGTAGCATTTAGTCCCCATTTTGTCTTTATCTAATCTGATATAATTTGTTTATAATATTGTCTCAGTTTGAGGATCATCTTCTATATCTCCTGCAATAGTTCTCTGATCTTCAACTAGGAGATTTGCAATCATATCTTCCTCAATTTTAGAAGATAGTTAATTAAGAGTAAAGATGGCATTGTTGGGTGAGTGCAAGATCATCATGGGACAAACAATACCTCTAAGTGGCAATGAAAATACTAAAAAACATTTAAATAACTTCACGTGAAAATTTGAATGGATTATCTACACAATTTAAATTTAAATATGTAAGAATGTTTGTAAAGAATTGGATGTAGTTTATGGGCTGCTATTTTTTTTGGAAAAAGATTAAATTTATTTTGTGAAAAATGAATATTTCAATGAAGTGCTATTAAAAGTTTCGAAAATAATAAAAAGTGGGTCTATGTCTGGTTAACCTAAGTATGAGAAAAAAAATGTATCTTTAAATTAAGTAAATGACACATGCTCGGATGTGACACGTATTTTTTTGAAATTTTTTCCAAGAAAATAATTAATTATGATTTTTTTACTATGACTTTTTCTAAAAATTAAAAATAATTGTCCAACCAACCTAACTTGATCAAAAAATATGGAATTCAAAAAATAAAAATTACTTATAGCCAGAAAAGCATAGAGTGTGAGGCATCTTTTGGTTTTGAAAAAGATGAAACAGTTTGAAATTTATTGATGTTTTTCAATCAATGTGTCTATCAAGATTTCGATATACTCCATGTAGAAATTTTTTAATAATTATTTAATAATATTATAATCAAACATATCCTATATTTTTAAAATGTTGACAATTTCCTCAATAAACCCTTTTCATTTCATGAAATTTGGACAAAAAAGATGTCAACACAAAGTGTGAAGTCATGAAAAGAGGGTGAAACCTCTAAACATGTTTTTGATAAAGTAAGCGGCAAAAAAGGGTGTTGATCCCATTACACATCAGCCATATAGGTGCACTAAATTACCATAAAAAAGATATAGGCCCAGGCAAAAAGGAACAGCAAAAAAACCATAGACCAAAACACAGAGGACCGACAACAGAAAGCACAGAAAAAGCCCCAAAAGCTAATTGAACAGCTGCTCCCAATCTTCCTTCAAGAACTGGTAGAGATCTTCATACTCCTTCAGCTCTTTATCTTTCATCTTGTGTCCAGTAAGTTCAATGTCTTGGAGGACCACAAGAGTGGTGGCTGACTGGTGCACGACTTTTGATGTGAACCTTGCCAGAATCTTAAACTTCCTTTCCAGCTTGAACAGTCTTCCAATGAGGGCTTCCATCTCCTTGTCCTTTATGGTTTTCTTGTCACCCCTATTCTTCTTGCCAATATCCTGCACCACTTTCTCAGAACTCTCAGAGTCAGATCCCCAGACATTGAGCTCTGGGAAGTTACTGGGGCCGTCATTAGCTTCAACCTCCACCGTCTCATCTTTGTTATCCTTGTTGCTAGAAATGTCCACACCCATCAGATCAACCTCTTCCTCCACCATCTCATCTTTGTTGTTTTTGTCACCAGAAATGTCCACACCCCCTAGGTCTGCCACTTCCTCCACTGACTTAGCAACCACCTTCTTTTGGGGAACGAGACTAAGCTTAGTAGCAAGCCTTGTCGACCTTCTGGTCGACAACACCTAGGGTTTACTTTTAGGCAAGGTAAACTACTCATCTTTGGTACTGTCACTCCCTTTGTCACCTTCCTCAGAGCTAGCATCCTCCACCTCCTGAGAATCATTTTTAGCCTTATCCCCGTTGTCTGAGACACTACCCCCTCCAAGCTTTCCCTAATCTTCTTCTGCGGAGTCTCATGGGAGGAATCATCAGAGATGATCTTTCTTTTGCTAGACATTTTGGATATGGTCTTAGGGGTCTGGTCACTAGTCTTAGGCTCGGGGCTTTTACTAGTGGCATTGTTTTTCTTCCCAGACTTGAGGGATTGGGTATATTTCTTAGGTGTGATTTCAGTAATTATCACTGGGATAATCTTATCAGGGTTTATATAGAGTGGCAATGGAGGGTCAACACAAGTAGTTGTGAGGGCCTTAGGAGGACAGAGGGCCAAATGAAATTTATAAAGCCTGAAAATGAGCCCCTGATGGAACGGGATGAGGGGCTTGTTAGGGTTGATAGCATGCTTTTCAATAGCAGACACAATTGAGGCTTCCAGAGATGACATCAAGTAAAAAGGAAAACTAATCAACTTGCTATGATGGAAATGGTTTAATAGAGAAAAATGATAGTAAAAAAAGTGTCAGAATCTACCTTTGAGAGTGAAGTATTTGCTAATCATGTGACACACTTTGTCCCCTAGTTTCGGCAGCATTTGCCTATCAAACCCTCCCTACAGACTATGTAAGACCTCACCTTTCTTCAGGTATAAATCCATACCATCCAGACCAGAGACTTTTCTCATTTTCTTGTGCTTGATACCATTGGTAGGCATTCTTGTTGCCATCCCGATAACTTCCTCTAAGATTTCAAACCCCACACCACCCACCTTGACCCATCTACCCTCCAATGACTGCAGGAATTGCATAGAAAGGTTTTTGTCATGCCCTTCTAGGCATTCTAGATAGGAAGCCAACCCACCCTCCTGAAATATGTGCCAAAAGGTCTCATTGCACTTGAATTCTTCATAGGATTCAAGCTCAGTATGAGATCTATCACCCCCATTCTCAGGTTGCATCTATTTCTCACAGACAATCTAGAAAGCAAATTAGCATTAGTTAACTTAGAAACTTTCAATCTATAGATCATAATATCCTGCAAACCAATATTCGCACTCAAGTTAATGAGTAGAGTGTCCCATCGCCAGCCAGGGGTGACATACTTTCTTAAATTCACAATATGTGAATGGGATTTCCCTTTCCTCTCATAGATGATATTCATTAATTGGTCATAATTACAACTTTTGTGGGGGCTTGTCAAGTTAATACCTCCATTTCTTATGTGCCTGGCCATGTGGAACCCCACCTCTAGCATCCACATCATGCTGACAAGATGGCTATCCTTCATATGATGGCAGACCCAATCTCTGACCTATTTGAGCTGGCCATAAGCCATCACACCACCCAATCCACTAGTATGCAAAGCCAAATGGCAATCAAGCCTAGAACCCATTTGGCACCTAATGTACCCCCTAGGCTAGAGGATAGAGGGGTTTATAATTGCTAACATGAGAGACTAAGGGCAGGACCTTGCTCCTTTCCAAGAAGGTTTTGTATCTGAATAGGTAAATTTTCCTTTCTTTTCCAACATCTCCATTTGTCCAAGATCTACCCAAGGTTGGCCAAACCATCAACCACTTTATTGCCTTCATGATACATGTGCCCAATTTCTTTCTGAGTGAACCCAGACAGTAAGCAGATGATGTCATCCATGATATCTTTCAGTTTCCAACTACTGTTAGACCTGCCAAGAGCAGCATCAATAATAATTTTCAAATCTCCCTCCACTTGCAACTTGTCCATTCCCATAGAGTGAGCAATTTTGAGCCCCCACAATGTGGCCAATCCCTCCACCACATTATTGGACTAGATACATATGCACCCCACATAAGCAACAATGAAAACCCCCTGACTATCTCTAAAAATCCCTCCACCACTAGCCAACCTAGTGTTCTTTTTTTTGGTCCATCAAAAGGGTAATTGCAAGAAGATGGGGGGCCAAAAAGGGGTCTTAAGTGGCCATTTTTTTTCTGAAATCAGGAAATACTAACCTTGGATGAGAAATTGAGCATAGTTACACTCAAAATTTGAAGATGCAACCAAAACAATGTTCGTAGTGCTCCAAGTCTACTTTCTAAGCTACTAATTTTTTTTAAATGGTATAGATTAAGGGGTTCAAAATAGAGAGCCATAGAAATTGGTGTTGTTTTTGTCAAAAAAACATAACATAGTGTGTTTTGTGGCTCCCTCAAAAGGTTAACTTTTTTTTGGTATTTTTAAAATCACTTCGGTGAGAAATTAGCTAACAGCATGTAGTTTATGCCCAATTTTTCTGATAATTTTTTAATGAATATTTGATTTTTTACTAATTTTCAAAGTAGACACATCCTAAAAAATAAAATTTTGGTCATGCTACCCTTGCAAATTTTGAAAACTAATTGAATTTTTTTTTAATATGTGTAGAATGGAGTCTAGTTTATAAAAATGTAATTTATTTGAAATTTCAATGAACGGTTAATTTATAATGAAAAAAAGACTAAACATTGGTTTTTGCCCAAAACTAAACACACAAACAAAAGAAATTAAAGATGAAAGGCTTAACATTGTCAAAATGTGAAAAAAATTACATCGTTAAATAGCTAAGAGAAAGCCTAACATTACCCAGGTGTTCGATTTGTTTGACCTTGAAACACATGCAAATCTAAGGGTTAGCACGAACAAAATTATGCGAAATCTTGTAGAATTTACAAAAACACGTCTTTGGACATTATGAAGGTACTCGAAGCCTTTGGGTTGGAAATCCAAAGAAAATCCCAAGCCTAAGGCTTGGGATTCCCAAAGAAAAATATAACGTGAGCACGTTATATCGCACTCCCATTATGTTGTGCATTTTTTCCTCTTTTGCATGTTTACCGGTGTTTGCTCAGTTTGACATAATGCGAGCGCGTTATAACATGCTCGCATTATGTCTCCCTTTGAATGATTTATGTTCAAGTTTCTTAAGTATGTTTGATGGATGTATATATGTATATATGTATGCTTGTAGGTATGTATGTATAGTTGTATGTATGTATGTACATGTATGCATGCTTGTATGTGTCTATATATGTATGCATGTTTGTATGTATGTATGTATATAAGGGTTTTGGGTTTAGGGTATATAAGGACCTAAGCTTGTATAGTTTTTAGGGTTGACGGATTAGGGCTTAAGTAATAGGTAGAGGGTAGAGGGTAGAGGATAGAGGGTAGAAGTTATAGGGTTGAGGGTTACAGTTGAGGGTTAATATTCAACTTGTTAAGTGTATAAGATTAATTGTGTAAGGCATGGGGATTAGGGTTTAGGATATTGGGTTTAGGGTTTACGATATGGATTAAGGGTATATAAGGCATAGGGTGACTTGGGTTAAGAGTGTATGGTTTAGGTTTAATTTAAGTATAGGGTTGAGGTACAATATTCAGGGTTTAGGGCATAAGGGTGAGGTTATATGGTATAGGGATGAAGGTTTGTGGGTGTAGGCTTTAGGGTTTAAGGTATAGGGTTGAGGATTGAGGGATTAGGACTTAAGTATATGGTTGAGGGTATAGGGTTGAGGGTTTAGGGATAGGTTTTAGGGTTTAAGGTATGAGGGTTAAGGGTTGAGGGATAGGGTTTAGGGATTAGGAGTAAGGGATTAGGGTTTAAGGTATAGTGTCGAGGGTTGAGGGTTTAGGAATAGGGATAGCATTTAGGGATTAGGGATGAGGGATTAGGGTTGAGGGTTGAGGGATTAGGATTGAGGGTTAAGGGTTGAGGGATTAGGGTTTAGGGTTGAGGGAGTAGGGTTTAGGGTTGAGGGATTAGGGTTTAAGGTTGAGGGTTGAGGGTTGAGGGTTTAGGGATAGGGTTGAAGGTTGAGGGATTAGGGTTAAGGTAGAGTATCGATGGTAGAGGGATTAGGGATATGGTTTAGGGTTGAAGGTTTAAGGATTGAGGGTTGAGGCTTTAGGGTTGAGGGTTAAGAGATTAGGGTTTAAGATATAGTATTGAGGATCAAGGGTTTAGGGATAGGTTTTAGGTTTTAGGTTTTAAGGTTTAAGGGTTAAGGGTTGAGGGATAAGGGATTAGGGTTTAAGGTATAGTGTCGATGGTTGAGGGTTTAGGAATATGGATAGCGTTTAGGGTTTAGGGATGAGGGATTAGTGTTGAGGGTTGAGGGTTGAGGGATTAGGGTTTAATGTATAGTGTTGAGGGTTGAGGGTTTAGGAATAGGGTTTAGGGTTGAGGGATTAGGGTTAAGGGTTGAGGGATTAGGGTTTAAGGTATAGTGTTGAGGGTTGAGGGTTTAGGGATAGAGTTTAGGGTTGACAAATTAGGATTTAGGGTTAACGGATTAGGGTTTAAGGTTGAGGGATGAGGGATTGGATTGAGGGTTAAGGGATTAGGGTTAAGGTAGAGTGTCAAGGGTAGAGGGATTAGGGTTTAAGGTTTAAGGTTTAAGGGTTGAGGGATAGGGTTTAGGGATAAGGGATTAGGGTTTAACCTATAAGGTTTAGGGTTGAGGGATTAAGGTTTAAGGTTTAAGGTTGAGGGTTGAGGGTTTAGGGATAGGGTTTAGAGTTTAGGGATAAAGGATTAGGTTTTAGGACCTTGAGGGATTAAGGTTTAGGGTTGAAGCTTTAGGGATATCATTTAGGGTTAAGGGTCAAGGGATTAGGGTTAAGGTAGAGTGTCGAGGGTAGAGGGATTAGGGATAGGGTTAAGGGTTGAAGGTTTAAGGATTGAGGGTTGAGGCTTTAGGGTGAGGGTTAAGGGATTAGAGTTTAAGATATAGTGTCAAGGGTTGAGGGTTTAGGGATAGGTTTTAGGGTTTAAGGTTCAAGGGTTAAGGGTTGAGGGATAGGGTTTAGGGTTTAGGGATAAGGGATTAGGGTTTAACTTGTAAGGTTTAGGGTTGAGGGATTAATGTTTAAGTTTGAGGGTTGAGGGTTTAGGGATAGGGTTTAGAGTTTAGGGATAAGGAATTATGGTTTAGGACCTTGATGGATTAGGGTTTAGGGTTAAGGCTTTAGGGATAGTGTTTAGGGTTGATAGATTAGGGTTGATGGTTTAGTGATAGGGTGTAGGGTTTAGGGTTAAGGGATTAGGGTTTAGGGTTGAGGGAATAGGTCTTAAGGTAAAGTGTTGAGGGTTTAGGGATAGGGTTTAGGATTTAAGGTTTAAGGTTTGAGGGTTGAGGCTTTAGGCTTTAGGGTTAAGTGACACCTAGATGGCTAAGGATGGATGGAGAGGTAGACAAGGAGTGACTAAGAGATGTAGAGAGGTAGAGAGGTGAGGGGGAGAGATAAGTGAGATATAGAGAGGTGAGAGATAGAACATGAGCTAATGGAACTAGAGGTGAGAGATATTGCAAAGGTACTATCAAAGGTGAGATAGGCACAAATATTTATAGGCACTCCTTTCTATCATATTTTGCAATATATATCACCTCTAGCTACTTAGCACTTCTTTTCCATGACAAATCAATGGCACATTATAAAGAGACTGCATTTAGTTAATTCACTTCATAAGTTTCAAAATAAAATACCTAGACCACTACAAAAAGAAGGATGACAATCCCTTGAATTATGCACATGCCAATCCCTCCACTTCTGAGGCATCATTCTACTATTATTTGGATCAAGGAATCCTCAATAACACATGAACTCTCTAAACTCCTTTATGCTTTAGACACATTTTTCTATGGATCAATCTATAGCAAGCCAAAATGAGAGTGCATTATAATTCGCTCACATTTTGGCTTGCTATACAAATGGTAAAAAGTCCTAGACCCCATGATCTAGGCCCACATACTCTATTTTCTTCTGTTTATGTGCATGTTCCAACAAAAAAAAATGTTTTAATGCTGTTGGGAAGTTCACATGCACATTTTTCACTTTCTACCACCTTTGCATGAACTTTCCACCACCTTTTTCTACTTTGCCAACTTAAGAAGGAGGAAATAACATAGTTTTCACATCAAATTTGATATATATCAATTCAAGTTTCAATTTTTGTAGTGTTGCAATGTTAATTGTGATTGAATTGTAAGAATTTAACATTATAGATTGGTTAATAGTATTTTTGTTACTAATTCTATTTAAGTGTTATTCAATTTAACGTTGAAAAGGAAGCAAGTGGTGAAATACTCAAATTGTTGAGGAGTTTGATGCAAGAAGAAAAAAAACACTACATAATTGGGTACTCTCTCCATTCGAATCTCCATTTTTCAGGTATGTCAAGTCTTTACATGCATGTTCTTTACATTTTCCTTAATTCTATTTGAATTACTTTATCATGATTTATCATACATGTTTATATCACTTGTATGGTTTACATATTTTTTGTTTATATCAGTCTCGCTTTTTTGATTTTATAGTTCATTTGTCTTGTCTATGCTTCCACATTTTGCATACATGTCTTACATTTTGCATTTATAGTTCATCATAGTTCTTACTACCCAAAGAGCTTAGTCATCACACACAAATGTCCTTATAATAAACTGTGTTTTAAATCAGTTCATGCTATGCATAATAAAAGATATCTGAAAGGTCAACATTAATTAAAATAGACACAATCATGGTATCATTGTTATGTCCCTTTGCATAATGAACCTTATAATACAAACTCATTAATGTATATCTAATGAGATTAAACCCAAAGGACCTCATGAAAAATTCCATCATGTGTGTTTCCTTTAAACCTACATAGATAGCCTTAAGTTAAATCTCTAGATTTTATTACTCAAGAATCCATAAGGTCAGCCTACAATCTCACATGGTGCCATGTATATTTTCTACACTTGGGCTCTTTCATAAGTATGTGCAATAATGAATTAAACAAACCTTAACATATCATGATGTCAAATTATACAAGAATAAATCTTTACAACAAATAATATACAATCCCTTAAGCATAATGAAATACTATTATCTTGTCATAACAAGTTAAAATACAAATGAATAGGTACCAAGATCATACAAGTAAATCCCAATAGGCTTAATCCAATCATGATCCATGCTATGCTACATTATTCTTCATGTTGATAGTTCATACAAACCTTGTATACCAAATGTTTCCATTCCCATATCTATGACAATGTACCAAGTTAAATACTACAAATCAATCACATTGCCATGGAATTGATATAGGGTCTCAAGATAGTTCAGTCACAACAAAGTACAAAGTTCAACATGAGTCTCTCCATTAAAATCATAAGCCTTAAGGCTGATCCTCTTTGTTGTCATAACATGATAATGTGAAGATAAGGGACTGCTATCACACATCGGAAAATCAGTCCTTACCTCATGCCCTAGTGTGATGTCTCCCACGATCTCAATCATCTCTACTTTCATGACTAGATGGTTATCAACAAGTGCTTGCCCATGAGATGTCTCCAAGTGAAATTCAATTGTATCATGTGTCCTAATTTTTTTCCCATGGCTGCAAGTTGAATCTTCATGTGTGAGGAGATGATCTCTATCCGCAAGTAAGTGTAGGTAGTTTGATGCCACTAGCACCAAGGCCTCCCCCACATCTTCAACCTTGTAGTCAACATGAAGTCCCATGTATTCTTCACTTGTAGCCTCGATAGGTGACTCTCCTCTATCCTTATCCTCAGAGGACTGAAGTGAACTTTGTACCATAATTCTTTATATAGCTACAATAATACTTGGTATGCTTTGTACCTATTTTTGTTGAGTGACATTTACTCTTCTACATGATGATTGTATGTACATTTTGTATGAAGGGTTGAATGACATATATTTCAGTTATTTGTATGGATTCATTTCTTAGGAAATAATATTTCTCTTTATCATGGTACAGATAAATTCTTCGTATGCCAAGGAAACGATCAAGAATTAAACCAACACGGGAAGAGATAGAAGCTAAGAATGCAAAGAAAGCAGTGGCTATGAAGGAACTTCAAGAGAAGAGGAAATTGGACACGATAAATGAAGACATTCCAATTGAAGAGGAACTACAACCATCAAAGAGAGATATGGTATTGGTGACATAAAGGGAATGAATGCAAAAACTTCATGCTATGAGAGATTTGAATACCGTAGTTGGAGACACGTCCTCTACCGCAAGTCAACATGTAGGGACACCATCTACCGTATCTCAAGTTAAGAGAACATCATCACTCACATGTGAGGAAGGAGGTATGCCATCATTCCCACCTCAACCTCAAGGTATGTCATCTATTTCATCTTCGATCGAAGGTATGCCATCTAGCCCATCTCATTTAAATATTGATGAAATTCCTAATGTTGGGATGAATTTACCTGTCTTAACACCACCTAGAATTTTGCATAGAAAGCCAAAGAATTTGATTGATATTGATGAGAATATTTTGTATCCAATGGAAGGTAAGATTCCAAAATGCACTTGTGGAAGATATGCTCATAAGATTTGGAGATTGTTCTTTGAAAAGTTAAATGAGACCGCAAGATGTCAACTATTCATTGAAATGATGCGAAGTATAAAGTATAGGTCCATCATGAAGATTTTTGGGTTGAGAACATTAGAGGCTTCAAGTGAAAAAACTATTGTCAAGAATCTAACGAGTGCATATGAGAGTGTGGGTAATACCTCACTCACAAAAGATAGTAATGCAACATGGCATGTCATTACATCGACTATAGTAAGTAGTCAAACGAGGAAAGCTCATCTCATTAGAAAGACGAGTCAAACATTGAGAATTAATAGGAAAACCTTATCAAGAGCCGTTGGAAGGTGCCAAAGAATTGAGGGAACCAATGCCAATGAATTATTAGCATTCTCGAGGAGACTACCACGAAAAGATAAACCAATTATTGAAGCATTGAGATCACTGTATACGCCTAAAAATGACACGACTTGGTCTAAGTAAATATTCTTAATATTTATTTCCTTCTATTCTTCTATCAATAAATGAATAAACGAATTTATTTATTCGATTCACATTCCTCTAAGTTAATTAAATATCAAAATATTTAATTACCTCTTCTAAAGTCAAAATTAAATAAAATCCTTTATTTAATTAAATTCTTCCAAACAATTAAATATTTCTTAATTATTTAATTAAGTCAAATAATTCTTCCAAATTTAAATAAATCAAATCAAATTTATTTAAATCCTCTCAATCTCCAAAAATAAAATACAATCAAATATTTTATCATGCACAACAATTAAATAAATATATTTATTTAATTTGCTTTCTTATCTTCTAATTCTTCAAATATCTTCCAAATCTTCTAAAAATAAGTCTCCTTCTTCATGCACACAAAATTAAATAATTTATTATTTAATTTCTCTCAAATCATACAAAAGAAAATCACAAGTTGAGTTAACTGACTCAATCAACCTTGTTTTTATCAATATCTCTTAAATTAGAAAAAAGCTTTCTAATTTATGAAGTCATATCTTATTTTTAGAAAAGAAAGTAGTTAACTCAAACAAAATAGCTTTTGTGTGACACTTGTCTTCTTTCTATTCGTGCACATTCCTCAACCATTCTATATCGTTGATCTTCTTGTTCTTTCTATACCGTTGATCTTCTTTCTCCCAAGTCTATAAATTGAACCTCATTCTTCCATTTCATTCATCCAAGCTTTAAGTATTGTTACTCTGCAGGAATTACAATGTGCCTTTAGTACCAGTTCCTTCATTGCTTGCGATCAAACTTGTTACCACACTATCACTATCATCATTGTTGTGAAGCTCATCTTCATGGCAAAACTATCATAGCCATTCCCAATTGACATCTTGGAATCATATAAAGGAAGTGCACCTTCTGAGGGCCATATTCATAGAAAAGATCATTTGTGATAGGCGATCAATGGAAGCTGCGAATTAAAGGAGGTTTGCATTGTCTTGTTCTTTGTTTGATTGATCTCTTTTGTTCATTATTTCATTGAGTTTTGGGTATCATTGATATATTATATTGATTATTCATTTAGATCTAATTTTCCCTTAACAATCACTAATTGAAGACTTTTGGAAGAATTACACAAGGGTATCTTTGAATCAAAGGGATGTGGTAAGAAGGAGAATCAGTAGTCAGAACCGTGAGCCACATCTAAAGAATTTTTTGGATATGACTCAAACACAATTTTTTGGTAAATTTCTAGAGATGTATCCTCAAATTAAAATTTGTCAAAGATATTTTGAAATGCTAAAACCTTTCTATGTCAAGATAAATCGCACACACACTACTTGTTATTGTAGATTACATATTGAATTTTCTAACCATTTTGATGTTTATCAGTCTATGTGTTTAGATTTGCATACTAACAATGTTTTGCAGGATTGTGGCATACATGCCCCACCAACATCTTCAAGAGACTTCATATCAATAATTTTTATGTGAAAGAGAGGAAGGTCAAATATTCTATAGGAAATTATGCTTGGATGGCACATGTCAGTATTGCGGTGTCTTGCAATGTATGCCAATATGTGAACATATGGAAAGAACACATGCGGTTGGAAACAAACTAGTAGAGTTCAAAAAATATAAAACAATGGCATACAATACAAAATATGGTAAAGAAGCAAAGAGGTGTGAATTGGTTATTCAAAAGAGTCCAGTGTATCAGTTCATGTCTATATTTCATGACAGTATAGTGTATGAGTATGCAAGACATGCCCATAGAACTCGATGGTTGGACTTGCAATTCAAGTCATACAAAGACACATTTCCAGTTGGTAGCATTGTTTCAGTCATCAACTTTGCAGAGAACTATAATCTACAGCTACAGTGTGAGGTGCAATCACAATATTACAACTCCACACAGGTTTCTATATTTGTGCACATTGCATTCATTCATGTGAATGATAGTACAAAGGATGACAGAAAGATCATAAGGGAGTATCATTTTTATATTAGTGATGATCGCACGCATTCTATAGAGTTCATGCAAGGTTGCTTCCAGGTGTTCTACAATGATTTGGCTAGAAGGGCATATCATTCAATCAGCATATCATATGGTCGGATAACTGTGCATCACAATTCAAGAACTCATGGAATTTCTATTGTCTAAGCAGGAGGCATAATGTTATAGGTGTTCAACATATGTGGAACTTTTATGAGGCCAGGCATGGAAAGGGGGAACATGTATCAAAAAAGCCATAGGACAAGACAAGTTAAAGTATAAAGACAATGTAAAGTTGACAGATGCAAAATCAATCGTCGAGTGGTGTAATGCTTCGATGGGTCCAAGTAATGAAGGTAAGTCTTCAATTCATAAATTTTTTTGGTTGATAGATGATACTAACATTACACCATATGAGCACTATTGTACACTAACAGGATCAAGTGAGCTACACTTTTTTAGAAGCTCAATTGCAAGTTCATGGAGTATCCATACGTAGAAGATGGCATGCTTTTGTTCTTCATGTACAATTCAAGCCTAGAATGAGTACGAGTCAAAGGAGTGGGTTGATGAATGATGGTTAAGTTATCTTAGCCCACTTGATATGTATCGACCCATGACGGCACTGGAACTGACAGAGATGGAATCATCAGTTGACTTTGACAACATATCTGATCTAGTTCAACCAGGTAATATATCTACTTGCATAGTTTTTGAAATTTATAATGTTATCTTACTTTGTAGTGTTTTTGTAATGTTGACTAATTTCATCTAATTTGCTACACATATCATTGTAGGGAATGTTCACGCAGTTATTGCAGATGCAGATAACAAAGAGGGAACAAATTATTACTTGTGTCATTGTGTTGAGGCCAAAAAGAAATCGAAGGCTCCAATTACAAATGGAGAAAACATCGAATACTCTACAGGCTCAATGGTTGTTACTGGAACATGGATTAGAAGGTACCCACATAAGAGTGTTAATGTTTGGTTGTTTCAGGACTTTGACACACATCAAAGATTCTTCATTACTCAAACCTTGTTGTGGCATCGAATGTTCATTTGATACAATTTCGGGGTAGACCTTTGAACAAGACCTTGTGGAAGGTGTGTGAGTCTGACCATGAGGCAATACTTGACTCAATAAAGAGTAGAGCAGACCCAGATGGTTCGTTGGATTAATTTGTAAGTATTCACATTAATTTTGCAAAGTCATGTTACATTGATTTGTAAGTATGCACATTAATATGTAAGTTTACATAGGTTTGTCTTTTTTATTTTCTGTTACATTTTTACACATATACAGTGAATATTGTGATGAATATGTTTGTCATTGATGTCAAAGTGCTTGGATGTTAGTAATTGAGTAAGGAATGCATAATTGTGCAGGTCTATTGTTTGTCTATTCTTTGATGATACCATTATGCTTTCAAGATATGTTGTTGGGTTTTGTGATATAAAGACACTTGCTTATTCATAGAGTATGTGATGTGATGCACAGAGTTGTATGAACTTGATTTGTTTGCTATGGTATACATTTGATGTTTGCATCATCATCATGTTATGCTTCATGGGATTAGATCTAAGTGATGGATGAAGTTGATCCTTATTGGTCTTAATCTTGTTCACTCATGTCATATCAAGATTCATGTCACAGGGTCTGAATGTTAGTTCATAACATTCGTGTTTATCATGTTACAATAGTAGGACATAGTTGCATATGTCATTGGTTCATGCCATTGGATCATTGGATTTGGTTGTGGTTCTTCACCATAACATGCCATGCTTTTAGGAGTTGGATTGGGTTGTGGTTCTTCCTCATGATAGGAGTTTGTTCATGTCTTCATGCTTCTTGTGTTCCATGTCTTCATGTGTCAAAGATTTCTTCAGTTTCCTCATGATGTTGATGTTGATCACAAAATATGGTGTTAAGGTCATGTTGATGTTGATTGATGAGTTGTGGTTGTTGTTGGAAGTTTTGGAAGTCTAAAGGATGTCACAGTGGCAGTGTTCATATCACAGCTACAGAGGTTTAAACATTCAAAACTAGTTAGGGTTTTTAAGTTAAAGTTATTAGTTATGTTTTAAACCCTAAGTGTATTGTCTTTAAAGACCTAGTTTGGTAAGTTTTGTTTATGTTATACTCTCTGTTTAATCTAAGTTAATACCTTACACCTATACTGGTAATATTGTACCGGCGATATCCCTGAAGAGTCCAAAGTGCAAAAAGGTAGCAATCTTTGATGAGCTATTACTTGGAAACCATGACACTTAGAAATATTTTGTCTAAGGCAAAGTGATCATGTAGAATCCCTCTACAATAACCTCTCTCAGTTTTTGATATCTTTGAGACATTTGCCCATGGTGAAAGGGTTTTTGCTGCCCCAAAAATTGTCAAAAGGAGGTAGTGTAAAGTTGCAAAGGGGTGCAATTTTCATCTTTCTCCTAATGCGACTAAAATGACAGTTCCAACGCATTTGGATGGGTACATTTAGGCTAGGCATTGTCCTATTTTGCACCCAAACATACTGAAACAGTTCGAGCTACATTGTACTGACGATATCCCTAAAGAGTCCAAAGTGCAAAAAGGCAGCAATCTTTGACAAGTTGTTACTTAGAAACCATGACACATAGAAACATTCTATCTAGGGAAACGCAATCATGTAGAACCCCTCAACAATAACCTCTCTCATTTTTTGATATCTCTAAGGCATTTGCCTGTGGTGAAAGGTTTTTTGCTGCCCTAAAAATCATCAGGAGGTAGTGTAAAGTTGCAAAGGGGTGTAACTTTCATCTTGCTCCGGATGCGATCAAACCAATAGTTCCAACACATCCAAATGGGTACATTTAGGATAGGCATGGTCCTATTTTGTACCCAAACATGTCGAAACCATTTGAACTACATTGTACCAATGATATCCCTGAAGAGTCCAAAGTGCAAAAAGGAAGCAATCTTTAACAAACTGTTACTCAAAAACTATAACACCTAGAAACATTTTTTCTAAGGAAAAGCGATCATGTAGAACCCCTCTACAATAACCTCTCTCAGTTTTTGATATCTCAAAGGCGTATGCCCATGGTGAAAGGTTTTTTGCTGCCCCAAAAATTGTCAGAAGGAGGTAGTGTAAAGTTGTAAAGGGGTGTAACTTTTGTCCTACTCCTGATGCAATGAAACCAATAGTTCCAATGTGTCCAGATGAGTACATTTATGCTAGGCATGGTCCTATTTTGCACCCAAACATGTCCAAACAATTCAAGCTACATTGTACTAGCGATATCCTTGAAGAGTCCAAAGTGCAAAAAGGTAGCAATCTTTGACGAGTTGTTACTTGGAAACCATGACACTTAGAAACATTCCTTCTATTAGTTTTTTCCCAGACTAGATGCTTACTCCTAGATTTCCCTACAAGGTAGCCATCAATGATCAACAGGATCTCTGGGCCAGGGGCCAACAGTGTAGGAGATAGACTCTATATTTTATCTCCTCTTCTTCTCTAGGCTCTGCAAAATCTAGGGGGGTATTCCCTACTCAACATCTATGAGGATATGCATATAAAGGCTGGGATGCTAACAAAAAGCAGATAAGTCCTCCTATAAGTAGACCAAAACTGTAAGATAAGAGCAAAGGGGCTAGCTTTGGGCCTATTTGCAGTTGTAGACAGAGGACTTGGATCCTAAAACTAATTCTACTGTCCTAATGGTTGTTTTGGAGTTTGATTTTGATTTTATATTTGGATGCAAAGCTAGACATGGTATATAACACAAACACAAAGCTAGATCAGTGCCTATCCAGGGCTTGGAGTCAGTAGACATACACCTGTGAATGATCAGCATGAACAACTAAAACTAGATTTCAGGGGGATACATATGATACCTACCTTACAGATATCTCCCAATACAAAGTGTTAAGCTATCTATACTTATGGCATCCCTATTGCAGTATATCCTTCCCAATATTCAATCTGAGAACAATTTAATCTACCCCTTGAGCAGAAGTTAAGAGATCAAACATTCAACACAGGAATTCTATGTTCTAGAATCTTAGACATTCCTTGAATACTTAGACTCAGAAGAAAGATACATGCAACACTGGAGACATAATTAGCACAACACATGCAAACATAGCATTATTCATATAAGATTAACCATGAAATCAGCGGATTCATGCAAAAAACATACAACAGGAGATACATAAACTCACAAGTTTTGCTGCACAGAGCAACCAAAACCAACTGTATTGTATTACCGAGCCAAATGTTCAACTTTCAACAACCTCAAAAAATGGTAACACCGTAAGCCTATATTAGCCAGAAAGTGTACCTCTAGCAATTAATTACATGTTTTGACAAAAATCTACCAGATACAGTCCTTAGAAGGAATGGCGCTCAAAATTTATTGCTGCATCAGACAGAAGAGTAGACAAGGGTGGCCTTGAGCCCTGTGCCACCATCCGGGAGTCCTCATGCCAAAAATTAGGTACATGACTGTTCAACAACTCGCCCATGCCTCAGCACAGTCGCCATTGATGGCTCAACCACCCACAGCCACCGAGAAAACTGTCACAGCGTTCAAAAAAGAATTTTCTGCCAAAACGTGCTTCACTGCAGGTTCAAATATGCAGGGAAATTAATCCCACATGCATGGTGCGAAGACCCCTCTATTACTTTATAAGCACGGCCACATGCATAATAGGTGTCGAGCATTTTGCCGCGCTTGACACACGACCCTTCACCAAAAGTCTATCGCCAAGACCCAAGCCATCGGCACACCCCCCAATTCTCCTGCCGATCTCAATAGTCTCGCCGACAACACCTTCGTCATCGGCTAGACCAACACCATTGGCCAAATATTTCACATTTCACACTTCCACCGATGAACAAAGTCACACCGACAACGCTTTTGCTCTCTACTTCGTCAGTGAGACTAACACCATTGGCTCGCCCAAACAAACTCTCACCGATCCCAACAGTCTCTCCGATGGCCAGCCTAGAAGACCATCAACATCCCATCGGCCAGAGATAGACTATCGGCTAGGCATTCTAGAATTTCACCGATCTACCAAGTCTCTCCGATGGCCAAGCAAAACACACCCGTCTCCAAGACAAAGGCCATCGACACAACAAAAATGACGCTCGCCGAGACCAAAATCACAAAGCTCTGAACTGTTGAATCATTGAACCATTGAACCTTTGAGAAAAGGGTTCAAGCAGATGGTTCAACCATACTGATTGGATCACATAGATGAGCAAAGGATTCACTTCCATAAAATATGGAACCAAAGCCCCTGAACCGTTGAACCATTGAACCGGTTCAACCTGATGGTTCAATGGCGAGGTTCAACACTGAGGTTCGCCGGCGAGGTTCAAACCTCAAAAACAATACTCCATTAGCAAGACACTCGTCTATCGGTGCCACAAAAAACTCCTCGGCTGACAATACCACTCTCACCGATAGACATCCAAATCCTCATCGGCCTGACCAACTCCTTCGGTGGAACAAAAATTTCCTTCGCCAATAGCACAAAGTCTTGGTGATGGAAGAAGATATGACTGCTACCATCATGATCGCCAAGACAAATACAAACTCATGCCGATGGAGAAAACATGAAGATCACCTCCTCAAGAACTATGATGCAGATGCTGAAAAACACTGAGGGGGTGCCAAAACTTAAATTTCTTTAGATTTTTTGGGAAGGTGCCTGCATGAAAATTGCTCAGGAACTGACAGTCAATTCAGGCACCAACACCTTCTAAGGCTATGGGATCATGTAAGGTCCCTCTACAAGAACCTCTCTCTTTTTTTATATCTCTGAGGCGTTTACCTGTGGTGAAAGCTTTTCTGCTGCCCCAAAAATGGTTAGATGCATGCAGTGTAAAGTTGCAAAGGGGTGTAACTTTCATTTTGCTCCTCATGCGGCCAAATTGACTATTCCAACACATTCGAATGGGTATGTTTAGGCTAGGCATGGTCTTGTTTCACACCCAAACATGCCAAAATAGTCTGAACTACATTGTACCGGTGATATCCTCACACATTGCCTTTGTTATAACTGTTATAGTCTTCACATATCAACATGCATCTTATGGTTGTTAACATACTTGTTCTAGCAGCCAATACAGTCATATATGAACTTCTTGTTCTTTTATCTTGGTTCACCTTGACTTTGTTCTCTAGTACTATCTTTGTAGGGTTTGTTTTAGTCCTTCAATGCATTGTTCCATCATGGCAATCTTAGACCCCTATTAGGCTTGAAATAGACCTCTGTTAGGCTACTCTCCTAAACCTTAATATCATCTTCATGTTATCATATCCATGTTGTTCAACCCTCATCTTCTTCCACCTTTAGGTCATTGTGTTATTAGGCTCGAACTTAGACTTCTATGATATTTGAAACCCTCTACACTTCATGGCTCTATCATTATGTAATGATCTACACTATCATTATGTAATGATCTACATTGCACCTATCTTTGCTATCATATTTCATAGCAATATTGCAAAGAGTTTGGGTAGTGGTATGCAACCTTCTGTGAGATCAATATAATGTCGTAACAAGGCTTTCAAGATTAACAAGTTTGTGGGTAGGGAATTGCTTTATGGAATTAGAGGCAAACTGGTAAATGTGATGATATGATACATATTAACATGGTGAGATGAAAAGTATACATTTATAATATTAACCACATTCTCAAAGGTATTACTAATGACTTATGGAAGCCTATAGCCCCAATGTTATGTTGCATACTCAAATTAGGTAAGACTCAATGTACTCTCATAACCTCACCTTATATGCAAGAGGAATTACATTTAATAACCACAATGGTCATCAGGTGCTCATAAGCATATGATTTTGACTATCTTATTCAAGACAAAAAACATACTCTTTGCATCCTAATACGGTATAATAACAAGGAATTAAGAAATATTTTCAATTGAGCAACTCATAAAGAATATGGATCAACATACCAAGGAGTAACCATAAGAACATCCTTTTGGAACATGGGGAATTGCAAATATCTATGTTACAACAATCAACCTCTTTTAAATATACCAAATGAGATATTTTTAGAGTATTATTTTGGTTATATGATGCACCCAAATTGGGCTAGCAAGACCAAATCATGGTATTATCATGCCTTTTGGTCACTGAAATAAAACAATAAGCACAAATATGTTTCACAAGAGTTTGACAACATAGAATGCAATAATTACAAAACTACTAAAAAAAGATTCATTTAAATAGCCAAAAAAATATGGTTTCATTTATGTAAAATGGGATTGCTAGGTAAAACCATAGAAGGTGTTTTTATACATTTATTTTAGTCCCCATATAGTCGTCTACAACAATATTAAAACTTAATCATATACACTCAAAATAAAATCATTTTGCAAGCTCTAACACAAGTCCTTCATGAGTTTAATGGCCATCAAGGCCAAGCTAAAATGAGTGTGGAGACCATTTAGACTCACAAGGTATGGGGGTGTCCCATGCTAAAATTATCATATAAATATTATTGCAATATCCCCTTGGTCACTTGCAAAATTAGATAGAATTGTTTGTGAAACTATAAGACATGATCCTTAGTGTTGTGCAAATGGCACATGATCCAAAGGGTTGTGTAAGATTTATAGGGTGTCTTTTGAGTTACACAAAATGATTCCTATCACTATGTGAATTATGCATGGTGCAAGGAACCATGAACTTTGTGTTGGATCAAGTGGCATTGTTTAGGTGGCACATGATGCAAGGACTTATGCATGAGGTTGTACATTTCTATGTGAGTGACTAAGGCTAACATGCAAGCTTGTGCAATAGCATGCAGATCATGATGTGAACAAAAAACTTGCTTTCCATTTATCCATTTAACTAATCTTCCTTTCTCTATTTTCTCGGGCATGTCTAGTTTTGAGAGACTAAAACTTTCAACCCAAAACTCAAATTCTCTTATCATCAATTGGGATGGATTATTTGACAATTAAACTTTGAAACCTAGAGGCATACAAAAATGATCTACACTACACCTATCCATATTACATAATGATCAACAAAAATGATTTGTATTAACCAAATATCCATATAGGCATACATCAATATCTGTCGATATAAGTATAACATATATACAAAATAGCCATATAGGATTACAAGAATGTCATATAGGCATACAATATCAACTATATGCAATATAAAATATATGTCCACAAATGCCATATAGGCATACAACAAAGGAACACAATAAAAAGGCATTCCCCTCTATCAGGTGAAGAGAATAGATCAAGGGCAGCCTTTGATCTTCGAGGGGATGGAGATGCATATGAGGGTGGTCTACTATGAACCTGAGGGTTGCTCCTCCTATTTAGTTGTTCATGGATCTGTAGTTGTTACAATAAAAAGTATAGACATTAATATATAGAAATTACATTATAAAAAATGAAAAAATTAACAAAATAATCACTTACCGCTATTCGAAAATCTATCTCCTCATTTGCCTCACTACCAGGATTAGGTTGTGGCGATGTCATGTCCTATAGAAACCATCCAGATAGAAATTAAACTTCAAATCAATAATCATTTGATTTTTCAAAAATACACAACTATAACAACAAATGTAATTTGAAATTTACTAATTTGCCTCATACCCCCATAAAGGCATGGAGCTATGAATTGCAGAGGACACACCATGCTCTATTGCCCTATGAACTTCGAGAGGTGTCTCTGTAACTTGCATCATTCAAAAATAGAACAACATTGTTAGAATATATTAGGCTCATGATTCAAGATTCCAATAACACCTCTTTGCAGCTTAGAATGTCTCTATTTTGACTCTATCCCAACATTTAATGCCTATAACAGTACTAAGTTTGTCCCAAACAACATTTCATCCTATACAACTCCCTTTATGACAATGCCTCCAATGATTATGACAATCATAGCTCATAAATAACAACAAATCTCCTTTGCCAACTTGGTCATGTATTCTTGTGCAATCATAATCTAGTCATTTTAACACAATTTTCAAAAGTTGCATGAAGGATTCAAGGGTGCTTACTGTTGTAACAATCAAGGATTGTCATGTTCATGAGAAATTACATTAGTATTAGTAGTGAGGGATGCCATGACAATCAAGTGGGTTATGGATGTTGTCATCATGATAGAATCCTAGGGTTTATTATTTTGTTATTCAAATATTGAAGATTCCATGTTGAAACCCTAGGGTATTGTTTGAGATTATTATCCATTTTGAAAATGTTGTCATATGCATGTGTGTGACTGTCAAGGTGGTGTAAATTTGAGTATTATATATATGGAATATGGATTAGAGCATTTGGTTGAATTTTTTAGGTTGTCCTAACAATCTTGTTAGTGTAAGGAAGTACCAATCTATCATCCAAGAATGCAAACATGCCACATACTGAATGACCACTGACCGGTATATCGATAGTACATAGCAACATTCCCAAATACTATCTATATACTATACGTAACATGACTCCCATCCCTTCTCCTTCACTCCCAACCCCCATATAGCCGAAGCGGGATCTTCACTCCCCCTATCTATATATGGGCCCCCCTATCTATAGTAGGGCACTAGACCCCCGCTTCGGCTATATGGCAGGTTCTCCCTCCCTCCGCCCAAGTTCTCCATACCGAAGACAGATTGTACCGACCCACATGGGCAAGTTCTCCATACCGAACACAGGTGAACTTGACCGAACACCCCGCTTCTAGGGCACCATACCGAAGACAAGGTTGACCGACCCCCGCAATTTAGTAGGCAACTACTAGAATGCCTAGAACTATAAACGGCATCTACCTCCCTTGCTATAATGGTTCTCGGGGGCCCCTTAGGCATCTACTGACTAGAATTCCCACCCAGGCACAACTTAACCGAGGGTTTACCTAGAACCCTCGGAAAGCCCCCTCGGGAGCTAGATGCCTAAGGGATGGGTGGGGGCTTCAATTGTCCCACCCAACCCTGGCTATAGTTGCCGGGGGTTCGCCCGGGGTGGGTGGGAGGATCCTAGTTGGGTGGGAGGGAGAACTATATAGAGGGGGGGGTTGGGGGGCTAATGTTCCCCGGGCTAACCTCCCACCCGCCCCCGAGAACCATTATAGCAAGGGAGGTATATTATTATTGTTGATTGGGGGCCTCGATTGATACCACATCCATCTACCCCTATCTCTACTCTATATGGTATGGCCGTCTCTATCATTCGAAAGAGTTTGTCTGTTTCGTTGCGACTAGACTATCGCTGCAACCCACTATTGCAGTGGGGCCATATCTACCATCCATATCTATATATAGGGGTGGGGGGTGGGTTTGAGAGATGTGGTTCATGATCGCGATGTGGTACCAACTATATATATACCTTCGGTGATATGGTGCTCCCTTCATACTCCGCTCCGGGGTGAACATTAGGGGGTGAACATTAGATATGGCACTCGGCCATAGCCTACCCAAAAGAGTCTATATATGGTATGCGTATTCGTGATCGGGGCTATAGGGGATCTACATTCATCATGTCATCACTCGAGGGTGGCCAATCCCAATCAATAGGTGGGGGTGGATAGCAGCTGATTTATGCGTTCGATCGATCGATATTACGATAAAGGAAGGAAGGGCTATTTGTCATGGGAGGAGAAAGACCGTACCCGAATCTATATGATATGGAGCTTTGGATCAGATCCATGGTTGCTCTTCTCTTGCGCCCTATATATCTTATCTTCCCAACCCAATATCAATAAAGGCAACTACTTTCTAGTTGGCGGCTATGGCTATGAATAAGGCAAGGCAGCTATATCTAGTTCCCATATCCCATATCTATAGAGGGGGGGCAGGGGCGGGGGCGGCTAGATCCCGACAGCCCTTTAGAGATTTCCTTTCCCCGCTTTCCCCAGATGGAGAGAAAGAACCGCTCCTCCAACTATCTTCCCACACCACCCCTACCTCTCCCGAGGGTTTGCCTAGAACCCTCGGCAATAGTTGCTTCAGCCCCCCCTATATTATTGTTGTTGTTGGAGTTTCATTCTTGCTTCAATTATAGAAAAGAAGGGCCGCTCGACCAACGAACAACTCGGGATAGGGAGATTGATGTCCTCGGGTTTCGACGGAATGAAGTCATTTATTGATGTAGATAAAGCAACTCTTCTCGCAGACTCTGTTGATAGAGAGGACTCCTTCCTCGCCAACCTTATTTTCTTTCTGGACCTGACCTCCCAGCACTTCAATGCTAAAAGACTAAAGATCAGAAGCTTGAAGATCGAGATCTCTTCCAATTCACTGATCGAAGGGGTGCCGGACAAAGACCCATCTCCGTCAGTTTATGAGCCGGTCGAAACCAAGTTGATAGGATCCCACGAAGAATCTGGGGCATTCTGAATATGAACCAGCTGTTGGGCAATGAAATGTGGGAACGATCCCTTCCTCCCCTTTCTATAGAATAATTCCAGCCGTCGACGAAGAAGTGAATGGGACTAGTGGGCCCATGCACGGATGGGCACGCACGCCAATCCCGATTCAATAGACACTAGCTTTAAGGATCAAGGATGAATGAAGCAACTTGAAGGCCATCCTACCTGAAGCCCTATCCTCTATCTCCTTTTTCGTCTTACCACTAGAGGTGAAGCTCGCACCCATGGTTGGCGTACCAATCTCAGTAGTAGGGGTCGCCCCGGTCGGATAAATGGGGAAGCGGCGTGTGCTACTAGAATATTCCATAATCAGGGGTGGGTGGGAGGAAATATAACCCCCCACCCCCCCTCTATATAGTTCTTCCGAGGGTTCTAGGCAAACCCTCGGGTGATGGTAGCCCCACACACGGAGAAGATCGAGGGCATCTCTGCTCTCATAAGATAGGGTGATCTATCGATCCCCTATCTATATATGGCTCTCCCGTTGGTCGACTAAAGGTTGTATTAATCTATAGACCCACCTTCCTCCCCTATAGATAGAGTAGATATGGCAGTTCCGAACTCAAATTCAAACCGGCACTTTCACAAGATATAGATAGCCGGGCGCATCGCATCGCATCTATAGTTCTGTTCTCTATTGGATCTGTATATGATGGGGCGGCCCAACTAATATATATTGGGGAGGTCGTTTCGATCGCATCTATGGTATGATTATCCTCATCCATGGGACTAGACTAGACTGGACCTATCGCTCGGTGGCATATAGAATAGGGGCCGGTTAGGCCGGTCAGTCTATTCTATATAGAGGGGAGGGGTCGCCCATATGTAGACTCGGCATTCTAGCAGGGTGGAGGATAGCTATAGTATGGAATGCCGGGGTGTCTATATTTCCAGCCCCAGGCGGTGTCTGCGACCTATCTATATCTGGGGGGCGGCCTCTCTATTCTATAGAGGGGGCATATAGAGTATAGATAGGTTTTCCTCTATCTAAGGGAGGAGGTGCCTGATAGCTAGACTAGATGAGTATCGTCAATATGGGGGGATCCGGAGACCTCCTCTGAGAATAGAGTGGGTTGGGTGCCTCTCGTCCTATCGGTATGTATCCATGGGAGGAGGTGTTCCCTCTCATCAGAGGAGGGTGTTGCTCCCTCTCATCAGAGGGGGGTGTTGGTTCTCCAACTCCAAATGCTGATTGTTAGCCCATTGTTTGCATGTATAAATGACATCAACATATTCCATTTGGATAAATGGGTTGGGTCAGACGCTCCGTGGGTCAAGGACAGGATAGTAGGCTGCTCGTGATCATGGGAAATACTAAGCATCAGAAAAGCGGAGGTTGGCCACGTCATTTCCCGGATAGATAGATAGATGCAAAAAGTGTCGAACTAATTGAAGAAACCGAGGAACACCCGTTTCCCAGGGTGGGTGGAATATCAAGTTGGTGGGTGGAATAGAACCCCCCACCCATCCCCACAGAGCCCCCTGGGTGGAAAGTGACGTAGTTCACCCCCAGAACATTAGCGGGTGGGTGGGATAAGTTCTGGGTGGGTGGAATAGAACCCCCCACCCATCCCCACAGAGCCCCCCACCCAACCCCACACACACAGTGAACCCCCGGAACATTAGCCCCCCACCCGGGTGGGAGGAAGATAGGGTAAACCCTCAGGAATCATAGGGCTGGGTGGGTGGGAATTTTTCGTTCAGTCGTCGGATTCGACCCTCTGCATCTATTATTGTCAGTACTTCTTTCATCTCCCACTTCAGCCCCCTGAAAAAGCTATCCGTCTCGGTTCTGGAATGCTCTCATCGATCGAGGGAAGGCTTTCATCCCCTGCCTGATTCCCTACCCCTCTCTGTTTCAGTATGCCATCCGTCCCCAACCATCCCCTTGTCTCTATTCCTGATGGGTCATCCCACCTGAAGTCTCGATCCAAAGGAACACCCTACCTCGCTATCCCACTCTCCCAATCTCTGCCTGGACTACCTGAGATACGAACGAGATACGAGTGATATACGAAGCCATAAGGGCTTGCTACGAACTCTATGTTCTCACGAGGGAAGACCTATCTGCCTCATCCATGGTAGGAAGGAAGGGCCCTGACCGGGATCGACTGTCATTGGTGGGCCAGCCTCCCCTCGAGTGGTAAAGTTGGCGGGTGGACGAGTCCATGAGAAATCATCGATCGGGAAGCAAGGTTGCTGTATCAGAATTTGATCCATCAGTGGTTGGGAGATCGTCTCGCCTGCCGTGAAGATGTGGAATAAAGCTTGGCATCACTCGCTCTTGGGGGTATCTGATTCCGTACTAGCATCGTGACTTATCAAGTGGCTGAATGAACCGGAGGATTGAGTTGGTAAGCAGGATTAATGAGAGAAGTGTTGAATTAATTAGATGGCTGGAGATCGAATCCTCCTCCCTCACCTGATGACCCACTCATCTTTGTGGAGTCGCGACCCGTACTGGATGAGTGGATGTCATCTCCTACCACTGATCAAACGCTTCCCCATGATTCCCCACTCAAACCAGTGAAAGAATCTGATAGCCCTCCGCCATGGTTGAGCCTGCTTCTCCTTCCTCGGACCCAGCAGTTTTGGAAGCCGCGTACTCTTATGTCCAGCCAATAGTAGCGATGAAAGCATGTCTTATTCCCTCCCAAACGAACAACTATAGCTGCAATGGATGGGTGTACCGCTGATGGAAGTCGAGAAGAGGGAGTGCTTGGCCATGAACCACACCACGCTGTAATAAGCATGAACCGCCCCTACCCCTACCCGAGAAATCAATTTCTATTAGGTTTTTACTTAATCCTATTGCCCCCCACAACAAATAATCGTTGAATTCCCCCCCACCCTACCTTCCACCCACCAACTTTCTATTCCACCCACCCAGGCATATTCCCTCCCACCCGGATAGCCAAAGATTGTCAGGGGTTCTAGGTGTGTGGGGATGGGTGGGGGGTTATGTTCCCCAGATAGCCGAAGCCTAGAATTCCCCCCCACCCAGGGAACGGCTAATCCCCACCCAACCTGAAAGAAAGTTGGCACCTTCAACTAATCAGTACTCCTATTGCCCCCCACCCACCCAACTATGATTCCCTCCCACCTGGATAGCCGAAGCCTAGAATTCCCCCCCACCTGAACTATTGCTTCCCACCCGAGGGTTTACCTAGAACCCTCGGATTCTAGTTGTGGGGGGAGATAGTTAGGCCCACCACTTCCTAACTCCTAATTCCTTCTTACTTCTTACTCCCACCCACCCCAATGGGATAGGACGAAGGGCCTCCCACCCACCCCCGGCCCGGGAGGAGATTAGCACATCGATAGCATGTTCTGAGATTTTGCACAGCCCACCCACAATAATATAAAAGAGGGCAGAATTGTGGGGGGTTCGACGTTCTCCCGGGCTATTATTGTGACCCATTCATTATATGGCCTAGCCTATATACGTGATATGGCTTGGAGTGTTACGTATAGAATCGAGCCCCTACCAGCCGATCAATGAAGTCGAGCCCTCTAATAACATCATTGTCTAGCTCACATGACTACCTATAGTTTCTTATGGCCGACCCAAGTGGGGGGGCAATATAGTCTCCCACCCACCCCGATTAGTGACGGGAGGTAGATGTCGTTGGTTGTTGGTGGGTGGGAGGATATAGATTGGGTTGGGTGGGTTGGGTGGGAATTTGCCGTTCTGAACTACAATTCCCTCCCTCCCATGGGTGGGGGGTTCTATTCCCTACTATTCAGCTGGGCAGCAGAGGGTAGATTAGTTGGGGGGCTAGCAGTAGATTAATCGGCTTATTCTAGCAAGCTTCCTATAGTTCCGTGTGTGGGGATGGGGTGAACCCGGGGGGCATAGGCCCTGCATGCCCGTTGGAACTTACTATGGAACTCCGGGATGGAACTTACTATGGAACGGGGTTGGGCCCATAGTTATCCATCGCTATCTTTTACTTCATCGTATGTTAGTGTATTCTAGCAAGCTTATTAATGAATGTGTGTGGGGATGGAACTTACTAGTCCCGGGGTTGGGCCCATAGTTATCCACTGCTAGAGTAGCTAATTAATTAAGCTGCCTAATGTCGAGTTGTGGGAGGGAATTCTAGTTGGTCAACCCGAAGCTAGCCGCTGTTTCGACCCTTCTGACAAACCACCCAACCATAATAGGTTCTCATCCCCGAATGGAGGAGATGGAATAGACAATCGATCGAAAGGTAGGGGCGGAATGCTTGCATCGTCAGGGGATGAGGAGTCAGATGAGAAAGGCTAGGAATCTCTCTTAGACACTACTACTACTCCAGGATATTAGATTGAGTGGATGGGAATCTTCTACTGCCCCACCCGATCCTTTACTCTCAGCTAATCACCTACGTCGACTCCATCCCTTGTCTGATGACCCACTGACAGGAGAGGAGATAAATACCAGATAGCGAACTAAGATTCCCTCCCTCCCACTAGCTGATCCTGGCAGATCAAGTGACAGGAATAGTAGCCCTATCTTCCATTCCACCCAACCCTGAAGCTATCCGTCCTTCCTCCCCATCCATACCTGGGTTGATCAATGGTCTACCACCCTCTCTATCCGATCCATCCGTCCCAATGGCCGTAGACCTTCCTTACCCACGTGGAGTGATTTGTCCCCTCCACTCATGCCAAAAGGAATATCGATTAGCCGGGTCCTACAACTAATCTACCTCTAAGAAGGGGGGCCTAGTCATGTCGTCTATAGTAGCCTTGTTTGCATGAAGGCCTACTATTTTGGGGTCTTCCCACCCTGCTATGCTGCATCATGCTTCCCATAGTAGCGATTTTGTGATGGATGTCAAGTCAATTCTCATGTCGGTGCTAAGTTCCGGGGGGGAGGGAATAGTTGTTGTGGTCGATCAATTCCTAGTCGCATAAGCTATCCGTTCAAAGATTTCAGCAGTACTCCTTTCATCTGCTCATTAAGAAGCGGGGGATGGAGAAGCGGGCCCCTCTTTTCTCTCGATTGATCGTGCCGTGGTAGTTTCGACGATGGCAGAGCAAGATTATATACATGATATGGTCCATCTCCCTCGATCTCTGGAAATGAGGTTTCTATCGGGCTTATCGATTCATTCAACTTTAGTGAGCCCTACCTATATAGCTGGGGTAGGGGAAGGAACGATTTAGGGGTAGGGGTAGGGGTAGGGGTAGGGGGAGGTCACCCGTTCACACTTCAACACAAAAATAGGCCCAGGCTGCATGCAGGGTGGGAGGAAAGACCCTCTATCCATATTACATACGTTATATCGTTATCTCCTTCTTAACTCAACTACGATGAATGAGGAGTGGGAAGCCCCACTGCCTACCTAATTAATGAGGGAGGGAGGGAGTGGAGGAAGGAAAGGAGCTCAGTTGACCGAGCAGAGGAATGAATGTTTGTAGTTGACCGTTTGTCCTACCGTGGGTGGTGAGATGGCAAGGGAAGGACCCCACTGAAATTAGGATTAGCTGGACTGAGGGATAGTGAAACCGGTGGTGCGGGGTGGCGGGATAGCTAATAAATTAGTTAGGATGGAAGAGTTAGGGAGGGAGTAGACTAGTTCACTCCGGTGGTGGCTGGATGGAAGGTAGTCCAGTAACAAGTTGACAACCGGATCATCGGTAGCTCCAGCTACCGGGATGAGGGATGGCCGACATTATCGAGTTGAGGATGGTAACAGCAGCCTAAAGAAACTACAGGGGGTTGTTCGGAAGTCAAGAATTCATTGATTGTTTCCCAACCGGAAGACTAATTTCTAATCGGGGGTGAGTCCAACTAATCTAGCTAGTCGCTGGACCGGTGTGAAGTTAGTTGACTAGATTCTCTTTCTTTTTAGCTGGTGGGAGGCAAGCATAACTCATTTCTTGATCCGGGTGGGTGGGAAACAATAGTTTCGACTATCTCCCTCCCAACCGGTAAACTAGACGTGTGTGGGGATGGGCTCAATGAATGGGTCACAATATTACCACCCACAATAATATATTCCCGTAGGGGCCCAGCTACTAGCATAGTTCAGTCATGTGAGCCAG
Organism: Cunninghamia lanceolata; assembly: GCA_027924645.1. Taxonomy (NCBI): domain Eukaryota; kingdom Viridiplantae; phylum Streptophyta; class Pinopsida; order Cupressales; family Cupressaceae; genus Cunninghamia; species Cunninghamia lanceolata. Next base: position 4,637,162 of record BSBN01000378.1, on the reverse strand, counting down.
ACTTTTGATCTATTCTGAGATCGTCCTCTGTGGGGCCCAGGGTTGGGTGGGACGCCGAAGTGCCTGGGGGGTTCTATTCTCAATTACCATGGGTCGGCCATAAGCTGCCTATAGGCAGTCATGTGAGCCAGACTAAAGATCAATTCCGAGATGGTTCAATCTCAACTAATCTACCTCCAACACCATAATCTACCTCCCAGGGGGGCCACCCACCCACCCCGCTCCCACCCGCCCCTGAGAAAATAGCCGTTTAGGGAGGTTTATAGTTATAGAGTTGGAATAGCTGTTAGATATCCATAGGCGGATGCAAGCCCACCTTAGAGAGGAATAGCTTCTTTCAGGTGTCCACCTGCAGCACCTAATCTACTGCCGGATCCAGATCCAGGAATGGCTCAAAATGGGACCCCACCTCGCTACTATAATAGCTAATTTGGTTGGGCACTCTTACTGCTAGTCTTTAATCATTCCTGGAAAACGTTAGAAGACCTCTACTTACCAGGGGAAGTGGTTGTCCGGGCACCTTCTATTCCCTATAATCCCCCCCAACCCAGGAATTCTAGTTGAATAGAATTCTGACCCTACAGAATTGATCGAAGGGATTGAAGCCCGGACCGGAGTCAGTTGCTCCCTGGGAAAGTGATCCCGCCATCCCATTAGTACTGATATCCCATTGGTATCGATACATGACCCTTACTAAAAGTTCTCGGGACAAACATCCATATCGAATGATCCAAATAAGCAGTTTGCAACCCCACCCGGGTCTATTCACACCCTTCCGAACCAGCTGTTATCTCCTCCCATCTGCGGTGCCCCACCCAATGACCTAGTTTGTTACAGCGTATATCCCAAACGCAGAAAAGAGGGCAACTATAGTTTAGTTTAGTTCCTCGCTTCCTCCTGGGAACAACGGCATCTACCTCCCAAAAGGCAACTATATCTTATCGGGGGCCCCAACAATTAATCAGCTTGCGACAACCGTGTGTGGGGAAACTATTGCCTCCCACCCACCCGGCTAATCCACTCACCCATCCCGCATAGGGTTCGCCACGGCAGGATTAGATTCTATACGTAACATGCCCACGGGAACTACTGTTCCCAGGGAACTACCAAACCCAACCCATCCTGGTCAACTATATCCACCCACCCACAATAATAGACCTCCCGGGGGGTCTCTAGTTGGGGGCGGCAATAGTGGCACCTTCCCAATTTTCTATAGGGGGCGGGGTGCCAGGGGGCCAGGCGCTCGCTTCGAATTGTCGAAGAAACACTCAACTAATCAGTTAATATGCTTCACTAGTAGTAGATGGGGATAGCAGTAGATAGAAATACTACCGGGTAGTATGGGCCCTACCCCTCTATCACGATGGAAGAGGCAGTGGCTGATTGGATCTCGCCCGGTCAGTAGATATAAAAGGCAATGGCTTATGGGTTCTTGGCTTTGGTGGGAGATGGAAGAGGCAGTGTTTGGATCCAGACGTGGGCGGTGGCAGTAGCAGAAAGCATTATTCCTATTCCCTCCCAATCCATAAGTAGCCTTTAGGAGTTGGTACGTAGAGGAGTTGGGGTTGGAAATAAAGAAATGTGTCGGGTTGGGCCCGTGGGTGGGTGGAACTATCACGAGATGGAAATGGATTGGGGAATCAATGAAAGGGCACATGGCAGGCTATTGGTGGGGTTCCAACCGATGATAATGATCGGGGCGGGCATGCATTAGTGGTGGGTAACGGCGGTGCGATTTACAAGGCACGCACCATAAAGAAGGAGTTCGCGACCCCATCTCTTGTTCCCACCCAGCATGGGTCTCCAATGGGCACTCCACCAGCGATGAATAGAGCTCTCCTGACGATCCGAAAGAATGTTTATTTCCATACTAGGTTCCCCACCTACAACTGATGCTGCCCTTGATTAACTCAGATAAGGGGTAACCAATTGGTGTCGCCCTTCCCACTCCTGCTTCAGCCACCGCTTCTGGCCGGCTCTCGATATCGATCTCCAACTCTGTATCTAGTAACTCCGCCTCTAGTGGTGGTATCAATTACTTTGTAAACCATAGGACCGGAGGATATGCATATGGATTTGGAGGATCTCGGATTGGATATGAAACTAGCACTGGAAAACAGACTGGAGGGTATGGATCAAATACTCTCTACTAGGATCTGAGGGGATAGTTGGATCCAGTCAGGGTTGTTCAGGTTTATGCTTCAACTATAGTTAGGGTGGGGGAAAACCACGGGAAGGAGACACTCTACACAAGAATATTCACCCCAGGATGCTGGGCTGCAGGGGGCCTCCATGACATCCCAAAGGAATGATGCCTGAAAGGAGATGGATGAACTGGGCCTACGGGAGAGGGAATCGGAAGGGGAGCAACCCCTTTATTATTGAATCTTTCTCTACCGAGGGCGGACACTCTTGACCGAAGCACCATATCGCGGATTAACAACTACCCAAGAGAGATACTCTGCCGGTACCACACTCTTCCCATGCGAGACGGGGACATCTATATATACTGCCCTAACCACTTCTGGTCAGGGAGAATCAGAGCCAGACCGTCCCAACTATGAATTCCTAGGTGTCAAGGGATACTCTTCCAACATTCCTCAACCCCACTCATCCCATAGATCGAGAACTTGAACCCCCTGAGGTTAGATAGGGTCTCCCTCCCACCCACCCTAGTTTCATCGCCTATCAAAACCTATTGAAAGAGGAAGGGGGTCAAGCTGGGTTGAGCGCCTGGGGATCGATAGTGGGAGGAAGGAGAGCGTCTCGGGCAGATCGTAACCTAAACATTTCATCAGTCAAGCAGCCCAACCTCCTATCCATTCCTATTGCCTATATCACGGACCATACATACACTACGCATGATGGACTATTCCCCATAACGGGCGATACCAAACACCTGTCTCAAAAAAAAACCTTCAATGTGCCTCTCGACTACCCATCTATTTAGAGAGGGCTCTCCCCGAGCGGCTCGAAACGGGAAGGCCCTTGGGGGCGATTGCTCCCATTGACGCATTCCATTCTTTCCCTGGGCCCCAACTGCAATTATATAAAAGAAAGGCGGGAACACCAACCCGACGACTCGGCATGAAAGCAACAAGCTTTTCTTTCCTGGGGACAGTAGTGATGGGAAAGGCGAATCCAACGCTGGGGTCCAAACAGAGTCAGCAGGGTTTGATGGACGAGACAGAGCAGGGTTGGGGTTCTAGGTTGATGTCTCCAGTAAGGGTTAGAAATAGCTAGCTAGGCTGAGGGAGAGAGATATCCCCGTGTATATGCGTCGACTGAGCAGTCCCACCCATACCCTGCTAGCTCTCGCCCCTCCCCTTTATTATTGTTCAGCCTTAATAGCTTTGCTTCATTCCCCCTGACCCACCCAATCTATATCCTCCCACCCACCCGCTATCTCCCACCCACCCACCGGGCCTCCCACCCACCCGCATAGTTGCCCACCGAGATAGATAGAGCCGGGCATCAAAATCACTACTGACTATAGTGGCGAGCCATCTCATCCCAACCTATCGGATGAAGGTTGAGAGATTGGGTGGGGTTGGGTTGGCCCTCTTTTCTATTATTGGAAATGAACCAACATGCTGCTCCGGTAAACCATATGGACCATTCAACTAGAATGAATTCCCAGTGCTCTGGTCGTAATGGAAGGAATGGATCTATCTCCCACTCAAGCATCCATCTAGAACCTGACCTTATTAAGCATTCAACTCAACACTAAACCTCTATTGTCAGTGCCATCATCGACCAACCCAACCAGCCATGATCGATCTGTCCCTAGCTCTGCCCGCCCCTTCGCTAACCTCCCTATTGATTGATTACAGCCCGCCCGCTGTAGGGGCCAATAGAAAGGCTATCGGTTATTGAAGCTTCAGGTTGGTATGCACTCATTGATCTCCCCAGCTCCAACTCATCCCTAGCTCTAGCTTATTGAATCATTACAGCCCTTCTCGGCAATATATGGTAGAAGGGCAGATCACGACTTGCTTATGACGGCCTTCCCTCACATTGAATCAAGTCGGGAGAATGAGAGAAGGTAATGCTCTCTACCTTTCATCGATCGAAGCATCTGCCTTGGACACCAAAGCTCTCTCCCCAACCTTTCCCCTGTGTTGCTTTTGTACCCCTGGGTCCACAGAGAGGCAAGAGCAGCAGAGCCCCAGTACCAGTTCCAGTCGATTCCGTCGACCCCAGCTATGGCTAACTGGTTGCCTTTCATCCTTAGTCTGGTATTGAGGCCGAGGCCTATAGTTTGAAATGCCCAAAGAAACCCCCTACGATAGTTGGGGTGGGTGGGAGGACTAAAACCCGGCCCCCTCTATCTATCTAGGCCTCAGTTTGGTATCAACCGGCCTAAAGAAACAAAACTAATCTACGATATAGATAGAGGGGGGGCCCAACAAATATCCTAATCTACAACAACTCAACTATAGTGGGGGCCCCCCCGCTTCAGTAGATTAATTGGGGGTGGGGGGCAATATATATTTGTTTGGCCGGGAGGTCCCCCCAACTATTGCCTCCCACCCACCCCAACTATATTAGCAGCCGGGCCTCCCAGTTGCTAGTTTAGTTCTAATCTACTGAAGTGCCCAACAAATATATATTGCCGAGGAACATTAGAACTATATCCTCCCACCCACCCCAACGGATATAAAGGTTGATGGATTTCAGATAGTTGACCAGCCAGATTCTATACGTAACATGCCTGGGTGGGAGGGAATTTGAGTTCCCCAAGCACGGCAATTTGAGTTGCCGAGCACATAGCGTTGGGAAGCGGTTCAATGAATGTATCAAAATTCGGTGACCTCGGAAGGGAAACAGGTGCCCTATCTGCCCCACCACCCACCCCCTCCCCTTTATTATTGAGGATCCTTCCAAACCATCCCGGCAGAAGCTATCTAATGGCCTGGATTATCCAACATAAAAGAATATCCTTCCCTAGTTTCAACTATATAGAGGGGGGGCCACGCATGGCCGTGGTCGAGTGACTGAATAGAGATAAGTCGGGAGTCAAAGAGCATTGGTGCTGCCCGGAGGGAATTAAAAGAGAGAAGTCGATGCCGCTCCCATCCGTCATTCCAAGCCGGGTCGCTTATCCCTCCCCCCGGTTGCTTCGACCAGGGATTCTATCCGATCAAGTCCAAAACCTCCTGCAATAATATAAAGAAGGGTGAGATTCGAGAGTCCAGTTGATGAAAGGATCTCCGCACGGGGGGGAAAGAGAGGAACCTAGCACGGGAACTGATCCCATGCCCCAATAAATAAAGTAGGTGCCCGCCGAACTATAACTAGAATTGTGCTGTAAACCATGAATCCCTAACGGACCTAGAAGATCTGGACATTTGGTAGCCGAGAAGCTGGGGCTGAGTGTTCCTTCAATGGGGTTGAATCATCAATCGAGTGCAAATGGATCAGAATGGGTCACGAAGAAGCCGTGGACACTCATTTCACGAAGTGCCCCTCTTATCTATCTTCTCCCACCCCGGCTGCTAGTATAGTTGGGGGGGAATTCTAGGCCCCGAGGGCTAACCTAGGCTGGATTGCAAGAATAAGGTATTTTGCTGTATGGACGGCCCCTATTGATAAGCTATGACCCTTCGAACGGGCCAACCATTCCATGTCCTGCCAGATAGGGGGCGAATCGGTCGACTATTTTATCATCTCGAGAAAGGCCAGCACCCGATGCCAGTACGGAACCGAATCCCCTCTCCCTAGCTAGCAATCTGTGATCCCTTGAGCCTCCTGCCTTTGGAATGCCAGGTGCATGCTCCCCATCCTCGATTCCTGGACCGATTGAAGCTCCTAGTGCTCCTACCACTAACCTGAACCTTTTCTAAAAGGGATAGCCAGAACCCATTGCCATAGAATTGTAGGGGCCGCTGGTGGATGAGAAAGGTGGACCTACCTAAAAGTCTATTCGTCATGGTTGGGAGGGGCAGCAAGAGAAGAAGGGCGTGGTTCAGTGGTTACAGCCGACTAGCTGTATTCCTGATCCTATCCACCAGCCGATTGCCTATGCTGCCTCACCGTCTCCCCACGCCACCGATCCCCTGTTCCCATCCCCCGAGCTCGGTTGAGTCGATCTGGACTCCAAATTCATAGGTGCGAGGGACCTGGTGTTCTCTATGCCTGAGTGGGAGAATCATCTCTTTCTTCGGATAGGTTCAATGCCGTATCGAATTTTCTCCCATCCCTCATGACCAGTGGTGAAAGCGGGTCTTAGTCCATCCGATCCACCCCCTATATATATCTGGCCGTTTATCCACCCGATTCAATATATCCTTTTCCCCTACTCACTTATGAAAAAGGAACAGGCCTACCTCTCTGTCTCTCACCCTTAGCCAGGTATGGAACCAATCTATTTATTCGAGAAAGGTAGTCATCGATGCCGCCCTCCCAGAGGGCCGCGTAGAAGGAGTCTGGCCGGCACATCTAATCCCGCATATTTGATTCCCGGATAGGACATATCTTCTTTCTCTCTGAGCATTGTTCAAATGGCGAGTCAAAAGAACTCTTAGCATCCAAGTCGACCTGCTAGCCGATAGTAACAGTGGAGGTGAGAGAATAGCTTAAGTCGATCGCATCGTCTGTTTCCATGGTAAGGGATTAATGGGTTCATTGGCTCCACCAGTTTCGGGTAAACTGAAACTGACTCGGATACTGTAGGTTATGGATTCGGATCCACTGCATATGGATATACTTATTACACTATGAGTCAACCACAGAGAGATAGATAGTCGAGTGGTCACAATGATAATGAAGAGGGCCCCCCGATTCTCCATAACTACTAAAGCTCCTCTCAACCAACAACTATAACTATACTAGCAGCCGGGGCGGTAGAAACACGGATTGAGAAGAATAAGAGGAGTATGCAGTTCACCCCCCCGGGATTAATCGGGCATCTATCTCGAATGAGGTACCCAGTCGCCAACTATATCCACCCACCCACCCCAAGTGGGAACTATAGGGTCTAGCTTTACCGATTGGCCGGGTGGAGTGCCCATTCTATAGTTGACGGTAATTCTAGATTCTATACGTAACATGCTCCCCCGGCTGCCCCCCCGGGAGGTTTCTAGTTTGGTTCAACCATTGTCTACCTTTACCGGCTAATCCTTTTGGCAACCGGCTAATCCAGTAGATTAGGTCAAGGTAGTAGATTAGCTGGTTGCTGGATCATAGGGGATTCGAACCCCAACCCCGGCCCTATATGCGCATGCCGAGGGCAACCTGCCAATCAAGATAGAAGGGTAATTCCGCCAACAACAACAACTATAATCATCGAACTCACCCAGACTAGATCGGCCAGCATTAAAACTCCATCTGGATGTTGCTCTGTTCGAATGATCGATTAATTGAAGCCCCAACCGGAAGAGGATCGGGTGAAAGCAGAGAATTAGTTGAGATTGTTGTTTGCTCTGTTCCCACCCAACTATGAATTCAAACAAGTCGAGCTAATGGGTGAAGTGGTTCGTTAATACTGATGTAATGATAGGGCATTTAATCCCCTCTCCGGTTTATGGCACGAAGGAAGTAAGAAAGGAAGTTCTAGGCAGGAAGAACTTATATGCTGCATCTGACTGGATTCTATCCCTCTCCGGCATAGTTTCATGCCTAGATCCAATGCACAATCCCCACTAACTATGATTCCTGAACTAAACGGCCCCGAGGCTCAAAGTTGGTGGGTGGGAGGCTATATTTCTCCACCCAACAACAACAACAATAATCGTTGTTGGGGGGGGCAACTATATCCGAGGAACATTAGCCCCCCACCTCTATATAGTTCTCCCTCCCACCCTTATAACGGCATCTACCTCCTGTCACTAATCGGGATGGGTGGGAGACTATATTGCCCCCCCACCCCAATTAATTAGCCTGCTAGAGTAAGCGCGGTACTCGTCCGAGCACTCGATAGATTGAGGGATAACCTCGACCCATCGTCCATGCTATAGACAGTGATGCAGTCCATACCATACTATATACATCACATGATTGGCACCACCATCTGACTAGAGTTCAGTAGGGCTCTTGGTAATGTGTTTAAGGCTGTTCAAAGAATGGGCCACTCCCCGGCTGCCGCGTATAACGAATAGTAGGGCCTTAGAATGGTAGGGGCCCACCCACTTCTCATCTATCTCCTCCTGACGTAAGGCAAATAGGTCGGTGGGGTCTGAGGGGGGATGGGTTAACCATTAATTGTAGGTAGGGCCAGATTCTATACGTAACATGCCCAATGCAGGGTGGGAGGGAACAATAGGGCTATACCTCCCACCCACCCTATAATCCTCCCACCCACCCTGGGACGGACGAATACTGGCATTTCAACCCTTTCTTCTCTTCTCCTTGTGCTGCCTTCCATCCATTTATGAGATATGAGATTGTCTCCTTCTTCTGGAACCTGGCACTAAGCAGTCTTTTGGGAGAGGGATTCAATGAGGTCTTCAATTCCGGCCATCTCCTGGCCATCTCCCAGGTGGGTTGGGCCCCTACTTTCTATTATTCCCATTAATGGTTCTATGGCCGTTGGGAACAGCCCACTTTAATCTATGGCCCGGGGCCCCTTGCGAACAAACAAACAAATCAATGCTGGAAGCTCTCAGAGAAAGGTGGGCATAGTCACTCTGTTCCCGCTCCAAAGCCAAAATGTTATGGAGCCTTTAAGTTCGGATAAAACAATAACCAGGAGCATCACTTCCATCAGCAGCTTTCATCATGGGTTCTCGCCATGCGTCTGTTTCGTACCGGAACAAGTGGGGATTCAATCACTCTCCCGAAGAAGGGAAGAATGAGCAATATAACCCCCCAACAACAACCATGGAAAGGGGGGGGCTGAAGCAACTATTGCCGAGGGTTCTAGGCAAACCCCGTAATCTTTACTTCGTGAAGAAGAGTGTCTCCCCTCACCTAAACTATATCGTGAATGGAGAGCATTCACCACCCACCCACCCAACAATAGAAGGAAGGGGGTTGGCAAACCCTCAACTGAACTCCTAAAAGATTACGGTCTCCCCTCAACTAAACTCCTAAATATTACGGTCTCCCTGGAATCTCCGTTCAGATTCCGGTAAAACCTCAGATTCTAGTTGGAGGTAGATTAGTTGAGAGGGGTGGGAGGCCCTCAGCTTCTATTGTTCCAGGGTCCAATCCAGCCCGGTAGGCCCTGGCACGTTGGGGTGGGTGGCCCTGGGGGTGGGTGGGAGGCCTATCTCTGTTGGGTGGGTGGGAGGCTTTGGCCAACCCATCCCTAGATTTGATGCTACTGCTTCGATGTGGAAAGTCTCTGTTTGGCCGGATTCTGGCTAAATCCGCTTTCATGCATACTATAGAGAGACATCGCACTTTCTTTTAGTAGTAGTGTCACACCCCACCCATGCTTTTTCCCACTTCAAAATCGGGTGGGCTCAAATGTTTCTCCATTCAGTGGCATTCCATTGCAGAATGGAGAAGGCGATTTAGATGTCTATAATTTGGGCATGAAACGTGCTAGTGGGTAACCAACTATGCCCCCCACCCAACCCCACACACGAGAGCTTGTAGAAGAATTAGCAATTCATGTGGGAGAATTACAGTTCATCTCCCCCAAAGCTCCTCCCATATACCTGGGAAGAGATTGGGGATCTGTTTAGGGTGATGGAGTGGGTGTGTCAGGAATTGGCATTTCCATATACATATTCTCGTCCGGTTGGCCGCCCTCATCTGCTAGTTCATGGGGAGGGCAGGAGAAATGCTATTGTTTTCTTGTTTGAACAAAGTCATTCAAATCTATCATGGTAGATACAATGGGTTCGATGGTGTGAGTGACGATTTCGATCTCTTTATCTTCTCGGATGTGGGGAAAATGGGTAAATTAGAGGATGACTCCTGGGGGGATTGGTTGCACCTGCTGTCCGGACAACCTTGTCACCTACCTAGTGTAAGGATGGGTAACGACTATGAGAGGAAGATAAATGTTCTCATTCCAGTATTGGTTGGAATCTCCCTCTTCTAAGAATGGAATTGCTAGAATCTGATACCGCTTTCCTCGAAACAACGTCACTCCGCCTGCTATGTCCAATGCTTTTAGTTCAGTTTTTGAACCCGTTTGCTTAGTGATTTGGCTTTGCGTCATTTCATAGCTATACGAAACGTGACTTTTCTCGTTTCAATACCATCTCGCTTAGTGAATCGGGGTTGTGTCATTTCATACCTATGTCCAAATGCCCCATTAAAAAGTGGTGGTGAAACAACTCATGGCCGCTTACTAGTGAAATCCCATTCCTAGAAATCATAGCTATATGGATATGGATTTGTCATTATCAGTTGGGGTTGGCATTGCCATAGGCTGCACATTCATTCTTGCATCCAAATCCTCGAGTTGATATTACTACTAGAAGAAAAATACAGCCTGCTTTCCAAGCCCTCCAGAATGAAACTTAAAGTCGAGTGCTTGTTTTCAAGACAAGTCGATCCGATGCTGGCTGGAATCAGAGTTGACAATTGAATGTTTGGCCAAACCCTTCTCTAAACATGTCTCCTTCATCCCCGGGAGAATCGGAACCGAACGAAGGAGGTGATCAACCGAGTAAAGGAATTGAGATAGAGGATCCAGGTAGGTGGGTCATGATTCGATGACAATCAACAAGGCTTCTCCGTGATGCAGTTGATAATCCATACATAAAGAATCGAGTGCCTAAAGAAACAAAAGGGCCCCCCCTCTATATAATTTGATGAAGGATCGACCATGATCGGCTCACTCACATCTGGGGGGTAGTGGAGAAGCAGGAACTGCTGAACGCCTTTGAGCCTCCATTGGCAAAACATCTTCTGGTTATGGGGGTACGGTGGGCATTCGATATGAAAGTCTTTCTCGAGGGAAACCCGTAACCTGAACATTGTTAAGGTCACGGGCCAGAGGTAGAAATGTTTTTCTTATGGCGTAATCTGAACGGGCCCTCTTTTCTATCCAGGTTTGGAATTAGAAGTCTTTTAAGCGGATGCATGCGAAGGTAATCTTTATTAAATGTCGATCCTTCATCCCAATTGGAGCTTTGCGGTGATGAAACAAAGAGAGAAAGAAAGAACATACGCGTACACCGGAAGGCTTTCGCCACTATTCTCTATTCATGTATTAACAATGGTCTTCTTGATGTCTCGATTTCAATGGGAAGGGTTTAGCGACCCAGCCAGAGATTGTCTCCTTCAGCCCCAACACCCAGTTTGATATGATGTAAATGAACAAATTGGATCGAGTGAAAGGAACAGATATCTCCTCGTTTCATCGCCACCTACTAGCAAGCTACTTGCCCCCATGTGAGCATTTAGAACCCGGCACAATAATATATTTGAGGGCTGGCAAACAAACAAGATCGCTAGCACAATATAGCCTTAACCACCCACCCTATATCTCCCCCCCACCCCGGAAGGTGACGGGGGGCCGGAGACGAGGATTTGAAGTGACATTTCTAGTCCCTTCCTTCCGCACCTTTGAGTCTCCATAACCTGAATCCTCCCACCCACCCCGGCTGCAACCTTCACCCACCCACCCACAATAATCTACCTCCCGAGGGGGCTCTTGGTTTAGAAGGAAGGGTGCTAGCATTCGAAGATTCATCCATCTATCCGCCAGCGAACACACGAACCCGAACCGAACCTTAGGCAGCACTCGTTAATCCTACTATAATACACGAGTCAACCTGCCTTCTAGCGAGGTTCCTTGACTCCCACCCATCACCCTCAGCCTTTGAACCCCTGGGTCGATCCCTCAATGCTCTACCAAACAAGCTCCATCCAAAGTGGAAGGAATCGAGAAAGAAAGAAAGTAAACGAATCGATCAACTGAAGGGGACTCGACTGACTGAAAGCCCAACCAAGAAAGAGAAGGGCGGTGCCCCCAACTCTCGGAAGGGCTGCTATGAGATGTTTGTTTGTTTGTTCGTCCCTCTCCCCACCCTACGGGGCATAAGCCATCCTGGAAACCCATCGAGAAAGAAGGACAGTGCCGGTATTAACATCCCTCTATGGTACGGCAACATCTTAAGCTGTGGTTGCTAAGTTGGTACCATCACCTCAAGCGGGAATTCTTCTTTCTGGCTAAAAGGCCCATGCCGGGATGGAGAGGGCTTGCTTGCTGAACGGACGGAGGGGAACTCGAGTGATTTCATCCCTCTCTCGGTACGTTTTCTCGAGTCAAGCCAACAACAGTGATAGGCCCATCAACAATAGAATAGAGGGCCACCCACTGGAACAACTAATCTACCTCCCGGCTGCTAGTTTAGGCATAATCTACCTCCCGGGGGGGCCACCCACCCACCCCGGATTTCCACCCACCCGGGCGGGGGGTTAAGTTGGCCTACTTACTTCTATATAGCTAGGCTGAGCTGCATTTATGCACCATATCTACATGGCGATCGAGGGCCTCGGCTCTATGGGTGACCGTGTGATCAGAGGTTGGGCATGTATAGTACAACCCCCTATCTGATCTGTATATGGCGTATTCGTGATCAGGGGTTACTGATGGGCGATAGGTGATAGGCCTATATATCTATATCTATGGGGAACGGCTATAGTATTGTGTCAATCATTCGTCGAGACCTATTGATTGTTAGACGTTAGACCGGGGCATCAACCCCTATCATTGATTGAGGTGATCGCGACGACTATAGATAGTGGGGCTTAGCTGCCACCCCATATATATTAAACCGCTCAGCTTATCCGGAGGGCGAGGCCCCAGATATAGATAGATAGGGGGACTCGATTGATTCATCAGTCGAGGGTCCCATACAGTAATTTCAGTACTATCTATAGGGTGGAGATGAGGTCACTTTTGACCCCTTAACCACAAGGCCATATATCCATAGGGGCATGAGATGAAGAGATCGCTCTGCCCTACTGCATCTATAGTCGGTCTTGTCACTTCTGACCCCTTATCCACAAGGCCTACCTACCTCGATCCATGCCTATAGTTTCTCTAGCAGGGGATGGGAGGGGGGGACTTGAATATCTACTAAATCCCTTCTTGTCAACTATAGTTCGACGGGTGGGTGGGAAGAGTTAGCCACAAGATTCGTGATCAATTCTGAGATCGCCAACTATTATCTCCCTCCCACCCACCCCAATCAATTTTTTGCCCGGGGCAACTTTAGTCCTCCCACCCACCCCAGGTAGCTACTGTTGGGGGGCGAAGGAGATGGGACTATCTATAGTCAGGCGCTCGACCGGATGTCGGTGATCCCTCATCATGTGGCGCAGTCAGGAAATGACCCAGATATATATACACATATATATAGTAGAGGGCGATCGAAGTGTTCGAGCCCATACATTGAGTGCTCGACCTGAATCTATTCCCGCGCAGAAATGCCCCCAAGGCAGATAGGGGCCCCCCCAAAGATAGGGAGATAGGCGAACCCGTCCTCTATTCAAAGCCACTATTCGCTATCCCGTGCGTGCTAGAGAAGCGGATCACCTATATATATCGCGATCGGGGAATACTTGGTTGGTGAAACGGTTCGTAGCTAATGGCATCAACTAATAACATTGCATGCTACAGATCATCTGCTCAACCTGAGGTTGCTTCATTCTAGAGTCAGATGCTAGGGGGGATCAGTCGTCTTACGCATGTGAGTTGTGTTCGTAAGGCATCATCACGATCGAACACAAATTCGTTGTTCGGGAGATGAGTGATCTCTAAGCCGTATCCGACGATGGATATATATGTGCATCCTCGGAGCAGACTATTTGTGTGCCAGGTTCGAACCTGAGGTAGCCCAAACGAGGGGGTTTAGGCGTGGGTTGGGCTCCCAAGGTAGTTGGTGGGGTCAAGCGGAGGGGGGAATGCGCTCCTCCTCTGGGCGTATATCTGTTCCTAACCTCGCTATATATAGGGCATAGGGCCGAACTCTGAATTATTATGGGGCCGTGACCTGTGGTTAAGCGGGATCTATTATATCTATATGGGGCCGCGACCGTCTATCTCTATCTGTTCCTAACCGAACTCCGAGCTATTATATCCATACGGGGCCGTGACCTGGGGTTAAGGCGTTGGGGTAAATACACTCCTCCTCCCGGCGTCTATCTGTCCCAAACTGAACTCTGATCTATTATATCCATCCATATGGGGCCGTGACCTGGGGTTAATGCACTCCCAGCGTCTATCTATCCCTAACCCTAACCTTAATGCGAACCCTAACCGTAACCCAATTCCCAACTGGAGTAGTTGGGTTGTGGGTCCCAACTAGACTAGAGTAGTTGGGTTGTGGGAAAACAAGACTAAAGTGAGCCGCTAGGCCATATATCTATATTTGCATGAGCGTAGCGAAGAGTATCTATATAGGGGCGAGCCGAGCGGAGCGAGGAGAAGAGCATAGTAGCCTTTCCTCCTTTCTGCCCTTCCTCCTGTCCGCCCGTCTGCCTGTCTGCCTTTCCTCTCTTCCTCCTTTCTTCCTTTCGGGAAAGCGAGCACCCCATCTAGATTGAGTCTAGATAGGGGCTAGACTAGATTCTATACGTAACATGTTTGGACGAACTAGAATGAATAGATGGGGCGAGCATGTTATGTCTATGATCTGGTATCGAAGGGGGTAGTATCAAAGAGGGAAGGGGGTTCTGAGGAGAGGATCCCCCCAACATCCAACCCCTCGGCATGTTACATATGGATCAGCCCAAGGAAATGCTCACAATATAAGAAGGCAATATAAGAAGGGCACCTTCTGATTCCCACCCAAACCGGCTAAACTAAACTAAACTAAACTAAACTAAAGCCCAGGTGGGTGGATAGAAAGTTGGTGGGTGGCTGAAAAGTTACCCCCCACCCCCTCCCTACTGGAAAGTAAGTAAGCAGTGGATAATTTTATTTGACTTTTGAGGGCAAGGATGGAGTTACAATACAAGCCCCCTGATTGGATGGATGGGGAAAGGTAGGGAGAGATATAGAATATCACAACTTGCCGCAACTAGAATTAAAAGGGGCTTTCTTTCTGGAAAGCTGGACTCCTCCTCCCACCCACCCCTGCCCCTACTATTCTTCTATGGCGGCATGCCCCTACTCTTTTTTTTGGCGGTTGTTGACTCTACCATCCGTGATGAAGAGTTCATTAACTACCGAGTAGACTACTAGCCAGATTATATACGGAACATGCCTATTTCCCCTCCCACTAAAGGTTCTCCCTTCCTTTCCTCCCTCCCTCCAACTAGAGTTCTCCCCTCCCACTATCGCGTACTCTTCCTGCAACTATAGGACGAGCTCCCCTAACCCCTCCAACTAGAAGGGCGTACTATTCCTCCCCTAACCCCTCCAACTAGAAGGGCTACTATTCCTGCAACTATAGGACGGGCTCCCCTAACCCCTCCAACCAACTATAGGAAGGGCTACTAATAGTTCCTGCTATTCTTCCTCCCCTAACCCCTCCACCAACCGGCTCAACTGAATAACCATCCATCCTTCCAACTATCAACACCTACTATTCCTCCCTTAATCAACCTGCTAGAATAAGGCATCCCAACCTTTATTATCAGGAGGTTAAGTCCGTAACTTCACTATCGTTCAGGTTACGGGTGGGTGGATGATAGTGGGCAATCAATATCCCTCCATTCGGATAGCGGATGGTGGATCGAGAGGTGGATCAGGTGGGGCACTAGTTTGTATAGGTGGGATTCTTCCATCAGCGGGATAGCTGGCATCGAACCCCTGGATAAGCAGGACAAGCAGTAGTCTCCGAATGAGGAGAGGGTGGAACGGATTGAGAGATTGAACCATCTACAATAATAAAGGGGAAGGGGCTCGGATAGGAGCTGGGATCGATGCAACCACCATCTATATTGCCGAGAGAGGGAGAGAGCACTCAACCCATATATATTCGGCCGCCATCGACTTTAGTGACTCACCCACCCCTGTCAATATATTATTGTGAGGGATTCATTCAAGTGTATATGCTCGATACCAATCTCGGCCCCCCCTATATTATTGTTGAAGGCGGTGTAAAATCTGATTTTAGAAATAGTAGTGGGGGGATCGGAAGGGCAGGACGAGAAGAGGCAGCAGGCACCCTCCCTCGAAGGTTATGAGATGGTTAAGCCCAGGCAGGATCCGGGTCGATCGACCATGTAGTTCAGGTAGTCTCTTCTTTCCCTCGCTCAGCCTCCGACCAATCCCTGAGGTTGGATGATTCACCTATAGAAACAATAGGGCAGTTGGGAGGCAGGTCAAGTGGCTATTCTTTTCCAGGAGTTGCAGCGGAGGCGGGAGTCAACGAAGGAATTAACGTCAGGTCAGGGGCCTACTCCTCTACATTGGAGGTTTGTGGGGTGAATTAGAGCTTTCAGAGGCAGGTGTCATGAAAATAATGAGGCAAGCCCAATCAAATCTATTCTTCTTCTAGGCCCATCTCTCTCGATCCTCAAAACTATTGATTGAAGAGGCGAGGAAGTGCAGGTCGCTTCTCTCGAATCTTCTCTGGTTCCAAAGCCCCTGGGAAAACTCTTCTGAACTATATCGTGAAGAAGAGGGTTCCAGGTGGGTGTTCTACAAACCATGATCTGAGGTCACCAGAATTCAATAAATCAAATGTCTTCTATCCGACCAGGCTAGCTTCTATCGCGAGAAAGACTAATGCTTGTTTCTCAAACAACTGTATCTCATGGGAGGGTGGGAATAAGAATTCCATACTATTGGAGGAGCCCGAACAACAAATAATCTTGAATCTCCGAGGTGGGGGGGGAATTCTAGCTAAACGAAGTGCCATCTCCGGGGTGGAACTAGATCTCCCACCCGCTGGGGTGGGTGGGAGGCAATAGTTGCTTCAGTAGATTATGGTGTTGGGTGGGTGGGGGGAGATAGTTGAGGTTTCATTCTTCCATCCCCGGGGTGGGTGGGAGGTGCTTCAAACTACAATTCCCACCCTGCATGCAAGCAGGAACTAGAGTTTCCCACCCCCCTACCATTCTATAGGCGGGTTGGGGGGAAGTCAAAGGGCCCGGGTGGGTGGAATAGTGTTGTTGGTTCTCGATCCAATGCCTCAGCTCCCATTCTCTCATCTGCATTACCAGTCCCTCCCCCACCATCCGTTGGCATTGAGCCACAGGCAGGAAAGAGAAGGGTTGGATGGCCGAGGTTGATCAATGACCTAGGGGACTAGGCGTTGCTCGACCAGAAATGGAGAATTCCTCTATCCCCATCAACCATACCAGGCTTAGGCTTGGCTCATTGGGTCAGGAAATGAGATTCACTTAACCGACCAAGAGGAAAGCTGGATCAATCACTTTAGAATCCATATATAGATGCTCCCTCCCCTCCCACCGCGGGATAAACCAGCTCGGTCTGTCCCCCATGCTTCGATCGCCATAAGAAACTATATGGCGCAGGCCCTACTATTCTATGGGGCTTCCTTCTCCGGATGCACCAGCGGAGGCTCCGTAGAAGCTACCTACGTAGGGGGTGCAGTTGAAGAGCGAAATCGAGAGTTTCCCGAGATGGCCTCCCCCCTCCCCCCCTCCGGACCCCGGTCCTATTAATGGTAGAGGTATCGGATATGAAGTGGGGAGTAGTAGGAGAGGCGAAGTAAGATGTAGTGGTTTCGCAGAGGCGGATCTAGATGCATATTACCCATGCACCCCGTCGGGATCACCAATACCTGATGAGCTATGATCACTAGAGCTTATGTGGAATAGCTACTTATTGTTCCCACCCAACCCGGCGGCCCCATCCTATCCTCTGCCATAGAATAGTAGGGCCCACCCGGAATAATTCTAAGGTGGGAGGCAATAGTTGGGGGGGGCGTGTGTGGGGCTGGGTGGGTGGGTGCCCCTCTGCATCTATTATTCGGGGATAGGGCCAGCCATCAAAGAAAAGAAAGCCAATTCTCATCCCACCCAACCCGGTCCGCCCGGGGTGGGGGGGGCTATATTGGCAACCCACCCAACTAATTGCCTATTGTTTCTTTAGCCCCTTCTTTTCCATTATTCGACAAAATTGACGCTATATCCACCCACCAATTAATCTACCCAACTACCTGTTCTATATCCTCCCACCCACCCCAATCTATAGTCCCACCCATCCCAGCCTGGGAACCCGGCTGATTCAGGTTGGGTGGGAAACTCTAGTTCCGATCTTAGTTCCGAGCGTTCATGGGGGTCTATATTGGCGCAGATTCTATATGTAACACCGTATTGTTCCCTATGAACACCCCGAAACAACTAGAATTGGGGAGCTATAGTTTTCCACCCACCCGAACGAAGTGAGGCCAGCTCATGTTACGTATATAGTCTGGCCCGGACCCCTAAGGAAGGGCTTGAAAGGAGCTCAGCCTATAGAACTATAGTAGCAGTAGGGGCCGCCTAATAATAGGCAATTCTAGTTGGCTCAGCTCGGGTCGGGTTGGTCATCTCGACTGTAGTAGCGGTAGGGCCAAGTTGGTCGTCGAGATAATCTATCCGGGTTGGTCCTTAACAGCCCTAGTTGTTGGTCCTTAACTTCACCCTATAGATGGTGGGGACCCTACTACTAGGATATAGTAGGGCTAGTCAGCGAGGGATGACGTTTAGCTATATCTCTCCTCTTCCTTGATTCTAGAACTATTTTAGCCCCGGTGCTCGATTCTAGCAACTATAATTGCAACTATAATTGGAGGGGGGTCCCCGGGGTGGGTGGGAGGAGGAGTTCGGCTGGGGGTTTATTAATGAACTTCTCACCCTAGGGGTGGGTGGGAGGAGGAGACGGCTGGTAGTTGGTGGGTGGGAGGCCCCAACCAAACTATATTAGCAGCCGGCAGCAACTATATCCACCCACCCACCCCGGGTGGGAATATATATTTGTGAGGGGGGGTTGCTAGTATAGTTTTCTATGGCCCTACTATTCACTATACGCAGCAGCTGGGGGAGGTAGATGCTGTTTCGACGTTGCGGGGGGGAGGGCCAGCATTTTAGTGCCGTTGGGTGGGTGGGAGGCCTTATCTACCTCGGGACAAGAGGCTCTATGCAGAAGGGGCCCCCTCGCATGGCTATTATTGGCATATGATTTAGTTCTGAGGAGCGATAGCACAGTAAACCACCCACTATACAAAGGATAGGAACTGCCGGCCTAACCCCCCCATTAAGAGAGAGGGCCAATGCACCGTGGTCGTAGCAATCTAACGGACAAACAAACGGCCAACTAGAATTAGGAAGGGAGGATACCGGCCAAACAACCGGACCTCATGAGGGACAGGCTATAACACCCCTCACCAACGGACAGACCCAGGCATAGGAACCCAACTCTATACCAATACAAAGGGAACGCCCAGAGCCCTAGCTCTTTTTAGCCGGCAAACCCTACTAGCTATAGCGCCTTCCGAACAACCAGAGACAGAGGCAGCAATTATTTTTCCCAACTAACCCCAACTAACTAGCTATAATTGGGACAGAGGCAGGAACCGACCAACTAAACAACCAGAGATAGAGGATGCTACTGACACCCCACAACCCATACACCTACCTTCTCTCTTTAAACCGGAGACAGAGACAATGCACCCTAGCTAGAACCACCTACTAGCCAGAGGGACACCCCACTATAGATGCGGCCCCGGCCCCCGCGTCTATCCCCTCCCCCCGCAACGTCGAATTCTAGGTTGGGTGGGAGTGCCCCTTT
Organism: Cunninghamia lanceolata; assembly: GCA_027924645.1. Lineage (NCBI taxonomy): Eukaryota > Viridiplantae > Streptophyta > Pinopsida > Cupressales > Cupressaceae > Cunninghamia > Cunninghamia lanceolata. The sequence goes on along the minus strand of BSBN01000378.1, from coordinate 4,617,562 downwards.
ACATCAGAGAAGGGTGGGTGGGTGCCCCAATTATCGAAAGCCTCCCACCCCAGCTGCTAGTATAGTTGAAGCCCGGCTGCTAGTATAGTTAATATATTGCCTCCCGGGGGGGAATATATATATATAATTGGGGGTTCTAGCCATCAGGGGGGTGGGAGGACATAGTTGGGGTCTAGCCAAACCCCAGCGAATTATAGTCGGCCCCTTAGAAACTAGAATTCCCCCCACCCTGGGGTTCTAGCCATCAGGGGGGGAGATAAAGGGAAGTAGATTAGTTAGTTGGCCCATAGAATAGTAGGGGCCTGAGGGTTTGCCTAGAACCCTCGGAAGAGATGCCAGGGGAGATAGTTGGGCGAGAAAAGGTGATCGCTATTATCCCCAGTGTAGCTTCGCCCTACCTTTATAGTGGCATGGGAAGGCTCTCTGAAAAGGTCATTAGTGTCCTGCGGATGAATGATTCCAAACTCCATTGAATTGAGAACGGCAGTGGATTCTGAATAGTGCAGCATATTAGCCCTTGCCATTGATTGCAGTTTCGATGGCTAACCCGACGTGTGCGAGTTACAACTATGATAAGACTGGGCGGACTTAGCAATGATGGCCTCCCTGCATGCAGGGAACTACTGTTCCCAACCCAACCTGTATAATGGCCCCGAGGCAGTCTAGGGAATTGGAACAAAACTGAAACGCTGTCTCTTGCGCCCTACTATAACTAACTAGCTATTGAGCCATAATTCCCCCTGCAGGGGGGCTATGCAAGGTGGGTGGGGAGATATTGGCGGTAACCACTCGATCTTTCCCATTAATTCAGTACAGTCACATTAGTGGCCCCACCTATTGCCTCCTGGGAACCAACTGTTCCCTAACTATCTCCCCCTAAGTTCCCACCAATGGTGAATTACCGCCCACCCGGAATAGAACCCCAATTCATCTACCCCCCCTATCGGGCCCCCCCAATACAGTTCTATGGAATGAAGCACCCGGAAGGAACATAACCCCCCTGGGAACCCGGCCGATTCCCTCCCAGCTAGAATTCCTGGGGTTGGGTGGGAATAGAAAGCAATTGGGTTGGGTGGGAGTTGTAGTTCGATTGCCCCACACACAAGTTGCTGGGAGGCCAAAGAAACTATAGGCCAATTAGAACCAAACTAAACTAGAACTCTGGTGGAAAGGTAAGCTGCAGGTGTTACTTACTATGCCTCTGTCTCTGCTTTCTATGCTACTTATGCTGGTGCTGCTGCCGGTCGTACTGCTGCTAGCTTCGGATCTTCTATCTATACGTCACCATCAACAGAGTTCTTAACCGACTGCTTAACCTACTGGATCAATGGCTTAAGCTGGTATTGCTGCTGCTACTAGGATTGGGTAAACAACTAGCTTTGGGACCGTAATGTCCTCCCACCCACCCTGATGCTGCTGGATAAGCTCCTAGGTATAGCTATGCTTACTCTGCTACTGCCAGATAAACTACTGAATAAGCTGCCGGAACCTATCTCCCCCTACCCACAATTTTGAGAGGGGGGGCATGTGCTTAAACTGTGTAATCTACTTATGGATCATACACATCAATAGCTGCTGCTAGTATTGCTGCTTGGTCAATGACTGAATCTACTGGATCAAGCTAAGCAACTGGGTCACCCACTATATCTACTTGTGCTTCACCGACTGCTTAATTGACTGAACCAACTGCTTCATCGATCTCTGCAACTATAGTTAGGCAAGTTTTCAAGGATTGTATTGATTTTATTAAAGTTACAAAGTGTGGTCATCAGTGCAAACATGGTTATAAGCATTTGAAATTGTCATTTCTTAGTGCTGATCAATTATTTATGATTGTTATAAATAACACATTCATGTTTTCAAATTGAAAATCATATGCTATAGATCTAGGGGATTGTCATCTTGGGGGTTTTAGTATCTTCATGGGATTGACTATTGATCCAATGCTTGAGAATTTTCCCAATAAGACCTAACGTGCACATTTCTTTCTATGACAATGGAAGAGGGTTTGCCACTCAACAAGAACACACATCATTCATTTTACAAAAGGACTATTATACAAAAGAGTTACCCAACCACCTTGTGACAGTCATGTTACTAATTAGTTATAGCAGTCATAGCATAGAAAATGGTCCAAGGCCCTATCATTGAGTTGAAGAATCTATCCTTGTGCAAACTTTAAAGGTGTTGCCATGCAAATGTTGCATAAGACTGTCATAGATAGGACTATCATAAAAATGGTTATACATTTGTCTGACCTCATGTTTTGTTAGATTATTATCATTTATTGTTTAGGGATTGTTCATACACCTAACTCATGGTCCTCTCATCACAAGAATAGTCTTGATAGCTGAATTAGTATGCAAAATACCATGTAGACTGCCCTATAAGACTGTCACAAATAAATCAACAATAGGACTATCATAAGTTTAGAGGCATCCATGGCATCATTTTCATCTACTTGTCATGGTATTCCATGAGACCACATTTCTTTGAGGCATTTTTTCAAATAACTATATTGTAATTGAAATTTTGTCATCTATCAACATCTAGTTATTAGTTATGCAATGTCTAGTAATGCTATGAGTTTGAAAGATGTGAATGCAATGTAATAAATGATATGAATATAAAATACAAAAATATAGTAATTACAATTCATTAGTTAAGCTGTTTATTTTATTACCTAAGTGAAGCTTTGAACTCCACCACCACTGGCAGGTGTTGCCATGAAATCTCCAAGGTTAACCTATTCAACATCCAAAATTAGATATTAGAATACCATTCATATAACAATGCTATTCACATGTAATACTTATAATTGTTTACTAGTTACATACCCTGATAATAGATGTCAGAGTAATATGCAAGTGGAGAATCACTGAAAACTGCATCAACGCTATGACCCTGAAATTTCATTAAAATCATCAAACTAAATTAGTTAATCTTGCATTTCAAAAATTAAATTTAATAAATTAAATTCAATGAACTTGCTAACATTTACCTGAGTATCAAGGCTGAAAGTATCACTCAAGAGGGCATCTGTCATCACCATATGCTCAGCTGCAGATGTAGCCTACGCATTTGCATCCTTACTATCCATGGGGTCATAACCACAGGTTGACCCACAAGCTTGACAAGTATGGGGTGGAACCCTACTCCTCAAACTCTCCCCCAGCCCACACTGTGCTGCAGGACTGGCATGCTCTATGATGCTCTGGGTCAAGCAACTAATGGACTGAAACATCTCGATGTCAACACTCTCCTTCACAACAGAAGGGATAGACATGTGCTCATGGTTTGGTCTGGCGAGTGCTTGTCTTAATAGTCACTGTGGGTCAACACGTGCCCCTGGTCTATCTTGTGTTGACCCCCCACCTCTACCCTAGAAATCCCGCATATCAAAATAATTTAGCACTTTATTTTTGACAAACTCACAATAAAGTTTCCTCAAAAAATATTGCAGGACATCATTATTATTGCATGGAGTATGGTCAACAAGCTTTGGTAGATATGTATGGAAAATGTGGTAGCATAGACAAGGCAATGAGTTGTTTGAAAAGATGCCTCAAAGAAATGTGGTCTCATGTTGATGTCCTTGTCTATGCATCTACTTGTCATGGCATTTCATGAGACCACATTTCTTTGAGGCATCTTTTCAAACAGTATTGTAGGACCTCAATACTGTTGCATGGAGAGTTTATTTTTGACAAACTTGAAGTAGAGTTTCCTCAAAAAGTATTGTGGAACCTCATTATTGTTGCATGGAGGATGGTCAAATATCATCCACCACCTCTGCCCAAAATTGTCCCTTATCGCTTGGTTGTTGCACCAATGGATAGGGAACCTCTTGCATGTAAGGGGTAGAGGTTGATTTGTTCGTGGGTCTGTGAAAATGGAACACAAGTCCAATTTTATAATTTGTTCATTTTTAAATTGTTCATAAGACAACTTGTCTACATAGAACTCTCTAATTCTCTCCTCTTTTCTGACCAACTAGAGATTTTCTTGCTAATTGAATCTACATTTGATAACATAGATTCAAGAGATTGAGCAAGCAAAGATCTATGCAAGGTTGAAGTTGCAGGTTGTTTCAACCTTCCAATTATGTCCTCAATTTGTTTTTTATTGTTTTCAATTTGCCCCATTATATTTTCTCATGTTCCAGGGGCATATTGAGGAATGAATGGAGGTGTTTGTTGTTGGGGTTGTTCTTCAGTAGGTACTTTCTATTCAGGTGATGGAGGATTTTGTGGATTTTCAAGAGGAGGAGGAGGTGCATTATCAATTCCTATAAATTAAAGAAATTTACATCAAAAATTACTTAAACCTACCTATTTAGCAACAAATTCACACGAAAGGAAATAGAACTTACTCCTTCGGCCTCCCTGATGTCATGGCAGCATTTTGACGATGAATCAATGATAAATTGTTGACGATATGCCATTTGATAACGTGAGTGCGCTCTCCTTTTTCTCCAAGCCGCGGGTTTGCTATGAAATATAATGAAACAATGAAATGAAATGTAGGTTTTTTTTAAATAGCAGAGCATAACGCACTCATGTTATAGCATGAGCACATTATGGTTTGGTGTTGCCAAGTCTTAGGCTTGACATCACCAAACCATAACATGTGCTCGCATTATAACACGAGCACATTATGGCTTGGTGATGTCGAGCCTAAGACTCAGCAACACCAAGCCATAACGTGCTCGCGTTATGGCTTACATTTTTTTAAAAAAAGTTGGCCACTTTTTGGACCCCCAAATTTTTGCACCTGCCCAAAATTAAGTTTTATCTAGTCCTTGGGAGGGGGTCTCCAATAGGTGTTTTATCTAGCCATCTTTCTGGAATTGTCAATCTTGGTCATATCCGCTATCAGACCCCAGTTCTTGGCAATCAGCATTTCCACCTGAGTAGGGGGTTCCTTAGCTACTTGGAGAGTGTTGGAGGATGTGTTCTCAGAGACCAACTTGCTAAAGGAGTAGAATACCTCATTACCATTTTTAACTTTTTCTCTGAATAGTCTATTGTTCCTTTCTTTCCACACATTCCACCCCAGCTGTGAGGGAATTTGTCTCCAAAGCTCCCTAATCCTAGGGTATGAGAAAGGGGTAAGCTAGATTTGGGTGAAATACTTAAAGTTTTCAAGGAAGACCCAATCCAAGTTAAGTTCCTCTATAGTTTTTCCCCATATCTCTTTCAAAAAATCACAATGGAAAAGAAGGTGTTGGATGGACTCTTCTTCTTTCAGACATATAACACATCTATTGACCAATTGGAAAACCCTTTTATTGAGGTTATCGGTAGTAAGGATTTTATTATGCGTTACAAACCACCAGAAGAAGTTAATTTTAGGGATCAACTTGTTATTCCAGACCCTATTCCAAAACTAGCTCTCTTGTTCATTGTTGATCAGCAGATTGTAAGCTGATTTGATTGAGAAAATCCCCTTTTGATCCTGCCCCTAGAGCATTTCATCTTCTCTAGGAAATATAGGAATTCTGTACTTGTTCAACTCCACTTGTAGAGCTAGACACTCCTATTTCTTGGGTTGATTGTTGTTCCAACAGTCAAAGAGTTTCTTCCAACTCCTTTGGCTGTGGATTTGGCCATTGATGTAATTGCTGACCAAACTCCCAAAATGTTTAACTCTTTCCTTAGTAATGTAATTCTTCTGATTAGACAAGGGTCCCTCTAATAGCCAATCATTCTCCCAAAACCTGATTTTGTCTCCCTTACCAATTTTCCATTTGATGCCTTTTGATAGTGTGCTTCTGGTTTTGATCATTTTGTTCCAGATAATAGAGCCTTTAGGAAGGCTCTCCCTATGAATAATCCCTAACTTTTCCCCATTTTGTAGGTATTTGGCTTTCATAATCTACACCCAATCTTTTTCCTCCTTAAGGAAGGTCAACCCAATCTTGGCCAGTAAGGCTTTATTCATTACCTAGATTTTTTTGATTCCCAATCTCCCTTGCAATTTGGGCTGACAAACTTTATCCCACCCAACCAATGAGATCCTCTTTTTTTCATCAACCCCAGTCCATAGGAAGGTTTTCTAAATCTTCTCCAATTTTTTTGCCATGTATCAAGGCATTTTAAAGAGGGTGAGAAAATAAGTGGGAATACCCTACAGGTAGGCCTTCAAGAATTGATTTTTGCCTACTTGGCTAAGAAGTTTTCCTTTCCAGCCCTCCATCTTCTTTTGGACTTGTTCCAGCATAGTGTTTCAGTAGGCCAAGGTCACTTCCTTAACCATGAGGGGCAGCCCAGGTAGGTAGCCTAGAGATTGGCCTTATTACATTCTAGGATGTTTATCACCTTATCTTGCAGCTTCATGTCAGTATTGAAAAAGAACACATTACTCTTTTCATAATTAATGCACTGGCTTGAAACTTTTGCATAGGTGTTCAGCAGAATTTTCCATCTTCTGGCCTCCACCATTGAAGCTGCCCCAAAGAGCATAGTAACATCAAAAAACTGTTGGACAGCTGATAGTCCTATGGTGGATCACTAGTAGAAATATGGCAAATAAATGACCAGGTGACTAAAACTTTTAAACGTGACTAAAACTTTTTGCAACACAGCTATAAATGACTAAATAAATAACTAATTTGGTCATCGGTTGAAATGACTATTGAAATGACTAAATAAATGACCAAATAAATGACTAATTTGGTCATTGGGAAAAGAAACAAAACTACAAATAAAATTGACTAAATAAAGGACTAAATAAATTCCTCTATTCATTTTTCTTTCACTTTAGTTTTGGAGGGAAATAACGGAGGGATTGTGCGTTTATAAATTTTGAACAAAAGGTGAAACCTGTGAAGAAGCAAAGATTGTGCATTTAGTAGGAGAAGATTGTTCATGGCCTTCGAGAATAGGGTATGCAGAGTAGTTGAACAAGAGAAGATTATTCATGGCCGCCAAGAATAGGGTATGAGTAGTTGAACAGGAGAAGATTGTTCATGGCCGCCAAGAATAGGGTATGAGTAGTCAAACATGAGAAGATTGTTCATGGCCACAGTTCTTTAAGTTTGGAAATAGTTTTGAGATCATTGTGTGAATGAAGAAAGGAGGGAATTTTGGGATTTCTAGCTATAGACGATAGATATCAAAGGAGCAGATAGATGGTAGATAACAAATGGTTTTATGAAGCAGAGGTAGGGTTTTCCACGTACCTCTATTCTTCTCTTAGCCTGCTCTAAAGTTTTGTATCTTTGAAAGCTTGGTGCTCTGTCATTAGTGACTGTTCTATCTCTTTCAATGACTGTATGGAGAGGTCTCATGGTTCTTTATTGATAAAGTTCTACTTTTTCCATTCATGATTTATACTTAGAATACCTTGGCATGAAGGAATTTTATGGTCTTCAACCTGTGACTTAGACACTGCCCCTGTGTGTGTGATTCAACCTTTGAAAGATGATTGTATTTTCAAAATGACTGTCACAAAATAGACAATGAAAACTTGTTGTTGAGAATGCAAGACTATTCCATTATTTGTTTCATTGCTTAAATCTTCTCTTCACTATATTTATTGTCTCTTACTATTATCTTGACAGTAACCTTTGTCATGAAAACCTTGTTCATTTCTTCATACATGAACTTGCCTACAAATTCCTTAATACAAAGATATCGTTGATGATGATTGTCCTTTGTATGCAAAAATATGTCACAGTCACATTCCCTTTGTCCATCTGATGCTATGACTATCATATAGCTTATTAGCTTGATTTTGATAAACTTGAAGATTCTATTCATAGACTTTTGATTGTAAAAAATCCTCTCTGTTACTTTTTTTATTGATATATGACATAGTTTTCACATAATTCACATTCGGATGCAAAAAGACTGTCAATATTCCACTGTCTTTTCTCTACTGTTGTAGCCCACTTTGGTGACTATGATTAGGGAATCTCTTTGAATGGATAGTGATCTCCTCTTTTCTTATGTGGTGTTGTGCATTACTCTTTTTGATGAATGATTTCACTATCAGTTTGATGACATGACTGTCATCACTTTCAAAAGCACTTGTGTCACTATTTTAGCATCTATATAATGACTATCTTTGTCTGATAAAATCTTCAAGGATCAGTTAACTAATTAGGTAAGGGTTTGTATTTTGACAAAAGTGTTTGGCTTCATGGATTTTGTATTTTCATCTTTTCAATGTTGCTACAGACTGTAATATTTGCCCCCTCCTTTGCAATCAAAGGCATGATTGTATTCTCTATGTTGTTTTTCCTATTGTCATGATTGTCATTTGAAATGGTTGACATCTTGAGTCCTTTATTTGATGACTTTGCCTATGATTTTGGCAAGTGATTTGTTGCTATGAATACTTCATCACAATAGTTATTTAATTGGGGTTTTAAAGTGTAATCTTGATAAATTATTTAATATTTCTTCTAAATGGTATTTATCTATTGGTTTACATAGCTTGTCTATATTTCTAAGTCAAACAACTTGTAAAATATATAATTGTCAGCATGACAATGAAATTGAATTGTTGTTGATGTTTGTTATTCTCATGGACACGTATTGAAGCACTTACTCTATCCGATGCATGTACTTGAAAAAATGTTTTAGGTGCATATAAGTATAGCAGCTACTTGCATGGGTGATAAAGCTTGTTTGGAGAGGACTTGGAGACTTTTGAAAAGGTGGGCAAGGAATTTGGAGTTTGTTGTAATGAAATTGAAGTCGGCGAAGTCCTCTGCAGCAAAGTCGAATTTGGGGATGCACTCTGCAGCAAATTCAAAGGTAATTCAAAACCCTCATTGCCAAAAGTGAACTAATATTTTCATGATATTTGGGGACGCTTCTTGTGGGCACCCCCCAGGAGATATTTTTATGATTGAAGCTTGAAAACTCAAAAGAAAATGTTATCTTCAGTATTTTTGAAGTTGATCCTTAACTGATCCTTGAACTCAATTAAAACCACACCTCTACTCTACATGATCTCCCTGCATGATGACTAGCCCAAACTGAAGGAAAGGTTATCCTAGCTTGACCATATGCATGATTAAAGGTTACCTTTTAAGATTTTATATTTAAAGGCCTTTTAGGCATAGGATAGCTTATTATACTAAATTAATACTGGAATGCACAATATTACAGATGGATTAGTGTCCAAGGTTGACTACGGATCAATATCATGCATATGATGAGAGAGTAGCCAAAGAGAGGGAAATGGAAAAATATCCATGTCCATGTAATGGTTGTCTTGGTGGAAGGGTGAGAAAAAGAAATGTGATTTATCAACATATGATAAGATATGGGCATAGTGGTATAAGCCCTTGGTCTTACAATTATTATAAAGATATGATAGAATTGCAGATTGTGAGAGATGAAGAGGCAACAAACATAGATGAAGTGGCACCAAACATAGATGAAGAGGTAGAAATGTTAGATGAAGGGTTTGAAGTTGAAAGAATGTTGAATGAGGGTCTAAATGATGATTGGGCCAAGTCAATGGAGTATGCTATAAAGCCTGTGTATGCTAATTGCAAGTTACGTTATTCGACAACAATCCTTCAAATTCTTAACTTGCAAGTGGTGCATGGTTGGACAAATGAGAGTGTAGATCAGTTATTGGCATTATTAAGTTCATTGTTACCAGTTGACTCCACATTGCCAACAAAACAAAGTCAATGTAAAAAACATATTAGTAAGCTCAGCTTGGGGTATGAAAACATCCACACATGTGTTAATGGTTGTGTATTATTTCACAAAAATCTTGCAAGTGAGAGTGAATGTCTGAAATGTCATGAAGCAAGGTATAGACAAGGGTTGAAATCAGATGTGGTTCCTAGAAAGGTTCTTCACCACTATTTTGATAATCCAACGATCACTCCAAATGTATAGGTGCAGAGACATTGTTGAACTTATGCAGTGGCATACCCAAAATAAGAGCATTGATGGAAAACAATGACGTGTGCCTGATTCTAAGATGTGGATGGAATTTGATAACAGATGGCCTGATTTTTCTCAAGATCCTCATAATATAAGGTTGGGTTTGGCTCTAGATGGGGTGAACCTATTCTCAGATCAAAGTACAAAATGGTCAACTTGGCCAGTGTTTTTAATAAATTATAACTTGCCTCCATGGTTAGCAACTAAACCATTTTTCATAATGCTATCATTGATTATACCAAGAAAGAAAAGTGTGACTTCAGATACAATAGATGCCTATCTAGAGCCATTATATGATGAGCTAATGGAATTGTGAAAAGGAATTGAAGTAATTCAATCTTTAAGTGATGGTCATTCAATCAAATTCACTTTAAGAGCTTATTTATTGTTTATGATTCATGATCTTCCTACATATGGTACATTGTCTGGTCTCACTGTTCATGGATACCATAGCTATCCTGCTTGGAACTTTAAGTATTTTACGAGGCACTCAAGAAGTTTGCGTAAGTGTATTTATTATGGACGTCGTGTTACCTTAAAGTGGGTCATCCATATCATTGACAAAAAACACATTTCAATGGTCAAGAAGCGAATTGTGAAGCACCTTTGCTAATAATGGGTGATTACATTATTGAGAATGGACAAAAAAGAATGTCATTTATTGAAAATGGTGGGATTGCTAGTAGTAGCTATGATCCATGTAATGAAAGTGGTGTAAAACAGTTATGCATATTCTATAAGTTGCCATACTTTAAGGATATAGCCATTAGGCATATTGTTGACTTTATGCATACTGAGAAAAATATAGCCTATGCTATTATAGAAACTCTTTTTGGTGCTTTTGATACTATTTCATCACATGAAGACTTTCAAGAACTAAAGATTCGTTGAAATCTTTGGGTTGAAAAATATGATGATGCAAAATATAGAAAACCTAGTGCTCCTTATGTCTGGACAAAGGAACAATGTGCACAATTCTTATAGTTGATGTCTCAGACTTGCTTTCCCACTGGATATGTAAGTAGTACTATCAGAAGCCAAATTGACATTAATAGCTTAAGAGGCCTAAAGACCCATGACTATCATGTTATAATAAAAAATATTTTACCTATTGTGGTAAATATATCGGGTTTGGCAAAGGGGCCAAGATTGGCAATTATAAGGTTGGGCCTAATATTAAAGAAAATGAGTTCACATGTATTAGATCCTTCAAACTTTGATAGTTTGAGGGAGGAGGTTGTTGAATTCCTTTGTCTATTGGAACGGGAATTTCCAGCAACAATCTTTAACATTTCTATGCATCTTTTGATACATCTAGAATATGAACTAGAGCATTGTGGTCCAGTAAGAATGAGATGGATGTATCCTATAGAATGATATATGAAGGTTTTGAAAAAAATTGTTCATACTAGGGAAAAACCAGAAGGCAACATGTTTGATGGATATTCAATGCAAGAGGCCATTGGATTTTGCACAGAATATATGAAAGATTTTAAAAATGTCCATCGACATGTATGGTATGATGATGAAGATGAGAGACTTGCAGGTGAAGTATTAGAAGGCAATGGATGTCGCTTCAAGCTATCACATCAAGAAAGAAGTGTGATACATGCCTTTATTCTTCAAAACACATCTTTGTTCGATAAGTGCCACAGGTTAAAAAAATTTACACAATTATTTTTTTACACATTTATATATATATATATAAATGTGTAAAAAAATAATTGTGTAAATTTTTTTAACCTGTGGCATATATATATAAAGATAATGCACCTGGTAAACTTTTTAACATGACCGGTGACGCTGGTGCGACACACCCTCCAGCTCCACACTAATGCTTTTGCCCGAAGCGATGAACCAGTGAGGCCACAACACGGGGGACCTCATTCCCAAGAAGGAACACTTCAAACCCGCGAGCTCATTGGCCTAGCGAAGGCATAAAGCCTACAAGCTCATTGGCCTAGCGAAGGCATAAAGCCTACAAGCTCATTGGCCCAGCGGGGGTTTGAACTCTGGTGGCCGCCACTACAACCGAGTGACTTAACCACCGAACCACGGCCTTAACGGCGATTTACACATTTATATTATTAATCTTACTCAATTGCATTTACACATTTATATTATTAATCTTACTATTTACACATTAATATTCTATGTAGAAAGTATGAAGAAGAGAATCAAAGTTGGATGCAACATCAACCTCAAAAGCACAGACGTCATGATTTGGTTGGAGGTGATTCTTTTCCAAAATTTGAAGAATGGATTGCTAATACAGTTAGTGATGCAAAAGAAGGTCAAGATATAACAATCGAGGAAAGTGAGCTTTCACAACCTCCACATTTATGGGCTATGCGTTTTTGTGGAATGTGGGCCTATGGTAGCCATTTAAGAGTGGAGGAAAATACAAAGGAAAGACAAATTGTGATTGTGTTGTAAGTGCTGAATTTCTTCACGAAACTGAGAAGAAATTCTATGATGGATTCATCCAAGAAATGTTGATAACTGAGAGGGGGGGGGGTGAATCAGTTATCCTAATTATTTCCCTTATTGAACTTTCCTTTTAATTGATGCAGCATAAAATCAAACATAAAACATTAACCATAAAACAAGAAACACATGACACAGTATTTTTGACGTGGAAACCCTGTTAAGGGAGAAAACCACGGGGTGATTAACCCAAAATTATTCTCTGTTAGAAGAATAGGAAATTACAAAGATGGCACTTGCCAATTAGGGCTCACTGCCCGAGCACACTGCTCACAAGAGGCCCACTACCTACAAGAAGACACACTGTCTACAAAGTGATGAGAATCATAGTCTTGAACTGATTGGAAGCATCTGCATATGCTGGAGTTCAGTTCCGGTTAGGCTCAGTACACTGATCTGCTGCACTTCATCTTTCCTCTGTTCTTTATTTTGCTATCTTTCACATACCGGATCCTTTTTGCTACCTCTGCTCTTTCTCTGGACTTCTTCGCATATCTCTCCACATCCACACCACACTTCACAACTAAATCCATCCTCTATATATATCCGCACAAGTAATTTCATCACCTTTCTAGTCGGCATCCGGAACAGTCTAGTTTCTTATAAACTTTTCATTCTGTCGGCTGAATCCTTCCTCACCAAGCAATGCGGATCAAGCATATACTTGTAGATATCATTAATCATGTCTGCCAAACATGATTCATGCCTTCACAACCTCTGTTATCAACAGTAACCCATCCGGAAAGCAGTCTGATACTCTGCCAGTCAGTTCTTCCTCTGTTTTCACTGTCTCTCAGGAATCCGGTACTCAACCATTCATATCTTTTTCCTCGTCCATCACCGGAGGCTAAATCCTTGTAATATACCACTCAAGGTAGTCCTCTTGACTTTCCCAAATCCGCACTGTACCAAGACACTTCCTCTGAGAGGTCCGGACCAATCTGTCGGACCTTGCCACATGCTATGTTCTTCTTCACCGGACCACAGCATTCTTTATTCTGACTTCCGGTAGAGACATATTATGACTTGCGGATATGTGGGATGACCTTTGTTGCCATCAATGACAACAACCATGAATCCATATAGTGTCTCTTGCCAACAATCTCCCCCTTTGGCATTGATGGCAACACTTAGTGAAAAATGACTAAGTGTTTTCACTATGCTCCCCCTTTGCTGATGCTCTGTCTTTATATACAATTTCCGGAACTCCCCCTTAGTTGGATCCCTCATTTTTCACTGCTCCTCACTCCCCCTTTGACATCAATGGCAAAGGGTAGGGTCCGCACACCAAAATTTTCAAAAATTTCCTATACATAGCCGCATATTTACAAACTTACATATACTGAAGAATGTCTGCAAAGGATGTCTGCAATTGAATCATTTCTGTGGCCCAACTTTGCTTCATTCTGTCCAAAATTGAAATGTGACCACTTAACAAAAATGCAAACGCTTCTGCCCGCTTGAGATCTGTCGGATCTTTTGTTTGGGCGGTGTCTGAGCATCACTGATGGCCTCATGCATTGTTTCCAACTTAGGGATTATAATCCTTCTAAGTTCTCCCATCCGGTTGGTGATGTTCTTCCTTTCCTTCTCAAGATTTTTTATTTCATTCAAAACTGCAATGGTCTGACATTCTTGATTTATTATAGAGGAAGAGAGAGGATCAAAACTTTGAGATAAGCTTTGTAGCTTATCCTGTTCCTCTTTTATTTTCTTGTCAAATGCTGCTGTTGCCTTTGACCAGGATATACAAAATTTGTAGATGTCACCGCCATCCTTAAGAGCATTCTCTAAGCTCCTTATTCCAATGCTTACACTCTTCCTATCCTTAGAGATTAATTCTAATATTTCTGAAAATCTTTTATCCAAAAATTCTTTCCGGACCTTTTCTTCAGCTGATTTTTCTAGAGAATCAAAATGTGTATCAACACTGCTGACTAAGGTTTTTAGATTACCGGAAGTGGAGGCTGTCGGATCTATCTGGATTGATGGCATGATTTTTACAAGTACTCTGGAAGCAGCCTCTATCAACTCACAGTCTTCCATATGAGACTTCAGGAGCTTTTCATTTGCCTTGGCATTTGCAAATGAAGCTATCTTCATTGTTTGTATCGGAGAGAGAGAGTCAAAATCAAATGGACCTTTTAGAAGCTCCGGTTCATCAATCTCTAGAGTTTCTTTACTCAAAAATTGTTGAACAGTTTGTGCAGTGTCTCTTGCCGGAGACAGATGTTTCTTTTCTTCTGCAGTCTTAGAACTGTCAACCTCTTTGTCTTTCACCACTGCTTCCTTCTCCTGTAGTTGCTCTTCTTCTTTGGATCCGGAGACTGTAGGGGAAACCGGAGGAGAGATGCTAGTTTGTTCATGAGCCACTTCTTCTGGAGCAGAGGGTCCCAAGTCCTCAGCTGTTTCTGTACCTAAATCCTCTACAACCGGAAGATTGAACCTTTTGAAGGCCTTCCGGAGGATCTCTTCTGTTTCTTGGGCCACTTTGTCAGTCTCGCCAAGCATGAGTTGATTCATCCTGGCTTTGCTTCTGAACTCATCTTTGCAGTCCTTGAAGATAATGTTCATTGTCTTGGGATCAATTTGAGGATATAGCTGAATAGCTATCTGCTCCCGGATCTCAAGATCTTTGGCATGAGCATTATTCTTTCTTACTTCCATTTCCTTTTCTAGGCTTTTAGGAATAAGAGATATTATTTCAATGAAAGCCTTATTATATATGTTAAGATATTTTACTGTGGCCTCCTGCAGAGTCTTTTGGTCGGCCTCACTGAAGTCATCATATGATTCAGTCATTGGTTGAAGGTTTCCATCCACCGTGACCGACTTGATTATGCTCTCTAGTGACAGAGTGGGCTTTTCAACAGTTACCTCTGCCATTTCCTCCTTGTCTTGGCCTGTGGAGGGCTTACCGGATCCTTTCTTTTTCTGTTTCTTTACTTCTCTTACTCCCTCATCTGATTCTGTTTCCTCTTCATCCTTTTGGCTTCCATAAGCCCTTGTGGCTTTTGTCTTGGATCTCTTACCGGATGCCTGAACTTCCGGTTTTGAACTTTTGGTTGTGGGAGGTGCAGGTCTCTTTGATGATCTGGTCCGGGTGGGAGCTTCAACTGGAGCACTTTCTTTGCTTTTCTCTTCTTCCTCGGCCTTCCTCCTCTTTTCCCGGCTGGCATCAAGTGCCTCCTTTGAGATACCTAGGCCTTGAGCAATGTGCTCTACTTCTTTTCTTACCTTTCTTTTAATCTCAGGTTCTCTGAGTTCTACATGTATTTTTACACTCAGCTCCTCAAAGGTTCCAAACCTTTCTGCCTTAGGATCTTTGGGCTGACTTAGCATGTGTTGAACATGCAACTCCACTATCTGTTCATCAACTTCATACCCCATGGGCATGATCCAGACAGTCCTTGGCTCCACTGCCTCCATTAGGCACTGATCAGTGTCAACCATAAAGCACACTGAGTCCTTGTATTTCTCAACAAGAGACTGGGGAATTCTCTCTCTTGCTTGCATCATGCTCTGAAAGTTTTTGAAGTATCCCCATAGAGCTGTATTTCTCGCTTTTGCATCCCCAAGTCCATGCAGATAGTCTCTTATCTGGACTGCAACAGGTTTGTCATTCTACCATACCCATCCACTTGTTCCGGGTAGCTCATTCATGAAGTAGAAGAATAGACATACAATCAGAGTACCATACTTAAAGGAATTCTTCTTATCCTTCTTGATTTTCTGTATATTTTCCATTAATTGGCTTAGCAGTAGTTCGCAGAGATCATACTCTGCATTCTTTCTTAGCATCTCATAGGCAGTGTATACTGCAGTTCCGGATACAGAATTCTCCCTGCTGGAGTGATAGATCTTGTATCCTATTATCATTGATGCATATTTGATATCCGGATCCGAGATGTCTTCAATGGTCATTGCCCTCTTATCAAATTTTGATCCGGTGGCCTCAGTTACAATGTTGTTCTTGACAGATTTGAGGATAGGTACCCCTCCGGAAGAGTATAGACCAGTTACTGCTCTAATTGCCTCTTTTGTGATCTTGCAGGGTCTATCTAGCCATAGAAAGCTGTCATGCATCCTGCTCAGTACATACCGGACCCATTCGTCTTCTTCAAAGTAGGGGAAATGAATAAATTGCTCAAATTGTTTCTTCTGAATATCCTTATACTCTGGTTTAAGCTCAAAAGCATTGTCAATCAGCTGCTTGTGATAGAGGTCTCTTAATTTGAATTCCCCAAATTCCTCAATGTTTGCATGTATGTAAACCCTAATGTCTTCGGTGTGTAAAAATCTGTGGGGAACACTAGAGAAGGCTCCTAGTGGATCTACCTCCAATGATTTGTAGGGATGTTTCTTGAATGAGGGGCGAGGTCTATCAGAGATCTTAACTATGTTTGGAGTAGCCATTCTTCAAAGATTTGCAGTGAGGTAATGAAAAACAGAGAATACCTTATGCGCCTTCGGTTTGCACGGAATGGTTGGATTGATTTCTTTATGCAATAGCTTCGGGAGGAGATCCTTGGTGTGCTTGATGAACCTTGTTGCAGAGCTCCACTTTTCGCTTCTTCTCGAGTGCAGAATGAGCAAATGTCCTTTGAGAAATCCCTTAAATTGCTCCGCGAACCCTAATATCTGTCTGCAATAAATGCTTCACCTACATCATTCCGGTTTGCCTTGTCTGGATAGCTTGGAGTATCCCGGATTAGTCCTGATCTGTGGATATCATCCGGATCTTTTAATCATGAATAAATCGAGGTAACATACTACAAGAACATCCCAAACACTCTGTCCAATCCGCAGAACAAGATAGTGCATTTCCGGATCTTTCCGGACCTTTTTGTAATCCTTTATCATACCGGAGCATCTCCCTGAACAGGTCTTATTTGATCGATCACAGCTTCTTCATAACTTCATGCGGACCTCTGAAAACTTGACTGAAGTATCTCAAGACTCATATCTACAAACCCTTTGATCCGCATCTTGTGCCACATCCGGTACCACTTGTTTGGCTGGGGGAACAAGATTTTCTTTGAGTCTCCCCCTGAGCCTGAGCTCACTTTTTAATTTCTGGAAGAAATATCAGCACCAGAGTCTGGTGCGGATCCAACCTCTACATTCTCTGAACTTTTCTTCACCCAAATCTTGCTCATCTGATTCCTAACCTCATCCGCATTCATCTTTTGTTTACCCTTGTCTTGATTCTGATTATACACCGGACCTCTTTTGTCCTGATTCTTGTTTCTGCAAACTTTAGCATTATGACCGGACCTATTGCAGATTTGGCAAATAACATTTCTTTGCATATTTGACTGATATCCTCTTGATCTGCATTGATTAGCCATATGACCTACTCTATTGCATGTGAAGCATCTACCTTTGAATGATTTGTTTACTTGCATACTTCTGCATTCATGGGATTTGTGTCCATACCTTTTGCAGTTGAAGCACTGTCCGGAGAAGGATGAATTAATCTGATTCATTCTCATTCTGCACTGATTAGCTTTGTGACCAAAGTGGTTGCAGCTGTGGCAGTATCCATTGAAGGATGGATATCTTTGAGCATTTGGCTGTCTTACCGGAGGTCTTCTAGGCCTGCTTCTTGGATTTTCTGATCCAAGATTCTTCTGACCGGATCCGGAGCTTTCTCCTTTCTCATATCCCAAACCATACTTGTCATCTGTCCTCTTTTGACTTCCAAGAAGAACTTCAAGTTGAGCAGAACTTATCTTGAATTTCTCTTTATATTCATTTGCTGTTTGAAGGTCTCTTTTGAGAGAGGCAATTTGATCCTCAAGTTTTCCTTCATTATCTTTGGCATCTTCAAGATCAGATTCAAGATGTCTGATAATCCTGTCCATCTAGTGGCATTCTTCTGATTTTTCTTTAAGAGATTGTCTTAGATTGTCTTCAGCCTTTCTTTTTTCTTCAATCTCTTGAGTAAACTTTATAGTTCCTGATTCCATTTCATGTCTTAACATAATGACTTCTTTTGATAACTTTTCACATAACTTGGTTTGCTCAGTCAATTCTTCATTTGTATTGCTTTCTTCACTTTGTCTTGCCAACTGTTGAAGCAGCTCCTTTCTCTTTTTCATAGAGAGACTTAATTTGTCTTTTAATTCTCTCATGAATTCATCAGCCTGTTTGAGTCTTTCCTTTAATTCACTGACTTCAGAATTCGACTGTTCAAGATCCTCAAGAGCAGTCTTGAGTTGCTCCCTTAAACCATATGCATCCATTTGAAATCCCAGATCTTCCTCAAGCTGTTAGGCTCTATTAGGAGGAACTTAGCTCTGATACCAATTGTTGATAACTGAGAGGGGGGGGTGAATCAGTTATCCTAATATCTCCCTTATTGAACTTTCCTTTTAATTGATGCAGCATAAAATCAAACATAAAACATTAACCATAAAACAAGAAACACATGACACAGTATTTTTGACGTGGAAACCCTGTTAAGGGAGAAAACCACGGGGTGATTAACCCAAAATTATTCTCTGTTAGAAGAATAGGAAATTACAAAGATGGCACTTGCCAATTAGGGCTCACTGCCCGAGCACACTACTCACAAGAGGCCCACTGCCTACAAGAAGACACACTGTCTACAAAGTGATGAGAATCACAGTCTTGAACTGATTGGAAGCATCTGCATATGCTGGAGTTCAGTTCCGGTTAGGCTCAGTACACTGATCTGCTGCACTTCATCTTTCCTCTGTTCTTTATTTTGCTATCTTTCACATACCGGATCCTTTTTGCTACCTCTGCTCTTTCTCTGGACTTCTTCGCATATCTCTCCACATCCACACCACACTTCACAACTAAATCCATCCTCTATATATATCCGCACAAGTAATTTCATCACCTTTCTAGTCGGCATCCGGAACAGTCTAGTTTCTTATAAACTTTTCATTCTGTCAGCTGAATCCTTCCTCACCAAGCAATGCGGATCAAGCATATACTTGTAGATATCATTAATCATGTCTGCCAAACATGATTCATGCCTTCACAACCTCTGTTATCAACAGTAACCCATCCGGAAAGCAGTCTGATACTCTGCCAGTCAGTTCTTCCTCTGTTTTCACTGTCTCTCAGGAATCCGGTACTCAACCATTCATATCTTTTTCCTCGTCCATCACCGGAGGCTAAATCCTTGTAATATACCACTCAAGGTAGTCCTCTTGACTTTCCCAAATCTGCACTGTACCAAGACACTTCCTCTGAGAGGTCCGGACCAATCTGTCGGACCTTGCCACATGCTCTGTTCTTCTTCACCGGACCACAGCATTCTTTATTCTGACTTCCGGTAGAGACATATTATGACTTGCGGATATGTGGGATGACCTTTGTTGCCATCAATGACAACAACCATGAATCCATATAGTGTCTCTTGCCAACAAGAAATTATTCAAGTGGATTTTGGTGAAAAAAGTCCTATATTATTAAAATGTAAGTGGATCCAACCATCCACAGTACATTTTGATGAGTATGGATTTGTACGTGCAAATACAGGACAATTTTTATCAGAAAGGGATGAGCCCTATGTTTTCCCTTTTCAAATTAACCAATCATTTCTAATTGATGATGTAAGAAGCTCGGGATGGTCATATGTCATTCAAAAAAAGTCTCGTTCAAAATGAAAATTCATGGAAGCTATTGATATAATGCATGATGGGCAATATGTTAATTTACAAGAAACATTTGAAGTAGTGGATGAAGATGATGATGGAGTGTTTGGAAAATATATTTTGATTACTGTTATCACCTAGATTTGCACCCTTGCATATAGTTGTGAAACCTTAGCAATCTAGAGTAACATGGGAATGATCTCTAAGTGTGGGACTTTGCTAAATGAGATCAGACCTCCAAAGAAGGCCGGCTTCCATAACTAGCTATCACCTAAAACTATTAAATCTTAAGAGGAAAAGGGGAGAAGGAATGCTTTAAAGTGAAGGACGAAACAAAAGCTTGAAAACAAAGGGTGATTCACCAAGTTTAATAAAAGAACCCTCACAATACTGAGGAAATGCACAGCATAACCGAATATAACAAGCAGACATACATAGATTCGATTGATCCTAGCAAAGGTGAGAAACCAGATGATTGAGAGGAACAAAGACATTCACAAACAACCATATGCAGATTCACACATGACTAGAAATCAATCCAAAGAGGCAAAATAACTTGAGTATATTCAGTGGGAAGGCACAGTTACGGTATAGAAAGCTCTGTTTGGAAACAAAAAGCCTAAATGCTAAAAAATTTCCAACCTTATTTACATCATAAGCCTCAACTTATATAGCATTTTACAAAAATCCTAAGTCGGTTACAGAATTCGCTCTAAGAGCTGTCTCAGAAAATATCTACATGAATGACTGTCCACCTACAACAGTTATGGCATCAAAATATCTGGAACTGGGCAGCTAGAAGATATTTTTAATCTTTAATGCAAGCAGCTTACTCATCGATCTTCAGCAATGAATGCAAAACATATCTGTATCCTACCCCAAAAGTCGCTGAAACCTCCAGTCGCTTAAAACATGCAAAGCCAGATCTGAAAACTAAAAGGTGACAAAAACTCCTGAAAACCTTGCCAAATGAAAGAGGGGACCAAAATATACATCTTTGCCTTTTACATCAGGTCAAAATTCACCGAAATGGAGGAGATACAGGCGGTCAAAGTTTTGGTCAACCGCCTGTACATATCACTTTGCATCTATGTATAAATCGCTTGAATTTGCCGCCTGAATCGGCATTCAAAAATCTTCTCTGCAACTCTTTTGCATATGCATGGCACCTTGTATGTTGGGCTTGAAATGCCTTTGTATGTTTAAACATACAAGGAAAACATACATTCAAAAAACTTGCATCTGCACCTGTTTGAGGAGCCCACCAATTGTATCTCATGTGTATGTACGAACATACAAGCTACGAACTCCATGCTTGAACTTGTGAGAATTGACTTTTGGGTCGGGTCCAGGTTGTATGTATCCCATTGTACATTTGTTTGTATATCGCAATATACAAAACACTATTACATACAAGGCAGACCTGAAAATTTTATAAAGTAGACTGAAGACCTCTGTGAAATCTGGCTTGTATATTGCAATGTATGTCTGTTTGTATATCGCAATATACAAACACCAAATATACAAACTGCGGACTTCAAAAATTTATAAAGTGTTTTGACTGCTGGGTGGGGTCCAGCTTGTATCATCTTTCTTTGTCTATTCCCCCTGCATGTTCAAATATACAAAACACTTATACATATAAGGCAGACCTAAAAATTTTATAAGCTGGATATGATCTTCGATTCAAGTCTGCCTTGTATACAACCCTTGTATCTCTAACTTGTATATCGCAATATACAATCGCCCACATACAAGGCGGACCCCAAAAACTTTATAAAACAAGTTAAAAAAAACAATCGGGTCTGGCTTGTATGTAAACCTTTGTATATTGCGATTGTATATGAAAACATACAATCGCATATACAAGCCACTATAGCAGATGCATCCTTTGGCTTGTATATCGGATGATGCATAATCTACTTGTATCTTTTCTTTGTATATTGGCTTGTATGTGCAAACATACAAGCAAAATATACATTCCACTATTCATGCTCACTTGCATCCTCTAACATATAATCAGCCTTGTATGTGCGCGGGCCCCACCTCTTTTACATTCAGCCTTGTATGTAACCTTTGTATGTTTCGCTTGTATGTGCAAACATACAAGTGAAATATACATTCCATCTAGATATACAATTGCAAAATATTCTGGGAATCTACCTTGTATGTAACCATTGCATGTGCAAACATACAACAAAATATGCATTTGAAACCCGATATACATTGAGGGAATATTCCTGGTATCTGCGATAGATTCCCTCAATGTATATGCATCTTCTAAGCCCGATATGCATCTGGAAATGTATAAAACTCACTTTTCTCATCATTTTCTAAGGCCGATAGGGATTTTGCAAGCCCGCCAATGAACATTTGAACTGTATGTTGACCAAAACTTTGACCATAAATAACTTCTTTATTTGGCCGAATTTCAGGGTGATGTAAAAAGCAAACCTGCCTATTTTTTCAAGCTCTTTCCAATGGTAAGATTTTTTAGGAAAGGTTTTTTGGTAAATTTGGCACTTTAAGCTTTATAGGAAAATTTTTCAAAGGATTTTCAAGGAAAAATACCAGGTGGACTGTTTGGCTCTGATCAGAGGAAAATGGGTCAACAACTTTGGTGACTTCTATGGGATGTTTGCCTGCTAAACTAATGATCAGTGGCCTTGAGCATCCATTGGGCATGGGGTCATTTAAATACTAAAGATATGTCTTGACAAATAATCTTGATTTTAGCAACTCGGCTTCTTGGCAATGAAGAACATTTGGAAAACCAAGCCAAGACAAAAATGTTGAAGGCAAACCCTCCTAACTGAGCTAAACAATACTTAGGGAAAACAAAAGGATCTAAACTATTGTGCATCAACACTTATTGAAAGCAAGAAATCTATTCTACTAATTTACAAGGTACTCATACCTCAAAACACTTCTTCAAGTGTATCCCATTGACTGGGATAGACAGGTTTTCTCCATTCATATTTGACAACTGAAATGCATTGTGCTCCTTGCATTCAGTAATGAGAAATGGGCCACTCCACATGCTGTCAAACTTGGAATGTTTTCCTAGTCTATTTTTCAATTCATCCCATTTGAGCACCATGTCACCTATTCTAAAATTTCTGGGGGTGGCCTTCTTGTCAAAATTTCTTTTCGTTTGAAGCTGATGATACTCCATGGTCTTCATAGATTTATCTCTACTTTCTTCAAGCTCCATCAGTTGATCATATCTGACAGTCTTGAACTGATCCTCCTCCTTGACTAACACCTGATTGTAACCAGAAAACCCATCCAGCAAAGAAAATCTTTCAGAGCCAGCCACTACCTGTAGAATTTGTTCCATTGAGGGTAGTGGGTAGTGATCTTTTAGGGAGGCTCTATTGAGGTCTCTAAAGTTGACACATAGCCTGATCTCTCCATTCTTTTTTCTCACAGGGACAAGGTTGGAGACCCAAGAAGTATGCTTGATTGGAAAAATGATTTTCCCTTCAATTAGTTTGGTTAGTTCTTTAATCATTAGAGGCTCGAGCTTTGGATTTAAAGGTCTTTGCTTCTACCTCACAGGTTTAGTACCTAGTTCTAACTCTATGGTATGCTGGGCAATATGAGGATCAAATCCCTTCAGGTCTGAATAATCCCAAGAAAACACATCTTCAAACTCTTGACAGAGGGCAATAAAAGCTCTTCTGTCCTCAGCTGATCAGATTTTACCGATTTTAAGAAGCTTACCTTTAAAAATCTCTAGCTCCTCATAATGCTCTTCTTTTACCTGCATGCTAGCCTTGCTTTTCTTCAGATGATCATCTGTACTAAAAATAGATTCCAAGGTTACCAATCCCTTGGGCAACTTGTTTGTTCTCAACTGAACAAAATGATCATTGCCATATTGTTGTTTAAGCTTATCCTGGTTTATCACAGAAAATTCATCTTCTTCTAACAAGAAACGCAAGATCTATTCATCACTTTCAAAAACTTGCCAATGAATATTATTATCAGGGATAGAAGGCCTATCAACTATTTTTACATGAGGCTGCACCTTTTCTCGTTGAATATCACTAGGGATATCAAACTGAGCCCCAATTGCAGCTAACCTATCAGCATCATAGTTCTGATTCCTTGGAATAGAGATCAAATTGAAAGCATCAAATTCTTCAATCATGTCCCACACCCTATGTTTGTATCATTTCAGAACATCAATTTTTGTAAGATGCAGTCCTCTCACCTGATTCACAATGAGTTCACTGTCCCCAAACACCTGTAAACATCCAATTTTCCTCTTCCTTGCCCACTGCAAACCTCGAATTAATCCTTCATATTCAACAATGTTGTTTGTACATGCAAAGGCAAAATGGAATGAAGAAAAATAATTTTCACCTTGTGGTGACACAAGCATTGCACCACCACCGGATCCATTCTTGTTCCTAGAGCCATCAAAATACATTTTCCACACCCCATTTTGCTGCTCTATCTGTTGTTCTGCATTCTTTACCAGATTTGGAATTGTTGTTTCAGACTCATGTAGTATGTAAACCCCCATGCCGGTCTCTTGGATGTGGGTCTCAAGATCATCCATGACATTTTCTGAGGACCACTCCCTTAAGAGTACCTCTGGTATGCTTTCATTTTGTAGTTCTTGGGCAGCAACAAGTTCAGGATCATCAGAAATAATGCAATTTGCATTAACAATACTTGGTGTGTAAGGCTCTATGTGATGATTTGAAAATAACTCAAACTTTAAAGTTACTTTGGTGCCATATCTGGTCCTAAAAAACATGTGGGACCAGTCTGAGGATAAATATCCTCCTATCTTGGCTATAAATTCTCTTGATAAGCACATGGCAAAATAAGGAGGCAAATCTATGATGAACACCTCCTGTGATATGGAAACATTTGGGCAAGTGTGCAGAGTGAGACCTAGGTCTTTTATTACACCCACAGTATTAACAGATGTGCCATCTAATTGGAGTACACCCTTCTCAAGAGGCTAGTATTTCAATCCCAATTGATCTGCAATCTATTTGGGCATCACAGAACTGCTTGCTCCACTATCCACCATGCAATTATGCACTAATTTGTCTCCAATTATTAATGACACATAGAATGGGAGTGCTTTAGCACTTTGGTTTGGCTGTTTGCTGTTATCCTGGGATGAATTGGTGAGGACAGCCCTATTTGGGTCGACAGTTGTATCTTTAGATACTTTCAAATCAGACAAGGCAGATTGCAGTATGTCCTTTTGGCCTGGGATGGCTAATGAATCCCACATAGACATTGTCATGTTCATCTTCTTCATATTTTCAATAATATTGAAAGGTGGAATGGCACTTACCTTCTGATTTGATTTTGTAACAGCAACCTCTTCTTGCAAACGAGGCATCTCCCTTGCTGTTGCTGGGTTAATTCTTTGTAGAATATGGGGAATATGTGATGTAGAAGTACCAACATGTCCTTTCTCTTTATTTGCTGCTTGGTCTACCTCATAACTCCTTTTCTTTGCTCTTGTATTTGCTGCAACTGAGGCGTTATCGTTGTTTATGCCACAGAATTCACCTTCCTGCCAGTTCATGAAAGCAGAATCACTCTAAGGTTGCTCCTGTTGTTGCACAGCCCCATCATTTGGTGTGCTTAGCTGTGAGGCTGCCACATTTTGCACCATTAGAGCTTGATCTATCACTCCATTTGAATAGGTTGCCTAACTGTGTGGCTGATTGCATGGATAGCACCATTCATACTCAGCTGCAAGGTTGTTCTAAGTAGGGACAAGGTCTTTTATTGCATTAATAGGTGCTGGATTATAAGGCTGAAAAGGCCTTTGATTTACATTATGTCTGGCACCTTGGTAGTTACTTTGATATGGAGGCCTATTAGCTTGATAAGGCTGATTTTGGCCTTGATATGGCTGTTGATTTTGCCCTTGAGGCTGTGACTAGTAAGATTGCCTGCTCTGGGATTGCTGTTTTTTAATGCTCACTAGCTCATTGCCAAAAGTTTGCAAAATATTTCCTATTTTCTGTTGGCTATTTTTAATATCCTTTAATTCTTGTGATGAGCTAGAAGTAGCAACTCCGGAGTTGACAGTACTTGGTAGTACTGCAATAACAGGTAAAGGGACAAAATATGGAATTGGTAAAGGCATGGAAGCTTGAATTTCGGGGAAGATGGGCATGGGTGGCCTAGGTGCTATTTTTCCAGCCTAAATCAGATTATTCTCTGCCCTAATAGCTATTTCATAAGCATTAGATAAACTATTACCTCCTAATGATTGAATCATTACTGAAATATCACTATTTAGGGCTTTCAAAAAATACAAGAATGCATATTCAGTTGGAGGTCTTACCATGGCAGGGATTCTGTCCCATGTCTTCTAAAATCTGAAGTTGAAATCCATCATTTGCTCATGAGGAGCTCTTTTTATAGTAGTCATATGTTCAACCAGTGACAAGTTATCTGATTTATCTTGAAATTGCTTATTTAACTTATCACCTAGATCATCCCAGGTTGTAATGGTCTGCACTGGTAGGCTCCTAAACCATTGCAATGCTTTTCCCTTGAAAGAAGTAGCCTGATGGCTACATTTTCTTGGGTTATATGATGTACTCCACATAGAGAAGTCGCGTCTCTGATGTGCTCAATAGGGGTAGTTTGATTTTCTCCTATAAAATAGGGCAAACTCTTCAAAGCTGCCATGGGTATCACATCATGTACTGTTAAATTCAAAGGACTGCCCCCATCAAAAGCCACGAATGGCTGATTTCTTGCCATCTGAATGGCTAGAGGTAGATTGCTTGAGTTGCTACAGGAACTACGGGAGCAACGAGCCCAAAATTTGGTGGAGTTGACTATACTCTTTTGGAAACTGGAGTTCTTGCTACAGCTCTACTCTGCCTTCTAGGTGGAGACAGCTGCAAATAGTCAAATGAGCTTCAACTCTTGGTTTGAATCTTTCTCATAAGATGTCACAGCAGCACTAATCTACTTGTCTCTCCTTAGTATGAGTCGCTAGATGTGCAAACTTTAACCTCTTAAAGGTCTGTAATCACTGACTGCACATCAAAACCAGTAATAATGATTGTTAAGTTGATTGTTGTTCTGACTCTTGGTCCCGCCGGGCGTGCCAAAAGCTGTTATCACCTAGATTTGCACCCTTGCATATAGTTGTGAAACCTCAACAATCTAGAGTAACATGGGAATGATCTCTAAGTGTGGGACTTTGCTAAATGAGATCAGACCTCTGGAGAAGGCCGGCTTCCTTAACTGGCTATCACCTAAAACTATTAAATCTTAAGAGGAAAAGGGGAGAAGGAATGCTTTAAAGTGAAGGACGAAACAAAAGCTTGAAAACAAAGGGTGATTCACCAAGTTTAATAAAAGAACCCTCACAATACTAAGGAAATGCACAGCATAACTGAATATAACAAGCAGACATACACAGATTCGATTGATCCTAGCAAAGGTGAGAAACCAGATGATTGAGAGGAACAAAGACATTCACAAACAACCATATGCAGATTCACACAGGACTAGAAATTAGTCCAAAGAGGCAAAATAACTTGAGTATATTCAGTGGGAAGGCACAGTTACAGTATAGAAAGCTCTGTTTGGAAATAGAAAGCCTAAATGCTAAAAAATTTCCAACCTTATTTACATCATAAGCCTCAGCTTATATAGCATTTTACAAAAATCCTAAGTCGGTTACAGAATTTGCTCTAAGAGCTGTCTCAAAAAATATCTACATGAATGATTGTCCACCTGCAATAGTTATGGCGTCAAAATATCTAGAACTGGGCAGCTAGAAGATATTTTTAATCTTTAATGCAAGCAGCTTACTCATTGATCTTCAGCAATGAATGCAAAACATATCTGCATCCTACCCCAAAAGTCGCTGAAATGTCCAGTCGCTTAAAACATGCAAAACCAGATCTGAAAATGGAAAGGTGACAAAAACTCCTGAAAACCCTACCAAATGAAAGAGGGGACCAAAATATACATCTTCGCCTTTTACATCAGGTCAAAATTCACCAAAATGGAGGAGATACAGGTGGTCAAAGTTTTGGTCAACCGCCTGTATATACCGCTTTGCATTTGTATATATATCGCTTGAATTTGCCGCCTGGATCGACATTCAAAAATCTTCTCTGCAACTCCTTTGCATATGCATGGCGCCTTGTATGTTGGGCTTGAAATGCCTTTGTATGTTTAAACATACAAGGAAAACATACATTCAAAAAACTTGCATCTACACCTGTTTGAGGAGCCCACCAATTGTATCTCCTGTGTATGTGCGAACATACAAGCTACAGACTCCATGCTTGAACTTGTGAGAATTAACTTTTGTGTCAGGTCTGGGTTGTATGTATCCCATTGTACATTTGTTTGTATATCGCAATATACAAAACACTTATACATATAAGGTGGACCTGAAAATTTTATAAAGTAGACTAAAGACCTCTGTGAAATCTGGCTTGTATATTGCAATGTATGTCTGTTTGTATATCGCAATATACAAATGCCAAATATACAAACCGTGGACTTCAAAAATTTATAAAGTGCTTTGACTGCTGGGTGGGGTCCGGTTTGTATCATCTTTCTTTGTATAT
Source organism: Cunninghamia lanceolata (assembly GCA_027924645.1). NCBI lineage: Eukaryota > Viridiplantae > Streptophyta > Pinopsida > Cupressales > Cupressaceae > Cunninghamia > Cunninghamia lanceolata. The sequence continues at coordinate 4,588,930 of BSBN01000378.1, read as the reverse complement.
TCCCCCTGCATATTCAAATATACAAAACACTTATACATATAAGGTGGACCTGAAAATTTTATAAGCTAGATTTGATCTTCGATTCAAGTCTACCTTGTATACAACCCTTGTATCTCTGACTTGTATATTGCAATATACAATCACCCACATACAAGGCGGACCCCAAAAACTTTACAAAACAAGTTTAAAAAAACAATCGGGTCCGGCTTGTATGTAAACCTTTGTATATTGCGATTGTATATGAAAACATACAATCGCATATACAAGCCACTGTAGCAGATGCATCCTTTGGCTTGTATATCGGATGATGCATAATCTACTTGTATATTTTATTTGTATATTGGCTTGTATGTGCAAACATACAAGTGAAATATACATTCCACTGTTCATGCTCACTTGCATCCTCTAACATACAATCGGCCTTGTATGTGCGCGGGCCCCACCTCGTGTACATTCGGCCTTGTATGTAACCTTTGTATGTTTCACTTGTATGTGCAAACATACAAGCGAAATATACATTCCATCTAGATATACACTTGCAGAATATTCTGGGAATCTACCTTGTATGTAACCGTTGCATGTGCAAACATACAACAAAATATGCATTTGAACCCGATATACATTGAGGGAATATTCCTGGTATCTGCGATAGATTCCCTCAATGTATATGCATCTTCTAAGCCCGATATGCATCTAGAAATGCATAAAACTCACTTTTTTCATCATTTTCTAAGGCCGATAGAGATTTTGCAAGCCCGCCAATGAACATTTGAACTGTATGTTGACCAAAACTTTGACCATAAATAACTTTTTTATTTGGCCGAATTTCAGGGTGATGTAAAAAGCAACCTGCCTATTTTTTCAAGCTCTTTCCAATGGTAAGATTTTTTAGGCAAGGTTTTTTGAGAAATTTGGCACTTTAAGCTTTATAGGAAAATTTTCCAAAGGATTTTTAAGGAAAAATACCAGGTGGATTGTTTGGCTCTGATCAGAGGAAAATGGGTCAACAATTACCAACAAAGAGATTGGGAGAGAGAATGTATTGCATGACACAGATGAGGATGAGGAAGAAAATCAAGTAGATGCAAACATGAGTGATCAGAATTTTGATCTTGCTAGCAATGTAGATGATTAGTGAAGGCACCAAGAAAACAATGAGCTTGTAAAATGTAGTAGAGAAGCAACAAGATAAGAAAGGGCATTAGTGTACATGAATTTCTTCCACTTTGGGTTTTTCAGGGTAATCTCTTGTGTTGAGCTCTACTTTTTGTTGTTTTTCTAGTTCTTGTCTTGTTACATGTCATGCATATAACTAGCTATATTTGTTCCAAAAATAAATTACTCGTTTTTAAAGCACATATTGACTGTTTTTGTTTACTTACATTTGTGTGTTCAGAATTTCTGCATAATTATATAAGTAGAAATAATGAGGATTATATAAGTAGAAATAATGATGATTCACACTATCAGAAAGGCAGTTAGTTTATTCTCAAATAGAAGGATAAACCAATAGAGTTTCCTTTGGGTTTCAATCTGTGTGCCACATTTACTTACTGAATTTTTGCTCCTCCATATAATGCATCTTATATGCTCTGTGAATGTATTTCATATAGGGACTGTCCTTATATACTGTATCATTCAAATGGAAATGAAAGCCTTATATACTATGACTGCATTTGTTTATATGCTCTAGTTGACTAAAAAGAATGGCTTTGTTTATATTCCACTCTTGTTCTACTGATTCAAGTTGTTGATTTATATATTATTTTTTATTTGGACTTCAGGAAATGAGGAAAAAGACTTTGAGGCACAATTTAGATGATGGTGATCATGTTGTTGAAGTTCCACTAACAGATTATGAGCACTTTCGTAAAGAACGTGTGGCAAAGAATAGTGAATATTTATCACATCTTGGTTTGACAAATAGGCAAGTTGTAAATTCACTAAGTAGTATATTATTTGTTTAATTATGTTTATGAAATTTTATTGGCAAGAGGTCTATGTATATAAGACATAATATGATTTTTTTTGTTTTATAGGAAAGAAAAAGAGTGCAAAGAAAATGCAGAGAGAAAACAGAAGGAAAGTAAAGATACAGTGCTGCCAACTCGTAGAAGCCAACACATTTGGGATTCAAGTACAAATGCAGTTGGTGAAAAGAATAGTTGTGATGATCTGCAACCGATATAACACATAGTGATGTGCAACCTGATATAGCACATGGTGATGTGCAGCCTGATATAGCACATGGTGATGTGCAATGTCATGATGATCTCTTAGCACAGAGTCTAAGAGAGATTATTGAAAATAATGAGAGGAAAGGAACAATAAGTGATCTGTAGATGATTTATTCAAGATTAAAGGATATGTTTGAAGTGAAATCTACAGAGACCGGTACTAATCTACCTACTCATGACACACCTAATGTGGCCAAGGACGATGAAGTTCCAGTTAATGAATGTCATGAAGAGAGACCACTTGCATCTGATGTGCTTGCTACAAATTTTGATGGAACTAGTGGATTAGCCAAAAATATTGCTAGTGGTTTAATAGAAGATGTGCCTGCTACAACTTTTGATGGAACTAGTAGATCAGCCAAAATATTGCTAGTAGTTTAATAGAAGATGTGCCTACTTTTTTCAAAATAAAAAGATTGAGTCAAGATTTATACAGATCTACAGAGAGGAATGCAAAACAAAGAATATTAGAAGGCAAGAAGCAATTCTTGGTTGAGGTATCAAGAGATGGTGAGCCCATTAGGAAAAATGTTGCAAGGTGGGCCTCTGAGTTGGGTGTGAGATGTAGGGCCCATTTGGATATTTGCAGACAAAGGTCCACGAAGTGTGGAAAATGTTATACAAAAAATGGAAAATGCTTTTCAGACTACTGATGGACAAATCTCTAGAAGATATTACAAGCAAAAGATGATACTTTTGATGACCAATTTTAGATACAATAGTAGAAAAACAATCTTGGAGGGAAAAGAGAGGTTAGAATCCCCTCTATCTCCAAAACAGTGGGAGGCATTGAAAGAAAATATGTGTTTTGAAGAATATTTGACAAAGAGTTATAAAGGAAAGAGGGTAAGAGATAATGTTGCAGCTGGATATACATTTGGTCAAGGCAAGTTGCAGGCCAAAATGGACAAACTTGGAGTAAGGGTATGGCTTTTTGGTTCAATTTACTCTGGTTATTTATTTCTATTTTTTATTGAACTGACTATATGTTGATATTGACATTGTATTTTAGGTGGAAAATAGTAATAGAGAAGCAGGTGTGAAAGATATGCTTGATTATATGGCAGCACTAGATCGTAGTAAATCTAATAGTAGTATGAAGTGGAAATCTAGTTCATCAACAGATATTTCAGAGCCATCTGTTAGATGCCTAGTAAGAACCTCTGTAGATCATGTCAACTCAAATGAAGGGTACCAACATATAATGAGTTGCTTACATAGTCTCACTGAGAAATTGTCGCAGTTGGCTTCCTCTGTTAAGCCTATAGTTTCTGCATGGAATGAGCATAATATTATGGATGTGGATGAGGTAAGAGGCTCTATTACACTATCCTTTCATTTCGTGTGCTTGTTATTGGGTAAACTTGTACCATGTTTTTGTTATACTTCCTTGTGATTGCATTTTTTGGATACTTCAATACTTATCATAGATCCTGGATACTATAAACAAAGAATGAACCTACCTTCAATATGCAATACTGCAATTCTAGCCATTGTAACTTAGTATTGATGCTTTACATAAATGCATTATCACAAATTATCTCACTGTTCTACTTACAGAACCAAAAGAAACATGCAATACTGTAATTTACTAGGTTCTACTTCAAACCATTTTGCTTAAGTATTCACTTCATTATTGTTGTCCTTGTCATGTTTATGACATGCTTCTATGCTACATTATGACATTTAACTCTATCATTCTAGATAGTCACTTTGAGTATGTCTTAGTATAGCTCTTAATCATTGATCCTAAATTCAAGGATGTCATATCTGCTTTGTTGATGTCATTCCAAGGGTTCTTGGTCACTGTCTAATGGTTTTGACAGTGCCTTTATCTCTTCTCTTTGTTTGGTGAAACCCTACTAGTTGTTGCATCTCTTTATCTTCTCCTATACCTTCCATACTATGGACTATCCTAAGACAGATATATGGACTACCATCTTACAACTTTTACTGTGTTCCTTATGGACTGGGACTATCCCTTCTTGTTGAAAATCTTATGCTCATGACTATAAGAATCCTCCTATAAATTGGAATCTATTGCTTACAATAAAGAAAGAATCTCACAACATACCTTGACTTAGTCATTTAAGAGTGGAAGAAAAATGTCATTTTGAACAAAAAATTATAGTCTTTGCATTCTTTACTTGACTTATATTAATTTTTGCATGATGATTAAACCGCATGCAGAGAAATTATATGAAAGAAGAATGAAAAGAACAAATCCCTGTCAATAGAGCTCTCTACAAAGCTACACAACATGAGGACAATGATGATAGTGATTATGCTGAACGTCTTGACAAGAATCTCAATGATATTCAGAGTAGTAGTAGTGGTGCTGGAATTGAGGTAAGTGTTATTTATTGTTTTTATCTCTTTCATGGTAGTCATTGTTGTTTTAACACACACATGCAAGTAAGTACTATTCAAGTAAGTTGTTTTAATTTGATTTGAAGGAAAACTCACCAATATGATTTACTTTAAAGAATTTAACTCTAGAGAGAGACCAATAAATGTAAGTCACTTAAAGGGAATTACATCAACTTCTAATAGAAACCAATTAAAAGCATCCACACAATGACAACAAATGTGCCTTGATAAATCTATTGATTTGAATAACTGGAAATAGCCAATATGGAGACAATCAAATGACTTATGAACTTGAATACTAACAGAAAATCAGAAAACCATACATATCCACAAATTTAACCATCCTTGCCCTTATAGTATTAAATTATCATAGAAGTGTAATGTCTTGAATCTGAAATATGATTGGATAGATAATATTGGAATATATAAATTGTCTTGTTGAAAGATGATGATTGTCTAGGCCTTAGTTTCCCTTATAAATATGGAAAGCAACAAGCTTCAGGCCTAAACCAACACAATTGTTCATAAATCACATCCTCTTTTAACTAAACATGTTTAATAAAGAGAAATTAAAGACATAAGAAAGTTAACCAAGATCTGAATCTGTTAGTCATCATAGAGCACCCGTGACCTCAGGCCTGGAAAGGTACTCATCTCCATGTTGTAGTATCTGTTAAGTGTGTTGTGCCCCTATCTATTATCGCAAAAAAGTGTTAAAATTTTGTCCTTATTCTCCATGTTGACACCAGCAAAACTGCTCGTTGCTCCTTCTGCACCTAAACCTGTAGTTGTACATCAATTTTTCAAGTATGTCTACTCCCACTTATCGAATGTAAGGTCACTGGGCCATTTGAATTCCTGAATTCAGAGTAGATTGGTCTGATGGTCTTTCCATATTTTATCCAACATAGCTTTAACATCAATTACAAATTTTCCATATCCTACATCTAGGGCTATGACCCTATCCAAAATCACATTAAAGATCGAAGTATATATATCCTGCTCCTTTTTCAAGAATTCCATAACCACAGACACTGTTGTTCTGAATTCTACCTTCCAAGTATCGAGGCCTTTAACTAGGTTGGTTTCCTCTGTTAGAATATAGGGGATAAATTGATGCTTGAAAGTAGAAAAAGATTCAAGTTTGGCTTGCATCCTTTTGTCTTCACTACTGGCATATTGATGCTCTTCAATGATCATAGTCACCGTCTGCTCTGTGGGCTTCAATTCAGCAGGAGCATCAAAATTTCTTTGAAGTACCCTGCAAAGCATGAATAAATTGTGCAAAGAAGGCTGCCATTTCTTGTACAGTGGCTCCAAAATAGAAAAGTTTGCTTGCAATTGTTTAATGGCCTGAGATAACATGGAGTAGCAATCATTAACATCCCCAAGTTTATCCACAACCAGCTTTATCTTGTATTCCAGAATTTTCTCAAAGACTTCAAGGACCTTGATCCTTACCTCATTTTTTGTTTCCTCATTTTGCTTCTTGAGGTCCTCAACTTCTTTTTCAAATTTTGTTCTCAAAGCATTAAACTCTTGCATTGTCACTATGACATCACCAGTTGTTGGTGGCACAGAAGGTTGATATGAAACTATTGCCAGACTCAGGGAAGAACCCACATCTTGCAGTTGCTTTTTCAATTGCCTATTTTCAATGAACAACCTATTCACTTCATCATTCATGTCTTGTTGTGTTTTCTCATAATACTACAATTTTTTTCCAACTTTTTTACAATTGCATGGGTGAGCATGGCAGAATGGACTGTAAGAGTAGAGGCCTTAGTTCCTGTAGTATCTCGTAAGGTTTTCACCACATCAAATCCCCTCATTTCCTGAACAACATCTAGCAACCTTGGCTTACTAGTGTTCTTCTATTTTGTCCATATGGCAAGAGTCTCTGTCTTTGGGTTGAAACCACATCCACTCATTCCCTCATAATCAAATTCAGACACAAGATTAGGGTCATCTTGACTCCTAACTTGGTCAAGAAAGAATACCTTTTTCAATTCAAGACCTAGGATGATCAGCATGTTACTCTTCAAGACCATTTGTCTTGCTTCCTCAGGAGTTGCATTGATTTCATCAACTTTTAGTTCTTGGATTGTTCGAGTGGTTATTTGATCATACTAAGACTCATTAACACCCATCTTATTGATTTCCACCTTTTCATCAAATTCATTCATCTTCATTTTTAACTAGAAATCTTGAAACTTTGGAGGCTTGATGAAATCATCATCTTGAATAAATCTTAATGATGCTACCACCCTTTCATCTTCCTATAGCTTTGGATCAATTTGGGATTGTTCTTCCATCCTAGCCTCAGGCTTGTGTGCATCAGTTTTTTGACCAACCAATGGTTGATCAACTTCCTCTCCATCATGCAATTGTGTCAAAATATTTGCAACTTCATCAGTATCCCCCACACCCTCATACATCTCAAACGGGACCAAAGGAGACATGCCTTCATTTCTCTAACTTTTATGTAGTGGTGATTCAGGGATCTGTGGATCTTGAACTGATATGACATTAGGGGCAGGCTCATGAATCTCAATTCATGCAGTCCTCTTCACTGGAAGTTTGGTAGCCTTGGTAGGCTGTACTTTAGATTTAGCATAAATACTTTCAAAATTTTCAATCATTGTATTAATCCTCTTTAGAGGATCTTTCTCTTCAACAAAAAATCCTTCAAAAATTAGATTCTTTTCCTTTTTGTCATCTTCAATTTTCTTAAGGATCTCCCATTTCCTCTTCCTATCATACACGTAATTAAAAGTAACCAGGTTCCTTATCACATCCTTATCATAAAGAATTTGGTGGGAGATTCCCATCTTAGTCAAGATCACTTGTCTCACAAATCTCATATGACCTTCAAGGTCACAAACTCTTTCAACACCAGATTCCAAAGAGTACTTGGCCTTCAAATAGGCCTGCAGCTCCTCAAGAGTGTCTGAACTAATTGACCAATCTCCAAAGACAGTGGTATCAGGCAAAAAGGTGCTTTTCTTCTGCTTTTTCATCACTTCCTTTTCCCTCCACATCATTTTCCACATGAATTCCAAGAATGCAATTCTGTCATAAACAAACTTTGGTAATTTGTGAGGTGGTTGGGGGCAATCATATACCCTGATTATTGTGTGCTCTGGTAGGAAGAACCAATCAACATAATTGAAAGTATGACCTTGCTCTAGTTTATGTGCAAGAGGTCTCATAATTACCCTAATTTTTGGTGACAATCTGGGGACCCAATTACCAAAAGAATTCATTATTTTCACAGAAAATTCATTATGAAATACATTATAGTTACCAGTCTGGTAATGAGAATCCCGCATGTAACACCAACATTGAGTAGGCATTCTTTGCCTTGTCTTGTTAATCATGCTAATGTGTATTTTATTTGACCAGTTACTCCTATTTTGATATAGGATCAGGTGGAAAACCAAAGAATAAAACTTGAAGTTCATGGGTTTCTTATCTTCCTTCACACTGATGAATCCATCATGTATTTTCTTTTCAAGATATGAGGCAAAATCATACTCAATGTTCACCTCTAAATTTTGTATCTTCATAGCCATCATCATTAAATTAACTAGCATCCTCTAATCAACATCAATTCCCAGTACTCGGCACAATGCATAATAGGTCCTTTTGAAATAGACTACAAAATCTTCCACAAGGAATGGTTTGACTGCATTGGAAAGAATATCAACTATCCTATTGTTTGCACCTCTTCTCATAAATATCGGCAGCTCATCACTTCTAAGTGTTCTTCTCAAACTTTGTATTATTGTTCAATCTTTTGTAGGTCAATTTCGGTGAGAGCTTGTTTGTTCAACATAAAACAGTCAATTATAGCATTTCTGTCAATTCTCAACAGAGAAGATCCATTTGGAAACCTTACTGTTTTAGTAGTCAGGTGGTAGTACAGTGCCAGAGTATGAAGCAGTTCCACATCCATGAATACATTTGAAACAATTAGCTTGGCCAAATCTAGCTTCCATGGATTGCCCACTAGTCCCTGACCATCCTTCTTCTGACAAAAGCACCAAAATAGTTTCTAGCTAGAAATGGGAATTATGGCCTCCCTACAACCCTTAGCAACATCCCTAAATACTTTCTTTCAACCTTTGTCAATTGATTTGGGTAAAACATATAGCAAAGATTGTTGCAGTGATCTTTTCTTAGGGGCAGGATCAGGCTTACTGGTCTTACTTGTGGATTTAGACTTCTTGGGTGCCATTATACAAACTAGGGTTTTGCAACTCAAGCAAATGCACAGAGAATTGAAACAGAGCAAAGATTCTTCAAACTTTCTAGCAGAGAATGTAGAGATGGACTTACTTGAACAATTCAAAGCTTGCTGAGAATAGATTGAACTGGGCGCCTTCTCCAAGCCAATCTACAATCTCTGAACTAAGCAAATACCGAGAGATTTCTAGATTTTATCGAGCCAGAATGTTCATCATTCCACCATTATTTTTGGTTCGTGCCATGAGATTATAAAATTTCAACATTTAATTCATTTCAAATATAAGCCCTTGATCAAATTTGATCCAACGATCAGATGAAATGACAAGATCTTTCAAATTTCTTGGTAATCGCACACCCGCACTGAGTATGTTTACTCATTTATTATCATTACCACACTATCGCAGAGCTTGTTTAAACCGGTCATGGGATGGTGATAAGCTTTAATGCGTTTTGTTCACTTTTCTTGATTACCACCAACCCTCAACCCTTATGCTCAAACAAAGCGGGATCGCGGGGCTTATAGCCCTGTTTATTCCATTTTCTTCCATTACCGTCAACCTGCAAGTGCTTGTTCTCATAATTGCAGGGAGATTATGTTGCCAACTTTTATTGCTTACTGCCTTGCCACAAACGTTCCTTGAAAGCCATTGCGGGAGCCCGGTAACTTGGACACTTACTACCGCCATGCCGTGAACAACTTGCTAGACCAATGCAGGACCATGTGATTAGTTTATATTGAACTCTCTTCCTTATTTCCAAGCTGCAACCAAGTGGTGAGACCTCTGAGGGACCACAATATACATGGTTGATAGAGCCCTTCCTACTGCCATGCCGCGAACAACTTGTATGTTTCCAACGAGAGTGCGGTATACATGATTCTTGTTGCTCTAGTTCCCACACTGCCGCCAAGACAATGAGGATGACCTACGAGATTATGGTAAACTGAAAAAACACAAAAATGATTAAGAATAACTGCATACTCCTCAAAATGACCATGTTATGTGACCCTAGGAAATAAATGGCATAAAATTTTGGCATGAATGTCTATTAAGAAATGGTCATATACAAGTGAAAATATCAAGTAGGATGGAAATGTGCAAAATTTTTGAGAGGTCCTAATAGGTAAGACATTAGAATAGTTTATTTGGAATAATGGTGGGAATTAACAAAATTTTAGGGTTTTAAAATTTTGTTCCAACATAAGTAATGGTTGTTTTATTATGTAAATAAGGGTAATCCTTACCTATATAATAATTATTATGTATTTCAATATAATGTGTATTTTTTTTGCAGATATATATTGATAAACTCCAAGAAGGGGATAAAGTTAGGGTGTTGGATCCACGTGATGGTGTTGTTGTGGGCATTGGGCGGATTCACTCACTATCTATTGTACATGGAGTCAACTTGAAAGGAACAGGAGATGCAAATGTAAATATTTTAAAGGTCACAAGTAACATACAACTTGCTTATGAGGACAAAATAGATGGAGCTATCCGTCTGAAAGAGAAAGAAGGAACCTTCACACAGTGGCCACTAAAATATTTGCAAAAAATGGCATAGTTGATGCTTATCATGTACTTGTTAGACATCTTGGCCCACTGCTTTATGTAGTATTTTGAATGTGTTGTTTAGGGATCTTAATTTTCATGTTGTATTTGAAAGAGTTGGAAACTCTTAGACAACTATGACATTTTTTATTATATTTATATATATACTCTTAGACAGTTTTGATATCTTATAACTTCATACATATATGTGTGTGTGTGTGTGTGTGTGTGTGTATTTGAAAGAGTTGGAAACTCTTAGACAACTATGACATTTTTTATTATATTTATATATATACTCTTAGACAGTTTTGATATCTTATAACTTGATATATATATATATGCATTATATTTTTTTATTGCAGATTACCTTTCTTTATCATGATGTTGAATCAATCTTTTAATTCTAGCATGTTGTAGCTTGTTTGCATATGTAATTTTTTTTAAAAAGTGCATTGAAAACATTACCTGCCTCTAGAATCATCATAGAAACTTTTTCAAAATGCCACGTCTATCCTAGAGTCACTGAACCTCAATGATTCCACACCGTTTCAGGCCCAAAAAATCCCAACCGTGCCCAATTCCATGGGCGATTCGATTACGAATCTGATTTTGGGATGAATAGTACCTAGAAATGTCCTATTTTTCTACCAATTAGGTAACTTAACAAATAATAAATGTTATATCCCAAAACTTGCCCTGGAACTCTGGTAAAAGCTTACCATACTATAGCATCATCAAGTCAACCTTGGATATAGAAATTGTTCAAAATAGAAAATAGTTTGTAAATGTTGAATGGTCAGACAATATGAGAAATTACAGGCACCAGGAGTTACCTTTTGAAACATCAGGACAGAGGGTGGATAAAATTGATATATATGGTGTAAAAGCCAACGGATTGCCTTTTGGTTTCAAGATCTAGGTGACTTTGATCACGATTTAAAATGTTCCTTATGAGTGGTCCATTGTGGTAACCTACATAGTGGTATGTATTCTTGGAAGCCTTATGGTGCCATACTATTTAATGGAGTATATGTGGCGTTAAAAAAATTGAAATGCTCTTTTATAGTAAAGGAGAATGGGTGGTATTTATGATCTACTATGCTAGAATACAATAATCTACACCTCAAATTTAGATTACTCAAACCATGTCACATTGATCATATTGTTAAAATAATATAATAAATTCCATAGCTTAAGGTGTGTTTTGGTTTCAGGGATCTTATCAACATCATAAGGAGTTGAAGGCTTGACAGGGACTCAAGATAATTGCTTAAGTATCAAATTTTAGGCTAATAATTTTATGTATATTAGCATAAATTTATCTAATATATGTGGACAATGAAATTTAGCTACAATTTCTTGATTTCAGGGTCTTGAGCATGCCATAACAGGAACTCAGTTATATGTTGTTGGACCTGATGATGATTTAGAGGATATTAAGGAAGAAGCAATGTAAGATATCAATAATGTAATGTCTCGGATTGACAAGAGTGGGGAAGGAGTTTATGTTCAAGATGAAAGGAAGCTAGGTGTGCGGAAATCGCTTCCTACACTAATCTAATGAGGAGAGGGCTATGCAAATTCAATTTTATCCTAACTATTACAGTAATGTTAAACCATTAACATGAGATATTGAAGCAAAACACAAGAACCAAAAAGTAGATAGAAGAAGAGAGACAAAGATATACAGTGGGGAAAACCCTTATTTGGTGAAAAACCCCACACTCAGAAACCTACACAATGTGTTAACAAATTTGAAAGAATGTTTACAATACACTTGCAATGCAAGCTTCAATGGTCTTCGACACTCGTATCTGGAGTCAATCCGGTAGTATAAAAGTACCTGTAAACCTGTGTTACAACTCCCTCTCCAAGCACATGTTTATATAGAATATACAAGGCAATATTGGACCTTTCTTCAAATGGGCATCCAACTTGGCCTCATGGCCCAAGACCCACGCCTAAGGACACTTGTTCAACATTGTAGAATGTGCCTGACACTTGTCCATAGCTCCCATCCCAAAGGAGTCACCTATTTCCAAAATGGGCTATGACAGATGCTCTTACGACTCTTATGACCGTCATAGGATCTGTCATAGCAGTTACAATTTACAGCTGTAAGAGAAGCTGTCATACACATATGCTATAAATAGCATATTCTCTTACAACATGTCATAGTCCACCTTGGGGTGCCCAAATATTCCTTTTTCAAAGATGCTTCATGACACTTGTCTTCACCTGTCTTACAACCTTCTATTTCTAACTCTTACATGTCATAGATTTTGTCATAGGAATCTGTCATAACCGTTTCGGTCAAGGTTCCCTTACGCAACATTTAAGATGCCAACACATGGAAAAGTATTCCTACCACAAAGTGGGATGCCTATCTCCTCGTGTGAGGGTAAAATTACAAGTTGTCATATTCCATGTAGGATTGACACATCACCGTGCCACATCCCACAATATGACAATATGGAATTTACAAATATTTACAACATAGGCAATTAAATAATAAATGCAAACATTAATAATGCAAGGAATTACCAAGGTTGAGACACCTTAATTCCCAAAATTCTCCCACTTGTCGAACACCTTGTAAGAGCCAATAGAATAACAAGATTTAACTGCTATAGGCTGAAAGGCCCATAGACTCCGAACACTATCTGAACTTCTTTGTGCTCACTAGTTTTGTCAATGCATCTACAACATTCTTCGAGGTATCTACCTTCTCCAAATTTACCTTCCCATCCTCTACCATGTCTCGTACTAAGTGAAACTGAACATCAATATGCTTTGTTCTAGCATGGAAAGTTGGATTCTTCATAAGGCAAATTGCACTCTGACTGTCACAGCTGATCATTATCTGACCTGCATCAACACCAATATCTGAACACAATCTCTTAAGCCAAATGGTTTCCTTGCAAGCATGAGTTGCTGCCATATACTCAGCTTCTATTGTGGACAAAAGCAACCACAGGTTGTCACTTACTCATCCAACTAATAGCACCACCAAACAGTGTAAACACATAAGCACTAGTGGATCTCCTACTGTCAATGTCACCTACCCAATCTAAATCCACAAATCCACGAATGTCAACGGAATGCGGAGATCCTGTAACATTACCATGATAGAAAATGGAATACTCAAAAGTACCCCTCAAATATTTGAACACTCACTTAACTGCATCCCAATAAACCCTTTCAGGATTAGCCATAAATCAACTAAGGACTCCCACTACTTGGGCAATGTCTGGTCTTGTGTAGACCATAATAGGCTTTCTACCAGACCACACCTCCATGGGTGTCTTACCAACAAGAGATGATGTAGGAGATCTTTTTACTAGATAGCAGGAAGTGGCAATAGCTTCAGCCCAAAACTTTTGTTCTAGGCCAGCTCCACTAAGCATACTCCTAGCCTTCTCCATTAGTGTCCTGATCATCCTCTCTGCAACTCCATTTTGTTGTGGGGTGTATGGAGTTGTCTTATGTCTTTCAATCCCAAGTTCCTTGCAATATTTATCAAATTCTGTAGAACAGAACTCACCACCATTGTCATCTCTCAAACATTTAATCTTTCTACCAGTCTGATTTTCAGCAAAGGCCTTAAATTCCTTAAACTTGTTATAGACTTCATATTTTCTTCTGAGAAAATAAATCCATGTCCTATTGTAATCATCTATAAAAGATACAAAATATACAGACTTTGATAATGAAGGAACATTAACAGGACCAAACACATCAGAATGAATAAGGTCCAACACATTAGAAGACTTATGAGAACTCGAGTAAAACTGAACACGGTTTTGTTTTCCATAAATGCAATGTTCACAAAAGTTGAACTCAAGATTACAATCATCTAACCCCTCAACGAGGTTCTTATTTTTTAGGGTATGCAGACCCTTCTCACCAATGTGGCCAAATCTCTTATGCCATAACATTGTCTTTTCAGCAGGAAGTTTAACTTCCAATGCACGATTACAACCATCAAGACTAGAAACAATAGATTTCTTCACTACTCGTTTAGATGGTGGGGATGAAGTGACTGTTGCCCTCTTCCTTGATTCAGAAGAGCTATTGCATTGTGAAATGCATGCCTCCAGCTGAAACAGAGTACCTCTCCTAGTACCCTTAGCAACCACCATCTCTCCTCTAGTCATCTTGCATCCTTCTTTCGAAAAGACAACCTGCACACCTGCATCATTCAACATACTTATAGAAAGTAGGTTCCGTGCTAATCCTGGGATGTGCATAACCCTAGAGATCCCCTTCACTCATCCATCAGGGAATCAGATAGAGACTCTTCCATGACCATGACCAATAATTTTCAGATGAGAGTCATCACCCAGATATACCTTTCCACCATCGAACTCCTCATACTTGGTAAACCAATCTCAATGCGAGGTCATGTGGAATGATGCACCAGAGTCGATCAGCCACACATCATCAAATGCATGGGTTGCCAAGGCTGCGATGAAAGCATCACCATCATCTTGTGACTTGTCAGAATCTGAATCAGGAGCTTTCTTCTTGTTTTTCTTCTCCTCTTTGCATTCCTTTTAGAAATGCCCAGTTTTGCCATAGTTCCAACAAAGAGCCTTGGACTTTTTAGAAGATTTGGATCTCCCATGGGATTTGGATCTACCCTTCTCATCTTTCTTGTCCTTCTTCTTCCCTTTCTCCTTGGGTCTTCCACGAACTACAAGAGCCTCTTTCACTGCCTCAGAAGACTTTCTCCACATCTCTTCAGACAATAGCAAAGAAACCACTTCTTCCATTTTGAATGTGGATGTGGTGCTTCCAATATCCATGACAAGATGATCCCATGAGTCTAGCAGAGAACAAAGCAGGGTCATACACCGATCCTCCTCCTCCATCTTCACACCAATAGATGTCAATTGTGCAACTAGCATGTTAAAAGTATTCATATGTTCAATGATGGATCCT
Organism: Cunninghamia lanceolata; assembly: GCA_027924645.1. Lineage (NCBI taxonomy): Eukaryota > Viridiplantae > Streptophyta > Pinopsida > Cupressales > Cupressaceae > Cunninghamia > Cunninghamia lanceolata. The sequence goes on along the minus strand of BSBN01000378.1, from coordinate 4,573,578 downwards.
CCATCCTCCATTTGAAGAGAATAAACTTCTTTCTTAGTAAAAGTTTATTAACCAAGGATTTGGCTTGATACACATCCCCCAACTTCTTCCAAAGTAGTTTTGCAGTAGTCTCCTCATGGACATTTAATAAAATAGAATCAGCAAGATTAAGTCTTATGAGACTCTTAGCCTTCTGATCCTTGAGATCCCACTCATCTTGTGACATTGCAACTAGTTTAATTCCATTAACACTTTCCCAAAGGTCTCAGTCTACAAGCATGTCTTCCATCTTGAGCTTCCACAGCTCAAAATTAGTGCCATTGAATTTCTCCACTTCAAATCTTCCGGATGTGCTTGGCATCTCCTTGCTACAATAAGATACAGAATACTCTGCACAAACTCCCACTCAACCTAAGATCAGCTCAAAAAACCCCTACTCAACAACTAGGACCAAAGGTGATCAAGCTCTGATACCAATTGAAAGGAAGCTAGGTGTGCGGAAATCACTTCCTACACTAATCTAATGACGAGAGGGCTATGTAAATTCAATTTTATCCTAACTATTACAGAAATGTTAAACCATTAACATGAGATATTGCAGCAAAAAACAAAAACTAGAAAGTAGACAGAAGAAAGGAGACAAAGATATACGGTGGGGAAAACCCTTATCGAGTGAAAAACCCCACACTCAGAAACCTGCACAATGTCTTAACAAATCTGAAAGAATGTTTACAATACACTTGTAATGCAAGCTTCAATGGTCTTAGACACTCGTATTTGGAGTCAATCCAACAACATAACAGTACCTGTAAACCTTTACAACTCCCTCTCCAAGCACCTGTTTATATAGAATATACAAGGCAATATTGGATCTTTCTTTGAATGGGCATCCAACTTGGCCTCATGGCCCAAAACCCATGCCTAAGGACACTTTGTCAACATTGTATAATGTCCCTGACACTTGTCCACAACTCTCATCCCAAAGGGGTTGCCTATTTCCAAAATGGGCTATGACAGATGCTCTTAAGACTCTTGCGACCATCATAGGATCTGTCATAGCAGTTACAACTTAAAACTATAAGAGAATCTATCATACACAGGCTATAAATAGCATATTCTCTTACAACATGTCATAGTCCACCTTGGGGTGCCCAAATATGCATTTTTCAAAGATGCTTCATGACACATGTCTTCACCTGTCTTACAACCTTCTATTTCCAACTCTTACATGTCATAGATTTTGTCATAGGAATCTGTCATAACCGTTTCGGTCAAGATTCCTTTACACAACATTCAAGATACCAACACATGGAAAAATATTCCTACCACAAAGTGGGAAGCCTATCTCCTCATGTGAGGACAAAATTACAAGTTGTCATATTCCATGTAGGATTGACACATCACCGTGCCACATCCCACAATATGACAATATGGAATTTACAAATATTTACAACATAGGCAATTAAATAATAAATGCAAACATTAATAATGCAAGGAATTACCAAGGTTGAGACACCTTAATTCCCAACACAAGCTTCAACTCTTGGATCTTTGGAGGCTTTACTTGACTTCTTGAAGACCCCAGTTGTAAGCATCCCAGTTAGTGCAATTGGTATTGGGCCTATGCATAAAAAAGATGTCATGCGTGCTAGTGTAATGCTTGAGAAAAAGAAGAAAGAGTATGCGACAATTTTGGCATTTGATGTGAAAATTACTCCTGAAGCTCAGGAGCTTGCAGATGAAGTTGGTGTCAAGATATTTGTAGCGGACATTATTTATCATCTATTTGACTAGTTTAAAGCATATATGGACAATCTTAAGGAAGAAAGGAAAAAGGATGTTGCAGAAGATGTTGTTTTCCCCTTTGTACTAAGCATTTTGCTAAATTGTATTTTTAACAAGAAGGATCCTATAATTGTTGGTGTTGATATTCTTGAAGGCATTGCAAGGGTCAGTATCTAAACCTAGTCTTTTCGGTGTTATGACTTATGCATGTAAAAGATTGTTGTATCGTTTTTGGTTTGTATAAAGCCATATGTGGTGATTGCATCTACAAATTGGCATGCCATTATGTGTTCCCACAAAAGATTTCATAGATATTAGCAAAATAGCCTCAATTGAGATCAATCATAACTCTATTGAAATGGCTAAGAAGGGTGAAAAAGTGGCCATGAAGGTATTTTGAGAAGCTGTCTTTGTTGTTAATAGTTTTATATGATTTTGGATGCTATTTTTTGAAATGTTTTTGTTAATGAATTATCATACGAACTTTACAGATTGTAGGGAGCAACGCTGATGAAGCACAGAAAATGTTTGGTAGGCATTTTGAAATGGAGGATGAATTTGTGAGTCATCTCACCAGAAGATCCTTAGATATATTGAAAGAAAACTATAGGCTAAGGCTATTTGATATCCACGTTAAGTAATTTTATAGTGTATTTACTATTATGCATTTTATACTAATTGAACATTTGTGCTTTTCATTTTTGGCTGATAAAACAACTTTTTAATGTCTAAAATGAAATATTCTTCTTATTTTTTAGGATGATTTGTCCAATGATGATTGGAAACTTGTGGTGAAATTGAAAAATATGTTAAACATTCCTTGAGCTACTACTAATGATGCATTGTGCGATTGAACTTTGGATTGGAGCAAAACCTTCTGATGAAAATGGGAAAATGCACCCTGCAACATTACAAACACCACAATCAGGATAACAATTGGTGAACTTTGTTGATACCAGAATAGTAGCTTCTGCATCATAATCTTCTTCTATATGTTTTTGTATGTGGTGTACGTGCTACACCTCTGGCTACAATAAGATAGTAGTGAACTTCAAATCCTATCTATGCAGGAGGTCATTTGAATGTCTGTTGTTTAGCTCATTTTCTAAAATTTAATAGTCTGAACGGGCAAGTGTGGTATTGCCATGTGAGAAAGGGAAGAGATTGATTCCAAGAGTAGAAATTTTGTGTAATGATCTATTTTATGATTTCTTGAGGTAATGAAGAAAATATCATGAAAACATTGTTTTAAATAAGTTCATATTTTACTACAATTGTACGAAACCAAAAACATTTCCATGTTGTCATCTTCAGCATGTTGTTAACTGGTTGGATTTCACTATTTCAAGTGCCGCTTTTGCTTTAGCTGTCTGGGACCATGTTATGGAAGGTTATAGGGAATGGTGTGTTTTCTTGTTGCTGCAGGGTCACTGCTACAGGGGCCTCTAAGTAGCATTCTTAGGTTGTTATTCAAATATTGTTCACAGTGGTTCAGGGTTGTTTGAATACACAAGTAACATCTCAATGGCTTGTGTGAAGGAGAATATGGAAGGCACCAAGGTTGTAGTCAAAGCACCTAAACTGGTTAACATAATGCCAAAATAAATGATGTCTCATGGAATGCTCAGTGGCAACATCTCTTTTCTAAGTGTCAAAAGATGTGAAGGGCTTCATCAGTTTGGCCTACCTTTCCATTATTTTTCTATTGTATCTAATGTGGCTGCTGAACTGGTTTTTTCTTCAGCCAGCCCTTGTAGTTTGTTATACATGATAGAGCTGAACTAGTTTTTTCTAGTTATGGCAGCCTTGTGCTACTTTTTTATTATTTGTAATTTTTTTCCTGCATTGTTCCAATACAAAAAAATATTTATTATTGCTTTTCTTTGTCTTGTTTCATTTTCTTATTGGCCAATTCTCAAATAGAAAGTGTTGGCTCAAATTTATCAATCTTTACTTGGCAGCATCATAAAATATATAGTTTTCCAAATTTATTTGCTTTTATGTTTTAATTCAAATTTAATAATATGTTTTTCTGCATTATTAAATTTATGGTATTTAATAAATTCTTCATATCATGACTAAATTTACTACCAATTAATGGAAACCAGTAAATAAAAATGACTACCATGACTAAATAAATGACCAATTAACAAAAATCAATGACTAAATGATTACAATGACTAAATAAATGACTAAATATACATACTACCAAATTGATGACTAAATATACTACCAAATTACCAAATATACTACCAAATTGTTGACTAAATATACTACCAAATTAATGACTAAAATTTGTTTAGTCATAAATTTGGTCGCGAGATAAATGACTGGCAATAAACTACCAATGGTCACGTGACTAAATATACTACCAAATTACCAAATATACTACCAAATTGATGACTAAATATACTACCAAATTAATGACTAAATATACTACCAAATTTATGACTAAATATACTACCAAATTAATGACTAAATATACTACCAAATTAATGACTATAATTTGTTTGGTCATAAATTTGGTCGCGAGATAAATGACCGGCAATAAGCTACTAATGGTCGCGTGACCAAACTACTGATCACATGACCAATTTTTGGTAGTTTTTTGTCATTTATTTATGTTTTTCTACTAGTGGATGCAGCTTTCACACCCCTAAGGTTATGGCTATCTAGGTGGGAAAGGATGTTTCTACCTAGGACCTCTATCATAATGATAAAAAGGTAGGGTGAGACTTAGGATCCCCCTATCTGATACCTTTTCCAGCATTAAAGAACCCCTGAGGAGTGCCATTGACTAGAACTAAGTATTTGACAGTGGTAACACATTCCCTCATCAAGGTAATCATTATATCTTGAAACATGAACTTCCTAAGGACCTTGAATAGGAAATCCTAGGAGATTCTATCATAGGCTTTAGATATGTCCAGTTTAAGAACCATGGTAGGAATGTTGCTTTTGTCCATCGCGCGAATGATCTCATGGGTGGATATTGCTACATTCATAATCTGTCTACCTAGGACAAAGCCTTTTTAGCAATCAGATATAAGGTTGTCTAGCAACGGTTGGAGTCTAAGGATCAGAGTCTTCGTGATAATCTTATAAATGGTGTTACATAGGCTAATAGGGTGGAAATCAACCATGGACTCCGTGATGCTCTTCTTGGGGATAAGCGCAATGAAAACAGCATTGATCTGCTTAAGGATTTTGCCGCTCCTAAAAAAGCCCCTGATAGCAGTAGTGACATCATAACCCACAATCTCCCAAAAATCTTGGAAAAAGGCTAGGGAAACCCATTCAGGCCCGGAGCTTTGAAGGCCCCCATAGAGAACACAACTGCCCTAACTTCCTCTTTAGTAATAGGCTTCAAAAGCATATAGTTACCTTCCTCTGAGAGGACAGAGGGAATACTATTTAGCAGCTTATCTTCCCTACCTTTATTAGGATTGTTTCAGTGCTCCGCCAGAAAGTTTCTAAAGTAGTTGGTGATGAGAGCTATTTATGTCCCATTTTATGCCACATTTTAGCCTTTTTCATATGCCTTTATACCCATTTTCATATTTCTTTTCCATACCATTTATACTATTTTACCACCTTTTGTTGCATATGATTAAATATATATAAGCAATATTTAATAGAGTTTTTAGATAAAATATGTGAAAATAAAGAATAGATTGTATTTACTAATATTTGCTTCCACTATGTTAAGGAAATATAATTTGCAGCATGGTATTGGAGGAGGAAAGAACAAATAATTTCAGCTATTAATGTACTTTTAAATAATTATTTGTTGTGCTAAATATTAGTTATTTTGTTATAACAACAAATAATTTATTTTCATACTCATATGGCATGAAATAGTATGAATTATTTGTTGTTGCAACTAATAAAGTTGTGATGCATGTAGGCCAAAAAAACAATAGCTATTTTTATGGCACACCAAACTCCTATTTTTATGGAACAACAAATTCCTATATTTGTGGTTGATTTTATTCCAGCCCACAAGCCACAAATAATGCCATAAGAGATGGCATGAGAATAGAATCAAATGCTATAAAATAGGGCTGCAAAAATGTAATTTAGGGTGGAGACAAGCATATGAATAATATTAGAAAAATAATACAACATGAGAATAGAAAATAGTTTAAAATTTGTTACACACCTATTCATTCTATAAAGGAAATGTAATATCATAGGAAAAAAAAAGAGTTGCAAGGAAATGTATTATTTTTTAGGCAAGAAATAATAGAGCAGTTGGTTTGAAGTTTTAAGGTGCTTCAAGTAAAGTATTTCTGTCACCCCGTGGAAGGAGAGGAGGGCCCACTCTCTTGAAATGGTGGTGATGTTAATTTATATTTCATGTGTTTTATTTTAATATTGTGATTTATTTTATTTATTAAAATGTGAGTAATTTTATGATTGCTAATGAGAGTTATTTTCATTTACTTATCTTTAGTTTGGTTTTAAATTATTTATTTCATAGGACTATAGTTGCATAAATCTGCACAGTTCCTATCACCAAAATTATGTCATTAAAATTTCTATAGTGCAAAAGTTATTTTAATTTATAACAAGTTTATTTTCATAGAGTGCATTTCATAAACACTCACCTCACTACCTACAGCCCTTGTGCATATAGCCACGACATCTTTCGCAAGATTACGATCCCCAGATTGACACTTAGACCAAACTGAGTTCAATTATTAAATATTAAATCTATTTCACTCCTTACCCTAGTTTTGGCCTATCAGTTGGAGGCTAGGCTTCCGAGTTCCTCATCTTTAAGAATTTCCCTATTGTTTTCATCAAGCAGCTTGGTGATTTTATTTCTCTTTCTATGTTTCATGGCTGACTAATGGAAGAAAGTAGTGTTCCTATCTCCCTCCTTCAGCCATTAAACTCTAGACTTTTGTTTCCAGACGATCTCTTCTTTACTGATTATATCATTAAGGTTTTTGAGCAGAGATTCTTCCTTGTTGAAAATCTCCTCACTCGCATCTCCCTTGGCCATGTTGTCTTGAACTTCCTTTAAGCTATCAGTAATGTGCTTTTTCTAGTTCATCACATTCCCAAAGTAGTATATGTTCCATCCTTTAACTTTGTGCTTGACATGAGTAAGTTTTTGGGTGAGTCTAAATATAGGAGACCCATTCACTAGGATACTCCACCAATCAGCAATGCAGTCCCTGAAATTTGGGTGGGAGGCCCACATAATTTCATATCTAAACAGGAAAGGTCCCCTAGGAGCACCATCAATTCAGGAAAGGAGGGAATTGTGGTCAAAGATTGTACGGGGCAGGGTAGTAAGAATAGAGTTTTGCACCATGTCCCAATTAGAAGAGACGAGCATTCTATCTAGCTTCACCTGAATCATCTAGTCTCCCCTTCTTCTGTTGGTCCAAGAATAGAGTTGATTATTGACCTCTATATCATAAGCCATGTCTGACTGAGGAAGTCCGCTAGGTCCACCATGTTATCTGAGTAGTCTGTGGTGCCCCCTGATTTTTCTGAAGGGAAAAGTGTGGTGTTGAAATCTCCCCCCAGAATCCACTTAGTCCTTCTCTCAGCATTAAGTTTAGAGATTAAGCCATCCCAAAGGTCCTTTCTGGCATTCTTGGTGTTGGGGGCATAGATATTGATCGGCTTCCAAGTATTCTTGTTCATAGTGCATTTCACTTCCAGACTATTTTTGCTATGCGAGCAGTAACAACTTGAGATGTTATATTTGTTCCACATAGTAACAAGGCCCCCTAACACCCCAGTAAAAGGGATGATAATGTAGTCATCCATAGGCTAGATATTATTAGTTATCTTTTTAAAGTTATCTTCAGACATCTTAACTTCTTGGAGAAGGATGATATCTACCTTATTGTCAAAAATACGGTTCTTAACCATGAACTATTTTTGAGGACTTTTTAGCCCCCTCACATTCCATGAGAGGACCTTCATTTACATGGTCTTCTAGAGATAGCCTTCAGTGTGCGTTGTCTCCCAATGGCTATTTCCTTTGTTGCTTCTCTATTTCTGGTTTCTCTCTAGGACAGTCTACCTACCTTGCCCTCTGTTCCCACATAAACTGACTTCTTCTGATGGCCTTTCCACTTTTTTTGGCATGACCCATCCATCCTAGTTACTAAGACCAGCCCCAGGAGATAAAACCCTGGTGGGTGATAGAATAAAATTCTCTGAGCTTGCCAACATAGCAGTCTATCCTCCTTCAGACACCTTGGTATCTAAACCTATTGTATGTCCTCCTTTAGACACCTTAGTACCTGAACCTACTATTTGTCCTCCTTCAGACACCTTAGTACCTAAACTAGCAATTTGAGGCTTGGGATTAGTCTTCTCATTGGGGGTTAAGATGTCCCCTTTTTTTGTCTCCACCAAACCCATTGAAGTGCCCCTCTGCTGAGTCAGTTGTTCGGCTTCAGGAACCCTCTGAATCTAAGGAAATGGGAGTGGTGAGGCCTTAGTGGTTGATATTGGTTGTTCAGCTTCAGGGTCTCCCTGTGTTTGGGCCTTTCTAGTTGCTTTGTCAAGAGAGGGGACTTGATGATGTCAAGCAAGTCATCTTTGAACAGATATTCCTCCACAATATTCTCCTCCTCGGAGACCTCTTTATCTTTTTGCTTCCTTAGGTTTTTACATGCATTGATTAGGTACCCTTTCTTGGAGCAATTTTGGCTAAAGGTGGTAGCATTCTCATATACCATGTGTTGCTCCTAGCTACCATACTTAGACTTTAAGTTAATGGTATTAGGTAGAGTTTTATGGATATCTACACTAACACAAAATCTAGCAAAATTAACCTGGTTTTGTGCTTGGTGGTGCTGTCTAGGGTGATGAAATGCCCAAAAGAGTTCCCTATCCATGTGAAGATCTCCTCATCCCAGAACTCCATAGGAAGTCTAGGTAGCCTAACCCAGACCGGGGCTGACCTACTAAGTTCCATAGCCGCAGCAAACCCAGATTTCTAATGCCCTAAGAAGAGGCTATGTTTGCCATACAGCTAGGGGACGCCCACCAAAGTCGATACCAAGTCCTCTCTGGAAGTGAACTTAAAAAGGAAGAGGCCACCTGTCATAGCACTTGTAACCATGCTTTCTTTGAGGTGCCATCTTGAGGTCACCCATCTCTAAACCATGTTGATGTTGGGCGTTAAGGCTTGGAACTCACCCACTAAAGATAATTCCAAAGTAGAGGTTATTTTATCCATCATTAGATCAGGGATCTAGAAGTTCATTCTGTTCACAGACTTTGACTGCACTAGGACAATAGAATCTTTGATTGACTTGTTGGCCTCTCCAACAGTGCCTATTTCTAAGCCTTGGGATCCAACCCTAAGACTGGAGATTGTGCTCGTGAGTACTGGTCGAGACAGTACCAACAGTAGCACGATCCACCTGAGGGCCCAAAGGGGGGGCAAGGGCACCCTAGGGTTGATGGCCACCATGAACTAAGCAGGTTCAAACAGAGTTCAAGTGGGAAAGTTGCAAATCTGGAAATTTGCAAAGCGGGAAAAACCTCTAAACATGTTAGAGTAGAGAAAAAGTCAACCTTAATACTCTCAAGATTAAACCCAAGGCATTCCTGAGGCTAAACAATTTTATGTGAAGGTAACTAATATCTATTATTAATGGTTATCCGTTAGTAATGGATATCAATTTTATAGAATGGATATTCGTTACCTGGATATTCGTTAGCTACCAATATTGAATGGTTTCAACCTTTAGGTAACAGATATATGTTCCTAGGAATGGATATATGTTTCTAGTGTTGAAATTAGGGAAGACAATTGAGAGGGGGGGTGAATCAATTGTCAAAAAAACTTTATCTTTTGTTGCATCTAATCTTCTTCAATACTTATTAACAGATTAATTATATAACCATGAAAGCATAAATCAACAACACATGAGCAAAAACATAATCAACACATATGACACCAGGATTTTTACGTGGAAACCCAGTTAAGGGAAAACCATGGTGGGGGTTAACCCAATATTTATTCTCTATTAAAATAATAGAAAATGGGAAGGCACTTGCCTTCAAGCGCACTGCCCAGAGCTCACTGCTCCAAGAGACTCACTATCTACAAAATGTTTATTTGATTGACACAGAAAGATTGAACTGAGAAACATCTTCTTCATGCCAAGGTTTAGTTACATTAAAGCTCACAATACTTCTACTCTACCCCCAAACAATTCTTTGCTATCTCCTCATCCTTTATTGCTCTTCCTCTTCTTTGCTCTGCCTTTCTTCCTTTCTTAGGATCTTATCATTTTCACACAACGACAACTTTTCACAACTCAACCACACGTATTTATATGCTTCATCAACCTTGGAAAACATCAAGGTCGGCACTACAAACATCTGACTTAATGTGAATCACTATACTATCAGCCAAGCATAGTTAGGACCTAAATCTTCCTCAAACAACATGCCACACTTCATAGAACCTCTCTTAGATCATCCACAACATGCACAATGCATCCAATCGACCAAGACTGGAAAGAATAACAACACCCAAGGAGAAATCTTCATCCACAAGCTCAATCCTCAATGTGGACTACCAACACAATAGGAACATGATTCAGAGACCACCACAAGCACAATGAAATCAAATAGGAACAACCGCACCACATCAGATCACTAGAAACACTTGCACCTATATCCAGGAACTCAAGAACACCAACTGTCATGACTATCATACTAGAAAGATTTCTTGTGGACCTCCAAATCATGAACCACTTAAGTTGAGGATACACACTGACATCCCAAACATGCCTCTAGATTCGTAGATCATAATATTCCAATGCAGATCAATCTGGTCCAAATTTCTGTCACTTTGTCACCTCTGAACAACTACAAAACTTAGTTCTACTCAGATGGCCATAACTTCACCAATTTTCCATGCAGACCTCTCAAATCTTGACTAGAGCAACTTCATACAATCCTCTATAAACCCTTTAATCCACAGACTCTGATCTTCATCTTACTAGGAATGTGAAGCAATCTACTTCACTGGACTACACTGTCTTCATTGTCTCTAACAGAGAGATATGTAGCTCACTTGTTTCTTTCAGAGAGGCTAATTTTCTCAATATCCTCAGCATACAAGTCTTCTAAACAAGCAATAGAATAAGATACAATTGATACTAATGACAACAAGGATATGTTGACATCAATGACAATGCCGATTAAGCACATATTTGCAACAATCTCCCCCTTTATCATTGATGGAAACATATGATGTAAAAAACTAGTTTAATCATCAAGACAATAACTTATCCCCCTTTCTCTTATCACACCTGCAACCACTTTCTTCACTGCTCCCCATTTCACTAGAAACTACTCACTTCCATCCAAGTTTTTCACATGACTTCTCTCTCCCTTTGACATCAATGGCAAAGGGCACATATTTACAATCATCTCTCACCCTTTTTGTTTCTTAGACAAGACCAAAATGAACTTAGAACATGCTAACTACTCCCCCTGAGTAGCATCCCCTTAACACCAATCTGGATCACTAGATATAATTGTGAGTTCCACCAGACTGATGCACACTAGTGCACCTTAGTTCTGAACAGGAGGGGTAATCACCCCTAGCTTCCCTTTGAGATACTCAAAAGTGTCCTTAGGTAGAGTCTTAGTGAAGATATTCGCAATCTGATCCTTTGAAGAAACAAACTCCAATCTAACTTCATTCTCATTTACCTTCTCTCTCAAAAAGTGAAACTTGATGGATATATGCTTTGTCTTTGAATGCAACACTAGATTCTTTGAAATGTTTATTGCACTTGAATTTTCACAGAAGATCGTAACAGGCTCTTCAAACATAATTCTGATATCCTTCAACATTTGCTTCATCCACAAAACTTGAGTACAATTGCTTGTTGCTGCTATATACTCTCCTTTGTAGTAGATAGAGAAATTGCCTCCTACTTTTTTCTCAACCAAGAAACCAATCTCTTACCCAAGAAAAATGCACCACCACTAGTACTTTTCCTATCATCCACATCTCCTGCGCAATTAGCATTTGTATATGCATGAAGAGTGAAATCATCACCCTTAGGATATCATAAGCCATAATCAGATGTTCCCTTTAGATATCTAAAAATTCTTTTGACTACTACAACATGAGATTCTCTAGGATCAACTTGAAATCTGGCAACAAGGCCAACTACATTCATAATATTAGGTCTGGTACAAGTTAGATAAAGCAGTCCTCTAATCATTGATCTATACCTTTTCTGATCTGCCTTAAGAGAATCATCATCTTTACTCAACTTGCATCTATTTATCATAGGAGTACTCATTGGTTTTGAATCCTCCATTCCAAATTTTTTCAACAACTCTTTCATGTACTTAGACTAAGATATGAAGATGCCTTTTTTTAATTGAATGATTTGCAGACCTAAGAATAAATTCATTTCACCAAGCATGGACATCTCAAATTCACTTTGCATCTGATCAGCAAATTTTTTACACATGCTCTCATTTCCACCAAAAATGATATCATCAACAAATAACTCAACAATCAAGATGTGTTCATGATCAATTTTGGAATAAAGATTACTGTCAGTAGTGCCTTTGCTAAAGCCTAACTTTAGCAGATATTTATCTAACCTTGCATACCAGGCTCTTGGGGCTTGTTTAAGCCATAAAATGCTTTCTTCAATCTGTAGACCATATCTCCTTGATCAGACAACTGTAATCCTTCTGATTTCTCAATGTAGACTTCTTCCAACTCTCCATTCAGGAATGTTGACTTGACATCCATCTGGTAAACTTTGAAATCTTTGTAAGTAGCAAAGGCAAGAAATAATCTAACTACTTCGATTCTTGCCACCGGAGCAAAATTTTCTTCAAAATCAGTTCCCTCTACTTGAGACTATCCTTTGTACACCAATCTTGCTTTGTTTCTCAAAACTTCACCATCTTCATTCAATTTATTCCAGAAGACCCATTTAGTTCCAATTACATTTTTGTCTTCAGGTCTAGGAACAAGATCCCAAGTGTGATTCTTTTCAATTTGCATGAATTCTTCTTCCATTTCTTTTACCCAACTTTCATCATTAAATGCTTCATTCACTGATTTTGGTTCAATCTTTGAAATTAAACAATACTCCACTTGTTCTTCAGGAATTTTTCTTCTAGTTTGAACACCTGTATTTCTATCTCCTATGATTTGATCTTCAGAATGATTCAACCTTACATACTAGGGAGTTTTGAGATTTTCTTGAACTTGTTCCTCAGCATTTTTACTAGATTCTTGAGTCACTAGATTTTCTGGAGCAATCTGAATCTAAGTCTGAGCTTGAACTTGCTTTTCATTTTATCATCTGATTCATATCCACAGAACATTGAAGGTCTCTCCATGCTTTCACCAACCTTGACATTAGCACTTTCAACAATCTTTTTCAATCTCTTGTTAAAGCACCGGTATGCCTTGCTTTGGTTAGAATAACCCAAAAATATTCGTTCATCACATCTTGCATCAAACTTGCCTAGATCTTCATCTCTCTTGATATAGCATTTACTACCAAAAACTCCAAAGTATTTCACAGTAGGAGCATTACCAAACCAAAGTTCATAGGGTGTTTTACCAGTATTACCTTTGATCTGCACCCGGTTAAGAGTGTAGACAACAGTACTCACAGCCTCTCTCCAATAGATATGTGGAATATTTGCCTCCATCATCATGGTTCTAGTAGCCTCTTGAATAGTCTGATTCTTCCTTTCCACAACTCCATTCTGCTGAGGAGTCCTAGGAGCAGATAATTGTCTTCTTATTCCATGCTTTTCACAAAATGCATTAAACTCACCGGAGGTAAATTCTCCACCTCTATCTGATCTCAGACACTTTATCTTCACACCAATCTCATTCTCCACCCTAGCCTTGAACACCTTGAATTTGTCAAGATCCTCTAATTTCTCTCTCAAGAAAGTGACCTACATCATTCGAGAGTAATCATCAATCAGCAACATAAAGTATCTATCTCCTTGAAAACTCCTAACTCTGGCAGGACCACACAAATCAGTGTGCACAAGTTCCAACAATCCACTTGAAAATTGTTCTTTACTTTTGAATGTAGCTCTACTCTGCTTACCCAATTGACATTACTTACACATGCTATTAGCAGGTTTTACAATCTTTGGAAGATCTCTCACAGCCTGAGTAGTACTTATCTTGACAATGTTATCAAAGTTTACATGACACATTCTCCTATGCCATAACCAACTCTGATCAATCTAAGCAATCAAACAACTTTTACCAGTACTACTTAAATGAAATATATTACCTCTAGTCTGTGTACCAAATGTAATTTCAGTTCCAGAGCTTTCCAAAATTTTGCATTTACCATCCTTGAATCGAAGATCATACCCTTTGTCAACAAACTGTCCAACACTGAGAAGATTATGCTTCAACCCTTTTACATACAAAACATCATTAGTGTTGTGCTTACCATCAAAAGAGATGGATCCTCTGCCACAGATTCTACCAATTGAATTGTCTCCAAACTTCACAATTCCACCTTCATATCTTTCCATACTTACAAACTTACTTTTATCACCTGTCATATGATGAGAACATCCGCTGTCAATCACCCATTCATCCTTTTCTTCAATCTAAGTAGCCAAGGCACTTTCCACATTCACATAGCTAGCAGATTTAGTAGGCACTAGATTTTCTTCTTTGATAGCAATGAACACCCATTCATTTCCAGATGTACTTCCCTTATCAGATTTATCATATGTAACTCCATCAGCAACTTCTTGGACATAGTAGCATTTCTTCTGAAACCTAGGTCTCTTAGGGTTTGGCTTTGAAACCCTCTCCGGACATCTTGAAGCAAAATGACCAATCTTATTGCAAGAAAAACATTTGAAAGGCAACTTTCCTTCATACTTACCAGATCCTCAAGGTAATCTTTTGGAAATGAGGGCTTCAATTTCTTTGAGCTCCGTTTCATCTTCTTCAAGTTCCCTCCTTGTATTTTCATAGTTGGTTAGTCTTCTTGAAGAGATTTCACTTGGATCAAATCTTTGCTTCCTGGACACACTATCCTTAAAAATGGATTCTAATTTAGGAAGGGAATCGCCAAACTCACTCATTTCAAATGTTGAAAGCTTGCCAACCAACTGATCCCTTGTAACAGTTGCCATGGTCCTGATCTCCTCAATAACAGCAACTATATGCTTGTATGAAGCAGGTAAGGATCTGAGCACCTTGCCAACAATCTCTGATTCTTCCAATTTTCCACCAGCACACCTGATACTACACACAAGTTCATTCACCTTCTACATGTAGGGAGTAATGTTTTCATCTTCACTCATCCTCAAACTTTCATATCTAGCCTTTAAGCTCTGCAACTTAGCACATTTGACATATGCATCACCTTCATATAGAGTTTCCAACTTCTTCTAGATTTCATGAGCAGTTTTCAATTCCAGGACATTTGTCATTTATGTATCAGTCAGGGCACTCAGCAAAGCTTCTTTAGCTCGAATGTTGTTTTTAGAATCTTTGAGTTGATCTGGAGTTGAGGGACCTTTCTCCGGAGGCTTATACTCATCCTTAGTTATCAACCAATAAGCATCATCCATGCATTGCAAATGGCACTCTATGTGACTCATCCAAAGAGAGTAATTTGTTCCATCAAATCTCAGACCATCCTTCTTGTAAGTTGACACCCTGGATCTCCTTAAGCGGTCAAGCTCTGTTTAAAGGAACCGGCTCTGATACCAATTGTTGAAATTAGGGCAGACAACTGAGAGGGGGGTGAATCAGTTGTCACAAAACTTTATCAACAACACATGAGCAGAAACATAATCAACACATATGACACCAAGATTTTTACATGGAAACCTAGTTAAGGGAAAACCATGGTGGGGGTTAACCACAAGATTTATTCTTTGTTAAAAGAATAGAAAATGGGAAGGCACTTGCCTTCAAGCGCACTACCCAGAGCTCATTGCTCCAAGAGACTCCCTGTCTACAAAATGTTTATTTGATTAACACAAAAAGATTGAACCGAGAAATAACATCTTCTTCTTCATGCCAAGGTTCACTTCCATTGAAGCTCACAATACTTCTTCTCTGCCCCCAAACACTTCTTCACTATCTCCTTGTCCTCTTCTTCTCTTCCTCTTCTCTGCTCTGCCTTTCTTCCTTTCTTAGGATCTTATCATTTTCACACAAGGAGAACTTTCCACAACTCAACCACACGTATTTATATGCTTCATCGACCTTGGAATAAACATCAAGGGTGGAACTACAAACATTTGACTTAATGTGAATCACTATACTATCAGCCAAACATAGCTGGGACTAGAATCTTCCTCAAACAACACACCACGCTTCATACAACCTCTCTTAGATCATCTGCAACATGCACAATGCATCCAGTTGGCCAAGACTGGAAAGAACGGCAACACCCAAGGAGAAATCTTCATCCATGAACTCAATCCTCAACACGGACCACTAACACAATAGGCACCTAATTCAGAGACCACCACAAGCACAATGAAATCAAACCAGAATAACCACACAACATCAGATCACCAGAAGCACTTGCACCTTTATTTGGGAACTCAAGAACACCAACTGTCATGACTGTCATACTAGAAAGATTGCTTGCAGACCTCCAAACCATGAACCACTTGAGTTGAGGATACACACTGACATCCCAAACACACCTCTAGATCCACAGATCATAATATTCCAATGCAAATCAATCCAGACCAAATTTCTATAACTCTGTCATCTTTGCACAACTGCAAAACTTAGTTCTACTTAGATGGCCATAACTTCACCAATTCTCCATGCAGACCTTTCAAATCTTGACTGGAGAAACTTCAGACAATCCTGTATAAACCATTTAATCTACAGACTCTAATCTTCATCTTACTAGGAATGCGGAGCAATCTACTTCACTGGACTACATTGTCTTCACTGTCTTTGACAGAGAGATATGTAACTCACTTGTTTCTTCCTGAGAGGCTAATTTTCTCAATATCCTCAGCATACAAGTCTTCTAAACAAGCAATATAATAAGATACAGCTAACACTAATGACAACAAGGATATGTTTACATCAATGACAACACCGATTAAGCACATATTTGCAACATCTAGTAATGAATATTCATTACCTAAAAGCCCAAAAAAAAGATTTGTGTGCCCAATAACGACCCCCACAAATCCCTTGCTCTCAAGAAACCTATGATATCTACGCATTATAGGGAAAAGAATTCTTTTCTCCACTTTTGGACACAACATTTGATTATTTCAATAATTAGGGTGATAGTTTTTGTTCTAATGGGGAGCAATAGTCGTCATAGAACAAAAAGGAGGAGGAAACTTCAATTGGAGAAAATTGAAACAATTAGGGAAAAAGATAAAGAAAGGAAGAGGATTGCAAGACAAGGTTTGGTGGATACTCATGAAGGTGAAGGTTCTTCTTTACCCTCAAATGACATGCATATTAAAGGTGTTAATGTTGAATAAATGAAATATCTGATAAGAATGAAATTGACCGTGGTATTGTAAATGAAAATGTTGCAAAATGTTATGGAACACCTATTGATAAGAGGAATATCATGGACAAAGAAGAAGAAGAACATAGACATATGTTTGAAGATTGTGGATATGAATTGCATGATATTGAAATTGCAATCCATAACCCAATTGTTCATAACATTGATGACATTGATAACATGGATGAAACAATGAAAATCAATGTATCTCCAAAGTACATAAGAAGAGAGGACCTTTGTCAAGAAGAAAATTAAATCCTGCATCAATCATTTTCTAATGAGCCCGATGAAATTGTAAAACATCCAAGAACCCCAAAATGGTTACTTTAAATTGATGAGAACATAATGGAAATACTTAAATGCAAGAGGTCATCATGAATGGTTCAATTGTAGGCTTAAAAACTTTTCAATGAATACTTTGAAAATAAAACATTAACCGAACAATGCCAACTTTTTGTGAAATTACTAAAGATGTACAAAATAAGACCTTTACTAAAGAAATTAAAGATTTAGGTAAATAAAGTTTCTGATTAGAATAAAATTATTGTTAGAATTTATTTCAATGCACTTGAAATTCTATTGGAAATACTAGTAAGGAGAAAGATAAAAGAGTTGCTCATAGAGTAATAACAACCTCAATAGTGAGCAAGTAATTAAGAAAGGCTTGATTAGTGAGGCAAACTTGTCTTGACTTAAGCATAAATCATAAAACATTGTCAAAAGCACTAGCATTAAGATCAAGACTAGATAGTCCTCTTGGAAATGATGTTTGGGCTTTTAGTGGTAGGCTTCCACAAGTTTGTAAGAAGCTAATCAATAGCACAAAAGATGAAATTGAATGATTTTGGCACTCTAACTCTAGAGTATCACCTAATGTAAAATATGTTTTAAAGATAATAATTGGTGATTAAGACCGCACACCACATCCTAAACATTATTTGGAATGTATCCAAACAACATCAAGTACAAACAATTTTGTGAAACACATCCAAGTTTGACAATCTCACAAAGGGCATTTGAATCTTCTAAGCCCTTTTATTGTGTGCCTCTTAAATTCATAATACATGTTGTTGTAAATACCATGTGGAGTTTTCTATGTATCACATGAACTGTTATGTAATATTTGTTCTACTTTATACACTAATGAAATGTTACAAGAGTGTGGTGCAATTCAACTACCAAAATCATCTAGGGTTATTGAATTTATTTTTTATTTGTTAGAGATGATGGTTGCATTTTCTACAAGAATGATTGTTTAAATGAAAAGTGTTTACAATATGGTTGGTTATCAAAGTTTGTATCATGTATTCATGAGGACAATGAGCATGATTTTGGAAATCAAATGGTTTAGAAAATGAGATACAAGATAGTCAAATACAATTTGAAGAATGGAGGTGAAGGTTCTAGACATGAGTTGATTACAAGAGAAGTGTTGCTGATTTTAAGAAAATTATATTTTACAAGTATGCCAGACACAACTATAGGTCTCAATGGTTAGATCAACAATTCAGGATGTGTAAAGATTTGTCCCAATTAGAACTATTAGCTTTGTAGTCACTTTTACAGAAAACTACACGTTGCAGCCACAAAATAAAGTTCAATCCTAGTACTACAATTCTATTCAAATTTCTATTTTTGTTCACATCACATATAGACATGCCCCTGAGAGTATAGAAGAGAATAGGAAGATAGTCAAAGAGTACCATTTTTACATGAGTGATGATTGATCTCATCCATCAGGGTAGGTGCAACATTGTTTTCAACAATTTTATGAGTTCTTGCAAAAAAAAATATTAGAATGGTTAAACATCTCATTTGGTCAAATTATTGCACTGATCAATTCAAGAATGCTTGTATGTTCTATTGGTTGAGCAGAATGCATGTAGAGAAGGGTATACCTCATATTTGGATTTTTTTCAAGTTGGGAATAGAAAAGGGGAGCATGATAGAGTGGGTGCATGCATGAAGAGAGCTCTAGTTAAAGAACAACTAAAGATCTTAGAGATTGTGCTACATTCAATGATGCATATTCTATTGTTAAGTGGTGTAACTATGCATTATCACAAGGAGTGGCACTTGATTCAAAAGTGTGTAGGTTCTTTTGGTTGGTTGATGAGGGGATAGTGGGAGAGAAATTGGATTGTCTAAGAATCAATGAATCATCAAAGATGCACATTTATTTCAAAGCTCAAATGCAAGTACATGGACTATTTGGACATGATAATTATCTTTTTTTGTAAGAGCTGTATTCAATGTGACTGGGATCATTGTGATTCAAGTGAGTAGATAGATACATGGATTCCATTATATTTAACCCCTTTATCTCAAGGTCATTCAAATTTACTCAATGACATGAAGAGCTCATTTGACTATGATCATCTTTCAAATCTTGTACAACCAGGTCATATTTATGCAGTTGTTGCACCACATGGGAATGAAGAGATATTAAACTATTGGTTGGCACAATGTGTACAGGGAAAACAAAAGCTAACACAAGCTATGACAGATGATGATGGGTTCACATATCCTACAGGATTAGTTCTTATTGTTGGGACTTGGTTGTGAATATATATGATTAGAAAGAATGCCATACCTGCATTTGAAGACTTTGAGAAGCACAAAACCATACTCATGTATTCACATGTAGTTGTAGCAACAAATCTTAAGTTACTAAAGCATCATGCAAAACTAAAACCAAAAGAACTATAGACAATTAATAATGCTGATCATGAAGCAATATTAGATACTTTGAAGGTAAGAGATGACCCCTCAGGCATGCTTGGCTAGAATCTAAACTTCCAGATGGGACATGTATGAGTCTATGACAATTTTCATCTTATGAGATTCTTGTTTTTTCTATTTTTGGAATTGTTTTATTGAAAACCTTGTTTCTTTAATTATAATGCATGCTTTTGATTGTCTAGGACTATGAATGAGGTTATCTACCATGACATCCTAGATGTCAAGTATAATTTTTAGTGTGCATTTATGTTGAAAAAATTTGATATTCACATTTTCTTAATAATTTGCTTTATAGTATTTTCTACATACTAATTTCTATATTAAAGAGAGCTTATTTTTTAGTTTGAGACATTTAAGAGTAGTTTTAAGCATCACTTTGGTTTTAAAGAGTCCCTAACATTACCCTCATAGACTATTATGTCCATCTTATACCCTCTTGATAGGAATTTTGTCAATTCATAATTGTTATGATGGCCTACCAATCATGTGTCATAATGTCCTTGTAATGAGATTATTTAGCATAACCAGCATGTGCTGGTATAATAGTTTGAATACATACCTAATCTATCCTAGATGCTCTATGAAAGCAATTTATTATTCCTAAGGTTACTTTTAAACCTCCTATGGTTGTTACATATGACCCTATACATGATAGTCCTCAATAATGTGTACATCATAACATTTGTATGTGATAGTTCCCTGATTCCAATGTTTAATCTATTTACAAATGCATTATCTAGTTCTTTGATAGATGTAACTAACCTTTACATTCTATCTTTGTGTATTTTTAATGCATTTTCAATATATAGATTAAATAGTTCTTAATTGACTTGTACCAAAACATTTAAGTGACTCCGTACTTGATTCATCCTAAGAAAAATAGTTTATGACACATGACACCACAATAGGGCCCACAAAAGGTGAGATGGTAGGATGATTAGCGGGTGTGTTCCCAAAGGGATAACTCATAATGTATCAAGAGAGAGTTGTGGAAAGCACGTGATGAGAGATCATAATAGGGGAGATCAATGGTATACACATGTAGTGGTGTTGGAGATCAAAGGAGTTATGAACACATAGACTCTAGATTGGAAATGATCAAATGGCCAAAGAATTAAACCTAAACCATTATATCATCTTATAGCATGGGAAGGTACATGATTTCAAAGGTTAAAACGAGTCCACATCCAAAGGGATGGTATCATTGATCTTAGTGGAATGTTATGCTAGTGGCTACAAAGTAACTAAGGTGACATGAGGTGGGACCAAGGTGAGATTAGGATAGTGTATACATGATGCTACATGATCATTGATGTGAGTCATGAGACCAAAATGTGGTATGGAGGATCAAACAGTTTACACAACATGGAGGAGAGGGATAGCTCCCCATTAGAGTAGGATTGCATGGGTTGTTGAATTATCATCAAACCATCATCAAACCTACTATTAAATGCAAAAATTGATTCTTCTTCATATATCTAAACATTATATAGGATATCCAAGGCCTTTAATTAAGTATATTGAGCCTTTTGTTATAATGAGTAGGTCTTGTTATATATAAGAACATATTATTATACAATTTCACTTATTTTATTTGAATCATGTTTCTATACACCATTCTACTCGACATCATACACAATTACATTTATACCCATGAAGAGATAACAAGAAAAATTTGCACCTTAGAATTTATTGCCTTGGACTTAACATGTAGAAAACATGGTTAGCACTTGATAGAAATAAAGAAAAATTAGGAACAATAGTATAATCACCACCTCATACTTGACAAAAACCTTGAAGCACAAACTTGATCTTCAAGGGAAGAAAATTGGAATGGGTTTGGTCACCATCAACAAATTCTTTAGCATCAACTAGGCCATGGAATGATAGAATTAGGACCTTATCCCGATAGTCTCTGCTGACCTTAACAAGACATGACATCCAACCATGAACATCAACAACATCAATGACAACCACATCATAATCACATAACATCCAACATTAGCAACATATCAGACAGCCCAAATTGTGTGTTGACATGAGTGTTACAACCATATTAATGACAACCTTTGAGTGTTGACATCAATGAAAGCCACATCAGTGACAACCTTAGGAAACATATGTGCACCAATTAGTCTCTTACATTGAATGTGGATGCTTGAGACTAAATGTTGAAGATGATCCAAGATCGTCAAACAACATTTCTTTGCTTAAAAACAAATAAATCCAAAGGTGAATATAAAATATCTTCCCATTTCAATGATGAATATGAGGGGAAAAAATAGAGAATGAATATCTTTGGAAACTACTCAAATTTTTCCATGGTGGTGTTGAAAGGTGTCACAATCTAATCAGGAGTCCTAGCCCTAATTGAAGAAAGTGACCTCTCAAAACCATGTGGAAAAAGATAAAGAACAAGTACCAAAGATGTGGATGATGCCTTTGGAAACTATTCAAACTTCTCCAAATTGATATCAAATTGTTACAAACATTGATAAGATGAATCAAGTACCATGCAAGATTCAGGTATAGTAAACATGGATTTATGGTGCTCATCATTTATAAGACAACTGAACCGGTGAGAATCTAGTATTCTTGTAGAAGGTTTCAACATGAACAATGATTGAATTAGATCCATAGACTCATGAGTATCTACATAATATCACTATAGAAGCATTAATAGCTGGAGGAAGAACATGAGGGTTTGAATGTACCCTCATGACATCTAAAGAATGAAGTGCAACTCCATGAGAGATGTTATCAAAAATGACACAAATGTCCTCAATGGTGTCTCCTATGTTTGCAAGATAGGACACAAAATAGATACTCAAAATCTACCAAGTATTCATCCCAATGAACTGCTTTCAGAAAACAATGATGATCTTACTAAACTGAATCACTAGCAACCATGGATGAAGCAACACTAGACTTAATAGAAGTAAGGGATGATGAAAATGAAATCCCAATGCATGTCATTGTACTATATTGCTCATCCCATGATGTGTCCACACTAAATGCCTAAGTATGAACAATAATTAGATTTGTTGATACTAGAATTGAAGACCCTTAGTCTTGAGATGCCAACTTAGAGATAAAGAAGATGAACCCTTTGAATCTGCAATAGGATTCTTAGAAGCTAAAGAATCAATGGAAGTCTTTGTAGGAGGTGAATGAGCATCAATAGAAGTCTCTATGTCATCACGAAGATCAAGATTTTCCCATTCTTCAAGCACCTTAGATGTATCATGATCATATGGTTGAAAAACATCAAGGGGTACAAAACAATCTATAGCGAGATCTTTGGCAATAGAGATTTATCAGAGTCTCCAAACATCTTCCATATTTTGGTCTAAAGGTCACAAAAGTACACAATGTGTGGTGGCCAACATGGTTTTGAAATTGACATAACATAGAATTATTCCCATGGCATGATTAGTCTTGTCATGCCACACTAGTTTTTACTAAAAAGAACTAGGTTTAAGAATAAGTCCATAGAGAATAGGCAAGAGTTTGACCCATCTAAAATTCTTTAGAAGTCCATCTTTCCTGGGCTTATAGTTTCATTTATTTAGTTTGATAACAATAGGAGGTTTTGTAATATTCATGATTATCTCTTCAAATGAGTCATATAATAGATCAATCAAGAGACCAAACAAACAAATGCACAACCACAAGATCACCCCCTCAAAATTACACAATCATGAAACTTTCCAACACAAAATGATTATAACACTTTATATTTAATTTGTGTACAATATTCACTTGCAAAAATTACAAAGTGGACTTGATCTCAATGCTTTACAACTGCAAAAAAAATCTATCAATGCTAAAAACTATAGATAACTGTCAAGTCATATAATGGAATAACTGCATCTCAAGTTTTGATATCTATCTTCTTGTTCATCCACTAGGCGAATGCTTCACCTACCAATTGGTTATATGCTCCCCATATTTCTTTGGTTATTTTAGAGTAGTTTATTATTTCAAAGTATTTCTCCATTTTTGTAAGCCATGCCTCTATGACATCTCCACTTACAGTCCCATCAAATTTAGGAGGTGTAATCTATTTCATATCTCTGCATAACTCAAAAGCCAAATGGCTCCTTTTATCCTCATCTTGTCTCATTTCAAAGTTATTCTCTCCACATCCACTTTGGGTGGTGTTTTCATGATGTTCCTCTTCTTCACCCTCATCGAAGGCTTCCCACCTGGGTCCATTCTGACCCCTGACCTCCTACTCTAAATTTCCAATTCTTTCCCTCATCTCATGGAGCATAGCAAGGATCTGGTCAAATTTTGAATTAGAGTGGCCATAAGGTTGGCCTTCTTCTTGGTTACCCCTAGTGCTAGTTCATGTCTAAACCATGTTGCAATCTACTTCTCTTGAAGTTTGTAGGTTAAGAATTCAATTAGTTTTTCATACTATTGAATCGATTCATAAACTTAAATCCATTCTAATTTATGCAATCTTAAACAAGAAAGGAAATTTTTGCCAAAATTTTAAATTTGCATTATATTATCCATGGATCATATAATATCCATCATTTATTACAAAATTTCACATCTTGCAACTGTAAGTCATTTTCAAATAGGGAGATCTTCCCAGGTTTATCCTCATCTTTGAGGTTTACCAAATCAAATGTGAGAGGTGGATGTACTCGTAGGTACTCATCCATGACCTCCTAAGTGATAATAGGAGCATTAGGACTACTTCCAAATAGTAAGTCTTTAGGCACAAAGGGTTTAATCAATTCATTTGCAAAGAGAGGAACAATAGCTTTATCTTCTTTTTCCTTCTTTTCCTTCTCGTACTTGATGAGTTTAATAGCATTAGCGAATGTTTCAGTATTAGATAACCATGTGCCTTCCAGGTAACCAATTTAACCTAGGCTTTTCATTCTTGAGTCTCACTCCCGCATAGCCTTTAGGTAATGTCCATTTCCCATTACCTTCTTCCTCCAATGTTATTCTTGTCCTTACCATTCTAGAAAAAGAACATCCAAACATTAGCAACTGTTAATGTTTGAGGAAGATTTCATGCAGTGGGCTCATAGGTCCATGAATTGAACCTGGTAGCTCTAATACCATACATAACATGTCATCTCATATTACTTGGATTAACATTCCCAATTTACTATCAAGTAAATAATCATGATCATCATAATCTTTTTTGTTTACAATAATCATTTGCATAATCATTATATAAAAAAGCATATCTTTTACGAATAACTTCAAAAAGAAAATTTACAAAATATTCAAAGATAGCATGCTAGTGAGTTCCTTCTCTTTACAATCATAATGTTTTTCTCATGACAATAATGATAAATTTACATAGAATTTGATTGTCATCATATAATGGAATAATTGCATCTCGAGTTTTGATATCTATCTTCATAAGTCTCATCTTGCCATCTGCTTGGGAAGGAGAGCATCTCTTGAGGGCTTTTCCTCCAACCATAGACTGGCAATCCCCCACACAACAACCTTCTTGGAAGTGGCCCTACCCTTCATGAAGGGATTAGATATAAAGAACCAATAGGTTGACATCTTAGTCTCTAGTATTGTGTCCTTCATAACTCATCACGTTCATACAACTATAGATCCACTCTAACTATGTATGACACTACTAGATGGTTATACCATCTGGAGCACAGCGAACTGACTATGCATGTAGAGATGAATGCATTACTTTGGCCAAATATTTAATATAAATAAATGTTTTACAATGAACATAGTCGAATGTTCACACACTTCTAACTTGACTTAGAAGTTATCTCATCCTACGATGTTTTTGGTTGACCGATTCTGGCCATGGGATGACTTAAATAAATTTTCCATTTAGGCCATATATCTCAAACTTTTAACTCTGATTTTTGGAGTACATTTCAAAGGTTTCTTGTTGTATTTGCAACATGGAATCTGTGACTCCCCACCACTCTATTCATTATTCCAAAAGTGTATAAGTTCTTGGTTTTCAATATCAAGATCAGTTTTGGTCTACATCTTCATGAGATTGGTTAAGATATTTAGTTTTTTTTAACTTGGATTTCCATCTAATCCTTGTTGACTAAAAACATATCTCGTTCAAGTCGACAATATAATTGTATGAAAGGTTTCACATTTGCCAAACATGTCTAGGACACACTTAGAGATCTATCTTCTCTAGTCTCATCATTAGTATATACTCTTTTGTTATCACAAGATAAAAGAATATCATCTTCTATCATAGTAAAACTCTTAGTCTACTAGAGACTTGAAAGGTTCTAATACCTTCTCATCATTACAAAATTAAGAGATAGTTAGTACCATCTTTAGAAGAAAATAACCAAAATTGATAAATAGATAAAAAGGAGCCTACTACTCATTCTTTAATATTGTAAAATCCAAAGGCACATAAGGGAAATGACTTCTAAATACAAATCTTTATATCTCAAATCCCATTTCATGTGACTCGAAGCCATAGTTGACTGGCACTAAATATTGGATGGACTATTGCAATACATAGCAATGTGTGGGTCGAAATATAAATGATACCCACCTATATAACTATGTCTTTGTCAATATAATTTAGTTTTGAATACAATAATTTCTATCTGGAATGACTTAGCATTTAGAATAACATGGCTCTTAGCTAGTTATCAATCCACAAAAACAATCTTTCCTTTCCCAAAAAAGGCATGGATAGCATTTATCCTTTGATAATATTCATGTATGAATGATTTTCAGTCAATAGATAATGAAAAAAAGATGTCAACTGAAACCATGGCCTCGAATTCATTAACATACTGCTACAATAGTATTTCAAAGACCTCAGCCTTGATGGCCTTTGACTAAGCTTACTAGCTTGTTGCTATAGCATAAAGAAAAGATATTGATTTTTGACAGAGCTTACCAAGACATCTCAATGCTATCATTTTAAAATAAAAACTAGACAGTCACATCAAAGTGTGCACATATCAACAACAAGATAAAGGAAACATTAGTGTAGTCTTACACCACATGGCGGTATCATATTAGATGTACCTCATGTTAGACACACAAAAATATTGAGAGGGGGGGTGAATAAGTATTCAAACAATTTCCAATTTCAACAACTTCAACTTATCCAAAGCAGATTAAACCTTAATCATCACAATATCAAGATGAAAGAATAACACAATGCACATCAACACATAACACCAGATTTACATGGAAAACCCTATAAGGGAAAAACCACGGTGAGGATTAACTCACAATATATGAAGCTCAAATAATAACTTTGTTTTTGGGGCTTTAACCCAAGGAAGTTGCTACTCCCTAAGTAACTTTGATTTAGGGTCACTCCCAAGGAAGCTTCTACTCCCTGAAATTAGAACACATTTACAAAGGATTACAGTAATGACAATCTTTCTACTATCTAAAAACTGACATTGAAGCTTACACCTTTGATGATTACACTTCTACCTCTTCACACTTTCTTCTGATGATCTGATCAGTTAGACACACTCTATACTTAATCACTATCACAAATATATCTTCAAAATGAATCAGGACAACATCAACAACTTCTGCTCTTTCTCCTTCAATCACTCATCAATAATGCAATCAATCTGCCTTTTATCTGCTTGATAGCTTTTTCAATCCAATTACAATCACACACACCTCACTCATTTTGATTCACTATTTATACATGATATTACATTGATTATATTTATAATTCACCAGAAACAACATGAAATAAAACATTTACAAGTCAACCAGACAACACACAATATGAAACATGTAGAAGATAGGTCCTAAGTGAAGCCACACATTACACCAGTAGAAGATTGAGGTCTTGCAGACCCCAACACTTGCTTATCTAGGTCCAAAACATCCTTCACAACTTCAAACATCAAGGAATTGCATCCACACACTCTGCTCATTTAGAAATAGGACAACTTTAAGGAAAACACATGAAGATTTGAAGTATAATGGCCTCATCAACTTGGGAAACCTTGAGTGGTACTAGAAACAAGAAATATCTTTGTAAACAATTTTTAGATGAGTCCACATGACTCATAAAACATCCTCAAACACTCCTTTACCACCGCACATCAAAGAATTATGCTGCACAACTTCAAACATTTAATCTGAAAACACTCTATCATCCGGACACACTGCAACATGCTATCAATTGAAAAACTAAGTTGCATACCACCAAGAAGCTTGAACTGAAAAGAGGCATGCAATGCACATCGAATAACATGTCCACAAAACTACAAGGGTAATCGTTTGTTAGCAAGATTGTTGGCGTTGTACCAAAAGATCAACCTATTAATTCCTGATACAACTGCTAGAGTTAATGAATCCACATGAGGCGGTTAAGCCTTGTCACAAACCCAAGCACTGTGTTGTACAACACAAGGAGACCAAGGGTGCACACCTTGCAACAAACCCCCCAGTGAAAGTGAGGGGTTTGAACCTATGACCCGGGCTCTAATACCAATTGTTAGCAAGACAGTTGTCATTGCACCAAAAGATCAACTTGTTAATGCCCGATACAACCTCCAGAGTTAATGAATCCATGGGAGGCAATTAAGCCTTGTCACAAACCAAAGTGTTGCACTACACAACACAAGGAGACCAAGAGTGCACACCTTGCAACATCATTCACTTCTGAAGGAATGTTGAGCATTCCAGTAGGTCTTCATTACTACTTAATTCTGCCAGAGCTCATACCGTTGTTTTATCATACATAACTTTCGCGGTGAAGGGAAATATGATATGAAACTTTGGAAATACATTCACTACCATCTTGACACAATTCCAAAACTGCATAGCCAAATCTATAACTGTGGAGGAATGTAGAGCATTCTGTCACCCTGATGGGAAAACCTTTTTAGAACCAACGCTATCTTCAAGTTGTCAATAGAAAAAACATCCTTCTGGTGATCAAAACATCATGAAACTTGGAACATACATAGAATGACACTATATGAAGCTATGTTCCAATCCATAGAAGCACAACATCAATATAATGATAATGTGGAGCAATTTCCCATGCAGTCTTCAAAGATCAATCATCCTGAAACAGAAACTGTCACCATTTTTCAGAGGCTAAAACTTATTTGTACAAACACATATAACTAAGGAACATTAGGATGAAACCTTCAACATGCTTCAATCCACCAGCAACACATCTAATTCTCTTAGTGCTTCTGATTCCCATCTCAATTCTACATTGATCAAGGTACATCTCAATTCTGCACTGATCAAGGCATAACATCCAATCATGAACATCATCACACTTCCATGATAGTGTTGACATCAATGACAACTTCAATGATAGCCTTAACAATCTCCTCAAACTTGTGATAGTGTTGACATTAATGACAACAACCTTAGGCATCATATGTGCAATAATCTCCCCATTTGGCATTGATGACAACACATACCTGCTCATTCTCCCCTTTTGACATCAAGGGCAAAGGGCATCCAAAGCCTTCTCATTAGCAACCATTGTTTTCTCATTCTCCCCATTTCAATCAACAACTACATATCTACACACTTCTTCTTGCAATAACAAACTCCCCCTATCATCAGCAACCACTACTTGCTCCCCCTGAGAGGTAGCCATCATCAGTCCAGAAAATAAAGATATAACATGAACTCCCCATGGACATATGCATCACTATGCATCTTTAGCAAGGAGGGGAAATTACCCCTAACTTCTTCCGGAGATCCTCAAAGGTGTCCTTTGCAAGAGCCTTAGTAAAGATGTCTGCAATTTGATCCTTTGTTGGAACATATTCCAACTTTACTTCCTTATCTGCAACCTTCTCTCTCAAAAAGTGATACCTGATTGCTATATGGTTGGTTCTAGAATGCATCACTGGATTCTTGGAAATATTGATAGCACTTGTATTATCACACAAAATAATAATAGGCTCACCATACAATACCTTGATATCCTCTAGAGTTTGCTTCATCCACAACACTTGTGTGCAGCATGAGGCTGCTGCAATATAATTTGCCTCTGCAGTTGATAAGGACACTGAATCTTGCTTCTTGCTCTGCCATAAAATTGTTGGCAAGAGACACTGCTTGGCATGTCAGGTGTTGTCATTGATGGCAACTAAATCTATCTTACACATCTGTATTACATCAATGGATCATACCAGAAGTCAAATTGCAGATTTGTCTAAGTCTGAATAGACAAGAACATAGTATATAACAGGATTCAACATCTTGGTCCACAATCCTCCACAAGTAATTACATTAATCTGTAGATTTGAGGGAATGTTAAGGGATGTCAGGACTACCTAAATCCAGTATTTTAGCCTCTAGTGATGAAAGGATTGAAAGTTACATGCATCTGAGTATCAGGTTCCGAGTAATCAGTTCAGTCCAGTGAAGAACAAGCCGACTTGGTGTTTGATCATTGTGTGGATTAGGAAAATTTGTTGGTTAAGTAATTTGTGAGATCCAGTGGTATTGGTCAACATGTGTGATGACTTGAATGTATAGTTTTTGGTCCGCATTGGTATTTGGGCATGGATTCAGCTGACAGAATAGTGTTCTTAAAAAGACCTTAAGTTTTTCTCAAGGATGACTGCAGTTGATGTTATTTCATGTAGCGGATATATATGATCGATGGATTCAAGCATTTGAGAGTGTTGCTGTGCAAATATGAAGGGATAAGTGTGAAGTATAATAGAATCAAGTGCAAAGGGAAGAGATCTAAGCTCTGGATCATGGCAGAGCAATGAAGCAGAGCAGAAAGAGATGAAGTGTGTAAAGTCAATATATTGTGCATAACCAAAACTGTAATTCTGCATTATTAGATGCTATTTCTCATTTCAATCATTCCAGTGAACTCTTGTAATTGATTTTTTAGGCAGTGAGCCTCTTTGAGCAGTGAGCTCTGGGCAGTGTGCCCGAAGGCATGTGCCTTCCCCATTTGTAATACTTTTAACAGAGTATAAATTCTTGTGGGTTAACCCCCACCATGGTTTTTCCCTTAACCAGCTTTCCACGTAAAAATTTGTCTGTTCATGTGTTGTGATCTTGTTGTTTCTATTCATGTGCTCATGCTTCTTTCTTTTGGATGTATGTGGTAAATTAATAAAGGAACATAGTAATAAGAACATTGATTCACCCCCCCACCTCTTAGTGTTCTTTAATTTCAACAATTGGTATCAGAGCCAAGTTCCTTAGAAAAAGTTTAACAACTTGAGGAAGATCTGGAAGGTGTTTTCAATCATTCAAGCATTCTAATGGTATCAATCATCAACTTCAAGTAGCCTTAAAAGATCTTGATCTGTCCATAGCAGAAATTAGAGATCTGCAAGAGAACCTTAAAGATGTTGAAGATTTCATTGAGACCTTAAAAGAAAAACTGAGAAAATCTAATGAAAAGAGAAAGGAGCTACTTCATCACCTAGAAAATCAGAATGAAGACAATATCATGGATGAGGCCCTGAAGGAGAAGTCAAAGGAATCTGAGAAGCTAGAAAAAGAAGTTGGTGTCCTAAGACATGAGATGGAATCCGGGGTGATGAGGCTAACCAAAGAAATTGAGGAAAGAAAGAAGTCTAAAGAAAAACTGAATCAATCTCTGAAAGAAAGAATAGAAGAATGTTGCAGATTGGACAGAATAATTGGCCATCTAGAGTCTAATCTACAAGAAAGTAGGGACAATGAGGAAGAACATGAAAGGCAAATTGTCATTCTCAAACATGACCTAGAAGTTGCAAATGAATATAAAGAGAAATTCAGGATAAGCTCAGCTAAACTTGAGGTGTTGCTTGACAGTCAGAAGAAGGCATATGATAAGCATGGTCTAGGATTTGAGAAAGGTGAAAGCTCTTAATCTGGTCAAAGAAATCCTGATGCAAGGAATCAAAGAAGGAATCCTAGAAGAGCTCCGGTAAGACAACTTAATGCTCAAAGGTATCCATCTTTCAATGGCAGTTGTTTCAAATGCAATAAGTATGGTCATAAAGCTAATCAATACAGAAGTCAATTGAATCAAAATGCATAATCTTTCTCTGATCAATGCTTTAATTGCAAAAAGATAGGTCATAAGGCTGAGGAATGCAAAAGTGGATCAAGGAACCCTCCTAAGAACAGACAAGTATTCAATGGAAGATGTTTTACTTGCAATAAGTTTGGGCATATTGCATTGCAATGCAGATCTAAACCTAATCCAACATGTAATTGTTAGAAAAATAAGATTGTGTGTTTCAACTGCAACAAATTCGGACACAGTGCTAAATTTTGCAAAAGTAAAAAGGAGAACTCACAAGCAGGTAAAGGAAAAATAGAGCAGAAGTTGGACAAAGGCAAGGGCAAAGTTGATGTGAATGAGATCCAAAATGAAATAAACAAAACATGGGTGAAGAAAGGTGAAATGAATGTTGACAATGGGTCCGCATCGGAATTCGGTGCTGATAATTTCTTTGGGAATTGAATCGGGAGCTCTGGCTCAGGGGGAGCTGCATTGAAAATGTAATTCCCCCTGCCAGTAAATGGGTGCCTGAATCTGGCATGATGAATGAAGATAAAGAAGCCTATTGCAGATCTATTGAAGCAAACTTTGGAAGAAAAGAAGCTAAAGTGATTGATTGCGGAGCAATTGAAGATTAACAGTATTTAGAAACAGAGTAACCAAATGTATTAGGGCAGAACATTTATTGCAATGGTGAATTAGGTTTTGTGGAGCATAAAAAGTCATTCATTCAACATTCGAATCACTTTGCATTTGAAGAAAACAAGAAGAGGAGCGCTTGAGCTGAGATTTCAAAGATTTAAAGTACGACAAGTGAATTCATCAGCTAACCCTAATCCTGTGGAGAAAAAGGTATTTTTCTGTGAAGATTTGAACTTGTGATCTTTTTGAAATGGCTACACCTCTGGTTGTGAATATCATTGAGTGACCTAGGCCAAAGTTTAAGAAGTATCCACACAAATTAGTAGAGGTCAATCTATTAGGTGCCTTTTCAAGTGTTCTGTATGGTGTGCTGCATGTTGAAGATATTAGGACTTATATTCATGCTAGCATAGATGAGTTTGGGGATTCAAAATTAGTAGATTTGTTCAAGAATCATCTGAGGGATAAAACTCATGGTCTTAAACCTGAGTATAAGGCACTGTAAGATAAAGATTTCGTTCATATTATAGGGTTTCCATCCTTCGATGAAGATGAGTGGGTCCAGTATGTGCTGAGTCATATGCATGATGAATTTATGTGGTTAATGAAACCTTTCAAGATCACCAAGGATGCCATCAAGGCCATGACAGGGTTGAACTCATCTGGTGGACTGCCAATGTTGAAGTCAATAAAGAATCAAATGGTAACTGATTCTACCGGTTCAAGGTTTAACAAAAGGGCAATGCTAATAAATGACATCACTAATCCGAATGTCAAATTTGCATCAATGGTGATTGGATACAAGATATATCATTCTAGCAGGGAGAATTTTGTATCTGGTATAGCTATCTATGCAGCTTATCAGATGTTGAGAGAGAATGTTGACTATGACTTGTGTGAGTTTCTACAGAACCAGCTAATGGAAAACCTAAATAAGATCAAAAAGGACAAGAAGAATACATTCAAGTATGGTCAATTGGTATTATGTTTGTTCTTCTATTTCATGAATGAGTTACCCGACAAGAAAAGCATGTGTTGGACCAGTGATAAGACTATTGCCAAACAAATAAGAGAGAAGTTGAACAAAATTGGTGACTCCAATGCCCAAAGGACTACTCTTTGAGGACATTTCAAGAATTTTCAAAACATGATGCAATCAAGGGAAAAAATCCTTGCATTTGTGGTTGAAAAATACAAGGATACAATATGTTTTATGGTGGATATAGATTAATGTTTAATGGAAGTAGTTGAACCAAGAACTGTGGATCATGTCCATGGGGTGAGCAAGTATTGGATATGTATGCTCAACACCTTCTGAGTAAACCAAAGGACACCACAGTTAAAAGATTTGGGACATATGGTGAACTCAGTGTGAAACTGCATGTTGAGCTCTAAAAACTTGAATCTAAGAGAAAGATTCAAAGATAAGTTAAAATGTATACAGAAAGCATTGGCATAACAAAAGAAGTTGTGAGACAAAATAAGGAAAGGATAGAGAAAGTTGAGAAGGAGAAACAGGATAGAGAACAGAGAAGTGTTTCAGTGGAATCCACTTCTAAAGCAAGGACTACTAGGAGCTCTAGTTCAACCTCCCGTGTGTCACCTTCTCCTACTACAGAAAAACCTATTGGTGAGGAAGGAAAAAGGACAAAGGTAAAGGGCAAAAGAAAATATGCTAGTTTGGAGAAAGTGGATGAAGAAGAAACTGACTTTGATGATGAGGTTAAGGAATTGAAGGCCTCAGGTACCAAAGCTGCTAAGGTGTCTAAGGAGACTCCCTCTGGAAGCATAAAGTCAAGTAAAAGGCATAAGACAAAGGCCTATTTTGAGAAGTCTACTCTTTCTATGGGTGATATCATTAATTCAGTTACTGCAGATGGAAACTTGAAGCCAATGATTGAATTCTATGATCACTATAGTGATGCTGATAAGAGAGTTTTGGAGGAAGCAATAGTCAAATACCTGAATATCTATAGTAAGACATTATTTGAAATAACCTCTGAAATTTTGGAAAGTCTTGCAAAATTTCTAAAAATAAGAAAAGAGAATGTAAAAGCTTAAGACTTTGAGCTTTAAGAGCATGTGCTAATAAAATTGTGTCCTCAAATTACTCTAGATCAAAAGAACCTGATATTCAAAGAAGTGAAAGAGGACTTCAGGAGTAAGATCAGAATGAATATGCTCATGTTGGGTGAGATTGATAAGATAGTTGAAGATACTTAGGAGATTATTTTGAATGCATTGAAAAGGCATAATCTTCCCACTGTTGAAGAATAAACTGATAATGAAATTGATTCCTCCATTCCAAATGTTGAGGAGTTGAAAGAAAGTGAACAACAAGCTGACATCTCTTCTCCAGAAGATGAAATGCTAAATAAAGAAGATGAAGAGATGGTGGAAGAAGTTAATTTTGATGGTATAGAGGATACTCAAATTCCTCTAGACCAATCTGCTAGAGAATATACAGAGATGAATACAGAAGTAGATGCTCCTGGTGAAGATGACTCTATGAATAATAAAGAGAAAGAAGCAAAAGAGGTTAAGGACAAGAAAGAACAAGAAGGAGAAACAATAAAGAATATTAAAGAGAAAAAGAAAGATGACAGCACCGGCAAGGATCTGAAAGATGGAGCTGAATTTTTGGCAAGAGACACTACAGATGCAGTGAAGAAATTACTTGAGAAAGACAAGCTTGAGTTTGATGAACTGGAGCTGATTCAAGGACCTATCAATTTTGACACTCTTTCCCCTCTACAAGAGATGAAATTAGCATATATGGCACAAGCAAAAGCAAGAGAGGAGATTCTAAAAACTCACATTGAGGACAGTGAGTTGCTTGGTCTTGCCTCCAAAATTCTGGAAAGATTATGCCAACCTTTCAAAAGGATTCATCTGACTCTCCCTCTGGTCAATTGAAGAGTCTGATAAACTCTGTAAGTACTCATTTTGAAACCTTAGAGAAATCAGCAGAAGTCAAAGTCATAAATGAATTTAATGAGAAGATTTTTGTTGAAATAAAGAAAATAATTAGTTATGATAGATCATTGCTTGATACCAGTGTAAAGAGTATTCAAAATGCCCTCTCTGAAGGTGCAAATATTTACAAGTTTTGTTTAAATCAGTCTAAAGATGTTGAAGATATTGAGAAGAAAATTAAGGACTTAGAGCTCAAATTGTCTAACATTTCTTAGTCCTATAGTCCTCTAACTAAGTCTGTAATAACCAAAGAATGTCAAGTAGTGAGTTTGCATGATGAATTGAGCAATTTGGAGAAAGAAAAGGCCAAAGTTTTGGGTAGATTGGATGAGCTCCAAGGACTGATTTCCCCTAAGTTGGAGACTATGTATGATATTTTGGCAAAATCAAAAGCTTTTGCTGCTACTAGTGATCCTACTTACCTTCAAAAGGTAGAATCACAAGCATTTTTGTTCAATGGGCATATCCATTCTAGGTAGCATAAAGAAGAACTGGGATAGTGAATTGTCATGATTGAAAAACATTTTTGGGGATATCTTTTTGCTGATGAACAAGGCTTAAGGATTGTATGTTCATATGTGGAAGTATATACTTAGAGTTTTGACCCATGTACATAAAATTTTTACATGAATTTTGATATGCGGATCCCAGCCTTTGCCATTGATGTCAAAGGGGGAGAGGAAAAGCGGTGAAAAATGAAGAATTAATCTAGGGGGGGAATTGGAAATCATAAGTGTATAAAGTAAGGGGGAGTTGTTCTAACGCTTAGTCATATTTCACTAATTGTTGCCATCAATACCAAAGGGGGAGATTGTTAGCAAGAAACACTGCTAGGCATGTCAGGTGTTGTCATTGATGGCAACTAAACCTATCTTACACATCTGAATTACATTAATGGATCATACCAGAAGTTAGATTGCAAATTTGTCTAAGTCCAGATAGACAAGAACAGAGTATATGACAGGATTCAAAATCTTAGTTTGGAATCCTCCACAAGTAATCACATTGAGCTACGGATCTGAGGGAATGTTAAGGGATGTCAAGACTACCTAAATCCAAGATTTTAGCCTCTGGTGATGAAAGGATTGAAAGTTACATGCATCTAAGTATCGGGTTTTGGTTAATTAGTTTAGTCTAGTGAAGAACAGGCTGACTTGGTGTTTGATCATTGTGCGGGTTAGGAAAAGTTGTTGGTTAAGTAATTTGTGAGATCCAGTGGTATTGGTCAACATGTGTGATGACTTGAATCTATAGGTTTTAGTCCGCATTGGTATTTGGGCATAGATTCAGTTGACAGAACAGTGTTCTTAAAAAGACCTTAAGTTTTTCTTAAGGCTGACTGCAATTGATGTTATTTCATGTAGCAGATATATATGATCGATGGATCCAAGCATTTGAGAGTGTTGTTGCACAAATATGAAGGGATAAGTGTGAACTATAACAGAATCAAGTGTGAATGGAAGAGATCTAAGCTCCGGATCATGGCAAGCAGAGCAGAAAGAGATGAAGTGTGTAAAGTTAGTATATTGTGCATAACTAGAACTATAATTCTACATTATTAGATGCTATTTCTTGGTTCAATCATTCTAGTGAACTCTTGTAATTGATTTTGTAGGTAGTGAGCCTCTTTGAGCAGTGAGCTCTAGGTAGTGTGCCCGAAGGCATTGTTAGTTTTAGGAAAGACAACTGAGAGGGGGGTGAATCAGTTGTCCCAAAATTTTTTATTTTTTAAACACTTAAATCCTTCTTGTAATTCAATAGTATAATAATAAATTAATTATGGAAGCACAATGCAATAATTCAAGAGAAGAGATGCATTAACACATATGACACCAAGATTTTAACATGGAAAACCCAGTTAAGGGAAAAACCACGGGGTGACTAACCCAAGATTGTATTCTCTGTTAAAAGAATAAGAAGAACAAAATGGCACGTGCCAATTAGGGCTCACTGCCCGAGCACACTGCTCACAAGAGGCCCACTGCCTACAAGAGACACATTGTCTACAGAATAATAAATATTACATACTTGAACTGAAGATTAGCATCTTCACCATGCTTGAGTCAGTTCCATTTAAGCTCAATACCTCTGCTCTGCTTTTCACTCTTCTCCTTTCTACCACACTCTCATCTCTGCCATGATACATTGAAATGACTTCACAACTCTCATTTATACAAGACATTGACTTTGGGATAATCATCAGAGTCGGCACAATACATACAAAGTAAATACAACTTGATTTATTACAAAAGCCTTCTTGCAAATCACCACACTATCGGCCACACATATCTGGGACTCCAATCTTCTTTGAGGAACATGCCATCCTTCGCAGAACATCTTCAAGATCATCTGCAAGATGTAAATCATCTAGTTGGCCAAGTTTAGGAAGAACATCATCATCCAGAAGTAATTCTTCAATTACGAGCTCAATCTTCAATGTGGACCACCAACATGAATTGGAAACAATCTAGAGACCCCCACAAGCTTGCCTGAATCACCAAGAATATCCACACCACTATTGCTTACTAAAATCATTCTCTTCTACATCCAGAACCTCAAGAACATAGTCTGTCATCACTGTCATATTGGAATAGATGCTTGCGGATCTCCAGACCATGAACTAATTGAGTTGTCAATTCACATTGACCTCCTAAACACTCCACCAAATCTGTAGAACAAGATATTGCATTTCCAGATCTCACCGGACCTATTTGTGTCACTCTGTCACCTCTGAACATCTGCCAGAACCAGTTTTACTCATATGGCCATAACTTCTTCAAATCTTCATGCGGACCTCTCAAATATTTACTGGATCACCTTTAGACACATATCTACAAACCCTTTGATGTGCATCCTCTGATCTTCACCTTAGCTAGGATCTTCACTTCATAGAGCTTCACTATCTTCACTACTCTTCTTTATTTCTAATAGGACTAATTTTCTCAATATCCTCAACACACAGCTCATCCAATCCTTGACATCAATGCAATAGGAGTATGTTGACATCAATGACAACACCGGTTGGGCCCATACTTGCAACAATCTCCCCCTTTGTCATTGATGGCAATATATGATGTGAAAAACTATTTTATACATCAAGACAAGAACTTCTCCTCACTGACTGACATAGCTCCCCTATCAACAACAACCATTCACATGTCTTCTCTTCCTTTACTGCTCCCCTTTTGATCAACAACCACTTTTTGTTTTTCAGATGTCTTCTCTTCCTTTACTGCTCCCCTTTTGATCAGCAACCACTTTTTGTTTCCACATGTCTTCTCTCCCCCTTTGACATAAATGGAAAAGGGCACATACTTGCATCAATCTCCTGAATCATACAGACTATTCCCCCTAAGTAGCAGCTTCCTATCATCAATCTGGCCTACAAGATGCACATCAGTTCACCTTAATTCAGAACTGGAGGGGTGATAACCCCTAGCTTCTCCCTGAGATACTTAAAAGAGTCCTTAGGTAGAGGTTTACTAAAAATGTTTGCAATCTAATCCTTGGAGGGCACAAACTCCAATCTGACTTCAGTCTTGTTCACCTGCTCTCTCAAAAAGTGAAACTTGATGGATAGATGTTTTGTCTTTGAATGCAACACTGGATTTTTTTATTTATTTATTGCACTTGAGTTATCACAGAAGATTGTGATAGGTTCCTCATACTCCACTCTGATGTCTCTTAGCATTTGCTTCATCCACAATACTTGAGTGCAACTACCTGTTGCTGCAATATATTTTTCTTCTGCAGTGGACAGAGATATTGCCTCTTATTTCTTGTTCAGCCAAGAAACCAATCTTTTCCCCAAAAAGAATGCACCACCACTGGTACTCTTCTGGTCATCCACATCTCCTACCCAATCCACATCAGTATATGCATGAAGAGAGAAATCATGATCTCTAGGACACCATAAACTATACTCAACTATTCCTTTTAGATATCTGAGAATCCTCTTGATTGCCATGACATGAGATTCTTTGGGATCAGCTTGGAATCTGGCAACAAGACCAACAACATTCATAATGTCAGGTCTAGTTTGAGTAAGATATAGTAGTCCTCCAATCATTGACCTGTACATTTTTTGATCTACCTTAGGACAGTCATCATCTTTTCTCAGTTTACATCTAGTTGCCATGGGAGTATTCATTGGTTTTGAGTCTTCCATCCCAAATTTCTTCAACAATTCTTTCACATATTTGGTCTGTGAAATGAAGATACCTTTCTTTGTTTGAGTGATTTGCAGACCCAGGAAGAAATTCATTTCCCCAAACATGGACATCTCAAATTCACTTTTCATTTGATTTGCAAAAGTTTTGCACATACTATCTCTTCCTCCAAAAATGATATCATCAACAAATACTTCGACAATCAAGATATTTTCATGATCAATTTTGAAGTACAAGTTACTGTCAGCAGTACCTTTGTTGAAACCAATCTTCAAAAGATGTTTATCCAATCTTTCATACCATGCTCTTGGGGCTTGTTTGAGTCCATATAGTGCTTTCTTCAACTTGCAGACCATATCACCATGATCAGACAATTGAAATCCATCCAGTTGCTTAATGTATACTTCTTCTTCCAAGTCACCATTCAGGAAGGCAGACTTGACATCCATCTAATATACTTTGAAATCCTTGAAGGTAGCAAAGGCAAGAAATAATCTGACTTCTTCAATTCTTGCCACCAAAGCAAATGTTTCTTCAAAATCAACTCCTACTTGAGAATAACCCTTGCAGACCAATCTGGATTTGTTTCTGACTACTTCACCATCTTCATTCAGTTTATTCCAGAAGACCCATTTGGTTCCAATCACATTTTTGTTTCTAGGTCTGGGAACAAGATCCCAAGTGTGATTTTTCTCAATCTGCATCAACTCTTCCTTCATTGCTTTATTCCATCTTTCATCATTGCATGCTTCACTTACTATTTTTGGTTCAATTTTTGAATTTAGACAATACTTTTCTAAGTCTTGAGCAATCTTTCTTCTTGTTTGAACACCTTTGCTTTTATCACCTATGATCTGATCTTCAAAATGATTCAGTCTTACATACCTGGGAGTTTTGGGAATTTCTTGCAGTTCTATTTCTTGGACAGGTTCATTCAAACGTATCTCTTCTTCTTGTATTTCAGGATTCTTTGGATCAATCTGCATCTAAATTTCAGAAGGGGCTTGGACTTCTTGGACCAAAACATCATTCTGATCATCTTCTTCATATTCGTAAAACCTTGAGGGTTTTTCAATGCCTTCATCAACCTTCACATTTGTACTTTCTATAATCTTTCTCAATCTTCATCACTTCTAGCATCAAATTTTCCAAGGTCTTCATCTCTTTTAATGTAACATTTACTACCAAAGACTCTGAAATACTTTACAGTGGGAGTGATGCCAAACCAAAGTTCATAAGGGGTCTTACCAGTATTGCTTCTGATTTGTACTCGATTAAGAGTATAGACAATAATGCTTATAGCTTCTCTCCAATAGATCTGAGGAACATTTGCTTCCATCATCATGGTTCCAGATGCTTCCTGGATGGTCTGGTTCTTTCTCTCCACTACTCCATTCTACTGTGGAGTCCTTGGAGTAGATAGTTGTCTTTTTATCCCATGTTTCTCACAGAATTCTATGAACTCTCTGAATGTGAATTCTCCACCTCTATCAGACCTAAGACATTTTATGTTTAATCTGGTTTTATTCTCTACCATAGCCTTGAATATTTTAAATTTCTCAAGAGCTTCAGATTTCTCTTTTGAAAAGTCACCCACATCATCCAGGAATGATCATCAATTAGTAACATGAAATATCTATCACCTTGCAAACTCCTGATTCTTGCCGGTCCACATAGATCAGTATGTATTAAGTCCAACAATCTGATAGAAGATTGTTCCTTACTTTTGAATGTGACTCTGCCTAGCTTACCCAACTGACATTCTTTGCACAAACTGTTAGTAGGTTTCACCAGTCTTGGAAGATCTCTTACAGCCTGAATGTTGCTTATCTTGATGATATTATCAAAATTCACATGACACATTTTCCTATGCCATAACCAACTCTGATCAATTTGGACAAATAAACAACTTTTGCTAGTACCAACCAAGTGGAAGATGTTACCTTTTGTTTGAGTACTGGATGCAATCTTTGTTCTAGAACTTTCAAAGATCTTACATTTTCCATTTTTGAATCAGAGATCATAGCCTTTGTCCACCAACTGCCCAACACTGAGAAGATTGTGTTTCAGACCTTCAACATATAGTACATCACTGGTTTTGTTCTTTCCATCAAAAGAAATAGTTCCTCTACCTCTGATTCTACCAGCAGAATTATCACCAAATTTTACAACTCCTCCTTCATATATTTCTAAATCTATGAACTTATTTTTGTCACAAGTCATATGGTGGGAGCATCCACTGTCAATGACCCAATCATCCTTTTCTTCAACTTGGGCAACCAGAGCTCTTTCTATCATTTTATGATTGACAGATTCAGAGGGCATTGGATCTTCTTCCTTGATGGCAATAAACACCCAGTCACTTCTAGATTTGTTTCTTGTCTCTGATTCATCATCTGTTACTCCTTCATCATCATCATCTTCATGAACATAGTAACATTTCTTTTGGAATCTTCATCTGTTTGGATTTGCCCTTGAAAATCTTTCTGGACACCTTAAGGCAAAATGACCAATCTTGCTGCAGTTGAAACATTTGAAGGGCAATTTTTCTTCATACTTACCAGATCCTCTTGGCAATCTTTTTGCAATAAGGGCTTCAAGTTGAGCAGCTTCTGCTTCATCTTCTTCCAGATCTTTTCTTGCTTTTTCATACCATGATAGTTTCTTTGAGGAGTTCTCTCCTGGATCAAACTTTTGTTTGCCTTTTACAAAGGCACTAGCTTTGAATGCAGATTCAGTCTTGGGGGGTGCATCTCCAAACTTGGCCAATTCAAATGCAGCTAATTTTCCAACCAATTGATCTCTTGTGATACTTGAAAAAGATCTGAATTCTTCAATAGCAACAACCTTGTGTTTGTAAGGAGGTAGGGATCTGAGAACTTTGGCAACAATCTCATCTTCATCCAAGATTCCACAAGCACACCTAATGTCACAAACAAACTCATTTACTTTTGGCATAAATGTAGTGATATTCTCATCTTCATTCATCTTTGGGTTTTCAAATTTTCCTTTCAGACTCTGTAGCTTGGCACATTTAACATATTTGTCTCCTTCATGCAGAAGTTCCAGTTTTTCCCAAATCTCATATGCAGTTTTTAAATCTATAACATTTTTCAGCTCTGAATCAAATAAGGCACTTAATAAAGCTTCTTTAGCCCAAAGATTGTCTTCAACATATTTGATTTCATCTACAATTGTCAGACCATTCTTTGGAGGAACATACTTCTTTGAAGTTATGGTCCAATATTGCATTCCCGTAAATTGCAAGTGACATTCCATGCAGCTTTTTCAAAGAGTGTAATTGGTTCCATCAAACCTCGGACTATCCTTCTTGTAGGAAGACATCCTGGATCTCCTCAAGTGGTTAAGCTCTTTTAGAGGAACTTAGCTTTGATACCAATTGTTAGTTTTACAACAGACAACTGAGAGGGGGGGTGAATCAGTTGTCCCAAAACTTTCTATTATTTAAACACTTAAATCCTTCTTATAATTAAACAGTATAATAATAAATTAATCATGGAAGCACAATGCAATAATTCAAGAGCAGAAACGCATTAACACATGACACCAAGATTTTAACGTGGAAAACCCAATTAAGGGAAAAACCACCGGGTGACTAACCCAAGATTGTGATCTCTGTTAAAAGAATAAGAAGAACAAAATGGCACATGCCAATTAGGGCTCACTGCCCAAGCACACTGCTCACAAGAGGCCCACTTCCTACAGGAGACACACTGTCTACAAAATAATAAATATTACATACTTGAACTGAATATTAGCATCTTCACCATGCTTGAGTCAGTTCCATTTAAGCTCAATACTTTTGCTCTACTTTTTGTTCTTCTCCTTTCTACCATACTCTCATCTCTGCCACGATGCATTGAAATGACTTCACAACTCTCATTTATACAAGACATCAACTTTGGGATAATCATCATGTTAAGGGAAAATTGGATTCAAATATGAATAAACGATAATATCAATATCAAGTTACCCAAAACTTAATGAAATGGTGAACAAAGAAGATTCAATAAAAAATGAACAATAACAAAGCAAACCTCCTTAATTTGAAGCTTCCATTGATCGCCTATCACAATCGATCTTGCATGTATGAAATAGGGCCTTTAGAGAGTGCACTTCCTTGCTATGCTTCAAGAATGTCAATTGGGAATGGCTATGATAATATCGCCATGAAGAGGAGCTTCACAACGATGGTAGTGGTGCGTAGTAACGAGTGTGATCACAAGAAATGAAGGAATTGGTGCCAAAGGCGCGCTGTAATTCCTGCAGAGTAACGATACTTAAAGCTTGGATGATTGGAATGGAAGAGTGAGGTTGAATTTATAGACTTGAGAAAGAGAAGATCAATGGTTGAGAAGAAATAAGAAAATCAATGGTTGAGAATGGTTGAGAGAACGTGCAATGAATAACAAGAAGACATGTGTCTTGCTTTGTTTTGCATGAGAGGATTTGTTAAGAATAGAAGAATGAGTTAAACCAATTAAAAGAATATAATAATCAGTTAAATGATTTAAAAGAAGAAGAAGGGATTTGCATGAGAATAAAAAGATATTTTGCTTTATTAAATATTTAGGAATATTTAATTGCACGTGCCTAAAGATTGAATTATATTTAGAGACAACTCAATTTAGAAGAAAAAAAGACAACTTAAATAAATATTTGATTTATTTAAATTTAGAGAAGATATTATTGGAAGAAATAATTAAATAATTGATATTATTTAATTTAGAAGATAAGAAAGCAAATTAAATAAATAAATTTATTTAATTGTTGTGCATGATTTTGGAAGAATAAATAAAATATTTGATTGTATTTTATTTTTGGAGATTGAAAGGATTTAAATAAATTTGATTTGATTTATTCAAACTTGGAAGAATGATTTTGACTTAATTAAATAATTAAGAATTATTTACTTGTTTGGAGGAATTTAATTAAATAAAGGATTTTATTTAAT
The DNA here is from genome assembly GCA_027924645.1 of Cunninghamia lanceolata. NCBI lineage: Eukaryota > Viridiplantae > Streptophyta > Pinopsida > Cupressales > Cupressaceae > Cunninghamia > Cunninghamia lanceolata. Next base: position 4,528,800 of record BSBN01000378.1, on the reverse strand, counting down.
TGATGGAAGAATATGAATCAAATAAATAAATTTGGTTATTTATTTATTGATAGAGGAATTAGAAGGGAATAAATATTTAAGAATACTTATTTAGACCGAATTGTGTCATTTTTAGGCATATACATTTTGCCCCTCTTTGATGCAATGCAGTTTATGGTGTTGCCTCAAAGAACAAATAGTCTGATAATGATACATGCCCCAGTTTGCCCCTGGTACAGGTTATGACGATAGGATGCCCCCTCGGGAGATTGGACGAGAAGAAGGCAGAAGGCGTGAGACAGACAATCTCATGAAGATGAAGGTGAAAAATAGGTTCGGATGAAGAAAGAGCTAAAATGATACACTATGCAAGATAGAATGATAACACACACAAGCTGTTAGGGTAAAATGTGGATTAATCAATTTAACAATAATAAACCCAAACATCAATAGAATAATTAAATCAAGAAAGATTGAACTAAATGGAGCAATAAATAACACAATGCAAACCTTCCTTGTTTCAAAGCTTCTATTGTTCGCCTATTAAAACCATCCTTGCTGGTATGAAGTAGGCCCTCAAAGAGTGCACTCCTTTTGTTGTGTTGTAGGATGTCGGTAGTAAATGGCTGTGTTGATAGATATTGCTATGAAGAAGAGCTTCAAAGTGAATGGTGATCTCAAGTAGATTGTATTGGGGGTGCCAAAGGCGCGCTGTTGGATTTCTGTAGAGTAACAATACAAATAACCTGGATGAATAGAATGGGAGGATGAGGTTTCTTTTATAGACTCAAAAGAATGAGGATCAACAGTTGAGAAGAAGTATGATGATCAATGGCTGAGAATGGTTGAGGAATGTGCAACCAGTAGGAATAGGACAAGTGTCCAAGTTCCATCATGCAACAGGGGAGTTAACAGAATTGATTGAAGAGTTAACAAAATTGACCAATCAGTTAAGTGAATTGATTGGGGAGTTGACTGAATTGATTGATCAGTTAACTAGGTTGATTGAGGAGTCAACAGAATAGATTGACTAGTGAACTCAAATGACTAATTAGTTAACAGATTTGATTGATGAGTTAACTAAATTTGACTAGAGGATAAATAGGACATGTGGGTGAGAGAATATTAGCTAATTAAATATTTAAAATATTTAATTACATGTGCAACATGGTGAGGTGGAAAAGGTGAGGTGGAAAGATGAGGTGGATTTATGAAATTAGGACTTAGGATAGAGGAATTTATGATTAATTAAATAATGTAGGATTATTTAATTATGTGAAACATTAGAAGAATTTAGGGAATTTAATTAAATAAATTAATTTTATTTAATTATGGGATAATAAACCAATCAAATAAACTTAGAATATTTATTTAATTGATAGAAGAAATAAAAAGGGAATAAATATTAAGAATATTTATTTAGAATGAATCATGTCATTTTTAGGCGTATACACAAGCAAGTAAGTATGCACAAATGATACAAGAACAAACAAGGTATTGCCCCTGTCAAGCGGTAAACCAATGATATATTGATAACAATATACGATAGTGTTGTCATGGCGGGGAATGATATATCCCTAGACCAACACGGCAGGCGTGTTGTCATGGCGAAGAATGATAGATCCCTAGAGCAATACGAAGGATAGTGTCTGGTTTTAAGAAATGAAACATGTCATGTAAGACGCATGTATTGGTCTGATTTCGACAATGCAACATCCTGTATAAGACAATTGATAGATTATAATTGATTGAGTTGGTTTACAACCAGGCAAGGATCAAGACCACTGATTGTGATTGGATCATTTGACAAGATTGACTTGACTCAATTGGTATGGATTAAGGATGGACTTGTATGTGGATCACTGCTTGGATTGATTAGATAAGGATGAGAGATAGAAATTTGGTTGATCGATAGAGGAAATGTGAATGAAGGAATCACAAGCTTTTATTTGTATTGATACTCTGCATTTTTTGATCTTCATTGCATGCGATATGGATGTGAAATGCAACTGGATATGGTATGGGTATGGATATGGAATGCAAATGGATTTTTTTCCATCTTGATATTGCAAGTATTTTGCAGTGCTTATTTCATCATTGGGCTTTTAAAATGTTGTAAGAAAATATAACCATTGAGGTATAATTGAACCGAGATGACCTGAGTATTGCTTACATAGATTTTGATGTAGCAAGTTAATACAAGCATCGAGGTATAATTGAACCGAGATGACCTGAGCATTTCTTGCATATCAACAAACAAGGATTGCCCCCTTTCATGTTAGACCTTGGATGTCCTCGATGATCTTTTGCCAATCATGTCTTTAGACAAGGTTTCATATTACTAAAGTTTAATCCACAAACAATAGACAAAGAAAATAATCATGCTCTCATCATAGCATCTCTAGCTTTTGGCATCCTTGAGTAGCAAAGAAAGGCATGATAGCAAAAATTAAGACTCTATACTTTAACCCTTTTTCCAATCCACAAAACATTTTTGCATTTAGATGTGTTTGTTTCTTGCCATAATTTGGGTAAAATCATTTAGAAGGCTTTAGGAGTTTGTTTGCTTTGTGTTGGATAGGTTAACGTCTTGCGTCAAGATTTTTGCTTGAAAGCGGGCTTTACTTGCGCTTGCTTGCCTGGTGAGAAGATTCCACAATTTTTATTGGTGAGATGGACCTTAAGGGACTAACCTAGTGCCTCAAGGGCTCATTGCTAAATGGCCTTGCCTACATGACAATGCAGAGGCAGCGTAGTTCGGGGTAAACCCTAATGGACCATGGATGGACTAGAAGAAAGATGACAAGAAATGGGATGGATGGGATTGTGGGAACCTCAGGGGTGCATTTGAGAAATGGCCTTGCCTACGTGACGACGCAGAGGCAACGTAGTTCATGGACTTGGACCATGGATACTAACGAGAGACACTAGACTAGGCTGACACTATGGATAGGATATGAGATAAAACCTTGGTTGACAAGACAACAAAGAGAGAGTATCAAGCCATGATAGGTTATCGTTAGGTTTTTATTATGGAATGGATATGGATCGAATGGGACACGAGGAAGAATGGACACAAGGTGATTGGTTTCCCAAAGATGGAGGAAGCGGTTTATCACAAGTAACACCTGTTTACCAAGTTTTCACCACTTTCTTTTATTTGCACGAAAAGCTAGAAAGTAAACATGACGCCTGTTTGCTAGCTTTTCATCATGATACCTATCCAAGGCACCTGTTTGCTAGGTTTTCACCAAAGGACGATTTTTTGTATTTTTCTAATTTTTTTGTATTTTTTCTTATTTTTTTTATTTTTTTTATTTTTTTGTATTTTATACCCCCCTTACATTGGGGTTCTCCTAGGTATATGATGCAGAGCATCTAGGACAACAAAAGCATGGTGCAAAACTCCACATGCAATAACTCACAAGTTCACTGTTCTCTGACAGAAATCAGGCTTCTAACAATGAAGGCTTTAACACAACATAATACTTGTTCATGACATAAGAAAGAGGGACTTCAGGGAACTCATCTTCCAAGACACTTAACTCCATCTAAGTTTCCATACAACCCCCTATACAGGGTCTAAAGGACAGCAGTCCTTAGACTGCCATAACTTTGCTGCTCCAAGATAGTCACACAAACCTCTTTGAGATGATCTCCCCCTACACAAACACAATCTCATTGCAACATAGCAAACCTAATCATGCATTCACCCTAATGCCTTCATTGGCAAAGCAATAACATGACAAGCAAATCTCTTACCTTCTTGGCAGTGACTGTCTCCAAGAGGACTGTCAGAGGCAGCATAAGGTAGATGACTATTTTCTTAGAGAAACCCCTTCCTACACCCTTTCATAGGACCATGATCAAGTCTAGGGCATCATACATCATTGCTAATGACTGATATTTCACCAAAAGTCCACTTCCACAGTCACTGATCACCATCCTTATGTTGTTGTCCTCCTCCAACTTCCAATACATGGATCTACAGAGTTGTTTAACATGACTTACTCACACTAGACCATTCTCTTGCCTCCACATTCCTCACAAGACATTGTATTACCTAACATACAACCCATTCCATTGAGTAGGACAGACAAAGGTCAATGGAATGGGTAGAAATCCATCGGGTACTCAGAAGAAGCCCTAGTTTAGGTTTCAAGATAGTCTCACACAAAACAGTGTTTCTCTCACACGAAGATTAATGTCAAGAGCCCAAAAAAGTTTCAAAATAAAGTTAACTCAACCCTCTAACTATCCATTACAAACTTGGCTTTTGACTGTTCTGTACAGGTACGGATTTCACAGAAAAATAGCGAATTTCTTGACAGAACAGTCAGTTTTAAAGGGCAGTTTGAAGTCTTCCAAAAAAATTATGCTTTCTAACTAATATCAAGGATCCAAACTTGTCTTAATGGCAGTCAATCCAACAACCTTCACTTCCAATCAACCAACATTCCCCAACAATGCCATACAATACAGTAGTATGGGCTCAAAATACACAAGAATGTAGAAAAATACAGGAAAAGGCAGAAAACAGAAGTTTTAGTTATATTTCTCAAATCCACCGGATGTCTTTTTTTTAAATCCATCCTCTCTGGCTTCAAATAAGCCTCATACATTTTCTAGAAGTCATTTGGGATGGTTGGGGTTTAAGAAACTACCCAACCACCAAGCTCTTTCTTTATTTCTAACTGTTGCTCTAAAGACTGATTTAGTAACTGTCTTTTCTCACCGACTGCTTTATGTCTAATCTTGTTTTTTAACATTTGGAGAACCTATGACAAGGTGTTAACATCCTTCCTACTTTTGACATGCCTTTAAAGGCCTACAAACACTAAAAATTAAATGACTATCCTATATGCCTCAACAAAGGCTTACAAAATTGACTCTTGCAACTGCCTATTACTACATGACTGTCCTACCTAGGACTTACAACAAGAGAAAAGACTCTTTTAGACATTTGGACATAGTCCCTTACAAGCATGGCTTTCAAGCCTTATTACAAAAATAAAATGGTCTCCAAGACCTTACTAAACCAAAAAAAATATTTTGAAGATTAACCAAAACTTAGATATCTTGGTGCTCCTGCACCATACTCCCCGGCATGATGAAAACTCTTATCCCAAGAGTTAGGGGATCTGCTCCAACAATTCTTCAATCTTGTTGAGATGTTCCTCTGACTAGGAAACATGAACTCTCCAAGAGTAATCTTCCTCCTTCTCCAATCTGCATGGCTCCTGTAAATAGTGTTAGTACCATAAAACTTGTTTTGGCGTCCTTGTCTAGGACCTTGCTACTGCAAAACTTCTTTTCTTCTCAACTAGAGGTTCTAATTCATTCCTCCTTGTACCATCTCATGTTTGCCTTCCTTCTTCTGCCTCCTTATAGGGCAATCAATTTCTCCAACCTTGATATAACTCAAGTCCCAAACCTGTTGCTCTTTAGGACTGTCATCCACCTTCTTCTATTACAACTGTTCCTATTGCTTCCCATCATCCTTAACCTGCACATGCAACTGTAGTTTCTCTCCAAAACAAATAGTGACATGTTCCTTCTTCTCTTCACAAGGTAAAGGCATTAGTTTGAACTTCTTACCATCTTTGTGCACCACATAGTTATTAGTATAACCATCATGAATTGTTCTCCTCAAATGTTGCCATGGTCTACCCAAAATAATATGCCCACATGTCATGGAAATAACATCACACAAAACATAGTCCTGATATGGACCAATAGAAAAATCAACATATGCCTTCTTAGTAACCTTCACTTGCTACTCTTGACTCACCCAAATAACATTGTAAGGACTAGGATGATCAAATGTTTTTAATCCCAACTTATGCACCATTTCCTAAGAAACTAGATTATCATGAGAACCTGAATCTATAATCAACTTGCATATCTTTCCATGGCTTAAACAATTAGTTCTGAAAATAGATACCTATGGTGGTTGTTGTATTTTACCTTTTTCCACCATGAGCATTTCTCCAACCATCATTGGAGAGGCTGACGACATTTCTGGTTCTTCTGGCTTCTTCTCCTCTTGTGCCAAGTGAACTCTTCTATCCTTGCACTTATCAGCATCATCCTTCTTAGGACATTTGAAAAATGTGTGTCCCACTTCATTGCAGTGATAACATCTGCCTGTGAACACTCCTCTACCTGATTCAAATCTACCTCCACCTCTATATCCACCTCTCTGATCTACAGAAAACTCCTTACCTTTCTCAGTGTTGTTTTGAACTTCAGTAGTAGGTCTGCCCCTACCTCTATATCCTCTTCCACTACCTCCTTGTCTTTCTTGCTTCCTCTTCACCCTCTCTTCAGCCCTTATGGCCAACTGAAAACACTCTCCAAGTGATTTAGGTACTGTCAAACCAATTTCATCTTGCAAGTTATACCTAAGCCCATTAAGGTATCTTGCCACTTTCTCTTCTTCATCTTCTAATCCTCCTCTAATACTAAGCTTATGAAATTACTCAGTATAGGACATAACATCCATGTCCTTATGTTTTAGATTCTGCCTCATCCTTTTTGTTTAAATGGAGTAATTAGATGGAAGGAATTGATCCTTCATCATATCCTTCATCCTATCCCAAGAAGTGATTTTTGATGCACCTCTAGCCATTCTTTCTGTTTGCACACTACTCCACCATGTAAGTGTTGTTCCTCTCAGTTTTGTTTTTTGCAAATTTGATCTTCTTCTCGTCATTCATCTCCTTATACTCAAAAAAAATTTCAAGGGCATCTATCCACCCTAACACCTCTTCACTATCCATCTTCCCCTGATAGATAGGTAACTCTATGTTTGCCTTTGTTCCACTACCTTGGACTGCCTTCAGCAATCTCACAAACTTCTTTTCTTCAGCATCCAACTCATCCTCAGGAGGATGCTCATCTACCTCCTCATCTCCTTCTAAACCATCTTGTTCATCCCTTCTAGGATTCTTCTCTAATGCTTCCAATCTAGCCAAGATTGATGCATTATCTCTTCTCACTTGCCTCAACTCTCTTTCCCTTGCAACATCCTGCTCTCTTCTGTCCCTCAACTCTTTTTCTTTAGCCTCTAAGGCTTCTCTCAACTCATTGTTCTCTCTAGCTATTTGATTCTTAGGAGGCATCCTTACAACTCTCTCAAACCCTTACTATTTCACAAGATCCTTTACTCCATCAAGGACCTACTAGTGGCTCTGATACCAATATGATGCAGAGCATTTAGGATAGCAAAAGCATGGTGAAAACTCCACATGCAATAACTCACAAGTTCATTGTTCTCTGATAGAAATCAGGCTTCTAACAATGAAGGCTTTAACACAACATAATACTTGTTCATGACATAAGAGAGAGGGACTTCAGGGCACTCATCTTCCAAGACACTTAACTCCATCTAAGTTTCCATACAACCCCCTATGCAGGCTCTAAAGGACAGCAGTCCTTAGACTGTCATAACTTTGCTGCTCCAAGACAGTCACACAAACCTCTTTGGGATGATCTCCCCCTACACAAACACAATCTCATTGCAACATAGCAAACCTAATCATACATTCACCCTAATGCCTTCATTGGCAAAGCAATAACATGACAAGCAAATCTCTTACCTTCTTGGCAGTGACTGTCTCCAAGAGGACTGTCAGAGGCAGCATAAGGTAGATGACTATTTTCTTAGAGAAACCCCTTCCTACACCTTGTCATAGGACCATGATCAAGTCTATGGCATCATACATCATTGCTAATGACTGATATTTCACCAGAAGTCCACTTCCACAGTCACTGATCACCATCCTTATGCTGTTGTCCTCCTCTAACTTCCAATACATGGATCTGCAGAGTTGTTTAACATGACTTACTCACACTAGACCATTCTCCTACCTCCACATTTCTCACAAGACATTTTATTACCTAACATACAACCCATTCCATTGAGTAGGACAGACAAAGGTCAATGGAATGGGTAGAAATCCATCGGGTACTCAGAAGAAGCCCTAGTTTAGGTTTCAAGACAGTCTCACACAAAACAGTGTTTCTCTCACACCAAGATTAATGTCAAGAGCCCAAACAAGTTTCAAAACAAATTTAACTCAACCCTATAACTATCCATTACAAACTTGGCTTTTGACTATTCCGTACAGGTACGGATTTCACAGAAAAATAGCAAATTTCTTGACAGAACAGTCAGTTTTAAAGGGTAGTTTGAAGTCTCCCAAACATATTATGTTTTCTAACTAATATCAAGGATCCAAACTTGTCTTAATGGCAGTCAATCCAACAACCTACACTTCCAATCAACCAACATTCCCCAACAATGTCGTACAGTACAGTAGTACGGGCTCAAAATACACAAGAATGCAGAAAAATACAGGAAAAGGCAGAAAACAGAAGTTTTAGTTATATTTCTCAAATCCACCGGATGTCTTTTTTTTTAATCCATCCTCTCTGGCTTCAAATACACCTCATACATTTTCTAGAAGTCATTTGGGATGGTTGGGGTTTAAGAAACTGCCCAACCATCGAGCTCTTTCTTTATTTCTAACTGCTGCTCTAAAGACTGATTTAGTAACTGTCTTTTCTCACCGACTGCTTTATGTCTAATCTTGTTTTTTAACATTTGGAGAACCTATGACAAGGTGTTAACATCCTTCCTACCTTTGACATGCCTTTAAAGGCCTACAAACACTAAAACTTAAATGACTATCCTATATGCATCAACAAAGGCTTACAAAATTGACTCTTCCAACTGCCTATTACTACATGACTGTCCTACCTAGGACTTACAACAAGAGAAAAGACTCTTTTAGACATTTGGACATAGTCCCTTACAAGCATGGCTTTCAAGCCTTATTACAACAAGAAAATGGTCTCCAAGACCTTACTAAACCAAAAAAAATAATTTGAAGATTAACCAAAACTTAGATATCTTGGTGCTCCTGCACCAGTATAGAACCAGCGAAGATGCATGTTGTTGATTGGGTCATCTAACATCCTCTAACGTTACTAACTGATATGCCCCTGATCCATAAGCAGCTACGATCACATAAGGCCCAAGCTAGTTGGGTTCGAACTTGCCTTTCTTTTCCCTATCCTGCTGATTACGGGGATTCTCTTTAAGTACTAGATCTCCAACTTTAAAGATTCTTGGATGAACTCTGTGGTTATAGCTTCCTGACATCATCTGTTGATATGCTTTGAGATGGTCAAAGTCTTTATGTCTCCTTTCTTCTAGAAACTCTAGTTCTTGCAATCTGGAAACCCTGTATTCTTCATCTGATATGAGACCTTTTAATGACACCCTGAGAGATGGTAATTTGACCTCAATGGGGAGGATAGCTTCTGAGCCATAGACAAGGGCGTAAGGGGTAGCACCTGTGGGAGTGTGTCTATTGGTTCTGTAGGCCCACAAAGCAGGATTGAGTTGGATGTGCCAATCATGGCTAGCATCATTGACTGTCTTCTTGAGGAGTTTCAAGATGGTCTTATTGGATGCTTTAGCTTGACCGTTGCCTTGGGGGTAATAGGGTGTGGAGAAATGGTGTTGGATTTTGAATCGGTCACAGAGTTCTTGGACATCCTAGTTTTTGAAGAGTCTTCCATTATCCATGATAATGGATGAGGGAATTCCGTATCTACAGATGAGGTAATTCAGGATAAATGAGGAGATTTGTTTACCTGTGACGGTGGTGAGGGGAATGGCTTCAATCCACTTGGTAAAGTACTCAGTGGTGGTTATGATAAATTTATGGCCGTTGGATGAGGGTGGATGGATCTTTCTGACAAGGTCAAGTCCCCATTGGCAAAAGGGCCAAGGTGTCGTTAAAGGTCTCAACTCTTGAGCTGGTGCATGTATCAGGTTCCCATGTATTTGGCACTGCTTGCACTTCTTCACAAACTGATATGAATATGTTTCCATGTTCGGCCAGTAATAACCCAATGCATGAGTTTCTTGGCTAAGGAAGGACCACTAGATTGTGTTCCGCAAATCCCTTTCATGTACGTATTGTAAGGTGGTTAGGGATTCTTCTTGTTCTAAACAACAAAGTAAAGTACCATCTAGACCATGTCGGTATAGGGTGTCGGCAATAATGTATAGCGAGAGGTTTGGCGTATAAAGGTTCATCGTTGGTTTGAAGATAAGTTAGGTGGGAGGGTATTGTCCTTGAGGTAAGTGTAAACCTTATCATACCAAGGTGAAATAGATCCAACTAATAGACATATGGAATGGGTCTCAGAAAGATCATAAGTTGGTTGCCGAATAGTTTCCACTAAGAACTCATACCATGACTCCTCTGGTATCTCGAGAAGAGAGGCAATGGTCGCCATGACATCTGTTTCTTTGTTCTCAATGCGAGGTATCTGCTCAAAAGATATAATCACAAAGTATTCCTTAAAGTCGTCCACCATCCACTTGTATGGGATAAGCTTTTCATCTTTGGTTTGGTAATCATCATTAACCTGATTTATCACTAGTTGGGAATCACCGTAGACATGTAGCTCTTTGATTTTCCAATCTATTGCCATCTTGAGGCCAATGACTAAGGCTTCATATTCTACTATGTTATTAGTGCATGGAAATAACAAACGGTAAGACTTCAGTATGGTGTCGCCATGAGGAGTTACAAACAAGATTCCTACCCCCGATCCATGGTTTGTGTAGGACCCATCAAAGTATATTTTCCAGGAATGTGTTGAGACATTGAATAAAGATTCATCCAGAAACTCAAATTGCATTGGTGTGGTGTCCTACAATGGTGCATCCGCTAGCTGGTCAGAAATGACTTTTCCCTTGATAGCTTTTATGTCTATATACTCAATGTCGTATTCTCTTAGGAGCATGACCCATTTGGCTAGGTGACCTATTAGAGCTTCTTTGCTTAGTAGGTACTTCAGTGGATATTTTTTTGCAATAAGTTTGACTGGATGTGCAAGCATATAATGTCAGAGTTTTTGGGAAGCAAAAACTACTGCAAGACATGATCTTTCTATCTGAGAGTATTGCAACTCATAGCCCACCAACGTGCGACTGATATAGTAGACGGCTCTTTCTTTATTCTCATAATCTTGTTGTGCTAGAAGAGCCCCAAGAGTTGTAGGTGTAGCAGATATGTAGAGTATCAATGGTTTCCCTTGGATAGGAGGCATGAGAATAGGTGGATTCATAAGATACTCTTTCAGATTGTTGAATTCCTCTTCACATTTCTCATCCCATCTGAATGGAATGTTCTTGTGCAGGAGATGACTGAATGGTTGACACTTGTCTGCTAGTTGTGATATGAATCTACGGATTGCCTGTAGCTTGCCTCGTAAAGATCTTAGTTGAGTAAGAGTCTTGGGTGGTAGCATGTCCATAATGGCCTTGACTTTGGTGGGGTCCACCTCTATTCCGTTTTCTAAAACAATAAACCCTAGGAGTTTGTAGGAGGTGACTCCAAACACACACTTCTTTGGGTTCAACCTGACTTTGAATTGCTCTAATCTCTAAAAGACTTTCTCTAACACATCTAGGTGTGATTCTCTTGTAGTGACTTTGCTAGGATGTCATCTACATAATCTTCCATGGTGACGTGCATAATATCATGAAATATAGTGGTCATAGCACGTTGATATGTGGCTCCTGCGTTCTTTAGCCCAAATGGCATGACATTCCAATAGAAAGTGCCCCATGGACAAGTAAAAGCCATCTTATGCTAGTCTTCCGGTGCTATCCTGATCTGATTATATCTTGAGAAGCCCTCCATGAGAGATAACATGGTATGTCCTATTGTTAAGTCAACTATGATATCTCTATTTGGCAACGGAAAATCATCTTTGCGGCAAGATTTGTTTAGATCTCTAAAGTCATTTCATAGTCTGACTCTGCCATCCGGTTTGGACACTAGTACTATGTTGGAGACCCATTCCGAATAGTCTATAGCTCTGATGAACCCTACATCTAGTAATTTCTTGAGTTCTTTTACAAGCAGTGCTATGTGTGGATGCATCTTTCTAAGCTTTTGTTTCACTGGTTTCACTCCTAGATCTAATGGAAGATGATGTAGAATCAAATCTGGATCTAACCCTGGCATATCTGCATATGACCAAGCAAAGTTGACCTGTTTTCTCTTGAAGAATGGTACAAACTTGGTTTTCTCTGGTGGATTAGAGACTTAGCAAAGTGAATGATCTTAGGTTGTTCCTCTATTCCAATGTTAACAGGTTCTGTTGGTTCCACAACAATCTGAGACTTCTCCTGGTGCATGTCATTGGGGAGAGTGTCAAGCCTTCCATCGTCAGGTGCCACTGTTGGGTTTTCACCTTCAAATGCATCCTTTCTTTTTACTGTTTTAGGATTTAACACTGACGCAGAGCGGTTTTCACCATCAGATCCAGTTTTTATTTTGATATTTTTGTGACTGGAAGGCTTGGCACCCTCTCTAAAATAAGCCATGGTATTAAGTTCTATAGCGAAACTAGCTTTATGATCCCCTTTGGGTAGGTGGTCTGTAAGTTCCATGTAGTCAATATAGGCATCATTATTTTGGAACATATCTAGTTGAGGGGTTCCTCGTAGATCCCAGTCAATAATCTTAGGATGCACAAGGGGGAGCGAGTCGGAGGATAGATCTGATTCGTTGATAGTTTGAATGGATATGCTAGGAGTATTGGGAGGGGGAGTTTTTGGGATGGTACTTTCCTTTAAGTTGTTTATTGCGATAGAACTCAAACCTTCCTCAAAAGTCATACTCTCAAAGATAGGCAAATCAGACTCTAATGGCCTATTCGGTAGCATTTGTCCCTCATAGTAGGGGATATATGTTTGAATGGTATCGACCTCTTTGTCATCGTAGGAATGCTCTATTAGCTCATCCCACTCATATTCATTGGAATCTATATCACTGTCCACTTGAAGTGTATGGATCATTTCCACTAGACAAGCATTTTCTTTGGCTTTTCCCTTATCCTTATATCCTAGGCCTTTTGTATTTCTAGCTGATGAGGATGAAGAAGGTTGAATGGGTTCTATGATTCCTTCTCTTCTTAGGCCAATGGGGCCTTGTCCTTCATAACCCATTCTATGTAGGATAGATTCACCTCGCCCATAGATATATGTTGGGAGCCTAGGTGGTTCTTGTTGTATGTTCTCTTCTTCTTCAGTATAAAGCCATTGTAGGACATCTCTTTCCTCTGTCTCATATGATAAGGTCCCCTATTTTACAAAGGGAGATGTGGGGGGTATAGGAGGAGCAGATGGCTTTGGAACATGCTTGGGTCGACCAAAGGATCTAGGAGATAAAGGCATCTTGGCTAGATTAAGGTTGTACTCTATGGAGTATTCCCCCACTCCTTTTTCTTTGATGGTAATTTTCTTCTCTTTGGACCTTGATGAGGAAGCTTCAGAGGTAGAATCATGTTGTGGGATAGGGGATGTAGATGCTCTATTGTTTGCTATGATGCAATTGGTCTTTGAAAGGATAGAGTTATAATGCTAGAAGGGGTCAGGGTCACCTTGGATGGTGACTTGCTTGCCATTGTGCGGGAATTTTATGTATTGGTCATAAGTAGAGAGAACATCTTTCATGGCATGAATCCATGGTCTACCTAGGAGAATATTATAGGCGAGCTCCCTATCTAGGACTTGGCACACAACATATTTTATTATCAGTCCCACTTGTATGGGAAACACCACTGTTCCTTTTGTAGTTCTCTCCTCTTCATCATAGGATTTGATAGTTATCTTCTTTCTTGGATCAACTGCGTTTTCAGAGAACCCCAATGTAAGGACTAGATTTAATGTGCAAATATTTAAACCAGCTCCCCCATCAATGAGAACCCTCTTGATGCGGTGCTTATGGATGAAGGTGATGATGTGAAGAGGGGTGTTATGGGGTTGAGACACTAAGAGTTCATCTTGTTCGGTAAATGATATGGTACTCGATGAGGTCAGATTACCTAACATGGGCTGAAACTTCTCTTGGGCCAAGTTAGTGGGTACAGTCATTTCCACTAAGGCTTTATTGAGAATCTCCTTGTGGGAAGGAGATAGACGCAACAACTCTAATATAGAAATGTGGGCCAGAGTCTTCCGAAGTTGGTCTATGACACTATACTAATGGGGATTGGACTGAGAAGGTGACGACCTTGGAGGGATGGTATTCAATGTGACTTTACCACTACAGGTAATCATACTACAATTATTTCAGTTAGGCTCTGATTGTTGGTTCGGTGTGACCACATTGATCTGTAGGACATGCTCTGATATGCAATTGATGGTATAGTCAAACGGCACACTTGCGTAGTTGGCATTACTATTCCCACTATTCTAATTTTACCTATTGCGGTTGTTGTTGTTGTTGTTACTATTGTTGTTATTAGTGTTTCCGTTGTTGTTATTGTTGTTGTACGGCCTGTCATGATTGAGAAGTGGATCCCTGTAAGCCACATGTGTCTCATTGGAGGTATGTTGTTGGGTTCCTCCTTAATTTTGATCAAGCACATCTTGAATAACATGTTTGAGATGGATGCAATTGTTGGTTGTATCTCCCCTTCCTCTATGATACTCACAATAGTCAGTGTTTTTCCAGTAGTGAGGTTTGATTTGGGGCTCATAATCACTTGTTGGCGGTAGAGAGATTTCATTGTTAGCCAATAGATTCCTTAATGCGGATTCTTGGGACTCACCCAGTGGTGTGAACTTTCATCTTGGATTTGAGGTGAACCATGGTCTTGGCTCCCTAGAGAATGTTTTGTTGGTTGTAACATTTCTTGCCTCTCCTTTGAGAGTGAATATCGGTTGTTGCTTGGGAGCCGCCACCTTGGCATCAACTACTCCATCGTTGACGACATTTTTGTTTTTAGTCCAAAACTTTGATTTGTCAGTCATATAATTGGAGGTAGGTGTGTCCTTGTATTACTTGATTTGCCCCTTGGCGATCATAGCTTTTTCGATGAACAATCCCATTTCAATGACCTTTGAAAATGAAGTAGGGCATTGGATTTGTATTTGATAGCTAAGATTGATATTGAGGTTATGGACAAACATCTCCATTAATTGTTTCTCTGGTACATCATATGAACATTTACTTGCTAGTTGTCTCCACCTTTGTAGGAAAGTGGTGAATGATTCACCACTCTTTTGTTTGGTGTTGCATAAATCGAGCATAGAGACTTTGTGTTCAATATTGTAAGAGAAGTGTGTGATGAATTTGTTGACTAACTCGTCAAAAGATTTGATGCCTGGTGGGAGCCGTAAGAACCACTCCATGGCTTGACTACCTAGAGATCTAGGGAATAGTCTCATTAAGTAAGTCTCATTGTGAGCTACTTCCATACATGCTGCATTGAATTCCCTAATGTGATCTCTAGGGTCCCCTTTCCCTTTGTATTTATCAAACTTAGGAACTTCGAATCGAAAGGGAAATGATGTCATGTTCAAACTTTTATCAAAGGGGTACGGTGCAATATCTTCCAAGGAATAGGTTTTAGTGTTTGTACCTATCTTGAGGTCTGACATTTGTTGCTTTAGACCCTCGAGTTGTTTCCTCATTTCTTTCATAGGAGCACTTGGGTCTATGGCTTTCTTTCCTTTTTCATTCTTATCTTCCGCATTTGGATCTATGGCTTTCTTTCCCCTTTCTTCATGATTATTCTCCACATTTTCTTGGATTGTGCTTATATCAAAATCTATGGGGAGTTTAATTCCAAGATTTGCAAGATAATAAAAGTACTTGTGAGGATCATCATGGAGCACTTTCTCTAACAAGCGTTGGAATTTTTGATCTTGGAGGCTTCCCTAATAATCTTCATTAGAGATTTCCTCATCACTATCATGAGGTGTGATGATGTGGTTGGATGATTCATCCATTTCAAGTTGCTTTTGGTATTGAGATCTAGTAAGAACCATGCAAGGTGACAAGGGATGAGGTGGGATGAAACTAGAGATTTTGGCAAGATGCCGATGGAGACTTTTGAGAATAGGATACTTATGACAAGACTTGGACAAGGGACTTTCTCGATCAATGATTCCAAGTAAGATGGCCGATACAAGACGGTAGCCACTAGTAAGGGTACTTGATACCTGTCTTACTATGTAGGGACTAGTCATGCACCAAGACCACTAGCAAAGTTCTGTGACCTACTAGGGTTACTTGAATCCAAAGTGGTACAAAAAAGGGGCCTATGCTGACCTGATATGGGATACCTTTGACCTTTGGACTAGGAAGACTCGATAGAAGGTGAATGAGATGACTAATGAAAGAGAGATTTTGACTCGAAATGGATGGAAAAAAGACTGCAAGGTAAGACCTGATCTCTGAACATGAAACTAGACTAAAATGGGTACCTAGAACTGACAAAACATTTCTCTCACAAATTGTGTAACTGCTCACTATCACGCATGCACCGAAATAGATGCGTTGTAGAAATTGATAAATGCGTTGTAAGTCAAGATATATGTTTTGTACTGGTAAAAAGGTAAATGCACTATAACAGGCAGTAAAAGTGTTGCAGGTCAAAGTAGATGCACCGTAGGTCAGCACAAATGCATAGCAACAGAGGATAGATACGTCGCTCTGGATTTTCTCAATATTTTTGCAATTTTTTGAAAATTTTTCTGATGTTTTTGGTACTTTGGTTACAAGAAGGCCTTTTTGATCTGATTTTTTGAAATTATAGCAAGAAGACACATCAAACACAAAGAATATTTTTATGGTTTTTTATTCTTTTTGTGATTTTTTGACTCTTTTTGGACTAAAAGGAAAAAAAACAAGTACAAATCCTAGGCTTCAAATGGATAACAAGGGTTTTTGGCCACTAGAACAAAGGTGTTTAATGAAGGCAACCATTCGAGTGGTTATACATGCGGCAGCACTACTCTCCATTATGGAGTCTCCCAACCTACAAGGGTTGCGCCTTGGAGGGTTTTGGGGGAGGTTGGTTGTCGGTATAACACAACTTCACTCGTTGTTTGAAGCTTTCGCTCCAAACATAATTTATTTATAGTGGCTTGGAAGGGCTTGGTGGCTAGCCTATTACCACTAAGGGTCATTCCTACTTGGATGAACGATATCCAAGAGCAGGCCCCTCTAAAGGAAAAACACATGCGAAAATGATATGTCTGGCATTTTCATCACCCAAGATAGGGGAGAGCATAGGCCTGGTATCATTCCCAAAACACATAATATAGTGGTTCTTTTCCCCTAGTTAAAATGAAAAAAAACTAGATGAGCTATCTACTTGGGCAAGCACAGAACTTTGAAGTGATTAGCAAGATAGCCATGGTCCAATTTTAACCAAGATAGCAATGATGAGTTCAATTTTATCCACGTAGCACAAATTGTTAACTTTGAAATGATGGTCAATCGAGATAGCAATGGTTCAGTTTTACCCAGATAGAAATGATGAGTTTAGTTTTATCCACGTAGCATGAGTTGTTAACTTTGAAGTGATGGTCAATCGAGATAGAAATGGTTCAGTTTTACCCAGATAGCAATGATGAGTTCAATTTTATCCAGATAGCAATAACTTTGAAAAGGTAGCAATATAGCAATGATTCAATTACCACTTTCCTAGTTAAACTATGTGAGATTTGCATGAGCATCCATTTTACTTTCCCATTAGAAATTGAAGTGTGAGCTAACAAGTGCAACTATATGAATCTAAACCAGTATCTAGCCTGCAAAATAGTTCAAGAGAGTTCCTGCAAAGACGTCAGCATTAGCAAAAATCTTCAAGAAAAACCCTAAAATCACTGCCTAAAACAGATGTGCCGCTTCAAAGACTAAATGTGCAGAAATAGTGAACAGAAGTGTCATATTACATATGCGCTAAAATAGAGGACAAAAGCATTGCAAAAAAGAGTATATGCACTGATCTGATGTATGCACTCTGACAGGTAGTAAATGCACTGGAACAGTGTCTATATGCGCTGCAGAAACGTATGCGTTGTGACAGGGAACAGATGCGTGTTAGAATGTATCAGATGCACTGTTTCCTCCTATATACGGCTTTCTAAAACACAAAAACTTAGTTTTTGGGTTAAATTTGGGGCTAGGCCCCACGATGGGCACCAAAAATGTTAAGGGAAAATTGGATTCAAATAGGAATAAATAATAATATCAATATCAAGTTACCCAAAACTCAATGAAATGGTGAACAAAGAAGATTCAATAAACAATGAACAATAACAAAGAAAATCTCCTTAATTCAAAGCTTCCATTGATCGCCTATCACAATCAATCTTGCATGTATGAAATAGGGCCCTCAGATAGTGCACTTCCTTGCTATGCTTCAAGAATGTCAATTGGGAACGGCTATGATAATATCGTCATGAAGAGGAGCTTCACAACGATGGTAGTGGTGTGTAGTAACGAGTGTGATCACAAGCAATGAAGGAATTGGTGCCAAAGGCGCGCTGTAATTCCTGCAGAGTAATGATACTTAAAGCTTGGATGATTGGAATGGAAGAATGAGATTGAATTTATAGACTTGAGAAAGAGAAGATCAACGGTTGAGAAGAAATAAGAAAATCAATGGTTGAGAATGGTTGAGAGAACGTGCAACGAATAAGAAGAAGACATATGTCTTGCTTTGTTTTGCATGAGAGGATTTGTTAAGAATAGAAGAATGAGTAAAAGCAATTAAAAGAATATAATAATCAGTTAAGTGATTTAAAACAAGAAGAAGGGATTTGCATGAGAATAAGAAGATATTTTACTTTATTAAATATTTAGGAATATTTAATTACATGTGCCTAAAGATTGAACTATATTTAGAGACAACTCAATTTAGAAGAAAAAAGACAACTTAAATAAATATTTGATTTATTTAAATTTAGAGAAGATATTATTGGAAGAAATAATTAAATAATTGATATTATTTAATTTAGAAGATAAGAAAGCAAATTAAATAAATAAATTTATTTAATTGTTGTGCATGATTTTGGAAGAATAAATAAAATATTTGATTGTATTTTATTTTTGGAGATTGAAAGGATTTAAATAAATTTGATTTGATTTATTCAAATTTGGAAGAATGATTTTGACTTAATTAAATAATTAAGAATTATTTAATTGTTTGGAGGAATTTAATTAAATAAAGGATTTTATTTAATTGCTGGAAGAATATGAATCAAATAAATAAATTTGGTTATTTATTTATTGATAGAGGAATAAGAAGGGAATAAATATTTAAGAATACTTATTTAGACTGAATCGTGTCATTTTTAGGCGTATAAACATCAAAGTTGGCACAATACATACAGAGCAAATACAACTTGATTTATTGCAAAAGACTTCATGCGAATCACCACATTGTCGGCCACACATATCTGGGACTCCAATCTTCTTTGAGGAACACGCCATCCTTTGCATAACATCTTCAAGATCATCTGCAAGATGTATAAATCATCCGGTCGGCCAAGTTTAGGAAGAACATCATCATCCGAAAGTAATTCTTCAATTACGATCTCAATCTTCAATGTGGACCACCAACACAAACTGGAAACAATCTAGAGACCCCCACAAGCTTGCCTGAATCACCAAGAACATCCACACCACTACTGCTTACTGAAATCATTCTCTTCTACATCTGGAACCTCAAGAACACAGTCTATCATCACTGTCATATTGGAATAGATGCTTGTGGATCTCCAGACCACAAACCAATTGAGTTGTCAATTCACATTGACCTCCTAAACACTCCACCAAATCCGCAGAACAAGATATTGCATTTCTAGATCTCACCGGACCTATTTGTGTCATTATGTCACCTCTGAACATCTGCCAGAACTAGTTTTACTCATATGGCCATAACTTCTTCAAATCTTCATGTGGACCTCTCAAATCTTTATTGGATCACCTTTAGACACATATCTACAAACCCTTTGATACACATCCTCTGATCTTCACCTTAGCTGGGATCTTCACTTCATAGAGCTTCATTGTCTTCAATGTTCTTCTCTATTTCTGAAAGGACTAATTTTCTCAATATCCTCAACACACAGCTCATCCAATTCTTGACATCAATGCAACAGGAGTATGTTGACATCAATGACAACACCAGTTGGGCCCATACTTACAACAGGCATGTGCCTTCCCCATTTGTAATACTTTTAACAGAATATAAATTCTTGTGGGTTAACCCCCACCATGGTTTTTCCCTTAACCGGGTTTCTACGTAAAAATCCTAGTGTTCATGTGTTGTGATCTTGTTGTTTCTATTCTTGTGTTCATGCTTCTTTCTTTTGGATGTATGTGGTAAATTAATAAAGGAATATAGTAATAAGAACATTGATTAACCCCCCCCTCTTAGTGTTCCTTAATTTCAATAGAAACCAATATGCTTCCTAGAAAGAAAGCACCACCACTTGTACTTCTTCTATCATCAACACAACTAGCCCAGTCAACATCAATGTATGCACTCAAATCAACGTCATTACCTTTTGGATACCATAGACCATAGTCTAGAGTTCCTTTCAAGTATCTAAATATTCTTTTCATTGCCTTCTCATGTGTTTGCTTAGGATTGGCTTGATATCTAGCAACCAAACATACTGCATGTATAATGTCAGGTCTAGTAGTCAGGTACAACAATGCTCCAATCATAGACCTATAGACAGTCTGATCCACCTCTGGAGACTCATCATCTTTTCTCATGTGACATCCAGTGACCATTGGAGTACTCACTAGTTTTGAATCCTCCATACCAAACTTCTTCAACAGTTCTTTGACATACTTATCTTGAGAAATAAAGATACCACCATCTAGCTGGGAAATTTGAAGTCCAAGGAAGAAATACATTTCACCAATCATGGACATCTCAAACTCTTTTTGTATATCAGCATCTCCACCAAAGATAATGTCATCAACATCTACTGTAACTGTCAAAATCATGTCTCCTTCTTCCTTTATATAAAGATTACTATATGTGGTACCTTTCTTGAAGCCATGCTGAAGTGAGTACTTATCCAATCTTGTATACCAAACCCTAGGTGCTTGCTTGAGACCATACAAAGCCTTTTTGAGTCTGCATACCATGTCTAGATCTTCTGATATCTAGAAACCATCTGGTTGTTCAATGTATACTTCTTTTAGGTCACCATTCAAAAATGTTGACTTGACATCCATCTCATATTCTTTGAAGTTCTTATGAGCAAAAATAGCAAGGAACATTTTGATTGCCTCCATCCTTGCTACCAGAGAATAAGTTTCCTCAAAATTAATGCCTTCTACTTAAGTGTATCCTTTTCATACTAATATTGATTTGTTCCTTACAACTTCACCTTCTTCATTCAGTTTGTTCCAGAATACCCATTTTGTTCCTATAATATTATTGTTTGTTGGTCTAGGAACCAATTCCCATGTTTGATTCTTCTCAATTTGATCCAATTCTTCTTCCATGGCTTTTATCCATCCATCATCCTTCTTGGCTTCGGCAAAGGTCTTAGGTTATACCTTTGATAACAAACACAAGTTTGCTTGCTCATGTATCTTGGAAAATCTTCTTGTCTGCACTCCTTCATTCTTGTCTCCAATGATTTATTCTACTGAGTGATTCTTCTGAGCATACTTTGATGGGGTCTTAGGCATCTTCTCTAGTTCTTATTCCTTTTCTTCTTTCACTTCTTCTTCTTCATCCTCGATGCAAGGATAGATGTCAGATCTAGTGTCTTTCGAATCTTGTGAGAACTGATACAAGTCTTCATCTACTTTGACATTTTCACTATCAGTCATCTTTACCAACCTTTTGTTGTAGCATCTATAGGCCTTGCTTCTAGTTGAGTAACCAAGAAAGATTATATCATCACATCTTGAATAAAACTTTCCTAGGTCTTCTTCATCTCTTCTGATATAGCATTTGCTGCCAAAGATCCTGAAGTATCTAACAATGGGAGGTCTTCCATACCACAACTCATAAGGGGTCTTAGTGCTATTGACCCTTAACTGCACTTTATTAGTTAGAGAGATAGTACTTTGAATTGCTTCCTTCCGGTATATATCAAGTAGATCTGCATCTTTCAACATTGTCCTAGACATTTCTTGCATAGTCCTATTCATTCTTTCCACTACTCCATTTTGCTGAGGGGTTCTGAGAGCAGACAAATGCCTCCTAATACCATGATCTTCACAAAACTTTTCAAACTCATTTGAAGTAAACTCACCTCCTCTATTTGACCTTAAATGTTTGATCTTAGTATCCATTTAATTTTCAACTAAAGCTTTGAAAACTTTAAACTTATCAAGGGCATCAGATTTTTCTTTTAAGAAAGTAACCCAATTCATTCTAGAATAATCATCAATGAGCAACATAAAATATCTTTCACCTTGTTGACTCTTTACTCTTGTAGGTCCACATAGGTCTATGTGAATCAGCTCCAATGGATTTAAAGAAGAGTACTCCATTCTTCTAAAACTTGTCTTTGTCTATTTTCCCATTTGACATTCCTTGCATATAGTGTTTGTAGGCTTGCTTATCTTATGTATATCTCTCACTGCATGAGTAGAGTTGATTCTTACCATATTATCAAAATTGTTGTGTCCCATTATTTTATGCCACAACCAACACTCATTGGATTAAGCCAACATACATGTTCTTCCATTTACCTCTTTCTAGTGATAAATATCACCACCTATCTTGATACCTTCTGCAACAAGCTTTTCGGATCCTACCTTCCTAATTTCACAACCATTTGCATGAAAAGTAAGATTGTAACCTTTCATGCACATCTGACTGACACTGAGAAGATTGTGTTGTAATCCTCTAACATAGAGAACATCCTCAGTCCTATGTTGAAGGCACAATATAATTGAGAGGGGGGGTGAATCAGTTGTATCAAAAACTTCAAACCCTCATAAACATAATGGCATCCACATCAGTTCAGTTAAACACTTAATCTTTTATGAAGTTTGAACATGAAAAGAAGATAACATAAACTTAAACACATCAACACCATGTATAAGAGAGCACCATATTTTTATGTGGAAAACCCTAAAAGGGAAAAACCACAGTGAGGATTAGCTCACAATATAATGTAGTAACAATATCGAATTACAAAGGCTCACTACTATAGAGAGAATGCTCACTGCAGGGGACTCACTGTCCAAGTGGACTCATAGCCCACTAAGAAATAAAGAAAGAAGATAAGAATGGATAACTTCCATGCTTTGAATTGATGTAACTGCATCTAACATATGCATGGAGATCAGTTCCAAAGAATCTCAACATATACAACACCTTCGCAGCATCACCAAAAATTGTAGACACCTTCTGCTCATTACATCTGGTAGCCTAACACATGAAAGATCTTGTTGCCTTGATCAATTTCACATCATTCACATCATCCCCCTCATGCACACATGCATCCACGAATCCTTGACACTTATTTATACCATCATTACCCTTGAAACAATATTCAAGGTCGGCAAACACACAATATTTGAATTTTGTCTGGACCTAAATATTCCACAGCACAAGGGAATGAAGGCAAACCATTATATGCCTTATCTTGGACCCAAATCTATCTAGGCATGCTACACAATACTCACATAATCACCAAATCAACTCCTTAATTAGTGCAACCATTCACAGTTGGCCAAACAGTGTAAACATAAGGAATTCTTGATCACACGCTTCCACGACCACAACCATAACTTGTGGACCATACACAGGGCTTTAACGCAATCTAGAAACATCCATGAACATCTTGAAGTCACTTGGAAACCAAAAAAATCAGCCATAACAACTTTCACCTGAACACAACAACTTTCACCTAAACAAAACACTGTCAAACTCTGCCACATAATAAATTGCTTTTTGGAGCACCAAATCACAAAACTTTTGGATGGAAGATAGGTAAGATCCTTATGAACACATATCCAGAACCACAGCACCTGAAACTTTTTTGCGAAGGAATGTGGAGAAAAATACTTTCTCCCAAACACCTCTGCACAACTCAGAAACACTGTCAAATAATGTTTTCAAACTGGTGAACATAACTTTCACTGTACAACAATCTGGAGCACCAAATTTTGAATTTAGCATCTTCAAATACTTCTTGAAAACATATCCAAACCACACACTCAAATATCCAACATAGAAGAAATGTGGAGCAAAACCTTGAATAGTATCCTATAAGCCGAAAGACTCTTCAACATACTATTTCCAATATTAATCAAATTTTCTCAAAAGTACTTGGAAACTTAGCAACAGGAACAATCTACTAACATTATCAACACCTCTACAAGGCATTTAGAGAACTTTAACACAACACCTTAATAAAATAACAACAACAACATCAGAAGTCATAGTTGACACCAATGACAACACAAACATGTTGACATCAATGACAATACCAATTAGCACATACTTGCAACATCTTGTTCTTTCTGTCAATAGTTATGACACCCTTTCCACATATTTGAGCTAACTCATCACCTCCAAACTTGATAGCTCCACCATCCCACTTCTCAAGGCTGATAATTTTCTCTTTGTCACCAGTCATATGATTTGAACAATCACTAATAATAACCCAAGATTTGGTTTCTTCTTTTGCACGGAAGGCAGTCCATACAACCATTGATCTTTCATTGTTTTGAACTATTTGCAAGGTATTAGTTTTTCCACATTTTCCAACATCATCCTTTTTATCACCAACACTCACGGCTAAGAAAAGTGTTTCATCATTTGAATCATCATGACCCTCATCTTCTGAAGAACAATTGTCTTCTATGCAAAACAGACTTCTTTTCAATTTACTATTTTTGTTACTTCTACTAGCTTCTTTAAGAGGACATTTAGAAGCAAAGCGACCAACCTTTCCACAATTGAAACATTTGAAGGGTAACTTACCTTTTATATTTGTCAGAGTCTTTCTTCAGTGTTCTTACAAAATTTTCTCTTCCTTTGCCTTTTAACTGACTTTGAAAGTAGCTTCTTTCTTTGGAACATCATTGTCAAACTCTCTCATTTCAAAAGCAATAAGGGTACTAGAAAATTGGTCTAAAGTGTATGCATCCAAGTCTACAGTGTCCTCAATAGAAGATACCTTAGGACTATAAGATTTGGGAAGAGATCTCAGAATCTTTTTCACAACCTCATCTTATTTTACTTCTCCACCAAGGCCTGTGATACAATTGACCACTTCAATCACCTGGAGCATGAAACCATCAATGTTTTCATCTTCTAACATCTTTAGGGTTTCAAAATTATTTTTGAATATTTGCATCTTAGCTTGCTTTACTTTCTTATCTCCTTCATAAATAGATTCAAGTTTATTCCAAACTTCTTGATCAGAGCTACAAACCATCACTTTTGATGTTCTGAATCAGTTAATCCACTCATGATAGAAAACTTTGCCTTGGCATTATTATCATACTTCTTGATTTCATCTACATCTGTGGGAATAGTAGTAGGGACAGTGTAACCTTTCTTGACAGTGTAACCTTTCTTGACATAATCCCAAACTCCACATCCTAGTGAATTGATGTAGCCTTCCATCCTTACCTTCCAAAAAGCATAATTTGTTCCATCAAACCTAGGTATCTTGTTGGATCCACATTGTGCCATCCCAGATCTTCCTCAAGTAGTTAAGATTCCCTCAGATGAACTTGGCTCTAATGCCAATTGTTAGACACACAAGAATACTGAGAGTGGGGGTTGAATCAATATTCAAACAATTTCCAATTTCAACAACTTCAACTTATCCAGAGCAGATTAAACCTTAATCATCACAAGTCAACATGAAAGAATAACACAATGCACATCAATAAATAAGACTAGATTTACGTGGAAAACCCTAGAAGGGAAAAACCAAGGTGAGGATTAACTCACAATATATGAAGCTCAACTAATAACTTTGTTTTAGGGGCTTTAACCTAAGGAAGCTGCTACTCCCTAAGTAACTTTGATTTAGGGTCACTCCCAAGGAAGCTTCTACTCCCTGAAATCATAACACATTTACAAAGGATTATAGTAATGACAGTCTTTCTACTATCTGGAAACTGACATTGAAGATTACACCTTTGATGATTGCACGTCTACCTCTTCACACTTTCTTCTGATGATCTGATCAGTTAGGCACACTCTATACTTAATCAATGTCACAAATATATCTTCAAAATGAATCAAGACAACATCAACAACTTTTGCTCTTTCTCCTTCAATCGCTCATCAACAATGCATTCAATCTACCTTTTATTTACTTGCAAGATTTTTCAATCCAATTGCAATCACACACAACTCACTCACTTTGATTCACTATTTATACATGATATTACATTGATTACATTTCTAGTCGGCTAGATACAACATGAAAGAATACATTTACAAGTCGGCCAGACAACACACACTATGAAACATGTAGAAGATAGGTCCTAAGTGAAGCCACACATTACACCAGTAGAAGATCTAGGTCTTGCAGACCCCAATAGTTGCTTATCTAGGTCCAAAACATCCTTCACAACTTCAAACATCAAGGAATTACATCTACACACTCCACTCATTTGGAAATAGGACAGATTTAAGGAAAACACATGAAGATTTGAAGAATAACGGCCATATCAACTTGGAAAACCTTGAGCGATACTAGAAACAAGAAAGATCTTCATGAAACTTTCCCAGATGACTCCACATGACTCATAAAACATCCCCAAACACTCCTTTTCCACTGCACATCAAAAAATTGTGTTGTACAGCTTCAAACATTTACTCTAAAAACACTGTCTTCCGGAACACACTGCAACATGTTATCAATTGAAAAACTGAGTTGCGGACCACTAAGAAGCTTGAAACTAAAAAGAGGCACGTAATTCACATCTAAGAACATGTCCAGAAAATCACAAGGGCAATCATTCACTTCTAAAGGAATGCAGAGAATTCCAGTAGGTCTTCATTCCTACTTCATTCTGCCAGAGCACCTACTAGTGTTCTATCATACATTACTTTCATAGCAGAGGGAAATATGATCTGAAACGTTAGGAACAACACCTTCACTACCCTCTTGACACAATTCCATAATCATATAGCCAAATATATAACTACGGAGGAATGCAGAGCATTCCGTCACCCTACTAGGAATACCTTTATAGAACTAATGCTATCTTCAAGTTGTCGGCAGAAAAAACATCCTTCCAGTGATCAAAACATCATGAAACTTGGAACATACATAGAATGACACTATTTGAAGCTATGTTCCAATCTACAAAAGCACAACATCAATATAATGATAAGACAAAGCAATTTCCTAGACAGTCTTCAAAGAACAGTCATCAGGTGAAATAGAAATTTTCACCAACTTCTAGAGGCCAAAACTTCTTTGTACAAACATATATACAACTAAGGAACATTAGGATGGAACATTCAACATGCTTCAGGCCACTAGCAATACATCTGATCCTCTTAGTGCTTCTAATTCCCATCTCAATTCTGCATTGATCAAGGCACATCCCAATTCTACACTAATCAAGGCATGACATCCAATCATGAACACCATCACATTTCCATGATAGTGTTGACATCAATGACAACTTCAGTGATAGCCTTAACAATCTCTTCAACCTTGTGATACTATTGACATCAATGACAACAAGCTTAGGCATCATATGTGCAACACCTCAAATGTATGGCCTCCACCATAGAGCTTTAAGTTTGACGTAGAGTTTTATATGTTTTCCCTTATTGTTTTCTCTCTGTTCTTTTTCTAAATTTTTTCCTTGATACCTTCTATTACCTTCCCATATGCCCGACTCCCCATTCTCTCCCAACATCATATCTAAGAAAAAAACCACCTTCAAAATGAAGGTTGACAACAGCATCCACTTCCTGTACCCTCCCTCACATGAATATCTACTCCACTTTGCTACAAACTCTCACATCGAGAGCATGTATCAAATGAAGTGATAAAATCATGCAAAGGTTATTCTAAACCAACTGCATCTCTCCCATTCACTCCACACTTTCATGGAATATGGGGTACGGTTTCACTACATGCACATAGTGATAGAAAACCAAAAGATGCTCAACACAACATAAGGAGGATAAATGATTATATCACATTACTTACTTATACATCATATATGTATAATATGCAAATAATAAAATAATCTATGTTGTCACCATAATAGCATTACCATAAATATGGTGTTACCATCAATCATGCATCAAAATGCAAGCATGGGGTCAAGGCTTACTCCCCCGCCTCGTAGTCTTATACTATTTCTAGTATAATTAAATCGATATTCACAAATATATATATAACACACACACACACACACACACACACACACACACACACACACACATATGTGTGTGTGTGTGTAGACACCTAAAACTGACTTGCCCTGCAAGCCAATTTCTCGTATCTCTACACTACCAATTATCCCTTTCATCAATTAATTAAATAAATCCAATTTATTTAATTAATGTACCCTTAACCACGTATCCCTAACCATTCATCTTATTCACCTTTTGTGATAAATTAATTCATCTAATTTATCACAATACCTTACAACTTCATCCAAATTAATTAAATAAATATGTTATATATTTATTTGGTTAATTTATCCATCTTTCTAATCTTGATTAATTAAGTAAATCATACTTATTTAATTAATCTACCCTACTCTACCATCTAAACCTAGCCTAGTTGATTAAATATCAATTATTTAATTAGCTACCCTAGCCTACATGATCCCTAGACCTAAATTAATTAAATAAATCATTATTTAATTAATTTTCATTCTCCATTAGCCTTGTAAATAATTTTCTACAACCACATTAATTAAGTTAATCCTTTGATTAACTTAGTCAAACCTCACTTAACACTCTTTCCCACACCCCACAAATAAAAAATTAACTTTTAATCAAATGGGTAACATGACCTTTCCAACTCACCTTTCCATTTCCATGTAAGAGCTCTTTTTTATGCATAGAGATCACACATGTGATTCCCAAAAGAACACGTGTCACATGTCCTCTCTTCTACAATAAATTTGAATTTTCAATTCAACACTCCCTCATGAAATGAATTTTTAATTCATTGACATGTCATTATCCACCTCTTCCCAAAATAAATTTTTAATTCATCTTTAATCATCCTCATCCTTCCCAATGTGAGTTTAAAATTCACATTTAATCTCATCCCTTCATCTTTGTTGATGAGATCTCAACCTTTGATCTCATCCTCTCATATCAACCCTTGATTCTGACTTTGAATCTCAACCGTTGGATCAAGATCCTCTCCAATTTAATTAAAAATACAAAGCCAACCCAAGACATTTGAACAACTTCTTTGTAGCATCAAAACCATGTCAAAATCTCTCCAAAATCTTCTCATCCTAACATCATAATGTCAAAATCATCCCTCATCTCCTAGACAAATCATTTCTCAATCTCAATCTCTATCCAATCTATTATCAAATTTGTCATCCACATTGTGTTGAAATGCAATAGAGCAATCCACATACATACAACATCAACTTGGGTAAAGCAAGGAGCTCTTGGGTGCAAGCTCCTCCACCTTATCAAGGAGTGAAGAAGACTTGGAAGCTTGTGAAGGTATAAATCACTCTCTTTTGTGTTTCTTTCGTCTATTTTGGTCTTTCTAGTTTTCTTTCATCTTCAATATATATTAGGAGTCTTTGACAAAAGACAATGGTTAACTCTAACTATTACTAATGTTCCCTGAACATAATTAAGTCAAATTGACATAGATGACATTGAAAAAACCCTTAATTGGCAAAATGACAATAGTCGAATTGAAATCGACTAAACAAGGGAAAATGACTAATACATACCCTATCTCACAAAGGTTCACATAAAGAACAACTTTGGAACTCAGATGGAAACTTGAATTTTTCCACATTTATTTCCTTATCCTAGGTGATACTCTCCTTCCCTTCTTGGAATTGGAAATCTCTTTTCTTGGTTACACTCATAGTCATTCAAACTATGATCAGTGTATCATCAACAAATTATTATGCATCATACTAAAATAATCTCAGTAACATGTAATCTCATGTCTAATTCTAAGCATTAATCACAATCCATATAATCAATGATTTATCCTAACATTTTCCCCAAACGTCAAATCATTAACCTATGATTACTTATCCATTTAATCACATGAAAAGTAAAAGTTAAACATAGTCAAAGTTGGGGATGTAACACATTACAAGGGTAATTAATGCAAGTTATCCAACAAATCATTCGATTGCTCTTTTATTTTACATCTATTCCATTTTTAAGTCATCACTTAATAGTTTATACACATGTAACTGACAAACCTGTCAAACAATTTCTCCTTGCCTTTCAAGTTTAGTTCTCCCTCATCTTATTAACCAATCATCATGGGGGTAAAGATAAATGCTAAGCTAGATTTAGTAGAAAATTTGTTGACAATTAAAAATGTTGCAGGGGTTTTTGAAGTTGCAGGATAGCTAGATTTTCTCAGGAAATTCAAGGGGCATTGCACATAATTATTAGAAGAGTTCTTAAAGAACTTTACTAAAGACCATGCAATTGTTTAGGGAAAGAAAATCAAGGTTAGTATACAAATTCTTTATCAAATCATTGGTATCCTAGAGGAAGGAATACTTTTGTCTTGAGAAAGATATTCTACTTATAATGAAATGATTAGATATTTTGTTGAGCTAGGGGAACCTCTTCCCCAAATAGTAACAAGAAAAGGGGGTGAAATAAAGGAATTAATATAAAAACCATGATTGAACCCCGATGGACTGTAGTGGCCTGGGTGATGAAATTCATCACCTATGAGAGCCAATATGGCACTGCAGTTGGTCCAACATTTCGTATGTTGACCCATTTACACCATGGGACAACAAAACCTAAGATGAAAATCAACCTTCCTTCTTTTTTGTTCCATTCTTTAGAAAGCATGATAGAAAATACAAGATAGGAAATGGCCCCTTAAAACATCATGGTTTAATTACCATGATATATTAACACCAAATCTTGAAATGGCATAAGACAAATAAGAAATGGAACAAGTTTTTTTAGCAATTTGGTAGCCAAATGCCTAAAAAAAATATGGAAACAGGGGAAACTTTGGGTGTGGCAACAATAACAATGAAAGGAGTTTATCCAGAACCTCCTCAGGAACAAGGAATTCCAGAGTCTACAGAACCCCAAACAGAACAAGAATATATGGAGACCCAAAATTCTCCTAAGGAACAGGGAATTCTGGAGCCACATGCTTCTCAATCCTCACAGGTGCCATCAAAATCTCAAGAGCCATCAGAGAAGGATCCAAAAGAGAAATAAAAAGTTGAAATTATTGTCTTTGATGAGGATAGGGAAATAGGGCCACTGGTTACTAGGAAGAAAAGATCAAAGTATAAATTTCAAAGACCTCCTCCCCTCCATAGAATTAAATGCTTGGGTTCTGATACTATTTCCATTGATATTTTTAGCCACATCCCAACTCCAAAAGGAAACAAATAGACTAAACATTCTGATAAAATAAGGGCTCCCATAATTCAAGAAAACCTAGTAGAGGCATCACAACAAACGTCAGCTTATCCTTGGGGGGATGTAATGGACACTAAGAGAATACTTGTGGAAATAGGGTAAATATTTGTAGAGAAAACTATGGTTCAAAGAACCATAATGGAAGCTCCTTTACAAATTGAGCAAAGAATTCTAGAGGACACTGAAATGCATGAAGCAATAAGAAAAACTCTAGATATAGGGACCCAAGGAACCCTTGTAGAGAGAAAAGGAGCCTTCTTAGGTGATGTTGTTTTCATTTATGGAGACATCTCTGAATTCATAGTAGAAACCCATCAAATCCCTAGGGAAACCCTGGTTGTAGAAGAAGAAACAAAGAACACATTTTTGCCTAATAATGAAGCTCTTCTGAAGAAACATCCATCTCCAGAAATACATTAGTTTTTAGGTGAGAAGCATAATGATAAAGAAATCCAAGATAGTTTAAATCAAACAGCTAAATTATTTCAGGAAGAACGTAGAATTGTACAATTGGAAAAAGTAGTCTCTCATAATGATCAACTCATTCTACATCAAAACATGTAATTTTTCAACAAGAATAGACAATTTTGGAACATAAATAGGAAATTGAGGAATTGAAGGTATTGGAACAAATTTTTAACCCCAAAAAATTTGATTAAAAATTCATTTCCCGCCATCATATTATCTCCAACATACCATTTCAAAATTCCCCCGCTCAGAATAATACATCCATTTGACCCATATTTCTAAGCCTAATAAGTTCAAATTTTATTACTTTAGCCCTAAAAAATAAAATATCATATCAGAAAAGCACGTCCATGTCATTAGGTTCCCCTTAGGGTCTCCTTCGATGAAGCAAAAATTAAAATATCAAGGAGAAACTACCATATCGAGGAGACTCGCTTTGGAGTCTCTTCAATAATCTGAAATATCAAAAGGGCAAAATACACAACTCAATGACATATCGGGCTACTATCAAAAAGTCAAAGAGACTGATAGATCAGAGTGTTGGAATGAGTCTTTCAGAGTCTTCGATATTCTAAAGACATAAAAGGCATGTCGAGGGGATCGATGAATATCGGTGTGACACCTAAATGTGTCTCGTCGATAAAGCAATAAAGATTAATTAAAAAAACATTTCAAAAAGAGACTTCAGAGAATCAAGGTAACTCAATTTCCAATCCCACTGATAAGCCTCTAGTGATTATGAATAAAGAAAAAACATTGAGGATATTCGAGATGACTTCGGGATATCGGAGAGAGGCGATTTCTAGTCCCTTTGAAAAGATGAACAACATAGTGAGAAAAGGGATATCAAAGAGACAAATGAATGTCGAAGAGACTTTTATAAGAGAGGATTTCGGCATTACACCATCTAAGATCATTATGAAATCTTGAAGGTAATAAAAGAATAAAAAAATTCTCAATGAAATTGATCATCCCGATAGAATAATGACAAGACATGCTTTGTGGTAATCAAACAACCCTTATTCAAAAAATTAAATGTCCCTTCGATGACATAAGAGTTGCCATGAAAAACCATTAATGCACAGAGCCAGGTATATCGAGGTAAATCTTGAGAAAATTAAACCATTAAGCAAACACGAGGAGCAAGGGTAGGGTGCAGCGAAAGTCATAATTCAAGAACCAAAAGAAGATATCCAAGTAAGTATTCTAAGCCTAAAATTTACATCTTACTAGTTCGAATTGCATTCACAGAAGTGGGGATTCTCTTGCATAAGTTTATATCATGGAAGATACGGCTGAAAACCCTAAGGGAAAAAGGCAAAAATCAGGGGAAAGGCACTTAAACCAAGATTTAATAGATTAATGCCTAAGGTCAGGACATAGATCTAGGAGAAATGCCAAGTTGAATCCCCAAGCTAAAAAATTAGAAGATATATACAAACAAGTAGGGGACATATGGACTCCAATGAGGGGATATGATATTTTTATATATTATTATAGGAAAATGCATAGGCATAAACCTGTCTCAAATCCGTGGAGATTGAACCTGGGAAAGCTTATAGTGCCAAATGTGTTTGTCAATGTGGAATTGTTGAAAGCAGTGGCCAAGAACTAAAATCCATAGACTTGTCTGGTTGAATTAAATGATGGGTCTAGTTTTATCCCTATTACCAAAGATTATATATCAATGGCATTCCAGTTGGACACTAGTTTTGATGTGAAATTCAGAATCGAGGACTTATTGAATGAGTATTACAATATGAGTAATAACTACAAAAGATGGAGATTACCTTTGCATAGGCCTCGAGATGAGGGGAATAGGCTCAGGGTGTTTTCAGGGGTCAAGGATCCACCTTACTCTATAGAATTGTTTGAGGAATATTTCAAATGCACCTATTATTTTGTATGTCAATTGCTTGGTCTGGAAGCCTCTCTGTTTATGGAAGTTGCACCAATGGTCCTGACTATAGATGTGCAAAGTCAAGATGCACCATACCTGTACTATGCCAAGTACCTTGCTAATGACCTTCACAATGAAGTGATTGCTATAAAAAATGGGGGTCGTAAATTTTGACATTATTCTTTGGTCATGCATCTTATCCTGTATGAGGGACACAACATGTGTCTGTGGGATGATTGTTTAAAAGTAAGAGATTTGGATAGAAATGGAGATATTAAACCCATACAAATGTGGACTGCTATATGGGATAGCAAGTGTGAGAGATCTCACTACCTCTATTTTGAAGAATATTTTGTAAAACCTTTATATAAACTGCTAGGTCATCCCTGTGATCACAATCTGTCAATAGAAATTCCTGAGGCTGAAGGACAAAAATGAAAAGGGAAAATTCAGTCACAATTGGGGTGACTGGTATGTTTATAATGACTGCACCAAGATAAGAGTATTTGGGTATGAAGGACCACCTTTTTTGTTACCAAAAATATGTCCAGATAGGGTTGCATATTTAGAGATTGTATAGCAATTGGCTTACTCTGACTTTAGGCACCTTAAAATTCATAATGAGCAGTCATTTATGCCTGGTACTATGTGTTTTGGAGATTTTACAGTTCTTTCTGATAAAGGATATCAATTGATCGATAAAAAACTAGAACATTTCATATTGCCATCAAGAAATGCAAGAGAAAACTTTGACCCTGAACATTTCATAAATGGTCTCAAAGTAAGTAAAAGATTGAAAAGATATCACCATGTGCTATTTTTTGAGGATGATTTGATCAGAAATTGTGATGAGAACATAATGAGAGGAGAAGTTTGTATCATAACATAATGTTGGTTGAGGCTTGGAGGGTAGCCAAAAACCCCACTTATATAGGAGCTTTTCTAAATGTTGATGATCCTATTGAAAGGTTGGACATGCTAATTGCACATACATCATATTTGACTATGAATGTTCCTCCTCGTGTTTTTAAGAGAAAAGGAAAATTTGTCAGACACAAACTGAGTGTGAGGTACCATTGGGTCATACTTCCCCTCAACCTACACCAGACATCAGTTTCTCTCTTGATACCAGTAATACAGAGGATGAAGAATTTGATATAGAAGATGAAGATGTGCAGAGATTTGAGCCTCTAATTGAAAAATATGAACCTCTTGAGGATAGAGAAAAGGTCAACATGGAAGCCCCTAATAAATTGCCAGAAGACATAAGATACATGGCAAGTAAGAAATTTTTTTCAGATGATGATTTTATCAAAACCCCTGAATTCAATGCCTTCCTGTATGAGTACAAAGACAAATAGGCCAGAGAAAAGATGAGAGATATTACTCCAGAAGTGTAGACTGAGGTATTGCAGGAACTTCAAATAGAAATTGATAAAGGAATGGAGACCATGACTCCAGAAAAGGGGAGAAAATTGCTTCAAGAAATAGGGGTGATGCTAGTCTCTAGATGGGATATGACATCTGCCATTATTTTTGATACTTTCAGAAGAAATCAAGATAAAAAATTGCAGCTAAGTATTGAAGCTCTGGATAAGATCAAAGCAGGGTTGGGATATGATCCTGACAAAGCTACATTGCTAATATGGGCACTATATCCCCCAAATAAGAGACCTCAAATCATTGATAATCCAAATGAAGTGTTTGGTCATCTCATAATACAATGAGTTAAGGATACAAATCCTCTTGAGACTGCTGACTTGAATGTGAATGTTGCTAGATTTACAAAGGCTCAAATTGAGCAATTGGTGAGGAAAAATAATTCATACATGGTAGAGAATGCAAAATTAAGGCAAGAGGTTGCCACTTATAAAGATAAGTTGCTAGCATTATCAAGCAGCTATTCACTTTATTTAGAAACTGATAAAAAAGTAGTAGAGGCAAGAGTTGATGCCAACTATTGGAAGGTCAAAGCAAAAAAATTCTAAAAGAAGAGTGACCAATTGGAAACTAAGATGAAAGCTATTAAATATAGCATAGCTTCAGAATTTATCAAGAAGAGATTTGAGAAAATGATGGGGAATAGTGACAAGATATGGGAATTGCATAAAAGGACACACAATGCTTACCAAGAGCATAAGAGACTGCACCTTAGAATGCTGGAGAAGAAGGAATTAAAAGCCAAAATAAGTGTTAAGGAACAAGTGTTTAAAGAATATGATAATGTAATTAGTGAGCATGAAAGACCCAATACTTTGTTGGCAACAGATCTAGGTGATTTTGATCAACATCTGGATATGGCATTTCCTAGTTTCTTTAACACTAAAGGAAATTTACAGGATAGGGATATGTGGAAAAATGAATTAATCCGATTGTTACCAACAACTCTTGAGAAGATAAATGATGAAGACAAAGTAATAGAAAACACACATATATGTTTAGACAAGATCTTCACTCTGGAATCAATCAAGAGTGATATAATCTCTACAGATACTTATGCCACTCAGGAGTAATCGATCATATCTCTAAGATAAATTTGTTCATTGCTAGAGCAGCATGAAGGGGTCAGGTAAAGTGGAAATAAAATTTTGTTGATATTTTGCGATGTAGAAATCGAAAAGGAAGTATTACATTAGCAATAAGGATGGTCAAAGCATATTTGACAGATACTGCAACATTGGAGAGGAGGACCTTGCTAGGCCAGCGATCATGGGTACTCTACGATGATTAACAAATTCAGATCTTGGTCAAATTCTTATGCCCATATTATCTATTTCTTAGTTATATTTTAGTTATGTCAAAAGGTGTAATTCATGAATAGTCATGTTGTTTCATCTTGAAGCTTGTTTGCTTCCCATATATATAACGGAAACCAAGGCCTATGTTTATCATCATAATTCATATTATACACTATAATATTGCTTTTAGTTATATTTTTAGAAGTAAGATACAAAACTTTTATGATATTTTAATAATATAATGGGCAAGATGGTTTAAATCTGTGGATATATCTGTGGTGTTCTACTATTCTGTTGATATTCAATCTTATGAGTTGTTTGATTGTCTCCACACTAAATTTTTCCAATTATTTAAATCAATTAGATTTATCAAGGCAAAATTGTTGTCTCTGTGTGGTATGCTTGACTAGTTTCTACATGAAGTTGATTTAAGTCCATCTAAGTGATTCACATTTATTGGCCTTTACCCTGAGTTAAAATCCTCTAAATAAATCATCTTATTTGGTTTCCTTCAAAGTAGAATTAAATTCCTTTTAGACAACCACAGTAACTTGGAGAAATATCAATTGGATTTTAAAGAAGAATTTAATAACCAACAATCCTGCACGTTTACACAAAGTGTGAACATTCAAAAGGTGTCAGGTAGTCAGAGTTAAGACAAATAAGATAAATCTACAAACCATACAAATCTTGACCCCATTAACCCAATAGAATTAGGCACTGGTCATTACACAATAACATTTCAAAACCTTATTCACATATTCAGAATCTCACATTATTAATAGGAATTATTTACATCCTTACATCTATTTCACATCCATATGCCAATGTAAGTAGATCACTAAGGTCATACAAATCTGCATTAACTATCAAGGTACACCCACCTAGGTCTGGCAAAACCTAAAGAGAAGGGGTTTTTTAATCATATCAACCCTATTTCTTTAGCCAAAAGTGTTAAGAGAGCTTGGCAAACTCTTAGGGTTTAGAACCTGCATTTTTGAGACCTAACAGAATTGGTGACTTTGTTGGGACCAACATAAGGAAACCTGGTACAAGACCATTTTCAATAGAGTCAAGAAATTGTAACTCTACTAGTGGAAAAGACTCAAAAGATAACATCATTCCTCTTTAAAGAGAGGTGGCAACTCTAACAACTCAATCTTAGTCTCTTGCAACATGGATGGTAGGAGATCCAAAACTAATGATGAATAGTTGTCCCCACCTTTGAAGGCCCTGCTAAGAAAACTAGGACACCAAATCAATCTGAACATACTAATAACCAAAACACTTAGGAAAATACATCAGAACAACCCTTGCTAACACATAACATTTTTACTCCTTTGCATGAATCAAAATTTCATGAAAGTTTCCAAGCAAAAGCCAATACTACCCAGTCTGAACAAAACAGATTTGATATTCTAGACCAATATAGACTTAACCCTCAAAAGTAGCTTGAATTTGAGGCACAGCTTGAATGGGAAAGATACAAATGCAAGAAAAATATGATTATAAGATGGCATTACAGTTGTTGTCAATGAGGATTGCACCCTTATGCAAAGTTGTGAAACTTTGCAATCCTTCGAAACATGGGGACAAAATCAGGTTGTGGGTGACCTATATTGAGTTTGAACCTCTAGATTATGGGTTGGTTCCCTTAAAATATTCAGTTTGAATCTATGACTTTGGTTTGGAAAAGGGTAAAAAAGGATTTTCTAAAGATAATAAAACTGTAAGTTTTGGTGATGTAACTAATAATGATGGAAAAATTGTAAATCTGATTCACAATAGATCTCAGAAATCTTACCAACAAAATCCACTTTTGACACAATAATCACATAAATGTTTCTAAGGCTGGAAAAACTATTCTTTATGAAGGTTAAGGATTCTTCACAACATGAAAGAAAGGATTTCAGTAACACAACCTAAGACCTATGATATCAATATGCTTAACACTTGCAAGTAAGAATGAGACAAAATTTTTAAAGGTTTTGATATTTAAACACAATAAAAATTCATCAAATCATTCATACAAGTAGCATCAATGGAAAGGCAAACACTTGATTTCAATGAAAACTAAAGGAAAATATTGCATGAGTAAGAAGGAAAAATGGAACCTGTAACCTGCTATAATCTCTATAAAATCTGTAATCAATGAGTTACAAAACCTTTCTTCTCTTTCAAAGTATAAAGAGCAAAAAAGGCAAGAACTCGAAAATGAGTTACAAAACCCTTTTTCTCTCTCAAAATGTAAAGAGAAAAGAATGTAAGAACTAGCAAAACCTAAGTTTTGCTTTACAATATATAGCTTGCTCTCTCTAAGAGGCATGAAAAATAGAACTGCAGTTAACTGCCTCTAAAAATAAGTCCTCCAAAGTGATCCACAAGCAAAATAAGAAATCCCTAAAAATAAGGATCCAAACTATCACAAATTGGGCAAAAATAGCTCCAACTTGATCCTTTCCATGTGTTTGACCAAAAAGATGACCAAAACTCATCAAATTGCTCCCCAAATCATGCAAAAAGTTCCCAAATAGCCTCAGTTAACTCAACTCATCTATTTTGCATGATTTTGTATTGAAAAATTGATGTGAGTGAATAATACAGTAATTAAGTAATAATTACTTTACTATTTGTTACATTTTGTTCTATTTTCTATGATTTTACAACTTGTGAAAAATAATAAAGTAATTTGTAAAATATTACTTTATTATTTATTTACATTGATTTAGTTGTAAAAACATGCATGATAGATGAAAGAAAATAAACACCTTATCTCTCTAATTACACTTGCCTAATTTGCATGATTTGAGCAAAAATAGGACTTTAAGAGAAAACAAAAATCTCTTTATGTCTCCATGCAAGAAAACTCCTAGTTGCATGATACATGCACTAAGGCAAAAAATTATCGCCCTTATTACTCCATTTGCATTAAGGCAAAAATAATATACCCTGCCTTATATCTTCATGCCTTGTAAAAATACCACTTGTCTTTTTATACAAAAACCATTATGCCAAAAATTAACCCTACTCACAATGCCATCCTCTTGCATGCATATCTTGTCTTCACATGTTCTGCCACCTTGCAAAACTTACCTTATCCTCATATGATTCTTGTTTTGATCTTTATGTGCATTTGGAATATATAAGGTATTAAGTAATGCACCATGTATAAAGTGGGAGAATCCTTGACTCTCGACCACATGCATGATAATAAAGCATCCTTGAGATCATTTATATTTGCAAAAAAAATGGCAAAGGCATAAATCGACCATGCATGAGTTTCATAAATGAGGCAATCTCAACCATACCATAGTCTACCACATAGGAAATAAAATGATTTGAAAGTTTATAAGGAATAAGCCTTGTCTTCTTATGATGTCGACCATTGACTCTTAAAATCAAATGCATAAGTATTATGTGTTGTTGGCCCTTTCAACTCATGATCACTAGGCATCTTCAATCTTGAAGTCTTGATGACAAGTATTCCGATAAGGTAATAATTTTTGTATTTGTAAATTCAAAAACAAAAGATGAAAAGAAGGTTCCATCGAACAAAAATAATGGGAAACCCTAAAAGTTATCTCATTTTCATTTTGCATTCTATCTTATTCACTCTGCAACTTCACCATGGACAACTAAGGTTTGAGACTCTTTGGCATATCTCCTTCATTTCCTTGGGCCTCTATGGTCAAATTCCTGGCATTTTTGTGTCAAAATCAAGCTTGGAAAAAAGGTGAGTATGGTATACAAGATTTTGACTTGCATTTTCACTTCTTTCTGTAGCTTCTTCTTTCAATGGTCGCGGCCATGAGCCTGTGTACTTCTTGCAACCTCTTAACAATATTTTATTTGCTTTTGTGTCTTTATCTTTTGCTACTGTAAAAAAAAGAAACCCTAAAAAAAATGAGGCCACAACCATGCTTCTTCTCCCTTTGCAAATACTAAAGGTGAGCTTCTTTCTCGACATAATTTCTTTTAACTGTGAGTAAAAGAAGATATGGTCTTTTATATGGATGAAATGGGTATATTTTTTCCTCGCTGAAAATGATATATTTGTTGTAGTTGTGACTGTGTATACATTATTTTTACCCTCCTTTGACTGTAGGTGCAAAACCTTGAGGGTTTTCTATTTTATGACAAGGGTTTCATTGACTTTGTCTTATACAGAGACTTTATTTGCCACGTGGCCATGCTTTGTATATGCATTATACCACTTTCTTTTAACTGTAAGTGCAGGATGGCACTAGGGTTTTACCTTTCTTGGCATAAAAATGCTTATTTCCTTCACGGCTATGCTCCATTACTTATGTAGACACAAAAATTGAAACAAAAAGATGGGGTTTCTGTGTATAACTCCTTTCTTGGCATGGCCATAGTAGTTTTGCATTTCTGTCATTTCTTCTTTATTTCTTATAGCATCTTCTTGTTAACTGTGAAAAAATGAAGGAGGGTTTTTAAAATATGAAAAAAGGGTTTCAAATTTTCTTTGCATAAAAACCCTTATTACTGTCACAGCCAACATCCAGTAACATTACTATGCATTCTTTTTACTCTGTAAATGACAAAATGGAATTAGGGTTTCAAAATTCTAAAGAGGGTTTCACTTCTCTTTGCATAGAAATTATTTCTTCTTCCATGGCTATTTCACTTTCTACATTTGTAGCTCTTCTGTGTATTTTTATCTGTAGATACAAAAATAACATCAGGGTTTCAAAAAATGTAACAAGGATTTTCTAGTTTCTATAGCACAGAAACCTTTCTCTGATACAACCATGGCATATTGTTGTTATTTTTTCTATATATCTCTTGACTGTAGAAAACTTGAGATAAGGTTTTGAAATATGAAAAACCTTGACATTTCTAGACAATGAAAACTCTTCTGTAATTGTTCATGCCATTTCTATATCTATAAAACTTTGTAAGTTTTTTCAAAGAACACAAAAACTTCATTGCTAGATAAGCATTCTGATGTCTATATTTTATGTGTTACTTTTATGTATACTGTCACTTCATACATGCACTCTTTATGATGTTTATACCTTCTGTAGCTCCAAGGCATCACATAATACAAGGTTTTAACATTTTTTAAAGCATAGTTATGCTTTTCTTATCTTTACCTGTAGTTTAACATTTTGATCTCCTGTATGGCTGCCACTTGTTAGATGTTCTTATTTATGCACTTCATGGATGATTGCCCACCTATATTTTGAGGTTGTCTGAACTTGTAACCTATACTTGTCTCCTTCACTTGATTATCTGATATTATCATTTGATCCCTGAACATTGAATGTATAACTTGTTCACATTAATCTATAGCTGTTATTGCACTTTTCAATTGATACTCTTCTTAATCACAAGTCTTTCCTCCATTGCAATTTGTCTGTTTATGTGACCTCTCAAGGTCTGATCTTATGATATTTGACCTATTTAGATGACTGTAACATGAAATATGATAGCAGAAAGGCATTCCAAGGGTGGTAAAAATAAATAAAAGTACCTTTTTCATAGCTACATTTTTGTATTTTGTATATTGGCAAGTTGATTCTGAAACACTGATCTCTTTGTGATCTGTAATGAGACAAATTGAATATGTCTGATCTGATTTAATCAATCTTCTATCAAAGTGAACATAGTTTATAGGAACAACTGCTCCTTTTATCTTTATCATGATGACACACTCT
Source organism: Cunninghamia lanceolata (assembly GCA_027924645.1). NCBI lineage: Eukaryota > Viridiplantae > Streptophyta > Pinopsida > Cupressales > Cupressaceae > Cunninghamia > Cunninghamia lanceolata. The sequence goes on along the minus strand of BSBN01000378.1, from coordinate 4,486,582 downwards.
TCTGCAAGTTGATTTTATGATGCATGATATATCTTAAATGATACATCCTATCATTCATTCTGATATCCTTTTCAAATGAACAGAAAAGGGAAACATGTTGGGCTCAACCCTTGTGGGAGCCACATTTTCTCCACATGTTTAATGTCTTCAAATCAGCAACATTACTTTTCCTATACCTGCACAGTGAACAAACAAGTTAGCATAAAACATATACCTTATGAAGTTGATTGATCCTTCTCATGATGATCTAATTTATGGCATATGTCTGATTTGACTCCTTCATATGAAATGCATGATGTTTGCAAGTTGATATGTTTGTTTGATAAAAGCATATGAAAATCTTAAATATCCAGGGCTCTAACAGGGTCTTCCCCCAATTTTTTTTTACAGGTTCACTAACATGATTGGAGCTAAAGATGAAGATATGAGGACCAATCATCAACAAGGCATCAACCTTCAAACAAAAGGCAATGATGGATATTTAATATTCTCATCTGTTCTTTTTAATTCTTTTTATCATCAAATCTATAGATTGCATATGTCTGCATTGCTCAGTTTAGTCACTCCCACGACTTGTGTGGGACACACTTAAACACTTCTTTTAAATATGATCAATTAATTTACCTTATACACTTGATTTATGTATGTTTCTTTTCAGTCAATGCATAGGATAGAATAACTAAAACTTGAATGTATGTTCCAAATATGATATGAAATAACAGTTCAAATGAATACCTTTCTTTCTTGCTTTCAATTATGATCATTTGAATAATCAAATTGTCTTATAACTCTGAAAGATAAAAATAGTTTAGATCAACTATCTATCATTGACTGTTTGATTTCTTGACATTGAAATTCACTTGTTGTGATGATTTGACAGTCTTGATTGGACTGTTGGGTTATCATAACAACTAATCATTGTTTCTTCTTGTCATGACATCAAATATTCACTGATTTGCAATAACTAAAAAAATTTCTTTTACTCTTTCTTAAACAACTGCAAATTAAGTCCAACTAAATTTAGTGTGAACAAAATTTAGTAACATTTTTGGCAACCTCTCAGGGGTGTTTTCCTGCCAAACAATAGCATGGTGGGGAAGTTCATAATGAGTTCCTGAATCAAATGGCATCCACAAAGACTCAAGGTAGTCCACAAAAGGATAGGAGAAATGATGATGAGGTACAACAAGACCTACAAAGTTTACAGGAAGAACTCAGACTAGCCAAACTAAAGGAAGAATAAACACAGATAAAACAAGAATTACAACAAATAAAATCTAGAAGCACAGCAAGTAGCTCAATGTATATACCTCCCCATAAGCAAAGTGGGCATGTTCTTACAAGCAATCCACAAGGATCACAATAGAACACAAGTGGTTCAAATACTTCAAAAGCACCACATAATCCATGTAATACTGGTTATATGCAACAAAATATTCCACCACAAAATCCAAGAACACATAATGTCCATGTTACTTCCGAACATATGGCTAATACTTATCCACCTCTTCGTCAACAACATGTTAAACCTCTCTAGAAAAATGCAAATATGAATCCACACCATAACATACAACAACATCCACCTCACCATTACCGCCAACAATATCAACCAAACCAAAACTTGCAAGGACCCCTTAATATAAACAGATACAGATAGCTAGATTTATCTAGGTACCAAATCTACCCTGATCCTATTGATAATGATTTGAGAAATGCACTTCCAAATTTTTTTGGAAATAATGTCATCTCAGCAGAAGAACATATCAGAAACTTTGAGACAGTCATGGACAATTATGATGTACAATATGAAGGTATCCTTATGAAATTATTCATGTTATCTCTAATTGAAGATGCTAGGGATTGGTATAAAAACTTACCCAATGCTTCAATTAGCTCCTTGGTAGATTTCAAAGATCAGTTCAAAGAACAATATGGTAGTCATACTAATCCAAATTTTGCTATACATGAACTGACAAGCATTCAAAAGAATTATAATGAGTCAGTAGTAGATTTTAACCAAAGATTTTCAAAATTATACCACAAAATTTCACTTGAAATGAAACCTCCTGATGGCATGGCCCTGGCTTTATACTTGAAGACTTTTGACCCTAAAACCAAATATGAACTATGGAATAGAGCTCCTATGACTCTTACAAAAGCTCAAAAGGCCATTGTGAATATTGAAAATAATAGGAGGGCTACTGGAAAACTTAGAAAAAAGGAAAACATCAAAATCCCACAAGGTCCTAATAACCACCAAACTAGGCAAGCAAACTATTATAGAAATGAAAGGCCTAGGTTACAGGACATGCCTTACAACACTAATTGGAAGGATGGGAAGCATATAGACAATAAACAAAAGAAAAATTATGGCAAAGACACCCCTGATCCCCTAAAAAGACATGGGACACATATGGTAGAAAATAATCCATGGTGTATGGCATGCAACCTTCCTCATTCACCTGAATATTGTGTAGTGACTCAATCATTGCAAGAAAATGAAGTATCTTATGATCAGGACAGGAAGGATCATACTGTAAACATGTTAGAAATGAGACCTCATTTAATTGATGAAGACTACTCATCCTTTGAAGAAGATGGGTTTGAATATGATGTAAGCAACCAAAGGTATAATGTCAACATAGGTCAACAAGAAATCTTCTCTGATCAAGAGGATGATGATGAAGGAGCTACTTATACATCCAATATGATCCCACAATTCCAGCTTAGAAAACCTACAGAAGAGGAAAAAAGAGCTCTTACAATTGTTGTAGTGGCTCAAGCAAGGACTAATTACAATCTGAGGAATAGAATAGTAAATGCAAATCAGGGAACACCAAGAGGCTTGTTCATCAAAGAACCAAACTATAAAAAGGGTGCCATAGATAACTAGAAAAAAGGAGAAAATCAAAAGAATACACATAAGGAAACATCCAAGATTGAGAAAAATAAGATGAAGGATAGTAGTAAGCAGTAATCTGAAGAGAAAGGCTCAAATAAAGAAAAAACAACACATATAGCCATTGCTCCTTCATTTGATATAACACAAGCATTATCCCAAATAAAGATATCACTACCATTAATGGAAATGATGAAGATAGATGATTATAGGGATAGTGCTCTCAAGTTGATTTCTGGTATACCAAATCAACAACAAAGTCGTAGCAAAGACAAAGAAGGGCCAGAAAACAAAATAAACAATCTTGGACAAGAGGTCATGAGAACTCTAGAAATTTATCTGGGTGATGCCATAACAAAGAATCCTTTCCAAGTGGACTCATTCTACATAACATTATTAATCAATAACAAGCTGGTAAGAAATTGTATGATTGACTCTAGGGCTTACATAAACATCATGCCTGTTGGTACTCATTTTGACCTGGAGGTTGATTTTTCATGATTAGAGGGTTTCTTCATTTGAACCCTATATCTTCTTGCCCATCGGCATGACCTCGCAGGCTTCTTGGCGATCTAATTGGTGGTAGTGATGTGCCATCGGTGTGTGTTTGGCCAACGGTGTTGGTCTGGCCGATGAAGGGCATATTCCCGCTTTGTATATCGGGTCATATACAAAGGAAAATATACATTGGCTAATATACATTTGGTGGGGCCTACCGCAGTCTTATGCAAACAAGTTTGTAGATGTTCAATATACAGGGGGGAATGTATCTGGAATATTCTCATTAGATTCCCTGCTTGTATGTTTGTGTTTGTATATTCAGCATACAAACAAAATATACATTCAGATATGCAATGAAAATATATGCAAGCCAGACCCGAACTAAAATTATGTTCGTTCTATAATGTTTGACGTCCGCCCTGTATGTTGTATATGCATTTGGATTTGCATATACAAAAGCGATAAAGGAAAATGAAAGGAGAAAAGGGTCATCGATAGAAGGTCAAGGTGCCTATTGGTAACAATTTATGTTCAAGGTTTTTGGCATGGTCCCCTCTCTAAAATCCAAAATTTCCTAAGTGTTGGACCTCCTCTGCATTTTTCAGCTGCAGCATCATATTTTCTTAAGGAGAGGAGGGCATCATCATCATGATATTCTAGGGGTGGGTTGTCATCATCATCATATTTCTGAATATCATCCTGATGCCGATTTGTGGTGACGTCATTAAGGTCCGAGGGGGGTCATATTTCTAACACTAGTCACCTTGTGGAGATCCCCCGATGTTGCAAATATGATGATGACATCATCCAGATATGAGGAGGTGTGCAGTAGGCGAATATGACGGTGACGTCATCAGGATGTTCATCAGCCAGACATTTGGTATCGGCTAAGCAGGAGGATCTTCCTCCGATGCATCAGGTTGTGCCGATGAGGGTGGTCGTGCAGATGATGATGCTGAAGTCAGAATGATTTTTGAACATCCGGAGGATGTTTGCATATGCAGGCATCGGCGTAGCACTCTTCATCGGCTGGGGAGATTTTGGTTGTTCTGACGGTGTATGTCACACCGACAGAGGTGGCGAGCCGATGTGTTATCGACAAGAGTTGTTCTATCGGCAGAGGGGTTACTTGCTAGGCTGATGGTTTGTCTCTGGCCGATGGAGTGGAGTGTAGTGTGGTTGTCGGTGAGACAAATGAGGTCGGTGGGAGAATTGTGGGGTGTGCCAATGGCTTGGGTCTTGGCGATAGGCTTTGTGCGAAGGATCGTGGGTCAAGCGTGGCAAAAGCGCTTGATGCTTATTATGCATGTGGCCACGTGTATAAAGTGGTAGGGGGCTCTCCGCACCGTGCATGTGGGATTAATCTCCCTGTATTATTTTGAAACTGCGATGAAGTGCGTTTTGGCGGGAAACGGTTGCGATACGCTATTTGATGTTTTCCCGATGGCTGCGAGGTAGATGGACATTAATGGCAGTTGTTACTGAAGTATAGGCGATGGTGTGGACGGATCTGGTACCTGACTGAAGTTGTACATCCACGGCTGGCGGCTCATGGCTCGAGATCCCTTCTTGTCTCCTCCCCTACCTGTTGTATTCAGTGCGTTGAGCGCCATTTTTCTGATACTGTGTATCTGGTAGGATTTTTGGTCAACCATGTAATTAATGCTGAGTACACTTCCCTCTGGCTGGTTTTTAAGCTGGAAGTGTTATTCATTTTAGGTTGTTGAAAGTTGAACATTTTGGGCTCTGTAATGCAATACAGCTGATTTGGTTGCTCTGTGCAGCAAAACTTGTGAGTTTATGTATCTCCTGTGGTATGTTTTTGCATGAATCCACTGATTTCATGGTTTATCCTATATGAGTAATGCTATGTTTGCATGTGTTATGCTAATTCTGTCTCCAGTGTTGCATGTATCTTTCTTTTGAGTCCAGATATTTAAGGAATATCTAAGATTCTAGAACATAGAATTCCTGTGTTGAATGTTTGATCTCTTAACTTCTACTCAAGGGGTAGATTAAATTGTTCTCAGATTGAATATTGGGAAGGATATACTGCAATAGGGATGCCATAAGTATAGATAGCTTAACACTTTGTATTGGGAGATATCTGTAAGGCAGGTATCATATGTATCCCCCTAAAATCCAGTTTTAGATGTTCATGCATATCATTCACAGGTGTATGTCTACTGACTCCAGGCCCTGGATAGGCATCAATCTTGCTTTGTGTTGCTGTTATATACCGTGTTCAGCTTTGCATCCAAAAACATAAAATCAAAATCAAACTCTAAAACAACCTTTAGGACATTAGAATTAGTTTTAGGATCCAAGTCCTCTGTCTACAACTGAAAATAGGCCCAAAGCCAGCCCCTTTGCTCTTATCTTACAGTTTTGGTCTAATTACAGGAGGACTTATCTGCTTTCTGTCAGCATCCCAGCCTTTGTATGCATATCCCCATGGATGTTGAGTAGGGAATACCCCCCTAGGTTTTGCAGAGCCTAAAGAAGAAGAGGAGATAAAATATAGAGTCTATCTCCTATACTGTTGGCCCATGGCCCAGAGATCCTGTTGATCATTGATGGCTACCTTGTAGGGATTTCTAGGAATAAGCATCCAATCTGGGAAAAAACCAACAGAAATTGGCGACTCCGCTGGGGAATCTTGTGAAAGAACCCTGATTTACAAAAGAAAACAGTTCCTAGTAATAGGTGGCGACTTTGAAGTAAGCTCCCAACCGGTCAAAGTGAAACTTATATGCAGGGGAGAAGATCCCAACAAAATCCTTTATTTGAAGAGTTACCCACAAAAATGATGTATAGAAAAAAGGGGACTGTTCGAGCCAGTCAAGATGGTTCTCCTAGCCCCAAGAAAAATAATTTTATTCAGGATAATCCAAGGTCTTCAGACAAGACAGTACCTTATTTTTCAAACAATGAGGTTGAAATCCAGAGTGTGTATGAAAGACAGCAGGGTAATGGTTTGAGAATAAGGTCAGAGGTGTTTCAGGAGCGTCCTTTTCATGATTCTCCCGACAGATTTGAAGAGGCTGAATCCCTAAGGGATGATGATAATGAAGATCAGAATATGGTAAAACCATCCTCCTCTAGGCCTAGTGAGGAAGAACTAGCTGATGAAATTAGGAGCTTAAGGGCCGAGTTCGAATATCAGCAGGCAATAACAATCAGAGATGACTTGAGGCAAAAAGTGCAAGCTTTAAGGACTGCCCAAAATAATTCAATCCCTACCCTTCAGAATGCAAATGTGCAGAGACATCAACAGAGAAATGAAGTGCAATATCAACATAATGATCAAAGACAAAATGTGAATGATGCTAGGATACCACTGAACAATGTAAGAAACCAGAATGCAAACAGAAACATCAATGTTAATCAGTTTGACAGATAGCCCATGCAGCTAGATAGATTCAGATAGTTGGTGTTTGATGGTATTCCTGGGTATCCTAATCCCATTGACAAGCATCTAAGGCTGCAAGTGCCTAAATTTTTAGGAAACAACACAGTGTCAGGAGAAGATCATCTAAAGGCTTTTCAAAATGTCATGGATAACTTTGAGGTAGAACATGAGGATGTTTTCATGAAGTCATTCATGCAATCTTTGGTTGATGAGGCCAAGGAATGGTATAAGAATCTGCTTGACCGGAGTATTTCATCATGGGATGATTTTAAAAGGATGTTCAAGGAGCAATATGGTGACAAAACTGACCCTAGCTTTTTTGTAAATGAGTTTACCAGTATCACTAAAGGGTCAAATGAGCAGGTTGCAGATTTTAATGCAAGATTTACTAAAGTGTTAAACAAATTGCCACATCACATGAGGCCAAATGAACCTATGTGCATAATATTGTATATCAATGCCTTTGATGCAAAAACTGCATATGGATTAAGAGATAAAAGTCTTGCTACTATCAGGGATGCTTTCAGAATTGCAGTGAATATTGAGAACAACAGGAAAGCATCAGGCAAGACAAACAGAAGGGATGATGTGAAAATTCTGCACAATCCAAACAAGCCTCAGAACACTCAAGGTAATATGTCTGCCCCTGAAGATAAGATAGACAAATTGGCAAATGTTGTTAAGGACTTAAGCTATAGAATAGCTAGAAGTGAAAAAGGGATAGGTCCTGATAGGCAAGTCTATCAAAGGTAGGAAAAGAGGCCATCATTGCATGATATGCCTTATAATACCAATTGGCATAATGGTAAGCCTATATTCCCACACAACAACACAAATCAGAGAGCTCAACATGTCAAAGAAACTCCTGATCCTCTAAAGAAAGCTATAAATATTGTTGATGATACTCCATGGTGTATAATTTGTCAGATGCCACATTCACAGTCACAGTGTATGATTGCTCAGTCCTTGTGTGATAATGTTACATCTTGTAATGAGTACAATGAGCCACATTATGTGCAAGATGATCATGTTAATATGATGTCCATAAACAATGGATACCCCATTTATAGTGCTGATGAGAGTACAGATGATGGAATTCAAGCCTGTCAACAGGACTCTTATGATGAAGGTAATGAAGAAAGCTATGTGTATGCTCAGAGCTCACACAATTTTCTAAGTAACTTACAACGACCTTCTGATGAGGAAATTAGGGCCTTCACAGCTGCAGCAGTAGCTCAAGTCAAAAGCAACTACAATCTCAGAGGTAAAAATCAAGTAAGCAGCCCACATCAGCCAGAAGGTATTTCTGCAGGTCATCCACTGCATGGTCATAAGGGGATTGAATCACAAAAGAGGCAGTGGGTTAATAATAAACAGAATTTTAGACAAAGAACAGGTCATGAATCTCAAGGACCAAAAAATAGAATCCCCCAAGCTGAAGATCAAAGCAAAGGTTCCCAAGACAAGAATGATGATCAGGGAACTATGAAAGTAAAAGCTAAATCAGTTCAGGATTAAAACAAGATTGTGGAGCAAGCTACAACTGTTATACAAAATTATGCTCCATTTGATATAGCTCAAGTCCTCTCCCAGGTAAAAGTCTCTGTTCCACTTATGGAACTGATGAGAGTGGAAGAAATCAAGAATAGGACAATATCCCTAATTTCAGGGGTGCCTTTTCAAGCTAAACAAAATGTTCAGATCCAGGGTGACAAACATGTCATATGTAATGAAGAAGATGAGGCTCCTGAAGTCTATTTAGGAGTGACTATGACAAAGTGTCCTTCACAAGTGGAACCATTTTATGTATCCCTGGTTATAAATGGAAAAATAATCAGAAATTGTATGCTTGATTCTGGAGCATCTACAAATGTCATGCCTTTGGCCATCATGCAACAAGCTAGACTGAAAATTGACAAGGCATGTGGAAAATGTTATGCTATGGATGCCAGAGAGGTACCAGTTATTGGAATCATGAAGGATGTAGATTTCAAACTGGCAGCATTTCCTGAAAAAAGATATAAAATGAATATAACGATGGTTGACATCAAGCCACAGTATGGTATGTTGCTGTCAAGAAGATGGGCAGCACTAATTGGTGGAAGTATGCAGCTGGACCTGTCATATGCCATGATTCCAATGAATGGCAAGGATGTTAAGCTAATCAGAGAACAAAGATAATCAGAGATAGTGGAAGACCAAGAAGCTAAGGAACAGCTATGCTTTGTAAACACTGACTGTGATAACTTCAAGGTTGTCTCAGATGATAAGGAAGATAAAGAGAAAAATGTCTGCATTAAAGAGCTGGACCAGCAAGCTTTATGGACTATTTTTTGATGGAGCTTGTGCAAAAGAAGGCTCTGGAGCTGGAGTTGTTTTCTTGTCTCCAAATGGTAAGCTCCTCAGATTCTCTTTCTTGCTGAGATTTGTTTGCACAAACAACATCGCAGAATATGAGGCTTTACTCTTAGGCCTAAATATAGCCCTCAAACATGGAATCAAAATGCTAAGAGTATTTGGTGATTCTAAGCTGATTGTATCCCAAATTAGAGATAGGTATGCTTCAAAAAATAAAAGATTGAAACAATACAAGCATGCTGTTTGGGATACCATTGAACTATTTGATGCATTTTCAATAGGCTGGGTAGAGAGATCCAAGAATGTTATGGCCGATTTCTTAGCTAATGTTGCAATAAGGCCAGATGACATTACTTTGTCAGATGTTACAAATGTAGAAGTTAAAATCAGGCCTGCAGTACCAGAGAACATATGCAGTTGGCAAGTGTTTAATGATGATAGGGACTTGTTAAAATTTTTGTACTGCATAGATGAATATGAGAATCAAGAAAATGATTTCCAAGCTTTTGTAGAAACCATAGATGGAAAAGAAACTCTTGTGGGGAAAGAGATAATTCAGTTGAAGACTAATAAAATCCCTAGAGGGTTAGTAGCTTTGGAAAGAGCTTTTGACAGTGGAGACCAATTGGTCACAAAGACATCTCCCACAAACAAGGAGGATTTAGAAGAGATAAATTTGGGAACATCTCAGGCCCCCAAGAAAGTATACATTGGTAAATAGCTCAAACCACACATCAGGAGTACGCTGATTGCATTACTGAAAAGGTACAAACATGTTTTTGCTTGGTCATATGAGGATCTAAAAGCCTATAGGGAAGAATTATTCCAGCATGAGATCCCATTGAAGCCGGGAGCTAAGCCATTTAGACAAAGGCAAAGACCTATTAATCCTACCTTAGCTCCAAAGATGCAAGAAGAACTCAAAAAGCTTAGGGAGGCTGAAATAATTCTGCCAATCAGACATTCAACTTGGGTATCTAACCTTGTCCTAGTCAGAAAAAAGAATGGTGATATTAGGCTTTGTGTTGACTTCAGGAACTTAAATGTATCATCTTTAAAGGATAACTATCCACTGCCTAATATGGAAGCTATGTTGCAGAGAGTGACTGGTTGTGAACTCTTGTCCATGATGGATGGATTTTCAGGTTATAATTAGGTGAAGGTAAAGGAATCAGAACAATATCAGACTGCCTTCACCACTCCATGGGGAACTTATGTGTATGTTAGAATGCCATTTGGGTTAACAAATGCAGGTGCTACATTTCAAAGAGCAATGGATGTTGCTTTTGCAGGGTTGATTGATTCAATCCTGGCTTTATATCAAGATGATTTGACTGCATATTCAAAGAAGGAAGAGCAGCATTGTGTGCACTTGGAGCAGATTTTCATTAGAGCACTAGAGTATGGCATTTCTCTCAACCCAAAGAAGTGTGCTTTTGGGGTAGTTGAAGGAAAACTCCTAGGGCACATTGTTTCCAAGGATGGAGTTAGGATAGATCCAGAGAGAATGGCTGCTATTGACAGAATTCAAATGCCAAAAACTGTAAAAGGAGTTCAGTCCTTCTTTGGACAGATAAATTTTGTTAGGAGATTTGTTCCCAACTTTGCAGAAACCACAAGGAACATTTCCAAGATGATGAAGAAGGATGCAACTGTTCACTGGGAAAGTGAAGCAATTGAATCATTTCAGAGTATCAAAGAGGCAATTAAAATGGCCCCTGTTCTTAAATCTCCTAATTTTTCTAGGCTGTTCTAGTTGTTTTCATTTGCTTCCTTTCACACTGTTGCTACATGTTTGCTACAAAAAAATGAAGATGGATTTGAACAACCCATAGCTTTCTTCAGTATGTCCTTGCAGGCTGCTGAGTTGAAATATGATATTATGGAAAAACAGGCATATGCACTAGTCAAAGCCATCAAAAGTTTCAGACCATACCTGGTAGGATCACATATAATTGCATATGTACCCCATGCAGCAGTCAAAGACATATTCACTCAACAGGAGGTGACTGGAAGAAGGTGTAGATGGATAAACAAACTGCAGGAGTTCAACATAGAAATACAAATTACCAAGTTGGTAAGAGGACAAGGATTAGCCAAGATGATGGCACAATCAAACTTGGAAGCATGCCAAGTTAATGCAGTCCAAAATGAGAATGTAAATGTATCAAGATCTGGATGGTACAAGGACATTATATACTACTTGCAAAATCTGAATTATCCTTCCCATTTCAGTGACAGTCAAAAGAGGACTTTAAAGTTACATGCAAGCAGGTATGTTATTGTTCAAGGTGAGCTATACTGGAAAAACCCTGATGGTGTGCTGCTGAGATGTGTGGATAAATATGTAGCTAACAATGTTTTGAATGACATGCATAAAGGATTGTGTGGTGGACATTATACTGCCCAAACAACAGCCCATAAGACTCTAAGAGCAGGATATTGGTGGCCCACTCTCTTTTCAGATGCACAAAGGTTAGTGAGGAAGTGTGATCCTTGCCAGAGATTCTCAGGAAAATTGAGATATGATGGTGCTTTACCCCTTAGAACTGTAACTGTGGATGCTCCATTTCAGCAATGGGGAATTGACTTCATAGGGGAAATTGCAGACAAGTCAAGTGGAGGACACAGTTGGATTTTGCTGGCAACTGATTACTTTACCAAATGGATTGAGGCCATTCCAACTAAGAGGGCTACAAGTAAGGTGATAACGGATTTCATAATGGAGAATATTATCATCAGGTTTGGAGTACCATTCAAGATAGTTACTGATAATGCTATGTGCTTCAGATCAGGTGAGTTTATTGATTTTTGCACTAAATATGGGATAAATCTATCATATGCATCACCATACCACCCACAAGGAAATGGTCAAGCAGAATCAAGCAATAAAAGCATCATGAAAATTATCAAGAGGATACTAGACAAGAACAAGAGAGCTTGGGACTCAAAATTAAAGTTGGCAATATGGGCTGACAGGGTGACAGTAAAAAAGGCTATTGGGATGTCACCCTTTGAGCTGGTATATGGTACATCAGCCAGACTGCCTATAAACAATCTCCTGCCAGTTTACAAATTTATCCAGGATAATGATGAGGAGATTGAAGACTCCATGACAGAAAGAGTGAACCAACTGGTTGCACTGGATGAGAATAGAAGGAAAGCACACCAGATCAATCTCAAGAGACAACAAGATGTGAAATATCTGTTTGATAGGAGAGCTACAAAAAGGAAGTTTCAGGTCAATGATCTGGTACTCATCTGGAATGCAAAAAATTAGGACAAGGGTAAACATGGTAAATTTGAACCCTTATGGATGGGCCCATATCAGATTTGCAGTACCCATGGGGAGGACTCTTATTTCCTCCACGCCCTAGATGGTGAATTTCTGGAATTGCCTGTGCATGGCCAATTCCTTAAGTTCTACTTTGCATAGATGACTTCTCTCTGTGCACATGCGTAAAAGTATGTATATATTGTAAATGTCTTGTACATGTTCGTGCCTTTTTGGTTTTTGCCTGGTCTGCCCAGAGATCTGGTTCTCGCTGTAGATTTTCACCTGAACGTCCCCATTCGGAGCCAGTGTTGGTACTCATTTTGACCTGGAGGTTGATTTTTCATGATTAGAGGGTTTCTTCATTTGAACCCTATATCTTCTTGCCCATCGGCATGACCTCGCAGGCTTCTTGGCGATCTAATTGGTGGTAGTGATGTGCCATCGGTGTGTGTTTGGCCGACGGTGTTGGTCTGGCCGATGAAGCGCATATTCCCGCTTTGTATATCGGGTCATATACAAAGGAAAATATACATTGGCTAATATACATTTGGTGGGGCCTGCCACAGTCTTATGCAAACAGGTTTGTACATGTTCAATATACAGGGGGAATGTATCTGGAATATTCTCATTAGATTCCCTGCTTGTATGTTTGTGTTTGTATATTCAGCATACAAACAAAATATACATTCAGATATGCAATGAAAATATATGCAAGCCGGACCCGAACCGAAATTATGTTCGTTCTATAACATTTGACGTCCGCCCTATATGTTGTATATGCATTTGGATTTGCATATACAAAAGCGATAAAGGAAAATGAAAGGAGAAAAGGGTCATCGATAGAAGGTCAAGGTGCCTATTGGTAACAATTTATGTTCAAGGTTTTTGGCATGGTCCCCTCTCTAAAATCCAAAATTTCCTAAGTGTTGGACCTCCTCTGCATTTTTCAGCTGCAGCATCATATTTTCTTAAGGAGAGGAGGGCATCATCATCATGATATTCTAGGGGTGGGTTGTCATCATCATCATATTTCTGAATATCATCCTGATGCCGATTTGTGGTGACGTCATTAAGGTCCGAGGGGGGTCATATTTCTAACACTAGTCACCTTGTGGAGATCCCCCGATGTTGCAAATATGACGATGACATCATCCAGATATGAGGAGGTGTGTAGTAGGTGAATATGATGGTGACGTCATCAGGATGTTCATCGGCCAGACATTTGGTATCGGCTAAGCAGGAGGATCTTCCTCCGATGCATCAGGTTGTGCCAATGAGGGTGGTCGTGCAGATGATGATGCTAACGTCAGAATGATTTTTGAACATCTGGAGGATGTTTGCATATGCAGGCATTGGCGTAGCACTCTTCATCGGCTGGGGAGATTTTGGTTGTTCTGACGGTGTATGTCACACCGACAGAGGTGGCGAGCTGATGTGTTATCGGCAAGAGTTGTTCTATCGGCAGAGGGGTTACTTGCTAGGCCGATGGTCTGTCTCTGGCCGATGGAGTGGAGTGTAGTGTGGCTGTCGGTGAGACAAATGAGGTCGGCGGGAGAATTGTGGGATGTGCCAATGGCTTGGGTCTTGGCGATATGCTTTGTGCGAAGGATCATGGGTCGAGCGTGGCAAAAGCGCTCGATGCTTATTATGCATGTGGCCACGTGTATAAAGTGGTAGGGGGCTCTCCGCACCGTGCATGTGGGATTAATCTCCCTGTATTATTTTAAAACTGCGATGAAGTGCGTTTTGGCAGGAAACGGTTACGATACGTTGTTTGATGTTTTCCCGATGACTGCGAGGTAGATGGACATTAATGGCAGTTGTTGCTGAAGTATAGGCAATGGTGTGGACAGATCTGGTACCTGACTGAAGTTGTACATCCACGGCTGGCGGCTCATGGCTTGAGATCCCTTCTTGTCTCCTCCCCTACCTGCTGTATTCAGTGTGTTGAGCGCCATTTTTCTGATACTGTGTATCTGGCGGGATTTTTGGTCAACCGTGTAATTAATGCTGAGTACGCTTCCCTCTAGCTAGTTTTTAAGCTGGAAGTGTTACTCATTTTAGGTTGTTGAAAGTTGAACATTTTGGGCTCTGTAATGCAATACAGCTGATTTGGTTGCTCTGTGCAGCAAAACTTGTGAGTTTATGTATCTCCTGTGGTATGTTTTTGCATGAATCCACTGATTTCATGGTTTATCCTATATAAGTAATGCTATGTTTGCATGTGTTATGCTAATTCTGTCTCCAGTGTTGCATGTATCTTTCTTTTGAGTCCAGATATTTAAGGAATATCTAAGATTCTAGAACATAGAATTCCTATGTTGAATGTTTGATCTCTTAACTTCTGCTCAAGGGGTAGATTAAATTGTTCTCAGATTGAATATTGGGAAGGATATACTGCAATAGGGATGCCATAAGTATAGATAGCTTAACACTTTGTATTGGGAGATATCTGTAAGGCAGGTATCATATGTATCCCCCTGAAATCCAGTTTTAGATGTTCATGCATATCATTCACAAGTGTATGTCTACTGACTCCAGGCCCTGGATCGGCACCAATCTTGATTTGTGTTGCTGTTATATACCGTGTTTAGCTTTGCATCCAAAAACATAAAATCAAAATCAAACTCTAAAACAACCTTTAGGACATTAGAATTAGTTTTAGGATCCAAGTCCTCTGTCTACAACTAAAAATAGGCCCAAAGCCAGCCCCTTTGCTCTTATCTTGCAGTTTTGGTCTAATTACAGGAGGACTTATCTGCTTTCTGTCAGCATCCTAGCCTTTGTATGCATATCCCCATGGATGTTGAGTAGGGAATACCCCCCTAGGTTTTGCAGAGCCTGAAGAAGAAGAGGAGATAAAATATAGAGTCTATCTCCTATACTGTTGGCCCATGGCCCAGAGATCCTGTTGATCATTGATGGCTACCTTGTAGGGATTTCTGGGAATAAGCATCCAGTCTGGGAAAAAACCAACAATGCCCATAGCTTTCATGAAAACATTAGGCTTGTGGGTAGATACTACATATGGTAAATGCTACGAATGGACAACAGGTCTATTCCAGTGGTTGGAATCATGAGCGATGTGGAATTGAAGTTGGCCTCATGTCCTGAAGCTACTTATATAACTGTAATAGATACTCCACCATACTATGGTATGTTGTTATCTAGACAATGGACTGCTGCAATAGGAGGGAGTGTCTAGCTTGATTTATCATATGCTACAATACCAGTGAACGAGAAAGAAGTCAGGTTGTGTAGAGAGCCAAGATATGAAAATATAATAGAACATCTGAATCCAGATTAAATAAATTACTTTTGTGATGTAGATCTTGGGAATTTCATAATTGAAAAATCACAACCTGAACTACAAAATACAGAATTAATCACTAGAGAGGCACAACTAGATAGAAAAGGTGTATGGTGAATGTATTTTGACAATGCATGCAGTAAAGGAGGGAATGGGGTAGGAGTTGTATTCATCTCATCAACAGGCAAAATGTTCAAGTATTCATTCATGTTATCCTTTGAATGCACTAATAATATTGTTGAATATGAGGCATTATTGTTGGGTTTAAACATTGCCCTAAGATATGGAATCAAACTAATATCAACATATATGGTGATTCTAAATTAGTTGTCTCACAAATCAAGGAAAAATATTCATCAAAGAATAAGAGATTAAAGCAATATAGAAATGTTGTGTGGGATACCATTGAACTTTTTGATGCATTCTCTATAGACTAGATAGAAAGGTCCAAAAATATAATGGCTAATTTCTTGGCAAATGTGGCCTTGAAGAAAGATGATATTACATTATCAAGGATAATAGAGGTGGAATTAAAGATGAGGCCTGCAATCCCTGATAATATTTATAATTGGCAAGTATTCAATGATGATGAAGATCTTATAAAATTCCTTCATTGTGTGGATCAATATGAATCCCAAGAGATTGATTTCAATGCATTTGTGGAAGGGGTAGATGGTAAGCAAACTCTTTTTGGGCAAGAAGTGGTCCAATTCAAAACAAATAAAATACCCAAAGGTCTTGTAGCCCTAGAAAGAGTGTTTGATGAAGAGGATAGATATAATCTCAAACATGCAATAATTGATCTTAAGGATGTTGAAGAGATTAATCTGAGAATAGAGATAGCCCCTAAAAAGGTTTACATTGGAAAAGGGATCAGTCCAAAAATCAGAGAAATGCTTATAACTTTACTCATAAAATATAAACATGTGTTTGACTGGTCCTATGATGATCTAAAGGCATACTGAGATGATTTATTTCAACATGAAATACCACTGAAACCTGATGCCAAACCATTCAGACAAAGGCAAAGACCTATAAATCCAACGCTGGCACCTAAAATGCAAGAAGAACTCATGAAGCTCAAAGAGGGATGTATTATCAAACCAATCAGACATTCTTCTTGGGTATCAAATTTGGTACCTATAAGAAAAAAGAATGGTTATATAAGATTGTGCGTAGATTTCATAAATTTAAACATCTCATCACTAAAAGATAACTACCCCCTTCCAAACATGGAGTCAATGTTACAACAAGTGACAGGATGTGAATTGTTGTCCATGATGGATGGTTTCTCTAGGTACAACCAAGTAAAGGTTAAAGAATCTAAACAATATAAAACTTCTTTTACAACACCTTGGGGTACCTATGTCTATGTGAGAATGCCATTTGGCCTTACAAATTCTAGGGAAACATTTCAAAGGGCCATGGATGTAGCTTTTCCTAACTTGATTAACACAATAATGGTATTTTACCATGATGATCTTACAACATATTCTAAAAAGGCAGAAGACCATTGTCTACACTTGGAAAAAAATTTCATTAGGACATTGGAATATGATATTTCTTTGAATCCAAAGAAGTGCCTTTTTGCTTGATAGAAGGAAAATTACTAGGACACATAGTCTCAAAGCATGGTGTAAGGATTGATCCTGAAAGGGTAGAGGCTATTGATAAAATTCCTATTCCAAAAAATGTGAATCTATTCAATCTTTCTTTGGACAAATAAATTTTGTCAAAAGATTCATATCAAAATTCGCAGAAATTGTCAAGCCAATCTCAAGAATGTTGAAGAAGGGTGCAAAGGTGGATTGGACCAAAGAGGCCATTGATGCATTTATGTCCATTAAGAAATCTATTAAAGAATCTCCTATATTAAAATCCCCAAAATTTGAAAAGCCATTCCAAATTCTTTTGCATCTTTTCATATAGTGGCAACTGTGATGTTACAAAAGAACAATGAAGGATATGAACAACCCATATCATTTTTCAGTAAATCACTTCAGGGGACAAAATTGAAGTATGACATTACTAAGAAACAAGCCTATGCCCTAGTAAAAGTAGTGAAGACATTTAGACCATATTTCGTTGGAGCCCATGTGATAGCTTATGTACCAAATGTTGCAGTAAAGGATGTCTTTACACAAAATGAACTCATAGGATGAAGATGTAGATGGTGTTGGAGTTCTTTTTCTCCGGACCGGTAGAGGGTTTGCCAATTCCAATGCACAAAGCTAATCTAGCCAACAAATATAGGAGGTTGCATGAGCTGCCTCCCCTTCACTTTCGGTTCTGCCACACCAAGGGGGGTATCCATATAGCTAAAGATTTAACCTTGACTGGCCCAATGACACAAAGATTTATCTTTACAACAACAGGCAGAATACTCTTGTGTAAGGACGAAGATTTGAATGATAGATCACAAGTTTGGCAACTTTCTTGGACATATCTGACTGGGTATGGATGAGAGTATGCGGGGGTCCTAATCCTACTCCTACAACTAACAAGTTGGAATTATGGAATGGTTGGTTTGATGGTTTGGAAGCAAGATAGGGGGTTTTGGATCATAACTACTTCACAAGGGCATACCGGTGCCTATCCTAGGGCAAGGAGTCAACTAGATGTATACATAAGAATGGATTGTATGTTGGATTCAAGTTTCAAGGGGTTAGATTGATGCTTGCCTTACAAACATCACCCAAGAATGGGTATTTAACTGTCTCTACTTACAAACATCCCAGCTGACATACAACCTTCTCCATACTTAACCTAAGACAATTTAATCCACTCCTTGAATGGAAATCATAGATTAAACATGCAATACAGAACCCTGTATCCTAGAATCTATGAAACCCTTAGCAACCAAATTTAGAAGAAGGAAGGCATGTAACAAAGGAGACAGATAGGTAAACACATGCACAATGCATTTTTCATATAAAACAACAATGAAACTAAGAATATCTGCAATGTACATTCAGATGCAACTCATAAACTCCAAAGAGATACAACAGCCAGGAAATGCTCTATTTTTTGTTATTTTTCCCCCAAAAATGCCCAAGTCTTCAACAACACGAATGAGTAACACAGTTTGCATTTTATAACAAGACTGTGTACTCAGCAATAAGTACAATTGTCTTCTCAAAATTTGCCAAATACATTGCATCTTCATATTGGTGCTCAAAATATTCAATGCTGCTGGCAGAAATAGAGGAAAGAGCAGGTGGGATCGGGATCTGTAGCGTTGCATGGAGATCTTCTTCCTGAATCGGGTGGTTGACCTGTCAACACAACCCATACTTCTCTACAAATTTTCCATTAATGTCAACCTACCCACGGGATGCAGCAGCTGTGTGCCTTGGAACCTTTCCCGCCTGAAAATAGCCACAGATAAAAAGAAAAACCTTCGCTGCTGCAAGATTTGAAACTGGCCGTTGATTTGCATTCCTATCGTTGAGATTAACGGCTCCAAAACACGTTGAAAAGTTACCAACCAATGAAAATATGCCATGTAGGCACCCTGTGCTTTACTGACTTTTCCCATCGCTGCCTTCATTTTGCCTTTTCCACCTCAAATGCCTTTTAAATCTTTTGTATATGCCAATGCATATACATACAACTATTTAACATACAAGGCAGACCCCAAATCTATATAGAACAAATCAAAATTCTACTCAGGTCCAGCTTGTATCACTTTTTGCATCTTTCGATTTTGTATATTGCATATACAAACACAATATACATACAAGGCAGATTTCACTACACTTATCAATCGGTCTTGAAAACCTTTGAAATCCGGCTTGTATCCTTTTCTTTGCATTTTACCCTTTGTATATCGCACATATACAAGCATACACACATGCAAGCCACGGACGCCAGCACTGAATTAGCCAAATCTAACTTTTGAATCGAGTCTGGCTTGTATATCGCTCCATTGTATGTTCGCCTTGTATATCACATATACAATGCGAACATATAAGCCAAAACATACATTCATCGGACTTGAGCCTTTATCAATTGCATTTCAAAACTTTTCAAATCCGGGTCATGCACATTAAGAACGTATGTTCCCTTGTATGTTTGAACATACAATCTCCTTTGTATATCCACGGGTCCCACCAAATGTATCTCCCCCTTTTCCTGTTGCTTGTATGTTGCATATACATTGCGACTTGTATGTTGGAGATACAATGACCCTTGTATGTCTGCAGGCCCCATCACTTGTATATCGGCCTTGTACATCCTTTTCCTTTGCATATGATGAATACATATCGAATATGCATTCTACTTTGTATGTTGCCAAATATACAAGGCCCCTTGTATCTTTTCATTGTATATGCATCGGCCAATGCATCTTTCTGTTGTACATCTGCTCTATTGTATCTAGCTGTTGTATGCGGTGAATGTATATTGCACTTGCATCTCACACATACAAACCCCTTTTACATACAAGCAAGGAATCTTTCCAGGAATATGCGATATACATTCTCTCTTGTATGTCCAGAAATGCATATTTTCCTTTGTATGTAGCTGTTGTATGTCTAAACATACAAACCTGATATACAAGCAAATTCAACATACAACTGCAGAATATTCTCAGAATCTGTGATAGATTCCCTAAATGTATATGCATGTTTTTTAAGCCCAATATGCATTGTGAAATGCATACAACCAAATTTTTCATTTTTTTAAAGGCTGATTGAAATTTCCGCAAGCCCGCCAAGGTATATTTGCATTTGTACATACAAACCCCTTTGTATATACAAAGATACATGCATTTAGAACTATTTTTTTGCACTTTTCAACTGCAAGGGCCAAAAGACTTAGAAATTTTTGGATTTTATGGAAGGTGCCTGCGAATTTAAATGCTCAAAACCTAAATATTCATGCAGGCACCAACACTGGCTCTGTCTGGGGACACATGCCTTTTGTAGGCATGGTGAGAACTTCAGATCTCTGGGTTGCAGACCAGTCCCTATCCATTTGGGCACATAGTCAAACACATACCAACCTGCATCACAAAACATATTTAGTTAAAATTTACTTGGTGGCCCCAGGCCACCCAAAAAGGAGAAACCAGAATTTTCCTCTGTCAAACACTTGATTTTCTTTTGACTTCTTCAGATGAAGCCTGAAAACATTTTGTTGTCTGTAGCACCCCACTTTGCAATTGATTGTGTTGCTGTCCATTTTTCCTTCAACAAATCTACAGCAAGATTCATGAGCACTTACCATTCTCAGCTATCGACTGTCATGATCATATGAGTCATTGATGTTGGTTGGAAAACTAATAGACTCACATGAAACAAATGAATCCACATCAAAAATTTTCCCTTCTTAAAAAAATAAGGCCTCCTTTGTATTAAACAAATAATATTCAGGCACAAGCAACATCTCGTAATCAGATTTATCTTTATAAACATTTATATATCCACCATCATTGTGCTCAACAATTTTATCATTAAGGTCCACTTGGAATATCTCAAAAGAAGACATAAATAATTCAAAATGCAGCCCTTCACTGAAATCTTTGTAGTCACCCCTGCAACCAACATTATCCCCATCTGTATGAGTACACACATCTACAACTTGTCTATTCACATCTGAATGGTGACCCTGTTTCTCCTCTTCACTAATGCATTGATAATCAAAAGCAAAAGTTTCAACCTTTTCATTGTGAAGATGGTCTGAATCTTCAAGGAAACACTCATATTCAGCATCCATATATATTTCATCATCTGAAAGGCTCACATATGCATCTGAATGCTGACAATCACTAACATATTCACTGTCATCCCTTGAAGCAGCATCTTCTATATTTAGAGTGAAACTTTGCATATCTACCTCATATAAATAATCAAGAATAACTGGGATATGCACATTGCTGCAGGACACAACTTCATGTATATCTTTCATTTCATCATTTGAAGGGCATTTTGTGTCTGCAGGCTTCTCTTCTAGAGGCTGATAACAATCCTTGTCTTCATCATTATAGGATGTGCCTACATTTTCTACAATATCTTCTTCATGTTTATGCATCACATCATGACTACACATGTTATTCTGAAATGTATTTCCCTCTACACAATCATCTTTCAATGTACATACTGGGAGAGCTGAAATATATTCACTTTGATAACTGTTTTGACAACTTGCAGCCATGAAACCTATTGGCATTCCATATTTCTGATTATTTTCAAAATCCATAGCAAATTTGAAGGCCTGGTGAAGTGTGACTAGTTCTTTATCTCTTAATTTATAACTCATTTTCTTATCAAATGCAGCCAAATAAGTTGTCAAACACAGTGCATTATTGGGTCTCATATATTTAGGGATTTGCTTGAGCAACTTAACAAATCTAAGATTAAAGGCTGGAACCAGCTCCTCATCTTCCTTTTGGATGTTCATGAAATGTATGATCAATGAGGCCACATCAAATCTTTCACCAAACTGCTCTAGGAATGCAATTTCTAAATCTACCCATGAAGAAACTGAACACATAGGTAGGTCTGAAAACCAAACCCTAGCATCATCTTCTAATGACTGGACAAAGATTTTCATTACTACATCTTCAGCCTCAACTTCATAATCTTCTATCAAATTACAAAAATTTTGCAGATGTTTGTTTGCAGACTTAGAATTTAATCCACTGTATTTAGGCAAACATTTTCTAATCTTATTGGGAATAACATTTGTGTAACCATATATTCCTTTGAAATTCAGAGCTTTATATCTTTCAATAAAAAAATGGTCTTCTTTGAGAGCACAACCAGGGTTGTTGCTCTAAATTCATCATTTTTTGAATCAAAAGATGAATACCTAGAAATATGTTGCAGTATTGATAGGTTCAACAACAGAATCACCACCTCTCACTGAGAGGACAGAATATCAACAAGGCACTTGTATTTTCTGGATTCATCACGCTAGCAGAGCACCACATGGTCATTTTTGGATCTTGCTGCAACAACTTCACTGGAAATAAGATTTTCTAGCCTTTACAATATTTTGACTCTCTCCCCCCAGTAGAGTCACCATTTTGTTGGAGTTCTTTCTCTCCAGACTGGTAGAGGGTTTGCCAGTTCCAATGCACAAAGCTGATCCGGCCAACAAATACAGGAGGTGGCATGAGCTACCTCCCCTTCACTTCTGGTTCTGCCGCACCAAAGGGGTATCCCTATAGCTAAAGATTTAACCTTGACTCACCCAATGACACAAATATTTAGCTTTACAACAACAGGCATAATACTCTTGTGTAAGGACCAAGATTTGAATGATAGATCACAAGTTTGGTAACTTTCTTGGACATATCTAATTGGTTATGGATGAGAGTATGCGGGGGTCCTAATCCTACTCCTACAACTAACAGGTTGGAATTATGGAATGGTTGGTTTGATGGTTTAGATGCAAGACAGGGGGTTTTGGATCATAACTATTTCACAAGGGCAGACCGGTGCCTATCCCAGGGCAAGGAGTCAACTAGACGTATACATAAGAATGGATTGCATGTTGGATTCAAGTTTCAAGGGGTTAGATTGATGCTTGCCTTACAAACATCACCCAAGAATGGGTATTTAACTGTCTCTACTTACAAACATCTCAGACGACATACAACCTTCTCCATACTTAACCTAAGACAATTTAATCCACTCCTTGAATGGAAGTCACAGATTAAACATGCAATACAGAAACCTATATCCTAGAATCTATGAAACCCTTAGCAACTAGATTTAGAAGAAGGAAGGCATGCAACAAAGGAGACAGTTAGGTAAACACATGCACAATGCATTTTTCATATGAAACAACAATGAAACTGAGAATATCTGCAATGTACATTCAGATACAACTCATAAACTCCAAAGAGATACAACAGCCAGGAAATGCTCTATTTTTTGTTATTTTTCCCCCAAAAATGCCCAAGTCTTCAACAACACGAATGAGTAACACAATTTGCATTTTATAACAAGATTGTGTACTCAGCAATAGGTACAATGGTCTTCTCAAAATTTGCCAAATACATTGCATCTTTAGATTGGCGCTCAAAATATTCAATGCTGCCGGCAGAAACAAAGGAAAGAGCAGGTGGGATCGGGATCTACACCGCCGCATGGAGATCTTCTTCCTGAATCGGGTGGTTGACCTGTCAACATGATCCATACTTCTCTACAAATCTACCATTAATGTCAACCTACCCGCGGGATGCAACAGCTGCGTGCCTTAGAACCTTTACCACCTAAAAATAGCCACAGATACAAAGAAAAATCTTTGTCGCTGCAAGATTTAAAACTGGCCATCGATTTGCATTCCTATTGCTAAGATTAACGACTCCAAAACACGTTGAAAAGTCACCAACCAATGAAAATATGCCACGTAGGCACCCTATGCTTAACTGACTTTTCCCATCGCTGCATTCATTTTGCCTTTTCCGCCTCAAATGCCTTTTAAATCTTTTGTATATGCCAATGCATATACATACAACTGTTTAACATACAAGGCAGACCCCAAATCTTTATAGAACAAATTGAAATTCTACTCGGGTCTGGCTTGTATCACCTTTTGTATCTTTCCATTTTGTATATTGCATATACAAACACAATATACATACAAGGCGGATTTTACTGCAATTATCAATCGGTCTTGAAAACCTTTGAAATCCGGCTTGTATCCTTTTCTTTGCATATTACCCTTTGTATATCGCACATATACAAGCATACATACATGCAAGCCGCAGATGCCAGCACTGAATTAGCCAAATCTAACTTTTGAATCGGCTCCAGCTTGTATATCGCTCCATTGTATGTTTGCCTTGTATATCGCATATACAATGTGAACATACAAGCCAAAACATACATTCATCGGACTTGAGCCTTTATCAATTGCATTTCAAATCTTTTCAGATCGGGTCATGCACATTAAGAATGTATGTTCCCTTGTATGTTCGAACATACAATCTCCTTTGTATATCCGCGGGTCCCACCAAATGTATCTCCCCCTTAGCCTGTTGCTTGTATGTCGCATATACATTGCGACTTGTATGTTGGACCTACAATGACCCTTGTATGTCTGCGGGCCCCATCACTTGTATATCGGCCTTGTACATCCTTTTCCTTTGCATATGATGAATGCATATTGCATATGCATTCTGCTTTGTATGTTGTCGAATATACAAGGCCCCTTGTATCTTTTCATTGTACATCTGCTTGCATCTTTTCTATTGTATCTAGTCATTGTATGTGGCAAATGTATATTGCACTTGCATCTCGCACATACAAACCCCTTTTACATACAAGCAAGGAATCTTTCCAGGAATATGCGATATACATTCTCTCTTGTATGCCCAGAAATGCATATTTTCCTTTGTATGTAGTTGTTGTATGTCTAAACATACAAACCTGATATACAAGCAAATTCAACTTACAACTGCAAAATATTCTCAGAATCTGCGATAGATTCCCCAAATGTATATGCATGTTTTTTAAGCCCGATATGCATTGTGAAATGCATACAACCAAATTTTTTATTTTTTCAAAGGCCAATTGAAATTTCCGCAAGCCCGCCAAGGTATATTTGCATTTGTACATACAAACCCCTTTGTATATACAAAGATACATGCATTTAGAACTATTTTTTTGCACTTTTCAACTGCAAGGGCCAAAAGACTTAGAAATTTTTGGATTTTATGGAAGGTGCCTGTGAATTTAAATGCTCAAAACCTAAATATTCATGCAGGCACCAATAGATGGATCAATAAAATTCAAGAATTTAACATTGACATCCAAATCACTAGGCTTGTTAGAGGTCAAGGTTTGGCAAAATTGATGGATGAATCAAATATGGAGGCCACACAAGTTTGTAACATAAGAGAAGAAAATAACATTATAGAAAGTATTGAGCATACACCTTGGTACACCAATGTAATGTATTATCTTAAGAAAATGAAATGTCCTCAAGGCCTGAATGACAATCAAAGAAGAACTTTGAAACTTGTTGCATCAAAATATGTCTTCATGGATGGAGATTTATATTGGAAAAATAGAGATGGTATTTTACTTTTATGCCTGGATAGAACACAATCTAAGAAGATGTTACAAGAAATGCATAAAGGTGTGTGTGGAGGGCACTTCTTAGAAACTTCTTAGCAAAGACTACTGCCTATAAGATAATGAGAGCAGGATGCTACTGACCTAAAGTCTTTAAGGATGCCCACAGATATGTGAGAAAATGTGAAGTCTGTCAAACGTTCTCTGACAAATTAAACTACCAAGGAGCCTTACCATTAAGACCAATGCAAGTTGAAGCTCCATTTCATCAATGGGGAATTGACTTTATAGGGGATATTGCAGAAAGATCTAGTAGTGGATACAAATGTATCCTAGTAGCTACAAATTATTTTACAAAGTGGATTGAAGCAATTCCAACCAGACAAGTCACTAGTAAAGTGGTGGTTAATTTCCTATTAGAAAACATCATCACTAGGTTTGGAGTTCTGGTGAGACTCATTACAGACAATGGCATGTGCTTCAAATCAAATGAATTCAAAACATTATGGGAATCCTATCGCATAACAATTTCATATGCCTCCCCATATCATTCTCAGGCCAATGGGCAAGCGGAGTCTGTTAGAATCTGAAAAGATTAATAACCCAGAAAACTAGTGCAAACAATAGATATCTAAACCATGAATGCAAATGATACGAAATCGAAATAGCAACACAGAGTTAGTCTCCAAGAGAGTAATGCAAATGCTAGAGGCAAAATAGCATTAAGAGGATGCAAAAGCAAGAGATAAAATACAAGCTAGGTAGCATGCTTATATAGACTAGGAAGAGAGAGGAGGTGGCAACACCGACCAATCAAGAGCAACCATCTATTGGACTAAAGATAGCAAAGTATCTTCCCAAGATAGCTAATGGATGCTCACATGTAGGAAGGTGACACCTCACAACCACTCACCTAATAAGACATGCTTTATAAACCTAAGCGAGATTAATAGAAGTGCAGGAAAAACCTAGGAATATAGGGAAAAAATAAATAACCTAGTAGGAAATAAAAACCTACACTAACACCCCCCATAAGCGAAGCTTAGGTGGATGTAGAAATGGGTCCTGGCAAATCAAGCCTGACGAGGTACCCATGTACATAAAATTCTCCCCCAAAGAGAGAGAAAAGCCCCCCCAAAAGATGAAGCATCCCGCACCCCTAGCAAAGCTCGCAAATGAAGGAACTTGCTCTCAGTGAAGGGTTTGGTGAAGATATCAGCAACCTGCTCAGAAGTCAGATAGTAGCGAAGGTCAATGACATGGCCATAGATGAGCTCTTGGATGTAGTGCATGTGGACCTTTATGTGTTTGGTCCATTGATGATGGACCAGATTCTGTGAGATCTGAATGGCACTTTGGTTGTCACAAAATATGACTGATGGCCATCTGATCTGGATACCAAACTTAGTGAGAAGATTTTGAAGACAAATGGCCTCAGTGGCAGCATTCACAACCCCCTGATACTCAGCCTCAGTAGAAGATAAAGCAATAGTAGACTGCTTCTTGCTCGACCAACAAACATGACCTGAACCAAGTGAGAAGTTGTAACCTGAAGTAGACTTGCGATCCTGAGAATCGCCCGCCCAATCTAAATCTATGTAGCCCACCAAGTCAAGCTCAATGTTGGCTGCATAGTGAATCCCAAAACTGTGAGTACCCTGAATGTAGTGAAGGATCCACTTGGCTGCTTTCCAGTGTAGCTCATGAGGCTTCTGCATGAATTGAGAGACCATGCCTATAGCATATGAAATGTCAGGTCTCGTATGAGTCAGATAAATGAGACTCCCAACAAGCTGTCAGTACAAAGTGCCATCAACAAGTGGAGAACACTAAGCCTGAAGTTTGACTCCAGAAAGAAAGGGAGTCAGAGCAGGCTTACAATCAACCATATGAAACCTCGAGAGCAAATATAGAGCATACTTGGACTGTGTGATGGTGATCCCGGAAGAAGACTGAAAGATCTCAATCCCAAGAAAGTAATGCAACAAGCCCAATTCAGTCATCAAAAACCTGTCATGAAGGGCAGTTTTGACAGCCCCAATGGTGGATGAATAACTCCTTGTGATCAGCAAGTCATCAAAATACAGAACCAGAAATAGGAGTGAATCATCCTACTGCAGAATGTAGACATTGGGATCAGAATGGCACCGAGTGAACCCAACTGATAGAAGGAAGGAGTCCATCTTGGCATACCAGGCCCGAGGAGCCTGTTTGAGGCCATAGAGAGACTTCTGAAGTCGGCACACAAGTGAAGAATCTTGAATGAACCCCTATGGCTGCTCCATGTAGATCTCCTCTTGAAGGTCACCGTGAAGAAAAGCACTCCTCACATCCATATGGTGTACTTCCCAACAATTGGCTGCAGTAATGGCAAGAACAAGTCGGATGGAATTCATTCAGGTAACTGGCGCAAAAGTCTCAGAGTAGTCAATCCCAGGAACTTGGGAGAATCCTTTAGCAACCAAGCAAGCCTTATGCTTGTCAACTGACCCATCTGCTGTAAATTTTGTCTGATAGACCCACTTACATCGAACAAGTTTTCTTCCCTTAGGAAAAGGGACAAGATCCCAAGTGTGGTTCCTCATCAAGGAACTATACTCCTCCTGCATAGTTGTATCCCACTCAGGAATACCAGAAGCCTCATGAAAAGACTGTGGATCTGAGGCAGTAGCAATGAAGACATGTGGAGCACCCTGGAACTGTGAATGAGTCTGCCCGGTGTCTGATGGATCCCCAACACAATCACTTGCAGACTGTAAGGTCTGTCTAGCCCAAAGTGGACTAGAAGATGGAGAATCTGGAGGAGAATCATCAACCTCTAAATGATGACTAGGAGAGGAAGGAGGTGAGTCCTCTGAATCATTCTCTACATCAGAAGTGGAGGTAGAAGACTACTTAGGTGAATCTGACTCATCATAAGATCTATCATGTATCTCAAGTGACTCCAATGTCAAAGTAGGAGTTGGAGAAGTGATAGAAGGTGAGCTCGAAGAGCCCTTCTCAAACTAAACACTCCTCTCAATGAACAACTCATGTGTAGTAGGGTGGAGCAACCAATAACCTTTCACACCATCAGGATAACCTCCAAATATGCAAGGTCTGCTCTGCAGATCCAAGGCCTTGCATTTCTCTATAGGAATGTGGGCCCATGCAGGAGAACCAAAAGCTCAAAAGTGCTTAACTGATGGTTTTTGACTACTCCAAGCTTCAAAAGGAGTGACTCCCTTCAAGGCTCAGTGAGGAACATGGTTCTGGATATAACAAGCACAATTAATGGCCTCTGCCCAATACTGTGGTGCAAGAGATCTGGAGTGAATCATGCAGTTCGCCATTTCCTTCAAGGACCTATTCTTCCATTCTGCAACACCGTTCTGCTGAGGATTGTATGGAACTGAATGCTGCAAATCAATCCCCTCTGAAGTGCAAAACCTCTCAAACCGATGGTTGACATAATCATGACCATTGTCAATGCGCAAAAATTTGATGGCTTTCCTAGATTGCTTCTCTACAAAAGTCTTGAAGTCCTGAAAGTGATCAAATACCTCAGACTTCTATTTGAGAAAGTACACCCAAGTATATCGAGAAAAGTCATCAATGAATGTGAGGACATATCTAGCCCTACTGAAAGAAGGATGTTGAAATGGACCAGCCAAATCATTGTGAACTAACTCCAGTATCTATGAAGCTCTCCATGCCTTACCTTTGTCAAACTTTTCCTTAGGATGCTTACCAAGAATGCAACCTTGGCAAACACCACCTAAAAACTGAATTGAAGGCAACCCTGTGACCATGCTCTATTGGTTAAGTTGCTGTAAGTAGCGGAAGTTAAGATGGCCAAACTGCTCATGCCATAATCTACTCACATCATTAGAATGAGTGAGCAAAACAGTCAAAGGAGGATCAGGAACAAAGTGAGAAAACAGATAGAGCCGTGACTGATGATTTGCTCTCCCAACTGCAATTGTAGAACCACTGTGCAACTCATGAATCTCCACTGAATTAGGAGTGAACTCAACCCGCTTGCCTAAACCTATGTGAGTGATCTGGTATACCGATAGGAGATTAGTTGATAATGAGGACACACAAAGAACATCATGGAATGTGCCATCCCCCACATCAACAGACCCTCTCCCACACACCTCAACAGGAGTGTCATCACCCATCAAAATAGAAGGCATAGTACATGGCTCCAAAGATGCAAGTTCTTCCTTAGATGAAGCCATGTGGTGTGAAGCACCCAAATCAAGAACCCAAGTGGATGGTGAAGAAGCAACTACAACAAGGGCCTTGCCCTTTCCTTTCCCCTTGTTGTTTTCTTTTGCCTTGTTAGACCCCTCATTAGAACTATGTTTGATAGACTCAGGAACACTGATATTATTCTTCTCAAGAATGTGTGTCAAGTGATCAATTTGTTTCTTTAGACATTTATGTTCATCATGACTGGGTCTTTTACAATAGGCACATTGGACCCTCTCTTTCTTAGGCTTGTCTCCCTTGGAAGATTGGGTCTCATTAGTTGCTTTTGAAGCAACCGGTATCTGATCCTTCTTCTCCTTGCTATTCTTCTGTTTCTTATCCTTACTATTTTTGTTACTACTTTGTCCTTTTTATTCTTTTGTGCCTTGGTTGGAAGCCAAGGCATGTGACTTAGAGGACTTAAGAGTGCCCATCTAGATTAGCTTGTCCTTTTCCTGAGTGGGATTGACAACAAAATCATCTAAAGATGGCATGGTGAATTTAGTACCAAGTGCACCCTTAGTAGCATAGAAGGTAGAAACAAACACAAAATATTCTGAACTTAGCTTAGAGAGAATACTAAGAATCAGTTGTTCATCTTTCTTTTCAATTCCACATTGTTTTAACTACAGCCTTAGTGATTTTAATTTAGTGAAGAAGTCCTGGATTGTGTTGAAATTGCCTAGACTTAAACTAATTAGTTCATTTTCCAACATATGACCCCTCATTGAATCTTGTGTGCCAAATAGTGTTTCTAGCTTTGTCCAGATTTTATTTGGCGTATTCAAAGACTCAATGTGAAAGAGCAAATCAGGAGAAACAGACAAACACAATGTTCCATATGCCTCATCACATTTGTTAAACCACTTCGGCTTATCTTCATCTTTAGCAGGTTCAGTTTCAAGTCCCATAGTTATCCTATTTAATCCAACTTTCCTTAAGTGAATTGTCATGCGTGGTTTCCACTCAAATTAATTGTATGGAGTTAGGATGGGCAGATTTGTTTGATCCATGATGAAGAAATGCAGAGAAGAAATGTCAAAAAGAAGAGAACACAATCAGGACAACCCCCCCTTTTCACTCAATCAAAGAACCCCCCCAAGAAAATATGATTTGGCACTTTATATTAGTGCGTTTACAACTACCACTAGCAATAAATACTAAGTGGTCTTGATTTCAATGCAATACAAAACCCTCACGAAGAGCATATGCTAAAAATACAACTTTCGCACAATACTCAGAGAAATAAACAGCACTACTGCAATCTACTCAAAAAATCATGCACTTTCAAAAAAAGAATCGCCTCGATACGAGGTCGTATGTGAAAGTTATGATCCTCCGAAGTTCCCAAAACAAGAACTCTACAATGTCACGACTGAGAATCTGCAATTTCTAAAAAATCTTGGCATCAAAATAAGAAAACGTCTACACTAGTGCATAGAGCACGAAAAAATAGCCAAAATCAAAAAATAATTCATGGGAAAAGGAGTCCGTATGAGAAAGAACGGAGCATTTGAAAACTACCTTCAAAACTGCAATTGCTAATGGAGAAGGGTACTGTTGTAGCTTTCTGAGTTTGATTTTGCAAAATATACAAACTGCATGCAAAAACTGAAAGATACCTAGATGGTTTTTCTGTACTACGAACAAAACCTAGAAGGCGTTTTTCTTGCTGATGTACAGAAGATGTAGGTCTAATGTAAACAAAATGCCTTTAGCAACAAAAAATGACCCCAACAACCAAAAAATGACATGCAAAGGTTGAATCAACTACCTAAGACAAGAAAAGGCATGCTAAAACCTACAATATTGATTGAAAACACCAAATATGCAAGCTGGTTGTCAGATTTGAGCTTGAAACCCTGGTTTCGCAACTGTGTATGACGATCTCTGATTTCGGCGAAACGAAAGCCAAATCTGACTTTCTCAAGCCTCTCGGACGCATTGGAACAACCAGAAATGTTGCCAGTATAACCAAAAATTCTAAAATCACCCAAATTTCATAAAACACATGTGCAAACCTCAGAGATTAAAAAAGTTTCTGTCAAACTTTTCTGATTCTCAAGATCATCTGAAGATGCAAGAGAAGAGCATACTGGGTTTTTCTAAAAAATGTAATAAGATTTATTAGCCCCCCCCCCCCCCCCGAATCTCTCAAATATGGAAACTAAAATCTACTCTTGCACATAGAATAGCTCTGATACCATGTTAGAATCTGAAAAGATTAATAACCCAGAAAACTAGTGCAAAGAATAGATATTTAAACCATGAATGCATATGATACGAAATCAAAATAGCAACACAGAGTTAGTCTCCAAGAGAGTAATGCAAATTCTAGAGGCAAAATAGCATTAAGAGGATGCAAAAGCAAGAGATATAAAATACAAGCTAGGTAGCATGCTTATATAGACTAGGAAGAGGGAGGAGGTGGCAACACTGACCAATCAAGAGCAACCATCTATCAGACTAAAGATAACAAAGTATCTTCCCAAGATAGCTAATGGATGCTCACATGTAGGAAGGTGACACCTCGCAACCACTCACCTAATAAGACATGCTTTATTAACCTAAGTGAGATTAATAGAAGTGTAGGAAAAACCTAGGAATATAGAGAAAAAATAAATAACCCAATAGGAAATAAGAACCTACATTAACAGAGTCAAGCAACAAAAGCATCCTAAAAATAATTAAAAGAATGTTAGAAAATAACAAGAAGGCATGGGATTCAAAATAAAAAATGGCTTTGTGGGCAGATAGGGTTACTATAAAGAAGAGCACAGGAAAATCTCCATTTGAATTAGTATACGGTGCACAAGCCAGGCTTCCTATACATAATCTCTTGTTAGTTTATAGATTTATTCTTCAAGAAGATATAGACGTTCCTAAACCTATATAAGAGAGAATGGAACAATTGGTTGAACTGGATGAAATAAGTGTCCAAGCTCAGGAACAAAATGAAAAAATGCAATTACAGATGAAATACTTATTTGATAAAAGGGCTAAGGAAAGGAAATTCAAGGTGGATGACATGGTTCTAATGTGGAATGCCAGAGGATAGGACAAAGGAAAACATGGTAAGTTTGAGGCATTATGGATGGGCCCATTTATCATCACTGGTAAATGTGGTGAAGATTCTTATTACCTACAGAATATGAGTGGTGAAGTACAGGAATTTCCAGTGCATGGACAATTCCTGAAATACTTCTTCTCTTAAAAATTTTCTTTTTCCATGCACAGTATGTTAGGATTTCCATTTCCCACCCTCTCCACCACCATTAGTTTGTGTCCCAGAGAGTATCTTTTGAATTCTTGCAATGACCTCACAGCCATTCATCCCCAATTAGAGCCACTATTGGAACATTAACCCCAAAAAATTTGATAAAAAATTCATTTCCCGCCATCATATTATCTCCAACATACCATTTCAAAATTCCCCTACTTAGAATAATACATCCATTTGACCCATATCTCTAACCCTGATAAGTTCAAATTTTATTACTTTAGCCCTAAAAAATAAAAAATCATATCAGAAAAGCACGTCCATGTCATTACGTTCCCCTTAAGGTATCCTTCGATGAAGCAAAAATTAAAATATCAAGGAGAAACTACCATATCGGGGAGACTCACTATGGAGTCTCTTCAATAATCCGAAAGATGAGAAGGGTAAAATACACAACTTGGTGACATATCGAGCTGATATCAAAAAGTCGAAGGGATTGATAAATTGGAGTGTCGAAGTGAGTCTTTCAGAGTCTCTTTGATATTTCGAAGACATAAAAGGCATGTCGAGGGGATTAATGAATATCAGTGTGACACCTAAATGTGTCCCGCTGATAAAACAATAAAGATTAAATAAAAAACATTTCAAAAAGAGACTTCAGAGTATTGGGGTAACTCAATTCCTAGTCCCACCAATAAGCCACCAACAATTATGGATAAAGAAAAAACATTGATGATATTTCAAGATGACTTTGGGATATTGGAGAGAGGCAATTTCTAGTCCCTTCGAAAAGACGAACGACATAGTAAGCAAAGGGATATTGAAAAGACAAATGAATGTCGAAGAGACTTTTA
This sequence comes from Cunninghamia lanceolata, assembly GCA_027924645.1. NCBI lineage: Eukaryota > Viridiplantae > Streptophyta > Pinopsida > Cupressales > Cupressaceae > Cunninghamia > Cunninghamia lanceolata. The sequence continues at coordinate 4,452,484 of BSBN01000378.1, read as the reverse complement.
TAAGAGGGGATTTTAGTATGACACCATCTAAGATCATTCTGAAATCCTAAAGGTAATGAAAGAATAAAAAATTTCTCAACGAAATTGATCATCCCGATAGAATAATGACAAGACATGCTTTGCGGTAATCAAACAGCCCTTATTCAAAAAATTAAATGTCCCTTCAATGACATGAGAGTTGCCATGAAAAACCATTAATGCACAGAGCTAGGTATATCGAGGCAAATCTTGAGAAAATTAAACCATTAAGCAAACACGAGGAGCAAGGGCAGGGTGCATCGAAAGTCATAATTCAAGAACCAGAAGAAGATATCCAAGTAAGTATTCTAAGCCTGAAATTTACAGCTTACTAGTTTGAATTGCATTCACAAAAGTAGGGATTCTCTTGCATAAGTTTATATCATGGAAGATACAACTGAAAACCCTAAGGGAAAAAGGTAGAAATTAGAGGAAAGGCACTTAAACCAAGATTTAATAGATGAATACCCGAGGTCAGGACAGAGATCTAGGAGAAATGCCCAATTGAATCCCCAAGCTAAAAAATTAGAAGATATATACAAACAAGTAGGGGACATATGGACTCCAATGAGGGGATATGATCTTTTTATATATCATTATAAGAAAAAGGCATAGGCATAAACCTATCTCAAATCCATGGAGACTAAACCTAGGAAAGCTTATAGTGCCAAATGTGTTTATCAATGTGGAATTGTTGAAAGCAGTGGCCAAGAACTACAATCCATAGACTTGCCTGGTTGAATTAAATGATGGTTCTAGTTTTATCCCTATTACCAAAGATTATATATCAATGGTATTCTAGTTGGACACTAGTTTTGGTGTGAAATTCAGAATTAGGGACTTATTGAATGAGTACTACAATATGAGTAATAACTACAAAAGATGGAGATTGCCTTTGCATAGGCCTCAAGATGACGGGAATAGGCTTAGGGTGTTTTGAGGGGTCGAGGATCCACCTTACTCTATATAATTGTTTGAGGAATATTTCAAATGCACCTATTATTCTGTATGTCAATTGCTTGGTCTAGAAGCCTCTCTGTTTATGGAAGTTGCACCAATGGTCCTGACTACAGATATGCAAAGTCAAGATGCACGATACCTGGACTATGTCAAGTACCTTGCCAATGACCTTCACATTGAATTGATTTCTATAAAAAATGGGGGTAGTAAATTCTGACATTATTCTTTGCTCATGCATCTTATCCTATATGAGGGATAGAACATGTGTCTGTGGGATGAGTGTTTGAAAGTAAAAGATTTGGATAGAAATGAAGATATTAAACCCATACAAATGTGGACTGCTATATGGGATAGCAGGTGTGAGAGATCCCACTACCTCTATTTTGAAGAATATTTTGTAAAACCTGTATATAAACTACTAGGTCATCCCTATGATCACAATCTATCAATAGAAATACATAAATTCCTGATGCTGAAGGACAAAAATGAAAAGGGAAAATTTAGTCACAATTGGGGTGACTGGTATGTTTATAATGACTGCACCAAGATAAGAGTATTTGGATATGAAGGACCACCTTTTTTGTTACCAAAAACCTATCCAGATAGGGTTGCATATTTAGAGATTGTGAGAAAATTGGCTTACTTTGACTTTATGCACCTTAAAAGTCATAACAAGTAGTCATTTATGCTTGGTATTATGTGTTTTGGAGATTTTATAGTTCTTTCTGATAAAGGATATCAATTGATTGATAAAAAAACTAGAACATTTCAGATTGCCATCAGGAAATGCAAGAGAAAACTTTGACCCTGAACATTTTATAAATGGTCTCAAAGTAAGTAAAAGATTGAAAAGATATCACCATGTGCTATTTGTTGAGGATGATTTGATCAAAAATTGTGATGAGAACATAGTAGTTGAAAGGAGAACATTTCATAAATAGTCTCAAAGTTTGTATCTGCACCTCATAAGGCCTTTTCCTCTTGGGATAATATGATTCTTTCTGAATGGAATAAAATAAACTTTGTGGCTACTGGAAGTAAACCCTCTTCTCTTTCTTTTGGCACTAATAAAGAGCATGATTTGGTGGTTTGGACTCCCCCTTCCTCAGATTGGTACAAGGTTAACTTTGTTGGGGCTTCTAAGGGAAATCCGAGTGTTTCAGGCATTGGTTGTGTTATCAGAGATAATATGGAAACATTGTTGTGTGCTAAAGCTAAAAGAATTGATGATGGGACAAATGATGATGGAGAAGTTCAGGCCCTTCTTCTTGGTATTAGGACAGCGATTTCTCTTGGTCTTAAAAAAATTATAGTGGAAGGTGACGCTCTTCTAATAATTCAAGCCTTTAAAAAAAAATAAGCCTAGCTGGAGATGTAATTATATTCTGGATCAAGTGTGGCACCTTATGTCTCATTTTGAGGATTATCAGAGTACTCATCTACAGAAAAGGGAATATGGTTGCAGATCTCTTAGCCAACATGGCTTGCATGCTTCCAAAAGGTTCTCTTTGAATTGATAAATAGTCCTCTTCTAAGTTTCCAACTCTGGTGGATTGCTAAGATTGGAGGAAAAAAGGCCTAATCCCCTTTTATTTTTTCTTGCTAACTTGTTTGTGTTGTTGGACAGGGGATAGTTTTTTTCTTCTTTTGGCTAGTGAGCTTTTTGTTCACGTCACTACTGGTCCTGTGCAACATGTTTGCAATGATTGCTTTGCTTTCAGTCTTTGTACCTGTTGTGTGGTTACACAACACACCCCATTTTGACTTGACAAAACAGGGACCCAACTTTTTTGCCACTTTGGCTTGTTGTTTTTTTGCTTTGGGCGGTCTGGTAAAATTAAGTCATGCATGAAACCCTGCACGGGGTGGATAGGTCACCATGATGAGGTTAGTTTCCAAAGTCACTATTTCATATTATTAACCTCATAGTTGGAAAGTGCATGAAATTTTATGCAGGTTTGCCTTTTGAATCACCCCGAAATTCTCTAAGGGGAGAAAGTTATGTTAAGTCAAAGTTTCAGTCAAACCTGATATTCTGAGGAGGGGGGTCATATTTCAAACATCAATCACATTATATAAGATCACCCTGATATAAGTTTATCACCCGATAATCACTTAGCCCGTGAAGTCCGGACGTCAACTTTATGTAGTAGCCGATATCTACCCGTCAAATGACTTCACATATTTTGCGGGGTCATATTTTTAATATCCATCATCTTACGAATATCACCCTCTTCACAAAATATCACCCTATGCCAATATGATGGTGATGTCATCTAAGTCCAACGAATGAAGGAAATCACCCTGATGATGACATCATCATTCCATTTTACCTCGTAGAGGTATATATCCGATGCCCACCATATTCAATAACATGACGGTGATGTCATTAAGACACAAAGATTAAACAAAGTCATCGGCATGCTAATGTCACCCCGATCTTTTCCCAAAGGGGGTCATTTTATTCATGGGGGTCATATTTTGAACAGCCCCTGATCTTAAATTCATGACCTGATATACACATGGTCAACATTGACCACATCACCTGATTCCTTTGAATTAGTTTTGTCGCTCAAAGGCGGGGGGTCATTTTACCCAGAGGGGTTCATATTTTGAACATCACCTGATCTTTCGAACATCCCCCCTCCTGTTTCCTAACATTGAATGCACTTAAATGCGGTAGATGGATTCCCGATGACTGCGAATATAATTCAAACACTTGGCATCATCCATGGATTCTCTGTAGAGGATCAACGGATTAAACCATCTTGACTCAATTTTACCCTAATTCACCCTATGGATGCGTTTAAAGGTAACTTTCCAAGGTTATTTTCATTTACCTTGTGAAAAAATAAGAAATTACAGAGCAGAGAAGTCAAACCCTCATATAGCTACCTGCTAACGGACTATAGAACTTGCAGTGTAACGGAACGGGTGATCTTCAGCATTTGCAACCCTTTTCCGTAATCACCCATCTAACCCAGGAGGAAAGCTTTCTCAGGTAAGTAATTGAAAAACCCTCCTGTTGTCATTTTCTGCATGTTTAGGTAGTATGTTCTTTCTTGTGGTTTGAATCTGTAAATGTACATATCATGATGAACTAAAAGATGATATATATAGTATGCATGATGCCATAGAAGTATATAATGTCGTATGAATGCATATAGATATTGTAAAGTAAGACAGATCATGTTTATTGCAGGAGTCCATGGCCGACCTTAGACAGAACAGGTCTGATTCAGAATTTCTTAAGCCCATGTTTGTTCAGCCTGAGGGGGTGCAATTTAAGTATGGCATAATTGGTAACACTCACCAAGGAGATATAGACCTAGCAGCATGGTCCACAAGAATAGATCATGATAAGGACAATACCCTTCTGGATGCAATATATGTTTCAGGAATGTGGCATGCAGCCAGATTTTCGTATGCCATGGAAACCCCAGAGCTAGTAGTAGAGTGTGCCAGGAACTATAACCCTCAGACCAGGTGGGTGGAGAAGCATGGAAGAGTATATGCTAACTTTTCAATCAAGGGCATCACATCTACTTTCAGTCTGTCAGTTGGAAAGAGGGTGGTCAATGTGGATCTACGTAAGTTAGACACAGAATACAACAATAATAAAAAGAATGCAAGGAAGAGGATGTATCAGTGGAGGTCAAAGAGCAGCACCTACACTGCCTCAACTAAATTGCCCATACACTTGTTCAAATTTGATTTTGATGATGAGTACTAGTACATCATTACCCTGCTAAGCAGGATGATAGGTAAACTTCATGCAGGAAATTTTGAGAATTGGATGTTTGGAATCATCTAGATGGTCCTATACACAGATAATAAGCCATTATGGGCCAAGGTCATCAGTGATGTACTAGATGAAGGCATGAGGAACCTGGGAGGTCAGGCATGCATGTTTCACATGACCTCATATGTTGTGTACTCATGTGCTTACAAGGGAACATTTGATGCCTTGACTACAGTGGGCAAGGCTAGCGGTGATGTAGATGATGCCCACATATGGGATCACTATCCTCAGCTACAGAGAAAGAACTACCTCCTAGATTACAAATTGGTAAATGATGCATTCTCTATGCATCTAGTTAGGACCATGGAGGAAGACAGAACCAAGAGACTGAGCATGGAGGCTCAAGAAGTTATATATAGACATGGCGCCTGGTTCATCTAGTTTGCCACATTTTCATACATAAGAATAGAGGGATTTGAGGGACAGCCCCTTATGCTACCAAGATACCCTACTGATGGGGTTGTCCTGATGGAGTTCCTCAGGCAAGTATCTACTATAGTTGTAGCATACAAGGAGCAAAAGAAGATACCTCCGGTATTATTTCCAGTGTCTATGGGCTGGTATATGTGCTCAGACTCAGAGAGCATAAAGCATGTCATAGGAGGTCTGAAACTAATGTATTTCCAGCCATTTCCCTTGGCTAGATCTTATGACCCCTATGGCAGGATGCGGAAAATAATAGGAAAACCTATTCATTAGAAGCATCTGGAGGATTTCTGGACAGATTGTGAGGATGACGTTGAGGTGAGGAGAAGAAAATATCAAAGACTCACCTTCAACTAGATAAGGTCATTTGACTGCATCCCAGTGCCAGCACAACTGAAGAAGGATGATCGAAAAACTATGTCAAATGAATATGAAGACAAGAAGGTGTACAATGACACCATATCAGCCCCTGATCTAACATAGCTGGAGGACATATCCTTGGATCAGTTTACAGGTGGGGTGCTACAATTAACCCAAGCTTGGGTAGATGAACAAATAAGCAGATTGAAGAAAAAGGGCGTAGCCCTTACAGTTGATGCTAAGAAGAAAAGGCAAGAACTAACTGATGAGGAGTATGATGACTTCCTCAATGAGAAGAGAAAGTCCAATGGGGAGAGGTTACCCACCCAGAAACAGAGGAAGGGTCCCCCTAGAGGTAAGAAAATTGAAGATGAGCCTAAAGGGGTGACAATTGAAAGAATTGCCATACCATCTGCAGGTGCATCAACATCAGGACAAGCATCCGTGTCATTTGCACCACCTCTGATGGACAAACCAAAGACAAAGAGGATCCTGAGGCCAGCTGTAGAAACTGCAGAAGTACAGGAGGAGGGCCAAACCTCACAGCACGAGGGAGAAGAAGATATCCCATTTGAAGAAGAGCCGGTAAATAAAGAGCCTCCAGGTGATGACCCAATGATGGTCAGCAGGAAGAGGAGGGTGGCGCCGCTAATGTCACCACCCAAGAAGCAAAGGAAATCCATACGGGGTGATATCAGGGCTGATCCTATAGTATTAAGAGGAGCTGGTGGCGAAGCATTTAAGAAGGAGATGCAACATGATGTGTCGCTTCCCACCATAATCACGTTTAAGACTGAGAGGGTAGAGGAACAAGCAAAAGAGACTTCCAAAGCAAGTTAGGGTGGTCCTTTCTCTTTAGAGGACACTGTGGACCTATCAGATGATGAAGTAGTGTAGAATGTAGCTTCTCAAAGGATGGAGACTCTCACCTCCAGTACCTGCATGACTCCACATGGGACCCCATTAGCATAGATGGCGGTATTGGAGGAGGTGAAGCAAAGAGCTTAGGAAGAAAAAGAAAGTAGCCCAGAAAGGGTAGCCCAACAAATCAGGCTTGACAAGTTGGTTGATCAGGTGACTAGCCCTGCAGTTATAGATTTAACATACAGGGAGGCTGTGAGCCCCAAAGACAAAGCAGGTGCACCTGATGTGACAGAGAAAGTTGAAGTGGCCAAGCAGGTAGGAGAAGAGAGCAATGCTCTGGATATGGACCAGCAACAACATGAGATACCCGTGAAGCCAAAAATAGTAGAAGTCTGACAGAAAGGCGGGGGTGATAAAGATACATCAGGTGATGATGCTGCCCGGGCTCAGGGAGATGCCACAAGAGAAAAGGATAAATCAGGTCATGAGGACCTTAAGACACAAGACATCGGTGCCTCAGGTGCAGAACAAGAGGTAGCCCAAGATCAGGGTGATGCACAAGGCCCAAATGCACAGACATCCATGGATATCAAGATGCCTCAGGATGAGGAAAATACTAAAGTGGATGAAAGTAAGGAAGAGGGAGTGCAGGATCAAGTGCATGATCATCTTGTGGACATTCCATAGGATCCTCCCCCATAGAAAGAGACCCCTCAGCAAGAAGAGATGTAACAAGATCCCCTCATGAGGAACTCCATGAGGAAGAAACTAGGAAGCTGCCTTCTCCACCGAGAATAGAAACAAATAATGGAGAAAAAGGTGGACATGATGATGATAAAGGATGTCAAGGATCCGAAGATGAAGTGCCTCAGTGGCTAGAGAAAGAAATAGGTATGGAACAAGGCTCCAAAATCCAAGAATTTGACGTTTCCACCTTGTTTGTAAAAACAATAATGAAGCCCAAGAGGAAAGCTAGATTAACATCAGCTATTAGAAGAGATCCTGCTATAGGCAGAAGGACTACACAGGTAGCACTTCTCATGTTAGAGAAAGAGAAGGGCAAGATTACCCTTGAAGAGTTCCAAATCACAACTGTTGATTTGGGTTTTGCTAATGAAGACCAAGAGGGTCAGGAAGGGAGGGACATTATTGATTCTTTGACCCAAAGGGTAAAGAAGGAGAAAGAGAAAAATAAACAACATAAAGAGCACATTTCTCAGTTGCATTCATATATAAAGGGGTTGATTAACCTTGATAGTACACCAATTGATCCGGTAGTCCCATTGACTGTCATATCCCAGGAGGAGGTCACCAAGTTAGACCTCATGAAGCATGAGGCCATGATCATGGAGAAGTGGATGTTGTCAGCCCTCATTGGAGCTGAGGATGTATTGAGAACCTCTTTACAGAGGTGGAATTCTTTAAGCAGTTTGAAGAGAACAGTAGATAAAATGCAAAATGAAACAGGAAGACGGTCATTCCAATTGGAAAAGGACCTAACTGCTTTGAGCGAGATGAAGAGGATTGATCCTCAAATCCTAATAAAGAATCAAGTGTTGAATAATAACACTGCCCTGTTGATAGATGTATGGTATGAAGATATCAGGTTTGAATGTGATATCCTGAAGAAATGCAGTGGCAAGCTCAAGCATATCAGTATAAATCTCCACAACATGATGGCACACGAAGCAGAGATCCTTGAAGCATTAGAAGGGAAAGTAGAGGGAAAGATTGAAAATCAAGATGTAGACTTTGCTATCAAAGCTCTACATGATAATTTCTAGCTGGTAGCAGATGACCCCCTCACCCACCTGACAGAAGAGGTGATGAACAAGATCATGAGGATAAAGGTCAGGGTGGAGACTTACAATGAGACTTTGAATAGTAGAAAGGGTAAGCTAGACACGATCAAAGCTAAATTCCAGTCTCATAAGCATGCCATAACAAAAGCCAAAACCCAAGATGGCAGGGAGGTAGATAAAATAGTACAAACATGAGAATATCAGGACGACAATGAAGGTTCATATACAGGATGATGTTCATCAGGGTGACATCGATACAGAAAGTAATGAAGATGATGATCATGATGAAGAAGAAGAAGATGAAGAGGAGGAACCCAAAGAATGAATGAAGATGCATCATAAAGAAGACATATGCATAAGGCACTCATAAGGTAATAAATCATCCAGATGGTTGCCAGCTCGCAACCTGTGCCATGAGGAAGAGTTGACTGAGTCAAGGAGTGATTATTTACCATTGATCTTAATTAGCAAATCCTAACCGTAGGTCATTTGTAACTGCCTCCTCACCTTATTCTATAAAAGGTGTAGGAGTGCCATATTTTGATTATTTGAAACTTAATTGAAATTTGATTTCTAAAATATCAGGACTCATTTCAAAGTTGTTGTAAATGTACATGTTATGCATACTGAATGAAAGAGAAGACAATTTGATTACAAATCATCATAAATTTTGAGTAATCTGTGTTTGAAATCTGGATACATGCATTGATCAGCTGCGTCCCTTGGAGTGCTTGTCAGTCTGTATGTGTTGTTTTCATTCCTTATCCTTTGAAGTTAGCATCATCCATATCTAGCTGTGGAACATCTTGGTGACATATGGTTTGATTTCTTCTCCTAATGAATGTATCTTGTATGTATGTGATTCAATGGCTAAAGATTCACTAAAATTAGAAGCATTCTTTTAAATTTCTTTCAATTTCATAATAAATCATCACCATAATTGCAAATAACAAAGAATCAAAAGCAAATAACATGAAATATGTTGATATCCCGTAGATAATTGGAAATACATAACATATTTAGAGTAAAAGCATGTTAAATTGACAAATATCATGCAAATTCATACAAACATTCATGAGATACATGCAAATATCCACTTATAGACACATCATCTAAAGAAATATACAGTGTAAAAGAAAGAACAAGCTCATGATGATCAATAATCAGAAGAATTGATCAAACTTGCAAATATACTAGATATCTTTGGAAATAGAGTAGAGTTAACCTCTCTGTGGAGTAAATTTATAGGAAACAGTGTAATACTAGTCATCTAGACAGATGTAAGACCCCTTGAAATGGAAAACAACATGTCACATCAACTTCTGAGTAATGTTTGACAATCATGACCTAATCAACGAAGACTTGGAGTCATCAACTTATCCTAAGCTGATCATACTTTACAAGATAATAAAGGTTTGATGTACAAATTTTTATGCATGTTGTTATGACTAACAATCATCATCAACAGTACCTCATATGCGCCACCTTTCAACTCGTATGTGTGCAATTTGGTTGAGCTTGTTTATTTCAGATGGTGACGTGGTCTACCATGCAAGGCTAGATGCTCCTCTTCATATGGCCTTCCGTGTGATGGACTTCTTTTCACACTCCTTTGTGATCTTTTCTCTTAACCTGTTGGATTTGACTTTTATTATCTGCGCATGGGAATGGTTTTATATGCTCTGGTTCCTCCCTTTTCATTCTCACAGCTTCTCTTTGTTTGCCCAGTCATGTCTCTCATTCTACGAAATGCTTGAGTTTTTCTGCCAGTTCAAGAGTGGGAAACCCCACATCATGGTTCTGTTGACAGAGGTGGTCTTCAATAGGCATTCATTTTACATTTGACAGATGTGGAAGAGGCTCTTATTGAGGTTATGGGAAAGGATTTTTTGTAGAACTCAATGGTATGCTATGCTTCTCATTTGGCCTCACTTTATTTCAAATGCAATGGATGTTATCCAACAGGTGGATATGGTCAAAGGTCTGGCTACAAATTTTATCCATGGTTTCCTATTCTCAAAGGAAAAACTCAACCAAGCTCTTACAGACTATGATCTCCATTCAGGTCTAGCTGAGATTGGAGGTTTGTTCACGCATGTAGATCTTATTGATAAGCCTCATTTGGGTTGTGTGATTCATGCCTTGAACCTCAGTCTTCAAAATAATTCATCTGAACATTTGGAAGGTTCCTTTTGTTCTCATAAGAGATAATTTGGTCATTCTCTTTCTTCCAAGATTGAAGATACATTTGCTGCTTGGTCTTTCCTTATCCACTTCAATCCTCCAGCTCCATATGTTCCTGCAGAAGCAACTATGCAAGTGGAAGATACAACTTCTACTCACTTGGGGTTTCAATCCTTCAAAGTGGTACATTTGAATGTAATTAACTAGTTATGTTTTTTTACTTCTCGTTGATTTTTGGAGGCCTCTTCTACCTTGTTTTTTGGCAAGCTTTGTAATGTCTCATCTAGTCGTTGGAAATTTTTTTGTAAAAATGCTTTAATATTAATATAATATACTTATGATGCTCTACATCTTTACCTATAAAAAAAAATTTCAAAACCTTATTCACATATTCAGAATCTCACGTTAGTAATATGAATAATTTATAGCCTTACATCTATTTCACATCCATATGCCAATGTGAGTAGATCACTAAGGTCATACAAATCTGTCTTAACTATCAAGGTACACTGGCCCAAGTCTAGTAGAACCTAAAGAGAAGGGGGTTTTTAATCATATCAACCCTATTTCGTTAGCCAAAAGCGTTAAGAGAGCTTGGCAACCTCTTAGGGTTTAGAACCTGCATTTTTGAGACCTAACAAAAGGCATTACTTTAGGAATGAAATAAGGAATTTGGGTGCCTACAAAACTAGACAAATTAGTAATTGGTGCAAATTGAGGAAAACACAAAATTGCAAAGGAGTTTGAATAAACAAATTAAAAATTTTACAAAAAAAGTTGTAGATTTCTTAATAGCATTCATAGAGAAACAAAAAGAGAATTAGGAAGAATTAACAGCCACAATCAACCAAAATGTAGAAATGGAAGAAGAATTAAAAGAACTCCAAGATAAACCATTCGTGGAAGATAAAAGAGGTTCAAACTAAACCTACCAAAATGGAGTTGTTTCAGGTTCATATTCCCATTTTACCACAAACATGGATTCACATTGTTATTTCCTCAAGCAAGCAAGGGTTAAAAATAGTAGGTAAAAAATAGTGCTTGTCATGTTGCACAGAGAATATGACCACCTATATGAGGCAAAAGCTGAAGCTTACATAACTGGAGAGTTACTTTTGTCTTGTAGAAAACCATCAAGGATGTATAGTATGTTTCTCAATGAACAAGTTTTGAGATGGGAGTTACTTAGGATACCTTGTAATCTTCCCCATGACCCAAATGATAAAGAGTTCATGGAAGCCTTCAAGATAGCTCTTCTTGAACAACAAAATCTATTGTGTGAATTCTTTACACACAATTTGCTTCTTTAAAAATATACTAATTTTTACACTAACATGTTTGTAGTCAGAAGTGCAACTAAGATCATTTGTTTCCACAATATAGAATCAAATAAATTGGTAAAACAGAACTAGGAAGTATCTTCAAGAATAAAAGACTATTGGCCTACTAATGAGGCACCATCATCATAAACCTTTATCATCCCAAAAATAATTTAGGAGGTTAAAGAAATTTGATGCAATGAAACCAAAATATAATGACAGTCTTAGAATCTATTATGAATCCTTTCAAACTATTGATCCTCAGGTAATTGACAAAGCCTTTACAACATGTGAGGAAAGATATACACCTTTTCCTATATATTTGAAAATAAGATAGATGATTTCCCCAACTAATCTCAAATGGTCATTTAAGAGAGCCCACGGTTTGGTAGAAATAATAAAAGAACTACAAGTAAAGTAGATTGGCATGAGGTTCAGGCCACCACTACTACTCCAACCACCACCTCCAGTACATGTAACTTCATATCAATTTCAATGGGAAAATCAGACATGGAGCCTCAAGGTAAGAATGGATAATAGGCTTTGTTCATAATCCTGGAATATTAGACCCTCGTAAGATTTACTATATGATAATAGTCCATTGTATGAAGAGCATAACAAGAGAAGGGAAGAAGAAAAGTAAAATAAACCATGAGGACCCTCATAGCAAAAGGAGGTCCTACCTAACCTTAGGAGGGGGTGAGTGTTATGAGTTAAAAATAAACCTCATCATATTTCAGCCAAATTACCTTCTTGTTACAGCGAGATTGAGCCTACAATGCAAATATCATTTGATTTTATGATGAATTATTATTTATTTACTTAAAAATAATGTATAATCCTCTATTTTTTATTTTGCATAAATTGAACTCTTGGACTAATGATTGTGGGTGCAAAAAGATCCATTTTTGGTAAACAAGGCCTACATAAATGCTGGAAAAGAAGAACTCATGAAGGAAGAGGAGTTCTAGAATAGTAGTGCCAAAACACATGCCCAGAAATAACTATAGGGAGGCCTCAACACTACTTTGCATTCCCATGATGCAATGTACTTGTTTTTATTTCAAGACATAGCAATGAACATGTTTCATAAATACTCTGAAGACTCCTACTTAAAGTCGATTTTGATACTATTTTAATATCTCTATTATTGCTAAAAACTGAACATCATGTTATTTAATGATTTATGTTGTAAAACTTTAAGGTGGTGTACTACATGTAACTGCAATGCACTAGATTGTAGGACTTTTAAATTTTATTTTAGAGAGTATATAGTGATGAGGTATAAACAACCTCATTCCTTTGGTGAAATAAATAACCCTTTTTGCATTGCCCAATCACCCTAGTCTTGCCAAATTGTTTGTTTTTATAAGCAATATTTATCTATTTTTAATGAAATGTTGTACAAATCTTTATTTCCTAAATTGATTGAAATCAGCTCTTAAATGTTGATATAATGGTATGTAGAGTTGAGCAATTGTGCAGGGTTAATGCATGGCCTACAAGAGGAGTGGACTTCATGCAGCTGAGGTCAAGTGCACCGGAAGTTGAGGGCACCAAAAATTTTAGGTGTGCATTGATTGAAGACTCTTTTCAGTTCTGTTTATTCCTGTTGGTTATCCGAGACATTATGGCTCCACTCAGATCCTTTTATATGTTTTAAAGGCATTAGTAATTAAAAATTTTGTTTTTCTGTTATAAGACTTTTTCAAAAGGCATTTTACCGCCATCTGAAATATAGGAGTTCGTAATAGTTCAGTTTTAGTTGGTTTCTCAAAACATGGATATATATCATACTATGTGATGGATGAAAAAAAATCTCTTTTTGGAAAAATAATCAATGAGTTATGTTCTGCAATATTTCTATAAATGCAAATAGTGTTGTTTTGAGTATTTCCTTTTGAGTTATGAAGATATGAATGGAGTTACCATGTTGCTATGGAAATGATTGAATGTGATATGAGTTAAAGATGAATTTCACCCAAGAGTTGGCCACTCATGGGATTGTAGAGTAGATAAGTATTTCTATTTCTGTGGATGTTTCATTTTAGCTAGTCATTTTATGTTTAGTTTTGTGTTGTGAGCCTGCAAGGTGTGTTGTTTAAGACGTTAGTTCTTAGAGCTCTATTTGTCTAAATATTTTTGGAGTATCTGTTTTAGTTTAAACTACTGTTTACTGATAGTTGAAAGTTGGAATGTATGTGTAGTATAGAATTTGTCACTGTTCAAGATCATAGTAAAGTTGCATGTATGAATTTCTAGTATAGAGTTTATATGCTTTCTAGTATAGAATTTATATGCTTTTTAGTATATAGTTCAAATGTTTTCTAGGATAGAATGTGATGTAGGGGCATCACTCTCCATCTTAATTTTGGTTTTTTGAATTTTGTTCAATTTCGGATTTCTGTAGTGTTTTGATGGTTTGAGTGTTGGTAGTGAAGCTTCCTGTCGCTATGCATTTTATCTTCCTGTCGCATATAACAGATGTTGGACTCCTATCACTATTTTTGAGCTCTGTTGTGTGGTTACACAACATGCCCCATTTTTCCTTAGTAAAACAGGGACCCAACTTTGTTGGCTTGTTCCTTTGTTTTGTGCTCTGGGCGGTAATGGTAAAAAGCAACATCAGTCAGTATGTATATGCCTAATCTCAGGTGTATTTGTGATCTTGAAGTCTGAACCCAAATCTCAAAGTCTAAGTCTTTCCCAGGAAGCCTGCCATGTGAAAGAGCTTGAAATTCTAGGCAGGTTTGCCTTTTACATCACCCTGAAATTCGGCCAAATAAGAAAGTTATGATAGGTCAAAGTTTTGGTCAAACCTGAAATTCGATGAGGGGGTCATATTTACAAATATCACCTGATATTCATAAGATCACCCCCCCTTTCGAGGAATATCACCCCAGCGCTAACATGATGATGGCGTCATATCAGCCCGATGAACAAAGGAAATCAACATGATGGTGACATCATCAGTCGGCTTGACATTCGAAGGTCATATATTCTCTAACATCCGTCATCTTTTCTAATGTGACTGATCTTTCCTAAACTTGACGATGATGTCATCTTGCTTGGGGGTGATATTCATCAATATCGGGGTCATATTGCTTAGCCTCCTGATTTCCTTTGGTATGACCATGATGTCATTCTTTCGCATTTTAATGAAGCCCGTCCATGATGATGACATCATCATCATACCCTAATCTATGAAGAAGGTCACATTAACTAATATGCATGCCCGGACCCGACAGGATTCAAAATTATAATGAATGTTCAAGATAGGTCCGCCGGGTGCATCCTACATTTGTATATGTCTTATATACATCGCAGACATACAACAATATGTACATGCAAGCCGAAATTGAAAAAGGTATGAAACGACATTAAGTTGTTGTATGCTTCGGAAAGATACAAAGGATGATATACAAATCCGCAGACTTGAAGAGTTATTAAACAATGTTATATCGATGTATATTCGGGGTTTTGTATGTATGTTTCAAAGATATGCATTTCATTATACATACAAGTTGCGGATCTCAGGAGAGATTGAAATTTTGTTAAGTGCTTATATCCTTACTAAATGTATATGGGAGGATACAACACTTTATGCACGCTAGAACTAAAAATAGATTAAATCAAATGAATTCGTTGTATGTATACCCAGATGTATATCCAAAGATACATATAGCCGATGATATACAAAGCACCGGAGTTGAAGAGAAAGTTAAATGCAGAAAATTTCTTGTACATTTTAGCGCCTGCATGATCATAATATGTAACCCGATATATACAAGGGAATGATGAGCACCCGATATACAAAGAAAAGGGTGGGAAAATAAAGCGATAACATTTTGAATTTGTTTTAAAGACCCGATAGCATGATTTTGGTCAACGATGGTTGACCTGACTCATTTTAACGATGTATATGCATTTAATATGCAATTTTCATGTATTTAGAGCCTGATATTCTTGTGTGTAATTTTTGATCCTGATTTAAATGTTTATTTTCCTGCTGGTTATTAAATGAAGCTGAGGCTTAATTCTTGTCTGTTTATTGCAGGATGTTGGAGCTGTTTGGGGATGTAGCTGAAAATTGCAAAGTTGCACACAGGGGCAGCGTGAACCAGAGTGATGGAGATATCATCAAATGTGCTGATTGCCAGCTGGAAGGTGGACCAGGTCGAAGATGCTAGAATATTCTCTGCCAGCTGTGAATGTGCCAACTGGCAGGCACATGCTGTTCATCTGGACCGTTGGTTGTTTTGAGAGGATCCTGATCATTGGATCAATGTAACTATTTTCTGGTCTTTGTTCTATAAAGGGGCCATGATTTGTCATAACAAAGAGAGGAGAGATACCGAGAGACAAAATATTTGGCAAAATAAGGCCAATTAATGTAGACCTGATAGGAGATCAGATTATTGAGACTAATGAGGACTAAATTGTTGAAATGTCAAGGTTCTTTCTTCAGATCACTGTAAATGTACTTGTTCTAAAGCATACCGAATGGAGATGAAGCTTCAGATTACATCCTGATTGTAAACTTTACGTAATCTTCAAGTTGATTTCTGGATATGTAATGGTGAATGTTGTGTTCAACTGGAAGCGCTTTCATTTTTATTGCATGTTGTTGTCAACTTTTCCTTTGAAGATTTGCACTGGATCATGTGGATTTGTGGAATGTCTTGGTGAAGTATGATTCTATTTTTCTTCTCTTCATTGCTGTATGGGAACATTTATGTGGATCAGTGATCTCAGTCAAATAATATTGGGAATCTTGTATTCTAACCCTTTTCCTCATTTTAATTTCATTGAGATCACTTCCATAACTGCAAGTCATGATAAATAATAAGCAGAACTGAGAAATATGCTGACATCCCGTAGGTAACTGAAAATCCTTAGTATATTTTGAGTTAAATGCATGTAGTGTTGAAAATATCATGCCAAGAGTCATAAATGATGGTAGAAATCATGCAAATATCCACCTGTAGGCACATTATTTGAGTACATTCATAGTGCAGAGGTAGAATTGTTGGATATTTATGCAGGGCAGACATAAAGAATAGGATATTTGGGAGAATACTGATGAACTTTGCAAAAATTACTGAAGAACGTAAGGCCACTAAATGATTAACAGCAACACACATCAACCACTAAGTAACGTCAGTAGATTATGAACTAATCAACAGAGACTTGGGATCATGAATTCTCTGAATTCATCGTATCTTTCAAGATGAATAAAGGTTGTTGTGTAACTTTTATTCTATGTTTGTATGTGACTAACATCATCATCAACAAGCTCTTGTTGCCAACCTTTATGAGAATACTAGTTTAGCTAGAAGACTCCTGTTGCCCTAGTGATTCCTGTCGCCAGTCATTATGTCAAGTTTTGTGAAGCAGTCAACTGTTGCTCTTCTGAATCTGACAGTTGGTTGTTGAGACAGTTGGGAGAAGTTGAAGGGTCGTGAGAGGTGGACGGTTGTAAGGTAGCTGGAAATGAATAGTCATGAAAGGTGGAGAAAAGGTTGCATGGCAGAGGGGAAGATGAAACGCTCAGCAACTTGAGCTAGCAGTTAGAAGACAAAAAGTCTCTCTGTAACGATTGCAGAAGAGTTAGTGGACTAATAATGAAAGATTCTCTCTGAGGAGTGGTGGTTATGAGGAGAGACAACTGTTAAGAGGCAAGTGGAGGTCAAATGTGAGGAGGCCAAATAGATGGTAGAAGAATATAAAAGAGGCCAATTTGTAGCAGGTCACGCATAAGACAAGAGAGGAGGCCAAAAGGTGGAAGGGGGACGAAGGTCAAGATCAATGGTAGGAAAGCCTGGAGAAAGGCTGTAAATCAGTAGGAAGGCAAAAAGGCTGATGTTGCTGAGAGAGAGAGAGAGGAGAAGCCGATAAAAGAGAGAGCCAATAATAAAAGTGGTGGATAGATTGAGGGCAATCGGGGTATAAGGTTGTCGATTGTAGAAAAAAAAATGAGGCTGAAAGGAAAGGCCGTGTGTAGTTAGAGCCGATTATCGTTATGAAAGCAGATAAAAAAAAGTCAATGCAAAGATTGGAAAGCAGTGCCATAAAGGAAGATAGATTGTTGAAAGGAAAAGCGAGGAAGAGATTGGTATCATTGAGAGGAGCAGGAAGTGAAGACAGAGCTTAGATATAGGTTTTGTTTTTTTTGTAGGGAAAGGCCAATAGTTGCAAGCCTCTATGCTATATAATGTCATGTTTGACAATAGATGCAAACAGTAGGTAGTCTATTTCCGAACAATGTATTTGGTGATTTTATAGTTAATAAAATCTGTATGTTTTATCTTTCCTGTCACTTCCCTGCCAGATGATATTTTCTAAGGGTTTCAGGTTGTGAGGGAAACCTCTCGAACCCTTGTTACTGACTTCTATGTGATTATAATTTAAGTTGTTCATAATCTGGAAGCCTAAACTTCCTGTCATTTTTGTGGAATTGTGTGGTGTTGAATATCGTTTGAGTCTAATCCCTTTGTATCTATGTAATTAAAATTGAAGTATTCAGTGTTGGTGCTATTAGAGTGGTATCAGAGTCCTAAAAGATATGGGCAGCAAACATTGTGTGTGTGTTCTTGATTTTGATGGGTGTTGTTATATGAGTGTTGTAGTCTAATGTATTTTGCAGTTTGATTGATAGAGGAAGAAGATCAATGGCATGGTGAAAAGTATGCTAAAGAATGAGGTATGAGAGAGTTGATAGAGTTGTGAAAGAGGTGTTAGTCATGGACATGAGAGCATTTGTTGTTGCAGGCATGAGCAAGGGCTTGTAACTGCTATCCTCTAGCAAAGATAAATTGGGTAGAAGGTGTATAACTTCCTCCACAAAGAGAGAGTGGGCAGAGGGGGTTTTGAGAGTAACATTTTCTAGGGTCCTTGTTGGGTAGAGGGTAGTTGTGGAAGGTAAGAGATTTTGTTACAATGGTGAGACGATGGGTATTAGTGTAAGGAGACCCGTCATAATCCTATTTTGGGATAGATATTGGGATGAAGTGGAAAGCAAAAAAATTTGAGAGGAATTGGAAGAGATTGCAAGAAGAATGGATATTTTGGAAAATATTTATTTTCCTGATAAGGTGGTGGTTGTAGAAAGTGGACAAGGAGAGAAGAGGAAAGTTCTCATTGCAGAGGACTTGAATAAAGATAGTAAGGAAAAGAGAGAAGAGAAAGTACAGCAAGGAGCACTAGAAGAAGAGGGGAAGAAAGTGACCATGAAAGAGGCGCTTGAGGAGACAACTTGGTCTCTTGATTTATTTTCTAATGATATGTTTGAGATTGTGGATGCAAGTATGTAGAATATAAAGAACAAGACCCTGACGATGATAGAAGGTACAAAAAGAGTGCCTGTAAACAAAGTTGGAGATGTGAAAGGAAGGAAGAAAGTTGTAGCAGTAGTAGAGGTACATTGCAAGGTGCCTAAAGATGAAGAGAAGGCTAATGAAGAAAAGAAGAAAGCATGTGCAAAGGAAGAAATGGCAAGACACCAAGCCAAGAATGTAAGCAAACTGGGACAACAGACCAATGAAGAGGTAAAAGTGAGTTTTGGTGATGATTTTGTTTATGCAAATGAAAATAGAAATGTAAACCTACAAGCTAGAAAGGAGAAGGGTAAATTAGTGGATCATGGTTATATAGTACCATATTGGCAAAGAAATGTAAATGTATAGAAGAGAGTAGTGAAGCAAGCAGTGGCTGAAGACAAAAGGATGAAAGCTATGGTGAAGTGTCAAAGAAGAGAAGAGGATAACCCCAATGCAGAGGTAGCAAAACAACAATCCAAGAAGATAAAGAACCAAGTAGAGAATCATAGAACAACAATAGGAGAAGATGGTGATAAGAAGTCGATGCAAGATGATAGATGTTCTGATAAAGAAGACAAGCCCAAAGGATGGGAAAATAAGATAATAGCTATAGAAGATGAAAAGAGGGATAAGGCTCTAGAGCATATTGCAGAGACTGAGAAAAAGCAGCATGGTATGGGCAAGGTAAGAGGTAGCCAATTTGATTTTGATGAATTTGAGGTTTTCAATGGAAATTATGAATATGAGGAAAAGTTCTGGCTGATTGTGGATGAAAAGAAAATGAGCAGATGAAGATATAAAATGAGAAAGGAGAGCAAAGGAAGGCAGAGTGGAATGACTAGTGATGAGAACATAAGAGAAATGAAGAATGTGTTGGTTAAGATGGATGGAAACAAAAGAGGAAAAGTAAAGAAATACATGGAGAGTGAAGGAGGAGTAGCAAAAAATAAAGATGAAGAAGTTGAATCAGCAAAATATAAAGAAGGTAAAGATAAAATTCATAATGAAAACAAGGCAAACATGGGAGTTGAAGAAGCAACAGGAGAAGTTGAGACAATAAAGAGTACAAAAGATGAAGACAATCCTATTCTTAAGGGCATCATAAAGGAGGAAGAATTTAAAGTTAGGACAACAAACAAGAATGATGGTTTATGGGTACAATCCTCTTTGATTGAACAAGAATTGAAGGAGGATATTGTTAGTGAAGGAATAAATATAAGTGGGACAACGAAGAGTAACCAAGAAGTTGGTGCAACAATGAAGGCTGATGTAAACAAAAATGTCTTTTATAAGAATGTGGATTTGTATTTTTTTTATAATTTTGATCAATGAGAGGTTTGAGCATGAATCTATAAGAGAGCATGATATTATGGTTTGTGATAAGGAAAAAGATATTAAAAATGATTTGTGGGTGTTTAATTGGGACATGGAAAAGGAATTATATGTAATATTAGATACATATTTTGTTGAAGGCTGAGCATGATGAAGTTGACAAAATAATAGAGGAAGTGGAATTAATTAGTAACAATCTTCAGCTATTTAGAAGGGTTGATTTGTGGGTGAATGTAATAGTGAAAAGTCTGGTTAGCTTGGAGTTGTATGTTGAACATCGATGTTGGAGGAATATGTTGAATGTCCTAGAAAGATTGTGGAAGAAGCAGAAGAAGAGAAGACAGGTGAAACGGTTTTAAGTAATGACCCATGTACAAGAGCACATGAATTTTGTCCCTTGAGGAGTCTGATGCAGGGGCATCGCTCTCCATCTTAATTTTGGTTTTTTGAATTTTGTTCAGTTTTGGATTTCTGTAGTGTTTTGATGGTTTGAGTGTTGGTAGATGAAGCTTCCTGTTGCTATGCATTTTATCTTCCTGTCGCATATAACATATGTTGGACTTCTGTCACTATTTTGAGCTCCTGTTGCCAGCCTTTATGAAAATACTAGTTTAGCTAGAAGACTCCTATCATCCTAGTGATTCCTGTCGCTAGTCATTATGTCAAGTTTTGTGAAGCAGTCGACCATTGTCTTCTAAATTTGACAGTTGGGAGAAGTCGAAGGGTCATGAGTGGTGGACGGTTGTAAGGTAGTTGGAAATGAACAGTCATGAAAGGTGGAGAAAAGGCCGCATGACAGAGGGGAAGATGAAACACTCAGCAACTTGAGCTAGCAGTCGGAAGACGAAGAGTCTCTCTGTGACGGCTGCAGAAGAGTTAGTGGAATAATAATGAAAGATTCTCTCTGAGGAGTGGCAGTTATGAGGAGAGACATAAGTTAAGAGGCAAGTGGCAATCAAATGTGAGGAGGTCGAATAGATGGTAGAAGAATCTAGAAGAGGCCAATTTGTAGTAGGTCGCGCATAAGACAAGAGAGGAGGCCAAAAGGTGGAAGGGGGACGAAGGTCGAGATCAATGGCAAGAAAGCCTAGAGAAAGGTTGTAAATCAGTAGGAAGGCAAAAAGGTTGATGCTGCTGAGAGAGAGAGAGTAGAGGCTAATAAAAGAGAGAGGCCAATAATAAAAGTGGCAGATAGATTGAGGGCGGTCGGTGTCTAAGGCCGTCGATTGCAAAAAAAAAAAATGAGGCTGAAATGAAAGGTCGTGTGCAGTTAGAGTTGATTATTGTTATGAAAGTAGATAAAAAAAGTCAATGCAAAGCTGGGAAAGCAGTGCCATAAAGGAAGATAGATTGTTGAAAGGAAAAGCGAGGAAGAGATTTGTATCATTGAGAGGAACAAAAGTGAAGACAAAGCTTAGATATAAGTTTTGTGTTTTTTTTGTAGGGAAAGGTCGATAGCTGCAAGCCTCTATGCTATGTAATGTCATGTTTGACAATAGATGGGAACAATAGGTAGTCTATTTCAGAACACTGTATTTGGTGATTTTTATTGTTAATAAAATTTGTATGTTTTATCTTTCTTGTCACTTCCCTGACAAATGATATTTTTTGAGGGGTTCAAGCTGTGAGAGAAACAAAAAGCGAGGAAGAGATTGGTATCATTGAGAGGAACAAAAAGTGAAGAAAAAGCTTAGATATAGGTTTTGTGTTTTTTTTGTAGGGAAAGGTCGATAGCTACAAGCCTCTATGCTATGTAATGTCATGTTTGACAATATATGGGAACAGTAGGTAGTCTATTTCAGAACACTGTATTTGGTGATTTTTATTGTTAATAAAATCTGTATGTTTTATCTTTCTTGTCACTTCCCTGCCAGATGAATTTTTTTGAGGGGTTCAAGCTGTGAGAGAAACCTCTCGAACCCTTGTCACTAACTTCTATGTGATTATA
Organism: Cunninghamia lanceolata; assembly: GCA_027924645.1. NCBI lineage: Eukaryota > Viridiplantae > Streptophyta > Pinopsida > Cupressales > Cupressaceae > Cunninghamia > Cunninghamia lanceolata. The sequence goes on along the minus strand of BSBN01000378.1, from coordinate 4,430,150 downwards.
ATTTAAGTTGTTCATAATCTGGAAGCCTAAACTTCCTGTCATTTTTGTGGAATCGTGTGGTGTTGAATCTCGTTTGAGTCTAATCCCTTTGTATCTCTATAATTAAAACTGAAGTATTCAGTGTTGGTGCTATCAGAATGCAAATGCTTTCTAGTTTGATATGTTGTTCAAGTCTTTTTAAAGGAATTAAGAAATTGTTTCTAGATGAGATATCCAAACAATACTCCCTATTGCATACAGCCGCGGACACTGCCCCAGTCATTAAACTGATATTTTTCAACTAAAGTGTTAGGACCTCACGAGAGACTATCATATAGTACTATATTTCTTTTGATTTCAATATAGAGACATATAGAAAAATATACGAATAAGTTTTGGTGATTTCAAAAATCTAAGTTATCTGTGTTGTAACCTATGAATTTTTATGTCATGTTAGCTTGAATTTGTACCAATGTGAATCTCTGAGGAGCTAGCCACTCGTTTAGGTTGAAGATTTGTGTTTTATATAAGTATTCATTTTCTTAATGTTTTGTGAATTATTTTGTTGAAGAATAATATGTAGTCTTCTATGTCTGTCTTACGATAGTAGATAGTTTTAACCTATAGGTTTCGTAGTTGTCTTGTGTTAAGGAAGCTTTTGTAATTATTGTTTCATATTAGAACAATTTCTATAATTATGTCAACTATTCCATTCCCTTGTTCATGATTCTAATTTGCTGAAAATCATTAACAAAAATACTATTCACTTTCAAAGTTAATAGCATAACTGTTACTATTCATCTTCATAGTTAGCCATGTTTTCTTGATATGACCTTCTAAAAAGCAAATACTGTTGTAGTAAGATTTTACATACTTTCCTAGTTAGTTTTTAGTGCTTTCATAAGTTAGACTTTAAATGCTTTCGTAGATAAGATTTTATTTTCTATATAAGCATTTGTTTTATTCCAAAAAGGCTTAAAATGATCACTAGGATGAGTATTTTGTTAGTGTAAATAGTTTCATTATCTAACTAGTTTAGATATCATCTCTTTGAAGGTTTGACCTATTCACACATAGGCTTAAGTTTACTTAGTCTTTTAGGAGTTTGTCTCATTTCGACATGTGTGCTCATACATGTGAGACACCTCTTTCCTTTTGACTTGCCACTTGCCCTCACACATGTCATGCGAGTTAGACAAGTGTTGCATGCTTGTAGGGGTAGTCAATAGTTCAGTCCTACCTTCCTACCTCCTCCTTGCTTATTTATGCAAGGCTTCTCATTGTATCTTACACACTCTCATTATATATGATAGATATGTTATTGTGCTCCATTTTTCACTTGTGGAAGGTTATTCAATTTGTGCTTGTTGATCTTGGCTGCTCCAACATGGTATCAGAGCCATGCTTGCACAATTCCTTCCTGAATCAGTGACTCTAGTAGCACTTAGCCCTATCATTGAAGAGTCATGGAGCCAAACAGATCGCGTCGTTGAGTTTAGAAGGCCCGAGACAGTCAAGGTGACCCTTCGAATGACATTTTTTGGTAAAGTTAATTTTTTTCAAAAAAAATTTACCCTCTACGGTTTGTAAGGTCTCAAAATCCGTCTTTGTATGGAATTTTTTGTACAAAATCTTTTTTTTTTTTTGCAGAGGGCACTTTGGCCTCCTACAAATTTGTGGGTTTTCAGTTTTGGGTCAACATTTGTGTTTTGAAAGTGTTGCTTTTGCAGCTTCTATGGCCTCTTGGCCTCTATAAACACTTGAACCACACTCAGTTCTATAGTCAATTCATCATTTATGGGCAAAAATTTCCCTCTGTGGTCGATTCTGGTGCTTTTCTACACGTGTTAAAGTTGTTTTTCCACCATTGAGGATTTCTGGTTTGGTTTGGAGGTTTATCATCATCATTTTAAGAGTTCTCTGGCCGATCTATGCTTTTTGCTTCTCCTCTTCTGTGGGTCGTTGTTTCTTGCCAACACACAGAGGTTTCAAGCCTGGTCTACTCTTTTAAAGTTGACTGCTCTTCTTCTTTGCATTTTTGGCCCTATTTTTTAGCAAAATTGGTGTTCCTTGGTGGCCTCATCAAAGGAATTTCACCTTACACTCGACCTCTCTATGTTGATCAGCCTGGTCGAAGGATTCAACCCCTAAACCTCCATGCATCCGGTTTTGGCCAAAGCCTTTGTGTGAAGGAGTTTTTTTGTGCATTGGATTCAGCCCGTGTGTCACATTTTTAATTCTTTCAAGGCTCTTGACCCTACTCTATACGCACTCTTGGCAATTTTCTGTTCATCGATCACTGGTTTCAAATTTTGGATTTGCTCCTTAGTCGTCGTCCTCTCACACCCACTAGCATTGGAAGATCTGAGGTCACCGTTCAGTGTTGAGGGATTTATTTTGCAGTCGTAGTTCAACAAAGGTCAAAAGGTTCAAGGTTCGGTTGTTGTTATATCTGCAACAAAGTATCCTTCATTATAGCAGCTTCCAACAGTTTTGTTGTTGTTTTTTGAAGCTCCATTGAAATCAACCTTTGAAGTTTTTCTCATTGTTTCCACCTCTTGCTGGTCACCATTTTCATCTCTGGTCAAGCTCACGCCACATACAACACCTTTCTAGCCCCTGAATTGTCCCTTTCAGCCCTAAATCTAGCCCAGGTCAGCCTATTCGCGCCTAATCAGGCCCATTCAGCTAGTCAAGTCCTTTTTGGACTCTTACGCCGGCTCCTGTGCTCTTCTGTTTTCTGTGGGCTGCTGTTACTGTGGGTCCCATAGATTGTTTTGGTCTCGTGGACGTCATTAATAACTTTCATTTCATTTGCAAGCTAGCAAAGTCAACATTCCATCTGTGGTGTGATTATCTCTTGCTTGGTCGCTTTTTACATGTGTCAAATTCACTTAGTTGTGGCTATGGTTTTAATGGTTTCCATTTAACACTATTTACGTGGTTTATATGTTAAATGTTAAACTTTCAATTGTTTTAGCTCATATTAACAACTTATAGTTAGCTTTTTTAACCGCTAACATAAGTTTTTGGATTTGTTAACCCTTAAGGTTATGTTAACATCTAAATGTTTATATAACCTTCACATCTATTGTAATCAAAGCATTAAAATTGACAACTTTCGTAACCTTACATTGCTAGACAAAGACATTTTTTGCCAACAGGAGATTCCCAGGTTCTCTCGAAAGTGCCCGAGTCAAGCCTTTTTTTCATTTTGTGACAACTTTCACCCACGGAGGTGAAATTTCACAAAATTATAGTTGACGGAAAGGTCCTTCCATGCACTTTGCTTTGGAAAAGTCAAAAGAAAAAAAAAATCCTTTTTGACTGGGTTTTAATCCCTGAAGTTCATTGTAATCATAAATTTTGATAGGGCATAACTTTTGCCCACAACATCGAAATTTCACAAATGTTTTTTTAAAGTTGCTTAGAATTTCACAAGGAATTAAACTATGTAGACAAATTTAAGATTTGGATTGTACATTTTTTAAAATCACCATACATTATAGACAGTCGATTTTACATCCGATCTTCGACAAGTTGTAATTTTTCTTGCATTTCTTTTTGGGGGGCTTCTAACTCAGTCATAATCCTTTTTTTTTTTTTTAAGGGGGGGGGGGGGTGGGGGGGGGACTTTCATTTATGTTTTGATAGTGCTTTAAATTTGATCATGTATATTAATTTGGATGACACACAATCTCCCTTCCATTCGAGTATTCTCAATAAACCTCGTAATAAATGGAAGATCAAATGTGGATGTTGTGGGCTAAAACAACATACAATAGAAGAATGTCATTATCACAAAATTGATGAACTACGACAACAAATTCTTCACATTGATGTGCACATCAACTTTCTATTCATCTTAATAAAGCACTTACAGAAAAATCTCGTCTCACTAAGCCATCTTGTGAGACACCATCAGTTGGGTATGTACATTGTAGTTAGATGGCTTACATTGAGATCCCATCTACACCATCATTACATGTTGTTGCATCTGAATCCAAAGTTGATATATCCATGTCTTCCAATGATTCTCTATCTTAGGATATGGTTATCGTCTTTCCAAATCCACCACATTGGGATGCAATATCTACCTGACATTTCATGTCTTTTCGTAGAGTCTTGCATTACAAATTTGGGAGACACCATTGAGGACAAACTCCCTCTTGAAAATAGCCATCATACACTACCTTGGTTGACAAACTAATTATTGAATTAAAGTATGGGGTTTAACAATGACTCGTCAATCATCAACCATTTTATTTTTATTTCCCCATCCCTACATTTTCTAACCCGTATCCTCCTCCTATCCCTTTCCTTTTCCATTGTTAGATTATGATCTATTATCTTCTAATTTACATTTCTTAGAGTGGTTTTACTTTAGTTTTAGTGTAGTAGTAGAGATGAGAAATCCAACCTTTTGTAGAGGCTTCCACACAAATTTGTGAAAAACTATAGATGTATGGGTTCTTATGCTATTAGTGTTTCTCATGTACCAGCAAAAAGCTATAGACACATATCTTTTCATTAGATTTGGGTAGTTGTGGTCATAGAATCAAATTTCATACACCTAGGAGAATTGAAGACCCACACTTGTCTATCATAATTTGACCCCCAATCTATCTAGACTCCATGTGAGAGATTTCCCCACCAACATCCATGGTAGAAATTCTAGTGCTAATATAACCTTGATTTTGTTCTTGGATTATCTATGGTGTGATTTGATTGTACCATAGATTCTATATATAATGTGATTTGATTTCATTTGGGCTAGATACTATATGATGTGATTTAATTTCATTCTATAGATACTATATGATGTGATTTTATGAGATATATGATGAGATTTAATTCAATCTAATGTTTTTTAGTTTTATTCTCAAGATTTTATATAATGTGGCTTCATTTAATATAATCTAATTTGATTTTATTCTCTAGATTCTCTATTTTGTAAGATATGTGATACAATGTCTAAACCTATAGTTCTATTTGATTTAATTTGATTGTACATGTGATTATATATCAATGAGTAAATGAAAAGTATTGAAAATAAAATACTACTAGGTAAAAAAACAAATAAATAATGTATTCAATAAAATAGTTCTTAAGTAAATATTAAAATTCATGTGTCCATGTGTATGAGTACAATAGTTTTCAAGTGAATTAAGGGGACTTGAGGGGATGAATTAAGTAGACTAAGGGGGCTGATTACAAGGACTAAGGGTACTTAAGGGGATAGATTATGTGGACTAAGGAGATTTAAGTGGATGGATTAAGTGGAGGAGGAAGACTTAAGGGGACATATTCAATTGACTAGGGGGACTAAGGGAACTTAAGAGGATAGATTAAGAGGGACATATTAAGGGGACCAAGGGAGCTTCAAAATTACATTACTAGTGTAGGTATCTCAAATACATCTATCTAAAAGATGCTAAGAGATATCAATCTTTACATAGGATAGATAGGTGCCTCATATTGATATCTCTTGGTGTCTTTTAGGCATATTTATTTAAGATATTTATGTTAGTGCTAAGGGTTTATAGTTTTAGAGGTTTGATATTTAATGTTAAGGATTGAGTGTTAAAGAGGTTTAGGATTATGGTTATATTAGAGTTTTGGAGTTTAGTGTTAATGATTTATATTGACTATCATTTTTAAAAGTTTAGGGTTTAAGATTTAGGAATTGAGTATTAGGATCAAGATTTAACATTTAGAGTTTGAGTCTATTTTCTTAGATAAAACAAGAGAATTAACAATACATGGAAATGAAACACTATAAGGTAATGCAAACTACATGGTGATTGGTACTTTGCAAGGATTTGGCCAGTTCATGAATCTAGTCTTGGATGAGACTATTGACATTAATGGTAATGAAGGGAATGAGAATTGCATGGTGGTAATTAGAAGCAATAGGGTTGTAATGATTGAAGCCTTAGTGTATAGCCTAGATTTGTAATCAAAATAATAGGAAACTAATGCAAATCTAAGATCATGATTCCAGACCTAAGAATACCTTAGAGAAAACAAGGAATGTAAATACAATGGAAAATCAACAAACTACTACCAAATGCAAACCTTGGATGTATTGGATATGCTCTTGGATGCTTGATTTAGAGATGTTGGTTGGTCTTCAAATCAACATGTACTTGTAAGTTCTCCTCCCTTAACCCCTTATTTGGTTGAGGATGAGGGTTGATTTATAGATGTTTGGATGATAGGATGGAGGACTGAGATTTGATTAGAATGGATGGATAGGATTGAATGAGACAAAATAGGGAAAGGTTAGAAGCTTTTAGGGCAAGCTAAAAGGATGGATGGATGGTATTAAAGATGAATGGATGGCTAAGATTGACTAAGAGGACTTTATGGCAAGGATGGAAGCTTCTAGGGATTATCCTTATGTGAATGGCTAGGATTAAAAGATGTAGTAATATGGAAATGTATGGTGGAGATGTAACATTAGTTTGACTTTTGTCTTTTAGCTAGTCATGTGTGACTTTTTAAATTTATTTATTTGTGAGTGAGACATGATTTTAGATTTGATTTATTTTATTAGTGGAGATTTGACTAATTAATCAAATAGTAAGATTATTCAATTAATTAGTGGGAAAGGTGTAGGAAATTAGTTTGATTAAATAAATATGATCTTTATTTAATTAATTTGATGATGGAAGGCATGTTGAAAGGCTAATCCTAGTTAATTAAATAAATATAATTTATCTAATTAATTAGTGTCAGGATGATACAAACATGGTTAGGATGGGCTTGGGATATTTTTGAAAGTGCCAAAAGTGGTATTAGTGTTATTATGTTAGGATATGGTCAATTTTAGATGTCTACACTTAGAACTAGTAAAAAATGGATAACATTATTCTAATGACACCTTTGTAAGTTATGGATTCAACTACATAGAACTTTGTAATCAATTTTCCACTTGGTTAAGATGGTACATAGTGGATTAATTCTAAGAAAGGTATTTTTTTTGGGAGTTTTAATTAGGATTAATGACATGAAAGGAATGCAAAAGGTATATTGAAATTTAGCACATATAGCGTATATTATTGATAACTATAAATTATAAAGTAGTGAAAATGTTGATTTGAACCTATATATAGAAACAACTAAACAATAGATATACATAGGTATATATGAAAGTTTGAAAGTGATCAAAATATATTCTAACATGTCCTACATACACAAATACTCAAATACATGATCAAATTATGTAAATGTCTAAATTTGAGTATGTAAATGCCATAGATCTCAAAGTACACATTATTAATGTTGTAGATAAAAGTACACATGTCCTAGATCAAAGTATATAAATGTGAGGTAGATTAAAGTATATAAATACCATGGATCTCAAAACATGTATACAAATGTCCTATCTATCAAAGTACATGAACTACTCAAAATACATCATAAGATAAGTGAATCTTATCTCCTTGCTAAGTGAGCCTCAAAGTGACAATTAGTCTGCTAGGAATGATGAATGGAGCCCTACATAAATATACACATACATGTTAGAACATAAGCATCATAATAATATTAGAACATGTAGTTAATCTAATATTAAAATATACATAAATTATCACCTACTCACTACGGTGATGTAAATCATGCATTTAGATGTTCCCTAAGCTTATAATAAGAATATATAGTGTTGACCTAGGATATGTGTGGAAAAAAGAAAAAATAATTTAAAATTAACTTCTAGACATCCACAAGTTTGTGTATAGAGTAAATTTTACTATATATGTAAGATTAATTATAAATTATTCCTATGTAGTTGCAAAAGAATCTTTATGTCAAATCCAACACTTGGGCCATTAACAATAACCTCAATGGACTATGAATGTGAGAGGTAATCGAAATCAAAGACAATATCTATGTGAAATTGAGGCCTTTTCCACCAAAGGATTAGGATATGCCAATGTTTGTAGACTGGGAGTGCATTGATGGGGTGATGTATAGGATCTCTCTATGCTAGCAATGATAGATTAACATATGTCACTACATCTAAGAGAGGGACTATCAACTACATGGATATCACCTAATATAACCTCATCAAGTCTACTAATATACATCATACAAAATGATGTAATTGGTTAGTATCACTGATACGATCAAGTTCCTCCTAAGGTGGAAGATGAAAATATAATATGGATCATGTTGCGATGAAGATGCTCGATGTGATGTAGAGGAGTTATGTGGATGCCTCAACAAATACTCACCCACCTCCTTTGAAGAGATGTCCTAGGCCTATATGGAAACCTTAACAAGGTCCTCAATTGCTTTCCTTTGGTAAGAAATAACCACAATGTCACCAATATACTTTAAGCCTGGGGTAAATGTATGCATCCTTTCACCAATAAAATATCTAGGTTGAGGAAAATATCATCCTCAATGATGATATGTGTCTCTATCACATACCCTGCCATGCACTTGTCCCACATGGCTTTGTAAATATACATTATTTATGTTGAGACCCAAGTGCACCTCAATGTACAATTGTTGTGAAAATTACAATGAGATTTGATTGTTATTTGGGTAATGACCATGGGTAGCTATGAACCTAGGATATATCAATGGTTTCTATAGATTGAGAATAAATGTTTGGTCTATATGTTGACTTAATAGCTTCCAATGTTATTATATATCCTTACATATATGGTATCATAATTATAGTTTATCTTTGATGATATTTTTCTAAATTAGTGAAAAAATTTAGTCCATGACATTTAGTATTAGAGCCAAGTTATAAATTAGACCTAAATTATGAGTGAAAGTACTTTTTGTTTGAAAATTAGAGTTAGCTATATATAGTTGGGGTAAATATTCAAAGCATTTTTAGATAAAATCATTAACGTGATGTAAAATATGAAACGTAAGATTTTGTTTCTAGTTTTCAAACATGTACTTTATTCTAATACCCAAATGATAAAACATGGTTAAGGATGTACAAAACTGACATTTTTCAACTTTGATAAAAGCAAAAACATTCACGTGTATACTAGGCCAAAAAATAGTAAATGAAAATATTTTTCAAAATTAATGGAGAAATACAATTGATTTTGAGGCTTGAGATGGATATTTATATATTTGTAATCAAATATATATTTTAAATTAATAATTTAATAGGATTAAGGTATAATTCTCAAATCTCTCATGCATATTGACCTTTATTTGTCCTAAAATAATTGTAACATGAATATTTTTTAAATATGTAGAGCATGCTGTCTAGCATGGCCTCATAATTTTTTTTAAAAAATTAAAATATAAATTTATTAAAAATAAAAGAAAGTATATTTTTTCAAATTTGTCTAAGTTGTGTTTAGAAAATCATAAAAAAGTTATAAATTAGGTTTGAAGTTTGAAAATTTTCTATTTTTGAAAGTATACATGTTACTTTACAAAACCCATTAATTTCATTAAAAAATTAGCAACATAAAGTTGCTAACCACATCAATCAAATTGAAGTTTTTAGTACCAACCATATATCTAATCCATTATGACTAGATATCTAGTTTGTTGAGATTAGATTTTGAGTTTATTTGGAGATTTAGTGCTACCAAATATTTGGCAAGGCTTGCTTGTCAATCTTGAACAAATATATCTTCCTTGGGTGTTGATCCTTGGATGTCAAACATTTTTAGCATAAAATCACTTTCTCTTTTTTTAACCCTCATCTTTTTGTATCCACCCTAAACCTTCTACATTAACACTAAATTTAGGTGTATGTTTAATTACAACATTTGTAGATGGCCAACCATAGGCATAACACTATCATTGATAGTCTTAATTAAATATCTAAAGTAGATCCATTTAATGATAATTTCGATCATGTATGTAATCCTACGTAAGAAAGAGAAGGACCATCTCAAAAGATGTCTACAAAAAATACCTAGAAATCAAACTACTAAATATATATTTGCAATGATTTTGATTTTATTGTCCACCTTTAGCTCTGAAATACCAATTAAGTACTCTTAATTTCTACAAAACAAAATTTGAAATTTGTCAATACTTTTGTAAACTATTACTTAGGGTCAGTAACTTATTTAGCATATTCTAAAGATGGAATAAGAAAACCCAATAAATAATACATGTAATTCTTCTCATCATTTTGTCAACTACTATAAATTAAAAAATTCTAAATCTAGCATAAAACTAAAGTTCACTATGATTCAAGAATTAAGAAGTAAATAACTTATAAAAGAACAATTAATAAAAATAATGTCTAATACAAATATAAAAAATTCTTCTAGTGTTTTGCAATAAAAGTACTTGCCCTAATTCCTATTCTAAAACCAATATAATTATTAATATTTGTTGCTCTCATAAATCATACATTCACCATTTGATTCTTAATTTATTTCAAGCGGACTCATATTATCCCAAATTTATCTAACTCTAACTAAGTTTTCTTATAATCATAAAACTATCCACGTGCCCATTGAATCTATAGGTCCAATTGCTAGTATATAATTTTACTAATATATGTCAGAGTTAGGGCTTAAATTTGACAGTCGATCTTGCCTGTCAAACAATTTTTTTTATGATAGTTATCTATTCAATGTTGCCTCTAAAATACTATGACACATCTTAGTATAAATAGATTATATAAAAACCAAATATATATATCAGCATAATCTTAAATAAATTTTGACAGTTTGTCCAAAATCTCTCCTTTCATATGATACACTCTTTTTAAAAGTTTGATTGTATTTTACAGCAAAAATACCTAAATACAGCTATGCAACTGTCAAATTTAAGACCTGGTCATAGTATTTCAAGGGCACCTTTGAATGGATAACAGTCATTAAAAAAAATTGCTTTACCCTCAAATTTTTAAGGGAGGGAAAATGGAGAGATGAATTTTAAAAAATAAGACCGTTGGAGGTTGAGGAGGGAGGGAAAATGGAGCGAGAATTCAAAAAGCAAAGGCCGTTTTAGGAGCGGGAAAAAGCAAATGAGGAGAGCGAAAGGGTTGTTCATCAATTCTTTGTGTTTCGCCTTCCTCATCAATTCTTTACGAATTGCCTGGTTCTGTTCTTTTCTGCTGCGAAATTTTCTGTTTTGTTTCTCTGTGTTTTGATTTCAACTGGATATTTTGTTTTTGGCTTGAGTCTTTTGTGTTTTGATTTTCATTTTGGCTTGAGTCGCGTGCACGCTGGTTAGTCAAATTTTTGGTTTGGTTTTGTATGTTTTTTTAATGGTGGCAGGCGGTAGCAGGGGAGGCGGAGGGGGCAGATAATTTTCTTGTTAATCCAGGTATTCTTCACTACTCTTGTTAATTTTCTTTAGCATTCGTGGCTTAGAATTCTACATATTACATGGCTAGTTCTGGTTCTGGTTTGTTTGAATAATAAGTAATATACAGGGGAATTGTCTGTGAAGAGAATGGTTTGAAGGCAATGTCAATGGGTCTGAATAAGGCTCATGCGATTGACCCATCCATCCTACGCACCTCAGACTGCCTCACATACTATTCATAATCTGGGGTTTCTGGGTTTTGTACAAATTGTTAGGTTTGCAAATGCATCTAGATTGCCACCAGAGCCCATCATAGGAAATATGCATCAATTGGGGGAGCACCCTCACCATTCTCTTGGTGACCTTGCTATGGTCCCATTATGTTTTTCAGATTGGGTTCTGCTCCTACTGTGGTGGTCTCTAGCCAAAGAGTTCTTAAAAACCCATGATTTGGGTTTTTCCAACAGGCCCGAATCTGCTGTAGCTTATAATGAAAAGAATGTTGGGTTGGAGATTAGTGGAGACACATGAGGAAAGTCTGTGTCATGGAGTTGCTGAGTGCCAAGAGAATTGAGAGTTTCACGTCTCTCTGGCGGAGAAGAGCAAACATGGCATCGTTGCTGTGAATGTCAGCAAGGCTATAGCATCTCTCATCTCCTCTATAATCTGGAGAAGCACTAAATTTTCTGAAGATGATGATTTGGTAGGCAAGGAGCTTAACAGAATGATCGGAGCAGACTTCGTTCCTTCCATTGCATGGATTGATGACTTGAATGGTGTGAAGCAGAAGATGAAGAAGGCCCACAATTTCTTTGACGCAGTTGTTGAGAAGAACACATGGAAGAGCGCAGGCGCAGGGGAATTCAGGACTTGTGGAGATGGCACAGAATGAAAATCGCTCGAGAACACATTTTTGTATGCTTCCCTCCCTCTGGACTATTCTAGCATTTCTTTATATTGACATTTGGTTGAATTATTTACCTTCTTTAATTCAGTGCCGAGAAGTGAAGGGTATCCTTGAATTTTCAATTATATTCATCTTATAAATTTTTTGCTTCTTTCCTTCTGACAGGACATGTTTTTAGATAACAATCAACATCTTAGAATGGACAATGAGTGAGATGGTGATCCCTTCCTATGAACTGAACGCTGACTTAGAATTCATTCTCTGTAGAGGCAGATCATCAATTTCAATTTCTGCACTAGTAAGTATTTGTTTGTCGGTTCATGGGCAAAACTCTACCATGTCGATCATTTTGACTGATGGAGTTTACATATTAGTTTGTGAAACGTCTGAATTTATTTAACCTTGAGTGGATTTTGTAAGGCTAATAATATTCGCCACACTCTGGCATAATAACAGAGGGATGTGGGATTTGTCTTGTGCAGGGAAAGGTCGACTGTGTGTTTCCTTTCCAGTTTGAATATGAATAAACTCCATTCTCTGCAGCCGTTGTGAGGGAACTTAAGAGCAAACAGGTGGACCAGACCCAAACTTAGAAGAGGCCTTTGGTTGCCTAAAGAAGATGACAAGCTCAACAATTAGATGGTGAAATATGGCTGGTAACACAACATTGAATTCAATGCAAGAGTTTCAAGAAAAAACCTATGATTTTTGTTGCTACATACAGTGCAGTTTGCAAAGATGTGGAAGGGTTGTAGGCTAAGATGGTTAAAATACCTCAGGCCTGACATGAAACAAGGAGCATTGCATTTTGAGCAAGTGATTATTCACTTGCATTCCTTTCTTGGTAGCAGGTTTTTCTCATATCCAATTCTCTCTTTCTGTACCCTTGCTGAAGCATTTCTTTCTCTAAATTAACAAATTTCTGTACATATTTCTTATGGACAGATACCTCTATCTATTTCCTGAATGAAGGTAATGTTGTGTGTGGGCAAATTGGGTTCTACTTAGAATGATGGATTATTGTTTTCTTGTCAGGTTTATATGCACAAAACTTAACTCTGTACGTGTATTTGGTGCAGCCAGAGGTGTGTATTATGACTCGATCTGATAATTGGAGATGACGAAGGGTTCCGTTGCTATGATGAAGATGATGAAGGCTTGTTGGAGGAAATAATTTCGGTCAATTAAAATGACCTAGCATCTTGTAACATGTAAAAAATTTCGTTTAATAATAATAAAAAATCATTTTGTTGGAAGGGGTTGACAACCCCCTTCTAAGGACCCAAAAGGAATGGTCATTGGACACGGTCATTCCTTAGGGTCTAGTGTTCTTCTAAAGGCCTAAGAGATGGTTATGGGATACATAGCCATTGCCATTGCTTATGGTCTTTCTCTTGTGTTATTTTTTTGTATTTTTTAAAATTTTAAAAAGGTTTGTTAAATTTAAGTTAAAAACAACCTGAATATTTATGATTTAAACACTGATATTACAAGTCAGAAATTACTCCTTTTTTATAAATGGCAGCTAGCTACTTCCCTAAAAAATATTTCCCAATGGACATAATCATTAACTCAAACATAACACCATCCAAAGACATGACATAAAATTGCCCAAAGACATGACACGTAACACTTCCAATAGACAGGACACATAATACTTCTGCCCATAGACATGACATTATATTGCCCATAAACTTGAGACATTGCTTGTATAAAAAATCGATTGCACTTGACACAACACATGTATTGCAAACATTGTTACAATTCCTTATATCGATGTGCTAAAGTGATCTTGATTCACACAATGATAAATCACAAAATGACAAAAAAATTAATTATAATTTTAAAAACAAAACAAAATCATTTTATATAGAAGTACGTGTCTTTGTTGTGTTGTAGGTGTCTTAGGTCTATTAGAAGAAGGTATAGACTAGGTAGTTGTGGGTCTAGGTTAGGGGAGGCCGCAGGAGCTTCCACCTTCACGTGGTTGGCCTTGTCAGTAGAGAATGAATATTCTCAAAGCTAAGGGAAGCTCTTTTTTATTAGTCTAGTTTAATTGTAACATTTAAAGTAAAATGTTGTCATTGCAACCTTAGTTATTTCATATTGATTGCACAGTGGAATTATAAAAAATAAACAATATCATGATTTCAAATCCCATTTGTTGATAACTAATTCCAATAATTACAATATTAACAATGATATTAAAGGAATCGTAAATTATTCTTGTAAATGATTATATTCAAATTGAAATTTAAAAAAGGAAAAAGAAAGTGAAACTAACAATCACAACAACGTTTCTTTCACAAGTCACTCTTTAAAAATAGATAGTTCACAATATGAAATTGTTGATGGACAAAGACCACAAATAGAGTTACTATAAGATTCTACAAGTCACCCCACCTAAATTCGCCAAATATAATGTCAACTTATAATCTATAAACTTATTACCTTTATATGAAGATTGGCGTATGCATGTTCACACACATGAAAAATTACATAAAATATTTTAAAAAGAGTAAATTACAAATGATGTCACCATACTTACAAAATTTTCTTGATAAATGTCCCTCATAAGCTTAGGAGAGAACAATTTAAGAAACAACTCACTTTGTGTCATAATGCCTACATACCCTCCATGTAACATTATTATTGTTCGATATGGAAACAATTTGCTTAGAACATGTTTTGCAAGTGACATTACATTTGCCTTTTGTGAATGCTTACAATGGTGAAATTTGCATGAGCATGTCATTTTCCATTCGGTGGTGTGCTCATTTTGAGGAAGTGCCTTAATCTATATGCATATCAACAAATGATTTGATTTTGTGCAAAGTTGGGCTCATTCTCGTAGCCTTTAACTATCTATATTTGCACGTGTACATTTAGCTCCCATCATCTCCTTATACGCACATACTTTGATATATTCGCATGAGCCTTGCATTTATTATACCTACTTGTGCACCTACTCCAATAGAGTTCTATCCATCTAGATTTGATCTTTTGCCAACCTACAGTTATTTTCATGTTTGGAATATTGAACTTGTAGCTGTGAACTTGATCCTTGCCTTTTCAAAATTCAAATTCATATTTTGGTTGAGTGTCAACGATTATTTTCCTCCCTTGAGTTGATTAGGTACGTGTTTGTGTGATTTGGTTTTATGTGCTTCTATTTAAAGGCATTCATTTGCACTTATTTTACATATCTCGTCTCTCATACGTCCTTTCTCATGTCGGAGCTTTAATTGAACAATCAATACCTCAACATTTGGATTCGGTGCACTAAAAGGAGTAACAAATATGTGTGCATCCCTCCAGGAGGCTTGCGTGCAATATTCTAGTTTGTTCGCACAATTTTGTGAGTTTAGGTAGAAGAATGTGTACCTTATATAGGTAACGAAAACCCTTTCCAAGGTATTTTTATATATGACATGAGCCTTAGATATAAAGAAAGGTTGAAGTGGAGATAAATTTGACATGTGAGGGAGTAGAATTGAACATCTTATAGGGTCAAATTTGGCAATAGAGGACAAGTTTGCAATTGTATGGTTGACCTAGAACGTCCTAAGTAAAGGTCTTCCAAGCATTTAAGAAGGCCGGTAGAAAGATCTAGAGAAAGCTTAAAAGAGCAAAGAAACAAGTGAATGCACGAGAGAGGAGAGGGATGCCAGTAGTAGACTGAAATATTTAACATCTCATTAGAAGAGGGAAAAGGCAAATCGGGCACCATAGGAAGAGGAACAGTACTAATAGTAGTAGATAAGGTGGGGACAATAGGAGGATGATGCTTAGGAATGGATAAGGGCTTCATAGTAACATGTAGAGAAGGGGGAGTTGTGGGGGTAGCACGTGGATCATAAATAGAAGCTAAAAGTTCACTAGGGGTATAAGTCTAGGTTTGGGTCATAAAGAAAGTAAGGTACTTTTGGGAGAAAATTGTTTTCAATGTGTTGGGAAGAGGACTTTGATGGGAAGTATGTAGTGATGGAGGTAGGGTAGGAGGAGGGTAATCACAATAGGTTTAGGTGCAGGAGGTCCCTTGGCTTTGGGTTTGTTCCAGGGTGGGTAGGGTTGGGGTTTTGTCTTAGGTTGAGGTTGGCGTTGGGGTTGCAATTAAGGTTGAGTTTAGTGTTGGGTTGCATCGTAGGTTAGGGAGGAGGTCTAGGAGGACGAGTAGGAGGGTCGAGATTAGTAGTTAATGATTTTATTTTCTTTGTAAGAATATCATTTAAATAAATTACTAATTTACTAAATAGAACAAGTATGAATTCCTAAATTCTCACCCATGTCAATTTTAATTTGTTTCAACAGTCTATGGATTTGTCATTTGGGGATTTGAAGAACAAGATTATTTTCATGTATATGGCTGATCTTATTGTCTTCTCTAAGAAAAGAGAAGGTCATTTCAAAGATTTGGAAACTATACTTGAAAGGTGTCATCTACATGGTATATCTCTTAACCCCAAGAAATCAACTTTTTAGGTTACTAAGGGAAAATTGGTAGGTCACATAGTTTCAAGAAGGGATAAATATTGATCTAGAAAGGGTAAAAGCTATTCAACAACTCACTCTTCCAACCAACATTAAAGGGGTTAGATCTTTCTTTCAGAAAATTAATTTTCTAAGAAGGTTTGTTCCAGAGTTTTATGAATTAGCAAAACATATTACAAGTATGATCAAAGTGAATCAAAATTTTAAGTGGAGTGAGGCAAGTAAGCAAGTATTTTCTGATATTAAAATTGCCATAGCTCATGCACTTTTTCTAGTGTATCCTGATTTCAATAAAGATTTTATTATTTATAGCTAGCATCGAAACATCATTGGCAACCATCTTACTCCAAAAAAATGATTAAAGTGTTGAGTCTTTGACTGCTTTTATGATAATTCCTTTGAAAAAACATGAATTAAATTATTCTCAGGTTGAAAAGCATGCTTATGATGTAGTTTAGGTTCTATCTTCTTCATTCTCATACTATAGTGTTTGTACTAGATCCAACAGTCAAAAGTATTCTGACTCAACAAAATATAAGCTGCAATAGGAGGGGTGATTGGATTGTAAAAGTCCAAGAGTATGACATTGAGATTAAACCAACTAATTTGTTTAGGGGAAGAGGACTTTGCAAATTAATGGATGAAAACAGGGTAGCAGAATCAGAAGATATTCCTTTAGCACTTTTTATTGGTATTAGATATGAATGGTTTTCTCATATTGCTTATTTCTTGGCGTATGGTGAATGTACATCACATTTTCCCCAAAGGAGAAAATGAATATTAAGTTGAAAGCTATTAAGTATGTTATTTTGGATGGCACCTTGTATAAAAAGAGCATTGATGGTAGATTTTTGAAATGTGTTGATAAAGAACAACAAGAAAGATGCTTAAGGTTATTCCATAATGAAGCATGTGGAGGTCATTACTCCTCTTCTGTGATAGTTTTTAATATTTTGAGGCATGGTACCTACTAGCTAGATATGTTTAAGGATGATTATGGGTGGGTGTCTAAATGTGAAGAGTGTATACAATTTTCTGTTAAACCATAATTAGCAACACTCCCTTTACTCTATATTATTATAGAAGAACCATTCCAACAATGGGGTCTTAATTTTATTGGACCAATTCATCCTCATTGAAGTGCATGGCATACTCATATTATAACTACAACTAATTACTTCACAAAATGGGTAGAATCCATTCATGTTAGACAAACTACATCTAAAGTAGTATGTGGTTTAATCAAGCAAAACATCCTTGTTAGGTTTGGGGTTCCACTTAATACTGTTACAAACAATGCATCTAATTTATATTCCTCAGAGATGTCTCTTTTCTATTATAATCATGGTATTTCACTTGCACATTCCTCAGATTATTACCCATAGGTAAATGACCAAGCAAAATCTAGCAACACAAACTTAACAATTATTATTCATAAACTTGTAGATGATAATCAGAAAAACTGGCATAAGAAGCTTTTTGATACTCTATAGGAAAATAAAATTACACCTAAAAAAGCAATTGGAATGTCACCATTTGAGTTGGTCTATGGTATTAATAGTACATTGTTGATTCCATTAAAACTATCAACAGCTAGCTTACAGAAAGTGATTGAAGACAAACAATTCTAGAGTGCCCTTGAAAAAGGGTCATGTTTTTTAATAAAGTTGAAGAACAAAGAGAGAATGTTGTTGATAATGTTACTCAACACCAATCAAAGGTCAAGATGATTTTTTATAAGAAGACAAAGACGATAAGTTTTAAGGTTGGAGATTTGGTTTTGCTTTGGGACAAAAGAAGAGAACCTAGAGGTGCACATGGCAAGTTTGATTCTCTCTGGAAGGGTCCTTTCCAAATAACACAAGTTTGTGGAGATAATAAATTTTTCTATCTTATCTTTTGGAACTTTGCTTCTCATTCCTTATAATGAAAAGATCTGAAATTATGTAATTGATAAACTATTTATCCTGTCTTGTAACATAGTTTACCTATTTTTGTTAGTCTTGTTGTCCCATTGTTTTGTGTTTTTGTTTAATCTATTGTTGTTTGAATAAGGCTTTGGCCAACCCGAGTTTTTGTTTAGTCCTTTTCCCTAGTTAGAGCAAATTGTTATCCAGAATTTTGTCTTTGTTTTTCACATCAAAATTTTGTCTAATTTGGGGTTTAAGTCTTCTTTTATAGCCTAGGTCTTCAATATCTTTATCTTTGGATTTCATCAAATTCATCAAATTTATGTCTTTTTGGTGAAGTCTTTGGTTGGAAAACCTTTTCGGTAGGTTCACTAATTTGTGAACCTATCAGTTTTTTAAAAGTTGGTTTCTAGTTAGTCACTTTGTCTTTCTTTCAGCATTTTCCCATTTCCATGAACTTAACATTGTTCTCACTTATCCTTGTTTGACAACTTTTCTAGTTCTCTAACCTCTTTCCTCGCTAAAAAAATGTTTCTTCATTGTCTTCTCCTCTTTTCAACGTGCCCTCAGTTCACGAACTTCTCTCCTTGCCAAAAGGTTTATGTCTTAAGTATTGCTTCAAAATTATCTTTGGTTCACAAAGTCATGTTTTTGCCGAAGCTAGAAAGTTGAGTGTTGTGTAAATATTTTAGGTGATTTCCTTAGTTTGTAAACTCAAGAGTTCACCAAAAACTTGGTTCGTGAAACAAATGGTTTACCAAAAATACAAAATGTTGAAAAGGGAAGAAGACTTTAAAGGAGATAAAGTTTAAAAGGTTCAAATTTTCATCAAATTACTGAAATCGGATGATTGTGTGGTTCATGAACTTAAGAGATCACCGAAAAGGTAGTTTGCAAGTATCAAATATCATCGAAATACTAAAATAATAGGGGAAAGAAGAGAGACTTGGAGGTTCACGAACTTCATGGTATGTCGAAAGTAAAGTTCATAGGTTTTAAACCTTGCCAAAACACTGAAAACACTTTTTCTTGCATTAATTTCAGAGATCCAAAGGAAAAGTGAACTTGAGGTGACCTAACTTCATTTTTAAAAGGATGTTTTTGAGCTCATTTGCACACATCGATTGCAATCCAAGTTTTCCATCGAAAAGGAGGAGAAGTTCATTTTCATTATTGCAATCTCCAACTCATCCACAACTCAAGTTCATTTATTATACCCAGTGTCACTAAAGGTTAGTATTGAGATATCATCTATTTCTTTGAAATATTGTATGAATTAAGATTTGTTCAAACCATGTTGCCAGTTCTTTGTTGTGGTGTTCATGAATTCTGTGTGTCTTGCACATCACAAAATTAAGGAAGAAATCCTCTTTCCAGAGGCATATCAAATTGTATTGAAATTTGTTGACTATTCCATTGGGTGGTTTTTCAAATCATTTAAAATGAAATACAAATACAAATGGTTTGACATCTCCACCATTATCCAAAATCATTTAGCTAAAGTAAAAGACAACAATTTAGGGCATATTGATTTGAAGGATTTTTGAGATAGAATGAATACAAATCCTAGGTCTCCTATGGAAAAAGAAAGATTTGCAAGTAGACTTACTCACTCAGGGGCTTTCCACTAGTGGTTCAATGCTCTGATTTAGTTCTTTCTTGTATTCGGGTAAGTGCAAGAAGATGGGGGGCCAAAAAGTGGCCAAATTAATTTAAAAAAATTAAGTCATAATGCGAGCGCGTTATAACACGCTTGCGTTATGACTTACTATAAATAAAAAAAAGCATTCCAATTTCATTTATTTCTATTTTCTCCTCTGCCCGTGGCTTCCAAACCCTCAAAAGCGCGCTCGTGTTTTGCAAAACACCAATCAACACAAAAAGCTTATCGATTCATTGCCAAAATGCCGCTATGACGTCAAGCACGCCAAAGGGGTGAGTTAACTTTGTTTTTTTGTTTGAATTTGTTTCTAAATATGTAGGTTTTTGTTGATTTTTGATGTATATTTGGTTAATTGTCAGGAAATGTTAATGCACCTTCTCCTCCTCCTCCTCCTCCTCAAAATACATAAAATCCTGAGGAGGAAATAATTGCAGAACAACAACCTCCTCCATTCATTCCTCGACATGCCCCTGGAACACAAAATAATATAATGGGGCAAATTGAAAACAACAAAAAGGAAATTCAAGATATAATTGCAAGGTTGAACGATCCTTCCACTTCAACCTTGCATAGGTCCACGCTTGCCGAATCTCTTGAGTCTATGTTATCAAATGTAGATTCAATTAGCAAGCAAATAACTAGTTGGACAGATAAAAAGAGAGAGTTTAGAGATTACTATGCAGACAAGTTGTCATACCAAGATGTCAAAAAATTACAAATTACAAAATTAGACTTGTGTTCAATTTTCACAAACCCACAAACAAATCAACCTCCACCCATTACATGCAAGAGGTTCCCTATCCATTGGTGCAACAACCAAGCGATAAGGGACAATTTCGGGCAGAGGTGGTGGATAGTTTTTGACCATCCTTCATGCAATAATAATGAGGTCCTGCAATACTTTTTGAGGAAACTCTACTGCGAGTTTGTCCTAAAAAAAGTGCCAAACTATTTTGATATGCGGGACTTCCAGGGTAGAGGTGGGGGGTCAGCACAAGATAGACCAGGGGCACGTCTTGACCCACAGTAGGTAGTGAGACGAGTAATCAGTAGACCAACCCATGAGCATGTTTCTATCCCTTCCATTGTGAAGGAGAGTGTTGAGGTCGATACACTTCAGTCAATTAGTGCCTTGACCCAGAGCATCATAGAGCATGCCGGTCCTACAACACAGAGTGGGTTGGGAGATAGTGCGAGGAGTAGGGTCCCACCGCATACTTGCCAGGCTTGTGGGTCAGCTTGTGGTTATGACCCCATGGACAGTCAGGACATAGGTGCACAGGCTACATCTGCAGCTGAGCAGATGGTGATGACAGATACCCTCCTGAGTGAGACTTTCGGCCTTGATACTCAGGTAAATATTAGCAAGTTTATTGAATTTAATTTATTAAATTTCATTTTTGAAATACAAGATTAACTAATTTAAATTGATGATTTTAATGAAATTTTAGGGTCATAGCGTCGATGCAGTTTTTAGTGGTTTTCCATTTGCATTTTTCACTAGATCATCTACTGTCGAGGTATGTAACTAGTAAACAATTATAAATATTACATGTGAATAGCATCGTTATATGAATGGTATTCTAATTTCTGATTTTGGATGTTGAATAGGTTAATACTGTAGATTTCATGGCAACACTTGCCAGTGGTGGTGGACTTCATAGCTTTACGGAGGTAATAAAATAAATAGTTTAATGAATGAATTGTACTAACTAAATTTTTGTATGTGATTTGTGTGCTTTATTGTGTGTACTTCCATGTTTAGATGAACGTGTGTGTATGTTAGGAGCCATGATTTGCATCACTATTATAGTTTTCATAATTGAATAATGTTGTTTTATTTCCAGATGATGCAGGCTGTGGAGACACCTCCCGATGTTCATAGGGTAATGGAGCAGGGTGTGGCCTCTGCGATTCATAGCTCCATGGCATTGACAGGGGTATGAGGCAGATTAGTAAATTTCAATTTACATTCATTGTTATAGTTGTCTATTTTTGAAAAATTAAAAGATTATTGATTTGAAGTTTAATTTCTATCTGGATGGTTTCTATAAGACATGACATCACCAGGGCCTATTCCTGCTACTGAGGCAAGCGAGGAGACAGATTATATGTTAGCGGTAAGTGATTATTTTGTTAAATGTTTCATTTTTTATAACATGTAATTTCTATATATTAATGTCTATACTTTTTATTGTAACAGGTAAAGATGCAGGAAGACCTAAATAGGAGGAGTAGCCCTCGGGTTCGTAGTAGACCACCCACATGCGCGTCTCCATCCCCTAGAAGATCAAAGGCTGCTCGTGATTTATTCTCTTCACTAGCCAGAGGGGAATGACTTTTTATTGTGTTCCTTTGTTGTATGCCTATATGGCATTTGTGGACATATATTTTGTATTGTACATAGTTGACATTGTATGCCTATATGGCTATTTTGTATATATGTTATACTTATATTGACAGATATTGATGTATGCCTATATGGATATTTGGTTAATACAAATCTTTTTTATTGATGGCGTCCATACTTGCATTATAAATCCACGTTTGAATGGATATTTGTAGATGGCTACTTCAAATATTTAAAGTCCGATTGTATTACATAGGATGTTTGCATTTTCTTTGATAGGCTTGATAGGCCATGGATTAAATGATGGTGTTTGATGGAAAAGTATGGTACTAGAAGACTCTAGTTCATTCTTGATAGGCTTGTGATTGATAATATCTTTGCATGATTGCACTTGATCTTGGATCATGGGCATGTTGTTAGGATTTTGATTGCATTGTGGTGTTTGATGGATAGGCATGGTACTATGTGACTTTTGGATAGGCTTGGGAGAGGTACACTAATTGAATTTGTGATTTCTAGTTTGAGATTTTTCCTCCACTAGAAGTCCTTGGAGGAAATCTAAAAAGGATGATTTGGATGTAGTGGGTTTGGATTGATGGGATAAGTTGGAATGTAAGGATTATGAGATGGTGGATTTGAATAGGATACATAGGATAAACAGTTCTCACATGCGGTTGGGATTGGAGATATGAATTGAATATGAGGACCTTGGTCTAAAGTGGTTCTTCCCTTACCAAAGGTACCATAAGGATGACCATTGGATGTGTATTTAGGATTGGCATGATAGCTAGTGCTAGTCATTTCTTGTTTGAAATATTCTTGCATGTTCATGAGTGGGAGATGAAGGTTTATGGAAAGTTTGCATGTAATGATCTCATAGTTAATGCTATTGTCATCTTGATATCATCTTGATCTACAAGACTATCATCATCATCATTGTCAAAGGGATTTTTTGATTAATTTGGATAAAAGATCTCATTTAAAGGATGCATGGTTTGAGGACCTATTTTGATTGTGATTTTGGGTTTTGCATGAGCCTCGCACAAGGTAATAGGCATAGGGTTTTTATCTTGCATAATGATTTTTTTAAACCAAGGGTCTATGATGGAAATGATTAAGGATGATGGAATGTTTGGATTTTGGACTTTGAGATGTTTATGGTTGTAAATGTTTATTGTTTGGACTCAAATTTTGTTAAATGGTTGTTTGAAAGAGGACACATCAAACACAACAATAAGATTGGTTTAAGTATGGATGCAAATGATGTTTACTAGTTTATTAAATGAAGACACTTCAGGTACATTAATTGACTATTCTATTGAAGTGGGTGTATCAATCTCCATGGGCTCAGCAATATTCTGGTTTGAGGACATGGTTGATACATGGTGAGACTAGGAGTCTTGTTTTAGTGGGATTTGAGCATAGGTATAGCAATGATGATAATTATGGTGTCATGGATATGTAGGTACATTTGAGCATTGGCAAGACTTGACCATGTTTGTAGTTGATAGGTATGGGTTATGATGTTTGATTCATGATTATAGGTGGTGTTGTGGTTTACTTTTAGTACATTGTTCTTATCTCTTAGATGCTTGATTAGTTCCTTGACTATGGTTACTCATTTGTAAACTTGTTTGGAAAGTTGAATCTATGATTGATTTGGTGAAGTCTATAAGTTATATTATTTGATATCTCAGTTTGGAAGTTACTAATGTGATGATGATTTTGCATGTTTTCAATGGTTGGGATCTACAAGTTATGCATTTTTTTGGGATGCACACCTCATTGATTGTAGTGGGATGACTTGAATGCATATTGCCTATATCCATGGGATTGATGCAGTGTTGATGTAGACTTTGTTATTTTTCCTTGTCTATGCTCATTTGCGCATTGATATGTTGCATTGGGATGAGAGGATGGATGATGAGAATGATTGGATAGTTGGTTACTAGGACTTGTAGCATGTTTATCATGATGTCATGGATATCTTAGTTGCATAGTTTAGTGTGAGCTTTTGACAGTAATGATGGTTTATCTTCTTAGATTGGAGATCTTGGTTCTACTTTGGAGTTATTAGTATTATAGTTGAGTGTGTGTGGACCATAATGATCTTCATTTAGGAGATGGTTATCACAATGCCATGTGTAGTTCATATCATGGTTCAGTGGGAGCTTTGATAGTGATGTGTATTCGTCACCTAGTGATGGATGATCTTATATAGTGGTTGGGTGTAATGGACAAACTCTTGGATTATGATTATTATTTGTAGTGAGAGTGCTTTGACATCTTGGCTACTATTTTTAGGAGATGGTTATCTTCATGTGGTTGTAGATGTTGATCCTTGGTTTAGAGGTGTTTGGTAGTGTGTCTTGGTGGACTCTTGATTCTAGATTAGAGTATTAGCATGATACAATTTCTCTTGAGACTAGGATGTCTGTATTGGTGCATGTGATCTTCTAGGAGGAGATGTTAGATCATGATGTCATGTTTGGATACCTAATTTTGTAGTTGGAGTTTTGACAGTGGTCTTGTTGGTTCTCTTGGTATTGAGTACATTGGTCATGTGCTTGGGAGCTTCATGATAATGTGGTGTTGCATTTGGAGCTTAACATGGATTGATTTTGTAGGTCCTCATACATACTTTGAGACTTGGGTGAGGCTAGAGTTCTCTTGGGATTAGAGACACTTGTTGAGATGGTTACCCTTTAGAGGTTTTAGCAGGAAGACCAAGGAGACTTTCACTTGGATATGGGCGTGAGTTAATTATGGATCTAGAGAAGATTCTTATTGGAGAGAGTCATTTTGGCTTGGTGTATCTTCGAGGAGCATTCTCATTCCCCACTCTTGGTCTACTCGGCAGACTATCATCTAAGAGGTATTTCCCATCCTTTAGATGAATTTTTTTAATGCTTTATCTTCTCATGGTTATGGATCTTGAGCTATGGTTATTGGTTCTAGAGGGTTCATTCGAGGGGTGTCTCTAAACATGCTTTTTCTTAGGCGCTAAACTAGAGTTGTCTAGAAGCACAAGTGCGCCTCCCTCAATGAAGTTCATTTTGTTAACTTAATTCATCCTAGTGACTCAAGGGGTTGTTATATTCTTTAGGCGCAATCTTTCATAGATTAAAACATTCACTCCATGTTAAGGCGCTCAAAGGAGGCTCAGGAGATGGAAAATGGCGCCTTAACTCACTTATGTAAATTTTGGACTTTTAGGCAATTGCAAGATGTCTTGGAAGGCTCAATTCTTCAAGGCGCCCATTTTGTTCACCACTTGTAGCATCACTTGTTCAAGGCGCATGTTTGGGATTCTTCAGCACGATGTGTGATTTGGTCACAATAGGCACCTAGAGTGAATAGGCTTTCATCCTGACTTAATACACTGCCTCCTTTTGATGATTTTTGGGGCAGCAGAAAACCTTTCACCACGGGCAAATGTCTCAGAGATATAAAAAATTGAGAGAGGTTATTGTAGAGGCACTCTACATGATCGCGTTGCCTTAGATGGAATGTTTGTAAGTGACATGGTTTTTGAGTAACATCTCGTCAAAGATTTCTACCTTTTTGCACTTTGGACTCTTCAGGGATATTGTCGGTACAATGTAGCTCAGACTGTTTCGACATGTTTGGGTGAGAAAAAGGACCATGCCTAGCGTAAATGTACCCATTCAGACGCGTTGGAATAGTCAGTTTGGTCACATCAGGAGCAGGACAAAAGTTACACCCCTTTGCAACTTTACACTGCCTCCTTTTGATGATTTTTGGGGCAGTAGAAAACTTTTCACCATGGACAAATGTCTCAAAGATATAAAAAACTGAGAGAGGTTATTGTAAAGACACTCTACGTGATCGCGTTGCCTTAGATAGAATGTTTGTAAGTGACACTATTTTTGAGTAACATCTCGTCAAAGATTGCTACCTTTTTGCACTTTGGACTCTTTAGGGATATCGTCGGTACAATGTAGCTCAGACTGTTTCGACATGTTTGGGTGAAAAAAGGACCATGCCTAGCGTAAATGTACCCATTCAGACGCGTTGGAACAGTCAGTTTGGTCGCATCAGGAGCAAGACGAAAGTTACAACCCTTTGCATCTTTACACTGCCTCCTTCTGACAATTTTTGGGGTAGCAGAAAACCTTTCACCACGGGAAAATGCCTTAGAGATATAAAAAATTGAGAGAGGTTATTGTAGAGGCACTCTACTTGATCGTGTTGCCTCAGACAGAATGTTTCTAAGTGACATGGTTTTTGAGTAACATCTCATCAAAGATTGCTGCCTTTTTGCACTTTAGACTTTTTAGGGATTTCATGGGTACAATGTAGCTCAGACTATTTCGACATGTTTGGGTGAAAAAAAGGACAATGCCTAGCATAAATGTACCCATTTAGATGCGTTGGAATAGTCATTTTGGTTGCATCAGGAGCAAGACAAAAGTTACACTCCTTTGCAACTTTACACTGCCTCCTTCTGACAATTTTTGGGGTAGCAGAAAACCTTTCACCACGGACAAATGACTCAGAGATATAAAAAATAGAGAGAGGTTATTGTAGAGGAACTCTATGTGATCGTTTTGCCTTAGACAAAATATTTGTAAGTGACACAGTTTTTGAGTAACATCTCGTCAAAGATTGCTGCCTTTTTGCACTTTGGACTCTTCAGGGATATCGTCGGTACAATGTAGCTCAGACTGTTTCGACATGTTTGGGTGAAAAATAGGACCATGCCTAGCGTAAATGTACCTATTCAGATGCGTTGGAACAGTCAGTTTGGTCGCATCAGGAGAAGGACAAAAGTTACACCCCTTTGCAACTTTACACTGCCTCCTTCTGACGATTTTTGGGGCAGTAGAAAACCTTTCACCACGGGCAAATGCCTTAGAGATATAAAAAATTGAGAGAGGTTATTGTAGAGGCCTCTACGTGATCATTTTACCTCAGACAGAATGTTTCTAAGTGACACAATTTTTGAGTAACATCTCGTCAAAGATTGCTGCCTTTTTGCACTTTGGACTCTTTAGGGATATCGCGGGTACAATGTAGCTCGGACTGTTTCGACATGTTTGGGTGAAAAACAGGATAATGCCTAGTGTAAATGTACCCATCCGGACGCGTTGGAACAGTTGGTTTGGTTGCATCAAGAGCAGGACAAAAGTTACACCCCTTTGCAACTTTGCACTGCCTCCTTCTGACAATTTTTGGGGAAGCAAAAAACCTTTCACCACGGGAAAATGCCTCAGAGATATAAAAAAATTGAGAGAGGTTATTGTAGAGGCACTTTATGTGATCGCGTTGCCTTAGATAGAATGTTTCTAAGTGACACAGTTTTTGAGTAACATCTCGTCAAAGATTGCTACCTTTTTGCACTTTGGACTCTTCAGGGATATCGTCGGTACAATGTAGCTCAGACTATTTCGACATGTTTGGGTGAAAAATAGGAGCATGCCTAGTGTAAATGTACCCATACTAACACATTGGAATAGTCAGTTTAGTCACATCATGAGTAGGATACCAAAAATGCAAAAATTGCTTTGTGCAACTTGACAACATTGACACTTTTTTGCAACATGACTCAAAGACTCAAACTGACCCCAAACGACTCAAAGTGACTTAAAATCACCTTGATTTTGGTGCCCAATGTACATTATAGAGGTCGAGGTGCTCCTTATCATTCAAACATCTTAGATGAGCGCATAGGAAAGGAAAAAGCTCTAAGTTTCATCATCATGAGCACCTAATATCAAGAGACTTTAATGGCTCAAACCTTAGCATGGAGTCCTAAGGCACATTTCATGTCTCCTTTCATCCAGTTTGGCACCCTTACGTAGATTTTTCAACTTGATTTGGCACCTTGTATGTGAAGGAAGATCTAAAGGCATGAAAGTGGATGTCATATTACAAGAGTTTGGATCATCAAAATTGAAAGAAATAAGTCTATTAAGCTTGGGCGCCCTTGGTCTTCTTTTCATTCATTATGAGTGCCTTGGGAGAATGGTATATAGGTCATCATCATGATTGGGTGCCTTGGATCCAGAGTGTTGGAGAGATCATCAAATGGTGTCTAAAGGAAGTAGGGTGAGTTATGAGTTTGGTCGCATCAAGAGCAAGACACCAAAAATGCATAACATGATGATGTAAAAATGTGTACATATGTGTAAAACTGCAGGAGGAAATAAAAAAAAAAACAAACCTTACAAATTAATGTGCATACTTACAACTCAATGTAACATAACTTTACAAAATCAATGTGAATACTTACAAATTAATCCAATGAACCATCCGGGTCTGCTCTACTCTTTATTGTGTCAAGTATTGCTTCATGGTCAGACTCACGCACCTTCCACAATATTTTGTTCAAAGGTCTACCCCGATACTTTATCAAATGAACATTGGATGCCATGACAAGGTTCGAGTAATGAAAAATCTTTCGATGTGTGTCAAAGTCTTGAAATAGCCAAATATTAACACTCTTATGTGGGTACCTTCTAAGCCATGTTCCAGTAATAACCACTGATCCTGTAGAGTATTAGATGTTTTCTCCATCTGTAACAGGGGCCTCCAATTTCTTTTTAGCCTCAACACAACGACATAAGTAATAATCTGTTCCCTCTTCATTATCTTCATCTGCAATAACTGCATATGCGTGCCCTACGTTGATATGTGTAGCAAATTAGATGAAATTAGTCAACATTACAAAAACACTACAAAGTAAGATGACATTAGCTGGTTGAACTAGATGAAATTAGATGCATATACGTGCCCTATATTACCTGGTTGAACTAAATCTGATATGTGGTCAAAGTCAACTGACGATTCCATCTGTGTTAGTTCCAGTGTCGTCGGGGGTCGATACGTGTCAAGTGGGCTAAGATAACTTAACTGTCATTTGTCAACCCACTCCTTTGACTCACACTCATCCCAGACTTGAATTGTATAGGAAGAACAAAAGCATGACATCTTTCGTGTATGGATACTCCATGAACCTGCAATTGAGCTTCTGAAAGAGTGCATCTCATTTGATCCTGTCAGTGTACAACAATCCTCATATGGTGCAATGTTAGTATTATCTATCAACCAAAAAAATCTACAAAATAAAGACTTACCTTCATTACCTGGACCCATGGAAGCATTACACCACTCGATAATCGATTTTGCATTTGTCAACTTTGCATTGTCTTTATACTTTAACTCTTCTCGTGCTATGGCTCTTTTGATACATGCTCCTGCACCATCATGCTCCCCCTTTCCATGCCTGGCCTCACAAAAGTTCCACATATGTTGAATACCTGTAAAATTATGCCTCCTACTCAGCCAATAGAAATTCTGTGAGTTCTTGAATTGTGACGCACAGTTATCCGACCATATGATATGCTGACTGAACGATATGCCCCTTCTAGCCAAATCATTGTAGAATACCTGAAAGCAACCTTGTACGAACTCCGTAGAATACGTGCAATCATCACTAATATAGAAATTATACTCCCTTATGATCTTTTTGTCATCTTTTGTACTATCATTCGCATGAATGAATGCGATGTGCACAAATATAGAAACTTGTGTGGAGTTGTAATATTGTGATTGCACCTCATGCTATGGATGTAGACTGTAGTTCTCTGCAAAGTTGACGACTGAAACAATGCTACCAACTGGAAATGTGTCCTTGCATAACTTGAATTGCAAGTCCAACCATCGAGCTCTATGGGCATGTCTTGCATACTCATACACTATGTTGTCATGAAATATAGGCATAAACTGATACACTGGAATCTTTTCAATAACTAATTCACACCTCTTTGCTTCTTTACCATCTTTTGTATTGTATGCCACTATTTTATACTTGCCAAACTCTACTAGTTCATTTCCAACCGCATGTGTTATTTCCATATGTTCACATATTGGCAAATGTTGCAAGCCATCGCAACGATGACATGTGCCATCCAAGCATAATTTCTTGTAGAATATTTGACCTTCCTCTCTTTCACATAAAATTCTTGATATGAAGTCTCTTGAAGATGTTGGTGGGGCACATATGGCACAACCCTGCAAATCATTGTTAGTATGCATATCTAAACATATAGACCTATAAGCATCAAAATGGTTAGAAAATTCAATATGTAATCTACAACAACAAGTAGTGCGTGTGTGATTTATCTTAACATAGAAAGGTTTTAGCAATTCAAAATATCTTTGACAAATTTTAATTTGAGGATACTTCTCTAGAAATTTACCATAAAACTGTGTTTGAGTCTCATCCAAAAAATGCTTTGGATGTGGCTCGCAATTCTGACTATCGATTCTCCTTCTTACCACATCCCTTTGATTCAGAGACACCCTTGTGTAATTCTTCCAAAAGTCTTCAATTAGTGATCTCAATGCTTCAACAATTGGTTTATCTTTTCGTGGTAGTCTCCACAAGAACGCCCATAATTCATTGGCATTAGTATCCTCAATTCTTTGGCGTCTTCCAACGGCTCTTGATAAAGTTTTCCTATTAATTCTCAATTCTTGACTTGTCTTTCTAATGAGACGAGCTTTCCTCATTTGACTACTTACTATAGTCGATGTAATCACACGCCATGTTGCATTACTATCTTTTGTGTGTGAGGTGTTACCCACACTCTCATACACACTCATTAGATTCTTGACAATAGATTTTTCACTTGAAGCCTCTGATGTTCTCAACCCAAGAATCTTCATGATAGACCTATACTTTATACTTCGCATCATTTCAACGAATAGTTGACATCTTGCAGTCTCATTTAACTTTTCAAAGAACAATCTCCAAATCTTATTAGCATATCTTCTACAAGTGCATTTTGGAATCTTACCTTCCATTGGCTGCAAAATATTCTCATCAATATCAATCAAATACTTTGGCTTTCTATGCAAAATTCTAGGTGGTGTCAAGTTAGGTAAATTCATCTCAACATTAGGAATTTCATCAATATTTAAATGAGATGGGTTAGATGGCATACCTTCGATCGAAGATGGAATAGATGACATACCTTGAGGTTGAGGTGGGAACGATGGCGTACCTCCTTCATCACATGTGAGTGATGATGTACTCTCAACTTGAGATGTGGTAGATGGTGTCCCTACATGTTGACTTGTGGTAAAGGACGTGTCTCCAACTATGGTATTCAAATCTCTCGTACCACGAAGTTTTTGCATTCGTTCTCTTTGTGCCGCCAATACCATATCTCTTTGTGATGGTTGTGGTTCCTCTTTAATTGGTATGTCTTCATTTATCATGTCCAATTTCCTCTTCTCATGAAGTTCCCTCATAGCCACTGCTTTCTTTGCATTCTTAGCTTCTATCTCTTCCTGTGTTGGTTTAATTCTTGATCGTTTCCTCGGCATGACGGAGAATTTGTTTGTAGCATGATAAAGAGACCAATATTAGTTCCTAAGAAATGAATACAAGATAATAGTGGGATTGTATTTTTTTTTATGTTGTAAGGATTTATTCTTGTATAGTTTGACATCATGGTATGTTAAGGTTTATTTATTACACATAATTATTAAAGAGCCCAAGTGTAGAAAATATACATGGCATCATGTGAGATTGTAGGCTGCTTTCTTGATTGGGAATGTGTCTATTTTAAACATGTATGATGAAGCATGATAAAGTAATTCAATCCGAATAAGGAAAATGTAAAGAACATGCATGTAAAGACTTGACATACCTAAAAAACAAAGATTTGAATGGAGAGAGTACCCAATTATGTAGTGTTTTTATCTTCTTGCATCAAACTCCTCAACAATTTGAGTTTTTCACCACTTGCTTCCTTTTCAATGTTAAATTGAATAACACTCAAATATCATTACTAACAACAATACTATTAACCAATCTATAATGTTAAATTCCTAAAATTGAATCACAATTAACATTGCAACACTACAAAAATTGAAACTTGAATAGATATATATCCAACTTGGTGTGAAAACTATGTTATTTCCTCCTCAAGTTGGCAAAGCAGAAAAGGTGGTGGAAAGATCATGAAAACGTGGTACAATGTGTCAAATGTGCATGTGAACTTCCCAACAGCATGAAAGCACTTCTTTTTTGTCAGAGCACGCGCAGAATCAGTAAGAAAATAGAGCATGTGGGCCTAGATCACGGGTGTAACCACTTTTTTACCGTTTCAATAGAAAGACAAAACACGAGCGCATTATAACACGCTTGCTCTATAACGCGCTCGCGTTTTGTCCTACTATAGATTCATCACATCCTTTGCATTGATCACATCTCTTTCCTGCAAGAGCTTGCTAGATGCTCCGCCATATGATAGGCATAACAATGAAGGGGCAAGCCCTCATAATCAAGTTCTTGATAGAAAATGCCCTCAACCCTCAACATCAAACCCTCAACCCTCAACCCTTAACTCTGATCCCTCGACCCTCAACCCTCAACGTCAAATCCTAATCCCTCAACTCTTCACTCTAATCCCTCAACCCTCAACCCTATCCCTAAACCCTCAACCCTCAACGTCAAATCCTAATCCCTCAACCCTAATTCGTCATCCCTCAACTCTAATCCCTCATCTCTAAACCCTAAATGCTATCCCTAATCCTACACCCTCAACAAACTTGATACTATACCTTAAACTCTAATCCCTTATCCCTAAACCCTACAACCCTATCCCTAATCCTTACACCCTCCACACTCTACTTTAACCCTAATCCCTTGAACCTCAACCCTATCCCTAAACCCTAAACCCTCGAACCTCAACCCTCAACCCTCGACGTCAAACCCTAATCCCTCAACCCTTAACTCTGATCCCTCATCTCTCAACCCTAACCCTAAACCCTAAACCCTAAACCCTCAACCCTCAACATCAAATCCTAATCCCTCAACCCTTCACTCTAATCCCTCAACCCTAAACCCTATCCCTAAACCCTCAACACTATACCTTAAACCCTAATCCCTCAGCCCTCAACCCTAAACCTTATCCCTAAACCCTAATCCCTCAACTGTCAACCCTAATCTGTCATCCCTCAACTCTAATCCCTCATCCCTAAACCCTAAATGCTATCCCTATTCCTACACCCTTAACAGACTCGATACTATACCTTAAACTCTAATCCCTTATCCCTAAACCCTCCAACCCTATCCCTAATCCTTATACCCTCCACACTCTAACCCTAATTCGTCGACCCTCAACCCTATCCCTAAACCCTTGACCCTCAAACCTCAATCCTCAACCCTCAATGTCAAACCCTAATCCCTCAACCCTTAACTCTAATCGCTCGACCCTCAACCCTATCCCTAAACCCTCAACCCTAAACCCTCAACCCTCAACATCAAATTCTAATCACTCAACCCTTCACTCTAATTCCTCAACCCTAAACCCTATCCCTAAACCTTCAACACTATACCTTAAACCCTAATCCCTCAACCCTAACCCTAAACCCTAATCCCTCAACCCTCAACCCTAATCTGTCATCCGTCATCCCTCAACTCTAATCCCTCATCCCTAAACCCTAAAAGCTATCCCTATTCCTAGACCCTCAACAGGCTCGATACTATACCTTAAACCCTAATCCCTCTACACTCGACACTCTTATTTAACCCTAATCCCTTGACCATTAACCCTATCCCTCAACCTCAACCCTCAATCCTCAACCCTCAACCCTCAACCCTCAACTCTCAACATTAAACCCTAATTCATCAACCCTAAACCCTAATCCCTCAAACCTAAACCCTATCCCTAAACCATCAACCCTCAACACTATACCTTAAACCCTAATCCCTATCCCTCAACCCTTAACCCTTAAAATTTAAACCCTATCCCTACACACTCAACACTTGACACTATATCTTAAGCCTTAAACCCTCATCCCTAAAGCCTCAACCCTCAATCCTTAAACCTTCAACCCTAAACCCTATCCCTAATCCCTCTACCCTCGACACTCTAACCCTAACCTCAACATTAAATGCTAATCCGTCAACCCTAAACCCTAATCCTAAACCCTCAACCCTCAACACTATACCTTAAACCCTAATCCATCAACCCTCAACCCTAAACCTTATCCCTAAACCCTAATCCCTCAACCCTCAACCCTAATCCATCATCCCTCAACTCTAATTCCTCATCCCTAAACCCTAAATGCTATCCCTATTCCTAAACCCTCAACAAACTCGATACTATACCTTAAACACTAATCCCTTATCCCTAAACCCTCCAACCCTATCCCTAATCCTTATACCCTCCACACTCTACTTTAACCCTAATTCCTCAACCCTCAACCCTATCCCTAAACCCTTAACCCTCAAACCTCAACCCTCAACCCTCAACGTCAAACCCTAATCCCTCAACCCTTAACTCTGATCCCTTGACCCTCAACCCTATCCCTAAACCCTCAACCCTAAGCCCTCAACCCTCAACGTCAAATTCTAATCCCTCAACCCTTCACTCTAATCCCTCAACCCTAAACCCTATCCCTAAACACTCAACAATATACCTTAAACCCTAATCCCTCAACCCTAACCCTAAACCTTGTCCCTAAACCCTAATCCCTCAACCCTCAACCCTAATCTGTCATCTGTCATCCCTCAACTCTAATCCCTCATCCCTAAACCCTAAATGCTATCCCTATTCCTAGACTCTCAACAGGCTCGATACTATACCTTAAACCCTAATCCCTCTACCCTCGACACTCTTATTTAACCCTAATCCCTTGACCATTAACCCTATCCCTCAACCTCAACCCTCAACCCTCAACCCTCAACTCTCAACATTAAACCCTAATTCATCAACCCTAAACCCTAATCCCTCAAACCTAAACCCTATCCCTAAACCATCAACCCTCAACACTATTCCTTAAACCCTAATCCCTATCCCTCAACTCTTAACCCTTAAAACTTAAACCCTATCCCTACACCCTCAACACTTGACACTATATCTTAAGCCTTAAACCCTCATCCCTAAAGCCTCAACCCTCAATCCTCAAACCTTCAACCCTAAACCCTATCCCTAATCCCTCTACCCTCAACACTCTAACCCTAACCTCGACATTAACTGCTAATCTGTCAACCCTAAACCCTAATCCTAAACCCTCAACCCTCAACACTATACCTTAAACCCTAATCCCTCAACCCTCAACCCTAAACCTTATCCCTAAACCCTAATCCCTCAACCCTCAACCCTAATCCCTCATCCATCAACTCTAATCCCTCATCCCTAAACCCTAAATGCTATCCCTATTCCTAAACCCTCAACAGACTCGATACTATACCTTAAACTCTAATCCCTTATCCCTAAACCCTTCAACCCTATCCCTAATCCTTACACCCTCCACACTCTACTTTAACCCTAATCCCTTCAACCTCAACCCTATCCCTAAACCCTTGACCCTCGAACCTCAACCCTCAACCCTCGACGTCAAACCCTAATCCCTCAACCCTTAACTCTGATCCCTCATCTCTTAACCCTAAACCTAAACCCTCAACCCTCAACGTCAAATCCTAATCCCTCAACCCTTCACTCTAATCCCTCAACCCTAAACCCTATCCCTAAACCCTCAACACTATACCTTAAACCCTAATCCATCAGCCCTCAACCCTAAACCTTATCCCTAAACCCTGATCCCTCAACCCTCAACCCTAATCCGTCATCCCTCAACTCTAATCCCTCATCCCTAAACCCTAAATGCTATCCCTATTCCTACACCCTCAACAGAATTGATACTATACCTTAAACCCTAATCCCTTATCCCTAAACCCTCCAACCCTATCCCTAATCCTTATACCCTCCACAGTCTACTTTAACCCTAATTGCTTGACCCTCAACCCTATCCCTAAACCCTTGACCCTCGAACCTCAACCCTCAACCCTCAACGTCAAACCCTAATCCCTCAACCCTTAATTCTGATCCCTCGACCCTCGACACTATACCTTAAACCCTAATCCGTATCCCTCAACCCTTAACCCTTAAAACTTAAACCCTATCCCTACACCCTCAACACTTGACACTATATCTTAAGCCTTAAACCCTCATCCCTAAAGCCTCAACCCTCAATCCTTAAACCTTCAACCCTAAACCCTATCCCTAATCCCTCTACCCTTGACACTCTAACCCTAACCTCGACATTAAATGCTAATCCGTCAACCCTAAACCCTAATCCTAAACCCTAAACCCTCAACACTATACCTTAAACCCTAATCCCTCAACCCTCAACCCTAATCCCTCATCCCTCAACTCTAATCCCTCATCCCTAAACCCTAAATGCTATCCCTATTCCTAAATCCTCAACAGACTCGATACTATACCTTAAACTCTAATCCCTTATCCCTAAACCCTCCAACCCGATCCCTAATCCTTACACCCTCCACACTCTACTTTAACCCTAATCCCTTCAACCTCAACCCTATCCCTAAACCCTTGACCCTCGAACCTCAACCCTCAACCCTCGACGTCAAACCCTAATCCCTTAACCCTTAACTCTGATCCCTCATCTCTCAACCCTAAACCTAAACCCTAAACCCTAAACCCTCAATCCTCAACGTCAAATCCTAATCCCTCAACCCTTCACTCTAATCCCTCAACCTTAAACCCTATCCCTAAACCCTCAACACTATACCTTAAACCCTAATCCATCAGCGCTCAACCCTAAACCTTATCTCTAAACCCTAATCCCTCAACCCTCAACCCTAATCTGTCATCCCTCAACTCTAATCCCTCATCCCTAAACCCTAAATGCTATCCCTATTCCTACACCCTCAACAGAATCGATACTATACCTTAAACCCTAATCCCTTATCCCTAAACCCTCCAACCCTATCCCTAATCCTTATACCCTCCACACTGTACTTTAACCCTAATTCCTCGACCCTCAACCCTATCCCTAAACCCTTGACCCTCGAACCTCAACCCTCAACCCTTAATGTCAAACCCTAATCCCTCAACCCTTAACTCTGATCCCTCGACCCTCAACACTATACCTTAAACCCTAATCCCTATCCCTCAACCCTTAACCCTTAAAACTTAAACCCTATCCCTACACCCTCAACACTTGACACTATATCTTAAGCCTTAAACCCTCATCCCTAAAGCCTCAACCCTCAATGCTTAAACCTTCAACCCTAAACCATATCCCTAATCCCTCTACCCTTGACACTCTAACCCTAACCTTGACATTAAATGCTAATCCATCAACCCTAAACCCTAATCCTAAACCCTCAACCCTCAACACTATACTTTAAACCCTAATCCCTCAACCCTCAACCCTAAACCTTATCCCTAAACCCTAATCCCTCAACCCTCAACCCTAATCCATCATCCCTCAACTCTAATCCCTCATCCCTAAACCCTAAATGCTATCCCTATTCCTAAACCCTCAATAGACTCGATACTATACCTTAAACCCTAATCCCTTATCCCTAAACCCTCCAACCCTATCCCTAATCCTTACACCCTCCACACTCTACTTTAACCCTAATCCCTCGACCCTAAACCCTATCCCTAAACCCTTGACCCTTGAACTTCAACCCTCAACCCTCAACCCTCAATGTCAAACCCTAATCCCTCAACCCTTAACTCTGATCCCTCGACCCTCAACCTTATCCCTAAACCCTAAACCCTAAACCCTAAACCCTCAACCCTAATTTGTCATCCCTCAACTCTAATCCTTCATCCCTAAACCCTAAATGCTATCCCTATTCCTAGACCGTCAACGGGCTCGATACTATACCTTAAACGCTAATCCCTTATCCCTAAACCCTCCAACCCTATCCCTTATCCCTTAACCCTCATGATTAATAGCCTTGAACGTAAAAAATTTAAGGGGAACATAACGCGAGCGCATTATAACGTGCTTGTGTTATGTCAAACATGACAAACAACAGACTTGCGGGAAAGGAAAAATGCAAAGCAAAGCAAAACATAACGCGAGCGCGTTATGTCTTGCTTTGGGAATCCCAAGCCTTGGGCTTGGGATTTGCTTTGGATTTCCAACCCAAAGGCTTGGAGTGCCTTATGAACAGTCACAGATGTGTTTTTCTATATTCTTCAAAATTTCACATAATTTCATTCGTGCTAACCCTCATATTTGCACGTGTTTCAAGATCGAACAAATCGAACACATGGGTAATGTTAGGCTTTCTCTTAGCTATTTGACAATGTGATTTTTTTCACATTTTAACAATGTTAAGCCTTTCATCTTTAATTTCTTTTGTTTGTGTGTCTGTTTTTAGGCAAAAACCACTGTTTGGTCTTTTTTTCATTGTAAAATAACTATTCATTCAAATTTCAAAAAAATTACATATTTAGAAACTAGACTCCATTCTACAAATACTAAAAAAATAAAAAAATGATTTTCAATTAGTTTTCAAAGTTTATAGGGGTAGCACGGCCAAAATTCTATTTTTTAGGATGTGTCCACTTTGAAAATTAGTGAAAAATCAAATATGCAACAAAAAATTATCCGAAAAATCGGGCATAAACTACATGCTATTAGCTAATTTCTCACCAAAGCGATTTTAAAAATACCAAAAAAAAGTTGACCTTTTGAGGGAGCCACAAAACATGCTATGTTATGTTTTTTTGACAGAAACAACACCAATTTCTGTGGCTCCCTCTTTTGAACCCCTTAATCTATGCCATTTTCAAAACAAAATAGTAGTTTAGAAAGTAGACTCGGAGCATGACGAACATTGTTTTGGTTGCATCTCCAAATTTTGAGTGTAACTATGCTCAATTTCTCATCCAAGGCCAGTATTTCCTTATTTTAGAAAAAAAGTGGCCACTTAAGACCCCTTTTTGGCCCCCCATCTTCCTACACTTACCCATTCGAAATTATCATCCTGAAAATAGGGAGATACAAACAATGGATGGAACTATAGTGGCAAGGTTGGATGCTAAATCCCTAGGGACCACCCTCAAGATATCAGTCAGAGATGAATTTGCTAATATGTCTATAGAAATGGGATGGAATTATTACCTTGACATAAAAGATTTGTGCCTAACTAATATTGCCAAGCACTGACTTAAAAAGAAGAAAGGAAAATCTCAGGTTCCTAAAACATTACAGAGAGCTCATTTCAAAGAGGATATCTTTGAAATGATTACACTAATTCATAGAGTGTTGGGAAACAATGATACAAGCACATTTCAAAGATGGATGTGTCAATTTATTATCGTCATCTATCATTCATCACAATATGTTGATTGGGAAAAAATGATTGGTGATCATATTCATGACCAATTTATGAATTTTCAAAAGAAACATTGTTTCTACATGTGTTCTTATCTATTTTATGTGATAGCTTCTATGAATAGAGGGTCTGCATTGAAAATTTTGAGATCTTTCTCAATGATACTCAAGTTTTTGATTATTGCCCTCAACTGCAGGAGGAATATGGAAACAAAGATTATAGGAGGGTGAATGCTACATTTTGTATGCTGAATGTGAGGAAAATTGATGGTAACCCTAAAATAAGGATTTCTCCCAAGAAGCTCAACTTGTCATGCAATTTGGTAGTTATTTCATTCAATTTGACAAATTAAAATACCTAAGAATTGGAGGCATTGAAAATGCCCCATAAAAATTGCCAATGTATGTGACCAATTATATTATATTCCTAGAGGTATGTAGACAAATGGCCCAAGCAAGCAAGAAATGCCATGATCAAAAGAAAGGAGGATATCATTTTCCCATGCACTTGACATATTATACTTGCAAGACTCATGAATATGCTTGGAATATTGATAGAATTTTATCAAAATTCAAATTTCATATGTTCACCACAAGGCTATCCTATGACAATAAGAACTATGTTAAAAACAATTTGTACATAAGAGATTCTTATGAGCATCAATCTCATCTAGAAGACTATTGGGAGGACTGTATTCACTAGGTTAAAAATAAGGATTGGATGAGGCTCACTGTAGATCAAATGAGAGATTTTAGCCTTGGTTGGAATGTTCCTAACATGGTGGATGATAGAACTGATTTGATTGATGAAGTCTATTACACTATCCAATCACAACCTTTACCTGAGATAAGATGATCAAAGAAAGAAGTGGTAGATATAAGAGAAAGATCACTATTTGTGTTGACCAAGAGTCAGAAATGGTTGAGTGCTAAGATTTCTAAGCATACAACAACTAGACCACCACATAAAGAGAAAGTTTCAAAGAGGCAGAGGCCAGTCACAGGTTTCACACCATAACAACCCTCTACTAATGTGTATACTACCAGGTCTAAGAGACTTCCAAAAAGAGGTGATGATGAAGAATACCCTAACAAAGAAGCAAAATTGAAGGAGTGTGACATGGATGAGGACAAACCAAGGAAGAAGTTAGAAGTAAAAAGAGCCACTCAAGCTCAAGATGATAGTGTGGAAAAACAAGAACCTATGCAATATCGATAACAAGGGAATCCACATACCCCTCTCTCTTCTCCTCCCCAAGTAAATGTGTCTTATCCTTCTCTGTTGCAAACAAATTCACTTGTAAGTTCTTCTCCTTCACCATTTGTTTCCCATGTTAATATAAATCTTTCTCCTCCAACTTCTCCTCTTATGCAATAATCAATATTTAATATGATTCTTGATTTTGTTCCAAGTACCACTCTTCCACCTTTAGTGCTTGATGGCCAAACAATGCTGCCATCACCACCCTGGTTGAAAGAAGCAATTGGGAAGAAAAGGGAATACACTAAAGTGATTAACCTTGGATTTTATCCAAGTTCCTTCAGACCACTCGTCAACCAAAGAAAGCTAAAAGGATGTCTAGGCTGATGGTAGACC
The DNA here is from genome assembly GCA_027924645.1 of Cunninghamia lanceolata. Lineage (NCBI taxonomy): Eukaryota > Viridiplantae > Streptophyta > Pinopsida > Cupressales > Cupressaceae > Cunninghamia > Cunninghamia lanceolata. Next base: position 4,388,843 of record BSBN01000378.1, on the reverse strand, counting down.
CTTCTTAAGGGCACCAATTTGTATAAATTGTTGAGCCTATGGTGGACATGAATGAAGAAGATGCTAATGAAGAAGATTTTCATGTGAATAAGGTTGATCTGGGCCCCCACATTGGAGTGTGATATACATAATGCAAAGTTGTCTATTGATATTTTGGTTATTTAAAGGCTAGAAGAAGAAAGAAAAGAGAAAAAGGAATTGGAGGAACCAGTGGAAGTTCTCACCTCATATATCAAATCTATCATTGATACCACCTCAAAACCCCTAGATGCTTTAGATGTAACTCCAACCAAAACAATTCCCAAAGGTATAAGTTCTGATGTTATGGACAAATTAGCATATTTCAAGCCTACGCGAGAGTAGTTGATGCATGGATTAAAGAAATCACTATAGATGGATTAATGTACATAGAGAAAGCAATGAAGCTTTATGGGGATATCCTAGAAAAGAAGAAGGCAATTAATTTTGATGTATAATTGATTAAAAAATAGGAAACTATTGGTTCCCAAATCTGTACACATCAAATTCTAAAGTTTTGCCAATTCTTATGATCAAATTTAATAGGAGACTTGGCCAATAGAGTGGGAGATTATTTGCACCTATCTCCCCTTCACTTTAGGCTTTGCCAAACCTAGAGGTATCCCTTATCATAATATCAATAGATTTGTCTTTCACTATATCAAGCACAAATATTCTCTTTAATTTGCACCAAGATATGTAAGATCATCCTGAAACCTAGAAAAGTTCTTGGAGATTTTCACATTGCCAGCTTTGATAACATGCACTAAATCCTACCTAAACTAATGTAAAACAAGATAAATGATTCAATTGATTTATCCTTAAATTTCTTGGTTTCGTGGACCTTTGGGCAAATAAATCCTTAGATCAATGAGCTTTATCAGGGCAACAGAGTCAAATGCTACAATGCAAATGCTTCCTTTTGACATCAAAACTTCAAATTCAGAGGGTATATTTGTATCAGTGACTTGCAATGACACACCCAAGAAAGAGTATCTCCTGTAACTCTTCTTCAACAATCCCTAATGTAACACATCACTTCCCATATCTTACTTAAAGCATGTTTAATCCATTCCTTGAATAGAAACAACAAATAAGACATTCAATCTAGCAAGTATGCATAGATGAAATAAAAAATCCTTGATTCCTCCATTCACAAAATAAAAAAATACATTCAAGGAGACAATTGCAAAACACACACACACATAGTGTTATTCATATATTGCAATCTAAATTGAAAATGTCATACATAAATTTATTCATCTACACGCAACATTCTGCTCTGTAGTCATGATAAAATGGGCCCGCTCTGCAACTGAAATCACCTGTTAAAATGTGGATATATTGTATCCAAATCCCAGAATCCCCTTTTTTCTCCTACTATAACTTTTCAAGCTCTATATATAGAGACAAACTATGTCGGCCAAGATTTCCTTAGTACAAATTCTAAATCATGTTTTCATTTAATATTTGTGACTTGGGAATTTGCATCTCTTTTCTGATTGGCTAAATTTTACAACAATTTACTTTGACTAATCTTATTGTGACATGAATTGAGATTGATACTACTTCTTAAAAAGGTTTACAACAATATTCTAAAAGTCAAAAAATACTTGGGTAATTTGTGACAAATTTTCCCTTTTTTTGCTTCAAATTCAAACTCAGAACATGGACTGTCAAGTCATCAACATGACTCCCCATCTTTCAATCTCTAGCTATTAAATGTCAAGGCTCCTAGAATAGTTGAGGTAACTACCAACAGTTGAACCAAAAGGCAATCAAGACTACGTTTGCAAGGGAGATCCTATAGATGTTGCCACCCTTCAGGTACTTACTTCTTTGGCTCTGTCAACAGAGTCCTAATTCTTCATCACCAATCAGGCCACCTGAATGTGATATCCTTCCTCTATGGCATCTTTGTATTTGATGAGTGTGATCAAGCATAGAGAAGGGGAGAGGGAAAAATGATGCCTCTCTTCTTGAGTGTATGCGTTCCAAATTTGACCAAGGTGGTTGGAATTTCATCAAGTTTGTCCGCCTTAGCCAAGTAGCTAGATTCAATTAGAGGTTCTAGATAACCTACACTATTCCTCACCAAAATGACACTACTCAATAGTGGTCCTAAGGAAGCAACAAGGAGCCTACTAAAGCCAAAGACTTGTATTCTTACCAAATCCTCCCATCCACTGGTCAGCATTCACTCCTTAATTAAAAATGAGCTTGAACCTATAACCAGGAGTACAGGGGCATACTGCCTTAGGAAACAAAAGATTAAAGTAGTAAGGTAGAACAGGAAATATTTTGCATATTATCCATGGTAAAATTTGATGCGAACAGTCCATGAAAACACTTCTATTTGTAGTAGAGATGGAAGAAAGCTCTCTACTCGAGCTCACATTTCCACTTCTCAACAACCTCCATAATTCCATTCTAGGCACTTATAGGCTTCACACGCTTGAATCTACATCTGGAAATATTTGAAGATTGCAACACATCCTCCAAAGTAGGAAATGGAGGCACAAGCTAGTGTTATCTTACTAAAACCTAATTATGAACACCTCCTATGCAGACAACAAATGTTTGAGCTATTTATCAAAGTTCAACTAAAGATCAGGATCCATTGGAAAAGTGTACTAGTCAAATCACAACCCTCTATAGTCTAGCAGTGCCCTCCAATTGTGCAGGCTTGAGCTAACACCAAAGCATAGCTAATAATCTCAAAAACAAGGCATAACTTACCATTCTATAGTTGTTCTATTACGCCAGCATACTTAACCAGATTGCTTATGGATGAAATTTGGAATTTAAACTTGGACCGTTGATTTGAAACACATTGGAATAAGATTGGTAGCTAAAAATGAAAGAAAGTCCATCAGGAGAATTAAAAAGTCCTTAGCCAATTAGGAAGTGCCAATAGAGAAAGCCCTCCTAGTCAAAGGATTATGACCTTGCCATGTGTCTCTATATCGCAACAGCGCAAGACCAGGAGGGACCCACACCAACACCCTTGTGATCATGCGCTAGGTGCTAACTTTACCTTGCTAAGACAGGTGCGGGTCTCACCTTCCACTTGTCACCTTGTCGCAACAGTGCAAGGAATATTTCATAGCACATCTCTGCAACACGCTACCACGATCCAATGAGAAGTGAGCACATAGCGAGTAACTCGGTAGACAAGACTTCAGGCCCACCAACTTAGAGATCTCCGGTCAGCACATCAACATGGCTCTGATAGATCTGACATATCTAGAGCCTGCGATGTTGCGACAATCATCGATTTGTCATCAGGGACTTACACCTAGACTTAGGAAATATTTGCACGCATGGAGGAAGTCGGTAACTAGGCACAAGGGGCCGGTTTCAAATGAGAACTAAGGCATAAGGTTATAACTTAAGTCCAAGATGACTGCCTATTACAAGTCAACTTAAAATTAGAACATAGGCAAAAGGAAAAGGCTAAGTATTTAGGGTTTAAGAATTTTACACTTAGACTTAGCCAATCGCATGGGTTTTAGACCAGAGAGCAAGGAAATTGTGGGGGGTTCCACCAAAATTCTTACTCATAGTTATTGTTAAAGACTTATAGAAAATGGTGAAATTTTATGTGAGTATTTTAATCTCTCAAAATACTGTCAGCAAACTAGAAGAGAATGAATCAGCTAAATGGCTAACAACTATCAAGTGGAAAATGTTAGCTATAAAACATGCAATGGCTGAATTCGAAAAGATGGTCAAGAATTGTGATTCAATTTTGTTGGATATTAGGGCAAATTGTTTATCTATTGAGGTTGATATCCTGGATGAAAATGAAATTAATCTTGTCAAAGTTAGTGTTGTTAAGCAAAGTTTTAAGGAGCTTGTTTATGAGGAATTGATTAAGAAGGAGGTTGTGAATGGAAATAAAATTAAAAGACTATGCATTTTATCCATGTATTTACCTTCCTTCAAAAAAAGTCACAGATTTTTATAGGAAGGTTGGAGAAGTTAATGATACAATGGCTATGTGGAAAATTCGCTTGAGTACAATGACTATTCCTAATGGAAAAGTTATTGCCCCTATCATAACAAAGGTCAAGAATTTTCAAGCTAGATTAGCTTCATCACAATTAAAATATCCAACAAAAGATGCTAGTGATAGTCAAGATCAAGCAGTAGATGAAGACAATGGAAAAGCATTGATGAGTAATTTTGTCTTTGTACTCTATTTAGTCTTAGGTGTTTCATTGTAATTAATAAAATAAATGTTATTTTCATAAAAGAAAAATAAATGAAATAAAGTTTGTTTTGTTTCCCTTTCAAGAAGCAGTTATGAAACAAGAAGCAATTCCAAAATGTAATCTATATAAGAAAGTGCAGGCATTGTAATAAGGATCTTTTGGCAATTTATGTTGTTGATTGATCATTTGAAGTTTTATATACCTCTATAATTTCAAGGTTTTCATATTAGCACACAAACTTTACAAGGATTTTGTAAAAGAGATTTTGGGCTCGATTTTTATGATGAATACAAAAATATAGTGGACTTTGGGTCACAATTTTTTTTGGAGTTGTGCGTTCTTCTTATGTTGAATGTGCAATGTTTATGGTTTGAACAAATCTTTCATTTATCTTGTGTGCAATATTGATCACCTCTACATGTTTCTATATTTTCTTATCATTCGAGTGTTCTTATTATTATGTTAAGAAACTTTTGGTGGTGATTTTGAAATTCTAATTTGACTTTTTATGAATAGATAGGTTCTTCGTGAGACTTTACACTCACTTTATGTTTCTTTGAAAAACACCTTTTCTGCTTTTAGGTTAAAAGCATACCCCATTTTTTTAAAGTTTTATCTTATAAGGGAGCTACCCCTTTCAAATACAAAGGAAGGTTGTTAGCCTAATTTTAACCTATGCAACTATTAGTAACTTTGTTTTTATTTTTGGGTGAGTCATATACATAAAAATAAAGTGACAAATCTGTTTATTAACAACCTTCAACCACTTGCTAATGCAATGCGTTTTCCTCAAACTAGCTTAGGATCTGGGGAAAAGTTTTATGGGAAAACCATTAGCTGGGAAAGAAATGAATGGGTCTACCGATATTTTTTCATTTGGGTTAATGGTGGTGTAGCCTCTGAAAGTTCTACCAAAATGATGCACAAATAGTAATATTTTTCATCTTTGAATATTCCCGTCCTAGGAAAACTTGTTGCCTTGCAACGAATGGTAAGAAGGTGTAAGGAGTCACATGCATACCTTCCTCTTCGAAACATGAATACCTGATTTTTTTTGGCTCAGTGAATTACTCTCCTTTCATATGCATGCTATAAATTGTCCATAAGATTTATTCATAACATGCATACATCCAAAAGCCATTATGCTATATTTAGGTTTTGAGATTTCAAGGGAAAAAGATTAAAAAAGTAAGTTATTACAATTGAAGTTAATTGATAAAAATTCATTTGAAATCTATAACTCACTTTCCATCCTTTTCGGATTGTATAACCCTTGTAATCAATATCAATGACGGCCTCGTGAAATGATCCAAAAACTGGAGGATTCATGCACAATGTTTCCTAAATATCTTGCCTTGTATATTTCATATCTTTGAGATCCTTCCAGTTGATTTCTTCTCCATATTTTATATTCGTTATAATTCTCATTTGTTCTGATATACACTTTTCAGGAATTAAAATGACAATTGCTATTGAAACATGTATTGATTAAAAATAAAAGAAACGAAAGATCAGGTGCTTGTCATCCCTTGAACCACTTCTTCATAGCAATCAAGATTGGAAGATAAGCATTTAAATAGCAAGGTAAGTACTAAAAGTTTCAAGGATCTCCTTGTCGGCAAGTGGATTCTCTCTTTCATCTTTGAAGGTGATCAACACAGAGAGTAAATCTTGATTGCTAGACACTCTTCCTGATCTTAAATTGTTTCTTCTCTTTTCTATTAAAGAAGAGATAATTTTATCGATGATGGAGTGTGCCTAAAGCGCTATGTGGAAACAGGTTCCCGAAAAGTTGAGTGAAATAGACAAAGATCCGGCAAGTGTAGCTTCCATAAGTTGATAAAGTCGCATCTTTTTGGAATCATTATTCATATCGAAAAATAAGTTGTTTTCTAGTGAAAAGATAAGCTCCCTCACCATAGGAACCATCTTTACTTGGGGTTTTCCCTTCGTTGGATTTTGGAACTCATTTTAGACATATAGCTTTGCAATGTTCGAGTGTCCAAAGAGCAGGCTAGTGTGGCATGGAAGATGAGATGCTTATCTCCCCTTTGATTCAAAATGCGATCCTCCATGAGTTTCATGAAAGACTTGGGCCATGGACTCTTCACCAGCTTGTCCTCGTTGGATAGAACTAAGCAGTTACCAACGAGGCCATACACTACTATCGTCGGATGCCCAGAATAACAAAGACATCTCATTCCATCTTCTTTTTTCATTTCCAAACACAAGGATAATGATAGATACATTTATTGCTATATTTTATTTATTTAGTCCTAATCTTAGTTATAGATACATGTAGAGTAGAAGCACACACTTAAATCCAACCTATTTTCTTTTTGACTACCTATGAAGGTTGAAAGACCAAAATAAGGGCTTGACCATTTTGACAAGCTCCCTAGTAGTCACCCCTTTCTCTTTGTCTTAAATACAAGTAATTATTGAGCTCATCTTTCTAGATTAAAAACTCTATTTAATGGTTTCATATTTCTAACCTTCCTTTGTCATTTTATTATTTAATTTAAATAAATCTAGTTGAAGTCACATCCACTCTTATTCTTTAGTTTATTATTTGTTTTTTGTATTTTGTATTGTTTGTTTCCATTTTCTTTGTGTGCAGGTATTACAGTCCTTTTTTTTTTTTTGGTTGGTTTTGGATGATAGTGCAACTTTATAGACTACAATGTGGTTACATTAGGGTTTGAACTTATTGGTAAACCTGCTTGTCGAGAGAGACATGTATATAATAATAGTTAGAAATTTCCTAGAAGGTTTACCAGCTGACCAAATCAGTAAACAATCATAATAGTTCGTAAAAGTATTGTCACATTGTTTAAAGAAAGAATGTGGACAGTGAAGGCTGCATAGGGAGCTGTTGAATTTGAATCTCATAGGAAAAGGTACTTATAGTGTTTGGTTTTTTCCATAGATAATTGATGATAGAAAAAGATGATTTTAAGGCATATCATAGTTGGAGTCCACTAGAAAATTGTGAGACATTTGAAGGAAATAGAGCATTTAAATATTATATTTTTCAACAGTGAAATAGTTAACAGTAATTTTACACCTCATCCTTATTAAGGCATATCACATGGAGTCTAGTAGAAAATTGTTTGACATTTGAAGTAAATAGAGCATTTAAATATTATATTTTTCAACAGTGAAATAGTTAATAGTAATTTTACACCTCATCCCTATTGAAAATAAGAAATTATCTTTGACCATGCGATTTAAAAATACCCAATAAAATATTTAGTTAAAAGACTGAGTAGACAAGGCTACATTAAGGTGCATGATTTAGAGAAACCTTATAAACATAATGACATTTCAAAAACCATTGCTTTTCTTGCAATTGTAGTTTCAGATTGGCTTTACACCTCAACTTGGGTTGAAACATTCCTAACCATTCCCACCCCTTAATTGCTCTACTTCTTCTATTCTCAATTGTGATGCTTACATTTATCTCTGTAATGTTACTGAACCCATCAACTCGGTTTCATCTAGGTTCAACATTTCTGCCCAAGAAATCAAAGCTTTGTTGCGCTTGATTATTTGGCTAAAATTCATTGTTCTTGCAGAGATTCTTAGGAGTTGAGGGATTCTTTTATAGGATAAAAGATACAGTGCAATCTTATGTTGTGGGTTTAGTGAAAAGACTGGTTTCTGACAGGTATTTTAGCTATACTGCATGGATGGAAAATCAATAGTCTCCACCTTGTCGTTTACTCTTTTTCGTGGAAGTCAAATTTAATTAGAATGTTCGTAATGGACAAACGAACGTGAAATTTGGTCAACTTGTTCTGTGCGTGACGGTCTAATGGACGTCAAATTAAACGGGATGTTTTACTTGTGACAGTCAACTGAACGTCAAAATTTTGTTCATAGCATTACGCGTGACGGTCAAATGGACGTCAACTTTAACCTCATTGTTAATGCGTGACGGGCACACGATCGTCAAATTTAACTTAAATTTCACTCAACATATCGTTACTTTGACATTCATTTGACCGTCACATTCAAAGCCATGTCGAATTTGACGTCTATTTTCCCGTCAATTAGATATCATCAAAGTCAAATTTGACGTCCATTTGACCGTCACGGTTTAAACAAACGTGTTAAATTTGACGTTCGTTTGACCGTCATGTCGAAAACATGGTGGTGAAATTTGACGTCCATTTGACCGTCACAGCAAAAACATAGTGTTTAAATTTGACGTCCATTTGACCGTCACGTTGAAAACAACGTAGTTAAATTTGACGCCCATTTGACTGCCACGTTGAAGGCATTGTGGTTAAATTTGACGTCCATTTGGCCGTCAAGGCGAACACAATGTGGTTCAATATGACGTCCATTTGACTGCCACGTCGAAGGCAGCGTGATTAAATTGGACGTGTACTTGACCGTCACGTCGAACACAACGTAGTTAAATTTGACGCCCATTTGACTGCCACGTCGAAGGCATTGTGGTTAAATTTGACGTCCATTTGGCCGTCAAGGCGAACACAATGTGGTTCAATATGACGTCCATTTGACTGCCACGTCGAAGGCAGCGCGATTAAATTGGACGTGTACTTGACCGTCACGTCGAAGACAAAAGGTTAAATTTGACGTCCATTTAAGCATCAAGGTGAAAACAATGTGATTAAATTTGACGTCCATTTGAGCGTCAAGATGAAAATAATGTTGTTAAATTTGACGTCCATTTGAGCGTCAAGTCGCAAACAATGGGGTTAAATTTGACGTCCATTTGACAACCATGTCAAATACAATGGGATTAAAGTTGACGGCCATTTGACTGTTACATCAAAGAGAACTAGGTGAAATTTGATGTCCATTTGACCGTCAAGCCGAAAATACTGTTGTTAAATTTGACGTCCATACGACCGTCAAATCAAAAATAGTGTGGTGAAATTTGACGCCCAGTTGACTGTCACGCAGATTGATGTTGTTTAATTTGACATACATGTGATCGTCACTAACAAAACTGTCTGGCTAAAGTTGACGTCCATTTGACCGTCACGCACAATACGTGGGGTTGAAATTTTACGTTCATTTTGACCTTCAAGCACGAAACCGTGTAATTTAAATTTGAAACTGGCGAATTAAACTTGACTTCAGATGGATTGTTACGCACAAAACAGAATGTAATATAGCTCTTGAAATCTGTCAATCCTTACTCTGGTTTTTGGCTTTTAAAATAATTTGGTTATTAAATTTAAAACAAAGCACAAAAACTCGAAATCTTTTAAGCTAAAACAGACAATTTATTTGCATTTGATTGATTATAAACAAAATGACCGGATAATTTCAACTTATTCCTCTGCAATTTTCAGCGTGAAATATTTAAAAATCATTGAATTGAAACAAGCAAAGTTAGCCATTATTTTATTATTTTCTGATAAACCGTCTAATGTTAATAAACCAAAGTTGGAAAGAAAGAGAGATATAGAGAGATAGAGATAGATAGAGAGAGATAGAGATAAGTGAGAGACATAGAGGAGTGAATAGAGAGAGAATTAGACAAAGAGGGACACAGAGAGAGGGAGATATAAAGAAGTAAAGAGCTAGATAGAGATAATCAAATAGAGAGAAAGTTAGAGAGATAGTGACAAAGAGAGATATAGAGGGAAGGAGAAAGAGCTAGCTCGAGAGGAACAAACAAGTGGAGAGAAAAAGGGGGAGAGCTCGAGAGATAGATAGGGAAGGAGAGAGATAGAGAGGGATAGATAGATATATCACAAATCACCAACACATATCATGCTTATTAGTTAATCAACAAACTATCGATTTCAACCAATAGCAGAGCATGCCCTTTGAATTGACCCAATTAACACATCAGGTTCAAATCCAACAACATGACAAATAAGGACTCATTCATTTCTCTCTTGTAAGTTGTCAAATTGACACACTTACATATTGGAAATACGTAAGCCGGTATCCCTATAAAGGTATCACTAATCTAGGTGAAATGAATACCATCAAACTATATATCACTTGAAGAGCACCCCTATCCTTATATATAGAACCCTACCCTTGTGGCTAGACCCTTATCCTATGCTAGAGCCTTGGAATACATTCCAGAAAACCTTTGTTATAGGACTTCATTAATCAAAGATATCTTAGGAGATAGTTGTAGATGTATGTAGTTATGAAATATTCATGCTTATTCCCTCTATACTCTACTACACTATGTTCTCATGTGATGTAGTGTATATATAGTGAGATATACTATCTCTAGTTATGTATCCTAGGAAACATGACATCCTATGTTCACAATTTAACCTTGCATGCAAGTGATATAGTTATGAGAGATTAATTGCATGTATGTATTCTAGGGAATATGACATCTTAGGTTCAAAATTAACACTTAAGTGTGGTTGTAGCACTAGAATTATCATGCTTCTATGATAGCACAAGCTTGAGGAAAACTCATGCACATGATCTGCCTCCTTTAATGGCTACCTTACCAGGCACAACTTAAACCCAATTCTAGAAAACTCAAACAAGAGATATGTAGAAATAATGACGGGAAATTCCAAGATACAGAAATGACAGGAGGTTAAGAGATCTTCTGTAGAGTCTTAAAACAACCAAATACAAAATGACAGGAACTAAATATACATTAGAGATTCAAATAATGACAGGAGCCAAAATGTATTCCTTATAATGAAATACCCACAATGACTGAAAGTAGTTATTTTTAGATTCTTATAGAAATCTCCAAGATAGAAAATAGACCTGACTCCACCCTATTCTATTACAATAACAAGCACTACACAACCTATATAATGGCTTGCATCAAACGACCAACTCAAATGCATTAAACCAAAACTTATTACAAATGACTGTTCTTAAAATTTTCAGCCTCACTGTCGATCTTAATCTTCTCCCTCACAACGGTCTCATTCTTCATCCTTTTGCTTGTGAGATGACTAGCTATGGCCTCGATTTACCCATATGCTTTCGACCTCTATCTCTTTCGTCTGGATGCTCTACTTCCTATTTCATAGCCCTCTCTCTCTCTTTATACTCAGCTTCCTCTGTAACCGTCGGTCTTCTCCTTATGCATAGATGACATCAAACGTTACATCGGCCATTTCTTTGGCCTCTGCTCCTTCCACATGGCTTCCTCCCAATCGATACTCTCTCCTTTGATGGCTATATCTATCATCTATCTTGTGATTGCTCGCTGCCCTGCCACCTCTTCTATTTGTTGATTATAGAAATGGTTTTTTTGCTAGTTAAAAAGATTCCTTCAAATGAGTATTCGTCACTCAGTTGGACTCTTATACTGACCTTTCAACAACTGCTATTTATTCCTGGTGATAGGAACCTGCCTTATTCTCTGACGGTTTCTCTTTCATAACTTCATAGTCGTTCCTTACTAATTTAGGACTCCCCATATGTGGCTGCCATACTGCATAACTCCAGGAGGAATGGTTTCCTACTTTATAACCATCAGTGATACTGTAACCAAAACTCTTCTCCAAGGCATTCAATCAATCATTTGTATTGACACCACAAGATGACATAGGGACAATAACTGAATTCAATTCAACAATTGATTTCCACCACACATAAGGTTCCTGACCTAAATGCGACAGGAAGATAAACCAACAACACACAAACCACCAAAACACCACAGAAAACTCAACACAGAACAAAACTCAAACCAAAAATATCAGATGGAGATCGATGCCCCTGCATTATTCTACAAATTCTCTCACACCCCCAAGACACAAAATAGTTAGTTTTATGGAAAGTTAAATAAACATCTCAACTTCAAACCCTTTTTTTGGAAGATTCCGCTAAGGGAAGTATTCGTTGTTTATGACAAATGTAACAATAAAAGTTAGAAGTTTGTCACCCACGACCTCAAAAATGCATTTTTAGACAATTTTGTAAATATTGTGGTCCTAACCTATTCAATATGGTCTTGACCTATAAAGTGTGTTCTTGAACTTTTTCCACAAGAAAGACCTGCAAATTATGGTTTTGACCCACAAAAGTGTATTAGTGGCCTTGACTTGAAGGTCTCTATTGAGACCTACAAACTACATTGGCATCTTTGTCCATTATTTTGCAATTTGACTTCCCACATTCCTTTATTAGGGTCTCCACTATTTTTTGGTCAATTCAAAATTTGAACTTGACCTCAAACACATTGAGAGTAAGCAAGAAGAGTTTTAAAAGTGACTCAAACACTAGACAAAAATTGACCAGATATAGATGCTTCAATTGACCCAATAAACACTTAGAAATTATGTCACAAGATTCAAGTTCGAGTTTGGTGAAGGAAAAATTCAAAACATGTTCATCAACCAATAATTTTTTAAAAAAAATCATGATTAAAGTCAAATATTATAAATATGTATTTTTTTAATTTAAATATATTATATTTTATTAAAAATGACAAAATTAAATCTATGTAAAATTTGAAATTTAAATCTAACCTAAATATATGAAATATCAAAAATAATTTATAATGTTATAAATATTAATAAAAGATTGAAAATCTAAGAGTAAATGTTTATAAAGTTATAAATATTAATAGAAAAAAGTTAAAAAAAATATTATAAATCTTTTAATTAACATTTACATAAAAGTTTATAAAATTATAACTATAATACATAAACCATAAATGAATATAGTTGTAAATTGTACACTAATGGCAATTTGAAATGAGTTTTAACTTTTAAGAGTTTTTTTTAATGTTCATCAGTTTTCAAATTATCTATAGTTAAATCTAAAATCCACATTGTAAAAAGTAAAGAATGGTTAAATGGAACCATCCACATTGTAACAAACAAAGAATGGTTAAATTATTTCTATTGTCTAGATGATGCCAACCATTGATGTCCAAAGTTAGCCATAATTCGAAGTGTTCTCTGTCTTCCTCTCTCTCTCTCTCCCCATGGACATGTGCCATCTAGGGATTGTTGGCATGAAATGGTTACCAAATATATATATTTATCTTTATCTCCCTCTCTCCCTTTCTATATCTTTCTTTTTATAATATGATATTCATTTTTATATTATAATATTATACTAAAAAAAGTAAGTGCAATATGTTTTATATTATATTTAATTTTATTTTATATTATATGTAATTTTATTTTATAATATTATATTAAGAAATTTTGGCTAAAGTATATTTTATTCAAAGTCAATTTAAAAACTTACTACATATGAAATACACCTTCTTAACATTGAAAAAGAGAGACATAATATTTGTATTGAAGCTCAAAACTCCATTCATTATCCAACGCAAAAATGTAGTATATATATGTATTTTAGTATAATATTATATTATAAAATTATATATTTAAATTAAATATACTATATATTTAATATTTTTAAATATTTATTATTTAGTTATATATGAAATAATAATATAATAATTATATATATTACTATATAATATATTTGATATAATAATAATTATTAAATTATTTCACTAATAATACTATATTATAAAATTATATATTTACATTAATTATAATAATATAAATTAAATATTTAAATATTTTATATAAATAATATATAATATAAAATATATATAAATAAGAAAAATATATATTATATATGTAAAAACAATTAACTATAATATTAAATTTATAATATTGTATGTTAAAATATATAAACATTAAATATTAAATATATATAAATATTAAAATTAAATATTATATAGAATATACGATATTATAATATTCATTATAGTTTGTATGTTTAAAAAACAATGGGAGGCATTCGGAGGCTGGCAACATATTCGAGGGAAAAGATTAAAATACATAAAGTATTCACAACTCCAATCCACGCTTTCCACTTTATCAATGAGGGAACACATTAATGTTCTCGTAGGCTCTGGTTGTTTGCGTGCAGGTTACAACAGTGCAAAAAATTTATGAGACTTTTTTGCAGGAGGGAAGAAGGGAAAAATGGTGGAGAAGGAAAACATGGAACTATGAAATCGATGATTGAGAGGGCATCCGGATGCATGCCAAGCAGTAGGGGCAGCAGATGCCACATAATCAGTTAATCATTTTGGCCTATTCATTTTTTCTTTACAACCAGAGAGCGAAAAATGAATTATTACTGCTCTAAGGGAGAGGGCCCGATCGTGGGCATAGCACCAATCGTGGGTATAGTATGTGACAACTTAGGGCCCACTTTTGGGCAATAAAAATGCTAGCAAAAATAACAAAAGTACTTTTTAATATAATAGGATAGGTTTATATAAAATTCAAAATATGTCCTATCATAGGTAGAGTATTTTTTTACCACCTTCTCAATAGTAGGTGAATGCAACTTGACATTTATTTGCTACCATCCCAATATTAAGTGAATGCAAGTGGACAAACTTATTTCCACAATATAAATAATCTTTGCCACCTTCTCAATAAAAGATTATTGCAAATGGTTTTTTTTTAACCAAAATATATGTCTTATTGCATTAAAAGTGAGTTGACATGTACGGAAAGTGAGTTGACATGTACAGAAGTCATTATCAATTGAACAACATGTAAATATCTTTTAACAAAACACATTAAAACATGTTCCATTTCTCATCTTTTTTTTACAAACTACTAGTTCCGCCATGTCCATAATCACCAATCTTTTTGTAAATTTACCTACAAAAACTCTTAGGCTCACTATGCATTGTAATTTATCAATAAAACACATAATTATTATAGTATTATTTCCAAATAACCATAAAATTTAAAAAAAAATTAAAACTGGTTAGAAATACAAATTTTTTAATATCATTTCAAGTCACCAACCAGAATTCTGACGTACCTAGTTCCTATCACTTCTACCATTAATTCCTTGGATGCCAGATCAAATTCCCTCCCATAATTCAAAATTCAAATTCTATCAAATTATTTATTTATATAAGCAATGCTCAATTGTGTGATGCTAGCTACCTATTCACAAATTCAAATTTTTGACTTTGTGCTGGATACACCTGATCGACAATGAGCTCCTCCAACACAATGCACTCTCCTCCTTCAGCTTCTATAGTAAGTCTCAAATTTGCCTTCAATTTTTCTTATGCATTCATGTATGAATTAGTTACTTTCAAATGCCTTGTCCATTTACATTTAAATGAATCAAATTTCTTGTTTCATAGCCCATGTTTATGCTGTCACATTTTATACCTCCGAAACAACCCCTACCCCATATCGGTCAGTCTCCCTTAAAGCTATCATAATTATGTTTATATACCTTCAAACTGCAGTATGGTACAAATATTTCCAACCCTTTCCAATACATCATTACGATATATATATATGCTTAGAAAATATAGATAGATATAGCTGAGTCAGATATATAGATAGATATAGATGAGAGGTTTTCATATAGCTGAGTCAGATATATATAAATGGGGTGTTGCCAGCTCGACTATTAAGGGACGTGGAAAAAACAAATAATCTGACTCGGATGTTGCTGACGTGGACCCCTCGCTCAACATCACCCTACCCACCACCTGTCCCTCTCCCTTACATAGGTTTCCTATACATAAGTTTCCTATCTAGATATAGTTTCTTGTACCAGGCTGTCACATACTATACCCACCATATGTCATATGTCAAATACTAAAGAGCCCCAGACCTAGTATAAAATTTACATTCAATTTAATTAGATGTATGCTTTGTTTGTTCTTCAATTAAAGTGACTATAAATATCACTCGCTCTCCCTTATAGTGACTATGATAGTCCTAGTTGATAGGTTCCTTCATGCATTTAGATATGGTTTTTGAAGCCATCTATGTCACAAATTATTCATGCTATATTATACTTTTCTTTGACCATATATTATTGTTTAGACTAGTTCATATGGGGAGACTTGGTAATGCTAAAGCATTTTTAGTGTTAAGATATGTTGTAATTATCCACAAATCAGTTCAATATGTAAACTGTAACATAGCTTAACTGAAAATGCCTTTGGATAACCAAGTCTCCCAAATGTTACTACATCATACTATCTTAGGTTTCTTCATGTTTAACTTTAGGTTTTTGAATGGTTTCTTCATGTAGTCAAGTTCTGTAGTGGAATGTAGTCCTATTTGATAGGTTTCTTCATGCATTTAGATCTAGCTATTGAAGCCATCTATTTCAAAACTAATTCATGGGTATAGGAGTTGACCAAAGTAAGGCCAGGCGTACTATGCTTAATTAGATGTATGCTTTGTTTGTTCTTCAACTACTGTAACATGTATGATAACCATTTCTGAAACATCATTATTAAACATTTACATAACTTGAAACAAAAGTATGATAGAAATATTTCAAACCCTTTTCTGTATCATATTGCTCTTTCAAGTTATTTCATATTGTTGTTTTAAGATTTATCTGCATCGTACTTCTCTTTCAAGATATACATATTTGTATCATACTATTGTTTCAAGTTTATATTTTTGTATCATTATGCTATTTGAGGAAGGGTTTAACACGACCACCCAAGTGTTTATAAGAGGTAGAATTGGGGATATGATAGTATACCATGCATTGCTTGTTTCATTGTACACATACCCTTGATCATTTGTAATCAACTCAATTAGATGCATGGTTAGTTTGTTCTTCAATTACACTCACTCTTACATGTATGAATTTTTTGTTTCAATTTGTATCATTCTTTCAATTGTAAGAGTTAGAATTGTATGTTGTTTACTAATCACTGAGTTGGTTCAATGCAAAGGAAGAATAAAGCGATAGTAAATTCCACTCGACTTGTAACAAAGCGATCGCTAACAAAGTGGAGGCGGACAAATCTACCTACACACAAGAGAGGTGTGCATCTTCCATATAGCGATGAGGATGACGTAGTGATTCCTCTTCAACAACCAACTGAACCTATTCACCAAGTTAACCAAGCTGTAACAACTAAAAAGGTTGTAGTGCGACGGGAATGGACCATTGCTGACATGGAACATGCCCTTGAAGATGTCAAAAACAACATGTCAACAAGAGGGGTAACCAAAAAGTGGGGTCTTCCAACTACAACATTGTCAAATTTGGTGGGTAGTGTCACCACTACAAAAAGGAAAGGGCCCCCAATAGTCCTAAATGATGAGGAAGAGGCATTGGTTGTCCAATGGTGCAAGTAGATGGTTGCAGTTGGCGACAGTTTGGAGATTGTCAATCTCAAAGCATAAGTGGCTCAAATATTTCAAACGAGGCCTAATCCCTTCAAAGATGGGCTTCCTGACAAGTCTTGGTAGACGGGGTTCAAAAGAAGGCATCTAGATCTACATTTGAGAATAGCCCAAGGGCAAGATAGAGACTGTGGTGTGAATCTTAGGCCTATAGTTGTAAGTGCATTCTACGAAACATTGGAGAAGACATACGTAGCTAGGAATTATGGACACCAAAGGATTTGGAACTGCGATAAGACACGGCTGCAAGCTGGGCGGAGCAGTAATATGAAGGTGCTTGCCAAAAAGGGCAGCAAAAGTGTTGCATATATTATCCCTAAGAATCGGGAGTGGATCACTATTTTGGCATGTGTAAACGCTGTAGGTCAGAAAATTCTAGGCTTCTACTTGCTCAAAAGAAAAAATCACGTGCACAACGACATAGCCAACTGTGAGCCAGGAGCATTAATGGCTGTCCAGCCTCATGCATGGATGACCAAAGAGATTTTTGTGAAATGGCTGCAATTGTTTTCTATGTAAGTACCTGGGGGATGCTCGCCCAGCCATAGACACCTCCTCATATTTGATGGCCATGGCAGCCATGTAGCCTTTTCTACCATTTCCAAAGCAAGGGAACTTGGTATTGACTTGCTCACCCTACCAGCCCACACATCACATAGGCTACAACCTCTTGATGTTAGTATTTTCGCCTCTTTCAAATCTCATTTCAAAAAGGAAAGAACAAAATGGACTACTAAACATCCAAATTTGGAGATAAGATGGGAAGAATTGGCTACACTTGGTAGCATAGCTTTTGAAAAGGCTTTGACAGTTTCAAACATAACAGCTGGCTTCAACAGGATAGGTATTTGGCCTCTTGATCCAAATGCATTGGACAATGACATGAGGGTTAGCGAGACTTTTTAGTTTGCTTCCCCTGAGGAAGCATCAGCTGCTGAAAATATTCTAAGCCTATCCAGCAATGGTTTGGCAGTGAATGAGGGTGACTGTATAGATGGAACAATAGTACTTGGAGACCACCAAAGCCCACTTGAAGCAACATAATTTGCAAGCCACCAAAGTCCTCCACAAAGTTCAAGTTTCTCAGACCAACAATCACCACCAACAACAGTTTTGGGAGAGCCAAATAGTATTGCAGACATTTCTCTTTCCCTACCAACTCTACCTGAGGTGCCCTCCTGGTTAGAGGATGCTACTAATCTTGGTTGTGATATGCATGTGGACACTCAACAAAGTCTTACAATGTCATCTCCACCACACAACATGGGTCCAAATACTATTGTTCATTTCTATGTTGATTGGGGAGACAATGAAGGTGATCAGTTAGGAGAGCCATTGGATGATACTGCTACTGAGGAGCAAGAAACAAATAATGAGGATTTGATGGAGCCTTTGGGAGGCCAAACAACTTCACACATCTCAAAATTCTTGAAGCTACTAGTGCATGTAGTTAAAGACAAGTCTAATAAGGTAAATGACTGTGGGATTAAACTGCCAAGAGGATCCCAACTTCTGACCATTGTTGACTAGTTGGCCTTGCTAACTTAGTAAGAGGATAGGAAGAAGGAACTCCTAGAACTAAAAAAGAGAAAGAAGGAACATAATGAAGAGCGCAGGATAGAAAGGATTGCAACATTAGAGGTCAAGACTCTAATGAGAATTGAAAAGGAAAAGAAACGAGTAGCAGTAGAGGTTGAAAAGGAAAAGAAATGAGTAGCAGCAGAGGTTGAAAAAGAGATGCAAAAGAAGGGAGAAAAAAAGGAGCAACAAAGGATAGAAAAGGAAGCTGCAAAAAGGGAAAAAGAATTGGAGAAGGCATGAAAAGAGGCTACAAAGGAAAGGTGACTCAGCAACCCTCTAAATTCATTGCCTGACCGTCATAGGATATTCACAAATTTTGTATCTATTCAATGTCCCCAATATTGTCCATCACCTACCCAAAGCATCAACCAACCATTTCAGAGTTGGAGTCCTGCTAATTCACAGTCCTATCCACCCTCACCTACCCCAAGCATAACCCAACTAGACCCTTTAGATTTTATTTTTCCAACCTTTTTCGATTGATTCTTCATGTTATGTGTGAACTTTTTTGTCCTGAAGGTCCTAAAGGTTTTGTCGTGAAGGTTTTGAACTTTTTTGCTTGAATGTTTGTAACTTGAAACAACAGTATGATTTGAATACAAACAATATATTCCACCATGTTTTAGTTACTGACTATTTGAGTTACTTTAATTGAAGAGCCAACAAGACATACATCTAATAATGCTATATCAGAAAGAGTAAGCCATTATCACAGTTAGTAGTAAGGGAGAGGGGCTGATAATTACAGTCACTATAATTGAAGAACAAAAAAAGTATAGATCTAATTAAGTTGAATGTAATATATATATGTGTGTGTGTGTGTGTGTATCTATCTATCTCTACAATATATATATATACACACATCCATATGTATATACATATACATATGCATATGCATATGCTTATGCATATATGCAATATCCTTATGTATATACATATCCATATGCATATGCATATATGCAATATGCAGATGCATATAATATGCATCTGCATATTGCATATATGCATATGCATATTGTATTTATGCATATGCATTATATATGTATATATGCAATATGCATATGCATAATATATTTGCATGAAAACTAGTGATATACATTGATATATAGTGAAAGGAATCTTAAGTTAATAGGAAAGAGCCCTTCTTTCGTAATAAGAGTGACAGTAATTGAAGAACAAACTAACCATGCATCTAATAGAGTTGATTGCAAATGATCAAGGATGTGTGTGCAATGAAACAAAAAATGCATGGTATACTATCACATCCCCAATTCTAACTCTTACAATTAAAAGAATGATACAAATTGAAACAAATAATTCATACATGTAAGAGTGATTGTAATTGAGAACAAACTAACCATGCATCTTATTAAGTTGTTTGCAAATGATCAAGGGTGTGTGTGCAATGAAAAAGAAATGCATGTTATACTACCACATCCCCAATTCTAACTCTTAAAAAACAAAAATATTGATACAAACTAAAACAACAAATTCATACATGTAAGAGTGAGTGTAATTGAAGAACATACTAACCATGCATGTAATTAAGTTGATTGCAAATGATGAAGGGTGTGTGTGCAATGAAACAAAAAATGCATGTTATACTATCATGTCCCCAATTGTAACTCTTAGCAAAAAAATATTGATACAAACTGAAACAAGAAATTCATAAATGTAAGAGAGAGTAATTAAAGAATTGTTAGAAAAAGAAACACATGTTATACTATCATATCCCCAATTCTAACTGTTAGAAAAAAAAAAGAATGATACAAACTGAAACAACAAATTCAGACATGTAGAGTGAGAGTATTGTAACATTATCATACACTCCATAGTTGAGGGTGCCATGCACCTATCTTTTGGCCGAGTATGTATGTATGTATGATTGGTTTCCATACATACATACATCATAGTAAAATTATGTATGTATGTTACATATGAATGCCATATGTATGGGTGTTTGCATGACCTACATACATACATACATATGAACTGCCATATGCATGCATGCATGCATGTATGTATAGTATAGACACATACATACATGTTATGGTTCATATGTATGTATGTACCCATAATATGTATGTATGTGTGTTTTCTATACATACATACATATGGCAGTTCATATGAATCTATGAATGTGTATATGAACTGCCATATGTATGTATGTATAGTAGAGACACATGCATACATACATACAAACATAATAAATTATGTATGTATGTGTGTGTGTATACGATACATATATAATATTGTAATGTTTATTAATATATTAATTTTTTAAATATTATATTAGTATGTTATTAATAAGATTAAAATGTTATGTCAATTAAAGGATCCCTATGATTACGAATTTGATGAAATTTATAGAAATAATTTGTTAAATATCCTGTTTAAAATGATTACACAAATTGACCATAAAAGGGCATAGTATGCATATGAACTATTCACAAGAATTCGACCATTCTGGCTGAGATTATTCTTCTATGGACAGGGCTGAGAGGATGACGGGGATCGGGAATTGTTGAGTGAGGGGTTCACGGTAGCGGTGGAAATAATTGGCTAAACTATAGGTGCATGAAACCCTTAATAGTCGAGCTAGTGAAACCCTTAATTGGTATGTATATGTATACACACAGTTGGCCAAAGGATAGGTGCATGAAACCCTTAACAGACATTGCAGTATGTAAATAGTATGTATATGTATACACACATACAATAGCTTCAAATATTGTCACTATACATATACAACTCGCAGAGGTACATAAATGAAAAGAAAGGGCTATATTATGGCTGACTGTGTGTGTTATATATATACATATATATGCATATATATTTGTGTATACACACATATACACATAGTCAGCCAAAGGATAGGTGCATGAAACCCTTAACAGACAATGCAGTATGTAAATAGTATGTATATGTATACACATAGACAATAGCTTCAAATATTGTCACTATACATATACAACTTGCAGAGGTACCTAAATGAAAAGAAAGGGCTATATTATGGCTGACTGTGTGTATATGTGTGTATACACAAATATATATACATATATATATATATATATGCATATATATTTGTGTATACACACATATACACACAGTTGGCCATATATATATATATATATACTCACATACACATAGTTGGCCAAAATATAGGTGTAATATTGGTACAAAGTAACATTTATTCGCCAGTATACCTATGTATACATATATATATATATGTATATATATATCTATATATATGTATATATATATACCTATATATGTATATATATATGTATATATAGATATATATGTATATATATATGTATATATATATACCTATATATGTATATATAGATATATATGTATATATACATATATACATATGTATATATATATGTACATATATACATATGTACATATATACATATGTATATATATACATATGTATGCGGCCATAATAAAGCTGCAATAAAGCTTCATAAAACGAGTATATCATTACTTGTACAGTGAAGCTATTTACACAAAAAAGATTGCATGAAAATATGAAAAAAATCTTGCAATGCATAGTTTCTGCCTATGTGGGGTTGGAACACAACCTCACCTGCATAACCAGAAGGTAAATGGTTTCCTTATGCCAAATGTGGTGTTGATAAACACCGAAAGCTCGAGAAATGTATCACCAGTATTCGCCCATGTCCTCACCACCGTCGGCGTCCATCCGACCCAGGATTGGTCCTGAATGCAACCACTCTAAATGCAAATTATTCTCATGAATGGAGTATTTGAGAAGCTAAAGCAAGACTAAGTGAATGGTGTGCATGTTGAGGTGGTAGGCATTAAGACCGTCGGCGGTAGGATGTTGGGTAGTTAATGCGCATTAACTGGTAGTATGTTTCGGAGCCAGTACTAGCGTGGCGCCAACCCAAAAAGGGACCCTACAAATGTCCACTATCGGTCGATGACAGATTTTAGTGATTTTTGGGCAATTTTTGAAAAACTCACCATAAACATTGATAAACATGCTTAAAAAATGCTAGGAAAAAAAGGGGGGTGTCAGCTCGACTATCAAGGGATGTGGCTAAAAAAACAATCCGACTCAGAAGCTATTGACATGGACCCCTCGTTCAACATCGCCCTACCCACCATCGGTCCCTCTCCCTTACCTATAAACTATAAATGTGAACGTAAATTTTATTTTACGCAAGCAGGAAAAAGTAATAAATGTAACCGAAGCCGTGTAGGAACGGTGAAATGACGTGGTGCATGTAAATATCACAAATAATAGCCAACCAAAACAACAAAAAGAAACTGGCGACAGAAAAGAGAAGACCAAAAAAATTCAAAAAATAAGAAAAAAAACTACGGACGAAATTGACGAAATTCAATGGTGCAAAAGGCTGCAATCATCTTGCACGCCTCTGCACCAATGGAGACCATTGATCCATAAAATCAACTCACTTGCTCACAAAGGGAATGCCTTCGGTGTAATTAGCTGGACTTTTCTAGGGAAATAAAATTATGAAGCGGTTTCTCTGCCTTTGCATGTCAAAAAATGATGTTAAACACTAGGGAGTGAATAACTGTGCCTTCTTCTTTGAGATACTTATTCTCCCCCGTGTCTCTTTGCTACCATCATAAATTTGAGTTATTGTGTTCCCACTAATTATGTAGAAAACTATAATGGTAAAATGGCAGTTACTCTACATGTTTTTAAATGTATAATACTTCTTGCTATTAATAAATTTATTAAATTAGTTTTCTTAAAAATCAAAATTTATTCAGTAGTTTTAAGATGATTTTTAATAATTAGTTAATTGTTCTTGATAAAAAGAACAATTATAAAGATAGTATAGACACATTGTGAGAAATTACAATAAAAATATTATTCAAAAAGTCAACCACAAACAAAATAGTACCCTACATATTAAGTAAAATTATCAAACCATATACTAACTAGAATATTTCATATATATAACATAACCATTGTAACACCTAAGATCATAATTGCAATAAAAGTAAAAAACAAAGTATATGGTAATGTCCACCACTCTCATGACCTTGGCAAGGCATGCCCAGTATTCACAACCTCCTCAATCTAGCAACCTTTGTTACCAACCAAAGAACCAAATTTCATGCCATAACAAATCTTCCTTTGCCTCCTAGATTGGTGTAGCAAGTGACCATAAAAGTGCAAGATAATATAATTGCTACCCACTTTGAATTGCCCCTAAAAATGATGGATATGGAGTTTAACCAAAACTCTACCAACATCTTAGAATGGTGTAGCAAGGGACCATAGAAGTGTGGGATAGTATAATTGCTACCCACTTCGAATCACATAATATTCAAACCTCATTGCACATTTCTACCCACATAGAGTCATAACCTAAATGTGAAGGAGGGGTAGATACAGAGCTTACCCCATACATCCTTGAGGATTTTTTCACCTAGCGTTCCACCAAACCTACAATTTAGTTTCATGCACTAAAAGGAATCTAGATCTGCACAAACATATGCATGTTTGAAGATTATTATTTTAGATCATTGATACACATTTCTATAAATTGACCTAGGAGATTATGTTCCATAATGAAATAATGGTAGCCTGCCAAAGTATTTATAAATACCACTAGTCTTTAGATATCACAAAGGAGTAGATCATGTGGAGAACAATGAGTTGAATCATATATCAAAATCACCTATCTTGTAGGGTAAAGTCTAGACATAGAGGACAAGTTTGTGGTTGCAGGTCTAACCCAAAACGCTAGACTCAACCCCATATATAGAGCACATGATCAACATAAAATTTGAGACATTCATTTAATAGAGAGATCTTAATTCCCAAACATATTCCAATATAATATAGAATCTTCATCTTTGACACACACTCTTTGATCATAGAGCTAAATCTCTTTATGCTCTTCATTCACTTTTCAAAAACAACTATTATAAATTATTAAATTATCAATTTTAATTAAAAATAATTAATCTATATTAATTATACTTATGAATATTCACTTATAGAATTAACCTAAACTAAATTTAAGGAAAGATTATTTTCCTTTACAATTTATTTAACTATCTCTAATAGTATCATTATAGCTCTCATGACAAACATAATGAAACTTAAGGATTTGAATCATTGATATGTTTAATTATTACTATTATAACATTAGATCATTATGTCTCTCATGAAGAACAATTAACTAACCAACATTGAAATATATATATATATATATATATATATATATATATACTTTCAATTATACACACTAACAAGTAATAATGACTAGTATTCATTCTCATACAATGTCATATTGCACAAACTTTATCAATCACTTCAAAGTCTTAAATTTTTTTAGAACAATTGTTAATTACTATGGTGGAATTACTTGGATATTTTATTTATTTGTGAATATGAATTTTATTTATATACTTGTAAAGGAAAATAAGTTTTCCCTAAGTTTACTCTAGGTTAATCCAATATGATAAGCATAAATTAACCTTAATATTTTATTCTACATTATCTACCTCATTGAATATGCACTTTTCTTTCTTGATTTGCTTGATTCGCCTCACTTAGATCCATGCCCCTACAAGATATAGATATGTAGGGCATAGATCTAAGTGTTAAGGACTATCACTAGTTACAACCACCTAGATTGGAAGGTTCATGTTATCCTTGGTTGACCCCCTTGATAGGACTGACTTTACAATTGTGGGAGTGGTTGAGGACAATAATCTTCAAACATGCAGATGTGCTAAAATGATTATACAGATTTTGATTCCTTTTAGATGCTCTAATTAAAATGTTCCTAGCTTGATCTAATGTAAATGATATGTGAATCATTCCTTGATGTGCAAGGAAGATAAAGGGAGTGCAATTGAACACCTTTAAGCACAAGGACATATCAATAAATCATGAAAATGGGTGTTTAGTCAACTGATAATGACTAGTGAAATGGGTGAAATTTAATCAAAGTTTGATTTTAAATTTTGAAATTTTAGGGGTTAGATCCATGGACATGGTGTTGGTGCCTTCCAACAACATCCCTAATTCCTTATGAAATTAGGGAACCCCTCTTTTGATGTTCATGCTCCTAAGCCTTTACGATGTATATCATTCCTAGCATAAAGACTCAATGTGTTATATTGCTTTTTAGTTTAGTCTTGTTTTCTATAGGGTCCCTTGTTGATATCCAATTAGAAATTATGTTTTGGTCCCTACAGTCTCTTTGTGATGTCTTTGCCTTTCATTTCATGGTAATTTGTTGCTTTGCCATGACTATTTTAAGTTTTATTCCTTGGAGAGGTCAAGTCAAATTTGATCAAACTAAAAATCTAAGTGGAAGACTTATATTGTCATCTTCAATCCTTCTAGTGACCTTGGCATATACTTATAGTTAGAAAAAATTAAGAAATTCCAAGTGGAAGGCTTTAAGTTAACCTTATGCATGATTTACCCAATTCTCGTAGACTTCTAGATTTCTAACTTTAGTCCAAAGTCCTTTTCTCCTCCACTTTCCTACATTTCTCTTCTTCTTTCCTTTGCTTTCCTAGCAGACTCCTCTTTTACAGACTCGCAGGTCCTTCATGGACTTCTAACCTTTAGGTTTGATGTCCCTACATCCCTTTGATCTCCACATTCTCCCCATTCACCCCTACTTAATCTTTGTTTCTAGATTTTTGTCAGGACTTTGTCCAAAGTCCCTTTGTCTCTTGATTCTCCACATTTGCACATCCTTGTAGATTTGTGGACTGAACATAGATGTCTAGACCTCCTACACATTCACACACCTTGTCTTTTCCACATCTCCTCAGTTGACCATTCTCCATACTTCTTCTTCCTTCCATTTGCAGGATTTCTATGGACTTCCAACCTTTAATCCAAAGTCCCTTCCTCCACTACTTTTTTGAATTCTTGCATAAGGCTAGCTTAGTTCCCTCATTCATTTAAAGGTGAATTTACAAATTTGCAGGATTACCCTAAATCTCTAGACATTTGACTTTTAGTCCAAAGTTCAAATACTAGATGGACCCCACACTCCATCCAAATGACTTGTGAATTGAATGTGATGTTCCAAGATTTCTCTGTCCATCTAACCTCATACCAATTTGACTCCTTGATGAGGCTTAGAATTCCACAACTTAAACACTATGCACTATCAACCAACTAGAGCCTTCCACATGCCAATTCTTTTCTTTCCAAGCCAATGCTTTATGTTGATGTCATTTAGTCACCTTTCTCAAACCAATCACATCTTGATACATTTTCAAACACACCTAACTATCTTAGATAAGAATGAAACTTGTTCTTCCACATGATTAAATTTGATGTCCTCCCCATCAAAGGGATGATGTCCCTATGCATGCCTAGGCCAGTTTTGCCCATTCTTTTGCTCATCTGGCCTACCTGTGCATGCAATTTTGACTATCTGGCTTGAATGAAACTTTTGTGAATTAACTATTGTATGTTTAAGAATAAAGAAACCCTAAAAATTCATGTTGAATTATATTTAATCTATGAATATATGTTTTTAACTCCTAAATTGTTGTTTTGTAGGATTTTAATGGGAAATTTGCCTAGATTTTGTGATTCAACAATCAAGTCTAGGTGAAAAACTTATTGTAGGATGGAGTTTTAGTACTAAGAAGATCAAAATTTGAGAGGTATGGGAAAATTGCTCATCCTCTAATATGACCCCACATTCTCATAATAGTTTAGTACTTTCTATGGTTGACCTGCACACTCCAAGCTCATTCTTGCAAGTCCCAAAGTACAATGAATAGAGATGCATGCATGGCATTGTGATTTAAAAAAATGTTTGTTCTTTATCTTTGTGAAATGTGTTGTTCCCCTAAAATATATTGTAAAAGAGAAAAGAGAGGCTTAAATATGAGTTGTATACACCTAAAAATGACACGAATCTGTCTAAATAAATATTCTTAATATTTATTCCATTTAATTCCTCTATCAATAAATAAATAAATCAATTTATTTATTTGGTTCATATTCCTCCCATTAATTGAATAAATTACCTTTATTTAATTAATTCCATTGAAGTCAACTTTATTCTTCCAAGCAATTAAATAATTTTAATTATTTAATTAAATCACTTATTCCTCCAACTTTAAATCAATCAATCAAATTTATTTAAATTATCTCAATCTCTAAAAAGAAAATATAATCAAATATTTTATTTATTCTTCCAAAGCATGCACAAACAATTAAATAAATTTATTTATTTAATTTGCTTTCTTATCTTTAAATTCCTCAAAAATCTTCCAAATCTTTTAAAAATAAATCTTCTTCTTTATGCACATAAAATTAAATGATTTATTATTTAATTTCTCTCAAATCATGCAAAAAGCAAATCACAAGTTGGGTTAATTGATTTAATCAATCTTGTTTTTATCAACAAACTCTTAAATTAGAAATAAACATTCTAATTTATGAAAGCAAATCTTATCTTTGTCATGAAAGCAGTTAACTCAAACAAAACAACTTTTTATGTGACACATGTTGTGTGCACATTCGTCATGAGTTCTAGATTTATCTCCTCCATTGATCTTCTTGTTCTTTATATACCGTTGATCTTCTCTCTCATAAGCCTATAAATACAACCCCTATTCTTCCATCTCAATCATCCAAGCTTTTAGTACCCTTACTCTGCAGGAATCATAGCGTGCCTTTGGCACCAAACCATTCCATTGCTTACGATCAACTTGTTACCATTACCATTGTTGTGAAGTTCATCTTCATTGCAAGAATGATCATAGTCGTTCTCCATTGATATCTTGAAGAAAAAGAAAGAAAGTGCACTTTCTGAGGGCCATATTTATACACAAGATCGATCGAGATAGGTGACCAATGGAAGCTATGAAGTATTGAGGTTTGCAAGGTTTTGTCTTTATTTGTTTGATCTTGATTATTTCCTTTTCCATTGAGTTTATTGGATTAATTTGATACTATTGATAATCATTTCAATTTTTTGATAACATTTATGGTGCCCACCATGGGGCCTTGCCCCAATTTAACTTCAAAATTAAGTTTTTGTGCATTAGGTTCTGTTCACAGGAGGATTCTGCGCATCTGATCATTTCCAACATGCATTCGAGCTCTGTTTTCACGCATTTGACAGATTAGCACATCCATACTCTGTTTTAGCGCATTTGACCTCTGATACGACGCATTTACCAAAACTACCCATATACTTTCTGATTCTGTGCTTTTGACCTCTGTCTCAGCGCATTTGTAATCTTGCGCATCTGATTTTTGTTTCTGCGCATATGTACTCTATAGTTGTGCATTTGTTCAGATAGGGATTTAGGAGTTATTTCTTGTGATTTTGCTAATGCTAACTTGTCTCATAGGAATATTCTTTGATCTACTTGTAGGTTAAGGGCTAGTTTAGTCATATAGCTGCATTTGTTAACTCATCTCTAGATCTAATTAGCAAGGAAAGTAAATGGATGTTCATGCAAATCTCATTTAGCTCTAACTAGGGGGATTGTAATTTGATCTTGTTGCATCAACAACTTGAATATAGTCCCAATGCTAGGAGGATAAAATTGAACCATTGCTATCTTGCTTCTTTCAAAGTTAACAACTCGCGTGTGTGCCCAAGTAGCTTAACTCATATAGTATTTTTCATTTTAACTAGGGGAAAAGAACCATTGTCTTCCGTGTTTTCAGAATGATAGTAGGCCTATGCTCTCCCCTCTTTTGGGTGACCAAAATGCCAAACCTATTATTTTGCATGTATAACCTTTAGAGAGGCCTACCCTTGGATATCCTTCCATCCAAGTGGGAATGACCTTAAGTGGTAACAAGCTAAAGCCAAGCTCTGCCTAGCCATTATAAATAAATTGTGTTTGGAGCGAAAGCTTCAAACAACAAGTGTTGTTAAGTTATACTGATAGCCAACCTCCCCCAAAACCCTCCTAGGTGTAACCCTTAAAGGCTGGGAGACTCCATAACGGAGAGTAGCACTACCACATGTATAACCACTCGAATGATTACACTTACTAATTATCCATTGTTCTAGAAGCCAAATCCCCTATAAACCGGTGTTGGAAAGGGTGATTATCACCTTCCAAAGATGCCTCACGTAACAATGAGAATTTGGTTTATATTGTCCCTACCAACCTAGGATTTGTACTTGTTTTTAGTCAAAAAAGTCAAAAAAATCTTAAAAAAAGATCAAAACTCATGAAAATATTCTTTGTGTTTGCTATGTCTTACTTGCCATAATTGAGAAATCAGATCAAAAAGACCAACTTTTGGCCAAGAAACCAAAAACATCAAAAAACGTGCCAAAAACATTGCAAAATCAATCAAAAACCTAGAGTTGCGCATTTGTACTGCAGAGATGCACATATATTTCGACCTGCTGCGCATATATTTCAACCTACTATGCATTTATTGTCTGTTCCTGTGCTTTTGTTATTTACTAGAGTTGCACATATATTCTAACTTGCGACACAATTACCTTCTGTTCTGGTGCATTTGTAGCTGCGCATCCACAACAGTGAGCATTTCTCGGTCTTTTGAGAGAAAATTTTCAACCTTTCTGAGTACCCATTTTGGTCTTGTGTTAGTTTCTAAGGATATGACAAACCAATCAGAAGCACTAGATCAAGAAATCTAAGCCATAGAACAACAAATGGCAATCTTATGAACGAAATCTTTCAAAAAGCAATATTCGCTAGGGGGCATATCTCCTTATCCATCTAATAAAAGCTTGGCCAAAATACCTTCCCCTTC
The DNA here is from genome assembly GCA_027924645.1 of Cunninghamia lanceolata. NCBI lineage: Eukaryota > Viridiplantae > Streptophyta > Pinopsida > Cupressales > Cupressaceae > Cunninghamia > Cunninghamia lanceolata. The sequence continues at coordinate 4,358,109 of BSBN01000378.1, read as the reverse complement.
TTTTTTTAACGTACCCAAGTCTGACAAATATAGGGAAATAGATTAGCCACGTGTACCAAATCCCTCCCAACATGAGCATGCCAACACTAGCCATGCCTCACACCAAGATTGTACATTCTTTTCCTGTCTTAATGATACTCTTGACAAGGGAAGCACCACCTTAAGTTTGAAATCATATACCAATCCATCTACTAGTCCTCCTTCACCATCTCCTAGAACACATATCCCAAAGCATACCAGTTCTACACCAGCACTGCCATCAAGTTCCCCAAGCTCTAATCCGTCAACCAAGGAGTCCTTCAATGATTTCATGGAAAGACTCTTTGCAAAATCTAAAAGCAAAAGAAAAGATATGGAGAAATCCAAATTTGCTCAGTCAATTTCATCCCCATCTAGCACAAGTAATCCTCACAATGGGCCTAAGCCGTCCATCATTATTCTCCATCCGTTGTATTTTCTGTCTACCCATGCACTCATGAAGGATGTGATCCAATGGCTATTAGCAAGGAATCAACCATGTCCATCTCATAAAGCACCTATCCAAGAGCCTATCAAAGAACCTTCAAACCTGTCTATTGCTTCAACCTCATCGTGTAATCCGAAACCAATCAAGCATATTGAAGCACATACTATCATGGACCAAAGTCAAAGTCCATCATACCTTCATGTTGTTAACCAAGAGCCTATCCAAGATGTTGTGCCTCGCACACACGCCCCATTTTGAAAAATAGGGACCCCCTCTTTCAAATTTTGGCTTAGAGTATCAAGAGAGATTTTCCACCCTCCTAAGTAGTCAAGTAGTCAATGTACACTTTTTTCTATGTTAGAAATTTGATGTTGAAAAATCATTTCAAAATCTGCTAAGTCCAAGTCCTTACATTTTATCAAGTAGGACTGATTGTCCTTTTGCGCTAAAACTGCTTCCAACTGACCTTTGTGCTAAAATGCCCTTCATCCGACCTTTGCGATAAAAAGCCCCTTGTCTAACTTCTGTACTAGAATGCTTTTCATTTGACCCAACGCTATTTTCTTACTTGACCTACCTTAGCACTACTTTTTGCATCCATGGACCTTAGCACTGGATCTAGTTAGCATCGACTTCGCGCTGCATTGCATATTCACCGACTAGGTCGAAGGGTGTTAAAATTTCTGCTAGTCCGAGGAACTCTGAACTCCCACAATACATGAAAATGGATTGGTCACTTTAGCACTAAGAATGACACCTACTGACTAGGTCCATGACACCTCAAAACCCTGCCAAGTTGGATGAGATCAAAAGTCACACAAACCCTAATTTCTGTCGAATCTCGCAACAGATACTTCGTGAGCCCTGCATTAATGGTGATCGATTCAGGGAAATAAAAGGAGATTTTCATGGTTTATTAAGCTCATTTCACATTTCATAAATACTTGGAGAGCTTTTGGCAACTTTTCGAGCAATTTCACTACACAAACCCACAGATTCGACCCAGAGACCCCTTGCATGCCTGCATGTTTCAAATCTTTTCACCTCGCGAACCAAGTAGGAGCTCATCCTTCCCTTAGGGTTTTTTCATTCATTTAGGGTTTTTTTGCTTTTCCTTTCAAAAACATGACGATCATATGGGTGATATGAATTAGGGCATCTAAGCTAGGGTTTTGGTTTCTTGACTGTTCATCCTTTTATAAAACCTTTGTTTAAATCTTTGAGGGAAATACATATTTTTGAACACCATATGAAACCCCTCCAATTGAAATTGGTAACTAGTCAAACCCTACCAAAATAGAACAAGCTTAAATGCATTTGAATTAAGTGAAGATAGTTTGCACTAGTAATCATCTGACTGACTTCAAAAACCTCGTGACCTATCCGGTCAGTCAGCGGCCTTGAAAATCTGTGCTGAGACTCAAAACTAAGATTTTCTTAGTGTTAAAAGACCCTCTCTCTGATCTCAGTCAGATGCACAAGAATGTCCCTCAAGTTGGTAATGCACGAAATCTCTGCCAAGTATTAAGAAAATGACTTTGCGCTGAAACCAATTCCATCCGACCTTGCACCAAAATGCAACACCACCGACTTAGTCAGTTGACCCTAAAAACCCCACAAGGTCAAACATTGTCCAATCCCGTGCAAAAGTACTGAAACATGTTTTGATCTCCCTGCGCTGAATTTGTAACCGACTGACTTGAATGACTAACTTTTAAGTCAGTTCCCCTTAAAACCTGTGCAAGTTAGTTGATCGTAAAATCCATGTAAAACCTTGTGAAGGCATGAACATTGAAAGACTAGTCGGTTGGACGGATCTGATTTCTCCACTGAGGTCGATTGACCTCAAAACTAGTGCTTTTTCTCCTGCAGGTCAGTAGACCCCGAATTTAGCGCAAATAGAGTAAAATGACTATTTTTAAGAAATTTTCAAAAGGAGAAGTGTTTGATAGGATGGAACAATGACTGCAATTAATAAATGATGATATTTTGCATGCTTTAAATGGGATTTTGTAGTATTTGGGTATTTATTACATGCATTGCTATAGGATTGCTTATTATTTGATCATGTTATGAATGCAATGGTTAATGAATTTTAGACTTCAGTTCTTTTAAGCACATGTTGGTAATTTAGCAGATTCATGATAAATTCATCTGTTATAACATGGTTTGATAGTGTAATAGTCAACTTGATAATCATAAACTCTAAACTTAGGAGTTAGAGACTGCTTGAAGGGCCATCTGATGCAGAAAATAAAGACCTTGACAGGCCAAAAGAACCTTCTTCTTCTGCACCTGATTGGTTGCGAAGCAGAATATCATACCCTGAGCCCCAGGTGGAAATAATGAAATTAGACTTGAGCACAATTTTGTCACAGGATCAAAAGCCAAAGAAATAGAAGAAAGCAAAGGTACAATCTAGAATTTACAAGGATGAAACTGGAGCTCGAATAGCTGAAGTAGCTATCCCACCTCCTGATACCAACAAAGAATAGGTCAAAGTAGAGGATTATATTGTAACAACTATAAATTTGGGACCAACTACATGAGCACAAAGAGTTGATGAGTTCAAAGGGTCCATTACTTCAATTTTGGAGCAGCTAGATAAGGATGAGCTTTCAAAGAAAGAAAATTTGAAACAACAAAATGAAGAGCTCCGAGCATGCCTTCAATTTCTAATCAAACCAGTAGATTATGGAGGAGAGATAAGGACAGTGCCCACCTTTTTGTCGAGAGATGAGATGTACAAGTTAGGTGAAGTTTGAACTTTCTCAAGAGGTACCCAAAAATGGATGATCAAAGTATGTGAGAAGGGATGTGATATAATTGATGCTGCAACTAAATCACAAAAGAGTTTGGTCCACCTTCTTAAGCAATGGAGAGACCTGTGGGAAGAATGTGATTCTTTTGATGAATATTACTCTCATATATTTCCTTGGGTTAAAGGTATCAGAGATTTGCCAGCCCAAACACTATTGCTTGAGAATATTTTGACTGGTGACAAATTGTATAAAGCAACTGAATGGTATCAGCAGATAAAGTTAAGGAAATAAATCTTTGACAGCATTAGGGAAGCCTGCAAGCCAGCAGATGATGACATATCAGCTTTAATATATGACATAAATGATACTCTAAGAGATTGTCTGGTAATGGAATACAATGATTTGGCACCATATGATGTGAATGGTTGTAAAGATAAACTGAACAAGATAGTTTTTTAAAATGCTAAGTTAGACGTGGAGGCTAGGCTAGATAAAATCAGTGACCTCAGAGCTGAGTTTAATGCATTTCATAAGGCAAAGGTAGAAATAGAAAGGATATACAATCAGTAAAGCCAAGAATTGGAAATGTTTAGATATCAGGTCAATCATCTTAAGAATCTGGATCCTGCAGATATCAACCCAACACTTTCATCTTGGCTCGACTACCACAACAAGCTGGTAGAAGAAGATAAAGTAGGCTTGGATGGAGAGTCTTAGTGTGTTCTTTTGAATATTTTGAAATGTAATCTCGTCACTAGTGTAAACTACTATATTTAGAGTGACATGTGACACTATTTTGTCTTTATTATGCCTCAAAAATAAGCTTTTCTATATATATATATATATATATTCATTGGGGTAGTCAAAATGTCTAGATTCAATGTATTTAGGGACTATTTTTCATCTTTTTCATAAAAGACAAAATATAATCTAGGATTTGTTATGAGCTGTTATGAATGCATTTAATAATTTAATCTAGACCGTTGGTGTTGAGTTAATCTCCACCGTTCATTCAAAACTCGGTATGCCGCTTCTCCTATATAAAGGGCTGCCATTTCCATTGTTAGAGAGAGAGTTCTTGATGCTGAATTGTTGACATTCTACCATTTGAAGTAATATAAAGCAAGTTTTTGTAGTTACCTTGAGAATTTGTGTATTGTATTTGCTTATCTAGTTTCATGGTTCACTTCTTGATCTCTAATAGTTAATTAGTTGTGCTTTTGCAATGTTCATGGTTTGCTGAAAGTATCTGATGAATGCTCTTAGTCCATACTTTTAGTTATTTGCTGATGGTAGGTAACTGTGCAAAGTTAGTCTGGACTAATCAATTGTGCTTAAGTTTGATTGCATTTCATAAATTAAATTGCGCCATTTATTGGGTATTTGATGAATGAATGTAATTTGAAAATTTCTCAATTTCCATTGAAGATAACATCATTTTCTGCAGTGCTGTAACATTCATTTTCAGTTTGGTAACTCAGAAAACTAGTTAAATTTTAGAGCATTTGTCTACTTGCAATAATCCATATATTGTGAATGTCACTTAGGATTCCCTTAAACCCTATTGGCCTTTCTACATTTTCTTTGAAAACAGTTGTTAGTTTAGGAATTTCAGCAACATTTCATATTGTTTTATCAGCTAAAATTATCAAGTGTTTACATGAATTGTTGCTTCAACCATCAAAATTTGAGGATTGTATGTAAGACCCCTTGTCATTACAGCTAGAACATTCCAACTGAGAGATTCCAAGCAAGCTAAGACCTAGCTGTAGAAAACTTGGAGTATTCTTACCTAGGGTAGGTACTTTTCAAGAGAGGTGTGAAACTAACAATCACACCTACGTTGCTGTGTACTAAAACACTCATTAATTTAGACCTACATTGTTATGTGCTAAAACACTCATGAACAAAATTGGTGCTAGAAGGAGGGCGAACAAGGAATCACTCCCCTCCCCAAAAAATTAGCAAGTCTGGGGACTAGACAGAGACATACCAAATCCATTTCTACTGGATAAGAGCTGTTGACTTTGACCGAATTCAGAAGAATAAGGAGAGATTAGGGAATACCTAGAGCACCAAGAGCTCAGTCAGTCCCAAGGAACACAGCTGTAGACCCTCTCAATCCTCCAACCATGGCCTTCTTCTTGGAAAATAATCAGTCTCCATTTCAGTTCAATGATTACCATGATATGCCGAAGAATCCTAATAAGTTTTGTTCCAAGTTTAGGGTAAATGATCCGGATAGGCTTGCAGATGAACACATCAAGAATTTTGAAAGCAACATGTTTATGTTACATGAGTAGTATGAAGATGTGGTCTGCCGATTGTTCCCTTACTCTTTGTAGGATGAGGCTTACTATTGGTTTGCAAATCTCCCATCAACTTCCATATGTTCATGGCAAGATTTGAAGAAGGTGTTCTTGGATTATTTTCGAATGCCAACTACCCCAGTAGATTTGTACAGGTATTTTGTGGAAATTCGCCAGGGAGAAGGTGAGCTGATAAGTTCCTTTAACAACAGGTTTCAAAAGGTCTATAGCTGTTTCCAGGCCCCTTATGCCATAGGTCAGGATGCAACACTGCTAATTTATTATGCAGCATTAAATAGACTTACCTCCATGTTTGTATGAAGAGCTAATCCACCTCCAAATACTCTTGCCCAAGCCTACACTGAGGCTATTACCATGAATACTCAGTTAGGACAAACAACCACCGGTCCATTGAACCACATGGAACCTGCAGCCATGCCAAATCAGATACCCATGATTAACCAAGCTTTGGCCAATCATACCCCTGTAATGAACCCGATTCCTAACCTAGCTGCAACATAGGCTTTGGTAGTTCACCCAGGAAACCTGGTAGCTGAAATGCCTCCTACTCAAATGCCTTTTCTCTAATCTTCAGAAGCAGCGAGGGCAAGGGATGACAAAGATGATATTAGGGAGTTAGTTGAATAGATGAAGAAGCTCACTATAGAAGTCACTCATCTTAGGAATCAAAATGCTTATGTGCAGTAGAGGAATCAAAATCAGCATCAGTTCCAAAATTAGAATCAATTTCAGCATCAAAACGAGAGTCAGTTTCAAAATCAAAATTTTTAGTAGCGATCAAATCGGTCTTGGAACACAAGGCCCAATAATGGAGGAGTGCCATCACCATTAGAAAATCAGAACAATGATACTCGATCTCCTGGTCGCGTGATGTTAGCTGAGGTAGCTTTGTCTACCTGGTGTAGACTGCACAATACAAATGCTCATTCTGAGCTAGTCTGTCCAAAATTTTAGATAGCATCTAGTATCTTCCAAATGGAAATTCAAAATGGAAATTCAAAATGCTGGAACTCAGGAGAATCCACCAATGGGGTATGAACTTGTTCCTTCGCAAAAGTATGATACTGCCCTAGTACTTGATAGTTATACATTTCCATTTCAAGATGATAATCAGCCTGAGGAAGAAGAGTCAGATGAGGTCAATGCTTATCAGCAATATAATAAAACTTCATACAACCTAAGAAGTAGTAAACCCAAAGGCCCTTTCACCACTTCTATTCCTCCAAATAATTACCAAATTCCCCCATATCCAAAAACTTTTAATAATCCTGAACCTCCAAAAGCCACACCTCAGCCAATATATCAAGGGGTTGCTGCCGAGAAGTCTCAATGGTTTGATATAGCTAAAATGGGACAGTATGTTGCCAAGGAGCTTAAGAAGATGAAGGTTAGTCTTTTTGTTTATGAGTTGCTTAAAATAACTGAGGTTAGGATAGCCTTTTTTCAAGATATGGGTATAGGTATCAAAATAGATTCTACACAGAAAAAACTCTCACAAAGGATAACATTGATAAAGGGAAAGAAAGAGTGCATGTGACTGATGTTGAGCAAAAGATGATGTTGTACAAGGATAAGAGGGAGAGCCCCCCTTTCCTCTTAACACTTAGGATATTCAACAGAAATCTTCACAACTATTTGGTAGATTTTGGTGCTTCCACTAACGTAATGCCATTATCAGTCTGCAAGGCATTGGGTCTCAGTGTAGCCAAGTCTTCTAGGAAAGTAACACAGCTGGATAAGACTGAGGTGAATGTAGTGGGTGAATTGAATAGGATACATATGCAACTGGGTTCTGATCCAAGAGTGTAGTAGTACATAGACATACAAGTGGTAGATATCCTAGATCAGTATGGGGTGCTCTTGAGTAGGGACTGGTCCAGAACTTTGAATGGTTACATGTCAATTGATTTTTCTCATATGTGGCTGCCATGAAAGGGATTGGAAAACCATATACATATTGAAAGAGAACCAAAAATGAAACATATGATTACAAAGTATAACCAGACCAACAAAATTTTGTTTTCAGAAGTTGATTTGGGAGTTTACCTTCCTCATGTTGATCAAATAGAGGAGATTCTTATGCTAAGCTGCAATAGATTTCCTGATCCTCCACTTGTAGAAAAACTAAAAAGTATAGAAGCATATGTACAATTAGATTCAGGAAATTCCTTGAAAGAAGATGAACCAGGGATATTTGAAGGATTCCAAGATTTTGTAGCCAAATTTGTAAGTGATCAAGAAGCTGTAGGGAAGCATGTTCAGATAGAAGAGTTACTGTTGCCAAATTGGTGTCGTATACACGATGCATCGCACTTCGAGTTCACATGTCAACTCTATCAGGAGGTAGTGGAGCAAGTGCATAGACAATTGAAAGTTCCTATTATCCTGAAGAAAACTCTAGCTGCTACGAAGAAAGAAGAACCAAAATCTCTGATTAATGAGAAAAGATCAGCAAAATAGGATGACAGTAGTAAAGATTTTCACCTCTGGACTTTGAGGTTTGATGGATCAAGATGCAGACAAGGGTCTGGGGAAGGTGTTGAATTGATTAGCCCCACTAGAAACTCATATCTAGCATTGTACAAATTACAATTTCCATGCACGAATAATATAACTGAATATGAAGCTCTAGTGCAAGGATTGCTGATGGCACTTCAGAAGAAAGTCAGAGTTCTTCAAGTGTTCAACAATTCAGAATAAGTTGTGAAACAAGTGAGGAAGTAGTACTCATGTAATGATAAGAGGCTAAATAGATATAGAAACAGAGTTTGGGATTTGATCGAATTCTTTGATTGTTTCAATATCCAGCTGATTCCTAGAAGACATAATCATGTTGCAGATGTTTTAGCTCAAAAAACAAGCACATTAGAACCAAAAGCCATGACAGGATTAAAGAAGTTTACTGTCAAATTTGTCGCAACTTTGTCTATACTGATAATGTCACAAATTTTCAAGTCTTTGAGGATGACAAGCATATAATTGACTTCCTCACTTCATTAGATGTCTTCACCACTCAAATAATAGATGAAGAAGAAATGGAGCCTGCTGAGATGGATTTATAAGGAGTTCTTAATCTGAAAACAAATATAATTCCACCGGGACTGGTAGAGTTGGAAAGGATGTTTGATTCAAACAGCCTAGGAACCCAGAAGAAAGAAGGAGAATCTCCTGGAGAATAGTGTGAGCCTTGTAATTTGGGGATAGATGAAGAGATTAAGAATGTGTTAATTGGAAAGGCTAGTATTGAAGAGGAGAAAGCTGGCATCATTCACGCATTAAGGGACTATCATGAAGTTATAGCATGGAGCTATGAAGACCTCAAAATATGACACATCGATTATTACCCACACCATTCCACTGAAGCCAGGAGCAAAGCCATTTAGATAAAGGCAACGACCGGTGAATGCCTTGTTGGAACCTCTAAACTTCAAAGAGGTACAGAAACTGATATCAACAAGAATCATATTTCCCATCAGACATTCTACTTGGGTAGCAAATCTGGTTCCAGCCTGAAAGAAAAATGGTGAAATCAGACTCTATGTCAACTTTTAGAACTTAAATTGGGCATTTGAAAAAGATATTACCCACTGCCATCATTGGATGAAGTATTACAGATTGTTAATGGATCATAGATGATGTCTTTTCTGGATGGATATTCAAGTTACAACTAGGTAATGGTTGACTACGAAGATAAATTGAAAACATCTTTTACATGTAAATGGGGCATCTATGCATATCGCCAAATGCCATTTGGGTTAATAAATGTTGGTGCCACCTTCCAACAAGCGATGGACGTTGCCTTTAAGGGATTAGTTGGAAAATGCATCATAACCTATATGGACAATCTTACCATGTTTTCAAAAAGGTGAGAGGATCATGTGGCTAACTTAAGGAAAGTGTTACAGCGATGTAAGGTTTATGGAATTTCACTCAACCCCAAGAAGTGCATCTTTGGAGTGACTAAAGAAAAGTTATTGGGACATGTAATCTCTAAGTGAGGCATATCCATTGATCTCGACTAAATATAGGCAATCCTCAAGATACCACCTCCGGCTAGCAAGAAAGAGCTTAAGTCATATTTTGGGAAAATCAACTTTGTGAGCAAGTTCATCACTGGTTTTGTTGAAATCGTTGGACCACTCAATGCAATGCTCAAGAAAGATGCTAAGATGGATTGGACTCCAGAAGCAAAAACTGCCTTTGCAGAAATCAAACAAGCCATAGCCAATGCTCTAGTATTGGTAAGTCTAGATTACACACTACCATTCCACATTTACTCATTTGCATTCGAACACACTTGTGTAGCAATGTTAACCCAGAAGAAAGTAGTCAATGACGAAAGGCCCATCGCTTTCATGAGTACTCCATTAAAAGACGCAAAGTTAAGGTATCCCAACATGGAAAAGCAAGCATACGCTCTGGTGAAGGTAGTCAAGAAATTTCATCACTACATCTAAGGAGTCAAGTGATTGCTATAGTCCCTGATGCAGCGGTTAAAGCACTACTGATGTAAAGTGAACTTGGAGAAAGAAGGGGCAAGTGGGTGACTATCCTACAAGAATTTGATATAGATATACAACCCATGAAGTTGGTTAGAGGGAAAGCATTGACCAAATCTATGGTAGAGGTAGAGCCAGGCTTAGTCTCCCAGCAGTACATATTAGAAGATATCTTGAAAGATGAGTGGTATGGAGACATCATATTTTACCTGCTCAATTAGTGCTGCCCACCATAGTTAAATTTGGTTCAAAGAAGAGCACTTAAACTGAAAAGTAATAGCTATATGATAAAGGGATCAATACTTTACAAGAAGAATCACGAGGGGATCTATTTGAGATGTCTAGACAAGACAAAAGTAAATCAGGTATTAACCAATTTTCATGAGAGGTTTGGGACAAGCCACAGATCAGCCAATTCAAAAGCCAATCAAATCCTTCAAGCTAGGTATTACTGGCCTACGTTATTCAAAGATGCTTAATCACATGTAAGAACCTGCCACACCTGTCAAACTGCTGCACATAGAGAGCGACATGCCGCCATGCCATTGCAACCAGTTGTGGAGGTACGCCCATTCGCTCAGTGGGGCCTCGACTTTATCAGTATGGTTAACCCACCCTCCTCTGTAGGCCATAGGTATATTCTACCTACTACTGATTACTGTACCCATTGGTCTAAGGCAATAGCTTGTAAATAGTGCACCACAGAGGTAGTCATTGAATTTGTTGAAAAGCATATTATCACCAGGTTTGGATGCTTGTTTTCTTTAGTTTGTGATAATGGTCCTACTTTTTCATCACTATGTTTCTTTAACTAGGTATTTGATTATGGGATCATCCTAAAATTCTCATCTAATTACTATCCACAAGGGAATGGGGTAGCTGAATCCATGAACAAAAATCTACTTGAAGTAATTAAGAAACTGCTAGACAAAAACCCTAGGGACTGACACACTCAACTCAAATTTGCCTTATGGGCTGATAGAATTCAACACAAGGCTGCATTGGGAACATCACCCTACCATTTAGTCTACGGGATCGAGCCAATCTTTCCCATTCACTTAAGGATCCCCATCCTACAATTCCTGCAAGATTGTCTTGAAACCAATAATCAGTTGTCTTCTCGATTAGCCCAATTGCTGCACCTTGAAGAGAAACGTGACACTGCTATAGAAAACTTTGCTGAACACTAGGGTGTAGTGAAGTGATGGTTTGACAAGAGAGCCAAGGTAAAATCCTTCCACATTTTTTATTTAGTCTTGTATTGGGATAAAGCCCATGAGAAGAAAGGTGAGCATGGTAAGTTTGATAGACTTTGGTTAGGTCTATATCAGATCTACAAGATCCTTGGTGACAACACATATCGACTCAAGAGCCTTACTGGTGAGGAGCTCCCATTGCCTGTCAATGACCAGTTCCTAAAGCACTACTTCCAGGATTGAGAGGCAGTCATGCCTCCCCTTAGTGTACATAGTTAGGTTGCTTGTTTGCTTTGGTTAGATTAGGTTGCTATTAGACTAGGTTTGCTTTCCTGCTTTCACTTTCTGTAGCTGTTAGATTTTCCTGCTTTTGCTTAGTTAGTTGTCCTTTTAGTTTTTCTTTTATCCGCTGCACTTTCTTTTGCATGGGGTCTTTGTTTCTAGAGTGTGGTGGCAGTTATGTGGACCTGCAGATGTTTCCTTGTCGGGTAAATTATCTATGGTCTCTCTTTGAGAAGCTAAAGTTTTGCTTAGGTCTTGCTGTGGGTTCTGCTGTTATACCAGGGAGTATGATGTCTGCTCATGGGAAAAGAGTCATTAGTTAGCACACTTGAAGTGTTTTCTAACCATATATCTTTCACACTTTAAATGATCCTGAAGAAGCTGAGCGAATCTAGGTGATCTTGTGATAAGTGAAAAGGTTTGGATTCACATTTTACCACCCATACCAGTACTATGAATCCAGATGAAGATGGCAGGTGGTACTAAGTACTACTAGCCTATATTGGGTAAAAATAAAAGGTGTTTTTCAACACTAGACCTACTACAAGTATTTATATGAAGATAGTCCTTTTGAAAAACTCCTACATGAAGGATATTGTCTAAATATTATCAACATCAAATATCATTGCATCAGAAATATTGCTGAAAAATCACTATTTGCTTCTCTCAAGGCTCATCACATCTTAGCATTAGAGCATTCTCTTTGTGGTAAAATGATCCCAACTTCATATCTTATCGCGAAGGATCTTTGATGAACAAAAATGTTAAAGGATGGGAATGAATGCAATTGCACACACTCAGGTTTTCAGGATACATATGGGTGCACTGGTTAGTGGTCTTTGATTATTTGATAGGATATCATGCTTTCTCATATAATGTGTGTGAAACACATAGATTCAGGTTTGAACTGAAAATTTATCATTGAAATGCTCTGGAGCATTTCCCAGCAGAGTCACCATTTGGTGTGCCTCGAACACACGCCCCATTTCAAAAAATAGGGACCCCCTCTTTCAAATTTTGGCTTAAAGTGTCAAGAGAGATTTTCCACCCTCCTAAGTAGTCAAGTGGTCAAAGTGTACTTTTTGCCATGTTAGAAATTTGATGTCAAAAAATCATTTAAAAATCTGCTAAGTCTAAGTCCTTGCATTTTATCAAGTAGGTCTGATTGTCCTTTTGTGCTAAAACTGTTTCCAATCGACGTTTGCGCTGAAATGCCCTTCATCTGACCTTTGCGCTAAAAAGCCCCTTGTCCAAATTCTACACTAGAATGCTTTCCATCCAACCCAGCACTATTTTCTTACTTGACCTACCTTAGCACCACTTTTCACATCCACGGACCTTAGTGTTGGATCTAGTCAGCACTGACTTCACGTTGCATTGCATATTCACCAACTAGGTCAGAGGGTGTTAAAATTTCTGCCAGTCTGAGGAACTTCGAACTCCTGCAACACATGAAAATGGATTGGTCATTGTAGCGCTAAGAATGACACCTACTGACTAGGTCTGTGACACCTCAAAACCCCACCAAGTCAGATGAGATCAAAAGTCACGCAAACCCTAATTTCTGCTGAATCTTGCAATAGATACTTCATACGCCCTGTATTAATGGCCATCAATTTGGGGAAATAAAAGGAGATTTTTGTGGTTTATTAAGCTCATTTCAAATTTCACAAATACTTGGAGAGCTTTTGGGGACTTTTCAAGTGATTTCACTGCACAAACCCACGGATTCAACCTGAAGACCCCTTGCACACCTACACATTTCAAATCTTTTCACCTCGCAAACTAGGTAGGAGCTCATCCTTCCCTTAGGGTTTTTTCATTCAATTAGGGTTTTTTTTGCTTTTCCTTTCAAAAAAATGACAAGCATATGGGTGATATGAATTAGGGCATCTAAGCTAGGGTTTTGGTTTCTCGACTGTTCATCTTTTATAAAACCTTTGTTTAAATCTTTGAGGGAAATACATATTTTTGAACACCATCTGAAACCTCTCCAGTTGAAATTGGTAACTAGTAAAACCCTAGCAAAATAGAACAAGCTTAAATGCATTTGAATTAAGTGAAGATAGTTTGCACCAGGAATTGTCCGACTGACTTCAAAAACCTCGCGACCTATCTGGTCAGTCAGTGGCCTTGAAAATCCACAATGAGACTCAAAACTAAGATTTTCTTAGTGCTAAAAGACCCTCTCTCCGACCTCGGTCAGATGCACAAGAATGTCCCGCAAGTCAGTAATGCACCAAGTATCAAGAAAATGACTTTACACTGAAACCAATTCCATCCGACCTTGCACCAAAATGCAACACCACTAACTTTGTTAGTTGACCCTAAAAACCCCTCAAGGTCTGACATTGTCCAATCCCGTGCAGAAGTAGTGAAACATGTTTTGATCTCCCTATGCTGAATTTGTAACTGACTAACCTGAATGACTAACTTAAGTTAGTTCCCCTTTAAACCTGTGCAAGTTAGTTGATCATAAAATCTGCACAAAACCTTGTGAAGGCATGAACATTGAAAGACTAGTTGGTCAGACGGATCTGATTTCTCCACTGAGGTTGGTTGACCTCAAAACTAGCACTTTTTCTCCTGCAGGTCAGTAGAACCCGAATTTAGCGCAAATTGAGTAAAATGACTATTTTTAAGAAATTTTCAAAAGGAGAAGTGTAGGATGGAATAATGATTGCAATTAATAAATGATGATATTTTGCATGCTTTAAATGGGATTTTGCAGTATTTGGGTATTTATTACATGCATTACTATAGGATTGCTTATTATTTGATCATGTGATGAATGCAATGGTTAATGAATTTTAGACTTCGGTTCTTTTAAGTACATGTTGGTAATTTAGCAGATTCATGATGGATTCATTTGTTATAACATGGTTTGATAGTGTAATAGTCAACTTGATAATCATAAACTCTAAACTTAGGAGTTAGAGACTGCTTGAAGGGCCATCTGATGCAGAAAATAAAGACCTTGATGGGCCCAAAGAACCTTCTTCTTCTGCCCCTGACTGGTTGCGAAGTACAATATCATATCCTGAGCCCCAGGTAGAGATAATGAAATTAGACTTGAGCTCAATTTTGTCACAGGCTCAAAAGCCAAAGAAATAGAAGAAAGCAAAGGTACAATCTATAATTTACAAAAATGAAACTGGAGCTCAAAAAGATGAAGTAGCTGTCCCACCTCTTGATAGCAATAGAGAACAGGTCAGAGCAGAGGATTATGTTGTAACAACTGTAAATTTTGGACCAACTACACAAGCACAAGGAGTTGATGAGTTCAAATGGTCTGTTACTTCAATTTTGGAGCAGCTAGATAAGGATGAACTTTCAAAGAAAGAATTGAAACAACAAAATTAAGAGCTCCAAGCATGCCTTCAATTTCTGATCAAACCAGTAGATTCTGGAGGAGAGATAAGGACAATGCCCACCTTTTTGTCAAGAGATGAGATGTCCAAGCTGGGTGAAGTTCAAACATTCTCAAGAGGCACCCAAACATGGATGATCAAAGTATGTGAGAAGGGATGTGATACAATTGATGCTGCAATTGAATCACAAAAAAGTTTGGTCCACCTTCTTAAGCAATGGAGAGACCTGCAAAAAGAATGTGATTCTTTTGATGAATATTACTCTCATATGTTTCCTTGGGTTAAAGGTATTAGAGATTTGCCAGCCCAAACACTATTGGCTGAGAATATTTTGGTTGGTGACAAATTGTATAAAGCAACTGAATGATATCAGTAGATAAAGTTAAGGAAAGAAATCTTTGACAACAACAGGGAAGCCTACAAGCCAACAAATGATGACATATCAGCTTTAATATATCATATAAATGATACTCTGAGAGATTTTTTGGTAATGGACTACAATTATTTGGCACCATATGATGTGAACATTGTAGAGATAAACTACACAAGATAGTTTTTGAAAATGCTGAGTTAGATGTGGAGGCCAGGGTAGATAAAATCAGTGACCTCAGAGTTGAGTTTAATGCATTTCATAAGGGAAAGGTAGAAATAGAAAGGATATGCAATCAATATAGCTGAGAATTGGAAATGTTCAGATATCAGGTCAATCATCTTAAGAACCTGGATCCTATAGATATCAACCCAACACTTTCAGCCTAGCTCGACTATCGCAAGAAGCTAGCATAAGAAGATAAAGTAGGCTTGGATGGAGAGTCTTAGTGTGTTCTTTTGAATATTTTAAAATGTAATCCCATCACTAGTGTAAACTACTATATTTAGAGTGACATGTGACACTATTTTGTCTTTATTATGCCTCAAAAATGAGCTTTTCTATATTTATTCAGTTGGGTAGTCAAAATGTCTAGATTCAATGTATCTAGGGACTATTTTTCATCTTTTTCATAAAAGACAAAATGTAATCTGGGATTTGTCATGAGCTGTTATGAATGCATTTAATGATGTAATCTAGATCGTTGGTGTTGAGTTAATCTCCACTGTCCATTCAAAAACTTGGTATGCCGCTTCTCCTATATAAAGGGCTACCATTTCCATTGTTTGAGAGAGAGTTCTTGATGTTGAATTGTTGACATTCTACCATTTGAAGTAATGCAAAGCAAGTTTCTACAGTTACCTTGAGAATTTGTGTATCATATTTGCTTATCTGGTTTCATGGTTCACTTCTTGATCTCCAATAGTTAATTAGTTGTGCTTTTGCAATGTTCATGGTTTGCTGAAAGTATCTAATGAATGCTCTTAGTCCATACTTTTAGTTATTTGCTGATGGTAGGTATCTGAGCAAAGTTAGTCTGGGCTAATCAGTCATGCTTAAGTTCAATTGCATTTCATAAATTAAATTGCACCATTTATTGGGTATTTGATGAATGAATGTAATTTGAAAATTTCTCGATTTCCATTGAAGATAACATCATTTTCTGCAGTGCTGTAACATTCATTTTTAGTTTGGTATCTCAGAAAACTAGTTAAATTTTAGAGCATTTGTCTACTTGCAATAATCCATTCCCTTAAACCCTATTGCCCTTTTTACATTTTCTTTGAAAATAGTTGTTAGTTTAAGAATTTCAGTAGCATTTCACATTGTTTTATCAATTGAAATTATCAAGTGTTTGCATGAATTGTTGCTCCAACCATCAAAATCTAAGGATTGTATGTAAGACCCCTTGTTGGTACAGCTAGAAAATTCTGACTGAGAGATTCCAAGAAAGGTAACACCTATCTGTAGAAACCTTGGAGTAGTCTTACCTAGGGTAGGATACTGTTTAAGAGAGGTGTCAAACCAACAATCACACCTACGTTGTTGTGTGCTAAAACACTCATCAATTCACACCTGCATCACTGTGTGCTAAAACACTCATCAACACAAGAGTCTTCTACCTCTGCTTCAATCCAAGAAAATCAAGAGTTATGTCAAGAGTACACTTTAGAGCATGTGGAAACATCCACTCTTTATCTAAATCAAGATCAAGACACCTCCATCCAACCCCTCCATAACATTTACCTTTTCCATGATCAAGATATTACAGATGAAGAAGCTATCTAGGAGAAACTTGATCCTATATCCACACATGAGAAAGAAATCCAAATCCAACCTATCCATAACCTATATCTTTTCTATGATCAAGATATTATCATTGATGAAGAACCTATACATGACCACATTGATCCCATCACACTAATTCCTTTCTATGATCAAGATCCTCTCTATGATCAAGCTCCAATCTATGATCAAGATCCTCTCTATGATCAAGCTCCAGTCTATGATCAAGGTCCTATCTACGATCAAGTGAACCATGATGATCCTCTTAGCCAACTTTATGCATTCCATGGTCATGAGCTTATTCCCCCATCTATCCATAACCCCGTAACCATCCATGCACAAGAAGCCTCCCTTACTCCTATCCATCCTCCACATATTCTTATCTATGATCTACAAACATCCATTACCCTTGATGAGACAAAGGCCTCCCAAGAAAGCATAGAAGATCAAACCAATAATGATCCTCCACTATTTATTATCGACCATATTGCAAATCTGTTATCCTATCCCCTTGGTCTCACTACCTTCATCCATGAATGTTCTTCCTTAGAACACCAACAACCATTATCCTCTATCTCACCTTCCTTATCCCATAAGGAGATTGTTGCTAGTGTCCAAAGCACCCATAATCCCATTGTCCACCGCATACTCCAAAATATGAACTATCTAGGTAAAGGCTTATGCCTTCATGAACAAGGTACTTTGGAGCCTATCCATGTCAAAGTTCCTCCACCCTCTTATGGTCTTGGTTATATCTCACAAGAAAAGCATGTAACATCAGAAAATGTCCCCTTGGGGACTTTTGCCTCATAAGGTTTAGCTCCCAGGCCTTAGAGTGCATTTAGGACATTTTAGTTCATATTTTGGCATCCCAATGGACTACGACCTAGGTTCCATGGCAAATTGGACCTAGGTGGACCCCTTGAGCTATACCCTACCCAAAATAGGGGGGAAGGACTTGGGCACCCATGCCCTAGTCCTACCCTATTTTGGGGCAACCCCAATTCTCGGGTGTCGGTTAGTGACTGTTATTAGGTCCCTTTGTCGACACAGTAAGTTTGAATTTCAAATATCTTGGCGGGAGTGCTTGTAGTTGTATATAAAAGCATATTTAGGTATTCATTTGTAAACTAGATTTCAATTAGATGATCATTGTGAACTTTAGGCATTCTCAATGTGATTCAAGGCTTTGTATGGTGTTGCAAGAGCAGACTTGTATGTTTTATGTGTTGATATTTGCAGATTTGAGCATCAATCTTCTCATGGCATGAAGGGCATCTTCCTCCATGAGAGCTTCACTACAAGGTGACATATCATTGTGTTTTTATCATTGATTCCTTTAGTTTTTGCATCTGCCTCACAAGGGCACGCACTCTTTGTCTAACAATGGTGTTCAAAGTGTCCTTTGGCGCTTGACTGAGGCAAGCCTCTAAACACCACAACCCCCAAACCAAGTCTTGTGATTGTAGGTTATAGGTGTCACATCTGGAAAAAGTGGAGTTGCAGGAAGCCTTGGAAGACATCAGGGATTCAGGATTTGAAGAGAAGTCGGACACAGGAGCACTTTTGAGACTAGGGCGCTCGCAACAGTGTCCTTCGCAGACAGATCTCAAGAAACGAAAGTTACAAGGATGATCAGTGTCGGAAGGAAGTCTAGATTCCCTGAAAAAGTAGGTACCTTGGACTTGGGCACTCGCACCTTAGTCCCTGACTGTTCTGCCTCGAGACCCTTGTTGGTGCCTACATGAATATTTAGGTTTCAAGCAATTAATTTTGTAGGCACCTTCCCAAAAAAATCCAAAAAGTTCTAAGTCAGGGTTTCTGTCACCCTGATTTTCTTGCAGGGGGTCATATTTTATATGACCTAATTTTCTGAGGGGGGTGATATTTCAAATATCCGTCATCTTAGAGAGGATCACCATGATGTTTTGATATCACCCCAATGTTATG
Source organism: Cunninghamia lanceolata (assembly GCA_027924645.1). Classification (NCBI taxonomy): domain Eukaryota; kingdom Viridiplantae; phylum Streptophyta; class Pinopsida; order Cupressales; family Cupressaceae; genus Cunninghamia; species Cunninghamia lanceolata. The sequence goes on along the minus strand of BSBN01000378.1, from coordinate 4,339,098 downwards.
TTATCACCTCACAATCACTTGATCAGTGAAGTGCCTATTTAACGGCTTCATCATATTCCGCAGGGGGTCATCTTTCAAATATCACCTCATCTTAGAAGATCACCCTGATAGTGTGGATGTCAATTTTAAGTGATTGTTGATATCTACCTATCAGTCCAACTTCATATTTCTTGCGGGGGGTGATATTTCCAAGCATTAGTCATCTTAGGAAACATCACCCCCGCCGCCGAATATCACCTTATGCCAATATGATGATGACGTCATTAGGATCTGGTGGGATGCATCATGTGGTCTTTGGCATGATATTATCAGCAGATATGATGAGGGTCCCGTCGATCGCCTATGAGGACATGTACAGGTACGGAGGGATCATCAGTGAGGTATTTGGTTTGAATATGATGAGGAGGATTTTTCTCCGATGCACCAGGTTGCGTCGATGAGGTTGGTCATGGGGTGATATTTCTGATAAGGGTGATATTTCACACTAGGGTGATGTTAGATATCAGGGTGATATTTTATATTAGGTAATGTGGTCAGTCGGGTGATGTTTCCCACAAGGTGATATTACTGTTGATAACTGAGAGGGGGGGTGAATCAGTTATCTTAATTAATTTAACTTTTTGTTCTTCTTTAACAACTAGTGCAGCATCAAAGTAAATAAGCATCCATAATCATGAAAGTAAAAACAAAGTCAACACACATAACACAATGATTTTGACGTGGAAAACCCTTTTAAGGGAAAAACCATGGGGTGACTAACCCAAGAATGTATTCTCTGTTAGAAGAATAGAATTACAAAATGGCACTTGCCAATTAGGGCTCACTGCCTAAGCACACTGCTCACAAGAGGTTCACTGCCTATAAGAGACTCACTGTCTACAAGGTATGAAGTAATAAGATACTTGAACTGATGAGAAGCATCCACACATGATGAGGTTCAGTTTCGATTAGGCTCAATACACTGATCTACTACACTTCATTCTTCCTCTTCTTTGATACTGCTGTCCTGTCACATACTGGACCTGTATTACCGCTGTTACTCTACTCGTCTACTTTTCTTCGCACTCTACAACTCACACCACACACCTTCATACCGAAATCAACCTAGTATATATATCCGCACCAAGGATTTCATCCATTTTCTAGTCGGCATCTAGAATACTTCCTATTTTCCCAAACTCTTGGTCTGTCGGCTAAATCCTTGCTTATCAAGTGATGTGTATCAAAGAGATGCTTAGGGAAGTCATCAATCATGTTGACCAATCATGAATGATATCTTAAGAAACTTGATCACCATCAATAACTCATCCGAATTAAGGTCTGATGCTCTGCCGGTTAGTTCTTCCTCTGTCAACTCTGCTAAACAGGAACCCAACACTCAAGTGCTCATGTCTCTTCACTCTTCCATCACTGAAGGCTCAATCCCTGGAATCTATTAGTCAAGGTACTCTTCTTGACTTCCCCAAATCTGCACTTTACTGAGATACTCCCGTTGAGAGATCTGGACCTGACTGTCGGACCTTGCTACCTGCTTTGTTCTTGCTTACCAGACCACAACACTTCTTCAATCTGACTTCCGGTAAAGACACACCATGTCCCGTGGATGTGTGGGATGGACTTTGTTGCCATCAATGACAATACTTGTAAAGCCACACAGTGTCTCTTGCCAACAATCTCCCCCTTTGGCATTGATGGCAACACTTAGTGAAAAATGACTAAGTATCACACTGCACTCCCCCTTGGCTGATGCTCTGTTCTAATGTACACTTTACCGGAGCTCCCCCTTAGCTAGATTCCTCATTTTTCACTGCTCCTCACTCCCCCTTTGACATCAATGGCAAAGGGTGGGGTCCGCACACCAAAATTTGTAAAAGTCAATCTATACTTAGCCACATAAGTATATAACAAGTTATACTTACATATACTTAAGTATGTCCGCAAAGGTATTTTTTAACTGTACAACTTCGGTTGCCCAACTCTACTTCATCCTATCCAAAATTGAGATGTGACCACTCAATAGGAATGCAAAAGCTTCTGTTTTCTTAAGATCTATCAGGTCATTTGTCTGGGCTATGGCCTGTGCATCAGTTAGGGCCTCATGCATGGCCTCTAACTTAGGGATAATGATCCCTCTGAGTTCACCCATCTAGCTTATTATGTTCTTCCTTTCCTTCTCAAGTTTCTTTATTTTGTTTATGACTATAATAGTATTACACTCTTGATTTACTATGGACGAGAGAGGATCAAAACTTTGAGACAAACTTAGCAATTTATCCTCTTGCTCTTTTACTTTCTTCTCAATATCTTTGGTCACTTTAGGCCAAGATAAACAAAATTTATATATATCTCTGCCATTTTTGAGAGCATTTTCTAGGCTCTTTATTCTGATATCCATAACTCTTCTATCATTGGTTATTAGCCCTTGTACCTCTGATAATATTTTTACCAAAAACTCCTTCTGGACTTTATCTTCTGCTGACTTCTCTAAGGAATCAAAATGTGTGCTAACACTATTAACTAGAGATTTGAGATTACCGGATGAAGAGGCTGAGGGATCCTTCTGAAAAGATGGCATGATCTTCTCCAATACACCAGATGTAGTTTTTATGAGCTTGCAGTCTTCCATGTGAGACTTCAGAAGTTTTTCTTTTGCCTTTGCTAAAGTAAAGGATGCTAGCTTCATGTTTTGAACTGGGGAGAGGGAGTCAAAATTGAATGGTCCTTGAAGAAGATCTGGTTCATCAAATTCCATCATCTCCTTGGTTAAGAATTCTTTGACTGCTTCTGCTATGTCTCTTGCCAGTGACAAGATTTTGTCCCCTTTTGCAGCCTTACCACTATCATCTGTTGTCTTTTTTGTTGGAGTTTTCTCTCCTTCTGCAGCCTTACTACTGTCATCTTCTTTTTCCTTCTCCTCTGCTTCTTGACTGATCTTCTCTTCTACTCTTTCTTCTTCTTTAGATCTGGAGTCTGCAGGGAAAACCAGAGGAGGGATGTTTTCTTGTTCATGGACCTCCTCTTCTGGAGCAGAGGATTCTATGTCCTTATCTTTCTCTTCACATGTCTCCTTTACCTCTTCTGCTACAGTCTTAGTAGATTTTTCTTTGTTATCCATTCCTGAGGGATCATCACCTAAATCCTCTATAACAGGAATATTGAATCTTTTATAGGCATTTCAGAGGATTTCTTCTATTTCTTTTGCCACTTTATCAGTTTCTCCAAGCATGAGTAGATTCATTCTAGCCTTACTCCAGAACTCATCCTTGCAATCCTTGAAGATCATATCCATTTGTTTCAGAGTAATTGAAGGATAGACCTGAATAGCTATCTATTCTCTAATCTCTAAGTCCTTAGCCTTGGCATTTTCTTTTCTCATTTCAAATTCCTTCTCTAAAATTTTAGGAATTAGAGAAATTATTTCAATAAATGCTTTATTGTATATGTTCAAGTACTTAACTGTGGCTTACTCCAAGATCTTTCTATCTGCATCATTATATGCATCATAGAATTATGTTATTGGTTGCAGGTTCCCATCCACAATAACTGCTTTAACTACATCATCTAAGGACAGAGTGGGCCTTTCAATAAACTCTTCTGCCTCTGTCTCTTTGTCTTCACCGGATACTTTCTTCTTCTTCTTCATCTTCTTGATCTCTTCATCAGATTCTGTCTCTTCTTCATCCTTCTGACTGATATAAGACCTTGTTGCCTTGGTCTTTGTTCTCTTTTCTCCTTTACCAGATGATTTTGATTTTGGTTTTGATGCCTTAGATCTCTTAGTAGTGGCAGATGTAGAGCTCTTAGAGGATCTGGTCTGGGAGGGGGCTTCTACCAGAGCACTTTCTTTTTCTGCTCTTTCCATCTTTTCTCTGTTTGCATCAAGTACCTCTTTTGAGATGCCATACCTTTTGGCAACATTCTCTACTTCTTTTCTCACTTTTCTCTTCATCTTTGGTTGCCTTAGCTCCAGATGAATCTTCACACTCAGCTCTTCAAAGTTTCCAAACCTTTCTGCCTTGGGATCCTTGGGCTGACTTAGCATGTGCTGAACATGCAGCTCTACAATTTTCTCATCCACTTCATACCCCATTGGTGTGATCCATACTGTTCTTGGTTCTACTACCTCCATCAGACATTGATCAGTGTCTACCATAAAGCACACTGTATTTTTGTATTTTTCAACTAGGGATTGAGGAATTCTTTCTCTAGCCTGCATCATGCTTTGGAAGTTTTTGAAGTAGGCCCACAGTGCTGTGTTTTGTGCCTTGGCATCACCAAGCCCATGTAAGTAATCTCTAATTTGATTTGCAACAAGTCTGTCATTCTGCCATACCCAGCCACTAGATCCGGGTAGCTCATTCATATAATAGAAGAACAAACAGAGTATCAAGCCACCGTATTTGAAGGAGTTCTTCTTGTCCTTCTTTATCTTCTACAAATTTTCCAAAAGTTGGTTCAGAAGGAGCTCATAGAGATCATAGTCAACATTCTTCCTTAACATTTCACAAGCAGTATATATAGCAGTTTTGGATATTGAATTCTCCCTACTGGAGTGATATATCTTATATCTAATTATCATTGATGCAAATTTGATATCCAGATCTATGATATCCTCAATTGTCATAGCTCTTTTATCAAATTTCAATCTGGTAGCCTCACTTACAATTTGGTTTTTGACAGATTTGAGAGTAGGAATCCCATCGGTTGAGTGTAATCTACTTACTGTCCTAATGGCATCCTTGGTTATCTTGAATGGCCTCATCAACCATATAAAGTTATCATGCATTCTACTTAGAACATACCGGACCCATTCATCTTCCATAAAATAGGGGAAATGAATTCATTGTGCAAAATGTTTGTCTCAGATAGCCTTATACTGAGGTTTGAGATCAAAAAAGTCATCTATTAAATAATTGTGATAGATATCTGACAACTTGGATTCTCTAAACTCTTCAATGTTCACATGAATGTATGCCCTAATGTCTTCAACATGCAAAACCCCATGTGGAATGCTAGAAAATGCACCTAAAGGATCCGCTTCTAGAGATTTGTAGGGATGTTTCTTAAATTTAGGGCATGGCCTATCAGAAATCTTTACAACATTCGAAGTAGTCATCTTTAAAGATTCTGAGAAAGAGTGGAAAATACCTCTTACACCTTTTAGGGTTCACGGAATGAGAAGAGATCACCAGCTGATTTGAATTCTACGATTGATCCTTGAGAGAGATGAGGCAAACTTGTTTGCAAAGCTCTTCTTGTCTATTTCACCAACGCAAATATGCAAATGAAGAGTAAATGAACCTTTTTATTACTGAGCAAACCCTAATTTCTTATTGTAATAAATGTGCAACTCAAGTCATTTTGGTTGCCTTGTTCTCCTTGTTCTGAGAAAGATCTTTTTCTAGATTACTGAGATATGCTTCGAATTATACTTGGTGATTATTGACAATCTATCTTTCTTTCCTCAATCATTCAATCTATCTGTAGATCAAGATTCCTCAATTTTGAATCAAACCGGATCTAACTGCAAAGACCTGCTTCTTACAAGATGATTGTAAAACCGGATCAATCTTTAGAAGATTAGCCTCTTCTAAACTCCTTGTGGATATCTTAACCAAAACTTATTTAGATATTTTTCTGAGATGCCTTTCAATCCGCCACTTGCCATGTGCCAATTTCAGGGATCAATTGACTGGCTAGGGGAAATAGTTTTCCTTTGTGACTCCCCCTAAGCCAGAGCTCATCTATTCAGTTTTTGGAAGGAATATCAGCACCAGATTCTGGTGCGGATCCATCCCCAACATTTTCTGTAATTCTCTTCACCCAAATCTTGTTCATCTCCCTTTGAATTTCATCTACATTTACTTTTCCTTTTCCTTTGTCTTGGTTTTGATTATGATGCACCGGACCCCTATTGTTCTAATTCTTACTTCTACAAAATTTGACAATATGACCAAATCTATTGCAATTGTAGCAAACAACACTTCTTTGCATAATTGACTGATATCCTCTTGATCTACATTGATTAGCCATATGTCCCATTCTATTGCATGCAAAACATCTACCATTGAATGAATTGTTCATTTGCATATTTTTGCATTCATGAGTTTTGTGACCATACCTTTTGCAATTAAAACACTATCTGGAGAAGGATGAACTAGTCTGATTCTTTCTTCTTCTGCACTGATTTACTTTATGACCAAAGTTATTGCAATTGTGGCAATATCCATTGAAGGAAGGATATCTTTGAGCATTTGGTTGCCTTACCGAAGGACTTCTAGGCCTGTTTCTTGGAATTTCTAATTTGGAGTTCTTCTGACAGGATCCAAAGCTTTCACCTTTTTCATATCCCAAGCCTTGCTTGTCATCTACCCTCTTTTAGTTTTGAAGAAGAACTTCAAGTTGAGCAAAGCTTATCTTGAATTTCTCTTTGTATTCATTTGCTGTTTGAAGCTCCCTTTTAAGAGTGTCAATCTAATTCTCAAGTTGTTCTTCATTATCTCTGGCTTCTTCAAGATCAGATTCTAGATGCCTAATTATTCTATCCAGTTTGTAGCAGTCTTCTGATTTCTCCTTAAGAGATTGTCTTAGATCATCTTTAGTTTTTCATTTCTCTTCAATTTCTTGAGTGAATTTCATAACTCCTGATTCCATTTCATGTCTTACCATAATGACCTCTTTTGATAACTTTTCACATAACTTGGTTTTCTCCTTCAGATCTTCATTTGTGTCATTGGCTTCACCTTGACTTGCCAATTGTTGAAGCAGACCCTTTCTCTTTTTCATAGAGATACTTAGTTTCCCTTTTAGTTCATTTATGAAATCATCAGCCTGTTTGAGTCTTTCCTTTAATTCATTGACTTCAGAGTTAGATTGCTCAAGATCATCTAGGGCAGACTGAAGTTCTCTCACACCATACACATCCATTTGAATTCCCAGAACTTCCTCAAGCTGTTAGGCTTTGTTTGGAGGAACTTGGCTCTAATACCAATTGTTGATAACTGAGAGGGGGGTGAATCAATTATCTTAATTAATTTAACTTTCTGTTCTTCTTTAACAACTAGTGCAACATCAAAGTAAATAAGCATCCATAATTATGAAAGCAGAAACAAAGTCAACACACATAACACAATGATTTTGATGTGGAAAACCCTGTTAAGGGAAAAACCATGGGGTGACTAACCTAAGAATGTATTCTCTGTTAGAAGAATAGAAATACAAAATGGCACTTGCCAATTAGGGCTCACTGCCTGAGCACACTACTCACAAGAGGTTCACTGCCTATAAGAGACTCACTGTCTATAAGGTATAAAGTAATTAGATACTTGAACTGATGAGAAGCATCCACACATGCTGAGGTTCAGTTCTGGTTAGGCTCAATACACTGATCTACTACACTTCATTCTTCCTCTTCTTTGATACTGCTGTCCTGTCACATATTGGACCTGTATTACTGTTGTTACTCTGCTCCTCTGCTTTTCTTCACACTCTACAACTAACACTACACACCTTCATACCGAAATCAACCTAGTATATATATCCGCACCAATGAATTCATCCATTTTCTAGTCGGCATCCAGAATACTTACTATTTTCCCAAACTCTTGGTCTGTTGGTTGAATCCTTGCTTATCAAGTGATGCGTATCAAAGAGATGCTTAGGGAAGTCATCAATCATGTTAGCCAATCATGAATGATATCTTAAGTAACTTGATCACCATCAATAACTCATCCAGATTAAGGTCTGATGCTCTGCTGGTCAGTTCTTCCTCTGTCAACTCTGCCAAACAGGAACCCAACACTCAAGTGCTCATGTCTCTTCACTCTTTCATCATCAGAGGCTCAATCCCTGGAATCTATTAGGTAAGGTACTCTTCTTGACTTCCCCAAATCCACACTTTACTGAGATACTTCCTCTGAGAGATCCAGACTTGACTGTCGGACCTTGCTGCCTCCTCTGTTCTTGCTTACCGGACCACAACACTTCTTCAATCTAACTTCCAGTAAAGACACACCATGTCCTGTGGATGTGTGGGATGGACTTTGTTGCCATCAATGACAACACTCGTAAAGCCACATAGTGTCTCTTGCCAACAATTACATGTCGGGATATCATGTAGGAGGTTTGCTGATGGCGCGGGTCATGATGATGAGGTCTTGGCGGATGGTTAGTTGTTCACGCAAGGTAAAATTGCATGACATCATATGTGCTCATGACCTAGTTTATAAAGTATTGAGGAGGTCACTATGGGATGAATGTGGGATAATTAGTTCCCACATGATTTGAAAAGGTCAGGTCATGATTTTTGGTGAGAAAATTTCAAAGGTGCACAGTCTACTGCATTTCCCAAGGCCGCGGGTTGGTATTCCTTTAATGGCGGATCTTATAGGGTATGGGCGAAGGCATGGACGGATCAACCATCTGATTGAAGATGTGAATCCCTAGGCGGCGGCACAAGGCTTGAGTTCAACCACCCTATCTCCTCCTCTACCTGCTGCATTCAATGTTGAGCGAAATTTTCTCATGATGCACTATATCTGGTGAATTTTGAATTGCCATGTGATTAATGTTGAGTTCACCTTCCTTGCTGTATATAGCAGGCTGTGTGACTCATTTTCAAGGTTGTTGAAGAGCTGGGCATTTTTGTGTGAATAGTGAAAAATAGGGCATTTCCTTGCTGTTTGATCTCATTTTGGAGTTTATGAGTTGCATTATGAATGTACATTGTAGATATTTTTAGTTTCACTGTTGTTCTATATGAAAAATGCTCTTATGCATGTGTTTAGCTGCTTGTCTCCATGTGTTGTATGCTTTTCCTTCTTTTGAATCTAGCTGCTAAGGGTTTCTCAGGTTCTAGGGTATGGATTTCTATAGCACATGCTTCATCTCTAACTTCCATTCAAGGAGTGGATTAAATTGTTTTAGGTGAAGTATGGAGAAGGTTGTATGTTAGCTGGGATACATGTAAGTAGAGGAAGCTAGATACCTATTCTTGGGTGATGTTTGTAAGGCAAGCATCAGTCTAACCCCTTGAAACTTGAATGCCAAATGCAATCCATTCTCTTGTATACGTCTAGTTGACTCCTTGCCCTGAGATAGGCACTAGTCTGCTCCTGGGTTGGTAGTTATGATTCAAAACCCCCTGTCTTGCATCCAAAACACAAAATCCATCTTTTCATAACTTCCATCCTATTAGTGTGTAGGAGTAGGATTAGGACCCTTGCATACTCTCATCCACAACCAGATAAATATGTCCAAGAATGTTGCCAACCTTGTGATGTATCATGCACATCTTGGTCCACACATGAGAGTATTCTACCTGTTGTTGTCAAGCTAAACCTTTCTGTCATTGGGCTAGTCAAGGTTATATCTTTAGCTATAGGGATACCCCCCTTGGTGCGGCATAACCAAAAGTGAAGGGGAGGTAGCTCACGCAACCTCCTGTATCTGTTGCCTAAATCTGCCTATGCATTGGAGCTGGCAAACCCTCTGTTGATTTGGGAACCAACAGATTTGGTGACTCTACTGGGGAGAGTCAAGTGTTTTTGAAGGCTGGGAGAGTCAAGTTGTTGCAGCAATACCAAACAAGAACCATGTAGTGCTCTGCTGGTGTGATGAATCCAGAAAACATAAGTGCCTTGTTGATATTTTGTCCTCTCTATAAGAGGTGGCGACTCTGTTGATTGAACCTATCAAAGTTGCAACATATTTCTAGGTATCCATCTTTTCATTCAAAATAATGAGTTTAGAGCAGGAAACCTGGTTGTGTTCTCAAAGAAGACCATTTTTTCTTGATAGATATAAGCCCATAAATTTCAAAGGAATATATGGTTACCCAAATGTTATTCCCAATAAGATTAGAAAATGTTTGCCAAAATACAGTGGATTAAATTCTGAATTTGTAAACAAACATCTGCAAAAGTTTTGCAATTTGATAGAAGATTATGAGGTAGAGGCTGAAGATGTAGTAATAAGACTTTTTGTTCAGTCATTAGAGGATGATGCTAGGATCTGGTTTTTAGACCTGCTTGTGTGTTCAGTTTCTTCATGGGTAGATTTAGAAGTTGCATTCCTAGAGCAGTTTGGTGAAAGATTTGATTTAGCCTCATTGATCATACATTTCATGAACATCTAAAGGGAAGATGAGGAATTGGTTCTAGCCATTAATCTTAGATTTGTTAAGTTGCTCAAGCAGATCCCTGAATATATGAGGCCCAATGATGCATTGTGATTGATAATTTATTTGGCTACATTTGATAAGAAAATGAGTTATAGATTGAGAGATAAAGAACCAACCACACTTCACCAGGCTTTCAAATTTGCTATGGATATTGAAAATAATCAAAAATATGGAATGCCAGTAGGTTTCATGACTACAAGTTTTCAAAATAGTTTTCAATGTGAATGTATTTCTGCTTTCCCAGTGTGTTCATTGAGAGATGATTCTGTAAAGGGGAGTATATCTCACAACAATGGGTGCAGCCATGATGTGATGCATAAACATTAAGAAAATGTTGTAGAAAATGTGAGCACATCCTATAATGGTGAAGACAAAGATTGTTCTCAGCCTCTAGAAGAAAAGCTTGCAGATGCAAAATGCTCTTCAAATGATGAAATGAAAGATATACATGAAGTTGCATCCTGCAGTGATAGGCATATCTTAGTAATTCCAGAATATTTATATGAGGTGGATATGCAGAGCTTCAATCTGAATATAGAAAACATTGATTCAAGGGATGGTAGTGAATATACTAATGATTGTCAGCATTCAGATACATATATGAGCCTTTCAGATGATGAAATATATGTGGATGCTGAATATGAGTGTTTCCTTGGAGATTTTGACCACCTTCACAGTGTAGAGGTTGAAAAATTTGCTTTTGGTTATTAGTGCATTGGTGAAGAGGACAAATAGGGTCACTATTTAGATGTGAATGAACATGTTGCAGATGTGTGTGCTCATACAGTTGGGGATACTGCTAGTTGTAGGGGTAATTATGAAACTTTCAGTGAAGGGCTGCATTCTGAATTATTTATGCCTTCTTTTGAGACATTCCAGGTGGACCTTAATGATAAATTTTTTGATCACAATGATGATGGATATCTAAATGTTCATAAAGATAAATATGACTATGAGATGTTGCTTGTGCCTGAATATTGTTTGTTTGATTCAGAGAATCTCTTATTTTTTGAAGAAGGGCAAAATTCTGAGGTGGATTCATTTGTTTCATGTGAGTCTGTTATCTTTCCAGGAAACATCAGTGACTCATATGATGATGACATTCTACAATTGATGATAATGTATGTTGATGAAGCTAGTTGTAGATTTGTTAAAGAAAAAGAAATGAGCAGCAACATAAATAATTGCAAAGAGGGTTTCTGTAGGCAGTTAAACGCTTTCAGGCTTCATTTGAAGAAATCAAAAGAAAACTAAGTGTTTGACAAAGGAAAATTCTGGTTTTTCCTTTTTGGTGGCCCTAGGCCGCCATGTTTATTTTAAAAAATAATGTGTTTGTGATGCAGGTTGGTGCAAGTTTGACTCTGTGCCCAATGGATAAGGGACCGGTCTACATCCCAGATATCTATGGTTCTTGCCATGCCTACAAGAGGCATGCATCCCTAGACAGAGCTAGTGTTGGTGCCTGCATGAATATTTAGGTTTCAAGCAATTAATTTTGTAGGCACCTTCCCAAAAAAATCCAAAAAGTTCTATGTCAGGGTTTCTGTCACCCTGATTTTCGTACGGGGGGTCATATTTTATGACCTAATTTTCTAAGGGGGAGTGATATTTTGAATATCTGTCATCTTAGAGAGGATCACCCTGATGTTATGTTATCACCTCACAATCACTTGATCCACGAAGTGCCTGTTTAAGGGCTTCATCATATTTTGCGGGGGGGGGGGGGGTCATGTTTCAAATATCACCTCATCTTACAAGATCACCCTGATAGTGCGGATGTCAATTTTAAGTGAGGGTTGATATTTGCCTATTAGTCCGACTTCATATTTCTTGCGGGGGGTGATATTTCCAAGCATCAGTCATCTTATGAAACATCACCCCTGCCGTCGAATATCACCTTATGCCAATATGACGATGACATCATCAGGATCCGGTGGGATGCATCATGTGGTCTTTGGCATGATATTATCAACAGATATGATGAGGGTCCCATTGATTGCCTATGAGGACATGTGCAGGTACGGAGGGATCATCGGTGAGGTATTTGGTTTGAATATGATGAGAATTTTTCTCTAATGCATTAGGTTGCGTCGATGAGGTTGGTCATGGGGTGATATTTCTGATAAGGGTGATATTTCGCATCAGGGTGATGTGAGATATTAGGGTGATATTTTATATCAGGTGATGTTTCCTGCAAGGTGATATTACATGTCGGGATATCATGCAGGAGGTTCGCCGATGGCGTGGGTCATGATGATGGGGTCTTAGCGGATGGTTAGTTGGTCACGTAAGGTAAAATTGTGCAACATCATATGTGCTCATGACCTAGTTTATAAAGTATTGAGGAGGTCACTGCGGGATGAATGTGGGATAATTAGTTCCCACATGATTTGAAAAGGTCAGGTCATGATTTTTGGCGGAAAAATTTTAAAGGTGCACAGTCTACTACATTTCCCAAGGCCACGGGTTGGTATGCCTTTAATGGTGGATGTTACAGGGTATGGGCAAAGGCATGGACAGATCAACCACCTGATTGAAGATGTGAATCCCCAGGTGGTGGCACAGGGCTCGAGTTCAACCAGCCTGTCTCCTCCTCTACCTGTTGCATTCAATGTTGAGCGCCATTTTCTCATGATGCACTATATCTGGAAAATTTTGAATTGCCATGTGATTAATGTTGAGTTCACCTTCCTTGTTGTATATAGCAGGCTGTGTGACTCATTTTCAAGGTTGTTGAGGACCTGGGCATTTTTGTGTGAATAGCAAAAAATAAGGCATTTCCTTGCTGTTTTATCTCATTTTGGAGTTTATGAGTTGCATTATGAATGTACATTGCAGATATTTTTAGTTTCATTGTTGTTCTATATGAAAAATGCTCTTATGCATGTGTTTAGCTGCTTGTCTCCATGTGTTGTATGCTTTTCCTTCTTTTGAGTCTGGCTGCTAAGGGTTGTAGACACCCTAAAATGACCAAGTCGTCGAATCACTTGCATTTCATAATATGTCTAATCATCTGCATTTCAACGTTAATTAAATAATCTAATTATTTAATTAATTTCACCAAATTCTTCTAAATCACATACTTGCGACATTAATTAAATAAATCCTCGTTATTTAATTTATTAAATTAAATTCCTCTATTATTCTTCCATAATTAAATAATTTTAATTATTTAATTAGATCATTGTCACCTTCCAAAATTCACATCCACATTAATTAAAATATATCCCATTATTTAATTAACTCAACAAATTCCCTCTTATCTACAATTAAATAATTCTTAATATTTAATTAAATCAAAATCATTCTTTCAAAATCATGCACAACAATTAAATAAATTTATTTATTTAATTTGCTTTTCAAATCTTCTAAATTAAATAATTCTAATTATTTAATTACTTCTTCCAATAATATCTCTTTTAAATTTAAATAAATCAATTATTTATTTAAATTGCTTTTTCTTCTAGATTGAGTTATCTCTAATATAACTCAAGCTTTCTTGCTCATGCAATTAAATATTTCTAATATTAAATAAAGCAAAATATCTTCTTATTCTCATGCAAATCCCTTCTTCTTGTTTTAAATCACTTAACTGACTGTTATATTCTGTTAATTACTTTAACTCATTCTTCTATTCTTGATAACTCCTCTCATGTGAAAGAAAGCAAGACACGTCTTCTTCTCATTCGTTGCACGTTCCTCAATTTATCTCCTCTGTTGATTCTTCTGAATTATTTGGACCATTGATTGATCTTCATTGAAACCTATATAAACCCCCCTCATCTCCTTCATTACCTCTCTCTTCGATCTTATTCTCAGGCATACTTAACAGAGCTTTGAGCATACAAACGCATCGATTGAGCAAATTTACGATCTCTTAACATTGATCTCTTGAACACTCCACTTGCTTGTTGCAGCTATGGTTTCGCAACTTCATTGAGCAATCCACACATCTCTAAAGGGAACAATACAGATTTTGGTAAGAGCTTTCATTTGTCTTTGATTCTATGATAATGGCTTTTACTTAGATTGGTTTGCTTTATGTGATTGGTTTTTGGTTTTATTAGTTTAAATTTAATCAATTTTTCCTCATACATAAGGGTTTCTCAGATTCTAGGGTATGGATTTCTGTATCACATGCTTCATCTCTAACTTCCATTCAAGGAGTGGATTAAATTATTTTAGGTGAAGTATGGAGAAGGTTGTATGTCAGTTGGGATATATGTAAGTAGAGGCAGCTAGATACCTATTCTTGGGTGATGTTTGTAAGGAAAGTATTAGTCTAACCCCTTGAAACTTGAGATAGGCACTGGTCTGCTATGATCCAAAACCCCTTATCTTGCATCTAAAACACAAAATCCATCTTTTCATAACTTCCATCCTGTTAGTGTGTAGGAGTAGGATTAGGACCCTTGCATACTCTCATCCACAACCAAATAAATATGTCCAAGAATGTTGCCAACCTTATGATGTATCATGCACATCTTGGTCCACACATGAGAGTATTCTGCCTATTGTTGTCAAGCTAAACCTTTCTGTCATTGGGCTAGTCAAGGTTATATCTTTAGCTATAGGGATACCCCCTTGATGCAGTAGAACCAGAAGTGAAGGGGAGGCAACTCACGCAACCTCCTGTATCTATTGGTTGAATCTGCCTGTGCATTGGAGCTGGCAAACCCTCTGCTGATTCAGGAACCAGCAACCTTGAAAATAGGTATTCTATGATTTTCTATTTTACTTCCGTTTGCAAGAGTTTTTTCTGTCTTTCGTCAAACTATCATCATATTTGCATAATTAGGGTTTTAATGGTTAATTGGCTATAAGAGAAGGAAAAATTGATAATTAATTCTCTAATCCAAGTTTGCCTTCATTTGCAAGTGACCTTGGGTATGATAGTGCTCGACATTCAACCCTAAATCCTTCAATGTTTAGTGGAAAGGAGGGTTTTAACATCTAAACAACAAAAGATTAAGAAAATCCTAATTTTACACTAAACATTTTTGGTGAACCCATGTTTTTGGACTTAAATGGAAATTTTCTGAGTGTTTGTCTTCAGATTTGGTGTGGTTTCATTCATTCATTTGGTCATTTATTTTATTACATTGAGAAAAAAATTCAAAAAAATTGAAAAATTGGAAACATACAAAAGAATTGCATTGTTTCGCTTACTAAATTGCATCAATTCTTTCTAAATTTTCCTAATTCATGATTTTTGCATCAGATCTGATATAAACTATAGAAAAATCCAAAAATTCAAAATTTTGCCTTGCATTTTCATCATTTAATTGCTAGGGTTTTGTGGAAATTTTGACAATTTTATATAACCTAGTAATTCTAAAATCTAGGATTTGTAGGCAAAATATTTTATCAGATTTTTCTACTAATTTTAGAGGCTCATTCAAATTTACATTTGACTATAGTCTTGCATTTTAGTGTGAATTTACATTTAGATTTAAAAGATTTGCATAGAAAATTTCAACAAAAACTAGCAATTTTGATGCATTTTCATTAAATTTGCATGGGCATTTTGCATATTAAGGCTTTAAAATCATTTTCAGATATGAGAGTAAGTCAATTTCATCATAAATTAGACTTCAAATCATTGACATAGCATTTTATCCCAAGATCTCAAACCTAGGGCTTCGAAAACAATAATTTTCACTAAAATTGGCCTTATCAACTCTCTAAACTTGCACTATAGGTGTGTTGTGAAGGATATTTTTGCATTACTTTTCTATTATCAGGGTAATAATTTGATTTCCCTCACAAAAAACTCCAAAACACCCTTTTATCAGGCTCTTGTAGTGAAAATTTTGTAAAAAACCACACATTTTGGCTATTTTTGCCCTAGGGTTTGACCTAGTTTGCAGTCCAAGCATGTTGTGATCAATTTTATGGATTTAGGTGACTGATATTATTTATATTATTTTTTGTACCTCCTAAAATTACTTACAACACCCCTTTTACTAGGTCTTGGAGTTGAAAAACTGTGAAAAATTGCATATTTTGCTATATTTCACTAGGGTTTTACCTTAAGTGGCACTACAATCATGTTGTGTTGGGCATTTTTGCATCAAGTGGCTATCATTTCTGATATTATTTTTTGTACATCATCATTTTCCTCATAACGCCCTTTGTTATGCTCTTTTGCATTGAATTTTGGTGAAAAAAAATGCCTATTTTGACTTATTTTCACTATATTTTGACTTGGCATTATCTTGGATTTGCATCAAGAGTGTGTTGGGAGTGATTAGATTACTATTTTGGACTAATATCAGACATATAAATTTCTTTCCTTGATCAAAATCCTTACAACATTCTTTGTTTCATTCATTGGCATTGAAAAAGTATCGAAAAATCAAGCATTTTAAGATCATTTTTGCATATAGTTTTGCACTTGACTTTTATATAAAGTTTAAAAGGATTTTCAAAATCTGATCTTACATTGAAATGGCACCTTCATTTCATTTTTCAATGGTATCTTTTCATACATTGGTTAAAAACCTTGATTTTGACCAATTTTTAACCCTCATGAGTGAACATCTTATGATATTAGAAAGCTTAACTGAGTTCTTCTCCATGAGTAGAAAGGAAAAAGATGATGATGATCCCATAAGTTATCCTACTTCCCCTATAATTGAATACTCAAATGAGAAGACTAGGGATAGCTTTAGTAATTCCACTACTCTCCCGGACCAAGATGAAGCATTTGTGAATGAAGAGCTCCCTTTAACAAAGAACATTCCATGGGTAGAAAATAAGCATTCTGTTGGTTTTTTCCCTGACTGGATACTCATTCCCAGATTTCCCTACAAGGTAGCCATCAGTGATCAACAGGATCTCTGGGCTAGGGGCCAACAGTGTAGGAGATAGACTCTATTTTTATCTCCTCTTCTTCTTCAGGCTCTGCAAAACCTAGGGGGGTATTCCCTATTCAACACCTCATGAGAATATGCTTGTGAGATTGGCTTGGGATGTTGACACAAAGCAGATAAGTCCTCCTGTAAGTAGACCAAGACTGTGAGATAAGAGCAAAGGGGCTAGCTTTGGGCCTATGTTCAGTTGTAGATAGAGGACTTTGGATCCTAAAACTACTTCTATAGTCCTAATGGTTATGGTTGGAGTTTGATTTTAATTTATGTTTGGATGCAAACCTGGACCTTGGGTCACAACAAAGATACCAAGACAGATCGGTGCCTATCTAGGGCTCAAAGTCAGTAGACATACATATGTGAATGTTTAGCACAAACCTAAAACATCAGATTTCAAGGGGTTTTTAACATGTCTGCCTTACAGACAATACCCAAGAGAGAGTATTAGGTTATTTCTACTTGCAACTATCCTTTTTGCAATGTATTCTCCTCAACACATAGTCCAAAACATTCAATCTACTCCTTGACCAGAGGTAAGAGACTAAGCATTCAATATAGAAAACCTATATTCTAGAATCTATAACACCCCTTAGATGTTCAGAGTCAGAAGAAAAACACATTCAGTCTGGAGACAAATAACCAAATACATGTTATGAAACATTATTCATTTAAGTCAACATGAAATTGACAATTCTATGCATAATACATACAACATACAATTCATAAACTACCAAAGAAACCTGAAATAGGGTCACTAGAAGGTTGTATTCCTATTGCAGCACCAAAAAAATTGTCCAAGTTTCCAACCACCCCAGAAAGAGTAACACAGTCTGCTTAAAACAGCTAGAAAGTGTACCTTGAGCAATTAATTACATGGCAAATTCAAAATTTGCCAGATACATTACATGAGAACAATGGCACTTATCAAAAGTAAATGCAGTTGGCATGGGAAGAGACAGGGGAGGCCTCGGGCCTTGCGCCACCACTTGGAAATCCTCATCCATGATCGGGTAGTTTGATCATTCATGCCATCGCCCACACCTTTGCACAACCGTCATTAAAGGCCACAACCACCGGCAGCCATCAGAAAATGCAGCAACTATGCCTTTGAAAACTTCCCGCCAAAATGTATTATGCTTATATTTCAAAAATACAGGAAGCATTAGTCCCACATCCACCCCGCGGAGACTTCCTTGTTACTTTAAAAGCATGGTTGTGAGCATACTAAGTGTCAAGTGTTTTTCCTTGCTCGACCCACGAACCCACCGCTAGCGGTCATCACTCCATCTCCCATCTCTGTCGGTGTGACCTACACCATCGGCACCACAAAAAACCCTCCTACTGACAACACTAATCTCATCGATGAACATCTCTTGCTAGGTCTTCGGAGAGACATTAACCATTGGAGCGACACAAAGCTCCTTCGCTGATATCACCTGTCACACCGATGACCACTCCATACTCCCTTGTCGGCCAGACATCAACCATCGGCCAAACTCTAGCATATATCTCTGATCCCACAACTCCTGCCGATATACAAATACCCATCGGCCAGATACAAACCATCGGAATGACCTCCATCGGCTAGCCCGATATGCAATGTTATGCCGATGGACACCTTCAAAACCGCACACCACCCTCTGTCGGCGAGACAAACCACATCGGAGCACAAATCAATCGCTGCACCGATGAGCGATGGCATCCAAACTGCCTTCGTCGACGTAACCCACGTTGTCGGCAAACCCTTCAGTTTCCTGGCCGATACGCAATGTCACTCCGATGCAACATCCATCGGTGTAACCTCCCCTATCGGTGGATCCAGAAACACCTCTGTCGATAACATCACTCTTGCCAATGAAGCATTAGAACCGCCTCATCGGCCAGACCCTAACCTGTCGGAGTGACCTCCTCCGAGCACGCCGACGCCAAGTATCATGCCGATGACTACACCTATCGGCATGACCAAGACCATCAGAGCATCGAAAAGCTCCTTCGCTGACGCACCACTCTCACTGACGAAGCCTCTATAATCCCCTTGTCAGCCAAACATACCACATCGGAGAACCACAAAATTCTTCTGCCGATAACAAAATTCATGCCGATGAACACTTGATGAAAGCTTCAAACCACAATCCATTGGCTGGACACCAACCATTGACAGACCTCTCGCCAACTCGCCTGATAAGCAAAGTCACACTGATGACACATCATGATGACCCCCCTCCTAAAGAAATATGATGCTGATGCTGAAAAACACTGAGGGGCCCCAAAACTTAGAAATTTTTTGGATTTTTTGGAAGGTGCTTGCATGAAAAAATGCTCGAAAACTGACAGTCAATTTAGGCACCAACACATTCATTTAACAATAATCACATTTCTACCTCTGTGGATCCTCTCACCAACCTTCTTCCTTTAGTTGATTGTTCGCACACCTTTAATTTCACTAAGGAAGAGAAGACCTTTAATGTCCCTCCTTTGTTTGAATATTCAAGTCATTTGGACATCACTAAGAGGATAGAGAATAAATACGATAGTAAGCTTCAACAAGAAAAAATTCCACCTAGACAAAGGACCTTTGATCTTGGTGTTTCCTCCTCTACAACACAAAAATCCATAATAAAACCAAGCCCTATGTTACAAAAAACTGAGTCGTAAAATACAACAACGTCAACTTGCAAAAAGGAGGAAGACAAGGTGATGAGCTTACCTTAGATCTCAACAAGAAAACATCAATCCCAACATTCAAACAAATAATAATGATCCTAATGATGAACAACATGATGAACAAGATACAAACTTGGCTATGGTACCGTATGTCCCACTATCCTCCAACATTAGGGAGTGGGAAGATGACGACGATGATTTGCTTATAGATAACTTCTAGCCCGAAAGGGGTCCTACAGGTAAGTATCTCTAACCCTTTATCTCTCTCATGATGTGCTTTCCCCGTGATGTGTTATATGTTGTTTAGGCCTCCTAGGATGACCTCAGATTCTCCCATAAGGTTCGGGATACCAAGAGACTGCCTCCATTGTGACCTTCTTCTATTTGTATCATCATTCTACTAAATTTCTCTCTGATTTCATTGTTGAGTGTTGTGTCTTACAGACATAGCGTTGTGGTTGGTGACTTGGGGGCACCCTCCTACATGACTGTCCCTAAGACACTTGTTTCTCCTCTCTTATTTATTGTTTCCTTTCCTCTAGTGTTTCCATCTAGCAGGTGGATGACGAAAAACATTTATACTGATGCGGACCTAGTGTCCCTTTCAAGAGCAATCAAAAAATGGACTTAGTTCCTAATATGATGATGGGGTTGTATATCTTATCTGACACTTGGCTAGTGGAAGCACTCGTGCTTTCCACATAGTGAATATTAATGATGTTTCTATCGTATTTACAAACCTTAACAATACTGCTGCTCCGTGCACCTTTGTTTGCCTTTGAATCTAGCCTTGGTAGTACTCGATTCAAAGAGCTTCGTGATATAGCCCCTGGTTATCCTTGAACACTGAATTCATTGTATAACCTTAGCTCTTTGTGTGGTTAATCATATGCATTGATGTTGTTGTTTATCATGATGTTGTAGACACTAACATGTTTCTTGTAGTGATGTGTTTGTGGGAACATTTGGTGATCGTAAGGTACATGTCACCTCTGGGGGGGACGGGCTTTGCGAAAGTTGGTGTTCCCTTGTGTGTTTTCTTCCTACCTTAACGTGTTTGATATCGATAACTAATATCAACCACTTTACGGTGGGGGCATATAAGGTAAGCTGTCTGTTATAGATGTTAGCAATGTGTTTGACCTCAGATGCAGAGACCTGCACCCCAGAGTGGTGCATCGTGCATCCTGAGTTTGTTTGCAATCAATCAATCAATCATGTAAGCACTCTGCAGAGATGGGATATCAAGCATATCCTTTTTCTTAAGCCCTCTATAGAGGTAGGATATCACACATATCCTTTTTTCTTAAGCCCTCTACAGAGGCAGGGATGGTGTATTTCTCATAGCAGATTGTATCATCCTGTCATTTTCAAAAGTCCTCTATGGAGGCAGGGAGCGGTTCTGTGACTAACTCAACCCTTAAGAGTGTTTTTGGCGATTGTTGTGGCGAAGCCCAATCGTCGGTGTGTGCCTGAGATGGTGCTGGACATAGAAATAGGTACACTCCATCACTTGTCTACTGTGTTTTCTCTGTGTCTTCAAGTGTGTGTGCTTTGGCGTGATTGTTTTGTATGGCGTGTTTGTTGCCCCATATGTAGAGACCAACGCCTTTGAGTAGTGCTTCATGCATTTTGGGAGGTTTTGTGTGTATTGTGTGTGTGTTGCCCCATATACAGAGACCAGCGCCTTCGAGTAGTGCTTCTTGCATTTTGGGAGGTTTGTTTACTTTCCAGTACTTGCATTTGCATTTCATATATATAAGAAAAAAAGAAAGATATCATTTCTTTCTTCCATGCATTAATGTGTCTTCTATGCATTGACTGTCTACTCTGTGTTTTGCATGACTGTAACTATCTTCTCCATGTTTTACATGCCTGTTACTGTCTTTTATGCAATTGGCATGTCTTTTCCATGCTTGGTGTGTTTACTGTGTTTATGACCTTACTTTAATGCATGTATGGGCCTTGCGTTCATACATACATTAAAGTGGGGGCTAAATGTAACGTCAGAAAATGTCCCCTTGGGGGCTTTTCCCTCATAAGGTTTAGCTCCTAGGTCTTTAGAGTGCATTTAGGACATTTTAGTTCATATTTTGGCATCCCGATGGAACCAGACCTAGGTTCCATGGCAAATTGGACCTAAGTGGACCCCTTGAGCTGTACCCTGCCCAAAATAGGGGGGAGGACTTGGGCGCTTGCACCTTAGTCTTGCCCTATTTTGGGGCAGCCCCAATTCCCAGGTGTTGGTTAGTGACCGTTATTAGGTCCTTTTGCCGACATGGTAAGTTTAAATTTCAAATATCTTGGTAGGAGTGCTTGTAGTTGCATATAAAAGCATGTTTAGGCATTCATTTGTAAACTAGATTTCAATCAGATGATCAATGTTAACTTTAGGCATTCTCAAGGTGATTCAAGGCTTTCTATGGTTTTACAAGAGCAGACTTGTATGTTTTATGTGTTGATATTTGTAGATTTGAGCATCAATCTCCTCATGGCATGAAGAGCATCTTCCTCCATTAGAGCTTCACTACAAGGTGACATATCTTTGTGTTTTTATCATTGATTCCTTTAGTTTTTGCCTTTACCTCACAAGGACACGCACTCTTTGTCTAACAACGGTGTTCGGAGACTTAAGTGTCCTCCAGGGCTTGACTGAGGCAAGCCTCTAAACACCACAACCCCCAAACCAAGTCTTTTGATTGTAGGTTACAAGCGTCGCATCTGGAAAAAGTGGAGTTGCAAGAAGGCTTGGCAAACATCAAGGATTTAGGATCTGAAGAGAAGTCAAACACAAGAGCACTTCCAGGACTAGGACGCCCACAATAGTGTCCTCCGCAGACATATCTCAGGAAATGAAAGTCACAGGGCTGATCAGTGTTGGAAGGAGGTCTAGATTCTTCGAAAAAGTAGGTACCTTGGACTTGGGTGCCCGCACCTTAGTCCCCAACTATTCCACCTCAGGACCCCGAAAACATGTATTCTATGATTTTCTATTTTACTTCTGTCTGCAAGAGCTTTTTCTGTCTTTCGTCAATTTGTCATTGTATTTGCATAATTAGGGTTTTAATGGTTAATTAGACATAAGAGAAGGAAAAATTGATAATTAATTCCCTAATCCAAGTTTCCCTTCATTTGCAAGTGACAAAGGGTATGATAGTGCTTGACACTCGACCCTAGATCCTTCAATGTTTAGTGGAAAGGAGGGTTTTAACATCTAAACAACAAAAGATTAACAAAATCCCAATTTTACACTAAACAAAGAAATCTCACGATGTTGGTACTTCCTCCATGCCTTCCAAATTCACCACTTTCCATTGCAGACCCTATCATATTCCCAAAACATATGTTGCCATTCCACCTCCCTTATCATATACATCCCAAAAGTATGTGACCATACACCTTCCACCATCTAATCTACCTCTGCTACTTCCAACTCCTAACATCCCTCCATGCATTTTACCACCACTTCTTCCAACACCTTATCTATCCATCCATAAATCGTCTAAAAATCCCAATCATGGCCAACAAATGCACATGTTGTCTAAACAACAAGCTTCCACCAACCCCACTTCCACCATCCCAAGAGAATTCAACAACAAATATTTGGATGACTCTGCCTATAAAGTCAGAAATCCTAAATGTCCTCATGCCTTTGGATACAAAAGCCAAGAATCAAAGAATTGTCCATCTCAAAAACTGCATACACTCACACACCTCAAAGAAAAAATGAAAAAGGTGTGGGTCCCCAAGCAACAAGTAATTACCTTAGAAGCTGCACAAAAGCTGCATATACCCAAGCCCACACCTTCACAGGTAAATTCTACAAGAAAAATGGTTTGGGTACCTAAGAAAAAAGCCAGCAAGTTAAATGAGGCATCCCAACCATCCACTTTCTCCTTTTCCATCAAAAAATCCCATTCCATCCACAAGTCTCCAAATCTTCCATCCCACATGAAAAACAAAAATCAGAAGTATATTAAGTCTATGTGGGTCCCTAAATGCCTACATCATTCATCCACCAAGAAAAATTCTCCATTACTTCCCACACCGCCTTCCCAATATAAGCTTCAATGTTTATCACGGTATGTGCAACCGTTGGTCATGGTTCCCTTCCATTCCATGACACTTCCATATACTTCCATCTCCCCTTCCTTCCACTATTATCCTACATATATTCCCCATCCTATTCCTATGGTCCATGCTTTTGCATAAGCGTTCCCTCCACCCTTGCATAATTCTTACATAATCCACATCATTCACTATCACACCTTCCATAATCTGCTATCTACCTTCTTCATCTCACTTTTATGTAATCCCCTACCAACATCTATGAGAACACTTGACATAGTCCATGCGATAGCATCCATCTAGTGGGACTATCACCTTTCATGGAACTAGACTCTTGAGTCTCCCCCATTCATATTCACCTTCGCCCATCCAAATGTTTCAAAAAATAAAAAAATAAAAAATGTAAAGAGAAATCCCTTCATCCAATGGTGAAAATCTGGCAAACAGGCGCCTTGGATAAGTACTGTGATGAAAACCTGGCAAACAGGCGTCATGTGTAGGTTGATATTCTATGTTATTTACCCTTGGGAACACACTGTCTCATTGTCCCTATCATTTTCCATCCTATCTTACCATGCCCTCCTATCATCCGTATCTTGCATATACCTCTCATTTGAGTCCATTTATCCTCCATTCCTCTTTTGATCTTGATAAAGATTGGGGGCAAAATGTTGAAACATGCTTTGGAAAAACTCTTGATATACCTTGTCTTTTAAAAAAAATGCAATCCTCTCATCCTCCTTCATCATAAGTTTTGTCGTGTCAAATCCTGAGTTATTCCTATGCGACATAGTCCTTGGAAATCACATCCTTGTTTCCTTCTACCTACCCATCCATTATCCATTATCACCCATTCGTTTACCTATCTGTGGTGTTCCCTTGTCATCAGTATCTAGCATTTAGGCTACCCAAATTGCCATCCAAACCTCCCGCAAACATCAAAACAATAGCAAAATCCAAAAAATCCCAAAAACAACAAATCATCTGCAATCTCGTCATTAGTACCATCCCCAAACTACGTCGCCTCTGAGTTATCATGTAGGCAAGGCCATCTTGTATCGATGCGCTCCTGAGGCTCGCTCCTTTTCCATCCATTCCATACCCCTTTTCGCCCAACCGTTGGTCTATTTGCATTCGTACCATTTCCCAACGCCTAGGTCTTAGGTCTGCCAAGTTCACCTTGAACTACGTTGCCTCTGTGTTGTCACATAGGCAATGCCATTTAGCAATGAGCCCTTGAGGCAATAGGTCAGTCCCTTAGGGTCCGTTTCTTCATGTCTATTTGTCAGTTCATCCATAATAAAGTCAATCCTTTTGTCTAAACTGGGGGCAAGTCCTCGGCCTGGTTCCAGAATTGGATTCTTGAATGCCACATATTCTAAGAGGACACCAATAAGGATTGTGATGCTTTTCACTAAGACGCGTACGCGCAACAAAGCACACTTCCAAAATAGAAATCTTGACGCAGGACATCAACCTATCCAAAGCAAAAGTAAACAAGTACCTAAACACTCAAATAATTTTATCTAAATTATGGCAAGAAGACACATCTAATGCAAGAATGTTTTTGTGTTTGTGAGGAGGTTAAATTAAAGAGTCTTGATTTTTGTTATTATGTCTTTATATGCTACTTGAGGATGTCACAAACTAGAGAAGCTATGATGGGGGTATAATCATTTTCTTTGTCTGCTGTTTGTGGATCAATCTTTAGTAATGTGATGACTTTTACCTAACGACATGATCAACAAAAGATCATCGAGGACTCCAGAGGTCTAAACATGAAAAGGGGAAATCCTTGTCTGTTGAAATGCAAGAAATACTCAAGTCATCTAGATTCAATTTTGACTAGATGCTTGTATCAAATTGCTATATCAAAATCCATGTAAGTAATACTCAGGTCATCTCAGTTCAATTATACCTAGATGCTAATATTTTCTTACAACATAATAAAAGACCAATGATGAAACAAGCACTTCAAAATACTTGCAATATCAAGATGACAAAATCTGCATCCATATCCGCATCCATAAGTACATCCATTTACCATTCACTTACCATCCATCAATAAAGATCTTGTTCGCAGTGTCAGAGTTTACAAAAGCTTGTGATTCCTTCATTCACATTTCTTCTATCAATCTACATTCTATCTATCATTGTGTCTTTCATCCTTATCCAATCAAATCCGAGCAATGATCCAAATGCAAGTCCATCCTTAATCCATACCAATCAAGTTAACCAATCTTATCAAATTATCCAATCACATTCTTGGTCTTGATCCTAATCTTGTCGTAAACCAACTAAATCAATCATAATTATTAGTGGGATATATCTTTCCCACGCCTATCGTGTTGATCTAGGGGTATATCGTTCTCCGCAATGACAACACTATCCTTTGTGTTGATCTAGGGATATATCATTCCCCGCAATGACAACACTATCGTCTATCATTATCGATTAATCATTGGTTTACCACTTGACAGGGGCAATACCTTGTTTGTTCTTGTATCATTTGTGGATACTTTCTTACTTTCTTGTGTGTGTTATCATTTTATCTTGCATAGCATATCATTTCAGCTCTTTCTTCAACCTAACATGTCTTTCACCTTCATCATCGTGAGATTGTCCGTCTCACGTCCTTCTACCTTCTTCCCGTCCAATCTCTCGAGCGGGCATCCTACCTTCGTTAAACCTGTACCAGGGGCAAACTGAGACACATATCATTGTCAGAAAATCTATTCTTTGAAACAACGTGATAAAACACATTGCATGAAAGAGGGGCAAAATGTATACACCTAAAAATGACACAAATCTATCTAAATAAATATTCTTAATATTTATTCCATTTAATTCCTTTATCAATAAATAAATAAATCAATTTATTTATTTGGTTCATATTCCTCCCATTAATTGAATAAATTACCTTTATTTAATTAATTTCATCGAAGTCAACTTTATTCTTCCAAGCAATTAAATAATTTTAATTATTTAATTAAATCACTTATTCCTCCAAATTTATAAAAAATCAATCAAATATATTTAAATTATCTCAATCTCTAAAAAGAAAATATAATCAAATATTTTATTTATTCTTCCAAAGCATGCACAAACAATTAAATAAATTTATTTATTTAATTTTCTTTCTTATCTTCACATTCCTCAAAAATCTTCCAAATCTTCTTCTTCATGCACACAAAATTAAATAATTTATTATTTAATTTCTCTCAAATCATGAAAAAAGCAAATCACAAGTTGGGTTAATTGATTTAATCAATCTTGTTTTTATCAACAAACTCTTAAATTAGAAAAAAACATTCTAATTTATGAAAGCAAATCTTATCTTTGTCATGAAAACAGTTAACTCAAACAAAACAACTTTTTGTGTGACACATGTGTGCACATTCGTCATGAGTTCTAGATTTATCTCCTCCGTTGATCTTCTTGTTCTTTCTATACCATCGATCTTCTCTCTCATAAGCCTATAAATACAACCCCTATTCTTCCATTTCAATCATCCAAGCTTTTAGTACCCTTACTCTGCAGGAATCATAGTGCGCCATTGGCACCAAACCATTCCATTGCTTGCGATCAACTTGTTACCATTACCATTGTTGTGAAGTTCATCTTCATTGCAAGAATCATCATAGCCATTCTCCATTGACATCTTGAAGAAAAAGTAAGAAAGTGCACTTTCTAAGGGCCATATTCATACACAAGATCGATCGAGATAGGCAACCAATGGAAGCTATGAATTATTGAGGTTTGCAAGGTTTTGTCTTTATTTGTTTGATCTTTATTATTTCCTTTTCCATTGAGTTTATTGGATTACTTTGATACTATTGATATTCATTCCAATTTTTTGATAACATGAGTAGTTAAAAAATTAACCATTTTATTAGTGAGAGAATTAGATTAGAAGAGTTAGAATTTTTTAGATATTTGCATCTTGTAAGATAGGTTTTCATTTTTCTTTGGAACCATGTTGTTCCAAGGGTTTATCTTATGCTTCAAATGTGTTATCCTCAAATTTAGTTGCGCTCAATTTGTAGGATAACCCCTACAAAACTTGTCCGTTTTGTAGCCTACAACTCTAAACACACAAAACAAGGTGAATTGCATTTGCCCTCGTGCGTGGTCTCCTAGCCTTGGAACATCCTTTTGAGCATCAACTTGTGTCGGTTTCTTGAATTTTACAAAACAAGTCTAATTGAAAATTTTACTTTTTAGGAGTTAGTAATTTTTTGTTATATGCAATGGCGGGGATTTTTGCCTCCATTACATCTTTATATGCAATGGCGGGGATTTTTGCCTCCATTGCATCTTTATATGCACTGGCGGCAATTTTTGCCTCCATTGAATCTTTATATGCACTGGCGGCAATTTTTGCCGCCCGTGCATGTTGGTCCCTTTGTCATATGCAAGGGCGGTGATTTTTGCCGCCCGTGCATGTTAGTCTTTTTGTCACATGCAAGGGCAGTGGTTTTTGCCACTCGTGTACAAAAGTAATTTCCTCCACATGCAAGGGGGGTGATTTTTGCTGCCTGTGCACTCACTCCCTAAAAATTTTCTAACTCTAGGAAATTTTTCAAGTTGTTAACTTTAGCCCGCTTTCACTCAGTTTTTCTCTCTAATCTTACTTTAGCCCTTCAAATCCCATGCAAATTCTCAATTCTCCCTCACTACTGTAATTTCCAGTCAAAGAGACCAAAAGTTTCTTTCCACAGATGAAAAGATACAGGCATTCAATAACATGATCCAAAGGAGTTTGAAGATCAATCTTTCTCAATGGCTTCTATGGATAAGTTGTCAAATATATAGTTGACCTTGGACATTCTCAAGGTAGTTCTAGATAAGCATGAGAAGGCTGCTACCTCCATGAAAGATTCAGTAACAAGGACTTGTGTCATTTCCAAGAATACTTCTGGACCAGATAACCTTGAGATGCAAACAATGTGGACAATGTTGGAGGATTTTTTGAAGAAGGATGGGAATGAGAGTTGATGAAAGTGATCATGCCTTAGTTTATTTTTGTATTTTCACATGTACTCTATTTTCAGTTTTAGACATTTTCACATGTATTTTTCCAAAATGTAATTACATGTGAGACAAAGGAAGTCCCAAGTCAAATAGGACTCTTTTGTTGAATAAGTCAAAGTAGTTGTAAATTTCCTATTTTTTCTCCAGGCTCCTTCCTATAAATAAAGAGGGCCTCTATTGTATTTATGATCTTTTAGTTATTAAAGCAAAACTTTGCCAAATTGAAGAGCTTTTTGAGACTTTGTGTTCAAATTGTAAAATTATATTTTATCAAGTGAATAGAAAAGCAAGTGATCGTTCAATCTTTGCATTGGAATAACTTGTGGTGTATTGGAAATTGTTCTTATGTCCTTTTCCTTATACCATCTTATCTACTTGATCAAATTGTAGTGTGAGTGTGAATAATCTGGGAGATATTCTAAAGTTGATTTTGGAGATTTTGTGCTACAACAATTATCTTTAGCTTGTGATTTTATGTTTTGAAGTAAAAGATATTAGAAAGACTTTGAACTACTATTGTCCTTTGTGATCATATGTTTTGTCGTAGTATTCGGTGAAGACTTTAAGCTCCACCTTGTCCTACTTGATTCCAAATTGTAAATTAGCAAAAGGAGCAATGATAGACTTTGTGCTCTCGTGAGATTCTTGGTTATTTTGATTTGTATTGTAAAAGTGCTCTTTTATATTGTAAACATCATTTCTGAAAAAAGAGAAATGGATGACATGGTTTCACCCTGAAATTAGTTTTAGTGTAAATAAGTTTGTAATAGTTAATAGGGAACCTCCCCTTGCTGAGAAGAGAGATTTATATCATTACACTATGGTTGATATAACCATTTTTCCTTTAGTTAGTTAAAGACAAAATATTCACCCAACAATTTTTGGTGACTCTGCTGGGGAATGAATGCGCAACCAAGAGCCTCTCACCATTGGTTGAAGCATACCGCCTCATCTTTTGTAATATATTTTTGTTATATTTTCTCTATTGTTAGTTTAGAATATGGATATCCCAAGTCCATGGGGAAATTCTTTTGGGCTGTTGAATTTGACTCAGCCTCTAGATGAACTACCTCGAGATTCATGTAAGAACTTCCCAAGTTCTACGGGGATGGTAAACAACATTTGGATGAGCACATTGCAGCATTCTACATTGCATGTGGTGTTCGCAGAGTTGAGTATGAAGATGTTTATGTAAGACTATTTGTAGAAACACTCCAAGGTGTTGTAGCTAATTGGTTCTATCACCTTGCACCTGGAACTGTCACTGGATGGAATACACTTTGAACCCAGTTCAAATCCAAATTCAAGCTAGCAGAAGATGTTTATGCCTTGTTGGCCCAACTTACTAAAATGAAAAATGAATCGTATGAGCCCATGTGTGAGTTTGTAGCAAAGTTCAATAAGCTAAAGAACAGGATCCCAACTATTGCTCAACCCGCAATTGAGAACCTAAAATCCTTCTTCATCAATTCACAATTGCCAGAAGTAAGTTTTCTTTTATGAAGAGAAGTACCAACTGATCTTACAATTGCTCAAAGTTTAGCAGTTGAAGTGGAGGATGATTTGATCCTGGAGGAAAAGTTGAAGAAGGAATCTATTGGGCCTGATGAACAGCCCTTTTTGGCTTTAACTTTTACCAGCACAATGGATCCTATGGTACAAAAATTGGCTGATGAGCTGTTAGCTCTAAAAAAATAGTTGTCACAGAGTTTTTCCATTCCCCTTTACAAGGACATTCCGAGGAAGACATTCCCAAATGCTCTGAATTACCAAGGCAATGCTTCAATGGATCAGAATCAAAACATGTTTCCTCCACCACAAGGAAGACTTGCTTTAGAGGCACCACCTGTGGATGCAACAATCTTCTATTATGAATCAGAGCAAGATAATCTTCTTCAATCAGAATATGATCAAGGAGAAGATGATGCTAATCTTTTCACGGAAGGTGAGGAACAATTAGCTGGCTACCATCGGGTTCTTGAACTTGGAGTATGAGATGGGACAAGAAAAGTTACTTTTGGTGAATCTTATGATGTTCTCACATGGTCACAAAATACATCAAATCATAAAGATGTGGTTGGTGACAAACAAGTAAGTACACCAGATATTCTCACTTCATCCTATAGTCCTAAGACCAGTACCCCCAATGTAAAACCTCAAGATGAGAGTTTTTCATCTTTTGTAGCAAGTCTATATCAACTTGTTGGTATCACAGATCATGTTGAGGAGACACATATTCAAATGCTTGAGGAAAGAATACCTATTAAGGGTATTATGCAGGAGGTTCATCCTGAAAGTGAGGCCAAGTACACAGTGACAAAATCTAAGGATCCAAAAGCTCATATTCTCTTTGAGTTTTTTGATATGTGTACTTATTTCTTGACCACTAATGAAAATCTTGAGTCACTAGATAGTGCTTCAATTGAAGGTCTAGAAATAGATGGATCATCCTCTTCAAGCGAAGAGACTTTGCAGCTGAAAGGAAATATGATTTCCAAAAGACTAGTTTTTTTGGAGAAAATTTTTGATGAGCATGATCTCTTTGTCAAACGACGACGACAGTTGGGATTGAATTCATCAGCAAGGATGGGACAATTTAATTTGGATGCAGAAGAAGATCCCACAATGTCAAACACTAGGAAATGTTACTCATTCAATAGTAAAAGAAAAAGAAGTGGAACATCTTTTCTTCTGCTTCACACTAGACAACATATGAAGCTATTCTCAAAGTGAAGCAACAGATAAGTTCATGAATTTTTGTACAATTTTTGTGTCTTTTTTTCTATTTTAGTCATTTTTGTGTTTTTGTGTCTTTTTGTTGTGTCACCTGACTCTATAGCCCAATGGATGGATGAAGGCACTTAGAGACTAGAGCTCTTCTCCCTTTGATCATTTCAAAGGATGATCAAAGGAAGTTCCCCAGTTAGAGCCAGTTGTTATCCTCAAATTTAGTTGCGTTCAATTTGTAGGATAACCCCTACAAAACTTGTCAATTTTGTAGCCTACAACTCAACACACAAAATGAGGTGAATTGCATTTGCCCTCATGCGTGTTCTCCTAGCCTTGGAACATCCTTTCGAGCATCAACTTGTGTCAGTTTCTTGAATTTTGCAAAATAAGTCTAATTGAAAATTTCACTTTTCAGGAGTTAGTAATTTTTTGTTATATGCAATGGCGACGATTTTTGCCTCCATTGCGTCTTTATATGCACTGGTGGAGATTTTTGCCTCCATTGCATCTTTATATGCACTAGTGGGGATTTTGCCTCCATTGCATCTTTATATGCACTGGCAGGGATTTTTGCCTCCATTGCATCTTTATATGCACTGGCGACAATTTTTTGCCTCCATTGCATCTTTATATGCAATGGCAGGGATTTTTGCCTCCATTGCATCTTTATATGCAATGGCGGTGATTTTTGCCTCCATTGCATCTTTATATGCACTGGCAGGGATTTTTGCCTCCATTGCATCTTTATATGCACTGGCGACAATTTTTTGCCTCCATTGCATCTTTATATGCAATGGCGGTGATTTTTGCCTCCATTGCATCTTTATATGCAATGGCGGTGATTTTTGCCTCCATTACATCTTTATATGCAATGGCGGTGATTTTTGCCTCCATTGCATCTTTATATGCACTGGTGGTGATTTTTGCCTCCATTACATTTTTATATGCACTGGCGGCAATTTTTGCGGCCCGTGCATGTTGGTCCCTTTGTCACATGTAAGGGCGGCGATTTTTACCGCTCGTGCACAAAAGCAATTTCCTCCACATGCAAGGGCGGCGATTTTTGTTGCCTGTGCACTCACTCCCTAAAAATTTTCTTACTCTGGGAAACTTTTCAAGTTGTTAACTTTAGCCCGCTTTCACTCAATTTTTCTCTCTAATCGCACTTTAGCCCTTCAAAGCCCATGCAAATGCTCAATTCTCCCTTGCTACTGTAATTTCCAGTCAAACAGACCAAAAGTTTCTTTCCATAGATGAAAAGATACAAGCATTCAATAACATGATCCAAAGGAGTTTGAAGATCAAGCTTTCTCAATGGCTTCTATGGATAAGCTGTCAGATATACAGTTGACCTTGGACATTCTCAAGGTAGTTCTAGATAAGCATGAGAAGGATGCTACCTCCGTGAAAGATTCAGTAACAAGGACTTGTGTCATTTCCAAGAATACTTCTAGACCAGATAACCTTGAGATGCAAACAATGTGGACAATGTTTGAGGATTTTTTGAAGAAGGATGGGAACGAGAGTTGATGAAAGTGATCATGCCTTAGTTATTTTTTGTATTTTTACATGTACTTTATTTTTAGTTTTGGACATTTTCACATGTATTTTTCCAAAATGTAATTACATGTGAGACAAAGGAAGTCCCAAGTCAAATAGGACTCTTTTGTTGAATAAGTCAAAGTAGTTGTAAATTTCCTATTTTTGCTTTAGGCTCCTTCCTATAAATAAAGAGGGCCTCTATTATATTTATGATATTTTAGTTATTGAAGCAAAACTCTGCCAAATTGAAGAGCATTTTGAGACTTTGTGTTCAAATTGTAAATCATATTTTATCAAGTGAATAGAAAAGAAAGCGATCATTCAATCTTTGCATTGGAATAACTTGTGGTGTATTAGAAATTGTTCTTATGTCCTTTTCCTTATACCATCTTATCTACTTGATCAAATTGTAGTGTGAGTGTGAATAATTTGGGAGATATTCTAAAGCTGATTTTGGAGACTTTGTGCTACAACAATTATCTTTAGCTTGTGATTTTATGTTTTGAAGTAAAAGATATTAGAAAGACTTTGAACTACTATTATCTTTTGTGATCGTATGTTTTGTCGTAGTATTCGGTGAAGACTTTGAGTTGCACCTTGTCCTACTTGATTCCAAATTGTAAATAAGAAAAAGGAGCAACGATAGACTTTGTGCTCTCGTGAGTTTCTTGGTTATTTTGATTTGTATTGTAAAAGTGCTCTTTTATATTGTAAACATCATTTCTGAAAAAAGAGAAATGGATGACATGGTTTCACCTTGAAATTAGTTTTAGTGTAAATAAGTTTGTAATAGTTAATAGGGAACCTCCCCTTGCTAAGAGGAGAGATTTATCTCATTACACTGTGGTTGATATAACCATTTTGCCTTCAGTTAGTTGAAGACAAAATATTCACCCAACAAAATGTAATAAAATCATATTTTTCATGAATATAATAGAAAATATTTCAAATCTTGTCAATTTATAGAGTTTAGACTCTTATGATGTGTATGTAAATGGTGTGTAATAGTTGTAAACCCTTGTTATTGAATATCTCTTTGAAGATAGCACTAGCCCTTGTTCTAGCTATGCAACTATAGATCAAGCAGGGGTTTGGTTTAGTAAGTGTTCATTCTTCTAATAGAACAATGCTCCTTCTGGGGACCTCAATCTCTATTTCTCTAACTCTTCTCTTTTACCTTTTGTTTAATCAAAATTAAAGTATATTTCCTTTCATATTGCTGAAAATAATTTATTTGTATGAACTTATCTAATGTTCATGATAAATTTACAACTTCCCTTCAAAACTAAGCTTAACATGACTATTCTATTGAGTTAAAAAATATTCTTATTAGGCCCCTTTTAAAATAGCATGTGTTTCCCTTTGAGTTATCCTGCAAAGCTTCAAGAACCAATAACGCAAAGACCCTGGGGAGATCATCAATCTCCTTTCAAGAGATGAATCATTCCCTTGATTCCTATGTTTTGGGCTATGTGTCATTCCACCACCCAACAATTCTAGAATGAGGATAAGGGTAGGCTAGATTCCTATTTTCTTGTCACTAGTTCAAGTTTTGATGGTTCAATCAAATATTTAGACTTAAACCCTCATGCTAGTGACTCTCTAGATAGTGAAAACATATAATTTGATCCTTCAAACCTTTTCATTAACTTACAAATTTCACCAAGGGATCATTTTGTAAACCCATTCATAGTTTCTTTGGTTACAAGTCTTGTACACTCTTAACAAACCCTTCTTCAAGTTAGGTAGTTCCTAACCTTCAACAAATTATGGCTACAAACCCACCTACTTGACTAAGAATAAATAGTCCACTTAATGTTGCTAGTCATGGACATGACCTTCCCAGGAATCTTGACAAATTCATACCTAAATTTCAATTCAATAGAGGTAGAATG
The DNA here is from genome assembly GCA_027924645.1 of Cunninghamia lanceolata. Classification (NCBI taxonomy): domain Eukaryota; kingdom Viridiplantae; phylum Streptophyta; class Pinopsida; order Cupressales; family Cupressaceae; genus Cunninghamia; species Cunninghamia lanceolata. The sequence goes on along the minus strand of BSBN01000378.1, from coordinate 4,304,113 downwards.
ACTAAATAACATGCATATATGCCTACAAAGATGCTTTGATTTGTGCTCAAATTCATGAAGAAGATGTATCTTGTCTCATGTTCCCATATACTATTGATGAAGTTGCTTATAACTTGTATTTGGCCTTACCTATTGGGTCAATAATTTCATTCCAAGGACTTGAAGACACTTTTCTTAGTCACTTTAGACAACCCATTGATCCTACTATAATGTATCACCAATTTTCCACTTGTAGAAGATAACCTAATGAACCCTTGAGAGTTTTAATATGAGATTCCATATAATGTATTCAAGACTAATAGTTCCTTACAAACCACTAAAGTCACAAATATTTAGATTTATCTTGTGGCTCTTGAACCTCTTACTTCTATGTTTGTTATAGGATGTCTCCCTATAGTTCTTACATTTCCAATTGTCTATACAGAAGCTATGACAATTAAAAAAAACTTATTCCCCAAGGATATTGTAAGGAAAGCATAGGTGTAGAATACAACTTCCCTAATGTTAATTCAAAGGGGATAATGCAGATAGTTTACGTTTAATTAAAAAACCACAGATGAACACACTAGAAAATAGTGAATAAACATACAAGACAACAAAGAATGACACCAGATTTACGTGGGAAAACCCTTTTGGGTAAAAAACCCACCACCACAAGAGAGACTATCTTTATTATAGTAAACTGAATAGTTACAATAAAGATCCCAGCTCTTTTGCTCAGGTATCGATTCTCGACAATTATACAAATCCATTCACTTCATCTGTATATCTACAAAATAAACTGTATAATCAAATCTTTTCATCAATCATCAATGACACCAACAGATTTGTATTTATTTCCAGTCTTCAAGAGAAAAACTGTTATTCAACTTTTGCCCTAACTGTTTGATCTAACTTACTTAGCATCACTGTCTCCAACCATCGCATAACTGCCATCTGACTGTTCACATTCAAGAGGACTCATTAGTCCCACATGCACCAGACATCGGTCGTAATCGTAATATATATACACGACCACAAGAATGTTAACTATCATCACTTATGCTAACAAGACAAACCAGTCTATCATTCACCATCCATCGGAGACTCTAATTGATATCTTCCATTGGGGTAACTTCAGCTATCAGAGTGATATCACCAAACAACGTCGATGGTTCTTTTCTTGCTGATGTTCAACCTTCATCGGAGTAACCAATGCATATTGGTTGAACCAGTTGAACCATTGAACCTGACGAACCATTGAACCCAACAAACCATTGAACCTGATGGACGAAGTTCAAACCGTCATCAAAGTAACCAATGCATATCGGTTGAACCATTGAACCCGATGAACCACTAAACCAGACGAGCAAAGTTCAAACCTTCATCGAAGTAACCAATGCATATCAGTTGAACCATTGAACCCGACAAACCATTGAACCTAACGGACGAAGTCAAACCTTCATCAAAGTAACCAATGCATATCGGTTGAACCATTGAACCCAATGAACCATTGAACCCAACGAGTGAAGTTCAAGAGTTCGCCAATAGTTCAAACTTTGCCGATGAACGATGAACAAAAAACACGAAGGAATGAGGTTCCAAGCAGTAAATTAAGACATTAAGTCTCTTCAATCTCCCACTTGTTGAAGAGATTACTGCTACCTCTTAATCCTCATACGATTACTAAGAATTATGGGCCTGAAGACCCAATCCATCTGAACACCATTTGAACTTGGCCATGCTCACTGGTTTAGTTAAGGCGTCAATGACATTTTCCAAAGTGTTAATCTTTTCCAGCTTCACCTTCCTATCTTCCACCATATCACGAACAAAGTGATATCAGACATTAATATGTTTTTTCCTAGCATGAAATGTTGGGTTCTTCTCCAAACATATAGTACTTTGACTGTCACAGTGAATTTGTATCTGTCCTGCATTAAAACCAACATTAGAACACAACCTCTTCAACCAAATGGCTTCTTGGCATGCATGAGTAGCTACCATGTACTCTCTCTATTGTGGACAAAGTGACTACAGCCTGCCGCTTGCTCATCCAACTGATAGCACCACCATTTAATGTGAATACATATCCATTGGTGGATCTTCTACTGTCAATGTCTCCTGCCCAATCAGAATCAACATATCCCTGAATGTTGATAGATCTCTGAGATCCAACTGAGTTTCCATGATAGCAAATAGCAAGGTTAGATGTCCCTTTCAAATACCTCATAACTCTTTTCACAACATCCCAATGTGATCTGCCTGGATTCACCATAAACTGGCTCAAAATTCCCACTGCATGGGCAATGTCTAGCCTGGTACAGACCATTGCGTACATTAAACTACCAACAACACTTGCATAAGGCACTTTTTTCATGTCGTCACTTTCATTCAAGGATTTTGGACAATCCTCAACAGATAGTTTCATTCCCTGCAAAACTGGAACAACTAACTGTTTGGAATCAGACATATTAAACTTATCAAGAACATTATTAATATACTTGCTCTAGCTGAGCCAAAGCTTTCTCTTAGACTTGTCCCTTTTGATTTCCATTCCCAGAATGTACTTCGCTGCCCCCAGATTCTTCATTTCAAATTTCAAGGACAACTGAGATTTTAAATTTGAGATCATCCCCTTACCATTGCCAATGAATAACATGTCATCCACATACAGTGCAATTATAAGAATCTGATCACCATCAGTTTTAAAATAGACACAATGATCAGATTTAGATCTCAGATATCCCAAGGATAAAACATACATATCAAATTTCTGATACCACATTCTGGGAGATTGCTTCAAACCATAAAGAGACTTTTTAAGTTTACATACCAGATGTTCTTTACCTTTTCCACAAAATGCTCTGGCTAGGACATATAAATTTCCTCTAGAAGGTCCCCATGAAGAAATGTTGTTGTCACATCCATCTGCTCAATTTCAAAATCATATGCTGCTGCAAGTGACAACAGAAATCTAATGGATGTCAGCTTAGCTATAGGAGAAAAGATTTCTCCATAATCTATACCTTCTTTTTGCAAATACCCCTTAGCAACCAGTCTTACCTTGTACTTATCAATACTGCCATCTAGACCATATTTCTTTTTAAATGCCCACTTACAACCCATAGGTTTTCTACCTTCAGGCAAGGGCACCAAATCCTAGGTTCCATTTTTCTCTAACGACGACATTTCATTATCCATGGTTTCCAACCAAGAATTTGAATCAGATAAACTAATAGCTTCTTTCACAGTCCTAGGTTCATCAGTATCAGTAAACAAAGCATAGGCACAACTTGAATCAAGTACTGAAAATCCATACCTATCTGGTTGTCTTCTTTCACATGTAGACCTCCTCAATGGCTGAGGTGCAGGTTCAGGTTCTTGCTCTGGATCTGAATCTTTGGAGATACTTGAACTCACATCTGAATCATCTACACTTGGTGCTTGTTGTTCCTCTCTTACAGGGGTAAGAGGAATATTAACAACACTCTTTTCTTTCTTCTTTTCTGTCTTCTCCAGCTGAGGATCAATAACCGAAGGTTTCAGCTCTCTGAAAATTACATTCTTGTTGTAAATTACTTTTTCAGTTTTAGGATTCCAAAGCTTGTACCCTTTAACACCGACTCCATAGCCAATAAAGATACATTTGACTTCCTTGTAATCTAGCTTAGATCTTTTTACCTCAAGAATATGAGCATATGCCTCATAGCCAAAGACATGAAGATGTCTTAAAGAGGGCTTCTTTCTAGACCACGGTTCCATAGGCATCTTATCAACCAATGCCGAAGTAGGAGAATGATTTAGCAAGTAACAAGCTGTAGCAACTGCCTCAGCCCAAAACCTTTGTTCAAGACTAGCATAACTCAACATACTTCTTGCTTTCTCCATCAACGATCGATTTAACCTTTCAGCAACTCCATTTTGTTGTGGAGTATAAGGTGTAGTTTTATGCCTTTTAATTCCATGGTCTACACAATACTTATCAAAATCCACATTGCAATATTCGCCACCGTTTTTGGTTCTCAAGCATTTTATTTTTCTACCAGTCTGATTTTCCACAAGAGTTTTAAATTCTTTAAACCGATTGAACACTTCTGATTTATTTTTCAAAAAATATACAAATGCCCTCCTTGAATAATCATCAATAAACGATATGTAGTATCTTGATTTAGATAGAGAAGGAACATCAACTGGACCAAAAACATCAGAATGTACATAGTCCAGAACACCAGAAGATTTATGAGAACTAGAGTAAAAAGAAACACGGTTCTGTTTTCCATATATACAATGTTCGTAGAAATCAAACTCCAGATTACAATCAATCAACCCATCTACCTGGGTTTTGTTTTTCAAGGTTTTTAAACCTTTTTCACCTATGTGACCAAGTCTATGATGCCAGAGCATTGTTTTATTTGCAGGAAGTTTAACTTACACAGAGTTTGCATCATGTGTTACAATAGTAGCTTTTTTAGATTTTACAGAGACACTATTATAGCACACTGGTTTAGCATCTAACCTATACAGAGTTCCAATGTGTTCACCCTTTGCCAGTACAATAGAACCTCTAGTCATCTTACAACCACCATTCACAAAAGTAACTTGCACTCCAACATCATTAAGCTTACTAACAAAAAGTAAATTTCGAGCTAGACCTAGTATGTGCAAAACTCCATTCATTCCCTTTATTCTGCTATCCGGGAACTAGATTCTCACTCTTCCTCGACAAACAATTTCCATTGTCGAATCACTTGCCAAGAACACCTTTCCACCAGCATATGGTTCATACTTTGTGAACCATTCTCTGTGAGATGTCATATGAAAAGATGCTCCTGAATCCACCAGCCATACATCTTCAGATGCAGGCATTGCCAAAGCAGCAATGAAGGCATCAGCATCACTCTAAGAAGAATCATTGTCAGAGAAGTTCTTCTTCTTCTTCTTTTTCTCCTCTTTGTAGTCTCTTCTGATGTGTCCTTTCTACCCATAATTCCAGCACTTCACCTTGGACTTTGTGCCAGGAGATTTTGATCTCCCCTTTGATTTGGACTTAGACTTCTTGTTCTTCTTCTTGCCTCTTTCCTTTGATCTACCTCAAACATACAGGGCTTCTTTGGCCATCTTAGAAGATTTCCTCCGCATCTCTTCAGATAACAACGAGGTAACAACCACTTCAGTTGTAAACGTGGTTGTTGTACTTCCAATAGCCATCACAAGATGATCCCACGAGTCAGGTAAGGAACACAACAGAAGCATACAGCGGTCCTCTTCTATTTTTACACCTACAGATATCAACTGTGCAACAATTAGATTAAATGTGTTCAGATGGTTTGCTACAGATGCTCCTTCATCCATCTTCAGAGAGTACAACTTCTTTCTGAGGAAAAGTTTATTCACCAAGGACTTGCCCTGATAAATATTTCCTAACTTCTTCCACAAAGCGTTTGTAGTCTTCTCTTCATAGACGTTCAATAGAACAAAATCTGCTAAAATTAATCTTATCAGTCCTCTGGCTTTCCTATCTGCCAGGTCCTAGTCTTCTTGCTTTATGGATGAAGGTTTAGTTTCAGACACAACAACCCAAAGATCTTTGTCGACTAGAATATCTTCAACTTTAAGCTTCTACAACTCAAAGTTTATGCCATTGAACTTTTCAATGTCTATCTTTCCTAATGTACTTGCCATCTTATTTAACAAAATAGACCTCTACAGAACTCCCACTCATAAAACTAACACAAAAAACCCAACCTACCAACAAGGATAACACAATTGGCCAGGGTCTTATACCACTTGTAAGGAAAACACAAGTGCGGAATACGGCTTCCCTAATGTTAATTCAAAGGGGATAATGCAGATAGGTTACGTTTAATTCAAAAACCACAGATGAACACAGTAGAAAATAGTGAATAAACATACAAGACAACAAAGAATGACACCAGATTTACGTGGGAAAAGCCTTTCGGGTAAAAAACCCACCACCACAAGAGAGACTATCTTTGTTATAGTAAACTGAATAGTTACAATAAAGATCCTAGCTCTTTTGCTCAGGTATCAATTCTCTACAATTATACAAAGCCATTCACTTCATCTGTATATCTACAAAATAAATTGTATAATCAAATCTTTTCATCAATCATCAATGACACCAACAGATTTCTATTTATTTCCAGTCTTCAAGAGCAAAATTGTTATTCAACGTTTGCCCTAACTGTTTGATCTAACTTACTTAGCATCGCTATCTCCAACCGTTGCATAACTGCCATCTAACTGTTCACATTCAAGAGGACTCATTAGTCCCACATAGACCAAACATCGGTCGCGTAACTATAATATATATACATGACCACAAGAATGTTAACTGTCATCACTTATGTCAACAAGACAAACCAGTCTATCATTCACCGTCCGTCAAAGACTCTAACTGATATCTTCCATCAGGGTAATTTCAACTATCAGAGTGATATCACCAAACAGCGTTGATGGTTCTTTTCTTGCCGATGTTCAACCTTCATCAGAGTAACCAATCCATATCAGTTGAACCAGTTGAACCATTGAACCCAATGAACTATTGAACTTGACAAACCATTGAACCTGACGGACGAAGTTCAAACCTTCATCGAAGTAACCAATGCATATCGGTTGAACCAATGAACCAGATGAACCATTGAACCAGACGAGCGAAGTTCAAACCTTCATCGAAGTAACCAATGCATATCGGTTGAACCATTGAACTCGATGAACCACTGAACCCGACAAACCATTGAACCTGACGGACAAAGTTCAAACCTTCATCGAAGTAACCAATGAATATCGGTTGAACCATTGAACCTGATGAGAAAAGTTCAAGAGTTCACTGACAGTTCAAACTTTGCCGATGAACGATGAACAAAAAAATGAAGGAATGAGGTTCCAAGCAGTAACTTGAGACATTAAGTCTCTTCAGATATGGAGTAGGACCTCTTCCCTCTCTTGGGTGACCAATGACATATAAGCAAATCCACATACTAGTCAAGCACTTTCTCATCATACACCAATCCTTAATCCACTTCTAGGGATGACTATTCAGTTTTAAAATCTGTCATATAATTAAAATTAATGTTTACTCCTAATCTGGCAATGAACTTTCCTCCAATCACTCAAATTATGTCAACCTCATAGTTGACTACACCATATTACATGAACAATCAATTCCCTCAAGTAAGTGTAGCCAACCAAGCCAACCCCATGGGAAGTCAAGCTAGTGTGCTAGCATACATGAACAATCAAATGTTAGTTAGTAATCCTCTAGTACAATCTCATTCAACATAGCAGAACCAACCTTTAACATCAAATGTAAACTCAAATAGCCTTCAAAGGATGATTTGACAATTAAATAATGATGTTTTAAATCTTCAAAGAGGAAGTGAACTAAACCAAGGCACTAGAGGGTATCAATAGAGAAATAACTTCCAACATAACAATTGTTAATGGATATCCATCTAAGCAATGGTAGTGTTGATCCTAACCTAGAAAACGTAAATAAGCAAGAAAATAACTATGAAGAAACAATCAATATTGCCTAAATAGATGGTTGCAAACTCCATTCTGCTAAGGGTCACAAAAAAGTGGATTGCCCTTATGATGCAGAGGTACAAACAATACTTGGTATTACCTATCAAACAACCTAGATTCTTAGGTCTCTTCTATAAGGCTTCCCAAACCTTACACAACTCAATCCCATTCACAAGGCTACTCAAGAGAGAACTAGCCTAGGACCACACTCATGTGTCCTCACACAAAGGCTATTCATTTCTCTCTTAGGGTAACTCAACTCTACCCAACCAACACCAACACTCTAGGTGACAACCAAGCATGTTACCTCCTCAAATCAGGATCTCATTCAAACCCAAGACACCATATGACATGGGCATGTCCACAATGCTTTATTTGATTCAACAACACCCACCAATACTTGTGGAGACTGTTCTGATCTGGTTAGGATAGGTCTGTACCATTAGATTGGCTTGAGAGACCTAATGCTTGTAGCCCTACAAAGTGAGTAATTCAAAGATAACTTTCTAGACTTCTAAAGGACTTCCAAAACACATTACATATCAAGATACCCTTTAAGCCCATACACCAAACCTCAGACTTTCAGGACTATACTCTGACTTTGGACCCCTGTGACAACAAACACTAGTTTTTAGGGATTAGGCCTAATTTGAGGCCTTTACAAAGGAACTATGTTAAATCCAACTGCTCAGAACAAAACAGTGGTATCAAAGGGTCTATAATTCTCTGCAAACACTTGATCAATCATCAATTTGGTCACTCCACCAACTGTCCTCACATAACAACATTTTTCCCATCATTTCAAAGACTAGTCACATAGAGATGCCTAGTCAAACTCATGCCAAACTCCTTGGATCCTTGAGTGATTGATCCAAAACCACAAAAAACACAAAATATACATTGTATTCCTCCATCACACTAAAAATGAGAATCTCGCTTTCAGCGGATAGAGGAATAACAATCCATTTATTCACAAAACCCTAGTTTCTAGGTTTTCTGACCAGTCTTTGCAAAAAGATCAATATATCATAACCTACAACACTTCAAGACACAAAACTACTTCCAAATGAAAGCTACCTTAATACATGAACATCTTCAATCAGTTTTAGGTGATCAACTATTCGTACCAGGCCGTACAAAATGACTGTTATAGCGAATTACTCAGAAAAACTATATTTCAGCACATCAAATCTCCAAATCTTCATTCATCCTTTGTAATTACATCCCACTTCACCTATAGAAGGCTTGAGACATCAATTAACATCTCTCCCAACCGTACAAACTGATTTTGAAAGTTAGTTAGCCATTGGGTTTCTCCTACTAGAAGAAAACTACATGTTTTCATTGTGTTATTACATCAAACTTGACCAAAACATGGTCTACATAGGTCTAGTGACCAAATTGACACAAAATCCTTATTACAAATATGATGTGGCTTAAAAATCCTTATTGAAAACATAAACAAAACATGACATGCATAAAATTTCAAATGATCCAAGATTGGATCCACCATAGACCACCATAGAGAAGGTGCTCCTACACCACCTTAATTCCATGCAACATTTGACATATTTCAACAAAGGTTCATAAATAATGAACAACCAAACATGAATGGACATGACTTAGGGAGAACTATTTAAAACTTAGGATTGCTTTCATGTTAGAAGCACATGACCTATTTAAACAAGAAGAAGATGAGTTTGAGGAAAACATTGATGAAGTTCATGTTTATTAGCAATACCATAAATGTTGAAAGAACACTTTGAGAAGTAAGGAAAAATCACCATTGATAACATCCATTCCACTGAATGTTCCTCATACTCCACTTGATCCTAATGTAAGAAACCATTTGATCCCACCAAAAAGATTGAATATATCCCAACAACCAAAAGGAAATTCAGAACTACATAAGAATGATGCCACATTAAACCAAGGAAAATTAGGGTACAAAGTTGAGGATATGACATGAACTAGTACTCACATGTCACTTATTGATGCAATTCAACTCCTTGGACAAAAAGAATTTTTGATTGAAGCATTAACAAGTTCTAAATAACCAACTGAGATAGGTCAAACATCAACTGCCAATGTGCCCATATACATAGGAAAGATGGATTCACCTCCATTCTTTCTTGCCATCTAAATTTTTGGCAAGAACTTGCACAACTTCCTTTTGGATTTTGGTGTATCTACAAATGTCATGCTCCATCTAGTCTACAAAAGACTTGTCCTTACACCTACAAAGTCAACTTGAAAGGTGGTGTAGTTGGCTAAAATATTGAGGTAAATGTGGTTGGAGAGATAAACAATGTTCCTATACAACTTTCTTCTGACCCTTGCATCCAACAAAACATAGATATTTGAGGCATGGATATCCCTGATAGCTTTGACATCCTTTTAAGTTGAGACTGGTCCAAAACACTCAATGGCTATATGGCCACTGATTTCTCACATATGTGGTTGCCTTGGAGGAGTGTACCTAATCAAATCAAGATAGAAAGAGAACCCTACATGAAACACCTCACCATAGACTATAATAAGCCAAATGAAAATTTATTTTCTAAACTTAAACTAGGGTTTTACACACTAGAAATCACAAAAAATTAGGTAAGTTCTCCTAAGTGTCCCACTGAACTAAAGTTAGACCCAAATGTATCAAGTGGATACTCTGAATTGATGGATCCACATCTAAACAAGGTGCTAGGGTAGGAGTGCAATTGATCGACCCCAACATAAAAAGTCATTTGGTAGCCTAATGATTACAATTCACTTGCACAAATAATGTTGTAGAATTTGAAGCCTTGATCTTAGGATTACAACTCACATTGAAAGAGAAGGTTAAAACATTACAAGCCTTAAATGAATAAGAATTGATTGTCAAAATAGTCTAGTCATGATACTCATGTCATGATAAGATATTGTCTTAATATTATTCTCATGCATGAAATTTAATAAAAAAAATTGATTCTTTCAATTTGAAACTTATACCAAGGAGAGAAAAGCATGTAGCCAATGCACTTGCCGTAGTAGTGAGTACCTTGGAACCAATCAATAAATGGGATTAGAAAATTTCATGGTCAAGATTGTCCCAACCCTATCCATCCTAAACAACATTATAATTTTCAAGAATTCAATGATGACAAGAACATAATAGATTTCATCACCAATTTGGGATATTTAAAAATTAAATCATTGAGGAAGCAGATATATTGATAGGTGAATTAGATGAAAATGGGGACATGGACTTGAAGAGAAATGCAATTCCCAAAGGCATGCTAATACTCAAACTCTTGCTTGATCATAACTTTCAACAAAAAATAGGAGAACCAAGCCCTACATCAACAATGTTGATTAGTCCTTTCAACTTATTAGACATAGGGGAGTCAAAAGAGGTTCTAATTTATAATGAGTGCACCCCTAAAACATTGTGGTCTAGTTCAAATCTTAATATATATTATTGAAGTTATTTCTTGGTATTATAAGGATTTGAAAATATTTCGACAATCACTTATCACACATACAATCCATCTTAAGCCTAATACCAAGTCTTTTTCCCAAAAAACAAAGACTTTTGAACACATTGTTGGAACCTTTGATCTTAAAGGAAGTGCAAAAACTACTTTCTATTCACATCATCTTTATTGTCAAACATTCAACATGGGCAGAAAACCTAATGCATGTACATAAGAAAAATGGAGAAATCAGATAATGCAAACTTTAGAATGTTAGTGTGAATTTTTTTTTACCTATCTACTTTGAATAGGTTCTATTCACACTACACTTAAGTTCACTTAGAGAGGCTTTTATACTTTTATCTCATCTCATATGGACTTAACACGTGTGATCACACTTGTCCCAATTGTGTTCTCGTACATCTTTCACTGTGGAGGGGTAGTCAAAATTTTAGTCCTACCTTCTCACCTCCTCATCCTTGCCTTTATATTCAAGGGCTTCTATGTACCTTTTACACAGTTTGTATGATAGTATTGTTATCTTGTAGATTATTTGGTGGAATGGTTTGATCTTGCAAGTTTATCTTGGATTCTTCAACATAGAAACCTTGATTGAGCCTCTGAGAAGGACAACTACCTTGTGTTGTCTTTGATTGAGATCCTATAAATTATTAATGGAACTTCTCAAATGTTTTCTCTCCTTGATGGTTACTCGAGTTACAACCAAATATTGGTGGACAATCAAGACAAACACAAGACTATATTCATGACCAAATAGGGAACCTCTACTTACTATTGATTACCCTTTGGACTAAACATTCGTGCTACTATCCAAATAGCCATGTTTTTAAAGAATTAATTGAAAAATGTATGATCATCTACATTGATGACCTTACTGCGTATTCCAAGGAATTTGGTGATCATGTAGAATACTTGAGAAAAAGTGTTGCAATACCATAGAGATATCTTTAAACCCAAAGAAATTATTGTTGGGAGTGATAGAAATAAAACTCCTTGGACATATCATCTATAAGAAAGGAATTATTGTTGATCTTACAAGGGTGGAAGAAATTCTAGAAATCCCATTGCCTAAAAGTAAAAAAGAACTCAAATCTTTCTTTGGAAAACTTAATTTCATGCATAAGTTCATCTCTAGATTTTTTGAAATTGTGAGACCTTGAATGCCATGCTCAATAAGGATGTTTAAATTTATTGGTCACTAGAAGTATTAGAAACCTTCAAATAAATTAAAGAAGTGGTTGCCAAGGCCCCCATCTTGGCTAGGTCTTTCATGGTTTATTATTTTACTTCTGACCATTCTATTGTAACGTTACACAAAGAAAATAAGGAGGAGAAGAGCAACCTATAGCCTTTATGAGATCTCCTCTTCATGGAGTTGAACTGAAATATTAGGTCATCCATAAACAAGCCTACACATTATTAAAGTCATTAAACTTTTTTCCACTACTTTCTATGTAATAAGGAGTTGCAATTGTCCCCAACCCTGCTATTAAAAACATGTTGTTGTAGAATTAATTAGGTGAACGTAATGGTAGATGGATTGCTAACCTACAAAACATTGACCTAGAAATCATGCCTATGAAAATTATTTGAGGTCAAGGATTGAGTAAGATGATCATTTAGGTTGATCAGTCCCTTGTCTATCACCAAGACAACATTGATCAACTATATAAGGATGGGTGGTATGATGACATTATCCTCTACCTTGTCAATGGTCATTTCTCAAATCATTTGTGTCCCACTCAAATAGGTGCATTGAGACTCAAGACCATTCTATATGTGATTACATCTATAACTCTTTATAGCAAGATTAATGCTTGTCTCTATTTGAGGCATGTTTGCAAATGAGAGGCCATTGAAATCATCACTAGTTTTTATGATAGGATTGGAACAAGACATGATTCTAGAAGTGTCATGGCCCTTAAATCCATTAGGTAGGTTATTATTGGCCCTATATTTTTAAGGTTGTGCATGGCCACATTAGGAAATGCCAAATTGTAGCTAGGTGACAAATACATGTAACTATGCTTTTGCAACCAATAGTAGAGGTGTGTCCCTTTGCCAGATGGGGATTATCTACTTCATAAGCTTGATCAATCCAAGCTTCTGTTGGACATAAGTTCATAATCACTACCACCAACTATTTCACTCGGGTTGAAGACCAAGTTCTTAAACAATGCACAATAGATGTTTCCATTAAATTATGTGAAAAGCATATCATTACTAGGTTTGGATTATCCTCTAGCTTGATAAATGACAATGGCCCAACTTTTGTATTATCAAAATTCTCCAAATGGGCATACAACTACAAGATAATTCTAAACTTCTCATCTAATTATTATCCCCAAGGGAACAAAGTGGTTAAATCAACCAATAAAAACCTCCTTATTGTAATCAAAAGGTTATTGGACAATAACCCTTGGGACTAGCACAACTAGTTGGTGTATGCTTTATGGGATAATCAGATTCACATCAAGGATTTACTAAGAACCTTATCCTACAATCTAGTCTATGACCAATAACCTATTTTCCCTATGAACCTAAAAATTCCCACATTGCAATTCATGAGGGATTATGCTAAGGGTGGTGACATAATTGAAGAAACATTGTAAGACCTATTATACCTTGAGGAATAGAAAGATAGGACTTTAGAAAGATTCATGAAACATCAAGTTGGAATGAATTGATGGTTTGACACGCTTGATAAAATCAAATGTTTTAGGTTCTCTAATTTAATTTTGACATAGTGAAATAGGAATATAAGTTGGGTTTCCATTCTTGATAAATTCCATTTGGACAAGATTTCTACTTTATTTGTTAATTTATTCATTGCTTAGAATAATCTTAATCTCACAATCTTTGTAGTCTTACATAGAGTTTAGTTATTATGACACAATACAAAGAATTCATTAGTAATGTTTTTCTTCGGGGATACCCAAGTTTTTATCCTAGTCTGGGCCTAGAGAGACCCTTATGGGGGATCTCTTCCCATCAGCTTTATTGCTTGAGACCACAACTAGGGGGTCTCTATCTCGACTTGTCATCTGGTTGGGAAGGAGAGCATCACCCGAGTGCTTTTCCTCCAACCATAGACTAGCAGTCCCCTACTCAACTTCTTTCCTAGAAGTGGCCCTACCCTTCATGAAGGGAACATATATAAGGAACCAATTGGTTTGACATTTGAGTATCTAGTATTGTGTCCTTCATAACTCATCATGGTCATACAACTATTGATCCACTCTATTACATCCCACCCTAAACTTTTAAAAACTTCTTTTGTTTTACTTCAGTAAATGGTGTAAAGAAACTGGTGTTTTGGAAATTATGTTTTACTTTGATAAGATTATGCAAAGTCCTTACTTTGATAAAATCATACAAGTTTTGCTTTGATAAGATTATACAAAGTCTTTCTTTAAGTTTCTGAATTAAACTATGGATGCCTGATGTTATGAATTAGATGGACTATGATATGTGTTGGAAAACTCTTCTTTAAAATACAAATGAAAATAATATGATGTAATGAATGTTTTGAATTATTTGTCAGACTAATTCCCCTTGTTCTTCTTGAGTGTTGAGGCAGGACAAATCAAGCGTCCTCAGAGCATAGGAGGGAAAGTATCATCTGGTAGAGAGGTTTCATTGAGAAGACCTTGATATTATTATCTGAGCTAAGGTCGGTGAGTGACTTGGGCAACCTAAAAAGTCTAGGGCATGTCTTTCTTTTTACCATTCGAGGTAAGCTATCTTGTGTCGGTTGATTATTTTATGTTTGTCGGTGAAAGATGGTTCTAAGGTTGCAAACCTTCTTATACTGCTCTCTAAGAAAACTCATGAGAAAATGTAACCATACCTAATTCACTCTTGTATTCAACAAATCGAGACGATAATTTTAGTCTCATCAATTAATGCTACCTTGGCATATCAATAATGTTGTACTTAGGCTATTATACCACCAATATGATAAGCCATTTACGTTTTTATATAAAAGCAACCTTACTTTATCTTCTATACTTATGAGGCCAATTGGATTGTATTTAACCACTGATCAAGGATAAATATCAAGTTTGACTAAGATTGACTTGATGCCAAAAAATGTAAAGACTTACTTCAAGTCGCGATCATTTAGTTCTAAATTGAAAAGTTGCTTTTCTTTGATTCTCAAATGTCATTAGTAAGCAACATCATTAAATTCCTTATGATGCATCTAGAAGGCTATAGTAAAATCTTAATAACTTAACTACTTCATTATCGTTACATTCACATGAAAACAACATGAAATGTATATCATATAACATATATATATATATATATATATATATATATATATATATATATATATATATATATATATATATATATATATTTCACGTAGTCTTTGGGGAGTATAAGAGTACTAATTCCTTAGCAACCCCGAGACTTGTTATTCAATGATGTAAAATACATTTCGTTCAATCATGAACCTTCAGCTTACTTAAAAACTCAAAACATGATCGAAGGTGATTATATACGTAAATGATGTTTTATTCTTTAATCATTCCTTAGTGTTTTATGTGGTCTGATGAAACTTGGCCATGATGGCACACATCCATCGTCATAATCTCTCTTTTGGTAAACAATATTATACAATTATGATAACTGATTCACTGATGAGGCCTTCGAGCCCACAAACCAATAAGAAGATGGATAGTTTGACAACGAATCAAAGAGAATAAAGTTGTTTATTGTGACTACCTGATGATAACCGAATCCTTTCTCCAACCAATATAAAAACTCCTTTAATACAATTTGGCAGATTTGGCTGCTATTTTGTACTGCTATTGTAAGAATGCAATGTGCCTGAAAAAGACAGGAGGAAGTCGATAAATAGGTAGAATAGAAGGTCTTTTGAAAACAGAGCAAAAGAAGTCTGCAAAGAAAAGTTTATCCTACACCAAGACATAGAGGTAAAATTCATCCTTTTTTCTTTCATGATAACCTGTTGCAATCCATTAGAGGTTCGACACTATTGTGTTACCATTGTAGCAGAAAGTTGTAAGATAGGTGTGCCTGTGCCTCTTGTTTTATCTGCGAATTTATTTCTCTGTTTGCGAATAAATGCTTGATATTAGACCACTGAGATATTCTTATTTAAATATTAAACCTTAACCTTCCACTGTATACATTTGGTTATTTTCGCACGAGCTTGAGACCTCTGAGTCTAGTCTAGACTACTCCATCAAGAGATTGGTTACATTGCAAAGCACACACTATTCCTATAGCCTAATAGCAGACCGGTAGGTCTCCTTTCTTTGTGAACAATGCTCTAGCACTGAATACCGATAGAGAAAGTGGAGTCAAGTTTTACAACTACCATTGTATTCATTTAAGAGTCTTTAAACCTATTAAAACAGACCGATAGACCTCTCTTTCTATTGTGTACATTGTTCTGGCATTGAATACCAACAAGGAAAGTGAAGTCAGATTATACGACCATCAATTGTTTTTCACTTAAGAGTTTCTTATTAAACCTATTAAATAGACCCATTTTGGGTGTATCTGACAATTATTACATTCTATGACAACATATCACGTAGAGGCTCAACCTTGAATGGCTTCCGTGATCACTGAAGGCCTGTACAGTTCGCATATAAGTCTATCTGACTAGTGTTTTTATTGCTAAAATATCCTTTGACCATACTCTTTTATTCGTGATAAGTACATTGTCCTAAAGTCCTTATTTTGGTATAGATGTGAGACTACCAAATATGTTTGGAACAGGTTGGCGACGCTTTCATTATAGTCGATATAGAACATATGTGATATTGTCCAATAAGAATCAATATTTCATTATATCTGATCTAACCTAGTCATTTCGAAAAGATTGCTCAAATACAATTATCCTTATTTGAAATAGAATATATGTACTCAAAATATTTTATTGGTGGTAGTTAGTTATACCAGGAAACCCTAACGGGTAAAAGATATGATGAATAGAAATGGGTTTTGGAATAAATTATTAAGTATAAATACCTCTTTATAAAAAGTATCTATTCACATGATCCTTCCTAAGGGGTAGACTTAACTAACATAGACATGGAAGTCCAGGAAGAAATGATAACTTCCTTTCTTGTTGTTCACGTACAAGTCTAATGTATGGGAGTCGAAGAGTTTTGTGTCGAATAACTACTTTTACAAACTAATTGAAAGATCTTGATGACTTTAATTAAAATCCAAGGTCGACGATATGAATTACCACCAACTATATTCATCGAGAGGTATTACCAAGAAGACTTTTGAGTAATTGGCAAGAGACAAGTTCCGATGTCTTGCTGAGAAATTCCATGACTCAAGATTATATTTTGTTTTCATCGCCAATCAACTCGTGATGACAAAGCAAGTCATGTAACATTAAGAATTTTATGTTGTCATAGGCGGATAGGTAGTCCAGTAAACCCTAAGTCAATAGGTCACTCCAAGTCAAGCAGGGTGGTGAACCATGACTACGTTCATTGCGAAACATCTATTAATATAGAAACTATGACCATAGTGAGTGCCGATGCCACCTCGTGCACTCGTCAGTTCACCGTACTCTAGACACTCAGTTAACCAGGGTTGTCGTACTTAGTAGGAGGGTATCCTTAGTAGTGCGAAAAAGTTAACCAAGTGGGGGGACACACTAGAGCTCAGATGGTAACTGAGAGGATTCTCAACACAACCTTTCATTGAAGGGTAGGGCCGCTTCCAGTCAGGAAGTGTGCAGGGGACCGCTTAAGTCTATGGTTGGAGGTAAAACAACCAAATGATGCTTTCACTCTCATCAGTGGCATACCGAGTCTTGGAGA
Source organism: Cunninghamia lanceolata (assembly GCA_027924645.1). Classification (NCBI taxonomy): domain Eukaryota; kingdom Viridiplantae; phylum Streptophyta; class Pinopsida; order Cupressales; family Cupressaceae; genus Cunninghamia; species Cunninghamia lanceolata. The sequence goes on along the minus strand of BSBN01000378.1, from coordinate 4,286,289 downwards.
TGAGATAAACCAGATAAGGAATTCTAATGCTTCCTTTCAGGTTTATTTTTTAGCTCAATAATATGTTGAATGAAATGTTTGAAAATTTATACATGATGGATAACCTTTTTAGTAATAAAAGTGAGAGTTGAAATTAATCTCATTCCTATTTTGATGAGTAACAGTAATTTACTTGTTTAACATATTTTCCTTTATATATTTTTATTCTTTTTAAACATGTGGTGAATTTTTCCTTGGTAAATCTGTGTATCAGAGTGGTTGGTTCTTACCCATGGTATGAGAGCGTCTGGGTTGAACACTCAGGCCTATGAGCTCATTGCGTAAGTATTGCGCATGATTCATAAATTGTGAAAATAATTCTTTTGAATCATCTTGTGCCAGAAATGGTGTGAACCAAATAGACTTCCAGAAAATTTGTTTCCAGTAATGAATGATACCTACAAGTTAAAAAAGAATGGACAGCTCTGACTAAAACTATTGAGGGGACAAATGTTAATGGGGAAGGATGGCTTAAGGATGAAGAAACCTTCTCTCATGCGATGAGTAGAATTAAAGATGAAAATGGAAAGTTGAAGCAAGTTGTTATTGCTCACGTAAGTATTATGGAAGACCTAGCTCGTCAACCATCTACTTCGAAATGTGAACCAATCAAACTAACTTCTCCTTTACATGTATCAAGTGAGGGTATTAATAACCCCACTAAAATTATTGTAATCAATTCCGATGAGTCGGAAGGATATAAACCTACACTATGACATGGAAAAAATCCTTGTTTTAAAACTCAAGAATTTAAAAAGTGTACAAATTTCTTGGAAGCAAAAGCATTTATAATTCAATGTTAAAAGTTTCACCTTTTTTAAAATGTGTATGCATGAAATAATAAAGTTATCCATTTATGTGTGAGATGGATTGTCTATGCTTAAAACTAATTAAAACCTTAAATTGAAACTTCAGGTAGAAAATTTATAATATCATGGTGCGAACCCGGAGTCATCACAATCAAAGCTAAGGGGTAGGTCAAACCCCTAAAAATGAGGAAGCTAAATTAGATTGAATCTTGACTCTCCTACAAGAGACCAGGGCTAGAGTGGACCACCTCAAAAAGGAAAGGGCTAGCAAGGAGTCTACTTTTGAAGGCGACACTAGAAGTCGCCATATGGATACCACATAGACAGAATGGGAAGACACCCATTCGGGATCCAATTTCAGGAATTGGATAGAGAATAGTTGCGCTCAAGAGTTATCTCGTGATATGAAGAAAGTAACCCCACCTATGTTTGATGGATCCGACTCAGGTGATGCCACTAAGACTTGGCTGACCGAAATGGAAAAATATTTTGAGATCCACAATTATTCTAAAACTACCAAAGCAGTATGGGGGGATTTTCAATTGGATGGGGAAGCATCCATATGGTGAACGAATAAGAAGATGGGATTCGGGATAGCAACCAAAGGCTTAATGTGGGGAGAATTTATTACTATTTTTAGATAGAGATGGTTGCCCTAATTGTACTATGATAAAAAAAGGATGGAGTTCCAAAACCTTAGATAAGGGGACCTAACAGTTACCTAATACTGGGAAAAATTTACTCGACTCCTTAAGTACATACCCCAGTACCAAGTAAATGAGAGATTTTGAATCAGGAAGTTCATTATGGGACTAAATGCCCAAATTGGTGGAGAGGTAGATGTTCATGATCCTACCACTATGGACCAAGTTTATGAGAAGGTAGTTAAATAGGAGCAGAGACTTAAATCTTTGGTATCATATAGGTAGAAGAAATGGAAGAAATACAACTAGAACCAGTCCTCCCAGTCCTTTAAGAAGAAGGGGGAAAAATTAGATTTTTAGCAAAGAGGTGACAGGAGTCACTGTGAGAATAAGAGTGAAGACCATAGGGATAGAAGGAATGGAGGTCACCAAAACAATAATGGTAAGAAGAATCATGAAGCTCCTAAAAAACCCTCTAAAAGGCAAGGGCCACCTGGGGGTTGTTTTATGTGTGGTGGGAATCATTACGCCAATCAGTTCCCCACCAAAACGTTAGGTCCTCCACCCCATGGAAATCCTCTACCACCTTGGCAAGTTGCGTTTCAACAACGGATTCACTCCGCACTGGATAACAAACAAGCAAAGTACCAGATAACCCCTATTGAGACACCAGGTATGTTATTTAGCACACCTATATCAGTTTTAATAGATACTAGGGCAACATAATGTTTTGTATCGCCAAAAGTTTTAAGTAAAATTTCTAGAAAGGCTAGATTTATGGAAAACTTATGGTCAGTTGAATATGCTAATCAGTCAAGAGCTCAGGTAGAGTAGTGTCAGTTTGAGGCTAGGGTAGACCTACCGAGTTTTTTGACAAAAGTTAACCTTATGGTGGCTACCCTAGGAACCTATGATGTCATATTAGGGATCAACTGGCTATGGAGGCACATAACAAAAGTAGATTGTTATGCCAAAACAGTCGAATGCCTAGATGACCTAGGGCATAAAGTGCATATTGAAGGAAATGCAAGAAGGGATGTAATAAGGCAAATTTATGCAATGCAACTAAAGAGAGCCAAACGAAGGGGTTGTCAATTGTTTGTAGTTAAAATGGAAAAGTTGGAGGAAGAAAAGGAGAACCAAAATTACTTATCTGATGACCTAACATTCTACGATGCCCTGAAAACACCAGTAGGAGGGACTAAAGAAATCTCAGAAAGAAAGGGTTCAGAATTGGACAAATATCCTTACCCTTAGAATTTTGCAGATGTTTTTCTGGATGAATTACCTAGGTTACCTCCTAAAAGGGCATTTGATTTCTCCATAGATATTATACCTGGCTCGGAGCCAATCTCTAAAGCTCCATATCAGATGACTACTACTGAATTAATAGAATTGAAAGCACAACTGCAAGAACTTTTAGATAAAGGTCTAATACGACCTAGTGTCTCACCTTGGGTAGTAGCTGGTAATCTTTGTCAAAATGAAGGATAGCACTCTTAGATTATGCATTGTTTATCGAATGCTCAATAAGGCCACAATAAAAAATATCCCTTACCCCGCATAGATGATCTTTTTGATCAAATGTGAGGAGCAATGGTATTCTCTAAGATTGATTTGTGATCTGGTTACCACCAATTGAGATTACGGGATGAAGACATACATAAAACTGCATTCAAAACTAGGTATGGGCACTATGAATTTAAAACTTTTGGTGATACAAAACATTCTATTGCCCCAGTATCTATTAAAACTGATATAGGTGTGCCAAATAACATACCTGGGGTCTTGATAGGGGTTATCTAGTTCTATGCTTGTCTGTTATCCAGTACGGCATGAATCCATTGTTGAAACACAACTTGCTGAGGCAGTAGTGGATTTCCACGGGGTGGACTTGATGTTTTGGTGGGGCACCGATTGGCATAATCATTCCCACCACAAGTAAAACAACCCCTAGTCGGCCCTCACCTTTCAGAAGGTTTTCCACGAGCTTCATGATTCTTCTTACCATTATTGTTTTGTTGGCCTCCATTCCTCCTATCCCTACGGTCTTCACTCTTACTCTCATGGTGACTCCTATCACCTCTTCGCTAAAAATCTAATTTTCCCCCTTCTTCTTGAAGGACTGGGATGATTGGTTCCAGTTGTATTTCTTCCATTTCTTCTCCTTATAGGATGCCAAAGATTTAAGTCTCTGCTCCTGTTTAACTGCCTTCTCATAAACTTGGTCCATAGTGGTAGGACCATGAACATTTACCTCTCCACCAATCTAGGCATTTAGTCCCATAATGAACTTCCTGATTCAAAATATCTCATCTTCTTGGTACTGGGATATGTACTTAAGGAGTCGAGTAAATTTTTCCTAGTATTGGTTACATGTTAGGTCCAATTGTCTTAGGTTTTGGAACTCCATCATTTTCTGATCATAGTATAATTGGGGCAAACATCTCTGTCTGAAAATAGTAATAAATTCTCCCCATGTTAAGCCTTTGGTTGCTATCCCCAATTCCATCTTCTTATTCATCCACCATATGTATGCTTCCCCAACCAATTGAAAACCCCCCCATACTACTTTGGTAGTTTAAGAATAATTGCGAATCTTAAAATATTTCTCCATTGTGGTCAGCCAAGTCTCAGGGGCATCACCTGAGTCAGATCCGTCAAACTTAGGTGGGGTTACTTTCTTTATATCATGAGATAACTCTTGAGCTAACTGTTCTCTATCCAATTCCTAAAATTTGGATCCTAAATGGGCATCTTCCTGTTCTGTCTGTGTGGTATCCATATGGCAACTTCCAGTGTTACCTTCAAAAGTAGACTCCTTGCTAGCTCTTTCCTTTTCAAGGCGGTCTAATCTAGCCTTAGTCTCTTGTAGGAGAGTAAGGATTTGATCCAATTTAGGTTCCACATTTTTAGGGGTCTGACCTACCTCGTAGCTTTGACCGTGATGACTCCGGGTTCGCACCATGATATTAAAAATTTTCTACATGAAGTTTCAATTTAAGGTTTTAATTAGTCTTAAGCATAGACAACCTGTCTCACATATAAATGGATAACTTTATTATTTCATGCATACACATTTTAAGAAAGGTGAAACTTTTAACATTGAATTATAAATGCTTTTGCTTCTAGGAAATTTCTACACTTTTTACATTCTCAAGTTTTAAAACAAGGTTTTTTTTCCATGTCAAAGTGTAGGTTTATATCCTTCTGACTCATCGGAACTGATTACAATAATTTTAGTGGGGTTATTACGGCCCTCACTCGGTACATGTAAAGGAGAGGTTGATTTGATTGGTTCATGTTTTGAAGTAGATGGTTGATGAGCTAGGTCTTCCATAATACTTGCGTGAGCAATAGTAGCTTGCTTCAACTCTGCTTTTCATCTTTAATTCTACTCATCACATGAGAGAAGGTTTCTTCATCCTTAAGCCATCCTTTCCCATTAACATTTGTCCCTTCAATAGTTTTAGTTAGAACTACCCATCCTTTTTAACCTGTAGGTATCATTCATTGTTGGCAACAGATTTTTTGGTAGTTTGTTTGGTTCACACCATTTTAGGCACAAGATGAAATTCAAAAGAATTAGTTTTACAATTTATGAATCGTGTGCAATACTTACGCAATGAGATCATAGGCTCGAGTTTTCAACCCCGACAGTCTCATACCACGTGTAAGAACCAACCACTTCGATACACAGATTTACCAAGGAAAAATTCACCACATGTTTATAAAGAACAAAAAATATATAAAGAAAAATACGCTAAATAAGTAAATTACTGTTACTCATCAAAATAGGAGTGAGGTTAATTTCAACTCTCATTTTTATTACTGAAAAGGTTATCCATCATGTATAAATTTTCAAACATTTCATTCAGCATATTATTGAGCTGAGAAAATAAACATGAAAGGAAGGATTAGAATTCCTTATCTGGGTTATCTCATCTCCAAGACTTGGTATGCCACTGATGAGAGGGAAAGCATCATCTAGCTATTTTACCTCCAACCACGGACTTAAGCGGTCCCCTGCACACTTCCTGACTGGAAGCAACCCCACCCTTCAATGAAAGATTATGTTGAGAACCCTCTCAGTTACCATTTGAGCTCTAGTGTGTATCCCCACTTGGCTAACTCTGTCGCATTACTAAGGTTACCCTCCTACTAAGTATGACAACCTTGGTTAACTAAGTGTCTGGAGTATGGTGAACTAACAAGTGCACGAGGTGGTTTTGGCACTCACTATGGCCATAATTTTTATATTAATAGACATTTCACAATGAACGTAGTCATGGTTCACCACCCTGCTCGACTTCGAGTGACCTATTGACTTAGGGTTTACTAGACTACATGTCCGCTCACGTATGACAACATAAAATTCTTAACGTTACACGACTTGCTTTGTCATCACAAGTTGATTGGTGAAAAAAATGAAATACAATCCTGAGTCGTGGAATTTCTTGGCAAGACATCAGAACTTGTCTCCAATAACTCAAAAGTCTTCTTTCTAATACCTCTCGACGAATATAGTTGGTGGTAATTCATATTGTTGACCTTGGATTTTAATTAAAGTCATCGAGATCTTTCTATTAGTTAGTAAAGGTAGTTATTCAACACAAAACTCTTCGACTCCCATACATTAGACTTGTACATGAACAACAAGAAAGGAAGTTATCATTTCTTCCTGAACTTCCACGTCTGTGTCAGTTAAGTCTGCCCCTTAGGAAAGATCATGTGAATAGATACTTTTGATAAGGAGGTATTTATACTTAATAATTTATTCCAAAACCCTTTTCTTTTCATCGTATCTTTTACCCGTTAGGGTTTCTTGGTATAACTAACTGGCACCAATAAAATATTTCAAGTATATATACTCTATTTCAAATAAGGATAAATGTATTCGAGCAATCTTTTTGAAATGACTAGGTTGGATCAGATATAACGAAATATTGATTCTTATTGGACAATATCACACATATTCTATATCGACTATAATGAAAACATCGCCAACCTGTTCCAAACATATTTGGTAGTAGTCTCATGTCTACCAAAATGAGGACTTTAGGACGACATACTTATCATGAATAAAAGAGTATGATCAAAGGATATTTTAGCAATTAACACACTGGTTGGATAGACTTATATGCAAACTGTACAGGCCTTCAATGATCATGGAAGCCATTCAAGGTTGAGCCTCTATGTGATATGCTGTTATAGAATGTAATAATTGCCGGATACACCCAAAATGGGTCTGTTTAATAGGTTTAATAAGAAACTCTTAAGTGAAAAACAACTGATGGTCGTATAATCCAACTCCACTCTCCTTGTCGGTATTCAATGCCAGAACAATCTACACAACGGAAAGAGAGGTCTATCGGTTTATTTTAATAGGTTTAAGGACTCTTAAATGAATACAATGGTGGTTGTAAAACTTGACTCCACTTTCTTTATCAGTATTTAGTGCCAAAGCACTGTTCACAACGAAAGGAGACCTATTGGTATGCTATTAGGCTATAGGAATAGTGTGTGCATTGTGAGATAACCAATCTATTGACAGAGTAGTCTAGACTAGACTCGGAGGTCTCCAGCTCATATGAGAATAACCAAATGTATACAATGGAACGTTAAGGTTTAATACTTAAATAAGAATATCTCAGTGGTCTAATATCAAGCATTTATTCGTAGGCTGAGAAAGAAATTTGCAGATAAAACAAGAGGCGTGCAGGCATGCCTAGCTTACAACTTTCTACTACAATGGTAAAACAATAGTGTCAAACCTCTAATGGATTGCAACAGATTATCATGAAAGAAAAAAAGGATGATTTTTACCTCTATGTCTCGACGTAGGATAAACTTTTCTTTGCAGTCTTTTTTTCCTCTATTTTTAAAAGACCTTCTCTTCTACCTATTTATCGACTTCCTCCTGTCTTTTTCAGGCACATTGCATTCTTATGTAATAGCAGTGCAAAATAGCAGCCAAATCTGCCAACTTGTATTAAGGGATTTTTTATATTGGATGGAGAAAGGATTTGGTTATCATCGGGTAGTTACAACAAACAATTTTATTCACTTTGATTCGTTGCCAAACTATCCATCTTCTTATTGGTTTATGGGCTCAAAGGCCTTATCGGTGAATCGGTTATCATAATTGTTTAATATTGTTTACCAAAAGAGAGATTATGATAGTGGACGTGTGCCATCATGGCCAAGTTTCATCGGCCCACATAAAACACCAAGGAATGCTAAAGAATAAAACATCATTTAAGTATATAATCACCTTCGATCATGTTTTGAGTTTTCAAGTAAACTGAAGGTTCATGATAGAGCGAAATGTATTTTACATCGTGGAACATGTCTCAGGGTTGCTAAGGAATTAGTACTCTTATACTCCCCAAAGACTACGTGAAATATATATATATATATATATATATATATATATATATATACATTTCACGTCGTTTTGACGTGAACGTAACGATAATGAAGTAGTCAGTTTATTAAGATTTTACTATAGCCTTCTAGATGCATCATAAAGAATTTAATGATGTTGCTTACTAACGACATTTGAGAACTAAAGAAAAGCAACTTTTCAATTTGAAACTAAATGATCGTAACTTGAAGTGAGTCTTTACATCTTTTGGCATCAAGTCGATCTTAGTCGATATTTATCCTTGATCAGTGGTTAAATACAAGCCAATTGGCCTCATAAGTATAGAAGATAAAGTAAGGTTGCTTTGATATAAAAACATAAACAGCTTATCATATTGGTGGTATAATAGCCTAAGTATAACGTTATTGATATGCCAAGGTAGCATTAATTGATGAGACTAAAATCATTGCCTCGATTTGATGAATACGAGAGTGAATTAGGTATGGTTACATTTTCTTGTGGGTTTGCTTAGAGAGCAATATAAGAAGGTTTGTGACCTTAGAACCTTCTTTCGCTGATAAATGGAAAATAATCAACTGATGCAACATAGCTTACCTCGAATAGTAAAAAGAAAGACATGCCCTAGACTTTTTAGGTTGCCCAAATCACTCACCGACCTTAGCTCAGATGATAACATCGAGGTCTTCTCAATGAAACCTCTCTACCAGATAATACTTTCCCTCCTATGCTCTGAGGGTGCTTGATTTGTCCTGCCTCAACACTCAAGAAGAACAAGGGTAATTAGTCTGACAAATAATTCAAAACATTCATTACATCATATTATTTTCATTTGTATTTTAAAGAAGAGTTTTCCAACACATATCATAGTCCATCTAATTCATAACATTAGGCATCCATAGTTTAATTTAGAAACTTAAAGCAAGACATTGTATAATCTTATCACAGCAAAACTTGCATGATTTTATCAAAGTAAAGACTATGCATAATCTTATCAAAGTAAAACATAATTTCCAAAACACCAGTTTCTTTACACCATTTACTAAAGTAAAATAAAAGAAGTTTTTAAAAGTTTAGGGTGGGATGTAACATATCCTCCCCCTAAAGAATCATCATCCCCAATGATGCTTAGTTATATAGTCTTAATACTATAATAAAGTCTTAATTTTCAATTTTCATGTTCTTACAAAAGAGAAGGAAATCTTTTCTTAATATCTAGGTAATCTTTCTAGGTGGCATTGTCCTCAGCATATTGGTCCCACTGGACCTTGCACTGGAGTACATCTCTATTGCTTAGGTGAAGCCTACGTGTTTCAAGCACTTTGAGTGGTTTGATCAAGACCACCCCTGGATCCTGAACCTGCAAGGCATTCCAATCAATTATGTGCTTATCACTAGATATATTTCTTAAGGAATGAAACATGAAATACATTATGTATTCTAGCAAGAGATGGAGGTAGAGAAATCTGGTAGGCGACTGGGTTGACTTCCTCCAAAACTTCAAAGGGTCCCACATAACGAGGTGCTAACTTAGATGATTTTCCAAACTTGATTGCACTTTTCTGAGGTTTTACTCTTAATAAAACTTTTCCCCCACGACAAATTATCTAGGAGTTTGTTTGGCATCAACATAACTCTTCTGCCTATCATTATCTTCTACTAGTCTCTTTTTAATCATCATGATTTATTCCTCCATTTTTGCAAGCATTTATGGACCCAGGATAATCCTATCTTCTAGCTTATCCTAGCTGATAGGAGTTTGGCACTTTCTTCCATATAAAGCCTCAAATGGAGCCATTTTAATCGTAGAGTGATAAGAATTATTGTAGGCAAATTATACGAGTGGAAGGTAATTATCCTCCCACTTGTACTGTTGATCCATACAATATACTCTCAAAAAATCTTCTAGAACTTCATTCACCCTTTCTGTCTAACCATCTATTTTAGGGTGGTATGTAGAACTTATATTAAGTTGGGTTCCAAGGGAGGTAAAAAGAGTTTGCTAAAACTTGGAGGTCATCCTTGCATCCCTATCTGAGATAATCTTCTTTGGTACACCATGTAATCAAAAAATCTCTTGAAAAAATTTACGTGCAATAATGGGTGCTCCATCAGTCAAGTTTCTTGGAATAAAGTGTGAAACCTTAGTGAGCTTATCCACCACGACTAGTGTGCTTATTCTTGGACATGGGGAGTCCTTGCACAAAATCCATACTAATTATTTGCCATTTCCATTCAAGAATTTCATGCGGGTATAGAAGTCCTACCAGGTGTTGATGTTTAGCTTTCACCCTCTGGCATTCCAAACATTCAGCCACATATCTAGTGGCATCCTTTTTCATTCCCTGCTAGAAATACAGTGGTTTGATATCTGCCATAAGTTTCATTACTCCTGGGTGCCCAGTATAAGGTGCGTTATGAGCTTCTCTTAACATTGTGTTCCTTAACTCATCTGAGTTAGGAACACACATTCTTCCCATATACCGAAATAGTCCATCTACCTCAAATTAAAATCCATCATATTTAGGGTCTTGAGGTTTATCCAATAGAGCCTGCTTAATGATGAAGGGGGTAAATCATAAAACACACAATAACATAAATTGCAAATAGAAAATAGAATGATATTTTATTAATATGGGAAAAACATTACATTACAGAAGCTCAAATACAATCAGAGGATGAATCCCCTATAGGTTGCAACACATTACCGCTCCCTCTCTCAAAACTCTAGAATCTTCAGCCTTCTGTAATTCTCAAATGAACTAGGGTTTCTAATTTCCTGCCTTTCTTGACTCTACACTTTTCCCCTTCACTCTACTACCCTAAGGGTTCCCAAAAATGGTTATATATAGCCCTTTTTGGTGACCACCATCTTAATTTCAAAATTTACATCTCCCTCCAAAAATAGGTCAACTTTGCGGGGCCATAACTTTCGATCCGACTGTTGGATTTTCAATTATAATACATTGTGGTACCCCATACATTGGTGAGACAGGGAGATCCATTTGTACGAGAATCAAAGAGCATAACGTAGACATTAGACATGAAAGGGTCTCTAAATTAGCCCTCGCGGATCACTCTTCTAGCACCAAGCACCACATTCGCTTGGAAGACACCCTCGTCCTTGCCAAAGAAGACAATTTCTTCAAGAGAAAACTCAAAGAGGCTATCTTCATCAGAAACCACCCTACCAACCTCAATAGGGATAAGGGGTGGTACCTAAGCCAATCTTGGAACCCTCTTCTCAACTCCCTCAAACATCACCATCCTCCCCCCTGATCAACTGTGACCTCCTCCTTCCTCCCCCTTTGACCTTGCCATGGCCTTCTCTTCTTTTCTTTCTCTTCCCCCCTTTTCTCCCCACACTCGTGCTCTCACTCCCCCTCTCCTCTTGACCATCCTTGCAACCTCTCTCTCTTCCCATCCTTCCTCTTCCCTCTTACCTCACCCTTACCCTTCATGCTTATCCCTACCTCTTCCTTGTCCCTCTCTTCTCAACCTTCCTCTTCTTTTCCTCCTTATCGTCTTTCTCTGTCTCGCCTTCTCACCTTGAGGTCTTGTTCTTGATGTTCTCCTTGTGGACGCTAACCCTCATCTCTCTCTCTTTACTTGGTGTGCCTTGTTCTTTTTCTTCTTCCTTTAGGTCTCTCTTTCGGTAGCATTTACTTTATGCGCTCACCCTTGAGGTTCTTCTCTTGCATTTTTATGCTTTTACCTTTACTTGCCTTTCCTTGGATATGGTTGTTACTCTCTTTGAACTGTCACTCAGGCTTCCCCTCTTTTTCTTCTTTCTTTCCCCTTTTATAATTTTCTTATTATTTGTGTTTCTATTATTATTTTTTCATTCTTTTTACTTTAAGAATAGATATGAAAGAACAATGTTTCTTCCATAAATATTCTTAAGTTACTTTTATTTTATTTTGTTACTTTTTCCATATTCTTATTTTTGTTTTTATAGTTTGTTTTTTGTTTCATTCTTATTCTTTTATATATGCATTACATTTTCTAAATTATGCTTAATTTTTCTCGATCTTATAATTTCTTAGTTTAAATTGCTTCCTTATATACCTTCATTGTTATATTTATATATATATATCTCCTCCTTATATTTTCTTATTTTATATTTTTATTTAGAAGTTTATATATTGTCTCTCCCATTTTCTTATTTTATTATCATGTCTAGGTTTTTGTTTCCTCTTTTTATTTATTTATGATTATTTACTCCTTTCTCTTCTTGCCCCATCCCTACACCTTTCCTTTCTCCTTTCTCTGTTACCCCTATCTCTCTCTGGCCCTTCCCTTCTGTCTCGTTTATGTCTCCCGTATTCACTGATCCCTCTTGGGCAATTACAATTCTTCTATCTCTGCTTTCTTCTTTCTTAGGTTTATATTCATATTTTTCTAATTCCTCTTCTTTCTTCTTCTTTTTTCTCCCCCTTTTTTGCCTTTTTCCTCTTCTCACTTTTGCATTCTACCTTTCTTGGTTTTACATCTTTTCTCTATTTTACTTCCCACCCTTTTTACATTTTCTCTCATCCAAACTCTCACCCCCTCTCACTCTAATCTCTCAATTGCACCCACCTATCATTTCCTCTCTTACTTACCATTTTAGTTTTTCTAATATCTGGTATATTATTGCATTATTCTTGTTTTAATAGTCTTTATTATTCTTGTGCTACCCCCTTTTTACAATTTTAGTGCTACATTATATTTGGTTGTATTTTCTTTATTACTTGCTTTTACCTATTTATTTTATATATATATATATATATATATATATATATATATATATATATATTGACATTTTGTATTATATCTTCTTGCCTTACAATTAGTTTTATTTGTTTTGTTTTTATTCCTTGAGGTTCTCTCTTTTTATCTTCCATTTATTATCTTAATTTTAATTTATTTACTTGGAATCTTATCTACTTCTTTTCTTCTCCTCTATGGGTCTACTCTAGCTTATCTCATCTTCTGTGACTACCTCTATGCTCTCTTTTTAAGAAGCCTCTCTGCAAGTCAAACTCATTTGCATTCTCCTCCTTTCCTCCTGATGATGGATCATGGAGTGTGATCCGAAATGTTGAGACAAAAAAGCAAACACAGTTTTCCTAGAAACACTAGCACTATCATTATGGACTGTGGAAATATCATGTCTACAATTATAATACCTTTTCAGAAAGCTATAGAAAAGATGATGGAGCGGCAAGTAGTACCCATAGGTAGACTACTTGGGTTTCCCACCAAATTTCAGGCCCATCCGAAGCCTCTAAGTGCCTCAAATTTGACTTTGAATATTTCAATAAGATTTTTGGAATTTAAAATTTTAATATCTCACAAATGACAAATGATATTGAAGTGATTTCTTCACCATTAGCTTCAATTCACCATTCTAGAGGTCTGTGTAAGATTTTGTATCCAACCATGCACAAATGCAAACTTACTAAAAAAATAGTAACCCTGCCAAATTTAGCCCTTATTGAAAAGAAACAACATGTGTTTTTCTTTTGGTTGATACAAGATTGCTCTTACACCCTATATGCTCCTGCATCAGACACCTGGGGTAATTTGAAAAGTGACCCTGTCACTTCTCATGTGTTAGAGGGAAACCAAAATGATTAACCTCAGTCTCAGATAACTACGATGAATCTTCAACAAGCCTTCCTTTCCATTTCACCAAGTATTCTGTATACTGCCTGTTTCTTGTACTCTTACGTACATGGCTATCTAGAATGCCCTTTATCTCCTCCTTCTCTGAAGTAGATGCTGGAATGTCCCACTGTGTTCCTTTATCAAGTCCATCATCATGATAATCTGTCAGATTTGAAATGTTGAACACTAGTGAAATATTGATGTCATCAGGCAACTCTACCTCAAATGCATTTCCTAAATCATGCTTCTTCAGGATTCTACATGGTCCAAATTTCTTCATCTTCAGCTTATTATATGTACCAGCTAGAAATCTTTCTTTTCTCAAGTGAACCATGACTTCATCACCCTCCTAGAACTCCTTATGCCTCCTCTTCTGATATGCCTTAGCCTTGTATTGAGAATTCATCTTATGGATATGCTTTCTTACCTCTTCATGCAAATTCTTCATGTGCTCAGTAAAATTTTCAGCTTCAGCACTACTCTTCTCCCCCTTATCCATCCTCCTCAATTCAGAAGTAGTTCTTGGGCTACTCCCATACACAACCTAGAATCAAGATTTACTTGTGCTCCTATTGACATAATTGTTGTAAGCAAATTTTGCCTGTGGTAAAATCAAATCCCATCCCTTGGGCTTATCTCCTACTAAGCATCGTAGCAGGTTACCCAAACTCCTATTCACCAATTTTGTCTGTCCATCAGTCTATGGATGGTGTGCAGAACTGAACTTCAAATCTGTCTTCAACTTCTTCCACAATGCCCTCCAGAAATAACCAACAAACTTGGTATATCGATCTGAAACTATGCTCTTAGGTAGACCATGTAGTCTCACCACCTCCCTGAAAAATAACTCTGCAATGTGAATAGCATCATTAGCCTTCTTGCAAGGAATAAATTGTGTCACCACCACAAAAATGGAATCATGCCCTCTTTGTGTCATTGGTAAACCAAGAACAAAATCCATACTAATATCATCCCATGGCTTCTCTGGTATAGGTAATGGCTGATATAGCCTTGTATTCTGACTTGTTCCTTTTGCCATCTGACACACTCTGCAACTGTGCACAAATTTCCTCACATCTTGCTGCAATTGTGGCTCGTAATAATGTTCACCAACAATAGCCATGGTCTTATCTTGACCAAAGTGTCCAGCTAATCCTCCACTATGCTTCTCCTTAATTAGGTTCTCTCTCATGGAACTCCTCAGAATGCACAACTGGCTTCCTCTAAACAACATGCCATCTTGGATTATGTAATCCAACCATTTTGTCCTGTCCAAAGTAACAGGTTCCAAACAAACTTTCCAAGCCTCTGCAAAATCTAGATCTTCAAGATAAAAACTTTTGAGTTCATCAAACCCAACAATCTTTATCTTCATTACTGTCAACAAATTTTGCCTTCTGCTCAAGGCATCTGCAACCCTGTTGGACTTCCCACTCCTGTGCTTCAAAACAAAAGTATAACTCTGCAAAAACTCAACCCATTTTAAGTGCCCTTGATTTCACTTTCCTTGACTATTAAGATACTGCAAATCCTGATGATCAGTATATAAAAAAATTCTTTTGGCAACAAATAATGTCTCCATTTCTTCAAAGCCTGGACTATTGCATAAAACTCTTGATCATAAACATAATACTTTTTCTTGGCATCATTAAGCTTCTCACTAAAATAGGCAATGGGCTTACCTTCTTGACTTAGAACAGCTCCTATACCACTACCACTAGCATCACAATCTACCTGAAATACCTTATTGAAATCTGGAAGTGCCAACACAGGTTGTTCTATGACTTTCTGCTTCAATGTATCACATCTCTTGTCTACTCCTTTAGTCCATCTCAACTCTTTTCTCTCCCCTCTCATTGTCTCAGTTAGGGGTACACAAATGCTACTGAAATTCTTGATAAACTTTCAGTAAAAATTTGCCAAACCATGAAAAGATCTTACCTCGAAAGCACTCCTTGGCATAGGCCATTCAATGATAGCCCTCACCTTCTCTGGGTCCATCTTAAGACCTTCCTCTAAGACAACAAATCCCAGGTATAACAACTCCTTTGCAAAACTACATTTCTTTAGATTGATCAACAATTTCTCCTCCCTCAACTTCTCTAAAACTCTTCTGATATGCATCAAATGCTCATCCCAAGTCTTACTAAAAATCAAAATGTCATCTAAATAAACAATAACAAAACTTCCCAAAAATTCCTTCAGTACCTCGTTCATGAGCTGCATGAATGTTCTTGGTGCATTGGTTAGCCAAAATGGCAGGACTAACCACTCATACAAACCCTCCTTTGTCTTAAAGGTTGTCTTCCATTCATATCCTTCTCTAATTCGAATCTGGTGATACCCACTCTTCAGATCAATCTTCGTGAAGTACTTGGCTCCACTCAAACAATCCATTATGTCATCAATTCTTGGCAATGGAAATCTGTACTTGATTGTGATCTTGTTGATGGCTCAGGAATTTGTACACATCCTCCACTCTCCATCTTTCTTTGGTGCTAGTACTGCAGGTATCGCACATGGACTTAGGCTCTCCCTTATTAGTCCCTTCCTTAATAGCTCGTGAACTTGTCTGTTCAACTCTTCATTCTCTGTTGGAGTCATTCTGTGGGCTGCCTTATTTGGCAAACTAGCTCCTGGTATCAAATCCATTTGATGACTTATCTTCCTCACTGGTGGTAAACCTTCTGGTACATTATCAAAGACAATATCTTGAAATTCCTTCACCATTTTTGAGACTTCTGCTGGTACATCTTCACATTTCTCTTGACTAATTTAAGGATTCAATACAAACCAATGACGCTCATGCTTCATACCCTCCAAAACATTCTACTATCTACCAAGCAAATTCTGGGAATACTACATACCTTTTCTTCCACCTCCTTCAAGGGCTTCAACTTATGATGGACTTCAGATCCCTTGTTAGGGAGTATGTGTTTGCACGACCATCATGGACAACGCTCCTATCATACTGCCACGACCTTCCCAATAACATATGACATGCATCCATCGGTATGATGTCACACAACACCTCATCATGGTAGTCACCAATCTTGAACTTCACTAAACACTGTTCATTGACCAAAGCTCTATGGTCCTTCTGCAACCATGCAATCTGGTATGGATGTGGATGCTTTCTTCTTGTCAACTTCAACTTATCAACCATCTCCTCTGAAAGAAGATTATCAGTGCTTCCACTGTCAATAATAATAGCACAACACTTACCTTCACATTTGCACCTTGTGCAGAATAAACTCTTCCTTTGATTGGGTTCTTTCTCCTCATTCAACAAAGTTTTTCTGACAACTAGGGTTTCTCCCCTTTCTGCATCTTTAGAGCGCTCAGACTGTGCATCTTCATCCACAAGTGCAACTTGTGCATTACCTTTAGGTCTTCTATTCATCCTTCCTTGATGTTGCGGACACTCGTATGCTCGATGCCCTTCTTCTCCACATTGGAAACATGTTCCTCTGAAACCTCCTCTTCCAGGTCCTTGCCCAGGCCTACCTCTTCCTCTTCCTCTTTGCTCACCATTATTCTGGTCATGAGGGCAGTAGGTATTATCTCCTCTCTAATTTTGACCGGTTCTAGCTTCTTCACCTTTCTTTGGATCTTCATTTCGGCCTCCATAGGGTCTTCCGCCAGTCTTTCCGCCTTGACCTCTTCCCTTTTGCTTGCTTTCAAATCTCTTTATCATCTTCTCTTCCACCTTCAGAGAAAACTGGTACGCATCTTCTATGGTGGTTATTCTGAACCGGCTCAACTCTTCTTGAATACTTAGTCTCACCCCATTAATGTAATGAGCCACCTTCTCCTTGTTGGCCTCTCTAAGGCCTGTCCTGATAGTGATCTTATAAAAATTTTCTGTATACTCCTTAACAGACTTGTTACCTTGCTTCAATCCTTGCAGCTTCTTCATCAACTCCATCTCATAGTCCACATGAATGAACTGCTTCTTCAATTTCTCCAACATCCAATCCCATCTGGTAATCTTTGTTTTTCCTCTTCTATTTCTCTCTAACTAGACCTCCTTCTACTAAATACTAGCGTAGCCCTTCAACTTTTTCTTTGCAAACTTGACCCGTTCAGGGTCTTCCACAAATTCATACTCAAAATACTCCTCCATATCATTGATCCAATCAATAAGTTGTTCTAGATTCAAATCTCCAGAATAGGTAGAAACTTCGATCCTGGGCTTCTTTCTGATCTTTGAAATGGCCCTCAACAACCTAACTTCTGCAGGATCTGCCGCAGCTTCTTGTTCTTCCTCAGATAGCTCTTCTTTAGCTTCATCTTCGCTTTCCTCTATCCTTCTCGGCTCGAACCCTCTTTGCAGCTCCTCTTGCAATGCATCGATTTGTCTTTGTAGGGCTCTAAAACCCTCTTCTGTCAAAGCATTCCTCCCACCACGGTTTCTTCGTGGAGGCCTCTTGATATATGCAGCGAACCCACAACCTCAGGTCCTAGTGCAAACCGCCTCACAGTCGGTGATTTGTCTACACACTCAGGAACCCTTGCTCTGATACCACTTGATGAAGGAGGTAAATCATAAAACACACAATAACAGAAATTGCACACAGAAAATAGAATGATATTTTATTAATATGGGAAAAACATTACATTACAAAAGCTCAAATACAATCAGAGGATGAATCCTCTACAGGTTGCAACACATTACCGCTCCCTCTCTCAAAACTCTGGAATCTTCAGCCTTCTGTAATTCCCAAATCAACTAGGGTTTCTAATTTCCCGCCTTTCTTGACTCTACACCTTCCCCCTTCACTCTACTAACCTAAGGGTTCCTAAAAATGGTTATATATAGCCCTTTTTGGCAACCACTAGCTTAATTTCAAAATTTTCATCTCCGTCCAAAAATAGGTCAACTTCGCGGGGCCATAACTTTCGATCCAACCGTTGGATTTTGAATTATAATACCTTTTCAGAAAGCTCTCGAAAAGATGATGGAGCGAGAAGTAGTACCAATAGGTAGACTACTTGGGATTCCCACCAAATTTCGGGCCCATCCGGAGCCTGTAAGTGCCTCAAATTTGACTTTGAATATTTCAATAGGATTTTTGGAATTTGAAATTTTAATATCTCACAAATGACAAATGATATTGAAATGATTTCTTCACCATTAGCTTCAATTCACCATTCTAGAGGTCTGTGTAAGATTTTTTATCCAACTGTGCACAAATGCAAACTTACTAAAAAAATAGTAACCCTGCCAAATTTAGCCCTTATTGAAAAGAAACAACACATTTTTTTTTGGGTTGATGCAAGATTGCTCTTACACCCTAGATGCTGTTGCATCAGACACCCAGGGTAATTTGAAAAGTGACGTTGTCACTTCTCATGTGTTAGAGGGAAACCAAAATGATTAACCTTAGTCTCAGATAACCACGATGAATCTTCAACATGCCTTCCTTTCCATTTCACCAAGTATTCTGTATACTACCTTTTTCTTGTACTCTTACCCACACGGCTATCTAGAATGTCCTCTATCTCCTCCTTCTCTAAAGTAGATGCTGGAATGTCCCACTATTTTCCTTTATCAAGTCCATCATCATGATACTTTGTCAGATCTGAAATGATGAACACTGGTGAAATATTGATGTCATCAGGCAACTCTACCTCAAATGCATTTCTTGAATCGTGCTTCTTTAGGATTCTACATGGTCTAAATTTCCTCATTTTTAACTTATTATATGTACCAACTGGAAATCTTTCTTTTCTCAAGTGAACCATGACTTCATCACCCTCTTGGAACTCCTTATGCCTCCTCTTCTGATCTGTCTTAGCCTTGTACTGAGAATTCATCTTATGGATATGCTTTCTTACCTCTTCGTGCAAATTCTTCATGTGCTCAGCAAAATTTTCAGCTTCAACACTACTCTTCTCCCCCTTATCCGTCCTCCTCAATTCAGAAGCAGTTCTTGGGCTACTCCCACACACAACCTGGAATAGAGATTTACCTGTGCTCCTATTGACAGAATTGTTGTAAGCAAATTCTGCCTATGGTAAAATCAAATCCCATCCATTGGGCTTATCTCCTACTAAGTATCGCAACAGGTTACCCAAACTCCTATTCACCACTTCTATCTGTCCATCAGTATGTGGATGGTGTGCAGAACTGAACTTCAAATCTGTCTTCAACTTCTTCCACAATGCCCTTCAGAAATAACCAACAAACTTGGTATCTCGATTTGAAACTATGCTCTTAGGTAGACCATGTAGTCTCACCACCTCCCTGAAAAATAACTCTGCAATGTGAATAGCATCATTAGTCTTCCTGCAAGGAATAAAATGGGCCATCTTTGAGAATCTATCCACCACCACAAAAATGGAATCATGCCTGCTCTGTGTCCTTGGTAAACCAAGAACAAAATCCATACTAATATCATCCCATGGCTTCTTTGGTATAGGTAATGGCTGATATAGCCCTGTATTCTGACTTGTTCCTTTTGCCATCTGACACACTCTGCAACTCTGCACAAATTTCCTCACATCTTGCTACAATTGTGGCCAGTAATAATGTTCACCAACAATAGCCATGGTCTTATCTCGACCAAAGTGTCCAGCGAACCCTCTACTATGCTTCTCCTTAATCAGGTTCTCTCTCATGGAACTCCTTGAAATGCACAACGGACTTCCTCTAAACAACATGCCATCTTGGATTATGTAATCCAACCATTTTGTCCTGTCCAAAGTAACAGGTTCCAAACAAGCTTTCCAAGCCTCTGCAAAATCTAGATCTTCAAGATAAAAACTTTTGAGTTCATCAAACCCAACAACCTTTATCTTCATTACTGTCAACAAATTTCGCCTTCTGCTCAAGGCATCTGCAACCCTGTTGGACTTCCCACTCCTGTGCTTCAAAACAAAAGTATAACTCTGCAAAAACTCTACCCATTTTAGGTGCCTTTGATTTAACTTTCCTTGACTATTAAGATACTGCAAAGCCTGATGGTCAGTATATAAAACAAACTCTTTTGGCAACAAATAATGTCTCCATTTCTTCAAAGCCTGGACTATTGCATAAAACTCTTGATCATAAACATAATACTTTTTCTTGGCATCATTAAGCTTCTCACTAAAATAGGCAATGGGCTTACCTTCTTGACTTAGAACAGCTCCTATAACACTACCACTAGCATCACAATCTACCTGAAATACCTTATTGAAATCTGAAAGTGCCAACACAGGTTGTTCTATGACTTTCTGCTTCAATGTATCAAAGCTCTTGTCTGCTCCTTTAGTCCATCTAAACTCTTTTCTATCCCCTCTCATTGTCTCAATTAGGGGTGCACAAATGCTACTAAAATTTCTGATAAACTTTCTGTAAAAACTTGCCAAACCATGAAAAGATCTTACCTCGAAAGCACTCCTTGGCGTAGGTCATTCAATGATAGCCCTCACCTTCTCTGGGTCCATCTTAAGACCTTCCTCTGAGACAACAAATCCTAGGTATACCAACTCCTTTGCAAAACTACATTTCTTTAGATTGATCAACAATTTCTCCTCCCTCAACTTCTCTAAAACTCTTCTGATATGCATCAAATGCTCATCCCAAGTCTTACTGAAAATCAAAATGTCATCTAAATAAACAATAACAAAACTTCCCAAAAATTCCTTCAGTACCTCGTTCATGAGCCGCATGAATGTGCTCGGTGCATTGGTTAGCCCAAATGGCATGACTAACCACTCATACAAACCCTCCTTTGTCTTGAAGGCTGTCTTCCATTCATCTCCTTCTCTGATTCGAATCTGGTGATACCCACTCTTCAGATCAATCTTTATGAAGTACTTGGCTCCACTTAAACAATCCATTATGTCATCCATTCTCGACAATGGAAATCTGTACTTGATTGTGATCTTGTTGATGGCTCAGGAATCTGTACACATCCTCCACTCTCCATCTTTTTTTGGCGCTAGTATTGCAGGTACCGCACATGGACTTAGGCTCTCCCTTATCAGTCCCTTCCTTAATAGCTTGTGAACTTGTCTGTTCAACTCTTCATTCCCTGCTGGAGTCATTCTGTGGGCTACCTTATTTGGCAAACTAGCTCCTGGTATCAAATCCATTTGATGACTTATCTTCCTCACTAGTGGTAAACCTTCTGTTACATTATCAAAGACAATATCTTGAAATTCTTCCAACATTTCTGAGACTTTTGCTGGTACATCTTCACATTTCTCTTGACTAATCTTAGGATTCAATGCAAAGCAATGACACTCATGCTTCATACCCTTCGAAACTTTCTACCATCTACCAAGCAAATTCTGGTAGTACTAGATACCTTTTCTTCCACCTCCTTCAAGGGCTTCAACTTATGATGGACTACATCCTTTGTTAGGGAGTATGTGTTTGCATGGCCATCATGGACAGCGCTCCTATCATATTGCCACAGCCTCCCCAATAACATATGACATGTATCCATCGGTATGATGTCACACAATACCTCATCATGGTAGTCACCAATCTTGAACTTCACTAAACACTGTTCATTGACGAAAGCTCTATGGTCCTTCTCCAACCATACAATCCGGTATGGATGCGGATGCTTTCTTCTTGTCAACTTCAACTTGTCAACCATCTCCTCTGAAACAAGATTATTAGTGCTTCCACTGTCAATAATAATAGCACAACACTTACCTTCACATTTGCACCTTGTGCGGAATAAACTCTTCCTCTGATTGGGTTCTTTCTCCTCATTCAACAAAGTTCTTCTGACAATTAGGGTTTCTCCCCTTTCTGCATTTTCGGAGCACTCAGACTGTGCATCTTCATCCACATGTGCAACACATAAATTACCTTCAGGTCTTCTATTCATCCTTCCTTGATGTTGCAGACACTCGTATGCTCGATGCCCTTCTTCTCCACATTGGAAACATGTTCCTCTGAAACCTCCTCTTCTAGGTCCTTGCCCAGGCCTACCTCTTCTTCTTCCTCTTTGCTCACCATTATTCTAGTCACGAGGGTGGTAGGTATTATCTCCTCTCTGATTTCGACTGGTTCCAACTTCTTCACCTTTCTTTGGATCTTCATTTCGGCCTCCATAGGGTCTTCCACCAGTCCTTCCGCCTTGACCTGTTTCCCTTTGCTTGCTTTCAAATCTCTTATTCAGCTTCTCTTCCACCTTTAGGGAAAACTTGTACGCATCTTCTATGGTGGTCATTCTGACCGGGCTCAACTCTTCTTGAATACTTGGCCTCAACCCATTAATGTAACGGGCCACCTTCTCCTTGTTGGCCTCTCCATGGCCTGTCCTGATAGTGATCTTATAAAAATCTTCTGTATACTCCTTAACAGACTTGTTACCTTGCTTCAATCCTTGCAGCTCCTTCATCAACTTCATCTCATAGTCCACAGGAATGAACTGCTTCTTCAATTTCTCCACCATCTAATCCCATCTGGTAATCTTTGCTTTTCCTCTTCTATTTCTCTCTAACTAGACCTCCTTCCACCAAATACTGGCGTGGCCCTTCAACTTTGTCTTTGCAAACTTGACCTGTTCAGGGTCTTCCACATCTTCATACTCAAAATACTCCTCCATATCATTGATCCAATCAATAAGTTGTTCCGGATTCAAATCTCCAGAATAGTTAGAAACTTCGATCCTGGGCCTCTTTACGATCTTTGAAATGACCCTCAACAACCTAACTTTTGTAGGATCTCCCGCAACGTCTTGTTCTTCCTCAGATAGCTCTTCTTCAGCTTCATCTTCGCTTTCCTCTCTCCTTCTCGGCTCGAACCCTCTTCGCAGTACCTCTTGCAATGCATCAATTTGTCTTTGCAGGGCTCTAAAACCTTCTTCCATCAAAGCATTCCTCCCACCACGATTTCTTCGTGGAGGCATCTTGATCTATGCATCAAACCCACAACCTCAGGGCCTGGTGCAAACTGCCTCACAGTCAGCGATCTGTCTACACACTCAGGAACCCTTGCTCTGATACCACTTGATGAAGGGGGTAAATCATAAAACACACAATAACAAAAATTGCACATAGAAAATAGAATGATATTTTATTAATATGGGAAAAACATTACATTACAGAAGCTCAAATACAATCAGAGGATGAATCCCCTACAGGTTGCAACACATTACCGCTCCCTCTCTCAAAACTCTAGAATCATCAGCCTTCTGTAATTCTAAAATCAACTAGGGTTTCTAGTTTCCTACCTTTCTTGACTCTACACCTTCCCCCTTCACTCTACTACCCTAAGGGTTCCCAAAAATGGTTATATATAGCCCTTTTTGGCGACCACCAGCTTAATTTCGAAATTTGCATCTCCCTCCAAAAATAGGTCAACTTCACGGGGCCATAACTTTCGATCCGACTGTTGGATTTTCAATTATAATACTTTTTCCGAAAGCTCTCAAAAAAATGGAGTGGCAAGTATTACCCATAGGTAGACTACTTGGGTTTCCCACCAAATTTCGGGCCCATCCGGAGCCTCTAAGTGCCTCAAATTTGACTTTGAATATTTCAATAGGATTTTTGGAATTTGAAATTTTAATATCTCACAAATGACAAATGATATTGAAGTGATTTCTTCTCCATTAGCTTCAATTCACCATTCTAGAGGTCTGTATAAGATTTTTTATCCAACCGTGCACAAATGCAAACTTACTAAAAAAATAGTAACCCTACCAAATTTAGCACTTATTGAAAAGAAACAACACATTTTTTTTGGTTGATGCAAGATTTCTCTTACACACTAGATGCTCCTACATCAGACACCCAGGGTAATTTGAAAAGTGACCCTGCCACTTCTCATGTGTTAGAGGGAAACCAAAACGATTAACCTCAATCTCAGATAACCATGATGAATCTTCAACAGGCCTTCCTTTCCATTTCACCAAGTATTATGTATACTGCCTATTTCTTGTACTCTTACCCACATGGCTATCCAGAATGCCCTCTATCTCCTCCTTCTCTGAAGTAGATGCTGGAATGTCCCACTGTGTTCCTTTATCAAGTCCATCATCATGATACTTTGTCAGATCTAAAATGTTGAACATTGGTGAAATATTGATGTCATCAGGCAACTCTACCTCAAATGCATTTCTCGAATCGTGCTTCTTCAAGATTCTACATGGTCCAAATTTCCTCATCTTCAACTTATTATATGTACCAACTGGAAATCTTTCTTTTCTCAAGTGAACCATGACTTCATCACCCTCCTGGAACTCCTTATGCCTCCTCTTCTGACCTGCTATAGCCTTGTACTGAGAATTCATCTTATGGATATGCTTTCTTACCTCTTCGTGCAAATTCTTCATATGCTCAGTAAAATTTTTAGCTTTGGCACTACTCTTCTCCCCCTTATCCATCCTCCTCAATTCAGAAGCAGTTCTTGGGCTACTCCCATACACAACCTGGAATGGAGATTTACCTATGCTCCTATTGACAGAATTGTTGTAAGCAAATTTTGCCTGTGGTAAAATCAAATCCCATCCCTTGGGCTTATTTCCTACTAAGCATCGTAGCAGGTTACCCAAACTCCTATTCACTACTTCTGTTTGTCCATCAGTCTGTGGATGGTGTGCAGAACTGAACTTCAAATCTGTCTTCAAATTCTTCCACAATGTCCTCCAGAAATAACCAACAAACTTGGTATGTCGATTTGAAACTATGCTCTTAGGTAGACCATGTAGTCTCACCACCTCCCTGAAAAATAACTCTGTAATGTGAATAGCATCATTAGTCTTCTTGCAAGAAATAAAATGGGCCATCTTTGAGAATCTATCCACAACCACAAAAATGGAATCATGCCCTCTCTGTGTCCTTGGTAAACCAAGAACAAAATCCATACTAATATCATCCCATGGCTTCTCTGGTATAGGTAATGGCTGATATAGCCTTGTATTCTGACTTGTTCCTTTTGCCATCTGACACACTCTACAACTCTGCACAAATTTCCTCACATCTTGCTACAATTGTGGCCAGTAATAATGTTCACTAACAATAGCCATGGTCTTATCTTGACCAAAGTGTCCAGCTAATCCTCCACTATGCTTCTCCTTAATCAGGTTCTCTCTCATGGAACTCCTCGGAATGCACAACTGGCTTCCTCTAAACAACATGCCATCTTGGATTATGTAATCCAACCATTTTGTCCTGTCCAAAGTAATAGGTTCCAAACAAGATTTCCAAGCCTTTGCAAAATCTAGATCTTCAAGATAAAAACTTTTGAGTTCATCAAACCCAACAACCTTTATCTTCATTACTGTCAACAAATTTCGCCTTCTGCTCAAGGCATCTGCAACCCTGTTGGACTTCCCACTCCTGTGCTTCAAAACAAAAGTATAACTCTGCAAAAACTCAACCCATTTTAAGTGCCTTTGATTTAACTTTCCTTGACTATTAAGATACTGCAAAGCCTGATGATCAGTATATAAAACAAACTGTTTTGGCAACAAATAATGTCTCCATTTCTTCAAAGCCTAGACTATTGCATAAAACTCTTGATCATAAACATAATACTTTTTCTTGGCATCATTAAGATTCTCACTAAAATAGGCAATGGGCTTACCTTCTTGACTTAGAATAGCTCCTATACCACTACCACTAGCATCACAATCTACCTGAAATACCTTATTGAAATCTGGAAGTGCCAACACAGGTTGTTCTATGACTTTCTGCTTCAATGTATCAAAGCTCTTGTCTGCTCCTTTAATCCATCTAAACTCTTTTCTATCCCCTCTCATTGTATCAGTTAGGGGTGCACAAATGCTACTAAAATTCCTGATAAACTTTTTTAAAAAACTTTCCAAACCATGAAAAGATCTTACCTCGAAAGCACTCCTTGGCGTAGGCCATTCAATGATAGCCCTCACCTTCTCTGGGTCCATCTTAAGACCTTTCTCTGAGACAACAAATCCTAGGTATACCAACTCCTCCTTTGCAAAACTACATTTCTTTAGATTGATCAACAATTTCTCCTCCCTCAACTTCTCTAAAACTCTTCTGATATGCATCAAATGCTCATCCCAAGTCTTACTGAAAACCAAAATGTCATCTAAATAAACAATAACAAAACTTTCCAAAAATTCCTTCAGTACCTCGTTCATGAGCCGCATGAATGTGCTTGGTGCATTGGTTAGCCCAAATGGCATGACTAACCACTCATACAAACCCTCCTTTGTCTTGAAGGTTGTCTTCCATTCATCTCCTTCTCTGATTCAAATCTGGTGATACCCACTCTTCAGATCAATCTTCGTGAAGTACTTGGCTCCACTCAAACAATCCATTATGTCATCCATTCTCAGAAATGGAAATCTATACTTGATTGTGATCTTGTTGATGCCTCGGGAATCTGTACACATCCTCCACTCTCCATCTTTCTTTAGCGCTAGTACTATAGGTACCGCACATGGACTTAGGCTCTCCCTTATCAGTCCCTTAACAGCTCGTGAACTTGTCTGTTCAACTCTTCATTCTCTGCTGGAGTCATTCTGTGGGCTGCCTTATTTGGCAAACTAGCTCCTAGTACCAAATCCATTTGATTACTTATCTTCCTCATTGGTGGTAAACCTTCTAGTACATTATCAGAGACAATATCTTGAAATTATTCTAACATTTCCGAGACTTCTGTTGGTACATCTTCACATTTCTCTTGACTAATCTTAGGATTCAATGCAAAGCAATGACGCTCATGCTTCATACCCTCTGAAACTTTCTACCATCTACCAAGCAAATTCTGGCAGTACTACATACCTTTTCTTTCACCTCCTTCAAGGGCTTCAACTTATGACAGACTCCATCCTTTGTTAGGGAGTATGTGTTTGCATGGCCATCATGGACAGCACTCCTATCATACTGCCACGGCCTCCCCAATAACATATGACATGTATCCATCGGTATGATGTCACACAACACCTCATCATGGTAGTCACCAATCTTGAACTTCACTAAACACTGTTCATTGACGAAAGGTCTATGGTCCTTCTCCAACCATGCAATCCGGTATGGATGTGGATGCTTTCTTCTTGTCAACTTCAACTTGTCAACCATTTCCTTTGAAACAAGATTAATAGTGCTTCCACTGTCAATAATAATAGCACAACACTTACCTTCACATTTGCACCTTGTGCGGAATAAACTCTTCCTCTGATTGGGTTCTTTCTCCTCATTCAACAAAGTTCTTCTGACAACTAGGGTTTCTCCCCTTTCTGCATCTTTGGAGCGTTCAGACTGTGCATCTTCATCCACATGTGTAACTTGTGCATTACCTTTAGGTCTTCTATTCATCCTTCCTTGATGTTGCGGACACTCATATGCTCGATGCCCTTCTTCTCCACATTGGAAACACATTCCTCTGAAACCTCCTCTTCCTCTTTGCTCACCATTATTCTGATCACAAGGGTGGTAGGTATTATCTCCTCTCTGATTTCAACCGGTTCCATCTTCTTCACCTTTCTTTGGATCTTCATTTCGGCTTCCATAGGGGCTTCCACCAGTCCTTCCGCCTTGACCTCTTCCCCTTTGCTTGCTTTCAAATCTCTTATTCAGCTTCTCTTCCACCTTTAGGGAAAACTAGTATGCATCTTCTATGGTGGTCATTCTAACCAGGCTCGACTCTTCTTGAATACTTGGCCTCAACCCATTAATGTAACAGGCCACCTTCTCCTTGTTGGCCTCTCCATGGCCTGTCCTGATAGTGATCTTAGAAAAATCTTCTATATACTCCTTAACAAACTTGTTACCTTGCTTCAATCCTTGCAGCTTCTTCATCAACTCCATCTCATAGTCCACAGGAATGAACTGCTTCTTCAATTTCTCCACCATCTGATCCCATCTGGGAATCTTTTCTTTTCCTCTTCTATTTCTCTCTAACTAGACCTTCTTCCACCAAATACTGGCGTGGCCCTTCAACTTTGTCTTTGCAAACTTGACCCGTTCAGGATCTTCCACATCTTCATACTCAAAATACTCCTCCATATCATTGATCCAATCAATAAGTTGTTTCGGATTCAAATCTCCAGAATAGGTAGAAACTTCGATCCTGGGCCTCTTTATGATCTTTGAAATGGCCCTCAACAATCTAACTTCTGCAGGATCTCTCGCAGCTTCTTGTTCTTCCTCAGATAGCTCTTCTTCAGCTTCATCTTCGCTTTCCTCTCTCTTTCTCGGCTCGAACCCTCTTTGCAACTCATCTTACAATGCATCGATTTGTCTTTACAGGGCTCTAAAACCCTCTTCTGTCAAAGCATTCCTCCCACCACGATTTCTTCATGGAGGCATCTTGATCTATGCAAAAAACACACAGCCTTAGGTCCTGGTGCAAACTGCTTCACAGTCGGTGATCTATCTACACACTCAAGAACCCTTGCTCTGATACCACTTGGTGAAGGGGGTAAATCGTAAAACACACAAAAATAGAAATTGCACATAGAAAATAGAATGATATTTTATTAATATGGGAAAAACATTACATTACAGAAGCTCAAATATAATCAGAAGATGAATCCCCTACAGGTTGCAACACATTAGCTCTCCCTCTCTCAAAACTCTGGAATCTTCAGCCTTCTGGAATTCTGAAATCAACTAGGGTTTCTAATTTCCCGCCTTTCTTGACTCTACACCTTCCCCCTTCACTCTACTACACTAAGGGTTCCCAAAAATGGTTATATATAGCCCTTTTTGGCGACCACCAGCTTAATTTTAAAATTTTCATCTCCCTCCAGAAATAGGTCAACTTTGTGGGGCCATAACTTTCGATCCGACCGTTGGATTTTTGATTATAATACCTTTTCGAAAAGCTCTCGAAAAGACGATGGAGCGGCAATTAGTACCAATACGTAGACTACTTGGATTTCCCACCAAATTTTGGGCCCATCCGGAGCATCTAAGTGCCTCAATTTTGACATTAAATATTTCAATAGGATTTTTGGAATTTGAAATTTTAATATCTCACAAATGACAAATGTTATTGAAGTGATTTCTTCACCATTAGCTTCAATTCATCATTCTAGAGGTCTATGTAAGATTTTGTATCCAACCGTGCACAAAGAGAAACTTACTAAAAAAATAGTAACCCTGCCAAATTTAGCCCTTATTGAAAAGAAACAACACATTTTTTTTTGGTTGATGCAAGATTGCTCTTACAGCCTAGATGCTCCTGCATCACTTAACTTGCTTATAATATTCATCCCCATTGGACTAACGTAATACCTGATTTCAGAAACTAGTTTGTACTGACAACATGGAGGAAACATGCCTTCTTCTACTGAGAGCATCTGCTACTAGATTCTCTTTTCCTTTAATATAATTGATTTCAAAGTCATAATCAGATATTAACTCAAGCCATCTTCTTTGTCGAGTGTTCAGATTAGGTTGAGTGAACAAATATCATAATCCTTGGTGATCAGATCTGAGTTCAAAGGGTTTACCTAACAAATAATGCTGCCACATTTGTGGCGCATGCACAATTGCTGTGAGCTCTAGATCGTGAGGTGTGTAATTTCACTCGTAGTCCTTTAGTTTCCTGGACTCGTAAGCTATCACCTGCCCATCTTGCATGAGTACACCTCCTATTCCTTCTCTTGAAGCATCCGTGGTGACTACAAAATGTCTCTCGGGATCGGGCACTTTTAGAATTGGTGTCATAGTCAATTTCTCCTTCAACAAATTAAAAGCCTCCTGACATTTCTCTGTCCATTAGAATTTTCTTCCCTTTCTCTAAAGGGAGGTAATAGGGTATGCGATTCTAGAGAAATTAGCTACGAACTTCCTGTAATATCCCGCCAGACCTTTGAAACTGCAAACTTCGTGCACATTTTTGGGCTCTGGCTATTCAATTATCACCTTTATTTTTGCTGTATCTACTGTGATCCCATTTGCAGAAATAATGTGTCCTAGGTATTGTATTTCTTTCTGAAAAAATGAGCACTCAGATAACTTTCCATAAAGTTTATTTTCTCTCAGATGTTGCAATACAAACTGTAAGTATTGGAGATGTTCTTCATTTCTCAAGTATATCAAAATATCATCAAGAAAAACAAGCACAAATTTATCTAGACAATCCTGAAACATGCTATTCATTAGAGTCATAAAAGCTGCTAAGGCATTAGTTAGGCCAAAAGGTAACACTGTAAATTCATAGTACCCATACCTAGTTCTGAAAGTAGTTTTATGCTTGTCTTCATCTTGCAATCTCAATTGGTGGTAACCAAATCACAGATCGATCTTAGACAATATCGTTGCTCCTTACATTTGATTGAAAAGATCATCTATGCAGGGTAAGGGATATTTATTTTTGATTGTGGCCTTATTGAGAATTTGATAATCATTGCATAATCTAAGAGTGCTATCCTTCTTTTTGACAAAGATTACTGGTGCTCCCCAAGGTGAGACACTAGGTCGTATCAGACCTTTATCAAAAATTTCCTATAGTTGTGCTTTCAATTCTATTAATTTAGTAGTAGTCATCTGATATGGAGCTTTGGAGATTGGCTTTGATCCAGGTATAATATCTATGGAGAAATCGAATGCCCTTTTAGGAGGTAACCCAGGTAATTCATCTAGAAAAACATCTACAAAATTCCAAAGGTAAGGATATTTGTCCAATTCTAAACCCTTTCTTTCTGAGACTTCTTTAGCCCCTCCTACTGGTGTTTTCATGGCTTTGTAGAATGTTAGGTTATTAGAGAAGTTGTAATTTTGTTTCTCCTTTGCTTCCTCCAACTTTTCTATTTTAACTGCAAACAATTGACAACTTGTTCGTTTGGCTCTCTTAAGTTGTATTGCAAAAATTTGCCTTATTACATCTGTTCTTGCATTTCCATGAATATGTACTTTATGCCTTAGGTCATCTAGGCATTCGACAATTTTGGCGTAACAATCTACTTTTGCTCTGTGCCTCCATAGCCAGTTGATCCCTAATATGACATCATAGGATCCTAGGGGAGCCACGTAAAGGTTAACTTCTATCAAAAAAAATTTAGGTCTACCCTAGGCTCAAATAGACACTGCTCTACCTGAGCTCTTGACTGATTAGCATATTCAACTAACCATGAGTTTTGCATAAATCTAGCCTTTCTAGAAATTTAACTTAAAACTTTTGGTGATACAAAACATTCTGTTGCCCCAGTATCTATTAGAACTGATATAGGTGTGCCAAGTAACATACATGGGGTCTCGATAGGGGTTATCTGGTACGTTGCTTATTCATTTTCTAGTTTGGCATGAATCTGTTGTTGAAATGCAACTTGCTGAGGTGGTAGAGGATTTCCATGGGGTGGAGGACCTGACATTTTGGTGGGGCATTGATTGGCGTAATGATTCTTGCCATAAGTAAAACAACCCCCAGGTGGTCCTCGTCTTTCAGAAGGTTTTCTAGGAGCTTCATGATTCTTCTTACCATTATTGTTTTGGTGGCCTCCATTTCTCCTGTCCCTATGGTCTTCAGTCTTATTCTCATGGTGGCTCATGTCACCTCTTTGTTGAAAGTCTAATTTTTCCCCTTCTTCTTGAAGCACTGGGAGGACTAGTTCCAGTTTTATTTCTTTCATTTCTCTTCCCTATAGGATGCCAAAGGTTTAAGTCTCTTCTCCTATTTAATTGCCTTCTCATAAACTTGGTCCATAGTGGTAGGACCATGAACATCTACCTCTCCACCAATTTGGGCATTTAGTCCCATAATGAACTTCCTCATTCAAAATCTCTCATCTGCTTGGTACTGGGGTACGTACTTAAGGAGTCAAGTAAAATTTTCCCAGTATTGGTTAATTGTTAAGTCCCCTTCTCTCAGGTTTTGGAATTCCATCATTTTCTGCTCATAGTATAATTGGGGCAACCATCTCTGTCTGAAAATAGTAATAAATTCTCCCCACGTTAAGCCTTTGGTTTCTATCCCCAATTCCATCTTCTTATTCGTCCACCATATGGATGCTTCCCCAACCAATTGAAAAGCCCCCCATACTGCTTTGGTAGTTTCAGGATAGTTACGGATCTCAATATATTTCTTAATTTTGCTCAGTCAAGTCTCAACGGCATCACCTAAGTCAGATCTGTCAAACTTAGGTGGGGTTACTTTAGTGTTATCATGAGATAACTCTTGAACCAACTATTCTCTGTCCAATTCTTGAAATTTGGATCCCAAATGGGTGTCTTCCCATTTTGTTTATGTGGTATCCATATGGCGACTTCCAGTGTTGCCTTCAAAAGTAGACTCCTTCCTGGCCCTTTCCTTTTCAAGGTGGTCCATGTTGATAACTGAGAGGGGGGGGTGAATCAGTTATCCTAATTGTTTCTTCTTTTGAACTTTCTTATTAATCAAAGCAGCATTGAATTAAACAAACAAACATTATCATGAAATGAGAAACACATGACACAGTATTTTTGACGTGGAAACCCGGTTAAGGGAGAAAACCACGGGGTGATTAACCCAAAGATTATTCTCTGTTAGAAGAATAAGGAGTTACAAAAATGGCACTTGCCAATTAGGGCTCACTGCCCGAGCACACTGCTCACAAAGAGGCCCACTACCTACAAGGAGACACACTGCCTACAAAGAATGTTATATGATACTTGAACTGATTGGAAGCACCTACATATGCTAGGGTTCAGTTCCGGTTAGGCTCAGTACACTGATCTGCTGCACTTCATCTTTCCTCTGTTCTTTATTCTGCTATCTTTTCACATACCGGATCTTTCTTACTACTTCTGCCCTGCTTTGTACTTATTCGCATACACTATCACACAATCACACTTTTCACAACTAAATCCATCCTCTATATATATCCGCACAAGTAATTTCATCACCTTTCTAGTCGGCATCCGGAACAGTCTAGTTTCTTACAAACTCTGTTTTGTCGGCTGAATCCTTGCTCACCAAGCAATGCGGATCAAGCATATACTTGTAGATATCATTAATCATGTTGGCCAAACATGATTCATGCCTTCACAACCTTTACCATCAACAGTAACATATCCGGAAAAGATTCTGATGCTCTGTCAGTCAGTTCTTCCTTCTGTTCTCATTGTCTTTCAGGAATCCGGTACTCAGCTATTCATATCTTTTTCTTTGTCCATCACCGGAGGCTAAATCCTTGGAATATACTACTCAAGGTAGTCCTCTTGACTTCCCCAAATCTGCACTGCACCAAGACACTTCCTCTGAGAGGTCCGGACCAATCTGTCGGACCTTGCCACATGCTCTGTTCTTATTCACCGGACCACAACAGTTCTTCATCCTGACTTCCGGTAGAGGCACACCATGACTTGCGGATATGTGGGATGACCTTTGTTGATAGTGTCTCTTGCCAACAAGCTCCCCCTTTGGCATTGATGGCAATACTTAGTGAAAAATGACTAAGTGTTTACACTATGCTCCCCCTTTGCTGATGCTCTATCTTTATATACAATTTCCGGAACTCCCCCTTAGTTGGATTCCTCATTTTTCACTGCTCCTCACTCCCCCTTTGACATCAATGGCAAAGGGTAGGGTCCGCACACCAAAAATTTAAAAATGTTTTTTTTCTATACATAGCCGCATATTTACATACTCACATAAACTGAAGAATGTCTGCAAAGGATGTCTTCAATTGGACCAGTTCTGTAGCCCAACTTTGCTTCATTCTATCCAAAATTGAAATGTGACCACTCAACAAAAATGCAAAAGCTTCTGCCCTCTTGAGATCTGTCAGATCATTTGTTTGGGCGGTAGTCTGAGCATCACTGATGGCCTCATGCATGGTTTCTAACTTAGGGATTATAATCCTTCTAAGTTCTCCCATCCGGTTAGTGATATTCTTCCTTTCCTTCTCAAAGTTCTTTATTGCATTTGTGATTGCAATAGTTTGACATTCTTGATTTACTATGGATGAAGAGAGAGGATCAAAACTTTGAGACAAACTTTGTAGTTTGTCCTGTTCCACTTTTATTTTCTTATCTATTTCTACTGTTGCCTTTGACCAGGAGATACAAAATTTGTAAATATCACCGCCATCCTTAAGAGCATTTTCTAAGCTCTTTATTCCAATACTCATATTTCTCCTATCGTTAGAGATTAATCCTAATACTTCTGAAAATATTTTATCCAAAAATTCCTTCCGGACCTTTTCTTCAGTTGATTTTTCTAGAGAATCAAAATGTGTATCAACACTGCTGACTAAGGTTTTGAGATTACTGGAAGAGGAGGCTGTCGGATCTATCTGGATTGATGGCATAATCTTTTCAAGCACTCCAGAAGCAGCCTCTATCAACTCACAGTCTTCCATATGAGACTTTAGGAGTTTTTCATTTGCCTTAGCATTTGCAAATGAAGCTATCTTCATTGTCTGTACCGGAGAGAGAGAGTCAAAGTCGAATGGGCCTTTTAGAAGCTCTGGTTCATCAATCTCTAAAGTTTCTTGGCTTAGAAACTTTTGAACAGTTTGTACAGTGTCTCTTGCCGGAGACAGATGTTTCTTTTCTTCTGCAGTTTTGTCCTTAGGAGTCTTATCTCCTTCCACATTCTTACCACTTACAGTTGTGGTTTTCTCTGTTAGATTTTTCTCTTTCTTTGCATCCTTGGTGCTGTTAGCCTCTTTTTCTTTTTCTGCTGCTTCTTCCTCCTGTAATTTTTCTTCTTCTTGGGATCCGGAGACTGTAGGAGAAGCCGGAGAAGAGATGTTAGTCTGTTCTAGTGGCACTTCTTCCGGAGCAGATGATTCCAAGTCCGCAACTGTTTCTGCACCTGAGTCCTCTGTAATAGGAATATTAAACCTTTTGTATGTATTCCGGAGGATCTCTTCAGTGTCCTTGGCTACTTTGTCGGTCTCACCAAGCATAAGCTGATTCATCCTTGCTTTGCTTCTGAATTCATCCTTGCAGTCCTTGAATATCATGTTCATGGTTTTGTGATCAATTGAGGGATATAGCTGAATAGCTATCTGTTCCCTGATCTCAAGGTCTTTAGCCATGGCATTGTTCTTTCTTATTTCTAGTTCCATCTCTAGACTCTTTGGAATTTCAGAGATAATCTCAATAAAAGCTTTATTGTAGATGTTCAAGTACCTAATTATAGCTTCCTGCAGGATCTTTTGATCTGCCTCATTGTAGTCATCATAGAATTCAGCCACCGGTTGAAGGTTCCCATCCACAGTGATTGATTTGACTACACTGTCTAGAGACAGGGTGGGCTTTTCAGAAAATTCTTCTGTCATTTCTTCCTTGTCTCGGCCAGAAGAGGGTTTACCGGATCCTTTCTTCTTCTGTTTCTTTATTTCTTTCACTCCCTCATCTGACTCAGTTTCTTCTTCATCCTTTTGGCTTTGATAAGCTCTTGAGGCTTTTGTCTTAGATCTCTTACCGGATCCTTGGACTTCCGGTTTTGAGCTTTTGGTTTTGATAGGTGTAGATCCTTTTGATGATCTGGTCCGGGTTGAGGATTC
This sequence comes from Cunninghamia lanceolata, assembly GCA_027924645.1. NCBI lineage: Eukaryota > Viridiplantae > Streptophyta > Pinopsida > Cupressales > Cupressaceae > Cunninghamia > Cunninghamia lanceolata. The sequence goes on along the minus strand of BSBN01000378.1, from coordinate 4,250,375 downwards.
CACCGGAGCACTTTTCTTGCTTTTCTTTTCTGCCTCTTTCTTTTCTTCCTCAGATTTTCTTCTCTTTTCTCGGCTGGCATCAAGTGCCTCTTTTGAGATGCCTAGGCCTTGAGCAATATGCTCTACTTCTTTTCTCACCTTCCTCTTTACCTCAGGTTCCCTGAGTTCTACATGGATCTTTACACTCAGCTCCTCAAAGGTTCCAAACCTTTCTCCCTTAGGATCCTTGGGCTAACTTAGCATGTGTTGAACATGCAGCTCCACTATCTGTTCATCCACTTCATACCCCATGGGCATGATCCAGACAGTCCTTGGCTCCACTGCCTCCATTAGGCACTGATCAGTGTCCACCATAAAGCACACTGAGTCTTTGTATTTTTCAACAAGAGACTGGGGAATTCTTTCTCTTGCTTGCATCATGCTTTGGAAGTTTTTGAAGTATCCCCATAGGGCTGTATTTCTTGCTTTGGCATCCCCAAGCCCATGTAAATAGTCTCTTATTTGGATTGCAACAGGTTTGTCATTCTGCCATGCCCATCCACTTGATCCGGGCAGCTCATTCATGAAGTAGAAAAATAGACATAATATAAGAGTACCATACTTAAAGGAATTCTTTTTGTCCTTCTTGATTTTCTGTATATTTTCCATTAATTGGCTTAAGAGCAGTTCGCAGAGATCATATTTTGCATTCTTCCTTAGCATTTCATAGGCAGTATACACTGCAGTTCTGGATACAGAATTCTCCCTGCTGGAGTGATAGATCTTGTATCCTATTATCATGGATGCATACTTGATATCTAGATCCGAAATATCTTCAATGGTCATTACCCTCTTATCAAATTTTGATCCGGTGGCCTCAGTTACAATGTTGTTCTTGACAAATTTGAGGATAGGTATCCCTCCGGAAGAGTATAGACCAGTTACTACCCTAATTGCCTCTTTTGTGATCTTGTAAGGTCTATCCAACCATAGGAAGTTGTCATGCATTCTGCTCAATACATATCGGACCCATTCTTCTTCTTCAAAGTAGGGGAAATGAATGAATTGATCAAACTGTTTCTTCTGGATACCCTTGTACTCTGGTTTAAGCTCAAAAGCATTGTCTATTAGTTGTTTGTGATAGAGATCTCTCAATTTGAATTCCCCGAATTCCTCAATGCTTGCATGTATGTAAACCCTAATGTCTTCTGTGTGTAAAACTCCATGAGGAACACTGGAAAATGCTCCTAAGGGATCTACCTCCAATGACTTGTATGGATGTTTCTTAAATTCAGGTCGGGGCCTGTCTGAGATTTTTACTATATTTGGAGTAGCCATTTCTTCAAAAGATTTGTAGCAAGATATCGGAAGTGGAAAATACCTTTTGCGTCTTCGGTTACACGGAGTGGCTGGATTGATTTCTGTATGTAATGACTTCGGTAGGAGATCTTCGGTGAACTTGATGAATTTTGTTGCAGAGCTCCGCTTTTCACTTCTTCTTGGATGTGGAATGATCAAGTGATGGTTAAGAAATCCCTTATATCATTTCGTAAACCCTAATATCTGTTTGCAATAAATGCTCCACCTATATTATTGTGGTTTGCCTTATCCGGATAGCTTGGAGTATCCCGAATCAGTCCTGATCTATGAACATCATGCGGATCTTTCAATCATGAATAAATCAAGGTGACACATTACAAGAACATCCCAAACGTTCTGTCCAGTCCGCAGAGTAAAATAATGTGCTTCCGGATCTCTCCAGACCCTTTTGTAGTCCTCTGTCATTCCGGAGCATCTCCCGGAACAGGTCTTACTTGATCAATCACAACTTCTTTACATCTTCATGCGGACCTCTGAAATCTTGTCTGAATCATCTCAGGACTTATATCTTAAAACCCTTTACTCCGCATCTTGTGTCACATCCAGTACCACTTGATTGGCTGGGGGAACAGGATTTTCTTGAGTCTCCCCCTGAGCCAGAGCTCACTTTTTAATTTCCGGAAGGAGTATCAGCACCAGAATCTGGTGCGGATCCAGTTTCTGTATTCTCTAAACTTTTCTTTACCCAAATCTTGCTCATCTGATTCCTAACTTCATCCGCATTCATCTTTTGTTTACCCTTGTCTTGATTCTGATTATACACCGGACCTCTTTTGTCCTGATTCTTGCTTCTGCAGACTTTAGCATTATGACCGGACCTATTACAGATTTGGCAAATAATATTTCTTTGCATATTTGACTGATAACCTCTTGATCTGCATTGATTAGCCATATGACCTACTCTATTGCATGTAAAGCATCTACCGTTGAATGATTTGTTTACTTGCATATTTCTGCATTCATGAGACTTGTGTCCATACCTTTTGCAGTTAAAGCACTGTCCGGAGAAGGATGGATTAGTTTGATTCATTCTTTTTCTGCACTGATTAGCTTTGTGACCAAAGTGATTGCAGCTGTGGCAGTATCCATTGAAAGATGGATATCTTTGAGCATTGGGCTGTCTTACCGGAGGTCTTCTAGGCCTATTCCTTGGATTTTCTGATCCAAAATTCTTTTGACCGGATCCGGAGCTTTCTCCTTTCTCATATCCCAAACCGTACTTGTCATCTGTCTTCTTTTGACTTCCAAGAAGTACTTCAAGTTGGGCAGAACTTATCTTGAATTTTTCTTTATATTCATTTGCTGTTTGAAGATCTCTTTTGAGAGAGACAATTTGATCCTCAAGTTTTTCTTCATTATCTTTGGCATCTTCAAGATCAGATTCAAGATGTCTGATAATCCTGTCCATCTAGTGGCATTCTTCTGATTTCTCTTTAAGAGATTGTCTTAGATTGTCTTCAGCTTTTCTTTTTTCTTCAATCTCTTGAGTAAACTCTATAGTTCCTGATTCCATTTCATGTCTTAACATAATGACTTCTTTTGATAACTTTTCACATAACTTGGTTTTCTCAGTCAATTCTTCATTTGTATTGCTTTCATCAGTTTGGCTTGCCAATTGTTGGAGCAGCTCCTTTCTCTTTTTCATAGAGAGACTTAATTTGTCTTTTAGTTCTCTCATGAATTCATCAGCCTGTTTGAGTCTTTCCTTTAATTCATTGACTTCAGAATTTGACTATTCAAGATCCTCAAGGGCAGTCTTGAGTTGCTCCCTTAAACCATATGCATCCATTTGAACTCCCAGATCTTCCTCAAGCTGTTAGGCTCTATTAGGAGGAACCTAGCTTTGATACCAATTGTTGATAACTGAGAGGGGGGGTGAATCAGTTATCCTAATTGTTTCTTCTTTTAAACTTTCTTATTAATCAAAGCAGCATTGAATTAAACAAACAAACATTATCATGAAATGAGAAACACATGACACAGTATTTTTGACGTGGAAACCCGGTTAAGGGAGAAAACCACGGGGTGATTAACCCAAAGATTATTCTCTGTTAGAAGAATAAGGAGTTACAAAAATGGCACTTGCCAATTAGGGCTCACTGCCTGAGCACACTGCTCACAAAGAGGCCCACTGCCTACAAGGAGACACACTACCTACAAAGAATGTTATATGATACTTGAACTGATTGGAAGCACCTACATATGCTAGGGTTTAGTTCCGGTTAGGCTCAATACACTGATCTGCTGCACTTCATCTTTCCTCTGTTCTTTATTCTGCTATCTTTTCACATACCGGATCTTTCTTACTACTTCTGCCCTGCTCTGTACTTATTCACATACACTATCACACAATCACACTTTTCACAACTAAATCCATCCTCTATATATATCCGCACAAGTAATTTCATCACCTTTCTAGTCAGCATCCAGAACAGTCTAGTTTCTTACAAACTCTGTTCTGTCGGCTGAATCCTTGCTCACCAAGCAATGCGGATCAAGCATATACTTGTAGATATCATTAATCATGTTGGCCAAACATGATTCATGCCTTCACAACCTTTACCATCAACAGTAACATATCCGGAAAAGATTCTGATGCTCTGTCAGTCAGTTCTTCCTTCTGTTCTCATTGTCTTTCAGGAATCCGGTACTCAGCTATTCATATCTTTTTCTTTGTCCATCACCGGAGGCTAAATCCTTGGAATAGACTACTCAAGGTAGTCCTCTTGACTTCCCCAAATCTGCACTGCACCAAGACACTTCCTCTGAGAGGTCCGGACCAATCTATCGGACCTTGCCACATGCTCTGTTCTTGTTCACCGGACCACAACAGTTCTTCATCCTGACTTCCGGTAGAGGCACACCATGACTTGCGGATATGTAGGATGACCTTTGTTGCCATCAATGACAACAACCATGAATCCATATAGTGTCTCTTGCCAACAGTCCACTCTAGCCCTGGTCTCCTATAGGAGAGTCAAGATTCGATCCAATTTATCTTCTGCATTTTCAGGGGTCTGACCTACCTCGTAGCTTTGATCGTGATGACTCTGGGTTCGCACCATGATATTATAAATTTTCTACCTGAAGTTTCAATTTAAGGTTCTAATTAGTCTTAAGCATAGACAACCCATCTCACACATAAATGGATAACTTTATTATTTAATGCATACACATTTTAAGAAAGGTGAAACTTTTAACATTGAATTATAAATGCTTTTGCTTCCAAGAAACATATAAATGCTTTTGAATTTTAACCTTAGAACCATCTTTCACCGACAAACAAAAAAATCAACCGACGCAAGATAGCTTACCTTGAATGGTAAAAATAAAGACATGCCCTAGACTTTTTAGGTTGCCCAAGTCACTCACCAACCTTAGCTTAGATGATAACATCGAGGTCTTCTCAACGAAACCTCTCTACCAGATGATACTTTCCCTCCTATGCTTTGAGGGTGCTTGATTTGTCTTGCCTCAACACTCAAGAAGAACAAGGGTAATTAGTTTGACAAATCATTCAAAACATTCATTACATCATATTATTTTCATTTGTATTTTAAAGAAGAGTTTTCCAACACATATCATAGTCCTTCTAATTCATAATAGTAGGCATCCATAGTTTAATTCAGAAACTTAAAGCAAGACATTATATAATCTTATCAAAGAAAAAATTGCATGATTTTATCAAAGTAAGGACTTTGCATAATCTTATCAAAGTAAAACATAATTTCCAAAACACCAGTTTCTTTACACCATTTACTGAAGTAAAATAAAAGAAGTTTTTAAAATTTTAGGGTGGGATGCAACATATTCTCCCCCTAAAAAATCATCATCCCCGATGATGCTTAGTTATATAGTCTTAATACTGTAATAAAGTATTAATTTTCAATTTTCATGTTCTTGCAAAAGAGAAGGAAATCTTTTCTTAATACATAGGCAATCTTCCTAGGTGGCATTGTCCTCAGCGTATTGGTCCCACTGGACCTTACACTGGTGTACATCTCTGTTGTATAGGTGAAGCCTACATGTTTCGAGCACTCTGAGTGGTTCTTACACACTCTAACTATGTATGATACTACTGGAAGGAACTATGCCATCTGGATCACAGTGAACTGACTAATGCATGCAGAGACTGATTCATTACTTTGGCCAATGATTTATATACATAGATGTTTCACAATGAACATAGTTGAATGTTCACACACCTCAGACTTGACTTAGAAGCTATCTCATCCTGCAGTGTTTATGGTTTGACCTACTCTAGTCATGGTAAAGATTGGTTTAATTCACCATCATTCCATCTAACTTGGACTTTTGACTCCGATTTCAGGAGCATGTTTCAAAAGTTATTTTGTTGTCTATGCAATAGGGAACCTATGACTCCATGTCACTTTATTCCTGTTCTTTCTTTTTAAAGGTTCAAATGTTCATGGTTTCAGTTCTTAAAACCATTACCAGTCTAAGACTCTATGGTTACCTTGTTCCAAGGTTTTTCATCAAATTGAGATCAATTATATAACTTATACCATTATAGGCAATAGTATTAATAAGTTGACACTATTAAATAGACTCTTAGTCTAGAAGATTCAAAAGGGTTTTAACTCCTACTTCATTCCTGAAGTATTGCCATTGGTAATAAGGAGGTTATTCATAATAGTCTATAAATATTTGAGTTATTAATTTCGTTCTCATGTTTCCTTTCCTAGAAAAATAAAAGACACTCCAAATTTTATTTTCCTGATGTTCAAGGCTTGACATGCACTTAGTACAATAACATAATGATACCCATTATCAACCTAGCTTATCTTTCATAAATAATAAAGATCTTATTTCTCATTTTAAAGAAGGAACAACCCGAAGGTAAGATGACTATTTTTCTAGAAACAAATCTTTTTATCACAAGTCCACTTCATGTGCCTCAAACCACAATTGACTTGGCATCATAAGCTTATAGACCTGTTGCAACATATATTAATTCGAGGGTCACATATTGATGTTATCTATCTAGCAATAATGGGTGTCAAAACAAAAGTATTCAACTTGTAGCAGTATTCTTTATGAATACATGCCTCTCGGCTTGTAGTAGTATTCTTTATGAATACATGGCTCTTAGCTTGTAGTAGTATTCTTTATGAATACATGGCTCTCACCCTGTAGTAGTAATCTTTATGAATGCATGGCTCTCGGCCTATATTCTAATCGAGATATAAATCTTTACTTACCTGATAGTCATGGGTTACAATTATCTTTTGATAATGACTCAATATGAAGACTTAACAGTCTATAAACAAAGAAGTATGGAGTTGGATGATACTACGGCCATAGACTCATTGTTATACTATTACAATAGTATTTTAAACTCTCTCATCCTTATTAGCTTCGATGGGAAAGATAAGAATTGTTACAACAATGTTCACAAATGTTCGGCCTCAAAGGCCTTGACAGAGTTGATAATTAACTCTTTGCTATCATCTATATAACAACACAGTCGAATATGCCACAGTATACGTTTAACTCAATATCAAGAATTTAATTAATTTTCATTGTGGCTATATGCCATACAACAATAGTTTACCAAAAATACATGTTGAATCAGCACCGCCCAAGAATCTTGAGCCTATTGTAGAGTTTCCTCAACATCTACAGACTGTACTCCCTTTAGACTCTTCTCTACGATCCTTGCTTAACCGTGGCTGTTGTTTTTGCTTGTTCTTTTCCTCGAGAAACATCCACCAAAAACATAACACTCCCTTTCCCAAAATAATCACCTATGATAATATGGTTCGATAACTTTTTTTGTTTTCCCCGAACCACCCAACGGAAATATATGATCCACTTACATACCACTCTCACTGAGAGCTTCCCAAGGGGTGTTATACTCATGATATGGTTACACACATATCCCACTCTCTCCACTCTTCATGGAATGTGGGTACGATTTCAAACAAGAACATAATAACTTAGGATCCAAAGGTGCTTGACTCCACTATAGGTGGATAAATGATTATATCCCACATAATGTCATATACATTTATATGATATTATGAGATTACTTAAATAATCTAAGTTATCACCAAAATTACATTACCAAAGTTACGGTGATAGAATCAATATGCGAACGTGGGGTTGAGACTTACTCCCCCACTTCGCTATCTTAGTCGACTATAGTTAAAGTAATTAGATGATATTCACAAAACTTACTATAGAAATAATTATATAAACAAAGGGAACCTTTGGCACCAAACAAAGGTTACAAACAACTATATTAATGTTCTGAGAACATTATTTAGTCAAATCGACATAGGCGATGTCGAGAAATCGTAAATTGACATGATGACTATAGTCTAACTGAAATTGACTTAACAAGGAAAAATGGCTTAACTCACCCTATCTTGCATAGGTTCACGAAAGAACAACTTCGATACTCTGATGGCAACCTGACCTTTTCCACAACATCTATTTCCTTCTCCCAGGAGATACTCTCCTTCCATTCTTCAAGCAAGATTATTTTCCTGGTTACACTCACAACCATATAACCATGATCAGTGTATCATCATTAAACCATAAAACATTATGATACATGAAATTTCATGTCTAATCTAAGCATTAGTTGTAATCCATATAATTCAATGATTCAACTTGATATTTTCCACAAACATCAAATCTTTAATCTAAGATTATTTATCCTTTTTACCACACAAACATAAGATTAAGCTTAATTAAAAGTTGGGGATGTAACATATCTCCCCCCATAAGAATCATCGTCCCCAATGATTTAATGTCTCCAAAGATCAAGCCAACATAAAGAAAAAGTGTTTACTCGTCATAATGAAAAGTTTTAAAAGAGATGGGGAAATCTTTTATAAATATCCCCATAATTCTCTAAGGTGGCTTTCTCTTCTACATACTGGTCCCATTGGACCTTGCATTGAGTTATCTCTTTATTATGTAAGTGTAGCTTAAGTGTTTCGAGTACCTTGATGGGATCGATCACTACCACCACTGGGTCCTTCACCTATATGGCATTCCAATCAAGAATAGGAATATGATTATCTCCTGAAATAAACTTTTCCAAATAGGAAACATGGAAAACATTATGCATCATGGCAAGAGCTGGTGGTAGAGCAATCTTGTATGCAACTGGGTTGACCTCATCGAGAACTTCAAAGGGACCCACATATGTAGGAGCTAGTTTGGACATCTTTCCAAACTTAATGGATCTCTTTTGGGGTTTGACTCTTAAAAGGACCTTTTCTCCCATTGAGAAATGCCTTGCGATGCATTTAGCATCCACATAACTTTTCTGTCTATCATTCGCTTCCACTAGTCTTTTCTTAATCAAATGGACTTGCTCTTCCATTTTTTGTAGCATTTCTAGACCAAGGCTAACCCTATCTTCAATCTTATCCCAACTCATAGGAACTCGACACTTTCTTCCATATAATGCTTCAAATGGAGCCATCTTTCGAATTGTAAATTCCACAAGAGGAATATAATCCTCCCATTTGTATTGTTGATCCATGCAATACATTCTCAATAGATCTTCCAACACTTGGTTTACCCTTTTAGTTTGGTCATCCGTCTTAGGATGATAAGTGGAGCTTATATTCAATTGAGTTCCAAGTGAGGAAAATAAGGTTTGCCAAAACCTTGATGTCATACAGGCATCCCTATCTGAGATAATCTTCTCATGAATACTGTGCAATCTAAAAACTTCTTGTCCAAATTTGCGGGCTATGAATGGTGCCCCATCTATAAAATTCCTAGGTATAAAATGTGCCACCATGGTGAGTCTATCCACCACAACCAGAATAGCATTGTGCGTATTCCTTGACATAGGAAGTCCTTGCACAAAATCCTTGCTAATGATTTGTCATTTCCATTCCAAAATTTCATGAGGGTATAAAAGTCCCGCTGGGTGATGGTGTTCCACCTTCACCCTCTGGCATTCTAGACATCTAGCTATAAACCTTGCAACATCCCTCTTCATTCCCTTCTAGAAATATAAAGGCTTCACATCAGCTAGTACTTTGTTACTCCAAGATGTCCTAAATAAGGTGCAGAATGTACCTCTTTCCACATGATATTCCTTAACTCCTCAAAGTTTGAAACATGCATCTTTCCTTTATTATTCCATTTGGTTCAAGATAAAATCTATCATATTTTGGGCCCTGGGGATTCTCCAAACGAGCCTATTTTACCTTCTCATAATACTCATCTCCCTTAGACTTTTGTAATACCTGATTCTTAAAATCAGAATGTATATAGATCATTGAGGAGATATGTCTTCTCCTACTTAAGGCATCCGCCACTCGACTTTCTTTGCCATGAATGTATTTAATCTCAAAATCATAATCTAATATTAACTCTAACCACCTTCTCTGGCGAGCATTTAGGTGCGGTTGAGTGAATAGATATTTGAGTCCTTGATGGTTTTATTTTAATTCAAAAGGTTTTCCAAGCAAGTAGTGTCTCCACATTTGTTGTGCATGAATTACTATTGTAAATTCCAAATCATGAGGGGCATAGTTTTGTTCATAAGTTTTCAATTTCCTGGACTCATGCAATAACCTGTCCATCATGGACAAGTACACCACCTAAGCCTTCCCCTGAGGCATAAGAAATGACTACAAAATGACCTTCTGGGTCAGGTACCTTCAAGATAGGTGTCATAGTCAATCTTTCTTTCAGTTGGTCAAATGCCTCCTGGCACTTGTCTGACCAATCAAAGATTTTGCCTTTTCTTTGTAAAGAAGTGATAGGATAAGCAATTTTTGTAAAATTTGCTACAAAATTTCTATAATGCCCTGCTAGGCCCATAAAACTTTAGACCTCATGGATAGTTCTTGGTGCTAGCCATTCCAATATGGCTTTAATCTTGGTCAAGTCCACAGCTATTCCCTTAACTAAAATTATGTGACCCAAATACTACACTTCCCTTTCGAAGAATGTACACTTAGAGAGATTTCCATACAATTTATGCTCTCTTAACCTCTAAAGAACAATCCTTAGATGTTAAAGGTGTTCCTCCTCATTCTTAGAGTAAATTAGGACACCATCAAGAAAAGCAAGGACAAACTTGTCAAAGCAGTCTCTGAACAAATTGTTCATTAAGTTCATAAATGTTGCAGGTGTGTTTGTTAATCCAAAGGGCAGGACAGTGAATTCGTAATGTCCATATCTTGTTCTAAAGGTTGTTAAGTGAATATCCTCATCTATTAGTCATAATTGATGGTACCTAGATTGAAGATCGATCTTAGAAAACATAGTTACAACGTGCATTTGATCAAAGAGATCATCAATGTGGGGCAATGGATACTTGTTCTTTATTGTTTCTTTATTTAGCATATGGTAATCTATACATAACCGCAACATACCATCTTTCTTTTTCACAAAAATTGCTAGTGCTCCCCAGGGTGATACACTAAGTCTTATCAATCCTTTAACAAGTAATTCCTACATTTGAGCCTTTAGCTCCATTAACTCAGTTGTGGTCACTCTGTAGGGAGCTTTAGATATAGATTCCAAATGTAGAATTATATCTATAGAGAAATTAAAAGCTCTTTTAGGGGGTAATCCCGGTAGCTCATCTGGAAATACATCCTCAAAATCTCTAAGAAAAGGGTATCTATACATATCTGATCTCTTTCGATCCAAAGATTCCCTCTTCTCAACTCGTTGGAGTTTTTGAGATTCATAAAACATCAAATCATCTTGGAAATTAGTTTCCTCGTGACTATTTATTTCTTCCATTAACAACAAAGAGTTGACATCCTTTTCTCTAATCTCTCTTCATTTGTAGGGAAGATATTTGTCTTAGTTTAACCTCTCTAGGGCTACTTTGTAGAAAGACTTTATTCCCAAAGTCATCTAGATATTCTATTATTTTAGCAAAACAATCCACCTTAGCCCTATGTCTCCATAACCAGTTAATCCCAAGGATGACATCATATGAGCCTAATGGGGCTACATAAATGTTCATTTCAGTGGAGAAACTCAAAATTTCAACCTTAGCCTCAAATAAGCATTGGTCTACCTAACCTTTGGTCTAATTTGCATATTCATCTGACCAAGTGTTTGCCATGTAACTAGCTTTTCTAGAAATTTTGCTTAAAAATTTAGGAGAAATAAAACATTATGTTGCACCAATATCTATCAAAACTGAAATTGGAAAACTAGATAGAATACCTGTGGTCTCAATAGGAGTGATTTGATATTCATCTTGCCTATTATCCAGGGTTGCATGTATGCGTTGCTAAAAAGCTGTCTGTTGCGAGGGTAAAGGGTTTCCTCATGGTTGACTTCTCTATGTCTTATTAGGACATTGGTTGGCATAATGATCACCACCACATGAATAACACCCTCCCACGAGTCCTCGCATTTCATATGGCTTCCTAGAATTATCTCCATTTTTCTTAGAGTTATTATTGCCCTTCTTTTCACCCTTGGATTCATTTTGATTGTTCTTGGACACTTTATCACTTTTCTTAGTAAAGTCCTGCTTCCTGCCCTTGTTCTTAAAAGATTGGGCGGATTGGGACCAATTATACTTTTTACAATTCCTTTCTTGGTATATGCAGACATGGATTTCAATTTCTGTTCTTGTTTAATAGCTTTTTCATAAATCTGGTCCATTGTAGTGGGACCATGCACATCAACTTCACCCCCTATTTGGGTATTCAATCCCATGATGAAATTTTGGATGCAACACCTCTCATCCTGCTGATATTGTGGAATATATTTGAGAAAGCAAGTGAACTTTTCTCAATACTCGTTCATAGTGGAATCACTCTATCTCAAATTTTGGAAATCTATAAGTTTTTGGTCATAATACAATTGAGGCAACCATCTTTGCCTAAAGAGTTTCACAAAACTTTCCCAGGTTAGGCTCGTAGAGCTCAATTTTAACTCCATTTTCTTGTTTTTCCACCAGGTGGCTCCTTCACCTGCTAATTAATATGCTCCCCATACCACTTTGGTGATTTTAGAATAGTTTCTTATTTCAAAGTATTTCTCCATTTCTGTAATCCATGCCTCCGTGGCATCTCTGCTTACAGTCCCATCAAACTTGGGAGGTGTAACATTTTTCATATCTCTGGATAGTTCTAGAGCCAAATGGCTTCTTTTATCCTCATCATGTCTTACTTCAAAGTTATTCTCTTCATGTCCACTTTGGGTGGCGACCTCATGATGTTCCTCGTCATCACCCCCATGATAGGCTTCCTACCTGGGTCCATGCTGACCCCTAACCTCTTACTTAAGAGTTCCAATTCTTTCTCTCTTCTCATGGAGCATAGCAAGGATTTGGTCAAGTTTAGAATTAGAGTGGCCTAAAGGTTGCTACCCTTCTTCCTGGCTACCTCCTATATTGGTTCCTATCTGAACTGTGTTGCAATCTACTTCTCTTGAAGTTTGCAGATTAATCATTCAATTAGTTTTTCATTCTATTGAATCCATTCTTAAATGTAAATCCATTCTCATTTATGCAATCTTACAATAAAAAAAGATTTTCCAAAATTCAAAATTGCATTATAGTTTCCATGGATTACATATAATCCATCAATTATTACAATTTTCTTTTACATCTTGCAGCTACAAGTGACTTTCAGATTGGGATATCTTCCCAAGTTTATCCTCATACTTGAGGTTCACCAAATTAGACTTAGGAGGTGGACGTACTTGCAGGTACTCATCCACAACCTCCTGAGAAACAATAGGATCCTTAAGATCACTTTCCAAGATAGGTTCCTTAGGTGTAGAGGGTTACATTGATTCATTTTTAGATCTATAGGAGAAGTAGCCCTAATCGCTTTGTCCTTCTCTTGCTTGATGTGTTTAATAGCATTAGCAAAAGTTTCATTATCAGTCAACCATGCACCTCTCAAGAAACTAGTTTGACCAAGGCTTTTCATTCTTGAGGCTCACTCCCTCATAGCCTTAAGGTAACGTCCATTTCCTGTTACCTTCTTTCTAGGTGTCGTACTTATTCTTACCATTCTGGCATATGAACATCCAAACATTAGCAATTGTTAATGTCAGAGGAAAATTTTCATGTAGTGAGCTCATAGGTCCATGTATTGAACTTGGTAGCTCTAATACCATATGTAACATACCATCTCATATTACCTTGGTTAACAACTCAATTTACCAATAAGTAAGTGATCATGATCATAAAAAATCATATTTTGTTTACAATTTAATCAATTCACAATCAGAGCATTAGTGCATATCTTTTGAGATGGTATATTACATATGGTATCAGAGCTACTAGGTTCAATACATGGACCTATGAGCTCACTACATGAATTTTTTTTTTCTGACATTAACAGTTTCTAATGTTTGGATGTTCTTATGCCAGAATGGTAAGAATAAGAACAACACCTAGAAAGAAGGTAATGAGAAATGGATGTTACCTTAAGGCTATGAGGGAGCGAGCCTCAAGAATGAAAAGCCTTGGTCAAACTAGTTGCTTGAGAGGCACATGATTAAATGATGATGAAACTGTCACTGATGCTATTAAATGCATCAAGAAGGAGAAGGACAAAGCAGTTAGGGCTACTGCTCCTATCTCTGAAAATGAATCAATGAAACCCTCTGTACCTAAGAAACTAATCTTGGAAAGTGAACTTAATGATTCTATTGTTACTTGGGAGGTTGTGGATGAGTACCTATGAGTACGTCCACCTCCTAAGTCTAATTTGGTGAACCTCAAGGATGAGGATAAACTTGGGAAGATATCCCGATCTAAAAGTGACTTGCAGTTGCAAGATGTAAAAGAAAATTGTAACAATTGATGGATTATATGTAATCCATGGAAACTATAATGCAATTTTGAATTTTGGAAAATCTTTCCTTTCTTGTAAGATTGCATAAATGAGAATGGATTTACATTTATGGATAGATTCAATAGAATGAAAAACTAATTAAATGATTAATCTACAAACTTTAAGAGAAGTAGATTGCAGCATGGTTCAGATAGGAACCAATATAGGAGATAGCCAAGAAGAAGGGCAACCTTCATGCCAATCTGATTCTAAACTTGACCAGATCCTTGCTATGCTCCATGAGATGAGAGAAAGAATTGGAACTCTTGAGTAGGAGGTCAGGGGTCAGCATGGATCCAAGCAGGAAGCCTATCACGGGGGTGATAACGAGGAACATCATGAGGTCACCACCCAAAGTGGATGTGGAGAGAATAACTCCAAAGTAAGACATGATGAGGATAAAAGAAGCCATTTGGCTCTAGAACTATCCAGAGATATGAAAAAAGGTTACACCTCCCAAGATTGATGGGACTGTAAGTGGAGATGCCACAGAGGCATGGCTTACAAAAATGGATAAATACTTTGAAATAATAAACTATTCTAAAATCACCAAAGTAGTATGGGGAGCATACCAATTGGTAAGTGAAGCAGCCACCTGGTGGACAAACAAGAAAATGGAGTTAAAATTGAGCTCCATGAGCCTAACCTGGGAAAGGATTGTGGAACTCTTTAGGTAAAGATGGTTGCCTCAGTTGTATTATGACCAAAAACTTATAGATTTCCAAATTTTGAGATAAGGTGATTCCACTGTGAATGAGTATTGGAAAAAGTTTACTCACCTTCTCAAATATGTTCCACAATATCAGTAGGATGAGAGGTTTCACATCCAAATGTTCATCATGGGATTGAATACCCAGATAGGGGGTGAAGTTGATGAGCATAGTCCCACTACAATGGACCAGGTTTATGAAAAAGCTATTAAACATGAATATAAATTGAAATCCATGTTTACATACCATGAAAGGAACCACAAAAAGTATAATTGGTCCCAATCCTCCCAATCTTTTAAGAAAAAGGGAAAGAAGCAGGACTTTACTAAGAAAAGTGATAAAGGGTCCAAGAACAATCAAAATGAACCCAAGGGTGAAAAAAAGAGCAATAATAACTCCAAGAAAAATGGAGATAATTCTAGGAAGCCTTATGAAAGGCGAGGACCCGTGGGAGGTTTTTATTCATGTGGTGATGATCATTATGCCAACCAATGTCCTAATAAGACATAAGGAACTTAGCCACGAGGAAACCCTTTACCCTTGCAACAGGCATCTTTTCAGCAACACATACATGTAGCTCTGGATAATAGGCAAGCTGAATATCAAATCACTCCTATTAAGACCACAATTATTTTATCTGGTTTTCCAATTTCAGTTTTGATAGGTGGTGGTGCAATGGAATGTTTTATTTCTCCTAAAGTTTTAAGCAAAATTTCTAGAAAAGCTAGTTACAAGGTAAACACTTGGTCAGTTGAATATGCAAATTAGACCAGAGCTTAGGTAGAGCAATGCTTGTTTGAGGCTAAGGTTGAACTTTCAAGTTTCTCCACTGAAGTGAACCTTTATATAACCCCATTAGGCTCATATGATGTCATTCTTGGGATTAATTGGTTATGGAGACATAGGGCTAAGGTGGATTGTTTTGCTAAACCAATAGAGTGTCTAGATGACTTTGGGAATAAAGTCTTTCCACAAGGTAACCCTAGAGAGGTTAAACTACGAAAACTATCTACCCTACAAATGAAAAGAGCTCAGAGAAAAAGATGTCATCTCTTTGCTGTTAAAATGGAAGAAATAAATAGTCATGAGGAAACTAATTTCCAATATGATTTGATGTTTTATGAATCCTAGAAACTCCAAGGAGTTGAGAAGAGGGAGTCCATGGATCGGGAGAGATTGGATATGGATAGATAACCTTTTCTTAGAGATTTTGAGGATGTATTTCCAAATGAGCTACCGGGATTACCCCCTAAAAGAGCTTTTGATTTCTCTATAGATATAATTATAGGTTTGGAATCTATATCTAAAGATCCATATAGAATGACCACAACTAAGTTAATGGAACTAAAGGCTCAATTGTAGGAATTGCTTGATAAAGGATTCATAAGACCCAGTGTATCACGCTAGGGAGCACCAGTAATTTTTGTGAAAAAGAAAGATGGTACGTTGCGGTTGTTGGAACCTAAAATTTCATTCAATTTTTGCAAAATTTTAAGTTCCCATGATAAAAGGTTTGATTGCAACACTCAAGAATTGCACTTGTACAATCTACCCCATTGACCTATTTTGAAGGATTTTTAAAAAATACATTTAGTTTTAGGTAGAAATCAACAATTTATTTAACAATACCCCACATGTTAGAAGTGCTCAGATTGATTTGCATAAGCTTATACACCTAAATACTTAATATAACATGGTCTCGAGGGTGAACCCTAGACACAACCTGGCTTCATAATGTCTATACCTCCAAGAAAGACTTGAGCAGTTCATTTTGTGAGGCTCTTGCAAGAGGTTATGCATTGAATTCAACCACCAACTTGTATGTTTGAGAATCAAATGAGGGAAGTCATATAGCAATCTTGTATGGATAACTCTGACCTTCAAAAGATATTTCAAGAAAACCCAGATCTTTTAGGGTGGTTTGGAATGCATTTTTTCCCACTTATGATTCAGGAGTTTTAATTAGAAAAGACACTGAAGTTAAATTGCACAAAAAAACTTTGACTCTCTTCATGTTTGATTGAATCCTTCATTGCTCTTGGTGGCAGTTTTATATTCATGACATCCCCTCCTGCCTACAGCAGGAATAAAAACTTACATTAAGATGATGTAGAAAACAAGGACGACAGTAGAGAGAAGTTGTGGGTTTACTATGTTTTCACCAGCATAGTCTGAAACAATCTACCAATCACCTTTTCCCACATGGTAAGCCCATCCAAGGCTTCTGTATTACATTACAAGCCAAACATCATAACAACCCCAATTATGAGAAATCTTGTGGCACTCAGAATGAGCCACATATTTTGTCTTTTGGAGAACAAGTGATAGATCAACAGTCTATGTCCATTTTTCACTATATAATCATATATTTTTATCCTCCTCTCATCTCTTGTAAATCTGCACAGGGTGAAAAGGATGGCTGTGAAGTAGGGACCAAACATTGTATTCCCCAAAAGTATCTCAAACCCTAATATCATAAGCACAACATTGTGCTTTTTCAAGGGCATCATATTATTGCTGAATGGAGTGAACCATTATTTTCATGGGACTCATCAAAGACTTCTATGATGCTTTCCACTATTAAAATTGGAATATCTCCAATTGCAGAGAAACCTAAGAGGAATGCCCTAGTTTCTTGTGGAGGACGTATGAGCATGCCAATGCTCCAGAAGCATGCCTTTTAGCCCTGATTGCGTGAGGGGAAAACATTCTCAATGGAGAAAATATGATGATTTGAATAAATATTCTTGGTCAGTAGATTGTTTTTGGCTAAGATGGCCAATATGCAAAATTTTAGACACCATCAGAAGAAGGAAATATTGAAAACACATTCAAGAATAAGCAATGGTTGATTATGTTACTATTGTAACACATGTAAAAGCAGATTTGTTTGTAGAGGATTGTCCTATAATATTGTTTGGTGCATCATATGGAGGAATGATAGCTGCATGGATACGATTGAAGTATCCCCATATTGCAATTGGGGCACTGGCTTCTTTTGCTCCTATTTTTGAAGAGGATGATCGAATGGCTCCTTATACTTAAGACAATGTCATTACAAGAATGTTCAAAGTTACCAGTGGGATTTGCTATAAAACAATCAAAGTCTCTTGGAATTAATTAGAGAGAGTTGCTTGTGAGAAGGGATTGTTTAAATTTTTTACTGGGCATCTCAAATGGAGGGCACTGACTATGAAAATCAATGCACAAGAATGTCATGGTGCAACCTCTAAATATGAAGGCACTTCCAAGTGATGACGCTACTTGAGAATTGGTGAAGCCATAATAGAGATGAATAGCATCAGATCAAAAGCACCACCTTTAAATGATCAAGCGCATTCAAGTTAGAGCAAGGTGGCCAATAATGTGAAACACAGCCAAGGATAATATGCATCCTATATTCAACAAAATGCAATCATAAAGTATGACAAGTATGTAGGAAGTAATTAAGCTTCAACACAACAGTACCACCAAGGTATCATAGCCATTTGATAAGTGAAAGAAGCCATTTTAAGAGATACAGATGAAGGTGTTTCAAGCCTATTAAACAAAGTGCAGTCATATTCCAAAACAATGCGCAAGCATGGGACAATTAGAGGCACAACCTCTAATGATTTGAAAGTCTCAGCCAGAAAGAACCATGGCATAGCCTTGGAATTCTAGGTGCATTATTCAAACCAAGGTTGATCAAATGTGAAGGCCACAGAAAGACTAAGCTCAACCATTTTCCAATCAGTTTCAAAGTGTAGCAGATCATAAGGAAGCCACAACATATTAACAAGAGGCAGTGAGAAGAATAAAATAGATACCCTAATATTTCCCGCTCACTTCAAAAAACCCTAAAAATAATAAAACAAATGTCATATCAGAATATTGGTGAGATGATTTTGAAGTCCCTCTGATATACCGATGAGATGGGTCCTGAAGGATTTTAAAATGTTGAGATTAAAAGTATAAAGTATACCAAATAAAGATCGAGGAGACTTTGCCATGTCTGAGTAACCATTTATTCAGTCTCTTCAAAATTCTGAAGCACGTGAAAAAGTATATGCAAAGTTTTTATCCAAAGGATTAAATATTATATCCATGAGAGACCATAGACGTGGGCCCCAAAAACTATATTTAATAAATATCCCCCTAAAATAAATAACCGAAATCAAATAAGTAGATATCAGAGTGACTTACATATATCGGAGTGAGTAATTTTTGAGTCTCTCCAAAATCTTGAGAAGGGTAAAATTGAAGGTGTGAAGAAGTCATCAGGGATTCAGCAGGACCAAATATAAGTCCCTTCAATCCTCCGAGAATGGAAAAATATGAATAAAATTTCATTTGTCATAAATATAGCGAGCACTTTAAAGAGAAGATTTTAATATGTGACGCCAAAATTATTTTCCATCAAAACTATGGAAAAGGAATGATTTGGATGCCAAATAAAATATTTATTTAAATAATCAAGGCCGAGGATGGGCAAAGGCGTTTCATTAAAATGATAAAATATTTTCTAGGAAAGAAGTTGAGGAAATGTAAATTATGTGCCATTGGTGAAATATTAAATAAATTGTGCAAAGTGAGGATTTTGTGAAGTATGGAATATTTTCACCGAAGGGGATATAAGGTGAATAACTATGGAAGATTTTAATAACCATAATTAAAAATATTTTCATCCCGAAGGCAAAATATTTGTGAAGGAATTGACTAAGTAGGTAATTATATTACCTAGAAAATACTTTTCTTGAAAGAGCATACAAATAGCCAGAAGACATTTTCATCAAGGAACTCATGGACGAGTGATTGTTTCTTACCCGAAGAATATATTTTCTAGATTGGGTGAAAATGAGTACAAAAGGAAATCACAATAGTCAATTGGAAAATTATTTTCATGAAACAAAGGGGAGATTAAAATCAAACATTTGTGAAAGTAGGAAAACAAATATTAATCAAATGTAATGAAAGGTTGCCCCAGATGAATGTGAAGGGTCATAACCCTAAAAATGCAAAGTATAAATGAGAGATAAAAACCATTGTCAAAGATCATCAAGCGATAATAAGCAGCAACATTAGGAGCAATCATCAGGGTTAGATCAAATACACAAAAATGAAGACATATTGTAATAAATTTTGAAGCAGTGCAATGGAGAGAAATATTATAACCTGGTGTTTCAACCTCTGGTATTCAATTATTTGTTAAAATTAACTCATATGTGTTACCTGTGTTGTCTCTAGAATGATTTTCCTTTGTTGTTTAAATTAATATATCAAGGATATACTTAATTTATTAGGGCACATTTGCTGCTTCTGTGTGATTTGTCTGATTGGTTTCTAGGAGAAGTTGGTTTAAGTCCTCTTAAGTGATTTCAGTTTACTGGTTTCTGCCCAGAATTAAAATCCTTTGAATGGATCATCTTAATTGGTTTCCTTCCTATTAGAATTAAAATCCTTTCAATTGATCACAGTAACTTGGGAAAATATCATTGGGATTTGGTTAGAAGAGCATAAGTAACCTATAACCTCACACGTTTATACAAGGAATAAACACTTGAAAGTGCCAAATAATTAGAGTTAAACCTAGAGGGAGGAAACACCTATCCTACACATCCTGACTCCATTGCCCATTATAGACAATGCACTTATCATCACAAAATAATATTTCAAAAGCGTGGTCACATTTTCAAATTGCAAACGTTAACATTAAGAATAATTCGCAGTCTTACATCTACTTCACACCCATTTTCTATTGTGAAGGTCAATCAAGTCTGCATTAATCATTAAGGTATACCCACCTAGGTTTGGCAGAGCCTAAAGTGAAGGGGGTTTTATCCATATTTGCCCTGTGTCGTTAGCCAAAAGCGTTAAGAGAGCTTGGCAACCTCTTAGGGTTTAAAACCTATGTTTTTGTGACCTAACAATAGTTATGTATAGATTACCGCATGCTAAATAAAGCAACAATAAAGAACAAGTATCCATTGCCCCACATTGATGATCTCTTAGATCAAATGCAAGGGGCAACTATGTTTTCTAAGATTGATCTTCAATTCAGGTACCATCATTATGGATAAAAGATGAGGATATTCACAAAATAGCCTTTAGAACAAGGTATGGACATTACAAATTAATTGTCCTACCCTTTGGATTAACAAATGCACCTTAAGTGTTTATGAACTTAATGAATAGTTTGTTTAGAGACTGCTTGGACAAGTTTGTCCTTGTTTTTCTTGATGATATCCTAATTTACTCTAAGAATGAGGAGGAACACCTTCAACATCTAAGGATTGTTCTTTATAGGTTAAGAAAGCATAATTGTATGGCATGCTCTCTAAGTGTACTTTCTTCCAAAGGGAAGTGTAGTATATAGGTCACATAATTTCAGCTAAGGGAATAGCTATGGACTTGACCAAGATTAAAACCATATTGGAATGGCCAGCACCAAGAAATGTCCATGAGGTCTGAAGTTTTATGGGCCTAGCAGGGTATTATAGAAAATTTGTAGCAGATTCTTCAAAAATTACTTATCCTATCACTTCTTTACAAAGAAAAGGCAAAAGTTTTGATTGGTTAGACAAGTGCTAGGAGGCATTTGACCAACTGAAAGAAAGATTGACTATGGAACCTATCTTGAAGGTACCTGACCCAGAAGGTCATTTTATAGTCATTATCGATGCCTCAGGGGAAGGCTTAGGTGGTGTACTTGTCTATGATGGATAGGTTATTGCATATGAGTCCAAGAAACTAAAAACTTATGAACAAAACAATGCCCCTCATGGTTTGGAATTAGTGGTAGTAATTCATGCACTGCAAATGTGGAGACACTACTTTCTTGGAAAACCTTTTGAATTAAAAACAGACCATCAAGGAATCAAATATTTGTTCACTCAACCACACCTAAATACTTGCCAGAGAAGGTGGTTAGAGTTAATATCATATTATGATTTTTAGATTAAATACATTTAGGGCAAAGAAAACCAAGTGGCAGATGCCTTAAGCAAGAGAGGACATATCTCCTCGATGATCTCCATACATTCTAATTTTAAGAATCAGGTATTACAAAAGTCTAAGGGAAATGAGTATTACGAGTAGGTAAAATAGGCTCTTTTGGAGAATCCCTAGGATGATTTTATCTTGAACTAGATGGAATAATGAGGTATAAAGGAAGGATGTATGTTCTGAACTCTGAGGAGTTAAGGAATATCGTGTGGAAAGAGGTACATTCTGCACCTTATTCAGGACATCCTGGAGTAACAAAGTTATTGGCTAATGTGAAGCCTTTATATTTCTAAAAAGAATGAAGAGGGATGCTGCAAGGTTTGTAGCTAGATGTATAGAATGCCAGAGGGTGACAATGGAACACCATCACCTGGTAGGACTTTTTGTTGGCAAGTATGAGGTGAGCCAGTGTTGTCATTGATGTCAACATACTCATACTGCACTAACAAGAAGGATTTGATGAGCTTTGTGCTAAGGATATTGAGAAAATTAGCCTCAGTCAGGAACAGTGAAGAACAGTGATGAGAAGAAGGTAAATATACTGTATAGGATGAGAACCGGAGGATGCGGATTAAAGGGTTAGTAGATATGAATCTTGAGATGCTACAGTTAAGATTTCAGAGGTCCGCATGAAGATCTGAAGGAGTTATGGCTGCCGGTATAGAACCGGGTCCGGCAAGTATCCGGAGGTGACAGAGGATCACAAAAAGGTCCGGTGAGGTCCGGAATTGTATTATCATAATCTGCGGATTGGAAGGAGTGTTTGAGATGTCCTTGTGATGTGTCATCCTGATTTGTGTGTGATTTGGAGGTCCGGAAGTACCTCTTGCATTATGACAGTGGCGACAGACTGTGTTCTTGAAGTTCCGGATGAGGAAGACAAGAGATCTCAGTAAGCAGAGGAAGTGCGGATGTATCCGGACACTCAGACAGACTTGTGAAGGTTCTTGAATCATGTTTAGGTTGTGTTGTTGGTCCACATTGATGGTAGAGCCCGGAATTGAAGTTATTCTTCCGGATGAAGTTATTGCTCTGTTTAGCCGACCGGATGAGTTGTTCATCCTGCGAATGTTCTTGTGATAGCCGACCGGATGTGTTATTCATCTTGCGGATACTCCTATGGTTGTTTGCCGACTTAGATGCTTGTTCCTAAGTCGATGTCTTGTATAAATAATGATTTGTGAATTCATTTCAGTGTGTGGCATGTGGATGAGCAGGATATAGCAAAGAAAGGTGCGAAAGGCAGAGCAGAGATTGTTGGGCTTAATTGGAACTGATCCGGACATAGTAGAGATGTCATTCTCCAGTTCAAGACTGTGATTTTTATCACTTTTGTAGACAGTGTGTCTCCTTGTAGGCAGTGGGCCTCTTTGTGAGCAGTGTGCTCGGGCAGTGAGCCCTTATTGGCATGTGCCATTCATTTTTCCTTATTCTTCTAACAGAGAATAATTCTTGGGTTAATCACCCCGTGGTTTTTCCCTTAACCGGGTTTTCCACGTCAAAATCTTGGTGTTCAATGTGTTGATGCTTATCTGCTCTTGTGTTTATGTATTGTGCTTCCATGAATGATTATTTGATATGCTGCTAACTAACAACAGAGAATTAAGTGTTTGAAAGAGAACAAGTTCTATACAACTGATTCACCCCCCCCCCTCTCAGTTGTATGCCCTAGATCCAACAATTGGTATCAGAGCTAAGTTCCTCTGATAGGAGCTTAACCGCTTGAGGTGATCCAGGATGTCGTCATACAAGAAGGATAGTCCGAAGTTCGATGGAACCAACTTCACTCTCTGGAAAGGTCGCATGAAGTGTCATTTGGAATGTATGGGAAAAGCATACTTGGCTATGATTTCAAAACCATATATACCCCCACAAGGTGGTCCGACAACTCCAGATGAAACCACAGAAGCTGAAAACAATCTGCGGACCAAGGAAGCTCTTCTAAGCGCATTGAATGACTCAGATCTCTCGAATGTCATTGACCTACCAACTGCATATGAGATCCTAACTAAACTGGAACTTCTGTATGAAGGAGATGAGTTTGTCAAAAGTGCAAGGTTGCAAAGTCTGAAAGGGAAATTTGAAAGATTGAAAATGAGAGATGATGAAAACATTACTACCTTTATGCCAAGAGTAAATGAGTTGGTATGTGGAATCAGAAATGCTGGTGGAACTCTAGATGAAAATGAGATTGTCTGCAAAATCCTAAGATCCCTTCCTGCTGCCTACAAAATCAAAGTTGCTGCCATTGATGAATTCAGAGCCCACACAACAGTCACAAGAGAACAACTGGCTGGCAAACTAGCTGCATTTGAAATGACCGAGTTTGGAGATGATCCTCCCAAGACTGAATCTGCTTTCAAAGCCAGTGCCTATGTGAAAGGCAAACAGAGATTTGATCCGGGTGAAAACTCATCAAGGAAAATGTCATGGTATGATCAAGCAAGAAGAGACATGGAAGAAGAAGAAGCAGAAACAGCTCAACTTGAAGCCCTCATTGCAAAGAGACTGCCAAGAGGATCCGGTAAGTATGAAGGAAAACTACCCTTTAAGTGTTTTAACTGCAATAAGATTGGTCATTTTGCCTCAAGATGTCCAGAGAGATCTGCAAGATCTAATACTCACAGACAAAGGTTTCAAAAGAATTGCTATTATGTTCATGAAGAAGATGACAATGAAGGAGTAACAGATGATGAATCAGATCCAGGAAGCAAATCCAGAAATGAGTGGGTGTTTATAGCCATCAAGGAAGAAGATTCCTTGCTCTCTGAATCTGTCAATCACAAAGTTGTTGAAAAAGCCTTGGCTGCTCAAGTGGAAGAAAAGGATGATTGGGTTATTGACAGTGGATGCTCTCACCATATGACTGGTGACAAGAATAAGTTCTTAGACTTGGAAAGATATGAAGGAGGAATGGTAAAGTTTGGTGACAATTCTGCTGGCAGAATCAGAGGTAGGGGAACTATTTCCTTTGATGGTAAGAGCAAAACAGGTAATGTACTATATGTTGAAGGATTGAAGCACAATCTTCTTAGTGTTGGTCAGTTAGTGGACAAAGGCTATGATCTCCGGTTCAAGAATGGAAAATGCAGAATCTTTACAAGCTCTGGAACTGAAATTGCATCCGGTACTCAGACAAGAGGTAACATCTTTCATCTGGTTGGTTCAAATAAAAGTTGTTTGTTTGTTCAAATTGATCAGAGTTGGTTATGGCATAGAAGAATGTGTCATGTAAATTTTGATAACATCATCAAAATAAGCAATACTCAGGCTGTGAGAGATCTTCCAAAGTTGATAAAACCTACAAACAGTGTGTGTAAAGAATGTCAGTTAGGCAAACAAAGCAGAGTCTCTTTTCAAAGCAAAGATCAGTCTTCTACCGGATTGTTGGAATTAGTACATACTGATCTATGTGGTCCGACAAGAATCAAGAGTCTGCAAGGTGATAGATATTTCATGTTGTTAATAGATGATCATTCCCGGATGATGTGGGTTACCTTTCTAAAAGAAAAATCAGAAGCTTTTGAGAAGTTCAAAATCTTCAAAGCTATGGTGGAGAATCAAACCGGATTGAAACTAAAGTGTCTAAGGTCTGATAGAGGTGGTGAATTTACATCTGGTGAATTCATTGACTTTTGTGAGAAACAGGGTATAAGGAGACAGTTGTCTGCTCCTAAGACTCCACAGCAGAATGGAGTAGTTGAGAGAAAGAACCGGACCATCCAGGAAGCTGCTAGGACAATGATGTTGGAAGCAAATGTTCCTCAAATGTTTTGGAAAGAAGCTATCAGCACTGCAGTCTACACTCTCAATCGAGTTCAAATCAGAAACAACACCGGTAAGACCCCCTATGAACTTTGGTTTGGCATCACTCCTACTGTGAAATATTTCAGGGTATTTGGTAGCAAGTGTTATATTAAAAGAGATGAAGATCTAGGAAAGTTTGATGCTAGAAGTGATGAAGGAATTTTCTTGGGCTACTCCACTCAAAGCAAAGCATACCGGTGTTACAATAAGAGATTGAGGAAGATGATAGAAAGTACCAATGTAAAGGTTGATGAAGGAATTGAGAAGCCTTCAAGATTTTATGAATTTGATGAAGATGACCAAGATAGTGTTCAAGGAACTCAATCCTCTCCGGTGAAACAGAGTCAGCCTGATCCGGTAAATCAGGAAGAAGAGTTAGGTTTGAATGAGCCTGATCAAGAAACAGCAGTACTGGATACTCCCAAAATTCCAAGGTATGTAAAACTGAATCACTCTGAAGATCAGATCATAGGTGACAGAAGCAAAGGTGTACAAACTAGAAGGAATATTGCTCAAGATCAGAATGAATGTTGTCTGATTTCAAAGATTGAACCTAAAACAATAAATGAAGCCTGCAATGATGAAAATTGGACCAAAGCAATGGAAGATGAACTGATGCAAATTGAGAAAAATCATACTTGGGATCTTGTTCCCAGACCTAGAGACAGGAATGTAATTGGAACCAAGTGGGTCTTCCGGAACAAACTAAATGAAGCTGGTGAAGTAATCAGAAACAAAGCTAGATTGGTCTGCAAAGGCTACTCTCAAATAGAAGGAATTGACTTTGAAGAGACTTTTGCTCCGGTAGCAAGAATTGAAGCAGTCAGATTACTTCTTGCATTTGCTGCCTTCAAAGATTTCAAGGTATATCAGATGGATGTCAAGTCTGCCTTCCTAAATGGTGATCTGGAAGAAGAAGTCTACATTGAACAACCGGATGGATTTCAATTGTCTGATAATAATGATATGGTCTGCAAGTTGAAGAAAGCTTTGTATGGATTGAAGCAAGCCCCAAGAGCATGGTATGAAAGGTTGGATAAGCATCTTGTGCAGATTGGATTCAACAAAGGTACTGCTGACAGCAACTTATATTTCAAAATTGATCATGAAAACATTCTGATTGTTGAAGTGTTTGTGGATGATATCATTTTTGGAGGAAGAGATAGTATGTGTAAAACTTTTGCAAATCAGATGAAAAGTGAGTTTGAAATGTCTATGCTTGGTGAAATGAATTTCTTCTTGGGTCTGCAAATTACTCAAACAAAAGAAGGGATCTTCATCTCTCAGACCAAATATGTGAAAGAATTGTTAAAAAAATTTGGTATGGAAGACTCAAAGCCTATGAACACTCCTATGGCAACCGGATGTAAGTTAAGCAAAGATGATGATTCTCCAAAGGCAGATCAGACAAAGTATAGATCAATGATTGGTGGATTGTTGTATCTCACTCAAACTAGACCAGATATAATGCAAGCTGTTGGTCTTGTGGCAAGATTCCAGGCTGATCCTAGAGAATCTCATGTTATGGCAATCAAAAGAATTTTTAGATACTTGAAAGGGACAGTTGAGTATGGTCTATGGTATCCTAGAGATCCGGATTTCTCTCTTCATGCTTACATAGATGCAGATTGGGCAGGAGATGGGGATGACCGGAAGAGCACTAGTGGTGGAGCATTCTTTTTGGGGAAGAGATTGGTTTCTTGGCTAAGCAAGAAACAAGATGCAATATCTCTGTCTACAACTGAAGCAGAATACATTGCAGCAGCAGGTAGTTGCACTCAAATCTTGTGGATGAAGCAGATGCTAAGAGACATCAAAGTTGAATATGAGGAGCCTATTACAATTTTCTGTGATAATTCAAGTGCAATTAATATTTCCAAGAATCCGGTATTGCATTCTAAGACTAAGCACATATCTATCAAATTTCACTTTTTGAGAGAACAAGTAAACAAGGAAGAAGTCAGATTGGAGTATGTTCCCTCCAAGGATCAGATTGCAGATATCTTTACAAAACCTCTTCCCAAGGACTCTTTTGAATATCTCCGGGAGAAGTTAGGGGTCATGGCCCCTCCGGTGATGAACTAAGATGCACTGATGTGCATCAGTCCGGTGGCAATCACAGTCATATCTTGTGATCCGGACTAATGGGGAGCTGCAACTAAGGGGGAGCAGCTGGTATTATTCTGATGCATGAGAGTTGCAAGTATGAGCCCTTTGCCATTGATGTCAAAGGGGGAGAGAAGACATGTGAAAAACAAGTGGTTGATGATCAAAGGGGGAGCAGCAAAGGAAGACATGTGAAGAGTTGTTGTTGATAGGGGGAGCTGTGACAGAAAAGAGAAGTTCTTGTCTTGATGGTTTTTCACATCATATGTTGCCATCAATGACAAAGGGGGAGATTGTTGGCAAGTATGAGGTGAGCCAGTGTTGTCATTGATGTCAACATACTCATACTGCACTAACAAGAAGGATTTGATGAGCTTTGTGCTGAGGATATTGAGAAAATTAGCCTCAGTCAGGAACAGTGAAGAACAGTGATGAGAAGAAGGTAAATATACTGTATAGGATGAGAACCGGAGGATGCGGATTAAAGGGTTAGTAGATATGAATCTTGAGATGCTACAGTTAAGATTTCAGAGGTCCGCATGAAGATCTGAAGGAGTTATGGCTGCCGGTATAGAACCGGGTCCGGCAAGTATCCGGAGGTGACAGAGGATCACAAAAAGGTCCGGTGAGGTCCGGAATTGTATTATCATAATCTGCGGATTGGAAGGAGTGTTTGAGATGTCCTTGTGATGTGTCATCCTGATTTGTGTGTGATTTGGAGGTCCGGAAGTACCTCTTGCATTATGACAGTGGCGACAGACTGTGTTCTTGAAGTTCCGGATGAGGAAGACAAGAGATCTCAGTAAGCAGAGGAAGTGCGGATGTATCCGGACACTCAGACAGACTTGTGAAGGTTCTTGAATCATGTTTAGGTTGTGTTGTTGGTCCGCATTGATGGTAGAGCCCGGAATTGAAGTTATTCTTCCGGATGAAGTTATTGCTCTGTTTAGCCGACCGGATGAGTTGTTCATCCTGCGAATGTTCTTGTGATAGCCGACCGGATGTGTTATTCATCTTGCGGATACTCCTATGGTTGTTTGCCGACTTAGATGCTTGTTCCTAAGTCGATGTCTTGTATAAATAATGATTTGTGAATTCATTTCAGTGTGTGGCATGTGGATGAGCAGGATATAGCGAAGAAAGGTGCGAAAGGCAGAGCAGAGATTGTTGGGCTTAATTGGAACTGATCCAGACATAGTAGAGATGTCATTCTCCAGTTCAAGACTGTGATTTTTATCACTTTTGTAGACAGTGTGTCTCCTTGTAGGCAGTGGGCCTCTTTGTGAGCAGTGTGCTCGGGCAGTGAGCCCTTATTGGCATGTGCCATTCATTTTTCCTTATTCTTCTAACAGAGAATAATTCTTGGGTTAATCACCCCGTGGTTTTTCCCTTAACCGGGTTTTCCACGTCAAAATCTTGGTGTTCAATGTGTTGATGCTTATCTGCTCTTGTGTTTATGTATTGTGCTTCCATGAATGATTATTTGATATGCTGCTAACTAACAACAGAGAATTAAGTGTTTGAAAGAGAACAAGTTCTATACAACTGATTCACCCCCCCCCCTCTCAGTTGTATGCCCTAGATCCAACACTTTTTTACCCTCATGAAATTTTAGAATGGAAATGGAAAATTGTTCTAGCATGGATTTTGTGCAAGGACTTCCTATGTCAAGGAATAAGCACAATGCTATCCTGGTTGTAGTAGAAAGACTCACCAAGGTGGCTCATTTTATACCTAAGAATTTGATAGATGGGGCACCAGTCAAAGCCCGCAAATTTGTGCAAGAAGTTTTCAGATTGCACAGTATTCCTGAGAAGATTATCTCAGATAGGGTTGTCCACATGACATCAAGGTTTTGGCAAACCTTATTTTCTTCACTTGGAATTTAGTTGAATATAAGCTCCACTTATCATCTCGAGATGTATGGCCAAACTGAAAGGGTAAACCAAGTGTTGGAAGATCTACTGAGAATGTATTGCATGGATCAACAATACAAATGGGAGGATTATCTTCCTCTTGTGGAATTTGCATATAATAATTCCTATCATTCTGTAATCAAGATGGCTCCATTTGAAGCATTATATGAAGAAAGTCCAAAAATCCAATAAGTTGGGATAAGCTTGAACATAGGGTTAGCCGTGGTCCAGAAATGCTATCAAAAATGGAAGAGAAAGTCCATCTGATTAAGAAAAGACTAGTGGAAGTGAATGATAGACAAAAATGTTACACGGATGCTAAATGCATTGTAAGGCATTTCTCAGTGGGAGAAAAGGTCCTTTTAAGAGTCAAACCCCAAAAGAGCTCCATTAAGTTTGGAAAGACTTCCAAAATAGATCCTAGACATGTGGGTCCCTTTGAAGTTCTCAAGGAGGTCAACCTAGTTGCATACAGGATTGCTCTACTGCTAGCTCTTGCCATGATACATAATGTTTCCCATGTTTCCTATTTGAAAAATTGTATTTCAACATATAATCATATTCCTATTCTTCATTGGAATGCCATATAGGTGAAGGACCTAGGGGTGGTAGCGATCAAGCCCATCAAGGTGCTCGAAACATGCAAACTATGCTTACGTAATAAAGAGATAACTCAATGCAAGGTCCAGTGGGACCAGTATGTAGAAGAGAATGCCACCTGGGAGAATTATGAGGATATTTGTCAAAGATTTCCCCATCGCTTTTAAAACTTTTCATTATGATGAGTAAACACTTTTTCTTTATGTTGGTTTGATCTTTGGAGACATTAAATCATCAGGGACGATGATTCTTATGGGGGGAGATATGTTACATCCCCAACTTTTGATTAAGTTTAATCTTACTTTTATGTGGTAAAAATGATAAATAATCTTAGATTAAAGATTTGATGTTTGTTGAAAATATCAAGTTGAATCATTGAACTATATGGATTATGACTAATGCTTAGATTAGACATGAGATTTCATGTTGTTAAGATTATCTTATCATAATGTTTTATGGTTTAATGATGATACACTGATCATGGTTATATGGTTGTGAGTATAACTAGGAAAACAATCTTCCTTCAAGAATGGAAGGAGAGTATCACCTTGGAGAAGGAAACAAATGTTGTGGAAAAGGCCAGGTTTCCATCTGGGTATCGAAGTTGTTCTTTCATGAACCTATGCAAGATAGGGTGAGTACAAGCCATTTTTCCTTCTTAAGTTGATTTCAATTTGACTATAGTTGTCATGTTGATTTACAATTTCTCAATGTTGCCTACGTCGATTTGACTAAATAATATTCTTGGAACATTAATATAGTAGTTAGTAACCTTTGTTTGGTGCCAAAGATTCCCTTTATTTATTTAATTATTGTTATAGTAAGTTTTGTGAATATCATTTAATTATTTTAACTATATTCTAACATAGAGAAGTGGGGGAGTAAGTCTCGACCCCACATTCACATATTGATACTATCATCCTAACATTGGTAATGTATTTTTTGTGATAACTGAGATTATTTTTAAGTAATCTCATAATATCATATAAATGTATATGACATTATGTTGGATATAATCATTTATCCACCTATAGTGGAGTCAAGCACCTTTGGATCCTAAATTGTTATGTTCTTGTTTGAAATTATACCCACATTCCATGAAGAGTGGAGTGAGTGGGATATGTGTGTAACCATATCATGAGGATAACATCTCATGGGAAGCTCTCGGTGAGAGAGTGGTATGTAAGTGGATCATATATTCCTACTGGGTGGTTCAGGGAAAAGAAAACTATTATCAAACCATATTATTGTATGTGATTGTTTTAGGAAAAGGGAATGTTATGTTTTTGTGGATGTTTCTCGTGGAAAAGAACAAGCAAAAAAAAACAATATCCATGGTTAAGAAAGGAATGCAAAGAAGAGTCTAAGGGGAGTATAGTCTGTAGACGTTGAGGAAACTCTACAATAGGCTCAAGATTCTTGGACAGTGTTGAATCAACAGGTAATTTTGGTAAACTATTGTTGTATGGTGTATAGCCACAATGAAGTTTAATTAGATTCTTGATATTGAATTAAATGTATGCTATGGCATATTCAACTGTGGTGTTATATAGATGATAGCAAAGAGTTAATTATAAACTCTGTCAAGGCCTTTGAGGCCGAACATTTGTGAACATTGTTGTAATAGTTCTTATCTTTCCCATCAAATATGATAAGGATGAGGGAGTTTAGATTACTGTTGTAATAGTATAACAATGAGTTTGTGGCCATAGTATCAGCTGAATCCATACTTCTTTATTTATAGACTTTTAAGTCTTCAAATTGAATCATTATCGAAAGATAATTATCACCTGTGACTATCGAGTAAGTATAGATTTATATACATAGACGTTTCACAATGAACGTAGTCAAATGTTCACACACCTCAGACTCAACTTAGAAGCTATCTCATCCTACAGTGTTTATGGTTTGACTTGCTCTAGTCATGGTAAAGATTGGTTTAATCTAACTTGGACTTTCAACTCCGATTTTAGGAGCGTGTTTCAAAAGTTATCTTGTTGTCTATGCAAAAGGGAATATGTGACTCCACATCACTCTATTCCTATTCTTTTTTTTTAAAGGTTCAAATTTTTGTGATTTCAGTTCTTAAGACCATTCCCGGTCTAAGACTCTATGTTTACCTTGTTCCAAGGTTTTTCATCAAATTCACATCAATTATAACACATACCATTATAGTCGATGTATTAATAAGTTGACACTATTAAATAGACCCTTAGTCTAGAAGATTCAAAAGGGTTTTAACTCCTTATACTTCATTCCTAAAGTATTTCCATTGGTAATAAGGAGGTTATTCATAATAGTCTATAAATATTTGAGTTATCAATTTCGTTCTCATGTTTCCGTTCCTAGAAAAATAAAAGACACTCAAGATTTTACTTTCTTGATGTTCAAGGCTTTACATGCACTTAGTACAATAACATAATGATACCCATTATCAACCTAGCTTATCTTTCATAAATAATAAAGAGCTTAATGCTCATTTTAAATAAAGAGTAACCCGAAGGTAAGATGATTGTTTTTCTAGAAACAAATTTTTTATCACAAGTCCACTTCATGTGTCTCAAACCACAATTGACTTGGTATCATAAGCTTATGAACCTATTGCAACACATATTAATTTGATATAGATGTTATCCATCTAACAATAATGGTTGTCAAAACAAAAGTATTCAGCCTATAGCAGTATTCTTTATGAATACATGGCTCTCTGCCTATAGTAGCATTCTTTATGAATACATGGCTCTTGGCCTATAGCAGTATTCTTTATGAATACATGGTTCTCATCCTGTAGCATTAATCTTTATGAATGCATGACTCTCGGCCTATAATCTAATCATGATATAAATCTTTACTTACCTGATAGTCATGAGTGACAATTATCTTTTGATAATGATTCAATATGAAGACTTAACAGTCTATAAACAAAGAAATATGGAGTTAGCCGATACTAGGACCATAGACTTATTGTTATACTATTACAGTAGTATTTTGAACTCCCTTAGCCTTATCGGCTTCTATGGGAAATATAAGAATTGTTACAACAATGTTCACAAATGTTCAGCCTCAAAGGCCTTGACAGAGTTTATAATTAACTCTTTGCTATCATCTATATAACAACACAGTCGCATATGCCACAGTATACATTTAACTCAATATCAAGAATCTAATTAAACTTCATTGTGGCTATACGCCATACAATAATAGTTTACCAAAAGTACCTATTGAATCAGCACTGCCCAAGAATCTTGAGCCTGTTGTAGAGTTTCCTCAACGTCTACAGACTGTACTCCCTTTAAACTCTTCTCTACATTCCTTGCTTAATTGTAGCTGTTGTTTTTGCTTGTTCTTTTCCCCGAGAAACATCTACCAAAAACATAACACTCCCTTTCCCAAAAGAATCACCTATGATAATATGATTTGATAACAATTTTTGTTTTCCCTGAACCACCCAACAGGAATATATGATCCAATTACATACCACTCTCTCACTGAGAGCTTCCCACAGGGTGTTATCTTCATGATATGGTTACACATATATCCCACTCACTCCAGTAATAACTTAGGATCCAAAGGTGCTCGACTCCACTATAGGTGGATAAATGATTATATCCCACATGATATCATATACATTTATATGATATTATGAGATTACTTAAATAATCTAAGTTATCACCAAAATTACATTACCAACATTAGGGTGATAGAATCAATATACGAACATGGGGTTGAGACTTACTCCCCTACTTCGCTATCTTAGACTATAGTTAAAATAATTAAATGATATTGAAAAAACTTACTATAGAAATAATTAAATAAACAAAGGGAATCTTTAGCACAAAAAAAAGTTTACTAACAACTATATTAATGTTCTAAGTATATTATTTAGTCAAATCGATGTAGGCGACATCAGGAAATCATAAATTGACACAATGACTATAGTCGAATTGAAATCGACTTAACAAGGAAAAATGGCTTATACTCACCCTGTCTTGCATAGGTTCACGAAAGAACAACTTCAATACTCAGATGGCAACCTAATCTTTTCCACATCTATTTCCTTCTCCCAGGTGATAGTCTCCTTCCATTCTTGAAGGAAGATTTTTTTCCTAGTTACACTCACAACCATATAACCATGATTAGTGTATCATCATTAAACCATAAAACATTATGATAAGATAATCTCAACAACTTGAAATCTCATGTCTAATCTAAGCATTAGTCGTAATCCATGTAATTTAATGATTCAACTTGATATTTTCCACAAATGTCAAATCTTTAATCTAAGATTATTTATCCTTTTTACCACATAAAAGTAAGAGTAAGCTTAATCAAAAGTTGGGGATGTAACAATCTTGATTAGAATAGTTTTCTCATTTAAGTGTTTCCAAACTAGTAATTAAATTTTCAAGAATGTGTCTACCTTTTGTGAACCTAGTTTGAGTTTTAGAGATGATTTTCGGGAAGATGTCAATGAGTCTAAGAGCTAGTAATTTAGCAAAGATTCTATATGACACATTGAGGAGAGTTATTGGCCTCTAATTTTTTATAATATATTTATCCCGCTCTTTAGGGATCAATTTAATGATACCTGTATTTATCTCTTTTACCTTGCTCAATGGCTTCATTGTATACTTCAATCAAATCTTTTGTGATCTAATCTATATTTTCTTTATAAAATTCAATTGGAATACCATCAATACTTGGATATTTTCCATTTTTAAAATACATTATGGTTATTTCCAATTCTTCCATAGACATTTAATTTTTCAACCTCAACATCGTGTTTACTAAGTTTCCTTGGAATACTTTTTGCACAAAGATCTCTAGCTTCCTTACTCTAGTAATTATCATCCTCTAGAGAGAAGTTTTTTATAGAAGTAATTAAAAGAATCTTTCATATCTTTCATATTCTCATTCAATGTCTCATCAATAATGATAGGACCAATATCCTCCTTTGTCTATTTAGATTTTAGAATGCTAAAGAAATACTTTTTTTTCCTTATCCCACCTTTAAGCTAGTTCATCTTTACCCTAATCTTGCCCCCCAAGCTTTGTAACTTTGTAGACATATCAAATTATGCTTTACATCCATGTCTTTGTTGAAAGATATCATTTCTAGGGTCTTTTTGTAACTTGGATTCCAAATTAGAAAGGCTTTCTTTGAAAAAACTCTCTTCTTCTGTCTAATGCTTTCTTTTTTCCAATATTCTTAGGAAGTTTCTCTAACCAAATATTAATTTGTTCTAATATTTTGCAGAAGAGCTAGCATGAAAAATAGATTTATTGATATTCCTAAGAGTGTGAATGCTATATTAATACCTTCCTTATCCCCTCATATTAACATTCATCTTGAATTAGACTTCATTTCTATTTTGAAAAAAAATCCTCCTTAACATTTATCATGGATTCAATGGAGTAATGGTATAACATTGTAAAAGGAGAAACCTGGATATAGTTATTGTTGTATGCTACCTCAAAAATAAAGAATTATTTGTGATTGAATAACATCTATCAATTCTTGAATTTAGACCTTATTTCCAACATTTGAGTTGTTGCACCATGTATACCAAATATCCTTTCTATTAACATTTTTATTTTCAAGGCAGTTCGTTAAGTTCAAAAACCTCTTAGTTTTTTCCTAAAGGTACAATTCATTTCCTTTCTAGAACATTGAATTTCTACCAATTTTGTATTCTTTTCATTGAACCATATTTCAGTCACCACCTATAATTCAAGGAACATTAGTGAGGGAAGAGGAAATCCATTTCCATAGGTCACTTCTCTCCCTATAGTGATTTGGGGCAATATATAGAACATATGCCAAATTTGATATTGTATTTATTGATAATCACCTAAATCACTATATTACAAGGAGAATATCCAAACACCCTAACAAAGGGAGCCTAATTAAAAGAAACCAAAATAACAACACCACCTTTCTCTTGGGTATGGTTTGTAGAATAGAACTTAGAGCCCCTCCAAATAAATTTAAGAGCACATTCAAGTTGGAAACCCATAGCTTTAGTTTCTTGGAGGAACAAACAATCCATTTTTGGCTTATTATTACAAAAGGATCTTAGATTGTATTTCCTGTCAGAGGATTCTAAGCCTCTAATATTTCAACTAACATATTTTAGCTTCATTTATAGATGGGGGCAAGGAGGAGGGTTTTTGTTTTTTGTTCAATCTATCAAAGCATTTGAGAATTTTTTCTTCCTTCCACTTTTACCAGTTTTTTATTAGAAACTATTGATTT
Source organism: Cunninghamia lanceolata (assembly GCA_027924645.1). Taxonomy (NCBI): domain Eukaryota; kingdom Viridiplantae; phylum Streptophyta; class Pinopsida; order Cupressales; family Cupressaceae; genus Cunninghamia; species Cunninghamia lanceolata. The sequence continues at coordinate 4,213,813 of BSBN01000378.1, read as the reverse complement.
AGTATGTTTTCTCATTTTTTCTTCCTCCATCATATCACCCCCTACACCAGGAGTATCACCCCCCACAAGATTGAGAGTCTTCCATTTTGGTAGGAATTACTTTCATTATGTCAAAACTTTCTCATCAATATTATTCATATGAACTTCATTTTATTATAAAAAGGTCTCGACTCTCCTTATTATCATGGTGGGTTATCTCCTTTTTCTTTTCCCATATTAGGGTAATCTTCATTAAAGGCAATAGAACTATCAACTATAGGTTGAATTAATATTCTTAATCATTCTTATACAATCTCTTCTTTGATGACTATATTTCTCACGAAGAAAACATGCATTCAAACCTCAGAAAATGTTTTTTTCACACTATATCTGACTATTACTCAATTGGAAGCATGGACTATTTGGCATACCCACAATAGGTTTAAGAGAGATTAGGACATTGACAATAAGATGGGGGAGATTTGACCTTGTTTCTTCCACTTGCTGTTACAATTATGTGCCTAATCGGTGTTGTCATTGATGTCAACATATCTTTGTTGTCATTAGTGTCAACTATGTCCTATTCTATTACTTGTTTAGAAGCTTTGTATGTTGAGAATATTAAGAAAATTGGCCCATCTAGAAGAAATAAGTGAGTTACAGTGAAGTGCAGTATAGATAGTGAGTTGTATGCTGAAGAACAGTCTGGTAGATTACTCCACATTTCTTGCTCACTGGTTGCATAAATTGGTCTGTAGATTGGAAGTTATTTAAAGGGATGTTTGAAGATGCTAAATCTTGAGTTTGAGCCTCTGGTGTGAAGAATTAAGAGAGTTGCATTCACTAGAGTAAAACCTGCTTTCTCTGATTATTCTCTAGTGATAGGGAGAAAGTATTTTGCTCTACATTCCTCCGCAATAAAGTATTTTTCTCTACTATTCTAGAGGGAAGTTTGGGATGATGATAAGTGCCTACAATTGTAGTGCTTCATGTTTTGGTGGTCCACAAGCTATCTTTCTTGTATGTCAGTTGAAGACAGTGAAGTTCATGTGTTCCGGTGAGAAGATTCCTACGGCTAATGTGGTTAAGGTTCGTGCTGCTCCTGATGATTATAACGTGCTTGTGGATGTCTCCTAATCATGTTCCTATTTTGATGTTGGTCCACATTAAGGAATTGAGATCATGGTTGAAGATTGTTCCTAGATAATGTAGTGTGTAAGCAGTCTTAGCCGACTTGGTTAATTCCAGTAATTGTGGAGATTCCTTGAAGATTGTGGAAGCATGTTGTGGTGTGGAAGATCGTGTTTGAGCACCAGCTAAGGCGTGGCATGATCCGCATACATCTTTACTTCATTTACTTTGCATATGTTGCAATAGGTTAGGACCTATTTTGTAAATGTGTGTAATGCCGACCTTGGAGATTGTTCCAATGGTTGATGCTTGTAATGCCAATCTTGATGATCATTCCAAGGTTGATGAAGTGTATAAATACTTGTAATTGAGTCATGGAAAAGGTTTCCTTGGGCGAAAATGGGAAGATAAGGAAAAGGGCAAGGATATAAGGCAGAGTAGGGTAGAGCAGAGCAGAGGAACTATTGTACTTCAATGTATTAATCTCATACATGAAGAAGATGGTGATTTTGGCAGTGAGCCACTAGTAGGGTTTAACAACCCTTATTGTAATCTTTCTAGGTTTAGGGTTGAGGCAGTGAGCCTGCTAGACCTACCTATACTTCATGGTAGTGAGCCAGTATGTTCTGGGCCCATGGAGTGACCAAGCCTGAACATCATTTTTCAAAGATTGCAATATATTTTGAGAGCTAATCCTCTCCGTGGTTTTTTCCCACCTTGGGGTTTTCCAGGTAAAAATCTGGTGTCTCTTGTGTATAATGTTGCATCTGTGTTTAAGTTTCTAATTTCATGCATTCATTGTTAAATCATAATAATTTTGGATAAGTGATTAATGTGTAAGTGAAGAAGTGTTTAAGTTTTTGTGACAATTGATTCACCCCCCACTCTCAGTTGTCTGGCACATTTCAACAATTGGTATCAAAGCAAGGTTCCTCTGAAAAAGTCTAATAGCTTGAGGAAGATCCAAAATGTCTTATAAGAAGGAAGCACCACATTTTGATGGGACAAACTATGCTCTTTGGAAGGCACGAATGAAAAGTCATCTTCTTTGTCTTGGTTACAAAGTATGGAAAGCTGCAGAAATAAAATACACCTTGCCTCAAAATGGTTTGACGACTGAAGACGAAATCAAAGAATATGAAGTGGATGTTAAAGCAAAAGATGCTTTATTAAGCTCATTGAATGACTTAGTACTGACAAAAGTGGTGGATCTTGAAATTGCAAATGAGGTATGGGAAAAGCTGAAAAATTTATATGAGGGAGATGATTCTGTGAAGGAGGCCAAGCTACAAAGTCTAAAAGTGAAATATGAAAGTTTGAAGATGAAAACATAATAGCCTTCATGCAAAGAGTTGATGAACTTGTCACTGGAATAAAGGTATGGGGGGAGCTCTCGGTGATAAGGAAGTTGTAATGAAAATTCTCAGATCACTACCAAAGTCATATAGTCACAAGGTAGCTGCAATTGAAGAATTTATGCAAGTAAAATATATTGACAGAGATTGGTTGATTGGTAAGCTTACTACCTTTGAAATGAGAGAGTTTGGTGATGCCCTACCAAAAGTAGAGACTGCCTTCAAATCTAGTACTTCTGGGAAAACCTTCAAATCAGAAAAATACAAGGTAGAATCAGATGATGAGTTTGATGAAATTGAAGCCAACTTCATGGATAGACTACAAAGAGGATCTGATAAGTTTTAAGGTAAATTACCTTTCAAATGTTTTTCCTATGGTAAAGTAGGCCACCTTGCTTCCAAATGTCCTGAAAGAATTGAAAGAAATAGAAAAAGATATGAGAACAGGCCTATGATCCAAAAGAAATGTTATTATGTTGAAGATCTTGATGATGATGAAGGAGTATCAGATAATGGTGAACCAGATAATGCTAGTACATTCGGTAATGAATGCTTGTTTATTGCTATTAAAGAAGAACCTATGTCTACTAATCCTACTAGTTGTGTGAAGAAAGAAAAACTAGTGGAAAGTGCTTTGGTTGCTCAGGTTGTTGAAGACAAAGATGAATGGGTTATTGATGGTGGCTGCTCTCACCACATGACTGGTGACAAACCTAAGTTTGTGAGTTTGGAAAGATATGATGGTGGACTGGTTAGGTTTGGAGATGATACAGCTGGTAAGATTTGTGGAAAAGGATCTATTTCTTTTGATGGCAAGCATAATACTAAAGATGTCTTGTATGTGAAAGGATTAAAGAGCAATCTTTTGAGTGTGGGTCAGATGTGTGACAAAGGTTATGACCTAAACTTCAAGGAAAATGGATGCAAGATCAGGGAAAGCTCCAGAACAATCATTGCAATTGGTAAGAAGACCAGAGGTAATATCTATTACTTGAAAGGAACTGATAATTATTGTTTGTTGGCTCAGACTGATGAAAGTTGGCTATGGCATAGAAGGTTGTGTCACATCAATTTTGACAACATTATGAAGATAAGTATTGCACAGGCTATTAGAGATTTTCCCAAGCTTGTGAAGCCAACTAATCCTATTTGCAAGGAGTGTCAATTTGAGAAATAAACAGGAACAAGTTTCAAAAGCAAGGACCAATCAATTGATGGATTACTGGAACTAGTGCATACAGACTTGTGTGAACCTACTAGAGTAAGAAATTTGCAAGGAGACATGTATTTCATGTTGCTTATTGATGATTATTCTAGAATGACTTGGGTTACCTTTTTGAAAGAAAAATCAGAAGCTTTGGATAAGTTCAAGGCATTTAAGGTAATGGTTGAAAATGAGATGGATTTGAAGATCAAACGTTTAAGGTTTGATAGAGGAGGAGAGTTCACATAAAATGAATTCAATTTCTTTTGTGAAGAACATGGGATAAAGAGACAATTATCTACACCTAGAACTCCACAACAAAATGGAGTCGTTGAAAGAAAGAACAGAATAGTTCAAGAAGATGCTAGAACCATGATGAAGGAAGTTGATCTTCCGGAAGTATATTGGAGAGAGCCAATTCACACTGATGTATATATCCTAAACAGATTCCAAGTCAAAGGTAACAGTTCTAAGACTCCTTATGAATTGTGGTATGGTAAAATTCCTACTGTGAAATATCTCAAAGTTTTTGGTAGCAAATGTTATATCAAAAGAGAAGAAGATCTAGGCAGGTTTGATTCTAGGTGTGATGAAGGAATCTTCCTTGGTTTCTCAACCAAGAGAAAGGCCTACCAGTGTTATAATAAGAGGCTAAATAAGATCATTAAGAGTGCAAATGTCAAAGTCGATGAAAGCAAGGAAAGGTCTCCAGAATCAAGTGGATATGAATAAGATAAATTAGATGTTTTAGAAGTGGTACATCATGAAGACAACTCAGATGAAGAGGATCAAGCTCTGAAGAGTGCTTCCAAGACACCAAGGTATGTAAAACATAGTCATTCTGAAGATCAAATCATAGGATATAAAAGTAAAGGAATCCTAACCAGAAGAAGAGCTGCAGAAGAACAAGTAAATTTTTGTCTGATTTCCAAGATTGAACCTAAGATTGTGAATGAAGCTTGCAATGATGAGAATTGGGTAAAATCTATGAAAGAAGAATTGATGCAGATAGAGAAAAATCAGACCCGGGATCTTGTTCCCAAACCAGCAGACAAAAATGTAATTGGTGCCAAGTGGGTTTTCATAAACAAGATGAATGAGAATGGTGAAGTAGTAAGAAACAAAGAAAGGTTGGTATGCAAAGGATACTCTCAAGTTGAAGGAATAGATTTTGAGGAAACATTTGCACTAGTGGCAAGGATTAAAGCTATAATAATGTTTCTGGCATTTGCAGCCTACAAAGATTTGAAGGTATATCAGATGGATGTAAAGTCTGCATTCTTGAATGGTGAGTTGGAAGAAGAAGTCTATATTGAACAACCAGAAGGATTCCAGTCATCAGATCAGGGTGACATGGTATGCAGATTGAAGAAGGATTTGTATGGATTAAAACAAGCCCCCAGGGCATGGTATGCACAGTTGGACAGGTATCTGATACAGATAGGGTTTAGTAAAGGTACTATAGACAATAATCTCTACTTCAAGATCAATGATGAACAAATCCTAATTGTAGCAGTCTTTGTTGATGACATTATCTTTGGAGGCAATGAAGGTATGTGCACAATTTTTAATGGAGAAATGTAAAGTGAATTTGAAATGTCCATGTTTGGTGAGATGAATTTCTTTTTGGGTCTGCAAATAAATCAATCAGATAAAGGTATCTTCATTTCTTAGTCTAATCATGTGAAAGAATTGTTAAAAAAGTTTGGGATGGAAGACTCTAAACTAATAAATACTCCCATGATAACTGGTTGTAAGTTGAGAAAAAATGATGATTCACCTATGGCAGATCAGAAAAGGTACAGATCTATGATTGGAGGATTACTTTATCTGACTCAAACTAGACCTGACATAATGCATGCAGTTTGTCTTGTGGAGAGATTTCAAGTAGAGCCCAAGGAGTCACATGTGATGGCAATCAAGAGAATTCTGAGATATTTGAAAGGCACAATAGATTATGGTTTGTGGTATCCAAAAGACAATTATTTCACTCTCAGTGCATACACTGATGCAGATTGGGCTGGAGATGTGGATGATAGAAAAAGTACAAGTGGAGGTGCATTCTTTCTGGGAAAAAGTTCATATCTTGGCTGAGCAAGAAACATGATTCAATATCTCTATCTACTATAGAAGTAGAATACATTGCAACAGCATGTAGTTGCACTCAAGTATTATGGATGAAGCAAACTTTGAAGGACATCAGAGTTATGTATGAAGATCCAATTGCAATCTTTTGTGACAATACAAGTGACATAAACATATCAAAGAATCTAGTAATTCATTCAAGGACAAAGCACATATCCATAAGATATCACTTTCTAAGGGAAAAAGTGATAGATAATGAAGTCAAGTTGGAATATGTATCTACAAAAGACTGGATTGCAGACATTTTCACCAAATCTCTGTCTAAGGATACTTTTGAGTATTTCAGAGAAAAGTTAGGGGTTATTACCCCTCCTCTAAACTAAGATGCACAAGAGTGCATCAGTCTGGTGGTGCTTCTTCAGATCTAGGTTGATGCTTTTAGGGCTACTTCTTAGGGGGAGTAGTTAGAGAGTTAAGAAGAGAAATTGAATCAGAGCAGAAGAGTGCAAGTATGTGCCCTTTGCTATTGATGTCAAAGGGGGAGAGAAGTCATGTGAAAAACTCAGAAAGAAAGAGTACAGATGTGTAAAATGATAGGGGGAGAATCTTGGTCAGAAAGATAGATGCAGATGTGTAAAGAGATAGGGGCAAAATATTGTCTTGATGGTCGTTGCAGTTTTTCACATCATATGTTGCCATCAATGACAAAGGGGGAGATTGTTCCAAGTATGTGCCTAATCGGTGTTGTCATTGATGTCAACATATCTTTGTTTTCATTAGTGTCAACTATGTCCTATTCTATTACTTGTTTAGAAGCTTTGTATGTTGAGGACATTGAGAAAATTGGCCCCTCCAGAAGAAACAAGTGAGTTATAGTAAAGTGCAGTATAGATAGTGCATTGTATGTTGAAGAAAAGCCCGGTAGATTACTCTGCATTTCTCATTGGTTGCATTTATTGGTCTGTGGATTGGAAGTTATTTAAAGGGATGTCTAAAGATGCTAAATCCTGAGTTTAAGCCTCTGGTGTGAAGAATTAAGAGAGTTGCATTCACCAGAGTAAAACCTGCTTTCTCTGATTATTCTCTGGTGACAGGGAGAAAGTATTTTGCTCCACATTCCTCTACAATAAAGTATTTTTCTTTACGGTTCTAGAGGGAAGTCTGGGATGATGATAAGTGCCTACAATTGTAGTGGTTCATGTTTTGGTGGTCCACAAGCTATCTTTCTTTTATGTCAGTTGAAGATAGTGAAGTTCATGTGTTCCGATGAGAAGATTCCTATGGCTAAAGTAGTTAAGGTTCATGCGGTTTCTCCTAATGATTATAATGTGCTTGTGGATGTCTCCTAATCATGTTTCTATTTTGACATTGGTTTGCATTAAGGAATTGAGATCATGGTTGAAGATTGTTCTGAGATAATGTAGCGTGTAACCAGTCTTAGCCGACTTGGTTAATTCCATTAATTGTGGAGATTCCTTGAAGATTTTGGAAGCGTGTCATGGAGTGGAAGATCATGTTTGAGTCCCATCTAAGGCATGGTGTGATCCGCATACATCTTTACTTCATTTCCTTTGCATAATGTTCCAATAGGTCAGGGCCTATTTTGTAAATGTTTGTAATGCTAACCTTGGAGATTGTTACAATGGTTGATGATTGTAATGTCAATCTTGATGATCATTCCAAGGTTGATGAAGTGTATAAATACTTGTAATTGAGTCATGGAAAAGGTGTCCTTGGGAGAAAATGGGAAGATAAGGGAAAGGGCGAGGAGATAAGGTAGAGCAGAGGAGAGGAACTATTGTACTTAAATGTACTAATCTCATACATGAAGAAGATGGTGATTTTGGCAGTGAGCCGCCAGTCGGGTTTAATAGCCCTTATTGTAATCTTTCTAGGTTTAGGGTTGAGGCAGTGAGCCTACTAGACCTAGCTGTACTTCATGGCAGTGAGCTAGTATGTTATGGGCCCGTGGAGTGACCAAGCCTGAACATCATTTTTCAAAGATTGCAATATATTTTGGGAGCTAATCCTCTCCATAGTTTTTCCCCACCTTGGGGTTTTCCACATAAATATCTGGTGTCTCTTGTGTATAATGTTGCATCTGTGTTTAAGTTAATGATTGCATGCATTCATTATTAAATCATAATAATTGTGGATAAGTGATTAATGTGTAAGTGAAGAAGTGTTTAAGTTTTTGTGACAACTAATTCACCCCCCTCTCAGTGGTCCAACACATTTCAACACTTGCAACACATTACCTAGAGGCTTAAGAGTCTGAGGAATGAAGGCCCACATTTTGGTGGAAGATTATTTTAGTTCTATCTGTTTAGGGGTGGAATTGGAAAGAACATCACATGGGGTGGAATCAAGGGACAAATAAATGGCCCCGAATACCAGTTTACCTAGATTCCAAAATTCATTCTTTAAAACCCTTATTTTCATATTGAGGTTTTTGAAAAACATAATGAATAAACCTTTATGTATAACTCTACACAAGGAAACACATATGGACATGTTTTTATCTATGTACATTGGCAATCCATTCATCAAAAACTTCATAGATGGAAGAAATTCATGTTATTCAAATAGAAAAAGAACACAACTATGTTTATATTATCTTCTTCCATTTTAACTCCTATCATATCTATATTTAGTTTAATGTGAAGTATTTAGGAAGAGAAGAAGCCTTACTATTTTCTCATCCTCTAGGTTCTTCACTACCAATGTTGTACTCTCTTCTTCTACCATCTCAACTATTAATTTCAAAAGCTACAATTTTTGGCACTGCATTTGGTTCATCATCCTTAAGATTTGCCTTATAAGATTTTTTGTCACTCTTGTTTCTAATTTTTTATTGGTATCCACTCCATTGTCACTAACTTTGTTATCACTATCCTCTCTAGTACTTATTGTCGCCACCATTAATTTTATGATTTTCTAAGCATGACACATGGAGGTACTTACCATAACTAACTATTGGAAACTTGACTTGTTGTTGGGGGAGATTGTTGGAAGCTGGTTTGTCATTGAGAAGATTATTGGTTGGCAACATGAGCATGATGATGTGAAGAGATTGTGAGTGGGGAGATTGATGAGGATTGATAAGTATGATAGTATATGGTTTTGTCATTGATGGTAACCCATTATTGATGGTAATCTATGGCAGAGATGTAGAAGAGTTGGTCTAGAGAAGAGCAGATGGTTTGGATAATTACCTAAGTCCTGGAGTGCAGTTTTAGTGTTTAGTGAACTAGTTTTTGGGTCCACATTGCTCTGCTATGAGGAATCTGGTTATGCAGTTTTGAGGTAACATTGGTACATGTTGGAAGACTCTAAATCTAAAGTTTCATGAATTGATGTCTTTTGCAGTCAAAGATAATGTTGACAGAGTATCAGACTCTGCAATAGCAGTGTTAATGGTACAAAGTGTATTTGTTGGGAATTAAGGTGTCTCAACCTTTGCAAATTCCTAATATTGTATTTATTTATCCCATGTTGAGTTGGCATAGTCAGCACCTTGTGCATATGCAGGAGGATAAATTTTGGTGACTTTGGCAGCTGCGGTTTCCCCCTTGAATAATTAACGAGGGTTTGGGGGTAGCGCCCTCGTGGGGGCTCAGGGGCAACACCCCCGAAACCTCAAATGATTTTTATTTAATGACAAGTGTTGGTGAGTATCTTTGCATGAGAGAAAGGCATCTTTGGGTGGTCAAGGGCAGTTATGACATGTAAGAGGAATATGATATTTTTAGTTAGTGTATGACGGATTCTATGACAGCTGTAAGGTGTGTAAGAGCATCTGTTGTAACCTATCTTGGGACCAGGCACCCACTTCAGGATGGGATGTTGGACAAGTGTCCTTAGGCATGGGTTTTGGGGCATGAGTCCAAGATGGACGCCCATCTTTAGAAGGTTCCATATTTGCCTTGTAAACTCTATATAAACAGGTGCTTGGATGGGAGATAGATAACTTTGGTACAAGTACTGTTATGCTACCAGAATATCTCTAGATTCGACATTCAAAGACTCCTAAAAGAGCATTGGCTCTGAAACTGTATTGTAATCTGTTATTGTTTACTAAAATACATTTGAGCTGTGTTTTGGAGTGTGGGGTTTTTCACTCGTAAGGGTTTTCCCCACATATATCTTGTCTCTCTCTCTCTTCTGTCTACTTTCTGTGTGTATGTGTATTGCTGCAATATCTTTGTTAGATGTTCTGTTGCTGTAGTTGTAAGAATTAAATTGAATTTGCATACATCTCTCCTCATTAGATTAGTGTAGGAAGTGATTTCCACACACCTAGCTTCCTTTTAGTATGTTGGAATGCTCCGCATTCCATCGTGGATGAACATTTTGTTATGTGGATTTGTGGAAGTGTTTACAAGTGTTTTAAGTGTTTACATTCCTAGTGGTGAGTGTTTTGGTGATCCACATGTTAATGTGTGGATGAATAATTGGCTTATTTTGTTGTTACCTCACTAGTGGTGCCGACCTAAGCATTTTAAGATTGTGTGGAGTTGAGTTATGTATGGAGTGGAATCATGGGAATTATTATAGATCATGCTGACCTATCTTAATGTGTTATATGCTTTAGTTCTTTTCGTAAGGCGTATATGTTAATATATTGAGTCTGAACTTTGAAGAGTTACATGTTTCTTCTAATAATGTTTATGATGCCAACCTAATCAGTGTTTTGAAGTGTTGGGGAGGATATTTATAGAAGATCAAATTCATTTGTGATATGGAGAGGTAAGTAAAAATGTGATAGAGTAGAGGGAAAGGTATGAAGTGAGAAAAATTAGTTTCAAGGCATATTTTGAGTAGAGAAAAAAAACTACATTATCAACATAAGTCAGATGTTTCCTTTGCAGCAGTCCATATATTTACCCATGCAAATCCTAAATGCAGTGAATAGAATATTTAGGGAGTAGTAGCTTGGGTTTTTACCCTAAACCAAAGTTGTAATTGTAGTGAGCACAAAATACAGGGAGTAGTAGCTTCCTTGGGTTGCAGCCCAACAACAAAGCTGTAACATTTTTATGGTGAGCATAATATATTGTGAGCTAACATTCACTATTTTTTTTTAACAAAAAGTGGCAAGCCACTATAATTATATATTAATAAAAAGTTTACAAAAGGCTAGTTCGACAGAGCATACCGGCAGGAAAGAGCCAGCAAGAAAACCTTCGGTTATAGCTCGAAATTTACATATTCCCTCGACGGGTACACATTTACAAAACAGCGGGGAAGTAGAATAATACAAAAGTTCTAATCTTCAACCCGTGAAATTATACAAAAAAAGGGAGGAAAAAATTTTCCTTTGAAATTTATCAACTTGAAAGAGATCAAAACATTTCCACTGAACTTTACAAAACCTTATTGTAGGATCCGTCGCCAAAAAATTACAGAACTAGAGCAAGAAAAATAGACAGACAGGCTAGCCTCCAATTGGAACATTAAGATCTTGTAACAAGACATTATCCTCTGCATCATCTAGTTCAATTGGTGACCCAGGAGGAGGAGAAATCTGAGGATGATATTGAATTAAAAATAGCAAAGCATGGAACTTCTCCTCCACCCGATTCACCAAAGGATCACCCAACTCGGCTCTATGAGCATGAAGGGGAATATTCAACAAGTCCTCATTTTCAAGACAAATGGCTAATCCAAAGGCATTGAAGGTACATATATGAGTAGGAGAGTGAAGTATATTGCATTTAGTAAATAGACCACCGATAAGAGCACCTGACTTGAACAAATCATAGTTCTGAAAAGGATCTTGAAGCACCTCATTAGAATACAAAAAATGATGAAAAGACTTTATAATTAACTATCTTACCATTGAAGCATCCTGGACCAGATCCATAGCATTAGAAGCAAACATTGAAAATATCTGAGAGGGGTAGAGTGACCGTGCATGAGAATCCAATAAATCATTTCCAACCACCTCCCGCACTACTTCCTTAGAATCTTGATTGTCAATAGCAAACACAGAAGCTAAACCTTCTGCATTGACACTACCAAAAAAAGTTGTTTCCCATTTTTGCACAGGGAAAAGGAGCCTGCAATTCAATTGGATCTCCATCGAAGAAACTTAGAAGCAAAGAATGAGAAAACCAAGCCCAGAATGAGAATAAATAGAATAGGGGACTGCTGATATTAATGTAGATCATTATTACTATTCTTCTCGGCTCATGCAAAGTTCAACAAACTGAGGAGAAGTACTAAAAATTAGATTCAGTGTAGATTTTCCTGATATGAAAGGAAAACACACACAAACATTAACAAAAACCAAATAAATCACATGTATAAACAACTTGAAACCATAGAAGGATATGAGATGGAGTTATGAGATATGTGCTATGTTGACAGTTGCTGACAAACATACTTAACAATTACAAGATTCTCTTTTAAGCACACTTAAGATAGTGGGATACCCTTTAATATTTCCATTATTTAAAATTAACCTATCTATCTCCAAATCAAAGGCCAAATTGGCTAGAGCATCAGCCAACTTATTACCTTCTCTGTAACAATGCGAAATGATAAAATTTTTGAAAAAATTCAAGAGATCCTGGGCCTCTTCTAAAATGTAATTAATCTTCCAATTCAAATCTATGTTCTTCTTCAAGGCATTGATGATAACCATAGAGTCCCCTTCTATGTGAAGATTAGCAACCTTCAATTTCTTCGCTAATTTCAAACCTTCAACCAAAGCCAAGGCCTCAGCTAAATTATTAGTTGTATCAAAAATTTTTAAAGAAAAAGATAAATAAAGATCTCCTAAGATTCCTCTTAAAGCCCCTCCAATGGAGGCAGGACCTGGATTACCTCATGAAGCACCATCAAAATTAAGCTTAGTATAGCCTTGAGCAGGAGGCACCCAACTAATAGCACTTCTATCAATTTTAATTTTAGAGGAAATTCCCAAGTCTAGTAGAGGCTCTAAAAAATTCCAAGATTTCAGAAGCTAATCATCCCAAGAGGAGAAGTTTAAATTTGAAAAACCCTTCCTTTGTAAATTACTCATAACCACCTCAGATATAGACTCCTCAAGCTTAGACAGGATAAAATCAAAAGTTTGAGACTCTTTCCTAAAAATCCTTTGATTCTGTTCTAGCCATAAAGTCCAAATCACAATAGGAGAGACTATCCAAATAGAAGAAAAAGTTGAGTCTTTGTAAAGAATAGGCTAGCTACGAAACAAATTCAAAATAGAGTTAGGTAAAGGAGAAAACCAATTAAGCTTTGAAAATAGCCAATACCAGCAAGAAGAAGCAAAGGGACAAAGCAAAAAGAGACGATCAGGATCCTCATCACAATCACCACAAAGAACACATTTAAAAGGAGCTGCTAAACCCAGTTTTGAAAGTCTCTGACTAGTTAAAATTTTCCCCTGAAGAGCCAGCCAAGCAAAAGCACCTGCTTTAGGAAGACAAGAAAAGTTCCAAAAAAGAGAAAAAGGCCAATCCGACATTTGACTACCTTGTTTAAAAACCAAGGATCTATATCCATCATGCATAGAATAAGAACCATTATTCACAAAAGTCCAAATTAATTCATCTACTTTATCAGAATAACAAATCTTCCTCTTTTGAAGTTGGAAAGAAAGTAAGTCTTTTTGATCTTGAGGGAAATTACAATGCTAAAAATCTTTCCAAACCACTGAGGAAAATGATCCATCCTTTATAATTAAAAAATAATCGCACACTTTACTTCCCCAATTAAGTGACAAATAATTTCTAGCCTGATCCAAACCATCACAAAGAGATAGAGGAGGAAAACCATTCCAAGAATCCTCCCAAAAATTAGCCTTAGAACCATTAAAGATCTTCCAAGAAAGATTAGAAAGAATGACCCTCCTGCAGGAAACTAAAAAATTCCACATACTTGACCCCTTAGGAGGATTCTCAACTGTAAAAATTCTTTCAGAATCAAGTGAATCCAAATACTTATACTGCACAAGTTTACACCATTTCAACTGAGGTTTGGAATAAAGCTTCCAAGCCAACTTAGCACCCAAAGACTTATTTTGAGGTTCTAAGCCATGAATTCTTGCTCCCCCTAAAGATTTAGGAATACAAACCTTATCCCAAGAGATCAAGGGAATCTTATTACTTACTTCTGAACAGCCTTTCCACAGAAAGGACCGAAGAGATTTCTGAATATCATCAATAATACCTTTGGGAATTTGCAAGACTAAGAGCATGTAAATTGGAAGGGCAAACAAGACTGACTTAACAAGAGTAATCCTTCCAGATAAAGTAAGCCATTTACCTTTCCATAAAGCAATTTTATTATGAATTGACTTGGAGATCTTAGCCCAAAAAGATTTTCTATTAGGACCAAAAAATAAAGGGATGCCCAAATATTGACTAGGTAATGAATCCAGTTTATATTTCAAAAGAGAAATGATTCTAGACTGAATACTTGCTTTAGTATTAAAGAAAAAAATCTTAGACTTTTCCAGATTAACCTCCTGATTGGAAGCAACACAATAAGTTGAAATTGTATTCTGAATACACTTAGCCTCACTGAAAGAAGGGAATCCAAACAATAAAGTGTCATCTGCAAAAACGTGTGAGTGAAGGGAAAAGGCACCCAAGGAATCACAATACCCTTCCAATTAGCAAGCTAACTTTGATAAGAAATAGCCCTACTAAAAGCATCATCCATCAAAATAAAGAGATAAGGAGAAAGAGGATCACCTTGTTTGACACCTTGAGAAACTTGAAAGAAGTCAGAAGGACTTCCATTTAGTAGGACAGCAGATCTAACTTTTGAAATACAAGACCAGATCCATTTACACCATTTTTTTGAAAAACCAAACTTCTCTAAAACTTTCATCAAGAAAACCCAGGAAACCCTATCATAAGCTTTCTTCATGTCTAATTTTAAAATCATGGCCAGAATATTAAATTCCTTGATAGAATGAAGAACTTCATGAGCTATTAAAGCTCCATCTGCTGTTTCTTTTCCTGGAACAAATCCTCCTTGTTCTTATGAGATTAATTTTGGTATTAATGTGGACAATCTCATAGTAATAGCTTTGGTAAAAATCTTATATAAGGTGTTACACAAGGAAATGGGCCTAAATTGAGTAAAAGAAGTTGGAGAACTAATTTTAGGAATAAGAGCTATAAAAGTAGAATTCATTTCTCTTAATATATTACTGTTCTTTCTTGACTCTTCCAAAGCAAGCAAAACATCCCTACCCACAATGTCTCAACATTTCTGAAAAAATAAGGGAGTATAACCATCTGGGCCTGGAGCTTTATCTAGATCTAAGGAAAAAACAACACCCCTAACTTCTTCAAGAGTAAATTCCTTTAGTAACATAAGATTATCATCTTTATTTATTAAATAAGGGATGTTACTCAATAAAGAATTACATTGCTCATCTGGAAAGGAAGAATTGGTGTTAGAAAGAAGAGAGGAGAAAAAGGAAACAACCTCCTTTTGAATATCTCCAAAATCAGTCAAGACATCCCCCTCCTTATTTTGAATGAGCTGAATTTTATTAAAGTGCCTATTCATTTTAACAGAAGCATGAAAAAAACTAGTATTCCTATCTCCTGCCTGCAACCAAGTTTCTCTAGACTTTTGTCTCCAAAAGAACTCTTCCCTTATAAGAATTTCCTCCAACTTGGACTACAACAATTTTTGACATTCGAGCAAGTTATTATCCATACCTTGATTAATGATTTGTTGATTAACAAACTTAAGTTTATCTGAAATAATTTCCTTTTCTTGAAAGATGTTTTTGAAGTGAGAGAAATTCCAACTTCTAATTTTTTGTTTGAGGAAATGAAGTTTTCTGCAAAGTTGAAACATTCTGGACCCCTTAATAAAAGGAAGAGACTCCCACCACGAGTTAATTTAAGGAACAAAATTAGAATCATGAAACCACATTGCTTCCAACCTAAAGGGTTTCTTACTTCCTTGAAAAAGTTCCACAAAATCTAGATTTAATTGAATAGGAAAATGATCTGACCCAAAATAAGGAAGAATCAAAGAAGAAAATGAACACTTCTGAAAGAGCCAAGAGGAGGAAAGAAAGAATCTATCCAATCTTTCATCTATCTTTAAGAAACCCTTCCTTCTATTAGACTAGGTGAATTTACCATTCATGGGAATAGAGTCAATGAGACCATTATTCGATACAAAATCAGAAAAATCTGACATGGTTTTTAAGGGAGGTGTTATCCCCCCCTAATTTTTCTTCCAAGTTGAGGATGGCATTAAAATCTCCTCCAAGAATCAATTTCTCATGCTAAAGATCTTGGAGTATGACACTTAAAAAATCCCAAAGCCTTTTTTTATCTATAGTAGCAGTTGGTCCATAAACATTAATTAACCAAAAAGATTCTAGACCAAAGTGGATTTCTGCTAATTGACAATTTGCTGTTGTTGGAATAACTTGAATATCCACTAACAGTTTATTCCAAAGAAAAGCCAAGCCACCCGAAGCTCCAGAGGCTGCCACAGCAGAGAAATTCCATTTTTTCCATTTGCTAAAGAAGTTTTCTGCTAAAGAAGAAGAAAGTTTAGTTTCTTGAAGGAGAACTAGATCAACACCTGATAAATCCAATTGTTGTTTTATCAGGCGTCTTTTGTTAGGGGTATTAATACCCCTAACATTCCAAGTTATGATTTTCATGGGATTCGAGGAGAGCAACAAGCTCTCCTCACTGATGATCTAGTTAACATTTTTTCTACAGTAGACTGAACTCCTGCTTGAATTTCTTCCGCTGTTACCTTGGATTTTGGCTTCCTTCCCTGAGGTTTTGTAGGAGGAGAGGGAGTGCATTTCTCCTCTAAGGGAGTCTGAGAAATTGAGGAAAGAACATCATTGCCATCCACAATTTCTTCTACCATTACTTCATCAGCTATTTTATTGATAAATTCCTCCCCAACTTTCATAATAACTGCATCAATGAATTTTTTAGCCTCCTCTAAAGGAAAAGAGTCCTTAAATTCCCCTGAAAAATGGGGTTTAGGAGAAACAAAAGATTCCTTCGATACCACATTAGACTCTAATGGCAAGGAGGTCGAGGCTTGAATCGCACTATCCAAAGAATTAGGGTTTGAATCAGAATTTACAATATCTAGATCAGCCAATAAGGGCTCTTGGGGAGAAATAATAGCATTACTTTCCAAATCAGAAGAAGGGTTAACCAAGTAATTAAAAGACAACTCAATACCATCAGACCCAATATCATAACCAAAAATTCTTTCTAAAATAGGAGAGGTCACAGGACATTCAATTTTATCTGCAAATATTTGTTTAAGTTTTAGTGTGTGCTGATTCACCCCCATCTTAGCACCTCATTGTGTTCAATAATTGGTATCAAAGCCAAGTACCTTTGAGAGACCTAATAGTTGAGGTAGATCCTGCACTTGAACACATGGAATCTAAAGCTATGGACAATGACGTATTTGTACTGGAACTAGATCTAGAAGTAATGGAACCTGAAGGTTGGGACCTTGAGCTAAATGAGTGTGAAGTAGACCTTGAAGGAGAACTCAAGTCAGCCTTTGATGAACTAGATGAAGCAAGGGAACTAAACATATAATATGAAGACATGCTTGAGAAAGCAAAGGAGACAATTGAGAAGTTGAAGACAAAGGCCAAAGAATCAAAAGAAGAAATTGGCAAACTGAAAACTCTAATACAAGGAGATAGAGGAGGTGACATAAAGCTCAAGGAGGTAGAAGAAATGATCTCAAATTTGAAGGTCATGGTTGAAGAAGAAAAGAGGATTGAAGATTGATTAAATATCAAGCTCAATGAGAAATCAGCTGAATGTTCAAAACTTGAGGAGGAAGTTGTCACTCTAAGGAAAGAACTAGAAAAGGCAAAAGAATAGATTGACAAAGGACTAAAACTGAAAGGAGAATCTAAAATTCTTGATAAGATAACTAACTTTCAAAAGATAGCAAAAGAAAAATCAGGCCTTGGTTTTGAAAAGGGGAAAAACCCTATGATCAGTGTCTCTGCAAACTTATATGATAACTTCCAATTAGAAGGAAAGTCTAAAACAAAGAAGGAAAAGACTTGCACTGAAGTTCCTAAGAAACATACCTCTAAAGATGATAAAGAAGATGGATTTACCCCTATGCGAAAATAAAATGGATTTAGATGTCCTCCAACTACAAGGCAACCTACTCCCCAGGTATTCTCATTTTTTTAATGGTAGTTACTATACTTGTAATAAATTTGGTCACAAAGCTGCTGAGTGTAGAAGTAAGATGAATCAAAATTTTGTAAGGTCTAGTTATACTTGCAATAAGGTTGGTCATAAAGCTGTTGAATGTAGAAGTAAGTTAAATCAAAATTCTATGAGGTGTTATGCTTGAAATAAGATGGGACATAAGGCTAATGAATGTAGAAGTAAAATGTTAAGGAATAATAGGGATAATGCTGAGCCCTTTCATGGATATTGTTACACTTGTAACGAGTTTGGCCACAAGGCAGCTAATTGTAGATCTAAGGTGAGGAGAAATGGTAATACTCAACAATTAAATTTTACCTGTCATAAGTGCAATCAAATAGGGCATTCTAGAAAGAATGTATGGCCTGCTCCTCAAAGGAAGATTGATATTGCTTAGCAAAAGAAGGAAATGAAAAAAGTATGGAAGAAGAAGGAATAATGGGAAGTTTCTGGACCTTTGCCTAGTGCAGATGGATACTCCAGTAACTGAACAGATAAGGTACTGATTCAAGGGGAGTTACAACTATAAGATTCTTCAAAACCCCTAAATGAATGAGATGTTGAATTACTCAACATTCTAGCTAAAATTGGTTCGAACACATTAGATAATGATATGAAGAGATTTGGTCAAATTTCTAGAGAAATTGGTTAATTTGTGGAGGATTGTTGAATGATTATTGGTTTCTGCATATGAAAAAGGAAAACTAGGATATACTTGCCAGTCAAAAGGCTTCAAAGGACAAAGAAGGTTGATCTAGTAGAGAAGAAGGTTGATCGAATTGAAACAAAGTAGGAAATGAACAAGATCTAGAAGAATAAAGATGAGAATGAGGTGAAGAATGAGTCTGTGCCAGCTCTTGGTGTAGATGTTTCCTCCGGAAACTAGATGAAGAGCTTTGGCTCAAGGGGAGTTTCAACAAAAAATCCTTAAGCCCCAGCCAAAGATATGGTGCTGATGTTTTTAGCATACTGGTACATGTGTATATCAATACTGTTGATCTACTGATTGTATTTCTAGTATGATATTTCATGTTGCAGAGATTTGTAGACTGATTGAAGGTGACTATGTCAACACAGTGAGGGTTTTCCATCCTTTTGACCTAACTTTATTCACTACAATTAATGCATTTTAGGTCTTTAGAAAAGCATTTATATTTTATTTTGCATATGATTAAGCCATTTGTGATCGAGAATTTAAAGAATGAAGAGCAAAGTAGAAGTGATTTGAAGAGATTCTAAGTTGTGCAAAACACTACCGGCAAAGAAATTTAAAGGTATTTATCATTTTTTTCTAAAACCCTAATTTCAGAAGTGATTAATGATGTATACTGCTCAAGTGATTGATGTCTTGTAATGACCAAGACCTAAGTTTAAGGATCACCCTTACAAATCCATGGAGACAGATTTAGAAGGTGCATTTTTAAGGGTTCCTTATGGTGTCATGCATACTGAGGATGTGAGAATCTACATCCACATGAAATTGGATGAATCTGATCACACAAAGATGACATATATTTGGGTTTTTGTTGGGGGAGATTGTTGGAAGTTGGTTTGTCATTGAGAAGATTGCTGGTTGGCAACATGAGCATGATGATGTGAAGAGATTGTGAGTAAGGAGATTGATGAGGATTGATAAGTATGATAGTATATGGTGTTTTCATTGATGGCAACCCATTATTGATGGTAATCCATGGCAAAGATGTAGAAGTATTGGTCCAGAGAAGACCAGATGGTTTGGATAATTATGTAAGTCCTAGAGTGCAATTTCAATGTCCAGTGAACCAGTTTTTGGGTCCGCATTGCTCCGCTA
This sequence comes from Cunninghamia lanceolata, assembly GCA_027924645.1. Classification (NCBI taxonomy): domain Eukaryota; kingdom Viridiplantae; phylum Streptophyta; class Pinopsida; order Cupressales; family Cupressaceae; genus Cunninghamia; species Cunninghamia lanceolata. The sequence goes on along the minus strand of BSBN01000378.1, from coordinate 4,194,034 downwards.
TGAGGAATCTGGCTATGTGGTTTTGAGGTAACATTAGTACATGCTAGAAGACTCTAAATCCAAAGTTTCATTACTTGATGTCTTCTGCAGTCGAAGATAATGTTGATAGAGTATCAAACTCTGTAATAGCAGTGTTAATGGTATAGAGTGTATGTTGGAATGCTCCACATTCCACCACGGATGAACATTTTGTTATGTGGATTTGTGGAAGTGTTTACAAATGTCATAAGTGTTTACATTCCTAGTGGCAAGTGTTTTGGTGATCCATGTGTCAAGGTGTGGCTGAACAGTTGGCTTATTTTGTTATTACCTCACTAGTGGTGCTAACCTAAGCATTTTAAGATTGTGCAAAGTTGAGTTATGTATGGAGCGGAATCATGGGAATCATAATAGGTCATGTCGACCTATCTTAATGTGTTATACACTTTAGTTCTTTCTGCAATGCGTATATGTTAATATATCAAGGCCGGCCTTTGAAGAGTTATATGTTTCTTCTAATAATGTTTATGATGCCAACCTAATTAGTGTTTTGAAGTGTTGCGGAGGATATTTATAGAAGATCAAATTCATTTATGATATGGAGAGTTAAGTGCAAATGTGATAGAGTAAAGAGCAAGGTATGAAGTGTGTAGAATCAGTTTGAAGGCATGTTTTGAGTAGAGAAAGAAGACTACATTATCAGCATAAGTCAGATGTTTCCTTTGACATAGTCCATATATTTATCCTTGTAAATCATAAATCTAGTGAGTAGAATATTCAGGGAGTAGTTTTTTCCTTGGGTTTTTACCCTAAATCAAATTTGTAATTGCAGAACACTAGCACAAAATACAGGGAGTAGTAGTTTCCTTGGGTTGTAGCCCAAAAAAAAGTTGTAACATTTTTGCAATGAGCATAATATATTCTGAGCTAACACTCACCGTGGTTTTTCCCCTATTTTAGGGTTTTCCATGTAAAAATCCTGGTGTTCTTGTGTTGCATAATTTACTTTATGTTCTCTAAGTTATTCATTTTTATTTGTAAATATTTGTTTAAGTTTTAGTGTGTGCTAATTCACCCCCTCCCTCTCAGCACCTCATTGTGTTCAACACTAACCACACCTACCAACGTTGGAAGGAGTTTGGAAATTAGCATATAAATGAGGCAACAAAGATCATAAAAAGGTTGGGAAATCACACAAATAATATATATGATTCAAATGAACTTGGTAATTTAGCTAACACAACATGAAGAATTCATACCAAAAAACAACAAACATGTAATATATTGGAGAGTATCAATCAAAAAAGCATAACAAAGAACAATGAGGCATACTAATCAGAGTCAATCTTAGTGAGGAATATAACACCAATGGAGGATGAATCTTCATCTTCCTCACCAATAATTAGGTCTCCTTTCCTCCTCAATCCTTCTAGTTCTTCCTAATTGAGTGATATCAATGAGTAATTTTGTGATGACCATAGTAATTATAATTCTTGCACAAAATCATGGAAAGTGCTTTCTTGTCTCCTTGGGGTATGCATTAATTCTTGATTTTTCTCTTCACAATGTATTCAAGGTTGTTTCTTTTATTTTTTTGATTCTTTGTAAAGAAAGTAGGTTGCTTAGTGATTGACTACTTCAACACATACTCACACCATTCTTACTCTTCATAAAAAAGTAAATATATAGAGATCCCAACAAGTTTTTACTACACAATCTATTACTTCAAAATAAAAAAATGACACATTCACCTTGCATACCTTCTTTGATTTCCTTAATTCATAGTTGCTACCATGCTTAGGATTCCAATTTGTGATTTTTTTGGAGTTGGATGTAAACTTCTCTTGCTATTTCTTCCCTTGGCATTAACACAATGTGTATGGAGAGAGGATGTAGGCCATTTATTCCTTCTTCATTTCTTGAAGGTTTCCCACTTGTTTGAAGTCCTTGACATGCTTATTTTCATCATTTGAGGTGATGAAGTGATGCTTTCCTATATTCATTCTAATGTTATCCACTCTTTGATGAAGACCTACATTCTTCTTGATAATTCACAAAACCATATAATATTTGTTTCTACCTCCTTTTGTCATGACTTGGTGTCAAGGTGACTTATGCTCTTCTTTTGAATATACTATTTCTCAAGATACATTAGAGAATTATCCTATCTCCATTTTTTACAACAAACCATAGGACAACATATTTTGTTCTTTCATTAACATTCAATGAAATGAAGAATTACTTGGTTGTTGATGCAGGGGCATCGTGCTCCTACCAATTTTGGTTTTATTCCTCTTCATTGTTTTAGTTTTTCATTATGAATAAGATGGCTTTTGTCTTTTATCTCCTGTCCTCATGTGAATTGGGAATTAAAAAGAAAGTTTCTGTCACCCAGAGTATCGCTGCAACTCCTGTCATCTAAGCGGCAGGACCTTGGTTAGAAAGGGGTTTTATATTTTTTGACTGTTACATTACAAACTAAAAAGAATAATTTTCTAATCAACGGTTGGATAGCTCGTGAGGGAGATGAAGAGACTTGGATGATGGTTGGAGGACAGTGAATAAAGAAAAGAAGAATCTATAGCAACCATTTCAAAAAGAATCCAAAAAATGGGAAAAACACCTACATTTGCTATGAAAAGGAAGGAAGAAGAAATAACGACGGCAACAGTTAAAAGGAAGAATGATGGTTGAAGAGAGGAGGGAGGCCGCATGCCATTCAGAAGTGGAGGTCATTTATAGTGAGGCTGAGAACAATCACAGAGTGGCTGAAGTAGAAGAAAGAAAGAAAAAATGAAGGCCAACGAAGGTGGCCAATTAGACAGAGGTCGATAGTGAGGAGAGGCCGAAGGCCAAAAGGAGAAAAGGAGAGGCTGATAAAAATAAAGGAGGCCGAGTCTAGAAGAGGCCAGATATATATAGACAGAGGTGAGGCCATCAAGGAGAGAGGCATATAAAAAGGGCTGATTTAGAGGGGCTGATAATCAGAAAATAAGAGGGTCGTAATCAGAGAGAGAAAGAGAAAAAGGGGAGCCGTGAAGAAGAAGAAGAGGCAGTGAAATAAAGGACTGATGGAGGCTGATCTATAGCAGACTGATAGCAGGAGGAAAGGAAAAGTAATGAAGGAATGATAGGAAGTGGATTAGGTTATAGTAGATTAGAGGAGGCTGATAGTTCTAGGCCCATGTGATATGTAATGTCATGTTATGATAATAATATAGAATAGTGGGGAATCTATTTCTGAACATTATCTTGTGATTTTATTGTTAATAAAATTTACATAATCATACTTCCTGTCATTCTTGGTATTCAATGGTGAAGATTGTCGAAAAGACTTGTTTGATTGTGGATCATGTTTGTTATCTGATTTAATAGGTTCCTGTATCTATGTGGGTGCTACTTGAGATGTTTTTCACTGGTTTACAATCTGAAAATACTTTGCTATAGAGTAGTGTATGTTTTGGTATATAATGGTAATCTTTATTTGTTCCTTCCTAGTTCCTGTCACCTTTGTGACAGGAGGACTGTAAGAATCAGTTGAATGTGGAGAGAATAGGTATTAAGTCAATAATTTTGTAGAGGATAATTAGAACATGTTGATGAGCATGCTATCAGATTGGTATTAGAGCGCAAGGTTGGTTCTGAGTGCTAAGTAGATCACCGAAGTGAGGCAACTTAGCCAAGACCTATGGTAGCATAGGAAGGTGAAAGAAGAAAGATGTAGAAGCATACAGGAAAAGAGAGTCTCATGAAGTGAGACAAGAGAAAAGAAAACATGAAGAATGCAGATTTTGAAAGAGCTGGTAGAGTTGAAAAGAGACTTAAAAGAGTACATAATTGCAAGGAAGAAATGGCTAGAAGAAAGTAGCCATGAGTATTTTTGGGTATGGCCAATGATGAGAAAAGTGAAATGGCCTGTAACGGAGATTGTTGAGAAGAGGAAAAGGCAGAGAATAGAAGCCTTAAGAGGAAAAGATACAAGGGTGAAAGGGTTCCAGAAAGATTTGCACAACAAGAAGTTTCCTCTAGAGCAACATAGACTGGGAGAGATCAAAGAAGCTCTCATTGAGAACATGGGAAAATTTAAGGGATGGAGCACAGAAGAAGTGCAAGAAGAAGAAACTAAAGTAAAGAGGAAAGTGTCCATGAAGGAGACACTTATGGAGACATGGTGGTGGTCTCTTGTTTTATTGTCTAATGTTGTCTTTAAATGTGTGTATACAAGTATGAAGAGCATGACAAGAAAGGTCCAGAATGAGACCTTGAAATGGATAAGAGAATGGTCTAGAAGAGCACCCTTGGGTGGGGATGAAGATGAGAGAAGAGCAAGCCAAATTGCAGCAGTTAGTATGCATGAACAAATTGCAGCAGTACATCAGGAAAAGGTATAGTGCAACAAATTTAAATGTGAAGAAGAGATTAGTATGATATTGATTTCAAATAATAATGTAGATGTTGATGATGATTATGAATTTCAAGATGCCCTAGAAGATGTTGTAGAAGAAAGGAAGGAAGCCTACCAGGAAGATGAGTTGTCAAGCAATGAAGACAAGGATGATAGCAAATCCGGACAGCAGAACAAAGAAGAGGTACATGTAAGTACAAATGTTGATTTTGGTCACAAAAGTGAATATAAGAATGTGGTTATGCAAGTTGATAGAGAAAATAAAGAGGAACATGGTTATATAGTTCCACGTTGGCTTAAGGGGCAGCCTGAAAAGTATAAACAAGAAGATGGTTATGATGTAGTTTATAATAGAAAAAAAAAACCAAGCATGAGAGGCATGATTGAATGCAAGAGAAGACAAGATGAGAGGACAAGTTGGCAGGAAAGAAAGCACCAAGAAGAGGTTTTAAGGCAGAAATCAAATTGTGGATCATGGAGGATAAGTGCAGAAATAAACAGGCAGCAGTCTAAAATCACAAAAAATAAAGTGTGGATGGTGAAGTCTAGGACAACAACAAAGGAATTTGGTGCAGCAAGATATGGTGAGAAGAAAATATCTCAAGAGAATAGAAACCATGGAGAAGAGAATAAGATTGAGAAGGAAGAGTTGAGTTTGCGCAAGATGGTCAAAGACAACAAGCTAGGACTTGTAAAGAAGAGTTCAAGAAAAGTGAAGGAACTTGGTCACGTCATGAAGTTGGAAAGGAAAAATGAAGGTATGGAGCATGCAAGGGAATTAGAACAACAAAGAGGAGAGGATGAAGAAACAAAATCATTGATTGGTGTCATACCAACGAAGGAAGAGCATGGAGCAGCTTGGAGGAAGCCAGAGGAGGAGGCATACAAGATAAAAGGTAAGCAAATTTCTTTAGGTGAATTAAAGAGTGAGGATTCTAAATTTTTAAATGAATTAGTTGAAGAAAAGAGTTTGATGGAAGAAGATGAAAAGAATGTAGAAATGGACAATGATGATGACATGTATGAATAGGAAATGGAGTTGTGAAGGCTGGTACATGAGAAAGATATGAGGAGAAGAAGATACAAAAAGAAACAAGAAAATAAACTCAAGTGGGCTAAGATTGATAACAAGCAAAACAAGATAACAGTAGTAGTATGGAAAGATGAGAATACGGAAGAGATAAAGAATGAGATGGCAGCCATCACAAAGGTTAAGTAAATGAGAAATGGAAGTATTTGGAATGGTGGAATTCCCGTGTTTGACAAAGGGTTTAGAAAAGAAGAAGAATGTAAAATTGTAGATTTGAAGAAAGAAGTAGCTAGTAACAATAATGAGGAGGATTTATGGGCACAATTTGCAGCAATAGAACAAGAATGGATAAAAAAGGTTGAGAGTATGTAGACCAATGGGACAACACAAGATGCAGAAATAAGACTTACAGATGATGTTGAAGAAGTAATTGCAGCCGTGAAGATAAATGTTGGAAATGTTATTGAAAGTTATGCTATGGACGATGAAACTGAAAATGATCTGTTGAATGTTAAGGAAGAGTGGTTGGAAAGGATGTTTGTTCATGATGTAGAATAGGAAAAAGAGATGGCAGGTATAGGTTATATGTAGATATCATAGATATTCATGGCAGTTATGAGGTAGAAGAGTTTAGGGAACTAGGTAGTTTCCATCATTTTGATAGTTTTAATTTATGTGTCTATAGTAAGGTTGAGTATGATGCCAAAATGGAAAGAGCAGCTGTGGTGTAGGGGCACCCCTCCAACAAGTCAATTAAGGTCTCACTAGGTTGATATGTTTTATGCATTTTAATGTAATAAGGTTTGTTTGACCAAATATCATGGTAGTTTGTAATTTGGTTGTTTCTAGTTGTAAGTCCCAAGGGACACCTATCGATCTGTAATGACAGGTTGTTAGTTAGTCAAAGTTTGTTAGTCAGTTGTATTTTCCCAGCCACTTGGAACTATCTCCCAATCGCTGGGAATCATGATGAGTGCTACTGGTAGCATGGAGTTAAATACCGTAGATCGGGTTGATTTCAGGACATGGTGAAGAAAGATGTCCTATAGACAGATTAAATTGCATTGAGGAGTGCGACTGTGATATTAGACATTTGTATTCATCTCTAAAAGCATAATAAAGAGATCCTATTTTTGTTTCTTACTTGTATTTGATCCCATTGTGTAAATGATTTTCCTGATTTACAGTCGACATGGGGTTTTAGCCCATTCCACTGGGTGATTACTCTATAATCGGTGGAATGGCTATGTATATTAGTTTGTGTTCTTGTCTATTAATTTCATGTTTACAAGATCGGTTGGTAGCATGCATTGATAACCCTAGCATCGACATGTGCTAGGTTGATAAATTGTAGAAGTTTGTTTATTCGCAAAAGAAATAGTCGATAAAGTCGTGAGGGGTTCGGCAGACTCCATCGGCAAAAATTGAAGTGTTTAAATTTTCAAGTGGTTGAACCTCCCAGTAGTTGAACCAACTCCATGCTTCAGAGGTTCAGTGGTTCAACAAAGGTAGCGCATGGCATCGGCATGAAATCCACTATCAGCCAATGTGTATCTGGTTAACCGATAACATAAGTTGGGTCAAAATCATTCGGTTGAACCGACTTCAAAAGTTTGAGAGTTCACTAGTTCAACAGTGTTTGAAGCTAAGTGATCGGCATGTTCAAATTTGGTGATGAAAGTCTTTGATTGAACTGTCGGTGGAAGGTTCAACGGTTTAAAGTTCAACGGGGTTCGTCAGTGTAAGCAACACACAGGCAAAAGTTGAGTGACCATTAATAACGCTAGGAGTTAGCGATAGTTGAACCGATGGTTGAACCGGCTCAACGGTTCAACGATTCAGCGGTTCAAAGGTTCTGTGAACAATGAAGATTCAGTGGTTGCACCGGTTCAGTAAAGCCGATGGGTTCATGCGATTCAGTAGTGCAGCTGTGGGTTGTCGATAGCATTTTAAACTAAGTGATTGAACCGATAGCATTGGTTCAATGGTTCGCGTGGTTCAAAGGTTCAACCACAGCGATAGTTTAGAATTTTAAGCGGTCTCCACCAATATGCTACCCGCTCTGCGTCATAGTGGTATCAGAGCGGAGGTTGTATCTTTTGGGAAGAAGAAAAGGACAAGATGTTAGATGAAGAAGGATCATCAGAGCTCCCAGCAAGGATGACCAATGCTGAGTTGGCTATGTTGGTGAAGAAGCAAATTGCAGAAAGCAAAGTAGTCAAAGATCAGAATCAGGCTTTGAAGGATGAGTTGGAGAAGTTGAGGGACAAAGTAGGTTTTGGTAAAGAAGAAGATGAGGATGAAGAGGAAATCCCTAGGTGGGAAGAGATAGAGGTTCCTACAGACCAGAGATCCTTATTGAATGCCCTCAAATCCATGGAGAGAAGGACCATGGATGTGAAACTCAACCTGCTAGTGTTGATAGGAAAGATGGATCCTAATTCAGTGATGGAGTGGATAGACTCCTTGAATAATTTCTTTGAAATAGAGGAAATACCAGATCATCAAAGGGTAAAGATGGCCCAGTCCAAAATGAAAGAGGTTGCATTAACTTGGTGGAATTTCATCCAAGATGACAGGGTGAAAGAAGGAAAGAACAGAGTTGTTACTTGGAAAAATATGGTCACTTTATTGAAGGAGGCCTATGTTCCATTGCATTACAATATCCAATTACATAAGAGGAAATAAAATCTGAAATAGAAGGAGTTAGATGTCAGTTCATACACTGAAGAGTTCATGAAACTATGTATCAAGACAAAGGTGAAGGAGAGTGAGGAAGAGAAGGTGGCAAGGTATCTCAGTGGATTGAGATTTGCCATCCAAGAAGATTTAAATCTGCATAACCCAGATATAGTTCAGAAGTGCTACCAATTGGCACTCAAAGTGGAAGAAAAATTAAAGAGAAGACAAGAGCAGAATTGTAGAGGAAGAGGAAGACAACAAAGAGGGGGAAGAAGTCCTTTCAGAGGCAGGGGAAATGGATTTGGACACCAAGCTAAATCCTATCAAGAGAACAACAAAGGAGACAACAGTCAAACTCAAAAGGAAAGTTATGATCAAAAAGGAAACTATAGGGGAAGAAGACCACCATTTAGAGGGAGATCTCAGGGTAGAGGACCTCTCAGATGTTACAATTGCAATCAAGAAGGCCACATAGCAAGCAAATGTCTAGAAAAAGCATCAAGTTCAATGGGAGAAAGAAGAACGAATCTGATACAAGAATCTGACTATCAAAGTGCGACAAGCTCCAACACTTATCCAAGTGTGAATGCTCCCGACAGTTATGGATATCCTGAACAGGGAGAATCTTTGATGATTAGGAGAGCAATGACCACCATGAAGGTACCTAACAGAGAACCCCCACAAAGAAAATCTCTTTTCAAAACTACTTGCAAGGTAGGAGGAAAGGTATGTAAAGTTCTGTTGACTCTGGTTCTACTGAAAACTTTGTGTCTATTAAAATGGTAGAAAAGCTTAAGCTTAGAAGACTACCACATCCTTGCCCATACAAGATTTCATGGCTCACCCAAGGTCAGCAAACAGTTGTGGAAGAGCAGGCTTGGGTGGAGTTTCAAATTGGACCATATAAGGACAGGCTATTGTTTGACATAGCTTAGATGGATGCTTGCCATCTCCTATTTGGAAGACCATGGAAATATGACTTGGGAGCACAACATGATGGGGTTAGAAATGCATATTCAATCACCAAGGATGGTAAGGTGATAGAGTTACTGCCATTGATGGAGAAGGAGGTAGAGTCAAAAGGGAAAGAAGTCAAAGTAATGCTAGTAGAAGGTAAACAGTTCATGAAAGAGATAGTAGAAGAGGGTATAGTTGCTTATGCCCTAATTTCATGCCTGAAAGTGAACAAGGAACAATAGCAAGAAGTCAAGGGAGAGAGGAGATAGAGGTTCATAGATCCTGTTGTCCAAGAGTTGTTGGATAAGTACAAAGGCATCATCTTTGATGGAATGCCAAGGTCCCTACCACCTATAAGAGACATCAGCCATTACATAGATTGATCCCAGGATCTACACTTTCAAACAAGGCAGCATACAAGCTTACCCTAGAGCAGAATGTAGAGGTAGCAAGGCAGATTAAGGAGTTGTTGGAGACAGGTCTAATTGGTAAAAATTTAAGTCCATGTGCTGTACCAGCTATACTAGCACCAAAGAAGGAAGGCACTTGGAGACTCTGTACTAATTCTAGAGCTATTAATAAGATAACAATCAGGTATAGGTTCCCAATACCTAGGATAGAAGATTTTCTTGATTGCTTGGGAGGTGCCAAATATTTCACAAAAATAGATTTAAAAAGTGGCTATCATCATATCAGGATTAGTCTAGGAGATGAATAGAAGACTGGATTTAAGACCAATGAGGGGTTATATGAGTGGAAGGTCATGCCTTTTGGTTTATCCAATGCCCTGAGTACCTTCATGAGGCTGATGAATGAGGTCTTGAGAGAATTTATAGGCAAATTTGTCATAGTCTATCTAGATGACATCCTGATTTTCAGTAATACAAGGGAAGAACACCTCAAGCATATAGACTTGGTCCTCAAAAGGTTACATGAAGAGCAGCTAATGATCAACTTGGAGAAGTGTTTGTTCATGTAGGAGATCACCTATTTGGGTTTTGTCATTTCACAGGGAAAACTGAAAATGGATAAGGAGAAAGTAAGTGCCATATTGTCTTGGCCAACTCCTAGAACCATGAATGATGTCAAAAGTTTCCATGGGTTAGCAACCTTCTATAAGAAGTTTATAAGAGGGTTTAGTCATGTCTGTGCACCCATGCTTGACACCATAAAAGGAGGCCAGAAGTGCAGATTCACTTAGACAAAGGAAGCAGGTGATTCATTTGAGACATTGAAGAAAAAGGTGGCACAACAACCAGTCCTTGCACTGCCTAATTTCAGTAAGATTTTTCAAGAAGAATGTGATGCAAGCCACATGGCAATTGGAGCAGTACTCAATCAAGAAGGTAGGCCTATTGCATTTTTCAGTGAGAAACTAAATAATGCTAAGAAGAGATAGTCATCCTATGATTTGGAGATGTATGCTCTAGTCCAGTCACTCAAAAAGTGGAGGCATTACTTGATGCCAAAAGAATTAATAGTGTTCACAGATAACCAAGCCCTTAGTTTCATAAACAGTCAAGAGAAACTGAACCATAGGCACATGAAGTGGGTAGAGACTTTGCAATCTTTCACCTTCACACTTAAGCACAAGAAAGGCGTCGAGAATAAGGTAGCAGATGCTTTGAGCAGGAGGGCTCTAACTATAAATCAGATTCAATTGGAAAGTGTTGCTATTGATTCCTTAAAGACTATGTATGATGTTGATGAAGACTTTGGCGAGATCTACGAGGTATGTACTTCCTTTGGAGACAAATATCATGTTGAGTTCTCTAAATTTCTGATCCAAGATGGATTACTTTTCAAAGGTGGACAGTTGTACATTCCATGTTGTTCTATGAGACTGAACATCATTAGGGAGAAACATTGTGGAGCCATGGTAGGACATTTTGGCCTGGATAAGACTCTTGATCTTGTCAGGAGACATTACTATTGGCCTAAGTTACAATCAGGTGTAAGGAAATTTGTGGAGACATGTGTGATATGTCAAAAGGCAAAAGGAAGATCCACTAATGCAGGTTTATATCAGCCATTACCCATTCCTTCTAGACCATGGGAAAGCATAAGCATGGATTTTGTGTTGGGTTTGCCTAGAACAAGGAAGGGATATGATAGTGTTTTTGTTGTAGTTGACAGATTTAGTAAAATGGCACACTTCTTGCCATGCAAAACCACTTGTGATGTTTCATATGTTGCAGATCTATTTTTCAAGGAAATAGTGAGGATACATGGATTGCCATTGAGCATAGTGTCAGATAGAGATGTGAAATTTATTGGCCATTTTTGGAGGACTCTTTTGAAGAAGCTAGGAACCAATTTATCTTTCTCATCAGCTTATCACCCTCAAATAGATGGACATACTGAAGTGGTTAACCATTCATTGGGAAATCTGCTAAGATGTTTGACAAGGCAGCATGGAGAGAAGTGGGATACAATCCTACCACAAGCAGAATTTTTCTATAATGGCACCATTAATAGAAGTACAGGGAAATCACCTTTCTAGGTGGTATATGGTATTCATCCCAGAGGCATTTTGGAGTTAAGAGATTTACCTATAGGAGAATCTATCAGTGCAGATGGAGAATCTTTTGCAACAACAATCAAAGAGGTGCATGATCAAGTCAAGAACCAACTCCAACAAACTACTTTGAAGTACAAAGCATATGCTGATCAAAAGAAGAGAGATGTACAATTTGATGTTGGAGATTTGGTGTGGGTTCATCTGAAGAAGGAAAGACTCCCAAACAGAAAACATCCCAAACTAATGCAGAGGAAAATTGGACCATGTCAAATTTTGAAGAAGTATGGATAGAATGCTTATGAGATCCAACTTCTTTCTGATCTTGAATTGTCACATATTTTCAATGTATGTGATTAAACTCCATACAAGCATAATCCAGATGTAGAACAGGAACCATTGCAAGGTACATCAGATGATGATATTCCTACGCATGATCCACCACAATTGAAGGAGATTTTAGACTCATGAGTGGTAAAGAAGACAAGGAACACAAAGTATATGGAATACTTGGTGGCTTGGCAAGGGAAACCTGATTCAGGCAGTTTGGATGACAGAAGAATAGATCAGGAAACATGGAGCAGACTTACAAACTCTGATCTCAAGTAGTCTTGAGATCTCTTCTCCCAGAGAGTATGGTGCAAGGGCACCCCTCCAACAATTCAATTAAGGTCTTACTAGGTTGATATGTTTTATGCATTTTAATGTAATAAGGTCTATTTGACCAAATATCATGGTAGTTTGTAATTCGGTTGTTTCTAGTTGTAAGTCCCAAGGGACACCTGTCAATCTATAATGATAGGTTGTTAGTTAGTTAGAGTTTATTAGTCAGTTGTATTTTCCCAGCCACTTGGAACTGTCTCCTAGCCACTTGGAACTGTCTCCCAGCCACTAGGAATCATGATTAGTACTACTGATAACATGGAGTTAAATACCCTAGATTGGGTTGATTTCAAGACATGGTGAAGAAAGATGTCCTATAGACAGATTGAATTGCATTGAGGAGTGCGACTGTGATACCAAACATTTGTATTCATCTCTAAAAGCATAATAAAGAGATCTTGTTTTTGTTTCTTACTTGAATTTGATCCCATTGTGTAAATGATTTTCCTAATTTACAGTCAACATGGGGTTTTAGCCCATTCCACTGGGTGATTACTCTGTAATCAGTGGAATGGTTATGTATATTAGTTTGTGTTCTTGTTTTAGTTTCCTATCTGTTAATTTGATGTTTGCAGGATTGGTTGGTAGCATGCGTTGATAAGCCTAGCATCGGCATGTGCTAGGTTGATAAATTGCAGAAGTTTGTTTATTCACAGAAGAAACAATCGGTAAAGTCGCGAGGGGTTCGGCAGACTCCATCAGAGATAATTGAAGTGTTTAAATTTTCAAGTGGTTGAACCTCTTGGTGGTTGAACCAACTCCATGGTTCAGAGGTTCAGTGGTTCAACAAAGGCAACACATGGCATTGGTGTGAAATCCACTATCAGCCAAGGTGTATCGGGTCAGCCGATAACATAAATCAAGCCGAAATCATTCAGTTGAACAGACTTCAAAAGTTTGAGAGTTCACTAGTTCAATAGTGTTTGAAGCTAAGTGATTAGCATGTTCAAATTTGGTGATGAAAGTCTTTGATTGAACCGTCGGTGGAAGGTTCAATGGTTCAAAGTTCAATGGGGTTCGTCAGTGTAAGCAGTGCACAAGCCGAAGAAGTTGAGTGGCTGTTAATAATGCTAGGAGTTAGTGATAGTTGAACCGATGGTTGAACTGGTTCAATGATTTAGCGGTTCAAAGGTTTTGCGAACAACGAAGATTCAGTGGTTGCGCTGGTTCAATAAAGCTGATGGGTTCATGCAGTTCAGCAGTGCAACTGTGGGTTGCTGATAGCATTTTAAACTAAGCGATTGAACCGATAGCATTGGTTCAATGGTTCGCATGGTTCAAAGGTTCAACCATAGTGATAGTTCAAAATTTTAAGCGGTCTCCACCAATCTGCTACCCTCTCTGCATCAAGCTATAGTGAATGTTAGTGACAATGTAATGCTTGAGTTGAGTGATTTTGGAAACATGGAAATCTTTAATTTCCATCCATTCATTTATGATATTTTTAGGTTTAGAGATATATTCATAAGATCTGAGAGGAATAGTGAACCACTATACTGAGTGAATAGGCCAGTTGAGCCAGAAAGATTGTGGAAGAAGCAGAAGAAGAGTATTGACAATCTACTTTGGATAATTCACATGTACATGAGCACATGATCTTTTTTTTCTTGGGGAATTTGATGCATGGGCATCATGTTCCTACCAATTTTGTTTTTATTCCTTTTCGTTGTTATAGTTTTTCATTATGAATAAGATGTCTTGTCTTTTAGCTCCTATCCTCGTGTGAATTGGGAATTAAAAAGAAAGTTTTTGTCACCCAGAGTATTGCTACAGCTCCTGTCATCTGAGCGGCAAGACCTTGGTTAGAAAGGGGGTTTTATATTTGTCGACCATTACATTGTAGACTGAAAAGAATAATTTGCTAATCGACAGTTGGACATCTCATGAGGGAGATGAAGAGACTTGGATGACGGTTGGAGGATAGCTGACAAAGCAAAGAAGAATCTGCAGTGACCATTTCAAAAAGAATCCAAAAAATGGGAAAAACACCTAAATTTTGTTGTGAAAAGGCAGGAGGAAGAAATAATGACAAGAACTGTTAAAAGGAAGAATGATGGTTGAAGAGAGGGGGGAGGCCGCATGCCATTTGGAAGTGGAGGTTATTTATAGTGAGGTCGAGAAAAATCACAAAGTAGCTAAAGCAGAGGAAAGAAAAAAAAATGAAGGCCAAAGAAGGTGGCCAATCAGACAGAGGCCGATAGTGAGGAGAAGTCGAAGGCTGAAAGGAGAAAAGGAGAGGATGATAAAAATAAAGGAGGCCAAGTCTAGAAGAGGCTGGATATATATAGATAGAGGTGAGGCTGTCAAGGAGAGAGGCTGATAAAAAGGGCTGATTTGGAGGGGCCAATAATCAGAAAATAAGAGGGTTGTAATCAGAAAGAGAGAAAGAGAAAAAGGGGAGCCATGAAGAAGAAGAAGATGTAGTGAAATAAAGGACTGATGGAGGCTGATCTGTAGTAGGCTGATAGCAGGAGGAAAGGAAAAGTAAGGAAGGAACGATAGGAAGTGGATGGGGTTATAGTAGATTAGAGGAGGCCGATAGTTCTAGGCCCATGTGATATATGTAATGTCATATTATGATAATAATATAGAATAGTCTAGGGAATCTATTTTTGAACATTGTCTTGTGATTTCATTTTTAATAAAATATACATAATCATACTTCCTGTCATTCTTGGTATTCGATGGTGAAGATTGTAGAAAAGACTTGTTTGATTGTGGATCATGTTTGTTATCTAATTTAATAGGTTCTTGTATCTATGTGGGTGCTACTTGAGATGTCTATCATTGGTTTACAATTTGAAAATACTTTGCTATAGAGTAGTGTATGTTTTTCTATATAATGGTAATCTTTATTTGTTCCTGCCTAGTTCCTGTCACCTTTGTGACAGAAGGACTGTAAGAATCAGTTGAATGTGGAGAGAATAGGTATTCAGTCAATAGTTTTGTAGAGGAGAGTTAGAGCATGTTGATGAGTGTGCTATCAGTCATCCTTTCCAAGACACTTACCACTAAACCCACGTTATTGAGTAATTTGAAACCAATACCATTAGTACATGTTTCTCAAAGTTACTAAGAGACTCTTTGTTTTCATTGTAAGAAATAAGAATGAGAGATATTTATGTTGTTTGTTTGACTTATAATTTGTATATCTTATATTTAATTACTATTATTTGAAATAGAGCATTCATGATTCTTATTTGCCTCTTCAAATACTTGTTTAAGGTTTGAAAATATCTTCTTATTTCCAATAAATTTATTATATTACCTTTACTTGATAATTAATTTTGTATATTTTCTCTCTAACTAATCTATATCTATATAAATGAAATTGCCATGTTCAAACAATTAAACTTTAATATTTTCTTATTTTATCAACAAAGAATTATACTTCTTACCAAAATTATGTTTGTCATTTGGAAATTTCTTTCTTCTTTAGAATTGAAGTCTCTATTTTTATCACCTCCAAAATTCTTTCTTCCATCATTTTATGTTTGTCATTTGGAAATTTCTTTCTTCTATAAAGTTGAAGTCTCTATTTTTGTCACCTCCAAAATTAGTTCTTCCATCATTTTGGACCAAAAAGACCTCTTCAAATGGTCGCATCTTCTATAATTTGCTTTATATTTAGAGCAATAGATATTGTCACCCTTCATTCTCCTTTATTGAGAGTATGATTTTTCTTTTGGATTTTTCACACTCTTCTTGAGATGATGGATATTGCTTCTTTGGTGTAGAACTTGACTTTCTTTATTCTTTAATTTTTCTAAAATTGAGTTTTAAAACCTTGTAATTTGTTCAAAATTAGCTTATATATTTATTAATATAACTAAATTCTAATATTTTTAATTATTTTAATGATTATTATAATTTTTATTTGATATTAAATATTAATTTAAAAATAATTTAATGGTGATTTATTATTTATTATTTTAAGAGTTACAATTTCAATTATATTTAATGGTTTTGAACTACTTAATTATTTTAAGAATTAGAGGTAACTAAAATTGAGAGCACTAGTTACCAAAGCTTGGTTGGCCATTAATCAACAAGAACTTTTTTTGGTCGACATAGAAGTGCCTGACACAAAGAAAGGATGGTATGTTATTTTTCTTAAATTTATTGGCTACTAATTATTAGAAACTAGGTATAATATAGTTAATCTTCCAATCATACAAGTAATATATTAAATATATAAATACACTTTGAAAAATTTATACTTTAATTAAAGTATGTAAATTAAGTTACATTATTTATAGTTAAATGATGGATATAAAACCAAGTTATCTTAATATTATTTTTAATCAATTAGAAGACATTGGCCCACATTAGAACTTAACTTAGACCATTTTGCTCCTAGATTAGTATTTAATAATGGATATCAATACATTTCATAGAAATTTTATTTGTAAATATATATTTTATCTTTTGAATAAAACAATCAATATAAAGAAATTCTAAAATGTAAAACTTATTTATATTTTATTTCATTTATAAAAAAAATTGTTATATAGTGATTAGTACTTGCTTCTAATTTATTATAGTAGTTGCTTCTAATTTATTATAGTAGTTTGTTTAGTTTGTATAAATAAATATTTTTAGAAAATAATAATTTCATATTATATCATTTTATTTTATTTTTAAGATTACATAGCAGTAATTTAGTTCTTGCAAACAATTTTATAAATAGAAATTATTTTTTATAATATTAGAATAAAATTTGTAAAACATTTAAATAAATTAAATTGAACAAATATGATTAAATGTAATATAAAAATCAATAAGAAATTCTACTAAAATAACTTTGAATTTATATGTATAACTTTAATGAGGTGATTAATTTAAATAGATAGATATAATTAGTTTACAAATAATTTTTAAATATAGATATATAAAAAAATACTTACCTAATTTTTTTGAAAATATATCTTATTTTTAATTTAAATGTTTTTGACTGTGTGAGAGTTTCTGCTGCAAAAATTCTTTCACAAATTTCTATAAAAAAATATTTGAATTCAATAAAAAAATATTATATTTATCATCTTATTCTTAATCAAATTTATAAAAATCACTTTAAAATTTGTAAAAACTTTATATAATTAAAATTTAAACTTTAAAATTGTAATAACAGGGCTCATACAAATAATTATTAAATTGTGGAACAAAGGAGGTCTGCAACAATGAAGAAAGACTCTGATAGTTCAATTATACATTGATACCCCCTTTTTCATGAAGTTATATATATGCTATCTCATAATTTTGAACTTGTATTAAAGGAATGATAAGTGTTGAGATTATGTATTTTGATCTATGAATTATACTATATAAATTTTGATAAGGCTTTAGCTTGATTGATTAAGTGTTGTTATTATGTATTTTGATGCATGAATTCTATTATATGTATAAATTTTGATAATCCTCTAGGCTGATTATAGTTTTGTAAAAAAATAAAATAAAGCTGGTTATAAGAAATGATATTGTTTATTGATTTTTTAAGTGAAGTTTATATTTGAAAAATATTTTTTTATAAGTTTTTATATGATACAATATAATTTTTTAAAATGTTTTTTTTTATTGTTAAGGGTTTGAGATTAGGTAGTTAAAATGTTTGGTTTTTGTTGTAGAGACCTACATTTAAATTAGTAAAGTGATATTTAATATGAAATTTAAATGTGACTCCTAATCACTCAATATTATATTGTTAATAATGAACTAAGTATTTATATTAGTTGACTCAGAATCCTCAGTTGTTGGTTTGCAGTTGTATTGCTACTTGTTTGATGTTTGTTCCTTGATGTTTCTCTATGCCAATGTATTGGCTTCTTTGTTTCTCTACCAATCATTCTACAAAGGTAGAGCCCTTTCAAAATCCCTCTTCTAGTTTATAACTCCAATAAAAAATGTTTACCCATAATAAAAAACAATCAAAAAATATAACACCCATCCACCACCTCTTTACCCTTTATGCAAACATCAAATAGAAGCTCAGAAAAACCAATCCTCTAACCTCCTCCACTGTACTTCCTAAACTATCCTTTCTAAATTTTACTGGTCACTAAAACACCACACTCAAGCTTCACCCTAGACTCCAAAAATAGGGGAGATGAGCTAATGATATCCTCACCAAAGACACATGGGATAGTGAAAATACTCACCAACCCTGAGATGTCCCTGAACAACCCTCCAAGAATAAAGAGGTTGGGATATCTTTAGAAAAAGAGAACAGTTAGTCCTTTTGATCAAATATGTCTGAAAACCCTTTCAAAGCACAACCAAATCTTCAAGGCTAGGAGCTCCTCTTTAACAATATATTTTTCCTGGTTCGATGAGGCAGAGGGAAGAAACTATTTTAGGAACTAATTCCTTAAAGATACATTCTCCACCCACATAAATTGTAATTTATCTAAAAAGTATAGTGTTGGTTTAGAAAGTTCACTAATACTTGCAAGTTTTGGTGTAACGACAAATCTACATTTGGTATCAGAGACTCAACCTAGGTTCAATTCCCCCAAGTTGCACCACACCTATGGGAATTGATCTTGTGGACTAACTGCCACTCTAAGTCTAGGTGAAGGTACTGGTTTAAAAAGTTCACTAACACTTGTAATTGGTGTAATGACAAATCTACATTTGCTGTACCATCAAGACCCAAAATGTTATTGATGAGATTCAAATAGGGCGGGTTTGGAATGGAGAAACTTTGCTTCATTCTTTAATCAAAGATGATTTCCCCATACTATAAGTCACGTCTTGAGAAATTATGTTTCAACAGCTTAATCCTACCAAACCATTTCCTCTCCTACTCGAATGATGTAGAGATCAACTAAAAGAAGTCAAAAACATAATGCAAATAGGACAAATATTTACCACTTTTTTTTGTGAATGAGGTGTAAAATCACTATTGAATATTTGACCATTGAAGTGGATGATATTTAAGTAGAGTGCAAAACATGCAGGCAATCTTTAGAGAAAACATGCCATAAACACACTGACAATGAAAATTTTCTACAGGCTAAAAGCCCATAGCTATTTTGCATGCCTTGCAACTATCTCTGCAATCTACATTTATAATGAACATTGGAAGGGAAGGCCAAACACAAAGATATAGCCAAGTAATTAGGCTAAAGAACAAAGAGCACCATTATCCTAGCCAACACAGGTGAAAGTCCTGCCCAGGAAAATGATATTTCACTAACAAGGTTGAGATGGTAAGAGATTCAGCCCCAACATTCGTAAAGAGGTCTGCTTCTGAAGCAATGAACAAAGAAGACCATCTCCAAATGCCCAGAGGGAGAGATTTATTTTTGTGATAATGTTAGTTTCCAACTAGGAGTAGATCCCATGGAAAGCCTTGAAATGAAAAATTAAGAGTCCCTTTCCATAATTAGCTTTCTGAGGCTAAATTTGAAGGCAATTGTTAGACCCTTAAGAAGCACCTCCATCTCAACTTCATTTTTGGTTCTTTGTACTAGAAACATAGCTACTACTCACCAAAAATATTCCTTCTCCATTTTTCAAGAGAAAATCAACACCTTCCAAACCCGAGTTCCTACTTCTCTTCAAACTCATCCTCCATTTTTACAAGAATACAAAAAATCCACTCATACACTTCTTCCCTTTTGATCATCTTCACCAGCTTTCCCTAGAAATATTGTTAAATTGAAGCCCTAGTCCTCCTTTGTCATGTGTTTCCAACACCATCCTCTTTCAGGGAAGTATAAAGAATTTGCTCATACACTTCTTCCCTTTTGATTGTTGTTGCCAACTTTGCTTGGAATTCCTATGGGATTGAAGTTGTAGTCCTCCTTTCCCCAATATTTCCAATACCATCCTCCCTAAAAACTAGCCACACCATCTATTCTAAGTTGAAGGTGTTTTCAGTAGTCTCTTATCTAAGACAACTTCCATGTAGGGAGAGTCCCTAATCTCTTCCATCTTCCACTTCGCCACCATCTTAGACTAGCCAACCACTAAATTCCAACACAACGAAGTGAAATAAATGCTAAGAGAACACAACGTGGTTTTGCTCTATAAACTATTCCCCTAAAAGAATTTTCTCAAACAACTTTTGTGGCATTCCATTTATGATTTCTATGGTCATTGCCTTACCAAAGGTGGGTGACATTAGTTGTTCAATCATTCCTACAGAAGAATGATTGGCCTTCCCTTCTTTGAGGCATATTTACACTTTTTAGGAAGCATTATCAATCATTTCCTACCTACAACCCTCAAAACAATGGTGTTACATAGTGCTTCTTTTCCCCTAAGAGATCTCTTACCCTCCTAAACTATCACCTTCAAGTAATGATGGAAGCTTTTACGATGAAGTATGGTCTACACTCAATTTTATAGAAAAGCGATACCGCTCAATTCCTATATTAGCTAGGTATTCTATTTTTTTTATTTGAGTTGATGGAAAAAATCAATTTGTTCAGACTGGTCATTTTCTTGTTGATCATCCCTTCAATTATAAATGGGGAATTTCCTTCTACCAACAAGATTTTGATATTTAATCTCTTAGCCATTTTCAAACCCTATAGTAGAGGCAAAGATTTTCAATGTTCAAAATGAAAAGAAGAATACCCCTTTCAGATTGAAGGCCTAAGCTCATCTTGAATAAGGGTACCACATGTTAAAAGGAATAGAACACAATATTATTTTATTAGATATTGGATAACAATTATAATTAAAATCA
Organism: Cunninghamia lanceolata; assembly: GCA_027924645.1. Lineage (NCBI taxonomy): Eukaryota > Viridiplantae > Streptophyta > Pinopsida > Cupressales > Cupressaceae > Cunninghamia > Cunninghamia lanceolata. The sequence goes on along the minus strand of BSBN01000378.1, from coordinate 4,173,105 downwards.
TCTCCTTATACAAAATTTGGAGATGAAATGGATAAACATGATGCATGTCTAAATTTCTAAAAACTATCCAAGAATATAAAACTAAAAATAGCAATAAATCTAAATCACTTACATCATTATGGTGACTTTATTGCAAAAGTAAGCCTTATCTTATAAAACACCCTCTTAAGGCTTATTGCACCAAAAACAAAGAAAACTAATATAAGGACTAGCGAACCAAAACACTCAAAACCATGTTAGAATCTTTTCTTTGAAAACAATTCTCCAACCAAGTAGAACTCCATTAGGCTACCTCGTAACCCTCATAAAGGTGTAGCCCTTGAGTTGAATTTCAAAGTTCCTAGAATACCACCTCCCTGAACTCTTGAATGATGGATCTCCCAAATCATTGGACAACAATCCATATTGAGCAACATCCACAAAGCTCCATCAAGTTGTCTCATAACCTTGTAGGGTATGACTCCCAAGATCAACAACTCCCAAACTATCTGGCAACCATCCATTCTAAGCTTCAAATACACTAGATTCTTTCTTGTCTTCAAAGTGTGGGCTTCTTTAAAATGCATAAAAAGCACATTCTTCACCATCATCAGCATCTAGAGAATCTTCAACATTGACTACATTAACTCAAGTTCTACAGTTCCAAGTTATGTGGCCTATTTTCTTGCAAAAGTGGTATTTAGTCTATCTTTTGTCTTTGATTTTTCTTTGTGATTTCCTTTGAGAACATCATTTTCTCAAATTCTACAATTCCAAGCTGTGTGCCCTATTTTCTTGCAATAGTAGCATTTAGTCCCCATTTTGTCTTTGTCTGATCTTCTATAATTTGTCTATAATATTGTCTCAGTTTGAGGATCATCTTCTATATGTCCTGCAATAGTTCTGTGTTCTTCAACTAGGAGATTTGCAATCATATCTTCCTTATTTTTAGAAGATAGTTAATTAAGAGTAAAGATGGCATTGTTGGGTGAGTGTAGGATCATCATGGGCCAAACAATACCTCTAAGTGGCAATGAAAATACTAAAAAACATACTTAAATAAATTCACGTGAAAATTTGAATGGATTATCAACACAATTTTAAAAATATGTAAGAATGTTTGTAAAGAATTGAATGTAGTTTATGGGCTACTATTTTTTTGGAAAAAAATTAAATTTATTTTGTGAAAAAGGAATATTTTAATGAAGTGCTATTAAAAGTTTCAAAAATAATAAAAAGTGGGTCTATGTCTGGTTAACCTAAGTATGAGAAAAAAAAATGTATCTTTAAATTAAGTAAATGACACATGCCTAGATGTGATGTGTATTTTTTTGGAATTTTTTCCAAGAAAATAATTAATTATGATTTTTTTACTATGACTTTTTTTAAAAATTAAAAAGTAAATGTCCAACCAACCTAACTTGATAAAAAAATATGGAATTCAAAAAATAAAAAATACCTATAGCCAGAAAAGCATAGAGTGTGAGGCATCTTTCGAGTTTGAAAAAGATGAAACAATTTAAAATTTATTCATGTTTTTCAATCAGTGTGTCCATCAGGATTTCAAATATACTCTATGTAGAATTTTTTTTAATAATTATTTAATAAAATTATAATCAAACATATCCTATATTTTTAAAATGTTGACAATTTCCTCAATAAACCCTTTTTGTTTCATGAAATCTGGACAAAAAAAGATGTCAGCACAAAGTGTGAAGTCATGAAAAGAGGGTGAAACCTCTAAACCTGTTTTTGATAAAGCAAGTGGCAAAAAAGGGTGCTAATCCCATTACACATCAGCCATATAGGTTCACTAAAGTACCATAAAAAAGATATAGACCTAGGCAAAAAGGAATAGCCAAAAAATCACAGACCAAAACACAAAGGACCAATAGCAGACTGATAGCAGATTGACAATAGAAAGCACAGAAAAAGCCCCAAAGGCTAATTGAATAGATACTCCCAATCTTACTTTAGGAACTAGTAGAGATCTTCGTACTCCTTTAGCTCTTTATCTTTCATCCTGTGTCTAGTAAGTTCAATGTCTTGGAGGACTGTAAGAGTGTTGGTTGACTGGTGCATGACTTTTGATGTGAACCTTGCCAGAATCTTAAACTTCCTCTCCAGCTTGGATAGTCTTCCAGCGAGGGTTTCCATCTTCTTGTCCTTGATGGTTTTGTTGTCACCCCTATTCTTCTTGCCAATATCCTAGACCACTTTCTTAGAACTCTCAGAGTCAGATCCTCAAACATTCATCTCTAGGAAGTTATTGGGGCCGTCATCGACTTCAACCTCCACTGTCTCACCTTTGTTATCCTTCTTGCCAGAAATGTCCACACCCATCAGATCAACCTCTTCCTCCACCATCTCATCTTTGTTGCCTTTGTCACCAGAAATGTCCACACCCCCCCAAGTCCGCCACTTCCTCCACCAACTCAGCAATGACCTTCTTTTGGGGAACAGAACTAAGCTTAGCAGCAATCCTTGTCAACCTTCTAGTCAACGGTACCCAGGGTTTACTTTTAGGGAAGGTAAAATCCTCATCTTTGGTACTGTCACTCCCTCCGTCACCTTCATCAGAGCTAACATCCTCCACCTCTTGAGAATCATTTTTAGCCTTATCCTTGCTATCTGAGACACTACCCCCCTCCAAGCTTTCCCTAATCTTCTTCTGCGGAGTCTCATGGGAGGAATCATCGGAGATGATCTTTCTTTTGGCAGACATCTTTGATATGGTCTTAGGGGTTTGGTCACTAGTCTTAAGCTCAGGCCTTTTACCAGTGGCAATTTTTTTCTTCCTAGACTTGAGGGATTGGGTATATTGCTCAGGGGTTATTTCAGTAATTTTTCACCGGGATAATCTTATCAGGGTTTGTACAAAGTGGCAATGGAGGGTCAACACGAGTAGCCATGAGGGCCTTAGGGGGATAGAGGGCCAAATGAAATTTATATAGCCTAAAAATGAGCCCCTAATGGAGCAGGATGAGGGGCTTGTTAGGGTCAATGGCATGTTGGTCCATAGCAGACACAATCGAGGCTTCTAGAGATGACATCAAGTAAAAAGGAAAACTAATCAACTTGCTACGACAGAAATGGTTTAATAGAGCAAAATGATAGTAAAAAAAGCTTCAGAATCTACCTTCAAGAGTGAAGTATTTGATAATCATGTGACACACTTTATCCCACGGTTTTGGCAGCATTTGCCTATCAAACTGTTACATCCCTAATTTTTAACTTGCTATACTTTTTATTTTTACTTGGACATAAGTAAATCTATTATGATGTTTAGATTAATGTCGAGGAAAGACATAGATTATATTGAATATCATATGTGGAATTATGGAAATGAATATTTTATTGTTGTTGATTTAATATTGCATTATGAGATTTGGTTTATTATTTGAATAATGATGTACTGACCATAATTTGTTTGGTAACAAGTTTGATATAGGAATTACAGGTTTTTAGTTGACTCTTGGAGAAAAGAGAGAGAGTATCTTTCGAGGAGAGAGATATAGACCTCAGGTTACGAGTGGTTTATTTGCCAAACGAGTATAAGTGTTTAACGAAAACGTGAACCAATGTGTCATAAGAGGTAAGTCTTGTCTTATTAGTTTACTTTTGAACCTAATCGACATGTAGTCGATATTTTTACAATCTTTGTAAGTTGTAGTAAGTCACCTTAGTCATTAGTAACGTTAACGATGTCGTTTGAGTGTGAACTATGACTATTTACGTTTAACGTAAATATTATGATGTTATTGTCATAAAATGGTTCTCTTATTATTATTAAGTCACTCAAGATGTTATAAACAATTCTTAACATCAAGATGTTTTCGTCGAGTTAAGAAGACATGATTATTGTCGACGGGTTTTGATGGGGAGACAATCTCAACCCAATCACATTATCCATAATCCTTTGTTTAAATATTATCTTTTTATTGATTAAACCATAACTATCTAATATAGAGACAATGTTATGTGAATCATATTTGATGTAATCAAATATGTAAATGTATATGCTTCACATGAGGATAATACCTCATAATGAGTTAATAATGTTATGCTTGAGTAGTCGAAGGCTTACATTTAGGAGAGTCTTCAATAATATTAGTGGTGGATCAAACCACTTATTAGTGATCATTTAATGATTAGTAGTGTTTAAAATGATGTGTTGGCCTCATCCAAAAGAGGAGGACTGTGGTATTAACCACCACAACCAACGAGCCATGGAACGGCTATCTCCCATCAACATGTGGGAAACTTTGCAAATTTTGTGGATTCGGTTGAAATTGAATCAGTTTGAGGATTGTTTTGAATTTATTATATTATCAACTAAAAAGAGTGGATGAGTATGAATCGTACGACTCATTAAGAGTCGTATTGACGTCCATAAAGAAATGACTCATTAAGAGTCAAAAAGAGGATAGGAATCACGCTATGTTTTAGGGAAGAGGTACGCTATTATCATCAGGGAAGAATATAGGAAGGAGGAAAAATGGTATTGTTCTGGGGAGGTTAACATAACTCTCAATAGAGAACGACTTGAGAGGATCCGATAGAAGAGAAGTATTACTACCTATGTAGTAGATCTACTTAGGTTTTCCATACTATTCAACATAACATAATAGAGGTATGTTTATTCTCACTCCAACTGTGCATATTTTCTTAAATCTGTGACTAAGAGTATAGCATGAGCCGAGTATTATTTCACAATTTAGTGAATTCATTTTAAACAAAGTTCAATGTCTTTCTTATTTATCAAATTTCTTCTCATATAGAAAAAGTAGAAGCGTAGTGTATGAGGAGGTTTATAGTCTTCACTACAAACATTAAACTGGGTGGTTTTATAAATATATTATTATTGTGAAGTAGAACCTCAATCAAATAAGTAGATGCCATGTTAGTAGCTAATCCAATACGATAGATTTATGAGTATAGAACCCCTGACAAACCTGAGATATTATGTTGTGTAAATTGTCTAACCAATATTGAGATATTGAAAATGTATTGGGCAGAAAGTCTCTATGTATTACACTTATAATATAAATTTGGCGTAAGATACTGGATAACCGAGGTTTATATTCAACCTTAATATGCTTTTGCCATAGAGATACTGTGTAACACTAGTATTTTTTTGCACACATAGAGCATAGTGTAAACAATAAAACATAGACCCCTAATGCCATGGACGAGAATTTACTCCGTATTATATTAGTATTTACATATTGCCGTATGAAAAGTTTATTTAAAAGAAATACTTGGATTTGCTCATAATGATGAAGTATATACATCGATAAGTAGACTCTTATTAATGAGAGTAATGTCTAATAGAGTTTTATATATTCTTACTCACTCGGAATAAATATAGTTTGACACAGTTTATCCGTGTCTTTATTTTCTTGTTTACTATAGGGTTCAATGTAAAACAACTCTTTTATGACAAGAAGAACTTGCATGTCATATGATATTTCAAAGTTAGTAATCTCATACTTTAGTTTTAAATAGTTATTTATTTCATTAAGAGAATACTTTACTCTAGGGATGTTCAAAATGAGTGGATTCCCTACATCAAACTTAGATAATAACTCTCGTATAATATTGACTCTATATAGTTCAGTATGCTAAAAGAGAGAACTTAAACAGGAATTCAAGAGGATAGCAAACTGAAAATGTCTATCACCATTTTGGAATCAAGTCAAATCTAGTCAAAGTCTAGTAGTGGGTAAATCCTTTGGTTAGTTATAACTAAGGTTGTCTTGTAAGCAAGAAATAATCTTGTTTGAAAGATTGAAATGACCTCATAGTCAAAAGAAGACTAAAGGAAAATTGTTTACTTAAGACATGTTTCTAGCATTAGAGAGTTTGTCATTCCATTGTGATGGGATAGGTTAGATAAAACCCTAGATTAAACCTAGAAGGGTTAAATATTATTTAAACACCTTTATGGTTATAACCCGTTTTAGTTATTTTATGTGGGTCGACATTAAAGGGTCGAGAACCCTAAATAATAAAAGTTTATTTATATCTTATCGTAAAGAGATTTGTTATTAGTTGATGATGTTTAACCTTAGGTAGAGAAGCCTATTTGTTTGATTTCAAGTCGACTTGAGATATAAGTTTTAAGCCTCAGGTTTTGGAAGCATGCAAGATGTACTATTAAATGGTTAGTCAACCATAAAGAACTTATTATACCTAATTGGTCACAACTTCTATTAGCTATTACTTGTTGATAAGTGATGAATCTCAAATGTTGCAAAGATGCAAAGAGATAGTCATTCCATAAGGTATATGGAGCAGTGACAGTGTCTTATGAATTCACCTAAGTTAGAAAGACTATATTTGAATTAGATAAAACTCTTTAGTTAAAACTTAACTTGACCCAGATATGGTAATTATTTATATTAAATCATTGAGATCATTATATAGATCATGATTGAAGGGACAAGTACCCTACCTATGTATATTTATTCTTACTTATAAGAAAGGAAACAATTTCCTGGACTATGATGCTTAACCTGGGTAAGGTAACCATCTTAGTCATTATAAATCAATTTAAAATTCTTATGAATTGAAAAGTCTTAGATCTCAAGTATTGTAATGATGCAATGAGAATCCTCGTAAAGAAAGATAGTCGATAAGGTCTATGGAATATAGACAGTGAATGAAAACTTGTCTAGGTCGGGAAGACTAAAATATTGAAATTGTTAGGACTTCATAAGTTAAACGTAGTTGACCAATTCAAATTGTAGGAATATGATAGTATCCAAGTCGAGTTGGGGTGGGTGAACATTACGATAATGTTCATTGCGAACGTCATTTTATATTGAAACTATGGCCATAGTAATGCATTTGTTTTCTACATGCATTGTCAGTTCACTGTATCTAGATTGTACAACCTATCAGAAATCATACTTAGATAGAGTTGTGTAGGATACAACAGTATGTACTCAGGAAGGAAAATTACCACTGGTCACCTTTGGTCTATATTCCTCATGAAGGGTAGGGCCACTTCCTATGTGGAAGATGTGTGGGAGACCGCCGGTCTATGGATGGAGGTAAACCACTAGAAAGATACTCTCTCTCTCTCTAGCAGAAGACATGCCGAGGCTTGTGATAAAGATGTCAGATTTCTGGATGTAGTATATCTTTGAGACTTGTATTTATTGGGACTATGTAAAACATTATCTAATGCATATATTTGTAATTGATTTACTTTTGTAAACTTTGTACTTGAAAAAGAGAATATGGTTTATTGTATTTTGTAATGAGAAATCTAGTAATTGTAGTTACTTGATTATATGTTGAATAAAAGAAAAAATTTCTCTATCTCATTTTTACCTTGTTAAATTACTTTATGGTAAATTTTCTAGTTTTTCTATGTTTTTAGAACGTGGATGTTACACAAACCCTCCCTGTAGACTGTGTAAGACCTCACCTTTCTTCAGGAATAAAGCCATACCATCCAGATCAGAGACTTTTCTCATTTTCTTGTGCTTGTACCATTGGTAGGCATGCCCATCACCATCCTGATAACTTCCTTTGAGATTTCAAACCCCACACCACCCACCTTGACCCGTCTACCCTCCAACGACTGCAAGAACTACATAGAAAGGTTTTCATCGTGCCCTTGCAGGCATTCAAAATAGGAAGCCACCCCACCCTCCTAACATATGTGCTAGATGGTCTCATTGCACTTAAACTCTTCACAGGATTCAGGCTCAATACGAGACCTATCACCCCCCATTCTTAGGTTGCATCTATTTCTCACAGACAATCTAGAAAAAAAATTAGCACTGGTTAACTTAGAAACTTTCAATTTGTAGATAATATCCCGCAAACCAATATTCACACTCAAGTTAATGAGTAGAGTGTCCCTTTGCTAGCTAGGGTGATGTACTTTCTTAAATTCACAATATGTGAATGGGATTTTCCTTTCCTCTCATAGATGATATTCATTAATTGGTCATAATTACATGTTCTGCGGGGGCTTGTCAAGTTAATACCTCTATTGCTCTAGTGCCTGGCCATGTGGAACCCCACCTCTGGCCTCCACATCATGCTGGCAAGATGGCTATCCTTTGTAGAGTGGTAGACCCAATCTCTAACCTGTCTAAGCTGGCCATAATTCATCGCACCACCTAATCCACTAGTACGCAAAGCCATATGGCAATCAAGCCGAGAACCCATCTGGCACCTAATGTACCCCCTAGGCCAGCGGATAGAGGGGTTTATAATTGCTAACATGAGAGATCAAGGGCGGGACCTTACTCCTTTCCAAGAAGGTTTTGTATCTGAACAGGTAGATTTTCCTTTCTTTTCCAACATCTCCATGTGTCCAAGCTCTGCCCAAGGTTGGCCAAACCATCAACCACTTTATTGCCTTCATGATACACATGCCTAATTTCTTTCTGAGTGAACCCAGACAGTAAGAAGACAATGTCATCCGTGATATCTTTTAGTTTCCAACTGCTATTAGACCTACCAAGAGCAACATCAATAATAATTTTTGATACTCCCTCCACTTGCAACTTATCCATTCCCATAGAGTGATCAATTTTGAGCCCCCACAAAATGGCCAATCCCTCCGCCACATTATTGGACTGGATACATATGCACCCTGCATAAGTAGCAATGAAAACCCCCCGACTATCTTTGAAAATCCCTCCACCACTAGCCAACCCAGTGTTCTTTTTTTCTACTCTATCAAAATTAAGTTTTATCCAGTCCTTGGGAGGGGATCTCCAATAGGTGTTTTGTCTGGCCATCTTTCTGGAATTGTCAATCTTGGTCATATTCACTATCAGACCCCAGTTCTTGGCAATCAGCATTTCCACCTCAGTAGGGGGTTCCTTAGCCACTTGGAGAGTGTTGGAGAATGTGTTCTCAGAGACCAACTTGCTAAAGGAGTAGAAGAACTCATTAGCATTTTTAACTTTTTCTCTGAATATTCTATTGTTCCTTTCGTTCCACACACTCCACCCCAGGTGTGGGGGAATTTGTATCCAAAGCTCACTAATCCTAGGGTGTGAGAAAGGAGTAAGCCAGCTTTGGGTGAAATCCTTGAAGTTTTCAGGGAAGACCCAATCAAGGTTAAGTTTCTCTATAGTTTTTACCCATATCTCTTTCAAAAAATCACAATGGAAAAGAAGGTGATGGATGGACTCTTCTTATTTTAGACATGGAACACATATGTTGACCAATTGGAAACCCCTTTTATTGAGGTTATCGATAGTAAGGATTTTATTATGTGCTACAGACCACCAGAAGAAGTTAATTTTAGGGATCATCTTGTTATTCCAGACCCTCTTCCAAAACAAGCTCTCTTGTCCAATGATCAGCAGATTGTAATTTGATTTGACCAAAAAAATCCCCTTTTGATCCTACCCCTAGAGCATTTCATCTTTGTTAATGATGATTGTTAGTCATAACAACATGCATAAAAGTTTGCACAACAAACCTTTATTATTTTGTAAAGTACGATCAATTTAAGATAAACTGATGACCCCAAGGCTCTGTTGATCAGGTCATGATCGTCTGACATTACTCAGAGGTTGATGTGACATGCTATTTTCCATTTCAAGGGGTCTTACATTTGTCTAGATGATCAATAATGTAATTGTATTCTATAAATTTACTTCACAAATGAGGTTATTTCTACTTTGTTCCACAGATCACTGTGATATTTGTAAGTTTGATCAATTATTCTAAACATTGATCATCATGAACTTACACATGCTTCTACACTATATATTTATTCAAATAATGTGTCTACAAGTGGATATTCATATGTTTATCATGGATACTTATTTGCATTTGCATGATATTTATCAATTTGACATGCTTTCACTCAAAATATGCTCTGTATTTTCAATGATTTATGAGGTATAGGCATATTTCTTATTCATTCGATTTGGATTGTATGTTATTTGCAATAATGGAGGTGATTTGTAATGAAATTCAAAGAAATTTAAAGAAATACTTCTAAATTTAGTGAACCTTTAGCTATTGAGTCACATACATTCAAGATACAGTCATGAAGAGAAGAAATCAAACCATAATTCACCAGGTTGTTCCACAGCTAGGTATGGTTGATGCTAACTTCAAAGGAACAAAGAATGAAAACAACATATGCAGACTGAAAAGAACTCTAAGGAATGCAACTAATCAATGCATATATCCAGATTCCACTCATGGATTACTTAGGATTTACAATGATTTGTAATCAAAACAGATTCTCTTTCATTAAGTATGCAAAACATGTACATTCACAATAACCTTGAAATTAGTCCTGAATTCTTCAGAAATCAAATTTCAATTAAGTTTCTAATGATCAAAAGAGTGCACTCCATCCCCTTTATAGAATAAGGAGAGGAGGTGGTTACAAATGACCAACGGTCAAGATTTATCAATTCAGATCAACGGCTAATAATTCCTCATTGACTTTGTTAACTTCTTCCTCTGTGGCACAAGTTGCCAGCTGGCAACTATCTGGCAAAACTTACTATTTATAAGCAGCCTATGCATATGTTTACCTGATGATGCATCTATACTTACTCTTTATGTCCCTCTTCTTATTCACTATCTTCTTCTTCATCATTCTCTTTAGTTTCTTCTTCTTCATTTTCACTATCACTTTGATGTAAATCATCCCTTATATGCACCTTTATTGTTGCCTTGATAGACTCATATGCTTGGACTATCCTGTCAACTTCACCTTCATCTTGGACTTTAGCTTTTATTATTGCATGCTTGTGAGAGTGGAATTTTGCCTTGAGGGCTTCCATCTTGCTTATCCTGCTATTTAATGTCTCATTATAAGTCTCCACTATGACTTTTATTCTCATGATTTTATCCATCACTTCTTTGGTCAGGTGGTTCAGGGGGTCCTCTATCACTTGTTTGAAATTGTCATGAAAGGCCTTGACAGCAAAATCTGCATCTTGCTTCTCAATTTTCCCCTCTACTTTCCCTTCCAAAGCCTCCAAGGTTTTTGCCTCATGTGCCATCAGGGTATGCAGCTTGACACTAATATCCCTAAGCTTGCCGCTACATCTCTTTAATACATCACATTCAAATCTAATATCTTCATACCAGATTCCTAATAGTAGGGCAGTGTTATTATCCAATATATTACTGCTTATCAAGATTTGTGCATCAATCTTCTTCATCTCACCTAGAGCATCTAGGTCCTTCTCCAATTTAAATGACCTTCTGCCTACTTCATTTTGCAGCTTGTCCACTTTTCTCTTTAATGCGCCTAAAGAATTCCACCTCTCCAAAGAGGTTTTTACCACATCCTCTACCTTAGCAAGGGCTGACCATACCCACTTTTCCATAACCAGTTCCTTATGCTTCATCAAGTCTAATACTGTGATCTCCTCTTGAGATATGATGGTTAATGGAGTGGTTGTATTGGCCTATGTATGATCAGGATTAATTAATCCTTTAATGAAAGAATGTAATTGATCAATGTGCTCTTTTTGCCTTTTATTCTTTTCTTTTTCTCTCTTCACCCTTTGTGTTAGAGAGTCAATTATGTCTTTTCCCTCTTGGCCTTTTTGATCTTCATTTGCAAAACCTCGATCAACATTAGTGATCTGGAACACATCAAGGTTTATTTGGCCTTTCTCTTTCTCAACCATGGGCATGCCCACTTGTACAGTTCTCCTACCTATTGTAGGATCTCTCTTTATTGCCGAGGTCATCCTAGCCTTTCTCTTGGGTTTCATCATGTTCCCGGAAAATAATGTGGATACATCAAAATCCTGTAGCTCTTCAACCTATTGTTGGTGCACCTCTCTTTGCAACCAATAAGGTGCATCACCCCTAGGTTCCTCATGATCACCCATTTTATTCTACGTGTCTTGTTTTCTAGTGTCAAGTTATGTCCTCAATGGTGACTATTGTTTCCTGATTTCTTCCTCATGTACCTTATCATGAGGGGGATCTTACTGGGGTTCCTCTTATTGAGGGACTTCCTTTTGTGGAGGGCGGCACTCTTGTGAAGTATTGACACTCTGATCTTGTGTCTCCCTTTGCGAGATTTCCTTTGGGATTTCTTGATCTTTCTCTCTAGGTTCATTTTGTAGTGAGTTGGCCTCTTGAGGAGTCTATGTACTCTTGCCTTGGAGATCACCTTGATCACCCCTGGCCACATTATCCATTTCTTTCTCAGTACCCGTGTCATGTGCTAGTCTATGTTCTTCACCTTTTGGTGCGCTAATATTCTCTAAACCGAGCTCTTCCTGACCTGACCTTTCTTCAGTTCTAAGTGGACTCCTACGATCTCCCCTCTTAGTGTGTGGTGGGGATACATTTTTTTCCTACTGAGCATCTCTGTTGGGCATCCCCTGATCACCCCCACTCTGAAGTTGCGCTTCTGATTGTTTTGGTTCTGTGGGTGCCTTATTTTGGTCTTAGTCCTGATCAAGTGGAGCCTCACCTCTATTGGTATGCCTTGTCTCATCAGCCCTTTTGGGATTCAAAGGTAGATTATTGTCTCTACTTGGGCTTATATCACCCCTAAATGTTAGGTCTATTGCTACAGGGCTTGTAACTTGATCAACTAACTTGTCCAACCCTAATAGTTGGGCTACCTTCTCCAGAATGTCCTATTTTGTTCCATCCATTTGCCTTCCTTCTTGTAACGTCCTCATCTGGGCCAATGGGGTCCCATGAGGAGTCATCATGGTATTAGCAACTAGGGTTTCCACGCGTTGGGTGGTTACATCTTGGACTACATCATCTAATAGCTCCACAGTGTCATCTAAGGGAAAAGGAGACTCCTTTCTAGCCCTTTGTGTTTCCTTTTCTTTTTGCTCCTCCATTCTCTCAGTCTTAAACTAAATTATCTCTGGAATGGGGACTTCATGCTATAATTCTCTCTTGAACGTTGCACTACCGATACCCATTAACATGATGGGATCAGTGATAACTTCCCCCCTCATCGTTGTTCTTCGCTTCTTGGGTGACAGTTTCTATAGCACCTACTTCCTTTTCTTGCTTGTTATTAAAAAGTCATCATCCCCAGGTTCTTTATTCACTTATTCCTCTTCTAAGTGATCATCTTCTTCTAAATCATCTTGTAGAACCTACTTTTCAACCTGCACCTCTGTGCTCTCAATATCAGGTCTTAATATCATCTTGGTCTTTGGTTTGTCTGGGGGTAGTTGTGATGTGGATACATGGGAAGATGTAGATGCCCCATCACATTTAGATACAACTCTTTCAATGATCACCCCCTTTGCCTCATTCTCTGCCTTCTTACCCTTAGAAGGTATCTTCTTTTGTTTTTCGGTGGGTAGTCTCTCCCCATTGGACTTTCTCTTCTCAATCAAGAAATCATCATACTCCTTATCTGATAACTCTTGTCTCTTATTCTTGCTGCCCACGGTGATAGCCATGCCTTTCTTTTTTAGTTTAGTGACCTCTACATCCACCCACCTTTGAGTTAGTTGGATCACCCCTTGCATTATTTGATCCCAGGACATATCCTCTGGCTGTGTAAGATTAGGGGCTGATATGGTGTCATTATACACCTTCTCGTTCTCATATTCATCAGACATTATCTCTCCATAATCATTATGTAATTTGGCAGGCACTGAGATGCAGTCAAAATTCCTGACTTGATTCAGCATGAGCCTTTGATATTTTCTTCTTCTTACCTCAGCTTCATCATCACAGTTAGTCCAAAAGTCCTTCGGATGCTTTTGGTGTATTTGTTTACCTAGTAGTTTCTGCATCCTGCCATAAGGGTCATATGATCTAGTGAGAGGAAATGGCTGTAAGTACATTAATTTTAGTCCCCCAATAGCATGCTTAATGCTCTATGAATTTGGTCATAAATACCACCCTATGTATACTGGAAATAAAACTGGAGGAATCTTCTTCTGCACTTTAGAAGCTTTAACTACTGTAGACAACTGTCTAACAAACTCCATCAAATCCTTCAATCCTGATATATGAAAAGTTAGCAAATTGGATAAACCAGGCTCCATGTTTATAAATGACTTCTTGAGCTTCCATGCTCAGCCTCTTGGTCCTATCCTCCTCCATTGTTCTAACCAGATGCATTGAGAATGCATCATTCACCAATTTGTAATCTTGGAGGTATACTTTTCTTTGTAGTTGGGGATAATGATCCCATATATGCGTATCTCTAGTGCTATTCCCCAGCCTTCCCACTGTCTATAGGGCATCAAATGTTCCTCAGGAGGCAAAGGAATACACAAGATAAGATGTCATGTAAAATAGGCATGCCTGTCCTCCTAGCTTCCTCGTCCCTTCATCCAAGCTATCATTGATGCTGTTAGCCCACCAAGGTTTGTTATCTAAATATAATACCATATGGATGATACTAAACATCCAGTTCTCAAAATTACCAGCATGTGGCCTGTCAATCATCCTGCTTAACAAGGCAATCATGTACTGATATTCATCATCAAAATCAAACTTATACAGGTACACTGGAAGCTTGGCCGAGGCCATGTAGGTGCTGCTCTTTTCTCTCCAATGATAATTTCTTTTTCGGGCATCCTTATTATTATTGTCATATTCCTTCTCCAATTTGTGGAGATCTACCTTGACCACCTTATTTCCTACTGGCAAGTTGAAAGTAGCGATGAGGCCTTCGACTAAGAAATCAACGTATATCCTGTCGTGTTTCTCTACCCTTCTAGTTTCTGGGTTATAATTCCTGGCACACTCGACCACTAGTTCTATGGCATCCATGGCATATGGGAAACCTACTGTGTGCCACATACTAGTCGTGAATACTCTGTCTAGTATAGGGTTATCTGTATCATCATCCAATTTTCTGGTCCATTCATCTAAATCCATACTCCCTTGATGTGTATCTCTGATGACACCATATCTAAACCCTACTCCTTCAGGTTGGACAAACATAGGCTTCAAGAATTCAGCCTCAGATCTATTCCTTCTGATGTTTGCCATTAGATCTTGCAATAAGCATGACATATCTTACCCTATGGTACCCATATGCATTTTCAACAATATCATGCATCATCTTTATTACTTATCACCTTAAAACATTTCATGCATCACCATGTGGATTCACCCTAGTAAAGATAAGTATTTTACCTAGACAATTATAGAAAATGACAACGGAGAGGGTATCGAAGTTACTTACTTGATGTCGCTTTCCCTTTCAGATTATATGATTGATAACAGGAAACACTATAAGCTTGTGGGGTCAGTCGTTCTGTTCTGTTGTGTTGATTATCACAATCCGCTAACTGGTGTCTGATGAAGGTTTTGACTTCTAGAGCTCTGTAATTCTCTATTAATCGTAAGGTAAATGAAAATAACCTTAGAATTTTACTTTTAAATGGATCAATACGACAAATTAGGGTTTAGTGTGTTGTTCTGATCTGATCCATCGATCATTTGCATGGATCTCATAGATGCCACCAAGTGTTTGCTTTGTATTTGAAATAGGCAGGGCCTCATCTACCATTTTGATTGCATTTAATGCTAGGGAGTGATCTTTCGAAAATTAATGATATTTGAAAATATGACCCCCCTCGAATAATATGACCCCCTTATCTTGCACGGGATAATCATTTACTAAAAATCAGGATGATATGGTTAACCTTTGACCATAAAGCATATCAGGTCATGAAATTAAGATCAGGGGTACTTCAAAAATATGACCCCCCCTAGGAATAGATCGTGATGACATTATCATGCCATCGATGTTCTTTTAATTATCGATTTTGGTGACGTCATCGTCATATTGAAAAATATGACGGATATTTGGATAAATGACCCTCAGCAGGTCGAATGAGATGATGACATCATCATCGGGATGATTTCCTTCGTTTACTAGAATTGAATGATGTTATCATCATATTGGCACATGGCGATATTTGGTAAGATGACTGATGTTAAAAGTATGACCCCCTGTGAATACATGAGGCTCTTTGACGGGTAGATACTGGCTCTTATTTAACTTTGACGTTCGCGTATCGGGTACCTAACGAGTTATGGGTGATAATTCTAAGTCTGGGTGATCTTAGAGAATATGACTGATGTTGGAAATATGACCCCCTATGGGAAATATTAGGGTTGACCAAACTTTGACTCAACATAATTCTCCACTCTTAAACAATATTGGGGTGATCCAAAAGGCAAACTTGCTTGGAATTTTGTGTACTTTCCAACCATGAGGTTTATTATAGAAAATATTGACTTTGGCAACTGACCTCATCTGGTGGTGTATCTACCCTATCCAAGGTGACATACATGATTAATTTTACCAAACTACCCAAAGAAAGAAACAAGCAAGCAAAAAGCACAAAGAAAAGTTGGGTCCCTATTTTGCTAAGGCAAAATGGGGCATGTTGTGTAACCACACAACAACTTTCCACCAAAGAAAACAATCAAATTCAAATGATTCAAGTGATATGATCACATTCTAGCATAGCATTTTAATTCTTTCTAAGCATAAGCATTATGACCTTTCTGAATGGTATGATGTTCATCATTGCAGCAATACTAGCAAGGGATCAAGTGTGTGTAGATGATTAATTATCCTCATCTTGAAAGTAAGTTGAAAACATGAGTAACTAGTGTTAGGCTACATATTTTGAGATTATCCCTCATAGCCAACCTAGATAGAGCCTTGCTATAGCAGGCATCCATAGCCCCAACAAGGTTATCTATACAATCCCCCTAAGTAGAGCCCCACTGCCAGCATGCGTCTATAGCCCCGGTAGAGTTACTTAGATGGCCTAATTTTATTCTTTTGAATTTTCAATATTTATCTCTTTTGTTCATATGATATCATCATGTAAGCTCAATATGCAAGGTGTGGTCACTTGCTAATTTAGGTTGGAGATTGCATTGGTAGCAAGGGAGTCCCTTTGGATTTTTCACTTAACACCTATACTTATGTGTTACACAAACCCAAGGTTGTTAAGTGAGTCATTGTGAAAATATCCTTAGTTAAGAAAAGGCACCATGATGAAAAGGATATCACAGACCTGATCAAAGATACTCCTCAAAATGAATCATAACCTATATAGGAATTTGTTCTCATCACTTGAATCCTAACAACTTGAGTGTTTTCTCGGGGTGATAAGTTGCATCATCTTGACTAGCCAAAACAAAAACTTGACAAACAAACAAACAAACCAAAACAAAATTGTACAAAATAACTATTCAATAAGCACACTATGATACATTTGACTTAGATAACCCTGTTTCAGGATTGGAAGTAATGCTTGAGGAATTGTCTATTAACTGGTAATGGGACATCCTCACCGGTTAGAGTTTAAGTCTATAGGTACTGTCTCCTAGGATTTCCAAAATTTGAAAAGGACCTATCCAAAGTTTATCAAATTTACCTTGATCACCTTTCTCTTCATGTGCTTTATCCCACATAAGGACTAGATCTAAAATCCTAAAAGCTTTAACTTTGGCTCTTTTGTCAAACTAGCGTTTGACAACAGCCTGATGTTTAGCAAATTGGTTAATTGCTCTATTTCTTTTTTCTTCTAGGTGCATCAGCTGAAGTAACCTGACTTCTTGTTTGCTATCTATGCCTAGATATTCTTGTGCAAACTACAATGTGGGGATCTTTAGGTTAGTAGGGAGGATAGGATCCACCCTAGATACTAGTTGATAAAGAGAGTTTCTTAATGCAACCTTCATCCTAGTTCTATCTACCCATAAGGAATATTTTAATAGGGTGTTCCATTCCCTTGGATTTTTCTCTATCAATTTCTTTATGATATTCAATAAGTTCTTGTTTGTAGACTCTGCTAGTCCATTCCCTTGAGGATAATAATTTGAAGAAAATTTCAAAATGATCCCATGATCAAAAGCCCAACTTGATAGTTTTAATGATGTAAAGGCAAGTCCATTGTCACATACTAAAGCATAAGGAACTCCATTTCTAGTTATTATGTTGCTTTCCAAAAACTTGATCACATCCTCTGCATTGCATGTTTTACTACTGATAGCTTCAGTCCACCTAGTACAATAATCAGTGATAGTTAGTACATACCTGTGGCTTGAAGATGATGGAGGATTTAATGGTCCT
This sequence comes from Cunninghamia lanceolata, assembly GCA_027924645.1. Classification (NCBI taxonomy): domain Eukaryota; kingdom Viridiplantae; phylum Streptophyta; class Pinopsida; order Cupressales; family Cupressaceae; genus Cunninghamia; species Cunninghamia lanceolata. Next base: position 4,155,059 of record BSBN01000378.1, on the reverse strand, counting down.
ATGAAATCCATGCCCCATTGAGCAAATGGGCGCATCTCTATCATTGGTTGCAAGGGTTGAGTGGCATATCTTTCTCTGATAGCTACAATCTGACATGTATGACAACATTTAATGTGTTCAATAGTGTCCTTAAAGATAGTGAGCCAGTAGTATCCTACTCTAAGGATAGCATGAGCAGTAGCTAAATGTGATCCATGTGCAGTTCCAAATTTATCATGTAACTCTACTAATACTTTATCTGCCTCTTGCCTTTCTAGGCATCTGAGATATATTCCTTCATAATTCCTTTCGAAAAGGACTCCTCCTTTTATCATGTATTTTTGTGATCTTATCTTCAAGGATCTCCTCTGTGAGGCATGCAATCTTGATGGACATCTTCTATTGATCAGGCTGTGCCTGATATCTAAATACCACTCTTCAATTTCCTTAGCATTTATCACATATTGTTGGCTCATGATGTTAGGATCAATTTCTAATATCATTTGGCTCAAGGCTTGTCCTCTTACCAACTTCATGGGTGTTATATCCATATCATATTCTTAGAGAATTGTTATCCATTTAGATTTCTTTTGACTAGGCTCACTTTGCATTAGGAGCATCTTCACTGCTACATCTGGTACTACAACAATTATCTTACTTCTCAAAATGTAATGTCTAAACTTCTTGACTACACAAACTAAAGAAAGGGCTTGTCTTTCAACATCCATGTATTTAAGCTCTGCATCTCTAAATGGGCAACTCATGAAAGCTATAGGCTTTTCCTCTTTAGCCTCATTTCTTTGTGTTAATACTGCTGCAGATGTATGTTCTGAAGCGAATGAATATATGTAAAAATCCTTTGTATAATCTGGACTAATTAGAATAGGGGCATCAGATATTGCTTTCTTGATGTCTTCAAAAGTTGCTCTGGCTTCCGGTGTCCACTCAATTTTAGCATCCTTCTTGAGCATTGCATTCAATGGTCTAACAATCTCTGCAAAACTAGTAATAAATTTTCTAACAAAGTTTATCTTACCAAAGTAGGATTTCAATTCTTTCTTGCTTCCAGGAAGTTGTATCTTCATGATTGATTCCACTCTTGCAGGGTCAATGATGATCCCATTCTCTGTTATCAGATGACCTAATAACTTACTTGTGGTTACCCCGAATATGCATTTCTTGGGATTTAGGGATATTCCATAATGTTCACATTTCTTAAGCACTTTCTTGAGGTCTTCTATGTGGTCACCTCTTTTCTTGGAGAAAATTGTCAAATCATCCATGTATATGACTATGTATTTACCAATCAACCCCTTGAAGGCAATATGCATTGCTTGTTGAAAAGTGGCCCCAACATTTATCAATCCAAAAGGTATGTGTCTGTAGCAAATATACCCCACTTGGTGGTGAATGCAGTTTTCAATCTATCTATTTTATCTACCATCACTTGGTTGTAACCTAAAAAACCATCCAAAAATGACATCATCTTTACAGCATTTACTATTTGTAAGACCTCATCTAGTGAAGGTAGAGGATAATTATCCTTTTCAGAAGCTCTATTCATATTTTTGAAGTCTACACATAACCAGATGTCACCATTTTTCTTTCTCACAGGGACCCAATGGCCACCCATGCGGTGTGCCTCATAGGAAATATGATTTTGGCATTAAGCAATTTCTTTACTTCTTCAAAAATGATGGGCTCCAATAAGGCATTAACAGGCCTCTGTTTCTGTCTAAAGGGCTTGACATCTAGCTTCAATGGTATAGTATGGGTGATGATTGAGGTGTCATAAGTCTTCAACTCATCATAAGTCCAAGCGATAACATGGATATAATCTTTAAGTGCTTGATTTATTCATGGAATTTCTTCTTCTATGTACACCTTACCAAATAGGACATTCCTTTTTTCTTTATCTTGTCCTATGTTGACTAGTGAATATTCTCCTCCATCTGCTTTAGGGAGATCTTTCTGTTTCAGCATATTATCTAGATCAAATGCTCTTTCTAATTCTATCATCCCTTTGGGAATCTTGTTACTAGGCAGATCCATGATCTATTCTTCTTCCCAAGTATGATCTTCCACATTTATTTCATCTATGATCTGCGCATCAAACACATCTCTATTTGATATGAAGTCCAAAATTTGATGGTCATCATCAAACACCTAAAGATTGATGACATTATCTGGTACATATGGCATTGAGATTAATTCAACTGAAAACCTCTTTAGACCAGATATGGATAATGGCTCCAAAGTACTTGCATCTTGAGCCAAAGCATTTTCTCTATGATTCTATTCTCTAGGCACATGGGTGATGTTGAATGCATCAAAATCTTCTATCAAATCCCATACCCTGTGTATGTAATTAGACAACCTTTTGTAATTGCAAGAATATATGCCTCTCACTTGTCTTACCACTAATTATGAATCTCCATAGACATGCAAAATCTTTACTCTCTTTTTGAGTGCAAACAACATCCCATGAATCAGAGCTTCATATTCTGTCACATTATTTGTGCATGGGAATTGTAATCTATATGCTACTAAGTAGGATTTCCCAGCTGGATCAATGAGATCTATTCCTACTCTAGCTCCTTGCTTTGATTTAGATCCATCAAACCTAAGGATCCATGGCTTATCTTCAGTTAAAGGTTTATTTGGACCTTCTCTTTTCTTTTTAGCTCTGGCGGTTGCACCACCTGATATCCATTTCAAATTTGGTGACTCATTCTTCTCAAACTTCACCTTATCTGACTGATATGAAGCTGATATTTGTTTTTCTTTTTTACTATCAAAGAATGATCTTTCAAACAAAGCATCATCTGCTTCTTCAAAATATACAAACATAAAGAGAAAGTAGTCTTTGAATGTGGTGCTTCATGTAACATGCACCAAACTTCAATTAGAGCATCATGTGGAGAAGTATGTTGTAGCAGCATCTTCTAAATTTGTTTTGCTAAAAATTCTTCAAACTTGGTCAAATTACTATCTCTATCTTCATCGGACACTTCATAATCTAATCAATCAAACAATTAGTCCTTGGGGTGATATTCTTTTTACTCTTATAACTATTCTTAGTGCACACTAGGATCTCTTCTATCTTATGAATATAACTTTCATTGTGATATGTACCTGTAGACGATAAAAAAAAGTCAGTATCACTGTAACTATCTACATGACTTACCATGGGTGATGATGATCCTTTCTCACTACATGCCTGTTCCAGTCCCATCATGTCTAGACAAGCATCACAAGTTTTTTTCAGAATGTGCTTCATCATGTAACTGATGGTCATGATGTTAGTCATAAACAAGCATAGAATAAAAGTATACATCAACCTTTATTCATCTTGAAAGTTACGATGAATTCAGAGAATTCATGATCCCAAGTCTCTGGTGATTAGGTCTTAATCATTTGACATTACTCAGAGGTTGATGTGTGTTGCTATTTTCATTTTGGGGTCTTACGTGGAGCTCATCATCATGACACTATTCCTACAAAGATTCTTTACAAAGAGATCATTTTATACAGCTGTTTGATCAGATGATACAGAAATACTTAAATCTTTGCATGATATTTTCAATTATACATACTTTATCTTCAAATATGCTAAAGATTTGTGATTATCTACGAGATGTCCACATATTTGTATTGTTTGCTTGAGATTATCAATTGTTTGCAATTATGACAGTGAAATGCTCTGAAATTTAAAAGGAAATTGAAAGAAATGCTTCAAATGAATGTTGAACCTTCAACTATTGAACCACATGTACATTAGATACAGTCATGAAGAGAAGAAAACCAAACCATATGTTTACCAGGGCATTCCACAGCTATATACAGTTGATGCTAACTTCAAAGGAATTGTATGAAAATAACGTATGTAAGTAGATATGCACTCCAAGGGACGTAGCAGATCACCACATATATCCAGAATTCACACATTGATTACTCAAGATTTACTATGAATTGTAATCAAACAGTCTTCTCATTCATTAAGTATGCAAAGATATAAATATATACAAAACGCTTTGAAATGAGCTCTGAATATTTCAGCAGATGGATTTCAATTAAGTTTCAAATCCTTCAAATGAGGCATTCCTGCACCTTTTATAGAGCAAGGTGAGGAATCCGTTACAAAAGATCTAAAATCTTGATTTATCTATGAACATCTACAGTCAATATTCCTTCGACTAAGTCAACCGTATCAAAAAGGCACAAGTTGCCAACTGGCAACTATCTAAAATACTTATTTCCACTAAGTATCTGATGCTGATATTTGCTTTATGATGCATCATCATCTACTTTATCTGAATCATGTGCTTCATCATCAGGTGCATCACTTCCTGAACCTTCATCATCCTGATGATGATGACCCCGTATATGAGGCTGCATGCTGCTCTAGACCTGTTCATACCACTGCACTATTTTATCTATCTCTCTGCCATCTTGGGTCTTTGCTTTGATGATGGCATGTTTATGTGCCTCGTACTTGTTTCTGATGTCGTCCAGCTTATTTTTCCTATTGTTCAACATCTCATTGTAATGCTCCATTTTCATCTTTGTCCTCACCAGTTTATCCATGATTTCTTCCGTCAGTTGGCCCAGTGGATCATCTAAAACAAATTGGAAGTTATTGTGTAGAGCTTGGATTGCAAACTCTTCATCTTGATTGTCTATCTTCCCTTCCACTTTACCTTCCAATGTTTCCAAAATTTCTGCCTCAAAGGACATCATGTCATGCAGTTTTATGCTGATCTCTCTCAGCTTAGTATTGCATCTTTTGAGGACATCACATTCAAATTGAATATCCTTATACCATATATCAACCAATAATGCAGTGTTATTATTCAGTACCTACTTGTTGATAAGCAGTTGAGGATTTATCCTTCTTATTTCTCCTAGGATATCCAATACCTTTTCCAATTGGAAAGACCTTTTTCCTGTCTGCATTTGCAATTTGTCCACCTTTTTCCTGGAGTCACTGAGAGTACCCCACCTCTTTAGAGAGGCCTTTACCACTTCTTCTATAGTATCAAATGTGGCACACATCCACTTTCTCAAAATGGATGACTCATGTTTCATGAGATTCAACTTATATACCTCATCCTAGGAAATAGCAGTCAATGGAACTGCACGTTCAGTGGAACTATCTTCAGGATTAGTCAACCTGCCTATGTATGTATGCAACTGAGCAATGTGCTCTTTGTGTTGCTTATTTTTCTCTTTTTGCTTCTCAACCTTTTGAATTAAAGAATCAATGATGTCTTTGCCTTCTTGACCCTCTTGGTCTTCATTGGCAAACCCCAAGTCCACTGTGCTGATCTGAAATTCGTCTAAAGTAATTTTACCTTTTTCTTTATCTACAGTGGGGATTGCAATTTGTACAGTCCTCCTTCCAGTTGTTGGGTCTCTTTTAATGGCCAAAGTCATTCTGGCCTTCCACTTTGGTTTTATTATGTTTTCAGAAAATAAGGTAGATACATCAAATTCTTGAATTACAAAATCTACTTCTGCGTTTACTTCCTTTTCCAACCATGGGGATACCTGATCATGTTTCTGAGCATCATCATGACGTTCACCTTGACCTCTTGTATTTGTTAGCATATGTGATGGAGAAGGTGATTTCCTCAGTTCTTCTTCATGATGCTTGCCTTGAGGGTGATTTTGTGGTACATCCTCCTATTGAGGAACTTCTTTTTCCGGAGGAGCATCTTGAGGTGGAGGATCTTGTGATGTATCCATATGATGATCATGATGATCATGATCCTTCTCCTTTATTACCTCATCCACTTTTGACTTTTCCTCCTATTGAGGCACATTTACAGTAGTGGATATTGTGGAATCCTCCTTAGGTGCTAGTATTGGTTCTGAAACCACTATTTGTTCTGCACCTGTACTACTAACTTCCTGAACTGTAGTAGCAGGATCTTTTATTACTTTCTCCTCATCAGCCTTCTCTTAAATTTCTACTATAACAAGCTTTGCTGATGTATCCTGTTGGCTCTTTTCTAAAGTATGGCCTTCTGGTTCTGCCATCTTCACTTCTTTTGTATGTTGCCCTTTGTCAAGTGTGCCTGCTGGATGTTCAGGACTTATATCATGTCTACCTGTCAAATCTACCACTATAGGACTTGTCACCTGTGCAACTAGTGTGTCCAGCCCTATTTCTTGGGCTATCTTCTTTGGACTCTTCTCTTCTTTTGTTTCCACTTGCTTCATCTCTTCCAGTATTGTTTGAACTGTTGGAGTCTTGTGAGGGGTCATGTGTGTACCCACAGCAAGGGTCTCCATCTTCTATGAAGCTACTTCTTTCACAACCTCATTGTTAGATAGATTAATTGTCTCCTCTAATGAGATATGACCTCCCTCAAATGCCTTGGAGGTTTCTTTCATCTACTCTTCTGCAAGTTCAGTTTTGAACTTCACAATGGTAGGAAGTGGAACATTGTGCTGAAGTTCTTTATGCACAACTTCACTACTTGCCCCTTTTAACAATATAGGGGATTGTTTTATTTCACCCCTCATGGAAGTTCTTGGTTTCTTAGGTGGGGTAGATACCACCACCTGTGGGGCTTTTCTCTTCCTTTCAAATAACAGAGGGGGCTCCTCTTCTTCAGTGTCCTCCTCCATGAGGATATCTTCTTCTATTTGTTTTCCTGAGGATTGACCCTCTCCTTGGGTCTCAGCAATTACTACTTCTACTGCCTGGACCTGCCTGGACTTTTGTTTACCTGTCCTTGGAGGTGATGCTAATCCTAATCTGGATCCTAATGCTGCTGCCTCCTCAGCTGGAAACACTACCCTTTCAATGATCACCCCTTTGGGCTCATTATCAACTTTCTTACCCCTAGGAGGTCTCTTACTTCACTGTGGTTGTGGAGGAAGCCCGTCTCCTTTAGATTTTCTCTTTTCATTCATAAAGTCATCATATTCCTCATCAGGAATATCCTGCCCTTTCTTCTTGTTGTCCACAGTGATGGCAACTCCTTTCTTCTTCAATGCCTCAATTTGTTCATCAACCCAAGCTTGGGTTAGTTGTAAGGTCCTGGCAATGAAAGGATCCAAAGCTATATCCTCTTGTATGGTGAGGTCAGGTGCAGATGTTGTATCATTATATATTTTCTTTCCTTCATATCCATCTACCATTATCCTGCCATCATCCTTCTTTAACTGTTGAGGAATGGGGATACAGTCAAAGGTTCTGATTTGACTCAATGTCAACCTTTGGTATCTTCTTCTTCTGGCTTCTACTTCATCTTCACGATTCGCCCAGAAGTCTTCTAGGTGCCTCTTATGAATAGGCTTCCCTGTTATTTTCTGTATCCTCCCATAAGGATCATATGGCCTTATCAGTGGGAAAGGCTGCAACCGCATTTTATTCAAAGTGACCATCACCTTCTTAATACTTTCTGAATCTGGACATATATACCAGCCAATGGTGACTGGAAACAAAATTGGTGGGATCTTCTGAGCATCCTTATATGTTTTCAACATTGTGGAACTCTGTGTTATGAATTCCATTAGTATCACTGCATCCGTGGGGTATCTTGGCAGCATGAGGGGATGTCCTTCAAAACCCTCAATTCTCATATAAGAAAATGTGGCAAATTGAATATACTAGGCTCCATGCCTATAAATTATCTCTTGAGCTTCCATGCTCAATCTTTTTGTCCTATCTTCCACCATGGTTCTCACCAGATGCATAGAGAATGCATTATTTACCAATTTATAGTCTTGGAGGTAGTTAGCTCTTTGTAACTGGGGATGATGATCCCATATATGCACAGCATTGATTGTTCCTGTAACCTTCCCATCTATAACCAGTGCATCAAATGTACCTTTGTAGGCACAGGAGTAAACAATGTATGATGTCATATAAAAGGCACAATTTGAACCTCCCAGGTTCATTAGTTGCTCATGTAGAGCATCACTTATCAACTGGCCCCATAGTGGCTTGATGTCTGCATACATGCACATCATGATTACACCATACATCCAATCCCTAAAACTACCAGCATCAGGCTGGCCTGTGACCCTGTTGAGCAATGCAATCATGTACTGATATTCTTCATCAAAGTCATACTTAAACAAGTGCACAGGAAGTTTGGCCGCTGCAGGATATGTGTTGTTCTTGGACCTCCACTGATAAATGTTCTTCCTGGCCTATTTCTTATTACTTTCATACTCAGCTTCTGATTTCTTCAGGTCTATACTGTTAACCTTCCTGCCCAATGGTAGTCCAAACGTCTTGGAAAGACCCTTGATGGACAGGTTTGCATATATTCTTCCGTGCTTCACCACCTGTCCGGTTTCTGGATTGTAATTCTGGGCACACTCGATCACCAGCTCTGTGGACTCCATGGAGTATGGAAAACCAGTGGCATTGTACATTCTGGATATGAACCCTGCATCTAACAGGGTGCTCCTGTTCTTCTCATCGTTCATCTTGGCAAACCAGGCTTCCAAATTAGTATTCCCCTGATGTGTATCTGTTATGGCGCCATACTTAAATAGGATTCCCTTAGGAGATGAAAACATGGGCTTGCTAAACTCAGCCTCACACTTAGCTAACCTTTTGTTAGCCATTGATATTTGCAATTAACACAATTTGTCTTACAATGGGTATTCACATGTATGCAGATAACATTTTATCTTTATTAATCATCATGCCTACTGTATTTATTCAACATTAACTCATCATGGGATGCATAAACTAAAACCTGCAACATCATACATGAATATGCAGAAGCAACAAGATGAGGGTTTCAATTACTTACCTGGTTATGCAGATCCCTTTATACCAGTGGTTTTCTGAAAATGCTCTTAATTCTACTGATAATCACATGCTTCCTCCTACCTGTAAGCTTTGCTCATACAAGTATCGCCTGTATGAGGGTATGGAAAGCTGGTGCTCTGTAAAAAAAATAGTTTTATCGCAAGGTAAGTGTGAAATGACGATGAATTTACCTTTTAACCTTGCAATTAGGGTAAAATTAGGGCAAAGTCTGACACATTAGATTTTATTCATTGGATTTTTGCACGGAAACACAGGATTTTGCCAGGTGTTTCATCGGGCTTTGTGGTTGGTGGGAACTACCTACCATGTCTGTGCGCATTAAATGTTAATGGCGGTAACAGGAGTGGGGTGATATCCATATGACAGGATATATTCAAAAATATGGTGGTATTCAGATATCAGGTGATATTCTCAAATATCACCCTGAGTGCAATATGATCCTCCTCCTCTAGAGGAAAAACTATCCTCGACAAGATCGGGTGATGAACGCACCCTTTGGTCATGTTTAATACATTAGGAGGATATTTCGATGTATCGGGTGATGTTACAAACATGATGATGACCGGATAAACTATGTGTCTCTCTTTCAGAATATCGGGGTGACATCATCCAGATATTGGCTCATTATATCGTTAAGGCATCATGACGTCATCATCATATTATACGAGCAGGATCATGTTTAAGAAATTATGCCTCTGAGAGGTAAATGATGATTATGTCATCGTCATGTTTATTTCTTTGTTTATTAGACTTGAATGATGTCATCAAGATAATGGCCTAGGGTGATATTCCGCGACAGGAGGATATTAAGAAATATTGGGTTACATTGAGAAATATGATCCTCACGAAATACATAAGGCTGTCGACAGGTAAAGGTCGCTATCACCTAAGATTGATGTTTGGATATTTGGACCGCATGATTTATCGGGTGATAAATTGGATCAGGATGATCTTTCATAATATGACGGATGTTAAGAAATATGATCCTCCCCCTACGAATATCATGTTTGACTTAAACTTTGACCGTTCATAACTTCCACATCTTGATGAATATCATGGTGATACAAAAGGCAAACCTGCATGAAATTTGATGCTCTTTCTACATATGAGGTTTCTAGAACTAAATATGAACTTTGACAAACTGACCTCATGATGATGACTTACCCAGCCTTTCCATGCATGATGATCTGCATGACTTACTTTTACCAAACCGCCAGAAAACACGAAACAAGCCAAGCAAAAAGTTGGGTCCCTGTTTTGCTAAGTCAAAATGGGGCGTGTTGTGTAACCACACAACAACTTGCCACCAAAGAAAATAAACAAATTCCAATGATTCAAGTGATGTGATCACATTCATCCATATTAATCTAATTCTTTATAAGCATAAGCATCATGATCTTCTGAATGATAAAAGTTCATCATGGTAACAATACTAACAAAGGATCATGTGTGTGCAAATGATTAATTATCTTCATCTTGAAAGCAAGTTAAAAACATAAGTAACTGGTGTTAAACTACATAGTTGGAGATCATCCCTCATAGCCAACCTGGATAGAGCCTTGCTGCCAACAGGCGTTCATAGCCCCAACAAGGTTATCTATACAATCTCCCTAAGTAGAGCCCCACTGCCAGCAGGCGTTCATAGCCTCGGTAGAGTTACTTAGATGGCCTATTTTATTTCTTTTCTGATTTTTTTTTTTAAATTTGTATCTGATATCATCATGTCAGCTCATTTATACAAGGTACAGTCACCTGCAACTTTAGGTTGGAGATTGTATTGGTAGCAAGGGAGTCCCTTTAGATTTTTCACTTAACACCTACACTTGTGTGTTCAACAAACCCAAGGCTTTTAAGTGTTTCATTGTGATTGATTCACTTTGATCAAGAAAAGCCACCCTAATGAAAGGATATCACAGACCTGATCATGAGTACTTCTTAGAATGAATCACAACCTATGTCTAAATCTGATCTCATCACTTGAATCCTAACAATTTAGTTATTTTCTGTGGTGATGAAGTGCATCATCTTGACTAACCAAAACAAAAGCTCAACAAACAAACAAAGCAAAACAAACAAACAAACAAAACAACAACACAACTATACAAGCACTATACAAATGTACATTATGATACACATGACTATCATGAAGTCACTTAGGCTTGAAAATAATGTTTGAGAAACTGTCCATTGACTGGCAATGGGACATCCTCACCTATCAGGTTCTTAAGCCTATAAGTGTTGTCTCCTAGTATCTCAAAAATTTGAAAGGGACCTATCCATAATCTGTCAAATTTGCCATGGTCACCTTTCCTCTCATGGGCTTTATCCCACATCAGGACTAAATCAGATATCCTGAAGGCTTTAACTCTGGCTCTCTTGTCAAACCAGCATTTGACAATAGCATGATGTTTTGCAAACTGGTCAATTGCTTGACTTCTTTTCTCTTCCAGGTGCATCAGCTGAAGCAACCTGACTTCTTGTCTATTGTTTATGCCTAGGTACTCTTGGGCAAACTGCAAAGTAGGAATTTTCAAGTTAACAGGGATGATAGGATCTACCCCATACACTAGTTGGAAGGGTGAGTTTCCTAATGCAGTTTTCATTCTAGTTCTGTCTACCCATAAGGCATATTTCAGAAATGAGTTCCATTCCCTAGGGTTCTTCTCTATTAATTTTCTTATGATACTCAACAAATTTTTATTGGTAGATTCTGCTAATCCATTCCCTTGGGGATAATAGTTGGATGAGAACTTGAGTATGATCTCGTGATCAAAAGCCCAACTTGACAATTTAGTTGAAGTGAAAGCAGAACCGTTATCACTTACTAAAGCATAAGGAGTTCCATACCTGGTAACAATGTTGCTTTCTAGAAATCTAATAACGTCATCAGCAGTACATGTCTTGGTGCTAACAGCCTCTGTCCATTTGGTACAATAGTCAGTAATTGTTAAGACATACCTATGGCCTGAGGATGATGGGGGATTGATTGGTCCTATGAAGTCCATGCCCCACTGTGCAAATGGGCGCTCTTCCATCACTGGCTGCAAGGGTTGGGCAGCATATTTATCTCTGTTGGCAGCAACCTGACATACATGACAACATTTAACATGTTCAGTTGTATCTTTAAAGATCGTAGGCCAATAATATCCTGCTCTAAGGATTGCATGTGTTGTGGCCAGAGCTGATCCATGTGCCGTTCCAAATTTGTCATGTAATTCTGATAAAACCTTATTTGCTTCTGGTTTTTCTAAGCATCTCAAGTATATTCCTTCATAATTCTTCTTGAACAAGGTTCCTCCCTTCATCATATATTTTTGGGATCTTATCTTCAAGGCTCTTCTCTGTGAAGCTTGCATTCTTAGAGGACACCTTCCAGTGATCAGGATGTGCCTAATATCTGAATACCATTCTTTATCGTCTCTCTCATTGATCACATACTGTTGACTAGTAATATGTGGATCAATTTCTGATATCATTTGGCTTAAAGCCTGTCCTCTTACTAGTTTCATTGGTGTGATCTCCATGTCATATTCTTGTAATACAGTAATCCACTTGGCTCTTTTTTCACCAGGTTCACTCTGCATAAGCAACATCTTCACTGCTGCATCAGGCACTACAGCAATAACTTTGCTTCTCAGTATATAATGCCTAAATTTCTTTACTGCTTTGACCAGTGCAAGTGCTTGCATTTCAACATCTACATATCTTAGTTCAACATCCTTGAAAGGGCAACTCATGAAAGCAATTGGTTTTTCTTCTTTCTCTTCATTTCTCTAAGTAAGCACTGCTGCAGAGGTGTGTTCTGAAGCAAATGAATAGATATAAAAGTCTCTGGTGTAATCTGGACTGATAAGGACAGGAGCATCAGAAATAGCTTTCTTTATATCTTCAAAGGTAGATTTAGCCTCTGGTGTCCACTCAATCTGTGCATCTTTTTTCAACATGGCATTTAGTGGCCTGACAATTTCAGCAAAGCCAGTAATGAACTTCCTCACAAAGTTTATCTTACCAAAGTAAGACTTTAGCTCTTTCTTACTTCTTGGAGGTTGTAACTTCATAATAGACTCCACCTTGTTAGGATTAATGATAATTCCATCTTTTATGATCAGGTGGCCTAGTAACTTTCCTGTTGTCACCCCAAATATGCATTTCTTGGGGTTCAATGATATTCCATACTCTTCACATTTTTTTAATACATTTTTGAGATCAGCTACATGGTCACTTCTCTCCTTGGAGAACACTGCTAAGTCATCCATGTAAATGACTATACATTTTCCTATTAAGCCTCTAAAGGCTATGTCCATTGCTCGCTGGAATGTAGCTCCAGCATTTATAAGTCCAAATGGCATACGTCTATATGCAAATATCCCCCACTTGGTGGTGAAGGCAGTTTTCAATCTGTCAATCTTATCAACCATCACTTAGTTGTATCCTAAGAAACCATCCAAGAATGACATCATTTTGGCTCCATTTACAATTTGCAGAACTTCATCTAAGGAGAGTAAAGGGTAATTATCTTTCTCTAAAGCTCTGTTTAGGTTCCTAAAATCTACACATAGCCTGATGTCTCCATTTTTCTTTCTCACTGGGACTAGATTTGCAACCCAAGTGGAGTGCCTTATAGGAAAGATTATCCTGGCATTTAACAACTTCTTGACTTCTTCAAAAATTATTGGCTCCAGCAAGGCATTGACTAGCCTTTGCTTCTGTCTGAAAGGTTTAGAATCTCGCTTGAGGGGAATAGTATGAGTTATGACTGATGTATCATACGTCTTCAGCTCATCATAATTCCATGCAATCACATGTATGTAATCTTTGAGGGCCTGAGTTATCCCTTCTAACTCTTTTGGTGTGCACACTTTACCAATCAGGACATTTCTTTTGTCAGCATTTAGCCCAATATCCACTTGTAAATATTGTCCCCCATCTGCCTTGGGCAAATCCTTCTGCTTTAGCATGTTATCCAGGTCAAAGGCTCTTTCTAGTTCAATCATGCCTTTGGGGATCTTGTTGCTAGGTAATTCTAATATTTCATTTTCTTCCCAGGCATGTTCTTCCATGTTATCTTCATCTATGATCTGAGCTTCAAATATATCTTTGTTTGAGATGAAATCCAGAATGTGTTGATCATCATCAAACACCTAGAGATTGGTCACATTGTCAGGTACTAAAGGTACTGACACCAATTCTACTGAGAATCTCTTCAAGCCTGATATGGACAAAGGCTCTAATGTACTGGCATCTTGTGCTAAAGCATCTGCCCTATGATTCTGTTCTCTTGGCACGTGGGTGATATTAAATGTGTCGAAGTCTTCAATCAGGTCCCACACACGATGTATGTAGTTAGATAGCTTCCTGTAGTTATAGAAATAAATTCCTCTCACTTATCTTACAACTAATTCTGAATCCCCGAAGACATGCAGAATTTTTACTTTTTTCTTGTGAGAAAACAGTATCCCATGAATCAGAGCCTCATACTGTGTTACATTGTTAGTACAAGAAAACTGTAATCTATAGGCTGCTAGATAGGATTTTTTTGATGGATCAATGAGGTCAATTCCTACCCCAGCACCTTGCTTGGATTTGGATCCATCAAACCTTAGGATCTAGGGTTTATCTTCAATAGGATGTTTAGTTGAACCCTCTTTCTTCTTTGTAGCTCTAACAGTTGCACCAGGTGATATCCATTTTAACTTAGGGATTCAACCTTTTCAGATTTTACCTTTCCTTTCTTTTGTGAAGCCAATGGCTTTTCTTTCTTTTCAACATTAGTAGGATGGTCCTCTGAATTTAGTAATGTATGCCTTTTCAAAATGTGTAAACATAGAGAACACATGGTTTCTGAGTGGGGTGCCTCATGCAACCTACACCAACCTTTAATCAAGACCTCTTGGGGAGATCTATGTTGCTACGTCATCTTCTCTATCTCTTTTGCTAAAAATTCTTCAAACTTACTCAGGTCACTACCTCTGTCTTCATCAGACAATTCATAGTCTGGCTCCATAAAACAATCACTCCCAAGGGTGATCTTTTCTTTCTTCTCAACATTTATCTGCTCATACACCAGAATTTCTTCTGTTCTTTGCATATGTTCTTCATCATGATTCGTCACCTTTTCTATGGTTCCTGCAAAAGACAAACAAGAATCAGTGTCATCATCATTACCAGATGTTGATAGAGAGGACTCTAGGCTGCCTGCTCTGCATCCTGTAGGTGTACAAGACTGTTTGACAACACTAGCCTTCCTACCAATTCAAAGTGCTAAAAGACATACTCTTTGCAGAGATGGAAAACTCTACTTTTCTGCTTGGTGTGGGACACATACCTTGTCCTCACTACTTCCAAGATACTGCCTCAATGGCACATAACTTTTTGAGCCCGTTGCCCACCCTTCTCACTCTGTTCAAGGGTCTGGACTGCTTGGTGCTCACTTTCCTTCTCTCTATTTTTCCACCCCTGCAAATCTATTTTCCTACTTGTTTATCTAGCCGGACTCCTCACTAAGCTCGCCTAGAACAAGCATGCATTGCCTCTAACCGGTGATCCGACCACCCCACAAAAGAAAAACAAACAAAGAGCATGGCTCTGTTTGATGACCTCCATATTGTACAATGGAACTTGAGGAGTCATCAAAACAGAGTCATGGTCTGCAAAAGAAAACAAAATTGCAGAAATAGAAAAGACTAATCTACTTCAGAATGGTAAACTGAAAATAGAAAAGAAATACACAAATGATCGAACTGCTGTATTTTATTTCTGTTCAAAAATTCTGATTACATCAAAATGCTTCACACACCAAAATTTGCTTCTTCAATTCTCCTTCTGAACTCCTTACAGAAAGAATGCTACATTTTATGTATTTGCTCATGTCTGTTATAGGACGGTTCAACTTCCATACTGGTTGGTATTCCAACTGTCAGTTCAGCGTTGTGCTATCGGCAAGATAACACAGATGTCTCATCGAAACATACTTATGCTTTCCCATCGGCAAGACAGATTCTTTGTCTCACCGATCATATTCTTCCCCTGTCGATATGCATTCTATTGACTTTCGCATTCATGAGAACTTTTAGTCCCACATGCACCCGTTCAAGTCAGCCACTACGGTTTATATATCCGACGGCTTAGTAAACTATTGTCGGCACTTTTGCCGCTGACGACCCCTATCTACCCCCATCGGCACAACCCAAACTATCGGCCAACATTCAACCATGAACTCCGATAGTACCTTGTCTCACTGATACCAAGTCTTCATCCTCCGTCGGTGTGACCACTGTGCATCGGCCTAAAGCCTTAAAGCTATGCTGATAGAAGTCCTTGCACCGACGTCCAACTCCATCGGAGGAACACATAGCTATCGGAGTGACTTTCATAGCCATCGCCGATAGTAAGCCTCATACCGATGACAAGCCTCAGCAACACTTCATTAGACAGACAATTAATATCGGAGTGACACCCACATCCTTCACCGATAGTGATTCTCATGCCGATGGCCTTCACCAACCTTTACCACTCCATCAGGGTAACACCAAGCGATCGGAGACACAACCACAGGCTCCATCGATGACCACCCTCATGCCGATGGACATCACACATCAGTAAGACCTTCTCCTTTGGCCTAACCTTCATACCTCCTCCCGATATGCATCTCACGCCGATAAGTGTCTTCGTTGGCGAGACCTACTTTATCGGTGGGACACTAGCTGTCGATATAGTTTCTCAATGCTCGGCCGATGAGCTCTCTCACTCCGATGGACCCAATTTGTAAAAGCATCAACTTCTTCCCACACCTTCCCAATTTGAAAACAAAAACATCACACCAAATATATGCAAAACTATATACACATGGGCTCTAAGCCCTTGGTGCTCCTGCACCATACTCCCCTGTGTGGAAAGAAGCTATGTCACCTCCGGTGACAATGAGGCAAAATCAATGCCCCTCTTTTTGAATTCTGACTCTGCAACCCGGGTAGCTTCTGCTTCAGGCAACTGTTTCCATTTGACCAAATGCTCCATGTAGACGCCATGTCTGGTCTACATTTGTACTCTTGAATCCAGTATTCTCTCTGCCTGCAGTTTGGGTTTTAGTGGCAAAGTCACATCTTTTGCTGCCTGTTCCTTCTCTGAAATGGATCCATTTGCTGCTGACTGAGGACCCCTGTATTGCACCAGGTCTTAGACATTAAACACTGGTGAGATTGCCAAATCTTCTGGTAATTCAATTCTGTATGCATTGTTACCATACTTGTTCAGGATTCTGCAAGGACCAATTCTCCTCATCTGCAGTTTGGTTGGCATTCCTTTCTGCATTCTGGCTTTGTTCAAGTGCACCATAACCAGATCACCAACCTCAAACTGAATATCCCTTCTGTGGGCATCTATTCTGTCCTTGATCTTCTGTGTGTTCTCTATCAAGGTTTTCTTCACCTGCTCATGCACTTCTTTCATGGATTGTGCAAAATCCTCGACATGTCCACTTTTGTTCTCCATGTTTCCCATATTCTGAGCTCACATATACCTCTGGGATGCATTCCATAGACTACTTCGAATGGACTCTTACCAGTAGTCCTATTCACACTGTCATTATAGGCAAATTCTACCTGATGAATGACAAGATCCCAACTCTGTCCATATTCTTTGGTTATACACCTTAGTAGGTTGCCCAATGTCCTGTTTACCACCTCTGTCTGACCATCTGTCTGTGGGTGATATGCTGAACTGAATGACAAATTTGTCCCCAATCTCTGCCACAATGTTTTCCAGAAATACCCCATGAATTTAGCATCTCTGTCAGACACAATGCTTGCTGGAAGTCCATGAATTCTGATCACTTCTCTGAAAAACAAGTGTGCTATATGACTGGCATCATGAGTCACTTTGCAGGGAATGAAATGACTCATCTTGCTAAACCTGTCCACAACTACATATATGCTGTCATAACCAGTCTTAGTCTTAGGCAAACCAACTACAAAATCCATACTTACACATTCCCATGGCCTGGAAGGAATGGGTAAGGGTTGGTACAGTCCTACATTTGAAGTGGTTCCCTTGGCCTTCTGACATACGATACACTACTCTACATACCTTCTGATGTCTCTGTGCATCCTTGGCCAATAATAGAACCTTTGGACTAGCTCCAGTGTCTTATTCAAACCAAAATGGCCACTTAGACTACCATTGTGCTTCTCCTATATGAGATTTTCTCTCATAGATCCTCTTGGCACACATAATTGTCCACCTTTGAATAGCAATCCCTACTGTAAGGTGAAATCTGCAAACTCACTGTGAAAGTGATTCTCAAAATCTTGACATACCTTGTATGCCTCAGCAAAATCTTCATCATCTTGGTAAAGATTCTTGAAATCTTCAATTCCAATGCTCTTCAACTGTACTTCCTGCACTGTGATCAATCTTCTGCTCAAAGCATCTGCAACTCTGTTCAGCTGCCCCTTCTTATGCTTAATTGTAAAGGTATAAGATTGCAGGTACTCCATCCATTTGATATGCCTGCTGCTTAACTTATCCTGTGAGTTTAGAAAACTCAGAGCTTGGTTATCTGTGTAGACAACAAATTCTTTAGGCAGGAGATAATGTCTCCACTTCCTCAATGCTTGGACTAGAGCATACAACTCTAAGTCATACGAAGAGTACTTACTCTTTGCTTCATTCAGCCTCTCACTGAAAAAGGCTACAGGTCTGTTTTCCTGATTTAGCACTGCTCCTACAGCTATATTACTTGCATCACATTCAATAGTAAATAGCTTATCAAAACTAGGCAACAACAAAATAGGTTGTGTTGCTACCTCTTTCTTCAACCTTTCAAAACTTCTATCTGCAGCTGGTGTCCATTTGAATTTTGCTTTCATTCCACCCTTAATTGTATCCAACATGGGTGCATATATTTCACTAAAATTTCTAATAAACTTTCTGTAAAACTGGGCTAAGCCATGAAAACTTCTCACCTCTGTGGCTGCTCTGGGAGTAGGCCAGCTCAATATGGCTTCTACTTTGGACTTGTCCATCTTCAACTCTCCCTGGGACACCACAAAACCAAGGTATACCAATTCCTGCTTCATGAATTCACACTTCTCTAGATTTATGGTTAGTTGTTCATCATGTAATTTTTGCAAAACAGTATTTACATGTTCTAGATGTTCTTCCTTGGTCTGACTAAAAATTAGAATATCATCTAGAAAAACAACAACAAATTTACCAATGTAATCCTTTAGGACTTCATTCATGAGTCTCATAAAGGTACTAGGTGCATTTGATAGACCAAATGGCATAACAAGCCATTCATATAGTCCTTCTATGGTCTTGAAGGCTGTCTTCCACTCGTCTCCTTCCTTGATTCTTATTTGGTGGTAACCACTCTTCAGGTCTATCTTGGTGAAATACTTTGCTTTTCCAATACAGTCCATGAGATCTTCAATTCTGGGAATTGGGAATCTATACCTTATAGTTATTTTGTTTATGGCTCTGGCATCTATGCATAATCTCCATGATCCTCCTTTCTTGGGTGCCAATACTATGGGCACAGCACAAGGACTAATACTCTTCCTGATCAATCCTTGATCTAGCAACTCCTGCACTTGCCTGGAAATCTCTTTGTACTGATCTGGAGTCATCTTGTAAGGTGCCTTGTTTGGCAAGGATGCTCCTAGAATTAGGTCTATCTGATGGCTTATTGCTCTCTGTGGAGGCAATGTAGCTAGTGTACCATCACTAATTATGCCTTTATACTTCTCTAGTATAGGCTGCATTTCTTTGGGAATCTCTGTCTTCTTATCCTGCTGTCCTTCTTTTGGTTTTACTATGATGGCATAACCAATACCATTCTCCTTAAGAGTATTCAGAAACTCTTTTCTGCTCACAACCAAGATATTAGGACTCTTTGTCTGAACTGCATCTTCATCTTCCAATGACTGAATTTTATAGGTGACACCATCCTTCTGAAAAGAATAGGCATTCTTCTCACCATCATGTACTGCTTTTCGGTCATACTACCATGGTTTGCCCAATAAGAGATGGCATGCATCCATGGGTAGTATATCACATAATACCTTATCCTTATAGCCACCTATACTAAACTCTACCCAACTTTGTTCATTCACTACCACATGTTGACCCTTATTCAACCATGTGACTCTATATGGGTTTGCATGAGTAATTCTTTTCAAATTCAGTTTCTTAACTGCTTCATTAGAAATAATATTATCAGTAGATCCTGAGTCTATGATAATTTTACATACCTTATTCAAAATCTTGCACTTGATTCTAAATAGTGCTCTCCTCTGGCTTGGTTCAGACTTTACTAGTTCCTTCATCAAGGTTCTCCTTATCATCAGGTTCTCTCCATCTTCTGAGTTCAGATTGACCTCAGGTAACTGGCTGCTGGATGCATTGTCTTGGACATAGTGATTCCTCTTATCACCTCCTTGAGAAGAGGATGTGGTCTTTTTTGGACACCTATATGCTGGATGACCAAGATTGCCATAGTTGTAACACTTCATGTTGGTGAAATAGGATCCTCTGCCTGATCCTCCTAACCTTCCTCTATTAGATCCTCTTCCTCTGTGGTTTCCTGTACCACTTGACTCCCCACTCTGCTCTGTGAGTTTGGATTCTGCTTGGGATCTATTGTCAGCATTCCTTCCACCAAAACCTCCTCTATGTCCTCTGTTATCTCTTCCTCTTCCTCTTCCTCTGCTATTTGAGTCTTGTTTCCTCTTATTCTTTTCCTCCACTTTTAGTGCCAGCTGATAGCATTTTTGCACTGTTGTAGGACACAACAAACTGATTTCTTCTTGTATATTCCACTTCAGACCGTTAAGGTACCTTGCTACCTTTATGCTTTCATCCTCCATTACTTTGGACCTTAAGCATAGCTTTTGGAATTCTTCAGTGTATGCACTGACATCTAATTCCTTTTGTCTCAGATTTTGTCTCTTCCTGTGCAGCTGTATTTCATAATCTTCTGGCATATATGCTTCTTTAATTTTAGCTACCATTCCCTTCCCAGTAGCTATGGGCTTCTTATCTTCTTTTGCTCTTTCAGTCTGCACAAATTTCCACCAAGTTAAGGTAGCTCCCCTGAGTCTGGATTTGGCCACCTTTACTTTCTGTGCCTCGCTTACACCATCACATTCAAAGTGATTTTCAAGTCCTTCTATCCACTCCATGACCAAGTCTGGGTCCATTTTCCCACTGAAAAGTGGTACTCCTTCCAATGTTTTACCACTCATTGCTTTCAAAGCTTTCAAGAATGGTTCTTCTTCCAACTTAGGATCAGGTGTGGGCTCTTCATCTTCTACAAATACACCTTTTCCCTTATCCTCAGAATATTTAACTCTCTAGCTGACTTCTTCAGTCTTTTGCAACATTAAGCCTAGCTTACTCTCCATTTCTGCTAGTCTTTCTTGTAGGAGTCTATTCTCCTCCTCTTGATCTTCAACTTTCTTTGCTAACTCTGCATTAGTCACCATTTTCTTGGATGAACTAACAGACTCACTTGAACTCGGTGATGACATACAACTCTTCTATTCCTACCTAGGAATAACCCAAATCTTACCGCTCTGATACCAATTTGATAGAGAGGACTCTAGGCTGCCTGCTCTGCATCCTGTAGGTGTACAAGACTATTTGATAGCACTAGCCTTCCTACCAATTCAAAGTGCTAAAAGACATACTCTTTGCAGAGATGGAAAACTCTACTTTTCTGCTTGGTGTGGGACACATACCTTGTCCTCACTGCTTCCAAGATACTACCTCAATGGCACATAACTTTCTGAGCCCGTTGCCCACCCTTCTCACTCTGTTCAAGGGTCTAGACTGCTTGGTGCTCACTTTCCTTCATTCTATTTTTCCACCCCTGCAAATCTATTTTCCTACTTGTTTATCTAGCCGGACTCCTCACTGAGCTCGCCTAGAACAAGCATGCATTGCCTCTAACCAGTGATCCGACCACCCCACAAAAGAAAAACAAACAAAGAGCATGGCTCTGTTTGATGACCTCCATACTGTACAATGGAACTTGAGGAGTCAACAAAACAGAGTCATGGTTTGCAAAAGAAAACAAAATTGTAGAAATAGAAAAGACTAATCTACTTCAGAATGGTAAACTGAAAACAGAAAAGAAATACACAAATGATCGAACTGCTGTATTTTATTTCTGTTCAAAAATTTTGATTACATCAAAATGCTTCACACACCAAAATTCACTTCTTCGATTCTCCTTCTGAACTCCTTACAGAAAGAATGCTACATTTTATGTATTTGCTCATGTTCGTTACAGGACGGTTCAACTTCCATACCGGTTGGTATTCCAACTATCGGTTCAGCTTTGTGCTATCGGCAAGATAACACAGATGTCTCATCGAAACATACTTATGCTTTCCCATCGGCAAGACAGATTCTTTGTCGCACAGATCATATTCTTCCCCTGTCGATATGCACTCTATTGACTTTCGCATTCATGAGAACTTTTAGTCCCACATGCACCCGTTCAAGTCGGCCACTGCGATTTATATATCTGACGGCTTAGTAAACTATTGTTGGCACTTTTGCCGCTGATGACCCCTGTCTACCCCCATTGGCACAACCCAAACTATCGGCCAACATTCAACCATGAACTCTGATAGTCCCTTGTCTCACCGATACCAAGTCTTCATCCTCCGTCGGCATGACCACTATGCATCAGCCTAAAACCTTAAAGCTACGCCGATAGAAGTCCTTGCACCGACGTCCAACTCCATCAGAGCAACACATAGCTGTCGGAGTGACTTTCACAGCCATCACCGATAGTAGGCCTCATACCGATGACAAGCCTCGGCAACACTTCATCGGACAGACAATTAATATCGGAGTGACACCCACATCCTTCACCGATAGTGATTCTCATGCCGATGGCCTTCACCAACCTTTACCACTTCATCGAGGTAACACCAAGCGATCGGAGACACAACCACAGGCTCCGCCGATGACCACCCTCATGCCGATGGACATCACACATCGATAAGACCTTCTCCTTTAGCCTAACCTTCATACCTCCTCCCGATATGCATCTCACGCCGATAAGTGTCTTCGTTGGCAAGACCTACTTTATCGGTGGGACACTAGCTGTCGATATAGTTTCTCAATGCTCGGCCGATGAGCTCTCTCACTCCGATGGACCCAATTTGTAAAAGCATCAACTTCTTCCCGCGCCTTCCCAATTCGAAAACAAAAACATCACACCAAATATATGCAAAACTATATACACATGGGCTCTAAGCCCTTGGTGCTCCTGCACCAGATGTAGAACTTACCTCGGAATATGATGATGATGCCTCACTACATGTCTGCTCCAGCATCATCATGTCTATGCATGTTTCACAAGTCTTTTCTGAATGTGACTCATTATGTAATCTACACCAACCATCAATCAAGATATCATTAGCACATATATTCAATAACTTACATCGGTCCATCTATCTAGACAAATGCCTCTCAAAATTCTTGAAGTGATCTACATCATTCTCATTTTCAGTGTTACTGTCAGGTTCTACAATCACTTCATCATTTAGAGGATCATCATCATCATCATGATGAATGTCAAGCATCAGAATCTCTTCTATCTTGATAGTTTGTGTCCTGATGGAGTAAACTCTAGGCTCTACGTCTACGTACATGATCTCATTTGTTCGGTTGTACTCGGTGATCATATGCTTCATTATAGGCTTAGCATCAATCCTGATCTGGTTTGGTATACCTTTCCATGTTAACCACATGTGACTGAAATCTGTGGACATATATCTGTTAAGCGTTTTGGACCAGTCTCGGCTAAGCAACATCCCATAAGTATCAGGTATGTCAACTACCTAAATGTCAATGTAATATTGGATCTTAGGATCAAATGCTAATTGCATGTGGATATGAGTTAACTCTCCTACCACACTTACTTCTGTTTTGTCCAATTGAGTGACTTTCTTCAGGAATTTAGCAGGATGTAATCCTAAAGCATTACATACTGACAAGGGCATAACATTTGTGGAGGCCCTTGAATCAACCAAACAATTGTGCAGGTTCTTACTAAACATTCTTATGGTGAGAAGGAATGGAGGTGACTCATTTTTGTCTCTATACAAGGTCATGTGGGAAGTTTCTGCTGCTTGGACAGTAGCTGTCACTTTAGGTTTGGTAGTATTATCTCTGGCAACATGATCTTTGCCACTGGGTTGAACTGAAGGATGGCTATCCTCTTTAGAAGCAGGATCATCTAGCAACTTCATAAATGCCTTCTTGATGGCAAGAGTTTTCAGCAACTCAGATAAGGATAGGCTGATTTCAATTTTCTTCATTTCATCAGCCAAATAATTAACTAACTTGTTAGATTCATGAGCCGCATTTACAGCCTTTGGTCCTGTGTTTGGTGGTGACAAGTATTGAGCATTTACCTTGGGGAACCCAGGGTTATTGTTGGCTTTAGGATCAGGAGATGTATTGAAATTATTTGGAGGTAAAGAAGATGTCAATGGACCAGTAGATCTTTTGGCATTGTTTCTCAGGTTATAGTTATGCTTACCAGGATATTGCTATTGGTAGGCATGCACCTCTTCAGGCTCTCTTGTAGGCTCATTTTCATCCTCAAAGGGGAATACATAATTTGTTTCAAAGGTTAAGGTAGATTCTTCACATGCCTGGTTATAACTCTGATGAGGTGGCATAGTCTGCTTATAAGTTTCTAGCACAAAGGCTGAATCATATCCACAGGGGACAATCTCATTCCCTTCTATCTGTGGTGGATTTCCTGATGTGTTAGACACGTCAGTCTGGAAAATACTAGTGGCAATCTAGAATTGTGGATAGTCTAGCTCTACCTGTGCATTTGTATTATGGATCCTACACCAATTAGTGAGGGTTGCCTCAGCAAGATTGACCCTAGTAGTCTGTTTGGCTTCACCTGGAGGCTGATTGTCCAGGGGTGATGGTAATGAGCCATTATTTGGTCTGGAATTCCATACTCTAGGTTGCCTTTGAGGATTATTGTTATTTCCACCACTATTGTTGAAATTATTGTTGTTATATCCTCTGTCAGGATAATTTGGCCTGTCATTGGCATAATTCTTATTCTGATTGGATTGGGAATAGAAGTTTTGGTTCCTTAAATGAGACACTTCTGTAGTGAGTTTTCTTAGTTGAGCAGAGATTTCTTTGATCTCTTCCTTCTCTTCCTAAGCTTTAGCCACTACATTTTCAGTCTGAGGCTTGAAGAATGAGGATCCAGTGTTATTGTTATTAGGATCTATACCCTGAGATGCCTAAGTTTGCATAGGATATTGTGGTGGTTGGCCATTCCCATTAGGAGGTGGCATAATACTCAGTGGAAGAATTTGCAAGGGTTTAGGCATGATTGCTAGAGGTATCATTGCTCCATTAGGATACTGTGCAGGATATGATGCAGGAGATGATGTAGGATATTGTGCAGGATATGATGCAGGATATGTTGAATGCATGCCAGGCATTGTAGGAAAGGCAATATTTGGAGTAGGAGCAGGTATCAACTACTGACTGACTTTTATGGCTTCTTGAAAAGCTAATGCTAAAGTTGTGATCTGAGGATGTGCTCTCCTTATGAACATGGATGTCAAAGGGTCCAAGGATGAATAATAAATGCTCCTTGCAGCTTCATCAGACACAGTATAAGGAGTGACCACTTTGGACAACATTTTCTGGAACCTAGCATTGAAATTTGCAATAGGATCATTCTCAAACCTCTTAATAGTGGTAAATAGATGATAGTTCATTGAGGGATCAATTGGTACTTTGAACCTATCAGTAAAAGCTTTCTCTAGTACAGCCCATGAATCAACAGAATCCTGAACAAGACTAATGAACCAATTATAAGCTTCTTCCCCTAAGGAAAAAGGAAATAATATGCACACCACATCTTGATGCTCTATTTTGGCTCTGTAGCAGGCTTCTTTAAAGGTCCTAATATGATCATCAGCATCTCGATAAGGGTGATATTTCAGACAAATCTTGTTCGGGTTCTTTGGTAACTCATGATATGCAGTGAAAGTTAAAGGTGATTCTGCTATAAACAAAGACATTACAACTGGAGGAGGTTGAGTCTGTGGTATAACTGGCTGGGATTGGACTAAAGGTACACCCTGAGGAGATCCTGTAGGTATATGAAATCCAATAGGAGTTACAAGAGGATGTCCTAGTGGTGTTCCTAATGCATTGGAACCAGGAGTGTCATGAATATCAACAGTCCTAGGTCTGAAGCCTCTAACAGGTAGTTCTTCAAAAGGTCTGGTGGATCTTGACCTGGTATTTATCTTGTGAGCTAGGATTTCTCAAATTTGGTGGAAATTAGTAGGATGATCGTAAATATTGGCTGGATTTCACCAGCTGAGGTGATATTTATGATCAGATGACTGATCTGATTGGATATTTATGAAATATTTGCAAAGATAGTGTGAATATGACATGATAAGGGGGAATGATGACTCTTACCACAAGATATCAGGCTGTTAAGGCAAAATTCTTCAAAGCTTTAACAGATTTACCTGACATTGGCCAATATTTGTGAATTCATGATGATCTACTATAAAGCTTGCAATATTTACGGTGGATCTGGAAATCTTTACACAGAATGAGCATCTACAAGCTTGTTACAGTAAATATTTAGGCAATATTTGAAATTCACAAGTGTTTCACGTTACCTTACTTTTTGTATCCTCAAAACTGACGCCAATTTATGTTGCGTTAGGAGTGAGGAGCCTGCATGAAATGGATGACGACTAAAGCTATATGTTCTTTTCTTGCTCAGCCCTCCTTCTAGCGCCAATTTATGCTGGTCATGATGTTAGTCATAAACAAGCATAGAATAAAAGTATACATCAACCTTTATTCATCTTGAAAGATACGATGAATTCAGAGAATTCATGATCCCAAGTCTCTAGTGATTAGGTCTTAATCGTCTGACGTTACTCAGAGGTTGATGTGTGTTGCTGTTTTCATTTTGGGGTCTTACGTGGAGTTCATCATCATGGCACTATTCCTGCAAAGATTCTTTATACAGAGGTCATTTTATACAGCTGTTTGATCAGATGATACAGAAATACTTAAATCTTTGCATGATATTTTCAATTATACATGCTTTATCTTCAAATATGCTAAATATTTGCGATTATCTATGAGATGTCCACATATTTGTATTGTTTGCTTGAGATTATCAATTGTTTGCAATTATGATAGTGAAATGCTCTGAAATTTAAAAGGAAATTGAAAGAAATGCTTCAAATGAATGTTGAACCTTCAGCTATTGAACCACATGTACATTAGATACAGTCATGAAGAGAAGAAAACCAAACCATATGTTTACCAGGGCATTCCACAGCTATATACAGTTGATGCTAACTTCAAAGGAGTTGTATGAAAATAACATATGTAAGTAGATATGCACTCCAAGGGATGCAGCAGATCACCACATATATCCAGAATTCACACACTGATTACTCAAGATTTACTATGAATTGTAATCAAACAGTCTTCTCATTCATTAAGTATGCAAAGATATAAATATATACAAAAAGCTTTGAAATGAGCTCTGAATATTTCAGCAGACAGATTTCAATTAAGTTTCAAATCCTTCAAATGAGGCATTCCTGCACCTTTTATAGAGCAAGGTGAGGAATCCATTACAAAAGATCTAAAATCTTGATTTATCTATGAACATCTACAGTCAATATTCCTTCGACTAAGTCAACCGTATCAAAAAGGCACAAGTTGCCAGCTAGCAACTATCTAAAATACTTATTTTCACTAAGTATCCGATGCTGATATTTGTTTTATGATGCATCATCACCTACTTTATCTGAATCATGTGCTTCATCATCAGGTGCATCACTTCCTGAACCTTCATCATCCTGATGATGATGACCCCGTATATGAGGCTGCATGCTGCTACGGACCTGTTCATACAACTACACTATTTTATTTATCTCTCTGCCATCTTGGGTCTTTGCTTTGATGATGGCGTGTTTATGTGCCTCGTACTTGTTTCTGATGTTGTCCAACTTATTTTCCCTATTGTTCAGCGTCTCATTGTAATGCTCCATTTTCATCTTTGTCCTCACCAGTTTATCCATGATTTCTTCTGTCAGTTGGCCCAGTGGATCATCTGCAACAAATTGGAAGTTATTGTGTAGAGCTTGGATTGCAAACTCTTCATCTTGATTGTCTATCTTCCCTTCCACTTTACCTTCCAATGTTTCCAAAATTTCTGCCTCAAAGGACATCATGTCATGCAGTTTTATGCTGATCTCTCTCAGCTTAGTATTGCATCTTTTGAGGACATCACATTCAAATTGAATATCCTTATACCATATATCAACTAATAATGCAGTGTTATTATTCAGTACCTGCTTGTTGATAAGCAGTTGAGGATTTATCCTTCTTATTTCTCCCAGGATATCCAATACTTTTTCCAATTGGAAAGACCTTTTTCCTGTCTGCATTTGCAATTTGTCCACCTTTTTCCTGGAGTCACTGAGCATACCCCACCTCTTTAGAGAGGCCTTTACCACTTCTTCTGCAGTATCAAATGTGGCACACATCCACTTTCTCAAAATGGATGACTCATGTTTCATGAGATCCAACTTATATACCTCATCTTGGGAAATAGCAGTCAATGGGATTGCACGTTCAGTCGAACTATCTTTAGGATTAGTCAACCTACCTATGTATGTATGCAACTGAGCAATGTGCTCTTTGTGTTGCTTATTTTTCTCTTTTTCCTTCTTAACCTTTTGAATTAAAGAATCAATGATGTCTTTGCCTTCTTGACCCTCTTGGTCTTCATTGGCAAATCCCAAGTCCACTGTGCTGATCTGAAATTTGTCTAAGGTAATTTTACATTTTTCTTTATCTATAGTGGGGATTGCAATTTGTACAGTCCTCCTTCCAGTTGTTGGGTCTCTTTTAATGGCCGAAGTCATTTTGGCCTTCCTCTTTGGTTTTATTATGTTTTCAGAAAATAAGGTAGATACATCAAATTTTTGAATTACAAAATCTACCTCTCCGTTTACTTCCTTTTCCAACCATGGGGGTACCTGATCATGTTTCTGAGCATCATCATGACGTTCACCTTGACTTCCTATATCTGTTAGCATATGTGATGGAGAAGGTGATTTCCTCGGTTCTTCTTCATGATGCTCGCCTTAAGGGTGATTTTGTGGTACATCCTCCTGTTGAGGAACTTCTTTTTCCGGAAGAGCATCCTGAGGTGGAGGATCTTGTGATGTATCCATATGATGATCATGATGATCATGATCCTTCTCCTTTATTACCTCATCCACTTTCAACTTTTCCTCCTGTTGAGGCACATTTACAGCAGTGGATATTGTGGAATCCTCCTTAGGTGCTGATATTGGTTCTGAAACCACTATTTGTTCTGCACCTATACTACTAACTTCCTAAACTGTAGCAGCAGGATCTTTTATTACTTTCTCCTCATCAGACTTCTTCTCTTGAATTTCTACTATAATAGGCTTTGCTGATGAATCTTGTTGGCTCTTTTCTAAAGTATGGCCTTCTGGTTCTGCCATCTTCACTTCTTCTGTATGTTGCCCTTTGTCAAGTGTGCCTGCTGGATGTTCTGGACTTATTTCCTGTATACCTGTCAACTCTACCACTATAGGACTTGTCACCTGTGCAACTAGTGTGTCTAGCCCTATTTCTTGGGCTATCTTCTCTGGACTCTTTTCTGCCTCAGTTTCCACTTGCTTCATCTCTTCCAGTATTGTTTGAACTGTTGGAGTCTTGTGAGGGGTCATGTGTGTACCCACAACAAGGGTCTCCATCTTCTGTGAAGCTACTTCTTTCACAACCTCATCGTCAGATAGATTAATTATCTCCTCTAATGAGATATGACCTCCCTAAAATGCCTTGGAGGTTTCTTTCATCTGCTCATCTGCAAGTTTAGTTTTGAACTTCACAATGGTAGGAAGTGGAACATTGTGCTGAAGTTCTTTATGCACAACTTCGCTACCTGCCCCTTTTAACAATATAGGGGATTGTTTTATTTCACCCCTCATGGAGGTTCTTGGTTATTTAGGTGGGCTAGATACCACCACCTGTGGGGCTTTTCTCTTCCTTTTGAATAACAGAGGGGGCTCCTCTTCTTCAGTGTCCTCCTCCATGAGGATATCTTCTTCTATTTATTTTTCTGAGGATTGACCCTCTCCTTGGGTCTCAGCAATTACTACTTCTACTGCCTGGACTTGCCTGGACTTTTGCTTACCTATCCTTGGAGGTGATGCTGATCCTGATCTAGATGCTACTCCCTCCTCAGCTGGAAACACTACCCTTTCAATGATCACCCCTTTGGGCTCATTATCAACTTTCTCACCCCTAGGGGGTCTCTTACTTCGTTGTGGTTGTGGAGGCAGCCCGTCTCCTTTAGATTTTCTCTTTTCATTCATAAAGTCATCATATTCGTCATTAGGAATATCCTACCCTTTCTTCTTGTTGTCCACAGTGATGGCAACTCCTTTCTTCTTCAATGCCTCAATTTGTTCATCAACCCAAGCTTGGGTTAGTTGTAAGGTCCTGGTAATGAAATGATCCAAAGCTATATCCTCTTGTATGGTGAGGTTAGGTGCAGATATTGTATCATTATATATTTTCTTTTCTTCATATTCATCTGCCATTATCCTACCATCATCCTTCTTCAATTGTTGAGGAATGCGAATACAGTCAAAGGTTCTGATTTGACTCAATGTCAACCTTTGGTATCTTCTTCTGCTGGCTTCTACTTCATCTTCACAATCCACCCAGAAGTCTTCTAGGTGCCTCTTATGAATAGGCTTCCCTGTTATTTTCTATATCCTCCCATAAGGATCATATGGCCTTATCAGTGGCAAAGGCTGCAACCACATTTTATTCAAAGTGACCATCACCTTCTTAATACTTTCTGAATCTGGCCATATATACTAGCCAATGGTGACTGGAAACAAAATTGTTGGTATCTTCTGAGCATCCTTATATGTTTTCAGCATTGTGGAGCTCTGCCTTATGAATTCCATTAGTATCACTGCATCTGTGGGGTATCTTGGCAGCATGAGGGGATGTCCTTCAAAACCCTCAATTCTCATATAAGAAAATGTGGCAAATTGAATATACCAGGCTCCATGCATGTAAATTATCTCTTGAGCTTCCATGCTCAATCTTTTTGTCCTGTCTTCCTCCATGGTTCTCACCAGATGCATAGAGAATGCATCATTTACCAATTTATAGTCTTGGATGTAGCTCTTTGTAACTGGGGATGATGATCCCATATATGCACAGCATTGATTGTTCCTGTAACCTTCCCATCTGTAACCAGTGCATCAAATGTACCTTTGTAGGCACAGGAGTAGACAATGTATGATGTCATATAAAAGGCACAATTTGAACCTCCCAGGTTCATTAGCTACTCATGTAGAGCATCACTTATCAACTGGCCCCATAGTGGCTTGATGTCTGCATACATGCACATCATGATTACATTGTACATCCAATTTTTAAAACTACCAGCATCAGGCTGGCCTGTGACCCTGCTAAGAAATGCAATCATGTATTGATATTCTTCATCAAAATCATACTTAAACAAGTGCACAGGAAGTTTGGCCGTTGCACGATATGTGTTGTTCTTGGCCCTCCACTGATACATGTTCTTCCTAGCCTGTTTCTTATTACTTTCATACTCAGCTTCTGATTTCTTCAAGTCTGTACTGTTAACCTTCCTACCCAATGGCAGTCCAAACGTCTTGGAAAGACCCTTGATGGACAGGTCTGCATATATTCTTCTGTGCTTCACCACTTGTCTGGTTTCTGGATTGTAATTCCAGGCACACTCGATCACCAGCTCTGGGGACTCCATGGAGTACGGAAAACCAGCGGCATTGCACATTCTGGATATGAACACTGCATCTAACAGGGTACTCCTGTTCTTCTCATCGTTCATCTTGGCGGACCAGGCTTCCAAATCAGTATTCCCCTGATGTGTATCTGTTATGGCGCCATACTTAAATAGGATTCCCCTAGGAGATGAAAACATGGGCTTGCTGAACTCAACCTCACACTTAGCTAACCTTTTGTCAGCCATTGATATTTGCAATTAACACAATTTATCTTACAATGGGTATTCACATGTATGCAGATAACATTTTATCTTTATTAATCATCATGCCTACTGTATTTATTTAGCATTAACTCATCATGGGATGCATAAACTAAAACCTGAAACATCATACCTGAATATGTAGAAGCAATAGGATGATGGTTTCAATTACTTACCTGGTTATGCAGATCCCTTTATACCAGTGGTTTTCTGAAAATGCTCTTAATTCTGCTGATAATCACGTGCTTCCTCCTGCCTATAAGCTCTGCTCGTACGAGTATCGCCTATATGAGGGTATGGAAAGCTGGTGCTCTGTAAAAAAATGGTTTTATCGCAAGGTAATTGTGAAATGACGATGAATTTACCTTTTAACCTTGCAATTAGGGTAAAATTAGGGCAAAGTCTGACACATTAGATTTTATTCATTAGATTTTCGCACGGAAACACAGGATTTCACCAGGTGTTTCATCGGGCTTTATGGTCAGCGGTAACTACCTACCACGTCTACGCGCATTAAATGTTAATGGCGGCAACGGGAGCGGGGTGATATCCATATGACAGGATATATTTGAAAATATGGTGGTATTCAGATATCAGGTGATATTCTCAAATATCAGGTGATATTCTCAAATATCACCCTGAGTGCAATATGATCCTCCTCCTCTAGAGGAAAAACTATCCTCAAAAAGATCGGGTGATGAACGCATCCTTTGGTCATGTTTAATATGTCAGGAGGATATTTCGATGTATCAGGTGATGTTACAAACATGATGATGACTGGATAAACTATGCGTCTCTCTTTCAGAATATCAAGGTGGCGTCATCCAGATATTGGCTCATTATATCATTAAGGCATCATGACATCATTGTCATATTATACGAGCAGGATCATGTTTAAGAAATTATGCCTCCGAGAGGTAAAATGATGATTACGTCATCTTCATGTTTATTTCTTTATTTATCAGACTTGAATGACGTCATCAAGATAATGGCCTAGGGTTATATTCTGCGACAGGAGGATATTAAGAAATATCAGATTACATTGAGTAATATGATCCTCGCGAAATACATAAGGCTGTCGACGGGTAAAGTTCGCTATCACCTAAGATTGACGTTCGGATATTTGGACCGCATGATTTATCAGGTGATAAATTGGATTAGGATGATCTTTCGTAATATGACGGATGTTAAGAAATATGATCCTGCCCCTACGAATATTAGGTTTGACTTTAACTTTGATCGTTCATAACTTTCACATGCTGATGAATATCAGGGTGATACAAAAGGCAAACCTACATGAAATTTGATGCTCTTTCTACATATGATGTTTCTAGAATGAAATATGAACTTTGACAAACTGACCTCATGATGATGACTTACCCAGCCTTTCCATGCATGATGATGTGCATGACTTACTTTTACCAAACCGCCAGAAAACATGAAACAAGCCAAGCAAAAAGTTGGGTCCCTATTTTGCCAAGTCAAAATGGGGTGTGTTGTGTAACCACAGAACAATAACCTACACCATCCTTCAATTAAAACATCTTCATTAGACATATCTAACATTTGGCAACGTTGCATATCTCTGAACAAGTACATTTCAAAGTTCTTAAAATGATCTGCTTCTTTATCATCATCTAAACTTTGATCAGATTCTATAATTAGTCCATCATCCTGAAGATTATCATTATGAACCTAAACACCATACATGACGATCTCCTCTATCTTGAGAGTTTGGGGTCTGATGATTTAGACTCTAGGTTCAACATCTACATACATGATCTCATTAGTTTGATTATACTCAGTGATCATATGTTTCATACAGGGTTCAACATCTATCCTAATGTAATTGGGAATTCCTTTCCAAGGTAGCCACATGTGATTGAAATTAGTGGACATGTATCCATTAAGTGTTTTGACCAATCCCTACTAAGCAACATTCCATATGTGTTAGGGATATCTACTACCTGGATATCAATGTAGTATTGAATTCTTGGATTTGATGCTAATTGCATATGAATGTGAGTTAATTCTCCTACAACACTCACCTCAGTTTTATCTAACTGCGTTACCTTCTTTAGTGACTTGGCAGGATGTAACCCTAAGGCATTGCATATGGACAATGGCATTACATTAGTAGATGCACTTGAATCTACTAAGCAATTATGCAAATTCTTACTGAACATCCTTATGGTAAAGAGAAATGGAGGTGACTTAGTCTTATCCCTATAAAGGGTCATTTGTGAAGTTTCAGCAGCTTGGACAGTAGCTGAAGTTCTATGTTTAACATTAGTATCCTTAGATGCATGATCTTTATTCAAAGACTGGTTTTGAGGATGACTATCTTCTTTTGGCGTAGGGTCATCTAATGATTTCATGAATGCCTTCTTAATAGTTGGGGTTTTAAGTAACTCTAACAATGACAGACTAATTTTGATCTTTTTCATTTCATTTGCTAAGTGTGTGACCAATTTGTCAGATTTTGGAGATTGATTACTAACTCTTGCCACTGCATTTTGTGGTGCTAAGTATGAGCATTAACTTTGGGAAATCTAGAATTATTACTTGCCTTAGGATCAGAAGTGTTAAAATTATTTGAAGGCAAGGATGTAGTCAAAGGGCCAGTAGATTTGTTTGATTTATTCCTCAGGTTATAGTTATGTCTACCCTGATATTGTTGTTGATAAACATGCACTTCCTCATGTTCGGCTGATGGCTCATTCTCATCCTCAAAAGGGGAAACATAATTTGTTTCAAAAACCATAGCTGATTCTTCACATGCTAAGGTGTAGTTCTCATGGGATGAGGTTATCTGTTGATGAGGGTGATTGGTGAAGCTTTCTAATACAAGAGTAGAGTCATATCCACAAGGGACAATTTCATTTCCTTCAACAAAAGGTGGATTACCTGCAGTATTTGATACTTCAACTTGAAATATACTGGCTGCTATCCTAAATTGAGGACAATCCAGCTCCGCATGAGCATTGGTGTTATGTATCCTACACCAGTTCGTAGGAGCTGCTTCTACCAGGTTCACCCTAATGGTCTGCTTAGGTTCACTAGGGCTGATTATCTAAAGGTGATGGCAAGGAACCATTGTTTGGCCTAGTATTCCACACTCTAGGCTGTCTAGGGGCATTATTGTTACCACTATTGTTATTGTTATTGTTGTTATATCCCCTATCAAGATATCCAAATCTGTCATTATTATATCCTCTATTCTGATTTGGTTGGGAATAGAAATTCTGACTTCTCAGATGAGTGATTTTAGTTGTGAGTTTCCTCAACTGTGCTGACATCTCTTTAATCTCTTCCTTTTCTTCCTGAACTTTGGCTACTACGTTCTCTATTTGAGGTTTAAAAAAGGAAAAAACCATTGTTATTACTATTTTGTCCTACATCCTAAGGTACTTGTGTATGTCCTAGATATTGCACCATCTAGCCATTTCCATTTGGAGGTGGCATGATGCTAAGTGGAGGTACTTGTAAAGGGCTAGGCATTATAGCTGGAGACATCATAGCTCCATTGGTCTGTTGTTGAGCAGGATATGCAGGAAATGCAATGTTAGGTGTTGGAGCAGGGATCAACTGCTGATTGACTTTTATAGCTTCTTCAAAAGCTCCTGCTAAGGTTGTGACACGAGGATGTGTCCTCCTGATAAATATAGAAGTCAAGGGATCTAATGCTAAGTAATATATACTCCTAGTAGCTTCATCTGCTACATTATAGGGAGCAACCAGCTTTGAAAGCATCTTTTGGAATCTAGCATTGCTCTCCTTCAAATCTTTTGATTGTGGCAAATAGGTGATAATTATTTGAAGGATCTATAGGTGTCTTGGATCTATCCTTAAAATCTTTCTCCAAGGCATCCCACGAACCAACTGAACCTTGACCAAGACTAATATACCAATTATATGCCTCTTCCCGTAAGGAAAATGGAAATAATCTACATACCACATCCTGATGTTCAATTCTTGCTCTACAGCAAGCTTCCTTGAATGTTCTAATGTGATCATTAGCATCCTGATATGGATAATACTTAGGACAAATCTTGTCATGATTTTTTAGGTAAAGGATGATATTCATTGAAAGTCAGAGGTGACTCTGCAGCAAAGAATGACATTATGAATGGTGGAGGTTGTACTGGAGGTGTTACAGGTGGTCATGTAGGTGATTGTAATCCAACAAGGGTTATTGGAGTATGCCTTGGTGAAGCCTCTGATGTATTAGAACCTGGAGTGTGATGAATATCTATAGTTCTAGGTCTGAGTCCATGGATAGGTAATTCCTCAAAGAGTCCATTGGATCTGGACCTAGTATTTGGCCTGAGAGCCAGGATTTCTACAATTTATAGAAATTTGGCTTAGTTTATTATAAAGATCAACTGAACTACTCCTGCAAAGGATGTATTTATGACCAGAATCCAAAAATGAATGGATATGTATGCAATATTTGCAGAAATGATGCAAATATGAACAGGTATGAAACTTTCACACACAGATATTAGGATATTAGCTATCACAAGCAAATTACCTCAAAGATTCAGCAAAAAAACCTGAATGACAACTTAACTTTTCAAGAATCATAGGAATTGATTGGAAAGATTAAGATATTTATGCTCAATTATGAAATATTCATGATAAACAGGCATAAAAAACTCAAAACAACAAATCTTTGCAAGAATGTTTAAAGTAATGATCCTTGAGAATGTTACCTCACTTATGACATAGGAAAATACAAATGCGTTACTAAATCACCTGCTAGGTAGTGATTATGGTCCTCCTAGTGCCAATTTATGTTGATGATGATTGTTAGTCATAACAACATGCATAAAAATTTGCACAACAAACCTTTATTATCTTGTAAAGTACGATTAATTTAAGATAAATTGATGACCTTAAGGCTCCGTTGATCAGGTCACAATCGTCTGACATTACTCAGAGGTTGATGTGACATGTTTTATTCCATTTCAAGGGGTCTTACATTTGTCTAGATGATCAATAATGCAATTGTATTATGTAAATTTACTTCACAAAAGAGGTTATTTCTACTATGTTCCACAGATCACTGTGATATTTGTAAATTTGATCAATTCTTCTGAACATTGATCATCATGAACTTACACATGCTTCTACACTATATATGTATTCAAATAATGTGTCTACAAGTGGATATTTATATGTTTATCATGGATACTTACATGCATTTGCATGATATTTATCAATTTGACATGCTTTCACTCAAAATATGCTCTGTATTTTCAATGATTTATGAGGTATAGGCATATTTCTTGTTCATTCACTTTGGATTGTATGTTATTTGCAATAACGGAGGTGATTTGTAATGAAATTCAAAGAAATTTAAAGAAATACTTCTAAATTTAGTGAACCTTTATCTATTGAGTCACATACATTCAAGATACAGTCATGAAGAGAAGAAATCAAACCATAATTCACCAGGTTGTTCCACAGCTAGGTATGGTTGATCCTAACTTCAAAGGAACAAGGAATTAAAACAACATATGCAGACTGAAAAGCACTCTAAGGGATGTAGCTAATCAATGCATATATCTAGATTCCACTCAAGGATTACTCAGGATTTCCAATGATTTGTAATCAAAATAGCTTCTCTTTCATTAAGTATGCAAAACATGTACATTCACAATAACCTTGAAATTAGTCCTGAATTCTTCAGCAATTAAATTTCAATTAAGGTTCTAATGATCAAAACAGCGCACTCTATCCCCTTTTATAGAATAAGGAGAGGAGGCGGTTACAAATGACCAACGGTCAAGATTCATCAATTCAAATCAATGACTGATAATTCCTCATTGACTTAGTCAACTTCTTCCTCCATGGCACAAGTTGCCAGATGGCAACTATCTAGTAGAACTTACTATTTATAAGGAGCATATGCATCTATACTTACTCTTTATGTCCCTCTTCTTCTTCACTCTCTTCTTCTTCATCATTCTCTTTAGTTTCTTCTTCTTCATTTTCACTATCACTTTGATGTAAATCATCCCTTATATGCACCTTTATTGTTGCCCTAATAGACTCATATGCTTGGACTATCTTGTCAACTTCACCTCCATCTTGGACTTTAGCTTTTATAATTGCATGCTTGTGAGAGTGGAATTTTGCCTTGAGGGCTTCCATCTTGCATCTCCTACTATTTAATATCTCATTATAAGTCTCCACTCTAACTTTTATTCTCATGATTTTATCCATCACTTCTTCGGTCAGGTGGTTCAGGGGGTCCTCTGTCACTTGTTTGAAATTGTCATGAAAGGCCTTGATAGCAAAATCTGCATCTTGATTCTTAATTTTCCCCTCTACTTTCGCTTCCAAAGCCTCCAAGGTTTCTAACTCATGCCATCAGGCTATACAGCTTGACACTAATATCCTTGAGCTTGCCACTACATCTCTTTAATACATCACATTCAAATCTAATATCTTCATACTAGATTCCTAGTAGTAGGGCAGTGTTATTATCCAATATATTATTGCTTATCAAGATTTGTGCATCAATCTTCTTCATCTCACCTAGAGCATCTAGGTCCTTCTCCAATTTAAATGACCTTCTGCCTATTTCATTTTGCAGCTTGTCCACTTTTCTCTTTAATGCACTTAAAGAATTCCACCTCTCCAAAGAGGTTTTTACCACATCCTCTACCTTAGCAAGGGCTGACCATACCCACTTTTCCATTACTAGTGCCTTATGCTTCATCAGGTCTAATACTGTGATCTCCTCTTGAGATATGATGGTCAATGGAGTGGTTGTAGTGGCCTGTGTATGATCAGGATTAATTAATCCTTTAATGAAAGAATGTAATTGAGCAATGTGCTCTTTATGCCTTTTATTCTTTTCTTTTTCTCTCTTCACCCATTGTGTTAGAGAGTCAATTATGTCTTTTCCCTCTTGGCCTTCTTGATCTTCGTTTGCAAAACCTAGATCAACAATAGTGATCTGGAACTCGTCAAGGTTTATTTGGCCTTTCTCTTTCTCAACCATGGGCATGGCCACTTGTGCAGTTCTCCTACATGTTGTAGGATTTCTCTTTATTTCTAAGGTCATCTTGGCCTTTCTCTTGGGTTTCATCATGTTCCCAGCAAATAATGTGGATACATCAAAATCCTGTACCTCTTCAACCTATTGTTGGTGCACCTCTCTTTACAACCAATAAGGTACATCACCCCTAGGTTCCTCATGATGACCCCTTTTATTCTGGGTTTCTTGTTTTCCAGTGTTAAGTTCTATCCTTAGTGGTGATTGTTCTTTCTTGATTTCTTCCTCATGTACCTTATCATGAGGGGGATCTTGTTGGGGTTGCTCTTGTTGAGGGACTTCCTTTTGTGGAGAAGGCTCTTGTGAAGTATTGACACTATGATCTTTTGCCTCTCTTTGCAAGATTTCCTTTGGGATTTCTTGATCTTTCTCTCTAGGCTCATTTTGTGGTAAGTTGGCCTCTTGAGGAGTTTGTGTACTCTCACCTTGGAGATCACCTTGATCAGCCCCAAACACATTATCCTTTTATTTCTTAGTACCCTTGTCATGTACCATTCTATGTTCTTCACCTTTTGGTGTTCTGATATTCTCTAAACTAAGCTCTTCCTAACCTGACCTTTCTTCAGTTCTAAGTGGACTCTTATGATCTCCCCCCTTAATGTGTGGTGGGGATATCTTTTGCTCCTGATGAGCATCTTTGTCGGGCATCCCCTGATCACCCTCACTCTGAAGTTGCACTTCTGATCATTTTGGTTCTGTGGGTGCCTTATTTTTGTCTTGGTACTGATCAGGTGGAGCATCACCTCTATTGGTATGCCTTGTCTCATCAGCCCTTTTGTGCTCCAAAGGTGGATTATTATCTCTACTATGCTTATATCACCCCTATATGTTAGGTCTATTGATGTAGGGCTTGTAACCTGATCAACCAACTTGTCCAACCCTATCTGTTGGGCTACCTTCTCTAGACTGATCTATTTTGTTTCATCCATTTTCCTTCCTTCTTGTAACATCATCATCTGGGCCAATGGGGTCCCATGAGGAGTCATCCTAGTATTAGCAACTAGGGTTTCCATGCGTTGGATAGTCACATGTTGGACTATCTCATCATCTGATAGCTCCACAGTGTTGTCTAAGGGAAAAGGAGACTCCTTGCTAGCCCTTTGTGTTTCCTTTTCTTTATGCTCCTCCATTCTCTCAGTCTTAAACTGAATTATCTCTAGAATGGGGACTTCATGCTGTATTTCTCTCCTAAAGGCTACACCACCCATACCCATTAACATGATGGGATCAGTGCTGACCTCCCCCCTCATGGTTGTTCTTCTCTTCTTGGGTGGCGGTGTCTGTAGCACCTACTTCCCTTTCTTGCTTGTTATTAACAAGTCATCATCCCCAGGTTCTTTATTCACTTGTTCCTCTTCTAAGGGGTCATCCTATTCTAAATCATCTTGTAGAACTTGCTTTTCAACCCACACCTCTGTGCTTTTGGTATCAGTTCTCAATATCCTCTTGGTCTTTGGTTTGTCCCGGGGTGGTTGTGATGTGGACACATGGGTTGATGTAGATGCCCCATCACCTTTAGATACAACTCTTTCGATGATCATCCCCTTTGGCTCATTCTCCACCTTCTTACCCTTGGAGGGTATCTTCTTTTGTTTTTCGGTGGGTAATCTCTCCCCATTGGACTTTCTCTTCTCAATCAAGAAATCATCATACTCCTTATCTGACAACTCTTGTCTCTTTTTCTTGTTGTCCATGGTGATAGCCATGCCTTTCTTTTTCAGTTTAGTGACCTCTGCATCTACCCACCTTTGAGTCAGTTGGATCACCACTTGCATTATTTGATCCCAGGACATATCCTCTGATTGTGTAAGATTAGGGGTTGATATGGTGTCATTATACACCTTCTCGTTCTCATATTCATCGGACATTATCTTTCCATCATCATTATGTAATTGGGTGGGCACTGAGATGCAGTCAAAAGTCCTGACTTGATTCAGCGTGAGCCTTTGATATTTTCTTCTTCTTACCTCAGCTTCATCATCACAGTCAGTCCAAAAGTCCTCTAGATGCATTTGGTGTATCTGTTTACCTAGTAGTTTCTGCATCCTACCATAAGGGTCATATGATCTGGTGAGAGGAAATGGCTATAAGTACATTAGTTTTAGCCCCCTAATAGCATGCTTAATGCTCTATGAATCTAGGCATAAATACCACCCTATGTATACTTGAAATAAAACTAGAGGAATCTTCTTCTGCACTTTATAAGCCTCAACTGTTGTAGACACCTATCTAACAAACTCCATCAAGATGACCCTATTAGTACGGTATCTTGGTAGCATGAGGGGCTGTCCCTCAAATCCTTCAATCCTGATATATGAAAAGGTAGTAAATTGGATAAACTAGGCTCCATGTTTATAAATGACTTCTTGAGCTTTCATGCTCAGCCTCTTGGTTCTATCCTCTTCCATTGTTCTAACCAGATGCATTGAGAATGCATCATTCACCAATTTGTAATCTTGTAGGTATACTTTTCTTTGTAGTTGGGAATAATGATCCCATATATGCGTATCTCTAGTGCTATTTCCCAGCCTACCCACTATCTGTAGGGCATCAAATGTTCCTCGGGAGGCACAGGAATACACAACATAAGATGTCATGTAAAATAGGCATGTCTTTCCTCCTAGCTTCCTCATCCCTTCATCTAGGCTATCATTGATGATGTTAGCCCACCAAGGCTTGTTATCTAAATATAATACCATCTGGATGATACCAAACATCCAGTTCTCAAAATTACCAACATGTGGCCTGCCAGTCATCCTGCTTAATAGGGCAATCATGTACTGATATTCATCATCAAAATCAAATTTATACAAGTACATTGGTAGCTTGGCCGAGGCCGTGTAGATGCTACTCTTTTCCCTCCACTGATACATTCTTTTCTGGGCATCCCTCTTATTATTTTCACATTCTTTCTCCAATTTGTGGAGATCCACCCTGACCACTTTATTTCCTACTGGCAAGTTGAAAGTAGCGGTGAGGCCTTCAACTGAGAAATCTACATATATCCTTTCATGTTTCTCTACCCTTCTGGTTTCTAGGTTATAATTCCTGCCACACTCGACCACCAATTCTATGGCATCCATGGCATACGGGAAACCTATTGTGTGCCACATACCAGTCGTGAATACTCTATCCAGTATAGGGTTATCTGTATCATCATCTAATTTTCTAGTCCATGCATCCAAATCCATACTCCCTTGATGTGTATCTCTGATGACACCATACCTAAACCCTACTCCTTCAAGTTGGACAAACATAGGCTTCAAAAATTCAACCTCGGATATGTTCCTTTTGACGTCCACCATTAGATCCTGCAATAAGCATGATGTATCTTACCCTATGGTACCCATATGCATTTTCAACAATATCATGCATCACCGTGTAGATTCACCCTAGTAAAGATAAGCATTTTACCTAGACAATTACAGAAAATGACAATGGAGAGGGTGTCAAAGTTACTTACCTGATGTCACTTTCCCTTTTAGATTATATGATTAATAACATGCAACATTGTAAGCTTGTGGAATCACCCGTTCCATTGCGTTGCGTTGAATATCATGATCTGCTAATAGGTGTCTGATGAGGGTTTTGACTTCTGGAGCTCTATAATTCTCTATTAATCACAAGGTAAATGAAAATAACCTTAGAATTTTACTTTTAAGAGGATCAATATGACAAATTAGGGCTTAGTGCGTTGTTCTGATTTGACCCGTTGATCATTTGAAAGGATCTCATAGATGCCGCCAAGTGTTTGCTTTGTATTTGAAATAGGTGGGGCTTCATCTACCATTTTGATTGCATTTATTGCTAGGGGCGATCTTTCAAAAATCAATGATATTTGAAAATATGACCCCCCTCGGATAATATGACCCCCCTATCTTGCATGGGATAATCGTTTACTAAAAATCAGGATGATATGGTCAACCTTTGACCATAAAGCATATCAGGTCATGAAATTAAGAGCAGGGCTACTTCAAAAACATCACCCCCCAGGTAATAGATCATGATGACATCATCATGCCATCGATGTTCTTTTAATTATCAATTTTGGTAACGTCATCGTCATATTGAAAAATATTACAGATATTTGGATAAATGACCCTCAGCAGGTCGAATGAGATGATGATGTCATCATCAGGATGATTTCCTTCATTTACCAGAACTGAATGATGTCATCATCATATTGGTGCATGGTGATATTCGCACATGGGTGATATATGGTAAGATGACTGATGTTAAAAGTATGACCCCCCGCGAATACATGAGGCTCTTTAACGGGTAGATACTAGCTCTTATTTAACTTTGACATTCGTGTATCAGGTACCTAATGAGTCACGGTTGATAATTCTAAGTCTGGGTGATCTTAGCAAATATGATTGATGTTGGAAATATGACCCCCTATGGGAAATATCAGGGTTGACCAAACTTTGACTCAACATAACTCCCTACTCTTAAACAATATTGGGGTGATTGAAAAGGCAAACCTGCTTGGAATTTTGTGTACTTTCCAACCATGAGGTTTATTATAGCAAATATTGACTTTGGTAACTGACCTCATCTGGTGGTGCATCCACCCTATCCAAGGTGACATACATGATTGATTTTACCAAACCACCCAAAGCAAGAAATAAGCAAGAAAAAAGCACAAAAAAAGTTGGGTCCCTATTTTACTAAGGCAAAATGGGTCGTGTTGTGTAACCACACAACAATCTTCCATACAAAATATAGAAATTTTGTACTTGTTCAACTCCACTTGCAAAGCTAGACACTCCTATTTCTCATGCTGATTGTTGTTCCAACAATCAGAGAGTTTCTTCCAACTCCTTTGGCTATGGATTTGGCCATCGATCTAATTGCTAAACAAACTCCCAAAATGGTTAACAACTCTTTCCTTAGTAATGTAATTCTTCTGCTTAGATAGGGGTCCCTCCAAGAGCCAATTGTCCTACCAAAACCTGATTTTGTCTCCCTTACCAATCTTCCATTTGATGCCTTGAGACAGTGTGCTTCTGGTTTTGATCATTTTGTTCTAGATAATAGAGCCTTTAGGAAGACTCTCCCTATGAATAAGCCCTAACTTTTCCCCATTTTGAATCTACACCTAGTCTTTTTCCTCCTTAATGAAGGTCCACCCAATCTTGGCCAGTAAGGCTTTATTCATCACTTAGATTTTTCTGAT
This sequence comes from Cunninghamia lanceolata, assembly GCA_027924645.1. Taxonomy (NCBI): domain Eukaryota; kingdom Viridiplantae; phylum Streptophyta; class Pinopsida; order Cupressales; family Cupressaceae; genus Cunninghamia; species Cunninghamia lanceolata. The sequence continues at coordinate 4,110,880 of BSBN01000378.1, read as the reverse complement.
TCCCAATCCCCCTTGCAATTTGGGCTGACAAACTTTATCCCACCCAACCAGCGAGATCCTCTTTTTTCCTCAACCCCAGTCCACAGGAAGGTTTTTTTAATCTTCTCCATTTTTTTGCCATGTATCTAGGCATTTTAAAGAGGGTGAGAAAATAAGTGGGGATACCCTGTAGGGAGGCCTTAAAGAGTTGATGTTTTCCCGCTTGGCTAAGAAGTTTGCCTTTCCAACCCTCTATCTTCTTTTGGATTCTTTCCAGCACAATGGCTAGTAGGTCGAGGTCACTTCCTTGACTGTGAGGGGTAGACCCAGGTAGGTAGCTGGGAGATTGGCCTTATTACATTTTAGGATGTTTCTCACCTTATCTTGTAGCTTCATGTCAATATTGAAAAAGAACACATTACTCTTTTCATAATTAATGCACTGGCTTGAAACTTCCACATATGTGTTCATGGTGTAGTCACGGTAGGAGGGTTCATAGAATGAACTGTCTGGACCATGTAGCAAGAGAAAACACAATAGAAACAACTCACAAAAATGGAACAAATGTAGATTCAGTCATTTAGTATATCATAGAATTCAAATATAGATCGGTCGACAACATGCGGGCTTACAATTAGGGCTCACATCCCTGATTACATACATGCGCAAGATAAAGCTTTGAAGCTCTTTCACACAAAATATAAACTATGAACTTATTGATAACTTCTGAACTACTTTCCTAAGGATCTATTACATCAATATATATCATCTCTGGACCAATAGATTCCTTCGTGTTGGCCAAGGAAGGTCACAAACTCCAAGGAAGAGTTATAGTGTGTACACAGATAGGTCGGACCTAAATGCATAGAACACTTCCTCAAATGAATGGGAAAATGTGTGGACCCTTGGGGAAGGTTGACCATGAACCAAAGATCATCGAATGATATGTCATTAATATTTGCAATTCAAGGAATGCTCCACAAGTCTTCTCCTTCGGCTGATTGTCTAAGACTGTCAGGATGCTCTCCTCTGAGAAAACAATCAATCTTCTAATAGTGATATCTTTTTGGTAACTAATCCAAATGCTTTGAATTATGGATATGATGTAGATGAATGAATGTAGATGCTAAATCCATATCCACAAGGTGTGAAATGCAACTGCAGTAGAATACCAGACCAAAAGCTGAAAACTGCTTCTGACTAAACTACCTGAACTGAACTGGAAAATGAAAGAAACAAGCTGAAATGCAAATGTTTTTGGTTGATGCAAGATTGCTCTTGAACCAGGGATGCTCCCGCATTAGACATCTAGGGTTATTGAAAAAAAGTGATTCCCTCACTTTGTTGGGGCTAAGGGAGAACCAAGACAGTCCACCTCAGCCTAAGAAATCCATGATGAATCTGCTTCCAGTCTACCTTTCCACTTCACAAGGTATTCTTTTTATTGTCTTCCTTTAGTGTTGCGTCCAACTCTGTTGTCCAAGATGTCTTCAATCTGCTTTGGTGTTTTGTGTGGTAACCGCTTCTTCAAGTCTTCTTCCATGTTGTCACTGAACTCTACTTCATGATACTGATAAAGGTCTGCAATGTTGAAAGTAGGTGATATACCCAATGTCTCTGGTAACTCTACTTCATACGCATTGCCTAAATCAATTTTCCTGAGTATCCTACAAGGTCCAAACTTCTTCATCTTCAACTTGTTATATGTCCCAACTAGAAATCTTTCTTTTCTCAAGTACACCATCACTTCATATCCAACTTCAAATTCCTTATGTCTTCTCTTCTCATCTACCTTTTCCTTATACTTAATGTTCATGTCCTCTAAATGCTTCTCCACTTGATTATGCACTCTCTTCATATGATCTGCAAATTCTTCTGCTTCTGCACTCCTCTTTTCTTCCCTGCCAATGTCCCTCAATTCTACAACTCCTCTAGGATTCACTCCAGTCACAATCTCAAAAGTTGTTCTTTTGGTACTCCTATTTACTGAATTATTGTATGCAAACTCTGCTTGTGAAAGAATCATATCCCAACTTCATGTCTTCTCTCCAACCAAATATCTCAACAAGTTTCCCAAACTCCTATACACTACCTTTGTCTATCCATCAGTCTATGGATGAAAAGTTGAACTAAACTTCAAATATGTCTTCATCTTCTTCCAAAATGTCTTCCAAAAATATCTAACAAACTTTGTATCTCTGTCTGAAACTATACTCTTAATTAATCTATGCAATCTCACAATCTCCTTGAAAAATAGGTCTGCTACATGCACTGCATCAGTTGTCTTCTTACAAGGTATGAAATGAGCCATCTTTGAAAAGATGTCCACCACTACAAATATTGAATCATGTCCTCTCTGTGTCTTAGGCAATCCCATTACAAAATCCATACTTATGTCTTCCCGAGGTCTCTCTGGTACTGTCAAAGGTTTATACAATCTAGTATTCTGACTACACCCTTTTGCATCTTGACAAACTCTACAACTCTACACAAATCTTCAAACATCCTTATGTATCTGAGGCCAAAAATAATGTTCACTCACCAAAGCCACTATCTTATCAATGCCAAAATGTCCTGCCAATCCACCACTATGCTTCTCCTTGATCGAAGTATCTCTCATTGAACATCTAGGTATGCATAATTAACTTCCTTTGAACAACATATCTTCCTAAATGAAATAGTCCAGCCACTTACTCCTATCTGCCACAACAAGTTCCTTACATGCTTTCCAAGGTTCTACAAAATCAATGTCTCCCTCATACATGTTCTTCAATTCATCAAAACCCAACACTTCAACTCTCATCTCTGTCAACAAGTTTCTTCTTCTACTCAATGCATCAGCAGCCTTGTTTGATTTTCCACTCCTATGCTTCAACATAAAAGTATAACTCTGAATGAACTCTAACCATCTCATATGTCTCTGATACAACTTACCTTGACTGATCAAATATTGCAAAGCTTGATGATCTGTATACAACACAAACTCCTTAGGCAACAAATAATGTCTCCACTTCTTCAAGGCTTGAATTATGGCATAGAACTCTTGATCATAAACTGAATATCTTGTCCTTGCATCATTCAAATTCTCATTGAAATATGCTACTGGTCTAGCTTCTTGACTTAATACTGCTCCAATTGCATTTCCACTTGCATCACAATCAACTTAAAATACCTTATTGAAATCTGGTAATGCCAACATAGGTTTCTCTGTCACTTTCTGTTTCAACAACTCAAAACTTTTATCTACTCCTGATGTCCACTTAAAATCTTTTATGTCACCTCTCATTGTCTCTATCTAATAGGGTTACAAACTAAACTAAAATTTCTGATGAACTTCCGGTAAAAACTAGCCAATCCATGAAATGATCTAACTTCTCCAATGCACTCTGGTGTAGGTCATTCAACAATTGCTTTCACTTTCTCAAGGTCCATCTTCAATCCTTCTGCAGAAATCACAAATCCCAAAAATACTAGTTCTTCCTTCATGAAACTACACTTCTTGATGTTTATCAGCAATTTCTCTTCTCTCAGTCTCTGCAAAACTTGTCTAATATGCCACAAATGTTCCTCCTTTGTCTTACTAAAAATTAGAATATCATCCAAGTACACAATAACAAAATTACCCAAGAATTTCTTCAAGACTTCATGTTGGCAAGAGACACTATGTGGCTTCACAAATGTTGTTATTGATGGCAACAAAGTCTATCCCACACATCTGCAGTACATAGTATGCCTATACCGGAAGTCAGATTAAAAACTATTTTGGTCTGGTGAACAAGAATAGAGTATGTAACAAGGTCCAACAATCAGGTCCGGATCTCTTAGATGGTGTAACTCAATAAGTTGTGGACTTGGACAAGTCAAGATGGGTATCATGACTACTATATTCCAAAGATTTAGCCTCCGGTGATAAAGTAAGAAAAAGATATGAGCATCTGAGTGTTGGGTTCTAGTCAGGCAGAGCAAATAGAGGAAGAACTGACCGACAGAGTATCAGACTTCAATCTGGATGAGTAAAAGCTGTTGATCAAGCAATTTGTGGGATTATACATTGTTGTCCGACATGATTAATGACTTCTATACTTAAGATTTTGATACGCATCACAAATCAAGCATGGATTCAGCCGATAGATCAATAACTTGCAAATATCTTGAGTGTTCCTGTTGCCAACTAGAAAGTTGATGAAAATGCTTGATGTGGATATATATACCAGATGGATTTCAGCATGTAAGTGTGTGTGTTGAAGATGTGAAGATATATTGTGTGAAGAAAAGCAAGGATAAGTGTGAGAACAACAATTCAAGTCCGATATGTGACTGAATAACAACATTGAACAGAGGAAGAATGAAGTGTGTCAGATCAATATATTGTGCCTAACCAGAACTGAACTCTTGCATTTGTAGATGCTTATCATGAGTTCAAACACTTGATTATCTTCTGTAAGTTATGTAGACAGTGAGTCTCTTGTAGGCAGCGTGCCTCTTGTGAGCAGTGTGCTCGGGCAGTGAGCCCTAATTCGCAAGTGCCATTTTGTACTCCTCTATTCTTTTAACAGAGAATACACTCTTGGGTTAGTCACCCATTGGTTTTTCCCTTAACAGGGTTTCCACATAAAAATCCTTGTGTTATGTGTGTTGATTTTATTTATGTTCTTATGATTACATATGATTTCATGTTTTGATATAACACCAAATATTGAGATAACAAAATTAAGGAAATTTTGAGATAACTGAGTCACACCCCTCTCAGTTATCTGCCTTGTTTTCAACACTTCATTCATTAATCTCATGAAAGTACTTGGTGCATTTGTCAATCCAAAGGGCATCACTAACCACTCATACAATCCTTCATTTGTCTTAAAAGTAGTCTTCCATTCATCACCTTCTCTGATTTTGGTCTGGTGGTATCCGCTCTTCAAGTCTATCTTTGTGAAATATTTTTCTCCACCTAAACAATCCATGATATCATCCATCCTAGGTAAAGGAAATCTATACTTAACTGTGATCTTGTTTATTGCTCTAGAGTCAGTACACATTCTCCATTCTCCATCCTTCTTTGATGCTAACACTATAGGTACTGCACAAGGACTCAAGCTTTCTCTGATCAAACCTTTCCTCAACAACTCTTGTATTTGTCTATTCAAATCTTCATTCTCTGTCGGTGTCATTCTATGTGCTGCTTTGTTAGGTAAACTTGCTCCCGGTATAAGATCCACGTGATGACTGATACTCCTTATAGGTGGTAATCCTTCAAGTACATTATCTGATATGATTTCTTCATACTCTATCATCAATTCTCTTATCTCCTCCAGTTGTGATTCTTTAGTCTCCTTCTTTAATGTTTCAAGCTTCTTAGGAATCAAGGCATAACACATATTCTCATGTCTCAAACCATCAAAAAAATTTCTTCCATCTACCAAATAGATTCTAGCATTCCCACATACTTCACTCTTAGGATCATCTTCTAAAGGAATCAAAGTAATTCTCTTTCCATTTTCTATTATAGTATATGTATTCTTTCTCCCATCATGTATATCTTTTCTATCATACTGCCAAGGTCTACCCAACAAGATATGACAAACATCCATAGGCATAATATCACACAAGACTTCATTCTGAGAAGATCTAATATTAAATTTCATCAAACATTGCTCTCACCAGTACCTTATGATAATCCTAAATCCATGCTATCTGATAGGGCTTAGGGTGTTTCAATCTTTCCAACTTTAGCTTAGTCACCATATCCTCCAAAACTAGGTTATCTGAACTACCACTATCAATTATAACTTTACAACACTTACCTCTTGATTTGCATCTAGTTCTGAACAGACTCTTCCTTTGCAGTGGTTCCTCATTTGTTTCTATTTGAAATAGTGCTCTTCTCATCACCAATTATTCTCCTTTCTCAGGTTTGCCAACTAAACTAGGTGATCCAATAGGTTCTTCAACATAGGTTGCTCTTCCACTGTTTTCAATCCTCTTACTTGTACTACCCTGATTACATTCAAATTCTCTATGTCCTTCACTTCCACACTTGAAACAAGTACCTTTGAATGTCCTCTTATCAAATCATCTTCCTTCTCTTATGTATCCTTCATTCCAGTATGCACTAGGGTTTCCTCTCCGGTAACAATTTATGTCATCTCTCTAGTAAGCATTGTTATCTCTGTCCTCCTTCTTAAATAGGCTGTCAAACTTGTTCTACTCTGGATATGATCTGTCTCCTCTGGAAAATGTTCTACCTCTCTAAAATTTACCTCCTCTATCTTTGATCATGTCTCTTATTCAGCTTCTCTTCAACTTTCAGGGCAAACTGATATGCTTCTTCCAAAGATGTCTTCCTTAACAAGCTTAGTTCCTCTTGAATGTTCAATCTCAGTCCATTGATGTATCTAGCCACTTTCTTCTTGTTTGCTTCACTATGTCCTATCCTTATGATCATTTTATGAAATTCTTCAGTGTACTCCTTCACAGATTTCTCCTTTTGTCTCAGGTTTTGCAATCTCTTCAACAATTCCAACTCATAGTCAGTAGGTATAAACTGATTCTTCAACTTTGTCACCATCCTATCCCACTTTGTAATATTTTATTTTCCTCTTCTATTTCTTTCCAACTGAACTTCTTTCCACCATATAGGAGCATGTCCTTTCAACTTTGTCTTTGCAAGTTTTGCCTTCTCCGGATCTTCAATTTCTTCATATTCAAAGTATTCTTCCATGTCGTTTATCTAGTCAATCAATTCTTTAGGGTTCAAATTACTAGTGTAGTTTGGCACATCAACTCTAGGTCTCTTTCCAATCTTTGAAAAAGCTCACAACATCTTTACTTGATCTGATTCTTCTTCTTCATCACTTCCTCGAGTTTTGTCAATTTGTTCAACAAATTGAAATTCTTCTTCATTATCGCTTTCAACATTAGGTCTCGGTGTCAATCCTCTTCGCCTATCCTCTTCAACAGCATCCAAACAAATTTGCATCATTTTCATCATCTCCATCATCTCATCCATTCTACCAGCCATTGTTTCAAAAGCAGCAACTCTTCTTGGTGACATTCTTCCTAGGATCAAGTGCAAACTGCCTCAAGTTCAGCGATTGGGCCACAAGGTGACAACTGCCTCTCAATTGGTGATTGGTTGCAACACAAGTAACCTGCCTCAATTAGGTGATCTATCCACAACAAGATCTTATGGAATTCCCTCACAAACTTCATTCAATTCACTCAAGTCTCTCCCAAAGATTCAAACTTTCGCTTTGATACCACTTGGTGCAGTCACGGTAGGAGGGTTCATAGAATGAACTTTTCAGACCATACAACAAGAGTAAACACAATGGAAACAACTCAAAGAAATGGAACAAATGTAGATTCAGTCATTCAGTATATCATAGAATTCAAATAGAGATTGGCCGACAACATGCGGGCTTACAATTAGGGCTCACAGGCATGATTACATACATGCGCAAGATAAAGCTTTGAAGCTCCTTCGTACAAAATATAAACTATGAACTTATTGATAACTTTTGAACTACTTTCCTAAGGATCTATTACATCAATATATATCATCTTTGAACCAATAGATTCCTCCGCGTCAGCCAAGGAAGGTCACAAACTCCAAGAAAGAGTTGTAGCGTGTACACAGATAGGTCAGACCTAAATGCATAGAATACTTCCTTAAATAAATGGAATAACATGCGGACCCTCAGGCAAGGTCAGCCACAAACCAAAGATCATTGAATGATATGTCATTAAGATCTGCAAGTCAAGGAATGCTCCACAAGTCTTCTCCTTCAGCTGATTGTCTGAGACTGCCAAGATACTCTGCTCTGAGAAAATAGTTGATCTTCTGATAGAGATATCTTTCCGGTAACTGATCCAAATGCTTTGAATTATGGATATGATGTAGATGAATGAATGTAGATGCTAAGTCCAAATCTGCAAGGTGTGAAATGCAATTGTGGTAGAATACCGAACCAAAAGCTGAAAACTGCTTCTGACTAAACTGCCTGAACTGAACTAGAAAATGAAAGAAACAATCTGAAATGCAAACAAACTAAAATGCAAATGTTTTCGGTTGATACAAGATTGCCCTTGAACCAGGGATGCTCCTGCATTAGTTTAGTAGATTTTTCCGTCTTCTGGTCTCCGCCACTAAAGCCACCCCGAAGAGCATAGTATCATGAACAAACTGTTGGATAACTGACGGTCCCATGGTGGATGTGTCTTTCACACCCCTAAGGTTATGACTATCTAGGTGGCAAAGGATGTTTCTACCTAGGACCTCTGCCATAATGATAAAAAGGTAGGGTGAGAGGGGACCCCCCTGTCTGCTTCCAACATTAAAGAAGCCCTGAGGAGTGCCATTGACCAGAATCGAGTACTTGATAGTGTTAACATATTCCCTCATCAAGGTAATCATTCTATCTTGAAACTTAAACTTCCTAAGGACCTTGAATAGGAAATCCCATGAGATTCTGTCATAGGCTTTAGATATATCTAGTTTGAGAGCCATGGTAGGAATGTTACTTCTGTCCATCGCGTGAATGATCTCATGGGTGGATATCACTGCATCCATAATCTGTCTACCTGGGACAAAGCATTTCTGGCAATCAGATATAAGGCTCTCTAGCAACGGTTGGAGTCTGAGGATCAAAGTCTTCATCATAATCTTATAAATGGTGTTACATAGGCTAATAGGACAGAAATCAACCATGGACTCTGTGATGCTCTTCTTGGGGATAAGCGCAATGAAAGTGGCATTGATCTACTTAAGGATTTTGCCACTCCTAAAAAATTCCCTGATAGCAGTAGTGACATTATAACCCACAATCTCCTAGAAATCTTAGAAAAAGGCCAGGGAAACCCATTCAAGCCCGGAGCTATGAAGGCACCCATAGAGAACATAACTGCCCTAACTTCCTCCTCAGTAATAGGCTTCAGAAGCATACAATTATCTTCCTCTGAGAGGATAAAGGGAATATTGTCTAGCAGCTTATCTTCCCTACCTTTATCAGGATTGTTTCGATGCTCCGCTAGAAAGTTTCTAAAGTAGTTGGAGGCTAGGCTTTTGAGTTCCTCGTCTTCAAGAATTTCCCTATTGTTTTCATCAAGCAGCTCGGTGATTCTGTTTCTCTTTCTATTTTTCATGGCTGACTGATGTAAGAAAGTAGTGTTCCTATGTCCCTCCTTCAACCATTGAACTCTAGACTTCTGTTTCCAGAAGATCTCTTCTTTACTAATTATATCTTTAAGGTTTTTGAGCAAAGATTCTTCCTTGTTGAAAATCTCCTAACTCACATCTCCGTTGGCCATGTTGTCTTGAACTTCCGTTAAGCTATCAGTAATGTGATTTTTCTGGTTCATCATGTTCCCAAAGTAGTATTTGTTCCATCCTTTAATTTTGTGCTTGACATGAGTAAGTTTTTGGGTGAGTCTAAACATCGGAGATCCATGCATCGATATACTCCACCAATTAGCAATGCAGTCCCTTAAATCTAAGTGGGAGGCCCACATAATTTCATATCTGAATGGGAAAGGCCCCCTATGAACACCATCAGTCCAGGAAAGGAGGAGGGCATTATGGTCAGAGATTGTACGAGGTAGGGTAGTAAGAATAGAGTTTTACACCATGTCCCAATTAGAAGAGACGAGCATTCTATCCAGCTTCACCTGAATCAGCTAGTCTCCCCTTCTATTGGTCCAAGAATAGAGTTGATTATTGACTTCTATATCTATAAGCCCTATTTGACTGAAGAAGTCTGCCAGGTTCACCATGCTATCCAAGTAGTCTGTGGTGCCCCCTAATTTTTCTGAAGGGAAAAGTGGGGTGTTGAAATCTCACCCCAACATCCACTTAGTCCTTCTCTTAGCATTAAGTTTAGGGATTAAGCCATCCCAAAGGTGCTTTTTGGAATTCCTGGTGTTGGGAGCATAGATATTGATTAGCTTCCAAGTATTCTTGTTCATAGTAAATTTCACTTCCAGACTATTTTTACTATGTGAACAGTAACAACCCGAGATGTTATATTTGTTACACATAGTAACAAGGTCCCCTGACACCCCAGTAGAAGGGCTGATAACATAGTCATCCATAGGCCAGATATTATTAGCTATCTTTTTAAAGTTATCTTCAAACATCTTAACTTCTTGGAGAAGTATGATATCTACCTTATTGTCAAAAATGCAGTTCTTAACCATGAACTATTTCTGAGGACTATTTAGCCCCCTCACATTCCATGAGAGGACCTTCATTTACATGATCTTCTAAAGATAGCCTCCAGTGTGCTTTGTCTCCCAATGGTTATTTCCTTGGTTGCTTCTCTATTTATGGTTTCTCTCTGGGATGGGTCTACCCGTGTTTCCCTTTGTCCCCACATCTGCCAACTTCTTCTGATGGCCTTTCCCATTTTTTAGCATGACCCATCCATCCTGGTTACTAGGAGATAAAAACCTAGTGAGTGTGTTGGCCTTGTTTTCAACTTGTCAATTTTCAAACTTTTGCGTCAAATCCTTATGTTCAGTCACCCCTAGTCACAAATTCTTCTAAAGTGTCAAGTTGATTTCTAGTTTGAAGAAGGAATTGTTTGCTTGTTTCAGCTGAAATCCGGGAAGCGGTTCTACTATGCCAGAAATCGCAAAAACAATTAAATTTCAAAATCTGCAAAGGCTAGAAAGAAATCATTTTATAGGAAAGTTTATATGGCTATTTTTCCTAATGTGGCAACTTTTTATGTCATGGCGCCTTATGGTTTGAGAGATTTTAAACTTTCAATTTTTCAGCAGGTAGTTTGCGGAAATAATTAAAACAACAAATTTATTGGAGTTTACAAAGAAATTCTTTTGCCACCAGGCTCGTATCAACTATATCAATGATTGGCTGAAATTTCATAAAGATTCGTGGCTTCAATCAAAAGTTGTGCAAATTTTACTATTTTTCGCATTTGCATGATTGAAGAAGTTAAAGTTCGCACAATGGAGTCTGTCTACTTTCAAAATTGACTACGTGCGGGTTTACTTTCATTTTTCACTAAGCGGGAGTTTACTTTTGATTTTTCCTAAGTTGGTGTTCACTTTCACTTTTGGCTAAGTGAAAACCCGCGTTGGATGCACTTTCACTTTTCGCTAAGTGTGAATAAAAAAAAGTCACTTTCAGTTTTCAAAAAGTGGGAAGCTACTTTTAGTTTTGGCTAACTTGATGCAACTTAGAAATTTTCACAAGTTTCCAACTTGTGAATTTGGCTAACTCAATGGAAAGAACAAGTTATAATTTTTATTAACTACTGGTGAAGTTAGAGGTTTGGAGAAGTCATAATTTTCTAATTGGTAATTATTTCATGAAAGTTTGTGAAAAGCACAAGTCACAAGTTGTAACTAAGTTGTGAAAAGTTAGTTAAAAGGTTGAGGTTATGAAAAAGGAAAAGTCACAACTTAAAAGTTAGTTATTATTTGTGAAAATCACTTCCAATGTCGATGCTTTATATCAATTTAACGCAGTCACAATAAAACTACGATATTTTTGTCATTTCACAACAAAATTTAAAATTTCAAAGTGTTTTGGAAAGCTGATGAAAGGGACAATAAAACCCAGAAACATTTTGAAGATATCTTTTGTACCGAGTGAGCAGTTTGAAGTATAAAATTGGAGTTGTAAGTTTTGACGTGATTGAGCACCATTGGAATAGTGTATGATATATTTAAAAGAATTTGTGATATTGTGGAAATGTCCACAATGTGAACCATAGACAAAACATGTGAATTGTTTGACATAACTCTTCAAAGGAATGTAGTCAAATAGAATATAATGGTTGTCGCGGGAATTAAATAAAATGGTTTGGTGGAAAAAGATTTAGAAGCTTTGGAAATTCAGGCACTTTGGTAGCATTTATGTATGACTCGAGGCTTGCATTAAATGGTCTATCAAACTCTACAACATACTTGAAAAGAGTCTCCAAATGTATGTAAATATGGGAGCATAAACAAGGAACGAGATGAGTAGCAGATATGAAATAGTATTTTATGATTGTAATCAGATCAGGAAAATGCTTAGCATTATTCAGTTTATGACTATCAAAATGATGTTGAATGATATGCTTTTTCCACAATCCATATTTCATATATACAAACACAGGAGTTTAAGATTCAAGTATCTAGAGGAGTTGTCAACATCCGGCAAGGCTTGATTGTCAAAAATGGAGCGAATAGAAATGGAAAGGACTTAGCCAAATCCACAACTTGAAAGTTGCAAGTCCTAGTTACCTTTTTGTGAAAAGTGACTTAAGTCACTCTCTGTAATGTAAAGTTAGAAAATGAACTTTATTTCTGAAAAAGTGGTGTAAAATACAACCAAAAATAAAGTTCATTATACTTTTGTATTTCAAAAAGGTAGTTATTAGGTAGTTGTGAGGTAGTTACAAAGTGGTTACTAGGTGGTTATGGGAAAAAGCCTATAAATATAAGGCTATTTGAAATGTAAGGGGGGGACTCTTTAGAGAGAACTTTTGCAGGGGGAACTTATGAATAAACTTCTTGGAACATTTTTGGTTTTACACATTGTATAGTCTACTTTTTGAATTGTATAATTTTGAAAAGATAATGAAGAATGCATTTTCAGTTTGTATGTTCTTGATGTATTTCTGAGTTATGATTACTAGTCTCTCGTATGTCAAATTGGTGATCTTTCTATGTATTTGTGTGAATCAAAGTTATCCATTAAAGCATGCAATTGAGGTGATAAAGCACAATCATGTCTTGGTATCCTAATTTGAAAGTGTTTAGATAAATTATCTCTTCGTATGTTGAGATTTGCCATCTTTCTTCATCGTTGTTGCATATATGTCATGAGATCCATCATAGAGTTTAGGAAAGTGGTTTCTAGCTTTGTGGTGAAACGCCCTCGTACTTTTCAATAAGATTGTGAAACTCCTATTGGTTTTTGTACATCTACCATGAGGGTTTCTACATACTCATTTCTCCTGATTATTTTACTTTTCTTCCTTTTTGTACTTTCTAGACAAAAGTACACAAAAACCTACAAATAACCCCATCATACGAGGGAGCTTCCCCTCTCAAATGCAAAGGAAGATCAGTGCTCTGTCACTATCTCTCCAACTATTGAGACAATTTAGTCACTGCTCAAAGGGCAACGAGTCAATTCGAAACATTATTTCATGGTGACAAATTTGTTTACCAACAGGGTGATAGAATAAAATTCTCTGAGCTTTCCAGTACAACAATCTATCCTCCTTCAGACACCTTAGTATATGAACTCGTTGTTTGTCCTCCTTTAGACACCTTAGTACTTGAACCTGCTATATGTCCTCCTTAGGACACCTTAGTACCTGAACCAACAATCTAAGGCTTGGGATTCGTATTCTCATTAGGGGTTAGGATCTCCCCTTCTTCTATCTCCACTGAACCCATTAAAGTGCCCCTCTACTGAGTTAGTTGTTCAGCTTCAGGAAACCTCTAAATCTGAGGAAATGGGAGTGGTGAGGCCTTAATGGTTGATGATGGGTTCAAATATTGACTTCTTTTATGTTATTTTTATATGCTTTCAGACTTTATGCCTATGATATTCCAGATACTTTTCCAAAATATTACCATCACAATATGTTGTTTTTATATATTCTGCAAACCTTGAACCTATTCTGTCAAATATGAAACATGGTGATAATATTTGTCAATTGAATGAGTTAGACATGAGTATGTATGCATATAGATGAGATTTTATAGTTTAATTATGAAGGTTATTTGCATGCATATGTTCTATGGATTAACCCCTCTGCAACAACGAGTATGTGGCATTGAGGAGAGGAGAATTTGCAGCACATTGCAAAATAGGGCATTAAAGGAAGTCACGGTCAAGCACCAACTAAAATTGAATGTGATCATTATGGAAGAATAAATACAGAGGAAGAAGACTTGTTCTAGGATTCTAATCGCAGCTCATGTGTTTCACATATGAGTTGTTGTATAGGAATTTCTATTTGAATAGGACTCTACTTCCTCTATTTAGTTAGATTAATAAATTGATCTCAAACCTGTACCCTAATATCTAGGGATGGATTGATTATCAAAGTTAGTTGGTAGTTACATAACACTTTCTTGTTTTTGTATAAGTTAGGAGGGATGAGTTTGATGTCAAGTTAGTTCTTTCCAAGTTACTTCATTTTATAATTGCCCAGCTGTTACTCTGTTTTCCTATGTTGGAAGATCCAGACATGTTTTATTGAATACAATATGAGAAGATCATGTTTATGATATGAATTGAATACAACTATGTGTTATAAAAATGTGTGGGAATCTAAAGTAGATTTGATTTCTAGGTAAGTGAGATAGTCCCCTGAGCTAGCCACTCAAGGTACTGGTCTTCACTTCATCTATTCCCTTATTTCTTTATGCATTATTAGTTAAAAGTTGTTTCTTTAATTCGTAAATTGCATTGTGAGTTCAGTAAAATATTCTGATTACGATTTCCAGTAGTTGTGATTCATAAATGAGTGCATGCTTTGTTTACAGTAAGTCCTCTAGAGGTTACTGTTAAGTTCTTTTATCATTTTGGATATTTTGAGTTAATTTTGTAATTACCTGTTGAATACGGTTATCTACAACTTATGCTGCAGGTACCCGTAGCCATTGGGTTCTATAGTTGTTTTTACTATTTTTTTATTTCTGAGAATTCTAGCCAAGTAGAATACTCTAGGTAGGTTTGGATAAGATAGTTTAGGATAGGTATGAGTCTTGGAGGAACATACAATATAAGTGCCATCATAAGCTTACTCTCCTTGGTTGATAATTTAATGTAGGAATGTAATGATAGAGTGGACTGTTCAAATAGGTTTACCCCTGAATTATCCTAAGTCTACAACGCATTAGTTTTCCTCTACATTTTTGGTGCCGTTGCCAGGGATGGTGCTACCTTCATAGGCTCATTTGTATTTATATGCTTTCATAGTTTAAATTTTGATTCCAGCATTAGGATTAATAAATTCATTTTCTAAGAAACACCAGAAAATATACTAACATTATGTAGGACCGCTGGAATATAAAGCCAAAATTCACTGTATGCGAAGGCAGAGAGATAACCGAGGTAGATTCCTCCCTTCAAATTTTTAGGATAGTGAAGAAACAACTAACTTTATCAATTATACAGTAGAAAGTGTTGAAGAAGAATCTCCTCTTACATATTCATCAACACCTTCTACATCTTCATCAGCTTCTTCCACAACTACAGAAGGGACCTTAGAACCATGGCAGATGCTGCAGTGGAGGATCCTCCAAGACAAGCAACATTTGAATTCCCTATTCCAGACCAAGCACAGGTTGCTACTCTAAAAAATATACCACCTTCCTCATTTCCTATTTTCTACGGCTTGGTGACTGAAGATCCTGACACTTTCCTATTTGAGTTTGATGTCTTGTGTAGGAGTTATGACTACACCACTTATTCGTACAGGCTCAAGCTATTCCCTACCACATTAAAAGATGTTGCTTTAAGATGTTTTATGGGGTTGGGGAAAGATGTCATTCCAAACTGGGATACCATGAAGACAAAGTTCCTGGAAAAATATAAAGACTACTGCAGAGGACATGATACGAGGAGAGATGACATCTTCAAGATGTCACAGAAAGAGGATGAGTTGCTGGAAGACTATGTTAAAAGATTCTAGTTCACCTTGAAGAAAAACCCTCAAAATAGATTGTCTGAAGAATCACTGAAGCTAGTCTTTTTGAGGGGGGTTAATGATGATTGCATGGATGCCCTCAATCTAATTGGAATAGGGGATATATCTCAAATTCCCTTTGAAGATGTCTGTAGAGCTTGCAGAAATTATTCTAGAACCTTTACCAGAAGACCAAGGGGAGAAAGAGCAGCCATCACAGGCAAGGAAACCAATGGGGTTTCAAGAATGGGGATTAGTAACTTGCCGACCAACATGAAAGAAGATATCAATAGCCACATGTCTACACAACTGGACACTCTTCATATCAAGAAGAAATAAGAAGCGGATGCAATGCTTACTAAATATTGCCCCAGCTGTAGGCAGAGGAAGGCCAATTGTAAATGCAAGAGGGTGGCTAGTATCCAGCAAGAGAAGATTGAAACTGTTCTTCATAGCTAGAGGAGACCTTGGTAGGAAAGACAAGGTATGCCCTCTGATCCACTTAATTTTAATTCACCCTTCCCTATTGTAAACTAGAATTTCTCTACTTGGAATACTCAATAGTGGCCTGTTAATCCAACTGCATAGCAAAACCCACAATGGCCTACTCCACAAACTGGTTGGAACCAACAATAGCCAAACCCATGGCCTCAACAAAATTTATAAGGCCCCAACTATAACCCCTAGTGGCCTACTCAGCAGCAGCAATGGCAGCCTCAATGGAACAAGGGCCAACAATGGCAGCAAAATGTACATTTTCGGCAACCTATGATTCCATCTCAACCACAACAGCTAGCCCTAATGTCACCATCAACACCTCAAAATCCACCTCCTAGACCTACTCAAATCCCTACCCAACTTGCACATAACCCTAACAACAAGCCTTTTCAGCAGGCTTATACTAGCAAGGTGATGCAATATCCCACCTATGGGGTGGAAGTGAGTAATGTTCATCTCAAATCAGGGAAGCAACATGCAGGTCCTTCATCTCCCCAAATTACAGAACTTGAAGATGAAGAACCCACAAAAGAGGTCTCAGATAAACCACCTTTGGAACCTGAATCAACTCAGGAACCTCAGACCATTTCACATCCTAAGCCCCCTTTCCCTAAAAGCTTGGCTATCTAGAAATAACCAACACAGTCTAAAAATGACCTCATAGGCCAGTTGCAAGACACAAGCATAAAGATCCCCTTAATCCAAGCCATCAAGGATATTCCCATCTACATTAAGACTATCTGTGATCTTTGCATCAAGAAACCAGGAAGAAAGAGAATAGACCCAAAGACAATTCATGTTTTGGGCAACCTAGCTGACATAATGTTGGGGAACATAAGTATTCCCAAATACATAGATCCAGGTAGTCCAGTGGTGGATGTCAAAATCAATGGGATTCTGATTAAGAACACTCTGATAGATTTAGGTGTTGTAATTAATGTAATGACCAAGGAGACAATGCAGACACTCCAATTGAACAATCTTAGGCCTACTCAGACAGTCTTGCAATTGGCTGATAGGTCTACAATCAAACCTGAAGGAGTCATTGAGGATTTGGTCATTGCATTAGATTCTTGGGAATACCCTTATGATTTCATAGTCCTACAACCAAAGGTTAATCTTGATAGTTATCTACTTATACTAGGTAGACCATGGCTTGCCACTGCTAATGTATTTATAGGTTGCAGGTCTGGTAACATGATCATATCTAATGGGACTGTGACCAAGAAATTGGTTTTATATCTGCCATCCCAACCATACCATGAGCTTGAGTAAATTATTTGGCCTACCCTAGAGGATGAGGATAGCTATTCCTTGCAAACCTTGATGACTATTGAATGCAGCCCCTTATTGGATATTCTAGATGAAGATGAGTTAATTGCTCACATTATACAAAATGACTGTGGGAGTCACCCGCAACAGCAGGACTGTCTATCATGCTTACAAGACCCTTGGAGCAGCATAATACCCAGTAATTCCTTAGAGGAAGTATCCCAAATATTTCATGCTCTATTACCCCAGCAATGCTTACCAGTATTACTTTGGCCGATGATGGCATGGTTCGGTGGTTAAGTTGCTCGGTTGTAGTGGCAGCCACCAGAGTTCAAACCCCTGCTAGGCCAACGAGCTCACAAGGCTTTATGCCTTTGCTGGGCCAATGATCTTGCAGGTTTGAAGTGTTCCTTCTTGGGGATGAGGTCCCCTGTATTGTGGCCTCACCGGTTCAGCGCTCTAGGCAAAAGCGTTAGTGTGGAGCCGGAGGGCGTGTTGCGCCAGTGTCACCGGTCACATTAAAAAGTTTACCAGGCGCATTAGAAAAAAAAAATGCTTACCAGTATTACCTAGCCTTGATTTGTCTTCTGTAATAGAACTATCCAAATAATTAGAAATCAAGCCAGGAAAGATGTTGACTATTAACAATGCATTGACTGATGAACAACAGCAATCCCTACATGAAGTATTGCAAACACACTCAACAACATTCGCCTAGGATTACAGTGATATGAAAGGTATTGATCCTTCCTTATGCATGCACAAAATATACATTGATGATGGCTATAGACCTATCAAGCAGTAGTAGAGCCGCATGAATCCCACCCTTAGAGAGATTGTGAAAACTGAGCTTCAAAAGCTTTTGGATGCAAGCTTTATATATCCCATTTCAGATAGTGAATGGGTGTCACCATTGGTTGTAGTGCCCAAGAAAGGTGGAAAATGGAGGGTTTGTGTGGATTACAAAGAACTAAATATTGCTACCAGAAAAGATCACTTTCCATTGCCATTTATTGACCAAGTTCTTGACTCTTTGGCAGGTAAGAAATATTTTTCCTTTCTTGATGGTTTTAGTGGCTATAACCAAATCAAGATTGCACTAGAGGATCAGGATAAGACAACATTTACTTGCCCTTGGGGGGCCTATGTGTATTCTTTCTTACCCTTTGGTCTGTGCAATGCTCCAGCCACATTTCAAAGAGCAGTCCTTAGTATTTTCTCTAATTTTGCCCATGACAGTATAGAGATTTATATGGATGACTTCACCACATATGGTGAAACATATGATAAAGATTTACATAACTTGGAGAAAGTTTTGAAGAGATGAACAGAGCACAACCTATCTCTGAGTAATGAAAAGTGTTTTCTGATGATGACACAAGGAATAGTTTTGGGACATTTTATCTCAAGTGTAGGCATACAAGTTGACCCAAAGAAGATTGAAATTATCTCTACCCTGCCTATTCCACAAAAACAAAAGGATGTAAGGATCTTCCTGGGACATGCAGGTTATTACAGGAGGTTCATTCATGATTTAAGAAAAATTGTTGCACCTCTGTTTACCCTGTTGACAAAGGACAGTGAATTTGAATGGACACCAGATTGTCAGACTTCCTTTGAAAAGCTAAAAGCATCCTTGACACAGGCTCTAGTTCTCAGAGGTCCAAATTGGACACTACCTTTTCACATCCACACAGATGCATCAGACTTTGCCATTGGAGTAGTTCTAGACCAGCAAGAAGGAACTAAGGAGTATGCAATATACTATGTAAGTAAAAATCTGCAGGGAGCTGAGTTAAACTACACTGTGACACAAAAAGAGATGTAGGCAGTTGTTTATGCCGTAAACAAATTTACACACTACATTACTGGTTATAAAGTGTTCATAAACATAGATCATGCAGCAATTAGATATTTGATGAATAATCCAATAGTGGGTGGTAGGCTTGTCAGATGGTTGTTGTTAATACAAGAATTTGACAGAACAATTGTTGACAAGCCAGGTAAGGCTAATGTAGTTGTTGATTTTCTATCTAGACTGCCTACACGATTAGCAAAAGGAGTGGTTGATGACTCTTTTCCTGATGAGCATCTCTTTTCTCTCAACATACACACTCCCTGGTATGTAGATATTGTTGCAAGTATGGGCCTAACCAGTGTTGTCATTGATGTCAACATACTCCTGTTGCATTGATGTCAAGGATTGGATGAGTTGTGTGTTGAGGATATTGAGAAAATTAGTCCCATCAGAAATAGAGAGGAATAGTGAAGACAGTGAAGCTCTATGAAGTGAAGATCCTAAATAGATGAAGATCATAGAATGCGTATCAAAGGGTTTATAGCTATGTGTCTAAAGATGATCTAGTTAAGATTTAAGAGGTCCACATGAAGATTTGAAGAAGTTGTGGCCATATGAGTAAAACTAGTTCTGGTAGCTATTCAGAGGTGACAGAGTGACACAAATAGGTCTGGTGAGATCTGGAAATGCAATATCTTGCCTTGCAGATTTGGTAGAGTGTTTAGGAAGGCAATGTGAATTGAAAACTCAATTGGTTCATGGTCTAGAGGTCCACAAGCTTTTATTCTAATATGATAGTGATGACAGACTGTGTTCTTGAGGTTCTAGATGAAGATACGAATGATTTTAGTGAGCAGAAGTGGTGTGGATGTTCTTGGTGATTTAGGCAAGCTTGTGGGGGTCTCTAGATTGTGTCCGGTATGTGGTGGTGGTCTGCATTGAAGAATGAGCTCGTAATTGAAGATTTACTTCTAGATGATGATGTTCTTCCTAATCATGGTCAACCGGATGTTTTACACATCTTACGGATGATCCTGGAGATGTTCTGCAAAGCTTGGTGTGTTCCTTAAGGAAGATTAAAGTCCCAAATATGTGTCGTCAATAGTGTGATGATACGCATGAAGTTTTGTAATAAGTTAAGTTGTATTTGTGTAGTTGCTCTGTAATAAAATAAAGTATGTGTTGTGCCGACTTGGATGATTATCCCAAAGTTGATGTCTTGTATAAATAAGATTGGTGAAGTCATTTCAAAGTATTCTTATGAAGATGAGAGTGTGTTATAAAGGAGAAGAATGAAGAGCAGAGTAGAAGTGTTGAGCTTAAATGGAACTGTCTCAAGCATGGTGAAGATGCTAATTACCAATTCAAGTATGTAATATTTATATTATCATTCTGTAGACAGTGTGACTCTTGTAGGTAGTGGGCCTCTTGTGAGTAGTGTGCTCGGGTAGTGAGCCCTAATTGGCAAGTGCCATTTTGTTCTTCTTATTCTTTTAATAGAGAATACAATCTTGGGTTAGTCACCCCGTGGTTTTTCCCTTAACCAGGTTTTCCACCTTAAAATCTTGGTGTCATATGTGTTAATGTGTTTCTACACTTGAATTATTGTATTGTGCTTCCATGATTAATTTATTTTATACTATTGAAACACAAGAAGGATTTAAGTGTTAAAAACAAAGAAAGTTTTGTGACAACTGATTCACCCCCCCTCTAAGTTGTCTGTCGTAAATCCAACAATTGTTATCAGAGTCAAGTTCCTCTAAAAGGAGCTTAATCAATTGAGAAGATCTAGGATGTCTTCCTACAAGAAGGATAGTCCAATGTTTGATGGAACTAATTACACTCTTTGGAAAAGCCGCATGGAATGTCACTTGCAATGTATGGGAATGCAATATTGGATCATAACTTCAAAGAAGTATGTTCCTCCAAAGAATGGTCTGACAAATGTAGATGATATCAGAGATGCTGAAGATAATCTTCAAGCTAAAGAAGCCTTACTAAGTGCCTTATCTGATTCAGAGATGACAAATGTTATGGATTTAAAAACTGCATATGAGATTTGGGCAAAGCTAGAACTTCTGCATGAAGGAGACAAATAAGTTAAATGTGCCAAGCTACAGAGTTTGAAAGGAAAATTTGAAAAACTGAAGATGAATGAAGATGAGAATATCACTACATTTATGCCAAAAGTAAATGAGCTTATTTGTGGCATTAGGTGTGCCGGTGGAACCTTAGATGAAGATAAAATTGTTGGTAAAGTTCTCAAATCCTTACCTCCTACTTACAAACACAAGGTTGCTACTATTAAAGAATTCAGATCTTTATCAAATATCACAAGAGATCAATTAGTTAGAAAATTGGCTACATTTGAATTGGCTGAGTTTGGAGATGCACCCCCCAAGACTGAATCTACATTCAAAGCTAGTGCCTCTATAAAAGGTAAACAAAGGTATGATCCAAGAGAGAACTCCTCTAAGAAACTATCATGGTATGAAAAAGAAAGAAAAGATCTGGAAGAAGATGAGGTAGAAGATGCTCAACTTGAAGCCCTTATTGCAACAAGACTGCCAAGAGGATCCGGTAAGTATGAAGGAAAATTGCCTTTCAAATGTTTCAACTGCAACAAGATTGGTCATTTTGCTTCAAGGTGTCTGGAAATATTTTCAAGGACAAATCCAAATAAATCAATATTCCAAAAGAAATGTTACTATGTTCATGAAGACGATGATGATGAAGGAGTAACAGATGATGAATCAGAGATAGGAAATAAATCTGGAAGTGACTGGGTGTTTATTGCCATCAAGGAAGAAGATCCATTGCCCACTGAATCTGTCAATCATAAACAAATAGAAAGAGCTTTGGCTACTCAAATTGAAGAGAAGGATGAATGGGTCATTGACAGTGGATGCTCCCACCATATGACTAGTGACAAAAATAAGTTCATAGATCTTGAAAGATATGGAGGAGTTGTAAAATTTGGTGATAATTCTACTGATAGAATTAGAGGCAGAGGAACTATTTCTTTTCATGGAAAGAATAAAACCAGTGATGTACTATATGTTGAAGGTTTGAAGCTCAATCTTTTTAGTGTTGGGTAGTTGGTGGACAAAGGCTATGATCTCCGATTCAAAAATAGAAAATGTAAAATCTTTGAAAGTTCTAGAACAAAGATTGCATCGGGTATTCAAACAAAAGGTAACATCTTCCACTTGGTTGGTACTGGCAAAAGTTGTTTATTTGTTCAAATTGATCAGAGTTGGTTGTGGCATAGGAGAATGTGTCATGTAAATTTTGATAACATCATCAAGATAAGCAATACACAGGCTGTAAGAGGTCTTCCAAGACTGGTGAAACCTACTAACAGTTTGTGCAAAGAATGTCAGCTGGGTAAGCAAAGTAGAGTCACATTCAAAAGTAAGGAACAATCTTCTACCAGATTGTTGGACTTAGTACATACTGATCTATGTGGACCAGCAAGAATTAGGAGTTTGCAAGGTGATAGATATTTCATGCTACTAATTGATGTCTATTCCTGGATGATGTGGGTGACTTTCCTGAAAGAGAAATCTGAGGCTCTTGAGAAATTCAAAATATTCAAGGCTATGGTAGAAAATGAAACCGGGTTAAACATAAAATGTCTTAGGTCTGATAGAGGTGGAGAATTCACATTTGGAGAGTTCATACAATTCTGTGAGAAACATGGGATAAAAAGATAGTTATCTACTCCAAGGACTCCACAATAGAATGGAGTAGTGGAAAGAAAGAACTGAACCATCCAGGAAGCATCTAGAACCATGATGATGGAGGTAAATGTTTCTCAAATCTACTGGAGAGAAGTTGTAAGCACTGTTGTCTATACTCTTAATCGAGTACAAATCAGAAGCAATATTGGTAAGACCCCTTATGAACTTTGGTTTGGCATCACTCCTACTGTGAAGTATTTCAGAGTCTTTGGTAGAAAATGTTACATTAAAAGAGATGAAGACCTTGGAAAATTTGATGATAGAAGTGATGAAGGAATATTCTTGGGTCATTCTACTCAAAGCAAAGCATACCGATGTTATAACAAGAGATTAAGAAAGATCATAGAAAGTACAAATGTGAAAGTTGATGAATGCGTTGAAAAACCCTCAAGGTTTTATGAATATGAAGAAGATGATTAGAATGATGTTTTGACTCAAGAAGTTCAAGCCCCTTCTGAAATTCAAATCCAAATTGATCCAGAGAATCCTAAAATACAGGAAGAAGAGATAACCTTGAATGAACCTGTCCAAGAAATAGAAGTGCAAGAAATTCCCAAAACTCCTAGGTATGTAAGAATGAATCATTCTGAAGACTAGATCATAGGTGATAGAAGAAAATGTGTTCAAATAAGAAGAAAGATTGCTCAAGATTCAGAAAAGTATTGTCTAATTTCAAAGATTGAACCAAAAACAGTAAATGAAGCATGCATTGATGAAAGCTGGGCCAAAGCAATAGAGGAACAATTGATGCAGATTGAGAAAAATCAGACTTGGGATCTTGTTCCCAGACCTAGAAACAAAAAATGTGATTGGAACCAAATGGGTCTTTCAGAACAAACTGAATGAAGATGGTGAAAAAGTTAGAAAAAAAGCCAGATTAGTCTGCAAGGGTTATTCTCAAGTAGAAGGAGTTGATTTTGAAGAAACTTTTGCTCCAGTGGCAAGAATTGAAGTAGTCAGATTATTTCTTGCTTTTGCTGCCTTCAAGGATTTCAAAGTATATCAGATGGATGTCAAGTCTACCTTCCTGAATGGTGACTTGGAAGAAGTATACATTGAGCAACCGGATGGATTTCAATTGTCTAATCATGGTGATATGGTCTGCAAGTTGAAGAAAGCATTGTATGGACTCAAACAAGCCCCAAGGGCCTAGTATGAAAGATTGGATAAACATCTTTTAAAATTTAGTTTCAACAAAGGTACTACTGACAGTAACTTATACTTCAAGATTGATAATAAAAATATTCTGATTGTTGAAGTATTTGTTGATGATATCATTTTTGGAGGAAGAGATAGTATGTGCAAAACCTTTGCAAATCAAATGAAAAGAGAATTTGAGATGTCTTCTTGGGTCTGCAAATCACTCAAACAAAGAAAGGAATCTTCATATCAGAGACTAAATATGTGAAAGAATTGTTGAAGAAATTTGGGATGGAAGATTCAAAACCAATGAATACTCCCATGGCAACCGGATGTAAACTAAGAAAAGATGATGAATCTCCTAAGGCTAATCAGAAAAAGTATAGGTCAATGATTGGAGGACTACTGTATCTTACTCAAATTAGGCCTGACATTATGAATGTTGTTGGTCTTGTTGCCAGATTCCAAGCTGATCCTAGAGAATCTCATGTCATGGCAATCAAAAAAATTTTCAGATATCTAAAGGGAATAGTTGAGTATGGTTTATGGTATCCTAGGGATCATGATTTCTCTCTTCATGCATATACAGATGTAGATTGGGAGGAGATGTGGATGATCAGAAGAGTACCAGTGGTGGTGCATTCTTTTTGGGGAAAAGATTAATTTCTTGGCTGAGCAAGAAACAAGAGGCAATATCTCTGTCCACTATAGAAGCAGAGTATATTGCAGTAGCAGGTAGTTGTACTCAAGTATTGTGGATAAAGCAAATGCTAAGAGACATCAAAGTGGAGTATGAGGAACCTATCACAATCTTCTGTGATAACTCAAGTGCAATAAATATATCAAAAAATCTGGTGTTGCATTCAAAGACAAAACATATATCCATCAAATTTCACTTTTTGACAGAGCAGGTGAACAAAAATGAAGTCAGATTGGAGTTTGTGCCCTCCAAGGATCAGATTGTAGATATTTTTACTAAACCTCTACCTAAGGACTCTTTTGAGTATCTCAGGGAGAAGTTAGGGGTTATTACCCCTCCGGTTCTAAATTAAGGTGCACTGATGTGCATCAGTCTGGTGGATCTTACAATCATATCTTGTGGTCCAGATTGATGATAGGAAGCTGCTACTCAGGGGGAGCAGCCTGTATGATTCAAAAGATTGATGCAAGTATGTGCCCTTTGCTATTGATGTCAAAGGGGGAGAGAAGACATGTGAAAAACAAAAATTGGTTGTTGATCAAAGGGGGAATAGTAAAGGAAGAGAAGACATGTGAATGGTTGTTGTTGATAGGGGGAGCCATGTCAGTCAGTGAGGAGAAGTTCTTATCTTGATGGTTAAAACAATTTTTCACATCATATGTTGCCATCAATGACAAAGGGGGAGATTGTTGCAAGTATGGGCCTAACCGATGTTGTCATTGATGTCAACATACTCCTATTGCATTGATGTCAAGGATTGGATGAGCTGTGTGCTGAGGATATTGAGAAAATTAGTCCCATCAGAAACAGAGAAGAACAATGAAGACAGTGAAGCTCTATGAAGTGAAGATCTCAGATAGATGAAGATCAGAGAATACGTATCAAAGGGTTTGTAGATATGTGTCTAAAGATGATCTAGTCAATATTTCAGAGGTCCACATGAAGATTTGAAGAAGTTATGGCCATATGAGTAAAACTAGTTCTGGCAGTTGTTCAGAGGTGACAGAGTGACACAAATAGGTCCGGTGAGATCCAAAAATGCAATATCTTGCCTTGCAGATTTGGTAGAGTGTTTAGGAATCTAATGTGAATTGAAAACTCAATTGGTTCGCAGTCTGGAGGTCCGCAAGCTTTTATTCTAATATGACAGTGATGATAGACTGTGTTCTTGAGGTTTCGGATGAAGATGATTTTAGTGAGCAAAAGTGATGTGGATGTTCTTGGTGATTCAAGCAAGCTTGTGGGGTTCTCTATATTGTGTCCAGTACGTGTTGGCAGTCCACATTGAAGATTGAGCTTGTAATTGAAGATTTACTTCTAGATGATGATGTTCTTCCTAATCATGGCCGATCAGATGTTTTACACATCTTGTGGATGATCCTGAAGATGTTCTGCAAAGCTTGGTGTGTTCCTCAAGGAAGATTAAAGTCCCAGATATGTGTTGTTGATAGTGTGATGATACGCATGAAGTTTTGTAATAAGTTAAGTTGTATTTGTGTAGTTGCTCTGTAATAAAATAAAGTATGTGTTGTGCCGACTTGGATGATTATCCCAAAGTCAATGTCTTGTATAAATAAGATTGGTGAAGTCATTTCAAAGTATTATTATGAAGATGAGAGTGTGTTGGAAAGGATAAGAACAAAGAGCAGAGCAGAAGTGTTGAGCTTAAATGGAACTATCTCAAGCATGGTGAACATGCTAATTACCAGTTCAAGTATGTAATATTTATATTATCATTCTGCAGACAGTGTGTCTCTTGTAGGCAGTGGGCCTCTTGTGAATAGTGTGCTCAGGCAGTGAGCCCTAATTGGCAAGTGCCATTTTGTTCTTCTTATTCTTTTAACAAAGAATACAATCTTGGGTTAGTCACCCCATGGTTTTTCCCTTAACCAGGTTTTCCACATTAAAATCTTAGTGTCGTGTGTTAATGTGTTTCTACTCTTGAATTATTGTATTGTGCTTCCATGATTAATTTATTTTATACTTTTGAAACACAACAAGGATTTAAGTGTTAAAAATAAAGAAAGTTTTGTTACAACTGATTCACCCCCCCTCTCAATTGTTTGTCATAAATCCAATAGATATAGCTAATTATTTGGTTTCAGGACAGATTCTAGGTTACTTTTCTCCATGGGAGAAAAGGCAGCTAGTTCACAAATGTTTTCCTTATTCTTGGATTTCTGGATTCCTATTCTATACTGGCCCAGATAATATTATGAGAAGATGTATCAGAGAGGATGAGGTGTTTGATATATTGAAGGCATGTCATGATGAACCTTGTGGGGGACATTTTGCAGCCAAGAGGACAACCTTCAAAATATTGACAACAGGATATTACTAGCCCACACTTCATAAAGATGTTGTCAAGTATACTAGAAGTTGTGATAGATGTTAGAGAATGAGAAGACCTACAAGAAGTGATGAGATGCTCTTGTAGACACAAATCTCATTGGTTCCTTTTGATAAGTGGGGGCTGGATTTTGTTGGTCCTATCTCTCCTACATCGAACAACAAGGAATATATCCTAGTATGTACTGGTTACTTAACTAAATGGGTGGAAGTTAAAGCCTTGCAGTTTGCCAGAGATGGAAATGTGGCCAAATTCTTGTATGAGGACATCTTCACTAGATATGGTGTGCCAAGGGAGATAGTGACTGATCAAGGACCACAATTTACATCTAATTTAATCACCAGACTGGTGGAGGAATATCATATTCGACACAAGAAATCCACTCCTTACCACCTCAGGCTAATGGGCAAGTTGAAGTCACAAACAGGGAAATTGAGAACATCTTGATAAAGACAATACAAATTCACATAAGAGATTGGGTTTCTAGGCTACTAGAAGCTATTTGGGCATATAGAACTACCTGGAAGACAACTACAAGGTTTACACCTTATGAGTTGGTCTATGGCAAGATAGTAGTCCTACCTATAGAATTTGAATACAAAACCCTGAGGACAGTAGTGGAATTAGGCATGGATTTGACTGCAGCTCAACATGATAGACTACAACATTTGAATGCCCTGGATGAAATCCAGTTAGAAGCCATCCATCACATAGAGGTCATACAAAAACAAAGAGCCAAATGGCATGACAAGTACATCAAGACTAAAGAATTCACTGCTAGTGATTGGGCACTACTTTATGATTCAAGATACAAAGACTTCAAGGGAAAGCTTTAGTCTTGTTGGTTGAGACCCTATGAGATTAAAAAAGTTTTTCCTAATGGTGCAGTCCAATTATAGACCATTGATGAGGTTAGGTTTTCATTGCTAGTAAATGGACACAGGCTAAAATTGTATAAGAAGCCACTTTAGAAGGATGACTTTCTTGTTTCTCTAGCTACTCAGTATGGTACTCCAGGCACTCCTGATGAAGGTTCTATAGCACCAGCTGATACACCATCAGATGATGATCTACCAATCGTGTCTAGTGATGCAGAGGTTGAGTTGCAATACTCAACCCCTGTCGATGAGACCTAATTTTTCATGCTTTATACATCACATGCACACACAACACATTATCCATGATGACCACAGTCAACTTCAGAGGGACCTATTTTTCACTCTCAGAGGGACCTATTTTTCACTCTCTAAGGAACCTATTTTTAACATGCAATAGGGACCTGTTGCAGTTGGGACTTGGTATAATATTTCTGTACACATTTAGTCGGGACCTGTATTGTAGGTGCCCGTAGCAACAACTGCCTGCAGAAATTCTCAACACTTTGGCAACATTCCATTCTTCTTCCTGCACATTTCATTCTTTCTACACGTGCTTCATCCATTTTCAATAAACCAACGGTTGCGGCATGCTTGTTCAAATCACATTCCCAAGTTGTTACATCAACTGTTGCGATCTGTCACATCACATCAATTCCAATGTACCTGCCACCCTCCCATCTACTCTAAGTATATCACTCTGCTCGTGCCTAATAAATGCCAAGTACATGATCTCCAGTTCCAAGGCTCATCATTCAATGCATGCACATAAGGTAACCTTTAATGATTAACTTAAAATTTCTATTTATATTTGTTATTACTTTTTTTTATTTCATGCATGCGGAAATATATCACCGTTTCCATGTAATCATTACTCTTTCATCCCTACAAATTCATTCGTGAAGTGTGGTCACTTCACCTTTCAATTGGGGGGAGGGGTATATGGTTAGTCATTTTTTATTTTTGCCACCAAGTTTTTAGAAGCTGTCATGGTTTTCATGTGCCATTTTCCACGATAGTCAACCTGCCCTAAATTGTGAGCTTGTAGTTTCCCTGTGAGTGAGCTAAAATTTCAAAAACAATCAGTTTCAAAAATTTTAATATCAAAGAGCTCTAAAAGCTATAGTTGGGGGGGGGAATTGAAAGGCAGTCTTCTGAAGATGGTAAAATTGAAATTACGTAGAAATAAGAATTGATAAGAGTGTAGAATACAGGTGCAATCAGGGGTGATGCCATCAGAAGAGAGCCATCGGTGCATAAGGAGATATTAGAGGATGTATTGGTTCTACCACTCTTTACCAGAGTGGGGTGGTTAGACTATTTTTTGAAATTAACGGAGTATGATAATGAAATGGTAAGGGATTTTGCAGCAACATTATAGTATGACAAAGCCATAGTCATGGGATTGGTCATGGATGCCTCTGAAACAGTCACTACCCAAGTCATCATCTTACCATGTACAGGGTCTGAGTATCTAGCTCATGTTGATGCAACTATTGCAAGGGAAGAATTTTGCAAGCATGGTGAGAACCTGGACTTGACCACACAAGGTACAAAGAGATTATCCCTTCCATTCTTTTGTGGGAAGTGTGCTTCATATATTATCAAATATATTACCTGTGATGGTTGACATAATTTGTTGTATACTACACACTTTAAGTTGTTGAATTACCTGCGTCAGGACAAACTGGTTAATGTTCCCAATTATCTTTATAATATGTTGAAAAGAATGGCATTTAATTATCAGAAAAGGCAAATAGAGACTACATTGTCTCATCATTGTTTGATAGCTCTTTTGGTTAAAAGGAGATTGAGAATTCAGCACCCCCAGGTTAATTGGGATGCTTTTAAACAATGCAAGGATATTTCAAAATTATTGGAAGTAGATGAACCTCAACAAGAACCTGATGTTGAACCAGATCTTAAACTTGAAGCTGAACCAGATGTTGAACCTGAAGCTGAACCTGAAGTTGAACCTAAACAGGAAGAGCCACAGGAGGAAATTCCTCCAAAAACTATGCCAGTGATAGTAGAAGAACCCTCACCTCCTAACCGTAAACCTATGAGAGGAGCTATGAGACGTGATGCTTCTACTTCTTTTAAGAAGAAGAAGAGTAAGAAGAATGTGAAGAAGCATAAGGGTGTTGAGAAAGAGAAGGGTGCAGGGGAGAGAAAGGAGAGGAAGAAGAGGAAAAAGAGAAAAAGTGAGGAGAAGCCAAAAACTGTCACACCTAGGCATTCAGGAAGGCTGAAGAGGTAGGATGTGGGAAAAAGAGTTGATGAGGAACAAGGGGAAGTAGAAAAGGAAGAAGCACAACAGTAGCAAGATCCAACATTGTTGGATAGAGCTTCAGAAAAGGAAGGAAATGCCCCTGAGAATGCTCCTACTAATGCCAGTATACCTGTTAAATGAACAAGGTATGTTTCTTCATCCTCTGGTTTTGATTCAGAAGACATTTTCATTGCCAAGAAGGTGGGAAAATTAGTTCCTAATAGCCCTGCTATAGAAATTTTTGATGTTACTGGAAATAAGGATGAAATTTTTGATTGTGGAAAAGAAAAATCATTGTTGGAAGATAGAAATATAAGGCAAGAACTTCAAGAATCCCTGGATAGGATAAAATAATTAAAAGAACAAGTGAAACAGTATGAGGAAAAGGATAGGGAAAAAGAGATAAGAATACAAGAGTTGGAGGAGAAAATTCACACTTATGTTCATGGAACTAATATGGATCTATTGGCACAGGTGGTTGAGAGTAAAATGGAAAATGAGGGAAGAGAAGCACCAATTCTATAGCCTCTTGTAATAAAACCTCGAACATGCCTCACTGTTCTATCTTTGGGTTTTGAATTAGTGAAGTTCAATAATAAATTCAAACAAGAAAAGGAAAACTAGGAGAAAGAGAAATAGATTCTTAATGCATCATTAGAAAGTAAAAATTTTGAATTGAAAAGGGTGGAAGGGAAGATGACAGAGGTAATTGACAGAGCAATTCCAATCATTGAATGTAGACCCCCATCGAGAGTTTATGCACTGTTTCTTAAAGAAAAATTGTTGAGTTTTTAGTTTAATAGATTCATTAATGATCGGCCTATTTCTATCTATTCAAGGCATAATTTTTTTCTAGTTATTTCAAGAAGTCAGTCTGGAGGAACAAGACCAGTTATGTCAATATTGTTTGCACAATTACTCGATGGCAGAAGATATAGAGTGGAACCCCTTGATTTATGTTGGTGATTTTCAAGTTAGAGCATTGTTATCTTACTTCAGGAATGAGCAGCTTAGAGGGGAACTGATGGATAGGTATGAGGAACAAGAAAAGAAAGTGCCACTATAGATTAGGAAAGAATCCTTAAATCCCAATGTGATCCTGACCCATTGGTTAACACTCCTCTCTCATAAGAGTCCAGGTAAAGTAATTATGGATCTAAGACTTAGGGATTATAGAAGGATACAATGAGTAGTAGTGTCTATTATTCAAAACTACCAGAGGTATGTGCAGAGTAGATGGGATAGTCTGACCCTAGAATTACAGAAGAAAGAGCCTCACTCTTTCCACAATTTCATGAATATGTTTGAGAGATTGCGTAGGTACATCTAGATCTCAAAGAAAAGAGGAGTGGCATGGCTACCCCTTACTTATCACCCTCCTATTCTCCTTTATCCAATTCCATACTGGGCAAGAGGAAGAAGTGATGAGTGTAGGAGTGCAAAGTCAATCAAGATGGATAGACTTGCATGCTATAATGGTTTTTATCTCAAGCAGGGAGAGGGTGTCAGAGAAGATGTGGACCTTAGGCAAATTACTTTGCATTATAATCTTTTCCCCTAGGTGCTTACTTGAGTGTTTTTACTTGAGGTCAAGCAAAAGTCTAGTTGGGGGGAAATGATGTGTTCAAATATTGGCTTCTTTTATGTTATTTTTATATGTTTTCAGATTTTATGCCTATGATATTCTTGATACTTTTCCAAAACATTACCATCATAATATGTTGTTTTTATATATTCTACAAACCTTGAACCTATTCTGCCAAATATGAAATATGGTGATAATATTTGTCAATTGAATGAGTTAGACATGAGTATGTATGCATATAGATGAGATTTTATAGTTTAATTATGAAGGCTATTTGTATGCATATGTTCTATGGATTAACCCCTATGTAGCATTGAGTACGTGGCATAAAGGAGAGGAGAATTCATAGTACATTGCAAAATAGGGCATTAAAGGAAGTCACAATCAAGCACCAATTGAAGCTGAACGTGATCATTATGGAAGAATAAATACAAAAGAAGAAGACTTGTTCTAGGATTCTAATCGCAGCTCGTGTGTTTCATATATGAGCCATTGTATAGGAATTTATATTTGAATAGGACTTTGCTTCCTCTGTTTAGTTAGATTAATAAATTGATCTCAAACCTGTACCTTGATATCTAGGGATGGATTGATGATCAAAGTTAGTTGGTAGTTACATAACACTCTCTCATTTTGTATAAGTTAGGAGGGATGAGTTCGATGTCCAGTTAGTTCTTTCCAAGTTACTTCATTTTATAATTACCCAACTGTTACTCTATTTTTCTATGTTGGAAGATCCAGACATGTTTTATTGAATACAATCTGAGAAGATCATGTTTATGATATGAATTGAATGCAACTATGTGTTATAAGAATGCGTGAGAATCTGAAGTAGATTTGATTTCTAGTTAAGTGAGATAGTCCCCTGAGTTGGCCACTCAAGGTACTGGTCTTCACTTCATCTATTTCCTTATTTATTTATGCATTTGTAGTTAAAAGTTGTTTCTTTTCTATTTCATAAATTACATTGTGAGTTCAGTAAAATATTCTGATTACTATTTCCCGTAGTTGTGATTCATGAATGAGTGCATGCTTTTTTATTGTAATTCCTCCGGAGGTTAGTGTTAAGTTCTTTTATCATTCTAGATATTTTGAGTTAATTCTGTAATTACCTGTTGAATACAGTTATCTATAGCTTATGCTGCAGGTACCTGTAACCGCTGGGTTCTGTAGTTGTTTTTACTATTTTTGTATTTCTGAGAATTCTAGCCAAGTAGAATACTCTAGGTAGGTTTGGATAAGATAGTTTAGGATAGATATGAGTCTTGGAGGCACATACAGTGCAAGTTCCATCATAAGCTTACGCTCCTTGGTTGATAATTTAATGTAGGAATGCAATGATAAAGTGGACTATTCAAATAGGTTTACCCCTGAATTGTGCTAAGTCTACAATGCATTAGTTTTCCTCTACAGTTGATACTGGTTGTTCATCTTCAAGGTCTCCCTGTGTCTGGGCCCTTTCTAGTTGCTTTGTCAAGAGAGGGGACTTGATTATGTCAAGCAAGTCATCTTTGAATGGATATTCCTCCACAATATTCTCCTCCTTAGAGACCTCCTTATCTTTTTGCTTCCTTAGGTTTTTACATTCATTGATTAGGTGCCCTTTCTTGGAGCAATTTTTGCGAAAGGTGGTAGCATTCTCATACACCAAATGTTGATCCTAGCTACCATACTTAGACTTTAAGTTAACAGTAATAGGTAGAGTTTTATGGATATCTACACTAACACATAATCTAGCAAAAACTAACCTGATTATGTACTTGGTGGTGTTGTCCAGGTGATGAAATGCCCAAAAGAGTTCCCTATCCATGTAAAGATCTCCTCATCCCATAACTCCAGAGGAAGTCCAGGTAGCCTAACCCAGGCTAGGGCTAACCTACTAAGTTCCATAGCTGCATCAAACCTTAGTTTCTAGTGCCCTAAGTAGAGGTTGTGTTTGCCATACAGCCAGGGGCCGCCCACCAAAGTTGCTACCAAGTCCTCTCTGGAAGTAAACTTAAAAAGGAAGAGGCCACCTATCATAGCACTTGTAACCATGCTTCCTTTGAGGTGCCATCTTGAGGTCACCCATCTCCGAACCATGTCGATGTTGGGCCTGAAGGCTTGGAACTTACCCACTAAAGATAATTCCAAATTAGAGGTTATTTTATCCATCATCAGATATGGGATCTGGAAGTCTGTTCCATTCACAGACTCTGACTGCACTGGGACAACAAAATCTTTGACTGACCTGCTAGCCTTCCCTAGCAATGCCTATTTCCAAGCCTTCAGAGCCAACCCCGAGACTGGATATTTGTACTCATGAGTACTGACTCAGGCAGTACTAACAACAACAGGATCCACCTAAGGGCCTAGAGGGGGGCAAGGGGCCCCCCAGGGATGATGGTCACCATGACCTAAGTAGGTTCAAACAGAGTTCAAGCGGTAAAGTTGCAAAGTGGGAAAAACCTCTAAACATGTTAGTGTAGAGGAAAAGTCAACCTTAATACTCTCAAGCTTAAACCCAAGGCATTCCTGAGGCTAAAAAATTTTATGTGAAGGTAACTAATAAATGTTACTAACGGTTATCCATTAGTAATGGATATCAATTTTATAGAATTGATATTCGTTACCTGGATATCCATTAGCTACCAATATTGAAGGGTTTTGACCTTTAGGTAATAGATATTCGTTCCTAGGAATAGATATATGTTTCTAGTAATGAATATTCATTACTTAAAAACCCCAAAAAAAAGAAGATTTTTGTGCCCAACAATGACCCCCACAAATCCCTTGCTCTCAAGAAACCCGTGATATCTACGCATTATAGGAAAAATAATTTTTTTTGCACTTTTGGACACAACATTTGATTATTTCAATCATTAGGGTGATAGTTTTTGTTTTAATGGGGAGTAATAGTCGTCATAGAACAAAAAGGAGGAGGAAACTTCAATTGGAAGAAATTGAAGCAATTAGGGAAAAAGATAAAGAAAGGAAGAGGATTGCAAGACAAGGTTTGGTGGATACTCATGAAGGTGAAGGTTCTTTTTTACCCTCTAATGGCATGCATATTGAAGGTGTTAATGTTGAATGAATGAAATGTTTGATAAGAATGAAATTGACCATGGTATTGTAAATGAAAATGTTGCAAAATGTTATGGAACACCTATTGATAAGAGTAATATCATGGACAAAGAAGAAGAACAACATAGACATATGTTTGAAGATTGTGGATATGAACTGCATGATATTGAAATTGCAATCCATAATCCAATTGTTCATAACATTGATGACATTGATAACATGGATGAAACAATGAAAATCAACGTATCTCCAAAGTACATAAGAAGAGAGGACCTTTGTCAAGAAGAAAATGAAATCCTACATCCATCATTTTCTAATGAGCCTGATGAAATTGTAAAACATTCAAGAACCCTAAAATGGTTACTTGAAATTGATGAGAACATAATGGAAATACTTAAATGCAAGAGTTCATCATGAATGGTTCGATTGTAGGCTTAAAAACTTTTCAATGAATACTTTGAAAATAAAACATTAATCGAACAATGCCAACTTTTTACATGCAATTACTAAAGATGTACAAAATGAGACCTTTACTAAAGAAATTAAAGATTTATGTAAACAAAGTTTCTGATCAGAATAAAATTATTGTTAGAATTCTTTTCAATGCATTTGAAGTTCTATTGGAAATACTAGTAAGGAGAAAGATAAAAGAGTTGCTCGTAGAGTAATAACAACCTCAATAGTGAGCAAGCAATTAAGAAAGGCTTGATTAGTGAGACAAACTTGTCTTGACTTAAGCATAAATCATAAAACATTGTCAAAAGCACTAGCATTAAGATCAAGACTAGATAGTCCTCTTGGAAATGATGTTTGGGCTTTTAGTGGTAGGCTTCCACGAGTTTGTAAGAATCTAATCAATAGCACAAAAGATGAAATTGAACAATTTTGGCACTCTAACTCTAGAGTATCACCTAATGTAAAAGATGTTTTAAGGATAAGAATTGGTGATCAAGACTCCACACCACATCCTAAACATTATTTGGAATGTATCCAAACAACATCAAGTACAAACAATTTTGTGAAACACATCCAGGTTTGACAATCTCACAAAGGGCATTTGAATCTTCTAAGCCCTTTTATTGTGTGCCTCTTAAATTCGTAATACATGTTGCAAATACCATGTGGAGTTTTCTATGCATCACAAGAACTATTATGTAATATTTGTTCTACTTTACACACTAATTGAAAGGAAGCAAGGTACACAGAACACACTTCCTACACCAATCTAATGAGGGGAATAGTATGCACATTTGTTTTAATCCTTACAATTGCAAAAATGTTAAACATATAACATAAATATTACATTAGCAACACAACACATAAAGAATGTGACACAAGATATATCATGGGGAGAACCTTTTCAAGTAAAAAACCCCACACTCTAAAACCTGCACAATATATTTATCAAATCTATGAAAGGATTACAATAAACTTGCAATGCAAGTTCTTCCAAGAGTCTTCAAATGTCATTTCTGGAGTGATTTTGGTAGCATAACAATACCTATACAAACACTATGTAACTACAACTCCAAAACAATGCATTTTATAGAGATCAAGACATATACTGGAAGCTTCTTGAGATAGGTATCCATCTTGGCCACATGGCCATTATCCCGCATCAAAGGACACTTGTCCAAGATACAAATACATCTCTTACATCTGTCATACATTACAGATTTGACTTTCCCAACATGGAGCGCTCCAAGGCTAAAAATAGACTATGACGGATGCTCTTACGTATCTTACAACTGTCATAAAAATCTGCAACATGACAATCTTAAATGTTGTAAGATAATCCATCATACAATGCTAAATATAGCATATTCCTCTTACAACATGTCATAGCCCAACTTGGGTGCCCAAAGATGCCTTTCCCTCATGCAAAGATACTCATTGACACTTGTCACCACTTGTCATAGGAATCTCCAAACGTGGCTCTTACACGTCATAGATTCTGTCATATGAAATATTGTCTTCCACATACCACAAGGTGTTGACACATGGCATATTAGCGCCACCTCAAATGGGACGCCCAAATCCATGTAAGTTTGACTTGACCATCCAAGTCACATTCTAAGTAAGATGACATGTCACCATGCCACCTCAACTAAGTGACCAAACTGAATGTGCAAATAAATACAATATTAGGCAATAAATAAATATACAATTAAATGAATAATGCTAAGAATTTACAAAGGTTGAGATACCTTAATTCCCAACATTCTCCCACTTGTAGAACACCTTGGAAGAGCCAAATGAAAATGACAAGATTTAACTGCTAGGGGCCAAGAGGCCCATGACTCCAAACACCATCTGAACTTCTATGTGCCCACTGGTTTTGTCAATGCATCTGCAACATTCTTCAAAGTGTCTACCTTCTCCAATATCACCTTCCCATCTTCTACCATATATTGAACAAAATAAAACTGAACATCAATATGCTTTGTTCTAGCATGGAAAGTAGGATTCTTTGCTAGGCAAATTGCACTCTGACTATCACAACAGATAGTAATCTGTCCTGCATCAATACCAATATTTGAACATAACCTCTTAAGACAAATGGCTTCCTTACAAGCATGAGTTGCTGCAATGTACTCTACTTCTATCATGGACAAAGCAACCACAGGTTGTGTTGTTATATGGAACCTAATCAGACTCAGAGGTTAAATTTACCCCACTTTTATCAGCATGGATTCCCCCCAAATTATTTAACGGGGTCAAGGGATAGCGCCCCTTGTGGGGATTTGGGGGTAGCACCCCCAAGACGTGGTCCAGGGGTAGCACCCCTGGCACGGTCTTTGTCGCAATATAGGGTGGGGTCAAGGGACAGTGCCCCTGAAACCTCAAATGAATTTTATTATTTTATAAAGGCGTTGGGAGTTTTTTTTCTATTGGCCAACATAAAAAACCCTATTTTGTAACCAACATAAGGCTTGATAAAAGAGGCTAAGGGTTAGGGTTTCTGGTTGATGTATTGTAGCATTTTACAGCGGAATTGAGTTGCAAGGATTGATGGTTGTAATCAGTTTGATTTACTAGATAATAATATTGGACTCTCTATTGGTGGATGTAGCCCGATTTTAGCTGAACCACATTAAAACTTGTCTATCATTGTTATTGTTTCTATGTATTTTCATTCCTCTGTTTAATCTTTATTTGCATTTAATTGATCTCCACACATAAGCAATGGTGGATCTCCTATTGTCAATGTCACCTGCCCAATCAGAATCCAAAAATCCACAAATACTCATAGAATGCAGAGGTCCAGTAGGATAACCATGATAACATAGAGAATACTTGGAAGTACCCCACAAATATCTAAATGCTCTCTTCACCGCATCCCAATGTACCCGCCCAGGATTAGCCATAAACTGACTGAGGACTCCCACTGCTTGGGCAATGTCTGGTCTTGTACAAACCATAGCATACATCAAACTGCCAAATGCACTAGCATAAGGTACTCTGCTCATATCCTCCATCTCAGAAGGAGACTTTGGACAATCATTCATAGATAACTTTGTCCCCATCATAACAGGAACAGTCAACGGTCTGCAATCCACCATACTGAATCTCTCCAGCACAGTGTTAACATACTTACTCTAGCCTAACCAAAGTTTTATGTTTGCTCTATCTCTTCGGATCTCCATCCCCAGAATATACCCGGTTTCTCGTAAGTTTTTCATTTCAAACTGTGTTGACAACTGAGACTTCAAATCAGAAATCATATTCTTATCATTCCCAATCAGCAACATATCATCAACATACAGTGCAATGATGAGAATATGATTATTGTCAAATTTGTAATACACACAATTATCTGACTTCAATCTCAGAAATCCAATAGACAACACAAAGGCATCAAACTTCAAGTACCACATCCTAGGAGATTGTTTCAATCCATACAAAGACTTCTTTAACTTACAAACCAAATTTTCTTTACCTTTTAGTATGTAGTGCTTTGGTTGTGACATGTAGATTTCTTCCTCCAAGTCACCATGAAGGAAAGTTGTCTTCACATCCATTTGTTCCACTTCTAAATCATATGCTGCTGCAAGAGATAATAGGAACTGAATAGATGTCAGCTTTGCAACGGGAGAGAGAATCTCACCATAATCAATTCCCTCCAGTTGTGAATACCCCTTTGCAACCAATCTAGACGTATACTTCTCAACACTGCCATCTGCACCAAATTTCTTCTTGAACACCCATTTGCATCCAACAAGTTTCTGACCATCAAGCAAAGGCACCAAGTCCCAAGTTTTATTCTTTTCCAAAGAAGCCATCTCATCTTCCATGGCCTCCTTCCAGGAACCTTCATCTTTCATGCCCATAGCCTCTATCACAGTTCTAGGCTCATCGGTGTTAGTAAGCAAAGAAAAAGCACAACTAGAATCAAGCAATGTATAACCAAACTTCTCAGGTTGCTTCATGTTTCGTGTGGACCTCCTCAAAGGCTGAGGTGGAGGTTCTACTTCTTCTTCTAAACTTTCAGATCTGCTAGAGCTCTCCTCATCATCAGGTCCAATAGGATCTTTCGGTTCAGTCTTCTCAGGGGTAGTAGGAAACTGAACCACATCCTCTTTCTTTTCTTTTTCTTTTGGTTGTAAAATAATGGGAGAAGGTGTTACCTCTCTGAAGATAACACTTCTTCTATACAAGACTTTTTTAGCCACAGGATCCCAAAGCTTGTACCCTTTCACACTGACACCATAGCCAATGAATATACACTTAACTGCCTTGTTCTCCAATTTTGACCTCTTCTCCTTAGGCACATGTGCATATGCCTCACAACCAAAAAAATGATGTCTCAATGAAGGCTTCTTACCAGACCACACCTCTATGGGTGTCTTATCAATGGGCACTAAAGTAGGAGACCTATTAACTAGGTAGCAAGCAATGGCTATAGCTTTAGCCCAAAATTTTTGTTCAAGGCTAGCACCACTAAGCATACTCCTAGCCCTCTCCATCAACGTTATGTTCATTCTCTCTACAACTCCATTTTGCTGCGAGGTGTATGGAGTTGTCTTATGTCTTTCAATCCCATGTTCTTTACAGAACTTGTCAAAATCTGTGGAACAAAACTCACCACCATTATCAGTTCTCAAACACTTAATCTTTTTACCAGTTTGATTCTCTACAAAAGCTTTAAACTCTTTGAACCGACTAAAGACTTCAGATTTGCTTCTGAGAAAATAAATCCAATTCCTCCTACTGTAATCATAAATGAATGATACAAAATACAATGATTTGGAAATTGAAGGAACATTCACAGGACCAAACACATCAAAATGAATAAGATCAAACACACCAGAAGACTTATGAGAACTTGATTAAAACTGAGCATGGTTTTGTTTTCCATATACACAATGTTTGCAAAAGTCAAACTCAAGATTACAATCATTTAACCCCTCGACAAGGTTTTTATTTTTCAGGACTCTAAGACCCTTCTCACCAATGTGACCAAGTCTCTTATGCCACAACATTGTCTTTTCAGTAGGAAGTTTCATTTCCAAAGCATGAGCACCCTTAGGTACCTAGAAAGCACTACCATCAGAAGTAGAAGCAACACACTTTTTCGCTGCAGGTTCCAATGGTGAGGATTAAGAATCTGAAGGTCTTTTCTTCAAATTAGAAGAACTATTGCACTAAGTAGTACATGCATCCAACTAAAACAAAGTACCTCTCCAAGTACCCTTAGCAAGAACCATAGCTCCTCTTGTCATCTTGTATCCTCCACCTGGGAAGACAACCTACACACCTGCATCATTCAATTTACTTACGAAGAGCAAGTTTCGTGCCAAACCGGGGATGTGCATAACCGCATTGATCCCCTTCACTCATCCATTAGGGAATTGAATCAAGACTCTTCCACAACCAACTATCTTCAGGTGAGAGTCATCACCCAAGTACACCTTCCCACCATCATTTTCTTCATACTTTGTAAACCAACCTTGATGAGAGGTCATGTGGAAAGAAGCACTAGAGTCAATCAGCCACACATCTTCAGATGCATGGGTGGCCAAGGCTGCAAAAAAAGCATCACCATCATCTTGTGACTTGTCAAAATCAAAATTAGAGTTCTTTTTCTTTTTCTTCTTCTCCTGTTTGCACTCCTTTTAGAAGTGCCTAGTTTTTCCACAGTTCCAACACACTGCCTTGGACTTTCTAGGAAATTTGGATCTCCCACGGGATTTGGATTTGCCCTTTTCTATTTTCTTGTCTTTTTCTCCACATCTCTTCAGATAACAGTGAAGACACCACTTCATCCATTTTGAAAGTGGATGTGGTACTCTCGATGGCCATAACAAGATGATCCCAGGAGTCCAGCAAAGAACAAAGCAAGGTCATGTAACGATCCCCCTCCTCCATTTTCACACCAATGGATGTCAACTGTACAACTAGCATGTTAAAAGCATTTAGATGGTCTGCAACAGATCCTCCATCTTCCATCCTTATAGAATATAGCTTCTTCCATAGGAATAACTTGTTTACCAAGGATTTGGCTTGATAAACATCACCAAGTTTCTTCCACAGTTCCTTCACGGTCTTCTCCTCATGGACATTTAACAAGACAAAGTTAGCCAAACAAAGTCTCACAAGACCCTTAGCTTTCTGATCCTTGAGATCCCAATCATCTTGCAACATTACTGTTGGTTTTACACCGGAAATAGCTTCCCATAGATCTCTATCAACAAGCATGTCTTCCATTTTGAGTTTCCACAACTCGAAATTGCTGCCATTAAACTTTTCCAATTCGATTCTACTAGATGTGCCTGCCATCTTCTCGCTGCAACAAGATCACAGAATACTCTGCACAGACTCCCACTCAATCAAAGATTCACTTAAAAAACCCCTACCCAACAACTAGGATCACATGTGATCAAGCTCTAATACCAACTGAAAGAAAGCAAGGTACATGGAACACACTTCTTACATCAATCTAATGAGGGGAATAGT
Organism: Cunninghamia lanceolata; assembly: GCA_027924645.1. Lineage (NCBI taxonomy): Eukaryota > Viridiplantae > Streptophyta > Pinopsida > Cupressales > Cupressaceae > Cunninghamia > Cunninghamia lanceolata. The sequence goes on along the minus strand of BSBN01000378.1, from coordinate 4,068,992 downwards.
ATGCAAATTCATTTTAATCCTTACAATTGCAGCAATGTTAAACATATAACATAAATATTACAATAGCAACACAACACATAAAGAATGTGACACAAGATATATCGTGGGGAAAACCTTTTCAGGTAAAAAACCCCATACTCTAAAACCTACACAATGTATTATCAAATTTGTGAAAGGATTACAATACACTTGCAATGCAAGTTCTTCCAAGAGTCTTCAAATGTCATTTCTGGAGTGATTCTGGCAGCATAACAGTACCTATACAAACACTATGTAACTACAACTCCAAAACAATGCATTTTATAGAGATACAAGGCATATACTGGAACCTTCTTGAGATAGGCATCCATCTTGGCCACATGGCCATTATCCTGCATCAAAGGACACTTGTCCAAGATTCAAATACATCTCTTACATCTGTCATACATGCATATTTGACTTTCCCAACATGGAGCGCTCCAAGGATAAAAATAGATTATGATGGATGCTCTTACGTATCTTACAACTATCATAAAAATCTGCAACATGACAATCTTAAATATTGTAAGAGAATCCATCATACAATGCTAAATATAGCATATTCCCCTTACAACATGTCATATCCCAACCTGGGCACCCAAAGATGCCTTTCCCTCATGCAAATATACTCACTGACACTTGTCACCACTTGTCATAGGAATCTCCAAACTTGGCTCTTATGCGTCATAGATTCTGTCATATGGAATATCCTCTTCCACTTACCAAAAGGTGCCAACACATGGAATATTAGTACCACCTCAAATGGGACGCCCAAATCCATGTACGTTTGACTTGACCATCCAAGTCACATTCCAAGTAAGATGACATGTCACCATGTCACCTCAACTAAGTGACCAAACTGAATGTGCAAGTAAATACAATATTAGGCAATAAATAAATATACAATTAAATGAATAATGCTAATAATTTTCAAAGGTTGAGACACCTTAATTCCCAACACTAATGAAATGTTACAAGAGTGTGGTGCAATTCAACTACCAAAATCATCTAGGGTTATTGAATTTATTTTTTATTTGTTAGAGATGATGGTTGCATTTTCTACAAGAATGATTGTTTAAATGAAAAGTGTTTACAATGTGGTGGGTTATCAAAGTTTGTATAATGTATTCATGAGGACAATGAACATGATTTTGGAAATCAAATGGTTTAAAAAAAGAGATACAAGATAGTCAAATACAATTTGAAGAGTGGAGATGAAGGTTCTAGACATGAGTTGATTACAAGAGAAGTAAGTGTTGCTGATTTTAAGAAAATTATATTTTACAAGTATGCCAAACAGTACCATAGGTCTCAATGGTTAGATCAATGGTTCAGGATGTGTAAATATTTGTCCCAACTGGAACTATTGTCTCTGTAGTCATTTTTACAAAAAATTACACGTTGCAACCACAAAATAAAGTTCAATCCTAGTACTACAATTCTATTCAGATTTCTATTTTTGTTCACATTAGATATAGACATGCCCCTGAGAGTACATAAGAGAATAGGAAGATTGTCAAAGAGTACCATTTTTACATGAGTGATGATTGATCTCATCCATCATAGTATGTGCAACAATTTTTTCAACAATTTTATGAGTTCTTGCAAGAAAAAGATATTAGAATGGTTCAACATCTCATTTGGTTAGATAATTGCACTGATCAATTCAAGAATGCTCGTATGTTTTATTGGTTGAGCAGAATGTGCATGCAGAGAAGGGTATACCTCATATTTAGAATTTTTTCAAGTTGGGAACAGAAAAGAGGAGCATGATAGATTGGGTGCATGCATGAAGAAAGCTCCAGTTAAAGAACAACTAAAGATCTTAGAGATTGTGCTACATTCAATGATGCATATTCTATTGTTAAGTGGTGTAACTATGCATTGTCACAAGGAGTGGCACTTGATTTGGAAGTGTGTGGGTTCTTTTGGTTGGTTGATGAGGGGATAGCGAGAGAGAAATTGGATTGTCAAAGAATCAATGAATCATCAAAGATGCACATTCATTTCAAAGCTCAGATGCAAGTACATGGACTATTTGGACAGGATAATTAGCTTTTTTGTCAGAGTTGTATTCAATGTGACTAGGATCATTGTGAGTCAAGTGAGTGGATAGATACATGGATTCCACGATATTTAACCCCTTCATCTCAAGGTCATTCAACTTTACTCAATGACATGGAGAGCTCATTTGACTATGATCATCTTTCAAACCTTGTACAACTAGGTCATATTTATGCAGTTGTTGCACCACATGAGAATGAAGAGATATTAAACTATTGGTTGGCATGATATGTACAGGGAAAACAAAAGCTAATACAAGCTATGACAAATGATGATGGGTTCACATATCCTACAGGATTAGTTTTTATTGTTGGGACTTGATTGCAAATATATATGATTAGAAAGAATGGCACACCTACATTTGAAGACTTTGAGAAGCACAAAACCATACTCATGTATTCGCACGTAGTTGTAGCAACAAATGTTATGTTACTAAAGCATCATGCAAAACTAAAACCAAAAGAACTATGGACAATTAATAATGCTGATCATGAAGCAATATTGGATACTTTGAAGGTAAGAGATGACCCCTCAAGGACGCTTGACTAGAATCTAAACTTCCAGATGGGATAGGTATGAGTCTATGACAATTTTCATCTTATGAGATTCTTGTTTTTTCTATTTTTGGAATTGTTTTATTGAAAATCTTGTTTCTTTAATTATAATTCATACTTTTGATTGTCCAGGACTATGAATGAGGTTATCTACCATGGCATCCTAGATGCTAGGTATAATTTTTAGTGTGCATTTATGTTGAAACAATTTGATGTTCACATTTTCTTAATGATTTGCTTTCTAGCATTTTCTACATACTAATTTCTATATTAAAGAGAGCTTATTTTTTAGTTTGATATATTTAAGAGTAGGTTTAAGCATCACTTTGGTTTTAAAGAGTCCCTAACATCACCCTCATAGACTATTATGTCCATCTTATACCCTCTTGATAGGAATTTTGTCAATTCATAATTGTTATGATGGCCTACCAATCATGTGTCATAATGTCCTTATAATGAGATTATTTAGCATAACCAACATGTGCTAGTATAATAGTTTGAATACATACCTAATCTATCCTAGATACTCTATGATAGCAATTTATTGTTCCTAAGGTTACTTTTAAACCTCCTATGGTTGTTACATATGACCCTATACATGATAGTCCTCAATAATGTGTACATCATAACATTTGTATGTGATAGTTCCCTGCTGCCAATGCTTAAGCTATTTATGAATGCATTATCTAGTTCTTTGATAGATGTAACTAACCTTTACATTCTATCTTTGTGTAGTTTTAATGCATTTTCAATATATAGATTAAATAGTTCTTAATTGACTTGTACCAAAATATTTAAGTGAGTCTGTACTTGATTCATCCTCAAAAAAATAGTTTGATACATGACACCACAATAGGGCCCACAAAAGGTGAGATGGTAGGATGATTAGCGGGTGTGTTGCCAAAGGGATAACTCATAATGCATCAAGAGAGAGTTGTGGAAAGCACGTGATGAGAGATCATAATAGGGGAGATCAATGGTGTACACATGTAGTGGTGTTGAAGATCAAAGGAGTTATGGATGCATAGACTCTAGATTGGAAATGATCAAATGGCCAAAGAATTAAACTGAAACCATTATATCATCACAACATGGGAAGGTACATGAGCTCAAAGGTTAAAAATGAGTCCACATCCAAAGGGATGATATCATTGATCTTAGTGGAATGTTATGCTAGTGGCTACAAAGTAACTAAGGTGACATGTGGTGGGACCAAGGTGAGCTTAGGATAGTGCATACATGATGCTACACGATCATTGATGTGAGTCATGCGACTAAAATGTGGTATGGAGGATCAAAGAGTTTACACAACATGGAGAGGGATAGCTCCCCATTAGAGTAGGATTGCATGGGTTGTTGAATTATCATCAAACCTAGTATTAAATGCAAAAATTGATTCTTCTTCATATATCTAAACATTATATGGGATATCCAAGTCCTTTAATTAAGTATATTGAGCCATTTGTTATGAGTAGGTCTTGTTATATATAAGAACATATTATTATACAATTTCACTTATTTTATTTGAATCATGTTTCTATACACCATTCTACTTGACATTATATACAATTACATTTATACCCATGAAGAGAGAACAAGAAAAAACTGCACCTTAGAATTTATTGCCTTGGAATTTGCATGTAGAAACCATGGTTAGCACTTGATAGAAGTAAAGAAAAATTAGGAACAATCGTATAATCACCACCTCACACTTGACAAAAACCTTGAAGCAAAAACTTGATCTTCAAGGGAAGAAAATTGGAATGGGTTTGGTTACCATCAACAAATTCTTCAACATCAACTAGGCCAAGGAATGATAGAATTAGGACCTTGTCCCCACAGTCTCTGCTGACCTTACCAAGACATGACATCTAACCATGAACATGTTAGCAACATCAATGACAACCACATCATAATCACATAACATCCAACATTAGCAAAATATCAGACAGCCCAAATTGGGTGTTGACATGAGTGTTACAACCATATTAGTGACAACCTTTGAGTGTTGACATCAATGAAAACCACATCAGTGACAGAAGCACAAACTTTATCTTCAAGGGAAGAAAATTGGAATGGGTTTGGTCACCATCAACAAATTCTTCAACATCAACTAGCCCATGGAATGATAGAATTAGGACCTTGTCCCCACAGTCTCTACTAACCTTAACAAGACATGACATCCAACCATGAACATGTCTGCAACATCAATGACAACCACATCATAGTCACATAACATCCAACATTAGCAACATATCAGACAGCCCAAACTAAGTGTTGACATGAGTGTTACAACCATATTAGTGACAACCTTTGAGTGTTGACATCAATGAAAACCACATCAGTGACAGAAGCACAAACTTGATCTTCAAGGGAAGAAAATTGGAATGGGTTTGGTCACCATCAACAAATTCTTCAACATCAACTAGGCCATGGAATGATAGAATTAGGACCTTGTCCCCACAGACTCTGCTGACCTTAACAAGACATGACATCCGACCATGAACATGTCAGCAACATCAATGACAACCACATCATAATCACATAATAGCCAACATTAGCAACATATCAGACAACCCAAATTGAGTGTTGACATGAGTGTTACAACCATATTAGTGACAACCTTTGGGTGTTGACATCAATGAAAACCACATTAGTGATAGAAGCACAAACTTGATCTTCAAGGGAAGAAAATTGGAATGGGTTTGGTCACCATCAACAAATTCTTCAACATCAACTAGGCCAAGGAATGCTAGAATTAGGACCTTGTCCCCATAGTCTCTACTAACCTTAACAAGACATGACATCCAACCATGAACATGTCAGTCAATGACAACCACATCATAATCACATAACATCCAACATTAGCAACATATTAGACAGCTCAAACTAATTGTTGACATGAGTGTTACAACCATATTAGTGACAACCTTTGAGTGTTGACATCAATGAAAACCACATCAGTGACAGAAGCACAAACTTTATCTTCAAGGGAAGAAAATTGGAATGGGTTTGGTCACCATCAACAAATTCTTCATCAACTAGGCCATGGAATGATAGAATTAGGACCTTGTCCCCATAGTCTCTGCTGACATTAAAAAGACATGACATCCAACCATGAACATGTCAGCAACATCAATGACAACCACATCATAATCACATAACATCCAACATTAGAAACATATCAGATAGCCCAAACTGAGTGTTGACATGAGTGTTACAACCATATTAGTGACAACCTTTGAGTGTTGACATCAATGAAAACCACATCAGTGACAGAAGCACAAACTTGATCTTCAAGGGAAGAAAATTGGAGTGGGTTTGGTCACCATCAACAAATTCTTCAACATCAACTAGCCCATGGAATGATAGAATTAGGACCTTGTCGCCACAGTCTCTGCTGACCTTAACAAGACATGACATCCAACCATGAACATGTCAGCAACATCAATGACAACCACATCATAATCACATAACATCCAACATTAGCAACATATCAGACAGCCCAAACTGAGTGTTGACATGAGTGTTACAACCATATTAGTGACAACCTTTGAGTGTTGACATCAATGAAAACCACATCAGTGACAGAAGCACAAACTTAATCTTCAAGGGAAGAAAATTGGAATGGGTTTGGTCACCATCAACAAATTCTTCAACATCAACTAGGCCATGGAATGATAGAATTAGGACCTTGTCCCCACAGTCTCTACTGACCTTAACAAGACATGACATCCAACCATGAACATGTCAGCAACATCAATGACAACCACATCATAATAACATAACATCCAACATTAGCAACATATCAAACAACCCAAACTGAGTGTTGACATGAGTGTTACAACCATATTAGTGACAACCTTTAAGTGTTGACATCAATGAAAACCACATCAGTGACAGAAGCACAAACTTGATCTTCAAGGGAAGAAAATTGGAATGGGTTTGGTCACCATCAACAAATTCTTCAACATCAACTAGGCCATGGAATGATAGAATTAGGACCTTGTCCCCATAGTCTCTACTGACCTTAACAAGACATGACATCCAACCATGAACATGTCAGCAACATCAGTGACAACCACATCATAATCACATAACATCCAACATTAGCAACATATCAGACAACCCAAACTGAGTGTTGACATGAGTGTTACAACCATATTAGTGACAACCTTTGAGTGTTGACATCAATGAAAACCACATCAGTGACAACCTTAGGAAACATATGTGCAACAATTAGTCTCTTACATTGAATGTGGATGCTTGACACTAAATGTTGAAGATGATCCAAGCTCATCAAACAACATTTCTTCGCTTAAAAAGAAATAAATCCAAAGGTGAATATAAAAGATCTTCCCATTTCAATGATGAATATGAGGGGGAAAAAATAGAGAATGAATATCTTTGGAAACTACTCAAATTTTTCCATGGTGGTGTTCAAAGGTGTCACAATCTAGGCAGGAGTCCTAGCCCTAATTCAAGAAAGTGACCTCTCAAAACCATGTGGAAAAAGATAAAGATCAAGTACCAAAGATGTGGATGATGCCTTTGGAAACTATTCAAACTTCTCCAAATTGATATCAAATTGTTACAAATGTTGATAAGATGAATCAAGTACCATGCAAGATTTAGGTATAGTAAACATGGATTTATGGTGCTCATCATTCATAAGACAACTGAACTGGTGAGAATCTAGGATCTTGTAGAAGGTTTCAACATGAACAATGATTGAATTAGATCCATAGACTCATGAGTATCTACATAATATCACTATAGAAGCATGAATAGGTGGAGAAAGAACTTGCGGGTTCGAATGTACCCTCATGACATCTAAAGAATGCAGTGCAACTCCATGAGAGATGTTATCAAAGATGAGACATGTCCTCAATGGAGTCTCCTATATTTGCAAGATAGGACATAAAATAGATACTCAAAATCTACCAAGTATTCATCCCAATGAACTGCTTTCAGAAAACAATGAAGATCTTACTAAACTGAATCACTAGCAGCCACAAATGAAGCAACACTAAACTCAATAGAAGCAAGGGATGATGAAAATGAAATCCCCATGCATGTCATTGTACTATAATGCTTATCCCATGATGTGTCCACACTAAATGCCTAAGTATGAACAATAATTAGATTTTTTGATACTAGAATTGAAGACCCTTAGTCTTGAGATGCCAACTTAGAGATAAAGAAGATGAGCCCTTGGAATCTGTAATAGGATTCATAGAAGCTAAAGAATCAATGGAAGTCTTTGTAGGAGGTGAATGAGCATCAATAGAAGTCTCTATGTCATCACGAAGATCAAGATTTTCCCATTCTTCAAGCACCTTAGATGTATCATGATCATATGGTTGAAAAACATCAAGGGGTACAAAACAATCTATAGCGAGATCTTTGGGAATAGAGATTTATCAGAGTCTCCAAACATCTTCCATATTTTGGTCTAAAGGTCACAAAAGTACACAATGTGTGGTGGCCAACATGGTGTTGAAATTGACATAACATAGAATTATTCCCATGACATGATTAGTCTTGTCATGCCACACTAGTTTTTACCAAAAAGAACTAGGTTCAAGAATAAGTCCATAGAGAATAGGCAAGAGTTTGACCCATCTAAATTTCTTTAGAAGTCCATCTTTCTCGGGCTTATAGTTTCATTTATTTAGTCTGATAACAATAGGAGGTTTGTAATATTCATGATTATCTCTTCAAACGAGTCACATAATAGATCGATCAAGAGACCAAACAAACAAATGCACAACCACATGATCACCCCCTCAAAATTACGCAATCGTGAAACTTTCCAACACAAAATGATTATAACACTTTATATTTAATGTGTGTACAATTTTCACTTGCAAAAATTACAAAGTGGACTTGATCTCAATGCTTTACAACTGGCAAAAAAATCTGTCAATGCTAAAAACTATAGATTATAAGTAGAATGAAAAAAACAAACATCACCATTGTGTGGAGTTCAAAAAATCATGCACTATTAAAAAAATTTAAAAAATTAAAAAAATGAAACCTATAAAGGAGCCCAAATGGAGTCTTAGAAAGTCCCAAAACAAAGAATTGTGTTGCAACAACCCTTATGACAATCTATAAATCCTGAAAAAATCCATGCATAAAAATTGAAAAATATCTACACCATCATCAAGTACGTGGAAAAATAGCTACTTAATTTTTTATTTGTATTTTTTTAAAGGGGATTAAAAAAGAGCTCATATGCCCAAGGTAGCCCTTCAAAAATTAAGTGGCGAAGATCAATAGTGCAGCTTCCTCAAAAAGCCAAATTTAACAACTGTCGCTAAATTTAGAACTCCGCCATATTTAGCGTGTGTGATGAACTTTAACAAATCTGCCAAAATCTCCCCTAATTTTAAAGAACAGCCAAATAAATTTTGTGAAGCCTCGAGAACAATGAAATGTCAAAATTGGCCACTAAATATAGCGGGTTCCTACCAAATATAAAACTGGTGCCAGATGGATTGAAATGCCACGCAGGCTGCATACAAAGGGAGGTGGCGATTATTATGGCCACGTCAGCCTTTTTATAGGGTCCCTCCCAAACAAGGGGTCTGTGGCTATTAAAGGGGTCCCTGTTGGATGAAAGACCCATGTGGCCGTTTGAATCTAGGGGTCCACGTGGACCTGCAGATAAGCCACAAGAGTCTGCAGATTCATGTAGTCCACAAATTTGAGTGTGAGCCCGTTTGAAGATAAGCCACGTAGGCATTTGGGAAGAGGCCCCATTGTTGGCACCAAAGTCTAGCAAGGAGAAAATGACTCCACGGCTATAAAGGTGCCCCAAATAAAGTATATATGCCTACACAAAATATACGGATGGTACGCTTAGTACAAGAAAAACAATTTAGCAAAAAATTGACAACAATTCAAACAAGTGCCACTAGATGCATAGTAATTGTTTTCAAAATATTGTAATAGTAGAATTTGTTTTTAAATGTCGCTTTATATAATGAGAATTGTAATAACGACCACTCATTGGAATCGTATGTTTAATTTGTCGAATTCCAATCAATACTCTCAAATAGATTGGTACTAGAAACAAAAAACTAGATGCCTACCCTAACTCATTGTAGTTATTATTCCATACCCAATCAATCAATATCATTAAATTGCATCTATACACTATATATAATGTGATATTAGTGAATCCATAAATACATTAAATTGTATATTTAAAAATACAATTTGTAATAATTAAAAATAAGTATTAATTTAAAAAAAAAAAATCAAAACTATGTTATTAGTTCGTATTGGAGGTAAGGATACTAATGCATCCATGACTTTTTATTAATTTGTAGACGATTAATCAATGAGAGAGCATAATTAAAATGGTTGGACTAAATTTCCTAATGTATATTATTTTCCAATTTTTTTTCTAAAATATAAAAATCATTTTATTTGATGTTCTATTGGACAATAGTTTGGAATAGTCTCATAGCATGATGTAGGCTTATAATTGTTTATAAAACATTATTTGATCTATTTAGTTTGACTATTAAACATTTACTTGCATGTTTGTAATTAGCCAATAGGCTTTTATGTGAGCATTATAGTGGTCGGAATTGTCTCACGCTATAAAAAAAAATTCACACCGGAAAATTTTCTAAACTTGTCGGTTGTTCCTATCGACGTATTCCTTGAACCTCATATGGATGTAGTGCTAGTAAATACAAAAATTATTTGATATGTTCATTTGACTATTGAACATTTCATAATAAGACTCTCAAGTCATGAGTTACAAACACAACAAATTTGACAAAAAATATCATTCATATGCAAAATCTATGATAAGATTTGACTCACTTTTGTGTCAATTAATGTTTTTTATTTGTGGAAGAACTGCATTATTGCAGACTTATTACACATGTGTACACCTTTTCTTGTTCTGCCTTGGGATTGCATAATGTGGTTGATGCTACATATTGGTGTTAAAAGCAGGCCAACTACTCTTAACAGTATATGCATGACAACAAAGAACTGTGCATGCTTAGAGATAAGCTTTGTTATAGGTGCATTTTAAGTATTGTTTTACAATATTTAAAAAAACATGTTATGGTTTTAGTGATATTTCTACTAGATATTCGGTGAGGTTATTTTGGAATGCATTCTTCCACATTAATAACTATTTTAGCAAGATTTCAGGCCTACTGTGAGGGTTTTCATATGTAAGAGATGGTTTGGGTATTTTAGTTACACTAATCAATTCGCATTATTTTGTCGGTGCTTGAATTTCTACCATAAATTCAACAAATTTAGCTTCAACATTTTTTTCCACATCATTTGAGCTCCACAATAAGAAATTTGACACATTTTAGCAAGGAACTTATTTATTTATTTGTCTATGATAAGTTTAGCCATGTTTTGGTGTAAATTATTGGTCTAGAGATATAGAGATTTTATCCAAATATATTGGGTCTTGTTGTGAAATTTTCTATGTGAAATTCTATGAAGCCAAGTTGTTTGTTCATCACAAAGTGATCCGATCTGTGTACCAATCCACATCTACACTTACTCGTCTAACTTCACCTCCTCCTTCCTTAGAGTTGGTTATTCATTCAATCAAGCACAACATTCAAGAGAAGACCCAACTAGTCAAATCAATAAGTAAATACTAACTAATAATAGATAGATTAAAAGATGTATTTTTACTTGTTTATATGAATTCCACTCAATTGATGCCCATGAATGCATAGACAATCAAGTACATGATATTGATCATATCAAACATATCAATGAGCAAGCTAACACTAAGCATTCAAATGATCAAGACATGGCAACTACACACAATGATCAAGGCACAACAAGTGTACATAATGAGAAAGCACAAGCATCCTATCAACTAGGATCAATCGCCTTCATCAAACCCTGTCTCCTTGTAGATGAGATAATCACAATTTCTAATAGAACTCTTGGCAACACACCAATGGGCTAGCATCATGCTTAAAATTTAAGTATCCTATCGTAAACAAGGTATGTAAAATCATGAACTATCAAGGAAAAAGATTGGGCCTACATGAGTAAGGCATCCTAGAGCCTATCCCAATCTACATCAATCATGGCCAAGGCATCAACTACAAGTCTTCTAATAAGAATCCTAATGATGTTAGTGATACTTTAGCAATCATTGAGGTAACTTTATCCAATGAAAGCATCAAGATACAGACTATTCATAAACCCTACAACAAGCTTGTTGCTAGCAATCATTTCATCTCCACTATCCATACCATTAGATTTAATCCTCCACATCCTCAACCCATTGATTAGGACCAATAACATTATAAAGCATACAAAGAAAAATAGCCACATCAAACATCAAAGGTCAATGAATCCAGAAATCAAGGAAGACACATAAAATTAATATGGGTCCAAAAGAAAAGTGGACTAATCAAATCAAGCGAAGCAACATATCTAAATCTAAAAATCACTCAAAATGTGGAGCCACATCAAAAGATGCACCTCGCATCTAATAGGTGTACATCATTCAAATTGTAAAAGAATGTTGATCTTGATATCCAAATCTAGCAATTACTCAAAACATAGAGCCACATCAAAAGACACACCTTGCATATAAAAAGTGTTCACCACCTTCAATATTATCTTTCTTCCCAACACATAAGGTGTGTTAGGGTTAGTAGGTAGAAGATATGTATTGAATGCAAATAAAGATTAAACAGAGGAATGAAAAATATATAGAAATAATAACAACAAGAGACAATTTTAACGTGGTTCACCCAAACTTGGGCTATATCCACCAACAGAGAGTCCAATATTATTATTCAGCAAATCAAACTGATTGCAACCAACAATCCCTTCAACTCAATACCACTACAAATGCTACAATACAATATCAACAGAAACCCTAACCCTTAGCCATTTTTATCAAGACTTATGTCGGTTACAAAATAGGGTTTTTTTATGTTGACTAATAGAAAAATAACTCCCGACGCCTTTATAAAATAATAGGCAATTTTTGCTTCGGGGGCGCTGCCCCCAACCGCCCCCAGGCCCCCACCGGGGAGATAAGCCCCCTAGGCCCCGCGGGAGGCACTTTGCCCCCCTGTACTCCCCTGTTAAATAATTTGGGGGGAAACCACACCGATAAAAGTGGGAAAAATTTAACCTCTGAGTCTGATTAGACTCCATATAACAACAATCTCCCACTTGGAGACTGGTCAAACTCCACACCATATCATCTCCCACTTGGAGACTGGTCATATCACCACTGACCCTATAGCTCCCACTGGAAATAAGCACCCTAGACTCTGTTGTTCTGATTTTTTTTGTTTTCAATCTTGAAGACCAACCGAAGATGAAGAGGAGCTCATCTTCTCCCTTGTCATTGCCTTCGTAAACATATCCGCTAGATTTTCATCTGTATGTATCTTTTCCAGCCTTAATTGTCCATCATCTAACACTGACCAGATGAAGTGATACCTGAGTTGTATGTGTTTGGTCATTGAATGCAAGGTAGAATTATTTGCAAGATGTATGACACTCTGACTATTTGTATACAAAGAACTGTTATCTTGTTGTTTTCCCAATTCTTCCATGAAAGATTGCAGCCATATCATATCCTTGCTTCCCTCTGTTGCAGCTACATACTCTACCTCTGTGGTGGATAAAGTAACCACCTTTTGCAACCCAGAGATCCAACTCACCGATGTCCCACCTATAGTAAAGATATAACCTGCAGTACTCTGTCTGGTATCAATATCCCCTGCCAAATTTGAGTCTACATAACCTGCTAAATCAGTATTAGAGCCCCCAAAACATAAGTGTTTATTGGATGTACCTCTCAAATATCTGAGAATCTATTTTACCGCATTCCAATGCTCTAATCTGGGATGACTCATATACCTACTTACGACTCCTACAACATGTGCAATATCCGGTTTTGTACATACCATGGTGTACATTAATCTTTTTATAGCTGAAGCATATGGTACCTTGAACATTTTTTCTTCCTCCTGTTGTGTCTTAGGACACATCTCCTTAGTCAATTTTAAATGACTAGGCAAAGGTGTGCTGACAGCTTTTGCATTCTCCATATGGAATCTCTGCAACACCTTTTCAACATAATCAGCCTGAGATAGAGTCAATTTTTTGTTCTTCCTATCTTTGCAAATTTTCATACCAAGGATTGTTTTGCTGCCCCTAAATCATTCATAGCAAATGATTGTACTAACTGTTGTTTTAACTCTCTTATGTGATCCATGTTAGACCCTGCTACAATCATGTCATCAACATATAAACATAAAATAATGTAGTTGGCATTATCCAACCTCTTAAAATAAGCACAATGGTCAGAATTACACCAATTGTAGCCTTGCTTAGCCATAAAACTATCAAATTTCAAATACCATTACCAAGGTACTTGTTTCAAGCCATACAAACTCTTCTTCAATCTGCACACCAATTTCTCCTTACCTGTGACCTCAAATCCTTGCGGTTGTTCCATAAATATCTCCTCCTCCAAATCACCATGGAGAAAGGTAGTTTTCACATCTAACTGTTCCAAATGCAAATCTTCAGCAACCACAATACTTAAAACAATAGGAATAGAAATCATCTTAATAACCAGAGAAAAAATCTCATCAAAATCAATGCCCTTTTCTATGCAAATCCTTTTACAACTAACTTGGATTTAAATATTTTCTTACCTCCATCTTCCTCTTTCAGCCTATAAACCCATTTGTTTGGTAAAGCCTTTTTACCTGCAGGCAACTTACATAATTCCCAAGTCTGATTTTTCAGTAAGGAGTCCATTTCTTCTTTCATTGCAAGCTCCCACTGAACCTTTATATCCACCGGCATAGCTTCATCATACCCTTCCAGTTCACCAACATTTGTTAACAAAATAGAATAAAAAGATGGAGAAAACCTTTCAGGAGGTCTACTTAGCCTTGTTGACAATCTAACATTCATTAGAGTTTGTGGTATTTCTTGTTGCTGTTGTAGAACATGAGGAACCACTGGAACATCACTATTTGGAGTATCATCTAGCACCACATAATCATTTTCTTTCTTCTCATGCTGATGTAACTGATCTTTGTACAACACCTTCTCATTGAATACAACATCCCTACTTACATTTTTTTTATTTTCAAAATTCTAAAGCCTATAACCAAATTTATCAATGCCATATCCAATGAAGGTACATTTTTTTGATTTTGCATCTAGCTTGGTTCTATTTTCAAAATCTACATGTGCAAATGTTTCACATCCAAAGGTTTTGAGAAAAGAATAATTCACCTTTTTACCTGTCCATGCTTCCTCTAGAATACCACAGCCCAAAGGAATTGAAGGAACTCTGTTAATTAAATATACAACAGTGTTGATAGCCTCTGCCCACATGTTTAAAGGCAGCCCAACATGCAATCTCATGATCCTTGCGCACTCCATTATTGTCCTATTCATGCACTCAGCCACTTCATTCTCCTGTGGAGTCCCTGGAGCCATTTTCTGCCTATGGATTTTATTAAAGGAACAATAATCCTCAAATTCTTTACTGCAATACTCACCACCATTATTAGATCTAAGACATTTTAATCTTTTACTCATCTCATTCTCAACCAAGCTTATCCATTTCTTAAATGTTTCAAATACATCAGATTTCTACCTGAGGAAATAAATCCAAACCTTCCTAGTTGCATAATCTATGAATGTAACATAATACCGAGAGCCACCAAGAGAAGATACCTGAGCCAGTCCCCATACATCTGTATGCACAAGCTCCAACTTTTCATCTTTCTTTTGCTTCCCATCCTTGAGAAAACTAACTCTCTTTTGTTTGCATACACACAACTTTCACAAAAATCTATATTAATACATTTCAGACCTAGTAAAACTTTCTTAGAATGAAGTACCTTCATACCTTTTTCACTCATATGCCCAAGTCTGTTATGCCACAGTGTTGTCTCAGAACCTGCAGCAACTATTTCAGTCTCTTCCTGCGAACCTGCAACAACTGTTCCTGAACCTGTTTGGTTTTTCTCTGCAACAACTAAAGTAGAAGGAACAGTATGACCTATACAAAGATATAAGGTGCGTACTTTCACACCTTTTGCTAGTATTAGGGCACCTCTTGTAACCTTCTAATTTTTATCAGTAAATGTAACAATGCAACCTTCATCAGCTAGCTACCCTGCTAAAATTAAATTCCTACTCAACCTTGGAATGTGTCTTACCTCTTGTAGTAGCCAATGATTCCTATTTTGTAACTTAATCTTGATTCTTCCCTTTCCAACAATCTGATAGGGTTTGTTATCTCCCAAATAAACCAGCCCAAAATCCCCTTGGACATAATCAAGAAAATAACTTCTATGGGGCATAGCATGAAATGAGGCCCCTAAATCTAAAACCCATGAATCATTAGCATTATCTAGGGAAAGAATCAAAGCATCATCTTCAGATTTATTACTTACCACATTTGCCTCCTTATTGCCTTCTTGTTTGTCTCCTTCTTTATTCTTCTGAGACCATCAATCTTTCTTCAAATGACCTGGTTTCCCACAGTACCAACAATCCTTCTGTCCTCTAGATTGGGACCTCTTGTCCTTTAATTTTCCTCATGACTTCCCATGACCTCTAGAACCTTTTCCTCTCTCCTTTGATCTACCCTTGCTTTCTGCATTCAAAACACTACCTTATGTGGACCCTTCTGAGCTTTTCTCTCGCATTTCCTCGCTAAGGATAACACCAACAACATCATTAAATTTCAAATTGTTTGAACCAGAGACAGAGTTACTTACAACCATTACCAAGCTATTATAGCTTTCTAGCAAAGAACATAAAACCAAGAGAGCCCTCACCTCTTCATCAAATTTCACTTTTCTAGAAGTTAACTGATTGATAATCGTATTAAACTCATTTAAATGATTTATCACAGATCCACCTTTAATCATTTTTAGATTAAACAAATGCTTCATGAGAAATACCTTATTTGAGGCTGAAGGTTTTTCATACAATTTAGCCAAAGCTTTCATCAATTCACTTGTTGTCTTCTCTTCTGTTATATTGAATGCCACAGATGGTGCCAGGCACAACTGAATGGTTCCCAGTGCCTTTCTATTCAGAATTTCCCAATCCTCTGTTGGCAAGAGACACTATATGGATTCATGGTTGTTGTCATTGATGGCAACAAAGGTCATCCCACACATCCGCAAGTCATGATATGTCTCTACCGGAAGTCAGATTAAAGATTGTTGTGGTCCGGTGAACAAGAACAGAGCATGTGGCAAGGTCCGACAGATTGGTCCGGATCTCTCAGAGGAAGTGTCTTGGTGCAGTGCGGATTTGGGGAAGTCAAGAGGACTACCTTGAGTGGTATATTCCAAGGATTTAGCCTCCGGTGATGGACAAGGAAAAAGATATGAATAGTTGAGTACCGGATTCCTGAGAGACAGTGAAAACAGAGGAAGAACTGACTGACAGAGTATCAGACTACTTTCCGGATGTGTTACTGATGATGATAAAAGTTGTGAAGGCATGAATCATGTTTGGCTGACATGATTGATGATATCTACAAGTATATGCTTGATCCGCATTGCTTGGTGAGCAAGGATTCAGCCGACAGAACAAAGTTTGTAAGAAAGTAAACTGTTCCGGATGCCGACTAGAAAGGTGATGAAATTACTTGTGCGGATATATATAAAGGATGGATTTAGTTGTGAAAGGTGTGCATGTGTGTATGTGTATGCGAACAAGTCAAGTACAGAGCAGAAGTAGCAAGAAAGATCCGGTATGTGAAAGGATAGCAGAATAAAGAACAGGGGAAAGATGAAGTGCAGCAGATCAGTGTACTGAGCCTAACCGGAACTGAACTCCAGCATATGCAGATGCTTCCAATCAGTTCAAGACTGTGATTCTTATCACTTTGTAGACAGTGTGTCTTCTTGTAGGCAGTGAGCCTCTTGTGAGCAGTGTGCTCGGGCAGTGAGCCCTAATTGGCAAGTGCCATTTTGTAATTTCCTATTCTTCTAACAGAGAATAATTTTTGGGTTAATCACCCCGTGGTTTTCTCCCTTAACAGGGTTTCCACGTCAAAAATACTGTGTCATGTGTTTCTTATTTCATGGTAATGTTTTTTTTGTGTTTGATTCAATGCTGCATTAATTAATAAGGAAGTTCAGATAGAGAAATAATTAGGATAACTGATTCACCCCCCCCCCCTCTCAGTTATCAACAATTGGTATCAGAGCAAGGTTCCTCCTAATAGAGCTTAACAGCTTGAGGAAGATCTGGGAATTCAAATGGATGCATATGGTTTAAGGGAGCAACTCAAGACTGCCCTTGAGGATCTTGAACAGTCAAATTCTGAAGTCAGTGAATTAAAAGAAAGACTCAAACAGGCTGATGAATTCATGAGGGAATTAAAAGACAAATTAAGTCTCTCTATGAAAAAAAAGAAAGGAGCTGCTCCAACAGTTGGCAAGACAAAGTGAAGAAAGCCATACAAATGAAGAATTGACTGAGCAAACCAAGTTATGTGAAAAGTTATCAAAAGAAGTCATTATGTTAAGACATGAAATGGAATCAGGAACTATAAAGTTTACTCAAGAGATTGAAGAAAAAAGAAAGGCTGAAGACAATCTAAGACAATCTCTTAAGGAAAAATCAGAAGAATGCCACCAGATGGACAGGATTATCAGACATCTTGAATCTGATCTTGAAGATGCCAAAGATAATGAAGAAAAACTTGAGGATCAAATTACCTCTCTCAAAAGAGACCTTCAAACAGCAAATGAATATAAAGAGAAATTCAAGATAAGTTCTGCTCAACTTGAAGTTCTTCTTGGAAGTCAAAAGAGGACAGATGACAAGTATGGTTTGGGATATGAGAAAGGAGAAAGCTCCGGATCCGGTCAAAAGAATCTTGGATCAGAAAATCCAAGGAGCAGGCCTAGAAGACCTCCGGTAAGACAGCCAAATGCTCAAAGATATCCATCCTTCAATGGATACTGCCACAGCTGCAACCACTTTGGTCACAAAGCTAATCAGTGCAGAATGAGAATGAATTAGATTAATTCATCCTTCTCCGGACAGTGCTTCAACTGCAAAAGGTATGGACACAAATCCCATGAATGCAGAATTATGCAAGTAGACAAATCATTCAAAGGTAGATGCTTTACATGCAATAGAGTAGGTCATATGGCTAATCAATGCAGATCAAGGGGATATTAGTCAAATATGCAAAGAAATGTCATTTGCCAAATCTGCAATAGGTCCGGTCATAATGCTAAAGTCTGCAGAAACAAGAATCAGGACAAAAGAGGTCCGGTGTATAATCAGAATCAAGACAAGGGTAAACAAAAGATGAATGCGGATGAAGTTAGGAATCAGATGAGCAAGATTTGGGTGAAGAAAAGTTCAGAGAATGTAGAGGTTGGATCCGCACCAGACTCTGGTGCTGATATTTCTTCTGGAAATTAAAAAGTGAGCTCAGGCTCAGGGGGAGACTCAAAGAAAATCCCTTTCCCCCAGCCAAACAAGTGGTGCCGGATGTGGCACAAGATGCGGATTAAAGGGTTTGTAGATATGAGTCTTGAGATGCTTCAGTCAAGTTTTCAGAGGTCCGCATGGAGTTATGAAGAAGCTGTGATTGATCAAGTAAGACCTGTTCAGGGAGACGCTCCGGTATGACAAAGGATTACAAAAAGGTCCGGAGAGATCCGGAAGTGCACTATCTTGTTCTACGGATTGGACAGAGTGTTTGGGATGTTCTTGTAATATGTTATCTCGATTTATTCATGATTTAAAGATCCGGATGATATTCACTGATCAGGACTAATCCGGGATACTCCAAGCTGTCCAGACATGGCAAACCGGAATAATGCAGGTGAAGCATTTATTGCAGACAGATATTAGGGTTTGCGGAGCAATATAAGGGATTTCTCAAAAGTCATTTGCTCATTCTGCACTCAAGAAGAAGCGAAAAGTGGAGCTCTGCAACAAAATTCATCAAGCACATCAAGGATCTCCTGCCGAAGTCATTGCATAAAGAAATCAATCCAACCACTCCGTGCCAACCGAAGACGCATAAGGTATTCTCCGTTTTTCATTATCTCATTGTAAATCCTTGAAGAATGGCTACTCCAAATATAGTTAAGATCTCTGATAGACCTCGCCCCACATTCAAGAAACACCCTTACAAATCATTAGAGGTAGATCCACTAGGAGCCTTCTCTAGTGTTCCTCACAGAGTTTTACATACTGAAGACATTAGGGTTTACATACATGCAAGCATTGAGGAATTTGGGGAATTCAAATTAAGAGACCTCTATCACAAGCAACTGATAGACAATGCTTTTGAGCTTAAACCAGAGTATAAGGGTATCCAGAAGAAACAATTTGAGCAATTTATTCATTTCCCTAGCTTTGAAGAAGATGAATGGGTCCGGTATGTACTGAGTAGGATGCATGACAACTTTCTATGGCTGGATAGACCCTGCAAAATCACAAAAGAGGCAATTAGGGCAGTAACTGGTCTATACTCTTCCGGAGGGATACCTATCCTCAAATCTATCAAGAACAACATTGTAACTGAGGCCACCGGATCAAAGTTTGATAAGAGGGCAATGACCATTGAAGATATTTCGGATCCGGATATCAAATATGCATCCATGATAATAGGATACAAGATCTATCACTCCAGCAGGGAGAATTCTGTATCCGGAACTGCAGTATACACAGCCTATGAAATGCTAAGAAAGAATGCAGAATATGATCTCTGTGAACTACTGCTAAGCCAATTAATGGAAAATATACAGAAAATCAAGAAGGACAAGAAGAATTCCTTTAAGTATGGTACTCTTATTGTATGTCTATTCTTCTACTTCATGAATGAGCTACCCGGATCAAGTGGATGGGTATGGCAGAGTGACAAACCTGTTGCAGTCCAGATAAGAGACTATTTGCATGGACTTGGGGATGCAAAAGCAAGAAATACAGCTCTATGGGGATACTTCAAAAACTTTCAGAGCATGATGCAAGCAAGAGAGAGAATTCCCCAGTCTCTTGTTGAAAAATACAAAGACTCAGTGTGTTTCATGGTTGACACTGATCAGTGCCTAATGGAGGCAGTGGAGCCAAGGATTGTCTGGATCATGCCCATGGGGTATGAAGTGGATGAACAGATAGTGGAGCTGCATGTTCAACACATGCTAAGTCAGCCCAAAGATCCAAAGGCAGAAAGGTTTGGAACCTTTGAAGAGCTGAGTGTAAAAATACATGTAGAACTCAGGGAACCTGAGATTAAGAGAAAGGTGAGAAAAGAAGTAGAGCACATTGCTCAAGGCCTAGGCATCTCAAAAGAGGCACTTGATGCCAGCCGGGAAAAGAGGAGGAAGGATGAGGAAGAAGAGAAAAGTAAAGAAAGTGCTCCGGTTGAAACTCCCACCCGGACCAGATCATCAAAGAGATCTGCACCTCCCACAACCAAAAGCTCAAAACCGGAAGTCCAGGCATCCGGTAAAAGATCCAAGACAAAAGCCACAAGGGCTTATGAAAGCCAAAAGGATGAAGAGGAAATAGAGTCAGATGAGGGTGTAAAAGAAATAAAGAAGCAGAAGAGGAAAGGATCCGGTAAACCCTCCACAGGCCAAGACAAGGATGAAATGGCAGAGGTATCTGTTGAAAAGCCCACTCTGTCTCTAGAGAATGTAATCAAGTCGGTCACGGTGGATGGAAACCTTCAACCAATGACTGAATCTTATGATGACTTCAGTGAGGTTGACCAAAAGACTCTGCAGGAAGCCACCATCAAATATCTGAACATATATAATAAGGCTTTCATTGAGATCATATCTCTTATTCCTAAAAGCCTAGAAAAGGAATTGGAAGTAAGAAAGAACAGTGCTCATGCAAAAGATCTTGAGATCCGGGAGCAGATAGCTATTCAGCTATATCCTCAAATTGATCCCAAGACAATGAACATGATCTTCAAGGACTGCAAAGATGAGTTCAGAAGTAAAGCCAGGATGAATCAACTCATGCTTGGTGAGACTGACAAAGTAGCACAAGAGACAGAAGAGATCCTCCGGAAGGCCTTCAAAAGGTTCAATCTTCCTGTTGTAGAGGACTTAGGTACAGAAACAGCTGCAGATCCAGAATCATCTGTTCCAGAAGAAGTGGGCCCCGAACAGACAAACATCTCTCCTCCGGTTTCCCTACAGTCTCCGGATCCAAAGAAGAAGAGGAATTACAGGAGAAGGAAGCAGGGGTGAAAGACAAAGAGGTTGACAGTTCCAAGACTGCAGAAGAAAAGAAACATCTGTCTCCGGCAAGAGACACTGCACAAACTGTTCAACAATTTTTGAGCAAAGAAACTTTAGAGATTGATGAACCGGAGCTTCTAAAAGGCCCATTCGATTTTGACTCTCTCTCTCCGGTACAAACAATGAAGATATCTTCATTTGCAAATGCCAAGGCAAATGAAAAACTCCTGAAGTCTCATATGGAAGACTGTGAGTTGATAGAGGCTGCTTCCGGAGTACTTGTAAAGATTATGCCATCAATCCAGATAGATCCGACAGCCTCCTCTTCCGGTAATCTAAAAACCTTAGTCAGCAGTGTTGATACACATTTTGATTCTCTAGAAAAATCAGCTGAAGAAAAGGTCCGGAAGGAATTTTTGGATAAGAGATTTTCAGAAATATTAGAATTAATCTCTAAAGATAGGAAGATTGTGGGCATTGGAATAAAGAGCTTAGAGAATGCTCTTAAGGATGGCGGTGACATCTACAAATTTTGTATATCCTGGTCAAAGGCAACAGCAGCAATTGACAAGAAAATAAAAGAGGAACAGGATAAGCTTCAAAGCTTATCTCAAAGTTTTGATCCTCTCTCTTCCTCTATAATAAATCAAGAATGTTAGACTATTGCAGTCTTGAATGAAATAAAGAATCTTGAGAAGGAAAGGAAGAATATCACCAACCGGATGGGAGAACTTAGAAGGATTATAATCCCTAAGTTGGAAACTATGCATGAGGCCATCAGTGATGCCCAGACCACCGCCCAAACAAAAGATCCGACAGATCTCAAGCGGGCAGAAGCTTTTGCATTTTTGTTGAGTGGTCACATTTCAATTTTGGACAGAATGAAGCTAAGTTGGGCTATTGAAATGATTCAACTGCAGACATCCTTTGCAGACATTCTTCAGTATATGTGAGTATGTAAATATGCGGCTATATATAGAAAATTTTTGAAAATTTTGGTGTGCGGACCCTACCCTTTGCCATTGATGTCAAAGGGGGAGTGAGGAGCAGTGAAAAATGAGGAATCCAACTAAGGGGGAGTTCCAGAAATTGTATATAAAGACAGAGCATCAGCAAAGGGGGAGCATAGTGTAAACACTTAGTCATTTTTCACTAAGTGTTGCCATCAATGCCAAAGGGGGAGATTGTTGGCAAGAGACACTATATGGATTCATGGTTGTTGTCATTGATGGCAACAAAGGTCATCCCACACATCCGCAAGTCATGATATGTCTCTACCGGAAGTCAGATTAAAGATTGTTGTGGTCTGGTGAACAAGAACAGAGCATGTGGCAAGGTCCGACAGATTGGTCCGGATCTTTCAGAGGAAGTGTCTTGGTGCAGTGCGGATTTGGGGAAGTCAAGAGGACTACCTTGAGTGGTATATTCCAAGGATTTAGCCTCCGGTGATGGACAAGGAAAAAGATATGAATAGTTGAGTACCGGATTCCTGAGAGACAATGAAAACAGAGGAAGAACTGACTGACAGAGTATCAGACTACTTTCCGGATGTGTTACTGATGATGATAAAAGTTGTGAAGGCATGAATCATGTTTGGACGACATGATTGATGATATCTACAAGTATATGCTTGATCCGCATTGCTTGGTGAGCAAGGATTCAGCCGACAGAACAAAGTTTGTAAGAAAGTAAACTGTTCCGGATGCCGACTAGAAAGGTGATGAAATTACTTGTGCGGATATATATAAAGGATGGATTTAGTTGTGAAAGGTGTGCATGTGTGTATGTGTATGCGAACAAGTCAAGTACAGAGCAGAAGTAGCAAGAAAGATCCAGTATGTGAAAGGATAGCAGAATAAAGAACAGGGGAAAGATGAAGTGCAGTAGATCAGTGTACTGAGCCTAACCGGAACTGAACTCCAGCATATGCAGATGCTTCCAATCAGTTCAAGACTGTGATTCTTATCACTTTGTAGACAGTGTGTCTTCTTGTAGGCAGTGAGCCTCTTGTGAGCAGTGTGCTCGGGCAGTGAGCCCTAATTGGCAAGTGCCATTTTGTAATTTCCTATTCTTCTAACAGAGAATAATTTTTGGGTTAATCACCCCGTGGTTTTCTCCCTTAACAGGGTTTCCACGTCAAAAATACTGTGTCATGTGTTTCTTATTTCATGGTAATGTTTTTTTTTGTGTTTGATTCAATGCTGCATTAATTAATAAGGAAGTTCAGATAGAGAAATAATTAGGATAACTGATTCACCCCCCCCCCCTCTCAGTTATCAACATCCTCATCAGTCATTATTGTTAGTTTCTTGGCTATTCCTTCCAATGGCCTCCATAAATCCTTCTGATAGAGATAATCCTCCATCTGCATCTTCCATAACTGATAGTTTTGCCCATTGAATTTGCCTACCTTCAATTTACCCTCGTCTTCCATTGCTCCCACTCAATCGTGAGACCTTGTAAAAGATAATCGAACACAATCCACTCTGATACCACTTGTTAGGGTTAGCCGACAAAAGATATCAATTAAATGAAAATAAAGATTAAATAGTGAAATAAAAAATATACATAAATAATAACAGTGAGAGATAATTTTAACATGGTTCACCCAAACTTGGGCTACATCCACCAACAGAGAGTCCAATATTATTATTCAGTAAATCAAACTGATTACAACCAGCAATCCCTACAACTCAATACCACTGTAAATGCTACAATACAATATCAACGGAAACCCTAACCCTTAGCCATTTTTATCAAGACTTATGTCGATTACAAAATAGGGTTTTTTTATGTCGGCTAATAGAAAAATAACTCCCGACACCTTTATAAAATAATAGGCAATTTTTGATTTGGGGGCATTGCCCTCAACAGCCCCCCACTAGGGGTGTTGCCCCTAGACCCCCACCGTGGGCTCCGCCCCCGAGCCCCGCAGGAGGGGCTCTGTCCCCCCTACACTTCCCCGTTAAATAATTTGGGGGCAAACTGCACCGATAAAAGTGGGGAAAATTTAACCTCTGAGTCTGATTAGGCTCCATATAATAATAAGGTGTATAAGAATGTTGGTCCTAATTGTCATCCTAATCCACAAGCCAAACTCCATAATCCATCATCCCAAGTATGGCAAGTCAAGAATCCTCCAATTCAATCTAAATCACCAATCTATCCACCTAAATCCTATGAACCTCAATCACCTAATTCTTCATCCAACAGCCCCCATCCAAATTCAAAATCATGCCTCAAATCCAAAAACCCTAAATCCCAAATATGTCACATAATGGCCACAAAACTTTATCATAAGGGCTATAATGGCACCATATCAAGATGTAAACATTCAGATAAGAATAACTCCATTATCAATGAGGATCACACCAATATTAATGGATTGTACATGAACACTATGATCCTAACGAAGCAATTATTCTAGATAGGTCATTATTGGCATGTTGTGACAAGAACATCTATAGATAGACTATATTAGATGGATAGGGGCATGCAAAGACCTTATGAATATCAAGCTATCAATTCCATCCAATCAGTGAATAAGAAACTAAAACAAATAGAAAAAATAAAAAATAAAAATAAAATTAAATAAATAAAGATAAAAAAATTATCCAATGGTGAAAACTATTCTTATGGTGCCTTGGACAAGTATCATGATGAAAACCCATTCTTGAGCATCATGCATAAAATCTTCTATCTATGAGCACCCTACACTTGGAGGTAAGCCTTTCCCATCCTATCTCATCATGTCCTCAACCTACCCAACCATTATATCTCAATATCTATCCCATCATCTCCCTATCTATCATCCCTTATCACATTTGACCTTGATAAGGATAGGGGCATAATGTTGAAACATGCTTTGGACATATCTTGATTTACCCACAATCTTTTACAACCAATCATGCCATATATTGTCACATGCATTGTAGCACAACATCATGAATGTCATATCTAGAGTGGTCCATGCTATTACTATGTGACATAGTCCTTGGAGATCACATCCTAAACCCCTCCATCCATCGGTCATCCATCCCCATCCTTCCCATCCATTATATCAACAATGCCTTAATCCATCCATCCAATCCTCTTTTCATCCTTGTCTCTAATACTTGGTTTTCCCTTGTCATTGGTATCTAGTAAAAGGATATCCAAATGCAACCATCCAAAATAAATTAAAATCAATAAATCCAAGTACAAGCAATCCTTAATCCATGCCAATCTAGCTAGGTAATCTAAGAAAATTGTCCAAAAGCATCCACTAGTTTTGTTCCCAGCCTTGTTGCAAACCTAATCAACTCAAATAATCATCATCAAGATATATTGATCCCAAACCTCATGTTATTTTTAGGATATATTATTCCCACATCAATAATGCTATTATCATCCTCAATCATCATTAGGATATATCGTTCCCACTCCTCATGTTGTTCTTGAGATATATCATTCCCACATCGACAACGCTATCCTCATCATCAATCAATCAATCATTGATTTTAGCTTGAGAGGTGCAACAACTCTTGTTTGTCTTTGTGATCATTTGTGCACACTTGCTTTCTTGCTTGTGTGTGCTATCATTTTGCTTGCATCT
Source organism: Cunninghamia lanceolata (assembly GCA_027924645.1). Classification (NCBI taxonomy): domain Eukaryota; kingdom Viridiplantae; phylum Streptophyta; class Pinopsida; order Cupressales; family Cupressaceae; genus Cunninghamia; species Cunninghamia lanceolata. The sequence goes on along the minus strand of BSBN01000378.1, from coordinate 4,042,506 downwards.
ACATTGGTCCTTGCAACATATTATCACAACAACTTCATGGTCTTCTATAGCATGGTGTCATACAACATATGCTCTTGTTTATTTAATTAATTACTCCAATTTGTCTACCAACATTAATTAAGTAATTTTTAATTATTTAATTAATAAATTAACTACTCTTCCAACATTAAAATCATCCCACATTTAATTAATTAATTAATCATCATTAGTAAATTAATTAGTTTCCTAATTTATCCATGCACACATAATTATTTAAAATAAATAAATAATTATACACCATCCAATTCCACTTTTCACTCATCAATCAAAATTAGTTAACTAATTAATCAATTTAGTTGACTCTCAATCAAAATTAGTTAACTAATTAGTCAATTTAGTTAATTGATTAATTAAAAGAGATAACTCGTTAATCAACCTAGTTAACTAATCAATCAAATTTAGTTGACAAAAATAAGCAGCTAGTTAACTAGATAATCACTTACACAATCTTAGTCATGATTATCCATGCAATCTCCACTTAGCATACATGAAATCCTCTCAAGCATTCCTAGCTATTGATCTCTCAAATCAATCCTAGCACTGAATCCCCCTCTATGAAAATCTATAAATTGAACCTTACCCAAGCCATTATCATCCTCAATCTTGAATGCAATGTTATGTTGTTAATTTGAGCACCTGACATTCCTTCTCTCAACCATAGTTTCATTGAGCACAACTACCTTTTTGGTGCAAGGAGCTTGTGGGTGAAAGCCTTTTAATTGATTTTGTCCATTGTTGTAAGTTTCCTTTGCTTTATCATGAGGTTTTTATTTGAATGTGAAAATAAGATATAGATCTTGTGATTTAATTCTTGTGTTTGTGTTTCACATTTGATTGCTTATATTGGGAGTCCTAAGCATGTATATGTTCAATCTCAACAAGGAGTATAATACTATAGTTTAGAGGATCTTTAGATACCTTCATTGCATTTCAGAGTATTTTAATTGATACTAGGAAGTATCTAATATGAGTAAGATAGTGGATATACATGGATTTATTGATGTAGATTGGACATGCAATGTAGATAGTAGGAGGTCTACTAGTGGTTATGCCTTTATCATGTGTTCTAGTGTGGTAAATTGGATAAGCAAGACACAGTCTATGGTTTCTTTTTCAACTACAAAATTTGAGTATATGGTAGCCAATCATGCTTGCAAGGAGGTTGTTTGGCTTCTTAGATTATACTTAGATGATAGTTTGAGGTAGGTCACAATGTGAATTGTTTGTGGTCTAGTCAAAGTGCTATCAACTTGACAAAGAACCCTACTTTTCATGCATAAACAAAGCACATCAATATGGAGTACTATTATATTCATGATATGGTAGAGGATAAGAGGATGGTGATCAAGAAGTTTGATAATTTAGTGAGTTTTATAGATGCATTAACTAAACTAGTGAGCATATAAAATTATAGATGGTTTTGTCAATCCACCCCTACTAGATTAGTGAATGTTTAGCCCCTAGCAATTAGTCTACTTTTTTGGAGCCTCATATTATTTTGTAATGTATATAAATGGGAGATTGTTATAATTAGGTTTTGTACACCTTTCAAATCCTAGGAACATTATATTTATTTAATTATTGTAATGTGTTGTATTTTTAGGCCATCATGGAATGGGGTGCCAACCTTGTTAAAGAAATATCTGAATTCCTTAGGTGACACTAAAAGAAATCATGTCCATTATGTTCATTACCTATGCATATCTTATCTATGTATTTCCTCAATGTATTTAATTTAAAATTGTGCACATCACGTAATTTGTGAATCTTTATATGATGTATACTTTTCCTCCTCAAATAATTTAAAAGGGGCTTTATATATTCCATGCTTAGTTACATATGATCAATAAATCATTATGAGTGGTGTTTCTTATTTCTCCTTCATTTGGTATTGAAGAGCTAGATTCTTTGAAGAACGTGGTTGTATTGTGTGAAGAATTTTCTATTGAGGAGTATGTTGATCCTCAAATAAGGGTGTTTAAACATATAAATGTGCTAAAGCCAAAGAGGTTGATATCATCACTTACCAAGCTCATTTTTGTCCTTTTGAAGTACTTTTATAAAAATGGTCATAAATTTTGACTTGTTTATCATATTTTTAACTTCTTATAGGCATTGAAAAGTTGATTAAAATCTCTAAAATATGGATCTAAAATCAAAGAGAAAGGATGTTAGAAATGAAAGAAACATTAATTCAATGGAAATCTTATTCAAATAAATTTCTGCAATCTTTTAAGTGTGTATTATCAATGGAGATTCTAACAGAAAAATGAAACTATGCTTCATAGAAATGCAAAATCAGAAATATGAACACATAACACAATGTTTTATGTGGAGAAAACCCTTTCAGGTAAAAAACTCCACACAGGAAAGAGGCCCAATGTTTGTATTAATCTAAAAATGATTTACAATACAACACCATCAATCTCTCCTTCAGTCTTCAATCTGACATCATTCTGGCAGCACCTGAGTACCTAAAATTTGTATTACAGCAACAAAATACATGGAAAATACTTATAGAATTGTTTTCCACCCCATTCTAGGAATTCACCTTCTCTCTCCTAAGATTCTCCAACCTGTAAACATTAATTACCATCTTACGAGCATCTTACACTTGTCCAAAAATATCCATGCAAAGGTTGGTCGCCCAAGACTAAATCTGGCCTCTTACAACATCTTATGACACGTCATAACTGTCATAGATTCCACAAAAGAGTATCTTTCCACAACCAATCTGCAACCATGCTTGTCAAAAGTCACATGCATTCCCAAATCATTCAACTTCAAAACTAAAATCAAATTTCTAGTTAATCTAGGAACATCATAAACATTAGGGAGGGTTTTAATCCTCCCATCACTGAAACACAACAATAGCTTTCATTTCCTGACAATCGGATATGAAGAGTTGTCACCAAGGTAGATATTACCTCCATCATATTCTTCATATGTGGAGAACCATTCTTTATGCAGGCTTATATGGAACGAGCATCCTGAGTCAACCAACTGGTGATCATTAGAAATAATATTACTTGCAGAATGTAAAACATCTTCACCTACATTCGAGGACTTATCTGAAGCACTCTCCCACTATTTCTTGGGGATTTTGCACTCCTTCACATGTCCCCTTTTACCGCAATTCCAACACTTAACTCTGTTCCTTTTACCAAGAGTCTTAGACTGGCCCTTGGACTTGCCCTTAGCCCCTTTCTAATCTCCTTTAGGTCCCCCCTTTCCTTAGACCTTCCCCTGATACTGAGAGCATCACCTAAACTATCCAAACTCTTCTTCCTCAATTCTTGTGCCAGTAAAACTGCAACAAGAGCATCCAACTTCAGATCTATGAGGTTAGCAGTGATAGCCAAAATGACATTTTCCCATGATTCAGGTAAAGAACAAAGAAGTAAGATACATTTATCTTCCTCATCAACTTCAACATCTACTGAAGCAAGCTGACTCATCAACAAATTAAAAGAATTTAAATGCTCTACAACTGACTCACCCTCTTTCATTTTCAAAGAAACCAATTCCCTTTTTAAATAAAGTTTATTTACCATATTCTTGGCTTGATAGATCTCACCCAAACCAATTCCACAACTTGTGTGCAGTCTCTTCCTTTGTGACATTCAGTAGCACAGAATCTGAAAGACACAAACAGATGGTTTCCTGTGCCTTCTTATCTAGTTTTGCCCACTCATCAGGAGAGATATCATTGGGTTTCTTCTCTTTTTAAATAGCCAACCATTGGTTTCTTTCTTCCAACAAATGTTCCATTTCCAGCTTCCACAACTCATACCCCATTCCGTTGAACTTCTCATTGTCCAATCAAGAGGTTGATGCAACAGTGGATGCAGCCATGATAACAACACAAGATCTGTAAAACAAACACAACCAAATCTCCCACTGCAGCTACAGCTTCCACACTACCACCCAAGATTCAAAGTTGGCCAGGCTCTGATACCAAATGTTAGAAATGAAAGAAACACTACTTCAATGGAAATATGATTCAAATAAATTTCTGCAATCTTTTAAGTGTGTATTATCAATGGAGATTCTAACATAAAAATGAAACTATGCTTCATAGAAATGCAAAATCATAAATCTAAACACATAACACAATGTTTAACATAGAGAAAACCCTTTCGGGTAAAAAACTCCACACAGGGAAGAGGCCCAATGTTTGTATTAATCTGAAAATGATTTACAATACAACAACACCATCAATCTCTCCTTCAGTCTTCAATCCGACAACATTCCGAAAGCACCCGAGTACCTAAAATCTATATTACAGAAACAAAATACATGGAAAATACTTATATAAATGTTTTCCACTCCATTCTAGGTGTTACCTTCTCTCTCCTAAGATTCTCCAACCTGTAAACATTAATTACCATCTTACGAGCATCTTACACTTGTCCAAAAACATCCATGCAAAGGTTGGGCACCCAAGACTAAATATGGTCTCTTACAACATCTTATGATGCGTCATAACCATCATAGATTCCACAAAAGAGTATCTTTCCAAGATAGGAACCTTGGCCTAAACATAGCAACTTACAACTCATTAATATCTGTTGTATGCGTCATAGAATCTTATGACAACTTGCAGCTATCATATATTCTTTACATGCACCCACCAAACATTATGACGTGCATCATATATGCTAAAAAATAGTAGATTCTTCCAAGGTGGCACCTACACTCATTTACTTTGAGTTTTTTACATTTGCCAATAGTAAATGTCACTCTGTAACTACCGCTGGTAACTCCGAAATTACCACTACCAGTGAAACTATTACATCTCCTTATGGGCAATTACAAATAACAAATAATAAATGGAATAAATACAATATTGGTATTTACAACGTTAATGGAACCTTATCCCAACAAAGGATTCATGATAAAGATAAAACAAGTTGCATTTTTATTTTTGTAAAAAGGTTGAGGTGTTGAGGCAGATATGGCATATCTATACCAAAATTGATATATATAGCTTGTGTTTTGTCATTTATGTATGCAAATAAGGAATGGAGTGGTGCTAAGGGCAAAAGGGTAGATTATAAACAAAAATATATAGAAGAGGAGTGTAAGGATGTGAAAGGGACATCAACCACTAAATTTATATTTTGGAGATCATATGTAATTGATAAAATTGTTGATGTGGTGTATTCTCTTAGCATAGCTTAATAATTTTTAAAAGCCTCATAATATTGCATGCCTTTATAAGGTTTCATTTCCCCTCAAGATTGCATAGTAATGTAACTTGTCGAGGAAGATTATTTGTATGCCTTGTATACAAGTCTTTCCTAGTTTTACCCTATTTTGGATGTACTCCAGTGAAATTATTTTTTGAGATCATTTATAGTTGTTTTGCATAATAGTGATCTCTTTTTTAACTACAAAATGATGAAAGAGAATTTATTTGTTGGTGTGACTCCTATTGTAAGCGAGAAGGGGAGATTCCATTTACATAAGGACCTCTCTAGTGTGTTGAGTTTTTAGTTCTCTTTGCATGGATTCCATGATGACAAATGTGACTAGAAATGTGACTCATAACATATTGATTTCCATCTTTGAAGGGGATACTTCAATTATTAGTGTAGTAGGATGCAAACATTTCTAAAATCTAAGAATTTGTGGGATATAGTTCAAAATGGATACGTAGAACTAGTAAATGTGAATGCATTGAATGGTTAAGAATAAAAGCTCAACTATAAGGCAAATGTGAAAAAAGGATAATGAAGCTTTATTTTTTATTCAAGGTGCAATTGATAAAGAAATATTTCATAGGATAAGTGGACCTATTCACTCTAAGGATGCATGGGATATACTTACTAAATCTTATCAAGGTGCAAAAACAACAAAGTCAAAAATGCTTAGAAGAAATTTTGAGAATTTGAAAATGACTAATAGTGAATCTATGAATGTTTATCTAGCTAAAGTGGAAGGTCTTTTTAATCTATTAGGTAAAAATGTGTCTCAAAAGTATATAATTGAAAAATTATTGAGTTTTGAATCACAAGTTTGATAGTGTGGTCTCTATAGTTGAAATTTCTAAAGATTTCACAAGTATGAAAATGGATGTATTAATGGAATTTTATTAACTGTAGAAGAAAGGATGAAGAGCAATGAATAAATCTTAGAACAAGCATTTTTGTCTAAAGTATGCATAAGAGGTAGACAAACAAAATCTCCTAAATACAATAACATAAATCAATCTAGAAGTGAATTTAGTAATTTTAGAGCAAGAGGTAGAGGGGGAAATAATAGGGGAGAAAATAGCTATGATAAAATTAATGTCCAATGTTTCTAATGCAAGAAGTTTAGACACTATGAATATGAGTGTAGATTGAGGAAGGGAGAAATGGAAAAAAGGAAGGCTCATAATACTGTTGAAAATTATAAAGAAAAAATGAACTTTTTCATTTCCTGCTTCAATTTAAATATAAATGAAAATAATATATGGTACATTAACTTTGGATGCTCTTCTAATATAAAATCTAACAAGAATATTTTTATGAATTTGGATGAAATGCATAACGATGTAGTTATATTGGATTAAATTAAGTGTCAAGAAACTAAATGAGAGGGTACCATTTTAGTTAAAAATGAAGACAACAAAGTAAAGCAAATTAATTAAACATTGTTGGTTCTAACACTTTAGGATAATTTGTTATCCATTAAAGAATAGAAATATCAAGAACCTTTAATGTAGATGAGTGCATAATCAGAGACAAATTGGATAGGAATTTCAATTGTTCAAAAAGAAAATATGACAATGAATAGGATGTTTCCTTTTTTCTTCTCTTAATAAAACCAAGATGTAAGATTTGGCCATGAACATAGCCACCCAAAATCAACAAAGCCTAAGTGTCAATCAGAAGAAACCCAGTGTTAAGTGTGAAAAATATGAATGATGAAGTCCAACATGCACACTAAATCAAACCCTCTTCCAAAATAACATTCAAGGACAAGACAGAGCCAAATCACAACCAAAGGGAGGTGGACTCGGCTATAGATCTTGTGCTCTTGTTTTCTATGGAAAGATCAGATTTGATTAGGCCTTTTATCAAACACTAGGTCAACTAATGCACAAAACCCTAGATTTGTAAAAATCTGATCATAACAAGAGATGTACAATGTAGATAATCAGAAACTAATTTCATAGGATGGATCACAGAGATATTAGAACATGTGTCCCAAAAGCTGGAAAGTTGGAGGACTATTTCATGGGCGCCCAATTCCTAGAAGTCAGAATCTTCAGATACTGAAAACTAGAGAAATGTCACAGAGAGTGTCCTAATTTCAGATTCAGTGTATGTTTTAGTGGGAAGACTATTTCGGAGGCACCCAAGTCTTCCACAGTTGAATATTCTAAAAATGCTTTTGGATCCTAAAATCCTTTTTGTCACTTAGTCTTCCTATACCTTCACCTTTCTAGATCTCGCATCTGTAACCTGCACACAAGAAGAAAAGGGGTTTGGGGGTTATGGTGTTTAGGGACTTACCTCAGTCAAATCCCATAATAGCAATCAAGCTTCCCAACACCGTTGTTAGATAGAGAGTGTATGCCCTAGCAGGGCAGAGGCTAAACAAAATCAATGATGATACAATGATTCAAATAACAATGATATCAGCTCAGACCTATTAAGCCCTTAGGAGAATGAATATCCTTCAACTCATAAGAAGATGGATGATGATTCTAAATCAGTAACAACACACACAATACAAACACAAATCTACAACAATAACAAAATGAATGCTTTGAATGCTCTTTGCTTCAAGATCATAAGTTCGCTATATCCATCTAGGTTACAAATGAATTCAAAAACACACTTATATATGCTTTCCTACTAACATTCATGAATTAAATCAAAAGAGTCGACAAGGAGAGACCCTTTTAAAGGTCCTATACTGACATGTATTGAGATTTGCCCCAACTAATTAGGGAGGACTTGGGCGCAAGTGCCCAAGTCCCAAGGCACCTTTTGGTCTAGGGTAAGGCATAAAATGGGCCCCTAGTTCCCAATTGTCATGGGTTTTAGGGGATTTTGCATCAGGATGAAATTTTGCATGTATAATGTAATCACAGGGACCTAGAAGCTAAACTAGGAGGTAAAAAGGTAAGTGTCCACTTTTTACTCCATAACATTTAGCCCCCACTTTAATGTGTACAATCTTACGATCAATACATGCATTAAAGTACAGTCGAAGCATATCAAACACATCAAACACTAGAACAAAGACATACCCTAAGTTTAGAAGTAGCCCCCAAGCTTAGGCAAACATAAGAAAACACTTGACAATCATGCAAGACACAATGAATACAGTAAGGAAGCACACAATACATAGAGAAGATAGTGAAGCATGCAATACACGTAGAAGACAGTGAAGCACGCAATACACAGAGAAGACATGAAGAAAGTGAAGCACATAATACATAAATAAGACATGATCAGACAATTATATATAATCCTAACACAAAACACAGTGTGGAGGGAGCTCATTGATACACACCTTTAGACCATGCAAAAACACGCAAAACACGCAGTGTGGAGGGAGATCATTACTACATGCCTTTAGACCATGCAAGACATGTAAGGAAGACGCATAAAACACATGGAAGACACACGGAATACACGAGCACCATAGAGTATGTCATCAACATACTATACGTCTTATGCACAACAAACATGGGCGATAGGAAGGATCTCATCACTACACTCCACTATCTAAGACATGCCAAACACACCTAATGGTTGAGATACGGTACCACAACTGCCAAAGACGTGCTTAAGGGTGAATAAATCAAGATCCAACCCCACCTCCATAGAGGACTTTTAAAAAGGATGTGCAACCGCTCAAGGGAAGACACAATCTCGCCTTCCACAGAAGAGCTTTCAAAATGCAACCCCACCCACATCTGCAGACACTTTACAATGAAAAGGATGCACAAAAAATTATATGCCCCCACATGCATCTACAGATGCCTTACAGTGAAAAGGAGGTATACATAAGGTAAAACAAAGTACACAACCCCACCTGCATCTGCAGATACCTTATGGTGAAAAGGAAGCATATGCAAACATGCTTTATCATCAATATCTAAAATAATTAACCACAATATATGCCCCCACCTTAAAGTGGTTGATCCCACCTGCTGGTATTAATCATGTTTTAGGTAAAGTGAAAACATGCAAGGGAACAAGAGCTTTTGCAAAGCCCAAGCCCATGCCCCAAAGGTAACATGTACTTATGATTGTTGAATGCTCCCACAAACACATCAATATCATTTGCTAACATAATCAACAACATATAATATTTGGTTAGAAAATCTATTCTAAGATAACAACCAAATCAATTAACATATCACTTAATAGACCAAGGCTACACTTGCAGATTCATAACTGAGTATAGCCATGAGGTTATATAGCAGGTATCTCAGAATAGAGTGTAGCTACAAGGTGAGATACAAAACCATCCAAAGTGCATAGAAGCAAATTTAAAGTATTGCAAAGGTTTTTTACAAGATATTTCACAACATGAAGCACAACATGAGGTGATTCTACTAGTCAAATGTCAGTAATATATCAACCCCATCTTCATATATGGACTAGGTCCATTTTTGCTTTCTTGTTGTAGGGACAAACGGTCCTTATCAGTATTTATTTATTTTTGTCATCCACCAACTATTAGAGCCACTAAAGAATAAAAACATCAAAAATGAGAGGAGAAAAAAATGACTTAGGTTCACAATGTGGAAAAATGCCCCTAAGACATTCTCCACAACATTATGTCCCCAAGGCACCACACAACAATTACAATAAGAAAACAAAGAGATTAGAAGAATAGAGAAACAAATAGAAGAAGTATCACAATGGAGGCAGTCTCCTTTTATCCTTGACCTTACAAGAGTATTAAAGGTCATCCAAGGAGACCTAAACAACATTTAACACAATACGGGGGAACACAACATGACACATAAGAGGAGGCCACTTGTGAGAGCAACTCAAAGAGGTGCTATATCAAAGGTGGCTAAATGAGGGGAAAATACTTACCTACTAGTCATTGTCCTTAATCAAATCATCTTCTTTCCAATCTTGATCTTTATCTTTGTCTACCATCAAGGGTTCATGATTTTCCACATTCTTTCGCATTTGTGAAGAGGAAGCTAGTACAAAATTTATTTTATGATTTTACAGTAGATAGCTTCGCTCTTGAAGGTTTTCTCTCGATCCTTGTAAGGATGACAAAGGAGGAACCTTGACAAAATTTCCCTTTCCTTATGATCAAGGTGATGTTGGAATACCTTGAACCGTGATCACTGGTTTGAAGTGAGGAGGTGCATTAGGTGCCTCATGCACAATGACTTTAGGAACATTAGTACACTTATCCACTATCCCCTTAGTGGGTGGAATAAGTCTATTAATGATGATTGAATTAACATTATTTTCACTTTGATTGAGCTCAACATCCATCCCTAAAGGATTTAATGTGAGAGACCTTTCTTCATCCACCAATGCTTTATCTTTTGAAGGAAGAGTGTTGGAATAAAGGGAAGGTAAGGTGATGTTAAGGGAATTGTTGATGATTGTATCTTTAGTGATGCCCAAAGAATATGCAACCAAAGGAGAGGTATCCAAGGTTTTTGCATCCTTAGCGATGTCCAAGGTACTTGAACATTTAACTAAAGAAGGAAAATTAAGGGTCTTCACTTCCTTAGTAATATTCAAGGTACTTGAATATTCAACTAAAGAAGGAAAATTGATAGGATGATCCATAGAAACTTCATGCACTATGGTAGGGATAGCATTTTTAATATTGTTAGATGAATGCCCATTATCTATCTATGGAGAGTTATTTGTTAAAGGGGGTTGTTCATTCACTAATGCTTCATCTTTCAAACAGACAACATTGGAACGAAGAGAGGGTAAGGTGATGTTAAGAGATGTGTCAATGATTTCATTCTATTGCACCAAAATGTCCTCATAAGTGGGAACAACTTTGGGAGAGGGATCCAAATCATAAAGTAAATAGACAAAGGTAGTTCACTATCACATGTATTAGAGAGTAGTGATGGTGACAGGTTGTCATTGATGACAAAAAGGTGTGTCTTGCAGATGCAGAGAATGGCTCTATACTTCACAGGTTTGTTCTTGCATCATCAGGAAGTTGCAGAAATACATCATCTTGTGTGTTGTTAAATTATATCAGTTGGAGTTGTGAATATTATGATAAGATTCATTACTCAGGGTGATATGATGACATACAGTATTCAGTATGCTTGGTCAGTGTGATAAAATCCCTGTTCACAATATGTCTTCTGTGGATCTTCAATGTGTCAGTATGTAACTAAAGTGAAGGACTTGTTTGTTCAGTAGTTCTTGATGTGATCATCTCATGACAGTTGTTTGTAATATGAATAGTGGCAGCATGACAAGGATGACATTGTTGATAGGTTGAAATCTCCATGAAGGTTAAACAAGAACATCAGTAAATCAACTCACTCTCAAGGAGTGCTTCATTGGCATAGTGGTTCTTTATCAGAAGCTTATTTAGATGATTCTTTACTAATGTTAAAAGATTGATATAAGTCTTGACAAGATGATGTCACAAACTGGAAGTCTTCAAATCATCAAAGCATTCTTCAAAGCATAATAAAAAGGCATATTGGTTAAGGTTTATTTGGACAGCAGGTGTAGAGGTCACTTGAATTGGACTAATTGATATCCTTATCTTAGTTCTCCATATTTTTCTTGAGGTCATTATTATCTAAGTCTTTGATTAAGCTAATTTCTTCATTCCTTCCAAGCCTATCACATACCAAATGCTCTTTATGTTATATTAATGAGTTGACCTGCAATGGTAAGTCAAAGTCACTTAAAGTGACCTGTTGGAGGGCTACCATCACATGATGGTGACCGGCCCTTTCCTAAAGCATCGGTCCTTATATATGTGGAGCGAGATTTAAAAAGAAAGCATTGAAAATGCTTTAAATTAAAAAGGGTCCGCGGTGCATTCAAAAGGAAAAATTTTTGTTTTAAAGTTTGAAACTTTAGTATCACCGATGGAGAGCTATGGGCGGGCTTTCAAGTTTTGTTTGAATTCAAAATTATCACCGCCAAAAAGGTTATGTGGAGCCCAATGCACTAAGGAAAGTTTCTATTAAGAATTTGTGAGGTGTTTAGAAAGTATTGAAACCCGATCCCCAAGCCTTTTATGGCTTTTAAGTTTTATTTAGAAATTTTTTCATAAACTCTAAGTGGTCGATTTGTACCATTTTTATGAGTTTTAAAATGAGTTTTACTTGGTGACAAAATTGGAAATTTTTTTTAAGAGAAGATTTTTTAAGGAGTTTTCTATTTGCATAGAAGAAGTTGTAAAGATATTATTATTGATTTTTTTGTGCTTTTCACAATTTGAAAGAGAATTTTTTTTTAAGAGGATGAAGATTTTGAAGAGTAATTTTTGAGGAGATTTTTTTTGAAGATTGGAGATTGTTTGTGAAAGATTGTTTTGAGAGAATATGAAAAATGATTATATTTTATGAGATCTTAAAAAATATATATCAGATGATTTTATTGGGATTTAGTGAAGATGTTTGCAGAGTCTTGTGAAGGAGAAGATAAAGATTTTTTATTTGCAGAGAAGATAATCAGATTGAAGGAGAATATGAAACATCATGCAGAGATTGTAAATATGAGCAGAGAATATGAAAAGTTTTTAAATAGGATTTGATATTATATGATCCTATTTTTTGATGGTTTTTGCAGGTATTGAAAAGGTTTTCATGGAGAAGATTTGTCTTGTAAGAAAATAAAGAATTCTATTTTATGAATCAGGGAGGAAATAACGTATTGAAGTTGTTTGTTAATATTTTGTGAAGATAAAGAGTTTATTTGCAGGGAGATGAAGAAATGGAAATTAAAAGGTCTCAAACATAAATCATTTTCTTCAGATCATAGAATTAAGAAGGATAGAGATCAAATATATAGTGTTGTGAAGTGTTGGATTAAGTATACACATTTGATATGCAGTGTTGTTAGAATGCAGTGTTGATTGGATCAGAATAAAGGATTGTTGAGATGTTAGATTGAATAGAATGGATATTTGACAGACATATATTTGTATTGAATGGAAACAGAGTATCCCTCTGATTTGGTTTATAACTTCTATTGGTGATTTGGTTTGCCAGTGAGGCATTGTATTAGCCAGTGAGGCTTATAGGTCAGTGTGACCTTAATATTTGTCAGTGAGACAATTTGTATTGCCAGTGAGGCATGTTTTTTTAGCTAAGCCAGTGAGGCAATTCTGGAGTGGTTTTTCTACCCTGATGGGTTTTCCACTCGTGCATATCTTGTGTTATGATTCTTATTGATCTTCCTTGTGTGTGTTCAATTTACTTATGAAGTTTAATTCTCTTTCTGCATTCATAGTCATGTGCATATGTATTTGACAAATCAAAGGTATCATTCATTCCTTGTGATCAGAAAGTTAAAGTTTGAAAAAGATTAAAGAATTTATACAACACTGATTCACCCCCCCTCTCAGTGTTGTCCTTAACTCCTACAATTGGTATCAGAGCCAGTTTCCCTTTTGTAGCTTAATCAGCTTGGGTAGGTCCTGTGTGTGGAGTTCAATGGGTAAGTGCAGGAGAAATAAGAACATGAGAAATCTTAAGCATCATTCTGGTCAGAAGATACAAAAGACATTATCCATATCAAATTCAGATGTTGATATAAATTCAGTTGATAAAGATGTTCTCCATGTTAAGTCTGGTATTGTATTAGAAGAAAAGATTTTAGATGCTCCTTTGTTTAATGGTTCAAATTTTTCAGTTTGGTGTATGGGAATGCAAGCCTATTTATCCTCTTTAGGATATGATATATGGATGTCTGTTGAGAATGGATATTCTAACTCTACAAATAACAAAGAGGCTATTAATTGCAATCATATAGCCAAGAAGGTTATTTTATCTGGTTTATCTAATGATATTTCTTGTAAAGTGGTGCAGTGTGAAACAGCTCAGGATGTCTGGAAAAAGTTGATAAAAATTTATCAAGGTAGTGCACCTGAAGAAGAAAACAACTTATTAGCTGAGAAGAGTGACCATGAAAGGAAACTTTCAAATGAAGGAGTTGATGTTCAATTCCAATTTGATTTAGAAGAAGCCAGCATCACAAGTGATGATGATGAAGATTGTGAGATTGATATGGAAGGAGAGCTTATATATGCCCTGAGTGAGCTCAAGAAGTATAAGAGAGAGAATCAGAAACTAAACTTGCAGCTGCAACAAGAAAGAGAATCAAAAGTCAATGCACTTTCAGAACTTGAAATTGTTTCTACAGATCTTGAAGAGGCCAGATGTCAGATTATTAGTTTAAAGACATATATTGATAATTCTGACAAACTAATTACTAGATTGAAGACAGAAATTGAAGAAGCTAAGAGGATAGCTGATGTATCAATATCTGACCTTGAAGTTAGAAGGAATGAGAATCTAAAACTAGAGGGAGAAATTATCAAACTCAGAAAAGATTATGATAGTCTGAAGACTTTATCTAAGAAGTATCAGGAGTTTGAAGAAAGCACAAGCAAGTTACATGTGTTGTTGGGCAAACAGAAGCAGCATAATGACACAACTGGATTAGGATTTGAAGAAGGAGAATGTTCAAAAGTCAGAGAGACTCCCAGAGAGAAGATTGATTTGAATACTGCGACTGAAAACAAAATGCATAATCAAAGAAGAAGAAATTTCAGAAGAAGTGCTCCTGTTAGACAAGCATACATGTATAGGTATAACTATTCATTTAATGGTTACTGTTATACTTGTAATCATTTTGGTCATAAAGCAGTTGATTGCAAAAGGAATACTAACCTTATTTGTTACAAGTGCAATCATGTTGGACATATACAAAGAAATTGTAAAAGGTATGATTCTGCATGGAAGTCTAACATAAGGTACTATTAGTCATTTGATTATGATATAGTTTGTTATAATTGCAATTCTCCTGGTCACAAAGCATTTAGTTGCAGAAAAGCATCATCTGCATCATCTAATTTGATAGGTTGGAAACGGAAAGAAATAGAAAAGGTTTGGAGAAAGAAAGCACCTGTGAAAATTTGGAAGCAGAAAGAAAGAAAAGAGAAGTCAGAATCTAAGCTTGTGCATCTTGCACAAGTCAGTTCATCTTTTGCATAACATAGCATGAAGTAAGGGGGAGGTATCAAATGTTCTATCAGTTAACCCCAAGAAGTTTCAGGAAGGAGACCATTTGATTTGATGATCTTGTCTGTCTATCATTCTTACTGTGCTATGAGATAGTTGTTGAAGATGCTGCTAACTAAGTTGATTTTTAGTGTATATCAGTGGTGCAGGAAGAGTTTATTAATGAAGTTGGTATGCAAAATTGATGGATTGGATGCTCATATGGAAGTGCTCTTGATGTAATAATCTCACATGGTTCTTTGATATTTTTTTCATCAGTAATATGTTTCAGGGTAGTATGTACAAATTGTATGATTCAAGTGGTATCAGGTGTCCATGATCAATGACATGTTCAGTGAATGCAAGGTGTTGATAAGTTGTTAAAGGATTTAATGCTCAAAGAGTTTGGTGATGTTGTGACTTGATCCTATTTTGTGTATTGATGGTTGAGTTGTCATCAAGGAACTCTCACCTGCATTTGATTTTGCAATATGGTTATACCAGGTTTGACATTGTGATTACAAAAGGTATCTTGTGCAGGAGGATGATCCTCACTCCTTGTTGCAGAATGAATGTTCATTTAGAAGTGATCATTGGGATAATAATTTGACATGTTCTTCCTCATTAAAATGATTCAGAAAGGTATGAGAAAATTGTGTGCCTCTTGTTTTGAAGTGGTAAGGTATGTATGTCAAGCTATGACATCTAGAGTTGCTTATAAAATTGATGGAGTATGACAATGATACAGGTGTTCATTGGCTTATTATGATTTCAAGGTATTGAAAAATGTTTCAGGATTTCAAAATGCACAAATTGTTCAGGTTGAATTATCATGGTATTGCAATCTAAGGTGTTTTGGAAAGTGTTGTTGCAATAATATCTTGTTTTGAATGATGAAGTCAAGAGGCAAGAGTTTTTGTTGATTTCAGTATGTTTCAGATATGATTATGTATATATCAGTTTTTGCCAGAGTGTTGTATATCAAATTTGACAGTATAATATGTGCAGGAACAGCAAGATGGTCTATCAAGAAAAGGTGTTAGAATATGCAGGATGATAGTTCATATCAGGAAATTAGTTTGATGATTATATCTATTGCTTTGTTGAGTTATGTTTATGACATGTACCTTGGAGCTTTCAGAAAGGTTTGTTCAAATTGTGTGGTGATTTCAGGTATGAGCTTCAAGTTATGACAATCCAGAGTCTTTTATGACATTGATGGTGAATCTTGTTTTTCTTCAAATCGGAGGCAAGTAAAGGTCTTATCAAAAATGGTCATCTTGGCATTTGTGTGATGAGGGGTCTACATGTTTTGTGCCTGCAAAATTGCTCATCAAAGAGTATTGGTATGTTTATGATTTTCTTTGCAAAAGTGTTCAGAAGGTTGATGGATGGTATACTTCAAGTTGATATGTTGCTTCAGGACTATTTTAGGAAGTGGATCAGTGTTGAGTTGAGTTGTGTTATGATGATTATTCTTGTTAGTGTTTACCTGTGGAGCTTGAACTTTATCACAGGGGAAGCAAATAGACTCTTTGGAGATTTGTCATGTGGGCCAAAAAGTGTTGTGTGCAGAAGAATTGATTGTTTTGGAAGTTTGTCTTTCAATCACATGTGATGTAATCAGGAGTATGTCAGTCTTCATAGTGGTATTGAATTAAGAAGTGTAATTGTGCTTCAGATGTAAGTTTCATGGTATCTTTTTGCTTTCATGTTTGAAATGTTGTTATTCAGGATAAGGTTAGCAAATTTGCATTCAGTACCTTCAATCTTTTGAAAGACAAGTGGTATCAAAGATTTTGTGGAGTTGTTCTCAGGGGGAGATAATTTTTTTTGTCATCCGATGTCAAAAAGGGGGAGAAAGAAAAATATGCATCAGGTGGTTTTGCCATCAATGACAAAGGGGGAGATTGATGGTGACAGGTTGTCATTGATGACAAAAAGGTGTGTCTTGCAGATGCAGAGAATGGCTCTATACTTCACAGGTTTGTTCTTGCATCATCAGGAAGTTGCAGAAATACATCATCTTGTGTGTTGTTAAATTATATCAGTTGGAGTTGTGAATATTATGATAAGATTCATTACTCAGGGTGATATGATGACATACAGTATTCAGTATGCTTGGTCAGTGTGATAAAATCCCTGTTCACAATATGTCTTCTGTGGATCTTCAATGTGTCAGTATGTAACTAAAGTGAAGGACTTGTTTGTTCAGTAGTTCTTGATGTGATCATCTCATGACAGTTGTTTGTAATATGAATAGTGGCAGCATGACAAGGATGACATTGTTGATAGGTTGAAATCTCCATGAAGGTTAAACAAGAACATCAGTAAATCAACTCACTCTCAAGGAGTGCTTCATTGGCATAGTGGTTCTTTATCAGAAGCTTATTTAGATGATTCTTTACTAATGTTAAAAGATTGATATAAGTCTTGACAAGATGATGTCACAAACTAGAAGTCTTCAAATCATCAAAGCATTCTTCAAAGCATAATAAAAAGGCATATTGGTTAAGGTTTATTTGGACAGCAGGTGTAGAGGTCACTTGAATTGGACTAATTGATATCCTTATCTTAGTTCTCCATATTTTTCTTGAGGTCATTATTATCTAAGTCTTTGATTAAGCTAATTTCTTCATTCCTTCCAAGCCTATCACATACCAAATGCTCTTTATGTTATATTAATGAGTTGACCTGCAATGGTAAGTCAAAGTCACTTAAAGTGACCTGTTGGAGGGCTACCATCACATGATGGTGACCGGCCCTTTCCTAAAGCATCGGTCCTTATATATGTGGAGCGAGATTTAAAAAGAAAGCATTGAAAATGCTTTAAATTAAAAAGGGTCCGCGGTGCATTCAAAAGGAAAAATTTTTGTTTTAAAGTTTGAAACTTTAGTATCACCGATGGAGAGCTATGGGCGGGCTTTCAAGTTTTGTTTGAATTCAAAATTATCACCGCCAAAAAGGTTATGTGGAGCCCAATGCACTAAGGAAAGTTTCTATTAAGAATTTGTGAGGTGTTTAGAAAGTATTGAAACCCGATCCCCAAGCCTTTTATGGCTTTTAAGTTTTATTTAGAAATTTTTTCATAAACTCTAAGTGGTCGGTTTGTACCATTTTTATGAGTTTTAAAATGAGTTTTACTTGGTGACAAAATTGGAAATTTTTTTTAAGAGAAGATTTTTTAAGGAGTTTTCTATTTGCATAGAAGAAGTTGTAAAGATATTATTATTGATTTTTTTGTGCTTTTCACAATTTGAAAGAGAATTTTTTTTTAAGAGGATGAAGATTTTGAAGAGTAATTTTTGAGGAGATTTTTTTTGAAGATTGGAGATTGTTTGTGAAAGATTGTTTTGAGAGAATATGAAAAATGATTATATTTTATGAGATCTTAAAAAATATATATCAGATGATTTTATTGGGATTTAGTGAAGATGTTTGCAGAGTCTTGTGAAGGAGAAGATAAAGATTTTTTATTTGCAGAGAAGATAATCAGATTGAAGGAGAATATGAAACATCATGCAGAGATTGTAAATATGAGCAGAGAATATGAAAAGTTTTTAAATAGGATTTGATATTATATGATCCTATTTTTTGATGGTTTTTGCAGGTATTGAAAAGGTTTTCATGGAGAAGATTTGTCTTGTAAGAAAATAAAGAATTCTATTTTATGAATCAGGGAGGAAATAACGTATTGAAGTTGTTTGTTAATATTTTGTGAAGATAAAGAGTTTATTTGCAGGGAGATGAAGAAATGGAAATTAAAAGGTCTCAAACATAAATCATTTTCTTCAGATCATAGAATTAAGAAGGATAGAGATCAAATATATAGTGTTGTGAAGTGTTGGATTAAGTATACACATTTGATATGCAGTGTTGTTAGAATGCAGTGTTGATTGGATCAGAATAAAGGATTGTTGAGATGTTAGATTGAATAGAATGGATATTTGACAGACATATATTTGTATTGAATGGAAACAGAGTATCCCTCTGATTTGGTTTATAACTTCTATTGGTGATTTGGTTTGCCAGTGAGGCATTGTATTAGCCAGTGAGGCTTATAGGTCAGTGTGACCTTAATATTTGTCAGTGAGACAATTTGTATTGCCAGTGAGGCATGTTTTTTTAGCTAAGCTAGTGAGGCAATTCTGGAGTGGTTTTTCTACCCTGATGGGTTTTCCACTCGTGCATATCTTGTGTTATGATTCTTATTGATCTTCCTTGTGTGTGTTCAATTTACTTATGAAGTTTTATTCTCTTTCTGCATTCATAGTCATGTGCATATGTATTTGACAAATCAAAGGTATCATTCATTCCTTGTGATCAGAAAGTTAAAGTTTGAAAAAGATTAAAGAATTTATACAACACTGATTCACCCCCCCTCTCAGTGTTGTCCTTAACTCCTACAAGTAGATCCATGGTATTATCATTATTTGTAGTAGAAGGCAAAGGATGATCATCATCATCACTTTCTTCATTATTATCTATGAATTTAGTGAGATCTTCTAATATCGAAGGATATATTCCCATGAGAGTTATGAAGCTATCAAAATCATATATATAGCATAGAATTTCATATATGGAACACATAGAAATGTCAATGTCATATATGTATGCTATTTGATTTAAGACTTGAGGATGCCTATTGGTGAATTTAGAAAAAAATTAAAAGTCTATGATGTATGCAAACAAAGCTTCCAAAGATGAATAACTTGAAGCATCCATAATGAAAGTATGATAGAGCTTTTGCACACCAAATCACTAGTTGGAGGGAATCGGGCTTTTGAAAATAAAAAACATACTAATTTCACTACAAACAAAGTGAGTATAATATCAAAAGTGTTGCACCAAAAGGGGATTGTAGATGATTTTAAAATTTTGCTCAAAGAAGTATGAAGAGTACATGTTAAAGCCCTTAATATTGAATAACACAATGTGTAATTGCAAAAATTGAAATTTTAGAAGCAAGGATGCGAAATGATACAACACTATGGTGTAAAATTAGATTTGAATGAATTGATAGCAGTAAAATCTGAAATAATATTTTGACTACAAACCCTAGCTTTGCAAATGACTAGGTTATAGGAAAAATGCAAGTTTTCAAAAACCCTAGCAAATGAGATCTTCAAATGCAAGAGGTAATATCATGAAGTGATTAATTGCTGTAATATGGATTAAATATGATGTAAAAATTAGAAAATTAAATCTTTCAATGATATGCAATGAAAATACAAAACTATGCCTCTATGCAAACCTAGAATGCTTATTTTTTTCACTTTTTCCAAATTTATGCAAGATTTTCAAAATAATAATGACAAGTATGCTATGAATGAATGCAAGATCTATTTTTAATGCTCAGTAAGACTGAGCCAAATCACAACCAAAGGGAGGTAGACTCAACTATAGATCTTGTGCTCTTGTTTTCTATGGAAAGATCATATTTAATCAAGCCTTTTTATCAAACCCTAGGTTTGTTGGAAACAAGGCAGATAACTGAGAGGGGGGGTGAATCAGTTATCTTAAAGTTTCCTTAACTTTCTTTTCTTTTGTTATCTTAATAATCAATGCAACATTAAATCATATAAGCATATGTGAACATAAGAGCAGAAATAAAATCAACAGACATAACACAAGGATTTTTACGTGGAAAACCCTGTTAAGGGAAAAACCACGAGGTGACTAACCCAAGATTGTATTATTTGTTAAAAGAATAAAGGAGTACAATATGGCACCTGCCAATTAGGGTTCACTGCCTGAGCACATTGCTCACAAGAGGTACAATGCCTACAAGAACTTACAAAAGGTAATCAGATGTTTGAACTGATGAGAAGCATCTACAAATGCAAGGGTTTAGTTCCGGTTAGGCACAATATACTAATTTGATGCACTTCACTCTTCCTCTGTTTTAATATTGTTGCTCTGTCACATACTGGACTTGATTTGCTGCTTTCACATTTGTCCCTACTTTTCTTCACACTTTAATTTATCCCATACACACCGCACACTCCTACATACTAGAATCTATCTGGTATATATATCTGCATAAAGGATTCTCATCAACTTCCTAGTCGGCAACAAGAACACTTCAAGATATTTGCAAGTGACTGATCTGTCGGCAAAATCCATGCTTGATTTGTGATGCGTATAAAAAACATGCGCATAGAAGTCTTTAATTATGTCGGCCAACAATGTATAATCCCCAAACTACTTGATCAATACCTTTTACTCATCTGAATTGAAGTCTGATGTTCTACTGATCAGTTCTTTCTCTGTCTGCTCTATCTGTCTAGAACCCAAAATTTAGATACTCATATCTTTTTCATGCTTTATCACCGGAGGCTAAATCTATGGAATATAGTAGTCATGATACCCCTCTTGATTTATCCAAGTCTGCAACTTTCTGAGTTACATCATATGAGAGATCCGGACCTAATTGTCAGACCTTGTTGCATACTCTGTTCTTGTTCACTAGACCAAACAATCTTCAATCTGACTTCTGGTATATGCACACTATGTAATGCGGACGTGTGGGATAGACTTTGTTGCCATCAATGACAACACTCATGAATCCACACAATGTTGCTTGCCAACAATCTCCCCCTTTGGCATTGATGGCAACACTTAGTGAAAAATGGCTAAGTGTCATAGTAAAACTCCCCCTTGGCTAATGCTTTGTCTTTTGCACTGTTTTACCAAAGCTCCCCCTTAGCTGGATTCCACATTTTTCACTACTCCTCACTCCCCCTTTGACATCAATGGCAAAGGGTGGAATCTGCATACCAAAACTTTACAAAAATTAACCTATACATGGCCACATAAGTATATATACATGTTATACTTACATATACTTAAGTATATCTGCAAAAGTGGCATTTAACTGTACAAACTCTGTGGCCCAGCTCTGCTTCATCCTATCCAAAATGGAGATGTCACCACTCAACAAAAATGCATATGCTTCTATGCTTCTGCCCTTCTTAGATCTGTCAGATCACTGGTCCGGGCTGTGGTCTGAGCATCTGTCAAGGCCTCATGCATTGCCTCTAACTTAGGGATAATTATCCCTCTGAGTTCACTCATTCTGTTTATTATATCCTTCTTTTCTTTGTTCAGCCTTTTTATTTTATTTATGATGACAATGGCTTGGCATTCTTGATTCATTAAAGAGGTAGTAAGGGGATCAAAATTCTGAGATAAACTTGATAGTTTACCTTCTTGTTCTTTCACCTTCTTTTCAATATCCTCTATTACTTTGGGCCAAGATAGACAAAATTTGTACAAGTCCCCACCATCTTTAAGAGTGTTTTCAAGGCTCTTTATTCCAATGTTTAGGGTCCCCCTATCATTAGTAATGAGTCCCTGTATTTCAGTAAATCTTTGCCCAAAAACTCCTTTCAGACCTTGGCTTCTGCTAATTTTTCTAGAGATTCAAAGTGAGTGCTAACAGAATTTACCAGAGATTTTAGGTTGCTGAATGGTGAGACCAAAGGATCCTTTTGGAATGATGGAATGATCTTCTCCAGCATGCCGGATGCCATCTCCAACAGTTCACAGTCTTCCATGTGAGATTTCAGGAGTTTTTCTTTTGCTTTGGCTTGAGCAAAAGATGCTATTTTCATTGTTTGGACCGGAGAGAGAGAGTCAAAATTTAGTGGCCCTTGAAATAGTTCAGGTTCATCTATCTCCATCATTTCTTTGTTCAAGAAGTTCTTCACTGCCTCTGTAGTGTCTCTTGCCAATGATTGAGACTTCTTTTCTTTTGGGGTATCAGAACAATCAACATTAGTCTCTTTTGCTTGTTCTTCTTCTTTTCCTCTGACCTCTTCTTCTTGACTTACTTTCTCCTCTTTTCTTCCTTCTCCTTCAACTTCAAAATCTAGAATGTCTGTATTGGGATCCAGAGGAGAGATATCACCTGAGATTACTGCTTCATGAACTTCCTCTTCCGAAATAGGGGAATCCAAGTCCGTAGACTTCTCTTCATCTAGCTCTTTTGATCCTTCTACATCTTTTTCAGAAGATTCTTCATTGGTTACAATTAATCCTTCAACATCCATGATAGAAGGTTCTTCATCTCTTTCCACTACAATAGGAAGATTGAATCTTTTGAAAGCATTCCAGAGGATGTCTTTTGTTTCTTTTGCTACTTGCTCAGTTTATCCAAGCATAAGTTTATTCATTCTTGCTTTACTCTAAAATTCATCCTTACAGTCCTTAAAAATCATGTTCATTTGTTTTGGGGTGATAGAAGGATAAAGCTAAATTGCTATCTATTCCCGAATCTCTAAGTCTTTTGCTTTGGCATTCTCTTTTCTCAGTTCAAGTACTTCTAGGCTCTTAGGAATTAAGGATATAATTTTAAATGAAAGCTTTATTGTAAATATTCAGGTACCTGATAGTAGCTTCTTCCAAAATCCTCTTGTCGATATCACTGTATTCATCATAGAACTCTATTACTGGCTGCAGGTTCCCATCCACAGTAACTACCTTGATGATGTCATCAATGGAAAGAGTGGGCTTTTCAACAAATTCTTCTGCCTTTTCTTCTTTGTTTATACGAGCAGAGAATTCCCCAGATGTTTTCTTCTTCTTCATTTTCTTAATTTTCTCATCAGATTTTGTTTCTTCATCATCTTTGAGACTTGTGTATGACCTTGTGGCTTTTGTTTTCATCCTCTTTTCTCCTTTTCTGGATGTCTTAACTTCCGGTTTGGTGGCCCTTGAGCTTTTAGGAGTGGTAGATGCAGAGCTCTTGGAAGATCTAGTCCAAGAGGAGGCTTGTACTGGAACATCTCCTTTTTTTGCTTCTTGTTTCTCTTTCTCAGCCTTCTCCATTTTCTCTCTGTTTGCATCTACTGCCTCTTTTGATATGCCAAATCTTTTGGCATTTCTTCAACCTCCCTTCTTACTTTCCTCTTTATTTCCAGTTGTCTTAACTCAACATGTATTTTTACACTTAGCTCTTGAAAGGTGCCAAACCTTTCTACTTCAGGGTCCTTAGGCTAGCTCAACAGGTGTTGAATATGCAGCTCCAAGATTTTTTCATCTACCTCGTATCCCATAGGCATTATCCACACAGTCCTTGGCTCAACTGCTTCCATTAGGCATTGGTCAGTGTCAACCATGAAGCATACTGTGTCCTTGTATTTCTTGACTATGGATTGAGGAATTCTTTCTCTGGCTTGCATCATGCTCTAAAAGTTCTTGAAGTATCCCCAGAGAGCTATGTTTTGGGCTTGAGCATCACCAAGTCCATACATATAATCTCTAATCTATATGGCAACTAGTTTGTCATTTTGCCATACCCAACCGCTTGATCTGGGTAGCTCATTCATGTAATAAAAGAATAGACATAGTATTAGACAACCATATTTGAAGGAATTCTTCTTATCCTTTTTTATCTTCTGCAAGTTTTCTAATAGTTGATTTAGGAGATCACATAGGTCATAATCTGCATTTTCCCTCAACATCTGATATGCTACATATATTGCAGTCCCAAACACAGAATTCTCCCTGCTAGAATGATAGATCTTGTACCCAATTATCATTGAGG
This sequence comes from Cunninghamia lanceolata, assembly GCA_027924645.1. Lineage (NCBI taxonomy): Eukaryota > Viridiplantae > Streptophyta > Pinopsida > Cupressales > Cupressaceae > Cunninghamia > Cunninghamia lanceolata. The sequence goes on along the minus strand of BSBN01000378.1, from coordinate 4,017,712 downwards.
CAAACTTGACATCTGGATCTATGATGTCATCTATGGTCATTGCTCTTTTGTCAAACTTAGATCTAGTGGCTTTAGTTAATGTCTAGTTATTGACATATTTAAGTGCAGGTAACCCACCGGATGAGTGCAATCCAATTACTGCCCTGATGGAATCTTTTGTTATCTTGAAGGGCCTCATTAACCACATGAAATTATCATGCATCCTGCTTAGGACATACCGTACCCAATCATCTTTTGCAAAACAGGGGAAGTGTATGCAATGTCCAAAGTGTTTATCCCGGAGGGCCTTGTATTGAGGTTTGAGTTCAAAACTCTCATCTATTAGCTATTTGTGATAGATGTACATCAATTTAGAGTCTCCAAATTCCTCTATGTTGGCATGGATATAGACCCTAACATCTTCTACGTGCAATACCCCATGCAGAATGCTAGAAAATGCGCCTAAAGGATCAACTTCTAGAGATTTATAGGGGTGTTTCTTGAATTTTGGGCGCGGCCTATTAGTGATCTTAACAACCATTGGAGTAGCCATCTTGCAAAAGATTCAGAGAGAGATTTTCAGAATGGAAGTACCTTTTTACGCTTTAGGGTTCAAAATAGGAGCCGAAACAAATTGCTGGTTGAATTCAATTTTGCAATTGATCTTTGAGTGAGTTGTAGAAACTTTGATGCAGAGCTCTTCTTTTCTTCTTCTTGAATGCAAATGTGCAAATAATGAGTGAATGAACCCTCTTATCCTTGCACAAACCCTAATTTCCTTTTGTAATAAATGCACAACATAAGTTATTCGGTTGCCCTGTTTTGAGAGAGATCTTCTTGAATCACTGTGCTGAACTTAGAATCATTGTCAGTGAGGATTGACAATGTATCTTCTTTTCTTCAATCATGCCATGGGTCCGTAGATCAAAGTATTTCAATTTTGAATCATACCAGATCTGTCTATGAAAATTTTGCTTTGCCAGATGGCTGTCAAACCGGAACAACTTGAAAGGTTAAACTCTTGCAAAACTTCATGCGAATCTTTCACACTTTTCTTGAGGGTTATTTAGATATTTTTCTAAGAACCCTTTAATCCACAGTATTCCATGTGCCAAATTTAGGCACTAATTGACTGGCTGGGGGAATTTATTTTTCTTTGTGACTCCCCCTGAGCCAGAGCTTATTTGTTTAGTTTCCGGAAGGAATATCAGCATCGGATTCCGGTGTGGATCCATCTCCAATATTTTCTGTACTCTTTTTCACCCAAATCTTGCTCATCTCCTTTTGAACTTCATTCGCATTCACTTTACCTTTGCCTTTATCTTGTTTTTTATTATGTTGCACCAGACCTTTTCTACCCTGATTTCTACTTCTAAAGAATTTGGCAATATGACCGGATCTATTGCAATTGTAGTAGACAACATTTCTTGGCTTATTTGATTGATATCCTCTTGATTTGCATTGATTAGTCATATGTCCCATTCTATTGCATGCAAAGCATCTACCATTGAATGAATTGTTTATTTGCATATTTCTGCATTCATGAGATTTGTGACCATACATTTTGTAGTTGAAACATTGACTGGAGAAGGATGAATTAGTCTGATTCATTCTCCTCCTGCACTGAGTTGCTTTATGACCAAAATTGTTACAATTGAAGCAGTATCCATTGAAGGATGGACATCTTTGAGCATTTGGTTGCCTTATCGGAGGTCTTCTAGGCCTGTTTCTTTGATTTCCTGATCCAAAGTTTTTCTGACCAGATCCGGAGCTTTCACCTTTCTCATATCCCAAGCCACACTTGTCATCTACCCTCTTTTGGCTTTCAAGAAGAACTTTAAGTTGAGCTGAGCTTATCTTGAATTTCTCTTTGTATTCATTTGTTGTTTGAAGATCTTGTTTAAGAGTGTCTATCTGATTCTCAAGTTGTTCTTCATTGTCTCTAGCTTCTTCAAGATTTGATTCAAGATGCCTGATTATTCTATCCATTTTGTGGTAGTCCTCTGTTTTCTCCTTGAGGGATTATTTTAGATTATCCTCAATTTTCCTTTTTTCTTCAATTTATTGAGTGAATCTCATAACCCTTGATTCCATTTCATGTCTTACCATAGTGACTTCTTTTGATAGTTTCTCACATAGCCTATTTTTCTCATCCAGATCTTCATTAGTGTCATTGACTTCACTCTGATTGGCTAATTTTTGAAGTAGTTCCTTTCTCTTTTTCACAGAGATACTTAGTTTTTATTTTAGCTCATTTATGAAATCATCAGCTTGTTTGAGTCTTTCTCTCAAGTTATTGACTTTAGAGTGGGATTGTTCAAGATCATGAAGAGTAGATTGAAGTTGTTCCTTCATACCATAAATATCCATTGAGATCCCAGATCTTCCTCAAGCTATTAGGCTTTGTTTAGAGGAACTCAGCTTTGATACCAATTGTTGGAAACAAGGCAGATAACTGAGAGGGGGGGTGAAATAATTATCTTAAAATTTTCTTAACTTTCTTTTCTTTTGTTATCTTAATAATTAGTGCAGCATTAAATCATATAAGCATATGTGAACATAAGAGCAGAAATAAAATCAACACACATAACACAAGGATTTTTACGTGGAAAACCCTGTTAAGGGAAAAACCACGAGGTGACTAACCCAAGATTGTATTCTCTATTAAAAGAATAGAGTATAATATGGCACTTGCCAATTAGGGCTCACTACCTGAGCACACTGCTCACAAGAGGCACACTACCTACCAAAACTTACAGAAGGTAATCAGATGTTTGAACTGATGAGAAGCATCTACAAATGCAAGGGTTCAGTTCTAGTTAGGCACAATATACTAATTTGATGCACTTCATTCTTCCTCTATTTTAATACTGTTGCTCTGTCACATACCAGACTTGATTTGCTACTTTCACATTTGTCCCTGCTTTTCTTTGCACTTTATTTTATCCCATACACACCACACACTCCTACATACTGGAATCCATCTGGTATATATATCCACATAAAGGATTCTCATCAACTTCCTAGTCGGCAACAAGAACACTTCAAGATATTTGCAAGTGACTAATCTGTCAGCAGAATCCATGCTTGATTTGTGATGCGTATCAAAAACATGGGCATAAAAGTCTTTAATTATGTCGGCCAACAATGTATAATCCCCAAACTACTTGATCAATACCTTTTACTCATCCGGATTGAAGTCTAATGCTTTGCTGGTCAGTTCTTTCTCTGTCTGCTCTGTCTGTCTGGAACCCAACACTCAGATGCTCATATCTTTTTCATGCTTTATCACCGGAGGCTAAATCTCTGGAATATAGTAGTCATGATACACCTCTTGACTTATCCAACTCTACAACTTTCTGAGTTACACCATCTGAGAGATCTAGACCTGATTGTAAGACCTTGTTGCATACTCTGTTCTTGTTCACCGGACCAAACAATCTTTAATCTGACTTTCGGTATATGCACACTATGTACTGCGGATGTGTGGGATAGACTCTGTTGCCATCAATGACAACACTCATGAAGCCACACAGTGTCTCTTGCCAACAAGGTCAAATAATGCACAAAACCCTAGATTTGTAAATATTTGATCATAACAGATGTACAACATATAATCAGAAACTAATTTCACAAGATTAATCAAAGAGATATTAGAACCTGTGTCCTAGAAGCTGGAAAGTCAGAGGACTATTTCACAGACGCCCAAGTCTTGGAAGTCAATCTTCAGATACTGAAAACTAGATAAATGCCATAGAGAGTGTCCTAATACTAGATTCAGTTTATGTTTCAGCGGGAAGACTATTTCGTGGGAGCCCAAGTCTTCCACAGTAGAATATTCTGAAAATGCTTTTGGATCCTAAAACCCTTTTTGTCACTCAGTCTTCTTGTACCTTCACCTTTTTGAATTTTTCACCCGTAACCTACACACAAGAAGAAAAGGAGTTTGGGGGTTATGGTGTTTAGGGACTTGCCTTAGTCAAATCCCAAAATAGCATTCAAGCTTCCCAACACCATTGTTAGATAGAGAGTGTGTGCCCTAGCAGTGTAGAGGCTAAACAAAATCAATGATGATAGAATGATTCAAATAACATTATATCACCTCAGAGGTGAAGCCCTTAGGAGAATGAAGATCCTTCAACTCATAAGGAGATGGATGATGATTCCAAATCTATAACAACACACACAATACAAACACAAATCTGCAACAATAACACAATGAATGCTTTGAATGCTGTTTGCTCCAAGATCATAAGTTCACTATATCCATTTAGATTACAAATGAATTCAAAAACACACTTATATATGCTTTCCTGCTAACATTCATGAATTAAATCAAAAGAGTCGACAAGGAAAGACCCTTTCAAAGGTCCTATGCTGACATGTATTGAGATTTGCCCCGACCAATCAGGGAGGACTTGGGTGCAGGCACCCAAGTTCCAAGGCACTTTTTTGGTCTAGGGTAAGGCATAAAATGGGCCCCTAGTTCCCAATTTTCATGGGTTTCGGGGGATTTTGCATCGGGATGAATATTTTGCATGTATAATGTAATCACGAGGACCTAGGAGCTAAACTAGGAGGTAAAAAGGCAAGTGTCCACATTTTACTCCATAACACCTAGAAGACCAATATGATAGAATAATGTCATTCTTATCAAAAAGATGCAATTTGTAAATATATAAGATAAGAGATTGATTACTCATATGAGAGAAAGAAGTGAATATATATATGATACACAACCAAGAGATGTGAATTTACAATTGTGGGATAATAGAAGATGTAGTCACATGTGTATTACATCTCCACCAAACAATAAAAGTACAATACATATGATGCAAGTACAACCTACCCAAGTAGATACCTACCTAAGTAAGCTTATCCTATCTTAGATACATAATATATAATAAAATAAATAACTAAATGCAACTTGGAAAATAAAATACATCAACACCCTCACATAAGCATAGCTTAGGTGGGTATGGATAATTGGGTCCTAAAAAATGTAGTCATGTTAGCTATCCATGTACAAAAGATGTCCCTCAGAGAAATGAAAAGGATAAAATCCTAGGTGAGGAAGAACTCCCCTAGAAGACAAAGAAGAAGAGAGATCATGTACCCCCCTGAATGTGTAGTATCTTATATTGAAGGTGGATGCTTGATACTAAATGTTGAAGATGATCCAAGCTCATTGAGCAACATTTATCCCCTTAAAAGAAAGAACTCCAAAGGTGAATATAGAAGATCTTCCCATTTAAAAAATGAATATGAGAGAAGAAAATAGAAAATTAATATCTTTGGAAACTACTCAAATTTTTCCATGGTGGTGTTGAAAGGTGTCACAATCTAATTAGGAGTCGTAGTCCTAATTGAAGAAAGTGACCTCTCAAAACCATGTGGAAAAAGATAAAGAACAAGTACCAAAGATGTGGATGATGTCTCTAGAAATTATTCAAACTTATCCAAATTCATAGCAAATTGTGACAAATGCTTATAAGATGAATCAAGTACTGGATGCAAGATGCAAGTATAGTAAACATGGATTTATGGTGCTCATCATTGGTAAGACAAGTGAACCAATGTAGAAGGTTTCAACATGAACAATAATTGAATTATCTGTAGACTCATGAGTATCTATGTAATATGTCACTATAGAAGCACAAATAGGTGGAGAAAGAACACGAGGGTTTGAATGTACCCTCATGACACCTGAAGAATGTGGTGCAACTCCATGAGAGATGCTCTCAATGGTTTCCCCTATATTTGCAAGATAGGACACAATAAATACTCAAAATCTGCCAATTACTCATCATAGTGAACTACTTTTAGAAAATAATGAAGATCTTATTAAACTAAATCACTAGAATCCATGGATTAAGCAACACAAGACTCAATAGAAGCAAGGGATGATGAAGATGAAATCTCAATGTATGTCATTGGACTGTAATGCTTATTCCATGATGTGTCCACACTAAATGCCTAAGTATGAACAATAATTAGATTTATTGATACTAGAATGGAAGATCCTTACTCTTGAGATGATAAATCAAAGATAAAGAAGATGAACCCTTTGAATTTGCAATAGGATTCATAGAAGCTAAAGAATCAATGGAAGTCTTTGTAGGAGAAGGAGCATCAAGAGAAGTCGCTATGTCATCACAACAATCAAGATCTTCTCATTCTTCAAGCACCTTAGCTATATCATGATCATATGGCTGAAAAACATCAAGGGGTAGAAAAAATCTATACCAAGATCTTTTGGAATAGAGATTCGTCAAAGTCTCTAAAAATCTTCCATATTTTGGTCTAAAGGTCACAAAGGTATTCAATGTGAGTGGTGGCCAACATGGTGTTGAAATCAACATAACATAGAATTATTCCTATGGCATGATTAGTCTTGTCATGTCACACTAGTTTTTGCCAAAAAGAACTAGGTTCAAGAATAAGCAAGAGTTTGACCCATGTGAAATGCTTTAAAAGTCCATCTTGCTAGGACTTATAGTTTTGTTTATTCAATTTGACAACATAAGGACGTTCTGTAATACTTATGATTTGAGAAATCAGTCACATAATAGATCAATCAAGAGACCAAACTAGCAAAAATAAATGCACAACCACGAGATCACCCCCTCAAAATTACACAATCATGAAACTTTCCAACACATAATGCTTATGACACTTTACATTTAATGTGTATATAATTTTCACTTACAAAAATCACAAAGTGCACTTGATCTCAATGCTTAAAGGATAAATTAGGAGTAGAATGAAAAAAGAACCAACATCACCATTGTGTAGAGCTCAAAAATTCATGCACTGTTTTAAAAAAATGACACATCACCATTGTATAGAGTTAAAAAATTCATACACTATTAAAAAATGACACATCACCATTGTATAAAGTTAAAAAATTCATTCACTGTTAACACCTAAAAAGGAGCTCGTATGAGCCCAAATAAAGCCTCATAAAATCCCGAAATAGGAATTGTGCAACAACTACTACTGTAACAATCTACAAATTGTGAAAAAATTCATGCATCAAAATTGGAAAATATTACTTTAAAAAATAGCTTTAAAAGAATTGCATTGAAAAATAGAGCTAATATGCCGAGGATAGAGAGCCCTTTAAAAATTAAGTGCAAAGTGACGAAGCGCTCAACAGTGCAGCCGCCTCAAAAGCCAATATTAACAACTGTCGCTAAATTTAGAACTTTACCAGATTTAGCATGCGTGGCGAACTTTAACAAATCTGCTAAAACTCCCTCTAATTTTGAAGAACAGCCAGGTAAATTTTGTGAAGCCTCCAGAACAATGGAATGCCATAATTGGCCACTAAATATAGCGGGTTCCTACCAAATATAAAACTGCTGCCAAATGGATTGAAATGCCACGCAGGCTGCATACAAAGGGAGAGGGCGATTATTATGGCCACGTCAGCTTTTTTATAGGGTCCCGCCCCAAACAAGGGGTCTAGGGCTATTAAAGGAGGTCCCTCTTGGATGAAAGACCCATGTGAATCTAGGGGTCCACGTGGACCTACACCTTTGCAGGCCGCGTCTAACATGTGGGACTCCACGGCTATAAAGATACCCCAAATAAAGTATATATGCGTGCACAAAATATACGGATGGTATGCTTAGTACCAGAATTTTTTTTTAATAGAAAATTGACAACAATTCAAACAAGTGCCACTAGTGCATAGTACTTGTTTTTAAATTATTGTAATAATGTTTTTTTGTTTTATCTTGTAATGTTGTTATGAAAAATGAGAATTGTCATAATGATGAGTTGGAGTTATATGTTCAATTCCAATCAATACTTTCAAATACATCATAGAAACAAGAAATTAAATACTCTCAAATACATCAATACAAACAAGAAATTAGATAATGAATAAAGCCATTATCATCCTTAATCTTGATCCCCCTCCATGAAAATCTATAAATTAAACCTCACCCAAGCCATTATCATCCTTAAATCTTGAATGCAATGTTATGTTGTTAATTTGAGCACCTGCCATTCATTCTCTCAACCATAGATTCATTGAGCACAACTACCTTTTTGGTGCAAGGAGGAGCTTGTGGGTGAGAGCCTTTTAATTGATTTTGTCCATTATTGTAAGTTTCCTTTGCTTTATCATGAGGTTTGTATTTGAATGTGAAAATAAGATTTACATCTTGTGATTTAATACTTGTCTATGTGTTTCACATTTGATTGCTTACACTAGGAGTCCTAAGCATGTATATGTTCAATCTCATGTTCGAGGAGTATAATACTATAGTTCAAAGGATCTTTAGATACCTTAATGGCATTTTAGAGTATTTTAATTGATACTAGGAAGTATCTAATATGAGTAGGATAATGGATATACATGGATTTATTGATGTAGATTGGACATGTGATGTAGATAGTAGGAGGTCTACTAGTGGTTATGCCTTTAACATGTGTTCTAGTGTGGTAAATTGGATAAGCAAGACACAGGCTATGGTTTCTTTTTCAACTACAAAATTTGAGTATATGGTAGCCACTCATGCTTGAAAGGAGGTTGTTTGGCTTCTTAGATTATACTCAGATGATAATTTGAGGTGATAATTTGAGGTAGGTCATAGTGTGAATTATTTGTGATCTAGTCAAAGTGCTATCAACTTGACAAAGAACCCTACTTTTCATGCATAAACAAAGCACATCAATGTGTAGTACTATTATATTCATGATATGGTAGAGGATAAGATGATGACAATCAAGAAGGTTGATAATTTAGTGAGTTTTGCAGATGCATTAGATAAACTAGTGAGCATATAAAATTTTAAATGATTTTGTCAATCTGTCCCCTACTAGATTAGTGAATGTTTAGCCCCTAGCAATTAGTCTACTTTGTTGGAATCCCTTATATTCTTTTGCAATGTATACAAGTGGGAGATTGTTAGAATTAGGTTTTGTACACCTTTCAAATCCTAGGATATATTTATTTAATTATTGTAATGTGTTGTATTTTTAGGCCATCATGGAATGGGGTGCCAGCCTTGTTAAAGAAATATATAAATTCCTTAGATGACACTAAAATAAATCATGTCCATTGGGTTCATTACCTATGCATATCTTATTTATGTATTTCCTCATTGTATTTAATTTAAAATTGTGCACATCACGTAATTTGTGAATCTTTATATGATGTATACTTTTCCTCCTCAAATAATTTGAAAGGGACTTTGTATATTCCATGTTTGGTTACGTATGATCAATAGATCATTATGATTGTTGTTTCTTATTTCTTCTTCATCTGGTATTGAAGAGCTAGATTCTTTGAAGGAGGTGGTTGTATTGTGCAATGAATTTTCTATTAAGGAGTACGTTGGTCCTCAAAGAAGGGTGTTTAAACATATAAATGTGCTATAGTCAAAGAGGTCGATATCATCACCTGCCAAGCTCATTTTTATCCTTTTGAAGTAGTTTTATAAAAATGGTCATAACTTTTGTCTTGTTTATCATATTTTTGACTTCTTATAGGCTTTGAAAAGTTGATTAAAATCTCTAAAATATAGATCTAAAATCAAAGAGAAATGATTCATGATAAAGAGCAAACAAGTTGCATTATTATTTTTGTAAAAAACTTGAGGTGTTGAGGTAGATACGACATATCTATACCAAAACTTATATATATATAATTGGTACAAAGGAAATACAAAGATAATGCAAAATACCCAATTATCTTCACCTTCAAACCAAGTCCTCCACGTGATAGAATGGAGTAGATGCACCCAAATCTACTAGCTTTGTTCTCTTTGATGGATGATAGATAGAATGAGATGTTGATTGCTCAAATATGCAACATAACATTAGTGTGCAGATGATGGATGAGAGGATCTAGAGTAATTTGGATAGCATGATGTTGTATGAAGATATCATCTCTTAGAACCCCCAAATGGCTTGGATGAGGCTTCATTTATAAGAGATGAGTGATAGGAATGGATGGCTAAGATTAGATTAGTGATGGATGGCTAGGATTAAATGACACATGAACTTGTAGTCATGGTTGAATGAGATGAATAAAGTCAAATGACTTCAACATAATAAGGATTAGAAGCTTCTAGCCATGTGAAGATAGAGACAATTATTTAATTTTTGGAAAGGGATGATGTGGAATACAGTAATTAAATAAATCTTTAATTTATTTAATTAATTTGGATGAGGGAAAAGTGGGAATTATTAAATAAATATAATTTATTTAATTAATTGGTTAAAGGGATTAAAATGGGATTAGTTAAATAAATATGATTTATTTAACTAATTAGGTGATGAAAGGATTATTAGGGCAAAACGTGTTACAAAGTGTCTCGAGTGATGTATCGACAAGGCATGGTCAATTTTAGGTGTCTACAATATATATATATATATATATATATATATATATATATATATATATATATATATATATATATATATATATATATATATATATATATATATATATATATATATATATATCTTGTCTTTTCTCATTTATGTGTGCAAATAAGGAGTGCAGTGGTGCCAAGGGAAAAAGGGTAGATAATAAACAAAAATAGATAGAAGAGGAGTGCAAGGATGTGAAAGGGTCATCAACCACTAAGTTTATATTTTGGAGATCATATGCAATTGTTAAAGTTGTTGATGTGGTGTATTCTCTTAGCATAGCTTAGTAATTTTTAAAAGCCTCATAATATTGTATTCCTTTAGAAGGTTTCATTTCCCCTCAAGAATGCATAGTAATGTAACTTTTCGAGCAAGATTATTTGTATGCCTTGTATACAAGTATTTCCTAGTTTTACCCTATTTTGGATGTACTCCAGTGAAATTGTTTTTTGAGATCATTTGTAGTTGTTTTGCATAATAGTGATCTATTTTTTAACTACAAAACGTTGAAAGAGAATTTATTTGTTGGTGTGAATCCTATTTTAAGGGAGAAGGGGAGATTCCATTTGCATAAGGACCTCTCTAGTGTGTTGAGTTTTTAGTTCTCTTTGCATGGCTTCCATGATGATAAATGTGGCTATTAATGTGACTCATAACATATTGATTCCCATCTTTAAAGGGGATAATTCAATTATTAGTGTAGTAGGATGTAAAAATTTCTTAAATCTAAGGATTTGTGGGATATAGTTCAAAATGGCTAGATAGAACTAGTGAATGTGAATGCATCGAATGGTTAACAATAAAAGCTCAACTATAAGGCAAATATGAAAAAAGGATAATGTGTTGGGAATTAAGGTGTCTCAACCTTGGTAATTCCTTGTATTATTTTCATTGTATTTATTTATTTATTGCCTATTGTGTAATTAGGATGCAAATCCTATGTTGTCATCTTGTGGGAGTTGGCACGGTGATGTGTCATCCTACATGGAAGATGACCACATGTAAATTTGTCTTCACATGAGGAGATAGGCATCCCACTTAGTGGCAGGAATATTTTGCCATGTTTCGGCATCTTGTGTAAGGGAATATTGACTGAAACGGTCATGACAAATTCCTATGATAGTTCTATGACATGTAAGAGTTGGAAATAGAAGAATCTATGATAGGTGAGGACATGTGTTGAGAAACATCTTGGAAGAAGGCATCTTTGGGCATCCCAAGGTGGGTTATGGCATGTTGTAAGAGAATACGCTATTTATAGCCTGTGTAAGATAGATTCTCTTACAGCTGTAAGTTATGACAGCTATGATAGATTCTATGACAGTTGTAAGAGTCGTAAGAGCATCTGTCATTGCCCATCTTGGGAATAGGTGACAACTTTGGGATGGGGTGACTTGACAAGTATTAGGAACATCCTATAGTGTTGGACAAGTGTCCATAGGCATGGGTTTTGGGCCATGAGGCCATGTTGGACTCCCATCTCAAGATAGAGCCATTTTTGCCTTGTATTTTCTATATAAACAAATGCTTTGGAGAGGAGATGTATTATGTGCCGATTTGTTTACAGATACGAATGTCAAAGACTCCTGCAAGAGCATTGGCTCTGTAACTATATTGTAACCTTCATTATTTACAGAATATATTTGAGTTGTGTTTTGGAGTGTGGGGTTTTTCACCTGTAAGGGTTTTCCCCATGTATATCTTGTGTCTCTCTTCTATCTTACATTCTTGTGTATGTGTTTGTTGCAATATCTCCATTGTTATGTTAACATTGTTGTAACTGTAAACATTAAAATAAATTTGCACTCTTCTCTCCTCTCTAGATTATTGTAAGAAGCGATTTCCGCACACCTAGCTTCCTTTCAGTTGGTATCAGAGCCTGACTAGTTTTGGTTCTAGCTACTGAGTAGGGGTTTTTTGAGCTAATCTTAGGTTGAGTGGGAGTCTGTGTAGAGTATTATGTATCTTGTTACAGGAAGGAGATGACAACCACATCTGGAAAAGTAGAGGTGGAGAAGTTCAATGGCACAAATTTTGAGTTGTGGAAACTCAAGATGGAGGACCTACTTGTTGATCGTGACCTATGGGAAACTGTTGATGGAACAAAACCTACGACAATGTCACAAGTTGATTGGGACCTCAAAGATTAGAAGGCTAAGGGTCTCATAATACTCTATCTAGTTGACTCTATCCTATTGAATGTCCATGAGGAGAAGACTACAAAAAATCTTTTGAAGAAGCTGAGATTTGTTTATCAGGCCAAGTCCTTGGTGAACAAGATTTTTCTGAAAAAGAAGTTGTTTGCTCTAAAGATGGAAGACATAGGATCTATTGTAGACCACATGAATGCTTTCAACATGCTTGTTGAATAGTTGACATCCGTGGGTGTGAAAACGGAGGAGGATCGATGTATGACCCTGCTTTGTTCTTTGTCAGATTTGTGGGATCATCTTGTCATGGCTGTCAGAAGCACCACCACCACCTTCAAGATGGATGTAGTATCTTCGATGTTATCTGAAGAAGTGCAGAGAAAGACATCTGAGTCGACCAAATATGCTCTTACAGTTCGTGGAAGACCCAAAGAGAAAGGGAAGAAGAAGGACAAGGAAGGTGAAAAGGCAGATCCAAATCTCGTGGGAGATCCAAATCTCATGCAAAGTTCAAGGCTCTCTGTTGGAACTGTGGGAAAATGAGGCATTTTTGAAAGGAATGCAAAGAGGAAAAGAAAGAGAAGAATAAGAACGCCCCTGATTCAGATTCTGACAAGTCACAAGATGATGGTGATGCCTTCATCGCAGCCCTGGCTACCCATGCATCTGATAATGTGTGGTTGATTGATTCTGGTGCATCATTCCACATGACCTCGCATTGAAGCTGGTTCATGAAATATGAAGAGTTCGATGGTGGAAGAGTGTACCTGGGTGACGATTCTCATCTAAAGTTTGTTGCTCGTGGAAGAATCTTAATCCGATTCCCTAATGGACAAGTGAAGGGGATCACTGGGGTTATGCACATCCCAGGCTTGGCACAGAACCTTCTTTCTGTAAGTATGTTGAATGATACAGGTGTACAGGTTGTCTTTTCGAAGGAGGGATGCAAGATGACTAGAGGATCTATGGCGCTTCCGAAGGGTACTAGGAGAGGTACTCTGTTTTAGTTGGAGGCATGCACTACATAGTGCAATAGTTCTTCTAACTTGAAGAAAAGAGCTGTAGTCACTTCATCCCCACAATCTGAATGAGCAGTGAAGAAATCTATTGTAACTAGTTCTGATGGTAGTGCACATGCTTTGGAAGTTAAACTTCCTGCTGAAAAGACTATGTTCTGGCATTTGAGATATGGCCACATTGGTGAGAAGGGTCTTAGAACCCTGAAAAATAAAAACCTCCTTGAGGAGTTAAATGATTGTAATCTTGAGTTTGACTTTTGTGAACATTGTGTATATGGAAAGCAAAACCATGTTTAGTTTTACTCTAGTTCTCACAAGTCTTCTGGTGTATTGGATCTTATTCATTCTAATGTGTTTGGTCCTGTTACTGTTCCTTCGATTTCCAAATCTGTATATTTTATATCTTTCATAGATGATTATAGTAGAAGGACATGGGTTTATTTTATCAAAAGCAAGACTGAAGTCTTTAGTCGGTTTAAAGAGTTTAAAGCCTTTCCTGAAAATTAGACTAGTAAAAAGATTAAGTGTTTGAGAACTGACAACGGTGGTGAGTTTTGTTCAGCATAGTTTGATAAGTTCTATAAAGAGCAAGGGATTGAAAGACATAAGACAACTCCATAAACCCTGCGGCAAAATGGAGTTGCAGAGAGGATGAACAAGACACTGATGGAGAAGGCTAGGAGTATGCTTAGTGGAGCAAGCCTCAAACAAAAGTTTTGGGCTAAAGCTGTAGCCACTGCTTGCTACCTGGTAAACATGTCTCCTACATTAGCTCTTGTTGGTAAGACACCTATGGAGGTGTGGCTTGGTAAAAAGCCTTTAGTTAGACATCTTCATGTTTTTGGTTGTGAGGCATATGCACATATGCCTAGGGAGAAACGGTCTAAATTGGAGAACAAGGCTGTTAAATGTATTTTCATTGGCTATGGCATCGGTGTGAAAGGATACAAGCTTTGGGATCTTGTGGCTGATAAAGTGTTGTATAGCAAAAGTGTTATCTTCAGAGAGCTAACACCTTCTTCTGTTGTTCTAAAGACAAAACAGACAAAAAAGAAAGAAGATGTGGTTCAGTTTCCTTCTACCCCTGAGAAGACTGAATCGACAGACCCTATGAGACTTGATGTTGATGAGGAGAGCTCTAGCAGCTCAGAAGAAGAAGCAGAACCTCAACCTCAACCATTGAGGAGGTCTACGTGAACAAGAAAGCAACCTAATAGGTTTGGTTATTCATTACTTGATTCTAGTTGTGCTTTTGCTTTTCTTACTAACACTGATGAGCCTAGAACTATGAAAGAGGCTATGAGGCCATGGAAGATGAGATGGCTTCTTTGGAGAAGAATAAAACATGGGACTTGGTGCCTTTGGTGCCTAAAGGACAGAAAACTGTTGGATGCAAATGGGTGTTTAAGAAGAAATTTGGTACAGATGGCAGTGTTGAAAAGTACAAGGCTAGATTGGTTGCGAAGGGGTACTCACAAGTGGAGGGAATTGATTATGGTGAAATTTTCTCTCCCGTTACAAAGCTGACATCCATTCGGTTCTTATTATCTCTTATAGCTACTTATAACTTAGAGGTGCAGCAGATGGATGTGAAGACAATTTTCCTTCATGGTGATTTGGAGGAAGAGATTTACATGTCACAGCTAGAGCATTACATAGAGAAAGGTAAAGAAAATTTGGTTTGCAAGTTGAAAAAGTCTTTGTATGGTTTGAAGCAGTCTCCTAGGATGTGGTATATGAAATTTGATGCCTTTGTGTTGTCCATTGGATTTCTGAGATCAAAATTTGATCATTGTGTGTATTACAAGTTTGACAATGATCGCATTCTCATTATTGCATTGTATGTTGACGATATGTTGTTGTTTGGGAATGGTAAGAATATGATTTCTGATTTGAAGTCTTAGTTGTCAGCACAGTTTGAGATGAAAAATCTTGGGGCAGCCAGGTACATTCTAGGAATGGAAATCAGAAGAGACAGAGCTAACAGAAAACTTTGGCTAAGCCAAAGTAAGTATGTGAAGACTGTGTTGGATAGGTTCCGCATGGAAGATTGTAGACCGTTGTGTGTTCCTGTTTCTTTGGGGACAAAGTTGTCTGTTAATGATTGTCCAAAATCTCCTAGTGAGGTGGAGGACATGAGTAGAGTACCTTATACTAGTGTTGTTGGCAATTTGATGTATGCCATGGTCTGCACAAGACTACACATTGCCCAAGCAGTGGGAGTCCTTAGTCGAGTTATGGCCAATCTTGGACGGGTACATTGGGATGCAGTTAAGGGAGTGTTCATATATTTGAGGGGTACTTCCAAGTATTCCATATGCTATCATGGTAATGCTACATGACCTCCACATTCAGTTTGTATTCATGGATTTGTGGATTTTGATTAGGCAGGTGACATTGATAGCATGAGATCCACCAGTGCCTATGTGTTCACTATGTTTGGTGGTCCAATTAGTTGGATGAGTAAACGACAACCTGTGGTTGCTTTGTCCATGACAGAAGCTGAGTATATGGCAGAACCTCATGCTTGCAAGGAATCCATTTGGCTTAAGAGATTGTGTTCAAATATTGGTGTTGATGTAGGACATATTACGATTTGTTGTGATAGTCAGTGCAATTTGCCTAGCAAAGAATCCAACTTTCCATGCCAAAACAAAGCATATTGATGTACAGTTTCACTTCATGTGAGACAAGGTAGAGGATGGGAAGGTGAATTTGGAGAAGGTAGATACTTTAAAGAATGTTGTAGATGCATTGACGAAACCAGTGGGCACAGAGAAGTTCATATGGTGTTCGGGGTCTATGGGCCTCTCGGCCAATAGCAGTTAAATCATGTTATTTCTATTGGCTCTTACAAGGTGTTCGACAAGTGGGAGAATGTTGGGAATTAAGGTGTCTCAACCTTGGTAATTCCTTGTATTATTTTCATTGTATTTATTTATTTATTGCGTAGTTGTGTAATTAGGATGCAAATCCTATGTTGTCATCTTGTGGGAGTTGGCATGGTGATGTGTCATCTACATGGAAGATGACCACATGTAAATTCGTCCTCACATGAGGAGATAGGCATCCTACTTAGTGGTAGGAATATTTTGCCATGTGTCGGCATCTTGGATAGTGTGTAAGGGAATATTGACCGAAACGGTCATGACAGATTCCTATGACAGTTCTATGACATGTAAGAGTCAGAAATAGAAGAATCTATGACAGGTGAGGACATGTGTCGAGAAGCATCTTGGAAGAAGGCATCTTTGGGTGCCCCAAGGTGGGTTATGACATGAAATAGAATATGCTATTTATAGCCTGTGTATGACAGATTCTCTTACAACTGTAAGTTATGACAGCTATGATAGATTCTATGATGGTTGTAAGAGTCGTAAGAGCATCTGTCATTGCCCATCTTGGGAATAGGCAACCTCTTTGGGATGGGGTGACTTAACAAGTGTCAGGAACATCCTATAGTGTTGGATAAGTGTCCATAGGCATGGGTTTTGGGCCATGTTGGACGCCCATCTCAAGATAGAGCCATTTTTTCCTTGTATTTTCTATATAAACAGGTGATTTGGAGAGGAGATGTATTATGTAATTGGCAGGTACTATTATGCTGCCAGTTTGTCTCTAGATACGTGTGTCGAAGACTCCTGCAAGAGCATTGGCTCTATGACTGTATTGTAACCTTCATTATTTACGGAATACATTTGAGCTCTGTTTTGGAGTGTGGGGTTTTTCACTTGTAAGGGTTTTCCCCACGTATATCTTGTGTCTCTCTCTTCTGTCTTACATTCTTATGTATGTGTTTGCTGCTATATCTCCATTGTTATGTTAACATTGTTGTAATTGTAAAGATTAAAATAAATTTGCACTCTTCTCTCTTCTCTAGATTAGTGTAGGAAGTGATTTCCACACACCTAGCTTCCTTTCATAATGAAGCCTTATTTTTTATTCAAGGTGAAATTGATAAAGCAATATTTCATAGGATAAGTGGACCTATTCACTCTAAGGATGCATTAGATATACTTACT
The DNA here is from genome assembly GCA_027924645.1 of Cunninghamia lanceolata. Classification (NCBI taxonomy): domain Eukaryota; kingdom Viridiplantae; phylum Streptophyta; class Pinopsida; order Cupressales; family Cupressaceae; genus Cunninghamia; species Cunninghamia lanceolata. Next base: position 4,000,153 of record BSBN01000378.1, on the reverse strand, counting down.
AAATCTTATCAAGGTGCAAAAACAACAAAGTTAAAAATGTTTAGAAGAAATTTTGAGAATTTGAAAATGACTAATAGTGGATCTATGAATGTTTATCTAACTAAAGTGGAAGGTCTTTTTAATCTATTAGGTAAAAATGTGTCTCAAAAGTATATTATTGAAAGCTTCTTGAGAGTCTTGACTCGCAAGTTCGATAGTGTGGTCTCTAAAGTTGAAATTTCTAAAGATTCACAAGTATGAAAATGGATGTATTAATGTAATTTTATTAACTGTAGAAGAAAGGATGAAGAGCAATGAAGAAAGCTTAGAACAAGCATTTTTGTCTAAAGTATACGTAAGAGGTAGAAGAACAAAATCTCTGAAATACAATAACATAAACCAATCTAGAAGTGAATTTTTTAATTTTAGAGGAAGAGGTAGAGGGGAGAATAATAGGGGAGAAAATAGCTATGATAAAAGAAATGTCCAATGTTTCCAATGCAAGAAGTTTGGATGGACACTATGAATATGAGTGTAGATTGAAGAAGGGAGAAATAAAAAAAAGGAAGTATCATAATACTATTGACAATTATAAAGAAAAAAGAACTTGTTCATTTTCTACTTCAATTTAAATACAAATGAAAATAATGTATGGTACATTAGCTTTGGATGCTCTTCTAATATAAAATCTAACATGAATATTTTTATCAATTTGGATGAAATGCATAACAATATAGTTATAATGGATGAAATTAGGTGTCAAGAAACTAAATGAGAGGGTACCATTTTAGTTAAAACTGAAGACAACAAAGTAAAGCATAATAATTAAACATTGTTGGTTCTAACACTTAAGAATAATTTGTTATCCATTAAAGAATAGAAATAGCAAGAACCTTTAATGTAGATGAGTGCATAATCAGAGACAAATTGGATTGGAATTCAATTGTTGCAAAAGAAAATATGACAATGGATAGGATGTTTTCTTTTTTCTTCTCTCAATAAAACCAAGATGTAAGATTTGGCTATGAATGTAGCCACCCAAAATCAACAAAGCATAAGTGTCCATCAAAAGAAACCTAGAAGACCAATATGATAGAATAATGCTATTCTTATCAAAAGGATGCAATTTGTAAATATACAAGATAAGAGATTGATTACTCGTATGAGAGCAATAAGTGGGTACACACACACACACACACAACCAAGAGATGTGAATTCACAACAAGTGTGGGATTATAGGAGATGTAGTCACATGTGTATTACATCTCCACTAGACAATAAAAGTATAATTCATATTATGCAAGTACAACCTACCCAAGTAGACACCTACCTAAGTAAGCTTATCCTATCCTAAATACATAATATATAATAAAATAATTAACTAAATGCAAGGAAAATAAAATGCATCAACAACCTCACATAAGCATAGCTTAGGTGGGTATGGATAGATGGGTCATAAAAAATGTAGTCATGTTAGGTATCCATGTACAAAAGGTGTCCCTCAAAGCAATGGAAAGGATAAAATCTTAGGTGAGGAAGAATCCCCCTAGAAGGCAAAGAAGAAGAGAGACCATGCACCCCCCTCAATGTGTAGTCTCTTACATTGAAGGTGGATGCTTGACACTAAATGTTGAAGATGATCCAAGCTCATCTAGAAACATTTATCCCCTTAAAAGAAATAAATCCAAAGGTGAATATAGAAGATCTTCCCATTGGAAAAATGAATATGAGAGAAGGAAATACAAAATGAATCTCTTTGGAAACTACTCAAATTTCACATGGTGGTGTTGAAAGGTGTCACAATCTATTTAGGAGTCCTAGCCCTAATTGAAGAAAGTGACCTCTCAAAACCATGTGGAAAAATATAAAGAACAAGTACCAAATATGTGGGTGATGCCTCTTGAAACTATTCAAACTTATCCAAATTGATATCAAATTGTGACAAATGCTGATAAGATGAATCAAGTACCATGCAAGATGCAAGTATAGTAAACATGGATTTATGTTGCTCATCATTGGTAAGACAATTGAACTAATGAGCATCTGGGATTCTTGTAGAAGGTTTCAACATGAACAATAATTGAATCAAATGTGTAGACTCATGAGTATCTATATATTGTCACTATAGAAGCATGAATAGGTGGAGAAAGAACATGAGGGTTTGAATGTACCCTCATGACACCTAAAGAATGTGGTGCAACTCCATGAGAGATACTATAAAAGATGAGACAAATGTCCTCAATGGTGTCCCCTATATTTGCAAGATAGGACACAATAGATACTCAAAATCTACCAAGTACTCATCCCAATGAACTACTTTTAGATAGCAATGAAGATCTTATTAAACTAAATCACTGGAATTCATGGATGAAGCAACACTAGACTCAATAGAAGCAAGGGATGATGAAGATGAAATCTCAATAAATGTCATTGGACTATAATGCTTATCCCATGATGTGTCCATACTAAATGCCTAAGTATGAACAATAATTAGATTTGTTGATATTAGAATGGAAGATCCTTTCTCTTGAGATGATAACTCAAAGATAAAGAAGATGAGCCCTTTGAATTTGCAATAGGATTCATAGAAGCTAAAGAATCAATGGAAGTCTCTATAGGAGGAGAAGAAGCATTAAGAGAAGTCTCTATGTCATCACGAAGATCAAGATTTTCCCATTCTTCGAGCACCTTAGCTATAGCATGATCATATGGTTGAAAAACATCAAGGGGTTCAAAACAATCTATAGAAAGATATTTGGGAATAGAGATTCATCAAAGTCTCCAAACATCTTCCATATTTTGGTCTAAAGGTCACAAAGGTATTCGATGTGAATGGTGGCCAACATAGTGTTGCAATCAATATAACATAGAATTATACCTATGACATGATTAGTTTTGTCATGCCACACTAGTTTTTGCCAAAAAGAACTAGGTTCAAGAATAAGCCCATAAAGAATAGGCAAGAGTTTGACCCATGTGAAATGCTTTAATAAAAGTACAACTTGCTAGGACTTATAGTTTTGCTTATTCAATTTGACAATAGAAGGATGATTTGTAATACTTATGATTATCTCTTCAAATCAATCACATAATAGATCAATCAAGAGACCAAACTAGCAAAAACAAATGCACAACCACAAGATCACCCCTTGAAAAATTACACAATCATGAAACCTTCCAACACAAAATGCTTATGACACTTTACATTTAATGTGTATACAATTTTCACTTGCAAAAATCACAGTGGACTTGATCTCAACGCTTAAAGGATCCATCCATGCTGAAAACTATAAATTCGGAGTAGAATAAAAAAGAACCAACATCACCATTGTGTAGAGTTCACTATAAAATAGGAGTAGAATGAAAAAGAACCAACATCACAATTGTGTAGAGTTCAAAAATTCTTGCACTATTAAAAAAATGACACATCACCATTGTAGAGTTAAAAAATTCATGCACTATTAAAAAAAATGACACCTAAAAATGAGCTCATATGAGTTCAAATAGAGCCTCATAAAACCCTGAAATAAGAAAATATTACTTAAAACATTAGCAATAACAACTACTCTAACAATCTACAAATTGTGAAAAAATTCATGCATCAAAATTGGAAAATATTACTTAAAAAAATTAGCTTTAAAAAAATTGCATTAAAAAATAGAGCTCATGTGCTCGATAGAGAGCCCTTCAAAAATTAAGTGCAAAGTGGAAAAGCTCAACAGTGCAGCCTCCTCAAAAGCCAATATTAATGACTATCTCTAAATTTAGAACTTTACTAGATTTAGCATGAGTGGTGAACTTTAACAAATCTATAATAGACATCAGATTTCCACAGTCCATAGTATTGTAAATAAGTGCTTCAGGGTTTAACTGTGTACAAGTTTATTCAGCGCAACATTTCGGATCACACTCCATGGTCCATCATCAGGGGACTAGAGAGCAAGAGAAATATAATGGAATGTCAAAATTGGCCACTAAACATAGCGGGTTCCTACCCTGAATTGCCCTGTTGGTGAAAAACTTGTCCTCTTGAAAGAGAGGTCACAAGTTCAAATCTTGCAGGGGGTAGGGGGGGGAGTATGTATGCCTCGTATTAGGTGCCACTTGCACACTGGGAGTATGAGGTAGTCTCATATGTTATTGCTTGATATCATGTGCTCGATAGAGAGCCCTTCAAAAATTAAGTGCAAAGTGGAAAAGCTCAACAGTGCAGCCTCCTCAAAAGCCAATATTAATGACTATCTCTAAATTTAGAACTTTACTAGATTTAGCATGAGTGGTGAACTTTAACAAATCTATAATAGACATCAGATTTCCACAGTCCATAGTATTGTAAATAAGTGCTTCAGGGTTTAACTGTGTACAAGTTTATTCAACGCAACATTTCGGATCACACTCCATGGTCCATCATCAGGGGATTAGAGAGCAAGAGAAATATAATGGAATGTCAAAATTGGCCACTAAACATAGCGGATTCCTACCCCGAATTGCCCTGTTGGTGAAAAACTTGTCCTCTTGAAAGAGAGGTCACAAGTTCAAATCTTGCAGGGGGTAGGGGGGGGAGTATGTATGCCTCGTATTAGGTGCCACTTGCACACTGGGAGTATGAGGTAGTCTCATATGTTATTGCTTGATATCATGTGCTTGATAGAGAGCCCTTCAAAAATTAAGTGCAAAGTGGAAAAGCTCAACAGTGCAGCCTCCTCAAAAGCCAATATTAATGACTATCTCTAAATTTAGAACTTTACTAGATTTAGCATGAGTGGTGAACTTTAACAAATCTATAATAGACATCAGATTTCCACAGTCCATAGTATTGTAAATAAGTGCTTCAGGGTTTAACTGTGTACAAGTTTATTCAGCGCAACATTTCGGATCACACTCCATGGTCCATCATCAGGGGATTAGAGAGCAAGAGAAATATAATGGAATGTCAAAATTGGCCACTAAACATAGCGGGTTCCTACCCTGAATTGCCCTGTTGGTGAAAAACTTGTCCTCTTGAAAGAGAGGTCACAAGTTCAAATCTTGCAGGGGGTAGGGGGGGGAGTATGTATGCCTCGTATTAAGTGCCGCTTGCACACTGGGAGTATGAGGTAGTCTCATATGTTATTGCTTGATATCGTAGACTATAAAAAGATCCATTTCGATTATTATGGCCACGTCGCTCTATTTATAGGGTCCCGCCCCAAACAAGGGGTCTGCGGCAAGGGATCCCTGTTGGATGAAATACCATGTGCCCACGTGAAGCTAGGGGTCCATGTGGACCGGCATGTAAGCCACGAGATCTAACAGATTTATATAGTCCGCAGATTTGAGAGCAAGCCCAGAAGCGGTCCCAACGCTGGGCCCAAAGGCTAACAGAGACCAAAGGACATCGCCGCGGCTAACATGTGGGACTCCACGGATATAAAGTACCCCGAATAAAGTATATATGCCTGCACAAAATATACGGATGTTATGCTTAGTACCAGAAAAATAATTTCATAGAGAATTGACAACAATTCAGACTAGTGCCACTACTGGTATAGTACTCGTTTTTTTAACTAATGTAATAGTCTTAGGAAATTGACAACAATTCAAACAAGTGCCACTACTTGTTTTTTTAACTAATGTAATAATATGTTGCTATTTAGAATGAGAATTGTAATAAAGACTAGTTGGAATTATATGTTCAATTCCAATCAATACATACAAACAAAAAATTAGGAATTATATGCTCAATTTCAATCAATACTCTTAAATACATGAATAGAAACAAGAAATTAAATACTCTCAAATACATCAATAGAAACAAGAAATTAGATAATTCCACAGTCCATAATGTTGTAAATGAGTGTTTCGTGTTAGTTTTTCTCTCAACGTAAAAAATGCCAAAAAATAAATAATTTCTCCTATACCCAACAGGGAAAGAAGTCTCCAAATGCACAAGCACAAAACCAACGCAAGAACTCAAAGAAACAAGGTGAAACTCAATAATAATAAAACACTTAACCTAAATGCCTACCCCAACTTATTATAATTATTAGTCCATACCCTTACAATTAATATCATTAAATTACGTATGTACACTATATAATGTGATATAAGTGAATCCATAAATACATTGAATTGTATATTTAAAAATGATAATTTATAATAATTAAAAATAAATATTAATATTTCTTATAATTAAATCTAAATTATTTATTTATTATAAATATGATTAAAAATAAAAAATATATTATGTTTAAAATAATTATGCAATAAAATAAAATATATAACCTGAAATAAATAAAAGATTAATATATTATATTTTTTAAATGTAGTATTTTTATGCATAGAAGATTTAATATGGAATGAAATGTACAAAATAAAGAAAAAGAGCAATTCTAAAAGAGGTACCTATATTGCAAATGATTTTATCTAAAGAAACTAATAGGCCGAGGGATCAAAGAACAAAAAAACTTCTACTATGCAAAACTAGAAGCTTGAGACCCTTCCTTGAGTAGAGAGTTTCATACTTAAATCCCACCTATCATACTCTTATTGGAAGTAGTTGCTATAATTGTCACTCTTCATTAAAATGTTGTACAACCAAGATTATCCCAATAGTGTGAGATTGCAAATAATTATAACAAAAGTCTTTCTAAAAACAATAATATTATTATTTTTCAACAACTTGAAGTCTACAATAAGAGGTGAAGCTCTACAACCAATCAAATTGTTAATAATTCATTTTTAAAATATTTTTAGTTATAAAGTTGTTAATAATTCATTTTAAAAATATTTTTAGTTATAAAGTTTGCATCTAAACTTTGTAAAAAATAAATATTTATTTTGGGTAGAAAAAAATCTAACATATAATTTCTTGATAGGTACAAATAGTAATAACTAGTTAAGAAATGCATATCACAATAATATTTGCCAAAAGCAAATACTAGTAAGAATTGCTTAAAGTTTTACATATTTGTTCCGTACAAAATACACTTCTTAACATTCATACCTTTTTTTTATCATATGATATTTTATAATATGTCTCCATACTCCATTATTATAAGCCTCTCTTGTAAGAAGTTGGAAAAGTACATTAGAATTAAAAAAATAATAATTCAAATTAGATCCCATTGGATGTGAATAGGTATTGCATTAAATTAAATCCCATCCAAAGGATTTTGTGGGGGATTAAAATTCAAGGTCCCATGTGGATAATGACCTCAAATGAATTTTGAGATCAACTTTATAGGGAAACTTAAGCTATAAGGTAACCACCTATGGACGGTGGAAAATTTTCTCATTTAGATATGCTTTGTGAGGGGAAAAAGTGGGGCTCACATGTAAAACAAACCTAGGAATTATAAACTAATGGGTAAACAAGGGACAAAAGGGTCAACATCTTAGGAAACATACAATAAATGCTAGGACATGGGTACGGTCAATAATTAAACATAAGTCATCCCTTAGGAAACATAATCAAAGGCCAAGATAACATGGGAAAAGGAATACAACTTGGCTATGAGACAACATAGGCTATGGAAAAAGGGTCAAAACATGACACAAAACACATACATGGTAAAGGGTCTAAAATGGTGACAAATTTATGATAAGGGTATGCAAATTTTGTTATCACAAGCAATAGATTACAAAACAACAAAAACATGAAATTTCTAGAACACATATATTAGATTTGCACATGGAATACTAGTTGGAATTGGATATATCATTCAAATGTTTGGTTCAAGTACATAACAACTTCAAATGATTATAAATATTCAATGATTACAAAGACATTCTAGAAATGATCAAAATGCCAAAATATCCCAAAATGTTGTTGAAATCCTCCACGCTTGAAGTGTATATGCAAACTTCGTATGAAGCTACCCTCTAGAAACCAAACATCCTATGATGTCCAAATCCAAGGGTTTTTGTCCTTAGATCTAATAGATGAACACAAGTGATCAAACTAGGGTTGGATTTGTTGATAAGATGATGAAAGATATTATAAACCGCTAAAGCTATCCACCTTATATAGAGGTTGAGGGCCTAGCATGGGCCCAAACATGTTGAGAGGAATTTGAAAGTTTTCCACCTTTTTACATTCAAATTTGGGCCCATTAATTTTGTATCCATGATCAATCATGGTGGTGGGTGAAGTCCATTGTTTGAATGATGGAGGTTTGTGAAAGTGCATGTTGAAGTCTAGGGCCCGGGGAAGTGCCTACCTAAAGGATGAGTAGATAATTGTCCCAATGTTTGACACTAGGAGTTGAGGAATTCATGTGCTTGAAGGATGCCATATTGCGAGGATTCAAGGATTTGCATGTTTGGGAGATGGAATGGTGAGAGGGATCGGGGAGTTGAGAGTCAGGATGCAGCTTAAACATCTTATGCTCTTGAAGGTACAAAGTCAGGGTTTCAAGGAATGGGAAGCAAGGATTCCAAGATTTGAAGGGATGTAAAGATCTATGGGCCTAGATAGATAGAGTGGTAGGATGATGGGGATTAGGCTTCGAAGATACTTGATGCATGGAGGAGTGAGGTTGTGGGGTTGCAAGGAATGAAGGGATGGCTTGGTAGCATGAGAAAGTTTGAAATCTTTTCTAAGGATGGAAAGCGACTTGGATGCCCTCATACTTAGGATTAGGGGCATTATAGGCCCACAGTTTTGAGAGATAACACATTCTTTGTAGGTAAAAATCTTTTTCCTAAGTAGCCCTGGTAATTTCAAAAATATTATACATAACCCTAGATAGAAGAAAACAACCATCACAAGAGGATTTTATCGATAGTCATTTTAGTCTACAACCATTTTCTTTTAAAATCCCTATAAATTCATCTTGAAAAACCCTAGTATTTTTTCAAAAACTCATAGTAATTAATATAAATGCCCATGGTCAATAAATTTCTAGAGCTTGTTTAACTAGAAGGTTATTTTTCACCATGAAAGGGATGAATCTAACTAGCATGATATAAAGACTATTGATCAAAGTGTAGGGCTATATAAATGTACATTCTTTGTAGGTAAGAAAACAAAATCTTCCTCAAAATGTTTGTGAACCACAATCTATACAAAAAAATTACGAGAATTGAGGTCTAAAAACAACTAAGAATTTCATAGTCAAATTTTAAAATAAATTATATGAAACCCTATGAAGAGTGGCCATTTTGAAATTGATAACTATTGCCAACATATCTCTCCCACAATCTTTGTCTGCACCATCCCATATATTTAAAACTCATAGTATCAGGTGACTATCAGTTATACTCACTTGCAAGTTGCAATGATGCCAAAATTGAATTATTTGGCATATCTTGTGGAGTCACAGTTAGCCATTCATTGCAACTCCCTCTTAGTTCCAAAAATCCACTCAAATATGACATGAAGAAGTGGGTAAGTGTATGGAAATGGAGGGCAACAAGGGGGTCAAAAGTGGTCACTTTTTTTTTGGAATCGACTAAAGTTGAACTTGGATGAGTAATTCAAGATGTGTACACTTAAAGTTTAAAGATATGATAAGAACAAGAATTGTAGTATTCTGAATCTAGTTTCTAAACTACTAATTTTGTTTTAAAATATTTAAGGTTAAAGGGGTGAAATGTTGAGCACACACAAAAATGTTCTTATTTTTATCACTAAAATATAACATAATGTCTGGTGTGCACCTCCCTATTTTTTTAGCTATATTAGGTATTTTTAAAAATTAGTTGGTGGATATATATCCAAGAGTGAGTACTACAAGTATATTTTTTATTTAATATTTTTTGTGTGATTTTTTGAAGTGGATACATCTTACAAATTACATCGCTAAGCATGCACATCACATAACTTGCACAAAACTAATTGATTTTTTGTTGAATGTGTACAGAATGAAGCGTAGAAGAATCCTTCTTTTTTTTTTTTCAAATTTGGATAAGTTGGTCATAAGTTATAAAATAAAATCAATACATATGTACTGGAGGAATATAAAGACACCTTCAAAGAAAATAAAAATAAATACCTTAACTTTTTAAAATATTGAAAAAAATTGCATGGCTAGAAAGCTAAGAAGTAGCTTTTTATTTTGGTGGTGGTTTTTAAAATTTTTATTATAAAACATGTAAACTTGATGAAGTTGAAGTTTGAATTCGAGTTGTTTTATGTTAAAAACATGAATTTAGGAGCCACAAGAGATGTCCAACCCTTAGGATTGGAAATCCAAGCATAAATAGGTGGGATCATAAAAAGTTTGAATTCAAAGCATTAAAATGCATACGTGTGAAAACACATACATGTTTTTATGGAAATATCAAGGTTGGCCACTAATTTGTCCCCCATTTCCATGCACTTACCCAATTAGTTGAGATGTGTTCGAAACACAACAATGAGCTCTTGCCTACTTTAAAACTGAATGCTTCACACATATTGGCCATACAAATGGGCCAGGTGGTAGTGACATTATGGTTGGGAAACATATTTACCATGAATGGGAAAGGGCTTAATTGTTGAATGCAATGCTAGTTAATTAATTGTGAGGAGTAAATATTAACTACAATAATAAAGTGTACAAGAAACAACGTCGGGCATTGAAATGGTAGAGGGGGCCCAAAAACTTTAGTGGGACCCATAGCCACCAATGTTGCTTTGCCAAAAAAAGTATGGTGGGTTTGTGTGTGAGTTAAGATTATCCATTTGGTGGTGCTTTCACCTCCACAATGCAGTGCCTTTGCACCTTTGAAGGCCATCTATTGCAACCATGATTTGTCTCGCCACCGCTTGATCTTACATAAGATGGACGACCTATACCCAACTAACTTTGATTGTTGTTGTTGCTTCTTGAGGATGTTGTTTGTTCTTGTTGTACAAGGTTTCAGGGCCCTTTCAAAACCCTTTCCGATTCACAACTTTGATTAAATCGTTTATCTTAAATAATCAAAAACAAATTCCCCAACAGTTGAAAATTTTCCTAGTTGATTCACATCACAAGACAATTTGGTAGGACTAAATTGTTGGTATGTATAAACCCACATAAAAAAATTTATCGACTAAGTATATCAAGAATTTGCACCCTTACAAGGTGTGATAGGTTACTATGGAAATCTAAAGAACATTTTGGTTGACAAAACTTATGTCTCAAGGTTTTGAACTTTGAACTAAGCCAAATTGGTAGAAAAAGAGCAAAATTTGAACATTTCCAAGATTTGCAAGATGTGTAGATACCTATTGCCCAAGTGGTTTAAAATCAATTTCATCATCGCAAATGTGGATGTGTATAGCTTCATAATGGTGCTATTCAAGTTGGTTAGTAGGAAACATAGATTTGATTGTCTCCTATTCTGTAGAGCAAGGTAGCAAGTTATGAGTCATTTGCAGCATCTTGGAAGTCCGATAAATGAAAATAACACTTAACATCGGCTATTATTAGAGTCTGCCCTTATTTCACCACCATCCCAATAGTAGATGATCAATATTTTCAAGCATTTTGTTGGAGTGAATTGTTGCTATACCAGCCATTCAAAAACATTCACAATCTACCATCCATAGAATTTGCACCGTACGTCTCCAAATCCTTTTACAGACATTGATGATAAAACTCCTTCTAATTGGGGAGATGTAATACAAGAAGATAGTCCTAATGAATGGCAAGTCTTGTCAAGTTTGTACCTACGCCTACCATTTCAACTGGATGGGCTCGACATGCTTGGGAAACAAGAAGAGGATCGGTTAAGGGCACTATCACTTGCAAATAATTGACCGAAACAAAAAAACTTTACTTGCATAGTTGTGTTACCCACTACTATTCAAAAACAACTTTACTTGTATGGATATCAACATATTTAATTTACTCCATTTCTTTTTTAATGTAGGACAACAACACATGTCACTACATTCTTTTAATGTTAAATGATGGATAGATAAAAACTATTCACAGTAATAAAGTTGTATGCTCTTTTCTCAAGATATTTCAATGACCATTGCACACTAAGGTGCGATTGCTAGTTTACTATAATTATTAATCTACAGGGGTTGTTGATAAGTCGCATTCAGTAAATATGGAATGTCATGTTGTTTTCAAAATCTATTTTTTCAGTTGACATATCCTCGCATATGGCATTTTAACCGCCGTCCGACAATTGTCCCACAGCTTTTCGGGGACTGACGATTTCCTGGGCTTGAAAGCCCTCAGGGAAAGCAGTAATTATTTACTTTAACATTTTTTAGAGATTCCTTCATCTTCTCCTATGGAATTCAGTTTTAAGATTAACTTCAGTAAAATCTATTTCTCTGCTGACAAAAAAATGCATGGAACACCTTTCATGCAGTTGCTGCCATAGTTCAGTTGGTCTGACAAATTGCACATGAATCTGACCTGAGAATTTACAGATTGGCTTGCAGTACTAAATACATTCAGATTTCTCGTGTGTCTCATGTGCATACATTACAATTCTGTTCGTGCAGGTATGCAACATCAGACTTGGCATTTGTGAAGACTTAACTGCTGAGGATAAGGATAAACTGGATGCCCTAATACCCACATGAATAAGATAAATCTCTGCTAAGCATAGCCAAGTTATGGGAAAGTTTTGTCGGTATGAAATAAAGTCAAACTAGAAAACACAAGATCATTCTGTACACACTGAGGTTGTAGTGGGCACGTGTTTTGCTTTTCTCTTGCTTTTGAATGATATGCACACATGCAATGCAGGGAAGATTTTTAATTGAGTACGTAACCATTGTTTGGTTAATCAATTGAGCAGTTGCAGTCAGTTTGACAGAGTTGATGGAACTTGGGTGGTCTGTGATATAAGTCCAAAAGGAGTGGGACCTTATTTTCTTGGCTTGGACAAGAGTTTTAATTCTTGTTTTCCTTTGACAAGGATAACACCACCAATTACCCATTTTTGTTAGTCTATGTTATATTTTTATAATTGGCATTCTGAAATTATGTTGTTATAAAGTGATGGTGTTGCTAGATTCGCTCATCTAAGAGAAAGAGATTGGAGTGATAAACTCAAATTGCTGAGCATGTTCATGTTTCTTCTTGTTGGCAGATGCTCATGTTTGTTCTTGTTGGCAGCTTGTAATTATTACTAACTGTAAGATTGTTTTTCTCTTAGATCTGATTAAATGATAAACTCTAATTGATAGAGAATCAAATCTAGAAAATGATTAAAGTGGAAAATGATTAGATGCTTATCTAATTTGATTTGATAGAAAGTTTATTTAATTAATTTATCACTTTTCCTTTCTATAAATTAATTAAATAATTTCATTATTTAATTAATTTACTCATTCACATCCTTTTTTACAACCACTTTCCATCTTTATTAAATAATTGGTCACAATTATTAAATAAAGATTCCAAAATTAAATTTACTTTCAATCTCTACCATCCACATCATATTGCATCCTTTTAATCTCCACCATTCACATAAAAGAATGCTCTAGAAGATTCTTATCATTGACCTATAATACTCTCAACCAATTTTAGCCATTGATCTAATCTTTTAATCCTAGCCATCCATTCATCATTCAACGCTCTATAAATTGAGCCTCTCACATTATTATCACAACACATATTTCATATGCAAGTACATGCCGTCACTTTTTATCATTTCCATTATCATTTGCCTTCATTATAGCCATCTCATAGCTAGATTATGATGGTTTTGTAAGCAGTCCACAATGCATAATTTATCTATTGAACAAAGCTAGTAGAATTAGGGTGCACTCTACTCCATTCTATCTAAGTGTAAGGACTTGGTTTGAGGTGAAGGTATTGAGTATATTGCATTTATCTTCATTGTATTCCTTGGATCATTTTTTCTGTCATACATTTTTGGCATGCCCGGTGGGACCCACGACCCTTTAATCAATTTTTTTTGCAAGAAATTTTGTCGTTTTGGTTACAGGTTGTAGATCCATGCCCCTGACTGTATACGCATGCCTATGCTTTCATTCGGCATGCTTGCACTTGTAAGCGATGTGCCTTTGCGCCATGTCGGCACACTTTTGCTTTCTGTTTCAGCGCCAATATTTTTCTTTTGACTAACTTTGGTTTTTGATTCACAATAGTCATAGTTTTCTAGTTTTATGTTAGATTTTGGGTTTCTTTGAATTGTTAACCTTTAGATTTGATTTGTTCACTAGCTAACATCTATTTTGTAGGGTTTGATCAGGTTTTTATTGTAGCTTTTTGTCACCTTTTACAAATCCACACCTTAGCTTTCCAAATCCGTGCCTTTGTTTTGTGTGTTATTGTGTAGCTAGGGTTTCATCAGACTTGTCAATTGGGACCTTTGGATCAACATTTGTTAGTTTTTTCTGGTGTCTATCATATCTAATTATCTATTTTTGATAGGTTTCATTTACACAATGTTGAATCCACACATGTACTCTATATACCCGCTCTTGTGACCTCTCGTGTCGTGCCTTTGATTTGTAGATCCATGCCTGTGTTGACGTCGATCTGCGCATGTGATCCATTTCGCAATGCCTACGTTTGTTGTCACCACACCTTTGTTGGCTATCGACATGCCTGGGAAGAAAAGGTAAAACAAGTATAATCATTTAGTTATATGATTTTGTTCATCTCTGTTTCCGTATTTTTTTACTATATTTCCACCCTTTTGTTTGATTTTTAGTTTTTAAGCTAACATTTTGGCTTATTTGGAGACTAACCTATTTGTGCATCTTATTTTTCACTTTTCAAAGATCATATTCCAAACCACTAGCAAGTTTGTTGCAACCCCTCTTGTCAAAGATCTTGTTTTTTCACTAAGTTAAGCACTAAAGTAGATTAGTTGGTTAATAAACTTTTGTTTGCCATGTCTTTGAAATTGTGTTGGTGTATGCTCTCTCCTTGCACTTCATGTGATCTTGGTTCGATCAAAAACCACAAATTTCTTCTCTTTGTATCCTAAGATTTGTTTGTTGTGTGTATGGTCTCTCCTCACGCTACGTGTGATCTTGGAGATCAAAAACACCAAGTAAAATATTTCCCTTAGGAGGCCTTCCCTTAGAGACACACCCATTGTAAGGTGGTGACCTCAACCATGTGTTTTGGTAGGGTATATCAAAGGGGGGAAGTGAAAGTAGAACCTCAATCTAGTCACATAGTCATTGGGATAGCCTTGGGGCCCCAAGTAAATTTGGACACAAAGTGAAGTGACTTGTCACATCCCTTCAACAGGCAGTGTTCACAAATTTAGGCCTCATTGTACCTTGTGTGTTTGGAGGACTCCCCTAGAAGCTTGTAAAGCCTAGATAAGACCATCGGTTGTTTTCTATTGTGTTGCAAGGGATGTGAACCACCCCTTGAAGTTACTCACCATTGTACCTCCTTGAGGTAGAGATAGAAGTTTTCTTTTGAAAAGGCATAAAAGCCTCCAAGGAAAGGGATATTGGGTATAATGCCCTTATCCCTAGCTATCCACACAGGGTGAAGTGTTCTTAGTTAGGTAAGAACATAGATATGTATTCTATCATGTGGGACTACACTTGAAATCACTCCTACTTGAATAATTCTAGGTTTGTTAATGTGTTTGGCATGTTTTCATTGTGTTAAACTAGTACAAGCCATTGTTAGCTATGAAGTAATTTGTACCAATTTCCTTGATAAGTCACAAGTCAGGCAATGTGTTTTTGTGTTTGTATTTCTTGCCAAAAATCCATAAACTATTCACAAAAGCAGCGAGTTAGAACAAAACCACACCTGTGACCATAGTTCCATGCCTTTACTTGTTGTTTCCATGCCTTTGTTACATGTCATCGTGCCTTTGTTCATTATCGACGTGCCTGTGACTAATAACTTAGCGCTTGTGCTGGAACCCAGTTTCCTCATTGAAATCCAAAATTATTGCCTTTAGATCATACTGTAGGGTGAAACAGTGACCTAAAACAAATTTATTTTCCAACCCAACTTGTCCACATAATCACTTCATCATTCCATATTGCCTTATTCATCCATAGTCATCCATATATTCCATTACCTGTTGCCTTGATTTTGGACTTGTGAGTATCTTGACATCTTTTGGTCAATCATTTAGCCTTTGGTCATGAGCTTTGTCAACCTTTATCATCCATCTATCAACATATCTATATATCCATTTGTTAATCAAATTCACTAGTCATTCCACCTATTGTTCTTCAACCAATCTACTCCTTAAGACCATTTATCCACATACACCCATCTTTGCTTTTCCAATCATTTGTCAACCAAGATATCTATCAATAAATCAAATGTTTTTATCCATCAACCAAATCCAACAACAAAAATTCAACAAATCAAATTCATCAATCAAATCCAAAATTTGCATAAGCCTAGCCTAGATCTTTTCATCATTTTATCTTTGGAAGACTATTGACTTAGGAGCTTTAGCTACTCTTGAGTTGGTGAGTCTTATCCTATCTTACTTTTTCCTTGGGATCTTGTCTACCCCAAGTAGAAAGGTTATCATCTTTTTGTAGACACCTAAAATTGACCATGTCACAACATCACCTTGTCGATACATCATTTGAGACACCTGATGAGACATTTTGCCCTAGTAACCCTTCCATCACCCAATTAGTTAAATAAATCATATTTATTTAACTAATCCCATCCTAATCCCATTTTAATCCTCTAGCCAATTAATTAAATAAATTATATTTATTTAATTAATTTCCACTTTCCCTTATCCAAATTTAATTAAATAAATTAAATATTTATTTAATTAATGTATTCCACATCATCCCTCATCCAAATTAATTAAATAAATTAAAGATTTATTTAATTAATGCATTCCACATCATTCCTTTCCAAAATTAGATAATTTTATTATTTAATTCCACTTTTGTCTCTATCTCCACATTTGTCTCCATGTAAGGTGGAAGCCATTTGACTTTAAATCCTCTCATTCAACCTTCATGAGACACTTGTCAAATGATGACAACTTCTTGTATCACTTAATCTTAGCCATCCATTTCTAATTTAATCCTAGTCGTCCATTCCCATCACCCATCTCCTATAAATCAAACCTCACCCAAGCCATTTGGGCATCCACATTTCAAGTATCATTACACTGTTGAAATCATTCTAGGTCTTATCATTCATCATCTTCACACTATTGTTATGCTACAGAAGTGAGCAATCAACATTCCAACCAATCAAACATCCATCAAAGAGAACAAAGCTAGTATATTTGAGTGCATCTAATCAGTTCTATCACATGTGGAGGACTTGATTCAAAGGTAAAGGTATTGTGTTGTTATCATTATATTTGTGTTGTCTTTGTACCAAATTTTCTACCACACTTTTCTCCTTGCTTAGGCATTTGTCAACCCTAAGTAGTTAAGGGAATCTCATACAACATCCATAACAAAAGATCTAGATGTATCTTGAGCTATTTTGGTATCATCATTTTATCCTTGGTGTCATCCTTGTCATCATATTGGTTACCACCATCATCATATAATATCCTATCCATATCATCATTTTATCCTTGGTGTCATCCTTGCTATCATCTTGGTTGTCATCTTTTTCATAACCTATCAATAACATCATATCATCATCTTGGTTGTCATTATCATATCATATCTATCATCCTTGTTATCATCTTGGTTGTCATTTTATTCATATCCTAGTCATCATATTTTCCTCATTTCACAACACTCATATCATTATATTCCACTATATCACTATATCCTTGACATTTCTTTTCATCCAAACTTGTGCTAATCAAGGCATTATTTACGACATAATCAAACTCCAAGTCCAAAACATCATCATTCATTCATATTTATCATCTTTTTCTTCTCAATGTCATCCTATTCGTGCCCATTACGAGGTCACAAACTAAGAGAATCATGGAATTACATCAAGAATCCTTACAAGAGTCTTATCAAGTCCAAAAAGAGCCTCATCATCAATCCCATCAAGGAGTTCATCAAGAAGTTCAACAACAATCTCATCAACAACCACATTAAGAGGTTCCACAACAATCACATCAAGAGTCTACTTCTTATGGTAGAGAGGCTATTATACCATCCAACATTACTCTTGATTTCATCCTAAGTTTGGGATGCCTACCGACATGTTTGTACCCGATGCTTATAAGGGCATTCTCAAACCATCATCAAATCCCATATATACACATGAATTTGAGAATCCTATTCAAGAGCCCCAAAGTCCTATCAATTCTACTCTTGAGTCTCTCGATTATGATGATAGAGCACATGAATTTATGGAGGAACTTGATCATCACATATTAGTGGACCACATCATTACCAAAAATCCTCAAGATTATTTTGACAAGCTACTTTATCTAGGAGTCAAGTTACCTCAGGATTTTGATGTGTCCATTTTGCTTCCTCAAGATCACCCTCTTCAAGTTGCCAACACATTAGGAGGGTCTTCCCAACCACATGTAGATGGAACTTTAAATGCCATGCCGAATCTTAACATCAACACATCTACTAATCCACTCATTTCTTTGATTGGTGTCTCACAACCTATTTATAGTATGTCCATGTCCACTCCTCAAAATACAACTAATGGCATACCTCCACCAAGTGGTCAAAACATACCTATTATGTGAAACATCCCTACATCACATGGTCCTAAGATATCCACCATCCCTACATCATCTATCCCTAAGATCTCACATCCCCTTTGTACTAACACATCCATCCATCCAAACATGACATCTATACCTATATCCAATCCAAGCATCAATGTCATCATTCCACCTACAAGTGGTGATAGTTATCCCACCACTTACCACTCAAGTATCAAATCCTATCTATAAATCCTCCACTATGCCACATGTTCATACCCAAGCTAATGTCTCTATGCCTCAAGGCTCACAAGTCCAAACCCTAGCCTCATCATCTCATGTGTTGAAGGCACAAGACAACTGAGAGGGGGGGGGCATGAATCAGTTGTATCCAAAACTTTTTTTCTTAAACAATATCACATTCACATTCACTTACTTTAACCCCTTAATCTATTATGAAGATTAAACATGAAGTGCAGAAACAAAATTTAAACACATTAACACCATACACACATGAACACCATATTTTTACGTGGAAAACCCTAAAAGGGAAAAACCATGGTGAGTGCTAGTTCACAATATAATGTAGTAACTGTTGATAACTGAGAGGGGGGGTGAATCAGTTATCTTAATTATTTCAACTTTTTGATCTTCCTTAATAATTAATGCAACATTAAATCATATAAGCAAACATAACCATGAAATAGAAATAACATCAATACACATGACACAATGATTTTGACGTGGAAAACCCTGTTAAGGGAAAAAACCATGGGGTGATTAACCCAAGATTGTATTCTCTGTTAAAAGAATAAGATAGTACAAAATGGCACTTGCCAATTAGGGCTCACTGCTCGAGCACACTGCTCACAAGAGGCTCACTGCCTATAATAGTTTATACAAGGAAACTAGATACTTGAACTGATGAGAAGCATCCACATATGCTGAGGTTTAGTTCCGGTTAGGTTTAATACATTGATTTGCTGCACTTCATTCTTCCTCTTCTTGGTGCTGTTGTCTTGTCACATATCAGACCTGCCTAACTATTTGCACACTGCTCTTCTGCTTTTATTAGTATACCTCAACACACACACTCCTTCATACCAAAATCAATCTGGTATATATATCCGCATCAAGGATTTCATCCACTTTCTAGTCGGCATCCAGAATACTTACTATTTTCCCAAACTCTTGGTCTGTCGGCTGAATCCTTGCTTATCAAGTGATGCGTATCAAAGAGATGCTTATAGAAGTCATCAATCATGTCGGCCAATCATGAAGGATACCTTGAGAAACTTGATCACAAACAATAACTCATCCGGATTAAGATCTGATGCTCTGTCGGTCAGTTCTTCCTCTGTCAACTCTGTCAAACAGGAGCCCAACACTTAGGTGCTCATATCTTTTCACTCTTTCATCACCAGAGGCTCAATCTCTGGAATGTATTAGTCAAGGTACACCTCTTGACTTCCCCAAGTCCGCACTTTACTAAGATACTTCCTCTGAGAGATCCGGACCTGACTGTCGGACCTTGCCACATGCACTGTTCTTGCTTACCGGACCATAACACTCTTCAATCTAACTTCTGGTATAGGCACACCATATCTTGTGGATGTGTGGGATGAACTTTGTTGCCATCAATGACAACAATCATGAAGCTACAATGTGTCTCTTGCCAACAATCTCCCCCTTTGGCATTGATGGCAACACTTAGTGAAAAATGACTAAGTGTCATACTACACTCCCCCTTAGCTGTTGCTCTGTTCTAGTGTACACTTTACCAGAGCTCCCCCTTAGCTGGATTCCATATTTTTTACTGTTCCTCACTTCCCCTTTGACATCAATGGCAAAGGGTAGGGTCCACACACCAAAATTTCCCAAAAACAAATCTATACTTCGCAAAAACATATATACATGTTTTACTTACATATACTTAACTATATCTGCAAAAGTGGTTTTCAACTGTACTACTTCTGTTACCCAACTCCTCTTCATCCTGTCCAAAATTGAGATGTGACCACTCAACAGGAATGCAAAAGCTTCTGCCCTCTTTAGATCTGTCGGATCATTGGTCCAGGCTGTGGTTTGTGCACCACTTAGGGCTTCATGCATGGCTTCTAACTTAGGGATAATTATCCCTCTAAGTTCATTCAACCTATTTATTCTATTTTTCTTCTCCTTCTCAAGCTTCTTTATTTCATTTGTGACTACAATAGCCTGACACTCTTGATTTACTATGGAGGAGGAGAGAGGATCAAAACTTTGAGATAAACTTAACAGTTTATCCTCTTGCTCTTTTACTTTCTTCTCAATGTCCTTGGTCACTTTAGGCCAGGATAAATAAAATTTATAGATATCTCCACCATCTTTGAGAGCATTTTCTAAGCTCTTTATTCCAATATCCATAATTCTCCTATCATTTTTTATTAGACCCTGCACTTCGGAGAATCTCTTTCCCAAAAACTCCTTCCAGACTTTATCTTCTGCTGACTTCTCTAAGGAATCAAAATGTGTGCTAACACTATTAACTAGAGTTTTGAGATTACCGAATGAAGAGGCTGATGGATCCTTCTGAAAAGATGGCATGATCTTCTCCAATACACCGGATGCATTTCTATGAGCTTGCAGTCTTCCATGTGAGACTTTAGAAGTTTTTCTTTTGCCTTTGCTGAAGTAAAGGATGCTAGCTTCATGGTTTGAACTGGGGAGAGGGAGTCAAAATTGAACGGTCCTTGAAGAAGTTTCGGTTCATCAAATTCCATCATCTCCTTGGTTAAGAATTCTTCAACTGCTTCTGCTGTGTCTCTTACCGATGACAGGGTTTTGTCCCCTTTTGCAACCTTACCACTATCACCTGTGGTCTTTTCTGTTGGAGTTTTCTCTCCTTCTACAACCTTACTACTATCATCTTCTTTTTCCTTCTCCTCTGCTTCTTGACTGATCTTCTCTTCTACTCTTTCTTCTTCTTTAGATCCGGAGTCTGCAAGGGAAACCAGAGGAGAGATGTTTTCTTGTTCATGGATCTCCTCTTCCGGAGTAGAGGATTCTAAGTCCTTATCTTTTTCTTCACTTGTCTCCTTTACCTCTTCTGCTATAGTCTTAGTAGATTCTTCTTTGTTATCCATTCCCGAGGGATCATCACCTAAATCCTCTATAACAGGAATATTGAATCTTTTATAGGCATTCCAGAGGATTTCTTCTGTTTCTTTTGCCACTTTATCAGTTTCTCCAAGCATGAGCTGATTCATTCTAGCCTTACTTCGGAACTCATCCTTGCAATCTTTGAAGATCATATCCATTTGTTTTGGAGTAATTGAAGGATAGAGCTGAATAGCTATCTGTTCTCTAATCTCTAAGTCCTTAGCCTTGGCATTTTCTTTTCTCATTTCAAGTTCCTTCTCTAAACTTTTAGGAATTAGAGAAATTATTTCAATAAATGCTTTATTGTATATGTTCAAGTACTTAACTGTGGCTTCCTCCAAGATCTTTCTATCTGCATCATTATATGCATCATAGAATTCTGTTATTGGTTGCAGGTTCCCATCCACAGTAACTGCTTTAACTACATCATCTAAGGACAGAGTGGGTCTTTCAACAAACTCTTCTACCTCTGCCTCCTTGTCTTCACTAGATACTTTCTTCTTCTTCATCATCTTCTTGATTTCTTCATCAGATTCTTTCTCTTCTTCATCCTTCTAACTGATATAAGACCTTGTTGCCTTTGTCTTTGTTCTCTTTTCGCCTTTACCAGATGATTTTGCTTCTGGTTTTGATGCCTTTGAGCTCTTAGAAGTGGCAGATGCAGAGCTCTTAGAGGATCTGGTCTAGGAGGGGGTTTCTACCAGAGCACTTTCTTTTTCTGCCTCTTCCTTTTCTTTTTCTATCCTTTCCATCTTTTGTCTATGTGCATCAAGTGCCTCTTTTGAGATGCCATACCTTTTGGCAACATTCTCTACTTCTTTTCTCACTTTTCTCTTCATCTCTGGTTGTCTTAGTTCCACATGAATCTTTATACTCAATTCTTCAAAGGTTCCAAACCTTTCTGCCTTGGGATCCTTAGGCTGACTTAGCATGTGTTGAACATGCAGCTCTACAATTTTCTCATCCACTTCATACCCCATTGGCATGATCCACACTATTCTTGGCTCCACAGCCTCCATTAGGCACTGATCAATTTCTACCATAAAGCACACTGTATCTTTGTACTTCTCAACTAGAGAGTGGGGGATTCTTTCTCTAGCTTGCATCATGCATTGGAAGTTTTTGAAGCAACCCCATAGCGTCGTGTTTTGTGCCTCGGCATCACCAAGCCCATGCAAGTAATCTCTTATCTGAATTGCAACCGGTTTGTTATTTACCATACCCATCCATTGGATCCGGGTAGCTCATTCATGTAGTAAAAGAATAGGCAGAGTATCAAACCACCGTATTTGAAAGAATTCTTCTTATCCTTCTTTATCTTTTGCAGATTCTCCAAAAGTTGGTTCAGAAGGAGCTCCCAAAGATCATAGTCTGCATTCTTCCTCAACATTTCATAAGCAGTATATACAGCAGTTCTGGATACTGAATTCTCCCAGCTGGAGTGATATATCTTATATCCAATTATCATTGATACAAACTTGATATCCGGATCTGTGATATCCTCAATTGTCATTTCTCTTTTATCAAATTTTGATCCGGTAGCCTCACTTACAATTTGGTTTTTGACAGATTTGAGAGTAGGCATCCCACCGGTTGAGTGTAATCCGGTTACTGCCCTAATGGCATCCTTAGTGATCTTAAACAACATGTTCAACCACATGAAGTTGTCATGCATTCTGCTCAAAATATACCGGACCCATTCATCTTCTGGAAAACAGGGGAAATGAATGCACTGTACAAAATGTTTGTCTCAGATAGCCTTATACTGAGCTTTGAGATCAAAAGAGTCATCTATTAACTGATTGTGATAGATATCTGATAGCTTGGATTCTCCAAACTCTTCAATGTTTGCATGAATGTATGCCCTAACGTCTTCAACATGCAAAACCCCATGTGGAATACTGGAAAATGCACCTAAAGGATCCACTTCTAGAGATTTGTAGGGATGTTTCTTAAATTTAGGGTGCAGCCTATCAGAAATCTTCACAACATTCAGAGTAGTCATCTTTAAAGATTCAGAGAAAGAACAGAAAATACCTCTTACGCCTTTTAGGGTTCACAGAATGAGCCGAAGAGATCACCAGTTGATTTGAATTCTGTGAATGATCCTTGAGAGAGATGAGGCAAGTTTGTTTGCAGAGCTCTTCTTGTCTATTTCACTAAAGCAAATGTGCAAATGAAGAGTAAATGAACCCTTTTATCACTGAGCAAACCCTAATTTCACATTGCAATAATTGTGCAACTCAAGTCATTCCGGTTGCCTTGTTCTCCTTGTTCTGAGAAAGATCTTTTTCTGGATCACTGAGATATGCTTTGAATTATACTTGGTGATTATTGACAATCTATCTTTCTTTCCTCAATCATTTAATCTATCCGCAGATCATGATTCCTCAATTTTGAATCAAACCGGATCTAACTGCAAAGACCTGCTTCTTACAGGATGACTGTAAAACTGGATCTATCTTGGAAGATTTGACTCTTCAAACCTTAGTGCAGATCTTTCATATCTTTACCAAACCTTCTTTATATGTTTCTCTGAGAATCCTTTAATCTGCAACCTTTTATGTGCCAATTTTGGGCACCTAATGACTCACTGGGGGAAAATGTTTTTCTTTTGTTACTCCCCCTGAGCCAGAGCTCATCTATTTAGTTTTCGGAAGGAATATCAGCACCAGATTTTGGTGCAGATCCATCCTCAACATTTTCTGTACTCCTCTTTACCCAAATCTTGTTCATCTCCCTTTGAATTTCATCCACATTCATTTTTCCTTTTCCTTTGTCTTGGTTTTGATTATGATGTACCGGACCCTTATTGTTTTGATTCTTACTTCTGCAGAATTTGACAGTATGACTAAATCTATTGCAATTGTAGCAGACAACATTTCTTTGAATATTTGACTGATATCCTCTTGATCTACACTGATTAGCCATATGTCCCATTCTATTGCATGCAAAGCATCTTCTATTGAATGAATTGTTTATTTGCATATTTCTACACTCATGAGATTTGTGACCATACCTTTTGCAATTGAAACACTGTCCGGAGAAGGATGAATTAGTTTGGTTCATTCTTCTTTTGCACTAATTTGCTTTATGACTAAAATTATTACAGTTGTGGTAGTATCCATTGAAGGATGGATATCTTTGAGCATTGGGTTGCCTTACCGGAGGTCTTCTAGGCCTGTTTCTTGGATTTTCTGATATGGAGTTCTTCTGACTAGATCCAGAGCTTTCACCTTTCTCATACCCCAAGCCTTGCTTGTCATCTACCCTCTTTTGGCTTTGAAGAAGAACTTCAAGTTGGGTAGAGCTTATCTTGAATTTCTCTTTGTATTCATTTGTTATTTGAAGATCCTTTTTAAGAGTGTCAATCTGATTCTCAAGTTGTTCTTTATTATCCCTAGCTTCTTCAAGCTCAGATTCAAGATGCCTGATTATTCTATCCATTTTGTGGTAGTCTTCTGATTTCTCTTTGAGAGATTGTCTTAGATCATCTTTAGTTTTCCTTTTCTCTTTAATTTCTTGGGTAAATTTCATAACTCCTGATTCCATTTCATGTTTTACCATAATGACCTCTTTTGATAACTTTTCACATAACTTGGTTTTCTCCTTCAGATCTTCATTTGTATCATTGTCTTCACTTTGACTTGCCAATTGCTGAAGTAGATCCTTTCTCTTTTTTATAGAGATACTCAGTTTCTCTTTTAGTTCATTTATGAAATCATCAGCCTGTTTGAGTCTTTCCTTCAATTCATTGACTTCAGAGTTAGATTGCTCTAGATCATCTAGGGCAGACTGAAGTTGTTCCCTCATACCATACACATCCATTTGAATTCCCAGATCTTCCTCAAGCTGTTAGGCTCTGTTTGGAGGAACTTAGCTCTGATACCAATTGTTGATAACTAAGAGGGGGGGTGAATCAGTTATCTTAATTATTTCAACTTTCTGATCTTCCTTAACAATTAATGCAACATTAAATCATAGAAGCAAACATAACCATGAAATGGAAATAACATCAATACACATGACATAATGATTTTGACGTGGAAAACCCTGTTAAGGGAAAAAAACCACGGGGTGATTAACCCAAGATTGTATTCTCTGTTAAAAGAATAAGATAGTACAAAATGGCATTTGCCAATTAGGGCTCACTGCCCAAGCACACTGCTCACAAGAGGCTCACTGCCTATAATAGTTTATACAAGGAAACTAGATACTTGAATTGATGAGAAGCATCCACATATGCTGAGGTTCAGTTCCGGTTAGGTTCAATACACTGATTCACTGCACTTCATTCTTCCTCTTCTTGGTGCTGCTGTCTTGTCACATATCAAACCTGCCTTACTATTTCCACACTGCTCTTCTGCTTTTATTAGTATACCTCAACACACACACTCCTTCATACCAAAATCAATCTGATATATATATCCGCATCAAGGATTTCATCCACTTTCTAGTCGACATCCAGAATACTTACTATTTTCCCAAACTCTTGGTCTGTCAGCTGAATCCTTACTTATCAAGTGATGCGTATCAAAGAGATGCTTATCGAAGTCATCAATCATATCGGCCAATCATGAATGATACCTTAAGAAACTTGATCACAAACAATAACTCATCCAGATTAAGATCTGATGCTCTACCAATCAGTTCTTCCTCTGTCAACTCTGCCAAATAGGAGCCTAACACTTAGGTGCTCATATCTTTTCACTCTTTCATCACTGGAGGCTCAATCTCTAGAATGTATCAGTCAAGGTACACCTCTTGACTTCCCCAAGTCCACACTTTACTAAGATACTTCCTCTAAGAGATCTGGACCTGACTGTTGGACCTTGCCACATGCTCTGTTCTTGCTTATTGGACCGTAACACTCTTCAATCTGACTTCTGGTATAGGCACGCCATGTCCTACAGATGTGTGGGATGAACTTTGTTGCCATCAATGACAGCAATCTTGAAGCTACAATGTGTCTCTTGCCAACAGTAACAATACCGAATTACAAAAGAGACTCACTGCCAAAGGGCTCACTGCCCAAGGACTCACTGTCCAAGGAAATGCTCACTACCATTAGGGTGGCTCACTACCAAGGGGTTGGCTCACTGCTAGGAGGGGTGGCTCACTGCCATGAAATGATATAATAGCATCTACAACATGCCTGAGTTCAATTCCATTAAAGCACAATACAAATCACCTTCACTGCCCTTACAACACACACACTCTCATCTTCACATCTTTGCATCCCCCACATCAACACACAGATTCATTACATTTATTTATACCAATCATCAACCTTGAAACATACATAAAGGTTGGCAATACAATCTACAACCTTTGGAACAATCTCCAAGGTTGGCAAACATACATAATTCAAATTAAGTCTGGACCTAAAAAAGCTTGCAGAGAAAATGAATGAAGGAGGAACACTTCACAGCTTAGCTTAGACTTAAATACATCTTCACGCATTTCAGCATGCTTCTATAATGCATGAAACACATCCACAAAGATTGTTAGCATCCAAGTCGGCCAAACTTGTGCAAACACCAAGAATACTTAGACACATGCTTCTAAGAACTTCATCATAGCTTGTGGATCAAGCACACACCTTTAACACATTATAGAGATATTCATGAACAACATAAAGTCACCTAGGAGCTGACAAATTCATCCACAATAGATCTCACTTGAAGACAACAAATATCACTTGAAAACAAATCACATACTACTCACAACAAACACTGTCAAACTCTGCTAATCAATAACTTGCTTTCTAGAGCACCAAATCACAAATCCTTTGGAATGAAGATAGCTAAGGACCTTATAAACTTAAGTCCAGAACTGCAAGACTAGAAACGAAACTGTGGAGGAATGCAGAGCAAAATACTTTCTCCCCGTCACACTGCAAATGCTTCCAGGCACAGTCTTCAAACTGGTGAATAGAACTTCTACTGCACAACGATCTAGACCACCAAATTCTAGATTTAGCATCTTCAAACACTTCTCTAAATCATATCCAAATCTCATACTCTGGTCTTCAACATAGAAGAAATGCGGAGCAAAAACTTAGACAATATCCTGTAAGCCAGAATATATCTTCACAACTCTGTCTTCAATATGAACCAATTTTTCTCAAAAGCACTTGGATACTCAATATTATTATCATATTTAGAAGTTATACAACATAATATAAAGCAACTAACTCATCACAATCAAGTAACAAAACAAGAGCACAATTGACACTAATGACAACACAAACATGTTGACATCAATGACAACACCGATTAGCACATAATTGCAACAATCTCCCCCTGACAAAATAAACACCATGTTCCACCATCAAGACACAACTTTGTATTAGAACTCCCCCTTTCTCTTTACACATCTACTTTCTTTTTCTCTAAGTTTTTTCACATGAACTCTCTCCCCCTTTGACATCAATGGCAAAGGGCAACACATCTCTTTCCATTGCAGATACTTGCACTTGTTTTTAACTACCCTGAATGCTTCCTTCAGTCTGCAACATTCTTCAGTATCACTACCTACTCCCCCTAAGAGGTAGCCTCCATCATCGGTCTAGAAAGGAATGACTCCTGGACCACACTAGACTGATGCACTTCCTTATGTATCTAGTTCATGGAGGAAACATCTATAGCAGAGGTTGGCACAAGCATATTCTTGACTCCATTTATATCCTTGTTGATCAATGTCTTGTTTATCTCCTTTAGATCATCCTTTTGCACTATTTTCTTCCTTTCTATGGGGTTATCCTTCTTCATGTTCCTTCTTCTATAGAACTTTACAATGTGTCCAGGCCTATTGAAATCATAACACATAGCATTTCTTTGATCGTTGTTCCTTCCATTCATTTTGGACCTGCATTGGTTAGCCTTGTGTCCAAATCTATTGCATTTAAAGAAACTACCACTGAAGGATTGAGTATTCCTTTCATTACTATAACCCTTACTTATCTGACTTCTACATTCACTGGATTTATGACCAACTCTCTTGCAAGTAAAGCACTGACTAGAGAAAGATGGAACATTTTGATTCATCCTACTCCTACATTGAGTAGCCTTATGACTAAATTTATTGCATGAATGAAAATAACCATTGAAAGATGGATACCTTTGAGCATTTGGTTGCCTGATCGATGGTTTTCTTGGTCCACTCCTTTGATTCTAGATCTTCTTGCCTTTGTCCTCCTTGTTTTCAACATTCACTGTTTGACCTGATTTGGAGCATTCGCCTTTCTCAAGTCCCAAGCCTTCTTTGTCATCAGAGCTCTTCTGACTATCAATTATCTCATCAATTTTTTCTAAACTTATCTTGAGTTTTTCTTCATACTTCTTTTCCTTCTCCAAGTTTGACTTCAAGTTCACAACTTCCTGCTCAAGCTTTGTGCAGTCTTCAGTTTTATCTTTCAAACATTCCTCAATTCTTGTTTTTTCTTTATTTTCTAACCTCAATTTTTCACTATACTCTTTATGTCTTTGTTTAAGCTTCTTGAATTGCTCTCTTAAATTTATGATGTATTCATTTGCTTCTCTAATATTCTCCTTTAAGTCTATGTTTTCTTCTTCAGATCTTTCTAGGTCTTTGAGAGAAATTTTGAGTTCTTCAATGTCACCAAACAAACATTCTTCTAAAGATTTGATATCATTGCAGGCCTCAGTCACTGTTTTAGATTCAACTTTAGAAATTAAACACATGTTTATTTGTTATTCAATAGCTCTGTATCCTGTCAATTCACATTTTCTTTTATCACTAATGATCTGACACTCTTCTTGTATTTCATCTTGCATTTCATTTTCTTCAGTCTCTTCTTCTTTTCTAGGCTGTAATTCCATTTTTGTAGTATTTTATTTTTCTCTGTAAGGGAACCCATATGAATCTGATACATTTTCATTGACTTCTGAATACTTATGTATGTCTTCATCAACCTTGACATTGGTACTTTCAACAATCTTCCCTAGTCTCTTGTTATAGCACTAGTAAGATTTGCTCCAAGATGAATACCCAAGAAAAATACCTTCATCATACTTTGCATCATCCTTTCCTATTTCTTCTTTTCTTCTAATAAAACATTTGCTTCCAAATTTTTTGAAATATTTAGCAGTGGGAGTCTTTCCATACCATAGTTCAAAGGGAGTTAGATTTCATCATTTGATTTCACCTGTACTTTGTTTTATGTGTAGACAACAGTCTGAATTGCTTCTCTCCAAAATATTTCCAGTAGAATTTCTTCCCCTATCATTGTCCTTGTAGCTTCTTGAATAGTCCTATTCTTTATTTCCATCACTCTATTCTGCTGTGGAATTCTAGGATCAGATAGCTATCTCTTTATCCCATGATTCTCACAGAACACATTAAACTTATTAGAAGTAAAATCTTCTCCTCTGTTAGACTTCAAACATGTGATCTTCATATCCAACTCATTTTCAACCATTGCTTTAAATTCTTTAAACCCATCTAGGGCTTCTGATTTTTCTTTAAGAAAAGTAAGACAAGTCATTCTAGAATAATCATCAATGAATAACATAAAATACCTGTTATCATGGAAAATTCTTACTCTTGTAGGACCATAAAGGTTTGCATGAACCAACTCCAATAGTCTGGTAGAGGATTTTTCTTCATCTTGTAAGCTTCTACTTGTTTTCTTTCCATCTTGACACTCCTTGCAGATGATATTGTTAGGTTTTGTAATCTCTGGTAGGTCTTTCACAATCGACCTAAACTTAATCTTACTAGATCATCAAGATTGGTATGACACAATCTCCTATGCCAGATCCAACACTCACTAATCTGAGTCATAGAACAATAATAATCACCTTCTTTGAGATGATAGAGGTTTCCTTTTGTCCTTTATCTAGCAGCTATCACAATTCTGGATTTGTCTTTGATCTCAAAAACATCATTTTGAAATACAAGACTGTATCCTTTTCTACACAACTATCCAACACTCAAGAGATTTTTCTCTAAACTTTTAACATAAAGAACATTAGTATAATTTTTTCCATCGAGATTGATTGATCCTTTTCCACATATCTTAGCAGTATAGTTATCTCCAAATATAACTAATCCTTCATCACATTTCTCAAAATTAATAAACTTACTTCTGTCACCAGTCATATGATTTGAGCAACTACTGTCAATAACCCAATAATTCTTTTCTTGAAAACTATCAGGACTTACCTCTAGATCATTTTATTTCATACATTCCTTAGGGCCAACACTACAAATGTCATCCTTTAAATTAGTGAGAAAGCAGTCATTATCTTCATTATCTTCAACATCATAGTAGGTTCTCGTAGAAATTCTACTTTTATTTTCTTCTTTCTTACTTCTGAAATTTCTCTTTGGACATCTTGATGTATAATGACCAATTTCACCATACTTGAAACACTTGAGAGGCAACTTATCCTTATGCATATCATTATCGAATTTTCTTCTTCTCTCAGAGTTAGCTTCCATATTAACAACAATCTTCTGATCTATTTTCATAGTTTCTTTAGGTTTGCTAGTCTTGAATGTAGTTACAACTAAATTGTAGACAACATATCCAAATAGCTTCCTATTCTCATATTTCAGGAAAAAAGCAGAGAAACATCATTCTTGTGCATCATCCTAGATCTACCTTAAGCTATTAGGCTTTCTTCCAAGGAACCAGGCACTGATACCAATTGTTGAAGGCACAAGACAACTGAGAGGGAGGGGAGTGAATTAGTTGTATCCAAAACTTTAACTTTTCTTAAACAATATCACATTCACATTCAATTAATTTAATCTATTATGAAGATTAAACATGAAGTGTAGAAACAAAAGTTAAACACATCAACACCATACACACATGAACACCAAATTTTTACGTGGAAAACCCTAAAATGGAAAAAACATGGTGAGTTTTAGCTCACAATATAATGTAGTAACAATACTGAATTACAAAAGAGGCTCACTACCCAAGGACTCACTGTTTAAAGAAATGCTCATTGCAAATATGGCTCACTACCATTAGGGTGGCTCACTGCCAAAGGGTGGCTCACTGCTGAGGGGCTGGCTCACTACCAGGAGGGGTGGCTCACTTCCATGAATTGATATAATAACATCTAAAACATGCCTGAGTTTAGTTCCATTGAAGCACAATACAAATCACCTTCACTGCTCTTACAACACACACTCTCATCTTCACATCTTTGCATCCCCCACATCAACACATGGATTCATTACATTTATTTATACCAATCATCAACCTTGAAACACACATCAAGGTCGGCAATACAATCTACAACCTTTGGAACAATCCCCAAGGTCAAAAAACATACATAATTCAAATTAGGTTTGGACGTAAACAAAATTGTAGAGAAAATGAAAGGAGTAACACTTCACAGCTTATCTTGGACTTAAATACATCTTCACACATTTCAGCATGCTTTTACAATCCATGAAACACATCCTCAAAGAGTGTTAGCATCCAAGTTGGCCAAACTTGTGCAAACACCAAGAATACTAAACACACACTTCTAAGAACTTCATCATAGCTTGCGGATCAAACACACACCTTTAACACATTTTGGAGACATCCATGAACAAATAAAGTCACCTGGGAGCTGACAAATCTAGTTGCAACAGATCTCACTTGAAGACAACAAATATCACTTGAAAACAAATCACAGACTGCTCACAACAAACACTGTCAAAATCTGCTAATAAATAACTTGCTTTTTGGAGCCCCAAATCACAAATCCTTTGGAATGAAGATTTCTAAGGACATTAGAAACTTAAGTCCAGAGCTGCAAGATGAAAAACCAAACTGCGGAGGAATGCAGAGTAAAATACTTTCTCCCTGTCACACTACAAATGCTGCCAGGCACGATCTTCAAACTGGTGAATATAAATTCTACTGCATAGCGATCTAGACCACTAAATTATGGATTTAGCATCTTCAAACACTTCTCTAAATCATATCCAAATATCATACTCTAGTCTTCAATGCAGAAGAAATGCGAAGCAAAAACTTAGACAGTATCATGTAAGCCAGAATATATCTTCACAACTCTGTCTTCAGTATGAACCAACGTTTCTCAAAAGTACTTGGATACTCAATATTCTTATCATCTTTAGAACTTATACAACATAATATAAAGCAACTAGCTCATCACAATCAAGTAACAAAACAAGAGCACAGTTGACACTAATGAAAACACAAACATGTTGACACCAATGACAACACCGATTAGCACATCCTTGCACCATCATGTTCAAAATCCAAATACACCCAAACCCATTAAAAAATTATACTCCAACAACAATCCTAAATACAACAACAACAATCCCACATACAAAAACTCATGACCACCCAACAATTCCAAACCCAACAACAAGTCTAAACACAACCACAATTCCAAACACCGCAACATCAACAACAATCTTCATTTAATCCATCCACCACATCACCCAATGAGACACCCGACATGCAAACACTTATGAGACTAATGTTTGATGACATACAAAAAGGGAATCAAAAGAAGAAGTACACTTTTGAAGAAGTTTGTCCATACCCATATGACAAGTCTCTAGTTACGACTCCTTTTCCTCCAAATTTTGAAGTACCAAAGTTCAATAAATACAAAGGAAAGAGTGATCCTAAAGACCATCTAAGAGAATTCTTTATAGCATGTATGGACATGTATAGCCTATGATGACACTTACTTGATGAGACTTTTCCCTTGTAGTTTGGGGGGTCAAGCCACTAAATGGTTTTCTCATCTTCCCCATGGCATTAAAAATTTCAAAGAGCTTTCGATAAATTTATAACTCACTTTTTACTTACTTTATGATAATTTTCCCTTGTATTTTGTGGGGTCAAGCCACTAAATGGTTCGCTCATCTTCCTCATGGCATTAAAAATTTGAAAGATCTTTCGATAAATTTATAACTCACTTTTCATTCAACACTGAACATGAGATGTCCACAACCAACCTTTGCAATGCTAAAAAAAGAAAAGGAGAATCACTTGTCGCTTTCTTACAACATTGGAGAAATCTCACTAGTAAGGTCCCTCATGCTATTCCTAAGAAATAACTTGTCAATATCTCCATGCAAAACTTAAACCAAGAAATGGCATTCCACTTACAAATGCAATGTGTTGACAATTTTGAAGAAATTATGGATAAAGGTACAACTATAGAGAAATCCCTAAGAGAAAAAGGGCTTGTCAAAATATTCAAAGACAATAAGGACTCCAATAACAACCAACCCAATGACAAATCTTGATTCTGGTCCAAGAATAAGAATATCGTCAATTATGGTGTGACGAATTCTAGGCTTGTACAAAACTTTCAAAATCCTCCATTGGCACTTCAAACACCTTCACCATCAAATGCAAAAACTACTCCTCCCACAAATAATCCTATTCAAAGATTAATACCTAGACATAAATTCACAAACTTGGGAGAACCCATGGAGATTGTTTTTTGAAAACTTTTAAATCATGACATCATTAAGTTACCCAAGATCAAACCTTATGCAAAAAATTCTATCAAACCCCATTGATATAATGACAATGAGTGTTGTGAGTATCATAGAATCAAGGGACACAAAACCAACAAGTGCATGAGACTTAAGATCTACATCCAAGATCTTATAGATCAAGGGGAAGTAACTATAGATGAACCTACTCCAAAGTTGTCTAATGAGAAATTAAGAGCCTATCAAGATCCATTCTTATATCATGGTCAAGGTAGTTCTTCTTCCAACAATAATAATAATCATGCCAATAAGGTCAATTTCTCCCCTTCATATGATTCTATTGTGGGTCTTATTGAAACTTGCCCTACACAAGTGGCCACCATCACCATAATACCTCATTTTATTGATTGTGCGGCATTACCACCCATCGTAGTCGTATCACTATTCAAAGAGCCCCACCCTTGTCTATGCCATTCTTGTCCATGACACCTCCTACATATTGTAAGGAAAGCAAAGGTGTGAATACAGCTTCCCTAATGTTAATTCAAAGGAGATAATGTAGACAGGTAAATTTCAACTTAAAAACTATAGATAAACACACCAGAAAAATAGAATAAACATTCCAAACAACAAAGAATGACACCAGATTTATGTGGGAAAACCCTTTCGGGTAAAAAAACCCACCACCACAAGAGAGACTATCTTTATTACAGTAAACTGAATAGTTACAATAAAGATCCTAGCTCAATTGTTCAGGTATCGATTCTCTACCATTATACAAAAAAAACTATTTTCTTACATATGTACATCTACAGAAAAAATTATATAATCGAATCGTTTCATCAATCATGACGAGCCCTCCAAATCTGTATAAAAACCACAGCCTTCAAGAGCAAATAAAAAATTGTTTTCACTTTTGCCCTAACTGCTCATTTCAACTGAATCAGCATCGCTATCCCAACTGTCGCGTAACTGTCGTCTAACAGTTCACATATTCATGAGAAACGTTAGTCCCACATGCATTAGACATCAGGCGTAACAGTAATATATATACACACCCAAAAGAACATTGATTGTCGACACATATGCCAACTAGACCAACGCGTTTACCATTCACCGTCCATCAGAAAGACACTAGCAGTCGGAGAGATATCTCTAAACATCACTAATGATAATTTTCTTACCGATATCCAAACCTTCAATCTCCATCGGTTGAACCATTGAACCTGTGGAACCATCGAACCATCGGTTGAACCATTGAATCACAAAACCTGTCGGATAAAGTTCAAACCTTCACCGAAGTATCCAAGGCATATCGGTTGAACCATCGAACCCGATGAACCTGACTCGCAAAGTTCAAAGCTTCACCGAAGTATCCAATGCATAAAGGTTGAACCATTGAACCCGACGAACGAAGTTCAAGAGTTCACCGACAGTTCAACCTTTGCCGATGAACAATGATGAAAACCAACGAATGAATGAATGAGGTTCCAAGCAGTAACTTGAGACATTAATTCTCTTCAATCTCCCACTTGGCAAAGAGATTACTGCTACCTTGTAATCCTCATTTGATTACAGAAAATTATGGGCCCGAAGACCCATTTCATCTGAACACCATTTTAACTTCGCCGTGCTCACTGGTTTAGTTAAGGCATCAACGACATTTTCCAAAGTGTCAATTTTTTTCCAGCTTCACCTTCCTGTCTTCCACCATATCACGAACAAAGTGATATTGGACATCAATATGTTTTTAGCATGAAATGTAGGATTCTTCACCAAACATATAGCACTTTGACTGTCACAGTGTATTTGTATCTGCCCGACATGAAAACCAACATCAGAACACAACCTCTTCAACCAAATGGCTTCTTGGCATGCACGAGTAGCTGCCATGTACTCTGCCTCTATTGTGGACAAAGCGACTACAGCCTGCCGCTTGTTCATCCAACTGATAGCACCACCATTTAATGTGAATACATATCCACTAGTGGATCTTCTACTGTCAATGTCCCCTGCCCAATCAGAATCAACATAACCCTGAATGCTTATAGACCTCTGAGATCCAATTGAGTTTCCATGATAGCAAATAGTATAATCAGAAGTTCCCTTCAAATACCTCATAACTCTTTTCACAGCATCCCAATGTGATCTACCTGGATTCACCATAAATCGGCTCAAAAATCCCACTGCTTGGGCAATGTCTGGTCTGGTACAGACCATTGCGTACATTAAACTACCAACAACACTTGCATAAGGCACTTTTTTCATGTCGTCAATTTCATTCAAAGATTCTAGATAATCTTCAACAGATAGTTTCATTCCTTGCAAAACTGGAACAACTAGTTGTTTAGAATCAGACATATTAAATTTATCAGGAACATTGGTAATATATTTGCTGTGGCTGAGCCAAAGCTTTCTTTTAGATCTGTCCCTTTTGATTTCCATTCCCAGAATGTACTTTGCTGCCCCTAGATTCTTCATTTCAAATTTCAAGGACAACTAAGCTTTTAAATCTGAGATCATCCCCTTACCATTGCCAATGAATAACATGTCATCCACATACAGTGCAATTATAAGAATTTGATCACCATTAGTTTTATAATAAACACAGTGATTAGATTTAGATCTCACATATTCTAAAGATAGAACATACGTATTGAATTTTTGATACCACATTCAAGGAGATTGCTTCAAACCATAAAGAGACTTCTTAAGTTTACATACCAGATGTTCTTTACCTTTTACCACAAAATGTTCTGGCTGGGACATATAAATTTCTTCTTCAAGGTCCCCATGAAGAAATGCTGTTGTCACATCCATCTGCTCAATTTCAAAATCATATGCTACTACAAGTGAGAACAGAAATCTAATGGATGTCAGCTTAGCTACAGGAGAAAAGATTTCTCCATAATCTATACCTTCCTTTTGGGAATACCCCTTAGCAACCAATCTTGCCGTGTACTTATCAATACTACCATCTGGACCATATTTCTTTTTAAATACCCACTTACAGCCCACAGGTCTTCTACCTTCAGGCAAGGGTACCAGATCCTAGGTTCCATTTTTCTCCAATGATGACATTTCATTATTCATGGCTTCCAACCAAGAATCTGAATCAAATAAACTAATAGCTTCTTTCACAGTCCTAGGTTCATCAGTATCAGTAAGTAAAGCATAGGCATAACTTGAATCAAGTACTAAAAATCCATACCTATCTGGTTGTCTTCTTTCATGTGTAGACCGCCTCAATGGTTGAGGTGCAGGTTCAGGTTCTTGCTCTGGATCTGAATCTTCGGAGCTACTTGAACTCACATCTGAATCATCTACACTTGGTGTTTGTTGTTCCTCTTTTACAGGGGTTAGAGAAATATTAACAACACTCTTTTCTTTCTTCTTTTCTGTCTTCTCCAGCTGAGGATCAATAACCAAAGGTTTCAACTCTCTGAAAATTACATTCCTGCTGTAAATTACTTTTTCAATTTCAGGATTCCAAAGCTTGTACCCTTTAACACTGACTCCATAGCCAATAAAGATACATTTGACTGCCTTGTAATCTAGCTTAGACCTTTTTACCTCAGGAATATGAGCATATGCCTCAAAGCCAAAGACACGAAGATGTCACAAAGAGGGCTTCTTTCTAGACCACGCTTCCATAGGCGTCTTATCAACCAATGCTAAAGTAGGAGAACGGTTCAGTAAGTAACAAGCTGTAGCAACTGCCTCAGCCCAGAACCTTTGTTCAAGACTAGCATAACTCAACATACTTCTTGCTTTCTCCATCAATGATCTATTCAACCTTTCAGCAACTCTATTTTGCTGTGGAGTATAAGGTGTAGTCTTATGCCTTTTTATACCATGATCTACACAATATTTATCAAAATCCGCATTGCAATATTCACCACCGTTATCTGTTCTCAAGCATTTTATTTTTCTACCAGTCTGATTTTCCACAAGAGTTTTAAATTCTTTAAACCGACTGAACACTTCTGATTTATTTTACAAAAAATATACAAATTCCCTCCTTGAATAATCATCAATAAACGATACGTAGTATCTTGATTTAGCTAAAGAAGGAACATCAACTGGACCAAAGACATCAGAATGTACATAGTCCAGAACACCAGAAGATTTATGAGAACTAGAGTAAAAAGAAACACGGTTCTGTTTTCCATATATACAATGTTCACAGAAATTGAACTCTAGATTACAATCAATCAACCCATCTACCAGGGTTTTATTTTTCAAGGTTTTTAAACCTTTTTCACCTATGTGACCAAGTCTATGATGCCAGAGCATTGTTTTCTCTGCAGGAAGTTTAACTTCCATAGAGTTTGCATCATGTGTTACAATAGTAGCTTTTTCAGATTTCGCAGAGACACTATTACAGCACACTAGTTTAGCATCTAACCTATACAGAGTTCCAATGCATTCACCCTTTGCCAGTACAATAGAACCTCTAGTCATCTTACAACCACCATTCACAAAAGTAACTTGCACACCAACATCATTAAGCTTACTAACAGAAAGTAAATTTTGAGCCAGACCTGGGATGTGCAATACTCCATTCATTCCCTTTATCTTGCCATCCGGGAACCGGATTTTGACTCGTCCTCGGCCAACAATTTCCAGTGTTGAATCACTTGCCAGGAACACCTTCCCACCAACATATGGTTCATAATTTGTGAACCACTCTCTGTGAGATGTCATATGAAAAGATGCTCCTGAATCCACCAGCCACACATCTTCAGATGCAGGCATTGCCAAGGCAGCAATGAAGGCATCAGCATCACTCTGAGAAGAATCATTGTCAGAAGAGTTCTTCTTCTTCTTTTTCTCCTCTTTGCAGTCTCTTCTGATGTGTCCTTTCTGCCCACAATTCCAGCACTTCACCTTGGACTTTGTGCCAAGAGATTTTGATCTCCCCTCTGATTTGGACTTAGACTTCTTGTCCTTCTTCTTACCATTTTCCTTTGATCTACCTCGAATAGACAGGGCCTCTTTAGCTATCTCAGAAGATTTCCTCTGCATCTCTTCAGATAACAACGAGATAACAACTACTTTAGTTGTAAACGTGGTTGTTGTACTTCCAATAGCCATCACAAGATGATCCCATGAGTCAGGTAAGGAACACAATAGAAGCATACAGAGGTCTTCCTCTTCTATTTTTACACCTACAAATGTCAACTGTGTAACAATCAGATTAAATGTGTTCAGATGGTTTGCTACAGATGCACCTTCATCCATCTTCAGAGAATACAACTTCTTTCTGAGGAACAGTTTATTCACCAAGGACTTGCCCTGGTAAATATCTCCCAACTTCTTCCACAAATCTTTGTCTGACTTCTCTTCATGGACGTTCAATAGAACAAAATCCACAAGACTTAATCTTATCAGTCCTCTGGCTTTTCTATCAGCTAGGTCCCAATCTTCTTGTTTCATACTTGCAAGTTTAACCCCAGACACAGCAACCCAAAGATCTCTGTCGACCAGTAAATCTTCATCCTTAATCTTCCATAACTCAAAGTTTGTGCCATTGAACTTTTCAATGTCTATTTTTCCTGATGTACTTTCCATCTTATTTAACAGAATAGACCTCTACAGAACTCCCACTCACTGAACTATCACAAAAAACCCAACCTACCAACAAGGATAACACAACTAGCCAGGCTTTGATACCACTTGTAAGGAAAGCAGAGGTGTGGAATACAGCTTCCCTAATATTAATTCAAAGGAGATAATGCAGACAGGTAAATTTCAATTTAAAAACTACAGATAAACACACTAGAAAATTAGAATAAACATTCCAGACAACAAAGAATGACACCAGATTTACGTGGGAAAACCTTTTTAGGTAAAAAAACCCACCACCACAAGAGAGACTATCTTTATTATAGTAAACTGAATAGTTATAATAAAGATCCCAGCTCAATAGCTCAGGTATCGATTCTCTACCATTATACAAAAAAACTATTTTCTTACATCTGTACATCTACAGAAAAAAACTGTATAATCAAATCGTTTCATCAATCATGACGAGCCCTCCAAATCTGTATAAAAACCATAGCCTTCAAGAGCAAATAAAAAACCATTTTCACTTCTGCCCTAACTCATCATCGCTGTCCCAACCATCGTGTAATTATCGTCTGACAGTTCACATATTCGTGAGAAACGTTAGTCCCACATGCATTAGACATCGGACGTAGCAGTAATGTATATACACGCCCAAAAGAACATTAACTATTGACACATATGCCGACTAGACCAATGAGTTTACCATTCACCGTCCATCAGAAAGACACTAGCAGTCGGAGAGATATCTCTAAACATCGCTGATGATAATTTTCTTACCGATGTCCAAACCTTCAATCTCCATCAATTGAACCATTGAACCTGTGGAACCATCGAACCATCGGTTGAACCATTGAACCATAGAACCTGTCGGACAAAGTTCAAACCTTCACCGAAGTATCCAAGGCATATCGGTTGAACCATTGAACCTGATGAACCCAATGAACCAGACTCACGAAGTTCAAACCTTCACTGAAGTATCCAATGCATAAAGGTTGAACCATTGAACCCGATGAATGAAGTTCAAGAGTTCACCGATAGTTCAACCTTTGCCGATGAATGATGATGAAAACCAACAAATGAATGAATGAGATTCCAAGTAGTAACTTGAGACATTAATTCTTTTCACATATAATATCCTT
This sequence comes from Cunninghamia lanceolata, assembly GCA_027924645.1. Lineage (NCBI taxonomy): Eukaryota > Viridiplantae > Streptophyta > Pinopsida > Cupressales > Cupressaceae > Cunninghamia > Cunninghamia lanceolata. The sequence goes on along the minus strand of BSBN01000378.1, from coordinate 3,959,369 downwards.
GACCACATAAGAAAGACTTCTACACAAATCTTGATCTTAGAGCTTCTTCAAATTTCTCCCATGCATAAAGAGATCTTAGATAAAGCCTTCCTAGAATCCCATGTCCCTAATGATATTAATTTGGAACAATTTCAAGACATGATTGGACACCTTACATCCACTCACCATTTAGTCTAAACCAAAAAAGACATGCTTACCAATGGTCTATCTCATAATGAACCCCTTCACCTAGAAGTCATAATCCATAAACATAAAGTAAAAAGGGTCCTAGTAGATGGTGGATCAGGGATAAAATTATGTACCTTAAGATTGGTTAAACAATTGAGATACTCTATCGTGGTTATTAACAAAAAACATTCTATCAAAATTAAGGCTTATGATGAAGCTGAGAGAAGGTCTGAAGGCATTATCAAGTTATCTATTGAATTAGGTCCCGCACTCATGGAAATAACTTGTCAAGTTTTAGACCTTGATCTCCCCTATAATATCCTCCTATGACGCCCATGGATTCATGCCATGAAGGTTGTTCCTTCCACTTACCATCAATGCATAAAATTTCCATATAATGACCAAGAAATTACCATATACGCTAACCCACATCCCTTTGAATATTGTCATTTATTGGAAGGATGATAAAAAATTAAATAAATTAAAAAAATCATCAAAATAGTAAAGAGAAATAATCCATCCTATGGTGAAAACCACTTTGGTGGCACCTTGGATAAGTACCATGGTGAAAACCTGTTTACAGGTGCCATGTGTATTAGCCTTGCATTCACCATCTACTAATTATCTATTTGCACTTCCACTCTCTCTCATCTAGCTTGCATACAATCATCCATCTATCATCTCATCATCCTATCATGGCTTGGAAGTATTCACTTAGTGTCATTTCTTGTCACCTCAAACCATTCCCATCCATATCATAAATAAAACCTAGTTTCCATATGACCTTTGGAAAGTAAGTTCCTAAGACTCGTGCATTTCATTCCAAAAAATTCAAAACATTATTAAAATCCAAAAAAATCAAAACATTCTCAAAATCCCAAAAAATCAAATATCAACAACATAAAAATAAGCAATACATTTTACCATACACAACATTCCATAATAAACTTTTTTTTCCATTATGATCATAATGAAACACTTGACATTCAAGCAAGACAACAACACTCATATAATGTGCAATACCTTAATTAAAATCACAAGCATCAGCCTACATGTCGAAATGATATCCAATCACTTCATCAATTGCCACATCATAACAAACAAATAATCATCATCCAACCTCATCTAGGGATATGTCATTCTTGTCATCAGGTGCCTATGCAAACATGATCAATACAACTCTTTGGCAAGAAATACAATGGTTGTGTGACTTATGTCATCATTTGCTCTTTTGTTTTTGGTTTTTATCTTTTCTACCTATCTCCTTCCTATGCTTTATCAAAACCATCTAGATTTGTTCATATCTTGGTGTGTTACAATTAGCAGAGAATGGGACACAGTGTTTTGAGTGATTGTTGGATATTCTTATCACTCTAGCTAATATTCCTATCTTGTGTATGGAAAAAAAGATTTTTGCATACTAGTTGCCCTTTGCATCTAAGGTCATTTTATACCTTTTGTGCATTTGGACTTTAATGCTCTAAGTTTCCTTCCTCACATGTCTATACAAGGTTGTATTATGTTGTACATAAGAATACTCCTTTGTTTGCAGTGTCAAGTCCACACAAAGGATACCCGAGTCATCTTGGTTCCTTATACATTGATGCATACTATCCTACACTAGTAGAATTTTAGCAAATAAATGACTAAGTGACTAAAAAATTTAGTCACAACAAATAAAATGACTAAATTCTACTATTTTTTTGCAACATAGATATAAATGACTAAATAAATGACTAATTTGATCATCGAGTAAAAAACACAACTAAATAATTAGTCACACAAATAAAAATTAGACAATATGATATTAAAGTGGGTAATTAAAAAAAGGAGGGAAATTAAATTTTTTATTTTTGCAAGAAAGGAGGGAACTCTCTTTGTTTTTTTTTGGGGGAAAAGGACTAAAACAACACAGTCTCATGAGGAAAGTTTTAGTTTTGAGAGAAAAAACCCTTACTTGCTGCTTTTACCATTCCAAGATGGATGCCTTCTCTGATGTTTAGTGCTTTGAAGAGGAAGGTTGCAGTGTTTCTGGGCAGTTATCCGAGTTTCATTCAGCTAAGATCATGGGGCAGCTTCATGGCAACATTTCTGAGCATTTTCAATCTTCATTTGCATGGTTGGTTGTTTTCTTTGCCTCTTTTCTGCATTTTTCCATCTTCCTGGGGTTGCTTTGTTTCATTTCTGAGTTGTAGAAGGCAAATAAGGGAGTGTCCTTTCTTCATGTTCTTGCATATCAATGTCTTCTTTGTCCATTTGAAGGCTCTTTTCCTTATTCCCATGGGTTAGGGTTTTCTTTTGTGTTTGATATGCATTTTTAGTTTGAAATGCTACTTTGTAGAGCTCTATTTTATGTATTATGGAGGCAACATTATGCAATAGAAGTTTTCATATTCAAAACCCTTGCAATCTAGCCTTTGGACAATGTTTCAAATCATTATGCTTTGGGATCTAGGGTTTCAAGAGTTCAACAAAGAGACAATGGTTTTGTTTTAGGGATATTGGCTTGTTGCATTTCCATTAAAGCCATTGTGTTAGGTTCATTAAGGAGGTAGTAGTCATAAAAAATGTAGATCAATCTAACTGTGCATCAAAATGAGGATCTAGTCTCTTTGATAAGAAATAGGAATCAATTCACTGCGAGGGTTAGTGATTTTGTAGTGGCTGTGTGCTCAGGTGACTCTTCAACACTACAAAGTTTAGTCTTATTTTCACTTATCAGAATTTGGTATAGTTCACAATGCGGTCATACTTGCAAGATCATATAAAACTACATAATCATATCTCTGCCTATGAACTACAGGTAAGTGCACAGACTTCTTCAATGGAAATGGAGAAAGTTAGCTTCGAATCACTTCTTCCTACTGAAACTGAAACCTCAAGTAGAGATACAAAACCATCCATAAACTGGTCATGGCACAAAGAACCTATTGGAATTTGAAATGGCGAACATTTCTCTAGCAATGACTTGCTAGAGCAGTTGTACACATCTAAAGATAAAAGTGATTTTTTGTGGTATTCAAATAGGTATATATCAGCCCTTATCTCTTATATTCACTAATATTTATTAACTTTTGATAGGAAATATTATTTTGATTATCTAACTTTGCTGGTGTTTTCCAGAATTTGGCTTTGTTGTAAAATCTTCTGGTATATGTGCTTCAAGGTGTAAAAGTTACACAAGAATGATTTTTGATGCTACATTTTATTGTTTTATGAATACAGTGTATATGTTGATGAAGATGAACCCTTATTAAGAACAAGAGTCAAGTATATTTGCATTTTAAGACATGAGGGCATGTACTCCATGTGTTTGTCAATGAACAGTTTGTAGGTAGGCAACAACCCCACTCTATATTTCACATTTCTGGCTACTTATATACTCACAAGTTGATTTTCTTATATTATTTTAGAAGTGGGGGGGATGTGATTGGGTGTGTATTTGTGTTGCTACCTGATTGTTGTTTGTTTTACAGGAACTCAATCAGGAAGTTATACCAATAATTCATTTAGAATGCATATTCCAATCACCTTGAAAGCTGGTACAAATAAGATAGATATACTTAGTGTGACAGTTGGATGGAAGGTTAGATAAAGCCTAAAACCTATAGTCCTCAACAAAAAGTAGAAATATATGTTAATTTTTTGCTTGCTAATACTATCTAGTCCAAAAACTCTAGGATCTTGATGCATGTGATGTGTATAGCGAACTAATGCTCTTTAATGTCAACTTTGATTAAACAGAATTACAGACCATTTTTTAATACATGGGAAGAAGGAATCAATGGTACTGTCATGTTGCTAGGTCTTTTAAATGGCACCAAAGATTTAACCTTTTGGAATCTGTTGAAGATGCTATGCCCTACATTTCCTATAAGTTAATAAATATCAATCTCATATGAGGATATCCTTTCCCATATAGTTTGATAATAAGTGCTAAAGTTCTCTAGCAGTGTAGCAATATTACATGTTATGATAAACAAGCACTGTTATGCATTTTAGTGAAATGTACAATGAACTCAACAAAAGCTTTTACCATTAGCCATGATAGATGGTTGCTATCAAATTGCAGTGTATGGGGTAGAAAAATGGTAAAGCTTTTCCTATAGGATTTTTAGGGAATCCCATGAGTTTAGGGAGACCAATTTTATATTTATGATGTTTGTTTGTTGAGATTTTTCTAGATAAACTCCTCAAGTAATAAAAAGTAGGCAACTATCCAATACTGACCCAATCCAAACTTACAGTGACAAAGGTAAACAGATGTAGAATTTATTATACCAATTCCCAAGCTCTGGTATAATAAAACATTTTCTTTATTTTTAAGGCTCCAAGTTCACTTTTAACTTTTATCATGCTCTTTGAGTTTCAGGTTTTAGATTAGTAAGTCACACATATGCATGGTAGGTGATAGATTGGACACTGATATTTCATTTGGCCAAAATGGTGGCTACAAAATGCTTCTTGTTCTTCAGGTAATACGGAAACTATTTTTGTCTTTTCCCTTTCCTAGCATTGAATGTGTATCCATATTATGTTTAAACATTTCAAAGGTCTCACATTCATGTTAGCAGTCCTATTTTCTTTATCATATCTTTGGCATGACTTACATACAATGAACATAAAATGTGGCTTAGCATACATGAAAATACATAATTTGCATTCATTTACTACAGATATGATTCTGTCTATGATTATATGCACATTTCTAGCAAATTACATATATATCATTCACATTTATCATATTCAACTTGTTTCTAATTCTTATGATATAGGTGTGACTACATTATCTATGCTTGAAAACCCTAAGAATAGTATTCAACCTGACTTTTACACAAATAAGGTGTCAGATTTCCTTGTCAAGAAATCTGCTAATGTATATGTTGGAATCTTTTGCCGTTGCGCCAAAAGCTCGAGCTGTCAACACTCACTACAAATGCCAGACTTAACCCAAATCCACGGGAGGCTCATTGCCATGTCACGAATCCTGAGGTCAGCATTGAACGCCTCACTAACAAGGGGGTAGCTCAGTGCCAAGAATCCCCCCCTCAACGCAACTCGAGGGATTCGAACCCATGACCCATGGCTCTGATACCAATTGTTGGAATCATTTGCCATTGCACCAAAAGTTTGAGCTGTCAACACTCGCTACAAATGCCAGACTTAACCCAGATCCATGGGAGGCTCACTGCCATGTCACGAATCCTGAGGTTAGCGTTGAACACCTCACTGACAAGGGGGCAGCTCACTGCCAATAGTATAGGCATAGAAGCAATAAGGTATTTGAGCTGACTCATTTTTTTTTGTATATTCTACTATCAAATGTCATGGTTCTCACCACTATTTGCATGTAAAATAGAGATAAATTGGTAGCACCTCTTGTACTTTTACAATTGTAATTTTTGAATGCACAAGCAGAAATCAAGAATTCCAACATGGTTATATTACTAGAAGAATAAGTGTTATGACCTAAGCGACGATAGTCCACACTCTCACTTTGGTTAGGTAGATAGACTTGCACAAACTGACACTAGACAACATATTGCTAGCACAAACTTCATGGCACCAAACTAAAACCTCAATGGTAACACTCTAGGCCACTGGTACTCTTCCATTCAACAAATCAGTTGGCCAACTACTAGATTGGTGTTACCTAAGTTGACACACAATGCAAAGGATTTCCACATAGTCAGACTTAGTATCTGTGCCAAAGTTTCAATCACATGCCACTACTCTATACAACATTCCCATGGTTCATGCCACATCAGTAAACTAGCCCACATCACCAAATATAGATTACATCGTAAAATGTCATTTCTATACATCCATCACATTGCAAGTTCCACTTCGGATCACCAACGCTAGATTAGATATTGTAGTTGCAAGTTCCAAGGAAATCTTTCAAAAGATGCAGGTAATTTTTAGATATATTGGCTTGGAGATAAACTCTATTCAGATAATTTTGATTGACCCTATAGGCAGATGGCTTGTACCAGCACTTGTGAAAGAATAGTTATGTATCATTCGAGGCAATGATACTATTCTAGGCTTGGGAAGTATATGTTGGTTTTCCTAGAACATATTTGTATAGCATATGGCTTGGCTTCAAGTATTTTCAGTTACAGAATGACATCCATGGGGAGGTACTTTGAAACCATAGATGACTCACACCATCTATCCCAATCAATGTCAAGCTACCATGACTTCCATAAGTAGGCTGTAAATTCAAACCTCTTTTCACAAGGCATACAACTTACAATTCCTATAGTAGATCATAAGTCTTAACTAAAACAAGATAATTTATGAACAGTCTAGGCCCTGTCCATTTCATTTAATAATGAAGTATATAACAAAGTATTCTTACAAGGTCTCCGCAAATCACATTAAAGATTCCATCATGAATCAAAATATAGATTACAGATTATGCACAATACAACGAGTCCTTTAAGGACAAAGATATTCCCATAATGTTTTCAACACATTATTTGACTATGTGTACAAGTGTATAGCAACCCATCCTTGTTTGTTAAGTTTGCATGTCAAGGCATACATTCGTGCTACTAAAATAGGGAACTCAAAGAAATATTACAATCTTAAGATAGATAGCTATGAACATTTGAATGCAAGGAATTCATTACCCCTTTTCTCCACCTTTAACGGTTTAATTAATAGAAAGAAAGAAAATATATTAATATCGATGAATGATCAACAATAGATCAAAGGGACTGGAATGTACAATGGGTATAATAGCAAAGAATTAAAAAAAAAAAGGGGCCTTAGATTTAAAGCAAATGCAATAAAGCAAGAAGAGTAGGAAAAGAAAATAAACAAACACACAAGGGGTTAACCTAAAAAGTGTTGGAGTATAGGACAACATTGAGAGGGGGGGAGGGGGTGAATCAGTGTTGTATAAACTTTTACAACTTTTTGCACCTTTTAACTTACAAGACAAAGAGAAAGGAAGACATCAATGATCTATTAAATACATATGCACAAGTATGATAATGAAAAGTATGAATTAGGACCTTAAGAACAAATCATTAGAGCACATGAACACATGAAGACAAACAAGAACCATAACATCTAATTTGATGAGTATAAAACCTTCAAGGGGAAGAAAAACCACTCTGAAATGCCTCACTGGCTTAATCAAAAACCTCACTGGTTACAAATAGGTCTCACTGACCATACAAGCCTCACTGGCTACAAAGAGGTGTCACTGACAAACAAAGCCTCACTGGCAAAAAATGTGGACACAAGAAAACAATTCAGGGGGTTTCCTTGATTCACTTCTTCACAAAAACTTATCTCTCCTTTTGTATTCACTTGACAAAATTATTTTCATCCATAATATGATCAACCAAGCTTCTGATACACATGACAATTAATCACCTACACATTACAATCTCTGCAATTTACAATGTCTTCCTATGTTCAAGAATCAACATCTACATTTTGTCTTTTGCACTGAAAAATTATCTTCATACCCTAATTCATCTTCAAGCAAAATTCTATGGCCCTCTGTGTATTCAAAAAATCACATGTGCATATCATAAACATTTCTTCTCATTCATATACCATTCCTGCAAAAATATATATCACAAAACACTTGCAAAATAACCCTGATATTCCTCTCCTTTGCATATTCATATTCACCATTTCAAGAATACAAATAGTTCTATATTTGATCCAAAATAAAGTCTTAAAAATAATAATATCATCTGACCATCTTCTCTGCAAACAAAAATAATATTTTCTGTCCATGAAGAACTTGTAAAAAATTAGATCATATATTTCTTCTTTGCAAGACTATTCACATTCCTTTATCTCTCTGATTCATTTTCTTCTTCTAAAAAATAACTCTTCAAATTCTTCAATCTACAAAAATAATTGTTCCCATAATAAAAATAGTTTATTCAATCTGCCCTGTTATCTTCAAACCCATACCAATTCTTCTGCATGAAGAGAAAAGAAGATTCTCCCAAAAAGAAACTTATACATCTCTTAATCTTCTCAATAAATTCTATAATTTCCTCTCCAAAATCAAAGTTTTCACAAAGAAATTTTCTCACTTATAAAATTCCTTCACTATAGCCTTCCATGTCACGAGAGAGGAGTTTAAAATAGAAATAAATCTCCTAAAAGTTATCCTTTAGATCTCACACAAAATCTACCTTTTTTAAAATACTAAAAATAGCCTTATAAAATCTTATCTCTGCAATATTAAATCTTATGACAATCATAGGCCCGTCAAAAGAGGAACTTGAGAAAGGTTTCTAATTTTAAATTTCTTCCTTTGATTAAGGATTTCATGCTCTTTAAGCTTTTAAACCTAACCTTTGATCTTATTTCACCACCTGACTGAAGAGATAGCGACCGGTGCAAGCGGTAGAGCTAGGTGAAGGGGCCGGTTAGGCCATGAAGTCAATACCCTTGAGATGCCACTTAAGTGGCCTTTAACCTGCCAAGAAGGTCAATGCACAAACATAACAAAAAGTGCATACAAAGTGTGACAGGCAATAAAGGAATTTTCAAACAAGGATTTACGATATAGATTTCCACTTAGGGATTAAGACTTTGAAGAGCATCATACTCTAAAACATGACTTCACATAAATGAACTCTGATTAATCAATAAAAATAATAGTCATACTATGGCAGAGAGAAGTATAAATGTCATGAATAAGGATTTTAAAGACATAGTCTAGGGTTTTCAGAAACTAACTCACAAAAAGTATAATCAACACTAAACCCTAGATCATTGACCTTTCTTAGAACTCAAACAATCACTATAACACCTTGAGGATTAGCCATTGAAATTGTAGATTATTTCACCACCTTGTATCATTACCATGCACCTATGACCAACTCTTATGATGAACAACCAAGCACAACGTTTTCTAGTCCAAAAACATAGATTGCTATAAACCTTCATATCTTGCCAAGAAGAAAGTGACTTTGTAGTAGTTTATAATAGATAGATAAGTATGAAGGAGAAAACTATTAATCATAGCATCATGAGAATGAGATGAACAAAAGATCTCCATGTCTATAACTGATAAACTTCACATTAGAAATCTTCACTCTCCCATATGTAACTTATATTGTTAACATGCTAACTCAACAACTCTGAGATTAATTACCAACTATAACATTGTTTTGAAACATTATAATGAAGACATCCTGATTCTGTGATTGACTTGAGGCATCTAGAGAAGAACATACACATATGACACCCTTAACTCAAAACAACAAACCTTTTTGACAACATCATATAGATCCTCTGATCACTCCTGAACTGACATCATAAACTAACTGATCCTGATGCAACACAACTATTGCTTGCACTCACCACCATGTCAAATATCAACACCATGTGAACCAGAGAACCAACATCTTTAAACATGATGAACCAAGTAAGAAACCTCATCAAGTGAAGAAGCATGAAGAACATCATCAACTCCAAAACAGACTTTGTCAGCCATGCCTTTATACCAAACTCCTTTTATTCCCACTTTCACCTTACAAATTATACTGCCCACATGCTCAACATACATCATGACTACATGAAGCAACACTTTGTCAACCTTCTTGTGTATGTCCAACCTTGTATCATCAGAACACCACCATTGGAAAACTACTCAACACCTTTTTGACATCAATGATAATCAACCTCCATCAATCTCCCCCTTTGTCATTGATGGCAAAACTACATGATGCATTCTCTCTCTCTCTCTCTCTCTCCCCCCCTTTTTGTCATCGAATGACAAAGGATAAGGTACTCCCACTGTCATTTAACTCCACTGAAAGATGTTAAAGATTGATCTTAACATTTACAATCACATTGAATTATGAATATTTTGAAGACATAAACTCCTATTATCCTGTTATCTTCCCTTTGAACCTATGATGACAAAAATAACAATCCTGAAGCAAGCATATGACAAACCATGTTGACAATATCCTGAAACAACTCTTCAACTTAAGAGCAACAAGTCACCATAAAGCACACATCTAAATACATACATCCTAAAGCACAGGACCTGAGGTAAACATCTTGTGAGGCACACCAAACAAAGCACCAAACCACTGTTATTAACTGCCCATAGACTGTACCATATTATCAACACGATACCACTTCTTGTCGCAACACCAATATGAAGATGAAAACTGACATATCTTTGCTATCAACTACAAAATCCTAATGACTTCACTTGTGGTTGCAAAACAAACTTTTCATGACAAACAAATATTTCACAATCATCAACCCTTTTTGACCTAAATGAAAAATCTCCAAGATCTCTGAAAGCATAAAGTATGATGCATGATTATGATGGAATAAAAATAATTCTTAGGTTTTAGATAAATCAAGCCTTTGACATGACACATATGAACTTGAATACCATGCAAAGATATCATAAACACTTCAACACCCATAAATACCAATATGAAGACTACTCATCACACTATTCACAACTCATGATGAAATGATGACCACTCTAGAGATGACCTTGACAAGACTTCCATAATAGTGACAACATGATACATCTTAATGGTCAATCATCCTGCAACCAATCTACTTCTGCACACACATCTTGACATAATAAAGAATAAAGACCATCCTCTTGTTCCTGCACAAGACACTTTTTACAACACAATGTCAAATCTGATATATACAGAACCACATCTGAAACATACTGCAATCAACAAGAACTGATGTCTCTTGACTGTATCATTCAAATCAGCCAATCAAGTCTGCACATCAACAAACTAACTGCACCATCAAGTTCTTCCTGCAACAACACTTTGCAAAACCAAATGCAGAGACAAGTGCTATGAATTGACTTCTTCCATTTTCAACCTCCTTAGCCAACATATGCTAACATCTGATGGGAGCTCTTTGAGTACAACCAAGATCCTACCTTTTAGAGTTAGGTTTCAATCCTAGGACCTGTATTACTGACATATACTGAAGATCAACAAAGTAATCAACACCATGAACTTCATTTCATAAGACTGATATAAGAAACTCTTGACATGAAGCATTCTAGCAAACATTTTTAGGCAAGAATCCAATAGTATGATAAACAAGACAATATCACCATATTGATAAGCATCAAATGATCTCCTCCTAAAACTTCTTGGGAATAAGTGATAGGACATTGGACAACTACCCCTATCCTCATGCTATATTTTAAGTAACTAATGGTGTGACTTGTGCAAGATGCACAAGCTTAGGATCTATCTTTTCTTGACTTTGTTTCTGTCTCCAAACTTTCACAGGTTCTTTCTTCTGTTCAATTTTCTTCTTCCAAAAATTTTCTACCTTTTTCCTTTTGTAACCTTTCAAACAAGGTGATGCTATTCTTCCATACATTTTTCAACTATATGCTTTGTGACTAGGAGAGTTGCACTTGAAATACACAAGATTAGCATTCCTTATTGAAGCAAATTGACTTCTTCTGCTACAATCAATTGATTTGTGTCCAAAATGATTACAAGTATAACAATAACCAAAAAATGAATAGTTATACATGTACATATATGCTTGTCTTGATGGAGCATCCCTTCTTGAACTTCTCTTTTGATTTTTCATTTTGATAAACTCATCTTTAGTTTTCATTTCAGCTTCAATCTTTTCTTTGCCTTCAAGAGCAGTACCATGATAGTCCAAATCTATCTTCTTTCTTGGAGTTTCTCTAACTTTAGAAGACTGTCCCTTTTCATAACCAAGTCCAGTAGTGTCCCTATATTGTTTTTGTTTACCCAAAATCTCATATAACTTGGTGGTGCTCTCTTCAAACTCCTGACTTCTCTTTGACAGAACCTTGAGACTTTCAATATCTTTTCTCAAGGTGACAATTTTAGCTTCAAGTTTTAAGCATTCAAAAGATTTTACTTCATTTTCAAACTTAGTAACATCTATTATTCTTTTGGCCTCTTCAATCTCAGTCTTTAGGCTGATAATCAATATGCCTAATTTATCAACTTGTGTCCTTAAATTCACAATTTGATTTCTTGCCTCTTCAAGATTTGGAGATACTCTTTCAAGGTCTATAAGTGCTTTGTCTTTGAAGTATTTTTCTTGTTGTAGTTGCAACTCTAATCTTTGGTTCTCCTTTTTGTATTTCTTGATTTCACTTAGAGCACACATGAGTTCTCCTTCTATATCAACTTCACACTCTTGTTTATCATCACTCATAATGTAATCGCCTTCTTTTGAATCAGATTGAACCTCATCTCCTTCATGCAAATGTCTCTTTTCATTATCACTTTCTTCAGACACCAAGTTGTCCTCTTCTTCAAGTGTATCATCTTGATAGATTCTAATCAACTCCTTCCTGACATATTGAGTTGTTTCACAATGCATAACTTTGTAGGAAATTTGATTAGATAATCCAGACAGAATAGCTTTCTTTTCTATATGATTGCATTCATAGGCCTCTTTGTTATTTGTAGAATTAGGTGATTGAGAGGAAATAAAATATCCACTCTCAATAGACATCCATACACCATACCCTAAAGAGGATAGATAAACTTGCATTCTAATGCACCAAACAAAGAAATCTAAACCATCAAAGAAAGGAACACCTAAAATCTCTTTCTCTAATTTAATACCTGACTTAACTTGTGAAACATTTCTATCAAATAATTGTATATCAACATCTAAATTTGGTATAGATGGTGTCTTTTGATTAGTATGAGACTTGACATTTTTTGTTTCTCTATTTCTTTTGCACTTTCCCATGGTACTCCACTATCAGGACCTACCCAAGCTTGTTAGGCTTCTATAGGGAACCTATGCTCTAATACCACTTGTTGGAGTACATGACAACACTGAGAGGGGGGGTGAATTAGCGTTGTATAAAATTTTACAACTTTTTGCACCTTTTAACTTACAAGACAAAGAGAAAGGAAGACATCAATGATCTGTTAAATACATATGCACAAGTATGATAATGAAAAGTATGAATCAAGACCTTAAGAACAAATCATTAGAGTACTGTTGTGTGGTTACACAACACGCCCCATTTTGACTTGGCAAAACAGGGACCCAACTTTTTGGATTTGCTTGTGTTTTCTGCTTGCTGGCAGTCTGGTAAAAGTAAGTCAATGCAGGTGATCTTGCATAAAGGGGGACTGGGTAAGTCATCATGATGAGGCTAGTTTTGTCAAAGTTAGCATTTCATGTCAATAACCTCATGGGTGGATTGAGTACAAAATTCCATGCAGGTTTGCCTTTTGCATCACCTAGATATTCCTTAGGGAACAAAAGTTATGATGAGTCAAAGATCTGGTCAAACCTGATATTCTGAAGGGAGGATCATATTTTTCAACATCAGTCATCTTACAAAGATCACCCCGATATAATATTATCACCCGATAAAATCACTTGCTCTGAATATCCGGATGTCAACTTTAGGTGATAACGATATCCACCCGACAAACAATGTCATATGTTTTGTGAAGGTCATATTCCTAAATATCACCCTAATATTTGAATATCATCCTGATATTTGCAAAGATCGGCCTCTGCTGACGTCATCCAAACTCGATAATTGAAGAAGTAAAAATGATGATGACATCACCATTCTTTTACCTTGAGGAGGTATATTTCCAAAACATGACCCTTCCTACATAACATGACGATGACGTCATAAAGCCACAATGCTGAACCAAGTCATTATTCTACTGACGTCATCCTGATATTTCGATGGAAGGTTATCTTAGTCTGAAGAGGGTGATATTATAAACATCACCAGACATTCCGAACATCCCCTTATATTTTGAATATCACCTGATATTCTTAACCCAACCTGATATTTCGACATTGGTCTTTTCACCTACACTGGATAATCATGTTATACCAAGAGGGTGATATTCTCAATATCACCCGATATTCAGAATATCACCCGGTCTTCAGAGATCACCCTGCACCTTGCCACCATAACATTAAATGCATGCAGATGTGGTAGGTAGTTCCCGCCGATTACGAACCTGATATATACACATGGCGAGATCCGGTAGTTTCATACAAGAAAATTAGCTATTGCATTTAATTTGCCCTAATCTGCCTTAGTGAAGAGGTTAAAGATGATTTACAGACTCATTTTGCACTTACCCTGCGATAAAACACGTTTTTACAGAGCAGAGCTTATGAACTCTCATAAGGCCACCTATGGACGCTTGTAGCTTGAACCAGAGCGGGATACGAGAGCATTGTTGGTAATTGAATTCATTTCAGATGATTATCAACATAATTAAGAAGATAAGTGCATCAGGTAAGTAATTGAAACCCTCTGGTTATCATGTTCTACATATCCAGGTATCATAGGGTCTTATGGTTTGAAATTTCAAATTCATGCATGTCAGGATAGATGAAATAGGGAAAGAACAGTAGTATGCATGATAAATAATGAATATGAAATGTATATGCATGCTTGTATATGTATTAGTTGTAAGACCAAGCCTTGTCCTATTGCAGGCATCCATGGCAGACAAGTGGTTAGCTAGGTCAGAGGCGGAATTCCTGAAGCCGATGTTTGCTTATCCTGGGGGAGTTCAATTCAAATACGGAGCCATCACTGATACACACCAGGGGGATACGGATCTGGCTGCCTAGTCTGTTAAAATGAATGATGAGAAGAATACCAGCGCCCTGCTAGATGCGGTCTTCATATCATAAATGTGGAATGCATCTAGCTTTCCCTACTCCATGGAAACCCCTGAGCTAGTTGTTGAGTGTGTAATAAATTATAACCCGCAGACGAGGAGGGTAGAGAAACATGGCAGAGTGTATGCAGATCTATCAATCAAGGGTATTGCCGCCACTTTTAGTTTGTCATTGGGCAAGAAGGTTGCCAATATAGATTTGAAGAAATCAGAGGTAGAGTATGAGAACAACAGGAAGACTGCTAGGAAGATGTATCAATGGAGGGCAAAGAATAGTCCCTATCCTGCAGCAGCTAAACTTCCAGTACATTTATATAAGTATGATTTTGATGACCAGTACCAATACATGATAGCCCTGTTGAGCAGAGTGACCGGCCAGCCTGATGCTGGAAGTTTCAAAGACTGGATGTATGTAGTCATCCTTATGTGTCTTTACACGGATAACAAGCCCATGTGGGCTAAAATAATAAGTGATGCTCTAGATGAGCAGCTGATGAACCTAGGAGGTTCAAATTGTTCCTTCTACATGACATCATATATAGTTTATTCATGTGCCTACAAGGGTACATTTGATGCACTGGTAACAGATGGAAAGATTGGAGGCACAACCAATGATGTGCATATATGGGATCATCATCCCCAACTACAAAGAATAAATTACCTCCAGGATTACAAGCTGGTAAATGATGCATTCTCTATGCACCTGGTGAGAACAATGGAAGAAGATAGAACCAAGAGACTGAGCATGGAGGCTCAGGAAGTTATCTACAGGCATGGAGCCTGGTTTATTCAATTCGCCACTTTCTCCTATATCAGGATTGAAGGTTTTGAGGGGGAGCCTCTCATGCTCCCAAGGTACCCTACAGATGCAGTTGTCTTAATAGAGTTTCTAAGACAAATCTCTACAATATTAAATGCCTATAAGGCAAACAACAAGCTTCCACCAGTGTTGTTTCCAGTTGTAATGGGCTGCTATATGTGCCCAAATTCTGAAAGTATAAAGAAGGGCATAGTTGGTCTAGATATGATGAATTTCCAACCTTTTCCATTAGTAAGGTCATATGATCCTTATGGGAGGATGCAGAAGATCATGGGGAAACCCATCCATTGAAGAAACCTCGAAGACTTCTAGGCAGATTGTGAAGATGAAGCTGAAGCCCGAAGAAGAAGGTATCAAAGGTTAACACTGAATCAAATCAAGACCTTTGATTGCATCTCCATTCCAGTGCAACTGAAGAAAGATGATGGAATGATAATGGCTGATAAGTATGAAGAGAAGAAGATATATAATGATACCATCTCTGCATCGGATCTCACTATACAGGAGGATATCTCCTTAGATCCATTCACAGGTAGGATATTACAGCTAACCCAAGCTTGGGTTGATGAGCAAATAAATATGCTGAATAAAAAGGGTGTTGCCATCACAGTGGACAACAAAAAGAAAAGACAGGATATTGCTGAAGATGAATATGATGACTTCTTAATTGAGAAGAGAAAAACTAAAGGAGAGAAGGCTCCACCTCCTAAAAAGGGCAAGAAGTCCTTAAAAGGTAAGAAGGCTGATACTGAACCCAAAGGGGTTGTAGTGGAAAGAGTGATAGTACCAGCTGAGGATGCATTAGGATTAGGACAAATATCAGCCTCATCATCGTAGCCTCCTCAGGATAAACAAAAGCTGAAACAAGTCCAGAGGCCAACTGCACATCCTGCTGGTACATCTAAAGAGGGCCAGACCTCACAGAAGAATAAAGAGAAGGATATTCCTTTAGAAGAAGAATCTGAAGAAGAAGAAGGCCCTTTGTCCTTCACAAAGAAGAGAAAAGTACCTCAGGTGATACCAAATACACCTAAGAAACCAAGAACTTCTATGAGAGGTGAAATTAGACAAACTCCCATAATGCTGAGGGGAGCAGGTGGGGATGTATTCAAGAAGGAGCTGCAGCATAATGTTCCACTCCCCACTATTGTAAAATTCAAAAATGAATTAGTAGAAGAACATGTAAAAGAAACCTCTAGGATACTCCAAAGTGGTATTGTTTCATTGGAGGAGACAGTTGACCTATCCGATGATGAGGTAGTGAAGGATGTAGCTTCACAGAAAATGGAAACCCTTGCTGCTGGCACCCAGATAACTCCTCATGGAACTCCATCAGTACAAACAGTGTTGGAGGAGATAAAGCAAGTGGAATAAAAAAAAAGAGAAGAGTCCAGAAAAGGTAGCTCAAGAGATAGGGCTGGATACATTGATTAAGCAGGTAACTAGTCCTGTAATAATTGATCTCACCTATAGACAGGATGCAAGTCCTGAAAATAGAGGAAATATTCAGGACAAAGAAGAAAATGTTGAGGAAGTAAAGATGGCAGAGATAGAAAGCCATACTTTGGATATGGGTGAGCAACAACGAGAGGAAATACCTGTTGGGCCCAAGATAGTTGAAGTACAAGACAAGGGAGGAGAAAAGATAGATATATCAGATGATCCTACCCTAAAGGTACAAGAGGTAATTGTTACACCTGCAGAACAAATTGTAGTTGCGGATCAGGTGGACAAGCCTAAGGTAGATACAGTAATATCTACCGAAACAAATATGCCTCATGATGAGGAAATCATTAAGGAAGATAAGCTACCCATGGAGGAAGTAAAAGATCAAGATCATGATAAACATGTAGATGATCAACAGGATCACCCTCCAGAGAAGGAAATTCCTCAACAAGAGGATATGCCCAAAGATCACCCTCACGAGGAGCATCATGAGGAAGAAATAAGGAGATCACCCTCCCCATCGAACATGATGGTGGATACCAGAGATCAAAGTGATCATAAGATGCTGATGGAGACCAATCACTAAAAGATCAGGTTCCTTCGTGGCTCGAGAAAGAAATTGGTGCAGAATCAGGTATAGAGGCACAAGAATTTGATGTGTCTACATTGTTTTCAGAAACATTAATAAAGCCTAAGAGCAAGGCAAGATTAACTTCTACAATTAGAAGAGATCCTATAATAGGCAAGAGGACTGCATAGTTAGCACTCCCTACTGTGGATAAAGAAAAGGGTAAGATCGCTCTGGATTAATTCCATATTAGCACAGTTGATCTTGAGTTTGCTAATGAAGATCAAGAGGGCCAAGAAGGTAAAGACATTATTGATTCATTAATCCAAAGGCTGAAAAGAGAGAAGGAGAAGAATAAGCAGCATAAGGAGCACATTGCTTAGCTGCATGCATATATAAGAGGGTTAATTAACCCTAATGATACGTCAACTGATCATGTAGTCCCATTAACTACTATTTCTCAGGAGGAGGTTAATAAGTTGAACCTCATGAAGCATGAATCAATAGTGATGTTGAAGTGGATGTCATCCATGCTCGATGGAGCAGAAGAAGTGGCAAAGGCCTCTTTGAAGAGGTGGAATTCTTTGGATACCTCCAGGAGAAAAGTAGATAAACTACAGATGGAGATCGGCAAGAGGTCATTTCAATTAGAAAAGGTCATGAACATTTTGGATGAAATGAAGAAGATTGATCCACAGATTCTAATAAAGAATCAAGTACTGAATAATAACATAGCCCTATAGATGGATATCTAGAATAAGGATGTCAGATTTGAATGTGATGTACTCAAAAGATGCAACAGTAAACTACGAAATATCAGCATGAAGTTACATGATATGATGTCCCATGAGGCTGAAGTTCTAGAAATTTTGGAAGGAGATGCAGAAGGAAAGATAGAGAATCAAGATGAAGAGTTTGTCATCAAAGCTCTACATAGCAATTTCTAGCTAGTCGTTGAGGACCCTCTCAATCACCTGACAGAAGAAGTGCTAGATAAAGTAATGAGAATAAAGGTCAAGGTGGAAGACTATAATGAAACATCCGGTAGCAGGAGGAGTAGGTTGGAATCTCTCCAGAACAAATATCAGGTGCATAAACATGCCATCACCAAAGCAAGAACTTAGGATGGCAGAGAATTGGAGAAAATAGTGCAAGCATATGAGAATATAAGGACAGCTATGCAAGTCCATATTCAAGAAGACCATCATGATGATGATGAAGAGAGCGAGAGCGGTAAAAGTGATGATGACGACAAAGAGCCTGATGAGGAGACATCATAAAGGGAAATATATGCATCAGATGCTTATGAAAGTATAAGTTGTTTAGATGGTTGCTAGCTGGCAACCTGTCCCATGTGAGAAGATTGACAAAGTCAAAGAGAAATGCGAACTATAGATTTTAAATAGATAAATCCTGATCATAGATCAATTGTAACTGCTCCCTCATCTTATTTTATAAAAGGTGCAGGGATGCCTCATTTTGATTCATTTGAAGCTTAATTGAAATCTATTTGCTGAAGTATTCAGGACTCATTTCAAAGCTATTGTATATGTGCATGTCTTTTGCATACTTAATGAAAGAGAAGAGCATTTTGATTACAAATCTTCTTAAATCTTGAGTAATCTGCGTCTGAATTCTGGATATGTGCTTTGATTTGCTATGTCCCTTGGAGTGCTCATCATGTTGCATGTATTGTTTTCATTCACCATCCTCTAAAGTTTGCATCAACTATGTCTAGCTGTGGAACATCCTGGTGAACACATGGTTTGATTTCTTCTCATAGTGATAGTATCAAGTGTGTATGTGGATCAATAGCTGAAGATTCAACTTTAATTTGAAGTATTTCTTTCAATTTCTTTCAATTTCAGAGCATTTCATCATCATAATTGCAAATAATTGACAATCTTAAGCAAATAATGCAAATATGCAGACATCTCGTAGATAATTGAACACATTCAGCATATTTGAGGGTAAAGCATGTCAAAATGACAAATATCATTCAAAGATTTAAAGATAAACACAATATTTGAAGTATATCATGTGTAGAAATAACTCTCTGTGTAGCATCATTACAGGAAGCATCATCTTACTGATGAGATCTACATAAGGCCCCAAAATGGAAACAACAACACACATCAACCTCTGAGTAACATCAGAAGATTAAGACCTAATCAACAGAGACTTGAGATCATAAATTCTTTGAATTCATCGTATCTTTCAAGATGAGTAAAGGTTGTTCTGTAACTTTTAGTCTATGTTTGTTTATGACTAACATCATGATTAACAAGTACATGAACACATGAAGACAATCAAGAACGATAACATCTGATTTGAGGAGTGGAAAATCCTCAAGGGGAAGAAAAACCACTCTTAAATGCCTCACTAGCTTAATCAAAAACCTCACTGGTTACAAACAGGTCTCACTGACCATATAGGACTCATTAGGTACAAAGAGGTCTCACTGACAAAAAAAGCCTCACTGGCAAAAAAATGTGGACACAAGAAAACAATTTAGGGGGTTTCCCTGATTCACTTCTTCACAAAAACTTATCTCTCATTTTGTATTCACTTGATAAAATTATTTTCATTCATAATATGATCAACCAAGCTTCTGATACACATGAGAATCAATCACCTACACATTACAATCTCTGCAATTTACAATGTCTTCCTCTGTTCAAGAATCAACATCTACATTTTGTCTTTTGCAATGAAAAATTATCTTCATACCCTAATTCATCTTCAAGCAAAATTCTCTAGCCCTCTATGTTCTCAAAAAATCACACACTTATCATAAACATTTCTTCTCATTCATACATCATTCTTGCAAAAATATATATCACAAAACACCTGCAAAATAACCCTTGATATTCCTCTCCTCTACATATTCATCTTCACCATTTCAAGAATATAAATAGTTCTATATTTGATCAAAAATAAAGTCTTAAAAATAATAATATCATCTGACCATTTTCTCTGCAAACAAAAACAATATTTTCTATCCATGAAGAACCTACAAAAAATTAGATCATATATTTCCTCTTTGCAAGACTATTCACATTCCTTTATCTCTTTGATTCATTTTCTTCTTCTCAAAAATAACTCTGCAAATTCTTTAATCTGCAAAAATAATTGTTCCCATAATAAAAATAGTTTATTCAATCTACCCTGTTATCTTCAAACCCATACCAATTCATCTGCATGAAGACAAAAGAAGATTCTCCCAAAAAGAAACTTATACATCTCTTAATCTTCTCAATAAATTCTATAATTTCCTCTCCAAAATCAAAGTTTTCACAAAGCAATTTTCTCACTTATAATACTATAGCCTTCCATGTCACAAGAGAGGAGTTTAAAATAGAAATAATTCTGGACTATAAGTTATCCTTTAAATCTCACACAAAATCTGCCTTTTTTAAAATACTAAAAATAGCCTTATAAAATCTTTTCCCTGCAGTATTAAATCTTATGATAGTCACAAGCCCGTCAAAAGAGGATATCGGGAAAGGTTACTAATTTTAAATTTCTACCTTTGATTAAGGATTTCATGCTCTTAAAGCTTTTAAACCTAACCTTTGATCTTATTTCACCACCTAAATGAAGAGATAGCGACCGGTGCAGGCGGTAGAGCTAGGTGAAGGGGACGATTAGGCCATGAAGTCAATACCCTTGAGATGCCACTTAAGTGGCCTTTAACTTGCCAAGAAGTTCAATGCACAAACATAACAAAAAGTGCATACAAAGTGTGACAGGCAATAAAGGAATTTTCAAACAAGGATTTAGGATATAGATTTCCACTTAGGGATTAAGACTTTGAAGATCATCATACTCTAAAACATGACTTCACATAAATGAACTTTGATTACTCAATAAAAAGAACATTCATACTATGGTAGAGAGAAGTATGAATGTCATGAATAAGGATTTTAAAGACATAGTCTAGGGTTTTCAGAAACTAACTCACAAAAAGTACAGTCAACAATAAACCCTAGCATTGACCTTTCGTAGAACTCAAACAATCACTATAACACCTTGAGGATTAGCCATTTAAACTGTAGATTTTTTCACCATCTTGTATCATTACCTTGCACATGTGACCAACTCTTATGATGAACAACCAAGCACAACTTTTTCTGGTCCAAAAACATAGACTTCTATCAACCATCATATCTTGCCAAGAAGAAAGTGACTTTGTAGTAGTTTATAATAGACAGATAAGTATGAAGGAGAAAACTATTAATCATAGCATCATGAGAATGAGATGAACACAAGATCTCCATGTCTATAACTGATAAAATTCACATTAGAAATCTTCACTCTCCCATCTGTAACATGTTTTGTTAACATGTTGACTCAACAACTCTGAGATTAATTACCAACTATAACATTGTTTTGAAACATTATAATGAAGACATCATGATTCTATGATTGACTTGAGGAATCTAGAGAAGAACATACACATATGACATCCTTAACTCAAATCAACAAACCTTTTTGACATCATATGGATCCTCTGATCACTCCTGAATTGACATCATAAACTAATTGATCCTAATGCAATACATCTATTGCTTGCACTCACCACCATGTCAAATATCAACACCATGTGAACCAGAGAACTAACATCTTTAAACATGATGAACTAAGTAAGAAACCTTATCAAGTGAAGAAGCATGAATAACATCATCAACTCCAAAACAAACTTTGTCATTTGTGCCTTTATACCAAACTCCTTTTGTTCCCACTGACACCTTGCAAATTATATTGTCCACATGCTCAACATACATCATGACTACATGAAGCAACACTTTGTCAACCTTCTTGTGTATGTCCAACCTTGTATCATCATAACACCACCATTGGAAAACTACTCAACACCTTTTTGAGAATGCTTGTTGGGGCTAAGGGGATTGACGTAGACAATCTTAGGAGGTAGTTGATACCTACTAAAATCTTTACTAATAGTCAAAGTTGGAGAACTAGTGGTGCTAGGGAAGAAATTGGTAATGTGAGATTGCCCTTGAGATTGGGTGTGAGAGGGTCCTCAATGTCAAAAAGAGATGGAGCCACAACCATTAACATGAGTTGGGGTGCCAAGTAGCCTTATCCTTAGTACACCACAAGGTTGAGTAGTTCCTCAACAATCTACCTCCATTTGTATGTGAATCAATAGTATCCGAAGAGCACGTAATGCTTCCAATATCTGTTATGGGTTGAAAGAAGCATTTAATTTGGTAGATTTGGTATAGACAATAGTACCTCCCCATGGATTTCATAGCTAGGAATTTAGTTCTCAAACCGCCATAAAGAGAAGCATGATGGAATTAACAAACAAGAGAATCTCAATTAATATATGGATACCTCTACTCTATATGGATGGTCTCTCAAATGTGAAGAAATCTTTTTTAATGTAGAGTGTAAGGATAAGCAATGTTTCTTTCAATTTCAGGGACAACTCACATTTATAAGGACAACCTCAAGTTCAAAGATCTGTAGGAAAGCAACTCTCTAGCAGAGGATACACATGACATCTTATCTAGGCCCCTGCCGTTAGATATAATACCAGAAAGGGTCAACTATCTTTGTAAATGTCTAATTGTCTCACATTTTCAAACATGGAAAGGACTTCAAGGAGGTTGGAGCCTAAATCCACAAAAGAGATGGAACTATTTTTCTTGTAAATGTAAATCCACACCAAATTGAGCTCAATTCTACATATGAGTTGAGGAAACTCCAAATGGTAGAACCTCTAGTGGTGATGTTTCTTCTTAGACTCCAAACTTTCCCTACCATTAATGTATCTAGGAATCATCACCTGAGAAAAATTCCTTGGTAACCTAGCCTTTGGCTTCTTGATGTAGAGGTCAAGACAAATGACATGATCCATCCATGAATTCTTGCTCATGGGGAGTTCTTTTCTATAAGATGGACTAGCAGTTCCCCAACACACAAGCTCAAGTTACTTTTTAAGTGTTGCGAGTTCATAATACTCAAACAAAGAGCTCTCACAAATCTTTGTTTCACATTCCACAGAGGACAAGTCATGAAAACTGGTGTGCCTAGTAATAGAATGTGAATCTAATCCAATTCTATCTAGTATTGCAAAATTATTTCTCATCTAATTGTTGTTGTTGAGAAGGCCCATTGAGTCAAACTTGAACCGTTTGGGTTTTCTTTCATTTACAAAGTAAACAAAGTAAATTGTAAACTATAAATTGTCAAACACAGTAAACTAAGCAACATAGATAAAATGCTGCTTAGGAAAATTGATACATTCAACATACTCTGCCCCAATGTTGTCTCCCTCATGTTAAAGGCTTAATTAACTATATTAGATTGACATGATTCACAATATCAAGGTACAAGGAAATTGTTATAGCAACATTCATGGATAAGGTGTAGACCTAAAATGACAGCGATAAGTTTTATTCATTGGTACAAGGAGGAGGTCCAAGCAATAATGATTCACCTAAATGAAGACCTAAGTGAAAATCACAAATCCAATGGGAGGGCCTCACTAGATCTAGAGAAACCAGTGCAAGTTGAAATAATGAAAATAGAACCATAGCTAATCTTCATTTTTTTTTATAAAAGAGTACAAATAGAACCTTTGTTTGCAATGATTAAAAATTGTCAATGACAGTTCTAAAACTAGTAATTTTGTGATTTCAAATAATATTAAGTTTTGAGTGTCTAGTCTTAGAAGATGAGAGTATTCCTATGATTAGGACTGGTAAAGCACCAAAAAAAGGGAGAGATTTTCCCACTCTTCCACCCACTTTTGTAAACTCATGTACACTTTTGGATCCATAGATCTCTATAGAAAATAGATCTTTACCCTCTTACCAAAACAAAAAGAATTTTGGTTCTTAGTTTTGCCAAATCATACGCAATTGAAAAAAGATCTAAAAGATAGCTTCAATTTGAAAGCTCCTACACTTTCAAGGTCTTCCCATTACTTATGTGGAAGAAGTTATGAATGTTTGTTCATTCTTCATTAAGAAAACAAGCAAAAATCAAGAATTCCAACATGGTTAAATTACTAGTTCTTCATTAAGAAAAAAGTAGAAATCAAGAATTCCAACATGATTATATTACTAGAAGACTAAGTGTTATGACCTAAGCCATGATAGTCCACACTCTCACTTTGGTTAGGTAGGTAGACTTGCACAAACTGACACTAGACAACACATTGCTAGCACAAACTTCATGGCACCAAACTCAAACCTCAATGGCAACACTCTAGGCCATTGGCACTCTTCCATTTAACAACTCAATCAACCAGCTACTAGATTGGAGTTACTTATGTTGGCACACAATGCATAGGACTTCCACATAGGTCAGACTCAGTATCTGTGCCAAAGTTTCAATCACATGTCATTACTCTATACAACATTCCCATGGTTCATGCACAAAATTCAATAATGAAGAATTTATGCACAAATTCTCTTTTGAATGATTTCAAATTGTGATCAATTTATTTGTAGCTTATAATGTGTAGATGAGATTTGAAGAATTTTACTAATGATTGGTTGATTTATTTGAAATTTGAGATGTTGTAGCAACATTTGCAATTGAATAATGTTTTGATTAAATGCCATTTGACAATGGGGTTAAATTTTATGGTTTGGCACCTGGGAAATATTATGGCCAATGTTTGGTGTTTAATGCTATTGGTGTTGCTACAATTTGTTGAAGAAGGGGGGTCCAAAGTTTTGGCCTCAGAGATCAACCATGGTAGTCTGTAAGTGCCAGAAGGTGGGTTTTCTTCCTTTGGGATTTTCCCTAAGTAAAACATGAAATTTTTTTGTATTTCAATTCATTACTATTCGTAGGAATATCTGAATTGAAGCCTATTTTGGTTCCTTTTACTTACTCTTTTTCTTAGTCAGAGAGGAAGTATATAGAAGTTGATGATGGAAGGAAGGAACTGATGTTTTGTATATTTCTTTTCTTCTATTATTTACTAGGACTTTGGGTGTACAGACAAAAGTGTAACTCCCTTGTTTGTGAACAATCAGCCATGTGATCTATAATTTCTATTGTAATTTCCTAGAGAATTGCAGTGATTTGCTAATGTTGGAGAATTTTTATAGGTTATGCAGAGAATATTTGGAAGTGGATTTTTATCAGATATTGTAGTTGCAAGTTCCACTTCGGATCACCAAAGCCTTTGCAAAAACTTATGCACAAAATTCAATAATGAAGAACTTATGCACAAATTCTCTTTTGAATGATTTCAAATTGTGATCAATTTATTTGTAGCTTATAATGTGTAGATGAGATTTGATGTTCCTTGTAGTTTCATATTATTAGATTGGGGGGACTTTCACATGTTCCCTCTGATATGACGTAGTCTCTTTGATAATCATCAATGCAGATCATTTTCTTTTAATTGAAGGGACACTAAGACTTCTCCTCCCTATGTGTTGTAGTCTACTCGATGATGATCACATTCTTTCATGCACAATGTTTCATCAGAGGGACATTAAAGTACCTCCCACCGATATAGTATAGTCTCTTCAATGATGATTGTTTTATTGGGGAGACATGAAAGTAGCTCCCGCTAATATGGTGTGGTCTCTCTGATGATGGATGTCCATACCCTATTCCAAAGCTCCCATTTTGGCACAAGCAAGGAGTATGTTGGAAAAGGTTGTTGAATTTGGCTTTACACCTGCTAATTGCATTTTCTTGAAAGTTCCTAAAGCCTTTTCAAGAAATCCATTTTGTGCATATCCCGCAACCATTGTATTCCATGAGATGACATCTCTTTGAGGCATTCTGCCAAATAGTTCACATGCCTTGTTAATGCTTCCACATTTTGTATACATGTCTACCAGGGTAATTGAAACTATAACATCTGACAAAATTCCTCTAGCCATTACTTTTTGATGGATGTACATACCTTGTTCCAATGCTCCCATTTTGGTGCAGGCAGGAAGGATGCTGGAAAAGGTTGTGGAATTTGGCTTTACACCTGCTAATTGCATTTGCTTGAAAGTTTGTAAAGCCTTTCCAACAAATCCATTTTGTTCATATCCAACAATAATTGTAGTTCAAGAGATGACATCTCTTTGAGGAATTCTATCCAACTATAATATCTGACAAAAATCCCCCGTCCATTATGCTTTGATGAATGCCCATTCCCTGTTCCAAAGCTTCCATTTTAGAATAGGCAGGGAGGATGCTAGCAAAAGTTGTGCAATCTGGCTTTACACTTGCCAATTACATTTGCTTGAAAGTTTCTTGAGCTTTTTCAAAAAATCCAATTTGGGTGTATCTTGCAATCATTGCAGTCCATGAGACCACATTTTTTTGAGGCATTCTATCAAACAATTCATGTGCCTTGTCCATGGTTCCACATTTTGCATACATTTCTACCAGGGTAGTTGCAACTACAACATCTGACAAAATTCCTCTATCCTTCATGCTTTGATGGATGTCCATACCCTATTCCAAAGCTCCGATTTTGACACAGGCAATGAAGATACTGGAAAAGGTTGTGGAGTCTAGCTTTACACTTGCCATTTGCATTTGCTTGAAAGTTTCTAAAGTCTTCTAAAAAAGTTCAATTTGTGCATATCCTGCAATCATTGCAGTCCATGAGACCACATTTCTTTGAGGCATTTTGTCAAACAATTCACGTGCTTTGTCTATGTTTCCATATTTTGCATTCATGTCTACCAGGGTAGTTGCCACTACAACATCTGACAAAAATTATCTATCATTTATGCTTTGATGGAAGAAATCATAAGAACTGTATTGATATCTTGTGGAGTTTTGTATTGATACCTCTATTTTCTTACAATTGTATGATGCTATATAAATTTTTTATAAAATATTAAGGGGTTTGTAAAAGGATAATAGAGGATCATCAATAGTTTGTAATAGAGAACTCTACCAATAGTTTAGGGTCTGCATAGTGAACCTAGAGGTATGTCAACATTGTCAAACACTTGTACAAGTTTAGGAAACCCTACAAAAAACATACCAAAAGACATGAAGGACCCATGCATCAATGTCAAACACATTTTGAAACTCTACAAGATATTTAAAGGTTTATGAGGGTATTGTAGAAACCTAATAATAGTAGCAAGATGTAGAGGAAAGAGACATCATGGGTAGTAAGTGAAAGTCTATAATAATTACAAAAAAAATACAAATATGTCTAAGATGTATGGAGGTTCTAAAACTCCTACATAAGCTTTGTATAAGTTGAAAGTCTTCATGAGAACCCTAAAGAGTCCAAGAAGCCTATATAAGAGTGAAATAGCATTATCAAGATGGTTTAAAAGTGTTTGTAGGTTTGGAAGTCATTCAAAGTTTGTATAGGTTCTCTCAAGACTTATCAATTCATCTTGGAGGCCTTATATTATAACCTATAGGTCTGCATATTCTTCATAGTTGATATGAATTATAGTGAAAGTATCATCTTGCCTATGTATAATGGAGTGATGGAGTATCATAGTGAATGCATAGTAAATGGTATGCCTAAATATTCTATCAATGATCAGTGACAATAGTTGGTATGATAGTGATAGTTTGCAATTCTCTAACTGTGATAGTTATGGTCTTATACTTCTTGCTTGTGATAGTGAAAAAGTGGCTTGCTAATGATAGTGGTTGCTTGTGATAGTGGTATTTGTGATAGTGGTATGCATCTACATCCTTCTTTGATCGTTGGTTGCACATCATTGGTGTCAAAGGTAATGGTGTTTGTTGATACAAGGTAAGTTTCAAAGGTGTTGATAAAAGTTGATGCAAGGTAAGGTACTTATACATATAAGTATGACAGAGTTGTTTCTTGATCATTCACATATTTAGTGGAAGTGAGTATTGTTATTTATGCTTCAGAATGTTACAAGAGGTGTGATTTTATGATTACAAGAGATACAAGGTTGGGACATGTCATGTTTTGATATGATCAAAGGTGAATAGATATGGTCTTTTGAGACAGTTATATTGTCAATGCACAATGAACAATGGCATATTTACTTCATTTTCTTCTAACAATGGTTACTTGGTTTCAGACATGAATGCTTTCCTCATTGGTTTTAGACATAAGTGTCTTTGTTTGCAGTTGGTTTGTAATGGCAGTGATTACAAAGACAATATACAAATCCATGTGTATTATGCCTCATGTTCCTAATGGCAGCAGTGGTGTGACAGTAAGCCTTCTAACTTGATAGTGTCATTTCATGATTTTAGATAGTGCTTCTATATGTTTCTTGTCCTTACATCCCTTCTACTTAGATGATTAGTTGCAGGTCTTTACTAGTAGTTTTATGACTATTTGTATAGCACAGTGGAGTGATATGTGGAGTAGAGTGGAGTATCTCCACATAATTATCTAGGTAAAAATTGTGCACCTTTTATTTATTTCAAATTAATAATGTTGGCTCTAGATGACATTGATAATTGCTCTCTTATTTTTTATGTTAACTTCTTTCATGTCACACAGGCTACCAAGGAATATTATGAACAATTGGGTGTAGATTCATGCATCAAGTTGTTTGAACAGTTCAAGTCTTATGAAGGGCTATATTTCTTCTTGGGTGCATATTTGAGATCTAGGTGATTTGACTTTGGATTGTCACTTGTATCATTTTGTCACTGATATCCATTGATCTATTTGAGGAGGTAATTTTGTAGTAGCTTGGGAACCTTGTAATTATATGGTAAACTATATTTTCAATGTCATTAGCAATGAGGATCCCAACATTCACTTCTTGAAAATACATTGAAGCAGTAGCCAAAACTAGACAAATCAAGGAGATGGAGCATGTAACTAGAGTCAAACTTCTATGATGTTGAAAAGACAAAGAACTTTCTTATGGAAGCAAGACTTCTAGATGCTCGTCCACTGATAAATGTTTGTCTCTTAGTCAATTTTAAGCATGAGAACTTAGTCAATTTTAGTTCCTATATCCTCTCCCATGCTTGGGATGAGATATAGGACCCTTAGGATTCATTTTTCAAGTAGTTATTTCATGTTTTGGAGCTGTATAAGCAAAAAATATAGCATTGTAACTCAGTTTTCTCAGTCATAGCAATGAGAAACACACTTTGTAACACATTTTTCAAAGCAAAGACACATATTTAAGTCTTGTATCTTCTGTAAGAACACCTGTTCTCAATAAAATTTTAGTCTTTTGCCTTCTTAATAGTTGTTTCATTGTGTGCAAATGAATGATTGATTATGTTTTTATGTGTTTTATGTTTAAACCTCAAAAGCATTGTCTCATTTCCAACACTGTTAGGCAGAAATCAGTGAACAAAATGAATAAATGACTAAAAATGAATAATCAGTGAATAAATGACTAAAAATGGTTTAGCCATAAATTTGGTTGCATTATAAATGACCAACAATAAACTACTAATGGTCACGTGACCAAGCTTAGTGAATAAATATGATTAAATATATGACTAAATCAATGACTAAATTAACGACTAAATATACTACCAAATTGATCAATCAAAACCACCAATAAATGACTAAAAATAGTTTAGTCATAAATTTGGTCGCATTATAAACGACTGACAATAAACTACTAATGGTCACGTGACCATGTTTAGTCATTTATAAGCAATTTTTAGTAGTTTTTTAATAATATTTTGTTTTTTTGTACTAGTGCTATTGCTATATTAAATTAGGACTGATTTACATTTTATACCAACATAATCATATCTTATCTACTCATCCTATCCATAGCTTATCCATTTTCCTAGAATATTCTAGAGCATTCTTTCTTAATCATTTAAGCCATACATTTCATTCATTTTAATCCATTTTACTAATCCATCTTATCATAACCAAACCAAAAAACAAATCATTTTATTATGCAAATCATCCATCCCATATTAGCATAATCCATATTATTATATTTCATTATCATATTCTATTAGCCATTTCATTTCATGTCAATATAACATTTTTCATCATCATAGAACCCATAGGCGCCCTTTCATCAAAAGAAGGTTGTTCTGTCTCACTGGTGCTTCATTTGATTATGTAGGCATGCTTCTGCTCACATGGGCATAAACTTTGCATGGGCACACTACTTTTTTGTGTAGGCGTGTCGTTAGACCCCAAGGGCACATTTTTATAAAGCTACATCCTCACCTTTTTGTCCTTTTTCCTAGGATTTTTGACATCTACCCGACCCCTTAACCTACCCAAAAGACCCTTGGTTTAGCTACTCACTAGTCTACCAGCTCCTGTTGGTCATTGGAAGCTCCTCACTCACTCGCTACGGTGCTTATGTGAAGGAATTTCCACCTTGTCTGCCATTGCTATGCTCTTTTCTTCTCTCTCTAAATTTTGTTAAGCTTATTTGTACAAATGAGAAGAAATGGGGCCCTTGCCACTATTTGTAGGCCCCCAAGCCTTAATTTTCACTCTTTGACCTCAGTTTTTCATTTCCCACCTCCCCTGTCTACCTTTAATATCCTATTTGTTGACCCTGTAGCCTATTGTCCACCCTTTTTCCCTTCCTTTCAAAATTTATCCACAAATGTTATGTCCTTTTGCATAAAATTTTAAGGGGGCATCCACTATCCATTATTCCATTATCCCATCACCGAATGGGGCATCTTTTTATTTCTTTGACATGATGCCACCTTATGGGACACTGTATCAAAGAGGGCCAAAATGTAGACACTTGAAAATGACCATGCACTTACCTTTATTTTTGAGACACTTCTAACACCACTACACATTCTAACATGTCTTTCAAATTAATTAAATAATTTTAATTATTTGACTAATTTATTTATCCTTAATCTATCCTCTATTTATCCACTTTTCTAATTATAAAATAAATACATTTTGTTTATTTATTTATTTTCCCATCTTCTTCTTAAATTAATTAATAAAGTCCATTTATTTAATTAATTTATCACTTTTTCTCTCTATAATTTAATTAAATAATCCCATTATTTAATTAATTTACCCATTCACATCCTTTTTTCAACCACTCTCCACCTTTATTAAATAATTGGTCACATTTATTAAATAAAGGTTCCAAAATTAAATTCATTTTCAATCTCTACCATCCACCTCATATTGCATCCTTTTAATCTCCACCATTCACATGGAAGAATGCTCTAGAAGATTCTTATCATTGACCTATAATCCTCTCAACCAATTCTAGCCATTGATCTAATCTTTTAATCCTAGCCATCCATTCATGATTCAACCCTCTATAAATTGAGCCTCTCACATCATTATCACAACACATTTTTCATATGCAAGTACATGTTGTTACTTTTTATCATTTTCATTATCATTTGCCTTCATTATAGCCATCTCATACCTAGATTATGTTGGTTTTGTAAGCAGTCCACAATGCATAATTTATCCATAGAACAAAGCTAGTAGAATTACGGTGCACTCTACTCCATTCTATCTAAGTGTGAGGACTTGGTTTGAGGTGAAGGTATTGAGTATATTACATTTATCTTCATTATATTCCTTGGATCATTTTTTAATCATACATTATGCTTATTAATATAGGCTTCTATAGGTAGTTAAGTCAGCTTGGGTGGCATCCATGACATAAATATGGTATGTATAGCATGTATAAGATAGACTATTATCATCATATTGTGAATTGTGTTCCTATTGGAGACTTTCAAAGGTTTTCCCCCTTGAAGGATCTTATTATTCTCAAGCATTAGCAAGTATTTGCAACATATTTCCTATTATATTTTTCTCTTGTGCAAGTTATTTTATTACATAGGTGGCTATACAATTTATAACCATTCTCTCCTCATTGAGAGTACAATCCATATTCAAATGGAATTTCATTAGTTTTTTAGTTATATATTTGATGGCTTATTCTGTGTAGCAACATAGTCAAATAATCATTGGTCCAAATTACATTATATTAGATGAATTATTAACCAAATACTTAAGCATTATTTAAGGTCTTCACATAACTACTTTAGATTATCTAACATCAATTAATTTATTTTGAGAGACTTCTAGTCATACTCATAATATAAAGTAAAAAAGAGTTCATCCCCAAAAGATGGAGATTCAAGACTAATATTTGCCATTGTGAAATCATTATTTTGTAGCTATCTTGGTTGGCTAGCTATCATGTCATTACCAATGTGCCAAAAAAATTACAACTACTAGTCAACTCAAACATTTTATTATGTAGGATGGGAAAATTTAACTATAAATCTTGATCAACAATTCGCTCCATTTGCAAAAACTATGCAATGCTCATGGAGAGAGAACTGATAAGGTTATAGTCCATATTTCCATAGTGTCCTTAATTTTATAACTCTTAGTAGTCAAACAATATTTTGTATTTGTTGAATTGTAAGTCTCGAATAATATTTAAAATATTATTAATTCAAGGCTATAATAAGGATTGGGAATGGTGAAAATGTGTAGTGTAGACAATAATCACTACCTTTTTTATGTATAAAAATATCATTTTCCATTGCATGAAACTACTAATATTTTACTCTCATTATGTGTCTACAATATGTCTTGCTCATATTTACGAGCATCCTCCTTGGATTCAAGATTTCCTTTAGATGTTAGGAATGCTTTAGGGAACAATATGATACCAACGAGGATTACTTCCCATGTCCCCCTTAGTCTAAGATATTCTCTAGAACATTGGTGACAACTTATAGTCGATACTCAAAAGGAAAAAGCATTAAGTCATTAACCTTATCCTCCATGTGTAGGAACAATTCCCTACACTACATGTTAGCCACAATCAACATACATAGTTGCCAATTGTGTACCCTTGAATTTGAAAGGATGACACACTCATTTAGTATACATGCAACAATATAGTTCTCAATCTCTAAGTTAGAATAAATGATTATGTATCATATTATTTCATTGTCTCACCACTTACATAATCAACTGGGAGAAATTTGGGTAGATGAACTCTACACCACTACTTGCCCACTGCAATATTTTATAACCACTTGTATCTCCTATTTATTGGGCACATGAGATGGAGGTTTTTATAGTGAGTTTTATAGGTATTTTTATGCTACTGTAATTCCTCCAAATGCTAGCTAGTGATACTCATATTATGTAAGAAAAAGGGGGGAAAGGGTTTAATGAATGATATGCCTAAATCCTCCTTTCACTACACACATTCAAGGATAGTTAACTGAGTTGAATCATAGCTTCTGCAAGAGGATTCACCTACAGGTTGGTTGTCACTTGTAATGATAGGAAAATTTGGAAATTGATGATTAATGTGTTAATTTAATTGCCCAATTATGCTTAAAACCCTAATTGTGTAAAATCATAAACAAATGGACGAATCCTAACAAATGCTTGCACACAAAGATGCTAAATAGAGATTAGATACTGACCAGTTTTTGAAGTTCGAGATCCTAAATTATCAGGGGCAAAGGGACTAGCACCCAAGCCCAATGCAGTGTTTTCTTTGGGGGCTTCCAAACTCCTTCCAACACTAATGATCCCTGTTCCAGTGATTTTTAGGTTTGCAAACTTGAAGGGCAAAGGGACTAGCACCCAAGCCCTGATGATTCTCTTTTCCAAATCTTCCTGTCAGATCCAGAATCATTATGCTCTGCAACACTCCTCTACAACTCCACTCTTCGTGATTTGATACCTATCACCTACAATCACAAGAAGATGGGTTGGGGGTTGTAGTGTTTAGGAGCTTGCCTCAATCAAGCCCCAGAATGGAATTCAAGCCTTCCAACACAGTTGTTTGATAAAGAGTGCATATCCTTGTAGGATAGAGGCAAAAACAAATTGATAAATGACTGATTCAAACACAAATAGATATCACCTCAGAGGTGTATCTCACATGTAGATGAAAATCCTTTACATCATGAGAAGATGAAGCCGAATCTACATAACAAACACAATAAGAAAACAATGTTTTGAATGCTCTACAATCATAAGTTCACCAAAATATCATAATCATCTTCTAGTCATCTTCTCTATTTTACAAATGAAACCCTAAACATGCTTATATATGCATTCCTGCTACAAATTTTGTAATTCAAACTTAAGATGTCAGCAAGGAAACCTTTTAATGGTCACAAAACTGACATTCAAATTTGGGACCCCACCAAAATAGGGCAGGACAAGGGCACAAGCGCCCTTGCCCCATGACCTATTTTGGGTCAAGGTTAAGGGTCAACAATGTCCCTCAAGCCCCATTTGATAGGGGTTTTAGGCCATTTTGTCTTGGGAGTTAAATCTAACATGCAAGATGAAAAAAAAGGGACCCAAGAGCTAAATTTAGGAGGTAAAATTCCTAGGGGGACATTTTACGACATAACATTTAGCCCCCACTTTAATGTATGTATGATATTACAACCCATACATGCATTAAAGTATGCTCAAAACACAACAAACATGCTAGGCACTTGAAGCTAATATATACACAAAGATTGAAGAACTATTTCTAGCCCCCAATCTCAGGTAGACATTAGGGAAAACACACCGCAGACACGTCAAACACAATGAAGATAGTAATAGGCATGCAAAACATGGAGATGATAGTAACAGGCACGCAAGACATGAAGAAGACAAGTAAAACATGATGAATACAGTGATATTTATTTTTTCATTTTCATATATATAAATGAATGTAGATACATGGAAAGTAAAAATGCAACACACAACCCCCAAAATGTAGGAGGGGCATTTTGCCACACCCTTGAAACTACATATGGGGGAGAAGACACACCAAACAAATCGCAAAGTGTAGGAGGGGTATTTCACCACACCCTTGAGACTACACTTGAGAACAAGCATGCCATACAAAACCCAAAGCATAGGAGGGGCATTTCGCCACAGCCTTGAGACTATGCTTGGGAGAAAACACGCCATACAAAGCCCGAGTGTAGGAGGGACATTTCTCCACACCCTTGAAACTACACATGGGGGAAAACACATGGAAGAGACATGGAAAACATGAGTGTCGTATAGCATGCCAAGGACATACTATGCATCCTAAACATGGAAAACAAGGTGATGGAAGGAGATTATTGCTAAGTTCCCACCATCTCAAACATGCTACATGCACACTTGACTGTTGGGCTTATGCCACAACAACCACCAAAGACACGCTTAAGGGAGGATAGTCTCAGATCCAACCCCACCTGCTTAGGGGACTTTTGAAATAAAAAGGATGTGCACTAGCTCAAGAGATACACCATCCCCACCTCCACAGAGGGCTTTTGAATAAAAGGATATGCATGATATCCCACCTCCGTAGAGGGCTTTTTGATTGCAACATAGATAAAGATGTGCACTCGCACTGAACATACAACATCCCACCTCCATAGAGGGCTTAGAAACATGCTTCATTAGTACCAAAATCATTAGACGACTTACCTTATATGCCCCTACCTTAAGGTGGTTGATATTGTGTACCGATATCAAGCATGTTAAGGTAGAGAGAAAACACACAAGGGAAAAATAGATTTCACAAAGCCCATGCCCCCAAAGGTGACATGTGCTCATGATCAATGAATGTTCCTACAAACACATCTTAATCTAAGCAATGCATGAAAACAAAGAAGCCAAGGCTATACAAACAGGTTCGAGTCCAAGTATAGCCATGGGGCTTATACTGTAGGCATCTTAGAACTGAGTGTAACAACAAGGCGAGACACTTAAAACAATCAAAGTGCATGGAGTAGATGTATTGTTATGATTTGTTAGCACAATAAGACAACATCAAATATCACATGAAGTGATTCTAATAGCCAAGTGTCAGATATATAAATCAAACCCATCTTCATATATGGACTAGGTCCATTTTTTCTTTCTTGTTGAAGGGACATGCAGTCTATATCAATATATATTTGTTTTCATCATCTGCCAATTAGATAGAATCACTAGAAGAAGGTAAACAATAAAATGAGAGAGGAGAACAAGTGCCTTAGGGTTGTCATGTAGGAAGATGCCCCCCAGGTCATCAACCGCAACACTATGCCCCTAAGGCACAACACACAACAATAAAATAGAGGAGAGGAACAATAGAAGAATGATGATACAAATAGAAGAATGGTCACAACAGAGGCAGTCTCCTGGTATCCTTTACCTTACAAGAGTATCAAGGGTCATCCTAGGAGGCCTAAACAACATATAACACATCACAGGGGAACACAACACAATTCTAACAACATATATATCTAGGAGGAGGCCAACCTTGAGAGCAACTAGAACATGTACTACAACAAGTGTGGCAAAATGAGGGAGAAATACTTACCTGATTCAATGGGATTTTTCCTAGTGGACAATTCATGTCTATCATCTTAGGGCATATCATATTTAGTCTTGAAATTATTGATATTGTAGTAGCATTAGTACACTTATTCACTACCCTCTTAGGAGGTGGAAGAAGTGATTTGTTTTGTGTGATCTCAACATCCATCCATAAGGGATTTAATGTGAAAGACCTTTCCTCATCCACTAGCGCTGCATCTTTTGAAGAGAAAGCATAGGAATTAAGGGAAGGTAAGGTGTTATGAGGATAATTGTTGGTGATTATATCTTTAGTGATGTTCAAAGAATATGCAATCAAGGGAGAGGTATCCAAGGTTTTCACATCCTTAGTGATATCCAAGGGACTTGAACATTCAACCAAAGGAGGGAGATCAAGGATCTTCACTTCCTTAGTGATGTCCAAAGTACTTGAATATTCAACTAAGGAGGGAGATCGATAGGATGACCCACAAACGCTTCATGCACTATGGTAGGGAGAGAATTTTTATTATTGTTAGATGAATGCTCATTATCTATCCATGGAATGTTCTTTGTTGGAGAGGGTTCTTTATTGACAAATGCTTAATCTTGGCCGGAGAGAGCATTGTAATAAAGAGATGGTGGGAGCTCTTCATTCACTAATGCTTCATCTTGGCCAGAGAGAGCATTGGAATAAAGAGATGGTGGTTTGATGTTAAGGGATGTGTCAATGAATTCATCTTCTTGCGCCAAAGTGTCCTCATAAGTGAGAACAATTTTGGGAGGGGGATCATAGGGTAATACTAAGTTATCATCACATGTATTAGCAATAAGAGGTGTAGTAGAATGTTTAATGGAGATAAAGTCATCTAGGGCTTCATCTAACATATTGAAGTCATCACTACTAAACGATGCAACATATTTATTAATATCTATGAATTTAGTGAGATCATCTAATATCAGAGGATATGTTCCCATGAGATTTGTGAAACTATCAAAATCAGATATATAACAAAGGATTTCATATGTGGAACACATAGAAATATCAACATCATAGGTATATGCAATTTATTTTAAGACTTGAGGATATTCATGAGTAAATTTGGAAAAATTATCAATGTCTATAATGTATGAAAACAAAGCTTCCAAAGATGAATGACAATGAGTATCTATGATGAAATTTTGAGGAAATCAGGTTATTGAAAGAGATCAACTACACACAAATTTCACAACAAACAAAGATACTATACAACAAGGCAAAGTGAGACAATTTTGCACCAAATCACTTGTTTGATGAAATCAGGTAAAAATACCCATAGATTCCACAACAAACAAAGTGGGTAGGAGGAAAGAGTACAACACAACA
Source organism: Cunninghamia lanceolata (assembly GCA_027924645.1). Lineage (NCBI taxonomy): Eukaryota > Viridiplantae > Streptophyta > Pinopsida > Cupressales > Cupressaceae > Cunninghamia > Cunninghamia lanceolata. The sequence goes on along the minus strand of BSBN01000378.1, from coordinate 3,921,110 downwards.
AGGCCCAATTGATGATTTTAAAGGTTTTTGATCAAACAATGTGAACAAAGTGTATAAACACCTAGTGTTGAAATACCCAATGTGTATTTTAACAAATGTACCAATTTTCACAAAAAGCTATGAAATGAAGAAAATTTTTCAAATGACCAATGGATATATGCTTTAATATGAGTGCAAGATCTGAAATGCAAGATTTTTAAGATGACTGCAATGAAACAACACCAATCTATGCTTGTTTATGCACTAAAAATGCTCAATTTTTCACCTTTTTCAATGCAAATGCCTAAAAGATACAATGTTGTGATGAAATTGAAGAGGAGAAGAAAATTAAATCCTTATTATTAGTCCAATAATGCATCAATATCTTTCACAACACACCTATCATGCAAATCTAGATGAAGGATGAGTCAAAATCTATTGAAAATGCAAGGGTTTTAAACCCTAATCATGAAAATATGCAAAGTGATGTATGAATAAAATCTAATCAGATTTATGAAGTGAAATATCTCAGCTCAGATCTGAAAATAATGTCAAAATCCTACAATGCTCAATCCAAGTGCAATTTTAAGGAGAAATGAGTGAATATGCTAATTTTTGTTGAAATTGACTATGTAAATGCAAAATTTGAGATGTAAATGCAAAGACACACAATAATGAAACACTAAAATCAAAAATTAGATTTGAATGAGTGCCAAAAATGAGTAGTAAAACCTGAAAAAAGATTTTAACTACAAGCCCTAGGTTTTGAAATCACTAGGTTATGAGAAAAAATCCAAACTTTCAAGCAAACCCTAGAAATTTTAGTGTAAAAATACAATGTGAAGGATTATAGGATGATGTATTTATGAGATTTATATCAGATCTGATGTAAAAATCAGAGATTAGATGAAATGCAATGAAATTGATGCAAACTATGCCCTAATGCAAGCCTAGGATGCCACCTTTTTTCAAAATTTTCAAAATTTTCAATCTTTTTTCAAATATTTGCAAGATTTATGAATGTAAAATGAAGTAAATGATATGTATGAATGCAAATATGAAGTAAAACACTCAGAAAAGTGCAAAATTCAATTAAAATATGGTTTCACCAAAATGTTATGTAAGAAAAGGGGGGAAAAGGGTTTAATGAATGATATGCCTAAATCCTCCTTTCACTACACACATTCAAGGACAATTAACCGAGTTGAATCAAAAATTCTACATGAGGATTCACCTACAGGTTGGTTTTCACTTGTAATGATAGGAAAATTTTGAAATTGATGATTAATGTGTTAATTTAATGTCCAATTATGCTTAAAACCCTAATTGTGTAAAATCGTAAACATACAGACGAATCCTAACAAATGCTCACACACAGAGATGCTAAATGGAGATTAGATACTAACTAGATTTTGAAGTTAGGGATCTTGAATTGTCAGGGGAAAAGGGACTAGCACCTAAGCCCAATTGGTGCAGAAGCACCAAGAGATTTATGTCTTGTTTTTTATCTTCATTTTGTTTTGTTGGTTTCATAAGGTCCTAGAGACCATTCTCATGATGTAATAAGGCTATGATGCCATGTTGTAAAGGACTATGTCCAAATGTCTATAAACTGCTGTCATAAAGCCATAAATAGTAGTCATGTAAGTCTTCATGTTTATAAGCCTTGTTAAGGCATGTCAAGGAGGCTAAAGTGGTGTCAAGAAGCCTAAATACCTTGTTCAAGGTCTAATCACATAGTAGAGGTGTTTGAAGAATCATAAACACCAATTATCTATGCAAACCAACTAAGGATTAGTTGAAGAGTGCAAACAGCCCAAAACAATTCAAGAAGTTTGAATTGGTTGAGACCTTCTTGGATCGACCAAACTGTTTGAATGAAGTTTTTCAAGGAGTATACAAAGCATATATACCCTTGAAAATGAAAATGTATGGAGAGGAAAGAAGTTCTATACAATAAAAACCAATTCGCTGCTATCTTTTTGCTGTTTTCTATATTTTCCATATTAGTAGTCTGTACCATTACATTGTACAACATTGTCATGAAATCTTGGTTGTTTGGAAATGAAGCATGCTAAAGTGACTTCCACTTAGGAATAGTTGGGGCTATGACATTGAAGACAAAGCACTCTATAGGCCATTGATTCTGGATTGTCCTCTAACAAGAATTCTAATTTTTCTGGGAAGTTCACTCCTACAGGCCGTACATAGAGAAGGTACATCACTATCATCATCTCTTCATGTTTTAATCAACTAGTATAGAGAGTTATTCATCATTTAAAAGTGGTTTGATGTCTTGAAATCACATTATAGGGGAGATATAAGGTTTTGTTTTAAAATAGTCCATTTCACATCTAAACAAGGATTTTGGTTGCAATCCATGAGTTTTCTTCCATTCAACTGATGTAAGACCTCATAGATCAGTGGAATGGATTATTGTAGTGTTATTTCAATGCATTTCATAAAGAGTTGGGGCAGAGAAGGTGATTTGTTGTTGTTTCATTGGAGAACCTAACAAGACCATGTGTTAGGTGATGTTTTAAGGCACATTAAAGGAACCAAAGATGCATTTTTGGGAACAGCAGAGAGTAGAAGCCTAAAACCCATAAAATCCTTTGTTTTAGCATGCATTCTAAGTGTTCAAACCCTGGGTTGAGTTCTGGTTTTGCATTTGAAGGTACTTTCTTTGTAATTTTGGCCTAATTGGGGCTTTAGGTCACTGACAGGGGTTATTGGTTGAGATATTCCGTCCAAAACAACCTATGCCAAGTTTGGGATATGTGATAGAGGGCCATAATGTGTATCTATTAATTGTCTAAGATTTAGGTTTTGATGTCTGAGTCAAAAGTTATTAGGACTGTTGTCGTTTTGAAGGGCTACAAGCCATTTTGGAGGGTTTGTGAAGGAAGTACCAACCCGAAGTCTAGTCCACCTTGGCCAGTGAATGGAATGGGTCACCTAACATTCCAAACCAACATTTACATGATGATCCTTGAGTTTCCTTCTTCTTTTCCCACTTTTGTGTAAAGATCTTTGTTTTTTGGGCTTGTAGGTGTAATAGAACCTTGTCTAGTTTGTCTATCCTTTCCCATCCAATTTGCCTCTACATCATAGTGGTATCAGAGCCATAAAAGGTTCTATTGTTGGCCTGGTATATGTCAGCAGAGGAGAGTGAAGGAGAGGCTAGCAATATGCCTCCAAAGGGGATGACCACCGAAGTGGTCAAGAAGTTCAAGGAGATGGAAGAGAAGATCAAAAGTGGAGTCAAGGAAGCACTCCAAGCAGAGTTGAAGGAATTGAGGATAGGGAAGAGGATAGATGAAGATTCAGATGAAGAGGAAGAGAAAGAGGAAGAAGAAGAAGAAGAAGAAGAAGAACAAGAAGAGGTAGAAGTACCGGCTGATCAAAGGTATTTCCTTGAAGCCATCAAGGCAATTGGAAAGGATTCTTCGAAGGCTCGGATGGAGATTCCCATGTTTAGTGGGAAGATGAATGTTGATGAAGTCATGGAGTGGATTGAGGCTCTAAACAACTACTTTGAATACAAAGAAGTTCCTAAAAGTAAGATGGTTAAGTTTGCAAAAACTAAACTCAAAGGTGCTACCCTTACATGGTGGAATTACACCCAAGGAGAGAGGGTAAAGAATGGGAAGAGTATGATCTCTTCATGGAGCAGAATGTTGGAGAGGATCAAGTCCCAATTCCTTCCATTAGACTATGAGGTGCAGATCTACAAGAAGATGCAAAATCTCAAGCAAAGAGATTTGGATGTGGCTACTTACACCGAGGAGTTTCACAAATACACTCTTCGTTGTGGGTACATGGAGGATGAAAAATCTAAGGTAGCAAGGTATCTAAATGGTTTGAGGTTCAATAGTCAACATGAGATAAGTTTATTAACCCTTGAAACCATGGAGAAATGCTTTCAAGTAGCATTAAGGGCTGAAGAGAAGTTGAAGAGGAAAGGTGAGCAGCAAAGTAGAGGAAGAGGTGTCAGAAATTTCAAAGGTAGGGGCAGTTTTGGGGGCAGAAATCAGTCCCAAAGAAGCCAAGGGGAATCTAGTTCCCAAGAACAAAGTGGAGAATCCAGTTCTAGAGGAGGCTTTAGAGGAAAAAGGATTAATGGAAGAGGTAGATTTGGTGGACCAAGAAGAGGTCCTAATGTCTTCACAGGAAGGTGCTACAATTGCAACCAAGTGGGACATCCAACCTTCAAGTGTCCTGAAAAGCAAGCCTCAAGCTCTCATGGAGGAGAGAGAAGGAACCAATTGATCCAAGAGGAAGATTGCCAAAGTGTCAATTCTCCAATTGGAAGTGCAGCCCTGGTCCATGAAGGAGAAAGTTTGATGATGAGAAGAACCATGTTGAAGGTGCCTCAAACACAAGAACCCCCTCAAAGGAAGACATTGTTCAGGACAACATGCAAGGCCTATGGTAAGATTTGCAAGGTAATTGTTGATTCAGGCTCAACTAAAAATTTGGTTTCCATTGAAATGGTAGACAAATTGAAATTGAAAAGTCTTCCTCATGTTAGTCCTTATAAAGTATCATGGTTGAATAAAGGGCAACAAGTTTTGGTAGATGAACAATCATGGGTTGAATTTGAGATAGGAGAATATAAGGACAAAATTTTGTGTGATGTAATTCCTATGGATGCTTGTCATTTTCTATTAGGACGTCCACGGCAATATGATGTTCAATCACAACATGATGCTAAAACTAATTCTTTCATCATAACTAAGAATGGTAAAAAGTATAGAATGGATCCATTGCCTGATGAGCATGTAGAGAAAAATGTTGGGTCAAGTGTCATGATTGTGAGTGGGAAAGAGTTTATAGATGCCCTTAAGGAGGAAGGAACCCAAGGTTATGCTCTGATTTTGAAGCCTAAAAACAGTCCTAGTTTGCATGATCCTAGTAAGGAAAAAGTTCCTAATGAGGTGCAACAATTGCTAGAGAAGTATAAGGAGATTATGGTAGAAGAAATGCCTAATGATTTGTCACCTATTAGGGACATAAGCCATCAAATTGACTTCATACTGGGATCTACTTTGCCAAACAAAGTAGCCTACAAGATGACACCTTCACAAAATAAAGAGATTGCCAAGCAAGTGCAAGAATTGTTGGATAAGGGATTGGTAAGAAAGAGCCTTAGCCCATGTGCTGTCCCAATAGTCCTAGCCCCTAAAAAGGATGGTAAATGGAGGTTGTGCATGGAATCTAGAGCCATTATCAAGATTACCATAAGATATAGGTTCCCTATGCCAAGAATTGAGGACCTAATGGACTGTTTGGGAGGGGCTAGATACTTTTCCAAGATAGACCTTAAGAGTGGGTATCATCAAATTAGAATCAAACAAGGGGATGAATGGAAGACAACATTCAAAACAAATGAGGGTCTTTATGAGTGGTTGGTGATGCCATTTGGTCTATCTAATGCTCCAAGTACTTTTATGCGTCTCATGAATGAAGTGTTGAAGGATTTCATTGGAAAATTTGTTGTGGTTTACTTGGATGACATTCTTGTTTTCAGCAAGACTAAGGAAGAGCATTTGCAACATTTGGATCAGGTTTTGAGGAAGTTGCATGATGAACAATTAATGATCAACATGGAAAAGAGTGTCTTCATGAAGGAAGAACTCACCTATCTCAGTTTTGTGATTTCACAGGGTAGTTTGAAGATGGATCCAACAAAGGTAGAAGCCATTTTGTCATGGCCAACTCCAAAAATAGCAAGTGATGTGAAAAGTTTTCATGGTTTGGCAACATTTTATAGGAAATTCATAAGGGGTTTTAGTCATATTTGTGCACCAATTTTGGATACCATCAAAGGGGGGTAGAAATGTAAGTTTTTGTGGACAAAGGCAACCAATGATTCTTTTGAAATTCTGAAACAAAAGGTAGCACAACAGCCTATACTTGTTTTTCCTAACTTTAACAAGTTGTTTGTAGTGGAATGTGATGCTAGTAATCTTGCTATAGGGGTTGTACTAAGTCAAGAAGGTAGGTTTGTTGCTTTCTTTAGTGAAAAATTGAATGATGCTAAAAGAAAGTACTCTACTTATGATTTGGAATTGTATGCAATGGTGCAAGCTTTGAAAAAATGGAGGCACTATCTTTTGCCAAAAGAATTTATTGTTTATACTGACAACCATGCACTTAGTTTTCTGAATTCAGAGGAGAAACTCAATCATAGGCATATGAAATGGGTTGAGAAACTCCATGCCTATACTTTTTCAATCAAACACAAGAAGGGGCAGGCTAACAAAGTGGCAGATGCATTGAGTAGAAGGGTGTGTATGGTTCAAGAAATTTAGTTGCAAAGTGTAGGGGTTGATTCTCTCAAGCATATGTATCAGGATGATGAAGATTTCAAGGAGGTATATGAAGTTTGTTCTCAATTTTCAGACTCTTATCATTCTGATTTTTCTGAGTTTTTGTTGAAGCAGGGGTTGTTGTTCAAAGGCAGCCAACTATGTGTTCCTAAATGTTCCATGAGGGAGAACATCATAAAGGAAAAACATTGTGGGGGACTAGGAGGTTACTTTGGGTTAGATAAAACATTGGATCAGGTGAAGAGGTTTTATTTTGGCCTAAAATGCAATCAGATATCAGAAAATTTGTTGAATGTTGTAGTATTTGTCAAAGGGCAAAGGGTACTTCATCTAATGCTGGTCTATATCAGCCACTTCTTATTCCTAATAGGCCATGGGAAAGTATCAGCATGGATTTTGTGTTGGGTCTTCCTAGGACTCAAAGAGGCTTTGATAGTATATTTCTTGTGGTGGATAGATTCAGTAAGATGGCTCATTTCTTTCCATGTAAATGCACTAATGATGCTTCTCACATTGCTCGTTTGTTCTTCAAAGAAATTGTTAGAATCCATGGTTTGCCTCTTAACATTGTGACTGACAGGGATCCAAAGTTTGTAGGCCATTTTTGGCGCACTTTGTGGAAGAAGTTGGGGACTCAATTGTCCTTTACTTCAGCCTATCACCCTCAGACTGATGACCAAATTGAGGTGGTGAATAGGTCCTTGGGAAACCTTCTTAGGTGTCTTACCGAGTAGCATGGAGAGGCATGGGATATGATCATCCCTCAAGCAGAGTTTGCCTATAATGATTCCACCAATAGAAGCACAGGAAGGAGTCCATTTGAGATTATTTATGGTCTTCATCCAAGAGGTGTTCTTGAATTGAGAGATCTCCATGGGTTGGAAAGGAAAAGTGCTCAAGGTGAAGAATTTGCATTGGCCATGAAGGACATTCATGATAATGTCAAGGAAACTCTTCAAAAGAATAATGACAAGTACAAGGAGAAAGCCAATGAAAGAAGGAGAGATGTACAATACAAGGTTGGGGATTTGGTCATGGCTCATTTGAAGAAGGAAAGACTTCCTAAGGGGCAGCCAACCAAACTCCTCATGAAGAAGATAGGACCATGCCGGATTGTACACAAGTTTGGGCCCAATGCCTATGAGATTGAACTTCCTCAAGGCTTGGCCATATCTCCTATCTTTAATGTTTCAGATTTGTTCCCATTCAAAGGTGATTCTAATGCAAATTTAGAGGCAGATATGACAGCAGCAGGAGATGAAGATTGGATCAAAGGTCTTCCACCTAGTCAGCCATTGAAGTTGGAATGCATTCTTGACACCAAGGTCTTGACGAAGACAAGGAAGAAGACATACAAGCAGTTTCTTGTCAAATGGAGTGGCTTGCCTATTGAAGATTCCACTTAGATGACTGAAGAAGACATCTTGAAGCATGGTGTCACAATTGCTGATCTACTTCCTCAAGAGATTTGAGTTCTCTTTGCACCCGGGGAGTATGGTGCAGGAGCACCAACAGATTTATGTCTTGTTTTTTTATCTTCATTTTGTTTTGTTGGTTTCATAAGGTCCTAGAGACCATTCTCATGATGTAATAAGGCTATGATGCCATGTTGTAAAGGACTATGCCCAAATGTCTATAAACTACTGTCATAAATCCATAAAAGGCAGTCATGTAAGTCTTCATGTTTATAAGCCTTGTTAAGGCATGTCAAGGAGGCTAAAGTGGTATCAAGAAGCCTAAATACCTTGTTCAAGGTCTAATCACATTGTAGAGGTGTTTGAAGAATCATAAACACCAATTATCTATGCAAACCAACTAAGGATTAGTTGAAGAGTGCAAACTGCCCAAAATAGTTCAAGAAGTTTGAATTGGTTGAGACCTTCTTGGATCAACCAAACTATTTGAATGAAGTTTTTCAAGGAGTATACAAAGCATATATACCCTTGAACATGAAAATCTATGGATAGGAAAGAAGTTCTATACAATAAAAATGAATTCTCTACCGTCTTTTTGCTGTTTTCTGTACTTTCCATATTAGCAGTCCATACCATTACATTGTACGACATTGTCATGAAATCTTGGTTGTTTGGAAGTGTAGCATGCTGAAGTGACTTCCACTTAGGAATAGTTGGGGCTATGACATTGAAGACAAAGTACTCTACAGGCCATTGATTTTGGACTATCCTCTAACAAGAATTCTATTTTTTTATGGGAAGTTCGCTCCTACAGGCCGTACATAGAGAAGGTACAACATTGTCATCATCTCTTCATGTTTTGATCAACTAGTATAGAGATTTATTCATAATTTGAAAGTGGTTTGATGTCTTGAAATCACATTATAGGGGAGATATAAGGTTTTGTTTTAAAACAGTCCATTTCACATCTAAACAAGGATTTTGGTTGCAATCCATGAGTTCTCTTCCATTCCACTAATGTAAGACCTCATAGATCAGTGGAATGGATTGTTGTAGTGTTGTTTCAATGCATTTCATAAAGAGTTGGGGTAGAGAAGGTTATTTGTTGTAGTTTCATTGAAGAACCTAACAAGACCATGTGTTAGGTGATGTTTCAAGGCACATTGAAGTAACCAAAGATGCATTTTTGGGAACATCAGAGAGTAGAAGCCTAAAACCATAAAATACTTTTTTTTAGCATGAATTCTAAGTGTTCAAACCCTGGGTTGAGTTCTGGTCTTTCATTTGAAGATACTCTCTTTGTAATTTTGGCCTAATTGGGGCTTTAGGTCACTAACAGGGGTTATCGGTTGAGATATTCTGTCCAAAACAACCTATGCCAAGTTTGGAATATGTGATAGAGGGCCATAATGGGTATCTACTGATTGTCTAAGATCTAGGTTTGGAGGTCTGAGTCAAAAGTTATTAGGACTGTTGTCGTTTTGAAGGGCTACAAGCCATTTTGGAGGGTTTGTGAAGGAAGTACCAACCCGAAGTCTAGTCCACCTTGACCAATGGATGGAATGGGTCCCCTAACATCCCAAACCAATATTTCCATGATGATCCTTGAGTTTCTTTCTACTGTTCCCACTTTTGTGTAAAGATCTTTGTTTTTTGGGCTTGTAGGTGTAATAGAACCTTGTCTAGTTTGTCTATCCTTTCCCATCCAATTTGCCTCTACATCACCAATGTAGTGTTTTCTTCAGGGGCTTCTAGACTCCTTTTGACACTGATGATCCATGTTCTAGTAATTTTTAGGTCTGCAAACCTAGAGGGCAAAGGGACTAGCACCCAAGCCCTGATGATGCTCTTTTCTGCTTGTTCCTATCAGATCTAGAATCCTTATGCTCTGCAACACTCCTCTACCACTCCAATCTTCATGATTTGATACCTATCACCTGTAATCACAAGGGGTTGGGGGTTGTGGTGTTTAGGAGATTGCCTCAGTCAAGCCCTGGAATGGCATTCAAGCCTTCCAACACCGTTGTTTGATTAAGAGTTTGTATCCTTGTAGGATAGAGGCAAAAATAAATTGATAAATGACTGATTCAAACATAAATAGATATCACCTCAAAGGTGCAGCTCACACGTAGACGAAAATCCTTCACATCATGAGAAGATAAAGTCAAATCTGCATAACAAACACAATAACAAGACAATTCTGCTCTGCCACAATGAATTCTTTGAATGCTCTAAAATCATAAGTTCACCAAAATATCATAATCAACTTCTAGTCATCTTCTCTAGTTTACAAATGAAACCCTAAACATGCTTATATATGCATTCCCGCTACAAATTTCGTAATTCAAACTTAAGATGTCAGCAAGGAAAACTTTTAACAGTCACAAAACCAACATTCAAATTTGGGACTCCACCAAAATAGGGCAGGACAAGGGTGTGAGCACTCTTGCCCCAAGACCCATTTTGGGTCAGGGTTAAGGCTTAACAATGTCCCTCAAGTCCCATTTGACATGGGTTTTAGGCCATTTTGTCTTAGGAGTTAATTCTAACATGCAAAATGAAAAACAAGGGACCCAGGAAGTAAATTTCCTAGGGTGACATTTTACGACATAAAAAATCCTATAAAGGCTTAGACTCTACAAGTGTATTGTATCCTTTGACTATTGAATAATACATTAAGTTTCTTTGGAGTGTGGGTTTTTTCTCTTGAAAGGGTTTCATCATGTATATCATTGTGTTATGGTAAATTTCTTTTATATTTGTCTCCATGTGATTGTATGATTTATTAATTTTTGCACATATCTCCTCTCATAGATTAGGGCAATAAGCATATTTTGTACCTCAACCGTCTTTCATTCAATATTAGAGACTAATTACCTCAAATTCAAGTTGTTAGAGACAAGGGTTTTTTGTACTAATCTTGGATTGAGTGGGAGCTTATGTAGAAAAAGATCGTGTTGTAGGAAAAATGGATAGCACATCAAGGATAGAGATGGAGAAGTTCTTAGGAAAAACCATTGATATTTGGAAGCTCAAGATGGAGGATATCTTCATGGATAGAGTTCTATGGGTTGTAGTATATATATCCAAACCTATAGATACATGTCAAAAAGATTGGGATAAAATAAATATAAAATCAAATGGTTTCATTAGACTCTCTTTGGATAATTCAATTTTACTAAATATGCATGAAGAGACTACTATAGTGAACCTTTGGAAGAAACTGGGTGACATTTATCAATCTAAATCCCTAGTAAACAAGCTTATTCTAAGAAAGAATTTATATACCCTCAAGATGTTGGATGGTGAATCTATGGATGGATATATAAATGCTTTCAATATGATTGTGACCTTATTGCACTTCATTAGAGTGAATATAGGGGAGGAGGATCGATGTATGCCTTTGTTATGTTCTTTTCTAGATTCATGGGACCATCTTTTTATGGATATTGGGAGCACTATGACCAAGTTTAAAATGGATGAGATGGAGGCATCGTTGCTTTTTGAAGAGATACGAAGAAAAACTTTTGAATATACTAATGAGGCCCTTGTTGTTTGTGGTGGACAAGAAGAGAAAGGAAAGAAAAAGGACAAGAAGCAAGATAATTATAGATCTAGATCTTGGGGGAGATCCAAATTTCCTAGTAAGTCCAAGGGTAAATGTTGGAATTGCAACAAGACTAGTCATTTCATAAGAGACTGCAAAGAGGAGAAAAAGAAGAAAAAGAGAGATTCTAATGATGAGTCTAACAAGTCCTCTTAGGATGAAGGTAATGCCTTTTTCATGGCTTTAGCTACACATGCATCAAAAGGTGCATGGTTGATAGATTTTGATGTCTCTTTCCACATGATATCATTTTGGGGTTGGTTTACAAAATATGAAGAATATGATGGTGGAAAGGTGTACATTGGAGATGATTCTTATTTGAATATTTTTGGTCATGGAAGAGTCCTAATTCAATTCTCTGATGGATGAGAGAAAGGGGTCAATAGTATACAACATATCCTTGGTTTGGTACATGGAACCTACTTTCTATAAGTAAACTTAATTATGTGGGTGTACATGTTTTTTTTATTGAGTGGAGGGTGTAAGATAGTAAGAGGGGCTATGGTTCTTTCTGAGGGTGTTCACATTGGCACTCTCTTTCAGCTAGATTCATGCATAGTTTAGTGAAATAGTTATTCTATTCTTGCACTAAAGAGATCTACATAATTTGTACCTTCACCATTAGAACTAACAACAAAGAGGAGATTGCATGCACTTCTAATGGTTGTAATTTTTGGGTACCCAAGGGTGCTCATGCTTTGGAGACTAAGATACCAATAGAGAAAACAATCTTACTACACTAGAGGATGGGTCATATAGGTGAGAAGCATCTAAGGGCCCTAAAAAATAAAAAAACTTGTCGAGGGGTTAGATAATTGTAATCTTGAATTTGATTACTATGAGCATTGTGTATATGGAAAACAAAATTGCTTTCAATTTTACTCTAGTTCTCATAAATCTTCTAGGATATTAGACTTGGTACATTTTGATGTTTTTGGTCCTATGAATGTTCCTTCAATTTCAAAATATATATATTATGTTGCTTTCATTGATGATTATAGTAGGACATGGGCATATTTATCTATAAGTAAATCTAAAGTCTTTAGTCATTTTAAAGAGTTTAAGGCTCTTGTAGAGAATTAGATTGGTAGGAAAATTAAGATCTTAAGGACTAATAATGGTGGTGATTATTGTTTAGTAGATTTTGATAGATTATGTAAGGATCATGGGATAGAAGGACATAAGAAAACTCCATATACCCCTCAACAGAATTGAGTTGCAAAAAAAATGAACAAGATGTTGATGGAGAGGGCTAGGAGTATGCTAATTGAGACTAGCCTAGAACAAAAAGTTTTGGGAAAACGTAGTTGCTACATCCTCTTACCTATTTAATGGGTCTCCTACATCATTTCTTGTTGAGAATCCACCTATGGAGGTGTGCTCAAGAAAAAAACCCTTATTGAGGAATCTTCAAGTCTTTGGTTGCAAGGCCTATGCACATGTGCCTAGAGAGAAGCAACCAAAGTTGGAGAACAAGGCTATAAAATGTATCTTCATCAACAATGGTGTTGATGTGAAAGAGTACAAGCTTTGGGACATTATGGTTGAGAGATTTATTTATAGCAGAAGTGTTGTCTTTAGAGAAGTCAAGCATTTTTCCATAGTATTGCAGCTAGAGAAGGAAAGAAATAAAGGTGTGGTTCAACTAACCCCAAATATCAAGAAGGTTTAACCAAAATCCCATGAAGAACTTGAAGAGGAGGAGATCATAGATAGCTCAAAGAATTTGGAAGAAGAGATAGAACCTATTATGAGGGTTATAATTAGCTCTTTAATCTCTGTCTTTCATATTTCTAAGCTACATTCATGTAGAAATTTTCATTCTTTTAAGTCAAGACTTTATATAATATCTAGAAAAACACCATATCACTTGTATTATGTTTTAATGGATATTAGCATGGTTAAAATAGTTGTTTTCAGAATGTAATGTGGTATACTAATGAATGGGAATTTCTCTAGGACTAACTCTTCTCTGCAACAACTAAGAACACTAACCTACAACCAAGATTATAGAGTTCCTGCAGCCAAGATTGTAGAGTTCCTACAACCTAGACTGTAGAAGATCTTGTAGCTAGTGAACCAGTTCTTGCAGTTGAAGAACCCTCCTCCTATAGCCAAAGGATTGTCTCCTATAGCAAAGCCCACAGTTACTCATAGCTATCTAACAATAGTCTATTCCTTCCTTACAGATGAAGATAAGTTCTAGAAGGACGGAAGGGATGTGTAACAAGTGGCAAATGTTTATCCCTCAACTGGAAATGTGTTGAGATTGGTTAAAGTCAAGATAATTATCTCCATGTTTCTTTGATAAGCTTACTCGTTCCAATCATCTTGATTGAAACTCTCCTCTCTAGTTGTTTAGCTTTAGTTTCCTAGTTTTGTTTTGCTTCTTCAAAAATAAGGAGTCCTTCCCATGCATAACATGAAGTGGACTGATTAGTTGTTATTTCTCATTAATGCATGAACTATTGAAAGATGTGTATATATCTTTCTCACCCAACTTATCTTGTTAAGTTTGATTTTCTCATGATTGTATTAGATTCTTATTACAGTGAATAAACAAAGTTCTTATTTTAGATTATTTTATTATTTTTGATTCGTGAGGGATATGTAAATGATTTGATTTGATTAACTAATAAAAGGAGAAATGAAGTAGTCAACACAGGTCAGGGCCCATTGAGGTAGACTACAACCTGCTAGCACTAAATTTATGCGATCATAAATTAGATTTTCTTGATTCCATTTTAGTTTGTTGTTCTGTTTAAGCTAAGAATTAGTTATACAATTATTTTTAGAATCTATAAGATAGATTTCTTGTTTTAGTATTTTATTATTTTCTTAGCTTGAATCAACTATCAATTACCAGCTATACACAACCCCACATCCAAAAAATCTTTAGTTGTACATATAGTACCGACATCATACCAAGAAACACATCCCTAGGTTGATAAATTAAATGTATCATATCCTCACTCACTAAGCTTCTTGATCTAGGATGAGCCCATCCATTGAGTTACATGCAATCATTAGCTGCATTAGGTCTAGTGGGAATTGATAACGCTCCTTATTTTTGGTGTTGTTGTTAGGGATGGTGTCAAAGCTATAGATGCTTCTGGGTTTGAGATAGTTTATTTTCTTTATCATTCCTTGGTGTGTTTAGAAATTCATAGTAGAAATAGATTTCGAATAGAAAGTATACCTTCACTAACATTGTATAGAAAGCAGCAATCAAAAAGAGCTTTGAAACATTGCATGTGTAGGAGAAGAGAATGTTTGGGGAGATTTCTTCCAAACGAGGAAAATAATTCATAAACAAGTAAAAAAGTTGAGATATCTACAACAATAGAAGATGATGTAGACTCAGAGGATATAGCCACTTGGAATCATGATACAATGACTAATGAAGTAGTGAAGAATCTTACTAACCCATTTACTTTTGAGTTTCCTATCACCGATCAGGAACAAGCTACTGCTATGAAGAACATCCCTCCTTTAGCTCTACCAAACTATCATGGTTTGATTACAGAGGACCTAGAAACATTCCTATTTGAGTTTGATGTCTTATGTCAAAGTTAAAATTGTGATAGGTAAAAAATCACGTTAATAAGATCAAGCATAGCCATGAAAACCTAACCCTACCATCATCAAAGAATATAATCTAAATGAAATCAAAAGTATGCAATTCAAGAACAATATCACCTAGATTGTATGATTCCTTATTTATGATGTGGATTGCTTCTTCAACAATGAACAATTATGAAGATAAAAGCTGCCATGATGGATGGATGATAAAGCCAATATGCTAGATGGATGCTAAAGTACTCAATATGCTCAGGATGATAATGTAGACGCTATATGAATGTAGGATCCTTGTAGTATGGAATGAGAGGGTGTTTATATAGAACTCAACCAAAATCAATCAACTGTGGAGATTCAGTAGCTATGTGAATGGCTAAGATTAAATGATAAACATAGGTGAATGTGAAGATGACAAGTGGAGGGAAGATAAGGCTTATGTGTGATTGTGTACATAAAAAGTACTACATGCAAAAGATATTAAATAAAATATGTAGTACCATTTATCTTTTTAAATAAAAGAGGCACACATGTCGGCTCATGAGATAAATGATAAAAGGAATTAATTAAATAAATAAAAATTTATTTAATTAATTGGAAGATGGGTTTGCGAATGAAATTTTAATTAGATAAATAAAATTTATTTATTTAATTAAAATAGATAGAAAGAAGATAATTAAATAATTAAATATTGTTTAATTATAGCTTAGAGGAAATAGCTAATGAATTAATTAAATAAATATAAATTTATTTAGTTAATAGAAGAAATAAGTGTGTTAGGGAAATTGCTCAAGTGTGTTAGACCAATGCAGATGGTAGCTAATGCAATATTTGAATGCTAGTGATAATTAGGTTAATTTTAGGTGTCTACATTTTTCCCCTCTTTGATACAATGTTCGTTAGAGTGTTGTGTCAAAGAAGATATGATAATTTTCTTGAAAACAAGGTTATGCCCCAGTGTAACTGGTAGAGGATGCCCCCTTGAGAGGTAAGCCAAGCTAACCAGGATGGGCTGTGTTGGCTCATGATAAAAGGAAAAGCTAGGAAACAAGGTTGACACGAATAAAATAGGGAGTTGGGTGGGAGAAAAATGGGATGATGCAGAAGAAAATAGGCTTTGGCATAGAATAATTAGGGTTTGGATAGGGGCTATAAGTAGGTCCTTCAAAGACAAATAAGCTCATTTGTGCTCAGTTGTGTTCAAAAATCTATAGAGATATAGAGCTCCTTAGAGTTGTTGTGCGGCGAGAGTTAGAGAGCTATCAGGATGGTGATTCCATATAGAGATCATTATGCTAAGCAAGTTAGGACACATGGATGACTAGAGGGAGCAGGCGTATCGGTATGTATCAAAACTTTTACTAAAAGTGTGATTTTGATAGGCTAGAAGCATCATAAATGTACACAAATCACCATAAGCGACTAGGTTTTAGGATAGGCAATTCAGGTCGCTTAGGAAGAAAAACAAGTCGCTTAAGGTAGTTGAGGTCGCTTATAGGCACGGCTTGGTCGCGTATGGGATAACAGGTCCCTTCCAGTCAGCTTACACAAACATAGGCAAAATGCACATATAGATAAAAGCAAGTTGCTTATGGGCTAAAAGTAGGTGCAGATATAGGTTTAGCTCACTTGTAAAGAAAAGATGCTCGCTTATAGGATAGAGATCGCTTAGAGGCAAAAAGTATACGCATATAGAAATATAGCGTGTACTTGGTCAATAAGCAGTCGCATAAGAAAATTAGGTCGCATATGTTAGATTCAGGACAGACAACTAAGAGGGGGTTGAATCAGTTGTCCAAAACTTTCTTCCAATTAATCACTTAAATTCTTCTTTTAATTCAGTAGTATAATAATAAATCATTCATGGAAACATAATGCAACAATTCAAGAGCAGAAACACATTAACACATATGACACCAAGATTTTAACGTGGAAAACCCAGTTAAGGGAAAAACCACGGGGTGACTAACCCAAGATTGTATTCTCTATTAAAAGAATAAGAAGAACAAAATGGCACATGCCAATTAGGTCTCACTGCCTGAGCACACTGTTCACAAGAGGCCCACTGCCTACAGGAGACACATTGTCTACATAATAATAAATATTACATACTTGAACTGAAAAATAGCATCTTCACCATGCTTGAGTCAGTTCCATTTAAGCCCAATACTCTTGCTCTGCCTTTCACTCTACTCCTCTCTACCATACACTCATCTCCACAAGATACCTTTGAAATGACTTCACAATCTCTTATTTATACAGGACATTTGACTTTAGGATAATCATCCAAGTCAGCATACATTACAGAGAAAATACATAAATACAACATGACTAATTACAAAAAGACTTCACGTGGATCAACACGTTGTTGGCCACACAGATCTGAGACTTCAATCTTCCTTTAGGAACATGCCATTCTTCACAGAACATCTTCAAGATCATCCACAGGATGTGTAACTCATCCGGTCGGCCAAACTTAGGAAGAACATCATCATCTGAAAGTAATTCTTCAATTACGAGCTCAATCTTCAATGCAAACCACCAACACAAACTGGACACAATCCAAAGACCTCCACAAGATTGCCTAAATCACCAAGAACATCCACACTACTTCTGCTTACTGAAATCTTTCTCTCCTTCATCCGGAACCTCAAGAACACAGTCTATCATCACTGTCATATTGGAATAGATGCTTGCAGACCTCCAGACCACGAACCAATTGAGTTGTCAATTCACAATGACTTCCTAAACACTCCACCAAATCCGTAGAACAAGATATTGTATTTTCGAATCTCACCAGACCTATCTGTGCACTCTGTCATCTCTGAACATCTACCAGAACCAGTTTTACTTAAGTGGCCATAACTTCTTCAGATCTTCATGTGGACCTCTAAAATCTTTACTGGATCATCTTAAGACACATATCTACAAACCCTTTGATGTGTATCCTCTGATCTTCATCTTAGCTGGGATCTTTACCTCACTATCTTCATTGTTCTTCTCTATTCCTGATAGGACTAATTTTCTCAATATCCTCAGCATACAACTCATCCAATCCTTATCATCAGTGCAACAAGAGTATGTTGACCTCAATGACAACACCAGTTAGGCCCATACTTGCAACAATCTCCCCCTTTGTCATTGATGGCATGATGTGAAAAACTATTTTAACCATCAAGACAAGAACTTCTCCTCACTAACATAACTCCCCCTATCAACAACAACATTCACATGTCTTCTCTTCCTTTACTGCTCCCCCTTTGATCAGTAACCACTTGTTTTTCACATGTCTTCTCTTCCCCTTTGACATCAATGGAAAAGGGCACATACTTGCATCACTTCAGAATCATACCAGCTACTCCCCCTGAGTAGCAGCTTCCCATCATCAATCCGGATCACAAGATATGACTGTGAGATCCACCAGACTGATGCACTTCAGTGCACCTTAATTTAGAACTGGAGGGGTAATAACCCCTAACTTCTCCCTGAGATACTCAAAAGAGTCCTTAGGTAGAGGTTTAGTAAAAATATCTGCAATCTGATCCTTAGAAGGCACAAACTCCAATCTGACTTCATTCCTGTTCACTTGCTCTCTCAAAAAGTGAAACTTGATGGATATATGTTTTGTCATTGAATGCAACACCAAATTTTTTGATATATTTATTGCACTTGAATTATCATAGAAGATTGTGATAAGTTCCTCATACTCCACTCTGATGTCTCTTAGCATTTGCTTCATCCACAATACTTGAGTGCAACTACCTGCTGCTGCAATATATTATGCTTCTACAGTGGACATAGATATTGTCTCTTGTTTCTTTCTCACCCAAGAAACCAATCTTTTCCCCAAAAAGAATGCTCCACCACTGGTATTCTTCTGGTCATCTACATCTCCTACCTAATCCACATCTGTATATGCATGGAGAGAGAAATTGTGATCTCTAGGATACCATAACCATACTCAACTGTCCCTTTTAGATATCTAAGAATCCTCTTGATTGCCATGACATGAGATTCTCTAGGATCAGCTTGGAATCTAGCAATAAGACCAACAACATTCATAATGTCAGGTCTAATTTGAGTGAGATACAATAATCCTCCAATCATTGACCTATACTTTTTCTGATCAGCCTTAGGAGAGTCATCATCTTTTCTCAATTTACATCCAGTTGCCATGGGAGTACTCATTGGTTTTGAGTCTTCCATCCCAAATTTCTTCAACAATTCTTTCACATATTTGGTTTGTGAAATGAAGATTCTTTTCTTTGTTTGAATGATTTACAGACCCAAGAAGAAATTCATTTCCCAAATATGGACATCTCAAATTCACTTTTCATTTGATTTGCAAAAGTTTTGCACATAATATCTCTTCCTCCAAAAATGATATCATCAACAAACACTTCAACAATTAAGATATTTTCATGATCAATTTTGAAGTACAAGTTACTATTAGTAGTACCTTTGTTGAAACCAATCTTCAAAAGATGCTTATCCAATCTTTCATACCAGGCTCTTAGGGCTTGTTTGAGTCCATACAATGCTTTCTTCAACTTGCAGACCATATCACCATGATTAGACAATTGAAATTCATTTGGTTGCTCAATGTAAACTTCTTCTTCCAAGTCACCATTCAGGAAGGCAAACTTGACATCCATCTGATATACTTTGAAGTCCTTGAAGGCAGTAAAGGCAAGAAATAATTTGACTACTTCAATTCTTGCTACCAGAGAAAAAGTTTCTTCAAAATCAACTCCTACTTGAGAGTAACCCTTGCAGACCAATCTGGCTTTGTTTTTGACTACTTCACCATCTTCATTCAGTTAATTCTGAAAGACCCATTTGGTTCCAATCACATTCTTGTTTCTAGGTCTGGGAACAATATCCCAAGTGTGATTTTTCTCAATTTGCATTAGCTCTTCCTCCACTGCTTTAGTCTAGCTTTCATCATTGCATGCTTCATTCACTGACTTTGGTTCAATCTTTGAAATCAGACAATACTCTTCTGAGTCTTGAGCAATATTTCTTCTTGTTTGAACACCTTTGCTTTTATCACCTATGATCTGATCTTCAGAGTGATTTAGTCTTACATACCTTGGAATTTTGGGATTTTCTTACACTTCTAATTCTTGAACAGGTTCATTCAGAGTTATCTCTTCTTCCTGATTCACCAGATCAGTCTGAATCTAAATTTCAGAAGGGGTTTGGATTCCTTGGACCAAAACATCATTCTGATCATCTTCATCATATTCATAAAAGCTTGAGGTTTTTTTAATACCTTCATCAACTTTCACATTTGTACTTTCTATAATCTTTCTCAATCTCTTGTTATAACACCGGTATGCTTTGCTTTGAGTAGAATAACCCAAGAATATTCCTTCATCACTTCTAGCATCAAATTTGCCCAGATCTTCATCTCTTTTAATGTAACATTTGCTACCAAAGACTCTAAAATACTTCATAGTGGGAGTGATGCCAAACCAAAGTTCATAAGGGGTCTTACCAGTATTGCTTTTGATTTGTACTCAACTAAGAGTATAGACTGCAGTGCTTATAGCTTCTCTCCAGTAGATCTGAGGAACATTTGCTTCCATCATCATGGTTCTAGATGCTTCCTAGATGGTCTAATTCTTTCTCTCTACTGCTCCATTCTGCTGTGGAGTCCTAGGAGCAGACAACTATCTTTTTATCCCATGTTTCTCACAGAATTCTATAAACTCACCGGATGTGAATTCTCCCCCTCTATCAGACCTCAAACATTTTATGTTCAATCCAGTTTCATTCTCTACCATAGCCTTGAATATTTTGAATTTCTCAAGAGCCTCTGATTTCTCTTTCAGAAAAGTCACCCACATCATCTAGTAGTGGTCATCAATTAATAACATGAAGTATCTATCACCTTGCACACTCTTGATTCTTGTTGGACCACATAGAACAGTATGAACTAAGTCCAATAATCTGGTAGAAGATTGTTCCTTACTTTTGAATGAGACTCTGCTCTGCTTACCCAACTGACATTCTTTGCACAAACTATTAGTAGGCTTTACTAGTCTTGGAAGATCTCTTACAGCTTGAGTGTTGCTTATCTTGATAATATTACCAAAATTCACATGACACATTCTCCTATGCCACAACCAACTCTGATCAATTTGAACAAATAAACAACTTTTACCAGTACCAACCAAGTGGAAGATATTACCTTTTGTTTGAGTATTGGATGCAATCTCTATTCTAGAACTTTCAAAGATCTTACATTTTCTATTTTTGAATCGGAGATCATAGCCTTTGTCCACCAACTATCCAACACTGAGAAGATTCTGCTTCAGACCTTCAACATACAGTACATTAATGGTTTTGTTCTTTCCATGAAAAGAAATAGTTCCTCTGCCTCTGATTTTGCTAGCAGAATTATCATCAAATTTTACCACTGCTCCTTCATATCTTTCCAAATCTATGAACTTATTTTTATCACCTATCATATGGTGGGAGCAGCCACTGTCAATAACCCAATCATCCTTTTCTTCAACTTGGGCAACTAGAGCTCTTTCTACCATTTTATGATTGACAGATTCAAAGGGCATTGGATCTTCTTCCTTGATGGCAATAAACACCCAGTCACTTCCAGATTTGTTTCCTATCTCTAATTCTTCATCTATTACTCCTTCTTCATCATCATCTTCATGAACATAGTAACATTTCTTTGGAATGTTGATCTATTTGGATTAGCTCTTGAAAATCTTTCCAAACACCTTGAAGCAAAATGACCATTCTTATTGCAGTTGAAACATTTAAAAGGCAATTTCCCTTCATACTTACCGGATCCCCTTGGCAGTCTTTTTGCAATAAGGGCTTCAAGTTGGGCATCTTATGCTTCATCTTCTTCTAGATCTTTCTTACTTTTTCATACCATGATAGTTTCTTTGAAGAGTTCTCTCCCAGATCAAACTTTTGTTTGCCTTTTACAGAGGCACTAGCTTTGAATGCAGATTCAGTCTTGGGGGGGCATCTCCAAACTCGGCCAATTCAAATGCAGCTAATTTACCAACCAATTGATCTCTTGTGATATTTGAAAAAAATTCGAATTCTTCAATAGCAGCAACCTTTTACTTGTAAGAACCAGGAAGGGATCTGAGAACTTTGGCAACAATATTATCTTCATCCAAGATTCCACCAGCACATTTAATGCCACAAATAAGCTCATTTGCCCTTCGCATAAAAGTAGTGATATTTTCATCTTCTCTCATCTTCAGGTTTTTGAATTTTCCTTTCAGACTCTGTAGCTTGGCACATTTAACATACTTGTCTCCTTTATGCAGAAGTTCCAATTTTTGCCAAATCTCATATGCAGTTTTTAGATCAATAACATTTGTCAGCTCTGAATTAGATAATGCACTTAGAAGAGCTTCTTTAGTCCACAAATTGTTTTCAACATCTCTGATTTCATCTATGGTACTCGGACCATTATGTGGAGGAACATACTTTGGTGTAGGAGCACCTAATCCACAGTGGCCTCCATAAGGCATTTAACTTCATGATGTGTCTGATGTTCATTTTTGTTGTTTCCAATAAGGTCCTAGAAGACCATTCATGTAATAAGGTCTATTTGACCAATGTATGCCATTTTATTTTGTATCTAGGTTCATTTAGTAAGTCCCAAGGACACTTGTTAATCTGTAATCACAAAGGTTGTTAGGCAGTTGGAGGTTGTTAGATGGTTGTCTCCCAGCCACTTGGAGTCAGGTTGGTACTACTCAGGCTGAGTAGATAAATGCCCAGAACAGATCGAATGTAATTAGTTCAGATCAGATTGAAGAGGAGTGTGATTTGCAATTGTAAAATAGAGCATCTGTGTGTGTACATTTCTAAAAGGCATAATAAACAAAGTTCTCTTCGGTGCATCTTTCTATCATTCTGGATTTGTTAGGTTTTCTCTGTATAAATCAAATTTTTGTTTTGTGGCCGAGATGGATTCTTAGTCCATTCCACTGGTTAGATTTCTTCAAAATCGGTGGAATGGTTGTACAGTTCTTTCATTTTTTTTGTTTTGTTCGTTAGGGTTTTCTGTCTGCAGGATTGCAAACAATGGTGCTGATAGATCCTAGCATCGTCATGTGCTAGGTTAGTGGAGTAGAAGATCTGTGTCATTGTAGGGTTTGCAGAGGTTTACATCGGTGTAAGATTTGTGTTGTTCACCGAGTATACATTTTGTGTGTATATTACAAATGCATGTCGAGAGTCATTTCGTGTGTATGTTGCAAAAGCACATTGAGAATGCATGTTGCGAATGTACATTGAGAAGATACATTGAGTTTAATACAAAGAATGACCAGCCGTATCGATGAAGTCAGGTCAAAGATACTTTAGGTCCACTAGCAGTAGTGGGTCAGGTAATGCATATACAAGTAGAAACCTATCAGCATATTGGAAGAAGAGAAAAGAGTCCTGTCGACGGTCTAAGTCTTACCGACAAGGGAGACCGAAGGTGCCATCAGTGTGATCGGGTCGTATCGGTGGAAGGGTGTTTGGAGTTGCTGAAAGTAAGTGGTCTCATTAAAGACAAGACAAAACTTGGTGTTAAACATATCAGGAAGAGATGGAGATCGGTGGGAGAGTTTTAAGTTACACTGACGGAAGAAGTCACAGCGAAAGAGGTGTCAGGAACACATCGGTATGAGGTAGGTCCATAGTAAGACCTGGGAAAGTCTTTCTGATGTCGGTTATCTTGCTGATAGTGCTGAATGAATGTGGTTCAGTAATGTTTGGTCTTTGAAAGGGGGTTTTTAAACTATTTGAACATTAATCTATTTGAATTGTGAGCATGATTGGTATTTCACCCATGTTTTGAGAGCTTCCACTGTGTACTCTACATCATACTTCTTTGAAGCCATGATCTAATACATCATTCCCATACATTGCAAGTGACATTCCATGTGACTTTTCCAAAGAGCAAAATTGGTTCCATCAAACCTCGGACTATCCTTCTTGTAGGACAACATCCTGGATCTCCTCAAGTGGTTAAGCTCTTTTAGAGGAACTTAGCTCTGATACCGATTGTTAGATTTAGGACAGACAACTGAGAGGGGGGATGAATCAGTTGTCCAAAACTTTCTTCCAATTAATCACTTAAATTCTTCTTTTAATTCAGCAGCATAATAATAAATCAATCATGGAAACATAATGCAACAATGCAAGAGTAGAAACACACTAACACATATGACACCAAGATTTTAATGTGGAAAACCCGGTTAAGGGAAAAGCCATGGGGTGACTAACCCAAGATTGTATTCTCTATTAAAAGAATAAGAAGAACAAAATGGCACATGCCAATTAGGGCTCACTACCTGACCACACTGCTCACAAGAGGCTTACTGCCTACAGGAGATAGACTGTCTACAGAATAATAAATATTACATACTTGAACTGAAGAATAGCTTCTTCACCATGCTTGAGTCAGTTCCATTTAAGCCTAATACTTCTGCTCTGCCTTTCTCTCTACTCCTCTCTACCACACACTCATCTCCACAAGATACCTTTGAAATGACTTCACAACCTCTTATTTATACAAGACATTTGACTTTAGGATAATCATCCAAGTCGGCATACATTACAGAGAAAATACATAAATACAACATGACTAATTACAAAAAGAAATCACATGGATCAACACGCTGTCGGACACACAAATCTGAGACTTCAATCTTCCTTTAAGAACATGCCATTCTTCACACAACATCTTCAAGATCATCTGCAGGATGTGTAACTCATCCAGTCGGCCAAACTTAGGAAGAACATCATCATCCGGAAGTAATTCTTCAATTACGAGCTCAATCTTCAATGTAGACCACCAACATGAATTGGACACAATCCAAAGACCTCCATAAGCTTGCCTAAATCACCAAGAATATCCACACTACTTCTGCTTACTGAAATCTTTCTCTCCTTCATCCGGATCCTCAAGAACACAGTCTGTCATCACTGTCATATTGGAATAGATGCTTGCGGACCTCCAAACCACAAACCAATTGAGTTGTCAATTCACAATGACTTCCTAAACACTCCACCAAATCCGCAGAACAAGATATTGCATTTCCAAATCTCACCGGACCTATCTGTGTCTCTCTGCCACCTCTAAACATCTGCCAGAACCGGGTTTACTTAAGTGGCCATAACTTCTTCAGATCTTCATGTGGACCTTTGAAATCTTTATTGGAGAATCTTAAGACACATATCTACAAACCCTTTGATGCACATCCTCTAATCTTCATCTTAGCTAGGATCTTTACCTCACTGTCTTCACTATTCTTCTCTATTCTTGATAGGACTAATTTTCTCAATATCCTCAGCATACAACTCATCCAATCCTTATCATCAATGCAACAGGAGTATGTTGACATTAATGACAACACCGATTAGGCCCATATTTGCAACAGCATACAGGCGAGAAATAAGCGCATGTAGGAAAATAGGTCGCATGCGATCAGTAGATAAGTGCATATAGAAAAATGAGTCGCTTGCAGTAGATAGTAGGTAAAGAAAGAAAATAGTCTAGTTTTATAGTAGTTGTATGTAGCGCAAGGGACTGACATGATGAGTGAAATGATACAAGATATCCTACCGCCTTTGTTATCACAAGAGCCACATCCTAGGGATTTGCAGTTGGTGAGATTGCTAGATGTAGAAGAGCGGCTAGTGTTAGAGATCCTCAGATTAGAGCATGTGTCTAGATTGGAGCCAGTGCAAGCACGTCAAGGATTGATGACGGTGATGGTGGAGCGATGGATGAGTGAGGATAGTTCTTTCTTGTTGCTGACAGGAGAGGCTATGATCACACTAGAGGATGTGTTCTAGATTCTACGTATTCCTATTGATGGGGACCGAATAGATTATGATCCTGATATGGGTCTAGTTGCATTCAGGAGATTATTCAAGACACCAGACATTGGAGTAGAGGGCTTAGAGATTCCTATGGTGAGGATGGAGGAGTTATGTGATAGACTGCAGCGAGTGGTAGTAGCTATTATCAGATGGCTAGTTGGAGATAGACGAGCGAGAGGGTTTCCAGTAGGATGGGGGACAGTGATGGAGGGGATGTTCTCCTATGAGATGAGATATTCATGGGCGGAGTGTGTGCTTGGATAGATCTATCATTTCCTACATGATTGTGCATATATGTTCAAGGCTAGTATGTTTGCAGGAGTTACAGTTTTGCATGTGTGGGCATATGAGCATATTCCAGTGATGAGGCCAGATGGATGGGTGGTTAGAGCAATAGGAGAGCCTTATGCTAGGATGTATAGAGGAGCTTTGACATACCGGCAGCATAGAGGACTAGTGTATTGGCGGAGGATGTTGGATGAGGTAGATAGATTTATATGGAGGCCATGGCTGGGATGTGAGAGATGGGATGAGGAGGATTCTGAGCTTGTCTATGCTAGGCAAGCAAGATATATTTTTGGACGCTGAATATACATTATAGAGCGCTATTTTCCTGAGAGGGTTTTGAGACAGTTCGGGTTACCACAGGCAGTGCCAGTTGGTGATGCCATTTTTGGGAGGACTTGATAGGAGGTGTTTGATTGGGGGGTAGAGATAGTGGTTGACACAGTTTTAGCACAGAGAGAGGGGCTACAGTCAGTTGTATGGCAATGGGGACAGGGTCCTGTAGATCCAGGCATGCTACCAGATTATGATGCATACTGGGTGATAGTGAGATCGATGTGGATGACGCGGGTTGGAGAGATAGGAGAGATAGGGATGGAGAGACCAGTCAGGAGGAGGCGACGATGGGTTCCACCAGCACAGGCTATTGAATTGGTAGATCCAGGGATATAGATATAGGGACAGGTGCAGGGACAGCCTCATATACTTGTATAGCCTTAGGGACATATATTAGGAGGTGATGATGTTGGGATTCAGCAGCGACGGAGGAGGATTAGAGAGGAGAGGAGATGAAGGCAGCAGGCTCAAATGAGGTTGAGAAGAGTGGAGTTGGATAGACACCAGGTAGTGATTGGCATACGACATGCTAGGGCTGGGAAGGATGACAGTGCACTTGCTAGGGTGATAAGAGAGAGAGAGATGCAACTAGGCAAAGTGAGCAGATGATGAGAGTTAAGCGAGATACGAGTATACAGCAGATGCAAGCGATGAGGGCTAAGAGAGATGGTTTATAGACAAAGAGGGATACACTGTGTAGTAGCTATAGGGGATGACTAGCGAGCAGGATAGAGAAGTAGCTACATTGGGTATAGATGGGGCTATGATGTATTTGGCCACACAGTTGACATAGGTACAGGCAGAGTTGTGGAGAGTACAGGGTGAGGCGGAGTATTATAGAGGCTTGTACTATGTGGTTGTGCTAGCAGAGTAGAGGCGGCCTATCTTTAGGAGCAGATCAGGAGCTTCAGGTTCATGGAGGATAGGTGGATCTCGATCTGTAGCATCAATGATGGGGCCACAGAGAGATAGGAGGATAGGTACAGGACCCAGTGGTGGCGGTCAGGGTGAGGGAGCTGCCAGTAGTCATTAGGGCTACCTTGTTTATGTATATTATGGTGTATCATGATGAAGCCTAGAGCCGATTGTACATACATTCTTTACGGCTCAGCTTGTATATGTAGACACTTGTATATTGACACACACACACACACATATATATGATGGCATGTTGGTTATCTACATAATGTAATGGATACACTATTGGTATTATGATGGTTATGCATGTTGTATTTGTATTTTTCATGGATTATGTATTGAAGTTTATGCAAATGATATAAATGGAAATGTATGATAATGCAAATATGTAAATGATAATGATATGATATGTATTCATGCATATATATAAATGGTAATAATATGATATGTGATGGACCTCTATATGCCTAACACACTTACTTTGCAGGATAAGAGATGTGGAAGAAGGACGATGGAAATGATTGATCTTGGTTGAGGACTATATAGGCAAATAATGGGATGAATAGATGGTACAATGGGCAGCTTTAAAAGTAATTTCTCAAAAATGAAAAGAAATGCAATCCTTATGTTTGATATAGCATGTGGATGTTATGCACCAGGGTATAGAAAACAAAGCTGTCGAGATATCCAATGCAAAACTAGCATGCTACAATCTTGTCTGAACGCATGAGGTCAAGATGTTGAGACAACATGTACAAGATATGAATAGCAGCTAGTGTTTTGAGATGGACTTTGACACTTCAAGTAAATGGTTTGAGCTTATCTCCACTACGCATAGTGACACCTTGTTAGTTATATGTATGGAGCTAGTCTTGACATAGAATAGTCTCAAGTGCATAAGAGATTGTTTAGCTTCTTAGATGCTAGAGATATTGATACATAAGATTCTAATCCAAACACTTACAAGATACCAATACGTTTAGGAGGAGAATAAGATCATCCCGCAAACACGGCATACGAAAGCAATATGACCATGCCCCATTCCTTACTTCATCTCAACATACCAAGATATAGATAGATCAAGGCAGTCTTGATTAGGCATAAAAAAGGGACAAAAGAAAAATTAGAAGATAAAATAAAAGATACTGTCATCATGTTCTCTTGCCAAATTTAGGTGCTCGTAGATGGATTTAAGTTGGGGCCTTGTTAAGAGGAAAGTCACATCCTATTGAAGGCTAAAGATGTTGATAAAATGCTATAGCAAATGTTGGTTTAAGGTATGTAGACAAATAGCTTCTAGCTTATTCTTGATTGGTTAAAGTGTTTGAGCTTTCAGTATACACATAGTCTGCTTCTTGCTTGATCTAATCAAAGAGAAGAAGATGGAAGATGAGAGAAGATGAAGAGGATGGGGTGGATCATCTATGCTTGAGTACTAGAAACTTCCTTCATATTCCAGACTGCCTACATACCCTGTGTCCACGGGATCAAAGCACATTTACGATGATGATGAGACATGATGAATATGTAGTTCTAGGTTTTATTGATGATGTGTGTGATGAAAAATAGAAGAATGTGAGATGAAAGATTAGAGGATGATTAGAAGAAATATGGAAGATGGATGATGAAAAGAGGGGCTATCATCTTTCCCTAAATTAGAGTGTTTCCTTCGCATCTCAGATTGCCTACATACCCTATATCCACGGGATCAAGGCTTTAACGATAGAGATGGGATGTAGTTATTGCTTATTACACTGGTGAGTGATGTTGAAAGAATCAACTTTATTGCTTGGATGTTTGCGTTGGCGATGTTTTTGGATGTTGGTTGAGCTTGAATTGATTGCAAAGATACGAATCCTGGTTGCAAATGTTTTCCATGTTTGACATTGGATGAACGCTATGGTTGAAGTTGAAAGTTTGTTGTGCTGTGAGCTAAGGTGTTCGGTGTGTTATTCGCTAGAGTTGGTGGTATCCACTTCCAAATAAGGCTCAACAAGTGCCCCCAGTGCGGGATGAGGTTTATTGTGGAGAAGCGATAATGGATAGCATGTGCGGCCAAGATGCTAAGGTGCCAAAAAGATATAGTTATCCCAACAATGTTCAAAACATGATAGCTAGCATTGATAGAGGTGAAGATGGAAAAGCTGTTTATTACGATGAAATGCAAATTATGACATGGATTATGTAGGATAAGATGGTGAAGTATCCTAGGAAGAGTGGTGATCAAACAAACTAAGCAGATAATGGAGGCTGGTCACTACACATAGCGCCTATTTGCCAGGTTTTCACTATGGTACTTATCCAAGGCACTTGTTTACTAGGTTTTCACCAGAGGATGGATTATTTATCTTATACTATTATTTTTTTGTTATCCAAAGTGCCACAAAGTGGTTTTCACTATTGGATGGATTTTTTTTTTAGGATAGCTGAGATTCATGGATAAAACTTCTTGAGATGGATGTTGTTGACTGGTTCATTCAATGGAATGCCTTCAGGTGTTGAGAGAGTATATGCACCTAATCCATAAATTGTTGTGATGATAAAAGAATCAAGCCAATTTGGTTCAAACTTGCCGTGTTTCTCACGATGTTGCTAATTCCTTTGATTCTCTTTAAGGACAAGATCTCCAATTTGAAATCTGCGTTCTCTAATTTTTTTGTTGTAGCTGCAGCATAGACAGTTTTGATAGAATTGGAGATGGTTGAGTGTTGTAAGACGATGTTCATCTAATAGCTCAAGATCATGGAGTCTAGATGCTCAATATTATTCCTCTGAGATGGTATGCTGTAGAGATACTCGCAGTGAGGGGATCTTGACCTCAATAGGTAAAATAGCTTCAATACCATACACAAGAGCATAAGGTGTAGCTCCAGTGGGAGTTCTGATACTTGTTCTATATGCCCATAATGTAGGATGAAGTTGTAAATGCCAATCATGACCAGCTTCATTGACTGTCTTTTTGAGAATCTTGATGATTGTTTTGTTAGAAGCCTCAGCTTGGCCATTACTCTGAGGATAGTAAGGGGTAGAGAATTGATGTTGGATATGGAACTTTTTGCCAAGATCTCTAACCTCTTGGTTCTTGAAGGGACAACCATTATCAGTGACAATAGCTTGACGAATTCCATAGCAACAAATGATATAGTGTAGGATGAACTTGGATATTTTCTTGCCGGTGATATAAGTCATTGGTATGGCTTCCACCCACTTTGTGAAATATTCAGTGGCGATGATAATGAACTTATGACCATTTGATGAAGTAGGATGGATTTTACCTATGACATCAAGTCCCCACTGTGAGAAGGGCCATGGAGTAGTGATAGGTTGAAACTCATGTGCTAGTGCATGTATTAAATCTCCATGTTTCTGACATTGTAAACATCTCTTTGTGAATTGTTGTGCATCTTTTTCCATGGTTGGTCAATAGTATCCTACTCATAGAAGTTTCTTAACAAGGCCAGGGCTAGTGGAATGCGAGCCGCAGACACCTTCATGTACATCATGTAAGGCCACTTTTGCTTCCTCAAAATCAAGACATCTAAGAGGGATACCATCAAGACTCTGGCAATAAAGGGTGTCTCCCAAGATAGTGTAATGAGAGGCTCGATGGATAAAGGTTTTATGTTGGGTGTTAGATAGTTGAAATGGAAAGGTTAGATTGCAGAGATACTCGTATAAGTCCTCGTACCATGGTGAATTGGGACCAAAAATTTCACATATAAGCTCAGACTATGGTACTTCAAATGCTGGAATCAGAAGCTATTCAACCAAAAACTCACATTTATGTGTATTGGATGGCATGTCTAGAAGAGACCCAATCATAGCCATGACATCTGCTACTCTGTTATGTAGCCTTGGGATTTGTTCAAAGGTGATATTGTCAAAGTATTTTTTAAAATCATCAACCATTACCTTGTATGGAAGAAGCTTTTCATCTTTTGTTTAATATTCATCTAAGACTTGTTTGATAACCAGTTGAGAATCGTGAAAGACTTGTAACTATTTGATAGCCCATTGTATTGCCATGTGTAATCCTTTGATTAAAGCTTCATACTCTGCTATGTTATTGGTACATGGAAATGCAATTCTGTATGATTTGGGTATACAATCTCATTGAGGGATAACAAACAATATCCCTGCTCTTGATCCATGTTGTGTGTAAGATCCATCAAAATATAGCTGCCACCATGTTGGGGAAATTAAATTGAACAACCCTTCATCAGGGAATTCTAGATATATTGGGTGAATATCTGTGATGGGTGTTGTAACTAATTGATCAGCGATGACTTATCCTTTTATGGCTTTTCGATCCACATATTATATGTCAGATTCACTTAAGATCATAACCCATTTTGCTAATCTTCCCGTGAGGATTGCTTTAGAGAGAAGATATTTGAGTGGATCAACATTAGATATGAGCTTTGTCATTTGGTTCAACATATAGTGTTGCAACTTTTGGGAAGCAAACACTAATGCTAAACATGCTTTTTCCATAGATGAATAATTAAGTTCATATCCCACAAGAGCTACTGATGTAGTAGATGGCTTGTTCTTTCCCTGAATCATCATGTTGAGCTAGAAGGGCACCCAATGCTGTTGTTGTTGATGATATGTAGAGCAATAATGGGCGATCAAGCATAGGAGGTGTTGCCAGATATTCTTTTATTTTGTCAAAGGCCTATTGACATTTTTTATCCCACTTAAAAGGTTCACCCTTATGAAGAAGATGTTGGAAAGGATGACATTTGTCCGCTAGTTGTGATATAAATCTACGAATGGACTGTAACCTTCCTTGTAGACTATAGAGCTACTTGAGATTTGCTGGCGGAGGCATTTTCATGATAGCTTTTACTTTAGCTGGGTCCACTTCTATCCCTCGTCGAGACACAATGTATCCCAATAGTTTTCCAAATGTTACACCAAATACACATTTCTTTGGGTTCAGTCTAACTTGATACTTCTCTAATTGATCAAAGATTTGTGCTAGTACCTGTAGATGTCCTTCTCTTGTATTAGATTTTCCTAGGATATCATCAACATAGTCTTCCATGATAGTGTGAAAAAGGTCATGAAAAATAACTATCATGGCTTGTTGATAAGTAGCTCCAGTGTTCTCGAGACCAAAAGGCATTACAACCTAGCAGTATGTGCCCCATGGACAAATAAATGATGTTTTATCTTGATCTTCCTCTACTATTTTGATTTGGTTATATCCTAAAAATCCATCCATCAAAGATAGCATTTCATGTCCAGTTGTGAGATCTAGAATGTTGTCTATGCTTGGTAATGGAAAGTCATCCTTAGGACATGCTTTTTTAAGATCTCTAAAGTCTGTACAACAACGAACTTGTCCATCAGGTTTTGCTACAGGTACCAAGTTTGAAACCCATTCTAGATAATCAATAGGCTTTATGAAATTTTCTTCTAACAGCTTCTGAATCTCTGCTTTGACCAATAAAGCTACTTGCAGATGCATTTTGTGCAATTTTTGTTTAACAAGTTTTGCATTAGGAGATACTGTTAGATGATGTATCACAAGTGATTGATTTAGACCCGGCATGTCAGCATAAGTCCATGCAAAATTTATAGCTCTTTTTATAAAAAATGTTGTGAAATCTCTTCTTTCTTGCTCTGATAGTGATGCTGCCAAAAAAGTGATCTTTGGATTCTACTCTGTACCCAAGTTCATGTCTTGTGATTGTTCAACTAGAACTGTTGATTTCTCATGCTAGTTAGTGGCAACAGGAAGATCAAATCCCCCATCCTTAGGTGCCTCAGAGAGGTTTTCACCTTTAGATACGTCCTTTATTTTTACTTTTTCATGGTCAAGAGGCACCTTTCGATTTTCACCTAGTGACCTATTTTGTTTGATTTTGTTTATT
This sequence comes from Cunninghamia lanceolata, assembly GCA_027924645.1. Taxonomy (NCBI): domain Eukaryota; kingdom Viridiplantae; phylum Streptophyta; class Pinopsida; order Cupressales; family Cupressaceae; genus Cunninghamia; species Cunninghamia lanceolata. The sequence goes on along the minus strand of BSBN01000378.1, from coordinate 3,887,905 downwards.
TCACTTTTGCTACTAAAGGATTTGATACTTCTGCCAAAATATGCTAGTTTAGGTAGATCCATCATGAAACCTTCTTTGTGATCACCCAATGGAATGCCTTGTCATAAGCCCATGAATTTTACAATAGCTTCATCATTCTCAAATGTATCTAATATCGATGCCCCCTATTGGTCCCAATCGACGAGGTCAGGATATACAAGTGAAAGGGTAACGGAGGAATGGCTATGGCTAGAGGAGGTTGTGGAAATCATGAAGATAGAATTTTCTTGAAAAAGGTCAGTAATATGAAGGGAGGAGTCGTCAATAGTATCAAAACTAGAAGTCTCTCCTACCGAGGAGGGTCCAGTGTCCATATCAGAAATACACTTAATGTCTTTGGAATGCGGTAGCTCTGGTTGATAGCTAAGGCCTTGCTCATTAAACTTCTTAGACACAACAATGGGTTCAAGAGGTCCTTGTTCCTGTGATCCCAATCCACCATGTCCTTTGTAGCCCATGTTCTTTATGATGCGGAACCCATTGTTATATCTCTCCACTTCAAGTTGGACTTGGTCTTTTTCATCAAAAATATCCAAGAGTCGATATCATCAATGTCTTCATCCAGGAATCTGCCTTTAATAATACTATGGGTGGGGCTCTGATGACAGCTAGGGATGAAGGTGGCTTGGATGTAGAAGGTTTACCATGAGATTTGGGAGACAAGGGAAGGGTGCCAACACAACAAGATTCTTGCAATGTGTATCCACCAGGACTGTGTTCGGTGTACTTGATATGGAGATTGGAAGCAACTTTGCTAGATGATGGCTTGAGTAAGTCGGATGGATCTACATATGATGAAGATGGATATGCCTCGGTGTTGATAGGAATGCAGTTTGGACTCTAGTATTTAGCTTGAAAGGCATGAAAAAATTCAAATGGATTGGGATCAACATGGATAGTAATCTCAACACCGTTATGTGGAAATTTAAGACATTGATGGTATGTAGAGGGAACTGCCTTGAGGGCATGTATCCATGGATGACCAAGGATGATGTTATAAGGAAGCTCAATATCAAGAACTTGACAATGGGTTTCAGTAGTGATTGGCCCAACTTGGATAGGCAAGTAAATAATCCCTTTAGTATCTCTCTCGACATCATCATATGCTCTGATAGTAATGACCTTGGAGGTGTCAACATCTTTCTCAGAATATCCCAATTATTTTATTAATTTCAAGGAACATATATTAAGACCAGCTCCACCATCCACCAAGATTCATTTGATATGGCGTTGTTTCACAAATAATTCAATGTGAAGGGCTTCGTTGTGTGAAGGATGAATGGAGGGCTGAAGATCTTTATCAGAAAAGGTTAAATGACAAGGCGCTACAATGCTAGCAACCATAGATTGGAATTGTGTGATATCAATATTGTTAGGCACTGAAGATTCTTGTAAGACTTTGTCAAGGATAGCTTTGTGAGCAGGGGATATGTGAAGCAACTCAAGAATGGAAATATGCACAGGTATTTTGCCAAGGTGATCAAGGATATTATAGTTAGAGGATGGTCAAGGAGGATTGATAGGTGCTCCTTGAATGGTAACACAACCTCTTTGAGTAGTTACAGCATAGCCAGGTGCTTTGCCTTGGATATTAATGGTAGAAATGCGAGCATGGTCAATGCGGCCAATAGTAGATGATTCATAGTTGTACTAAATGGTATTCCCAGCATGAGGGTTACTTGATTTGTCATGAGATGGAAGTGGATTCTTGAAAGCATCTAGATCATAATTCGATGTCGGTTGCTGTGCAGGTTGAGTAGTTGAAGGTGTAATTTTGATTAAACCTTGATCGATACAATCTTGGATAACATGCTTTAAGCACATACAACCATTTGTTTTGTGTCCTTTAACTCTATGGTAATTGCAATACTCATTTTCTTTATACCAAGGATCTTTGAAGAGTGGTTCACCATTGGGTGGCGTATCTGGTAACATAATATTGCCCACTTGGAGAATTTTTTGAAAGACAACTTCCATAGGTTCCGCTAATGGTGTAAATTGTTGGCGAGGATTTGAAGTTTGTCGTTGTTGAGTTTGTTGAAAAGGTTGCATTGTTGTAGACGCAACTTGAATGTTAATAGGAGCTTTCATAGTTTGTATATTCTTTGCGTCCACAACACCATCGTTGACAACATTCTTGTTTTTGTTCCAAAAGCGAGACTTATCATTGGAATTTTAGGGATAGTCTTTGTTATCATGAAAAATCTTGATAGTACCTTTAGCAATTAAATCGTTCAATGATGATTCCTTTGGAAACAAGTTCATCAAAGGTGCTAGCACTTTGTAATTGTAGTTCGAATGATAGCTTGAGATGAAGATTTTGAACAAAGATATCGAGATGTTACTTCTTAGGTATTTCACATGATAGTTTGCTAGCCATATTACGCCATCGTTGAGTAAATAAAGAAAAGGCTTCACAATTGCGTTGTTTATTGTTGACAAGGTCATTCATGTTTACCTCATGTTCAATGTTAAAATCAAAGTGTGATCAAAACTTATTTGATAACTCTATAAAAGACTTAATTCTCGAAGGTAAATGAGAGAACCATTCAAGAGCTTGTCCTGCTAAGCTTCAAGGAAATAGTCTCAAATGATATGTATCGTCATGAGCAACATTGAGATATTCCACAAAGAATGCTCTAAGATGGTCTTTCGGATTTCCTTTTCCTTTGTACTTGTCAAATTGTGGAATTTCATAGTGTGGCGGAAAAGGTGTCATATGAAGTGACTTGTGAAATGGATAAGCGCATATGTTTTCTAAGGAAAATGTCTTCTTGCTTTGTCCTACTGCTTGGTTAATCATTTGTTGAACATCCGCTTGAGATAATTGTTGTTATTGCAAGGGGGGTGAAACATGGTATGATGTATATTGAGGTTGTTGTTGTGGGATATATGAAGCTATGACCATTTGTTGAGGTTGTGTACTCGCAATGTATGTCAAAGGATTGGTATGCGACCCATATGTGGTTGAAGATTGCTATCCTTGAGACACAAGCGGTGGTTGGGTATATTGTGATGAATTAGCACCAAGATTTTGCATCACATGAGAAGTGGAAGATGGATTGGCATTAGTTAATGGTTGTGAATTTGGAGTTGGATTTGTGACATGGTAGGTGATGGAAGGATTGGTGGATACAAAAGTAGGATGGATACTTGGGTTTGTATTTTGGACAACATGAGGATTGGTATATGTCATGTTTTGAGTGACAATAGGAAAACCTTGGGTAGTATAAGATGGATTGATGGTTTGTGAAGGATTGTAAGAAGATGGCAGAACAGATGTAAGTTGATCAACATAAGTGACTATAGTGCTACGATTAGCTTGAGAAACAATAGGCAGGTCGCTCATGTCAATAAGACTAACATTAGGATTGTATGATGTATTGGATGGATTAGTGGAGATAGTGGAGATAGTGGAGATCATATTAGCAGCAGCAGGAGTATGAGATGTGGTGTCCACATGTGATGTAGCAGATTGCGATGGTTGTAAAGCTTGGACCGTTGGTATTGTTTGGATAGCTTGGGAAGCTTGTAGAATATGGGATATGGGGATAACTTGTGATGTTTGAGGAGTTTGTACTTGGGCCACATGGACAGCTTGTGTTACTTGAGGCATGGAAATGGTCATGGTAGGAGAAGGAGTATGTTGGGAAACATGGAAAGGTGGAATGTTTAGATTTTGCAAAATGAAAGGGAGTACATTGGTTGGAGTTATCAAAGGTTCTAGAGTGTACTCCGAGCATAGTGGATCAAATGAAGTAACAATAGGCAATGAAAGAGATGGGTTGGAAGATGGAGTTTGTAATATGGTATGGGATGGTGTAACTATAGTGGATGGTCCCTTTGCAACAACAACAGGAGTGTTTGGATCATGCTCTCTAATAGTGGATATGTCAAAATCTCTTGGTAATTTAGCTCCCATGTGGGCAAGTTGCAAGAAGTAGTGATTACGATCAGATAAAACAAGTCTCTCAAATTGATCCCATACATGTGTATCTTGAAATTTTGATAAGTCTACTTGGGATTGTTCCTCATAAGTCTCCAAAAATGTTTGAGGTTGCACTTGTTGTGAAGATGACTCTCCAATGGTGTACCCATGGGGCACAAACATATGAGGAGGCAAACCGGTCATAAATTGAGTCGCGTCTCTAAGAGGTGTTGATCTAGATTGTTGCATCTTAGCTTTCATCTCAGCTTGCAATTTGGCTTCCATTTCAGCTCTATATTGACTCCTAGTTTGAGGCATGATGAATGATGTTGAAAATTGAACTTTAGCTCGTCAAGGTTTTTGAGACCCAAAAAGATGATGGTTTACTGATTATTTGGTTGCTGGTTGCTTTTGTTGTTAGGTTGCTTGGTTGCTTTGTTGTTGGTTGGACTTCCCTAGAGAATAGCTCACACACTCAAGGGAAAAGTTGTTTGTTAAGGTTGCTATTTTGCTGATGTTGCTAAAGCTAAAGCCAAAAGATGATGTTTTGCTGATTGATCAGTTTGATTGATTTGATGTTTGGTTTGTTGGTTTGGGATCTCAAAAAGATGAAAAGCTCACAAAGTTCAATTGGTTGGTAAACTCAAAGTAGGAGACAAAGTCCAGGTATCTACTAATGATCAAAGATAGGTCTGAAAGCTAATGCTGAGGCTAAACAAGCTAGAAGTGTAGTTGATTCGGTTGAGTCACTAAGATTTGCTGGTAATTAACCATAGGCAACAGCTAATAGATCATATACGACTTAGAAAAGGCCAAAAGTGACTGGTAATAGCTTAAATATGATCTGGTTTTGGTTTGGATAATAGGCTACAGTGTTAACCCAAGGTGAGCCAATTTTCTATAGGTGACTAGTATTGACTCAGAAGTGATTTACTATTGATCAAAGGTGACGCAGTTTAGACTAGAGGCAGCTGACTATTGTTTAAAAGCAATCCAATTTAGGCAAAAGGTGACTGACTGTTGTTTAAAAGTGATCTAGTTTAGGCAAAAGGTGACTGATTGTTGTTTAAAAGTGATCTAGTTTAGGCAAAAGGTGACTGACTGTTGTTTAAAAGTGATCCAGTTGTTCGTATGCGGGTAGTTTAAGCTCAAAAGTGACTGTGTCTATCAAGAAATATGTCTGAGTTGTGTTTTTTGACAAGAAAATAGTAATTACAGTCACTCACACTCACAACAATCACAAACTTGTACAATCTAGGCTAGGAAAGGACTGTATTTGTTGAGTCCCCTGGCCGTGCTTATTCAAAGCAAATAGCTTCAGGATCTTGGTAGCATTGGCTCCTCTCCATGGCACACTTCTCACACATACCAAGATCTGAGTTTCCCAAGGCTTGTCCCCCCTCCAAACCTTAGGATTGTCCCTATTATCTCTTCTAAGAACCATGTGAATCAAGGTGGATACAAAGGTCCCACCTTTTGTGTCAACAAATAGAAGGTTTTTGGCTACTACACAAAGTTGCTAATAAGGGCATCCGTTCGAGTGGCTATACGTGCGGTAGCGCTACTCTCCATTATGGAGTCTCCGAACCTTCAAGGGTTACATCTTGGAGGGTTTTGGGGGAGGTTGGCTGTCAATATAACACAACACCCATTGTTTGTAGACACAAACACTTTTCTTATATAGTGGTTCGGAAGGACTTGGCTTTAGCCCGTTACCGCTTGGGTCGTATCCCTTCTCACACTGGGAAGGCAAGCCCTCTAAAGATAATAACAAGTTTTCATACACCCAAGATCCATTTGATAGGCAAGGGGAGAGTATACTTTTGTTATTAAATTTGGGTTACAATCAAGCACATGTAAGCAATCAAAAAAGATAAATCAAGCATAGAGAAAGCAATGATTCTTTTTAAGCACCAAGCCCAAATGTTCCTAATTTAGTGAAAAAACACAAGTCTTGGATCGATTGAAGCTGCAACAGATATGTTAGTAGTTTGATAACCTCCTTTTCTTGGACAATCGATAAGATGCTACACAAATACCCAATTAGTAGCCAAGAAAACCAAACTACAAATGATAAGGACTGAAAACGACACAGTTTACCAAAGGTGATCAACTATTAATCAAAAGCAAACTGTATTCTACCGCAGGTGAAATGTTACAGATCAGAAGCGATGCCAGTAAAGCCACATGCAGAATGATAAAGTTCATAAGTGATGCGAAAAAGAAACAGGCGACTAGTTATAGGTCATAAGTGACTCAGATCTGCGAGAAAAATAGAATGTAACAAAAACCCTAGTTTCACAAAAAGTAATCCAGATAGCTAAAGGTGATCACTATTAGGTTAAAGTGATTCAAATAAAGGCATAAGCGACCACTGTTAGCTTGTAAGCGATGCAAAACAGACAGTAAGTGACTACTGTTTGCTCAAAAGTGATCCACGAATGCTAAAAGCGACAGGTTTCAGCTCAGAAGCGATGCATATATTCAGACAATGACTAGTTTTCACTCAAAAGTAACTGGAACTTGCTGTAAGAGCTTAGAAAATCTGATCTTCACAAAAACAACTTCAAATAGCAAAGTTAATCAAGGATGTGGGTCCCACCGGGTGTGCCAAAATGTGATAGGTAAACTCTGATTCAAGAAGCAACTTGTAGGTCTGGACCTCTGATACCATGTTAAATCTGATTGATATGCTTTAATACCATGTTAGAGTCACAAATGACTCACAGGAGCCCAAGATACACCTACAGGACCTCTTCTACAAGAGACAAAAATATAGCAAGAGCTTGTGCACAAAAATTGCAAAGCAAAATTATTATTTCCTCATCCCCAAAATACATGCAATGATATGAGTATAAAATAGGTAGAGATAGAGGGTTGAGGTGTAATTATTCTACCACTAGGAAATAACTCCAAATTCTCCCAAAAATAGGGTGGAGTAACTCCTATGGAAGAGTGTTACACCTTGCACCTCTTTTATGCACTTATTGAATACATATTAAATATTATTTACCTATGCTAGCTTAAGTAAAAGTGAAGGAAAATAAATTCCTACACTAACACATCCTTATTGCCGAAAAACTGGCAAGGACTCAATGTCAGCCAATAATGTTGAATGAACAGTAGGCTCTCTTCTTATCAGTTCACCACCCATTGTGATATCTCAGGAAAATTTAGTCTGCAATTTCAACTTGCTATTCTCAATCCTCTATATTCAACTTGCTATTCTCAATTGTTCTCAATCCTTTGTTTGTTTGAAACCCACTGCTACTTACCAAGGTATTATTACCAACTGCATTTGTTGTTTGCTTGCTTAGCTTGAAATTCATGCGACGGATGGTAATAATTATGAAATAAGGGGTTTTGGAAGTTGATTTGAAGTTTGAATGTATGTGGAATAATTCAAATTCCCCCCTTCCAAACTAAAATTTCATTTGTCCTCAAATGAGGAGGATTGGCAAGGTTACAGACAATAGAGTGAAAGCATGTTGAATGAATATAATATGTAATATTAATTATATGCAAAATAAATAAAGTCCTAAAATAAGTAGCAATTAATGCCAATTAAAGCGATGAATGAGATAAATACCATTTGAGACTTTTGTTGCATGTAAACATGATTGCATGGAGGAGTGAGCTTATGTACTCAACTAACGAGTCGGAGTGAATCACAATGATGTGATAGTGATATTGACATGGTGTACTGACGGAATGTGTTGGATCTATGGCACGTGGCAAGGAAGTACTATCCATTGAAAAGATGGTGGCATGCGTATACGGGTGCAAAAATGTACTGTAGGCAATATTGGGTGCATGCATGCAAGTGAAATAAATAGGTCCCATGTGTAGTGGTTACGGGTGTAGCTTTGACAAGTCCCAAGTGAATGGCAAACCTTGTCGCAAGTATGTGCCTAACCGGTGTTGTCATTGATGTCAACTGTGCTCCTAATATGATAAGTTAGATGCTTTGTATTGGCTCATGGCTGAGTGTTGGAGAAAATGAGAAGTGATCCAGATATTGAGTTTCCAAGTGCTTTTGAGAAAATTTGCTCCTCCGGTGGAAACAATGTGTGGAAGAGTATCTTTGTTTACTAAAGAACAGTCTGGTAGATTGCTCTGCATTTCCAGTAGAATGAATATCTTTGTCTACGGATTGGAAGTTAATTAGAGGCATGTCTAAAGATGTTGTATCTCAAGTTTGAGCCTCCGGTATGAACATTTGAGTGAGTTGTGTTCACTAGAGTAAAAGTTGCTTTTTTTGAGTATTCATTGGTGACAGGGAGAAGGTATTTTTCTCCACATTCCTCTGCATTGAAGTATTATGATCTGTGGTTCTATAATTAAGTCTAGAATGATGATAAGTGCCTTCAAATCCAATGGTTCATGATTTGGTGGTCCGCAAGCTATCTTTTCCTTATGACAGTGGTTGACAATGTTGTTCTTGTGCTCTGGTTTGAAGAATCTTCTTGACAAAGTGGTTAGAGATCGTGCAGTTGTTCTTAGTGATTACAATGTGCTTGTGGATGTCTCCTGATCATGTTCTTACATTTGGATTGGTCTGCAAAGACAAATTTGGATCGTGGATGAAGTCTGTTCTTTGAAGACCCAATGTTGACACCAGTCTTGGCTTACTTGGTTGTTTTCACTTCTTGTGGAGATGCATTGAAGATTATGGATACGTGTCGTGGCATGGAAGATTGCATTTGAGTCCTAGCTAAGGCATAACATGATCCACATATATCTTTAACTTAGCAAATCTTGTTTAGGTCCAAACCTATTTCTTTTTATTATTGTAATGTCGACCTTGGAGAATGTTCCAATGGTTGACAAATGTAATGCCGACCTTGATGTACATTCCAAGGTTGATGAATTGTATAAAAGCATGTAATGTAGTTGTAAAAAAGATGTCCTTGAGTGGAAATGAAGAGATAAGTGTGATGGTGTAAAAGAGTAGAGAAGAGAAGTTATATTGTGCTTCAATGGAACTAAACCCAAGCATGGAGTAGATGCTACCAAATTAGTTCACCATCTTTTGGCAGTGAGCCACCTCTTGGTAGTGATACGTCCTTGGCAGTGAGCCATTCTTGGAAGTGAGCCTCAACATTTGCAGTGAGCAATTCAGACAATGAGCCTCTATTTTTTGGTATCGCTATAACTTGTAGATCTTGTGAGTTGACACCCACTGTGGTTTTTCCCTTATAGGGTTTTCCACGTAAAAATCTAGTGTCTCATGTGTTGATTGTGTTATTGTGTTCAGCTTCTTGTTTCATACTTTCATTGTTAAATCTAAACAACAATAAATAAGTGTTTGAAGATTTGATGCTCATAATTGTTTAAAGTTTTAGGGACAACTAATTCACCCCCCCTCTCAGTTGTCCGGTGCATTTCAACAATTAGTATTATAGCAAGGTTCCTCGAAGGTAAGCCTAATAGCTTGAGGTAGATCCAGAATGTCTTACAAGAAGGAAGCTCTATAGTTTGATGGAATGAATTATGCAACTTGGAAGATACACATGAAAAGCCATCTTCTTTGTATTGGGTACAAATTATGGAAAGCAACATAGACTAAATATACCATGCCTTTGAATGGTCTGACAACTAAATATGAAATCAAGGAATATGAGTTAAACATAAAAGCCAAAGATGCTCTGTTAAGTGCATTAACCGAAACTGACCTGATAAAGTTCATGAACCTTGAAACTGCTCAAGAAGTCAGGGAAAAGCTAGAAAATCTGTATGAAGGAGATGATTTTGTAAAAAGTGCCAAATTATGGGGACTGAAAGCTAAATATGAAGGCTTAAAGATGGGTAAAGACGAAAACATAACATCCTACATGCAAAAGGTTGATGAACTTGTCACTAGAATCAAAGCTATGGGAGGAACTATTGAGGAGAGAGAAGTTGTGATGAAAATTCTCATGTCATTACCTAAATCCTATAGTCATAAGGTTGCGGCAATTGAAGAAGTAATGACTGTGAAAGAAGTCACCAAGGATCAGTTGCTAGGAAAGATAACAGTCTTTGAGATGAGAGAACTTGGTAATGCTCTGCCGAAGATTGAGATTGCCTTCAAAGCCAGTACTTTAGAAAAGATGTCCAGAGCTGAGAAGTATAAGGTGGAACTTGATGATGACCTTCATGAAATTGAAGCAAATTTTGTTGATAGACTACAAATAGGCACCAGTAAGTTCAAAGGAAAATTACCTTTTCAAATATTTTTCATGTGGTAAAGTAGGTCACTATGCCTCTAAGTGTCTAGCGAGAATTGAAAGGAATAGAAAGAAAATTGAAAGTAGACCTAGAGTTCCAAAGAAATGCTATTATGTTAGAGATCTTGATGATGAAGGTGTGACAAATGATGAATCTGATGATGCTAGTACTAGTACAAATGAGTGTTTGTTTATTGCAATTAAAGAAGAGCCAGTGTCTCTAATCTTGCTAGTTGTGTGAAGGAAGAAAAACTAGAGGAAGAAAGTGCTCTAGTTGTTTAGGTTGAGAAAGCTAAGGATGAATGGATTATTGACACTAGATGCTCACATCACATGACTGGTGACAAAAGTAATTTTGTAAGTTTGGAAGAGTATGATGGAGGACTAGTTAGGTTTGGAGATAATGCAGCTAGTAAGATTTGTGAAAAGGCTATTTCTTTTGATGGTAAGCACAACACTAATAATGTCCTATATGTGAAGGGTTTAAAACATAATCTTTTGAGTGTGGGTTAGATGTGTGACAAAGGTTATGATCTAACATTCAAAGACAATGGGTGCAAGATCATGGAAAGCTCTAGAACAGTGATTGCTACCAGTAAGAAGACTAGAGGTAACATTTACCAATTAAGAGAAACTAATAATTATTATATATTGGCCCAAGCAGATGAGATTTGGTTGTGGCATAGAAGGATGTGTCATATAAACTTTGATAATCTGGTAAAGATAAGTTCAAGTCAGATTGTGAGAGATTTACCAAAGGTTGTGAAACCCACCAATACCATTTGTAAGGAATGTCAGTTGGGGAAGTAGACAAGAACAAGTTTCAAGAGAAAAGAGCAATTTTCTGTTGGTTTGTTGGATCTAGTACATACAGATTTATGTGGTCCTACAAGGGTAAGAAGTCTACAAGGTGACAGGTACTTCATGTTGCATATTGATGATTAATCTAGAATGACTTGGGTTACTTTTCTAAGAGACAAATTTGAAGCCCTAGAGAAGTTCAAATCCTTCAAGGCAATGGTTGAGAATGAAATAGAGCTAAAAATCAAATGCTTGAGGTCTGATAGAGGAGGTGAGTTCACATCAAATAAATTCAACATTTTTTGTGAAGAGCAAGGAATAAAGAGAGTTGTCTGCACCTAGGACTCCTCAATAGAATGGAGTTGTGGAAAGAAAGAACATGTTACAAGCAATAATGAAACAAAACTTGTCAAAACTTGACAAATACAATGATGACATTGTAATAATGATACATAGAGATATTGTGTTGCATTGTTTACAAAACATGTTACGAGCAATAATGAAACATAACTTGTCAAAACTTGACAAATACAATGATGACATTGTAATAATGATACATAGAGATATTGTGTTGTGTTGTTAACATGTTACGAGCAATGATGAAACAAAGCTTGTCAAATAATGATAATATTACCTATAATGCAACATAGAAATATTATGTTGCATCCACAAACAGCCGATCACTGAATTGATCCTCATTTCTGAATATTGTGTTAGATAGGGCTTGGTACCTCCTATCTAACATAATATTCAGAGATGTTATATCAGTAGTAGGAATCAGTAGTAGGCTCAAAGCCTATTGAGGATGGATCATCACCTAAATTGACAAAGACTAGAATCAAGACCCCGCTGACAAACCCTACTGGGATCGAGCCCCACTAATATAATGTTCCTTTCTTCTTAAGTAAAAGGTAATGGTACTAAAACTCCCTATGAATTCTGGTATGGAAGAATTCCTATAGTAAAATATTTCAAAGTCTTTGGAAGTAAATGCTATATTAGAAGAGATGAAGATCTAGGGAAGTTTGATGCAAGATGTGAAGAAGGAATCTTCCTTGGATACTCTACCAAGAGTAAGACCTACTGGTGCTACAACAAAAGGCTGAAAAAGATTGTTGAGAGTGCAAATGTGAAGGTGGATGAAGACAAAGGAAGAACATCATATTAGAGTGGCTATGAATCAGATGAACCTGGTACTATAACATATGAAGAAAAAGTTAAACAAGAAGACAATCAAGATGAAGAAGAAAAGGCTCCGGAAAGTGCTGCTAAGACCCCTAGGTATGTAAGAATCAATCACTCTGAAGATAAAATTATTGGAGACAAAAACAAAGGAGTGCTGACAAGGAAAAGAGCTACAGAAGAATAAGTGAATTACTGTTTGTTTTCTACAGTTGAACCAAAAACTATGAATGAAGCTTATAATGATGAAAATTGGGTAAAGGCAATGAAGGAAGAACTAATGCAGATAGAGAAGAATGAAACCTTGGAATTAGTTCCTAGACCTGCTAACAAAAATGTTATTGGAACCAAATGGGTTTTTAGGAATAAGATGAATGAAAATGGAGAAGTTGTAAGGAATAAAGCAAGGCTTGTGTGCAAATGATATTCTCAAATTGAAGGAAAAGATTTTGAAGAGACTTTTGCTCTAGTAGATTGGATTGAAGCAATCTGAATATTTATGGCATTTGCAGCTCACAAAGATTTCAAAGTGTATCAAATGGATGTGAAGTCTGCATTTCTAAATGGTGAGTTGGAAGAGGAAGTCTACATTGAGAAACCGAAAGGATTCCAACTATCAGATCAAGGTGATATGGTATGCAGGTTGAAGAAAGCATTGTATGGACTCAAGCAAGCTCCTAGAGCTTGGTATGCAAGGTTGGATAAGTACTTATTGCAGTTAGGGTTCAATAAAGGTATTGCTAACATTAATCTCTATTTCAAGATTAATGGTGATCAAATTTTGATTGTTGAAGTCTTTGTTGATGATATCATCTTTGGAGGCAATGAAGACATGTGCATGAAATTTGTTGGTGAAATGCAAAAAGAGTTTGAGATGTCTATGTTTGGTGAGATGAATTTCTTTTTAGGTCTGCAAATTACTCAATCAGATAAGGGAATCTTCATATCTTAGTCTAAGTATGTGAAGGAGTTATTGAAGAAGTTTGGAATGGAGGACTCTAAACCGATATGTACTCCCATGGTGACTAGTTGCAAGCTGAGTAAAAATGATGAATCACCTAAGACTGATCAAAGAAGGTACAGATTCATGATTGGATGATTACTTTATCTAACTCAATCCAGACCTGATATAATGCATGTAGTTTGTCTTGTAGCAAGATTTCAAGAAGATCCTAGAGAGTTGCATGTGATGGCAGTTAAAAGAATCATGAGGTATTTGAAAGGCACATTAGATAATGGCTTATGGTATCCAAAAGACAATTATTTCACTCTCAATGCATATACAGATGCAAATTGGGTCAGAGATGTTGATGAAAGGAAAAGTAGAAGTGGAGGTGGTTTCTTCTTGGATAATAGATTGGTTTCATGGTTGATCAAAAAGAAAGATTCAATTTCCTTGTCAACTGCAGAAGCAGAGTATATTGCAGCAGCATGTTGTTGTACTCAATTATTATGGATGAAATAGACCTTGAAGGACATAAGAGTTGTGTATGCAGATCTAGTTGGAAATTGCTATGACAATACAAGTGCTATAAACACTTCAAATAATCCGGTGATGCACTCAAGAACAAAGCATATATCAATAAGGTATCACTTTTTGTGAGAAAAGTTGACAGAGAATGAAGTAAATATGGATATGTGTCCACAAAAGATTAGATTACAAACATATTCACTAAGCCTCTGCTTAAGGATACCTTTGAGTATCTCAGGAAAAAGTTAGGGGTAATTACCCCTCCTACTCTGAACTAAGATGCATAAGAATGCATCAATCCAGTGGTGTCTAGAGTCTCACTCATTGATCTGGATTGATGTTTTGAGAGCTACCTCTTAGGGGGAATAACTAGTTGTTCCTAATAAATAAAGTGTTGATAACAAAGAAAAGTTCAGTTAGATCATAGTAGTAGAATGCAAGTATGTTCCCTTTGCCATTGATGTCAAGGGGGGATAGAAATCATGTGAAAAAACTCAGGGGAAGAAAGAGTGTAGATGTGTAAAGTGAAAGGGGGAGATTCTTGTCTTGATGGTCTTTTTAGTTTTTCACATCATATGTTGCCATCAATGACAAAGGGGGAGATTGTTGCAAGTATGTGCCTAACGGGTGTTGTCATTGATGTCAACTATGCTCCTAATCTGATAAGTTAGATGCTTTGTATTGGCTCATGGAAGTGTTGGAGAAAATGAGTAAGTGATCTAGATATTGAGTTTCCAAGTTCTTTTGAGAAAATTTGCTCCTCCAGTGGAAATAGTGTGTGGAAGAGTATCTTTGTTTACTGAAGAACAGTCTAGTAGATTGATCCGCATTTCTAGTAGAATGAATATCTTTGTCTATGGATTGGAAGTTATTTAGAGGAATGTCTGAAGATGCTATATCTCAAGTTTGAGCCTCTGGCATGAAGATTTGAGTGAGTTATGTTCACCAGAGTAAAAGTTGCTTTTTCCAAGTATTCACTAGTGACAGGGAGAAGGTATTTTGTTCTACATTCCTCTGCATTGAAGTATTATGATATGCAGTTCTATAGTTAATTTTGGAATGATGATAAGTGCCTTCAACTCCAATGGTTCATGATTTGGTGGTCCGCAAGCTATCCTTTCCTTATGACAGTGGCTGACAGTGTTGTTCTTGTGCTCCAGTTTGAAGAATCTTCTTGATAGAGTGGTTAGAGATCATGTGGTTGTTCCCAGTTATTACAATGTGCTTGTGGATGTCTCCTGATCATGTTACTACCTTTGGATTGGTTCACAAAGAGAAATTTAGATCGTGGATGAAGTCTCTTCTTTGAAGACCTAGTGTTAACACCAGTCTTGGCTGACTTGGTTGTTTTAACTTCTTGCAGAGATGCATTGAAAATTATGGAAGCATTTCATGGTGTGGAATATTGCATTTGAGTCCTAGCTAAGGCATAATGTGATCCACATATATCTTTACCTTAGCAAATGTTGTTTAGATCCAAACCTATTTCTTTTTATTATTGTAATGCTGACCTTGGAGAATGTTTCAATGGTTGATGAATGTAATGTTGACCTTGATGTGCATTCCAAGGTTGATGAATTGTATAAAATCATGTAATGTAGTTGCAAAAAAGATGTCTTTGAGTAGAAATGAAGAGATGAGTACAAAGGTGTAAAATAAAAGAATAGAGGAGTTATATTGTGCTTCATAGGAGCTGAACCCAGGCATGGAGTAGATACTACCAAATCAGTTCACCATCTTTTGGTAGTGAGCCATCCTTAGCAGTGAGCCTCAACATTTGCAGTGAGCAATTCAGGCAATGAGCCTCTATTTTTTGGTATTGCTATAACTTGTATATCTTGTGGGCTAACACCCACCGTGGTTTTTCCCTTATAGGGTTTTCCACGTAACAATCTGGTGTTTCATGTGTTGATTGTGCTATTGTCTTGAGCTTCTTGTGTCATGCTTTCATTGTTAAATCTGAACAACAGTAAATAAGTGTTTGAAGAGTTGATGTTCATAATTGTTCAAAGTTTTAGGGACAACCGATTCACCCCCCCTTAGTTGTTCGGTGTATTTCAACAAACTTGTGGTTGTGGGTGCATCATAGATAGGCCCCATGTAACAACAAATTACCTTTGGCTACAGGTCCATTCGATGAAGTGGTTGAATGCCAAAGGAAATTCCTAGTGGAGAATGGTGTTGAAATGATGGAGCCTAAACTTTTGATTGGAAGATCACCATGTTTTATTGCTATTGCTATGTGGTGTGTGTGCATTATGTGTTTTTATTTATGTACAAATTTTGGAGAACTCAAACTGACTTATGGAACTTTAGTCAAGTTGAGAGCTTGACCTAAACCCAGAACAATATTATCAGTTGATACTTGCTTGGAATCTATTGTAGATGCAGAGGAATGTGAAATGTCATTCAATTTGGCAACTGGGTTTAGTTCTGGAATAGTGATGTCATTTGCTTTTAGACCAGAGACCTCATCTGAGGCAAGAGGCTCTGGAACATTATGAGTCATATCTGCCTTTAATTGCTGGAGAAATACAACTTTATCCAAAGGCTTCTTATACAATTTCAATCTATGCCCATTAACCATAAGTGAAAATTTGACTTGGTCTATGGTGGTTAATTGCACTACACCATTTGTGAAAACCTCCTTGATCTCATAAAGCCCTAACCATCTGGTCTACAACTTGCCCTTATGATCTTTGTTTCTGGAGTCACAGAGAAGTACCCAATCACCTACCTGAAAGTTCTTAGTTTTGATGTACTGATCATGCCATTTTATTCTCTAGTTTTGGATTAATTCAGTGTGATGAACTACTTCCATCCTAAGCTCTTCTAATGCATTAAGCTGATGCAATCTTTCTTCTTGAGCTTTTGATAGGTCCATACCAAGTTGGATAGCTGTTCTTAGTGTTTTATATTCAAACTCAATAGGAAGGACCACCTTCTTGCCATAAACTAATTCATAAGGGGTGTATCCTGTTGTTGTCTTCCATGTGGTTCTATATGTCCAAATTGTTTTAGAGAGTCTTACTGACCAATCTTTCTTATGCACTGCAACTGGTTTTGTCAATATTGCCTCAAGTTCCCTATTGGTCACCTCAACTTGACCATTTGACTGTGGATGATATGGAGTAGACTTTTTAGGCCTAATTTCATACTCTTGAACAAGGCTAGCAATTAGTGCAGATGTAAAATGTGGTCCTTTGTCATGCCCACATTTTCCCTATGGTCACAACACACATCACATGTGTCATGTCCACATCTATCATGTGGTCATGACACGAAATATCAAAAATTTTCCCACGCTTCCCTAGAAACCCCCTCACATGCGTAAGCATGCTCAGTGGTGCACACTCGAGGCGAAAACACTATAGTTGTCGGCGGGGTACAAAGTACATTTGCGTTCATCCAGACACACACAGTCCAACAAGGGGGTCTCCACGACGTAGTTAACGTCGCTACAAGGTTTGAAATTTCAAGGTTCCCAAGCCTAAATCTCGGCAGATTCTGGCAGCATAACGCCTCACGGTGTAAGTGGGAATTATTTAACACTAAACTTCTTACGGGGTTCCCTGATAGATTAACAACTTCCCACGATGCCTTGTTCATAATGACCTTACACTTGATCTCCCTATTGGGTCATTTTTCAACAAAGCACGTTTGTCTGCCTCCTTTCTCGTTTCCTAAAATATACTCCTACTTTGAACTTAGCATTCTCAACAAGGCAGTTCGTTTGCCCTCTCTTCCGTTTCTCTGGATCTTAATTTTGATTGTATTTCTATCGTGCTCACCTTAACTATTTCTCTGAAATTTAGTTTGTTTATATTTCAGTCTCTCTCTTTTGATTTCTACGTTTTCTTTATGTTTATCCTGTCCTTTCTTCATATTCTACATCAATCAGAGTTATCACTGTATCTATTTTTAACATTATTCCTAACTTCCAGATGATCCAGATCACATAGGCTGGTTTACTACTTCGCTGGACTCAGTCTCCTAGTTTTCTCCGATCTAGGATTCACCTCTACATTTGTATTAATTAAACTTGTTCCTAAGCAAAATTAGCAGAAGGGTACATCTACTTAGTTCTCTTATCCCAGGTGGGAAATGCCGCGCATTTTCTCCTCTGTGTTTTCCAATGTTAGTTTTTCTTCTTCTTTCCCTCTTTCATGTTTCCTCCATTGGACGTTTACTAACTACAGTTGAGATTAAAAAGGCCACATGTGGAATGTCTATGATGGCTTCTTTAAGTTTATTTCCAGTGTTCTTTTTAGGTATTAGGATCATAATTTCCTCTTCATTTTCCTACTTATTTATTTGTGTTGATTATTGAAACTTCGGAGAAACTCTTCCAGGAATATTAAAGTATATTTCTTTATGCTCTCTTTAAGTTATAATTTTATTTTCTCTTGTGGTTGTAAAGAGAAAACGACCTCTCTGATAACTTATATCACCTAATTAATATATGTATGTATCTATATACAGATATATATAGATTATATATATACATATATAAATATATATACAAATATATTTATCTTGTTGTTATTAATACTATTACTATTATTACTATTGTTAGTTTATTTTATTAATTTATTTAAATATTATTACTATTGTTATTATTTCAATTGTTATTCTTTTGTTTTTATATTTATATAACCAATATTATGTCTTTCTTTTATAAAACCCATACAATTGTATTTTCATTGAAGGGTTGAAGCCCTAATTTCCTTATGCCATTTCAATGGTGCCCTAACCCTTTTTTTTTTGTTTTGCAGTTTATACTCATGGCGGTGGCCATGGAGGAGGGTCGGCTAGAGTTTACATGCAGGGAGGAGGGGTTTTTGCAAAGGGTGAGGCAGCGGAATTGTGGTGGCAGAAGCCATGTTGGGACCGCAGACAGGGAGCACGGGAGCCGGCGCAGAGGAGGTACTACCCGAAATGGAGGGCGGGAGGTGGAGTTTTGTGGCGATGGGAGCCGCGGTCGCGGCGCTGCGTTTTAACTGGGAGGTGTGGGGAGGGGCGGAGCCCCCACCCACATCCCACGGGCGGGAGGTGGAGTTTTGTGGCGATGGGAGCCGTGGTCGCGGCGCTGCGTTTTAACTGGGAGGTGTGGGGAGGGGCGGAGCCCCCACCCACATCCCACTACGTGGGGTGTGGGTGGGGGCTCCACCCCTCCCCACACCCAATAGGCATCGACGAGGGTGGTGGGAAGGTTCAAACCCTTCCCACCACCACTTCCCATTATTTTTTTTTTGTGTGCTGTGTATGAATACATAGCGAACATCTGCGATTCATTGTATTTTTTTTATTTTTTTTAATATAATCTCTCTCTGTCATTTTAATAAAATCTCTAGTTATCATGATATATATATATATTCTCAGACTTATTTCTTCCACAGAGATAATAAAATACAGAGAATTAGAATAATAAAGCTAAAATACAGAGAATTAAAATATTATTCTCAGACTTATTTCTTCCACAGAGAAAATAAAATACAGAGAATTAAAATAATAAGGCTATTAATTATAACTTTGTTTAACTACCATCCACAATCCTATTTACAAATTTCTTTCAATCTTATAACTACAGAAAAATAAGAAATGAAAAAAAACAATTAAAGTTAATTTATCTGGTAATCACAATTTCATATAATAATTGCACATTTCAAATACAGAGAATAAATTATAATCTTTTCTAAATGCGATTTATAATTACCGCTCCTTTAAGAATTGAAATTCTTAAGTGCAGAGATTGAATTATATTTCTATTTAACAATTCCAGTTCATCTAAAAATTGAAAATATAAATACAGGGAATTAAAGTTAAATCTCTTAATCTGCCATTTATAATTTTATTAAGATATGTATAAATGCAAATATAAGAATTAGAATTCATACACATAATGTTAAGATTAATTTTTCTTTGCTTTTCTTCTCTAATTTCTAACTTGCTAATATCAATTTAATGCATATTAGTTTAAAATGGGAATGGAAAGATTAATTAATATCGCTTTGGCTCACAACTGGTTCAAATTACAATATCTAAACATTAACAAAAAACATAGTTTCCTCCAACCACCTCCAAACAATACTATAGATAAATTTAACACCTTTGTCTAAATCAATCATACATTTCACTACTTCGCAAATATATACACCAAGTAAACATAGACTGTCAAAATTCATAACTAACAAACACTACTGAAGGAAAGAATTTCTCTCTTTCCCCAAATAATAAATCTTACAACTTCAGAGGAAGAAACTCCATCCATAATGAACTTAAACAGGATGTAGCTCAATGAACCAAACTCTTCTTATAGCAAGGATGAAATTCTTTCTCCCTAAATACAGCACTCCTCCTATTCCAACCATAAGCTTCAAGAGGAAACCTGCATATCAAAAACAAACAAAGAAGAAAACACCACTCATCTAGCTCTCCTCCCTATCGTAGACCCGCAAGAGGGTCACCCCCGAGCTAGGGAGATCATACTCACACCTGGGTAACTCAAGCAATCCACTTCACAATAGGGAACAACAACAAACCCAAAACATGCAAACACCCGTGGGTAAATTACACAACATGAAAACTCAACTACAGTGAGCTTCACAAGGGGTAGGAGAGTGGACACACTCGACTCCAGAGTGTCACCCTTACAGATAATATAACCAACACAATTTCTCTTGGCCTCAAACCAAGTTTGATCACAAAATATTCCAAGGAATCTGTATTTGACTCTCAAGCCAAAGAACCAGTCACAAATACATACCCTCAAGGCTTTCAACATCCCAAAAGAAAAACCCAGGTATGCAGCCAAGGAGGATCACTCCTCCCCTACCCCACACTTGATGAGCATTTCTCCCAAGTGGGAGAAGCTCTGTCAACAACCCAACAACAGTTCCCACAAAAACAAATCTAAAACACAAACAAATAAACAACTTTCACACACTTTTCATACAACAATCAGATATACGAAAGAAAGGTAATAACAAACCAACCTTACAAAGCCCTTCAAGGATGAAGCTGTTGTAGAGCTCCACTGAGATCTTCTCCAACCTAAGCCACCAAACTCCCTCTCCCTTTTCCTCTCTAAGCAAATTTTCTTGGTAAAAGAAAAATAATAAAAGAAAACTCTCCAAAATTCAACTAACTCCCTCTCCATCCCAAAATGAGATTCAAATAACCCCAAATCCTCTCAGTTTAGAGGAATGGGGAGGTGACACTTGTCACCTCCTCACTCTTCCCCAAACCACTATTATGTCCCAAGAGATGAGTGTTGGCTTATGTCACTCACCCATCCCTAAAGTCCTCATTATCCCTCTCCTCATGTCATTTCTCTTACGCATGGGAGAAATAAAAGGAGTTAAAGGAGGAAAAGACAGGTGACCCATGCCTCTTCTTCCTTCCTTCATTATGGATGACCACACAACTCATGGGGAATCTCACTAATGGTGAGGGTGACTTCAAGTCAATTCCTCTATAATGGATGGGTTTGTAGTGATCTCTTACCTTGGGGATTGAAGAGGGATGGGTTGGGTGTTGGTACAACCCATCCTATCCCCCCCATACCTCCAATTTTCGCCACTTAACTTCAAGGTGAAGTTAAGATGACCTTATGGAAGTTACTCAAGGGTTACCCATGCCAAATGGGCCCCTAGACCCATGGGGTATAACCCAGGGTCAACTTCAACCTACTCAGGACACCCAGGGTCAAGGTAAAGCACAAGAAAAGGCCTCAAAAATTTAAATAAAAGAAAGAAATTCAAATTCAATCTTTTTACAACACAAATCATAATATAGTGTTACAAGAGGCTAAACCTAACCCATTTGACCTTATGAAAGACCACTTTACAACACAACACCACATCAAACACAGAGTGATCTTGGTTCCTCGTGGAACCAGATCAGCTTAACAAGGAATAACAATAACAAGGTGCGGAATGATCTCCAAAATCTGTGGTTTGATTAGTAAATCCTGCACACTAAATTACAAGATCAGTTTCACATATAATCATCATAGCCGAAGCAACTTAAAAACACGCATTACCATGACATAGTTCTAAATAGCATAAATGAAATCATATTACAATTTTACATCATCACCTAATTAACTTTTCTGAAATGTAAACTTATCCAAACATCACCCAATTAGTTTTTCTGTAATCATAATAAAGTTTGATAGTTTGACAAATCCGGGAACTACTATCCCAAAAATATAAAAAGTATCAATAACAGTAATGTAAATAGTCACAAGAACATAAGTAAAAAGGGTGGTCCTCACATCCTTGATCTATGGCTATTTCCCTTGGGACACCATACCTTGTAAATATTTCTTCATAGAGGAATGTAGCAACCTTACTATCTCTAGCTACTATCAAGCCTTTTACTTCCACCGATTTTGTAAGGTAATCAATACAAACAAGTATATATTCCTTGTGGTTAGAAGGTGGATCTATGGGTCTAATATAATCAATGCCCCACTTGTCAAATGTTGTGACCACCAGTTTTGGTTGTAGAGGCATTTCATCACTTATTGTAGGTCTACCCATTCTTTGATAGCGATCACATCTTGTTGTATAGAGAGTTGTATCTTTATGCAATGTTGGCCAACAATAACCAATGTTCAGAATTTTGATTGTTGTCCTCTTGGCTGCAAAGTGTCCACCACAAGGTTCATCATGACAAGCTTCATCTTCCCTGATACACCTTCTCATAATATGAAGGTCCTGTATAGAAGAGATAATCAGATACCCATGAATAAGGAAAGCTTTTTTTACAAGGTGACACCTTTTGCTAGATGAGAGGTGTGGTGTTTTCCCTATGACAAGATACTTTACTATATCTACATACCATGGAGTTTGTACAATCAGTGCAAATAAGTGTTCATCTGGAAAAGAATCATCAATGACTGGTTCTTCAATACAAGTGGGAAGCCTGGAGAGAAAATCAGCAACAACATTGGCCTTCCCTGGCTTGTCTACAATGGTGATATCAAATTCTTGAAGTAGTAGTAACCACCTAACCAATCTGCCACTTACCACTGGTTTATTCATAAGATATCTTATTGTTACATGGTCAGTGTGAATGAAAATAAGATAACCAGTGATATAATGCCTGAACTTATTTATTGTATAAACAACATCTAACATTTCTTTCTCAGTAACAGTATAGTTAAGTTCATCACCTTGAAGACTCTTGCTGATGTAATAAATTATGTATTCCACATTACCTTGTTTCTGTCCTAGCACAGCCCCTCCTACAAAATTAGAGGCATCTGTATGTATATGGAAAGGTATTTCCCAATTAGGTCCTCTAAGTATAGGTGTCTTTGTTAATGACTCTTTGAGATGGTCAAAGGATATCTGACAGTCAGCTATCCAATTAAATTCTACATCTTTAGAGAGTAAGACAAACAAAGGAGAAGAAATCTTACTGAAATCCTTTATAAATATTCTATAATACCTTGCATGACCTAGATAATTTCTGACATCCTTATGGTTTTGAGGGATAGGTAAGGTTGAAATGATTTCAATTTTATGTGGATCCACTTGAATTCCTGCTTTGGACACAAAATGACCAAGCACTACTCCTTCCTGCATCATCATGAAACATTTTTCATGAGTAAGGGATATATTATGATCTTGACACCTCTGCAATACGTTTTCACAGTTCTTCAAGGCCTCTTCATAGGACTCTCCATAAGTGGTAAAATCATCCATATAAACTTCCATAGAGTCATAAGCAAGGTCAGTAAAGATGCTTAAGACAACTCTCTAAAATGTGGCAGGAGCATTGCAGAGTCCCAATGGAAGAATAGAATAGGCATATGTCCCCCATGGGAATGTAAATGTGGTCTTATCCTAGTCCTCTAGGGATATCTTGATTTGGTTATATCCACTAAACCCATCAAGAAAAGAAAAATACTTTTTACCAGCCAATGAGTCTAGGACTTGGTCAATGAAAGGAAGAGGGAAATGATCTTTCCTAGTAGCAGTATCTAATTCTCTATAGTCTACACAAACTCTCCACTTACCTCCTTTCTTTGGCACTATAACCAGTGGAGACACCCATTGGCTATCTGATATTAGGTATATGAATCCTACATCCAATAATTTTTGCAATTCATTCTTCACTATATCTCTTACTCTAGGGTTCATCCTTCTTTGAGGTTACCTAACTAGTATGCACCCTTCATTAATGTATATCCTATGCATGCAGAGATTGGGGTCAATTCCCTTCATATCATGATAGTCCCATGCAAATGTTGTATGATGAGTTTGTAGCATTTTAATTAGCTCAGTCTTCTGGATAAATGTCAATTCACTGTTGATATTGAGTGTTCTCCTAGGTGTAATGTCAACTAGCATTGCCATAGGCATGATAGAGGAAACATCCAACCCTAACAATTGAGACTACAACTATGAGACAACAACTGATGAAACATTCTACTGGTGGAAGCATGGGTTGTAGTAATGATTGTAGGAAGAACACTGTGAAGGGGACAGGTCATACATATTAGACATGGGTCTTGTTGTATGTCTGTTCCATAATTGTTTTGTATGACATTAGAAATTACTTCATCTTCATCCTGAATAGCTAGTAGTGGGTCTCTTTCAATTGTCATTAATGTCTGAAGAGAATATTGGTCAGGATCCCCTAGGTCTGGCCAAATGGAATGATCCATATCAGTAAAAGGTTGAACAGGTGGATAAAGAATCAATTTCTTTGTTACATTCCCATTGGAAATTATCATATTTCATGACCGACATCCTTATGAAGGCATGTGTTGTTTCCAGCCAGGGTCTCCCTAGGATAAGTGGGTATCCTCCTAGGCTATCTGGTGTAGGTGCACCCCTTCGAAATAAAGAATAAGTCTAATTATAGTATGTTTTACATTATGATGTAATAAGGTCCGTGTGACCAATTCTTATGTTTTAAGTCAATCTAGGTTTATGTGCAAGTCAGTTAGAAGATTGTTATGCTAGCTATCCTCTCCCAGCTGCTTGGAAGTCTCCCAGCTGCTGGGAATCGACTCTGTACTACTCGTGAGGAGTAGATATATATGACCTAGCTCAGTTTGTTTCATAGATAGTTGCAAAGGAGAAACAGAGAAATTGTGTATGGAGATTTGACAGAGCAGTGTTGTGTAGTGGGACTGTGAAGTCTGATATTTGTATGCATTCCTGAAATTGAAATAAAGAAGATCCTGTTGGTGTTATTTGTCTAATTTTGATTTCTTTGTGTGACCATTTTTCTTGTTTTGCAGTTGAGATGGAACCATTCATCCATTCCACCGGTTAATTCTCTGAATCGGTGGAATGGCCATGTACAGTAGTTTAGTTTTCATTTCTATTTTTCCATTTTTCGCATTTCATGTTTTTTTGGGATCGAGTAATTGCATGCAGTGATCTATCCTAGCATCCTCATGTGCTAGGGTTTGAAGGATAAAATCTAAGTTAAGATTGCCCAGGAAACAGATCGGCTCGACCTCAGCGTTTTCTATGCAAAATTTGTGAAGTTTCGCGGGTTTTGGTTGAAATGTACATTTGACGTATATACAATGTTTGAATGCAACATACAGTCTATGTGTATATCACATTTGTATCTGTGCATATATTGCTGAATAGATCAGGTGTTAAAACATGTTCAAAATGCATGTTTCGAAGGTACAAAGGTGAAACAGTTCGGATATACATTTCCTATGTATATCGCTTTTGTTTGCTGAGGATATTTGATGTGTATATTACTTTTGTTTGTCGAAGTTTGCATATCATAGATATATTGGGTCGATTAAAAGTTTGTAAGTCTTGTTTGTATATGCTAAACATACATTTCAAATTTACAAGGGTTTTGACATACAAGGTGGTCAACGGTAGAGTCAAAGATACAATCGGCAGAATGTGCGGGGGGATATGTTCCTTTGTGTTCATATTGGGTTTGTACATTTCAAATATACATTAAGGATATACAAAGTTTGTGTATATCACTAGGAGGATCGGATACAATTTTTGTATATCCCACAAATGTATGTTGTGTGTATCCCGCAGAAGCACTTTTGAGTTTGCATATTGGGAATGTACATTGTGAATGTACATTGGGCTAATACAAGGGAAAGTTAGTGGTCAACCGTCTTCAGAAGGAATGTTCTAAGAAATATCTAGCAGATGCATATTATGGGTTGTATATTTTGAATGTATATTGAAATATACATTCCACTGATACAAAGGATTTTATAAAACAGAGTCAGCACCAGTCAAAGGGGAGATTGTATGTTTGCTTGTATCTAGCACTTGTATATTGGAAATATACATCGCACTTATACAGTGTCAGGTGATACATCGGACAACTGGTAGCGGAGGTGATAGGGACTGGCGATCACAGGTTAAGATTTATAGGTATCAGTGTGACAATAGTCATCGGAGCAATGTGGTTTGGAGAACCTGATAGATGATGTCTTGCCGATAGGCACATAAACGAATACTCATCGGTGTGAAATTGGGTATCGGGGTGAGATGTATTAGAGGTGCCAATAGTAATTGTCAGGCCGATAGGGTATGTCGGTGAGACAATTTGTTAGCTCTTGCCGATGAAATAAGGAATATCAAATTCCACCATTCCATTGAACGTTTCCGGCTGTGGCTCTGCATCATAGTGGTATCAGAGCGAAGGAAGAATCTTTTGGGAAGATTTGAAGACAGAAAGATACCAGATGAAGAAAGAACATCAGAGTTTCTAGCAAGGATGACCAACACTGAGTTGGCAGTTCTGGTAAAGAAGCAGATTGCAGAAAGCAAAGCTGTGAAGGCTCAGAATCAGGAATTGAAAGATGAGTTTGAGAAGTTGAGGGACAAAGTAGGTTTTGGTAAAGAAGAAGATAGGGAGGAAGAGGAGATCCCTAAGTGGAATGAGGTAGACGTTCCTGTAGACTAGAGACCTTTGATTAATGCCCTCAAATCCGTGGAGAGGAGAACCATGGATGTGAAACTGGATTTGCCAGTGTTTACAGGAAAGATGGATCCTGATTCAATGATGGAGTGGATAGACTCCCTAAATAACTTCTTTGAGACAGAGGAGATACCAGAACACCAGAAGGTAAAGATAGCCCAATAAAAAATGAAAGAGGCTACATTAACTTGGTTGAATTTCATCCAAGATGACAGAGTACAAGAAGGAAAGCGTAGAGTTGCTACATGGAAGAAGATGATGGCTTTAGTGAAAGAGGCCTATGTTCCATTGGATTACAACATCCAATTGCATAAGAGGAAACAAAATTTGAAGCAGACGGAGCTAGATGTCAGCTCATATACAGAAGAATTCATGAAACTTTGTGTCAAGACAAAAGTAAAAGAGAGTGAGGAAGAAAAGGTAGCCAAATACCTTAATGGATTGAGGTTCAACATTCAGGAAGATTTGAATTTGCATAACCCAGATACAGTACAGAAATGTTTTCAGTTGGCATTGAAAGTGGAAGAGAAGTTAAAGAGAAGACAAGAAGAGAACAATAGAGGAAGAGGAAAATAACAAAGAGGTGGAAGAAGTCCTTTCAGAGGTAGAGGACATGGATTTGGATATCACAATGAATCCAATCAGGATAATAGTAAAGGGGATAATAGTCAAAACCAGAGAGGAAGTTACAATCAGCAATGAGATTTCAGAGGCAGAAGACCATCATTCAGGGGAAGATCTCAGGGTAGAGGATCTATCAGATGTTATAACTGCAATAAAGAAGGCCATATAGCCAGCAGATGTCTAGAAAAGGCAACAAGCTCAACAGGAGAACGGAGAACGAATCTGATCCAAGAACTTGACAGTTAAAGTGCAACAAGCTCAAATGCTTTCCAAAGTGTGAATGCTCCTAACAATTATGGATATCCAAAGAGTGGAGAATCTCTGATGATGAGGAGAACAATGACTACCATGAAGGTACCTGACAAAGAACCGCCACAAAGAAAGTCTCTTTTTAGATCTAATTGCAAGGCAGGAGGAAAGGTATGTAAAGTTCTAATTGATTCTGGTTCTACTAAAAATTTTGTATCTGATGAAATGGTAACAAAGCTTAATCTTAGAAGATTGCCTCACCCATCCCCATATAAGGTCTCATGGCTTACCCAAGGTCAACAAACAGTTGTAGAAGAGCAGGCTTGGGTAGAATTTCAGATTGGATCATATAAGGACAAGTTGTTGGTTGATATTACCAAGATGGATGCTTGCCATCTTTTATTTGGGAGACCATGGCAGTATGATTTGAAGGCACACCATGACAGTGTTAGGAACACCTATACAATCACCAAAGACAGTATGGTGACAGAGTTAATCCCATTGACAGAGAAGGAGGAGAAATCAAAAGGAAATGAGGTGAAGGTAATGCTGACGGAAGGAAAACAGTTCATGAAAGAAGTAGTAGCAGAAGGTGCAGTTGCATATGCCCTAATTCCATGTCTGACAGTGAATAGAGAACAGTAGCTAGAAGTCAAGAAAGAGAAGAACTAGAGGTTCATAGACCTAGCTGTCCAAGAGTTATTGGATAAGTATAAAGGCATCATCTCTGATGGAATACCAAGATCCCTTCCACTTGTAATGGATATCAGCCATTGCATAGATCTAATCCTAGGATCTACACTTCCAAACAAAGCAGCATACAAGCTAACTCGATAATAGAATGCAGAAGTAGCAAGACAAATTGAGGAATTGCTAGACACAGGTCTGATTGGCAAAAGTTTAAGCCCATGTGCAGTACCAGTTGTACTATCACCAAAGAAAGAAGGCACTTGGAGGCTTTGCATAGATTCCAGGGCTATTAATAAGATCACAATTAGGTATAGGTTTCCAATACCTAGGATAGAGAATTTACTTGACTGTTTGGGAGGTGCTAAGTATTTTACAAAAATAGGTCTGAAGAGTGGTTATCATCAGATCAAAATTAGGCAAGGAGATGAATGGAAAACAACATTCAAAACCAATGAAGGGTTGTATGAGTGGAAAGTTATGTCTTTTGGTTTATCTAATGCACCTAGTATTTTTATGAGATTGATGAATGAGGTTTTTAGAGAATTCATGGGAAAGTTTGTCATAGTATATCTAGATGACATTCCGATTTTCAGCAATACAAAGGAAGAACATCTCAGACATATAGATTTGGTTCTCTAGAGGTTACATGAAGAGCAGCTGATGATAAATTTGGACAAGTGTTTGTTCATGCAGGAGGAGATCACATATTTGGGTTTTGTCATTTCCCAAGGCAAGATACAAATGGATAAGGAGAAGGTAAGTGCCATATTGTCTTGGCCAACTCCAAGGACTATGAATGATGTCAGAAGTTTCCATGGGTTAGCAACCTTCTACATAATGTTTATAAGAGGGTTTAGTCATATATGTGCACCCATGCTTGATACTATAAGAGGAGGACAGAAGTGCAGATTTGCTTGGACTAAGGAAGCAGGTGATTCCTTTGAAACATTGAAGAAGAAAGTGGCACAGCAACCAGTCCTTGCACTTCCAGATTTTAACAAAGGTTTTCAGGTAGAATGTGATGCAAGTCACATGGCAATTGGAGCAGTACTCAGCCAAGAAGGTAGGCCAATTGCATTTTTCAGTGAGAAGCTCAATGATGCTAAAAAGAGGTATTCATCATATGATTTGGAAATGTATGCTTTAGTCCAGTCACTCAAGAAGTGGAGGTATTACTTGATGCCAAAAGAATTCATAGTATTCACAGATAATCAGGCTCTAAGTTTTATCAATAGCCAGGAAAAGTTGAACCACAGGCATATGAAATGGGTAGAAACTTTGCAAGCTTTTACTTTTACATTAAAGCATAAGAAAGGAGTCAAAAATAAGGTAGCTGATGCCTTGAGTAGGAGATCTCTAACAGTCAACCAGATCCAGTTGGATAGTGTTGGCATTGATTCATTGAAGACCATGTATGATGATGATGAAGATTTTGGAGAGATATATTAGGTATGTACTTCTTTTGGAGATAAATATCATGCTGAGTTCTCTGAATTTCTGATCTAAGATGGATTGATGTTCAAAGGTGGACAGTTGTGTATTCCAAGGTGTTCTATGAGGTTGAACATCATAAAAGAGAAACATTGTGGAGCTATGGCAGGACATTTTGGTTTAGATAAGACTCTTGATCTTGTTAGAAGACATTATTTTTGGCCTAAGTTACAATCCGATGTTAGAAAATTTGTAGAGACGTGTGATATGTCAGAAAGCAAAAGGAAGATCAAGTAATGCAGATTTATATCAGCGTTTACCCATTCCTTCCAGACCATGGGAAAGCATAAGTATGGATTTTGTGTTGGGTTTACCCAGACACCAGAATGATCAAGAAGACTTGGAACAAACAATATTTGGAATATTTAGTGGCTTGGCAGGGAAAATCTGATTTAGAAGCAATGTGGATGACTGAAGAATAGATCAACCAACATGGTTCCGACCTACATACTCTCATCTCAAGTGGACTTGAGAATTCTTCTTCTAGGGAGTGTGGTGCAGGTGCACCCCTTCGAAATAAAGAATAAGTCTAATTATAGTATGTTTTACATTATGATGTAATAAGGTCCATGTGACCAATTCTTATGTTTTAAGTCAATCTAGGTTTATGTGCAAGTCAGTTAGAAGATTGTTATTCTAGCTGTCCTCTCCCAACTGCTTGGAAGTCTCCCAGCCACTGCGAATCGACTCTGTACTACTCGTGAGGAGTAGATATATATGACCTATCTTAGTTTGTTTCATAGATAGTTGCATAGGAGAAACAGAGAAATTGTGTATGGATATTTGACAGAGCAGTGTTGTGCAGTGGGATTGTGAAGTCTGATATTTGTATGCATTCCTGAAATTGAAATAAAGAAGATCCCATTGGAGTTATTTGTCTGATTTCAATTTCTATGTGTGACCATTTTTCTTGTTTTGCAGTTGAGATGGAACCATTCATCCATTCCACTGGTTAATTCTCTGAATCGGTGGAATGGTCATGTACAGTAGTTTAGTTTTCATTTCTATTTTTCCATTTTTTGCATTTCATGTTTTTTTGGGATCGAGTAATTGCATGCAGTGATCTATCCTAGCATCCTCATGTACTACGGTTTAAAGGATAAAATCTAAGTTAAGATTGCCCAGGAAATAGATCGGCTCGACCTCAGCATTTTTTGTACAAAATTTGTGAAGTTTCGCGGGTTTTGGTTGAAATATACATTTGACGTATATACATTGTTTATATGCAACATACAGTCTATGTGTATATCACATTTGTATCTGTGCATATATCGCTAAATAGATCAGGTGTTAAAACATGTTCAAAATGCATGTTTCAAAGGTACAAAGGTGAAACAGTTCAGATATACATTTGCTGTGTATATCGCTTTTGTTTGCTGAGGATATTTGATGTGTATCACTTTTGTCTGTCGAAGTTTGCATATCATAGATGTAATGGGTCAATTAGAAGTTTGTAAGTCTTGTTTGTATATGCTAAACATACATTTCAAATATACAAGGGTTTCGACATACAAGGTGGTCAACGGCAGAGTCAAAGATACAATCGGAAGAATGTGCGGGGGGATATGTTCCTTTGTGTTCATATTAGGTTTGTACATTTCGAATGTACATTAAGGATATACAAAGTTTGTGTATATCACTAGGAGGACCAGATACAATTTCTGTATATCCCGTAGATGTATGTTGTGTGTATCCTGCAGAAGCACTTTTGAGTTTGCATATTGGGAATGTACATTGTGAATGTACATCGGGCTGATACAAGGGAAAGTCAGTGGTCAACCGTCTTCGAAAGGAATGTTCTAAGGAATATTCGGCAGATGCATATTATGGGTTGTATATTTTGAATGTATATTGAAATATACATTCTGTCGATACAAAGGATTTTATACAACAGAGTCAGCGCCAGTCAAAGGGGAGATTGTATGTTTGCTTGTATATTGGAAATATACATTGC
Source organism: Cunninghamia lanceolata (assembly GCA_027924645.1). Lineage (NCBI taxonomy): Eukaryota > Viridiplantae > Streptophyta > Pinopsida > Cupressales > Cupressaceae > Cunninghamia > Cunninghamia lanceolata. The sequence goes on along the minus strand of BSBN01000378.1, from coordinate 3,856,325 downwards.
GCTTATACAGTGTCGGGTGATACATCGGACAACCGGTAGCAGAGGTGACAGGGACTGGCGATCACAGGTTAAGATTTGTAGGTATCAGTGTGACAATAGTCATCAGAGCAACGCAGTTTGGAGAACCCGATAGACAATGTCTTTCCGATAGGCACATAAACGAATGATCATCGGTGTGAAATTGGGTATTGAGGTGAGATGTATTGGAGGTGTCGATAGTAATTGTCAGGCCGATAGGGTATGTTAGTGAGACAATTTGTTAGCTCTTGCCGATGATATAAGGAATATCAAATTCCACCATTCCATTGAACATTTTCGTCTGTGGCTCTGCATCATAGTGGTATCAGAGCGAAGGAAGAATCTTTTGGGAAGATTTGAAGACAGAAAGATGTCAGATGAAGAAGGAACATCAGAGTTTCCAGCAAGGATGACCAACGTTGAGTTGGCAGTTCTGGTAAAGAAGCAGATTGCAGAAAGCAAAGCTGTGAAGGCTCAGAATCAGGAATTGAAACATGAGTTGGAGACGTTGAGGGACAAAGTAGGTTCTGGTAAAGAAGAAGATAGGGAGGAAGAGGAGATCCCTAAGTGGAACGAGGTAGACGTTCCTGTCAACCAGAGACCTTTGATTAATGCCCTCAAATCCATGGAGAGGAGAACCATGGATGTGAAACTGGATTTGCCAGTGTTTACAGGAAAGATGGATCCTGATTCAGTGATGGAGTGGATAGACTCCCTAAATAACTTCTTTGAGACAGAGGAGATACCAAAACACCAGAGGGTAAAGATAGCCAAATCAAAAATGAAAGAGGCTACATTAACTTGGTGGAATTTCATCTAAGATGATAGAGTACAAGAAGGAAAGCGTAGAGTTGCTACATAGAAGAAGATAATGGCTTTAGTGAAAGAGGCCTATGTTCCGTTGGATTACAGCATCCAATTGCATAAGAGGAAACAAAATTTGAAGTAGACGAAGCTAGATGTTAGTTCATATATAGAAGAATTCATGAAACTTTGTGTGAAGACAAAAGTAAAAGAGAGTGAGGAAGAAAAGGTAGCCAGATACCTTAATGGATTGAGGTTCAACATTCAGGAAGATTTGAATCTGCATAACCCAGGTACAGTTCAGAAATGTTTTCAGTTGGCATTGAAAGTGGAAGAGAATTTAAAGAGAAGACAAGAAGAGAACAATAGAGGAAGAGGAAAATAGCAAAGAGGTGGAAGAGGTCCTTTCAGAGGTAGAGGACATGGATTTGGATATCACAATGAATCCAATCAGGATAATAGTAAAGGGGATAATAGTCAAAACCAGAGAGGAAGTTACAATCAGCAAGGAAATTTCAGAGATAGAAGACCATCATTCAGGGGAAGATCTCAGGGCAGAGGATCTATCAGATGTTATAACTACAATAAAGAAGGCCATATAGCCAGTAGATGCCAGAAAAGGCCACAAACTCAACAGGAGAAAGGAGAACAAATCTGATCCAAGAACCTGACAATAAAAGTGCAACAAGCTCAAATGCTTTCCAAAGTGTGAATGCTCCTGACAATTATGGATATCCAGAGAGTGGAGAATCTCTGATGATGAGGAGAACAATGACTACCATGAAGGTACCTGACAAAGAACCCCCACAAAGAAAGTCTCTTTTCAAAACTAATTGCAAGGCAGGAGGAAAGGTATGTAAAGTTCTAATTGATTCTGGTTCTACTGAAAATTTTGTATCTGATGAAATGGTAACAAAGCTTAAGCTTAGAAGATTGCCTCACCCATCCCCATATAAGGTCTCATGGCTTACCCAAGGTCAGCAAATAGTGGTATAAGAGCAAGCTTGGGTAGAATTTCAGATTGGATCATATAAAAACAAGTTGTTTGATATTACCAAGATGGATGCTTGCCATCTTTTATTTGGGAGACCATGGCAGTATGATTTGAAGGCACACCATGATGGTGTTAGGAACACCTATACAATCACCAAAGATGGTATGGTGACAGAATTAATCCCATTGACAGAGAAGGAGGAGAAATCAAAAGGAAACGAGGTGAAGGTAATGCTGACGGAAGGAAAACAGTTCATGAAAGAAGTAGCAACAGAAGGTGCAGTTGCATATGCCCTAATTCCATGTTTGACAGTGAATAGAGAACAACAGCAAGAAGTCAAGAAAGAGAAGAAGTAGAGGTTCATAGACCCAGCTATCCAAGAGTTATTGGATAAGTATAAAGGCATCATCTCTGATGCAATGCCAAGATCCCTACCACCTGTAAGGGATATCAGCCATTGCATAGATCTAATCCCAGGATCTACACTTCCAAACAAAGTAGCATACAAGCTAACTCCAGAACAAAATGTAGAAGTAGCAAGACAAATTGAGGAATTGCTAGACACAGGTCTGATTGGCAAAAGTTTAAGCCCATGTGACGTACCAGCTATACTATCACCAAAGAAAGAAGGCACTTGGAGGCTTTTCATAGATTCTAGGGCTATTAATAAGATCACAATGAGGTATAGGTTTCCAATACCTAGGATAGAGGATTTACTTGATTGTTTGGGAGGTGCTATGTATTTTACAAAAATAGCTCTGAAGAGTGGTTATCATCAGATCAGAATTAGACCAGGAGATGAATGGAAAATAGCATTCAAAACCAATGAAGGGTTGTATGAGTGGAAAGTTATGCCTTTTGGTTTATCTAATGCACCTAGTACTTTTATGAGATTAATGAATGAGGTTTTGAGAGAATTCATGGGAAAGTTTGTCATAGTATATCTAGATGACATTCTGATTTTCAGCAATACAAAGGAAGAACATCTCAGACATATAGATTGGGTTCTCAAGAGGTTACATGAAGAGCAGCTGATGATAAATTTGGACAAGTGTTTGTTCATGCAGGAGGAGATCACATATTTGGGTTTTGTCATTTCCCAAGGCAAGATACAAATGGATAAGGAGAAGGTAAGTGCCATATTGTCTTGGCCAACTCCAAGGACTATGAATGATTTCAGAAGTTTCCATAGGTTAGCAACCTTCTACAGAAAGTTTATAAGAGGGTTTAGTCATATATGTGCACCCATGCTTGATACTATAAAAGGAGGACAGAAGCGCAGATTTGCTTAGACTAAGGAAGTAGGTGATTCCTTTGAAACATTGAAGAAGAAAGTGGCACAGCAGCCAGTCCTTGCACTTCCAGATTTTAACAAAATTTTTCAGGTAGAATGTGATGCAAGTCACATGGCAATTGGAGTAGTACTCAGCCAAGAAGGTAGGCCAATTGCATTTTTCAGTGAGAAGCTCAATGATGCTAAAAAGAGGTATTCATCATATGATTTGGAAATGTATGCTTTAGTCCAGTCACTCAAGAAGTGGAGGCATTACTTGATGCCAAAAGAATTCATAGTATTCACAAATAATCAGGCTCTAAGTTTTATCAATAGCCAAGAAAAGTTGAATCACAGGCATATGAAATGGGTAGAAACTTTGCAAGCTTTTACTTTTACATTGAAGCATAAGAAAGGAGTCAAAAATAAGGTAGCTGATGCCTTGAGCAGGAGAGCTGTAACAGTCAACTAGATCCAGTTGGAAAGTGTTGGCATTGATTCATTGAAGACCATGTATGATGATGATGAAGATTTTGGAGAGATATATCAGGTATGTACTTCTTTTGGAGATAAATATCATGCTGAGTTCTCTGAATTTCTGATCCAAGATGGATTGCTATTCAAAGGTGGACAGTTGTGTATTCCAAGGTGTTCTATGAGGTTGAACATCATAAAAGAGAAACATTGTGGAGCTATGGCAGGACATTTTGGTTTGGATAAGACTCTTGATCTTGTTAGAAGACATTATTTTTGGCCTAAGTTACAATCTGATGTTAGAAAATTTGTAGACACATGTGTGATATGTCAGAAAGCAAAAGGAAGATTAACTAATGCAGATTTATATCAGCCTTTACCCATTCCTTCTAGACCATGGGAAAGCATAAGTATGGATTTTGTGTTGGGTTTACCCAGACACCAGAATGATCAAGAAGACCCAGAACAAACAATATTTGGAATATTTGGTGGCTTGGCAGTTAAAACCTGATTCAGAAGCAGTGTGGATGACTGAAGAATAGATCAACCAACATGGTTCTGACCTACATACTCTCATCTCAAGTGGACTTGAGATTTCTTCTTCTGGGGAGTGTGGTGCAGGTGCACCCCTTCGAAATAAAGAATAAGTCTAATTATAGTATGTTTTACATTATGATGTAATAAGGTCCATGTGACCAATTCTTATGTTTTAAGTCAATCTAGGTTTATGTGCAAGTCAGTTAGAAGATTGTTATGCTAGCTGTCCTCTCCCAGCCGCTTGGAAGTCTCCCAGCCGCTGGGAATTGACTCTGTACTACTCATGAGGAGTAGATATATATGACCTAGCTCAGTTTGTTTCATAGATAGTTGCATAGGAGAAACAAAGAAATTGTGTATGGAGATTTGACAAAGCAGTGTTGTGCAGTGGGACTGTGAAGTCTGATATTTGTATGCATTCCTGAAATTGAAATAAAGAAGACCCCGTTGGTGTTATTTGTCTGATTTCTATTTCTCTGCGTGACCATTTTTCTTGTTTTACAGTTGAGATGGAATCATTCATCCATTCCACCAGTTAATTCTCTGAATCGGTGGAATGGCCATGTACAGTAGTTTAGTTTTCATTTCTATTTTTCCATTTTTTGCATTTCATGTTTTTTTGTGATCGAGTAATTGCATGCAGTGATCTATCCGAGCATCCTCATGTGCTAGGGTTTGAAGGATAAAATCTAAGTCAAGATTGCCCAGGAAACAGATCGGCTCAACCTCAGCATTTTCTGTACGAAATTTGTGAAGTTTCACGGGTTTTGGTTGAAATGTACATTTGATGTATATACAGTGTTTGTATGCGACATACAGTCTGTGTGTATATCACATTTGTATCTGTGTGTATATCGCTAAATAGATCAGGTGTTAAAACATGTTCAAAATGCATGTTTCGAAGGTACAAAGGTGAAACAGTTCGGATGTACATTTCCTATGTATATTACTTTTGTTTGCTGAGGATATTTGATGTGTATATCACTTTTGTCTATCGAAGTTTGCATATCGCAGATATATTGGGTCAATTAAAAGTTTGTAAGTCTTGTTTGTATATGCTAAACATACATTTCAAATATACAGGGGTTTTGACATATAAGGTGGTCAACGGCAGAGTCAAAGATACAATCGGCAGAATGTGCGGGGGGGATATGTTCCTTTGTGTTCATATTAGGTTTGTACATTTTGAATGTACATTAAGGATATACAAAGTCTATGTATATCACTAGAAGGATCTGATATAATTTTTGTATATCCCGCAGATGTATGTTGTGTGTATCCCGCAGAAGCACTTTTGAGTTTGCATATTGGGAATGTACATTGTGGATGTACATCGGGCTAATACAAGGAAAAGTTAGTGGTCAACTGTCTTTGGAAGAAATGTTCTAAGGAATATTTGGCATATGCATATTATGGGTTGTATATTTTGAATGTATATTGAAATATACCTTTCACCGATACAAAGGATTTTATACAACAGAGTCAGCACCAGTCAAAGAGGAGATTGTATGTTTGCTTGTATCTAGCGCTTGTATACTGGAAATATACATCGCGCTTATATGATGTTGGGTGATACATCAGACAACCGGTAGCAGAGGTGACATGGACCAGCAATCACAGGTTAAGATTTGTAGGTATCAGTGTGCCAATAGTCATCGGAGCAACGCAGTTTGGAGAACCCAATAGACGATGTCTTGCCAATAGGCACATAAACAAATACTCATCGGTGTGAAATTGGGTATCGGGGTGAGATGTATTGGAGGTGCCGATAGTAATTGTCAGGTCAATAGGGTATGTCGGTGAGAGAATTTGTAAGCTCTTGCCGATGAAATAAGGAATATCAAATTCCACCATTCCATTGAACGTTTCCGGTTGTGGCTCTGCATCACTATCCTTGGCCTACAAAACCATAAAGTATGTAGGGTATTCCCATAAATCCAATGTGATAACAAGATCTTCAATAATCCCCTCTGGCTTGACTGTTGACCTATCTACCAACTGGAGTACTAAGGGGGTGGGTCTTCAGTTATCTAGTTGAAGGTTAGTCATTGTTTATTTTGTCATTACATTAATGGTTGCACTTAGGTCAATCAAGATGTTTTTGATAAGGGTACCATTGATGTTTACACCAACCACATGGCTTCCAGGATCTACATATTTTGGGATAGCCAAGTTACCTAACATGATATCAACAAGTTGTCCTATAACATGGACTATCTGAGGATCTTTTCTCTTCGTTCCTAGTTTCTTAAGGCATAAATCCCATATGGCTTTAGTGTAAATGGCCACATCCTTGATGGCTTGGATGAGGGGAATCTTAACACAGACATCTTTTAGCTGTCCCATGAAATCAAAATCAAGTTTAGATGAAGTTTTTTTAGGGCGTGTTGGTTTTTTCCCAGACTGGATGCTTATTCCCAGATTTCCCTACAAGGTAGCCATCAGTGATCAACAGGATCTCTGGGCCAGGGGCCAACAGTGTAGTGTTGTGATGTTCACAACACGCCCCATTTTGCTCCTTAGCAAAACGAGGACCCCTGCTGATGTCTTGCTTTTTTTTGCTTCTGCTTGTGTTTTTTCTGCTTTCTGGCGGTCTGGTAAAAATAAAGGTCAGGTGCATCATCATCATGATATTGCATAAGGAAGGTCATCATCATGAGGTCAGTTTGTCAAAGTTCATATTTTGTTTCTGTGACCTCATAGTTTAAAAGAGCTTAAAATTTCATGCAGGTTTGCCTTTTACTTCACTTGAAAATTCAACCATATGTGAAAGTTATGCACGGTCAAAGTCTTGGTCAAACCTGATATTCGCAGGAGGATCATCATTTTTATATCCTAAGTCATGTTGACAGGATCATCATGATCTTGGTCTATCACCCGATGAAAATCATGCAGTCGCAACATCCGGACGTCAATCTTAGGTGGTAGTGCTTTTTACCCGTCAAATGGCCTTGTGCGCATCATCAGCATCATGATTTCCTTAAGAGCGTCATATTTTACAAACTTAGTTTTGCTGTATAAACATCATCATCATCATATTTGAACCCCCCCGATAATATCCTGAGGTTTGAAATATCATGATGATATCGGCTTTAGGTCAAGGTAAGTTCCCCCCGTCGAGCGGCCTTTTTATCGCGAGCATCATCATGATATCCTTGCATCGCCTGATCTTAAAATATCATGCTGATGGTGTAAGATCACCCGGACTTAACAAAATCACCTTCGGCATATTTGCATGCGCACGTTCAAAACCTATTGGAGGGCCGTCATCATGATATTTGCTGACATTCGAAAGATGATGACGACGACTTCATATCCTCCTGGTCTCCTTTCGCAACATCATGATCATCATCCTGATCTTTCACAGAACATTCGCTGAAGTTCGCTAAGTAATGAAGACATCATCATGATATTCGCAGGAGGATCATCATCTTCATATCCTCCTGATATCCGTTCGCCGAAACATCCTGATGATCAGCCTATCTATTAAGAAGGGTTCGGTATTGCATTTCTTAAACAGCATCATCATATTTTGTAATATCACCCTAGCCGAAATATCATGATGACCAACTTATCCTTGTGCTTCGAAGATAGAATATCATGATGACGTCATCATGATAAATTGATGAGAAGTAAATATCCTGATGATCAGCATCATCATATTTTACAATATCACCCTAGCGCGAATATGATGATGACGTCGTCATCATTCTTTATCCTGTCCTGATTGTCAAGATCATCATGATCTTGTTTGTTCGCCTGATATTTCGCCAAGTCCTCCTGCCGAAAATGCAACCTTTTGAAATCATCCTGATGATCATCATCATCATATTTTTATCCTGATCATGATCATGATCATAACATTTTCCCTTCGGCAGGATTTTTCTCAAACATGATCCGGTTCCCGAATATCATGATGACGTCATGTTCAAGTTTAACGAAGGCTCCGAATATCATGATGACGTCATCCCGATCTTATAACGAAGAAGTAAATATCCTCCTGATGGTCATCATCATCTTTTTTCCTTCGAGCGGGATACTTTTTTTCAAACACGATCCGGTTCCCGATTATCATGATGACGTTCTATTCCAAGTTCGACATACGCCCCAAATATGATGATGATCTTCATCATGCTGATTTTTCTTCGAGAGGGTTACCTTGACCGCGAGAGGATCATATTCACTTCATCATCCTGATCATGCTCCTTGGGTGACCCGATATCACAATTATCCCCCTGATCTTAACCGGATATGACGATGACGTCATCCTTAGCATCTCAATGAAGCCCGAATATCATGATGACGTCACCATCATCTTCCTTTCCTCGGCAGCATGATTATATTCGCATCCTCCTTTTCTCCTTCAACATGATGATGATGATGTTGTTGTTCTTTTCCCCGAATATGCAGAAGCGAATCATCATGATGACATTCATCCGGACCTTCAGGAGGGAATGCTATTTCCAGAATATCATGATGATGAGGTATATCGACTAACCTGTTTTTTGACGCACCGACAGGGATGATCATGCCGATGGGCGGGAAATGAAGCGGTGGAGTTTTAAAGTGTTTTTTTTGGCGCCTCTGACATTTTTTCCCGGTCAGCGATGGTTGACCCATCAATTTTGAGCATCTTGGGCGCATTTTTCACGCGTTTTGAGCGGATTTTGGATCTGATTTCCGCGATCTTGCGCAGTCACCTGTATTTAAACGCTTATTTTAATTTTCATGCTGTTTTGTGATAAAGGGAATACTTATTGCCTGTCTTGTCTTGCAGGCTTGCAGTTGAGGAAGCAGCTGGAAAGTCAATACAGTGACTTCATGGAGGCAGAAGATCTGATCTCAGGAGCAAGAAGATAGAGATGAAATGCAAAAGTCAAAGCCATTCAAGTGAAGAGGAAGGTCGCAGCTGGAGGTATTTCTGCAAAAGACAAACAGAAGTTATTGCCCTGCTGCTGGAACTTCTCAGAAGGGGCAATATTTCACCCAGATTTGACCACAGCTCAGAGATATTTTTGAGAACTGGTTCACCTGCATTTATTGCTGTAACTAGAGGTTTGAACCAGGGGTTCAGTTAGGTTTTTGCTGTAATGAGGACAATCAGAATGTTATATATTGTGCCTCTCCACACTGTAATACTTTACAACAGGGGCTACACAACAGAGATTCTAGGAAAATACAGCAAGTTAGCTTAGCATAGTTTAGAAGTAGAAGAAGGAGGTCGCTTGTTTGTCTGCAGTAAGGTGCGCGTGGAATGTCTGGCTGCCTTACTGTATCTGTAAAGCTTGTAAGTTCTCTGTAGTATGATCAATGAAACTAAGAGTCATTCTTACATTGTAAATCATGTATGGCTACTTGTTTCTAATGCAATAGAATCTGGAGTTCTGCATCTATCTTCTGAGTGTTCTCCTGCTCTTCTTTGTGTTTTGAAATATCTTCTTTGAGAGCTTGCAATTTTAAATGTATGTTTGTGAAAATGCTCAGGACTTACATTTAAGGTTTTTACTGTGGATTTGATCAGATTACTGTGGTATTTACATAGTGGATAACAGAAACCATTAGATCCTTCTGTAGATTAGATGAAGTGTAGATTAGATCTCTCTAACTTTTCCCAACCCATCTGAAATATTTAGCTGAACACGCAGAAATCTAAAGGAAATTGTCTCAAATCTGAAGAAGCATGCAAAACAGAGTCTAAGTAGACAGTTTTCATAAGTACATGAAGAAGACAGCTGCATAAAATCCAAGAAAACCCTCTGAAACTTGCAGCCCAGTATCACTCTTATGCAAAGGAATGAAAAGCATTGACATACCTCATGACCTTTTTGCATATTCTTAGGCCAGTAAACCACAAAACAAACCTAAACTACGTAAGGCCCCTTGAACATTACAGCTTCACATTGACCAACTGAACTTGACCAACCGAACCATTGTAGACTTGGGATTAGTTGAATCACCAAATGATTCCTTCTTGTCTTTCAAGTATAGTTACAGTTCATGTCATGTGAATTTTGACTTATTGTTATGATTGCATCAAAACAGTCATCAACATGTAGGAGATAGACTCTGTATTTTATCTCCTCTTCTTCTTCAGGCTCTGCAAGACCTAGGGGGTATTCCCTACTCAACATCCATGAGGATATGCATACAAGGCTGGGATGCTGACAGAAAGCAGATAAGTCCTCCTGTAAGTAGACCAAAACTGAAAGATAAGAGCAAAGGGGCTAGCTTTGGGCCTATTTGCAGTTGTAGACAGAGGACTGAGGATCCTAAAACTAATTCTAATATCCTAAAGATTGTTTTAGATTAGATTTAGATTTTAAGTTTGGATGCAAAGCTGGACATGGTTGTAACACAAACACAAAGCAAGATTGGTGCCTATCCAGGGCCTGGAGTCAGTAGACATACACCTGTGAATGATCAGCATGAACAGCTAAAACTGGATTTCAGGGGGATATATGTGATACCTGCCTTACAGATATCTCCCAATACAGAGTGTTAAGTTATCTCTACTTATGGCATCCCTACTGCAGTATACCCTTCCCAATGTTCAACCTGAAAACAGTTTAATCTACCCCTTGAGCAGAAGTTAAAAGATCAGACATTCAACATAGGAATTCTATGTTCTAGAATCTCAAATATTACTTAAATATCCAGACTCAGAAGAAAGATACATGCAATACTGTAGACAGAATTAACAAAACACATTCTAAGATAGCATTTCTCATATAAGATTAATCATGAAATCAGTGGGTCCATGCCAAAACATACAACAAGAGATACATAGACTCACAGGTTTAGCTGTACAGAGCAACCAGATCAGCTTGTTTTGAATTACAGAGCCAAAAATCTTCAACTTTCAACCACCTTCAAATGAGCAACACAACCTGCTATATACAACAAGGAAGGTTCCCCACATTAATTACATAGTTGACCAAAAAACCCGCCAGATACACAGTATCAGAAAAATGGCACTCAACGCATTGAATGCGGCAGGTAGAAGAGGGGACAGAAGAAGATCTTGAGCCATGAGCCGCCAGCCGTGGATGTACAACTTCAGTTGGGTACTGGATCCATCCACGCCATCGCCCATACCTCTGCAACAATTGCCATTAATGGCGCACCAACCCGCGGCCTTGGGAAATGCAGAAAACTGCGCGTCGCAACCATTTCCCGCCAAGATACATCGTCATGATATTTGAAAATATGCAGGATATCAAATATCCCACATGCACCCCGCGGTGACCTCTTTAACACTTTATATACTAGGTCATGAGCATATATGATGTCGGTGCTTTTGCTCCTGACGACACTAGTATAAGACTTCATCATCATCCTCCAACAGCATGATATCCTGTTGCTTGAAATATCACCATGACGTTAGCATCATCATCGCAATATCACCTACATGATAATCGCCTTCATCGGCATAACCTGATCCATCGGAGGAAGATCCTCCTGCTTAACCAATATCAAAAGTCTGGCCGATGAAAAATCCTGATGACGTCACCGTCATATCCTGCTAACGTCATCAGCATATCTGCCTACTGCGCACCTCCTCATATCCGGATGACGTCATCATCATATTTGCAAATATCGGGGGATCTCCACAAGATGATCAGTGTTAGAAATATGACCCCCCCGGACCTTGATGACATCATCATCATATCGACATTAGGATGATATTCAGAAGATAACCGAATATTTGGAAATATCATCCTGATGCACAAATATCATGCTGCATTGTAGCTCCACTATAAGATCGGGGTGATAGATGAATATGCCAGATATTTGAAAAGATCACCCCCCACTAGATAATGCACGAAGCCAACAGGCGGATATCTCCCTTCGGAAATATCATGATGCAGACAGGCAGAAAAGCGGATATCACCCTGACCAAAAATCCTGATGAAGTGATAAAACAACATCAGGATGATCTTGACTAAGATCACCCGATGTTCAAATATGATGACCCCAATGAATATCGGGTCACACTTAGAACTTTACAGCAACATCATCAGGATGATCTTAACAAAGATCACCCGATGTTAAAATATCACCCCGCGAAAGATCATGCAAGCAGAAAATATGATGACCCTCGCAAGCAACACAACGATAACTGGAAATATGATGATGATGATGACGACCCTTAAGAAAAAACAAGTCAGGTCGAACAACTCAGAAAATAACCTCTTCAGAAGATCGGGGTGACATCATCATCATAAAAGGGCAAGGTGATATTTGGAAAATCACCAGATACTTGAAAAATCACCCCCGCAAGCAAATCAGGGCACACTGTAGCTCATCAGCAAGATCGGGATAATATCCAAACATCACCCGACTTGTAACATGATGATCCTGATGAAAAATCTGGTCGACAGAAAATCATGATGATGCTGACCCCTTCCCTTAGAATATCATGATGATGATGATCTTCTCCCCTTAAGAAAATATGATGCCGCAGCTGAGAAATGCTGAGGAGGTCCAACACTTAGGAAAATGGGCAAGAAGATATAGGGTTCAAATGAAGAAACCCCCTAAACATGAAAAAAATCAACCTCCAGGTCAAAATGAGTGCCAACAGGGCGCATTTTCAATCTCTCTGGAAATGGAGGCTTCTGGTAATTGTTTCTTCTTGTAGAGAGATTTGCTTAGGAGGCTTTTTCTAGTTATCTAGATGGTTGTCAATGACAGAGGATTGTTCCTCATTAGGAAGTTTCGTGATAACCGATGATGATGGTCTAGAAAGCATCTTTCTTGAGTGCAGGTGCACATCACTAACTTCAATCGTATAGGTTGGGTATTGGATGGCCTCATTAGTATAGGCCTGCTGAATAGGCTTGCTGTTAGGGTTAGGTGCAGGTTGTGCCAACAATTGAGTGGTTTTAGGCTGGACAAGAGTAGATGAGGTTGTATTTGGCATAAGGGTAGGTTTCTGAGGTAGGTTTTGTTGTGGCTACGGGTAGTTCACATTTGGATTTTGCCAAGATTGGTTTCGACGCCATTGTTCTGGCCATGGGTTTTGATTAGCCTGCCATTGTGGATTATAATTTGAGGATTGGGATGGTTGTTGTGGCCATACCCCCTCCTACTGGGTGCAACTAGTTGGCATGATTGCTCATTGCTGTTGTGGCTTATTATACCAAGGTACATCATTCCAATTATGAGAAATTGAGACAGGTGGTGCAAATGACATGGAGTTGGTGAAGGGGTCTTGAGGCATACGTTGTCTTTGCTTCCATGGCCTTTGTTGTGCAATTTAGAACCCTTGACCTTCTTCATCTTCTATGGCTCTGAACTCTACTTTCTCATTCTTACCCTCAGAAATACTAGCAAGTCCCTTGCATTGACAGTTGGCTTTCTTCTGTCGACAATGTGGATAGTATTCACTCAAAGCTGCCTCTGATGCCTCTTGTTTCTTTTTTATATGCAGAGTGGCTAATTGTGTTTCTAGATGGCTTATGATATCCTCTTTCATGTTGGACAAGAGATTGTTGGGCTCTACTCTAGAGACACCATTAGATGATTTACTTGAAGACAAGGTTCTAAAACCTCTATTTTCTTTAGAGTAGAATGTGAATAGTTTTTGCAAATTTGAAAAATTTCATCAAATCCTAGTTTAGAGATATATCCTACTCTAATTAGATTGAGTGCATCCATACATTCCTCACTCACACCTCTTAGGAAGACCAACTTGAGTGACTCTGGAGAGAGCCTATTATGTCTTGACTTTTTGAGGTAAAACTAAAATCTCTCAACATAATCTTCTAGAGGCTCATCTTCTTTTTGTGACATCCTGAAGATGTCATCCCCCTTCATATCTCTACCATGACAATAGTCCCAATATTTTTGCAAGAACTTCTCCTTCATGGTGGCACAGGTAGTTACAGAGTTCTCTCCCAAAACCATAAACCATCTTAATGTAGCATCCTTGAGGGTGGCTAGGAAAAGCTTAAGCCTGCATGAATCTGTAGTGTAATCATAACTCCTACAGAGTGCATCAAACTAATAGAGTAATGTATTAGAATCTTCATTGATTAGCCCATGAAAGTTTGGTAGAGATGAAGGAGGGATATTTTTCAAGGTGTCAGTTCTCTCCTGATTGGTAAAAGGAAAGGCAAAGGTAACTGGTTCAGCTAGATTCTCTACTTCATCTGCCATGATATCTTTGTTCCAATCTACAATATCTTCAAAATCGTTATTGTTCTCTAGACCAAGGGATGATTCAAAGTGTTCTTCTCCTATTGAACTAGTTGGAAGAAACTTCCCTCTATGGTCTCTTGGCTGCCACATACAATAATGTATGAGCTAGTGGCTCTATTCTTGCACCATGTTAGTGAATATTTTAAAGATATATGGAATAGTTAACCAATCCTAAATGTTAAAAATAAATTATTATGTCCTAATAAAGTAAATACAATCATAAATCAACAAGAACTCAGAAACTCTAAACCTTAGCACCATCCCTGACAATGACACCAAAAATGTCAAACTCTGTTATTTACCAATATATTGATGTAGAAAGGACATACATACTACTCAACGGACCAACATATCTATTATCAAGCAATCTACTAGTTATATAACATTCTACATTTACTTTGTCAAACCAGGGAATCATATTCTTCTTGGATGATGCCTAGGTACTATGTGTATAGTTAAGGATTCCTGAGTTTTATCCTAGAGGTTGTGTAAGGGTAATAAAGCAAGTACAATATTCTAAGTAATAAGGAATATTGAAAAACAACTAGATTATACAACACAATAGTAATCAAATGTCTTTATGCAACTTCTATGTAAAAGAGGAACTAACAAGTGGTTCAGTCAATGATCACCTTGACTCATTAATGGACTTGACAGCATAAACTATCAAGGTTAAACTACTTCACATGATTCATAACAACGAAACATCAATCATACACACACACACATATATATAAACATACAATTTATAAACTAAACATATGAACAAGGTGGAAAAGCACAGTACCTCAAGTGGCCGGCTTGAGTGGCTATGATCACACAAGATCTAACTAAATCTCTATTGGATCTTTGTAGTCATAAACATAACTCAAAAACACATATTCTTCATTGAATTCCAAAAGTAACAAGGATACAACAAAATCTACTACTGTATCTCTGTTCAAAACTTGTATGAAAAGAAAATCTAATCTTACTCCATCCAATCTAGCTAATCGAGATTAGCATTGTTTTTATGAGTAAAGCTATTGAACAATAAATGTCTTAACTGCCCATTATCCCACATCGTAGGAAAAGGACTTTATTATAGAGTAACATAAAATAGGAAACTAACTAACATGAAAGTGGCAGAGAAAACATAGTTCTACTACAATTCTACCTCTTTATTATCCATAAAGAATAATCAAGACTTAGAAACAGAATCATAGAGCACGATCTAGGTTCCTCAAATACATCATTTATTGAAAGATAATTGTTATAGAGTCATGTGTGACTCATCCCAGTTAATTCATGATCTTCTTCCTTTGTGTTAGGAACCCGTGTTTAACCCTTCTCTTTACTTTGTTAGTATATTACTTTTGGATGCATACGCTTTATAAGTCATCCCGTGAGTATATTGTATTATCCCACATTCATGGGAAGTAATAGTTGTTTAGATTAGATTTAGCATATAAGTATTTGTTGAGGCCAATGAAGGCATCCACGAATTTATTGTATTGAGCTTTCTCAGAGGAGGTTGCCCCCTCAAAGTGGCATGTGATCAATAAATTCCTTTTGTGTTTCTTCTATTCATATATTTCTGTTATTTCATGCATTTTTCATTATATTGTTGTAGGAGGTTCCTCTCATTTGGCATTAGAGCACTTTCTTGGGCTCACTAGGTGGAATTTATGCCAATTTGTTTTCCCTAGTGGCCTCCAGGCACTGTGATTATTGTAGTACTTCTTTGTTTTTTGCATCTGTATTGTTCATTTCAATTCCAAGTTCAGATCAAGGAATATCCCTATCTTCTTAACTGTGGGAAGTGCCTGGGCATATAGCCCTAAAACTCATTGTGAGGAGTACCACAAGAACCCCAAAGTAGATGGCCCATTGAGAGGACCTACCAGCGAAAAGGTCAACAGTCCCTACCTGATTGACTAGTTCCCATCCATGAGGTAAACCAAGAGCTATCGTTTGTGGAAAAGAGGTTATTAGTTTTACCTAAGCCATGGAGTGAGGGGTATTGCCCTAATATGCAAGCTGTTAGATAGCATTGGTGGCTGAGTGACTCCCCTAAACCTTTAGGAAGTTGAACGTACTTGGGGCCCATATTTATTGACAGCTGGCAAATCACAGATTGAATCCATCTAGAGCAGTTTGCCATATCTTCCTTGCTTTAGCTCTGTTTCCTCTCAAAATTCATTGGAACCCCTAAAATTTCATTCTGCATATTTCCTTCCTTGAGGACCCTATCCCAAATTCCACTTATCAAAGCCAAAAATCTTACATTTGTCTATTTTTAGGGTTTGCCATAACTTTTTTGATTCTCACCCAGTAGCCTTCAAATTTTACCATAGTGTTCATTTCATACTTCTACTCCTTTGTCCCTCTTGGACAAATTTTCCCATTCTTTCACCCCACTTTTGAAATCCCTATTTTCTACTTCCCTTCCCCTCAGAAAGTGTCCAAAACCTAGTCAAACCCCAATTACCCATCAGATTTTTTCCCAAATCCAAATTTTCCTTTACTAAAAAGGTTTCCATTTTTGTTTTTCTAACCTTCCCCAAAAAAAATCTCCTAGTTATGGTTGTCACCCACACAGGAGAAAAAAACATGGAGGATGAACTTGTAGCTTTCAAGACCAAACTCCAAGACTTGGATGAAAAAATTCTTGGCCTCAATCTTCAATATTCAACCATCAACAATAGATGGTAGCCAGAGTCTTCTACAGACACTGGGTTCTCTTCTTCCAACAATTTTCGTGGGCTGAAGCTTGATTTTCCTTGCTTCAATGGTGATGATCCGACTGGATGGATATATCGAGTACAACAATATTTCAGTCTACATAATACTTTTGATGTCAACAAAGTCCCACTTGCATCCTTTCATTTGGAACATGAATCCCTTCAATGGTTTCATTGGTACATCAAGGCTCATGAAGAGCCAAAATGGACAGATTTTTGCAAACTTATTTTGCAATGATTTGGCCCTAGTTCTTTTGATGACTTCACAGGAGCACTCACTAAACTTCACCTAACAGGCACTATGAGAGAATATTAGAAAGAATTTAAAAAACTAGCCAATCACATAGAGGGATTGTTTGATGAATTCTTCAGGAGTTGTTTTGGTAGTAGTCTGAAGGATGCAATTCAATCTGAGGTTAAAATGTTCCATCACAGCACAATGATGGAAGCCCTAGGGTTGGCTAAGTTGGTGGAGGACAAGATCACAACCCAACAGTGATCTAAATCCAATTTTGTTCTATTCAGAAATATGGTTTCCCAAAGACTTCAAATAATGCTAGCTCCTAGAATAGCTCCTATCAAGCATTTGACTGAAGCAGAGATGCGGGCATGTAGGGAAAAAGGGCTTTGTTATAATTGTGATGAGAAATTCACTCAGGGACATAGATGTGTTGAGCAAAAGATTTATCTCTGAGATGTGGATTCTCCACCTAGAACTGAAGTTTATGCAGATGCTCAGGATACAGTAGATGATCAGGTCAAAATTTAGTAGCCACTTGTTGACCCTGCTTCTCAAGAAGACCACCCAGAGATTCACTCCATGCTTTAGTAGGAATCACCACTCCACAAACCATGTGAGTCAAGGGTTACTTCAAGAAGCTCCCTCTTATAATACTCATTGATTCTGGTAGCACTTATAACTTCATTGACCCTTAGATCGCTAAATAGGCTGATTGTTTTGTCCATCCTTGCTCCAGCTTTGAAGCATGATTGCCAATGGGGGCACATTACCTTTTAAAGGGAAGTGTCGCAATGTGCATATCTCGATTGGAGATTATAACCTATGCTCTGACATGTCTGCCTTGCCCTTAGGCAGATGTGATGTGGTTTTGGGCGCCCAATGGTTACACACACTTGCACCCATCTTATGGGATTTTGCTGAACTTTGGATGCAGTTTTTAGACAATGGACAAAACCACACATTGAAGGGCTTACAACCAAGGTCTCTCAGCACCATAAGCTCACATCACATGAAAAAACTTCTTAATAAGAATTCACATGGTGTCATCACTCACCTCCATTCCATTCAAATGCAACCATCAATGGTCTCCACTACTCCTTCTGATCTACAAGGAATTTTTGATAGGTATGCATGTGTCTTTGCCAAGCCAGTGGGATTGCCACCTTCACGACCAGAGGACCACCATATTCAGCTCCTTCCTAGAAGCATTCCTCCCAACATCAGGCCCTACCGCTACCCATTTAACCAAAAGACAGAGATTGAGATGCTCATTCGAGACTTATTGAAGAAAGGTATTATTCATCCTAGTACCAGTTCCTTTTCTTCACCAGTTCTTCTTGTCTAGAAAAAATATGGGTCATGGCACCTCTACATTGACTTCTGAGCATTTAATCACATCACAATCAAGGATAAGTTTATGATTCTTATTGTTGATGAGCTTCTTGATGAGCTTCATGGCACTCATTTTTTCTCCAAGTTGGATCTTCGTTCTGGGTATCACCAAATTTGAGTTCATGAGGATGATATCCCTAAAATGGCTTTCTGCACACATGATGGCCACTATGAGTTTTTGGTCATGCCCTTTGGCCTCACTAATCTCCAGTTCAAGTATGTAATATTTATATTATTATTCTGTAGACAGTGTGTCTCCTATAGGCAGTGGGCCTCTTGTGAGCAGTGTACTTGGGTAGTGAGCCCTAATTGGCAAGTGTCATTTTGTTCTTCTTATTCTTTTAACAGAGAATACAATCTTGGGTTAGTCACCCCGTGGTTTTTCCCTTAACCAGGTTTTCCATGTTAAAATCTTGGTATCATATGTGTTAATGTGTTTTTGCTCTTGAGATATTGCATTATGTTTCTGTGATTAAATCATAAGAAGGATTTAAGTGTTTATAGAATAGAAAGTTTTGGTGACAACTGATTCACCCCCCCTCTTATTTGTCTATCCTAAAACCAATAATTGGTATCAGAGCTAAGTTCTTCTAAAAGAGATTAATCACTTGAGGAGATCCAGGATGTCTGCCTACAAGAAGGATAGTCTGAGGTTTGATGGAACTAATTACATTCTTTGGAAAAGCCACATGGAATGTCACTTGCAATGTATGGGAATGCAATATTGGACCATGACTACAAAGAAGTATGTTCCTCCAAAGAATGGTTCGACAACTGTAGATGAAATTAGAGATGCTAAAGATAATCTTCGAGCTAAAGAAGCCTTACTATGTGCCTTATCTGATTTAGAGCTGACAAATGTTATGGATTTAAAAACTACATATGAGATTTGGTCAAAGCTGGAACTTCTGCATGAAGGAGACAAATATGTTAAATGTGCCAAGCTACAGAGTCTGAAAGGAAAATTTGAAAACCTGAAGATGAATGAAGATGAGAATATCACTACGTTTATGCCAAAAGTAAATGAGCTTGTTTGTGGCATTAGGTGTGCTGGTGGAACCTTGGATGAAGATGAGATTGTTGCCAAAGTTCTCAGATCCCTACCTCCTGCTTACAAACACAAGGTTGTTGCTATTGAAGAATTTAGATCTTTATCAAATATCACAAGAGATCAATTGGTTGGAAAACTAGCTAGATTTGAATTGGCTGAATTTGGAGATGCACCCCCAAGACTGAATCTGCATTCAAAGCTAGTGCTTCTGTAAAAGACAAACAAAGGTATGATCTAGGAGAGAACTCCTCAAAGAAACTATCATGGTATGAAAAAGCAAGAAAAGATCTGGAAGAAGATGAGGCAAAAGCTGCTCAACTTGAAGCCCTTACTGCAAAAAGACTGCCAAGAGGATCTGGTAGGTATGAAGGAAAATTACCCTTCAAGTGTTTCAACTGCAACAAGATTGGTCATTTTGCTTCAATGTGTCCAAAAATGATTTTAAGGACTAATCCAAATAGATCAAAATTTCAAAAGAAATGTTACTATGTTCATGAAGATGATGATGATGAAGGAGTAACAGATGATGAATCAGCAACAAGAAACAAATCCAGAAGTGACTGGATATTTATTGTCATCAAGGAAGAAGATCCAATGCCCATTGAATCTATCAATCATAAAATGGTAGAAAGAGCTCTGGCTGCCCAAGTTGAAGAAAAGGATGAATGGGTCATTGGCAATGGATGCTCCCACCATATGACTGGTGACAAAAATAAGTTCATAGATCTAGAAAGATATGAAGGAGGAGTTGTAAAATTTGGTGATAATTCTGCTGGCATACTTAGAGGCAGAGGAACTATTTCTTTTGATGGAAAGAATAAAACCACTGATGTACTATATGTTGAAGGTCTGAAGCACAATCTTCTCAGTGTTGGGCAATTGGTGGACAAAGGCTATGATCTTTGATTCAAAAATGGAAAATGTAAGATCTTTGAAAGTTCTAGAACATAGATTGCATTCGGTACTCAAACAAAAGGTAACATCTTCCACTTGGTTGGTACTGGCAAAAGTTGTTTATTTGTTCAAATTGATCAGAGTCGGTTGTGGCATAGGAGCATGTGTCATGTAAATTTTGATAATATCATCAAGATAAGCAACACTCAGGCTGTAAGAGATCTTCCAAGACTAGTGAAACCTACTAACAGTTTGTACAAAGAATGTCAGTTGGGTAAGCAGAGCAAAGTCACATTCAAAAGTAAGGAACAATCTTCTACCAGATTGTTAGACTTAGTACATACTGATCTATGTGGACTGGTAAGAATCAGGAGTTTGCAAGGTGATAGATATTTCATGTTACTAATTGATGACCATTCTTAGATGATGTGGGTGACTTTCCTGAAAGAGAAATCTGAGGCTCTGGAGAAATTCAAAATATTCAAGGCTATGGTAGAGAATGAAACTAGGTTAAACATAAAATGTCTTAGGTTTGATAGAGGTGGAGGATTCACATCCGGAGAGTTCATAGAATTCTGTGAGAAACATGGGATAAAAAGACAATTATCTGCTCCAAGGACTCCACAGCAGAATGGAGTAGTCGAGAAAAAGAACCAGAGCATCCAGAAATCATCTAGAACCATGATGATGGAAGCAAATGTCCCTCAGATCTACTGGAGAGAAGTTGTAAGCATTGTTTTCTATACTCTTAATCAAGTACAAATCAAAAGCAATACTGGTAAGACCCCTTATGAACTTTGGTTTGGCATCACTCCTACTATGAAGTATTTCAGAGTCTTTGGTAGTAAATGTTACATTAAAAGAGATGAAGACCTTAGAAAATTTGATGCTAGAAGTGATGAAGAAATATTCTTGGGTTACTCTACTCAAAGCAAAGCATACCGGTGTTATAACAAGAGATTAAGAAAGATTGTAGAAAGTACAAATGTGAAGGTTGATGAAGGCATCAAAAATCCCTCAAGATTTTATGAGTATGAAGTAGATGATCAGAATGATATTCTGGTCCAAGAAGATCTAGCCCCTTCTATAGTTCAGATTCAGACTGATCCAGAGAATCCTAAAATACAGAAAGAAGAGATAAGCATGAATGAACCTATCCAAGAAATAGAAGTGCAAGAAATTCCCAAAACTCCCAAGTATGTAAGACTGAATCATTCTGAAGACCAGATCATAGGTGATAGAAGCAAAGGTGTTCAAACGAGAAGAAAGATTTCTCAAGATTCAGAGAAGTATTGTCTGATTTCAAATATTGAACCAAAAATAGTAAGTGAAGCATTCAATGATGAAAGCTGGGCCAAAGCAATGGAGGAAGAGTTGATGCAGACTGAGAAAAATCACACTTGGGATCTTGTTCCCAAACCTAGAAAAAAAAATGTGATTGGGACCAAGTGGGTCTTCTGGAATAAACTAAATGAAGATGGTGAAGTAGTCAGAAACAAAGCCAGATTGGTCTGTAAGGTTTATTCTCAAGTAGAAGGAGTTGACTTTGAAGAAACTTTTGCTCCGATGGCAAGAATTGAAGCAATCAGATTATTTCTTGCTTTTGTTGCCTTCAAGAATTTTAAAGTATATCAGATGGATGTCAAGTCTACCTTCCTGAATGGTGACTTGGAAGAAGTATACATTGAGCAACTGGATGGATTTCAATTGTCTGATCATGGTGATATGGTCTGTAAGTTGAAGAAAGCACTGTATGGACTCAAACAAGCCCCAAGGGCCTGGTAAGAAAGATTGGATAAACATCTTTTGAAGATTGGTTTCAATAAAGGTATTGCTAACAGTAACTTGTACTTCAAGATTGATCATGAAAATATCTTGATTGTTGAAGTATTTGTTGATGATATCATTTTTGGAGGAAGAGATAGTATGTGCAAGACTTTTGCAAATCAAATGAAAAGTGCATTTGAGATGTCTATGTTTGGGGAAATGAATTTCTTCTTGGGTCTGCAAATCACTCAAATAAAGAAAGGAATCTTCATATCACAGACCAAATATGTGAAAGAATTGTTGAAGAAATTTGGGATAGAAGATTCAAAACTAATGAATACTCCCATGGCAACCGAATGTAAACTAAGCAAAGATGATGAATCTCCTAAGACTGATCAGAAAAAGTATAGGTCAATGATTGGAGGACTATTGTATCTTACTCAAACTAGACCTGACATTATGAATGTTGTTGGTCTTGTTGCTAGATTCCAAGATGATCCTAGAGAATCTCATGTCATGGCAATCAAGATAATTCTCATATATCTAAAGAGAACAGTTGAGTATGGTTTATGGTATCCTAGGGATCATGATTTATCTCTTCATGCATATATAGATGTGGATTGGGTAGGAGATGTGGATGACCGGAAGAGTACCAGTGGTGGTGCATTCTTTTTGGGGAAAAGATTGGTTTCTTGGGTGAGCAAGAAACAAGAGGTAATATCTCTGTCCACTACAGAAGCAAAATATATTGCAGCAGTAGGTAGTTGCACTCAAGTATTGTAGATGAAGCAAATGCTAAGAGACATCAGAGTGGTGTAGGATGAACCTATCACAATCTTCTGTGATAACTCAAGTGCAATAAATATATCAAAAAATCCAGTGTTGCATTCAAAGACAAAACATATATCCATCAAGTTTCACTTTTTGAGAGAGGAGGTGAATAAGAATGAAGTTAGATTGGATTTTGTACCCTCAAAGGATCAGATTGCAGACATTTTTACTAAACCTTTACCTAAGGACTCTTTTGAGTATCTCAGGGAGAAGTTAGGGGTTATTACCCCTCCAGTTTTGAATTAAGGTACACTGATGTGCATTAATCTGGTGGATCTCACAATTATATCTTGTGGTCTGGATTGATGATAGGAAGCTGCTACTCATGGGGAGCAGTCTATGATTCTGATTGATGCAAGTATGTGCCCTTTGCCATTGATGTCAAAGGGGGAGAGAAGACATGTGAAAAACAAAAGTGGTTGCTGATCAAAGGGGGAGCAGTAAAGAAATAAAAGACATATGAATGATTGCTATTGATAGGGGGAGCTATGTTAGTTAGTGAGGAGAAGTTCTTGTCTTGATGGTTAAAATAGGTTTTCACATCATATGTTGACATCAATGACAAAGGGGGAGATTGTTGTAAGTATGGGCCTAACCGGTGTTGTCATTGATGTCAACATACTTTGTTGCATTGATGTCAAGGATTGGATGAGTTGTGTGCTAAGGATATTGAGAAAATTAGTCCTATCAGAAAAACATAGAAGAATAGTGAAGATAGTGAAGCTCTATGAAGTTAACATCCCAGCTAGATGAAAACAAGAGAATGCACATCAAAGGGTTTGTAGATATGTGTCTAAAGATGATCCATTCAAGATTTGAGAGGTCCACATGAAGATTTATAGAAGTTATGGCCATATGAGTAAAACTAGTTCTAGCAGCTGTTCAGAGGTGACAGAGTGAAACAAATAGGTCCGGTGAGATCCGGAAATGCAATATCTTGTTCTATGGATTTGGTGGAATGTTTAGGAAGCCAATGTGAATTGACAACTCAATTGGATTATGGTCTGGAGGTTCGCAAGCATTTATTCTAATGTGACAATGATGACAGACTATGTTCTTGAGGTTCCAGATGAAGATGCGAATGATTTCAGTAAGCAAAAGTGGTGTGGATGTTCTTGGTGATTCAGGCAAGCTTGTGGGGGTCTCTAGATTGTGTCCAGTTCATGTTGGAGGTCCGCATTGAAGATTGAGCTTGTAATTAAAGATTTACTCTCAGGTGATGGTGATCTTCCTAATCATGGCCGACCGGATGTTTTACACATCTTGCAGATGATCTTGAAGATGTTCTGCGAAGCATGACGTGTTCCTCAAAGAAGATTGAAGTCCCAGATATGTGTGGCTGATAGTGTGGTGATACACATGAAGTTCTTGTAACAAATCAAGTTGTATTTTTGTAATTGCTCTGTAATAGAATATGTTGTGCTGACTTTTATGATCATTCCAAAGTTGATGTCATGTATAAATAAGAATTACAAAGTCATTTCAAAGTATCTCGGTTAAGATGAGAGAGTGGTAGAGAGGAGAAGAGTGAAAAGTAGAGTAGAAGTGTTGAGCTTAAATGGAACTCTCTCAAGCGTGGTGAAGATGTTAATCTCCAGTTCAAGTATGTAATATTTATATTATTATTTTGAAGACAGTGTGTCTCCTATAGGTAGTGGGCCTCTTGTGAGCAGTGTGCTCGGGTAGTGAGCCCTAATTGGCAAGCGCCATTTTGTTCTTCTTATTCTTTTAACAGAGAATACAATCTTGGCTTAGTCACCTTGTGGTTTTTCCCTTAACCAGGTTTTCCACATTAAAATCTTGGTGTTATATGTGTTAACATGTTTTTTCTCTTGAGATATTGCATTGTGCTTTTGTGATTAAATCATTATTATGTTGTAGAAATATAAGAAGGATTTAAGTGTTTACAGAAAAGAAAGTTTTGGTGACAACTGATTCACCCCCCCTCTCAGTTGTCTATCCTAAAACTAACACATATAGTCCATGTGCTTGCATTTAAACTCTTAAATGAATGTCATTTTGTTGATCCACTAATTGTCTCACAATCATATCAGGGAAGAATTTTTTCTTCTTCAACTAACCAAAAGAACCATTGAACTTTAGAGTTTTCACCTGATCCTGTAGTCAAATTTTCATTACACTAATCCACAATTGCACATGCATCTTTAAACTTTTTGCATCCACAAATATTAGTTGCTCCCTAGAAAGAGCTCTTTTCATACATGCTCTAGCTCCATCATGTTCTCTTTTACCATGTCCAACTTCAAAGAAACTCCACATATTTTGGATATTGTTTTCTTTATGGGCCCTACATAACCAGAAAAATATTCAAGTATTTTTGAATTGTCCTGTACAATTGTCTGACCATGTGAGATATTTCATCTATATTTTTCTTTCTTTTAGATTTTCATAAAATAATTTGAAACAATACTGCACAAAGTCTAATGAATGTAACTGGTTATCACTCACAAAGAAATGGTACCCCCTCAGAAAAAAATTTCTTCTTCTGTACCATCAATTACATGTTTGTATACAATATGAACAAATATGGCCACCTATATTGAGTTATAATATTGAGACTAAATCTCCTCTTGTGAAGCAAGGGTATAGTTTTCTATAAAGTCAACCACTGAAAGTATAGTTCCAATTAGAAATATGTTGTTACATCTATGAAATTGTTCATCAAGCCACTGAGAATATTAAGAGTGTTTCACATATTTATACACAATCTTATTCTTGAAATATGTGATGAATCCATGTACACTACTTTATTCTGTGACTAACTCACAACACTTTTTAGTTTTTCCATCCTTTAATGGATATTGAACATTGTTGAACCTCTTCACATCCACTAATTATTGTCTAAAATCATGTGAACTAATTTCAAGCATGCATTCTCCTAACAATGAAATGCTACCACATCTATTGCATCATCTAGAAACACAGTTTTAAAAATAATAAGTGTCTGTCGGGTGTTTCACAAAGTAAACTTGTTATAAACTCCTTAATTGTTAAACCTGGCATATTAATACCAAATTATTGCATAATTTGGTTAGTATGCAAAGTACAACATATATCTTGAAAAGAATCATAATAATAATGAAATTGCACATGAGTTTTGCAACAACAAGAGATTCATTGTTTATTAATCTTGACATACCAAGGTTTGCATTTCTCAAATGATCTTTGACTTATGCTAAAATTTTCTATAACTGAATCATCTAGAAATTTTATATATAATTATTCTTGAGTCATGTCTAAAAGATGTTTTGGATGAGGATCATGATTTTTGAGCCCAATTTGACGAACCCCTTGCATTATCATGCCAATATTTTTCAATCAAAGACCTGATTTCATTATTTAATTTCATGTCAGACCTTGGGAATCTACCATTAAAAGTCCAACATTGGTTAATTGGATCATCTTCAATACTTACTCTTCTCTTTACTACTCTTCTCAAAGTTTTAGCATGCACATGGGTGAATGCACTTATCTTACTTATCGTTCTTTTGCTCACAATTGATTTATTGACTAAAATAGTTGTTATTGCTCAGCGTGTTACATTCCTATCTTTAGATTGACTCATTTTTCCAATAGAATCAATAGCACTAGGAAATCTAGATATAAATTACTCCATTGATTCATCCACCTTTCTAAGTTTTACAAATATGCCTAAGTTTTTCATTAATTTTCACATTTTTGACATTCTCATCAATTGCAATACAAGTTGACATTGAAATCCTAAAGTTTTTCTATAAAAAATATTTTCTACAATCTATTTGCATGGGTTTGAATCTATCTCTAAGGTATCTTACCATGAAGATTATCCAAAACATTACTTTTAATTTAAAAAAAAAACATTTTCATTTTCACTCATACAAGGGTTTTCATTTTCATTTTTTTGTTGTGTTGTTTCTAATACAAGAATTTATATCAACAATGCTACATCCATCTTCCTTTAAATCACTAATCTTATTATCATTCAAGGCATTTAAAGACATACCTAGTTTCGTTTCTATAATCACATTTTCCATATTATTGAACTCTTCCACATTTGCATATTCTACATTCACCTCATCCATGTTGGTCTCTTCAATATTCTCCTCTTCAATAGTCATCGAATTAGATGCTTCAACATTCTTCATTTCTCAAATCCTATCTCTCCTATCTATTTGTCATTTTGCCTCTTTCTCTCGATATGTTTCAATTTCTTCAAGAGTCATGACCTTCATTTTTCTTTTTTGTTGACATTTATTTGATCCCATGATTACCAAAATGCCTTGATAAAATTAACAAATGATACTATCTCTCTTTAAAATTTCTAAAGTACAAGTAGGTGTATATCCTTAATTCAATATCACATTTGCTTAATTTTTCTAAAACATAATTCCTTTCCTTGATCTCTCTAAAAATAGTTCTTGTACTTCATTCCATCTGAAAATGCTCCTTATGATTGAATCACTGTAAACATTGAATATAATATTTCTTGTTGAAATATTGTAATGATACCTACATATAAAAAATTAGAGAAATCCTTATTGTCTGGTTGTACATGTAAAATGGAATATTGTAGAAAATAGGTCGTATTACAGTTTTATGAAAAAAATAGTAGGTATATTAGAAACAGGCACCCATTCCATTTACAAATGTGTACCCATTTATAATAGGCTCCCATTCTATTTAATAGAATGGGCACCCGTTTAATTTCAAATGGGCACTCGTTTCTAAGCAGGTGTCCATTTCTTATAATTTGAAATTCTAGGCCCACGGGTTTGCATTGGTTTTAGGCTTGGAAAAGACTTGAAAACCCAAGCCTTAGCCTTGGACCTGCAACTACAAGACCATGTAAACACCAAGAGAAAAATTGATTTCACTAGAATGGCTGACAACTTTTTTTTTCAGAATCTTTTGATAAAATTAAAACCCATTATAGATCACAAAGTCTAGTTTTCAAATATACAAGTTTTTTTACTATAGGACATAATTTTCTATTTATTAATTATTTTTTAAACAAAGATATTCATAAACTTGAAATAACATACGTTACCATTTTTTAAAATAGCATATGTTACCATTTTTTAAATAACTTGAATTGATTAGAATAGCTCAAATTATGTTGGTCATACATAAAGGGTTTTAAAAACACTAATTAGGGCCAAAAAAATTAATTAAAAAATATTTATCAAAAAAGTTACAAAAAATTATCCTGACCAAACTTCAACATCTTGTGTATCTTTCCATAAAAGGAATTAGAAAAATACCTTCATTTAGGTCAAATTATGTTGGCTATACACATGCATGCTTTGGCTAAAAACAAGGGACTTTTAAAAAGCTACTTTTTGTACAGCCTATAGAAAACTAGCTTTTATCATCTGGGTATTAGAAAAAATTACATATTTAAAAACTAGAAACAAAATCCTACATTTCATATTTTTACATCATATTAATATTCTATGTATAAGTGCTTCAAATTTTCAATCCTGACAAAATTTGAAAAATAGGAAAAACACTTCCACTTTTTAACCAAAAAGTGGACTCATCTTCTTGCACTTACCCTTGAAAGGTGTTCAACAAGTGAGAATTTTAGGAAAGGTATCTGAACCATTCTCCCAATGTTTTTTATTAGTTCAGTAGGAAAAGAGGGTCTTGAACCCTTTACAAAACAACCTCCAGGGAAAAAGCCTTAAGCTTGCCAGAAACAACCCATTAACATCATAGTAATAGCAGACAAAAAATGAAGCTAATCAAAAACATAAACAAACAGAAACCTAAGGACTATCAGTAGTGCCATACTTGGCTAGGAAATTGACCATGTCCTTGTAGTCACCAAAGCTATATGTCCCAACATCTCTAACCTTGTTATCGAATTCTTTAACCGTGGCAAACACAGAGGCAACACAATGGAGAGCCTTCACAACAAACTCAGTCATGGTATGCCACTTCTTCTGCATCTTATCCATCCTAGACCTGAGCACTTCCAGATCTTCATCCATCTTGACACATATCAAGAAACTACCCTTCTTCTTCCAGCCCTTGGCTTCCTCAGCAACCTCCACCATATCTTCCTCATTGGGCTTATTCATCTCAATAAAGTGGCTAGCACCTTCCTCTTCATGAATGGACTCTGTGGGTATTTCATCCTCACCTTCCCCCATAGTGTCTTCCACAAATTCATATTTGTCAAAAATTTCCACACCATGGGGGGTAGGGATTCCAGCTATACAACTAGACATGCGCACACCAATAGTGCCCTGTTTGCTAGTATCTCCACCATCATCACTCCCAACCGGCTTAGCTCCCGAGTTCAAATTAATAATTTTCATAGTCTCCTCCATAACATCAAGGTTCTCTTTCCCTATTTTAGTTTCTTTGTCTACACATTGCCCACACTCTCCACAGCCTTTCGTTCCCTTTTAGTTGACACCCCAGTCACCTTTTCAATCTCCCAGCTAGGGGTCTCAAGCTTCTCTTTCATAGTAGACTTAGTATTGGAACCAGGAGTAGGGGACCCATTAGGGGTGCTGAATTCTTCAATTTTGAGGCCCCCTTTAGGATTTTGACAAGGGAGATTTTAGGGGTCCCAACAGTTTTCTTAGCTTTTCCTTTAGCTGTGAGGGGATTGGTTCGACTCAACCAGACTAACCTTAATCAGTTGAGGGGGCACAAGACCAAATGGAAGTGGTACAATCTTAGAATGAGGCCTTGGTGTATGAGAATAAGAGGGTAGTTAGGATTTTTCACTCGAATATCCTTAGCAGATTTAATAGAATTCTCCAGTGAAGACAACAGGAAGAAGGGAAAGCTAATCTCCATCTTATTCCTAAAATGATTAAGTAATGCAAAGTGATAATGGTAGTATACCTTAAATTGACTCTCCAGGGTAAAATATTTCATGATCATCAGACAAATTTGTCCCCATGGCTCTGACAACTTCTCCCTTTCAAAACTCCCATGAAGTTTCATAGTAGCCTCACCATTGCGAAAGAAAATTCCCATATTCTCTAGGTCTAGCATCTTGCTATGGTGACTGTGTTTTTTTTCCTTTGATGGGGAGGCCCATGGCTTGCCCTATCACCTCCTCAAAGACTTGGAAACCAATTCTCTCAGATGGACTTGTCTAGTATCCTCATCCCAGGACTCTGTCAACTGGCGAGATAGATTTTTGTCGTGTCCAATAATCACCTCAAGGAAGGGAGCCACCTACCCCTCCTGAATAATATGCTAGACCATAGGTTCATGATGGAATTCTTTAGCCAAGGTCGGTTCTATCTTCACAATTTCTCGACCCATCCTCACACTCAGAAAGCTACACAACTAGAGAGATTGAAAATGTCTAAGGCAACAGGCATAGGAATGCTTAGCCAAACACTCCAAAGAGTAATTAAACCCTTCCATACACATCCATCTAATCAAAGGTTGTGGGATGAGATCTTCATTATGGTTTATCTAATAAGCAATGCCTTCGCCACCCTAGATCCCCTCCTCAAAAAAGGCCCACACATGCCACCTTGTGTGAAAAATAATATTGCTGGAGTCAAGGAAAGAATGGAAATAATTCCCCTCGAGCCACTTAGACCATTGATTATTCTGCCCTTTCATCATATGCCACTTCATCAAATTGCAAAGCTAGCATGTCCACTTCTCCCAACTACCTTTCACGTGCCACCTCAACTTCTTTCCAAGCTAGCCTGTTGTCCATTCAGCCTACCACCCTATATCATTCCACCTCAGCTTGCTATTAAGCCATCCTATCCTCCAAGTCTTCCTATCATGTTTCTCATGCCACTTAAGCGCCATTGCATGATACCCAATCATCTCCTTTAGCCACTTTTCCTTACCACACCAAGACATTTGAAAACCACAGACTCATTTCCCGTCGTCCTGAATTTGAATACCAATGACCACAATTTTGAAACCTGACATCTTAATAGAATGCTTAGTTCCCTTTACAGCCATAGTGTCGCCTCCACATAGCCAGAGAATGCAAAAGGCAAAGAACCCATAACACCTAGTCTATTTTCTTGTTTCCATCTTTCTTAATGAGAGCTTGAATCCCACTAGGTAGCCTAGACACATGTCTTCAACACCTCCAACCATCACCATTACTGCCTAGGTTCGCCATAGTGTCAGCTACAACATTGCCTTCTCTAAACATGTGGGAAACCTTCACTCCTCCATGTCATTGAGGGGTGATGTCCTCCAGCTTCCAACCTATACTCGCTAAACTGAGGGTAGCATTCACAATTAACTGCGAATCCCCTTCAACATGCAGATGTCTAATGTTCAAGGAAATATCTAGTTTGATGCCCCATAGCATAGCTAAAGCCTCATCCTCGTTGTTACTTTTGACACCTAATCCTCCAGAGTAAGCAGTCACAAACCTCCCTAAATCAGATCTAATAATGTCTCCTCCACTAGAAATCCTAGGATTCCCTTTAGCTGTCTCGTCAAAATTGAGCTTGAACCAGTCTTTTTGAGGCAAGGTCCAGATAGTTTTAGCTCTGGCCAACTTTTTAGAATTGTCAATCTTACAAATATTTGGGTTGATAGCCCATTATTTTAGAATATTCAGCTCTTCCCTTCCGAGGGAATTCTCCACAATTTTGAATTTGTAAGAATTGATATTCTCGGCCAGAAGCTTGGTGAAAGTCTGAAAAACTTGAAGGGGGGTTCTAAATTTTTCCCTAAAGACCCTATTATTCTGCTCCTTCCACAAATTCCAAGCCATGTGTGGGGGATTTGAAGCCACAGCTCTTTGATAATAGGAAAATTAGATTTGAAAGGGAATCTCCAAGCCATAACCAAGACCACTACATTTTCATTGACAACCAGCACAAGGACAACCTTTGCATAACTAGACTCCAAACCTCCCGAGCAAAGTTACAGTGTAGGACTAGGTGAGTTACCTTATCTTCTTCTTCATCACAAAGAGCACACCTATTTGGCATTTGAAAGCCTCTCTTATTTATATTATTAATGGTCAAGATTTTATTGTGCATTAGGGTCCACCAGAAGAAATTAATCTTGAGTAAAAGTTTGGGTAGCCAGACTTTCTGATGCAGAGCGACACATAGCAGAAACACACACAATGTTAATTCTGTCAATATCAGCAAGAGATCTCAAATGTCTCACTAAAACTCTTGCACTCTTTCTTTGTCGGCCAAACATTATACCATCAGCCTCCTTTTCAAATGTTATTCCAAAGCTTCTTCTCCCACCAATATGCTTTCTATCGGCATCACCCTACCTTCTCTGGGACTCCTGAAACCTTACCCGATGGGTTCCTCTCACACCGATGACTTGGCTTGTATATACATTTCTTTACCTACTTCCCCAGTGGTTTTCAGTGTTCTTACCTACTATTGCCGGTCACCTCTTGTATGCGCAAAACAAATGTCTTTCCCACATACATTCTATTCACCACTTCAGCAGGTCACCTTTTGCATCTTTTGAAATGTATGTTTCATTGTATCTTCACCACATACAATCACGATATACGATTGCAGTATACACACAACAGGCACTCACATACAATAGCGATATACTCATAAACCTGTCTGCGACATACATTAGACATATACACAGGAAATGTATCTTCTTAGACCATTTCGACATACACAAGAATTGTCTACCCGATATACTTTGGTGATATACACAGGCGATGAACCTTTACATACAAGTGCAGGATACACACGGAATATGCTCAGGTACATTAGCGATATACACACTATGTGTACATTCAACTAACAATCATAAGCTTAACCTGAATGGACTCTTACACATACATTTCATCACAGGATATACATAGGGTGATACTCAGATGCGATAGCGATATACACATGAAATGTACCTTCATACATTTGTGATATATATAGGAATTGTATATTCAGCGAATAACACAACTTGACCCAAAAAGACTTTTGTACATACCATTCTTCACATCATATACACAGGATGATGCTCGCATGCAAATGCAATATATTCACAGACTATTCCCAACATACAATTGACGAATATACATAAAATATATATTTGAATTTCCTGCCGAATAACTTCCTCTACAATAGATTCTGCAATTTCTATTCTGCCATGCCCATGAATAAAGGAAAACAAACAGAAAACTAATGTACACAATCCATTCCACTAATTTCACAGAAATCCACCAGTGGAATGGATTTAACCATGCATCGCGGCAACATAGGAACTAAATTAAATATGACAACACTTCTATACAGATAATACATAGAATAATTCAATATACAGGGAATTTACACAAAATCTAGAATTTGTAACACACTTGACAGAATTACTATTTCTTCATTCCAACTTTTTTGAACATATGTTGTTTACAAGGATTCTTACCTTTTATATTTCTGAAGGTGGAAGAAGTCTCTATTCCTTGACCACCTTCCCTATTTTGTTACTGACTCCTCTCTCCTCTGTTTTTAGGATTTTGCTTAAACCAAGATTATAGCAAAAAGCCCTAATTAATCACATGGCACTTGTTTTGCATAAGACAGAAAAACATCAGATAATACGACACATTTGATTTAATCCTGCACATAACCCAACTGTCTGTTGTTATCCATGATGCTAGGCCTCGGGAAGAGATATTAAAACATAAAATTTCAACACAAAATGCTACATTTGACAATGACATACAAATGCTACATGGTAAAATTTAATGTCTAAAACACATTAAAGCCTTATTCTTCTCCCTCTTGTGCATATTTATCTTGTTGAAGGGGTGCTCTTGCACCACTTTCCCCCACAACTTATCCTCCCCAGGGTCTAACAGCAAACCATATGCACTCTTAATAGTAAACCTACCTAATTTTTTAAATCCAAAATCATCTTATTTTATTTAGGAAGAATGGATAGCCTAAAATCAACCAAGTCCTTTTGAAGTTGAAGAGCCACCTCCTTATTGTCATCCTGATCAGTGACACATTCCATGGTATCATTCCAATACCTAATGCCTTTATAACTTCTGATGTAGTTAGCCACTTTATAGCCAAAGAATCTACAAGCTTTATCTGCCAGTTTGTCATAGTTCAACTCTTGTAGGGCAAGGTCTTTCAACCATCTATCCTCCAAGAAATTGACATTTCTAGCATCCCCAATCTTCCATCTGATGCCTTTGCGAAGAAGACCACAAGTTTTGAGAATCCCATTTCAGATAATTAAACCTTTAGGAAGTCCAAGGTCTGTCAACAACTTACATCCTCCTTCTCCATTAAGATACTTAGCACCCATTATATCACCCATGTCCTTATTATCCTAGATTAGATTCCAACCTATCTTAGACATCAGGGCCCTATTCATAAGATGAATTCTCCTTAACCCCAATCCCCCCTAACATCTAGGAGTACAGACCTTTTCCCAGCTCACCAGTGCAATTATTTTTTTTCCTCCACCCCAGTCCATAGGAATTTCTTCTGGATTTGTTCAATCTTCTCAACCAAATATCTCAGGATTTTAAACAAACTTAGAAAATAGTTGGGAATGCCCTATAGGGAGGCTTTGAGAAGTTGAAATTTCCTAGCTTGGCTCAATAAATTTCCTTTCCACCCAGCGAACTTCCTCTGTATTCTCTCTATAATCATATTCCAATAGTCCAGGGTGACTTTGGAGATTGTGAGTGGTAGACCAAGGTAGGTAGCTAGCAACCTTGCATTGGAGCAGCCCAAGACCCTAGTATTTTTTTGTTGTAAGTCCTCCTAAGTATTAAGAAAGTGGATGTGGCTCTTCTCAAAATTGATACTCTGCTCAAAGACCCTTTCATAAGCATTGAGGAGACCTTTCCACCTTCTAGCCTCAACCACCGAGGCAATTCCAAACAATATAGTGTCATCCACAAATTGTTGAATGGTCGAGGCCTAAGCTATGGAAGTAGGCTTAATGCCCTGAAGGCATCCCTATGCCAGTAAATTACACGCATTCCTCCCAAGGACTTTAGCTAGCAAGATGAAGAGGTAAGGGGACAAAGGGTCACCTTGCCTAAGGCCTCTCCTAGAGGGGAAAAAATCTCTAGGAGAGTTGTTGACTAACATAGAGAATCTGACCGTGGAGATGCACTCCTTCACCAGATTAATCACTCGGTCTTGAAAACCAAATTTCCTAAGAACACTAATTAGAAAATTCTAGTTGACTCTATCATAGGCCTTAGAAATATCCAATTTAAATATCATACTTTAGGTTTTAATTTTAGATACTGAGTGGATGATCTCATGTGTGGTGATAGCCGCATCTAGGATTTGTCTTCTAGAAATAAAACATTTCTGATTGGAGGCTATAAGTTTGTCTAGAAGCAGTTGAATTCTGAGGACCAAAATCTAAGTGAAGATTTTGTACACCATGGTGTAGAGGCTGATAGGTCTAAAGTCCATCATTGAAGCAGAGTGAGTCTTCTTCAAAATTAGCGCAATAAAAGTGTTGTTCAACTGTCACAGGAGTCTTCCAGTCCTAAACAAGTCTTTGGCAGCACTAGTAACATACTTCCTTGTAATATCCAAAAAGGTTTGGAAAAGGCTAGAGGGAGCCCATCTAGACCAGGTGCCTTGAAAGTGCCCATAAAGAAGACAACAACCCTAACCTCTTCCTCCATAATAGTCTTAGTCAGGAAGGTGTTGTCTTCCTCAGTCAATAAAGTGGGAATGGAGTCCAGAAGGGACTCATTTTCCTCCTCTTGGGCATGTTGAACAACAAAGAGAGACTCAAAGTAATTAGAAGTCAATCTCCTGATTTCAACATCATCCATCACTAGGTTCCCATTCTCATCCTTAAGTTTGTTAATAGAGTTCCTCTTCCTATGCCTCAAAGTAGACTTGTGAAAGAAAGAAGTGTCCCTATCCCCCTCTTTCATCCATTGGACCCTAGACTTTTATTTCTGAAAGACCTCCTTGTCCCTCAAAGTCAACATCCAATCTTTAGAGAGAGAGTTGTCCAAAGCCTATAGCTCCTCAGATGGTTCCTCCTACTCCATCCTGGATTAGACCTCCAAAATTTGGCCCATGATGTTCTTTTTCCTAACCAGAACATTCCCAAAAGTGTACTTATTCCATCTCTTGACTTTGCTCCTAACTTTAGCCAGCTTTACAACCAGTCTATACATGGCCGGCCCCTAAACAGGGGTATTCCACCACTCTGCCAGGCAATTTAAAAAATTTGGGCAAATAGCCCACATCATTTTGAATCTTAAAGAGAAGGGGCCTTTGACACTCCTCTTTTGCCAATTGAGCATTAACAGGTTGTGGTCAGAGCCCACCTAGGGGAGGGCCACTAGGTTAACAAGATTGGCAATAGTCCAGTTAGAGGATATTAAAAATCTATCATGTTTAACTTGTATGAGATTGTGCCCTTGTCTCCTATTTGTCCAGGTAAAAGCATGAGCCTCCAACTCAATATCCATAAGGCCTGCATTAACTAAAAATTCCACCAGGTCTTTCATGTTATCTGAATAGTTTGTCAGGCCCCCATTTTTTAGATGGGTAGAGAGGGGAGTTCAGGTCCCCTACTACCATCTAGTTAGTCCCCCTTGAGATTTTAATCCTATTGGATAGACTCTCCCAGACCTCCTTTCTCCTATTCTAGGTATTCGGGGTGTAAACATTAACCAAGGTCCACTGAATGAAGCTACTTTGGAAGACAAATTCAATATAATGCCTGGAGCAAGACACCACCTTCCCCTAGAGATTTTGATTCCAAAGAGTGACAATCCCCTTGGAAGCACCTTGGGCTTCACTAATGGCATGGTTAGTCATGGGCCAGATGTTATTAACCACCTTCCTAAAGTTCTCCTCCGTCATCTCAACTTCTTGAAGTAGCATAATATCCACTTTATTATCATATATGCAGGTCCTTACCAACAACTACTTGTGGGGCTGTTGAGCCCCCTTATGTTCCATGAGGCTATCTTCATTTTTTTGTCTTCTTAGGGGCTACCAGCGTGGTCTACGTACCCCTAGAAATTTACTTTTCCATCTCTCTCTATCTTGTTTGCATGTGGGTCGGTATTCCCTTGTTATTTAGCCCCCCCACATCCACATTCTTCCTACTATTGCCCTTCCCATTCTTCCTAAAAGTGGACCAACCCTTTGAATCCTTGACACCCTTGATAGTACCCGCGCCAAGGGATGGGGAGAAATTTTTCTCCAGGGTGCTAATCCCTAGCTTGAAGCCTCCCACTTTTGATTCTAGACTCTGAACCTCTTGAGAAGAGGCTTTTAGAACACCAGAGGTCAGGAGAATCTCACTTTCCTCTCTTTCTTCAGATCTACCACCCAAGTTTTCTAATTGATTATTAGTCCCCCTCTTAACCTTTGGGTTCTCCTTATTGGAAGCTAATTCTTGGTCTTCCCCAGTGGGAGCCCCCCCTTTGATCCCCATATTAATCCCTGGGATCTCCTTATTGAAAACCAATCCCTGGTTTTCTCCAGAGGGAACTCCCACCTCCTTCTCTATGATTCCTTGCACTTCCTTTGAGGGAAACTCAGTCTCCTTCTCCAGGGGTTCCATTGAATCGTCGCCCTCAGCACTCCTCATCAGAGAACCTACTAGGGAGTCGACAAGCTTGAGGAGGTCATCCTTGAAAGGATATTCTTCAAATCTCCCACCTAAATCAACTAGCTCCTCTTTTTGTGGAGGGGGCGTTTGGGAGCCCTACATTAAGTGAAAACATAACCAAGTTTCATGCAGTTTTGACAAAAAAACCCTGGAATTTTCATACAATATGCTTTGATTCCACTTCCCAAATTTGGATTCCAAAATGATAGAAGTGGGAAGTGTCTTGAGGATGTCAACATTGACATAGAACTTGGCATAAACCAACCTAGCCTTTGCCTTAGTGACCTTGTCAACAATAACATAATCCCCAAAGGAATTACCTATCTAAGTAAATATTTCCTCATCCCAATACTCCAGTGGGAGTCTTGAGAGCCTAACCTAGACAAGGGCAGATTGGTTCAGGTCCACTTTGGGGTCAAAGCCAAGTTTCCATTTACATAGAGAGAGTGAATTCTTCTCGTATAGCCACGAGCCTCTGGCTAGGATTGAGAACAAATACTCTTGAGAAGTAAACTTAAACAAGAACATTCCACCAGCCATAGCACTAGTTGAAATGCTCCCCTTAAGAGTCCACTTGGCAGCTAACCATCTTCTCACCAAGTCAACATTAGATTTGTAGGCAAAAAACTTCCCCACAAGCATATTTTCCATGGGCACTATCACTCTTAAAATGGTCTAATCAGAAAGTTTGAGGGCCTTCTCACCTTTGCACTCTATCACAATTATAATCTCCATCGAGGAAGATCCACCTCCAGTAGCAGCACCCACAAGGGTCCCTTTCCATCGGTTAAGACTAGTGTCCAAGGGTGGAGCCACGTGATCTACATGATAGTGCGTACCATGAGCAGGGGGAGGTGACTAGATCGCGGGCTCCCCCAAGCTGTCCCCATTCATTCCTGCCCAAACCAAATTCAAAATCAAGTGGGGAGTTGCAGAGCAAGTTGTTAAAAAAAATTATCTTGTTATAGTTTAACCATTCTCCTAATGTTAAGATGACAAATAGTGTAAATTTTATGATACAAGATAGAAAAACTCAATTTATAGGATATAGAGATAGTTTTTTGTAAAAATAAAAATCCTATATTATTTGTCATTAGTCCCTAATTCCTATTGCAAGGACCTCTTTAATATCTACAAATTTTTAAAAACATGAGCCCAATCAGCCTCCTAGATCAAAAGTTATGGCCTCCAGAAGTTGGGCCTCCTACATTGGAAATGTAAAACATTCATGACACATACAAGAGTTGTAAGAGGGAGTTGCACTTGTTGACCAACTTATGATGCATGTTATGACATGTCATAAGGAATCTTTGGATGGAGATAATGGATCTAAATTGGAACTCCGAATTTGGTGAGTGGATTATGAAAAGATTGTGACATGTGGAAGAAATATGTTATTTTTAGCTTGTGGACTCATCTTGGGATTTGGGTGTTGGATTTATAACTATGGTTTTGGGAACCAAATTTTTGGATGGTTCTACCTCATGATTTCCTAATTACCATTTGATGGTTTCATGTATTGTATCTTTTATTTATTAAGTGCTTGAGATGGAGGTTTTGATAGTGATTTTTGTAGGTGTTGTTATACTGCCAGAATTCCTTCAAATCTCTAGTTCGTGATAATCCTATAAAGGCTTAGACTCTGCAAGTGTGTTGTAACATTTGATTACTTAATAATACATTAAGTTTCTTTGGAGTGTGGGGTTTTTCTCCTAAAAGGGTTTTCCCAGCGTATATCACTATGTTATGGTAAATTTCTTTTGTGATTATTTCTTTGTAACTATATGATTTAATTAATTTTTGCACATATCTCCTCTCATAGATAAATTTAGGAAGCATATGTTTCACCTCATCCTCCTTTCACCATTATTGATTTCTTATCTTCTAAAGAAGAAACATTTTGTGGTGATGTAGATATTCCTTGTGAGTTTCAATACTTTTTCATGTAGTGATGAGGTGTGGTGTGATGTCATTCCTATGGACATCTCTCATATATTACTTGAGAGGCTCTGGGACTATGTTAAGTAAGTTGTGAATGATGGTAGAGCCAATAACTATTCATTGATAAAATATGGTAAGAGGTATCATGTGTGTCCTATTAGAGATCAAAGAGAATAGCATGTTCCTAAATCAAAAGTAATGACAGTGTGAAGTAATTTTTAGTTGAGTAGGGATTAAATAAGGGGGGATTAGCATCCATTATTAATCCCTCATTGAAAGCTACAAAATGATAGCTTGAGGTGCTAGAGGAAGTGAATGGATTGTTGGAGAAATATTATGACACTATAACAAGTGAGGTACCAAATGGACTTTCACCAAATAAAAACATAGATCATCATTTTTGTCTAATACTAGGGACTATTCCACCCAATCAGGCCACCTACAAGATGACACCATAGGAAAATGATGAGATAATTAGGCATATTCAAGATTAAAATTAAGAAATATTTGATCAAAGATGGTTTGATCACATGTGTGATTCTAATATTTTCATAATCAAAGAGAAGGGATGTTGTATGTGCATTGATTCCAAAGCCATTAATAATATCTCTATCCAATATCAAATATCAAATTCCCTTGCCTAGAATAGATGACTTGATGAATTGCTTGAGTGGGGCTAAGTACTTAACAAAGATTTGATCTTAAAAGTGACTATTACCAAATCAAGATAAGAGAGATGACTATAAGATAACCTTCAAGACCAAAGAGGGATTGTATGAATGTATTATTATGCCATTTGGCTTGAAAAATGCACCAAGCACCTTTATGAGATTGATGAATAATGTACTTAAACCTTTATTGCAAATTTTGTTATTATTTATTATGATTACATTCTTATTTTAGTAGGAGAGGAACATTTGGAGCATGTTAAGATGGTTTTACAAAAGTTATAGAAAGAAAAATTATTGATTAATTTTATGAAATGTAGTTTTATGAGGAAATAATTTGTATATCTAGGTTTTGTGATTAATAATAAGGTTTTGAAGATAGATCCTTAAAAGGTGAGACTGATAATTGAATGGCCTACACCTAAGAGTATGTTTAAGGCTCGGATCTTCCATGGTTTAGCCATTTTTTACAAAAGGTTTATTCAAAATTTTAATAGAATATATATTCCCATTATTGAAATAGTTAGAGGGGACCAAAGAGAGTTCAACTAGACTCCTACTATATGCTATGGAGTAAAAAGTGTCCACTTGTCTTTTTACCTCCTTGTTTAGCTCCTAGGTCCCCATGATTACATTATACATTCTAAATGTTCATCCCGATGCAAAATTTCTTGACACCAAGGTAAATTAGGAATATGGGCCCCTTCACTTACCCAAAAGGAGCTAAAAGACTTGGGCGGTCCTGCCCAAGTCCCTTCTGATTGGTCAAGGCAAAATTAATAATGGGTCAGCCTTACACCTCTTTAGAGGTTTCTCCTTGTTGGCCCTTTTCGTTTAATTTGATGATTGTTAGTGGAAAAGCATATATAAGTGTGTTTTCAAATTCATTATGAACCTAGATAGAGATAGCCAACTTGAGATATTGAAGGAAAGCAAGCAAGAGCATTAATTGTGATTATAAGTAGATTTATGTGTTGTTATTGTGTATTTGTTGTAGGCATGAAGCTTTCATCTATCCACATTAGGAGTTGAAGGATATTCATCCTCTTGAGAGTTTCATCACATAGGTGACATCATTGTTGTTTATCATCATTATTATCATATGATTTTAGCTTCTACCCCCATGAGGGTACACACTCTCTATCAATCAACGGTGTTGGGAAGCTTGAATTCTATCTTGGGATTTGACTGAGGCAAATCCCTAAACACCATAACCCCTCAAACCCTCTCTTGTCATCTTGTGTGCAGGTTACAAGAGTGAGATCCAGAGAATGTGAAGATACAGGAAGACTAAGTGAAAATCAAGGTTCGAGGATCCAACAATAGTCATAGAATATTCCTCTATCCAAGACTTGGGCGGTGGCACCCTAGTCTTTCTACCCTTTCTGACTTCAGATCTGGTGTCAGGGTAGCATTTGCAACATCTTTCTAGTTTACAGTTTCTGTAGATTCCTTCAATCAAGTCTTGGGCAGTTTCGAATTGGTCCTCTAACACTTTGCTTTTGGGAGACATGTTTTATCATCTTCCTGATGTCCAATTGGATACTAGATTGTTGTTATACTTATTTTGTTATAAGCTCATCCTTGTAGAACTAGGGTTTCAAGCATTGTTAACCTAGGGTTTGATAAAAAGGCTAAATCAAGATCAGTAACTGAGTCCACCTTCATTTGGTAGTGATTTGGATCGGTCTTATCCTTGAATGTTATATGGAAAAGGGTTTGATCTAGTGTGCATTCTAGTTTTCATCATTCTCCTTTCTCATACTTAACATTTTGGTGAACCTGTAGCTTCGAGCATTTGCATCTTGTTGATTGTTCAAATTAGATCTTGCATTGATTTATTACACATTTCTCATTATTCATTTGAAAATTGTGTATCATTTAACATCATAGATTTGAAAATTCATACATTTGTAAATACACATTGTGTATTTGAACATAAGAAGTTTGGCATCTCTTTCACATTCCTTTGCAAGAAATCTTAAAGTTGCCTATATTGCCTTCTTATGCAGCACTGTTAAGTTTAACATAGGGATAATTAGTTTTTCCCTTAGGGTGGTTTTTTCCCGTATCGGGTAGTTTTCTCACCCGTCACATATTTCTTGCCTTTATAAGACACTATTGTACTTTATGTAAATTATCTCATCTCAATATTATTCACTCTTGTTTTGGTGAAATAGCCTGTGTGCTTCTCTCATGCATTCGTGAAGGTTTGTTGCAGATAGTGCTCCTAGGAGGTGGATGACACCAACATGGTATCATTCTGCAATCCTTTCTGTAAGAGTTTTAATTGGAGTGTTTGGGATCATTTTTTTCCGTCATTTGAAATTTTTCAAATTTCAAAGTTGCCTATTTCAGTTTTTTCCTAATTCTGTAAGAGGCTATGAAGAATCCATTGGATTTGGCATTTTTTTTCTCAGTTTCAATGAGGATCGATTTGGCTAATGGAGGGCCAGTTTTCTACTGATTAGGAGTGATTTTCTCTGATTGAAGAAGGTTTTGATTTCTGGAGGCCATATTTTATAGTTGTTGCGGTGGTTTCCATAAGGGACTTTGACTCCATTCACTTGTTTTGAGGCCATTTTTCCCATCACAGGAAACCTTTCATCTTTGTTGGGCGCAAATTTCCTGCGTAAAGATTGGCTAGAAATCAAGTTGGAGGTGATATAAAACTTTAAACTTTATAAAGTCTAAAGGAAAATATTTGTTTAGGGTTTCAAATTTCTGTGAAGTGGAGATGGGCTAAGCCTTTTGAAGTTGTCTTTGGGAAAAATTATCCCAAATTGGCTGCGAGGGAAAGTTTTTTGCTCCTTAAATACCTTTGTAGTGTGCTTGCTTGGCATGAGCAAGACTCTCAGAGGCTCATGGTGTGCTTTGAGACTTGTGCAAAGATTTGGCTTTCTAGTGGCGCGAGAACCCACTAAGGAGTTTAATTTTTTGCTCAATTTTTTTC
Source organism: Cunninghamia lanceolata (assembly GCA_027924645.1). Taxonomy (NCBI): domain Eukaryota; kingdom Viridiplantae; phylum Streptophyta; class Pinopsida; order Cupressales; family Cupressaceae; genus Cunninghamia; species Cunninghamia lanceolata. The sequence goes on along the minus strand of BSBN01000378.1, from coordinate 3,812,996 downwards.
ATATTCTCATCCCTTTTTTGCATTATTGCTTCCTGAAGTATTTTGAGAAGGCTTCATTTGCAGTATTTGGGAGTTTCTAATTGTTGTTGAAGGTTAATATCTTTGTATTCTTGGAGATTTGTCATAGTTGATTATGGGGTTTTCATTTCATCTTGTTGTGATTATGTTGAAAAGGGGAAACTATAAACAATGGAGATATGGTATCATAAAACATCTCAAATGGCTTCATTTGTTTCCACATTTGTATAATCTAGTTTCCCTTCCTAGTACTGATAGTAAGAAATTTGGATGGAATTGCAAAAGGGATCATGTTCTAGGAGTTATTGCAATGCATATTGATGATGCCACTTTGAATGCTATTGATCATTTTGAGTGTGCTCATATTCTTTGGACTAAAATTTGGGAAATACATGGAGATCTTGATACTCAGCTATTCCCAAATGATCTTGTTTCAAATTGTCTTGTGCCTCTTCATTTTCCAGATAGGATACCCTATGATCATGCTACTATGCAGGAGTTTGAAGTTTTTAAATACTTTGAATCTTCAGATGAGGATGACAAGGGTTCTTCAGATACTCCTTCTCCATCAGGGATGGTTGATGTACCTTCACCTTTAGTGATTCATTGTACAGAGTCATTGATTAAGGCTCCTATCATTCTTGTTCAGCAAGACCATTCATCTTTTGTTGGTGATTCATTGAGCACATCTGGTGATTCATCACAACCATTATCTCATTGTCTTCCTGATTAGGATTCCTATTTGTCAGACATTAGTTCCTTGTTCATAGAATCTCATATTTTTGACTTAGATGACACATTTGAGGGTATATCCCTCCTAATTGATGATAGTTGTGGTACAACTATTGTCACCCCATCTTGGTCTCTAGAGAATGTTCAGAATCAGTTTCCAGTGGTACCTTGTTTGTCACCTTCTATTGTGATTAGACATGTTCTTGATTGGTTCATGGCATCATCTTCCAAGGTCATGGTGACACATGAGCAGATTTCAGAGATATTTTCATCCTACATTTGGATTTCACTTGCTAATTCATATCCAGAATGGAAAGCATTCATCCATTTGTACTTAGTTTTGTTTATTCCAAAAGGGAGACAAGTTGTTTGTTGACATTAGATTATGTTATGTCTTCAGGTACTTACCATTTTCATAAGTGATTACACATTGTGGGGGGGCTACATAGTCTCTCTCTTTCCCTCTTATGGGGGGCTATTGATTGTATATACATGATGTATGTAGTCCTTGTGGGGTGTGATTGAGTCCTACATCCATGCATTGTTTTTTTTTTCTTTTCTCTCTTTTGGAGAGGGGTTTTTTCCCACAAGGTTTTTCTCCTTTTCTCCGTTTGTGAGAGATTTTATTTTTTGCATTGTAAATGGGTACCTAACATGGTTGTGTAGCCAGGACCGATATTGTATTTTTTGCTTGTTTGCATAATAATTCTCCCTAAGTTTGCACTTGTGTTAGTGTGTTAAGTTTAACAAAGGGATAATTAGTTTTTCCCTTAGGGTGGTTTTTTCCCGTATCGGGTAGTTTTCTCACCCGTCACATATTTCTTGCCTTCAGTATTGTACTTTATGTAAATTATCTCATTTGAATATATTTTCATCTCTGGTGAAATACCTTCTCTTGTGTTGCTTCTCTCATTCGTGAAGGTTTATCTTGGTTTGTAGATGCTCTTGGGTGCTTTGCTCTAATAGTTAACATCTTGACTACTTCATTTGTAATGACACTAGTGTGTTTTTTATCTTTTAAAAAAGCTTCAAAAACTCAATTTCCTCAAACTAGTGTCTTGGTGTATAAAAGTCTCTCATATTGGTGGTATTTGATAAATGAATAGATCTAATTGTACATTGATGTTCCACTACATTTCATGATGACAACTTCATGTTATTCCTCTTTGAAATCTTTGCATGTGTATATCCTAGATTTTGAAATTTTCTCTGAATTCACTAATGTGCATCCTCATGTTTTAGAACACATAGCATCCATGAATGATATTGATGTTTCTAAATGTTCCACATATGAACTCCAAGCACTTTGTTATATACATGATTTTGATAGCTTCACAATACTCATGGGTGTATATCCTTTGATATTAAAATAGTTAACCGGATTCATCTCCATGAATACTCATGAGAAGGATGATTGTGATAGTTCTTCTTCTATTACTACTACAAATCATGATAATGCATTGGATCTATTATCCAAAGCATATGATGATGACGATGATTCCATGAGTCATCCTATTGATATTCCTCCTTTAGTTAAATGTTCAAGAACCTTAGATAGTACTAAGGAAGTGAAGACCCTCAACCTTCCTCCTTTGGCTGAATGTTCAAGTACTTTGGATATCAATAAGGATGAGAAAACAATGAATAGTTATCCTTTGGTTGCATGTTCAAACCCCTTGGACATCACTAAAGATACAATCATTAACAATTCTCTTAACAACACTTGACCTTCCCTTCATTCCAATGCTCTCCCTTCAAAAGCTAAAGCATTGGCGGATGAAGAAAGGTCTCTCACATTAAATCCTTTGGGGATGGATGTTGAGCTTAATCAAAGTAAAAACAATGTTAATTCAATCATCATTAATAGACTTATTCAACCTACCAAAGGGATAGTGAATAAGTGTACTAATGTTCCTAAAATCATTGTGCATAAGGATTCTAATGTGCCTCCTCACTTCTCAGGTTACATTCTCAATTATGCAAAACAAATTACTCAAGGAAATCAAATGTATCAAAATGTGTTGCAATAACCCAATGTGGTTTCTCACATATATGAACATGAAATAATAAACAAAGTAAACAACAGTCGAACATTCTGATCACTTTACCAACTTCTCAAGCTATGTTTCCTCAACCACCTCATCTTACTCATAATGTTGGTTGAGATTATGATCTTGTTGAGAAGCTTCATGCTACTTCTGCTAAGACCTCTCTTTGGGAACTCATACAAACATCACCTACATACCACGGAATACTCCAAGAAGCTTTACAAAAGGTGATTGTACCACCTACTATTAAGCCAAATGATGTAACAACTCTGTTAGATTGTATGCACATGATGAAAATAGATATTTTGTTTCAACAACATGAATTACTATCAAGTGAAGTTCAAAACCAAAATGATCCTCTTGTAATCTTTGTCATAATAAATAAAAATTTGATAAAGCAAACTATGATTGACAATAGATTGGCTCTTAATGTTTGTAGCATTGATGTGCTACACAAAATAAATGTTGACACATCTTTATCAAACCGGATAAGCTTAACATTCATGGCTTTGATAACATTGGTAGATAATCACTAGGTACCATAACTTTACCTGTAAAGCATGGACCTGTGGCATTATCTACCCTTATCCATGTCATGCCTGGTGCGCTTTCATATAACATCATTCTTGGTAGACTGTGGATTCATTCCATGGGGGCAATTCTGTCTACCCTTGATCGATAAATAAAGTTTATTTATACAAATAAACTTCAAACCATTGAAGATGACCCAGATTCAGAAAGTTGTTTACAAGTTGAGGCACAAAAATCACAAACTTCTCAATAACTTAAAAGTTGTTTCATCAATACCTCTTGTCATAGATAATGTTGTGCAAGATTCCAAATCACCATCAAATGCACTTCTTGGTGATGATTGAGGTTCATTATATTTTACTCCTTCCTTTATGGGGGAATACAAACTTACTAACCCCAATACTGAAACATCAAAATTTGCCTCGATCTCATCCAAACAATCTTTGGAAATACCTAAGGAACTTGAAGTTTCTTTAGTAGAAAACAAAGACAATACACTTACACTATAGAATATGAGATTTATGTGGCCTTGCCTTCTTCTAAAGAGATGGAGTCTCTCTATGGTCATGGATTTCAAATCCTTTACAAAAATTGTAACTATGTAGGTAATGGTTGTGGCATAAAACAAGGAATCAAAGTACCCTTAGAAGTTGTTACACGGCTATTTGGCTGGTATTGGATACCATCCTTTGAGGCCCGCCAAAGCTTACCATCGTCCTAATCTCAATGTTAACACAATATCAACAAGTCCAACACTAAATCTAATATATCTTAAGAAAATAGACATAGATTGTCCACCAGGAAATATCCCGTATGAATCAGGTAAGTATTTCTCCCTCATTGAGCCACACTTGATGGGGTAGCCTCCTCCTCTTAGGTGTAAATTTGATGTGTTGTGTTCCCTCGTGCAATATTAAATGTTTGTTTAGGTCTCCTTGGATGCCCCTTGATACTCTTGTAAGGTCAAGGATACAAGGAGACTACCTCTATTGTGACATTCTTTCTATTTATTTATCTATACTTCTACTCTTCTCTTGTTTCAAGAGTTGTGTGTGGTGCCTTGGGGGCATAACATTGTGGATGGTGTCTTGGGGGAAACTTCACACATTGTGACCCTAAGTCACTTCTGTCTCCTCTCTCATTTTTTGAGATTCTATTCTTTTGTTGTACTTGTGGCTCTACTAGTCAGCAGATAACGACAATAAATATACACTTCTAATAAGGATCATATGTCCCTAAACAAGAAAATAAAAATGGACCTAGAGGTATGTGCAGGATCATCGCAGGCCAAATAGTGGCAATAGAAAAAAAATCACATTTTTACTTAGCCAAATTCGTGACTTGGCCAAGTTTGACTTTCATAGGTTTTGAAACAGATATCCATTTTGGTTTGGATACTGAACCAAAATCGATATCCATTTTGAGAAAGCCAAAACAAATATCTGTTTTGGGCAACCCAAAATGGATATCCGTTTTGGGCAACCCAAAACGGATATCCATTTTGTGTTACCCAATTCTTCACATTGCTTTACCACACAGACATTGATAGTTATAGTGAAGATGAAGAGGGAGTTGTAGTAGCAACACAAAAATATGTAGACACAAAGATGGATGTAAGGGCAAGAAGGATCATCAAGGCCATTTCAAAAATTGAAAAGGGGATAAAGTTGGAATTGCCATGTTTCTTGGGAAGTCTAGAACTTGATGAACTGATAGATTAGGTATCGAAGATAGTAGAGTATTTTGAATATGATGAGATAGAATAAAATGGAATTTCCATGCTTTATAATTAGAGATAAAGCATGGAAGGACAACAAATAACAAGATGTGTTCTTATTCCTTTGATTGGATATTTATGCACAAAACATTAGCACTATCATTTTTTAAAACAACTTTATCAAACTAAAAGTGTATTCATACATCCCTCACTTCATCCACATGGATACCATGAAATGTAGAACCACACACCATAGCTTCCTAGGAACACTCCCTTGCAACTCAATCTCCATGAGCATCCTCTAGAGTAGATATATCTTTGCTCATTTAGAACTATAACTTCATTTTCAAGACTTAAAGGTGTGATACTCACAACATATATACATGAACAATGTTTGTCCAATCAAAATCTTGGTTTAGACTTGTATGTTTAAATTCATCGAGTAGCTAACTTGAACCAACTGAAAAATCCTCACAAAATAAATCAATGCATACATTTATTAGGCCAATCCTCCTTTGATAAAAAATTAAAACCAACTCTCCCTCTTGCCTCTTAATGTTTCTTAATTCTTAAACAAGAAGAGTAGGTTCATCATCACACAAGTATTCATTGTTAAAGATTGCACTAAGGTTGTCCCATGAAGAAAAGTGAAATCTTGGAAAACTACCTAGCCATTTCTTAGAACCCCCACTGAAGGAACTAATAAAAACCTCATCTACATGTCATCTTCAAGCTAAAATTCTTCCATAAAATTAGAAAATTCTTGCACATGTGCATCTCCTTGTGAATAACCCTTCTCAATAAACCTAGGCATTTGGTTGTAGACTTCTCTTGGCATTGATTTTAGACTAGGTTACCTAAGATAACCCTAACTTCTTGTACTCACTAGCAAGGGGTATATTGAGAGGTTTAGGTTCCTAGTTCATTATGGTTACAAGTTAGGGTTTAGAAAGTGACAAATTAATCTCAAGCATCCCTATATGGCATTTGAGGTCAACAAGATCTTGTATGGATGCACCTAAATCTTGACATTGATTAGCAGGGAGAACAATAGGCTTGACCCTATAGGTATTGAATTCAAGTAGCTCTAAATAACTTCTAGTTCATTTTGATGGCTTATAAGTTCATTCATATTTTTCCTACATGGCTCAAGGCTTTGGTAATGACTTGGAGAGGATATATAACTATTTGAGCAGTAATTTGAGATTTAATTATAACAATCTTGTTCTTCATACACTTCATATTAGCTAGGCCTAGAACTATGATATAAATTATATGAAAGGGAAGACCTAGGAAAACCATTAGGCCTAGGATCCATGTTTAAAAAGATTCAAAACACATTGAAACTAAGAAAGTGCACTTCATACAAATGTGCATTCTTGTATGAAAGCAACTTTATCTCACCAAGAGAAGAAAGAACACATGTTGCTTAAACCTCATGCTTCACCTTGTTAGAATTGGAAAAATTCACATTTTCCACCACTCACTTGTCCTCCACATTTGCCACACATTGATCTTATGATTAATATAGATTGACAAAATTTGTGTGACAAGATCCATTTGGTAACCCATAACAACTCATGATTCCATAAATATGACCTTTGAGATAAGCATTTCCCTGACCATAGTTGTGTAAAATGAGCAATTGATCCCTATCGACAAGATCATATGCATGTATTTCTGATCAAATAAGCCATAATCCTCTAATGAACATTTTCATGTATATCGGGAAGACCTAAAAGAAGTTACACTGATCAAAGAACCCAAAGCTAACAATTGTACAACAATCAGGAAGACTACAAAATGTATCGCCAATGAAAAACTATCGGCAAGAGAGATAAAGTCAGGGTGAAATTTTAAACTGTGCCAATCTCAGAAGTCATACCAATGGACATAAGTTCGGTGAGAGATATATGTACTCTTGCCGATGAGTCGATACACTAGTTGTGTCGGCATGACATACACCATTGGAATGGATTTTTTGTCTTCCTGACTATGCAAGTCACCTTGATGAGAAGGTATTAAAATGTTTCGGTGAGAGTCGCACCGATATACCTCAATGAACAAAAGATATAAGAGAAACATATCGGGGAGACTTAATGTATCAGAAGAACATTCCGTTCTCTTAGCGATAGCACTTGTCAGCCTGATGGCTATGAGGTAACTACTGTTTGTCAAGAAAACACTCACCGATTTTCAAAGGGAACCTCAACAGTCAGGACCACCTTGATATTGGGGTGAAATTCATAATGTCTCCCTAAAATGTTAAGAATAGAAGAACAAGAAGAGGAGTCATGTGCATGTATGGAGAAAATGGTTACTATGGAATTTGCGGCAAGGAATGTTGTGGAGTGTACAGATACTCACTTAAGCCAAAAGTATTTAGATCATATTACTAAAATCCATTTATGGCTTATTAGAGCCTAATTATAATTTGTTTGTTATTGCTAAAATTCCAAAAGACACTTGTGAAGGGGTACACCCTCTTCAAAATATAGCCATATAAGCCAAGAGAGTAGGAATGAAATATGATCATTACCATTTTATTTTTAGGTAGGGCATTAGTAAGAAGATAGATTGCACCCATCCCACTCATCCACTTTCATATCTCAAAGACTTAAGCAATTACTATATATTCTCTGAAGCAATATAATGGAGTAGACTGATCTTACATGGTGATCTATTTCAGTGTTCAACAGTTGTGTGGATTTATCTTATTCATATGTTATTTGGTTGTCTCCAAAGTAGTTGTTTATGTTATTCAAATTAAGTGTGAAAATATATTTGATTTGTCAATACACATTTGTTGAAGTTGTGTGATGCTACTAATTGGTTTCTGTGTACAGAAGGATTAAACTATCTTTTGAGAAATTTAATTTGATTGGTTCCCATGTGGATTAAAATCCTTTTAAAGAAATTGTCTTAATGGGTTTCTCCTCACATTTGAATTAAAATCCTTTCACAACTTCACAGTAGCATAAGGGGATATCACTGGGATCATTAAGAAGAGCTCAAATAACTGACATACTTGCATGTCTGTATAAGGTATAGACATTTAAAAGTGCCCAATTGTTAGAGTTAAGCTGAAGTAAATCTACCAATCTTACACACATGTCTCCATAATTATCATTTACCCACTGACTCCATCCACCCAATAGATTAGGCACTGATCAATTTTAGAACACTTTATACAAATCTGATCCATATTCTTAAATACTTCAAGCTTTCATTAGGAGTTAGTAAGCAAGCTATGCAATTTTCTCACACCTGTGTGCTATAGTGAGTAGAATTGCTTCAATTAGAATTCATCTAGATTTTCAAATCTTCCTTATCATTTAGGTACACCCACCTAGGTCTAGAAGAACCTAAAGAGTAGGGGGTTTCCAATTACATAAACCATGTCTTGTTGACCAAAAATGTATCAAGAGATTGGCACTCTCTTGTGGTCTAAAAACCTGTGTTTTTGAGACCCAACACACCTTTTGATTTACCCAATTCTTCATATGATTTGATTCATGATACATGGTTTGAGAAGGATACACATGATATACCCTTACCCTCTAGTGATAAAATTATGAATGATACTTTAGGTGGTGAAGCTACACCTTCCTTAATCCTTCATGACATTGTTATGCCTTGTGATGATGATGATCCTTCATGTGATCTATTAGGACATAATGCAAAGTTAACATGGCATGAAATCTCTTGGAAGGCTAAGCATGGACTACAATAAGATTGAACTAGTTGGATGTGTTAGGCTCACCATTTATGAAAGAACCTTAAAGGTTAACCTTAATTAGGTAAGGTTATTTTTGAGTGTGGTTGTTTGTGCAACAATGTGTAAATTAATGTTACCTAAGGATAAATCTAAGTATATTAACATTTTAATAACCATGAGAGCTAGGACTAACAATTAGACTAAAAACATGACAAACAATACAACTTGGACGCATGTAGCACTTGGAAAATGGAAAAGAGTAAGTATTAAATGTGGAAAACAATGAAAAAGTGGTATTAGTTGCACCTATGTAGAGAAGAGGTCTTTGGTGCAGGAGCACCTACCTGACAGCTGGCCTTCATGAGGCAGTTAGTTAGTTTGAGTCTTGTTAATGTTTCCAAGAAGGTCTGATAAGACCAAAGGCATGTAATAAGGTCATGCTGACCGTACTAAGATCATGTTGACCATGCTTTGCTATTTTTAGATAGTTTGTTAGACAGTTGTCATGTTGTAGGTCCGATTGGATCTCCCAGCCGCCTGGAGAGATTTCCCAGCTGCTTGGAGTCGGGTCAGTAGTACTCGCCAGAGATCCTATATATGCATGAGGATCGATTGGTTTTAGATCATTCGAGCTAGGTTGCAGAGAGTGAGACTGAGAGAGAGACTGATCATTGTATTTGCATCTTTTGAAATCAAATAAAGTGATCCTGTTTGTGTTCATCCTCTGTTGAATTCCATTGTTTGATCGATTTGCTGGTTTGGTGGTTTCATGGATTTGCTGATCCATTCCACCGGTTGATTCGTCGGATCGGTGGAATGGCGATGTACAGTAGGTTAGGTTTTAGTTTACTTTCTGTTTGCATGCAGGTGTGCAGGATCACCGTCGAGAGATGTTGAGAACCCTAGCATGGGTATGTGCTAGGTCGAGCTGATAGAGTCTGGAAGATCACCCTGAAAGTGGATTGGGTCATCCCTGGAGGTTCGGCGGATCAGAACGGTGAAAATCCGCTAAGGTTCAAAAATTCGTTAAAACGGCATCATCAGGATATTTCTGCGTATATCCTGCAGTTGCTTTGGGCATCGTCATCTGGGTAGATGGAGATGAGCATGATGCTATCGATTGCATGAAGTGAATGAACATCGGGGTGATCATCATCAGGAGGTGCCGAGGAGGAGCGTATCGGCATAAGGTAGAAGATCAGGTTGATCGCGGGCCGAAAAAAGTTAAGTTTGGCCAACAGCAGGATATGACATCATCATCATCAGGATATACGTCATCAGGATATTTCGGAGCAGCAAGATATTGAGGAGTTGCATGTGACGTCATCGTCATCAGGATAATCGTCATCAGGATATCGGGGTGACGTAAGATCGAGGGAAAGGTGCGTGGAGTTAAGGTTTGTCATCATCAGGATATATGGGAGGAACCGAATGTTCCATATCCTGCTGATTAACATGATGTTGAACATCATGATGCTGAAGATAGTGAAGGTCGAAGTTGTCGGTGAGATGAACAGTGGACGTCAGGAGGATGTTCGCGCTTGTCGAACATGATGATGCTGCCGAATATGATGATGCTGCTGACAGGCGAAAGGGCGAAGGCTTGTCTACAGGAGGATATCGGTCGGTGACAGTAAATATGATGATGCTGACAGTGTTAAGGAAAACATGATGATGATGATGATGATGATGGGTTGCGGACATCCATGCTGAGTGTTAAGGTTTTAGTGTGGATGCCTCTGCATCATAGTGGTATCAGAGCTCAGCAAAAGGTCTAGGCTGTTGTGTGTTGATTCTGTCACCGAAAGGGCAGAGGTAGAGTTGATTGTGTGTTGTGTGTTGATTGAGAGGTTGACAAAATGCCTCCAAAAGGTAGTGGTACTGCAAGGGAATTGCAGGAGATGAAGGAGAAACATGCCAGAGAGATGAGGAAGATGAAGGAGCTTGCTGAAGCACTTCAAGCCAGGCTTGTGGCCCTAGAAAAGAACAAAAAGAGGGAAGTGGAAGACAGTGAGTCTGAAGAAGATGAAGATGCTGTAGAAGAGTATGAAGAGGTAGCTGAAGATCTGGATGCTGAAGACCAGAGACTTGCAAAATTGTTAAAGGCAGTACAGAGTGATAAACCTAAGGTAAAGGTTGATGTTTCCAAGTATAATGGAAGTTTGAATGAAGATGAGTTGTTGGATTGGATTGCTGCACTTGATAATCACTTTGAATGTGAAGATGTTGCTGGGGATCAGAAGGTAAAGATTGCAAAGACCAAGTTAGGAGGTCATGCTTTGGTATGGTGGGATTATGTACAATCTGAGAGAAGGAAACAAGGGAAGTCAAAGATCACTTCATGGGATAAAATGGTAGCAAGGATCAAGGGTAAATTCTTGCCAAGGGATTATGAAATTCAGATGTTTAAGAAGCTGCAATTTTTAAGGCAGAAGGAAATGGATGTGAAGGCATATACTGAGGAGTTTTATAAGTTGAGTATGAGATCTGGTCATCATGAGAATGAGGTAGAAAAGGTGGCTAGGTACTTGGCTGGTCTGAGATTGAACATACAGGATGAGTTAGTTTTAGCTAACCCTAAGAGTGTTGAGGATTGTTACCAAATGGCAATCAGGATTGAAGAAAAGATGAATAGGGGACAAGATAAGTCCATGAGAGGAAGAGGCAACAATATGAGGGGAAGAGGATCAGCCCCTACAACAAGGCAAACCAATGAGGGTCAAGAAGACACTGGTAAAGGACAGGGACAGTCTGATTCAGAGGTGGATGGAAAGGTAATAAAGGTAGATTTGGAGGTGGTAGAGGTTCTACTACATTTGCAGGCAAGTGTTACACCTGTGGTGAGTTTGGTCATCCATCCTTCAAATGTCCAGAAAACAAAGGTTCATCATCCAGAAATGATAGAACTAATGACAAGAGAGTACAACTTGTACAAGAAGAGAAAGTAGAGCAAAGTGTGCAGAGTTCAAACACTTATCAAAGAGATAGGGAGCCTGACAATTATGCATATCCTGAGGAGGGAGAAGCATTGATGCTAAGGAGAATTAGTTTGCAGGCATCAAAGGATCTGATGCAAAGAAGAGCTCTTTTCAAGACCACATGCAAGAGCAAAGGTAAAGTATGTAAGGTTGTCATTGATACTGGTTCAACAGACAACATGGTATCTCAGGAAATGGTGGATAAACTGAATTTGGAAAGGATTCCACACCATCACCCTTACAAGGCATCTTGGGTGAGTGATAGTCAATCACTTTTTGTCTATGAACAGGCATATGTGGATTTTCAGATTGGGGCATATCATGATAGAGTTTTGTGTGATATTTTGCCCATGGAATGTTGTCACCTACTGTTGGGTAGACCATGGCAATTTGATAGAAGGGTACTGTATGATGGGTATGCTAATACCTACACCATCAAGAAAGATGGGAAGACTATGATGTTGATGCCATTGCAGGCAGATGCTGCAGCACAGGGGGCAGCCAAAATCATTTTAATGGGAAAGAAGGAGTTTGTGCAGATGCCTATAGGAGCAGGCATAAAGGCAGTTGAGGATACTGCAGGAAAAGGAGTTGTTAAGGACAACAGGTTGAAGAAAGTTTTAGTTGTGACTGACAGAGGTCAGCAGCAGGTGTAGAAACAGGTTTGCACACAGCAACCAGTTGAGAGGAATGACAAGGATGTTGTCATAGTTGGGACTATTGTTTGTCCTATAAAGGTTGAAAGGAAGACAGAGTTGAACATTGCAGAAGTTCAAGAGGCAGTTCAGACAGAGGTTCTGGTCAGACAACCTGACAAACACAGGGTATGTGAGAGAAAGGCCTACATTGACAGGCATGAGGATTTACTTGCAAGAAAGCAAGTTACAGTTCAGAAGTCTTGGAGCAGCCAAGAGCCAGCAGAGGACAAAGCTGGAACAAGTCAGAATATTGCAAAGGCAAAGTGTAAAGGTGGAGGACTTCCACAAACCAAACTCATGGGACATGAGTTCTTTTCTGTTGGGGAGTATCGTGCAGGAGCACCTACCTGACAGCTGGCCTTCATGAGGCAGTTAGTTAGTTTGAGTCTTGTTAATGTTTCCAAGAAGGTCTGATAAGACCAAAGGCATGTAATAAGGTCATGCTGACCGTACTAAGATCATGCTGACCTTGCTTTGCTATTTTTAGATAGTTTGTTAGACAGTTGTCATGTTGTAGGTCCGGTTGGATCTCCCAACCGCCTGGAGAGATTTCCCAGCCGCTTGGAGTCGGGTCAGTAGTACTCGCCAGAGATCCTATATATGCATGAGGATCGATTGGTTTTAGATCATTCGAGCTAGGTTGCAGAGAGTGAGACTGAGAGAGAGACTGATCATTGTATTTGCATCTTTTGAAATCAAATAAAGTGATCCTGTTTGTGTTCATCCTCTGTTGAATTCCATTGTTTGATCGATTTGCTGGTTTGGTGGTTTCATGGATTTGCTGATCCATTCCACCAGTTGATTCGTCGGATCGGTGGAATGGCGATGTACAGTAGGTTAGGTTTTAGTTTACTTTCTGTTTGCATGCAGGTGTGCAGGATCGCCGTCGAGAGATGTTGAGAAGCCTAGCATGGGTATGTGCTAGGTCGAGCTGATAGAGTCTGGAAGATCACCCTGAAAGTGGATCGGGTCATCCTTGGAGGTTCGGCGGATCAGAACGGTGAAAATCCGCTAAGGTTCAAAAATTTGTCAAAACGGCATCATCAGGATATTTCTGCGTATATCCTGCAGTTGCTTCAGGCATCGTCATCCGGGTAGATGGAGATGAGCATGATGCTATCGATTGCATGAAGTGAATGAACGTCGGGGTGATCATCATCAGGAGGTGCCGAGGAGGAGCGTATCAGCATAAGGTAGAAGATCAGGTTGATCGCGGGCCGAAAAAAGTTAAGTTTGGCCAACAGCAGGATATGACGTCATCATCATCAGGATATACGTCAGCAGGATATTTCGGAGCAACAGGATATTGAGGAGTTGCATGTGACGTCATCGTCATCAGGATAATCGTCATCAGGATATCGGGGTGACATAAGCATCGAGGGAAAGGTGCGTGGAGTTAAGGTTTGTCATCATCAGGATATATGGGAGGAACCGGATGTTCCATATCCTGCTGATTAACATGATGTTGAACATCATGATGCTGAAGATAGTGAAGGTCGAAGTTGTCGGTGAGATGAACAGTGGACGTCAGGAGGATGTTCGCGCTTGCCGAACATGATGATGCTGCCGAATATGATGATGCTGCTGACAGGCGAAAGGGCGAAGGCTTGTCTGCAGGAGGATATCGGTCGGCGACAGTAAATATGATGATGCTGACAGTGTTAAGGAAAACATGATGATGATGATGATGATGATGGGTTGCGGACATCCATGCTGTGTGTTAAGGTTTTAGTGTGGATGCCTCTACATCAGTCTTTATGAAAGATGCTTAGAATTATGCTCAATATCTATTTGTGAAGTTTGGAGGTGATTGGACCTAAAAGATATGACTGAGGAGAGAGATAGGGAGATAGAGAGTGAGGCACATGGCTAGGGACATAGGGAGAGAGATTGAGAGGTAGAGGGATGATAGAGATAGGGAGATAGGGGAGAGATAGGGAGATAGAGAGTGAGGCACATGGCTAGGGACATAGGGAGAGAGATTGAGAGGTAGAGGGATGATAGAGATAGGGAGATAGGGAGATAGAGGTTTAGAGTTGCTTGGATTTAGGGTTTAGGGCTTTAAGGTTGCTCATGTTTAGGGTTTAGGGGTTAAGGGCTAGGGGCATTATTTAGGGTTTAGTGTTTAGAGAGAGAAGACTGATATGGAGATATAGAGAGTGAGGGACATGGCTAGAGACATAGGGATAGAGATTTATAGGTAGAGGAATGATAGAGATAGGTAGATAGAGGTTTAGGATTTCTTGGGTTTAGTGTTTAGGGTTTAGGGTTTGGGGTTTAGGATTTAGGGGTTTAGGCTTTCTCAGGTTTAGGGTTTAGGGGCATTATTTAGGGTTTATAGGTTTAGGGTTAATTGGGTTTAGGGTTTAGGGGCATTATTTAGGGTTTATGGTTGCATGTCAAAAGTAGTCTCTCTCTCTAAATCCCTAAACCCTAAATAATGCCCCTAATCCCTAACCCCTAACTCGTAACTCCTAAACCCTAAACATGAGCAACCCTAAACCTCTATCTCCCTATCTCTCCCTTATCTCCCTCTCTCTATCATCCCTCTACCTCTCAATCTCTCTCCCTATCTCTCTAAGCATCTCACTCACTCTCTATCTCCCTATCTCTCCCTCTGTCTCCTCTATCTCTCCCAATCTATCTCCTCTCTCTATCTCTACCTATATCTATCTCTCCCTATCTCTTTCCTCTCTCACCCCTATCATTCCTCTATCTCCCTATCTCTCTGTACATCTCTCTCACTCTCTATCTCCCTATCTCTCCCCTATGTCTCCTCTATCTCTTCTTATTTGTCTCTTCTCTATCTCTCTCTACCTAGTTATCTCTCCCTATCTCTGTATCTCTTGCCTCTCTCCCCCTATCATTCCTATATACCCCTCCCCTCTATCTTTCCCTCTCCCTTATCGATGAAGGAAATGGAAACAAGAAAACTAGGACTCTCTTTCTATCTATCTCCCTATCTATCTCTCTCATCTATCTACCTCTCTATAG
The DNA here is from genome assembly GCA_027924645.1 of Cunninghamia lanceolata. Lineage (NCBI taxonomy): Eukaryota > Viridiplantae > Streptophyta > Pinopsida > Cupressales > Cupressaceae > Cunninghamia > Cunninghamia lanceolata. Next base: position 3,797,562 of record BSBN01000378.1, on the reverse strand, counting down.
ATATCTCCATCTCTCTATCTTGCTCTCTCTATCAACATCAATCTAATGATGTTGAGGATGTGCTAAATTGATTTGCCACCTCTAGAAAATAAATGACATCAATCCAATGATTGTCTTGGAATTTGAACAGGCATAGAAAAATGATGGAGGTCGATCCCCAATGTCACAAGTTTGATCTTAATTGTTGACACAAATATCATCTATTATGTACTACATGAAATGATTTGTTAGAATTTACACCAAAACTACTTGCTTTTGCCTTCTTAATAGTTGAATTTTTCAAGGTGGTGTTTAGGGCACCATTTAGGAGTTTTTTGACTTGATAGGTGAATGGGTTCAACTAGGTCAAACCCTTTGGAAATAAAGATTATTGTTGTTGAGCTAGATATTAAAGGCAACATACACAGGCATGCATATGGCCTATATGCTGATATAGATTAGATTCTTTCTTGTCTTTTACAAATCAAAGCATGCTTTGATGATTTTCTCTTTGATGTCCTCTTCTTGTATCTATAATTCACTTATGAAGAGTTCCCGAGTTTATATGGAAACTATTGAACAATGATAAAATGTAATGTGGTAGGATGTGGTGAGTTTTAGATGTTGCGATATAGCATGGAGATATGTCTACATGTGGTGATGCTATGGAAACTTAACCATGAGTCATTTGAATAAGTACTCACAACTACATATTTAATTATGCTAGTAGAAGCATAAATAATAATGCAGGTGGACTTGTAGCAGAGTTGAAGTTCATGTGGAACAATCTAGAGGCTTGGTTATGTTAAGAGAATGATCTACAATACTACAAGTTGAAAGAATTGGTTAGATGGTTGTATGTGTTACCACAATCATATGGTTGGTAGTGGTGGTTATACAAGAAGACATGAATACATTGACTATAGTTAGTAATTTAAACCATTGATATTTAATGTCTAACAACATATAGTCATCTATAATGATTATCCACATGGAGGCATCATGCTTGATGATATATGTGATATATTGATTTTGTGATATGGTCAACATATAGCTTTGTGACTCTTGGTATTCCATGGGTTGGTTGGATAGTTAGACAATTGGTATTCTGTGATGATCCATATACCTATCTACTCATGTGAATGGAGAATGGTCAGATTGTGATTAGTTAGGTGTTGGATGTGAGAAACATCGAAGAAAAGTATGCTATAAGCATGTAGATATCAACTCTATCAAAAGAATTCTTGTATTAAATCAATGGATTCTAAATAATATAATGGTTTAACTATCTTTTACTACTAGGTTTTCTTGCATAAGGGTTTCTAACATTAAATCTAGTGTCCCATATTGTTTCTTTTGGTTTTATATACTATCATGAGATTTCTTAAATGTTACTAGATAGATAATACATTTGTATCATTGTCTTTGATCATATTATTTAAGTTACTCTATCATAGTATGTTGGCCAATTGCAACATGGTTCCTTAGTCCCAATATTTGATATGAAAGAATACAATTATTTAGAATCTTAACTTAAAGAACAATAAAATGAACTATTTAACTTAATCTAAGACAACAAACTAAAAAACAATGAAAAGAATTGGTAAAACAAAATGGATATCCATTTTAGACAACCTAAAATGAATATCCGTTTTGCAAAATGGATATCCATTTTACAAAAAATAAAAAAGGAAAAAAGGGTTGCATTTTGCAAACCTGTGGCTTGCAAAACGTAGACTGAGCTCCCAAAACTGATATCAGAGCTCAAGAATGGATATCCGATCCAAAGAAGTTAGTAAAGTTGGATTTTTTTTGTTTGTTTTGTATATTCAAGCAATTTTTTGGTTTTTTATGCTAAATGGGTATGTTTTATATTTTAAATAGGTAAAATGGATGAACAAAATGAAAACCCAAAACCTCCACCACCAAACCCTCCCCCTCCAACAATGGAAGAGAAAATTCAAAGAAACATTGATCAAATAAGTAGGATTGTAGAAATGTATTGCCGCCACCCTTGATTGTCTACAATGACATCAAATTTAGAAGGAATTATTAGTCATGTTCGAACCTTGTCAAGCCAACATGAATCACTCAGGCAATGGCAAGAAACTAAGAAGGTAAAATATGCTGATGATTTATCATATGATCAAGTGAAAGAGTTAAACATTACAAAAGGTATGTTAGCCCAATATTTTGTCAATCCTAAAACCGGATTGCATGTTGATGTTCATAAGCCCAAGTATTCAATTGAATGGTGTACACATGAGGGCATTAGTCAGAATTTTTAGGATCGTTGGTGGATGGTTTTTGATAAACCACCCAACAACAATTTAGATGTACCTTTGTATTTCCTTCGTAAACTCTATGCAAAGTTTGTCATGGCTCACCATGTTAATTTATTTGATTTTACAGAGTTTCACGGAGTGGGTAAGGGAATGCCTCAAGATAGACCTAGGGTAATGAGACAAGTACAAGGTCCCTATATTCCCCCTCCTGTTATCCCTTATGTACCCCCAATTCAGCACCCAGACATTGTTGCAAATGCAACACAACAGGGCCTTAGTGCGATACACTCTTTGACTGAGCACTTGATTATATAGAATTCTTAGTTTGCACAACAACATGATGTTGGCAATGATATTGGATCACCTAATTTTACTAGACCCTCCTCGTTCACACATGTTGGTGGGCCCCATCATTTCATTTCTTGCAATCAATTGTTCTTAGGTCCTATTTTGGAGAGTAGTGAGCCATCTTTGAACACCTCAAAGTATGATGTCCATTCACAAGAAGAGGCAGTGGGGTCTAGAACTCAAGCTGAGGGGTTGGGGACAAGAGCAAAAGCACAAGCATCGGTGGACCATAGAGAAGGAGAAGAGTATGGCCAATCCTTTATGTAGGTAAAATTTAAAGTCAAATTTCATGGTGTATTCCATATGAATAATATAAACAAATTTATTAGTACTAATGTATCTAAGGGGGATAACAGCTGATGACAGAGGAAGAGTTGACAGAAGTTCATCATGGAACTTTGTCTGCCATCCAATTTGGCCTTGACTTGCCGGTATAATTTGTTCTACACATCAACTTTTTTTTGTATGCATTTATTTATTTGTGAGTAATTATATATTAATTTATATCTTGATTTTAATTTAATTTTATAGTCAATACAAAATGTGAATGATGTGGCATCTTTGCCAATGGTCTTCACTTGAACTCCTGATCGACCTAAGGGACTATCTTTTGCAGAACGGCTTTCTGAACGCCAACACAGGGTGGAAGTAATTCAATTCAATTGTACTTTAATTGATAATTTAGAGAACTTAAATATTTGATTATAGTCATTTAGATAAATAATAATTTAAAAATTATTATGATTATTTATATACATAGAGTCTTACATTCTTGTCATTTTTCATATAGGAGATATTAGTTGGTTCATCCATGATGAGTCCTTCTCAATCGATGCAGGAGGCCTTGATGGTGGTATGTGCTTGTTTTCTATTAGATAATGTTTTTTTTAGTGCACTCTAGATTGTTTATGTGTAACACATCTAACATTTTTTAATGTATGCATTTCCTTTTTTGTTTAATGATTATATATTAATTTATTTCAATGTTACTTTACTTTTACGGTCTCTTGAGAATATTAGTGATGTGCCACCTTTGCCATCATGCTTCAATAGCACACCTGATCATTTTAAGAGAAAATCATTTGCAGAACAATTGTCCGAATGACAAGAAAGAGTTGAGGTAATTGAATTAAATTTTTCTAAATAATTGATAGTTTATCTAGCGGTCTTATAGTTGATTATAGTGATTTAGATGTATGTTAATAAATGAAAGTTCTAAATTGTAGTAGATAAGATTATATTTACTAACTTTAACTTATTTTTATTTACCATTGAAGAGATTAATCAAATTTGTGTTTTGACTTGTTAATGCAGTCAACTTTGCCTCCATCAACTACTAGATATTCTGGTATGAAGAGGACACTTTTTGAACAATTAGGACAACCATGACCATATTTTGAGTTTGAATTGCATGCTTATGAAAACTTGATGAAGATGAAGAATGGGGTCAAAAGGGAAGATGGAATGGTGGAGGTAAATTATATAAACCAGATAAGTGACACAAACTTGTGAAGTTATGACGTTGCAACAAATTTGACAAGAGACAAGAATTATAACAGCCTGCTGCCTTAAAACCTAGTCAAGAAAAAAAAAATTTGATGCCATTCCCAAAAATCCTTCTACAGACATTCCCAAAAACCTCTTAAAATCACATTTATCCACTTATGAAAACTAGGGTCTTTGCCGAACAAGATCCTAAGAGCAAAAACCTTGCCAGGTGCCATATTTTTTGTTCTTCTCATCGTGGGGCTGAACGGACTATACCAACGCATTGAGGTGGGCAGGTAAATGCCAGGGGAGGTCTCATTTCATGCGCCAAGCATCCCAGTCATTCCAGGCAATGGGCTACTGGCAAAGTCCCATAAGATCCCTAAGACCAAAAAACTACCAAACTTTGACGGAGCAATTCTCAGAATTCGTGACAGTTGGGAATGTTCTGTTTGGACCTATAGGTGCATGTGGGGTCCATCCACAATAACATCTCTCAGTTTTGGTCAACTCCAATCTATTTGACCATGCCAAAATCAAATGCATTCTTGCAAAATGCTTCAATTTCATGTAGTGGAAAGGTGCTAGGTGTGACATTTTGCATTCCATAGCTCGTGGGGCTGAACGGACTACGCCAACATGTCTGGATGGGCAAGTAAATGCTAGTGGAGGTCTCATTTCATACGCCAAGCATCCCAGTCATTGCGGGCAACAGGCTATCGACAAAGCCCTTAAGATCCCTAAGACCAAAAAACTTCCAAACTTTGACGGAGCAGTTCTCAGAATTCATGACAGCTAGGAACATTCTGTTTGGACTTATAGGTGCATGTGGGGTCCATCCACAATAACCTCTCTCAGTTTTGGTCAACTCCAGTCTGTTTGACCGTGCCAAAATTAAATGCATTCTTGCAAAATGCTTCAATTTCATGTAGTGGAAAGGTGCTAGGTGTGACATTTTGCATTCCATAGCTCGTGGGTCTGAATGGACTGCGCCAACACAATTACCATGTGACACATGTATGTAATATGTGAAAGCATAGACCAAATTTGGACTCAATTAGACTCCCAATCATAGGCCAAATTTGAAGGGAAATGACCCTATAGCTTAACCTAGGTCATCTAGGAAACCTTAGGATCTCTCTAGTGCTCCTACAACTTTGGGAACAAATTTATGCCTATCCCAACTCTAAATTTGTTCCTAAATACCATTATTCACCATCAAGTGCTCCTACCTTATAGGACTGTTTTAGGACTTTTATAAGACTATTCTAGGACTATTTTAGGACTTTTATAGGACTGTTCTAGGATTGTTTTAGGACTTTTATAGGACTATTGTAGTTAAAACTATCCTAGTAGACATGTATGCAAAGTGTGGAATGATAGACAAGGCACATGAACTGATTGATAGAACAACTTAGATAGATGTCATCTCATGGAATGCAATGATTGCAAGATTACAATCAAGATTATAGAATTGCTATTAGTAGCTTCTTGATTCTTGTTCATATTTAAATATTCTACTATTCTTCAATAACTATCAACTTTAACAACAACATGACTTCATCAACAACTATTTGACTTTGTTAATGACTACTCAACTTCATCAACAAGGGAAACTTTGGTAGTAAAGAGCCACTTCTAGAGAAATTGTCAACTTCTACAATAGCTTCTTGATTCTTGTTCATATTTTTATTCTACTACTCTTCAATAACTATCAACTTTAACAACAACAACAATATGTCTTCATCAACAACTATTTGACTTTGTTAATGACTACTCAACTTCATCATCAAGGGAAACTTTGGTAGTAAAGAGCCACTTCTAGAGAAACTATCAACTTCTATAGTAACGAAAAAATTAGGACATGAACCCGATCGTCTAATTATTTCAAATAGATCCAAATTAGATACTTAATTTTAGATCAATATGGGTTTGGCATCTATCGTCACCTTGTCCACATGATCCATGCACCACACGCATGTACATATGTATAAAAGTATAGACAAGGAAGAATAAGCTAAACATTGCACATGTGTACATGCCTTCTCCAATTCAATAAAGTAATTTGTTGAAATTATTTAATGCCTTTGAATATATACATTTGGATTCTAGACCAGGGATTCATTTTATTATTCTATAGACTTGTGAATTACCATCTAATTTGAATGTTTACACACTAATCCACCTAGGTAGATCAACTTAATAAAGCTCCATACAAGCCATTATTTGATTTGAGTAATTTTACTTTGGACACATTTGTGAAGACTCCTAAAGAGCCTCCATATAAAATTGTAAAGATGATATAGCCTCCATATAAGCATAAAGATGATAGATAATTTTAGTTTGTTGAAGGCCATGTTTCACTCATTAATGAGGACTCTACTACACCTTTAAAGTTGAGTCCTTTATTTGGAACTTTGAACCATGCAAAGTGGCAAGTGAATTGTAATGCTTAAGTAAACATGAGTCTCAACATGATGTAGCTCAACTTGATGACATGTCTAAATGTGACACATTTTAGTTTGTGTTGCATGAGGACTTCCTTATTCATGCATATCAAATTTCTAATTAGGTATATTTTTCTAAAGTGTATGAGTTTGAGGTTTTCAATTTTTGTATCAAACTCACTTGAAGATGCTAGCAGCCATGTGAACATGATTAATATGGGATCCAAGAGTTGTCCTTTTCCTATGCATTTGGAGTCAATTGTTGGCCCTTATGATTGTCTACATCATGTTGGCCTAGCATTTGAATAGTTGCTTCATGACATGGATGGGAATAGATCATGCTCCTACTAGCTATGGCTAAATTATATTGATGACTCTAATGAGTTTGACTATTATCTTTAAGTAGTGTCATGGTCATGTTTGGATATGCAAGATACTTCATGTCAAGTAGTTAAAAGGTGGATACATAATCAAGTCAAGATTGGGAATCTCATTCATGAAGGTTAAATTTTTTACAACTTGGAAGGAGATGTACTTTAGTTTATCTATTGTAGCATGCAAACGAATCTCCCCACAAGTCTTGACTTGCAACATGTTCTTGATGTTATTTGCATGACATGCTTAATTTGTCCTCTCATATGCCTTTAGGTCAATTAGCTGCAAGTTTTCATTTTTATGCTTTGTCCTAAGGGTTCTAAGTTATGTTCCCTTTATCCTTATCTATAAATATTGGTGTGTGTTTGTGTATCACCCCTATGTTTTTGGACTTCCCCTTTTCCATTTTGGTCTACACCCTAGAACGTTTTTGGATTTTCATAGTGTCAACATGTGATATTCATCCTCAACCAAAGCTTAAGTTGGCATTATTTTTTGTCTAACCTCTTGATATGCATATGTGCTCTTCTAACTTGTATGAACCTTGGTGTATTTGTTTTTATGCTTCAATTCTCAGTTTAGATGTTCATTGTTATTCTCCATCATTAAGGTTTCATTTTGAGCATAAGCCTCTTATGGTTAGGGTTTAACTTGTACATTTTCTCATTGCATGCACACCCTTATTCTAAGTGTTCCTTGATGTTTATATATCTCTTTGCATGGCTCTATGTAATATACTTGGACCATTTGTATTATGACACGTGTTATCCTAGTGATGCCAATGTTTGTGGGCCTTGATGTTTATTTTTCATGGGTGTATGGTCTCTCATGTGTCCTATGTGGATTCATTATTAGCTCTTTGCTTGCCATGTATTTCCTTTGATGGTGATGGGCCCAATCATTTATTATGTTGGCTTTACAATATGAGGTGTCATTCTAACTTGGTGGTGACTATTCTCCTACAAGATAGTCAGGTATACTTCATGGTAGAGCCTTCATCTCATAAGAACACATAAAACCAAAACCTTTGAACACTTGGTTTTGGGCAGCCCTAAAATGCCAAAAATGGATATCCATTTTTAGCTTCCAAAACGAATATTTGTTTTGCAAGAAAAATGGATATCTATTTTTCTTTGGTAACAAAGAAACACGGATATCCATTTTGGTTGTTGACTTTTCATGGATTCTAACGTGTTTTCATGTTTCAGTCTCTTCTTTGAACTTCACCCTTCACGCTGATGACTTTTTTTTAATGCAAAATTGATAAAATGAAAAGGGTTTATTGAAGAAATTGTCAGCTTTCTAAAAATATAAGATTTGTTTGGTTATCACTTTATTAAATAATTATTAATAATTTTCTATATAGTGTGTGTCTGAAATCCTGATGGATACACTGATTGAAAAACATCCATAACTTTCAAACCATTACACCTTTTTGAGATCCGAAAGTTGTGTCACACTCTATGCTTTTCTGGCTACAAGTTAAAAAAAAATGAATTCCAATTTTTTTTTTATTGAGTTAGGTTGGTTGGGCAATTACTTTTTAGTTTTTAAAAAAGTCAAGGTAAAAAAATCATAACTAATTATTTTATTGGAAAAAATTTTCAAACAAATATGCATCACATTCAGGCATGAGTCCTCTACTTATTTTGAAATATTCAAAAAAATTTTTTTTTTTTTGCTCATAGTTAGGTTGGCTGGATAGACACCCACTTTTTTTTTTTTCTAAAAAATTTAATAGTTGTTCATTGAAATATTCATTTTTCACTAAGTAAATTAAAAAAAATAGTAGCTCATAAACTAGATTCAATTCTCTACAAATTTCGTTCTCACATCTTTTTCAAATTGTGTAGATAATCCATTCAAATTTTTACATGAACTTGATTAAGTCTGATTTTTTGTATTTTCATTGCCACTTAGAGGTATAGTTTGGCCCATCATGATCCTGTACATACCCCTAGTCTATATATGAAGACGAGGGTAATTTGTTACTGACATTTGACTAGTAGAATCACTTTGTGTTGTGATGTGATCATGTATCGTATTGTGAAATTGTTGTAACAAGCCTTTGCAATACTCTAAATTTGCTTCTATACATTTTGGAATGTTTTTGTCTCATCTTGTAGCTACACTCAGTTCTAAGATACCTAAAGTATAATCTCACAGCTATACTCGGTTATGAACCTGTAAACTATATAGCCTAGATATGTTTGAGTGGCATGGTATCTTATTTCTGTATCAGTTTCATCGAATGATTTGGTTGTTATCTTAGCTTAGATATTCTAACCAAATCTTATTATTGATCAATGTTTGTTAGCAAATGATATTGATGTGCTTCTATTGTGATTGTTGGGAACAATTTGACGATTGTAAGGACATGTCATTTTGGGGCATGAGCTTTGTGAAAGCTATTGTTCCCTTGCGTGTTTTTAATCTTACCTTAAACATGATTGCTACTAGCAAGTAGGAGAAACCACTTTAAGGTGGGGGCATATATTGTGGTAAATGCTTGGATATCTTAGACATTATGATAAATTATGTTTGTGTATACTTCCTTTTCACTATAAGGCATCTCTGCAATGTAGGTGGGGTTGTATACTTTGTTTTGTGTGTTTGCATATACTTCCTTTTCACTGTAAGGCATCTCAGCAATGTAGGTGGGGTTATATACTTTGTACATCGTAAGGCATCTCCACAATGCAAGTGGGGTTTTATGCTTTTGAAATACCTACTACGAAAGGCAAGATTGTGTCTTCCCTTGAGTTGGTTGCACATCCTTTTTAAAAAGTCCTCTCGTGGGAGGCAAGGTTGGGTCTTGAGTTACTCACCCTTAAGCATGTTTTTGGTGGTCGTGGTAGTGTAGCTCAACCATCAGGTGTGTTTGGTGTGTCTTAGATGGTGGAGCATAGCAATGAGCTCCTCCCTGTCACCCATGTTTACTTTGTATAAGACGTATAGAGGGTTGATGACACACTCTATGGTGCTCATGTATTCCATGTGTATTCTATGTGTTTTTCATGTGTCTTGCATGTTTTATGGAGGCGCGTAGCAATGAGCTCCCCCCACGCTATGTGTTTTATGTGCTTTGATGGTGGTGCATAGTGATGAGCTCCCCCATCGCTTGATAGTATAGTAAAATTGTTTAATCATGTCTTCTCTCCATGCATACCTTGTGTATTGCATGACTGTGTTCATGTCTTCTCCATGTATTATGTGCTTCTTTACTTTCTTCTTCATGTTTTGTGTTCTTATCATGTGTTTTCTTATGTTTTCCTAAGCTTGGGGTCTAGAAATGGTCTTCTAAACTTAGGGCATGTTTTCGCTCTAGTGTCTGATGTGATTGATGTGTTTTTTACCTTACTTTAATGCATGTATTGATCGTAAGATCATACACACATTAAGGTGGGGGCTAAATGTTATGGAGTAAAAAGTGTCTACTTGTCTTTTTACCTCCTTTTTTAGCTCCGAGGTCCCCATGATTGCATTATACAATCTAAATGTTCATCTCGATGCAAAACTGTCTGACACCAAGGTAAATTGGGAATATGGACCCCTTCACTTATCTTATCCCAGAGCTAAAAGACTTGGGTGGTCCTACCCAAGTCCCTCCTGATTGGTCGGGGCAAAATTAAGTATGGGTCAGCCTTAAACCTCTTTAGAGGTTTCTCCTTGTAGTCCCTTTTGGTTTAATTTGACAATTGTTAGCAGGAAAGCATATATAAGTGTGTTTTTTAATTTATTATGAACCAAGATAGAGATAGCCAACTTGAGATAGTGAAGGAAAGAAAGCAAGAGAATTCATTGTGATTGTAGAGTAGATTTGTGTGTTGTTATTGTGTATTTGTTACAGGCATGAAGCTATCATCTATCCACCTTAGAAGTTGAATAATCTTCATCCTCTTGAGGGTTTCATCACATAGGTGAATCATTATTTTTTTATCATCATTATTATCATTTGATTTTAGCCTCTGCTCCCATGAGGGCATGCACTCTCTATCAATCAACAATGTTGGGAAGCTTGAATGTTATCCCAGGATTTGACTGAGGAAAATCCCTAAACACCATAACCCCCCAAACCCTCTCTTGTCATCTTGTGTGTAGGATACAGGAGCGAGATCCAGAGAATGTGAAGATACAGGAAGACTGAGTGAAAATTAGGGTTTCAAGGTCTAACAATAGTCATAGAATATTCCTATCCAAGACTTGAACAGTGGTGCCCTAGTCTTTCTACCCTTTCTGACTTCATATATGGCATCAAGGTAGCATTTGCAACATCTTTCTAGTTTATAGTTTCTACAAATTCCTTTAATTAGGACCTGGCCAGTCCTGAATTGGTCCTCTAACACCTCTACTTTTGAGAGATAGGTTTTATAATCTTCCTGATCATCCCTTGTCTATTGTATTGTTGTTGTACTTATTTTTTATAAGCTTATCTTTGTAGAACTAGGGTTTGATAAAAAATGTTAAATTAAATCTGATTCCTCTACAACATACCTGAGCATAAGATCACTAGTTGAGTCCACATTCATTTGGTAGTGATTTGGCTCAGTATTATCTTTGAATGTTATATGGAAAAGAGTTTGATCTAGTGTCCATTCTAGTTGTCATCATTCTCCTTTTTCATACATAACACTATAGAAACAAGTCTTATCTTGTTAAAAAGGAAAGTCACAAAGTAGCTAGTGTTTTCACTTCTAGATTTTAACAAGGTATTTCAAGTAGATTATGATGCTAGTGGTATAACTATTGGAGCAGTTTTAAGCAAATAGGTGTGACCTATAACTAATTTTAGTTCTAAATTAAATGAATCCAAGAGGAAGAGGTAAGTGCAAGAAGATAAGTCCACTTTTTGGCTAAAAAGTGGAAGTGTTTTTCATGTTTTTTAAATATTGTCATGCTTGGAGTGAAAATTTGAAGCACTTACACATATATTATTAATATGATGTAAAAATATGAAATGTATGATTTTGTTTCTAGTTTTCAAATATGTAATTTTTTATAATAACCAAGTTATAAAAGTTGGTTTTCTATAGGATGTATAAAAAGTAGATTTTAAAAGTTCCCTATTTTTGGCCAAAGCATACATGTGTATGACCAACATAATTTGACCTAAATGAAGGTATTTTTCTAATGCCTTTTGTGGAAAGATGCACAGGATGTTGAAGGTTGGTTAGGATATTTTTTTTTGTAATTTTTTGATAAATATATTTTTTTTATTAATTTTTTTCTCGCCCTATTTAGTATTTTTAAAACCCCTCATGTATGACAGACATAATTTGAGCTAAACTAATCATAAAATTGAAAAAAAAAATCCATCATGTAGAGAATGTTGTCTAGATTGGTCAGACAAAAATTGTTTTTTAAAAAATAGTCAAAATCAAAAGTTATTAAAAAATAGTAATATATTTCATTTCAAATTTGTGTGGATTTTTGTTTAAAATAGATTCAAAAATAAAAATACATTAAACACTCAAAAAATTACACATTTGAAAAGTATATATTATCATCTATAATGGGCTTTAATGTCATTGAAAAATTCTAAAAAAAACGTCATCAACCATATTGACAAAATCCATTCCTTTTGAAAATCAAAGTTGATTTTTGTTTAAAAATTAACTAATAAATAGAAAAGTATGTTCAAAAATTACATATTTGAAAAATAGACATTGAAATTTGTGATAGGTTTTAATTTCATCCAAAAATTTTGAAAAAAAAATCATCCATATTGCCAAATTTGTTCCTTCCAAAAAATTTTGCCTTAGATTCCTTCCACTAAAAGTGGACCCATCTTCTTGCACTTACCCGAAGTATTCATTGTTAAGATTAGGAATTTTATGCCATCATCTAGGCATCGAATAATTGGAATCACTGCTTGCTTGTAAGGGATTTTATTTTTTGTACCAACCATCAGGCTTTACAATACATTAAGAGTCTAGGGAAATTGAATCAAAGGCATGTGAAATGGGTAGATTTAGTACAAATATTATATTTTTCTATCAAGCACAAAATTGGAAGTACTTACAAGGTGGCAAATGCAATGAGTAGGAGTTTTTTCTCCTTATTGAGATGAAAGTACATTTAGTGGGATTTGATTCCACAAGATATCTATATCTAGAAGATAAAGAATTTAACGAAGCATGGAAGGCTTGCATAGATCCCATGAGTGTAGATAGGACTTCTTGGTTGGACTATTATTTTCAAGATGGATTATTATTTAAGAAGAAATAGTTGTGAAATTCCCTAAGGTTCCATGAGAGATAACCTAATTTGGGAAAAACATAGTAGAGGATTAGCAAGACATTTTTAGATGGATAAGACCCAAGATTTCCTTCACAATAATCTTTATTGGCCAAATATTGGAACATGTGTTTAGATATTTATTTAAAGATACAAAATTTGTTAGTATGACAAAGGAGGAAGTTAAAGTGTTGGGTTTTATCAACCATTACCTATTCTATACAAGCATATGGAGGATAAAAGTATGAACTTTGTTTTAGGATTGCCTGGAACTTGGAGAGGTTATGATTTCATATTTATAGTAGTGGATAGGATGTCTAAGATCACTCATTTAATTTATTGTCAAAATATAGGTGATGAATCTCACATGCAAGTCTATTTTTTAAACAAGTGTTAAGATTGAATGGATTACCTAGGAGACAATCATAAAATAGAGATATAAAGTTTTGTTGGACACTTTTGGGGGACTTCATGGAAAAATATTGGAACTAATTTAAAATATATTTTTTCTTACCATCCACAAATCGATGGAAATGTGGAGGTGGGGAATAGAAGTTTAGGAAATTTGTTGAGGATTTTGATGGGAGAGAAGTCCAATTAGTGGGATTTGGTAGTAGCCAAGTTGAGTTTTCCTATAATAACTTAGTACATAGAAATATATGGAACACACCATTTCAATTGGTATGTGGGTGTATCCCAAGAGATGTGGTAGAGTTGATTGAAGTGGTGTAAATAGGTACCAGAAGTGTAGAATTAGAAATCATGGTTGAAAACATGTAGTATGTGCATAAGCATGTAAGAGATCATCATGAGAAGAGTAATTTGAAGTATAACTCTTTTTTTGATCAAAGGAGAGTAATTGAGTTCCAAGAATGAGAATGAGTTTTGGTTCATCTTAGAAACTAAAGGTAAACTAGGGGAACCAACAACAAGCTTTGTTGGAAAAATATTGGGCCTTATAGGGTGGTGTGAATAATTTTAGCAAATTCTTATAAAATTGAGGTACCTAAATGTATGGGAATATGTCCTATATATAATGTTTCTTATCTATATAATCATCATGGAGAGATGGATGAAGAAAAGAGTGACAAATAAGGTGTTGATTGGAAAAGACACATTTCAAAACAACCCAAGGAGGAAATTCAAAAGGTTCTCCAACAAAGGGTGACTAAGTAGACTAGAGGCCAAGAGTATATGGAATATTTGGTAAAATAGAAGAATAGCCTAGATGAGGATGATGCATGTTTGAGGCCACTGAATATGACAAATTATGGTTTCAACCCTAAGATCATACTAGGAACTATGTGAGAAAGATCTCACATTCTTTTCCTAACTTGAGTGTCTGATGTAGGAGCATATTGGGGTGACAAGTAATCAACATCAATAAAAAAATTGTTGTTTGTGTTTCCTTATTTATTTGAATTTGTAGGTGTGGAGGATAGAAATATCTATTTATGATTCAAATTCAAACACATTCAAATTTGAATATTCTCCTCTCTCAAATTAGTGCCCTAAACTTGTGAAGGACTCCATCTGCTTCAAAACTCAAAGCTTTGTAGTTCAAGTGCTCAAATTACATGAATTCAAAAAACTTTTAGTTTAAATTTAATGAATTCTCAATTTTAATGATCCATTCCTTTGTTCATGCTTTGTTTCCCAGTCCATGTGCCCATTTTGAATAAAGATTTTCTTTTGGGAATAATTTTGCATGCTAAGTTTTAATTTGCATGTCTTATTGAGTGAATCTTGTTGAAGACTTGCATGTTTTTCAAGAATATTTAGAATCCCCATAGATAAGGGAACACAATTTTTACTAAAATCAACTCTTGAATAGGCTCATCATAACTGGAGTTGAGTTCAATTGCATGACACTTTTTGGTGGAGTTTGTCTCATATTTTCTCTCATCCTTCCCTAAGGTGCCTTATTGAAGAGTTTTAAATAAAGATATGTGAGATGAATTTACAAGGTTATCACTTCCATCATTTTTTCAGGTTGAAGGTGTTACATAGGTTATCTTACTAGTTGAAATACTCAAGGTAAAGAATGTTGCAAGAATTACCATTCTCCAACACATAGTGTGTTTGGATTGTAATGTTTTGAAGTCACCATTATTTTATTTTAGTCTTGTGAATTTATAATTTGTTGTAATAAATTCATTTAGCATTTCCCTAAGATACATGGTTCCCAAACATTTCTAAATTTTTTCTATGTATTTTTTTTGGTAAACTATCGATGAAAACAACATTTTCCCACACCTTATGAGTCTGAAAAATTATTCTAGTTGTAATGGTTGTTCTAAATTTTTTTATAATAAAAAATAATAATTTGAAGTGTATTTAACATCTATAGTTCCTATAACTAAACAACAAACTTTTTGTTAAAAATTATAAAGCAAAATTATGAAATCTTGCCTCAAAAGTTGCCTATGATAAAGACTAGTCTTGGTAGCTTTAATCTCTAGAGTTGGATCCTAGTGTAGAGACTATATAATTAGATTATCTATCATTTTTAACCCTACTTAGCCTTACGAAAGTGTCTAGTTACTTTTTATACAAGGGATATTTTTCCATTCAATTGGCTCCCTAAACTTGTTTGCACTAATTGGTATCAAAGCCTAGGTCTAGGTGATAGGACAATGTGATATTTAATTGTAATCCTAATGTATAATGTCAGATCCCCAAACATTTTGGAATGGGTCCTTGGATGCCCATGTAGGTGGTTGTGGGATATTATTATTTTTATTATTCTCCTTGTAACTTGTAAATATTAGTTGTAGTGACATTAAGGAGGGAGGTAGAGCAAGATGGTGGTAGTTATAATTTGAATTGTCTACATTTACACCACTTTCCCAATCCTATGTCCTAGGAGATAGTGTATAGAATATTTGCATGTTGGGTGGGGTATAGAATATGTAATGAGGTCCATAATGAAGTGCTACTTTTGGAGATTTATGTCCATTCTTCACATGGGTCAAAGATGCTTGAGGAGTAACATTTTCTAGTCATGGGTACATCGATTAGTCGTGTGAGGGAATTGGGCTTTTTCCTACCATGATTTTGGGGTGTTTTGGTTTCAAGAATTCACTTGTGGTTTCTTCTCAACTCTCCTCTATATATCATATGCATTGGATAGATTTTTCATGGGTTATTGACAAGTACATAGGTACTGCCAAAACTTTGTTGGATTAAAGGGAGAAGTTTGTTGATTATGTATTCTTAATTCAAATATTAATATAGACGTGTTCTCTCTTTGTTGGTGGATTTCTTCTTGAAAGGTTTGCTCCACATGCACCTAGTTTAATGTGTCATATTCTTATGGTTTTCTAATTTCTAATTTGTTGTTATATACTTCCACATATGATCTTAATGGTTAATATAATGTTACATCAATAAATTTGATTTAAATACTCTTTTGAGAATCTTAAATTTGTAGTAGTATACCATATTTAACAATATCTAGTATTAGAGATTTAGTTATGTTGAAAAGGGATGTCTTTATTAAAGTGTTGTGGGTTTTTGGCTACAGTGGAAGCTTTGGACTTGAGTTATTTTACAAAATTGTGAGTGATTGAAGACATGACCTCTATCTCTCATTTAGAAATTGAAAAATTCAATGGCACTAGGTATGAGTTTTGGAAGGAAAAGATGGAGGATCTTTTGGAAGAGAAGGATTAGTGAAAAAATTTGCAAAAGGAAAGCTCAATGGTATTTCTAATGAAGATTGGACAAGGTTAGATAAGAAGGATTGAGGAACCATTCAATTGTGCCTTACAGGTCCCATCCTCTTGAATGTCTTAGAGGAAACCACCAAATTTTCACTAAGGAATAAGATAAGTGATATTTACCAAACCAAAAGTCTAACTAATAAATTGTATCTTAGAAGATGTCTATATTCTTTGAAATTCAAGGATGTTGATTATGTTGCAAAACATTTAAATAATTTTAACTTGGTTTTGAGTTAGCTAGATTTAGTAGATGTTACACTTGAGGAAGAGGATAAATGTATATTACTACTTTGTTCTTTACTTGAATCTTGGGAAAATTTAATTGTTTCTATAAATGGTAGTGTTGCAGAGCCAAATATGGATGGTCTTATTGCTACTTTCCTTTTAGAGATAATGATAAGAAAATCCATGGATGATGTTTCGAAGGATGCCCTGCATGTTCAAGGAAGACCCAAATTGAAAGAAAGGTCTAAGTCAAAAGGAAAATAAAAAGCCCTAGGAAGAGCAAAGTGTTGGGACTATGGGAAGAGAGGACATGTGAAGAAAGAGAGTAGAAATTTAAAAAAATCCTATAATGATTGTATAGAGAAATCTTCTGATGATGGTGAGAGTTATGCATTATTTATTTCTACCAACATTATTATTGATTCGTCTTGGCTCATTGACTCAAGTTTCTCCTACCATATGACTCCGCATAAGGAGTTGTTCTCATCGTACAAAGCTTATGGTGGAGGATAAGTTTTCCTTCATGACAATAGTACACATTAGATCATCAATAATGGAAAGGTTGGTGAGAGGAAACATGGTGGTAGATAGAGGATCTCAATATTGAACTTTGTTTAGGCTTGAAGCCTCCATATTTTGTAACTAAAAATTTAACTAAAAATTCTAAAAATGCATGTATGTTGTGGCACCAAAATTTGGGCCACATTGGTGAAAGAGGTCTTAGGACCCTTATTAATAAAAAGTTGGTTGATATTTTTTCGGATGAAACTTTGATTAATGTGAACATTATGTGTTTGGAAAATAGAATAGAGAAACTTTTCCTTCTAGAAGTTAGAGAGCTAAGTGATTATTAGAAATTATTCATTCGTATGTGTTTGGTCTGTTGGATGTGGTTTCTATGGGTAAATCTTGGTATTATGTCACTTTTATTGGTGATTATTCTAGATACACCTAGATATATTTTATTCATTATAAATATGAATTTTCTCCAAATTTAAGGAATTTAAGACACATGTAGAGAAGAAAATAAATGGGAAAATAAAGGTGTTGATATTTGATAATGGTGGTGAATATTGTTCTAGGAAATTTGATGATTTCTGTAAGCATGTGTATTGTTCAATAGAAGACTACCCCTTACACACCATAGTAAAATGGGGTTGTAGAGAAGATGAATTGAACCTTAATGGAAAGAGATAGAAGTACGTTAAGTGGTACACAATTAGATCAATGCTTTTGGGTAGAGGCTATGAGTACTACTTATACTTGGTAAATCGATCTCCTTGTTCAACTCTTGTTGACAAAACTCCTTGTGAAGTGTGGATAGGTAAGAAACCTTCTATTTCACCTTTAATGGTATTTAGTTGTGAGGCTGTTATTTATGAGCCTAAAGAAAAGTGATATAAACTAGATCCAAAGGCATAGAAATGCATCTTAGTTAGTTATAGTGAGAATGTAAAATGTTATAAGATTTAGAATCCACTAACCTATAAAATGGTTTGTTCTTGAGATGCAATTTTTAGGGAGTTTAGATCTTTTTCAAGTCCTTTACAACCAATAGAAAAACAAGGAAAATAAATAGTGAATTTTGAGACTAAGGTTGGAAAGTAGGAAGATGCACTTGTTGAAGAATAAGATGATGGACTAGAGGATGGAGAGGAAGAATACGATTCAAATGAGAGTTTTGAGTAAGATGAGAATTCAAAAGAATAGGTAGATCCCTTTACTCTAGTCTCTAGATAGTCAATGAGATAGTGGAACCTAGTTGATAGGTATAGCACACCAAATTTATGTTGTGTATTTGCTTTGTTGTTTATTGATGATGAGCCAAGATATTTCAAGAAGACTCTCTCTTTAAAGGATTGTGAGTCTTTGATGTAGGCCATGTAGGAGGAGATAATGCCTTTGGATATACATGACAATTGGGATCTTGTTATCTTACCTAAGGGAAGAAATCCCATTGGTTGCAAGTGGGCATATAAAAAGAGAATCAGTGAAAATAGTTGGTTAGAGAGGTAAAAGTCCATATTGGTGGCCAAGGACTACTCCCAGAGAGAGGAATTTAATTGTGTGAAATTTTCTCTCTTATTTCTAAATTATCCTCGATTAGATTCTTGTTATATATTGCTACAATTTGTGATTTTAAGATTGATAAAATGGATGTTAAAACTACTTTCTTCCATGGAGATCTTGAAGAGGAAATTTACACATGATAGCTAGATGGATTTGAGGTCAAAAGGAAAGAAAATATAGTTCGCAAGTTAAAATAATCTTTGTATGGTTCGAAATTAGATTTGGTATCAAAAATTTGATGCATTTTCTTTGAAACTGGGTTTTTTTAGAAGTGATCAAGATCACTATGTTTATATTAAGTGCATTGATGATCAAGTTATAATTATTGTGTTGTATGTGGATGAAATGTTTATTAGTAACAACAAAGTAATGATAAGGGAGCTTAAAAATCAACTTTCTTAAGGATTTGACATGAAGGAACTAGGGGTAGCTAAGCTTATTTTAGGAATAGAAATCAAGAGCGACCGAGCTCACAAAAATATTTAGCTTAGTTAGAGTAAGTGTGTTGACACTATTTTGTGGTGGTTTGATATATACGATTGCAAACCTATGAGTATCAATTTATATTTAGGCACTAATATTTCATTGGATATGTATCCTAAGTCAAATGATGATGTAGAGGATATGTAAAAAATTTCTTATGCTACTACTATTGGTAGCTTAATGTATGCAATGGTTTGTACCAAACTAGATATTTCCCAAGTAGTGGGAGTTCTTAGCAGGTTTACATCTAACCTTGGTAGAGAGCACTAGAATCATGTTATGAGGATATTTAGATATTTTGGAGGGACTTATGATTATTTCTTATATTATCATGGTTCGAATGATGTGGGCAAGTTATTATACATATAGGGCTTTGTTGGTGAAGATTGGGTAGGTGACTTGGATAATCAAAGGTCTACTAGTGGCTATGTCTTTTATTTTTTTGATAGTGCTATCAATTAAATGAATAAGAGGTAGCCGATGGTTGTTTTATCTATTATCAAAGTAGAGTATATGGAAGTACTATGCATGTTGATGTACAATATCAATTTGTTTACAATCTATGGTAGATAATGGTAATGTCATGTTATATAAGTTGACACTCAAGAGAATGTTACAAATTCACTTATGGAGAAGTTCTCTTAGTGTAGGGAGTCCATGTTCCTTGCATCCTATACTTGATTTATTTTATGATTTCCCTTATGTTATTGAAATGTATAATATCAAGTGGGAGAATGTTAGGATAATATGATATTGAATTAAAATCATAATGTATAATGTAAAGTCTCAATCATCTTAAAATGGCTATTTGAACACCCATGTATGTGGTTGTGTCATACTGTTATTTTTATTATTCTCCTTGTAACCTGTAAATATTAGTTGTAGTGGTATTTAGGAGCGAGGTGGAGCATTACGGTGGTGGTTACAATTTGATGAATTCATTTACATGACTTTCCAAATCCTAGGTTCTAGGAGAGACTAGAGAATCTTTGCATGTTGGGTGGAGTCCATAATGTGTAATGGGGCACATAATGGAGCACTACTTTTAGGGATTTGTGCCCACTGTTCAAATGGGTCAAAGATGCTTGAGGAGATACATTTTCTATTCATGGATGCATTGATTAGTCACATGGGAGCATTGAATTTTTCCATACTATGGTTTTTGGGTGTTATGGTTTTAGGAATCCACTTGTGGTTTCCTCTCAACTCTCCTCTATATATTGTATGCATTGGATAGAGGTTTCATGGGTTATTTATAGGTATATAGGTGCTTTCAGAATGTTGTAAAATTAAAGGGAGATTTTTTTTATTATGTACTCTTAATTCAAGTGCTCTCTGTGATGGTGGAGTGGGTTCCTGCAAGAAGATTAGTCCACTTTTTGTGGAAGTTGCACCAACCAAAAAAACCCCGACAGAAATGAGAGTTCATTTTGAAAATAACAGGTGCATGTTTAGGTTTAGGTGCCTGATCCTAAACACTAAGGTGCCTATTCCTAAACACTCAGGTGCATGTTCCTAAATAGGCACCCATTATTTTTAGAAATGGGTTCTTGTTTCTTTTAGGGTTTTTTGCCCACGCATTTCATTTTAGAATCGGCATCTGTTTTATTTTAGAACGGGCACTTGTTTCTGACTGGGTGCCCATTCCAAAAAAATTGAATTTTGAAACCCATGGGATTGCATTTAATTTAGGATTGGAAACACAAGCCTTAGCCTTGGACCTAAAAGTACAAAGCCATGTAAACACCAAGAAAAAAAATTGATTTCACCAATATGGTTGACGACTTTTTTTCAGAATTTTTCAACGAAATTAAAACCCATTATAGATCACAAAGTCTAGTTTTCAAATATGCAATTTTTTTACTATTGGACATAATTTTTTTTATTAATTATTTTTTAAACAAAGAGACTCATAAACTTGAAATAACATACATTACCATTTTTTTAATAACTTTTGATTTTGAAAGTTTCTTGAAAAAAATTGTCTAACCAATCTAGACATCATTCTCTACATGATGAAAAAAAATTAGTGTTATAATTAGTTTAGCTCAAATTATGTTGGTCGTACATGAGGGGTTTTAAAAAACACTAATTAGGGCTAGAAAAAAATTAATTAAAAAAATATTTATCAAAAAATTACAAAAAAATATCTTGACCAAACTTCAACATCCTATGCATTTTTCTACAAAAGGAATTAGAAAAATACCTTCATTTAGGCCATATTATGTTGGTCATACACATACATGCTTTGACAAAAAATAGGGGACTTTTAAAAAGCCACTTTTTGTACATCCTATAGAAACCCAACTTTTACCATCTAGGTATTAGAAAAAATTACATATTTAAAAAATAGAAACAAAATCCTACATTTCATATTTTTACATCTGGTTACGGCTTCTAATATTATACTAAAAATATATTACAACCATATATGCAAATATATTTCTGATGTTCAAGATCACTGTAGGCACAATAATAGAGCATACTCAAATATTTGCAGACTTCTAGACTTATGTAGACACTCTATGTTGGAAAGACAGTTGCCGTTGCACCAAAAGATCAACATGTTAATGCCTGATACAACCATTAGAGTTAATGAATCCATAGGAGGTGGTTAAGCCTTGTCACGAACCCAAGCACTGTACTGCACAACACAAGGAGACCAAGGGTGCACACCTTGCAACAATCCCCCCAGCGCAAGCGAGGGGTTCGAACCTGTGACCCAGGCTTTCATATCAATTGTTGGAAAGACGGTTGCCGTTGCACCAAAAGATCAACCTATTAATGCCCGATAAAACCACTAGAGTTAATGAATCCATAGGAGGTGGTTAAGCCTTGTCATGAGCCCAAGCATTGCACTACATAACACAAGGAGACCAAGGGTGCACACCTTGTAACACTCTAAGACTCTAAAACCCGATGCCCATAATGCTTCTGCAAAGGCTTATTTATAGAAAAATAAATGACTCGAAGAATTGGTAATGAGGAATCTAATTCAAATTGTTACTCCAAGTATGACAAAATTTGAAAAACAAGAAAAACACTTCCACTTTTTGGAAAAAAAGTGGACTCATCTTCTTGCACTTACTCGAGTCTTTCCACAAAAGAGTTTGTCCATGTACATCCAGTGTCATGTGTCATATTCTTATGGTTTTCTAATTTCTAATTTATTTTTATATACTTCCATATATGATTTTAATGGTTAATCTAATGTTGCATTAACAAATTTCATATTTTCATACTCTTTTGTGAAGAGTACAATTGTAGTAGTTTACCCTATTTAACAACACTAAGCTCTATTAAAAGTAGTATGTGTGTTGAGTTGTGCTCAACTCCTATGTTGAGATGGTGGGTTTGTAAAGTATTTAGTTGCTAGTAAAATAATTTCTCCAAGGAGATAAGTTCCAACCTTGTATAAAGTAGAAGAGATGTTTGTATGGCTCCAAAATAGGCTAGTAGCCTTAAGTTGACAAATAGAGAAACCCTAAAAATAATGAAGTGGGAAGGGATGGAGAGGAAGAAAGAATGGAAGGTAGAGAAAGAGTAGAATATTATCTTTTTGATAAGGGATAAGATTAATTCTTGAAATATTTTGCAAAGATAGGTAAGGGGATAAAATGGATGTTCCAAACTTTTCTAGAACTTTAAATCTAGAAGAGATAATTGATAGGATCAATGAATTAGATGACTATTTTGACTATGGGATTGAAGGGGCATACAACCCTTTAGTGGAGATAATTTTAGAGGGATTGGATGCTCTCTGGTGGAGTGAGAATCATTTAGTAGAATTAGATGGTTATTTGGTTGAAGGAGAAATTTTTTCCTAGAGGCTATCAAATGGAGTTATTAAAGCAATCACATAACATGAGGTAGAAAGAGACAAGTGTAAAGGAATAAATTGAAGAGTTTTATAAATTTGTGAATAGATATAGATGCCATGATATGGATAAAGAAAATGTAGTTAGATATGTTAATGGATTGAGGCTCAATATTTAGGATGAGATAAGTATGTTGAGGGTAAATTTTGTAGAGGTTTTCCTTAAAAGTAGAAGATAAATAGCAAGAAGAAAATCAAACAAAGGAAGAAAAGGCTTCCCTAGGGGTAGAGTTCAAGGGATAATTAGCCAAGGAAAGAGAAAATTAGAAGAGGGGGCTAGTTCTCCCAAACATTAAATTGTGAGAACAAAGGAACTTCATTTAGAGGAAGAGGTGGATATAGTTGAGGAGGTGATAGAGGATTTGTTGGAAACTACTTTTATTGTCACCAAGCTAGTCATAGAGCCTTTAAATTCCCATTAATTCAAACATAAGGCCTTGGGAAGAATGAAATGGGTCCTTTTTGTGTAGAAGGTGAATAAGAGTCAATTGCACCACCCACTAAAGATAAATAAAAAGAGGAGTCCCTCTTGGCAAAGAGGGTGTTTATAAATCATTCAAAAGAAAGTGCAGAGCCTACTTAGATGAGGATCCTATTAAGGACCATTTACAAATCTAATGGTAAGTGTTGCAAGGTAGTTATTTATAATGGAAGTACTATTAATTTGGTTTCCCAAGAAATAATGGGGAAATTAGATTTGAAGACAACCACTCATCCTGACCTTACAGATTTTCTTAGCTTCTAATGAAGTAAATAATGGTTGTGAAGGAGAGATGCCTTGCAAGTTTCGATATTGGTTCATATATTATGAGATGTGGTTTGATGTCATGCCTATGGATGTATAAAGTATATTTCTTAGAAGGCCCTTATAGTATGATATGAAAGCTATGCATGATGGCAGAGCCAATACCTACTCATTAATGAAATATGGTAAGAGGTATCATTTGGTTCATGTGAGAGAACAAAGAGAAGAACATGTTCCTAAATCAAAAGTAATGATGGTTAGTGGCAAGGAATTTTCAGATCAGCAGGGATTAAATGAGGGTGGATTAGCTCTCATTATCATGCCCTCATCATATGATACAATTTAAGAAGATCTTGAGGTACCATAAGAAGTGAAGGGATTGCTAGAGAAATACCATGATACTATGACAACTAAGACCTACCAAATGGACTTCCCCTGAAGAGAAGCATAGATCATCAAATTGATCTAATATTAGGAACTAGTCAATTTTCCCAACAACACCACCTACATGATGATACCATATGAGAATGATGACATAACTAGGAATTTTCACGAGTTTCTTAAAAAAGGTTTGATCAAACTTATGTTAAGAACGTGTAGTTTTAGTATTTTTAGAACCAAAGAAAGGATGGGAGTGGGATATATGTATCAATTCTAAATCCATTAACAAGATCACTATCAAATATTAGTTTCCATTGCTCGGAATGGTTGAATTAATGAATTTCTTAAGTGGGGCTAAGTACTATAGAGTCAAAAGTTGTATACCCCCTACAATTTCCACTCTCTAAACTACACTTATTTTAGTTTCCACTTTTATAGCATGTTTTAGGTCTCACTTAGCCATTTGACCTAGCCTTTTACCCTAATCCAAGTGCCAATGGTATCATTCTTTATGTTTTGCCAAATTGAGTGCTTTCTCTGATATCTCAATTCACCTTATCTATTTTGATTTTTTCTATTATTTTGGGGATCTTTATGGACACTACTATAGTTGTGGAGATGTCTACACAATCACATATTTTTCCACCAAAACTTTTAAAATAAAAACGATAAAAAAAATCCATGAGATAAATTTTTTATGTGACTCAAATAGATCCTTTAACGAGACTTAATGCCACATTTTCTCAAGAAGTATGCCCATTGGCTACCTTGTAGGCATGAAGCCTGGACCAATTAAATTTTAATATTTTACACTCTTCCTCTTCATTCATTAGCATTAGCATACTAAATTTTTTTATCTCCAATCTACTCTTTCTCTCATATCATTCTTGCAACATTCTTCCAAGCATCATCTCTTGCACATTATAAAAACATTGTCTAACTTTCTATAGAAAATGCATTATGGATATCTCATTTTGGTTGTTACTATTACATTAAATCTATAACCAAATTTCAACAGTCATTATTCTATGAAGAACAAAGTGCATAGAGGGTTTACATTGTGTTCCCCTCTCCTTTGGTGACATATCTCCCTTTTTTCTTTCTAAAATTTGGATCCTGAAGTTTTCATGTTATTTACATATTTATATAATTATTGTAGATTTTCTTGAGAGGCATATTTCTCCCTTGTAGATGCTCTTCCTTCTCATTTAAGGGATAGCATTCCATCCTTTCCCTCCTTTCTATTCTCACAGCTTCTATATATTGGGGATTGTGTGTGATATTCCCTTTCTCTCTTAAGGAAGTATTCACATATCTTCTCTTCCTCATTATCTTATTCTTCAAAGAGTTGGCACCCCTCTTGAGTCTACCTTTATTTGAGGAAACCCTCTTTGATTTCTTCTTCACTCTTACATATTTAAACTTCTAAAATTTATTTCCTAAATTCTATTGTCTATTGACACAATAGGCTTTGTGTTTCCCATTTGACTCCATGAGTAACATAGTTTCATAACTTTTGAATCTATATTAATTGACATTTCACACTATTTCTTATTTTTCTAACCTTAGTCACATTCTAAATACACACACAAATATATTTGAATACTCGTGGAGTTTGAAAGACCAAAACAGGGGTTTGACTATTTTGGTAATCTCATAAGCAATCCTAATAATTTTTCTTGTCCTTGACATGGGTTTCATGTTGATCTCTCCTCTTCAAATTCAAAATTATACTTAGTGGTTATGTCTTTCTAACCTTGCATTGTCATCTCAATTATCTTCTTTATATATTCTGATTTATGTACATTCTAGTATTTTTCTCTTGATATCTTATGTTCATTTTGTTAGAATTTTGAGTCACAAAAAAAATTGTACATAGAGGATGAATCCATAGAAGACAAACTCTTTCATGATTGTGGTAGTGTCCTTGCTCCTTTTATCTATAACTTGAACCAACATATAATGTATACTCAACAAAAGAAACTAGAGGTTTGGCATCTACATCACAACTATTTAATCAAGTTACATGTTCTTTGTCCTTCCATTTTACTTTCTCCAACTAGAATATAGATCATTTTTGTTCTTTCTTGTTCCAAATCTAAATGAAAGAGTTAAGTTAATCTAAGATTATTTAATACTCTTTTTTTTTATTTTATTGTTTGTGGATCCTAGGCTATTAATAGAACCTTGTTTAATTAACACAAATAAAAGAATAGTTTAATCCTCTTTCACATTAAGGTAAACTTAAAATTATATCTTTAAGTACTTCACAAAGATTGATCTTAATAGTGGCTACCAACAAATCATGATAAGAGAGGGAGATGAATGGAGAACAACCTTCAAAACTAAAAAGGGCTTGTATTGATGCAAGAGAATCCCTGGTTGTAGAACAATCTTGCATCAACCAAAATTTGCATTTTTTTGTTTCTTTCATTTTCCAGATCATTCCAGTTCAGTTCAATCAGTAGCAGTTTTAGCATTTTGTACCGCATTTTGCCGCATTTGTATTTCAAATCTTGTGGAGAATGACTTAGAATCTAGACATCATTAGGCACATCATATCCAAAATTTGGATCATTTGGATTAGTTTCCAAAAAGATATCACAATCAGAAGATCAACTATTTTCTCAGAACAGAGCATTTAGACAGTTAGTTGAAGGAGAAGGATTGCAGAGAACTTCCATGACTTGTGGAGCTAAATGAAACATCACTCAAGGTACTTTGGGACATATATGACCTTCCTTGAGATCCGCATCAAGTTTCCATCATTTCCGGGGGAGTACCAATTGTTTAAGGCCAACATGTTCATTCCTACACATTACACCTTCATTGGATATTGTAACTTCTTCCTTGGCCGATGCGGAGGATTTCTTGAGCTTTGTAGATGATATATAATCATGTATTAGATGCATAGGAAAGAAGTTAGTCAGTGATAGTTAGTTCATAAGTTAGATTTTCTTCTGTAAGGTGCTTCAAAGCTATATCTTGCATATTTGTTGTACTGGAATTTAGGCTTATGAGCCCTTGTTTTGTAGCCCACATGTTGCCATCATCTAAATCTTTTGAATCTATGATATATTGAGCATTTGAATCATTCATTGCATTCAATAATTGAGTTGCTACCATTATGTTTACTCTTGTTGCACGGCCTGGATAGTTCACTTTGTGTACCCTTCGATCGTGACTACACCATTTATGAATGACTTCTTATGCCATTTGGTTTGACAAATGCACCAAGCACCTTTATGAGATTGATGAAGTTATGAGGT
Source organism: Cunninghamia lanceolata (assembly GCA_027924645.1). Lineage (NCBI taxonomy): Eukaryota > Viridiplantae > Streptophyta > Pinopsida > Cupressales > Cupressaceae > Cunninghamia > Cunninghamia lanceolata. Next base: position 3,769,628 of record BSBN01000378.1, on the reverse strand, counting down.
ATTGAAACATTTTCTAGTAAAGATTGTTATTGTTTATCTTGATGACATTCTTATTTAAGTAGAGCAAAAGAGGAACATTTGGAGAATATTAGGATGGATTTATGGAAGTTGCAAGAAGATATATTGTCATGCCCACATTTCCCATGCGGCCACGACACACAAACACACCTGTCATGCCCACATTTGCCATGTGGTCATGACACGAACTACGAAAAACTTTTCTACCTATCCCTAGGAACCCCCTCGCATGCATCTGCGTGCTCAGTGGCAGTACGCATAGGCGTAGACATGTCAATGTAATCGTGATGGTGAAGGCCGCCTAGGGGGTATGCGACACGAAGTGTGTCGCTCTTAGGGTTAGACCGTTTAAATCTGAACCCTAGTTTCCTAGGTGAAATGATTTCAAAATTCAACCCTAGCTTGTCTCAAATCGATAAATGATTAATTATGATGACAAGATGGTGCGTGATTAAGTTGGGATGGTAGATTAAAATTAAATATCACAACGCATGATTAAACCCTAAAAATCTAGTGCAATTCCGGCAACATAACATGTTTTCGTTAAACGCAGAAGTAAAATATTAACATAGTTCCCAACAATAAAATAAATTTTTAAAGGTAAAATTAAATACAACCTAAGAGCAAATTTTAAATAAAACACCAATAGGAAACTAAATAAAAAAATGATTAATTATTATTAAATTAGTAGCGATATAACGATAAAAAAATAATTTGATAAATAAAAAAACGTCCAGTCGCCAATTCCATTCAACCAGAAAATCGAGTTCGTTATTAAATATAATTCGATATTATATTTAATATCTCACTCAAGGAATTAATGGGTGAGGGAGGAGGGTTTAATTAACCCTTCTCCTAAAAATAATTATAATAAAATTGACTTAAATATCAACGTAAAATTTAATGATGAGAAAACTCAATAATTAAATCAAATGCAAAGTAATTTCACATTCAATTATTGAAAATTAATAAAAATAATATTAATACATCTGATATAATTAACAACGTAAAAATTAAGGATAAATTAACTCAACAATTTAAAACGACAACAAGGAAGGAATTTCTCACAAGACGAATAAAATAGATCCCCTCCTCAATTAATTTCAAAACACAATTTAACAAAATCAGATAGTACCATTTAAATCCTTTGCAAACATTAGATTTAAATTTAATAATAAATAAACAAAAAAAAATATAGTTTCCCAAGTGATAATTTTAAACAAGAGGAATAGAGGTTTTTTTTTTGGTTTAAATTTAAATAAAATTTAAAACCCACTACCTCATTTAGTCCTCCCAATTAAAATATAAAAGAAATTTTAAATCTAAAAGCCCCAATTTTCAAATCTAAAATTGTAATCTATCTTCATGTAGTTGCCCTAATTAAAATACACTAAGTTCCCATATGAAAGAAAAGAAAACCTATTCTTATTTTCTAAGTTCTCCCTTGTGTTGCCCTAACTCCTCTTACATTCTCATTCTCTCTATTTTTTTTTTGTTTTCTTCCTTGTGCAGGGCTAGGGTTTGGAGAGCCAAGGAGGCCATGGGGGAGCTTGCTCCTACCTCCACGGAGGTATTTACAGTAACAATGTTACCAAAATATGTTTTTATTTTAAAATCATGTAGATATATTTCTATAAAAATGAATGTTGTTTGGTAGGCTAGGAATGATACCATATGAATTTTTGAAAGTTAAAGCATAGAGGCCGAACGGCGGCGGCGCTGCTGCATGGAGGAGGATGGCCACGGTGGAGGGGCGCCACAAAAGGGAGAACTGGAGGAGGAGCGGCTGCTGCGGGCGGATGGCGGTTAGGGTGGCGTTGTGGGTGGTGCGGACAGCGTGCAGAGGGAGTTCGGGCCGCGGGGGTAATGGGGACTGCAGGGAGAATAGGGTATGGGGTGTGGGGGAGGCGGAGCCCCCACCCACAGTCCCCCCTCCTATTTTTTTTTTTAATTTATTTTCTTTTTTTTTATATATTATTTTAATTTTTAATTATATTCGTTTGTATATATATATATATCTACATATATATACTTTCTTGGAGGGATATATACAGTTGACCAAAACAGCATATTACATATTTAAATATTTTTTTTTCTTTACCCTATTTACTTAGTTTTAAAAAAAAAGTATATTTACACTTTATATATATATATATATATATATATATATATATATATTTATGAGGGTGTATACACACTATGAAATAAATACAGCAAAGAAGTATACTCTAATAGACTTTCTTCCACACTATTATATACTAACATAGTATTTTTTTTTTAAAGAATTCACAACCAACAATTACAGATATGTATGGCACCCATTTTTTTACAGCAATAACAACTTGAGTAGTAATGCTATCACTCCAATTTTTTTTTTGTAAAGGAATAACAACCAACGAATACAATTGTGTATAGTACCATTTCCACAGCAACAACAATTTGAGAAGTAATGCTAACACCTCAATTTATACATGAAACAGGACAATCTCACTTCACTCCTTTTTTTTTTGCATAATGTACTAAGAGGTGCAAATTACTTTAATCTTCTTTATAATAGTTCAACCTCCCAATCTGCATCTAATGGAAAGAACTTCCAAGATATTTAATAGAATTTACTTTACTGAAATGCCTTTCTTCTTTCTTTTTAACCACTACCTTCACTTACACATTCATACATATATTTTTTCAATGAGGAAACAATGACAGCAGAATTAATTCTGTTTCTCATACATTTCACATTCTACAACTCACAGAATAGTAAGATAACTTTATTTTTAGATAAATCAAGACCTTGCTTGCATTACACCACCTTTGGGCAGCCAACACCATAAAACTAAAACTAGTCAACATAATACAATAAGGCCATATTGGCCATGGCTCCAATAGCCATCACAAAGGGACTATAAGAACACCAACATGAGCTCCATAACTACTTCATTTCACCACTCAAAAACCTGCAAGCTACACAACAACAAGACAACAGAAACCTGCCACTATGAAAGGAAAAGCTCTCCTCCCTACCGTAGACCCGCAAGAGGGTCACCCCCAAGCTAGGGAGGTAGGGGTTTCACATAGGGTTTCATTCCACAACAAGAGCACTCACAAATAACACAAAAACAATACAACCCCATAGGATTAACACAATACTCAACTCATAAAAATGAGTTTGGTGAGGGTAGGGAATAGACCTCTCAACTTAAAGGGCTCCCAAAAGAAAAGAAAATCTCAACTCCTGGCCTCAAGCCAAAATCCCAAAACACCACAATCCACAAGAATCACAAACCAATTTGCATGGCACTCTTGCCATTCAGATATCTCCTCCTCGAATGATAATAAGCCCTCAAGGCATAAACACATACTGTGGGAGAGCCCCCAAGGATTGTTCCTCTCCCCTACCCATACAAGTTGAGCTTTACCTCCATTGGAGGTGCTCTCACCATAACACCCAACCCAACATCAAATGCAAAACATCACAATGCAAACAAACTTACAACCAAAAATCCAAACATGGAGCATCATATAAGCAAAGCAAGAAGCAAGTTAAGAGGCCTACCTTCAAGGCCTTGACAATGGAAGTAGAAATTGGTGAAGAGCTCCAATCCTTCCCAAGCCTTCCAACTTTCAGAATTTCTCCAACCTTCTCTAACTCCTCCAAACTAGAATAGAAAATTAAAATTTGCAAGAAGTCTCAAATTGCAAGGAAAAAGAATAGGAGAGAAGAACCCCCACTCCTCTACAAGAGGAGCTACTATAGGCCATCCACTTGGCCTTGAGGGAATGGGAAAGTGACATTTTTCACCATCTCCTCCCTCCTCCAAAACCACTTGTAAGAGTGAGAAGGTAAGGGGATGACAAATGTCCTCCTCTCACTCCACCTCCATCTCCACCTCATCCTCTTGTGCTTCCACACAAGTGGGAGGGGGACAAATGGTGAGTTGGATTCCCACTCACACCTCAAGAAGACAAGAGTCTTGAGTGGTGCTCCCACTTACTTGGGAGTTTGGGAGGACTCTTGGAGACCTCCCAAGTCTTCCTTGGGGATGATTCCCAAAACTTAGGGATGGGAGATGGGTTCTTCCCAAGGAAAGACCCATCCCTCATCTTCCCTCTTTCCAAATTCGTCACTTTTACTCAAGCATGGTTTAGGGTGACCTGAGGTGAGTCAAAACTAGGGTTAGGTGGTCCAAGTTGACCCTAGACTCATGGTTGATCACCTAGGGTAACTTTTGGGACCGTAGGGTTCATGAAAAGGGTTAAAAATTCACATTTAAATGGCCCAAAAAAATAATAAAAATACCAAGTGGCATAAATCAAATAAAATTTACAACACTTAATATTAATCAAAAATAAGGAAAAGAAAAGGTACTAAGGCTAAAAAATAATTAAAATTAAACCAAGCACAATAAATCATCATTCAATTACACACGTGATCCTTATCCCTCTTGGGAATGGATCGGCTTAACAAGGGATAACATGGTGTGAATCCTACCTCTGATTTTCCGTGGCTAGGGAACATAAAACCTGCACATCTCGATCAAGTGTCAGTCCTATCATGAATAGTCATAGCCGAAGCAACTGAAATTAATTTCATGCAATCGAAATGAACATCAATGCACAACTCCAAATTAAACTGCATTTTCCATCACATGTCAAATAGTCCATATCACATAAATAACTAGAATCTCATAACAAAATAACATCCAAATATAAATCCCATATATTGAACCACAACATATCATCCAATATGACCGAATCAAATCACATGTATCGAATCAGTGAGATAAAACATCAAGTCTGCATAATTAAACATAGTACTAAGGTTTGATAGTGTCATCTATTGAATAGCATAATGATCAAAATATGGGAGGTAAAATAATCGGCCTCACATATATTGCTGATTAATTTTAAGAAATGTAATTTCATGAGGAAAGAATTGGTATATCTATATTTTGTTATTACTAGTGAGGATTTGAATATGGATCCTAAAATGGTGAGATCCATAGTTTAATGGCCTACACTTAAGAGTATGGTTAATTCTAGAAGCTTTCATGGTTTAGTCAATTTATACAATGTAAGATTATTTGTAATTTTAGTGGCATGTGTGCTCCTATTACTAAAATAATGAGAGGGGATTGAAGAGATTTCTAGTGGACTCCTATTGTATAAATAAGTTTTGAATTTTTAAAAAAGGAAATTCATTAAGCAACTAGTTCTTGCAATTCCAAGTTTTAACAACATATTTCAACTAAATTGTGATGCTAGTAGTAGAGTTACTAGAGCATTTTGATGTAAGAGGGATAACCCATATGCCTATTTCGATGAAAAATAAATAAATCTAATAGGAAGTATTCAATGTTTGATCAAGAGTTATATTCCAATACCTAGGCATTAAATATGTGGAGGCACTACTTGCTTCCATAGGATTTTTTGTATACTAGTCATCAGGATTTACAATACATCAATTGTCAAGGAAGATAAAATCAAAGGCATATGAAATGGGTAGAGTTATTTTAAGTATTTTATTTTCCTATCAATCATAAAACTTGGAGTACTAACAAGGTGGTAGATACATTAACTAGGAGGAGTTTGCTTCTTGTGGAGATGAGAGTTGATTCTATAAGATAAAAAGTGAAGAAAAAGGTGTTGATTCGAAAAGATGCATGATATACCAACTCAAGGAGGAAACCGAAAAGGTTCTACAACAAAGGGCGACTAAATAGACTAGAAGCAAAGAGTATGTTGAATAATTTTTAAAATGAAAGAATATACTAAATGAGGATGCTACATAGGTGAGGCTAATGAACATAAAAAAAATTGTTTCAACCCTAAGATCATACTAGGCACTATGTGAGTAGGAGCTCACTTTCTTTTCCTACCAAAGTGTTTGATGCAAGAGCATCTTGGCGAGACAAGTACTTAGCATCAACAAAAAATATAATTTGTGTTTCCTTGTTTTTGTGGTCTTTAGGTGTGGGGGAGATCAATTTATATTTAAAATTCTTATTCAAATTCAAATTCAAGGACATTTAAATTTGAATAACCTTCCCTCTCAAATTGGTGCCCTAGACTTGTGGATGATTCCACCTGCATCAAAAGCCAAAGCTTTGTAATTCAAACACTAAAATTGCATGAGTTGAGGATCTTGTTGACTTCAACTTAAATGGACTCTCAATTCGCATGGCATGCTATGTTTCCCAATCCATGCATCCATTTTAAAGAAAGATGCTTTTGGAAGGATTTTTGCATGTAAGTTTGAATATGCATGTTATGTTGACTAAATCTTGTTGAAGACTCACATTTTTTGCATGAATCTTTAAAATCCCCATAGATAAGGGAACACATTTTTGACTTATCTCAACTCTTGAATAGAATCAACATATTGGGGTTGAATTCAATTGTATGACACTTGTTTGTGGAGTTTTTCTCCTATTTTGTCTCATGCTTGCTCGTGGCACCTTATTGAAGGGTTTTATAAGAAAATAAGTGAGATGAAGTTGCAAGGTTTGTTGGCAATATATGTTGCCATTTATGTCAACATAGTATATGGAAATATAAGGACAAACTTGTACATAGGTAGAGTCAACATGGTCAAGGCAAACTAGTCTGGGAAAAGAGAAAATAGTCTAAGTATGGTGAGGTGATCAGTTTTGTGTCTGAGCATGATGTGGAGGTAAATACTCATGTCCTTGCATGTTTCAAGTATCCCTACATGTATATCACATCAGTTTGGAGTACCGCACTTAATGATAAATACTAGAAATCTAAGGCATTCACAGTGCATATCCCAAGGTAGAGTAACATTTTTTTTGGTCCGCATTTCTCCATAGAGAAAGATTTGATCTTGCAGTTCTAAAGATAATTTTATCCAAGTATTGACATGATATATCCAAGTTTTTAGGTCTTCACATCTTCAGCAGAAAATGTTACAAGGGACAGAGTACCGGTTACTACTTAGACAGGGTAAAGCAATGATGGAGACTTAATGGAATGCTTTGCATTCCTTTGGAAGATATTAGGTTGTCATGCAGTTCTGAGGATAGGCCCAAAGATGTATAAGGGATGCTATGATGAAGTATCAAGTGGTCTAGTGGTCCACAAAGTCAACAATCAAGTAACAAAGGCAATGCAAACTGTTCTAGAGCCTGAATACATATGTTTGAGATTTTGTGGGAGATGAAATGTATGTAGATCAGTCATAAAAGTTTGTGTGGAGGTTTTAGATGTTCCAATATATCTTAGGTTTAATCCACATGTAGATATTCCTTGTTTTCCTATATCACAATGCTATGTCTTGAGTTATGAAGTGTCACATGTGGTCTGGAATGCTCTATTTCCTACAATTCATCATGTTTCTTATTTTGTGGATATATAGGTTGATATGATACTTCAAAAGAAAGGTGAATGGAGGATGTTAAGATTGTACATGATTGAATTCTTGGTCCACATGAAGATTTTCTCTTCTCCCCAGTAGTGTGAAGATGAACAGTTAGCAGTTTTGAGCAGTTTGAGCCGACAGGTTAAGTCTCTGGTATGTGTAGTAGATCTTGACCTATTGCTTTGATTTTGGAATATGTGAAGAGATGTGTTTCAAATACTTTCATGAAATCCTAAGGTCTACAACAAGTTTTTCTTATCATACTGTATGCATTAAGGTCATCATGTGAAGAGTTACACGTTTCATCCAATGATGTTTGTGATGCTGACCTAATTAGTGTTTTAAAGTGTTGCAGAGGATATTTATAGAAGATCAAATTCATTTGTGAGATAGAGATATGAGTGCGAATATAATATAGTAGAGGGCAAGATATGAAGTGTGCAAAATTAGTTTGAAGGCATGTTTTGAGCAGAAAAAGAAGACTGCATTATTAGCATAAGTCAGATGTCTATTTTGCAGCAGCCCATTTATCTATCTTTGTAAAACCTAAAAGGTGAGCAAAATATTTAGGGAGTAGTAGCTTCCTTAGGTTCTACCCTAAATCAAAGTTATAATTGTTGTAAGCAAAAAGTATAGGGAGTAGTAGCTTCCTTGGGTTGCAGCCCAAAAACAAAGTTGTAACATTTTTGTAGTGAGCATAATATATTGTGAGCTAACACTCACCGTGGTTTTTCCCTGTTTTAGGGTTTTCCACATAAAAATCCTAGTGTTCTTGTGTTGATTCTTGTGTTTCAAGATTTACTTTCTGCTATTTAATTTATTTAGTTTTATCTGCAAATATTTGTTTAAGTTTTAGTGTGTTGATTCACCCCCTCTCTCAGCACTTCATTGTGTTCAACAATTGGTATTAGAGCTAAGTGCCTTTGAGAAGCCTAACAACTGAGGTAGAACCTGCACTTGAACACATGGAATCTAAAGTTATGGACAATGATGTATTTGTACAAGAATCAGATCTAGAAGCAATGGAACTTGAAGGTTGGGATCTTGATCTAAATGAGTGTGAAGTAGACCTTGAAGGAGAACTCAAGTCAGCCCTTGATGAACTGGATGAAGCAAGAGAACTGAATATAGAATATGAAGACATGCTTGAGAAAGCAAAGGAGACAATTGACAAATTGAAGACAAAGGCCAAAGAATCTAAAGAAGAAATTGGCAAACTAAAAACTCTAATAGAAGGAGATAAAGGAGGTGACACAAAGCTCAAGGAGGCAAAAGAAAAGATCTCAAATTTGAAAGTCATGGTTGAAGAAGAAAAGAGGATTGAATATTGCTTAAATATCAATCTCTATGAGAAATTAGCTGAATGTTCAAATCTTGAGGAAGAAGTTGTCACTCTGAGGAAAGAACTGGAAAAGGCAAAAGAAAAGATTGACAAAGGACTAAAACTAAAAGGAGGATCTGAAATCCTTGATGAGATAATTAACTCTCAAAAGCCAACAAAAGAAAAAACAGGCCTTGGTTTTGAAAAGGGGAAGATTCCTATGATTAGTACTTCTACAAATTTATATGATAACTTACAATTAGGAGGAAAGTCTAAAATAAAGAAGGCAGAAGCCTGCACTGAAGATCCTACGAAGAATGCCTCCAGAGATACAAAAGAAGATGAATTCACTCTTGTCTGGAGACAAAGGAAGACTATGAAGAAGAATTTCAAAAAGCATGCACCTAAACAAATTGCTCCTATTAGGTATCCTTAAGGTTTCAATGGTAATTGCTATGCTTGCAATAAATTTGGTCACAAAGTTGTTGATTGTAGGAGTAAGTTAAATAAGAACTCTATAAGGTGTTATGCTTGCAATAAGATGGGACATAAGGCTAATAAATGCAAAAGTAAAATGTCAAGGAGTAATAGGGATAATGCTCAACCCTTTCATGGATACCGTTACACTTGTAACAAGTTTGGCCACAAGGCAGCTAATTGCAGATCTAAGGTGAGGAGAAATGGTAATGCTCAACAATCAAATTTCACCTGTCATAAATGCAATCAAACAGGGCACTCTGAAAGGAATATAAGGCTTGCTCCTCAAAACAAGGTTGATATTGCTCAACAAAAGAAGGAAATGAGAAAAGTATGGAAGGATAAAGAAGAATGTGAAGGTTTCAGACCTCTACCTAGTGTAGATTGATCCTCCAATAACTAAAAGAATGAAGTACTAATTTAGGGGGAGTTACAACTATAAGTTTCTTCAAAATAAATGAATGTGATGTTGAATTCCTTAGCATTCTGGCTAAAATTTGTACGAACACATTAAGATGATGACATGATGAGACTTGGTCAAATTTCTAGAGCAATTGGTTAATTTGTGGAGGATTATTGTATGATTATTGGTTTCTTCATATGAAAAGGGTGAACTAGATCAAAATTGGAAGGGTAATTAATGCAGAGCAAAATTGGTTGGTGAAAGGGCTATATAGGCATTGTTTGATCATTTTTTATCTCATTTGAATGGAGCTAAGCAAGTTGAAGAGATAAACAAAGAAGAAGATTCTCAACTAGTGTTGGAGCAAACCTTATTCTCTGTATCTTCAGGTATTTCTCAATTTCACTAATTAAAACCCTAGTTCCTGAAGATACTATAATGGCGACACCAGTTGTGATAGATGTGGTTGAGAGGCCAAGGTGAAGATTTAAGAGAAGCATACATTTAAGTCCACCATGACCGATGAAGTTAGCACCTTCTCACATGTTACTACAAATGTGTTGCATTCTGAAGACGTTTGGATATATATTCATTCACCAATAGATGAATATGATCATCTAAAACTTGAACAGTTCAAGAATGATAATTTGTTGGGAGATGACTTTTAGTTGAAACCTGAATTTGCTAACCTTGTTGCTAAGCACCTTGATATCTAGAAGGGTTTTCCAAATCTCTGATATGAAGAAGCTTGGGTGAGAATAGCCCTAAGTTGAATTCATGGAGACTTCTTCTATTTAGATCACCCCTATCTAATCACTAAGGAAGCTATAAAGGTTGTGACTAGTTTATGCTCCTCCGGACTAGTGCCTATTCTGAAATCAGTTAATAATGAAGAAGTGATGAAGCTCACCGAAGCAAAGTTTGACAAAAGGACATTAACTGTAGATGATATTGAATATTTGGGGGTCCTGTATGCAATGATGAACATTGCATACAATATTTACTACACTAATAGGGAAAACTTTGCCTCCACAATAGCAATATATACAACCTATCAAATGGTCAACGAAGGAAAATTTTTTGACCTATGTGAGCTCCTACGGCAACAACTATTGGACAATCTGAAGAGGACAAAAGAATCAAAATATAAATTCTGGTATGGCTCTTTGATCATATGTCTCATGTTTTACTTTTTGAAAGAATTGCCTAGTATGAAGGGGATGGTCTAGAAAATAGATACTCTGGTTACTCATCAAGTTAAGGATTATATGCTTAGCTTTCTAGATCATAAGAACTATGACACAATGTTCTAGGGGTTTTTCAAGACCTTTCAAAAGAACATGCAAATAAGGGAGAGAATCCCATCAAAAGTTGTCAACAAATATAAGAATGATATAACATTTATGGTTGACAAAGATAATTGTTATATGGAGGTTGTTGAGCCAAGGACATTCTAGATTACAACCTTACCATATGAGGTTACATAATTTGATTTGATAGGTTATGTTGATATGCTACTAAGCAAACCTAAGGACTCTTCCACTAAAATATTGGCACATATGATGAAATCAACAAATTAGTTAAAAGAGATGTAGAGGAGAAAGAAGAAAAGATAAAATCTAAGGCAGAGAAAATGAAATTTGACCTAGAAAAGATACTCAAATCTCCTGAAGGCTTAGCAAGAGAAGTACAAACCATTTCCTCTGCACAACTGCCATGAAGAACAAGTAAATCAACATCAGCTACAACCACTTCTTTAGTTCCCTCCAGATCTTCATTGCTTATCAAAAGAAGTACCATAGAAATCCCTAAACAAACTCAGGCCACTGAGAAGAAGCCTAGATAGAAGAGTCAAGCTAGAAGAGGCAAGATAAATCCTATAAATATTGAAGAAGAAGAAAATAAAGAAGAAGATATTGAGGTTTGGAAAGAAAAAAGAAAAGAAATAGAGAAGAAACTAAAGAAGGAAAGACCTCAAAGGAGAAAGGAAAAGGAAAAGAAAAGAAGGGTAAGAAATCTGATTATGTACCCTTACAACTTGAACCCACAGTTAATGCAATCATAGAAAATGGTGCTCTGAAAGAAATTGTTGAACTCTATGATGAGAGGTTGTCAAATAACAAATATACTATTGAGGAGGCAATATTCAAATATATTGGAGCCTTAAATGTTGCTTTGATTGAAATCAGTCATCAATTGCCTAAGAGTCTTGTTGAAGTTCTTACTAAAAGGAGGAATGAAGCTATGGATAAAGATGTTGAGATGAAAAATTGGGCTCTTGAAAAGGTTTGTCCTTCCATCTCTAAGGAAGAAAGGGTCAAAATAGATAAAACTATAGCAAAAGTGTGTAGGGCTAAAAGAAGATTGAATATTCTAATGTCAAAAGACTATGAAGAAATAAAGAGATTGGAAAAGGAAACACTAAAGAAAACTATTAAAATTCTTAAGGAGATGAAAATTGAGGGGGGAATAATTGAAGATATATTTGATCAGTCTACCTTTGAAGGCAATGAGGAAAGTAGTGACAAGCCTAAGAAGAATGAGGAGATTGCTCCTCCTGAAGATATTGGAGCACCAGATACTGAGGGTCAAGATAAAGCAAGTACCCCTCCTTCAGATAATACAAACATAGGTACGAAACATGACAATTCTCCTTCAGAGAATATAAGGAAGGATGAGAAAAGACAAGAAGATAATCCTGAGGAGAAGTAGAAAGAAAAAGCTTCAAAATGAATGAGGAACAAAAAGATAAAGAGGATAAGGAAGAAACAAAGGAGGGAGAGCAATCAGAAGGATTAGAAGATATAGGTCAAAGTACATCAGAGATAGATTCTTTCAAAGACCTATTAAACTTAAAAATACAATTTCAACCAATCATCACCCCTCAACTACTGCAGATTCCAACTCATGAAGGACAAATTGACTTGACAAACATCTCTCCTCTTCACAAATTGCAGCTTGGTGATATATTGCATGCCTCTGCAAGGAAAGAGTTTTTACAAGAGAACTTGAATAAATCTAGTGTGGTAGAGGATGTTGTGAAAGTGATTCAAGAAGGGTTACCAGAGGTAACCATTGACCCCTCTCTGCCTCTAGAGAAAAAGATTAAGTTGTTAATGGATTCCTTTAAAGATTATTCTTCCTACATAAAGCAAAAAGTAGAACAAGAGGCATCAAAAAGAATATGTGATAAGATAATGGCTGAGATGATTGATAAATGTGTTAATGCACATAATAAACTTAGAGAAGTTTTGAAGAAGTTCAAAGATTGCATTGATGAGGCCGCCGCATTATATCTATTCTGCCTAAATTAGAAAAACTCAACAAAGAATATCAAAGCTCAAATGGATACCATTGAGGCACAAATCATTCAGATGGCTGGTGTGTATGATTTGTCTAAGGACAAAAATGGAGTAACAAGAGATCAATTAGAAAACCTTCATGCATAGTTATATCAACTGCAGGACCAAAGAGAAAACCTGAAGAAACATTTTGGTTAGTTGAGAGAGGTAGTGAATTTGAGACTTGCCTCATTGTTTGGTCTGCTAGGGGAAGCAAAAAAGTAGATCAAAAGATGAAAACCCCAAGCAACATAGAGGAAGTTGAGGAGCTATACATGCAGTGTGAATGCCAGAACTATATGCTTGCCTCAAAAAGTGCCAACTAGACTGCAACTCTTCAACAACTCAAGGTAGCCTATAAGGCCATTATACCATCCAAATGAGTTGTAAGATTAATATAAATAAGAAAATTTTGATGTATATAGTCTTACGAAGGATAGTAGAGTCACACCATGCAGATAGCATCTATTTTTGAGGAATCTTCATCTCAGGGGAGTACAGTTTTAGAAATCATTTTGTAAGGGGAAGTCTACATAGTTTTTGAATTGATACAAGCAAAGGAAATCAATCTCTTTGTCCTTGATGTCAAAGGGGGAGAGAGAAATATATATCTAAGGGGGAGTATATGTTTCCATCAATGACAAAAGGGGAGATTGTTGGCAATATGTATTGTCATTGATGTCAACATAGTATATGGAAATATAAGGACAAACTTGTACAGAGGTAGAGTTAGCATGGTCAAGGCAAACAAGTCTGGAAGAAGAGAAAATAGTCTAATTATGATGAGGTGATCAGTTTTGTGTCTGAGCATGATGCAGAGGTAAATAATCATGTCCTTACATGTTTCCAGTATCCCTACATGTATATCTCATCAGTTTGGAGTACCGTAGTTAATGATAAATACCAGAAATATGTCTAAGGCATTCACAGTGCATCTCCCAAGGTAGAGTAACATTGTTTTGGTCCACATTTCTCCATAGAGAAAGATTTGATCTTGCAGTTATGAAGACAAGTTTATCCAGGTATTGAAATGATATATCCAAGTTTTTAGGTCTTCACATCTTTAGCAAAAAAAGTACAAGGGATGGATTACCTGTTACTACTTAGATAGGGAAAAGTAATGATGGAGACTTAATGGAATGCTCCGCATTCCTCTAGAAGATATTAGTTTGTCATGTGGTTCTGAGACAGACTCAGAGATGTATAAGGGATGCTATGATGAAGTATCAAGTGGTTTGGTAGTCCACAAAGTCAGCAATCAAGTAGCAGAGGCAATACAGACTATTCTGAAGCCTAAATACATATGTTTGAGCTTTTGTGGAAGATGAAATGTATGTATATCAATCATAAAAGTTTTTACAGAGGTCTTCCACATTCCAATATATCTCAAGTTTAATCCACATGCAGATATTCCTTATTTTCTTGTACCGCAATGCTATATCTTGAGTTATGAAGTGTCACATGTGGTCCGAAATGCTTTGTTTCCTACAGTTCGTCATGTTTCTTGTTTTGCGGATATATAGATTGATATGATACTTTAACAGAAAGGTGAATGGAGGAGGTTGAGATTGTACATGATTGAATTCTTGGTCTACATGAAGATTTTGGCTTCTCCCTGGTAGTGTGAAGATGATCAGTTAGCAGTTTTGAGTAGTTTGAGCTGACAGGTTAAGTCTCTGGTATGTGTGGTAGATCTTAACCTATTGCTTTGACTTTGGAATATGTGAAGAGATATGTTTCAAATACTTTCATGAAGTCCTGAGGTCCATAACAAGTTTTTCTTATCATATTGTATGCATTAAGGCCGACCTATGAAGAGTTACATATTTTATCTAAGGATGTTTATGATGCCAACCTAATTAGTGTTTTGAAGTGTTGTGGAGGATATTTATAGAAGATCAAATTCATTTGTGAGATAGGGATGTGAGTGGGAATATGATATATTAGAGGGCAAGGTATGAAGTGTGTAGAATCAGTTTGAAGGCATGTTTTGAGAAGAAAAAGAAGATTACATTATCAGCATAAGTTAGATGTCTATTTTGTAGTAGTTCATATATCTATCTTTGTGAATCCTAAATGCAATGAGTAGAATATTCAAGGAGTAGTAGCTTCCTTGGGTTCTACCCTAAATCAAAGTTGTAATTGTTGTAAGCACAAAGTACAGGGAATAGCAACTTCCTTGGGTTGCAACCCAAAAACAAAGTTGTAACATTTTTGCAGTGAGCATAATATATTGTGAGCTAACACTCGCCATGGCTTTTCCCTGTTTTAGGGTTTCCCACATAAAAATCCTGGTGTTCTTGTGTTGCAAGATTTACTTTCTACCCTTTAAGTTATTTAGTTTTATCTACAAATATTTGTTTAAGTTTAAGTGTGTGTTGATTCAACCACCCCCCCCCAGCAACTCATTGTGTTCAACAAGGTTACCTCTTCCATTATTTTTGTTAGTTGAAGCTATTAAAAAGGTTCTATTTTAGGTTGAAAGGAACATGGTGAAGAATGTTACAAGTATTGTCATTCTCCCACACATAGTGTGCTTAAACTATAACATTTTGAAGTCACCAAATTATTTAAGTTCATTAGTTTGAATTTATAAGGTGTTGTATTACATTTATTTATCAATTTCCCTAAGGTATATGCTTCCAAAGTATTTCTAAGGGTGTTCTATGTAATTTTGTTGTCAAATTATTAATGAAAACAACATTTCCTCACACCTTATGAGTCTAAAATTATTCTAGTTATAAGGTTTTCTATTCTAAATCATTTTTTGATTAAAAAAAATAGTTTTGTGAAGTATATTGAATGTCTCAAGTAGCCCTTTAACTACCTAGAGAAGTATTTGTTAAAAAGTATAAAGCAAAATTGTTGAATCTCAACTCAAAAGTCACCTAGAATAAAGACTAGGTTTGGCAATTTTAATCTTTGGAGTTTGATCCAAGTGTATAGACTATGTAATTAGATTATATAGAAGTTTCAGCCTTAAGAAATTTTTTGTTTAAGTGTTGTTGCAATGGAAAGATCATTAATTTGTCACCCTAACCTTGTCTACATCATATTGTCACTAACATTCTTATTATTGAGATTTTAGGTAGTGTCTTGTGCTACACAAAGACTTTTAACCATACCTAGATAGATCTTGATCACACTACATGCTTGAAATCAAGTGGACTTATATTACATTTTCCCATTATTAGAGTTGTGTGTCCATATTAAACATGCCATATCACATTTTTGACATTTAGTGGAGTCACATGGCCATATCAAACATGTCATGTCACATTTCTTATTTTATTTTGCACAATTGAGTGTAGTCACATGGTTGTATTCATCATTCCATAGTGCATTGTTACAATTGAGTAGAGTATTTTCATATCTCTTTCCATACAAGTAGAATTTCTAATCCCTCTCTTTTTCTCTACTTATTTTTTGCATATAGATAAAATTACTAGTTATTTATGCCTATTTCACTTACATGATAAAAGATACCCATCACATATATTTTATCTATTTTCTAGGTTCCCATGGAGTGCTCACCCTAGGAAGATGAGCACATGAAGAATCCAAGAATGGACCATCACTTTACATGGACCAAATATCCTTTTGTTATGTTTATATATATACTTTTCTTGTTAGCTGAGAATGTTCATATACTTTGAAATACATTCTCATTTTAGATTCACATGCAACTCAAAGTGGAGATAAAATGTAAAGGTTAAATTTACTTATCCATGCTAATTCCCATTTAGTTTTGGGCTCATTTTGATGGAATGACTTAATATAATTACATATTGACAACTTGTACACTTTAATGCTAATTTTAGCTTGTGATTTAATGCTTATCCCTACCTATTCCACATTCATTTAAACTTTGTTTTGTACATTCACACTTATCCCATCCTTATTTAACACATACTCCCATTTATTTGCAATTATTAGAGATTTATTGTACCTACATTTGCACCCATAGATCCACACATTTACTCCATGAATCAAAACTAGAAATTTCCTATCCTTTGTCAATCTCAGATGCCTCAAGATTGATTTAAGTGGCTTGGGATTGACCCCAAATTTTAAAAAAATTAAATTCAAATTTTAAACCCCCACCCTTTCCTAATAATCATTATGAGACAACTTAAGACATGTTTGTGAAACTTATTATTGTCTTCATATTTAATGAAATTCAATGTGCACTTATTATTATGAGGTCGAACAAGGAACATTCACTCTAGGAAAAAAATTGTTTGTATCTTAAAAGGAATATATCTACATCAAAATATTATAGGGCATTTACACAAATACACATATCTTCAATAATTTGCTTAGAGCCATAAAACTAGTCCACCTAGGGTTGGCCTAGGACAACCTAGCCCTAGTGATCCCACAACTTCCCTAAAGGTGTTCATAAACACCACCTTGCCATAATCAAACAACATGGAGGAAAAGGTGAAGAGGTACCTATTCCTACTTTCTTCTAAATCATTCCTATGAGCCAATTCATTTTTGCATAGTAGTTCATTCCCACAACACTCAAGCTTGATCTCAAGGGGCTCAAATTTGACCCATAGAGATTTATGGGACATTTAACAAACTAAGAGCACTTATTTATGTATCTTGGCATTTGAATTTTGTGCAACATCAACATCAGTGCTCCATTATTGTTTGAACCTAAATACCCTATCTCTTGCATTTAATTTTAAAAAATAATAATCTAATTTATCAACCTAACTCTAATTAAGTCTAGGTTATTATTTATTTAAGTTTATTTAATTAGATTAGATTTATGTAGAGGGATTTAATTCCTTTACAATTATATATGCTAGTTTTATATGTGGTTATCTCTAACACACTTAAATTTCAAATAAATGGAAACTTTTCAAGAAAACGAGTACCTTAAACACATGCTAGTTTTATACATGGATATCTTTTTCATGTACCTTCACATCAAATAAATGAAGCTTTCCACAAGAAAAATGTTTAGATGGAGTCTTTAATGAATGCTATCTTTACACATGGACATCCTTTCTCTAAGGCTTCTTTTCAAGGTCAACAAAGCTATAAAATTAGTTGCTTAGTGACTTTACATGTGCATATCCTTCCTCATGTCATTTCTAACTAAATTTAACAATGTTTACAATGGGATTTATTTTTTATAATAAATGTGATATGACACGTTTGATACAACCATGTGATTGTTGGGGATTAAGGCATTTCAATCTTTGCAAGTTTCTAACATTATATTATTTATTTATTTATTTTTCATATTTTATTTAATTAAAATGGCCTCATATTAGAAATGAGACGTCCCACTTTATATTATGGTACCTTTGTTTCCTTACAATGATTAGTCTTGCAATTAGTTTCCCTTCAAATAATAAAGCATACTTTACTTTAGAAGAAAACTCTAATCTTCACCAAATGAATCTAAAAACTAAGATATGTTATTTATTATCATAAATAACTTCATGCCCTTTAGTAAAAGACCTAACAAAATCCAAGTCTTCCAAATGGAACAAAAGACTAGGAATCCCACAGGTTTCACTTTAAAGTTGACAAATAAAATATCCCATAGGAAGAGACATTACCAATGATTGTAATTTTTTAGATAAGCACTAATTAAATTATACTAGAATAGTTGTTTTCAAGGCTCTTCACAATTCATAGCTTTAATATTCCACTTAACACTTAATGAAATACCTTATTTGAATTAAACTTTTAGACCCATTTGCCAACTTCTCTTCTTTATACACATAATAGCATGTCTTTTCTTTACCATCATACCAAAAAAAAAAATTGATTATCTTGTTTCTTGATTCAAATATGAGGAAGAAACTAGCCAACAAGAAGAAAAGTACAATGCATAAGAAGAAAACATTTTTTAACAAACTTAGAACCTCCCAACAAAAGACAATAGATTACTTTCCATTTAGATATCTTGTTATTAACCTTATCCATATAACCCATCTCTACATGTCTTTAAAAGATGGGTTAAGGGAAAAGGGAATGCTAAGAGATCTGATAATGTTATTAGGTCTAACACATTTCTAAACATTATCCACTAACTAATCAGGATACATATCATTCCAACTCAAAATGCTAGATTTATGAACAACTATTTTTGAACTAGAAGCTTTGTAATAAATATCCATCCTCCTATACATATTAAAATATTCTTTTTCCATTTTAGAAAAAAGAGTAGTGTCAATAGAAAATTGAAGCTCAATCAAAAAGTCCCTAGAAGGAAGGATTGATCCTTTAATAGGACTTAGAGACCAATCCCTAAGACAAAAATAAATAGCTTCAATAGCAATTATAAAAAGAGATCATGCAAGAGGGTAACCTTTCCTAATGGAACTTTGTAAGGGGAAAGAGATATAAAGCTCATTGTTAACACACACTTAAGCAAAAGTGTCCCTAGACAAAACACTGACCATTCTACAAAAAGTCTCCCCAAAACCAAGAGTTTTCATAACCAAAACAATAAAGGGCCATCTAATACAATCATATGTTTTTTTATAAATCAATCAAGGTCATAGAAACATTTTTCTTGGAAAATTTAGTGCAATCCATCCCTTCCTAGCTTGATAAAATGTATCTCCCCTAAACCAACTTTGTTTGAGTGGGAGATATAATTTTGGGTTTTTTTTTAAAATAACTCTTCTAGCTAAAACCTTGGCATAAACCTTATAAGAAACATTAAGTAACATTATAAGCCTCCAGTTCCTTAATTGAGTGGTATCACCATCTTTGGGTAAAACCTTGAACACCTTTATAATAGCACTGCCTAAAGAAACAATAGCCACAACTTCATTATATACTTCAAGCAAACTTATTAATCTACTTAACATTAGCCTTATAAAATTTACCCATAAAACAATCACAACTTGGAGATTTTTTATTTTTTCAAATGAGAAATGACTTCTTTAATCTCTTTTAAAGATAGAATATTGTCAAGAATAGTTTTTTCCTTTGCACCTAATTTACAAGGAATGATAGTTGATACAAGATCTCCATCTTTAGAAACACTTTAATCATGACCTCATATGAAGGTGAAAAGTAAAAAGAATGGAAAGCATTTATAATCTTAGCCTCATCCTCCACTAAAACACCACCAACATCAATTGGCTATATTTTTTCCTTCTTTGCTTGACTTTTAAGAACATGAAAAATACTTGGACCCTACCACCCATCTACAACCAAATCAACCTAGATCTTTACTTAGCTCCCTTAAATTTATAAAACTAATCACACCTTAATCAACATCAAAAGGAGAAACTTGAAAATAATTTTCAAAAAGCCTCTTGCAACCAACAACTCTATCCCTAGCCTTATCTTTACCAAAATCCTCATGAATTTCTTAGAGACAAACATGGATTTATTCCATCTACAAATATTCAAACCTTCAAATTACCAAAATTCAGAAGCCATATTTTATACAAAGAATTACTACAAGAAGGGTCTTTTAAATGTGATACATTAAGTTATACAAACCCTTAAAGGCAAGAGGAGGCTTAGGACTAGAGGGAGATTAAAACTCCATCTCTATAAGATGATGATTATATAGAGTAGCAAGGAGAATTTGAACCACATTATTACTAACAACAAAAGAAACACCAAAGAAAGATTTATCAAAATGGAACATATCTAACCTTGAAAACACTTGCTTATTACCCTTAAGTTAGACCAAGTAAACCAAATCCCTTTTTGTCTAATTTACAATTGAATAAAGGATCTATAATATTCCTTTTCCATTTGAGTTTAGTCCAAAAGAAGTTTCCATTATCTTTCCATTCAAATTTTCAACTACCTCTTATGTCTTCACTAGATTCAACCATGTTAAAGTCTCCTCCACACACCCAAGGGATATCTTTAAGATTAGTGGCTATGAAATTCAAAAAATTAGTTCTTTCTCCGTAGTCATTAGACGCATAAACAAAGATTACACCAGAAACTTTAGTATCAATATTTAATTCAACCCAAACTAGTTTTTTATAGGGACAAACTCCATGATTAACCACATTAGATGCAAGCTAAGGATTCAAGAGAGTATAAACCCCTTTCTCTTTTGCATGCTTTGATGAAAATAAAAAAATATATGCCAAATAACATTGGAAGAATATTCCAGATTAAAACCAATAGACTTAACATCTTGCAGTAAAAGATACTCCAACACTGACCTAAACTTGCACAAGGCCTTTACCAAATATTTTCTAGCATGGGCTTCAAGACCTCTTACATTCCAACTTAATATCTTCATCAAAGAAAGAAAAGGAAAAGAAAGCATTTACCGAGTTGGAGGGACACTTCCCCTCTACACAATCTTTCAAAAAAGAAGGTGTTGCTCTTAATTCCACTACCATTAGAACCCAAATTATCTTCATTGACAAAGATATAATTCAATAGCACCACCTAGAGAAACCACACTAGCCCCTAACCCTTTAGTCCAAGGAACAACTTTCTATGTTTTAGAATTATTTTGTGAACCTTAGGGGCAGAATCAATATTTTTTTCCCACTAGACCTCTTATTCTACAAGGAAGGTCTAGGTTTATTAGGTTTCCCAATTGGGTTATCAAGCATTTTAGAACATTCAAGAACTCTCTTGTTATTGTCATACTGTTATTAGGAATTGTGGTTAACATCATAAAACTATTAATAAACCAATGAACATCAATAGAAAATGTGAATAAGAAGATTGAACAAATAAAGCACAAACCTCACAAACCTTGTTATCCTGCGGCTTCCATTGTTCACCTAGTCTCAATCGATCTTTTGTGATGAAAGTTGCCCTCAAGAAGCGCACTTCCTTGCTTCGTTCTTCAAGATGGTGATGGAGAAATAGCTGTGATACTTTATTGCTATGAAGATGAGCTTCAAAGCAATGAGGATGATCTCAAGCAAATAGGTGATAGTGGGGGTGCCAAAGGAGCGCTAGTAATTCAACAGAGTAATTGTACTGAAAGCTTGGATTGATAGAAATGGAAGAATAAGGTTTAATTTATAGACTCAGAAGAGAAGAGATCAATGGTTGAGAAGAAATGAGAAGATCAACAGTTGAGAACGGTTGAGGAATGTGCGCGAATAGAAAGAGGACAAGTGTCCAAGCTCCATCATGCAACAGGGGAGTTAACAGAATTGATTGAAGAGTTAACATAATAGACCAATCAGTTAAATGAATTGATTGGGGAGTTGACTAAATTGACTAATCAGTTAACATATTTGATTGATTAGTGAACTCGAATGACTAATTAGTTAACATATTTGATTGATGAGTTAACTAATTTTGACTGGAGGATAAATAGGACATGTGGGTGAGGGAATATTAACTAATTAAATATTTAAAATATTTAATTACATGTGCAACATGGTGAGGTGGAAAAGGTGAGGTGGATTTTATGGAATTAGGACTTAGGATAGAGGAATTTAGGATTAATTAAATAATTTAGGATTATTTAATTATGTGAGACATTAGAAGAATTTGGGGAATTTAATTAAATAAATTGATTTTATTTAATTATGGGATAATGAACCAATCAAATAAACTTAGAATATTTATTTAATTGATAGAAGAAAATAAGAATTAAGATAAATATTAAAATATTTACTTAATTCGACATGAGCCAATTTTAGGTGTATACATTTTACCCCTCTTTGAAGCAATGTGTTTTATCACGTTGTTTCAAAGAATAAGAATTTTTTTGACAATGATACATGCCCCAGTTTGCCCCTAGTACAAGTTTGATGACAGGATGCCCCCTCAGGAGATTGGATGGGGAAGCCAAGGTGGACGGTGTGAGACAATCTCACAATGAAGAAGGTGAAAAATAGGTTAGAATGAAGAAATTGGTTGAAGAAAGAGCCGAATGATATGCGATGCAAGATAGAATGATAACACACACAAGTAAGCAAGCAAGTATGCACAAATGATACAAGAACAAACAAGGTATTGCCCCTTGTCTAGCTGTAAACCAATGATTAATCAATAATGATATACGACAATGTTGTCATGGTGGGGAATGATAGATCCCTAAAGCAACCCGATAGGATAGTGTCTGATTTTAGGAAGTGAACCATGTCGTGTAAGACACGTGTGTTGGTCTGATTTCAACAATGCAACATCTTATATAAGACAATTAATTGATTATAACTGATCGAGTTGGTTTATGACCAGACAAGGATCAAGACCACTGATTGTGATTGGATCATTTAACAAGATTGACTTGACTCGATCAATATGGATTAAGGATAGAATTGCATTTGGACCATTTCTCAGATTGACAACTAGAACTATTGACAAGAGATACAATGATTGATAGAAGAATGACTCAACAAAAGGATTCACAAGCTTTTATTTGTAAACATTGATACTCTGCATAGGAATTTTTTTTGCATGGGACATGGATACGGATATGAAATAGAATTGGATACGGTATGGGTATGGATATGGAATGTAATTAGATATGTTATGGATATGGAATGCAAATGGATTTTGCCATCTTGATATTGCAAGTAGTTTGAAGTGCTTATTTCATCATTGGGCGTTTATTATGTTGTAAAAAAATACAAGCATCTAGGTATAATTGAACCAGGATGACCTAAGTATCGCTTACATAGATTTTGATTTAGCAAGTTAATATAAGAATCAAAGTATAATTGAACCGAGATGACCTGAGTATTTCTTGCGTCTCAACAGATAAGGATTATACCTGTTTCATGTTAGACCCCTGATGTCATCGGTGATCATTGTGTTGATCATGTCTTTAGACAAGGCTGTTGATAACTGAGAGGGGGGGGGTGAATCAGTTATCCTAATTATTTCTTCTTTTGAACTTTCTTATTAATCAATGTAGCATTGAATCAAACAAACAAACATTACCATGAAATGAAAAACACATGACACAGTTTTTTGATGTGGAAACCCTGTTAAGGGAGAAAACCACGGGGTGATTAACCCAAAGATTATTCTCTGTTAGAAGAATAAGGAATTACAAAATGGCACTTGCCAATTAGGGCTCACTGCCTGAGCACACTGCTCACAAAGAGGCCCACTGCCTACAAGGAGACACACTATCTACAAAGTGATAAGAATCACAGTCTTGAACTGATTGGAAGCATCTATATATGCTGGAGTTCAGTTCTGGTTAGGCTCAGTACACTGATCTGCTGCACTTCATCTTTCCTCTGTTCTTTATTCTGCTATCCTTTCACATACCGGATCTTTCTTACTACTTCTGCTCTATTCTGCACTTATTCGCATACACCATCACACAATTACACCCTTCACAACTAAATCCATCCTCTATATATATCCGCACAAGTAATTTCATCACCTTTCTAGTCGGCATCCGGAACAATCTAGTTTCTTACAAGCTCTGTTCTGTCGGCTGAATCCTTGCTCACCAAGCAATGCGGATCAAGCATATACTTGTAGATATCATTAATCATGTCGGCCAAACATGATTCATGCCTTCACAACCTTTACCATCAACAGTAACACATCCGAAAAATAGTCTGATACTCTGTCAGTCAGTTCTTCCTCTGTTCTCACTGTCTCTCAGGAATCCGGTACTCAACTATTCATATCTTTTTCTTTGTTCATCACCAGAGGCTAAATCCTTGGAATATACTACTCAAGGTAGTCCTCTTGACTTCCCCAAATCCGCACTGCACCAAGACACTTCCTCTGAGAGATCCGGACCAATCTGTCGGACCTTGCCACATGCTCTGTTCTTGTTCACCGGACCACAACAATCTTCATTCTTACTTCCGGTAGAGACACACCATAACTTGCGGATATGTGGGATGACCTTTGTTGCCATCAATGACAACAACCATGAATCCATATAGTGTCTCTTGCCAACAATCTCCCCCTTTGGCATTGATGGCAACACTTAGTGAAAAATGACTAAGTGTTTATACTACGCTCCCCCTTGGCTGATGCTCTATATACAATTTTTGGAACTCCCCCTTAGTTGGATTCCTCATTTTTCACTGCTCCTCACTCCCCCTTTGACATCAATGGCAAAGGGTAGGGTCCGCACACCAAAATTTTCAAAAATTTTCTATACATAGCCGCATATTTACATACTCACATATACTGAAGAATGTCTGCAAAAGATGTCTTCAGTTGGATCAGTTATGTAGCCCAACTTTGCTTCATTCTATCCAAAATTGAAATGTGACCACTCAACAAAAATGCAAATGCATCTGCCCTTTTTAGATCTTTCAGATCACTTGTCTGGGCTGTGATTTGAGCTTCTGCTATGGCCTCATGCATGGCCTCTAGCTTAGGGACAATTAACCCCCTGAGCTCACTCAACCTGCTTATTCTATTTTTCCTTTCCTTCTCCAATTTCTTGATTTCACTCAAGACTGCAATAGTCTGACATTCTTGATTTGTTATAGAGGAAGAAAGAGGATCAAAACTTTGAGACAAGCTTAGTAGTGTGTCCTCTTGCGCTTTTATTTTCTTCTCAATGTCCACTGTTACCTTGGACCAGGAGATACAAAATTTGTATATTTCACCGCCATCCTTAAGAGCATTTTCTAAGCTCTTTATCCCAATGTTCATGTTTCTCCTATCATTAATGATCAAACCCTGAACCTCGGAGAACCTTTTATCCAAAAACTCCTTTCGGACCTTTTCTTCAGCTGATTTTTCTAAAGATTCAAAATGTGTATTAACACTGCTGACTAAGGTTTTGAGATTACCGGAAGAGGAGGCTGCCGGATCTATCTGCACCGATGGCATAATCTTCTCAAGCACTCCGGAAGCAGCCTCTATCAACTCACAGTCTTCCATATGAGACTTTAGGAGCTTTTCATTTGCCTTAGCATTTGCAAATGAGGCTATCTTCATTGTCTGCACCGGAGAGAGGGAATCAAAGTTGAATGGGCCTTGTAGTAGCTCCGGTTCATCGATCTCTATTATTTCTTTGCTCAAAAATTGTTGAACAGTTTGTGCAGTGTCTCTTGCCGGAGACAGATGTTTCTTTTCTTCTGCAGTCTTGGAACTGTCCTTTGGGATTTTCTCTCCTTCCACATTCTTACCACTATCAGTCATGGTCTTCTCTGATGGAGTCTTCT
Organism: Cunninghamia lanceolata; assembly: GCA_027924645.1. Taxonomy (NCBI): domain Eukaryota; kingdom Viridiplantae; phylum Streptophyta; class Pinopsida; order Cupressales; family Cupressaceae; genus Cunninghamia; species Cunninghamia lanceolata. The sequence continues at coordinate 3,743,611 of BSBN01000378.1, read as the reverse complement.
CTTTCTCTGCACCCTTGGTACTATCAACCTCTTTATCTTTCACCACTGCTTCCTTCTCCTGTAATTTCTCTTCTTCTTTGGATCCAGAGACTGTAGGGGAAACCGGAGGAGAGATGCTAGCCTGTTCATAGGCCACTTCTTCTGGAGCAGAGGGTTCCAAGTCCACAGCTGTTTCTGCACCTAAGTCCTCTACAACAGGAAGATTGAACCTTTTGAAGGCCTTCCGGAGGATCTCTTCTGTCTCTTTGGCCACCTTGTTAGTCTCACCAAGCATGAGTTGATTCATCCTGGCTTTACTTCTGAACTCATCTTTGCAGTCTTTGAATATTATGTTCATTGTCTTGGGATCAATTTGAGGATATAGCTGAATAGCTATCTGCTCCCAGATCTCAAGATCTTTTGCCTTATTATAGCTTCTTGCAGGATCTTTTGATCTGCCTCGTTGTAGTCATCATAAAATTCAGCCACCGGTTGAAGGTTCCCATCCACAATGACTGATTTGACTACACTGTCTAGGGATAGAGTGGGCTTTTCAGCAAATTCTTCTGCCATTTCTTCCTTGTCTTGGCCTGTGGAGGGTTTCCCGGATCCTTTCTTCTTCTGCTTCTTTATTTCTTTTACTCCCTCATCTGACTCAGTTTCCTCTTCATCCTTTTGGCTTTCATAAGCCCTTGTGGCTTTTGTCTTAGATCTTTTACCGGATGCCTGGACTTCCGGTTTTGAACTTTTGGTTGTGGGAGGTGCAGATCTTTTTGATGATCTGGTCTAGGTGGAAGTTTCAACCGGAACACTTTCTTTACTTTTCTTTTCTGCCTCTTTCTTTTCTTCCTTAGATTTTCTTCTCTTTTCCCAGCTGGCATCAAGTGCCTCTTTTGAGATGCCTAGGCCTTGAGCAATGTGCTCTACTTCTTTTCTCACCTTCCTCTTTATCTCAGGTTCCCTGAGTTCTACATGGATCTTTACACTCAGCTCCTCAAAGGTTCCAAACCTTTCTGCCTTTGGATCTTTGGGCTGACTTAGCATGTGTTGAACATGCAGCTCCACTATCTGTTCATCCACTTCATACCCCATGGGCATGATCCAGACAGTCCTTGGCTCCACTGCCTCCATTAGGCACTGATCAGTGTCCACCATAAAGCACACTGAGTCTTTGTATTTTTCAACAAGAGACTGGGGAATTCTTTCTCTTGCTTGCATCATGCTTTGGAAGTTTTTGAAGTATCCCCATAGGGTTGTATTTCTTGCTTTGGCATCCCCAAGCCCATGTAGATAGTCTCTTATTTGGACTGCAACAGGTTTGTCATTCTGCCATGCCCATCCACTTGATCCGGGCAGCTCATTCATGAAGTAGAAGAATAGACATAATATAAGAGTACCATACTTAAAGGAATTCTTCTTGTCCTTCTTGATTTTCTGTATATTTTCCATTAATTGGCTTAAGAGCAGTTCGCAGAGATCATATTCTGCATTCTTCCTTAGCATTTCATAGGCAGTATATACTGCAGTTCCAGATACAGAATTCTCCCTGCTGGAGTGATAGATCTTGTATCCTATTATCATGGACGCATACTTGATATCCGGATCAGAAATATCTTCAATGGTCATTTCCCTCTTATCAAATTTTGATCCGGTGGCCTTAGTTACAATGTTATTTTTGACAGATTTGAGGATAGGTATCCCTCCGGAAGAGTATAGACCAGTTACTGCTCTAATTGTCTCTTTTGTGATCTTGCAGGGTCTATCCAGCCATAGGAAGTTGTCATGCATCCTGCTCAGTACATACTGGACCCATTCATCTTCTTCAAAGCAGGGGAAATAAATGAATTGATCAAATTGTTTCTTCTGGATACCCTTATACTCTGGTTTAAGCTCAAAAGCATTGTCTATCAGTTGTTTGTGATAGAGATCTCTCAATTTGAATTCCCCAAATTCCTCAATGCTTGCATGTATGTAAACCCTAATGTCTTCTATGTGTAAAACTCCGTGAGGAACACTGGAAAATGCTCCTAAGGGATCTACTTCCAATGACTTCTATGGATGTTTCTTAAATTTAGCTCGGGGCCTATCTGAGATTTTTACTATATTTGGAGTAGCCATTTCTTCAAAAGATTTGTAGCAAGATATCGAAAGTGGAAAATACCTTTTGCGTCTTCGGTTGCACGGAGTAGCTGGATTGATTTCTGTATGTAATGACTTTGGCAGGAGATCTTCGGTGTGCTTGATGAGTCTTGTTGCAGAGCTCCACTTTTCACTTCTTCTTGAGTGCATAATGAGCAAATGATTTATGAGAAATCCCTTATATCATTTCGCAAACCCTAATATCTGTTTGCAATAAATGCTTCACCTATATTATTCCAGTTTGCCTTGTCCGGATAGCTTGGAGTATCCCGGATTAGTCCTGATCTATGAACATCATGCGGATTTTCAATCATGGATAAATCGAGATGACACATTACAAGAACATCCCAAACGTTCTGTCCAGTCCGCAGAGTCAAATAATGTACTTCTGGATCTCTCTGGACCCTTTTGTAGTCCTCTGTCATTCCGGAGCATCTCCCAGAATAGGTCTTTACTTGATCGATCACAACTTCTTTATATCTTCATGCGGACCTCTGAAATCTTGTCTGGATCATCTCAGGACTGGTATCTTCAAACCCTTTACTCCGCATCTTGTGTCACATCCAGCACCACTTGATTGGCTGGGGGAACAGGATTTTCTTTGAGTCTCCCCCTGAGCCAGAGCTCACTTTTTAATTTCCGGAAGAAATATCAGCACCAGAGTCTGGTGCGGATCCAACCTCTACATTCTCTAAACTTTTCTTCACCCAAATCTTGTTCATCTGATTCCTAACTTCATCCACATTCATCTTTTGTTTACCCTTGTCTTGATTCTAATTGTATACCGGACCTCTTTTGTCCTGATTCTTGCTTCTGCAGACTTTTGCACTATGACCGGACCTATTACAGATTTGGCAAATAACATTTCTTTGCATATTTGACTGATAACATCTTGATCTGCATTGATTAGCCATATGACCTACTCTATTGCATGTAAAACATCTACCATTGAATGATTTGTTTACTTGCATATTTCTGCATTCATGAGACTTGTGTCCATACCTTTTGCAGTTAAAGCACTGTCTGGAGAAGGATGGACTAGTTTGATTCATCCTTTTTCTACACTGATTAGCTTTGTGACCAAAGTGATTGCAGCTGTGGCAGTATCCATTGAAAGATGGATATCTTTGAGCATTGGGCTGTCTTACCGGAGGTCTTCTAGGCCTATTCCTTGGATTTTCTGATCCAAAATTCTTTTGACCGGATCCGGAGCTTTCTCCTTTCTCATATCCCAAACCATACTTGTCATCTGTCCTCTTTTGACTTCCAAGAAGTACTTCAAGTTGGGCAGAACTTATCTTGAATTTTTCTTTATATTCATTTGCTGTTTGAAGATCTCTTTTGAGAGAGACAATTTGATCCTCAAGTTTTTCTTCATTATCTTTGGCATCTTCAAGATCAGATTCAAGATGTCTGATAATCCTGTCCATCTGGTGGCATTCTTCTGATTTCTCTTTAAGAGATTGTCTTAGATTGTCTTCAGCTTTTCTTTTTTCTTCAATCTCTTGAGTAAACTTTATAGTTCCTGATTCCATTTCATGTCTTAACATAATGACTTCTTTTGATAACTTTTCACATAACTTGGTTTTCTCAGTCAATTCTTCATCTGTATTGCTTTCTTCACTTTGTCTTGCCAATTGGTGGAGCAGCTCCTTTCTCTTTTTCATAGAGAGACTTAATTTGTCCTTTAATTCTCTCATGAATTCATCAGCCTGTTTGAGTCTTTCCTTTAATTCATTGACTTCAGAATTTGACTGTTCAAGATCCTCAAGGGCAGTCTTGAGTTGCTCCCTTAAACCATATGCATCCATTTGAACTCCTAGATCTTCCTCAAGCTGTTAGGCTCTATTAGGAGGAACCTTGCTCTGATACCAATTGTTGATAACTGAGAGGGGGGGTGAATCAGTTATCCTAATTATTTCTTCTTTTGAACTTTCTTATTAATCAATGCAGCATTGAATCAAACAAACAGACATTACCATGAAATGAAAAACACATGACACAATTTTTTGACGTGGAAACCCTGTTAAGGGAGAAAACCACGGGGTGATTAACCCAAAGATTATTCTCTGTTAGAAGAATAAGGAATTACAAAATGGCACTTGCCAATTAGGGCTCACTGCCCGAGCACACTGCTCACAAAGAGGCCCACTGCCTACAAGGAGACACACTGTCTACAAAGTGATAAGAATCACAGTCTTGAACTGATTGGAAGCATCTATATATGCTGGAGTTCAGTTCCGGTTAGGCTCAGTACACTGATCTGCTGCACTTCATCTTTCCTCTGTTCTTTATTCTGCTATCCTTTCACATACCGGATCTTTCTTACTACTTCTGCTCTATTCTGCACTTATTCGCATACACCATCACACAATTACACCCTTCACAACTAAATCCATCCTCTATATATATCCGCACAAGTAATTTCATCACCTTTCTAGTCGGCATCCGGAACAATCTAGTTTCTTACAAACTCTGTTCTGTCGGCTGAATCCTTGCTCACCAAGCAATGCGGATCAAGCATATACTTGTAGATATCATTAATCATGTCGGCCAAACATGATTCATGCCTTCACAACCTTTACCATCAACAGTAACACATCCAGAAAATAGTCTGATACTCTGTCAGTCAGTTCTTCCTCTGTTCTCACTGTCTCTCAGGAATCCAGTACTCAACTATTCATATCTTTTTCTTTGTTCATCACCAGAGGCTAAATCCTTGGAATATACTACTCAAGGTAGTCCTCTTGACTTCCCCAAATCCGCACTGCACCAAGACACTTCCTCTGAGAGATCCGGACCAATCTGTCGGACCTTGCCACATGCTCTGTTCTTGTTCACCGGACCACAACAATCTTCATTCTTACTTCCGGTAGAGACACACCATAACTTGCGGATATGTGGGATGACCTTTGTTGCCATCAATGACAACAACCATGAATCCATATAGTGTCTCTTGCCAACAAAGGCTTCACATTACTAAAGATAAACCCACAAGCAGCAAACAAAGAAAATGATTATGCCCCCATCATAGAATCTCTCGCTTTTGGCATCCTCGAGTAGCATAGAAAGACATAATAACAAAAATCAAGACTTTAAGATGCAACTAAGTGAAATAAAACATTCTTACATTAGATGTATTTTTCTTGCCATAATTTAGATAGAATCATGTGGATCGGTTTGCTCGTGTACTTTCTTTTCTTTGATTTGGATAGGTTGATGCCTTTGCATCAAGATTTCTATTTGAAAGCAGGAATTGTTGTGCGCGCGCCTGGTGAAAGATACCACAGTCCTTTTTGGTAAAACGGACCCTAAGGGATTGACCTAGTGCCTTGGGGCGCATTGCTAAATGGCCTTGCCTACATGATGACACAAAGGCAACATAGTTCGGGACTTGGACCATGGATGCGGATGGACTAGAGGATATGGATCGAATGAGACAAGATATAGAATAGATAAGGATCATATATGGAATAGATATGGATCAGATACAGAATAGATATGGATCGGATGATACTAATGATAAGGAAACACCACAGATGGGCAGATGGATGGGTGATAGTAGATATGGATGGTTAGGTAGAAGGAATTAAGGATGTGATCTTCAAGGACTATGTCGCATAGAAAATAATGTGCCCCATTGTAGGTAGAATACTTAGGATTTTTCATGGCAATGTTTATGACGATAGGAGGATGAGAGCATAATTGAGGATTTGCACGATGCTCTAGGGAGAAGGTATGTCAAGAGACATCTAAAATATTTGTCAACATTGTGCCTCCAATCTTTATCAAGATAAAAAAAAAAAGAGGAATGGAGGATTAGGACGGATGGACTTGACAGTATAGGTATGCAATGGATAGAAGGATAGGATAGGAAATGGAATGGAAGGAAACTGATAGGAGAAGAGTTATAAGCCGATGAAACAAGGTGCCACCAAGTGTAGGTGACATAGAAGATCAACTTACACATGCCGCCTGTTTTCTAGGTTTTCATCATGGTACTTATCCAAGGCACCTGTTTGCCATATTTTCACCATTGGATGAAGGGATTTTTCTTTACTTTTTTTTTTTGGAACATTTGGATAGGAGAAGGTGGATGGATACTGTCGTATGGACTATGTCAAGTGTTCTCACAGATGTTGGTAGGGGATTGTATGAAAGTGATATGGTGTAGGTAGACAGTGGATTATGATGCAGAATATGGAGGGAAGGCTTATGCAAAAGCATGGACCATAGGAATAGGATGAGGAAGATATGTAGGATAATAGTGGAAGGAAGGGGAGATGGAGGTATATGAAAAGGTTGTGGAATGGAAGGGAATCATGACCAATAGTTGTACATACCATGATAAACATTCAAGTTGGTGATGGGAAAGTAGTGTATGAAGCAACAGAGACTTTTGCTTGTGGATAAATGATGTAGGCATGTAGGGATCCACATAGACTGAGTATTGTCCTAATTATTGTTCGTCATGTGGGATGGAAGAATTTGAGACTTATGGATGGAATGAGAGAAAGTAGATGGTTGAGATTTATGAGAGGTGGATGCTTCATGTAACTTGAGGGCTTTTTGCTTAGGTACCCAAACCATTTTTCTTTTAGATAGTACATGTGGAGGTATGGGCTTGGGTGTATGTAGCTTTTTTGCAGCTTCAGAGGTAATTATTTGTTGGATATGGACCCACACCTTTTTCAGTTTGGCATATAGGTGTGTGGGTGCATGCAGCTTTGGAGAAGGATGTTTCTTTGATTCCTGGCTTTTGTATCCTAGGTCATGAGGACTCTTAGGATTTTTGATTGGATAGGTAGAGGTATCCAAATGATTGTCGTTGAAATCTTCTGGGATGGTGGAAATAGAGTTGGTGGAAGCTCTTTGCTTAACAACATGTGCATCTACTCGTCATGATTTGGATTATTAGAGAATTCATAGACAGAAGGATAAGGTGTTGGAAGAAGTGGTGGTAAAATGCATGGAGGGATGTTAGGGGGTGGAAGTAGTGGAGGTAGATTGGATGGTGGAATATGGTCACATGCTTTTGGGATGTGTATGATAAGGGAGGCAGGATGGCGACATATGTTTTGGGGATATGATGGTTTTTGTGATAGAAAGTGGGGGATGTAGGAGGCATGGAGGAAATACCAACATCTTGCATTTTCTCACCTTGGGGTACGTATCCAAGGCCATATGAATGAGGAGGAACATTGACATGGACAGGCTCCAAAATACCTTGCTCGCAAAGGCCTAAGCCTTTACCTTGATAATTCTTATGTTGGAGCATGTGGTGGACAGTGGGATTATGTATAGGTGGAACACTAGACACAAGTTCCTTATTGGATGAAGAAGGTGAGATAGAGGATAATGGTTGCTGGTGTTCTAAGGAGGAACACTCATGAATGAAGGTGGTAAGACCAAGGATATACAGTGGGGGATTTGCAACATGATTGATAATGGATGATGGAGGAGTATTATTGGTTTGATCTTCTATGCTTGCTTGGGAGGCAAGTGTCTCATCAAGGGAAGTGGAAGTTGTTAGATCTTGGATGGGACTAGACGGGGTTATAAGTTCTAAACCATAGAATGCATAAAGTGGGCTAAGAGGATCATCATGGTCTGGTTGATCATAGATAGGCTCTTGATCGTAGATGGGATCTTGATCATAGATAGGTTTTATTGCGATGGGGTTAATGTGCTCTTGTATAAGTTTTTCATCAACGATAATGTCTTGATCATAGAAAGGAGAGGAGTTATGGAGAGGTTGAAATTGGCTCTCATGTTCATGTATAGGATCAAGTTGCTCATGGATAGTTTCTTCAACAAAGGTAGTATTTTGATCATGGAAAAGATATAGGTTATGCATGGTCTGAAATTGGATTTCTTTCTCAAGTATAGGTATAGGATCATCAAAAAGATAAAGGTTATGCATGGGTCGGATGGGGGTGCTTTGATCTTGATTTAGACAAAGGTTGGATGTTCCCACATGTTCTAAAGTGTGCTCTTGACATAACTCTTGGTGTTCTTGAATTGAAGTGGAGGCAGAGGTCTCTTGGATAGGATCTTGTTCAACAATATGAAGGTGCGATGGACCTTGACTTTGGTTCATGTTAGGAGGTTTTTCAACATGCTCAAGGGGTTGCCGATTACATGACAAAGTTGGGGCAATGGCAATGTTGGAAAGATATTTGATAAGGTCAGGGACTGAAATTTGGGGACATGGTTGACTCTCTACTAGTATCCCTTGGATCACATCATTGGTAGATGTATGGGTAGAGGAGTGACATAATGGATGAGTGAATTTGGAGTTCTCCATAGCTTTTCTTTTGTTGTATAAATTTGGAAAAACTCTTTTCCATAAATCATCTGAGGATTCCTTGGTTGTCGATTTAGAGCTTGGGGAACTTGATGGCGGTGTTGGCGTAGGACTGGTATGCTTTGGGATATGTGTCATAGAAGATGGTGAAGGAGGACTACTAGACAAAGTGGTATACAATTTCCAACTTGAGGTGGTGCTTGCCTTGTCATGAGCATCATGAAGATAGGAAAAGGATGCATGATTCTGGGGTGAGGTGTAGCTAGTACTGGCTTGTTCAACTTGCGAGATTGCCATTTCTTGTTGTAAGACTTGGAGCTCTTGAGCAATTTCTATACAATCTTGGGGCGAGGGACCTAAGGTTATTTGTAATTGCAGGTATTGGAGTTTTTGAGCAAGTGGTTCTAATTGGTTTGTCATCTTTACAGAAACTAATAGAAGGCTGAAAAAGCTTACTGTTTTGGATGCGCAGCTTCAAATGCGTAGTTTCAAAAGGTAAATGCAAAGCAAGTCGAGGTAAATGCACAATTCTGGTAGAGGATAAATACGCAGCTCTAGTTTCTTCGAATGATTTTGCAAAGTTTTCGACACGTTTTTTAGTGCTTTTTGGTTTCTTGGTTGTAAGTCGGTCTTTTGATCTAATTTTTCTCAATTATGGCAAGAAGACACAGCAAACACAAAGAATATTTTTCATGGTTTTTGATTTTTTTGTGATTTTTTTGACTCTTTTTGACTAAAAGAAAGCAAGTACAAATCCTAAGCTAGCTAGGACAATATAAACCGAATTCTCACTATTTCTAGTTGAGGCATCTTCAGGAGGTGATAATTGCCCTTCCCTGCACCGGCATATAGGGGTTTTGGGCTACTAAAATAGGGATGACTAGTAAGTGCACCCGTTTGAGTGGTTATACATGCGGCAACACTACTCTCCATTATGGAGTCTCCCAACCTGCAAGGGTTGCGCCTTGGAGGGTTTTGGGGGAGGTTGGCTGTCGGTATAACACAACTTCACTCATTGTTTGAAGCTTTCACTCCAAACACAATTTATTTAGAGTGGCTCAACAAGGCTTGGCTTTAGCCTGTTACCACTTAGGGTCATTCCCACTTGGACAGGCGGGCATCCAAGGGCAGGCCCCTCTAAAAGTTATACACGTAAAATGACAAGTTTGGCATTTTGGTCACCTAATAAGGGGGAGAGCATAAGCCTATTGTCATTCTGAAGACGTGCAGTAAACAGTGGTTTATCCAATCCTATTTAAAATAAGAAAAACTATATGCGTTATTCTACTTGGGAACACACACAGTTGTTAACTTTGAAGTGATTAGAAGATAGCAATGATTCTTTCCTTTGCAAGATAGCAATATTCTTAACTTAAAGAGATAGCAATATGGCAAAGATGGCAATAATTTCATTACTATCCTCCTAGTTAAAAACTATGTGAGATTTGCATGCATATTTTTACTTTCCTAATTAGAGCTAGATTAAAATTGTATGCAAGTTGCATGAATAATGGTTTACTCCTTCCTAATTAGAACTAGATGAAAATTGTATGCAAGTTGCATGAACAATGGTTTACTCCTTCCTAATTAGAACTAGATGGAAATTGTATGCAAGTTGCATGATAATGCCTAAATTGATACTATTCAACACTTAGTGAAAAAATGATTGTCTTCAGTGGATGATCTGCACCAAAACTAGATTAGTAGTCTCTTGATATCCACCTGTAGCCCACGAAAACAAAAATGAATCAAGAAGTTTGCAAATCAAATGTTTAGGTAAAAAATACATTATCTAGAAAATTTCATGGAAATATGATTTGTGACAGAAAAACATATAGTAAAATCAGAATCTACACGAAATTCTATGCTGTTTCAAAAAAAAATTCATGAAAATTTGATAAAAAATGCCAAAATTATGGTCGTTTGAAGTTTTCAAGGTAAAGTAGACTTTGACTGATTATACCTATTGATATTGAATCAATGGGCTGAAGATACCTATATTGTTGTGAAGTTCTCGAAATCATCTTTCCAACGACTACAAATTTGTGAAAATCCAACCTTCCTGCAAAAAATTATGCCAAAAAGAAAAAAATACCCCTATTTTGACATATAAGAGCAAACTAACAGTGAGATAACCACAAGTGGTTAGGGCAATTTTTGGTCACATGTGACATGTGGCTGCTAGGGGTTATGTTTGGCAGCTAGGGGTTGCTTAAGTCCCTGGTCATCCATGTGACTAGGGTTGAGGGTTTTTTTTTTTTTGTGTGTAAAAAAAACTAATTTGAAAAAGAAAAAGAAAAATTTAAAAATTAAACAAAAACATTTGTCTTTTTTATTTTATTTTTATTTTTTTAAAGGACCTACCCCTAAATTGTTTTTTTTTTTTTGTGGTTTTGTTTTTAAATTGGTTTTTTTAAAATTTTATTTTTGTGTTATTTTTATTGTGCAGTGTGTGCAGGTGGTGGAGGGCAGGCGGAGGACTGAGAGGGGTCGGGGTGGTGGGAGGGCGGCGGATCTGGGAGTAGGGGGTGGTGGTGGTACGGTGGGAAGGGGAGATCCCAAGGCGCATGTAGCAGGGCGGCAGGCGGCAGGCAGAGGACCGACGCAGGCGGGAGTGGTGGGATCGGGGTAGGGAGGGGTGAAGGGTGGCAGGGTGGGTGGCAGAGTAAGGGAGGGGCGGAGAAGTGGGTAAGGGAGGGATGGGGGTAGCGGCGTAGGGGGGTTGGGGGAAGGGAAAGGGGAGCGGGAGACAGGGGGACAAGGGAAAGGGGAGGGGGGGCAGGTGGGGACAGGGGGGGAGGGGGTGTGGCTGCAGGGGTTTGGGGAGGGTTAGGTAGGGGGTCGGGGGGGAAGAGGGGCGAGTGAGGGGTTGCTGTGGGAGTTTGGGGAGGCCAAGGGCCTGTGTGCAGGGCTGCATGCCCTGCAATTAAGTTTTTTTTTAATTGAAAACAAATAAAAGAAAATTGTGTAATACATTTTTTTTATTTTTTTGTTTTTTTAACAATGATATCTAAAAAAATGCTTGCTATTGTAAACAAAAAAAATTCTGTGTTTTTGGTTTTTTTTTTTTTTGCAAAAATAGGTTGAAAATTAAAAAAAATTCAAAAATTTTCCAGTAAGGAAAAGTAGGCAAATTATATGTTATTTTTCACCTCTAAGCTCAATGGTGAGGTCTGATTGAGCATAAGAGGTCGTGTATGAAAGTTGATTTCTAGATTTTCCTCAAGAACACCTGAATCTGCAACAAAAAACCTTAACAAACACTCACAAACAGGTGGGTTAAAGTACAGTGGGCACTAGAAATGTTATCAGGAATTGTGGTTAACAGCATAAAACTATTAATAAACCAATGAACATCAATAGAAAATGTGAATAACAAGATTGAACGAATAAAGCACAAACCTCACAAACCTTGTTATCCTGCAGCTTCCATTGTTCGCCTAGTCTCGATTGATCTTTTGTGATAAAAGTTGCCCTAGGGAAGCACACTTCATTGCTTCATTCTTCAAGATGGCGATGGAGAAATGGCTATGATACTTTATTGCTATGAAGATGAGCTTCAAAGCAATGAGGGTGATCTTAAGCAAATAGGTGATAGTGGGGGTGCCAAAGGCGTGCTAGTAATTCGACAGAGTAATTGTACTAAAAGTTTGGATTGATAGAAATGGAAGAATAAGGTTTAATTTATAGACTCAGAAAAGAAGAGATCAACGGTTGAGAAGAAATGAGAAGATCAACGATTGAGAATGGTTGAGGAATGTGTGCGAATAGAAAGAGGACAAGTGTCCAAGCTCCATCATGCAATAGAGGAATTAACATAATTGATTGAAGAGTTAACAGAATAGACCAATCAGTTAAGTGAATTGATTGGGGAGTTGACTGAATTAACTAATCAGTTAACAGATTTGATTGATTAGTGAACTTGAATGACTAATTAGTTAACAGATTTGATTGATGAGTTAACTAATTTTGACTGGAGGATAAATAGGATATGTGGGTGAGGGAATATTAACTAATTAAATATTTAAAATATTTAATTACATGTGCAACATGGTGAGGTGGAAAGGTGAGGTAGATTTTATGGAATTAGGACTTAGGATAGGGGAATTTAGGATTAATTAAATAATTTAGGATTATTTAATTATGTGAGACATTAGAAGAATTCAGGGAATTTAATTAAATAAATTGATTTTATTTAATTATGGGATAATGAACCAATCAAATAAACTTAGGATATTTATTTAATTGATAGAAGAAAATAAGAATTAAGATAAATATTAAAATATTTACTTAATTAGACATGAGCCAATTTTAGGTGTATACATTTTGCCCCTCTTTGAAGCAATGTGTTTTATCACGTTGTTTCAAAGAATAAGAATTTCTCTGACAAATGTGTTTTATCATGTTGTTTCAAAGAATAAGAATTTCTGTGTACAAGTTTGACGACAAGATACCTTATTCTTCCATTTCTATCAATCCAAGCTTTCAGTACAATTACTCTCCTCACACAAAACCTCACATAAAACCTTGTTATCCTGCGGCTTCCATTGTTTGCCTAGTCTTGATCGATCTTTTATAATGAAAGTTGCCCTCAGGAAGCGCACTTCCTTATTTCGTTCTTCAAGATGACGATGGAGAAACGGCTATGATACTTTATTGCTATGAAGATGAGTTTCAAAGCAATGGGGGTGATCTCAAGCAAATGGATAGTAATGGGGTGCCAAAGGTGTGCTAGTAATTCGACAGAGTAATTGTACTAAAAGCTTGGATTAATAGAAATGGAAGAATAAGGTTTAATTTATAGACTCAGAAGAGAAGAGATCAATGGTTGAGAATGGTTGAGGAATGTGCGCGAATAGAAATAGGACAAGTGTCCAAGCTCCATCATGCAACAGGGGAGTTAACAGAATTGATTGAAGAGTTAACAGAATAGACCAATCAATTAAGTGAATTGATTGGGGAGTTGACTGAATTGACTAATCAGTTAACATATTTGATTGATTAGTGAACTCGAATGACTAATTAGTTAACAGATTTGATTGATGAGTTAACTAATTTTGACTGGAGGATAAATAGGACATGTGGGTGAGGGAATATTAACTAATTAAATATTTAAAATATTTAATTACATGTGCAACATGGTGAGGTGGAAAGGTGAGGTGGATTTTATAGAATTAGGACTTAGGATAGAGGAATTTAGGATTAATTAACTAATTTATGATTATTTAATTATGTGAGACATTAGAAGAATTTGGGGAAGTTAATTAAATAAATTGATTTTATTTAATTATGGGATAATGAACCAATCAAATAAACTTAGAATATTTATTTAATTGATAGAAGAAAATAAGAATTAAGATAAATATTAAAATATTTACTTAATTCGAGATGAGCCAATTTTAGGTGTATACACATACAAATCACCAAACTGGGAAGGATGGCTAAATTCATTAGGACACTTAATACCATTAGCTTGAATCACAATATATGATCTTCTCTATCTTCCATTTTATTTTGTTGGGGTAACTCTTCAAATTCCCCTAAATTTTTAGAACCATCATCTATGTCCATATTACTAGTAACATTAATATCCTCATTAACAACAATCGAAACATTTTTTTAACTTTTATTGAAAAGAGGATAGTTCATTCTCAAGTTTACAAGTATAAATAGAGTCATGTAAAGAAATAGATATGTAATCGAGGAGATTGATAACAAGCTTTAAGGAGATTAGAAACCTTACATTCATGTGAGGATGGGGATATCATATATCTTCCATCTTGATGATTTCATCTAAAGGTTTGTGAACTTGTAGGATTAATAACCAAAGATTTTGTAGAATGTCAAAAATCTCAACCCATTTAGGTGAAGACTTCTTTAAAACAACCCAAGGTTTAAAACAAGGTCCCAAGCAAAAGCCTTAAATTTCGACCTTCCCACATTCCAAAATCTTTTTAGAGAACTCTTTTTTGGCATACCATTTCTTTTTAAACAAAGAATGAACCCTTTTGAAGCATACAACAAAGTGTAACATTTAAACCCAATTTCTTGCCCAAACTAAAGCAAGCCAACCACTGAAAAACTTCCTTGAAGGCACAACACAGGAAAGAAAAAAATCAACAACCTTTAACCTTTATGTAAAATTGAAAGTATTTCTTCAATTGGAGTCAAGGTCATAACAAAGTTTGCTCAACTTGCATGCCATTTGCTTGCCCCTATGCTTAAACAACTCTTCCATTGAATTGAACAAGGAATTTGGCTCCAACAACAACAATTTTCTTTCCAAAAACAAGGACCTCTTTGAATGGTTTAGCATTATTTGAACCATTCCCAAGCTTACCTCCATCACTTCCAAACTCAAAGAATTTCTTGCAATGGCATACCTCACCTAGGAGTGAGCAACCTAAGGTCGACAAGACACTAGAACCAAGGAGCAAATAACTGCAAAAGAAGGCCAAAAGACAAACATTAACAAAACTAGGGTAAAGCAACTAACCAAGCTGTAGCAACTAGCAAAACTAAATACCAATAGAACAAAAACGAACCAAAAAGCGAAAGAATAATAAAGCAATTCAACAAAGGAGAGAAAGAAGGAGAATAATGAAAGATGACTTTTTGTTTGTCCTCCACATCAAAACTCTCCCTCTCTCCTTCATATACTAAAAATTAAAAAGAAAAAAAAAATGAAGACACTTCTTTCCAAAAATTATCAGCCACTTATAAATTAAAAATAAATAATATAAAATCTCAAATTTGAAACCACCCAATTTATTTTGAAACCAACCTAGTACTTATAATTCCCAATATAAATTTGAAACCAGCCTCATATAATTCATCCTTAATTAATCGTTGAATACAAAAAACTGTCCTTAGTATATAAGGACAGTATTAATAGTTTGTAATTTAAGTAATACCTATGCCGTAGTTCAATTGAAAATAAATACTTAAATGAAGTTGTACAAGCAAGAAGTGGTTAAAGACTGATTGAATTGTTTATTCTCGTTGTACCTTGCGTTTGGACAAATACCCACCCCGAAAAGTATGGCTGACCCACTTGTTTTGTTACTAGCTCAGGGCATCACATCCAGGGACCATTTTGTCTTATTGCCTATATCAAAATCTTATGGACCATTTTAATAGATTAAAAAAGCCACTTCATATATACCTCTGTTCGTCACGAAGAGATAATCATCTTGTATAACACCCCTGTGTGACTCTCTAAATTGGGCTTACGTGGGCGGTGGTCGTGTAGAGAGAACAGGGGGAAAAACACTCAATTGTGTTTTTCTACCGTGTCAGCCATAATAACGCTTAATTTAGATTCACCACATCCACCCTCAAGAAAGAAGATACCCATGTGCATCTCATTTTATGCTTCTCCTCTTTTGCAGTTGTTTATTAGCTCTCACTCGTGGGAACATGTAGTTGAACACTATTGAAGTTGTTCCCACTTAACAGAGACTTTGTATTCACAATTCACAGAGGCTTTGTGTTCGCATAGGCTATAGTAGTCTAGTGAACATAAATAAAATTCTTCTGTTTATTCACTGATTGAGAGAGGATACTGAAAGTCGGAATGGCTTCTTCTCAGACTTATTGTTTTGTGGTAATCCTCATGTTTGTCATCAACCTTGCTGTATTTAATACTCAGCTAGTGTCCTGTAGCAAATTGGGTCCTGCAAGCAATGTCTCAAAGCACCTGTTTTTCCCAGACTTCAGAGCCCACAACAGAATAAATCATGAAATAAGGTTTCTGGGCTGTGCAGGACTGGAAGAAAATGAAGGCATCATTCAGATACCCAGTACCAATGATCTTAATCTTAATCTTTCCTTTCAAGCTGGAAAAGCTCTGTATTCCTCTCCCATAAGGATGCTGGATCCTGACACAGACATTCCTGCCTCATTTCACACAACATTCTCCTTCCAAATAGATTCTACCTCTGGATCTTCCAGTGGCTTAGCTTTCGTAATTGTACCTGATGAACTCACTGTGGGGAGACCTGGAGGCTGGCTGGGGATGCTCAACGATGCCTGTGATGAGAATTATAAGGCTCTTGCTGTCGAATTTGACACCTTCAAAAATGAAGAATTCAAGGACCCCAATGACAATCATGTTGGCATAAATTTGGGAAGCATAGTGTCAAATGTAACTATCGATGCTGGCGTTGCAGGAGTTCTTTTCAGAGATGGGTTCAATGTCAGAGCTTGGATTGATTATGATGGAGTTAGTCAAAAGATTGAGCTGAGCCTTGCTAGAGATGATGGATCCCCAATGCCCAGCAAGCCACTTTATTCAGCTGGACTTGATCTATCCAATTATTTGAATGAATATATGTTTGTGGGGTTCTCTGCATCTACAGGAAACACAACACAGATTCATAAAATCCTTTCATGGAATTTTTCTGCTACCAGTTTTGCATTTCTGAGGCTTCCTAATGAGACTACATGTGAAAGAAAGATGTTTAAGGCTTCTAAAATTGCACCCAAGGAGCCTCCTGAGGCATTTTTGATATTCCTTGCAGTGGTTGCAGTGTTTCTGATGGTTTTGGTCTACTTTCTCTGCAACAGGAAAGCCAAGGACCAGACCATATCCATGGCAACAAAATTTATACTAAACAAACATACAGTGCGCCCTACACCACCTAATAAGCCCAGGCGGTTTTCCATGTCTGAGTTGTCCTCAGCCACCAGGTCTTTTAGCGAAAGTGAGATTTTGGGGAGTGGAGGCAAAGGAGTCTTCTACAAGGGTGTACTCCAAAATGGTACACTTGTGGCCATAAAACGGTTCTCCAAAGGTGTCTTCAATATAGATAAGAATAAGATCATGAAGGAAATTAAGGTCATTAGTAGACTGAAGCACCCTAATTTGGTGCCCCTGAAGGGATGGTGCAATGACAAACATGAACTTGTGACGATCTACGAGTATATGCAGAATGGCAGTCTGGATAAGTGGCTGTTTGCTAGAGGGGTTCTTCCATGGCCAAGAAGATACAAGGTGGCAAAGGATGTTGCCGAGGCAATATGCTTCTTGCACAGTGGTTGGGAGAAGAGTTTGGTACATAAAAATATCAAGATCAGCAATGTATTGCTAGATATTGCATTCAGGGCTAGGCTTGGGGACTTTGGACTAATTAATTCCTCTGATCAGAAACCGCAATGTTTAGGTGAATTGAAGCTTGAACATCATATGCCTCCTGAAAGCCTCCATGTATTGCAGCCTACTGAAAAGATGGATGTCTATAACTTTGGGGTCATGGTGCTTGAGATTGTATCAGGGAGGAAGTCTATGGATCATGACTTGAGCCCAGACGAGGTGGACTTGGTGGAATTCACCTGGAGCCTTCATGAGAACGAGAAGTTGTTGCAGGTGGCAGACAAGAGGCTGATGATGAGATACAATCCAGAGCAAGTTCAATGTTTGGTTGGAGTGGGACTCTTGGCAACTCAGAGTGACCCTGGATCCAGGCCTACAATGGCTGAAATTGTTGATTACATCAGTGGAGAAGTGCAGTTGCCTTCTCTACCTCCTTGTAGACCAGTTGCCTACTTTTTATATCCAAGTGCCCCTGAACTATGCATGAAAAGCTGCTCCCCGGCAGGTTTCCCTATGTTGGGCTACAAATCAAACAAGTAAAAGGAACTCAGAGATCTTATCCTGGTAAGCTTTGAAAATATGGAGTCAATTACATATTTTTGAACCTACTTGAGATCTATAAAATACTATCTAATTGTATCTTTCAGGCATTCAATGTGATTCATTCTTTTAAGAAGCACAAAGAAAGAAGAGATAGTGTTTCATTGAATCTTGAGGTTTAGAGTCAATGTGCTCTTCTATTTTCTATCACTAGTTGTACAGGTGTAACTAATTTTCTCTTCTATTTTCTATCACCGGTTGTACGAGTGTAACTAATTTCTTGGCAGTGAATGTTCAAATGAATGTTTTGGTTCTGAGCTGATGAGGATTAGTGCTAAAAAACAAATTTGTGCCAAAACACCCCAGCTCTCTACGAGAGGATTTGCCCTTGCTTGCCCAAATGGGAAAATTTGTTCTGTACAGGGTTTCATAATTGTCATATGTAATTCAGTCACATTCTGTAACTTACCTACAACTGTAGTGTATTTTATCATTATTTGTTTGTATAAAAGCTTTCATATTATGCTTTTTTTTTTAATGTTTTCACACAAACTACTCTAGTCTTTGAAGTACATTCATTAGTTAAAATTTATCCACAAACTAATCTAGCCAAAGTACATTCAATGGTGATGATAATAGAGTAAAATAGTTATGCCAACTACTACCTTTGGCTAATGATAAAGATTGACACCTGTAAACAATACCTAGCTGTGGAATAATTATGCCAATTGCTATCCTTGGCTAATCATTAAGATTAAAACTTGTAATTTTGTAAACAATATATACCTGTGACAATGAACAAGCACATCATGTAACAGACAACACCTTTCATTTGTTTCATTTGTTACTGAGAAGTATTCACACGGGTTCATATCAGTATCAGTTCCAAGCCAACAACAAGCAGCCAATTCATGAAGAAGTTTTATTTTCAGTTGTTTCTCCACTTTGTTTGCAAGTTGGAATGCACAAATCTGCAAAACTAATTGCATCAACAAATTGTTAAAAAGGATATATATTAAAATGCGATATAATTCACAATGACACAACATTAAGAGATTCGTAATGATCAACCAGAAGTGTCTTTTAGAGCATCGAGAAAAAGAATTGCATGCCCTTTTTGGTATCTTCATGCTATAGAGGGCTTTACATAAACTGAAAAAATACCAAGCCAATTTAATTTGGATACATTGCAAGACTAAACAGTTAAACAGGATGCATATAACACATGTATTGAGACAAATCCAGAAAAAGAATTGTATGCCCTTTTCAGTGTCTTCGTGCTACAGAGAGAGCTTTACATAAACTGAAAAAAACCAAGCCAATTTAAGTTGGATACACTGCAATACTAAAGAGCTCAAGTAAAACTCTATACTCTTGGCTCACTTGCAATACTAAAGAGCTCAAATAAAACTCTATACTCTTGGCTCACTTGCAATAATAAAGAGCTCAAATAAAACTCTATACTCTTAGCTCACTTCCAACAATGACAGAAAGTCCCTAATCAGTCCTCTACAATTTAAACCAGATACATAGTTGGCAGCTTATTCATGGCCAAATCACCATATTGCTATACAAATTACTACAAACTTAAAAGCTGTCAACGAGTGAGCATGCCTGTTAAGCCAAAAAGAAATAATGGAAATGTTTTGCAGGCCCAAAACACATATTTCATCATCTCCAACCCTGATCACAGCAGTATTGATACTCAGCAAAATTCAACTTCAAATTTTGTAGCTTGCATAATTTCAGAATATGCCCGAGCTCTTCAACAAATGAAAACTATGCCATATTTCTATGATTTATGGAAGCTAGTTGCAATGGGAATGATTATAATCAGAATCAAAATCAGTAGCAGAATTACACCTATGCACAGACATTTCCTGGTACTTTTCTGGTATTTTTTTGCACCTTTGAGTTGCTTGGTACCATTACCAACATACTGAGCAGCATGAAAGACGTTGTGTTCAATGTCATTAAGATGCTCTCCTTGTGCTTCAACAAGCACAGCCATATCAAGAAAGATCTGGTGCAGCTCAAGCAAACTTTTTTCAATCTCCTTGGCAGCGTCATGTCTTTCTTGTATTTCATGGATGGTATCCAGAATCTGGCCTCTCCCCTGCTCCTGAATGGCCTTCTGTAGGAAAGTTTCACTCTCCCCTGTGGAGATGATTTTTTCTATTACCTCCTCATTTGCCTTTTCACCTGTGATGGTAAAGTATCTTCTCTCAATGGTCTCTCGGTACTCCCCAACAACCCTTTCCCTTAGGCTCTGAAACTCTCCCATCAAGTCCTTCAGCTTTTTTCGCAGACCATTAGTAACAGATGTTCTGGTTCTATCTGTAGGCGTTCCTTCTTCAAATCCTGGTATTTTCCTATTGGCAACATTGGCTTTGTCAAGTGCTTCAAGCTTGCCCTTAATAGCTTTAGTTTTTTTTAGGACTGTGACAACATCACCATCCATACGGTCCCTCAAAGATTTCATGGCTTGGGCTTTGTGAACAGATTTTGTCTCTTCATTGGCTTTTTGAAGTTTCCCAAGAAGTGCCTTAATAGTTTCCATGTCAGCTTTTATATCACCAACTTCGTCAAAAAAGTGACCAAGGTTCTGTTCACTTCCCAAGTCAACCATCTCCATGTCTGGACCAGCCTCAAGGTCCTTCAAGGCCTCACGTTTAAGGTCAAGGTAGTTGGTGAATGACCTTGTGAGAAGATCATTCATTTTGTTGAGCTGTCAAGGTTGTATCAGTCAAAGATCATCAGGGTTCAGATTGCATAACAAGTTGCTTCATTAAAGAACAAGAGAATTTGACACTTTTGTGTTTTACCTGAGGAATTGACGAGAAAAAGCAGTAAGACAAAGAAAGTTGGAGTGTTGAATGAGGTAGATTGCACCCACCAAAAAATTACAAGTGCTTGTCTTATCTTGATTTCTCCCCCACTGCAATGACACAGAATTGAAGTTCAGATCAGTTTTTGTGGGATTTGAGTTTTTAATGGGGGGAAAGAGAGGTAAGCAAGTTAGTCTAGATAGGTAGGTAAAACCTATATACAAGTATAAGTATAATGTTCAAAGGCTGGTGATCTAGTTGTTGAGAAAGGGCATTGCCATGAAAATGACTCAGGTTAAAACCTCACTAGGCTTGCCTAAAGTGTGTGAGTAAGGTTTTTGATCACCTAGAGTTTCAGAACTCCGTCAGTAACAGTATTACACCACAAAACAAGATTTACATACAATTACAAGTTTATCAAATGTATGAAATGTTTATCAAACATAATCTTACAGAAAATAAAACAATATGTAACTCTCAATGACTCACCAAAAATTAAACACTTAGAACTCCCTTACTTCCTATTACAAAAGAGGCTAATAACGTACACATTATATTACAAAAAAGAGCAGCAATATGTAACTCCCAATATTTCACCAAAATTGAAAAGAAAACCCTTCTATTCTAATGTGAAAGAAGGAAATAGATTAATACCACAATAAAATGGGAGGAGAGACCCCGTCAGAGTGCAATTTATGAAATGATGGGAGGAACAAAACACAAATAGGCACCTGGCCTGCTTGTGCTTGATAAATATCAGTGACAATTTCACTCTAGAGGTTCACTGGTCTTACAAAAATAAACACTCTGATATCAAATGCAAGGAATTTTACTCTCAAATATCATAAACTACTGAAATTGAATATATTGATAGAAAGTGCAAATAGACTTTTCATTTGCACTTTCTATGGATATATTCAAACTAGTAATGGCAGAAAATATTTGAATGTAATGTCTGAGTGTGATCTGATGGGACATGCCTATAGAGGAAGCGAATATTTTG
Source organism: Cunninghamia lanceolata (assembly GCA_027924645.1). Lineage (NCBI taxonomy): Eukaryota > Viridiplantae > Streptophyta > Pinopsida > Cupressales > Cupressaceae > Cunninghamia > Cunninghamia lanceolata. Next base: position 3,721,721 of record BSBN01000378.1, on the reverse strand, counting down.
AATGTACTATATGCATCTCAGATGGTAGAAATATTTTTTTTAACTGTGAACTTCAGACTGAAATGTTAAATTGGAAAATTCAAGTATGAATACAAGGTGGTAACATTCACTACAACAGAGCATATCTGAGAAAAATAATTACCCTAAGGGCTGAATTTGATAATACCCAAATACTCTATCTATAACCGCTATCTAGTAATCTGAGTCTGAGAGACAGAAAGGTGCGAGCGGTTCTTCTAAATAAAGAATAAAAACAGAATAATAAAAAAACTTGCACATCTGGATCCGTTCAAAATTATAAAATAAAAAATGAAGCCAAGCTTCAACAACTTGCTTGCATAATCAGAAGAATTGAACCGAGCTTAAAATCTCATAAAAACTCTAATAGCATATAAATGCTGCACAAAACCACCATGGCAACAACAGAAATTCACAAACAAATATGCAAAAAAGAATCCTTAAAATTTGACCTAATGCAGTAAAAAATCACAGTATAAGTTCACACCATAAATCAGAAGCATTCAACCATAGCAGGGTTTAAACCTCAGGAAAACTCTAAAGGCATATAAATACTGAACAGATACACTATGGCAACACAAATTTATGAACAAATATACAAAACAAACCCTTAAACTTTGACCTGATGCAGCAAAAGCACAAATTAGAAACATTTAACCATTACGGAGCTTAAAACCTCAGAAAAACTCTAAAGCATATAAATGCTTGCATAAAACCACCATGACACCAAAAAATCACAAATAACTATGCAAAACTGAACCCTTAAACATTGACCTAATGAAGTAAAAGCACAAATCAAAGTTCACTGCCATAAATGAATTCTGTAAGGCGGCAGAACTGCATACAGGTTGAATAACAGACATAATTTTAGGACTACGCCTTTGTACATTCACATTACTCAAAATTCATTCACCACATATAAATACAGTAAAAGTAACTGCTAGAATGGCCAGATTGAAGAATAAACAAAGCCTAGCCTTCAACAATTTTTACTTCTAATCCTCAGATGTGTAGGGTATAGCCACCTCGTAGTCAAAGCACACTCAGGTGCTTGGCAAGGAAGGTATCCTAGACTACAATCTATCCTAACCGACAGTAGGTACACAAAGCACGCAGCATCATGGACCTCAAAAGGATCTTTTCATTTTCTAAAACCTCAAAATAATCAGAGTTCTAAACCGCAGAACCAAACATTCATGCCAAATCTTATTCATATCATAACAACCAGGCAACCATTACAAGACCTCAAGCTTAAGCAATTCTTAACAGTTAAACATACAGAGCACTTGGCAACCTGGACATTCAAAGGACGTTTTATTTTTAAAAAACCCTAAATGTGTGAAATACTAGAAATATGAGGTCAAAATTATAGAATCGTAGAATCAGATGAGACTCAATGCCTTATTTGCATGACTACAACCAGTCAATCACAGTAAGACCTCAAGCTTCTGTTGAAAAATTTCGAGCAGAGTTTTATTTTCTTTCAAGAACTTAACTCCATAGTCAACTAGATATGTGGGCTAAAGATTCTAAAGTACGACGTCATCTTAAAATAGGGTAAGGAAGTATATGAATAAGAGTATGGCTATAAATTAGCATGCAATTTCCAAATGAAATATGGAAATATATGAAAAGAGTACGCTTACATTACTAAAACCTAAGTAAAAATCTTCAAATTATATAAAAACTAAACAAAACCAGCATTACAACTGCAGTTCCTGAACTAAACAAAATCAGCATTACAACTGCAGTACCTGACCAGAAAAGCACCTGAAAAATCAATCAAAAAAGCCAACAGATCCGCATTCACCAAAATTTGACCGATTTTAAAAACTTTCCTCGCAAATTTTTCTATCGTTAGCCGCAAATGACAAACCAGGCGAATCGAACAAGGGACTTGGTGAACTAGAAGAAGCTTGTCGTAAATTTTGCAGGCTATCTGGGGTTTATGATGGAGCCGGTCAAGGAGCCGTTGGAGGTCTAGTTTGAATCATTGAATCTGACGGTGGCATCAGCGCTTTGACAGGTGGAGGGGTATTTTCTTTAAAGTTTATTATATTTTCCCTCTTAATTAGGTTTGAATTTTTAATAATTTTTAAAACAATTGGCCAAGGAGAAGTAACGGTCATATTTTGGAGCTTAGCCAAAGGTGACATGTAGGGGAAGGGAAAGTTGTTCTATATTAATTGAGGTTGATTTAAAAATCTTTTACTTAAAACAGAGACATTTGAAACATAATTCCCTCCCATGAAGGGTATCAATAATAGACATGAGATTTCCATAGTCCATAATATTGTAACTAGATGTTAATATTGAAAGAAAATACTATCACAAAATTTAATCTAGAAGCATCAGTTACAATAAAACAGAGACAATTTTGTCCAATTTGGAAAAAGCTCCCTCTAAGTTATAGGAAGGTTGGAATCAAGGCTAAATTTGATGGTTGTATGCCTGTATTTAGTCATTTTAGCTGTAAAATACAATTAAAATTTTAGGAAAACTGTATCATTTGAAAGGGAAGATTTCAAGTAAAATGTCAAAAGTTATATATATATATATATATATATATATATATATATATATATATATATATATATATATATATATATATAAGAAGGCTTTAATATTTGAAAGGCAACTTCAAATAAATGACTGTCACAAAAAAATTGATTGAGTAGACCATCAAATTTAGGCCCTGGTTGGAATCATAACAATCTTGATAGTAAGATTTTTTGAAAAATAAATAAATAAGAGTTTATGTTTATGATCATATTTTGTGATCTATTATTATCGGATGAAAGTTGTAATGGTGAAAAATGTATATATTGTATGTTTCTTTTATGTTTTGGGTTCATTTTGAAGGGGGTTATTCTTAGTGTAATGACTAGTGTACAAGGTGTGTACATTCTACAAATCATTGAAGGTATTTTCAGCAAGAAGTAAGCAACAGATTGCTCCCTGAAGATCTTTCTAACCCTCAAAGTTCAAATCACCATAAACACAATAGAGCATCTCTTAGTGTTTTCTTTATCAAATTCCATTAAAATAATATACTTTGTTGTCTTGTTTCTCTATCAATCTATTGATCCTGTTGCACAAGCGGTGCATTAATAGTATCTTCATTGTTATCAAATCTAATCTTTGTTTTACCTCTTGGCAATCCATTGGTGTAGACCACCACCCTTATTATCCAATCTGCGCACTAGGCCTAGTATTATTCCCCATAGCCCAAGGAGATACTCTTAGCATTTTGTCACTACATCCTAATTCTTAAATGCACGTAAGATAGGAGCACACACTGTTTTATCATCTTTATCATTTGGTTGTTTGTGGAGGTTGAAAGAATGAATTAGGGGTTTGACCATTCCTAGAAAACTCTCAAGCAACCCCAACCCTCTTTTATGTCCTCTCAAAAGTAGGTTAATTGAAGGTGATCGACCACATGAAGGTTTGCAAGGACTTGCTTATCATTTGCATAGATTTAGCTTCATATATCTCATTTGATTTATCTATATTATTTATGATATTACGCTTGGGTATTTGTTTTTGGCTATTTTAATTTGATAGAAAGTTACTTGGGGAATTATGTCACATCTTGAAGATTCTACAAATTGCACTATCACTGTATGGACTAAAACACAAGGCACAAACATCCGCGCGTCGTGTTGCCATCCTTAATAGAGGGTTCTAGATTTTGGTGGGAAGTACAATAATATTTGTTATTTACAATTTCAAATTTTGTTGTTAAAATTGTAATTTGGTTTCCTACAAATAAGCTCAAATGCAACCCCTCTATTAAATGTTGAATAGGAATTAAGTTCTAGAGCACTTTTTCCCTATTCATAGTGTAAAGACTAAAGGAGTGCCTGGGTAAGTGGACAAAGGCTTGCCTAGACCTTGCGCAACAAAAAGGAGGAAGCTTGTGTAAGGCAAGGGGGGTCATGTGAGAATTTGTAAGAGCATTTGGAAGGATCTAATATGTAGCTTGGGAATGACTATGACAAACTTGAAGGTCACCCCACTGTGTAAGGATAAGAGATCAATGCTCAACAATAGAAAAGTTTTAATTTATTTATGTTTGTATTGTAGTGTCTTAATACAAGTTGTACCTTTAAATTACATTAATAAAAGAATAGTTATTTATTGTACCACTCGGTGTGGGGCTCTGTGCATCTTTGCCAATGCCTAATTTGGGATTTCACTCCCTTTATTAAATACTTGTTTTCTTGTAGGCCTAGAAGGTGTATATGTCAGTGTCTTGTGCATATTTATTTGTATTTGTTCTTTGTAGCAATAGAACTAAGTGTGTAGTCCATTAAGAATTACCTGAAGCATTCAGAGAAGGTCAACATCAAGTGCAGAAAGTCACTTGCAACAACTATGGTGTTGGGTGTGGGTCGATATAGGCAGGCTTGAGCCACTACAAGACTACTACAAGAAGTCATATCTCAATTTTTATGAAGGTTGTGTGTATTTCTTATAGCAACATAGCCTTCCTTCGACTATAAGGGTGCAGTTTTGATCAATTTGTGGTGTTGTAAGTTACATGGTGCCATCATTCTTAGATTGAATCATGTAATTGGTCATCTTCTATAAAGATCTATTCTTTCTCTCAACCACATCATTCTACTAAGAAGTGTAAGGAACTATGCACGTTAATTTTGAATACCATGATCACTATAGAAATTCTTAAATCATTGATTCACACACTTCCCCCATTATTTGTGTATCCACCTAATATAGATACCAAACTACTTATGCACAAATTCTTTAAAGGTTATGAAAGTGGTGAAAACTTTGCTCTTGTAATTGATAAAGTATATCCATGTGCACTATGAGAAGTCATTAATACAAGTGCACACATTCTTGGTCCCCAAAAATTATGGAGTTAGGAATGACATAAGATCGCTATGAACCAAATCAAGGGGTGCCTTGGCACAAGAGGCCTTACCCTTGGGAAAGGGATTTTGATGATGTTTGTCAAGTACACAACCTTGACAAAATTCCTTAGTGCATGAAATCTTGGAAAGACCAATCACCATATCCTATGTGCTCAACTAATAAAGATCCTTATAATTCAAATTACTATATTACTCATGACAAAGTATGCTTAAATAATTGGCACGTGCAGTGAGAGATAATGTTAAAGAAGACTCTTGAAAAACCATCAAACTTGTACAAATGGGATCCATGATCAACACTCCCTAAAGTAAGAACAATCTCAAGCTCCTATAGCTCTCAAATGACTACATCATATGGTGTGAACTCAACTATCTTTCCCTCACCAAAATGACAAATCTGATAAATAGAAAGAAGGTTAGCAAAAATATTTGGAACCAAGAGAACATTATTATGCAGTTAGAATTTATCTATAAAATACAATGCAATAAGATGTGATGAGTTTTAGATGTTGTGGTATAGTATGTAATGTTGATTTACATGTGGTGGTGTTGTGACAACAACCACAAATCATTTGATGAATTCACAACCACATATAGAAAATAGTGTTGTTGGAAATATGAATGGCAATGCAAGAGCACTTGCAATAGAGTTGGAGTTCATGCGACACAATTTAAGAGAAAGATAATGTTATATACTTGATGACACAAGGTAAAATAAGTAGTCAGAAGTGATATAATGTTTATGTGTGCTACAACAAACATGGAGCTAGTAGTGGTGGCCATATAGAAAAACATAAATTCATCGGTAGTGTTGAGTAACTACTGATTCATAGTGTATAGCAAAGGTTATACATACAAGTGACAATCCACATGGAGAAATAATGTTTGGTGATGTGTGGTATACTAACATCATAATATGGTCTTGAAATATAGTTGTGTGACTCTTAGTACTCCATGTGTTGGTTGGATAGTTAGATGGTTGGAATTCCATGTGTACATTTATATTTGTCATCTCATGAGAAGGCGTTGAGATTGGGTAGACTAGAAAAGGTTAGTATTGGATAGAGCATTATTGGTGTAAGACATTAGAGCAATTGCAAAAGAGCATGTTATAGATTATGACTCTGTAAAAGATCTTATTGCATTGAATCCCTAATTCTAAATAATACAACTATGAATGTGTCAGTGAATGGTTGCTCTATCAAATCCCAATATTTATTGGGGTAAAAACCCCTCCTCAAGATGGTGAGGCTACTTTTAATGAAAGCCAAAATTATAGAAAAACGTATGATTACACTTTACAAGGGTTTTTTGGGGGTTTTATGGAGTTCAGAAAATAAAATAGTACAATTTAGTGTACACAACAATTTTCCAAATGGAAGACAAAGTTTGAAATATGTGTATTGAAGGGTAGGATTATAGGAATGTGAAAATTTAGCAAATAGAGAACAAAGTTTGATAAACCTACACACAACAATGTTCTTGAAATAGAGAGATAAATAACTAACAAGGACCATACAAGGTTAATTGGAAAATCCCATGAAAACAACAAAGACATCCAACATAAGAAAAAACATCAATGTCATTACATCTAACATAAGAAAAGATATAGTGATCATTTCATATAGGAAATAATAAATGGAAATGAAACTATTTATTTCTCTGGAATCCAAAAGTTCATAATATATTGTTTTTTAAGTCTTCTTTACAAGAATTTGTCACCGGTTCAATACCTTTTATAATTATCAGACATTTTCTGTTATAGAGAAAAAATTCCCTTCCTCATGTAATTGCCTAACTACCTCCTTTAGGTTAATTGAAAACAAAAGTTTGCAAGTATTTGCTTAGCATTTTCTTAGATTTAGCTTCTTATATCTTATTTTATTTATTTGTATTATTTATGATATTACACTTGGGTATTTGTTTCTAGCTATTTTAATTTGACAGAAAGTTACTTGGGGAACTATCACATCATGAAGATTCCACAAACTGTACTATCACCGTGTGGACTACAACACAAGGCACAGACATCTGTGCGTTGTGTTGCCATCCTTAACAAAGGGCTCTAGATTTTGGTGGGAAGTACGGTAATCTCTATTATTTACAATTCCAAATTTTGTTAAATTTGTAATTTGGTTTCCTATAAATAAGCTCAAATGCAACCCAACTCTATTAAATGTTGAATATGAATTAAGTTGAACACTTTTTCCTAATTCATAGTGTAAAGACTGGAGGAGTGCCTGGGTAAGTAAACAAAGGCTTGCCTATACCTTGTGCAACAAAAAGGGGAAGCTTGTGTAAGGCAAGGGGGATCATGTGTGGATTTGTAAGAGCATTTGGAAGGATCTAAGATGTAGCCTGGGAATGACTATGACAAACTTGAAGATCTCCCCACTATGTAAAGGGATAAGAGATCAATGCTTAGCAATAGAAAAGTATTAATTTCTTTATGATTGTATTGTAGTGTCTTAATGCAAGTTGTATCTTTAAATTAAATTAATAAAAGAATGGTTATTTTGCTTACCACTCAGTATGAGGCTCTATGCATATTTGTCAGTGCCTAATTTGGGGTTTCACTCCCTTTATTAAATACTTGTTTTCTTGTGATCCTAGGAGGTGTATATGTCAATGTTTTGTGCATATGTGTGTATTTGTTGTTTGTAGCAATAGGACTAAGTGTGTAGTCCATTAATAATTACCTGAAGAATTTGGAGAAGGTCAACAACAAGTGCAAAAAGTCATTTGCAACAACTATGGTGTTGGGTGTGGGTTGGTAGAGGCTGGTTTGAGCCACTATAGGACCACCTACAACAAGTCATGTGTCAATTTTCATGATGGTTACATGTATTTCTTATAACAACATAGACTTCCTTCGACTATAAGGGTGCAGTTTTGATCAATTTGTGGTGTTATGAGCTACATGGTGCCATCATTATTGGATTGAATAATGTAATTGGCCATCTCCTATAAATATCTATTCTTTCTATCAACCACACCATTCTACTAAGAAGTGTAAGGAACTACATGTGTTAATGTTGAATACCATGATCACTACATAAATTCTTAAATTAAGTGTTCACGTACTTCCCCCATTATCTGTGTGTATCCACCTAATATAAATACCAAACTACTTCTGCACAAATTCTTTGAAGATTTTGAAAGTGGTGAAAACCTTGCTCTTGTACTTGATGTGATAGGTAAAAATTAGGTTAATAAGATCAAGCATATAATTGAAAACCTAATCCTACCACCATCAAAGAATCGAATCCAAATGAAATCAAAAGCATGCAATTCAAGAACAAGATCACCTAGATTGTATGATTCCTTGTTTATGATGTGGATTGCTTCTCAACAATGAACAATCATGAAGATCAAAGCTGCCATGATAGATGTATGATAATGATAAAATGCTAAATAGATGCTAAAGTGCTCAATATGCTCAAGATGATAATGTGGACGCTATGAAAAATGATGGATAGATGTAGTATGGAATGAGAGGGTGTTTATATAGACCTCAACCAAAATCAATCAACGATAGAGATTTGGTGGCTATGTGAATGGTTGGGATCAATTGATAATCATAGGTGAATGTGTAGATGACAAGTGGAAGGAAGATAAGGCTTATGTGTGACCATGTACATAAAAAGTACTACATATGGAAGATATTAAATAAAAGATGTAGTACCACACATGTTTTAAAATAAAAGATACACACATGTCAGCTCATGATAAAAGATAAAGATAAGTGATAAGAGAAATTAATAAAATAAATAAAATTTATTTAATTAATTAGAAAGTGGGCCTATGAAGGGATTTTAATTAAATAAATAAGATTTATTTAATTAAAATAGATAGAAATAGAGATAATTAAATAATTAAAGATTATTTAATTATAGATTAGAGGAAATAGATAATGAATTAATTAAATAAATATGAATTTATTTAATTAATAGAAGAAATAGGTGATTTTGATAGAATAGGGAAATTGCTCGAGTGTGTTAGACAAATGCAAATGATAGCTAATGCAATGTTTTGATACTAATGATAATTAGGTCAATTTTGGGTGTCTACATTTTGCCCCTCTTTGATATAATGTTCGTTAGAACGTTGTGTCAAAGAAGATACAATGACTCACTCGATAAACAAGGTTATGCCCCAGTGTAACCGACAGGTGATGCCCACTCGAGAGGTAAGCTAGGCTAACCAAGAAGGGTTGGGTTGGCTTGCAATAAGATGAAAGGATAGAAACAAGGTTGACATGAAGAAAAATGGGGATGGGGCGGGAGAAATGGGATGGTTTAGAAGAAAATAGGCTTTGGTATAGAAGAATTAGGGTTTGGAAAGGGGTATAAGTAGGTCCCTCAAGGGCAAATAGGCTCATTTGTGCTTGTTGGCTTGGAGAAATCTAGAGCTCTAGAGTGTAATAGTGCTTAGGGTATTAGAGAGCTATCAGGATGGTGATTGCACACAGTGATCATCGTGTCGAGCGAGTAAGGACACATGGGCAACCAACAGGAGCAGGCACATCGGTATGTACCGAAACTTTTGCTAAATGCATGATTTTTTTAGGTTAAAAGCGTAATAAATGCACACACGTCACCAGAAGCGAGTAGTTTTAGGATAGGAAGTTCAGGTCGCATTTAGATGAAAACTGGCCGCTTATGGTAATGTAGATCGCTTATAGGTGTGGAGTAGTCGCTTAGGGTAAAGTGAGGTCGCTTCTAGTCGGCTAGGTCAGGTAGAGAAGCAAAATGTGGATATGGTAAAATCTAGTCGCTTATAGGCAAAAAGTGAATGCTGATAGTTATTCAACTCACTTTTAACTAGCAGTAGTGTGCTTATAGTAGATAAGTCTCTTGTAAGCAGAAATAGTGTGCTTATAGGGAAATGGTTCACTTATGATCAAAAGGCTAGCACATGTAGAAAAGTGGGTCACTTTTAGTAAGGATAGTCAGTGTTTAGCAAGTAAAAGTCAATTTTTTGCACAAGAGACTGATACGGTGAGCGAAATGATGCAGGATATACTACCACCGTTATTGTCGCTGGAGCCACACCCTAGGCATTTGTGATTGGTTAGATTGTTGGATGCAGAGGAGCGGTTGTTCTTAGATATCATTGGTTTAGAGCATGTATTGAGATTAGAGCCAGTGCAGACACATCGAGGACTGAGGAGTACGCACAATTCATTCTTGTTGTCGACGAGAGAGGTGACGATTACACCGGAGGATGTGTTCTAGATTCTGTGCATCCTGATTGATGGAGATAGAATAGATTATGATCCTGACTTGGGTCCAGCTGTATTCAAACGATTGTTCGAGACTCCAAACATTGACGCGGAGGGCTCAGAGATTCCAATAGCTAGGATGGAGGAGCTCTATGATAGGTTATAGTGGGTGGTGGTAGCTATTATAGAGGTTTGTATTATGGGGCAGTACTTGTGGAGCAAAGGCAGCCTAGCTTCAGGAGTAGGTCAGGTGCTTTGAGTTCACAGAGGATAGGAGGATCGAGGTCGATAGCTTCGGTGATGGGGCCTCCTAGAGATGGCAAACCAAGGATAGGACCCAGTGGTGGTGGACAAGGTGAGGGAGCTACCAGTAGTCACTAGGGCCACCTTGTTTATGTATATGTTGTATCATGATCAAGCCTATGAGCTGATTGTACATACAGTTTTGATGGCTCATGGATAAGCCATGTTGTATATGTAGACACTTGTATATTGACTTGCTCGATGATATATATGTGGTGATTTTGGTTATCTATGTGATGATGTAATGATGATGGATGCACTTGTGTTATGATGTTATGCATTTTTGTATTTTCATGGTTTATATGGATGTTTATGCAAATGATATGAGTATGCAAATGGTAATAATGGAAATGTGTTATGCTAATGGTAATGTACATAATGGTAATGCAAATATGTAGATGGAAAATGATGATAATGATATGGACCTATGTATGCCTAACACACTGGTTTTGTAGGGTGAAGACAAGGGGAATGACGAAAGCAGAAAGGACGATGAAGGGAAGATGATTGATCTTGGTTGAGGACTATAGAGGATGATAATGGAATGGATAAATGATATGATAACTTTTAAAGTAATTGTTCAAAAGTAAAGAAATGCAATCCTCATGTTTGATAAAGCATATGGATGTTATGCACTAGGGTATAGAAGACCAAGGCGTCGAGGTATCCAATGCATAACTAGCATACTATAATCTTGTCTAAATGTATGAAGTCAAGATGTTGAACCAATATACACAAGATATGAATAGTAGCTAGTGTTCCCAAGATTGACTTTGACGCTACAAGCAAAGGTTTGAGCTTATCTCCACTACACATAATAACACCTTGCTAGTTATATGTATGGAAATAGTCTTAGCATAGAATAGTCTCAATGCATAAGAGACTGTTTAGCTTCTCAGATGCAAAAGATATTGATATGTAAGATGCTAGTCCCAACATGTACAAGATACCAATATGCATAGGAAGAGAATAAGATCATCCCACAGTCACAAAATACGAAAGCAATATGACCATGCCCCATTCCGTACTTCATCGCAACATACCAAGATATAGATAGATCAAGGCAGTCTTGATTAGGCATAAGAAAGGGACAAAAGATAAAACAAAAGATACTGTCATCATGTTCTCTTGCCAAATGTAAGTGCTCTTAGATGGATTTAAGCTGGTGCCTTGTTGAGAGGAAAGTTGCATCCTGTTGAAGGCTAAAGATGTTGATAAAATGCTATAGCAAATGTTGGCTTAAGGCATGCGAACAAATAGCTTCCGACTTATCCCTGATTGGTTAAAGTACTTGAGCTTTTGCTGATATGCATAGTCTGCTTCTTGCTTGAGCTGGTCAAAGAGAAGAAGATGAAAGATGAAAGAAGATGAAGATGGGGTGGATCGTCTGTGCTTGCGTACTAGATACTTCCTTCGTATTTCAAACTACCTACATACCCTGTGTCCACGGGATCAAAGCACATTTACGATGATGATGAGACATGATAAATATGTAGTTCTAGGCTTATTGATGATGTAAGTGATGAAAGATAGAAGAAAGTGAGATGAAAGATCGGAGGATGATTAGAAGAAAGATGAAAGATGGATGATGGGAGAGGGGCTATCGTCTATGCCTGAATCAGAGTGCTTCCTTCACATCTCAAATTGCCTACATACCCTGTATCCATGGGATCAAGGCTTTGAATGATAGAGGTGAAATGTAGTTCTTGATTATTTTGTTGATGGTTGATGTCAAAGGCTCAACGTTATTGCTTGGATTTTGTGATGTTTTGATTTTTTTTTTTTTTTGGAATTTTTGGAATGTTTTGGATATTTTTGGTTTAGATGGTTGCTATGTCTTGGTTGCATTTTTGGATGTTGGCTGTGTTTTAGTTTTGGTTTGAATGGTATGAGCTAGAGCTATGAATGCCCACTTCCAAATAAGGCTCAACAAGTGCCCCCAGTGTGGGATGAAGTTTGTTAGGGAGACACTACAATGGATGTGTTTATGCGGATAGTATGCTAAGGTGCCAAATGATATCTTAACCTCAACAAAGTCCAAGCTATGACAACTAGCATGACAAAGGTAAGAGCAGAAAGGCTTTTATTATGGATAGATAAAGGATAATGGCTTGCGAGGTATGGATAGGAACAATAGTGAATTATGATATGGATTATGGAGGCAATATAGCAAATGTTGGTATGGAAAGCTGTGATCAAACAAACGAAGTAAATGATGGAGATTGGTCTCTACACATAGCACCTGTTTGCCAGGTTTTCACTATGGTACTTACCAAAGGTGCCTGTTTACTAGGTTTTCACCATTGGATGAATTATTTATCTTGTACTATTCTTTTGTCATCCAAAGTGCCATAAGGTGGTTTTCACTATTGGAAGGATTTTTTTTTTGGATGGGATATGCTGAGACTCATGGGTAGAACTTCTTTAGATGAATGTTGTTGACTGGTTCATTTAAGGGAATACCTTCAAGTGTTGAAAGAGTATATGCACTTGATCCATAGACTGATGTGATGAAAAAAGGACCAAGCCAATTAGGTTCAAACTTGCCCTATTTCTCACAATGTTGCCGATTCCTTTGATTCTCTTTAAGGACAAGATCTCCAACTTGAAACCTTCATTCTCTAATCTTTTTGTTGTAGCTGCGGTGTAGCTGATTTTGATAAACTTGAAGATGATTGAATGTTGTAAGACGTTGTTCATCTAATAGCTCAAGATCATGGAGTCTAGATACTCTATATTCTTCATCTAAGATAGTATGTTGTAGAGACACTCACAATGAGGGAATCTCAACCTCAATAGGTAAAATAGCTTCAGTGCCATACACAAGGGCATAAGGTGTAGCACCAGTGGGAGTTCAGACACTTGTTCTATAAGCCCATAGTGCAGGATTAAGTTGTAAATGCCAATCACAACTAGCTTCATTGACTATCTTTTTAAGGATTTTGATGATTGTTTTGTTAGAAGCCTCAGCTTGGCTGTTACTTTGAGGATAGTAAGGTGTAGAGAATCTATGTTGGATATGGAACTTGTTGCAAAGATCTCTAACCTCTTGGTTCTTGAAGGGATGACCATTATCAGTGATAATGGCATGAGGAACTCCATATCGACAAATGATATAGTGTAGGATGAACTTGGATATTTGTTTGCCAATGATGTAGGTCATTGGTATTGCTTCCACCCACTTTGTGAAATACTCAGTGGCAGTGATGATAAACTTATGACCATTTGATGAGGTGGGATGGATTTTACCTATGAGATCAAGTCCCCACTGCGAGAATGGCCAAGGAGTAGTGATAGGCTGAAGTTCATGTGCTGGTGCATGTATTAGATCTCCATGTTTCTGACATTGTAGACATCTCTTTGCAAATTATTGTGCATCCTTCTCCATAGTTGGCCAATAGTATCCAACTCATAGAAGTTTCTTAACAAGACCAGGGCCAGTGAAATGCGATCCATAGACACCTTCATGTACTTCACGTAAGGCAACTTTTGCTTCCTCAGAATCAAGACATCTAAGGAGGATACCATCAAGACTCCGACGATATAGGGTGTCTCCTAGGATAGTGTAGCGAGAGGCTCGATGGATAAAGGTTTTTCGTTGGGTATTAGATAGTTGGAAGGGTAGGGTTTGATTGTAGAGATACTCATATATGTCCTCATACCAAGGTGAATTGGGACCAACAATCTCACATATAAGCTCAAACTGTGGAACTTCAAACGCTGGGATCAGAAGTTGTTCAACCAAAAACTCACACTTATGTGCATTGGAAGGCATGTCTAGAAGATATCCTATCATAGCCATAGCATCTGTTGCTTTCTTTTGTATCCTTGGAATCTACTCAAAGGTGATATTGTCAAAGTATTTCTTGAAATCGTCCACCATTACCTTGTATGGAAAAAGCTTCTCATCTTTTGTTTGATACTCGTCTAAGACCTGTTTGATAACTAATTGGGAATCACCAAAGACCTATAACTATTTAATAGCCCATTGCACTGCCATGCATAATCCTGTAATTAAAGCTTCATATTCTACTATGTTGTTAGTACATGGAAATGCAATCCTATATGACTTCGGGATACAATATCCTTGAGGGGTGACAAACAATATCCCTGCTCCTAATCCATGTTGTGTAAGATTCATCAAAGTATAGTTGCCACAATGTTGGTGAAGTTAGAGTGAACAATTCTTCATCAGGGAACTCTGGATGTATTGGATGAATATCTATGATAGGCTTTGCAACTAACTAATCGATGATAACTTGTCCTTTTATGGCCTTTCGATCCACATATTGTGTGTCGAATTCATTTAAGATCATAACCCATTTTGCTAGTCTTCTCGAAGGATTGCTTTGGAGAGAAGATATTTGAGTGGATCAAAGTTAGATATGAGCTTTGTTGTTTGGTTCAGCATGAAATGTCGCAACGTTTAGGAAGCAAACACCAATGCTAAACATGCTTTTCCATGGAAGAATAGTTAAGTTCATATCCCACAAGAGTTCTATTGATGTAGTAAATGGCTTGTTCTTTTCCTGAATCATCATGCTAACCTAAAAGGGCACCCAATGCTTCTATTGTTGAAGATATGTAGAGTAATAGTGGTCGATCTAGTACAAGAGGTACTAGCACAGGAGGTGTTGCTAGATATTCCTTGATTTTGTCGAAGGCCTGTTGACATTTTCCATCCCACTTAAAAGGTTCACCCTTGCGAAGGAGATGTTGAAAAGGATGACACCTGTCTGCTAGTTGTGAGATAAACCTGCGAATAGATTGTAACCTTCCTTGTAGACTACGAAGCTGCTTGAGATTTGACGGCGGAGGCATTTCCATGATGGCTTTTACTTTGTCGAGATCCACTTCTATCCCTCGTCGAGACATAATTTATCCCAACAATTTTTCAGATGTTACACCAAATACACATTTCTTTGGGTTTAGCTTGACTTGATACTTCTCTAGTCGATCAAAGATTTGTGCTAGTACATGTAGATGTCCTTCTCTTGTTTTGGATTTTACTAGAATATCACCAACATAGTCTTCCATGATAGTGTGTGTAGAGTAAAATACTCTACATTTTGTTTTGAGTTTCAGTTGTGCGAGTTCCAATTTTGTCTCTACGCATTTCAGTTTTGGCAGTGAGGGTTTTGACACAGAGCGCGGGCGCGGGTTTTCATTTTGCCTAAGTTTTGCCTAAGTCTCAGAGTCGCATGGAACATGCCAAGTGTCATCAGCCGGGACACATTATAAAGTTTCTTTCAGTAACGCGGATGGAGCCAAGTGTCTTTTTGCATTAAGGCAGAGTCTGCCAAGTGTCATCTTCCACGTTGCAGTTTCAAGCCATTTTTAATGTTTCAAAGAGAGTCCAGCGGGCCCCTTTTAAGTTTCTCCCTGTGTGGAAGGCACCAAGTGGCAGCTACGGAAGGTTTCATAAAGTTTCTTTAAGTTACACGGAAGGTGCCGCATGTCCCTTGTAATATCTGTAGAGTGCGCCAAGTGTCGACATCCACAGTTTCTTCCTTTTGTTTCATTGTTGAGTAAAGATTGTTGGTGGGCCCCGGTGAAGTTTCAAAGTTACGCGGAGCGTGACAAGTGTCATCGTCCGCGTGAATCAAAATGAGTCCCAAATGTTTCTATATTGTTTCTAAAGCTCAGCAGAGACCACCATGTGCCATCTTCCGCAGGACTCTCAAAAGGTATCTAAGTTTCTCAAAGTAGCGCGGAAGCCGCCACGTATCACTAGTTAAGATCAGCGGAAGGCGCCACCTGTCCCCATTCCCCTTTTGAAGTTGCTCGGCAAGAAGTGTTGTGGGTCCCATTTTTTGTAAGTGATAAAGTTTCGGGGTAGCGGATTGTGACAGATGTCGAAGGCGGAGCACTCCCAATACAAAGACACGGTAAAGAGTATGATGTTGCGTATGCTGCAATGTATCTATTTGCTAAGTACCGCAGACGCAGCCAAGTGTCAAGTTCCTGGTGTCTCCTGAAGAATGAGACAGTTTTATTTAAGGCACGCGGATGCTGCCATCTATCTCAAGGGTTTTATTTCTCAATATAGCGGAAGCTGCCATGTATATGTTTCAGTTGCAGCGGAGAGTGCCACGTGCTAAGTTCTTATTTTTCCCGGAAAGATGAAGGAGTTTCAAGCGAAAGGTGCGGACTATGTCATTTGCCTTAGGGTTTATAGTCGCAAAGATAACCAAAAACTGCCAGGTGTCCCTACCTGATTCAAAGAAAGGAGCGTTACATATATTTGTTTCAGCCAATGAACTTGCAGAAAGGCTAACCATTTCAGATCCAAAAGATATCTTCTGTCAGACACTTCCAGTTAAGTTCCAGTTCGGTTAGACTGTTGAGATTTGATCGTACGAGCAATCTTGAACCAGTCCTATGCTATAAATATGGGTCCAGATAGCAGATTGAAATATATAGAGAATTTTCTGCATATAGATTGTTATAAGAGATTTACAAGTTTTTGGGAGACCTGTGCTATGGCCAGTAATATCATTTGCCTTTGTTCTATTTTCTTAATTCAGAAAGTTTGTATAACTGTGCATATATCAGTGCCTTTTATGTGACTGAAAAAGTAATAAGAAGACTAAGTTCTGTGCCTTTGCTGATATTTTTTGTGTTATTGCGAAATCTTCTAAGTTGTGAGCCTTTGATTCTATTTGTTTTCATCTTTTACATTGATCATGCATTGTTTGCTCCTTAATGTAACTGAATCCTAAAAATAGCTTCACTGTGCTTAGTATTGAGGAACGAATCATACTTAGGCGCATCGCCATAGTTATATTTTCTTTTATTACATTTGTGATTCCATTTAGTTCCTATCCTTTTCTCCCAAAACATATTTGAGATAAAGAAGAGCCAGCTTCTTTAAAATCTGGAGGTTGTTTCAGGTTGCAAGTCCCATATTCCTAAAACTTCCCATGTTGGTGTCATAATCAGTGTAATTTTAAGCATCAACAGTTTTTGGCACGCCCGGTGGGACCATTCTTGAAGTTTCTTTCAAGACTGTATGAACCAGGGAGCTACAAGGAGTCAGAGCTGCGGACCAGTAATAAGAGCTCAATCTGCTGTGAACCCAGGTATTCTTTTACCACCATTGATAACTAATTGAAGAAGAAGGGTCAATCAGTTTACAGCAACACCAA
Organism: Cunninghamia lanceolata; assembly: GCA_027924645.1. Classification (NCBI taxonomy): domain Eukaryota; kingdom Viridiplantae; phylum Streptophyta; class Pinopsida; order Cupressales; family Cupressaceae; genus Cunninghamia; species Cunninghamia lanceolata. The sequence continues at coordinate 3,704,127 of BSBN01000378.1, read as the reverse complement.
GTGCAAACATGGGAGCACCTATAGCCCCAAGAAATTATGCAAATTGGAACACTGGCAGTGCTCTGATTCTCCCAGTACCACCAGCCACTTGGGATCCTATTCCAGCAAATGCCCTGAAGGCTCTGCCCAAATTCAGTGGGGAAGATTTCAAAACACCTGAAGAACATCTACAGGATGTGTCTGATGTCTGTGCAATACATGTGATCACATAGCAGAATGTGGCTATAAGATTGTTAGCAGCTTCTTTTAAGGGGAAGGCTCTGGACTGGTACAGATCTTTGACCCCAAATTCAATATCTACATGGGATCAGCTTGGAGATGCTTTCTTTGCAAGATTCAAAGAGAACGGTGATAAATCTTCTTTGTTGCAATAATTGATTACCATCAAAAGGGTACCACAAGAAGCAATGACTGATTTTAATTCAAGATTTCAGAAGACTTGGGAAAGAATTCCTACTACAGCAAGACCATTACCAGGTATGGCTATAGTATTTTATCTTAAAGCCCTAAATTCAGATATCTCAGTAATGATTCAGTCGCTTGGAGGCCAGACACTACTAGAAGCCTATGACTATGCAGTCAGAGCTAAAAATAATTTGACAGACGCTGGAAAGTTGCCCCCAAGGCCCCCCATGCCCATGTTTCCAGAGATTACCTTACCTTTGCCTTAAGAAGCCCCTAATCCCATAGCCCCACCTGTGTCTATGTATACATTTCCTTAACAACCTGCTAAAGTAGCTATCCCTGCCTAGTCATCTGAGATGGATGATGTCAAGAACATCTTAAGGACATTTTCTAATGAGATAATTAACCTAAAAAGACAACAAAATCCTTATTCTAGACCCCAATATCAAGGCTACCAGGGAAATAGACCCCCACCACAACCAAATCAGTATCAGGGTCCTCAAAGGCAAACTAACCCTCAGCCATCAAACCAATTAGTTAGAGTTCCTAAACCCTTGCAGACTGTTCCTCCTAATCCAAACAGAGAGATTGTCCCAGGGCAGAATAATTATGCAGATGGCACCAATGCCTGGTGTTTCCCTTGTAATAATGCTCATATGCCCAAAGATTGTCCCAGGGGTAATCTACAGCAAAAGATAGCAAAGCAAAGAAGAGTGGATGGACAATTTGCAAATAATTCTGACACTCAACCCTATCAATCTCCTGGTATGCAAAATTTAGTCCTGGTGGCTCAGATGCAAGGGATGTCCTTACAGCAAGAAGAAGAAATAGCCCCTGAGCATGCTTTGTTTTCATGGATTGAAGATAAAGAGTCAGTATTCTTGAATGAAGCTTCTACTTCCAAGAAGCCATTGGTACAATCAGATTACTACACTAGAGCCAAGAGAAGGATGATGGAATAGCTTGAAGTCACAAATAATGAAATTATGGGGATTCCTCCATTTCAAGATCATCAAAACACAGCTGCTAGACAAGAAATACCTCAACTAGTGCAGAACCAAGTAGTTTCTGGACAAGTTCAAGAAAAAGCAAGGTACCCTTATTATCCAAGAACCCAAACACTAGGACCTGTGAATGTGGTGGATCAACTAAAGAGGACCCCAGCCCATGTATCAATATGGGACATGTTAGCTATTCCTGAGCAAAAGACACTGTTGCAAGAAGCTCTGCAGGGCCAAGCAATGCCTAAACATACTGGTACCAAAGGAGGACCTGCTGATAAAGAAAAGCTAAAAGACACTGTTCCTCTGCAGACAACAACCCTTTTGAACAATGCACTAGAGGTAAGCAAATCCAACCCAGAGCCCTTCTATTTGACATTAATAGTTGGGAAGAAACTGTTACATAATGCAATGATAGACTCTGGGGCTAGTACTACAGTAATGCCTAAACAAATAGCAGATGCTTTAAAGATAAAGTATGAGCCACTTACTAGAGGAGTTATGTAGCTGGATGGGAAATCAGTGCAGACAATAGGAAAAATTAAACAACTCCCATTGCAATTGTATACTTGCCCTAATATAGTTGTGAATCAAGATGTGGTAGTCATAGATATTCCTCCTATTTTTGGTTTATGTCTATCCAGAGATTTTACAGCCAAGATAGGAGGTTATATGTCACTTGATTGGTCTCACCTCATCCTATGAACTAAATATGGTACAAAAATGAAAATACTATCTAAGTCATTATCTAAGGATCACATTACAAATGAACCAACCTTAAAATTAGAGGCAGCTCATGCTATGTTGAATAAAGAGGAAAGAGTCTTTGTTGAAGAGTTAGGTGACTGGACTGAACATGACCAAGAGGAGGAAAATAATCAGTTGTTGACTATGATGCAAAGTGACCCATATGGAAATTATGACTCTACTGGTCTGGGCACTTATGTCATATTTGATGAAGACCATGAAATCCCAAATGTTTTAAGGGAAGAAACACCACAGACTCAAGAATATGAAAAAGACTCAGAAATTTAGACCCTAAATTTTGATGGGGTTAGAAGTAAGAATGGTGCTGGAGCAGGAATTTGTCTTGTTGCTCCAAATGGTGAGAAAATTTTAAGAGCTATCCGTTTCCAATTTGCCTGTACTAACAATGATGCTGAGTATGAATCCTTAGTACATGGGCTCATGTTAGCCAAGAAAAAGGGAGTAAAGAATTTGATAGTCAAAGGAGATTCAGAACTAGTGGTGAGACAAATCAGAGAAAAGGCAGTAGCCAAAAATGTAAGGATGAGATCCTATAGACACAGAATTTGGGACTTAATAGATGATTTTGAAGCTTTCAATATTGAAGTAGTTCCTAGAACCCAAAATTTTGAAGCTGATAGGATGGCACAGATTGGCTCACAGTTTGACCTAGCAACTGATCTATTAGTCAACAATGAGTCAGTCAAAGTTATAGTAAGGCCAACTATCCCAGACAATGATGAAAATTGGCAAGTCTTTGAAAATGATTTTCAAGTACTTTCATTTTTGTAACAGTCAGGGGAGTTTGCTGATCAATTGCAACCTAAAATTGAAGAAACATATGGAGACCAAATTATTCAATTAAAGACTAATAAGCTTCCCAAAGGCTTGATTACTTTAGAAAACCTATTTGATTCAGAAGATGTAAGCCTAGAGAAGAAGAGGTTTCAAGCAAACAAAGAGGACTACTCTGAGGTTCAAGTTAGTGAAGGGAGAAAATTGAAGGTTGGGAATTCTGCCACTCAACAGGAAAGAAAAAGGTTAATTGATTTATGTGAAAAATATGATAGGGTCATAGCCTAGACCTATGAGGATCTCCATGGTTATGATAGAAATGTCATTCAACACACTATAGAGCTGACTGAAGGATCTAAACCAGTCAGACAGAAGTAGAGGCTGGTGAATCCAAGGATTGAACCTCTAATGGTGGATGAGTTGCAGAAACTCTTAGAGTCTAAAATAATTTTCCCAATCAAACACTCAACTTGGGTATCCAATCTAGTACCAGTTAGAAAAAAGAATGGGGACATAAGGCTCTGTGTGGATTTTAGAGACCTAAATAGGGCATCTCTGAAAGATCACTACCCCTTGCCCTCTATGGAACAAATTTTGCAGACTGTGGCTAGATCAGAGAGATTCTCCTTGTTGGATGGTTTCTCTGGATACAATTAAATTTGGTTGGCTGATGAAGATCAGCATAAGACTACTTTCACCACAAAATGGGGAACATTTGCCTATGCAAAGATGCCTTTTGGTCTTTCAAATGCTGGAGCTACATTTCAGAGGGCAATGGATGTAGCATTTGGAGAGCTTATCAATAAAATCATTCTAATTTACCTAGATGATCTCACTATTTTTTCAAAGAATGTTGTTGATCATTTTGATCATCTGGAATCTATTTTTAAGAAGTGTCAAGAGTTTGGAATATCCTTGAATCCCAAGAAGTGCATCTTTGCAGTACTTCAAGGCAAACTACTAGGACATATAGTGTCAAAAGATGGAGTCTCTATTGATCTAGAAAGAGTCACTACTATAGTAAACTTGTCTCTACCTGTAATTAAGAAAGCAGTTCAGTCCTTCTTAGGAAAGATTAATTTTGTCAGTCGGTTCATATCAGACTTTGCAGGCCTAATAAGACCAATGACACTGCTACTAAAGAAAGACCTGGTGTTCAAATGGACTACGGAAGGGAGACAGGCTTTTGAAGAGGTCAAGAAAGCAATTTCAACAGCCCCAGTACTTAGGAACCCAGACTTCTCTAAGTCTTTTATAATGTATGTCTATGGAGGAGAGTTCAGTGTTGCTGCTGTCCTAACACAGAAAGATGATCAACAAGAGGGAGAGCATCCAATAGCATTTTTCTCAAGGACTCTTAGGGAATATGAAGCCAGGTATAACTTTGTAGAGAAACAGGCATATGCTATGGTAAAAGCCCTCAAGAAATTCACACATGGTCACAAGAAATAAGATTCTGATACTAGTAGCTCATCCGAGTGTCAGAGAATACATTATGGAAGGAGAGATCACTGAGAAAAGAGCAAACTAGATAACAAAGATTCTTGAATATGATGTGGAGGTCAGACCAACTAAACTTGTAAGAGGCAAGGGATTGTGCCAATACATGGCCCAAGACATGGAAAGAATGGTGACTGCTGAAGCAGAAAATGAGAATGTGTTGAGAATTCAGGAGATTGATCATAATTCTTGGGTCACAAATAGGATTTAGTTTATGAAACATGGGATTCTCCCAAAAGAGCTCTCTCAGGACAAGAGGAGATACTATAGGCAGCAAGGGGTCCATTTTGTTTTAATTGACCAAGTTCTTTTCAGAAGAAATACTGATGGTATACTCCTAAGATGTATAGAGAAAGATGAGGCTCAAAGAATACTACATGAAATGCACCATGGAGTCTCAGGTGACATTTCTCTACAAGAACCACAGCTATAAAGATAAGTCAGGCAGGTTACTTTTGGCCCATTTTATTTATAGATTGTAATCAACTGGTCAAAGAGTGCCAATCTTGTCAGTATTATGTGGGAGAGAGGAGGAATGCAGCCATGCCCCTTAGTCTTATAATTGTTGAGGAACCCTTTGCTCAATGGGGTCTTGACTTCATTCGAATGATCAATCCGGTGTCAAGTATGGGACACAAATGGATTCTAACTGCCACAAATTATTTTACTAGATGGAGTGAGGCAGTGCCACTCAAAGAAGCAACAAAAAAGGTGATCCTAGACTTTCTGGAGGGTATCACTACTCACTTTGGGCCTCCTCGTACCATAATTTTAGATAATGCTAGGGCATTTTTGGGGGCAAAATTATCTGATTTTGCACTAAAATATGGAATCTATCTGAAAACTTCCTCAAATTATTACCCTCAGGGTAATGGTTTGGCAGAATCAACCAACAAGAATATGATTAGACTTATTAAGAGAATAGGGGTTGATCATCACAAAGAGTGGCACAAAGTGATTAATATAGCACTGTGGGCTGACAGAATTACACCTAAACAAGTGACAAAGATGTCCCCGTATGAATTGGTCTATGGCAAGCCTATTGTGATGCCCCTGAGCTTGGAAATTCCTGCTCTCCAGTTATTAAAATAGATTGAGATTGAAGAGAATGGCCCCATGCAGGTTAGACTTGCTGAACTTCTAGAGGTTCAAGAAAAAAGGGAAAGAGCACATGAGTCATTAATGAAACATCAGAAAATAATCAAAGACTGTTTCGATAAGAAGACTTCAAATCCCCATTTTGAAGTAGGATCAGTTGTTTTGAAGTGGGACGAGAGATCTGCTAAGCCGAGTCGACACAGTAAATTTGAATCACTGTGGACTGGCCCCTACAAAATTCATTCCTGTAAACAACAGAATTCATTTGAGCTTGAAACGATGGAAGGCGAGCCTGAAGAGATTCCTGTGAATGGGATCTATCTGAAACATTTCAATTAGACAGTCTTTCCTATGTATTATAGTTAGTTAGTTTCCCCTTTCATTGTTGCTTTGTTTTCCCACTCTTTCTTTTAAAATAAGTGTTATATGAACACGTGGCCACGGCTCAAGTCTCTTCAATTTTTGAAACTCTCGCATTCACTAAATCTTTTCCAATCCCCAAAATTCCCCAAGGTACCTTTACGCAGCCACTTTTATGACGTGTCTGACACTCTGTCCCACACAGATTTCATAAGATTTACTAACAGTTTTCCAGTTTTAATGCCATTTATGAGACTTGATGTGTCATTAAATACCCTAATAACAAGAGTTAATGCTTAACTGTGTCTCATTTGTTCCTACTGCTAAGAAAATCCCTGTTGCTCATGAATTCCTAGCGAAACCTGCTTAGTAAGAGTGTCTTCCCTGTTGCAAAGCTTTTATCCTTCTTACAGTAAGTTCACTAATTCCCAGTGTAGACACAGATATGGCAGAGGCACAGTCTTCACAACAGGGGCTGGGGATTTACGAGTCCATTGATAAGCTTCTCACCAGCAAATCATATGCTTCAGCCCCCACACAACCCTTAAGGACCTATCCAAGGACTAGGGTCCCCGAGGTTGGTTATACAGTCGACTGAGCTAAAGTGAAAGATTTCGCGGACGGTATCGCGGACCCAACCCTTCAAAAACTTGGCAAAGCTCTGTGAGAAGGAGCACATCAAAGATGTATCCAGAAGGCCAAGGCTGGACAATCTGAAACATTCAGAATGAAGATATGGACCTCTCAATTGGCAAAATTTATTGTCCCAAGTGTGCATCTATGCCCCGACCTGATTGAGATGTGCACAGAATTGTTTCATGCGCCCTCAAGCACCATTCAAAAGGGACCCTTCATGGTGCAAATTTCACCAAAGGCTATCAGGGACATGTTGGCCCTATACCATGACAAGACAGCCACATTTCCCACCATTGCCAAAATGTAGAAAACATGGGCGAACATCAATAATCAATTGAGGTTTCTCAATTCAGAGTTGCAGCTGGGAGATGAAAACACCCAAATGCCAGTACTACCAACAGGAAGGGCACAATTCGCTCAGGCTAGCTAGGAAGCATTGTCTATGATGGCATTTATCTTTGGAATGAAGGAGGACATTACTGTATATGATTGGCAAATTACCATTCTATTCAGACTAAAGACCATGGACAAGTCTCAGGAGTTTCGGTTGGACTTCTCTGAGCAGATTGCCTATTCCATGGTCGACCAACTCACCCACTTCAAATCAACAGAGGTTTTTAGGTATTCTTCTTATTTGTTTCACCTCATGTTATATCAAAACCTTGCCATCTTTTTGCAATATATGCATCTGAATATGTATGACCCAAGTTTCAATCATAATAGGACCATTCCTGTGTCTGCATGGACACATGTCTTATCCGAAGCATCTGATCCCTATGAAATTTTGGGAACTTTTTATTGCCCCTGCCTTTGGTCACCTAAGCCCAGAGCCTATTGAGAATAGATTAACATTAAGTGTTAGAGGCCTCATGGCAAATTCCCCCATTCCCTGTGATTATTTCTTTGGGTCCCATCACACCATCATTAGGGTCCATGGTTTTAATGGAGAACTAGTGTTGCTACCCAAGATTTTGACTCCTAGGTTAGCATTCTTAGAGGTCACCTGGCAAATGTATGTGGTTGATAATGACTATGGCACTAGGAAGAAGAAAAAGAAAATGTATGATATTCCATGGGTAAAGAAAAACATGGCCCTAGAGGTCAAAGATGCTGAACACTTGTTGCTGAGGAAGTTAGCTGTCCTGGGTTTCTTTCTGATTGAAGATAAATGGAGATATGACCCAAGTAGTTTTGTAACCTTATGGGTCAAGAATAACAATGTCGGCACTAAAATTATGCATGAGGGCCGTCCCTTTTGGGAAGACAGAAGAAACCCTAAGGAGGATACTCCTGATTTGTATGTAGAATTGACAGATTTGCCCTTTCGGGGGCCCAGGCCATGGGAGACTTTTTATGCTAAGAAAAAGGTTTTTGACCCTAAAATCAGAATGACTTCTGGTTTAAAAAAGGCAGTGAAGAACAAAGAATGGAAGCCCGAGAAAATAGAAGCCTATTGGAAGTATAGGCAGGAGGTTTTTGAGACAACTCACTCTTTTGGTAATGTAGACTTAGATGAAAAATGGGAGTCCATTTGGGATGAATGGCATCCCTCTCTAGTTTCCAGCCCTGATACAAGCAAATTGTAGACACAGGGTGGAGAGTCAGAAGGGGAAGCAGAACCAACTCATATAGTACAGGTTACAGGACAAGCCTCATCTACAGCCCCTATAACTGTCTGGCCCCAATCTCTCAGTACCATAGAAAAACAAAAGAGTGTGGTATCATCACTACCTAGAGGGACTCCATCAGTTTCAGTGACTAGGGCTTCCAGCTTAGTATCATTACCACTAGCAGCAGTGGTAAACGTATCAGAGAAATTGGCACAACAAGAAGAAGAGAGGCCAAGGAGACATAAGGAGCTGAAACTCCAACCTGATTCAGATGAGGAGGTAGAGCCTTCATAGCAACAACCACCGAGTACATCTATTGCTCCTCAGGTACGTGCTACTTCTCCTTCTTCTTCCCAGTCCTTTTCTTCTTCTATAGGGGTGGCAATCCCAACTGGCCAAATATTATCCCCTGCCACCTTTGTTGTACCAATTTCCCAATTTGCCCCACCTATTACTACTCAGGCCATGTCATCATAGGCCACATCATTGCCTCCCTTTTCCCCCTCTTTTCCAAAGAGAATACCTCCCCAGATTCCCCCTAGCAAACATTTGGCTATCCCATATGGCTTGCCACAGGGTCATCCTTTTGCAGGCGGGTATATTGCCTCTCCCTCTACCTTCCAAGCTCAAGCAGACACTGCTAAGAAGGCTAGGGAGGCCCGGATGGATAAAAAGAGGAAGAAAGATAATAAAGCTCAGGTTGTACCACACATGAGGTCACTCTTTGACCCAATCCAGTAGCAGCTAACTGTGACTCATTTGACACCTAATGTAGTTAGGCCAAATGAGCAGATGCAGCCCTAGGATTATACCATAAGTGCAGTGGCTATGGATATGTCACTTTTTAGGCCACAGGACAGGGTCGAGCTGCTGAATGAAACCACTTCTACTGTAGCTACTGATTATTTGAAACTATCGAAGAAGTTGCAGAAGGTGGAGGCTGATTTAGCTCAGGAAAAGGTACATTGTGGCAACCTTGCTTCAGAGCTTAAATCAAAAAATGATGAAATAGAGAATCTCAATAAATAGTTGCAAAATACTGTTTCTTGTCAGATTCATCAGGTTACACAGAACCAAAATGCTTCTTTGAAAGAAGAGCTAGTTCAAGTAAAGTCTGCAGTGACAACCCTAAGGCAGGAAAAGGCCACACTACAGAAAAAAAAATATCAGGAAAACCTGTAACAAGTCACACAGTTCTAGCAGAAGCTACTGAATGAACAAAACAATGCTACTGCCATGCAGGCCCAACTTCAAGCCGAGCAACAAACATCAAAACAGTTGACACTTGAGTTGGCTAATAGGCCAAAGAATGCAGGAGGGTTGAACCTGGTTAAGGAGCTATATGTATCAGTGTGGAAAAGAATCTCTGAGGAGATTATTCAGCTCAAACCTTCTTTAACTTTCCTGCTACATGCACAACAATTGTGTGAGAAGGTAGAGACTTCAGTTTAGGCCACTTTGTCCACTGTTTCCTTGAGGGTTTTAGATTCTCAACTGCTGCTGAAGAAGCTGTATGACACAACTGATGAGACATTATCAGCAGCAGGGATTAGTGATAGAATGATTGCTGCAAAAAGGGTGAATGAAGTTCTCAGTTACAACTTTGCTGCCATTAATTGCAAAGAGCTCCTAGATGTTGTCAAAGGGGGAGTGAAAGACATGAAGAAGCATATTGAAGATCTGGTGCAATTGGGTCCTCCCTCCCCTTTTCCTGATAGCAACACTGTGTTAACGGTTGATGAGATTAAGCCTTTGTTGTTGCCAAACAAAATGATCAGTCAGTCTTCCAGGGTTTAACAGATGCTTCATCAATGCTAGAAGTGGAAGTTGTCTTGATCCCCATGGCCTAGCTTGATTTCCAATTGAAGGTTGTAGTTCATGTTTTGTAGATTTTTTCGCACAAAGACATCATCAACCTTGATTTAGCCTTCCAGCATTTGCAAAATAAACAGGGACTCTCTGATGTTGAATGGTTTGTTTATCAGACGGCCTTGCAGAATCTGTGATTTTTTTTCTTTGCTGTATATATACATTTTTGGATTCTTTTTAAGCAGGCTCAAAAGTCCTCGGGGTCACCAAGACCTGTAGAGTAAAATACTCTACATTTGGTTTTGAGTTTCAGTTGTGCAAGTTCCAGTTTTATCTCCACACGTTTTAGTTTTAGCAGTGAGAGTTTTGACACAGAGCGTGGGCGCAGGTTTTCATTTTGCCTAAGTTTTGCCTAAGTCTCAGAGTCACGCGGAACATGCGAAGTGTCATCAGCTGGGACACATTATAAAGTTTCTTTCAGTAATGTGGATGGAGCCAAGTGTCTTTTTGCATTAAGGCGGAGTCTGCCAAGTGTCATCTTCCATGTTGCAGTTTCAAGCCATTTTTAATGTTTCAAAGAGAGTTCGGCGAGCCCCTTTTAAGTTTCTCCCTGCGCAGAAGGTGCCAAGTGGCAGCTGCGGAAGGTTTCATAAAGTTTCTTTAAGTTACACAGAAGGTGCTGCGTGTCCCTTGTAATATCTGCAGAGCGCGCCAAGTGTCGACATCTGCAATTTCTTCCTTTTGTTTCATTGTTGAGTAAAGACTGTTGGTGGGCCCCGGTGAAGTTTCAAAGTTACGCGGAGCGTGACAAGTGTCATCATCCATGTGAATCTAAATGAGTCCCAAATGTTTCTATAGTGTTTCTAAAGCTCAGCGGAGACCGCCATGTGTCGTCTTCTGCAGGACTCTCAAAAGGTATCTAAGTTTCTCAAAGTAGCGCGGAAGCTGCCATGTATCACTAGTTAAGATCAGCGGAAGGCGCCACCTATCCCCATTCCCCTTTTGAAGTTGCTCAGCAAGAAGTGTTGTGGGTCCCATTTTCTGTAAGTGATAAAGTTTCAGGGCAGCGGATTGTGACAGATGTCGAAGGCGGAGCACTCCCAATACAAAGACACGGTAAAGAGTATGATGTTGCGTATGCCGCCACGTATCTATTTGCTAAGTACCACAGATGCAGCCAAGTGTCAAGTTCCTGATGTCTCCTGAAGAATGAGATAGTTTTATTTAAGGCACGTTGATGCTGCCATCTGTCTCAAGGGTTTTGTTTCTCAATATAGTGGAAGCTGCCACGTATATGTTTCAGTTGCAGCGGAGAGTGCCACGTGCTAAGTTCTTGTTTTTCCCAAAAAGATGAAGGAGTTTCAAGCGAAAGGTGCGGACTATGTCATTTGCCTTAGGGTTTATAGTCGCAAAGATAACCAGAAACTGCCAGGTGTCCCTACCTGATTCAAAGGAAGGAGCGTTACATATATCTATTTCAGCCAATGAACTTGCGGAAAGGCTAACCGTTTCAGATCCGAAAGATATCTTCTGTCAGACACTTCCAGTTAAGTTCCAGTTCGGTTAGACCATTGAGATTTGATCGTACGGGCAATCTTGAACCAGTCCTATGCTATAAATATGGGTCCAGATAGCAGATTGAAATATATAGAGAATTTTCTGCATATAGATTGTTATCAGAGATTTACAAGTTTTTGGGAGACCTGTGCTGTGGCTAGTAATATCATTTGCCTTTGTTCTATTTTCTTAATTCAGAAAGTTTGTATAACTGTGCATATATCAGTGCCTTTTATGTGACTAGAAAATTAATAAGAAGACTGAGTTTTGTGCCTTTGCTGATATTTTCTGTGTTATTGCAAAATCTTCTAAGTTGTGAGCCTTTGATTCTATTTGTTTTCATCTTTTACATTGATCATGCATTGTTTACTCCTTAATGTAACTAAATCCTAAAAATAGCTTCACTGTGCTTAGTATTGAGGAGCGAATCATACTCAGGCGCATCGCCATAGTTATATTTTCTTTTATTGCATTTGTGATTTCGTTTAGTTCCTATCCTTTTCTCCCAAAACATATTTGAGATAAAGAAGAGCCAGCTTCTTTAAAATCTGGAGGTTGTTTCAGGTTGCAAGTCCCATATTCCTGAAACTTCCCATGTTGGTGTCATAATCAACGCAATTTTAAGCATCAACAGTGTGGAAAAGGTCATGAAAAATAACTATCATGGCTCGTTGATAAGTGGCTCCAGCGTTCTTGAGACCAAAAGGCATTACGACCTAGCAGTATTTACCCCATGGATAAATGAATGATGTTTTGTCTTGGTCTTCCTCTGCTATTCTGATTTGGTTATATCCTGAGAATCTATCCATCAAGGATAGCATTTCATGTCTAGTTGTGAGATCTACAATGTTGTCTATGCTTGGTAGTGGGAAGTCATCTTTAGGGCATGCTTTGTTGAGATCTCTGAAATCTGTGGAACAATGAACTCATCCATTAGGTTTTGCCACAGGTACCAAGTTTGAAACCCATTCTAGATAATCAATAGGCTTTATGAACTTTGCTTCTAATAGTTTTTGAATCTCTGCCTTAACCAAGAGAGCTATTTGCGGGTGCATTTTGTGTAGCTTTTGCTTAACCGATTTTGCATTACGAGATACTGTTAAGTGATGTACCACAAGTGATGGATCTAGACCTGGCATGTTAGCATAAGTCCATGCAAAATTGATAGCTCTTTTTATGAAGAATGTTGTGAAGTTTCTTCTTTCTTGCTCTGATAGTGATGCTGCCAAGAATGTGATCTTCGGATTCTGCTCTATGCCTAAGTTCATTTCTTGAGATTTTTCAACTAGCACTGTTGATTTTTCATGATACTCAGTCATGATAAGAAGATCAAATCCCCCATCCTTGGGCACCTCAGGGAGGTTTCACCCTCGGATATGTCCTTTATTTTTACTTTTTCATGGTTAAAAGGTGCCTTTCGGTTTTCACCTAGTGACCTATCTATTTTTATTCTATTTATTTCACTTTTGCGACTGAAGGATTTGATGCTTCCGCTAAAGTATTCTAGCTTAGGGAGGTCCATCATGAAGCCTACTTTTTGATCACCCAATGGAATGCCTTGTCATAAACCCATGAATTCGGTGATAGCTTCATCATTTTCAAATATGTCTAATATTGGTGCCCCCTATTGGTCCCAATCGACAAGGTCAGGATATACAAGTGAAAGGGTAATGGATGAAGGGTTTTAGCTAGAGGAGGTGGTAGAGATCATGAATATAGAGGCTTCTTGGAAAAGGTCGATGATATGAGGGGAGGAGTCATCGATGGTATCCGAATTAGAAGTCTCTCCTATCGAAGAAGGTCTGACTTCCGTATCAGAAAAACACTTAATGTCTTTGGAAGGCGGTACCTCCAGCTGATAGCCAAGGCCTTTCTTACTAAACTTCTTAGACACAACAATGGGTTCAATAGGTCCTTGTTCCTATGATCCCAATCCACCATGTCCTTTGTAACCTATGTTCTTAATGATGTGGAACCCATTGTTATATCTTTCCACTTCAAGTTGTACTTGGTCGTTCTCATCATAGAATATCCAAGAGTTAATGTCATCAATGTCTTCATCATCAAGGAATCCACCTTTGATGAATACTGTTGGTGGAGCTTTTATAATGGCTGCGGATGAAGATGCCTTGGATGTAGAAGGTTTACCATGAGTTTTGGGAGATAAGGGAAGAGTTCTAACATAACAAAATTCTTGCAATGTGCACTCACCCGGACCGTGTTTAGTGTACTTGATACAGAGATTTGAAATGGCTTGGCTAGATGATGGCTGGAGTAAGGCAGATGGGTCAACATAAGATGAAGATGGATAAGCTTTGGTGTTGATAGGAATACGGTTAGGACTTTGATATTTGGCTTGAAAGGCATGACAAAACTCGAATGGATTGGGATCGGCCTGGATAGTAAATTTGACACCATCATGTGGAAACTTGAGACATTGATGGTATGTGGAAGGAATAGATTTAAGGGCATGGATCCATGGATGGCCAAGGATGATGTTATAGGGAAGCTCAATATCAAGGACTTGACATCAGGTGTCAGTAGTGATAGAACCAACTTGGATAGGCAAGTGGATGACTCCTTCAATATCTCTCAGTGCATCATCATATGCTTTGATAGTAATGATCTTAGAAGTGTCAATGTTCTTCTCAGAATATCCCAATTCTTTTATGAGTTTTAAAGAGCATATATTGAGACCAGCTCCACCATCCACTAGAATTCATTTGATACGGCGTTGGTTTACAAATACTTCTATGTGGAGGGTTTCTTTATGTGATGGGTTGATGGATGGTTGAAGATCTTTGTCGGAGAAGGTAAGATGGCAAGGGGATGTAATGCTGGCTACCATAGATTGAAATTGTGTGGTATCAATATCATTAGGCACCGAAGACTCTTGTAATGCTTTTTCAAGGATAGCTTTATGGGCAGGGGATATGCAAAGCAACTCTAGGATGGAAATGTGTGCGGGTGTTTTGCCAAGGTGATCCAGGATATTATAACTAGAAGACGGTCGAGGAGGATTGATAGGTGCTCCTTGAATGGTAACACGGCCTCTTCTAGTAGTTACATCACAATCAAGTGCTTTCCCTTGGATAGTGATGGTAGAAATGTGAGCTTGGTCAATGCAGCCAATCATGGATGACTCAAAGTTGTAATGGATACCATTCCCAGTATGAGGGTTACTTGTCTTGTAATGAGATGGAAGTGGATTCTTGAAAGCATCTAGGTCATAGTTCGAAGTTGATTGTTGTGCCGGTTGTGATGTTGGTGGTGTAATTTTAATTCGACCTTGATCGATTCAGTCTTGAATGACATGTTTTAAGCGCATGCAACATTTGTTTTATGTCCTTTGATTCTATGGTATTCACAATATTCATTCTCTTTGTACCAAGGAGCTTTGAAGACAAGTTCTACGTTGGGTGGAGCTTCAGGTAATGTGATATCTCCCGCTTGGACAAGTTTTTGAAAGATTACCATGAGATGGAAGTGGATTCTTGAAAGCATCTAGGTCATAGTTCAAAGTTGATTTTTGTGTCGGTTGTGATGTTGGTGGTGTAATTCTAATTAGACCTTGATCAATGCAGTCTTGAATGACATGTTTTAAGTGCATGCAACTATTTGTTTTATGTCCTTTGATTCTATGGTATTCACAATATTCGTTCTCTTTGTACAAAGGAGCTTTGAAGACAAGTTCTACGTTGGGTGGAACTTCAGGTAATGTGATATCTCCTGCTTGGACAAGTTTTTGAAAGATTACCTCCATAGGTTCCGCCAAAGGAGTAAATTGTCGTCTAGGTGTTGGATGTGTTCTTGGTTGATTTCATTGAAAAGGTTGATTAGCTATAGATGCGGCTTGAATGTTAATGGGAGCTTTCACTGTTTGTATGTTCTTTGCATCCACAATGTCATCATTAACGATATTCTTATTTTTGTTCCAAAAGTAGGATTTGTCATTAGAAGATTGAGGAATATCTTTGTTGTCTCTGAAAATCTTGATAGTGCCCTTAGCTATTAAAGCTCATTCAATGGTGGCTCCTTTGGAGATAAGTTCGTCAAAGGTGCTAGCACTTTGCAATTGCAATTGGAATGAAAACTCTGGATGAAGGTTTTGGACAGAAATGTCAAGTTGTTGTTTCTCAGGTATTTGCCATGATAGTTTGCTAGCCATGTTGTGCCATTGTTGGGTAAATGAGGAGAAAGCTTCACCATTGCATTGTTTGTTATTGACAAGGTCATTCATATTTACCTCATGTTCAATGTTGAAAGCAAAATGGGATCGAAATTTGTTGGCTAATTCCGCAAAAGTCTTGATTCCCGGAGGTAAGTGAGAGAACCATTCAAGAGCTTGTCCTGCTAAGATTTGGGGGAATAGTCTCAAAAGATATGTATCATCCTGAGCAACATCGAGACATGCAACATAGAATGCTCTAAGATGGTCGTCTGGATTTCCTTTCCCTTTGTATTTGTCAAATTGTGGGATTTCAAAATGTGGTAGAAAAGGTGTCATATGAAGTGACTTGTCAAATGGATAAGTGCATATATCTCCCAAGGAAAATGTCTTCTTGTTTTGTCCTACTGCCTTGTTAATCATTTGTTCAACATCCGTTTGAGATAATTGTTGTTGTTGCAAAGGGGGTTGATAGTTTGGAGGTGGCATGTAATATGGTGTATATTGTGGTTGTTGTTGTGGAATGTATGAGGGTATGACCATTTGTTGAGGTTGCGTGCTCACATTATATGTCGAAGGATTAGTATGCGACACATATGTGTTTGAGGATTGATTTCCTTAAGACACAAGTGGGGGTTGGGTATATTGCGATGGATTAACTCTAAGATTTTGCATCACATGGGAGGTAGAGGATGGATTGACGTTGGTCAATGGTTGTGGATTGGGAGTTGGATTTGCAATATGGTAAGCATTGGAAGAATTGGTGGATGAAGAAGGATGGACATTTGGGTTTATGTTTTGAACAACATGAGTAGCTTGAGATGGATTGGTATATGACATATGTTGGGTGACAATAGGTAATCCTTGGGTGGCATAAGACGCATTGACATTTTGTGAAGGATTATATGTAGGTGGAGTGAGTGATGTGAGTTGATCGACATAAGAGACAACGACACTAGGATTGGCTTGTGAGACAATAGGTGGGTCAGTCATGTTGATAAGACTAACATTGGGGTTATATGGTGTGTTGGATGGATTTGTGGAAATCATGGAAACCATATTAGAAGTGATAGGAACATTAGTTTGGGGTGTGGTTTCCACATGTGATGCAATAGGAGTAGAGACTTGTAATGGTTGAGAGACTTGTATGGCTTGTGGAGTTTAGAGGGCTTGTGAAACTTGGACAACTTGTGGTTTTGGGATAGCTTGTTAAACTTGAGGAATTTGCGCTTGTGGAACATGGACAACTTGTGAAACTTGAGGCACGGATACGGTCATGGTAGGAGCGGGGGTGTGTTGTGAAACATGGAAAGGTGGAAATCTCAAATTTTGTGAAAGGTAAGGAAGTACCTCGGTTGGAGTTATCAAAGGTTCTAGAGTGTACTCTGAACGTGGTGGGTTTGATGGTGTAGCAATAGGTAGTGAAGGAGATGGGTTGGAAGGTGGATTGTGTAGCATGGATATGGTATGAGATGGTGTGGCTATGGTGGATGGTCCCTTTGCAACAATAGCGAGAGTGTTTGGATCGTGTTCTCGAATAGTGGATATGTCAAAGTCACTTGGTAATTTGGCTCCCATGCGGGCTAATTGCAAGAAATAGTGATTAGGATCAGATAAAACAAGCTTCTCAACTTGGTCCCATAGGTGTGTGACTCTAAATTCTGATAAGTCATCTTGGGATTGCTTTTCATAGGTCTCTGAAAATGTTTGAGGTTGCACTTGTTGTGAAGATGATGGTCCAGTGGTGTATCCTTCCGGCACAAACATGTAAGAAGGCATACCAGTTGTGAATTGAGTTGCATCTCTAAGGGGAGTTGATCAGGATTGTTGCATTTTGCTTTCCATCTCAGCTCACAATTTTGCTTCCATTTCAGCTCTATATTGGCTCCTAGTTTGAGGCATGATGGTTGAAGTTTTGGATTGGACTAGCTCATCAAGGTTCAGACCCAAAAGGTAACGGTTTGTTGTTTGTTTGTTGATGGTTTGTTTTGCTAGTTTGCTGGTTGCTGGGTTTGCTAAGAGGTTGTTGGTTGTTGTTGTTGGGTAAACTCCCTAGATAATAGCTCACAAACTCAAGGGAAAAGCTAGTTGCTGACGATATTTTCTGGTGTTGTTGGGGCTAAGTAAAGCTAAAGGTATGATGTTTGCTATTGCTGAGTTGATTGTTTTGATGTTTGGTTGCTGTTTAGGGTCTCAAGGGAAAAGCTAGTTGTTGACGCTATTTTCTGGTGTTGTTGGGGCTAAGTAAAGCTAAAGGTATGATGTTTGCATATCAACGGTAGAGATTTGGTGGCTATGTGAACGGTTGGGATCAATTGATAATCATAGGTGAATGTGTAGATGACAAATGGAAGGAAGATAAGGCTTATGTGTGACCATGTACATAAAAAGTACTACATATGAAAGATATTAAATAAAAGATGTAGTACCACACATGTTTTTAAATAAAAGATACACACATGTCAACTCATGATAAAAGATAAAGACAAGTGATAAGAGAAATTAATTAAATAAATAAAATTTATTTAATTAATTAGAAAGTGGGCCTATGAAGGGATTTTAATTAAATAAATGAGATTTATTTAATTAAAATAGATAGAAATAGAGATAATTAAATAATTAAAGATTATTTAATTATAGATTAGAAGAAATAGACAATGAATTAATTAAATAAATATAAATTTATTTAATTAATAGAAGAAATAGGTGATTTTGATAGAATAGGGAAATTGCTCGAGTGTGTTAGACAAATGCAAATGATAGCTAATGCAATGTTTTGATACTAATGATAATTAGGTCAATTTTGGGTGTCTACACTTGATAAAGTACACCCATGTGCATTGTGAGAAGTCATTAATAAAAGTGAGTACATACTTGGCCTCCAAAAATTATGGAGTTAGGAATGACATAAGATCACTATGAACCAACTCAAGGGGTGCCTTGGCACAAGAGACCTTACCCTTAGTAAAGGGATCTTGATGATGTTTTCCAAGTACGCAACCTTGAAAAAATTCCTCAGTGCATGAAATATTAGAAAGACCAATCACCATATCCTATGTGCTCCACTAATGAAGATGATTATAACTCAAATTACTATATTACTCATATTACTCATATACGAATCTTGTAGGAGGGAAGATTGTTAGAAATAAAGGAACCATTACAATATAGAAATCTGAAATAAACTTGCAAATCTAAAATTATACTATAGAATCCGTTAAGGGCATGGTTTGGTGGTCATGTTGCTTGGTTGTAGTAGCAGCCACCAGGGTTCAAACCCCTACTGGGCCAAAGAGCTTGCAGGCTTGTGTCTTCGCTGGGCTAACATGCTCACAAGTCTTGTGCCTTTGCTGCACTAGTAGAAATATGGCAAATAAATGACCAAGCGACTAAAACTTTTAGTCACATGACCAAAATATTTTGTAACACATCTATAAATGAATAAGTAAATGACTAATTTGGTCATCGGTTGAAATGACCAAATAAATGACTAATTTGGTCATCACGCAAAAAACACAACTAAATAATTGGTTAGACAAATAAAAATGACTAAATAAATGACTATTACTCATCTATTCTTTTTTCTTTCCAATTTGATCATAATCCATGAATTCAAAGACAATACAAGGCAAGGCAATAAATGTTTGCTTAGACCAAAGGAATAAAGGGAGAGAAAGGACTGAACAAAGGGTTAAGAAGAAAAAACAAATCATATAATAGGAAATATACAAAAAAATTAAAAATAAGACAAGAAAATAGACAAATTGGATAGATACAAATAAAATAAAGACAAAATTATTAATTATAAAAATTTTAAATATACTATAATATTGATAAATTATTTAATTTTGCAAGTCCAGTATGCATAAGTATAATTTAATTTAAATTAATTTAAATTATATAATTTAATAACTTAAGTTATATAATTTATAACTTATATAACAAAGTAATTATATAATTTAAGTTAAATATAATTTAATAATATTTCATATTATTTAAATATTATAATAATGAATAATTATATTATAATATAATTTCATTATTTTATAATTAAAACTAGGATAGCTATATTTTTTTTAAAAATATATCTAAAGTACGCCGATCCAATGCATCATTTAATTAAATTATTTTAAGTTGAAATTGTAATAATTGTATACTTTAATAAATATTAAAATAACATATTATTATTATATAATAACAATATATGATAATAAATATTAATATTAATTGTTATTATGATTATGGACATGGCGCGACAAGAAGCAGAGCAAGAGCGAAGGAGAGGCAAGCAAGGCCAACATCCAATAGATTTCGAAGGCAACTAGCGTTCTAGAAGATGGGCAAGGGAAGCAGAATTCAACATCCCTGTGGAGAGAACCAAACAACAAGCAATAAATGAGCCATGGGGAAACCCTAGAATCCAAAATTTTAGAGGATGAATTCAACCATGATTCCAAAATCAGGGATTTCAGAGATCTACAAACCAGTGGCAAGGGCAAAATAATTTCAATCCCTGCAAGAATTTTGATGGACCGCGAAGAGGTGGTCGAAACCCTAGAAGGGGTAGATAGAGAGGTGGATTTGATAGGCAAAACCCTCAATTCAGACACCACAATTTCCAGAGAAACGAAGAAGATAATAATAATCAGCTGGAGGAAAATAGCAGAACCATCGAGCTAAACTCAAAAAGAATTCAAAAGCAAATCCAAAAGATGGAAAACTTAGCTCTGATGGTTAGATGGTATGGAAGAAACCTAAATTGGAATAGTCTCAAAGCTTGGTGGAGTGGAAAATGGGCCAAGGAGCTGGATTTTAAAATGCTAGCAAATGATTTCTTTGTGGTAATATGTCCTCCAGAAATCAGAACCGAAATTGAAAATGGGGTTTGAATCATGGATGGATGTGGATTCTATATCCAGCGATGGAAAGCGGGTTTCAATCCAGTAGTGTATCAATTGGAATCAATTCAAGATTGATATATTCTCCCTAATCTCCCATTGGAATTTTGGGATCCATCAATCTTGGAAGAAATAGGAAATGGATTAGGAACATTTCATTGTGCGGAGGAAAGATCTAATTTGGAAGGGTCTGAGTCATATGTAAGGATATGCATTATTAATAACCCTGACACAAAAATCTTCAAGGAGATAAATTTATCCTCTGATTGTGGGGTTTGGTCACAAACCCTCATTCCAAATCCCACCACTTCAGATCCTTTGGTTAAAACATTGGGATGGTCGAGGCCCAAGGGGCCTTCAAAAAATATGCATAAGAGAATATCCTCTCAATCATCAAACTGACACCTAGAAATCCAAGATCAGCTTCTTGATCATTTGGATCAACAACAACACATAGATATGGCATTGCAAGAAGAATCGAGAGTAGCTGAAATTTTGGGAGATAGAGAAAGAATATCATCTTTGGACAAAAAACTATTTGAAGCAATTGGAATGTTGGAGAGCAAGGTGCAGGAAGAAGACTTAGATTCTCTCGTAGAAGTGGGGAATGAATTGGCAGACTTGGCTAGGGCGGCCAAATCTGGAGAGCTAATCATGGAAAATGAAGAAGGTGAAAACTGGCTAGAAGATCAGGACATAGAAAATCTAAACCCTAATCCTGTGTATGAAGAGGAGAAAATCCAAAGTAGGGCATTGAACACTCTCCTCCACTCAAACCCAGACCAAGGAAAGTTAGGGCTTGGAATTAAGGAGTCTATCAAGACTTCGTTGGATTGTGGAGATCACAGGGGCAAATGCAGAATCCCAAACAGGGAAAAACTAAAATGGGACGGAGAGGCCATCGGCCAATTGAAGATAAATTCAATGCTCAAAGTAGGGAAGGGTGAAGCCCTTCCTAAACAACAATGAAAATGTTATCTTGGAATGTTAGGGGCATTAATGCCCCTAACAAAAGATGCCCATTAAGACATCACCTGAACAACATTCAGCTTGACATTTGTCTGTTGTAAGAATCAAAATTAGGAGAACAGGAGAAGATCAATCTAGGCCTGAAACTAAAAACATGGAAAATAATAGGAGTTAATTCCGATGGAGCTTCGGGTGGTCTGCTAGTTCTTTGGAAGCCCCAATCTGTTATCTTGCAGGAAACATCCTCAAGCAAGCATTGGATAGCATGCAAGGTAAGGAGCCTAGCCTCAGATTTATGTTGTTTTCTAGTGAATGTTTATGGTCCAAATAACTGAATTCAAAAAAGGTTGTTGGAGTGAATTGGATAAAATATGCAACATTCCAGCGTCTGAATTTTGCATCTTGGGGGGGGGACTTCAATGCAATTCTAAAATGCTCAGACAAAAAAGGTGGGGTAGTCAGAAAACTTCAATCTTAGTTAGATTTTGAGAACTTTGTAGAGAGAAATTTGTTATATGAAATCTAGACAAGAGGAGGTCAATTCACTTGGACAAATAAGAGGTTGGGTTTCTGCAGCATAGCTGAAAAGCTAGATAGATTTCTCTTCAAAGGAGACCTTCGATTGCTCCCTTTCTCTCTAGAAAGTCAAATTCTTTCACTTCCTAGTTCAGATCATTATCCAGTAAGTCTGGACATTGTAGGGGAAAGAGGCCCGGTTAGATGTCCATTCAAGTTTGAGAACATTTGGTTCGAGGACAAGAGTTTTTTTGAGTTGATAAAATCCTAGTGGGAAGGCTGCCAACTAAATGGAACATAAATGTTTTGCATTGCTACAAAACTAAAAATAATAAAACAAAACTTGAAAAGATGGAACAAGGATAATTTCAAAAACATTTTTGACAAAAAGTCGAAGTGTGAAGCAGCCTTGAAAAATATTTCAGAAAAAATCTTACAGTGGGGGATGGACAATGAAGGTTATTTTGAAGAAAAGGAGCTTATGCAGAAAATGAATGATCTATTGGCAAAGGAGGAAATCTTTTGGAGATAGAAGTCAAGGGAAGTATGGCTCAAATGAGGGGATAGAACACAAAGTTTTTCCACAACTCAACAAGAGCCTGAAGAGAAATTAATAGAATCTCCAACATTAAAATGAATGAAGGAAGAATCTTGGATAAGAAGGAAGATGTTATTCAGGAAGTGGTGAATTACTTCAGCTCTCTTTTAAATGATTGGGATGGTTCCAATCTTTTAGCCCAGAGGGATATCTTAGAAAGCATCCCAAGATTGCTCACGGAAGCCCAAAATGATTTGTTAAACAAAAATTTCTCTGAAGACGTCAAATCAGTACTCTTTCAACTGCACCCGAATAAGGCTCCAGGCCTAGATGGCTTTCTTGTGGGATTCTTTCAAAAATGTTTCCACATCATTGGTAAGGATATCACTAAGGCTCTTAAAGAATCAAGGAAAACGGATCATATACTCAAGGAGATAAATAACACCTTCCTAGTGTTAATTCCAAAAAAGAAAAAGCTTGAGACTCTGGATGAGTACATACTCATTGCTTTATGCAATACCTTTTACAAAATCTTGGCAAAAATAATGGCAAACAAACTTAAGATTATTCTTTCAGATATTATTTTGGAGGAACAGATAGGGTTTGTACCAGATATGTCAATTCTTGATGGTGTCATTATAGCAGGAAGCCATCCATTCAATCTAGAAAATGAACAAACAAGCCATGTTAATCAAGCTGGACATTAAGAAAGCATATGATTGCGTCAACTGGCACTTCCTTTTTAAGGTCTTGGAAAGGTTTAGATTCAACAAAAAGTGGCTAGACTAGATTTTCAATTGGATTGCCAGTCCTAGATACTTAGTGATCATTAATGGATCCCCAGAAGGATTTTTAAATGCATCCCATGGCTTAAGGCAAGGTGACCCAATTTCGCCCTTTCTCTTTATCATCATGGTAGAGGCTCTTGGAAGATCAATTACTAAAGCATGTCGTGCTGGGAAAATTTCAGGAATTCAGATTACCAATGGAATCCTAGAAGCCACCCATCAGCAGTCCGCAAATGATACCATGCTCTTTGGTAAAACTCAAGAAAGAGAAGCCCGACATTTCAAATAAATTCTTAAAAATTACTTTTTAGCCTCAAGACAAGAAGTTATCATGGAGAAATCAGAAGTCTTCTTTTTTAATACCTAGGCCAGATTGGAAACGTAGATTCTGAGAATTCTTGGCTTCAAGAAGGGAACACTGCCTTGTAGGTACCTCGGTAATCCCCTAGCAAAAGGTGTTTGGATGGGAAACATTTGGGACAACCTAATTGAAAAAGTAAGTATCAAAACAACATCATGGAAAAGCAGATGGCTTTCATGGGTTGGCCACTTAACCAAGCTCAATTCACTAATTGCAGTGCTACCTACATATTTGATTTCATGCCTTCCTCTTTCTATTAGCGCAAGAAAAGAACTAAACAAGAAAATGAAAAATTTCTTTTGGCAAGGATCCTCTGAACAATTTAAATATCTGCTGGTCAAATGGAATCAAATTTGTGAGAGCAAACAAAGGGATGGCACAAGTCTGAAAAACCTCCTGATGCAGAACAAAGCTTTAGGAGCAAAGCTTGTTTGGACTATATATGCTAAACAAGATTTAAAATGGGTGAAAGTGATTAAGGTGAAGTACCTGGACGAAGGTGAGGATAACATAATTATCTCAAGAATGCTTCCTAATGGGTCTAGAATTTGGAACTTCATTCGGAGTTGTAGAGATTTGGTTTCAGACAATCTATCTTAGGAAATCAGACATGGAAGAACTGCAAACTTCTGGGAAGACTCTTGGCAGGGGCTGCCTAAATTATCAGATAGAGATGAGCTGGGAAACATAAAAAGACTATTGAAATAGGCATGGGGGGACAAGGTAAGAAATTACTTCATCCTTAACTTCCAGGATGGAATCCCTACTTTTCAATGGAAAATTCAACAGAATTTGGGGCTTGACCAAAGGGAAGTAGATTTGTATGATAGGATGATGTCAGAATGAACAATTTGCTTTAGAGAGGGACAAGACATTCTTTGTTGGGCGGGCTCTACATTCAGAGACTACAACGTCAAAGAAGGCTACAAAAAACTTTATGATTCCCAACACTTTGAATCAAAACTGCCAAGCAATCTATGTTGGAATCCAGACTGCCTTCCCAAGACAGGAACCTTCTTATGGATAGCATCTCAGGGTCAAGTGCTTACAAAAGATAGATTAACTAAGCTAGGCTATCAAGGTCCTTCTAGATGTTGTTTATGCAAAGAAGGTGAGGAGAATGGTGATCATTTATTCCTTAAGTGCTCCTTTTCTCAAGAATGTTGGAATTGGCTATTAGATAAGCTTCAATGGAGAACCACGCTTCTGAATTCTCTTTTAGACTGGCTATTGGGATGGCCAGAACTCAACAAAAAGGCATTGTATCGTAGTTTATGGACTTCTAGCCTTCCCTTCTCATTTCAAAATTGTAGAAAGAATGTAACAGGAGAATCTTTCAAGAAAAGGAAATGTCCATCAACTCTCTACATAACAAGATAGAAGCCTACATAGTGGAACTCATAAATTCTAAACTGAGGAATATGGCCAACTCAAATCAAACTTTTTCAGAATGGGATACAAAGATGAGGCTGAATTGGCATGGCTTAATCATTCCTCCCATTAGTGGGGTAGGGGGAGAAAAGGCAGAAAGTAAGAGAAAAGAAGTAGAATGGTCTCCACCTGAATATGGATGGTATAAATTAAACTTCAATGGAGCTTCTCGTGGCAATCCGGGGATTTCTGGAGCAGGCTGTATAATCAAAGATTGGAATGGTAGCTATATAGGTAGATTAGTTGAGCCTTTGACGATGGACACAAATAATTCCGCAGAGATGGAAGCCTTGATTCTAGATTTAAGATTGTGTCTTGAGCTAAATCTCAAAAAGGTGGCAATTAAAGGAGATTCCCTTTTAGTGATTAATGCTCTCCGTTCCCGCAGAATGATAAATTGGATTTTAATTGCAAAACCTGATATATCCCTTAGGCTAATAAATAAATGTGAATTGGTAACTATCTCTCATATCTACAGAGAAGCTAACTATGAAGCATATTTTTTGTCCAATCTAGGAGCCGATGGGATAAAGTTAAAAGAGATAAGAAACCCTGATATCTAAAGATAGTGGGTGGTTGGGCGGGCACCCTATTCACTCATAGCAAGTGAAAGGGTCATCAGGGATGACAATCAATTGATTTAATATCCTAGTCATCTCTTTAAATATTTCCCCTTCTAGCAAGAAATTATTTCCACCAAGGGTGGCAGAGGTATTGACGGGACAGTTAGAAATAACAAGCCTTGCATTTCCCTATCTTCTACAAAGCATGCCGTGTGATCATTACTTTGAGATTTCTTTGAGACTCTTTGCTGAGATGGATATTTTGAGATCCTTCCTTGGAAACATCTAAACCACACTTCGATATCCCTCTTTTCATTTCTCATGCACAGAGCTTTGGGAAAAATGTCTGCGAATTCAATGGAGGGAAATTCAAGATTTATAGCTTGCATTGCGTTAGAAGGCCTGATTAATTTGGGAATCAACACTCCTATCCAATTGGAAAGCTCTGTGATACAAATACCTTTCAAAGGAGGAATAACATACCAAAGATTGAAGAGAGTCATGTGACTCCATGATGAACTTATCTTGGCAGCGGTAAAGATCTGTTGGAATAGGTCTGGACAACTGAGAGGGGGGTGAATCAATTGTTGCTAAATTTAATCTTTTTCTACTGTTATTCCTATTTACAACTTAAAATTAAGTCAATGATATAAACATTCTAGCATTAGACAATAGCATATGAGCAGAAAACATGAATGACACATTTGACACCAAGATTTTGACGTGGAAACCTAGTTAAGGGAAAAACCACGGTGGGGGTTAACCCATAAAAAATAATACCCTATTAAAAGTATTTTACAAATGGGAATGCACATGCATTCGGGCTCACTGCCCTGAGCTCACTACTCAAGTGGAGGCTCACTGCCTACATAAAATTTTACAAGAGATTTACAGAGATTTTGAATTGGTAAGATGCATTTGCCAATGCTAGAGATCAGTTTCGATTAAGTGCAAATACTAACTTTGTATGTGCTTCATCTTTATTCTGCTCTTCTCTCTATCCCACCTTCATTTAGATATTAGATTTCTACTCTTTTCACATTTTCTCCATGACCGCAATACATACCCAAAATATCCACAAACATCGGCTATATATACTTATCTTGAATTGCAATCACTTGCCAGTCGACAACAACAAACAACACTTAGAACTTTTTAAGAATGCTCTGCTTTGTTGACTAGATCCATACACCAATATTGATGCGTAAAAAAAATAACAGATGTAGATCATCACACATGTTAGCCACTAACATCCTATCTCATACACAGTTCATCAAAACACTTGTATTGGGTCAGCACAAGGATTTACATAAGTTTGCCTATTCTTCACTAAACTGTTCTGTCATAATAGGACCTGGTATTCAGATGCTCATAACTTTTGATTCCTTTATCACTGGAGGTTGAAAACTTGGATTTAGATTTTCCTAGTGTCCCTTTACACTCCTTCAGATCTGCAACATAGAATGATTAACTGGAGAGATCCACTGACCAAAATACTGGACTCTGCTATATGCTTTGTTTCAGGCTCCCAGACTTAGATAGATTATCATTCTGACTTCTGGTATGATCAGATATTGCACTACAGATGTGTGGAACAATCTTAGTTGCCATCAATGACAACACCTATCAATGCTATGTAGTGTCTCTTGCCAACAATCTCCCCCTTTGGCATTGATGGCAACACTTAGTGAAAAATGACTAAGTGTCTTTGTACAACTCCCCCTTTGTTTGTACATTCGTGTACTTAACTTATTCTGGTGCTCCCCCTTTGCTAAATAATTCACTTTTCACTACCCTTAACTCCCCCTTTGACATCAATGGAAAAGGGCGGGATCTGCAAATTAAAATTCTCCAAAATTTCTGTATACATTGCCGCATATGTATTAGTAACCATTAAGTTCCATTCACATGAACTTGAGGATGTCTACAAAACTAGCTTTTATTTGCACAAGTTCGGAGGCCCAAGTACTCTTCATTCCATCCAAAATTCAAATGTTCCCATTTAACACAAATGAGTATTCTTCTGCCTTTGACATATCTGATGGAACACTAGTCTGAACTGTAGTCTGAACTTCAGATAAGCCATTATACATTGTCTCTAACTTAGGGGAAACTAATCCCTGGAGCTCACACATTCTTTTCATAATGTTGCTTTTCTCTTTGACAAGTTTCTTTATATCCTCAGTCAAGTTAATTACTTGACATTCTTGACTTATGGGCAAAACTGTTAGGGGATCAAAATTTTGAGAGAGATTTGACAAATTTGGTTCTTGCTCCTTTATCTTGTTCTCAATATCCTTATTAACTTTGGGCCATGATAGACATAATTTGTACATCTCACTTCCATCATTTAGAGCATTCTGAATACTCTTTATGCTAATACCAAGTATTCTTCTATCATTTCCTATCAGGTTCTTTATTTCACAAAATTTCTTATCTAAGAATTCTTTCTGAACTTTTACCTCTGCAGACTTCTCAAAGGACTAAAAATGTGAATTTACTAAACTTACCAGATTCTTTAGATGTTCAGAGGGAGAATCATTTTGGTTCTTCTAATAGGTTGGCATTAATTTCTCCAAAACTCTGATTGCAAGTCCTAGTAGCTCATTCTCCTCCATGTGGAACTTTAACATCTCTCTAGCCTTTACTTGGGTGAATGATGCTATCTTCATTAGTTGAAATGGAGAGAGAGCATTTGGATTGGCTAGACCTTGGAGTAGTTCCAGTTCATCAAGTTCAATCACTTCTTTTCTAAGAAGACCTTTTACTACATCTGCAGTGTCTCTTGCAGCCATTTCAAAATCAACCTTTTGATCTCCTGATTTCTCAGTCTCTGCTTTAGGTGCTTCAACATTTGTACCATCTTATTCTATTTTATCTTTCTTTTCTCTTTCTTCTTCTAACTTTTCTTTATCCTTTTCTATGTTCTCTGCAGAGGAATGTTTTCTTGTTTGTTCATTACTTGCTATCTGATCAGGAGGGCTCTATGAAATAGTAACATTATCCTCTTTCCCTGTTGTATCAGATGGATTGGGAGTATCTTCTGCATCAAATATTTTATCCAATATTTCTGTATCCTCCTAGATTGCTTGTTCTACTTCCAAAACAGAGGCTCCACCCAACTCAGATTGTTGCTCAATAATGTTCTCTTCTTCACCATCCGGCACTTCTTTTGTGACTATGTGAAAATTATACTTCTTTAATGCTTTCAAAAGAATCTCTTGAGTTTCTTCAACTATTTCACTTGTTTCTCCAAGCATGAGCTTGTTCATTCTCCTTTTGCTTTTAAAATCATCTTTGACTTCCTTAAGTATCATATCTATTTGTTCAGGACAAATTTGAGGACACAGGTTTATTAGCTCATATTCTCTAATTTCCACATCCTTGCACTTGGCATTTCTTTTCTCAATTCCAAGATATTTGCCAGATTTTGTGGTAACTCAGAAGTTATCTCAATTAGTGCCTTGTTGTAGATGTTGAGATATCTGACCGTTGCTTCCTCCAACACCCTTTTATCCATATCATTGTATTCATCATAGAATGTAATCATGGGTTTTAGATTACCATCCACAATGACTGATTTTATCACATATTCTAGCGAGAGTGTGGGTTTCTCAACATATTCTTCATATTCTTCAGTCTTTTGCTTTTTTCTAGTCCTTTTGCTTCTGTATGACTTTTCTTTGGTTAACTTTGCAGTTTTTGTTCCAGTGACTTTTGGTTCCTTGATTTCAATGTTGGAGTCTGTATCTACTTCATCTTCTCTTATGCTTTCATAGGTCCAAGAAGCTTTTGTTTTCTTCCTTCTCTCATGTTTTCTGGATGATTCTGCTTCCAATTTTATAGATTTGGAAGGAATAGAGGCAGTAGTAGAACTTCTAGTAGTTCTTGAAGTGGAAGAAGGTTCCACCAAATCACTTGTTTGTCTCTTTTCTTGTTTTTCTTTCTCATCCTTTTCTATTCTTTCTCTAAATTTCTTCACATCTTCCTTTGTTAGGCCAAGATTTTTAGCTAGCTGCTCAACTTCTTTTCTTACTCTCCTATTGGTTTCAGGTTCTCTGAGCTCAGTATGCAACTTTAAACTCAGCTCCTCATAAGTTCTAAATCTTTCAACCATTGTGTCTTTGGGCTTGCTTAGCAGATGTTGAGCATACATATCCAAGATCCTTTCATCTACTTCATACCCCATGGGCATGATCCAAATAGTTATGGGTTCAACTGCTTCCATTAAACACTTATCAGTATCAACCATGAAGCATACTTCATTTTTGTATTTGTCAACAATTGAATTGGGGATTCTTTCCCTTGAGTGCATCATATTCTAAAAAAAATTTAAGTAACCCCATATTGCCATTTTCTGAGCATTGAAATCACCAATGCTGCGAAGATGATTTCTGATTTGAATGGCAACTGGCTCATCCTTAGTCCAATGTACACTTTTTACCCCAGGTACCTCATTCATAAAGTAAAAGAATAGACATAAAATCAGTGTACCATACTTGAAGGTGTTCTTCTTATCCTTTTTGATCTTGTTCAGATTTTCAATCAACTGATTCTGTAATAGTTCACACAAGTCATAATCAACATTTTCTTTTAGCATCTTGTATGCAGCATAAATAGCTGTTCCACAAATAGAATTTTCTCTGCTCGAGTGCTAAATCTTGTATCCAATCACCATGGAGGTGAATTTGACATTCGGCTCTATAATATCATTTATGGTCATTGCTCTTCTATCGAACTTAGCTCTGGTAGCATCAGTTACTATTTGGTTTTTCACAGCTTTCAGCATGGGCAATCCTCCAGTTGAGTTTAAACCAGTTACATTTCTGATAGCATCCCTAGTAATCTTGAACAGTTTTAACAACCAAATGAATTCATCATGTATCCGACTTAAGACGTATCAGACCCTCATCAAATGTTGGAAACCCTATAACCTGAACAAAGTGTTTATCCTGTAGAGCCTTATATTCAAGTTTAAGTTCTTTATTTTCATCCATGAGTTGCTTTTCAAACAAATCTACATACCTTGAATCTCCAAACTCATCTATATTTGCATGAATGTAAACCTTAATGTCTTCTACATGTAGCACCCCATACGGAACACTTGAAAAAGCACCTAACGGATAGACTTGAATTGATTTGTGACGATGCTTCTTGAATTTGGGTCGAGGCCTTTCAGTAATGTCAATAACATGAGGGGTAGCCATTTCAACAGATTTCATATTCAAAGATTTATAGAGAGGTACCTTTTTCTTTTGCGGTGTTAGGGTTGATCACTTGTCGATTGAATTTGTTCTTTGCCTCAGTCTCTAGACTTTGTAGCTCAAGTGCTCTTTTTCTTGTTTACTTAAAATGCAAGGTGATTCAAATGAGTGATCAAGTGACCTTTTAAAGCTCAGCATTACCTAATTTTCCTTTATAATAAATGTGTTGCCCTAATTGTGTCTAGTTACATTGTTTAGACAGTTCCTCATATATCAACATCTTTTCTTCCGAAAATCCTTCCATAGGTTCTGGACTAATTTAGAGTATTTTTTGTTAATGTGCTAGATTTGGGCACCCACTTATTGACTGGGGGAATTTGATGTTCTATGCAGCTCCCCCTGAGCGAGAGTTTTTTGACTTAATTCCTGGAGGAATTGTCAACACCGGTTCCAGTGCGGACTCATTATCATTGTTTACGTATCTTTCTTTATCTAAATCTTGTTCATTTCACTCCATATCTCATCCACATCAATTTTCCTTTTGCCTCTGTCTTGTTTCTACTCATCTGGTTTTCTATTTCCCATCCAGTTTTCTGTTTACTGAACCTTTTCTTCCATTGTCTTTACTTTTGCAGAATCGTCAATATGACCAGATTTATTGTAGTTATAGCATACAACATTTCCTTTCTTATAAACCTGATTTTCTCTTGATCTGCACTGATTAGCCATATGTCCAAACCCATTGCAAACAAAGCAGTAACCATTGAAAGAATTGCTAATTCTTCTAATATTGGGATTATTCATTGTCATAGTTTTGCATTCATTTGATCTATGACCATACCTGTTACATTTGAAGCATTGACCAGAGAAGGATAGACCATTTTGATTTACTCTACTTCTGCACTAAGAAGCTCTATGACTAAATTTGTTGCAGTTGAAACAATTTCCATTGAATGATGGATATCTTTGAGCATTTGGCTATCTTACTGGAGGTTTCTAGATCTGTTTCTCCCATTCCTAGGTTAAAAATTTCTATGTCCGGATCTGGAGCTTTCATCTTTCTCATGCTTATCAACATCCTTTTTCTACCCTTCAATGAGTGCTCCAAGTTTAGTTGAGCTTATCTTGAACTTCTCCTTATACTCATTTACAATTTATAGGTCATGTATGAGTGTGATAATTTATCTCTCAATTTCTCTTTCATTGTCTCTACTTTCTTGTAGATTAGATTCTAGAAGGCCAGCTATCGCATCCAATTTGCAGCATTCTTCAAAACTCTTTTTCATATTTTGATTTAACTCTTCTTCAGCTTTCTTCTTATCTTCAATTTCCTTGGTTAGTCTCATCACTCTAGTTTCGATCTCATGTTTTAGAATAGTAACTTCTTTAGTTAACTTTTCACATTCCTTTGTCTTCTCATCTAGGACCTTGTCTTCATAAGGTTTTCCCAGTTGAAGAGGTTGCTCCTTTCCTTTTGCATTGGATTTGCTCAATTTTTCTTTTAAAACTTTAATGAAGTCTTCAGCCTTTTTGAGGTTGTCTTGCAGCTCTTGAACTTCTGCCTTTGACTGCTCAAGATCATCTAGGGTGAGATTAAGTTGTCCTTGAAGGTCATATTCATCCATTCTACTGTCTTCCCAAATCTTCTTTAAGATGTTAAGCTTTTTCAAAGGAACTTATCTCTGATACCAATTGTTGGAATAGGTCTGGACAACTGAGAGGGGGGGGTGAATTAGTTGTTGCTCAATTCAATTTTTTTCTATTGTTATTCCTTTTTACAACTTAAAATTAAGTCAATGATATAAACATTCCAGCATTAGACAATAGCATATGAGTAGAAAACATGAATGACACATTTGACACCAAGATTTTGACGTGGAAACCTGGTTAAGGGAAAAAACCACAGTGGGGGGTAACCCACAAAAATTAATACCCTATTAAAAGTATTTTACAAATGGGAATGCACATGCATTCGGGCTCACTGCCCCAAGCTCACTGCTCAAGTGGAGGCTCACTACCTAGAGAAAAGTTTACAAGAAATTTACAAAGATTTTGAATTGGTAAGATGCATCTGCCAATGCTAGAGATCAGTTTCAGTTAAGTGCAAATACTGACTTTGTACACTTCATTTTTATTTTGCACTTTTCTCTATTCTGCTTTCATTCGGATATTAGATTTTTGCTCTTTTCACATTTTCTCCATGACTGTAATACATACCCAAAATATCCACAAACATCAGCTATATATACTTATCTTGAATTGCAATCACTTGCAAGTCGGCAACAACAAACAACACTTAGAACTTTTTAAGAATGCTCTGCTCTGTCGGTTAGATCCATACACCAATATTGATGCGTACCAAAAATAACACATGTAGATCATCATACATGTTGGCCACTAACATCCTATCTCATACACAGTTCATCAAAACACTTCTATTGGGTCCGCACAAGGATTTACATAAGTCTGCCTGTTCTTCACTGAACTGTTCTGTCATAATAGGACTCAGTATTTAGATGCTCATAACTTTTGGTTCCTTTATCATCAAAGGCTAAAAACTTAGATTTAGATCCAAAACACATAATGATTAACTGGAGAGATCTGCTAACCAAAATACTAGACTCTACTATATGCTCTGTTTCAGGCTCTCAGACTTAGATAGATTATCATTCTAACTTCCGATATGATCAGATACTGCAATGCAGATGTGTGGAACAATCTTAGTTGCCATCAATGACAACACCTATCAATGTTATGCAGTGTCTCTTGCCAACAAGATCATCCTTGGCAGTGGTTTCCTAGATGTAGGGGAGGCTTACAGGGTTGACACTAGTATTTCTTCAAGATTTCTTGCTTCCCTTTTAGATGCAGGGGTCTTTAAGGCGGATGCAAAGGCAATAATCTCTAAGCTCTTCAAAGCAAAGATTCTTGACAGACTGGAGAAGACCCTTGGAGCAGTGTTTACAGGGATTGGGATTCCATGACTGAGAGATATCCCTTTGTCTCTGGACCAAGGAGAAGTGATAAAGGTATTCCCCTTCATCCTTGATCTGAAAGGTATGCCGTTGATTGAGCACAAGGAGAAAGTGGAGAAATCAGTAGCTTTTCTCAAAAAGTTGCTTCAAATGGAGGATGCAAATGACCAATTCGACTGGATGCAGCACTTCCAGGTCATGGCACAAGAGATGAATCTCATGTAATCCTGTGGTATACTTTGGATTTTGCCTCAATTTCTATATAGTTGTTATCTCAGTTTGTTAGGAGGAAAATTAAGTAGATAGATTGAACATTCACAGTAGCCATAAGGGCAATTTTTTATTATCTCTATGGCTCTGCGTGGCCTTTCTCATATAATGCAGTGACCCTGCGTGGTCTAATAGAAGTAGCTTGCAGATATAGGGAAGGGTTGGAGAATGTAAGACTAAATCTCAGGCTAAAGTAGCCATTTTATATTTTCCAAAGTTCATATATATAAATCATCTTTTACGTAGCCAAAAAAAATAATTGTATACTTTAATAATTTTAATCAAAATAATATATGAAATTAGAATAAATAGATATTTTTTAATGACAATAAATAATTTAAATATATATAAATATTTGAAAGGAAAC
The DNA here is from genome assembly GCA_027924645.1 of Cunninghamia lanceolata. Taxonomy (NCBI): domain Eukaryota; kingdom Viridiplantae; phylum Streptophyta; class Pinopsida; order Cupressales; family Cupressaceae; genus Cunninghamia; species Cunninghamia lanceolata. The sequence continues at coordinate 3,669,561 of BSBN01000378.1, read as the reverse complement.
AATATAGCTATTTGTAATTTTTTTGGCCAAGATAAGAAGGGGCAACTAGTTTTCCCCACACTGGGGCTCCCAACTTAAAGGTTCTCGTGTCAATTTTGTTGTGGTTATTCATTCTTCAATGTTTCATGATTGATTTATTCTGATTTCTATAGCTACGATTTGTTTTAAATTCCAACACCATAAGAAGAGGGATTTAAACACATGTATGCATGTTCTAATTATAAATTTATTTTACAATTAAAATTATAATATTAGTGTATACACCTAAAAATGACATGACTCTACCTAAATAAATATTTTAAATATTTATTTCATCTTAATATTCCTCTATCAATAAATAAATAAATCAATTTATTTATTTGATTCATTTTCTCCCATTAATTGAATAAATTACATTTATTTAATTAAATCAAATCAACTTTATTCTTCTAAACAATTAAATAATTTTAATTATTTAATTAAATTATTCATTCTTCCAAATTTAAATAAATTGCAAATTTATTTAAATTAAATCTTAATCCCCAAAAATAAAATATAATTAAATATTTAATTTATTCTTCCAAATTAAATAAATTTATTTATTTAATTACACTTTCTTATCTTCTAAAAAATCTTCAAATCTTTTTAAAATGGATTCTTCTTGTCATACAAAAAGCAAAAGCTAAGTTAACTGATTTAAAGCAACTTTGTTTTTATCAACAAAACTCTTAAATTAGAAAAATATATTCTAATTTAAGAAATAAAAACTCATCCTCATCAAGAAAGCAGTTAACTCAACAAAGCATCTTTTTGAATGACACATGTCCTTCTTCTATTTGCGCACGTTCTCTCGAACATCCTCTACCATTGATCTTCTTATTTCTTCTACACCATTGATCTTCTCTCACACAATCCTATAAATACAACCCTCTTCTTCCATTCCAGATATCAAGCTTTCAAGTAAACTTATGCTGCAAAATCTATAGCGCGCCATTGGCACCCCCACTATCACATCATTCCTTATCCATTTCACATTTGTGTTGAAGCTCACCTTCAAAACAAATAAGTATCCAAGCCATTTCTCTTTTGCCATCTTGAGGAATTAAAGCAGGGAAGCAAGCTTCCTGAGGGCTACATTCATCACCAAAGATCAAACGGGAATAGGAAAACAATGGAAATCGTGAGGTAACAAAGGTTGTAAGTATCACTCTTATTCTAAAATCTATTGTTATTTGCACATTTCATTGATGTTATTGGGTTTTTGTAATTCATTTTATTATCCCATTTTACCCATTACATTTTATCCATAATGGAGAGTAGCGTTGCTGCATGTATAACCACTCGAACGGTTGCCCTCACTACATAGCCATTGTTTAGTAGCCCAAAATCCTTCTATTTGTTGGTGCAAAAGGTGGGACCTTTGAAGTAGCCTCGATTCATGTGATTCTTAGTAGAGGTAGCAGGGACAATCCTAAGGTTTGGTGGGGGTACGAGCCTAAGGAAACCCAGATTTGGTATGTGTGAGAAGTGAGTGCCGTGGAGGGGAGTCGGTGCTACCAGATTTTGGAGCTACACGCTTTGAATATGCACAGCTAGGGGACTCAACAAATACTGTCCTTTCTAGCCTAGTTGTGATTGTTCTTGTGTCAAAAAGTCCACAAAATACAAAAAAATAATAAAAGATAAAAATCATGAAAACTTCTATGCGCTTGTTGTGTCTTTATTTGCCATAATTAAAAATTAGAATTAAAAAAAGACCAAGTTTTCAACCAAAAATAGAATTTTTTTGAAAAATGTGCCAAAAACTCTGCAAAATCAAAACTGAAAACTAGAACAGTGCATCTGTTGCGACCTGCGGCGCATACACTTAGACTTGCTGCGCATTTGATCACTGTTGTCATGCATATAAAATTTGCCAGATCTGTGCATTTGCTTCGACTTGCGGTGCTTTTACCTCCTATTCCAGTGCATTTACTACTGTGCATCCAAATCCAGAGAGCTATTCTGTACTTCCTAGGAGAAAAATTGTCAACTTTTCAAAAGTCCATTTCAAACTTGTCTTAGTTTTCCCAAGATCTGATTAAAATCATGCAATTCAACCATTTCACTCTTCTTTCGCACCATAGCTCCTTTTTCCACACTGCATCATCCAAGTTTTTCCAAAATCAAGCAAGATATCCAAAAACCAGGTTAGTACCAAGCTATCCTTGATCGCATCACCCTCAAACAAACCTAGTGAGTCTCCACTATTAAGGATCAATCACTCAGAACTCCAATAGTGGCTTGTGCAAAACTAGTCTACATCAAGTAAATGGATTTCTATCATCCTTACTTTGACTATCATTTTGTTCACCCGTCTTGTTTAACACCAATTGATCTAAGGAAGACCTTGCTCAAACCTTGGCATTTCATTGCTTCTTGCGCAAATCTTTCAAACTCACTCCATCCCATCTCTAGTCACCTTGCATGGTCTTAACAAGGTCCCAAAAACAAAAACAGATTGAAATGGCTGAGAAAACTATTCCGACCTCTCACGACAGTGATGAGGAAATTTCTATGGAAGAGGTTCTCCAAACGCAACAAGACCAAAGGTTTCAACACATAATGGATAAGGTACTTACCCAAGACCCTACTAAATTCTTTCTCCACTTAGCACAACAAGGAGTCAAGCTCCCTAAAGATTTTGATGTAGAAGCTCTAAAAGAATCCGAGGAAGAAAGAAACACTGAAGGAAGCACACACGAGGAAATACCCACAGAGAAAAGCAAAGAAACCATTGATTCCACATATGCCTTAAGCTTAATGACCCAACAGATCCAAGCTTTACAACAACAATTCACAGACATGCAAATAGGAGCATCAACTAAACATTATTCCCTAGAGGATATTTTACCATATCCTTTTGATAGGACCTTGATCATGATACCTTTACCCTCTAAATTTGAGGTGCCAAAATTTGATAAATATCGAGGAAAGGGTGATCCAAGGGACCAAATTAGGGAATTTAACGCTGCGTGTCTTGAAGTCGCCCACAATGATACTTATCTTATACAACTGTTTCCAAGAAGCTTAGGAGGACAAGCCATGGAGTGGTTTTCTAGACTACCACCCAACATTAGAACCTTTAACGAACTTGTGGAAAAATTTGTTACACACTTCTCCTACAATATTGAACATGACACCTCAATCTTAGACCTTTGCAACACCAAGAAAAAAGGTAGAGAATCTTTTGCTGCCTTCCTACAAAGATGGAGACAGTTAGCAAGTAAGTGCCAGCATCAAATGCCTAAAAAACAAATGCTAGAAATGTTTGTCCATAACGTACAAACTGACCTAAGCTATCAGATACAAATCCAATGTCCTACTTCCTTTAGTAAGCTCATTGAAATGGGTCTAATCATCGAAAAGGCTTTAATCGTAAAGGGTCAAATAAAGCTTTATAAAGACACTCCTAGTACCAATACCAATGTAGATAAACCAAGATTCTGGACAAAAAACAAAAACATTGTGAATGATGGGGTGGTAGATGCCAAAGATGTAGCACCAAAACAACCAATCTTCAACTTATCGAATCCTCAAAACAACCCCCCACAAAACAAACCAAGAAACACTGAATCACGGTTTACAAATTTTCAACCTAGGAGAAAATTTACACCTTTAGGAGAATCATTGGAAACTGCCCTACGGAAGTTAATCACAAGTAAGATCATAACACTTCCAACAACGCAGGAATATGAACCAAAAGTCAAACCTCCTTAGTGGAATGACAATGATTTCTGTGAGTACCACCGAAATAGGGGGCATAAAACCAATGACTACATTGTGCTCAAACACACTATCCAAGATTTGATCAAACAAAACAAAGTGTCACTTGATAGACATACCTCTAATAATGATCACCGAGAATTCAAGGATCCTCTTCCTGACTATGAGCAGGGAGGGTCTTCCAACCAAAACAACAATGGAACTAACAACGCAAATTACACAAACGTCTACTTTGACTATGTTGTTAACCACATCTTGGAAAGTGATTCACGCATCAATGTGATCACTATAAACAAAGATTTGGATTGTAATGTTACCACCCATACTAATAGAGTCACTCTTAGAGGAGCCCCAGCCCCTCCAGCTAATCAGTACAGTATCCCAGATCAATGTCATGGCCCCGAAATTGCAAGCATTAAAATGCAAATAAATAAATAAAATTAAATAAATAACAATATAATATAATTATAAATGTTAACAATTTGATATTAATATATTAAAAGCAGATTGTTAAAGATAAATGTGATCACCCAGATTAAAGAAGTCCATGGCCTGTGATTAATAATCTCCCAAAAGCAGTGATCAACATGAGACAAAGGAAGGCACGATTAAAGAATGAAGTTAAAACCATATAAGACAAGGATCAGATAAGACAAAAATATCCTAAGACAGCGATTAAGAAAAGATTAAAGGCAGCGCAAAAAAACTAAATAATGCGTCCCCTTGTTAGAGTCACCTCCATTCATAAAGAGGTGCGATAGAATATATAAAGGCATGGAAATGTGAAGTTAGAGGGACAAGGAACATACTGGCTTTTATGGAGATTCAGATATAAAAACACAGAAATTACAAGAAGCAATGAATGATATTTTCTAAATATAAAGAGAACATAAAATATCTAATATATACAAATTAGGGAGTCATATAGCACAGATATGACTAAGAATATATACAGATCTGCACAAGTAGAAAGAAAAGATACATTTCTGATTTTAGATAGATATATCTGAGCATACAAGAAAGAGGGGAATAACTGATATGATATACATAAGATTCTTATATAGAAAGAATCAGATCTACAAGTAAGCAGTTATAATTGAAAGAACAATCGGTCTGTGGAATATAAAAGGCATACTGACTTATCATAGAACCAGGTCTGCAAGCATATTTATATCATTGAGCATCATATAGAATAGTGCAACAGGTCAACTTTGAATCCATATAAATATTTCTTGTTATCTTTAATATGATCACCCATCACAAGAGGGAAATGATAAATAGACCAAAGGCACGTAGTTCTGCCATACCCCCCTAAGGCTTGTTTGGGGGCAAGTCTGATCTGCACCCTTGCCATACCCCTCGTAAGGGCCTGTATGGAGGCTTTGTATGACAGCTTGATCCTACCAAACCCCCGTAGGGCCTGTATGGAGGAACTAAACATGTGATCTACCATGCCCCCCCGTAAGTGCTTGCATGGAGACATCATGTGCCAAGGAATGTCTTATCATCCCCACTATAATGGAGTTGAGGGAATAAATGGATTTAATTAGATGATACCTCTGAAACCCTAACCCTAAACTTGTGGTAATTGAATTTTTAGGGTAAAATTAGTATTGTTCCAATAAGGGGACATTACAAATGATATCAAAGCATCTTTCCTGCCATCCTGTGAATACTTTGTGCATTACATGTATGCTTCATGCTTGTTTTGTATACTTTAGTATTATGTGTACTCATGTGTATACTTGGCGACCTTGGGATGGGGACAGACGGATCCACAATGTAGTATGGGATGCACTGAATCCCCCTCTCAGTTGTCTGATGGTATACTTACATGCATTAAATGCAACTTATGTGAATTCATACCTTGTGACTTATGTGTATTCAAGTGTATTCAAGGGTATACCTTGTGATTTATGTGTATTTGAGTGTATTCAAGTGTATACTCTATGACTTGGTATTCAAGTATGATTATGTATTCAAGTGTATGCTCTATGACTTTGTATTCAAGTATGATTATGTATTCGAGTGTATACTCTATGACTTTGTAATTGTATTTGAGTGTAACTCTATGACTTTGTATTCAAGTGTATACTTCATGACTATGTATTTGAGTGTATACTCTATAACCTTGTATTTGTATTCAAGTGTATACTCTATGACTTTGTATTCAAGTGCATACTTCATGACTATGTATTCGAGTGTATACTCCATGACTTTGTGTATTCGATAGTATACTTTATGACTTCGTGTATCCGTGTATTCAAGTGTTTACTCCATGACTTTGTGTATTCAATTGTATACTTGATGACTTTGTGTATTCAATTGTATACTTTATGACTTCGTGTATTCGAGTGTATACTCTATGACTTTGTATGTTCAAGTGTATACTACATGACTTATGTGTACTCCATAACTTATGTATGTTCAAATGCACACTTCATGACTTACTTGTATTCATGTGTATATTTCATACTCGTGTATTATGTGCATATACTTTGCGTGTTACATGTATGCTTCATGCCTTATGTATTACGTGCATATACTTTGTGAATTACGTGCATGCTTCATGTGCTACGTGCATGTATGATTCATGCTTGTGTATTACGTATATTTTGTATGCTTCATGCTTTGTGTATCAAATGTATGCTATATGTTTTATGTGCGTATATTTGTGTATTACATACTATGTTCATGCTTCATACTTCGTATACTTTTGTGTATTATGTGTGTGTTCCATATCCCATGTATTAAGAATATATGCTTTGTGTATGCTTCATGTACTACGTGTATTTATGCATTGTGCTTTATGGGTATACTTCATATATCACATATATTTGTGTGCGTACACTACGCATATTCCGTGCTTCATATGTGTATACTTCGTGCATCACGTGTACTTATGTGTATGATTCATGCTTTGCATGTATTTAGGGGTATACTTCATGTCTTATGTATCTCGTATGCATCATATATCTATGTGTTTCCCCAAAAGCCTACTTCATGGGTGTATTAAGATGCTTAAAAATTATTAAAATACCAAAATCATCTGTCAAACCCTTCTTGGGTTGTAACTAATGAAAATCCCTTAAAACTTGAGGTATAAAAGGAGAAGATATTTCATTTAAGAAAGACATCCAAAACATCATTGAGAAATTCAATTGAGAATATAACCCTAAGTAATTTTGTAGGTAAACTAAATTAGGTTCTCAAGAATAAAATGATGTGAGAAAGGATGAAACCCCATATACAAAAAGTGTGACCCTTCGAATATAGGAAATTCCTCAACAATGAATTAAAAAGGGGGAATCACTTCCTTGTAAAAATCATCAATAGGAAAGAAACCTATCAATCAACTTGAAGTAAAGTGTCATTCTCAAGGCAGCCATGAAGAGTAGTGATTCATTAACTATGAAAGAGGGCGACTCCCCAAAAGGGATATAAGGATAAATCAATTCATTGACATCATCACTCATCTATCCTTCAAAGAAATCAAGAAATCAAAATATCCAAAAGATTCCCAAGGAGGGAACAATCATAACAACTCGACATAGTTAAGGATAAAATCTAATGATATAATTTGACTTCCAAACTTAGACACAAGGATGGATTAGGGTTATCTTTCAAACCTCGAGATTTAGGTACACTGTGGCATCACCTTGACCTAGGGTGGTCAATCTCTTAGAAACCAAAACAACAATTTTTGAGAGAATGTAATGAAGACAACTCAATTCTTTAGGAATCTACAAATTTAGACTCTTGATCTTATGAGAAATGTTAGAAATCTATCAAAAGATATATCCATCAAACTTCATAGAGGAGGAGGAACATTAAGAGTAAATTGTTCTATTCCCTTGGAACAAGGTCAAAGGTACAAATTATACGTTCTATTCCATACTCATAGAAATGATGGCAATACATGGATCAAACTTGTAACCTACAAAATTGAAGGACCAAATACACTTCTATATTAGTCCATTCTTCTAGGAGTATCCTCACAAAGACATATCCCACCCCATGGGTTGACCTGCCAAAAGAAAAAAAATGATCTTCGTAATGATATTTCATCACTTGGTTTCGAACTAGCTAATACAAGGTGTCGTTTGGTTTTTTCTCTCTGAGGATGAGAAAAAAAAACTTGTCATGAACCCTACTTATTGCCAACTCTTTGTTTTGTGTTGAGATATTAGAAAATACAAGTATATGAACCAGAAGGATCTTAGACAATACATTATCCTCATACTTTAGAAAGGGTTATGTTGACATGGAGACAAATAGTCTAACAACCATAGATTTGGGATGCTGATTATTTTAGGAGCGTCCTAGTTGTGATTGCTTGAGGACAAGCAATCCTGAGTAAGGCAGACTGTCATGGCCCCGAAATTGCAAGCATTAAAATGCAAATAAATAAATAAAATTAAATAAATAACAATATAATATAATTATAAATGTTAACAATTTGATATTAATATATTAAAAGCAGATTGTTAAAGATAAATGTGATCACCCAGATTAAAGAAGTCCATGGCCTGCGATTAATAATCTCCCAAAAGCAGTGATCAACATGAGACAAAGGAAGGCAGGATTAAAGAATGAAGTTAAAAACCATATAAGACAAGGATCAGATAAGACAAAAATATCCTAAGACAACGATTAAGAAAAGATTAAAGGCAGTGCTAAAAAACTAAATAATGCATCCCCTTGTTAGAGTCACCTCCATTCATAAAGAGGTGTGATAGAATATATAAAGGCATGGAAATGTGAAGTTAGAGGGACAAGGAACATATTGGCTTTTATGGAGATTCAGATATAAAAACACAGAAATTACAAGAAGTAATGAATGATATTTTCTGAATATAAGGAGAACAGAAAATATCTAATATATACAAATTAGGGAGTCATAGAGCAAAGATATGACTAAGAATATATACAGATCTGCACAAGTAGAAAGAAAAGATACATTTCTAATTTTAGATAGATATATCTGAGCATACAAGAAAGAGGGGAATAACTGATATGATATACATAAGATTCTTATATAGAAAGAATCAGATCTACAAGTAAGTGTTATAATTGAAAGAACAATCGGTCTGTGGAATATAAAAGGCATACCGACTTATCATAGAACCAGATCTGCAAGCATATTTATATCATTGAGCATCATATAGAATAGTGCGACATGTCAACTTTGAATCCATCTAAATATTTCTTGTTATCTTTAATATGATCACCCATCACAAGAGGGAAATGATAAATAGACCAAAGGCACGTAGTTCTGCCATACCCCCCTAAGGCTTGTTTGGGGGCAAGTCTGATTTGCACCCCTGCCATACCCCTCATAAGGGCCTGTATGGAGGCTTTGTATGATAGCTTGATCCTGCCAAACCCCCGTAGGGCCTGTACGGAACATGTGATCTACCATGCCCCCCCGTAAGTGCTTGCATGGAGACATCATGTGCCAAGGAATGTCTTATCATCCCCACTATAATGGAGTTGAGGGAATAAATGGATTTAATTGCATGATACCTCCGAAACCCTAACCCTAAACTTGTGGTAATTGAATTTTTAGGGTAAAATTAGTATTGTTCCAATAAGGGGACATTACAATCAACTCCATAAGACACCAACACATATCTCCATTCTGGAACTTCTACGTCTGTCCTCATTCCATAGGGCCATACTTGACAAAGCTCTTTCTGAAGCCTCTGTCCCAATGAACCTCGCCAAAGAACAGTTTCAAACCATGGTAGGTCACATTACCTCACCTCACTCCCTATCATTCACTGAAAAGGATGATATGTCAATCACCCAACCTCATAATGGCTCTCTTCATATCAAAGCCTTCATCCACAAACACAAGATAAAAAGAGTCCTAATTGACGGAGGAGCTAGTTTGAATATTTGCACCTTGAAGCTAATCCTTGCATTGGGGTTTGTGGAGAAAGCTATAGATCCAAAAAAGAAAATCACTATCAAAACCTATGATGAGGAGGAGAGAACTTCCAAGGGAATTGTTACTTTACCAATCAGAGTAAGACCTATAGTAAAAGATGTGGCTTGTCAAGTCCTCGATATGGAGCTAGCATATAATATTCTTCTTGGGAGACCATGGATACACACTCTGAAAGCAGTGCTGTCAACATACCGCCAATGTATTAATTCTCCTATGAAGGTCAAGAGATCACCATCCAAGGTGACCCCAATCCATTTTAGTATTACGACTCCATTCAATCTAAACCTAAAGTTGTGATTCCTAACAACCGTGCCTCTGCTTCATCTTCATCCCGGATTGACCCATCTTCACTTGCTTCCACATCAAAAGCTTCCCAACCTGACCTCAGACTCAAAGATAAGGGCCTGCGTGAGTACACAATTTCCCAATCCCTCTGTTTGGCACAACTCCCCCTATCTCCTAGATCATATGGAAGACCTACCCTGAGCAAATCCAAAATAGTCGAAACTACCAAAGGTTCATTTATCAAATGGGGAAGCCTAAAAGATGAGAGTGATGAAAAGGATATCCTCCAATGGTTATATAAGGATGAAGGCAGCTCATCAACACAACAAGACCATCACACCACTATAAAAACTAAACAATATGGTCAAGGATTCCAAATGCTACAAACAATGGGGTATGAAGGACATGGTCCACTCGGTTCAAGAAAAGATGGTATCACTGAACCCATCCAACCTCATACCTTGACATCCTGAGACACTACAGGGTTAGGTTACACTGGCACAACAAGAAATAATAGAGCAAATAAGCATAAAGGTAAACAACTAGAAACATATGTTAGGAATCTGGTTGATCAAATTCAGCAACTGCAAATGGGGAGTGAGACTGATTCCAATGAATATGAATGGGATAGCCTCTCTGAGCTATCTTGTGACGAAAAAGGTATCGATGTGGTCCATGAGTATGATCCAACCCATGCAAATGAGAGATGAGGTCCAAGGGCTAGACCACTAGAGTCTGACCCACGTAATAATGATAGTGAAAATTGTGAGGAAAGAATGATACCTCCCTCGACAGATTCGCTAATAGAGAGTACCATCGCACACTTTGTCCATGCTTATAATGACCTCCACAACACCTCTATCTTAACCATCAATACCATCAAAACCAACCAACCTAATGACCCCTTACCACTGTTGCACCCCAAACTCATAGATTGGGACTTACAAGACACTACCCTTGAGCTCGATACCTTTTAGAACGACGAAGCCATCATAGACTATCTTGAGCTTAGAGATCATATACCCACAGGGGACCACAGAGCTGGCTATGCCATAAAACTCAATGACAAGGCCTATTTTGGAGAGAGTGCCAAGCCTTTCAGTCTCAAAAATGTCAAAATGAAAGAAAGATCTAATGGTGAAAACCACTCGGCGGCAATGTTAGATCATGAAAAAAGTAAAAATATAGACCTATCCAATGGTGGAAACCTCTCTGAGGCACCAAAGGATGGAAGGCTTGACCCTCTACCTAATCTCACACATCAGGAGAGATCTTCAATATTAATAGAACCAACAGAACCGATCAATGTCAGCACAGGTGATAGTCCCAGAATGATTCATATGGCATAGTCTCTAATCGCACAAGAAAAGCCAGCATTCACTGAATTCTTCAAAAGAAAACAAATCAATTTTGCGTCTACATATGCGGATATGCCAGGGCTAGATCTGAATCTCATAATGCATCACTTATCCTTAGCTCTAGGAGCTAAGCTAGTAAAGCAAAAACTCAGAAAGATGCACCCACATGTGGCCCTCATGGTGAAAGAAGAGCTGAAGAAACTGTTAGATGTCAGGTTCATCAGACCAATAGATTATCCTGAGCGGATTTCAAACATAGTACCAGTTGCCAAACCAGATGGCAGAGTCTAAATATGTAATGACTTCAGAGACCTGAACAAAGCTTGTCCAAAAGATGATTTCCCCCTGCCAAACATTGACATTATTGTAGATCTCATGGCAGGGCACACCATGCTGTCACTAATGGATGGTTTTTCTGGATACAACCAAATAAAAATTGCACCTGAAGACCAAAACAAGACTGCATTCACATGTCCTTGGGCACCTATTGTTGGTGTGTCATGCCATTTGGTTTGAAAAATGCCGGCGCAACATATCAGAGAGCTATGACCACAATCTTCCATGACATGATGCACACTATAATGGAAGATTATGTTGATGACATCCTGGCAAAATCACTCACAAGAGAAGGACACCTAGTAGTACTAGACAAAATCTTCAGAAGACTGGAATAGTTTAATGTGCACCTTAGTCTGAAGAAGTGCGTGTTTGGAGTTACCTCAAGTAAGCTACTTGGATACATAGTGTCTGCCAACGGAATCAAAGTCGACCCAGCTAACGTAAAGGCCATCATGGAAATACCACCTCCTAAGAATCTCACTCAACTAAGGTCCCTACAGGGAAAACTACAATCTATCAGAAGATTCATTTCTCAATTGGCAGACAAGTGCCAACCATTTTCCCACCTCCTACATAAGAATGTCCCTTTCAAATGGAACGATTCATGCGAGCAAGCATTTTAGTAGTTAAAAGAGTATTTCATGAAACCACCTATATTGATGCCACCAATTCAGGGTAAACCTCTACTATTGTATATCTCAGCCACACCAACAGCCCTGGGAGCTCTCATCGCACAACAAAATTATGAAGGGAAAGAACAAGTAATCTACTATATCAGTCGAACACTTGTTGGATATGAACTGCAATACACGCTAATTGAAAGAGCATGCCTTGCCGTGGTTTTCACCTCACAAAAGTGGAGACATTACATGTCACATTCTGTCAAACTAGTAGCAAAAATTGATCCACTCAAGTACTTACTCAACAAATTAGCCCTATCAGGTAGATTGTCCAAATGGGTCATGCTTCTCAGTGAGTTCGACATTAAATATGTAGATAGGAAAGAAATAAAAGGCCAAGTACTTGTAGATCAACTGGTAGATGCACCTCTAACAGATGATAGCCCCTTGAGCTTTGAATTTCTAGACGAGTCTATCTTTCACATAACCACAACCTGGAAAATGTATTTTGATGGCTCATATACTCAGCATGGATCAAGAGTAGGTGTCTTGTTGATCACCCCTAGTGGCGACACCATTCCTAAATCATACAGATTATTCTTTCCTTGCACTAACAACGTGGCAAAGTATGAGGCCCTAGTCATTGGCATCAAGCTAGCAGTTGAATGGAATATCCAAGAACTTCAAGTGTATGGTGACTCACAGCTGGTCATAAATTAAATAAATGACGACTACCAGACAAAAGATGAGAATTTAATCACTTACAAATGAATGGTAGATGACTTCAAAGAATACTTTATCAAGATCTCTTTTGAATAGATACCAAGGATTGAGAACAAAGCTGCAGATGACATGGCAACGATTGCATCTCTCCTCGATATTCCAAATAATCAATCATGTTATGAGTTCTTGGTAGAGCCAGTGTCCCGTCTTGCATATGACATCCCTAAATCCCATATCATTTGCCACATTGTTGGAGCTGATTCCCCCGTCTATGGAAAAATATTTGCCTATCTTAAAGAGAATACCCTCCCACCTGATATCTCCAGTAACCAAAAATGAACCTTCATCCGTCAGGCATCCTAGTATGCCATTGTTGCCAACGCCCTATATCGCAGAGGTCTTGATGGTACTCTCCTTGATAGTGAGGAATATCAAACCACCTTGAACGAAGTACATGATGGTATATGCGGGACCCACTCTAGTGGCCCTACCCTAGCCAAAAAACTCATACGCATGGGATACTACTGTCCAATCATGGAACAAGATTCCTATCATTTTGTAAGGAAATGCAAGAAGTGCCAAATCCATGGGAACCTAATACATGCACTAGCACAGGAGCTACAACCATTGACAACTCCTTGGCCTTTCTGTCAGTGGGGACTTGACTTAGTGGGCAAGATTCACCCTCCTTCATCCAACGACCATAAATTCATAATCACTGCCACTGAGTACTTTACAAAGTGGATTGAAGTTGTGCCATTAGCTAATATCACAGGCAAGCAGATTGCCTCTTTTATCTTGAACTATATCATTTGTCACTATGGTGTCCCTTCGTCCATTATCACGGATAATGGATGACCTTTTAAAAATCAAGATGTCAGGGAACTATGTGACAAATCCCATATCCAGCACCACTTTTCAACCCCCTATTACCCCCAAGGCAATGGCCAGGTGGAGGCATCAAATAAAACCATTTTGAAAATCCTAAAAAAGATTGTCAATGATGCTAGTCATGATTGGCATATCCAGTTAAATCCTGCATTGTGGGCCTATCATACAAGTATTCGCACACCCATAGGTGCAACACCATACTCCCTGGTCTATGGATCTGAAGCCATCTTGCCCATTGAAGTTGAGATCCCATCCTTACGAGTTTTGTTAAAAGGCCTCATATCTGATGAAGAGTACAGAGTGTCCAGACTTCAAGAGTTAGAGTTGCTCGAAGAGAAAAGGCAACAGGCCTTTAACCACCTAAAACCTTATCAACAACAGATTTCTGGGTTAGGAGCATATCAATTGGCTACATCTGAAGGCAAACTATTTGATGATCCTATCAACAGCATGCATCTTCGCAAGTTCTACACCTAAAACCCCAATGCAAGGAAGTCCTTAAAAATTTAAAAAAAAAATTAGAAAAGTGATAAAAAATAAACCAAAAAAATAAAAAAAAATGGAAAATAACAAAAAAATCATCCTTTGGTGAAAACCTGGCAAACAGGTGCCTAGGATAGGTACCATGATGAAAACCTGGCAAACAGGCATCATGTGTACTTTTATCTTTCGTGCAAATAAAAGCAAGTGGTGAAAATTTGGTAAACAGGCACTATCTGCGACAAACCGCTTCCTCCATCTGTTGTGACCTCATATCTCTTATGTCCATCATATCATTCATCTTGAACCAATCCTTTGAACCGTTGTCGAACTACGTCGCCTCTAAGCTATCACGTAGGCAAGGCCATTCTCAATGCACCCCCAAGGCTCCGCTCTGCTCCACTTCTTTCATGTCCGTTCCTTTGAGTATCATCTATCCTGCTGTCCATTCCATTTCTAAATCTGTGCCATTGCCTAGGTCTTAGGTCCATCAGGTTCACCCTGAACTACGTTGCCTTTGCGTCGTCACGTAGGCAAGGCCATTTAGCAATGAGCCCCTGAGGCACTAGGTCAGTCTCATAGGGTCCATCTCTCCATGTATGTTGTCATATCACCCATAATAAGTTGATCCTTTGTCTAAACTGGGGGCAACTCCTTGGCCTAGTTGCGGATTTAGATTCTTGAGTGCCACATGTTCTAAGAGGATACCAATAAGGATTGTGATACCTTTCACTAGACAAGCGCACACAGCAAAGCAAGCTACCCAAAACAAAAATCTTGGCACAAGACGTCAACCGGTCCAAAGCAACGCAAATGTATACCGAAACACTCAGACTAATTCTATATCAATTATGGCAAAAAGACACATCTAATGCAAGAATGTTTTATGAAATAGGTTAACTTACAAAGTCTTGGATTTTTGTCATTATGTCTTCCTATGCTACTCAAGGATGCCAAAAGCTAGAGATGTTATGATGGGGGCATAATCTTTTTCTTTGTCTGCTATTTGTGGATCAACCTTTAGTAATGTGACGATTTTTGTCTAACGACATAATCAGCAAAAGATCATCGAGGACTTCGGAGGTCTAAACATGAAAAGGGGCAA
This sequence comes from Cunninghamia lanceolata, assembly GCA_027924645.1. Classification (NCBI taxonomy): domain Eukaryota; kingdom Viridiplantae; phylum Streptophyta; class Pinopsida; order Cupressales; family Cupressaceae; genus Cunninghamia; species Cunninghamia lanceolata. The sequence goes on along the minus strand of BSBN01000378.1, from coordinate 3,654,063 downwards.
TCCTTGTCTGTTGAAATGTAATAAGTGCTCAGGTCATCTAGATTCAAGTTTGACTAGATGCTTGTATCAACTTGCTATATCAAAATCCAAGGAATACTCAGGTCATCTTGGTTTAATTATACCTAGATGCTTGTACTTTCTTACAACATTTCAAAAAGAGAAAAGAAACAAAAAGTGCCTAATGATGAAAGCAAAACACTTGTGCTATAATGATGGAAAAAGTATCCACATCCATCCCATATCCAGCAATCCGTAAGAAAATCCTGCAAAATATCAAATGAAATCTTGTATTTCTTTCATCCCTTTCTCTTCCACCTATCTATATCATATCTGTGTCGATTAAGTACATTTGGACATATCAAAAACATAGCATAGATAACATATCATATCACATGAGATAGTCATTCATATAATTAAATCATTTTGCATACATAATAAGTGCATCAGGTCATCCATATACATTTGCATCCATATATCATACCAAAAATTAAAAACATAGACAAATACATATAGAGCTGCATCATCATATCAATAAAATTTCACATTTGCATTTGCATATCAAATCATCCTAATCCATCTAGTATGCATCACGTATACAAAGCATCATAAGATAGCTTGCATCCATAACATAGAAACATAGAACATGTGCATGTAGAACATCAATAACTGCATCATCATATAAGCATAAAACATGTCCAAATGTGCAACATATCAAAATATTTGTCCATCTCTCAAAGTCATATCATGAAATGTATACAAAGTACAAAAAAAGATAGTGATACATGTCTTGGGGCAAAATAATACATAAGCAAGCTATCTCAGCCATCAAAAATGTGTACATCAAGCCAAAAATTGGTACAAGTGTCAAAATCTGGCTAACCCTACTGATGTGGAGCACTGCTCCTTGCACTGCCCTCTCCCCTGTCACCCCCTGACTACTGGGGGCCTCTCATTGATCCTACAGATCAGGATCAACCTGCCCTCTGTGATGCCACAGACTGACTCCTGTAACTAGGTGCACGCTGGTCCACTGACACTACCCCGTGGTATAAACCTCTGTAGTACTGAGTCTGAGCCTGCGCTCTAGCAAGCTCACCCTGTACCTGGGCCAACTGTGTCTGTGCCTGCTACACCTGTGCAACCAAAAATCTCAAAGTACCATCTATACTGAGGGCTGCCACTGCTGCATCTCTCTTTTCTCTGATCGCCCACACACTCGCCAAGGCTGAGTCTCGCTCTCTGGAGATCTTTGATATCCACCCTACGTCTGCCTCTCTCTGAGCCTCCACTACTCTCAGGTGGACCCTCAACTGCCTGACCTGGCTCTATAGTGCAACAATAGCCTGCTGCTATAGGTCAGGTTGCGGAGCCTACCCTCCCTATCCCTGTCCCTGTGCCACCTACTGTGCTAGCACCTACTGCTGTGCCACCTACTACGGTGGCGACATCTATCTCTATTGTGCCAACTGTTGTGTTGGCACCTACACCTGCCTGTAGCCTGTGGCTGCGCAACATCTTGCTAACCCGAAGGCCCCTCCCCAGACCTCCTCCTCCTTCATCTTCTCCTCCTCCTTTGTCTCCATCATCATCTCCTCGACCTCCTCTCCCCCCCTCCGTCTCCTCCACCTGCCAACTCCACCCTCGTCATCTGAATCCTCCTCATCTATACGAGGAGCCAACTCTCTAGGTCTTGAATATCTGGGAAATGGATGAGCAGTGAACCACTCCTCATAATCGGGTCTCATACATGCATCTACTATCTCCCTCTGCATAGGCCATGCTACATAAGGGATCTGACGAATGTCTGCTAAGGCCTCCTCATACAATGCCATAGGACCCCACCTCAGTCTCTCTACATGGGTCCTCGTGAATCGCGCCTGCCCTTGTGGCTTGCCCTGTACTCTGCTAAACTGCCTCTGTACCCTGCTGACAATCTAACGCTCTAATATGTACCACATCCTACCAATGAGCCACCGAGTTTGGAAGCAGTACGGCAACTCGTCAGCCTCATCCTCCCATACCTTGCAGTCTAGGTATGGGTGCCAGATAACTAGATCCACATTATCTAGCACGTGTCTCCAATACTTGAGCTTCCCCAGCTTGTACTGGGAAATCACGTCTGCATATCCGTAGCTGTGGGGCTCACCTCTCTGCCTGTGAAAAAGACATATCAGCCACGTGATAGCTATGTGCTCCCATAACCAAAACTGCAAAAGATACACACCTGCTGACAAGATAGCCCTTCTGTGATACAAAACTTGGTGCATATCCCTATACAAGTGTGCCAACAAGCACACACCCCATGCATACCGAGTCCCACTGGTAATCATGCTCTCCAGCACCCTCCCCCAGCCAGTCGGGAACCCGTGTGACCTCCTATCGGGGCATACTACGCCACCAATCAGTCCCGCCACTATCCTCGAGAAGTAGTCATAGCAGTCATGAATGTCCTACCATGAAATCACTTGCTCAACCAGATCTGGGTCATCAAAAACGCGTCTGCACTCAGCCAATCCTGCATCACGCTGTGAATCGTACTCTACCAACTCTCCCTAAATAGGGAGGTGCAGAATCTTGTACATGTCCTCTAGAGTGATCGCCATCTCCTTGGTCAGTAGATGGAATGTCCCATCCTCGCTGTGGAATCGCTCCACCGCTGCAGTCAACAAACTGCGGTTCACACGAACCTTGAGCATGAAACAAATGTAATGAAGACCCGTAGCACCAAGAGCCTCGCAGTCCATCTTTGTCAACATATACCACTGCAACAACGGCAAAGGGAACTGCTCTCGTGACATCAAGGTATCACGGATATCCTCCTACAACTAAGCAAAGCATAGCATCAAAGAAATCCATATCCAAGCAAACCTACTCAAAGCAATCAAACTATCTTATCATTGACTTAACACATCAAATTAATCAAAACAACATATCATCTCTTGACTAGATTCTCAACAATCTCAGAAATCACTTATCAATTGACACATCGATCAAGGTGTTAATTGGGTTAATTTTGTTAAGTCAACTGATTATCCTAGTGCAAGTGCGCTGAACTAGGTGGCAAAAATGTTGATTCATATCAGATGCACCGCTTCACCATGAATGTGCCAATCCTTGACATGTATGCACCGTTCTGGCATATGCACCGCTTCTTGTGTTACATGCACAATTCTGCAGTGGATGCACCAATTCCTAGCCTATATGCACACATCTATCATATGCGCCATAAGATCACTCAAATGCGCGATTTTGCGGCATATGCGACATTTTGGGGCGCATATGCATTGAACTGTAGTTCAACACATCTATCCTAAGTTTTTTTCCTCAGCATTTATTAGCCTAATAAATGACTTTTAGCGAGTTTTGTCGAACTACATACCGGTGGTCCTGCCTCAAGTGGCTGATCGAACCATCGAACTCACTCAAAACGGTGCTCCTCGCACAGAATATCCATATCTCTGTTGACTGCTCTAGCTCCTCTACTCTCCTAAGCTCTCAAAGACAAATCAACTAAGGACAAGTGTGCAAATGAATAGGACTTGTGGACCCAGCTCCTATATATAGCAAGTGAACCATAGCTGACTATGTGACAAATGTGACTACTTCCCATACCTATTCCTCCAAACCATGTACTATTTTTCTCCATCCTAACCCACTTTCCACTTGCTTCTTCGTGAGATTGTTCGTCTCACGCTTTCTGCCATCTTCTCGTCCAATCTCCCAAGGGGGCATCCTGTCATTAAACTTGTACCAAGGGCAAACTGGGGCATGTATCATTGTCGAAAATTGTTATTCTTTGAAACAACATGATAAAACACATTGCATCAAAGAGGGGCAAAATGTATACACCTAAAAATGACATGACTCTACCTAAATAAATATTTTAAATATTTATTTCATCTTAATATTCCTCTATCAATAAATAAATAAATCAATTTATTTATTTGATTCATTTTCTCCCATTAATTGAATAAATTACATTTATTTAATTAAATCAAATCAACTTTATTCTTCTAAACAATTAAATAATTTTGATTATTTAATTAAATTATTCATTCTTCCAAATTTAAATAAATTGCAAATTTATTTAAATTAAATCTTAATCCCCAAAAATAAAATATAATTAAATATTTAATTTATTCTTCCAAATCATGTGCAAGTAATTAAATAAATTTATTTATTTAATTACGCTTTCTTATCTTCTAAAAAATCTTCAAATCTTTTAAAAATGAATTCTTCTTGTCAGACAAAAAGCAAAAGCGAGTTAACTGATTTAAAGCAACTTTGTTTTTATCAACAAAACTCTTAAATTAGAAAAATATATTCTAATTTAAGAAATAAAAACTCATCCTCATCAAGAAAGCAGTTAACTCAACAAAGCATCTTTTTGAATGACACATTTCCTCTTCTATTCCCACACATTCTCTTGAACATCCTCTACCATTGATCTTCTTATTTCTTCTACACCATTGATCTTCTCTCACACAATCCTATAAATACAACCCTCTTCTTCCATTTCAGATATCAAGCTTTCAAGTAAACTTATGCTGCAGAATCCATAGCACGCCATTGGCACCCCCACTATCACATAATTCCTTATCCATTTCACATTTGTGTTGAAGCTCACCTTCAACACAAATAAGTATTCAAGCCATTTCTCTTTTGCCATCTTGAGGAATTAAAGCAGTGAAGAAAGCTTCCTAAGGGTTGCATTCATCACCAAAGATCAAACAGGAATAGGCGAACAATGGAAATCGTGAGGTAACAAAGGTTGTAAGTATCACTCTTATTCTAAAAGCTTTTGTTATTTGCACATTTCATTGATGTTATTGGGATTTTGTAATTCATTTTACTATCCCATTTTACCCATTACAATTAGTTTTTGCCTTGTGGTGCATGAGTTTAGTTCACTTTAGTTATGGAGGGAATTAATGGAGGGAATGTGCGTTTATGTATTTTAAACAAAAAGGTGAAACCTATGAAGAAGCAAATCATGGGTCTAGCAGGAGAAGATTGTTCATGGCCGCCAAGAATAAGGTATGAGTAGTTGAACATGAGAAGATTGTTCATGGCCACAATTCTTTGAGTTTGGAAATAGTTTGAGATCATCATGTGAATGAAGAAAGGGATTTCCAGCTATAAACGATAGATATCAAAGGAGCAGCAATAATAATGAGATAACAAATGGTTTTATGAATCAAAGGTAGGGTTTTCCACATACCTCTATTCTTCTCTTAGCCTACTCTAAAGTTTTGTATCTTTGAAAGCTTGGTGCTCTATCATTAGTGATTGTTTTATCTCTTTCAATGACTATATGAAGAGGTCTCATTATTCTTTATTGATAAAGTTCTACTTTTTCCATTCATGATTTATACTTTGAATACCTTGGCATGAAGGAATTTAATGGTCTTCAACCTATGACTTAAACACTGCCGGCCCTATGTGTGTGATTCAACCTTTGAAAGATGATTGTATTTTCAAAATGACTGTCACAAAATAAAGAATGAAAGCTTGTTGTTGAGAATGCAAGACTATTCCATGATTTGTTTCATTCCTTAAATCTACTCTTCACTGTATTTACTATCTCTTACTACTATCTTGATAGTAACCTTTGTCATAAAAACCTTGTTCATTGCTTCATACATGAACTGATCTTTGTTGTCCTATCACAAACTTGCCTATTCCTTAATACAAAGATATCATTGATGATGACTATCCTTTGTATGCAAAAATATGTCACAGTCACATTCCCTTTGTCCATCTGCTGCTATGACTATCATATAGCTTATTAGCTTGATTTTGATAAACTTGAAGATTCTATTCATAGACTTTTGATTGTAAAAAATCCTCTCTATTACTTTTGTTATTGATATATGACATAGTTTTCACATAATTCACATTTGGATGCAAAAAGAGTATCAATATTCCACTGTCTTTTCTCTGTTGTTGCAGCCCACTTTGGTGACTATGATTAGGGCATCTCTTTGAATGGATAGTGATCTCCTCTTTTCTTCTGTGGTGTTGTACATTACTCTTTTTGATGATTGATTTCACTATCAGTTTGGTTACATGACTATCATCGCTTTCAAAGGCACTTGTGTCACTATTTTAGCATCTATATAATGACTATCTTTGCCTGATAAAATCTTCAAGGATCAGTTAACTAATTAGGTAAGGGTTTGTATTTTGACAAAAGTGTTTGGCTTCATGGATTTTGTATTTTCATCTTTTCAATGCTGCTAGACTGTAATATCTGCCCCCTCCTTTGCAATCAAAGGCATGACTATATTCTCTATGTTGTTTTTCCTATTGTCATGATTGTCATTTGAAATGGTTGACATCTTGAGTCCTTTATTTGGTGACTTTGAATATGATTTTGGAAAGTGATTTGTTGCTATGAATACTTCATCACAATAGTTATTTAATTGGGGTTTTAAAGTGTAATCTTGATAAATTGTTTGGTATTTCTTCTAAATGCTATTTATCTGTTGGTTTACATAGCTTGTCTATATTTCTAAGTTAGACAATTTGTAAAATGTATAATTGTTGGCATGAGAATGAAATTGAATTGCTATTGATGTTTGTTATTCTCATGGACACATATTGAAGCACTTACTCTATCTGATGCGTGTACCTAAAAAAATGTTTTACGCACATATAAGTGTAGCAGCTACTTGCATGGGCGATAAAGCTTGTTTGGAGAGGACTTGGAGACTTTTGAAAAGGCAGGCAAGGAATTCAGAGTTTGTTGTAACAAATTTGAATTTCGCAAGGCCCTCTGCAGCAAAGTCAAATTTGGGGATGCACTCTGCAGCAAATTCAAAGGTAATTCAAAACCCTCATTGCCAAAAGTGAACTAATATTTTCATGATATTTGGGGAAGCTGCTTGTGGGCACCCCCCCCAGGAGATATTTTCATGATTGGAGCTTGAAAACTCAAAAGAAAATGTTATCTTCAGTATTTGTGAAGTTGATCCTTAACTGATCCTTGAACTCAAATAAAACCACACCTCTACTTTGCATGATCTCCCTGCATGATGACTAACCCAAATTAAAGGAAAGGTTATCCTAGCTTGACCATATGCATGATTGAAGGTTACCTTTTAAGATATTATATTTAAAGGTCTTCTAGGCATAGGATAGCTTATTATACTAAATTAATACTGGAATGCACAATATTATAGATGGATCAGCGTCGAAGGTTGACTACGGATCAATATCATGCATATGATGAGAGAGTAGCCAATGAGAGGGAAATGGAAAAATATCCATGTCCATGTAATGACTGTCTTGGTGGAAAGGTGAAAAAAAGAAATGTGATTTATCGACATATGATAAGATATGGGCATAGTCGTATAAGCCCTTGGGCTTACAATTATTATGAAGATATGATAGAATTGCAGACTGTGAGAGATGAAGAGGCAACAAACATAGATGAAGTGGCACCAAACATAGATGAAGAGGTAGAAATGTAAGACAAAGGGTTTGAAGTTGAAAGAATGTTGAATGAGGGTCTAAACGATGATTGGGCTAAGTCAATGGAGGATGCTTTAAAGCCTGTGTATGCTAATTGCAAGTTAAGTCATTTGACAACAATCCTTCAAATTCTTAACTTGCAAGTGGTGCATGGTTAGACAAATGAGAGTGTAGATTAGTTATTGGCATTATTAAATTCGTTGTTACCAGTTGACTCCACATTGCCAACAAAATTAAGTCAATGTAAAAAGATCAGTAAACTCAGCTTGGGGTATGAAAACATCCACACATGTGTTAATGGTTGTGTATTATTTCACAAAAATCTTGCAAGTGAGAGTGAATGTCTGAAATGTCATGAATCAAGGTATAGACAAGGGTTGAAATCAGTTGTCATTCCTAGAAAGGTTCTTCACCACTTTCTGATAATCCCATGATTACTCTAAATGTATAGGTGCAGAGACATTGCTGAACATATGCAGTGGCATGCCCAAAATAAGAGCATTGATGGAAAACACCGACGTGTGCCTGATTCTAATACGTGGATGGAATTTGATAACAGATGGTCTGATTTTTCTCAAGATCCTCGTAATATAAGGTTGGGTTTGCCTCTAGATGGGGTGAACCCATTCTTAGATCAAAGTACTAAATGGTCAACTTGGCCAGTGTTTTTAATAAATTATAACTTGCCTCCATGGTTAGCAACTAAACCATTTTTCTTAATGCTATCATTGATTATACCAGGAAAGAAAAGTGTGACTTTAGATACAATAGATGCCTATCTAGAGCCATTATATGATGAGCTAATGGAATTGTGGAAAGGAATTGAAGCAATTCAATATTTAAGTGATAGTTATTCAATCAAATTCACTTTAAGAGCTTCCTTATTGGTTACGATTCATGATCTTCCTGCATATGGTGCATTGTCTGGTCTCACTGTTCATGGATACCATGGCTGTCCTACTTGCAAATTTAAGGATTTTGCAAGGCACTCAAGAAGTTTGCATAAGTGTATTTATTGTGGACATCGTGCTTGTACCTTAAAGTGGGTCATCCATATCGTCGACAAAAAACATGTTTCAATGGTCAAGAAGAGAATCGTGAATCACCTTTGCTAATAACAGGTGATTACATTATTGAGAATGGACAAAAAAGAATGTCATTTATTGAAAATGGTGGGATTGCTGGTAGTAGATATGATCCATGTAATGAAAGTGCTGTAAAACAGTTGTGCATATTCTATAAGTTGCCATACTTTAAGGATATAGCGATTAGGCATACTGTTGACTTTATGCATACTAAGAAAAATATAGCCTATGCTATTATAGAAACTCTTTTTGGTGCTTTTGATACTATTTCATCACGTGAAGACTTTAAAGAACTTAAGATTCATCAAAATCTTTGGGTTCAAAAATATGATGATGCAAAATATAAAAAATTTAGTGCTCCTTATGTCAGGACAAAGGAACAATGTGCACAATTCTTACAGTTGATGTCTCAGACTCGCTGTCCCACTGGATATGTAAGTAGTAATATTAGAATCCAAACTAAAATTAATAGCTTAAGAGGCCTAAAGACCCATGACTATCATGTTATAATCGAGAATATTTTAGCTATTGTGGTAAATATATCAGGTTTGGTAAAGGGACCAAGATTGGCAATTATAAGGTTGGGCCTAATATTAAAGAGAATGAGTTCACATGTATTAGATCCTTCGAGCTTTGAGAGTTTGAGGGAGGAGGTTGTTGAAGTCCTTTGTCTATTGGAACGAGAATTTCCAGCAATAATCTTTAACATTTCTATGCATCTTTTGATACATCTAGAATATGGACTAGAGCATTGTGGTCTAGTAAGAACGGGATGGATGTATCCTATAGAATGATATATAAAGGTTTTGAAAAAATTGTTTGTACTAGGGAAAAACCAGAAGGCAACATGTCTGAAGGATATTCAATGCAAGAGGCCATTGGATTTTGCACAGAATATATGAAGGATTTTAAAAATGTCAATCAATGTGTATGGGATGATGATGAAGATGAGAGAGTTACAGGTGAAGTATTAGAAGGCAATGGATGTCACTTCAAGCTATCACATCAAGAAAGAAGTGTGATACATGCCTTTATTCTTCAAAACACATCTTCGTTCGATAAGTGGCACAGGTTAAAAAAATTTACACAATTATTTTACATATTTATATTATTAATCTTACTCAATTTCATTTACACATTTATATTATTAATCTTACTATTTGCACATTAATCTTCAATGTAGAAAATATGAAGCAGAGAATCAAAGTTGGATGCAACATCGAACTCAAAAGCGTAGACGTTATGATTTGGTTGGAGGTGATTCCTTTCCAAATTTTGAAGAATGGATTGTTAATGCAGTTAGTGATGCAAAAGAAGAAGGTCAAGATATAACAACAGAGGAAAGTGATCTTTCACAACCTCCACATTTATGGGCTATGTGTTTTAGTGGAATGTGGGCCTATGGTAGCCATTTAAGAGTGGAGGAAAAAGACAAAGGAAAGACAAATTGTGGTTGTGTTATAAGTGCTGAATTTCTTCACGAAACTAAGAATAAATTCTATGCTGGATTCATCCAAGAAATTATTCAAGTGGATTTTGGTGAAAACAGTCCTATATTATTAAAATGTAAGTGGATCCGACCATCCATAGTACATTTTGATGAGTATGGATTTGTACATGCAAATACAGGACAATTTTTATCAAAGAGGGATGAGCCCTATGTTTTCCCTTTTCAAATTAACTGATCATTTCTAATTGATGATGTAAGAAGCCCAGGATGGTCATATATCATTCAAATAGAGTCTTGTTTGAAAGGAAAAATTCATGGAAGTTGTTGATATAATGCCTGATGGGCAATATGTTAATTTACAAGAAACATTCGAAGAAGTGGATGAAGATGATGATGGAGTGTTTGGAGAAGATATTTTGATTACCAACAAAGAGATTGGGAGAGAGAATGTATTGCATGACACAGATGAGGATGAGGAAGAAAATCAAGCAGATGCAGACACGAGTGATCAAGATTCTGATCTTGCTGGGAATGCAGAGATTAGTGATGAGCCCCATTTTATGAACTTTTATTTAAGACTTTTATGTTGTTTAAAGACTTTTTTATGTTTTAAGGACATGGACCTTGTTACTAATACTTGTTTCAAAGCAACAAGATAAGAAAGGGCATTAGTGTATAGGAATTTCTTCCACTTTGGGTTTTTCAGGGTAATCTCTTGTGTTGAGCTCTACTTTTTGTTGTTTTTCTATTTCTTGTCTTGTTATAGGTCATGCATATAACTAGCTATATTTGTTCCAAAAATAAATTTCTCATTTTTAAAGCACATATTGATTATTTTTGTTTACTTACATTTGTGTTCAAAATTTCTGCAGAATTATATAAGTAGAAATAATGATGATTTTATAAGTAGAAATAATGAGGATTATATAAGTAGAAATAATGATCATTCACACTATTAGAAAGGAAATTAGTTTATTCTCAAATAGAAGGATAAACAAATAGAGTTTCCTTTGGGTTTCAATCTATGTACCACATTTACTTACTGAATTTTTGCTCCTCCATATAATGCATCTTATATGCTATCATCCTATGTCATGTCACTTGTCATAGACTGTCTCCTCTAATTTCTAAGAATGCATCTTATATGCTATGTGAATGTATTTCATATGGGGGTTGTCCTTATCTACTGTATCATTCAAATGGAAATGAAATCCTTATATACTATGACTGCATTTGTTTATATGCTCTAGTTGACTGAAAATTATGGCTTTGTTTATATTCCACTCTTGCTCTACTGATTCAAGTTGCTGATTTATATATTATTATTTATTTAGACTTCAGGAAATGAGGAAAAAGACTTTGAGGCAGCACAATTTAGATGATAGTATCATATTGCTGAAGTTCCACTAATAGATTATGAGTGCTTTCATAGAGAACGTGTGGCAAAGAATAGTTAATATTTATCACATCTTGGTTTGACAAACAGGCAAGTTGTAAATCCACTAAGTAGTATATTATTTGTTTAATTGTGTTTATGAAATTTTATAGGCAAGAGGTTTATGTATATAAGACATAATATGATATTTTTTTGTTTTATAGGAAAGAAAAAGAGTGCAAAGAAAATGCAGAGAGAAAACAAAAGGAAAGTAAAGATACAGTGCCGCCAACTCGTAGAAGCCAACACATAGTAGAAATTTAGTTGGTGAAAAGAATAGTTGTGATGATGTACAGCCTGATATAACACATAGTGATGTGCAACCTGATATAGCACATGGTGATGTGTAGCCTGATATAGCACATGGTGATGTGTAATGTCATGATGATCTCTTAGAACAGAGTGTAAGAGAGATTATTTAAAACAATGAGAGCAAAGGAACAATAAGTCTGCAAATAATTTATTCAAGATTAAAGGATGTGCTCGAAGTGAAATCTATAGAGACCAGTACTGATCTCCCTACGTATGACACACCTACTCATGACACACCTGATGTGGCCAAGGATGATGAAGTTCTGGTTAATTAAAGTCATGAAGAGAGACCACTTGCATCTGATGTGCCTGCTACAACTTTTGATGGAAATAGTGGATCAACCAAAAATATTGGTAGTGGTTTAATAGAAGATGTACCTACTTTTGTCAAAAGAAAAAGATTGAGTCAAGATTTATACAGATCTATAGAGAGGAATGCAAAAGAAAGAAAATTAGAAGGCAAGAAGCCATTCTTGGTTGAGGTATTGAGAGATGGTGAGCCCATTGGGAAAAATGTTGCAAGGTGGGCCTCTGAGTTGGGTGTAAGATGTAGGGCCCATTTAGATATTTGCAAACCAAATTTTGTAGATCAAGATCCACGAAGTGTGGAAAATGTTATATAAAAAATGAAAAATGCTTTTGAGACTACTGGTGGACAAATCTCTAGAAGATATTACAAGCAAAAGATGAGACTTTTGATAAACAATTTTAGATACAATTGTAGAAAAACAATCTTGGGGGGAAAAGAGAGGTTAGAATCCACTCTATCTCCTAAACAGTGGGAGACATTGAAAGAAAATATGCATTCTAAAGAATATTTGACAAAGAGTTATAAAGGAAAGAGGGCAAGAGATAATGTGACAGCTAGATATACATTTGGCCGAGGCGGTTTGCAGGCCAAAATGGACAAACTTGGAGTAAGTTTATGTCTTTTTGGTTGAATTTACATTGGTTATTTACTTCGATTTTTTATTGAACTGACTATATGTTGATATTGACATTGTATTTTAGGTGGAAATAGTAATAGAGAAGCAGGTGTGGAAGATATGCTTGATTATATGGCAGCACTAGATCCTAGTAAATCTAACAGTAGTATGAAGTGGAAATCTAGTTCGTCAACAGAGATTTCACAACCATCTGTTAGACGCCCAGTAAGAGCCTCTGCAAATCATGTCAACTCAAATGAAGGGTACCAACATATAATGAGTTGCTTACACGGTCTCACTGAGAAAGTGTCGCAGTTGGCTTCCTCCATTAAGCCTATAGTTTCTGCATGGAATGACCATAATATTATGGATGCAGATGAGGTAAGAGGCTCTATTACACTATCCTTTCATTTCGTATGCTTGTTATTGGGTAAACTTGTACTATGTTTTTGTTATACCTCCTTGTGATTGCATTTTTTGGATACTTCATAGTTATCAAAGCTCATTAGAAGTTACTACGACTGCCTAAAAGGATTTAATTATGTTTGAAGGAAAAAAACCAATTATAATTTACTTTAAAGGATTTTAACTCAAGATTGAGACCAGTAAATGTAAATCATTTAGCAGGAATTAAATCAACTTCTAACAAAAACCAATTAAAAGCATCCACACAATGACAACAAATGTGCCTTGATAAATCTCAAGGATTTAAATAGCTGAAAACAACCAAGATGGAGACAGTTAAGTAACTTATAAACTTAATTATTAATAGAAAATTAGAACACCACAGGAATATCCACGAATTTATCCATCCTTGCCCATTATAATTTTAAAATATCATATGAAAGCAATGTCTTGGTATTGAAGTATAATTGGAGAGAATAATGTTCTGAATATATATATATATATATTTCTGTTGATTGTACTCTATCAAACTAGGCCTTGGTTTCTCTTATAAATACGAGAAGCAAACAAGCTATAGGCCTGAAGAGACATACCCCTTTCATGAGTTGCATCATTTGGTAACTAAAGCATAATTAAGAAACATTAAGGATACCATCGATTTACAAAGATCTGGATCTGTTAGTCAACGTAGAGTACCCATGACTACTGGCCTAGTTAGGTATTCCTCTCCATGTTGCAAAAGTTGCTAAATGCGATGTGCCCACTCTAATCACAAAATTTGTCAAAATTGATTCTTATTTTCTCGACCCCTCTCACCTTGTTCTGGCTATAAACAGGTTCACCTTGGCAATATGATCAATGTATTCTTGGGACACACAAGAATCTGTGGAAATTATATCTCGCATGGCAAATTCCAACTTAAAAATTTTATCCAGATTTCTATATGTGTTCTCTATCACCATGTCTTCATTATTGATCTGCTATAGGGCTGTGGGTAATTGTTATGGGAAAATTGGTGTAAATGAATAATCAATATTATATCAACAATACCTCATAACTAATTGAAATAAGAAACAAAGAAATTAATCAAACAAAGAACTTCAAACCTTTGCAAACCTCTTCACTTCATGGCTTCCATTGATTGCCTATCACAAATGATCTTGTCTATGAATATGGCCCTTAGAAGGTGCACTTCCTTTCTATTCCAAGATGTCAAATGGGAATGGTTGTGATAGTTTATTGCAATGAAGAGGAGCTTCACAACAATGGTAATAGTATGGTAACAAGTTGATCGCAAGCAAATGGAATGACTTGGGTGCCAAAGGCAGGCTGTAATTCCTGCAGAGTAACAATACTAAAATCTTGGATGAATGAAATGGAGGAATAGGGTTCAATTTATAGACTTGGGAGAGAGAAGATCAACGGTATAGAAAGAATGAGAAGATCAACGGTATAGAAGACTTGAGAGAGTGTGCGCGAATAGAAAGAAGACATGTGTCACACAAAACCTGTTTTGTTTGAGTTAACTGCCTTCTTTTATTGAGATAAGATTTGATTTCATAATTTAGAAAGTTTTTTTCTAATTTACGAGTTATTGATAAAAACAAGATTGATCGAGTCAGTTAACTCAACTTGTGATTTGCTTTTGCATGATTTGAGAGGAATTAAATAATAAGTTATTTAATTTTGTGTGCATGAAGAAGACTTATTTTTAGAAGATTTGGAAAATATTTGAGGAATTAGAAGATAAGAAAGCAAATTAAATAAATAGATTTATTTAATTGTTTGTGCATGCTTTGGAAGAATAAATAAAATATTTGATTGTATTTTATTTTATTTTTAGAGATTGAGAGGATTTAAATAAATTTGATTGATTTATTCAAATTGGAGGAATGATTTGACTTAATTAAATAATTAAGAATTATTTAATTGTTTAGAAGAATTTAATTAAATAAAGGATTTTATTTAATTTTGACTTTAGAAGAGATAATTAAATATTTTGATATTTAATTAATTTAGAAGAATATGAATCGAATAAATAAATTTGTTTATTTATTTATTGATAAAAGAATTTAGATGGAATAAATATTAAGAATATTTATTTAGACAGAGTCGTGTCATTTTTAGGCGTATACATTTTGCCCCTCTTTGATGCAATGCAATTTACAGCATTGCTTCAAAGAATAATATTTTTCTAATAATGATACATGCCCCAGTTTGCCCCTAGTATAGGTTTAACGACGATAGGATGCCCCCTCAAGATATTAGATGAGAAGGAAGGCAGAAGGACGTGAGATGGACAATCTCACGAAGAAGAAGGTTAAAAATAGGTTAGAGTGGAGAAAAGTGGGAAGAAACAGGCTTGGGAAGTAGTCACGGTCGCCACATAGCTAGTTAGGGTACACTTGCTATATATAGGAGCTGGGTCCACAATCCTAGTCATTTGCACACTTTGCTTTTCTTGAGAGCTTAGGAGAGCATAGGAGCATAGAGCAGTTGGCACAGAGATGGATATTCCACTCGAGGAGCACCGCTTTGAGTGAGTCCGACGGTTTGATTAGCCAGCTGATGCAAGAGCATCGGTATGTAGTTTGAAAAAACTCACCTAGGGTCATTTATTAGTGCAATAAATGCTAGGGAAAGTTAGTGAAGATAGACACATCGATCTGTGTTTTAGCGCATATACACTCTAAAATAGCGCATATGTAAAGTTTCAGCACATTTGTGTTATGGAACGACGCATGCATAAGTCATGCACATAAATGTTATGGGTTGGCGCATTTGTCAAGAACTTGTGCATTTGATATGGGAAGCAACGCATACACAAAAACTGCGCATGCATGATATGTTTCAGCGCATTCACTACGAAGATGTGCTTGTGATATGGGACTGCGCATTTACTCAATTGGGCGGTGCATTTTCCAGAAGTGGCACATTTACTATGAAATGGCGCATGTGCTTGAGATAGTCAACTTACTTAATGAAATTGACTTGATTGGCATCTTGCTCGATGTGTCAATCGATAAGCGATCTCTGAGATTGTAGGAATCTAGTCAAGAGATGTTGTATTTTGTTTTGATCAATTTGATATGTTAAGTAAGTGATATGATAGTTTAGATAGGTTTGAGCAAGTATGCAGTTTCAGTTGACACTTTGCTTTGCTTGATTGCAGGAGGACATTCGAGATGTACTTATGTCACGGGAGAAGTTTCCCCTACCATTGTTGCAGCAGTACATGCTGACAGAGATAGATTGTGAGGCTCTCAGTGCTATGGGACTTGACTATGTGTGCTTCATGCCCGAGGTTTGTGCGAACCTTGGTTTGTTGACTGCAGTGGTGGAGCGATTCCACAGCAAGGATGGGACCTTTCACTTGCCTACTGGTGAGATGGCAATTACTCTCAAGGATGTTTACAGGATTATGCACTTGCTGATACAGGGTGAGCTAGTAGAGTATGATCCCCAGTCGGATGCAGGACTGGCAGAGTGCAGGCAAGTTTTTGATAATCTAGAGCTTGAGGGACAGGTTATCTCTTAGTAGGATATTCATGACTACTATGACTACTTCCCAGGGATAGTGGCAGGACTAATCGGGCGTGTGGTATGCCCCGATAGGAGGTTGCATGGGTTCCCTATTGGTTGGGGTAGGACCATGGAGAGGATGGTTACAGAGGGCACCCGTTTTGCATGGGTGTCTGTGTTTTGGCACATTTGTATCAGGATATGCATAAGGTTGTTTGCCACAGGGGTGCGAGCTTGTCAGTAGGTGTCTCACTTTTATTTTGGCTATAGGAGCACATTGCGATTACTCAGTCGATATGCATCTTTTCTAGGCAGAGGGGTGAGCCGTACAGTTATGGATATGCAGGTGTTATTTCCCAGCATAAGCTGGGAAAGCTTGAGTATTGGAGACACGTCTTGGACAATGTAGATAGAGTTGTTTGGCGCCCATATCTAGATTATGAGCCTTGGGATGATGAGGATGATGAGCTGCCCTACTGTTTTCAGACTCGGTGGCTCATTGGTAGGACACGGTTTATCTTAGAGAGGTAGATTGTTAGCCGGATGTGGCGATAGTTTGGGAGGATACAGGGTATGTCATAGGGGCAGGCCTGGTTTGTGCGCACACATACAGAGCGATTCAGATGGGGCCCAGTTGTATCTTATGAGGAGGCCTTAGTAGAGTTCCAGCAGACTCCTTGTGTGGCCTGGCTGATGAGGAGGGAGGTGATAGATGCAGGGATGACTCCTGATTATGAGGAGTGGTTGACTGCTCACCCGTTCCTGAGATATTCAGCACCCAGAGAGTTGGTTCCTTGCCTAGATGGGGAGGATTCAGATGATGAGGATGGTGCAGGCAAGAAGAGGAGGAGACAGAGGAGGGGGAGAGGAGGACGAGGAGATGGAGATGATGGAGGTGATGGAGGAGGCAGAGGTGATGGAGGTGATGGAGGTAGAGAGAGGTAGAGACAGAGTAGGAGAGCTGGGGAGGGATCCTCCTAGCAGTAGCAGGTAGTGCAACCATAGGTTGCATAGCAGGTATAGATGTTGGCACCACAGCAAATGCCTCAGCAGGTAGGTCAGCAACAAGTGCCTCAATAGCAGGTGCCATAGGTTTAGGTTCCTCAGGCTCCTGCCTAGCCTAATTTACAGCAACAGGCTATTATTACATTGCAGGGACAGGTGAGACAGCTCAGGGCACATCTCAGGGTGGTAGAGTCCCAGAGAGAGTCAGATGCACAGGTTTTATCTGGGCTCACTGCAGAGTGAGATGCAGTACTGGCAAGGGTGTAGGCCATGAGACTGGAGAGAGACACGACCCTAGCAGCCTTGGGTACGGATGGGGCCACTACATTTTTTATTACATAAGTACAACAAGGACACGCTCAGGTACATCAGTTGCAGACACAGATTGCGCAGTTACAGGGTGAGCTTTCTAGAGCATAGGCTCAGACACAGTATTACAGAGGATTGTACCATGGGGTGGTGCTGGTAGACTAGAGGGCACCGAGCTACAAGGTCCAGTCTATGGCAGGCACATCACAGAGGGCAGGGGTTCATGGTCAGCGGCCTCTGCTATGGGTTCATAGCAGTTAAGGGCTGGCAAAGGTGGAGGTGGAGAGGGTAGTACTGGGAGCAGTGCCCCACGGCAGCAGGGCTAGCCATTTCATTTGTATCGATTTTGGCTTATGTATACACTTTTTGATGGCTCAGATAGCCAGATGTGTATATACTTGTATCACTTTGTACCGAGACATGTATCATTATTTTTGTGATGTATACACTTTACATGACTTTGACTTAGAGATGGACTTTGATATTGTACATGTGGACATATTTTATGTGATATTTATATGATACTGCAGATATTGATGATCTCTATATATGCAGTTGTTGATGTTATATGTCATGGATGCATTCTATTTTATGATGTTTCATATGTGATGCACACTTTCATTTTGTCTATATGATGTTATGTGATGGATGCACATTATTTTTAATGCCTATATGATCTAATGCAGACTTAGATGATTTCATGTATAAACCTAATATGTGAATCTTCTCTATATGATTATGTAGTTTATGTGATGATCTATATGTACTTGTCTATGTTTTTGATTTTTTCTATTGACACTATGTTATGATGCAAATGTGTATGGATGATCTAATGCACTTATTATGTATGCAAATGATTTAATCATGTTAAATGACTATCTCATGGGATATGATATGCAATTTAATGCTATGTTTTTGTTATATCCAAATGTACTCAATCGACATAGAAATGACACAATGATAGATAGAAGACTGACCGATAGAAGAGTGACTCGACAGAAGGACTTACAAGCTTTTATTTGTATTGATACTTTGCATTGTGGATCTTTATTGCATGGGATATGGATGTAAATGGATACGATATGGATGCGAAATGGTTTTTCTATCTTGATGCTGCAAGTAATTTGAAGTGCTTATTTCATCATTGGGCAATTTTTTTTTGGTACTTTTTCTAAATGTTGTAAGTTAATACAAGCATCTAGGTATAATTGAACTAAGATGACCTGAGTATCACTTACATGGATTTTGATTTAGCAAGTTAATACATGCATCTAGGTATAATTGAACCGAGATGACCTGAGTATTTCTTGCGTATCAATAGACAAGGATTGCACCCTTTCATGTTAGACCTCTTGAAGTCCTTGATGATCTTTTGTCGATCATGTCTTTAGACAAGGCTTCACATTACTAAAGTTTGATCCACAAACAACAAACAAAGAAAATGATTATGCCCCCATCTTAGCATCTCTAATTTTATTTTGACATCCTCGACTAGCATAGAAAGACATAATAACAAAAATCAAGACTCTGTAAGTTAACCTGATCACAAACACAAAACATTCTTGCATTAGATGCATTTTCTTGCCATAATTTAGATAGAATCATTTAGAGTGCTTTAGGTTGACGTTTTCTTTGCTTTGGATAGGTTGATGCCTCGCGTCAATATTTCTGCTTTTGAAAGCAGGTCTTTGCTTGTGCTTGCATGCATGCTTGGTAAAATGGACCCTAAGGGACTGACCTAGTGCCTCGAGGTTGCATTGCTAAATGGGCTTGCCTACGTGATGACGGAGGCAACGTAGTTTGGGGAATTGGACCATGCAGACTAGAGGATAAATGACAAGATATTGGATGGATGGAAAGTGGAGCCTTGGGGGTGCATTGATAATGGCCTTACCTACATGACGACTCAGAGGCAACGTAGTTCAGGGACTTGGACCATGCGGACTGGAGGATAAACGACAAGATATGGGACAGATGAAAGTGGAGCCTCAGGGGCTCATTGATAATGGCCTTGCCTATGTGACGACGTAGAGGCAACGTAGTTCGGGAAATTGGACCCTATGATACTGACGATAGACACTATGCTAGGCTGACACTATGGATAGGATACTAGATAAGACCTTAGTTGATAAGGTGACAAAAAGAGATAGAGTATCAAGCCATGATAGGTTATCATTAGGTTACACAAGGTATTTTATTATGGAATAGATATGGATAAGATGAGAAATGATGGTAGGAAGAATGGACACAAGGTGACTGGTAGATGGAGAAGGCAGTTTATCACAAGTAGCACTTGTTTACCAAGTTTTCACCACTTGCTTTTATTTGCACAAAAGCTAAAAGTACACACGACGCCTGTTTGTCAGGTTTTCATCATGGTACCTATCCAAGGTGCATGTTTGCCAGGTTTTCACTAGAGGATGATTTTTTTGTTTTTGTTTTTTTTAATTTTTTTCTAATTTTTTAATTTTTTTGATTTTTTTAATTTTTGCCCTCACATTGGGGTTCTTTTAGGTATAGAACCGGCGAAGATGCATACTGTTGATTGGGTCATTGAATAACTCACTTTTTGATGTTGCTAACTGATATGCCCCCGATCCATAGTCAACAATGATTACATAAGGACCAAGCCAGTTGGGCTCAAACTTACCTTTATTTTCCTAATCCTGCTGATTACGAGGATTTTCCTTAAGTACTAGATCACCAACATTGAAGATCCTTGGATGGACCCTATGGTTGTAGCTTCGTGACATCCTTTGCTTATATGCCTTGAGATGGTTGAAGGCATTCTGTCATTTTTCCTCCAACAGTTCTAACTCTTACAATCTAGAAACTCTATAGTCTTCATCAGTAATAAGACCTTTTAGAGACACCCTTAGAGATGGTAACTCGACCTCAATGGGCAAAATGGATTTTGATCCATAGACAAGGGCGTAAGGGGTAGCACCTGTGGGAGTGCGTATACTGGTTCGATAGGCCCATAGAGCGGGATTCAGTTGTATGTGCCAATCACGACCAACATCATTGACAATTTTCTTGAGGATTTTCAAGATTGTTTTATTGGATGCCTCTACTTGGCCGTTGCCTTGGGGGTAGTAGGGGGTGGAGAAACGGTGTTGGATTTTGAATTTGTCACAAAGCTCTTGGACATCCTGGTTCTTGAAAGGTATTCCATTATCCGTGACTATGGATGAGGGAATTCTATATCTGCAGATGAGGTAATTGAGGATGAATGAGGCAATCTGTTTTCCTGTGACATTGGTGAGTGGAACGGCTTCAATCCACTTGGTAAAATATTCAGTGGCGATTATTATGAACTTGTGGCTGTTGGATGATGGAGGGTCCCCATTGACAAAAGGGGCAAGGTGTCATTAAAGGTCGCAGCTCCTGAGCTGGTGCATGTATCAGGTTTCCATGTATCTGGCACTGCTTGCATTTCTTCACAAACTGATATGAATCAGTTTCCATGTTTGGCCAATAGTATCCCAAACGCATGAGTTTCTTAGCTAAAGAAGGACCGCTAGAGTGTGTTCTGCAAATTCCTTCATGTACGTCTTGTAAGGCATTTTGAGATTCTTCTTGTTTTAAACATCGAAGTAAAGTACCATCCAAACCTTGGCAGTATAGGGTATCAGCAATAATGGTGTAACGGGAGGTTTGGCGAATGAAGGTTCGGCATTGGTTAGAAGACAAGTCAGGCGGTAGGGTGTTATCCTTGAGGTAAGTGTAAATCTTACCATACCAAGGTGAATCAGATCTGACTAATAGGCATATGGAGTGGGTTTCAGGAAGATCATAAGCTGGTTGCATAACAGACTCCACCAAGAATTCATACCGTGATTCAGTCTCTGGGATCTTGAGGAGCGAGGCAATGGTCGCCATGGTGTCTTCTACTTTATTTTCAATACGTGATATCTGCTCAAAGGGGATGATCACAAAGTACTCTTTAAAGTCATCAATCATACACTTGTATGGGATTAACTTGTCATCTTTGGTCTGATAGTCATCGTTGATTTGATTGATTACCAGTTGGGAATCACCATAGACATGTAGTTCCTTTATTTTCCATTCTGCTACCATTTTGAGACCAATGACCAAGGCCTCATACTCTGCTATATTTTTTGTGCATGGGAATAGTAGAAGGTAAGACTTAGGTATGGTGTCGCCGTGAGGAGTGACCAATAGGATTCCTGCTCTCGATCCATGGTTTGTATAGGATCCATCAAAGTAGAGTTTCCATGAGTGTGTTGAGATACTGAATATGGCTTCATCTGAAAACTTGAATGTCATTGGTGTGGTATCCTGCAATGGTGCTTCTACTAATTGATCGACAATGATTTGACCTTTGATATCCTTCCTTTCTACATACTCAATGTCATATTCTCTTAGGAGCATTACCCACTTAGCTAGGTGACCTGTGAGGACTTCTTTGTTTAATAGGTACTTTAATGGATCTATCTTTGGAATAAGATTGACTGAATGTGCTAGCATGTAATGTCATAGTTTTTGGGAAGCAAAAACTACAGCAAGACAAAATCTTTATATCTGAGAATATTGTAGTTCGTAGCCCACCAATGTGTGACCGATATAGTAGATATCTCTTTCTTTGCCTTCATAATCTTGTTGTACTAATAGGGCACCGATAGATGTCGGTGTAGCAGATATGTAAAGTAATAGTGGATTACCTTGGATAGGCAGCATTAGAATAGGAGGGTTCATGAGGTATTCCTTCAGTTTGCCAAATGCTTCTTCGCACTTCTCATCCCACCGAAATGGAATATTTTTATGTGAGAGATGACTGAAAGGTTGACACTTGTCTACCAGTTGTGATATGAACTGACGGATTGCTTGTAACTTTCCCTATAGAGACCGCAGTTGAGTGATGTTCTATGGTGGTGGCATTTCCATGATAGCCTTGACTTTGGCAGGATCCACTTCGATCCCATTTGCCGATACAATGAAGCCTAAGAGCTTGCAAGAGGTGACTCCAAACACACATTTCTTCGGGTTCAACCTGACTTTGAAGTGTTCCAGTCTCTAAAAGACTTTCTCTAGTACATCTAGGTGGGATTCTCTTGTTAGTGACTTTGTAAGGATGTCATCTACATAGTCCTCCATTGTGACGTGCATCATATCATGGAAGATAGTGGTCATAGCACATTGATATGTTGCCCCTACGTTCTTTAACCCAAATGGCATGACGTTCCAGCAGAAGGTGCCCCAAGTACAAGTGAAAGTTGTTTTATGTTGGTCTTTTGGTGCTATCCTAATTTGATTATACCCGAAGAAGCCATCCATAAGAGATAACATGGTATGTCCTATTGTCAAGTTGACTATGATATCAATATTAGGTAACAGAAAGTCATCCTTACAGCAAGCCTTGTTTAGATCTCAGAAATCATTGCATAGTCTGACTCTGCCATCAGGTTTGGATACTGGCACTATGTTGGATACCCACTCTAGATAGTCTATTGCCCTGATGAACCCTACATCCAGCAGTTTCTTAGTTCCTCTTTTACTAGTAATGCAATGTGTGGATGCATTTTTCTAAGCTTCTGCTTGATTGGTTTGACTCTTGGATCTAGTGGAAGATGATGTAGAATCAAATCTGGATCTAAACTAGGCATATCTATGTATGACCAAGCAAAGTTGACTTGCTTTTTTCTTGAAGAATGGTACAAATTTGGTCTTTTGTGGTGGAGATAGAGACTTTGCAAAGTGAATGATCTTAGGATTATCCTCTGTTCCAATGTTGACCGGTTCTGTAGGTTCCACAACAATCTGAGACTTCTCCTGATACATGTTGGTGGGGAGAGTGTCAAGCCTACCATCGTTTGGTGCCTCAGAGAGGTTTTCACCATTCGATGCGTCCTTTCTTTTTACTATTTTGGGATCTAATACTGTCGCAAAGTAGTTTTCACCATCAGATCCATTTTTTATTTTTATGTTTTTATGACTGGAAGGCTTGGCACCCTCTCCAAAATAAGCCACGATGTTGAGTTCAATGGGGAAGCCAGCTTTATGATCCCCTGTAGGTACATGGTCCCTAAGTTCTATGTAGTCAATATAGGCATCATCATTTTGGAACATGTCTGGTTGCGGGGTTCCTTATAAATCCCAGTCGATACGTTCAGGATGCACAAGGGGAAGGGGGTCGAAAGATAGATCTGATTCATTGGGTGTGATAGTTTGAATGGATATACAGTCAGGATTCAGGTTGGTAGGGATAGGACCAAGATGGTACTTTCCTCTAGATTGTTTATTGCGATGGAACTCTGACCTTCCTTGAAAGTCGTACTCTCAAGAGTTGGTGAATCACACTCTAATGGTCTATGCATTAGAGTTTGTCCCTCGTAGTAGGGGCTATAGGTTTGAATGGTGTCAACTCCTTTGTCCTCATAGGAGTGCTCAGTGAGTTCATCCCACTCATATTCGTTAGAATCTATGTCACTGTCTTCTTGTAGTGCATGGATCTATTCCAAAAAACAAGCATTGGCCTTAGCTTTGCCTTTGTCCTTGTATCCTAACCCTTTTGTATTTCTTACCAATGAGGATGAAGAGAGTTGGATGGGTTCTATTATTCCTTCTTTCCTTAGGCCAATGGGGCCTTGTCCGTCATAACCCATTCTGTGTAGGATAGACTCACCACACCCATAGATTTCTGTTGGGAGCTTAGGTGGTTCTTGTTGTGTGTTATCTTCCTCTATGTAGAGCCATTGCAAGAAATCTCTTTCTTCACTCTCATCTGATAGGGTCCCCCATTTTACAAAGGGAGCTATGGGAGCTTCAGGAGGAGCAGAAGGTTTTGGAATGTACTTAGGTGTAGGTCGCCCAAAGGATCTTGGAGATAGAGACATTTTGGCTAAGTTGAGGTTGTGCTCGATGGAGTATTCCCCTACCCCTATTTCTTTGATTGCAATTTTCTACTCTTTAGGCTTGGATGAGGAAGCTTCGGAGGTAGAATCATGCTATAAGATGGGGGATGTAGAAGCTCTATTGTTGGGAATGATGCAATTAGGCTTTGAGCGAATAGTGTTGCAGTGCTAGAAAGGATTAGGATCACCTTGGATGGTGATCTGTTTGCCGTTATGAGGAAATTTGATGCATTGGTGGTAGGTAGAAGGCATAGATTTCATGGCATGAATCCAGGGTCTACCTAGGAGAATGTTATAGGCTAGCTCCCTATCTAGGACTTGGCAAACAACATCCTTTATCACTAGTCCAACTTGTATTGGTAACACCATTGTTCCTTTAGTAGTTCTTTCTTCTTCATCATAGGCCTTAATAGTGATCTTTTTCCTAGGATCCACTGTAGTTTCATAGAACCCCAATGTAAGGACTAGCTTGAGTGTGCAAATATTTAAACCGGCTCCTTCATCAATGAGAACTCTTTTGATATGGTGTTTATGAATGAAGGCGATGATATGCAAGGGTGTGTTATGAAGTTGAGACACTGAAAGGTCATCCTGCTCAATAAATGATATGGTGCTTGAGGAGGTTAGATTTCCTACCATGGCTTGAAACTTCTCTTGGGCCAGCTTTGTGGGCACAGTTGTTTCCACTAGGGCTTTATCAAGAATTTCCTTGTGGGAGGGAGATAGACGTAACAAATCTAAGATAGATATGTGGGCAGGAATTTTCTGGAGTTGGTCTATGACACTATACGTGTAGGAGTTAGACAGAGAAGGTGACGACCTTGGAGGAAGCGTGTTTAATGTGACCTTACCACTGCAGGTGATGATGTTGCAATCAGTTTTGTTGGGTCCTGATTGTTGGTTGAATGTGACCACATTGACTTGTGGGATGTGCTCTGATATGCAGTTGACGGTATAATTGAATGGCATGCTCGCATAGTTGGCATTGTTGTGTCTGTTGTTTTGATTCTTCCTGTTGCGATTGTTATTGTTGTTGTTGTTGTTGTAAAGCCTGTCTTGATTGAGGAGTGGATCCTTGTATGCCACATGTGTCTCGTTAGAGGTATGTTCTTTAGTGCCTACTTGGTTTTGGTCAAGTATGTCCTGAATGACATGTTTGAGACAGATACAATCGTTGGTCTTGTGGCCTCTTCGTCTATGATATTCGCAGAAATCGGTATCTTTCCAATAGTGAGGTTTTATTTAAGGTTCATAGTCACTAGTTGGTGGAAGAGTGATCTCATTGTTGGCTAATAGCTTTCTTAACGCAGACTCTTGGGACTCCCCTAATGGTGTGAATTTTAGTCTAGGATTTGAGGTGAACCATGGCTTTGGCTCACGAGAGAAGGTTTTGTTTGGCGTAGCATTGCTTGCTTCTCCTTTGAGAGTGAAGATTAGTTGTTGTTTGGGAGCCGGTACTTTGGCATCAACTACTCCATCATTGATGGCATTTTTGTTCTTTGTCCAAAACTTTGACTTGTCTGTGGTGTAGTTAGAGTTAGGGGTGTCCGTGTACAACTTTATTTGCCCCTTGGCGATCATAGATTTCTCGATAAATAATCCCATCTCAATGACTTTCGTAAATGAGGTAGGGCATTGAATTTGGATTTGGTAACTTAGATCAAGGTTAAGGTTGTGGAAAAACATCTCCATCATTTGCTTCTCAGGTACGTCATATGAGCATTTGCTCATGAGTTGTCTCCACCGTTGTAAGAAAGAGGCGAAGGATTCACCACCCTTTTGCTTTGTATTGCATAGATCAAGCATGGAAACTTCGTGTTCAATGTTATATGAGAAGTGTGTGATGAACTTGTTTACTAACTCATCAAAAGTTTTGATACTTGGGGGAAGTCGTGAGAACCATTCCATGGCTTGACCACCTAGAGATCTAGGGAATAGTCTCATTAAGAAAGTTTCGTTGTGAGCTACTTCTAGGCACACAGCATTAAATTCCCTAATGTGATCTCTTGGGTCTCCTTTCCCTTTGTATTTGTCAAACTTAGGAACTTCGAACCTAAAATGGAAGGGCACCATGTTCAAACTTTTGTCAAAGGGATACAGTATGATGTCTTCCAAGGAATAAGTTTTAGTGGTTGTTCTTGTTTTGAGATCCGTCATTTGTTGTGTTAGGCTCTCGATTTGTTTCTGCAATGTTTCCATAGGTATGTTTAGGTTTATGACTTTCTTTCCTTTGTCTTTGTCAAGGGAGTCTCCCTCATTTGTGCTCTTTTCGTGAGTTCTTTCCTCTCCTAGTTCTTTTAATGCTTCAGCGTCAAAATCGGCAGGGAGTTTAAGCCCTAGGTTTGCAAGATGAAGAAAGTACCTTTTAGGGTCCTTTTTGAGCACTTTGTCTAGCATACGTTGAAATTTCTAATCTTGGAGGGTTCCTTGGTACTCCTCATGAGAGATTTCCTCATCACTGTCGTGAGTGAAGAGACCTAGTGTCTCATATTAGTACTTGGAACCTCATAACATTCACGTGTTCTTCATCGGGCTGACAGAACACTATCAGTGTATCCATGTTGGGCTCTACCGATGGCATGTGTTTCACCGATGGTAGTGACCATCGAAAAGACTTTCACTATCGGTGGGAGTTCAGGGGCCTTTGACTGATCTGCATGGTCTCACTGAGGGTAGGGAGCTATTGGCATGAGTTTTGTCATTGGCTAAGCCCGTGGTGGTCGCTCTGATAGTTATGGGTTACTCTGATGGAAGTTGGCGAAGAGTTGATCTCACTGATGGTGGTTTCTCCAGGCGATCGGTGAGAGGCTATTCATCGACGTAGTATAAAGTTCTTGGACCGATGGCAGAGGTCACTCCGATGGAGGATGAAGAGCTTTGGGCATCGCTGAGATGAGGAACTATCGAAGTGAATGGGGAAGTGTTCGCCGATAGTTTAGGCTATACCAATGGGCCTTTGGTTTGGCATCATCGGCAACAAAATTGTCGAGGATAGTCCTACTGACGGTTAATGTATATAAACCAGAGTGTCCAATGTGACATGGTGAATGTGGGACTAAACGTCTCACATGAATATGAACAGTTGCGACAGTTGGAAGGCAGTGACGATGGATCAGTTGAAATGAATAGTTAGGGCAGAAGTTAGAAGAATGGTTTTGCTCTTGAAGACTATAGATAAATATAGATCTGGTGATGTTGTTGGTGATTGATGAAGAGATTCAATTATATTGTTCATTCTGTAATCGTGCAGTGAAAGTGAACAGTTTATATAATTTGAGAATCAATACCTGAGCAAGTGAGATGAGATCTTTATTGTAACTGTAAAGTTTACTGTAATAAATATTATCTCTTGTGGTGGTGGGTTTTTTACCCGAAAGGGTTTTCCCACGTACATCTGGTGTTGATCTTTGTTATCTTGAATGTTTATTCTGTATTTTTTCTGGTGTTTTCATCTTTGTATTTGAATTGAAAGTTACATGTCTACATTATCCCCTTTAAATTAACATTAGGGAAGCCATATTCTGCACCTCTACTTTCCTTAAAAGTGGTATCAGAGCCTGGCCAGTTGTGTATATAAACCGGAGTGTCCAACACGACATGGTGAATGTGGGACTAAACATCTCACATGAATATGAATAGTTGCGATGGTTGGAAGGTAGCGATGATGGATCAGTTGAAACGAACAGTTAGGGTAGAAGTTAGAAGAACAGTTTTGCTCTTGAAGACTGTAGATAAATACAGATCTGGTGATGTCGTTGGTGATTGATGAAGAGATTCGATTATATTGTTCATTTTGTAAATGTGCAGTGAAAGTGAACAGTTTATATAATTTGAGAATCAATACCTGAGCAAGTGAGCTAAGATCTTTATTGTAACTATAAAGTTTACTGTAATAAAGATTTTCTCTTGTGGTGGTGGGTTTTTTACCCGAAAGGGTTTTCCCACGTACATCTGGTGTTGATCTTTGTTATCTTGAATGTTTATTCTATATTTTTTCTAGTGTGTTCATCTATGTATTTGAATTAAACGTTACCTGTCTGCATTATCCCTTTGAATTAACATTAGGGAAGCTGTATTCTACACCTCTACTTTCCTTACAAGTGGTATCAGAGCCTGGCCAGTTGTGTTATCCTTGTTGGTAGGTTGGGTTTTTTGTGTTCGTACTGTGAGTGGGAGTTTTTTAGAGATCTATTTTGTTAAATAAGATGGCAAGTACATCAGGAAAGATAGACATTGAAAAGTTCAATGGCACAAACTTTGAGTTGTGGAAACTTAAAGTTGAAGATATGCTAGTCGACAGAGATCTTTGGGTTGCTGTGTCTAGGGTTCAACCTTCAGGCATGAAGCAAGAAGATTGGGACCTGGCAGATAGGAAAGCCAGAGGACTAATAAGGTTAATTTTAGCAGATTATGTTCTATTGAACGTCCATGAAGAGAAGTCAGCCAAAGATTTGTGGAAGAAGTTGGGAGATATTTACCAGGGCAAGTCCTTGGTGAATAAACTGTTCCTCAGAAAGAAGTTGTATTCTTTGAAGATGGATGAAGGAGCATCTGTAGCAGACCATTTGAACACATTTAATACAGTTGTTGCATAGTTGACTTCTGTAGGTGTAAAAATAGAAGAAGAGGACTGTTGTATGCTTCTGTTATGTTCCTTACCTAACTCATGGGATCCTCTTGTGATGGCTATTGGAAGTACAATAACTACGTTTACAACTAAAGTTGTTGTTGCCTCGCTGTTATCTGAAGAGATGCGGAGGAAATCTTCTGAGATGGCCAAAGAGGCCCTGACTATTCGAGGTAAGTCAAAGGAAAGAGACAAGAAGGACAAGAAGTCTAAGTCCAAATCAGAGGGGAGATCAAAATCTCCTGGCAAAAAGTCCAAGGTGAAGTGTTGGAATTGTTGGCAGAAAGGACACATCAGAAAAGACTGCAAAGAGGAGAAAAAGAAGAAGAAGAAGAACTTCTCTAACATCGATTCTTCTTAGAGTGATGTTGATGCCTTCATTGCTGCCTTGGCAATGCCTGCATCTGAAGATGTATGGCTGGTGGATTCAGGAGCATCTTTTCATATGACATCTCACAGAGAATGGTTCACTAAGTATGAACCGTATGCTGGTGGCAAGGTGTTCCTGGCAAGTGATTCGACACTGGAAATTGTTGGCCGAGGAAGAGTCAGAATCCAGTTCCTGGATGGCAGAATAAAGGGAATGAATGGAGTACTACACATACCAGGTCTGGCTTGAAATTTACTTTTTGTTAGTAAGCTTAATGATGTTGGAGTGCAAGTTACTTTTGTGAATGGTGGTTGTAAGATGACTAGAGGTTCTATTGTTCTGGCAAAGGGTAAATGCATTGGAACTTTGTATAGGTTAGATGCTAAACCAGTGTGCTGTAATAATGTCTCTGTAAAATTTGAAAAAGCTACTATTGTAACACATGATGCAAACTCTATGGAAGTTAAACTTCCTACAGAGAAAACAATGCTCTGGCATCATAGACTTGGCCACATAGGTGAAAAAGATTTAAAAACCTTGAAAAACAAAAACCTGGTAGATGGACTGATTGATTGTAATCTGGACTGATTGATTGTAAACCTGCGAACATTGCATATATGGAAAACAGAACCGTGTTTCTTTTTACTCTAGTTCTCATAAATTTTTTGGTGTTCTGGACTATGTACATTCTGATGTTTTTGGTCCAATTGATGTTCCTTCTATGTCTAAATCAAGATACTATGTATCGTTTATTGATGATTATTCAAGGAGGGCATTTATATATTTTTTGAAAAATAAATTAGAAGTGTTCAGTCAGTTTAAAGATTTTAAAAATCTTGTGGAAAATCAGACTGGTAGAAAAATAAAATGTTTGAGAATGGATAACGGTGGTGAATATTGCAATGCAGATTTTGATAAGTTTTGTCTTGATCATGGAATTAAAAGGCATAAGACTACACCTTATACTCCACAGCAAAATGGAGTTGCTAAAAGGTTGAATCAGTCATTGATGGAGAAAGCAAGAAGTATGTTGAGTTATGCTAGTCTTGAACAAAGGTTCTGGGCTGAGGCAGTCGCTACAGCTTGTTACTTGTTGAATCATTCCTACTTCGACATTGGTTGATAAGACACCTATGGAAGCATGGTCTGGAAAGAAACCCTCTCTCAGACATATTCGTGTCTTTGGCTATGAGGCATATGCTCATATCAAGCTTTGGAATCCTGAAACTGAAAAGGTAATTTACAGCAGGAATGTAATTTTTAGAGAGCTGAAACCTTTGGTTATTGATCCTCAGCCAGAGAAGACAAAAGAGAAGAAAGAAAAGAGTGTTGTTAATATTTCTCTGACCCCTATAAAAGAGGAACAACAAACACCAAGTGTAGATGGTTCAGAAGTGAGTTCGAGTAGCTCTGAAGATTCAGATCTAGAGCAAGAATCTGAACCAGCTCCTCAGCCATTGAGGTGATCTACACGTGAAAGAAGACAACCAGATAGGTATGGATTTTTAGTACTTGATTCAAGTTGTGCCTATGCTTTGCTTACTGATACTGATGAACCTAGGACTGTGAAAGAAGCTATTAGTTTACCTGATTTAGATTCTTGGTTGGAAGCTATGGATAGAGAAATGTCATTGTTGGAGAAAAATGGAACCTGAGATCTGGTGTCTTTGCCTGAAGGTAGAAAACCTGTGGGCTATAAGTGGGTATTTAAAAGGAAGTATGGTCCAGATGGTAGTATTGAAATGTACAAGGCAAGACTGGTTGCTAAAGGGTATTTACAAAAAGAAGGTATAGACTATGGAGAAATCTTTTCTCCTGTAGCTAAGCTGACATCCATTAGATTTTTGTTGTCACTTGCAGCAACGTATGACTTTGAAATTGAGCAGATGGATGTGATGACAACATTTCTTCATGGGGACCTTGAAGAAGAAATTTATGTCCCAGCCAGAGCATTTTGTGGAAAAAGGTAAAGAACATATGGTATGTAAACTTAAGAAGTCTCTTTATGGTTTGAAGCAATCTCCCAGAATGTGGTATGAAAAATTTGATACGTATGTTTTATCTTTGGGATATGTGAGATCTAAATATGATCATTGTGTCTATTATAAAACTGATGGTGATCGGATTCTTATAATTGCACTGTATGTGGATGACATGTTATTCATTGGCAATGGTAAGGGGATGATCTCAGAATTAAAATCTCAGTTGTCCTTAAAATTTGAAATGAAGAATCTGGGGGCAGCAAAGTACATTCTAGGAATGGAAATCAAAAGGGACAGATCTAAGAGAAAGCTTTGGCTCAGCTAGTGCAAGTACATTACCAATGTTCTTGATAAATTTAATATGTCTAATTGCAAATAGTTAGTTGTTCCAGTTTTGCAGGGAACGAAACTATCTATTGAAGATTGTCCAGAATCTTCGACTGAAATTGACGACATGAAAAAAGTGCCTTTTTGCAAGTGTTGTTGGCAGTTTAATGTACGCAATGGTCTGTACCAGGCTAGACATTGCCCAAGTAGTGGGAGTTTTGAGTCGGTTTATGGTGCATCCAGGCATATCACTTTGGGATGTTGTGAATGTAAGGAAAGCACAAGTGCGGAAGACAGCTTCCCTAATGTTAATTCCAAGGGGACGAAGCAGACAAGTCACTTTTAAAAACTAAATAACACAGATAAGTACATGAGAGAAACCAAATAGACAATATTCAGAACACAGACACACAGTATTACGTGGGAAAACCCTTATGGGTAAAAAACCCACCACCACAAGAAAACAATCTTTATTACAGTAAGATATACAGTTACAATAAAGAACTCAGCTTCTTGCTCTGGTGTTTGATTCTCGACTCCCTACCAACAGTTCACTCACTGTATATTTACAGAACGAACCTTTCTTCAAGTCTCATCATCATAATACCAACGACACCTGTAGACTTATCATTCTATTTCCAGTCTGCAAGAACAAAAGTCGTTACACACTTCTGCTCTAACTGATAGAACAAATTCCTCATACGTCGCTGCCATCTAACCATCGCAACGGTTCACATTTCAGTGAGGCGTTTAGTCCCACATGTACCAAGTCGCAAAGGACTTTGCAGTTTATAAATGCCAACGAACCAAAGGCTATTGTCGGCAATTTTGTTGCCGACAATACCAAGCCTCCAAGCCTCCAAGTCCATCGGCATAACAACTACCATCGGCCCACAGACTTCACCCTCCACCGATGAGCATAGTCTCCCCGATCACCAATGGTACCATCGGAATAACTTTCACTATCAGCACAAGAATTAGCTCCCGCTCCGACAGTGCTCTGTCTCATCGATACCTCCATCGGAATGACCGCAGTACATCGGCCCAACACCTTTAGGCTATACCGACGGGTATTCTCTTACCGATAGACATACGCCATCGGAGTGACTACTCCTGTCGGAGTAACTCTACAGAGTTTGGCCGATAGGCCTTGTCTCGCCGACGACCAACCCATAACCTTCGTCGGAGTGACTACTCCTGTCGGAGTAACTCCACAAAGTTTGGCCGATAGGCCTTGTCTTGCCGACGGTTGAATGCTTCCATCGGGGTGACACTCAGCATCAGACAAACCTTCGATGCTTATTCCGACAGCCCTTGTCTCACCGATGCCAATGGTCTTCAACACGGTCCTGCCGATAGTACTTCGTCACAGCGATGCCAACATCGCATATCCTCAAACCAATGAACCAAGAAACAGTTGAACTAAAATTCATTGAACCTACCAAATGAACTCTAGAAAGGTTCAAACAAGAGGTTCAACGAAGTGGTTCAATGCATAGGTTCAACTAAGAGGTTCAAGTAGTAATTTGAGACACAAGTTCTCTTCAGTGAAAAGAGTTATGAGGTATTTAAAAGGGACATCTACCCTTGCTATTTTCTATCATGGAAACTCAATTGGATCTCAGAGATCTATTAGCATTCAAGGATATGTTGATTCTAATTGGGCAGGGGACATTGACAATAGAAGATCTACCAGTGGATATGTATTCACGTTAAATGGTGGTGCTATTAGTTGGATGAGCAAGCAGTAGGCTATAGTCGCTTTGTCCACAACAGAGGCAGAGTACATGGCAGCTACTCATGCATGCTAAGAAGCCGTTTGATTGAAGAGGTTGTGTTCTAATGTTCGTTTTAATGCAGGGAAGATACAAATTCACTGTGACAGTCAAAGTGCTATATGTTTGGCGAAGAACCCTACTTTTCATGCTAGGACAAAACATATTGATGTCCAATATCACTTTGTTCATGATATGGTGGAAGATAGGAAGGTGAAGCTGGAAAAGATTGACACTTTGGAAAATGTCGCTGACGCCTTAACTAAACCAATGAGCACGGCCAAATTTAAATGGTGTTCAGATGGAATGGGTCTTCGGACCCATAATTCTCAGTAATCGTATGCGGATTAAGAGGTAGCATTGATCTCTTCGACAAGTGGGAGATTGAAGAGACCTAGTGTCTCATATTACTTCTTGGAACCTCATAACATTCACATGTTCTTCATCGAGCTGACAGAACACTATCGGTGTATCCATGTTGGGCTCTATCGATGGCATGTGTTTCACTGATGGTAGTGACCATCGAAAAGACTTTCACTATCGGCGGGAGTTCGGGAGCCTTTGACTGATCTGCATGGTCTCACCGAGGGTAGGGAGCTATTGACATGAGTTTTTTCGTCGGCTAAGCCCGTGGTGGTCGCTCCTATAGTTATGGGTTACTTCGATGGAAGTTGGCAAAGAGTTGATCTCACCGATGGTGGTTTCTCCAGGCAATCGGCGAGAGGCTATTTATCAACGCAGTATAAAGTTCTTGGACCGATGGCAAAGGTCACTCTGATGGAGGATGAAGAGCTTTGGGCATCGCTGAGACGAGGAACTATCAGAGTGAATGG
This sequence comes from Cunninghamia lanceolata, assembly GCA_027924645.1. Taxonomy (NCBI): domain Eukaryota; kingdom Viridiplantae; phylum Streptophyta; class Pinopsida; order Cupressales; family Cupressaceae; genus Cunninghamia; species Cunninghamia lanceolata. The sequence goes on along the minus strand of BSBN01000378.1, from coordinate 3,619,349 downwards.
TGAAGTGTTCACCAATGGTTTAGGCTATACTGATGGGCCTTTGGTTTGGCATCGTCGGAAACAAAATTGCCGATGATAGTCTTACTGACGATTAATGTATATAAACAGGAGTGTCCAACGCGACATGGTGAATGTGGGACTAAATGTCTCACATTAATATGAACAGTTGCGATGGTTGGAAGGCAGCGACAATGGATCAGTTGAAACGAACAATTAGGGCAGAAGTTAGAAGAATAGTTTTTCTCTTGAAGACTATAGATAAATACAAATTTGGTGATGTCATTGATGATTGATGAAGAGATTTGATTATATTGTTCATTCTGTAAACGTGCAGTGAAAGTAAATAGTTTATATAATTTGAGAATCAATACCTGAGCAAGTGAGCTGAGATCTTTATTGTAACTGTAAAGTTTACTGTAATAAAGATTGTCTCTTGTGGTGGTGGGTTTTTTACCCGAAAGGGTTTTCCCACATACATCTGGTGTTGATCTTTATTATCTTGAATGTTTATTCTGTATTTTTTCTAGTGTGTTCATCTGTGTATTTGAATTAAACATTACCTATCTGCATTATCCCCTTTGAATTAACATTAGGGAAGCTGTATTCCGCACCTCTTCTTTCCTTACAGTGAGGGGATATAATTCTTTCCAATGTTCTGGCCATTTCAAGTTGCTTTAGGTACTGAGATCTAGTAAAAACCATGCAAGGCGATGTGGGAAGAGGTGGGGTGAAACTAGAGACTTTGGTAAGGTGTTGATGTAAGTTGCTGAGAAGAGGATACTTGCAATGATGAGATTCAAACAAGGGACTCTTTTGATCAATGATTCCAAGCAAGTTGGTCGACACAAGACAATAGCCACAAGTAAGGATAGTCGGTACCCGTTTACTATGTAGAGACTAGCCTTGCACCAGGACCACTAGTGAAGTTCTATGACGTACTAGGGTTACTTGAATTTGAAATGATCTGAAAAAAGGTCTTGCACTAATCTAATGTAGGAACTTTGACTTTGTTTACGAGAAGACTCGGTAGAAATGGTGGATGAGACGATTGACAAAAGAGAGAGTACACTATGGAAACAAATGGAAGAGGTGACTGCATGGTAAATCTGATCTCAACACAAGAACAAGGCTGAAATGGGTATCCAGAAATGCTGAAAATCTTCTCAAAAGATGTGGAAATGCTCACTGTCGTAGATGCGCAGCAATAAATGCGTTGAAATAGAGGATAAAAGCATAGCAAGTCGAGACAAATGCGCAGCTCTGGTAAATGGTAAAAGCACAGTAACAGACAGCAAATGCGCAGAAAGTTGAGGTATATGCGCAATAGGTCGAAATGGATGTGCAGCTTCAGAGGGTATATGCATAGCTCTAGTTTTCTGATTATTTTTGTAATTTTTTCAGCATGTTTTTCAGTGTTTTTGGTTTCTTGGTTGCAAGTTGATTTTTTTCTCTGATTTCTCAATTATGGCAAGTAAAATACAGCAAGCACAAAGAAGTTTTCATGATTGTTTTGATCTTTTTTTGTAATTTTTAGACTCAAAAGCAAGTACAAATCCTAGGCTGACTGGGACAATATAAACTGAATTCTCACTATTTCTAGATGAGGCATCTTCGGGAGGTGATAATCGCCCTTCCCTGCACTGGCTTATAGGGGTTTTTAGCTAGTAAAAATAAAGGATGATTAATAAGTGCAACTGTTCGAGTTGTTATACATGCAGCATCACTACTCTCCGTTATGGAGTCTCCCAACCTGTAAGGGTTGCGCCTTGGAGGGTTTTTGGGGAGGTTGGCTGTCGGTATAACACAACTTTACTCCTTGTTTGAAGCTTTTGCTCCAAACACAATTTATTTATAGTGGCTTGGCAGAGCTTGTCTTTAGCTTGTTACCACTTAAGGTCATTCGCACTTGGATGGAAGGATATCCAAGGGCATGCCTCTCTAAAAGTTTAACACATGCGAAAATGATATGTCTGGCATTTTGGTCACCCAAGATAGGGGAGAGCATAGGCCTAGTACCATTCCCAAAAATACGAAAGATAGTGGTTCTTTTCCCCTAGTTAAAATGAAAAAGACTATATGAGCTAGCTACTTGGGTACACACACAAGTTGTTAACTTTGAAAGCAAGATAGCAATGGTTCAATTTTATCCTCCTAGCATTGGGACTATATTCAATTTGTTGATGCAACAATATCAAATTACAATCCTTCCTAGTTAGATCTAGATGTGATTTTGCATCAACATTCGATTACTATCCTTTAGAAAGTATGATGTGTGTTAACAATGCAACTAGAATGTCAAAACCAGCCCCTAACCTGCAAATAGATTAGAGAAAAATCCTGCGAGAAGTGTCAATGTTAATAGAATCACAAGACAACCCAAAAAGACACTGTCAGAATCAGATGTGCAGGTACAGAGGTTAGATGCACAGAGATAGAGCTCATATGAGTAGCTATTACAAAAGTGCTGAGACAAAGGTCAAAACCACAAAAATAGAGATCATATGCGCCGTTCAGTAGATGCACCATAACAGAACACAGATGCGTAGCTTCAGGAGGTAAATGTGCTGAAAGAGTAGATGCGCTGAAACAGAGCTCAGATGCGCGTTAGAATTGATCAGATGCGTCAAATCCTCCTATGTAAGGAACCTTTGCACAAAAAACTCAATTTTTGGGTTAAATCAAGGCAAGGCCCCACGGTGGGTGCCAAAAATGTTATGAAAAAATTGGTGTAAATGAATAATCAATATTATATCAACAATACCCAATAACTCAATGAAATAAGAAACAAAGAAATCAATCAAACAAAGAACTTCAAACCTTTGCAAACCTCTTCACTTCATGGCTTCCATTGATTGTCTATCACAAATGATCTTGTCTATGAATATGGCCCTCAGAAGGTGCACTTCCTTGCTATTCCAAAATGTCAAATGAGAATGGCTATGATAGTTTATTGCAATGAAGAAGAGTTTCGCAACAATGGTAATGGTATGGTAACAAGTTGATCGCAAGCAAATGGAATGACTTGGGTGCCAAAGGTGCGCTGTAATTCCTACAGAGTAACGGTACTAAAAGCTTGGATGAATGAAATGGAGGAATAGGGTTCAATTTATAGACATGGGAGAGAGAAGATCAATGGTATAGAAAGAATGAGAAGATCAACGGTATAGAAGACTTGAGAGAGTGTGCGCGAATAGAAAGAAGACATGTGTCACACAAAAGTTGTTTTGTTTGAGTTAACTGCTTTCTTTTATTGAGATAAGATTTGATTTCATAATTTAGAAAGCTTTTTTCTAATTTAAGAGTTATTGATAAAAACAAGATTGATCGAGTCAGTTAACTCAACTTGTGATTTGCTTTTGCATGATTTGAGAGGAAATAAATAATAAGTTATTTAATTTTGTGTGCATGAAGAAGAAGACTTATTTTTAGAAGATTTGGAAGATATTTGAGGAATTAGAAGATAAGAAAGCAAATTAAATAAATAGATTTATTTAATTGTTTGTGCATGCTTTGGAAGAATAAATAAAATATCTGATTGTATTTTATTTTTAGAGATTGAGAGGATTTAAATAAATTTGATTTATTTATTTAAATTGGAGGAATGATTTGACTTAATTAAATAATTAAGAATGATTTAATTGTTTGGAAGAATTTAATTAAATAAAAGATTTTATTTAATTTTGACTTTAGAAGAGATAATTAAATATTTTGATATTTAATTAATTTAGAAGAATATGAATCGAATAAATAAATTTGTTTATTTATTTATTGATAGAAGAATTTAAATGGAATAAATATTAAGAACATTTATTTAGACAGAGTCATGTCATTTTTAGGCGTATACAGTAATAACTGGGCCAATTCTTCTTTCCATAGATTCATATCACGTATATTTCCCTCATTGTTAAAGAAAGTAGGAAATGCCACATCTCCATGCAAGTCAAAATCATTGATATCATCTATCAATTTAGCATCGAACCTTTCATGTTCGATGATCAATGCATTGCAATCCTTAATTGCTTGCTTATCCCTGTATTCTTTGGTTCTTAGTTCTTCTTTCTTTTCAAGCATTTTGTGATGCAATCTTTTATGCTCTTGATAAGAACTATGGGTTCTTTTGTGTAAATTCCATATTTGGTCACCATGCTTCATCATCTCCTCAAATTTTCTCTTTATCAATCCAGAAGCCATTTGGTACTTGACAACTCTTATGTCGCTTTCTAGCTTATCACATCTCTTCTGAAACTTCTCGGCCTTTATTTTCCAGTAATTGGCATCGGCTATAGCCTCTATCATTCTTTTATCTAGTTCTTGAAAAGGTGGCTGAGAACTAGATGATGACAGCAATCTATCATTGTTGGTGGCAAGCTCTTGTCTTAACATGGCGTTCTCTTTCTTGTATGTATTATTATCCTTGATCAATCTCTCAATTTGGGCTTTTGTGAACCTTGCAACATTAACATTTAGGTTAGCAGTTTCCATGGGATCAGTGTCCTCAACCCTCTGTATCAAAAGGTGACCAAATGCTTTGTCTGGATTCTCAATGATTTGTGGTCTTTTTTTAGGAGGATACAATGCCCATATCAGTAGTGTTCTCTTGTCAGGATCATATCTTGATCCTCTTCTGATCTCATCTAATGCCTCCATGCTAAGTTGCAACTTCTTGTCCTGACTTCTATTAAAAGTGTCAAATACAATGGCTGAGGCCATATCCCATCTAGGAACCAACAGTACACCTGCTTCTCTCAGTAATGTCCTCCCCCTTTCTGGAGTCATATTCTCCAATTCTTTGTCAATCTCCTTTTGAAGCTCCAGTAATACTTCATCCCATATCTCAGGAGTAATATCTTTCATCTTTTCTCTAGCCTGTTTGCCCTTGTACTCATACAAAAAGGCCTTAAATTTAGGTGTTTTAATAAAATCATTATCTGAAATGAATTTGTTGTTGGCTAGTTGCCTTATGTCTCCTGACAAGTCATCTGGTGCTTCCATGGTAACAACCTCTCTATCCATAGGAGGTTCATACCCCTTGATGATAGGGTCATAGCTCTGCACTCCCTCCTAGAATTCTTCCTCTTCTTCTGCAACATTTGTGTCTACAGAGAAACTCATTTTTGGTGTGGGCTGAGGGGACAGATGGCTCAGGGGAGTTTCATACTCAGCTTGAGTTTCTTTAATTTGTTTTCCTTTTTTATCAAACACATGAGGGGGAAGATTCATGATCAGCTCTGATGCATGTGTAATCATCATATCCAATCTTTCAATGGGATCATCAATATATTGAAAAGCTCTGGTGTAAGTGGGGTTTTTGGCTACCCTCCAAGCCTCAGCTAGCATTGCCTTATGGTATAAACTTCTCCTTTCCACTACTATGTTTTCATCACAATTCTTGATTAAATCATCATCAACGAATAAAACATGTTGATGTCCTTTCAACTTTTGTTTTACTTTCACACTATTTATAAAATGCTCCAAGTCAAAACTTTCTCTAGCATTTCCAAGAGGTAATTTGAATTGTTCTAACTTTTTGTCAACGAATTGATAACCATTATCAGAAAGAATTATGAAATCTCCAAAGCACAGAGTTCCAGGCATGAATGACTGTTTGTTATGACTCTTAAGGTGCATGAAATCTAAGCAAGCCAATTACTTGACAATTTCTAAGTATGCAACCCTATCTGGACATGTCTTTGGTAGAAAGAAAGGTTGTCCTTCATATCCAAACACTCTTATCATAGTACAGTCATTAAAAACATACCAGTCACCCCAATTGTGACTGAACTTTCCCTCCTCATGTTTATCCTTTGGCCTTAGAAATCTTTGTATTTCTGTTGACAAGTTGTGATTACATGGACTACCTAGCATTTTGTATACAGGTTTCACAAAAAACTCCTCAAAATATAAGTAATGAGACCTATCACATCTGCTATCCCAGAAAGCAGTCCACATTTGCACAGGTTTTATATTTCCCTCATTGTCCAGGTCTCTTACTCTTAAACATTTATCCCACAGGCACATATTTTGTCCTTCATACAATACCATATGCATAAATAGGGAATAATGCCTGAACTTATTCCCTCCATTCTTTAGAGATGTTAGCTCATTGTGTAGGCTATTTGCTAGATATTCAGCATAATCAAAATATCGTGCATCATGACTTTGTATATCTGCAGTTAGAACCATAGGTGCAATCTCCATGAACATAGAAGCTTCGACACCAAGTATTTGACAAACAGAGTAATATGTCCATTTAAAATAATTCAATCAAATAGGGTGGATACTCAACCCTTGAAAATACCCTGAGCTTGTTGTTTTCATCATGAGGCCTGTGCAGGAGTAATTTCCATCTTTTATAATTGTTACTCATATTACAGTACTCAGTCAATAAATCATTGATTCTAAATTTTTCATCCAGGCTTGAATCCAATTGAAACACTGTTGCAATGTAATCTCTGGTAATGGGAAAGAAACTAGACCCATCGTCCAACTCAACCAAGCAAGTTTGAGGGTTGTACTTTTCTACAAAGAATTTTAACAACTAGACATTTACGAACACATTTGTCACTACCAATTTACCCAAATTTAGCCTTCACGGATTTGAGACGAGCTTATGCATGTGCATCTTTCTATAATGATAGACAAAGAGATTATATCCTCTAACTAGAGTCCAAATATCCCCTATCTATTTGTATAAATCATTTAATTTTTTAGCGTGCGAGTTCAATTAAGCATTCCTTCTAGATTTTTGTCGCGACCCAGGGCATTGATCTAATAAATCTTGGTTCAATTGCCTATCTCTCGTTTTTTGCCTTTTACTTTTAGGGTTTTGAACCGTTTCTTCCATGTTCTATTATTATGCAAGGAGCTTAATTATGTGAATGTGAACCAATATGTATAAGCCAGTCAAAAGTACTTACTTGATCAATCGTTCTCGTTTTGAATTACTATCCCGTTGCGCCCTACTATCGCTCCTTGCAATACCCTCAAGATTTGCATTCAATAAACTTAACTTTGGTGTAATTAATGGCATTTCACTGTATTTTTCACATCATCGAAGGGACATTTAATTATTTGAATAGAGGCCTTTGGATCGCCACCATTATGTCTTGTCACTATGTCTTGGGATGGTGTGCTTTGAGATCTCATTCACTTCACTATTATGTTTGTTCGGAACTTTGATATGACCCCAAATGGTGTCACACCGATAACATAAGTCTCTTCGATCAAGAAGTCTCGTCGATATTTACTTGTTCTTCCGGTGTCTCTTGTTTTTATTTCGTTGCCTTTTTTAAGAGACTAAGAACCCCTCTCTTCGATACAGTAGAGCCACTTTGAAATCTCTTAATACTCTTCATACTGTCTATTTATCGGTGAGACTCTAAACAGTGTCACCCCGACATCCCGAAATCCCTTTGCGAATTATTTTTGATATTTTTGGTTTGATCGGCGTGACACATTTTGGTGTCACACTGATATGCCTTGTCTGTTCAATGTGTTCGTGGTATCGGTAAGATTGCCAAGTGACTCTTACCGACATCCCTTTTCTCTTCGATCCTTTTATTGGTGAGACTCCATTTATCAGTGAGACTCTAAATAGTGTCACCCCGACATCCTGAACTCCCTTTGCAAATTATTTTTGATATTTTTCATTTGATCGGCGTGACACATTTTGGTGTCACACCAATATGCCTTGTCTATTCGATGTGTTTGGGGTATCGGTAAGATTGCCAAGTGACTCTTACCGACATCCCTTGTCAATATTTCATCCTTTTATGCCTTCGGGCCATCGAAGAGACTGGTTATTGAATCTCCCCGACATAGTATCATCTTGCCGATATTAGTTATAACTTTGGGAGCATAATGATTCTGAATACAATATTTATGGTGAAGGTGAAGGAATTTAGGATTAACAATATGAATGGAATGGTGGTTTTTTTTCAAGCTTATTGGGATTATGGCGGGAAATTGCAAAATTTTAGGGTTTTGAATTTTGATCCAACAGAATGAACCTACCCTCAACATGCAATACTGCAATTCTAGCCATTATAACCTTAGCATTGATGCTTTACATAAATGTGTTATCACAAATTGTCTCATTGTTCTACTTACAGAACCAAAAGAAATGTGCAATACTGCAATTTACCAGGTTCTACTTCAAACCATTTTGCTTGAGTATTCACTTCATTATTGTTGTCCTTCTCATGTTTATGACATGCTCCTATGCTGCATTATGACATTTAACTCTATCATTCTAGACAATCACTTTGAGTATGTCTTAGTAAAGCTCTTAATCACTGATCCTAAAGTCAAGACTGTCATATATGTTTTGTTATTGTCATTCCAAGGGTTCTTGGTCACTGTCTAATGGTTTTGATAGTGCCTTTATCTCTTCTCTTTGTTTGGTTAAACCCTACTAGTTGTTGCATCTTTTTATCTTCTCCTATACCTTCCATGCTATGGACTGTCCTAAGACAGAGATATGGACTGCAATCTTACAACTTTTATTGTCTTCCTTATTATATGAAGGACTGAGACTATCCCTTCTTGTTGAAAATATTATGCTCATGACTATAAGAATCCTCTTATAAACTGGAATCTATTGCTTACAATAAAGGAAGAATCTCACAACATACCTTGACTTAAGTCATTTAAGAGTGGAAGAAAAATGTTATTTTGAACAAAAATTTATAGTTTTTGCATTCTTTACTTGACTTATATTAATTTTTGCATGATGATTAAACCACATGCAAAGAAATTATATGAAATCAGAACGAAAAGAAAAAGGCCCTGTCAATAGAGCTCTCTACAAAGCTGCACAACTTGAGGACAATGATGATAGTGATTATGTTGAACATCTTGACAAGAATCTGCATGATATTCAGAGTAGTAGTACTGGTGCTAGAATTGAGGTGAGTGCTATTTATTGTTTTTATGTCTTTCATGGTAGTCATTGTTGTTTTAACACACACATGCAAGTAAGTTCTATTCAAGTAAGTTGTTAGGTCACTTAAAGGGAATTACATCAACTTCTAATAGACAATGAGGATGACCTGTGAGATTGCGGTTAACTTCAAAAACATACAAATGATTAAGAATAACTGCATACTCCTCAAAATGACCATGTTATGTGACCCTGGGAAATAAATGGCATAAAATTTTGGCATGAAAGTCTATTAAGAAATGGTCATATACAAGTGAAAAGATCAAGTAGGATGGAAATGTGCAAAAATTTTGAGAGATCCTAACAGGTGAGACATTATAATAGTTTATTTGGAATAATGCCAGGAATTAACAAAATTTTAGGGTTTTATAATTTTGTTCCAACATAAGTAATGGTTGTTTTATTATGCAAATAAGGGTAATCATTACCTATGTAATAATTATTATATATTTCAATATAATGTGTTTTTTTTTTTGCAGAAATGTATCAAGATAAACTCCAAGGAGATAAAGTTAGGGTGTTGGATCTGTTTGGTGGTGTTGCTGTGGGCATTGGGCGGATTCACTCACTATCTATTGTACATGGAGTCAACTTGAAAGGAACAGGGGATGCAAATGTAAATATTTTAAAGGTCACAAGTAACGTACCCCTTGCTTATGAAGACAAAATAGATGGAGCTGTCCATCTAAAAGAGAAAGAAGGTTCACATTCACATGGTGGCCACTAGAATATTTGCAAAAAATGGCATAATTGATGTTTATCATGTACTAGTTGTTAGACATCTTGGTCCACTGTTTTATGTAGTATTTTGAATGTGTTGTTTAGTGATCTTAATTTTCATGGTGTATTTGAAAGAGTTAGAAACTCTTAGACAACTTTGACACTTTTTATTATATTTATATATATACTCTTAGATAGATTTGATATCTTATAACTTGATATATATATATATATGCATTATATTTTTTTATTGCAGATTACCTTTCTTTATCATGATGTTGAATCAATCTTTTAATTATAGCATGTTGTAGCTTGTTTGTATATGTAATTTTTTTAAAAAGTGCATTGAAAACATTACCTGCCTCTAGAATTGTCATAGAAACTTCTTCAAAATGCCACGTCTGTCCTGGAGTCACCAGGGTTCGTACCTCAATGATTCCACACTGTTTCAGGCCCAAAAAATCCCAGTTGTGCCCAATTCCATAGGCGATTCGATTTCGAATCTGATTCTGAGATGAATGGTACATGAAAATGCCTTGTTTTTCTACCAATTTGGTAACTTAACAAATAATAAATATTATATCCCAAAACTTGCGCTAGAACTCTGGTAAAATCTTACCATACTATAGCATCATCAAGTCAACCTTGGATATAGAAATTGTTTAAAATAGAAAATAGTTTGTAAATGTTGAATGGTTAGACAGTATGAAAAATTATAGACACCAGGATTTACCTTTTGAAACATCAGTATAGAGGGTGGATAAAATTGATAAATATGGTGTAAAAGCCAAGGGATTGCCTTTTGATTTCAAGATCCAGGTGACTTTGATCCTAATTTAAAATGTTCCTTACGAGTGGTCCATTGTGGTAACCTACATAGTGGTATGTATTCTTAGAAGCCTTATGGTGCCATATTATTTAATGGAGTATATGTGATGTTAAAAAAAATGAAATGCTCTTTTATAATAAAGGAGAATGGGTGGTATTTGCGATCTACTATGCCAAAATACAATAATCTACACCTCAAATTTAGATTACTCAAACCATGTCTTATTGATCATATTGTTAAATTAATATAATATATTCCATAGCTTAAGATGTTTTTTAGTTTCAGGGATCTTATCAACATCATAAAGAGTTGAAGGTTGCACAGGGAATCAAGATAACTGCTCAAGTGTCAAATTTTAGGCTAATAATTTTATGTATATGAGCATAAATTTATCAAATATATGTGGACAATAAAATTTAGCTGCAATTTCTTGATTTCAGGGTCTTGAGCATGCCATAGCAAGAACTCAGTTATATGTTGTTGGACCCGTTGATGATTTAGAGGATATTAAGGAAGAAGAAATGCAAGATATCAATAATGTAATGTCTCGGATTGAAAAGAGTGGGGAAGGAGTTTGTGTTCAATCTTCAACTCTTGGATCTTTGGAGGCTTTACTTGAGTTCTTGAAGACACCAACTGTAAGCATCCTAGTTAGTGCAATTGGTATTGGACCTGTGCATAAAAAATATGTCATGTGTGCCAATGTAATGCTTGAGAAAAAGAAGAAAGAGTATGCTATAATTTTGGCATTTGATGTCAAAATTACTCCTAAAGCTCGGGAGCTTGCAGATGAAGTTGGTGTCAAGATTTTGCAACAGACATTACTTATCATCTGTTTGACCAGTTTAAAACATATATAGACAATCTTAAGGAAGAAAGGAAAAAGGAGGCTGCAGATGATGATGTTTTCCCTTGTGTACTGAGCATTTTGCCAAATTGTATTTTTAACAAGAAGGATCCTATAATTGTTGGTGTTGATATTCTTGAAGGCATTGCAAGGGTCAGTATCTAAACCTAGTCTTTTCAGTGTTATGACTTATGCATGTAAAAGATTGTTGTATCATTTTTGGTTTGTATAAATCCATATGTGGTGATTGCATCTACAGATTGGCACGCCATTATGTGTTCCCACAAAAGATTTCATAGATATTGGCAAAATAGCCTCAATTGAGATCAATCATAAAGCTATTGAAATGGCTAAGAAGGGTGAAAAAGTGGCCATGAAGGTATTTTGAGAAGCTATCTTTGTTGTTAATAGTTTTATATGATTTTGGATGCTATTTTTTGAAATGTTTTTGTTAATGAATTATCATACGAACTTTACAGATTGTTGGGAGCAATGTTGATGAAGCACAGAAAATGTTTGGTAGGCATTTTGAAATGGAGGATGAATTTGTGAGTCATCTCACCAGAAGATCCATAGATATATTGAAAGAAAACTACAGGGTAAGGCTATTTGATATCCACATTACGTAATTTTATAGTGTATTTACTATTATGCATTTTATACTAATTGAACATTTGTGCTTTTCATTTTTGGCTGATAAAACAACTTTTTAATGTCTAAAATGGAATATTCTTATTTTTTTAGGATGATTTGTCCAATGATGATTGGAAACTTGTGGTGAAATTGAAAAAGTTGTTAAAAATTCCTTGAGCTACTACTAATAATGCATTGTGCAATGGAACTTTGGATTGGAGCAAAAGCTTCTGATGAAAATGGGAAAATGCACCCTGCAACATTACAAACACCACAATCAGGATAACAAATGGTGAACTTTGTTGATACCAGAACAATAGCATTTGCATCGTAAGCTTCTTCTATATGTTTTGCTATGTGGTGTGCATGCTGCACCTCTGGTTACAATAAGACAGTAGTGAACTTCAGATCCTATCTATGCAGGAGGTCATTTGAATGTCTGTTGTTTAGCTCATTTCCTGAAATTTAATAGTCTGAACGGGCAAGTACAGTATTGCCATGAGAGAAAGGGAAGAAATTGATTCCAAGAGTAGAGATTTTGTGTAATGATCAATTTTATGATTTCTTGAGGTTATGAAGAAAATATCATGAAAACATTGTTTTAAATAAATTCATATTTAACTGCAATTGTACGAAACCAAAAACATTTCCATGTTGTCATCTTCAGCATGTTGTTGATCGGCTGGATTTCACTGTTTCAAGTGTTTCTTTTGCTTCAGCTGTCTGGGACCATGTTATGGAAGGTTACAGGGAATGGTGTGTTTTCTTGTTGTTGTAGGGTCACTATTATAGGGGCCTCTAAGTAGCATTCTTAGGTTGTTATTTAGATATTGTTCACAGTGGTTTAGGGTTGTTTGAATACACAGGTAACACCTCAATGACTTGTGTGAAAGAGAATATGGAATGCACCAAGGCTGTAGTCAAAGCACCTGAACTGGTTAACATAATGCTAAAAGAAATGATGTCTCATGGAATGCTCAGTGGCAACATCTCTTTTCTAAGTGTCAAATGATGTGAAGGGCTTCATTGGTCAGACCTACATTTCTATTGTTTTGCTGTTGTATCTAATGTGGCTGCTGAGCTAGTTTTTTCTTTAGCCAGTCCTTGTAGTTTGTTGTACATGACAGAGTTGAATTGGTTTTTTATTATGGCAACCTTGTGCTGCTTTTTTATTATTTGTAATTCTTTTCTTGCATTGTTCCAATACAAAAAAATATTTATTGTCACTTTGCTTTGTCTTGTTTCATTTTCTTATTGGTTGATTCTCAAATAGCAAGTGTTGGCTCAAATTTATCAATCTTTACTTGGAAGCATCATAAAATATATAGTTTTCCAAATTTATTTGCTCTTATGTTTTAATTCAAATTTAATAATATAATTTTTCTGCATTATAAAATTTATGGTATTTAATAAATTATTCATATCGTGACTAAATTTACTACCAATTAATGGAAACCAGTAAATAAAAATGACTACCATGACTAAATAAATGACCAGTTAACAACAATCAATGACTAAATTAATTACTAAATATATTACCAAATTTATGACTAAATATACTACCAAATTACCAAATATACTACCAAATTGATGACTAAATATATTACCAAATTAATGATTACAATGACTAAATAAATGACCAGTTAACAACAATCAATGACTAAATTAATGACTAAATATACTACCAAATTACCAAATATACTACCAAATTACCAAATATACTACCAAATTGATGACTAAATATACTACCAAATTAATGACTAAACTTTGTTTAGTCATAAATTTGATCACGAGATAAATGACTGGCAATAAACTACCAATGGTCACATGACCAATTTTTGGTAGTTTTTTAGTCATTATTTATGTTTTTCTACTAGTGCTAGGCCAACGAGATCATGGGTTTGAACTGTTAAGTGGAAAAGAGTGATCTAGCCTAAGGAGTTAAACTAGGTCAAACCCTCTTTTACAAACATCAGGGCACAAACCTAGCTTGGCTTCTACCCAAGAAGGAGAGCCAAATTACAAAGGTTCTGCCCTTTTGTTGTATATAGATGAGTCAACCAAATTCAACCAAGATCAAACAAGCAAGCTAGAGAAAATGACCAAACCCTAGTTGACAAAGATCATACTATAATTAATTGTCAGAAGCAGATCCCAAAAAACCAAAAGTGTAGCAGAGATCAAAGAATAGTTCAGAACCTGGATTTGAGAGTAGAAATGTCAAAGACCAGGGTGCTTGGGTGCCCTAAACCCAAATTAGGGTTATGTAGAACTTCTGAGTTTCACCATACCTGTACCTGTCTACTCTGCCTTCTTCCCAAAAATTATCTTCAGAAACCTGTTTCTCTGACCTGCACACAAGAAAAGAAGGAAAGGTTGTGTTGTGTATAAGGGCTTGCGTCAGTCAAACACTGTGTTGGTATTTCCACCTCCACTACAATGATGATTAGATCTAAGAGTGTGTGCCCTAAGAGGGCAGAGGCTAGATATGCAATATATGATAGAAATATGAATGAAAATGATGATGATTACCACAAGAGGTATAACCCTAAGTGATGAAGATGACTCAAGATCTTGCACAACCAAAGGAGAGTGATGAAGAAGGCTTGAAACTCCCTTCAAGACCTATAACCAACATTCACAATTAGATTGTACTTCCAAGCATGAAGAACACTTTATCATAGGACACAATATGAGAGCAAAACTTGTCATTATCTATCTAGGAGTAAAATGAACTACAAAACTCTTTTATATACGCATTCCCACTCATGACAAATAAAACACAATTAGGCCGACAAATACAAACTAAGCAAGAGTCCCAATCCAACACTATAAAAGAGGGGCTAAAGATCCCAACTAGGACCAGGGAACTCAAGCACCCTGGGCCTTTAGCCCCACAAACTCCGAGGAGTGTCAAATGTCATGGGCTTAGTCCAATCCTAAGTTGATTCAGGAGGGTTTATTCATCAGGATCGAGATTTTATCGTTTTATGCTCAAAAAGGTGTTAAACAGGTCCCAATTAACAAAAGCAACACATTAGGTCCAACAAAGTGCTAAACTAAGTGTAAAATGCTAGTGTACACATTTTACTCTATAACATTTAGCCCCCACTTTAGCATGGATATGAACTTATGTTTGAACTCACACTAAAGGATGGAGAAGACAAATTTCAAACACATAGGCATAGAATCCCAAAGGATTCTGCCAAGTTGTGGACTATAGGTAGCCCCCAAACTTAGGATTGTAAGGTTGCAAACACATAAGCAAAAAGATTCTCAAACACGCAAGACATTGCAACATAACTCACACATACACGGAGTACTAAAAGAATTCATAGGAGTACATGCGGAAGACACGCAATACCCAAAGAACATACACGCCATACACAATTTATACACACTTGACACGGAGCATACACATAAGGCACAAAGTATAAACATGAGACATAAAGAACACATGGAAAACATGATGAAGACACATGAAAACATAATGCATAAAACTAACATAGAACCAAACATAAGAACACCCATAGGAACAAACACACAAGGTACATGACTCTAACGCTAGCTTTCTCTATCGCTAGGGGTCATGTGAAAGGAAGTGCCACCATGGATCATACACTAATAAGGACCACCGAATTTCTAGGTGACCACGACAAGTCACATGAAGCACACAGGCTAGCCAACTTTGTTATATTAGGTGGCTCATGGACCAAACAAGAAACATCACACGCTAGTGAGGACCGGCAAATCACTAGGTGAGTTCCATGCCAACAAGTATGCAATAAAAAGAGAGCATAACACAATGTATGCCCTAACCTTAAAGTGATTGCTAACTCCTATCAAGGAGAAATTGCTTTAAGGTAGAACAAACCATAAGATAGGCACGAGAGCTTTCTAGAAGCACATGCCCATAAGATATGTGTTCTCAAAAACTATATTGCACAAAGGGGTTTCCCCCACAAAAGGGAAACCGAGGCGATGCTACGGGCATGATACACAATGGCTTGTGTAGTCATGGTATGACGCTGAGCATAGCAACAAGGTGCCACATAAATCAAAACATAAAAGAAGCAATAAGTTATACTAAATAATAACACAAAGGGATCTACTTAACTGGCATCAGTATAGGAATGGTATTATAGGAGAATTCTCAAGACTATATATATAAGGAACTGTCATCATTCACTAGATAGTAGAACTATGGGGACAAAGGAAGAAGTATCACATGAAATCAAAATAAAACATCCTTTGGCTCAACAAGGGAGTGCCAAAATATCCTACACCTTGCATCGTCCACAAAGGACACAACAACAACATAAATTATGACATATAGAAGAATGATGATACAAATAGAGTGAATGTCACAACGAATTTCAGTCCCTTTGTATCCTTGCACCTACAAGGGTGTCAAGGGTCATCCAAAGGGAGCTTAACAATAACAACATAAATAAAGTATCAAACAACACATCACGGAGGGAAAACAATCACATATACTCATAACATAATAAAAATAAAAGACCTCACTTTCAAGTCAACCTAAAGCAAATCATCCTCCTCCCAATCTTGCTCATCATCCATTTGGAAAGGTGGACAAGATGCAAGAGGAACTATAACACTTGAGGTATAAGGAACAAGAGCCACACCTGTATTATCTTTAGATTTGCTATCAGAATGGGGTGCTGCCACAATAATGGGTTACACTTTTTGGGACATCCTGATTTTTGTGGAAATCACATATTTTTAGAAAATTTAATGATTTAAGCCTTGAAAGATTTCAGTTAAAGGATTTTAATTGAAGAGGGTTTGATCAAACCCCCTTAGATTCAAACCCCTTTGGATAGAACCCTCTAGTTTTAAACCATACCTATAATGGAGTATCCTCTACACCTATCAAAATGTTCATAAAAAAACACTTTTGATTTACCTTTTGGGGGATCAAATGAATTGATTTAAAATTTATGTTTTGTAAGTATGTAGTCCTTATTATAAGCTTCCCAAAAAGTATAATTTTAAATATATTTAATTTGATTATTATATTTATTTTTTATTTCTTGTGAATGTGAGTTTTTCACTGAACATCAAGGTCTTTGTTCTACACACATGGAAAATTAGTCAATTAGTGAAAAAAAATCTGAAAAAATCTATGCCCTAGGTATTGATGTCCTTGTTTCAACAAAAAAAGAAAAATTGAATTTCGACACATACAAAAAAAGTTATGTTTTACGGAATACGCCTATGTCTAAATTATAATTGGTTTGACTTCAAAACTTAATTAAAGAAAAAATATTCAACAAAACATTATGAAACCAAATGTATGCCATATATATCAGTGTTACCAATCTAAATTCAAAAAACTAAGAATTTTATCCTTTGTAGAAAAAAAGTTATGTGCTCCAGAATACACATCACTTTAAAAAAATGGTGTTTACTATTAAAAACTAGTTATCAAAAGAGACAAAATTTTATAATTTAACTCTAATTTTTTAAAAAAATTATATTTAGAATCTACAAACAAAATCTCACAAATCACTAGTTCACATCATCTTCAAATTCTTAATGGTTTAGCGTCTATAGGTGTCAGAAAGCGAAAATTTAGTTCAAAATGTTGATTTCAATGTCAAGTTTGGCCAAAAAGTGTAACCCATTATTGTGGGATGACCCAATGTAGTACAATAGATTCCATAGTAGATTGTGAAGCTTCATCTTTCTCTGTAGGAGACACAACAGTAGTAGATGTCTCTTTCACGTCTATCGATGATAAACACTTGCGAGGAGGGAGAGGAGACAAGGCAAGCCATAGCATGACAACACTTCTTTCTTTCTCTTGCAATATTATTTTGCTTAGCTTTATTCGTGATGTTTATGAGGGGAACCGTAGTGTCTTCCAACGTGGATTTCTTTTCTTCCTTTGTTTCAATAACTTTAGAAGAACCAAGAGGAACTATCTAAGGATGGGAGACTACGGGGGAAGGTTTCCTCAATGCAGGTTGCTCTTCCTTCTCAACGTGTGAAATTGGTTGAAGTACATGAGCATCCTCAAGAGGTTGAGAAACCTCAAGAAATAACACACGTGCAACCAATTGATTTCCACTAGTATCTGTAGAGGCAGGTGGGACAAAAGTAACATTATGATTGCGGAGAGGTCTATTTTATGCATAAAGGTTGTCTCATTATCCTTGAAAGGATGGCAGAGGGGGAACCTTGGCATATCTACCAAATGCTCGAGGATGGGGGTGAACCTTTGATTCGGGCTTAGCTTCATTCACCACCTATGGGACAGAACAAACTACTACCATAGCCTCAGAAGATCGAGAAGGTTCGAGAACATCACAAGGAGGAATATTACTAAGAGATAACTCTGCTATTTTCTTTGCTTTAAACTTTTGATATGTGATTGGTTGTTGCCAAAAGCAGTCAAGTGCAATGGGATTTACAGCATGCACCCATCCCTACATAAGGGACAAGAGCCACACCTATATTATCTTTAGATTCGCTATTGAACAACACAATAGCTTCCATAGCAGCTTGTGAAGCATCGTCTTTCTCTATAGGAGACATAATGGTAGTAGATATCTCTTTCGCATTCGTCAATGATAAACACTGGCGAGGGAGATTCGCCTCTCTTGTGGCAAGGTGAGCCATAGCACAATGACACTTTTTTCTTTCTCCCACAATTTTATTTCACTTAGCTTTATTCGTCATGTTTGTGAGGGGAACTATAGTGTCTTCCAACATGGGTTCCTTTTCTTCCTTTGCTTCAAGAACATTAGAAGAAATAGGAGGAACCATCGAAGGCTAGGAAACTACAGGAGAAGGGTTCCTCAATGTGGGTTTCCCTTCCTTCTCAACTTGTGAAACAGGTGGAAGTACATGTGCATCCTCAAGCGGTTGAGAAACCTCAGGAAATAAAACATGCACAACCAATTGATTTCCACTTGTCTCCGCAGAGGTAGGTGGTACAAAAGTAACATTGTGATTACAGGGAGGTCTATTTTGTGCATGAGGGTTGCCTCATTGTCCTTGAAGGGATGGCGGAGGGGAACCTTGACATAGCTACTAGAAATTTAGGGATAGGGAAGAACCTTCAATTTAGGCTTATCTTCATTCACTATCTTTGATACAGAAGGAATTACTGTCGTAGCCTTAAAAGATCGAGGAGGCTCAGGGACATCACATGGAGGAATATTACTAAGCGATAACTCTTCTATTTTCTTTGATTTAAACTTTTGATATGATACGAAGAATAAATCCTCTCTAGCTCAAACAACTACAACTGGTTGTGGCCAGAAGTAGTCAAGTGTAAAATGTCCATTGTGAGCAATGAGTCGGTACTGACTATGATGTACAACATGGACACGTCCCTCAAATGGAAACTTTAAGCACTTGTGAACCATAGAGGGGACCACCTTCATGGAGAAGAGACATGGTGACCCAGGTTCACATGAAATAAGTCTAATGTGGGAATAATGACAAAATTAACATCCAAAGCTCTTGGTCCAAACTTAACTTCAAGAGTTAAGGCACCAAGAGTTGGAAGCATATACCCATCATGTGCTCTAATAGCCATCTCCAATATGTCATAGTTATCTCGATGTAAACCATGCATGTAGAGAAACTCTTCAGTTATTACATTCACCATGCATATAGGATCTATCATAGCACCCCGAATAGATTTATCATTTATTTGAATAGTAATTTAAAGAGGCCCATCTGGAGCTTCAATAATAGCATCATGTGGAGTGAAAGATATAGTAGGTTCAAATTCCACTCGCTCTTTGTGAGGGCAAGCATCCACCATGCAAATATCAACAACATTAGATTTGTGATGAGGTAGAGGATCAATATATATTTGAAGGTTTTGATTAGGAGCAACCACCTATGTATTCCCTTTGTCATTGACACCAACAACCTAGATGACATTGGAGTCGATGAGGTCTTGAACTTCATGTTTAAGACACATACATCTTTCAGTGTCATGGCCAATGGAGCGGTGAAATTGACAAAAGGCCTTCACATCAAAGGAAGATGATTGCATCTTACTTGGATCGAGTGGTCTAACGGGTGGAAGCTTGATGAGATTGTTTTGCAAAAGTTGTGTCATGATAGTATAGAGAGATTTTGATAATTGCGTGAAGTTTCTTGTTTTTGGTTTCAACTTGTAAGGGGTGGGAGCAAGAGATCATGTTGCCACCACATGTTTTCTTATGTTATTCACTAAAATTTCATTTATCTTGATGAATTTTTTGTTTTGTTTTTTGAAAGAATGATTGTGAGAGGCTTCAAATTGACCAATCCAAGCCAATGAGGGATTATGCTCATACCGACTAACCGAAAGTTGATAGTCACAAAGAACCGTGCAAAGATAAGTGAATGAGTCATATTGCATCAACAATATCTTATCACAGATGTGAGGTTGTAAGCTTCCTATAAAGATTCTTTGTACATCAACATCTGGAATAGAATATTGAACTTGTGAGAAGAGGGCTTGATAGTGGCCCATAAAATTTGTTATTTTTTCTTTCGTTCCTTGTTTGCAATGAACCAAGTCTGCCATAGAGTCTTGAGGTCCAATGTGCGCTTGAAAATGCTCGAGGAACTTATTGACTAATTGTGAGAAAGAAGTTATAGAATTAGGAGGTACCGAGCAAAACCAATCCAAGGATGTGTCCTTAAGTGACCTAGGAAAGAGTTTTGCCAAGATCGCATCCTCAAAGAATAAATCACTACACATAGCGGTAAAGGATGCCACATGGTTGTTAGGGTCTCCCTTCCCATTATATTTCTCAAAGCAAGGGGTCTCAAACTTCTTGGGAATTGGAGTTCTTAGGATGGAATAGGACAAAGGGCTACATATATAATGTGTTACCATATTAGATTTAGGTGGACTATTGCTCATGCTAGCCAATTATTGTTAGATGGAGGTCGTATTTTTCAACAATTGGTTTATGACAGGGCGGAAGCTAAATCAAGTAGAGATTGGAATGAATTGGAAGGACTAGGTGATGATGCATGAGTAGCCTTTTGGAATGTGATAGTAGGTTTAGATGTAGGTGGAGTAACATTAGGTGTGTAACTATATGGAATGGTACTATAATGGCAAACATGATTCACAGTGGACAACCCAACCCATGTAGCAACACTATTACTTGGCTGTGTAGTAGTGGTGAGAATGGTAGAAGTATAAGTAGGAATAGGGAGTGTAGGTATGGGTGCTGACACTTGAGTCCCTATTTGATTAGAATAAGTGATATTGGTGATTATTTCAGCACAACTAGATGTAGATAGAATGTTGTTATGCACTATATGAGCAAGGCCACACAAGACTTTCAATCCTTCTTGATCTTCAAGCAAAAGACTTCATAGGCTCTCAACAACAAGGACGAACTCCTTAGCTATGTGTTATGAGCTTACAAATTGCTGGAAATTAGCCAAATCAATGTCTAATCTCTGAATTTGAGCTTCAAGAACATGAGCCACAAGGTCATCAATGTTGATGGATTCATGGAAGTTTGATGCTTCAAGATGTGAAGTAGGGGTATTAGGAAGAAGTGATGAACCTTCTTGTGTGATGAGCCTAAGAATTTGGGGTTTTGATGTATTGGTATCATCGTTATTTAAATCATTAGAACCCATGATTCGATGACTTCTTCGTGCAAGAACGTTAGAATTGGGGCATCGGGTTACAAATCTCATAAAGTGTCTACAATCTTTAGTAACACACAAGATGCACCAATAGAAGAAATGAATGATGAAGCAAGAGAAGGATTTGAGTTTTTGTTTAAGTGAAGCAATGTTTTGTTCAAATGTAAACAAACATAATACACATAATATATCCTTTATCAAATTCAACTCGACTCAAATCCACTTAGATATCAACAATGTCAATGCTTAAATCAAACCTAAATTTCAATGTTTTTTTCAAAATGCAACAACTCCAAATTGTTCCTATTTTAAATTTCAATAGAAGATGACATTTGTACTGTTGTAGAACAATGAAAAGTCAGATTTGGAATGTAAATGACAGCAAAAAAATCTAAAATTAAACTATCAATCATAAATCCTAGATTGCAACATTAACTAGGTTTTCACGAGATGCAACTTTTTTCACAATTTATAGCAATGAAAGGGATTCAAATGCATAATGAAACACTATGAAATGAATAACTACTCTAAAAAATCAGGAATTTGAATTATGCTATGATGATTTGTCCTTTCCAAATGCAAACAAAGTAAGAAAAATATTCTTTTCCAAGTCTAGAATGAAGTTTTTCTTTTCCAGATTTTGAATGCAAGGATACAAGAATGTTTTAAAAAACAAGAATGACAAGGTACAAAAAATCCAAACAATCTTTCAATGCAACAAGATCTGAAACAACCTTCAAATCTACAAACCCTAGACTCAAAACTAGCTAGATTTTCTAACAATGCAAGGTTTTTACAAACCCTAGTTTTGAATCTATGCATAATTTAACTATGTATGCATGCAAAATAATTAATGAACCCAATCCCAATTAGATCTAGGCTGATAAATAACTTAGATCGGAAAGAAGAAGGATGCAAAAGTGTAAGAAATAACGAATTCACCAAAATGTTAAGTGGAAAAGAGTGATCTAGCCTAAAGAGTTAAACTAGGTCAAACCCTCTTCTATAGACATTAGGGCACAAACCAAGCTTGGATTCTACCCAAGAAGGAGAGCCAAACTATAGCGGTTCTTCCCTTTTGTTATATATAGATGAGTCAACCAAATTCAACCAAGATCAAGCAAGCAAGCTAGAGCAAATGAACAAACCCTAGTTGACAAAGATCAAACCATAATTAACTATCGAAAGCATATCCCAGAAAACCAAAAGTGCAGTAGAGATTAGAGAATAGTTTAGAACCTGGATCTAAGAGAAAAAATGTCAAAGACCAAGGTGCTTGGGTTCCCTAGACCCAAATTAGGGTTATGCAAAACTTCTGAGTTTCACCAGACATGTATTTGTCTGCTTTGTCTTCTTCCCAGAAAGTTTCTTTAGAAACTTGTTTCTGTGACCTGCACATAAGAAAAGAAGGAAAGGTTCTGTTGTGTATAAGAGCTTGCCTCAGTCAAACACTATGTTAGTGTTTCCACCTCCACTACAGTGATGATTAGATCCAAGAGTGGATGCCCTAGGAGGGTAGATGGGTAAGTGCACAAAGATGGGGGACCCAAAGGGGGTCTTAAGATGCCACTTTTTTTTGAAATCAAGAAACATTGATGTTGGATGAGAAATTGAAGATAGCTACGCTCAAAATTTGAAGATGGAACAAAAACAAGAGTCGTAGTGCTCCGAATCTAATTTTCAAACTGCTAATTTATTTCCAAAATGCTTGAGATTAAGGGGTTCAAAAAGGGGGAGCATACAAATTGGTCTTGTTTTTCTCAAAAAAATATAACATAGCGTCTGGTGTGCTCCTCCTAAAATGTTAACTTTTTTTAGTATTTCAAAAATTGCTTCGATAAGAAATTAACTAACACCATGTAGTTTATCCCTAATTTTTTTGATAATTTTTTCATGAATAATTGATTTTTTAGTAATTTTCAAAGTGGACACATCCTGAAAAATAAAAAATTGAGCGTGCTCCCCCCTAAAAATTTTGAAAACTAATTGAAAATCTTTTTTTTAATACGTGTAGAATGGAGTCTAGTTTCTAAAAATGTAACTTATTTCAAATTTCGATGAACGGTTAAAAAAAAAGTCAAAAATACTAGACACTGGTTTTCAACAAAAAATGGATACACTAACAAAAGAAATTAAAGATGAAACCCTTAACGTACTCAAAATGTGAAAAAAATATATATGGTTAGATAGCTAACAGAGAGATCAAGATTATGGTGATATTTTATTTGAGTTTTCATCAAAATAAGTGCAAACCTAATGGGGAGCACGCTCCAGATTATGTGGTTTTTGCTACAATTTAGAAAAACACGTCTTTGGATGTCCTAAACACAGTCTGAGACTTTGGGTTGGAAGCCCAAGACAAATCCAAGCCTTAGGCTTGGAAATAACCAAGGCAACGCATAACATGATCGTGTTTTGTGCATTCACATAACGCGATCACATTATGGTGAACTTAAACAACTCTCTGAGAGGCAGAGAGAGATAGAGAGAAAGTGATATATAGGGAGAGAGAGAGTGTCATAGTTTTCTTTTTTCCATTTCATTCATCGATAAGGGAGAGAGAGAGATAGGGAAATAGAGGAACGATAGGGGAGAAGGAGGTAAGAGATATGGAGATAGCGAGAGATAGATAGGTAGAGCGAGAGGAGATAGATAGGGAGAGGTAGAGGAGAAAGAGGGGAGAGATAGGGTGATAGAGAGTGAGTGAGATGTCCAGAGAGGGAGATATAGGGAGGTAGAGGTTTGGAGTTGCTCGGGTTTAGGGTTTAGAGGTTAGTGGTTATGATTTAGGGGCATTATTTAGGGTTTAGGGGTCCCTAAACCCTAAACCTGAGAAACCCTAAGCCTCTAAACCCTAAATAATTCCCCTGAACCCTAAACCCAAGAAACTCTAAATATCTCTTTATCTTTATCATCCATCTACCTCTCAATCTCTCTCCCTAAACTTGAGCAACCCTAAACAATGCCCCAAAACCCTAAACACCTCTCTCTCTCCAGATAGAGAGTGAGGGACATGTCTAGAGACATAGGGAGAGAGACTGAGAGGTAGAGGGATGATAGAGATAGGGAGATAGAGGTTTAGGGTTTAGGTGTTTGGGGTTTGGTGTTTGGGGGTTTAGGGTTGCTCAAGTTTAGGGCTTAGTGTTTAGAGCTTAGGGGCATTATTTAGGTGTTAAGGTTTGAAGGTTTAGGGTTTAGGGAGAGAGGACCGATAGGGGGATATAGAGGACACCGAGGGGAGAGATAGGGAGATAGAGAGTGATGGACATGGCCAAAGACATAGGTAGAGAGATTGAGAGGTAGCGAGATGATAGAGATAGGGAGATTAGGGAGAGATAGGGAGAGAAAGGTTTAAGGTTGCTTAGGTTTAGGGGTAGGGAGAGATATTTTGACATGCAACTCTAAACCTCTAAACCCTAAATAATGCCCCTAAACCATAACCCCTAAACCCTAAATCCAAGCAACCCTAAACCTTTATCTATCTATCTCTATCGTTCCACTAACTCTCAATCTCTCTTCCTATGTCTCTGGCCATGTCCCTCACTCTCTATCTCCCTATCTCTCCCATCCATCTCCTTTATATCTCCCAAAGGTCCTCTCTCTCCAAACCCTAAACCCTATACCTCTAAACCTTAACTCCTAAAACCATAAACCCTAGACCCTAAATAATGCCCCTAAGGCTTAACCCCTAACCACTAAACCCTAAACCCTAAACCCATGCAACCCTAAACCTCTATCTCCCTATCTCCCCCTATATCCCTATCTCTATCATCCCTCTACCTCTCAATCTCTCTCCCTATGTCTCTAGCCATGTCCCTCACTCTTTATCTACCTATCTCTCCCCTCAGCCTCCTCTATATCTCTGTATCGGTCCTCTCTCTCTAAACCCTAAACCCTAAACCTCTAAACCTTAACGCATAACCTCTAAACCATAAACCCTAAACCCTAACTCCTAACCCCTAAACCCTAAACTTGTATCTCCCTATCTCTCCCTAATCTCCCTATCTCTATCATCCCTCTACCTCTCAATCTCTCTCCCTATGTCTATGGCCATGTCCCTCACTCTCTATCTCTATATCTCTCTCCTTGGTCTCCTCTATATCTCCCTATCGATCCTCTCTCTCTATCCCCTAAACCCTAAACCTCTAAACCTTAACACCTAACCCATAAATCTGTTGATGATGATGTTAGTCATAAACAAACATAGAATAAAAGTTACACAACAACCTTTACTCATCTTGAAAGATACGATGAATTCAAAGAATTCATGATCCCAAGTCTCCGTTGATTAGTTCATAATCTACTGATGTTACTCAGTAGTTGTTGTGTGTTGTTTTCCATTTAGGGGCCTTACGTTCTTCAGTAATTTCTGCAAAGTTCATCATTATTTCTCCAGATGTCATGTCCTTTATATCTGCTCTGCATAAATCTCTAAATTATTCTACCTCTGCACTATGAATTCACTCAAATAATTTGCTTACAGGTTGATATTTGCATGATTTCTACCATTACTTGCAATTCTTTGCATGATATTTTCAACACTACATGCATTTAGCTCAAATATGCTAATAATATTCAGTTATCTACGAGATGCCAGCATATTTCATGTTACTTGCTTTTGATTATCTGTTATTTGCAATTATGATGGTGAATTATTCTGAAATTAAAAGAAATGTAAATGAATACTTCAAATTTGGTGAATCTTAGCTATTGAACCACATACATACCAGATACAGTCATGAGGAGAAGAAATCAAACCATATTTTCACCAAGATGTTCCACAGCTAGATACAGATGATGCTAACTTCAAAGGAAAAGGAATGAAGACAACACATACAGACTGATAAGCACTCCAAGGGACGCAGCAAATCAAAGCATGTATCAAGAATTCAAACACTGATTACTCAGGATTTATGATGATTTGTAATCAAATGGTCTTCTCTTTCATTAAGTATGCAATGATATGTATGCTTACAATAAGTTTGAAATAGGCCCTGATATTTCAGCAGTCAAATTTCAATTAAGCTTCCGAATCTTCCAATTATCACATCCATGCACCTTTTATAGAATAAGGTGAGGGAATGGTTACAGATGACCTACGGTCAGAATTTATCTATTAAGATCAACAGTCCAGATGAATAGCACGTGTCTGCCAGTTGGCAACTACACAGCTGGCACAGAATATTCCAGCATCTTTGACCTAGTCCATCCTCTAGCTAGCAAACAACATATTTGACAATATCCCCCTCAACTCTGGGTCAGGTTGCCTCCGTGTCAGCAACTCCACAGTTTTCAGCCATACTCCAAAACAGCTTCAACATCCTGCAATAAAAAGACAAGAATCAAGCATCAGCTTCATTTAATAACTAGCAGGAAAATAAACATTTATATTTTATCAAGCTGTGAATGTGCAAACCTATACATATCGGGTTATGAATATTGAGCATCTGTGAAAATTTGCATAATTAAATGTCCATAGGTGGTCAAGAGGGTCCGAGTGACTATCGTTGACTGGAAAACATGCTATCAGGGCCTAAAATGGCTCAATATCCGATCAAGTCCATGGTCATTTGAGTGATTTTTGATAAAAAAATATCAAAAATATGATTTTTGGTATTTTCTACATCTTAGTAAATTGCATTTTCGGAGGCCTTAGGAGTGGAATTAGGGCTCAAGACTTTGTCGGTACTTGGCATTAAGCCTAAGTGACCGAGCAACTCAAACTAGATAACTAGTTTATCTTTCCAATGAGTCCAAAAAGTTTAAATTCCGACACAGTAGCTAGGAGTTATGACCCTACCAAGGAGAAGATCAAAAATTTCCTAATTTTTTGAGTTTCTGCGAATTTTTTGCAAATAGTTTCACCTTCCGGTAGCTCTTTTTGTATTCCAAGGGTAATGTGACCCTTCATATGATATGCAGGCCTTACATTTTCAGTTATCACATGCATAAGATCATGCATATGCAATACATGCGCTTTTGTTCACTAAATTCCATTGAATGAAACTATCGGGTTCGGGTATGCACATTAGTTAATATGAGGGATATTAACTAATATGACTCTCTTCATAGATCAGGATATGATGATGATGTCATCATCATGGACGGGCTTCGTTAAAATGTGAAAGGCTGACGTCATGGTCATACAGAAGGAAATCGGGTGATGTTAAGAAATATGACCCTGATATTGAGGAATATCACCCTCCGAATAGGATGACATCACGGTCATGTCGAGCTTTTTATATATCGGGTCAGAATGATGTCACCGCCATGTTAGGAAAGATCAATCATATTAGAAAAGATGACGGATGTTAGAGAATAGACGAGCTTCGGATGTCAAGCCGATTGATGATGTCATCGTCATATAAGGCCTTTGTGAAATGGTATAAGCTGACGTCATCATCATGTTAACGAAGATGAGTCATATTAACGAATGTGACCCCCTTTCGAAAGATCAAGATGACGTCACCATCATGTTATTTAAAAGGGTGATCGTTGGATAAGTACCTCCGCAAGGTAAAAAGGATAATGACGTCACCGTCAGGGTGATTTTCTTTGTTTATCGGGATTGGATGACATCATCAGCATATTGGTATTGGGGTGATATTCTGCGGCAGGGTGATATTTGAAATATCGGGTGATATTCGCAAGATCGGGTGATATTCGAAATATGACCCCCGCAAAATATATGAAGTTGTTTGACGAGCAAATACCACTATCACGTAAGATTGACATCCGGAGTTTCGGACCACATGATTATCGAGTGATAAAATTGGCATCAGGGTGATCTAACGTAAGGTGACTGATGTTAAGGAACATGACCCCGCCAGGAACATCAGGTTTGACCGGGTCTTTGACTCACCGTAACTTTCGTTCCCTAAGGAATATCAAGGTGATCCAAAAGGCAAACCTACATGAAATTTTGTACTCTTTCCGATCATGAGGTTATTGATATGAAATATTAACTTTGACGAACTAACCTCATCATGATGACTTACCCAACTCCCTTATGCAGGGTCATCTACATGACTTACTTTTACCAGACCGCCGAAGAGCAAAAAAAACAACGCAAGCCAAAGCAACAAAAAGTTGGGTCCCTGTTTTGTCAAGTCAAAATGGGGCGTGTTGTGTAACCACACAACAAAACCATACACCCTAAATAATGCCACTAAACCCTAACCCCTAACCCTAAACCCCCAAACCCCTAAACCCTAAACCCAATAAACCCTAAACCTCTATCTCCATATCTCTCCCCTATTTTCCTACCTCTATCATCCCTCTACCTCTCAATCTCTCCCTATGTCTCTGAACATGTCCCTCACTCTCTATCTCCTTATCTCTCTCCTCTGTCTCCTCTATCTCTTTCAATCTCTATTGGTCCCCTCTCTATCTCTTTCTAAACCCTAAACCCTAACCTCTAACCTCTAACCCCTAAACCCTAAACCTGAGAAACCCTAAACCTTAGCAACCCTAAACACTAAATAATTCCCATAAACCCTAAACTTGAGCAACCCTAAACTCAAACCCTAAATAATGCCCCTAAACCCTAACTTTCTCTCAGAGAGAGAGAGAGAGTTTTGATTTTGCAAAACACGCTCGCATTATAACGCAATCACATTATAGGCTCGGTAATATCGAACCATAACACAAGCGCGTTATAACGTGCTCACGTTATGACTTGTATGGGACCAAAAAGTCATGTGGCGAATTTTTGGTCCCTCATCTTTGCGCATATACCCAGAGGCCAGATCTATAATATATGATAGAAATATGAATGAAAATGATGATGATTACCACAAGAGGTATAACCCTAATTTATGAAGATGACTCAAGATCATACACTAACAAAGGAGAGTGATAAAGAAGGCTTGAAACTCCCTTCAAGACCTGCAAACAAACTTCAACAACATTCACAAGTAGATTGTACTTCCAAGCATGAAGAACACTTTATCATAGCACACAATATGAGAGCAAAATTGTCATTATATATCCAGGTGTAAAATGAACTACAAAACTCTTTTATATACGCATTTCCGCTCACGTACGATAAATAAAACATAATTAGGTTGACAAATACTTGAACTAAGGAAGTATCCCAAACTGACACTACAAAAGAGGGGCTAAAGATCCCAACTAGGACCAAGGCGCTCGGGCACCCTGGGCCTTTAGCCCCCACAAACTTTGGGGAGTGTCAAATGTCATGGGCTTAGTCCAGTCCTAAGTTGATTCCATCGGGTTTATTCATAAAGATTGAGATTTTATCGTTTTATGCTCAAAAAGGTGTTAAATTAGGTCCTAATTAGCAAAGGCAACAAATTAGGTCCAACCAGATGCTAAACTAAGTGCAAAATGCTAGTATACACATTTTACTCTATAACATGGACCTCCAATGTTGATGCATGCATTCATGCCAGGTGTTAATGCCAAGGGACTAGGTCCCCCATGTTGTGGCCTCACCGGTTCATAGCTCTAGTCAAAATCATTCATGAACCAAAAAAAAATTATACTATAGAATATCAAATGAAGATGTAAATGAACATCAAAGAAATCAACAATACTTAAGAGCCATACATATAACAATTTGATTTACTTGGTGAAAACCCTTTGAGGTAAAAAATTCCATTAGGAAAAGAGGGCAAATTTATATTATCTTGAAGAAGATTACAATACATTCAATTTCCTCATTCCTATATCTAATTCGCAACCATTTGTGTATCTACAAACAAACTTGTATCTCTATTTTATAAATAATTACAAGCTTCATGAAGAAGCCACAAAATGTGGCACCATATCTGGAAAAATCCAAATGCGCAACATAGGGAAAATAAATAACTCCTCTTATAGTTGTCAGAGAAAGATTCCCAACACCCTCCTTTGGGATTCCCACTAATAGGACAAAATTTGACCTCCAATAATTCCCACTAACAATTACAATATTAGGAGTAAATAATTAATTGGATTTACACGGTTGATGGCACCTTAATCCTAACATTCTCCCACTTGACATAATACTTTGTAAATACAACCATAGGAAAACATAAATCAACTAAGTACATGAAACAAGGCCCATGGTCTCCCTGCACGAAGTGAACTTTTTTGTTCTCACAAGTTTGGTAAGATAATTTGCAACATTCCCCTGAGTGTCAACCTTCTTCAACTCAGTCTATCCATTTGCAACCATTTATCAAACAAAGTGATAGTAAACATCCACATGCTTAGTCAGAGCATGAGATATAGAATTCTTAGCCAAACAAATTGTACTTTGGCTATCACAACAAATCTGAGTTGTCCTACAATCAAAACCAATACCTGTACACAATATCTGTAACCATATTGTCTCCTTAGAGACATGAGTAGAAACCATATACTCTACTTTGGTGGTGGAAAAAGCAACTATGGGTTGCCTTTTACTCATCCAACTCACAGTTCTTCCAAACAAATTATACACATAGCCACAAGTGGGCCTTCGACTATCCAAGTTACTTGCCCAATCTACATCAATCAAAACCTTGTATGTCCAATGTCTAATCTTCACTATTAGTACCAAAATAAACCAAATAATAATCAAAAGTACCACACACATATCTTAACACCCTCTTTGCATAATTTCAATGCTCTCTACCAAGGTTAGACATAAACCTGCTCAAAACTCCCATTGCTTGGGCAATATCTAGCCTAGTGCATACCATTGCATACATCAAACTTCCTACAACACTAGCATATTACACATTGGACAGATCCTCAAAATCATCTTCACACTCGAGACAAATATCTAATGTAAGCTTAGTGCCAATTGATAAAGGAATTCTAACTAACTTAGAGTCCTACTTATTAAATCTGTGCAAAATATTATTCACATACTTACTTTGAGATAACTAAAGCATTTTGTTACTTTGATCTCTTCTGATTTGCATTCCCAATATGTACCTTTCTACCCTTAGATCCTTCATCTCAAATCCACCTAAAAATTGAGCTTTCAACTCACTAATAATACCCTTGATGTTACTAAAAAACATGTCATCTACATACAAGGCAACAATTAGTATTCAATCATCAATACATTGAATGTAAATATAGTGGTCTTCTTCACCTCTGACAAAGCCCAATTTCAGCATAAAAGAATCAAACTTTTGATACCGCATTTGAGGGGACTATTTCAAACCATAAAGAGATTGTTTTAACCTACAAACCAAGTGTTATTTCCCTTTTAACTCAAAATCTTTAGGTTGTTGCATGTAAATTTCTTCTTCTAGATCTCCATGCAAAAATATAATCTTAACATCCATTTTCTCAATTTCAAAATCATAACTAGCAGTTATGGATAAAAGAAATCAAATAGAAGATAATTTAGCAATAGGAGAGAAAATTTCACCAAAATCCACTCCCTCTCTCTAGGAGTAGCCCTTGGCTACCAATCTAGCCTTGTACTTCTCCAATGAACTGTCTACACCAAATTTATTTTTGTAGACCCACTTACAACCAATGGCCTTCCTTCCTTTGGGCAAATGAACAAGATCCCAGGTATCACAAGAGTCTAAAGCCATCATCTTCCCCTGTGTGGCTAGTTACCAAGACTCGCTATCATCCACAAGACTAGCTTCCCTGTAGGATCTAGGCTCATCGTCAGTACCTAATAAAGAAAATACACAATAAATTTTGGTGGGCTATACCTATAAACTAGATGTTGTTGTCTTGCGGATCTTCTAAAGGGTGGATTAGGAGATTCTTCCTCATGTTCTTCTGTATGCTCAACTTCTGTAATAAAAGAGTCTTCCTCTTAAAACTTTCACTTGAACTTTCTTCTTCCTCTCCATCCTCCAAGGATCCATCATTTTGTTCTTCCTAATGTGCATCTTCTTGTTGTAAATCCAAATGCACTATCATTTTCCTTTCTTTTCCTCTGGCTGTACAAGATTAGAAATAACTCTAAGTTCCTTGAAAATCACATCTCTAGAATGGACAGTTTTCTTGGTTAGAGGATTCTAATGTTTATAACCTTTAACATTCTCATAATATCTAATAAAGATGCATTTCTATGCTTTTAGATCCAACTTAGATCATATTTTCCTAAGCACATGAACAAAATCCTCAGAGCCAAAAACCCTTAAATGCAGAACATACGGTTTCTTACTTGTTCACACTTCATAAGGAGTAGAATCAAGAGCCTTACAAGGAGATTTGTTTACCAAGTAACAAGAGGTACTCACAACTTCTACCCAAAATTGTTTATCCAACTATGCATCAATCAACATACTTCTCGGTCTTTCCATAAGTCTTCGGTTCATCCTTTCTGCAACACCATTCTATTGCAGTGTATATGGAGTTTTCTTTTGTCTTATGATGCATGCATGCTTGCAAAACTCATCAAATTACTTAGAGAAACATTACCCTCCATTCTAAGATCTTAAAACTTTTATTTACAATCCTGATTGGTTTTCTACTAAGATTTTAAAATCTTTAAACTTCATGGAAACTTTAGATTTATGCTTCATAAAGTAAATCCATGTAAATTTAGGTACATCATCAATGAAGGTAACAAAATAACATGACTTTCCAATTGAATCATTATCCATAAGACCAAACACATATGTATGAATAATTTCTAATTTGTCCTTTTCCTTTTTTTTGATATCTCAGAGGTATCTGGATCTCAGCACACTATGACAATATGAGCTCGAAGCACACCAATCAGGGCGAGACCGACTAATCTTCTGGGCCAAGGTGATATCCCAGTAGCAGACCCACACTGCGCCTGGCTGGGTAATAAATTTGTCCTCTTCCTTATAACTTCCTAAAGGAAAAGATGCTTTGTTTTTCTTACCAAACATACAATGCTTATAGAAATCAAAGTGCTCATCATAATAAGAGAAACTGCCCAACTTTTTATTGATAATATTTTTCAAAACATTTTTACTTATGTAGCCCAATCTATAATGCCACAACATACATGCATTTTCAGATTTTTCTATCACATAAGTGGATGTGCAAACAATAGTGGCATCAAGCCTAAACCGAGTTCCCATCCTTGTTCCCCTTTCTATCACCAAGATTCCTCTCACCAATTTGCAACCATGCTTGTTAAATGTTACATGCATTCTTGAATCATTCAACTTTGAAATAGAAATAAGGTTTCTAGCCAATCTAGGGATATGTAAAACATCAGGGAGGCTTTTAATCCTCCCATAACTAAAACATAGCAATACCTTTCCCTGTCCAACTATCAGATATGTAGTGTTGTCCCCAAGGTAGACATTACCTCCATCATATTCTTCATATGTGGAGAACCTCATATTATAAGAGCATCCCAAGTCAACCAACCAATGTTCATTAGATACAACATTACAAGTAGAAAGCAAAACCTCATCACCTGCATCAAAGGACTTTTCTATAGAGGAATCTCATTGTTTCTTTTTGTTTTTGAATTCCTTCTTAACATGTCCTCTTTTTCCATAGTTCCAACATTGACTCTTTTCTTCTTTCCAGGAGTTCTAGACATGCCTTTTGATTTTTCTTTAGGCCATTTTTAATATCCTTTTGGTGCTCTTTCTTTAGACCTTCCCCTTACATTAAGAGCATCCAGTGAGCTATCCATAGCCTTCTTCCTCATTTACTTTGAAAACAGAGTTGTGACAATAACATCCATCTTTGGATCTTCAATATTAGCAGTGATGGTAAGAATAAAATTCTCACAAGACTTAGGTGAAGAACAAAGAAGAACAATACATTTTTCTTCTTCCTCAATCTTAACATCAACAGAGGCTAATTGACCCTAACTTGGTTAAGTCCTAACTCCTAGCTCAATGGACGAAAATCAAACTTCTTCAATGTGTTAGAAAGATCTCCAAAATTCCTACACCGAAAAATGAAAATACAAAATTTTCAAACATACTAAGCCCCATACTACACTTTACAAAAATATAGAAAATATCAAAAAAATTGAAATTATTTCCCTATCACTTTCCCTAAACCCATGGGAAATATAGAATGGGCTTTTGAGTCCTAAATTAAAATATTAGAAAGGGGACATTACATGCCAACACCTACACAAGGAGACCAACCTATGTGTTGGCCAACCGATAAAGGAGAGGGACACCTTCAATGGCTCTAGAAGCGACGCCGAGAGTTCAAGTGACCATGCCTGAGGTCCCACTAGAGTCATCAACTGTGAGGTGGCAAAGCCAAAGGCACATGTGTCATGGTACACAAAGCATTGCCCCTAAGATACAATAAAGTATGTAAATGCCTTGGACCTACATTAACACATTTGAAATCACCAAAGACTTGGTGTGAGTGGAGAAACTAATATCAACAAAATTCAAATTAAAAATAGCTAAATTTCTATTTTTTCAAATGAAAAATAATATATCTAGTTTGAAAGTATACCAAAATTGAACAAATTTAGCAAGAAAACTAGACCCGTCCCCTAACAGAATATTATGCCAAATAAAAGGCTCAAGTCTAGGGTTTGAAAATCATGAATCCAAGAGCAACTTGTGCATGGGCATAGAATCAAAACAAATACTTGATCATTTCAAAGTGACCACAAAAAGGGCATCTATGGTTTAAAACCCCAAGTGTATAAAAAAAAATTTGCTTATGGTCAAGCCTTGGCATAACAAACACCAAGTGAAGTGAGCTACCTTGGGCTCCACACTCGCTTTCCAAATAGCTTGAAACCACTTACGCTAAATGTAGGAGGGAATTTGGAGATTCCATCTAGCATTCAACTTTTGAACCATTGGCAAATGTAGGGAGAGCCAATTGCATCATTTTCTTGGAGAATATGCACAAAAAGGGGTATCAATATACCACTTCTAATCTTTCCACCACAATTTAGTCAATCTCACAAAGATCTTATGATGATGCTAAAAAGGCACAACCTCAATAATATCATCATATGGCTCTTTATTTGCAATATTCAACTTATATTTGGCCTTCACTTGCGGCCAAGAAACCCAAGTGAAAGTGGCTTTGGAATATAATCCTAAATGAATCTTATACCTCTTTTAAAGAATTTGAGCACGTGGATCCAAGGGATGTTGGCCAACAGTTTATTTTAGAAAGTGATGTTAGGAGACCACCAAAAATATTGCTAGTTAATAGAAAGGCCATTGTTGAATCCATTGTTATTCCACATAGTGTTGATATATATATATATATATATATATATATATATATATATATATATATATATATATATATATATATATGAAAGTGGCTTTGGAATATAATCCTAAATAAATCTTAAACCTCTTCTAAAGAATTTGAGCACGTGGATCGAAGGGATGTTGGCCAACAGTTTATTTTAGAAAGTGATGTTAGGAGATGAAAAATATTGCTAGTTAATAGAAAGGCCATTGTTAAATCCATTGTGGTATATATATATATTAAAAAAAAGACGCGGTAAAGAAGCACACCCACAAAGTCAAAATTCTTCATTTACATTTTGTTGTTATAAAGTCAAAATTAAATTTGTTTTGAATTACATAACTAGGAAGGGCCCGAACCCATTAAAAAAAGCCACACAAGTGAACGAAACAAGTTTTACGAGGAGTAAAACAACAAGGAACAAACTTACACAGCAATAAACAAAGAAAGAACCAGTAGAACTAGTTGCTGCCGGGAAGGCTAGCTACAGACCAGCAAAGGAAATTACTGCTTTGATAAATTTTTCAGGCCACTTATAGCCTACCATTCCCTATTGAGAAAATTCAGTTTGTCCTCAAATGTGCTATCTTCCATCCTCTTGTCCTGGTCGACCTAGGGATCTTTGATGATCTCTTTACCTTTGTTGCCCTTGATTTTAGCTTTGGTCCTATTGGTCAGACCCGTGGTAGCCTGCCCCAAGTTGCTGTCAGAAGTAACCCCTGCTTGAACTGCTCTAGTTGCCTTACGTTTTTCCATCTCAGCTTGGAAGACAAAGTGTAGTAGCAGAATTCTTGACTGTCTCCCTACTAAAAGCCACAATCTCTTCCATGTTCTTCTTAATTTGTTCCTAGTTTATCTTAATCTTGTCGATTTCCTCAGGTCCAAACATTCCCACTTCTCAAACATCCTAGCAAGGTTCTCCACTTCCTGCCAAAGTTCATCCTCGTTCTCTCTCGGTCAGTCTGTGGTCTCAAGTTGTGTAATAACCTCCAAGTGTTGAATTTTGTGTTTCACATGGTGCATATGTGCTAACTGCCACATGAGAACTTGGTTTTGCAAGTCCATGGCTTGGTACAAAGTAGCCACTTTTTCCACCACCATCTGTTGACAAGAGTTGCAATCCAACTTCTCAAAGATGGGATTGGTAGCAGAGGGGTTGTTGGGGGGGTGACCTGTATTTTCTTGGGGGGGAAAGTTCACATCCCTGTGTAAAGTGCTATGTTTCCCAGTATCAACCATGAATTTCTTTTTGCCTTTCACCTGAGGCAAGTCATCCACAATAGAGGAATCCTCTCTAACAATGTCTTTCCCTTTGTTCTTCTCATCCAAAGCAGGGGAATCATCCCTAACAATACCTTTCCCTTTGTCCTTCTCTCCCATGGCAAAGGGTCCTTGGATAATTTTTGTTTGTTTTTGCAGGGGGTAATAGCAATTTCTTTCTCAAGGCTAGACACAACGGGATTGGTCTCCTTGTGAACCTTTTTACTAGTTTGGGCCTTAGAAGTAGTGGCTTTATGGGCCTTAGTTGGCATGATATCAACCTCTCTGGCAAGGGTTTCAGCAGGGGTAGTAGAACTAATCTCATGGGTTTTCATTCTCCCAGATTCCTCGAGAAGCTTCTCCACCAACTGAGGGTTATAAATTCTAGGCTTAAAAGCTAGGGCTTGGGTTAGGGAAAGCTCAAACTTATAAATTGCATAGATTAAACTCTGGTAGAAAGGGAGGGGTTTCTCCTCCACCAGAACCTTTTGGACTGAGTCCTCAAGGGATGTGAAAAGCCAATAAGGGAAGTTGATTTTCATATCATGCCGAAAGTGATTAAGAAGAGGGAACAGGTAAGCATGAAATCTTTTGAATCTAACCTCTAGGGTGACGTACCTCATTAGAACCCCGGCCACCCTTTTCCAAACACCAGGAAGATCCTCGTGACTAAAGCCATTCTGTAGTATGCTTATTTCCTCTCCTTCCTAAAGAAGCTTCCTCATATCTTCTTGGTAGTTTCCTTTGACCTTCTTCGGGAGTCGGGTGCCCTCCATTCTCAAACTCGTTACCTCAACAATTAGCTCCTCTGTGACCCTAAAGGAGATACCTCTCACATACACAACCCCCGCCTTCCAAGAGGTGGCAAACTCCCTCGAAAGGAGAGTATCATACCCGTTCATGGCTTGGATGAAAGGGGTAAAATTGCCTCTTTCTAAGATATCCCAAAGCTCTGCATCATTCTTTATGTTGTCGAAACCAATCGGTTCAGTTTGAAGTAAATCACCACCTATGTCGAAATACTCAAAATCATAAACAAAATTAAATTTGTTGCTGAACTATGATTTACATCAATTAGGAAGAATTAGATCCTTATGAAAAAAAGATATTTGACTCAATTTATGTGAAAAATACAGATTTTGAATAAGTTGAAAATTTGGTTTGTTTGAGAAATCAATAAAATTTGGATTTATATATAATTTTTCTATACCACTGAAGATATGTGAGATTTCGAATTATCATGGATGATGGGTAAGCTTTTGAATTGTTTTTTTCATAATTTACTCAGAATATTTTTATTATTTTATGATGAAACTGTGTTGTTTATATTTTATAATGGATCTCTGTTTCATTGTATGTTTTAAACATCATTTATCTGTCTGAAAATAATAAATTTAATGAACATTTCGGCCCCCCTGCCCTGCGCCATCCCCTAAAAGATGGAGGTCTCTCCAGAAAATCACTAGAATGCATCCCCCCCAATTTTTGTGTCACAAAATTTTGTGAAAACATTAATTGTTTGGTGCAAATGTGTCTTTTGCACTGTTAAATGCCTTAATTTCACTTAGAACAAAACATGGGCTTCAAAGTAGAGAGAAGCTGCATATGAAAATGGTTACACCTAATCAAGAACCAGCCAATGTTTGTAAGAAAAATTTATCGACAAACTGGAGCATCTTTAACAAGGCATCTTTGCATGTTTGAATTAATACATTGTCCAAAATAACTATTACTGCATATGGTATTGTCCTTTAAAGAGATCCTCTTAACAGATAAAAGAAATGGAACTATTTGAGATTTTCGACTTCCAATGCCTATAATGATGCAAGAGTATTTTTGGGGGAAAATTTGTGTATAAATTTTAGTCATATTGTTGTTTTGACATTACATGTTCCACTTTAATGACCAAAGAAACGTGACAAGATTGCAAGCTAGAGCCCCCTTAAGTAAATAACTGTAATACAAGCATATGATGCCAATGAGTCCACCACAGAAGACAAAAAACAATAATATATTAACCATTGTAAACTAGATAATTGTTACAATAGTTAGTTGCAACTCATTAATCTCCTCATTAAATTTACCCCATCCCCTAAGATCTGGAGCCTTCCTTTAGTTTGTAGTAGCAAGCCTGCAAGCAATTTAAACAGAGAAGGGCGCTCAAGCTTAAGCCACTCATGGAAACTTCCAACAAATTAAGGGAAGGCTCCTTATCTCAGGGAAGGGGGTAAATTTAATAGGAGAGATTAGTCGGTTACAACTAATTATTCTAATAGCTAATTTATTAATGTTTGTCTCCTATGGCGGCCCTATTGGCATCATGTACTAATAATAAAGTTATCTATATAAAGAGCTCTAGTCTACAATCCCAACACATCATTTCCATCATGATGATGGATAACATGGCATAATCAAAATGCCAATATAACTCACAGTTTTATAAAGTTGTAATGAATGTTTCTGGATTTGACTGTGTAAAAGTTTTCCTCATCAACATTTCAGATCACACTCCATGATCCATCATCAAGATCCAGAGAGCAAGAGAAGAGTTTTATAAAGTCTTTTTCCCAAAAGTTACTTTTCAGTCATAATATAACTA
Organism: Cunninghamia lanceolata; assembly: GCA_027924645.1. Taxonomy (NCBI): domain Eukaryota; kingdom Viridiplantae; phylum Streptophyta; class Pinopsida; order Cupressales; family Cupressaceae; genus Cunninghamia; species Cunninghamia lanceolata. The sequence continues at coordinate 3,579,727 of BSBN01000378.1, read as the reverse complement.
GTCATGTCATTGATGATATGTTACCATTATTGAAGGAAGCACGTGCACAGATTCTCCTAGTGCTGAACGGATAGAATGCTTGATTAGACACTCCTATGCATCAACAATAGTATATGCTGCTACCCAGAATTAGTTTGATCATTGATGTTGTTGAAAATGGAAAATGCAGCTTGACCAAATGTCATTTGGTAATTAGTTGAGGATTTGTGTTATCAGTCCTGTACATAAGGCCAATGGGAGCAAGGCATGGAGAAGAAATGTCAAGCAATATAATTACTTCCAAAATAATAAAGTCAAGCCTGTAATCTACAGTACATTTACCAAACGGGTGCTCTCCAAGCAATCTATAGTACTGAAAGCAAGACATGGTCATTTACAAATCTTACGCCATCCAATAAATTCAGATTAGATCATTTCAATGCTTCACAAGAGCTCAAAGTTTTCCTGTGTCCATTTATCCAGCATGGTTGGAGAGGAATGAACTTATTGCAATCTCACAAGGGTAACAAAAGCATGGAATATATAACACATGTATATGATAATTTCTGACTCAACTGCAAGCTTTTTCAAGAAAATAAAGCATGAAATCAACTCAGTTATAGTAAATTTTCCAAAATTGAACTTTAGAAAGAATTCACCATGAGCTCCAATCAGCTAGCAATTAGATATTGCTCTCCAGACCATGTCTGTCCAGGCTCTAGTTCCACCTTTCCAATCTGTTTCAAGGCAGTCAGATATGATTGAATTGTGAGTTTACAATACTCTAGGTTTTGCTTCTAATCATTTTGGACCTCTATGTACAAAAAAAAGCTATAACATTAAACAATTCCTAGTCAACCATACCTTGGCATTTTCAACACACACAAAATCTTTGTAACAAGCTTCCATTTGCAAATGAGGATTCCACAGTACAGCATCTCCCCAACTACATGAATGCTCAATTAAATGTGCATAGCGAGTTATACTGTAAAAGAAATAGAAGCAAAAAAGATGTATGTATATGCAATAAATTGCTAAAGCTTCGTTGTGTTATACTTCATATAAAATAGAGAACTGTTTCACCATTCGAAACATTTTTGAGTGGCGAGCAAGAAAGTGTTTCTTACTTTTTGTTTTCAATAGATATGGTATTACCGAGTCCATTCTCAAGCAGCAGCTTGTTTGGTGCGTCAAGATAAATACAATCCACAAATCCTGGGAAATTTACAATTTCCCTGTCTCCAACAAGAAATAGCAGAAAGTACCATCAGAAGTATACAAGAATATCTACTTCTGGCATATAAGGAAACACAATTGTACACATGCAGTGATGCATTTTAGAAGGCTTGCACTCTATTTCTTGAAGAGTATCGGAGTATTGAATAAAAATCATTTTGTATTTTTGCATTATTGTTATTTCTATACTATTTTTGCTTTGCTTAGTCCCACCTTTCCTCCACGCCCTCAATGGGATTTTTTGGATCTGGAAACTTGCTCAAAGTCTTGCAACCTTTAAGTCCCTTAACTAATGCACCTGTGACAGATGCCTGCAAAAGACAAATGCTAAATTGTTCACGTACTGCTCTTGAAATTTGTTAATGAAACACAATGTTTTTCAACCATGAAGCGAATATTTCCTGTTGAAACTGAATATCAAAAATTATGGAATCATGTTTCAGAGTCAACTTCCAAATAACATACAGATTTACTTGATAGACGAGGACAATCTCAATACAAGGATTGTATACAGCCTGTGACAACTGAAACAAATACTTTTCCGCACAAACTTAAGCTGCTCTATGGTTATGGAAACTCAAATATCTATTTTAGATGAATGCATATTTTCATGAAGAAACCTAAAAGTTTAAAATTTCACCATCCAAATGGAATGACAAAAAAGGGTAACACATAGTTGCATGTCCTGTAATATAAAATGGAAGTTGTTGATTTAAGCATTATCAATCAAATTGAGATGATAAAAGCCATGTTGAGATGAATAGGGCACTATTTGCGACCAATATGACTTGCAGAAGCACCCTTTAGCCAAATTACACAACAAGCTAAGACGTCTTCTTCAACCAAAGAGATCCAGTGCAGCATGGATCAAACAATCTGTACTTCTTAAGGACCAAAGATTACCAACTCGAACATTTACTTTAAAAAAAGTCTGAAGAAACTGATACTTCATCTTAAAGTTTTATCTCTGAGATTTTCTTTCATCATTTTTCTGTGGCAATATCCGACAAGACATGATGACTGTAAAAATATAGATAATAACTTCAATTTCAAATAGAAGTATGCCATGCATAGTTACCATGACATCTTGGATTCTATGTGAATACAACAGATAAAAAAGTATCTGAAACTCGACATTTTCGGGGTTGAATTTTTACATATTGAAGATGTATTCTTGTATTCTCTTGGGGTTGTGCACTTTTACATTTTTGTGGTTAACCCACTTTATATTTCATATTTATGTTGTTTGGTTAATTTCCTAATTTCTATGTGGTGCTTTAGCCTTTAGGTACTCCCCTCATTTTGTTATCTTTGCTAGCTATGTCCCTTTGACCTGTTTTGGCCACTCATGGCCATTAATACAATTTCATTTCATAGAAATCAAGAGAATTGAGATCATAGTATATTAAATAAAAGATAGTAGTCGATCTTTAAAATGATTACTTGTGAACGCTTTACTCTAAAAGCAAAAGAGACTAAGAAAACCTGGACAGAAGGCTTCATACACGGAAGTATGTATGCAGTGCAGCAGTGAAAGAAAATGCCTTATTGTCAGTATTTTTTATCATCAATTCCGTGGAGAGTTTATCCGAATCCACTGAGACCTGCAAATCATTTGCCATCCAAATCATTTGTTAAAAAACTTGGTAAGAAACTCCAAAATGACCCAGAAGCAAGCAGACAACATTCCATTTTTCAACAGCATAAACCCTATCCCCTCCCTTCTCCATCATAAACTAAAGAAAACAGAAGGAAAAATACATTAACTACTTAAATCTTGTTTCTAGAATATACTTGAAATGAAAATTTCATCATACAAATGAAAAGGCAAGACATTAATGTACAAATTCTGACCAGTCAAGCCAGCAGCTCACCTTATATGTTGCCAAAAATTTGAAATCCCACATGGCATGAGTATAGGTATTGTCTTTCAACTCTAAAGTTACAGTTGGAATCCCTTCCAAATTAGAAGATGAGGCAACTGACCATGTCATATTCCGTGCAAAGCCATGCTGTGGAACAAAGTTTCAATTAATGATCAAAATAATTGTCTGGACTCTGGCAATCCCTGAAAATAGGATACAACAATATGAAAAAGTCTACAGAGAGATCAGATAGACATTGTTTGGACATCTTCAAATTCTTTGTTATAGAACCATGTGATACCCACAAATTGATACATAAAACATCATTCAAACTGGGTAATTAATACTAACAAGAGTTATAAATCAAATTCATGGTAGAATCAATATCTTAAAGAGAACAAAATAAAAACAATACATTATACAGAACAATAAGAAGAACACTATACATAGATGCTCTGCAAAAAGAACCAAGGAACATATAACCACTTTATCTAAGCTTACTGTCTTGACCAAATGAAGAAACTCGGTTTCTGCTCATTAGTTCTTAAAACCACATTATTTCAGCCATCATAACAGCAAGAAGAACACAGAATTGCAGAAAACATATAGTCAAGATATGCTTTGATTTATGGATCTTCAAAAGATTCATTAAAGGAACATAGCTGCCATTAATTACAAACATAACCAGCAAAAACAAATAGAATTTATAGCTGATATGGTGGTTGTACTGCTGTAATAAGTTCATTCTCAAGTATGAAATGGTTGAATCAGAGATATTATGAAGCTGAACTGAGTTGCTACATTTCTCAAACATGTGTTGTACCTTGGACATGAAATGTTACATAAGTGGAGGGTAGACTTAAGGTTGTTTTTCGATAATGATATGTCCTCTACTGCTGCTCTGATTAGCAGTACAGGTTTTCACACATCACCCCATTGCAAATGGGGGCCCACCCTTTTTCTCGCTTTTTGTCTTAGTTTTGTTTTAGTGTTTTGGTTTTCCTTGAGTCTCTAGGTTTGGTAGTATTGATTTGTCCAAGTTTCGCCAAGCTCTTGCTCAAAGCCATGAAGTGATTGAAGAAATTGCCTAAGGGATGGATATTCAACTGAGGAATCCCTATGCTGATGTAGAGGCAAATTGGATGGGGAAAGATAAACAAACTTGACAATGTTCAACTACACTTACAAGCCCAAAATCAGAGATTTTCATGCAAAAGTGGGAACAGCAGAAAGAAACTCCAGTATCATCATGGAAATGTTGGTTTGGGATGTCAGGGGACCCATTCCATCCATTGGCCAAGGTACATTGGACTTCGGGTTGGTACTTCCTTCACAAACCACCCAAAATGGCTTGTAGCCCTTCAAAAAGACCACAGACCTAATAACTTTTGACTCAGACCTCCAAACCCAGATCTTAGACAATCAGTAGATACCCATTATGGCCCTCTATCACATATCCCAAACTTGGCATAGGTTGTTTTGGACGGAATATCTCAACCAATAACCCCTGTCAGTGGCCTAGAGCCCCAATTAGGCCAAAATTACAAAGAGACTACCAAATAATGCAAGCCCAGAACTTAACCAAGGGTTTGGACACTTAGAATGCATGCTAAAACAAAGGATTTTGTGGGTTTTAGACTTCTACCTTCTGCTGTTCCAAGAATTACCTCTTAGGTTCCTTCAAATGGCTTAATACATAGTCTTATTAAGCCTTTCTTAACAAATCTTGCACAAATCAATCCTTCCACTCCTGCAATCAATCAAAACACTCAAAATACAAATGAATACATCCATCCCACTGGTCTTATGGCCTTGAAAGACAGTGGGATGGTCAATGCCTCATCGTTGGGAGCAAACCCTTATCTAGGTTTTTATGGGACTGTTTTTAAAGAAAACCTTATAACTTTCTACCACAGGAGTTTCAAAGCACCAAACTAGATTCAAATGAAAGCTAACTCCATGCTCTAACTTATCAACCCATGAAAAAGTGGAAACAACCTTGTACCTTTGTACAGTACGGACTGTAGCAGCAAAAAAAATCAAAAAATGCAGATTTTCAGCAACCTGTTTTTGGGAAAACACTCATAACTTCCTCTAGACAGCGTGTGGAGACCTCTAACTAAACTCAAATGAAAGGTAAGACACAGGGCTTTCCAAAAAGTCCAACCTCACCTTCTAATTCATCCGTATACGAAAGTTATGGACGTTATAGCAGCAAAAATGCAGAAAATTCTGGAAAATAACAAAAGGACAGCAGAGAATGGCATTTTTATTGCTTGAAACTTCTCCTCTTCATACAATCAACATTGTAGGGCTTTAAAAAGCCTTCCCCAATCACCTTTTGATGGTTATAAAGTAGTTTAGGTTGATGGAACTATTTCAACCATTGAATTCCCTTTTGCAACTACTTCTGTGTTTAGGACAGCAATTGTCCTGTTTTAACATTGAAACTAATTACAAGTTTCCAACATAATGCATCGATGGTTTATGACTTGTCAACACCCTTGACAAAGTCATTAAACCTTTGACATACCTTCCTAACAATTTGACATGCCTTTACAAGGCTTACATCATGAAATATATGACTGCCCCTATATGCCTCAACAAAGGCTTACATAAATGACTTATTGCAAACTACCTATTACACCTTAAAACTACTCCATCATACCATGACAACAATAGATATTTGGACATAGTCCTTATTACATGGATGGTCTTCTAGGACCTTATTAGAATTAACAAAACAAAAATGAACATCAAACCAAATCATGAAGTTGAATGCCTCATGGAGGCCACCTTGTGTTAGGTGCTCTTGCACCATATGCCTTCATCCTGATGCATGTCTCTGAAATCTTGAAATTGACTAAGTCTGATGTCCTGAAGTCTAATGTCCTGAAACCCTGAAAAACTAAGTCTAAAATCTGGTAGATCCTCAAAAATCTAGAATCTGCATGTTAAATCTCATGGATCCGAGACCTATCTCAAACATCTTGACAATATATTTCAAAATACAAACATATACTTAAATATATTTTGAAATATACGTGATTTCAGGTACTGAAAAAATGGCTAAGTAAGAAAAAATCACAAATTCTAGGCTCATGAGGAAAATGCGAAATTCCAAGCCATCATGAAAAGTGCGAAAATTCCATAACATGATGAAAAATGCGATTTCCTCCAAGGAAAATTCCATGACTTAATGAGAATTGCGATTGACTTTATGGAAAGTGCAATTTGGATTTTTCCAAGACAATAGGAAATTGCGACTTGGAAAATTCCTTGACAACCTTCAAAATGTGAAATTCCAAGCCATCATGAAAAGTGCGAAATTCCTTGACTATTCAAAAGTGCGACAGAGATTTATTCCAGAGGAGGCAAAAAGTGCGAAGTGAACTTGTCCAAGGGGCACTCAAAAGTGTGAAATCCAAAATTTGCGCTAAGGATTTGTTGAGGAGGTCACCAAAATTGCAAAATTCCAAGGCATGTCCAATTGTGCGATGAAGAGATTTATCCAAGACTCAACGATGGAACATGGAACTTATCCTAACAATGCCAAAAAGGAGAAATTCTATGCCTTAATGAATGAGTGATGAAGAACCAATCCAAGAGATGTTAAAATATGCGAAATTCCATGGGTGAATGAAACATGCAACCTAGATTCTATCCTTCATCCAGTGAAAAGGGCGCAAATTTGGATACCAAATGGAATAATCGCCAATTCCGCACACATAAGGAAATTGCGACACTTTCAAAGGAAACATCAAAAGTCATCAAAATTCTTATGAATAAGGAAGAAAGTCACAAATTTTGACAAGTGAAAATTTCGCAATTTCCATGCTATAGAGGAAATTGCGCCACTCTTTTGGATCTCATCAAAAAATCAATAAAAATAAAAAATCCTCAAGTGTTCTTCGAAAATGTTAAGGAAAACATTGAAATGTTGCAAAGAAATCATAGAAATCAATGAAGAAGAACAAGCATCATGGAGAAGGAATATCGCAAATTCCATGCTCATGTGGAAAATGCGACAAAATCAAATGCTCAAGATTCTAGTCCAAAGTGAAAAGATACATCGAAATCCTCCTTGAAATACATTGAAAAATCCTTTAAAATACTTGAAATTTGTGAAAAGCTCCATTTGAAAATCATTTAGAAACACTCAGGAGATACAAAAGTTTCAAAGGAAAATCCACTCCAGGAAAATTCGCAAAATCCATACTAGGCTGGAAATTGCGCTCAAATGGTGCAAATTCCAGAGCTAAGTGGAAATCCCGACATTCATTTTGCATTAAGAAATTGCGCCACCTTCATACTTGCCTCCTTCGCCACCCTCATGAGGAAGAATTTTTTGTGAAATTCAATCAATAGCTTTCAACTTCTGATATGCATTTATGAACTTGACTTAAACGTTTTCAAATACTATGACTTGTTAATTTTCATCTTGCAGTTATTGGAGAATCCGGAGGCGAGCTATGCAGAGGAGCATCCTGAGGATCAAACTCATTCATCAAGCATCCAAAGAAGGCGACATCACCGGAACACCGCACTTCATCGAGACATCATCGAGTTCACCATCATCCTACTTCCAGAATAACTTCATCGCCGGAGTGAAAGAATTTCATCATCCATCTTGCAAGCTCCATCATCTAAGTATCCAGAAGATCATTTCCACATTCAAGAGCTTCCCATTTCATGCACCAAAAGAAGATCAAGAGCAAATATCATGAGGTCTACTCCAAGAATTCACGCCCAAGTCATCTCCTCTACTTCAACATCCAGAGTAAGAATCCTACACAAGCATCACAAGAAAAGTCAATCGAATGAGCAAGATTATCAATAAAATCCACAAATTACATCCAGAAATGTAAGAAATGCAAAGACAACAACAAGGAGTGAAGAACAAGGACAAGTTCCCAAATTCCATGTTTGAGAAGAAATAGTTCCAGAAGTGGAAATTCAAGTTCGAAGACTCGTCCAAGAAAGAAGATAAAATTTGGGAATAGCACAAAAATTGGAAAAATATTGAAAATCAAGCAAATTTGCTCAAGAAATGCTCAAGTGGCGTCTATACATCATCGATCAATCAAAGCTCGCCATGTCACTTGTCCATGTTCAATGTACATGCAACAAAGTCCAAGAGAAAGGGGACGCCCTATGTAGAAGATTCCCAGAGATTCCAACATGTCATGCTTATCACCTTGGAAAACGTGTCTTCATTGCCTTTGGGTTTTTATGTACACGGGTTGTGTCAACTTTTACTTTTTACTAAAAATAGTTGGTTGTTGTAACTAATTGCTGATGTGGCAAAATCTCGGCCATCGATTGCTCAAATCAATCTTGGCCCTTCATTGTATTTTGAGGACTATAAAAAGGCTCATTCACCTCATTTGCAATCATATACATTAGATCAAAGTAGAGTAGGAGTAGAGTAGAGGAAGCTCTTAGAAAGTTGGAGAGAGCTTGAAATTGTTGTAATCACTTCCAAGATTAATGCATTTCTCATTGAAGCTTGGTGACAATTGTGTTGTGTTGGAACGTGGCATGGTTTCTATTGTGACCTAATCACACATCGCCCCATTGCAAATGGGGACCCCCTTTTTTTTGAGCTCTGATGCTTTGCATTGAGTTTTGGATGATGTCTTAGATTTATTTTATGAAGTCAGTAGTGTTTGAGTCCTATAGTTCCCTGATGACCTGATCCTAATGTTCTGAGATCTTGAAAATGACTAAGTCTGATATCCTGAAAATCCTCAAAATTGGCTAAGTCTGAAATCTAGTGGATCCCTCAAAATCTAGAATTTGCATGTTAAATCCGGTGGATCCAAGACCTATCTCAAACATCCTGAAAGGTATATTGAAAAATATTTAAAGTATAAACTTATACTTAAATATATTTTTCAATATACCTTACCCTGGGGACTTACATTTCTACGCGCAAAATTGCTCTAAGAGGTTAGGCGCATTTCTCCACTTGCAGTAACTCAAAACTCCGCCTAGAACTCAGGGCGTATTTTATCATCCAAGGAACCTCAAAGTTGCGCCTTGAACCAATGATGCTAGAAGTGGTGAAGAAAATTGGCGCCTTGAAGAGCTAAACTCCCTGAGTCACCTTGCAATTGATTAAAGTCTAAAATTCCCTCATTTTGAGCTAGGCGCATTTTCATACTTTGATCATCATCTAGGGCGCCTTGCAAAGGAGGTCTATGAGCAACATCAAGTAAGGCGCAATTTCTTGCTTCTACAATCACCTTTGAGCGCCTAGAAAACTAAGTGTTTGTAAAGATGAATTTGAGCGCCTAACACCCAAAGGCACATCTATTGAAACTCCACAAGAGTTTAGATTCATGAAAATAAAGTAAGTATCCTCCTAAGAGATAAGGTGCCTTTTCTTGTCTCCACCATCCATTTTTGCGCCTGGAGGAGAATGAGCTTCAAATCACTTCCAATAATAGCGCCTAGTGTTAGAAGCCTCCAAATGACTAAAATTTGCTAAGGCTAGGAGCTTATTGTCACTTGTAACATCATAGAAGTGCGCCTAGGAGGAAGGAGATTCAACATCATGAATCAAGGCGCCCTTGCCATCAAAACAACCTTACATTTGCGCCTAAGATGAAGAAGACTTTCGTAAACATTTAAGCATTGAGTAATAAGCATGAAGACCTTAGGCGCAATTTTCAACTCATTTTACCTTTTATGAGCGCCTAACTTGGAGAGAACACCTATTAGCATCAAGGCGCCATTTCCTACTTAGAACATCACATATTTGCGCCTAGGCATGAGGAAGCTTAAAACCATGAATTTTGATATTGAAGAAATCAACTAAGTGATCTAGGCGCTCTTTTTATCTCCCACAAACTCAATTTGCGCCTCAAGTGCAAAGCCATGATCTCATTTCATCAAATGGGCACCTAGGTAAGGAGGGTCATGATAAGTCATCTTCGATCATTTGGAACCATAAAAATAGCAAGAAGACCCCAATTAAGCCTAGGCGCATTTGTCTGTCTCTCCACACCTTAGAAAGCGCCTAAGAGGAAATTGCATCCAATGACACCATTGATTAAGCGCCTTGAAAGAATGAACCATCATAAGTCATCTTCAATGGTTTGAGAACATAAAATGTCAAGTATAAAGCCAATTTAGCTAAGGTGCAATTTTCCTCCCTAGAAACCTCAAATTGCGCCTTATGGAAAATGCATCAATTTCCCTTAGGTAGTGGGTGCTTAGAAGGAAGAAGTCATTCTAAGACATGTTTAACCATTTAGAATTGCAAAATTGCAAGAGTAAGGGCATTTAAGTCTAGGCGCATTTTCCATCAATGCCAACCTATTTTGGCGCCTAGGAGGAAGGTGCATGAAATGACATCTTTGAATGATTTCCCTAAGGGATATAACCATTTTAAGATCTATCCCATTGCTTGAATCATTAAAATGTCAAATTTAAGGTCAATTTGAGCAAGGCGCACATTTCCACTTTCACATACCTTAATCTGCGCCTTGACTTGGAGGAGTTAGTTTATGTTTTGAAAGATTTCTATGTGTTTATATGATTCAATATTTGTCAATAGTTTAATATGTGGTTTCCTCTGTGTTGTAGTCCAGAAGGGATGGAGTTAGGAAGTCATTCAAGGAACCAGCCATTTGGAGTCATCTTCAAGTGAAGAATGAGGTTAGAAGGCCATTACTAAGGAAGTGGACATCATATAGCTGCTCTAAGAGGTAACTTCAAGTCTAACATGTTGACACTCTTCATCAATGACATCATGTTGGATCACATCAAGTTCAAGGTCAACATGGCAAGTGTACTACTTCATCTTCATCAGTTGCATCAAACATTTCAAAGACATCCATCAAGCTTCAAGTTCTTTCATACAACTTCAAGTCTCCAAGAAGTCTCCTACTCCTGTTATGAATGAATCATCATCATCATTTCCTACTCTTTCCATGAAGTATCATCAGAGAAGATCAACTTACACCCTGCAAGAAGAAGAATAACAGAGTTAGACAAATGAGCTACAAGCATCATACATATTCAACTTACAATGAACAAGGCAAAGATTAACAAGATACATCCCAAGTGTTCAAGTTCAAAGTAATTACATTGAAGACATCACAGATGATACAATTTGGGAATATGCCCATAGAGCAAAGTAAATAAACAGTTGAAATCCACAAGTATGCTGAGGTGGCACCTATGTGGCATGTACCTATCATCATTCAATCGCAATTCGCCACATCATATGACTACATTCAATGCATTTACAACAAACAAGAAGTTAAAGAGGACGCCTATATGGAAGATGCTCTAAAGATTCCATCTTATCCTTATCTTCTTGGAAAACGTGCCTTCATTGCCTCTTTTATGTACTAAAAATAACAAGTTGTTGTAACTACCTGCTGAGGTGGCATGATCCTGGCCCTTGGCTACATGAATTGATCCTAACCTTTCATTGTAACTCTGGACCTCTATATAAAGGCCTTGTTGCCTCATTTGTAAAGTCAGTAGATCAAATAGTAGTTTGTAGGAGTAGAGTAGAAGAGACTCGAAATTCTCTGAGAGTACTTGAAGTTGTTGTAAATATTTCTCAAGATTAATGCAAAGACATTGGAGCTCGTTTGGTGTTAAGTGTTGTCTTGTGGAATAACATGGTTTCTTGTATTTTGATGAAATGGAGAGATGTTTCAAGTAGATTAGAAGTTCATTGATGTAATGTATGTTGTGTTGGATATTTGATCAACTCCTAGCTCGTGCTTTTGACATTCATCGTTGGTGAAGTGTTGTGTAAAGCTAGTCTGAGCTTTATTATAATTTGCATAAGTTCGATTGTGGATGCTTGTTTGAGCTACACCGACTAATGGGTGCTTGTATAAGCCTTCATGATTTAAAAACTTTTCACTATCCTTAGGAGATTGCACCAACTTCATGTAGTTGTAGGCATATTCGGCGAAGTGGAGTTAGGTTAATCAAGGAGTTTGTCTATTCATGCATCATCATTGCTTCATTGACCTTAGATTAGTTTCTTTAAACCTTTATCTTTTTCCGTTTATTTGTTATTGAGACATTGTACATACATCATCCACACCGAAAAGAGAAATAAGCTAAGTGAAGTATGAAGAAGTCTGTGTAAGTCCCTTTGTGATTATCAGCAAGATCACATGTATTCACTGAGTCTATCCACTGCACATCATGAATAAGGAACCTTGAAGTTGTCTCACTGGATCACATAGCTTAGCCTTTGAGAGACTTTACTCAAGAGAGAGTTGGATACTTAGTGTTTTACTCTATTGTTGTGTTGTCTAAAAACAATCATCAACAGTTTCTTATTTCTCGAAGATAATCTAGATGTGTTTCCAAGTAGAAGTAGAATAAGATTAGAAAGTTCATTGATATAGTGAATGCATTGTGAAGATATTTGATGAATTCCTAGGTTCATACTTTTGATGATTTGTCGCTAGCAAGTCATTGTGCAAAGTTAGCCTGAACCTCAACTTATTGCAATAGTTCGATTGTCAATGCTTGTTTGAGTTGCGCCAATTGTGGGTACTCAAATGTGTGTTTGCAAATATGAAAATCCTTAGTCATCCTTGGGAGATTGCACTTGTTCTACGTAGTTGTTGAATTCATCATGGCGAAGTGGAGCTTGTTATAAGGAATTTGTCTATCTTGGCATCATTCATTGTCTCATTGTCCTTGGAAGTAGAGTAGATTCTCTCTAAACCCTTGACCTTTTTGCATTTTCTTTGTAGAGTGGAATTAGGAGGTTTCCATCCATGAAAAGGAGTAACAAGTCTAGTGAGTGAAGAAGTAAATTCAGCGTAAGTCCCTTTGTGTTCACAGCAAATCACATCATACATATACTGAGTCTATATCCAACATATTGTCAAGACCTGACATCTGGAACCTTGGAGTTGTCTCACTGGATCACATAGTTAAGCCTTTGAGAGACTTTGTTCAAGAGAGGATAGAATACCTTAGTATTTTATTCTGAGTTTGCATGTGCATAAAAAACACATCAACAGATATGTCCTCTACTGCTGCTCTGATTAGCAGTACAGGTTTTCCAGTGATGATGAAAGTCATAAGTTATATTTATTATTTAAGAGTTTGTCAACTGTTCCAGAGCTATGATGAATCCCCATAATGGTAATACTGATGTAGTTTTGCCACGATAGTTTCAATGTAGATGTTATAAAGATGTATCAAAAAGAAGTATTGTTAATAGGTGGGACACAGATTGTATTTACTCGGATTCGGTGACCATCACCAACATCACATCCTCCTTTAGTTGGCTATCATACCTTGGATTTTGGTCCTCCAAATATAGATGTATTGTATATTGCCAAAATGTTCTCAAAGCATACTCTCAAATAGCACACGTCACATTTCCTTCTTTTGTTTCTAATTTTATTCTTATCTCAATATCTGTGGCAGTATAGATTTCCAATATGAAGACCAAAGAGAGCTCACTAAATTCACAAGGAATTTCACATTACATGTGATGAGTTTGTGATATATCATTGAAAAGCACTTGTGATGTAAAATGCAATGATACATTGTATATTTTCTAAGTCCGGTTTGTTGTGGGGCATGTTTGGATCCGAGTCCAGTATGTGAGGAGCTTCAGCCAGGGTGCAGTCAGATGCCTGTGGGTTCATCCAAGACAAACCCATGATGAATCCGGCAGAACCCAACCCAGAAAACATCTTTTTCTAAAAAAAATTAATTTTTTAATTGTTTTTATACTGTTCTGAGGCAGTCTATTCTGCTTTTGTCCCGAGTGGCAATCTGTTCTACTTTTGTGGCTGAGTTAGAGTGGCTGGAGAAACCCTGCAGGTTCAGTTGTGTCCTTCAGCAGCAAGGCCGAGAATTCCTTTACCTGTGCAGAGATGTATGAGCTGGCATTGAGCTTGACCAGCGGGAGATAGAGTGAAAAATATTAAAAAGGCAGTCAGTGATATTAAATAATAAAGGCATTCACTAAAGTGACTCAAGTTTCCAAACATGTAAGGCGCAGATTCATTGCAGAGAGCTTGGAGTGCATGTACACCATCCCATATTATATGTTTGACAGGAAATTTGAACCACTTTAAGAAATTCTAATATTAAAAAGCAGGGATGATAAATTTATTTAGTTTAATATTTTAAATTTAATATTTTTAAAATTTCATAAAATATATTTCAACTTTAATATTTTTAAATTTAATACAATTATATTTTAACTTCAATATTTTTATTTTTTTTTTGATTTGCCGATAAGGGCGTGGTTCGGTGGTTAAGTCGCTCGGTTGTAGTGGCGGCCACCAGAGTTCAAACCCCCACTGGGCCAATGAGCTCGCAGGCTTTACACCTTCGTTGGGCCAATGAGCTCGCGGGTTTGAAGTGTTCTTGCTAGGGGATGAGGTCCCCCGTGTTGTGGCCTCACCGGTTCATTGCTCCGGGCAAAAGCATTCGCGTGGAGCCGAAGGGCATGTCGCACCAGCGTCGCCGGCCACATTAAAAAGTTTACCAGGCGCATTTTTAAAAATATATATATATTTTATTTTTTTTTGCTCTGTGAATGAGGCTTTAAGGGAGCCAGACCCCATAAAAAAGAGTCAAAACCAGAAAAATTATCAAAACAGGGTTCTCAGAATGAGGGCCTTACATATATATTGCTTTTGCATAGATATTACATGCCAAAAAAGGAGTTATCAATCAGTTTCCATCAACCTTTAAACAGTCCCAACTATAATTTGATACGTACATAAACTATTAGCCCTACATACATTAACTACTATCATGTTTTGATATCACCTTACCCCCTGTCCCTGCATCTTCACCCTTCCTCTACATCACTCTCCTCAACCAAGGCACTGGTTTCTACATCTCCAACCCAGTCCACTCCTTCCGAATCTGCGAGACCAGCCACATTATCTTCAGGAACCCAACTCCCCATCTCGCTTCATTCCTCCTGAGTTCTTTGAGTTCTTCACACACACCAACCGTCAAGATGACAAATGGTATCCAAGGCCCATTGTATGCCAGGAAGATAGTAGGCCAAATCCCCTGTGTAGGGTTAATGCCCGGACCAGGCACCGCCATATCTAAGACCTTCTATAACCCCCCCACCCCCCCGCCAAGTGGACTTAATCAAAGTAGAAGCCAGCTCATAAACTATGTCCTTGGACTCACCCAGGTCGAGCAAAACAGCAACGAACATGGATGCAATTTCTGAATTTACCCTATACTTTTGCTTAAAATTCATGAATGTAGAGCCCAGGACCATACCTATTGCATGGAGTCCAACCGGAGACTTCACGTTGAAAATCTTCTTCAGCCAAAGGTCTGTGATTTCCCCGCAAAGCCATCTACCTTTTCCAATGCCACCGTCGACTCCATCTTTCCATGGCAAAAGAAATCAATGCTACCATTAATAAATCGGCCATCTGCCCTTCGCATGCCCTGACATGAGTGTCTCTTAACTCCCTCCAACGACTCCGGACGAAGACAGTGAAATTTGCAAGAAGGGATTAGTGAATTGATGAGTTTGGAAGGGTTTAGAATGCTCTAAGTGACAAAACCTCTTACTAGCATTCCCAAGCTGCCGGATATCACTAAGACACATGGACATCACCACCCAACATCTAGGATGTGTCTTCAAATTCATAAGCATCTCAAGATTTCACTAAGTGTTTAGGTTGATAGAGAAGACTTATCAAATGCGAGGAAATGAACATTAAGTGATGAAAATCCACATACCTCCCTTAAACCCGCCCTTGCTAGGCGGTCTTCATCCCCTTGCTTGGACTACATGTCCACCACAACACTTCATCCACCTATCACCTCTAGATCCGCTCAAAAGAATGTTATGAGAGTTGATAGGGTTAGCATTGAAATTGAAAAGTGAAAGTTGTTAAGGCAAGTTTAAAGGGGTTACATTGGCCATTCCATGCAACATCTTCGAGACCACCCTTCCTAGGCGGATTTCACCTTGACATAAGGATAAGTTCATCAAATATTCCAAACTTGTCTTCTAACCTCAATCAATCATTCACCAACATTAAGTTATGCAAAGACAAGTTTGGGAGATCATCAAGGTTAGAGGAATCAACTTTAAGACAAAGAATCCACACCATGCTCCCAAACCCACCCTTCTTGGGCAGCCTCAGGAAGGGGTCTTGGATTCTTCCATGTTCTCACATGCATCTCTCCACACAACACTCTCAAAACCGCCCAGGGTGAAAAATGATATAAGTTGCAAGTTTGTTTGATGAATGATCAAAATCACACTCAGGAGATGAGATAATTAAGGTCATTCTAGGAGACGAAGGTTTGAAAGTCACTAAGTCATGGAGGTGGAAGAAGAGTGTCAAGGTTAAGATAAAGATGTGTGCACATAGCAAAATCCTTACTACCTATCCAAACCCGCCCTTCCTAGGCGGTTTTCACTATGACAGGTGGACAAGATCATCACGCAACATCTTAATGTTTGCCTTCTCATTTCACAAACACCTCAAAATGACTAAGTCTTAAGCAAGTTCCAAAAGAGTCATCATGAGGAAGAAACAAGCATCAAATGAACGAGTTTTGAGCTAATTAGAGTTGTTGCTAAGACATTGCTGAGATTAATACAAATTCATTGTTGAGCTATTCATGGTGATATTGTGTTCTCTTTGCAAGTTGCATGGTTGCTAAGTACTCACTCGCATTCAATGTTTTAACTCAGCATATTTCTTTCAAAGTTTGTTAGATTTAGTTCGTGGGAGTCATTGTCTTTCGATTGCTTGGTGAAATCTTTATGTTCATACCTTTTATGATTTGTCGCTGGCAAGTTGTAGTGTAAGGTTAGTCTGAACACATCACAAGCTTCACTTCGATTGCTCATAGAGTAATTTGAAAACCTTTAGCTTATCCTTAGAAGATTGCATCACCTTTGTGGAGTTGTTGTCTCATGGCGAAGCAAAGCGTGGTTGAGATTTCCAGGAATTGATGATGATAGCTTGCACTTAGATTAGATATTCTTTCTAAACCCACGTCTTTTGCATTTTTTTTTAAGAACACTATTAAAAGTAGGACCAAGAGCTGAATTGCCATACCATAAGTTTATCATAGCGTGTAGCCTCGAAGCGATTGTTATAACCTGTGCGAGTTTAAACAGTATTTTCCTGCCGTTGAACACCAAAGTGTAAGTCCCTTTGTATGAAACAGCAAATCACATCTTTGCCCAACAAGCTATCCCAAATCAAGAAGATAAGGAACCTTGGAGTCTACTCAGTTGATCACAAACTTCAGCATCTGAGTGATTTTGTTCAAGAGAGGATAAAATACGCGAGTATTTTATGCTGCGTTGTCTGTGCAAGGAAAACACATCAACAAGACCTATCTCAAACATCCTGACAGTATATTTCAAGATATTTAAAGTATAATATCTAAACATATGCTTAATTATATTTTGAAATATACTGGATTTCAGGCACTGAAAAATGGCTAAGTAGTGGAAAATCGGAAATTCCAAGTGCTCATGAAAATTGCGCTCAAGGCGCACTCCAAGGGGAGCCTTGCATTATGCAAATCAACTTCATACACAACCACCCTAAAAGTCCGCTCAAGCACATTTGGAAGATGACTTGGTAATTGGTAAATTTGACATTATGCATAAGCTCTTAAAAAGTCTGCCCAAGGCACACTTAGAGGAGGGTCTTGCAGTTTACAAGCTTAAAATTCATACATAGGTATCTGAAATCTGCACTCCTAGGCGCACTTTCACCATACCCTTGTATAAAGCACTTCATACACACTAACATAAAATCAGCGCCTTCCCTACATATGCATACATATTGAAAATCAGCGCCAAGGTCATTGTGAAGTCGGCCTAGAAAGGGGTAAATCACAAGTCTTTAACATTGAAAAACAAGAAAAGGATGCTAGGGAGGCCGACCTAGTAAACTAAGTTTGAGGTGCTATATATGCAAGATCACTTCATCATCTCAAATCATTCATTTCAAAACAATTCTAGAGCAGATTTTTGCAGACCTTAAGCAATTTGGAGCAGAATTCTTAACAAGGGAGGCGAATTTGACAAGATGAAGTGTCAATTTTCCATTTTCACAAATTTCATCATTTTTGTCAAAATTGGCTATCCTTGTTTCCAAGGCGAGGTGATGGAAAATTGCATGTTATTGTCATTGGATTTATCTTAACTTGATGATCTCTTATTATCAAGAACTATGATGTGAATGATTTATGATGTTTCATTTTGCAGAGCAAGGTGGTTATTCCAAGGAAGGAGAATGGTAGGTGTCTACATAAAGATGGAGGAATATTGTCAAATTCGTCGAAGGAGATCATCCAGGAGCATTCAAAGAGGAAGACATCATCGCCACACGGAGGAATTCCTACATCAAGATCATCTAAGAAATTCCAAGTTCATCATCCTACTTCTGACGAAGACTTCATATGTCCGGAGGAGGAGCATCACTCCACTTTGCACGTCCAGGAGTTCAAGAGTCTAGTTCCACAGTCATCATGCGCTAGGCAGGAAAGAACCTTCACCATACACCAATCTACTCCAAAAGTCATACACAAGATAGTTTTCGACTTCCTGAGTCTAGAGCCAGAGTCCTGCACAAGAAGATGAGATGAGAAATGAGCATAAACATCATAAATCCATAAATTACACTAATGCATGGAAGACATCAAGAAATTCCAAAATTCCCAAGTTTTCAAGTTCGAGAAGCCAAGTTCCATAGGTGAAAATTCGAAGATTCAAAGACTACTCCAAAAGATACATAATTTGGGAAAATATTCCAAGCAGTGTGAACACAGGGAAAATAAAACTGGTTTGCTCAATGCTGAGGTGGCATATACACATCATCAAGCCTATCATGTCCTGCCACATCATCCATCCACATTCAATGTATTTACTACAAGGAGAAGCCAAAAAAGGCACTCATCATGAAGATGCTCTAAAGATTCCATTTCATGCTTATCATGTAATGTCCCCTTCTAGCAAGTCCGAAATTTCACAACCTTGCACACAATTTTGACTTAGAAAAGAGAACATTAGTACACAATTCTTTCTTATAATATCAACTTATTGCAATATCCACAAGAAATATCAAATTCATATATTTTTTACATCCCCCTTCTAGGGTTAAACACAATCAATATGCATTTCACATTTTTTTCCTCATATCCATTATGCATGAGCCTATACGTTAATCCAACCATTCATGCCATATGAGGTGATATGTTAGGATGCAATAGACCAATTTATTGCCATGGGTCCAATGTTTCTCTCCTTTGACTCGAGGGGTGAATAACTCACCAACTTTAGTCAAAGGCTTGTTATTTCTCTCCTTTGGCTCAAGGGGTGAATAGTTCACCAACTTTAGCCAAAGGCCTGTCCACTTGTCTCGAAGGGGTGACGTTGCACCAGCTTGAGACAAGGACCTATTCATTAAGCTCATCTTGAGCAGTACCCATGGTTAGGCCAATTACTCATCCTAATTATCAATTCCTTCATACGGAGTTGGTGGACTAACTATAGGTTCCTTATCTTATGTCATAGATATTATCCTTACTATCTCGTGATCCTCCTGGATCACGAGATGGTACAATTGATGGTACTATCTCAAGGATGGTGAATATGTGTATTCAATGTCTTACATTTTATTTTATTATGACATTCTATTCATTTATTCTATGATGCATTTTATCCTCTATTAGTATGTCATTTGATGACTGTTCTATATTAACATTCATTCTATGTATTATCCATTCCCATATCATTTATTCTATGATTCATAGACTGCCTTATTCTATCCTATCTATTATTTAATAGATTTCTTTATCTTATTTCCTGTATTAAAATTTCCAGCTGATAGGATATTAACTTGAATGAAGAGTCATACCTGGTAACGTTGATGGAAGGCCGGCTGTATTATACGCTGATATTAAATAATCAGAGTTCTGATTTCTTATTGATTCTTTGAGTGATAATAATCGCTGGGTACAATATAGAATATTTATAACTGTATCTTCCTCTTGTTCGATTTGTGTTTTGATTGATCTTTGATGGAATATTATTCGATGCTTGATGTGTTCCCTGATTTTTCCTTCCTCTCTGTTGGATGACGATTCACTTATATGGGGTTTCTCCTCCTTAATGGCTGATGATTGATGTGCTGGCAGATTCTATGATAAGTATTTGTTTTGAATGCAGTTGTATTTTGTTTTGTGTCTTCTTCGCCAATGATGCCCGAATTATGAAGCAAGTTTTTTCCTTTTATAACCCCGAATGGTTGCGATTCCCAAGAGTCGTCTTATTTTGACTCTCGCGCCTTTAGCGCTCAGGTTTGTTTATTGTTTGTATGAGCTTAAGGAATCCCCCGATCCCTCTAAGATCGTGCTCTTAATGATTTGTTTATTATTTTGCAATTTGTCTTTACTCCTTTTGTCTTATATGCCACGTCATTGTGTCTTAGTTTTTCTTGTCTCCTTGTAATAGCTTAACACTTAGCATTAGAAAGGTAGGAAATATGGTGAGTTGGACAAACATCATCAATGGATCTTTCCAATCTTTAATTGGAAAGCATCGAGACATGACAGGCCTCCCCTCTTGAGATTGCTTGTCCTCAAGCAATGTTTAGATTGGGATGACTAAGGATTTCTACTCCTTCCCATGTGGCATCATCCTCTGGCATATCCTTCCATTTTATCAGGTACTCAGAGATAGTTCTATTCCTTAATTTTCTTTCTCTTGTGTTTAATATTCCTTCTGGATCTAGGATCAATTGACCTTCATCATCGAGAGGTGGTAGTTCTTCACATGGAGTGATTGTTTGACCAAGCACCTTTTTAAGCCAGGAGACGTGGAATACATTGTGTATCTTGCTATTCATGGGCAAGTCTAGTTCATATGCTACTTCCCCTACTTTCCTTAGCACCTTAGAAGGTCCATAGAACCGGGGCTTGAGCTTCTCTGCACCACTAGTTTTTATAGATGATTGTTTGTAAGGTTGCAACCTTAGGAACACCATGTCTCCTACCTCGAATGATCTTTCCACACGTTTCCGGTCAGCATACACCTTTTGCTGGTTCTAGGCATGATGTAAGTTATCTTTGAGAACTCTCATAATGTCCTCATGTTGTTGAATGAAATCTTTGGCTTTAGGAACTCGGCTTTCTTGGAGAATTAGATTCCCGAATGAGGTAGCCTCATATCCATATAGAGCTTTGAAGGGGCTCATTCCTATTGACATGTGGTGTGTCGTATTGTAACAATATTCTCCGAGGTGAAGCCATTTGATCCATGCTTTTTGATGTCCGGTGACATAGTTTCTTAGATAGCCTTCAATCCATTTATTCACAATCTCTGTTTGACCATCTGTTTGTGGATGATAAATGGTACTAGGTGTTAGCTCGGTTCCGGACAATTTGAACAATTCTTGCCAAAATAAGCTCATGAAGCGGCTATCCTGGTCACTGACTATATATTTTGGTAGCCCATGTAATCAGAAGATTTCCTTGAAGAAAACCTCAGCTACCTAGGGGGCTTTATACTCGGAAGTTATGGCTATGAAGTGGGCATACTTTGTGAGCCTGTCTACCACCACATATATACAATCCTTCCCTTGTGTTTTCGGAAGGCCGGTTATGAAGTCCATGGAGATACTACTCCATTTTTGTTCAGGGATAGGTAGAGGTTGAAGTAACCCTACAGGATGAGTATGCTCAATCTTGTTTCTTTGACGTGTATCACATTCTTGTACATGCTTAAGTACATCACCCTTTAGACCTTTCCATGCAAATTTTTCTCTAACCTGTTTGTATGTCTTAAAGTATCCTTGATGTCCGGCCAAGGTATTATCATGAAACTCTTTGATGATTTTCTCCTTTAATTTGGATCCGGCTGCAACATACACTCTATTTTTGTAGAAGATTGGTTCATCCCTTATTCTAAAATCCTCATGGGGTATATTTCCTTCAAGTATGTTATTGGTGAGAGGGTCTTTGACATACTCGGCTATAATAATGCACCTCCAATCCGGTGAGATATTTGACATGGAGTATAATGATGGCCTTCTAGATAATGCATCAGCAACTACATTGTTCTTTCCTTTTACATAGGCAATGTCAAAATTGTAGGCTTGCAATCTACTCACCCATTTCTATTGTCGATCATTCAAATCCCTTTGTTTTAAGAAGAATTGGAGACTATTATGATCGGTCTTCACCGCAAACTTTCCACAAACCAAATATTGTCTAAACTTCGCTAGGGCATGCATAATAGCCAACATCTCTTTATCATAGGTAGAATATAGTTTTTCAGCGGGGGATAGCTTGCGACTCTCGAAGGCAATAGGATGTTTGTCTTGCATTAGTACGGCTCCGATGCCTTCGCTGGATGCATCACATTCAAGTTCGAAGAGGAGTGAGAAGTCCGGAATGGCAAGTACGAGACAAGTGCTCATCGCCTCTTTCAAACTTTCAAATGCCTTGTGTGCTTTCTCATCCCATAGAAAGGATCCCTTCTTGGTCAAATTGGTGAGCGGAGCTGCAATCTTGGAAAAGTTTTTGACGAATCTTCTATAATAGTTGCACAAGCCTAAGAATCCCCTGAGATGAGTCAATGTTCTTGGTCTTGGCCATTCTTTAATAGCTTTGATCTTTTCTTCATCTACTTGGACTCCTTGAGCACTTATGTCCTAGGTAGAGAATTTCTTCCATACCAAACTCGCACTTGGATGCTTTTGCATATAAGGACTCTTGCTCAAGAATGGACAATAGTTCATCAATGTGTTTGAGATGATCTTCCCATGTCTTACTATAGATCAAAATATCATCAAAGAATTGTAGGAGTCAAGGACAACACTGAGAGGGGGGGTGAATCAATGTTGTGTGAATTTTCTAATCTTTTTCAAACTTTAACTTGCAGAGCATAAAGGTGAGAAAGTTATCATTGAATTGTCAAACACATATGCACATAACTTTGTCAAACACATAAACAAAACTCATGAGTAAAACATACAATCATAGAGAGATGATCAATATGAATCAAGACACAAGAATTGCACGAGTGGAAAACCCTCTAGGGGTAGAAAAACCACTCCAGAACTGCCTCACTGGCTTAACTGATAAAACATGCCTCACTGGCTACAATACGTGTCTCACTGACAAATGTTAAGGTCTCACTGACCTGTAAGCCTCACTGGCATACTGTTTAGAAGCACCGGCTTCAAGGAGCACCAACCCCTATTACAGAACAAACTGAAAACAAGAATTCAGAGGGTTTCTCTGTTTCAATACAAAACATTTCTTCTCTATGTGTCTGTCAAATGTCCATTCTGTTCAAAATCAATCCTATATCCGGATACACTCAACAACACTGCATTTCTCTGTATGTTTCATCTCTATCTCACAAGTCACACCTCAATGCACCTCAAAAACCATTATATGTAAATTGAAAGTCTTTTCACCTTTCATCTTCTGTAAATTTGCATCAATGCACCTAAAAAAAAATTATTGTAAATAATAGGACTCTTGATATTCCTCTTCTCTGCAAAACAACATCCATCAATTTCCATTTTAAAAACATATGACAAATCATCTTCCTCTATCTGTAAGATAATACCAAATTGTCTTGTCATAAAAATATTTCATTTTGAAATTCCCTTCAATCTGCAAAATGATGCTTCATATTCTTTCTTTTCAAAATCCTTCAATCTATTCATATTCCTGAAAAAAAAAACACATTCCCATTCTCTGATTGCAAATAAATAAATAAAATCTTCATTTATTTTCTCACAAGAAAAAATCTTTCATTTTATCTTCATAAACCTTTCATTTCTTTTCAACAAGACTTCAAAAAATTATTTTGCCTTTGCATTGAATGTCCTTCAACTTTTTTTTATCTGCAAAAAATAAAAAATCTCTCCAAGAAAATTATTTGAATCTTCTCTCACAAAAAAATCTCCAATATACCAAATTTCTCTTCATGTTTGGATTCACACTCAGAGACAAAAATTATTAAAAGCATCTTTAGCCTTTTCACTCAAATCTAAAAAAAACTTCCTTCTTAAACTCCTCTGCCACAATAGATTAGAATGGAATATTTTTCTAAAAAAAATCTTTTAGAAACTTCCAACAAATCTGCCACTTGTTAACTAAAAATAGCATATTGACTGCAGTTTTGAGTCTTATGACGTCTCAATGACCGTCAAATACAGGCACAGGAGGAGAGTCAGATTTAAATATCATGCATTGATTTTGTTTCGCGTGCCCTTTATAGTTTCAAACAGGACCGTCGATGAGATTTGGCGCTCATTAACCTAAAGGAGATACCGCTGATAGCGGTGAAGACATATGAAGGGGCCAGTTTTTCAACGTGCTTGCCACCCTTTGACAAGTCACCTTAAGTGACTGACCTGTGATAACAGGTCAACAGTGCATTAAAACAAAAAGGTAATGTCTATTGTGACGGGCAGAAAAAGGTTAATCACAATATTTAACCTAGGGTATTAAATAGGGTTTTTAACCATTTGAACTCTGCAAAGGCAAGAATGAAATCACCATCTTGAGACAAGCACCATAGCTAACATCAGAGCCCTAATATCAGAACTCTTAACACTGATCCTCAATACTGTGAAAGTTTGATACAATAAATGCTTCAAAGAGATCATTGAAAGATGAAGTGATCTTGAACATGCTTAACTCTTGAACATAAATACATAGACTTTGAATAAAGATGACATAATCCTGATTTGTCTCAGATTGCAGAGAACAATCATTGCATGAATCAAGTATGAAGACCACTCATGATGCCAACCAAATGTCATGAAATAAACACATCCTGAGAAAACCAATATGCCAAACAAGAACAAGTTAGCATTACAAACAATATATTGTCTCTGCATTAAACCTCTGTCACCTGACCCAACCTTGAAGATCTATGCACAAGATCAACCATGACTTAATCAAACACTCTGTATCCCTGAAATATTCTCTGTAAGTACCACTGTTCAAACAAGTCCTGAAGAACCATAAACCATATGAAATATAAACAAACATCAAGCATGTTTTCAAAGTGAACATTTTTAGACTTCAATAACATGACATCCTGAGACAACTTTGAAGATACCCTGATCAAATCAAGCCATGAATATGAACATGAACAACTATCTCCTCCTGATGTCCTGCAATAACTGTAGCAACTTTGCATCATCAACTAAACACACTTTTGACATCAATGACAACTCTTACCATCAAGAATATCAGCAAGAACTTCCTTAGTTGCTTCCGGAATGTGTGATTCATGCATGATTGAAAGGTAGCCGGAGCGTTTGTCAATCCAAAAGGTAGAACCAAGAATTCAAAATGACCATAGTGACATCTAAATGCAGTTTTTGGAATGTCTTCTTCCCTCATTCGGATTTGATGATATCCCGATCTTAAATCAATTTTCGAAAAATACTTTGCCCCATGTAATTCATCGATCAACTCGTCCACTCTTGGTATAGGGTACCGATTCTTGATAGTTTGCTTATTTAAGGCTCGATAGTCCACACACATTCTCATGGTCCCATCTTTCTTCTTTACCCACAGAGGATGCGAATGGGCTAGAACTTGGTTGTTTATGACCCATCTCTAAAAGTTCGTTAATTGTTTTCTCTATTTCCTCCTTAAACTTTTGGGGATGCCTATAGGGGGTTGTGATAACTGGTTTTGAATCTTTTTCCATTTCAATTATGTGCTCAAACCCTCTCTTGGGAGGCAAACCCGGTGGTATGTCATCAAATACTTTTTTATGTTTCCTAAGGATAGGTTGGATATCAATGTGGATGGCTTTTCCCATGGGAGTTGATTTGTCTAGTATCATGCATTGGGCTGCCCATTCTACTTGGTTGTGCCTAAGTGTCTTTTCCATCCTCTTTGAAGAGATCATTCATGGTGATCCATCGGAGAGGCCGTGTAGGGTAACCCTTTTTCCTTGGTCTTCAAAGGAGAGTTCTAATTTGGGAAAATCAAGTGCGACTCGACCTAATGAATGCAGCCATGGTGTGCCAAGGATCATGTCCGTGTCTCCCATATTCACTACATAAAAATCATCTTGAACCCTGTCTTCCTAGGGTTACTTTCAATTGGGGTTAACATTTTTGAACAACCCTTTGTAGATCCATCGGCTAAGGCTACCATGAACCCTTCAAAATCTTGGGTGTCTAGTTTTATTCGTTTAGCTAAGGATTCGTTTATGTTTCAAAGTTGTGTAGCCCCACTATCCACTAAGGCGGTTACTTTATTACCCTTAAGTTGGCCCCTAAGCCTAAATGGATGGTGTTTAGATACCTGTTGATGGTTGTTTTTCAACAAGTCAACAATAGAGTGAAATACTGAGTATCTGACTCTCTCTTGAGCAAAGCCTCTCGGATGCTGAACTAGGTGATCAAACGAGATAACTCCAAGGTTCCTTCTAATAATTTCGGTAAGAGACAGCTCAGCGATTTAAGTATGATTCTGTTGTTAACAAACAAAGGGACTTACACAATTGTTCAAGTAACGTGCTGTTTCAAGGACTATGGAAGTGAATACTAGAGAGCCTAAGTACTGCAATTGACGCGTATGATTTAGCAATGGGTGTTCTTTGGTCCTAATCCTAACTTAATAATAAAAAAAAAAGGGCAAAAGATGTAGGGTTTAGAAACACTATCTAATCCTAAATGGAAGGACGTTTACTACTTGAAGTGAAATCGAACCAAATCCTGTTTCGCCAAGATAAAACAACTACACAAGATAGGTGCAATCTTCAAAGGTATACAAGATGTTTAAATCAATTATGCTCATGAAAGATTCACCAAGCATAAAGATCAAATTGACGTTCGATTGTTCAGACTAACCATGCACTGTAATCCACAAGCCGTAGACTACAAATGGTATGAACTTAAAGACTTCACTACAAAGCAATAAAGCAACCTTTCATTAACTAACTTAAACTTAAAGAAAACTTATAACTTAACTTAATATTTGTTTGAAAATTGAAACCATGCAACACTCGGAAACATAAATAGAATCACCAAAACAATGAATCTTTTATTATCTCAGAGAGCTCTTACAACAATTTCAGAATTTCCAACCTCTTCAAATGAGAGCAATGAGAGCTCTTTTATAGACCTCCAAGGAAAGAAGGGTCAAGATCGATCGGCCAAATCAGCGGACCAGATCAAGCCACATCACAAGTAGTTATAACAAACTATCCTTTATTAAATGAAGGAGGCTCACTTTATTAAATGAAAGAAGCTATGAAGGAGAGAACAAAGGCACGCTTTCCAAGAAGATAAGGAAGCCACATCATGTGCCTACTATGTAGTAGTACTATGAGATACAATGAATCTAGACACAATTTGAACAATATCTTCCATTGGTACACTTGTCGCTGCATTAAGGGATCCTTCTGCTACTGCCACATCTGACTCATAGACGCCAAGTGTCTTCTCCCAGTCGTTTATCCAAGACTTATTTTCCCCAAGACGATATGCAAGTGTGAATATACTATCCAGTTGACCTTCATCAAATCCATCATATTGAAAGTAGAATGCCTTAACTTGTTGCTTCATGTTTTCAACAGTAACATTTCCATAAGGATTACAAATTGTTGTCAAAGCAGTGTATATATGATTTTCTGTTCTTAGAAGAACACTTCTTATCCTGGACATATCTACTTCAATTTTATCAACTAGTTGCCCCTTGTTGTATTGAGATACTGATCATCCTCTCCTTAGTTGGAATGTTGAAAGTTTCTTCAACTGCCTCCTTTTGCAAATAAGCTAGTATTGCTCCATCTTTCGCTATAATCTGCCTTGTATTTACATCATATTTCTTGACACATTCGATGATCATCTCCGGACATGGCAAAGCTGGCGGAAAACAAGCAGCTTCGATGGCTCCACTCCTCATGATGGCTCGAGCGAGACTTCCTCCGTTGGGTTCTTCAAGGACTGACTTGATATCTTCCACTGCTGTTGCCCATATTCATGTCTCCTACATTTGTCCACCTTGAGATGAGCTTTGATTCGGGAATCTTCCCCTTGGCATCCATCCAGATCTTTGCTTGTCGCTCTTTAGAAGTCATTGCCATGATCCTGCAGACTTGACGCGAATAAGTAATTGCAAACAGAATATAGACTTTACTTCAACAACTTTAGTGGATTAACTTTATGAAGTTTTCCTTTACAATTATGAAATATCACTACTAAACTCAAGGAATCTATGAAAATCCACTTATCCTTCTTAAATTTTACCAATACTTGAACAATTTTAATGCATTTAATGAAGGAAAAAAGAAAAAAATCAGATCAGAAATATTCAGATCAGACTTACTTGATAGGCTGCTTTGAGTTTGATACCTTGCGATTTGATCCACCACTTGCTTAAATTTGATAAAATCAAATTTATACTTCTAAAAAACTTCTTGTTGCTGCTCCTTGAAGATAAATCTGCTCTTGGAAAACAAATCTGCCTTTTGAAAATGATAAAAAATGAAAAGGAGATGAGGTATATATACATAATTTGCTTTAAAAACTTTACCTCTTCCCTAGGCCGACTTCCTTTTATTATAGTGCAAAACATTTAATTTAGATTGATCTTTATTTAATAAATGCAATTTTCACGTTTTCCAAGGCAAAAATCATTAAATGTTTCTAACTTCCTTTGATGGGCGCATTAGTTGAGGTCTTGATGATCTCCTTGTAGATTGGAGTTTCCCTCTCCCTCAAGCGCATGGGATCAAGAATTGAAATCCTCTTGTCTTGCATTTCGCATTAGATGATGTTTTCGAAGTCTTCTTCATTGAAATAGCATGATCTTCCTTCATAACCCTCTAGGCGCATGGGATCAAGGATTGGAATCCTTCTAGATGTTGACATGTGTGGCGCATTGGATAGGGTCTTGGATCTTCTTATTATTTCGCACTAGATGAAGTTCTTGATTCCTCCTCAACATTTCGCATTAGATGAAGCTCTAGGATTCCTCTCAACACTTCGCATTGGATGAAGCTCTAGGACTCCTCTCAACATTGGTTTAGATGACACTTAGTTTTAGTTGCTAAAGGGAGTGGCGCATTAGATGGGTAACTTAAGATCTTCAAAAATAAACTTCATTCCCCCTTCATACATGGCGCATTAGATGGGTAGCTAGAGATCTTCAAGAAATGAAATTTTATTGTCTTCATGCATGGCGCACTAGATGCCAATTTCGATTTCCTCTTGTTGAGCGCTTTGATAAGGGGCTTGGGAGGTGGCGCATCACTTCACTAGGTTGAAGTCTTCAAACTTTGATGAATTTAGATAGCCTTTGTCTTGAAGTGGATCATTCATGGTGTTGGCGCATTAGTTGCCCTTGGAGAATCCTCTAGATTCAAATCTTCATCACTACCTTATGTTGCGCATTAGATGACCTTTTATGAAGCCTCATGATGTTGGCGCATTGGTTGGGACTTCAAGATCCTTTAAACTCAAACCTTGGAGGCTTAACCTTGAATCTTACCTTCCTTCTTGGTGGCGCAGTAGATCAAGTTTTCAAATCCTCTAGATTGCGCTTTGGATAAGGGTCATTGAAACTTCATCTTGGAACTACTTGGGCGCACTAGATCAACTTTTGGGATCCTCTGGAGTTCTCCCTTATGAGGTCGCATTAGATGAGGCACTGAAGATCTTCCAGACTTGGCCTTGAAGGCTTAACCTTGGATAGGCGCATTACTTCATGGATTGGAATCCTCTGGTCTCTAGCGCATTAGATAGGCTTTTAGAATCCTCTGGCTTCATGTTTGGTGAAGTGACTAACACTTGTGTTGAATGTTTGGGAAGCGCATTAGTTGAAAGGCAAAAATCCTTAAGTTTTGGCGCATCACTTCACCTTTTGAAATCCTCTTTGAACTAGACCTTTCTTAAGTCAAAACCCTCAAATCTCCCTCTTCCTTCTTGGTGGCGCATCGGTTGAAGGATTGAAATCCTTTGACACTTATCATTTAAATTTGCTCCAAGATTCGCTCTAAGACTTATCCTTTCATTTTCGCACTAGTTCAAGGTATTGAAATCTTCATTTTCTCCTTCAAAATGCTATTTTGGTTTGGGCGCAATAGATGAGTGATCGAAATCCTCAAACATTTTCGCATTAGATCAAGGTGTAGATGGGCGCATCAGATCATTGATTGAAATCCTCTGGCTCAAGCACCCTTTCCTTCGTGATTTTGCGCCAAGATTTTGCGCCATTCATGTGCCCTGTCGCACTAGATCAGTGTTTTGAATCCTCTGGAATCGTCAGGCATTTTTCAGGATCGCGCGAGTAAAGGTATATTGAAAAATATATTTAAGTATAAGTTGAGAGATTACTTTAAATATTTTTCAATATACCTTTCAGGATGTTTGAGATAGGTCCCGAATCCACCGGATTTAAGATGCAAAATATAGAATTTGGAGGATTCACCAGATTTCAGACTTAGCCATTTTTTCAGGATTTTCAGGATTTCAGGCTCCAGGTTTAGTCTTTTCAGGGTCTCAAACATTCTTTAGGATTGACCTCAAAACTCATTATCTAGATGGGATTCGATCAAGATCTTTCATTATTGCAAGTTCATCTACCCCTAATCATGAAACAAAGATCATAGGAGAGGAAATTATTACCGTATCGGCAGAGGAAGATGAATCAGGTCATCATTAAAACCTCATTGAAAACTCATTGAAGGCACAGAGCTCAAAAAAAGGGGGGTCCCTATTCCTAATGGGGTGATGTGTGATTTGGTCACAACAATACCTTAGATATCGCAGCTAGGGTGACTTTCTCCTCGGGCTCACACTTTCTCCTTTTAGTGGGGTTTCCTTCCTCCTCATCGGACAAGGCTTCTATGATGCGAGCTTGCCCGCATTTGTGACCCGGTCTCCATTTTTCCTTACATTTAAAATATAGATCTCTTTCCTTCAAATCTTCTTTTGTTAGACACACATGCCCTAGTTTCCATGGTTCTCCGCACTTGAAGCATGAATTTCTATCTCTTCTCTCACCCTTGCAGTGGAATGTTTTATCAAACCTTCCTTTCTTATGGAAAGGTTCAGTGGATGGTTGAGAGGATTTGCTCTTCTCTAGTTGGATTGCCATTTCAATGGCACCATCAAGTGTTGAGGGTTTAAGTGCCCCCACTAATCCTCTTAGTTTCTCCTCTAAACCTTCAATAAATAGGAATGTTAGTCTTTCGTCCTCAATTCTGAAAACTCATATGGCTATCTTCTCGAATTCATTTACATATTCATTCACAGTTCCCCTTTGTCTCACTAGGGTCAAGTCCCTGAAATCTTGTTGTGGATGTCGACGATCAAATTTCTTGATGAACTTTTTGGAAAATTCCACATAGGATGTGATGGATTCATGGCCTTGAGTATGCTTCCCATTATGCCACCATTCGTAGGCCAATCCCTCCAAGTGTAGGATGGCAAATTGGAGGGCATCCCTCTTGGTCATCGGGTTGAGTAGAAAGTAGTCGTTCAACTTTTGAAGCCATGCATGTGGGGTGATCTTATTGGTTCCATCAAAGTTTGGAAGGTTCACCTTGTTGGCTTTTTGCTTCAAATCTTTGTTAATGGGTCTTCTTTCCCTTCTTGCTAATTCATTCCTTCTTGAGTTGCTATAGTCATTGAATGACACTACTCTCCTCACTTCGGGTTCCAAGCTTGCATATGCTCTTGCAATATCATCCGTGCTCATTGAGTTTGGAGCGGACTCTTCCATTCTCGATCTTTCCTCTTCGAGAAGAAAGGATGGTATAGGAACCCTTGGGTTTGATGAAGTATTGTTGTTTTCGGAGTGATTAGATCCCACTTCCCTCCCATTTGTTGAGTGAGTCTTAAGATGGTCCATAGTGTTTCCAACCTTTTGGAGTGCTTCAAGAAACATTTGTGTTGTCTTTTCACCTTGCTCCATCATAGCTTTAGTGGTTTTTTCACCTTGCTCCATCATGGCTTTAGTGATTCTTTCATTTTGGTCCATCATTGCTTTAGTGGTCATCTCCATGAATGCTCTTACATCATTGCTCATTTCCATGTTGTTGTTGTTATGAGCTGATTGTCTTGTATAATGTTGCATTAATTTTCTTCACAGGATGGCAGGATGACTGCTCTAATACCACTTGTAATGTCCCCTTCTAGCAAGTCCAAAATTTCACAACCTTGCACACAATTTCAACTTAGAAAAGAGAACATTAGTACACAATTCTTTCTTATAATATCAACTTATTGTAATATCCACAATAAATATCAAATTCATATATTTTTTACATCCCCCTTCTAGGGTTAAACACAATCAATATGCATTTCACATTTTTTCCTCATATCCATTATGCATGGGCCTATACGTTAATCCAACCATTCATTCCATATGAGATGATATGTTAGGATGCAATAGACCAATTTATTGCCATGGGTCCAATGTTTCTCTCCTTTGACTCGAGGGGTGAATAACTCACCAACTTTAGTCAAAGGCCTGTTATTTCTCTCCTTTGGCTCAAGGGGTGAATAGTTCACCAACTTTAGCCAAAGGCATGTCCACTTGTCTCGAAGGGGTGACATTGCACCAGCTTGAGACAAGGGCCTATTCATTAAGCTCATCTTGAACATTACCCATGGTTAGGCCAATTACTCATCCTAATTATCAATTCCTTCATATGGAGTTGGTGGACTAACTATAGGTTCCTTATCTTATGTCATAGATATTATCCTTACTATCTCGTGATCCTCCTGGATCACGAGATGGTACAATTGATGGTACTATCTCAAGGATGGTGAATATGTGTATTCAATGTCTTACATTTTATTTTATTATGACATTCTATTCATTTATTCTACGATGCATTTTATCCTCTATTAGTATGTCATTTGATGACAATTCTATATTAACATTCATTCTATGTATTATCCATTCCCATATCATTTATTCTATGATTCGTAGACTGCCTTATTCTATCCTATCTATTATTGAATAGATTTCTTTATCTTATTTCCTGTATTAAAATTTCCAGCTGATAGGATATTAACTTGAATGAAGAGTCATACCTGGTAACGTTGATGGAAGGCCGGCTGTATTATACGCTGCTATTAAATAATCAGAGTTCTGATTTCTTATTGATTCTTTGAGTGATAATAATCGTTGGGTACAATATAGAATATTTATAACTGTATCTTCATCTTGTTCGATTTGTGTTTTGATTGATCTTTGATGGAATGTTATTCAATGCTTGATGTGTTCCCTGATTTTTCCTTCCTCTCTGTTGGATGACGATTCACTTATATGGGGTTTCTCCTCCTTAATGGCTGATGATTGATGCGCTGGCAGATTCTATGATAAGTATTTGTTTTGATTGCTTTTGACTGCAATTGTATTTCGTTATGTGTCTTCTTCACCAATGATGCCCGAATTATGAAGCAAGCTTTTCCTTTTATAACCCCGAATGGTTGCGATTTCCCAAGAGTCGTCTTATTTTGACTCTCGCGCCTTTAGCACTCAAGTTTGTTTATTGTTTGTATGAGCTTAAGGAATCCGCCGATCCCTCTAAGATTGGTGCTCTTAATGATTTGTTTATTATTTTGCAATTTGTCTTTACTCCTTTTGTCTTATATGCCACGTCATTGTGTCTTAGTTTTTCTTGTCTCCTTGAATAGCTTAACACTTAGCATTAGAATGGTAGGAAATATGGTGAGTGGGACAAACATCATCAATGGATCTTTCCAATCTTTAATTGGAAAGCATCGATACATGACATATCATCTTGGAAAACGTGCCTTCATTGCCTCTCTTTTGGGCGGTTATGCCTTGTCTCAATCTTAGCCATTGATTCATAAATCAATCCTGGCCATTCATGTAATTTGTGGAGTCTATAAAAGGCTCACTTCTCTCATTTGTAGGGGTTGAGAGAGATCAATATAGAAGTAGGAGTAGATGTTGCCGAAATAGGAGTAGATGAGACTCTTCGAAATCAATTGAAGAGATACTATGAAATTGTTGTAATCATACATTTCCAAAATCAATACAAGCGCATTGTTGCTCTCATGGTGATTTTGTGTGGTTATGGGATGTTAGCAAGGTTTCTAATTTCTTGGATGTGATGGAGAGATGTTTCCAAATAAGAGTAGAATTAGATTAGAAGTTCATTGATGTAATGTTTATATGTGGAAATATTTGATGAATTGCTTAAATGGTTCATACTTTTCATGATTTGTCAATGATAAGTCATTTTGCAAAATTAGCCTGAACCACGTTTGCTTTAGCTCGATTGTGAATACTTGTTCAAGCTGCGCCAGCTGTGGGTGTTTGGATGAAGATTTGCAATATGAAAATCCTTGAGTTTCCTTAGAAGATTGCACCGACTTCGTGTAGTTGTTGGTTCTCATGGCGAAGCGGAGTTTGGTTTCATGAGGAGTTTATCTATCATAGCATGTTTCATTATATCATTGTCCTTGGAATAGTTTTCTAAACCCTTTCCTTTTGCCTTTTCTTTCATGTCAGTTAGAGTGAGTTCCATTTCATAAGAAGGAAGTAATATATTTGAGTGGAGTAAGAAGTAAATTCAGCGTAAGTCCCTTTGTGATTACCAGCAAAATCACATCAACTACTGAGTCTATCCATTGCAAAACACGAATTAGGAACCTTGGAGTTGTCTCATTGGATCACATTGTTTAGCCTTTGAGAGACTTTATTCAAGAGAGGATAGAATACTTAGTATTTTATTCTGAGTTTGCATGTGCATAAAAAACATATCAACACATCCAAGGTGGCGTACTTAGATGGAAACCTTATACCCTCTTACCTATGTCTCCTTCCTTTCCTCCATGATGAGGTTCAATATTATTTACATCTGAAATACATTAAAGATGATTATTCATTGAGACATAATAAATACTAACATTATCATCTATGTTGTATTAGCATTTCATATTTTATTGGTTCACATTTATTCATTCTACATAAGTAATGTAACCTGAAAGAGATATCGATTCTTTGACTGCAATTATGTTATCAGATTTCATGATTATTTGTATACCTGTTGCCTTCCCTGACATATGCCTTCCTTGTCGATTTACTGCAGACTTGTTCTTTTCCGATTGTCCTGCTGCCATATCATAAATTATTGCCTTTTGATCTGCTCTTATCCCTGCTAGACGATCTACCATATGAAGGACTTTATTACCTTCTGTTATTCTAAATAAGATTCTTGTAATCTGCAGCATTGATCATAATGATAGCTGCTTTTGTTAAATAGTATAAAGGATATCTTTAGAATTGTTTCCTCATAGAATATTCATTGGACCCCTTAATATATATATCTCTTCAAACCAGCGCTACTTATATATTCCTGTTGCTTAATATCTGCTAAAGGATTGCTGCTGTTATGTTTTCCTATCCCTATGTTTGATTGATATTCTCTTCTCTTATACCAATCTTCATGCCTCTTCCATTGAAGAGACACGTCTCATAGACCAATGGCTGCCCTTTTAAGTTTGTTTGCTGTCTTGGTAATATTCTAATCGCTGCTCTTATCCTTTTATTAGATCGCAGCCTTGTCTAGTATTAACCGTTACCTCTAGACTAATCGTGGGGTCTTATATTAGAGTTGTTGCATCATGCCTATTGGAAGTCTTTATAGAATAGATTCGCTGCCTATGATGTGGCTGTTTAATTGTGCATTTTGTCTAGCCAGCAAAGGATTATTCCTTTATATATCGTGGGACTTGTCTTAGGATTAATACATAGAAAAGTGAGTATTTAATTGTATGGTACGTAGATAAATACAAGAGGTTAATAAAAAGGAGATTAAATTGATAATGGATATAAGATCACTTTACAATTATATATACTTAGTATATGTAAATATTTATATATATTTAATATTGTTAGTTATATTTATCTTTATATAATATTTGTTAATATTTATTTTTATATTTATAAATAATATATCTTGTTAATATATTATATTTTAATAATATTATTTATTAATATATTTCAATAATATTATATATCTTTTGTTGCAAGTATGAGGTGAGCCAGTGTTGTCATTGATGTCAACATACTCATATTGCATTGACAAGAAGGATTTGATGAGCTGTGTGCTGAGGATATTGAGAAAATTAGCCTCAGTCAGGAACAGTGAAGAACAGTGATGAGAAGAAGGTAAATGTACTGTATAGGATGAGAACCGGAGGATGCGGATTAAAGGGTTAGTAGATATGAGTCTTGAGATGCTTCAGTTAAGATTTCAGAGGTCCGCATGAAGATCTGAAGGAGTTGTGGCTGTCGGTATAGAACCGGTTCCGGCAAGTATCCAGAGGTGACAGAGGATCACAAAAAGGTCCGGTGAGGTCCGGAATTGTATTATCCTAATCTGCGGATTGGACGGAGTGTTTGGGATGTCCTTGTGATGTGTCATCCTGATTTGTGTATGATTTGGAGGTCCGGAAGTACCTCTTGCATTATGACAGTGGCAACAGACTGTGTTCTTGAAGTTCCGGATGAGGAAGACAAGAGATCCCAGTAAGTAGAGGAAGTGCGGATGTATCCGGACATTCAGACAGGCTTGTGAAGGTTCTTGGATCATGTTTAGGTTGTGTTGTTGGTCCGCATTGATGGTAAAGCCCGGAATTGAAGTTATTCTTCCGGATGAAGTTCTTGCTCTGTTTAGCCGACCGGATGTTCTTGTGATGGCCGACCGGATGTGTTATTCATCTTGCGGATACTCCTATGGTTGTTTGCCGACTTAGATGTTTGTTCCTAAGTCGATGTCTTGTATAAATAACGGTTTGTGAGTTCATTTCAAAGTGTGGTGTGTGGATGAGTGTGGCATAGCGAAGAAACGTGCGAAAGGCAGAGCAGAGATTTTTGGGCTTAATTGGAACTGATCCGGACATGGTAGAGATGTCATTCTCCAGTTCAAGACTGTGATTTTTATCACTTTGTAGACAGTGTGTCTCCTTGTAGGCAGTGGGCCTCTTTGTGAGCAGTGTGCTCGGGCAGTGAGCCCTTATTGGCATGTGCCATTCATTTTTCTTTATTCTTCTAACAGAGAATAATTCTTGGGTTAATCACCCCGTGGTTTTTCCCTTAACCGGGTTTTCCACGTCAAAATCTTGGTGTTCAATGTGTTGATGCTTATCTGCTCTTGTGTTTATGCATTATGCTTCCATGGATGATTATTTGATACGCTGCTAACTAACAACAAAGAATCAAGTGTTTGAAAGAAGAAGAAGTTTTATACAACTGATTCACCCCCCCCCCTCTCAGTTGTATGTCCTAGATCCAACATCTTTATCATTAAACATTGCATTTCTACGAAAGCAACTTTACCATCTTTATCATGATGTTTAAATCTTTAATTTAAACAATGCCTAAATATCGGGACATCACATAAGCCATGATATCATGTCCAAGACTTCTCTCCCAATCAATAAGAGACCTCTGAAGGGACTTGTATGGTATTACTAACCCTAGCTTCCTTCATCTCTAATTGTAAAAAGCCTTCTATATCAGGAATATGACTTCTCCATTCATTCTGAGAGGAACTAACCATCAAATTTTCATTCATATCGAACACTGAATTGGCAATCTTGTCTGCTACTCTATTGGCTTTCCAGTAAACACATTTAATCTTAAACTCACTGAGTTTGTTAAGAAGTTCTAATCCTCGTGATAATAATCTGTTGAGTCTCCAGTTTGTGTTGATCCTGCTTTGAATAGTGTTGATAATGAGTTGAGAGTCACCTTCTATATGAATTCTCCTAATCCCCAGTAAGAGGCCTAATTGCAAACCCATAATGAGGGCCTAAAATTCAGCCTCATTGTTGGTTTGCGTGCCAAGTTTCTTCACAACTGCTCCCATCCATCTCCCCTCTTGATCCCTTATCACACACCCAGCACTTGCCAACCCTAGATTGCCCCTTGAAGCACCATCGAAGTTAAGCTTCTTCCACCCTTTTTCTGGAGGTGTCCATCTCACCCCTGCCCTTTTGGAACCACTCTGATCAACCTGATGAGCCCCTTGAACAGGGGTTCAATATTTTTAATTTAATATAATATGTTTGAAATTTAGTATTATTTAATTTAATTTGATATATATAAATTCTGAACTTAATTCCTACCTTTAGGCTGCAAATATGTATATATTTATGGTTTTTATATGTTTTTGGTACAGACAAACCCAACCCCCCAAAAAAACTTGCCAAATCTGCAAACTGAACCCACGAACCCAACCCGAACTGGCTACTTAGTTTATTTTATGTCCTCAAGGTTCTTGGTCTGCAACAATAAGTAGTTGTGCACCTTGGCTAATACTATATCCATTCTTGCTCTTAAGCTTGGCACTAGTTATTGTGAAACATTAAACCAACTCAGAATGCTTATGACAAGCCTATCTTTGTTCACATCTATCTAGATCAAGCTCTCCAAAGCTTCTATATAAATAATTAACTAATTTGAAATCTCTTTTGGATGGCCTTATTGTCTTCGTTAACCCTCCAGTGACATAATACATTGTGTCCTCCATTTCCATCTTCAATAGATAATTCACATTTGTTGTTGATTTTAATCCTGATTTAACTTTATTAGAAGTCATAAATGATCCTATAATGGTGTTGAGTGTGCCTGCTTGATTTCATTGTATATGCTCCTTGCAATCACAATTTGTCTTTTTCACATGAAAAAAAAAATGAAATGCAACCAAAATAAACTCAAACATTCATTAAATTTAGAAATCTCTCAGAAACATGATGAGCTACTTGAATTAAAGATCAACGAACAAAATAAAAGTGTATAAAATCAGCTGCTGAAATAAGTACAGGAGTAATAATCTTGAGTGAAGGAACGAATTATGCAAGATTCATACTTCTGAAGACAGGAAAGCAATGAGCTTGGCAAAGCTAAACTAATCTGTCATATAACTGATGTTTACAGCACAAGCAAAAGACCTAGTCTGCAATTAGTATGGGCTAATATGCTGACTCTCAAAATTAAATTGGTCCGTACAACATACATGAACAATTTTCTTGCTTTAAGGCATACTTGGGGCAGACCCAAGAAACAAACGAGGGAAAAAATGGTGATTGTACTGTTCAGTCAGCATATTGCATAGCAGGTAATAGGCAGTGTACCTGCTGCATAGGGCCTGGTCCAAATTGAGGAAAACAATGTGGGATGCCTCCGCTACAAAGAAACATATTTTGTGTGTAACAAAATGTTAGTATTAATATGAAGAAACTTTCAGGACTGTAGAATCTCTAAATAAGATTCTGGAAAATAGAAAAATATGCAGGAAAATGCTTTGAATCTCATTTTTAATCAACTTGACGCTCTTGGAAAGGAATACATTTAACTTAAACCAATATACTCCTAACGATGGATTTGGCATGGTCAAAGGCTGAAGTTATGTTGGTTGCGTAAAACAATGTAACATTACTTGTCTTATTCTGTAAAAGTGGATATTACGCTGTTCATCATCTTGTACTTTTCCTAGTAAGAGATGAGACTAAAGGAATCTTCACTTCAAGAAAGGGGAATTTTGGTAAGAAGCAAATTGGACAAAATTAGAGACTTACTTCCATACATGTATAAAAAAAGGCCAAAATAGTATCATGCTATCTAGCACTGCAATGTAGTTCTAGAGTAGCTATATTTACTTGAAGACGCAAGCCGCTAATGTGAGATTTTGAAGCTTATATGTGCATAACAACAAAGTGCATTAATTTAATCCAGTGTTCTGAGGTGATTATTTTATGATCTTCTTGGAATGCCATTGATTTTCAATGTCTTGGTTGCTGTTTTGTCACGGATTCTCAGATAGAATATAATTTCATAATATAGGTATGCACTTGCATGACAATGTAAAAATGCTTGTGCAGAAGATGTAAAGAACCTGATTGGCTTTTGTCCATTGAAAACAGCATCTGGTCGCACAAAAAGAAGATCTTTTCCTTCAGGAATCTTCCATGAACTGATACATCCTCCGAATAAATAGATTTCTACTTCACTGCTCAGAAGCAAGCACCAAAAGTTATGATCTTTACTATTTAGTCTGGTATTCAACTTTTTTTCTTGCCAGCATACAAACATAATTCTGAATTTTTTGTTTGGTCTAATTATCTCTACTTGTATGCTCAGTACAAGAATTACAGTCAATTAATTCGTTAAAATTTTTAGTTACACACCCATCCATCAGACTTGGGGATCGAAAAATCAAAGTTTGAAATTTGCAGAACGAGTCTTGCTTTTTTAGGCATCGGTCTCAAAGTTTCAGCATTTTCCGTGACACAGAACATGGGTGATAGGATACTTCTATGCACAAAGACTATTAAATTGAGGGTATCAAAGAAATTGACATTAAGTACAAGGACAACAGAGAGTATAAAAGAAAGGATCTCAAGAAAAGGCAGGGAACTTAAGATAATAAAGCAAAAGGTTGTACCTCTTACTAAGGTTTTAACTTGTTACATCTAAACTGAATCATTAGACATCTGATACAATTAAGCTGTGATTTTAAAAAACAGATTAGAAGGATTACAAAGGATCATATTTGACTTCACCATGTAACAAAATCACTGAAAACCATTGCAGTCTACAAGACATACTCTCTTTCCCTTGTCTAAAACCATCTGAGAGGTAAGTGTCATTTGCAACCTGCTATGATTTTCTTCCCCTTCTTCTGTTGGGATTGAATAAAAATCTTTTACATGTATCCTTAGGGACAATGATAGTAATCACAGGGCCAATTCAAGGTTCTATCAATAAGGCACACCTGAATATCCAATACAAGTTGATGATGATGGTCTCCAGTTTACTATAGAAGCTCCCAAAGCATTGTTGTTGTAGCATTAAAGTTATTTCAATCATTTTCTATCATATTTTCAGTCTTTCAGAACTAGGACAAAAATAAGAGAATGGATGACTGTAAGTGCAAAGAAATCCCAAATTCATGTAAATAAGAATAACTACAAAACTCACCTACCACCATTAGATTTGAGAACAACTTTTGGAAGCTTTCCTTCTCCCTCTTCTGCTTTCACTCCCAAGCAACCAATCTCTTGGTTCAATTTCTCAGCAGTAATTGCAGCACTTCTGCCAAAATGGGAGAAAAAGAAAATCAATAGATGACCCTCACAAGTTGCTTGAAACATAAGAACTGAAAA
The DNA here is from genome assembly GCA_027924645.1 of Cunninghamia lanceolata. NCBI lineage: Eukaryota > Viridiplantae > Streptophyta > Pinopsida > Cupressales > Cupressaceae > Cunninghamia > Cunninghamia lanceolata. The sequence continues at coordinate 3,538,467 of BSBN01000378.1, read as the reverse complement.
CCAACAAATTTCACTTAACAATTAACATAACAATCAAAGTAATCCAGTCTAATATGTCTGTATACTGACGTGAAATGTAAAAGTACAACACGTATGATCCTAGCCATGAAGAGTCCTTAGCAACAAAACTTGAAATATCAAAGATAATAATGCTAATAAGGCCGGAAATTTGTTATATTATAAAAGACAGATTCACAACACTGTATATAAAGGTAGCACAGTAATACATCTAACAGATCTTGTGACATATGGAAGGGATGATTGCCCAAGACCAAGATTCTTGTGTCCAGAGAATAATAAAGTTTATTTTTTCCAATAAAACAGAGGTATTTATAGGCAAACAGAATTAACAGAAAAGATAAAGTCTTGTACAGAGTAGGGCAAATATAGGAAATCCAAATGTAGTTCATATTTTATAACGTGGGAATAATCCCTGCTTTAGCTGACCACATTAGGCCTGAGTCATATTGCATGTGAAGACTTAGGTGCATGACTCTTTTTGATGATTAGCAAGAAATCCTATTAACACAGCCTCCTCCTAGTTATTCTTTCGATTTCCATTTGAATAGCTCTACAACTACTACTTCGATTTCTAATTTGAACGGCTGCATCTTGAAATTGCTGCTTATACTTATTCAGAGCTGATGCAATAATAAAAATAAAAGACAATACATTATAAAATATAAAGAAACAAAAGGGCAAGAAAAAGGTAAGGTGTTTTCAGACAAGACTACCATGAACCCTAGATAAGAACATCCCAGCTACCACATGTGGGAATCAGCTTCAGGAATAAAATCATGATTGCAAAACTAAAAACCAAGCTACACAAAGCACTACATGTTTGCTTTTTAATTCTCATATCACATTGCATTCCACCTTCAACATGGGGTGGGAATAAGTGTTGATGTGTTTTTTATGCACAAGGCAACATGCAGAATAAAATACTAAGTATTCTATCCTCTCTTGAAAAAAGACACTCAAAGGCTAAAGATCCAGTGAGATGACTCCAAGGTTCCAGATGTCAGGTCTTGACAATACGTTGGATATAGACTCAGTATAGATATGATGTGATTTGCTGTGAACACAAAGGGACTTACACAATTGTTCGAAGGACAAAGAATAATGCAATTTCAGATTTTCTCACAAGATTGGCTTCAATGACTTCCTACTTCCACACTTGATTGCTCACTTATAATTTTAACGCGTTCAAATAAAATGCAAAAGGATAAAGGGTTTAGGAAAACTATTCTAATCCTATATGCAAGAAACTATTGTTGACAAAGTGAAATCAACCAACTTTGCTTTGCCAAAACAAACAACTACACAAAGTCGAATCAATCTTCTAAGGTAACGTATGATGTTCAAATTACTCACGTACATGAAAAGATCAACAAACACAAGTAATCAAAGTTAAGCTCATTTGAGTTCAGTCTAACCATGCACTGCAACTTGCAAACCATATGAACTTAGAGATTTCACCATGAAACAACAATAATAACTTCCATTGACTAACACAATGCTTGAAAATAAAACTTATTCTAAAGTTATTCTACACTTGAGGAATTGAAAACCATGCAACACTTGAAATAAAACAATATCACCGAACCAGTGAGTCTTGTATTATCTCAAAAGAGCTCTTGCAACAATTCTCCAAAGTCTCAACCTTACAAATCAAAGAGAAGGGAGGCCTTTTTATTGTCCTCAAAATACAATGAAGGGCCAAGATTGATTTGAGCAATCGATGGCCAAGCTTTTGCCACATCAGCAATTAGTTACAACCAACTATTTTTAGTAAAAAGAAAAAGTTGACACAATCCGTGTACATAAAAACCCAAAGGCAATGAAGGCACGTTTTCCAAGATGATAAAGATGAAATGGAATCTATGAGGAATATCCATGTGGTACGCCCTTCTTGTGCTTATCTCTTCTTACAAATGCAATGAACTTGGACACAATCTCTGCAATGTCATCAATTGGTACACTTGGCAAATTTTGTACGGTGCCCTCTGTAACTATCAAATCTCATGTATATGTGACAAGTGTCCTTTCCCATTCTACCATCCAAGCTTGCTTTGCGCCAATGAGTGTAGAAAGTGTGTAGATATTATCTATTTGCTCTCCTGTGATGGTGCGAACGCTCTCGAAGTAGAGTGCATGTACGTGATTCTTCAAATCATCAATATCAACTTCTGCCAAAGGATCACATATCTTCTTGACTGAACTGCTTATTTTGTCTTGAATTCTTTGGAGTGCACTTCTTATTCGAACACTTTCACTTTCTGCCTTCTCAAGAATTTGCTCCTTTATGAGTAGATTGTAGTACCAAGAAGAGAAATTATATGATGATCCTTGTTCAATTACATTTCCATCTATCAAGGCCATCGTTGGAGTATCCATCAAATCTTTCAAATATGGCATAAGATCTTCCTTGATGTGTCCAAAATCGGAATATGCAGCCAAAATGGCTTGGATCCTCTCCAAAAGCTTGGAAACTCTTCCATATAGCTGTATAATTTCTTCTATGAATCCATTAGCCTTATCCTTGACTCTCTCTATCCATTCTTTCACCACTTGAGATGATGATCTCATTTCTTCCAAATGTGCAATAGACTCCTGTGAAAGCATGGTAGGTGGTGTTGATGTTCCTTCATGTTGACGGATAGGATTCGTCAATTGTTAAATGTAATGCTTGAATCCCAAATTTTCTTTCTCCAACTGATTTCTCTTTTCTCTTTCTTGCCTTCATCTTTCTTTGATGGTTGCGACTGAATCTTCTAATTCTTCCACTTCTTGTTCTTCCGTTGTTGGGCCCAAGTCAAAAGTAGTCACATCATAATCCTCTGGAACAATATCATCCATTGTTTTGTCAACTCTTTGAATTGCAATATCTACCTTTCTTGAACCGGAACTATCCCCTGTAATTTTGGAGAGTTTGGTTGCCTTCTTCTTTTCTTTGTCCTTTCCTATCCTTTCTAGCGACTCTTCTAAATTGATTCTTGGTTCTCTTTCTACAATAGATGTCTCCTTAACTCTCTCTTTTAACCATTCCGGTAACATGGATAGATCCCCATTGGCTTCTTCTTGAATCTCCATCTCTTGAAATGACGGCAATGCTTCCTCATCAAATTCCTCATGTGGTACCTCCATTCCTTGTTCTTCTATATTATCTTCAATCATAACTGTATCTTAATTTTCCTGTGGACTTGAGTGAACTTCTTCGGCTTGATTTTCATGCAAAGTAGACTCCAAAGACTCATGAACATTTCTTTGATCTTGCACATTCGGAGCTACTTGAGCTTCCTCTCTTTCTTCATCTTCAACTATAGATGTCACATTTGCATTCCCAGAAGGACCTTCTTCTTGTCTAGAGGAAGTGCTAGCCTCATGTGTTGAACTTGATTTCTTCTTCTTCTTGCTACATTCTCCTTGTGAGCTATCCGGTCTTTTCCTCTTCTTTGATTGGGCTTCTTCCCTTGAATTATCACTTTTACTTCCATATCCACCGGATTCACTATTAACTTCATTATCATGTTCACAACTAGATTCATTGTCAGATTCTTCTTTAGATTGTTGTGAATCTACATCTCCCATCAAGTTGTATGTAAGGTTGTAACCTTTCTTAAGAATTCCTTGCACTTGACGATCCACATACTTTCTTGTAAGAGCTATGATTGGATTCATCCAATCATCATCATGTGTAACTTCTCTTTCGGACCAATTGATGGTGAACGGCTTATCTCTTTCTTCTTCATATGCACTTTGTGAAAGGACTATATTATCTTCCTCAAGTTTGGCGGGGATGCTGAATACTTCAATGGCTCTTACCAATTCCAAAGATAACCTTGAACACCTTCTTCTTATTTCCACATCATCTAGTGCATCGGCCCAATGGTCTTCAAGGTGCGCCTTATGCTTGTATTTCCTTCCACGTCTTCTGGATGAAGTTGAATGGATCAAAATCGGCTCTCTTCGAATTGTGAAGTGTCATATTATAAGCTTGCAACTCATACTCCGAATTCTCCACAGCTTGCAATGATGAACAAGTTTCTAATTTTCCAATTCCAATTGGGAAATTGACTCCAGCTTTCTTTGTTTTCTTTTGAATTTTGTCATATGCCGCCAATTGCCTTGTCACCTCCAGCAATACCATCTTGTCAGTGGGATACCTTGGCAAGCGGTAAGGAAAAGATGAAAATCATTGAATTCTTAGGTAGGTGAACCTTGGAAATTGAATTTACCATCTTCCATACTTCACCAAATTCATAGTTTCTTTTGATAACCTCTTATGAATGCCTCCTTGCAATTTTCTTACAATGTACATGGAGAAGGCATCGTTTAATCTCCAATAGTGGCCAATTGCTGTCAAATGCAATTGTGGATAACAATCATATACCTTGAATTGTCTGGGGCCATGTCCAATATCGCCTCTACATGTTAATCCTCTATATCTTTCACATCTTGCCAACATGTAGATGACGTATGAGCTCATGTAGAATAATTTTGTCTCTTCTAGCTTTGTCAATTGCTCATCAATGCTGTTGCTTATTATCTCCACCCAATCAATCATCCCCTTGCCTCTTACAACCTCTTGCATGTAGAAGAACATCCATGTCTCAAATGTAGATGATTGCAGACAACCCATTATCCTATTCAAGAATACAACCATATATCCGAACTCCGGGAGGAAATCTGATTTGTGGAGTTTCTTCGGCATCTTGCTATTGTAACTTCTTGGTTGTGCCAACCACTTATTGATTTCTTGTAAACAATCCTTTGATCTGGAATCATATAGTTGTTGTGCAGCCTCTTTGATGCAATATGTAGTGGTCTTGTATCTTGGAATGTCAAATGTCTCCGCAATAGCCTCTTTCCTTAGGTGAGCTAACACTTCACCATCATTCGTCACAATGCATCTTCTTTGAGGATCATAATGTCTAGCACACTCTAGCATCAACTCGGACTTGGCAATGCGGGTGAAAAACATGCGGCTTGTACAATTCCATTCTTGAGCATCCCTTTGACAACTTCGGAATTACTAGGCTTGTATAACTTCCTCTTGATCTCGTCCATATCGGTGTGTCCCAAGTTGGTGTCGCTCAAATTTCTCCATCTTGATGTGATCTTCGTTTCGGGCATGACTCCTTTCATATCGCTCTTGATCAATGCTTGGCGCTCCTTGGCATTCATCATCAACCTACAAGTGAAAACAGCTTAAGTTAGCATATTGACGTGGTGCTTGATATAAAGGGTAAACAATGATAAATTTCTTCATCCTTGCAAATGTGGGATAAATAAATCATCATCTTGAAACAATCTTTCATTCAACTTTTAGCTAATAAATCTTGGCATAAGGAAGAACATGATAGAACAAAACCTTAATTCTCCTTTCCTTCACTAAATTTCTGCTCTAATTTATGCTCCTAATGCGCTGCTCCTGCTCTGCAAATCTGTTTTTTTTTTTCAGTTTTGAATTGATGTGGAAATGACAACTTAATTCCTCCTTTTATAGCGCTCACAACATTCACTTCATTGGAGGTTGGCCTACTAATGTCTTTTCTTTTGTTTAAATTCAGCTTTCTCTCCCTAAGGCCGACTCAACCTACATGATGTTGGCGGAATTTTTGAATGCAAGGTAGGTATGGCGGGATTTCCACTTGCACTTGGAATTTGCGCTTTTTGGGCGCAATTTCCAGCCTAGCATGGAAATTGCGCTTTTTTTCCTTAGCGTTTTTTTTTTTTTTACCTTTGAACTTCCTCTACTCCATTAGCGTGGATTTTAAGCGATTTCAAATGATTTTTAGTGGATTTTTCATGAATTTCAAGTGATTTAAAGGATTTGATTTGAATTTTCATTTTGAACCAAAAGTATAAACACATGATTTGAGCGCAATTTCCACATGTCCCTTGAAATTGCACTATTTTGGCGCAATTTCTTCATGGTGCTTGTGTTTGCTGCCTAAGTGGTCTAATTGTTTCCATACAAAGTAAACGAGAAAGATACTTGCATTATCACAGTGTACTGGAATAAATTACATTGTACGAGAATAACAAACAGAATTGGTACTCAAAATATCAACTGCATATATTAACTTAAACCAGCAAGTACAATCACAATTCCAAAACTCCATACCCCTACAATGGCGTAACAAGTACATATATAGTTTGTCCGACGGTTGCCAACCGTCGCCAACCATCGTACCGATCGGGAGTAACTACTCGCCGAAACTAAAACATAAACATACTTCCCAAACCACTAACAAAACATATTTTCCCAAAAGTAATAAACTATGTAAAGTACGCCTAACATCATCCCCCCCAAAAAACTTGGACGACTACAACAAGAGCCCAAATTAACTAGGAAGTAGGAAGGTCAGTGGATGTCCCTGGAGGTGTGGATGCCGTCCGTGCTGATCCAGGAGTCCCCTGCTGAGGTTGAACTAACCGCCGAAGCCTGTAGACCTCCTCAGTCCTTTGTTTCAGATGTGTTGAGGCCACGATATGCTTGTCTCTGGTGAGACGTACCATCTGGACAGCCTCAGCCAACTGCTGTTTTGTTTTCTCCTGGGTCGCCTGAGATTCGGCCAACTCCTTCCTTGTGGTTTCTAGTTCTACTCTGAGCGCCTCAGCCTTGTTCCTTTCCAACTGTGTGAGCTCGGCTTCCTGTGCCAACTGCCGTTGGAAGTGCACCTGTTGCTCATCAATTTTTTCCCGCAGCTGCTTACTCATAGTTGCAGCCTCCTCCAGTCGTTTGTTGCACCGTTCTATCTTTTGAAAATCCTCCTGTCGAGCATAATATAATGCTCTGAACTGGTCCTCAATGCTATGAAGGGCTGCCAGTAGCTCACTGTCAGCATCTCCCACTCCCAAGTCTGGTCTCTCTGGTTTCCATGCCCTCTGCATCTCCTCAGTAATTACTTCTAACCAACCCTTATTCCAAAATACCCGTAAAAACTCCGTCTCAGCATTCTTGACAAATTGTTCAATTCTTTGTACCTCTGCACGTATTACTGGCGAAGAGTATTGGGGGTTGACCCTGGCAGCAATATCAGATACCCTCTGAAGGATGGTTCCCATAGACCCTAAATCCTGTGCATACCTGAGAATGGTGCCGAGTGGGTCACTCTCATCTGGCGCACCCATATGTACTGTCAACCCAGTTGGCTCAACCGAGTGTGAGGACCGCCCTTTTTACTTCTGTTGTTATGACTATTTGCATTACTGTTATTGTTACTTTTTATATTTGTGGGATAGCAGTTCCCAGAATTGTCAAACTATTAAACTTTATTATGCTTTCGGAAAAACTAATTGGGTGATGTTTGGATAAGTTTACATTTCAGAAAAATTAATTAGGTGATGATGGAAAATTGTACTATGATTTCATTTATGTTAATTAGTACTATGTCAGGATAATGCATGTTTTTAAGTTGCTTCGGCTATGATGATTTTATGTGGTTACTGATCTTGTAATTTAGTGTGCAGGAATTACTAATCGAACCACAGAATTCGGAGATCATTCCGCACCTTGTTATTTGTTATTCCCTGTTAAGCCGATCTGGTTCCACGAGGAACCAAGATCTCTTTGTGTTTGATGTAATGATGTACTGTGGTCTTTCGTATGGTCGAGTGGGTTAAGTTACCCTCATGTAACATTATTTTATAATTTGTGTTGTAAAAAGGATTGAAATTGAATTTCCTTATTTAATTTAAATTTATGAGGCATTTTCTTGTGCTTTACCTTGACCAGGGGTGTCTTGTATGGGTTAAAGTTGACCCTGGGTTATACCCCATGGGTCCAGGGGCCCATTTGGCATGGGTAACCCTTGAGTAACCTCCATCTAGTCATCTTAACTTCCCCCTGAAGTTAAGTGGCGAAAATTGGAGGTAGGAGGGGACATGATGGGTTGTACCAACACCCAACCCATCCCCTCTACTTTTCCCAAGGTAAGAGATGCCATCCATTATTGAAGGAATGACTTAAAGTCACCCCTTCCATAGTGAGATTCCCCCATGTGCTGTGGGGACACCCATGTGAAGAAGGGAAGAAGGGGCATGGGTCACCTGTCTTCTTCCCCCTTTAACTCCTTTTATTTCTCCCATGCGTAAGAGGAATCACATGAGGAGAGGAATAAGGAGTACTCTTGGGAAGGGTGAGTGACATAAGCCACCAGGGCAGAATAGTGGTTTTGGGGGAGAGTGAGAAGGTGACAAGTGTCACCTCCCCATTCCTCAAAACTGAAAAGAATTTGGTTATTTGTTTCCAATTTTGGGATGAGAGGGAGTTAGTTGAATTTTGGGAAAACTTTCATTTTGCCTTACCAAAAATAGAATAGTTAGCTTGTAGGAGAGAGAAGGGAGAGGGAGTTGGTGGCTAAGGTTGGAAGAGAACTCTGTGGGCTCAGCAACAGCTTCATTCCAGGAAGGCTTTGTAAGGTTGGTTTGAATTCTACCTTTGTTTCGTATAGCTGAATATGTAAAGTGTGTGAATTTGTGTTTAGATTTGTTTTCTGTGGGGTTTGTTGTCGGGTTGTTTGACAGAGCTTCTCCCACTTGGGAGAAATGCTCATCAAGTTTGGGGTAGGGGAGGAGAGATCCTCCTCGGGTGCATACCTGTTTCCATCTTTTGGGATGTTGAAAGCCTTGAGGGCATGTATCTGTGTCTGTATCTTTGACTTGAGAGTCATATACAGATTTCTTACAAATTTGTGATCAAACTTGGTTTGAGACCAAGAGAAATTGTATTGGTTAACTTATCTGTCAGGGTGACACTCTGGAGTCGAGTGTGTCCACTCTCCTGCCCCTTATGAAACTCACTGTAGATGAGTTTCCGTGTTGTGTAAATGACCCACGGGTGTTTGTGTGCTTTGGGATTGTTGTTGTTACTGTTGTGAAGTGGAGTGTTTGAGTTACCCAGGTGTGAGTATGGTCTCCCTAGCTCGGGGGTGACCCACTTGCGGGTCTACGGAAGGGAGGAGAGCTAGATGAGTGGTGTTTTCTTCTTTGTTTGTCTTTGATACGCAGGTTTTCTCTTGGAGCTTCTGGTTGGATATTTATGAAGAAACAGCTTATTCTTCTTTGTCATGAGAATTAGGCCTGGTTCTTTTCATATGAGTTGAAGAGGGAGCACCTCTCTTGTTATTGCTGTAATTTATTGTTACCCTGGGAGTGAAGGAAATCACCTCCCTGATCTTGTTATTGATGGACTTTTACTTGGTTGTCACAAACTATCAGTTGTATATTGTTTGGGAGAAGGAAGTTCATATCTGGGAAGTTAGTTGTTTGTATCCATGGTTTAAAATCTGTACTATGAATGTGCTTAAATTTTCAAGTTTGTTGCTTGTAAACCTTGTTCAATAGCACTTTATTTGTGTTTCCAGTATTATTGAAAGGAAGAGTTCATTATTTAATTGCAATCTAATCTGAGTTTGTTTATGTAATTGAAAGTTTGGAATTGCTTAACTAGTTGAAATGTTAGTTCTATGGTTCATTGATCTAATGGAAAAGACAATTTTAAATGTTTAAGTTTATTCTCATATATAGTGGTTTCAGTTAATTTGAAAAGATTAGAGGAAATCTAGCATGTATATATTTCTATCTATCAAGTTAAGCAACTTAAATATTTGATGAAAATGGAATATATATCGCTATATATAAAAATATATATATATATAAATATATATATATATAAATATAATAAGTTGATATATATTTATCATTTCTACCGAATAAGTGAAACTGGAATATATATATATAGGTATATATATATATATATATATAATTGTTAATTATCATTATAACAGGTTGAAATTTGAGAAGATTATGAAATAAATATATATATATATAACAGTTGTTATGAATTATCATGTTAACAGAAGAATAGAAAACTGAATAAATTGTTTTATTAAGAGACTGAATTATAAATCTAAATATATAAATATATATATATATATATATATATATATATATATATATATCATTGATGATAGATATCAACGAAAAGCACCAAATACTGACTAAAGATATGACTGTCGAAATTGTAAACTCGCGGTATAAAAAAACACAGTCGCGGTTTCATATTGGGCGGTGGGGAGAAATCCCCACCGCAGGCTCTAACAAATAAATGGAGGTGTGGGGAGGGGCGGAGCCCCACCCACACCCCACATCGTGGGATGTGGGTGGGGCTCCGCCCCTCCCCACATCCCCCTTCCCTTATAACTCCCGCGGCCTACACAGGCCCTTCCCCTCCGCGGCCTACACAGGCCCTCCACTCTGTGCGGCCGACCCTGCTTCCTCTGCCGCTGCGGCCACCGCCGCCCATGTCCGCCGCTGGCTGTGGAAAACAAAAACAAAAAAAAATGTTAGGGCTTTTGGCCCTAACATATAATTGGTCTATTTTGAAATGAATACATTTTAATTGCTATATATATAGGCATATATAGATACTATATATGTCTATGTATATAGCAATATATAATGAAATAATTACTATATATCTATATATATATATATATAAATATATATATATATACATATAGATATATATATATATATATATTGTTAAACAAATTTCGTCCTCTACATAGGCATTAAAATATATATATTTATATATATATATATATATATATATACACATAGGAGTAGTTCTATGAACCATTTTATTGGGCCCTCGTTTAAAATCTTAATAAAATGTGACACATGGATATACAAAAATAAAATAACAAATTATATTTTCACAGTTAGTTTTTATTAAGTGTTGAACACAACAACCAAAGAAGTTATATTTCCATGAACAGGGTTTTATAAAGAGGAGAGCCTCCTACATCTATTAACAATGTTATACGAGTCACAATCAGAGTATTAATAGTCATTATTAATAATAATAACAATAGTATTTATAAACAAGAGAAAATAAAATTATAATGTAAAGATAGTGTAAAGGAATATTCCGTAATACTCCGGAAAGAGTTTCTCGGAAGTTTCAACTATCAACGTAATTTCAATCACCCGGAAAATGAAGTGGAAAAATTACACGTCACCTTGCTTAAAAAGAACACTGGAAATAAACTTAAGGAGACATCACAGGCATTTCATGTGAGACCATTTTAATCTCAACTGTAGTAAACGTCCTCATAAGTAAACCTGTAAGAGAGTCAGAAGAAGAAAAACTAACATTGGAAAACACAGAGGAGAAAATGCGCGACATTTCCCACATGGGATAAGAGAACTAAGTCGACGGACTCTTCCGCTAAAATTTGCTTCGGAACAAGATTCATAATACATACGTAGAGGAGGAACCTAGATCGGAGAAGATTAGGAGACCGAGTCCAGCGAAGTAGTAAACCAGCCTATGTGACCTAGACCATCCGGTAGTTAGGTTTAATATCAACAATAGATGCAGCGATAACCCTGATTGACGTAAATCATGAAGAAAGGACCGGATACACATAAAGAAAGGAAAATGAAAGAGAGAGAGACCGAAATATAAACAAACTAAATTATCACAGAAATAGTTAAGGTGAGCGCGATAAAAATACAATCAAAATTAAGACCCAGAGAAAAGGGAAGAGAGAGCAAACAAACCGCCTTGTTGAGAATGCTAAGTCGTAGGAGGAGTATGTTTCAGGAAACAAGAGAGAAGACAGACAACCGTGCCTGGCTGAAAAATGACTAAATAGGGAGATCACTAGTCGGTTTAGTCGGAACAAGGCGTCATGGGAAGTTGTTAGTCTATCAGCGAACCACGTGCGTAAATGAGTGCAGCGTAATTCCCACTAACGCCGTAAGACGTTATGCTGCCGGAAATTGCCGAGGTTTAGATTTAGGAACTTTGGTAATCTCACTCTTGCAATGACGTTAGCGGCGTCGTAAAGACCCTCTTGTTGATCTGTATGCGTCTGGTTGCACGCAATTGTACTCATATCCCGCCGAAAATTGTAGTGTTTCGCCATGAGAGAACACCGCCGAGCATGCTTACGCATGCGAAGGGGTTTTTAGGACAGTGTGAGAAAAGTTTTTCATATCTCGTGTCATAACCACATGACAGATGTGGCTATGACACGTGCGATGTGTGTTGTGACCACATGGAAAATGTGGGCATGACACCGAGCGAGAAGTATCCTCTGTATCATCATGACTATCTGTCCTACTCGTGCCGTCCTCCTCTGAGCTTCCTGTGGCTGTGCCTTCCTCCCTTGCTTCCGAGTCACTAATCGTTATGGCAACATCAACTGCTTTCTCCTCCTCTGACTATACCATCTCACCTTCAAGTGTAGGTGGCGGTAAAAGAGATCTAGCGGGACTTAGAGGAGGAATGTCTGCCAACTCTGAAGGCATGCCTAGTAGCTGAAGCCAAGCATATACCTGTAATGAGCTGTCTGCATGTGCTATGCTCTCTGGAGATCTAGTCTCGAATGGAGTAATCTGCCCTGATGGGAGAGGAACTGGTACGGTGTTATCTCCCTTCATCCTCATGACCTGACCCCAAGAGACATGTGTGGTACTAGGCCGAATTGGAATCTCTGCTTGGGTGCGTGTGTCCAAGTGCAAGTGTGCATGCTTCTTTGCTAGTGAAAAATCCCATCTGTTCTCCCCTACTGGTAGTATAGGACTGGGGCTGGCAGGGTTGCCAGGAGTGGCTGAGGCTGACGAGGCCTCAATGCAATCCTCTTCGGCACCTTGTGCACTATACGACGCTTCCGACGAAGTCTCGGGTAACTCCCGTTGCTTTCTCTTTTTGCTGCTCTGTGACTCCTCTCCCTTCCCACCTTGTGCAGGAGCCTTCAGGTTTGTCCATCTGAAGACGGTCGGCCATGTGGGGTCGTACTGCTCATCTGGCTGAAATGGAGCTCACGCCAATGAGGGGACCTGAGTGCAGATGGCGTCCAGGAACAACGCAATGGCCTGCTGAGTCATATAGAATGACTTGTGAGTCATTTTCATGAACTCGTGAATCCTGTCGGAGAGAACTGCTGCCCAGTTGTACATTGCACCCTGGCTGAGGCCAATCATATAATCCGACATCCAAAATGGAATGTCTGACAAGCGTGAGGCTCCCGTTAGCCGCCCCCTAATGACATCCATTATGCACCGCCACTCTTCATTCGCCAAGTGATCTCGGTGAAGTCCTCTATTCCCCGCAGCCTTCAATTGATTCTTTTCTTTCTCACTCAGGTCTGGTCTGCAAACTTTTGCCATAATGCTGTCCTTGTGTCTTACAGTCATTTTCTGTTTGCCGACTGTAAATCCTTGGCTCGGAACCCCCATCACTCTCGCGAAATCCTGTGGCGAGAATGTGATTTTGACCGATACATTCATAAACCTGATGATCGTGTGTTTTGCTCGGGGATTGTAATTCGCCACCATGTTCTTCAATATTGCCTCAAACTCTCTGAAATTGAAATAGGGCATTTGTATTACCTTGTCCACTTGTGCCTTCTGCAGTGCTTTCTTGAGAGGATGATCGTCAGCATGGCTGTTCCACCACTGTTTGCACTCGCTCGCCGTAAGACTTTCCCACTGCAAAGAATCCACTGTGATTTTTTCCTTGTCTTTTCCTTTCCCTTTTGGCTGCTTCTTCTGTGCTGATGAACCCACGTCAATTTGTGGTGTTTGTGCTGATTTTTCTTCAACAATCACCTTTGCTGCCATCTTTCTATCTTCCAACCGTTCTGGAATCTGAATTTGTTTTCCCCTACCTTGAGCTCTGGTAACCCTGTTTGCTGGCAAGAATGACATTCTGATCTTCTTTATACTCCCGCAGGTCAGTTAGTACCGTTATTTTTCTCTCCTTACACCTGAATCGTAACGCCAGCAACTCCACCAGATGAATCCGTACGTGCAAGGGCAAGGTACGGTGGATTTTGTACTTGGTACGACCAGCTAGGAACCGTACGGTCACAAAGTGTACGGCCAACTCTTCTTCCTTTCGTACGGTTGCCAAGGACTCTTCGTACGGTTGAACCCTTCTCTGCTCCGTACGCCCCTAACCCCTTCGTACGGCGGCTGCACTTCTCCTTTCGTACGGCAGAGTTACCGTACGTCGACTTTCTTCTGGCTTTCGTACGGCAACTTTTCCGTACGGTTTTTCTCTCTCCTCGTACGGCCTCCTTTCGCACAGTCTTTTCAAAAAATCCGTACGGTCTTTCTCTCTCCTCGTACGGCCTCCTTTTCAACATTTGAGTTTGTACGGTCTCAATTGATTTGTTCAATACGGTTTTATAGAATTCGTACGGCCTTTTTCTTTTTCTTTTTTTTTTTTTAATAATTTTTTTTTTTTTTTCCTTTTCTATTTTGCTTTTTCCCTTACCTGGCCTGTCGATTCCAGATTTCTCAAACTTTGTCATCTCCCATTCGTCCTCCCAGTTCTCCAGGGTCTCGATTTCCGTCAGCTGACGGAAGATGCAGTTTATGTAGCCTTTCTGTCTCAGACAATCGTTCGAGCAACATTTATCAATTTCCTCTAACTCCCATATCCGGTCGAAGATCGTTGATTGATCTCTTACCCATGTCAAATTCCACCCCATTGGCTCCTAGACCCACTGGAATGTTTTTCCGTCTTCGTTCATCTTCACATTCACGTTCCTGCATCTATATTTTGTTTTCCAGAGCTGACTCCTTGGAAGCTGTATGTGAGGTAGTTCGACTGGCCAATTTTTCCTTCTCAACTCCCAAACTTCGTCACAGTAGGGTGATCTTTCCACAATGAACATTGCTTCTGCTAAGTACTTCTTTCTGGGCGGGTCCCGGACCTCCTTTGGTAGTAGGAACTCAAATTTGTCCTGTTGATGATGTTTTCTTGACAACAACATTAGAATAAAACACCAAGTGCTCTATCCTCTCTTAAACAAGGTGTCTCGAATGCTAAACTATGTGATCAAACAAGAACGCTCCAAGGTTCCTTGTACGTAATTTGCAACGGATAGCCTCGGTGGTGTGATGTGATTTGCTGGTAATCACAAAGGGACTTACGCTGAATATGCTCCTTACTTCATTCAACTATGTACTCTTTCCTTGTGAAATGGAACTTCTTCTATCAACTATGAAAAGAAAAGGCAAAAGGCAAGAGTTTAAGAAGGCTAATCTAAAGACAATAACATGATGAACGATGCTATGATAGACAAATTTCCTTAGAAAACCAAATTTCACTTCGCCATGACGAGCAACAACTACATGAAATAGGTGCGATCTCCAAAGGATAAACCAAGGATTTTCATATTGTTGACACACTCCAAAGTACCCTCAGCGGGCGCAACTCGAAGGAGCATCAACAATCGAACTATTTGCAAGATGTGGTTCAGGCTAACTTTACATGATGACTTACCATCGACAAGCCATCAAAAGTATGAACCAACGGGAATTCATCAAATATCATTGCATATATCCATTACATCAATGAACTCTATCTACTTTATCATCTAAACTACTTGGAAACACATCTCCGTCATATTCAAGAACTTGAAACCTTGCTAGCATTTCAAAGCCACAAGATCATGCAAAACAACAACAATGAGCTTGTATTACTTTTGAAGTACGTCATTACAACAATCTCATGTCTCTCTTCATGACTTTGAAGAGCTCCCTCTCTACTCTACTCCTACTTGATCTCTACTTCTAATCTCTAATCTCCTATGTATTCTCTCTTACAAATGAGAAGAATGAGCCTTTATAGACTCCAGAAATTACATGAAGGGCCAGGATTGATTTGACAATCAACGGCCAAGATCGAGACAAGGCAGTTTGTTACAAAATTTGCTATTTTTAGAACATGAAAGAGGCAATGAAGGCACGTTTTCCAATGTGATAAGCATCTTTGGAGCATCTCTATGGTGGGCCCTCTTACATGGCAGAATGTAATTGGCTTGATGATGTGTACGTGCCACCTCAGCATCTTTGAATGAACTAGTGTGATTCACTTCATGTTCACTTTACTTAGAATATTTTCTTCTTGTTGTCTTGATGTAACTCATGGATCGCTTTGATGATCATGCTCATCTCTCATCTTGTGATGTTGTTGTGCTTGTGCAGGATCATGCCTCTGGACAGTTGCATGGACTCATGGAGTAGACTAGTGCCTGATGAGAGTTCTTCTTGTCTGGCACATGATATGTGAGCTTCTGGATGATGACCTCCTTCAAGATGTGCGTGGTGAAGTGACAACCTTCCACTGATCCTCGCCTCGAACAAATGATGCTCTTGATGATGAACTACACCTGTAGCCTTGATCATCTTAGACTAGCTCCCCTTCGCATGGCGTTGATGTCTTCCTCATGCAGACATACGAAGTCTTCAAAGTAAGATAAACTTGATGTTGGAGCTCTCCTCCATGTGGTGATGATGAACTTGAGCAATCTTCCTGCACCTTCCAAACTTCTCATGTATGGCTTTTGCCATTCACCTCTTTGGATCCTCCATCACCTACAAGAAGAAACACATCAAATCAAGACTTGATATGAAGGATTTTCAATAACAAATTGCATTCATGTTATGCATGTGGGATTTCAAAACATATCCTTTCGCATGAAATCCATGCCTAAGTGCCTAGGCGGGTTTAGAGGGGCATTATGGATTATTTGATGTGAATTCCATGTCAAGGTGTGAAATCCGCCCAGGCTGGGCGGGTTTAGGGGTGTCATCCGGAGAGTGTCTTGTGAATGACATGACATTGTCCAGGCAAAGTGCTCAAGACCGCCTAGCATGGGCGGGATTGGAAGAGGTGTAAGGAATTTTCATCACTTAAGCATTTTTAGCTTGGTTTTGACAACTTAAGAGTTCTTTACTTGTTTCATTGAGAGTTTATCCTCCTTTGAATGCTATGTAATTCTTGAAGCATGGGCGGATTTAGAGTGAGTGCATGGAGTGAATGGTGTGGAAGACATGCATGATGGTGGGAGTCACTTGACAAGGCGGGTTTGGAGGGTGTGTATGGAGAGTATGTTGTGGAAGAGGCGACATCATCCAGATGAAGGGCTCAAGGCCGCCCAGCATGGGCGGGATTGGGAGGCTAGTAAGGATTTTCACCTCATTTGAGATTCATTCCCTTCATTTGATAAGGCTTTTCTATCAACTCCAACACTTAGTGAAATCTTGAGATGCTCATGAAGTTGAAAGACACAACTTGGATGTTGGGTGATGATGTCCACTTGTCATGGTGAAAACCGCCTAGGAAGGGCGGGATTAGAGGTGACCTTTGGACTTTACCTTAAAATACCTTCCAACTTATGAACTTTCATCAAATCTTCATAGGTCTTCTACTTGAGCGGGTTTAAGGTTGATGTCTGGAGAGTGTGTTGTGCAAGAGGTGAAGTTGTCCAAGCATAGAGGTCAAGGCCGCCTAGCATGGGCGGGTTTGGAGGGTATGTGTGGACAATTTCATGTGGAAGGTGACATTGTCCATGTGAAGGGTCTAAGACCGCCCAACAAGGGCGGGATTGAAGGGTAGGCTTGGATTTTTCATGACTTGGTGATTTTTGCTTAGTTTTGATAGTCTAAAACCTTTTACACTTGTTTCATTGATAACTTGACCTCTTTGAATGCAATGGAAAGCCATGAGAGGATGGGCGGATTTCAAGGGTCTAGGCGGAGTATTTCATGTGAAGGAGATGACTCTGTCCAAGTGAAGGTCCTAAAGCCGCCTAGGAAGGGCGGGTTTCAAGGGTAGGCTTGGATTCTTCAACTCTAACCTTCATTTGATGCTTGTTTCCTCCTCATGATTTCTCCTTGTTCTTATCTCCTTGTAAGGTTTCATTTCTATACATTCTTAGGCAAGGTTAGAAGGCAGCTCTGAAATGTTTGATGGACTTATCCTTATGTCATGGTGGAGTCCGCCTAAGCTAAGGACCCTTGAAAATGTTGTATGGAGTGTATGATGTGAAAGAGGTGAATGAAAGTGAGAGTTTCTTAACAAGATAGTCTTGAGAGTGTGTATGGATTGCTTCGCTTAGCTCATTCATCTCCTCATGATGTTATCCACCCATCATGATGAAAACCGCCTAGGTAGGGTGGGTTTGGATAAGTGGTAAGGATTTTACTATGTGCACACATCTTTACCTTAACCTTGACACTCCTCTTCCACCTCCATAACTTAGTGACTTTCAAACTTCCTTCCTCTTAGAATGACCTTAATTATCTCATCTACTGAGTGTGATCTTGATCATCCATCAAACAAACTTGCAACTTATGTCATTCTTCACCCTGAGCGGTTTTGAGAGTGTTGTGTGGAGAGTTTCATGTGGGAGGAGACAGAGTCCATCATTCCCTCATGAGGCCGCCCAGGTAGGGCGGGTTGAGAGGTGATGCATGGATTCTTCTTTGAAATGCACTTGATTCTATCTAACTTGCAAACTTCCACTGGAATTTCATCATATCCTAGTGTCTTGTGCAAGAAAACCTTGAAAACTTGACCACTTTCTTGGGCGGATTGAGAGGGTATGTGTGGAGGATTTCATGTGACAGGCAACATTGTCCAAGACCACCTCCTGAGGCCGCCCAGGTAGGGCGGGTTTGGACATGACCCTTGGATTTTCATCTTAAAACTCACTTAATCATTCTAAAACCTTCAAGTTTCCATCAATTTTTATCACCTTCTGATGTTTTGTGTTGAAACACTTTGAATTTTGCATAATTTCTCCTAGGGCGGGATTGGAGGCAGTGTTTGGAAAAATTGATGAGGTGATGAAGACATTGTCCATGTCTACATGCCAAAGCCGCTCAAGTAAGGCGGGTTGGAGAGTGACACCTGGAAAATTGCTTATTATCCACTTGACTTCACTCAAACTCAAAAAAATCTTACTTACAAATCACCATACCTCAATGTTTTGCACAAGAAAACCTCAACACTTAACCATTTTTCCTCTAGGGCGATTTTGGGAGCAGTGTGTGGAGAGATTGATGTGGCAGGAGTCATTGTCCATCACTCCCTTGTGAGGCCGCCCAGGTAGGGTGGGTTGGGAAGTAATGTATGGAATTCACCTTCAAAAGCTCTTAAAAACTTGCAACCTCTCTCCTAGGGCGGATTTGGAGACTTAGTCTGGAGAAAGTGCGTGATCACAACCTTGAATCCAAGACCCCATGCCAAGGCCGCCCAGGTAGGGCGGGTTTAGAAGGTGTGCTTGGAATGCAAGTGTCGTCGCCATATCGGAAATGTCCTGAATGGAAGTATATTGAAAATATGTTTAAGTATAAGAAATTCTTGAATTTCTTATACTTTAAATATTTATCAATATACTTGCAGGATGTTTGAGATGGGTCTAGGATCCATAGGATTTAACATGCAAATTCTAGATTTTGGAGGATCCACCAGATTTCAGACTTAGCCAATTTTCAGGATTTCAGGACATCAGGACATCAGGCTTAGTGATTTTTTATCATTCTTTCCAATTATTTCATCCTTGTTGTGAGGAGTTTAAGTAATGCTTGCTATCATCTTCGTCATTCTCATCAAGTAACTTGCAAATTATGCCACTTACATCCCTGAGTGGTCCTGGGAGTGTTGTATGGAGAGTGTCACCTGGTGGAGATAAGGACATCATCCATGAATTCATGCCAAAGCCGCCTAGGCAGGGTGAGTTGAGGAGTGACACTTGGAATGAACCTTGACTTCACTCAAACTCATAAACCTTGCTTACTAATCATCATATCTCAGTGCATTGTGCATGAAAACCTCAATACTTAACCATTTGTCTTCTAAGGCAGTTTTGAGGGCAGTGTCTGGAGAGATCCTCCTGGTGAAGACATTGTCCATCACTCCCTTATGAGGCCGCCCAGGCTGGGCGGGTTGGGAGGTGATGCATGGATTCTCCTTTAAAATACACCCAAACTCTTCCAAATGGACTCTCCTTGTAGTTTCATCATCTTCTAAGTACTTGGAGCTCAAAACACTACAAACTTGGCAATTTATTCCTAGGGCGGGTTTAAAAGTGTTGTCTGGACAAAGTCTCCTGAAACAAGGCAAAGTCCATGAATGCACCTTGAGGCCGCCCAAGTTGGGCGGGTTGGGATACCACCCTTGGATTTTGTCTTGAACTCACTCAAAATCTCTTCTAAACTTTGAAAATTCTCTCCCTAAGGTGGATTTGGAGGCAGTGTCTGGATAAATGCATGTGCAGGACATCAGATCCATGAGCTCATGCCAAGGCCGCCTAGGTAGGGTGGGTTTAGACATGGAGTGAGGAATTTCTTGCCTTGGTCAAATTTCAGATTTCCTGAATAGAAGTATATTGAAAATATGTTTAAGTATAAGTCAGATATTGAGTTTCTTATACTTTAAATATTTATCAATATACTTCCAGGATGTTTGAGATAGGTCCTGGATCCATAGGATTTAGCATGCAGATTCTAGATTTCTGAGGATCCACCAGATTTCAGACTTAGTCGTTTTTTCAGGATTTCCAGGATATCAGACTTAGTCATTTTCAGGGTCTTAGTGACATGCATCAGGATGAAGGCATATAGACCTCTTGGCAAGAAACTGTCGAGACATGAGCAAAACAATACTACCAAAACCCTACAACCTCAGAGGAAAACTAAACCTAGAGCAAAACGAAGCGAGAAAGCAAAAAAAAGAGGGGGTCCCCATTTGCAATGGGGCGATGGGTGATTACATCACAACATGTCCGGTAGTTGGTTGCATTCTTTTATCCAGTTGTTCCAGTTCTCTTCCTCTTCTTCTTCTTCTTCTTCTGGGTAGTTCTTATTAATCCATTCACCACCATAGTCTTCATCGATTTGGCCCTCCCGGGCTTCCATCCGCACTGGCTTTGGTGCGAAGAAACCCGTTACTGGTTCAAACTGAGTACTTGCAAATACCATTCCGTCAACTTTGTCTTCTGTCTCCTCATGTTGGTTGCCTCTTCCCTCCTTCACTTCGTGGTTTGTTAATGCGAATCCCAGCATATTGATTTGAATTGTTTCTCTTTTTCTCTCTTTATAAATCTTTAGTTTCGACCCGTTCACAGCTTCGTTGATTGGACCTCCATCGAGATTATCTAGCTT
This sequence comes from Cunninghamia lanceolata, assembly GCA_027924645.1. NCBI lineage: Eukaryota > Viridiplantae > Streptophyta > Pinopsida > Cupressales > Cupressaceae > Cunninghamia > Cunninghamia lanceolata. The sequence continues at coordinate 3,517,482 of BSBN01000378.1, read as the reverse complement.
TATAGCCCCATTGTCCATCAATTCTCGTATTCTGAACGGTCCTAACCACCGAACTTTGAACTTCCCAGGTTTGATTTTGTTACGGCCGTTATATTTCAAGACTAACTGCCCGGGCCGGAACTCCATTTTCCGTAGGTGTTTGTCATGCCAATACTTCCGGCGTTTCTGCATGATTTCCATCGACCATTGAGCCAAAATTCTTTTCTCGTCCAATTTATTCAACTGGAACAGTCTTTCCTCCAGGCTCTCCGTATCTCCTAGTCTATTTTCCACTGCAATTCTCAGACTTGGGACGAGGTATTCTGCTAGTACTACCGCTTCTTGCCCATACATCAACTAGAAAGGTGTGTGTCCAGTCGTTACCTTATAAGTGGTTCGATAAGCCCATAACACCGCTGGTAACCTCTCTTCCCAGTCCGATCCTTCGATTCCGCATGACTTGTGGATTACCAAAACGAGCACCTTGTTTGTTGACTCTGCCTGCCCATTCGCCCTTGGATAGTACGGACTTGATAGGGTGTGCAGGATTTTGAATTCTGTAGTCATGAGTCGGATGACGTGGTTGACGAAATGTCCCCCGCGGTCACTCGTCAATTGAATCGGAATTCCATATCTTGTCACAATCTGTTCGTATAGGAACTTTGCCGTACTCAATGCAGTGTTATCCTCCAGTGCCTTCGCTTCGGCCCACTTTGTCAGGTATTCTGTAGCCACTATTATGTACCGACATCGGTGTAGTTCGCTGACCTTCAGGGGTCCTACAAAATCCAGCCCCCATCTCTCGAAAAGTTCTTGAGGTTGTGATGGCCATAGTGGCATATAGTCCCTTTTTAGCGGTTTCCCTACCCTCTGACAAGTGTCACATTGAATTACCCACTCTCGGGCATCTATGTGTAACGTCGGCCACCATAGGCCGGCGAGTAGTACTTTCCGTGCCGTGGCGTCGGGACCCATATGTCCCCCTGCCAGTCCTTCATGGGCTTCTGCCAATACACCCCTTATCTCCTCTTCCATCACACCTTCGGAGAATTTGATCGCGCCCCATTTTGTAGAGCAGCCCATTTATCAGTTGAAATGTCTTACTCTTGAGTGCAATCTTCCGTCGTTCACTTGTAGACATTTCTGGCGGAAACGTTGAAGTGGACAAGTATTCGCCAATTCTCTCGTACCAAGGTGGCAGGGCAGCTATTTGGAATAGGTGGGCGTCCGGGAAGTCTTCATTGACCCCATCTCCTGGTTCTCCCGATTTGATCCTTGATAGTTGGTCGGCAATTACATGGCTTTTTCCCGGTCGTACAATAATGGTGAAAGTAAATTCTTGCAGAAGTAATAACCATCTACTGATTCTGCCTTGGATAATCGGTTTGTTGACCAGGTACATTAGTGCTTGATGATCCACATAAAAAGTGAATGGTGTTGCCAGGAGATAATGCCTAAATTTCTGTACGGAGTAGACCATTCCCAAAGCCTCCCTTTCTGTAGTACTGTAGTTCCGTTTTGCCTTAGAGAGCAACCGACTAGCAAAGTATACTGGATGATCCAACCCATGGGATCCAACCTGTACAAGAGTGGCACCAATTGCAAAGTTTGATGCGTCTACGTGCACGTGGAATTCCTTATCCCAGTTTGGATAGGCTAGGATAGGTGCACTGATGAGTCTTGTCTTTAGTTCTTCAAATGCTTTCTGTTGTTCCTCCAACCAGACAAACTGTACCCCTTTCCTTGTCAACATGTCCAATGGGTACGATACCTGGGCAAAATTTTTGATAAATCTCCGGTAGTAACCGACATGGCCGAGGAAGGATTTTACTCCGGTGACATCTTCTGGAGCCTCCATTTCTACAATTACCCGAATCTTATCTGGGTCTGCTTTTAGTCTTGCTTGGCATACAATATGACCAAGAAGTTTCCCTTGTGACACCATGAACCGACATTTCTTTGGGTTTAAGGCCAACCGTGTGGCCCTGGAACGCTCCATGCACTCGGTGAGGGCTTTGAGGTGAGTCTGCTAGTCGCTGTAAATTGACCAGTCATCGAGGAATGCCTTGAAGTTTCCCACCAACATTTTGTCAAATGTGTAGGATAATCCTCTGAAAGGTGGCTGGTGCATTGCACAGACCGAACGGCATCCGGTTGTATGCATATACTCCATTTTCAATTACAAATGTTGTTTTCAGTTTGTCTTCCTCGGCGATGCTAATCTAGTTATATCCCGAAAATCCGTCCATAAAGGAATATATTTCGTGACCGGCCACTTCTTCCAAAATGGAGTCTGTGAATGGGATGGGGAAGGGGTCTTTGATTGTTACCGCATTGAGGCATCTGAAATCCACGCAAATCCTGATTGGTCCCCCTTCCTTCTTAAGTGATATTACAATCGGAGACACCCACTCACTCGTTTCTACCTCAAATATTATTCCTGCTTCGAGCATTTTTTCAATTTCCTCTTGTACTTTTGCCACGTAGTTCTTATTCATGCGATATGGCCTTTTCCGTACTGAACGTGCTCCTGGTATGAGTGGAATTCTGTGGACGCATAGTTCTGGTGGTATCCCCTTCAGGTCCTTGTAGGTCCAGGCAAACACATCTTTGTACTCTAGAAAGATTCTGAACGCTACTACCTTGAGTACGGGATTCCAGTCGTCGCCGGCCAGAATTATTTTCGGGTTGCTTTCCTCGCCGAGATTAACTTTCTTTGTTACTGGCTCTTCGTACATAATCTTCTTTTCCCGCTCAAACTGGTGTGCCGGCGTGCTGTCTACTTCTGCATTCCCTTCCTTATATTCCCCGTACGCCACTAGGAACATGTGGGTTACTTCCTTCCCCTTCTCACTTGTTCGTTCCAATGTTTCACCGTCGTCTTTCTGCTCACTCGTCGTTCCCGAGTTTTCACCGATTTCTTTTATTGAAATCATGTTGCACTGTGGCGGAAAAAACTCGTAGTCTTCCATCTGCCAATGGAATAGCCCGCTGAATGAATTTGTCTCATCTTCTGAGCATTCCTGTAATTTCAGCACCCTTTCATCATCGGGCTCCATCGGCCCTTTCCCACTTTCTGTCGAGTCCCCTCCATCTGAGTCGGAATCTGACGCCAGCTCTTCACTGACGGTTTGTGTCTTCAAGTCAATGACGAACTTCCTTCGTCCATTTTCTATGGACAGGGTGTTTTTCTTCCAGTTGTGGTTGGCCTTGGTGGCTATTAGCCATCCTCGGCCGAGTAATGCATCATATGATGCATTTTGTGCTGTTATCACTACAAAATTTAACAAGAATTGCTAAGTATCGATTCTTACTTTTTGAACCATTAGCACTCCCAGCGCCTTGATCCCGTGCTGGTCGGCTCCCACTAACTGGAAGTTTTGTGGCCATAGAGTAGGCTTCCCGAGGCTCTTCCAGGTTGCTTCTGGTAGGACGTTTACTCCGGATCCGCCGTCGACTATAGTATTTGTCAAATTCCGTCCAAGGATTTCCATGTGTACTACAGCCGATTTCTTTCTAGTATCAATCGCCAACAACCTTGGGTCGAGTACTTGTTCTCCCGTTGGCGGTGTTTCTACTATAACATCTTCTGTTGTGTGGGTTTGGTCTACGTGCGAGTTGTCCTCCATTACCTTGGATATTGCTACTTTTAACTGAGGCAAGCTCTGGAGAAGGTCTGCCAATTTAATTGGTACGGTAGCTTGCAGTACTTGACTTGTTATGTTCTTGTCCGATTCCGATTGTATTGCCTTTTTGTCTGGGTTCCTCCGTTCGGTTCTCATGGCAGCTTCCACTTCCTTCCGTGCCTCTCAAAGTCTTTCTTTTTCTGTACGGGGGTCTGCATAAGTGGCCTTTTTCCACTGTGCTCGGGTGATAGCAAGGACTTCTTCATCAGTTTCCTTGAGATTGATAAGGTTCACCCCTTTCTGCTTTGGACAGTCTTTTTCCTCGTGATCGCCAGGCCCACACCATTTGCACAGTGCATTTATTATGTTCTGATTGTTGTTGGGGCATTCTCTTGCAAAGTGTCCCCATTCGTTGCACTGCCGGCACTGTATCATCGGTCGCCCTTTGCTGTCGTATTGCAATCTATTTCTGGGGCTGTTATTGTTAAACCTTCTGTTATTCCTGTATCCTCCCGGAGATGCATTCGGACTATTTTGAGGTTTCGGCGGTGTGGTCGGCGGAGTTGATGATTCTCCTTGGGTGAACAACACTTGGGTACTTCTTGCTTTCAAATTAAATGGACATTCCTTGATTGAATGTCCCATTACCTGACAAATGTCACAAAATAATTTTCTCGGGCAGTTTGCCTTTATGTGACCCTCGCCATTGCACTCTGTGCACCATAACTCTCGACCTTCTCTAGTTGTCTCTTTATCTGTTTTCATTTCCTTCATCATGCGGATCATGTCCCTTCTCAACGCCTGAATGGTTTTCGACTCGTTCTCACTGCTGTCATCCCCCGTACTGTCATCATCTTCAGTTCTTTTTTTTTATTTTGGGATGATGTTTTGCTTTTGCTTTCTATGTCCATTGCCCGATTGTATGCTTCCACATACGACGATGGGGGTACCACTTTCATTTTTTTTCTTAATGACGAGACTAGCCCTTCAATGAACCATCTTTTCTTCAGTCCATCGGCTGGCTGCGTTTCCAGTTTCCCAAGTAATTCTTTGAGTCTTCTATTATATGCCCTTACGTTTTCATTCTTTCCTTGTTTGGTATTGTAGATTTCAGCTACAATCTCATTGTCGTCCCTAAGAAGTTTAAATTCATCCTCAAAGGCTTTTCTCAGTTCGTCCCATGAGGCTTTCTGTGTTGCCCCTAGGTCTGTATACCAATCAATGGCAATACCCCTTAGCGTCGCTGGAAACGCTTTTACCCAGTAGTCTTCGTCCTCTTGTCCATTTGCCACCCAGATGGTTTCACACGTTTTACAGTGTCGGACAGGATCCTCTGACCCGTTCCCCATGAACTTCGGCAACTTCTGCCTTTCACTCGCCAGTGGGGTCACCATCTTTTTCCCGAGGTATCCTCTCTGTGTCTTTGACCCGACTGGACTGGTTCTACCGTGTCGTTCCGGTGTCTTCCCGACACTGCCGGCCACGTACGGTTCCTTCCCACTTCCGGTTCCAGCGTCCTCTACACTTCGAGTTACCTCTGGCTCTCCTTGGTTTTCCCTCTGGGCAGGGGTCTCGGGCTCAGGTCCTCTGTTCCGCGGCCTTTCGTCTGAAATGGACAATGCCACAATCCGAAGTATACTATCCTCTAGTTCTTCTGTCAGATTATTTTCTTTTCCTCTATTTGTTATTGGTGTTCTAAAATTATGTTCATCACCCCCTTGATCTATCTCTTCATGTCGTTCATTTTCTTTTTCAACAATCTGTTTCAATCTTTTTCTACGTTCTTCTTGTTCCTTTAGTCTTAATGATCTTCTTACTATTTCTTTTGGTGTTACTTGCCCCACTGGTAATTTATTCTTGTCCTTATTCAGTTGTATGGGCATTAATTATGCTTACCCTTTCTCAGTTGTACGGTGTGTGACAGCGATCATCGTCACGTTCCTCCTCTTGTTTCAGACGTTCTTCATATCTTCTGAGAATTTGTTGTCGTCGCACTTCCCTCTCTCTCTCCTCTCGAATATCTTGGAAGGCTATCAAGTTCCTTGCCAGAAGTCGAGGAATGCGGTCCAAAAGATTATCCACTTCGCTATTAACACGCAGGTTCTCCGAAATAACCTCCTGTGGAACCTCTCTGCGGATAGACTCGTCTCGCACGTATTGTCCGACTGATAATAACCACAGTTTGACTAATTCCTGAGTTACTTCATCTTCTCGGCTTCTGGGTTCATTCTCCTCTCTATCGCTTCCCTCGCGCTCTTCTTGAATTTCTTGTATAATTTCTTCTACGTGCTTTCTGTCTTGTACTTCCTCGTCGTTATCGACCGGTTGCCCCATTATGCTGCCATTCTCCCATCTGGATGTTCATCGGATTCGCTTAAGCAACGGCGCCAAAATGTTTACTGCCTAAGTGGTCTAATTGTTTCCATACAAAGTAAACGAGAAAGATACTTGCATTATCACAGTGTACTGGAATAAATTACATTGTACGAGAATAACAAACAGAATTGGTACTCAAAATATCAACTGCATATATTAACTTAAACCAGCAAGTACAATCACAATCCCAAAACTCCATACCCCTACAATGGCGTAACAAGTACATATATAGTTTGTCCGACGGTTGCCAACCGTCGCCAACCATCGTACCGATCGGGAGTAACTACTCGCCGAAACTAAAACATAAACATACTTCCCAAACCACTAACAAAACATATTTTGCCAAAAGTAATAAACTATGTAAAGTACGCCTAACAGCTTGAAGTTGCACTTTTTCCATGTTGTGGCTCATTTTTTATTTCTTTTCAAACTTTTGATGTTTTCCTTGAACTTTTATAAGGTTCAAAAAGTGGCGCAATTTCCTTATGAGGTGGAATTTGCGCTTTTTGGGCGCAATTTCCCTATGTTGCTTGAAATTGCGATTTTTGCATGATGTTCGTTTTTTGCATTGATTTTTTCATGATTTCTCCACAACTTTGATGTTTTCCTGAATGATTTTCAAAGAATGCTTAGGAATTTTGATTTGTATGAGCTAAAATTTTGGCGCAACTTCCACCCTAGAGAGGAAATTGCACTATTTCCTTGATGATGATGATTTTTCAAGTCTTCTCGCATGAAATTTGAAGCAAAATTGAACATGAAACACAAAAATTTCCAACTATCAATCAATCCCTTGCAAAGAATCGTGAAATTTTCATGATGAAAACGACCTTCATAAAGTGGCGCGATTTCCAATGATCCCTGGAATTTGCGCTTTTTGGGCACAATTTCCATTATGGCATGGAAATTGCGCTAATTTCTTACTTAGCCATTTTTCCAATTTTCAACTTTCATTCTTTTGTTTTCAATTTCGACAAAATTTTATCACCTTGATTCTCCAGGATTGATCTCAGTATATCTCCATTGTACCTCGTTTGATGGATGACTTCCCTAATTTCTCATCTGCACAGAGATTGAGCAAGATTCTGGACGGGACTCTCTAAACTACCGGTCAAAACAAAAGCGAAAATTGGGGGTCCCCATTTGCAATGGGTCGGTGTGTGATTAGGTCACAACAGTAAGCTCGAGCTACATTCTGGAGATTTTAACATGGGTCACACTCGAATGCACCAAATTAAACCTAGGCAACCATCAAATGTACCCCACTAAACTAGGTGACCTTTGAGTGCACACCATTTAACCTAAGTAACCCTCAAATATACCCCATGGTCTTCACTGCACCAATTCACCACATTTCCACTATAGTGCAGCTCACCTTGTTGCATCTAGGAGGAATTGAACTTTGGTATGCCCTTATAAGTGTCTAATCTGACCTAAAGAGGGTCAGTGGACAAAACCTGCAGGTTAGTTGATAATCCTACAAGAATTGTAAAGAATCCTAGGCAAGGATCCAAATGCACATTCAGAGAAGGAAAGGCAGGAAACTTTATATTGCATGAAATAAGATTTGTACAATATTGTACATTCAGCTATGTTGCTGGTAGGATAGGCATTTATACAAGTGTTTAGTTAAGCCTCCAACAAAGGGCTGACACATGTCCTAAGCATATGGTGCACTCTTCGTGTGGACAAGAACACGACAGACGTCAAGTTCGTATGGTTGGCATGATTATGTGGTATAGATGTGGCCACATGTCAGACGCATATGATGTCAAACTAAATGTAGCTGAGTGAAGATAGGGATGCCCATGTATAGAGTTGTGCAACTATGTGCAGGGAAAGCACATGAAGAGTCACACAAAAGATTGCACAAAGCTACACTACTCAAAACCATGGGTCATTGCAGTGCATCTTGAGTGGAGACAAGTGTACAGGCTGCACGGATGTATGAAGTAGTGGTTGTTGCACTCAGATCATTCGCTCCTTCTTGAGAAGTGATAGTCTCCATTGAGTCTATCCTTAGTGAAGGAAACTGGGTGTTGAGTCATTCCAGATTATAACACTTTACTTGGTCGCCATACTATCTTGCATTGACTATACAAAATAGTCAATAAGTGCATAAACGAAGATGGATCATTGTGGCACCAGTGATGGCATCTTTTACAATTGGATTAGCATGGGCAGGATCCAAGTTTGTGGGATGGTGGAATTGTGTTGGCTCCAGAAGTGGAGGAAAGTATGGCTTGAGAAGTTGTGTTAAAGACTGGATGTAAACCCATATACTAAGGAATGTCGAGAACAAAGGTGTTCTCACTAGCTACATGCAAATTGTGTAAGGACCACAGCACAATGGTTTAATCTTGCAATGAGGAACACAAAACTGTTCTTTATGTAGATGAAACCAAACCTTATCGAGAACAAAGGTGTTCTCACTAGCTACATGCAAATTGTGTAAGGACCACAGCACAATGGTTTAATCTTGCAATGAGGAACACAAAACTGTTCTTTATGTAGATGAAACCAAACCTTATCGCCAACCTAAAAAGTGTGAGGCACACAATGGGTGTCATGGCGATCTTTGTATTTCTATTGTTGTCGTTGAAGAATTTGTTGGACTTCTTAATGAAGGTCTTGGATGTACTAGATGAAGTGTTGTGCCTTAGCCATTTGCTTATCTTGAGCACGTCTCTATTGTTGAGAGAGTGCGCTATGAAATGTCAAGGGGTAATACTACTTGGAACCTAAGACATGTCTGGAAACAAATGTGCCCCATAGAGTTGTGAAGTGCTCTATTGTAGGCATGCTAAATGTAGGGTAAGTTGTCATCCCATGTGCATGGGTGAGGACTATTCTAGATGCGCAAGAGATGCACTAATGTGCAATTGACAACCTCTGTTTGTCCATCAGTATGAGGATGGAAAGTTGTTGAATGGTCTAGTTGCATGTCCAACATAGTCTGAAGAGTTTGCCAAAAGGTTCTAACAAATATGGGATCACGGTTAGATACAATGGATGTTGGAAGCTCAAAATGTATCCAAACATGGTTGAAAAAAATACGAGCAATTTTGTTGTGATATTTTTTTGCACGCAACCATGATGGTCATTTTTTAAACTTGTCAACCACAACAAACACAAAATCGTTCTAGTGTTTGGTGGTGGGAAGGCCATTGAGAAAATCCATGTTGATTGATTCCCATGAGTGCTAAGGGACCACTAAAGGAGTGTAAAGTCCCAAAGTTCTATTTGTAGGTTTTGCAATGCAGCAAGGAATGAAAGATTGTAATGTCCCTTTTTGGGATATCCCTGATTTCTTGGCCTGCAAACAATAATAATAACTAGAAATGATATTAGATATATTAAAGATCAAGCACTTATGATAATATTCAGATCATAGCATCATTAGTATTCAGAACAATACATCATAGCATCATTAATATTCAAATCAATACATCATAGCACAATCAATATTCAGGTCAATACATCATAGCACAATCCTCACAGCCAATCACATTGTGAATTTCTTGGAATTACTTGCAAATAGAAATATTAAGGTGGGTCATCCTCAATATTGCCGAGAGCAAGGAAGGCGGGCCATCCTTCCCACTCTCAATCCACCTTGGAGGGGGACCACCTCCTTGATCAAGCTCCAGAGCATGGCAGGTGGGCCATCCTTCCAACTCTAGGCCAACTTGATAAGAGCATGAGAGGGGGGCCATCCTCTCATCTCTCGTGACACGGAAAGGGGGCATACTTCCTATTTGCAAGACTCTTCCTTAAATTCAAAACTGATTGCTTGATGAATTTGCTAGATGATTGCTGATTGAATACCTATTGATGGATTGACAAGAATATTCTTTAATGACTGCAATAAATGATTTTCTGCTGTATATGTTTGTTGTTATTTGCTGTAGATCTTTTGTATATCTTTATTTATTTCTGCTTGATGCATTTATATTGTTAATTCCATCTCATCTCTATTTATACTAAATCATGCCTCTAGGAAGAGAGGCGATCCTTCCAATAGAGACGACTTGTCCCAAGGGTGGCATTTCTTCAAAGAGGTCGGCCTCTTATATATTATTTTTTTTATTTTTAATTCCCCAAGAGGGGCAGCTGCACCAAGAGAGACGACTTCTCAAGGGGGTCAGCCTCATCAATAGGTATTTATTTGTCTGAAGGGGTCGGCCTCATCAATAAATATTAAATTTATTTATGTTTTATTAAGGCAGATTACAGTCGGGGCATTACAGTCCGCCCTTCCCAAGATTGCTTGTCGTCAAGCAATCACCAGTCAGGATCCCAAGTCAACCTTGTACATCTGTAATTCTCTCGCCAACATATTCCTTTAAGATCATAAGGTTGATAACATTCCCTAAAGTATGAGGACAATTTATTGTCCAATATTCTTCTGGTTCAGGTACTTGTATTTCCCCATATCTCTCAACAACAAAACCACGAGTTGGTAATGGGTAAGGTCCATAACTTAAGACAAGTTTTCTCTCACCCTCACCAAAGACATCTTGCATTAGTATAGTTTGAAACCATGCAAAGGAAGTGTCAATCTGAAGGTCAATTTCTTCTTTTGGTGTCAACTACGTCTTCAAAGAACCAATTGGGTTGGATGCTTTGAGTCAAAGCAACAAAGTGAGCTTCCCATTTATTAAGATGATTTGAAGCACGACACACATCTATGACCTTGAATGCACTGTTCTTTTTCTAGAATGATTTCATATCTTTTTGGTTTACTTTCAAGATTCTCATATTCTGTAACTAGTCCCAAAGAGTTGCTGGAAATATCCCAAGATTCTTCTCTCCTTTCATGGGGCAATTCAAGATCCATGGGGTGGTTATGTCCTTTACTATTTTTCTTTCATCTTCGATCCTAGGACGAGATATATTTGGTCTTTGTATAGAATGAGCTTATCCACCACCTTGTACTTGTCCATGTCTACATGCTCTTTCCATCCTTGTTACTAAACCTTCATCAATAAAGTTATTTGTAGCACAGCTATCAACTAATACCGTTACCTTTTGTCCTTGTAACACACTATGAATCCTCAAAGGGTGATACTTGGGGGCACCTGAAAGTGTTGCTAATGCACTACTTGCAAAACCCTTCTTCATCTTGTTTCCACTTCTTCCTTTTAGGATCGATTTCTTCTTCCTCCACTTCCTCATTTGTTATTGCTTCTAAGTTGTGTACTTGTCCCTTTTTTGAACATCAATGACCTGGCTCCCATCTTTCCTTACAAGTAAAACACAACCCTTTCTTTCGAAGTTCTTTCCTAGGTTCTTTTGTTATGTTGGATTGAGGAGGTAATGACTCAATTTGGGGGAATGGTTCCTTATGTTGCTTGGTTGGTGCATTCTTAGAATATGACTTATTCCTAGTTGTTGTAATTTCTAACCTTAATGCCTTTTGGATTGCCTCTTGTAAAGATTGTAAGATCAAGAGCACTCACCAAGCCTTGGAGTGACTCCATCAATCCCTCAATAAATAGGTATGTCAGCCTTTCCTCGAACATACCTGGCACCATGACTGAAATTCTTTGAAACTCTGCCACATTATCCTCTACTGAACCTTGTTTCTTTAATTGTGTCAACTCTTTGAAATGTCTTTTAGGATGCTTTTGATCAAATTAATCTATAAGTCTTTGTGTAAATTCGTCATACATCTTCACGTGTTGATGCCCTTGTGTGGCAATTCCATGGTGCCACCAATCGTGTGCAGTCCCCTCTAAGTATAAAATGGAAAAATTAATAGCGTCATCTTCGGTCATGAGGCTAAGGGTAAAATATGTATCTAGTGTTTGGATCCATGCTCGTCCAATGAACTTCCCTGAACCATCAAAATTGGGAAGAGTCGTCTTACTTACTCTATGTCGTAAATCTTTGTTGGGCTGCCTTCTTTCTTTTCTTGAGGTATTTCTTGTTCTTGCATCACAATATTCTCTAAATGGAATATGTCTTCTAAGGTCAGGATCAATTCTTGAATATGCTTCTACACATTCATCAATGTTATTTGCTGCCATGTTGGGTTCTTCTTCATCTCTTGGCTGCTCTTCTCTAGGTAAGAATGTAAGCCTTGTTAATCTAGGTGATGATCTTAATGGAGTTCTATTGTTATTCTTGGAATGGTTGGAATTAACATCTCTTCCATTGGTTTGGTTAGATCTAAGAGCATTGATTGTATTGTTCATGTTTTCAAGTGTTTGGAGAAGCAATTGTGATGTCTTCCCTTGTTGCTCCATAAAAGCCCTCAATTCATTTCCTTGGTTAACCTCATGATCACCCATTTTACTACTTTTCCTTTGGCTGCTACTTGCTTCTAGTTTTCTCATTTCCCTATCTAATGCCCGTTGAGCTCCTTGGCTTAATTGCATAGACTATCTTTGATACGCACACTGGCAGGATCAAAGCTTTGATACCACTTGCAATGTCCCTTTTTGGGATATACCTGATTTCTTGGCCTGCAAACAATAATAATCACTAGAAATGATATTAGATATATTAAAGATCAAGAAATTATGATAATATTCAGATCATAGCATCATTAGTATTCAGATCAATACATCATAGCCTCATTAATATTTAGATCAATACACATAGCACAATCAATATTCAAATCAATACATCATAGCACAATCCTCACAGCCAATCACATTGTGAATTTCTTGGAATTACTTGCAAATAGCAATATTAAGGTGGGTCATCCTCAATATTGCCAAGAGCAAGGAAGGTGGGCCATCCTTCCCACTCTTAGTCCACCTTGGAGGGGGGCCATCCTCCTTGATCAAGCTCCAGAGCATGGCAGGTGGGCCATCCTTCCAACTTTGGGCCAACTTGATAAGAGCATGAGAGGGGGGCCATCCTCTCATCTCTCGTGAACCAAACCAAAAGGGGGGCCATCCTTCCTATTTGCAAGATTCTTCCTTAAATTCAAAACTGATTGCTTGATGAATTTGCTAGATGATTTTTGATTGAATACCTCTTGATGGATTGACAAGATTATTCTTTAATGGCTGCAATAAATGATTTTCTGCGGTATATGTTTGTTGTTATCTGCTGTAGATCTTTTGTATATCTTTATTTATTTCTGCTTGATGCATTTCTCTTGCTGATTCCAGCTCATCTTTATTTATACTACATCATGCCTCTAGGAAGAGAGGCAATCCTTCCATTAGAGACGACTTGTCCCAAGAGTGGGGTTTCTTCAAAGAAGTCGGCCTCTTATATATATATTTTTTAATTCCCCAAGAGGGACGCCTGCACTAAGAGAGGCGACTTCTCAAGGGGGTCGGCCTCATCAATAGGTATTTATTTATGTCTAAAGGGGTCGGCCTCATCAATAAATATTAAATTTATTTATGTTTTATTAAGGCAGATTACAGTCGGGGCATTACAAAGATTTGATGTGGCACTCAATGTCATTGCGCATGTAAGGCCAATACAAGTTTTGTTGTAGTGTGACAAGTGTATTGGCAATGCCAAAATGACTTACAATTTTAGAATGTGTTTTCCAAATCAAATGTTGACAAGGTGCACCCATTGGACATGTGGAAAGCGCTTGAAGGTGTACTTTGCATGAGTGCACTAAAGGGTTGTGCGAAATCTTTGTCTGCTAAGTATAGTGGTCCCCAATCAAAAGAGTCATGTCCACATAATTCTAGCATAGTGACTACCCCCTAGGTCAAAGTAGACTAAGCTAGTCTACAATTGTATTGTCACATCCCTTCTTATGTTTGACTACCATAAGAAACTATTGCAAGTAAGCCATCCACTTCATGTGCCATGCATTTTCTTATTTACTCTGTGTATGTAGGAATTGAAGAAACTAATGATTAGAGTGAATGATAACCTTACCAAGGATATAGTGGCGCCATTGCTTGACATCCTAAACAATGGCGTACAATTCATTCTCATAGGTAGAGTAGCATTACATGATATAACTGAATGTAATGAAATAACTTGCACAAGAGAAGAATATAATAAGAAATATGCTGCAAATACTTGATAATACTTCAAAATAATAAGCCGCTTTGAGGGGGCAAACCTCCAAAAGTCTTCAATAATAACAAATTCACAATATGATGATAATAAACTAACCACTACCCCCTATATATGCCATACTTATGCCATGGATGCCACCTAGGCCTACCTAAGACTATATAAATGATCATATAACTTAATTAAGGGTTATGCTAGCCACAAGTCGACTACACATATCCCCATGCACACATAGGTTAAGAGTGTAGCATGCCCCTCCCCTTAAAACCAACATTGTCCCCAATGTTTAGGAACTTTGGATGCTTCTAAAAGAACGCTTCATCTTCCCATGTATCTTTGTTGGCCATATTCTTCCACTTGATCAAATACTCTATAATCATCCTCATCCACAACCTCTTAGTGTGTGTCCAAAGGATTCCCTTAGGTTTCAAAATTATTTTACCCTCTTCATCAAGCTCTTGCAACTCTATTTGTGTTGAAATTATGCACTGATCAGCTTGCTGCTTCATTATTTTTTGTGCCTTTGTATTGTTCTCCTTGAGACTAGAGAGTGCCTCTTGTTGGTGTTGCATGTGTTCTTCCATTACTCTAACCTTTTGGTGTACCTTCCAAGAAGAGGTGATGGATGGTGGATGGTGGATGGATACTAGTTGAATGGCTTGATCATGGTCTCTTTTGGGTGGTAAACCCTTTGGCATCTCTCCAAATAGTGATAGTGCTTGGGCACTTCTTTTTCTTCTTCTTATTCTCCTACGTCTTCCTCTTCTCTTTCTTCTCCTTCTTCACTAGCACCTATTTGCTTTAATCTAGTTATTTGGCTGAAGTAGCTATCCATAAGACTGTTGCCATAATGTGTCATGAGTTGCTCTTGAAAAAAAAAACCATGTGACAATGCATCCCTTCTTTTTCTTCTATTCACATAGCCAATGATACCACATGAATTGATCTAGTTTCAAATATAATGATGCCATTGCAACCTTCTATTCACATGGAACTTGATGAAGACCAAAGAACTACTCTATTTGGCATAGCCAACTTGCTAGATCCTTGCCATCAAACTTGCAAATCTCCATCCTTGGCATGAAGTGCCTAGAGTTGGCGGTAGAATTATTTGTGTGATGGTCCCACTTTAATCAAAGTCAAAATAAGAAGCTTCATGTCCCTTTGAAGACAAATTTGCATCCCAAGTCTTGCAGTGTGAATCCGCCCATTGGGAGTTTGTTTGAACACTCAATCAACCTTCTCTATCATTTCTGACAAGAATTCCTCCTTAACCCTGGTGGTTGCTTCCTTTATATCTTCAATGGTCATGAGATCCATCTCCTCTAGTATCGGATCACCTTTTATCAAGAGTCTTCCCAAGAGTGACTAAATTCCTTCCTTTGTCTCTTGTTGAAGCCTCCGCCATGGTGCAAACAAAATAATTTTGCAATAACTTACAAAACAAATCCAAATAAGTTGGAATTTTATTGTAACTTACATGGGCCTAG
Organism: Cunninghamia lanceolata; assembly: GCA_027924645.1. Classification (NCBI taxonomy): domain Eukaryota; kingdom Viridiplantae; phylum Streptophyta; class Pinopsida; order Cupressales; family Cupressaceae; genus Cunninghamia; species Cunninghamia lanceolata. The sequence continues at coordinate 3,502,004 of BSBN01000378.1, read as the reverse complement.
ATCTCCCTTTTCTAAAAATATCTCCAAGAAATTCTCTAATTTGTATCCTTGGGAGTGAATTTGGTTAAAAACCTAATTTTGCAATAAATCCTTCAAAATTGCTTCAACTAATCTCAAATCTGTATTGTAGCAGCTTCAATATGTCATGATTTACCCTCCAAATGGCAGAAAACAATTCACTAAATTGAAAGAGATAATGCACTTCACAACTTGACCTCCTAAATCAAAAAAATTGCCTTGTTTCTTGCCTTTCGAATGCCCAAATCATGCTCCAATACCACTTGTAATGAAATAACTTGCACAAGAGAAGAATATAATAAGAAATCTGTTGCAAATAATTGTAATACTTCAAAATAATAAACCACTTTGAGGGGACAAACCTCCAAAAGTCTTCTATAAGAACAGAATTCACAATATGATGATAATAAACTAACCACTACCTTCTATAAATACCATATTTATGCCATGGATGTCACCTAGGACAACCTAACTACCTATATAAGACTATAAATGATCGTATAACTTAATTAAGGGTTATGCTAGCCACAAGTCAGAAACACATATCCTCATATACACTATAGGTTAAAGGTGTAGCATTGAAGGTCTCTGAGTGATAGGTGATGGGGTCCATGATGGAGTAACACCCGCCGAGTGCATATTTAGACGACACCCGCTGAGCACATATTCAAACACATCAAAATCTTTATTTCAAAAGCATGCATTGTATTTGACATTGCCAGGATTGGCACAAATCAAAGTCATTACTTCAATTCATCAATGGCACGTTGTTGTGCAGACGCCCACAAAAATGTCATCTTGGCATGCATAGTCTAGTTAAGGGCAAGTGAGAAGTGAAAACCCTAGAACAAACCTCCAATAAAAGTTGGCAAGGCCAACGAAGCTGCACAATTATGTGAGATTGCATGGAATTGGCCAATCATGGATCACTTTATTTTCTCTAGATCAACATAAATGTTGGATTGGTTGGTGACATATCAAAGGTATTACCAAAGGTACACTTGCCGATATTGGCTTGCAATTTGTGTTGTAGTGTTGTGACCTAATCACACATCACCCCCATTGCAAATGGGGACCCCCTTTTTTTCGCTTTCTGCCTTCGTGTTGCTTTAGGTTTTAGATTTCTTTGAGTTTGTAGGTTTGGGAGTATAGATTTGCCCATGTCTCGACAAATTCTTGCTAAGGAGTCTATGTGCCCTCATCCTAATGCATGTTCTAAGCCCTGAAATTGACTAAGTCTAAAATCTGGTGGATCCTCAAAAATCTAGAATCTACATGTTAAATCCCATGGATCCGGGACCTATCTCAAACATCCTGGAAGTATATTTCAAAATATTTAAAGTATATACTTAAATATATTTTTAAATATACTTCCACCCAGGATACTAAAAAAATGTCTAAGTCAAAAAGATGAAACCTTGAGCGGAAATTTCTCATGAGCATTCAATATGTGCCCAGGGAAAATGGGAAATTTCTTGTACACAGTCAGAATGAGCCCTAGGAGGAGATTGAATGCAATCATGCAATATGCACCCAAGTCAGATATTTTCAACATTTCAAGTTAAAACTTCGCCTAAGGCAAGAGATAAGGAAAGTGAGCATTTGAAGAAGCTTAAGTGCCAAAGTGAGGAGCACAAATTTCCTCTACACAGTCAGAATGCGCCCAAGGGAAAATTCTCATAACCATTCAGAATGCGCCCATGTGGAGACATGCTCAACTTTGCCAAAGTTGCTTGAAACTCATCAAAATTGCATTGAGAACCAATTAAGAGGAGTTAAAACTGGACAAAAATGCCTTAAGTGTCTAGAGCGCAAATTTCCTCTGCCTAGTCAGTATGCGCCCTAGATCAAACCATTAAATGACAAAGCTGGAAATTTCTCATGCCAATGAAATATGCGCCGAAGAACATCTTCAACCTTTTGGGATAAATGAATTAAAATCACAAAATTTGCCTAAGGCAAAATAATAGTTCAAAGGAATGCAAAAGGTGGAAACTGAATGCACCTAGTCAGGATGCGCCCTAGGGAGAAGGTGGCTTGATCCATCAAAAAAATGCTAAAATCACTTAAAATTCATCAAAAAATGCAAGAGGAATTGAAACTTAACAGAGAAAATGGCTAAGTACCTAGAACGCAAATTCCACTCACCCAAGAAAAATCCGCTTAGGGAAATTTCCTATACTCATTTAGGATGCGCCCTAGGTAGAAGACAATCTAGTCCATGAAAAAATGTCAAAATTGCATCAATGTCAAGAAGAATTCGCCAAAGAGGAAGAGACTTTGAAGTAAGAAAATGAAGAAAAAACTTAAGTAAAAGGTGGAAATTTCCTGTGACCTTGCAAAAGCCACCCGTGCTTGGGCGCAAATTTCTCATACAAAGGAAATTTCCGCCCTAGAGATTATTCCTACACTTAGCTAAAACCCGCCCATGCTTGATGCAAGTCGGCCTGAGGAGCAAGAGTTAGAGTTTTGCATTGTCTAAGTAGGCCGACCTGCCTAGGAAAAGGAGGACGAATGCTATAAAAGAAAGGTATGAAACTTCATTTTCAACATTCAATCCAAAACAAACAAGCAGAAGTGAAGTGCAGAACAGCAGCAAATGAGGGCAGAAATGTTCAAGTAAAAAGATCAAGTTATCAATAAGTCAAGCCAATTTTCCATTTTCCTAAATTCTATCATACTTTACAAACTTGATTTCTTTGTTCTTCTAAGGCAAAGTGGATAGGAGTTTACCTAATATATCCCACATTCACTAGGTTGTTGAAATTGTCATCATCTTGTTCATTTATCAAGCATCAAGCTAAGGTATTAACTTAGCGTTTCATTTTGTAGGTAATGAAAAGAAGATGGCGAGAAGTTGCATAGGAGAAGTTCAAAGCAAGAGGAGTAGTGCTCAAGAGCATTCGAAAAAGTAGACATCATCGCCACACGAAGGAATGCTTACATCAGGATCATCATTTGCACGAATTGCACGAAGAGGATAACTTCATATGTCAGAGGAGGAGCATCACTTCATCATGTATGAGAAGTTCATTTCCAGAGATTCATCTTCATGTTCAAGTTCCAGAGTTATCCATTCTGTGCGCTAGGCAGTGAGGACATTCATCATGACACCTACTCCAGAAATGCACATACAAGATATCTTCTACTTCATGCATCATCCAGTGTTGAAGCCTACACAGGGGACAAGAATTTCACAAAATTACAAATGAGCCAAGATCGTTAAGAAATCCAGAAATTTCACTAAGGCATGGAGGATATCAAGAAAAATGACAAATTCCCAAAATTGCAAGTTTGAAAGATGCAAAGTTCCAACGTTGAAAATCCTAAGTTCAAAAAATCTATAATTTGGGAAAGCATTCTAAGCAGTGTGAACAGGGAGAAGATCAAACTAGTTCGCTCAATGCTAAGGTGGCATGTACACATCATCAATCCTATCATGTTTCGCCACCTCACTCATCTTTATTCAATGCATGCACACATATAACAACCTAAAGTTGGCGCCTACCTTGGAAGATTCCCAAAGATTTCATTTCAAGCTTATCATATTGGAAAGCATGCCTTCATTGCCTCTCTTGTTGTCTAAAAATAGTAATTCTTGTAACAAACTACCTATGTGGTGTAATCTTGGCCATTGATTCCAAAATCAATCTGGGCCCTTCATTGTAATTCTTGAGCACTATATAAAGCTCACTTCTCTCATTTGGAGGAGGATTAGGAGGAATAATTAGAAAGTAGAGTAGGAGTAGAGTAGAGGAAACTCTTCGAAATCATTGAAGAGACATGCGAAATTGTTGTGAAAGACTTCCAAAATCAATACAAGTTCATTATTGTTTTCATGGTGATTTGTGTGGTTATGGAATATTAGCATGGTTTCAAACTTCTTGCAGATGATTGAGATGTGTTTCCAAGTAGCTTAGAAGTAGATTAGAAGTTCATTGATGTAATGAGTTTATGCAAAAATATTTGATGAATTCCTTCTTGGTTCATACTTTTTGTGGATTGTCGAAGGCAATTTACTTTGCAAAGTTAGCCTGAACCTTCATGTGCTTGAGTTCGATTGTGAAGATTGTTCAAGCTGCGCTAGCTGTGGGTGTTTGGATGTATATTTCACAATATGAAAATCATTGGGTTACCTTAGAAGATTGCACTGACTTCATGTAATTGTTGGTTCTCATGATGAAGCGAAGTTCAATTTCATGAGGAATTTGTCTATCAGAGCATATTTCATTATCTCATTGTCCTTAGAGTAGATTTCTCTTAACCCTCTCTCTTTTGCATTTTCTTTTAAGTTTGATTGAAGAAGTTCCATTCATTCACATATAAGGAGTAAGGAATTTCATCCATGTTCGTGAAGGAGAAATTTAGCGTAAGTCCCTTTGTGATTACCAGCAAGAATCACATTTATTCACTAAGTTTGTCCACGTACAAGTCAAGCCCTGACATCAAAGGAACCTTGGAGCGTTCTTGTTTGATCATATAATTCCGCATTCAGGAAGCTTTGATCAAGAGAGGATAGGATACTCGGTATTTTATTCTATTGTTGTGTTGTCACAAAAACATCATCAACATGTAGGATTTCCAGAACTTGTGCAACATGTTGAACATGCTCCTCCCAAGTCTTATTGAAGACAAGGATGTCATCTAAGTAGACAATGACATAAGGATTGATAAATTGTGCAGAACATCATTCATCAAGGGCATAAATATTGCAAGGGCATTGGTTAAATTGAAAGGCATAACCAACCATTCATAAAGTCCTTATGTTTTGAAGGTTGTCTTCTAGATGTCTTCCAACTATACTAAAGCCTGATGATATCTAGACTTGAGATCTATTTTTGTAAAGTATCATGCTCCATAAAGCTCGTCTAGAAGGTCATCAATGCACAATAATGGATATTTGTTCTTTAGTGTGATCTTGTTGAGTGCCTAGTAGTCAATGTAGAGCTACCAAGTGCCATCCTCCTTTGGTGCAAACACAATTGGGCTACCACACAGAGAGTAGCTTGGCCTAATCTTGCCATGATCCACCAATTCTTGAACCTAGCGCCAAATGTCATCGTTCTCCCAAACTAATCTTCGATAAAGGGAACTATTCAATAGAGAATCAAGAACTAAATCTATGTTATGTTGCACTAAGCAATGTGTAGAAAGACTCACGTGATCGACGAAGACTTTGTTGTACTAGTGCAATACAATGTTGAGCTGACATTGCTCCAATGAATTGGGCATGTCGTTACACATTGTTATAACATGCTTGCCTAGTTCGGTGGGAGGATCTGCATGGACCATCAGAAGTACAAACTTCTAGATGTGTGCAATAATCTTAAGGCACTATTTTGCCGTAACCAAAGAAATTATGGACTAGGGGGTCATTTCCCATAGTTTGAAATATTAGTTGCCAACATTGTGGTCTTGCACTATATACCCTTTGTCGATCATAAACAAAAGGTCAGCCCAGTAGAATGTCACAAGCCTCTAGAGGTGTGATGTCACAAGGACCAATGTCATGCATAGGTGAACGTGAAAGTGAAACAACATAATTAAAAGTACATTGTTGATTTACCTAGATTTCATTCACTTGTTGCAGCCATCCCAATGAGTCTGGAGCTAGATGTGCAATGGTGGTAGGTCCAAGGCACTGAACTGTGCTTTGCACAATGATATTCTTATGGATTTTGTTGTCTATGATGACATGCTCGGGCTTGCCATTGACCCAACACTTCATGTGAAAAAGGCATTCTTGTTCTTCCAAAGCATCCATTGAGATTGTCATATCGAGGCACTGTACCTCTTGATTGGTTTCTTCACTATCACCCAAATCTGGTGTTGTCTATATAACTAGTGTTTGTTGCACACAGCAATCAGAGTCACTATGAAAGTGAGACTAGTGAAGGTTGCACTATTGTTCACCTTGTGGCCATTTCATTTTTTCTCTCCTTGGTGCAGATGTTTGAGAGGACTTTTGCACTGGTGACAATGACCGATAGCTCCAGTGCAATTTCTATGCAGATGTGTTTTGTCATGGCACATACAACCAGAAATTGTTTTCTTGAACATGTTTGTGCTTGCACAAAGAGAGGCACTGTCGCTTCATTTTTGCTTTGGCATCAATGTTGGACGCATTACAAAATGCTTGACCCAAGTTATCGTATGTAAGGAAATCCATCTTTGCGTAGATAAGTGGTGAGGGTCCACTAGTGTGCTTGGTGACTCAAAGATGTTCTAGCATGTCGTTGAATAGATGCACAAAGCAGTCATGGAAATTGTTATAAGACTCTACAATGTGATCTCTCTATCGGCACAATTATTCAAACTTCATATAGTCATTCTCATAATGTCAGAGAGGGTAATAATCATCCTTGAGAGTATTAACAAAACTAGGCCAAGTTGTAATTATCTGTCCTCTCTTGTGCTGTACACGGAGTGTTGTCCACCAGTGATGTATTGACAAGGACATTTTCCATGTAGCGAAGGAAATCTTTTCTTCATCGGTGAATTTATTAACAGAAAAATATTATTCAAGCTGTCGAATCCAATGATCCAGCACTATTGCTTCAATTTTGCCTTCAAACAAAGGGATATCAAGATTCACCTGGACTCTAAAGGGGTTTTGATGTTGTGCCGTAGGTAGCTATTTGGAGTGTGCTGGTACTGGCCCAAGTTGAGTCATAAGATCACAGAACTGTCCAAAGAGTTCCTAGCGTTGTGTCTCCAAGGCTGTATTGATAAGGTGTTGGACATCCACTGGAACCCTTGGCACATGTTCATCTACCACCGTTACCTGCTCTTGGCATTCATGCAAGTGTTTGGAATTTGAACCAGGAGTACAAACTTCCGGTCAGTGCTGAGAGTGCATTTGAACAGGCATGGAAGATACCCAAGCTCTGATACCAATGATCTGACCTGAAGAGGGTTGAAAGACAAACCTGCAGGTTAGTGGATAATCTTACAAGGATTGTAAAGAATCCTAGGCAAGGATCCAAATGCACATTCAGAAAAGGAGAGGCTGGAAAAATTTATATTGCATGAAAGAATATCTGTACAGTATTGTATATTTAGCTATGTTGCTGGTATGAACTTCCTTGCCTGTACTTGGTACAGGACAGGAATTTTTTCAAGGAGTGTTCAGTTAAACCCCCAACAGAGGGCTGACAGATGTCCTAAGCATATGGTGCACTCTTCATGTGGACAGAAGCGTGACAGATGTCAAGTTCATATGGTTGGCATAATTATGTGGTATAGATGTGGCTGCATCTCAGACGCATATGGTGTCAAACTGAACATAGCTGAGTGAAGATAGGGATGCCCATGTATAGAGACACGCAACTTTTCTCAGGGAATGTGCATGAAAAGTCTCACAGAAGATTGCACGAAGCTGCGTTGCACAGCATATGTTGAAATGTGAAGTCAATTTTACTTATTCCAACAGTGACGAGCAGTCACAACGAGTACCTAGTGTACAGGCTGCCCAACGTATGAGGTAGTGGCTGTTGCACTCGGATCAGTGTCTCCCATTACAATTACACCACAACCCCTTTGACAACACTTCCCTTTAATTTGCCTACAATATAAACACACTAGGCACAACTCACACAAATATCCACACTCTAATAGAGATTGGAACAATGAAGAAATTGCTGCCCCGTACAGACAACTAGATACATTTTGATGGGTCTTACAGACCAATTTGGCCTGGACGTACAAATTCATATCATCATCTCATTGTCCTTAATGATTCAGTTTACCTCATGGGCTTCAAGGCTAATGGGTGAAATAGGTAATAACACAAAAGTTCAGATCAATCAAACAAAAGGGTTGATTACATCTTTTTCCCTGACAAATCACAATTTTTCTATTCAAAACTAAAACTAATTCAATTCTGATAGCAATCAACTTACCCTGTAATTTGGCTAGCTCGTGCCCAAGAGGGATATCTTCTTCCAGATTGCTTCAAAACAACCTGTTTCAGGCAGTTGTTATCAGCCCACCTTGTGACAAATGATGATGTTTTCGCAGACTTCCAGTCTCTGGGGCATAGGGTAGATGAAGATAGCAGGGAAGCAGCTGGTATTGTAGCCATTTCTAACTGGTTGAATATAAAACCGTCGAGAGGAATGAATACCTTTCGATGATCCTCCTGGCACTCTGTTCTCTGAATCCAAATGTGTTAAAAAGAATTATATAGGCCAGTTTTTGTTGGTTTTTCGAAAAACCGCAGCAAATATAAATATAAATAAATAGGTAGATAGATATATAAGGGAAATCCTCACTTTTTCCTGTCCATGTATAAGTTTGGATGGTCGCATATACCAAAGAATATGGGTATTGTGCCCTCTTGTCTCTGTTGCAAAAGTTTAGACGCTCAAAGGAGTAACTAATTGCAAGATAATAAAATCCCTTCTCTAAATTAAATTGATTTTTTTTTTAAATTATTATCCAATAGGTTATATTTTGTGGCAGCTTTCAGTTGGGAAATTGTCTCACACCATGAAATTGTCTCGCGTCGATTAAAACATTTATTATTTGTTGGGAATGTGTATATGGCAAACTCCTTTGATAGCACAAGCATTTTAGATGGCCTGGCATGCATTTTTTATTTACGTTTTGTAGTAATGCAAGGCATTTACGAAGGCCGCTCAAATATCAAATGTGTCAGACATGGATTCATTTCGTGAGCTAGAGAAGCATCTACACCGTCCCATACAATTTCTCTGACATATTTGATTTAGATCAAATATTAGTCTTAAATCCACACCCACTTCTTTATTTCTCCCACCAACTTATTCTATACCTATTTGTCTTTTACCTAGCGCCCAAATTCCACTTCCATTGGATATGGTATAAAGGAAGCTTGAAGCAGAGAAGCTCATGTGTATTCTAGAAAATGTAGAGGAAAAGCAAAGTGTTGCAGAGGAGGAGATTATGTGCAGCGGGATGAAGAGTCTTGAGGAAGAGATCATGTCTCATTGCTCTAATGAGGATGAAGCATAGTAGAGGCTAAGACTAATCTTGTGACCTGGATGATGAAATGAGATTTGCTTGGTGCTTTGGACAATGTCCTTGTTCCCACAGGTGTCATTTTCAGCTAGGAACAAGACAAAGCTTCAACTACTAAACACCACCTATGATTACATGACTATCTTCCCTTATAAATAAACATATGCACTTGACCTACCTAGCATTTTAGACTCATTATTAGTTTCCATACAAAAAGCTTTGTGAAGTTGTTCTTGAAAGATATGACAATGAATTGTTTGGACAACATAGATTTTTATCACTTTTGCTAAATTTGTTTTCTTCCATCTACAATCTATTTTCCAAAAATTTAAATCTCTTTTTGAAAACATAAAAATATATTGAATTTTGTTTCTTCCAACTCACCTCCTTGTTGAATTCTTCCCCATTTAATATACTATAATTAGCCTCTTCTTGTCCTACCATTTCCACACCACACTGGACAAAGTCATTAATAGGTAAATTTATATGTTAGACTTATTGCATGCATGAACTTGTAATATGACAAGTTGTTAATCCAATGTGTGACTTATATGTGTGCATATGACACGCGCTTGGCTCTATGCCTAACTTAATGACACAGTTGTATGTCTCATGTAGATTGATACAAGAATCATCTAATTAATTCATTTGGTAATGTTTAAATTTTGGGGGTTGCTAATTTTTCTAATTGTTGTTAATGAATTCCCTAATTGCAATAGGTTAAAGCAACTATATAGATTTAAAAATAATTCCCTCATTAAGCTTTTTAGCAATTAAAAACCAACATCTTTTACACTTGGACTATCACATATGTCATTGAAGTTTATTTTTAAATATTCTTTGAATTGTTGTAGCGCCAACTATATAGTAACATGACATTCTTAACAAGTTTGCATGGCGTGAAATGACTTGCAATTTCAACAAAAGTCTATATCTTCTATGAACTAAAATTATCATATTCCATGAGAAGATGTTTGGTCCAGTCATGCCATCAAACACAAAGCAAGGATTTGCCAAACTTCCAACTTGTCATACATGTTGATATGTCTATTGGGTAAGAGAGTGTCTGTGGTAGATGTAAATCCTCTCTCATTAATGTGAGAGTGAGTTTTCCCTATGAAAAACCATTGATGTCTACAACGCAACTACAATTTATTGAATTATTGTAAAGTATGCATTCCAAGGCAATAATTACTGAAGTAAATAATCAACTTATTTACATTAACTCAAATGAAAAGATAGATCTTCTATACATCAAGCAATAATTTCATTACATCTTACAAATCCACGTGTCGTAACCAGGTGATAGCACAATAAAAGAATATACAATGTACATCTTAAGCTCTCATGCCAAAAGTCATCTCAAATAATAATAAGGATCAATAATCAAGTATAATACAAGTAATGTATAATAAATCCATTCACTATCGTCGGCCACCACTTACCCACTTGGTCATCCGCAAGCCGAGATACGAAAACATGGCCCAGGTGCTTTTTCGCCCAACCATGAAGCAATTACACTTCCTCGGAATCCTTCATGACATGAAGGATACCTAACCCTACACGAAACGCCTAGCAACCTGGAAACAACTGGCAGGAGGGAACACCTGATGCAACCTGATGTCTAAATGCATATCTAACTAGCATGTGCAATATCTCACAATCAGAATGTGGCAGAGAAACATATTAATAAAGTTTTGCTAGACAATCATTCATCTATTTCAATGAAGACATGGCTTTGGCCAAAGTACTTTTATAAGTAACAGTCAAATCCTGAAAAGAGGAAAAGCCTTCTCTGTTTGCCCACATTCGGCATCCTATCCCAGAAATAACCCAACATACTCATGGAAGAAACAACAATTTCTATGCATAATACATTTTAGGGAAAATTCCTTCAATTTGCTATCATTAGTTATTGAATAAATCTACATGAATACACCTTTTAGGCAATATAAAGTTTAGATCATTTTAAAATTCAACAAAGAACTTCATGACATGAAGAATACAACACTACCTTTAATCATGATTTTCTAATCTTTTCCAATTTATGTTGTAAAAAAAAAAAAGAGGACTAGTATATAGAGGAAACACTATAACATCCATAACAGTCCTCGATTAAATCTTCAATAACATACATATATAAGCATGTATACGCATATATATGAGTGATATATCTATATATAGGTATATATATTTAGTGGTTAACTCACTAATCAAACCCATTTACACTTATGATAAGAAGACTTGATCAAATTCAGATTCTTTCCAAAATAAATATATACAACAGAGATGTAATTTAAACCTTGAGGGGATTATATATATATATATATATATGAACATACAAAACGATATAGGCTGAGTAAGATGACACAGGCTATAACTATGCTGCTATAGGTCAAAAACAATTAAAAACAAGCCAACAATATACTGTTACAGGTCGAACAAATACAAAGTACTGATTTAATTCATCAAAAGAGGCTGATATACATGGGTAAGGCCGTATACAAAACAAATATAGGTCAAAATGCAAAGGATTTGGTCGATTGATAAAGTACAAAGGTCGATCAAAATAACAAGTCAAATCAAAAACTTGGAGGTCATTATCAATGGAAGAACATGTCATTGGAAAATTGTTTAGCTAGTTGATTTGTTAGAAAGTTATAAAAAGAACCGTTGAAATGTTTAACATGGCCACAAATAAGAGGATATAAAAATGTTTAAACATTCAATAGTTGAGTCAGAGGTTTTAAAAGGGACATTTGCTTAAGCATATCGGCCGACCATAAACAAGGCTGTAGAAACTATTTGCAAAGGCCACAGTTTTAGCTAAAAGGGTCGAGGCACTAGCTGTGAAGCTGTTGGAATATAGGGAAAGGTCGACAGTAAAAGAAAAGAGGTCGATTAAAGAGAATTCAAGCCAAACTACTTAGTTTAAAGGCCGCCAATGATAAATTTCAAATGGTTGAGTCAAAAACATGCATACAGGTCATCCCAGTAGTAAGAAGGCCGACAACTATATTATGCTGGAACAAAACAATATCAAAGGCTGAATAAAAAGGCCAATCTAGTCTAGCATAGGTTAGCGAATAGATCACTCAGGTTGATGGAGAGGTTTAGTAGACAGCAGAAAGACTATTTGACAGGTCGATTTAACAACGAAGAAAGCCATAAAAAGATATAGAGGCCAACACAATTTAACTAGGCCAATCATTTGCATATTTAAAATGCTTATTTAATCTTAGGGAAAAGCAAGTATATTCAGTAATCAATAGGAAAAATGCCTGAGTTATGAAGATTTTTGGTAATCTTTGACCTTCTAAAGCTTCTTCCTCTGCCTTTTTTCTATTTCAAGCTCGATGCCTTCTTTTCTTCCTATGTATCCTTATGCTTTTTTTCTCTGTCCTCCCTTTTTCTATGTGTGCGTCCCTTCTTTATGCCTCTTTCTTTGTTTTATTCACCATTCTCTCTAAAAATGACACATTTTTAGAATTGAGTGTTTTTCTTTTAGTTGACTCATATATACACACACGCGCGCGCATATATATATTTCCTCTTTTATTATATATGTGTATATACATATATGAAAGCTTACAAACTTTAAATTTATTTATTTTACTTTACCTATATATAACTATATATATCTATATACACACATATATATGCTTTTGCTATTAAATCAAATATATGTGTGTGTATATAAAAATATATTTTTTGAAATAAGGTCAATAGCTTCAATATTAATCCCATAAAGTTGCACAAACACGCAATTACATGGCGTACTATTACAATTCAGAAGAACATATATAGAAACAGGATAGCCTAACTTATCCATTTTTAACATCAATCACACCCATAATTTCAAAAGTTGAAACTCGGATAAGATTACGTAACCACACAACAATGAGGAATAAGCCAAACAAGAATGCAATATTTCATGATGCAATATGGTTCTATGTGAGTGTGTGCATGCATCGAGGTTCCATCATGCCATCTCTTTCTGGCGACTAGGACGCGTCTACCTCAACCATGTTCCCGTCTCCAACGTGTTCCTGCACTCAGTCACACTCAAACTCTCATCAATCTAGGTTAGTCTCAATACTCATAGCTAAAGCAAGAAAACGTAGATCCGTAATCATAAACATTTTAATCCATCATTATAACTAGGTTCATATGTATGCATTCTTAAAATCATGACAATGTATATGTTATGCACATGCAATTTACCCAACAATAAAACAATCAAATGTAATATCCAATAGTTCGAATTATAAAAGAATCAAAAGGCGAGATGTGACAATTATAATATTTTCTTATACAATTTAACTGTTAATAGACGTAAGTGTGATGAGAAATTTGGTTTTTTATTTATGGTCAAGTGCTCATAATCATCTTAACAAAGTTTCCTAGTAGATATATTGTGAGGCTTAGGATTGTCTGTAAATGATGGAATTACTTGTTATATAAAAAGATGCATTTCAAAAAATCTACCCAAATATGCCACTTGTGGGCACCCCTACATTTTTTATGGTTTTGTTGGACTATAAGCCCTAGAGTCACTTATTCTTACCCGCTTGATAATATGCAATCATGGGTTATAGAACCTATAACTAGAGAACTACACAAAGTTCCCATTAAGTAATGGGGTAGTATAAGCTTGCAAAAGCATCTATTATTATACTCTCTTTCTTAGTCAAAGTGAATATTGTTAGGAAATTATAGGTTGATCGAACAATTTCCTATATAACCCTATGAGAGAAAATGATGCATATAAGCTTACATAATAACCATGATGCAAAGATCAAAATACATATCACAAGATAACATGACATACCCTAGAAAAACCCTCAAGAGGAAAAAACTTAGCCTCCAAAAGCATCCACACTCAATGTATTATTCAGCAATGAAAACATTACATTACACTTAAAGAGTCTCCATGAATACTTATGAAACATCAAGCTCCTCCAATGTATCCTCCATGTGTCCAAGCAAGTAACTACACATCCCATGCCATGCTTCACATATGCACTTACAAGAGAGCTCAATACAATGACAACCCAAATGACCATCCAACCCAAACCACTAACCATGTGATTGCTTTTATAGAATTAAGCTCACACAAATACAACTTGTGGTATTGGCAAAACCATGTGTCTCAAAACCATTAACCCCCTCATTTACTTTGGTACTGAGTTTTCCCAATATTAAATATTTATTTTGTCTCCCACACATAAAATATTTAACCAATGTTACAATACAACTTTACAAGTTGACCCAAATAAATGTTTAATGTGGCTAAACACATCACTAAAGATGCACCACAAATAAATATATTTATTTTACATAATTAAATTATTTCATTACTTGTGCAATGTGTACAACACCAATTTTCCTAACAAATATGACATTGATGTGGAAGATGAGTGAGACAATTGTAGAGAAATTAGAGTTGAGATTTATTATTCAAAGTATGATGCATGGATTAAAATGAATATCAATATAGATCTCACACGATATTGGTTCACCATTAGGAAGTGGTACTTACTCCAATAGAAGATTTTATTAGGTAAATGATAACGATGTTGGTGATATAGTGTGGTTTACTATTGAGGAAAGTCTTTGGAGCAATATTCAAGGCCCATAGTGGGTCTATTTGCTAGACTTTAAGGACCTTGGAGATCTTAAACTAGAGTTTAGATTCTCAAGATGGGCGGTTAGCTTTTAAAATCCATGCACAAGATTATGCCTATCTTATTAGTTTCCACTCTTGGTTCTTGACTAGAGGTGATAGTAAAGTAGTCTTGGTAAAAAAACATATTTGTTGTATGTGGGAGTTGAGGGAAGACACAAATGAATGATGTCAAGTCAAATATAAATTTGCCCAGACTAGCTAAAGATGTGGCCATGATCCGTATTGGATGGACATTGTTGTAGGTGAGGACATACTAATATTCTATGAAGATGAAAAACTGGTGAGAACAATTAATTTTTCTGAGCTTGACCCTAAGCTAAAAGTATGAAAATATACAAATCCTATATGTCCATTTGAAAGGAACAATGTGTGGTGGCCATTAAACCTACAAAACAAATTATTCCCATATCCAAATGAAACACATTTTTGTAAGGATGCAAGCAGCCCCCTTGTAATTGTTATGTAAGTTGCATATGGTCGGCAAGAAAGGTAAGCACTAGCATTGTAATCATTGCTTGAGAATATAAATTGCTACCAAATGCATTGGAAATTTTAAACATGTTTGTGGTTTATGATGAGTCAAATATATGACTCATCTATTTCATTCTATTTCCTATTCTAAAAGACTTTAGCAAAACATTATGGCATATATTTACATATTATTATAATTATGTTTGTCTTTTGGATGGATTATGCACGTGTTTGGTTTTCATTTCCTTTGATAAAATCTCTTAACTTATTTACTTGAATTTACATTTTCAAAATGCATGTCTTATGAATTGTGGTACAAGTGGTTTGTGTTTGCATGAGGATTACGCTAGTAAGACTTCCAGTGGTCTCCGGATCCCTCTGAAGCCCCCTCTTTTTGCAAATAACATGAACTCCAGACGGCTCTAGATGTCATTACACTCCAATAGAGTCATCCTCCCCTCGAGTCGATGACTATTACTGGTCGATCTTAGTGTAGACACCTAAAAATGTCTTCTACCATGTAACCAACTCCATACATCCCTAATCACACCAATTTCCCTTCTAACCAATTACCCCTTTCATTTTCTAAATTCACACTATTTTATCCTCAAAATTAAATTAATTTCATAGTCCAAACCTTAGCCAATTAATTTAATAAATATGCAATATTTATTAAATCAATTTCCCCTTTTTCACTAAATCCAATTAATTAGTTAAAACCATGTTAATTAATTAATTCAGCCTATTAATTGACCTATCCCTACCCTAGATAATTAAATAGCTATTATTTAATTGCCTACCGTAGCCTACCTCATCCTAGCCCTAAGATTAATTAAATAAAACCTATGTTTAATTAATCCTAACCTCTCATTTGGGTGGTCAAACCTAGTTTAACACCCTTCCCCACATCCTCCAAATAAAAAATTAAAATATATCACACATCACATTTACTTCTCTTACAAACCCCTTACCTCACCCATACTCATTTATTACCTCTTATCTCCAAATGAATTCTTAATTCATTTCACATTCTCCCATATAAATCTTTTATTCATTTTGGGGAAAGGGGTTATTAAATGAGCATGGGTGTGAGAGATTATTTATGAATTAAAGATTCATACGGGAGAATGTGAAATAAATTAAGAATTCATTTGGGGATAAAAGGTAGTAAATGAGTATGGGTGAGGTAAGGGGTTTGTAAGAGAAGTAAATGTGATGTGTGATATGTTTTAATTTTTTATTTGAAGGATGTGGGGAAGGGTGTTAAACTAGGTTTGACCACCCAAATAAGAGGTTAGGATTAATTAAACATAGGTTTTATTTAATTAATACTAAGGCTAGGATGAGGTAGGCTAGGGTAGACAATTAAATAATAGCTATTTAATTGTCTAGGGTAGGGATAGGTCAATTAATAGGATGAATTAATTAGTTAACATGGTTTTAACTAATTAATTGAATTTAGTGAAAAAGAGGAAATTGCATATTTATTAAATCAATTGGCTAAAGTTTGGACTATAAAATTAATTCAATTTTTGGGATAAAATGATGTGAATTTGGAAAATAAAAGGGGTAATTAATTAAATAAAAATTTAATTAATTGTTTAGAAGGGAAATTGGTGTGATTAGTGATGTATGGAGTCGGTTCGATGGTAGAAGACATTTTTAGGTGTCTACATTTGCCCCTCTTTGAGATGGTGTTGCGGCTAAGTAACATCATTTCAAAGAAGTTAAAACATAGAGTTGGATTGGATAGAAAAAAAAAATTTGTTTAGAAGAATAGGGTAAGGTTTGGGGATAATTGGTAAGGGTGAT
The DNA here is from genome assembly GCA_027924645.1 of Cunninghamia lanceolata. Classification (NCBI taxonomy): domain Eukaryota; kingdom Viridiplantae; phylum Streptophyta; class Pinopsida; order Cupressales; family Cupressaceae; genus Cunninghamia; species Cunninghamia lanceolata. The sequence continues at coordinate 3,485,014 of BSBN01000378.1, read as the reverse complement.
TGGTAAGGGTGATGCCCCCTCGAGAGGATAGGCGGGTTGCAAGAACACGGTTGTGCTCTCAAAATGGATGGAAAAGATTGGTAGAAGTGGTTGGAGGATAAGTGGTGAGATAAAAGAATGATGATGGTGGGAGATTGATTGGTGGATGATCATTGTGTTGAAAATAATTTAGAGCAATCCTAGGTTTGATATAACAAAGTGGATATTTTCACCAAGGTATAGAAGACTAGGGTGATGATGTGTATCCAACATTTGCATGGACTAAACACGCAAACAAAGGGATGATCCCATGGATGCCCAAGATAGTACAACCTTGTCCTGACAAGGGAAGGGGACTCATAGCATAAGTCTTTAGTACACAAAAGGTATGATGAACCTTAGATGCATAAGGGGACTTCTTCATGCATCCAACCTCTACCAAAATCACTCCACAATCTCCTCATCCTAACATCATAATGTCAAAATTATCCCTCATCCCCATCTCAATCTCTATCTGAATCCACTTGTCTCTCATCCTATTGTGTTGAAAAATATTGAGCAATCCACATACATACTAGTCTTGGGTAAAATCTGAGGAGCTATCAGGTGCAACTCCTTCCCTCTTGGATTTGTGAGTCCAATGTGATTAATGAGAACAAAATGAAGATTAAATACTAATCAAATGCAAAACAAAATGATTATACCTTCATAATGAACTCACAAATCCAAGAGGGAAGGAGTTGCACCCAATAGTCTCCTCTGATTTTACCCAAGACTAGTGTGTAGATGTAGATTGCTCAAGGCTTTTCAACACAAATGTAGATGAGAGACAAGTGGATTCAGATAGATTAGATGGAGATGAGGCAAGATTTTGACATTATGATGTTAGGATGAGGAGATTGTGGAGTGATTTTGGCAGAGGTTTGAAGCATGAAGAAGTCCCTCCAAAATGGCTTGGAGAGGGTCTCATTTATAGATTTTCTGAAAGGGGGATGGAGGGTGAGGATTGAAAGATGGGATCAAGGGCTAGGAATAAAAGTAAATCTTTTATTCATTTTGAAAAAAGGGGTGATAAACGAGGTATGGGTGTGAAAGAATGTGAAATGAATTAAAAATTTATTTGGGGAATGGGAAATGAATTAAGAATTCATTTGGGGATAAAATATAATGAATGAGGATGGGTGAGGTAAGGGGTGTGTAAGAAAAGTAAATGTGATGTGTGATTTATTTCAATTTTTAATTTGGGGATGTGGGGAAGGGTGTTAAACTAGGTTTGACTACCCAAATGAGAGGTTAGGACTAATCAAATAGAGGTTTTGCTTAATTGATCCTAGTTCTAGGATGAGGTAGGCTAGGGTAGGTTAGGGTAGGTCAATTAGTAGGCTAGATTAATTAGATAAGCATGATGTATCTAATTAATGAGAATTAAGGAAAAGGAGAATTTAACTAAATAAATATTGTGAATATTTATTTAATCAAATGAGGATATAGTTGTAAGGTAAAAGTGATAAATTAAATAAACTAATTGATCACAAGGGATAGACAGATGGTTAGGGGGGATAAGAGATAATAAATGAGGATGGGTGAGGTAAGGGGTGTGTAAGAGAAGTAAATGTGATGTGTGATTTATTTCAATTTTTAATTTGGGGGATGTGGGGAAGGGTGTTAAATTAGGTTTGACCACCCAAATGAGAGGTTAGGACTAATCAAACAGAGGTTTTACTTAATTGATCCTAGGGCTAGGATGAGGTAGGCTAGGGTAGGTTAGGGTAGGTCAATTAGTAGGCTAGATTAATTAGATAAGCATGATGTATTTAATTAATGAAGATTAGGGAAAAAGAGAATTTAACTAAATAAATATTGTGAATATTTATTTAATCAAATGAGGATATAGATGTAAGGTAAAAGTGATAAATTAAATAAACTAATTGATCACAAGGGATAGACAGATGGTTAGGGATAAAATAATTTTATTCCATTAATAGGAAGGATAAATTGGTTTGCAAAAGCAAGTCAATTTTAGGTGTCTACATTTGCCCCTCTTTGAGATGGTGTTGCAGCTAAGTAACATCATTTCAAAGAAGTTAAAACATAGAGTTGGATTGGATAGAAAAAAGATTTTGGCTTAGAAGAATAGGGTAAGGTTTGGGGATAATTGGTAAGGGTGATGCCCCCTCGAGAGGAGAGGCGGGTTGCAAGAACACGGTTGTGCTCTCGAAATGGATGGAAGAGATTAGTTGAAGTGGTTAGAAGATAAGTGGTGAGATGAAAGGATCATGATGGTGGGAGATTGATTGGTGGATGATCATTGTGTTGAAAAATGATTTAGAGCAATCCTAGGTTTGATATAGCAAAGTGGATATGTTTTCACCAAGGTATAGAAAACTAGGGTGATGATGTTTATCCAACATTTGAATGGACTAGACACGCAACAAAGGGATGATCCCATGCATGCCCAAGATAGTACAACCTTGTCTTGATGAGGGAAGGGGACTCATAGCATAAGTCCTTAGTACACAAAAGTTATGATGAACCTTAGATGCATAAGGGGATCAATATGCTAGAACCGACCCTATGATCAACAAGATATGAATACTAGCTTGGAGTAATGAAAACAACCCACAAGCACAGCATAGAAAAGCAAGACTATGCCCCATTCTAGATGTTTTCGCCACATACCATGATATAGTGAGATCAAGGTAGCTTTGATGTGATCTTCGAATAGGACAAAAGATAAAAATCAAAAACAAAAAGACCAACAAACCAAACAAGTAACCATTGTATCTCTTGCCAAGATGGATGATGATTTGATAGATTTTGCCTATCGTAGGAACGACATATCCTAAGGCAGGAATCGATGGATGATTGGATCGTGTTTAGTTGATGTTGTAAGACTGGCTCAAGATATGATGGTGACAAGTTGTGGTTGATGTTGATTTGATAGTTGATGATTTTTGATTAAGAGACAATGCTTTGATAGGTGATGCAATGCTTGGATCTAGTGTAAGCTCAGCGAGTTGGATGGGTGCATCTTATGCGCCTGAGTACTGGAAACGTCCTTCGTATCCCAAACTGCCTACATACCCTGTGTCTACAGGATCAAGGCACATTAAGATGCAGGTGATTATGATATGTAGTTCTGATTTGTGATGATGATGCGGGATGATGATAGATGTGATGATGTTGGAAGATGATGTGTTGGATGATTTTGGTGATTTTGAGGATGTTGGAAGATGATGAGATGTTGATGCAACAATGTTGATTTTGTGATGGATATTTTTTGGGTATTTTATGGATTTTTTTTTTTTTTGGATTTTTGAGTTTTCTATTGTTTTGGTATTTTTTTATTTTTGTATTGTTTTTGGATTTTTTGATTTTGTGATGTTTTTTGATTTTTTTATTTTGATTTTGTGATGTTTTTGGATTTTTCTGATTTTGGAAAAGGAATGGTTTATTATGAGATGGTTGCATTGGATTTCGTGTGGATAACCTTTATGTTAGATACCAATGATAAGGGAACACCAAGTCTAGAGGTGAAAGTGATGGGGTTGGATAGGGGGGTTGGCGATGAAAGGATAATGGATAAGAGATTTGTGGTAGGTGAATGGACAAGCGATAAGGATGCATGTTGGATAGATGGAAGATAGAGATATGGATGCAAGATAGATGGATAGGAGATGGGGATAAGGATTTTCTCCAAGGGCTAGGTTGCAAGGAATCATATGCCCCAATGCTTAGAATTTTGCATGATGGGTTCATGTTTTGAATGGATGCACTTTGCAATAGATGGGTGGAGGATATACTTGAAAGGGAGTATGCCAAGAGGTCTCCAAATAGCATGTTGTTGATATTTTGTCCCTTGTCTTCATCAAGATCTAAGGAGGAGGATATAGTGGATAGAATAGATGGGGAATGATGGGATGAATAGGGGGTAGTGGATAGGAATATGATAAGATAAGGATACATGGATAGGATATGCAAAAGGATGTTATGGATGTGGAGATTAGATGGTTTTGCCCCCAAGTGTAGGGATACAAAATGGATGGAGAAGGGATTACGCATGACACCCACAAGGGGTTTTCATCAAGGTACTTGCCCAAGGCGCCACAAGGAGTGGTTTTCACCATTGGACGGATTTCTTTTTTTTTACTATTTTCTTGATTTTTTTATTTTTGCTTGTTTGATGGAAGGGGGACTCTAGCATTTGTTTCCATAGCAAGGAGAAGATGGTGCCATGTTGGATAGCATTATTTATGATGATTGCATGGATTGTTGGTAGATAGGAGAAGATGGAATGGATTATGATGTGGATTATGCAAAAGCATGGACCATAGGAATGTGATGGGGAAGATATGTAGGATAGTTAACAAAAGATGGAGAGATGGGGGTATGTGGGAATGTTAAGTGGTGGACGGATGCACACACCATGATGTATTTGGAAGCTTGTATTTTGGATGTGGAGTTGGGAGTAATGGGGATCGGGATGGGGGATTTTTGTATGATCGATTTGGGGTTTTAGGGACCCAAATAGATTTAGGATTTATGGGATTTTTAGATGGGGAGCGGGATGTTTGGGATTTTGCAGTAGATCGGGAGGTGGATGACTCATTAGAGTTGAGTGATCTTTGTTTGGGGACCCACACCATTTTTCTTTTTGCTTTTTCTTGTGATGGTGTGGGGTTTGATAGCCTTTGGAATTTTTGATTTTGCTTGGAAGGGATAACATCTTTAGGATTTTGTGCTTTATGAGTTGAGGCATTCAAATTATTACTTTTGAATCCCATGGATTTGGGGGAAGCTTCATGTTTGAAAGATGTGTGCTTTTGTTGGTCTTGATTGAGAATTTTAGGGGGTTTATGGGTGGAGAAATTAAAAGTGGATTTATGGATAAATGGATGAGGAGATTTGAGGATAGGGATATTAGGAGTTGGTAGGAGTGGAGGTAAAGTGGATTTGATAGAGATATTTAGAGTTGGAAGTAGTGGAGGTAAATTTGATGGAGGGAGATGGATGGTCACATGCTTTTGCAAATGATAGGATGATGGAGAAGGGATGGCGACATATGTTTTGGGAGTGCGATGAGATGCACCATGTTTGGGATTAGATGTATGGATTTTGGAAGGTGTGTGGGTGGTACCAACATGTTTAGATTGTTTTTCTTGGGGTGTATAGCCAAGGCCATGCGAAGATGGATGGAATGTGGTGTGGATGGGCTCCAAGATGCCTTGTTCATGTAGGCCTAATCCTTTGCCTTGATAGTTCATATGTTGGAGCATGTGACATGCAATGGGATGTTTGGTGCTTTGGAAACAAGACACGAGTCCGTTATTTATTGGAGAAAGATAGGTGGTGGATGAAAGTTGTTCACCTCTTACAAGGGAGTCACCATGGATGAAAGTGCTTGTGCCAAGTGGATAAGGGGATGGATTTTGGATGGGATTGGTAGATGGAGGTGAAGGATTCATGGGGGATGGTGAAGGGGTGGTAGAAGATGGGGTGAGATCAATAAGTTGATCAATAGATGGGGGGGGATCGTGGATGGGATTAGATGGGATGGTTAGATCTTGATTAGGAGAAGGGGTTGATGTTTCAACATGCTTTGGATTTGATTCTTGACATGGCTCATGGGTTTGGATAGAAGTGGGAGTGACTTGGATAGATGTGATGGGTGCTTGGATGGATGTGATAGGTGCTTGACTTATGGGTTCTTGAACATGGCTGCATGATGGTTCTTGACTTATGATAGGGGGTTGTTCAAGAGATTTGGTGGATGTTGGATTGCATGAGGGTGTTTGATTCCTTGCTAGTATCGAATGGATGGTATTCTTCATGAGTTTATGGATTGAAGAACAATGTAATGGATGGATAATGATGGTGGATGGTGTAGGATTAGGATTGGGTTTGGATAGGGGGGTGATGGGATTAAGTAATGATGGTTTGTGGGTAGGTTCAAGGATAGGTGTTGGACTAGATGGTGGTGTTGGAGGGGTGGGGGATTGGGGGGATTCCTTTGCTTTGCTTTCATTTTTAGGTGATGTTCTTTGGAGGAAATCCCACAAGGATTCTTTGGATGTGATAGTGTTGGGACTTGGAAGATTTGATGGTGGATGGGTGATAGGGGTTGGTGGATTGGGAGATACATAAGGTGATGGATTAAGGTTGATAATGTTGGAGGGATATTGTGATGGGGGGATTGGAGGATGGGGATTTGGTTGTTGATATAAGGTTTGGATTTCAGAAATAAGGTGTGGTAGATTGGTGTTCCCTTGATCAAAGTTAGCATGACAAAGGTTGGGGGATGGATAAGTTGGAGGTATTGGTTGATTGGATAAGTATGATGGCATGGATGTGTAAGGGGATGAAGATTGATATGAGGGTAAAGGTTGACATGATGAAGGTTGGTATGAGGGAAGTTGGTATGAGGTTGAAGGTTGATATGAGGTTGAAAGTTGATATGAGGTTGATGGAGTGGATATGTAAGGTGTTGATTGGTATGAAGGTTGAAAGAATGAAGATTGATATGATGTGGATGGGGATGATGTGTAGGGTGTTTGTTGATATGATGAAGGTTGGTATGAGGTCAATGGTGTGGATATGTAAGATGTTGAAGGTTGATATGATGAAGATGGGGTAGGGGTTTGGGATTCTCCAATGATGAGGTGTGCTAAGGGTATATCTTTAATGTCATTTTTGAATTGTTCGTTAGCATTAGGATCCATGTTCTCATAGACTTTTCTACATCTTTGTAATTGTTGTATTGCTTCATAAAGATCCATTTTGTGGTAGAGATATGAGATGATTGGGGATGATGGATGATTGTGATGTTGGGAATCAAAATTTGAAGACCTTAAGATGATTTGATTTGATTTGTTTTTTTGTTGGATGGTTCTCTATGCTTTTGATAGACTAATGATTTTAAGCAAGAGGATTGATGTGTTTGACTAAGGTCTTGATTTTTTTGTTTTGATTGGGTTGATTTGGATTTTGGATTGGGATGATAACAATGTTGAGGGATTTTGATAATGATGTGAATAGTTTTGGTTGGGCTTTTGGATGAGGGGATTAATGGAGGATGAAGGAGACTAGGTCCTTAACCAAAGTTTGATGTGCCAAGGATGATTTGTTGATTAAGTATTAGGAATTGGAATGTTTGATTGGAGTGGATAATGGAGAAGGGATGATTGATGTTGGATTTGATTTTGGATTTTGGATTTGGATGAGATGGGATTAGAATGATGTTGATGAATTGGATTAAGGATGATGAGAGTGATTAGGATAAGATTAGATTGAATGATTTGGATGATGATGTGGATAAGATAGGTGATTAGGATGATTAGGATGATTAGGATAGATGAGTGATTGGATTTGAATGTGTTGGAAGAATGAGGTGAATGACTTGTCTTATGTATTTGATGTTTATCTTGATTTGGCAATGTTCAATGAAATGATCACACTTGTACAAACATGAATCACTCACACAAGACACAAGCAATTTTGAATTTTGAATTTGAAGAATATGATAATGATTAAACAAGCACATGTGGAAAACAAATCAACATGCCCTAATGTCTAGTTTGATGTAAGGTATGGCCAATTAGGTTTGGGCAATGTTTACACGAGGTTGACTAAGAATTGAAAGTGAAATCCTGTCACACAGCCGGGAGAAGGGGGTAACCCACCCTTCACCTTCACTTCCCAAAGGCAGAAAGTTCTTTGGGGCTTAACCAAGAGTGACAAGATTTTAATTTCAATGAGGGTGTCTTTCGATTCAGCCTCGAATGAGGTCGTCCCTAGGGGTGATGAAATCCCCTAGCAGGCCTCCTAGGAAAGGGTAGACAAAAGCAAATCAAGTGAGGTGTTTTTGATCTCCAAGGTCACCTTGTGGTGCAAGGAGAGAACATACACATGCCACTTGATTCACACTTGCACTTGTAAATTATCCCTTAGAAATTGAAATGTGAGGAAGACACTTCAAGCACAGGTTCTTTTTAGCCCAATTTCAAGGTGTGATTGAAGACACTGGTTGATTTTAAGCCCAATTTTGACATGTGATGAAGACAAATATTTGTTTTTATAAGCCCAAATCAAAGTGTGTATGCAAACAAGGATTCGTTTTATGTCCCAAATTGAAGTGTGTTTGCAAACAAGATTATGAAGAAATGAGAACTAGAATGAGTGCACCTGATTAATATTGCTATCCAAATTGATATAGATGCTGATCCTGATGTTGTTTCAGCTCCGAATGTTCACCTGCAACTCACAAAAATGAAAACGAAGTAGACTAGCATAGGAGATTGTTATGCAAAAATTGATAATCTGATAAAATCAGCTGAAAAATGAATTGATACAGGAAAAATAAGTTCATAAACAGATTCTACATGAAATTCTATGCGATTTCAAAAAAAAATTGCAAAAATTCGATAAAAAACGCAAAAGATATGAGCATTTGAAGTTTTGAAGTAGGTTTGACTTTGAATGCAAAAAAATGGTCAAAACGGTATAGTCACCTGATAAAATCCTCACAACTGCAAAGTTTGCCTCGTCAGCTTTCCGGCAAGTCCTTGTTTGTGAATTTTTGACTTCGTATGACCGATTTATAGCAAAAGGAAAAAAAATGCCCCTCCTAGGGCAGAAAGAGAGCACAAGGCTAGCTGACCGTTTGATGTTTAACCGCTGGCTATTTGAAAATTTTGGTCACATGGCAAGTGTTAACACAGGTGGTTTGATATTGGCAGTTAGGGCATATAAATCAAGAAAATAGTAAAAAAAAAAAAGAAAAAAAAAATCTGTCCAATGGTGAAAACCACTCCTTGTGGCACCTTGGGCAAGTACCTTGATGAAAACCCCTTGTGGGCGTCATGCGTAATCCCTTCTCCATCCATTTTGTATCCCTACACTTGGGGGCAAAACCATCTAATCTCCACATCCATAACATCCTTTTGCATATCCTATCCATGTATCCTTATCTTGTCATATTCCTATCCACTACCCCCTATTCATCCCATCATTCCCCATCCATTCTATCCACTATATCCTCCTCCTTAGATCTTAATGAAGCCAAGGGGCAAAATATCAACAACATGCTTTGGAGACCTCTTGGCATACTCCCTTTCAAGTATATCCTCCACCCATCTATTGCAAAGTGCATCCATTCAAAACATGAACCCATCATGCAAAATTCTAAGCATTGGGGCATATGATTCCTTGCAACCTAGCCCTTGGAGAAAATCCTTATCCCCATCTCCTATCCATCTATCTTGCATCCATATCTCTATCTTCCATCTATCCAACATGCATCCCTATCGCTTGTCCATTCACCTACCACAAATCTCTTATCCATTATCCTTTCATCGCCAACCCCCTATCCAACCCCATCACTTTCACCTCTAGACTTGGTGTTCCCTTGTCATTGGTATCTAGCATAAAGGTTATCCACACGAAATCCAATGCAACCATTTCATAATAAACCATTCCTTTTCCAAAATTAGAAAAATTCAAAAACATCACAAAATCAAAATCAAAAAATCCAATTAATTAGTTAAAACCATGTTAACTAATTAATTTAGCCTATTAATTGACCTATCCCTACCCTAGACAATTAAATAGCTATTATTTAATTGCCTACCCTAGCCTACCTCATCCTAGCCCTAGGATTAATTAAATAAAACCTATGTTTAATTAATCATAACCTCTCATTTGGGTGGTCAAACCTAGTTTAACACCCTTCCCCACATTCTCCAAATAAAAAATTAAAACATATCACACATCACATTTACTTCTCTTACAAAACCCTTACCTTACCCATACTCATTTATTACCTCTTATCCCCAAATGAATTCTTAATTCATTTCACATTCTCCCATATGAATCTTTAATTCATAAATAATCTCACACCCATGCTCATTTAATAACCTCTTTCCCCAAAATGAATAAAAGATTTACTTTTATTGCTAGCCCTTGATCTCATCTCTTGATCCTCACCCTCCATCCATTTTCCAAGAATCTATAAATAAGACCCCTCTCTAAGCCATTAAGGGGGACTTCTTCATGCATCAAACCTCTGCCAAAATCACTCCACAATCTCCTCATCCTAACATCATAATGTCAAAATCTTGCCTCATCTCCATCTAATCTATCTGAATCTACTTGTCTCTCATCTACATTTGTGTTAAAAAGCCTTGAGCAATCCACATCTACACACTAGTCTTGGGTAAAATCAGAGGAGACTATAGGGTGCAACTCCTTCCCTCTTGGATTTGTGAGTTCATTATGAAGGTATAATCATTTTGTTTTGCATTTGATTAGTATTTAATCTTCATTTTGTTCTCATTAATCACACTTAGGTCCACCAAAAAGGCCCAGCAATGCAAACATGACCCACGCCCCAATTAAAGTAGTTGTTATAATCTAAATCTCCACGTCACTCCATTTCAGTGACTAACTGAAGCAACTATTAATTGGCGTCAGTTCTAGCTAAAGTCGTTGCCACCAAACACCACGCCATTTCAGGAAATCGCTCAAGTTCGCCAACAACCAAGTCGATGCAAATCCTTGATCTTCAGTAAACCACAGAGGAATCATAAATATAATAAATTAGCAACTAGTTTCAAGTCCAGTTTGTTGTAGTTAGAATTATTGTTAGTTATTTCCTTTCAATAAAGCTCGAATGTATAAATAGGAGAAAATCATCTCTCTAAGTTAGTTCCAGTTTTTCTTAGATAGTTGTTCACCAGATTGTGTTTACAACAAGAGGAAAACTCCTTGTTTTCAAACATGTACTTCATCCATTCTTCAAGGACTATGATTGAATGCAAATGAAGGTGGAATTCTTCTAAAAGAGTTAGTTGAGCAAAGAGGATCATCTCCAGCTAGGAAAGTAGGGTCTGCTTCCCTATTTTGGAGGAGATCTCTCGATATTTTCATGTTTGTTCGGTTCTGTTGTATCTTCTATTCAGTTAGCTTTGTACTTGTGTTCATGTGATATGAATTTCGCTTTTGTATGATTGTTATTTAAGTTGTTGCCTGAAGGATTGTTTTATAAGTTCTAAAATAGATTTGTTATTCAGCAGCACTGTCATATTCAAAGTGTTTCATTGTTGTAGCTTAACAAGTAAAGGCAGTTTATTTTTATTTACTTTTCCAGCAAGTGTGTTTATTTTCTAGCAAGTTAAAATAGTTTCTTTCACTGGAAGTGTGCTTATTTTCCAGCAAGCTAGAATAGTTTCCTTCATTGCAAGTGTGTTTGTTTCCAGCAAACTGTGTTTATTTTCCAGCAAGTTAGAATAGTTTCTTTCACTGTAAGTGTGCTTATTTTCCAGCAAATAGATAGATTTTCATTTCTGTATGACCTTTCATTTCCATAAGATCGACGAACCAAGTTCCATCCACAAACCATTCAACCAAACCCCCCACACCAAAGAGTCTTATCGCAGATCACTCCAGACACCTCCGAATTGATAAAATTAAATGATGATGCATTAACAAACACTACTTCGACCCTCATCATTTTTGTCGCCGTTGCTGGGGAATAGATCTACAAATCATTGTAGGATTAAGGTGTTGATAAGACTTTTGATCCATTAGTTTATGAGAAGACCTAGAGACGCCTTAGGTTGATTCATCAAGCAAACCATAGCTAATACATCTCTGGAATCTAATTTAGAAGAACCTCCAGATCATTTGATCAATCAAGGATCACCTATACTATCAAAGTCTCCCAATTCATCTACTACATCTTCAACAATGGGTGACAATGGTGGTAACCATGAGGAACCAGCTAACAATAGAACATTCTCTTATCTGATCTCCATCATTCCCTAGAGAAATGAACCTCCTATGAAAAGTATATCTCCTGCATTTCTACCCACCTTTAGGGGGAAAACTTTAGAATATTCAGACCAATTCCTATTTGAATTCAAAGTCCTCTGCCAAACTTATGATTATGCCACAGATAATCAAAAATTAAAACTGTTTCCTTCCACTCTTAAGGAGTCAACATTGTGATGGTTCATGGGTTTGAGTGCAGACTCTATCACTACCTGGGATGAAATGGAAACCGTTTTTCTTGTCAAATATCAAGATTATTGTAGAGTTAAGGATTGAAAAGATGAACTCTTCTACATGAAACAAATAGAAGATGAAAATTTGGAGGATTGTGTGGATAGATTTGTATTTGTCCATAGTAGGTGTGGAAATAATCTAGACGAGGAATTAAGTAAAACTATCTTTCTAAGAGGAATTGACAATGAGATCAGGGAAGCTTTAAATCTGAGGGTAAGGGAGATATTAATAAACAAACTTTTGCAGAAATCATAGAAGTCTGAAGAAACTATTCTCGCACTAAAGCAGGTAAAGAATACTGAAAAGGGGTAGTACAAACGATGTTACACAAGTAATTGAAGAACTAGCAAACCTCAAAACTGACATCCTACTTCATTTTAGTACCACTTTGGATGGCATGCAAGCTAGTAAGAAGAACACTGAACCCTTAGTTATTTACTGCCCTCGTTGTAGAGAAAAACATCCACTTAGGGAATGTCCCTTAAATCGAACTGAATTATGTAAAATTTGTGAGAAAAGTCACACTACAAATGAGTGTGGTCTGCTTCTTGAAATTAAAAGTAGATTGAAAAAGGTTCTGATAGATGAGGAAGAGCTAAACTTTATTGGCCAGAAGCAACCTAATTATGGATTTAATCAGTTTCAAAACCAATATGCTCCAAGAGGACCTTCGAGTTGGAGTACAAACTCTTATAATGGACCTTGGGGAGGCCCAATGCAAATGCCGATGCAATGGGGACTAGCATGGCCTCAGCCAAATTGGACAAATCAATCTTGGACCAACCCTTAATGGTCAAATCAGCAATAATATCAACAACAGTGGGCACCTCAATATAACCAAAGGAGATTTGGAAACCAACCCCAAGCCTTACTCCCTGGACCCTCACAACCTACAAATTCAAACTCCAATGAATAGGTGAACCATCCATCGATGCCCGCTCAGCCAGTTCTGAATCCCAAGAATAATAGGCCACAACAATAGGTGTACAACCTTGATCCAGATACAACCACCTTGAATGTACTTGAGATTAATGACATCCAACTTTGATCAAGAAACATTCCTATAGCCATTCCTATTGAGGAAGTCACTGAAGAAGAAGAAGTAATCCCCAAAGTTGATACACCACAACAAAATGAGAAGGCTAAAGCAAGGGGTTCAAAAGAAATTTTGAAGGAGACCTTTGTCCCATTCCCAGAATGATTTAAACAGGTCCCTCCAAAATCTAAAGAAAGCCAGCTCTCGCATGATGACTCCCAATTAATTAAGGCACTCAGAAAGATACAAATTGAAGTCCCTTTGTTATAGGCCATAAAATATATTCCCGAGATAAACCAGACCATTAAGAGTTTGTGTCTGAAACTTCCAGGTAGAAAACAAAAATTACCCAATACCATTCAAGTAGATGGGAAACTTGTTGATGTCCTATCAGGCAAGCTAATTCCTCAAAAATATGGAGATCCTGGGAGCCATGTCATTACAGTAGACATAAAAGGGGTTTTGATTTCAAATGTTCCAATTGACCTAGGAGATGCCACTAATGTAATGACATCAGATACTGTAGAAGCATTGACACTAACACATGTTCAGCCAACATCAACTATGTTACAATTGGCTAATCTATCTATCACAAAACCAGAAGGAATTTTGGAGGATATCATAGTTATTGTCGATACTTGGGATTACTTGGTTGATTTCCTCATCCTTTAGACTAGAAAGAAATGCTCAGGGTACCCTATAATACTAGGTAGACCTTGGTTGGCTACCACAGCAGCCCTTATTGACTGTCGATCAAGGAACATAACTATTTCAAATGGGAAAAAGCTGAAGGAAATTTCCATCTATCCCCCTACCAAACCATTTCTACAATATGAAAATAAGCCATGGATAAATGACCTGATAGATTATGATGAAGAGGATGCCTCCTCATTGGCAATGGTAACAATCGTAGAACATTTTGAAGAGTGTAATAAGGACAACAAAGAGTTGGAATCAAAAAGTGAAACCTCTTTATACAATGCCACCCAGCAAGAGGTCTCTGGATGGCTCTGGAGAGATCCAAGAGGATCTTTCAAGGAATTCCACTATCCCTACTCTGAGCAAATTGCCTCCCACTTAAGTTATTAACAAGCAAAAATGTTACACCAGATTGTGCCTCACCTTTGTCCGTTAAACACTCTGCTAAGTCCTTATAAAGACCTTCTTTCTGTTCATAATGGCACAAAGAAAATCACTATCCAAACCAACAAACAACTCTCTATCAGTAGTTGGTTAACAGAAGCAGAAGAAATTCGGTTGATAAAACTTTTGCAAAATCATACCCAAGCTTTTGCATGGGAATACAAGGACATGAAAGGGATCCACCCCCGTGTATGTACACACCATATTTACATAGAAGATGTCCATCTTGTTAGGAAACCACAATGGAGAATTAATCTAGCCTTGAGAGATATAGTGAAGGAAGAAAATAGAGAAACTATTGCAGGTAGGATTCATCTACCCCATTTCTAATAGCCAGTGGGTATCGCCATTGGTTATCATACCAAATAAAAATGGCAAGTGGCAAGTATGCATTGACTATAGAGAATTGAACAAAGCCACTAAGAAAGACTATTTCCCACTTCCCTTCATTGACCAGGTGCTAGATAACCTAGCTGGTAGTCACTATATTTCCTTCCTGGATGGATTCAATGGCTATAATCAGATCCAGGTGGCTCCGGAAGATCAGGATAAGACTACCTTCATGTGTCCATGGGGGAGATTTGCTTATAGAGTTTTGCCCTTCGGATTATGCAATACATTAGCCATGTTTCAACGTGTTGTGCTAGCAATTTTTGCAGACCTAGCAACTCCATGCGTGGAGGTTTATATGGACGATTTTACAGTACATGGGAAAACTTTTGATGAAGCCTTGAATAGTCTGAACAAGGTACTTGAAAGATGCAAAGAACATCAGTTGTCCCTAAACCACAAGAAATGCTTTCTTATGATGACTGGGGGAATTGTACTTGGTCACCATATCTCATAGGAGGGAATGAAAGTAGATCCAAAAAAAGTTGAAATTATTATTCAAATTCCCCCTCCTCAAACTCAAACAAAGGTAAGAAGCTTTCTAGGACATGTTGGGTATTATTGAAGGTTCATTGAAAATTTTAGTCAAAAGCTAACCCTTTGTTCACCTTGCTTAAAAAAGATTCTGAATTCAAATGGACACCACAATGCCAACAGTCATTCGAAGCCATCAAAATTGCCCTCATGACGGCCCCAGTGATTAAAGGACCAAATTGGAATGAGCCATTCCATATTCACACGAATGCTTCCAATCAGGCTATTGGAGCAATGTTAGGACAACTAAATGAATCCAGAGGTATGCATGCAATATATTACATCAGCAAAAACTTAAACCCTGCAGAGAAAAATTATACCACAACTGAAAAAGAATTTCTGGTAATAGTTTATGCTATCAATAAATTCTACCACTATATCACAGGCTATAAAATTTTTCATACATACTGATCATGAAACTATAAGATATCTAATGAATAAACCGATGGTAGGAGGTAGAATTATTAGATGGTTGTTATTATTGTAGGAATTTGATATAAGCATTGTTGATAAACCAGGTAAAGATGTTGTTACTGACTTTTTATCTAGATTGACTGTGCAGGAAGATAATGAACTAGTGGACAATGTATTTCTAGATGAACATCTGTTTGCCATATCCATACAATCTCTGTGGTTTGCAGATTTAGCAAACTATTTGGTTTCAGGCAAATGCCCACAACATTTCAATTCAAAAGAAACCAAACGATTGGTTCGAGAGAGCTCTAGATAAAAATGGGTAAATGGTCTCTTATTTAAAAATTATCCTAATCATGTATTACGTCATTGTGTGCAGGAAATAGAAGTGTATGACATAATCTGAGCATGCCATGATGAACCTTCTAGTGGACACTTTTTAGCCGTCGGGACGGGACATACAATTTTGGGAGATGGATATTTTTGGCCAACAATGACCAAGGCTATTCAACATTATGTCAAGCACTGTGATCAATGTCAGTGAATGGGATGTCCAACTTCTACCACAGAGATGTCACTTCATCCTCAAGTAGTTCTCAAACCATTTGAAAAGTGGGGAATAGATTTTGTGGGGCTGATAGATCCACCCTCCAGTTGAAATCACTACATTTTGGTTTTCACTGACTATGCCACTAAATGGGTCGAAGCAAAAGAACTACCAACAACAAAGGAGGAGAAGGTTGTAGATTTTTTGTATAAACACATTTTGTAGAGGTTTGGAGCACCTCGAGTCCTTGTTTCTGATCAAGGACCACATTTCATGTATACTATGATCAAAGCATTCCTGGAAAGATATCAAATCAGTCACATGAAATCTTCTCCATATCATCCTCAAAGCAATGGTCAAGTAGAGGTAACAAATAAAGAATTGGAGAACATCCTTACAAAAACCATTTCAGGTAAAAGAAAAGATTGGGCTAAAAGAATGACAAAAGCTATTTGGGCTTACAACACCACATGGAGAACTACCACTAATTTCACACCATATGAATTAGTCTATGGAAAACACCCAGTGTTGCCCATAGAATATGAGGTGGAAACATTGAGAACAACACTTGAAGTGGGTATAGATTTAACTAAAGCACAACAAAATAGAATGATGCAGCTCAACAGATTGGAAGAGATGCGGATGGAAGCACTTCAACACACAGAGTTAATCCAACAATAGAGAAAAGAATGGCATGACAAGCACATTACTAGTAAGTAGCTCAAGCAGGGAGATTGGGCCCTGTTGTACGACTCCAAATATCAAGATTTAAAAGGAAAACTGCACACCAGATGGTTGGGGCCCTATGAAATCAAAGAAACCTTTAGCAATGGGGCTGTTCAATTAGAACCCATTGATGGAGATCATAGAATTCTTCTGGTAAATGGACATAGATTGAGGCTATACCATAAACTAGCTTCCAAAGAGGAGTTTTCTACAAAAATCCAGTCTCAGATAGAGCATTTCACCCTGGAAGATCTCTCTTCCATGGGGCTCATCTTCTAAGTGATGACTCTGGATAAATAAAGTAGTAAAGGTTGAAAACCAGAAATGGCGGCCTTTCCTACCAAAAAAATAAATCAGGCAAAAGTTGAAAACCAGCAATGGTGACTTTGCTTAGAGGGAAGATTGAAAACCAACGATGGTGATCTTTCCTTCGAATTCCCCATTTCCTTCATTAAAATTCCTTGTTGCAGTTCTACAGGTGTTTGTGTTGAAATTTTTTAAGAGCTCCAGATGGGTACCGATAGCTTCAGATGGCTACAGATTGCTCCAGATGAAACATTGGCGGATGTTTTCTTTCCCAAGCATTGTCGGGCGCTAGCCGATGTTGCATTGCGAAAAAGTGATTCAATAAAAATGTTAAGATGAAATAATCAAGGGGATGGGTACTTTACAAGGTATATTTCTTCCTTAAAACTTATATAGTTATTTTAATATGTTTATGTATGCCATGTGTTCCCCAAAGTTACCCACATGTAGCCCTCATCCTTCACACACCAGAACAAATGCATAAATGATTACAATCCGATGGGTGGCAGCCATAGATTTATTCGTAGATCTTGCATGATTCACAATGAAATACAAGTACTTGGTCATCATGGCATGACATTTCAAATAAATGCCATAAACAGAAATAAAAGATGGATTAAGAAATAATGATGATCGGTATTTATGGCCATTTAAAGAAAGTACATTTGAAAAGACATGAGCGCTAGGATTGTTGGTGTCAGCTCTGGATGAGTATGGAAGAGTAGTAAAGGTGGTGGCTGAGAAATTACACTTCGCACATGCCTACTCTAGTTCAAAACTCTGAAGTTCATGCCATGATTGATGAAAAGATGGGCAGAATAACTACCATTCTGTCTGTCTCACATGCAATTATTCCTTTGCACAAATTTGTAATTGACAACGCAGAAGTTCAAAATTCCTTCTTGTTTGAAACCAGAGATAGACAGTAGAAAAAAAACACAGAGCTCCATTATAACATTTTTCTGCAAACTCATTCTACTAATCAAAATGGGTAACAAAAGGAAGGGTGAACCTGAAAACGCAATTTTTGATGATGCAAGTGTGTAGATTTTCTAGTAGGTTGGATGGTTGGCATTTTTGCAAAAATTTGAAGGTTTTGAAGTTGACTTGGTCGAGGAGTTTGTTACAAACTTCCATAGGACCTTCACTATTGTGAAAGGGGTAATAATACCAATCAACCCTACAATAATTAGTCAAATTTTTGTTATTCCTACAATAGGCATTGATTTGTTTGAAACCAAACCATCGTATGAAGAATTAGTTTAGAATTTTCTTGTTGCTCTGGAGCCCTTGGCCCGTTATATTGTAAGTATGGGAGCAACTAAAGGCATTAAAAGGACCAGCCTTCCAGACCCATGGAAGACTGTGGTCCTGTGGGTCATGAATTTCTTCACATGTGATGGCCAATTTGGTACTATTTTGGGCCCTAGGATGCGGCTAATCACCCACCTGAGGCATGGAGCCAATAACCCCCAATGTTTGATAAATGTTCCTGCTTTTCTGCATACAAGTCTTGTCACCATGCTGACCAAAAGGAAGGGTAAAGAAGGACAAATTAATCATCTAGGTTTGATTCATCTGATTATCAAGCACCACTTCCTGCAATAGGAGGAGGGTCAGCAAAAATGGGAGGACTTCCTCGCCCTACAGCCCCAAAGGAAAAAGGTAAAACGTCATACTTCTACTGACTTCGTTTTAGGAGACCTTGTTGCAGTTTCCTCCACTTCCCCTGAAGTCCACTTCCGACGACTCTAGATAAGACCAGAGCAAAGCAGTCAGTAAGGTGAAGCCATAGCATCCACCTCTGCCAAAATATGCCACCACCAGTTAGTCATCTCTTCAGATAAAGAGGAAAGAGGAGAAGCAGAACAAAACCCTACCACTCTCTCAGGGGACCCCTCATCCTCTGCTGCACACCCCAATAAAGAGACTCATGAGGAGAGGGGAGCTAAGGAAGTTGGTGGTGGTGAGATTCCCAAGGAAGTTGGCAGTGAGGGCATCCTAGAAGAAACAAGGGAGGATACATTGCAACACAATCACCGGAAAGGAAAAGAGACCCTTGATGAAATCTCCAAGGACACAATGGCACAAGAAACTCGACATGCCCTAGCTCTATCCAGAGATGAATTTGAATTGAAGCAATGTCAGGCACAATTGGAGGCCCTGGCTCAACAATTGAAGGCCAAAGAGGAGGAGCTGGGAAAGCAAAAAGTAGAGGCTGAAAAGGAGAAGGAAGAAAAAGAAAAGGAAATTGTTGTTTTCAAAGCAGAGGTGGATAACCACAAGGCCATGGTGGCCCAAAGAGACATTCAAATAACTCAACTCAGGCAACAGGCTGCTCAGCAAGCCCCTACACCCACCTCGTTGAATGTCTATGCTTAGAACCTATAACTTACATTGGATAACAGGCAACTCTGAGGATAAATCATATAGCTCTGAAGAAACATGGAGACACTGAAACAGGAAAAGGTGGCGGTAGAAAACAACTTTGCTTTAGCCTGCGAGACAGGAGAAACTTTGTTAGCACAATAGCCGCCATCAGGTGTGTATGTCCTATTCCTCCGGGAGCAATTTTTAAGATGGAAATTACTTAGGATAAGCTGCAATCTTCCATTTGATTTTGACAATGATAAAGATTTTGTTGAATGTTCTATGCAAAATCCTAAAGATCAACAAAACCTTTTGTGTGAATTCTTCCAACATGGTCACATTATGGGGCATGTTAATACCTCAATGCTAAATCTATATGTAGGGGAACTTTAAATCTGGAGCTATCTATCTCTGCTCAATAATAACAGATTATGGGAAGAAAGGATGGAGGAATATGATGCTACAGTAGGATCCATAGGGCTACTAAGGAGACATGAGTTTCCTAAAACTACATGGTTTTCCAACACTTTCAAAGCAAATGCTTACAGGCAGGGCATCATAGACCAGTACATGCAAGAAATTTGAATTCATGTATTTCTAATTTCTTTGCAATTGCAAATTATATCCCCAGCGCAGCAGTCTCAAGCTGCATATCAAGATTTGAGGAACTGCCCCATATTTTCAAAAGAAGAGAGCCAGTGTCTCCAGCAAACATAAGGTGGATGACAGACAAGGTCAAAAGAATAATACCCCTGATCCAGCAGAGGTAACAAAACTAGATTGGGATGAGGTTCAAACCACCTCTAATCCTAATGTCAACTCCTCGCCTAAGTCACCCTCAAGGACAACCAATGAGAGAAGGGAAATTTAGTACATGTTTCAGTAGGGTACAAGAGAATGATGGGTTCCAGCCAAAAGGGAGAAAGCTGTTCCAATACCACGATGAGGACTACAACTACAGTACAATCATTGAGGGCAAGAACATATTGGATGAAGCAAAAGGGGCACAACCATGAGGACATGGCATACACTGAGTTGGGGGATGATGAGTCAAATATATGACTCATTTATTTCATTCTATTTCTTGTTCTGAAAGACTTTAGCAAAACATTATGGCATATACTTACATATTATTATAATTATGTTTATCTTTTGGATGGATTATGCACATGTTTGGTTTTCATTTCCTTTGATGAAATCTCTTAACTTATTTACTTGAATTTACATTTTTTAAAATGCATGTCTTATAAATTGCGGTACAAGTGGTTTGTGTTTGCATGAGGATTACGTTAGTAAGACTTCCAGTGGTCTCTGAATCCCTCCGGAGCCCCCTCTTTCTACAAAGAACCTGAACTCCAGCCGGTTCCAAATGCCATTACCCTCTAATAGAGTCATCCTCCCCTCGAGTTGATGACTGTTACTGACAGATCTTAGGGCCACCCAAAAGGCCCAGCAATGAAAACATGACCCACGCCCCAATTAAAGAAGTTGTTATAATCTAAATCTCCACATAACTCCATTTCAGTGACTAACCAAAGTAGCTGCTAATTGGCATCAATTCTAACTGAAGTTGCTGCCACCAAACGCCACGCCATTTCAGGAAATCACTCAAGTTTGCCAACAGCCAAGTTGATGCAAATCCTTGATCTTCAGTAAACTATAGAGGAATCATCAATGTAATAAATTAGCAACTGGTTTCAAGTCCAGTTCATTGTAGTTAGAATTGCTGTTAGTTATTTCCTTTCAATAAAGCTCAAATCTATAAATAGGAGTAAATCATCTCTCTAAGTTAGTTCCAGTTTTTCTTAGATAGTTGTTCGCTAGATTGTGTTTCCAGCAGGAGGAAAACTCCTTGTTTTTAGACATGTACTTTCATCCATTCTTTGGACTATGATTGAATGCAAATGAAGGGGGAATTCTTCTGAAAGAGTTAGTTAAGCAAAGAGGATCATCTCCATCTAGGAAAGTAGGGCCCGCTTCCCCATTTTGGAGGAGATCTCTCAGTATTTTCATGTTTGTTTAGTTATATTGTATCTTTTGTTCAGTTAGCTTTGTACTTGTGTTCATGTGATGTGAGTTTCGCTTCTGTGTGATTGTTAGTTAACTTGTTCCCTATAGGATTGTTTTATAAGTTCTAAAATAGATTTCTTATTCAACAACACTATCATATTCGGAGTGTTTCATTGTTGTAGCTTAACAAGTAAAGGCAGTTTATTCTTATTTACTTTTCCAACAAGTGTTTTTATTTTCCAGCAAGTTAGAATAGTTTCTTTCACTGCAAGTGTGCTTATTTTCCAACAAGCTAGAATAGTTTCCTTCACTGCAAGTGTGCTTATTTCCAGCAAAGTGTGTTTATTTTCAAGCAAGTTAGAATAGTTTCTTTCACTACAAGTGTGCTTATTTTCCAGCAAATAGATAGATTTTCATTTCTATATGACCTTTCATTTCCATAAGATCAACGAACCAAGTTCCATCCACAAACCATTCAATGAAACCCCCCACACAAAGAGTCTTATCGCAGATCGCTCCAGACACCTCCAGATTGATAAAATTAAATGATGATGCATTAACAAACAATACTTTGACCCTCATCAGTTTACCATATAAATACTCATATATTGTTGAATACCTTAAATATTTGATACAATTTGGGAGCATTGTGAAGATCCAGAAATCCTACACAAACTCTCTACCTACTTAAAGAGATTGATGACTGCTTTAAAAATATGTAATACTCATAGTAAATCTACGGACAAATACCCAACCACTTTTTGTAAATTCACAAGCCATAATTGTATGTCTATATTATATCAATCAAAATGACTAAATATAAGGAAGTTCCTTCTACAATTGTTTCCATGCCACCTTATTTTTGCCCCCAAAGACAATGCTTTAGCATAACTATCCTAAGTGTTTAAAGGCACTAATATATAATCTACAACAAAGGACCCTATTTGATATCTTTTTGGTACTTTGCTCAATGCCAAGCTATCAATTCCTTAAATTGTTGGTGAAAGTTATTGCACTATAACAATTGATGTTAAGTTAGTGATAATATTTTCCATAACCAACTAGCTAAATTAAGAAGAAAAATAAAAAGTAGGAATTGAGGAAATAGAATGTTTGTTATGGTCCAAAATCGAGGCACTTGATTTG
The DNA here is from genome assembly GCA_027924645.1 of Cunninghamia lanceolata. Taxonomy (NCBI): domain Eukaryota; kingdom Viridiplantae; phylum Streptophyta; class Pinopsida; order Cupressales; family Cupressaceae; genus Cunninghamia; species Cunninghamia lanceolata. The sequence goes on along the minus strand of BSBN01000378.1, from coordinate 3,462,353 downwards.
TTAAGACATGATGTCATCACTAGAAAATAAAATGAAGATAAAGAAGAAGAGGAGACCTTTGATTGTTATGATCAATGTCTCTATCATTACCTTGCTAATAGTTGATGACACTATGGGGGTGAGCAATCATTTCTCTATCCTTTTCTCACTAATTTTTAACATCTTTATTATCTTATTCAAATAATGTGCACCCTCTAATGCAAGAATTCATATGATGCCATTCATATTAGGTGCCTTGGTGAATTGTTACAAGGATATGTGGCAAGGTTGGTTATACAACAATGTCAATTTTACATGCACTATTCTAGTAAGCATGGATTCACTTGTTAATTTTAATGTAAATTACTATTATGTCAGAAAATGTCTCCCTAGACTTTCCCCTCCTAGGTTTAACTCCCAGGTCCCTTGTTTTGCATCATACATGTTAATTTTGATTCCCGAAAGAAGGTGGCCTGAAACCCATGTCACATTGGGTACGAAGGACACTATGGCATCTGATCTTGCCCTAAAAAAGGACCTATGGACATGGGCACTAGCACCCTTGTCCTGCCCTATTTCAGGGTGGTCCCAAATTTGAATGTCAGTTTGGTGACTGTTAATTAGGTCCCATGCCGACATCTTAAGTTTGAAATACGAAATTCTTAGCAAGAATGTGTTCATTTGCATATATAAGAATGTTTAGGGTTTCATTTGCAAACTAGAAGCTCACTAGAAGATGATTATGAACTTTTGGCAAACTTATGATTTTAGAGCATTCAAGATATTTATCGTTGCAGAGCAGAGCATTGTTATTGTGTTTGTGATTGCAGATTTAGCTTCATATTCTCATGTGTTTAAGAGCCTTCATCTATGTGATATCTACACCTTTGAGGTGATATCTATTTGTCTTTGAATCATTTATCAATTTGTTTTGCCTCTATCCCGTAGGGATACACACTCTTTATCTGACAACATTGTTCAAAAGACTTGAATGTCTATCTAGGGCTTGACTGAGGCAAGCCTCTAAACACCACAACCCACAACCACTCTCCTTGTGATTGCAAGTTACAGGTGTTGCATATTGATGAAGTAGAGTTGCAGGGAACAGTAAGATAGTGTGTAGATTCCAGATCCATGAAGAAAAGGACTACTTGGACTAGGGTGTTAGTGCCAGTGTCCTCTAAGGTTAAACACATAAACAATTTGGATTGTGATAATTAGCATATGAAGAGCTTCCGATAGCCTAAAAATAACCCTGCCTTGGACTCAGGCACTAGTGCCAGTGTCCTTCGCATCTCATGGGACAGGAACAGAAAGAATAGTGAATATCATTGTCGGAAGGAGATCAGTATTCTGCACAGAAAACACTACCTTGGACAGGGGCATTAGTGCTAGTGTCCCTAAATATTCTACATTCCAAACTTCTAAAAATGGTCAGTTATTAATCTCTACCTACTACCTTAGTCTAAAAGCATTTGTTGTAATTTACTGTTTTAATCATTGTTTTGCATAAGGGTATTTGAGCATTAAATTGATACATTAATTGATCAACTCTGAATTTCCACATTATTACAAGTGACCCACCAACCTATAGGTGAATCCTCTTGCAAAAGGGAGATTCAACTCAGTTGGATGTCCTTGAATGTTTGTTGGGAAAGGAGGATCTAGCCATCAACCCTGTCATCCCCCTTTTCCTATAAAACATTTTGGTGAACCCATGTTTATTTGAATTTTGCACCTTTCTAAGTGTTGTACTCTATATTTACATTCATTCAACTTATTGCATTCGAAAATTTATAAAAAAATTGAAAAAAAATTGAAAATTTTGAAAAAATTGGCATCTTAGGCTTGCATTTTGGCATAATTTGAACTAATTGACACTTAATTTGATTTAATTTCTGTTATTTTAATCAGATCTGATTTAAATTGCATAAATTCATCATTAATTAATTATTTTCATTGCATATTCATGCTTAATTTGTTCAAAATTGCTTGAAATTGTGCGTTTTTCATAAAAAAACTAGTTTTGCATTAGCTAGGGTTTGTAGTTAAAATCTTGTTTCAGATTTTACTACTATTTTAAACACTCATTTAGGTCTAATTTCTAACTTTAGTGTTTCATCATAGAGTCTTTCTTGCAAAATTTCATATCTAGGGTTTGAAAACCTTGCATTTTCACTAGATTTGGCCTTATCATCTCTCTAGACTTGCATTATAGGCATGTTGTGAAGGATATTCTTGCATTATTGGGTTGATATTGAGATTATTATTCACTTTATCTCTTAACATTCTTCACAACACCTCTTCCTTTAGTAATTTGCATTGAAAATTTGAGAAAAAGGTGAAAAATCAAGCATTTTGGATCTTGAACATATCTTGTTACTTGGGATTGGTTTATTAGTTTTTGCATTGAGTGTTGTATGCTTTTGCATGAGTCAAATAACCCACTGGCCTAATATAAATATCCCTTTGAGAAGAAGTATTAGACTAATGAGATCTAGTACTCTTGAAAGCGATAACATTCCTACCTCTAAAAACCCATTGAACACTTTCTTTACAAAAGGAGAGACACAAATTTTGCAAGACATTATAACTTCTACAATTGCAATGGAAGATCAAATATTTCATGATGTAGAGGACACTATTGAGGTGGTAACACATGTACCAAATGAACAGATAAACAAACTTGATAAAGAGCTAGCCGATTTTCAAGCATTTATGGAAAATGAAATGATAGCGGAAGAAACTATACCTGTGATTCATAGCATAAGAGAACTGATAAAAGAAGGACAAGATGGTGTTAATGTAATTTGAGGTTTAGTGCATATAGTACATAATAATGTCATGCTAGTGACTGAGTGTGTGAATGTTATTAATAACATGTCATCACCGACTCATACGCAAGTATTGACACCTATATAGACTACTGGAATGACTACATTCACATCAACAATTTTAACTACTAATGCAAATGCTTGTAGTAATTCTACCACTGGTATTGAAGTATCTAATGGAACTAATTCACAAAATTACAAAGATGTGGGATTCAACTATCAAAACTTGGCACCTAAGGTGACCTCTTTTATGAATACTTACTCTCATCCACCTCTCCATCCCACTTATTCTCAACCACCTTTTGCATACAACTATTTGCAACCACCTTCCACCTACAATTGCTCTCAACCACCTTTCGTATCCACTCACAACCAATCCCCTCAAAATGTCATGCACACAACTTCTAATTCTCAAATCACATCCCCTAATGATGCCCTCTTAAACCAACTCTTGCAAGGCATGACCTCTCTAAAACAAAAGGTGACAAGCTTGATGAATTATTCACAACCTAATATACCAACTTATCATGCCCGTAACCCTTTATCATATGCAATCTTGAGAACCCCTATGCCTAAGAGGTTTGAAACTCCTCGCTTTGAAAAATATGGTGGAAAAGGTAATCATAATACTCATGTGGTAACATTCATGACTATGTATAGTAATTTCTACTTTGAAGAGGACTTGTTAGCAAAACTTTTCCCATGATCTCTCAAAGATACTGCTTTAGAATGGTTTTGCTCTTTACCTCCGAATTCAATACACTCTTTTTCACAACTAGTTGATCAATTCTTACAACACATTCAAGCAAACATTAGACCTCAAGTCTCTTTGATCGATTTAGTTCATTGCAAGCAAGGTCTGAAACATAAGTTATTTGAGTTTATTAGTCGATATCAAGCCCTTTATGCACAAATTCAATATCAGATGAAGGATGAGGATATTCAAAAGGTGTTTATTACAAATCTACAACCTAACATCCGTGATAAGATTCTCTTGATGAAGTATAACTCTTTTCAACTTTTATGCACCGCCCTTCGTGGTTATCAGCTTTCGTCTGGTCAGTATGAAAACCAAAACTCATCGGCTCAAGTTAGTCAATCCACAGGGGGATCTTCACAAAAAAAATTAAGAGGAATAATAAGACTTTCATCAAGGTTAATGGAAAGAATTCAAACAAATTTTCACAAGTGTCCGCTATCACTAATCCGAAAAGGACACCGTTTCATAATAGACAACAACAATGACATTTCACTCCGATATCTGAATCCTATCATTCTATCATGAATCAAGCTATGAGTAATAATCTCTTGAAGATTCCTCTGATTAAACCATTGGATCCTAGTAGAATGCAAGGACCTTACTTCGATGCTAATGATTTTTGTCATTTTCATTAGCAACAGGGACATGGTACTGAACGATGTATGTGTCTTAAACATGAAATACAAGACCTCATCGACTCAAATGTTATACAAGTATCTAGTGTGAATGATAATGGAAATAAGTCAGTTTCTCCTCTGAATCATAATTTATAGATTTTTACTAATCCCTTTCCTAAGAATACTGATAATAACATGATGGAACAAAATACACCAAAAGCAGAAGATGACTCTGAATTATGATGAGATAATTTCTACAATAGAGGTGGATAGGAAAAATACTGAAGTATTACCTCATCCATAAAGAAATGGTATTTATGCTTTGGTTTCTCCTCTGTTATCCCTTCAAGGATCAGGAGATAACCAAAATGCATTAGAAAGACAAATGGAACAACCAAAGCAAGAGATTATGACAAAGAAAAGATTGATGTCGTACAAGGTAGTTCTTCTCCCTACGATAAATGGAATCAACAAAATAAGAGAGCTTAAGATCGAAAAAGAGTAACACAATTATCATCAGTAGGAAATAACAGTGGTTCCCCTCCTCATAAGCAACAAAAGATTTCAAATTTACAAGGATTTAGAAAACAAACACCACATGAACCTTTTGACAACAAAGAACAATCTAAGATGAACCACTCAAGATTCACACAAAACTTGATGGAGCATCTCTCCAAGATGCTCACAAGTTCCAAAATTTAGTATGGTTGTAGTGGCAAGTAAGTATTTCTAAACCTTTACATCTATGTTGTGTTTCCCCTGTGATGTGTTATGTGTTGTATAGGTCCCCTTGGATGACCCTTGATACTCTTGTAAGGTCAAGGATACCGGGAGACTGCCTCTGTTGTGACCCTTCTTCTATTTGTATCATCATTCTTCTATATGGCCTCTCCTCTATTTTCCTTGTGTATTGTGTCCTAGGGGCATAGCGTTGTGGTTGGTGACCTCGGGGAACCTTCTAACGTGATGACCCTAAGGCACTTGTTTTTCATCTCTTGATTTATTATTTACCTTCTTCTAGTGATTCTATCTAGCTAGCAGATGATGAAAAACAAATTTATACTGATACGGACCACATGTCCCTTCAACAAGCAAGAAAAAATGGACCTAGTCCATACATGAAGATGGGGTTGATATATATTATTCGATGCTTGGCTAGTAGAATCATTCTGTGTGATATTTTGATGTTGGCTTATTGTACTAACGAACCATAAAAATACATTTGCTCTATGCACTTTGTTTATCTTTGACTCTTGCCTTGGTGACACTCAGTTTTGGGATTTCTGCGATATAGCCCCACGGTTATACTCGGTCTCTGAATCCGTTGTATAACCTCAACTCTTTATGTGAATGATTACATGCATTGTTGTTTATCATGATGATGTGGTTTCTAACACCTTTTCTTGTGGGAAACTGTGTGTTTGTGGGAACATTTGGCGATCGAAAGTGCATGTCACTTTTGGGGGCATGGGCTTTGCGAAAGCTCTTATTCCCTTGTGTGTTTTCTCTCTACCTTAATGTGCTTGATATCAGTACATGATATCAACCACATTAAGGTGAGGGCATATATAAGGTAAGTTGTCTGATGATTTTGGTACTAACAAAATGTGTTTGTAAGCCCTCTGCGGAAGCGGGATGTTGTATCTCCGCATGAGTGCACATCTTTATTTTATATTGCAATGAGTAAGCCCTATGCAGAGGCGGGATATCATGCATATCCTTTTATTTTAAGTCCTCTGTAGAGGCGGGGATGGTGTATCTCTTAAACTAGTACACATCCTTTTTCTTTTAAAAGTCCTCCGAGTGGGCGGGGTTGATGTATGCTCCCTTAAGCGTATCTTTGGCGGATGTTTTCGCAAAGCCCAACCATCAAGTGTGCCTATAATGTGCCTGAGATGGTGGTGAACCTAACAATACCTGCTCCTTCCATCACTTGTTTTCCGTGCTTTCTCCATGTCTTCCATGTGTGTGTGTATGTCATGTTTGTTCCCAATCACAGTCTAAAGATGTGTGGTGATAAGTCCCTCCTATGCTTTGGGATTTGTATGGTGTGTTTGTTCTCAAGTGTAGTAGCGACATGTCTCTCCTACACTATGAGATTTGTATTGCATATCTGTTGCCCCATATGCAGTCTAAAGACATGTGGAGATGAGTCCCTCCTGCATTTTGGGTGGTGTGTTTACTTTCTATGTACTTGCATTTGCATTCATATATATGAAAATGAAAAAGAAATAATCACTGTATTCATTGTGTTTTGCGTGTCTTCAATACTGTCTTCTCTGTTTTTTGCATGACCATAACTATCTTCTCTGTGTTTTGTGTGCCTGTTACTATCTTCACCGTGATTGGCGTGTCTGCAATGTGTTTTCTCTAATGTCTACCTGAGACTGGGGGCTAGGAATAGTTCCTCACTCTTTGTGTATGCATTAGCTTCAAGTGCTTGGCATTTTTGTTGTGTTTTGACCGTACTTTAATGCATGTATGGGCCTTGCGTTTATACATACATTAAAGTGGGAGCTAAATGTTATGTCAGAAAATGTCTCCCTAGAATTTTCCCTCCTAGGTTTAGCTCCCGAGTCCCTTGTTTTGCATCATACATGTTAATTTTGACTCTCGAAAGAAGGTGGCCTAAAACCCATGTCACATTGGGCACGGAGGACACTGTGGCATTTGATCCTGCCCTAAAAAAGGACTTGTAGACATGGGTGCTAGCACCCTTTTCCTACCCTATTTTAGGGTGGTCCTAAATTTGAATGTTAGTTTGGTGGCCGTTAATTAAGTCCCATGTCGACATCTTAAGTTTGAATTATGAAATCCTTAGCGGGACTATGTTTAGTTGCATATATAAGAATGTTTAGGGTTTCATTTGCAAACTAGAAGCTAACTAGAAGATGATTATGAAATTTTGGCAAACTTATGATTTTAGAGCATTCAAGATATTCATTGTTGCAGAGCAGAGCATTGTTATTGTGTTCGTGATTGCAGATTTAGCTTCATCTTCTCACGTATTGAAGAGCCTTCATCTATGCGAGATCTACACCTCTGAGGTGATATCTATTTATGTTTGAACCATTTATCAATTTGTTTTACCTCTATCCCACAAGGATACACACTCTTTATCTGAAGACGGTGTTTGAAAGACTTGAATGTCTCTCCGGGGCTTGACTGAGGCAAGCCTCTAAATACCAAAACCCCCAACCACTCTCCTTGTGATTGCAGGTTACAAGTGTCGCATCTCGACGGAGTGGAGTTGCAGGGAATAATCAAACAGTGTGTAGATTCTAGATCCCTGAAGAAAAGGACTGCTTGGACTAGGGCGTTAGTGCCAGTGTCCTCTGAGGTTGAAAACACAGAACTAATTTGGACAGTGATAATCAACATCTGAAGAGCTTCTGGTAGCTTGAAAATAACCATGCCTTGGACTCAGGCACTAGTGCCAGTGTCCTCCACATCTCACGAGACAAAAACAAAAAATATAGTAAATATCGATGTCGGAAGGAGATTAGGATTCCGCAAAGAAAACACTACCTTGGAGAGGGTGTTAGTGCCAGTGTCCCGAATATTCCGCATTCTGAACTTCAAAAAATGATCAGTTATTAATCTTTGCCTACTACCTTAGTTTGAAAGCATTTGCCATAATTTACTGTTTTAATCATTGTTTTGCATAATTAGGGTTTTAAGGGTATTTGAGCATTAAATTGATAAATTAATTGATAAACTCTGAATTTCCACATCGTTACAAGTGACCCACCAACCTGTAGGTGAATCCTCTTGCAAAAGGGAGAGTCAACTCGGTTGCATGTCCTTGAATGTTTATTGGGAAAGGAGGATCTAGCCATCAACCCCGTCATCCCCCTTAACTTATAAAACAATTACCAGCATGGTCAATTGCATATCTTGGAAATATGTAGAGAGGATAGTTTACAAGAAGTTTTAGTTTGATATGATATTTTAATTAAACACTCAAAAATATTCCTTGTTTTAACTATTGGTCTACCCAAACAATATTGAGCATTGTATGTACAATTTGAAACTTTCCCTCGATTTTGTATATAGAAAAACATTCAATAATTCATTATAATTTATTATTTATAATGAATAATCTTCTTTATTATTATATGTAAATTGCTTTAACTCTTTCTTTCTTTGCAATATAGACAATATAGAGATAAAATATTAAACTTGAGATTATTTTGATCACATCTACCGAATTTGTTTGCCTATGTAATGATATTGTTAGCCAGCTAACATAAAGTAATCCATTTTCGACTAAATGACTTTAAAGAATTTCTCAGAGTGCACCCTTTTTTCATAAATAAAGTTGCAATAATATTATGAATAGGAAAGATAATAATAAAATCATGGGTCGAGACATAAGAATGCAACCAGATTGGAGAAATATTTTTTTAAGTGCTCATTTATGAATGAAAAATAGAATTATTAAATCTAATGACATCTAGAAATGGCAAATTCTTGTAATTTGGTAAGATCAAAACTTGTTATCATAGAAGAATGTGATGTTTAACTAAACTACTTGGGAGTTCCTATGTACATATAGAAAATGAACATAAGAAATAAGTTAAAATGACATTAACCAATTTCATTCATTAACTAATGGAACCTCATGACGAGCTAAAAGGAATGCATACAAACATACAAAGTTAAGCTACAAACAACATATGTGCAAACCTTGTTCTTTGGATGAGCTCCTTGATATTGGATATGTTGTGTGCTCCTTAAAATGATAGCATAACCTTGCATTGCATGGAGACTTGAAAATGGCTTGGTTGATGTTGAATTTATACATTTTTGGATGGGGGATTGGATGGATAGGATTGATTTGGAAGATTAATGTTTGCGGGTTGTTGAGAGGATTGGGCTGATGAGAGGCCACCAAGTGGCATGATTGGATTGGAGGACAAAGATGGTCATTGGATCAAGGAAGGATCAATGATGGAGGATGGTCTTGGATAAAGTGGATGGAGAGGATCAAAGGAGGACAAAATGACCTTTTGTACAAAGGACTTGCCCATCCGTTTGTAAGAGACCCATGTGGCTTTGTACAAAAGCCCATGCCTTTGTACATGTAGGAAAATGTGAGAGGTTTGAATGGGTTAATGAAGGGTTAGGAATGTACAAGCATGTTATTAAGTTGATTAAGTGGATTAGTCAACTTAATTAAAAATGCACAAAATAGGGTATTAAATAAATAGAAGCATTTATTTAATTTTTGAATGAGGATAGGGATATTAGATAAATGAATATTTATTTAATGTTGGACTATGGAAAAGAATTGATTAATTGAATAAATAATTAAATTTATTTAATTAATGCTAGGAGATGGTATGGATGAATAGTGCATGAATACTGATTTAATAAAAATATTATTTAATCACTATCAAAAAGGGGATTGGATAATTAACTGTCTAAAAAGGTGCTTATTCAGTTAATTATGGAAGAAAGTGGTTTAGTGATGTCCTGAATAGGGCTAGAAGTGGTAGAATGATGATGAGATGATTTTAGGTGTCTACATTTTGCCCCTTTTAAGGTGGTGTTGCAAAGTAGCATCATTTCAAAGAAAGACAAATCATGGTGCTTGATTGGATCAGAAGAAGATGGTGTGATTAGGGATGATGATGCCCTAACCACTCAAAGTGGGAGTGACGAGGAGGGATGATGGTAGGGATGATGCCCCCTCGAGAGGGCAGGTGGGTTTGAAGAACATAGGTGTGCTCTCGAAATGGACAAAGATGGTTGGATTATAAAGATGAGAGTGGAATTTAAATAAAAGGATTTGGAGCATAGAAGAGAGGATGTAGGGGATTTGAGGAAATGGTGATGGGGGATAAATGATTGGATAGAAGTGATGAAAGGATTGGATGGGAGGATGGATGGATGGATGAATGAAGAAGGATGGATGTGAGGATGCAAGCCAAGATCTTCGATGAAGTTATGTGTTATGTTGCACTAGATGGGAGCAATCTTATTTGATATGGCATGAGACATTATGCACTGGGATATGAGGAACCAAGGTGACAATGTGTCCTGTGTGTAAAAGGATGCCCCAACACATCACAAGGCATTTGATGACCTTAGTATGTAATTGATGAGATAATCGATAAGGTCACCAACAACGCTATGCCATGTATAACACCATGATATGGAAGACCATGATACTGCTATGGTAGGTAGGTTACAAGGACTGATACAGATGCAAGATAAAATGATAATGCACACACACAAGCAAGCACACATGTAACAAATGATACAAAGACAAGCACGATGTTACCCTTGGTCAAGATGAAAATCCAAAGATTGATGGATTGATGATATTGGATTGTGTTGTTGATAATAATAGCACGAGGATTGGGAATGATATATCCCAATGGTGATGATGGAATTTTGATCAAGGCTTGCAACAAGGTTGGGAACAAGACCAATGGATGTAATCGGATGATTTTGGATAGATTGCTAGCTTGAGATGTGCATGTTAGGATTTTCTTGCACCGTTTGGATATTTGGATCGCTGGGAGGAACTGCATTAGATGGTGTTTAGGTAGCCTATATCAAGATACCAATGACAAGGGATTGTGAGATCACGGGATGGGGGGATTAAGTGATTAGGAGATGGAGGGATAGATCGATAAATGGGGGAATGAAGTGCTCAAACTGTACCCATGAATGTCAAAACCATGTCTAATATGGGTAGGGGAGGGTGATAAGATGTGGATTGGGATAGGAGTTCATGATGGATAGAAGATTTAGGATAGATGGATGGAATGGTTCAGAAATGATCTCCAAGGACTATGTTGCATAGGAATAAGATGCACCACTTTAGATGTGTTGTTGAGGCATTGTGATGCTATGGTTGGATGGACATTTGTAGGATATGCTTGGAAGGGATGCATGCTAATGGGTGTCCAAAGCATGTTTTGGATATTTTCCCATGTCCTTATCAAGATGGAAAGCAAGAAGGGAGGATGAGAAGACAATATGATAGATAGTGAGATATAGGGGATGGGATGGATGGGAGGCGATAGGATAATCATGTGTAGACAATGGATGGGAGTGATAGGCTAGGCAAGATTTTCCCCCAAGTGTAGGGTGCAAATGGATGGGGATTACACATGATGCCCACGAGGGGTTTTCATCATGGTACTTGTCTAAGGTGCCATAAAAATGGTTTTCACCGTTGGACGATTATTTTCTTTACTTATTTATTTATTTATTTTTAAATTTTTAAATTTTTGCTTTTTTTGCTTTTTTAATATTTTTGATATTTTTAACAATTTTCTATTTTTTTGGATTTTTTTAATATTTGGAGGAGATGGGTGGTGAAGATGGGAAAAGATTGAAGGAAAAATAATGGAAGATAATGCAATGTAAACACGATACCTTCACCTTGAATCTTCACCTCTCCTCTGATAGAGTGGAAGTAGTATGCACCCTAGTACTACCTAGCTATGCTTAATGATATGATTGATATGATATGTTGATTGCTCAAAATTTCAGCAGCATAATAGTACTTGGTTTTTGTGATGATAATAGCTAGGTAGAGGCTTGATTTATAGATGCTTGGTTGATAGTGTGGATGGTTAGGATTAAGAGGTGCAATGGATGGTTAGGATTAAGAGGTGGAGGATTAGAGCAAGGATAGGACATCTTTATGTGAACAATTGAAATTAAGAGGTGTAGTTTGAATTGGATGGTTAGGATTAAAAGTCAATTTGACTTTTGGGATAAGGATAAGGACAAAATAAGAGATAATTGCTTAAATAATTTTATTATTTAATCAATTATGAGAGACATGTGACATGGAAGGATAAATTAATTAAATAATAAGATCTATTTAATTAATTTTGGCTAAGAGGGATAATAGATAAATTTAATTAAATAAATATGATTTATTTAATTAAATTGGGAAATAGGATAAAATAGATTAATTAATTAATTAAATATGATTCATTTAATTAATCTGGGACGAAGGGGGGCCTAGGATAAATGTGTCACAAGGTGTCGTAAGGTGATGTCGACAAGGTGTCAACAGTGGGTTAGGTGTCATAAAATGGATAACTAGGTGATGTCAACAAAGTGTCGCAAGGCGATGTGGGATACATTGTTAGGACTTAGTCAATTTCAGGTGTCTACATTTTACCCCTCTTTGAGATGGTATTGCGACTAATAGAAGTAACATCATTTCAAAGAAGTTTTAAACATAGTGTTGGGTTGGAAAGGGATGTCCCAACCACCTAGATGAGTGATGAGGAGGAGCGATAGAGGGATGGTATGCCCCCTCGAGAGGATAGGTAGGTTAGAAGAACATGGGTATGCTTTTGAAATAGATGAAATGGATTGGTTAAGGAGATGGAAGAAAGATAAAGGATGGATGAATGATATGTCATGCTGTATTGGGTGAGCAATCAAATGGTTTGATATAGCACTAGACATTATACACCAAGGTATAAAGACCAGGGTGATGATATCTCTCGTGCATAAATATAAAAAGTCACAAGAAAACATATGTCATTGGGCACCATGATGTCGTGGTGACAATATGCTGCAAGGATTGATACAAATGCAAGATAAAAAATGATAACACACACAAGCAAGCATGTACAAATGATAAAAAGATAAATAAGGTTGTTGCCCCTATCAAGTGGAAAATTGATCTGATTGATAGATTGATTGGATGATTGGATAGTGTTGTTGGCATTTGATTGATGATTGATTTCTATACTTAAGATAGCCTTATGTTCTTAAGAAAGAGTTGAAGGGATTGGATTGATGATGATGATTAGGTTTGCAACATGGCTAAGAACAAAACCATTGGATAGTTTTGGATGATTGGCTAGATTTTTTGGCTAGATTGGCATGGATTAAGGATGGCTTGCACTTGGATTTATTGATTTTTTGGGTTTTTTGGATTTACTATGGGATGGCATTGAGGTGCATTTGGATAGCCTAGGTGTTGGATACCAATGACAAGGGAAAACCAGGTCGAAAGGCAAGGATGGAGGAAGATTGGATGGATATATAAAAGGATTGCTGATAATGAATATGATAGATGGGAGATGCATGATGGATGGATGGAGGTGTTTAGGATGGATCTCCAAGGACTATAGTGTATAGGAATAACATGCCCCACTCTAGGTAGTATGCTCAGGACTTCGTGTGACAATGCTTAGGAGGATAGGGTGATTGGATTGGTTGGAAAGGATTAGCTATATCAAAAGATGTCCAAAGCATTTTTTAACATTTTCCCCTATCCTTATCAAGATCAAAGTAGGAGGGGAGGATGGGGCAATTCAATGGGATAGATATGTGGATGTAATGGATGAGTAGGATGATAGGATAGGATAAAATGAAAATGATAGTATGGGATAGATGCACGAAAACTTTCCCCCAAGTGTAAGACACATAGATAATCAATCTACACATGATGCTTGTTTTCCAGGTTTTCATCATGGTACTTATCCAAGGTGCCACCAAGGTGGTTTTCACCATTGGATGAAGGATTTCTCTTTACTTTTATTATTTTGTTCTTTTTTTCTAATTTTTTTATATGGGATGGGGGATGGGGGAAGAGATATTTGGATAAAGGACGGGGACTCAAGCATCTATAGCCATAGAAAGGTGATAGTGTCCCATGGTGGATAGTTGTCGCACATGGATCATGTCAAGTGTCATGATGTGCATGGATGTTGGTAGAGGATTGCATGAGATGGAAATGGAGTGGATGAATGATGGATGATTGAAGGATGAAAGGCTTATGCAAAAGCATGGACCATAGGAAGGTGAACAGGGAAATATGCAAGATAGTGGATATAAGATAGGGAGATGGAGGTATTTGGGAATGTTGTGGAATGGAAACGAACCAATACCAATGGTTTCACACACCGTAATGGATATTGAAGCTTATACTTGGGATGGGGAGTAATGGGGATTGCCTATTTGGGGACTGAGGGACCCAAATGGACTTAGGATTTTTAGAATTTTTTGATGGGGAGCACGAGATTTTTGTGAATTGGGATTTTTGATATAGTGGGATTTGGATGCTCCAGTTGGATTGATGGCTTTTTGCTTGGGGACCCACACCATTTTTGCTTTTAGGGGTGTGGGTGTTTGTAGCCTTTTGGATATTTGATTTGGTTTTGATTTTAGGTGTTGACGCCCTTTGACATGATAATTATTAGGCTTTGATGGAGTTTTTACTTTATGTGGGGAGGCATCCAAATTTTTACTTTTGAATCCCATGATAGCTACAGGTTTAGATGATGTGTGCATTCGTTGGCCATGATTGGGGATGTTAGGGGATTTAAGGGAGTGGGATTTATGGATGGAAGAATTAGTGGGCTTGTGGAAGAAGGGGCGAGGGGATTTGAGTATGGAGATATTAGGAGTTTGGAGGAGTGGAGGTAGAATGGATGGAGGGAGATGTATGGTCACATGATTTTGAGAATGGTATGATGATGGAGGAGGGATGGTAGCATATGATTTTGAAGTGCGATGAGGTGCACTGGATTTGGGGTTGGAAGAAGTTGATTAAATAGCATGTGTGTAGGTGGTACCAACATTTTTGGATTGTTGTCCTTGGGATGTATAGCCAAGGCCATGTGATCCTGGATGGATTTTGACATGGATGGGCTCTAAGATACCTTATTCAAGAAGGCCTAAACCTTTGCCTTGATAATTCATGTTTTGGAGCACGTGATGTGCTATGGGATGTTTATTGTTTTGGAAACAATATGCAAGTCCATTATTAGATGGGGGAGGAGGGGTGGTGGATAGAGTTTGTTCCTTTCCTACAAGAGAACCATCATGGATGAAGGTAGCAGGACTAACAGGATAGGATTATTGATTTGGGATGGGTTTGATAGGGAATGATGGGGGATTAATAGGATATGATGGGGGATGAAGAATGGAATGAATTAGGATGCTTGGATCTTGCTCAACATTGTTCTCATTATGATGTGGGGTAATAGGATCCAAGTTATTTATTGGATTATCTATGTTGACTTGGGGACCAAGTGTCTCATCATAAGAAGTGGATATTGTTGGATGATGGATAGGACTAGTTTGGGTTTCTTGATTGTAAGTGATTGTGGGATCATAGATAGGATTAAATGGGATAGGTTGATTACAAGATGGGAGGAGATAGTGGATGGGATTAGATGGGATATTTAGATCTTTATTAGGATGGGGGTTTGATGTTTCCACATGCTTTGGACTAGGCTCATGACATAGATCTTAGGTTTGGACGAAAGTGGAAGATTATTGGATGGACTTGATAGACTCTAGATGGTTGACAACATGGCTACATGATGGACCTCTTGACATTCAGTCATGGTGGGAGATTCTTCAATAGGCTTGACAGGTGTGAGATTGGATGATGGTAATGGAGGGATATGCATGATACTTGGAGACTCTTTGGTAGGTTTAAGGATAGGTGTTGGATGACATGGTGTGTATGGAGAGGTAGACATGGTACTTGGAGGCTCTTTTTCACTATAGATGGGCTTGGGAATTCTTGTACTAGAGGGGGATGACATAGGATGAGTGGATTTGGATGGCTCCATAGCTTTGCTTTGGTTTTTGGATTTTGAAATAGTCTTTGGAGAAAATCCTCCAAGGACTCATGGGTTGATGGATTAGGGTTTGGAAGGTTTGATGGTGTCTTAGATGGTGGATGGACTATAGGGTTTGATGGATTGGAAAATGGGCAGACCAATGGACTAGGATTAAGAGGATTGGAGGGAGATTGTGATGGAGGGACTATAGGGATTGATGGATTGGAAGGTAGAGTATTTTCATAGGATATAAAAGCTATAGTGGTGTTTCCCTTGTCAAGGTAGGTATGAGGACTTATGGACATTTGATTTGGATGCAAGGGATAGCTTGTGCTAGGATAATTGGTAGATTCCTCTTGATCTACAAGGCTATCATTATGGTGGAAAATTGAGGACCTCATAGGATTGTGACTTTGGGTTTGGGATTGTCTATTCGAGGAACTCCTTTGAGTATGACTTTTGGTTTGGGCTTGTCCATTTGAGGAACTCCTTGGACTATGACTTTAGGCTTAGGATTGTCAATTTGAGGGGCTCCTTGGAGTATGACTTTTGTTTTAGGATCCATGATGTTCTTGGTCTAGCATGTGGGTGGGGTATGAGATGATATAGGATAAAGGATAAATGTGATGTATGTTGGGGATCAAATGTCAACACCTTAAAATGATTTGATTTGAAGAATAAGGGATGATTCTCTATACTTAAGATAGACTAGCATTCTTAATTAAGAGTGGATTGGATTGGATTTGATATAATTTCTACTTAAGATAGACTAACGTTCTTAAGTAGGAATTGATGAGATTGAATGACTATAACTAAGATAGACTAACGATCTTAAGCAAGTTTGGATGATGATAATGGATCAACTTAGCTCTTGATTTTTGATTAGATTTGCAATTGATGATAGTGGATTAGGGATAAGATCCTTGGATGAGGGATTGTGATGATGATTTTGGATGGATTATGATTAGGTTTTGGATCCTTGGATGGAGGATTTTGATGGGGTACGAAGGAGGTTAAGTCTTCAACCAAATTTGGATTTTCAAAGGATAATAATGGGTGATTGATCAGGGATAAATGGATTAAATTAAGATGTGATTAAAAATGGGATTAGGTCGATATAGGGATTGGACTAAGATGATGAAGGATTGGATTAAGATGATGATCTAATTAGATTATGATACCGATTAAGGATAATAATGGATGAAATGTGATTAGGATTGAACTAGGATGATGATGGGGGTTGGATTAGGATAAGGATGAAGGATGAAATTAGATTAGGTGGTTAAAGGGATTGGATTAAAATGATGATGAAGAATGTGGATTAAGGCTGATAATGGATAAGGGTGGATTGTGATAAAGATGGATGATGAAGTTGGATTAGGATAGTGGATTAGTTGGATAGAAAGGATTAGGTTTAGGATCTTAATTGGATTGGACAACTTGATTAGGATTAGGGTCCTAAATGATGAATTAGGGATGGATTAGGGATAGGTTGGGATGATGTGATTGGATGATTAGGGATTATTAGGACAAGATATGGATGATTAGGATAGGTGATTAGGTGATTGGGATAAAATGGATGTGGAATATGAGGTGGATGGTTTGAAGTTTGACCTTAAGCAACTTGTAAACAAAAGGATTTCACACATACATGCATAGTTTTGTAATGAATTTAGATTTGGATTAGGCTAATGCAAATGACTCACACATGCAAAATACAACAACACCCTAAATGAAGGTGAGTTTACCCACTCAAAACAATTGGTCCATTCATGCCATTGTCTAATCATAAGCATTAACCATTGCCTAAGCATGACATATCCTTAGCCTTAGGTTCTGGTGTTGAGTCTTTAGGACTTGTTAACCTGCATGTTTGAGCACTAACATGCACCACACACAAAATAACAACATACATTATATTAACACAAGATTGGATATACTCGAGCTAACCAACAAAGACTAGAGGAGGGTAGATAAGGCACTAGAGTGGGCTTCCCCTTGACTCTCCATAACCAAGCTAGATGTAGCACATAAGGTAACAACTCAACCTAAAGAGTCGCACACCCTAAACAAAGTGATCTTATGGGACACTACTCTGAAATGTCTAGCTTCAAGGAAGAAGTTTTGCTTTATACTCATAAAACTATCCTAGATATTCTAGATGTGCTCTTAACTAGAAAATACAACTTTCTTAAGTTAAAATAAAATAAATGGACAAGAATGAAAATTGCTATTTACAGGATACTAGAAAAGACTTTTGTTAAATGGAAAGAAAATCTACAAAATACAATACTAAAGAAAACTATCATCAGAGGGAATGATTCTTAGCCAAAGACTTCAACACATCACACATATGTCTACATGTTGCACTATCATATGTATGACACTATAAAGATGGCAAGATCAGGTAGACTTAGTTTATGCATGCCTAGTAAGATTCTTTTCTATTTGTGTGGCATCTCATTCAACTTGCATAACATAGTGAGGGAAAATACAAGCATAATATCTGAGTGGACAAATAAATCAGATAAACTTTAAATAATAGAAATCACCAAATCAATGCTATTAAAACTTGCAAACCTATGTGTGATTGATGTCCTTTGAATAGCTTATTTTTAATAAGTTGACAGGAAATTTTGGGACTGCTAAGGATTTTTCTAGGAATGGTCAAACCCTTTCTTTGGTCTTTCAACCTCCATGAGTAGTGAAATGATAAATATGTAGGAGAAAGTGTGTGCACCTATCCTAAGTGTGTCTAGGAGCTAGGATGCAGTGACAAAATGATTCTAGGAGTACCTTCCTGTTGATGATTGCAATATACAGCCTTCTAGCCCTCCTTCTAGTGCCAAAAAACTGTTGATGATTGTTTTGATGCAATCATAACAATAAGTTAAAATTCACATATAATGAACTGAAACTATACTTGAAAGATAAGAAGGAATCATTTGAGATTCAACTAATCCCAAGTCTACAATGGTTCGGTTGGTCAAGTTCAGTTGGTCAATGTGAAGCTGTAATGTTCAAGGGGCCTTACGTAATTTAGGGTTGTTTGGTGGTTTACTAGACTAAGATTATGCAAAAAGATCATAGATATGTCAATACTTTTCATTTCTTTGCATAAAAGTGTTACTGTGCTGCAAGTTTTAGATGGTTTTCTTGAATTATTGCAGATTTCTCCTTTATACATTTAGTCTACTTTTAACTCTGTTATGCATGCTTCTTCAAATTTGAGACAACTTCCTTTAGATTTCTATGTTTACAACTAAATATTTCAGATGGGTTGGGAAAAGTTAGAAAGATCTAATCTACACCTCATTTACTCTACCGAAGGATTTAATTGTTCTGTTATGCACTATGTAAATACTACAGTAATTTGATCAAATCCACAATAAAAACCTTAAATGCAAGTTCTGAGCATTTTCACAAACAACATTTAAAATTGCAAGCTCTCAAAGAAAATATTTCAAAACACAAAGAAGAGCAGGAGAACACTCAGAAGATAGATGCAGAACTCCAGATTCTATTGTATTAGAAACAAATAGTCATACATGATTTACAATGCAGGAATGACTCTTAGTTTCATTGATCATACTACAGAGAACTTACAAGCTTTACAGATACAGTAAGGAAGCCAGACATTCCACGCACACCTTATTGCAAACAACAGGCGACCTCCTTCTTCTACTTCTAATCTAAACTAAGCTAACTTGCTGTATGTTCCTAAAAATCCCTGTGTAAAGTATTACAGTGTAGAGAGGCACAATATATAGACTTTTTGGTTGTCCTCACTACAGCAAAAAAACCTAACTACCCCTAGTTCAAACCCCTAGTTATAGCAATAAATACAGATGAACCAGTCCTCCAAAATATCTCTGAGCAGTGTCAAATCTGGGTGAAATATTGCCCCTTCTGAGAAGCTCTGGCAGCTCAGCAATAACTTCTGTTTATCTGCTGCAATAATGTTCTCAGCTGCAACCTTGTCCTTCACTTGAATGGCCTTGACTTCCTCGCACTTCATCTTTATCTTCTTGCTCCTGAGATCGGATTTTCTTCCTCCATGATGTCACTGTGATCGAGTTCCAGCTGCTTGCTCAACTGCAAGCCTGCAAGACAAGACAAGCAATAAGTATCAAGTTTATCAAATGAACAACAAGAAATTAAAATACTATTTAAATCTGGGTGACTGTGCAAAAAATGTGGAAATTGGGTCCAAAAAACTCTCAAAACACGTTCAAAAACGCACTCAGACTGCTCAAAAAAACATCGGGTCAACTATCGCTGACCGAAAAATACCACGGGCGCCAAAAATATTGTTTAAAAATTCCACTGCCTTGTTCCTTCCCGCCCATCGGCGTGACAAATACTATCGGCGAGTCTAAAAATACCCTGGCCGATGCTCGCTGTTTGGCCGATGGCCTTTCTCTTTTGCTTATTTCCTCCTTTGTTTCTTTCCTATCGGCGAGAGATTCGCCATCGGCGAACTCCAAATCTCCTCCACCGATGCCCTTTGTTACATCGATGTCTCTTTGTCGGCATGACTCCTGCCAATCTCCCTTTCGTCATGTTCTTCATCGGCGTGAGATCACCCATCGGCGACTCACAAATTCCTTGCCGATGGTGTTACCTTGGCTGATGCTCTTTTTCATCGGCGAGAGTCCCGCCGATGTCTTTTTCGCAATGCATTCGGCCAAGTCTTTCTCCTTTCAAAACCTATGTATATCGCGATATACAAGCCATTAATTCCATTTGATAATCCCTTCGATTCCGGCGTTGTATATTTTGATTGTATATCGCCAATATACAAGCCCGCATATACAAGGATTTAACCTTGTTGAATAACTACTTCGGGTCCGGCGCTTGTATATGGGCGCTTGCATCTTTCGCACTTGCATGTGAATAGTGCCATGTATGTCGAACAGTGCCTTGTATGTCCGCTTGTATATGAAAATATACAAGTGCGAATATACAATTATTTTCAATATTTGATAAGTTTCCGGGTCCACTATGTATATTTTGCATTGTATATTTTGCTTGTATGTTAAAATATACAAGCCCGAATGTACAAAAGTGACCAAGCACAAAAAAATGACTTTGCACATACAAAGGACTTTGTATATGCCAAGCGATAGACAAACCTGAATGTACATTTTACTAAAATGATCATAACTTGCAAAATATGGCGAATTTTAAGATGGTTCAAAAAGCAACCCTAGCTCATTTTTCACAAGGAATCCAACCATATCATGCAAGGGTACTGAAAATGCATTTTCCCATATTTTTAACAAAGTTTGCAAATTTGACTCTCTTTTCCCTTTACCACCAAGCAAAACAACACAAGCAGAAGCAAAAAACCAAAGCAACAGCAGGGGTCCTAATTTTGCTAAGGAGCAAAATGGGGTGTGTTGTGAACATCACAACACTTCCTAGTCTACAAGGATGTCACTATGCCTAGATTATGATCTGGGTAATTAAAATGGTAGTCTACAACATTAATAAATGGGGATTTGCTTAAATAATTTTTAAAAAGAGGGTTGATCCACCACTTGTGCAATGAGATCAACCAAATGATGAGATGAATAAAATTATCAAGAAAAAATCACTTTCTATTGGAATATGATATGGAAAACACCAAATGGATTCACTACCTCATCCACATGGATTTGAGTGTTGAAGATGAGAAGGGTTTCCAAAGGGTAATCTATTATTCACCACTTGTTAAAAACACCTTCAATGGTAGAAGAAAAATTGGAGGAATCTTTTTAGGAGAATCCTATGCTTTTGAGAGAAAATCTACCCTTATGATTGCTCTGAATAATCTACACAATAACTATGAGAAATTGTAAGCAACACAAAATAAGACTACAAACTTATGGGGTAACCGGGCAAGGGAGAAAATCTATCCACTATGAGAAATTTGTGCAAGAAAACCAAAGCTTTTGACCCTTGAAACAATAGACCTACTATGCCTTAGAAAGAGGGAGAGATTCTAGGATTCCAGTCATGTCTCCCTATTATCCTTATCCTGTGGTCATGAATAGGCTAAGGATAGCAAAAGCATGTTCATGGGAGAATTACAGTTGTTAGGAGACATTATGAGGTGGTGGCATGCATGAGTAACACACATTTTGATATGCTATATGACACATGATGTTAGCATGACATGTAGACATTTATGCGTTGTGCTTGTGTCCAGAGGAAATTTTCTCCAATTTGACACACGTGTAGATAAAGATGTCAACATTAATGTTCTAGAGTATAATTTTGATGAAACTTGGTTTGGGGGAAGTAATCTAAGATCAGGTCTAAGTAGTCCTAAGGCATGATGTGAGAATTGGCACTAAGGCAGGCACAAAACATAGCATGAAATTGTAGGGTGTGCAATTTTCAACATTAGATTTTCCCCCACTTTAGTAGGCTGACAACATCATGTGAAAAAGCATGCTAAAGTACAATCTAAGATCCTGAAATGAAATATCATTATGAAAAAGATATTATGGAAGTTACAGGGATTCTTCAGATAGAAGATGAGATGCTCCTACCTAGGACCTACAAAACTATAGTGTTAGAAACCACAAGCTTTTCAAAACTATGATGTCAAAAAAATATATTATCATGTAATTCTGCAAGACTGAGAAATGTGTCAGGAAAGCAAAAATCTTTATCACGCATATCAAAGAGGTGAAGATAGAAGAAAGGACATGAAAATAAAGAAAAAAATTGAGTCAAAAAGTAGGAGACTTGGCTATGAAAATATCCTATTTCTTGCATCATCTGCAAAATACAATTTGAAAATTTCTTAATCAATTCACGACAAATAAAAGAATATGGTGGTAAAGAGGAGTTGATCAATTGTTTCAAGAGAAGAATCAAATGGTATACATGCAAAGAGAGAAGAAATCAATGTGGACTTGTGAGAGACACATGATGTCGACTCTAGCTAGATTTCTTGCTAAGGATCATGTGTGATTATATTGCCCCCTCCTATTTTTGTCAATTTGTTCATGATACAAAGACAAGAAATTGAGGTTAGGAGAGATAAGTTCTACTAGAAAGTTTTCTGAAAAGGCCTCTAAAAACCTATTTCAAAGGTAGGTGATGTGATGAAAAGATAACCGCAAGGAAGATGGTAGAGTTAGGATTCCAATGAAAGAAATGACATGAAAATAAAAAATCATGGGTGAAAGTTATAAAGGTTTTCATGAAAGAGGTGCTGAAAAGGGGCTTGAAGATTTACTATTCATTTCTACTTTCCAAATTTAGAGATTTTGAGCACTCCAAAGCACTCAAACAACCACCATGCCTGATGATGAGAGTTCAGGTGACCCAGGTTGGAGGAGCTATGAGAGTGCATCAGGCAGGGCATCACCATGCAAGATTCCTCGCAGTTATCTTTTCATCACATCACCTACCTTTGAAATAGGTTTTCATGAAAGAGGTGTTGAAAAGGGGCTTGAAGATTTACTATTCATTTCTACTTTCCAAATTTAGAGATTTTGAGCACTCTAGAGCACTCAAACAACCACCATGCCATGATAATGAGAGTTCAAGTGACCCAGGTTGGAGAAGCTATGAGAGTGCATTAGGTAGGGCATCACTATGCAAGAGGTGAGTTGAAAACAAATTGATGAATTTATTGCTTTTTGAAAGGTAGGGTAGGGCCCGTAGGGCATGTTAGTGTCCCATCCGTACGTTGGAATTCAATGAACATGTTAGTGTCCAACAAGCATGCTAGCATCCAAAAAGGGTGGAGGCATCTAAAAATGCGTAGAAGTCCTAGGGCACAGGTGTCCCAAAGACTTCAAGCAAAATTTTGATTTCTGGATGAATTTTTATGCTCAAAATGATGAGGGATTGATAAAGTTTTTGTTTTTGTTTGTTTTATAATGCCCACTGACCATGCATGAGCATATAGGAGGTGAGATGCTCGCACTAATGCGGGACCGAAAGACAATCTTTACACTTGTAGATATTAGCCTACTACGTAGGGTAGGCATCTACTTGGGGTAAAAGTTTAGAACTATGTCACACTTTTGGCCAAATAAGTAGTTTCTATTGAAATAGTTTTTCCCTAAACGATTTCAGGTGAAACTTTCACTTGAAACCACATAAAACCTATGTGGCATAAAGAGTTTTGCCCAAAATTTTCAAATTTATAGAATTCAATTTCAAGTTTGAAAAGAGTATTTGTTTACATAGAAAGTTTTAGGCAAGAGAGTTTTGCTTGAAACTTTTCCTAGAAAAATTGTCTTGCCTGAAATTTCCTATGCGGCAACCAACCCCCTCATTTTCAACAAATTGAATAGAAATTCAAGTTTAATTCCAAATTTCTCTAACCAAAGGGTATTTTTATGAAAATCTAAAAATACTCTTTGGTAGAGCTTAGAGTCTAGAATTTGGAAATATATATATATATATATTGATTAGTTCTATTAAGATTATTTGTAAATTTATTGCAAGTAGGTTATTATAATCAACCTTGCAGTTGATTAGAAATTAAAAATAAAATACTAAAGTATACTTAAAATTTTTGAAAAATATATGGCACACTAGAGGAGAAATCTTCTTCAAAAGGGTATAATTTATTTTTTTAATGATAAAAAATTTAGACAAAAGTTGATGTCCTATGAAAACTATGCCAGTTTGAGTAAATTTGACTTTAAAAAATTAGTAAAAAATAAATATTCATCAAATTTTTTTTTTTTCTCAATGCACTAAATTTTCAAGTTACCTAAGTGGGAAAAAAATTCAAAAACAAAAATTGCTTTAAATTTTCTGACATCTCATCAACCTCACTTTTTTTTCAATTTTTTTGAACAATTAAATTTATCCTCTAAAATTTATAAAAAATAGATTCAACTAACTTTTAAAAAATTAAAAATTATAAACATAAACTACATAGACATCACTTTTATGTGCTCCAAGTTAGAAAATTGTATTTATGTTGGTCATTTCCTTTACAAAAGTGTGACACAATTTTGAACTTTTACCTTGAGCATACATGATGCCAGAGATGTAGTTTCATGACCGCACATTCATGACACTTATGGAGTGTTCTGATGTCGATTATAGGTTCATCTTCATTTTTCCCACCAAAGATATGATGATGATGCTAGAGTATGTATATCACATCCTTAGACTGCCCATCAGGGGTAGGAAGGCCACCATTGTAGATCAAAGATCAACCTCCTATGTGTAGGTAGGTCACTAGTATGCCCTAGGGAGGACTGTGTTAGAGGATGACACCAACCACATCTACATGCGGTGGCTGGAGTAGGGTGAAACACCAATGTACCCTTGGTGAGGCGTGTGATGATTGTGATTATCATGATGTGCCTCACCTTAGATGGGAGGGGTATTCACCTTTATGGAGGTTTGGTACACACAATCCAAGATATGGAGTAGCATGAGACCATGTTTGCTTAGGGGTGTAGCATTCTGGCCTATTTATACCATTATTTAGGGTGCTATGTGCACTATGAGTCACATAACTTGATGGTCTACATGCTTCTTCAAGTGTGGGCCTTTGAGCACATTAGGTGCACCCGCCTTGTAGGGTACCCTATAGACATTATATGGGTTGACCCTTAGGCCTAGACTTATCCTCTTCAACGAGAATGGAAATTTAGGGATCTTATTTACTAGCAACAAACCTTTGACATGATGCCCAACCTAGAGGTCATCTAGAGACCATACTTAGGGCTATAGGGATGGGTTGGAGATCCGCTTGACTTTCAATTATCTATGAACTAGTTTTTGACCATCTTTGATTCAGTACTACATCTTTGATCTTCTATGAATTAGTATCACGATCATGACAATCTACTTGACATCCGGTCTTCTTGATTTAGTGTTGTAATCAAGTTGAACCTTTTATTTTAGTATTGATGATCTTTTGTGAGTGATGAGCTTCAAAGATTTAGTGTTGAAAACGTGTTGATATTCGTATATTTAATGTTGATCTTCGATGATCTTATTATCTTTTATGTTGTTGATCATGTTGATGATCTTATTATAATTTATTGTTAGAAAACACATAAAAACTTACTGTTGATATTTTCTTGACTCTTAATGTTGAAACTCTTTTTTTTGTTTAGTAGTGTTGATTTGCCAATGATGATAACAAGTAGTATGGGATGCTTGTTTTTCATCATAATGGCAATTGTTGAGACGTTTCATGTGGGTAGGCATGTTGGCAAAATGAACATATTGTTTGTTTTCTTTATGTGAGCTGCTATGCGTGATTTAGAAGGTAGTTATACCTCTGTTAGTAAGTTTGTGGGATAAAAATTACTTGTATGTAAATGCCTTTGAATATGATAAGACTTGTTCAAATTATTGTATTGATAACAAAGGTAGGAGAGTAGAAGACTCTAGAAAAGCTATGAATTAGTTTGATAATTTCTTTGCAAAGAATAAATGCTTTTAGACTTGAAATACCATTCTTTACTTTAATCGAATCAAGTTATCTATACATGCTATTAATGCACTAACAACATGTGCAAGTGTATGAATGTTAGACACAGAGAATTTGTTGAACATGAACAAATAGGCACCTTGGAGATAACAACCTCTCTTCAAATGGACAGATGATAACCTTGAGGTAAAACTGGTTAAAAAGAGGTATGGAACTTTCTTATGTAATTTGATCATCAGGACGATGATTCTTTTAAGGGGGAAAGGATGTCACAACTCTTAATTTTCAATAGTTAATTATGAATTTAAATATTATTATTTAATTGATCGTCGACTAATTTCGACCCGTGTGTGTGACATGATTTCTCTCATTCTCTCGACGAAGAGAGAGTATCACTGAGGTAGAGGGCATCTAGCCGATTGACAGTGACTTGTGCTGAAGGAACTTGTGCACACATCACTTAGTCAAATGTGTCTTTGTATAAATAAATTTATTTAATTTTAGAATAATTATTTGAATGATAGACATAAATATTTATATTAGTGACAAATAAATTTATGCAAATTACAAAATTAGAATGTATACATTTTCAATTAATACAATTCTTTTATGCTTTTTCATTATTAATTAAGTGTTTTCTATTTTAAGCCACATGCAAGAAGTGGCAGTTATTCACCTTTTTGAGGGAATTTTGGAAAATCTTCTTGCTTGTCTGATACTAACTTTGAGGAAGGATAAAATTATAATGATGGTGTCTGAGAGAAGTTATGGTGTATTAATTGCCTTATCTATTTTATATTTTGTAAGGAAGGAAAGAGAACAGTAAGCTATAAACCAGAAATGAGAAAAGTTTAAAAACACAATATTATGTGAGAAGAAGTGGGGGGAATTTGGATTTGTTTCCTTCATAGGATGGCGAGTAGAAGGAGACCTTTTAAATCTGAAAATGAAAATAATGCAGAGAACTTGGAAGTTCTTCTGGAAAAGGAGGAGGAAAAATTCAACCTCGTTCTGGAGTTGCCGCTTTAATCCTTTGAAGAACATACAGGAATGGTTGCACTACTCTGAGAAGAAGTGTGGTGGGTATGAAGCTCAAATGGAATGAAGAGGAGTTGTAGGTATGTATACTTTGGTCACCAGTTCATACCATATTATTTCTTGTAGAACATGTCTTATTAGACGAGTATACAAGAAACCCATAGCCGTATCTGCTTACAACAATTTAGTTGCATATATAATCACCAACTTTTTTGTTTATGATTGTTAAACAATTTTTCTTCCATACAAATTTTAAATGAATAGCTTGCACCGTGTTTTTATATTGGCATTTATATTTGAGCCATGCCTCCATTGTCAAACCTTGCGCCATGCTTATGCCTAAAAGTTTATCATATTATGAGCAACTCTACTATCCTTCTATCCTGCATCACATCCACTGTGAATAGTTTATGAGATAGTAGGCATGAGTTTTCCACAGTCCGTGAAATATGAACAACTCTACTATCCTTCTATCCTGCTTAAGTCTGCTTTCCTAACTACAAACTCTCCTCTTCCTGATGATGGATCGTTGAGTATGATCCGAAATGTTGAAGCAAAAACATACACAGTTTAATCCAGAAGCACTCTCTCTCAGTTCATGAGATTTTAAATTAGTCTTCATATCTTGTAAACGCCACCAAATGGCATAATATTTGCCTGAAACTTTGGACTTTTCAGCAACCCATTTGTATATATATCCTGCAGTCTTTTCATTCCATGAGATCGCTATCTCTTTGAGGCATTTTGTCAATGGCTCAGGCCCTTGCACATGCTTCCTCTTTTTGTATCATTTGCTTTTATGGATTCCCTTACCCTCTTCCAACTCAAGTTTGAGCTTAGGTTCGATGAACGCTGGCAGAGACAGAGGAGTCGGTCATACATCCGTTTTGTGCATACCATGCAATCAACTGTAGCCGTAATGCAGCAAGGGTTACTCATATGACTGAGTTACATATATGTATATCTTCATCTTCACCTGCATGAGCACATTTGTGCATATCTTACAATCATTGGATTCCAAGCGAAGACATCTCTTTAAGGCATTCTGTCAAACAACTCATGTGCCTTGTCTGTGCTTCCACTTTTTGCATATATGTCTTCAGAGCTTTTCCAACTATAATTTCAGACAAAAATTGGCCTTCTTCTGAGCCTCGATGGTTATCCATACCCTATTCCAAAGCTCCAAGGAGGACGCTGGCAAAGGATGCGGGTTTGGTCTACACTTACCTTCGAGGCATTTTGTCAAACAATTCTTGTGCTGTGTACATGCGTTTACCTTTTGCTCAGCCTGGGTGTTGCCTTCATTATTTCCTTATGGCAGATTTGTCAGTAAGCCTTTTGCATTATGTATGATCCGCATTAAATGCATAAGCTTATCCAATGATTTTGCTGATCTGAGTATACGCCTTCCTTAGGAAATAGTTATGAAACCTGCTCTTCATCTTTATCTATACCTGTTGAAATCATTACTTAAATGCATTGCTTGCAATGCTCGGCAGCTCGAGTCCTTGTATGAAGCCAAACTCATGGAGCTGTTAGAGGATCTATTTTTGTGGAGCAAAGGGTCTCATGGAATTCAAAAAAGCTTGCTAATGTTTAAATCAAAATCTTTTCCTCCAAAATAGGAGTAGCTATTGTTTAGGAGGTTATTTTTGAGTAGGTGCAAATGGGGTGGGGCTGAAACTTTCCCCACCAGCTTAGGGAGTTAACTACCAATTTTTTCATTCCGTCTACTTAATTTAGAAGAAATTTTGGAGGAAATTTTTCCAATTTATGTTTTTATTTCCCAGTGTCCTAAAAAATCTCTCTAAATTATTTAGCATAAAGAATTGTTTAAAAAACTTTATGAGACCCCAGCTTCCATAAAATGCGGAGCTTAAGATTTTAAGCATACCCGCAACTACAAAATTCATGGGACCACTTGCTGTAAAATGCTCCTAAAAAATCTCAGCAGCACCGCTGAGATAATTTAGGAAGCCCCCTCCCATGGGACCGCTTCCTAAGTAAAAGTTAGATATGTTTCTAAATCTTTTAACCATTAACTTGAGTTACCGTATATGTATACTAAAGCAAAGATTTCTTTCTAAATCTTGGGTCAACAGTAGGAAATTTTTTTTAAGGTATGAATGAAAGTATATAGGTAGATAGTTAGTCTTAAAAAATATATATATGTGTGGGAAGGTTATATTCAGCTTATTAGTACTATATGGAATCACATTACTCATTGCATAGGATTGAAATAGGATTATGACTAGCAATTGCACCCATAGGAGGTTCAAGGAATTCGCTGATAGGAACAACCAACGAGTTTAGAAAATTTTCTGGCAATTTGTTTTACGGCGTGAGACAATTCCGAGCACTATAATGCTCACATATAAAAGCCTATCGGCTAATTAAGTTTTATAGATTTAATAAAGATGCTAGGAAGCATATTCTATTTAGGAAAGTATAATAAACTTCCATATTAATAATGTAGTATTATCTTTAACCCATAATTTTATTATTGGTAGAAAACCAAGATCTTTATTGAAACTCATCGTTGTTGGTTAAATGATAATGTGTTTGAAATTTACGGCTTTCGAAATAGGTAATGATAATGTGTTTGAAAGTTACGGCTTTCGAAATAGGTTGCCATAGTATATAATAAATATCAAGTTGGAGAGTTGTGAATGTTTGGTGATAGATTTTTGGAGAATTTGAATCTTCCTAGGAAGTCGTCATTATATTGCATTATTATTATTCTACTGAATTTGTTTAAATGCTTAAGATAGATCTTCTTATACCTAAGTTTTATGAAGCCTTGTGTAAACCTAAGTATGAGATATTAGACATTAGGTTTTTGTCTCCTCCTAGTAAGGGA
Source organism: Cunninghamia lanceolata (assembly GCA_027924645.1). Taxonomy (NCBI): domain Eukaryota; kingdom Viridiplantae; phylum Streptophyta; class Pinopsida; order Cupressales; family Cupressaceae; genus Cunninghamia; species Cunninghamia lanceolata. The sequence goes on along the minus strand of BSBN01000378.1, from coordinate 3,432,284 downwards.
GAAATTGCGACTTAAATCTAAGAATAGAAAATGACTAGAATTGGTGATTAGAGTCTTAGAAGAAAATCATAGGATTTATATTGCTTGATGGAGTGTTTAGCTTATTTGGAGAAATATGATTTTTTGCATTCATATAATCGATATGCTTGCTCAAAATATGTTTGAAGTAATGAGAGCTTGATTCTTTTCCTATTATGTTTAATCTTTTGTTTGAATGTTTCCTTGTGAAGATGCATGATTTATTGCATAAGTAACCTTTCATGTGACCTTGTTTGCAACATTGATGTTATATGTTGTGAATATATTCCTGCATTTATGTATGATGGGATAGAGAAAGAGCATGGACAAGTGCTGAATATGGAACAACAGAGAAGGGTAAGTTTCTATTCATAACCTATCTGCCCATCAACGACTTAAAAGATGCTTTGGCCAAAGCTTGTTAGTCAAATTAGTAATAGTTACTATTTGATGTTTTATTTCACTCTCTATCATATCATGATATTAGATCAGTATATGCATTTGACACATGCTATAGATATGATAGATATATCATGCTACACCATATTCATTCATACATGGGTAAGTGCAAGAAGATGGGGGGCCAAAAAGGGGTCTTAAGTGGCCACTTTTTTTTCTTCTGAAATCAAGAAATACTGGTCTTGGATGAGAAATTGAGCATAGTTACACTCAAAATTTGGAGATGCAACCAAAACAATGTTCGTAGTGCTCCGAGTCTACTTTCTAAACTACTTTTTTTATAAAAAATGGCATAGATTAAGGGGTTCAAAAGAGGGAGCCACAGAAATTGGTGTTGTTTCTGTCAAAAAAACATAACATAGCATGTTTTGTGGCTCCCTCAAAAGGTCAATTTTTTTTGGTATTTTTAAAATTATTTTAGTTAGAAATTAGCTAATAGCATGTAGTTTATGCCCAATTTTTCTTATAATTTTTTGATGAATATTTGATTTTTTACTAAGTTTCAAAGTGGACACATCCTAAAAAATAGAATTTTAGCCGTGCTACCTGTTGGTCATGATGTTAGTCATTCACAAACATAGAATAAAAGTTACACAACAACCTTTACTCATCTTGAAAGATACGATGAATTCAGAGAATTCATGATCCCAAGTCTCCGTTGATTAGGTCTTAATCTACTGACGTTACTCAGTGGTTGATGTGTGTTGCTGTTTTCCATTCAGGGGCCTTACGTATTTCTGCAAAGTTCATCATTATTTCTCCAAATATCCTACTTTGTATGTCTGCTCTGCATAAATCTCTAATAATTCTACCTCTGCACTGTGAATTTAGTCAAATAATGTGCTTACAGACTGATATTTGCATGATTTCTACCATTATTTGCAATTCTTTGCATGATATTTTCAATACTGCATGCATTTAACTCAAATATGCTAATAATTTTCAGTTACCTACGGGATTTCAGCATATTTCTCTGTTCTACTTGTTATTTATCATGATTTGCAGTTATGGTGATGAATTTATGAAATTAAAAAAAGGAAAAGGGTTAAAGAATGAGATTCCCAAAACTACTTGACTGAGATCACTAATTAACATACAAGCTCCCATACATGCAATGAAAAGAAGGAAACTAGAATCATACTTCACCAGGACATTCCACAAATCCGCATGATCCAGTGCAAATCTTCAAAGGAAAAGTTGACAACAACATGTAATGAAATGAAAGCGCTTCTAGTTGAACACAACATTCACCAGTACATATCCAGAAATCAACATGAAGATTACGTAAAATTTACAATCAGGATGTAATCTGAAACTTCATATCCATTCAGTATGCTCAAGAATAGGTACATTTACAGTGATCTGAAGAAAGAACCTTGACATTTCAACAATTCTATCCTCATTAGTCTCAGTAATCCAATCTCCTAATTGATTCTACAGTAATTGGCCTTATTGCCAGATATATCTATCTATCTCCTCCTATATTGTTGACAAGCTCTGGCTCTTATATAGAGCAAATGCCAGAAAACAGTTACAATGATCCAAGGATCAGGATCCTCTCATAACAATCAACGGTCCAGATGAAAAGCACATGCTTCGCCAGTTGGCAAATGTACAGCTGGCACAGAATATTCCAGCATCTTTGATTTGATTCGGTCTCCAACTGGCAAACAGCATATTTGACAATATCCTCCTCATTTCTGGTTCATGTTGCCTCCTTGTGCAACCATACAATGCTCAGCAACAGCTCTAACAGCATCATGACTTCCTGCAAATAAACAGACAAACATTAAGTTCATCATCATGTGGAACACAGCATGAAGTTAAAATTCACATTTTATTAAACATGCCTCAAAATGTGCAGCTACAGGCAATCAGGCTTCAAATCAATGAAAATTATGCACTAAATGCATAAACAGCGTCAAAAAAACACTCGGGTCAACCATCGTTGACCAAAAATTAGGCAGTTGGGCTTTCAAATTTCTATCGCTCTGTTTTCCCGCCCACTTTCATGTATATCGGGTTCAAAATCTGCATATACATCGCAACATATACGAGGAAAAAACTACCTTCGAATCCGCTCTTTGTATATGATGCATGCATGTATCGGCATGACTACACACGGTCGGGATGACAAAATTAGACTTGGCCGATGGTAAAACATACACCGATGCCCACCCATCGGGGAGACAACCAATATCAGAGTGAAAAATCAAGACAGGGCCGACAGTTAAAACTACGCCTATCAACAACATATCGGGGAGACTACTACTGTCGGGGAGAAAATATAAAGCATGGCCGATATCATATGTTGGGCCGATGGACAATCTTAGGGCTTTCCCTCTATCTGCAGGATATCGTGAAATATGATGCTCCCCCTTCCGATTGTCCTGATGAGGTCACCATCATGTTTCGCTTCTGTATATTGGGGAAAAGAATGACATCATCATCATATTCATGTCGAAGGAAAATAGGAGGATATGAAATATGATCCTGCTGCTGAGGAAAGGAATATGATGGTGACATCATCGTCATATCCGGGCTTCATTAAAATGCAAAAGATGATGTCACCGTCATGTTTAGTTAAGATCAGGGGATAAATGTAATATCGGGTCACCTAAGGAAGATGATCAGGTGGTGAATGTAATATGACCCCTTTGCGGCCAAGGTAACCCTCTCGAAGGATCAGGATGATGATGATCATCAGGATATCCGGGGCTTTTGTTAAACTTAGAACATGACGTCATCGTCATATTCGCGAACCGGATCACGTTTTGGAAAATATCCTGCCGAAGGGAAATGTGATGATGATGTCATCCTGATATTTGCTTCTTCGTTTATCAGATTGGCATGACGTCATAAGGATATTTGCAAAAGGTCATATTTCTCGGCAGGAGGACATTACGAAATGTCGGGTGATATTAGGAAGATGATCCTCCTCATCGAATATCATGATGACGTAATCGTCATTTTCATCTTCGGAGCATGAGGATGAGTTGAGGTCATCATCAGGTTAGCGCTAGGGTGATATTTAAAATATGATCATGCTGAGGAATGGAATATCACCCTCCCTTAAAAGATAGGGTGATCATCATGATCATGCAAAAGGAGATCAGGAGGATATGATGACGTCATCATCATATTAGCGAATATCAGCAAATATGACCCTCTCTTGAAAGATCAGGATGATGACCCTTCGATAGGACTTTGACATGCGCATGCAAATATGCAGATGGTGGATTTTCTAAGTAGGGGTGATATTATAATATCAGCATGATATTATAATATCAGGTGATGTTATAATATCATGATGCTCGTTGTTATGAAATATGTCCCTCCTAAAATCATGTTTGACTAGACCTTTGACTTGTCATAACTTTCTCATATGGACGAATTTTCAAGTGATGTAAAAGGCAAACCTGCATGGAATTTCAAGCTCTTTCTAAATATGAGGTCATAGAAACAAAATATGAACTTTGACAAACTGACCTCATGATGATGACCAACCTCATCGAATATCATGATGATGATGCACTTGACTCATTTTTACCAAACCGCCAGAAAGCAGACAACACAAGCCAAGCCAAAAAAGTTGGGTCCCTGTTTTGCCAAGTCAAAATGGGGCGTGTTGTGTAACCACACAACACTACCCCTATAAATTTTGAAAACTAATTGAAAATCATTTTTTTCTTTTTTTAATATTTGTAGAATGGAGTCTAGTTTCTAAATATGTAATTTTTTTGAAATTTCAATGAATAGTTAATTTACAATGAAAAAAAGACCAAACAGTGGTTTTTGCCCAAAAACGGACACACAAACAAAAGAAATTAAAGATGAAAGGATTAACATTGTTAAAATGTGAAAAAAATCACATCGTCAAATAGCTAAGAGAAAGCCTAACATTACCCAAGTGTTTGATTTGTTTGACCTTGAAACACGTGCAAATTTGAGGCTTAGCACGAACGAAATTATGTGAAATCTTGAAGAATATGGAAAAACACGTCTGTGGCTGTTCAAAAGGCACTCCAAGCCTTTGGGTTGGAATTCCAAAGCAAATCCCAAGCCCAAGGCTTGGGATTCCCAAAGCAAAACATAACGTGAGCGCGAGTTTGTGTTGTTTGTCATGTTTGAAATAATGCGAGCGCGTTATAACGCGCTCGCGTTATGTTCCCCTTAAATTTTTTTTATGTTCAAGGCTATTAATCATGTATGTATGTATGTATGCCCATATGCCTATATGTATGTATGTATGTATGTATGTATGTATGTATCTATGTATGCCTATATGTATGTATGTATAGTGTTGAGGGCAGAGGAGGGTAGAGATGGGAGTGAGCCAGATAGGGGAGAAGAGGAGTGGATAAGGATTGAGTGATTAAGGTTTAAGGTTGAGGGTTGAGTGTTTAGGGATAGGATTTAGAGTTTAGGGATTAGGGATTAGAGTTTAGGACCTTGAGGGATTAGGGTTAAGGTAGACTGTTGAGGGTAGAGGGATTAGTGATAGGGTTTAGGGTTGAAAGTTTAGGGTTGAGGGATTAGGGTTTAAGGTATAGTTTAGTAGTTCTTGTGGATAGAGCCAGTAAACAATGGGAGATTATTTGCCTATTTCATAACAATATACCTCCCCTAAGTGCGGGGTGGACAGCAAGAAACATATATGTACCTCAATGCAAATCTTTTCTCATAATGATCATCCTTCTGATTTCAACTGTTAATTACTCACTGTGGATGCACCATACGCAAAGCTTTTCTCATAGTGTGTACACCTATTGGCATAATGAACCCCAAATGGGCCAGAAAAACATGCCATATAACATTACTAACATTAAAAAAGTTCATAGCCATTTTTCTGACATATTCTTGCAACTCAAATATCTTTAAGAGAAGAGTGTAAAAAATGATGGGTTTAACAGCCTAACATAAGGCAAAGCAATTTTGTTGGGTTTAGGGATAGGGTTTAGGGTTTAGGGATGAGGGATTAGGGTTTAGGGATGAGGGATTATGGTTTAAGGTATAGTGTTGAGGGTTTAGGATTAGGGTTTAGGGTTGACGGATTAGGGTTTAATGTTGAGAGTTGAGGGTTGAGGGTTTAGGGATAGGGTTGATGGTCAAGGGATTAGGGTTAAAGTAGAGTGTTGAGGGTAGAGGGATTAGGGATAGGGTTTAGGGTTAAAGGTTTAACGACTGAGGGTTGAGGCTTTAGGGCTGAGGGTTAAGGGATTGGGGTTTAAAATATAGTGTTGAGTGTTGAGGGTTTATGGATAGGTTTTAGGGTTTAATTTTTAAGGGTTAAGGGTTGAGGGATAGGGTTTAGGGATAATGGATTAGGGTTTAAGGTATAGTATCAAGGGTTGAGGGTTTAGGAATAGGGATAGCATTTAGGGTTTAGGGATGAGGGATTAGGGTTTAAGGTATACTGTCGAGGGTTGAGGGTTTATTGGTAGTGTTTAGGGTTGAGGGTTGAGGGATTAGGTTTTAGGGTTGATGGATTAGGGTTTAAGGTATAGTGTTGAGGGTTGAGGGTTTAGGGATAGGGTTTAGGGTTGACGGATTAGGGTTTAGGGTTGATGGATTAGTGTTTAATGTCAAGGTTAGGGTTAGAGTGTCAAGGGTAGGGGGATTAGGGATAGGGTTTAGGGTTGAAGGTTTAAGGATTAAGGGTTGAGGCTTTAGGGATGAGAGTTTAAGGCTTAAGATATAGTGTCAAGCGTTGAGGGTGTAGGGATAGGATTTAAGTTTTAAGGGTTAAGGGTTGAGGGATAGGGATTAGGGTTTAAGGTATAGTGTTGAGGGTTGATGGTTTAGGGATAGGGTTTAGGTTTGAGGGATTAGGGTTTAGGGTTGATGAATTAGGGTTTAATGTTGAGAGTTAAGGGTTGAGGGTTGAGGGTTGAGGTTGAGGGATAGGGTTAATGGTCAAGGGATTAGGGTTAAATAAGAGTGTCAAGGGTAAAGGGATTAGGTATAGGGTTTAGGGTTTAAGGTTTAAGGATTTAGGGTTGAGGCTTTAGGGATGAGGGTTCAAGGATTAGGGTTTAAGATATAGTGTTGAGTGTCGAGCATGTAGGGATAGGTTTTAGGGTTCAAATTTTAAGGGTTAAGGGTCGAGGGATCAGAGTTAAGGGTTGAGGGATTAGGGTTAAAGTAGAGTGTTGAGGGTATAAGGATTAGGGATAAGGTTGGAGGGTTTAGGGATAAGGGATTAGGGTTTAAGGTATAGTATCGAGACCATTGAGGGTCTAAGAATAGGGATAGTGTTTAGGGTTTAGGGATGAGGGATTAGAATTGAGGGATGACAGATTAGGTTGAGGGTTAAGGGATTAGGGTTTAGGGATAAGGTTTAGGGTTAAGGGTTGAGGGATTAGGGTTTAAGGTATAGTGTTGAGGGTTTAGGGATAGGGTTTAGGGTTGAGGGATTAGGATTTGACGTTGAGGGTTGAGGCTTTAGGGTTTAGGGTTTAGGGATAGGGTTGAGGGTCGAGGGATCAGAGTTAAGGGTTTAGGGATTAGGTTTTGACGTTGAGGGTTGAGGGTTGAGGTTCGAGGGTCAAGGGTTTAGGGATAGGGTTGAGGGTCGAGGGATTAGGGTTAAAGTCGAGTGTGGAGGGCATAAGGATTAGGGATAGGGTTGGAGGGTTTAGGGATAAGGGATTAGGGTTTAAGGTATAGTATCGAGTTTGTTGAGGGTTTAGGAATAGGGATATCATTTAGGGATTAGAGTTGAGGGTTGAGAGATTAGGGTTTAGGGATAAGGTTTAGGGTTGAGGGTTGAGGGATTAGGGTTTAAGGTATAGTGTTGAGGGTTTAGGGATAGGATTTAGGGTTGAGGGATTAGAGTGAAGGGTTGAGGGATTAGGATTTGACGTTGAGGGTTAAGGCTTTAGGGTTTAGGGTTTAGGGATAGGGTTGAGGGTCGAGGGATCATAGTTAAGGGTTGAGGGATTAGGGTTTGACGTTGAGGGTTGAGGGTTAAGGTTCGAGGGTCAAGGGGTTAGGGATAGGGTTGAGGGTTGAGGGATTAGGGTTAAAGTAGAGTGTGGAGGGTATAAGGATTAGGGATAGGGTTGGAGGGTTTAGGGATAAGGGATTAGGGTTTAAGGTATAGTATCGAGTTTGTTGAGGGTTTAGGAATAGGGATAGCATTTAGGGTTTAGGGATGAGGGATTAGAGTTGAGGGATGATGGATTAGGGTTGAGGGTTGAGGGATTAGGGTTTAGGGATAAGGTTTAGGGTTGAGGGTTGAGGGATTAGGGTTTAAGGTATAGTGTTGAGGGTTTAGGGATAGGGTTTAGGGTTGAGGGATTAGAGTGAAGGGTAGAGGGATTAGGATTTGATGTTGAGGGTTGAAGCTTTAGGGTTTAGGGTTTAGGGATAGGGTTGAGGGTCAAGGGATCAGAGTTAAGGGTTGAGGGATTAGGGTTTGACGTTGAGGGTTGAGGGTTGAGGTTCAAGGGTCAAGGGTTTAGGGATAGGGTCGAGGGTCGAGGGTCAAGGGTTTAGGGATAGGGTTGAGGGTCGAGGGATTAGGGTTAAAGTAGAGTGTGGAGGGTATAAGGATTAGGATCTTTAATAATTATGTGTAATAAACAAACCTTAACATACCATGATGTTAAACTATACAAGAATAAATCCTTACAACATAATAAAAATACAATCCCACTATTATCTTGTATTCATTTCTTAGGAAGTAATATTGGTCTCTTTATCATGCTACAGACAAATTCTCTGTCATGCCAAGGAAACGATCAAGAATTAAACCAACATAGGAAGAGATAGAAGCTAAGAATGCAAAGAAAACAGTGGCTATGAGGGAACTTCATGAGAAGAGGAAATTGGACACGATAAATGAAGACATGCCAATTGAATAGGAACCACAGCCATCACAAAGAGATATGGTATTGGTGACACAAAGAGAATGAATGCAAAAACTTTGTGCTACGAGAGATTTGAATACCATAGTTGGAGACACGTCCTCTACCGCAAGTCAACATGTAGGTGTTGGATTCAGGACAGACAACTGAGAGGGGGGGTGAATCAGTTGTCCAAAAACTTGCTTACAATTCAAACACTTAAATCCACTTTGTTATTTAATAGCATATCAATTAATCACTCATGAAAGCATAAAGCATAAACACTAGAGCAGATACACATCAACACATGAGACACCAAGATTTTGACGTGGAAAACCCGGTCAAGGGAAAAACCACAGGGTGATTAACCCAAGGATTATTCTCTGTTAGAAGAATAAGAAAAATAGATGGCACATGCCAATTAGGGCTCACTGCCTACAAGAGATACACTGTCTACAAAGTAACAAGTATCACAAACTTGAACTGGAAATTGACATCTTTACCATGCCTGGATTTGTTCCATTGAAGCCCAAAAACTCTTGCTCTACCTTTTGGTCTTCTTCTTCGTTATACCACACTCATCCGCACACTCCACACTTTGGAATGACTTCACAATCCTTTATTTATACAAGGCTCGACTTAGGAACAATCATCTAAGTCGGCAAACACTTTTAGATCATCCAGAAGACATGTAATACATCCAGTCGGCTTGTCTCAGGAAGAACACCAACAACTGGTGGTCTTTACATCAACTCCAAACTCTAACTTCAATGCGGACTGCCAATAAGAATTGTACATGATCCAAGGATCACCAAAACCTTTCCTGAGTCATCAAGAACATCCGCACTTTATCAGCTTACTGAAATTTTTCTCTTCTTCATCTGGAACTTCAAGAACACAGTCTGTCATCACTGTCATAATGAAAAAGGTGCTTCCAGACCTCCAAACCATGAACAAATCTAGTTGTCACTTCACACGGACTTCTTCAACACTCCCTCCAATCTGCAGAATGAGATAATGCAATTTCGGAGCTCACCAGACCAATCTGTGACACTCTATCACCACTGAACATCTACCAGATCTAGTTCTACTAGAGCAGTCATAACTTCTTCAGATCATTATGCGGACCTCTGAAAACTTGACTGGATCATCTCAAGACTCATATTTGTAAACCCTTTAAACTGCATCCTCTGATCTTCATCTTATCTTGGACTTTTACCTTAATGTCATCACTATTCTTCAGTATTCTTGATTGAGACTAATTTCCTTAATATCCTCAGCACACAGCTCATCTAATCCTTCTCATTAATGCAATATGAGTATGTTGACATCAATGACAACACTGTTTATCCTCATACTTGCAACAATCTCCCCCTTTGTCATTGATGGCAACATATGATGTGAAAAACCATCAAGACAAGAACTCCTTTCTGTCATAGCTCCCCCTATCAACAACAACTCTTCACATGTCTTCTCTTTCTTTATTGCTCCCCTTTTGATCATCAACCACTTTTTTTTCACATGTCTTCTCTCCCCCTTTGACATCAATGGCAAAGGGCTCATACTTGCAATTTTAACACATCAGAATCATACCAGCTGCTCCCCCTGAGTAGCAGCTCCCCATCACCAATCCAGATCACAAGATATGACTATGATATCCACTGGATTGATGCACATCAGTGCATCCTAGTTCATCACCGGAGGGGTAATAACCCCTAACTTCTCCCTGAGAAACTCAAAAGAGTCCTTGGGAAGAGGTTTAGTAAAGATATCTGCAATCTGATCCTTAGAGGGCACAAACTCCAGTCTAACTTCATCCTTGTTCACTTGTTCTCTCAGAAAGTGAAACTTGATAGATATATGTTTAGTCTTAGAGTGCAACACCGGATTCGTAGAAATATTTATTGCACTGGAATTATCACAGAAAATTGTGATAGGCTCCTCATACACTACTTTAATATCTGTTAGCATCTGCTTCATCCATAAAACTTGAGTGCAATTACCTACTGCTGCAATGTATTCTGCTTCAGTTGTAGATAGAGATATTGCCTCTTGTTTCTTGCTTAGCCAAGAAACCAATCTCTTTCTCAAAAAGAAGGCTCCACCACTGGTACTCTTCCGGTCATCCACATCTCCTACCCAATCTGCATCTGTATATGCATGAAGAGAGAAATCATGATCTTTAGGATACCACAAACCATACTCAGCTATCCCTCTTAGATATCTAAAAATTCTGTTGATTGCCATGACATGAGATTCTCTGGGATCAGCCTGAAATCTAGCAACAAGACCAACAACTTGCATAATATCTAGTCTAGTTTGAGTGAGATACAATAATCCACCAATCATTGATCTATACTTTGTCTGGTCTACTTTAGGAGAGTCATCATCTTTACTTAACTTACATCTGGTTGCCATGGTAGTATTCATTGGCTTTGAATCTTCTATCTCAAATTTCCTCAACAATTCTTTCACATATTTGGTCTGAGAAATAAAGATTCCTTTCTTTGATTGAGAAATTTGCAGACCCAAGAAGAAATTCATTTCACCAAGCATTGACATCTCAAACTCACTTTTCATTTGATTTGCAAAGGTTTTACACATACTGTCTCTTCCTCCAAAGATGATATCATCAACAAATACTTCAACAATCAAGATGTTTTCATGGTCAATTTTGAAATATAAGTTACTGTCAGCAGTACCTTTGTTGAAGCCAATCTTCAAAAGATGTTTGTCCAATCTTTCATACCATGCTCTTGGGGCTTGCTTTAGTCCATACAGTGTCTTCTTTAATTTGCAGACCATATCACTATATAGATAATTGAAATCCATCTGGTTGTTCAATGTACACTTCTTCTTCTAAGTCACCATTTAGGAAGGCAGATTTGACATCCATCTGATACACCTTGAAATCCTTGAAGGCAGCAAATGCAAGAAATAATCTGACTGCTTTAATTCTTGCCACCAGAGCAAAGGTTTCTTCAAAATTAATTCCTTCTATTTGAGAGTAGCCTTTGCAGACCAATCTGACTTTATTTCTGATTACTTCACCAACTTCATTTAGTTTGTTCCAAAAGACCCATTTGGTTCCAATCACATTCTTGTTTCTAGGTCTGGGAACAAGACCCCAAGTGTGATTTTTCTCAATTTGCATCAACTCTTCCTCCATTGCTTTGGTCCAGTTTTCATCATTGCAGGCTTCATTTATTGTCTTAGGTTCAATCTTTGAAATCAGACAATATTCATCTGAATTTTGAGCAATTTTCCTTCTAGTTTGCACACCTTTGCTTTTGTCACCTATGATTTGATCTTTAGAGTGGTTCAGTCTTACATACCTTGGAACTTTGGGAGTTTCTTACACATGTGTTTCTTGATCAGGCTCATGCAGACCTATCTCTTCTTCCTGATTTACCAGATCAGTCTGAATTTGACTTTCAAAAGAGGATTGAGCTCCTTGAACCAGAGCACCATTCTGATCATCTTCATCATATTCATAAAACCTTGAGGGTTTCTCAATTCCTTCATCAACCTTCACATTTGTACTTTCTATCATCTTTCTCAGTCTCTTATTGTAACACCGGTATGCTTTGCTTTGAGTGGAGTAACCCAAGAAAATTCCTTCATCACTTCTAGCATCAAACTTTCCTAGATCTTCATCTCTTTTAATGTAACATTTGCTACCAAATACTCTAAAATATCTCACAGTAGGAGTGATGCCAAACCAAAGTTCATAAGGAGTCTTACCGGTATTGCTTCTGATTTGAACTCGATTGAGAGTATAGACTGCAGTGTTGACAGCTTCTCTCCAAAACATCTGGGGAACATTTGCTTCCATCATCATTGTCCTGGATGCTTCTTGGATGGTCCGGTTATTTCTCTCTACTACTCCATTCTGCTGTGGAGTCCTAGGAGTAGACAATTGTCTCTTTATACCATGCTTCTCACAAAAATCTATGAATTCACCGGATGTGAATTCACCACTTCTATCAGACCTCAGACATTTCAGTTTTAATCCAGTTTGATTCTCTACCATAGCCTTGAAGATTTTGAACTTCTCAAAAGCTTCTGATTTCTCTTTCATAAAGGTAACCCACATCATCCGGGAATGGTCATCAATCAGTAACATGAAATATCTATCACCTTGCATACTCTTGATTCTTGTCGAACCACATAGATCAGTATGAACTAATTCCAATAATTTGGTAGAGGACTGATCCTTGCTTTTGAATGAGACTCTGCTTTATTTACCTAGCTGACATTCTTTGCACAAACTATTTGTAGATTTTACCAATTTTAGAAGATCTCTTACAGCCTGAGTATTGCTTATCTTGATGATGTTATCAAAATTTACATGACACATCCTTTTATTCCATAACCAACTCTGATCAACTTGAACAAACAGACAACTTTTATTAGTACCAACTAGATGAAAGATATTACCTTTTGTTTGAGTACCATAAAGCATAAACACTAGAGTAGATACACATCAACACATGAGACACCAAGATTTTGACGTGGAAAACCCGGTCAAGGGAAAAACCATGGGGTGATTAACCCAAGGATTATTCTCTATTAGAAGAATAAGAAAAATAGATGGCACATGCCAATTAGGGCTCACTGCCCGAGCACACTGCTCACAAGAGGCACACTGCCTATAAGAGACACACTATCTACAAAGTAACAAGTATCACAAACTTGAACTGGAGATTGACATCTTTACCATGCCTGGATCAGTTCCATTGAAACCCAAAAACTCCTGCTTTGCCTTTCGCTCTTCTTCTTCGCTATACCACACTCATCCGCACACTCCACACTTTGGAATGACTTCACAATCCTTTATTTATACAAGGCATCGACTTAGGAACAACCATCTAAGTTGGCAAACACTTTTAGATCATCCGGAAGACGTGTAATACATCCGGTCGGCCTGTCTCAGGAAGAACACCAACAACTGGTGGTCTTTACATCAAATCCAAACTCTAACTTCAATGCAGTCTGCCAATAAGAATTGTACATGATCTAAGGATCACCAAAACCTTTCCTGAGTCATCAAGAACATCTGCACTTTATCAGCTTACTGGAATTCTTCTCTTCTTCATCTAGAACTTCAAGAACATAGTCTGTCATCACTGTCATAATGAAAAAGGTGCTTCCAGACCTCCAAACCATGAACAAATCTAGTTGTCACTTCACACGGACTTCTTCAACACTCCCTCCAATCTGTAGAATGAGATAATGCAATTCCAGAGCTCACCGGACCAATCTGTGACACTTTGTCACCACTAAACATCTGCCGAAACCGGTTCTACTAGAGCAGTCATAACTTCTTCAGATTGTTATGCGGACCTCTAAAAACTTGACTGGATCATCTCAAGACTCATATCTGCAAACCCTTTAAACCGCATCCTCTGATCTTCATCTTATCTTGGACTTTTACCTTAATGTCATCACTGTTCTTCATTGTTCCTGATTGAGACTAATTTCCTCAATATCCTTAGCACACAGCTCATCCAATCCTTCTCATTAATGCAATATGAGTATGTTGACATCAATGACAACACTGGTTATCCTCATACTTGCAACAGTAGGGACACCATCTACCACATCTCAAGTTGAGAGTACATCATCACTCACATGTGATGAAGGAGGTACGCCATCATTCCCACCTCAACCTCAAGGTATGTCATCTATTCCATCTTTGATCGAAGGTATGCCATCTAGCCCATCTTATTTAAATATTGATGAAATTCCTAATATTGAGATGAATTTACCTAACTTAACACCACCTAGAATTTTGCATAGAAAGCTAAAGTATTTGATTGATATTGATGAGAATATTTTGCAGCCAATGGAAGGTAAGATTCCAAAACGCACTTGTAGAAGATATGCTCATAAGATTTGGAGATTGTTCTTTGAAAAGTTAAATGAGACTGCAAGATGTCAACTATTCATTGAAATGATGCGAAGTATAAAGTATAGGTCCATCATGAAGATTCTTGGGTTGAGAACATCAGAGGCTTCAAGTGAAAAATCTATTGTCAAGAATCTAATGAGTGCATATGAGAGTGTGGGTAACACCTCACGCACAAGAGATAGTAATGTAACACGGCGTGTGATTACATTGACTATAGTAAGTAGTCAAACAAAGAAAGCTCGTCTCATTAGAAAGACGAGTCAAGAATTGAGAATTAATAGGAAAACTTTATCAAGAGCTGTTGGAAGACGCCAAAGAATTGAGGACACTAATGCCAATGAATTATGGGCGTTATCGGGGAGACTACCACAAAAAGATAAACCAATTGTTGAAGCATTGAGATAACTAATTGAAGACTTTTGGAAGAATTACACAAGGGTATCTCTGTATCAAAGGGATGTGGTAAGAAGGAGAATCGGTAGTCAGAACCGTGAGCCACATCCAAAGCATTTTTTGGATGAGACTCAAACACAGTTTTAAGGTAAATTTCTAGAGAAGTATCCTCAAATTAAAATTTGTCAAAGACATTTTGAAATGCTAAAACCTTTCTATGTCAAGATAAATCACACACGCACTACTTGTTGTTGTAGATTACATATTGAATTTTCTAACCATTTTGATGCTTATAGGTCTATATGTTTAGATATGCATACTAACAATGATTTGCAGGGTTGTGCCATATGTTGCCCACCAACATCTTCAAGAGACTTCATATCAAGAATTTTATGTGAAAGAGAGGAAGGTCAAATATTATACAAGAAATTATGCTTGGATGGCACATGTCATCATTGCGGTGGCTTGCAACATTTGCCAATATGTGAACATATGGAAAGAACACATGCGGTTGGAAACAAACTAGTAGAGTTTGGCAAGTATAAAACAATGGCATACAATACAAAAGATGGTAAAGAAGCAAAGAGGCGTGAATTGATTATTGAAAAGATTCCAGTGTATTAGTTTATGCCTATATTTCGTGACATCATAGTGTATGAGTATGCAAGACATGCCCATAGAGCTCGATGGTTGGACTTGCAATTCAAGTTATGCAAGGACACATTTCCAGTTGGTAGCATTGTTTCATTCGTCAACTTTGCAGAGAACTACAGTCTACAGCCACAGCATGAGGTGCAATCACAATATTACAACTCCACACGGGTTTGTATATTTGTACACATCGCATTCATTCATGTGAATGATAGTACAGAGGATGACATAATTATCATAAGGGAGCATAATTTCTATATTAGTGATGATCGTACGCATTCTACGAAGTTCATGCAAGGTTGCTTTCAGGTGTTCTACAATGATTTGGCTAGAAGGGGTATATCATTCAGTCAGCATATCATATGGTCGGATCACTGTGCGTCACAATTCAAGAACTCACAGAATTTCTATTAGCTGAGTAGGAGGCATAATTTTACAGGTATTTAGCATATGTGGAACTTTTGTGAGGCCGGGCATGGAAAGGGGGAGCATGATGGTGTAGGAGCATGTATCAAAAGAGCCATAGCATGAGAAGAGTTAAAGTATAAAGACAATGCAAAGTTGACAGATGCAAAATTGATTGTCGAGTGGTGTAATGCTTCCATGGGTCCAGGTAATGAAGGTAAGTCTTCAGTTCATAGATTTTTTTGGTTGATAGATGATACTAATATTGAACCATATGAGGACTATTGTACACTGACAGGATCAATGAGATGCACTCTTTCAGAAGCTCAATTGCAGGTTCATGGAGTATCCATACGCGAAAGATGTCATGCTTTTGTTCTTCCTGTACAATTCAAATCTGGGATGAGTGCGAGTCAAAGGAGTGGGTTGACGAATGGTAGCTAAGTTATCTTAGCCCACTTGACATGTATTGACCCCCGACGGCACTGGAACTAACACAGATGGAATCATCAGTTGACTTTAACCACATATCAGATTTAGTTCAACCAGGTAATATAGGGAACGCATATGCATCTAATTTCATCTAGTTCAACCAGGTAATGTCATCTTACTTTGTAGTGTTTTTGTAATGTTGACTAATTTTATCTAATTTGCTACACATATCAATGTAGGGCACGTGTATGTAGTTATTACAGATGAAGATAATGAAGAGGGAACATATTATTACTTATGCCATTGTGTTGAGGCAAAAAGAAATTGGAGGCCCCTGTTACAGATGGAGAAAACATCGAATACCCTACAGGCTCAGTGGTTATTACTGGAACATGGCTTAGAAGGTACCCACATAAGAGTGTTAATATTTGGCTATTTCAAGACTTTGACACGCATCGAAAGATTCTTCATTACTCTAACCTTATTGTGGCATCCAATGTTCATTTGATAAAGTATCGGGGTAGACCATTGAACAAAATCTTGTGGAAGGTGCGTGAGTCTGACCATGAAGCAATACTTGACATAATAAAGAGTAGAGCAGACCCGGATGGTTCATTGGATTAATTTGTAAGTATTCACATTGATTTTGTAAAGTCATGTTACATTGAGTTGTAAGTATGCACATTAATTTGTAAGGTTTGTATTTTTTTAATTTCCTCTTACATTTTTACACATATACACATTTTTACATCATCATGTTATGCATTTTTGGTGTCCTGCTCCTGATGTGACCAAACTCATAACTCACCCTACTTCCTCTAGACACCATTTGATGATCTCTCCAACACTCTGGATCCAGGGCACCCAATCATGATGATGACCTATATACCATTCTCCCAAGGCGCTCATAATGAATGAAAAGAAGACCAAGGGCACCCAAGCTTAACAGACTTATTTCTTTCAATTTTGATGATCCAAACTCTTGCAAAATGACATCCACTTTCATGCCTTTAGATCTTCCTTCACATACAGGGCACCAAATCAAGTTAAAAAATCTACATAAGGGCGCCAAAATGGATGAAAGGAGACATGAAATGCGCCTTAGGACTCCATGCTAAGGTTTGAGCCATTAAAGTCTCTTGATATTAGGCACTCATGATGATGAAACTTAGAGTTTTTCCCTTTCCTAGGTGCTCATCGAAGATGTTTGAATGATAAGGAGCATGTTGTGAACAAATCACACATCGCCCAATTGCAGATGGGGACCCCCTGTTCCTTTTTGATTCCAGTGCTTTCCCAAGTCTTGTATGATGCTTTAGGTTGACTGAGTGATAGAGTTAGTGGTTTGTTTGGAGTTCTCTGTCTAGTTCTAATCCAAGTGGCATGTGCTTTCATTATGATGACTTGATCCTGATGTTTGAGACCCTAAAAATGACTAAGTTTAATCTTGAATATTGGCTAAGTTTGAAATCTGGTGGATGCTCCGAATTCTATAATCTGCATGTTAAATCTGGTGGATCTGAGACCTATCCCAAACATCTTGAAAGGTATATTGAAAAATATTTAAAGTATAAGTATACTTAAATATATTTTTCAATATACCTTATGCTCTGGGACTTCCATTTCTAGGCGAGAATTCACTCTGGGAGGCTAGGTGCATCTTCTCACTCACAGATACCCAAACTAGCGCCCTAGGTTGAGATTCATATGTGCGCCTAGATTGAAAATGATAGTCAAGTTTCCATCATCTTGAGCACCTTGGAAACTAGGTTCCTATAAAGATGAACTTGAGCACCTAGTGGAGTGGGTAGGACTCCACATGCATCCTGATAACGTGGAGTCACAAAACCTTGAAGCAAATACTTAGATGAAGTTAGGCACAAATCCTTACCTTGGCAACTATAGAGTGCATTTAGAAATGAACTTAGGTGCATTGCACACTTCTAACCAACCTCAAAAGTGGGCGCCTTGGTTGAAAAGTTACCAAAAGACTTCTGAATTGGAAATTTGGCACATTGTGAGCTAGGTGCATTCTTTATGTTCAAACCACCATCAAAATGGCGCCTTGGGAAAAGACATTGTGAGCAAGGCACCTATTTCAATTCAAACTATCTTGCATAGGCACCTTAGAATGAAATTGGATTCTGGAGATTGGACATCTAACTCAAAAGATCTTTAACACTCCAAATTGCACCTTGAGTTGAGGGAATAACTTTAGGCACCCATCCCTTGTTGCTATTGCCATCTTTGGGCACCTTGATTTAAATAGATGATAGATGGCACCTTAAATGAGGAATGTAAGGTTGAAGGAGAGGATGTATCAAGTTACAAGTGTTAAAGTGCCTATACATGTTCAAACCACCACAAAGTAGCACCTAGATAAGGTGCTTGAGATCATCAAGATGAAGTTAGGTGCATTTTTTTTCCCCTTTATGTCAAGCTTTGGCACCTTAGTAAGAAGTAACCTTCCAAGATGTCAAGATTCAAAGAACAGTATATGCTCTTGATTACTCCATCTAGAGTGGGCATCCTTAGCAAAGTTGATCAAGAAACCTCCAATAAAAGTGCCCTACATCAAAATAGACAAGTTTGTAGCAAGTAAACTTGACGCCCTAGAGTGAATTGGGGATGGGAGTGACTTTGGCACCTTGGATGTAGGAGATTGGTAAAAGATAAGATTTAGTGCCTAGAGGTGAGATTGAAGTTCTTGTAAAGAGAAAGCATGAATCATTGGAGATGTCAAGAACCTATCTAGACCTTAGGCACCTATTCAACTGTGAATAAACCCAAATGAGTGCCTAGTGTTAGGAACCACTAAACGATTAAAGCTTAGCATCTAGACCTTAGGCGCTAGTTTATCATATGAATCATCATCAAGATGCGCCTTTAGGAGATCAATTTTCACTCAAGGAAACTAGGCCTCATTCCATATCTGGAGCATAATGGATGGGTGCCTTGCAAGAGAAGGACTTAAACTATAAAGTTTAATGTTGTTTTGAGGTAAGAAGTCCTCTGAATACCCATTAATTGAGTTAGAACTATCAAGATGTCAAAATTTTCCAAGAATGAAGCTACTTGATCAAGGCGCCCTTTGTGAAATTTTCTATCTCTAGATGCACCTAGTAAGAAAATGCTTGAGTTGAGGTGCCTAAACATGGAAATGAAGTCTAAAACAATGGCAAATGGCGCCTTGAGTAGAAAGGTGATAAAGTTATCAAGTAAGATGGGCGCCCAAAAGTAGCAAGTTCAAGAATGGAAATGTGAAACATGTCATGAAGTTAGGCACACTTTGCTTGTCACTCCCACCTCCATGAGTGCCTTGGGAAAAGTGCAGGAAAAACCTCTTGAAGTTGGCACCTAAAGGGAGGGGAGTCATCCTCAGACCCACACAACTATTTAAAGCCTAAAAAATGACAAGGATAAAGCTTAAAATCTAGGTGCCCTTTGGTCCCTTTGTCCACCTCTTAAAGTGCCTTGGGAAGGATATTGTTTTGAGATTGAGGAGATGTTGAGAATCACTTCAAGTAGCACCTAGAGAGGTGAGGAATTAAACAATGAGTTTGGGCGCCCACATGCACCTAAATCTTCATCCTTGGATGCCCTCCATATGACTTATTAGCTTTGGCACCTTTAGGAAATTTTGAAATTTAAAAAAAAAAAAAAACTTTGTAATAAATGCCAAACAGGCCGGCTTCACCCTTAGCCGCCAACATTTAATATAGGCGGATTTGTTATATAATAGTGAGCGCTCCCTGCTATTAGTCATCATTCACATTGCAGATCAAGGAAGCAGTGAATTTTCATAAGGAGTAGCAAATTTTTTATAAGGGGCAGCGAAATTTTCAAGAGGAGAAGTGAATTTCTTGAGGAAGGAATAGATTTTAAAGGCAAATCTACATTTTGAGAGTAATTCTTTGACATTTTATCTCTGATTTTGGTTATTTTGGTACTGATTTTATCATAAAATACAGAAATATGCATTTTCTAGGCCAGAAAATTGAAACAAGGTATGTTTTTAATCGCTTTTCACTTCTTAAATTTGCCTTTCATTTATTTTAATTTTGCAGATAAAATCAAGTTTGTAAGGATAAAATCTAAGTTACTTATTCGAGTCTTGTTTTTAGATAAATGGGCATGACGACAAAGGAGAGGCAAGTGATGATCAAGATGGATGCCAAGTCTAACATACCTGACTCCAAGATCGAAACTCATTGGAAGAACATAGGAGATACCAACATGGGACACGTCAACTTGGAGGAGATCAAAGATTTCTTTCTCACCATCACAAGGAATGAAGACATCAAGGCCATTGCGAAGAGTGAAATTGTACAAGCAGCATGCTTCCCGCCGACCTTGCCTAGCATTGATTTAGTGTTGGAATGTGTTCAGCGTTATGACAAACAGAAGAGATAGATTATAGCCAAAGATGGGACTATTCTTGCTTATCTACAAAGAGAGGCCATCCAGGAGATCTTCAACATCCCAAGCGGAAAAGGAGCGTTCACCTTTTCTACAACTGCTCAATGTACTTTTGAAGGCGATCCTAAGCACTACATGTAGGAAGTGAGAAAGAAGTGGATGACTGATCCATCAATCAAGATATACAACTCTGAAGATCCAAAGTTTCACAAGGCGGACTTCAAATAGGAGATAAGTTACTTCATCATGTTCCTGAATCGAGTAACAGGTAGGCCTCAATCATCTACTTTTGAAGGTTGGATGAATACCTATTTTGATCATGTGTTTACAAAGAATAAGATGATTGACTGGGCTGGCCTTATAAGCCATTGCCTTGATGAACAGTTTGAAAGGTTTGATGAAACAAAGTCATTTTTCATGACTTCTTATCTTGTTTACATCCTAGCAAGAAATATGGTTTATAAGGGATTAACAGCTAAAGGAGAAGTAGGTACAAATCTTGGACAGATTCTTTCACATCAGTGTTATCCTCAGCTCCACCTGAAGAACATCAATCATTATAAGAGGTTCAATGACGCCTTCGCCATGTTCATAGTGAGAAGGTTGCGAGGTGAACTGCATAGAAGACTAATCGGTGCTGCTAAGAACTTCATTGAGCAATATGGAAGGTACTACATCCAGTATGACAAGTTCACTTATATCAGGATTCAAGGTTTCACATCCTTCCCATACAGATTGCCAAGATATCCTACCAACAGGATGGTGTTGCTGGAAGTTTCAAGACAGTTGTTAGAGTTTCATAAGATGCAAAGGGCAAGAAATAAAGCTGGAGTTTAGTTTCCTCTCCAACTTGGTAGATTTTACTCCTATCCATCACTTCAAGCAGCTAAGCATTCAGAGGTTGAGCTTCAAGCATATCATCTACGTCCTCATGATTCAAGGAGGGAGAACTTTGATCCACATGGAGCCATTAAGCAGTCATATTCTTCTTACAGACATGTTGAAGAGCTAGAAGATCACTGGGCTAATGCTATTGATGATGATGATGTCAGGATGCAAAAGTGTTCAAGATTGAAATGGGATCTAGTGAGGGCTACTAAGATACTAAGGATTCCTGATCAGTTGGATAATGAAAGAACTCTTTTAGGTAATGAGTATAATAAAATCTAGAACCTGCCTTATGATATCAACTGGGCTGATAGAGAAAGGGTGCATGATGAAGGATTGATAGAGCCTATCATCGCTATCACTGTACAGCAAATAAAAGGGAAAGTACAGGCATTGATAGATGAAGGAAAGAAACTTACCTACATCAAGATGGGAGAAATAGAACAACAGGAACAACATAGTGCACCTGGTAGAAGTCCACAAGGTAAAGACAATGAAAGAGATTCAGGTCAGGCAAAGAAAAGAAAACAACTTAAATCCACACAAGGAGAATCAAGCAAGAAAAAGAAAAGGATAAGTATTGAAACTGCTTCTTCTAGACAGCCAGGTGATACTCCACTGAATCAAGACATAGTGGTACGTGTTGATGATGCAGTTCTAGAAGCTCCATTTGAAGAAGTGCCTTCAAGTCCACATGATACTGAGATCATTGATGAAGCTAACACTGAAGACAAGGATGAAGCTGAAGAAGAGTCATTGCCTGCACAAGGAAAGCAAATACACCAGTTACAAGATCTTTCAACATTTCCAGAGTGGCTGTAGGATAGGATCAGGGAAAATTACGAAGTTGAGAGATACCCTCCTATTCCAGTTGATGAATTACTTCTAGATATGTCTAATGAAAAGCCAAAGAAGAAGGCCACTATTCTTTCAAAGATCACTAAAGATGAAACAGGTGTAAGGAAAGTTCATGTAGCAGTTCCTAGGCTTAAGAAGATTATAGAGGATATAACACCTGATGATTATGACATCAATACAATCAATTTGGGTCCATTGACTGGAATGCAAGTAGAAGAAGAACTTTAGGGTTCAATTGATAATGCTTGGGCTATCATAAGGCAAGAAACAAAGTGTAGAATTAAAGCTAAGCAGAGATGTCAAGCCTTAGAGCAGTATATTTAGCACTTGGTTCATCCTATTCATCAACAGGAGATAGTTCCTACACCCCCATCTCTTCTTCCTCCAGAAATAGTTGTACATCTTGAGGAGTTGAAGTCTTCATCTCACAGGATGAGGGATTGGATGAAAAGATCTAAGGAAGCTACATATAAACACCTGGAAGATATCATGCAAGTATATGATAAGGTCAATGACCTTAAAGAAAGGGTACTTGCATTGTTGATAGTTTGTGTTGAATTCAAGGCTATCAAGGAACAATACCGAACCCTTTCATCTTTTGTTCTTTTTTATCAATTTGATTAGAGATAGGATCAAGAACATCATTGCAACATCATACGCCATAAACTGTAGTACTTAGATATTCCAGTGTTTTCCTTTCTTTATCATTGAATCAACAACT
The DNA here is from genome assembly GCA_027924645.1 of Cunninghamia lanceolata. Taxonomy (NCBI): domain Eukaryota; kingdom Viridiplantae; phylum Streptophyta; class Pinopsida; order Cupressales; family Cupressaceae; genus Cunninghamia; species Cunninghamia lanceolata. The sequence continues at coordinate 3,409,276 of BSBN01000378.1, read as the reverse complement.
TGTTTGAACAATCGTGTAAGTCCCTTTGTGTTTACCAGCATAATCATACTTAGTCACTAAGCTATCTCTTACAAAATCATAAGAAAGGAACCTTGGAGTCATCTTGTTTGATCACTTCGTTCAGCATTTGAGAGGCTTTGCTCAAGAGAGTCAGATACTCTGTATTTCACTCTATTGTTGACTTGTCTAAAAACAAACATCAACATTTTTGGTGCTAGAAGGAGGGCCTCAGGTTTCTCATTTTCAGATTGAGGAAGAAGGAAGAGCATCCTAGAGCAAATTGGTTCTTTCTCACTCTAGAGGCACCAGAGGATTCTAATGTCTACACCAGGAGCATCCAAGGAGTTTGCCGAGTTAGGATTCCCTCCTAAATCAAAGATAGGAAAGAAGGCAACCTCATCAGATCAAGGATCTCCAAGTGGGGGTGATATTTCAAATTTGTTCCAGACTCCACCTCCACACAATCAAAAGCAAAGAGTTGCTCAACCTAGGAATACACAAGCAGCCACCCCAAGGACTCCACTTCAGCCAGGAGCCACTCAAATAGGTCAAGGATAGCAACCCAACGTTCCAATGGTAGCACCAGCACCTGCTTGGCCCTTGGTAAATGTTTCACCTCTTGGGACTTTCACGAAGTACCATGACATGTCTAAGAATCTTGAACACTTCTGTTTGAAATTCCATGTGAACGATCCAAATAGGATTTCCAAAGAACACATCAAGATCTTTGAGGGCACCTTGGTAAATCAAAGGATCAGGCATGAGGACGTAGCATACTGGCTATTTCCATACTCACTTGAAGGAGATGCTACCTTTTGGTACGTCAACTTGCCAGCTGGGTTTGTCACCAGTTGGGAACAGATGAAGAAAGCTTTCTTGGAGAAGTTCAGAATCCCCATCACCCCAGCAGAGCTGTATAAGCAATTCATTGAAGTGAGGAGGCAAGAACATGAGCCTATTGCTGCTTTTAATCATAGGTTCCACAAAGCATATTCCAGATTACAAGCTCCATATGACATCACTGAAGAAATGGCGAAGGAGATTTATTATGCCGCCTTGGATCGCCTTACTTCCATGTTTGTGAAAAGGGCAATGACACCACCCACCACCTTGATAGGAGCATATGCCGAAGCTGTCAAGGTAAACACTGATTTGGGTATGAACACTCATGGGCCACTCAATCACCTGGGGCATGTGGCAATGCCTAATCAAATCCAAGGAATCAACCAGGCACTGGCTTAGCATACGCCAGTTATGAACCCCGTTAATCAGTTGGTCCTATATCCAGGAGCACCAATTTCATAGGTTGCACTTGAAAAGCTGGTATATTTACAAGCATCGTCATCTTCGGCAGAGAAGGATGAAATGAAGGAGTTGATTGATTAGGTGAAGAAGTTATCCACCGAAGTCACGGACTTGAGAAATCAGAACAACTATTTGCAGAGGAACTATCAAGGAAACTAGGCCGATAATCAAGGATATAATCAAGGATATAATCCAGGATATAATCAAGGGTACAACCAAGGCTTCAGGGGAAATAATCAAAGTTTTCAAAGACATAATAGAACCTGGAATACTACACTGAACAACGAAACTGTACCTTCACCACTTGATAATCTGCCAGCCTATGACCTGAAACCAACAGATAAAGTTTTCTTGGTAGAAGCTGCATTATCTACTTGGTGTAGATTGCATAATACTAATCAACACTTAGAACTCCAATACCCTAAATTCAAGATAGCTATCGATATCTTCCAACAAGAAATTCATGGTACACAGGCACCAGAAAACCCTCCTGTCACCGGGTATGATATCGTGCCTATGCCAAGGTATGATCAAGCCCTAATTATTGAAGATTTCACCTTTCCGCCCATTATGGAATATGACATGTTAGAGTATAATGGAAGGTTCCCACCAGCTTCTACAAATGGACCTATTGAAGACATATTATTCTCTTCCATTCGATGGTGATTTCCAAACTCAAGAGGCAAATGAAGTACAAGCTTTTCAACAGTCTTCTGGAAATGCACCTCAGAGGGTCTACCAATGGAATTACTGGGCACAAGATCCTGTTACTACATCGACCCCTCCAAATAACTTGCAAACTCTGCCAAATCCTAATGCATGTAACAATCCTAGTTATCCAAGAGATTCACCTGAATATAGACAACGGAATCCAGCTCAGAAAGTTGTTTCAACACAAGATGCTCAGCAACAGAATGCTTCTCCAAGGATCGATCCGATCAGGAAGGAGGTTGCCAAAGATGATTTGAAAAGGTTAAGTCAATACATTGTGGAGGAACTCAAGAAAATCAAGCTTAACCTACCATTGACAGAGCTAATTAAACTGCTTGAGATAAGGGAAGCCTTCTTGAGAAGTGTTGATGATATTGCTCCAAAAGGTGGGAATCAAAATGTGCAAATCTCTGCAGGATCAGTGAACCCATCCACTTCCAATGCACCTAGAACAAATGTGGGCCAGAATATGAATGCAGCTCAAACAAGGCCACCTCATCCACAAGGACAAACGAATGCCATTTTTGTCGCACAAGATTCATCTAGCATGACAAATGATAAGACAGTTGAAGTAAAGAAAGAACCTGCAGAAAACATTAACGCATCAAAGAGCCAAGATCCACGGGACAATCTAGAATTAGTGGATGATAGGTATAGTGCCCCAAAGAAGAAATCAATCATTTTCTACCAAGGAAAAGATGAACAACCCCCGTTCTTGCTATCAGTCAGAATGTTTGGAAAGTTGTTACACAATTGCTTGATGGATTCAAGAGCTTTAGGTAATGTGATGCCATTGGGTGTCTGTAAGAAACTTGGCCTGATCCCAAAACAAACTTCCAAGAAAGTTACTCAATTAGATAAGACTGAAGTCCCAGTGGTGGGAGAGTTACATAATATTCATATGCAGTTGGCAGCAGACCCAAGGATTCAACATTACATTGATATTTCTGTGGTTGATATACCGAAAGGGTATGGAATGCTGTTGAGTAGAGATTGGTTAAGGAATATCAATGGATATGTTTCTACTGACTTTTCACACATGTGGCTATCATGGAAAGGACTACCGAACCAGATCAGAATAGATAGCACTCCTCGCTTGAAGTTGATGATCACAGAGTATGGTGAAGACAACAAAATTCTCTTTGTAGAAGCAGATTTGGGTGTCTATAAACCTAAGATTGAAGAGATCTTAATGCTGCATAATCCAACAGAGGCACTCATAGAAAGTGACCATGACACAACATCAGATGAGGAAGGAGAAGGCATGTTTGAGATCTTCCAAAATTTTGTTATGAAGCATGTGAAGTAAGGCGTGGAATTAGGAAGTCATGCGCATGTTCAAGATCTATTATTACCTAATTGGTGTAGGATACATAATGCCTTCCATTCAAAATTCTCCTGCATAATGTGTGGAGTAGCCCTTGAACAAGTTTAGAGAAGGATTCCAAAGGCAATGGGTCTGGAGATCCCAAAAACATTGAAGTTGAAAGAACCTGTCTCAGATGCAGTCTTTACAGATGAAGCAAGTACATCAGCATCAGCCGAAGAAGATAGTCGGGTTGAATCTAGAGAAGTAAATGAAGATAATGAAGTGTTGAATCAAGAAACTAACCAGGTGTGGACTTTAAGGTTTGATGGATCAAAATCCAAACAAGGATCAGGAGCTGGTTTTGAATTAATTAGTCCAATTGGAGAGGCCTACCTGTCAGCATTGAGACTGCAGTTTCCTTGCACAAATAATGTCACCAAATATGAAGCTTTAGTGTATGGATTGCTCCTTTCCATCAAGAAGAAAGTCAAGATTTTGCATGTGTTTGGGGATTCAGAGATAGTTGTCAGGCAAGTCAAGAAATAATATGTATGTCATGATAAGAGGTTGAAGAAATACAGAAATCGGGTCTGGCATCTCATCGAAGACTTCAATGCATTCAACATCAAATCAATCTATAGGTCAACAAATCAAGTAGCCAATGCACTTGCCCAAGCTGCAAGTTCTCTAGATCCTTTAGCCATGGAAGGGTTAAAGAAGTTCATAGTCGAGCTAACATCAGTTCTATCAGTACCAGACAATATTACAAATTTTTAGGTGTTTGATGATGACAAGCACATACTGGACTTCCTGACTAATTTAGGTATTTTCACTACCCAAGTCATCGATGAAAGTGAAGCAGAAGCAGAATTGATCCAGATGGGATCATGAATCTAAAAGACAATACTATTCCAAAGGGCATGATTGAACTAGAAAGACTCTTTGACTCGGACAAATTGAGCACCCTTTAGTATCGCAGTGAAGACGGGAATAAGTGTGAAGCAGTCAACTTGGGAACATATCAAGAGGTAAAGAACGTCTTCATAGGGAAAGTCTGTACACCTGAAGAAAGAGAAAATATTCTCAATAGCATGAGAGAGTTTCAAGATGTTATCGCTTGGGGGTATGATGATTTGAAAACATACGACACATCTATCATCACACATACCATCCCTCTCAAGCCAGGAAGCAGACCATTCCGATAGAGGCATAGGCTAGCTAATCCTTTATTGGAGCCACTCATCTATCAAGAAGTGAAGAAACTACTGCAAGCTAGGATAATCTTTCCGATAAGGCACTCGATGTGGGTCACCAATCTAGTCCCTGTCAGGAAAAAGAATGGAGAAATAAGATTGTGTGTGGACTTCAGAAACCTTAACAGAGCATCAGAAAAGGATAATTACCCTTTGCCTTCACTGGATGAAGTGCTTCAGATAGTGAATGGGTCGCAGATGATGTCCTTTTTGGACGGGTATTCAGGATATAATCAAGTCATGGTTGAAGAAGAAGACAGGTTGAAGACTGCTTTCACCACTAAATGGGGGACATATGCATACAGAAGGATGCCTTTCAGCTTAATTAATGCTGGACCAACTTTTCAGAGAGCCATGGACATCGCCTTCAGGGACATAATCAGAAAGTGTATTATCATCTACATGGATGACCTCACTGTGTTCTCGAAAATAAGAGCAGATCATGTGGATCATCTAAGGAAAGTTTTTCAAGCTTGTAGAACATACAGGATCTCCTTGAATCCACAGAAATGCATTTTCAGGGTAACAAAAGGAAAGCTTCTGGGCCACGTTTTATTAGAACAAGGGATCTCTATTGACCTTGACCAAGTAGAAGCTATCAAAAGAGTTGGCATGCCTACAAGTAAAAAGGAATTAAAATATTTCTTTGGTAAGATTAATTTTGTAAGGAAATTTATCACTAGGTTCGCAGAAATTGTCAAGCCCTTGAATGATATGTTGAAAAAGGATGTGAAGATAGAATGGACTCCTCAAGCAAAAAGAGCATTTGAAGAAATCAAGCAAGCAATTGCTAGTGCTCCTGTACTCATCAGTCCAAATTATTTGAAACCTTTTTATTTGTATTTTTTTGCGTTAGATCACACCTGTGTGGGAATTTTGACCCAGAGGACAGATGGTAAAGATGAGCATCCAATCACGTTTATGAGTGCTCCCTTTAAAGATGCGGAGTTAAGATATCCTGGAGTTGAGAAACAAGCGTATGCTTTGGTGAAGGCTATCAAGAAATTTAGACATTACATCTTGTGGAGCAGAGTGCATGCTATAGTTCCGGATGCCGCGGTCAAAACATTGCTAATGTAGAATGAATTAGGTGAGAGAAGAGGCAAGTGGGTCGTCACTATCCAAGAGTACGACATTGAAATTCAATCAATGACGCTAGTTCGAGGACAAGCGCTTACACAGACTATAGCAGTCGAGGGTCCTGGGTTGGTTCAATAGGCGTATGTACTTGAGGTAGTATCTCTAGATGAGTGGTACGATGATATCGTTTATTACTTGTTATCTCAGAAATGTCCAGATCACATGAGTCCAACACAGAGAAGAGCACTAAGGTACAGAAGCAAGTGTTTCATGTTACAAGGGTCAGTTCTGTTCAGACAAAATCATGAAGGGATCTACTTAAGATGTGTTGGCAGAAGTGAAGCTAAAAGGATTATGGAATAGTTTCATGATAAGTTTGGGACTTGTCATGGCGGTGAATTGGCAACAGCAAATCAGATACTGAGAGTCGGTTATTACTGGCCAAAACTATTTCAAGATGCTCATCAACACATCAAGACTTGCCACACCTGTTAGGTAGCAGCTTCACGAGAAAGAAATCCAGCAATGCCTTTACAGCCAGTTGTTGAGTTCAGGCCTTTCACCAAGTGGGGACTTGATTTTATTGGTATGATCAACCCACCTTCTTCCGCACAACATAGGTATATCCTGACGGTGATTGATTACTATACCAGATGGTCAGAAGCCCATGCCTTGAAGTTCTGTATTACTGAGGTAGTGATCAAATTTCTAGAGGACAACATAATTACCAGGTTTGGTTGTCCCAATGCCCTGGTGTGCGACAATGGTCCCGCTTTTTCATCACTGAGATTTTCCAATTGGGCCTTTGAGTATGGAATAACGTTGAAGTTTTCATCGAATTATTATCCGCAGGGCAATGGCTTAGCCGAATCTACAAATAAGAATCTCTTGAATGCAATCAAGAGGCTGTTGGATAAGAATCTGAGGGATTGGCATGCACAACTAAAATTTGCTCTTTGGGATGATAGAACCCATGTCAAATCTTCTTTGGGCACTTCTCCATACCACTTGGTTTACGACCAAGATCCTATCTTCCCAATACAACTAATGATTCCAACACTGCAGTTCATGCAGGAGTACCTAGATGAAGATGAGAGAGTGCAAACGAGATTATCACAATTGCTGCATTTAGAAGCAAGGTGGGATACATCTCTGGATAAATTTATGAAGCATCAAGGGGTGGTCAAGCGTTGGTTTGATCGCCAAGCTAGAGTGAAATCTTTCAGGATTTCTGATTTAGTATTATATTGGGATAAGGTACATGAAAGACGAGGGGACCATGACAAATTTGATTATTTCTGGAAGGGCCCATACCAAATTGCTGAGATTCTAGGAGAAAATGCATTCAAGCTGAAAACACTGACTGGGGAAGACATCCCATTGCCTGTCAATGGGCAGTACCTGAAACATTACTTCTAACCATAAAGCTCCCTGTGGGGCTAGTTTGTACATAGTTAGAATAGGGTTTCCTTTCTGCTGTTTTTGCTTTCTTAGATTAGACTTGCTGGTCTTGATGTCATTTGACTCAAGAATTTTCTTGTTTTCAGTAGTTTAGTTATTTTTTATTTAAGTTTGTTGTTTTGGGGGTCCTTAGCTGATGCAGAGATGATGAATTTTATGTAGGCATTTGGTATGATTTTGCTGGAATATGTTAGGTCATTTCTTAAATATTTATTCATGAAATTCTTAGGGTTGAAGGATCATAGTTTTCAATTTATTGACGAGATGAATTCTGGAATTGACTAGGACATTAATCATCTATTGTATCTCGACACTATTATCTTTGATCTTAATGTTTAAAATTCCAAATCTAAAACTTATAAATTCTTATTTGTTCCCTTGAGAAACATGGGTCATGATTGATGGATTTTCTGTGGATTCCATCACTAGTGTCGGATAGCATGACTGCTTGCTCCTGGGAGATGAATCAGTTGTTTGGTATTGACTGAAGTATTTTGAGGTTTTATACTTACACATCTTAATGATCTTGAAGTTGCTAGGAAAGTCTTTGTGAGCCTAGATCAAGTGAACATCTCAAGGTAATTCATGATTTCTGTTCTGCTCCATCATAAGCATCTTTGCATACTTCCATTCGTCATTTCGCTTACCCACACCTCATAATACAATAAAAGCCTCCATCCACCCATTTGAAAGCAATAAAGTTTCCACCCACTTTTCTGCTTCCATTAAATAATGAATTCAAGTCTAATGTCTGAATCATTTGTATGGTCCTGTTGTTCGTTGTATATTATAGAAAGATAAGTTGAAGTCCTTATAAATGAAGCATTTGGAGTACTTTTATGTCAAATTCTTTTCTGAATGACCTTATCCACTGCATATCAGACAAGGTCAAGATGTTGGTATTCCTATTTACTCCATCTAAAACATATCATCTCCATTATCCATCCATTATATGTTCATTTCACCTTCGTTACCATGCAGAGTTTTTAGGTAGGTAACTATCCATACATTTCACCATCCACCTTACTTCCATTCATCCCAAATCCCATCGTCATATCCTCTATCCCTTTCACCCATTTCCTTATCATGGTCAACGAATGTGAGTATTGTCTGAATTAGAAGCTTGCAATTCCTTCCGCCCATCCCCCTATATTTCCATAAAATAAATATTTGGATGCTTTTACCCATCAAACAAAGCAATTCCTAAAAATCCTAAAAATCTTAATGTCTTAAAGCATAAAGGCCAAAATCCTAAGCAAGGCATGTTCAAACCTACTTCATTCTGTACTTCTGAATAAAGAAATGCTTAAAGAATGAAGCTCTGGGTACTTGTAGTTGAATCCAAAGAGGCTACCGCATCCAATCCATCCATTCATTCCATTTCCATTCCATCTCTAATTCCAAATTACTTCATCCTGCGAACTACAATTAAAAAAGGAGATCCTAAGTTCATAAAGGATATGAAGGTCTCATTACTAGTTATCATTCATCTCGTTCCCTGTCATACATCCCTTTCCCACTTGCAAGCTTCAGGGTTTAGGTCGATATGAACAGACGTTGATCATGATTCCCTTCCATTTCGTTCAATTGTTCACCTTCTGTTTCCATTTCCTTCCATTCAGCATATCCCATCATTCATTGGGTTTATGCCTGAATATCCTTTCATTTACCTGTCATCATAATCCACTCTTTCCATCACTTTGTTCTTTCCTACCAACATCTGTGAGTACAATAACTTGACATGGTTGTGTTTGGATCCTCGAGTTATCCATAGAATTGGATTCTAGAGTTCTTCCCATTTGTTACCTCAGTGAAAACCTGGCAAACAAGTGCCGTGTGTAATGGTCATCATTAAAAAAAAAATGAAAATCTGGCAAACAGGCGTCATGGTAGAGACACCCTGTCTCATTTCACTCCTTTCCGTTTCACCCATTTTCATTCCATCTCATACCCTATTCCGCTGTCACTCCATTCAATGTCATTGCATGTTATCATTTGCCCATTTCATCCATATGTACATATTCGTCTCTCCATCTGCTCTCCTAAATTTACCTAGCTTGAGACAAGTAAGCTTAGATGATCCTGGTTTCCAAGGGATGGGAATGAACTCAAGTGCTTGCACTTCAAACCTCAAATATGGATAGTTGCACTGGCAATTGGTTTTGATTCTTTGATCGGGTAGTTGTGTTTATTTGATCTAGTGTGTGGATGTACATGTAAATGTTGAAACTTGATTTTTGTTTATCTTTGGAACACTTAAGAAGCTATTTTAATAGAAACTTATCTTTAATCACACATCATACGAGATAGTGTCCTGATCCAATTTATGATTCCTTTCCCTTTCAAGTTCATTTTGACTCGTTGATAAGTCTAAGAAGATGATTTGATAGTCCCAAGTTAGGATTGAATCCTTATTTTTGAAATGTTCACGAATATTTTTCTTGTGGAGTCACCAGATGTTGTGACCAAATCACACATTGCCCCATTGCAGATGGGGACCCCTTGTTCTTTTTTGATTCCAGTGCTTTCTTGAGTCTTGTATGATGCCTTAGGTTGACTAAGTGATAGAGTCAGTGGTTTGTTTGGAGTTCTCTGTCTAGTTCTAATCCAAGTGGCATATGCTTTCATTCTGATGACTTGATCCTGATGTTTGAGACCTTGAAAATGACTAAGTCTGATCCTGAAAATCTTGAAAATCCTAAAAATCCTAAAAATCCTGAATATTAGCTAAGTCTAAAATCTGGTGGATCCTCTGAATTCTATAATCTGCATGTTAAATCCGGTGGATCTGAGACCTATCCCAAACATCCTGAAAGGTATATTGAAAAATATTTAAAGTATAAGTATACTTAAATATATTTTTCAATATACCTTATGCTCTGGGACTTCCATTTCTAAGCGTGAATTCGCTCCGGGAGGCTAGGCACATCTTCTCATTCACAGATACCCAAACTAGCACCCTAGGTTGAGATTCATATGTGCGCCTAGATTGAAAATGATAGTCAAGTTTCCATCATCTTGAGCACCTTGGAAACTAGGTTCCTATAAAGATGAACTTGAGCACCTAGTGGAGTGGGTAGGACTCCACATGCATCCTGATAACTTGAGTCACAAAACCTTGAAGCAAATACTTAGATGAAGTTAGGTGTAAATCCTTACCTTGGCAACTATAGAGTGCATTTAGAAATGAACTTAGGTGCATTGCACACTTCTAACCAACTTCAAAAGTGGGCGCCTTGGTTGAAAAGTTACCAAAAGACTTTTGAATTGGAAATTTGGCACATTGTGAGCCAGGCGCATTCTTTATGTTCAAAATCAAAATGTGCCTTGGGAAAAGACATTGTGAGCAAGGCGCCTATTTCAATTCAAACTATCTTGCATAGGCACCTTAGAATGAAATTGGATTCTGGAGATTGGACATCTAACTCAAAAGATCTTTAACATTCCAAATTGTGCCTTGAGTTGAGGGAATAACTTTAGGTGCCCATCTCTTGTTGCTATTGCCATCTTTGGGTGCCTTGGTTTAAATAGATGATAGATGGCGCCTTAAATGAGGAATGTAAGGTTGAAGGAGAGGATGTATCAAGTTACAAGTGTTAAAGCGCCTATACATGTTCAAACCACCACAAAGTAGCACCTAGATAAGGTGCTTGAGATCATCAAGATGAAGTTAGGTGCATTTTTTTTCCCCTTTATGTCAAGCTTTGGCGCCTTAATAAGAAGTAACCTTCCAAGATGTCAAGATTCAGAGAATAGTATATGCTCTTGATTACTCCATCTAGAGTGGGCATCCTTAGCAAAGTTGATCAAGAAACCTCTAATAAAAGCGCCCTACATCAAAATAGACAAGTTTGTAGCAAGTAAACCTTGTGCCCTAGAGTGAATTGGTGATGGGAGTGACTTTGGCGCCTTGGATGTAGGAGATTGGTAAAAGATAAGATTTAGTGCCTAGAGGTGAGATTGAAGTTCTTGTAAAGAGAAAGCATGAATCATTGGAGATGTCAAGAACCTATCTAGACCTTAGGCGCCTATTCAACTATGAACAAACCCAAATGAGCGCCTAGTGTTAGGAACATCTAAAGGATTAAAGCTTAGCATCTAGACCTTAGGCGCTAGTTTATCATATGAATCATCATCAAGATGCGCCTTTAGAAGTTCAATTTTCACTCAAGGAAACTAGGCCTCATTCCATATCTGGAGCATAATGGATGGGCACCTTGCAAGAGAAAGACTTAAACTATAAAGTTTGATGTTGTTTTGAGGTAAGAAGTCCTCTGAATACCCATTCATTGAGTTAGAACTATCAAGATGTCAAAATTTTCCAAGAATGAAGCCACTTGATCAAGGTGCCTATTGATGATTGTTTTTAGACAAGTCAACAATAGAGTAAAACACCAGAGTATCCCACTCTCTCTTGAATAAATCTCTTCAAAGGCTGAACTATGTGATCCAGTGAAGTAACTCCGAGGTTCCTTATTTATGATTTATGATGGGTTAACTCAGTGATTACATGTGATCTTGCTGATAATCACAAAGGGACTTACATTAGACTCTTCTTCTTTCATTCAGCTTATTTCTCCTTTAGTGTGGATGATATATATACAATGCTCTAATAATAAAGAAAAGTAAAAAGGTAAGGGTTTAGAAAGCTAATCTAAGGTCAATGAGGTAAATAATGATGCTTGAATAGACAAACTCCTGAATAAACCTAACTCCACTTCGCCAAGGATGCCTACAACTACATGGAGTTGGTGCAATCTCCTAAGGTTCGCGAATGGTTTTCAAATCATGAAGGCTTATATAAGCACCCATAAGATAGCGCAGCTCAAACAAGTATCCACAATCAAACTTATGCAAATTATAAGGCTCAGACTAGATTTACACAACACTTCACCAGCGATGAATGTTAAAAGCATGAGCTAGGAGTTGATCAAATATTCAACACAAACATGCATTACATCAATGAACTTCTAATCTACTTTATTCTTAATTTGAAACACCTCTCCACTTCATCAAAGTACAAGAAACCATGTGATTCCACAAGATAACACTTAACACCAAATAATGAACTCCAATGTTTTTGCATTAATCTTGAGCAATATTTACAACAATTTCAAGTCCTCTAAGAGAATTTTGAGAGTCTTTTCTATTCTACTCCTAAAATCTAATGCCTACAATCTAATCTCTATTTATTTACAAATGAGGCAATAAGGCCTTTATATAGTGGTCCAGAAATACAATGAATGGCTTAGATCATTTCATGTAGCCAAGGGCTTAGATCATGCCACCTCAGTAGGTAGTTACAACAAATTGCTATTTTTAGTACAAAGAGAGAGGCAATGAAGGCACATTTCCCAATGTGATAAGGATAAGATGGAATCTTTTAAAGCATCTTCCACATAGGGGTCCCTTTGGCTTCTTTTATTAAATGATACATTGAATGCATTTGAAATGATGTGGCAACATTTGATTGGATGATGATAGGTACATGCCACATAGGTGCCACCTCAGCATACTTGTGGATTTCAACTGTTTATTCAATTTATTTTATGAGCATATTCCCAAATTGTACCATCTTTGTATGATGTCTTCAATATGATTGTTTTGATGATGAACACTTGAGATGTATCTTGTTGATCTTGCCTTGTTGATTGGATAAGTATGATACATGTTGCTTCACTTGATTAACTTCGTAATGTTTCTTCTTCTTGTAGGCAGGTTGATGTTGATCTTCTTCAATGCATCTAGATGTAGTAGATGATGATGATTGATTGATGAAACAGGAGTAGGAAATCTCTCTTGGACTTGAGGGTTGAATAGAACTTGAAGTTGATATGATTTCATTGATGAAGTATACTTGAACTTGATCTTTGAAGTGGCCTTTTGGAGTATAGATGATAACATCTTCTTAGACCTCTTCAAGGAGACTTTGAAGCTTGATGAGTCTTGAATGCTTCGAACATGATGCCATTGATGAAGTACACTTGAACTTGATGTGATCTAACATGATGATCTTTGATGTTTCCTCTACAATTTGTAGGTGACTCAGGCGCTTGTCCTTTAGATGATTCCTTGGCTTCACCAACACTTCTTCTCAATGATGCAACTTGATGATGATCTTGAAGTGATCTCCAAAGGTGGCTAGCATGATATTTCTTCTTCCAATAAAAATTTCTTGACTTCACTCCTTGGATCAAGGTGACTCTAGGGTTCTCGCTTGAAGGTGACTCCTTGTATAACTCCTTAGCTTTGTCAATGTTCCTACAAGACAAGATAAACAATAAATCAATCACTTCATAACACAAGAATAACTTTGAACATGTAATAATCTTTCTTCAAACTTAGGCACATATATAAGTGAAAAGAGGAGCAAAGAACGCCTAACACAAGTTAGTCCCATATTCATCACTTTAAATGATTTCTAATAATTGTAATAGTTTAAAGAAGTCAATCTTCCTTATGAGGTTCATTCAAAAGGTGTTAGACTTGTGATGATTTCTCTAGGTGCCAATATAGGTTTCTAGAGGAGCAAAAGGGTGCCTAACTCTAATTACCCTTGCATTTGATACCCTATGACTTCAATTGACTTAGAATGACTTATGATGACTCAACTTTTCAAGTGCTTTCTCAATTATGCAAATTTAAACCCCTTTTTCTCCTAGGTGCTCAATCAATAAGATTATTAGGTGCAACTTACCCTTAGGCGCCCATTTATATTGGCATGGAGGCAAAAGGGCGCCTTACCTTTTTGGGTTTAATTGTGTCATTTCAAACTCAAATTGATGATTATGACTTTCACTTTGACAAGGTGAAGCCCTTTAGACTTGATTCTTGCCTTCACAAGGCTAGGCACCAATTTAGATGAACTTGAAGGCAAGGAGCGCCTAGACTCCTTAAGCTCTAAACTTATCATCATTTATGCTTTGAAACAATCATGAAAGTCCTAAATGAATCTTTCATCTAAGCACCTACATTTGTAAGGTACTACTTGAATCTTCATATTGCATCAAGGCGCTCACTATAGGTGAAATGAGTGATAAGGAGCACCTAAACTTCTAAGGTATACATTGGGCACTTACTTGAGGTGACTCTGGTGACAAAGAGCACCTAAGGTTTTCTAATTTAGTTTTAGGCACTTTAAAACTCTTAACACTAGGTGCCAAAACAACAAGGATTAGTACCTAACTTGTCCACTTAAATTTAGGACACAATTTGATGATCATTTGGCATTTAAAGGACCTTTCAACCTTGTTTCATGCCTTCTCCAAGTTGGGCGCCCTTCGAGGCTAGATGAATTGAAAATAGCGCCTTAGGTTGTTGTTCAACGTTTGAATGTTTAAGGAAGTATAGTCTTAGGTGCTAGAACTAAGGTTCATAACATTTTACCTTCTAGGCACATGTTTAAGGTTCTGCAAGTTGAAAATCACACCTAGGATTATGATGCTCAAGACCTATGCAAAGCACCAAAATTGGTGATTGTATGCATAAGGGGCGCCTAAACTTACTTTGTGTTTTCCTTGTGAAATCTTCACTTCTTGAGGTCGTTTAGCAACTTTCAATCAAGGCGCCCAATTTAAGGCTAGTTGGGAATGTATTCTCTCCTAGGGGCACATATGAATCTCAATCTTAGGTGCAAAAATGATCTTTGCAGAGGTGAGAAAACGTGCCCAACTTCCTGGAGTAAATTCGCACCTAGAAGTGGAAGTCTCAGAGCGTAAGGTATATTGAAAAATATATTTAAGTATATTGAATTTCTTATACTTTAAATATTTTTCAATATACCTTTCAGGATGTTTGAGATAGGTCTCAGATCCATTGGATTTAACATGTAGATTATAGAATTTGGAGGATCCACCAGATTCTAGACTTAGTCAAATTTTCAGTGTTTTAGGATATCAGGGTACCAGACTTAGTCACTTTCAGGATCTCAAACATACATCAGGAATTTCATACTCTTTCTTCCTAAGGCACAACTTGGAGCTAGTTTAAACATCTCTTTCATGCTAAGGTGCCAAAATGAGGTAGTCTAATGCATGAAGGGCACCTAGATTAAGTTTGCTCATTCTTGACATTTAAAGTTGTTTACACCCTTGTGATATCGGATCATCCTTAGGCGCCCATTTTGAGGTTGTTCATCCACACTATTGCCAAGGTGCCTAAATGACAGAAGCGACAAGAAATAGCGCCTAAACTCATTCACTTCAACCTAAGGCGCCCATTTGATGATCATCTGAACATGCAAAATGTGCCTAGATTCTTCCTTCACATCTTTGTCAAATTTTTTCATGTTTCAGGCCTTTTATATCAATTCCCATCAAGGCGCCATCTTTTGGAGTGGTTCAAAGTTGATTTTCCTCTAGGTGCACATGTAAGTCTTGACCTAAGGCACACTTTTGGGTCTCTGCAAGTGGGAAAATGCGCCTAAGATCTTCAAGCAAATTCACGCCCAAAACCAAAAGTCCCCAAGGTCAGGTATATTGAAAAATATATTACTTTAAATATTTTTCAATATACCTTTCAGGATGTTTGAGATAGGTCTCAGATCCACTGGATTTAACATGTAGATTATAGAATTTGAGGATCCACCAGATTTCAGACTTAGCCAATTTTTAGGATTTTCAGGATCAGGATACCAGACTTAGTCATTTTCAGGATTTTCAGGATCAGGATACCAGACTTAGTCATTTTCAAGATTTTTAGGATCCCAGACTTAGTCATTTTTCAGGATCTCAAACATCAGGATCAGGTCATCAAGGGACTACAGGACTCAAACACCACTGACTTCATCATGAAATAGCTCTAAGACATCATCAAAAAACTTAATGCAGAGCACAAGAGCTCAAAAAAAGAGGGTCCCTATTTGCAATGGGGCGATGTGTGATTTGGTCACAACAGCGCCCTTTGTGAATTTTTTTATCTCTAGATGCACCTAGTAAGAAAATTCTTGAGTTGAGGTGCCTAAGCATGGAAATGAAGTCTAAAACAATGGTAAATGGCGCCTTGAGTAGAAAGGTGATAGAGTTATCAAGTAAGATGGGCGCCCAAAAGTAGCAAGTTCAAGAATGGAAATGTGAAACATGTCATGAAGTTAGGCGCACTTTGCTTGTCACTCCCACCTCCATGAGCGCCTTGGGAAAAGTGCATGAAAAACCTCTTGAAGCTGGCACCTAAAGGGAGGGGAGTCATCCTAAGACCCACACAATTGTTTACAGCCTAAAAAATGACAAGGATAAAGCTTAAAAGCTAGGTGCCCTTTGTCCACCTCTTAAAGTGCCTTGGGAAGGGTATTGTTTTGAGATTAAGGAGATGTTGAGAATCACTTCAAGTAGTGCCTAGAGAGGTGAGGAATTAAACAATGAGTTTGGGTGCCCACATGCACCTAAATCTTCATCCTTGGGCACCCTCCATATGACTTATTAGCCTTGGCGCCTTTAGGAAATTTTGAAATTAAAAAAAAAAAACTTTGTATTAAATGCCAAACAGGCCGACCTCACCCTTAGCCGCCAGCATTTAATATAGGCGGATTTGCTATATAATAGTGAGCGCTCCCTGCTATTAGTCATCATTCACATTGTAGATCAAGGAAGCAACGAATTTTCATAAGGAGCAGCGAATTTTTTATAAGGGGCAGCAAAATTTTCAAGAGGAGAAGTGAATTTCTTGAGGAAGGAACAAATTTTAAAGGCAAATCTGCATTTTGAGATTGATTCTTTGACATTTTATCTCTGATTTTGGTTATTTTGGTACTGATTTTATCATAAAATATAGAAATCTGCATTTTCTAGGCCAGAAAATTGAAACAAGGTATGTTTTTAATCACTTTTCACTTCTTAAATTTGCCTTTCATTTATTTTAATTTTGTAGATAAAATCAAGTTTGTAAGGATAAAATCTAAGTTACTTATTTGAGTCTTGTTTTTAGATAAATGGGCATGACGGCAAAGGAGACGCAAGTGATGATCAAGATGGATGCCAAGTCTAACATACCTGACTCCAAGATCAAAACTCATTGGAAGAACATAGGAGATACCAACATGGGACACGTCAACCTGGAGGAGATCAAGGATTTCTTGCTCACCATCACAAGGAATGAAGACATCAAGGCCATTGCGAAGAGTGGAATTGTACAAGCAGCATGCTTCTCGCTGACCTTGCCTAGCACTGATTTAGTGTTGGAATGTGTTCAGTGTTATGACAAACAGAAGAGATAGATTATAGCCAAAGATGGGACTATTCTTGCTTATCTGCAAAGAGAGGCCATCCAGGAGATCTTCAACATCCCAAGCGGAAAAGAAGTGTTCATCTGTCCTACAACTACTCAATGTAGTTTTGAAGGTGATCCTAAGCACTACATGTAGGAAGTGAGAAAGAAGTGGATGACTGATCCATCAATCAAGATATACAACTTCGAAGATCCAAAGTTTCACAAGGCGGACTTCAAATAGGAGATAAGTTACTTCATTATGTTCTTGAATTAACAGGTAGGCCTCAATCATCTACTTTTGAAGGATGGATGTATACCTATTTTGATCATGTGTTTACAAAGAATAGGATGATTGACTGGGATGGCCTTATAAGCCATTGCCTTGATGAACAGTTTGAAAGGTTTGATGAAACAATGTCATTTTTCATGACTTCTTATCTTGTTTACATCCTAGCAAGAAATATGGTTTATAAGGGATTAACAGCTAAAGGAGAAGTAGGTACAAATCCTTGACAGATTCTTTCACATCAGTGTTATCCTCAGCTCCACTTGAAGAACATCAATCATTATAAGAGGTTTAATGACGCCTTCGCCATGTTCATAGTGAGAAGGTTGCGAGGTGAACTGCATAGAAGACTAACCGATGTTGCTAAGAACTTCATTGAGCAATATGGAAGGTACTACATTCAGTATGACAAGTTCACTTATATCAAGATTCAAGATTTCACATCCTTCCCATACAGATTGCCAAGATATCCTACCAACAGGATGGTGTTGCTGGAAGTTTCAAGACAGTTGTTAGAGTTTCATAAGATGCAAGGGGAAAGAAAGAAAGATGGAGTTCAGTTTCCTCTCCAACTTGGTAAATTTTACTCCTGTTCATCACTTCAAGCAACTGAGCATTCAGAGGTTGAGATTCAAGTGTATCATCTACATCCTCATGATTCAAGGAGGGAGAACTTCGATCCACATGGAGCCATTAAGCAGTCATATTCTTCTTACAGACATGTTGAAGAGCTAGAAGATCACTGGGCTAATGCTATTGATGATGATGATGTTAGGATGCAAAAGTGTTCAAGATTGAAATGGGATCTAGTGAGGGCTACGAAAATACTAAGGATTCCTGATCAGTTGGTTAATGAAAGAACTCTTTTAGGTAATGAGTACAATAAAATCTAGAACCTGCCTTATGATATCAACTGGGCTGATAGAGAAAGGGTTCATGATGAAGGATTGATAGAGCCTATCATCACTATCACTGAAGAGCAAATAAAAGGGCAAGTACAGGCATTGATAGATGAAGGAAAGAAACTTACCTACATCAAGATGGGAGAAGTAGAACAACAGGAACAACATAGTGCACCTGGTAGAAGTCCACAAGGTAAAGACAATGAAAGAGATTCAGGTCAGGCAAAGAAAAGAAAACAACTTGAATCCGCACAAGGAGAATCAAGCAAGAAAAAGAAAAGGATAAGTATTGAAACCGCTTCTTCCAGACAGCTAGGTGATACTCCACTGAATCAAGACATAGTGGTACATGTTGATGATGCAGTTCCAGAAGCTCCATTTGAAGAAGTGCCTTCAAGTCCACATGATACTGAGATCATTGATGAAGCTAACACTGAAGACAAGGATGAAGCTGAAGAAAAGTCATTGCTTACACAAGGAAAGCAAATACACCAGTTACAAGATCTTTCATCATTTTCAGAGTGGCTGTAGGATAGGATCAGGGAAAATTATGAAGTTGAGAGATACCCTCCTATTCCAGTTGATGAATTACTTCTAGATATGTCTAATGAAAAGCCAAAGAAGAAGGCCACTATTCTTTCAAAGATCACTAAAGATGAAACAGGTGTAAGGAAAGTTCATGTAGCAGTTCCCAGGCTTGAGAAGAATATAGAGGATATAACACCTGATGATTATGACATCAATACAATCAATTTGGGTCCATTGACTGGAATGCAAGTAGAAGAACTTTAGGGTTCAACTGATAATGCTCGGGCTATCATAAGGCAAGAAACATAGGGTAGAATTAAAGCTGAGCAGAGGTGTCAAGCCTTAGAGATGTATATTCAGCACTTGGTTCATCCTATTCATCAATAGGAGATATTTCCTACACCCCCATCTCTTCTTCCTCCAGAAACAATTGTACATCTTGAGGAGTTGAAGCCTTCATCTCATAGGATGAGGGATTGGATGAAAAGATCAAAGGAATCTACATATAAACACTTGGAAGATATCATGTAAGTGTATGATAAGGTCAATGACCTTAAAGAAATGGTACTTCATTGTTGACAGTTTGTGTTGAATTCAAGGCTATCAAGGAACAATACCTACCGCATCTGAAGAGCTTGATGGAGACATCAGTTGATGATTTGATACATGCTGAAGTGATTGAAGAAGGTAGAACATATGACTTCTCTTTTTGGTATTATGGCTTTCGCATTAAAGGACAATTGTTAGATAAGATAGAAACATATATGTCAAGAGTAAGGAGTGTACTTCAAAGAATTCAAGATGGAATACATGCCTCCTTGATGAAGATATGCAATCCATTTGGAGAAGTGACTCTTGATAACATGAAAGAACAAGTTCAATCTTTCTACTTCCAAGAAGATGATGTTTCTGATGAAAAGCTTTATAGTATATTCTCACTTGCTGTCCACCTTGGCATCAACAAAGCTAGGTTGATTGATTGGGAGAAGACACTTGGCCTTTATTCAGATGATGTACTTGAAGCTGAAGGAACCATTAAAAAACTGCCAAGTGTACCTTTTGATGATGTCAAGCAAATAGTGTCTAAATTCATTGAAAGTCAAGCTTCTAGTGATGGATATTCACATGGAGACTCCTCATAGGCTAATGATGTGTCATCCTTATCTTCTTGGAAAGCATGCCAAGATTGCTTCTTTCATTTACTAAAGATAGCCTCTTTCATTTAATAAAGATAGAAGTTTGTTATAACTATTTGTGATGTGGCATGATCTAGTCCATTGGCTTGGCCGATCGATCTTGACCCTTCATACATTTTGAGTTCTATAAAATGGCTCCTTTTGCTCTCATTTGTATGATTGAAGACTCTGGAATTGTTGCAAGAGCTCTCTGAAATAATATAAGACTCATTGTTTTGGTGACTCTATATTTGTTTCTAAGTGTTGCATGGTTTGGATTTCTTCAAGCGAATAGTAAGATTAGATTAAGTTTTCTTTAAGTTTGTGTTAGTTGGTGGAAGGCATCATTATTGTTTGTGGTGAAATCTTTATGTTCACACCATTTGTGTTTGCGGCTTGCAAATTGCAATGTATGGTTGGTCTGAACAAAATTGAGCTTAAATTTGATCTTTATGTTTATAACCAGAGAAGATTGCATCAATCTTGTGTAGTTGTATAACTTGGCGAAGAAAGATTTGGTTTGATTTCACTTGAGCAGTAATTATCCTCACATCTAGGATTAGATTAGTGATGCCAAACCCTTTCATCTTTTGTTCTTTTTTATCAATTTGATTAGAGATAGGATCAAGAACATCATTGCAACATCATACACCATAAACTGTAGTACTTAAATATTCTAGTGTTTTCCTTTCTTTATCATTGAATCAACAACTTGTTTGAACAATCATGTAAGTCCCTTTGTGTTTACCAGCATAATCATACTTAGTCATTGAGCTATCTCTTACAAAATCATAAGAAAGGAACCTTGGAGTCATCTTGTTTGATTACTTCGTTCAGCATTCGAGAGGCTTTGCTCAAGAGAGAGTCAGATACTCTGTATTTCACTCTATTGTTGACTTGTTTAAAAACAAACATCAACAGAGCACCTAGACCTCTACAATGTACATTGGGCACCAAAATCAAGGTGATTTTAAGTCACTTTGAGTCATTTGGGGTCAGTTTGAGTCTTTGAGTCATGTTGCAAAAAAGTGTCAATGTTGTTAAGTTACACAAAGCAACTTTTGCATTTTTGGTGTCCTGCTCCTGATGCGACCAAACTGACAGTTCCAACACATCTAGATGGGTACATTTAGGTTAAGCATGGTTCTATTTTTCACCCAAACATGTCGAAACAGTCTGAGCTACATTGTGCCGACGATATCCCTGAAGAGTCGAAAGTGCAAAAAGGCAGCAATTTTTGACGAGATGTTACTCAAAAATTGTGTCACTTAGAAACATTCCATCTAAGGCAACAGGATCATGTAGAGTGCCTCTACAATAACCTCTCTTAGTTTTTTATATCTCTAAGACATTTGCCTGTGGTGAAAGGTTTTCTGCTGCCCCAAAAATCTTTTGAAGGAGGCAGTATAAAGTTGCAAAGGGGTGTAACTTTCGTCCTGCTCCTGATGCAACCAAACTGATTGTTCTAATGCATCTGGATGGGCATATTTACGCTAGGCATGGTCCTTTTTTTCACCCAAACATGTCAAAACAGTCTGAGCTACATTGTACCGACGATATCCCCGAAGAGTCCAAAGTGCAAAAAGGTAGCAATCTTTGACAAGATGTTACTCAAAAACTGTCACTTAGAAACATTCTGTCTAAGGCAATGCGATCACATAGAGTGCATCTACAATAACCTCTCTCAGTTGTTTATATCTCTGAGACTTTTGCCCATGGTCAAAGGTTTTCTGTTGCCCCAAAAATTGTTAGAAAGAGGCAATGTAAAGTTGCAAAGGGGTGTAACTTTCATCTTGCTCCTGATGCGACCAAACTGACTATTCCAACGCATCCAGATGGGTACATTTATGCTAGGCATGGTCCTATTTTTCACCCAAACATGTCGAAACAGTCTGAGCTACATTGTACCGACGATATCCCTGAAGAGTCCAAAGTGCAAAAAGGCAGCAATCTTTGACGAGATGTTACTCAAAAATTGTGTCACTTAGAAACATTCCATCTAAGGTAACACAATCATGTAGAGTGCCTCTACAATAACCTCTCAGTTTTTTACATCTCTGAGACATTTGCCTATGGTCAAAGGTTTTCTGCTGCCCAAAAAATTGTCAGAAGGAGGCAATGTAAAGTTGCAAAGGTGTGTAACTTTTGTCCTACTCCTGATCCAACCAAACTGATTATTCCAACGCATCTAGATGGGTACATTTACACTAGGCATGGTCCTATTTTCACCCAAACATGTTGAAACAGTCTGAGCTACATTGTACCGACGATATCCCTGAAGAATCCAAAGTGCAAAAAGGCAACAATCTTTGACGAGATGTTACTCAAAAACCATGTCACTTAGAAACATTCCGTCTGAGGCAACGCGATCATGTAGAGTGCCTCTATAATAACCTCTCTTGGTTGTTTATATCTCTAAGGTGTTTTCCCGTGGTCAAAGGTTTTCTGCTGCCCCAAAAATTGTTAGAAGGAGGCAGTGTAAAGTTGCAAAGCATTGCTAAGAAATCCTCAATACTCAAACACTCCAATGAACTGAAGCAACTTCTTCTTAGGTGCAAATGTAAGGGTTCACAAGGGGAAAATGGTGCCTAGATGACTTAGTGCATTTCTATGACTTCATTCACATGTTTAAATGTTTGAGAAACTCTCTTTTACTAAGCGCTTGTCCTCATGTCAATGTTAAGCTTTATACCTCCTAAGCGCTCAATTAGGTGATTTCATTAGATACAATTTACCCTTAGGCACCAATGTAGCTTCTTCAATCCATCACACTTCTAGGCGCTCAAATTTGAGGTCTTGGACTTGTATCTTATTCCTAGGCGCAATTGGATGATCTTCCTAGATCTAGGCGCTCATGATGGTAGGAAATTACATGAAGGGGCACCTAAGTCCAATTTGACTTTGTATTTGATATTTTATGACTCCAATTGACTAGGCATGGCTCAATTTCTACAGTACTGACTCAATAATGTAATTTTAAGGTCTTTTCCTCCTAGGTGCCAATTAATGAGTTCACTAGATGCAATTTCTCCTGGACTTGAAGATTGTGAAAGAACTTGAAGCTTGGATGGATGTCTTCGAATGCTCGATGAAGAAGTGTTCCAACTTGAAAGGTCCTTTGAAGTGTAGATATTGATGATAACACTTTCCCTTATATGTGAAGTAGATGATTTGTCAAGGAGGCTTGAATGTATCAGAGGGACTTGAAATTGAATGGATGTCTTTGGAATGCTTGATGATGATGAGAAGTTCCTTTGGAGCAGCTACATGCTAATCTTGAAGCGATGATTGATGAAGAATCTAGTTGATACTTGAAGATGAATGGAACTTGAAGTGATAGATGGAAGTCTTCAAACATGATGCAACTGGTGATGTCGTTGATGAAGAAGACTTGAAATATATCTTGTTGTGACCTCTTGGAGCAGCTACCTCTTGAAGTGGTGTTTCCTTGGCAGTGATTACTTCCATCTTAACTCTCTGGCATGAATGAATGTGAAAGGCTCCTTTGGAGCAGCTACATGATGACTCTAGGCGACTCCAAGCTCTTGCTCCTACCTTTTCCTTCAATCTTCCTACAATAAAAACCAAGAAACACATCAATCCTCATGATAAACATTTTATAACACAAAGGAATCCTCTTTAAACATGGAATAATTTTACTACAAATCTAGGCACATATATAGGTAAAAAGAAGAGCAAAGGGCGCCTAACACAAGTTGGTCCATATTTATCACTTTAAATGATTTCAAACAATTGTAATGGCTTAAAGAGGTCAATCTCCCTTAAGAGATTCATTCAAAAGGTGTCTTTCAATGCAATTTCTCCCTTAGGCACCAGAATGGGTTTGTACTAATGGAGAGTACGCATAGATTTAAATATCTTTATAGTTGTAATTTTGCAATTCTAAATGATGAGACATGTCTTAGAATGAATTCTATCTTTCAAGCGCTCACTCCAAAAAGTCATCTCATGTAATTTCACCCAAGGCACTCATTGAGGTGTCCTTAGAGGCTAAAGTATGCCTAACTCAATTGCCTTTATCTTTATCATTTTTGTGCTTTCAACAATTGAAAATGACCTAGAGTGACCCTTTCTCTCAAGGCACTCACTTATTGATATGAAATCAAGTTATTTCCCTTAGGCGCAATTTTAGGATTGTATGGGTGAAAAGTGCGCCTTACATCCTTAGGTGGTTCTTTCTAATTCTCAATGATTTCAATCAAATGCCAAGTGTCTAAGGAAGCTTTTGTCTTGAGATGATTAAATTTTGAGGTTCAAATCCCTTCCTCAATCAAGGCACAATCTGAGGGTTGTATAGATGAAAGTTGACTTCAACTTGGGCGCTCATTTGAGTTGGGAGGAGCTAGAATTTGTGCCTAGATTGGAAATAGATATTTTGGCTTATTTGATGATGGTCTCAAGTCTCTCTACCAAGGCGCATTTTGATGATGTTCTTATTTAAACTCTTATGAAGACTATCTCATCCCTAAGCGCTCATCCTCATGATTTTCATGCACTTAGACTTTAAGGCGCCAAAACTAGTAGGAAAATTCACAATGAGCACCTTTGCTTTGGAAGAATTTTTTATTGATAATTAGGCACACTTTGGAGTTGATATGTACTTCCTTTACTTCCATGTACTCAATTCATCATAATTATTGTCAAAGACTTCTCCAAGTTGATTGATAACATGATTCTTGATGTTAAGATCCTTCATTCACTCCTTCTTAGATCTAGGCGCTCATGATGGTGGGAAATTACATGAAGGGCGCCTAAGGTTCAAGATAGGTTCTTTCCACTCATCTTAACTTTCAATCATTGTAGTTAATCTCAAAAGACATCATCCAAAATGAGAAACCTCCAAGACTTGTCATTGTAAGTTGATTTCCTCCAAGGCGCCAATACAAGGTTCTTTTGAAGGCAAAGGGCACCTAGGCTTATGGGGCTCAATTTGATGTATTTATTGAAAGCTCAAGGTGAATTGATGCTTATTGAAAATACCACTTAGTCCTTCATTTACATTCTAGGCGCCATTTCCTATTGACTTATATACTCCTCCTCATGCTAGGGCGCCATAATGAAGTGGTTTAGACAATAGGTGTGCTTCACTTACTAGAGGCTTGTTCTCCTTCCACCTTAGGTGCACTTTTATGTTGGAACATGTGTCAATGGACGCCTTGTCTTAAATGAATGCTCTCTCCAAGTTGGGCGCGCTTTTGAGGCTTTATGAGTTGCAAATTGTGCCTTAACCCTTCATGCTTGTTGCTCAATGTTTGAATGTTTAAGAAAGTCTCCTTTAGGTGCTCATCTTAATGACTTTTTCTCAAGGCACAATCATCCTAATGACTTGGATATTCATCCTAGTGTTTCAGGATATCAGGCTACCAGACTTAGTCATTTTCAGGATCTCAAACATAAAGAATAACATGATGATTCATTTTTTTTTGTATTGCATATAGTTGACATTGTATGCTACTCATAAAGAATATTAATATTTTCTATTCAACATGATGATTCATTTTTTTTTTAAAATACAAATTTTATCTTTTAGTTCTAAAATGAGGTTTAGGTGATACTTGAATAACAATAGCTAGCTTATTGGATCAACAAACATCCTATGTAATACAATTGGACTTTAAATATTTGAAGTAGCCATCTACAAATATCCATTCAAACATGGATTTATAATGCAAGTATGGACGCCATCAATAAAAAAGATTTGTATTAACCAAATATCCATATAGGCATACATCAATATCTGTCAATATAAGTATAACATATATAAAAAATAGCCATATAGGCTTACAAGAATGCCATATAGGCATACAATGTCAACTATATACAATACAAAATATATGTCCACAAATGCCATATAGGCATACAACAAAGGAACACAATAAAAAAGTCATTCCCCTCTGGCTGGTGAAGAGAATAGATCATGGGCAGCCTTTGATCTTCTAGGGAATGGAGACGCGCATGTGGGTGGTCTACTATGAACCCGAGGGCTACTCCTCCTATTTAGTTCTTCCTGCATCTTTAGCTATTACAATAAAAAGTATTGACATTAATATATAGAAATTACATGTTATAAAAAATGAAACATTTGACAAAATAATCACTTACCGCTACCATATAATCTATCTCCTCACTTGCCTCAGTAGCAGGAATAGGCCATGGTGATGTCATGTCCTATAGATACCATCCAGATAGAAATTAAACTTCAAATCAATAAACTTTTGATTTTTCAAAAATAGACAACTATAACAATGAATGTAAATTGAAATTTACTAATCTGCCTCATACCCCTGTCAATGCCATGGAGCTATGAATCGTAGAGGTCACACCGTGCTCCATTGCCCTCTAAACGTCGGGAGGTGTCTCTGTAGCCTGTATCATCTGGAAATAAAACAACACTATTCAATTACAAAAACTATAATAATGATGCAAATCATGGCTCCTAACATACACACATGTTCATCTAAACATGGAAGTACACACAATAAAGCACACAAGTCACATACAAAAATCTAGTAAGTACAATTCATTCATTAAACTATTTATTTTATTACCTCCGTGAAGTTTTGAAGTCCACCACCGCTGGTAGGTGTTGCCGTGAAATCTCCAATATTAACCTATTCAACATCCAAAATCAGATATTAGAATACCATTCATATAACGATGCTATTCACATGTAATATTTATAATTGTTTACTAGTTACATACCCTGACAATAGATGATCTAGTGTAATATGCAGGTGGAGAACCACTGAAAACTACATCAACGCTATGACCCTGAAATTTCATTAAAATCATCAAACTAAATTAGTTAATCTTGCATTTCAAAAATAAAATTTAATAAATTAAATTCAATAAACTTGCTAATATTTACTTGAGTATCAAGGCCAAAAGTCTCACTCAGGAGGGTATCTGTCATCACCATTTGCTCAGCTGTAGATGTAGCCTGTGCACCTGCATCCTGACTATCCATGGGGTCATAACCATAGGTCGAGCCGCAAGTTTGACAAGCATGGGGTGGGACCCTACTCCTCACACTATCTCCCAACCCACTCTGTGCTGCAGGACTGGCATGCTCTATGATGCTCTAGGTCAAGGTACTAATGGACTGAAGTGTATCGACCTCAACACTCTCCTTCACAATGGAAGGGATAGAAACGTGCTCATGGGCTGGTCTGTTGATTACTCATCTCACTGCCCGCTGTGGGTCAACACATGCCCCTGGTCTATCTTGTGCCGACCCCCCACTTCTACCCTAGAAGTCCTGCATATCAAAATAGTTTGGCACTTTATTGAGGACAAACTCGCAGTAGAGTTTCCTCAAAAAGTATTGTGGGACCTCATTATTATTGCATGGAGGATGGTCAAAAACCATCCACCACCTCTACCAAAAATTGTCCCTTATCGCTTGGTTGTTGCACCAATGGATAGGGAACCTCTTGCATGTAATGGGTGGAGGTTGATTTGTTTGTGGGTTTGTGAAAATCGAACACAAGTCTAATTTTGTAATTTGTAATTTTTTCACATCTTGGTATGACAGCTTGTCTGCATAATAATCTCCAAACTCTCTCCTCTTATCCGTCCAACTAGTTATTTGCTTGCTAATTGAATCTACATTTGATAACATAGATTCAAGAGATTCGACAAGCGTGGACCTATGCAAGGTTGAAGTGGAAGGATTTTTCAACCTTGCAATTATATCTTCAATTTCTTTTTTGTTGTTTTCAATTTGCCCCATTATATTTTCATGTGTTCTAGGGGCATGTCGAGGAATGGATGGAGGAGGTTGTTGTTCCGTAGGATTTTGTGGATTTTGAGGAGGAGGAGGTGCATTAACATTTCCTAACAATTAACGAAATATACATCAAAAAACAACTCAAACCTACCTATTTAGAAACAAATTCAAACAAAAAGACAAATAAACTCACTCTTTTGGTGTGCTCGACGTCGTGGCGGCATTTTGGTGACGAATCAATAAGATTTTTGTGTTGAATTGAGGAATCCAAAACGTGAGCGCTCTTCCTAGGGTTTGTAGACCGCGGGAATTGTGGAGAAAAAAGAAATAAAATGAGATGACAACCTTTTTTATTTATTTATAGTAGTTCATAACGCGCTTGCGTTATAAAGCGAGCGCGTTATGAACTACTATAAATAAATAAAAAAGGTTGTCATCTCATAACGTGAGCGCGTTATAACGCGCTCACGTTATTTATTATTATTTTTTTAAAACCATTTGGCCACTTTTTGGCCCCCATCTTTTCGCACTTACCCACATGCCAACTTCAGTTTACTTGACCCCTCGTGAAGGGTCAGGCTTCTCCATTCAGGAGGAAGACCGTGGAGATGTGAGCCTCGTGGCTAGGCAGTTAATCACCTTGATGATGCTCTCTCTCTGTTAGATTCAGTGTCAAAGAGAGGATATGGTATCAAAGACATTGTACAGGTGATGTTCTTATGTATGAGCCTATATGGCTAGATATTGTAAAGTCATAGTCCTTTTTATTAAGCTGTTTGATTAGCTAATGTAATGAATCATATTTGATTTTATTGATGAAAGCATTTTACATGTGTTGTATTATTTATGGGAAAATTTTATTTCTTCCCTTTTTTTGCACTATTTTATGAGAATAATATGATTTTATTCTAGTTTATTGGATTGGTTCTTACATGTGGTGTGCGAGCATTCTGGGTTCAACACTTAGGCCTCAAGTCTTCTACGCTTTAGGTTGCATTGTAATAATGAGAACTGGTTGGATGACCTAAAGTTATAGGAGCATCGAATGATTTGAGGACCCTAGTTATGGGTCAAAGATTCCTTAGATAAGTTGGAATCTTATCGATCCTTAGATGGTTCAGTTATGAACCGATTAGAAGTTTGATGAAGTTCAATAGTTCAGAGAACTCTAGAGATGTGAGTCCTCTTCACTTTAGTTGCATTTTTGTGGGACTCCCTAGCGAGAGTGATGTCATGGTCAAAACAAGGAATGGTGACCATTTTGGATTAAGAAGTAAATGGCGAGATGGAATGGAAAATTATACCTAAGTTGAGATGGCTAAGCATTGTAACAACTTGTGAATGATGATGTGGAGAATATAACAAATCAATAGAGAAATGTTTTGGGAAAAGATGTAAAAGTTGGATGAGTGGATTGCAAAAGAAGATAAGATACAAAGGAAAGAAAATCTACAAAGAAGTAAAGTGATATCGAATTAATCCTCTGAATATTCCAACAAGAAAAGAATAATCACAGGAGAAATAGATGGAGCTGATGTTGATAGTTTAAAAGAGCCTAAGATGAATGTTTTAAGGATGATTGCATTGATAAGGTAATTTTCTAGCAATTCCTTTTCCTAATTAGGATGTGAGCATGGTTATGGTAGAACCTATGCGATCTTTGGAAGATGCAAAGTCAAGATACATTTAGGGTCTTCGCTGATGACCTAGGATTAGGAGTTGACTAGATAAGTCATCTCGATCTATCTTATAATCAAGTTAGGAATGATTTATGTTATGTTTAAAAATGATCTTAAGGATCCTGTATGTTTGATCGATATTGGAAATAGTACTCATATATTTATACTAAATGTGAATGATACATTTTGCTGTCTTGTGCAATTAATGCACATATGCAACATTGTTTCGTGAATGATTCATTTCTCATGATTTGAGTAAGTAAAGCACTTGAATAATGATTACATTGTGTGTGAGATGCACTTATATAAACTAATGTGAGTGATCCATATTTCATATTTTGTGCACTTGTGTGTGCTATGCACTATCATATTTATTGTACTTATACTTGAATGAGTAATGTTCATTGTAATTAATGCATGCTTTATATATTGTGCGAGTGACGCACTACTAGTAATGAATTTAGTGTGAGTGATATACTCTCGTGAATGATGCATGTGATGCACTATCGGTACCTTTTGTATTCTTACCTTGTGTGAGTTATGAACTTAGGGATTCTTGTATTCCTACTATACATGACTATTATTTATTCATATTTTGAGCGCTAGCTGATTGTGTATTCATGC
Source organism: Cunninghamia lanceolata (assembly GCA_027924645.1). Classification (NCBI taxonomy): domain Eukaryota; kingdom Viridiplantae; phylum Streptophyta; class Pinopsida; order Cupressales; family Cupressaceae; genus Cunninghamia; species Cunninghamia lanceolata. The sequence goes on along the minus strand of BSBN01000378.1, from coordinate 3,379,010 downwards.
ACTTTGAATCTTTTATCCATACTTTGTCTACAAAATTGTGAAAAAGAGGTATTAACATCCAATGTGAGTATTGCATTCATGACTGAGTATGCAAGTGATGCATTAGGAATAATAAATAATCAAGAGTTAGATATGATTGGAAATTTTTCTAGTTTGAACTGAAAAATATTTTGATAAATTATAGTACTTAGTGAAGTAATACTTGTAACATATTAAGTATTTAATGCTATACAAATGAATCTATGTTTTACTTTCTGAATATTTGAAAGGACTTTTCTGACAATTTAATCATTTATCATGATGATTTTGATTAACTGTGATTTAGTGAGGTGAACTATTAAACCTTATTGTTGATCTTTCGGGACCGTAATGATTTCCCTATATTATTGAAGATCTTCTTACCATCTTTTATTTAATGATGATGAGCTTCTTCTATTCAATGTTTCAAAATTTGACAAACCTTGCTGATGATTTTGGTTTTATTCTTCTTGATTGATCACCTCTTTTGGTTGGGTGACGAAATTTGATGATCTTTAGAAATCTACTGATCTTTTACACTCATGATTTAACATTGAAATCAAAATTTGGTTTTATTTTTTATGAAATATTTTGTTGACTGAGTTGGTCAAATTATAAACTTTGACAACCTAGTGATGACTTCCATTATTGATGTCAAACCATGAAGACTAGTGTTGTAATCTTTTCAACTGATTTTGATTGATGGTGAACTTATACACTGAGGTAATAGCTTAATGTTGAAGTCTTTCATTTGTTTGATCATTTTCAATTAAGTGACATCATTTGAATCTCCTTGACTTAAGAGTCTTATTTTTTTGCTGATATAACATTATATCTATTGAAATATTCCTTTTGACAAGTAACGATGAAAATTATGATGATCTGTTTGACTTTTGATTATCTATGAACTAGTTTTTGATCATCTTTGATTCAGTACTACTTAATCTTTGACCTTCTATGAATTAGTATCATGACCATGACGATCTACTTGACATCTGGTCTTCTTGATTTAGTGTTGTAATCAAGTTGAACCTCTTATTTTGGTATTGATGATCTTTTGTGAGTGATGATCTTTAGTGATTTAGTGTTGAAAACTTGTTGATATTCGTATCTTTAATATTGATCTTTGATGATCTTCTTATCTTTGATGTTGTTGATCATGTTTGATGCAGGAGCATCTGGAAGCATTCAATTCAGTTGGAACAGTTAACAGTAAATTGGAGAGTACCGAGAGAGTGACCTTGGAGATTACCGCATTCTATTGCATTTGCATATCAGAGGTTGTGGAGCTAGACTTAGCATCTAGACATAGTCATCTACATCATATCTAAAATTTAGATCATTTGGGTTTGATTTCGGAGAGATATCGCTATTAGAAGGTTACCTGTTTTTACCTGTTTTCACATAGCAGAGTTGCCAGTGTTTAGTGAAGTCTAATCACCTTGCGGAGCAATTCCATGAATTGTACAGCTTAAAGGAACATCATTCAAGGAATTTTAGGACTTGGCCAACCTTCATGGAGATCCATGTGAAGTTCTATGCACCAGTGGAGAAATAATTTATGTTCAGGTCTGACCTATCCTTGTTTACACATTTCATACTAGCCGTTGCAATTAGGATGACTTGATAATGTTATGAAGGCTTGCGGAGGATATAAATGAAAGGTAAAGGATTGTTTCAAGGCAATGAATGAAGGATGATCAAGTATATGAAGATACGAAGCAAGATCATAAGTGTTTTGATCCGAAGAAGAAGTAGAACTGAAACAGAGAATTAAGAAGCAGACAATGGAAATCATGAAAGAGTGTTATTATATGAATCTTTTGTAACCCTAGGCTACGACCTAGCATTTGTAAAGCACGAGTGGCATATGTAATGTGCTTTGTGATCATAATATAAAGAAGAATGAGCTTTGAAGGATGAGTTTTTCCCTTTTAGGGTTTTCCCAGGATATATCTTGTGTCATGTGTTTATGAATGTCTTTTTCTTTATGTTGTTAACTATATATTTTTGTTGCATCTCTGATTGATCATGTTGTTAGTGGATTAGGGATGCAAGGTTGGACAATCCCTCATCGGACCCTTCTACATTGACTGCATCAAGTGGTATCAGAGCTGGTTGCGAATCTGCTGGGAAGGTTGTGAATCTATTAGGAAGGATGAAAGTGTTGAAAGAACTGTGAAACCCTAGAAGTAACAAGTATCACCACTGAAGAAAGATCAAGGAAAGAAAGATTCGGGTAAGCTTTTCAAATTGAGTTTATTTGATTTGTTTCAATGGAGAAAATTGGAAAGAGAATGAAGAAAGAAAATGAAAACCTAATATGCAAAAAGGATATTCTGGAAGACGAATTGTGTGAAATTAAAAGGTGTAATTCAGAATTGATGGAAAAGATAAAAGAACTAGGAGAAGACAAATATGATGCTTTTGAAAAAGAATTGGAAAATATAAAAAGGAGAAATGAAGAATTAGAAGCAGAGTTGAAGTTGTTTGAGTATGTTGAAAAGGGTTTTGAAGAATTGGAAGAAGGATTCAAGTTGTTTGGGAAGGTGGAGAACAGAAACAAAGATCTGGAGGAAAATTTGGAAGAGCTGAAGAAGGAAAATAGTTTGTAAAAGAATGAAATATCAGGATTGAAAGAACATGTTAATCAGTTGGAACAATCACTTGTAACATGCAAAAAAGAGAATGAAAGTCTGAGATCTAAGCCTAAACTTTGTGATGTTTCTTGTGATATTAATGATTTGTGTAATGTTGCAGAAGCTTCTTTAGAAAAGAAGATTGAAGATGACAGAGTAAATGAACCTGCAGCTGTTGGTGATGGTATTGATTTCAAAATCATGCAAAGAATGGGATATGAAGGTCAAGGATTGTGAAAGCATCAACAAAGAATTACATAACCTATTGAACTAGTAATGAGATCAAGAAATGAAGGCCTCAGATATGACAGAGGTAAAGATGGTGTTACAAATTCAAACAAATCAACTCAGAGAAGGAAAGGTATGTATTGTTCTCATTGTAATAGACTTGGACATGAAAAGGAATTGTGTTGAGAACTATACCCTTGTAAGTTCTGTGGATTAAGGAATCATTCTGAAAAGATGTGTTGGAATAAAATGAGGAGGAGAAAGCCTATGATAGATTGTATGTAGATGGATTATGGATTGATTGCTGGAGCAAAATGGAAACATGTCACTTGTATGTTTATAAGGTTGTATAGATGGAAATATTCATATATTGGAGAGAAAAGAGGATATGGATCAAGGTGCAGAGAAAGAAGACCTTATGTGGACCAAAACAAGGACAATAATTCAAACTACAAAAGGAGAAATGATAGGAGTCATAATACTTATCACAATGAAGAATACAAAAGAGATGAAAGAGGATTTGATAGAAGACCATTTAGAAGAACCTATTTTCAAGTTTGGAGAAGAAAAGAATCAAGTAGTGAATGTCAATAAGAACCTGTTATCAGAGAGGCTAATGATGAGGAAACAATAACTGATGTAGAGGAAGAGGAACCTTTTGAGTCATCAAATTTAATAGAGAAACTAGAAGAAGGAGAAGCATTGATCTTAAGAAGCGTTATGTTATAGACTAATCATTTGAGAAAGCAGTACAAGAGAAAGTTTGTGTAAAATCATTAGAGAAAGTAGTGCAAGAGAAAGTTTGTGTAAAATCATCAGAGAAAGTAGAGCAAGAGAAAGTTTGTGTGAACAAGTGTGAAGCAGAGTAGGAAAAGGAAATTCATATTGCAGAGAAGGAGGGAAGGACAAGATATTCTATTAGAGGAGAAAGTTTGTGTACCGGAGTAAAAAAAAAAAGGATAAAGAAATAGAGAAAAGTATGAGAATAGTATATGCAGAACATAAACTAGGAGATTTTGATGTGTGTGGAAGAAATTATATCTAGAACCTGAGATCAAAAAGTGTTGTAGAGAAAATTTAGAAAGTGTATTGATCAAGTTAAGGGAGTAACATGATTGTTCCAGAGGATGCATCTATGTATTGATTATCTCTTGATTGATTGAAGCGAACATTGATCCTGAGGCAGCTTACAGAGAAGACTTGCTTAGATCACTGATCATTGAGGTAGTGCAAGGCTTGCAGGTAGACCGCCAAACCTAGACCATGACAAGATGAAGAAATAGAGATGTAACTTGTAGAGAAGACTTGCTCATACCACTGATCATTGAGGAAGTGCAAGGCTTTCAAGTCTAGAACACCAAACTTAGAAGAACTTGAGGCAGTTTTGTAGGGTGGATTTGGATAGACCGCCAACCTTGAGGCAGTTGCAAGTACTTGTGAATAGACCGCTGAACCCATTCAAAGAAACAACATTGATTTTAACATAATACAAACCAAAGTGAAGAGGCTCACTTTTAAATTAACGCTGAGAGTCTGATGCAGGAGCATCTAGAGGCATTCAATTCATTTGGAACAGTTAACAGTAAATTGTAGAGTACTGAGAGAGCAGCCTTGGAGATTACTGCATTCTATCACATTTGCATATCAAAGGCTGCAGAGTTGGACTTAGCATCTAGACATAGTCATCTACATCATATTTAAAATTTAGATCATTTGGGTTCAATTCCAGAGAGATATCGCTACCAAAAGGTTACCTATTTTTACCTATTTTTATAGAGCAGAGCTGATAGTGTTTAGTGAAGTCTAATTAGTTTGCAGAGTAATTCTGTGACTTGCAAAGCTTAAAGGAACATCATTCAAGGAAGTTTAGGACCTGGCTGACCTTCATGGAGATCCGTGCGAAGTTCTATGCACCAACGGAGCAATACCTTATGTTTAGGTCTGACCTATCCGTGTCTACACGTTTCATACTAGCCGTAATGTTATGAAGGCTTGCAGAGGATATAAATGAAAGGTAAAGGATTGTTTCAAGGAAGTGAATGAAGGATGATTAAGTATGCGAAGATATGAAGCATGATCATAAGTATTTTGATCCGAAGAAGAAGCAAAACTGAAATAGAGAGCAGAGCAGAGAGTAGAAGTTGCAGAATAGAGAATTGAGATGCATGCAAAGGAAATCATGAAAGAGTGTTATTATATGAATCTTTTGTAACCCTGGGCTACAACCTAGCATCAGTAAAGCCTAAGTGGCATATGTAATGTGTTTTGTGATCATAATATAAAGAAAAATGAGCTTTGAAGGCTTGGTTTTTCCCAGGATATATCTTGTTAGATGTGTTTATGAATGTCTCTTTCTTTCTATTGTTAACTATATACTTACATTACATCTCTGATTGATCATGTTGTTAGTAGATTAGGGCTGCAAGGTTGGAAAGTCCCTCATCGGACCCTTCTACCTTGACTGCATCAAGTGGTATCAGAGCTGGTTGCGAATTTGCTGGGATGGTGTCATGTGTTTGTGAATGTCTCTTTCTTTTTGTTGTTAGCTATATAATTCCATTGCATCTCTGATTGATCATGTTGTTAGTTGCTTAAGGCTGCAAGGTTGGGCATTCCCTCATTAGACCCTCCTACCTTGATTGCGTCAATGTTGATGATCTTATTATTTAATTTATTGTTGGAAAACACTTAAAAACTTAGTGTTGATGTTTTCTCGAGTCTTAATGTTGAAACTCTTTCTTTTGTTTAGTATTGTTGATTTGCCAATGATGATAACAATTAGTATGGGATGCTTGTTTTTCATCATAATGGCAATTGTTCAGATGTCTCATGCGGGTAGGCATGTTGGAAAAATGAACATATTGGTTGTTTTCTTTATGTGAGCGGCTATGTGTGATTTAGAAGGTAGTTATACCTCTGTGAGTAAGTTTGTGGGATAGAAATTACTTGTATGTAAATGTCTTTGAATATGATAAGACTTGTTCAAATTATTATATTGATAACAAAGGTAGGAGAGTAGAAGACTCTAGAAAATCTATGAATTAGTTTGATAATTCCTTTGCAAAGAATCAATGCTTATAGACTTGAAATACCATTATTTACTTCAATCCATTCAAGTTATCTATACATGCTATTAATTCACTAACAACATGTGCAAGTGTATGAATGTTATACACATAGAATTTGCTATTATGAACAAATAGGTACTTTGGAGATAACAAAGTCTCTTCAAATGAGTAGACGATAACCTTGAGGTAAAACTGGTTACAAAGAGGTATGAAACTTTCTTATGTAATTTGATCATTGGGACAATGATTCTTTTAAGGGGGAAAGGATGCCACAAACCTTAATTTTCAATAGTTAATTATGAATTTAAATATTATTATTTAATTGATTGTCGACAAATTTCAACTCATGTGTGTGACATGATTTATCTCACTCTCTCAACGAAGAGAGAGAGTATCATCAAGGCAGAGAGCATATAGCCGATTGACAACGACTTGTGCTGAAGGAACTTGTGCACACACCACTTAGTCAAATGGGTCTTTGCATAAATAAATGTATTTAATTTTTGAATAATTATTTGAATGATAGACATAAGTAAATATTAGTGGCAAATAAATTTATGCAAATTACAAAATTAGAATATACATGCATTTTCAATTAATATCTTTTGAAAATATTCTTTTATCCTTCATTATTAATTGTGTAAGTGTTTTCTATTTTAAGCCACATGCAAGAAGTGGTGGTTATTCACCTTTTTGAGGGAATCTTGGAAAATCTTCTTTGCTACATCTGATACTAACTTTGAGGAAGGATAAAATTATAATGATGGTGGGTGAGTGAAGTTATGGTGTATTAATTACCTTATCTATTTTATATTTTGTAACAGAGGAAAGAGAACAGTAATCTATAAAACCAGAAATGAGAAAAGTTTAAAAACATAGTATTATGTGAGAAGAAGGGGGGAATTTGGAATTTTTTCCTTCATAGGATGGTGAGTAGAAGGAGACCTTTTAAATCTAAAAATGAAAATAATGTAGAGAACTTCTGGGGAATTCTTCTAGAAAAGAAGAAGGAAAACTTTAACCTCATTCTAGAGTTGCCACATTAATCCTTTGAAGAACATAAAATGGAATGGTTGCACTACTCTGAGAAGTAGTGTGGTGTGTATGAAGCTCAAATGGAATGAAGAGGTGGTGCAGTCACGGTCAGAGGGTTTACAGAATGAACTATCCAAACCATGCAGCTAAAGTAAACACAATAGAAACAAAACAAATATAGAATGCAATGGAATATTCAAATGTTTAATATATCATACATTCATAATGTTTATATTCCAACAATATGCGAGCTACAATCAAAGGGCTCACATGCTTGCTTTCCAGGTTACAACATATATGCAAGATATGGCATTGAAGTGCCTTCCAGAAAGGAAATCTATATTTCTAAACTATCTAAATCATATCATAGAACTATTGACTTCCTAATACATCTTAGAGATCTATATATATCATCTCTAAGTGATGCAGAGTGCACAGTGAAAATGCTTCTAAACAGGGGTGAATACCCATCAAAACCCACATTTCAGACATTCTACACTATCAGCGAGACATAATACCATCGGCGAGCTTAAAAACTATTGTGCCGACATACCGATCACCCCGTGACACCTTCAAACCATCCTCAGTCGGTCAGACTTACTCCGTTGGCCACCTTGCAACCTATCACTCCGACCGTTGTAGTCACGCCGACGTGAGGTCCAACAACTCTGACTATTGGCAAGAACAATACCATCTGTCGTCTTCGATCTTATCTCTCTGATCTCACAACTCTCCTCGATGGATGACTCTTCGTTACTCGCCTGTCGGCAAGACTTACTTCATCGGCGGGATCTTTTAATCTCCTTTCGATGCGCTGATGGGATTCAACTTAGTATATGCTTGGCTTGACTTGCTATTATCGGTGGACTAAAGTTTCTTTACCCTGATTTCACCGTTACAACTGGTCACCATTTGTATCTGATGAAAGATACATTCTCAAGATACATTCTCAACATACTTTTGCAATATGCATTCACAATGTACATTCGGTGAAACGATACGAAACTTACGCCGATGCACCGATGAACTAACCTGTCGGTAACACTTCTCTCTTATCACCCTGATATGCCACAATCAACAAGATCACCACTATTGGCTCAACATCACATTATCTACCTGATGGTGTTGTCACTTTGATATAAATCACAAACATCAAACAACTTATACATAAACAACAAAAACTCAACAGAACAGAAAATGATCTACTCCTAAGGAAGTCATTCCACTAATTTCGAAGAAATCTCAACTAGTGGAATGCTTCTGATCTACATCTCTGCAATACAACCAAACAAAACTTTTTATTCCTTCTTCTCAGAAAATATACATACAACAATCTTCTCTGCCTCTGTGTCCCTTCTTCTTCTCTCCCTCTCTGTCTATGTTTGTTAACGAACACAGACTGACTATATAGACTCATGTCGGCAGTTACATAAGTTGTAAGGTGAATCATCCTACAACCACTTCTGCCATTCAGTTACACCCATTTAGTTTAGTTACAATCTTTCATGACACGTATACAAACTCAATGTTGTGCCGTTACGCAGCCAACTATGATTCAATATGGCACTAAGGCCTTACAAACATGACACTCTGGACATAATAGAATATGCATGGAATCTTCCTGATTCTTAGGTCTCGAGGTGCTCTTGCACCATACAACCAACCAACAAAGATTTCTAAGTCCCTTGGAAATGTATTTGCAAAATAAAACTACCTTTTCCTGCATCTTTGTCTGGCTTCATCTTTCACTCTATCTCTTCAGCTTCAGGCTTCAAATCTTAACATCAATGGAATAATGACCAACCAACCAACAATGGCAAACTACCATCAACATTTTAGAGCATTGTCAGGCTCCTTCTACTCCTCACAATGGAGTACTCTCAGACTGATCAAAGCTTCAGTGACTACAACACAATGCTCAATCAGATGTCCATCCTACACACTGCTACAGACCCATTCCTCTCTTCCAACTACAGATCCTGGAGATGCACTACCACTCTTTCTCGCAGTGACTTCACTTTGCACCCTCTTCCAACCAAATCTCTATTGGTGAATGGTCTTGACAGACCTCATCATTGTCTGCCCACACACTATAGGAATCCTATTCCTCCTCGCAACTAGATGGCACAAGCATCTACTACAGTCTAGCAACTATTGTCAGACTTCAAAATACTTTCCATGATCTCTGTTTTCAAAATGGTCACCAACCAAACATTTTGTTTCAACTCTTCATCGGCCTTCTTAGTGACAGAAAGCGAATACACAATTGCCTAGACCTTTCGCCAGCTCTGATACCAATTTAATGTAGAGTGCACAGTGAAAATTCTTCTAAATAGGGGTGAATACCCATCAAAACCCACAATTTAGCCATTCTACACTATCGGTGAGACATCATACCATCGGCGAGCTTAAAAACTATTGTGCCGACATACCGATCACCCTGATGACCCCTTCAAACCATCCTTAGTTGGTCAAACTTACTCCGTTGGCCACCTTGCAACCTATCACTCCAATTGTTGTAGTCACGCTGACGTGAGGTCCAACAACTCTGAATATCGGCAAGAACAATACCATCGGTCATCTTCAACCTTATCTCTCTAATCTCATAACTCTCCCCGATGGATGACTCTTCGTTACTCACCTTTCGGCAAGACTTACTTCGTCGGCAGGATCTTTTAATCTCCTTCCGATGCGCCGATGGGCTTCAACTTAGTATATTCTTGGCTTGACTTGCTATTACCAATGGACTAAAGTTTCTTTACCCTGATTTCACCGTTATGACTGGTCACCATTTGTATCCGACGAAAGATACATTCTCAACATACTTTTGTGATATGCATTCGCAATGTACATTCGGTGAAATGATACGAAACTTACGCTGATACATCGATGAACTAACCCGTCAGTAACACTTCTCTCTTATCACCCTGATATGCCACAATCAGCAAGATCACCACTGTCAGCTTAACATCACATTATCTACCCGATGGTGTTGTCACTCTGATATAACTTGCAAACATTGAACAACTTATATAGAAACAACAAAAACTCAACAGTTAGGAAAATGATCTACTCCTAAGGAAGTCATTCCACTTATTTCAAAGAAATCTCAACCAGTGGAATGCTTCTGATCTACATCTCTGTAATTAAACCAAATAGAACTTTTTATTCCTTCTTCTTAGAAAATATACATACAACAATCTTCTCTGCCTTTGTGTCCCTTCTTCTTCTCTCCCTCTTTGTCTATGTCTGTTAACGAACACAGACCGACTATATAGACTCATGTCTGTAGTTACATAAGTTGGAAGGTGAATCACCCTACAACCACTTCTGCCATTTAGTTACACCCATTCAGTTCGGTTACAATCTTTCATGACATGTATACAGACTCAATGTTGTGTTGTTACTTGACCAACTATGATTTAATATGGCGCTAAGGCCTTACAAACATGACACTCTAGACAGAACAAAATATGCATGGAATCCTCCTGATTTTTAGGTCTCGAGGTGCTCCTGCATCACCAAGCTCCAAGAATCCCCCGCGTCAGCCACAAGAGATTACAAACTCTAATGAAATGATGAAGTGTGTAGAAACAAGTAGGTCGACTTACAACATCTAGTAATGCTCTACAAATGCATGAATCAAGGTGCAGACCTCAAGGAAGGTCTGTCTGATCCACATGTGCCTTGTATGATGTTCTATTTATCTCCACAAGTCACAGAAGTGCTCCACGAACCTTCTCCTTCAACTGACCGTCTGAATGCTCTGCTCTGTGAAAGCTGATTATCTTCTGATAGTGATAGCTTTTAGTAGACAAGTCCAAATGACTTGAAATTTGGATATGATGTAGATGATGATATGTAGATGCTAAGTCCTACTCTACGAGCTCTGATACGAAGATGCGGTAAAATGTGGTACAAAATGTTGAAACTACAACTAACTGAACTGAACTAAAAATGCAAGAAAGAAAGAATGCAAATGTTTTTGGTTGATGCAAGATTGCTCTACAACCTAGGATGTTTTTGCATCAGACACCTAGGGTTATTGAAAAGTGAGTCTCTCACTTTGCTAGGGCTAGAGGAAAACCAAGGCAGTCTACCTCAGCTTGAGAAATCCAAGTTGAGTCTTCTTCCACTCTGCCTTTCCACTTGATTAGATATTCATTGTATTGCTTGCCTTTGGTATCACATCCAACTCTACTATCCAAGATGTCCTCTATCTACTCTAGTTGTTGCTATGGTAACTGATTCTTCAAACTATCTTCAATGCTGTCACTTGATTCTCCTTCATGATTGATGCAGGAGCATCCAGTGGTGTAAGGGCAATCTTGCATCACCAAAAAAAAGATGTGTTTCAAAATTGTTAATGTTCTTTCCATTTCTTTTCAAAATTTGTGGTTCTGGTTCCATAATCGCTTGAATAATGATGTAGAACTTTCAGTTTTTCCAAACTACTAAAAATAACAACCTGTTATTTTTGAAAAGTTTACATTTGGGCACAGATTGAAGTGAAAATTTACAGGAAGATTCGTAACTGAAAAATAAGACTTTTGGTGAAGGAATCACGCAAAGATCATTTGCGAGTTGAAAGATATTAAAGTTTATGTTTCCTAAAAAACACCTGAACATTATTCAAACTCAGGTTTGAGGCACTAAATAGCCTCGTAAGGGCCCAAAAATGGATAGAACTAGCAAAGCTAGTTCTTAGCGCGTAGAGCACTCTGCGAGCTTTCTGACACATAAAATGGTTCGTCAATCAGACACCCGAATCAAAAGTTATGGCTCCCGGAAGTTGACCTATTTTTGGAGGGAGATGTAAATTTTGAAATTAGGTTGTTGGCAGCCAAAAAGGCTATTAATAACCATTTTGGGAACCTAGGGCAGTAGGAGAGTAAGGGGGAAAGTGTAGAGTCAAGAATAAGCCAGAAAATAGAAACCCTAGCAGATTTGGGGTTACATATGGCAGATGATTCCAGAGTCTTGGGGGGGAAAGATGTAATGTGTTGCAGCCTGTGGAGGGTTGATTTCTCTAATTGTATTTGAGCTTCTGTAATGTAATAAGTTGTCCAAATCAATAAAGAAAGTTCTATTTCCTATGTGCAATTTCTGTTGTTGCATGTTTTATGATTTACTCTCTTCATCAAGTGGTATCAGAGCAAGGGTTCTTGAGTGTGTAGATAGATCACCAACCATGAGATAATTTGCACTAGGACCTGAGGTTGTGGGTTTGCTGCGGAGATCAAGATGCCTCCATGAAGAAATCGTATTGGGAGGAATGCTTTGATGGAAGAGGGTTTTAGAGCCCTGCGAAGACAAATTGATGCATTGCAAGAGGAGCTATGAAGAGGGTTTGAGCCAAGAACAAGAGAAGAAAATGAGGATGAAGCAGAAGAGGAGCTATCTAAGGAAGAACAAGAAGCTGTAGGAGATCCTGCAGAAGTTAGGTTGTTGAGGGCCATTTCTAAGATTCGAAAGAGGCCCAAGATTGAAGTTTCTACATATTCTGGAGATTTGAATCTAGAACAGCTTATTGATTGGATCAATGACATGGAGGAATATTTTGAGTATGAAGATGTGGAAGACCCAGATCGGGTCAAGTTTGCAAAAACAAAATTGAAGGGCCATGCCAGTATTTGGTGGAAGGAGGTCTAGTTAGAGAGGAATAGAAGAGGAAAAGGAAAGATCACCAGATGGGATCGGATGGTGGAGAAACTAAAGAAGCAATTCATTCCTGTGGACTATGAGATGGAGTTGTTGAAGAAGCTACAAGGATTGAAGCAAGGCAACAAGTCTGTTAAGGAGTATACAAAAGAGTTTTATAAGATTACTATCAGAACCGGTCATGCAAAGGCCTATAAGGAGAAGGTAGCCCGTTACATTAATGGGTTGAGGCCAAGTATTCAAGAGGAGTTGAGCCTGGTCAGAATGACCACCATAGAAGATCCATACCAGTTTACCTTGAAGGTGGAAGAGAAGCTGAATAAAAGATTTGACAACAAGCAAAGGGGAAGAGGTCAAGGTGGAAGGACTGGCGAAAGACCCTATGGGGGCTAAAATGAAGATTCAAAGAAAAGTGAAGAAGCTAGAACCAGTTGAAATCATAGATGAGATAATACCTACCGCCCTCGTGACTAGAACAATGGTGAGCAAAAAGGAAGAGGAAGAGGCAGACCTGGGCAAGGACCTGGAAGAGGAGGTTTCAGAGGAACCTATTTCCAATGTGGAGAAGAAGGACATCGAGCATATGAGTGTCCACAACATCAAGGAAGGACAAATAGAAGACTTGAAGGTAATGCACGAGTTGCACATGTCGATGAAGATGTGTAATCTGAGCGCTCTGAAGATGCTGAAAGGGGAGAAACCCTAGTTGTCAGAAGAACTTTGTTGAATGAGGAGAAAGAACCCAATCAGAGGAAGAGTTTATTCCGCACAAGGTGCAAATGTGAAGGTAAGTGCTATAATATTATTATTGACAGTGGAAGCACTGATAATCTTGTTTCAAAGGAGATGGTTGACAAGAAGAAAGCATCTACATCCATATCGGATTGCATGGTTGTAGAAGGACCATAGAGCTTTGGTCAATGAACAGTGTTTAGTGAAGTCCAAGATTAGTGACTACCATGATGAGGTGCTATGTGACATCATACCGATGGATGCATGTCATATGTTATTGGGGAGGCCATGGCAGTATGATAGGAGCGCTGTCCATGATGGTCGTGCAAACACATACTCCCTAACAAAGGATAGAGTTCGTCATAAGTTGAAGCCCTTGAAGGAGGTGGAAGAAAAGGTATGTAGTATTGCTAGAATTTGCTTGGTAGATGGTAGAAATTATTTGGAGGGTATGAAGCATGAGCGTCATTGCTTTGCATTGATTCCTAAGATTAGTCAAGAGAAATGTGAAGATGTACTAGCAGAAGTCTCAGAAATGTTGGAAGAATTTCAAGATATTATCTCTAATAATGTAACAAAAGGTTTACCACCAATGAGGAAGATAAGTCATCAAATGGATTTGATACCAGGAGCCAGTTTGCCAAATAAGGCAACCCATAGAATGACTCCAGCAGAGAGTGAAGAGTTGAACAGACAAGTTTAGAAGTTGTTGAGGAAGGGATTGATAAGAGAGAGCCTAAGTCCATGTGTGGTACCTGCAGTACTAGCACCAAAGAAAGATGGAGAGTGGAGAATGTGTACAGACTCTTGAGCCATCAATAAGATCATGATCAAGTACAGATTTCCATTGCCTAGAATTGATGACATAATGGACTATTTGAGTGGATCCAAGTACTTCACAAAGGTTTACCTGAAGAGTGGGTATCACCAGATCCGTATTAGAGAAGGAGACGAGTGGAAGACAATCGTCAAGACAAAGGAAGGTTTGTATGAGTGGTTAGTCATGCTATTTGGGCTTACCAATGCACCGAGCACATTCATGCGGCTCATGAATGAGGTATTGAAATTTTTTTTGGGAAGTTTTGTTATTGTTTATTTAGATGATATTTTGATTTTTAGTAAGACTTGGGATGAGCATATGATGCATATCAGAAGACTTTTTGAGAAGCTGAGGGAGGAGAAGCTGTTGATCAATATGAAGAAATGTAGTTTTGCAAAGAAGGAGTTAGTATATCTAGGATTTGTTGTCTCAGAGGAAGGTCTTAAGATGGACCCAGAGAGGGTGAGGGCTATCATTGAATGGTCTACACCAAGGAGTGCTTCTGATGTAAGATCTTTTCATGGTTTGGCAAGTTTTTATAGAAAGTTTATCAGGAATTTTAGTAGCATTTGTGCACCCCTAACTGAGACAATGAGAGGGGATAGAAAAGAGTTTAGATGGACTAAAGGAGCGGATAGAAACTTTGATACAGTGAAGTAGAAAGTCATAGAGCAACCTATTTTTGCACTTCCAGATTTCAATATGGTATTTTAGGTAGATTGTAATGCTAGTGGCAGTGCTATAGGAGCTCTTTTGAGCCAAGAAGGTAAGCCCATTGCCTATTTTAGTGAGAAGATTAATGATGCCAAGAAAAAGTATTCTATTTATGATCAAGAGTTTTATGCAATAGTTCAGACTTTGAAGAAATGGAGACATTATTTGTTGCCAAAGGAGTTTGTTTTATATACTGATCATTAGGCTTTGCAGTATCTTAATAGTCAAGGAAAGTTGAACCAGAAGCACTTAAAATGGTTTGAATTTTTGTAGAGCTATACTTTTGTTTTGAAGCACAGGAGTGGGAAGTCCAACAGAGTTGCGGATGCCTTGCGCAGAAGGCAAAATTTGTTGACAGAAATGAAGATAGAGGTTGTTGGGTTCGATGAGCTCAAAAGTTTGTATCCTAAAGATACAGATTTTGTAGAGGCCTGGAAAGTTTGTTTGGAACCTGTTACTTTGGACAGGACAAAATGGTTGGATTTCATAATCTAAGATGGCATGTTGTTTAGAGGAAGCCAGTTGTGCATTCCAAGGAGTTCCATGAGAGAGAATCTAATTAAGGAGAAGCATAGTGGAGGATTGGTTGGACACTTTGGTCGAGATAAGACCATTGCTATTGTTGGTGAAAATTATTATTGGCCATAGTTGCAACAAGATGTGAGAAAATTTGTGTAGAGTTGCAGAGTATGTCAGATGACAAAAGGAGCAAGTTAGAATACAGGTCTATATCAGCCACTACCTGTACCAGAGAAGCCATGGGATGATATTAGTATGGATTTTGTTCTTGGTTTACCAAGGACACAGAGAGGACATGATTCCTTTTTGTGGTGGTGGATAGATTCTCAAAGATGGCACATTTCATTCCTTGCAAGAAGACTAATGATGCTGTTCATATTGCTGAATTATTTTTCAGGGAGGTGGTGAGATTACACGGTCTACCAAAGGGCATAGTTTCAGATCAAGATACCAAGTTTGTTGGTTATTTCTGGAGGACATTGTGGAAGAAGTTGAAGATGGATTTGAAGTTTAGTTCTGCACACCATCCATAGACTGATGGACAGACAAAAGTGGTGAATAGGAGTTTGGGTAACCTGCTACGATGCTTAGTAGGAGATAAGCCCAAGGGATGGGATTTAATTTTACCACAGAGAGAATTTGCTTACAACAATTCTGTCAATAGGAGTACTAGTAAATCACCATTCTAGATTTTATATGGGAATAGTCTAAGAAATACTTCAGAGTTAAGGAATCTAGACAAAGGAGAAAAGACAAGTGCCGAGGCTGAAGACTTTGCAGAACACATGAAGAATTTGCATGAAGAGGTTAAAAAGCACATTAATAAGATGAATATTTAGTACAAGGCTAAGGCAGATCAGAAGAGGAGATATAAGGAATTCCACGTAGGAGATGAAGTCATAGTTCACTTGAGAAAAGAAAGGTTCCCAATTGGAACATACAATAAGATGAAAATGAAGAAATTTAGACCATGCAGAATTTTGAAGAAACATGATTCAGGAAATGCATATGAGGCAGAGCTGCTGAGTGGGATCAACATTTCCCCTATTTTCAACATTGCTGATTTATTAGAATATCATGAAGGTGGAACAGAGGATGGACCAACAGAAGAACAATGGAGTATTCTGGCATCTACTTCAACAGAGGAGATAGAAGAGATCTTGGATAGCTGTGTGGGAAGTACTCAGAACCAAAAATATGAAGAATACCTGGTGAAATGGAAAGGAAGGCCTGTTGAAGATTCTTCTTGGTTGCCTAAGGTAGAGGTTGACCGTTTGGGTTTTCCTCACACAAACACCTGAGACGTGATAGGGTCACTTCTCAAATTACCCTAGGTGTCTGATGCAGGAGCATCCAGTGGTGTAAGGGCAATCTTGCATCACCCAAAAAATGATGTGTTTCAAAATTGTTGATGTTCTTTCCATTTATTTTCAAAATTTGTGGTTCTAGCTCCATAATCGTTTGAATAATGATGTAGAACTTTCAGTTTTTCCAAACTGCTAAAAATAGCAACCTGCTATTTTTGGAATGTTTGCATTTGGACACGGATTGAAGTGAAAATTTATAGGAAGCTTTGTAAATGAAAAATAAGACCTTTGGCGAAGGAATCACGCAAAGATCATTTGCGAGTTGAAAGATATTAAAGTTTCTATTTCCCAAAAAATGCCTGAAAATTATTCAAACTTAGGTTTGAGGCACTAAACAGCTCTGTATGGTCCCGAAAATGGCTAGAACTGGTAGAGCATGTTTTTAGCGCATAGAGCACTTCGCGAGATTTCTGACACATAAAACAGTTCGTCAATCAGACACCTAGATCAAAAGTTATGGCTCCCAGAAGTTGATCTATTTTTGGAGGGAGATGCAAATTTTGAAATCAGGTTGTTGGCCGCTAAAAAGGCTATTAATAACCATTTTTGGGAACCCTGGGTAGTAGGAGAGTTAAGCAGGAAAGTGTAGAGTCAAGAATAGGCAGGAAAACATAAACCCTAGCAGATTTGGGGTTACATATGCCAGATGATTCCAGAGTCTTGGGGGGGAGTTGTAAGGTGTTGCAACCTGTGGAGGGTTGATTCCTCTAATTGTATTTGAGCTTTTGTAATTTAATAAGTTGTCCAAATCCATAAAGAAATTTCTATTTCCTGTGTGCAATTTTTGTTGTTGTATGTTTTATGATTTACCCCCTTCATCAATGATACTGATATAGGTTTGCAATGTTGAATATAGGCGATATACCCAATGTCTCTGGTAGCTCCACTTCATATGCATTTCCCGAATCAAATTTCTTGAGTATCTTACATGGTCCAAACTTCTTCATCTTCAATTTGTTGTATGTGCCTATTGGAAATATCTCTTTTCTCACATATACCATTACTTCATCTCCAACTAAAAATTCTTTGTGTCTCCTCTTCTCATCTGCTTGCTCCTTATACTTGCTATTCATCTCCTCCAAATGTTTCTTGACCTGATTATGCACTATCTCCATGTATTCTGTGAATTCTTCTACCTCTACACTTCTCTTGTTCTCCATGCTGATGTCTCTCAACTCTGCAATTCCTCTTAGTTTCATTCTTGTCACAACCTCAAATGGCATCTTCCCTGTACTCCTATTCACTAAATTATTGTATGCAAACTCTACTTGTGGTAGAATTAGATCCCAATTTCCTATCTTGTCTCCTACCAAACATCTCAATAAGTTACCCAAACTCCTATTTACCACTTTTGTTTGTCCATCTGTTTGTGGATGAAATGCTAAACTAAACTTTAGGTCTATCTTCATCTTCTTCCACAATATTCTCCAAAGTATCCAATGCATCTTGTATCCCTATAGGAAATTATACTCTTAGGTAATCCATGCAATCTCATAATCTCCTTGAAAAATATGTCAGCAACATGCACTACATCATTTGTCTTCTTACAAGGTATGAAATGTGCCATCTTTAAAAATCTATCCACCACTACAAATATAGAATCATGTCCTCTCCGTGTTCTTAGCAATCCTAATATGAAATCCATGCTTATGTCTTACCAAGGTCTCTTCGGTACTATTAAAGATTTGTACAATCTAGTATTCTGACTATTCTCTTTTGCAACTTGACATACTCTACAACTCTGCACAAAATTCCTTACATCCTTATATATCTAAGGCTAAAAATAATGTTCACTTACCAAAGCCACTGTCTTGTCAATTCCAAAATGTCCTGCCAATCCACCACTATGCTTCTCTTTGGTCAAATTGTCTCTCATTGAACTCCTAGGTATACACAACTTTCCCTTCAACAACATATCTTATTGAATGAAACAGTCTAACCACTTACTTCAATCTATCACAATAGGTTCCTTATATGCTTTCTATGGTTCTACAAAATCAAGATCTTCTTCATACATGTGCTTCAATTCTTCAAAACCTAATATTTCAATTCTCATCTCTATCAACAAATTTCTTCTTCTACTCAATGCATCTACAACTTTGTTTAACTTGCCACTCCTATGTTTCAATACAAATGTGTAACTTTGCAAGAACTCTACCCATCTCATCAACTTTCTTTGACTGTTCAAATATTGTAAAGCTTGGTGATCCGTATACAACACAAATTCCTTAGGCATTAAATAATGTCTCTACTTCTTCAAAGATTGAATTATGGCATAGAACTCCTAATCATAAACTAAATATCTTCTCCTTGCATCATTCAAGTTCTCACTGAAATATGTTATAGGTCTCTCTTCTTAACTTAACACTGCTCCTATTGCATTTCCACTTGCATCACAATCTACTTGAAATACCTTGTTGAAATCCGGTAATGCTAACACTGGCTGCTTTGTCACTTTCTACTTCAACAATTCAAAACTTTTATTTTCTCCTAATGTCCACTTAAAATCCTTTCTATCACCTCTCATTGTCTTTGTCATTAGTGTGTAGACTAAGCTAAAATTTTTGATGAACTTCCAGTAGAAACTAGCTAATCCATGAAATGATCTAACTTCTCCAATGCTTTTCAGTGTTGGCCACTCAACAATTTCTCTAACTTTCTCAGGGTCCATCTTCAATCCTTTCGCAGAAATCACAAATCCCAAATATACCAATTCTTCCTTCATGAAACTACACTTCTTAATGTTTATCAACAATTTCTCTTCTCTCAACCTCTACAATACTTGTCTAATATGTCATAAGTGTTCTTCTTTTTTCTTATTGAAAATCAAAATATCCTCCAAGTATACAATGACAAACTTACCCAAGAATTTCTTTAAAACCTCATTCATCAATCTCATGAAAGTACTCAGTGCATTTGTCAATCTAAAAGGCATCACTAAACATTCATACAATCCTTCATTTGTCTTAAATGTAGTCTTCCATTTATCCCCTTCTCTGATTCTAATATGATGGTATCCACTCTTCAAGTTTATCTTTGTGAAATACTTTTCTCCAATCAAACAGTCCAGAATGTCATCCATCCTTGGCAATGGAAATCTATTCTTAACTGTGATCTTATTGATTTCTCTAGAGTCTATACACATCCTCCATTCTCCATCTTTCTTCAGTGCTAGCACTACAGGTATTGAACATGGACTTAAGCTTTCTTTGATCAATCCTTTCCTCAACAATTCCTGTATCTATTTATTTAGCTCCGCATTCTCTGCCGGTCTCATTTGGTGTATTGCTTTGTTAGGCAAACTAGCTCCATGTATAAGGTCCATATGATGACTGATACTCTGGATTGGTGGCAATCCTTTAGGTACATTATCTGATATGATGCCTTTATACTCTGTCAACAATTTAGTTATCTCATTTGGCTGTGATTCTTCAGTCTCTGTACTTAGGGTTCCATGTTTCTTAGGAATCAAAGCAAAACACATGTTCTAATGTCTCAATCCATCCAGAAATTTTCTTCCATGTACCAAACAGATTTTAGCATTCCCACATACTTCACTCTTAGGCTCATCTTCCAAAGGTATCAAGGTAATTTTCTTTCCATTAGATGTTATAGTATAAGTATTCTTTCTCCCATCATGTATAACTTTTCCATCATACTGCCACGGTCTACCCAACAATATATGACATACATCCATCAACATATTATCACACAATACTTCATCATGATAAGATCCTATATTAAATTTTACCAAACATTGTTCACTCACTAGTACCTTGTAATCATCCTGAATCCATGCTATCTTGTAGGGCTTAGGGTGTTTCAATCTCTCCAAGTTTAGCTTAGTCACCATCTCCTTTGAAACTAAATTATCAGTACTGCCACTATTAATGATCATCTTACAACATTTACCTCCTAATTTACATCTGGTATGGAACAAACGTTTCCTCTGTAGTGGTTCCTCAGTTGTCTCTACTTGAAATAATCCTCTCCTAATGACTAGTGATTCTCCTTTCTCTAGTTTTCCAACTGAACTAGGTGATCCAACAGGTTCTTCTACATAAGCTGCTCTTGCACTATTCTTTGTCTTCTTGCTTGTACTTCTCTGATGACATTCAAATGATCTATTTCCTTCACCTCCAGACTTAAAACAAGTTCCTCTAAATGTTCTCTTATCAAACCCTCTTTCATCTCTCCTATACCCTTCATTGCGGTAAGAATTATGATTCCCTCTATGATAGAACTTTTTGTCATCTCTCCGATATGAATTGTCATCTCTATCTTCCTTCTTGAATGGACTATCTTGTTTATTCTACTCTGCATATGATCTTTCTCCTCCAAAATAAGCTCTACCTCTTTGAAATTTATCTCCTCTTCCTCTCTGTCTTTGCTCATGTTTCTTATTCAACTTTTCTTCAACTTTCAAGGCAAACTGATATGCTTCTTCTATTGTTGTTATCCTTACCAGACTGAGTTCTTCTTGAATATTCAATCTCAATCCATTTATGTATCTTGCTACTTTCTCCTTGATTGCTTCACTATGTCTAGTCCTTATGATCATCTTATGAAATTATTCAGTATACTCCACATATTTCTCCTTTTATTTCAGGTTTTGCAGTCTCATCAACAGTTCTAACTCATAGTTAGCAGTTATAAACTAATTTTTTGACTTTGTCACCATTCTATCCCATTTTATGATATTTTTTTCCTCTTCTATTCCTATCCAACTGAACTTCTTTCCACCAAATAGCAACATGTTCTTTTAACTTAGTCTTTGCAAATCTCACTTTCTCTGGATCTTCAATTTCTTCATATTCAAAGTATTCCTCGAAGTCATTTATCCAATCAATCAATTCTTCTGGATTCAAATTTCTAGTGTAATTCGGTACTTCCACTCTAGGTCTCTTTCCAATCTTCAAAATAGATTTCAACATCTTCACCTGATCTAATTCTTCTTCTAGGGTTTCTTCATTTTCATCTGCAGATTGAAATTCTTCATCATCACTTTCAACATCATGTCTAGGGGTTAGTACTCTTCTTCTATCTTCTTCTATAGCATCCAGTCTAACTTTCATTATTTTCATCATCTCCATCATTTCTTTCATTCTTCCAGCAATAGTGCCCATAACATGCATCCTCCTTAGTAGCATCTCTTCCTAGGATCCGGTGTAACTACCTCAATTCAGTGATCTGACTACAAGGTAGCAATTGCCTCACAATTGACACTCTATTGACAAACACAAGTAGACTACCTCAAGTTGGAGATCGGTTCACCACAAGATCTTCTAAGATGCCTTCACTTCCCAAAGGATTCAAAACTTCGCTCTAATACCACTTGGTGTAGTCATGGTCG
Source organism: Cunninghamia lanceolata (assembly GCA_027924645.1). Lineage (NCBI taxonomy): Eukaryota > Viridiplantae > Streptophyta > Pinopsida > Cupressales > Cupressaceae > Cunninghamia > Cunninghamia lanceolata. Next base: position 3,356,856 of record BSBN01000378.1, on the reverse strand, counting down.
GAGGGTTCACAGAATGAACTATCCAAACCATGCAACTAGAGTAAACATGAAAGAAACAACACAAATATAGAATGCAATGGAAGATTTAAATGCTCAATATATCATATATTTAGAATGCTTATATGTCAGCAATATGTGGGCTACAATTAAGGGGCTCACATGCCTACTTTCTGGGTTACAACAGATATGCAAGATATGACATTGAAGTGCCTTTTGGAAAGGAAATCTATATTTCTAAACTATCTAAATCATACCATAGAACTACTAAATTCCTAATACATCTTAGAGATCTATATATATCATCTCCAAGATCCAAGAATCCTTCCATTGGCCACAAGAGATTACAAACTCCAATGAAATGATGAAGCATGTAGAAATAAGTAGGTCAGCCTACAACATTTGTTAATGCTCCTTAAATTCATGAATCAAGGTGTAGACCTCAAGGAAGGTTTATCTAATCCATATGTGCCATGTATGATGTTCCATTTAGCTCTACAAGTCACTAAAGTGCTCCGTAAACCTTCTCCTTCAACTAACTGTCTAAATACTCTGCACTGTGAAAGCTGATGATCTTTTGATAGTGATAAGTTTTAGTAGACAAGTCCAAATGACTTGAAATTTGGATATGATGTAGATGATGATATGTAGATGCTAAGTCCTACTCCATGAGCTTTGCTATGAAGATGCAGAGAAATGCGGTACAAAATGCTGAAAATGCAACTGATTGAACTGAACTAAAAATGCAAGAAAGAAAGAATACAAATGTTTTTGGTTGATGCAAGATTACTCTGCAACCTAGGATACTCCTGCATCAAGAGGAGTTGCAAGTATGTATACTTTGGTCACCAGTTCATACCATATCATTTCTTGTAAAACATGTCTTATTAAATGAGTATACAAGAAACCCATAGCCGTATTTGCTTATAGTAATTTAGCTACATATATAACTACCAAATTGTTTTATGATTGTTAAACAATTTTTCTTCCATACAAAGTTTAAATGAATAGCTTGCACCATGTTTTTATATTGGCATTTATATTTGATCAATGCCTCCATTGTTAGACCTTGCGCCATGCTTATGCCTAAAAGTTTCTCATATTATGAGCAACTCTACTATCCTTCTATTTTGTACCACATCCTCTGTCAATAGTTTATGAGATTTTAAATTAGTCTTCATATCTTGTAAATGCCACCAAATGGCATATTATTTGCTTGAAACTTTGGACTTTTCAATAACCAATTTGTATATATATCCTGTAGTCTTTTCAATCCATGAGACCGCTATCTCTTTGAGGTATTTTGTCAATGGTTTAGGTGCTTGCACATGCTTCTTATTTTTATATCATTTTCTTTGATATATGCCCTTACCCTCTTCCAACTCAAGTTTGAGCTTAGATTCGGTGAACGCTGGCAGAGATAGAGGAGTTAGTCATACATCCATTTTGTGCATACCATGCAATCAATTGTAGCCGTAATGCAACAAGGGTTACTCATATGACTGAGGTATGTATATGTATAGCTTCATCTTCACCTGCATGGGCATATTTGTACATATCCTACAATCATTGCATTCCATGTGAAGACATCCCTTTAAGTCATTCTGTCAAACAACTCATGTGCCTTGTCTGTGCTTCCAATTTTTGCATATATGTCTTCAGAGCTTTTCCAACTATAATTTTAGACAAAAATTTGCCTTCTTCCGAGCCTCGAAGGTTATCCATACCCTGTTCCAAATCTCCAAGGAGCACGCTGGCAAAGGATACGAATCTAGTCTACACTTACCTTCGATCCATTTTGTCAAACAGTTCTTGTGCTGTGTGCATGCGTTTACCTTTTGCTCAGCCTGGGGGTCACCTTCATTATTTCCTTATGGTAGATTTTCAAGTAAACCTTTTGCATTATGTATGATCCGCATTAAATGCATAAGCTTACCCAATGATTTTTATAATATGAGTGTACGCCTTCCTTAGGAAATGGTTATGAAACCCACCTTTCATCTTTAGCTATACCTGTTGAAATCATTACTTAAATACATTGCATGCAATGCTTGAGTCCTTGTATTGGTTTATTAGGTAAAAGTTAGATATGTTTCTAAATCTTGTAATAGTTGGCTAGATAAGAGCCACCCAAGATATAGGACTTCATGAAAGAACAAGAGAGACAATATGAGAGAATAATAATTCTATTCTATCAATGAATGCAAAATTGTTCTTATGTTGTTATGTTACAATGTACATGAAGATCCTTGCTTATAAAGACAAGGATGTGAGCTAAGATGTTGTAATCATGTGACAAGTGTCTTTACTCTATGACATGTGAGATCTATAACACATGTGTAGGATAAGACAACTATAAGACAACTATCAACACCTAGCAATAACTAGACACAACTAGAAAAATCTAGAAAATCAGTTGTCTTAGGCCTCACTGATGAAAGTGACAATCCAAGATCTAGTGGAAACTAAAAATCATCAAGCTCTAAAGACAATGATAGGTTGACAACAGTTGTGCTATGACTGTCATCAAAGAGGAGAGATAACCCCTCAAATGTGTCCTACAAATCTACAAGATTGGATTCACAAAACAAATCTAAAATACTTGTCAAATGCTCACCCCACAAAGAGCTGTATCTAAAAGACAATAAGCATTCTACTGAACTGAAGCACTGAACTCTAAAGAAGGAGGTGGAGAAGATGGAAGTGTAGCACATGTCTCAAGAATTGATGAAGAGGCAAGAATACCAAGGTTCAAGTGACCAAACTTCTCCTCTATAATGTGATTCACACAAGTAGTGTGAATGTCAGCCAACGGATCTGAATCATCATCAGGAGAGAAACCATGAAAGGTGTATAGCCAAGATGTATGATCAACCACCCCAGTGGCAATCAACTCTATTCTCCCCAAGTCTCTGATAATAACCAACTCAAGTGTGAATTCCACTGTCTTCCCTGTACCATTGTGAGTAATTTGATATATGGAAAGAAGATTATTGGTCAAAGAAGGCACACAAAGTACATCATTGAAAGTACCTTCACCAATATCAATAGTTCCCTTCCTAATTACATTCATATATGTGTTATTACACATCACGATAGGTGGCATATCACACAACTCAAATGAAGAAAACATATCCATGGAAGAGGGCATATGATGAGAAGCACCTGAATCAAGAAGCCATTTACGAAATGTAGAAATTGTATTTGCACAAAGTGCTTTACCTTTATGTTTGGTTTCCTTAGCTTTCCTTGCATGACCTAATTTAGAAAGTTCTGGTTGTGTAGATGTAGGAGTAGAAGAAGAATTAGGAGATGAAAGTTTGTTTGTTTGAACAAGTTGCATCAACATGTCAATCTGTTTCTTAAAACAATTATGTTCATCATTCCGTGATTTCTTACAATAACCACATGTAGGCATCTCCTTCTTAGGTGGATTTTGTGCTTGATCTCTTTGTGGATTTTTCTTAGCTTTCTTTTGTTTTTTGTCAAAAGAACCTGACGCTTTCTATTCCTTAGGTTGTCCAGCCACCAAAGAATGAGTTTGCGATGGATTACCAATACCCATAGAAATAAGCTTCTATTGCTCATGCATTAACATCTTAGAAAAAGATGCAAATGGAGGCGTAGTTAAAGTAGATCCCATAGTTAACCTATGAGTGTGAAATCTAGAAACAAAAGCTGCATAATCATAACCAAGTTTATTCAACACATTGTAGATCAACTAGATGTCCTTTTTCTCAATACCACATGCTTTACATTGTGCTCTTAGATCATTAACCTTAGTTATGTAATCCTAGATGTTGCTAAAGTTCTTAGGATCAAGGATCATCAAGTCATTATCAATTTGATAGCCTTTAACTTCATCTATTGTACCATACAATGTTTTCAACTTATCCCAAGCATCATGTGAATTTGTGCATGCCTCGATTTGAAAAAAGAGATCTAGGGAAATGAAACTATGAAGATATCCAATAGCTTTTGTATGCTTAATCATCCATTTTGTCTTTTCCTTATCATCTGTGGATTTAGGTACCTTGTTTTCAACATATAAAGAATGCCCAAAATCCACTAGGGCATTGCATGCATGTTGACTCCAAGTTACATAGTTATAAGGTGTTAACAATGAAACCCTTGCTTTATCCATTATGTAGATGAAACAAAGAGCACAAGCAGCTATATCAAAGCACAAAATCAATCAAAACTATAATTGAAGCCCCCCCAAACCAAAACAACCACCAATTTCAACTCTTTTCCAATCAATGAGTGATATATACCCAAAGTGATTTTAAATTGAAAATTTGATATCTAAAGAAAAATCTAGAAAAATGGCATGGAAAGAATTGTAGAGTATAGAAATACCTTTCTAATGCCTATAAAAAGTTGAAATTCTGATAAAGTGGGTGAAAGTTGTGAGCTTGGGAGTGAAAAATATAAAATGTGGCTTCAAACAACTGTATCTGGTACCTGCAGCAAAATATCAGAAAACTACCTATACCATTGCGAAGTGCTCAGAACCAACTTTTCATCAATGTCTTCTTTGCCAATTTTTGATATTGTGGCGAAAAGTTATGGCTCCTGTAAAAAATGCCCTATTAGGGCTAGAAGGGGGCCAAAGGGGCCTTGTGTCACTGATGTCATTGTTGATGCATTAATGATGTCAGCAATCACAATATGCCATCTGTCGGTGAAATATTCTTTGCCTACCAAAAAATAAAAAAACTACCACCTTGCCTGCAAAACCACTAATTAGAAGATGAAAACTGCCGATCTGATCTTCGAAAACCACCCTTGAAAGGGTCAAAACCACTATTTGGTATGAAAAACTACTTTCTCATAGAAAAACCACTTGTGTTTATGAAATAACCGTTGGTTAACTGAGAAAGGGATAAAACCACCAGTACGTGTTTGAAACCGTAGTGTGAATGGCGGAAAACCGCTTTGTTTGGTTAAAACTCGCCGTTCTGAGTGTTGTTTAAGGGGAATATACCCCTAAAATATTCCTTTCACCAGTTTTAAGGGTGCCGACCTATGTTTTTAACCACTTGCAGGCTATTTTATTAGAATTTACCACTAACAGTTTTTGCTTACAAGTTTGCCAGAGATAAAATCTAAATTGACTGCTGACTGTTTTTCCTTGACCGCTGGCGGTTTTAACATTTATTGCCATTGTTTTGTTGGATCTTCATCTTTTTTAATTTCTTTGAGATTTATAAAAAATGTTTTAAAAACTTTTAAAAGGACAAAGCCTTGTTTATAAGGCTTGATGGGGCCTATGAGGCCGCCGACCGAGGTATTAACCCCGATGGTGAGCCTACCGGCCGGGGTTTTATCCCCGGCGGTAAGGCTGCTGATTGGGGATCTTTACCTCATGCCTACAAGCGCCCTTGCCATAGGTGTATGGGGCTGATAGGGTTCAAAACCCCGTTGATACCCTATGACACTTTAATTTATGTATATATATATATTTTTCACATAGTCTACAGAAAATTAAATATAACTAGTGATTAAAGAAAATACCCATTAGATAATAACTTGACAGAAATTCCCTGACATAGGGATGATTCTTGAAGAGATTCCCAAGATATGCCACCTGTAAAGGGAATATTTTGTTACACCCCATGTGTTTCTATCCATTTACTATTTACCTGGATTGGTTAATTTGTTTGAAAATTGAATGATTATGAATCTATGTAGCAATGTGAAAAGTGAATTTTGAATTAAATATATTTAGAAAAGTGAATTATGCAATGTGATGATTATTATTATGAAATGTATGAAGCATGTGATTATCTTGTGAATGGATAACTACTGTGATGGTGGTCTAAGTGGATGCAGGAACAGATTGTTCCTTTGGAAAGGAGGGGAAGTATCACTCAGGAGAAGGACTTGGTTTGGTAAACGTTGGAGAAAGCCTAAACTGAGCAAACACACACCACTATCCTATTGGTCTAGGTTAGGTCAGTCAGTGTGGGTAAAGGTAAGTAACCTATGGTATTTAGAGTGCTTATGTGGATATGGTTTTATGGATGTTTGGGTGAAGAATGTGATTTAACCTACATGTTGATTTAATTCTTCTTGATAAGTTTATAGTCATATAGATAAGGTTTTATTATGTATGGTTATAACTCATGCAAGTCCATGATATGTTCATACATAGGAGATGATACGAGCATGAGTGTACGTACGTAGATGTACCTACGCACACTCATGAGCATATTGCTCATAGTTATGAGGATATTGGATTGGACTATGACAAGTTAATGTCACTTGTGTGAATGTGGATTTCATGCCATCTGTGTTATGTGGATTTATGTCAACAATAGATTTGTGAGAAATAAGTCGAATGTGGTTTATGTATCGATGATATATATATATAATAATAATAATAATAAGTTATTTATCATTATAATCATATAATCATATTTACGTAATTATTATGTGTTTGGTGAAATGAGAATATTTGAATTTTATTATCGATAAGATATGTTTTAAAAAGTATATATATAACTTAAAGGTTATCCAACGCTGCCATAAAAGACACACAACCATAAATTAAAGGTATGCATATTAATCATAGCGCTGGTTTTAAGTGCTTATGTGTTGGATTTGAAGTTATATCTTATCAAACATATTTACTAAAGGCTTTTATATGCCTTTTGAAGCACTACCATGAAGCGCATATCTTATAATATTTATTATCATTTCATAGTTTATAAAACTATGACTCTTACGCATCTTTATTACTTAGTTTATAATTCCATGACTCTTGGCAGTGTATAACTAAGAGCACTGTTATCATTTCAAAGTATATTAAAAAATAAACTCATGAGTGGCGCTTTGACTTGGTCATAGCGTGGGATTAAATCTGAGGTAGTTATGTTTAAAAGGGAGTCTTCCTATGGGTTCCATCGTATGCATTGACTAATTCTTGTAACCAGTTTTGCTTGTAAATAGGAAACATGGTTGATTTTGTGTCACCTTTTTGAAGTGGTTTTAAACTTGTAGAAGTCTATTTTCCATATTTTGGCTGACTTGTTTCATAAGTGTCCTCTTATGTGTCATTTTCCATTGATTCTTTTGCCACCTCTAAATTTGTTTTGATGAAGGGGGAGTTGTGTCAACTTTGCAAGCTAAATTGTAGCCTAAGTTCTCTTGGTTTTCTTGTATAAAAAGGGGAGCTCTCTCATTCTATTACACACCAATTTTTCTAGCCAAGAGCTCAGTTATTCTGCTATTGCAATTATGAGTTGAGTGTTGTGAGATTTTTGTTATTTTATTGTGGATTGTGAGAGGAAGCATAGAGGTTTAGAGAGAGAGAGTTGATTTGCTTGGAAGGGAGATTTAGTTCGTTGGAAGGATCTTGAGCAAGGAATTTTTGTTGATCCATTAGAGCTAATATAATAGGCATGTGGAATTCTTATCCATTATGCATTTCTGTTTTAAAGGCTATATGTGTTTGTTTGTTATTGAGGAATGGATTGTTAGTTCATTTATTTGAGTGTTTACTTGTTTGTATAAAAGTATATATATCTCTAGTATGGGAAATATATTATGTATTGAGTGTGATATTAATCTCCATAGTAGAGATTTGTGTCAATAATGGATTTATGAATAATTATTAGATTGAGTATGAATAGTTATTTGTAAAATGGGAAAGAATAGTAAAACCGTATTTTGCAACTAGTATTCCTTCGACATATGTGTCATAGTAAAACTTGGGAATAGGTTAATTTAGTAAACCTGGAATAGATGAGTAGGGTTATGCCTGGGATTTGTTGATCCATGGGAGGGAATAACCTAGAATTGTTAGTAGGGTTATGCCTGGGATTTGTTGATCCATAGTAGGAAATAACCTAAATGTCTTTGCAAATCAAGCTTGAATGATGTGTGAGTGTGTGACGTCCAATCTGAGGTAGGGGTGATGAAACTTTGGCCAAAGTAGTGTAAACAACCAACGTTTACATTGTCAGTTCACTATGATCCAGGTTTACATTCTAGGAAGGGCAATCATGCTTGGGGTTGTAGCCACAATGTATGACAGTACTAGATATGTAGGACACAACATCAGCTCAGTATAGGCTATTCTCTGAGGTTACCATACCAATCCCTTCGTTGAAGGGTAGGGTCATTTACCAGTTTGGTAAATGTGCGGGGGACCGTAGTTAGTCCGTGGTTGGCAGAAAAGTGCTTGAGTGATGCTTCCCCTTATGCAGTTGGCAGCCAGGATTTGAAGATAGACAAAGTACAATTATGTATCTCTATTTTCAGCTAGCTTTTTGAAGCTTGTATGTGACTATTTTATGAAAAATTTGTATCGAGAAATATTCAATTCTCTTAATGAGGAAATGTAATTTGATTATGCAATGGGAGTTTGAAATATGTTTCAAATGTGCATCTTATCGAATGAATTCAAGGAAAAATTTTATAGTTTCCACTATCAGTATCCTGATCATTTTACTTTTGAGTTAAACTTAGTAAATCTTAGTTTGTAGAACAAGTGGCATGTTACATTTTCCCTGCTATCCGTATGGTGGGGAAAAGGAAAATTTCTTTGCCTTTCGCTACAACTTTGTCTGATTTAGGTGATTTGATAGTCGATCTATAGGTTTTTGGGCGTCTTGAGCATGATGGTAGGGTCTGATTTTGCCCAAATTGCTTCAAAATTGCAACTACATCTCGGATCAGGTATTCATTCCTCAAATTGAAAACCTCATAGATTTATCCTCCGATGTTCGATTTGGATGAAACAAAGGTGATCTCGACTATCTCGGACCTCCTGAACATAATGGTGTGCTTAGATTTGCAACAACATGCTCCAAAATAAACCTAGAATATAAGGCACAAAGAGGAAACCCTCAAAAATCTAGTTTTTCCATCGAGTCTTTCTGATTCTCTAGGTCATTGTTCGATGCAAGAGAAGAGCATACTCAATGATCAAGATCCACCATGGATTTGCATTCAAATCTCTCAATAATTTGGCTAACAAGAAGAGATTCCACCTAGAGACCTCTGATACCATGTAAGAGTTGGCTAGATAGGAGCCACCAAAGATCTAGGACTTCATGAAAGCACAAGAGAGACAATATGAGAGAATAATAAATTCTATTTATCAATGAATGCAAAATTGTTCTTATGTTGTTATGTTACAATGTACCTGAAGAGCCCTGCTTATAAAGACAAGGATGTGAGCTAAGATGTTGTAGTCATGTGACAAGTGTCTTAATCTTATGACATGTGACAACTATAGCACTTGTGTAGGATAAGACAACTATCAACACCTAGCAACAACTAAAATAACTAGAAACAACTAGAAACATCTAGAAGACTCACTAAGTTAGCTTAATATGTGAATTATGTGTGAGAATATTATTTAACTAATAAATAGTTAAATAATATGAATTAATCTCACAACAAGGGAAACTAGATAGGGAATATCCCTATTCACACTAACAAATATTTTAACCATTAACTTGAGTTACTGTATATGTATACTAGAGAAAATATTTCTTTCTAAATCTTGGGTCGATAGTAGGAAAAAAAAAGATTAAGACTTTTAAAATTTAAAGCATGAATGAAAGTAGATAGGTAGATAGTTAGTCTTAAAAAAAAAATGTGCGAGAAGGTTATATTTAGCTTATTAGTACCTGTACAGAATCAATTACTTTAATTTTTCTTTTCTTAAAAGTTTTATTACCCTTGCAAGTGTTGAGAAAATCTTCCTTGCATAGGATTGAAATAGGATTATGATTAAGTTTTATAGTTTTAATAAAGATGCTAGGAAGCATATTCTATTTAGGAAAGTATAATAAACTTCCATATTAATAATGTAGTATTATCTTTAAGCCATAATTTTATTATTGATAGAAAACCTAGATCTTTATTGAAACTCATCGTTGTTGGTTAATTGATAATGTGTTTGAAATTTACGGCTTTCGAAATAGGTAATGATAATGTGTTTGAAAGTTACGGCTTTTGAATAGGTTGCCATAGTATATAATAAAATCAAGTCGGAGGATTATGAATGCTTGGTGATAGATTTTTGGAGAACTTGAATCTTCCTAGGAAGTTGTCATTATATTGCATTATTATTATTCTACTAAATTTGTCTAAATGCCTAAGATATATCTTCTTATACCTAAGTTTGATGAAGTCTTGTGTAAACCTAAGTATGAGATATTAGACATTAGATTTTTGTCTTCTCCTAGTAAGGGAGAAATTGCTACTTAAATCTAAGAATGGAAAATGACTAGAATTGGTGATTAGAGTCTTAGAAGAAAATCTTAGTTTTTATATTGCTTGATGGAGTGTTTAGCTTATTTGGAGAAATATGATTTTTGCATTGATATAATCAATATGCTTGCTCAGAATCTGTTTGAAGTAATGAGAGCTTGATTCTTTCCCTATTATGTTTAATCTTTTGTTTGAATGTTTCCTTGTGAAGATGCATGATTTATTGCATAAGTAACCTTTCATGCGACCTTGTTTGCAACATTGATGTTATATGTTGTGAATGTATTCCTGCATTTATTTATGATGGGATAGAGAAAGAGCATGGACAGGTGCCAAATATGATGTTAGGAATTTATAGGTAGATCAAACCAATTCCACATAACCCAAAGGAGATAATGATGCATACAATCTTACAGATTTACCATAATGTAAAGATCAATAGACAATCAACAAGATAACACAAGATATACCTTGGGAAAACCCTCATTGAGGGAAAAAAACCCAGCCTCCAAAAGCGTCCATATTCAATGTCTTATTCAACAATAAGAAATTACAATACACTCATAGAGTCTCCATGAACACCTCTGAAACATCAAGCTCCTCTATTGCAACCTCCATATATCCAAGCATGAATCCACACATCCCATGCCATGCTTTACATCCAAAAGCATCCATACTCAATGTATTATTCAACAATAAGAAATTACAATACACTCACAGAGTCTCCATGAACACCTCTAAAACATCAAGCTCCTCTACTACAACCTCCATGTATCCAAGCATGAATCCACACATCCCATGCCATGATTTACAATATGTACTTACAAGAGAAAACTCAATACAATAATAGCCTCTCACATGACCTGTAAAATAAGAGCCAACCCTAACCACTAACCATGTTCTTGCTTTTATAGAATCAAGCTCACACAAATACAACTTGTGGTATTGGATAAAAACAATGTGACTCAAAACCATGAGCACAAAACCATTGACCCCAATATTTATTATTTTACACAAATAATAAATATTTGCCTTATGTCTCCCAATGTTAAATACAACTTTTACAAGTGATACCAAATAAATATTTAATGTGGCTAAACACATCACTTAAGATGCACCACAAAATAATATTTATTTTACATAATTAAATTAATTAATGTTATGCAAGGTGAACAACACCTTTTTCCCAACATTCTCCCACTTGTTGTATACATTGCATAATAGTCAATCAATGAAATACATCATCATAGGAAAACATGAAACAACATGAATCTCTAACATGCTCTTGTGCTCCATCAAGATACCTACAATAAAAACAAAGTAACCACCATATCGAGCAAGAACTCCTCTCATTTTCCAATGTGCCACCTATGGAAGAAAAGGAAGATGTCAAGGTGAAGATGCACCAATCCAAAGAACACTAGCATCAAATCCTAGTGATAAGAAATTCTCTAAGTAGCTATCAAAGGTAAGAACCCACATGACTGGAAATAGCACCACAACATATGCTAATACATCCAACCATCCATACCTCATAGGTATCAAAAACATTAATAAACTCATGCCAACAACATATCAAACCCATATACAACAATAATATGCTCCATGTATAAAACCTGTCAATGAAGAACACATACATCCAGGAGCTCCCACTGCATGGGTAATGTCAAATCTAAAAATAGATCCAAGGCATACCAAGTCTACCAATCAACACTCAAACCAAGGTGTAGCTAAACAACAAGCCAATGTAGTATCAAGAACAATCACAATGATCCACACATGCAAGATAAATCACTGCATACTCTCTCACATGTCACAATAACTATCCCAAGTCCAACCATATCAATATGATCCTCCGAGAAGTAGCCATAAGACAAAGGGAGAAAACCTGTAAATCACAACATCCTACCAACACCTCAAAGTGCAAATATGTGTCAAGTATGATTTCCTCTACAACCCCAAATGAAAAAGCCTCAACAACACCCAATTATTCAATCTCATAGATCAAATGAACATATATATCATGTACCCAACATGGATGTAAGCCTCTCTAACAAAGGTAGATCAAAGTCATAATCATTCCATACCCAGGAATAAGCCCAATAACATCTCCTAAACTCCTCATAATGGAAATCATAAATCAAACCATATGAACAAAGAGATAACCATGTCAATGTCCCTCAAATGAACCAATGACCATATCTCAAGATCCATAACCATGAGAAGATAAAACATAAAGCAAAATGCATCTAAAAGGATGGGCAATACCTTATAGATGATAAACCACCAAGTAGACCAAGAGTGGGGAATGAGAATGCCCCTCCAGGATACACCAAGTCACAAAGACTCTCCCACAACAATCTCATCTAGGTCCATAATGAACTCACTTCCATATCTAGGTGTAGGCTCCTCGGTCTATCTGTTGAAACCTCCAATGAGTAACCATCTCAACAAGTGTCTCTAATCCAAAGAGAACTCCAGCCTCACCTAAGTCTCCAAGTATCCAAGAGTACCTCCATGATCAATCCATGCTAAACTCCAAATGAAACATCGCACTATCATGAAGCTCCCAAGCACATGATCAATATACTCAATACCAAGAGATCCAACAAGATCACTGTCAGTTCTCCTACTACACATCTACATAATCAAGAAGCCCATCATGACATCATGATCTAACCATCTCCTCCAAGGAGATCACATGCATCAATGCACACATTTTGTCTCAAGAGAACCTGTATCATGTCAACACTTTAACACATGATCACGAGTAAATCATGACACAATACCATCATCTCTAAACAAAGGATAAACATATCAAACTAACAAGTCATAAACTGGCACCTCAAACAAAGACTCCAAGAGTCCTACATGGTAAACCAAGATGTCAACATCTCCAAACACATGAAGATAACCATCTCTTGTCAATAGAACTCAAAATGTCAAAGAACTCTCACTACCAAGAGCTCCTCCATGACACCAACATCCATTGTAGAATATCATCCATCACTAATGATGAATCCATATCTGTAAGGGCGCAGAAAATTACATACTAAACTTAGTATTTCGAAAAAGCAAAGCTTATTCCATTAAGAAAATAATTAATTTGAAGTTTCCAAATATCCATAACTTTTTAATATAGTATGATTCCATAGAATGAAATATTTATTATCCATACACTATGAAGTGTTACATTGCTATTACATACACCAATCTGGTGTTACAAAACATCTATTTTTCAATGTTACAAGAAATGATCATACATCAATATTTTAATGAAAGTAAAAGTTTCATGAACAACTTGGCTATACTAGCCATGCAAAAGAATACAATGAAACAAATATCCATATATCATAATAATACTCTGAGCTCGACCGCCTTGATCCACTGATCTTCCGCAAGCCCAGACCAAGAGTGTGGTTGAGGTGCTTTTTCCACCCAACCATGAAGTACTGGACTTCCCCGAGTTTCTTCCTAACTCGAAGAAAGCACCGACCCTACACATGGAGCCTAGCAACTTGGAATGGTGTAAGCAAGAGGGAATCTCTCAATGTGTTCCTGTTCTTTGTATGCATCCTAACCTAGAATGACATAAACTCTTGCAAGCAGGATGTGGCAGAGACATTTATAACATAAATTCTAGGATTTTAATAATCCATCTATTTCAATGGTACAGTAGCTTGGCCAAGGAATTAAACAAAAATGCTAGTTTTATAAAAAGTAAAACTATCGTCCCTGGGAGCCCACATTCAACATCCTATCCCAAAAGTACATACTTTACCCAAAATACACAATGGATAGTTTTCTAAGTTACATCATCCATGGACAATAACATCCATACCGTAAAACAATTACAGTTTTCTTCATCCAAATCAATCATCTAATTTGTTTATTAACTAAGTTTACCATTTTTCCAAAGGTATTATATCAATTTTCCACACAAGTCACTTTCAAGATGGGGTCAGTTTCTTAAACAATAAAAATGAATCTATCAGTTACTGTAGAGCATTTCTTTCATAATTCAATGGTTTGTTAGATTTGGCAAAAATAGTCTTAGAAGATCATTAGTCTTCATACAAGAACTCTAAGTCATTAAGTGTATATTAAAACTCTAACATTCCCAATAGTGCATAACAAGATAAAATGAAGAGATCTCTTAATAAAATCCATTATAATTACTGATACATTTATAAATATTTATATATTCTCTAATAAGTTTTCCCACAGCATTAATTATATACACTGAAAATACAAAACATTGTAATGCCGTTACATTTTTATCCATACGTCTTCAACGAATATGTAATGATCTATATATGTATATATTTATATATATATACATAATGATATATGTGTATATATATATATATATATCTTTATGTATAATATATAAATCTGAGAAAAAGATTCGATTAAGAGACAGTGCACAGCATGAGACAAAATCACTCTGAATAGTAATAAAATACTAGAGATCTTAACTTTCAACCGAGAGTTTCTTAAAAAAAAACAATTCACTCACACACACAGATATATATATATATATATATATATATATATATATATATATATATATATATATAGCACCTGTGTATTAACTAGCCAGCGCTAGGCTTAGCGATGTATATATCAGATAGTTAAAAGTTTCAAATCAATACATAAATGAAAGGTTTTAACAAGAGCTTTATTGCATTTGTGAATAACATTCAATAGTGAGCGATTACCAATTCTAGGATCTATAAATATAAAGATAGTAGAATATATACTTGGGCTGACACCCTTTATGGAGTCGTTGCAGTGTTTGTAAATATGATACAATATTAGAGATCCTCAAAGGAGTTTTAACTGAGATGCCATAACATTATAAACATCAACAGGTATATATATGTATCATACGACAATAAACAAAGTTAACAAAATCCTTTGGCCTTTAGAAACATGGCCGGCAGTCCCATGGAAACGATTGAATTTTAATATTAAAAAAAGACATAAAGGAGTGGGGAGCGATGGCTTTCAATGGGCGCCGCAGGATATAGCATAAATAGTGATTTTTATACATTAGATCAACAAAGGAATTCTTTAGCAACGAGAAATATATATCTCTCATAAAGTGTCATTGTATATATATTACATTTACAGAAATAAACAAAGTTTAAACTAATTCTTGTGGCCTCCTCTATGGTCCGCGGACTCCTAAGGGGATCGACAGTGATTGCCGTTGTATGGAGTGACTCTTTCCACCGAGCAAAGGTTCGACTTTGGTGCCATTCCTCTAATGTTAATAAATTTTGTATTGAGATTAAATTCTATGATTCGTAATTTTGTTTTGCTGAAGCATTTGATGATATTCACAAAAAAATTACAATTAAGTATAACGGTGAATCTTATGGTTTTGGTTTGTACACATTATATAGTATTAGTATCAAAATATTAATATATATACATCTATATATTTAGTAGTAAGAGGTATTCATTGTATATTAACAACGATAGGTAAATATTAAATATACGTGTATGGCTATGAGCAGTATAGAGTCTGACATATATATATATGTCAGACTCTATACTACTCATAGAACTGACAATATATATGTCAAACTCTATACTGCTCATAGCCATATATATATATATCAGAATGAATTTAGCACCATATAATATCTCTTTTTATAATATTTACGATAGAAATATACATGTTTTCATAGAAAAATTATCAATATTCTCTTAGTAAATATGCAATGAATTTCAATCAACAAGAGGAACTAAAAGTATAAGCACATCAGAAATTCACACCAATTAAGATTTAACATAATGGATTTTCTAATAAAAACCTGGTAAATTGCTATCCCTGGTTGAAATTTGATCAATTCTTTGTTTCCTCAATGCTTCCCTTATTCCAGATCTGTAATCTTCTATGCTCCTTTTTTTCCTCCCAAGGAACGATTGTGTTTTGTAAAACTTCCAGTGTTCAAGAATGAGAGTTGTGTTTGAGAAAGAAAGTTTTTTTCTGTGTTCCAAGAATGAGTTTATATCCTCTTTTATTATTTTTTTTCCTCCCCATTTTGCTTTGCTTTATTTTGTGCTTTATTTCCTAATTAAAGTTTTCTTTTCTATTTTTCTATTGTTTTATTATTTTCTTTACTTTTTGTTTTGTTTTAAAATCTTGTTTTATTTTCTAATTTTAATTCTCTAATTTATCAAAAATAATATTAAATAATAAACATATTCATCTCAACTATCTATAGAACAAATAATAATATTAATAATATATATCCATTCTTCAAATAAGTTCAACTAAATAATTAAATTATTTAATCTATTTTCTATGCACACATAATATTAAATAAAAATTAATTAATTAATCTAACACAATAAAATAAACTATATAACATATCAAATAACGCAATTATAATGCATCTACATGACTCTAAGTGATGTGTGTGAGAGATAACCCTCCATCTTAACCCTGCCAGGCTACTAACCTCCTTTACCTCAACCACACTCTTGTCTTTGACAACCTACAACTCAGGATAACTCAAGTTTCCCATTAATAGGTTAGTAACCCAATCGCTGAAGCATAGCCAAAGCATTAAAATTAATAACATGAATATAACATTCATTTCATTTCATCTTTTCTATATTAAAATAATCATTCATCTTTCAAAATAACAAATTATTCATCTATCCACATATAATTATTCATGTAATATTTTCATTTAAAGTAATCCCAGATAGTATCAAAATTTGAGACATGACATCCTTCCTCACTTGGAAAAGACATCATCTTGATGTCTTATTGCAAAACATCTACATAAAGAATCTTATACAACAAATATAATAAATGTCATCATATGTATAAATAAAATGAATTAAAATCTCAGATGAGTAAATGATCTATCAATATCTTCTGCATTTTCCTAGGTGGTACTATCCACCGAATTCTGGTCCTACTCGACCATACATAAAATAACATCTTAATTCGCTTTTAACATTGCATCTATCAAATAATTCCCAATATATAATTAATCAATCACTTTTCATGGCACAACTGCCAATTCAATGTCCAAACCATCTTATGGTACAACTACCATAAAACTATATTCATTTTATCATAAAAATAATAATCACATCTTTAATCAGATGCCAAATAAGGTATGAGTCAATTCACTTAATCATATTTATATATAAGTATGAATTAGCACCACATGGCTCATAAAATCTTACGGTAACATAATATAATATCAAGAGATTAGTCGTCCAAGCAACCATTGGTTGTGACCTCCAACAATGAGGTAAAACTTCCAACAATTTGCACCATCTAGATCATATCCCATCAATGTGCGAACAACATCTTTGAAACTATACTATTCATATTCCCATCAATGGAATCAGTTTCCCTTTTCATTACTTGCAACCAAACTGCATTCTGATCTACATTTTAGATTTCTAGAAAAATTCTGCCTTATATTCCTTGTGCTTCTATATGATTTTAAAGTAATTCAAATTTCTTCCATCTCTTTACTATTTTCTACTTGTGTCGTCAAATTCTTTTCCTATTCTCGAAATGAGAAGTCTTATATCCTTAAAACATTCAGACATACTTGTGGTCTTCTTTGACAATAAACATCTCACCATTGATTCATTTTTCAAATCTCTACTAATCATGTCTCTTTGTCATAATCTTACTATCTACATTATTTTTGCAAGAATGCAAATTCCAAAATTTTTTCTTTCTCTATGTCCTCTAGCATAATGAAAACAATGTAAAATCATTTAAAGAACACCAAGTATCTATGTCACAAGAACTTTGAGCGAACTGATGGCTTGATTCACTTTCGATTTCTTTTAACTTTTATCAATTCCTTATTACCCCACATCCTTTAATTTCCAATAGAATTTTGACTTACTTAAAATGATCCATAATGACACCAAAATCCATTTCAGAACTTCCTCAATTCTTCACACGATGTCCATTGTATCTAACAATAATTAAAGAAAACAATCTACCAAAACTCTTAATAACACACTTGTTATGAGAACAGGATATTCTCTGCATCCTACTCCCTTACACAACCTATCAAAGGCCTAACATGGACATGATAGAAAACATAACATGATACATGACCAACAATTTTAAAACATTCAAGCATACCACCAAAAATAAATAGGTAAATAAAATCCAAAGAAAAGAAAATCAATTCCAACAATAAGGCATAAAATGCACGCAATTTCAATAGTAAATACAATGTGACCATCAAGGTCATTAAGATAAATAAACATCAATTTTGATGGCTATACTTTTCCATAAATAAAAGAAATACAAATTTCAAAGTTGGTCCTTACAAAGTCAAATAAATAAAAATCAATATTTAAAAGTTTCACATTGCATGAACTATGTGATTAATTCTAGCCACTAGAGAGGGAGTACGATGCTACACTACACCTGGATCCAAAATTGGGCGAGTGAAGAGAACACACTCAATTGCACAAAACAACAAGTCTTTCCAAGACTCCAAACTTATCTATAATAGAAAAACACTTCTAATATCCACAAAACATCACTCAAGGCACCTATAATAAAGATTACATTACAAACATCATGCAAAGTCTTACAATCATACAGTCATACACTAGAAAAATTCATCTACCAAAATATCACAACACACCCTTCATCCAACAAGAATCGATTATCATTACTCATTTTTAAACTTTAATAAAGCACCCTTCATTCTGTTGAGGTAGGAAGATACATCCATCCTTAAGAATCCATCTTTCTCAAACATATATCCATCTTTCCAATAAGTAATAGTTGACACTTCTCATCAATCTCGGTTTGCTACTTCACTCAAGATTCCAATACCTCAACACCACAAGGCCTGTGCAATTACCTATTTCTCACCCCCCTTGTTCCTCATTACATCACAAAAATATACACAGGTTCTGCATGAATACTTCAAAATAGGAACATAAGCCATCACCCAACAATCTATCTTACAACCGCAAAATGAATCCATACTCAAGATCATACCCTCCATAAGACAAAGCAATAATCTTTTCAATCAAGTATTTACCTAAAAGGCAATTATTAAAAGTATAACTAGTGATCATTCTTTTCTGTATACCAAATTCAATTTTACTCAAGAACATGGTATTCCCTTCACACAAGGTTTTGTCATAACTCCACTATCAAAAAGGTGGTCATAAAAGCATGATCATAACCCTACAAAGGTCACTCGAGTATACTCAAACATTACAAAGGCTCATACATAAGCATCTTTATCATAGGTCACCAATGAAAACCCTTAAGACATCTGAACCTTCCATTCTCAAAAGATCTTGTGGAATCTACTAGATCCATGCTCACATCCTGAAAAGATCAATGTATTTCTCAAAAACTATCTTATCCAAAACCTAATACTTCTATAGGAACTCTTGTCTTAAAACATCCATCTAGATTTCCTCTTCTAAAAGACCCAGTCAATGTTTATCCATCACAAGTGACTTTATTTCTTCCTCTTATCCAGATTATATCTTTTCTTATTAATTCACTTTCATTGCCACATATATCATTCGTAGGTTGTCACCATATACTATCCATAAATACTTTCAATCATCTCAATTCCCATTGAATCACAGAACAGTTACATATTAAAAAACAATGTCTCATTTCATTTATTGGAGGATTTTTACATCCTTGTTCTTTATAGAGGTTCTTGAAAGTAAACAATAAAATTTTACATTTCACTTTCAGAAAAAGGAAACTCTTCTGGTTCCTCTTCCTCTTCACTTGGGACAATTTCTATAAATTAGGTATTAGAGGGTCTCTATCCACCATTACAGGAGGAGTCACACTATTTTCCAAAGGCACTTCCCTAGTGAGAGGTAAGGGTGCTGGTTTGATAGTCACCTTCATTTCCCTCTTCGCTTGACTGACCCAAGAAATTGCATGACTCAGGGTCTCTTTGTCTCCAAGCCATATGTCTCCATCGTCATTAACTCCCTGGATGGTTTGCACTATAGATTTCCTTTCCTTCTTGGCTCTGTGGTGGCTCTTGTTTTTTAACCAACTTCCTCGCAGTCGTCAAGAGACACACCATCCTAGCACAAGAATTTCTAACATTAGACCTAGGTATCAATTATGTGTCAATAGGCATAGGTCCAAGAGTTGAACCTAGCGCTCTAATACCAAATGTAAGGGTGCGGAAATTTACATACTAAACTTAGTATCTCGAAAAAGCAAAGCTTATTCCATAATAGAAATAATTCATTTAAAGTTTCCAAATATCCATAACTTTTTAATATAGTATGATTCCATAGAATGAACTATTTATTATCCATACACTATGAAGTGTTACATTGCTATTACATACACCAATCTAGTGTTACAAAACATCTATTTCAATGTTACAAGAAATGATCATACATCAATATTTTAATGAAAGTAAGAGTTTAATGAACAACTTGGCCATACTAGCCATACAAAAGAGTACAATGAAGCAAATATCCATATATCATAATAATTCTCTGAGCTCAACTGCCTTGATCCACTAATCTTCCGCAAGCTGAGACCTAGAGTGTGGTTGAGACACTTTTTCCACCTAACCATGAAGTACTAGACTTCCCCAGGTTTCTTCCTAACTTGAAGAAAGCACTGACCTTGCACAAGGAGCCTAGCAACATAGAATGGTGTAAGCAGGAGGGAATCTCTTGATGCGTGCTTGTTGCCTGTATGCATCCTAACCTAGAATGACATAAACTCTTGCAAGCATGATGTGGCAGAGACATATATAACATAAATTCTAGGCTTTTAATAATCCATATGTTTCAATGGTACAGTAGCTTGGCCAAGCAATTAAATAAAAATGATAGTTTTAGAAAAAGTAAAACTATCGTCTCTGTGAGCCCACATTTGACATCATGTCCTGAAAGTACATACTTAACCCAAAATTGTTGGGAATTAAGCTGTATCAACCTTTGCAAGTTTCTAGAATTTATTATTTAATTGTATTTATTTTTTTCCTATTAATGTATTTTGGATGAAAATCCTATTTCATCACATTGTGGGAGTTGGCATGGTGATGTGTCATCCTACATGGAAGGTGACCACATGTATTTTTGTCCTCATATGAGGAGATAGGCATCCCACTTTGTGGTAGAGGAGTTTTTCCATGTGTCAGCATCTTTCAGGGGTTGTAAGAGGTTTATGACGCGCAAGAGTTATGATAGAGTCCTATGACAGAATCTATGACATGTAAGAGTCAGAAATGGAAGATTCTATGATAGGTGAAGACAAGTGTCAAAAAGCATCTTGCATGGAGAAGGTGGGCACCCAAGTTTGACTATGACAAGGTTGTAAGAGAATCTGCTATTAATAGTTAGTTATGACAGATTCTCTTATAGCTGTAAAAGTTGTCATATATGACAGATTTTATGACATTGTAAGAGCATCTGTCATACCTTAATTGGGCAAATTTGGGGCACCCAAGTTGGGGGGTTGTAAGGGATGAAAGAGAATCTCTTACAAGTGTCATACACATGTTTTATGGCCTTGGAAATTGGGCCACATGGATTTGGACGAGTTCCTTGTGTGACTTGCTGTAGAAGCCACCTCCATTTGTACTACTCTTTATATACAAGTGCTTGGAGAGGAGATGTATTATGGGATTGACATGTACTATTATGCTGCCAGAATATCTCCAGATATGAGTGTTGAAGACTCCTATAAAGACTTGCATTGCAAGTTTGTTGTAAACTTTGTTGTTTCGATAATACATTGTGTAAGTTTTGGAGTGTGGTTTTTCTCCTGAAAGGGTTTTCCCCACATTATATCTTCTCTCTCTCTCTCTCTCTTATGTCTTACATTCTTGTGTTGTGTATTGTTGCAATATCTTTGTTATTAAGTTAACATTGCTGTAATTGTAAAGATTAAAGAAAAGAATTTGCACTCATCTCTCTAGATTAGTGTAGGAGGCAATTTCTGCACACCTAGCTTCCTTTCAGTTGGTATCAAAGCCTAGCTAGTTTTGGTTCTAGCTGTTGGTAGGGGTTTTTTGAGCTAATCTTAGGTTGAGTGGGAGTCTTGCAGAGTATTTTGAAATCTTGTTGCAGGAAGGAGATGGCAGGCACATCTAGAAGATTAGAGGTGAAGAAGTTTAACGACACAAATTTTGAGTTGTGGAAACTTAAGATGGAAGACATGCTTGTTGATCGAGACCTATGGGAAACTATTTCCAGTGTAAAACCAACTACAATGGCACAAGCTGATTGGGATCTCAAAGATTGGAAGGCTAAGGGTCTTATAAGAGTAGGTCTAGCTGACTCTGTCCTGTTAAATGTCCATGAGGAGAAGACCACGAAAGATCTTTGGAAGAAGTTGGGAGATGTTTATCAGGCTAAATCCCTAGTGAACAAGCTTTTTCTAAGAAAGAAGTTGTATTCTCTAAGGATGGAGGATGTAGGATCTATTGCAGATCGCTTGAATGCTTTCAACATGTTAGTTGCACACTTGACTTCTGTTGGTGTGAATATGGAGGAGGAGGATCATTGTATGACCTTGCTTTGTTCTTTGCCAGACTCATGGGATCATCTTGTTATGGCTATTGGGAGTACCACATCCACTTTCAAAATGGATGAAGTGGAATCTTTGTTGTTATCTAAAGAGATGTAGAGAAAGTCCTCTAAAGCAGCCAAAGAGGCTCTTGTAGTTCGTGGAAGACCCAAGGAGAAAGGGAAAAAGAAGGACAAGAAAGCTGAGAAGGGTAGATCCAAATCCCCTGGAAAGTTCAAGAATCTCTGTTGGAACTTTGGAAAAACTGGACATTTCTAAAAGGAATGCAAAGAGGAAAAAAGAAGAAGAAGAAGAATGTCCCAGACTCAGATTCTGACAAGTCACAAGATGATGGTGATGCCTTCATCATAGCCCTGGCCACCCATCCATCTGATGATGTGTGGTTGATTGATTATAGTGCATCATTCCACATGACCTCTCACCAAAGCTGGTTCACAAAGTATGAAGAGTTCAATGGTGGAATAGTATACCTGGGTGACAATTCTCATTTAAAGATTGTTGGTCGTGGAAGAGTCTCAATCTGATTCCCTAATGGATGAGTGAAGGGGATCTCTGGGGTCATGTACATCCCAGGCTTGGCACAAAACTTGCTTTTTATAAGTAAGTTGAATGATGTAGGTGTGTAGGTTGTCTTTTCGAAGGACGGATGCAAGATGACTAGAGGATCTACGGTGCTTGCAAAGGGTACTTGGAGAGGTACTCTATTTCAGCTAGAGGCATACACTTCATAGTGCAATAGTTCTTCTGACTCAAAGCAAAGAGATGCAGTCAATTCATCCCCACCATTGGAACTGACAGTGAAAAAGTCTGTTGTATCAAATTCTGATGGTAGTGCATTTTGGGTACCCAAGGGTGCTCATGCTTTGGAAGTTAAGCTTCCTGCTGCAAAGACAATGTTATGGCATAAGAGATTTGGCCACATTGGTGAGAAGGGTCTTAGAACCTTGAAAAATAAAAAACATTGTTGAGGGGTTAAATGATTGTAATCTCGAGTTTGACTTTTGTGAACATTGTATATATGGAAAGCAAAACCATGTTCAGTTTTACTCTAGTTCTCACAACTATTCTGGTGTGTTGGACCTTATTCATTCTGATGTGTTTGGTCCTATTAATGTTCCTTTAATTTCCAAATCTATATATTTTGTATCTTTCATAGATGATTACAGTAGAAGGACATGGGTTTATTTTCTCAGAAGCAAGTTTAAAGTCTTTAGTCAGTTCAAAGAGTTTAAAGCTTTTGTTGAGAATCAGACTAGTAAAAAGATTAAGTGTTTGAGGACTGACAACGGTGGCGAGTTTTGTTCGATAGATTTTGATAAGTTCTATAAAGAGCAAGGGATTGAAAGACATAAGACAACTCCATACACCCCATAGCAAAATGGAGTTGTAGAGAGGATGAACAGGACATTGATGGAGAAGGCTAGGAGTATGCTTAGTGGAGCAAGCCTCGAACAAATTTTTTTGGTTGAAGCTGTAGCCACTGCTTGCTACCTGGTAAACAGGTCTCCTACATGAGCTCTTGTTGGTAAGACACCTATGGAGGTGTGGTTTGGTAAGAAGCCTTCAGTTAGACATCTTCATGTTTTTGGTTGTGGGGCATATGCACATGTGCCTAGGGAGAAATGGTCTAAATTGGAGAACAAGGTTGTTAAGTGTATTTTTCATTGGCTATGGTGTCGATGTGAAAGGATACAAGATTAGGGATCTTGTGGCTGAAAAAGTGTTGTATAGAAGAAGTGTTATTTTCATAGAGCTAACACCTTCTTCCATTGTTCTACAACCAGAAGAAACAGAAAAGAAAGAGGATGTGGTTTAGTTTCCTTCTACCCATGAGAAGACTGAACCGACAAACCCTGTGAGACCTGATGATGAGGAGAGCTCTAGCAGCTCTGAAATCTTAGAATAAGAAGCAGAACCTCAACCTCAGCCCTTAAGGAGGTCTACACATTTGAACAAGAAAGCAACCTGATAGGTTTGGTTATTCATTGCTCGATTCTAGTTGTGCTTTTGCCTTACTTACTAACACTGATGAGCCTAGAACTGTGATAGAAGCTATGTGCATGAAAGATGTAGGTTCTTGGAAGGAGGCCATGGAAGATGAGATGGCTTCTTTGGAGAAGAATAAAACTTGGGACTTGGTGCCTTTGCCTGAAGGATAGAAACCTATTGGATGCAAATGGGTGTTCAAGAAGAAATTTGGTACAGATGATAATGTTGAAAAGTACAAGGCCAGACTGGTTGTGAATGGGTACTCACAAGTGGAGGGAATTGATTATGGTGAAATTTTCCCTCCCATTGCAAAGATGACATCTATTCGATTCCTGTTATCCCTTGTAGTAGCTTATGACTTAGAGGTGGAGCAGATGGATGTGAAGACAACATTCCTTCATGGTGATTTGGAAGAAGAGATTTACATGTCACAGCTAGAGCATTACATGGAGAAAGGTAAAGAAAAGTTGGTTTGCAAGTTGAAAAATCTTTGTATGGTTTGAAGCAGTCTCCTAGGATGTGGTACCTGAAGTTTGATACCTTTGTGTTGTCGATTGGATTTCTAAGATCAAAATTAGATCATTGTGTGTATTATAAATTTGACAATGATCGCATTCTCATTATTGCATTATATATTGACGATATGTTGTTAATTGAGAATGCTAAGAATATGATTTTTGATTTGAAGTCTCAGTTGTCAGCATAGTTTGAGATGAAAAATCTAGGGGCAGCCAGGTACATTCTGGGAATGGAAATTAGAAGAGACAGAGCTAACAGAAAACTTTGGTTAAGCTAGAGTAAGTATGTGAAGACCGTGTTGGATAGGTTCAACATGGTAGATTGTAGACCAGTGTGTGCTCCTATTTCTTTGGGGACAAAGTTATCTATTAATGATTGTCCAAAATCTCCTTCTGAGGTGGAGGACATGAGCAGAGTACCTTATTCTAGTGTTGTTGGCAATCTGATGTATGCTATGGTCTCCACAAGATCAGACATTGCCCAAGCAATGGGAGTCCTTAGTCGATTTATGGCTAATCCTGGACGGGTACATTGGGATGCAGTAAAGTGAGTGTTCAAATATTTGTGGGGTACTTCTGAGTATTCCCTATGTTATCATGGTCATCCTATAGGACCTCCGCATTCTGTATGTATTCATGGATTCTGATTGGGTAGGTGACATTGACAACAGGAGATCCACCAATGCTTACGTGGTCACTATGTTTGATGGTGCAATTAGTTGGATGAGTAAGTGATAACCTATGGTCACTTTGTCCATGACAGAAGTAGAGTATATGGCAGCTACTCATGCTTGCAAGGAAGCCATTTGGGTTAAGAGATTGTGTTCCGATATTGGTGTTGGCAGGACATATCACTATCTGTTGTGACAGTCAGAGTGTGATTTGCCTAGTAAAGAATCCAACTTTCCATGCCAAAACAAAGCATATTGATGTATAGTTTCATTTTGTGCGAGACATGGTAGAGGATGGGAAGGTGACATTGGAGAAAGTAGACACTTTGAAGAATGTTGTAGATGCATTAACGAAACCAGTGGGCACAAAGAAGTTTAGATGGTGTTTAGAGTCTATGGGCCTCTCGGCCTCTAGTAGTTAAATCCTATTATTTTCATTGGCTCTTGAAAGGTGTTCAACAAGTGAGAGAATGTTGGGAATTAAGGTGTCTCAACCTTTGCAAGTTTCTAGCATTTATTATTTAATTGTATTTTTTTTCCTATTAATGTATTTTGGATGCAAATCCTATTTTGTCAATTTGTGGGAGTTGGCACAGTGATGTGTCATCCTACATGGAAGGTGATCAATTGTATTTTTGTCCTCATATGAGGAGATAGGCATCCCACTTTGTGGTAGATGAATTTTGCCATGTGTCGGCATCTTTCGAGTAAGAGTCAGAAATCAAAGATTCTATGATAGGTGAAGACAAGTGTCAGAAAGCATCTTACATGGAGGAAGTAGGCACCCAAGTTTGACTATGACAAGGTTGTAAGAGAATTTGCTATTAATAGTCAGTTATGACAGATTCTCTTACAGCTGTAAGAGTTGTCATAAATGATGGATTTTATGACATTGTAAGAGCATCTGTCATACCTTAATTGGGCAAATTTGGGGCACCCAAGTTGCGGGGTTGTAAGGGATGAAAGAGAATCTCTTACAAGTGTCATACGCATGCTTTATGGCCTTGGAAATTGGGCGAGTTTCTTGTGTGACTTGCTCTAGAAGCCACCTCCATTTGTACTACTTCTCTTTATATACAGGTGCATGGAGAGGAGATGTATTATGTGATTGACAGGTACTGTTATCCTACAGGAATATCTCCAGATACGAGTGTTGAAGACTCTTGTAAAGACTTGCATTGCAAGTGTGTTGTAAACTTTGTTGTTTTGATAATACATTATGTAGGTTTTGGAGTGTGGGGTTTTTCTCCCGAAAGGGTTTTCCCTAGGTTATCTCCTCTCTCTCTCTCTCTCTCTCTCTCTTCTGTCTTACATTCTTGTGTTGTGTATTGCTGCAATATCTCTATTTTTAAGTTAACATTGATGTAATTGTAAAAATTAAAGAATTTGCACTCATCTCTCCTTTCTAGATTAGTGTAGGAAGCGATTTCCACACACCTAGCTTCCTTTCAAAAATACACACAACAAATAGTTTTCTAAGTTACATCATCCATGGACAATAACATCCATACTGTAAAACAATTACAGTTTTCTTCATCCAAATCAATCATCTAATTTGTTTGTTAACTAAGTTTACCATTTTTCCAAAGGTATTATATCAATTTTCCATACAAGTCACTTTCAAGATGGGGTCAGTTTCGTAAACAATAAAAATGAATCTATCAGTTTACGATAGAGTATTTCATTCATAATTCAATGGTTTGTTAGATTTGGTAAAAATAGTCTCAGAAGATCATTAGTCTTCATACAAGAACTCCTAGTCGTTAAGTGTATATCAAAACTCTAACATTCCCAATAGTGCATAACAAGATAAAATGAAGAGATCTCTTACTAAAATCCATTATAATTACCAATACATTTATAAATATTTATATATTCTCTAATAAGTTTTCCCACAACATTAATTATATACACTGAAAATACAAAACATTGTAATACCATTACAATTTTATCCATACATCTTCAACAAATATGTAATGATCATATATGTATATATTTATATATATATATACATAATGATATATGTGTATATATATACATATATATATATATATATATATATATATATATATATATATCTTTATGTATAATATATAAATCTGAGAAAAAGATTCGATTAAGAGACAGTGCACAACATGAGACAAAATCACTCTAAATAGTAATAAAATACCAGAGATCTTAACTTTCAACTGAGAGTTTCTTTAAAAAAAACAATGCACTCACTCACACACACACACACACACACACACACACACACACACACACACACAGATTAGCACCTGCATATTAACTAGCTAGCGCTAGGCGCAACAATGTATATATCAGATAGTTAAAAGTTTCAAATCAATGCATAAATGAAAGGTTTTAACAAGAGCTTTATTGCATTTGTGAATAACATTCAATAGCGAGTGATTACCAATTCTAGGATCTATAAATATAAAGATAGTAGAATATATACTTGGGCCGACACCCTTTATGGAGTCGCTGTAGTGTTTGTAAATATGATACAGTATTAGAGATCCTCAAAGGAGTTTTAACTGAGATGCCATAACATTATAAACATCAACGGGTATATATATATATGTATCATATGACAATAAACAAAGTTACCAAAATCCTTTGGCCTTTGGAAACATGGCCGATAGTCCCATGGAAACGATTGAAGTTTAATATTAAAAAAAACATAAAGGAGTGCGGAGCGATGGCTTTTGATGGGTGCCAGAGGATATAGCATAAACAACAATTTTTATACATTAGATCAACAAAGGAATTCTTTAGCAACGAGAAATATATCTCTCTCACAAAGTGTCATTGTATATATATTACATTTATAGAAATAAACAAAGCTTAAACTAATTCTTGCGGCCTCCTCTATGGTTTGCGGACTCCTAAGGGGATCGACAGTGATCGCCGCTATATGGAGCAACTCTTTCCACTGAGCAGAGGTTCGACTTTGGTGCCATTCCTCTAATGTTAATAATTTTTGTATTGAGATTAAATTCTATGATTCTTATGGTTTTGGTTTGTACACATCGTATAATATCAGTATCAAAATATTAATATATATACATCTATATTCAGTAGTAAGAGGTATTCATTGTATATTAACAGCGATAGGTAAATATTAAACATATGTGTATGGCTATGAGCAGTATAGAGTCTGACATATATATATATATATATATATATATATATATATATATATATATATATATATATATATATATATACGAAATGAATTTAGCACCGTATAATATCTCTTTTTATAATATTTACAATAGAAATATATACATGTTTTCATAGAAAAATTATCAATATTCTCTTAGTAAATATGTAATGAATTTCAATGAACAAGAGGAACTAAAAGTATAATCACATCAGAAATTCACACCAATTAATTTTTAACACAATGGATTTTCTGATAAAAACCTGGTAAATTGCTATCCCTGGTTGAAATCTGATTAATTCTTTGTTTCCTCAATGCTTCCCTTATTCTAGATCTATAATCTTTTGTGCTCCTTTTTTTCCTCCCAATGAACGATTGTGTTTTGTAAAACTTCCAGTGTTCAAGAATGAGAGTTGTGTTTGAGAAAGAAAGTTGTGAATGTTTTTTCTGTGTTCCAAGAATAAGTTTAATTCCTCTTTTATTATTATTTTTCCTCTCCATTTTGCTTTGCTTTGTTTTGTGCTTTATTTCCTAATTAAAGTTTTCTTTTCTATTTTTCTATTGTTTTATTGTTTTCTTTGCTTTTTGTTTTGTTTTAAAATCTTGTTTTATTTTCTAATTTTAATTCTCTAATTTATCAAAAATAATATTAAATAATAAACATATTTATCTCAACTATCTATAGAACAAATAATAATATTAATAATATATATCCATTCTTCAAATAAGTTCAACTAAATAATTAAATTATTTAATCTATTTTCTATGCACACATAATATTAAATAACAATTAATTAATTAATCTAACACAATAAAATAAACTATATAACAATTTCAAATAATGCAATTATAATGCATCTACATGACTCTAAGTGATGTGTGTGATAAATAACCCTCAATCTTAACCCTGCCAGGCTGCTAACCTCCTTTACCTCAACCACACCCTTGTCTTCGACAACCTGGAACTCAAGATAACTCAAGTTTCCCATTAATAGGTTAGTAACCCAATAGCTGAAGCATAGCCGAAGCATCAGAATTAATAACATGAATATAACATTCATTTCATTTCATCTTTTCTATATTAAAATAATCATTCATCTTTCAAAATAATAAATTATTCATCTATCCACATATAATTATTCATGAAATATTTCTATTTAAAGTAATCCTAGATAGTATCAAAATTTGAGATGTGACAATATCACTACCAAAGCTCCCACTGAATCGTGATACCAAGCTATACATGACAACAAAGTAACCATCTCCTAAATGAAGATCATCCATGGCCCCGACACAATCAAGGAATCGTGATGTGACATCAACAACTCAAAAAAGGTAAAGTAAAACCATGATCTCCAAACCAAGAAGATAAAACCATCACTGTCAAAAGCTCACATAAAACTATGTATTCAAGATATCCATGCCATCATGATAAACATGCTATAAGTCCCAATAACTAACTATCCAAGTACTCTAATCATCCATCCTCTTATCTCAATACAACATACCAATGTACACATGACCACAAACAAGGCCAACTAACAAAGTTTGCCTAAACACTGAATCAATCTCGTGGATAAAGACAGTCCACATACGAGTCATTTCACTGTAGCCAAGGGGTAGCTAATTGACAAAACTACATAACTCAAAGATCCAAAACACATGTAACATGCAAACTCATCATATTAGTAACTTCCAAAAAGAGATATCAAGGAAGATAACCTGTAGACTCAAAGACTCAAACACCAAATCAATACTAGATTTGATTTGCCAAACAAGTCCACAACACAAGTAACCATAGTCAAGGAAATACTAAGCATCTAGGGGATAAGAACAATCTCCTAAAATAACACCACAACACCACCTGTAATCATGAATCAAACATCATAGCCCATACCTGTCAATCACATACATGATCATGTCATGTTAATGCAAAAGTGTACCTGCATATCGATGACACCATAATCATCACAAAAACTATACTGTACTCAACTCCCACTGAAATAAGACTCCAAGTCTCACACGTGTATCAATCATGTCCTCAAACCAGAAGACAACTTGTGTACCCATCTCCATCAAAGCTCAAACTTTGAAAACACTTGTAAACTTGTAACTAGAAGCACACATATGAAAACCTGCTATACCATGCTGATGGTCACATAGCAACATACACTCCCACACTCAAAATCACACCCTGAATATTTGGCTCCCACAAGTGATCAAACAAGTACCAAACTCTCTCTACACACCAAACTAAAAATCTACATGATCCAATTTGTAGTATACAATAATAGCTCTCTAACACCTATCCAAAATCAAAAATTTGATTCCGTATGCAAAAGTTATGAGCATAAAACTGTCCCGGAGCAATGCCTGGCTTCAAGGCACCAAATTCTGATACAAATAGAAACATATGACAACCAAACCTACATCACTGCGCAGTTCTTAGAGAGACCTTTCTAACGCCTATAAGAAGTTGAAAAACTGATACCTTGGGCGAAAGTTATGCCCCCTGGAAGAAAATGCTCTGCTAGGACTAAAAGTGGATCCCTGGCGGGACCCTATTCGTACATGATGACATCACTGCTGATGTAAGCAGATGACTGGGCACAGTGATGTGGCATACCTGGGATGCCATCAAAATCTCTAACTGGCAGATTTCAAACAGTTTTAACTCCAGTTTAATGTTTCCACATACCAAAAAACTTAAGGAGGTTTAATAGTTTATAAAGTCCAAAATTTAATTTGTTACCATTGCTGTTATTAAATAATTCTTCATCGCCTGCTATTTTAATTTTTTGGCCACCATTTTTCATTTCCCAGCCACCGTTTTATATTTCTTGGCCATTGTTTTATATTTCTTGGCCATCGTTTTTCATTTCTTTCAGCCGTTTAAAAATAATAAAAAAAAAATTTTTATTTTGTTTTTGCCTCGTGTGGGGTCTTTTCCCATCGACAATGATTTGTCGAGCTCTGGCTTGCCGGACTGGCAACGGGAACTAGAGCCGGGGGCCATGAGGCCTGCCGGCCTGGTCCCTACCGGCCAGTGGTCGACAAGGGACCGGCGGGGCCGACCGATGCTGACACCGGCGGTTCCCCACGAGTACCCCCTGCATGTACGGGGGTCTATGGACTGCCCCATGCAACAAACAAAAAAAATATTTATTTATTTTTTGTTTTCAAACTTGCTTTTTTGTTCATGCAAATTTAAATTTTAAAATTTTTTTAATTTTATTTTTAAAAAATGAATTTCTATAGTTTTCAAAAAAGAAATTTTAAATTTTGATTTTTTTTTCAATCAACTATAGAAAAACAATGTGTAGGGATATTAATTTTTATTCTGTAGATGTACCTGGCCATATGACTGTACGGACGAACCAGGTAGGGGCTTTTTTTTTTTTCCTTCTAGGCCCCGTGGTCAAAATAGGGCAAATAATATATCAATCTTCACCTCTCGGGCCTCCTAGACTCAATGACAATGTTTGTTTCATCCCATGAGGTCATTTGTGAAAATTCCTCCTCAAAACCCTCATCAGCCAAATTAAGAAAACCCTCTTCAACCATGATTTTTCACCTTCAGATTTGCAATAACCACGACAAATCTGAAACACCCACAACCCCAAATCTGCAACACAACAACCTGCACAAATCCTCATATCCTATATTGTCCAAAATCTTTCCTACATTGTCATGGATTTAGCTTTGCATTAGATCTACACAAACAAGGGTTATATCAAACCATGGATCTATGAAAACACCTAGAACCATAAATGTATAGATACATTAAATTCAAGCACATACAAGCAAGGGTTATACCAAACCATGGATCTGTGAAAACACCTAGAACCATAAATGTATAGATACAATATATGTAAGCCATGAAAAAACTTTAAAGCTTTGATACCACTTGTTAGGAATTTACAGGTAGATCAAATCAATTCCACATAACCCAAAGGAGATAATGATGCATATAATCTTACAAATTTACCATAATGCAAAGATCAATAGACAATCAACAAGATAACACAAGATATACCCTGGGAAAACCCTCATTGAGGGAAAAAACCTAGCCTCCAAAAGCATCCATACTCAATGTATTATTCAACAATAAGAAATTACAATACACTCACAGAGTCTCCATGAAAACCTCTAAAACATCAAACTCCTCTACTACAACCTCCATGTATCCAAGCATGAATCCACACATCCCATGCCATGCTTTACAATATGCACTCACAAGAGAAAACTCAATACAATGATAGTGTCTCACACAACCTATAAAATAAGAGCCAACCCTAACCACTAACCATGTGCTTGCTTTTATAGACTAAAGATCACATAGATACAACTTGTGGTATTGGATAAAAACAATGTGACTCAAAACCATGAGCACAAAACCATTGACCCCAATATTTATTATTTTACACAAATAATAAATGTTTGCCTTGTGTCTCCCAATGTTAAATACAAATTTTACAAGTGATACCAAATAAATATTTAATTTGGCTAAACACATCACTTAAGATGCACCACAAAAGAATATTTATTTTACATAATTAAATTAATTAATGTTATGCAAGGTGAACAATACCTTTTTCCCAACATATGGAACAATAGATAAGGGTTGGTTTCTATTTGTAACCTATCTACCCATTAGTGGCTTAAAAGATGCTTTGGCCAAAGCTTGTCAGTCAAATTAGTAATAGTTACTATTTGATGTTTTATTTCACTCTCTGCCATATCATTATATTAGATCAGTATATGCATTTGACACATGCTATAGAGATGATAGATATATCATGCTGCACTGGATTCCTTCACACATGCCAGCTTCAGTTTGCTAGACCCCTCGCGAAGGGTTAGGCTTCTCCATTCAGGAGGAAGAATGGGGAGGCATGAGCCTCATGGTTGAACGGTTAATCACCTTGATGATGCTCTCTCTCCGCCAGTTTCAGTGTCAAAGATAGGGTATAGTATTAAAGACATTGTATGGGTGATGTTCTTATATATGAGCCTATGTGGCTAGATACTATAAAGGCATAGTCCTTTTTATTAATCTATTTGATTAGCTGATGTAATGAATCATATTTGATTTTATTGATGAAAGTATTGTATTATTTATGGGAAAATTTTAATTCTTCCCTTTTTCCGCACTATTTTATGAGAATAATATTATTTTATTCTAGTTTATTGGATTGGTTCTTACATTTTCTCTCAATTTTCCAGACAATGCATAATGAAATGAAATACAACCTCATTTTCCTATATAAGTCCCTAATGGGGATTATGCTAAACCCTTTTTTTTAACTTCCCAAAGCTAATTTTCACTAACATAATAAATTAGAAAATCAATTATTTCCTTTCCAAATAGAATTTAACTTATGTCAATTACCAAGCAATTTAAAATAAAATGCCTTTGAAATTAAATATATTCACAACTAAATTAAATCATTTAAAATGATTTTTGCCAAACTAGAATACATAGCATCAAACAATGATTTCCAAAACATCACAAGTCATCTTGCACATACCAATCACAAGCAAAATCACACAGGTGATAGAATTAAATAAACCCCAAAAAATGTTTTTTGGGCTAACACAAGGGGGATCTGGAATCAAATTCGATTTGGATGAGGTTTCACTGGCTTTGACATTGAGGAAACAACAAAGGAAAGGTGACTAGGTGATATCCATGTCCACATTGTCCACATACCCACTATTGGTCAATATCCTATAATTTATTGCACACTCATTGTAAATGTTATGCACATCTACCCAATATATAACAATAACCAAAACAAATTAAAAAAATTACATAATTAAATATTAACCATCTAGTATGCATATTTAAATTGAATAATGTATTCTAACAATACAATCAAGATGTAATTAATCATTTAAAATAACTATACTGAAGGAAATCATAACTACCCACCCAACATAATATTTAAATGAAAATGGTGATGTTGCAAATCTGATAATGTAAACACACAAAAATGTATATATAAGTCTCATAATTCCAAATACACAAAAAGAGAATCTAGATCAAACATTGGTATCAAATAGCAATCACCAATCTACAATACATAAATATCACATCAAAAATTGATATGCCAAAGGTGACAAAGAGAAAAGCACAAACACCAGTGGGCATTACATCTTCCCTCACTAGGGATAGGATTACTCCTAGAAGCCTATAATAAGATAGGGACTAACACCCACAACCATGTGGCCTTCTCATAAAAAGGAGAACACTAACAAGCTACTCCATTAGACCCTTATTGGGTCCATGCCTCATCTCAGAAGATCCTACCTTCAAGGAAGAAAACTATGGATAGGAAGAAAATAAGGATGGCCACCCAACTCTAGTTGCAGAATCCACAATCGAAGCCTCAAGGTCATCATGACGATCAACCATAGTATACACTCGGTGTGATCTACCAACATTATCCACCATTGGCTTTGAAGTAGCAACACCCTGACCACTCATGAACACTGTACCCTGAGGAGAACCCTTTGCAAAATGGCCCACCACTCCACACTCAAAGCAAGATCCTCTAAGATAGAACTATGTGGGTTGAGGCCTACTCGACCATTGATAACTTGAAGTAATAGACATAGCCTGACTTCCACCAACCTGTTGCTGGGGTGGTGAAACAAACCCACCCATAGACTACTCTTGATGCTCTCATCGACGATCCCTACATGTGTTTTTCTTGGGTCCTCACCTAGGCTGCTTCTGAGGTGTAGTAGGAGGAATGGAGGATTTCCAAGGACCATTCTTAGGTGGGGATTAGAATTTTGAACCCTTGAGTTAGATCGAGAAGGAGTATAAACCTGTACCCTGTCTATCCTCCAAAACCCTTCACCAAATTCTCCTTTGCAAGTTTTGTAGACTCAATAACAATATCCAAGGTTGAAGGTCTAGTCATACACACTACTCCAACAATGCAAGAATTCAAGCCTCTCACAAACCTATGTACTCCAATCTTCTCATCCTCGATGAGACTTGAATATTGCTTCAGCTCAAAGAAATGGTTCTCATACTGAGCCACCATCAATCCAAGCTACTAGAATTCATGGAATTCATCAGAACAACTCTACCTATAGTGCTCAAAAAGGTAAGAATCACAAAACCTCTCCCTAAAGATCTCCCAAGAAATGGTGGATATGTCAAGATTCAGTTTTTGTTCCTCTTCCTCCCACCAAGTAGAAACATATCCCAAAAGTTACATGATTGTGAAGCATGTCTTCATGTTTATCTCAAAAGGCTACATGTTGAAGCATTGCCCCAAAGCTAACAACCAAGCCTCTACCTCCATTCCCTTAGGTCAACCCTCAAAAGTAGGTGGATGAAGGCGAATAAGACATCTCATCTATTCAATCACAACATTGCCTCCATCACCACCATGCCTATCCTCATGACAAGGTCCAACCTACCTGAGCCACTCCCTCTCCCTAACCTAAGAAGAACTCCTAGAATGCTCTCTCCCTCAAAACTAACTCTTTCCAAGCCTCTAAGAAGGTTGGGAATCCTTTGCTTGTGCCTCTTCCTGCCTAGGGGAAGCCTAGTCAACAACTCTCTAAGCAACCTTGCAATCTCATGAAGTCTAACCTCCTCATTAGGCTACATTGGCCTCGACAAGGGAGAATACTCACTCTAAATCTCTAGATATTCTTGAACAAGGTTATTCAACCCAACACAACTAGTGCGATAGCTCCTAGGAGGTGTCCTATACACATAATCACACACATTATCATAACAATAAAGAAATCACATCATATCATAAACACCTATAAATCCAAACATGGCACACACACAAAGCATCATGAACCACAATTAATCCAGAGCTCCCAATGCTATAACATGGGCTCTAATACCAACTGTAATGTCCTATCTTTTACACCACGACATTAATGGACAAAACAAGATGAACAATTTTTTCACAATGTAATGGTGACATGCGCATGTCTCGATTACACAATCATGCACTAGAATTATCACAACATCCCATG
Organism: Cunninghamia lanceolata; assembly: GCA_027924645.1. Classification (NCBI taxonomy): domain Eukaryota; kingdom Viridiplantae; phylum Streptophyta; class Pinopsida; order Cupressales; family Cupressaceae; genus Cunninghamia; species Cunninghamia lanceolata. The sequence continues at coordinate 3,319,707 of BSBN01000378.1, read as the reverse complement.
ATGACACCCTAGGACATGATGTGAAAACAACCATAGTGATCACTCATGGTCCAAACACACCAAAAAACACTAGTGGAAGACTTACCAAACACACAAGCCATCCAAATAAGAAGGGGATCCACTAAGTGTTAGAAATGAAGGTGTAAACCACACAATATAAATATGATTCAAACCTTATTTATGTCCTTTAAACAATGTAGGATCAATGGAGATTGCAATAGAAATAAAGCCCACTACACAAAAATAACATGCATCAAGAACTAAACACATAACATAGTATGTAATGTGGAGGAAACCCTTTCAGGTAAAAAACTCTACCAAGAAAAGAGGCTCCAAGTTGTATTATCTTCAAATATGAGATTACAATACATGCACTTCCTCTTCTTCTTCAATCTTCAATCCAATGGCACTTGTTACTCTCAACTCTAATAAAAATGTATTACCAATATCCTTATAAAAGGGGGTTGCTTTCTAGGGCAAGAAAACTAACATAATATCGATAGTCAGATCTATGACCTAATGACAAATGATCTAGATTTACAATGATAAAATTTGGCTCTGAGGGCGCTGTCTCTGAGCGCTCGCTGGGGCACGCAGCCTCCTAGAACCCCATTAGGGGGATGATCCTCTCAGAGCCCTCGCAGGGGGGAAACCCCCTCGTGACCCCCTGTTACGGATGAATTAGCATTGGGGACTAGATATAAGCATATGGTTGATCCCTTATGGGTGATTTACAAACAATAATAGAAATAATAAATTACATAGGACTTACAAGGTTGATGGCACCTTAATCCTAACACTAGGGAGATCACAACCCTCACTGAAAACAATGACAACTAGTCGACACAATGTGATGCATGCTTCCCAAGAAAAAAATGGTCATAAATCTTAGAATACATCACATCCCATAAAGATAAAAATATGAGAGGACTCAAGGGACCATAAGGGATAAATTTTGTATACAAAATTTTCTCAAAAAAGTTAGGAAATACTTGTTGTTTGAAGGTTCAAGGACTACAACGCAAAATAGGATGAAAACATGTACATAGGGAACCTAGCACTTTTCTAGGGCTCTAGCTCTTAGCTCTAGTGTCCCACCTAGGCACTAGTGTCCTTCCTAGGTGCTAGAGTCCTTCCTGGTCACTAGAGTTCATTTGGGATGCTGGTGTCCCCGAACATTTCCTGAATGAAATTTTTGTAAAGGCACGAGTTTTGAAACAACTCTCATGCCTTCCCAAGGCCACTTCAAACCCCAGAAACACTTAGGAACCCCTAAAAAATACTCAAGAGACAAAACAATAACCCCAAGGCCATTCAAGGTTGACAAGATATATGTGTTGATGATTGTTTTTACACATTCATAACAAAAGTTAAAATTCACAAAATGAACCTAACTGTCTTGAAAGATATGAAGAAATCAATGAAGATTACTTAATCCCAAGTTTCTGTATGGTCAGGTCTTGACCTTGTGGATAATTCAGTAGGTTAATGTGAAGCTGTAATATGCAAGGGGCCTTACTTGATTTAAGGTGTTTTATGACTCACTGGACTCGAATTATGCAAAATATCACAAATATCAACATTTTCTTCATTCCTTTGCAAAAAAATGTTACTGTATCACAAAACTTTATATGATTTATATTAACACAAGCTTTTCTTTTCAAATATTATGAAAAATGTCAAATATCAACTCAGTTGTTCATGTTTCCTTCAAATATCAGACAATCTCCTTTAAATCTTTGCGTTTAAGCCAAGTATTTCAAATGTTTGGGAAAAGTTAGAGAAATCTAAATTAAACTTCAATCTACTACAGGATCTAAATGCTCTGTTATTCACGTTGTAAGAAGTACAACAAACTTGATTAAATCCATAGACTAAACCTTTAAATGTAAGCCCTAAGTATTTTCATGAACATACATTCAAGAGTGCAAGCTTTTCGAAGAGATAATATTTTAAATACAAATAAGAGCCAGAAAACACTCTTAAAGTAGACGCAAAATTCCAGAGATATTTGTATTCAAAATAAATAGTCATATATGATTTACAATGTATGAATGACTCCTTGCTTCATTAATCAACTTATAGAAAACTTACAAAACGTCTTACATATATAGTAAGGAAGCTAGATGTTCCACGCATTCCTTATTGCAGACACAGGCGACCTCCTTCTATTCTAAACTAAAATGTTCTTCTATTCAAAATGCTAAGATAAACTACAACTTCCAGCTCTGTTCTACAAATCCCTATGTAAGTCATTACAAAGTAAAGGGGCTCAATATATAGATTTGATTATCCCCAATACGGCCACAAAACCCTAGTCAATCAATAGTCTATATCTCAAGTGCAACATCAAAGGTGGAAAACAAATCCCGCCAAAAATCTCTAAGAAGCATACCCCATACTGAGCGTAAAAATGCCCTTTGGAACCCTAACAACTATCAAAATATCTTCTGTTGCTTTGCCCTTTTAATTATGCTTCTTTCCACCTGTACATTTCTTCTCATTGAAATCCTTTACTCCTTTCGCTTCTTTTGTGATCCACCCGCCCTTTGTGATGTCATCGCCATTAAAGCTCCACCTTCCATATACCTGCATACCTGCCAATAGACATAAAAAATGGATTTTAAAATTCTCGTCGCTTTCGTCAATTTATACCTCTTTTGAATGTTAGATGGGCATTAATTACAACAATTAATGCACCAAAAGTTTGACCTTCTACCTCAGTATTTGCTTTTTTAAACCCTTTTTACCATTAGTTTAATTTTGACATACATCCCGTTTTCTTTGTATGTTCCTTTTGTATGTTTTAACATACAAGCATATATGCAAACAACCGTGACTAACGTTCTTTCCCTTTCGTCCGTACTTGTACCTTTCGTTTTGCATATCGCTCCTGTATATTTTCCTGTATGAGCGCATATACAAACAACCCTATGCAAACCTCCTTTCATTTCCCTTTATCTCTTTCAATACTTTTTATTCTTTTGTATATCAGGTTATATAAACATACAAGCATTTAAACATTCAAAGACCTTTCTATATTGAACTCCCTTTTGACATCCGGCTTGTATCTTTTATTTGCATCCTTTTAACTTGTATATCAGCTTGTATATCGAAGATATACATTGTTATTTATACAAGCCCGATGTACAAGTGGTGGAGCCCACACTACTTTCCCCTTGTATCTCTGTGATACAACAATACTTGTATCAAAAACCCTTATATACAAGTATAGATACATACAAAGTCCTTTGTATGTCCTTTTGGACTTCAACTTTCATAAACCATAGTTTACTCATTTTTCGGCTCTGCGACATGTATATAAAGTACAATGCATCTTTTAATATACGTTAAGTAGTGATGCATCATTTTAACCAAATTTTAACCTTTCTCGAGTTCCACATTGTATGTATATTAAAATGTATGTCTCTGAAACATACATACAAAGCGTGAAACATACAACAATAAAATCTCATTTCATAATCCCTTCGGTTCTGTGGCATGCATATATCATTGTATATCTTCTTGTATGTTCCTCTTACCAAACATACTAACTTAAAATACCCCTCGACGGACTTAACCAATTGTTTATTTAAACCTTGAACTCTATTGGGCCCGACTTGTATGTAAGAATAAAATGTTACGGAAATGCATACAAGTATAATGACTTAAAAAACCTGACAACTCCCTCATCTGACTCATACCACGACCTGATATACAAACGACTTTGTATACGAGTGACCTTGTATATAAACAACTTTGTATATGCAACATACAAACCCTTTTATTGTACATTTTACCAAAAACATTCATATCTTGCAAAATATTGTGAATTTTAACATGGTTCAAAAAGCAACCCTCACTCATTTTTGACAAGGAATTCACCCATATTTAGCTCTGGTACTTAATGCTATTTTTTCTTTATTTTCATCAAGGTTTGTAACTTTCACTTCCTTTTCCCTTTTACCACCAAATAGACCCACACACAAAAGCAAAAGCTACAGCCATAGCAGGGGTCCTCATTTTTCTAAGGAGTAAAATGGAGTGTGTTTTGAGCATCACAACAACTAGCAACCAAAATAAAATAATCAAATTAAAACCATTAAAGAAAACTAAATGAAATAAATTCATAACTTCCAACTATCTTTTCTGCAAATCATCATTTAACTTGAGACCTAATGTATTCAATAAGGTGCATGAATTTTCCCATTTAGTTTAAGTGGGTGCACGTGATTAATAATCCTCATCTTGAAAATCAGTTTAACAAACCAGTGACTGATATTAGACTACATAGTTGATTTCATTCCCTCATAGCCAACCAGATAGAGCCTTGCTACTAGCAGACATCCATAGCCCTGACAAGGTTATCGTTACAATTCTCCTAGGTAGAGCCCCACTGCCAGCAAGCATCTATAGCCCCGGTAGAGTTACTTAGATGGCTTAATATGGATTTTCAGTAAAATCTATTTTATTATTTTATTTATTTTATATTTTGTATTTGATAGAGATCTCATAAGATATTACAGTTGTAACCTCATGATGCAAGGAATGATCACTTGTTGAAATTAAGCTGAGAATTGTATAGTAGCAAGGGTGACCTCTGATTTTTCACCTAATATCTACACTAGTGGGTTCAACAAACCCAAGGATTTTAGGTGTGTCATTGTGAGAAACTTCCCTTGAATACTCAACCCACAGTTATTGAATACAAAATTTCACAAGTCAAACAACTTTCTACATTCATGACAGTCACAACAAGTTATGCATAAATTTCAAATAATTAATCTCAATGTTCTGAATTTTCTATTGTTTTCAGTGGTTGTCAGTCTGCTCATGCATACTTCAAAACAAAATAAACATCCCTGCTAAGGCAACACAACACACAAACCAGCAAACACAACAAAACAAAAAAAACAAACAACAAAACAACCCAAAACTGTACATTATTTACATTATGATACACATAAACTAACTGCCCTCACCTCAAGCCTGAAAGTAATGTTTCAAGTGTTGGCCATTAACTAGTAATGCAACATCTTCCCCAGTCAAGGTCTTGAGCCTGAAAGTATTGTCTCCAATTATTTTTGCGACCTGTAATGGACCTAACCATAATTTGTCAAATTTTCCATGATTTCTTTTCTTTTCATGTGCTTTATCTCAGCATAGCACTAAGTCTAATATTCTAAATGTTTTGACTCTTGCTCTTTTATCAAACCATCTTTTGACTACTGCTTGATGTTTAGCAAATTTATCAAAGGCTTGATCTCTTTTCTCATCTAATTATAACATTTGTATTATTCTGGCCTCTCTATGATCATCAAAGCCTAAATATTCATTAGCAAACTTCCAGACTGGTATTCTTAAATTCACTAGAAGTATGGGATCAGTCCCATAAACTAAGTGATGAGGTGCATTGCCTAAGGCTGACTTAACCTTAGTCCTATCTACCCACAATGCATATTTCAACAATGTGTTCCACTCTCTACGATTCTTTTCTATTAGCTTCTTGATTATATCCAATAAAATTTTGTTTGTAGACTCAGCTAACCCATTCCTCTAAGGATAATAATTTGAAGAAAACTTTAAAACTATCCCATACTCAAATACTCATTTGGAAAATTTTAAAGAAGAAAATGCAAGGCCATTATCACATACCAGTGAATAAGGAGTTCCAAACCTGGTTATGATGTTTTCTTCAAGGAACTTGATAACTACCTCATTAGTAGAGAACTTGTAACATGTGGCTTTAGTCCACCTTGTACAGTAGTTAGTTACTGTCAGTATAAACTTATGTCCTACAGATGACGGAGGATTTATGACCCTAATGAAATCTAAGCCCCATTGTGCAAATGGTCTAGACTCAATCACTGGCTGTAATGGATTAGCCTGATTCCTTCCCTTGTCTGTTGTAGTTTGACAAGTGTGACAACTTTGAATGTGACTCAGTATCTTTGAACATTGTAGGCTAGTAGTACCCGTCTCTCAATATCTTATGCATTGTAGCTAAATGAGAACCATGAGCAGTTCCATATTTGTCGTGCAATTCTAACACCTTATCTGCTTCAACTCTGTTTAAACATCTTAAATATATTCTTTCAAGGTTATTCTTGAATAGAAGACCTCCTTGTACCATGTACTTCTGTGCTTTGATATTTAAAGCTCTCCTCTGAGAGGATTTCATCTTACTTGGGTATTTGCCAGATATTAGAAAAACATTCAAATCATCATACCACCCTAATGCATCACTAGAATTCAACACATACTGTTGTTTTACCAAATTTGGATCTATGTTTGCTATGGTTTGTACTAATGCTTTTCCTCTGACCAACTTCATTAGAATAATTTCCATATCAAACTCTTGCAATGTTGTAATCCATTTAGCTCTTTTCTCTCCAGGCTCATTTTGCATCAGCAACATCTTCACAACTGCATCTGGTACTATGGCTTTAACCTGATTGCGCAAGATATAATGTTTGAACTTTTTCACTGCTCTTACTAATGCAAATGCCTGTCTTTCTATATCAAGATATTTCAGCTGTGCATCCTTTAGAGGTGCACTCATGAAGGCTATGGGTTTTTCTTCGTTGTCTTCTCCCTTTTGTGTCAAAGCAACTGCAACTGAATGTGAAGATGCAAAAGAATAAATGTAAAATGGCTTTGTATAATCTAGACTTGAAAACACAGGAGCATCAGAAATGGCTTCCTTAATATCTTCAAATGCAGCTTTAGCTACTAGTGTCCATTCTATCTTTGCATCCTTCTTCAACATGGCGTTCAATGGTTGCACAGTTTCTGTAAACCCTGTAATGAACTTCCTGACAAAATTAATCTTACCAAACAATGACTTTAGTTCTTTCTTACTATTTGGTAATTGTAATTTCTTTATTCCTTCTATTCTATTAGGATCAATAGATATCCTATTTTTAGAAATGACATGTCCTAATAATTTTCCTTCAATTACGCCAAATGAACATTTCTTTGGGTTAAGGGAAATCCCGTACCTTTCACATCTTTTAAGTACTCTTTTCAGATCTTTAGCATGAGTGGATGCATCTTTAGAGTAAATAGTTAAATCATCCATATAAATAACAATGCACCTACCTGACAATCCATGGAATGCAGTATCCATGGCTCGCTAAAAAGTGGCACCTGCATTGATTAGACCAAAAGGCATTCTTCTGTATGCATAATTTCCCCATTTGCAAGTAAAAGTGGTCTTAAACCTATCTTCCTTATCAACTAAGACTTGGTTATATCCTAAAAATCCATCTAGAAAAGACATCATCTTAGCCCCATTTACTGCTTGCAGTACTTCATCTATGGGAGGCAGGGGATAGTTATCTTTCTTAGATGCCTTATTCAAATTTCTAAAATCTACACATAACCTAATGTTTCCACTTTTATTTCTCATAGGTACTAAATTAGCTACCCAGGTTGAATGTCTGACTGGGAAAATTATTCTGGCAGACAGCAATTTTTTCACTTCTTCAAAGATTAAAGGCTTTAAAATGGCATTCATAGGCCTTTGTTTCTGCCTAAATGGTTTAACATCTAGTTTCAAGGGTATCACATGAGTTATGATGGACGTATCATATGTCTTCAAATCTTCATATGTCCATGCCATGACATGTTTGTACTCTTTCAAAACATCCACAATTCCTTTTCGCAATTCTTCAAAGCAAGCCTTTCCAATAAGTACATTTTGTGGACTTTGCTCTATTCCTAGGTTATATGGATCGCACTTACCTCCCTCAGTTTTGAGCAAATCTTTCTGTCTTACTACCCCATCAAAATCAAAAATCTGTTCTAACTCAATTACCCCCTTAGGTAAGAAATTGCTTTTCAGGTTGATTATGTCTTCTTCATCCTAAGACACATCAGGCCTTTCCTGTTCATCCATAATTTGAGCTTCAAAGACCTCATTACATGTTAGAAAATCCACAATTTGTTGATCCCCTTCAAATACCTGGAAATGAGTAACACTATCTGGTATACTAGGAACATTTACTAATTCAACATCAAATCATTCTAAACCTGACAATGTTAAGGGTTCCAATGTGCTAGCAGCAACTGCTAATGCATCTAGTCTATGGTTCAATTCTCTAGGGATATGTTCTATGTTGAAAGCATCAAATGAATCTATCAAATCCCACACCCTATGCCTATAAAAAACCATCTTTTTGTAGTTGCATGCATACAATTTCCTTACTTGCCTAACCACTAACTCAGAGTCTGAAAATACCCTGATCATTTTTACCTTTTCCTTAATAGCCATAACAAGTCCATAAATCAAAGCTTTATATTCTGCAACGTTGTTAGTACAAGAAAATTGTAACCTATATGCTGCTAAATATGACTTACCATGAGGATCTATAAGCTCCACACCTGCACTTGCACCCTGTTTAGATTTAGATCCGTCACATTTCAGTGTCCACATGCCATCTTTATTCTTTTGACCCTTTACTTTGGCATGTTTTTCTTTTTCTATCACGTGAGGTGCTATCTTGTTCATTCATAGGTGATTCATTTTGACCTACTTGCATATTTATACTTTCAGTTCGTAAATCAGAATGACAAATACTCTTGTCCTTTGTTACTTCTTTTAAATCTGGGATCAACACATCTATGTTATTCTAAAAGTATTTCTCTGGTTGATTAGGATTAACCTTTCCTTCTTGTAGTCCTACTCCCTTTGTGCACTTTATGTATTGATACTCTATAATATCTCTGCACATTCCACAATTCTCTTCAGAATGTGGCTTATTATTTACTCTACACATGTTTTTATACAATTTGCATTAAACTGGAATATTTTGTTCAGTGCACCTTTCCATTTCCTGTCTAATGGTTTGACCAAAATTATTCATTGCATTGTTTTCTTCATCAGAAGAATTTCCATCAGATTCAATGAACAACATTATTTCCTTACTGACATGTTTTTCTCTAAAATTTAACATCAGGATTTCTTCAACTTGCACCCCTTTGTTAGTAACTCTATAAACACCAGGTTCAATAGAAGCATACAATATCTCATTAGTCCTATTGTATTTTGTAATCATGTGTTTCATCCTGGGTTCTGCTTCTATCCTGATCTGATTTGGAACACCTCTCCAAGGTAGCCACATATGTAAAAAATCAGTGGCCATATATCCATTCAATGTTTTAGACCAGTCTCTACTCAACAACATCCCATAATTCATAGGTATATCTACTATCTAAATGTCAATAAATTGACTTACCCTAGGATCTGAGGCTAATTAGATTTGAATATGCATCAGTTCTCCTATCACATTAACCCCAGTTTTATCCAATTGTGTAACAACCTTAGCAGATTTAGTAGGAGTCAGCCCTAAAGTTTTGCATATTCTTAAAAGCATTACATTAGCTGATGTACCAGAATCTACCATGCAATTATGTATGTTCTTTCCACACATTCTAATGGTTAACAAGAAAGGAGGAGCTTCTTTCTTATCTACATACATTACCACATTAGTGTTGGAAGGCTGCTCAATTTTCTTACTCTTTTCTTTGGGTTGTGAATCTCTACTAGGAACACTCACATCAGCAGAAACCTCACCTGTCACAGATGTATCCAAGGATTTTATGAAAGCATTTTTGACCCTTGGACTTTTTAATAATTCACACAAAGGTATACTGACCTTATTTTTCTTTATCTCCTTAGATAAATAACTCATCAACCTCATTGTTTCTACTATCTCTATTTTACTTGTTTGGACCTTTTGTGCTACTGTTCCATTATTTGCATGATGACTAGTCTTCAGTATAGCAGGATTATTACGAGTGTTCTGATCTGGGGGAGTATTTAAATTGTCAGGCGGAGTGAAAGTAGTGAAAGGACCTCCTGGCCTAGTGTTATTTCTCAGATTGTAGGTGTGATTTTTGTTTGACTGCTGAAAAGCCTGTACCTCTTCTGTTTCATATAACACTTCATTTTTAGTTTCAAATGGAAAATTAAATGCATTTAGTACAAAGGCTGATTCAAGATATAGGTTCTCACAAAAATAAGGTTCATCCTCTAACAATTGATCCTCTTCTTCTCCAGTTGCAAAGGTAAAAGTCTCTAAGACTAAAGAAATCTCATATCCTAAGGGCACTACTTCATTACCTTTGGGAATGAGAAACTCAGAAGTGGGAGCTTGTACATCTACAGTGAAAATACTGGCTGCTAAATGGAACTGAGGACAATCTAGTTCAACATGGGCACTGGTATTATGAATTCTGCACCAATTCTTCAATGCTATATTAGCCATTTGAATTCTAGCTATTTGTTTTGTATCCTGATTATCTAAATTCTCAAATGGAGAAGCTAGAATGCCATTATTTGGCCCTGTGTTCCCTGTCTTAGGTGGCCTTGGCTGATATTGATTCCTATTGTTGTTACCCCAAGCCTTGTTATCCACCACAGGTCCTCTATTTTGCATCGGTTGTCCTGGATTATGATTTTGATTCTAATTGTAATTCTGGTTTTGATTTGAACTTTGACCCTGGTTATAATTTTGATTATGATATGCAAAGAAATATACATTGAAAACATACAAGGCTAGCGGACATACATGTGCTATAGTGGAATGTACATTCGCTAAAGATACAAAGGCAGGAAATATACAAAGAGATATACATTGAAGATTCCTCAAAATATTCTGCGCTTGTATGCATATCAAAAGGGGTTTGTATGTCACTTTGTATGTTTGCACATACAAGGAAATATACAATGAAAAGATACATTGCAGGCATATTCCGTAAGGATTCCCTGTTTGTATGTAAATGGAGTTTGTATATTGTGTTTGCATATTTAACATACAGGGCGCCAACATACATTTGCTACAGTGAATAGGCGGAGCATGCAAGAGGTGGGGCCCGCGCATATATAAGAAGGATTATATGTTCTTACATACAAAGGGTCACGTGAATAGTGGTTTGCATATCACGCATATACAAAGTGAATATACAAGCCGATATGCAAGCCGGATTTCAAATGGATATCATTTCTGGCTCATTCAAGGTTTGGGTCTGATTTGTATGTATGAGGCCATTTGTGTATTGTGATATACAAGGTAAAATACAAGGAGTGGAGATACAAGCTGGACCCGACAGAATAGTCAAATGCAGTTAATGGTTTTTGGGGTTCGCGGCTTGTATGTTGGTAGATACAAGGATTTTCAACTGGTGGGGCCCGCATATACAAAAGGAAATTGTATGTATATACAATTTTGAAATACAAAAGCATATACAAAGCCCAATGTATAAGGCACCATGCATATGCAAAGGAGTTGTAGGGGGAGTTTTTGAATGCTGAATTCAGGTGGCAAAGGTGAGCGATATACACATAGATGCAGAAGCGATATATACAGGCAGTTGACTAAATCTTTGACCACCTATATCTCCTCCATTTTGGCAAATTTTGACCTGTTGTAAGAGGCAAAGTTGCATATTTTGGTCCCCTCTTTCATTTGGCAGGGTTTTTTAGGAGCTTCGGTCAATTTTCAAATTCAGATCTGGAGTTGCATATTTTGGGTGACTGGACATTCCAGCGACTTCTTGAACGAGATGCAGATTTTTTCGCATTTATTTCTGCAAGTAATGGAAGCTACTTGCATTCATGATAAAAATATCTCCTCACTGAGGTGTTGGCTGAAGACTGATGATGAGTGAGTAGCTGCAGTAAAGACTCAAAATATCTCCCCATCCGCCTAGTTCCAGATTTTTTCACCATAACCATTGTAGTTGGACAGTCATTTCAGGGAGATATTTTCTATGATAGCTCTTTGAGTGATTTTTGTAACTAACTTAGGTTAATTTTGGAATGCTATATATATGCATTCGGATGTTGTAAATAAGGTTGGAAATTTTTTGGCATTAAGGCTTTTCTATTTCCAAACAGAGTTTTTCACATACTGTAACTGTGCCTTTTCATTGAATATATGCAAGTTAATTTTACCTCCTTAGCTGACTTTCTAGTTCTGTGTGAATCTGTATATGGTTGTCTATGAATATTTTCATTCCTCTTAATCATATTGCTTCTCACCTCTGCTAGAGTCAACTAATCTATGTACACATACTTGCTGTACTTGATTATATTGTGCATTTTTCTTAGTTGTTGTGGAAATTTCTTTAAATCTGTCCGGTGCATCACCCTTTGTTTTCAAGCTTTTATTTCATTTCCATTACAAGCTTTTCTTTCCCCTTTTCCCCTCAAAATTCAGTAGTTTTAGGTGATAACTAGAGAAGGAATCCGGCCTTCTCCAGAGGTCTGATCTCATTTAGCAAAGTCCCACACTTAGAGATCAGTCCCATGTTATTTCAGTTTGCAGAGGCTTCACGGCTATATGCAAGGGTGCAAAACTGAGTGATAACAATATCCTAATGTGATCTTCTAGATCCTGATACAACTGGTATTTAGGACATATCTTTTCAGGATTCTTTGGCATTTCATGATAATCAGGGAATGTTATGGGAGAATTAACATTAAAGTAAGCCATTGCAGGTACTTGTGCTTGACCTGGACCTTGGGGAATACCTGGATTTTTAGGTGGACTAGGATTTCTGGGAGGACTGGGACCTCTAGGAGGACCTAAACCAAGATTCAAAGATCTAAATGAAGAACTGTCAGGACTCACAATGTTATGGATACTAAAAGGTGATCCAGGATGCATTCCAGATGAACCTCCTGTATGTGATATTTTAGGATTCCAAATCAAAGGACCCTTACTTTGCCTTTTATTACGTAATTGCACAAAGATATCCTTTGAACTAGATCTAGACCTAGTCACTTTGTTACTGTTATAAGCCAGCTTTACTTAGAACAAACCTTAACTCCAATCAAGCCCTCCTTCTAGCACCAAAAACTGTTGATGATTGTTTTTACACATTCATAACAAAAGTTAAAATTCACAAAATGAACCTAACTGTCTTGAAAGATATGAAGAAATCAATGAAGATTACTTAATCCCAAGTTTCTGTATGGTCAGGTCTTGACCTTGTGGATAATTCAGTAGGTTAATGTGAAGCTGTAATATGCAAGGGGCCTTACTTGATTTAAGGTGTTTTATGACTCACTGGACTCGAATTATGCAAAATATCACAAATATCAACATTTTCTTCATTCCTTTGCATAAATTTGTTACTGTATCACAAAGCTTTATATGATTTATATTAACACAAGCTTTTCTTTTCAAATATTATGAAAAATGTCAAATATCAACTCAGTTGTTCATGTTTCCTTCAAATATCAGACAATCTCCTTTAAATCTTTGTGTTTAGGCTAAGTATTTCAAATGTTTGGAAAAAGTTAGAGAAATCTAAATTAAACTTCATTCTGCTATAGGATCTAAATGCTTTATTATTCACATTGTAAGTAGTACAACAAACTTGATTAAATCCACAGACTAAACCTTTAAATGTAAGCCCTAAGTATTTTCACGAACATACATTCAAGATTGCAAGCTTTTGAAGAGATAATATTTCAAATACAAATAAGAGCCAGAAAACACTCTTAAAGTAGACGCAAAATTCCAGAGATATTTGTATTCAAAATAAATAGTCATATATGATTTACAATGTATGAATGACTCCTTTCTTCATTAATCAACTTACATAAAACTTACAAAATGTCTTACAGATATAGTAAGGAAGCTAGATGTTCCACGCATTCCTTATTGCAGACACAAGCGACCTCCTTCTATTCTAAACTAAAATGTTCTTCTATTCAAAATGCTAAGACAAACTATAACTTCCAACTCTATTCTACAAATCCCTGTGTAAGTCATTACAAAGTAAAGGGGCTCAATATATAGATTTGATTATCCCCAATATGACCACAAAACCCTAGTCAATCAACAGTCTATATCTCAAGTGCAACATCAACGGTGGAAAACAAATCCTGCCAAAAATCTCTGAGAAGCATACCCCATACTGAGCGTAAAAATGCCCTTTGGAACCCTAACAACTATCGAAATATCTTCTGTTGCTTTGCCCTTTTAATTATGCTTCTTTCCACCTATACATTTCTTCTCATTGAAATCCTTTACTCCTTTCGCTTCTTTTGTGATCCACCCACCCTTTGTGATGTCATCGCCATTAAAGCTCCACCTTCCATATACCTGCATACCTGCCAACAGACATAAAAAATGGATTTTAAAATTACTGTCGCTCTTGTCAATTTATACCTCTTTTGAATGTTAGATGGGCATTAATTACAACAATTAATGCGCCAAAAGTTTGGCCTTCTACCTCAGTATTTGCTTTTTTAAACCCTTTTTACCGTTAGTTTAATTTCGACATACATCCCGTTTTCTTTGTATGTTCCTTTTGTATGTTTTAACATACAAACATATATGCAAACAACCGTGACTAACGTTCTTTCCCTTTCGTCCTTACTTTTACCTTTCGCTTTGCATATTGCTCCTGTATATTTTCCTGTATGAGCGCATATACAAGCAACCCTATGCAAACCTCCTTTCATTTCCCTTTATCTCTTTCGATGCTTTTTATTCTTTTGTATATTAGGTTATATAAGCATACAAGCATTTAAACATTCAAAGACTTTTCTATATTGAACTCCCTTTTGACATCTGGCCTGTATCTTTTATTTGCATCCTTTTAACTTGTATATCAGCTTGTATATCGAAGATATATATTGTTATTTATACAAGCCCGATGTACAAGTGGTGGAGCCCACACTACTTGCCCCTTGTATCTCCGCGATACAACAATACTTGTATCAAAAACACTTATATACAAGTATAGATACATACAAAATCCTTTGTATGTCCTTTCGGACTTCAAGTTTCATAAACCACAGTTTACTCATTTTTCAGCTTCGCGACATGTATATAAAGTGCAATGCATCTTTTAATATACGTTAAGTAGTGATGCATCATTTTAACCAGATTTTAACCTTTCTCGAGTTCCGCATTGTATGTATATTAAAATCTGTCTCTGAAACATACATATGAAGCGTGAAACATACAACAATAAAATCTCATTTCATAATCCCTTCGGTTCCGCGGCATGCATATATCATTGTATATCTTCTTGTATGTTCCTCTTACCAAACATACAAACTTAAAATACCCCCTGACAGACTTCACCGATTGTTTTTAAACCTGGAACTCTACTAGGCCCGACTTGTATGTAAGAATAAAATGTTATCGAAATGCATACAAGTATAATGACTTAAAAAACCCGACAACTCCCTCATGTGACTCATACCATGACCCGATATACAAACGACTTTGTATACGAGCAACCTTGTATATGAATGACTTTGTATATGCAACATACAAACCCTTTTATTGTACATTTTACCAAAAACATACATATCTTGCAAAATATTGTGAATTTTAACATGGTTCAAAAAGCAACCCTCACTCATTTTTGACAAGGAATTCACCTATATTTAGCTCTGGTACTTAATGCTATTTTTTCTTTATTTTCAACAAGGTTTGTAACTTTCACTTCCTTTTCCCTTTTACCACCAAACAGACCCACACACAAAAGCAAAAGCCACAGCCACAGCAGGGGTCCTCATTTTGCTAAGGAGTAAAATGGGGTGTGTTGTGAGCATCACAACAATATGCATGTCAAAAAATCTCTCCAGCAAAGGTGGAGATTGACACACAAAAACAACTTAAATTCCAAGGTACAAGGGAGAAGTTGAACGCCAAGGAAACACCTCTATCAACAACACAAAATCCTCCAAGGAGACAACAAATGTCAACATGTGGCCAATATACCAACATTGTCAACATTCAACCAACAAGTTGAAAGGAGGGTCAACTATGATACCTCATCGAAACGGTACAACCACAAGAATCCAAATCACATGGAATCCATTAAATAACAAAAACCAACATGCTATCTAATAACAAAAGAATGAAATAAATCAAATATAGAATTAAAACCATTTTCCAAAATGCTTACAGACATATCAAATAAGAGAAATTTCAAATAGAATGCCATGCTCATTCGACATCAATGTCAAATTGGGCCAAAACCAAACATGGAAATCTCAATCATAATGTGGGCACAATACAACCCAATCCATAAACATAACATAGTATAAGTATAGCATATAAAATAGAGGACTCCAACATCATCAATTATCCATTTCCAACACAAGAAATAAAGTTATAAAATGATAAATTCCTTCGAAATTTGAATTGGTTTTCCAACCAAACGACATTATAAAATTACATGCTCATGAAAAAGGCTACTTCCTAAACATGGAAGGATCACACTCCAATGAATAAAATATACAAGGCATAAATATACATCATAGTAAACCACCTCCAAAGTGCCCCAACAGGCACATAGTGTAGTAGCCAAAATGTCCTAAAATGAACAAGGAACTTTTTAGCTCCTAAAAGATTAGATCGAGGACCATTGGGGGAATTTTACCCACCTCCCAACCATATTACCATTGTTGAGTTCAATAGTTGTCTATGCCACTCTAGGCAACCACCAAGCTACTAAGAAGATGAACATGGATACACTATCATCAAGTCACACTCACACAAGTCCCAAAGTCCCAACACACAATCTCACATACACATGGATCATCTAAAACACACAAAAATAGAATAGGTAACAAAACTGGATCTAGGATATGTTAAGATTCAGTAGACCAGAACAATAAAATTATGCCAATTATAATGTAGATTAATACATAGAAAAATGAGAATAACACAACACACAAATTTTATGTGGTTCACCCAATCTAGGCTACATCCATAGAGAAACAACCATCCACTTTTATTATCTAGATCAAATCTCATGAATTACATCCTTGTAGCATAATCCATTGTTGTGCTATACAATGCACTCTAATCTCGTTTTGTCTCTTGACCTTTCATGTTCTACAACCATTTTCAACAAGCTTTTTGACAGTTTACAATGTTGGCTAACAACCAAATCCTTTATTAAATTATAGGAAATGCTTCAGGGGTGCTGCCCTTGAGCCCTCGGCTGGCGGTACCCCTTGCACTCCCCTGTTAAATAATTTGGGGCCAAAATGTGGCTGTCAAAGTCACCAAAATTGTTGGGAATTAAGGTGTATCAACCTTGGTAATTCCTTGTATTATTTCATTGTATTTATTTATTTATTGCCTATTGTATAATTAGGATGCAAATCCTATGTTGTCATCTTGTGGGAGTTGGCACGGTGATGTGTCATCCTACATGGAAGATGACAAGTTGTAAATTTTTCCTCACAAGAGGAGATAGGCGTCCCACTTAGTGGTAGGAATATTTTGCCATGTGTCAGCATCTTGTATAGTGTGTAAGGGAATATTGACCAAAACGGTCATGACAGATTCCTATGACAAATCTATGATGCGTAAGAGTCGTAAATGGAAGATTCTATGACAGTTGAAGACATGTGTCAAGAAGCATCTTGGAAGAAGGCATCTTTGGGCGCCCCAAGGAGGGTTATGACAAGTAAGAGAATATGCTATTTATAGCTTGTTTATGACAGATTCTCTTACAGTTGTAAGATATGACAGCTATGACGGATTCTATGATGGTTGTAAGTGTCGTAAGAGTATTTGTCATTATCCAAATTGGGAATAGGCAACCTCTTTGGGATAGGGTGACTTGAAAAGTGTCCTGAGCATCCTACAGTGTTGGACAATTGTCCATAGGCATGAGTTTTGGGCCATGAGGCAATGTTGGATGCCCATCTCAATGTGGAGCCATTTTTGCCTTGTATTTGTTATATAAACAAGTGCTTTGGAGAGATGTATTATGTGATTGACAGGTAATGTTATGCTACCGGATTGTCTCTAGATATGAGTGTCGAAGAATCCTGCAAGAGCATTGGCTCTATAACTTTATTGTAACCTTCATTATTTATGGAATACATTTGGCCTGGGTTTTGGAGTGTGGGGTTTTTCACCCATAAGGGTTTTCCCCACGTATATCTTGTCTCTCTCTTCTTCTCTCTTACATTCTTGTGTAAGTGTTTGCTGCAATATCTCTGTTACTGTGTTAAAAAATCTATAATTGTAAGGGTTTAAAAGAATTTTCACTCATCTCTCCTCATTAGATTAGTGTAGGAGGCGATTTCTGCACACCTAGCTTCCTTTCAAAAATTTAGCTTGCTGCATGTACATGCAGCCCAACAACATGATCAATCACCAGCTACCAACAAGATAGTGTCCCTATTTTGCATGACTATCTAGCCAACAAGGTTGTCTCAAAACAAGGTCAAATACTCTCGATCCAACCAAACAAGGACTAGGGGAGGGTGGCTAAGACATTGGAATGGGCTTCCCCTTGGTTCTCCAAAACCAAGCCAAAAGTAAAATAGGCCTCAAGGACTCAAGTAAGCATTCACACTGTGGATGCTTCTCCTCAAGGTAGCACGACACTTCTTTAACACACGATTGTCACCCAAAAACAACAATAGTGTGTAACTTCTTCAGGTCTCAACACTTAAATGCAACAATAGTGTGGAACTTCTTCAACTTTCAACACTTACACACATACAATAGTAGTGTGGAACTTCTTCATCTCTCAACACTTTCTCAAATGCAACAGTAGTGTGGAACTTCTTTATTTCTCAATACTCAAAGGTACATAATGACCACCCCAAGCCTCCTACCAATATCCCCTATCCTATACAATTTAATGGGTTAACTTTTTAGAAGCCCATGAGTAGGAAAGGAATGATTTTCCCAAAAAGCACACATCCCAATGCACCTCCAAAATAAAAACCATGGGGAAATAAACCATTCCACATTACATGCAACATCTAGAAAATTCAATTTCAACAAAAATAAAATAAAATAATTTTCGAATGTCCAAGATCCACCATTGACGGATCTTGAAGCATCCTTCCCAAAACCGTGCACCCAAATTTTCACTTTTTATAAAAATGATGAAATTTAAAATTCTGAGAATACCCTCTTGATCTAAAAATACCCAACAACACACTTTTAACATTACATAAAATTTTCAGTAAAATCAAGCAGGATAAAATAAGAAAAACTAGGTAATTTTCACATTTTTCGAGAAATCAAAATTTCAAAAATGTAAGCATACCCTTTTGTGCCTAATCTACCCAACAAGACACGTTTCAAATAAAATTAACATTTCTAAAAAAAAATCCATGACCTTTCTTGAAATTTTAGTTTTCAAAAATTCCAAATTCCTACAACTTAAAATTTTAAATAAAATTTCAAATTTAAACTTGAACCAACAAATGATTACCTCAAAAGATGTAGAATCTAAAACTACACACTTCTCCTTACAACATCAGCTAAATCCAATGATTTTCATGCAATTAGAAATCCAAATCTTTTCTAGGAGGGTTTGAAATGAGCATTTGCTCTAAATTTTCCAAATAATGCATAATGAAATGAAATTAAACCCCTTTTCCTATATAAGGCCCTAATTAGGATAATGCTAAACCCTTTTCTTAACTTCCCATTTAGCTAATTTTCACTAACATAATAAATTAGAAAATCAATTATTTCCTTTCCAAATAGAGTTTAACCCATTTCAATTACCAAGCAATTTAAGATAAAATACCTTTGAAATTAAATATTTTCACAACTAAATTGAATCATTTAAAATGATTGTTGACAAACTAGAATACATAGCATCAAACAATGATTTCCAAGACATCACAAATAATTCCGCACATACTAGGCACAAACAAAATCATATAGGCTATAAAATTAAGTACACCCCAAAAGACATTTTTTTGGTCTAACACAAGGGGGATCCAGAATCAAATTTGATTTGGATGAGGTTTCACTAGCTTAGACATTAGGTAAACAACTAGGGTAAGGTGACTAAGTGATATCCATGTCAACATTCTTGACATACCAGCCATTGGTCAATAACTTGTAATTTCTTGCACACTCATTGTAAACGTTACATGCATCTTCCCAATATATAACAATAGCCGAAGTGAAAAACAAAAATTATAGTTAAATATTAACCATCTAGTATGCATATTTAAATTAAATCATGTATTCTAACAATATGATCAAGATGTAATTAATCATTTAAAATAATCATATTGAAGGAAATCATAACTACCTACCCAACATAATATTTAAATGAAAATAGTGAAGTTGAAACTCCGATAATATAAACACACACATATGTATATATAAGTCTCATAAGTCCAAATACACACAAAGAGAATCCAGATCGAACATTGGTATCAACTACCGATCGCTAATCTACAATACATAAATATCACATCAAAAATTGATACGCTAAAGGTGATGAAGAGAAAGGCACAAACACTGGTGGACATTACACCCACAAAGCACACTAGAGAATTGCATGTGACGATCCTTACTACGCTTGTTAATAGCTTTTCAAAGAATTTGTTCGATCATTTTATTAGAAGCCTTAGCCTACCCATTAGAGTGAGGATAGTAAGGTGCACAGAAAAAATGCTGAATGTGGAATTTATCTAGAAACTACTTGACCTCTTTATTTTAAAATGAGGACCCATTATCAGAGACCAAGGCAGAAGGTACCCCAAAGTGAGAAATTATGCTGTCTAGCAAGAATTTTCAAATTACTTCAGCCGTAGTGGATCGCAGTGGAATGGATTTAACCTATTTTGTGAAGTAGTCTATGGCTTTGATAATAAAAATGTGTCCTTGAGAGGAAGGTGGTGAAATCCTCCCAATCAGGTCTAGGCCCCAAATAGAAAATGGCCAAGGGGAGGCTTGGTGTGAAGCTTCTGCTTTGGAGCCCGAATTAGATTAATATGATTTTGACATTGAGGGTACTTCTTAATGAAGGCGAAGGAGTCTTGCTCCATGCTCTGTCAATAATACCCCATGTGTAGGAGTTTTTACACTAAGGAACAACCAAAATGCCCTCTACAAGCACCGGAATGGGCCTACTGAAGGGCAATGGGTTTCTTAGACTTTATCAAACACTAAAGGAGGAGACCATTATAGCTCCACTGGTATAGGACATTAGAGAGAATGATATAACATGAAGCAAGCTTATGAATGTGAATACGAGCAATCTTAGAGGCATCACTTAGAAGTGTATTATCGCACAAATAATTTAAAATATGAGAATACCACTCTTTTGAGTCAATTTGTTACAACATAAGAGGGAGTTAGATGGAGAGCTATCCACAAATATGGTGAGAAAATAAAGAGTGTAGATCATAAAATGATAGTCATCCATACAATCATCAAAGGATATAAGGGAGGCCACACTTGTCATTGCATTTGCATGATGATTATCCTTTTGTGGGATAGTATTAATGGAGAAAAATGAGAAGTGTTGAAGAAGTGACAAGGAAAATCACAATATTTTGAAATCTTGTCTTGTTTATCTTAATAATCACTGGTGATTTGGTTCATAATCAATTGCAAGTCACCATAAACATGGAGAACCTTCACATTAAGGGAAATCATAGTGCACAAACCAACAATTAGGGCCTCATACTTGACAATATTATTAGTATATTGAAAATTTAAAATGAAAGAGGGGAATTATTTTACCCTTTGGAGGGACTAATATCACATTGGACCTAGATCTAGTCTAACATCTTGAATCGTCAAAGAATAAATCGAAAGGAAAATCATCATTTATAAGAAGGATATGATCATCAGGGAATGAGTCAAAACTAGGAAATGAGGATGAAGTGGGGTTTGGCCTTTTATGGATTTTGGGAGACAAATTTTAAATCAAATTTAGTTAAGAGCATAACCCATTTACCCTGATGCCTGGATAGGTCAGCTTTAGAAAACATATGCTTAAGAGGGTTGAACTTAATGATCACATGCATCTCTGCATGGAGAAGATAATGTCTCATCTTGTGTGTGGAAAAGATCAGAGCAAGACATTGTTTCTCTATGGTGGAGTATCGAGTTTCATAATTGTAGAGGGTACAATTGATACAATAAACTACACGTTCTTTACCTCATCAGCACGCTGAGCTAGAAGAGCAGATAAAACATGAGACTATACGGAAGTATAAAGCAGAAAAGGAAATCTTAAAATAATAGGCATCAAGACATATAGATTAGCTAGATAGTCTTTTATAATTTCAAAGGCTTTCTAGCAATCCTCATACTAGGAAAAATGAACGTCCTTTTTGAGAAGATTAGTACCATCAATTTAGAAATAAATTAATGAATTGCCTGAATCTTACCCTACAAACTATGAAGCTAAGAAATATTTGTCAGATGTGGCATGTTATGATAGCATTGATTTTATTAGTATCAACCTCAGTGCCAAGTTGTGAGGCTATAAACCCTAATAGATTACCATTGTCTATGCCAAAAATGCACTTATGAGGATTTAGACATGTTATAAGATCAAAGACATTCAAATATCGGATGAAGGTTATTCACATGATCTTGGCATGAGATGGGCTTGGCTAAGATATTAGCAACATAATCTTTTAAAATGTTTTTGATTAGTTTAGCTAGAAAAGAGGGTCCAAAACCCTATACAAAACGGCCCCACGGGCTACAAACTATTAATAAGCCAGAAACAACACATTAACAACTCATGAACAACAGACAAAAAACACCTAATCAAAAACAACAAAGACAATAGAAACAACAAGAAACTAGGGACTCTCAGTCGTCCCGTACTTGGCCAGAAATTCCCCCATATCTTTATAGTCCCCCAGGCTATTGAGCCCCACTTGCTTGACCTTGTCATCCAAATCCTTGACAACCACGAAGATCGACGCTGCCCAGTGTAGGGCCTTAGTAGCAAACTCAACCATCACCTTCCACTTCTTCTACATTCCCACCATCTTCTCCTGGAGGTGCCTTAGGTCCTCAGCAGTCTTAACACACAGAGAGTAGCTTCCCTTGCTTTCTTGTCCCCCAGACACCCTAGCAGCTTCACCCACATCCTCAAAACTAGATTTGTTTATGGAGGCGAAGTGGCTAGTCCCCTCCACTTCATGCACCAACTCGGTGGGGGTTTCTTCTCTTCCCTCCTCCATAGTTTCTTCAACAAACTCTGACTCATTAGATATCTCCACCCCTTGAGGAGACGTAGAAGGTTTACTAGCAATGCAGGTAGACCAATGAACCCTTGGGTTAGCAGCCTCCGCACCTTCCCCACTACCAACAATCTTAGGCCTAGAATCCAGCTCAATAATTTTCATAGCCTCCCTACCCTTTTTAGCTTTTTTCTTAGTAGCAGCCCCTTCATCCTTAGGCTTTGCCGTAGTCACAGCCTCCTTACCCTTCTTAGCTTTTTTCTCAGTAGCCATCCCTTTATCCTCAGTCTCCATTCTATCTCTTTTTGCCAGCGTTTTCCCAGTTGCCTAAGTGGTGCCTTGCTGGGGTTTCTTCTTAGAGGTGATGGGGGTTCAAATAGGGGTATCATCCTTAGTACAAGGGTCACCCTTAGGGGTTTTGAAGGCAATCTTAGGGGTCCCAACACAGGTCTTCACCTTTCCAATAGAATCAGGGGATACACTCAGTTGTGGGTCCTCAAGTAGCTTGACTTTAATTTGTTTCAGGGGACACAGGGTGAGGTGAAAGTGGTAAAGATGCAGGATGAGGCCTTGATGGATGGGAACAAGGGGGTGGCCAGTATTTATAGCTCTAATCTCTCGAACCGACTTGATAGAGTTAGCTAGAGAAGAAAGGAGAAAAAAGGAAAACTAATTTCCAACTTATTCCTAAAAGGTTAAGGAGAGCAAAGTGGTAGTGGTAAAAAACCTTGAATCTTCCCTCCAGTGTGAAGAATTTCATAATCATGAGGCAGATTTGTCCCCATGGCTCAGGAAACTTTTCTCTTTCAAACCCTCCATGCAACTTCATAGGAACCTCCCTCTCTTTGAAGAAAAGGGTCATATGTTCAGGGTCGGCCACCTTACTACGTCTCGAGTGCTTTTCCCCTCTAATTGGCAGCCTCATGGCTTGCCTAATAACTTCTTCAGACACCTGAAAGCCAATACCAGCAATCTTGACTTCTCTGGTTTCATCATCCCAAGACTCCGCAAACTGGCGTGAGAGATTCTCATCATGACCAATCATCCCTTCTAGAAAAGGAACCACCTCCCCTTCATGAATGATATGCCAGACAATAGGGTCCTGTTTGAATTCTTCTACAGAATTAGGTTCGATCCTGACAATATCTCCACCCATTGTGACAACTTGAAAGTTACAGAGACAAATGAGCTTATAGATATTAAGGCAGCTTAAATTATTAGCAAGTGGCCCATTAAAATGAGAAAGCCCATTAACATGAGCAAGCCATAAAAAAAGCTAATAATTGCAGTGTAATTAATGAGGACATACAATGCATCCTTGCCACTTAAAAACATCTCCTTGAGGAGAGGTCTCGGCCACCACCTCGTGTGAAAATAGACGTCACCAGCCATAGACATTAACCAAATATAAATTCCCATCTGAAAAACCATCCAATCAGTCCTCCATAACCTAGCCAACTATCCGCACAACATCATTTTTAACTAGCTATACCCAATCTCTAGATGGCTCGTAGTCCCAATGCTTGTGAATCTAATGATGTGCCAACCTGTCATCCTGGCCGTCCATCTGACAAGAGGGGATGTGGCACTCTAGCATTCCATATAATCCCCAAACCCAATGCACTTAGAACTACAACTCCACTGACTGGACTGCAACCTATCCAATACACCACCAATCCCACCTCTAAAGTTTTGAAAAGTCCCGCTCATATCATTTTGAAAATTCAAACAATTAGACCTGCCACTTGTACAAATCAGACAACAACCTTCCTCAGCCTAGCCACATATGGACACACTAGTCCCTCCACTCTCCAACCAACACTAGAGAATGACGACAAACCTAACTTCCCTAATTCCTATGACTATCACCATCCTTCAGGATAAGGGTATGAACTTCTTTAGGTGAGCTGGACATGCTCCTCCAGCAATGCCATCCTTCTCTGCCACTACCCACATTGGCCAAGGTGTCATTGATAGTATTCCCTTCTCTGTATATATGCAAGATCTTGAAGTCCTCCGTTCCATTTAGAAGCAGTTTTATCTCCCATGATGTCCACTAAGTTCCACCTGATTTGGGTTAAACCCAGGGCCACATTAACAATAAGTTGAGAATCTCCTTCCACATGAAGAAGCCTGATGTTCAGAGAGATGGCCAACTTTATCCCCCACAGCATAGCAAGCGCTTCTGCCTCATTGTTTCTCTTAAGACCAATTCCACCCACAAAGGCAGCCACAAAGGTCCTCGTGTTTGACCTGATAATTCCTCCTCCACTGGCCACCCCCAGATTCCCCTTAGTAGCCCGATCAAAATTGAGCTTGAACCACCCTTGTTGTGGTAAAGCCCATTTTGTTTTGGCCCTAACAATCTTTTTAGAGTTGTCAACCTGACAATAGTCAGGGCTAATGCTCCATTATTTTAATAACCTTTGCTCTTCTCCTCTAAGAGTGCTCTCCGCAACTTTAAACTTGCACGAATTGATGTTCTCCTTAAGCAATTTGGAGAAGCCCACGAAGACATCCTTAGGAGTTCTGCACTTTTCCCTAAAAATTCTATTATTGCATTCTTTCCATAAGCTCCAGGCTAAATGGAGAGGGATTTGTGACCAAAGCTCCCTAGACACCGGGAGGGCTAGCCTAAAGGGGGGCCTCCAATCCCAGACCAAATCTTCTAAGTTGTTGTTGAAAGACCAACTCATTCTTAGTTTTTCAAGGACTAAACCCCACACTTCCCAAGCAAAACCATAGTGAATAAAAAGATGGCTAGTCGTTTCTTCCTCCAAACCACGAAGAGTGCATCTGCTTGACACTTGGAATCCCTCTTTCTTAGGTTGTCTATAGTCAGAATTCTGTTATGAATCAAGATCCACTAGAAGAAATTAACTTTTGGTAAAAGTCTGGGCATTCAAACTTTCCGCCATAAAGGATTCTCACCTTGGTCTAGCAGTAGACCATAGGCACTTTTGACAGTAAACAAGCCTTTATTGTCTTTATCCCAAAACATCCTATCTCTTTTGGGAAAAAGAGAGAGTCTATAGTCATTCAAGTCCTTTTGGAGCCGCAGAGCTAACATTCTATCTTCCCCACTTTCTAGACCACCAACAGACATAATCATCCAGCTCTTGAGACCCCCATTAGTCCTTATATAATTGGTCACCCTGGTACCAAAGACCCTGCCAACCCTGTCGGTAATTCTGCCATACTCCAGCTCGATCAGAGGATTGTCCTTCAGCGATCTGTCCTTCCAGAAGTGGACTTCCCTACTGTCTCCAATCTTCCACCTACTGTCACGGTGAAGAAGACCCCAGGTCTTGAGGACCCCATTCCAAATGACCGAGCCTTTGGGGAGTCCATTCTCTGAGAGTAATCCTCTGCCCTCATCCCCATTGAGATACTTAACAACCATGATGTCCTTCCAGTCTGTATTACCCTAAATGAGGTTCCATCCCACCTTGGATAGGA
Source organism: Cunninghamia lanceolata (assembly GCA_027924645.1). Classification (NCBI taxonomy): domain Eukaryota; kingdom Viridiplantae; phylum Streptophyta; class Pinopsida; order Cupressales; family Cupressaceae; genus Cunninghamia; species Cunninghamia lanceolata. The sequence goes on along the minus strand of BSBN01000378.1, from coordinate 3,293,276 downwards.
GGGTACAATTCAAAAAATGTATTCTTTTTAGTCCAAGACCTCCTTGATACCTGGGAGTGCAAACATTTTCCCACCCGACAAGGGCAATTATCCGTTTCTCTTCAACATCAGACCAAAGGAATTTCTTCTGGATTTGTTCTATCTTATCCACCACAAACTTAGGGATCTTGAAGAGGCTTAGAGTATAGTTAGGCATCCCTTAGAGGGAGGCTTTGAGGAGCTGGAATTTCCCTGCTTGACTCATGAGAGCCCCTTTCCATCTTGCCAATTTCCTTTGCATTTTCCAGAATTCAGTAGAAACTTTAGAAGTAGTAAGAGGGAGGCCCAAATAGGTGGCTGGGAGCCTTTCGCTAGAACAACCCAAAGCTCTAGTGATCTTTTGTTGCAAGTCCTCTGGGGCATTCAGGAAATATATATGACTTTTCTCGAAGTTAATTCTCTGACCCGAGACCCTCTCATAAGTATTGAGGAGCTCTTTGTTGGAAACAAGGCAAATAACTGAGAGGGGGGTTAAATCAGTTATTTTAAATTTCTTAACTTTCTTTTCTTCTTTAACAATAGTGTAGTATCAAAACATATAAACATAAATGAACATGAGAGAAGAAATGAAATCAACACACATAACACAAGGAGTTTTATGTGGAAAACATTGTTAAGGGAAAAACCATGGGGTGACTAACCCAAGATTGTATTCTCTGTTAAAAGAATAAGATGCACAAAATGGCACTTGCCAATTAGGGCTCACTGCCTGAGCACTACTCACAAGAGGCTCACTGCCTACAATAGTTTATAGAAAGTAACCAGGTATTTGAACTAATGAGAAGCATCCACATATGCTGAGGTTCAATTTCGGTTAGGCTCAATATATTGATCTACTACACTTCATTCTTCCTCTGTTTTGGTGCTGCTATTCTGTCACATACCGGACCTGTATAGCTGCTTCCACACTTATCTCTACATTTTGTCACACACTATATCACAATCCACACACCTTGACATCGAAATCCATATGGTATATATATCTACACCAAGGATTCCAACATCATTCTAGTCGGCATCTGGAATACTCAAGATTTTCCCAAACTCTGGTCTATCGACTGAATCCATGCTTACTAAGTGATGCGTATGAAAGAGATAGTTATAGAAGTCATCAATCATGTTGGCCAACCATGAATGATCCCTTAAGTAGCTTGATCACCATCAATTTCTCATCTGGATTAAGGTCTAATGCTCTATCGGTCAGTTCTTTCTTAGTCTATTCTACCTGTCAGGAACCCAACATTTAGGTGCTCATATCTTTTCACTCTTTCATCACTGGAGACTTAATCTCTAGAATGTGGTAGTCATGTTATTTCTCTTGACTTGCCCATGTCCGCACTTTACTGAGATACATCCTCTGAGAGATTCAGACCTGATTGTCAGACCTTGCTGCATGCTCTGTTCTTGTTCACCGGACCAAAATACTCTTCAATCTGACTTCCGGTATAGACATACCATGTGCTGCAGATGTGTGGGATGGACTTTCTTGCCATCAATGACAACAATCAAGAACCCACACAGTGTCTCTTGCCAACAATCTCCCCCTCTGGCATTGATGGCAACACTTAGTGAAAAATGACTAAGTGTCATAGTACACTCCCCCTTGGCTGATGCTTTGTCTTATTTACACTTTTACCAGAGCTCCCCCTTAGCTGGATTCTACATTTTTCACTACTCCTCACTCCCCCTTTGACATCTATGACAAAGGGTGAAACCCGCACACCAAAATTTGCAAAGAAAAACAACCTATACATTGTCGGATAAGTAAATATACATGTTGTACTTACATATACTTAAGGATATCCACAAAAATGGTTTTCAACTGGACAAATTATGTTGCCCAACTCTGTTTCATCCTGTCCAAAATTGAGATGTGACTACTTATCAAAAATGCAAAAGCTTCTACCCTTTTTAAGTCTGCCGGATCACTGGTCCAGGCTGTGGTTAGAGCATCAGTTAGGGCCTCATGCATGGCCTCTAACTTAGGGATAATTATCCCTCTAAGTTCACTTATTTTGCTTATCCTGTTCTTCTTCTCCTTCTCAAGCCTCTTTATTTCATTAATAGTGGCAATAGTCTGACACTCTTGATTTATTATGGATGAGGTGAGAGGATCAAAATTTTGAGATAAACTTGATAGTTTATTCTCTTGTTCTTCCACCCTTTTGGCAATGTCTGCTATCACTGTGGACCAAGATAGACAAAATTTGTATAAATCTCTGCCATCTTTAAGAGCATTTTCTAGGCTCTTTATCCCAATATCTAGATTTCTCCTATCATTTTCTATAAGTCCCTGTACTTCAGAGAATCTCTTTCCCCAAAACTCTTTCCATACTTTCTCTTCTATTGATTTCTCTAAAGAATCAAATGGTGTGCTAATAGAATTAACAAGAGATTTCAAGTTACCGGATGAAGAGGCTGAAGGATCCTTCTGGAAGGATGGCATGATCTTCTCCAACACACCAGATGCAATCTCTATCAGCTCACAGTCTTCATGTGAGACTTCAGAAGTTTTTCTTTTGCTTTGGCTTGAGCAAAAGATGCTACCTTCATTGTCTGGACCGGAGAGAGAGTCAAAATTGAGTGGTCCTTGGAATAGCTCTGGTTCATCTAATTCCATCATTTCTTTGGTCAGAAAGTCTTTAACTACTTCTGCAGTGTCTTTTGCCAGAGACAGAGCCTTCTTTCCTTTTGCAGCCTCAGAACTGTCACGCGGGGTCTTCTCTATTTGATCTTCTCTTCCCTTTACCTCTTCTTTGTGACTAATTTTCTCTTTTTTTCTTTCTTCTCCTTTAGTTCTGGAGTCAGCTGGGGGATCTGGAAGAGAGATGTTTACTTCTTCATGGACTTCCTCTTCTAGAACAGAGGAATCCAAGTCCTTAGTCTTCTCCTCACCTATCTCCTTTGACTCTTCTACAATTTTCTCAGTGGAATCTTCCTTTGATGCACTTGATCCTTCAATATCCATGGTAGAAGGTTCATCACTTATGTCCTCTATAATAGGAAGATTGAATCTTTTGTATGCATTCTGGAGGATGTCTTCAATCTCTTTTGCCACTTGATCAGTCTCTCCAAGCATAAGCTTGTTCATTCTGGCTTTGCTTCGGAACTCATCCTTGCAATCCTTGAAGATCATGCTCATTTGTTTTGGAGTGATGGAAGGATAAAGCTGAATAGCTATTTGTTCCCAGATCTCCAAATCCTTTTCCTTGGCATTATCTTTTCTGAGTTCAAGTACTTTCTCTGAACTCTTGGGGATTAGAGAGATGATTTCAATGAATGCTTTATTATATATGTTTAAGTACTTAACTGTAACTTCTTCCAAGATCCTTTTGTCTGTGTCACTATACTCATCATAGAATTCTATCATTGGTTGCAGATTCCCATCCATAGTAACTGCCTTGATGATATCATCGATGGAGAGAGTAGGCCTTTCAACAAATTCTTCTACTTCTTCTTCCTTGTTTTCTCCGGTAGAGGATTCCTTGGAAGTTTTCCTTTTCTTATTCATTTCTTAACCTCCTCATCAGTCTCTGTCTCTTCATCATCCTTTTGGCTTGTGTATGACCTTGTGGCCTTTGTCTTTGTTCTCTTCTGTCCTTTTCTGGATGTCTTTGCTTTTGATTTTGAGGTTTTTGAGCTCTTAGAGGTAGCAGGTGCAGAGCTCTTTGAGAATCTAGTCCGGGAGGGGGCTTGCACCGGAACACTTTCTTTTTTTACTTCTTGTCTCTCTTTTTCTGCTCTTTCTACCTTCTCTCTATTGGCATCAACTGCCTCCTTTGATATGCCATATTTCTTGGCAATTTCCTCTACTTCCTTCCTGACTTTTCTCTTTATTTTAGGTTGCCTTAGTTCAACATGAATTTTCACACTCAATTCTTGAAAGGTGCCAAACCTTTCTGCCTCAGGGTCCTTAGGATGACTTAATAGGTGTTGGATATGTAATTCCAAGATTTTCTCATCCACCTCATAGCCCATTGGCATAATCCAGACTATTCTGGGCTCTACTGCTTCCATTAGGCATTGATCAGTGTCTACCATAAAACACACTGTATCTTTATATTTTTCAACTATTGTCTGTGGAATTCTTTCTCTGACCTGCATCATACCTTGGAAATTCTTGAAATATCCCCAGAGAGCTGTGCTTTGAGCCTTGGCATCACCAAACCCATACATATAATCTTTGATTTGTATGGCAACTAGTCTATCATTTTGCCATACCCAACCACTGGATCCAGGTAGCTCATTCATATAGTAAAAGAATAGACATAGTATCAAGCCACCGTACTTAAATGAATTCTTCTTATCCTTCTTTATTTTCTATAAATTCTCTAACAGTTGGTTCAGGAGAAGCTCACAAAGATCATAGTCAGCATTTTTCCTTAGCATTTCATATGCAATATATGTTGTTGTTCCGGATACAGAATTCTCCCTGCTGGAGTGATATATTTTATAACTGATTATCATAGAAGCAAATTTGATATCTAGATCTGTGATATCCTCTATTGTCATTGCTCTTTTATCAAATTTTGATCTGGTAGCCTCACTTATAGTTTGGTTTTTGACTGATTTGAGAGCAAGCAACCCACCAGATGAGTGCAATCCGGTTACCACCCTAATGGCATCTTTTGTGATCTTAAATGGCCTCATCAACCACATGAAGTTGTCATGCATTCTGCTCAAAACATACCAGATTCATTCATCTTCTGCAAAACAGGGCAAATGGATGCAATGTCCAAAATGCTTATCTCGGATGGCCTTGTATTGGGGTTTAAGTTCAAATGTTTCATCTATTAATTCCTTGTGATAGATATCCATCAGCTTGGATTCCCCAAATTCCTCAATGTTGGCGTGAATGTATACCCTAACATCTTCTACATGCAGAACCCCATGCGGAATGCTAGAGAATGCGCCTAGGGGATCAACTTCTAGGGACTTGTAAGGATGTTTCTTGAACTTAGGGTGCGGCCTATCAGTGATCTTAACAACATTTGGAGTAGCCATCTTTCAAAAGATTCAGAGAGAGATATTCAAGAACAGAAATACCTTTTTACGCTTCTAGGGTTCACGATCAGAGACGAAAAGATCGTTGGTTGAATCGAATTCTATGGTTGATCTTTGAGAGGGTTGAAGCAATCTTGTTGCAGAGCTCTTTCTTTCTTCTCGAATGCAAATGTGCAAATGATGAACAAAATAACCCTTTTATTACTGCGCAAACCCTAATTATATATTGCAATAAATGCACAACTTAAGTCATTCCGGTTGCCTTGTTCTCCTTGTTTTGAGAGAGATCCTTCCACATCACTGAGATGCACTTAGAATGATAACTTACAATGTATCTCCCTTCCTTGAATCATCCTATTTATTTGTAGATCAAGGTGTTTCAATATTGAATCATACTGGATCTAATTTTGAAAATCCTGCTTTTATCGGAGGACTATCAAACCGGATCAATTTTGGATGATTAGCCTCTTCAAACTTCTTGCGGATCTTTTATATTTTTACCAAGGGTTATTTCGATATCTCTTTGAGAACTCTTCAATCCACTACACTCCATGTGCCAATTTAGGCACCAATTGACTGGCTGGGGGAAATTGTTTTCTTTTGTGACTCCCCCTGAGCCAGAGCTCATCTATTTAGTTTTCGGAAGGAATATCAACACTAGATTCTGGTGCGGATCCATCCTCAACATTTTTTGTACTTCTCTTCACCCAAATCTTGTTCATCTCCCTTTGAACTTCATCTGCATTCACTTTTCCTTTTCCTTTGTCTTGATTTTGATTATGATGCACCGGATCCCTTTTATCCTGATTCTTACTTTTGCAGAATTTAGAAATATGATCGGATCTATTGCAATTGTAGCAAGCTATATTTCTTTGCATATTTGACTGATATCCTCTTGATCTGCATTGATTAGCCATATGTCCCATTCTATTGCATGCAAAGCATCTACCATTGAATGAATTGTTTATTTGCATATTTCTACATTCATGAGATTTGTGACTATACCTTTTGCAGTTAAAACACTGTCTGAAGAAGGATGAATTAGTCTGATTCATTCTTCTTCTACACTGATTTTCTTTATGACCAAAGTTATTGCAATTGTGGCAGTATCCATTGAAGGATGGATATCTTTGAGCATTTGGTTGTCTTACGGGAGGTCTTCTAGGCCTGTACCTTGGATTTCCTGATGCAGAGTTCTTCTGATCAGATCCAGAGCTTTCACCTTTCTCATATCCCAAGCCATGCTTGTCATCTACCCTCTTTTGGCTTTCAAGAAGAACTTCAAGTTGAGCAGAGCTTATCTTAAATTTTTCTTTGTATTCATTTGTTGTTTGAAGATCCCTTTTAAGAGTGTCTATCTAATTTTCAAGTTGTTCTTCATTATCTCTAGCTTCTTCAAGATCAGATTCTAGATGCCTAATTATTCTATCTATTTTGTGGCAGTCTTCTGACTTCTCCTTGAGAGATTGTCTTAGATTATCTTCCCTTTTTCTTTTCTCTTCAATTTCTTGGGTGAATTTCATAACCCCTGATTCCATTTCATGTCTTACCGTAATGACCTCTTTTGATAGCTTCTCACATAACTTGTTTTTCTCATTCAGATCTTCATTAGTATCATTGGCTTCACTTTGACTTGCTAATTGTTGAAGAAGTTCCTTTCTCTTTTTCATAGAGATACTTAGTTTTTCTTTTAGTTCATTTATGAAGTCATCAACTTGTTTGATTCTTTCCCTCAGGTTATTGACTTCAGAGTGAGATTGCTCAAGATCATCTAGGGCAGACTGAAGTTGTTCCCTCATACCATACATATCCATTGAGATTCCCAGATCTTCCTCAAGCTGTTAGGCTTTGTTTGGATGATCTTGGCTCTGATACCAATTGTTGGAAACAAGGCAAATAACTGAGAGAGGGGGTGAATCAGTTATTTTAAATTTCTTAACTTTCTTTTCTTCTTTAACAATAGTGCAGTATAAAAACATATAAACATAAATGAACATGAGAGCAGAAATGAAATCAACACACATAACACAAGGATTTTTACGTGGAAAACCCTGTTAAGGGAAAAACCACAGGGTGACTAACCCAAGATTGTATTCTTTGTTAAAAGAATAAGATGTACAAAATGGCACTTGCCAATTAGGGCTCACTGCCTGAGCACACTGCTCACAAGAGGTTCACTACCTACAATAGTTTATAGAAAGTAACCAGGTATTTGAACTAATGAGAAGCATCCACATATGCTGAGGTTCAGTTCCGGTTAAGCTCAATATACTGATCTACTGCACTTCATTCTTCCTCTGTTTTGGTGCTGCTATTCTATTACATACCAGACCCGTATAGCTGCTTCCACACTTATCTCTGCCTTTTGTCACACACTATATCACAATCCACACACCTTCACATCAAAATCCATTTGGTATATATATCCACACCAAGGATTCCAACATCATTCTAGTCAGCATCCAGAATACTCAAGATTTTCCCAAACTCTGGTCTGTCAGTTGAATCCATGCTTACTAAGTGATGTGTATGAAAGAGATAGTTATAGAAGTCATCAATCATGTTGGCCAACCATGAATGATCCCTTAAGTAGCTTGATCACCATCAATTTCTCATCTAGATTAAGGTCTGATGCTCTGCCAGTCAATTCTTTCTCAGTCTATTCTTCCTGTCAGGAACCTAACACTTAGGTGCTCATATCTTTTCACTCTTTCATCACCGGAGACTCAATCTCTAGAATGTGGTAGTCATGTTATTCCTCTTGACTTCCCCAAGTCTGCACTTTGCTGAGATACATCCTCTGAGAGATCCGGACCTGATTGTCGGACCTTGCTGCATGCTCCATTCTTATTCACCGGACCAAAATACTCTTCAATTTGACTTCTGGTATAGACATACCATGTGTTGCGGATGTGTGGGATGGACTTTGTTGCCATCAATGACAACAATCAAGAACCCATACAGTGTCTCTTGCCAACACTTTTTGCATCTTCTAGCTTCCACAACAGCGGCTTTCCTAAACATAATGGTGTCATCCACAAATTGCTGTATGACCACATTCTGAGCAGTAGAGGCAGGTTTGATGCCCTAAAGAGTCCCCTGCAAAAATAAATTACAAGTATTCCTACCCAACACTTTAGCAAGTAATATGAACAAATAGGGCGAGAGAGGGTTGCCCTATCTAAGACCTCTCCCAGAGGGAAAGAATCCTCTGGGAGAACCATTGACCAACACCGAGAACCACACCGTAGAAATACATTCTTTAATAATATTGAAAATCCTCTCGTTGAAGCCAAATTTCCTAAGCACATTGAACAAAAAATCCCAACTCACCCTATCATAGGCTTTGGAGATGTCCAGTTTAAAGGTCATACCTGGGTTATTGCTCCTATGGATGGAATGGATGACTTCATGGGTGGTGATGGATGCATCCAGAATCTGTCTCCCCAGGACAAAACCCTTTTGGTTAGGAGCAATGAGTTTATCTAGGAGGGGTTGCAACCTAAAGACCAAGAATTTTAGTGAAGACTTTGTACACCATATTGCAAAGGCTAATAGGTCTGTAGTCCATCATAAGCTTCACATTGAGTTTCTTCATAATTAGGGCAATAAAAGTGTTGTTCAACTGCCGCAGAAGTCTATCCATCCTAAATAAGTCCTTGGCTGCCTTAAAGACATCATTCCCAAGTATCTCCTAGAAGGTTTGGAAGAAGGCTGGGGGAACCCATTCGGGCCTGAGCTTTGAAAGTGCCCATGGAAAAAACAACAAACTTGACCTCCTCTTTCGAGATAGGTTTAGTCAGAGAGAAATTATCATCCTCTAAAAGTATGGTAGGAATGACCCTTAACAGGGAATCAATGTCCTCAACCAGGGCACTGTTATGCCGATCAGTAAGCAGAGTTTCAAAATGATTAGATGCAAGGCCCCCTATCTCCCCATGATCTTCAAGCTTCCTCCACTGTTCATCTCTCAACATCCTGATGGTATTTCTCTTCCTATGTCTTAAGGTGGACTGATGGAAGAAAGAGGTGTTCATGTCCCCTTCCCTCAACCATTAGACTCTGGACTCCTGCTGCCAGTAGACCTCTTCTTCCTTAAGAGTTTGAGCCCACTCCTTGGAGAGGTTCATCTCAAGGGGTTGCAACTCCTCTGACTTGTCCCCCTATTCCATTCTATTTTGCACCTCCCTAAGCTGCTCCATGATGTTTTCCTTCCTGTTCAAGACATTCCCAAAAGTGTACTTATTCCAACCTTTCACCTTGTTCCTCACATTAGCTAATTTCTGGGCCAATCTGAACATCGCCTGTCCTTGGACAGGGATATTCCACCACACTGCAAGGCAGTCTCTAAAATTAGGATGAAGAGCCCACATCATTTCAAATCTGAATGGGAAGGGGCCTCTTCTGTACCTTTCTAACCTATTGAGCAACAAAGGGTTATGGTCAGAGCCCACCCGGGGAAGGGTTGATAGATGCACAAGATTAGTAATGGCCCAATAAGAGGAAATAAGGAATCTATCAAGCTTTACCTGAATAAGACTGCTCTCTTGCCTCCTGTTAGACTAGGTAAAAGCTTGCCCCATTAGGTCAATATCCATGAGACCTGCATTTCCCAAGAAGTCAGCCAGGTCAGACATGCTATCAGAGTAGTTCGTAAGTCCCCCCAGTTTTTCTAAAGGATAAAGGGGGGAGTTGAGGTCCCTTGCCACCATCTAGTTCATACCTCTATTATTCTTAATTTTGTCTACCATGCTATCCCAGACCTCCTCCTTGCTGCTACAGGTATTAGGAGTATAGACATTAATAAGGTTCCACCTATTAGAGTGACACTGAAAAGAGACTTCAATGTAAAACCTATCGTGGGACCTCACAATCCCAGTAATATTATGACTCCAAAGAGTTGCAATACCACCCAAGGCACCATGAGCCCCACTAACAGCATAGTTGGCATTGGGCCAAATGTTCCTTAGAGCTAGTTTGAAGTTTTCCTCCATCATATTAATTTCCTGCAACAGAAGAATATCAACTTTATAATAAAAAAAATGTAGTTTCTAACCAGTAACTACTTTTGAGGGCTGTTAAGCCCCCTTATGTTCCATGAGATAATCTTCATTTCTCGATCCTTCTAGGAGGGGCCAACAAGGTGGATTGCTTTCCCCTAACAATTTCTTGTTCCATCTCTCTCTGTCTGGTCTTCATATGCGATGGTCTACCTCTAGTGTTATCTCCCCCCACATCAGCTATTTTCGTACTGCTTCCCTTTCCCTTCTTCTTTGCGATAGACCACTCCTCTTGGTCCTCTGCATCCTTGCTAGGACCTACCCTCGAGGATAGTGAAAGTTCTTCTCTAAGGAGCTCAGCCTAAGTATGGAAGAGTTTGTCTTCTCACTAGGGCTACTCACTCCATTCACCATGAACTGCTGAGAAAAACCACCCTTCTCAGGGTTGGAATCCAGCACAAGTTCTCCTTCTTCCAAAACCTCCTGTCCCCCATGAATCACAATGGTCTCAACCTCCGTCTGATTAGGGGTATCCTCTACATCATGTCCATCAACCTTCTGGGTCTCCTCATTGACACCCATCAAGTGTTCAACTACCTTTGTGGGAACAACTGTGAAAGGCTGTACTTGCTCCTCAGTAGGGACCTGCTTTGTGATTTCCACTGAAGCCTCCATAGACTTCTCTGGGGAAGCAAGGGGCGAATCCATAATTTTTAGAATGTCTTCTTTGAAGGGTAATCCTCTGGGGCTTCATCTGAAGCCACATGCAACTCCTTTGAAGGTGGGAGGCGCTTGGGGGCCCTACACTGGGTGAAGACATGGCCAGGTTTCATACAGTTCTGGAAAAAGACTCGAGAGTTCTCATACTGAATACCTTGAGTCCATTTCTTGTACTTGGATTCCAAAATAATAGAGGTAGGGAGGAGTTTAAGGACATCCACATTGACACAGAACCTAGCATAGACAAGCCTTGCCTTGGCCTTAGTGACTTTATCCACCATCACATAGTTGCCAAAGGTATTTCCTATCTAGGCAAAAATTTCCTCGTCCCAAAACTCAAGAGGTAGACCTGGTAGGCTCATCCAAATGGGAGCAAACTGGTTGAGGTCCACTTTGGGGTCGAAGCCAGGTTTCCATTTGCATAATGAGAGCGAGTGCTTCCCGTACAGCCAAGGGCCACCTGCCAAGATTGACAACATGTCTTCTTGAGATGTAAATTTGAACAAGAACAACCCCTTGCCATAGCACTGGTAAAGGTGCTCCCCTTAAGAGACCATTTGACCACCATCCATCGACAAACCAAGTCAATATTTGTCCTGAAGGTGAAAAATTTACCTACAAGGGTGTTATCCATAGATGCCACCACTCTTAGAATCATCTGGTCAGGAAGCTTGAGCACCTTAGCTCCTTCTATCTCTGAGACAATTGGCAGGCTAACCGAGCAATCGGCCTTGCCATAAGCAGCACCCACAAGTGCCTCCTTCCACTTCTTGGGATCCTACTTCATAGATGAAAGCACGTGATCCCTCTGACAACTCATGCCCATAGTGGAATCCCCCGAAGTCAGGGGAGGGGACTGTGTCATGCCCCCCAGACTGTCACCGTCCATTCCTGCCCAGTGCCAAATTCAAAACAGGAAGCAGGAAAGTTGTAGAGCGTACAAGATTATGATAACTCATTTGTTGAATCTTTTAAGATGTTATGAATGAAATTGTGAAATATTAAAGCCATGGAAAGATGGTAAGTGGCCACAAATTTTTTTAGACCAAATGGCATGACAACATAACATAATATGCCCTAATGAGTGGTGAAAGCGGTCTTATTTTGATCTTTAGGGTTATTCAAGATCTTATTGTAACCCAAGAAACCATCCATAAATGAAAGTAAGGCATGGATGGCCATTGAGTCAACTATCATGTCATTATTTGGAAGAGGGAAATAATCCTTTATAGATTCCTTATTTAGATCATAAAATTTGATGTAGATATGAATTTGATTATCTGATTTAGTGATAGGCACAATGTTCAAAATTCAAGGGAAATAGTCTAGGGTAGACCTAGCTTTCAAAAGACAAGTTTCTATCTCTATCTTAACTAGCAAAGCCACCTTAGCATGCATTTTTTAAATCTTTTGCTTCACTAGTTGAGTGCTAGGGTAAAGCACTATATTACGGGTAACTAGCTTTAGGTCCAGGCCTAGCATGTCTTCATATGTCCAAGAAAAGATATTAGGAAACTGATGTAATAGATTAGAATGAGATGGAAACTCCTCAGGAGAAAAGCATTCCCTAATATGAATGATTTTCTTAAGGTCTTCAGGATCCATAGAGACTTCAACAGTCTTTCCTACCACAAGGGTGTTGTAGTCTTGAGGATTAGGGTCAATCTAAGGGTCTCATGGAGTATTCATGAGCATAGGTGTATCACCAAATGATGCAATAAACTCCCCAAAATATTCTTGAGCATTCAAACAATAGGGAAAACCATGATCATGATGATGTAGAGGCACATGATCATAGACCCCTAGGAACTTTGCAAGGGATCCATCTATAGAGAAAGTACTAAGAGGGGGAATATAGGATTCTCTGGTGTCAATAATTATCTCAAGGTATAATAATGATATAGAGGATGAATCTAAAGATGAAGTGATCATGCTCACATATAAATAATTTTGGGATGATGGTCTAGGAGGTCTATAACCAATACCCCCCATAGTGTGACATCCGTTGGAATCAATACTTGAACCTTATGCCTTTATCTCTTAGATCCAAGCCACTATGTCGGTAACCAGCCTTTGTGAAGATATAAAAACTAAGCCCATAACATGATTGTACCTCCTTAGAAAAAGGAGGATCAATGCCAAACTCATGCTCAACATAAGAAGTATATTTAGATGATCCTTTATCATAGGAAGTAGATACTTTCTTAGATTGGGATGCAGACATCATAGTCATGATTTTAGGAATATTAAAATGCAAAGGATCTATTTTATACTCTCCAATGAAAGAAGGTGTGAAATCTAGGGGGGCCCAATCATCATTAATCCACATATTGGAAGAGGAGAGTGAATGTTTTGTCACATCTTCAATGAGGGTTGGATTTTTATGTGAAGATAAAGAAGGAATTAAATTCTGAAGCACTGGTGAAGAATTATGTTTTTTCCCAAGTTTGACTTGTTGACAATATTGTAACAAATCAAGATTTGCTTATGTGAAAGTTTTATTCCCATGGACAAATCTAATAGATTGGTGTAAAGTTGATGAGACAACACCCATGGCATGAATCCATGTCCTACCTAGAAGAAGATTATAAGAAAGGACACATGGCATCACATGCACCATAGTGGGTAACATGATAGGGCCCAACTCTATAGGCAAAGTGATGGTTTCAAGGGCTTGCTGACTTATGTTATCAAAGCCCTTAATTGACAAATAGAAGGATAAATACAAGCTATGTTGATGTTTAGATGATTTAGTAGATCTACCCCACAAACATTAAGCCTAGAACCATTATCTATAAGGGTATGTTTTACCACAATGGAATTCACACCTACAATGATCAAGAGAGGTTCATTTTGTTTTTGCACTTCAATGGAGGGTAACTCATACTGCTAGAAAACTATGTTTGTAGTATTGGTTTAAATGTAGTCTAACAAGACCGTTACTTCATTCGATTTGGCAGAGGATGAAAATTGAATTTTTTACAAGGTTTCCTAAAGCATACCTAGACAAGTAGGAGAATCTTGAACCAAATCCCAAAGGGAGATTTTAGTTAGAGTGGCATGCAATTATTTAATGAAGTCATAATATTTAAGGGTCCTTTGGGACACACAAGGAGCTTGAGAGAAATAGGAATGGAGTTTTGTTGCCTGTTGCCATAGGTATTATAGGTATGAGCTACTACTTGATAATTAGGAAGAGGTATAGTGTGATATTCAAGAGGAGCCTTGGGTATTTTAGATGTGATAACTCTAGCATATTGAGTATAATAATAAGGGGTCTAGGCAGGATAGGAGCACCCATAATAGTGATCACTGGTTCAGAAGGTTGAGAGGCACCCTAAATAATGATTTTTAATTTTTGGTCTTGGCTGGTAGTGTGTAAGGAAAAATTGAATTTATCATGTTTTTTGAGAAAAGTTTTGTTGAAAAAAAGGAAGAAGATTTTTCATGCATGAAGTCATCAAGGGCCTCATCCAACATATCAAATTCCTCTTGGGAAAATGGTTTGTAGGACATGTTGCACAAATTAGAAGATTTAAAAGTGTTTCACATTGGGTTCACTAGAATGTAGCACATAAGATAACAACTCATCCCAGAGAGTTGCACCCCCATACAAAGTGATCTTATGGGACACTACTCTGGAACATCTAGCTTCAAGGGAGAATAAGTTCTATTTTATAATCACAAAACTATCCTAGATATTCCAAATGTTCTCTTAACTAGAAAATACAACTTTCCTAAGCTAAAAACAATAAACGAGAAAGAATGAAATGTTGTTTACATGATATTAGAAAAGACTTTTAGTAAACATAAAGTCGCTTTGAAAAATACAATACTAGATAAACCTATCACTAGAGGGATGGAGTCTTGGCTAAGGACATCAGTGCATCACATAGACATCTGTGCCTCATGCTGTCATTTGTACAACATTATACAGATGGTAAGATCAAATATAATTAGTCTATGCATGGCTAGTAAGCTTCTTCTTTGTTTGTGTGGCTTCTCAGTCAACTGCAACACAACACAGTGAGGGAAAATACAAGTGTAATATCCAAGTAGATAGATAAATTAGATAAACTGTAAATAATAGAATTCACCAAAGCAATGAGATTAACACTTGGAAACCTCCTTATGACTGATGTCCTTTGAATAACTTATTTTTGATAAGATGAGAAGATCTTTTTGGACTACTAAGGAGTTTGTCAAGAATAGTCAAAACTCTGCTTTGGTCTTTCAACCTCCATGAGTAGTGAAATGATAAATATGTAGGAGAAAGTGTGTGCACCTATCCTAAGTGTGTCTATGAGCTAGGATGTAGTGACAAAATGATTTTCTTGAGCACCTCCTTGGTCTACAAAGAGGACACTGGGCTTAGATTATGAACTAGATAATTAAAATGGGTGGTCTACACCAATGATAAATGGGGATTTTCTTAAATGATTTTTGAAAAGATGGTTGATCCATCGATTGTGCAATGGGATCAACCAAATGATGAGAAGAAAAAAATTATCAAGAACAAATCACTTTCTATTGGAATATGATAAGGAAAACACCAAAAGGGTTCACTACCTCATCTACATGGATTTGAGTGTTGAAGATGAGAAGGGTTTCCAAAGGGAAATTTATTGTTCACCACTTGTTGAAAAAACATTCAATGGTAGAAGAAAAACTAGAGGAATATTTTTGGGAGAAGCCTATGCTTTTGAGAGAAAATCCACCCTTATGATTACTTTGAATAATTTGCACATAATTGCAATAAATTGCAAGAAACACAAAAGATGACTACAAACATATGGGGTAACTAGGAAAGGGATAAAACCTATCCACTGTGAAGAATATGTATAAGAAAACTAGAGCTTTTGACCCCTAAAACAACATACCTACCATGCCTTAGAAAGAGAGAGATTCCAAGATTCTAGTCATGTCTCCTCATTATCCTTATCTTGTGGTCAAGAATGGGATAAGGATAGCAAAACCATGTTCGTGAGAGCGTTACAATTGTCAAGAGACATTATGAGGCAACAACATGCATGAGTAACACACATTTCTAGATTTTGTATGACACATGATGACAATGCATCGCGTAGACATTTGCACATCGTGCTAGTGTCTAAAGGAAATTTTCTCCAATTTGACACACATGCCTATAAAGATGTCAACATTAATGTTCTCATATAATTATGATGAAAACTTAGTTTTGGGGAAGTAATATGAGATCAAATCTAAGTGGTCCTAAGGCATGCTATGAGAATTGGCGCTAAGGCATGCTATGAGAATTGGTGCTAAGGCAGGTGTAAAACACAACATGAAATTGTAGGGTATGCAATTTTTGATGTTACACTAGAAAGTGAAATAGACCACAAAGGTCTCAAGTAAGCATTCACCCTATGGATGATTCTTGAAAAGGTAGTGTGTCACTTATTTCAGTGCACTTCACTCACCCAAGATTTCATTTATAAGTTACTTAATACAAGTTATTAGATTTAAGATTTTTAACTCACATTATACAATGCAGTAAGATGCACTTTTTCAATGCTCTCCTTGCCTCCAACCTTGTCCAATGAGTTGGATTTTTTGACACTCTTATTACTCATTTTAAGAAAGAGGCACTTTTTCAACGCTCTCCTTACCTGTAATTCTCATCCAACAAGTTTGGGATTTGGCACTCTTAATTACTCATTTTAAGCAAGAGGTACTTTTTTAGCACTCTCCTTTCCTTCAAACCTCACCCAACAAGTTTGGGAAATTGGCCACCCCAAGCCTCCTACAAATATCCTACACAATTTAGTGGTCAACCTTCTTCAAGGAACCCAAGAATAAGAAATGAGTGGTTTCCTAGAAAACATGCTTCCCAATGCATGTATGAAATAAAATCTATGGGAAAATACATAATTCCACATAACATACACTTTTTAGAATTTCCAAATTTTAAGAAAAATAAAATAATTATTTTCTAAATTATCAAAGTTTCACCATTGATGGATCTTGAAGCATCCTTCCCAAATTTTCCCCAATTTCATTTTTTTTTGAAAAAGATGAAAATTCAAATATCTAAAAATACCCTTTTGTTCTAAAATCATCCAACATCACAGTTTTCAAAGAACATAAAATTTTCAAAAAGGTTTAAGCCTTGGGGTCATGGTAGTGTGCTTTTATATCTTGATGGTTTATAATATGCTTGACAATTCTCTTCATGACTTTGGCTTGAGATTCTTCACATATTCATAGCAGTCTATGTATGTGTCCACAAATCCTAGCTAAACCTTGGTTCTAAGCTGCCCTAAGCCCTTGCCATGGCTGAATTTCAGAATTTCATGGTGCCAAATTTCATACCTTAGCCCACTCATAAACCTCTTTGCAATTTTATTTTAATTCTCATTAACTTATTGAGCCAATCACATACATCACTTAAAACATGTGCATAAATTCCTATCACTTGGCATTATTATCATTATTTCCTAGTAGTGTTCAACCACCCTCACCAATCTTCTTCCATTAGCCACTATGCTTGATTTGGTCACTAAGGCCCCATGTCATTGTAATCTTACTTCTTGCCTAGAACCCAATCCTTTCCTTCAGTCATATCCCCATGCCTACCTACATTAAGCCTATGTTCCTCCCATTACTATGCTTAAGGAAAATCATACATTCCAAATAGATTGAAATACTTTTAACTGTCCATGTGTGGTGTTGGGTCCCAAAATTATAGGTCCAAAATCCTAGAGCATATATCCTCCTTCCATGCTAGGGGTGTCATCAAGAAGGTGAGAAATAGGCTCATCCATAGACCAAGGATGGTTAAGGATAACTAATGAGAGTGGGTATGCCCTCTTGCACTTCGAGCTCAGCTATACCTAGGAGGGATATTCCTAGAGACATGAAAAGGAACATGAATGAACACTCACAACCATACCCATTGTACACTTAACCTCCATAGCTATCACTAGGCCAAGACAAACTGGTTGAATAGACCTCTAAATAATCTGATTATTGCACCATGCATATGTACCCAAATATGGCAACATTACATTCCTTAAGATGAATCCACTTAACATATCATACACAAAATACAAGGTGCAAGCATGTATGAACATGATTCATAAATGATTAAAACAATTTTATATTGCTTCAAATTGACTCTTGGTTATAATATTGAATCACAACATGTGAAACCTAATCTAATCCTACTCCTACTCCTACAACTACTCAGAATATAGGATTGATTAAAAGTGAGTGTTGGCCCTTCACCAATTTGGATTGGTGCCTACTCCAATGGGCAATAGAGTCATGAATAGCAAAGAGGAAGGAGATACATCCAATAACCATCGACATAAATATATATGCATTCACATACATATCAAAGATTACATTTCATATAATGGACATACTTAATAATCTAGAATAGAACTACAATGATCCATTTATAATGAAGGAATGACCAATGTAAAAGCTTTATATTGCATCAAATGCTGTCACACATACATCAAACCTTAGTTACAATCACACCAGAAAATGTGATGAAGGCCAAATACATAGCTATGACTATACATTCCCCTAAATCACTACAAATTACCATGTAGACATACCACTACATGAAGATGTGCATTATAGTCCCTTCATAAGTTGTACCAGATGCATTCCCACGTTTGCATCTCAGACTAACTTTGCTTGATGCCCTAAAATCACTTGAGGCACTTGTAGACCCAACTTGGCTCAGATATCAACTAGTTGGCTCAAAGGCCAACCCTTTAAAATGAATACAACATTTATTTTATATAACCCTTAGATGTTACACCCTAATATGCATTGAAAGATTACTTGAATCTACAACCTTCCCACTCAAAATGGGAGACCCAGATGTTGCACAGGCTCAGAAAGCACCAGGGTAGCTAGGAGAACCTTCCTATAGCTAATGTGGGTAGGTGCAGCAAGCAAAATCACCGTGGATTCTATCGGCACCCAACTATATATTAAAATATCATTTAGTCTCATGTTTTTCTCATAGAAACATGGATCCATCATTCTGTTTCATTTAGCACACTACCAATGCACCTAGGTATTTTCTCTATAGATTGGGCCCATGAATATATCCATACATCCATAGAGAAGTTATATAAGCCAGTGCTAGACATTCATATCTTCACTGTGAATGAATTGGCTAGAGCAATACTTCATGTGAAAGAACACATGCATTACAATCTTTGAACCCCTGATGGTTATGAAGGACACATTCAACATACCTTAGCACTTGACTCCTAGAGACGTTCACCATACTTTGACTTGATCATGAAATGCTTTCAATATTACTAAATATGCATGAAGAAAACCACACACACCATTGGGCTCCTAGCACACCTAGTTGACAACATGGACAAGCACAAAATAGACTAAAACCTTCACCATGCAAAGAAATGTGCTTTACATGCATGTTGGGCCACACACTTTCGGGCCTCCACCAAACCATTGGCAACAAGGATGAGGTTGTAAGACTCCCTAAAACCCTGAGAACACCATACAAGAAAACACATAGAACAACCCTGCTTGCACCACCCTAGTGTATCAGGCCTAGTAGCATCTTGATGCCATGAAATAAAATGATACGATCAACACCAACATGCCAACACCAACACACTAGACATCTAACACCACAAGGCAATTGGGCTAGGAGAAGATCAAGCATTTCCCTAAAATTTGAAATTTAAAGGACTTAGTAAACATGTAGTTTTGAGAATTAGGGCTACTACAAAACACATGCTTGAAAGGTATGGAGAACCAAGGAACACCGAGCTCGTGATCCTGAAAGACTTGGCAGTTTAAAACATCGGAGATCAGGCAAGCCTTTAAACTCATGCCTAAATGTCAAAGGAAAATGGGAAAGCCTGACATTGTGATTTGAAAGACTTAGGCAAAAAAAAGGAACCAAGGCGGAGTTTTGGAGCCGATAAGGATGGCATGCAAGCATGGGAAACCTCGAAACTCTGAAGAGTCGATAAAAACACAAAACTTAAGGAAAAGGCCCGAATACCATAGACTTAGAATTTTATGGATTTAGCTTACATTTTGATACACGGGGGACCAGTTAGGATGTATCAAATTGGTTATCATCAATGGGTCAAAGTAGGTCAATGCAAATGAGAGGTGTGCAATCATGAGATTTTTGATGAATTTAGGCAATTTCAAGGCCATAAAATTTGGGCACTAACAGTGGATCTAGTTGGGGACATGTGCCTCCTACAGGCACAATGAGAACCAACTATCTTAATGTTGGAATAAGGTGCCATTAACCTTGTAAATTCCAATATTGTATTTATTCCATTTATTATTTGTAATTTGTAATTACCCATAAGGGAATGAGGTGGTTTTACTGGCAGTGGTAATTCCAGAGTCACCAAAGGTAATTAAGGAGTAATATTTACTGTTGGCAATTGTAAAACTCATGATTAAATGAGTGTAGGCACTGCCTTGGGAGAATCTACTATTTTCTACATATATGATGACATCATAATGTTTGGTGGGTGCATGTAAAGAATCTATGACAGTTGTAAGTTGTCATAAGAGTCTATGACACTATGACGCATATGATGGATATTATTAGTTGTAAGATTGCTATGTTTAGCCCCAAGCACCCATCTTGGGAAGATACACTTTGGTGGTATCTATGATCGTTATGACATGTCATAAGATGCTATTCTTGACCATGGGTGCCCAACTTTGCATGGGCATCTTTTGACAAGTGGTGGTTGCATGTATGATGGCATTTAATGTTTGCATGTGGGGGAATCTTAGGAGAGAGAAAGTGGATGCCTAGATTGGAGGGAAAACACTTCTATAAGTATTTTCCATTGTATTTATTGCTGAAATATAGGTTTAGGTAATTAGGTACTGCAGGAATGCTGTCAGATTGAAGACTGGTGGAGAGAGTTGTGTAGTTGATATATTGTACAATCTTTTCTAGATTAATACAAACTTGTGCCTCTTTCCTGTGTGTAGTTTTTTACCTGCAAGGGTTTTCTTCACATAAACATTGTGTCATTGTGTTGAGTTCTTCATGTTTGATATTTTCTCTGTAGTGGGTTTTCTATTTCTATGCAATCTCCATTGATAATACACTGGTATAAGATTATTAAACATATTTGAATCACATTTCCATTGAAGTAGTTGTGCTTTCATTTCTAACATTTGGTATTAGAGCCTAACCATCTTCGACTCTTGGGGGGTAGTGTGGAAGCTGTAGTTGCAGTGGGAGATTTGGTTGCATTTGTTTTGTAGATCTTGAGTTGATATTATGGTTGCATCCACTGTTGCATCAACCTCTCGATTGAACATTAAGAAGTTCAACGGAATGAGGTATGAGTTGTGGAAGCTAAAAATGGAAGAATTGTTGGAAGAAAGAAACTAGTGGTTGGTTGTTCAAAATGAGAAGAAACTCGATGATGTCTCTTCTAATGAATGGAAAAGGTTGGATAAAAAGGCACAGGGAATCATCCATTTGTGTCTTGTAGATTATGTCCTACTGAATGTCACAAAGGAAGAGACTGCACATAGTTTGTGGAAATAGTTGTGATAGATTTCTACCCAAGCATGCAAGTGATTGAGAGAAAGCAAAATAGAAATTAGATATGAGCTAAATAAACTGTATTCAACTCAAGAGAATGCAAAGCATTACAATAGAATGGGGTGCTCATATGAGAGCAAGAGGTGGGTATATATATAATATTCCACCCAAGAGACTCAATACACAACCAATGTTGGATAAAGTGAAAAGGTCCCTAAGTAAGCTTAACCTAGTGTGAAAGGAGCTAAAGTGGAGAACAAGCTAAGAAAGAGCTAGAAAACAAAGTAACCCTGTTCACACTAACACCCCCCCTTAAGTGCAACTTAGGGGGAAATGTGACAAAATGCAAAGATGCAAAAAGATGCAAAGATGGGTCCCGGCTACTAGGCCATGTTAGGTACCCATGTACAAATGCAAAGGAAATCTCTCACAAATGGAGAAAAGGAGAAAATCCAATGGGACAAAACTCCTCCACAAAAGAGCGATGAAAGACAACAATGATATCCATCACAAATCCAATCAATCTTTATCCACACAAAGGATGATAAGAGAGATCATACAACCCCTCCATAATGAGATAACCTGATGCAACAAAAAGCACTGGAAGCACACTTGTGAAGTAACACTGAAATCCTCAATCTAGCAAGCAAGGAAAGATACTTTTGTTTGCTAGAAACCATATTAGAGTCACTCAAGGACTCAGGTTGGAATCATGAAAAAGCAATAGCAGACCTGATGCCAAGGAACACTAGAAAACTCGCAACTGGCACAACTCTGGAATCTATGAAGCAACAGTTGATTGAGAAATGATCTGGTACATAAATGAAGTGCAGAGAAAATGCAAACCTAATGGATGCAAGAAAGGAAATAGTGCATGCACTGATGAATGTTCACATCAGCCTCCATTAATAAAAATGGCCTTAGATATGTGCATTTACAATTTCCACTAGCAAGAAATACTAAGTGGTCTTGATTTCAATACATTACAAAACCCTCATGAAGAGCATATGCTGAAACTATAACTTTGGCACAATATCCAAAGAAATAAATAGTACCATTGTGATCTACTCAAAAAATCATGCACTTTCAAAAAAAGAATCGCCTCGATACGAGGTCGTATGTGAAAGTTATGATCCTCTGAAGTTCCCAAAAATGAGAACTGTGCAATGTCATGATTGAGAATCTGCAATTTCTAAAAAATCTATACACTAAAATAAAAAATTGATTGTACTAGCATGTAGAGCATAAAAAAATAGCCAAAATCAAAAAAAGAATCTCGCAAATCAGAGGTCGGGAGCCCGAGTTACGGCCTTTGGAAGTTGAACTGCAATTTCCAAAATGCTAATGGAGAGGGGTTTTCTTGTAGCTTTCTAACATCATTTCTACAAAATATATAAGCTGTATGCAAAAACTAATAGATACCCAGATGGTTTTTCGGTGATGCGAACAAAACCCAGAAGGCATTTTTCTTTGTGATCTACAGAAAATGTGGCTCTAATTAAAAAAAATGTGTTTTGCACAAAAAATGGCATACAAAGACTAAATCAGCTACCTAAGACAAACAAAGGCATGCTACAACCTGCAAGATTGATTAGAATAAATAAAATGCAAGCCGATTGTTAGATTTTAGCTCAACGAGTCTTGAGGAATCTATTAAAAAAACTTGCAACTGGCAAGTCAAAATATGAACCCCCCCAGAAACTAGAGTTTTCTCCACACTTTTTTGTTTCTCCAGATCATCCAAAGATGCAAGAAAAGAGAATACTCATGTGCTTCAAAACCCACAACTCACAAACTAGAGTTTTCTCCACACTTTTCTGTTTCTCCAGATCATCCGAAGATGCAAGAGAAGAGCATACTCATGTGCTTCGAAACCCACAACTCACAAACTAGAGTTTTCTCCACACTTTTCTATTTCTCCAGATCATCCGAAGATGCAAGAGAAGAGCATACTCATGTGCTTCGAAAAATAACTCCACACTCTTAGATTTCTAAAAAAAATGCTAACCCACAACTCACAACCGCTCTGATACCATGTTAGATTTCTACCCAAGCATACAAGTGATTGAGAGAAAGCAAAATAGAAATCAGATATGAGCTAAATAAATTGTATTCAACTCAAGAGAATGCAAAGCATTACAATAGAATGAGGTGCTCATATGAGAGCAAGAGGTGGGTATATATATGATATTCCACTCAAGAGACTCAATACACAACCAATGTGGGATAAAGTGAAAAAGTCTCTAAGTAAGCTTAACCTAGTGTGAAAAGAGCTAAAGTGGAGAACAAGCTAAGAAAGAGCTAGAAAACAAAGTAACCCTGTTCACACTAATAAGTTGGGTGAGATCTACCAAGCCAAGAGTATGGTAAATGAACTTTATTTAAAACGAAAATTGTTTTCCATGAAAATGAGAGAAGGTGATTCAGTTGTAGAGCATTTAAATTTATTTAATTTGTTGTTGGGTCAGCTTGCATACATAGATGTTGATGTTAATGAGGAAGATAAATGTATCTTACTTTTTTGTTCTTTACCTGAATCTTGGGAGAATGTCATACTAGCTATCACTGCTAACCTCATAGATCTGCAGTTGGATGCACTTGTTTCAGTTTTGTTGTCACATGAATTGAGGAAGAAGAATTTAGATAGTTTAGGGGATGCTCTTAGTGTCAAGGAAAGGTCTAAAGAAAGAGGACCAAAAGGGGATCAGAAAGGGGCTAAGAACAAGTCTAAGGGCTGATCTAAGACTCCTGGGAAGAAGAACAAAGTTAAGTATTGGAACTGTGGTAAAAGGGGACATGTGAAGGAGTGTAGAAACCCAAAGAAACAGTGGGAGAATGTTTCTGATAAGTCCTCGAATGCAGGTGAAGATGTTTTACTTATAAAGATGTGAAGATGGTGAAGAATAAAGATTTGTTGGATAGTTTTTCTTATTCTAATGAGCACTTTGATTTCTATGAGCATTGTGTGTTTGGTAAACAAAACAAAAAAAAATTTCCTTCAGGAAGCAATAGAGCAAAAGAGAAGTTAGAGATTATTCATATGGATGTGTTTGGATCTGTGGATAATGATTCTATCAAAAAATCTCATCATTTTGTTACCTTAATTGATGATGTATCCATATTTACTTGGATTTATTTTATGAAACACAAATCTAAAGTTTTCACTAAGTATAAGGATTTTAAAGTCTTAGTTGAAAACTAATTGGGATTAAGGATAAAAATATTAAGATCTAACAATGGAGGGGAATATTGCTCTAAGGAATTTGATGAGTTTTGCAAGTATGCAGGTATTATTAGACAAAAGACAACTCCATATACACCACAGAAGAATAGTGTTGCAAAAAGGATGAACCAAACAATCATGGAAAGAGCCAGAAGTATGCTGAGTGATACATAATTGGATAAATGTTTTTGGGTAGAGGCTATGTGTA
This sequence comes from Cunninghamia lanceolata, assembly GCA_027924645.1. Taxonomy (NCBI): domain Eukaryota; kingdom Viridiplantae; phylum Streptophyta; class Pinopsida; order Cupressales; family Cupressaceae; genus Cunninghamia; species Cunninghamia lanceolata. Next base: position 3,268,527 of record BSBN01000378.1, on the reverse strand, counting down.
TTGCTTGCTACTTGATTAACAGATCTCCTTGTAAGGCTCTTGATTCGACACCTTATGAAGTGTGGACAGGTAAGAAACCTTCTGTTTCACATTTAAGAGTTTTTGGCTGTTAGGCTTTTGTTCATGTGCCTAAGGTAAAGCAATCTAAGTTGGATCCAAAAGCCGAAAAATGTACATTCATTGGATATGGTGATAATGTCAAAGGTTATAAGCTTTGGAATCCACCAACCCATAAGATTATCTATTCTAGAGATGTTATTTTCAAGGAACTTAGAGTTATTTCTGAACCTGAGCTGCAAAAAAAAAGATGAAAAGGTAAAGAGAGTGCACTTTGATTTAGAGCAGCAAGATGCACCTCAGGAAGAACATAATGATGGGTTAGAGTGTGAAGAAGAAGAAGATTCAAGTAGTTTTGATGAAGATGAATCTGTTGTTACAGAAGAAGTTGGTATAGATGATCATGTAGAAGAATGAGTTGAGACTCTTACTCCACCCTTGAGGGGATCCACAAGACAACAAAATCCAGTTGATAGGTATAGCCCACCAGATTTCTGTTGTATATTTGCTTTATTGAGTACTGACGATGAGCCTAGATCCTATCGTGAAGCTATTCTTGCAGATGATAGTGAGTCTTGGTAGTTAGCCATGTAGGAGGAGAAGATGGCTTTAGACTCTTGTAACACTTGGCATCTTGTTCATTTGCCCAAAGGGAGAAAGGCCATAGGATGTAAGTGGGTCTTCAAGAAGAAGTTTGGAGTAGACGGCTCATTGGAGAAGTACAAGGCTAGACTAGTAGCCAAGGGCTACTCCCACAGAGAGGGAGTTGATTTTGGTGAGATTTTCTCTCTTGTTGCTAAATTGACTTCCATTAGATTTATTTTATTCATTTCTACAACCTTTGATTGGGAGATTGAGAAAATGGATGTTAAGACTGTGTTCTTGCATGGAGATCTTGAGGAAGAAATTTATATGCAACAACTTACAGGTTTTGAGGTAAAAGGAAAAGAACATTGGGTTTGCAGGTTGAAGAGGCCTCTCTATGGTTTGAAACAATCCCCTAGAATGTGGTATCAAAAGTTTGATTCATTTGTATTGAAATTGGGTTTTGTTAGGAGCAAGGAGGATCACTGTATTTACATTCATTGTATTAGTGATTCTATACTGATCATTGCTTTTTATGTTGATGACATGTTATTTTTCAACAATACTAAGGGTATGATCAGTGAGATGAAAGCTCAACTTTCAAGTGCATTTGATATGAAGGATCTTGGAGCTACTAGGTATATTCTGGGAATGGAGATTAGGAGGGACAGAGGTAATAGAAAGATTTGGTTGTCACAAAGTAAGTATGTGAATACTATTTTGCAGAGATTTCGTTTGCAGGATTGTAACTTGGTTATGATTCCTTTACCCATTGGTACTAAGCTTTCATTAGATATGTGTCCAAAGAATGAGGATGATTTTGAGGATATGTCTAATATGCCATATGCTAGTGTTGTAGGGATTTTGATGTATGCAATTGTTTGCACTAGACCAGATATTGCCCAAGCAGTGGGAGTTTTGAGCAGATTTATGTTTAACCCTAGTAGACAACATTGGAATTATGTGACGATGGTGTTTGAATATCTTGCAGGTACTCCTGATCATTGTTTGGTTTATTTTGGTATTGATAGTGTTGACAAATCTTTGGAAATATTGGGATTTGTTGATTCAGATTGGGCAGGTGACTTGGATAGTCGAAGGTCCACTAGTGGCTATGTGTTTACTCTGTTTGGAGGAGCAGTGAGTTGGATGAGTAAGAGGCAGCCCACAATTTCTTTGTCCACCACAGAAGCAGAGTATATGGCTGCTACTCATGTCTCTAAGGAGGCAGTTTGGTTGAGGAGACTATGTATAGGTATTGGTTTTGATTGCATGATCATTCAGATTGGTTGTGATAGTGAGAGTGCTATCTATTTGGCAAAGAATCCTATATATCATGCTCAGACAAAGCATGTTGATGTTCAATATCACTTTGTTTGAGAATTAGTTGCGAATGGATAGATTGAGCTTAAGAAGATAGACACTTAGGAGAATGTTGCAGATTCATTGACCAAACTTGTGAGCACAGAGTTCGTGTGGTGCAAAGAGGCCATGGGCCTTGTTTCTAGTACCTAATTATTTCATTTGATTTCCTATTGGTTGATTTACAAGGTATAATGTCAAGTGGGAGAATGTTGGAATAAGGTGCCATTAAACTTGTAAATTCCAATATTATATTTATTCCATTTATTATTTGTAATTTGTAATTACCCATAAGGGAATGAGGTAGTTTCACTGGTAGTGGTAATTCTGGAGTCACCAAGGTAATTAAGGAGTGATATTTGCTATTGGCAATTGTAAAACTCGTGAGTAAATGAGTGTAGGCACCCCCTTAGGAGAATCTACTATTTTTAGCATATATGACACACGTCATAATGTTTGGTGGGTGCATGTAAAGAATCTATGACAACTGTAAGTTGTCATAAGATTCTATGACACTATGACGCATATGATAGATATTATTAGTTGTAAGATTTCTATGTTTAGCCCTAGGCACCCATCTTGGGAAGATACACTTTGGTGGTATCTATGATGGCTATGACATGTCATAAGATGTTGTAAGATGCTATTCTTGACCATGGGCGCCCAACTTTGCATGGGCATCTTTTGACAAGTGGTGGATGCATGTATAATGATATTTAATCTTTGCATGTGGGAGAATCTTAGGAGAGAGAAAGTGGACGCCTAGATTGGAGGGAAAACACTTCTATAAGTATTTGCCATTTGTATTTGTTGCTGAAATACAAGTTTTAGGTACTTAGGGGCTGCAGGAATGTTGTCAGATTGAAGACTGGTGGAGAGAGTTGTGTAGTTGATGTATTGTACAATCTTTTATAGATTAATACAAACTTGTGCCTCTTTCCTGTGTAGAGTTTTTTACTCGCAAGGGTTTTCTCCATGTAAACATTGTGTCATTGTGTTGAGTTCTTCATGTTTGATATTTTCTCTGTAGTGGGTTTTCTATTTTGATGCAATCTCCATTGATAATACACTGGTATAAGATTATTAAACATATTTGAATCAGATTTCCATTGAAGTAGATGTGCTTTCATTTTTAACACTTCAGGGCAAACCACAAAAAGAAAAACACAAGGGAAACAAACAATGTATGTAAAACAACGACAAGGGTATATACAAACAACTTACAATCACGGGCATGAAGGCACAAAAGGAAAGATGACTGTAAAAAAACTTTAACACAATGTAGGTCAACTCTGCAAGAGAAGGATGGGGCTACTTGCCTCTATCAAATACAAGTTGAATGAAGGAGTTGATCTCCCTGAAACCAACACTATAGTCACCACCCAATTCCAACAAAAGATGGCTTCCACATGCCTAGACTAATTTGCAACTAATGCCCATGAAGCCTAGGCCAGATCCACCACAAACATTGCCACAAGGAAACCATAAATAATAGGTGCTTGACCTATTCCATGTAAAATTATGCTTGTTCCTAGCAACAAGGGGTGAGAAAATATAAATCAAATCAGCATCAAAAGATGTGGATGAAGACAAACACTCATCGATATGTGCAATATTATTATCCCTACTGACCTCTTCATGTGAACTAAGGGAGAAAGAAAACATCTCCAATTCACATGGAAAAGAAAGGTATACCTGATTGTATTTTTGATCTACAAAAGAAGATGAATCTTCTTTCAAATCAAACTAAAAAAATTCTATCTCTAGCATAGTTTCAAGTTAAGCTACAACATGCTAATCTTCAACTTGGCACATGTGCTTGTACACTTAAAAACATGACTTGGTGGCTTGGGGCGGTTGAGTCAGCTTTGGCGCACACACAGACCCTCTCTCCTTGCCATGAGGTGAACCTCTACGTCACTCTCGCTCTCATGGAAGTAGCCAGTCGAGAGGAGGTGAGACACAGGGGCAGTTTGGTTCATTTGAGAGCTGGACTTCGCAGAGAGTGCTCGTCAGTCTTGGGGCCTTTGTTGTGCATTTATTTGGGTATGGTGTTCTGTGACCGTTGTTAAAATAACTATATGACTCGAAGGGTCATTACTCACTGTTTTTCTATTTAGGTTTCTAAGGTTCCAACATTGTGTGGGTTGACTATTGTTTTCAAAGATACTTCTTTCAAGTTGGCATTATTGTTCAAACTGTTGGATGATAGCCTGTATTTGTAATTCTCTTAACCTTTCTTGTTGTTGAATTATCTGTTGATCTTACTGTTGTCTAGGGTGGATCTCCTCTATCTCATCGATGATTGCCCTGGCCCACTCACCTCTAAGTCCAGGGCACATTCGTGAGCCTAAACAAAAGAGAGATGGTTAAATCTAATCTTGACTTGAACTAGGGTTTTGACTTAGGGTTTGTTTGACCTAAGGTTTGGCTTTGTTTGACCTTGTGTTGAAACCAAGGGTTTTACCAAAATTTTGACCAAAGTTGACCTTGTGTTGGAATCAAGGGTTTGTAAACACTCTACGATGCTAATGTTTTTGTTCTTTTCAGTTTTTTTATGCATGCAAGCCTATACGAGTGCAAAACAATTTTTTGTGCTTTTTTCTATTTATGGAAATGAAAGTGCTTTTTTTTCTATTCTAGGAATTAGAAAATGTATGCAAACTAATATGAGATTACCTAATGCAATTGAATCTATGTTTCTCCTTTGTTTTCTGAATATGTGGAACAATTACTCTAGGAAAGGGAAATTTCTTTGAAATGAATCTAATCTACGAACATTTGAAGGTAAACTACTTTAACAATGCAAGATCTACTTAGCCTATTAAGGAAAAAGAAGCATGCATTTACAATTTCTAAGAGCAAAGTTTGATTTTCTAATTACTATGAAATAAAAAGCATGAAGGAACCTGGAATAAAGAGATGCGTGAGCCTCCACTACCCGCAGAAATCCTTGTATGGCAACCTCTTATCCTCTTGCAGTAGTGGGGAAATCCTCTTGGCAACAATAAGAAAAGGGATGCAAAAAAAGCTTTTGGAAGCTTGAATAAGAGCTCAATGCGAGCTTGTGAGCACTGTGGCTTGTGATGTGAGCAGTATATCAATGCTAAATGAAGCTTTTAGAAAAGTTTGATAAGACAACAATAAAAGCAAAAGGCTCAAACATCCTGTGTGAGCATATGGATGCTTGATTGGAGAGAAATAACCTGTAAGAACTGTGTGCACAAGTGAAATTTCATCCCAAAATGGGGAGCTTTAAAGCTTGAAAACAATGAAATCTTTGAAGCTTTGGAAAACTAAAGAAAGAAATGAAGAAAGAGGTTCAAAGGCCCGTGAAGAAGCTTGAAAAATACTTGTGAAGAAGGGAAAAGCATTCCCCAACTTGGAAAATAATGAAGAGGTGGGGTATTTATAGGTTGGAAGAGGTCATGAAAGGTGGAAAGGATGAAGAGTTAACTCCCTTTGATTATGAGTTAACTTAGAAGACACAAGAGTGATCTAGGCTAAAATTGGAGTGATCTAACCAAGATAGCTTATCACTCAAGAAGAAATGGAGTTAGAGGAATGCATGGGTTGAGATATAAAGATAAAAAAGAGCTAAATATGCATGGTTGAGTGCATGAAATAGTTAACTCTATCTTTGGGACAAAATTCCATGCAAACAAAAGCAAAAACGAGTGAAAATGAAGCTATTTTTGGTCAAAAACTCAAGTTAATTCACAGCTGGGAAAAATGGCAGGGTCGCCAACCTGGTCACCCCTTTCTCTAGTCAGGGTTTCTCGAGGATGACCCATGAGCGACCCTCAGAGGAGGGGTCCTGGGTGAAAGTGCAGGATGGGAGATGAAAGAGGAGGAGAAAAGAAGGGGATCTACCTCTGGAAATAGGTCAAACATGGGTCAAAAACCAAATCTCCACTTGCAAATGTAGGATCTCCCAGGGGAGATATGGAAATAATAGGGGAGATTGTACTAGTTGATTGAAACTGAAAATTTTTAGTTGGAGATGGCTTGGGAGGTCCTCTAGAGGGCTCCTAGGGGTGGGAATGGATGACAAACACTAGGAAAAGGTGAAAACATAACAAATGGATGAATATAAGGCTTAGGGACAAAGTCACAAGCACATGAAATGCAAATCAACAAGTGTCTAAAAGTGTCAAAAGTGAAGAAAGGGGTAGAACGACAAAGGGAAACAACAAAAGGAAGAAGAAACCACATGCTACCAAGAGAATCGTTGTTGACAAGGCATTAGTCCCTGCTTACATGTACATGACAAGGATTATGAGTCATCATCGGGGTCCTCGCGGAGGCTATGCATGATTTTGGTGCTTACAGTGCTGCTCAACAACTTATTCACATGTATGCTAGACCCAAATAAAGAACTCCATCTTAGGCACAACACCATCTTCCCCAACAATAGAAACTTGACATTCAGAAAGGAAAGATTCATAGTTACACATGTCAATAGATCTTGGATAATGGGTGACCAACATACACCACTTTTACTTGTGTTGCTACAACTCTCAACATCTTAATCACAAGCACAATTTAGACTACAATCAAAATCAACAACACAAAACTTAGCATCACCATGAGACACCTCATGTGAAGAACCAAGTTCTTCTAAATGTCGCACTATTTCAAGTTCATTTAGGCAATCCATTGTGTCATATTCATTGCTACAAGTGGATTGGTGACACACTTCCTCATTCATTCTTCTATCATTTCATTGTGGTCTATATGAAACACACTTAGCATGCAGAAGACAACAAACTTTGCACCACATAAATAGGTTCTTATGCATCCACATGATCACCACCTTCACAATCATGAAAGGTAAGTTCTTCACATTGACATTCCATGGCTGCACCAACACTAGTCTTTGATTGGTCATCATCAAGTGCAACCACATCCACATCAACCTCATGTAAGAAAACACTAACTACTTCCTTATCACAAACAAAACCAAAAGAGGGCAACATGTCAAATAAGAAACTAGTCTCTTGCTCACTTTGAATATCACAAACCTATTCATTCTTAACACAATCAACTTCACAAGCCGATCTACTTGATTTCTCACTCATGCACACATATTCCTCATTGTCCACTGAACAACATACCTCAACATCAAGTTGAAAGTCATCATGGATGTTATCATTTTCATCTTCACTAGATTAGTTGTTCACCTAAAGATAAGTGCGCACACTATCCTCGTCATCTGCATCACTATCATACAATGCACCAACTTTAATTGCCTTATGATTACACTTTCATCTTAATTTGATGTTGCACTCATCTGGTTAGTTGCATCCATATTGTTGGTTTTCATATCAGTCCGTTCATTACTAGCAACACTCACATTTGTCGATAACAACCTTACTATTTAGTCATCCCTTATCCTTTCCATTTCATCTAGGCATAAATATGCTTGTTGCATGATCGTTAGTTTGAAATCCTGCCACACTAAACTCAATCCAACTTCAAATGCTTCAAAAAACATATCAATGTAGGTGGGAGTGTTAGGCCTGAAATTATCTAGGATATTAGAAAGAGCAATTGTAAACCTGTGACCAAAATCCATGCTAGACTCTCCTTCTTATCTTCTAATTTTTTCCAGTTTCGTGACAAGATCAGTAGGGTCACCACCTTTAACAAATTCATCTTCAAATTCAGCCACAAGTTCATTCAACAAGGCAAAGAATTTCCTGGGAAAACTCTGAATCCATTCTTTTGCCTTTCCATGTAAGGACCTAACAAAAAATCTCATCCACATGTCCTCATCCTCAAACTAAAACTCATCCATGAAATTGAAGAAGTCATCAACATGTGTTTCCCCTTCCTAAATGTTATACCCATAAAAAATGGGCATCTAGTTGTAGACATTGGTTGGCATGTTTTGCATTTTGTTGTAAACCTAAGAGAGGTCTAGTTGATTGTAAATAGGATCTAAGGGAGTAACTGGGGACTAAGCAATCTAATTTTTTGGGGCAGTAGGGCAAGCACGAGACTACACCCTAGACTCTAGCAACCTGATACATTTTTTAATTTCTTTTTCTTGTTGCAACATCGACTCTAGCAACTGATTCTATTTTTCTAATTCATACTATTGCCTAGCTAGTTCATTATGATTTTGCATGGGTTCATATAGGTTTGGGCTTGTATAAAATGTAGATCCATGACTAGAACAAGCATTAGGAGAATGGTCGAAGGCATTCTAGTTTCTAGGATCTGAAATATAAGAGGATGTTTGTGAAGGAGCATCCCTAGAGTAATCATATCCATACTAAGAGGTCATGACTAAAACATTCTACAATGTTGGGCAAAAAATAGAGGCATTAAAAATTATATTCCTTCACCACAAAAGGAACTCAATCTCAAAGGTAGGAAGAAAAATTGTGTACCATTAAACACTAGCTACTATACATTTAAATGCAATCTTCAAATCACCAACAACAAACATACTATAGCAGCAATAAACTTTCTTTCTTCTGACAATAGAGTCACCACCTCTTCCAAAGATGAATTTATTGAAGTGTGACTGATCGTCAAGGCCACAAACAGGTTTGGGTTTAGCTCACCAGTAGAGTCTTCAAAAGTTTTCAACCCAACAATGATTTCATCCTCAAAAATAATGCCATTCTGTTGGTGTAAGTTGACAGGCTGCCAACTTCAACAAACAAAAAAATGCACCTGAAAATGGCTGCAAACTCTCTTTGATGACTGTTGCAAAGGGCTTCAAGATCTAAACCAAAGTATTACATCCTCGGCAACAGTGCCATTCTGTTGGGTCCCAAAATTGTAGGTCCAAAATCATAGAGCATATCTCCTCCTTTCATGCAAGGGTGTTGTCAAGAAGATGAGAAAGAGGCTCATCCACAGACTGAGGATGATTAGAACCAACTAATGAGAGTGGGTATGCTCTTCTACACTTCAGTCTCAACTAGACCTAGGAGGGATATTCCTAGAGGCATGAAATGGAACCCAAATAAACACTCACAACCATACCCAATGTAAACTTGACCCCCATAGCTGTCACTAGGCCAAGACAAACTATTTGCATAGAACTCTAAATAAACTAATTACTACACCATGCATATACACCCAAAGATGGAAACATTACATTCCTTAAGATGCATCTACTTAACATAGCATACACAAAATACAAGGTGTAGGTATGCATGAACATGATTCATAAATGATTAAAACAATTTTATATTGCTTCAAATTGGTCCTTGGTTATAATAATGAACCACGAACACCATGTGAAACCTAATCTAGTCCTACTCCTACTCCTACAACTACCCAGAACATAGGATTGGTTAAAAGAGAGTGTTGGCCCTTCACCAAGTTGGATCGGTTCCTACTCCAATGGGCAATAGAGTCATGAACAACAAATAGGAAGGAGATACATCCAATAAGCATCAACAAAAATAGATGTGCATTCACATACATATCAAAGATTACATTTTATATGATGGACATACTTAATAATCCAGAACATAACTACAATGATCCATTTAGAATGAAGGAATGACCAATATAAAAGCTTTAAATTGCATTAGATGTTGTCACACATACACCAAACCTTAGTTACAATCACACCAACAAATGTGGTGAAGGCAAAATACATAGCTGGAACTATACATTCCCTTGATTCACTACAAACGTCCATGGAGACATACCAATGCATGAAGATGTAATACCCCTAAACCCCTCAAACCAACATAGAGGCTGCTTAGTGATAGAAATTAGGAGTTTCTTGTGCATTGGGTATGGTCTGATTCTAGGGTTAGCTTCATATTGCTATCAATCATTGTCCTCTTACACCTTAGGCAATACCCTATTGGTCTAGCAGAGCCAAAAGAAGATCTTATCCACCTTATCAAAGGTTGTCCTTAGTTGCCTCATCTTGAATATAAGTTGAATCTTTACCTTGAGTTTGACACCCCTGGAACTCAAGAACTGATTGGTTTTATGGATTTGAGGAGTCTCAACTTTGAGCACCAACACGTGGCATTCCTCATTAGTCCACATAGACCTCCTTTGATAATGAGAAACTAAAGATATTTGTGGACCAACCCAATAATACCACATGTCACCTCCATGACATCATGTGGTGGACCTCATGTGTAGTATCCACAGGCACATGCTTATTGTTCATGGGTGACATGGATTTGATAGCGAATTACAACACACCACATTCTAACTTTGACAGTGGTGTGTCTGATCTTATTAACATGGTATATATGCTCCCCTCCTCTGTGAATCATAACATTCCATGTGGCATCTACTAGTAGTGGTGGGCATCCCTTTTATCATGGTGTCTATGTGTTTTGAATGGATGACTTGTCAATGGCCAACTCAAGCTCAAATTATTGATGGTTGCATGACATGTTGAGGTTGGTAGTGCATAGAGGAAGCTTGACGACCATTTCATTAGGTAAACAACTTTATTTGTATGCTTTACATTGGCTACCTAATGCAAGCCCTAAACATGTGGACAATGGAGACCAATCTGAAGTTTATAGTCATTAGTGCCCATACTAATAACTATTCTATGAACTTGTACATGCCATTGCATATGGTTTCTACTTGCCAAGATAAAGTGATTACTTCTACACCTAGGCACATAGGTGGTTGGGCTCATTAGCAACATGAATACACTACTTAGCCTCCCTTCAACATAATGGTGCTTTCATGCTAGTGGTTGGTGGCTTGCTATCAATGTTCTGGGTATGCCTTAGTTGTGCCCTCTACATCCCTATTTTGGGTTTTTCTTCTTGCTCTTGGTTATGATGGAGATTTGATTGCTATAAGTGCTTCTCTTTGGTCTATAAGGACATGACGAGACTTGAAAATGAATTGTGTGGCAACGAGAATACTTTCAACTACCATAGAACCATATGGAATAGGGTTCATCATTGACTATAATCTGGTTGTTTCACCTTTCTTCTCTGAGGCCATTTGTTTCTTCACTTGGATAGTATGAGTTGACATGACTCATGAGCTTGATATGTAGGGATAGTATAAGATGGTAGCTTGCATAGATTGGAAACACCTCTTGCCCATGTTCTTTTGTACTCTGCCCTTATCTTAAAGGGTGGTTTATTGCTACAAGTTATGTGCAAGGGTGAATTTAGTGCTAAGATGGCTAGGATGATGATTTTTTGGCTCTTGGAGACCTACAAGGTCATAAATGGTGACTTGCATTGATGGAGAAACTCTTGTATTATTGTGTTTTTCTACTGATCCAAGGCATATTTTCTCCCTATGAAGTATATTTCTCATGCCTATAGTTGTACTGACTAAGACAAATCTTGATTACTAATGTAACTCATGGTACCCCCTATCTCCCGCACCCATGAGGTCTGAATGCTAGATTGTAAGTGCTATGGAAAGATGTATTAAGTATGTAATAAGTTTGATGGTTGGTTGGCTAGCTTGAGCGTTGAGCCCTATTGTAAATCCTCTATCTTTTTATCAAATATTTCAATGAAATTGGAATCCTTGCATGTCTCACTTTGTTTCTCACTTCTCCCCATGTTGTATCCTCTTAGAAAAGGAAATAAATATAATGTTTTGTTTGTGTGTGTGGATGTCTGTATGGTTGATTAGATACTCTCGGGATGTGGCATGCTATGTCTATGTTTGAGGTCACATTTTCTAATCTGATTGCATGTTGGTTAGTTAATCTAAGTAGGGATTATAAAACAATTTAGAGTGTATTTGAGTTATCCTTTCCAATGTCATGTGGATCATGTATTTTTTTAGCCATGGATTGTTGAATGATTTCCCTTGCATAAGCATGTCTTGCTACTTAGAGGTTTGTAAATGTCAACTATAGAGCCTAGCTTATGGTTGATAGTTGCATGCTTGGTTTTCATGGTGCGTCTACACATGTGTGGATGTTGGAAGTAGGGTGGTGACATAGTTGCCCATTGGATCATGGCATTGGTCTATAGTAGTTTCCTCATCCACTATTCCATTCTTAATCTAATCATTCAAGAAATATTTTTTCTCTTAGTTGTAGTGTTGTTTTTGCTTTTCCTATTTGCATAATCTAGCATTGTAACTTTGCCACATCTCAAGAGAGCTTATGTTTGATTCATGTGTCTAGAGGAGTGTACACAAAGGAGCTGTAATTACACCTATAAATCCTTTATTTAACAATACCATATCCCTAGTGAGCATATGCTTGAAAAATTTTCAGAGGGGTATAGCTGTGAGGTCACCAGATGCATGTGTGTAGAAAATGTTAAGGGAATTCATCATTGGTGATTGTAGATGGTTTTATCTTGAGTTGCACATGCATGCTTGTCCCAAATTTGCTTGTCCCAATGTCTTAAGGTCTATTCATAACTTCTATTTAGGCATCGTTAGTCAAGAACTAGTTGTGTTTCTTCATTTATTGTTAGTTGTGTTGAAAAAAGACCTCAAGGATCACTCTCCTATGTTCTACAGAGCTTGAAGAAGAAGGGCTACCCTACCTTATGTATGGGTCCATTTCAGTCCATTCTTTAGTCTATCCTAAAGTAATGGAACTATTGATTTGAGAGATAATAGGAGAAAGAGTACAATTCCTTGGTAAGAAATTACACATTGGATCTAGTCCCACTTCCTAAGGGAAGGAAACTAATTTGGTGCAAGTGGATCTATCAGAACAAATATGCTACACCTGAGACAATTGGTAAGTTCAAAGCAAAACCTATAGCAAAAGGTTTCTCTTAGGTACTTACCATTGATTACATAGAGACCTTAGCCCAATTTGCAAAGATGAACTCCATCTACTTTACACTTGCCATTGTCATGGCTCATGGTTGAGCTATACACCAGATGGATGAGAAGAGTGTATTTGTTCATGAGGATTTACAAGAGGAGATTTATATAGAGCATCCATAGGTTACTTTTTAGTAATCTTCACTAATTTGTAACTTAGTAACTCTATCTATGGCCTCAAACATGCCCTTTGAGACTAGTATGCCAAGATATATTCCTTTCTTTTGTTTGTTGAATTGTCCAAATGCCACTTTGATCTAAATATTTACATTTTGCAACAAGATTATGCACTTCTAATTCTACTTCTCTATGTTGTCAATCTAATCATGATAGGAGTTCTTATCCATCATTGGTAGAGTTAAATCTACTCTTTGGGATAGGTTTTTCATGACTAACTTCCAAGGCTTGTTACACTATTTTCTCAAGATCGAGATCACACAGTTTCCTTTTGAGATTAGATTTGCACAACGCAAGTATGATCTTGATCTTCTTACATACTTTCACATGGTTGATTGTAAGCCTACACTGAGTCCCTTTCTATTTAGATTCAAGCTTGAGGCTAAGTGTTCCACTTTGCTGGTTGATGCCACTTTGTATCATTAGCTTGTTAACAACCTCATCTATTTGACTCACTCATTTGGATATCTCTTATGTAGTTGGCATGGTCTCTTTCTTTATGCAAGCATTGCATGAGCTTCATTTGGAAGCTACCAAATGTATATTGTATTATGTTTAGGGCACATATAGGTTCGAGATTCATTATTTAGCATGCACAACGTTAGACTTGGTTAAATGCACAAATTCTGATTGGGTGAACAATTTTGACAATCATAAGTCGACTTCCAACTACAACTTTCATCTTTCTTTTGGCCCCATTTGTTGGTTGAGAAAGAAGTAGCATGCTATTTCTCTTTCATCTATCAAAATTGAGTATCGTAGGGTTGTTAATGCTTCCATGAAGGCCATGTTGGTTTAGGGCATCCTCAATGAGTTTGGCATTCCTTTTCAAAGACCTTTAGTCATCTTTTGTGATAACTAGAGTGCCATCCAGACCTTGAAGAACTTGGCCCTCCATCAATGGACCAAACACATTGAGGTCCATATGCACTACATTCAAGAGTTGATTTAGGGGTAGGTCATTGATTTGCATTTTTGTCTCATTTCAAAGCAAGTTGTTGATATCTTCACCAAACCCTTTGCAAAAGCAAGTTTTATCATCTTCAAGCTTTATTGGGGGTGTGGGAGGTTCTTCCTTTGAGGGGGGTCACCTAGCCCTTCTCTTCTATCTCTTCTTTAGGGGAGTTTTTCTCTTTTGTATGGGCATGTTTTATCCTTCTCATCTTTTCAAGGGATCATTTTACACGTGGATATCTAACATGGCTATCTTTACCCACCTAAACTACACTTAAAGGGGGGTGTTGATACATTTTATTATTTATGCATTTAGTTTATTTTCCTTGCATTAGTATGCACCTTAAGATAACCTTAGGTATGTAGGTATTTGCTTAGGTCGGTGTCATCTTACATTTAACAAAGGTAGTTGACTATATACTTCCGTATGGTGGTTAGGAGGTGTTCATTCTCTTCCACATGGGTAGTGAATTTTCTCATCACTTAGTAGCATATTCTATAAATGCTACCCTCTTGTTCTCATTTGGACATCTTGCTTGAACATCCTTTTGCATTGTATTGTATCTTCTATTTTGCATCCTCGATATATTGAAATAACCATTATGTGTTGCATCATCAATCTTTGATTGTCTTGTGCAAATAGGTTATTGTAGCTAGTTCTTTTCATTGAATCTTACAGTAAGTGTACACTTGTACCAGAAGTCTCCTTTGGTCAAGTTGCCATGAATAAGGGGATCCATTTTGCCAATCACCAAGGGAACTTGACCCTCATTGTACTTTAAGGGATTTGTACCTTGGTGAATCGCGTGACACACAATCGCCCTCACCAATGGGGTGACAACCTATTTTCAAATTCTATACTGAAATGATAAAAACTTAAAGATTTTCAGAAAATAGTGACCACAAATGTCATGGCTATGATCAATCTGACATATAAGTAGAAAAATATATTTGCCCGATATAGTTTAATCAAGTTAACACATCTACCTTGGTATTTTGATTTATTTTATTTTCAAGAAATGCATCTTATAGTTTTTCTACATGGAAACGAAATTAATCCTTGAGTTACATGCCTAGAGAGCTTCCGCAGTACCTCTCAGTGCATGCAACCATATAATTTATCCTTTCTTGTCTCACCCCATTATATTTATATACATAAGTAGGTTTTAGCTGCTAAGCCAGCACTGCTGGACTGTTCAGATCAACAAAATGTTCAATATTTCAGACTATAATCCTTTGAACTTGTTAGCCTCTGAATAGCTCTTCCTCTAACATCTATCCATCTCTCCATTCAATCAGTAACTCTTGAATGTTATTTTCAAAGAATTCTTTGAGGAATGTATCATAGATTACTTCAAGGAATAAAAATGTTACATCAATTTTACAACAGGGTTATAATACAGGTCTCTTCCTATAAAAATCATGCTAATATATATGTTTTGCCTCAAGATGCACGACTCGATGTCTTTGATGACATTTCTGGATTTACCAATGCCTTTCTTGCCTTGATGTCTTCAACGCCCCTAGGCTGAGCAGGGTTATCTTCAAAAGTTGAGGTACATCTTGATTTCCACAAAATTCGTATGACAGTCAATGGTACTGTGTGCTATAACAGTTGTGGCTATCCTTGATCATCCAAGTGTCCCCATTTAGCAGATCCCGTCAAGAAAAGGGATCTAGAAACAGTTTCTTCTTTCCACATTGCCTACATGCAGAATCTGTAATACCAACTTTCTGAAGCCTTGCTTAGGTTACCAACCTTTGGTGGAGTATCAACCAACTTGAAACCATATGCTTAAGAAAAGTCATAGATTCCAAATAGATTGAAAATACTTTTAACTGTACATCAGGATAGTTAAACCCCCCACTTCTTGTTCAATTGTGGAGCATGTTTTGATGTCTAATTAATTCATAGATAAACTTTATCTCATAATTGAACAAGGCCTTCCTATTGCACCATTTCGAATCTCTCCATATTGTATTTATTTTACTACTCAATCTGAGTTTTAGATTACTTTAAATTCTAACTACTTCAATTTGAAACTGCATAAAATCAATTCCATATTATGCCTCTATATATTTTAGGGTAAGGCTATTTTTCAAAAGATTGATGTTTTATACAAAATTCAACAAAGAATCATTACCAGTTGACAGACAATTTAGAAACATATGGAAAATTATCTAATGAGCCAATACCTCCATCCCTTAACTCTTTCTAGCATGTGTTCTTCACATCCAACTTACACACACTGGTAGTCACTACCATTGGATGAAATCGGGAAACCAGAGATTATGCTATACAATAATTTGATGGGTTTTACACCAGAGCTTCCTACTTACTGTAAATATATTTTACAGCTTTGAGAATAAGATGTAGACTGGTTTAGTTCCATAATACCTCATGAAGAAAAGGAAATGATAAGATCTTTGAATGGCCTTGTCAAACCAAGCAATCCTTCATCTCTCATTTAATTCCAAAACTTACAAAATATAATGTCAAAAGCTCCTTTGAGCATTTATTGAACAGGAGTTACATTCCCTTGAAATCTAGAACTGTGTTTGGTTGACAATAAGAGAAGGTCCTGGAGTGTATGTGCTTTTTTTGAACGGGATCGGCCAGTTTCCTTTAATAACTCTGTAAGCCTCTGTCTTTCATCCTCAACATCTGGATGTACTGTTCCCAGTCTGTCTTCTTTCACCTCAAGAATATCTTCCAGCAAAGTTATTGCATCTTCCACCCTGAAAATACCAAAATGAAACCGTATTCAGATAATGAAAACCATGCAAGATACCAAAAGAAAGAAAGAAATTATATATATGTGGAAGTCATCAGCAGCTGCCAAGAGAGAAAGACCATGTTATCACAGTTGAGGATTGCTTAAGGCATTCCACTCTTGAACATGGATAACTTCAATTTGCCTAATTACTATAAATAAAACCTTAGATTATGAACTAGTAGATTTACCCGCCAAAGGTAAACAGAGAATGTGTAAGGTATAACTTTATTTAAGTCAAGGATGAAACGTGCTTATTTTATCTTGACCACTATACAAGTATATCATACACAACTGCATCAGTTTTAGTCACAATATAGTACATGAAAACTTAAATCAAAACAATCAAAGCAAGCTTGGAAAATTTAATTTTAAACTATGCACCACAGTGAATAATCATCTAAAGTTAAATAAGTAGATATAGTTTGATAGGTTCTATAGACCAATTAATACATCTGATAAAATCTATCTGTATCTAGCAACATTTACAAATATGTATGTATAAAAGCTAATTTCCAATTGGGTGTGCTTGTAATTGGATCATAAAATAAGAGTTGCCTAAAACACATTTTCAAAATAGGTGAAACATGGCTAATAAATGAAATTATGTGAACAGTGACCCTTAAAAGTACCAGAGCTCTGTGGTATTGGTGTATGAACTACCTTCCCATTGCATCATATGTTCCAGCTAGATTGCTGCTAATAGCCAGCGTATCAGCATGGTGACGGCCGCAAATCTCCTCCATAATACTCCTAGCTCCTTCAAATTTCTCGGCTGCATCCCATATCGCATTGAGACCAATACAAACTAATCCCATTTGATTCAAAAGCATTCCTAAGAGCCACGTCTTTTTACTAGCACCAAATGTAAGCTTAGATACCGCTCTATTGAAAACCATGTAGGCTTCCTCATATTTTCCAGTCAGGTAAAACAACACTCCCATCTGAGCCTCAATACCACCTACTGCACTCTGCTGCCCTGGAGTGTTCTCCATAATTTCAAGAGCTTTTTGTAGTAGACTAAGTGCCTGTTTATTTTCACCCATAGATTCGAACAGTCCAGCAATTTCTGTCAATCCTGTAGCAATCTCATCACTGGAGTGAGCAGCCCCTTGTCTTCCATAAATGATCAAGGCATTTTCACAGTGGCTCTTAGCTTCACTAAATCTTCCAGTTCTCAAATAGAGATCAGCAAGACTTGCGTATACAGAGGCTACTGTGGTATGCCCTTCTCCATACTCAGACTTGAAGACTGCAAGTGCTTTATGATAAGAAAATATGGCCTCATCAAAATGACCGAGAGCGACATAAGAATCTCCAATGCTACAGTCCACAAATGCCACTTCAATCTCTTTTCCATTTGCTAACAGAGCTGCACTGGCCAGAACAAGATTCTGCAATGCTCCCTCGTGGTCACCTTTCCCTGAAAGAATCAATGCCATTAGCCTTCTGTCTGCAGCCTCTTGCAATGTACCAGTAGTATTGCTTTCACCATGAATGTTCAGAGCTTGGTCACATAGCTCCTCTGCCTCTGTGAACTGCATAACCTGTTCAACCAAAAAAGACACTCAGTTTAGTAATAATTATGCAATTGAGTTCTCTCTGGTCAATATTTTCACAGTGTGAAAGGTTGCTTAGAGTTATCTTCAACACAGAAGGGCCTTATGGAACATTTCAAAAGAGATGGAAGATTATGGATCTATAGCAATATTCTCCAAATCAAGATTAGTATATAAATTTTTAGTAAGAGCATCAATGATTGTAATAATGACCTTTCTTGTTTTTTCATTTCCACATTGAAAAATGCTCTAACATTTCAACTTAGGTCTAGCTATGTGCATCCTCATATTCCCTACAACCTACCGAATTAACAAGCTGCAAAACTTGTTGGTATGGTAATTGCTGTTATAAAACTAGTAACAAAGAATGTATTTATATCTTAAATGCAGAAACATTTCTTATACTTATGTAGTCTAAACATTACATATTCTATATGGAAAGTGATGCATAGTAAAGCAATAGAGCAGAGAAGAACAGTTTAGGCTACAAGCGAAGGATGTTAACAGCATTCATGATTCACTATAATTCTAAGGCTAGAATAGAGTGACATTTGGGAACTTATGAGATCTTAAAAAAAAAAAAAAAACAATTGCCCATGGCTAATAAAATACTATCTGTGTCCCGTCTGTGATTAGTCCCATAAAAATATAATTTGATTTATGTGTGTGATAATAATAAGTCATCCATAAATTAACCTGCAAATGCGACTCTGCAATATATCTGCATGTTTCTGAAACTTGAGGATCCATCACTCCTAAAACTAGCTTCTGAATTTCAAGTCCTGCATGATAAGAATTCAGCGCATTTTCATACTGACCCACCAAAGAATAAGTGTCCCCAAGTTGCATATACCCAGCAAAGGCTGCAAGAGCATACTCAGCATCTAATTCAGAACTAAAGATGGAAAGGGATCTCTTGAGTACTGGAATGGCTTCCTCATACTGCCCAAGCTTACAGCAAGATGCAGCCAGAAGATGGAGGCTAATTACAAGCTCAAGAGTCACATCAGAAACTGTGAAGTTCTCAAAGAACTCTGCTGCTTTCAGGGCATAAAACCTGGCCTTTAATGGATTTTCACCAGAGGTGTGAAGGGCTTGAGCCATCTTTAGAAGGAGAAGTCCTACTTCTGGATTGTCTGAACTGAATTGTGCATTGTGGTCTGGCAGTAGGAAACTCCCATTTTCATCATCTTTCTCGATTACTGCTTTCCTCGACACTTCCTGCTTGTTTGGATTTTTATCAGAAGCAGTCCGTGGAGGCTTTTCATTACTCCTTCGGACCAGTCTTGGAGTTGTATCAGTAGATCCAGTCTCAGAAACCTCATCACTACTCTTCTTAGGAGTTCTTAATAAGGTTTTGGTTGTTGAATTATTGGAGACCCTGCTGCTGGGATGTTTCTGTTGGCTCAGAGGGCTGCTAGAAACCCTCCTCATAGCCTTATCAGGAAACTTTACAGGAGAATGACTAAATGATTTCCTTGACTCCAATATCCTTGTCTCATTTGTTTTCCTGCTCTCAAAAGACCTAGCTGAGCTGCAAGCAGACACATTTGAAACTCTGTCCGAGAAGCATTCCTTTGATCTTCGTGTAGACCTATTATGCTCATTCATAAAGTGATCTGATACATCAGAAGCAATAGAATGCCTGTGAATACCTGAACGCCCTGACTGTGAAGAAGGTTTTGGACTGTTTGATGGGCTCTCCATGCAAGATACACTGGTTGGGTTCTTGTGGATTCTATTATCTATATGAGTTACAGATGAAGGACGGTTTTTGGAATGCTTTGGGCTTAGAGGAATTAATGGACTAGATGAACCTCTCTTTGGCTTATCCATGGGTCCAATGCAAGCTTCTGTGATAATTGTTTTTTCATAAACTGAAGAGCTGAAACGCAGTTACTGACAAAAGTATACCATTATCTGATACCAACTAAAGTATTGCATTATTCAGCACTCCCTTGCATTTATCCCTGCTTTGGAGATGATAAAGATCTGCTCCTCATTGGAGCTCAATGAGCTCTTAGTCACAAAAAGCACGATGACTGACAATAGCACAAGACCAAGGTTATGTCCTTCAGAGCCCATAAAAGAAGCATTGAGCATTTGAACTCTCTATTGGGTATCTGAAGTCCTCAACAAAAAAAGGCTATTATGATTCCAGAGATGGAAATGGAGAATGTGGGTCTGGTCTTATCAATGGAGATGAGACAATACAGCCTCCATGTGCTAAAGGGCATGTGAAATCACCGACATAAAGTACATGGGAAGGACTACAGAGATAAAAAAACGAAAACATAGGATATGGATCTGATCTTACCGATGCCAACAAGGCTTAAGCATCAACTGAAAGCTGCCAGGAAAAATCAAAATGTATTATGTACCTCTTGACTGCAACAACTGTTCTCTGAACTATTGGGGCCTCAACCACCACCATGAACATCAATACTACAGTCATAGGTACTCAAGCCTCGTTGGCATTGGTAATGATTGATGCTCATGCTCATGCATAGGAATAGCTCAACCATTAGCACTGTGTTCCAGTCCAATATAGACTACTATTACCACTGTGGAGTCTTTTCCATACTAGCATCCTTTTCCATACTAGCATCCAGGAAGATTCTAACTTCCTATCACCAAAAATTATTCTTTGCATCATGTTGATCTAGGCCTACCTATAGAGTATGAATGGAAGTGACATCTTAGAAGATCTAGATGGTGCAATGAGGTGTCCGTTTCTCTTTTAGTGCTTTGTCAGTACAGCACAATTTCCAAGGCCACTTTTTCCCTGGGTGAGTGAGTGAGGTGGATTTTTGTTTTTAAAGGAGGCAGTACAGGCAGAATCTTACATCATCAAAAATTCCCCATATAAAGATCCAACGACCACCTCCTCATGGATTGTGTACAATTCCAAAGGAATTAGGGCCTCTAATGTTTAATTATATTCATTGTACATTGTCTGCAACCCCACTAGTAGATTGGCTTTATTGTGTGAGAATGACCATCTAACATCCAACCTTAGTTATGTCAACGGATTTGTGTTAGATAAAGTATGAGGGGCCCCTAATGACACAATCTTCAATCTTTTGGATAGCCAAAACCAGACATGGTGCCCACTTTTCCTTTAATATTTCATGTCAAATGTCATGTAGTGGAGAGACCCTTGGTAATGCTACATGTTATCCTTCCACTACACTTGTTAGAGTGGAGCAACATCACATTCCACTAGATTTATCAGACAAAAGAACTGTCTTGTTCACATGGTGTTTGCACAAGTTTAAGTAGACATATAATATGTCATCAATAGTTGTTTGCATTATGGGTATTGGAAGATTTGATATCATGCAATAAAGAACTCAAGTTGCTGATCCAGACTACTTTTGGATTTAACTCCAGTGCTATCCACTATTGGCCTTTGTAGATTCATCCTAAATCTTTGCATTGAGAGGAGTTCAAATCTTCAAAAAAACAAAAATGAAATTGGCTGCCTTTAATTTGAATTTGTTTAGGTAACTAGGACCTTTTATCCCAAAAAGACGAGAAAAAAAAAAGTTATATGAAATCCTTTGTTCTGGTCAACAACCTTATTTAAAAGTTTATTGTGATATTGGGCAACTCATTACCATTAATTAATATTTTTAGGGCAGCTCATTGTCATTAATATTTGCCTCGATTGATGAACCGACATTTACAATGATTATATCATGATTAGGCAGTGCGTGGAATCTGGGTGACATTTGCAACTACCATCTAATTAAGTGCCATTTGTTTTTCCTCCTACCAAGGAGAATGGACTTGGATGTTAGATAGAATAGTGAAGGAAAATTCCCCAGCCCACTAGGTAGGGGATATTCATATGCCACTTTCTCTAGGATAATATTAACCTGCAGAATTACTTCAAGTTAAAAGGGACACTACACAACAACCCCTTATTAAACCACCTCTTATTAGTTGGTGCTATTTTAAATACATTTATCTAAGGTAGTTTTAAACTAGTATAGATATCTTAAATATATCTATAGAAAGAAGGTATTTATTTCTAAACATGCTTTATATTAAATTTGTTATTTAGGTACACACTATATTTATCTACATCTTTAGGTAGATGTATTTAAGATAAAAAGACATATAACTATTTTTTATTCACTTAGTTACTTTATTTTACTTGAGAATTATTTCATTTATTACATATTAATTTTTTTTTGTGTCTTTACTTTCTTAAATAGAGTTATTTTATTACTACATATTTTATTTACTTTAAAGTGAGGGTCTATACATTTAAAAAATAAATAGTCTATAAATAGTTTTTCTTTCAATTCTTCTCCCAACATTAGATGTTACTTCTTCCACTCACTGCCACTATAGGTTATTTTACTTTTCCCACTTGCTCCCACTATAAGTTACCCCTCTGATGTAATTGTTGATGAATCTTTGCTAATTACTGTAAATTAGGATTTAAGTTTTTTTCAACGATTTTTAATTGTAAAAAATTGATATGTAAATATACCTATTTTTTGTGTGTAGAAAAAATTGTTGGATTATGATTAACTCTATTTTGAGACTGTAAATTGTAAAAGAAAGCTACAATTTAAGGGGACAAGAGAAGGCACAAATTTCTATGTTTAAACATTTTTGTTAGAGAGTTAAAAAAAACTAATTTCTAATGTTTTGTGAACCATTTGACACAATGCATTGTCTAGAGTTAAGGCTATGCTCTCTTATGTTGAGCTAGTTTCTCTCATTCCCCTCCCTGTGGGTGTGCAACCCTCTCAATGCAAGAGAAGAGGCAAGAAGGACATTGCACTCTTACATTTCTTAACATCTGCAATTTCATATATGCATTATGCTTGATGGAGAATGTTGTGGGTAGTGTTGATGTTCTGTGTCTAGTTTTTAGACAGACACACATAAGAATTGTGGAGCAATTTAGATGAGAGAATGTTTCTACCTGGACAAATGTCATTGCACTATATTGTAGATGTTTTTACAGTTTGGACAATATAAAAAAGAGGAAAAAATAATAGAGCAATTGTTACATTACAAACATATTTTGTGTTGCACTAGTTATAGAGTTTTAGTTCTAAGTGTTAAGGAGTTGCATGTTTTTGCAATGGTTTGGGCTTCTATTCTATGTTGTGTTTCACCAATTATAGATCTTCATTTTTATAGATGGAATTAGCTAGTATTAACTTGTATAATATGTCTAATTTTTATCTAATTTTACAAGTTTGTTATGATTTAGCTTGTTCATATAAATAATGTTAGATTGTAATATTATCTTTGTTTGGTTCATTTGCAATTATTTTCATTAGAGTTTTGTTATGATTTAGCTTTTTCATATAAATAATGTTACATTGCAACATTGTCTTTGTTTGGTTCATTTGCATTTACTTCCATTAGAGTTTTGGGCCTTTGTTATAGTTTTGCTACTCCAATTATAGATCTTTATTTCTATAGTTGGAATTAGTTGGTATTAATGGTATTACATGTCTACTTTTTAAACTAATTTCACAAGTTTACTATGATTTAGTTTGTTCATATAAAGAATGTTACATTATAGTATTGTCTTTGTTTGGTTCTTTTGAATTTGCTTCCATTGGATTTTTGGGTGGTATGCATCTTTTTTATTCATTTGAATAGGTATGAACACCTGCAAACATAGTGGTACATAGTGCAACTTCTAAGGGCTTGAGTTTTAAATAGCTTTTAATGATCAACAAATCCTATAGGGTTTAGTGTTGAGTCTAAAATCAATAGTTGATGCTTACTAGGTTGCTTGAGGTGGGTAGTGTTGATGGTTGTTTTAGCACATGCAACTCAAGTAGAATGAAGATCACTCTACTTCTCTTGAAAAAGTGATTGATCTTATGGATTAGTTTGCCTCCAAGGTCCCTATTGGTTGGGTCATAGTGGTGTTGTAGAACAAAGATCACTCTACTTCTCTTGGAAAGGTGATTGATCTTATGAATTAGTTTGCCTCCAAGGTCCCTGTTGGCAAGGTCACAGCAGTGTTGGAGCAACTGAGTGGTCTATGTGACTGTTTGTTCAAGGGGACTGTGCTAGTAATCTTGAATCAATGATCTAGACCAATTTGATTAGATCTCCCTCTAAAAGATAGATTTAATTTTTAAGCTCATTTATTCCTAATTCTATTCCTAATCTAATTTGATTTTAAAGATAATACAAAAGATGAGGGTTTTAGACAACAAAATAAAATGAAAGGACAACTTTGTATTTGATTTCCAATCCCTTACAAGTGATGGATCTGATGAAATTCAATTTAACCTATAATGTAGTGACCAATATTGCTCTCTACCACAAATATTATAGATGCAAGCTTCTAAGGAGTTAGTGAGAAATTGAAATGAAAACACGAAGACACCATATTACATGTGTAGGAATCATGCCTTATTTCTCAATCTCATTTGTAAAAGATATAAATCACTAAGCGCTTACAAGAATTTGACTAAGATAAACCAAATGGAGAAATGAAAATGCAAACACATTACCACCAAAGGTAGAAATCCATGGAGAAAGCATGAAAATTTTCTATTAAATAGCACCAAAATTGGTTGATTACAAATATTCGGCAGGATCTCCACATTGAAGATATATATGACTTGCCCTATATGCCTTTGCTCAAATTACAATATGATAGCTTCTATTCCAATTCTCCTAGATCCCCCCTTTTACAATGCCCTTGGAAATATTTAAATACACATTTGAGTGCCCTTAATTTCAAATTTCCTGACACTAGTCAGTTTGGGTTCTAAATTAGCCCCAGGCCTAAACTTTTAAATTCACAAGTTACATGCCTTTATTAAATTTGTAGGCCTCAAGTTACAATTAAATCCATTTAGGATTAATTTATTACATTTTCCAAAGAATAAACAATTAAAATGGAACACTCTAATCACTATCCTCAAAATTGATGTTGATGCTGACAACCCTTGAAAGGTATCCTCTAAGAAGTGGCTTAGGAAGGTGGTGATGGCCTCATTCAAGTCATTTTAATTTGGCCAAGTGAACCCTTTGGGAGAAGATTATCTTTTTTATCATACTAGGCAACTCTTTAAGATTTGATAGTTCATCCTAGAAAGCGTGGAATCTCAACTTGATTCTCATCAACTCATCAATAACCTACTTTATTAATTTCCCATGGATAAAATTGATGAATTCCTTAACTATCCTTGCTGTAGGATATACCAAGGATGAGTTCTCCTAGAAGATGCATGGAATGCTCTCTATGAATTTTTCAATTTTCACCATTGCCGCATCTGCTACATTCTTCTTGAGAGAAAATTTATCCTTGCAACCCTTGATCACCTTTGTCTTTAACTTGGCCACCTGGATCCACTCCAACAGTAATTCTTGACCACACTTCTGAAAGATACCTAGTTGCTCAAGATCATTAAATGATGTCATTTTCATTCTTTGTAAAACTGACAAGTATTCTTGCCAAACTAGGAGTTCCTCATCCAAGCACTCCTTAATTTCACTTGTGGCACTTTCCTCATCATTAATTCTATGATAAGCTCTCAATGTCTCTTTGATGATCCTACTACCTAGGGCCTCCAATGTGTCTCTCCATGTAGAGGTAGCACGGATCACCCCTCCCACATCAACTTGTTGGTTGTCTTTTTTAAGGTGGTGAGTATAGTTGGAGATTGGGCGCTTAAGTCCATTAGACTCACCATATGAGCAATGTATGTAGTGAGTTGCCCCACTTTTGTCTTCAGTTCATCTTTGGTCACCTCATCCTTTCTCATTTGGTCCAAGATGGTGGAGACAACTAATTGCAATGGTTTATTTTCTTCCTCCCTGGTTTGATGGCCCAAGTTGATCCTCTGTACCTAATAGTCCCCTGGTTTCATATGAAATTCTTTCTTATCCACAATAGGGGTTGATATCTCTACCATTCTTGCTCCTTGGGGATCAACTATTATGGTTGACAATGTTCTGGTTCTCTTTTACTTGGGTTGAGCCTTAAAGATTTCAACCACCTTGGAGAAGTCCTCATCCACTACTAGATATGTCCTTTGTCTTTTCTCCAATGTGTTATTTAACCATACTGGTAGCCCTATGCCTCCTGATTCTCTAGGAGGAGAAGATGGAAGAGGAGTCTAAACCCTCATTGAAGTTAACTCAAGAGAAGAGATTGAATAAGGGGACACAAAAAGAGTTTGAGTGGTTGTAAGTGAATCCCCTCATGCTCTGACCCTTGCAAGGCAATTCTTTGCACCAAGTAATCCAAATTTTCAACATGAGGAGCATGGGGTTCTCCAAATTTGTTCTCTTCTTGATGTTCATCATCACCTTTAGCCTAAACTTTTTGTTGGCCTAAGAAGGTAATGGAAGATTTGCATGTTAGGGTGAGTGAGATGGAGATGATGTAGGTGGAGGAAGTGGAGCAGATGGAGGTTGATTTGGAGGTGGAGATGGTGGTTGAGAGGATGGTTGAGATGGAACTTGAGGGTGAGCTTGCAATGATCTTTGTTTCTAACTTCATGTTCGTCTAGGAAATCTACTCAATGATCTTCCAGGGTAGGCTCATGTTGAAAGAAATCACCAATCAATGAACTTATCTTTCCTGTTGGATCAAATCTATTCTTTTTCTCATTGAACAAGTCCATAGAGAGAGGGGCCATCTCCAACTCTTTTATCTTGGCATTTTGTATGTTTACACATGAATATACCCCAATCTTGATGGGGAAGGCAGATCCAACTTTGAGCTTATTAGCTACTAGCTTATGAATTTCCACCACCTGTCTATAGAGTGCTAGGAGGGAAATTCTATCACTTGGGTATCTTGGGATCTTGTATGGTTCCTTATGCAAGCCACCACTTATACTATGGGAGAATGTTTAGAACTAGATAATGTGGTGCTTTGTGTCACCTAGGATAGGTGAGGGACATGCCTACATGGGGTCTCATCCATACTATCAAGGCCATGGAGGAGATCGAGACCCTCTTCATTTGGGGGCATTGCATGTTGGTGCACCTATACCACAACATGGGAAAATATGTTTATTATGAGGGGCATAGATTGATGACTTGCATGCTCCTATAGGTGTGGACATTTTAGCACAACCATTACATGAGGCTATTGAGGTTCCCAACTAACATCATGAGGGACATGCCATGAGCACACACATACTCACTAACGAGATCATGATAGTTTGGTGATATTATTTTTAAAGGTAGACCTCTGATATGTTGTCTAGCACAGATGTTGTCTAGAGACCATATAGAGACATGCATGGGTGGTTAGGAAACATTTTATAGCTAGCACATATGCAATGGGATAGGTAGTTCATGGGCTACCTAGACCATATTATGGTGCCCTTTTCCTGCAAATAGGTGCACATGTAGTTTTGACAAGTGGATACCATTCCTATAGATGTTCCCACATTTTTGTGATCACACCACAATGTAGTAAGGCTAGGAGACATCCCACAACCCAATATCACAGATATTACCTTAAGTGATGATGATAATGATGCGGCACAAGATGTAGCACCTACTTCAAATGAAGATGATGTATGGGTTACACCATGATTCATAACATGGTGGTATGGGGTGCACCTCATGTTCATTTACATAGTAGATGCTTTCGCTAAAGATCTTGGGCCATGGCAAGAACTAAGGAGTCAAAGGAGAGATTTGAGGAGGAGGAGGAGGTTGCTAAGGAACAAATAGTATGGTGGTGTAGACAATGAGATTAGGGTACTCTTGTGATAGTGGAGAGACCTAGGGCATGACCCTAGGTGGCTTAGCTAGTTGCAACAACCACAGGAGTCTAGAGTCAAGCTAAGTGAGGGAAGTCATATAGTCTAGACACTCCTATGAGGTCAAGATATAGTGGCAATGGTCATGATTGTAGTAGCTCCCATAGAACCTAATTTGTAGGTTGGGGACCTAGGTATGAGAGTCATATTTTTAATATACCATTATTAATTTTTAAGAATAAGTTAGATGTTGCATTTATTGCTTTTGATTAAATATGATGATTCAAGACTAATTGGATATTTTTTCTCTATTTTAAAGTGTAAGTTTGAGAGTGGTTCAAGTAAGATGGTCTTGACCATATATCATGAGCATGGTGTAGAGGCCAATTATAGGTTGCAATAGACTATAGGGAGGCACATGGATATTTTTAAGCATATTATGGAGTTGACAATAGGATACAAGGAGAGAAGGGTGAGAGGAGATCAGGCCACTACATAGGTCCTACCCCTCACTACGGATTGGGATCAAGTAGTGGTACATGTCACATTGTTCACCACAGAGTGGGACTAGGCAGTGACTGGAGGTTAGAGTGTAGAGGCTACATGTGATACCCTATAGAGCCAACTAGATTAGGCCAAGATTCATGCATAAAGGGAATAGGTAGTGAGACTGACAAATCTTGATCACCCAAGGATATAGGTGTAGCATGGAAAAACTACTCCTTAATCAAATACCTTTGATCAAAGGAGTTAATCACAAACACTACACTTGGGCTCTGCTATCTGAGGTGTCAAATGCCAAGCAATCTACTCTAGATCAATACAGAACCACTATGAGTTCCAATCAAAGCAATACAACTTGAACAAGTGATTGAAAATGAAGGGGAACGGAATATAATGCAGAAATAAAGCTACTGTAAATAGAATCTGAAAGAGACAATTACATAAATGAAACACGACAGAAAAGAGGAACATATGATAGCAAGGAGAGGGTATCGGCCTCAGATGACAACACTCTACAAGGACATTTGTGCTGGGTACTAGAGTTCAAAATGTGTTAAAAATAAAAGTCCTCAATCCATTATGGACTCAAATCACCTGCACATCACATATTTCAATGTAACACACACCTAGTAATATTCCTAGTAACACAGAAATCAAAATGAAATCGATTATACTAAAGAGAATGAAGAGAGATAAACACAAAAGGGAGTCAGACAAAACCTCTGTATGGCTTTAAAGTCCTCAATCAAATAAACTTGCAAAGAAAGAGGAAAAAGGTTGGACTGCTTAAGGACTTGCCTCAGTCAAGTCTCGGTGTTGGTATTTCTACCTCCATAAGCAACAATAGATATAAAGAATGAAATCGAAAGGAAAGCAAGTGTGTGCTTTTACCCTAAGTGTGTCTAGGAAACTAAGAGAAACAACAAAACAAATAAAATAAAAAGCTTCACTTCCCTAGTCTATAGGGAAGAAATCCTCAACAATGCAACCAATGCAATAAACAACACAGGTGGTCTGCAACCAATAAAGGAAAGTGGTGGTCTACACCAAGAAATGTAAAACAAATGTTGAAATGAGATGACATTAAGGAAAACAATGAACAATCTCACCAAAGTGAATGAAGGAGAAGGAAACAAACTCCTAGGAGCTTAAAAAGGCACCACACAACTTCAAACCCAAGCAAAGAGAGCCTTCTCAAAGGGTATCAAGTAGAAAAAACCTCTAAGAGCCAATGGAAATGATCTCGCAACACCTAGGAGCACTAAGATTACATGTAGCTATTGTAGAAGTTTAGTTCACACACACAAGGACATAGAGTATCTTCAAGAGCAAGAGTCTTTAGAAAAATATGAGAGTCCAAGAGAGATTGAATGAAAGTGTTGAATAATATTTTTTCCAAAATATTTCCAATTAACTCCCAAGATGGAAAAATCCTAAAAATGACATGCAAATAGTCATTATATGACCCTAAGAGATGTTACAAGGAATCCACATGATCACCCAAGACATGTTGTAACACCTAGAAATGGATATCCTATCGGCAAACATATGTGGGATGCTAGTGCAGCACACTGACGTCCGGGTAGAGTGCTCGGGTCTAGGTAAAACTAGCTCTTGGTTGTACAAGGAACCTTCGGACCATGTTAACACTTAAGCATCATAATGAATTTTTAAGAAGAGTATAATAAATAGACCAAAATCACACAAAACTAGCCTATTATGCGAAGAGAATGTGCAAACACCAAAACAGTTGTACTAAACATAGCTTGAAATTGCTAAGGTATGCAATTTTCTATGTTGCATTTAGTCCCCACTTTAGTGAATGTATGACACTACGTGCATATGCAAGCTAAAGTAGAAAGAGAATAATATAACATATTATGCCTCCAATAGGAATGTCATAGAGGATGTAGGAGATTCTTCGAATAGAGGTATGAAGCCCCCAGGCTAAGAACCTACAAAACCACAATGTTAGACAATAAACCTGCACAAGAGGCAATGTTAGAATCATATAAAACATCCTAAAAGGATTAGATTTAATATGATTCGCCCAAACATCACTGTTTAGAAAATCATATAATCTAATGCACAATCTATTGTTATCTACAACAAATAGACACACACACAAGGAAACAATGAAAGCAAAGAAACAAAGAGGCATTTCTAGCACACTACAATAGCTATAAAGGATAGCAAGTATGGTTCTAGGTCTAGCACACTACGAGAGCTAGGAATCATACCAAATCTTGTGGCCAACTAGGAATAACAAACCTACGTTGTTAGGTGACATGCAAAGTGCAATGTCCCCAATCTAATTTTTATTAAAACCCCACAAAATTTGAAAGTGACTTTGCATTAACAACACAACTATGCATCACAATTTCTAGAAACTAGTGACTAGTTTGCACAATAAACCATCCAAAATATTGCAACACAACTCCAAACCAGTTTTATTATTATTTTCTAATGGAAACACATATGTCTAGGTCTGATACATAATATTTACCCAGCAGCAAACTATCACAACAAATCCGTAATTTCAGCCACAACCCATTAAGCAAAATGTTGAAATATACATAAAATAACTCACTACAAAGCCTCCAAACTCTTAGATTCACACCCAAAACTGATATGGCTGTAGAATGACATTGTAGATAATGTATTATAGTAGAACACACAGAAAAACAAACCCCATACAATAGCAAATGCGAACATCAACACAAACAACTCCTAAACACACTACGAAATCACTACAAAATCCTACAACACAAGAACATTGTACTACTGAATCTTGTCTGCACAAATGCAATCTCTAAGATAAGATTGCTATATCAACCCAAGAACACCGCCCTCAGGTTGCTAGAAACTCATGTCCACTGACCACAAGCTTCATCTTCAATGGTTTCCTTGTCCACTGAAGCTACACAAGCATCTGCTTTGCAAGAAAGAGTGAGAAAATGTCATTAGCCTCCCAAAATGAAATGTTACATTATTTTATGATGTGAGAGGCCATCTTGGGCATCCAAGATCTCCCATGCCTGAATCTTGGGAGTTACAACTCCCATATGCCACTTGGATGCTTCAAACAATGCCCATCGTCCACTTGTCAAAGGTGCAGTCCCTATTTTTAGCAAATCTCTTCACAAATCTGCCCCAAATCTCCATAAAATATTCCCTCTCAAATCCAAATGCCCAAAGGGAATATTTGAGCTCTAAATACATTTTATTTAATATTTATTTGTCCTTTAATATTTGAAAATGCATCGGAACAAACATAATATTAAATAATTAATTTCCCTCCAAGCTGCCATGTAAAGTGACTTGCAATTTTCGGATAGGAGGGACTTACCAAAAGTAGAAAATGTTGTTTTTGGAAAGGGGACATGAAACAAAGAGTGTCAAAGAGGTAGCTAAAAAGCATGGACATGCCAAGCAAGTGCATTTGCTTGCGAGCACAAGCTACCAAACATGCTGCTAGAGAAAACACTACCAAGAGAGAACCAACCATAGAGTGGTGTGTGCAAAAAAGTGTAAAGCAGAAGAGATATGTCCCCACCTTAAAATAATTGCATAAATGAGACGTATGCAATATTTTAAGGGTTAAACAGGGAAGAGAGCTTTAAGAGACATATATCAACATATATATTCTCAAAGCTACATCTTGCAAAAGAAAAGGGATGCCCCCAAAGAGGGAAAACTGAGGCGATGCTACAAGCATGACACACAAAGAGCTTCTGTAAGCATGGTATGACATTGAGCAACACTAACACATGCCACATGAAACAAGCAACAACATGAAACACACTAAGGAACCTATGTGCTTTGGGTCAGCATAATGTATATATCTGAATGTGATAATCATAGAATTTCATTTTTTGTATTATCATCATCCCCAAGTGTGTAAAACTACGAGTACAAAGGAATAAGGTCACAAAGAGACAAATACATATCAAAATGAAAAATGAAAAATTAAAAAATTTTGGGTCAACATGGAAGGAAGCTAAATCTTCCAATTCTTTGCATCATCCCCAAAATGTCACAACAACAAACAAAAAGACAACATAGATAAGGAAGTATGAATAAATAGATGAATATCATGACAGATGTGTTCCTCTTGTATCCACATATCTACAAGGGCATCATGGGTCCTCTAGGAAGAACTAACAAACATAAAAGCACAACATAGGAGAAACATTACTGACAAGGAAGAAAACACAAACATATGCAAAGCTCTCATGAGTCATCGATGAATAGATCATCCCAGTTCCAATATTCATAGTCACAACAGGACAGAGGAAGTGTTGATAATGAGACCACAACAAGAGCAGTCGAAGGACACTCTCCCGAAGCCAAGTGCACAAGATCAACAGGTGAGGCTAGATCTTCCTGGGCACTAGGTTCAACAATTATCAATGATCTTAAAAAGATCATGGACAATGCCAGGATGTTTGGAAGACTCTGTGATTCTCACAAGGGAGGAATTAGGAGAGTCATTATTTGAAATGCAAACCATAGGTGGACCCTGAGTGCTATTAGCTATAATGCGAGTACTAGGAGACACAGGTGGAGTAACATTCTCCACAAAGAGAAGAGAAGAAGAAGAAGTATGAGAAAGTGGTGAAGGAAACTATAGAATGTGCTTAGGTCTAAGCTATGATGGGGTAGGATAGCACTTAAGCTTATGCTTAGGCAACGCAGGCGGATCAAGAAAAATAGTGGCAGAGGTGGCGCTAGGAGCAACATTGACGACTGAATAAAGGGTTAGGGATGGAGAGACAATTGAATGGAAATAGGGAGTTGGGGATCCAGAGGAAGACCATGATCAACAAATAGTTGTGAGGAACAGGGATCCTTAGAAGGAGGTTGTACATTAGCAGCATGCACTCGGGCTGTAGCAAGATAGTGACACTTTTGATCTCTTGCAAATTTTTTCTACCTTGTACAGGCTAAGGCTTCTGATGATGGAGCTGGGGGTCTTCCATAATGGACTTCATGCCATCCACATTGATAGGGATACATGGACCAATAGAGGCAACCACTAATAGTGGAGAGACCATAAGAGTAGGAGAAGGGGAAGGTGCCTACAACATGGGTTACTTTTCTTGTGCCACCAGAGGTACAAGAGGATCAAAAGCAACCATTGAAGGTTGGGAACCACTACAAGAGGAGGGGGAGGAGTACTTGAGAGAGGCAGTGATGCAGGAGCATCCAGTCGTGTAAGGGCAATCTTTCATCACCCCAAAAAAGATATATTTCAAAATTGTTGATGTTCTTTCCATTTCTTTTCAAAATTTGTGGTTCTGGTTCCATAATTGCTCAAATAATGATGTAGAACTTTCAGTTTTTCGAAATTGCTAAAAATAGTAACCTGCTATTTTTAGAAAGTTTGCATTTGGGTACGGATTGAAGTGAAAATTTACAAGAAGTTACATAACATAAATATAAGACCTTTGGCAAAGAAATCACGCAAAGATCATTTGAGAGCTAAAATATATTAAAGTTTCTGTGTCCTGAAAAATGCCTGAAAATTATTCAAACTCAGGTTTGAGGCACTAAACAGCCCCGTACGGGACTAAAAATGGCCAGAATTGATAGAGCTAGTTCTTAGCGCGTAGAGCACTCTGCGAGCTTTCTGACGCATAAAACGGTTCATCAATCGGGCACCCGGATCAAAAGTTATGGCTCCCAGAAGTTGACCTATTTTTGGAGGGAGATACAAATTTTGAAATTAGGTTGTTGGCCGCCAAAAAGGCTATTAATAACCATTTTTGGGAACCCTGGGCAGTAGTAGAGTTAAGGGGGGAA
The DNA here is from genome assembly GCA_027924645.1 of Cunninghamia lanceolata. Lineage (NCBI taxonomy): Eukaryota > Viridiplantae > Streptophyta > Pinopsida > Cupressales > Cupressaceae > Cunninghamia > Cunninghamia lanceolata. Next base: position 3,234,252 of record BSBN01000378.1, on the reverse strand, counting down.
GTGTACATTCAAGAACAGGCGGGGAAATAGAAACCCTAGTTGATTTAGGGTTACAGAAGGCTGATGATTCCAGAGTCTTGTGAGAGGAAGTTGTAATGTGTTGCAGTCTATGGAGGGTTGATTCCTCTAATTGTATTTGAGCTTCTGTAATGTAATAAGTTGTCCAAATCAATAAAGAAATTTTTATTTTATGTGTGCAATTTCTATTTTGTGATTTACCCCCTTCATCAGGCAGTTTTCCTGGTGTCACCAAGGAGGCAAGAGGAACAAAACCAACAAACAGAGGTTGAGAAGCTTCATCAAAATGTGGTACATGAGGTTGTACTATAGGTCTATCTCGAGCTCTTGTGTAAGAGGAAAGAGGAGGCACTGTGAAAAATAAACTAGGTGCACAAGAATGGGGAGGTGCACTCTATACGGGCTCCTTTCATTTATCTACTGGAGGAGTAGAAGAAGGAATAAAAGTATCCTCTGAAGATAGAGGCATCATAGGGGGAGTAGCTGAAGAAGATGAAGCCAAGGGGCTAGTTGATAATTGAGGAATCCTTCTCACCTTGAATTTTTGATATGATATAAATAGAAAGTCATTACGCAGATGGAGAAGCTCAGTGGGGGCTGGCCAGAAGTAGTCCAGAGAGAAGTTTCCTCACATGGAGAGTGGCATGAATCTATTGTGACGGATCGTATGCACATCACCATCATAAGGAAACTTTAGACATTGATGAACTACTGAGGTGACTGCTCTCATGGAAGTAAGCCAATGTAAGCCTAACTTCACATGATAAAGATCAATAGTAGGAATGATAGGGAAAGGCACGTCCAAGGTCTTTGGTCCCACCTAGATGGAGAGGGTGATCGAACCAAGAGTCAGTCTAGACATCCCGTCGTGACATCGTATAAAGTCAGATGGCTCATAAACATCCTTATACAACTCATGGATATATAGAAACTCCTCTATGATAACATTAGCAAAACATACAGGATCAATTAGAATACCTTTGATAGGTTTCCCATTTACCTCTACCATAACGTAAAGATGTGTCTGAGACATTGTTCAGGATGTCAACAGAAGAGAAGGAGATAACTAGCTTGGTAATAGGACATTCTCGAACAGGGTGAGAATGAATGTCCACCATAGCTATCATCTCAGAGTAAGAGTGAGAATAGGAAACATCAGAAGTAGACTCTAGTACCACAGAGGGAGAAGTGAGGTCAAGAAAATTTGAGCCATGATAAGGCATCATATCTATGTTGATCTGTAGATGTTGGTTAGTAGGAGCCACTGACTTGTTACCTTTGTTATTCACACCTGAGACCTAAATAACACCCTAGTCGATGAGGTCTTGTACTATGTGCTTCAGATGCAGACATCACTTAGTATGATGACTTGTGACTTGATGGAATTGACAAAAGGCCTTTGAATCATATGAAGGTGGCAATGGCTTGCTAGTATCCAGAGGAAGGATGGGAGATAGCTACACCAAACCATTATTTAGGACCTACATTCTATAGAGAGACTTCTTTAAAGGAGTTAATTTTCCATTATTATTCATTTTAGGAGTAGAGAGGGCTAGAGCAACTTGTGAAGCTACTTCAGTAGATACAGTATTGATTATCATTGATGAATTATTTTTGTAAAAAAATATTTTTCTTGTAATTATAAGATGCGGAAGCATAGGATTGGTCAGCAGGAGCTAGTGAGGTAGAACTCTCAAACTCGCTTAATGACTACTAATAGTCACACAATGTAGTGCAAAGATGTGTGAAGGAATAATACCACATCAATAAAATCTAGTCCCAGATCTGCAGCTGTAGGTTTCCTAAGAAGACCCGCTACACATTAGAGTCAGGTAGGGTTTACAGAATCTGTGAAAATAGAGATTGGTAACAATAGATAATATTAGTTACTTTTTTCATTACTTCCCTACTTACAATAGACCAAGTCTATGAAAGTAACTTGAGGCCCAATGTTAGCCTATAAATGTTGCAAGAACTGATTTACTAATTGATCGAAAGAGAGAATAGAATGGTCAAGAAGTGAACAAAATCAATCCAATGCCATATGCTTAAGGGAACGGGGGAACAATTTGACTAACAAAGCATCTTGAAATAGAAAGTCACTGCAAAGAGTAGTGAAAGTAGAGATATGAGTCTAGGGGTCACCTTTGCCTGTGTACTTCTCAAATCCCTATGGAAATGGTGTAGCTAGGATGGTAAGAGAGAGTAGACTACATCAATAGTAAGTAGGTATGAGGGGTTGTGCTGATGAAGTGGAAAGAGATGTAAGATGTTGTTGTAGGGTACCAAAATTCTGCATTAGTTAGTTTATCATAGGGTCTATAGTATGTGTGAGTGGAGAAAGTGAAGAAAAAGTAAGGGTTTGTGAAATCTACTAGGAAACTCCAGGGGAAACAAGAGTAAAATTAAACTATAAAGGCCTCAAGGGTGGAATGAATCCATATTGATTAATGAGATTCATTCCACTAGCAGACAAGGAAAATCTTGCACTACCCGAATGAGTAGAACTGGTAGTCATGTGTATAGAAGTAAAAGTCTAGATATTTGTTGTAGGTAGAGGCAAGGAGAGCTAATTTCTAGGGGTGTGAGACTAAGAGTTTCAAGAATAGCAAGGCTTCGCTATCCACTATGTGAGAAATGTGTTGAATAAATTTAATGCCTTGATGATGATTATTTAACACAACACGTAGAGCATCAACCAAGGGAATAACTAAACAAGATATGTCCTCACGAGTCAAAAATTCTAAAAATTGGCCAACTCTCGATCTAAAGCATTAATTTTTTTCTTGTGAGACATATTCAAGTGCTACTTTGTAATCGAAAGCTGGCTCCACATCATGAAATGTAGTCATCGACATAGAGTGAGAAGAGAAGGAGATGAAAGAGACACATCAATTTGTTTAGAAGAAATATGAATGAAATCAGAAGCCAAGAAAATTGGTGTGGTAGGATTAGAAAAAATACCTTAGAAGTTAAATTCTTTAAATTTATCATACTTCTACGCTCCATGTACTCAGAATTAGAAGACTAGTTTGTAAAGCTCATAAACTATGTTCAAGATCTACAACACACATTGCTAAGTGAAGAAAAGAAAAGTTTAAGTGTAGAATGATGGGTTCACAAAAATGTAGGGTGAACCATAGTGGCGAAGAGAAGGTTTTAAAATTCTTAGAACACATCGGGTTCATTGAAAATGTAGCATAGAAAAGCTACTCCTTAATCAAATACCTTTGATCAAGGGAGGATCACAAACACTACATTTGGGCTCTACTATTTGAGGTGTCAAATGTCAAGTAATCTACTCTAGATCACTACATAACCACTATGAGTCCTAATCAAAATAATACAACCTGAACAGGTGATTGGCAATGAAGGGGAAAGCAAGATAATGAAAAAATAAAGCTACTATAAATAGAATCTAAAAGAGACAGTTACAAAAATGAAATAAGACCTAAAAGAGGAACCTGTGACAGCAAGGAGAGGGTCTCAACCTCATACGGTAGTGCGTCATGAGGATATTTGAGATGGGTGCTAAAGTCCAAAACTTGCTAAAAATAAAAGTCCTCAATCCAGTATGGACTCAAATCACTTGCACAACACATATTTCAATGCAACACACACCTAGTAACATTCTAGGTACCATAGAAATCAAAATGAAATTGATTATACTAAAGAGAATGAAGAGAGACAAACACAAAATAAAGTCATACAAAACCTCCGTGTGGCTGTAAATTACTCAATCAAAGAAATCTGCAAGGAAAGAGGAAAAAAGTTTGGGTTGCTTAGGGACCTGCCTTAGTCAAGTCCTGGTGTTGGTATTTATACCTCCATGAGCAACAATAGATATAGAGAATGAAATCAAAAGGAAAGCATGTGCTTTCTAGGAAAGTAAGAGCAACAACAAGAAAACTAAAATAAAAAGATTCACTTCCTTGGTCTACGGGGAAGAAATCCTCAACAATGCAGCTCTAGTGCAATAAACAACACAGGTGGTCTACACCAAGCAATACAAAATAGATTTTGAATTGAGATGATACTAAGGAAAACAATGAACAATCTCATCAAAGTGAATGAAGGAGAAGGCAGCAAACTCCCAAGAGCTTAAAAAGGCACCACAACTTCAAATCCAAGCAAAGAGAGCCTTCTTAAAGGGCACCAAGTAGAATAAAACCTCCAAGATCCAATGGAAATGATCTCACAACACCCAAGAGAACTAAAATTGCATGTAGCTGCTATAGAAGTCTATCTCACACACACAAGGACACATAGTAGCTTCAAGAACAAGAGTCTTTAGAAAAATGTGAGAGTATGAGAGATTGAATGAATGTGTTGAATAATGTTTTTTCCAAAATCCTTCCAATGAACTACCAAGAGGGAAAAATCTTGAAAATGACATGTAAGGAGTTATTCTGCGACCCCAGGAGATGTTACAAGGAATCCACATGATCACCCAAGACGTGTTTTAATGCCCAGAAATAGATACCTATTAGCAAAAAGATGTGGGATGCTAGTGCGACACACTGACGTCTACGTGGAGCACTTGTGTCTAGGTAAAACTAGCTTTTGGTCATACAAGGCACCTTAGGACCATGTAAACACTTAAGCATCATAATGAATTTTTAAGAAGAGTATAATAAATGGACCAAAATCACACAAACCTGGCCTATTATGTGGAGAGAAGGTGCAAATGACAAAATAGTTACTAAACGTAGCGTGAAATTGCTAGGGTATGTAATTTTCTATGTTACAATAGGGCCTCCTAAGTGAGATAGAGAGACTATGTTCTTTTATAGAAACACTTCAACATAGTGAGTTATAATTCACAGCAGAGGCAACCAAGTCAAGGGGATGTTATGGGGCCTACAAACATGTAGTAGGCCACAAACCCATTCACAATCCATAGCATCAGTGAGATAGCCACCATTAGCACTAGGATAGTCAGATCAACTACCAACACCTAAGGGTTTAGCTTTCCATGCCCCACTGTGATGTAGATTGTTGTATCTATATTTTGTATAGACACCATATTTTGTTGTAGTGGTGCACTTTTTTGTATATGATGAAAATTTAAGATATATATCAATATTTTGATGGTTTTATTATATACATGTGTTTATGAGATGCTTATATGTGATGGGGATGATTTTGTTTTAAATGTATATTTATAATGTTTCTAATTATGATATAGATGTATGAAATTGATTAATGAATGCAATGAACATATAATTAAATAATGGAATTGAATTTAATTAATTATTTACATAATTAATTAATTAACATGATAAATAAATGGTTTAATCCAAAGAAAGGATAAGAATAAACCAATGTATTTTCCATGTAATTTTAGAAAATTTCAATGAAAAATCCAAGACACATGAAATTGTGTTGAGGAGAGAAACAACAAGCATGTATATGGATGTAAGGCATAAGAAACACCAAACAAATGGATGCATTGTGTTTTAAGAAAGAGGATCTTATATTCATTTAGAATATAAAATAATAGAAGAATCATAGCACCTATAAATGGTACACATGATAGTACTATGACATTAAATAAACAATGGCAAGTACATGAAAAATGTCATGTTTTACAAATGTCGCATATAGGGATAGAAGAAAGGAAATCATGCATGAAAGAAATGAAGATGTGAACCATTAATAGGTTCCTTAAGAGGCTTACTATCAACCATAGATAGACCATAAGATCTATAACCATAAATGGAAGTGACTATATAAGGTCCCAACCAATTAGGACTGAATTTTCCTTTGATTGGCATTAACATTAAATTGACTCTCATAAATAACTAATTTACTATTTTTAAAGGACTAATGTAGAACATGTTGATTTTAATTTTGGTTAAGTGTATTTTGATAGGCTTGAAGATACTCTAAATAATTGATGTGATGGTCATCAAGCATTTCAAGTTTCTACAAATATTTTTCACAATAACTGTTATATCAATAAGCCCCTAAAGTGAGACCTACAAGGATGGAATTTCCATCTCCAAAGGCATGATGGCATCAACACTATAGATGAGATTGTACAGAGTTGTTCTAGTAGCTATATGAATAATCATATGATAGACCCACAATGCATAAAAAAATTGAGTGTGTCAATCCTTCCCATGTTTATTAATAGCCTTGCAAAGGATTTTCTCAATTGTTTTGTTAAAAGCCTTAGCCTGAACTGAGGGTAATAAGGTGTAGAAAATTATTGTTGAATGTGAAATTTCTTGAGGAATTGCTTCACATCATTGTTCTTAAATGAGGATCCATTAGATCACAAACAAAGGTGAAAGGAAGTCCAAATCAAGAAATTATGTTATCAAGTAAGAATTTGAAGATTACTTCAATAGTTGTGGAATAAAGGGGAACGACTTCGACCCATTTCATAAAGTAATATGTGGAAGTAATGATAAAGGTATGTATCTAAGAAATGGGTGGTGAAATGTTTTTGATCAAATGCAAGCCCCAAATAGAAAATAGCCAAGGGGATGTGTGATCTCAATGTTCATATGCAAGGACATGAATTAGATTACTATGTTGTTGACCTTGTTGTAAGTATGGCCCTAACCGGTGTTGTCATCGATGTCAACATACTCCTATTGCATTGATGTCGAGGATTGGATGAGCTGTGTGCTGAGGATATTGAGAAAATTAGTCTTAGAGAAGAACAGTGAAGATAGTGAAGTTCTATGAAGCAAAGATCCCAGATAGATGAAGATCAGAGAATGCATATCAAAGGATTTGTAGATATGTGTCTAAAGATGATCCAATCAAGATTTGAGAGGTCCGCATGAAGATTTGAAGAAGTTATGGCTATATCAGTAAAACTACTTTTGATAGATGTTCAGAGGTGACAGAGTGACACAAATAGGTCCGATAAAATCCAGAAATGCAATATCTTGTTCTGCGGATTTGGTGGAGTGTTCAGGAAGCTATTGTGAATTGACAACTCAATTGGTTCGTGGTCTAGAGGTCCGCAAACACTTATTCCAATGTGACAGTGATGATAGACTATGTTCTTGAGGTTCCAGATGAAGATGAGAATGATTTTAGTAAGCAGAAGTGGTGTGGAGGTTCATGGTGTTTCAGGAAAGCTTGTGGAGGTCTCTAAATTGTGTCTAGTTCATGTTGGTGGTCCGCATTAAAGATTGAGCTCGTAATTAAAGATTTACTTTTGGATGATGATGTTCTTCCTAATCATGGCCGACCGGATGTTTTACACATCTTGCGGATGATCCTGAAAATGTTCTGTGAAGCATGGCATGTTCCTCAAAGAAGATTGAAGTCCCAGATATGTGTGGCCGACACTGTGGTGATTCGCATGAAGTCTTTTGTAATAAGTCAAGTTGCATTTGTGTATTTTCTCTGTAATAGAGTAAAGTATGTATTGTGCTGACTTTGATGATTATCCCAAAGTCGTTGTCTTGTATAAATAAGTTGTGAAGTCATTTCAAAGTATCCTAGCTGAGATGAGAATGTGGTAGAGAGGAGAAGAGCGAAAGGCAAAGCAGAAGTATTGAGCTTAAATTGAACTAACTTAAGCATGGTGAAGATGCTAATCTCCAATTCAAGTATGTAATATTTACTATTCTGTAGATAGTGTGTCTCCTGTAGGCAGTGGGCCTCTTGTAAGTAGTGTGCTCGGGCAGTGAGCCCTAATTGGTATGTGCCATTTTATTCTTCTTATTCTTTTAACAGAGAATACAATCTTGGGTTAGTCACCCCATGGTTTTTCCCTTAACCAGGTTTTCCACGTTAAAATATTGGTGTCATATGTGTTAATGTGTTTTTGCTCTTGAATTATTTCATTGTGCTTCCATGATTGATTTATAATTATGTTGTTGAATTACAAGAAGGATTTAAGTGTTTAAAGAAAAGAAAGTTTTGGGACAACTGATTCACCCCTCCCCCTCTTAGTTGTCTATCTTAAATCAACAATTGGTATCAGAGCTAAGTTCCTCTAAAAGAGTTTAACCACTTGAGGAGATCTATGATGTCTTCCTACAAGAAGGGTAGTCTGAGGTTTGATGGAACTAATTACACTCTATGGAAAAACTGCATGGAATGTCATTTGCAATGTATGGGAATGCAATATTGGACCATAACTTCAAAGAAGTTTGTTCCTCCAAAGAATGGTCTGACAACTGTAGATGAAATCAAAGATGCTGAAGACAATCTTTGGGCTAAAGAAGCTTTACTAAGTGTCTTATCTGATTCAATGCTAACAAATGTTATAGATTTAAAAACTGCATATGAGATTTGGAAAAAACTTGAACTTCTGCATGAAGGAGACAAATATGTTAAGTGTGCCAAGCTACAGAGTTTGAAAGGAAAATTTAAAAATCTGAAGATGAATGAAGATGAGAATATCACTACATTTATGCCAAAAGTTAATGAGATTGTTTGTGGCATTAGGTGTGCTGGTGGAACCTTGGATGAAGATGAGATTGTTGCCAAAGTTCTCAGATCCCTACCTCCTACTTACAAACACAAGGTTGCTGCTATTGAAGAATTCAGATCTTTATCCAATATCACAAGAGATCAATTGGTTGGAAAATTAGCTGCATTTCAATTGAATGAGTTTGGAGATGCACCCCCCAAGACTGAATTTGCATTCAAAGCTAGTGCCTCTATAAAAGGCAAACAAAGGTATGATTTAGGAGAGAACTCCTTAAAAAAACTATCATGGTATGAAAAAGCAAGAAAAGATCTAGAAGAAGATGAAGTAGAAGCTACTCAACTTCAACTTGTGTCCAGTTCGAGTTGGCAGACCGCATTGAAGATTTACTTCCAGATGATGATGTTCCTCCTAATCATGGCCAACCGGATGTTTTACACATCTTGCGGATGATCCTGAAGATGTTCTGTGAAGCATGGCATGTTCCTCAAAGAAGATTGAAGTCCTAGATATGTGTGGCTGACACTGTGGTGATTCGCATGAAGTCTTTTGTAATAATTCAAGTCACATTTGTGCATTTTCTTTGTAATAAAGTAAATTATGTATTGTGCCGACTTTGATGATTATCCCAAAGTCGATGTCTTGTATAAATAAGTTGTGAAGTCATTTCAAAGTATCCTAGCTGAGATGAGAATGTGGTAGAGAGGAGAAGAGTGAAAGGCAAAGCAAAAGTATTGAGCTTAAATTGAACTAACTTAAGCATGGTGAAGATGCTAATCTCCAGTTCAAGTATGTAATATTTATTATTCTGTAGACAGTGTGTCTCCTGTAGGCAGTGGGCCTCTTGTGAGCAGTGTGCTTAGGCAGTGAGCCCTAATTGGCATGTGCCATTTTATTCTTCTTATTCTTTTAACAGAGAATATAATCTTAGGTTAGTCACCCCGTGGTTTTTCCCTTAACCAGGTTTTCCATGTTAAAATCTTGGTGTCATATGTGTTAATGTATTTTTACTCTTGAATTATTGCATTGTGCTTCCATGATTAATTTATAATTATGCTGTTGAATTACAAGAAGGATTTAAGTGTTTAAAGAAAAGAAAGTTTTGGGACAATTGATTCACCCCTCCCCCTTTTAGTTGTCTATCTTAAATCAACAATTGGTATCAGAGCTAAGTTCCTCTAAAAGAGCTTAACCACTTGAGGAGATCTAGGATGTCTTCCTACAAGAAGGATAGTCCGCGGTTTGATGGAACTAATTACACTCTATGGAAAAGCCGCATGGAATGTCATTTACAATGTATGGGAATGCAATATTGGACCATAACTTCAAAGAAGTATGTTCCTCCAAAGAATGGTCCGATAACTGTAGATGAAATCAAAGATGCTGAAGATAATCTTCGGGGTAAAGAAGCTTTACTAAGTGCCTTATCTAATTCAGCGCTAACAAATGTTATAGATTTAAAAACTGCATATGAGATTTGGAAAAAAACTTGAACTTCTGCATGAAGGAGACAAATATGTTAAGTGTGCCAAGCTACATAGTTTGAAAGGAAAATTTAAAAATCTGAAGATGAATGAAGATGAGAATATCACTACATTTATGCCAAAAGTTAATGAGATTGTTTGTGGCATTAGGTTTGCTGGTGGAACCTTGGATGAAGATGAGATTGTTGCTGAAGTTCTCAAATCCCTACCTCCTGCTTACAAACACAAGGTTGCTGCTATTGAAGAATTCAGATCTTTATCAAATATCACAAGAGATCAATTAGTTGGAAAATTAGCTGCATTTGAATTGACTGAGTTTGGAGATGCACCCCCCAAGACTGAATCTGCATTCAAAGCTAGTGCCTCTATAAAAGGCAAACAAAGGTATGATTTAGGAGAGAGCTCCTCAAAGAAACTATCATGGTATGAAAAAGCAAAAAAAGATCTAGAAGAAGATGAAGCAGAAGCTACTCAACTTGAAGCCCTTATTGCAAAAAGACTGCCAAGAGGATCTGGTAAGTATGAAGGAAAATTGCCCTTCAAATGTTTCAACTACAATAAGAATGGTCATTTTGCCTCAAGGTGTTTGAAAAGATTTTCAAGGACAAATCCAAACAGATCAAGATTCCAAAAGAAATGTTACTATGTTCATGAAGATGATGATGATGAAGGAGTAACAGATGATGAATCAGAGATAGGAAACAAATCTGAAAGTGACTAGGTGTTTATTGCCATCAAGGAAGAAGATCCAATACCCTCTGAATCTATCAATCATAAAATGATAGAAAGAGCTCTGGTTGCCCAAGTTGAAGAAAAGATGATTGGGTCATTGATAGTGGATGATCCCACCATATGATTGGTGACAAAAATAAGTTCATAGATATGGAAAGATATGAAGGAGGAGTTGTAAAATTTGGTGATAATCCTGCTGGCAGAATCAGAGGCAGAGGAACTATCTCTTTTGATGGAAAGAACAAAATCAGTAATGTACTATATGTTGAAGGTCTGAAGCACAATCTTCTCAGTGTTGGGTAGTTGGTGGACAAAATCTATGATCTCTGATTCAAAAATAGAAAATGTAAGATCTTTGAAAGTTCTGTAACAGAGATTGCATCTGGTATTCAAACAAAAGGTAACATCTTCCACTTGGTTGGTATTGGCAAAAGTTGTTTATTTGTTCAAATTGATCAGAGTTGGTTGTGGCATAGGAGAATGTGTCATGTGAATTTTGATAATATCATCAAGATAAGCAACACTTAGGTTGTAAGAGATTTTCCAATATTGGTGAAACCTACTAACAGTTTGTGCAAAGAATGTCAGTTGGGTAAGCAGAGCAAAGTCACATTCAAAAGTAAGGAACAATCTTCTACCGGATTGTTGGACTTAGTACATACTGATCTATGTGGACTGGCAAGAATCAGGAGTTTGTAAGGTGATAGATATTTGATGCTACTAATTGATGGTCATTCCCGGATGATGTGGGTGACTTTTCTAAAAGAGAAATATGAAGCTCTTGAGAGATTCAAAATATTCAAGGCTATGGTAGAAAATGAAACCGGGTTAAACATAAAGTGTCTTCGGTCTGACAGAGGTGGAGAATTCACATCCGGAGAGTTCATAAAATTCTGTGAGAAACATGGGATAAAAAGATAGTTATCTGCTCCAAGGACTCCATAACAGAATGGAGTAGTGGAGAGAAAGAACCGAACCATCCAGGAAGTCTAGAACCATGATGATGGAAGCAAATGTTCCTCAGATCTACTAGAGAGAAGATGTAAGCATTTCTGTCTATACTCTTAATCGAGTACAAATCAGAAGCAATATTGGTAAGACCCCTTATGAACTCTGGTTTGACATCACTCCCACTATAAAGTATTTTAGAGTCTTTGGTAGTAAATGTTACATTAAAAGAGATGAAGACCTTGGCAAATTTGATGCTAGAAGTGATGAAGGGATATTCTTGGGTTACTCTACTCAAAGCAAAGCATGCTGATGTTATAACAAAAGATTGAGAAAGATTGTAGAAAGTACAAATGTGAAGGTTGATGAAGGCATTGAAAAACCCTTAAGGTTTTATGAATATGAAGAAGATGATCAGAATGATGTTTTGGTCCAAGAAGTTCAAGCCCCCTCTAAAATTTAGAACCAGACTGATCCAGAGAATCTTGAAATATAGGAAGAAGAGACAAGATTGAATGAAATAGAAGTGCAAGAAATTCCCAAAACTCCCAGGTATGTAAGACTGAATCATTCTGAAGACCAGATCATAGGTGATAAAAGCAAAGGTGTTCAAACAAGAAGAAAGATTGCTCAAGACTCAGAAAAGTATTGTCTGATCTCAAAGATTGAACCAAAAACAGTAAGTGAGGAATGCAATGATGAAAGATAGACTAAAGCAATGGAGGAAGAGTTGATGTAGATTGAGAAAAATCACACTTGGGATCTTGTTCCTAGACCTAGAAGCAAAAATATAATTGGGACAAATTGGGTCATCTGGAATAAACTAAATGAAGATGGTGAAGTAGTTAGAAACAAAGCCAGATTGGTCTGTAAGGGTTATTCTCAAGTAGAAGGAGTTGATTTTGAAGAAACTTTTGCTTCGGTGGCAAGAATTGAAGCAGTCAGATTATTTCTTGCTTTTGCTACCTTCAAGGATTTCAAAGTATATCAGATGGACGTCAAGTCTGCCTTCCTGAATGGAGACTTGGAAGAAGAAGTATACATTGAGCAACCAGATGGATTTCAATTGTCTGATCATGGTGATATGGTCTACAAGTTGAAGAAAGCACTGTATGGACTCAAACAAGCCACAAGAGCCTAGTATGAAAGACTGGATAAATATCTTTTGAAGATTGGTTTCAACAAAGGTACTGCTAATAGTAACTTGTACTTCAAAATTGATCATGAAAATATCTTGATTGTTGAAGTGTTTGTTGATGATATCATCTTTGGAGGAGGAGATAGTATGTGCAAAACTTTTGCAAATCCAATGAAAAGTGAATTTGAGATGTCCATGTTTGGGGAAATAAATTTCTTCTTGGGTCTACAAATCACTCAAACAAAGAAAAGAATCTTCATATCACAGACCAAATATGTGAAATAATTGTTGAAGAAATTTGGAATAGAAGATTCAAAACCAATGAATACTCCCATGGCAACTGGATGTAAACTAAGCAAAGATGGCGAATCTCCTAAGCCTGATAAAAAAAAGTATAGGTCAATGATTGGAGGACTACTATATCTCACTCAAACTAGACCTGACATTATGAATGTTGTTGGTCTTGTTGCCAGATTCCAAGTTGATCCCAGAGAATCTCATGTCATGGCAATCAAGAGAATTTTTAGATATCTAAAGGGAACAGTTGAGTATGGTTTATGGTATCCTAGGGATCATGATTTCTCTCTTCATGCATATACAAATGTGGATTGGGCAAGAGATATGGATGACCGGAAGAGTACCAGTGGTGGTGCATTCTTTTTGGGGAAAAGATTGGTTTCTTGGTGGAGCAAGAAACAAGAGGCAATATCTTTGCCCACTGCAGAAGCAGAATATATTGCAGTAGCAGGTAGTTGCACTCAAGTATTGTGGATGAAGCAAATGCTAAGAGACATTAGAGTGGAGTATGAGGAACCCATCACAATCTTCTATGATAACTCAAGTGCAATAAATATATCAAAAAATATGGTGTTGCATTCAAAGACAAAACATATATCCATCAAGTTTCACTTTTTGAGAGAACATGTGAACAAGAATGAAGTCAGATTGGAGTTTGTGCCCTCTAAGGATCAGATTGTAGACATCTTTACTAAACCTCTACCTAAGGACTCTTTTGAGTATCTCAGGGAGAAATTAGGGGTTATTACCCCTCTGGTTATGAATTAAGGTGCACTGATGTGCATCAGTCCGATGGATCTCATAGTCATATCTTGTGATCTAGATTGATGGAAGGAAGCTGCTACTCAGGGGGAGCAGTCTATATGATTCTGATTGATGCAAGTATGTGCCCTTTGCCATTGATGTCAAAGGGGGAGAGAAGACATGTGAAAAACAAAAGTGGTTGCTGATCAAAGGGGGAGCAGTAAAGGAAGAGAAGACATGTGAATGTTTTTTGTTGATAGGGGGAGCTATGTCAATCAGTGAGGAGAAGTTCTTGTCTTAATGGTTAAAACAATTTTTCACATCATATGTTGCCATCAATGACAAAGGGGGAGATTGTTGCAAGTATGGGCCTAACTGGCGTTATCATTGATGTCAACATACTCCTATTACATTGATGTCAAGGATTGGATGAGCTGTGTGCTGAGGATATTGAGAAAATTAGTCTCAGAGAAGAACAGTGAAGACAATAAAGTTATATGAAGCAAAGATCCCAGATAGATGAAGATCAGAGAATGTGTATCAAAGGGTTTGTAGATATGTGTCTAAAGATGATCTAGTCAAGATTTGAGAGGTTCACATGAAGATTTGGAGAAGTTATGGCTATATGAGTAAAATTGGTTTTGGCAGATGTTTAGAGGTGACAGAGTGACACAAATAGGTCTAGTAAGATCTAGAAATATAATATCTTGTTCTACAGATTTGGTGGAGTGTTCAAGAAGCTAATGTGAATTGACAACTCAATTGGTTCGTGGTCTGGAGGTCTGCAAGCACTTATTCCAATGTGATAGTGACGATAGACTTGTTCTTGAGCTTTCAGATGAAGATGAGAATGATTTTAGTAAGCAGAAGTGGTGTGGATGTTCATGGTGTTTTAGGAAAGCTTGTGGAGATCTCTAAATTGTGTCCAATTTGTGTTGGTGGTCCGCATTGAAGATTGAGCTCGTAATTGAAGATTTACTTCCAGATCATGATGTTCTTCCTAATCATGGCCGACTAGATGTTTTACACATCTTACGGATGATCCTGAAGATGTTCTGTGAAGCATGGCATGTTCCTCAAAGAAGATTGAAGTCCTAGATATGTTTTGCCGATAGTGTGGTGATTCGCATGAAGTCTTTTGTAATAAGTCAGGTTGCATTTGTGTATTTTCTCTGTAATAAAGTAAAGTATGTATTGTTCTGACTTTGATGATTATCCCAAAGTTGATACCTTGTATAAATAAGAGTTGTGAAGTCATTTCAAAGTATCCTAGCTAAGATGAGAATGTGGTAGAGAGGAGAAGAGCGAAAGGCAAAGCAGAAGTATTGAGCTTAAATGGAACTGACTCAATCATGGTGAAGATGCTAATCTCCAGTTCAAGTATGTAATATTTATGATTCTGTAGACAGTGTGTCTCCTGTAGGCAGTGGGCCTCTTGTGAGCAGTGTGCTCGGGTAGTGAGCTCTAATTGGCATGTGCCATTTTATTCTTCTTATTCTTTTAACAAAGAATTCAATCTTGGGTTAGTCACCCTATGGTTTTTCCCTTAACTGGGTTTTCCACATTAAAATCTTGGTGTCATATGTGTTAATGTGTTTCTGCTCTTGAATTATTGCATTGTGCTTCCATGATTGATTTATAATTATGCTGTTGAATTACAAGAAGGATTTAAGTGTTTAAAGAAAAGAAAGTTTTGGGACAACTGATTCACTTCCCCCCCTCTCAGTTGTCTATCTTAAATCAACAGACCTTGGGAGCATTTCTTGACAAAGTCAAAGGAATATTGTTCCATCTTTTTCTAATAGTACCCCATATGAAGAAGTTTTTGAACTAATGATCTACCACCAAAATAACCTCCACAAGCACATAAGTGGGCCTCTTGGAGGGAAATTGGTATTTTAGACTTTGTTAAGTGGCAAAGGAGGTCTTTGTAACCTAATTGAAATAATACATTAGAAAGTATGATGTAACATGTTGCAATATTATCAATATGAGTGCAAGAACTTTTAGAATAATTATTTAGGAATGTACCATCTCACAAATAATTAAATATATTGGAGTACCATTCTTCAAAATCAACGGTGTAACAAAAAAAGGTATTATTTGATGGAGAACTATCTATGATAGCCAATAAAGAGAGTGAATGAATAATGATGTGATAATCATCTCGTAAATCATCAAATGGAACAAGGGAAGTAGTGTTAGCCATTGAATTTTCATGACAATTTTCTTTATGTGGAATAGTACTTATAGAGAAAGAAGAGAAGTGATGAAGAAGTTATAGGGTATGTCACAGTATTGGGAGACCTTATCTTGCTTAACTTGATAAGTACTAGTGACTTTCCTTATAAGCAATTGAGAATCACCATAGATGTGAATAAAATTAATGTTAAGAGAAAGTGCGACATGCAAGCCAATGATAAGGGATTCATATTCAATGATGTTATTAGGAAATGGAAAGTTTAGATGAAAATAAAGTGGAACCAATTTTCCTAAAGAAGGGTGTAAGATTACACCAACTCCAGAGCTAGTACAACATCTAGATCCATTAAATACTAATTCCCAAGGATGATCAACATCCATGGAGAGGATGTGATCATCAGGGAAAGAATTAGGATTAATAAAAGATCAACTTTAACTTGTCCCTTGATAGCCTTTTGAGAAACAAACTTTAAGTCAAACTTAGTCAAGAACATGACCCATTTAGTGAAACATCTTGATAGATCAATTATAGAGAATACATGTTTTAGAGTATCAAATTTTTTGATGACATGCATTTATGCATGGATAAGATAATGTCATAACTCATGTGTAGTGAATACTAAAGCTAGACATTGATTCTCTAATGTGGTATAATGAGTTTCATAGTCAAGAAGGGTATGCCTAAAATAATAAACATGTTCCCTACCCTCATCATCATGTTGAGATAAGAGAGTAGCGAAAGCATGAGATGAAGTAGAATTATAGAGAATAAGAGGATGTTTGGGAACACTATGCATTAGTATAGGTGGGTTAGTTAAATATCTCTTACAATTTTTAAAGGCCTTTTGGTATTCTTCATTGTAGGAAAAAGGACATCCTTTTTCAGAAGATGTGTGAAGGGACTTGGGTATGATCTTCCAATTGTGAAATGAACCAATGAACGACTTAAATATTCCCTTGGAGACTAGAAAGTTGAGAAATATTTTGAGGAGGTGGCATGTTAACAATAACATCAATCTTCTTGGTGTTGAACTCAATACCATGATGAGATACGATGAATCTAAGAAGTTTTCCACTATTGATGCCAAAGGCACATTTGTGAGGATTCAAATGCATGTTATATTGACAAAAACATTCAAAGATAAGGTGAAGATTATGTACATGATCTTGGCACAAAATAGACTTGGATAAAATATTATTAACATAGCCTTCGAGTATGTTATGGTTGAAATCATGAAATATTAGGGTCACGAACCATTGGTAAGTTGCACCAACATTCTTTAGACCTAAGGGAATAACTACTAACAAAGGGTACTCCATGGGGTTATAAAAGTATGGTTTTATGTTAATCAAGAGGGTTGATAGGTATTTGATTATATCTTGAGAATCCATCCATGAAATAAATAAGTACTTCGCTTGCCATCGAGTCATCTATCATGTCTATGTTGGGAAGTGGAAAATCATCTTTTAAAGATTCTTTGTTTAGATCGTGGAAGTCAATGAAAGCATGATTGTGGCCATCAAGTTTCACAACAACCACAATGTTAGAAATCTAAGGGGAATAGTCAATGGGGTGAATAAAACTAGCTTTTAAAAGCTTTTCTATCTCAACCTTGACCACTAAGGCCACCTTGGGATGCATTTTAAAATTTTTTGTTTCACCAGTTGGGAATCAGGATATAACACTATATTATGAACCGCAACCTTAGGGTCTATGTTGGGCATATCCTCATATGTCCAAGCAAAGAGGTCTCAAAAATCATGTGAGTTGCAAATGTGAAGAGTGTTAGTTAGATGAGAGACATTATCCAATTTGATAACCTTAACAGAATCATTGGGATCCATAGGGACATCGATAGTATCACTAATGAAAAGGGTACTATGGTATTGAGGATTAGCAATGTGCAGAAGGTCATTAGAAGTGTTAGAAGATAGATCAAGATCATCAAATAACATGATAGACTCCCCAAAGCATGCTTGTGCATCTGAACAATAAGAGAATCCCCTATCACGATGATATGAAGGCCTGTGAGCATATACACAAAGAAACTCCATTAGAGCTTCATTAGTAGAGAAGACATCTAGAGGTGGTATATGTGACTAAGAAGAATCCATGATTAAATTAGGATGTAGTAAAGTCAAATAAGAACTAGGATATGTAGAAATCATAGCTACATTAACAAATTTATGATATGAATACTTAGTATGGAGAGAAGGTTGGTAAATAAGGCTCACTTTAGAGGTATGCAATGTAGGCTCTAAGGGGATATTGGTACCTTACTCCTGATGACCCAAACCATTGCCTTTATATTTAGTTTTTGAACGTATTTCAAAACCACATCTGTTGGGATTGTAACTCAATGAAAGATGGAGGATCACCATTAGAAGCATATTCAATGTGTGATGTGTAATCATAGGATTCAGATGAGGGTGAACCCTATTGACCCTCTTTCTGTACTTCAAAATTTAAACTTCTTGTGTCCAAAAGAACAAATCTGATCATGCATTAAACCCTTTTGTCAAGTCATCCTGTGTCAATCATGTCGATAACTTATTAATGAGACGTCATATTTTGTCTTGTTCATATTACCTCTCTCCATTGAAACTATGTATAGCAATGTTATTCCAAGTCAAAAATTTAAATTGAAATAGCTTAGTAACATCATTTTTGTGCCAACTTTCATCTTTCGCTAAGCTTGCACCAACTTTTATTTTCTACAAAGTTCTCGTCAATTCTTATTTTTCACAAAGTTTGCGTCAGCTTTCGAATTTCATGAACCTCACTTCAACTTTTGCTTTCCACTAAGTTTGCATTAACATTTGAGTTTGGCTAAGTTCGCGTGCATTTTGACTTTTGGCTAACCAAAACACAACATGATTTTACAAGTTTTAAATAGAGAAAGATTTCACTTGTGTATTGGGTGAAGCAAGTCTTCCACTCTCCATACAATGTGCCTATACTCATGGGAAGTAAAAATAGATATCTTTGAAAGAGCTATAGTTTTACGAGCACAACCGCCAAGTAAAGGTGTACATGTCATGCATATAAAATTAAATAATGAGATCATTCTTTTCAAAAGTCGTGACTCCTCTAAATCAGATCATTCCCATATCAAGAATCAACGGGGACTTCAAGAGAAAAAGGTGGTAGTTATTACTGGCATCAAGCATGCAGGAGACGTTAAAAGTTGTCATCAATATCACAATCACATGCCGAGGAAGATGGGTTTACAGAATATAAAGAATGCAAATTTCTCCTCAGATGAACTAGTCAATGGAAATTTTGAGAATTAATTAAAGCATAGTTGAAAGTGAATCTTTGTCAGCTGGGAAAAGTATTAGATGAAAACACATGTAAAAGTTGTAAATTGTCCGATAAAAAGTCACAAAGCAATCCCAACTCAGCAAACCAAATGATTGCATATTATACACGTAATGGATTTGTGAAAAAGGTTGTTGAAACTTATAAGTTTGTTATTAAACATTGTGACCATCCCCATAGGTATGCCGATAAAACGTGGAAGCTAGGACAAGGTGCTATTATATAACAGTTACAAAATAAGAATGTTAAAGAGGTTTTAAACACTCTCAAAGGAATGCACCTGGCAGATGCTGATTCGAATCCACAACGACCAGCTTCCTCTTGAGTCGTGCTAAATGGGAACTCTAGAGCACAGTGGAGACACTCACAAAGCATAACAGATGAAGTATTTTTGCCAGATATTTTAGTTGTAAATATGGAACGGGTGTCTATTCTATTTAATCTCCATATTCCTAAAATTTTGCCACTATCAATTCTTAATCATCAGTGAACAAGAGAGGATATGTGCATGAAATGCAAGACTTCTTTATACTACGCATGGTGAGATTATATTTTGGGATTCATTCTCCAGTTTGGTGAGGAGATACGAAAGATGGAAGGTCTTTCTCAGATTTTGTAAGTTCCAAGTGCCCTGATAAATATGTATGCAAAATGTTGAAGCCTAGACAAGGCACGTGAACATTTTGGCAAGGCATTCAAAGCAAATGTGGTCTCATGGACTGCCATGACTGCAAGATCTGCACAAAATGGTTTCACTAGAAAATACCTTGGAAACTCTCAACCAAATGTATTCAGCTCCACAACCTTTGCCAGAATCCTGTCGACTCATGCCAACAGAAAGAAGCTTTGAAATCAACGTATGGATGTCTGTTAAAACATAATGGAATAAGTTTGGAATCTTATATTATAGTTACTAATGCTCTGATGGATGTGTGGGCGAAACATAGAAGCATATACAAGCTATATGAACCATTTGACGAAGTAATGTCTTCTCATGAATGTGAGGATATGCAAAAAAAATTGGGTTTTGAAACTTTAAAACATATATAAGTGATTCTTATGAAGTTTTTGCAACCATTATCAACATCCTCCCAACCTATGGCATATAGTGGAGTAGGGTTTGGGCATCCAACGAAGTATAATTGAAAGGGGATTTCTATTAGTATAGCGGTTGTAAGCCTTGGTAAACTGTTCGCAAGACATTGAAGCATAACCAAAGCCCATAAACTATTTGATAGAATGTGTCAAACAAATGTGATCTCATGGATGGTAATGAATACAAGGATTGGATGATACACATTAATGGTTTTATTGAAACTACTTCAGAAATTTTTTAACAAATGCAATGCAGGTGTAAAACTATACTCCATGACTTTTGCCAACATCCTCCTAGTCCATGCCAAAAAGAAAACCATGCAGGAGATTATGGACATCTCTCAAGGCACAAGGGAATGAGGGTTTTTGTCAAATATTATCATTACAAATGCTCTGGTTTCATGGAATGTGGTGAAATAGAAGATGACTATTGTAGGATATACACGGTTTGGGTTTTCGATGCCACAATGGCAAGAATAAAAAAAAGTACCCTGATAATTGGAAGTGGATTAGAATTGAATGTGGTTATAAGAAATGCTCTTACTAATGCATATGCCAAAAGGTAATAGAATCAAAGATGCAGAGTTAATGTTGAGAAGGATGTATAGGCAGGATTTAGTATCATGGGATGCAACAATTGTCGGCTATACCTGTAATGAAAATGGAGAACAAAAACTAAAAATATTCAAGCAAATGTATCAAATGGGTGATGAAAGTGGACAAATTCACTTTGACTCACGTGCTCAGTGTTAGAGGCATTCGAAATACCAGGAGGCACGGGAATGACATTCGTGCTCACTGAATATAAATAGGACTTGAAGCAAAGAAACTAGCAGTTAAAGGAAACATTTTATCTAATAAGGTGTGATTATGAAGCATTTCTATAAACCAATTATCAAATTCACAAATACAGTGGTCTTAATGCTTGGAATACATGTTTAGTTACTGACCAAAAATGGGATAGGTGAAATAAGAAAGATATGTATTGTCTCCTACGAAGGGCTTTCTGTGCATAATGTTGTGAGATTGAGGTGAGTAATGGATGGTAATGACATTTTATGATTTTAATTGCAGCAGAAAAATGTGCTTCAATCTACCTCCATCATACTGGTATTGCTAGTGAAAGTCATGGTATCTTCACAATTCATATTTCGTATGCACAGACAGAGGATTCTAAGATCCAAGTATACAGAAGTGTCATCAATATTCTACAAAGTTTGACCACCAAGATGGAATAAATGAAGATAGAAAGTGACTTAGCCAAATTCACAACTCGAAATCTATATTTTTCAAAACTACCATTTTAGAAAAGTGACTTGTTTCACTTATTGTAATTAAAAGTTCAAAATTAGGTTTTCTTTTGAAAAAGGTAGTTACTTGAAGTGGTTAGGAAGTAGTTACAAGTTGGTTATTAGGTGGTTATGAGGAGAAGTCTATATATATACTAGACTTCACATTGTAAAGTGGGGGGGGGGGGAATTTTTCAAGAGACTTTTTGAGGGAACTCATGGAGAATATTTCCAAAGACCTCCGGTCTAACACTTTGTACATGAAAGCTTTTGAAGTTGTATAATTTCACAAAGATAATAAAGAGTGCTTTGGTTTGTATGTTCCAATGGTATTTCTGAGTTATTGTTACTAATTTCTCATATGTTAGATTGGTAATACTTTTGTGTCACTGTGTAAATCCAAGGTCATCCATTGAAATATTTTAACTATGCAATCGATGTAAAGAAATGCAATCTTATCTTGGTATCTTGATTTGAATGTTGTTGATGTAACCTATCTCATAGTCTGTGGGATTAGTATATCATTCTTTCATCATTGTTATAATATCATATACATTGTTGTCCAATCCATCATATAGATGTAGGAACGTAGTTTCTAACTCTTATGATGAAACCCCTCTTTAACCTGTTAATAAGTTTATGAAATCTTGGTTGGTATTCGTATGTCTACTACTAGGGTTTCTGTAATTCATGTTTCTTTAGTTTTCCTTTTTCTCCTTTTTGTACTTTAAGGTTAAAAATACACAAAAACCCACAAATACCCCTATCATACGAGGGAGCTACCCCTCTTAAACGCAAAGGAAAGTTGTTAGTCCAGTAACAACTTCTCCAACTGTTGGGACAATTTAGTCACTGCTCTAAGGGCAATGGGTCATTTTTAAAGGTTATTTCGCGGTGACAAATTTGTTTACCAACAAACCCACAATAGTGTGTCGCACTTTTTGGCCTATGTGGGACAATCAAAATTAACATTTTTAGCATTTTTTAGTTTCTGTCAATTATAAGGAACAAATGGTCAATAATTTAAGGATGATGTAAACCAATGAGTTATGGAATTTTTTTTAATGTATATTCAAGATATATTTTTTAATATTTTTTAAAGAATTATATCTATCATTTTTTATCTTTATTTTTGAACCAATTTTTATTTTTTTCTCTTATTTTTCATTGAGTGACATTATTCCATAATGCATAATTTCCACTACAAATAAAAAAATTCTATGATTTTTTGGAATTAGACCATTAACTCCATTGTGTAGTGCATGGATATTTTTTTGGTAATTTTTTATTAAATATTTTATTTATTATTAATTCTTGAATTAGCACTAACAAAAACTTCAAACTCGTACTATTCTGTAATGCATTTCTCTTAGCATATATATCAAAATTAAAATTTTCTTTCTTTTTTAATTGAAATAAGGACATCTATGTGGAGTGCAGTGCATTTTTTGAGACTTTTCTAACAATGTTTGTTATTTTTCCTAGTGTCTTGAATAGAAGTCATTATTTTTTGTAATGGACCTATATTCATTATAATTTAAAAAAAAAAAAAATTAAAGAAAAAATAATACATATTATAATTTTTGGAATGTTAATACTAAGGGATATATACTTACAAAATGACGTTTTCAAATGAATTGATTTGATCCCTCAAAAGGTGAAGAAAAATTGTTTTTGTCAGTGTTTTGATAAGTGCATAGTAGACTTTGTTGGGGTTTGATTTAAGCCTAGCAAGGTTCTATAGAAGGGTGTTTGATCTAAGGGGGTTTGATTTAACCCCCTTCAATCAAGCCTCTTTATATGGAATCCCTTTACACTTATTAAATATTAGTTTTTTTGTAAATAGTATATGATTTCAAGCATAAATCAGGATGTCCCTCAAGTGGGACACACTATTGTGTGATCAACCATGAAGAATTGGAAGTAGAAGTATTAGCAAATTATGATGAATAAAAAGATGTCATTGAACCTCATACTTTAATAGATAATCATCTTGTCAACCTGGGGGTGTCCGAAGGCTATCTATAAATTCTTTCCCTAGGAGTCATTTTAGTTTAGTTGAATGGAAATGCACACACTAATCTAATCAACTAAAATTTATATATCTAACTAGGTCTAGCTATGGAATTGAAATCCTTGTACTGAATTAAAGAGACTAACTATGAAATGAAAATCCTTATGCTTTTTAAAGTGAGAAATGTTGGAAAGTAAACTTTTCTAATAATTGAATTGCTTAATAACAATGAAATCACAACTATCTATGAATCTCTTTTTGGCATTTTTCTAAATTATAGATAACAAATGAAAACAAAAGAAATCTTCAAGGCTTTTTTTCTATTTTTCTAGAGTTTTCGCTTCTAATAACTAAAAATGCAAGGACTTCACACGCAAACACAATGATGACTATTACAACAAACTTGTAGGTAATATAATATGATAACAAACAAGATTTAGTTCCACATATTGATGTAATAAACATCAAATACTTATCTACAAAACATAGGTTCTTCATCTCCAATGAGTTTCCATCTCTCCAGAGATCAAAACATCTCTTAAACCACCATATTTGACTCAAGGCTTATGGAAATTAAATAACACTATAATTACTCATAACACTACTTCAAGTCTACAATTCTATTCAACTAAAAAAGAGAGAGATGTTGGTATGTGGTGAATGATCATGCAAATACTATACACTCATAATGTATCCTTGCTAGGGATTGGGGCCGGGCTGGGCCCCGAGTGGGGATTTGGGGGTAACAACCCTCGATAGCGAGGGTTCGAGGGCGGCAACCCCTAAGAGCATGGGTTCGGGGGTGCAAGCCCCTAATTTGTTTTTCCCTTTTTTTGCATGTTTGGGGTCGGTAGTTAATTTTTTGTTAACTGACAAATGAAAAATAACTTTGTAAAACCCTAATTCTAGAAGCTTCCAAAAAGTTGTTATAAGTGGTTGTGATGTATGTTGTGGGATGGAATTTGTGAGATTGTAATTTGTTTTGCACTGGATAATAAAATCATTGGATGGCTAAGTTTTTGTGAATGTAGCCCATTTTGGGTGAACTACGTTAAAATTTTGTGTGGATCTCTTTTGTGTTATTCTTCATTGTTATATTTGGGTTATTTAATTTGCATATAATTGTTAATATTTATTGGTCCAATCTACTTGAACCCTAACAAGAGATTAATCATATGTTTTCTACTTGCAAAGATAAAAGATAAACAACAACTAACTCTACTGACTCATTAACTATGACTACTTAACCAAACATTTATGAAAGATCCCTAAAATATAGAGATGTGTTGAACCATGCATGCACTATTCAAGTCTCATCAAGAATCTTAACTAAAAGAAAATAAACAAGTTTGTTATCAAATTAATATAGAGTTTATTTTTAAGCATAAAATGAGGGAAATATCTTTAATAATGACTCCTAATAGGAGTCTACCATATATAGAGGTTTCTTCTATAATTAATGAATTGGATTCACATGAGAAATTTGGCATGACCAAAATGGAGCTTTATGGCTAAGTGTGTGCTCATTCTAGAGTCTAAAGGGGACTATGCCTGCACTATCTTCTCTGTAGTCTGTTGGCATTATTTTCTTCAAATTTTTTAGCCTCTACAATGTGTGAATTTGTCTCCACCTTATCTAGAGATTGACAACTCTAGAGTTGGTCAAGTTATCTTTGGAGATCATAGTACCACCTGATGAGCATTTTCAAAGTTGAGCACGATCTTCCCAAAAGTTTCCAAGATACTCTATTAGAACAAAAACACATATTTTGCATAGGAATTTATCAACATTTTAACTTGATTAATCAACAATAAATAACTAGAAATATGTAGTCTATTCTACCCCTATTAATTGATAATTTATTAAACAAACATTAATTTAGCATGAATAAAGAGGTGGACAAGGGGAAAATGGGTACTTTGGCTATGAATTTGATGAGGCTGAAATTAGCCTCATCAATGAAGATGGTATAAAATATATTTTTGGGATGTTGAAGTGAGAGGAGTGACCTTATACTCACCTATAAAAGTGGGAATAAAATCTAGAGATCCCCAATCATCACTTGGACATGCACTAGAAGAAGAAGAATTAGAAATAAAAACATAATCAACAGAAGGTGATGATGGTGTAATTTGTTTAGGTGACGAAGAAGGTATAAGTTTACAAAGTGTAGAAGATAAAAAATTATCATGCTCTAGATCCATTTGCTGACAATACTACATAAGATTTGGATTAGATTTAATTGTAAATGCTTTATTGCCATGAATAAATTTAATAGATTGGTGTAAGGTAGAAAGCACCACACCCATGAATTGAATCCATGAACTACCTAAAAGAAGATTATAAGAAAGAGTACTAGGCATCACATGAACCATAGTAGGTGATGTAATAGTGCCCAAATTGATAGCAAGGTTATGGTGCCTAGAGTTTGGCCACTAATGTTATCAAAGCCTTGAATAGAATGCTTGGTAGGAGAATGAAATAAGTATCAACATTAATATGATTCAAATGGTCTACACTACATACATTGAGACTAGAACCATTATCAATTAGGAAACATTTAATTCTAATAGAATTTACTATAACAATGATAAGAAGAGGCTCGTTTTGCTTCTAAACCTCAATAGAAGGAAGTTCATATTATTGAAACATAGTGTCTATGGTATTGGTGTAGATGTAATAAAGGTAGCTACTTCATCAGGCTTAGTGAAAAAAGAAATGGTAATCTTTTGCAAACCTTCTTGAAGCATGCCACAGTAAGTAGGAGAAGTTTGTATTAATTCCCAAAGAAAGATATTAGCTTGGGTAGCTTGAAGTTGTTCAGTAAGATAATAATCTTTAGAACTTAGTAGAAAGAAGAGGAGCTAAAGGAGGAAGAGAAATAAGTACATGGGTTACTTGTTTGTTCCTATGACTATTATATGTGTGGGCTAACACATTCAAATTAGTAGCCATAACCACATTACACATTATATAATGAGAACTAGAAGTATAAAAATTAGGAGGTCAAGGTCTATTAGGAATGCCTTGCACAATGATTATGGGATAGAAAGGTTGAGGTAAATCCAAAATACCATGTATAATGATTTTTGGTTTTTGAAGCTTTCTTGTGGATCTTGAAATGAAAATTGTATTAATTAGGTTTTGAGAAGAAGATTGAGATGATGTAGATGAGGAACGAGAAGGGACATACATAAAATCATCGAGTACCTTATCTAACATGTTAATATCCTCCTTAGAAAAGGAATTGTTGAAATCATTGAATTTTTGAAGATAAAGATCTGACATGGTTACATTTTGTGATGAATCTTGGGTTGACCAAATGTAGTGTAGAAAATATGATTTAACTAAGAAGTTACTTTGTAAATTCTAAGTTAAATATTTTCAAACGCACTACACTAGGATAAAACTAGTTTTATGAAAGGAATTTTTTTTTTCTATTCTAGTACAAAAATAACAAAATAACACCAAAATCTCTTTTCTTGTTTTACACTTGGAAAATAATACCTTTTGCTAAGC
Source organism: Cunninghamia lanceolata (assembly GCA_027924645.1). Lineage (NCBI taxonomy): Eukaryota > Viridiplantae > Streptophyta > Pinopsida > Cupressales > Cupressaceae > Cunninghamia > Cunninghamia lanceolata. The sequence goes on along the minus strand of BSBN01000378.1, from coordinate 3,207,045 downwards.
TAAAACATAAATCTAAATGATAAGAAGTTGATTTATAGGAAACTAAAAAATATTAAAAAAATTGGATTTAAAATTGTAAATAATATAATGAACGAAACTTGGCACCAAAGGGTAGAGTTCACTATCCTAGACCCCAATGTAGTGCATGGATGTTTGTGTGGTGTGTTGTCATCCCTACGACATGCAAGGTTTTATATTACTAGTAAAATCTAACTTTTTCCTCAAATCTCTTTCCTAATTGTACAATAGGAAACAAGGACAATAGAAGCAATAATCCAAGTGATACCAAATGATATAGAAATGAAGAAAAGTGATACAGTATATATATTTCAAAAGGAAAATAGAAGTGACAAGAAAGAGGAAGATACAAGAAAACCTCTACATAGTTTAATATCTTCCAAATAACTATAGATGAGAACAAGAAAAAATAGTTGGGGTTGTGTAGGAGCTTTCCAAGAGTGGTCAAGCCCCTAATTTGGTCTTTTCACAGGCCATGGAAAACCAATGATAAAGAGATTGAAATAGCATGTGCTATTAGCCTATGTGTGTCTAGGAACTAATAACAATGATGAGAAGCTATGAATATCAAATCCTAGGATTCAATGAAAAGAGGTGATAGTCACAAAGAGATTTTCTAAGAGAAATATAGATGCAAATGATAAAGAAGAGATGCAATATTTTTGAGTAAGAAAAAATAACTTATTGAAAAAATATTACTAGCATGATGTAGAAGAGAGAAGTGAGTACATGTTGTTGTCAATGAAAATATAGTAGCATGCAACTTCAACAAGCTTCAATAATGGAGATATCCTCAAATTGGCATAGCTAAGAGAGTAGTAAAAGATAGATTCCATACTTAGATTCAAAATTTTATTTTACATGAGGCTCACAAGGAAGATAAAGGGTCATATTAGAATGCAGAAGGCATTTTTTTGATAGATGAGTGTTACAATAATTGATAGCAAGTAGTTGGGTGGGAAACCGATGTTTAAATTTTTAGGAACTTCAGGGACACTAGCACATCACATGGATGTTTGTGCATCACATTAGCATCCTGAGAAAGTTTCCTCAAATTTGGAATATGATGGTTTGGATCGACAAGTAGGAATATTGGATTGTGATGTAGAAATTTGGCAATCTAGTGAGGGAAAAAGAGGCCAAGGATAGGATAAAGTGATCCCTAAAACATGCAAGGGGGATGGATGCTAGAGCAAGTCTATGAAATTGTGAGGGTATAAAATTTTCTACATTACACACATATAAACAAGAAGCACAAAAAAGATCAATCTATGATAGAAGTCCACTATGACTCACCATCGAAAGAATCATCATCTACCCACTTTCTAGGAGTGAACCCAGCCTAATGTGCAAGAGAATTATGAGTAGGTGAGAAAATAAAAGAATGAGATTAATATTAGAAAAAAAATCAAAGAGAGTGCCTCTAGAATCATGAGGTAGCGAATCATATGCCTACAAAAGGAGAATGATAGGAGGTAAGGTAGAAACAACATTGATGGATTCCTTAGGAATGCTAGTAGACATGCCAAGTATAGGAGAATCCATAGAGTACTACAAGATGTCCTCAACAACATCATATAGAGAAAAAGAACAAAATGATGTGGAAAGATCCAATAAGTCAAAATGGGTGAAAATTTTGGGTTTAGTTCAATGTTAAAAAGTAAGGAGAGGGGAAAATTGCCTAAGAGGTAGGGTTGGAGGAGGGATAGGGAAAAATGGGTAGGGGTTTCTAGGATAGAATTTGAATCTATGAGAGGGTTAATATAAATAGGAGGAGGATTGAAGAAAGGGATAAGAGTGGGAGGATGGGCTTAGAAAGGGTGAGGTAAGTGGAAAAGGGAGCCATCAAAGGAGTAGGAAGGAAAGGTGGTAACATATAAGGAGGTAGAAATACTTGGATTGCTTGGAACATGCCTTTGAATTTATTTATTTGGTAGGTTAATTTGAAGAAGAGGTTAAGGCTAGGGCTTAGGTTGAAGAAAAAGTTGGCTTATATATTTGGTTTGGGGTGGGGGTTGAGGTTTAGGTAAGGCCCAAAAAATAGGTTGAAGAGGCTCAAGCTATGGTTGTAGGAGAGGTTGAGGTTGGGTCCAAGTGATCTAGGAGGATTAGTTGTTAGATGTGAAGGCTCTCTAGCAAGTCTAGGGAGGTGGTTATTAGGTTGAGGATGGGTAGGAGGAACTTCAAGGTCAAGAGAATGAATATCAGGGGTCTAGCTAGATGGTAAGGTAGGAATCTCATGGAGGAGGATAGATAGACCAAGAAGGGTTAGATTCAAGGATGTAGACCATCTATTCTACATAACACTTATAAAGTCTAAATAATGTGTCACATTCATTGTATGGATGGATAGAAGGTTTGGTGACAAAAGAATCGATGCAAAAATGTTTAAACTCAGATAGAGATTGATACTCATGATGGGGAATGGTACCACATAATTATGGTGAAGACATTTGATGCACTAATGGATTATAGAAGGATTGACCTACATATGATCAAGCAAATGATGACTGGAGAGGATATGAAACTAGTAAGAAGTGGGATAACATAACAAAAAAATTTCAAATGCAATCAAATATATAAATTAAAGTGTCATTATAGAACTTTAATGAAACACTAGTTGCATCATTAGAATCTTGATGAAGATGGGTAGTTATAAATGTTCCTCAATAAAGATATTTAAGGTATAGTTGAGGTCTACCATAATCTCATCGACGATCATATGGACATGTGCTTCAATGTTTAGAGGCCCATGATATCAATTAGTTGGCATCTCATTAGGAGAGAATGTGATAAAAGTACTAGGAGGAGAACCATAAGAATAAGGGAATATGTTGAGGGCACTAGATGTTAGGAAAGTGTGATATTTGATTACAATCCTAATGTACTTATGTTGTATCTCCAACAATCGTGGAATGGGTACTTGGATGCCCATGTTGTTGGGAGATATTATTATTTTCCTTATTAACTTAAAATATTAGTTGTAGTGGCATTCATGAGGGAGGTTACAATATGACAGTGGTAGTTACAAATTGATTAGAACTCATTTATACCACTCTCCCAATTCTAGGCACTAGAAGAGGGAGTGGAGGATCTTCATATAATGGATGGGGCTTGCATGAGTTGTACTCTCCATAATGTAGTGCTACACTTAGAGATGTAAGTTGTGATGAGTTATTGGTCAATTATACCTTATTGATTACATTTTTTAATTCATAGTTGCATTAATTGAGCATATGGGGTTGTTGAGTTTTCACCATACTATAGTTTTGGTGCTACATAATTTTAGGAATCCACTTGTGGTTTCCTCTCAACTCTCCTCTATAAATTGTATGCATTAGATAGAGGTTTCATGGGTTATTTGTAGGTATACAATTACTACTGGAATGTTATTAAATTGAAGAGAGAAGTGTGTTGCATATGAACTCTTGTTTAATGAATATTAATACATATTTGAGCCTCTCTTTGATGGTATTTTTTTTCTCGAAAGGGTTTCTCTGCATACATGCAATGCTATATGTTTTATTCTTATGGTTTTTTGATTTCTATATGCTATTATACACTTTCACATAATCTCATAATGGTTAATCCAATGTTGTATTAAGAAAAATTAGATTTACATACTCTTTGGAGAGATAAAGTTTGTAGCACTTTACCTTGTTTTAACAACCTTTAGTGTCACAATGTTGGTTCTATTGAGAAGGCAATGCCTTTATTGAAATGTTGAAGCTTTTTTGGCTATAGTGGGAGATTTCTTTTTGAGTGGTTTTGTATATTTTTGAAGTGATTACAAACCATGGCCTCTATCTCTCATTCAAATATAGATGACTTTAATGGCACTAGGTATGAGTTGTGGAAGCTAACAATGGAGGATCTCCTTGAAGAGAGAGATTAGTGGAAAGTTGTTATAAACAAAGAGAAAATAGATAGTATATTAGATGATGATTGAAATAAATCAAATAAAAAGGCATGAGGAACAATTTTAATTGTGTCTTGTAGATTCTATCTTATTGAATGTATTTGAGGAAGCTATTGTATGTATCTTATGGAAAAGGATTGATGAGATCTACCAAGATGGGACTCTATTGTAGAGCATTTGAATTCATTTAATTTGATTTTGAGTTAGTTATGATCCATTGATGTTAAGCTTGAAGAAGAGGATAAGTGTATTTTTTACTTTTATCTTTGCTTGATTCATGGAAAAATCTAATCCTTGCTTTACATGGTGTGATGACAAATCTAAAGTTGGCTACCATTGTTGCTACTTTTCTTATAGAGGAAATGATGAGAAAATCCATGAATGAGGGCTCAAAGGATCTCTTATATGTTTGAGCAAGGCCCAAGGATAAAGGAGGGTCTAAATGGGATTAGAAAAATTATACTGAGAGATCTAAGTCTCAAGACTATTCTAAGACTCTAGGAAAGATTAGAGTGAAATGTTAAAATTATGGAAAATGGGAGCATGATAAGAAGGGGTGTAGAAATAAGAAAAATAATTTCCATTTAAATATCCTCTAATGAAGATGATGAAGCCTTGTTTATTTTTTCTAACACTATTTCTAATGAATCTTGGTTGATTGACTCAAGATGTTCATATAATATGACTCCTCACAAGGAGTGGTTCTCTTCCTACCATGATTATGATGGAGAAGTGTATTTGGGCATGACAATAGTTCAGATTAGATTTTTGGTCATGGAAAGGTACAATTGTGTTTTAGTGGTGGGAGGGTAAAAACTCTTGACGGTGTTCTGCATATTCCAGGACTTGCAAGAAATTTGATTTATGTATCCAAGTTGAAGGGTTCTAGATTGCTAGTAAAATTAACAAGTATAGTTGAAGGTGGGTGAGAGGATAGTGGGTTAGGAGTTTGTTCAGGATGAATTCCTCCACATTTCATAACTCTATTAATGTAACTAGCAATTCTTAAAATGCATATACATTGTGGCACCAACATTTGGGCCACATTGGTGAAGAAGGCCATTGAACCATGATTAATAAAAATATGATTGATGGTTTTTTGTATTACTCTAATGATCAATTAATTTTTTTGTGAATGTTGCATGTTTGGTAAGAAGAATAGATCTTCATTTCCTATTAGAAGCTATAGAGCAAAGAGGTTTTTATAATCATTCCTTCAAATGTGTTTTGTCCAGTGGATGTGGGTTGTATAGGAAAATCTTAGTATCATGTTACATTCATTGATAATGCCTCTAGATACACCTAGGTTTATTTTATGCATTCTAAATCTAAATTTTTCTCTAAGTTTAATGAATTTAAAGATTTGGTTGATAAATAATCAAATAATAAAATAAAGGTGTCGAGGTTTATCAATAGTAATGAATATTTCTCAAAGGAATTTGATGAGTTTTATAAGCATGTAGGTATTGTTTGGCAAAATACAACCCCCTACACACCATATAAAAATGTAGTTACAAAGAGAATGAAACAAAACCTAGTGGAAAGAGCCAAAATTATGTTTGGTAGTACACATTTGAATCAATGCTTTTGGGAAAAGGCTATAAGTAGTTCTTGTTACTTGGTAAATTGATCTCCTTGCATAACTCTTGTTGATAAAACTCCATATGAAGTGTAGACAAGTAAGAAACCTTATGTTTCACACTTAAAGGTATTTTGTTGTGAGGATCATGTTCATATACCTAAGGAAAAGTGATTTAAACTAGATCTAGAAGCACATAATGCATCTTTATTGGTTATGGTGATAATGTAAGAGGTTATAAGATTTGGAATCCACTTACCCAAAAATTATCTATTTTAGAGAAGTGGTTTTTAGGGAGTTTAGAGAAATTTTACTTCATGTACAATCAAAGGAAAAAGAAGGAAGAAAAAAATCCATTTTGAGACTAAGGTCAAGAAACAGGAAGATGCACGTGTTGAAGAACAAAATGATGGATGAGGATGAATGGGAAGAAGAGATTTTAAATGAGAGTTTTGAGTAGGATGAGAAAGTTGAGCATGCAATCGAATAGGTAGATCCCCTTACTCCTACTTTGAGATGATCCATGAGACAACTGAACCTATTGTGTATATTCTTTGTTATAGCCCACCAAATCTCTATTGTGTATTTTCAAGTTGTTATGTATTGATGATGAACTGAGATCTTTCAAGGAGGTTCTCTCTCCAGAGGATAGCAATTCTTGGGTGTAGGAAATGTAAGAGACGATGATGGCCCTAGATAGATATGACACTTTAGATCAAGTGAATTTTCCCAAGGTGGTGCAATAGGTATTCCCTCTCACTGCCCACACTCTACTTCAGCACACAAATAGAGACCTTCTGTTGCAACCTTTAACTCAAATCAAATTATTCTTGCTATAATAATTATGGAATAGAACTCATCCATTCACTTTGTTCAATCTATCATACACATTGAATGGGAATTAGATCTATTCATTTGATCACATAATTAATTTAGATTTTTATTGGCAGCTTTCAATCGTTTAATTACCAAACTTTATGCAAATAAATACACTAAAAATTGGAGTTCAATAAATTTTATCTCTATTCAACAGTCAATGACAAGAAACCAAATTATTCTTCTTCAACATAGCCTCTATTTTTCCACATCTATACAAACCAATCTGGTACCTCTTCAAGCTCCTTTCTATAGTCCTCCAATCACTCTCCTTTGGCAACCTTCTGTAATTCACAACTATTCTTTTCCCACTTCTTCTCTTTGTTTGAATATCTCCTCTATCTACCTTGTTGTTCACTCTTTTCTTTGTAGAGCTTCATATCTCCCCTCTATTCATTCTCCTGGAGTCTCTTCCAACTCCCCATTGTAGTCTTCCAAACAATTTTCAATGCAACCCTTCTCACACCTTCTTTTCTCTTTTCATGGTGTTGTGCATTCTTATTCTACTGTGCTCTATCTTTTACCTAAGATTTCACAATTTTTAATACTCCAAAATGAGGCAGATTTTCCCTATGCTATTGCGGCTTCAAATTCCTCCTTTTTGAATATGTTTTTTAGCAAGTCATGTGTGGGAGATATGGTGCCCAAAGTTAGACAGTTTCATTTTGTTTGGCAATTTGCTAGTCTCAACACCTTAATTCATTTTCTCTTTTATACATTGCTCAATTAATATGCACTTAGCCATTTTTATTTTTCTAAATATTTTACCTAATAATTGATATTTTGGGAGCGGTTACATAGTGAAAAGAGGAAATTACGGCAAGAATAGAAAATCCTTCACCACTGCCCATTTTGACTTTTAAATTGGCTTCAAAATATGAATATGAGTTAAATTAAATCCACCAAACATTATCTTGTGAGGATGCATACACTATTTGGAAAAAAATTTCCAAATATGTGACTTCGACTCTATGTGCCAGGGTGCCGAAAAATTGACTTTTTGCATAACTCTTATCCAAAAGCTCCTTTTTGCACAAAAATTGGTCAAGATGAGTGTGATGACCTCATTAAGATCTTCATACAAGGATTTTTCTCCAAATTTTAAAAATCATGAGATATTAAACTTTCCATAAAAATGCTAGTGTGAACTTTTGGCATTAAAATCTTCTAAATGGTGAAATATTTGGTGATGATTCATTTTGCATATTTGGAGAAACATAATCAACAATATTCTCCTGAAAGGATTTTTTCCCAGATCTTACAGATCTTTGGAAACAACTATTTTCGTGAAACTGCCCGCAGGACCTTGTTGATCATGATGTTAGTCATAAACAAACATAGAATAAAAGTTATACATCAACCTTTACTCATCTTGAAAGATTTGATGAATTCAAAGAAATCATGATCCCAAGTCTCCGTGGATTAGTTCTTAATCTACTGACGTTACTCAGTGGTTGATGTGTGTTGCTGTTTCCATTTTGGGGCCTTACGTTTGATTATCAACAAGATTCTGTTCCTGTAATGATTCTACACAGAAAAGTCATTCTACACAGTATATTTATACAAATAGTGTGTCTATGCTTAAATATTGGCATGATATTTATCAATTACACATGCTTTAGCTTCAAATATGCTATGAATTTACAGTTATCTATGGGATGTCTGCATATTTTATGTAATTTGCTTCTGATTGTCAATTATTTGGAATTCTGATGGTGAATTGCTCTAAAATTAAAATAAATGCAAAAGAATACTTCAAATTATGATGAATCTTCAGCTATTGAGCCACATACACATTTGATACTATCATTAAGAGAAGAAATCAAACCATATGTTCACTAGGATATTCCACAGCTAGATACAGTTGATGCTAACTTCAGAGGATGGTGAATGAAAACAATACAAGCAGACTGATGAGCACTCCAAGGGATGCAGCTAATCAAAGCATGTATCAAGAATCCAGACATAGATTACTCAAGATTTACTATGATTTGTAATCAAAATGGTCTTCTCTTTCATTAAGTATGCAAAAACATGTACATATACAATAACTTTGAAATAGGCCCTAATACTTCAGCAAACAAATTTCAATTAAGCTTCTGAAAGTTTAAAACAAGGCATCCCTGCACCTTTTATAAAACAAGGTGAGGGAGCGGTTACACATGATCTATGATCAAGATTTATCTATTAAGATCCACAGTGGATATTCCCTTTTGACTTAGTCAACAGTATCTCGTGGCACAGGTTGCCAGCTGGCAACCATCTAGGTAACTTATTTTCTCTAAGTACCTGATGCAAATATTTCCTTTATGGCACATATTCATCTACTCATTAGGTTCTTCTTCTTCATCTTCATGATCATCATGATCATCGCTTTCCGTATCTTCATCATCCTGATGAATATCCTCCTGTATATGGACCTTTAATGCTGTCCTTATATTTTCATATGCTTCTACTATCTTATCAACTTCTCCGCCATCGTGAGTTTTAGCTTTGGCAATGGCGTGCTTGTGGGCTGCTCAATGTTTCATTATAGTTCTCCACTCTGACCTTGATTCTCATGACCTTGTTCATTGCTTCTTCCGTCAGGTGGTTTAAAGGATCATCAGCCATTAACTGGAAATTATTATGCAGAGCTTTTATGGCAAAGTCTGCGTCTTAGTTCTCAATTTTACCTTCTACTTTTCCCTCCAGGGCATCTAGGACTTCTGCCTCAAATGACATCATGTCATGTAGCTTCATACTGATATCCCTTAATTTGCTGCTGCACTTCTTCTATACATCACATTCAAATCTGATGTCCTTTTACCAAATATCCACCAGCATGACAGTGTTATTATCCAGCACCTGATGAGTTATCAGGATCTGAGGATTAATCCTCTTTATTTCTCTTAGAGCACCCAGGGCTTTCTCCAACTGGAATGATCTTCCAGCTTCATTCTGTAATATATTGACTTTCTTCTTGGAGATACTTAAATAATTCCACCTCTACAAATAGGCTTTCACTACTTCTTCAGCTCCGTTTAGTGCTGATGACATCCATTTTCTCCTGATCACTGACTCATGCTTCATAAAGTCTAATTTATTGACCTCCTCTTGAGAAATCGCAGTCAATGGGACTGCCTGATTTGACATTGTATTGTCGGGGTTAATCAACCCTTTTATGTATGCATGCAGTTGGGCAATGTGCTCCTTATGCTGCTTATTCTTTTCCTTTTCTCTCTTCACACTTTGGGTTAAAGAATTAATTATATCTTTTCCTTCTTGACCCTCTTGGTCCTCATTGGCAAACCCTAAATCAACTGTGGTGATTTGGAATTCTTCTAGGGTGATCTTGCCTTTCTCTTTTTCAACTGTGGGAAGCACTACCTGGGTGGTCCTTCTGCCCATAGCAGGATCTCTTCTGATGGCCGAGGTTAATCTCGCCTTCCTCTTAGGCTTCATGATGGTTTCTGAAAACAATGTTGAAATATCAAATTCCTAAATCTCCAAACTTGATTCTGCACTTATTTCTCTCTTGAGCCACTGAGATATTTGGTCTCCAGATCCCTGTCGTCTATCATCATCATCATGTCCACCATGATCTCCAGTATCAGTCTCCATTCTTGGTGGAGAGGGTGATGTCCTGGTTTCTTCCTCATGATGTTCTTCATGAGGGTGATCTTGTTTTACTTCCTCCTCTTGAGGAGTCTCTTCTTGTGGTGGAGGATCTTGTGATGCATTCACATGGTGATCCTGTAGTTGATCCTGCACTTCATCTTCTTTTGTTTCATCCACCTTAGTATTTCCTCATCCTCAGTTATATCTATACCCGTGGATATCATTGTATCTGACTTAGGTGCACTTACCTGATCCTAGATTAGATTTTTTTCTGCACTTGATGTATCTACCTCTTTCGTCTTTAGGTCATCATGACCTAATATTTCTTTATCTCCCGAGGTTTCTTAAGTCCGGGTGGCATCTTCACTTGATGTGGCCTTATCATTCCCACCCTTTTCTTGGACTTCTACAATTTTGGGCTCAACAGGTATTTCTTGTTGTTGCTGACCCATATCCGGAGTACTACTTTCTATTTCTACCAAGTTCATCTCCTCAACATTTTATGTTTTATCAGGTGCACCCACTTGATGCTCAGGATGTGTTACATCCTCCCTGTATGTTAAATCTATTACCTCGGGGCTAGTTACCTGATCAACTAATTTATCAAGCCCTATCTGTTGGGCTACCATCTCTGGGCTGTTCTCTTTTTCCTGTTCCGCTTGCTTCAACTCTTCTAATATCACCCTCTGTGAGGATGGGGTTCCCTGTGGAGTTATGCGAGTGTTAGAAGCAAGGGTCTCCATCTTTTGAGAGGCTACATTTTCTACCACTTCATCATCTGATAGGTCTACAGTCTCCTCTAGTGAGAAAGGACCTTCTTGACTCGCTCCAGTGGCTTCTTTTACTTGTTCTTTTGCCTTCTTAGTTCTAAATTGAATTATGGTAGGAAGTGGCACATCATGTTGCAATTATTTTCTAAATACCTCACTACCAGCTCCCCTTAACATTACAGGGTCATGTCTTATTTCACCCCTCATATGTGTTCTTTGTTTTTTAGGGGTTGATGTTAGATACTGCCTTCCTCTTCCTGGTGACCATCATGGGGTCATCTTCTGCAGGCTCCTCTTCAATAAGAATATCCTTCTCCACATACTGCTATGAAGTTTGGCCTTGATCTTGTATTTCTACAGTATCCATAGCTGACCTCAAGATCCTTTTGGTCTTTTATTTATCCTCTAGAGGGGGTGCTGACGAGGCTGATGCCTGTCCTGATGCAGATGCATCCTCATCTGGTATATCAATTCTCTCAACTATTACCCCCTTAGGTGTATCATCAGTTTTCTTCTTCCCTCTGGGAGGTCCTTTTCCTTGTTTCTGGGGTGGCAGCCTTTCTCCATTAGATTTTCTCTTCTCTACAAGAAAGTCATCATATTCCTCATTAGGAATCTCCTACCTTTTCCTCTTGTTATCCGCTGTGATGGTCATCCCCTTCTTCTTCAGGATACTTATTTGTTTATCCACCCATGCCTAGGTCAACTGCAGCACCCCACTTGTAAACCTATCCAATGAAATATCTTCCAGTTGCGTCAAGTCAGGGGCTGAAATGGTGTCATTATACACCTTCTTCTCTTCATACTCATTTGACAATAACCTGCCATCATCTTTCTTCAATTGCACAGGCACTGGAATGCAATCAAATGTCTTAACCTGATTGAGGGTGAGCCTTTGATATTTTCTCCTTCTGACTTCAGCCTCATCCTCACAGTCAGCCCAGAAATCTTCTAAGTGCTTCTTATGTATGGGTTGGCCTATGATCTTTTGCATTCTTCCATAAGGGTCATATGATCTGGCCAATGGGAATGGCTGTAAGTTCATCAGGTTTATACCACCTATGGCTTTCTTTATGCTATCTGAATCAGGGCATATGCACCACCTTATAGTTACTAGAAACAATACTAGAGGTATTTTATTGTTTTCTTTATATGCATCCAGTATTGTTGATATCTGTCTTAGAAACTCCATCAGGACTACCCCATCAGTAGGGTACTTGGGTAACATTAAGGGCTGTCCCTCAAAACCTTCTACTCTGATGTAGGAAAATGTGGCAAACTGGATGAACCAGGCACCATGTCTGTATATCATTTCTTGAGCTTCCATGCTCAATATTTTAGTTCTATCTTCCTCCATTGTTCTGACCAGATGCATAGAAAATGCATCATTCACTAATTTGTAATCATGGATATAGTGTATTCTCTACAACTGAGGATAATGGTCCCATATATGGGCATCATTCAAACAGCCACCAATCTTTCCAACTGTAGTGAGTGCATCAAATGTACCTTTATAAGCACATGAATATACAATATATGAAGTCATAAAATGAACAGTCCAGGCCCCCTAGGTTCTTTAGTTGTTCATCTAGAGCATCACTGATGATTTTAGCCCATAATGGATTGTTATCTGTATAGAGGCATATTATGATAACCCCATACATCTAGTCTTTGAAGCTTCTAGCATTAGGCTGGCCTGTCATCCTGTTGAGCAGGGCAATCATATATTGATACTCATCATTAAAATCAAACTTGTACAAGTGCACTGGTAATTTGGCAGAGGCAGTGTAAGGGCTGTTCTTTGTTCTGCATTGGTACATCCTCTTTCTTGCAGTCTTTTTGTTACTTGTATATTCAATCTCCAGTTTCTTCAGATCCATACTAACTACCTTTTTCCCAACTGGAAGCTTGAAAGTAGATGTAAATCCTTTTATTGACAGATCTGCATATACCCTTCCATGTTTTTCTACTCGCCTCATCTTAGGGCTGTAATTTCTTTAACACTCCACTATTAATTCAGGAGTTTCCATGGAATAAGGAAATCCAGCAGCATACCACATTCCTGATACAAAAACGACATCTAGCAGAGTATTTTCTTTATCTTTGCCCATCTTGGTTGACCATGCCGTGAAATCTGTGCATCCTTGATGAGTATCTCCGATGACACCATACTTGAACTGTACTCCCTCAGGTTGGGCAAACATAGGTTTAAGAAATTATGCATCAGACTTGTTCTTCCTGACGTCTGCCATAGATTCCTGCAATGAACATGACTGGCCTTACAACAATATCCACATGCATGCATAGATAGCATTATATGTTTACGGCATCATGCATATTATACTCATTAATCTTCATTTCATCATGATATGTATAATTATAGAGCTAAACCATAAAAGAACTTACTACTTGGTTATTACAAAAAATTACATCAGGAGGGTTTCTAATTACTTACCTAATTACGTTTTTATCCTGGATTAAGAAGATGATTATGGAAAAGGGGTTTAGATACCAGTGATAATCATGAGCTCCGTTCTTCTGTAAGCTATTTGCGTCCGCAGGTAGGTTGTATGCGGGTTTGAATGTTCTGCACTTTGTAAAATCTCATTTCTTCACAAGGTAAATGTAAAATGACTCTAAATTCACTTTTAATCTCATTTTTAGGGTAAATTAGGGCAAATCTAGGTTAGATTGATTAAAACCATTGATCTTCTGCCACGAATTTACGGATGCTGCCAGGGGTTTGCTCGTGTTCACAATCGGTGGGAATCACCTACTGCATTTATGTGCATTAAATGTTATGCGGCAAAAGGAGCGAGGTGATCTTCAGAAGATCGGGTGATATTTGGAATGTCAGGTGATATTTAGAATATGACCCCCTCTGCGTAATATGACCATCCACCTTTGAGCAGGAAAACTTATGTCAATAGAGCTCGGGTGATGTTGAGAATATTGGGTGATATTAAAAAATCAAGTTATGTTTGGAATATCGGGTCATGTTTGGAATATGACCCCGCAAGACTAAATTGACCCCCTTTCGAAAGATCATGATGACATCACCGTCATGTTATGGAAAAAGGGTGATCGATGGAAATATACCTTTGCGGGGTAAAAGGATGATGCGTCACCATCGGGGTGATTTTCTTGTTTATCAGGATTGGATGATGTCATCGGCATATTAGATCTAGGGTGATATTTTGCGATAGGGTGATATTCGGAAGATAGGGTGATATTCAGAACATCGGGTGATATTTGAAATATGACCCCCACAAAATATACAAAGCTGTTTGACGGGTAAATGTTACTATCATGTAAAAGTGACGTCCGAAGCTCTGAACCAAATGATTATCGGGTGATAAAGTTAGATCAGGGTGATCTTTCATAAGATGACTGATGTTAAGAAATATGACCCCCCCTTGGAATATCAGGTTTGACTAGGACTTTGACTCACCATAACTTTTGTTCCCTAAGGAATATCAGGGTGATCCAAAAGGCAAACCTGCATAAAAGTTTGTACTCTTTCCAATATTGAGGTTATTGATATGAAATATGAACTTTGACTAACTGACCTCATCATAATGACTTAAAGTTGGTTCCCTATTTTGTCAAGTCAAAATGGGGTGTGTTGTGTAACCACACAACAACTTACAACCAAAGAAAACACAAAAATTCCAATGGTTCAAGTGATGTGATCACATTCTAACATAGCATTCTAACTCTTTCTAAGCATAAGCATCATAATCTTTTTGAATGATAAAATGTCCTCATGGTAACAATGCTAACAAAGGATCAGTAGTGTGCACATGATTAATTATCCTCATCTTGAAAGCAAGTTGAAAACATGAGTAACTGATGTTAAGCTACATAGTTTGGGATCATCCCTCATAGCCAACCTAGATAGAGCCTTGCTGCCAGCAGGCGTCTATAGCCCCAGCAAGGTTATCTATACAATTCCCCTAAGTAGAGCCTGACTGCCAGTAGGTGTTTATAGCCCTGGTAGAGTTACTTAGATGACCTAATTTTATTTCTTTTTTCTAATTTTTCAATATTCTGTAGCCTATAAATCTGATGTCATCATGTAAGCTTAGTGTGCAAGGTATGGCCACTTGCTGATTTAGGTTGGAGATTGTATTGGTAGCAAGGGAGTCCCTTTAGATTTTTCACTTAACACCTATACTTGTGTGTTCAACAAACCCAAGGTTGTTAGGTGAGTCATTGTGAAAGAATCACTTTGGTCAAGAAAAGGCACCCTGATGAAAGGATATTACAAACCTGATCATAAGTACTTCTCAGAATGAATCACAACCTATATATAAATTTGTTCTCATCACTTGAATCCTAACAATTTAGTTATTTTCTAGGGTGATGAGTTGCATCATATTGACTAACCAAAACAAAAACTCAAGAAGCAAACAAAACAAAGCACAAAACAAACTGTACAAATAACTATACAAATATACACTGTAATACACATGACTGTCATGAAGCTACATAGGCTTGGAAATAATGTTTGAGGAATTGTCCATTAACTGGTAATGGGACATCCTCACCTGTCAAGTTTTTCAGCCTGTAAGTGCTGTCTCCTAATATCTCAGAAATTTGGAAGGGACCTATCCATAATTTATCAAACTTTCCATGGTCTCCCTTCCTCTCATGGGCTTTGTCCCACATCAGGACTAAATTTGATATCTTGAAGGATTTAACCTTGGCACTTTTGTCAAACCAGCATTTGACAATAGCCTGATGTTTGGCAAATTGATCAATTGCTTGACTTCTTTTTTTTTTAGGTGCATCAATTGAAGCAACCTAACTTCTTGCTTATTGTCTATGCCCAGGTACTCTTGTGCAAACTGCAGTATAGGAATTTTCAGGTTAACAGGGAGGATGGGATCCACCCCATATACTAAATGATAAGGTGAATTTCCTAACGTGGCCTTATTCATAGTTCTGTCGACCCATAAGGCATATTTCAGAAGGGTGTTCCATTCCCTAGGGTTCTTCTCTATTAGTTTTTTTATGATATTCAACAAATTTTTATTGGTGGATTCTGCTAATCCATTCCCTTGGGGATAATAATTGGAGGAGAACTTCAGTATGATCCCATAATCAAAAGCCTAGCTTGACAATTTGGTTGAAGCAAAAGAAGAGCCATTGTCACATACTAGAGCATAGGGGACTCCATACTTGGTGACTATATTACTTTCCAGAAATCTGATGACATCATTAGGATTGCAGGTTTTGCTGCTGACAGCTTCAGTCCACCTAGTACAGTAGTCAGTAATCGTTAAGACATATCTATGGCCTGATGATGATGGAGGATTAATTGGTCCTATGAAGTCCATGCCTCATTGTGCAAATGGGCACATCTCCATCACTGGCTGTAAAGGTTGAGCAGCATATCTCTCTCTGTTAGTAGCAACCTGACATACATGACATCATTTAATATGCTCAGTTGTATCCTTGAAAATAGTGGGCCAGTAGTATCATGCCCGGAGGATAGCGTGAGTAGTGGCCAAGGATGACCCATGTGCTGTTCCAAACTTGTCATGTAGTTCTAATAACACTCTGTCTACTTCTGGCCTCTTTAGGCATCTTAGATATATTCTTTCATAATTTTTTCTTGAAAAGGACTCCCCCTTTCATCATATACTTCTGTGACCTTATTTTTAGGGCTCTCCTTTGTGAGGCCTGCAGTCATGGAGGACATCTTCTAGTAATCAGGATGTGCCTGATGTCTGAGTACCACTCTCCATTATCCTTTTCATTAATAACATACTGCTAACTCATGATATTGGGGTCAATCTCTAATATCATTTGGCTTAAATCCTATCCTCTTACTAGCTTCATGGGTGTAATATCCATGTCATATTCTTGTAGGACAGTGATCCACTTAGCCCTTTTCTCACCTAGCTCGCTCTGCATTAGCAGCATCTTTACTGCTGCATCAGGTACCACAACAATAACTTTACTTCTCAGTATATAGTGCCTGGATTACTGCTCTGACCAAAGCAGGTGCCTACCTTTCAACATCCATATATCTCAATTCAACATCTTTGAAAGGGCAGCTCATGAAGGCTATGGACTTTTCTTCTTTTTTTAATTTCTCTATGTCAGCACTGCTACAGAGGTATGCTATGAAGCAAATGAATAAATATAGAAGTCCCTGGTGTAGTCTGGACTGATCAGAATTAGAGCATCAGATATAGCTTTTTTAATGTCTTCAAAAGCTACTCTAGCCTCTGGTGTCCACTCAATCTTTGCGTCCTTCTTGAGCATGGCATTTAAAGGTCTAACAATTTCAACAAAGCTAGTGATAAAATTCCTAACAAAATTAATCTTACTGAAGTAAGATTTGAGCTCCTTTTTGCTTCTAGGAAGCTGTATTTTCATAATGGATTCCACCCTATCAGGATCAATGATAATCCCATCTTCAGTTATCAGGTGGCCTAGTAATTTTCCTGTTGTCACCCCAAATATTCATTTCTTGGGGTTCAAGGATATCCCATATTCTTCACATTTTTTAAGCACATTTCTGAGATCTTCTACATGGTTTCCTCTATCTTTAGAGAACACTGTTAAGTCATCCATGTATATGACTATGCATTTTCCTATTAAGCCTCTGAAGGCTATGTCCATTGCTCACTGAAATGTTTCTCCAGCATTTATCAGCCCAAACGGCATGTGCCTGTAGGCAAATATCCCCCACTTTGTGGTGAAAGCAATTTTTAGTTTGTCTATCTTATCTACCATTACCTGGTTATAGCCTGAGAAACCATCCAAAAATGACATCATTTTGGCACCATTAACAATTTGCAGGACTTCATCTAAGGAAGGCAAAGGATAATTATCCTTCTCAGATGCTCTGTTCAAATTCTTGAAGTCCACACATAGCCTGATGTCTCCATTTTTTTTCCTCACTGGGACCAGATTTGCTACCTAGGTGGAGTGCCTCATAGGGAATATAATCCTAGCATTTAATAGTTTTTTAACCTCCTAAAAAATAGTTGGTTCTAGTAAAGCATTGACAGGCCTTTGCTTCTGTCTGAAAGGCTTAGCATCTGGCTTGAGGGGTATGGTGTGAGTAATGATTGATGTGTCATATGTCTTTAGCTCATCATAAGTCTAGGCAATGACATGTATGTAATCTTTGAGAGCCTGGGTGATTCCTTCTAACTCTTCTTCTGTGCAAACCTTTCCTATCAAGACAATTTTCTTTTCATCATTTTGTCCAATATTAACCTGTGAAAATTGTCCTCCATCAGCTTTTGGAAGATCTCTCTGTTTCAACATGTTGTCTAGATCAAATGCTCTCTCTAGCTCTATCATTCCTTTTGGAATCTTATTGCTGGGAAACTCTAAGATTTCTTCCTCCTCCCAAACATGATCCTCTATATTATTCTCATCTATGATCTGAGCATCAAATATATCCCTGTTGGAGATGAAATCTAGGATGTGCTAATCATCGTCGAATACTTGGAAGTTGGCTACATTGTTAGGCACAGAAGGTATTGATACCAGCTCTACTGAAAATCTTTTTAAACCAGAAATAGACAGTAGCTCCAATGTGCTGGTAGCCTGGGCCAAAGCATCTGCCCTATGGTTCTGTTCTTTGGGTACGTGGGTGATATTAAATGCATCAAAAGATTCAATTAGGTCCCACACCCTGTGTCTGTAATTAGACAGTTTTTTATAATTGCAGGAGTAAATTCCTCTTACCTGTCTCACTAGTAATTCTGAGTCTCCATAGACATGCAGAATTTTTACTTTCTTCTTAAGGGAAAACAGTATCCCATGAATCAAAGCTTCATACTCTGTTACATTGTTAGTGCAAGGGAACTGTAGTCTGTAGGCTACCAAGTAGGACTTTCCTAATGGATCAACAAGATCTATCCCTACTCCAGCTCCTTGTTTCAATTTGGATCCATCAAATCTTAGGATCCATGGCAGCCAAAGGTGTTTCTGAACCTTCTCTCTTCTTTGCAGCTCTGGCAGCTGCACCACTTGATATCCTAACTTAGGTATTTCAGCTTTCTCAGACTTCATTTTTCCTTTCTTCTGTGAAGTTGATGGCTCTTCATTCTTTTCATCACCAGAAGGGTGATCTCCTGGACTAGGCAATGTATGTCTCTTCAAAATATGTAGACACAATGAACAAGTAGTAATGGCAGGGGTTTTGAGCAATTCTGATAAAGATAGGCTGATTTTGATCTTCTTCATTTCATCAGCCAGATATGTGACTAATTTGTCAGATTCATGAGGTAGACTTACAGCCTTGGATGCTGTGTTTGGTGGCGCTGAATATTGAGCATTTACCTTGGGAAATCTAGGGTTATTGCTCGCCTTGGGGTCAAGAGGTGTATTAAAATTATTCGAAGGCAAGGAAGAGGTCAATGGACCAGTAGGTTTGTTGGCATTATTTCTCAGGTTATAGTTATGCTTACCCAAATATTGATGTTGGTAGGCATGTACCTCCTCATGTTTATTTGAGGGCTCATTTTCATCCTCAAAGGGGAAAACATAATTTGACTCAAAAGCCATGGCTGATTCCTCACACACCAGGGTGTAATCTTATTGAGAGGGCACTGTCTATTGATAAGGATGATGAGTATAACTTTCCAGCACTAGGGCGGAATCATATCCATAAGGAACAAGTTCATTTCCCTCTACCTGAGGTTGATTTCTTGAAGTGTTAGACACTTTAGCCTGGAAAATGCTAGCAGCAATTCTGAATTGAGGATAGTCTAACTCTGCATGTGCATTGGTGTTGTGAATTCTACACTAGTTAGTGAGGGCTGCTTCTACAAGGTTGACTCTAGTAGTCTGTTTGGGTTCACCAGGAGGCTGATTGTCTAGGGGTGATGGCAAAGAACCATTGTTTGGCCTAGTGTTCCATACTCTAGGCTGTCTTTAAGGATTATTATTACCATTATTGTTATTATTATTGTTGTTGTACCCCCTATCAGGATAGTTTGGTCTGTCATTGGTATAGCCTCTATTCTAGTTAGGCTGGGAGTAGAAGTTTTGACTCCTTAAGTGAGTAATCGCGGTTGTAAGCTTCCTTAGCTGAGCTAATATTTCTTTGATTTCTTCTTTCTCTTCCTGAGCCTTAGCCACTACATTTTCTATTAAAGGCTTGAAAAATGAGGATCCATTGTTGTTTTGGTTCTGGTCTACAGCCTGAGGTGCTTGTATTTGTCCAGGATATTGCAGCATTTGGCCATTTCCATTTGGAGGTGGCATTATACTCAACGGAGGTATCTACAAAGGTGCTAGCATCACAGCTAGAGGCATCATGGCTCCATTATGTTGTGGTTGGATAGGATATCCTGGATAACCAGGAAGTATGGGAAATGCTATGTTTGGTGTAGGAGCACGAACTAGTTGCTGATTGACTTTAATGGCTTCTTGGAAAGCTCCTGTTAAAGTTGTGATTTCAGGATGTGCTCTCCTGATGAACATGGAAGTTAAAGGATCCAGGGCTAAATAATAAATGCTCCTAGCAGCTTCATCTGCTACAACATATGGTGTGACTAACTTAGATAGCATTTTCTGGAACCTAGCATTGAAGTTGGCAATAGGTTCTCCTTCAAACCATTTAATTGTGGCAAATAAGTGATAGTTCATTGAAGGATCAATAGGTACCTTAAACCTATTAGTGAAAGATTTCTCTAGGACAACCCATGATCTGACTGAACCCTAACCCAGACTAATATACCAATTATAGGCTTTTTCCCCTAAGGAAAAAGGAAATAATCTGCATACAACGTCCTGATGCTCTATTCTAGCTCTACAGCAGGCTTCTTTGAAAGTTCTGATATGATCATCCGCATCTTGATACGGATGATATTTTGGATAGATTTTATCTAGATTCTTTGGTAAAGCATGATATGCATTAAAAGCTAAAGGTGATTCTGTTGCAAAGAAAGACATTGCAACTGGTGGAGGTTGAACTTGAGGTATGACTGGCTGAGGTTGGACCTGAGGTGTAACTGGTTGAGGTTGGACTTGAGGTGAGATTGGTGATCCTGTAGGTATTTGCAAACCAATAGGAGCCACAGGAGTACGCTCTGGTGATGCTCCTGATGCACTTGAACCAGGACTATGATGGATGTCAATAGTTCGAGGTCTAAATCCTCTGACAGGTAATTCTTCAAAAAGTCCAGTGGATCAGGACTTGGTATTTATCCTGTGAGCCAGGATTTCTCAATTTTAAGGAAAATCAGCTGGTTGGCTATAAAGATCAGTTGGAATTTACCAGTGAAGGCTGTATTTATGGTTTGACTGGATATTTATAGAATATTTGCATGAACAATGCAAATATGAGGTGATATTTAGGTCCGGTGACTCTTCCAACCAGATATCAGGTTTCTAAGGTTCATTACCTCAAAGCTTTGACCAATTTACCTAAAATAATACTGATCTTTGCAAATTCATGACGATCTACCATAAATCTTGCAATATTTATGATCAACTTTGAAAACTTCACAAATGATTAGCATGTGCAAGCATAATATAGTAAATCTTTGTGTACTGATCAAAATTGGGAGGTATTTCAGTGTTACCTTACTTCCTACATCATCAAGTCTGATGAACTTACTAATGATGATGAAGCTATGTGTTCTTTCAGTTCGGCCCTCCTTCTAGCGCCAATTTATGTTGATCATGATGTTAGTCATAAACAAACATAGAATAAAAGTTATACATCAACCTTTACTCATCTTGAAAGATACGATGAATTCAAAGAATTCATGATCCCAAGTCTTCATGCATTAGTTCTTAATCTTATGACATTACTCAATGGTTGATGTGTGTTGTTGTTTCCATTTTGGGGCCTTACATTTGATTATTAGCAAGATTCTGTTCCTGTAATGATTCTACACAGAAAAGTCATTCTACATAGTATATTTCTACAAATAGTGTGTCTATGCTTAAATCTTTGCATGATATTTATCAATTACACATGCTTTAGCTTCAAATATGCTATGAATTTATAGTTATCTATGGGATGTCTGCATATTTTATGTAATTTGCTTCTGATTGTCAATTATTTGCAATTATGATGGTGAATTGCTCTAAAATTAAAAGAAATGTAAAAGAATACTTCAAATTATGGTGAATCTTCAACTATTGAGCCACATACACATTTGATAATGTCATTAAGAGAAGATATCAAACCATATGTTCACCAGGATATTCCAGAGCTAGATACAATTGATGCTAACTTCAGAGGATGGTGAATGAAAACAATACAAGCAGACTGATGAGCACTTCAAGGGACATAGCTAATCAAAACATGTATCAAGAATCCAGACACAGATTTCTCAAGATTTACTATGATTTGTAATCAAAATGGTCTTCTCTTTCATTAAGTATGCAAAAACATGTACATATACAATAACTTTGAAGTAGGCCCTGATATTTCAGCAAACATATTTTAATTAAGCTTCTAAATGTTTAAAACAAGGCATCCCTGCACCTTTTATAGAACAAGGTGAGGGAGCGGTTACACATGATCTACGATCAAGATTTATCTATTAAGATCCACGGTGGATATTCCCTTTTGAATTAGTCAATAGTATCTCATGGCACAGGTTACCAGATGGCAACCATCTAGGTAACTTATTTTCTCTAAGTACCTGATGCAGATATTTCCTTTATGGCGCATCTTCATCTACTCATCAGGTTCTTCTTCATCTTCATGATCATCGCTTTCCGTATCTTCATCATCCTGATGAATATCCTCCTGTATATGGACCTTTAATGTTGTCCTTATATTTTCATATGCTTCTACTATCTTATCAACTTCTCTGCCATCTTGAGTTTAGCTTTGGCAATGGCGTGCTTATGGGCTTGATATTTATCTCTGAGGAATTCTAACTTGCCCTTCCTACTGCTCAATGTTTCATTATAGTTCTCCACTCTAACCTTGATTCTCATGACCTTGTTCATTGCTTCTTCCGTCAGGTGGTTTAGAGGATCATCAACCATCGGCTGGAAATTATTATGCAGAGCTTTTATGGCAAAGTCTGCATCTTGGTTCTCAATTTTACCTTCTACTTTTCCCTCTAGGGCTTCTAGGACTTCTGCCTCAAATGACATCATGTCATGCAGCTTCATACTGATATCCCTTAATTTGCTGCTGCACTTCTTCAATACATCACATTCAAATCTGATGTCCTTTTACCAAATATCCTTCAGCATGGCAGTGTTATTATCCAGCACCTAATGAGTTATCAGGATCTGAGGATTAATCCTCTTTATTTCACTCAGAGCACCCAGGGCTTTCTCCAACTAGAATGATCTTCTTCCAGCTTCATTCTGTAATTTATTGACTTTCTTCTTGGAGATACTTAAAGAATTCCACCTCTGCAAAGAGGCTTTCACTACTTCAGCTCTACTTAGTGCTGATGACATCCATTTTCTCCTGATCACTGACTCATGCTTCATAAGGTCTAATTTATTGACCTCCTCTTGAGAAATCGTAGTCAATGGGACTGCCTGATCTAACACTATATTGTCAGGGTTAATCAACCCTTTTATGTATGCGTGTAGCTGGGCAATATGCTCCTTAGGCTGCTTATTCTTTTCCTTTTCTCTCTTCACCCTTTGGGTTAAAGAATCAATTATATCTTTTCCTTCCTGACCCTCTTGGTCCTCATTGGCAAACCCTAAATCAACTATGGTGATCTGGAATTCTTCCAGGGTGATCTTGCCTTTCTCTTTTTCAACTGTGGGAAGCGCTACCTAGGCGGTCCTTCTGCCCATAGCAAGATCTCTTCTAATGGCTGAGGTTAATCTGGCCTTCCGCTTGGGCTTCATGATGGTTTCTGAAAACAATGTTGAAATATCAAATTCCTAAATCTCCAAACCTGATTCTGCAATTATTTCTCTCTCGAGCCACTGAGGTATTTGGTCTCTAGATCCCTGTCATCTATCATCATCATCATGTCCACCCTGATTTCTAGCATCAGTCTCAGTTCTTGGTGGAGAGGGTGATGTCCTGATTTCTTCCTCATGATGTTCTTCATGAGGGTGTCATCTTGTTTTACTTCCTCCTCCTGAGGAGTCTCTTCTTGCGGTGGAGGATCTTGTGATGCATTCACATGATGATCCTGTAGTTGATCCTGCACTTCATCTTCTTTTGTTTCATCCACCTTAGTAATTTCCTCATCCTCAGGTATATCTATACCCGTGGATATCATTGTATCTGACTTAGGTGCAATTACCTGATCTTGGATCACATTTTGCTCCACACCTAATGTATTTACCTCTTTCGTCTTTAGGTCATCATGACCTGATATTTCTTTATCTCCTGAGGTTTCTTGAGTCCAGGTGGCATCTTCACTTGATGTGGCCTTACCATTCTCACCCTTTTCTTAGACTTCTACAATTTTGGGCTCAACAGGTATTCCTTGTTGTTGCTAACCCATATCTGGAGTGCTACGTTCTGTTTCTGCCAGGTTCATGTCCTCAACATTTTCTATTTTATCAGGTGCACCCACTTGATGCTCAGGATGTGTTACATCCTCCCTGTATGTTAAATCTATTACCTTGGGGCTAGTTACCTGATCAACTAATTTATCAAGCCCTATCTATTGGGCTACCCTCTCTGGGCTGTTCTCTTTTTCCTGTTCCGCTTGCTTCAACTCTTCTAATATCACCCTCTATGAGGATGGGATTCCCTATGGAGTTATGCGAGTGTTAGAAGCAAGGGTCTCCATCTTCTCAGAGGCTACATTTTCTACCACTTCATCATTTGATAGGTGTATAGTCTCCTCTAGTGAGAAAGGACCTTCTTGACCTACTCCAGTGGCTTCTTTTACTTGTTCTTCTGCCTTCTCAGTTCTAAATTGAATTATGGTAGGAAGTGGCACATCATGTTGCAATTCTTTTCTAAATACCTCACTACCAGCTCCCCTTAACATTACAGGGTATTGTCTTATTTCACCCCTCATATGTGTTCTTTGTTTTTTAGGGGTTGATGTTACTAGGGATACTGCCTTCCTCTTCCTGGTGACCATCATGGGGTCATCTTCTGCAGGCTCCTCTTCAATAAGAATATCCTTCTCTACAGGCTCCTCTTCAATAAGAATATCCTTCTCTACATACTGCTATGAAGTTTGGCCTTGATCTTGTATTTCTGTAGTATCCACAGCCGGCCTCAAGATCCTTTTGGTCTTTTGTTTATCCTCTAGAGGGGCTGCTGGCGAGGCTGATGCCTGTCCTGATGCAGATGCATCCTCATCTGGTATATCAATTCTCTCAACTATTAACCCCCTTAGGTGTATCATTAGTTTTCTTCTTCCCTCTGGGAGGTCCTTTTCCTTGTTTCTGGGGTGGCAGCCTTTCTCCATTAGATTTTCTCTTCTCTACAAGAAAGTCATCATATTCCTAATCAGGAATCTCCTGCCTTTTCCTCTTGTTATCTACTATGATGGCCATCACCTTCTTCTTTAGGATACTTATTTGTTTATCCACCCATGCCTAGGTCAACTACAGCACCCCACTTGTAAACCTATCCAATGAAATATCTTCCAGTTGCGTTAGGTCAGGGGCTGAAATGGTGTCATTGTACACCTTCTCTTCATACTCATTTGACAATAACCTACCATCATCTTTCTTCAATTGCGCAGGCACTGGAATGCAATCAAATGCCTTAACCTGATTGAGGGTGAGCCTTTGATATTTTCTCCTTCTGACTTCAGCCTCATCCTCACAGTCAGCCCATAAATCTTCTAAGTGCTTCTTATGTATGGGTTGGCCTATGATCTTTTGCATTCTTCCATAAGGGTCATATGATCTGGCCAATGGGAATGGCTGTAAGTTCATCAGGTTCAGACCACCTATGGCTTTCTTTATGCTATCTGAATCAGGGCATATGTACCACCCTATAGTTACTGGAAACAATACTAGAGGTATTTTATTGTTTTCTTTATATGCATCCAGTATTGTTGATATCTGTCTTAGAAACTCCATCAGGACTACCCCATCAGTAGGGTACTTGGGTAACATTAAGGGCTGTCCCTCAAAACCTTCTACTCTGATGTAGGAAAATGTGGCAAACTGGATGAACCAGGCACCATGTCTGTATATCATTTCTTGAGCTTCCATGCTCAATCTTTTAGTTCTATCTTCCTCCATTGTTCTGACCAGATGCATAGAAAATGCATCATTCACTAATTTGTAATCATGGAGATAGTGTATTCTCTGCAACTGAGGAGAATGGTCCCATATATGGGCATCATTCAAACTGTCACCAATCTTTCCAACTGTAGTGAGTGCATCAAATGTACCTTTATAAGCACATGAATATACAATATATGAAGTCATAAAATGAACAGTCCAGGCCCCCTAGGTTCTTTAGTTGTTCATCTAGAGCATCACTGATGATTTTAGCCCATAATGGCTTGTTATCTGTATAGAGGCACATTATGATAACCCCATACATCCAGTCTTTGAAGCTTCCAGCATTAGGCTGGCCTGTCATCCTGTTGAGCAGGGCAATCATATATTGAAACTCATCATCAAAATCAAACTTGTACAAGTGCACTGGTAATTTGGCAGAGGCAGTGTAAGGGTTGTTCTTTTCTCTGCATTGGCACATCATCTTTCTTGCAGTCTTTTTGTTACTTGTATAATCAATCTCCAGTTTCTTCAGATCCATACTAACTACCTTTTTCCCAACTGGAAGCTTGAAAGTAGATGTAAATCCTTTTATTGACAGATCTGCATATACCCTTCCATGTTTTTCTACTCTCCTCATCTTAGGGTTGTAGTTTCTAGCACACTCCATTATTAATTCAGGAGTTTCCATGGAATAAGGAAATCCAGCAGCATACCACATTCCTAATACAAAAACGACATCTAGCAGGGTATTTTATTTATCTTTGCCCATCTTGGTTGACCATGCCGCCAAATCTGTGCATCCCTGATGAGTATCTCTGATGACACCATACTTGAACTATACTCCCTCAGGTTGGGCAAACATAGGTTTAAGAAATTCTGCATCAGACTTGTTCTTCCTGACGTCTGCCATAGATTCCTACAATGAACATGATTGGCCTTACAACAATATCCACATGCATGTATATATAGCATTATATGTTTATGGAATCATGCATATTATACTCATTAATCTTTATTTCATCATGATATGCATAATTACAAAGCTAAACCATACAAGAACTTACTACTTGGTTATTACAAAAAATGGCATCAGGAGGGTTTCTAATTACTTACCTGATTACATTTTTATCCTGGATTAAGTAGATGATTATGGAAAAGGGGTTCAAATACCGGTGATAATCACGTGCTCTGTTCTGCTATAAGATATTTGCGTCCGCAGGTAGGTCGTACAAGAGTTTGAATGTTCTGCGCTCTGTAAAATCTCCTTTCTTCACATGGTAAATGTAAAATGACTCTGTAAATTCACTTTTAATCTCATTTTTAGGGTAAATTAGGGCAAATCCAGGTTAGATTGATTAAAACCATTGATCTTCTACCACGAATTTATGGATGCTGCCAGGTGTTTGCATCATGTTCGCAATCAATGGGAATTACCTACTGCATTTATGTGCATTAAATGTTATGTGGCAAAAGGAGTAGGGTGATCTTCAGAAGATCGGGTGATATTTGGAATATCAGGTGATATTCAGAATATGACCCCCTCTTTTTAATATGACCATCTGCCTTTGAGCAGGAAAACTTATGTCAATAGAGCTTGGGTGATGTTGAGAATATCGGGTGATATTAAAAAATCAGGTTATGTTTGGAATATCGGGTCATGTTTGGAATATGACCTCGCAAGACGAAAGTGACCCCCTTTCGAAAGATTAGGATGATGTCACCGTCATGTTATGGAAAAAGGGTGATCGATGGAAATATACCTCCGTGAGGTAAAAGGATGATGATGTCACCATCGGGGTGATTTTCTTGTTTATCAGGATTGGATGACGTCATCAACATATTAGATCTGGGGTGATATTTTGCGACAGGGTGATATTCGGAAGATAGGGTGATATTTGGAACATCAGGTGATATTCAAAATATTACCCCCGCAAAATATATGAAGCTGTTTGATGGGTAAATGTCACTATCACGTAAAATTGATGTCCGGAGCTCTGGACCGAATGATTATCAGGTGATAAAGTTAGATCAGGGTGATCTTTCATGAGATGACTAATGTTAAGAAATATGACCCCCCTCGGAATATCAGGTTTGACTAGGACTTTGACTCACCATAACTTTCGTTCCCTAAGGAATATCAGGGTGATCCAAAAGGCAAACCTGCATGAAATTTTGTACTCTTTCCAATATTGAGGTTATTGATATGAAATATGAACTTTGACTAACTGACCTCATCATGATGACTTACCCAGCCCCCATATGCAGGATCACCTACATGACTTACTTTTACCTGACTGCAAAGAGCAGAAAAACCACAAGCCAAGCCAAGCAGAAAGTTGGGTCCTTGTTTTGTTAAGTCAAAATGGGGCGTGTTGTGTAACCACACAACAGTCCTTTAAAACAACCAACTGACAAAATTTCAAATTTCACAAATTTGATCACACAAGTTGCTTCTTGATGCTGAGAGATGCCAAGAACACCCAAAAAACCAAAATTGAAAGAAAACAAACTATAAATTTTTTTGGTCGATGCTGATCCCCAGTCTGTTTGAATGCTCCTGCATCACAAGGGAAGGAAACCAATTGGTTTCAAATGGGTGTATAAAAGCAAAGTCATAGGAAATGGATGGTCAAAGAGGTACAAGGATTATCTAGTGGCCAAGTGCTACTCCTAAAGAGAGGGAGTTGATTTTGGTGAAATTTTCTCTCTTGTTGCTAAGTTATTTTCTATTAGATTTTTATTTTCCATTGCTTCAACATGAGATTTGGGAATTGAACATTTTGCAAGGTGTGACCCTTGGTCTCCTTGTTCAACGCTGTGCTGCAGTGGTTTGTGACAAGGGCTTAACCACCTCCCGTGCTTGTTAAGTCAAGTGGTTGTATCAGGCATTAAAAGGTCAATCTTTTGGTGCAATGATAGCTAACAATTAGTATCAGAGCTGAGGTCACAGGTTCAAACCCCGTGCTTGTGCTGGGGGGGATTGTTGCAAGGTGTGACCCTTGGTCTCCTTGTTCAACGCTGCGCTGCGGTGGTTTGTGACAAGGGCTTAACCGCCTCCCATGCTTGTTAAGTCAAGTGGTTGTATCGGGCATTAAAAGGTCGATCTTTTGGTGCAATGGCAGCTAACAGAACAATGGATGTTAAAACTACTTTCTTACATGGGGATCTTGAAGAGGAGATTTTTATGGTAAAAGGAAAGGAACATTTGGTTTTCAAGTTGAAATGGTTATCGTATGGTCTAAACTAGTCACCTTGCATGTGGTACCAGAATTTTGATGTATTTGCACTAAAAATGGGTTATGTTATGAGCCAAGAAGATCATTGTGTTAATTCTAAAATTATTGATGATCAAATTCAAATCATTGTCTTGTTGTTTATTGGTAACAATAAGGGGATGATTAAGAAGCCCAAATCTTAGCTTTTTGGCGTGTTTTATGTGAAGGATTTAGTGGCTACAAAATATATTCTTGGTATGGAGATCAATAGGAATTGGGTACATAGAAAGATTTGGCAAAGTTAGAGTAAGTATGTTGATACTATTTTGCATAGATTTTCTATGCATGATTGTAGACTAGCTAGCATTCCTTTACTAGTTGGCACTAAAATTTCTTTATATATGTGTCCTAAATTTGATGATGATTTTGAGGATATTATAATGTGCCTTATTCTAGTGTTTTTGGTAGCCTAATGCATGCAATGGTTTGCACTAGACTAGATATTGCACAAGCAGTGGGAGTTCATAGCAGGTTTATGTCTAACCTTGGTAAGGAGCATTGGACTTATGTTAAAAGGATGATTAGATATTTGCAAGGTAATTTTGGTTATTTCTTATGTTATTATGGTACTAATTATGTGGGAAATATATTATACATACAAGGATTTGTTGATGCATATTGCAAGTGACTTGGATAGTTGAAGGCCAACAGTGGCTATATGTTCTCTTTGTTTTGTAATACAGTTAGTTGGATGAGTAAGAGGTAGCCCATACTTGCTTTTTCCACCACTGAAGTAGAGTATATGGCTACTAGGTGTTATGGTTACAGAGACCATGTTCTTGTATTGGTTTTGGTTATAGGGTGGTTAAAATAGTTGTGACACTTAGAATGCTATTGGTTTGGCCAAGAATCCCATGTACCATGCTCATACAAAGAATATTGATGTAATTATCATGTTATTCATGAGATGGTAGAGAATGCCAAGGTCATGCTACCAAAGGTTGACACTTAGGATATTGTTGCATATTCCCTCATGAATCTAGTAAGCACAAAGAAGTTCTCTTGGTTCAAGAAGGCCATGGGCCTTGAATCTTGTACTTGATTTATTTTATGGTTTCTATGGATTTCATTACAATGTTTAATATCAAGTAGGAGAATGTAGGAAATTGTGATATTTAGTTACAATCCTAATGTACTAATGTTGCATCTCCAATAATCTTGGAATTGGTACTTGGATGCCCATGTTGTTGAGAGATATTATTATTTTATTATAATTAGTCTAATTATTGAATTGGAATATTATTTATAGTGGCATTAATGAGGGAGGTTACAATATGACGGTGGTTGTTACAAATTGATTAGGATTAATTTATACCACTTTCCCAATTCTAGGCACTAGAAGAGAGAGGAGGATATTTGTATGATGGATGGGGCCCACATGAGTTTTAATCTCCATAATAGAGTGCTAGACTTGGTGTTGTGATCAATTAGGAGTTAATGGTCAAATATGCCTTGTAAGTTACATTTTCTATTCATGTACAAATTGATTGAGCACATGGCAACATTGTATTTTTGTCATACCATGGTTTTAGTGGTAGATGGTTTCAAGAATCCATAGGTGGTTTCCTCTCATCTCTCTTCTATAAATTGTATACATTGGATAGAGGTTTCATGGGTTATTTATAGGTATATATATTGTTGAAATGTTGTCAAATTGAAGAGAGAAGTGTGTTGGTACATGAACTCTTGTTTATTGAAGATTAATTCATACTTAAAACTCTCTTTGATGGTGGAGTTTTTCCCAAAAAGGTTTCTCCACATACATCTGGTGTTATGTGTTTTATTCTTATGTTTTTCTAATTTCTATTTGTTTTTATACACTTTCACTTAATCTCATAATAGTTAATCAAATATTGTATTAAGAAAAAATTGATTTGCATTCTCTTTTTGGAGAGCTAACATTTGTTGTAGTTTACTTTACTTTAACAACACTAGTGAGATTAGAGAATGTGAATGCATCAAGAGAAATGGAAGAATGAATGATACAAGTAACATAAGAAGAAGAAGAAACTACCACTAGATCTATGTTATTTAAAGTGTTAAGTTGAAGGAACAATTTGTTAAATATTTGGATGTTGGTGCTAGGAGAATCCACCAACTTGTTACCTTTATCATTCACTCCTTCAACATGTATATGTAGTGTCATAAATTGTTGGCACTTACAATTTCACACTAGGTTTAGCTCTCCGTTTAATGATGTGTTTATCTCCACTTATGGTCTACCTATTTTTGGGTCTTGATTAAGGATCTTGGGTAAATCCCTCTACAACATACTCTTTCAGGAACTAATTATTGAACACAATGGGGTGCTGAGATGGGGGGTGAATTTACACACTTAAAAACTTTAACCAAACATTTACTGATAAAACTGAATAGCTTTGAAAACATGAAAAAAAACATGCAAATCAAGAGTCAACACATAATACCAATGTTTTTATGTGGAAAACCCTAAAACAAGGAAAAACCATGGTGAGGATTAGCTCACAATATAATATGCTCATTACAAAAAGATATTACAATATTATTTTAGGGCTTCAACCCAAGGAAGCTACTACTCCCTGATTTACAACTTTGATTTAGGGTATAACCCAAGGAAGCTACTACCCTCTGAATTCTTAGCTCACTGCTATTACAATGATAATATAGATATGAGAACTACTATGGAGAACACATTTGTTCTATTTTGATGGTGTAGTTTGCTATTCTTGCTCAATACATATCTTCAAACTAATTTTGCACATTTCATATCTTCTTCTTCTTTTCTATGTTCACATTCACCTCAATTACCTTTCAAATGAATTATATCTTCTATATATATCCTCCGCAAAATCTTGAAACATTGATTAGGTCAAAATCCAGAACAATATTGAATGTAGCATGTAGCTAGTCAACAGTCGGCCACAACATATGCAAAATGATAATAAACCTATTGTGGACCTTAGGGCTTTGTGAAGAACATCAGGACACACCTTTCCGCATCTTTCAGACTTGGAGAAACTAGATAGGAGCCTTTGCATGCATTAGGTACTTAACCAGTTAGCTCATACTTCTTAACACTATTGACTATTCATCTTTAAACTACCGGGGACAAGCCAAAACCTTAATGTAGACTAAGGATTCAATCGTGCAAGAGCTCAATAAAAATCATACACCTTACCAGAGAAGTATCATACCAAACTATGCATCCATAAGACAAGAAATGTATCAGTTTGTAGAGAATAGAGTCTTCCAGACCTTATGTAATACTTCACAACCTAAAATATGACGTTGCTATTGCAAGTATGTGCCTAATTGGTGTTGTCATTGATGTCAACATATATCTGTGTTGTCATTAGTGTCAACTATGATCTTATTTTGTTGCTTGCTTGTAATAAGTGAGATGCTTTGTATTTACTTATGTAAGTGATCTTGATGTTGAGTATATTGAGAAAATTAGCTCCTCCAGTAGAAACAGTTAGTTGCAGTGGAAACAATGTATTGCATACATAAGAACAATCCAGAAGATTGCTCCACATTTCCTATAGGATGAATATCTTTGTTTGCAGATTGGAAGTTATTTAGAAGTCTGTCTAAAGATGTTATATGCCAAGTTTGAGCCTCTGGTATGAATATTTGAGTGAGTTATGTTCACCAAAGTGAAAATTACTTTTTCTGTATGTTTGGTGGTGACAGGGAGAAAGTGTTATGGTCCGCATTCCTCCACATTGAAGTATTTTTATCTGTGGTTCTAGAGTTAAGTCTAAGATGATGTTAAGTGCCTTCAACTTCAATGGTTCGTGATTTGGTGCTCCACAAGTGATCTTTTCCTTATGATGGTAGTTG
Source organism: Cunninghamia lanceolata (assembly GCA_027924645.1). Classification (NCBI taxonomy): domain Eukaryota; kingdom Viridiplantae; phylum Streptophyta; class Pinopsida; order Cupressales; family Cupressaceae; genus Cunninghamia; species Cunninghamia lanceolata. Next base: position 3,174,060 of record BSBN01000378.1, on the reverse strand, counting down.
GTTGTGCTATTTATGTTCTTTGGTTTGAAGAATCTTCTTGACAAAGTGGTTAGAAGTTGTATGGTTGTTTCCTAATGATTTCAATGTGCTTGTGGATGTCTCCTGATCGTGTACCTACCCTTAGATTGGTCCATAAAGAGAAAGTTGGATCGTGAATGAAGAATGTTCTTAGAAGACCTAGTGTTCTCACCAGTCTTGTCTAAATTGGTTGATTTCACCAATTGCAGAGATGCCTTGAAGATTGTGGAAGCATGTCATGGAGTGCATTTGAGTCCCAACTAAGGCATGGTGTGATCAACATACATCTTTACATCTTTCCCTTAGCAAATTCCTGTATTAGGTCCAGACCTATTTCTATGTATGTTTTTGTAATGCTAACCTTGGAGATTGTTCCAACGGTTGATGAATGTATTGCCAACCTTGATGTACCTTCTAAGGTTGATGAATTGTATAAAGGCTTGTAATGAATTGCAAAAAAGTGGATAAGTGTGCGAAAATGAATAGATAAGTGTGAAGGTGTAAAAGAGGAGAGTATAGAAGTCATATTGTGCTTCAATGGAACTGAACCCAGGCATGGAATAGATGCTACTTAATCAGTTCACCATCTTTTGGCAGTGAACCACCCCTTGGTAGTGAGTTGTTCTTGGCAGTGAGCCATTCTTTGCAGTGAACAATTTGGGTAGTGAGCCTCTATTTTTTGCTATTGTTAGAACTCAGATATTTATGTGGGATAACACCCACCATGGTTTTTCCCTTTTAGGGTTTTCCACGTAAAAATTTGGTGTCTATTGTGTTGAATGTGTGATTGTGATTAAGTCTATAGTTTCATGCTTTCATGATTAAATATAATTATCAATAATTAAGTAGTTAATGGTTTGATATTCATATGAAGTTAAGTTTTTGTGACAACTGATTCACCCCCCCTCTCAGTTGTCATGTGCATTTCAACAATTGGTATCAGAGAGGGTTCCTCAGAAGAAAGCCTAACAACTTGAGGAAGATCCAGGATGTCTTTTAAAAAGGAAGCACCGTAGTTTGATGGGACAAATTATGCTCTATGGAAGGTACAAATGAAAAGCCATATCCTTTGTCTTGGTTATAAAGTGTGGAAAGTTGTAGAAACATAATACACCATACCTGAAAATGGTTTGACAACTGAAGATGAAATCAAAGAATATGAGTTGAATACAAAAGCTAGAGATGCCTTATTAAGTGCTTTGTCTGACATTGAGTTGATAAAAGTTATGGATCTAGAATTTGCAAATGGGGTTTGGGAAAAGTTGAAGAAACTGTATGAAGGAGATGATTCTGTAAAAGAAGCCAAGCTACAGGGCCTGAAAACAAAATATGAGAGTTTAAAGATGAATGAAGATGAAAACATTACAACCTTCATGCAAAGGGTTGATGAACTTGTCAATGGAATAAAAGGTATGGGAGGAACTATTGGTGATAAGGAAGTTGTGATGAAAATTCTTAGATCACTACCAAAGTCCTACAGTCACAAAGTAGCTACAATTGAAGAAGTAATGAATGTGAAAAATATTGATAGAGATCAATTACTTGGAAAGATTACATCCTTTGAGATGAGAGAGTTTGGTGATGCTCTGCCAAAACTTGAAACTGCTTTCAAATCCAGTACTTCAGAAAAGATCTCTAGAGATGAAAAACATAAGGTGGAACCTAATAATGACTTTGATGAAATTGAAGCTAACTTTGTTGACATATTACAAAGAGGTTCCAGTAAGTTCAAAGGAAAACTACCTTTCAAATGTTTTTCATGTGGTAAAGTAGGTCATTATGCTTCCAGATGTCCTAAAAGAATTGAAAGGAATAGCAAAAGATTTGAGAATAGGACTAGAGCTCCAAAGAAATGCTACTATGTTAGAGATTTTGATGATGAAGGTGTGACTGATGATGAATCTGATGATGCTAGTATTAGTGCAATTGAATTCTTGTTTATTGCTATTAAAGAAGAACCTGTGTCTACTAATCTTGCTAGCTGTGTGAAGGAAGAAAAACCAGTGGAAGAAAGTGCTTTGGCTGTTCAAGTTGAGAAAGATAAGGATGAATGGATTATTGATAGTGGATGCTCACATCACATGATCGGTGACAAAAGTAAGTTTGTAAGTTTGGAAAAATCTGATGGAGGACTGGTTAGGTTTGGAGACAACGCAGTTGGTAAGAATTGTGGAAAAGGATCTATTTCATTTGATGTAAACATAATACCGACAATGTCCTATATGTGAAAGGTTTGAAGCACAATCTTTTGAGTGTTGGTCAGATGTGTGACAAAGGTTATGATATGAGATTCAAAGACAAATGCAAGATCATGGAAAGCTTCGGAACTATGATTGCTACCGGTAAGAAGAGCAGAGGTAATATCTATCAATTAAGAGGAACTAATGATTACTATTTATTAGCCCAAGAAGATGAGAATTGGTTGTGGCATAGAAGGTTGTGTCATATAAATTTTGATAATCTGGTAAAGATAAGTTCAGGTCAGACTGTGAAAGATTTACCAAAACTTTTGAAACCCACCAATACTATTTGCAAGGAATGTTAGTTGGGGAAGCAAACAAGAACAAGTTTCAAGAGTAAAGAGCAATTTTCTACCGATTTGCTAGATCTAGTTCATATAGATCTATGTGGTCCTACAAGGATAAGAAGTCTACAAGGTGACAGGTACTTCATGTTGTTTATTGATGATTATTCTAGAACGACTTGGGTTACTTTCCTAATAGACAAATATAAAGCCCTAGAGAAGTTCAAATCCTTCAAGGCAATGGTTGAAAATGAAATAGAACTGAAAATCAAATGCTTGAGGTCTGATAGAGGAGGTGAGTTCACATCAAATGAATTCAACATTTTCTATGAAGAGAAAGGAATAAAGAGACAATTGTCTGCACCTAGGACTCCTCAGCAAAATGGAGTTGTGGAAAGGAAGAACATGACAGTTCAAGAGGTTGCTAGAACAATGATGAAGGAAGGAGGCTTACCGAAAGTTTTCTGGAAAGAAGCTATACATACTATTGTCTACATTAAAATAGAGTTCAAATGAAAGGTAATGGTACTAAAACCCCTATGAATTGTGGTATGGAAGAATTCCAACAGTAAGATATTTTAAAGTCTTTGGAAGCAAATGCTATATCAAAAGAGATGAAGACCTAGGGAAATTTGATGCAAGATGTGATGAAGGAATCTTCCTTGGATACTCTAGTAAGAGTAAGGTCTACTGGCACTACAACAAAAGGTTGAAAAAGATTGTTGAGAGTGCAAATGTGAAGGTTGATGAAGGAAAAAGAAGAACATCAGATCAAAGTGGCTATGAATCAGATGAACCTACTGCTATAACTTATGAAGAAAAAGTTGAACAAGAAGACAGTCAAGATGAAGAAGAAAAGGCTCCAAAAATTTCTGCTAAGACCCCCAGGTATTTAAAAATCAATCACTTTGAAGATCAAATTATTGGAGACAAAGAAAAAGGAGTACTAACAAGGAAAAGAGATATAGAAGAACAAGTGAATTATTGTTTGCTCTCTATAGTTGAACCAAAAACTGTGAATGAAGCCTGCAATGATGAAAATTGGGTAAAGGCAATGGAGGAAGAACTAATGTAGATAGAGAAGAATGAAACTTGGGAATTAGTTCCTAGACCTGTTGACAAAAATATTATTGGAACCAAATGGGTTTCCAGGAATAAGCTAAATGAAAATGGAGAAGTTGTAAGGAATAAAGCAAGGCTTGTGTGCAAAGGATATTCTCAAATTGAATGAATAGATTTTGAAGAGACTTTTGCTCTAGTAGCTTGGATTGAAGCAATCAGAATGTTTCTGGCATTTACAGCTCACAAAGATTTCAAAGTGTATCAGATGGAAGTGAAGTCTACATTTATGAATGGTGAGTTGGAAGAGGAAGTCTACATTGAGCAACTGGAAGGATTTCAACTATCAGATCAAGGTGATATGGTATGTAGGTTGAAGAAAGCATTGTATGGACTCAAGCAAGCTCCTAGGGCCTAGTATGTAGGGTTGGATAAGTACTTGTTGTAATTAGGATTCAGTAAAGGTACTGCTGATAGTAATATCTATTTCAAGATTAATGGTGATCAAATTTTGATTGTTGAAGTCTTTGTTGATGATATCATCTTTGGAGAAAATGAAGGTATGCGTATGAAATTTGCTGGTGAAATATAGAAAGAGTTTGAGATGTCTATGTTTGGTGAGATGAATTTCTTTCTGGGTTTACAAATCAATCAATCAAATAAAGGAATCTTCATATCTCAATCTAAGTATGTGAAAGAGTTGTTAAAGAAGTTTGGGATGGAAGACTCTAAACCGGTATGTACTCCCATGGTGATTGGTTGCAAATTGAGCAAAATTGATGAATCACCTAAAACTGATCAGAAAAAGTATAGATCCATGATTGGAGGATTGCTTTAAATCTAACTCAAACCAGACCTAATATTATTCATGTAGTTTGTCTTATTGCAAGATTTGAAGCAGATCTAAGAGAATCACATGTGATGGTAGTAAAGAGAATCTTGAGATATTTAAAAGGCACTCTAGATCATGGCTTATGGTATCGAAAGGATAATGATTTCACTCTTAGTGCTTATATAGATGCTGATTGGGCCGAAGATGTTGATGATAGGAAGAGTACAAGTGGAGGCACTTTCTTTTTAGGTAATAGATTGGTTTCATGGCTGAGCAAGAAACAAGATTCAATCTCTTTGTCAACTGCATAAGCATAATATATTGTAGTAGCATGTTCTTGTACTCAAGTGTTATGAATGAAGTAGACCTTGAAAAACATAAGAGTTGTGTATGAAGATCCAGTTGCAATCTTCTGTGACAATACAAGTGCTATAAATATTTCAAAGAATCTAGTGATGCATTAAAGAACAAAGCATATATCTATAAGGTATCACTTTCTGAGAGAAAAGGTGACAGAGAATGAAGTAAAGTTGGAATATGTGTCCACAAAGGATCAGATTGCAAATATCTTGACCAAACCTCTGCCTAAGGATACTTTTCAGTATCTCAGAGAAAAGTTAGGGGTCATTACCCCTCCTTCCCTAAACTAAGATGCATGGGACTGCATCAGTCCAGTGGTGCCCAAAGTCTCATTCCTTGATCTAGATTGATGTTTTGAGAGCTACTTCTCAGGGGGAGTAGCTAGATGTGTTGGTAACAGTTCAGTTGAATCAGAGAAGCAGAATGCAAGTATGTGTCCTTTGCCATTGATGTCAAAGGGGGAGAGAAATCATGTGAAAAAATTAGGGGGAGAAAGAATGCAGATGTATAAAGAGAAAGGGAGAGAATCTTGTCTTGATGCTCTTTTCAATTTTTCACATCATATGTTGCCATCAATGACAAAGGGTGAGATTGTTGCAAGTATGTGCCTAATTGGTGTTGTCATTGATGTCAACATATCTCTATGTTGTCATTGGTGTCAACTGTGCTCTTATTTTGTTTCTTGCTTGTAATAAGTGAGATGCTTTGTATTTACTTATGCAAGTGATCTTGATGTTGAGGATATTGAGAAAATTAGCTCCTCCGGTAGAAATAGTGAGTTGTAGTGGAAACAATGTATTGCATACAGAAGAATAGTCCAGAAGATTGCTCCACATTTCTTGTAGGATGAATATCTTTGTCCGCAGATTGGAAGTTATTTAGAAGTCTATCTGAAGATGTTATATTCCAAGTTTGAGCCTCCGGTATGAAGATTTGAGTGAGTTATGTTCACTAGAGTGAAAACTACTTTTCCTACATGTTTGGTGGTGACAAGGAGAAAGTGTTATGCTCCGCATTCCTCCGCATTGAAGTATTTCTATATGTGGTTCTAGAGTTAAGTCTAAGATGATGTTAAGTGCCTTCAACTTCAATGGTTCATGATTTGGTAGTCCGCAAGCAACCTTTTCCTTATGATAGTAGTTGGCTGTGCTGTTTATGTGCTCCAGTTTGAAGAATCTTCTTGACAGAGTGGTTAGAAGTTGTGTGGTTGTTTCTTGATGATTCTAATGTGCTAGTGGATGTCTCCTGATCATGTACCTACCCTTGGATTGGTCCACAAAGAGAAAGTTGGATCATGAATGAAGAATGTTCTTAGAAGACCTAGTTTTCTCACCAGTCTTGGCTGCTTGGTTGATTTCACTAATTGTGTAGATGCCTTAAAAATTGTGGAAGCATGTCATGGCATGAAGAATTACATTTGAGACCTAGCTAAGGTGTGGCATGATCAACATACATCTTTACATCCTTACCTTAGCAAATTTCTCTATTAGGTCCAGACCTATTTCTATGTATGTTTTTATAATGCTGACCTTGGAGATTGTTCTAATGGTTGATGAATGTATTGCCAACCTTGATGTACATTCCAAGGTTGATGACTTGTATAAAGACTTGTAATAAATTGCAAAAAAGTTGATAAGTGTGTGAAAATGAATAGATAAGTGCAAAGGTGTAAAAGAGTAGAGCAGAGAAGTTATATTGTGCTTCAATGTAACTGAACCCAGGTATGGAGTAGATGCTACTTAATCAGTTCACCATCTTTTAGCAGTGAGCCACCCCTTGGCAGTGAGTTGACATTCTTGGTAGTGAGCCATTCTTTGCAATGAACAATTTGGGTAGTGAGTCCTATATGCGGTGAGCCTCTATTTTTTAGTATTGTTATAACTCATATTTTTGTGGGATAACACCCACCATGGTTTTTCCCTTTTAGGGTTTTCCATGTAAAAAATTGTTCTCTACTGTGTTGAATGTGTGATTTTGATTAAGTCTATGGTTTCATTCTTTCATGATTAAATCTAATTATTAATAATTAAGTAGTTGATGGTTCGATGTTCATATGAAGTTAAGTTTTTGTGACAACTAATTCACCCTCCCTCTCAGTTGTCTTGTGCATTTCAATAGTTGTGGTGAAGTGTAGGGTCTGAAATCTTTTGGGAATGGTCAAAGATATCAATGGATGTTGCTCACTAGATCCACACACCTTTATCTAGAGTTTCTAGAGGACTTCAAGAATGACTTAGGTTCTTAGAGTTCTAGAAGACAATTGTACTTACAACTTTGCTTACAGCTATGACATTTTGATGTGGTACCAGAAAATGAGAATTATCTATATGCAGATCATATCTAATGTGTTTTGGACCATATACCATCTCCGCACAAGTTTTGATAATAGATTTATATATGTTTCATCTTTTGAAGAACTTAACTTGTATATTTAGGCTCTGAAATATAGTGTGATGCCTCTGTCACTTGAGCAATGTCTCTGTGGACCACTAGAACACTTAAAACTTCATCATAGCATATAACATATTGATCTTTGTCATTCCTTAAAGCCACATGAAAAATAGATCTCTTTTGGGGGAATGCGGAGCATTCCATTGTTTCCCTATTACTTCTCTCCTCTATCTCAGTGATGGTTGATGAACTATCCTTTTTAACTTTTCATGTTGAAAGAACGAGAGACTAAAACCTTGGACATAACATTTCAATACATGTCAGAAACTATCATTAGAACTGCATGGACAACTCTCTCTTTTCAGAGAAGTGTAGACCAATTCAAGTTGACTCTGCCTTAGGTTTTACATTGAGAATGCCTTTGGACACTTTTCTACTTCTTGCCCTTGAGTACGGTGCTCCCAACTGATGAGATATGTCTGTATATATGCAGGAATCATGCAAAGATATGAGTTTTTACCTCTGCATCATGTTCAAGCCCAAAACTAATCCATACTTAGACCATTTTCTCTTCTCCCAAATTGATTTGCCTTGACCATATTGACTCTTCCTTTGTACAAGTTTGTCTATGCATTTCCATCTATTATGTTGACATCAATGTATACTATGTTGACATCAATGACAACACATATTGCCAACACTAATTGGCTAGGACTCTAGTGCCCAATGCTAGTGTCTTGCCAGTTGGGTCCTAAAAGGATTTGAATTAAAATATGTCGACCTTGTTTTCCTTGGGTGATACACCTTGTTAGCCACAACTCAATTGGCCCCTCGATAAGTACTTGGGATTCATATGTAAACAACTCTCTCTCTCTCTCATTTACACACATGTAACTTGTCTCTAACAAGTTCTCTCTTTCTCTCTATCTATCTTTCTACAAGCTCTCTATTTGTGAAGAACTGATATGTGTACTATCTCTTCTTGCAAGTATGTAAGGATTCTAATGCTTACTTCTCCATCAACTCCTTGAGGAGATGTGTGATGTGACATCAAGCAAACTAAGGCTTCCATGCTCATGGTAACTCCATTTCATTTATAATAGTCCTTTATCATTTGGTTTTTCCTCTGCTCATCACGAGCATGCACTCTCTATCATCATCGTTTGTTGTTTTAGAGGTGGGAACACCATTCATGGGGTTTGACTTAGGCAAGCCCATAAACAACACTAAATACTTTTTCTATCTTCATGTGTGCAGATTGGGACTGGAAATTGCAGACAACAACGATCGACGAAAAGACTAAAGATACAGACACATGGATCTCTGCACATAATTTTACCAGAGCTAAACTCTAAGGACACTAGCACCTAGCACTAGGGTCCTCCCAGATCTATCCATGCTTCTAGTGACAAGCTTTGACATCCTTGCTGTACTCTACTCTACTACAGTTTTCTGGGTTTTCAACCCTATCAAGTCTATTACTCTAGTTTTCATCTATTTGGTCACTTAAAACCATAGATCTTGCCATTATAAAAATCAATCTCCACTATTAAAACAAAATAACAAAGTCCAAATAGCTTGGTTCTCCTTTGAGGACTGTAGTGAAGCATAGAAGTCTTCATCAACTTGTGTTCTAATGTTTGATAGAAAAGATTAATGTAGTTAGTTTATAATTAATTAGTCTCTCTTTTCCTATCTTACATTTTGGTGAACCCGACGCATCTTACATTTGTACAAACTTCTTTGCTATGTTTAATTAGTTGATTAATTGATTATACACTTCTATTACATCTTTAGTTTAAAAAGCAAAAATATATACACTTCTATTGCATATATTATTTGGTGCATTTATAAAAAAATTCTCCTTCTATTTTTCTAAATCAACATGTTCTCTTCTTTCTTTACATCACTTTCCAACTTTTCTCAAAAGGCTTGTGAGAGAGATGTCCCATTTCAAGCATGTGATGGTGACTTAGCTCTTCCTAGGTCATTCTATTCTTTTGAACCCTCTCCTAAAATTCCTCCTACTTGTGAGGATATTTTGGTGCATGAGGATGAAATCATTGACACATTTCTCAACATCACTTCACCTTATCTTTATTTGGATGCTCTCTCTTCTAGAGATGAGGCATTAGTAGAAGTTGAGAATTCTATAGTCCATGATGATTCCATGTCTCATCCTATTGATCTTCCTCCTTTGATTGCATGTTCAAGACCCTTGGACATCACTAAGGATGTGGAGACCTCTCTTTTTCCCCCTTTGGTTACATGTTCAAGCTCTTTGAACATCACTAATGATGTTTATTAAAAACAAGTCAACACAATTTACATTTCTAGTTCCCAAAAAGAACCTATGAAACCAAAAATTGTTGTGTACCTTCATTCTGACATTCCGTAACCACAATCTAATCCTATTTTAACTATTCAAGGTGTTTCAAACCCACCTCGACCTCCTAGTTAAATTCTTAACTTTGAAAAACAACTTACTAAAAATAAGCAACTTGTTCAAAATGTGTTGCAACAACCTAGTTACCCCGCGGTTTATCACACATACAACACTTGTAACAACAAACAAATAAAAAAAACAACATTTGTTCTAGCTTCTCTTCCACCATCTCAACCTTTTCTTCCTCCAAAACCTCATCTTTCTCAACATACTAGCAAAGAATACGATCTTGTCGATCAGCTTCACACTACTCTGGATAAGATCTCACTCTGGGAATTGATACAAACTACACCTAAATACCATGGAATGCTCTAAGAGGATCTATAGAAGATAGTTGTTCATAGAAACCCTGTTAGATTATATGCATGTGACAAATTTAGATATCATCTTTAATCAAAATGAGTTACCTTCTCTCAAAATTCATCATCAATAGAATTGGAATAAAGTGTACTATGATTGATAATGGATCAGGTCTTAATGTTTTTGGCATTAACTTGTTACATAAGATAGACATAGATACTTCTCTTATCAAGCATGATACTCTTAATATCTTTGGCTTCGATAATGTTGGTAGACAATCACTAGGCACAATCACACTACCTATTGAGGTAGGACTTATGACTTTATCTACGCTTATTCATGTCATGCCTAATACTCTTTCATATAATCTTCTTCTTGGTAGACCATGTATTTGTGCCATGGGGGAAGTCTCGTCTACTCTTCATCATACTGTTATGTCGTAAAATGTCCACCTAGGAATTTTACCTCCTAAGTTTAGCTCTTGGGTCCCTTATTTTGCATCTTGCATGTTCATTTTAACTCCCGATGAAGAATCCTTGAAAACCCATGTCAAATGGGGCTAAGGGGACCTTACTAAGCTAAATCTTGCCTTGAAAAAGGGGCCCATGGCTTGGGCACTCATGCCCTAGTCTTGCCTTATTTGGTCGAGACCTAAATTTTAAATGTCAGTTATGTGACTGTTAAAAGGTTCCGTTGCCGACATCTTAAGTTTGAATTATGAAATTTGTAGTGAGAATGCATATATAAGCATATTTAGGGATTCATTTGAAAACTAGAAGATGATTATGAACTTTTGGCAAACTTATGATTTTAGAGCATTCAAGATATTCATTGTTGTAGAGTAGAATATTGTTATTGTGTTTGTGATTGTAGATTTAGCTTCATCTTCTCATGTATTAAAGAATTTTTCATCTACATACGAGATACATCTCTAAGGTGATATCTATTTGTGTTTTCAATAATTTATCAACTTGTTTTGCCTCTCACTAGTAGAAAAACATAAATAAATGACTAAAAAAACTACCAAAAATTGGTCATGTGATCAGTAGTTTGGTCACGTGACCATTGGTAGTTTATTGCCGATCATTTATCTCATGACAAAATTTATGACTAAACAAATTTTAGTCATTAATTTGGTAGTATATTTAGTCATCAATTTGGTAGTATATTTAGTCACGTGACCATTGGTAGTTTATTGCCAATCATTTATCTCGTGACCAAATTTATGACTAAACAAATTTTAGTCATTAATTTGGTAGTATATTTAGTCATTAATTTGGTAGTATATTTAGTCATCAATTTGGTAGTATATTTGGTAATTTGGTAGTATATTTAGTCATCAATTTAGTAGTATATTTAGTCATTGTAATCATTTAGCCATTGATTGTTGTTAACTGGTCATTTATTTAGTCATGGTAGTCATTTTTATTTATTGGTTTCCATTAATTGGTAGTAAATTTAGTCACGATATGAATAATTTATTAAATACCATAAATTTTATAATGCAGAAAAAACATACTATTAAATTTGAATTAAAACATAAAAGCAAATAAATTTGGAAAATTATATATTTTATGATGTTGCCAAGTAAAGATTGATAAATTTGAGCCAACACTTTCTATTTGAGAATCAACCAATAAGAAAATGAAACAAGACAAAGCAAAGTGGCAATAAATATTTTTTTGTATTGGAACAATGCAGGAAAAGAATTAAAAATAATAAAAAAGCAACACAAGGCTACCATAAGAAAAAACTAGTTCAGCTCTATCATGTACAACAAACTACAAGGACTGGTTGAAGAAAAAACTAATTTAACAACCACATTAGATACAATAGCAAAACAATGGAAAGGCAGGTTGGACCGATGAAGCCCTTCACATCTTTTGACACTTAGAAAAGAGATGTTGCCACTGAGCATTCCATGAGACATCATTTCTTTTGGCATTATGTTAAGCAGTTCAGGTGCTTTGACTATAGCCTTAGTGCATTCTATATTCTTCTTCACACAATCCATTGAGGTGTTAACAATCTAAACTAAAATTATGGCAACACGAATAACTTGCTGAGGCAGTTAACAATAATAACAAGTACCAAAGTTACAGCATGTTTTTTGACAAGATTCAAAAAATATAAACAATAAAATCTAAAATGAAACCATGTTAACATTTCAAATTCAAGAATTGAATTCTTAATATATTACTGAGTGTTGAAATATTTTCACAAAACTTATGGAAGAGCCCAAACAATTTTAGATGCAATGCAATTGTCTTTTGGCTCACAAGTTTGTAGAAAAGAATCACTTGTTGTGGAGGCAAGCAAGAACGGTGTAACCTCAAACTGCAAAAAAAACACATATTAAAGTATTAGCTCATTAATAACATAAATTTCTTGAAGAGCATTGAAAAACTTTTAGTTGGTTTAGGTCATGTAAAAGTTGTCTATATCATAGGTTAAGAGTATATAAAAAACTGAACTACTGTAATATATTCATTTATAGATAAAAATTATGAAGCATAGACAAGGCCCTAGTAGACATGTATGCAAAATGTGGAAGTATAGACAAGGCCCATGAACTGTTTGACAAAATGCCTCAAAGAAATGTGGTCTCATGGAATGCCAAGATTGCAAGATACACACAAAATGGATTTTTTGAAAAGGCCTTAGAAACTTTCAAGCAAATGCAATTGGCAGGTGTAAAGCCAAATTCCACAACCTTTGTCAGCATCCTCCCTACCTGTGCCAAAATGGGAGCTTTGGAATAGGGTATGAACATCCATAAAAGCATTAAGGATAGAAGACTTTTGTCAGATGTTGTAGTTACAACTTCCTTGGTAGACATGTATGCAAAATGTGGAAGCATAGATAAGGCATGCGAATTGTTTGACATAATGCCTCAAAGAAATGTGTTCTTGTGGACTGCAATGATTTCTAGATATGTACAAAATGGATTTTTTGAAAAGGCTTTAGAAACTTTCAAGAAAATGCAATTGGAAGGTGTAAATCCAAATTCCACAACCTTTGCTAGCATCCTCCCCGCCTATGCAAAAATGGGAGCTTTGGAACAGGGTATGGACATCCATCAAATCATAAAGGATAAAGGAATTCTGTCAGATGTTGTAGTTACAACTGCCCTAGTATACATGTATGAAAAATGTGGAAGCACAAAGAAGGCACGTGAACTATTTGAAAAAATGCTTGAAAGAAATGTGGTCTCGTGGAATGCCATGATTGTAGGATATGGACAAAATGAATTTTTTGAAAAGGCTTTAGAAACTTTCAAGCAAACACAATTGGTAGGTCTAAAGTCAAATTCCACAACCTTTGCCAACATCATCCCTACCTGTGCCAAAATGGGAGCTTTGGAACATGGTATGGACATCCATCAAAGCATAATGGAAGGGGTATTTTTATCAGAAATTATAGTTGGAAATGCTCTGGTAGACATGTATGTAAAATGTGGAAGTATAGACAAGGCACGTGACTTGTTTGATAAAATGCCTCAAAGAAATGTGGTCTCATGGAATGCCATGATTACAGGATATGCACAAAATGGATTTTACAAGGATGCTCTCAAAATCTTTGAATTAATGAAGCACTCTGGATCATATCCTAACATTGTAAGCTTTGCTTGTGTTCTATGTGCATGCAACTATTCAGGTTTAGTGGATGAGGGTTGTACATACCTCAATCACATGAGTAACCCTTATTGCATTACTCCTACAGTCGATGATTATGTGTGCATGGTTGATCTTCTTTCTCGTGTTGGCTATCTTGAGGACAACCTAAACTTTATCATTAAGATGCTAGTTAAACCCGTGGTGGTTGTGTGGATGTGTTTTCTTGGTGCCTGTAAATCACATATGAATATAGTCTGAGCATTTACAACAATGCTACTTTTTGATTTGGATCCTAAAAATGCTACAACTTATGTTCTTCTCTCAAACATATATGTAGAAGTGGACAGCTATGGTGAGCTTCAAATGGTAAGGAGATTGATGAAAGATAGAGGAATTAAAAAGAACCCTGGATGTAGTTAGATTGAAGGCCATAAAATGGTACATGCTTTTCCTATAGGAGACAGATCACATCCACAGACACAGCATATCTATGCAAAGTTGGAGCAATTGGCTTGGGACATGAAGGCAACATGGTATTTTCTAGATGCAAGACATTTACTTAATGAAGGGTACACAAAAATAAATGGGCTTGTAATCCTCAAATAAATGTGATCTCATGGACTACACAATGATTGCGGGATTTGCACCAAATGGCTTGTTGAGAAGGCTTTAGAAACTTTTAAGCAAATGCAATTGGCAGGTGCAAACCAATCTCCACAACCTTTTCCAACATCCTTGCTCCTTGTTGCCAATATACATCTTTTGAATAGGATATGGACATCCATCAAATCATAATGCATAGAGGAATCTTGTTAGATGTAGTTACAACTGCACTGGTAGACATGTATGCAAGATGTGGAAGCCTAGACAAGGCATATGAACTATTTAATGCAATACTTCAAAGTGATGTCATCTCATGGAATGTGATGATTGCTGGATATGCACAAAGTAGTTTTGTTGAAAAGGCTTCAGAAACTTTCAAGAAAATAATTACATGTAATTACAAACACTATTAAATTGAACCCAAAGAGCTAGGAACTAAGAAAAACATAGAAGAGTGAGCCATTGAATTTTTAGAAGTGGTATTTGCCCTTCTACAATGCATGAATGACATTAAAGGTCAAACTAATTCAATTGCCATTAGCAGTCAGCATGTTACCTTTATTTTGGATTGTGTGAATTGAGATCTAGAGATGCAAAGGCTAAGGTGAAAGTGAAGGATTCTACATATTGGTGGACAGTATGATTTGCAGTGAATAGAAGAAACCCCTCTATTTTAGAAACACATGAACAATGGGCTGCTACTAGAAACATCTCAGAAATGCCCTAGACAGATGCATTCCTTGGTCCCCACTTGATTTATCCTTTTTAAACTAAGGGTAGATAAATCCAATTGAGTGCTATATCCTTACGACCTATGATTTAGACTTAAGTCGTCATAGTGAATGAATTATAAAATATTAAGAAAAAATGTAAGCAATTTTGACTTTCTTTTTAAACAATAAAATAGAGATTTAAACTATGAATTCCAACATATTTAGTAAAATTATGGTAATGGTTTTTCCATTGACAACTATTAAACATGGAACAAAGGTTAACACAACCAATAA
The DNA here is from genome assembly GCA_027924645.1 of Cunninghamia lanceolata. Taxonomy (NCBI): domain Eukaryota; kingdom Viridiplantae; phylum Streptophyta; class Pinopsida; order Cupressales; family Cupressaceae; genus Cunninghamia; species Cunninghamia lanceolata. The sequence continues at coordinate 3,158,903 of BSBN01000378.1, read as the reverse complement.
AGGTAAACTAAGCCCAAATAATAAAAACTCCTAAAGCCTGGCTTCTCAAGGACAACACGGTTAAGTGTTCTTAGAATCACAACTCTCAGCTAAAGAGCATGACATATTATAGTCTACACCCTGCTATTGCAGTGTGTAGACAATAGACAATATGGAAATTAAAAATAGTAGACCGTTAAGGAAGTAGACTGTTTCATCAAGTATACCTAACTTGCACAGTCATGAAATGTGGCTCATGTTTTCAATAATTACAATGCTTTCTTAGTTCATCCTAACATACATAAAACTTTTCTAGACCACCATCATTCCCAAAAATTTCTACATACCAATGGATCAAGTAAGTAATTAGCAAGTAACAATGGATTGCTTTGTCATTCATTACCTACATTGTTCATGAAATCATCAACACACCAACCTGCAAAGCATTTTTCATGTCTTCATGTGCTCCATTACTATGAGGAACTTGAGCCACCACATAAGTGGGATCTACATACAAGAACCAAAAATGTTTTCATGATTAGAGACACAATGCCAAACACAATGCACAAGCAATAAAATAACCAATTTAACTAAGACAATATAGATAACTTGGCATAAAATGATTCATTGCTTTCTACCCAATTAAGAGCAAACATTGATTATTTGATTTGAAATTGATGAATTTTAGCAAAACCCAAATAGCAAAAAATACAAAAATATTTTGAGTTGCATCAATACTTCATTCTATGGACACCCATATGGTCCCCTCCTATAGCTATGGAGGATATGCATCCAACAATATAATATGAAGGGAAAAACCTGAAACATGTACTTTTGGCTAACTTCTTGCTTTAACTGAGATTGTAGATTTGTATCAGAAGCTAATCTAAATTTTGAATATGATAAACTTTTTCAAATGTAATTAAATTCAACTCCTAGATTTGTTACTAAGAAGATTTGCCAAATGACTCTATTAGGAACACCTAACATGCTAGATGAACTTACAGGCTAATAATGGCAATGTCACATATATTCTTTCAAGTAGGATTATCCATTTTTGATGCATGCGAGCTTAGCCATCCAGTTGGTTCCAAATAGAAATTGGAAAGTTAATGCAAGTGGGAAAACTATAACATTTTTATTGAATTCCCCTAGTGTGTGTTGAACAGGGCATCAACCCCAACAAATTTTAATATACTATCTCAGAAGCACTACAAAAAGCCTAGTTGTTAAATATGGTAAAGTAATTAAAGTTGTTCAGATGTTCATGAAGAATGCTTCCAGTATCACATAAACTGATTGGAATAAAACTTGTTCCCTAGCAATAAAATAGAATCTTTCTTAATGAAAAATACTCTCTTTTGTCAACAGGTGTTACATTGAACACAAATCTCAGAAAATCATTAGTCAATCTCTTCCTTTCATAGGATAGTGCCATAAGACAAGAATGGGGAGAGTTTCAATCTTTCCTTTACAACTATGACTATCATTCTATTATCTATTCACATACGAGATTTTTCTTCTCAGCGTTTAGGAAAGAGGAACCCAACAAATGTAAGGTCTTTCCTTCCACGCATGTTATCTATACTCTTTTTTGTGATATAATTCAAAACTAGAAAAACCTAGTGTTTATCTAAGTTTTGGGAACAGGTAAATGGGTTTTGGGGATGGATAATTTTATTCTAGAATTTAGGGACGATTGGGGGACAATTACTAAAATAATATTTGAATTTGTAAAATATAAATAAATTAAAAATAAGATAAAAATAACTTAGGCAAACTAAAAGAAGCTGAAATTTTCAAAACATTAACATTTAAATATATCTACTAAAAAATGAACACGAGCCTATATAATGTCAATCTGAAATATATTCAGTTATGGTGCTGGTGAATTTAACTTGTTTGATGTAAGTTTCTCTAGTCTTGTAGACAAATTGAAGACACCATTTAGCAAAAATTAAGTTTGAATTGTCTAATTTATTTCCTCTAGAAAGCCTAGAATAAGAATCTCTTCTTGACACTTGTGTACAACAAAATGGACAAAATATTATATGCACAAAATGGATTTGTTGAAAAGGCTTTATAAAATTTCATGCAAATGAAATTGGCGGGTGTAAAGCCAGATTCCACAACCTTTGTCATCATCCTCTCTACCTATATCAAAATGGTAAGCTTTGGAACAGGGTATGGGTATCCATCAAGGCATAATAGAAGGCAGATTTTTGTCAAATATTATAGTTGGAAATGCTCTGATAGACATATATGAAAAATGTGGAAGCACAGACAAGGCACACAAACTGTTTGATAGAATGCCTCAAAGAGATGTCATCTCATGGAATGCAATGATTGCAGGATTACACAAAATGGATTTGTTGAATAGGCTTTAGAAACTTTCAAGCAAATGCAATTGTCAACTGTAAATTCAAATTCTGCAACCTTTGCCAGCATCCTCCCTGCTTGTGTCCAAATGGGAGCTTTGGAATAGGGTATGGACATCCTTCAAAGCATAATGGTAGGGGGATTCTTGTGAGATATTATAGATTGAAATGCTCTCATAGACATGTATGCAAAATATGGAATCATAGACAAAAAACATGAACTGTTTGACAGAATTCCTCAAAGAGATGCCATCTCATGGAATGCAATGATTGCAGGATATGCACAAAATGGATTTTGCAAGGATGCTCTCAAAATCTTTGAATTAATTGAGCACTCTAAAACATATCCTAACATAGTAAGCTTTGCTTGTATTCTGGGTGCATGCAACCATGCAGGTTTAGTGGATTAGAGTTGTACATACTTCAATCACATTTGTAACCCTTATTGCATTACACCTACAGTTGATCATTATGTGTGCATGGTTGACCTCCTTGCCCGTGCTAGCTATCTTGAAGACACCCTAAACATTATCATTGAGATACCTGTTAAATTTGTGTTGGTTGTATGGAGGTATTTTCTTGGTTCCTGTAGATCACATATGAATATAGGCTTAGGAGTATTTACAACAACACTACTTTTTGATTTGGATCCTAAAAATGCTACACAATTTATGTTCTCTCAAACATCTATCTAGAAGTGGGCAGGTGTGGTGAGGTAAGGAGATTGATGAAAGATAGAGGAATTAAAAAAATCCCTTGATGCAGTTGGATTGAAGGGCATAAAATGGTACATCCAATATTTTTGACTATCAAGGCTAGTCTTGATCATTTAAGTGAATTGCTGCCTACTATATATAGTTGAATTTTCAATCCATAGACACATGGGATATGGTTGCTAGACTAGGGACGGATGTAGAATTATATGAATAAGGGCACAACTTTATTACATTTTACTATAGTCATCAGGAACTCAAACAAGATTAGCTCAAGTGGTATTAGCATGTTGGCTTTCAAAAAGACTGCCCATGTTCATAACCCAAGAGACATAACAAAGCGCTAAATTGAGTTAAAAAATGTCAATCCCATATAGTGGGAGAATCATACCCCAACAAACAAGGCCAAGTAACAAAAGAGATGCCACATAAATGGGAATTCCCCCCGTGAAAGAGAACTTTACTAAATCAAAAACATGTATAGCCCACTAGGAGCCCCTAAGAACAAGTTTCCCGATTTCAATGTTCAACTACTACAACAAACATAATGTTCTAGGGCCACATAGGCTAAAGCAGAAAGTAAAACAAATTCTCTCTTTTGTCACACCCGATCATTGAAACAAACATGTTAAGAGGATCAAATTGGCAAGGCCCCAAACCCCAAACTTGATTTTGCCCCATTTCACTGCAGGAAGGATCCACATCGCATCTACCCTAATAAGCTAAATTCACCATGTAAACCAAATTACACAAACAATTCTGACAAAACCAAATGTAGAAATGATTTAAATCCCCCCAAACCCATAGTGAAAACCTGGTTCACAAAATTTTCAATGAATTCAACCACACAAACATAAACTTAGAAGAAATCCATTTAAAACCCTAAATACATAGAAACCATTGCTAGCCATTACAAAAGCATAATAGTTTATTAGGATTGCAAGAAATCTACCAGAAAGACTTGAACATGACTTCTTTTGAAAAGAGTTTGCAGAGGCACCCAATGACCTTTACAATTTGCTCACCCACCTGCTGCACTACGATGAACTGTGGCAACAAGGGCCTCATCCATAGCAAGAGTGAAACATCTTGATCAAATGACTACAATTTCTCAATCTCGTAGATTGTTGGCAAGGAAAATGGCCAGGAAGCAAACCATCATGGATTAGTTGCAGACATGAAACAAAATAGCCTTTTCGAGTTAGGATTTACCTTGTTTTCAAGATGGGCGCCAAAATTTTAATTAAATTTTAATAATTTTACTTTTGGCGCCCATCGTTAACATTTTGTAGGTTAGAAACGAAAAGCCTCCATATTATTAAATATAATATAATATAATATTATATTATAATATAATATAAATATTATGTAATATTATAATATATATTATAATATCGTTTGATAAAGGGCTAGATCTTTAGGCAGACATGAGATGTCACATGGAGGGGTAGAGATAGCCCGTAGACATTTTATGTGGGCCGGATCTATTTTTCAATAGTCAGAAAGTGCGATTGAAGGCCTTAGCAGATGTTGGCAAGGTGGCAAGTAATGATGTTTTTGGCAGGTCGGGGATGGATAGTCACTTCCTTGAGGCCTGTGGATCATTAATGGGCATGTTGTGTTGTGGCTAGTGCATTGAGATAGATTGAAGAGCCAAGATAATCCAGCTCTGCTTGTGGGAAACATTTGAACTTTCTCTCCCTTTATTCCTTTGGTCTAAGCGGACATTTATTGCCTTGCTTTGTATTGTCTTTGAATTCATGGATTATGATCAAATTGGAAAGAAAAAATAATATAGTAATAGTTATTTATTTAGTCATTTTTATTTGTCTGACTAATTATTTCGTTGTGTTTTTTTCCCGATGACCAAATTAGTCATTTATTTGGTCATATATTTAGTCATTTCAACCGATGACCAAATTAGTCATTTCAACCGATGACCAAATTAGTCATTTATAGCTCTGTTGCAAAAAAATTTGGTCATGTGACTAAAAGTTTGGTCACGTGACAAAGTTTTAGTCACTTGGTCATTTATTTGCCATATTTCTATTAGTGTCTATCTTGCAAGGATACACAATCTTTTATCTAACAACGGTGTTTGGAAGACTTGAATGTCCTTTTAGGACTTGACTGAGGCAAGCTCCTAAACACCACAATCTCCTACCACACTCCTTGTGATTGCAGGTGACAGGTATCATATCTAATAGAGTGGAGTTGCAGGAAATAGTGAGAAAGTGTGTGGATTCCAGATCTCTGAAGAAAAGCACTGCTTGGGCTTGGGTGCCTTACACCAAAGCCCTCCAGATCTCTGATACAAAAATCTTTGGGACAGCAAAAACAAGTTACAGACATCTTTTGGGATTATTAATAGAAAACTACACATTGGGCTTGGGCGTCTACTCTTTAGCCCCCAACCTTTTTGCATCCAAAATCTTGAAACCTGGTATGTATCTACTCTGAATTTTATATCTCTGTCTATGAGCATTTGTCATGATTTGTCTATTTGCTTATGATTTTGCATAATTAGGCTTAATCAAACATATTAATCAACAAATTCCAAGTTTCCACATTGTTACAAGTGACCATCAACCTGTAGGTGAATCCTCTTGCAAAAGTTGTGATTCAACTTGGTTTTATGTCCTTGAATGTTTGTAGTGAAAGGAGGATCTAACTATAAAACCCTCTTCCCTCTTTTCCGATTAAACATTTTGGTGAACCCATGTTTTTATTGAATTTTGCACCTTGCTGAGTGTTGTAATCCAGATTTACATTCATTCATATTATTACATTTGAAAATCTACAAAAAAAATGAAAAATTTGAAAAAAATTGGCATCCTAGGCTTGCATTTTTGACATAGTTTGCATCAATTTCATTTAATTTTTGATTTTTACATCAAATCTGATATAAATTACAGTAGTACATAATTAAACAATCATTGGCATTGCATTTTCATGCTTAAATTGTTAAAAACTGCTTGAAATTATGTATTTTTCATATAACCTAGTTTATGCAATAGCTAGGGTTTGTGGTTAAAATCTTGTTTCAGATTTTACTTCTCTTTTAAACACTCTTTCAAATCTGATTTTGGACTATAGTGTTTCATCATAGTGTACTTTTGCATTTAGATTTCACAATTAGGGTTTAAAATCCTTGCATTTTCACTAGATTTTTACTTATCTTGCATCTAGATTTGCATCATAGTTGTGTTGTGAAGGATATTGCTGCATTATTGGACTAATAATAAGCATTTAATTTGCTTCCCCTCTTTAAATCCCTCACAACACTTCTTCTTTTAGTTATTTGCATTGAAATATTGTGGAAAAAGTGAACATTTTAGGTGTATTTTAATAAGCATATCTTGTTCCTTGGGATGGTTGTATGCTTGTGCATGAGTTGTATAACCCGCTGCCCTATTAGAAACATCCCTCTAAGAATAAGTATCAGATTAATGGGTTCTATTGCTCTTGATAATACTATTGTACCAACAATGGGAAGTCCATTGAATAACTACTTTACAAAAGGTGAAACATAAACCTTACAAGATATCATACCACCTACAATGGAAGAGCAAACATTTCATGATTTTGATGATACCATTGAGGTGTTGACTCATGTACATAATGAAAAAATAAACAAACTTGATAAGGAACTAGCCAATTTTCAAGCATTTGTAGAGAAAGAAAGGATAGTTGAAGAAGTTGTTCCTGTTATTCATAGTATAATAGAATTGATAAAAGGACAAGATGGTATTAATATAGTACATGGAATGCTTCATATAGTGCATGTCATGCCCACATTTCCCATGTGGTCACGACATGCAACACACGTGTCATGTCCACATTTGTCATGTGGTCATGACATGGAATAACACAAATTTTCCACACATCCTTAGAAACCCCCTCACACGCGTCAACGTGCTCGGTGGTAAGACGCATAAGGCATCAACATGTCAGTCGAAGTTGGGGTAGTGCGATCACAAGTGCATTTCCCCTATCCGATGAAGACAAACTAGGTGGGAAGATACGATGTGAATAATGTCACTAATAGGGTTAGGATCGAGGATCAAAACCCTAGGTTTACCTATGTGAATGATGGGATTTCAACACAGGTTGGAATCAAAGTCAAATTCTAAAGCATAGGTATAGATTTAAAATCAAATCACAAAGTTGTCAAGATGGTAAAACAATAATTTAACACTATGCAAGGTTAAATTTACTAACTTAGCTAAACCCTATATTCTAGGAAAATCTGGCAGCATAACGCCTCATGGGTGTGAATAGAGTTTATTCTAATTAAATAATTCCTGGTCATATGCTTACTAGGTTTGCTAATTTTGATAAAACAACTAATTAATTTAGTTATCTAATCCACACTAGGATTAAGTAAAAGTTGAAAATAAATTACTAAAGTAACCTAAATAAATAAATATTAATTTTCTAAACTAAGGTCCACATACATTAACATTAATCTCAATTGTTTTGAATTTTAAATGCACTCCTAAGTTAATCTAGAGGTAGTTAAAATATATTAATTACTCTCCTCTCCATGAAATAAATTAAAAAAAACAATCTATAATTTTCCTCTAGTTTAAAAAAAATACCCTACTTAATTATTACCATACCCCTAACAACAAATTAATAATAACCACCTCCAAAATGGAAATAATATTACCCACACCTTTTGAATTATCTCTAAACCTCTTTTTTAAAAAAATAAAAACAACTACATAAATTAAAAAGAGTGGGAACTAAATTAAAAAAGCAATTTTAAATTACTATGCCCTAAATCCTCCAACAATAAAATATAATATCATTATGGAGAAAAGGGATAAACTCTAGCCTCTTTATTCAATTTCTCAAATTTCTTATTTTGTTTCTCCTCTATTCTCATTTCCTTCTCTTCTCTTTGTTTGGTGTTGCAGGTTAGATTGAGGGCATGCATGGCCACCTCAGAGGTATACCTATTTAATATAACCAAATGGGTGTTTTTTTTTTTTGGTAAATATACTGGTTCTAAAACCAGAGATTTAAGATTTTATACAGAGGCAGCAAACAAAATAAGATAAACAATGTATATATATATATATATATATATATATATATATATAAACCAGAGATTTAATATTTTATTTAGAGGCAACAAACAAAATAAGATAAACACTATATATATATATATACATGGAATGATAATGAAAATACACTGTAGGTTTCATTCACCAAAGGGCCGAAAGGCAGAGAAGGAAGCGTTTGGTGGCTGCCACAAAGGAGTTTATTGCCGCGGAAAGGATAGTGGGGAGGTTGGCGGAAGGGAGCAGGGGCAGAGAGTGCCACGGGCAGCGAGAGGGTAAACAGGGATGTGGGAGTGTGGGGAGGGGTCAAGCCCCACCCACACTCCACTGTAGTGGAGTGTGGGTGGGGCTCGACCCCTCCCCACACTCCAATGAAAACAACCGATGGTGGGGGGGGTTCGAACCCCCCCACCACATCTCTTTTTAAAAAAAAAAAACTATAACTCGAAAAAAAGAATGTCGTCTCTGCTGTACACACATCATTACCATTATTTGATTTTTTTTTGTATTTTAATATATATATATATATATATATATAGTGTATATACTCAGTTTTATATGCATCAACATAGTTTCAGTATAAAATGATAGTAATGCAATTAATATATATGTATATATCTTTGTTTATATATATATATATCCTTAGGGATTAATTCAGATAGAAATATGAGGCACAAGTCCATAATTATATATATACATATTTTATATATACAAATATATGTGTGTGTGTGTAGGTGTATATATATATAATAGTATATATATACATTTAAAACTGTAAATGCATAATTATGGAATTAGACAAACATTCTTCTCCCTAAAATAATGTTGATATAGAAATACTATAGCCACCACAAACAACCCTATATAGGATTTTCTTTAAAAAACAACAATGCATTAAAACCTTTTTTTTAAAATAAAACAACAACAACTAATCTTTCCTTTCTATGAGAAAATATAATTTTCATTAACAACTATCAAATTTTTTGAATAAGACTTATACAAACCAATGAAATAGAACAACCATTCTTACTTACATTCACACTTTTTTTTTCTCCAACTCATAACATATAAAAAAAATAGAATATATATGCTTTCATTTCCAAGTACATAGAAGCTAAATACAACTCAAGATTAAATTCTTTCTTTACAACTCAAGAGAGCACATTCACTCTCTACTCAATAACACATCTACAAATAGGCCAACCATGGCCATGCTCTCTCAAGAACTCAAAATAACAACACAAAAAATAGTGTTTACTCCAACATCCCATAGGTCCAAGGAGAAATCCTGCAATAACACAAGGAAGGGAAAGAATCCACAAACAAAATGCTCTCCTCCCTACCATTGACTCACTCATGAGTCACCCCTGAGCTAGGAGGTCATCCTCACACAAGGAACACACACCACTTTACAACAAATTCACTCAACAGAAAAACAAGAAACACTCCCTTGGCTTGCACAAAACAAAACTCACCAAAGTGAGTTTTAATGGGGCAGAGAAGTGGACATCACTCAACTCAAGAGTGCCACTCCAACAAACTTCCCAAAAACAATTTCTTCTCAAGGCCTCAAGCCAAACTCTTTAAACCATATTTTCACAAGTTTTTCTCTTGGTTCTCAAACCATTTCACAAAAAGATCATATACACATATTGCCTTCAAGGCTAAAATCCCACAAAGATAAGGATGTGACCCCGAGGAGGTTCACTCCTCCCCCACCCCACACATGTTGAACATTCTCTCCAAATGGAGAGGCTCTCACAACTCCCATAACCAATTTCCCCACAACAACAAAGTAAAAACAAACAAAATAGAACTCGCACAAACATCATACAAGTAAAGAAAATGCATAAGGAAAGGCATTTGCCTTGAGTCCAACCTTTTAAAGCCCAAATGGAAGATATTTGAGTAGAGCTCCTCTACCCCCTCCTCCAAGTTTAGTCTCCAACCTTTTTCCTCTAACTTTCTCCCCAAAATCCACTAAAATTTAAAAATTGAAAAAGATTCAACAATCCCCTCCCTCTCTTCAAGAGGGATTAAAATAGGCTCTTTTCATGAGCTTTGAGGAGTGTGGAGGTGACACATGTCACCTCCTCACTCCTCCACCCAACCACTTGAAAGACTCTTGGAATGGGGTGGTGACACATGTCATCCACCCATTGCATCAAGTCTTTCTCCCATCCACTTGCTCTCTCTCACATATGTGGGAGAGAAAGGTGGAGCCAAAGGAGGAGTGGGTACCACATGTGCCCCAATCATCTCAAAGCCCACACAACCCCAAGGTACCCTCACCAATTGTGGGAGAGGCTTGGAGTTGAGTCCTCCACAATTATGGGGGTCTTGAAGACTCCCCCAACTTAGGAAAGAGGAAATGAAGAGGTTGAGTGTTTGACCCACTCATCCTCTCCCTCCCAAACTTCTATTTTCGTCACTTTACTTCAGAGTGAAGTTAAAATGACCAAATGGAGGTTTACCTAAGGTTACACAAGCCCAAATGACCCCTAGACCCTAGGGGTACAACCTAGGGTCAATTTTAACCCATTTTGAACACCATAGGTTGAGTAAAAACACATAAAAAGGGGTCTCAAAAATTAAAACTCAAAATAAAATATAAATGACATTACAACTTACAACACCAATCAAAAATCAAATAAAAGAAGGGTAGACCTAACCCAACTAACACCACACAACAACATTACAAAAATTCATCATGCTAACATAGTTGATCTTGGTTCCTCTTGGAACTAGATCGGCTTTACACAAAAAACAATACAGTGTGTGGGATGATCTCTGAATATCTGTGGCTTCGTTAGAAATACCTACGCACTTAAATGAAATGTTAATCCCACATGTATATAATAGCTGAAGCAAAGTGAAACATACAGTCACATCATCACATGATCATATAAACATCAAAGAATCATGTCATAATTAAATTCTAAATTTTGCATTTCAAAAATCCATCACAAGATAGAATCACATAATAAATTTCTAACTAAAATCACATGGATAATATCCTAATAACATCATAATGTAAATCATATGTCTAACATCATCAGTGAATCAATATCAAGGTCTAATCACATCGTAATCATGTTAAACATAATAAATCCACATAAATCATAAGGTCTAATATTCCTGCAAATCGAGATCAATAGTCCCATAAGTTTAATATGTGTCACCAACAGTAAAATGAAGTAGTCAAGTATAATGGAATGAAATGGTAGGTGATGTAGAGAACGCAATGGAAATCAAGCAATTGATACCATACTTCACAAGATGGCTCCAATTTCACAATACAAAACTGATTAATACTCAAATTACTTTGAAAATCTCATTGCTAGGTTCATACAACATCCAAAGATACAAGTTCTTTACCATTAGCTAGACCATATACCGTCAGCCAACCAAACACCTTTCACCCCGAAGCCCTGCCTCATACCGATGAACTTCTTCTTAACCTTTGTACTGTTGAACCACGTGAACCAAATGAACTTCATGAACCCTTTGAATCTTTTGAGTCAATGAACTCATTGAACCAAACAGACTAAATGAACCGTTGAACCATTTATACCATTGTTGAACTGACGAACCAAATGAACCCGTTGAACCATTGAACTGGTTCAACCATCGGCAAAATAAAAATTATCGGCCCACTCCAAAATCCTTCTTCCGATACCTTCTAGTCACTCCAATGTCTTTTCAAATCCTCTGTCGGTCAGACTTCAGTCATTGGTAAACATTTAAAGACTTTCACCGATGCGCTGATATACTTGAACTGTTGTCTATATAATAGCGAGATACAATAGCGAGATACACACATATTTTCTTAGATACAATTGTAGTATACACACAAATTGTTCTTGACATACAAATACGATATACTCATAAAATGCATGTTCAGTGAAATCACATGATTCTTAACCCAACAACCTCCTCAGCAACCTCTGTAACCAAACAACACACAAAAAAACTAGTTCCTAAAAAATAGAAAACAAACTAACACCACGGAGGTCATTCCATTAATTTCGAAGAAATCTCAACCAATGGAATGACGCCAATCTACTTTTCTGTAATTAGACCAAGACACAAAATTTCTTTATTCCTTCCCAGAAATTATACATACAAATTCACTCTACTCTGTCTGTCCCCTGCACAAACAAAGACCAATTATTTAAAGACTCACTCATACGTTGACAGTTACAGAAGGTGGAAAGCGAACCGTTCCTCAATCACCTCTACCTGTTTGGTTACAAACTTTCCAGTTCAGTTACAGTTCTTTAATGACAACTCAACATTATGCCGTTACTCAGCTAGATATGACTCCATATGGCATGAAGGCCTTACAATATTACATTTTGGACATAACATAAAATATAAGGAATCTTCCATATTCTTTAAGTTTTGAGGTGCTCCTGTACCAGTAGGCCTCACATCCTCCCCCCTAAGATTGTACTTCCTCCTGGAAGTCATCACAAAGGTGAGGAGAAAGGGCCCTCAATCTCGCTACATCCTCCCATGTTGTCATGACCTCATTGTACATGTCCCACTAGACCCTAACCTAGTCCATCTCTCAACCTCGAAGGCCTAGTGTTTGATGAGCCAATATGCCAATTGGCTCCAAAGCCAATTGGTTGTCCGCCTCTACTCATAGAGCACTCCAATCCAAAACATGAGATAAATCAGGTATATAACGTAGTAAAACAAAAATATGAAAAACATTGTGGATGTGCCACAGGCTAGGTGGCAAGGATAGATGATAGGCTACGGGTCGTATCCACTCCAAGATCTCAAAAGGCCCAAAAAATGAGGTGCGAGATTAGAGCCCTTTCCATAACGGATTGGACTCTTGTGCGGTCGCACTCTCAAGAATACTCTGTCCCCAACTGAGAAGCTCCGATCTACCCTCTTAACATCGGCATACTTCTTCTGTCGATCTTGTGCCTCCTAAAGTCTCTGCCTAATCAAAGTCACCTGCTGCTCCATATCCTGAACCAACTCTGGCCCTATCGCAACCCTGTCCTCAATATGGTCCCAACTCAAAGGTGTCCTGCAAGGTCTGCCATACAAGGCCTGAAAAGAAGGAATACCCAACGACCTGTGATGCCCATTATTGTAGGCAAACTCAACTAGATACAGATACTCCTCCCATCTACTCTGGTGTTCCATGACATACATACGGAGCATATCCTCAAGAACCTAATTAACCCTCTCTATCTGACTGTCTATCTGAGGATGATAAGCAAAACTAAAGTTGAGCTATGTGCCCAACCCTTGCTGTAAGGCTCTCCAAAAGGCTGAAGTGAACATTGAATCCCTATCTAAAATGATATGGCGAGGCACCCCATGTAGTCTAACAATTTGATCCAAGAACACTCTCACCATAGATGGTGCATTGTATGTCGTGCATACAAGAGAGAAATGCACCACCTTGGTCAACTTGTCAACCATCACCATGATCGCATAGGAAGACCAACGATGAAGTCTATGGAAATGGTGTTCCATTTCCACTCAAGTATCTCGTGAGGGTATAAAAGACCCACTGGATGCTAATGCTTAGCCTTGACCCTCTGGCACTCAAGGCAACAAGCAACATACTCTACAATAACCTGTCTCATACCTGCTCAATGGTATAACTGTCGCAAGTCGGCATGCATCTTCTTCACCCCTGGGTGTGTTGCGTAAGGTGCTTTATGAGCCTCTAAAAGAACCACTGCATGAAGGTCACCTGCATGGGGTACATAGATGCACTGTCGATGTCTAAGTAACCCATTTGACTCAAGGGAATATCCTACAAATTTGCCCTTAAGGGCCCTTTGTGACTGGATCTCCTATTGCACCTCAAGAAACCACTCATCCTCAGGTAGATGCTGAATGATGTGCTCTCTCAAGTCCACACTCAAGGTCAAGGTCAAGATCTTGTGGCACCTCTGACTCAAAGTGTCAGTGACCACGTTCTCCTTCCCTTTGATATAATGGACATCAAAGTTGTACTCACATAGAAACTCCATCCAATGCCGCTGATAGGCATTCAAATTCAACTGTGTGAAAATGTACTGCAAGCTATGGTGATCCAAATGAAAAAGTGTCTCCAATGAACAAGAGCATGTACCATTGCTGTGAGCTCTAAATTGTGAGTAGTGTAGTTCAGCTCATGTGTCTTGAGCTTACATGACTCATATGCAATCACTCTACCACCTTGCATAAGCATGGCTCCCAAACCCTCAAGTGAAGCATATGTACAAACTACAAAATCCTTTATAGGATCAGGAACCGCTAAGATGGGTACACTGATAAGACACTCCTCGAGGACCCCAAAGGCCCTCTCTCACTACTCAGTCCAAGTGAAACTCTTCCCTTTCCACTAAAGGGAAGTGATGGAATGCACTATCTTGGAAAAGCCCTCTATGAATCTATGGTAGTAACTGGCTAATCCCATGAAACTTCTGACCTCTGTCACACTAGTGGGTGTTGGCCAATCTCTGATAGCTCTAATCTTTGATGGATCGACAAAGATGCAATCACCTAATAGGATGTGCCCCAAGAATTGTACCTCTATCCTAAAAATACACACTTCACCAAGTTGCCATAAAGCTGCTGCTCTCTCAAGCACTGCAAAACCTAACGTAGGTGCTCCTCATGCTCCTCCTCAATCTGCGAATAGCTCAATATATCATCAAGAAAAATAATCACAAATCGATCCAAGTAGGTATAGAACACCCTGTTCATGAGACTCATGAACACTGCAGGGGCGTTCGTCAAACTGAAGGGGACCACAGTGAACTCATAGTGGCCGTATCTAGTTCAGAAAGCGGTCTTATGAATATTTGCCTTTGTGATACGCAATTGATAGTAACCAGACTTTAGGTCAATCTTATAGAATACCTTGGCTCCCTGCATCTGGTCGAAGAGATCATCAATCCTAGGCAAAGGGTAACAGTTCTTCACCATCACCTTATTCAACTGCCTATAGAAAATGCATAACTGAAGTGACCCATCCTCCTTCTTCACGAAGATGACCGGAGTGCCCCAAGGTGAAACACTCAGTTAGATGTGCCCCTTCTCCAACAAGTCCTCAAGCTGCAACTTGAGCTCTGTAAGCTCATGAGTGGTCATCCTGTAGGGTACATGAGACACTAGCTCGGCACCCGGCACTAAATCAATATGAATGTCTACCTCACGATGGGGTGGCATACCTGGTAACTCTATAGGAAACATGTCAGCAAACTATCTCAAGATGGGATGATCATCCAATGATGCCTCAGGCTCATCCTCTGATCTGTCACTAACTGTAATAGAAAACATCTAGCATCCCTTCCACATGTAATGCTTAAGCTACTGAGTGGATATCATATGAATTGTAGTGGGCTTTTGAATGTCCACTATCTGAACCAATGTACCGATTTCATCTAAGTAGCTAATCACCTTTCGGCGATAATCTAGCTTGGCTCTATGAGCTGCAAGCCAGTCCATACCCAAAACCACATCATAGGATCCTAATGGCATAACTCTAAGGTCACAAGATGTAGTGAAGGACCCCAAAGAGATTTCATAATTCTAAACCAAGGCATCTACTGACATCTTGGCCCTAGTGGCCAATTCAACCTCCCACCTAATGTCCTACCTAGAAGCCACCAGCCTGCAACACTCCACTAACGATGTAGATAGAAATGAATCAGTAGGTCCAGAGTCAAAAAGAATAGAAATGGGGGTACCCCTGATCATACCTGATGTCTCAATCACTGATACCTAAAAATTAGCCTGGCGGTTATCAATCGCTGCAAACATGTGGTGGGACTTGCCCACATCTCCTACCATCTGCTCTGACCCTCCTAAACAGGGTTGTCCCCCTACTATAAAGTCTTGTTGGCACTCTCTGGCTAGATGTCCTGCTCCACCACACACATAGCATGGGCTCCGAATTTGTACCTATCCATTATGAGTCCTACCTGACTTCTACTATCCAGATCTACCTGTGGACCCCTGTGAACCCCTGTATGACTGCTGTGACCTCGTAGGTCTCGTAGGTAGTCCTTGCTGCCTCTGATCTCTATGCACCCCCTATGGCTGCCAAACTCAATTCTGCCCTCCCTGTGCCCTCTACTGGGGTCTAGACCTCTATTGATTCTATTGTTGTTGTTGTGGAGGTCTAGGAGGTAATGATGGAGAGATAAATTCTCCTCTCTGTGGTGGTAGTGGGGGTTTGCGGTATCTCTGTTAATGCTACTACTAGCCACGATCCTGAAACTGGGGGCGTGAACCCTACCCTTATCCTTGTATCTCCTCAGCTATGTATGCCTTCTCGGTAGCATCACTCAATGTCTGGGGGTCTACCATGCGTATAGGCCCTACTATGCTATGGTTTAATCCTCTGATAAACTTATGAACTAGGAGTTTCTCATTGTGGAGATACTTCACATATCGAGACAACTCAGTGAATCTGCCCTCATACTAAGCAACAGTAAGCCCTCTCTGCTGAAGGTCATGAAATTCGTCTATGCGACATTGCCTGTAGTGATTGGATAAATACCACGCATTGAAGCGCTCAATGAAAGTCTCCCAAGTGAGTGTGTCCAATGATAGATGGCACTTGCACTCCTCAGTGCGCCACCAAGTAGCTACTACATTTCGCAATAGGTGGATTGCCACATGTGCCTTCATGTTGCCCTTATAAGGATGCAACGCGAAGCATCTGTCTAGACTAATGAGCCAAGCCTCAGCTTCAGCTCCCTCTATAGTCCTGGAAAAAGTAGGAGGATTCAACCTCAACAAATCTCAGATGGGGTCTCCTCGGTCTCTATGCCCTCTAATGCGCTCATCTGTATAATAATCATATGGCTTGTGAATGATTTACTCCACTCGCACTATCTCCTCATGCCTATCATGATGTGGAGGGCTCTTGCTACGGACCCTGCAGGTTGATCCTGTAGACACCTAAATTTATCCCAACTTTCTCCATGTCTAGCAACACCTTGTTAAAACATCACTTAGACATCATGTAGCATTTTGTCCTAAATCCCACTCTTAATCCCACTTTATCCATTAGCTAATTAATTAAATAAATTTTATTTATTTAATTAAAATCCCATTCAATCATATCCTTATCCTACTTAGCCAATTAATTAAATAAATTTTATTTATTTAATTAATTTCCACATCATATCTTATCTCATCCTATTCATTTATCCAATTAATTAAATAAATTTTATTTATTTAATTAATATCCAACTCATATCCCAACTAATTCAAATATTTTATTTGAATTAAGTTCTCATCATAAGCCGACTTTCCAATTAATTAAATAAATTTTATTTATTTAATTAATTTATCTTATCATTTAGCCGACATGTGTGCCTCTTTCATTTAAAAAGATAAGTGGTACTACAGCCTTTTATTTAATAACTTTCATATGTAGTATTTTTTATGTACACAAGCACACATGAGCCCTATCCTCCCTCCACTTGTCAAATGACTACAACTCCCTTGAAGAGTGGGATAACCGAATCAATTCTAGCCGTCCACATCAATCATTTAGCTTTTTAATCTCAACCATCCATTTGAACCAAGCCTTTCCTATAAATCAAACCCCTCACAAGCCATTAGCATGCATTGAGCTTCATGTACCATTATTCTGTCAAATTTTCTAAAATGCATTGAGCTTCAAATAACATTATTCTGCCAAATTATCATTAGCATGCATTGATCCTCAAGTATCCACATGCTGTTGAAATATCATTAGAGCCTTTGCATCCTTCATCTATCATTCATTTTAGCATCTTCATCTTAATGTTATGCTGCAGAAATGAGCACCCAACATTCTTCCAACAATAATCCTTCAAAATCTTGCATGCTCATGTGAGGTGGAGAAGAGCAATGGAGATAAATCAAGTTTGACATGGAGATTGGTTTGCATTTACATTTGTTATTTTGATTTTCATGTTGTCTTGTGCTTCATTGTGCATTGCTAGGGTTTTTATCATTGCTGTTTATTCATTTTCCCTGATTTGCAATTTTACCCTAACTACAGATCCAACCTCCTCTGCCATCGTATCTGGTATCTCCACATATGGCTCCACATGTGGTGTCTCTCACGGCTCAACGCGAGGCTCCACACGTGGCTCCTCTCGCAGATCAACGCAGGGCTTCATACGTGGCTCTATACGCAGTGAATTTGTAGCCTGTGGTAGTCTATCTAACACTGCTTGTAGTGCCTAAAGTATCTGTGGTCCAATGTCTTGTATAGGTAGGACCTGTGGTGTCGGTGGTGCTTGACCCTCAGCTGAAGAATCACTATACACCTTGATGGACGCGGTGTGGCTTGAATGTGCTCGCCAAACTCATCGGGGAGGCATCCTACAAAAACAAGGTAGTCCCTAATTAGTTAAAATTACAGAATACATAATGTGCCAAAACAAGCCTAGTGTTTAAACTTAGGCTCTGATACCAAATGTCATGCCCACATTTCCCATACAGTCATGACACGCAACACACGTGTCATGTCCACATGTGTCATGTGGTCATGACACAAAATAACAAAAATTTTCCATACATCCCTAGAAACCCCCTCGCATGCGTCAGTGTGCTCGGTGGTAAGACGCATAAGGCGTCAACATGTCAGTCGATCACAAGTATATTTCCCCTACGCGATGAAGACCAACTAGGTGGGAAGATACGCCGTGAATAATGTCACTAATAGGGTTAGGATTGAGGACGAAAACCTAAGGTTTACCTATGTGAATGATGGGATTTTGACATAGGCCAAAATCAAAGTCAAATTCTAAAGCATAGGAATATATTTAAAATTAAATCATAAAGTTTTCAAGCTGACAAAACAATAATTTAACACTACGCAAGGTTAAATTTACTAACTTAGCTAAACCCTAAATTTTGGGAAAATTCGGCAACGTAACGCTTCACAGGTGTGAATAGGGTTTATTCTAATTAAATAATTCTTAGTCATATGCTTACTAGGTTTGCCAATTTTGATAAAACAACTAATTAATTTAGTTATCTAATCCACACTAGGATTAAGTAAAAGTAAAAAATAAATTACTAAAGTAAACTAAATAAATAAATATTAATTTTCTAAAATAAGGTCTGCATACATTAACATTAATCTCAATTGTTTTGAATTTTAAATGCACTCCTAAGTTAATCTATTATATTAATTACTCTCCTCTCCATGAAATAAATTAAAAAAAACAATCTATTATTTTCCTCTTTTTTTAAAAAAAATACCCAACTTAATTATTACCATACCCCTAAACAACAAATTAATAATAACCACCTCCAAAATGGAAATAATATATCCCACACCTTTTGAATTATCTCTAAACCCCTTTTTAAAAAAAAATAAAAAACAACTACATAAATTAAAAAGAGAGGGAACTAAATTAAAAAAACAATTTTAAATTACCATGCCCTAAATCCTCCAACAATAAAATATAATATCATTATGGAGAAAATGGATAAACCCTAGCCTCTTTATTCAATTTCTCAAATTTCTTGTTTTGTTTCTCCTCTATTATCATTTCCTTATCTTCTCTTTGTTTGGTGTTGTAGGTTGGATTGAGGCCATGCATGGCCGCCTCAGAGGTATACGTATTTAATATAACCAAATGGGTGTGTTCTTTTTTTTTGTAAGTGTACTGGCTCTAAAACCAGAGATTTAAGATTTTATACAGAGGCAGCAAACAAAATAAGATAAACATTGTATATATATATATATACACACACACACACGAAATGATAATGAAAATACACTGCAGGTTTCATGGGCCAAAGGGCCGAAAGGCAGAGAAGGAAGCGTTTGGTGGCCGCTGCAAAGGAGTTTACTACCACGGAAAGGATAGTGGAGAGGTCGGTGGAAGGGAGAGGGGGCGGAGAGTGCCACGGGCGGCAGGAGGATAAATGGGGATGTGGGAGTGTGGGGAGGGGTCAAGCCCCACCCACACTTCACTACAGTAGAGTGTGGGTGGGGCTTGATCCCTCCCCACACTCCAATGAAAACAACCAATGGTGGGGGGGTTCAAACCCCACCACCACATCTCTTTAAAAAAAAATGTAACTCAAAAGAAAGAACGTCGTCTCTACTGTACACACAACATTACCATTATTTGATATTTTTTTACATTTTAAAAAAAATATATATATAGTGTATATACTTAGTTTTATATGCAGCAACACAGTTTTAGTATAAAATGACAATAATGCAATTAATATATATGTATATATCTCTGTTTATATATATATCCTCATCCATTAATCCAGATAGAAATATGAGGCACAAGTCCATATATATATATATAAATGCTTAATTATGGAATTAGATAAACATTATTCTCCCTAAAATAATGTTGATATAGAAATACTATAGCCAACACAAACAACACTATATAGGATTTAAAAAAAAAAAGAAAAAAGAAAACAATGCATTAAAACTTTCTTTTTCGAAATAAAACAACAATAACTAATCTTTCCTTTCTATGAGTAAATATCATTTTCATTAACAACTATCAAATTTTTTGAATAAGACTTATACAAACCAATGAAATAGAACAACCATTCTTACTTACATTCACATTTTTTTTTTCTCCAACTCATAACATATAAAAAAAATAGAATATATATACTTTCATTTCCAAGTACATAGAAGCTAAATACAACTCAAGATTAAATTCTTGCTTTACAACTAAAGAGAGCACATTCACTCTCTACTCAATAACAGATCTACAAATAGGCCAACCATGGCCATGCTCTCTCAAGAACTCAAAATAACAACACAAAAAATAGTGTTTACTCCAACATCCCATAGCTCCAAGGAGAATTCCTGAAATAACACAAGGGAAAGAAGCCACAAACAAAATGCTCTCCTCCCTACCATTGACTCACTCATGAGTCACCCCCAAGCTAGGAGGTCATCCTCACACAAGGAACACACACCACTTTACAACAAATTCAATCAACACAAAAACAAGAAACACTCCCTTGGCTTGCACAAAACAAAACTCACCAAAGTGAGTTTGAATGGGGTAGGGGAGTGGACATCACTCAACTCAAGAGTGCCACTCCAACAAACTTCGCAAAAACAATCTCTTCTCAAGGCCTCAAGCCAAACTCTTTAAACCATATTTTCACAAGTTTTTCTCTTGGCTCTCAACCCATTTCACAAAAAGATCATATACACATATTGCTCTCAAGGCTAAAATCCCACAAAGATAAGGATGTGACCCCGAGGAAGTCTACTCTTCCCCCACCTCACACATGTTGAGCATTCTCTCCAAATGGAGAGGCTTTCACAACTCCCATAACTAATTTTCCCCACAACAACAAAGTAAAAACAAACAAAATAGAACTCACACAAACATCATACAAGTAAAGGAAATGCATAAGGAAAGGGATTTGCCTTAAGTCCAACCTTTTAAAGCCCAAATGGAAGATATTTGAGTAGAGCTCCTCTATCCCCTCCTCCAAGTTCAGTCTCCAACCTTTTTCCTCTAACTTTCTCCCCAAAAGCCACTAAAATTCAAAAATTGAAAAAGATTCAAAACCCCCTCCCTCTCTTCAAGAGGGATTAAAATATGCTCTTTTCATGAGCCTTGAGGAATGGGAAGGTGACACATGTCACCTCCTCACTCCTCCACCCAACCACTTGCAAGACTCTTGGAATGGGGTGGTGACACATGTCATCCACCCATTCCACCAAGTCTTTCTCCCATCCACTTTCTCTCTCTCACATATGTGGGAGAGAAAGGTGGAGCCAAAGGAGGAGTGGGTACCACATGTGCCCCAATCATCTCCTCCTAAGAAAGCCCACACAACCCCAAGGTACCCTCACCAATTGTGGGAGAGGCTTGGAGTTAAGTCCTCCACAATTAGGGGGTCTTGAAGACTCCCCCAACCTAGGAAAGAGGAAATGAAGAGGTTGAGTGTTTGACCCACTCACCCTTTCCCTCCCAAACTTCTATTTTCGTCACTTTATTTCAGGGTGAAGTTAAAGTGACCAAATGGAGGTTCACCTAAGGTTACACAAGCCCAAATGACCCCTAGACCCTAGAGGTACAACCCAGGGTTAATTTTAACCCATTTTGAGCACCATAGGCCGAGTAAAAACACATAAAAAGGGGTCTCAAAAATTAAAACTCAAAATAAAATACAAATGACATTACAACTTACAACACCAATCAAAAATCAAATAAAAGAAGGGTAGACCTAACCCAACTAACACCACACAACAACATTACAAAAATTGATCATGCAAACATAGTTGATCTTGGTTCCTCTTGGAACTAGATTGGCTTTACACGGAAAACAATATAGTGTGTGGGATGATCTCTGAATATCCATGGCTTTGTTAGAAACACCTGCGCACTCAAATGAAATGTTAATCCCACATGTATATAATAGCTGAAGCAAAGTGAAACATATAGTCACATCATCACATGATCATATAAACATCAAAGAATCACGTCATAATTAAATTCTAAATTTTGCATTTCAAAAATCTATCACAAGATAGAATCACATAATAAATTTCTAACTAAAATCACATGAATAGTATCCTAATAACATCATATTGTAAATCATATGTCTAATATCATCAGTGAATCAATATCAAGGTCTAATCATATTGTAATCATGTTAAACATAATAAATCCACATAAAGCATAAGGTCTAATAGTCTTGCAAATCAAGATCAACAGTCCCATAAGTCTAATATGTGTCACCAACAATAAAATAAAGTAGTCAAATATAAGGGAATAAAATGGTAGGCCTCACATTCTCCCCCCTAAGACTGTACTTCTTCCTAGAAGTCATCAAAGAGGTGAGGACAAGGGCCCTTAATCTTGCTGCATCCTCCCATGTCTCCATGACCTCATCGTACATGTCCCACTGGACCCTAACCTAGTCCAACTCTCAGCCTCGAAGGCCCAACATCCAATGAGCCAATATGTGAATTGGTTCTAAAGCTAACTGGTCGTTCACCTTTACCTAAAGAGTACTCTAATCCAATACATGAGATAAATCAGATATATAATGCAGTAAAACAAAAATATGAAAAACATTGTGGATGTGCAATAGGCTAGGTGGCAAGGCTAGATGATAGGCTACGGGTCCTATATGCTCCAAGATCTCAAAAGGCCCAACAAAACAAGGTGTGAGTTTAAAGCCCTTTTCGTATCGGATTGGACTCTTGTGCGATCGTACTCTCAAGAATAATCTGTCCCCAACTAAGAAACTCTGATCTACCCTCTTAACATCGGCATACTTCTTCTGTCAATCTTGTGCCTTCTGAAGTCTCTACCTAATCAAAGTCACCTGCTGCTCCATTTCCTGAACCAACTCTAGCCCTATCGGCAAACTCTCTCAAGATCAGAGGTATCAGAGATTGGCCAGCACCCACTAGTGTGACAGAGGTCAGGAGTTTCATGGGATTAGCTGGTTACTACCGCAGATGGGATGATCATCCAATGATGCCTCAGGCTCATACTTTGATCTGTCACTAACTGTAATAGTGAACATCTGGCATCCTTTCTGCATGCAGTGCTTAAGCTACTGAGTGCATATCATATGAAATGTTGTGGGCTTCTGAATGCCCACTATCTCAATCGATGTACCAAGATCATCTAAGTAGCTATCATCTTTCTGCAACAATATAGCTTGGTTCTATGAGTTGCAAGCCAGTCCATACCCAAAACCACATTGTAGGATCCTAACGGCATAACTCTAAGGTCACAAGATTTAGTCAAGGACCCCAAAGAGATTTCACAATTTCAAACCAAGGCATCTACTGACATCTTGGCCCTAGTGGCCAATTCAACCTCCCACCTAATGTCCTACCTAGAAGCCACTAGCCTGCAATGCTCCACTAATGATGTAGATAGAAATGAATCAGTAGGTCCAAAGTTAAAAAGAATAGAAATGGGGGCACCCCCGATCATAACTGATGTCTCAATCACTGATGCTTGAAAATCAGCCTGGCAGTTATCAATTGCTGCGAATATGTGGTGGGACTTGCCCACATCTCCTACCGTCTACTCTGACCCTCTTGAATGGGGTTGTCCCCCTGTGGTAAAGCCCTGTTGGCACTCTCTGGCTAGATGTCCTGCTCCACCACACACATAGCATTGGCCCTGAGTCTGTACCTGTCCATTCTAAGTCCTACTTGACTACTATTGTCTAGATCTATCTGTGGAACCCTGTGAACCCCTATATGAATGCTGTGACCTCACAAGCCCCGTAGGTGGTACCTGCTGCCTCTGATCTCTACGTGGCCCCTGTGGCTGCCAAACTTGATTCTGCCCTCCCTGTGCCCTCTGCTAGGGTCTAGACTTCTGCTGATTCTACTAATGTTGTGGAGGTCTAGGAGGTAATGATGGAGAACTAAATCCTCCTCTCTATGGTGGTAGTGGGGGTCTGCAATAACTCTATTGATGTTGCTGCTACCCACGATCCTAAAACTAGGGGTGTGAACCCTGCCCTTATCCCTGTATCTCCTCAGCTATGTATGCCTTCTCAGTAGCATCACTCAATGTTTGGGTGTCTGCCATGCATACAAGCCCTTCTATGCTATGGTTCAATCCTCTGATAAACTTATGAACTAGGAGTTTCTCATCGTGGAGATACTCTGGATATCGAGACAACTCAGTGAATCTGCCCTCATATTGAGCAACAATAAGCCCTCTCTGCTAAAGGACGTGAAACTCATCTATGCGACGTTGCCTGTAGTGATCAGATAAATATTGCGCATTGAAGCACTTAATGAAAGTCTCCCAAGTGAGTGTGTCCAATGATAGATGGTGCTTGCACTCCTCAGTGCGCCACCAAGTAGCTATTGCATCTCGTAAAAGGTGGACTGCCACACGTACCTTTGTGTTGCCCTTGTAAGGACGCAACGCAAAGCATCTGTCTAGACTGATGAGCCAAGCCTCAACTTCAGCTCCCTCTATAGTCCTGATGAAAGTAGGAGGATTCAACCTCAACAAATCTTGAATGGGGTCTCCTCGGTCTCTTTGCCCTCTAATGGGCTCATCTGCATAATAATCATACTGTCTGCGAATGATCTGCTCCACTTGTACCATCTCCTCATGCCTATCATGACATGGAGGGCTCTTGCTACGGACCCTGTAGAATGATCCAACCTCCTCTACCATTGCATCTGGTATCTCCACATACGGCTCTACGCATGGTGTCTCTCGTGGCTCGATGCAGGGCTCCACACGTGGCTCTGCATGTGACTCTGCTCATGGCTCCACACGTGGCTCCTCTCGTGGATCAACGCAAGGCTCAGCAGGTGGCTCTATGCACAGCACATCTGCAGCTAGTGGTAGTCTATCTAACACTGCCTGTAGTACCTAAAGTATCTGTGGTCTAATGTCTGGTATAGGTAGGACCTGTGGTGCCAGTGGTGCTTGCAGTGCCTGACCCTCAGCTGAAAAATCACTATGCACCTCGACAGATGTAGTGTGGCTTGAACGCACTCGCCAAACTCGTTGGGGAGGAATCCTACAAAAACAAGGTAGTCACTAATTAATTAAAATTGAGAAATATGTAACGTGCCAAAACAAGCCCAGTGTTTAAACTTAGGCTCTGATACCAAATGTCATGCCCACATTTCCCATGCGGTCATGACATGCAACACACGTGTCATGTCCACATTTGTCATGTGGTCATGACATGAAATAACACAAGTTTTCCACGTATCCATAGAAACCCCTTCACATGCATCAGCGTGCTCGGTGGTAAGATGCAGAAGGCGTCAACATGTCAGTCGAAGGTGGAGTAATGGGATCACAAGCGCATTTCCCCTATGCGATGAAGACCAACTAGGTGGGAAGATACGACACGAATAACATCACTAATAGGCTTAGGATCGAGGATCAAAACCCTAGGTTTATCTATGTGAATGATGTGATTTCTACACAGGCTCAAATCAAAGTCAAATTCTAAAGCATAGGAATAGATTTAAAATCAAATCACAAAGTCGTCAAGCTGGCAAAATAATAATTTAACACTACGCAAGGTTAAATTTACTAACTTAACTAAACCCTAAATTCCAGGAAAATTTGACAGCATAGTGCCTCATGGGCGTGAATAGGGTTTATTCTAATTAAATAATTCCTGGTTATATGCTTACTAGGTTTGCTAATTTTGATAAAACAACTAATTAATTTAGTTATCTAATCCACACTAGGATTAAGTAAAAGTCAAAAATAAATTAGTAAAGTAAACTAAATAAATAAATATTAATTTTCTAAACTAAGGTCCACATACATTAACATTAATCTCAATTGTTTTGAATTTTAAATGCACTCCTAAGTTAATCTGGAGGTAGTTATAATATATTAATTACTCTCCTCTCCATGAAATAAATTAATTTTTTTTTTTATAATTTTCCTCTAGTTTAAAAAAAATATCCTACTTAATTATTACCATACCCCTAAACAACAAATTAATAATAACCACCTCCAAAATGGAAATAATATTACCCACACCTTTTGAATTATCTCTAAACCCCTTTTTTAAAAAAATAAAAACAACTACATAAATTAAAAAGAGTGGGAACTAAATTAAAAAAATAATTTTAAATTACCATGCCCTAAATCCTGCAACAATAAATATAATATCATTATGGAGAAAACGGATAAACCCTAGCCTCTTTATTCAATTTCTCAGATTTCTTGTTTTGTTTCTCCTCTATTCTCATTTCCTTCTCTTCTCTTTGTTTGGTGTTGCAGGTTGGATTGAGGGCATGCATGGCCGCCTCAGAGGTATACCTATTTAATATAATCAAATGGGTGTTTTCTTTTTTTTTTTTGTGATTATATTGGTTCTAAAACAGAGATTTAAGATTTTATACAGGCAGAGAAGGAAGCGTTTGGTGGTCACCGCAAAGGAGTTTACTGCCGCAAAAAGGACAATGTGGAGGTCGGCAAAAGGGAGAGGGGGCGGAGAGTGCCACAGGCGGCGGGAGGGTAAACGTGGATGTGGGAGTGTGGGGAGAAGTGGAGTGTGGGTTGGGCTCGACCCCTCCCCACACTCCAATGAAAACAACTGATGGTGGGGGGGGGGGGTCGAACCCCCCCACCACATCTCTTTTAAAAAAAAAATTGTAACTCAAAAGAAAGAACGTTGTCTTTGTTGTACACATGACATTACCATTATTTGATATTTTTTTGCATTTTAAAATATATATATAGTGTATATACTCAGTTTTATATACAACAACACAGTTTCAATATAAAATGATAGTAATGCAATTAATATATATGTATATATCTCTATTTATCTATATATATAACATAAATCCTCAGCCATTAATATAGATAGAAATATGAGGCACAAGTCCATAATTATATATATACATATTATATATATATGTAGGTGTATATATATAATAGTATATATATATACATTTAAAACTGTAAATGCATAATTATGGAATTAGACAAACATTCTTCGCCCTATAATAATGTTGATATAGAGATACTACAACCAACACAAACAACACTATATAGGATTTTTTTTTTTAAAAGAAAACAATGCATTAAAACCTTTTTTTTTTGAAATAAAACACCAGTAACTAATCTTTCCTTTCTATGAGTAAATATCATTTTCATTAACAACTATCAAATTTTTTGAATAAGACTTATACAAACCAATGAAATAGAACAACCATTCTTACTTACATTCACATTTTTTTTTCTCCAAATCATAACATATAGAAAAAATAGAATATATATACTTTTATTTCCAAGTACATAGAAGCTAAATACAACTCAAGATTAAATTCTTGCTTTACAACTCAAGAGAGCACATTCACTCTCTACTCAATAACACGTCTACAAATAGGCCAACCATGGCCATGCTCTCTCAAGAACTCAAAATAACAACACAAAAAATAGTGTTTACTTTAACATCCCATAGCTCTAAGGAGAAATCCTGCAATAACACAAGGAAGGGAAAGAAGCCACAAACAAAATGCTCTCCTCCCTACCATTGACTCACTCATGAGTCACCCCCGAGCTAGGAGGTCATCCTAACACAAGGAACACACACCACTTCACAACAAATTCACTCAACACAAAAACAAGAAACACTCCCCTATATTGCACAAAACAAAACTCACCAAAATGAGTTTAAATGGGGTAGGGGAGTGGACATCACTCAACTCAAGAGTGCCACTCCAAAAAACTTCCCAAAAACAGTCTCTTCTCAAGGCCTCAAGCCAAACTCTTTAAACCATATTTTCACAAGTTTTTCTCTTGGCTCTCAAGCTATTTCACAAAAAGATCATATACACATATTGCCCTCAAGGCTAAAATCCCACAAAGATAAGGATGTGACCCCGAGGAGGTTCACTCCTCCTGCACCCCACACATGTTGAGCATTCTCTCCAAATGGAGAGGCTCTCACAACTCCCATAACCAATTTTCCCCACAACAACAAAGTAAAAACAAACAAATAGAACTCACACAAACATCATCTGAGTAAAGAAAATGCATAAGGAAAGGCATTTGCCTTGAGTCAAACCTTTTAAAGCCCAAATTGAAGATTTTGAGTAGAGCTCCTATATCCCCTCTTGCAAGTTTAGTCTCCAACCTTCTTCTTCTAACCTTCTCTCCAAAAGCCACTAAAATTTAAAAATTGAAAAAGATTCAACAACCCCCTCCTTCTTTTCAAAAGGAATTAAAATAGGCTCTTTTCATGAGCCTTGAGGAATGTGGAGGTGACACATGTCACCTCCTCACTCCTCCACCCAACCACTTGAAAGACTCTTGGAATGGGGTGGTGACACATGTCATCAACCCATTCCACCAAGTCTTTCTTCCATCCACTTGATCTCTCTCACATATTTGGGAAAGAAAGGTGGAGCCAAAGGAGGAGTGGGTACCACATGTGCCCCAATCATCTCCTCCTAAAAAAGCCCACACAAACCCAATGTACCCTCACCAATTGTGGGAGAGGCTTGGAGTTGAATCCTCCATAATTAGGGGGTCTTGAAGACTCCCCCAACCTAGGAAAGAGGAAATGAAGAGGTTGAGTGTTTGACCCACTCATCCTCTCCCTCCCAAACTTCCATTTTCGTCACTTTACTTCAGGGTGAAGTTAAAGTGACCAAATGGAGGTTCACCTAAGGTTACACAAGCCCAAATGACCCCTAGACCCTAGGGGTACAACCCAGGGTCAATTTTAACCCATTTTGAGCACCATAGGTTGAGTAAAAACACATAAAAAGGGGTCTTAAAAATTAAAACTCAAAATAAAATACAAATGAAATTACAACTTACAACACCAATCAAAAATCAAATAAAAGAAGGGTAGACCTAACCCAACTAACACCACATAACAACATTACAAAAATTCATCATGCAAACATAGTTGATCTTGGTTCCTCTTGGAACTAGATCGGCTTTATACGGAAAACAACACAGTGTGTGGGATGATCTCCAAATATCTGTGGCTTCGTTAGAAACACCTGTGCACTCAAATGAAATGTTAATCCCACATGTATATAATAGCCGAAGTAAAGTGAAACATACACTCACATCATCACATGATCATATAAACATCAAAGAATCATGTCATAATTAAATTCTAAATTTTGCAGTTCAAAAATCCATCACAAGATAGAATCACATAATAAATTTCTAACTAAAATCACATGAATAGTATCCTAATAACATCATAATGTAAATCATATGTCTAACATCATCAGTGAATCAATATTAAGGTCTAATCACATCGTAATCATGTTAAACATAATAAATCCAAAATTAAGTATTAAATATTAAATATTAAATTAAACATTTTGAGACTCAAAAAGGGGCATTGGGTTTGGTGAGGTGTCCATTTGCATGAAGATTTCAAAAATCTTGGTAAATCACAAGTGGCGGGAGACTTTATGACAATGTATGACAACTTCTGACAATTGTCATACCCCAAAATAGCAAGGAATCAAAGAAAAATGTTTGAATCTTGGATTTCCCTCTTTCCCACAAAATATTGATACAAAATATGTAATTATGGTGATTTGGGGATGTTGATTTGATATTTTTCTCTGAAACTTGCAAATTTGTAGATTGTGGCTTCAATGGACAAAAACCCATTGGAGTAAAAAGGCTTGTGGATGAAAACCCATGAGTTTTAGGTGGGCAAAGGACACAAACCATTTGATCACAAGGAGTAGCTTCATCCAGAGGTTGCATAGAGCTTCAAGGATTAAATAGTTTCTGACAGTTTCCATTGTTTGTGTGTGTAGGTCTTCTTGTGTTGTTGTGGTAGTTACAGAAGTGCTGGGAAGAGTTACTGTTATTATTTCCTTTGGTTTTCTATGTAGTAGCTGTAGATTTCCATTTTCTAATGTCAAAGATCAGTATTGGAAGTTGTGGGTAGTGTTGTGTTGATTTTAGCTTTGTGGGTCAGAATACCTAATGTGTATTTCAACTTGTTGTGAAGATTTAGTTGTGTAGTTTTCTGCTAAGTGCTGTAGGTGTTTGTTGCCATTACTTTAATGGTATCAGATCATATTTCACATACTCTCCACCTGAAAATCAAACAATATCAATTTCAGGTGTTTTTGGTGTATTTCAGTGATTGACGATGTTGGCAATTTTTGTGGGTTTTGCCGAAATCTTGTTGTTCAAAGTTGTATTATTTGTTGATGCTGCAAATCAGTATTATAGATTTGATAACATGTTATTTACATTAGAAATCAATCAAAAAATATTTTTGTGAAGTTTCATATTTTGGGTGTTAATCCTGAGTAAGACTAGCCAGCTAGTTTTGTCAAATTTGATGCAAAATTGGTGAAGATATTTAAATTCATTTTCAGATCTGATGTGAAATGTTAATTTTTAGTTTGGCTCATTACAGTGGTATCAAAGCATGATCTTTCCAGCCTGTAGGTTATTTAGATGATTAATGATACCGAGTGACAGAGAAATTAGATATTTGAGGAGAGAGCAAAGGAAATTGCAATTGGAGGAAACAATGGCAGATAGAAGAAATGCAGAAGAAGATGATGCATCAAGGAAATTTACTCAAATGGTTGGGGCACAAACCAGACTTGCTGAAATGTTTGGGCAAATGATGTAATGGATTCAAAACAACAACAACAACAATAACAAAAATAATGGTGGTAATACTTCAGGTGCAAACAACAGTAACAATGGAAAAGGGAAGGAAATTGAGATACAAAATTTAGGGGCTACAAACAAACCCTTATTTCTGCCTGAAGAGGAACCTGAACAAGTTGAGTCTGCAACTATTAGTTTGTTCAATGCGGAGACCCTTAACAAATGGTGTGGAGATTACAATGCATTGGCAGATGAGATCAAGAATGATATGTCTTGGGGAGAATATGTATAGTTCCTAAGAAGAGGTGAATCTCAAAAGAAGGGGAAAGGAAAAAATAAAGAACTAAACCACAAGTTGGGTAAGTTAACTGTAGCTTTCTTTGATGGAAGTGAAAAGATTTCAGCTAGAGCTTGGCTGCAGAAGATAGAGACATACTTTATGCTCAATCCCATGATAGAGAAGGATGTAGTTCAGTTTGCCACTTTGCATATGGAAGGAGAAGCCTATGAATGGTGGTACCATGGTCATACTAATTTGGGACATGATCAGGTACAAACCTTTGGTGATTTCAAACAAAGGATTCTTGATAGGTATGAACTAAAAGAAGAATAAGAATATTTCAGCCAGTTGTCTGAAATTAAGCAAAAGAACTTAGTAAGTGAGTATATAATAGACTTTCAAAAGATTGCAGTGATGGTACCTAAAATATCAGAGAAGAGAAGAGTACATCTATTCATTATAGGGCTCACTGAACCTCTTAGGGGGTTTGTCAGATCTTTTGCACCTCTCACTTTGCAAGAAGCTATCAAGAGGGCTCTAACCCTTGAGCCATCAATTCCAAAGAATGCTTTCCCACACTCCTCCAAACCAAACACATGGCATCATAAGGGAGGATTTCAGAAGAAAGCATTCCATGCACCTGCACCTATACAAAAAAATACAACTCCTAATACTACAAAGAAGATGGATGAAGAAACAAGGAATGAGTTTAGGAGGAAGAAACTTTGTTTTTCTTGCAGAGAGCCTTGGGTCCTTGGACATAGGTGTTTGGGAAAAGGACAAGTCCATTACATAGAGATTGTCTCAGATAAGGATTCAAACTCAGACGGTAATGAGAAGTTTCATGACGTAGAGGATTCTGAACCTGAGATCGAAGAGGAGACTAAAAAAGAAGGTTCATTAGTTGCACTTTTAGGAGCACCAAGATATCATCCTTTCATGGTTCGTGGAGTGTTAGCAGGGCAGCGAATGACTATTTTGATTGATAGTGGGGCAACCCACAATTTTATTGATGAAGGGTTAGTAATGAAGAGAGGATTGAAGACTGAAGAATTTGAAGGGTTCAATGTGACTGTTGCAGATGGATTCACTATGCCATGCACCAGAGTGGTCAAACAATTGAGCATCACTATGGGAGACTACAAGGTTTGTGATGATTTTTATGTTGTTGGTATTGGTGAAATTGATGTTGTCTTGGGTGTTCAATGTTTGCATTCTATTGGAGGACACTATCAATACTATCAAACTATGGAGTTCAAGTTTCAGTCAGAAGGCAAGGAGATTACACTCAGAGGGATTTCAAATGGAGCTCCACGAGTGGTGACATCAAAGAAGATGGAGAGAACTTTCAAAAGAGGTCAAGTTACTTGGGAAGCCACTTGTTTAATCTGATCTTCAAGCTCTCCAAATGGAAAAGGTAAATTTCATTTTAAAATTCCAAAAATTTTAGATAAGCATAGCATTGTTTTTAGTGATATACCCCTAGGATTACCTCCAGACAGAGGGTTTCAGCATGTTATAGAGTTGGAAAAAGATGTCGAACCTATTATAACTACTCCATACAGACATCCAAGGGGTTACAAGGAAGAGATAGAGAAGACTATCAGAGAGCTCTTAGATATGGGATTCATTAGACCAAGTTCTAGTCCTTTTGCATCATCTGTAGTTCTTGTGAAGAAGAAGGATGGCACTCTAAGGATGTGCATTGAATATAGAGCTTTGAATAAGAAAACTATTAAGAATAGATATCCCATACCAAGGATAGATGAACTTATTGATGAGTTGCATGGAGCTGTTTACTTTTCTAAGATTGATTTGAGATCAGGATACCACCAGATTCGGATGAGAGACAAAGATGTGGAAAAAATAGCTTTTCGGTGTCACTATGGGAATTTTGAGTTCTTGGTCATGCCCTTTTGCCTCACTAATGCACCAGCAACTTTTCAATCATGCATGAACAAGGTATTTAGCAAGCAACTCAAGAAGTTTGTCTTGGTTTTCTTTGATGATATATTGATCTACAGTAAAACTTGGAAGGAACACTTGGAACATTTAGATACAGTTTTGGGTATTTTTGAGTAGCAATCTTTCTATGCTAAGTTGTCCAAATGTGAGTTTGGATTAACCAAAATTCTTTACTTGGGATATGTCATAAGTTCTAAGAGTGTTCAAGTAGATCAACAGAAGATTCAAGCAATACATGATTGGCCTCCACCTACAAATCTTATACAGTTGAAAGGATTCTTTAGGTTATGTTGCTATTATAGGAGGTTTATAAAAGGTTTTTCTTAGCTTGTTGTTCCATTAACAGATTTGACTAAGAAGGGAGCCTTTGCATGGTCTGAAGAAGCTCAGAAAACTTTTGACAAGTTTAAGGAGGTAATGAGTTCATGCCCTGTGCTTGCTATTGCTGATTTTTCATTGCCTTTTGTAGTTGAATGTGATGCTTCGGGTGAAGGTTTTGGGGCTGTCCTAACTCAAAGGGGACATCCAATTACTTTTGAGAGTAGGAAGCTACACAATCTAGAAAAAAAATATCACATTTATGACAAGGAAATGTTGGCAATTATGCACGCACTAGAGAAGTTCAGACAATATCTTGTGTGTGGGAAGTTTGTGTGAAAATAGATCATAATAGTTTGAAGTATTTCCTTGATCAAAAATATTTGAATGATCACCAATAAAGGTGGGTAAGAAAGATACAGGCATTTGATTTTGAAATAGAATATATGAAGGGTAAAAGAAATGTGGTAGCGGATGCACTTTCTAGGAAGCTAACTTGATGCAGGAGCATCCAGTGGTGTAAGGGCAATCTTGCATCACCCAAAAAAAAAAAAAGTGTTTCAAAATTGTTGATGTTCTACCCATTTCTTCTCAAAATCTGTGGTTCTGGTCCCATTATCGCCTGAATAATAATGTAGAACTTTCAGTTTTCCCAAATTGCTAAAAATAGTAAACTGCTATTTTTAGAAAGTTTGCATTTGGGCACGGAATGAAGTCAAAATTTACAGGAAGTTACATAACAGAAATATAAGACCTTTGGCGAAGGAATCATACAAAGATCATTTGCGAGCTGAAAGATATTAAAGTTTCTGTTTCCTGAAAAATGCCTGAAAATTACTCAAACTCAGGTTTGAGGCACTAAATGGCCCCGTACGGGCCTAAAAATGGCCAGAACTAATAGAGCTAGTTCTTAGCACGTAGAGCACTCCATGAGCTTTCTGACGCATAAAACAGTTTGTCAATCAGAGTCCCAGATCAAAAGTTATGGCTCTCGGAAGTTGACCTATTTTTGGAGGGAGATGCAAAATTTGAAATTAGGTTGTTGGCCACCAAAAAGGCTATTAATAACCATTTTTGGGAACCCTAGGGAGGAGGATAGTTAAGGGGACAAGTGTAGAGTCAAGAATAGGTGGGAAAATAGAAACCCTAGCTGATTTGGGGGTTACAGAAGGTGGAAGATTCTAGAGCCTGGTGATGGTAGCTATAGTGTGTTGCAGCCTGTAGAGGACTGATTCCTCTGATTGTAATTAAGCTTCTGTAATGTAATGAGTTGCCTAGATCAATAAAAGAAAGTTCTATTCTCTATGTTCAATTTCTATTGTTGTGTGTTTTATGATTTACCTCCTTCATCAAGTGGTATCAGAGCAAGGGTTCTTGAGTGTGTAGATAGATCGCCGACAGTGAGGCAGTTTGCACCAGGACCTGAGGTTGTGGGTTTGCTACGGAGACCAAGATGCCTCCATGAAGAAATCATGTTGGGAGGAATGCTTTGACAGAAGAGGGTTTTAGAGCCCTACAAAGGCAAATCGATGCATTACAAGAGGAGCTACGAAGAGGGTTTGAGCCGAGGACAAGAGAAGAAAGTGAAGATGAAGTTGAAGAAGAGCTATCTGAGGAAGAACAAGAAGCCGCCGAAGATGCTGCAGAAGTAAGGTTGTTGAGGGTCATTTCGAAGATTGGAAAGAGGCCCAGGATCGAAGTTTCTACATATTCTAGAGATTTGAATCCAGAACAGTTTATTGATTGGATCAATGACATGGAGGAGTATTTTGAGTATGAAGATGTGGAGGACCCAGATCGGGTTAAGTTTGCAAAAACAAAGTTGAAGGGCCACGCCAATATTTGGTGGAAGGAGGTCCAATTAGAGAGGAATAGAAGAGGAAAAGCAAAGATCACCAGATGGGATCGGATGGTGGAGAAACTGAAGAAGCAGTTCATTCCTGTGGACTATGAGATGGAGTTGCTGAAGAAGCTGCAAGGACTGAAGTAAGGTAACAAATCTGTTAAGGAGTATACAGAAGAGTTTTATAAAATTACTATCAGGACAGGTCATGCAGAGCCCAACAAGGAGAAGGTAGCCCGTTACATTAATGGGTTGAGGCCAAGTATTCAAGAGGAGTTGAGCCTAGTCAGAATGACCACCATAGAAGATGAATACTAGTTTTCCCTGAAGGTGGAAAAAAAGCTGAACAAAAGATTTGATAGCAAGCAAAGGGGAAGAGGTCAAGGTGGAAGGATTGGTGGAAGACCCTATGGAGGCTGTAATGAAGATCAAAAATCGAAATCAAAGAGGGGATAATACCTACCATCCTCATGACCAGAACAATGGTGATCAAAGAGGAAGAGGAAGAGGCAGACCTGGGCAAGGACCTGGAAGAGGAGGTTTTAGAGGAGCTTGTTTCCAATGTGGAGAAGAAGGGCATCGAGCATATGAGTGTCCGCAACATCAAGGAAGGACAAATAGAAGACCTGAAGGTAATGCACAAGTTACACATGTAGATGAAGATGTACATTCTGAGCATTCTGAAGATGCTGAAAGGGGAGAAACCCTAGTTGTCAGAAGAACCTTGCTGAATGAGGAGAAAGAACCCAATCAGAGGAAGAGTTTATTCTGCACAAGGTGCAAATGTGAGGGTAAGTGTTGTGATATTATTATTGACAGTGGAAGCACTAATAATTTGGTTTTAGAAGAGATGGTTGACAAGTTGAAGTTGACAAGAAGAAAGCATCCACATCCATATTGGATTGCATGGTTGTAGAAGGACCATAGAGATTTGGTCAATGAGCAGTGTTTAGTGAAGTTCAAGATGGGTGACTACCATGATGAGGTGTTGTGTGATATCATACCGATGGATGCATGTCATATGCTGTTGGGGAGGCCGTGGCAGTATGATAGGAGCGCTGTCCATGATGACCGTGCAAACACATATTCCCTAACAAAGGATGGAGTTTGTCATAAGTTGAAGCCCTTGAAGGAGGTGGAAGAAAAGGTATGTAGTACTGCTAGAATTTGCCTGGTAGATGGCAGGAAATTTTTGGAGGGTATGAAGCATGAGCGTCATTGCTTTGCATTGATTCCTAAGATTAGTCAAGAGAACTATGAAGATGTACCAGCAGAAGTTTCAGATATGTTGGAAGAGTTCCAGGACATTATCTTTGATAATGTACCAGAAGGTTTGCCACCAGTAAGGAAGATAAGTCATCAAATGGATTTGATACCAGGAGCCAGTTTGCCAAACAAGGCAGCCCACAGAATGACCCCTGCAGAGAATGAAGAGCTGAATAGACAAGTTCAGGAGTTGTTAAGGAAAAGACTGATAAGAGAGAGCCTAAGTCCATGTGCAGTACCTGCAGTACTAGCACCAAAGAAGGATGGAGAATGGAGGATGTGTACAGACTCTCGAGCCATCAATAAGATAACTATCAAGTATAGATTTCCATTGCCAAGAATGGATGACATTATGGATTGTTTGAGTGGAGCCAAGTACTTCACGAAAATTGACCTGAAGAGTGGGTATCACCAGATCCATATCAGAGAAGGAGATGAATGGAAGACAGCCTTCAAGACAAAGGAAGGTTTGTATGAGTGGTTAGTCATGCCATTTGGGCTAACCAATGCACCGAGCACATTCATGCGGCTCATGAACGAGGTATTGAAAGAATTTTTGGGAAGTTTTGTTATTGTTTATTTGGATGATATTTTAATTTTTAGTAAGACTTGGGATGAGCATCTGATGCATATCAGAAGAGTTCTAGATAAGCTTAGGGAGGAGAAGTTGCTGATTAATCTAAAGAAATGTAGTTTTGCAAAGGAGTTGGTATACCTAGGATTTGTAGTCTCAGAAGAAGGTCTTAAGATGGATGCAGAAAAAGTAAGGGCTATCATTGAATGGCCTATGCCAAGGAGTACAACGGAGGTAAGATCCTTTCATGGTTTGGCAAGTTTTTACAAAAAGTTTATCAGGAATTTTAGTAGCATTTGTGCGCCCCTAACTGACACAATGAGGGGATAGAAAAGAGTTTCGATGGACTAAAGGAGCATAAAAGAGCTTTGATATTTTGAAGCAGAAAGTTGTAGAACAACCTGTTTTGGCACTTCCAGATTTTAATAAGGTATTTTAGGTAGATTGTGATGCTAGTGGTAGTGGTATAGGAGCTATTTTAAGCCAAGAAGGTAAGCCCATTGCTTATTTTAGTGAGAAGCTTAATGATGCCAAGAAAAAGTCTTCTGTTTATGATCAGGAGTTTTATGCAATAGTTCAGGCTTTGAAGAAATGGAGACATTATTTGTTGCCAAAGGAGTTTGTTTTATATACTGATCATCAAGCCTTGCAATATCTTAATAGTCAAGGAAAGTTGAACCAAAGGCACTTAAAATGGGTTGAGTTTTTGCAGAGCTATACTTTTGTTTTGAAGCACAGGAGTGGGAAGTCCAACAGAGTTGCAGATGCCTTGAGCAAAAGGCAAAATTTGTTGACAAAGATGAAGATAGAGGTTGTTGACAAAGATGAAGATAGAGGTTGTTGGGTTCAGAGTTTAAGGCTCATCAAGTAGCAGAGTTACTTTTCAAAGAGATATTTAAGCTACATGGTTTGCCAAAGAACATTGTTAGTGACAGAGATAGTAGGTTCCTTAGTTCTTTTTGGAAGGAACTATTTCACTTGATAGGAACAGAGCTCACACCAAGAACAAGTTATCATCCACAAATAGATGGACAAACAGAAATTGTTAACAAGTGGATAGAGGGGTATTTGAGGAATTATGTTTCAGATCAGCAAACTACTTGGGTCAAATGGTTGCACTTGGGAGAGTATTGTTACAATACATCACATCATATGTCAATTGGTATGCCTCCATTTCAAGCTCTTTATGGTTATGATGCACTTTCTTTTGTTGATTTGATATTTACAGATAGTAGAGTACCTGCAGCTAGTGATCTTATCAATCATAGTCAAGAGATCATAAGGTCACTAAAAGATAACTTGAGGCAAGCACAGAACCAACAAAAGATATACGCAGATAGGTGTGATAGGTAAAAAAAATCAGGTTGATAAGATCAAGCATAGCCATAAAAACCTAACCCTACCATCATCAAAGAATCTAATCTAAATGAAATCAAAGAGTAATGCAATTCAAGCACATCACCTAGATTGTGTGATTCCTTGTTTGTGATGTGGATTGCTTCTTCAACAATGAACAATTATGAAGATAAAAGTTGCCATGATGGATGATAATGATAAAGCTTAATGGATTCTATAGATGCTCAAATGCTCAATATGCTCAAAATGATAATGTAGACGTTATATGAATGCTGGATAGATGTAGTATGGAATGAAAGGGTATTTATATAGAACTCAACCAAAATCAATTAACGATGGAGATTCGGTGGCTATGCGAATGGCTAAGATTGAAAGATAGACATAGATGAATGTGAAGATGACAAGTGGTTGGAAGATAGGGCTCATGTGTGCTTGTGTACATAAAAAAGTACTACATGTGAAAGATATTAAATAAAGGATGTAGTACCACTTATCTTTTTAAATGAAAAAAGCACACATGTCAGCTCATGAGATAAATGATAAGATAAATTAATTAAATAAGCAAGATTTATTTAATTAATTGGAAAGTTGGCTTATGAAAGGAATCTTTAATTAATTCAATAAGATTTATTTAATTAAAAATAGATAGAGTGAAGATAATTAAATAATTGAAGATGGTTTAATTATAGTTTAGAAAATAGCTAATGAATTAATTAAATAAATATAAATTTATTTAATTAATAGAAGAAATATATGTGTTAGGGAAATTGCTCAAGTGTGTTAGACAAATGTAGATGTGTGATAATGCAATGTTTGAATGTTAATGATAATGAGGTCAATTTTGGGTGTCTACATTTTGCCCCTCTTTGATATAATGTTCAATAGAGCGTTGTGTCAAAGAAGATACGATATTTCGCTTGAAAAAACAAAGTTATGCCCTAGTGTAACTGGCAGGTGATGCCCCCTTGAGAGGTAAGTCAGGCTAACCAGGAAGGGCTGAGTTGGCTCGCAATAAAATGAAAAGCTAGGACTCAAGGTTGACACGAAGAAAACAGGGGTTGGGTGGGAAAAATGGGATGAAACAGCTGAAATAGGCTATGGCATAGAAGAATTAGGGTTTGGATAGGACTATAAGTAAGTCCATCAATGGAAAATAGGCTCATTTGTGCTCAGTTGTGCTCAGAAAACTATAGAAATTGAGAGCTCCTTAGAGGTGGTGTACAATGAGAGTTGGAGAGCTATCAGGATGGTGATTCCATGCAGAGATCATCATGTTGAGCGAGTGAGGACACATGGATGACCAGAGGGATCAGGCCTGCCAGTATGTATCGAAAGTTTTTCTAAAAGCATGATTTTGATAGGCTAGAAGCATCATAAATGCACACTTCACCAGAAGCAACTAGTTCTGAGGATAGGCAGTGTAGGTCACTTATGTAGGAATATAGGTTGCTATTGGTAGTGTAGATCGCTTATAAGCGCAGCTTGGTTGCTTCTAGAAAAACTAGGTTGCTTCCAGTTGGCTAGGAAAAATATAGGCTAAATGCACATATAGATAGAAATGGGTTGCTTAGGGGCAGACAGTAGATGCATATAGAGATAAAGCACGCATAGAAAGGAAAAGTGATCGCATATGGTATATTAGCTCGCTTATAAGCTAAGGTAAAGCGCATAGGGAGTTTAGCTCGCATGTAGTCCAACAATGAGTGCATATGCAAAATAGATCGCTTATGAAGAAGATAGAGACACATATGGTAAAAGGGATTGCTTTTAATCAACAAATAGGTGCATGTGGAAAATTGAACTGCTTATGGTAGTTAGAGGCTAGGAAAGCAATAAACGGACAAATTTTGATAGAAGTGAAGTAGCACAAGGGACTAATGTGATGAATGGAATGATGTAGGATATACTACTACCTTTATTATCATGGGAGCCACATCCTAGGGATTTGTGATTGGTGCGATTACTGGATGCAGAGGAGCGGCTAGTGTTAGAGATCCTCAAATTAGAGCATGTGTCAAGATTGGAGCTGGTGTAGGCACATCGAGGACTGATGACAGCAATGGTGGAGGGATGGATGAGCAAGCATAGTTCTTTCTTGTTACCGACAGGAGAGGCTATGATCATGCTGGAGGATGTGTTTCAGATTCTGTGGATTCCGATAGATGGAGACCGAGTTGATTATGATCCTAATTTGGGTCCAGCTGCGTTCAGGAGATTATTTGGGACACCAAACATTGGAGTAGAGGGATCAGAGATCTCAATGGCGAGGATGGAGGAGCTATGTGACAGGTTGTAGAGAGTGGTAGTGGCTATCATCAGATGGCTAGTAGGAGATAGACAAGCTAGAGGCTTTCCAATAGGATGGAGGACAGTGATGGAGGGGATGTTCTCCTATGGCACGAGATATGCATGGGCAGAGTGTGTGCTGGGACAACTCTATCATTACCTGCATGATTGCACGTATATGTTTGGAGCTAGTATGTCAGCAGGGGTTACAATTTTACATGTATGGGTGTATGAGCATATTCTAGTGATGAGGCCACAGGGATGGATGGCAAGAGTTGCAGGAGAGCCGTATGCTAGGATGTATAGAGGAGCTCTAACATACCAACAGTGACAAGGTGTGGTATACTGGCGGAGGAGATTGGATGAGGTGGATAGCTTTGTATGGAGGCAATGGCTTGGATGCGAGAGATGGCAGGAGGAGGATGCAGAGCTTGTCTATGCTAGGCAAGCGAGATACATTTTTGGATGTGACATATATATTATAGAGTGCTATTTGCCAGAGAGGTTTTTGAGATAGTTCAGGTTAGCACAGGCAGTACCGGTAGGTGATGTCATTTTTGGGAGAACGAGATAGGAGGTTTTTGACTGGGGACCAGAGGTTGTGGTTGAGATAGCTTTGGCGGAGAGAGATGGATTATAGCCAGTAGTATGGCAGTGGGGACGGGGTCCTATGGATCCAGGGACATTACCAGACTATGATGCTTACTGGATGATAGCTAGACTGACACAGTTGACGTGGGTTGGATAGATTGGGGAGATTGGGATAGAGAGACCAATTACGAGGAGGTGACGATGGGCTCCACCAGTGCAGGTTGTTGTGCCAGCAGTACCAGGGATACAAATGTTAGGACAGATGCCAGGACAACCTTGATAATTGCACAGCCTCAGGGGCAAATATTGGTAAGTGATGATGTTGGGATTATGCAGCTGTAGAGATGGATTACATAGGAGAGGAGATGGAGGCAGCGAGCTCAGATGAGGATGAGGAGGGTGGAGATAGATAGACATTAGGTAGTGATTGGCTTACAACATGTGAGAGCTCAGGCACAGACATATCAGGCTCAGTTATAGTTGAGAGTACAGGCTGGGGATGGACATGATGATGGTACATTGGCTAGAGTGACAGGAGAGAGGGATGCAACCAGACAGAGTGAGTAGATGATGAGGTTAGAGTGTGATATAGTTGTATAGTAGGTGTAGGCTATGAGAGCAGAGAGAGATGGTCTACGATCAGAGAGGGAT
Organism: Cunninghamia lanceolata; assembly: GCA_027924645.1. Classification (NCBI taxonomy): domain Eukaryota; kingdom Viridiplantae; phylum Streptophyta; class Pinopsida; order Cupressales; family Cupressaceae; genus Cunninghamia; species Cunninghamia lanceolata. The sequence continues at coordinate 3,116,556 of BSBN01000378.1, read as the reverse complement.
ATGGCTATGCAGCAGCTACAGGGGATGACGAGTGAGCGAGACAAAGCAGTGATTGTATTAGGGATAGATGGGGCTACAATGTACATGGCTACATAGTTGACACAAGTACAAGTACAGCTGAGAAGAGTACAGGGTGAGGCTGAGTACTACAGAGGCTTATACTATGGGGCTGTGCCAGCAGAGTAGAGGTAGCCAAGCTTCAGGAGTAGGTCAGGGGCTTCAGGTTCACAGAGGTCAGGTGGATCTTGATCAATAGCCTCAGTGATAAGGCCACCGAGAGATAGAGGGCCAGGTGTAGGACCTAGTAGTGGTGGTCAAGGCGAGGGAGCTACCAGTAGTCACTAGGGCTACTGTGTTGTATATTGTATCATGATGAGGCCTAGAGCTGATTATACATACATTCTTTATGGCTCAGCTTGTATATGTAGACATTTGTATATTGACATGTGTATATATATATATATATATGATGGAGTATTGGTGATCTATATGATGTTATAGTGGATGCTGGTATTATGATGGTTATGCATGTTGTATTTATTTGGCATGGATTATGTATGGATGTTTATGCAAATGATATGAATGGAAATGGTATGATAATGCAAATATGTAAATGGTTATGATATGAATGAACTTATGCATATAGATAGATGGTAATGAGATGATATGATGAACTTAAGTATGTCTAACACACTTGTTTTGCAGGATAAAAGATGTGGAGAAAGATGATAGAAATGATTGATCTTGGCTGAGTTCTATATAGGCGAATGATAGATGGATAGATGATGTGATGGGCAGTTTTTTAAGTAATTGCTCAAAATGAAAAGAAATGCAATCCTTATGTTTGATATAGCATGTGGATGTTATGCACTAGGGTATAGAAGACCAAGGTGTCAAGATATCCAATGTGAAACTAGCATGCTACAATCTTGTCTGAACACATGAAGTCAAGATGTTGAGCCAACATGCACAATATATGAATAACAACTAGTGTTGTGAGATGGACTTTGATGCTACAAGAAATAGTTTGATCTTATCTCCACTACACATAGTGATAGCTTGTTGGTTATATGTATGGAGCTAGTCTTGACATAGAATAGTCTCAAGTGCATAAGAGACTGTTTAGCTTCTCAGATGCTAGAGATATTGATATGTAATATACTAATCCCAACACGTACAAGATACCAATAAACATAGGAAGAGAGAGATCATCCCGCAAACACGACATATGAAAGCAATATGACCATGCCCCATTCCTTACTTCATCGCAACATACCAAGATATAGATAGATCAAGGCAGTCTTGATTAGGCATAGAAAGGGACAAAAGATAAATCAAAAGATAAAACAAAAGATATTGTCATCACATTCTCTTGCCAAATTTAGGTGCTCTTAGATGGATTTAAGCTGGTGCCTTGTTGAGAGAAAAGCTGCATCCTGTTGAAGGCTAAAGATTTTGATAAACTTCTATAGCAAATGTTGGCTTAAGACATGTGGACAAATAGCTTTTGGCTTATTTCTGATTGGTTAAAGTGCTTGAGCTTTCAGTATACACATAGCTTGCTTCCTACTTAAGCTAATCAAAGAGCAGAAGATGGAAGATGAATGAAGATAGGGTGGATCATTTGTGCTTTAGTACTGGAAACTTCCTTCATATTCCAAATTGCCTACCTACTTTGTATCCACAGGATCAAAGCACATTTATGATGAAGATGAGACATGATAAATATGTAGTTTTGGGTTTTTATTGATGATGTGTGTGATGAAAGATAGAAGACTATGATGAAAGATTAAAGGATGATTAGAAGAAAGATGAAAGATGGATGATGAAGAGAAGGGGCTATCACCTTAGCCTGAATTAGAGTGCTTCCTTCGTATCTCAGATTGCCTACATACCCTGTGGTGGTGCCTGCATAAACATTCAGGTTTTAGGCATTTAAATCTACAGGCCCCTTCCCAAAAAATCAAAAAATTCTAAGTCTTTTGGCCTTTGCAGTTGAAATGTGCAAAAAATAGTTTTTTGCATGTGCCTTTGTATATACAAGGCCACTTGTATATACATGCAGGTTCAAATGTACATTCGGGCATACAAGGTAGTTTGTATGTTCAATCATCCTTTAAAAATGGTGAAAAAATCAGTTATATGCCTCCTTGTATGCATATCAGGTTTGGAATAGGTGCATATAAATTGAGGAATCTTTCACAGATTCTTAGAATACTTTGTGCTTGTATATCAGGTTTGCTTGTATATCGGGTATGTATATTGCAATATACAACAGAAAGATACATTGGAAATATACAAGGGTGGAATATACATTGAAGATTCCCAGAATATTCTGTGGTTGTATTGAGCGAGATTGTATGCATGTTTTGTTGTATGTTCAACATACAACACGAAGATACATTATAGATCTAAAAAAAGGTTCAAATTGGGCTAAAGTGGTGGTCAGGTTTGCATATATGTGCGGGCAGGATTGAATGTATATTTGACATGCAAAGTAAAGATACAAAGGCCGATATACAATTGGTGGAGCCCGCGGATATGCAAAGAGGAATGTATATCTAATATACATTGAAAACACACAAAGGAACATATAAAGTAGATGGTATGTTAGAAGATGCATCCAAATGTACAAATGCAAATGTATATTGACGGCAAATATACAAGTCAACATGCAAGCGCACAGATGCAAAAGCAAGGATACAAGCCGGACTTCAAAGGTTCTTCCAATCCAATTCATAGAAACGTGGAGTCCGCGCCTTGTATGTATATCTACGTTGTATGTTGCACATACAAGCTGATATACAAAGAAATGATATATAGTCCAGACCCGAGTGCAGGTTCAAATTTGTTTCATAATGTCTTGGGGTCTGCCTTGTATGTAAGTGAGTGTATGTATATACAATCTCATTTTTAGCTGCATATGCAAGGGTGAAAAAAGGCAAAATGCATGTTATGATGGCGGAAAAGTTAGCGATGGAAGCACAGGGTGCCTATGTGGCACATTCTTATTGGTTGGCAGCTTTTCAAAGCATTTTGATGTCGTAGATCTCAGTGATAGGAAGGAGATCGACGGCCCTGTTTTGAATGCTTGAGGAAGGAAGTATTTTTTGTGTATCTGCACTAGTTCAAGCGGGAAACTTCATAGCACGAACCATTACTGCATCCCGTGGGTAGGTTAGCCATTTATGGTAGTAGTGAAGAGGTATGGGTTGAGTTGACAGGTTAACCACTCGATTTAGGAAGAAGATCTCCATGTGGCGGTGCAGATCCTGATCTCACCTACTCCCTTCCTTCTTTCTTCCTAGAACATTCAATGATTTGAGCGCCATTCTGTGGTGCACTATTTCTGGCAAATTTTGAAGTGGCATGTAATTATTGCTGAGTACACAATCTTGCTATAAAGTGCAAACTGTGTTACTCATTTGGGTGGTTGAAGACTTGGGCATTTTCTGGAAAAAATAATGAAGAACAAAGCCTCTCTTGGCTGTTCTGTCTTTGTTGGAGTTTATGAGTTGCATTTGAGTGCGCCTTGCACATATGTTCAGTTCCTCGTCATTTTATATGAAAAATACATTATTGCATGTGTTTATCTGTCTGTCTCCATGCGTTGTATGCATTCTCTTCTTTTGACTGTAGTTGCTAAGGGTTTCTTAGATTCTAAGGTATAGATTTCTGTATCACATGCTTAATCTTTAACTTCCATTCAAGGAGTTGATTAAATTGTTTTAGGTTGAGTATGGAGAAGATTGTATGTCAGCTGGGATATTTGTAAGTAGAGACAGTTAAATACTTATCCTTGGGTGGTGTTTGTAAGGCAAATACTAGTCCTAACCCCTTGAAACTTGAATGCCAGTGCAAATCATTCACTTGTATACATCTAGTTGACTCCTTACCTTGAAATAGGCAATAGTCTGCTCCCTGTGTAGTAGTTATGATCCAAAACCCCCTGTCTTGCATCCAAAATTTAAAACAAACCATTTCATGATCCCAACCTGTTAGTTTGTAGGAGTAGAAATAGGGACCCCTGCATCCTCTCATCCACAACCAAACAAATATGTTGAAGAATGTTGCCAACCTTGTGATTTATCACATAAATCTTGGTCCATACATGAGAGTATTCTGCCTATTCTGAAAAGCTAAATCATTCTGTCATTGGGCGAGTCAAAAAAGTAAAATCTTTAGCTAATCGGGATACCCCCTTGGTGTGGCAGAACCAGAAGTGAAGGGGAGGTAGCTCATGCAACCTCCCATATCTGTTGGCCGAATCTACCTGTGCATTGGAACTGGCAAACCCTTTGCCGATTCAGACACCAACACCCTGTATCCACGGGATCAAGGCTTTAATGATAGAACTGAGATGTAGTTCTTTCTTATTACGCTGGTGAGGTGATGTCATGCAATTTTTGGATGTCAGATGAGTGCAAATTGATTGAAAGATATGAAGCCTGATGGAAAAATGTTTGGCCACATTTGTTGTTGGATGAACGCTATGGTTGAAGTTGAAATTTTGTTGTGTTGTGAACTAAAGTGCTTGATGTGTTATGAGCTAGAGATAGCGGTATCAACTTCCAAATAAGGCTCAACAAAATGCCCCCAGTGCAGGATGAGGTTTATTATGAAGGAGCGACGATGGAGAAGGCGTGCGGTCAAGATGCTATGGTGTCAAAGATATAGTTATCGCAACAATGTCTCAAGTATGATAGCTAGCATTGACAGAGACAAAGGTGGAAAAGTCTATTTATTGTGATGATATGTGGATTATGATACAGATTATGTATGATAGGATAGTGAAATATGGTAGGAAGAGTGATGATCAAACAAACCAAGCAGACAATGGAAGCTGGTCACTACACAGCACCTATTTGCCAGGTTTTCACTATGGTACTTATCCAAAGTGCCTATTTACCAGGTTTTCACTAGAGGATGGATTATTTATCTTAGACTATTTTTTTTTTTTTGGTTATCCAAAGCGCCACAGAGTGGTTTTCACTATTGGATGGAGTTTTTTTTTTTGGGGATAGCTGAGATTTAAGGATAAAACTTCTTGAGATGAATGTTGTTGACCAGTTCATCCAAAGGAATGCCTTTAGGTGTTGAGAGAGTGTATGCACTTGATCCATAAACTACTATGATGATGAAAGGACCAAGCCAATTTGGTTCAAACTTTCCCTATTTCTCATGGTTTTGCTGATTCTTTTGATTTCCTTTAAGGACAAGATCTCCAACTTGAAATCGACGTTCTCTGATTTTTTTGTTGTAGCTGTGGCATAGACGGTTCTGATAGACTTGGTGATGGTTGAGTGCTGTAAGATGTTGTTCATCTAGAAGCTCAAGATCATGGAGTTAGGATACTCGATATTCTTCTTCTGAGATGGTATGTTGTAAGGATACTCACAGTGATGGGATCTCAACCTCAATAGGTAAAATAGCTTCAGTACCATACACAATAGCATAAGGTGTGGCTCCAGTGGGAGTTTGGATACTTGTTCTATATGCCCATAATGCAGGAACGAGTGGTAGATGCCAATCCTGACTAGCTTCATTGACCGTCTTTTTGAGAATCTTGATGATTATTTTATTAGAAGCTTCAACTTAGCCATTGCTCTGAGGATAGTATGGAGTAGAGAATCTATGTTGGATATGAAACTTGTTGCAAAGATCTCTGACTTCTTGATTCTTGAAGGGTCGACCATTATCTATAACAATAGCTTGAGGAACTCCATAACGGCAAATGATATAGTGTAGAATAAACTTAGATATTTTTTTGCATGTGATATAAGTCATTGGTATGGCTTCCACCCACTTTGTGAAATATTTAGTGGCGGTGATAATGAACTTATGACCATTTGATGAAGTAGGATGGATTTTACCTATGAGATCAAGTCCCCACTACAAAAAAGGCCATGGAGTAGTGATAGGCTGAAGCTCATGTGCTGGTGCATGTATTAATTCTCCATGTTTCTGTCATTGTAGACATCTCTTTGCAAATTGTTGTGCATCTTTTTCCATGGTTGGCCAATAGTATCCTGCTCGTAGAAGTTTCTTAAGAAGGCCAGGGCTAGCGAAATGCGAGCCGCAGACACCTTCACGTACATCACGTAAAACTACTTTTGCTTCCTCAGAATCAAGACACCTAAGAAGGATACCATCGAGACTCCGGTGATAGAGGGTGTCTCCTAGGATAGTGTAGTGAGAGGCTTAGCGAATAAAGGTTTTGTATTGGTTGTTAGTGAGTTGAAGTGGAAAGGTTTGATTATGGAGATATTCGTATAAATCCTCGTACCACGGCGAATTGGGACCAACAATGTCACATATAAGCTCAGATTGCAAAATGTCAAATGCTGGAATCAAAAGTTGTTCAACCAAATACTCACATTTATGTGTATTGGATGGCATGTCTAGAAGAGACCCAATCATAGCCATAGCATCTGTTGCTCTGTTCTGTAGTCCTAGGATTTGTTCAAAAGTGATATTGTCAAAGTACTTTTTAAAATCATCAACCATTAGCTTGTATGGAAGAAGCTTCTCATCTTTTGTTTGATATTCATCTAAAACCTGTTTGATAACTAGCTAAGAATCACCAAAGACTTGTAAATGTTTAATAGCCCATTGTACTACCATGTGCAATCCTGTGATTAAAGCTTCATACTCTGCTATGTTATTGGTACATGGAAATGCAATTCTATATGACTTGGGTATACAATCTCCTTGAGGGGTAACAAATAAGATGCCTGCTCATGATCCATGTTGTGTATATGATCCATCAAAATATAGCTACCACCATGTTGGAGAAGTTAAATTAAACAATCCTTCATCAGGAAATTCTAGATATATTGGATGGATATCTGTGATGGGTGTTGTAGCTAATTGATTAGCGATGACTTGTCCTTTGATGGCTTTTCGGTCCACATATATTGTATGTCAAATTCACTTAAAATCATGACCCATTTTGCTAATCTTCCTGTGAGAATTTCTTGAGAAAGAATATATTTGAGTGGATCAACATTTGATATGATCTTGGTTGTTTGGTTCAACATATAGTGTTGCAACTTTTGGGAAGCAAACACTAATTCTAAACATGCTTTTTCCATAGATGAATAATTGAGTTCATATCCCACAAGAGTTTTTCTGATGTAATAGATGGCTTGTTCTTTTCCTGAATCATCATGTTGAGCTAGAAGGGCACCCAATGCTGATGATATGTAGATCAATAATGGGCGGTCATGCACAAGAGGTACTAACACAGGAGGTGTTGCCATATATTCCTTTAGCTTATCAAAAGCTTGTTGACACTTTTCATCCCACTTAAAAGGTTCACTCTTACATAGAAGATACTGAAAAGGATGACATTTATTTACTAGTTGTGAGATAAATCTACAGATAGACTGTAACTTGCCTTGTAAACTACAAAGTTGCTTGAGATTTGTTGGTGAAGGCATTTCCATGATAGCTTTTACTTTAGCTGGATCCACTTCTATTCCTCATTGAGATACAATATATCCCAACAGTTTTCTAGATGTTACACCAAATACACATTTCTTTAGGTTCGGTCTGACTTGATTTTTTCTAATTGATCAAAGATTTGTGCTAATACCTGTAGATGTCCTTCTCTTGTCTTAGATTTTCCTAGGATGTCATCAACATAGTCTTCCATGATAGTATGAAAAAGGTCATGAAAAATAATAGTCATGGCTCATTGATAAGTAGCTCCAGGGTTCTTGAGACCAAAAGGTGTTACAATCCAGCAATATGTGCCCCATGGACAAATAAAAGATGTTTTATCTTGATTTTTCTCTACTATTCTGATTTGATTATACCCTAAAAATCCATCCATCAAAGATAGCATTTCATGTCAGTCTATAAGATCTACAATGTTGTCTATGCTTGGTAGTGGAAAGCCATCCTTAGGACATGCTTTATTAAGATCTCTGAAATCTGTTCAACAACGAACTCATCCATTAGGTTTTGCTACAAGTACCAAATTTGAAACCCATTTTGGATAATCAATAGGCTTTATGAACTTAGCTTCTAAGAGTTTCTAAATTTCTGTCTTGACCAATAAAGCTACCTATGGATGCATTTTGCACAGTTTTTGTTTGACAGGTTTTGCATTAGGAGATACTACTAGATGATGTACCACAAGTGATGGATCTAAACCCGGCATGTCAGCATAAGTCCATGCAAAATTTATAGCTCTTCTAAGAAAAAATGTTGTGAAGTTTCTTCTTTCTTGCTCTAATAGTGATGCTGCCAAAAAAGTGATCTTTGGATTCTACTCTGTACCCAAGTTCATGTCTTGTGATTGTTCAACTAGCACTGTTGATTTCTCATGATAATCAACAGCAATAGGAAGATCAAATCCCTCATCCTTAGGTGCCTTAGAGAGGTTTTCACCTTTGGATACATCCTTTATTTTTACTTTTCACAGTCAAGAGGTGCCTTTCAGTTTTCACCTAGTGACCTATTTTGTTTGATTTTCTTTATTTCACTTTTGTGACTGAAGGATTTGATACTTCCACCAAAATATGCTAGTTTAGGTAAGTCCATCATGAAACCTGCTTTGTGATCACCCAATGGAATGCCTTGTCACAAGACCATGAATTCTGAAATAGCTTCATCATTTTCAAATGTATCTAATATCAGTGCCCCCTGTTGGTCCCAATCGATGAGGTTAGGATATACGAGTGAGAGGTTAATGGAGGAATTGCTATGGCTAGAAGAGGCTGTAAAGATCATGAAGATGGAGTGTTCTTGGAAAAGATTGGTAATAGGAAAGGGGGAGTCATTGATAGTATCTGAATTAGAAGTCTCTCCTACCGAGGAAGGTCCAGAGTCAGTATCAAAAATACACTTAATGTCCTTGAGTCATAGTACCTTTGGCTGATAACCAAGGCCTTGCTTATTAAACTTCTTAGACACAATTATAGGTTCAAGAGATCCTTGTTCTTGTAATCCCAATCCACCATGTCCTTTGTAACCCATGTTCTTTATGATGCAGAACCCATTGTTGTATCTTTCTACTTCCAGTTGGACTTGGTCATTTTCATCAAAGAATATCCAAGAGTCTATATCATCAATGTCTTCATCATCCAGGAATCTGCCTTTAAGGAATACGGTAGGTTGAGCTCTGATGACAGTGGGGGCTGAAGTTGGTTTGGATGTGGAAGGTTTACCATAGGATTTAGGAGATAATGGAAGGGTGCCTACACAACAAGATTCTTGTAGTGTGTATTCACCAGGGCCATGTTTGGTGTACTTGATATGGAGGTTGGAAGGGGTTTTACTAGAGGAGGACTTGAGTAGGTCAGATGGATCTACATAAGATGAAGATGGATATGTCTTGGTGTTGATAGGAATGCAGTTTGGGCTTTGATATTTAGCTTGGCAGGCACAAAAAAATTCAAATGGATTAGGATCGGCTTGAATAGTAACTTCAACACCATTGTGTGGGAATTTAAGGCATTAATGGTATGTGGAAGGAACTACCTTGAGGGCATGTATCCATGGACAAGCAAGGATGATGTTATAAGGAAGATCAATATCAAGGACCTGACAATGGGTTTCTGTAGTGATCAGCCCAACTTGGATAGGCAAGAAAATAATTCCTTCTGTATCTCTCTCAGCATCATCATATGCTCTGATAGTAATAACCTTGGAGGTGTCAACATCTTTCTCAGAATATACCAGTTGTTTTATCAATTTCAAAGAACATATATTAAGACCAGATCCACCATCTACCCAGATTCATTTGATACAACATTTTTTGACAAATACTTCAATGTGGAGGGCTTCATTGTGTGAAAGATGGATGGAGGACTGAAGATCTTTGTCAAAAAAGGTTAAATGACAAGGGGCTACAATGCTAGCAACCATAGTTTGGAATTGTGAGATATCAATATTATTAGGCACCGAAGATTCTTGTAGAGCTTTGTCAAGGATAGCTTTATGAGCAGGGGATATGCGAACCAACTCAAGAATGGATATGTGCACGGGTGTTTTGCCAAGGTGATCCAAGATATTATAGTTAGGGAATGGTCGAGGAGAATGAATAGGTGCTCCTTGAATAGTAACTCAACCTCTGCAAGTGGTTACAACGCAATCAGGTGCTTTACCTTGGATAGTAATGGTAGAAATGCAAGCATTGTCAATGCAGCCGATGGTAGATGATTCATAGGTATACTGAATGGCATTTCTAGCATGAGGGTTACTTTTTTTGTCAAGAGATGGAAGTGGATTCTTGAAAGTCTCTAGATCATAGTTCGATGTTGATTGTTGTGCAAGTTGCGTTGTTGAAGGTGTGGCCTTGATTAAACCTTGATCAATGCAATATTGGATGACATGTTTTAAGCGCATACAACCATTGGTTTTGTGTCCTTTAACTCTATGGAAATCGCAATACTCATTTTCTTTGTACCAAGGAGCTTTGAAGAGAGGTTCAGCATTGGGTGGTGCATCCAGTAAGATAATATTGCCCGCTTGGAGAAGCTTTTGAAAGATAACTTCCATGGGTTCCACTAATGGTGTAAATTGTCGACGTGGATTGGAAGTTTGGCGTTGTCGTATTCGTTGAAAAGGTTGTGTTGTTGTAGAAGCAACTTGGATGTTGATAGGAGCTTTCATATTTTGGATATGTTTTGCATCGACAACACCATCATTGACAATATTCTTATTTTTGTTCCAAAAGAGAGACTTATCATTCAAGTTTTGAGGATAATCTTTGTTATCGCGAAAGATCTTGATAGTTCCTTTAGCAATTAAAGCTCGTTCAATGATGGTTCCTTTGGAAACAAGTTCATTAAAGGTGCTAGCACTTTTCAATTGTAATTGGAATGATAGCTCGGGATGAAGATTTTGAACAAAGATATCAATCTATTGTTTCTTAGGGATTTCCCATGATAGTTTGCTAGCCATATTGTGCCATCATTGAGTAAATGAAGAAAAGGCTTCACCATTGCGTTGTTTATTGTTGACAAGGTCATTCATGTTTATCTCATGGTCAATGTTGAAAGCAAAGTGCGAGCAAAACTTATTGGCTAACTCTAAAAAAGACTTAATTCCTGAAGGTAAATGAGAGAACCATTCAAGAGCTTGCCCTGCTAAGCTTCGAGGAAATAGTCTCAAAAGATATGTATTGTCATAAACAACATCGAGACATGCCACAAAGAATGCTCTAAGATGGTCTTCTGGATTTCCTTTTCCTTTGTACTTGTCAAATTGTGGAATTTCAAAGTGTGGTGGAAAGGGTATCATATGAAGAGACTTGTCAAATGGATAAGCACATATGTTGTCTAGAGAAAATGTCTTCTTGCCTTGTCCTACCACTTGGTTAATCATTTGTTGAACATCTGCTGAAGATAATTGTTGTTGTTGCAAAGGGGGTGAAACATGGGATGGTGTATATTGAGGTTGCTATTGTGGGATATATGGTGCCATGACCATTTGTTGAGGTTGCGTACTCACAATATATGTCAAAGGATTGGGATGCGACACATATGTAGTTGAGGATTGCTATCCTTGAGGCACAAGTGGTGTTTGAGTATATTGGGATGAATAGGCACCAAGATTTTGCATCACATGCGAAGTGGAAGATGGATTGACATTAGTTAATGGTTGGGAAATTGGGGTTGGATTTGTGACATGGTAAGTGATGGAAGGATTGGTAGGTGCGAAAGAAGGATGGAAAGTTGGTTTGGTATTTTGGACAACATATGGATTGGTATGTGTCATGTGTTGGGTGACAATGGGCAAGCCTTGGGTAGAATAAGATGGATTGATAGTGTGTGAAGGATTGGAAGAGTATGATGGAATGGATGTAAGTTGCTCAATATAAGTGACCGTAGAACTAGGATTAGTTTGAGAAACGATAGGAGGGTCACTCATATCAATAAGACTAACATTGGGATTATATGGTGTAGTGGAAGGATTAGTAGAGATGGTAGAAAGTGTATTAGTAGTTGGTATATGAGATATGATAGATTGTTATGGTCGTGAAGCTTGGACAATTGGTTGAGTTGGTATAATTTGAGAGGCTTGCACACTATGAGACATGGGGATAGCTTGTGATGTTTGGAGCATTTGCGCTTGGGCCACATGGATAGCTTGTGTTACTTGAGGCATAGAAATGGTCATGGTAGGAGGAGGAATATGTTGAGGAACATGGAAAGGTGGAATGTTCAGATTCTATGACATGAGGGGGAGCACATTGGTTGGTATGATCAAAGGTTCTAAAGTGTGCTCCGAGCATGGTAGGTCAAATGAAGCAACAATATGTAATGAAAGAGATGTGGTAGAAGATGGAGCTTGGGATATGGTGGGGGATGGTGTAACTATAGTAGATGGTCCCTTTGCAACAATAGCGGGAGTGTTTGGATTGTGTTCTCTAATAGTGGATATGTCAAAATCTCTTGGTAGTTTAGCACCCATGAGTGCAAGTTGCAAGAAGTAGTGATTAGGCTCATATAGAACAAGTTTCTCAACTTGATCCCACACATGGGTGTCCTAAAATTTTGATAAGTCTTCTTGGTATTGTTCTTCAAAAGTTTCCAAAACTGTTAGAGGTTGCACTTGTTGTGAGGATGATTCTCCAAAGGTATACCCATGAGGCGTAAACATATGAGGAGGCATACCAGTCGTGAATTGAGTTGCCTCCTTCTGAGGTGTCGATCTAAGTTGTTGCATCTCAGTTTGCAATTTGGCTTCCATTTCAGCTCTATATTTAGCTTCCATTTTAGCTCTATATTGGCTCCTAGTTTGAGGCATGATATTGATGTTGAAAACTGAAGCTTACCTTGTCAAAGTTTTGAGACCCAAAAGATGATGGTTAGCTGGTTGGTTGGTTTGCTTGGTTGCTGATTTGTTGTTGGTTGGTTTGCTTTGGTTGATGTGTTGTTTTGCTTGGTTTGCTGATTTGATGTTGGCTAGTTTCCCTAGAGAATAGCTCACACACTCAAGGGAAAAGTTGTTTGCTAAAGATTGCTATGTTGCTGATGTTTGTTGAAGCTAAAGGTGATGTTTTACTAGTGGATCAAAATGATTGATTTGATGATTGGTTTGCTGGCTTGGGATCTCAAAAAGATGAAAAGCTCATGAAATGCGATTGATTGGTAAGCTCAAAACAAGGAGACAAAGTCCAGGTATCTGCTAATGATCAGAGACAAGTCTGAAAGCTAATGCTAAAACTGAGCAAGCTAAATTTGTGGCTAATTCTGCTGAGTCACTAAGATCTGCTGGTATTAAGTGATAGCTCATATGTGACTTAGAGAATGCTAAACGTGACTGGTAATAGCTCAAATGTGGACTGGTTTAGGTTCTGAAGTAGGTTACAGTGCTAACCAAAGGTGATCTAAATGTTTAGAGGTGATAACTATTGGCTCAAAAGAGATTTACTGTTGATTGGAAGCGATTCAGGTTAAGCTAAAGGCAAAAGACTGTTGTTTAAAAGTGACTTGATTCAGAGCAGAGGTGGCTGACTACTATTTAAATACGAGCTAATTTAGGCAAGAGGTGACAAACTACTATTCATATGCGACTCTATTTATGCAAAAGGTGATTAACTGTTGTTCAAAGGTGATTCAGTTCAGTCAAAAAGTGAATAACTGTGGCTTAAGAGTGATTATGTTGTCTGTATGTGGGCAGTTTAGGCTTAAAAGCAACTGTGTCTGTTAGGAAAAATGTCTGATTTGTGATTTCTGACAAGAAAATAGTAATTGCAGTCACCCACACTCACAACAATCACAAACTTGTACAACCTAGGCTAGGAAAAGATTGTATTCATTGAATCCTTTGGCCGTGCTTATTCAAAGTGGATAGCTTCATAATCTTGGTAGCACTGGTTCCCCTCCACGGCACTCACTTCTCATGCATACCAAGATCCAGGTTTCCTTAAAGGACTATCCCTCACCAAACCTTAGGATTGTCCCTGCTATCTCTTCTAAGAACCACGTGAATCGGGGCCGCTTCAAAGGTCCCACCTTTTGCATCAACAAATAGAGAGTTTTTGGCTACTACACAAAGTTGCTAATAAGGGCATCCGTTCGGGTGGCTATACATGCAGCATCACTACTCTCCATTGTGGAGTCTCCTAGCCTTCAAGGGTTACGCCTTGGAGGGTTTTGGGGGAGGTTGGTTGTCGGTATAATGCAACAACACCCTTTGTTTGTGGCTTTCAACACAAACACTTTTCTTATATAGCGGTTCGGAAGGACTTGGCTTTAGCCCATTACCACTTGGGTCGTATCCCTTCTCACACCAGGAAGGTAGGCCCTCTAAAGATAATACCAAGTTCTCATGCACCCAAGATCCATTTGATAGGCAAGGGGACAGGATTCTTTTGTTATAAAATTTGGGTTACAATCAATCACATGCAAGCAATCCAAAAAAAGATAAATCAAGCACAGAGCAAGCAATGATTCATTTTAAGCACCAAGCCCAAATGTTCCTAATTTAGTGAAAAACCACAAGTCTTGGACTGATCGAATCTGCAATAGATATGTTAGTAGTTTGATAACCTCCTTTTCTTGAACAAATCGATAAGATGCTGCACAAATACCCAATTAGTAGTCAAGAAAATAAACTGTAAATTATACAGACTGAAAGCACATAGTTTACCAGAGGCGGTTCACAGTCTGTCAGAAGCGATCTCTATTTCGGTCACAGGTGAACTACTATAGATTAAAAGTGATCTTGAAAACTCTAGATGTAGATTGTTTAGGCTCAGAAGCGATGCAAAACAACATAAAGTAGTTGGTTTTGGCTCATAAGTGACCTGGATCTGCAAAAGAGACAACACGCAACAAAAAGCCCTAATTCTACAGAAAGCGATTCAATTATCTAAAAGTGACCACTGTAAGATCAAAAGTGATTAGGTTAAATGCAAACGCGACCACTGTTAGTCTAAAAATGTTGTAGAATAATTAGAAGGCGATCACTACTCGCTTATAAGTGATCCAGAAATGGCTATAGGTGGCAGATTTCATTACAAAAGCGGCGCGAGTATGCAGATAGTGACGGGTTTTTGCTCAAAAGCAGCTGAAACTTGCCGTAAGCACTTGAAAAATTTGATCTCAATAAAAACAACTTCAAACAACAAATTTAATTAAGGACATGAGTCCCACCAAGCATGCCAAAATGTGATAGGTAAAAAAATCAGGTTGATAAGATCAAGCGTAGCCATGAAAACCTAACCCTACCATCATCAAAGAATCTAATCTAAATGAAATCAAAGAGTAATGCAATTCAAGCACAACATCACCTAGATTGTGTGATTCCTTGTTTGTGATGTGGATTGCTTCTTCAACAATGAACAATTATGAAGATAAAATATGCCATAATGGATGATAATGATAAAGCTTAATGGATGCTCAAATGCTCAATATGCTCAAGATGATAATGTAGACGCTATATAAATGCTGGATAGATGTAGTATGGAATGAAAGGGTGTTTATATAGAACTCAATCAAAATTAATTAACAGTGGAGATTCAGTGGCTATGTGAATGGCTAAGATTGAAAGATAGACATAGATGAATGTGAAGATGACAAGTGGCGGGAAGATAGGGCTCATGTGTGCTTGTGTACATAAAAAAGTACTACATGTGAAAGATATTAAATAAAGGATGTAGTACCACTTATCTTTTTAAATGAAAAAGACACACATGTCAACTCATGAGATAAATGATAAGATAAATTAATTAAATAAGTAAGATTTATTTAATTAATTGGAAAGTCAGCTTATGAAAGGAATTTTTAATTAAATAAATAAGATTTATTTAATTAAAAATAGATAGAGTGAAGATAATTAAATAATTGAAGATGGTTTAATTATAGTTTAGAAAATAGCTAATGAATTAATTAAATAAATATAAATTTATTTAATTAATAGAAGAAATATATGTGTTAGGGAAATTGCTCAAGTGTGTTAGACAAATGCAGATGTGTGATAATGCGATATTTGAATGTTAATGATAACGAGGTCAATTTTGGGTGTCTACAATAGGAAGAGAACAGAAAGATTTTTTGAGGTGGGAGACTTGGTATTTCTTAGATTGCAGCCATATAAATAAAGCTCTTTGAAGAAGAGTGGGGCTGAAAAGCTTAAGCCTAAGTTCTTTGGGTCTTACAAGATCATCAGGAAAATTGGTGAGGTAGCTTATGAGTTGGAGCTTCCTCCAAACAACAGGATACATAATGTATTTCACATTTCATGTTTGAAGAAGGTCCTTGGACAGTAAATTGTGCCTTCATCTGATTTACCACCTTTGGATGATTTTGAGACCTGAAAAGATTTTGGAAATGAGGGATAAAAGATTGAGGAACAGGAGCATTTCAAAATATTTGATCAAATGGAAGAATTTGCCAATGGAAGATGCAACATGGGAAGGACCATAAATTCTTGACCATCAAAACTTGCATTGCTTGAGGACAAGCAATTTCCAGGAGGGAGGACTTGTCATGTCCCCTTTCTAAAATAATTAATTAATGGTCAATATTAACCCATCTTATTCTTCCATGGGTTAATTGGGCAAGCATAGGAAAAATAAATATTTAATATTTAATATTGTCCAACTAATATCTATTTCAAGAGGACAATTAAATATTTTGATACTAAAAAAGGGGCAGTGGGTTTGGTGAGGTGTCCATTTGCATGATGATTTCAAAAATCTTAGTAAATCACAAGTGGTGGGAGACGTTATGACAATGTATGATAGCTTATGACAACTGTCGTACCCCAAAATATTAAGGAATCAAAGAAAAATGTGGGAATCTTAGATTTCCCTCTCTCCCACGAAAAATTGATACAAAATATGTAATTTTGGTGATTTGGGGTTGTTGTTGATTTGATATTTTTCTCTTAAACTTGCAGATTTGTAGATTGTGGCTTCAATGGATGAAAACCCATTGGAGTAAAGAGGCTTGTGGACAAAAACCCATGATTTTTAGGTGGCCAGAGGATGCAAACCCTTTGATCACAAGGAGTAGCTTCATCCAGAGGTTGCACAGAGATTCAAGGATTAAATAGTTTCTAGCAGTTTCCATTGTTTGTGTGTGCAGGTCTTCTTGTGTTACTGTGGTAGTTCTAGAAGTGCTGGGAAGAGTTGTTGTTGTTATTTCCTTTGGTTTTCTATAAAGTATCTGTAGATTTCCATTTTCTAATGTCGAAGATCAGTATTGGAAGTTGTGGGTAGTGTTGTGTTGATTTTAGCTTTGTGGGACAGAATACCCAATGTGTATTTTAGCTTGTTGTCAAGATTTGGTTGTGTAGTTTACTGCTGAGTGTTGTAGGTGTTTTCTGCTATTAATTTAATGGTATCAGATCATATTTCATGTAATCTCCATCTGAAAATCAAACAATATCAATTTGGGGTGTTTTTGGTGTATTTCGATGATTGATGGTGTTGGCAGTTTTTGTGGGTTTTGCCCAAATCTTGTTGTTCAAAGTTGTATTATTTGATGCTGCTGCAAATTAGTATTATAGATCTAATAACATGTTATTTACATTATAAATCAATCAAAAATCATTTTGGTGAAGTTTCATATTTTGGGTGTTAATCCTGAGTAAGACTAGCTAGCTAGTTTCATCAAATTTGATACAAAATTGGTGAAGGTATTTAAATTCATTTTTAGACCTGATGTGAAATGTTAATTTTAAGTTTGGCTCATTATAGGGTGACTTCTTATCACTCTCAACCACCCCTTCAATCCACTTGTTCTCAACCACCTTTGACCTATCATTATGTCCAACCACCACTCACTTATTCCCAACCTCCACTTGTTACTACTCATAATCAATCACCTGAACATTTTGGTTCTAATTCGTCACAACAAACCGCATCCCCTAATGATGCCCTATTGAATCAACTTTTACAAGGCATGAATACCCTTCAACAAAAGGTGACAAGCTTGACAAATTCTTTCCAACCTAACATACCAACTTACCATGCCCGCAACCCTTTATCCATTGCAATCTTATGAGCTCAAATGCCTGATAAGTTTGAAACTCCCCGCTTTGAAAAGTATAGTGGTAAAGGTGATCCTAATACTCATGTGGCAGCATTCGTGCGGCTATGTGTAGCAATTTCTTCTTTGAAGAGGATTTGTTAGCAAAAATCTTTTCGCAATCCCTTAAAGATACATCTTTAGAATGGTTTTTCTCTTTACCTCTGAATTCAATACATGCATTTACACAACTTGTTGATCAATTATTACAATATTTTCAAGAAAACATTGGACCTCAAGTCTCATTGATTGATCTAGTTCATTGCAAGAAAGGTATGGAAGAGAATTTAATTGAGTTTATTAGTCATTATCAAGCTCTCTATTTGCAAATTCAATATCAAATGAATGATGATGATGTTTAGAAGGTATTTATTACAAATCTACAACCTAACATTCATGATAAGATCCTCTTGATGAAGTACAACTCTTTTCAACATCTATGCACAACTCTTTGTGACTATCAGCTTTCATCTGGTCAGTATGAGAACCAAAACTCATCAACTCAGGGTGATCAAGTTCACACTAGAACATCTCAAAACAACTTCAAGAGGAACAAATTTTTTTTATCAAGATAAATGGACCGAATTCAAACAATTACTCATCTCAAGTGTTTGCTATTACTAATCAAAAGAGGGCATTATTTTTGTATCAACAACAACAAAGACAATTCACTTCAATATCTGACTCCTTACGTTCTATCATGAATCAAGCAATGACTAATAATCTCTTGAAGCTTCCTCCTATTAGGCCATTGGATAGTAATAGTAAGCAAGGACCTCAATTTGATGCTAATTCCTTTTGTCACTACCATTGGCATAAAGGACATGATACTAAACGATGTATGCATCTTAAAAATGAAATACAAGACCTCCTCAATTTGAATGTGATACATGTAGCTGGGTTAAATGATAATGGAAATAAATCAATTGCCCCTCCAAATCAGAATTTACAGATCTTTACTAATCCCTTCCCTAAGCATGCAAATAACAACATGATGGATCAAAATACACTTGAACTAGAAGAGGATTATCTAAACTATGATGAGATAATTGCTACAAAAGAGGTGGATAAAGAAAATACTAAAGTATTACCTTATCCTTGAAGAAACGATATTTATGTTGAGGTTCCTCCGTCGTTATTCCTTCAAGGATCGGGAGACAACCAAAATGCATTGGAAAGACAAATTGAACTACCAAAACAAGAGATCATGATACAAAAAGAAGTCACTATGACAGAAGCTAGTCCATCTCACTATGATAGATGAATTCAAAAAAATAAAAAATCAAAGGATCGGAAAAGAATAAGGCAGTTATCATCAGTATAAAATAATAGTGGTTCCCCCCTCATAAGAAACAAAAGATTTCAAACATATAGGGATTTGAGAAGCAAGCACCACATGCACATTATGAAAACAAAGAACAATCTAATATGAACCACTCTAACTTCACACAAAACTTGACAAAGTATCTTTCTAAGATGCTCACAAGTTCCAAATTCTAGCATGATTGTGCCTTCAAGTAAGTATTTCTAACCTTTTACCTTTGTGTTGTGTTTCCCCTGTGATGTGTTATGTGTTGTTTAGGCCTCCTTGGATGACTCTTAATACTCTTGTAAGGTCAAGGATACCAGGAGACCACATCTGTTGTGACCCTTCTTCTATTTGTATCATCATTCTTCTATCTTGCTTCTCCTCTATTTCAATGTTGTGTGTCGTGCCTTAGGGGTATAGCATTGTGGTTGGTGACCTGGGGGCACCCTCCTATGTGATGACTCTAAGGCACTTGTTCTCCTCTCTTGATTTATTGTTTACCTTCTAGTGGTTCTATCTAGCTGGCAGATGACAAAAAACAAATAATACTAATACAGACCATGTGTCCCTTCAGCGAGTAAAGAAAAAATGGACCTAGTCCATATATGAAGACAGGGTTGATATATATTATCTGACGCTTGGCTAGTAGAATCTCTATGTGTGATATTTTGATGATGTCCTATATTTTCTAACAAACCATAACAATATAGCTGCTCCGTGCACTTTATTTATCTTGGGTGTCGCCTTGGATACACTCGGTTATGAAATCTCTGCAGTAGAGCCCCACAGTTATACTCGGTTTATGAA
Source organism: Cunninghamia lanceolata (assembly GCA_027924645.1). Taxonomy (NCBI): domain Eukaryota; kingdom Viridiplantae; phylum Streptophyta; class Pinopsida; order Cupressales; family Cupressaceae; genus Cunninghamia; species Cunninghamia lanceolata. Next base: position 3,096,444 of record BSBN01000378.1, on the reverse strand, counting down.
TCTATAGTATAACTTTGGCTCTTGATTTGATTATTTTCATGCATTGCGTTTATCATGTGATGTGGTTATTATCTTATAGAAAGATTTCTAACCTCTCTTCTTACATGTGAAAAGAAGCTAGGTGTGTGGAAATCGCTTCCTACACTAATCTAATGAGGGGAGGAGAGTGCAAGTTCAAATTTATCCTAACTATTACATCAACATTAAAACATTAAAATGAGATATTGCAGCAAACACATAAGGAAGAAAGAATGACAGAAGAAGAGAGACACAAGATATATATGGGGAAAACCCTTACGGGTGAAAAAACCCACACTCCAAAATACTGCTCAATTGTATTACATAAACAAAGACATTACAATACAAATCAGAGCCAATGCTCTTGTAGGAGTCTTCAACACTCGTATCTGGAGATGATCTGGTAGCATAACAGTACTTGTAAAACCTGTAGTACATCTTCTCCTCCAAGCACCTATTTATATAGAAAATACAAGGCAAAATTGCGTCTATCTTGGAATGGGCGTCCAACTTGGCCTCATGGCCCAAAACCCATGCCTAGGGACACTTGGTCAACATTCTAAGATGCTCCTAACACTTATCCATAAACCCCATCCCAAAGAGGTTGCCTATTTCCAAAATGGGCTATGACAGATGCTCTTACAACTCTTACGACCATCATAGATTCTGTCATAGCAGTTACAACTTAATATTGTAAGAGAATCTATCATACACAGGCTATAAATAGCATATTCTCTTACAACATGTCATAGTCCACCTTGGGGCGCCCAAATTCAAAGATGCTCTTCAACACATGTCTTCACCTTTCATAGAATCTCCTATTTCTAACTCTTACATGTCATAACTTCATCATAGGAATCTGTCATGACCGTTACGGTCAATATTCCCTTGCACAACATCCAAGATGCTGACACATGGAAAAATATTCCTACCACAAAGTGGGATGCCTATCTCCTCATGTGAGGACAAAATTACAAGTTATCATCTTCCATGTAGGATGACACATCACCGTGCCACATCCCACAAAATGACAATATGAAATTTACAATTAATTTACATCATAGGCAATGAATAAATAAATATAATGAAAATAATACAAGGAATTACCAAGGTTGAGACACCTTAATTCCCAACATTCTCCCACTTGTCAAACACCTTGTAAGAGCCAATAGAATAATAGGATTTAACTGCTATAGGTCGAGAGGCCCATAGACTCCAAACACCATCTGAACTTCTCTGTGCCCACTGGCTTTGTCAATGCATCTGCAAAATTCTTCAAAATATATACCTTCTCCAAATTTACCTTCTCATCCTCTACCATGTCTCGTATGAATTGAAACTGTACATCAATATGCTTTGTTCTGGCATGGAAAGTTAGATTCTTCACAAGGTAAATTGCACTCTAATTATCACAACTGATCGTAAATTGACCTGCATCAACACCAATATATGAACACAATCTCTTAAGCCAAATGGCTTCCTTACAAGCATGAGTTGCAACTATATACTTAGCTTCTATAGTGGACAAACAAACCATAGGTTGTTGCTTACTCATCCAACTAATTGCACCACCAAACATTGTGAACACATGTACTAGTGGATCTCTTGCTGTTAATATCACCTGCCCAATCTAAATCCACAAATCCATGAATACAAACTGAATGTGGAGGTCTTGTAGCATTTCTAGTATAGAAAATGGAATACTTAGAAGTACCCCTCAAATATCTAAACACTTGCTTAACTGCAGCCCAATGTACCCGTCTAGGGTTAGCCATAAACTGACTAAGGACTCCCACTTCTTGGGCAATGTCTAGTCTTGTGCAGACCATAGCATACATAAAACTGCCAACATCACTAGCATAAGGTACTCTGTTCATCTCCTCCACCTCACTAGGATATTTTGGACAATCACTAATAGATAACTTTGTTCCCAATGAAACAGGAACACTCACTGGTCTACAATCTGCCATGCTGAACCTGTCCAACATGGTCTTCACATACTTACTCTGGCTTAACCAAAGTTTTCTGTTTTCTCTGTCTCTCATGATCTCCATTCCCAGAATGTACCTTGCTTCTCCAAGATTTTTCATCTCAAACTGTGTTGACAACTAAGACTTCAAATTAGAAATCACATTCTTACCATTCCCAATCAACAACATATTGTCAACATACAATGCAATAATGAGAATGCGATCATTGTCAAAATTGTAATACCACAATGATCTGATTTTGATCTCAGATAACCAATTGACAACACAAAGGCATCAAAATTCAAGTACCACAGCCTAGGAGACTGCTTCAAACCATCCAAAGACTTCTTAAGCTTGCAAACCAAATTTTCTTTACCTTTCTCTATGTAATGCTCTGGCTGTGACATGTAGATTTCTTCCTCCAAATCACCATGAAGGAAAGTTGTCTTCACATCCATCTGTTCTACCTCTAAATCATAAGCATATGCAAGAGATAACATAAATCTAATGGATGTCAACTTTGCAATGGGAGAGAAAATTTCACCATAATCAATTCCCTCCACTTGTGAGTACCTTTTTGCAACCAATCTAGCCTTGTACTTTTCAACACTGCCATCTGCACCGAATTTCTTCTTGAATACCCAATTGCAACCAACGGGTTTCCATCCATCAGGCAAAGGTACCAAGTCCCATGTTTTGTTCTTTTCCAAAGAAGCCATTTCATCCTCCATGGCCTCCTTTCAGGAACCTGCATCTTTCATGCCCATAGCCTCTTTCACAATTCTAGGCTCATCAGTGTTAGAAAGTAAAGCAAAAGCACAACTAGAATCAAGTAATGAATAACCAAACCTATTAGGTTGCTTTCTTGTTCTTGTAGACCTCCTCAATGGCTGAGGTTGAGGTTCTGCTTCTTCTTCTTCACTTCCAGAGCTACTAGAGCTCTCCTTATCATCAGGCCTCACATGGTCTGTCAGTTTAGTCTTCTTAGGGGTAGAAGGAAACTGAACCACATTTTCTTTCTTTTTTGACTGTTCTGACTATAGAACAATGGAAGAAGGTGTTAGCTCTCTGAAGATAACACTTCTACTATACAACACTTTTTCAGTCACATGATCCCAAAGCTTGTATCCTTTCACACCGACACCATAGCCAATGAAAATACATTTAACATCCTTGTTCTCCAACTTAGACCATTTCTCCCTAGGCACATGTGCATATGCCTCACAACCAAAAACATGAAGATACCTTACTGAAGGCTTCTTACCAGACCACACCTCCATAGGTGTTTTGCCAACAAGAGTTGATGTAGGAGATCTGTTTACCAGATAGCAAGTAGTGGCAACAGCTTCAGCCCAAAGCTTTTGTTCGAGGCTTTCTCCACTAAGCATACTCCTAGCCTTCTCCATCAGTGTCCTGTTCATCCTTTCTGCAACTCTATTTTGCTGTGGGGTATATGGAGTTGTCTTATGTCTTTCAATCCCTTGCTCTTTACAAAACTTATCAAACTTTGCCGAACAAAACTCACCACAATTGTCAGTTCTCAAACACTTAATCTTTTTACAAGTCTAATTTTAAGCAAAGGCTTTAAACTCCTTAAACTGACTAAAGACTTCAGTCTTGCTTCTGATAAAATAAAGCCATGTCATTCTACTGTAATCATCTATGAAAGATACAAAATATACAGATTTTGAAATCAAAGGAACACTCACAGGACCAAACACATCAAAATGAATTAGATCCAATACACCATAAGACTTGTGAGAACTAGAGTAAAATTGAACAAAGTTTTGTTTTCCATAATTGCAATGTTCACAAAAGTCAAATTGAAGATTACAATCATTTAACCCCTCAACAAGGTTTTTATTTTTTAGGGTATGAAGACCCTTCTTACCAATGTGGCCATATCTCAAATGCCATAACATAGTCTTTTTAGTAGGAAGCTTTGATTCCATGGCATGTGCACAACAATCGGAACCAATTACAATAGATTTCTTCACTCCATGTTCAGATGGTGGGGATGAAGTGATAGCAACTCATTTCCTTGAGTCAAAAAGCTATTGTAGTATGAAGTGCATGCCTCCAGCTAAAACATAGTACCCTTCACAAGTACCATAGATCCTCTTGTCATCTTGCATCCATCCTTCGAAATAACAACTTGCACACCTGCATCATTCAACATACTTACTAAAAGTAGGTTCTGTGCAAGGTCTGGAATGTGCATAACCCTAGTGATCCCCTTCACTCGTCCATCAAGGAATTGGATTGAGACACTTCCATGACCAATAGCTGTCAGATGAGAGTCGTCACCAAGGTACACCCTTCCACTATCTAACTCTTCATACTTAGTAAACTAGTCTCGATGTGAGGTCATGTGGAATGATGCACTAGAATCAATCAACCACACGTCATCAGATACATGGGTGGCCAGGGCTGTGATGAAGGCATCACCATCATCTTTGTCAGAATCTAAATCAGGAGCTTTCTTCTTCTTTTTCTTCTCCTCTTTGCATTCCTTTCAGAAATGCCCAGACTTTCCACAGTTCCAATAGAGAGCCTTGGAATTTCTAGGAGATTTGGATCTCCCACGGGATTTGGATCTACCTTTCTTAGCTTTCTTGTCTTTCTTCTTTCCTTTCTCCTTGGGTCTTCCATGAACTGCAAGTGCCTCTTTGGCTGATTTAGATGTCTTCCTCTACATTTCTTTAGATAATAGTGAGGACACCACATCTTCCATCTTGAAGGTGGTAGTGGTGCTTCCGATAGCCATTGCAAGATGATCCCACGAATCTGGCAAAGAATAAAGTAGAGTCATGCAATGATCCTTCTCCTCCATTTTCACACCCACAGATGTCAACTGTGTAACGATCATGTTGAAAGCATTCATGTAGTCCACAATAGATCCTCCATCTTCCATCTTCAGAGAAAACAACTTTTTTTAGAAAGAGTTTGTTTACCAAGGACTTGGCCTGATAGACATCACCCAACTTCTTCCAAAGATCCTTCATTGTCTTTTTGTCATGGATGCTTAATAGAACAGAGTCAGCTAAACAGAGTCTAATGAGACCCTTAGCCTTCTGATCTTTGAGGTCCCAATCAACTTGTGACATTGTTGTAGGTTTCACACTGGATACAGTTTCCCATAGGTCACGATCAACAAGTAGGTCCTCCATCTTGAGTTTCCACAACTCAAAATTAGTGCCATTGAATTTCTCAACCTCTAACCTTCCAGATGTGGTTTCCATCTTCTTATTGCAATAAGATATAGAATACTCTGCACAAGACTCCCACTCAACCTAATATTAGCTCAAAAAACCCTACCCAACAGCTAAGACCAAAACTGGCCAGGCTTTGATACCAACTGAAAGGAAGCTAGGTGTTTAGAAATTGCTTCCTACACTAATCTAATGAGGGGAGGAGAGTGCAAGTTCAAATTTATCCTAACTATTACAGCAACATTAAACCATTAACATGAGATATTGCAGCAAACACATAAGGAAGAAAGAATGACAGAAGAAGAGAAACACAAGATATATGGGTGAAAAACCTCACTCCAAAACACTGCTCAACTATATTATGTATACAAAGATATTACAATACAAATCATAGCTAATGCTCTTGCAGGAGTCTTCGACACTCGTATCTGGAGATGATCCGGCAGCATAATAGTACCTGTAGTACATCTTCTCTTCCAAGCACCTGTTTATATAGAAAATATAAGGCAAAATTGCCTCTATCTTGGAATGGGCGTCCAACTTGGCCTCATGGCCCAAAACCTACACCTATGGACACTTGGTAAACATTGTAAGATGCTCTTGACACTTGTCCATAGACCCCATCCCAAAGAGGTTGCCTATTTCCAAAATGGGCTATGACAGATGCTCTTACGACTCTTACGACCATCATAGAATCTGTCATAGTAGTTACAACTTATAGCTATAAGAGAATCTGTCATACACAGGCTATAAATAGCATATTCTCTTACAACATGTCATAGTCCACATTGGGGTGCCCAAAGATGCCTTTTTCAAAGATGCTCTTCGACACATGTCTTCACTTGTCATAGAATCTCCTATTTCTGACTCTTACATGTCATAACTTTGTCATATGAATCTGTCATGACTGTTACGGTCAATATTCCCTTACACAACATCCAAGATACCAACACATGGAAAAATATTCCTACCACAAAGTGGGATGCCTATCTCCTCATGTGAGGACAAAACTACAAGTTGTCATCTTCCATGTAGGATGACACATCACCGTGCCACATCCCACAAAATGACAATATGAAATTACAATTAATTTACGTCATAGGTAATGAATAAATAAATATATTGAAAATAATACAAGGAATTACCAAGGTTGAGACACCTTAATTACCAACAACATGAAACTATGTGTTTGTGGGAACATTCGACGATCGTAAAGTATGTCACCTTTGGGGGCATGGGCTTTGTGAGAGCTCTTGTTCCCTTGTGTGTTTTCTCTCTACCTTAACGTGCTTGATAACGGTACACGATATCAATCACCTTAAGGTGGGGGCATATAAGGTAAGTTGTCTAATTATTTTGGTACTAACAAAGCATGTTTCTAAGTCCTCTGCAAAGGTGGGATGTTGTATCTCTGTGCAAGTGCACATCTTTATTTTATATTGCAATCAAAAATCCCTCTGTGGTGGAGAGATATCATGTATATCCTTTTATTTAAAGCCCTCGACAGAGGTCGGGATGGTGTATCTCTTGAGCTAGTGCACATCCTTTTTATTTCAAAAGTCCTCTAAGTAGGTGGGGTTGGTGTATCCTCCCTTAAGCGTGTCTTTGGTGGTTGTTATGGCATAAGCCCAAGCATCAGGTGTACTTATAGCATGCTTGAGATGGTGAGGGTTTAGCAATAAGTTTCTTCCATTGCCTTGTTTGCCATGTTTTAGATGTATAGTAGGTCTTTGGCATGCTATACGGTTCTCCGTGTGTTTGTTCCCAAGTATAGTCCAAGGAGTGGTGAAATGCTCCTCCTATGCTTTGGGATTTGTATGGTGTGCTTGTTCTCAAGTGTAGTCCAAAGAGAGTGGCAAAATTCCCCTCCTATATTCTGAGATTTGTATTACATGTCTTCTCCCCCATATGTAGTCCAAAGAGCATGGTGAAATACCCCTCCCACATTTTGGCATTGTGTGTTGCATGTTTACTTTCCATGTATCTACATTCATTTATGTATATGAAAATGTAAAAGAAATAATCATTGCATTCACTGTATTCATCATGTGTCTCATCATTTCAATACTGTCTTCTCCGTGTCTTGCATGACTATTACTGTCTTCTCCATGTTTTGCATGCTTGTTACTATCTTCATTGTGTTTTGTGTGTCTACGATGTGTTTTCTCTAATGTCTACCTAAGATTGGGGGCTAGAAATAGTTCCTCAATCTTTGTATATGCATTAGCTTCACGTGCCTTGCGTGTTTTGTGTTTTGACTATACTTTAATGCATTTATGGATCATAAGATCATACATTAAAGTGGGGCCTAAATGTTATGTCATAAAATGTCCTCCTAGGACTTTTACCTCCTAAGTTTAGCTCCCAGGTCCCTTGTTTTACATCTTGCATGTTCATTTTAACTCCTAATGAAGAATCCCTAAAAACCCATGTCAAATGGGGCTAAGGGGACCTTATTGTGCTAAATCCTACCTTGAAAAAGGGGCCTAGGGATTGGGCACTCGCGCCCTAGTCCTGCCCTATTTGTTTGGGACCTAAATTTTAAATGTTGGTTATGTGACTATTAAAAGGTTTTGTTGCCGACATCTTAAGTTTGAATTATGAAATTTGTAGCGAGAATGCATATATAAGCATATTTAGGGATTCATTTGAAAAATAGAAGATGATTATGAACTTTTGGCGAACTTATGATTTTAGAGCATTCAAGATATTCATTGTTGCAGAGTAGAATATTGTTGTTGTGTTTGTGATTGAGGATTTAGCTTCATCTTCTCATGTATTGAAGGATTTTTCATCTACATGCAAGCTACATGTCTGAGGTGATATCTATTTGTGTTTTCAATCATTTATCAATTTGTTTTTGCCTCTATCCTACAAAGATACACACTCTTTTATCTAACAATGGTGTTTAGAAGACTTGAATGTCCTTTCGGGGCTTGACTGAGGCAAGCTCCTAAACACAAAAACCCCCAACCACACTCCTTGTGATTGTAGGTGACAGGTGTCGTATTTGACGGAGTGGAGTTGCAGGGAACAGTGACAAAGTGTGTGGATTCCAAATCTATGAAGAAAAGCACCACTTGGGCTTGAGCGCCTTACACCAAAGCCATCTGGATCTCTGACATAAAAATCTCCAAGACAACGGAAACAAGCTGCATACATCTTCTTGGATTATCAACAGAAAACCTTGGGCTTGGGCACCTGCTCTTTAGCCGTCAAATTTTCCACATCTAGAATATCGAAACCTAGTATGTATCTACTCTAAATTTTATATCTTTGTCTGTGAGCTTTGTCGTGATTACTATTTGCTTATGATTTTGTATAATTAGGGTTTTTATCATAATCAGGCTTAATTGAACATATTTATCAACAAATTCCATTTTTCCACATTGTTACAAGTGACCATCAACCCACAGGTGAATCCTCTTGCAAAAGTTATGATTCAAGTCAGTTGAATGTCCTTGAATGTTTTTAGTGAAAAGAGGATCTAACTATAAAACCCTCTTCTCTCTTTTCCTATTAAACACATACAATAAAGTTCATTTATAACAACAAACTCTATATAGTTTTGGGTGATCCAAATCCAAAAATTTTCTTACATGTAGAGGTTGGGTGTCAACCTCCTGTTTCAAAATCTCTCAACAACTTGATTCCTTCTTTAAAAAAAGCTGACCCACTATTCTCTACCGCTAACAACAGTGATGATCAAAATAGTGCTTCACCTTTGAGAGCATATTTTGGTGATGATTGAGGTTCACTAGATTTTACACCCTCCTTTATTGGAGAATACAAAATCCCTGAATCTGAACTCAAGATCTCGAAGGTGGCTTTAGTTTACTCTACATAATCTGTTCCTTCTTCTAAGAAACCTAAACTCACAAACACCATCATTACCTTCTATCCATGATAAAGTACCTTCTTCTAACATATTTCTTGGTGATGATTGGGGCTCATTAGATTTCAACCCACATGGACCTATTAAATCTAAGATTGACCCTTCGTACCCTGACATTTCAACACTCAACAAGGATCCGCATCCTTACAAAAGGATCGATCCTTCTACTCATGACAATTATTCTACAACTTCTTCTTTAACATATGATTAAACTTCTTATTTTGACAAGATTAGTAACATGGCCTCTCCTCTATCTAATTTGGAGACAAGTTTCAAACTCGGATTCAAAAGTATTTCTAAACAAGGATACAATGGGAATGGTTTAGGGTGCATAGAGAAAGGAATTAAGGATCCTATGAAATTGACACCACACTTTCCTAAAGAAGGTTTAGGTTTTTGGCCTTCTATGTCTACATCCTCTCCACCATTGTTTAAGGTCTCTATGGCTCCTTCTTTATAGAAATCAAACATCTATCCACAACAAAAAGGGCTGCTTCCTTCTCCACCTACTTCTTCTCTTCTATCTCAACAAGAATGTATTTTGATAAGTTTACTCAAAGACTTCTTGATCACTCTTCATCCTCTGACATGCAAAATGTTTTCACAAAACACTCAATTGAAACTCCCTTTTTGTGCATATCATCGAGCTCTTGGCCATTCCACTAATGAATGCCAAGCCTTGCATGACAAAATCCAACACCTTCGTGACATGTGTCCTTACACTTTCTCTTCTACTATAGCACCTCCTATGTCTTCAAATAATAAGTGATGGAGAGAATCACCCTCACCCATTTTGCATAATAAAAATTCTTTTCTCTACATCATCATGATGGAGTCTCCTTTGTTATAGTATTGTGCCAGCTCTGCCATCACCTTGTGATAGATTCCAAATTTTTATGGAAGAAAAATGATTGTTGTCCTCACTCCTATTCTGGGGGTTGGTGACAACTTTTTCCTTTTTGTGAACATTGTTTCTTTCTCTAACCCCACTCACTTACCTTAAAATCAATTTCATACATTGCTTTATACAATTATTTTAAGGGGAGCATATATGCTTCTCACATGTGCATCTATACATGCACCTTTCTTTACCCCCTGAGGTGTAATTTATTGATTGGCCCCTTAAGGCTTTATTTATTTTATGCTCCCTGAAGTGTTCACCCTGTATGATGTTGTTATTTGATGTGATCCCTAAGGTATTAACAACAAATGGTCACCTAGCATAATGCAAATTGCTAGCCTATTATCCTTGTATTTTATGAACCACCTAGCATAACACAACTTGTTGGCCTGTGTGCTTCATACAACCTTGTTACACTCATGGTCACCTAGGCATAACACAATTTGCTAACCCATGATCCATGAGCATGTTTTGATCTACATGACCCCTAGCGACAAAGCGAGCTAGTGCCCGAGTCATGTGCTCTTCTTCATTCGTATCGATTGCTCCCCCATCTATTTATATGTCTTGTACCTTTAGTGCAATTGATTGACTCATTATATTCTTCTCTACTCTTTAAAATTCCTCTATTTTTTTTTCTTTTATTTTGTTACATTCTAGGGATGATGTATGGTATTCAGACAACCTTTTATACTAAGGTCTCCTTACCTTCCTGACACAAAATCTTTCTTTTCTTTGCTTATGTGTTTTTTCTTACCAACTTTGTTATATGCTTGTATTCTCCATGTATGCTTCATTCTTTCCATGTATTCTCCGTGTGTTCTCCATGTATGCTTTGTATTTTCCATGTATTCTCCATGTAGTTTCCATTTATGCCTCGTGTATTTTCTATGAATGCTTCATGTATGCTTTCTCTTATCTTGTGTCTACTGAATTCTCAAATGTATGTATGTATGTGTGTGTATGATCCATTACATGTGTTTTGTGACTCATAGGATCCTAAGCTTGAGGGATAGCACATATCTCAAACTTAGCAATATTCTATGAAGAGATTTGTTTTCTCTGTACTTTAGTGTGAGAAGGAGTGTAAGTTCCTACTCCCACTAAAGTGGGGGCTAAATGTAGTGTCATAAATTGTTTCCACTTACAATTTCACACTAGGTTTAGCACTTTGTTTAATGTATGTGTTTATATCCACTTATGGTGTACCTATTTTTGGGTCTTGATTAAGGATCTTGGGTAAGTCCCCTGGCAACATACTCTTTCAAGAACTAATTGGGTAGGACTCTAGCACCCAACACTAGTGTCCTGCTAGTTGGGTCCTAAAAGGATTTGAATTAAAATATGTCATCCTTATTTGCCTTGGGTGATGCACATTGTCAACCACAACTCAATTGGGCCCCTGACGAGTACTTGAGATTTGTATATAAACAACTCTCTCTCACTCATTTACACACATGCGACTTCTCTCTAACAAGCTCTCTCTTTCTCTCTATCTTTCTACAAGCCCTCTATTTGTGAAGATTATTGTAGGTTTGTAAGGATTCTTCTCCTTCCTTCTTCATCAACTCCTTGAGGAGATGTTTGATGCGACATCAAGCAAACCAGGGTTTCCATGCTCATGGTAACTCCATTTCATTTACAGTAGTCCTTTATCATAATTCGGTCTTGCCTCTTCTCTTTATGAGCACACACTCTCTATCATCATCATTTACTGTTGTGGAGGTGTTATCACTAAGATTGTACCCTTTGGTTGAACTTGGTTCAACAAACCATGTGATACAATGGGAATAGCTTCTAGGTGTGGGACCCTATAAACTGAAGCTAAATCTCCAGAGAAGGCTGGTTTCTTTGATATAACAGATAAAACTAAGTCTATCCTACTATTGTCTGCTTGGAAAAGAGGTAGAGAATGACATAGAATTGAACTTAAACTTGTAGATATGGTGATATACCAAATGTTTAGTACCTTGTCCTTTCTTGAAGAGACACAACAAGATGAAATATTCCAACACAAACCATACACAAATCATATTTTGACATGTTTCTGCATAAATATTTTGTAGAAAGGATTAAAGTTTATGAAAACAGTCAGGAGGAATGTCAAATGAATTCTAGGAGTTTAAATGATGAGATTTCATAGTTGAAACTTTTATAAATCAGATAAACACAATCTACAACCTGCAAAAAGTAATGCACTATTGCATAAAGGTAAGGGAATTGAGAATACAAATCAAGGATAATAATTCTATCACAAGACAAGATCTATCACTTCATCATTTATATAATAAAATAGATTTGAGAAGGTACAAAAATGGTTTCTTCATTCATCATAAAGGTCCTATACAACTGATAACAAGTCTAAAAAATACAATGTTTTCTCAAAAATAGAGATTACAATGTATTTTTTTGAGTTACAATGCATAGTTGAGAAACTAGAAAGAACTCCTTAAACTATCCTAGGCATTCTCTTTTTGATATCAAATCTTGGAGGGAATATAAGACATGTTTTCCAAGAAATAAGGACACTTGCTTCCTTTTAAACTTTGTTAAACCTCTCTTATTGTTGCTATAGGAACATATAACTAGTTTATCTCCTTCAAATTCTCCCTTGTGGCCTGAATATAGGAGGTAGTTGGGTTGTACAACTTGAAAACCTCGAACTGCTCCTTGAAGAACTCAAACACATGCCCTTGTCCTCCTAGATTCTTACAAATAGTTCAAAACTAACTTTATACCTTAAAAACTACCTCATAATTGAATGATATAGTTATACCTCTCATCCCAAACACCACTTGCATGATTATAGAACTTGACTTTGGTGAGTTTGAAAGGAATCAAGTCTCTTTGAGAGTGTGGGAAGAAGATTGAATCTTTCTAGGAGTCTAAACTACATATTGAATGACTATTTTATGGCACCTTATCTCATGCAATCATACTTTCCAACATTGAGAATTCTTGTAGATTTCCATGTATTTCATCATTTTAAGACATGAAACATGCTCTGATAATTCTATCCAAGCTCAAACATTACCTACAACCCTCACCAAATTTGAATCTGGGTCAATTTTGCATTTTGGATGGAAACTAGGAATTAAAATTTTACAACTGGGAAATCACTGTTCTGAGTGATTTAAAGACACCTCCTCTGCATTTTAACATTATTAATTGTAATATCAAAAAATGTCCCCTTGGGGACTTTTCCCTCATAAGGTTTAGCTCCCGGGTCTTTTTCATGTATTTAGGACATCTTACTTCATAATTTGGCATCCCGATGGAATGAGCCCTAGGTAACATGACAAATGGGACTTGGGAGGACCCCTTGAGCCTTACCCTACCCAAAATAGGGGGAAGGACTTGGGTGTCCATGCCCTAGTCGTGCCCTATTTTGGGGCAGCCCTAATTTTTGGGTGTTAGTTTATGACTGTTATTTGGGTCCTATGCCGACACGATAAGTTTGAATTACTGAAATCTTGGTGGGAGTGTTTGTAGTTGCATATAAAAGCACATTTAGGCATTCATTTAGAAACTAGATGGCAATTAGATTTCAATTAGATGATCATTGTGAACTTTAGACATTCTCAAGGTGACTCAAGGCTTTCATTGTGTTGCAAGAGCAGATTTGTGTGGTTTATGTGTTTGTGTTTGCAGATTTGAGCATCCATTTCATCATGAAAGAAGAGCATCTTCCTCCCATGATATCTTCACTACAAGGAGACAATATATTATGTTTTCATCATCATTTCCTTTGGTTTTTGCCTCTGCCTCACAAGGGCATGCACTTTTTATCTGATAACGGTGTTCGAAGACTTAAGTGTCCTCCGAGGCTTGACTAAGGCAAGCCTCTAAACACCACAACTCCCTCCCAAAGTTTTCATGGTTATAGGTTACAGGTTGTAGAGCTGGACAAAGTGAAGTTGCAGGAAGACATCTTAAAGTGTTAGAATTGTAGAACAGAAGGAAAAACAACACCCTAGACTTGGGCACCCGCTCATTAGTCCTCCAACTTCCATGACAATAAAATCTTTAGGACAACAGGGAAGAGTTACAGACTGAGTTTCCAAATCCAGATAAAAAGCAAAGCATTAGACTTGGGCATCTGCTCTTTTGTCCCCAAATTTTTTGCCTTGGAACCCCAAAAATAGGTACTCTGTGATTTGATATTTTGTTTCTATCTACAAGAGTTTTTTCTGTTATTCTTCTGTTTACAATCGTATTTGCGAAATTAATGTTTTAATGGTCAATTAAGCATAAGAGAAGGAAATTTGATAATTAAACACCCTAATCCAAGATTCCCTACATCTCATGGTGATCTAGGGTATGATAATGAATTTCCACTCGACCCTAGATCCTTGAATGTATAGGGTGAAAGGAGGATTCAAACATCTAAACACTTAAAAACTAGACAATCCCAATTTTCACCTAAACATTTTGGTGAACCTGTGTTTTTGGACTTAAATTGCAACTTGTTGAGTTTTTTTCTTCATATTTGGATTGATTTCATTCATTCATATAGTCTTTCATTTTATTGCATTGAAAAAAATTCAAAAAAATTGAAAAATTTAGAAAAATTGCATTGTTAGGCTTACTAAATTGCATTAATTCTTTCTAAATTTCCCTAATTAATGATTTTTGCATCAGATATGATATAAAATATAGAAAAACACAAAAATTCAATAATTTGCATTGCATTTTCATCATTAAGTTGCTAGGCTTTTGTAGAAATTTTGCAATTTTCATTATAACCTAGTAATTCCAAAATCTAGGGTTAGTAGGAAAAATCTTCTTTCAGATTTTTCTACTGATATTAGAGGCTCATTCAAATTTTCATTTGGATGTAGTCTTATATTTTGGTGTAAATTTGCATTTAAAATTTAAATATTTGCATTTTTGTATAGAAAATTTCAACAAAAAACTAGCAATTTTCATTAGATTTGCATTGGCATTTTGCACATTAAAGATTGGAAATAATTTATAGATCTAAGATTAATTCATTTTAATTTTAAATCAGACTTCAAAACATTCACATAGAATTTTGTTTTAAGATCTCAAACTTAGGGCTTTAGAAACAACGATTTTCACTAAGTTTGGCCTTATCGACTCTCTAAACTTGCACCATAGGTGTGTTGTGAAGGTTATTTTTGTATGAATTGGATTATATTAGGGTAATAATTTTCTTCCCCTCATAAAAATCTTCACAACACCCTTTTAACGGGCTCTTGTATTGAAAATTTGGTGAAAAACTACACATTTTGACTATTTTTGCCCTAGGGTTTGACCTAGTTTGCACTCCAAGTGTATTGTGATCAATTTTATGGATTGAGGTGACTGATATAATTTATTTTATTTTCTTCACCTCCTAAAATTCATTACAACAATTCTTTTGCTAGGTCTTGGAATTGAAAAATCGTGAAAAATAGCCTATTTTTGCTATACTTTCAATAGGGTTTTACCTTAAGTGGCACTAAAAGTGTGTTGTGTTGGGAATTTTTACATTAAGTGGATGTTATTACTGATATAATTTTTTATCCATCATCACTTTCCTCACAGCGCCCTTGATCATGCCTTTTTGCATTGAGTTTTGGTGAAAAAAGTGCCTATTTCAACATATTTTCACTATATTTTGACTTGGCATTATCTTAGATCTGCATCAAGAGTGTGTTGTGAAGGATTTTATTGTTGTATTGGAAAATAGATTTATCATTTTATGTTTGTGATAAAAATCCTTACAACACCTTTTCTTTCATATATTTGCATTGAAAAAGTAAAAAAAAAAACAAGCATTTTAGGTCATTTTTGCATATAAGTTTGCATTGGTCTTTTGCATACTTTTGAGAAAGCTTTTAAAATCTGATTTTGCATCTCATTTTGGCCTCTTCGTGTTATTCATCTCTGAAATATTTGCATAAGTATATCCTAGATTTTTTAAAATTTCTCCAATTTCACTAATGAGAATCCTCATGTTCTAGAGCACATAGCTTCTGCAAGTGGTATTGATGCTTCTATATGTTCTACCTATGAGCTGCAATTACTTTGTTAGACACATGATTTTAATAGTGTCACACTATTTATAGGAGCATATCATTTGATATTAGAATAATTAACTAAATTTATCTCTAGGAATACTCATGAGAAAGATGAGAGTGAAAAGCCTTTTTCCGCCATAGAGTATGATGATGATGATGTACCTTCCCCTCATCCCATTGCTCTCCATGGCCAAGATGTAGCATTAGTGGATGAGAAAAGGTCTCTCACATTAAATACTTTAGGTATGGATATTGGGAGCAATCAAGAGGGAAACAATGTTAATTCAATAATCGTTAATAGACTTCGTAGCAATATTCCTCAAATGATTGTCTAAGGGGCACTTAGTGCACCCTCTTTCTTAAAACCAGTGATTACTGTCCAAGGTGCTCAACAAGAACCTAGACCTCCTTATTACATTTATGATTATGTAAAACAAATTGCTCAACCAAGTCAAGGTGTTCAAAATGCATTATAACAACCACACCACAATGTGATTGCTCACACATACAACACCCGTAATAACAAGCAGAGTAAGCAAGCACCGCATGTGCCTATCTTTCTTCCATGTTCTTAACCTATGCTCCCTCCATCACCTTGCCTTACTCATAAAAGTGGTCAAGAGTATGATCTTGTCAAACAGCTTCGTGCTACTCCGGCTAAGATCTCTCTTTGGGATTTAATACAAACATCGCCTACATATCATGGAATGCTCCAAGAATCTTTACAAAAGGTGATTGTGCCACCTACTGCAAAGCCTAATGATGTAGTAGCTGTATTAGATAGTATGCATGTGACAAAAACAAATATTCTCTTTCAACCACATGAATTACCATTAGTCAAAGTTCAAAACCAATATGATCCTCTTGTTATCTTTGTCACAATAAACAAATCATTGGTTAAGAGAGTTATGATTGATAATGGATTAGCTCTTAATGTGTGTGGCATTGACTTATTACATAAGATTAAACTTGACACATCACAAATCAAACCAGACAACACTAGAATTCATGGATTTGATAATGTTGGACAACAAACCATGGGCACTGTAACTCTACCTATACAGGTAGGACCTGTGATGGTGCCTACCCTGATTCATGTCATGCCTTGTTCTTTATCTTGCAACATGATTCTTGGTAGACCTTGGATTCATGCATTGGGGCTAGTCCCTTCCACCCTACATCGTTCAATCAAATTTATATTCAAAGGTAAATTTCATACTATTCATACTGATCCTGAACCAGATAACTATTTACATATTGAAAAACAAAAACCAGTTCATAACCATATAAGCTTAAAGAACTTGCGAGGTGATCCATCAATGAATAATGTTATGCAAGACTCCAAAACACCAAATGCACTCTTTGGTGATGATTGGGGCCCATTGGATTTTAATCCTTGCAGTATAGGAGAATACAAAATTAATAGCCTTGACACATCAAAAAGAACATCAATCTCACTAAAGCAATCTTTTGAAGCACCTAAGAAACCTAAAGTCCCCTTGTTAGAAAATAAAAACAATACTCTCACTTATACCACAAATTACAACACCTATGAGGCTTCACCATCTTCTAAGAAAATGACATCCCTTTATGGTCAAGGATTTAAAATCCTTTATAACAATTGTGAATATGAAGGTAAGGGATATGGTCTAAATCAACAAGGGATTCGAGTACCTATAGAATCCGCTTCAACACATTACTCAAGCGGCATTGGATATAATCCTTTTAAAGAAAAGAAAGCTTCCCATCATACCACACTTAATGTTAATTCAACAAGATCAAAACAACATAAGAGATATGCTAAATGTGTATGGTCTTAATGATGGTGCTACCAGGTAAGTATTTCTAACCCTTTATTTCTCTCGTGATGTGTTATGTGTTGTTTAGGCCTCCTGGGATGACCCCTAATTCTCTTGTAAGGTCTAAGATACCAAGAGACCACCTCTATTGTGACCTTCTTCTATTTATATCATCATTCTTCTATATTGCCTCTCTCTAATTTCATCATTGTGTGTTGTGTCTTATGGACATAGCGTTGCAGTTGGTGACTTGGGGGCACCCTCCTACATGATTGTCCCTAAGAGAATTGTTTCTCCTCTCTTATTTATTGTTTCCCTTCCTCTAGTGTTTCTATCTAGTAGGAAGATGATGAAAAAACATTTATACTGATGCGGACCTAGTGTGTCTTTTGAGAGAAATCAAAAAATGGACTTAGTTCCTAATATGATGATGGGGTTGTATATTTTATCCGGCACTTGGCTAGTGGAAGCACTCATGCTTTCCGCATAGTGAATTTGATGATGTTTCTATCGCATTTACAAACCTTAACAATACTGCTGCTTTGTGCACCTTTGTTTATCTTTGAATCTAGCCTTGGTGGTACTCGATTCAGAGAGCTTTGTGATATAACCCCATGGTTATCCTTGAACTCTGAATTTGTTGTATAACCTTGGCTCTTTGTGTGGTTAATCATATGCATTGATGTTGTTTATTATGATGTTGTAGACACTAACATGTTTCTTGCAGGGATGTGTTTGTGGGAACATTTGGTGATCATAAAGTACATGTCACCTCTGTGGGGCATGGGCTTTGCGAACGTTTGTGTTCCCTTGTGTGTTTTCTTTCTACCTTAATGTGCTTGATATCGATGCGTGATATCAACCACCTTAAGGTGGGGGTATATATAAGGTAAGCTGTCTGTTGTAGATGTTAGAAAAATGTTTGTCCTCAAGTGCAGTTTGTGTAATGAGTACATCCTGCACTCTGAGTTTGTTTGCAACCAACCAATCAATCAATCATGTAAGCCCTCTGCAGAGGCGGGATATCACGTATATCCTTTTTATCTTAAGCCCTCTGTGGAGGCAGGGATGGTGTATTTCTTAGAGCAGATTGCATCATCCTGTCATTTTCAAAAGTCCTTCGTGGAGGTGGGGAGTGGTTCTATCACTAACTCAACCCTTAAGCGTGTTTTCGATGATTGTTGTGGTGTATCCCAAATGTCAGTGTGTGCCTATAATGTGTCTGATATGGTGTTGGACCTAGAAATAGGTACACTCCGTCATTTGTTTGTCGTGTCTTCAAAGTGTGTGTGTTTGGTGTGCTTGCTTTGTGTGGCGTGTTTGTTGCCACATATGCAGTGCAATGAGTACATCCTAAATTTTTGGGAGGTTTTCGTGTCTTGCACATGTGTTGCCCCATATATACAAAGCCCTGCGTGATGAGTGCATCATGTATTATGGGAGGTTTGTTTATTTTCTAGTACTTTCATTTGCATTTCATGTATATGAAAAAAAGAAAAAAAAGAAATCATTTATGTTTTCCATGCATAATGTGTCTTCTATGCATTGGCTATCTTCTCTGTGTTCTGCGTGACTGTAACTGTCTTCTCTGTGTTTTGCGTGCCTGTTACTATTTTTATGTGATTGGCGTGTCTTCTCCATGCTTGATGTGTTTGTGACCTTACTTTAATGCATGTATTGACCTTGCATTTATACATACATTTAAATGGGGGCTAAATGTAACATCATAAAATGTCCCCTTGGGGGCTTTTCCCTCATAAGGTTTAGCTCCCGGGTCTTTTACATGGATTTAGGACATCTTACTTCATAATTTGGCATCCCAATGGAATGAGCCCTAGGTAACATGACAAATGGGACCTAGGAGAACCCCTTGAGCCTTACCTTACCCAAAATAGGGGGGAGGACTTGGGCACCCACACCCTAGTCCTGCCCTATTTTGGGGCAACCCTAATTTTTGGGTGTTAGTTTATGACTATTATTTGGGTCGTATGCCGACACGATAAGTTTGAATTATGAAAATCTTGGCAGAAGTGTTTGTAGTTGCATATAAAAGTACGTTTAGGAATTCATTTAGAAACTAGATGGAAATTAGATTTCAATTAGATGATCATTGTGATCTTTAGGCATTCTCAAGGTGATTTAAGGCTTTCATTGTGTTGCAAGAGTAGATTTGTGTCGTTTATGTGTTTGTGTTTACAGATTTGAGCATCCATTTCATCATGAAATGAAGAGCATCTTCCTCCCATGATATCTTCACTATAGGGTGATATTATATTATGTTTTCATTATCATTTCCTTTGGTTTTTACCTCTGCCTCACAAGGGCATGCACTCTTTATCTAACAACAGTGTTCAGAGACATAAGTGTCCTCCAGAGCTTGACTAAGGCAAGACTTTAAACACCACAACCCCCTCCCAAAGTTTTCATGGTTGCAGGTTACAGGTTGCGGAGCTGGGCAAAGTGAAGTTGCAGGAAGGCATCTTGAAATGTTAGAATTGTAGAACAGAAGGAAAAATTGCACCCTAGACTTGGGCGCCCGCTCATTAGTCCTCCAACTTTCGTGATAAGAAAATCTTTAGGAGAATAATGAAGAGTTGTAGACTGAGTTTCTAGATCCAAACAAAAATTAGGGCATTGGACTTGGGTGCCTGCTCTTTTGTCCCTGACTTTTCCGCCTCAGAACCTTGAAAACAGGTACTCTGTGATTTGATATTTTACTTCTATTTGTAAGAGCTTTTTATGTTATTCTTCTGTTTATAGTCGTATTTGCAAAATTAGGGTTTTAATGGTGAATTAAGCATAAGAGAAGTAAATTTGATAATTAAACACTCTAATCCAAGATTTCCTACATCTCGCAGTGATCTAGGGTATGATAGTGAATTTTCACTCGACCCTAGATCCTTGAATGTATAGAGTGAAAGGAGGATTCAAACGTATAAACACTTAAAAACTAGACAATCCTAATTTTCACATAAAAATTAATGATTTTTTTACCTTCTCCTTGACCTTTATAACCTTTCTCCATGATTTTTCAGGTGTTCAAAAGCTCTAGAACTAATCAAAACAATCAAGAACATAAGAAGACACCAAACTATCCTAAAAAAACAATCACAAGCTGTCATAAAAAAAGATACTAGAAATCACCTCCAGATTGTCTAAAAACTTTATGGTAAGATCTTTGGAGCATGATACAACTTTCCTAAAATTTGGAGTGCTCAGATTGAGTGGAAGGGGCTCAAAAACTCAAAAATATAGCTCTGATTGTAGATAAAACAACTAGTTGACTAGTCATGAAAATCTTATGAAAAAAACATCAAACAAACTAATAATCACTTGAAAATGATCATGAATAGTATATAGGATCTCCTTGACATGTCACCAAAGTTTTGAGGGCTTGTGATGAGTGGAAGGTATGTAGATCTAGAAAACACTGCCTTGCTGCCCCTATTTTTTTAAACTATAGTTTTACATCAGCCCTCTCAAAATGTGGTCAAATCATTTGATCAAGACCTAAAAATTATGTGAGAGGATCTTAATATCATTACCAATATCTATATAAACTCTTAGAATCATCCCATGTATGGAAAAGGAGAAATCCTCAAAATACTAGGCAACCGACATGTAAAGCTAGCTTCTAGATGAACCTACAACAATTCATGGGTATTCAACCCTGCTAGTGACCTAGCATGCAAAAATAGTAGATTGAAATGGTCTTCCATGATTTACGTAGACCTGTGAAACTTCCTTCATAGTCCTCACAACTTTCTCTCAAAACCTAAAGACCTAACCCTATAAACCAAGACTTGGACTTTATTTTTTTTAATACAATTCCCTCCAAGGAATGTACAGGAAATTTTGGAAGAAAAAAGGTATTATGGATGTGGAAACATGTTTTTTGAATTTGGACCTTACAATTTGCATGTATAACACAACTTTTGGAATAAAACAAACCTTTCAAAACATCTTTTAAACTCAACACCACCAAATAAAGTCATTAAATAATGTTTGACATATTGAAACCCTTTCAAGTTCCTCTATAGAATTGGGTTACCTATTTGGGGCAAGGATGCA
Source organism: Cunninghamia lanceolata (assembly GCA_027924645.1). NCBI lineage: Eukaryota > Viridiplantae > Streptophyta > Pinopsida > Cupressales > Cupressaceae > Cunninghamia > Cunninghamia lanceolata. The sequence continues at coordinate 3,074,552 of BSBN01000378.1, read as the reverse complement.
CAGGAGGTGCGAACACCATTCATAGGGTTTGACTTAGGCAAGCTCCTAAACAACACCAAACATTTTTTTCTCTCTTCATGTGTGCAGATCAGGATCAAAAATTGTAGATAGTGACGATCAAAGTAAAGATGAAAGATACAGACATAGGGATCTCCACACATACTTTTACTAGATATAAACCCTAAGGACACTAGCACCTAGCACTAGGGCCCTAGGTCTGGGCTTGCATCCAGTTACAAGCTCTATGATGCAGGAGCATCTAGTGGTGTAAGAACAATATTGCATCACCCAAAAAGTTGTTGATTCAAAATCATTGAAGTTGTTTTCATTTCTTTCCATAATTAGTATTTTTGGTTCCATAATCTCTTGAATAATGATGTAGGACTTTAGTTTTTCCAAACTGCTAAAAATAGAAAACTGCTATTTTTGGAAAGTTTAACTGCCATTTCTAGAAAGTTTGCGTTTGGGCATGGGCTGAAGAAAAAAATTATATGAAGCTTCATAATTGAAATATAAGACCTTTGGTGAAGGAATCAGGTAAATATCATTTGTGAGTTGAAAGATATTAAAGTTTTCATTTTCTGAAAAGCCCTTGAAAATTTTTTAAACCAGATATGAGGAACTAAAACATCCAATAACATCCTAAAAAGTTGATAGAAATCCATAAATTGATTTTTGGCATCATATTTCACTTTGCAAGCTTTCTAACACTTTAAACGATGCGTCAATTGGATGCCCAGATCCAAAGTTATGCTTCTCGGAAGTTGACCTATTTTTGGAGGGAGTTGCAAATTTCAAAATATAGCTGGAGGCTGCTAAAAGGGCTATTTATGACTATTTTTGGGAACCCTAGGTAGTAGTAGAGTTAAGGGGAAAAGTGTGGAGTCAAGAATAGGCAGGGAAAACATAAACCCTAGCTTATTTGGGGTTACAGAGGGCTAAAGATTCTAGAGTCTTGAGGATAGGTAGTTGTGATGTGTTGCAGCCTATGGAGGATTCATCCTCTGATTGTATTTGAGCTTCTGTAATGTAATGAGTTGTCCAAATCAATAAAATATCATTCTATTTCCTATGTGTAATTTTTGTTGTTGTGTGTTTTGTGATTTACCCCCTTCATCAAGTGGTATTAGAGAAAGGGTTCCTGAGTGTGTAGACAGATCACCGACCGTGAGGCAATTTGCACTAGAACTTGAGGTTGTGGGTTTGATGCAGAGATCAACATGCCTCCACAAAGAAATCGTATTGGGAGGAATGCTTTGATAGAAGAGGGTTTTAGATCCCTACAAAGGCAAATCTATGCATTGCAAGAGGAGATGTGAAGAGGGTTTGAACCGAGAACAAGAGAAGAAAGTGAGGATGAAGCTGAAGAAGAGCTATCTAAGGAAGAGCAAGAAGCTGTAGGAGATCTTGTAGAAGTTAGGTTGTTTAGGGCTATTTCTAATATTTGAAAGAGGCCTAGGATCAAAGTTTCTACATATTCTAGAGATTTGAATATGGAACAACTTATTGATTGGATCAATGACATGGAGGAGTATTTCGAGTATGAAGATGTGGAGGACCCAGATTGGGTCAAGTTTGCAAAAACAAAGTTGAAGGGCCATGCCAGTATTTGGTGGAAGGAGGTATAGTTAGAGATGAACAAAAGAGGAAAAGGAAATATCACTAGATGGGATCAGATGGTGGAGAAACTGAAGAAACAGTTCATTCCTATGGACTATGAGATGGAGTTGTTAAAGAAGCTACAAGAATTGAAGCAAGGTAACAAGCCTGTTAAGGAGTATACAAAAGAGTTTTATAAGATTACTATCAAGATAGGCCATGTAGAGGCCAACAAGGAGAAGGTAGCCAGTTACATTAATGGGTTGAGGCCAAGTATTCAAGAGGAGCTGAGCCTAGTCAGAATGACCACCATAGAAGATGCATACCATTTTTCCTTGAAGGTGGAAGAAAAGTTGAATAAAAGATTTGACAGCAAGTAAAAGGGAAAAGGTCAAGGTGGAAGGACTGGTGGAAGACCCTATGGGGGCTGAAATGAAGATTTAAAAAAAAGTGAAGAAGATGGCACCATTCAAACTTAGAGAGGAGATAATACCTACCGTCCTCATGACTAGAATAATGGTGAGCAAAGAGGAAGAGGAAGAGGCTGACCTGGAAAGGACTTGGAAGAGGAGGTTTCAGAGGAACCTATTTCCAATGTGGAGAAGAAGGGAATTGAGCATATGAGTGTCCACAACATCAAGGAAGGACAAACAAAAGACCTGAAGGTAATGCACAGGTTTCACATGTAGATGAAGATGTGCAGTCTAAGTGTTCTAAAGATGCTAAAAGGGGAGAAACCCTAGTTGTCAGAAGAACTTTGTTGAATGAGGAGAAAGAACCCAATTATAGGAAGACTTTATTCCACATAAGGTGTAAATGTGAAGGTAAGTGTTGTGATATTATTATTGATAGTAGAAGCACTAACAATCTTGTTTTAGAGGAGATGGTTGACAAGTTGAAGTTGACAAGAAGAAAGAAACCACATCCATATCAGATTGCATGGTTGTAGAAGGGACCATGGAGCTTTGGTCAATGAGCAGTGTTTAGTGAAGTTCAAGATTGGGGACTACCATGATGAGGTGCTGTGTGATATCATACTGATGGATGCATGTCATATGCTGTTGGGGAGGTTGTGGCAATATGATAGAAGCACTGTCCATGATGGCTGTACAAACACATATTCCCTAACAAAGGATGGAGTTCATCATAAGTTGAAGCCCTCAAAGGAGGTGGAAGAAAAGGTATGTAGTACTGCCAAAATTTACTTGGTAGATGGTAGAATTTTTTTGGAGGGTATGAAGCATAAGTGCCATTTCTTTGCATTGATTCATAAGATTAGTCAAGAGAAATGTGAAGATGTACTAGTAGAAGTATCAGATCTATTGGAAGAGTTTTAGGACATTATCTTTGATAATGTACCAGAAGGTTTACCACTGGTGAGGAAGATAAGTCATCAAATGGATTTGATGCCAGGAGCTAGTTTGCCAAATAAGGCAGCCCACAGAATGACTCCAGCTAAGAGTGAAGAGTTGAACAGACAAGTTCATGAGTTGTTGTGGAAGGGACTGATAAGGGAGAGACTAAGTCCATGCGTGGTATTTGTAGTACTAGCACCAAAGAAAGATGGAGAGTGAAGAATGTGTATAGATTCTTGAGCCATCAATAAGATCACGATCAAGTATAGATATCCATTGCCTAGAATGGATGACATCATGGATTGTTTGAGTGGAGCCAAGTACTTCATGAAGATTGACCTGAAGAGTGGGTATCACTAGATCCAAATTAGAGAAGGAAATGAATGGAAGACAACTTTCAAGACAAAGGAAGGTCTATATGAGTGGTTAGTCATGCCATTTGGACTAACCAATGCACCAAGCACATTCATGTGGCTCATGAATGAGGTATTGAAAGATTTCTTGGGAAGTTTTATTATTATTTTTTTAGATGACATTTTGATCTTTAGTAAGACTTGGGATGAGCATCTGATGCATATCAGAAGAGTTTTAGAGAAGCTGAGGGAGGAGAAGTTGCTAATTAATCTAAAGAAATGTAGTTTTGCAAAGAAGGAGTTGGTATACCTTAGTTTTGTTGTCTTAGAGGAAGGTCTTAATATGGACCCAAAAAAAGTAAGGGCTATCCTTGAATGGCCCATGCCAAGGAGTGCTATAGAGGTACGATCTTTCATGGTTTGGCAAGTTTTTACAGAAAGTTTATTAGGAATTTTAGTAGCATTTGTTTACCCCTAACTGAGACAATGAGAGGGGATAGAAAATAGTTTAGATGGACTAAAGGAGCAGACAAAAGCTTTGATACATTAAAACAAAAAGTCATAGAGCAACCTGTTAGCACTTATTTTGACCTGGGGTTGATTTGTCATGATCAGGAGGTTTCTTCATTTGAAGCCTTTATCTTCTTGCCCATTTTTTCTAAGTGTTGGACCTCCTCAGCGTTTTTCAGCTGCAGCATCATATTTTTCTGAGGAGGAGGTCGTCATCATCATCTTGTCTTCGATGATGATCTTCATCAGCATGTTCTTCGTCGACTTGTTTTTCTCATCGTCATCATCATATTTCAACTGTCGGGTGATGTTTGCTTATTATCCTGATGATACTGGTGAGCTACAGTGCACCCTCAGTTGCTTGCGAGGGTGATTTTTCAAGTATCCGGTGATCTTCCGAATATCACCTTGCTCAAACATGATGACGATGTTGCCCCGATGTCTTGAAGGGGTTATTCTCTAAGTTGTCGACCTGACTTGTTTTTTCCTAAGGGTCGTCATCATCATGATATTTCCAATTATCATCCTGCTGCTTGCGGAGGTCATCATATTTTCTGCCTTCATGATATTTCGCCGGGGTGATATTTTATCATCGGGTGATCTTGGTTATGATCATCCTGATGATGTTGTCGAAGAGTTCTAAGTGCGACCCGATATTCACTAGGGTCATCATATTTTGAACATCAGGATGATCTTGGTCAATATCATCCTGATGATGTTGTATCACCTTGTTCTTTGTTTCTCATCCTGATGATGCTGACGTCATCCGTATATCAGGGTGATATTTTTCTTTCTGCCTATCTGCATCATGATATTCCGAAGGAAGGGGTGATATTTTCATATCACCCGGATATATGTTTACTCGAGCATCATGATGATGCTAATATCAAGGAGATATCCGCCTGCTGGCTTCGCGCGTTATCTACTGAGGGTGATCTTTTCAAGCAGCATCATCATATTCAGTTATCGCCCCGATCTTATAGTGGAGCTACAGTGCAACCTGATATTTGTGCATCAGGAGGATATTTCCAAATATCCGGTTGTCTTCCGAATATCATGATGATGTTAACATGATGATGACGTCATCCGGATATGAGGAGGTGCGCAGTAGGCAGATATGATGATGACGTCAGCAGTATATGATGATGACGTCATCAGGATGTTCATCGGCCAGACTTTTGTTATAAGCTCAGCAGGAGGATGTTCCTCCGAAGGATCAGGTTGTGCCGATTATCATGAAGGGTATATTTCAAATATCATGATGACGTCAGGGTGATATTTCGAACAACAGGATATCATGCTGCTGGAGGATGATGATGATGAAGTCTATACTAGTGTCGTCAGGAGCAAAAGCACCGACATGATATATGCTCATGACCTAGTATATAAAGTGTTATTGAGGTCATCGCGGGGTGCATGTGGGATAATGTTATCCTGCATTTTCAAACATCATGATGATGAATCTCGGCGGGAAATGCTTGCGATAGTCTGTATGATGATCTTCCCAAGGCCGCGGGTTGGTGCGCCATTAATGGCGATTGTTGCAGAGGTGTGGGCGATGGCGTGGGTCGATCTTGTACCCGACTGAGGGTGTACATCAGCGGACAGGGGTGCAGGGCTCGAGAAATCTTCCTGTCTCCTCCCCTACCTACTGCATTCAAGTTTGGGCGCCAATCCGGTTGTGTTTGAGTGCCATTTTCATGATACTGTGTATCTGGCGAAATTTTGGTCAACCATGTAATTAATTACTGAGCACCTACCTGGCTGTTATAAGCAGGTGGTCTTGCTCATTTGAGAGGTTGTTGAAAGTTGATGATTTTGGCTCTGTAATGCATAACAAGCTGATCTGGTTGCTCTGTACAGCTTACCTGTGAGTTTATGTATCTCTTGTTGTTTGTTTTTGGCATGAACCCACTGATTTCATGATCAAACTTATATGAGAAATGCTGTTTGGCATGTGTTGTGTTAATTCTGTCTCCAGTATTGCATGTACTCTTCTTCTGAATCTGGATGTTTGGTAATGTTTAGATTCTAGAGCATAGAATTCCTATGTTGACTGTCTGATCTTCTAACTTCTACTCAAGGGGTAGATTAAACTGTTTTCAGGTTGAACATTGGGAAGGGTATACTGCAGTAGGGATACCATAAGTAGAGATAACCTAACACTTTGTATTGGGAGATGCCTGTAAGGCAGGTATCACACATATCCCCTTGAAATCCAGTTTTAGTTGTTCATGCTGATCATTCACAGGTGTATGTCTACTGACTCCAGGCCCTGGATAGGCACCAATCATGCTTTGTTCTTGTGTTATAACCATGTCCAGCTTTGCATCCACACTTAAACTCCAAATCAAAATCTAAAACAACCATTAGGACATTAGAGTTAGTTTTAGGAATCTCAGTCCTCTGTCTACAACTGCAAATAGGCCCAAAGCTAGCCCCTTTGCCCTTATCTTTCAGTTTTGGTCTACTTACAGGAGGACTCATCTGCTTTCTGTCAACATCCCAGCCTTGCATGCATATCCTCATGGATGTTGAGTAGGGAATACCCCCCTAGGTCTTGCAGAGCCTGAAGAAGAAGAGGAGATAAAATATAGAGTCTATCTCCTACACTGTTGACCCCCTGGCCCAGAGATCCTGTTGATCACTGATGGCTGCCTTGTAGGGATATCTGGGAATAAGCATCCAGTCTGGGAAAAAGTCAACAGAAATTGGCGACTCCGCTGGGGACTGAGAAGTAAAAGTGCTATCTAATCATCTCCAGTGATATATATGTGACCCATCTGAGTCAGCAACAGAAATTGGCGACTCCGCTGGGGAACCTTGTGAAAGAACCCTGGTTTTCAGAAGAAAACAGTTCCTAGTAATAGGTGGCGACTCCGAAGTAATCTCCCAACCGGTCACAGCAAAATTATATGCAGGGGAGAAGATCCCAACAAAATCCTCTATTTGAAGAGTTACCATTAACAAAAAGAATGATGTATAGAAGAAAGGGAACTGTCTCAACTAGTCATGAGAGCTCCCCCAGAAAAAGTGATGAGGTACAAGATAACCCTAGGCCATCAGGACAGCATGCTCCTTATTTTTCAAGTGCAGAAGCTGATATCCAAGGTGCATATGAGAGGCAACAGGGTGGTAGTATGAGAATGAGGTCAGAGGTGTTCCAAGAACGCCCTTTTCTAGACCCAAGTGAAAGGTTTGAAGAGGCAGAGTCTCTAAGGGATGATGAAGATGATGACCCAAATGGTATGAGACCATCTACCTCCAGACCTAAGGATGAACAATTGGCTGAAGAAATCAAAAGTCTAAGAGCAGAACTAGAATACCTACAAGCCATGAAAATCAGAGATGATATACAGCAGAAAGTGCAAGCCTTGAGAACTGCCCAAAATAATTCAGTTCCTACCTTAGAAAATGCAAGTATGCAAAGACATCAGCAAAGATATGAAATGCAACATCAGCATCATGATGACAGACAAAATGTGAATGATGCTAGGATACCACTGAACCATGCAGGAAACCAGAATGCAAACAGACATGTTAATGTTAATCAGCCAAACAGACAGCCCATGCAGTTAGATAGATTCAGGCAGCTGGTGTTTGATGGTATTCCTGGGTATCCTAACCCCATTGACAAGCATCTGAGGCTGCAAGTGCCTAAGTTTTCAGGAAACAATACAGTGTCAGGAGAAGATCATTTAAAGGCCTTTCAAAATGTCATGGATAATTTTGAGGTTGAGCATGAGGATGTTTTCATGAAGTCATTCATGCAATCCTTAATAGATGAGGCAAGAGAATGGTACAGGAATCTGCCTGACCGGAGCATATCATCATGGGATGATTTTAAGAGGATGTTCAAGGAGCAATATGGTGATAAAACTGACCCTAGCTTCTTTGTAAATGAGTTCACCAGTATCACCAAAGGGTCAAATGAGCAGGTTGTAGACTTTAATGCAAGATTTACTAAAGTGTTGAACAAATTGCCACATCATATGAGGCCAAATGAACCAATGTGCATAATTTTGTATATCAATGCCTTTGATGCAAAGACTGCATATGGACTGAGAGATAAAGGTCCTGCTACCCTCAGGGATGCTTTCAGAATTGCAGTAAATATTGAAAACAATAGGAAAGCATCAGGCAAGACAAATAGAAGGGATGATGTAAAAATTCTGCAGAATCCAAACAAGCCTCAGAACACTCAAGGTAGTACATCTGCTCCTGAAGATAAGATAGACAAACTGGCAAATGTTGTTAAGGACCTGAGCTATAGATTAGCTAGAAGTGAAAAAGGGATGGGTCCTGATAGGCAAGTCTATCAAAGGTAGGAAAAGAGGCCATCATTACATGATATGCCTTATAACACCAATTGGCATGATGGTAAGCCTGTATATCCACGTAACAACACAAATCAGAGGGCTCAACATGCCAAGGAAACTCCTGATCCCCTGAAGAAAACTATAAATATTGCTGATGATGCTCCATGGTGTATAATTTGTCAGATGCCACATTCACAGTCACAGTGCATGATTGCCCAATCTTTGTATGATAATGCTACATCCTGTAATGAATGCAATGAGCCACATCATGTGCAGGATGATGATGTTAACATGATGTCCATAGGTAATGGATATACTCTATATGATGCTGATGAGAAGACAGATCATCAAATTCAGGCCTGCCAACAGTCCCCATATGATGAAGATGATGAAGATAACTATGTGTATGCTCAGAATTCACACAATTTTCTGAGTAGCTTACAACGACCTTCTGATGAGGAAATCAGAGCCTTCACAGCTGCAGCAGTTGCTCAGGTCAAAAGCAACTACAATCTCAGAGGTAAACATCAAGTTGGCAGCCCACATCAGCCAGAAGATACTTCTGTAGGTCAGCTGATGCATGGTCATAAAGGAACTGAACCACAAAAAAGGCAGTGGGTAAATAATAAACAGAACTTCAGATACAGAACAAGTCATGAATTTCAAGGACCAGAAAACAAAACCCCTCAGGCTGAAGATCAAAGTACAGGTTCCCAAGATAAGAATGATGATCAGGGAACTATGAAAGTGAAAGCTAAATCAGCTCAGGATAGAAGCAAGATTGTGGAGCTAGCTACAACTGTTGTACAAAACTATGCTCCATTTGATATAGCCCAGATCCTCTCTCAGGTAAAGGTCTCTGTTCCACTTATGGAACTCATGAAAGTGGAAGAGATCAAGAATAGGACAATATCCCTGATCTCAGGGGTACCTTTTCAAGCTAGACAAAGTGATCAGACCCAGGGTGAGAAACAGGTCATGTGCAATGAAGAAGATGAGACTCCTGAAGTCTATTTAGGAATGACCATGACAAAGTGCCCTTCACAGGTGGAACCATTTTATGTTTCCCTGGTTATAAATGGTAAAATAATTAGAAATTGTATGCTTGACTCTGGAGCATCCACAAATGTCATGCCTTTGGCTATCATGCAGCAAACTGGATTAAAAATTGACAAGGCATGTGGGAAGTGTTATGCTATGGATGCCAGAGAGGTACCAGTTATTGGAATCATGAAGGATGTAGATTTCAAACTGGCAGCATTTCCTGAAAAAAGATACAAAATGAATATAACAGTGGTTGACATCAAGCCACAGTATGGTATGCTGTTGTCAAGAAGATGGGCAGCACTAATTGGTGGAAGTATGTAGCTGGACCTGTCATATGCCATGATTCCAATGAATGGCAGGGATGTCAAGCTAATTAGAGAGCAAAGATCATCAGAGACAGTGGAAGACCAAGAAGCAAATGAACAGGTATGCTTTGTGGACACTGACTGTGATAACTTCAGGGTTGTCTCAGATGATGCAGAAGACAAAAAGAAAAATGTTTGCATTGAAGAGCTGGATCAGCAAGGCTTATGGACCATGTTTTTTGATGGAGCTTGTGCAAAAGAAGGCTCTGGAACTGGAGTTGTTTTCCTGTCTCCAACTGGTAAGCTCCTCAAATCCTCTTTCTTGCTGAGGTTTGATTGCACAAACAATATTGCAGAATATGAGGCTTTACTCTTAGGCCTGAATATTGCTCTCAAACATGGAATTAAAATGTTAAGAGTATTTGGAGACTCTGAGCTGATTGTATCCCAAATCAGAAATAAGTATGCTGCAAAGAATAAAAGGTTGAAACAATACAAGCATGCTGTTTGGGATACTATTGAGTTATTTGATGCATTTTCAATTGGCTGGGTAGAAAGGTCAAAAAATGTTATGGCTGATTTCCTAGCTAATATTGCAATAAGGCCAGATGACATCACTCTGTCAGGTGTCACAGATGTAGAAGTTAAAATTAGGCCTACCATACCAGAAAACATATGCAGTTGGCAAGTTTTTAATGATGATAGGGATTTGCTGAAATTTTTGCACTGCATAGATGATTATGAGAATCAACAGATTGACTTCCAAGCTTTTGTAGAGACTGTAAATGGAAAAGAGACTCTTGTGGGAAAGGAGATCATCCAGTTGAAGACTAACAAGATCCCTAGAGGGTTAGTGGCTTTGGAAAGAGCCTTTGACAGTAGAGACAAAATGGTCACAAGGACATCCCCCACTAATAAGGAGGATTTAGAAGAAATAAATTTGGGGACATCTCAGGCCCCTCAGAAGGTATATATTGGCAAACAGCTCAAGCCACACATAAGAAGTATGCTGATTGCATTGCTAAAAAAGTATAAACGTGTTTTTGCTTGGTCATATGAGGACCTAAAAGCTTATAGAGAAGACTTATTCCAGCATGAGATCCCATTGAAGCCTGAAGCTAAGCCATTTAGACAGAGGCAAAGGCCTATAAATCCTACCTTAGCTCCTAAGATGCAAGAAGAACTCAAAAGGCTCAGGGAGGCTGGAATAATTGTGCCAATCAGACATTCAACTTGGGTGTCTAACCTTGTCCCAGTCAGAAAAAAGAATGGTGATATTAGGCTTTGTGTGGATTTCAGGAACTTGAATGTATCCTCTTTGAAGGATAACTATCCATTGCCTAATATGGAAGCTATGTTGCAGAGAGTGACTGGTTGTGAACTCCTATCCATGATGGATGGATTTTCAGGATATAATCAGGTAAAGGTGAAGGAATCAGAACAGTATAAGACTGCCTTTACCACTCCATGGGGAACGTATGTGTATGTTAGAATGCCATTTGGACTAACAAACGCAGGTGCTACATTTCAAAGAGCAATGGATGTTGCTTTTGCAGGGCTGATTGATTCAATCCTGGCTGTGTATCAGGATGACCTGACTGCCTACTCAAAGAAAGAGGAGCAGCATTATATGCATCTGGAGCAGATCTTCATAAGAGCACTAGAATATGGTATTTCTTTAAACCCAAAGAAGTGTGCCTTTGGAGTAGTTGAAGGAAAACTTCTGGGACACATTGTTTCCAAGGATGGAGTCAGGATAGATCCAGAGAGAGTGGCAGCTATTGACAGGATTCAAATACCAAAAACTGTGAAAGGAGTTCAGTCCTTCTTTGGACAGATAAACTTTGTTAGAAGATTTGTTCCCAACTTTGCAGAGATCACAAGGAACATTTCCAAGATGATGAAGAAGGATGCAACTGTCAACTGGGAAAGGGAAGCAACAGAATCATTTCAGAATATCAAAGAGGCAATTAAGATGGCCCCTGTTCTTAAATCTCCTGATTTTTCTAGGCCATTCCAAGTGTTTTCTTTTGCTTCCTTTCATACTGTTGCTGCATGTTTGTTACAGAAAAATGAAGATGGTTTTGAACAGCCCATCGCCTTCTTCAGTATGTCCCTGCAGGCCTCTGAGTTGAAATATGACATTATGGAAAAGCAGGCATATGCACTAGTTAGAGCCATCAAAAGTTTCAGACCATACCTGGTAGGGTCATATATCATTGCATATGTACCTCATGCTGCAGTCAAAGACATATTCACTCAGCAGGAGGTGACTGGAAGAAGGTGCAGATGGATAAACAAACTGCAGGAATTCAACATAGACATACAAGTTACTAAGTTGATAAGAGGACAAGGACTAGCCAAGGTGATGGCACAGTCAAACTTGGAAGCATGCCAAGTTAATGCAGTCCAAGATGAGAATGTAAGTGTATCAGGATCTGAATGGTACAAGGATATTGTCTATTATTTGCAAAATCTGAATTGTCCTTCCCATTTCAGTGACAATCAAAAGAGGACTCTGAAGCTACATGCAATCAGGTATGTTGTTGTTCAAGGTGAGTTGTACTGGAAAAATCCTGATGGTGTGCTGCTGAGATGTGTGGATAAGAACATGGCTAACAATATTTTGATTGACATGCAGAAAGGATTGTGTGGTGGACATTATACTGCCCAAACGACAGCTCATAAAATTCTCAGGGCAGGATATTGGTGGCCCACTCTCTTTTCAGATGCACAAAAGTTAGTAAGGAAGTGTGACCCTTGCCAGAGATTCTCAGGAACGCTGAAATATAATGGTGCTTTGCCCCTCAGGACTGTACCTGTGGATGCTCCATTCCAGCAATGGGGAATTGACTTCATAGGGGAAATTGCAGACAAATCAAGTGGGGGACACAGTTGGATTTTGGTGGCAACTGACTACTTTACCAAATGGATTGAGGCCATTCCAACTAAGAGAGCCACAAGTAGGGTGGTGACAGACTTCATACTAGAGAACATCATCATCAGGTTTGGAGTACCATTTAAGATTATCACTGATAATGCTATGTGCTTCAGATCAGGTGAGTTTGTTGATTTTTGCAACAGGTATGGGATAAATCTGTCATATACATCACCATATCACCCACAAGGAAATGGTCAAGCAGAATCAAGCAATAAGAGCATCATGAAAATTGTCAAGAGGATACTGGACAAGAACAAGAGAGCTTGGGACTCAAAGTTGAACTTAGCAGTATGGGCTGACAGAGTGACAGTGAAAAGGGCTATTGGGAAGTCACCTTTTGAGCTAGTGTATGATGCATCAGCTAGACTGCCCATAAACAATCTCCTACCAGTTTATAGATTCATTCAGGAAAATGATAAGGACATTGAAGATCCCATGACAGAAAGAGTGAATCAGCTGGTTGCATTGGATGAAGACAGAAGGAGAGCGCACCAGATCAATCTCACAAGACAACAGGATATGAAATATCAGTTTGACAGGAGAGCTACAAAAAGGAAGTTTCAAGTCAATGATCTGGTGCTCATTTGGAATGCTAAAGATCAGGAAAAGGGTAAACATGGTAAATTCCAGCCCTTATGGATGGGCCCATATCAGGTTTGCAATACTCATGGGGAGGATTCTTATTTCCTCCAGGCCCTAGATGGTGAAATTCTGGAGTTGCCTGTGCATGGCCAATTCCTTAAGTTCTATTTTGCATGAATATCTGGTTGCTGTGCACATTTGTAAAATATGTATGTAGTGTAAATGCCTTGTACAGCTCGCATTTTTTGCTTTTTGTCAGGTCTGCCCAGAGATCTGGTTCTCGCTGCAGGTTTTCACCTGCACGTCCCCATTCGGAGCCACTGTTAGCACTTATTTTGACCTGGGGTTGATTTGTCATGATCAGGAGGTTTCTTCATTTGAAGCCTTTATCTTCTTGCCCATTTTTTCTAAGTGTTGGACCTCCTCAGCGTTTTTCAGCTGCAGCATCATATTTTTCTGAGGAGGAGGTCGTCATCATCATCTTGTCTTCGATGATGATCTTCATCAGCATGTTCTTCGTCGACTTGTTTTTCTCATCGTCATCATCATATTTCAACTGTCGGGTGATGTTTGCTTATTATCCTGATGATACTGGTGAGCTACAGTGCGCCCTCAGTTGCTTGCGAGGGTGATTTTTCAAGTATCCGGTGATCTTCCGAATATCACCTTGCTCAAACATGATGACGATGTTGCCCCGATGTCTTGAAGGGGTTATTCTCTAAGTTGTCGACCTGACTTGTTTTTTCCTAAGGGTCGTCATCATCATGATATTTCCAGTTATCATCCTGCTGCTTGCGGAGGTCATCATATTTTCTGCCTTCATGATATTTCGCCGGGGTGATATTTTATCATCGGGTGATCTTGGTTATGATCATCCTGATGATGTTGTCGAAGAGTTCTAAGTGCGACCCGATATTCACTAGGGTCATCATATTTTGAACGTCAGGATGATCTTGGTCAATATCATCCTGATGATGTTGTATCACCTTGTTCTTTGTTTCTCATCCTGATGATGCTGACATCATCCGTATATCAGGGTGATATTTTTCTTTCTGCCTATCTGCATCATGATATTCCGAAGGAAGGGGTGATATTTTCATATCACCCGGATATATGTTTACTCGAGCATCATGATGATGCTAATATCAAGGAGATATCCGCCTGCTGGCTTCGCGCGTTATCTACTGAGGGTGATCTTTTCAAGCAGCATCATCATATTCAGTTATCGCCCTGATCTTATAGTGGAGCTACAGTGCAACTTGATATTTGTGCATCAGGAGGATATTTCCAAATATCCGGTTGTCTTCCGAATATCATGATGATGTTAACATGATGATGACGTCATCCGGATATGAGGAGGTGTGCAGTAGGTAGATATGATGATGACGTCAGCAGTATATGATGATGACGTCATCAGGATGTTCATCGGCCAGACTTTTGTTATAAGCTCAGCAGGAGGATGTTCCTCCGAAGGATCAGGTTGTGCCGATTATCATGAAGGGTATATTTCAAATATCATGATGACGTCAGGGTGATATTTCAAACAACAGGATATCATGCTGCTGGAGGATGATGATGATGAAGTCTATACTAGTGTCGTCAGGAGCAAAAGCACCGACATGATATATGCTCATGACCTAGTATATAAAGTGTTATTGAGGTCATCGCGGGGTGCATGTGGGATAATGTTATCCTGCATTTTCAAACATCATGATGATGAATCTCGGCGGGAAATGCTTGCGATAGTCTGTATGATGATCTTCCCAAGGCCGCGGGTTGGTGCGCCATTAATGGCGATTGTTGCAGAGGTGTGGGCGATGGCGTGGGTCGATCTTGTACCCGACTGAGGGTGTACATCAGCGGACAGGGGCGCAGGGCTCGAGAAATCTTCCTGTCTCCTCCCCTACCTGCTGCATTCAAGTTTGGGCGCCAATCCGGTTGTGTTTGAGCGCCATTTTCATGATACTGTGTATCTGGCGAAATTTTGGTCAACCATGTAATTAATTGCTGAGCACCTACCTGGTTGTTATAAGCAGGTGGTCTTGCTCATTTGAGAGGTTGTTGAAAGTTGATGATTTTGGCTCTGTAATGCATAACAAGCTGATCTGGTTGCTCTGTACAGCTTACCTGTGAGTTTATGTATCTCTTGTTGTTTGTTTTTGGCATGAACCCACTGATTTCATGATCAAACTTATATGAGAAATGCTGTTTGGCATGTTTTGTGTTAATTCTGTCTCCAGTATTGCATGTACTCTTCTTCTGAATCTGGATGTTTGGTAATGTTTAGATTCTAGAGCATAGAATTCCTATGTTGACTGTCTGATCTTCTAACTTCTACTCAAGGGGTAGATTAAACTGTTTTCAGGTTGAACATTGGGAAGGGTATACTGCAGTAGGGATACCATAAGTAGAGATAACCTAACACTTTGTATTGGGAGATGCCTGTAAGGCAGGTATCACACATATCCCCTTGAAATCCAGTTTTAGTTGTTCATGCTGATCATTCACAGGTGTATGTCTACTGACTCCAGGCCCTGGATAGGCACCAATCATGCTTTGTTCTTGTGTTATAACCATGTCCAGCTTTGCATCCACACTTAAACTCCAAATCAAAATCTAAAACAACCATTAGGACATTAGAGTTAGTTTTAGGAACCTCAGTCCTCTGTCTACAACTGCAAATAGGCCCAAAGCTAGCCCCTTTGCCCTTATCTTTCAGTTTTGGTCTACTTACAGGAGGACTCATCTGCTTTCTGTCAACATCCCAGCCTTGCATGCATATCCTCATGGATGTTGAGTAGGGAATACCCCCCTAGGTCTTGCAGAGCCTGAAGAAGAAGAGGAGATAAAATATAGAGTCTATCTCCTACACTGTTGACCCCCTGGCCCAGAGATCCTGTTGATCACTGATGGCTGCCTTGTAGGGATATCTAGGAATAAGCATCCAGTCTGGGAAAAAGTCAACACAACCTATTTTGACACTTCCAGATTTCAATAAGATATTTCAAGTAGATTGTGATGCTAGTGGTAGTGCTATAGGAGCTGTTTTGAGCCAAGAAGGCAAGCCCATTGCCTATTTCAGTGAGAAGCTTAATGATGCCAAGAAAACGTATTATGTTTATGATCAGGAGTTTTATGCAATAGTTCATGCTTTAAAGAAATGGAGACATTATTTGTTTCCAAAAGAGTTTGTTTTATATTGATCATCAAGCTTTGTAGTATCTTAATAGTCAAGGAAAGTTGAACCATAGGCACTTAAAATGGGTTGAGTTTTTGTAGAGCTATACCTTTATTTTGAAGCACAGGAGTGGGAAGTCCAATAGAGTTGCAGATGCCTTAAGCAGAGGGCAAATTTTGTTGACATGAATGAAGATAGAGGTTGTTGGGTTTGATGAGCTCAAAAGTTTGTATCCTAAAGATCCATATTTTGTAGAGGCTTGGAAAGCTTGTCTAGAACTTGTTACTTTGGACAAGACAAAATGGTTGGATTTCATAATACAAGATGGCATGTTGTTTAAGGGAAGCCAGTTATGCATTCAAAGGAGTTCCATGAGAGAGAACCTGATTAAGGAAAAGCATAGTGGGGGATTAGCTGGACACTTTGGTCAAGATAAGACCATTTCTATTGTTGGGGAGAATTACTATTGGCCATAGTTGCAGCAGGATGTGAGGAAATTTGTGTAGAATTAAAGAGTGTGTCAGATGGCAAAAGGAACAAGTCAGAATACAGGGCTATATTAGCCATTACTTGTACTAGAGAAGCCATGGGATGGTATTAGTATGGATTTTGTTCTTGGTTGACCAAGGACACAAAAAGGACATGATTCCATTTTTGTGGTGGTGGACAAATTCTTGAAGATGACACATTTTATTCCTTGTAAGAAGACTAATGATGTTGTTCATATTGCAGAATTATTTTTTAGGGAGGTGGTGAGACTACATGGTCTACCTAAGAGCATAGTTTCAGATCGAGATACCAAGTTTGTTGGTTATTTTTGGAGGACATTATGGAAGAATTTGAAGACAAATTTAAAGTTCAATTCTGCACACCATCCACAGACTGATGGACAGACAAAAGTGGTGAATAGGAGTTTGGGTAACCTGCTACAATGCTTAGTAGGAGATAATCCCAAGGGATGGGATTTGATTTTACCATAGGCAGAATTTGCTTACAACAATTCTATCAATAGGAGTACTGGTAAATCACCATTCTAGATTATATATGGGAATAGTCCAAGAAATGCTTTAGAGTTAAGGAAGATGGACAAAGGAGAAAAGACAAGTGCTAAAGCTGAAGACTTTGCAGAACGCCTGAAGAATTTGCATGAAGAGGTGAGAAATCACATTAATAAGATGAATATTCAATACAAGGCTAAGGTAGATCAGAAGAGGAGATATAAGGAGTTCCAGGTAGGAGATGAAGTCATGGTTCACTTGAGAAAAGAAAGGTTCCCAACTGGAACATATAATAAGCTGAAAATGAATAAATTTGGACCATGCAGGATTCTAAAGAAACATGATTCAGGAAAAGCATATGAGGTAGAGCTGCCGAGTGAGATCAACATTTCCCCTATGTTCAACATTATTGATTTAACAAAATATCATGAAGGTGGCACAGAGGATGGACCAACAGGAGAATAGTAGAGTATTCTGGCATCTACTTCAATGGAGGAGATAGAAGAGATCTTGGATAGCCATGTGGGAAGAAGTACTCAGAACAAGCAATATTAAGAATATCTGGTGAAATGGAAAAGAAGGCCTATTGAAGATTCTTCTTGGTTGTCCAAGGTAGAGGTTGACCGTTTTGGTTTCCCTCAAACAAACACTTGAGACATGGTAGGGTCACTTCTCAAATTACCCTAGGTGTCTTATGTAGGAGCATCTAGTGGTGTAAGGGCAATCTTGCATCATCCAAAAAGTTATTGATTCAAAATCATTGAATTTGTTTTCATTTCTTTCCATAATTAGTATTTCTGGTTCCATAATCTCTTGAATAATGATGTAGGACTTTCAATGTTTCTAAATTGCTAAAAATAGCAAACTGCTATTTTTGGAAAGTTTAATTGCAATTTCTAGAAAGTTTGTGTTTGGGTACAAATTCAAGTGAAAATTTACAGGAAGCTTCATAATTGAAATATAATACCTTTGGCGAAGGAATCAGGCAAAGACCATTTGTGAGCTGAAAGATATTAAAGTTTTCATTTTTTGAAAAGCCCCTAAATATTTCTGAAACCATATATGACGTGCTAAAACATCCCATAACGTCCCAAAAAGTTGATAGAAATCTATTTATAGATTTTTGGAATGATATTTCACTTCGCGATCTTTCCAATGCTTCAAACAGTGCGTCAATCAGGTGCTCAGATCAAAAGTTATGCTTCTCAGAAGTTGACCTACTTTTGGAGGGAGTTGCAAATTTTGAAATTTAGTTGGAGGTTGCCATAAGGGCTATTTGAGACTATTTTTGGGAACCCTGAGCAATAGTAGAATTAAGGGGGAAAGTGTAGAGTAAATAATAGGTGGGGAAAACATAAACCCTAGCTGATTTAGGGTTACAAAGGGCTGAAGATTCCAGAGTCTTGAGGATAGGTAACCGTAATGTGTTGCAGCCTATGGAGGATTCATCCTTTGATTGTATTTGAGCTTCTGTAATGTAATGAGTTGTCCAAATCAATAAAATATCATTCTATTTCATGTGTACAATATTTGTTGTTGTGTGTTTTGTGATTTACCCCTACATCACTCTGACATCCCTGCTTTGCTTTGCTCTACTACAATTTTCTAGGTTTCAATCCTATCAGGTCTGTTGCTCCTGTTTTCATCTATTGGGTCACCTAAATCCCTAGATCTTGCCATTATGAAAATTAGTCTCCACTATTACAACAAAAGAATAGAGGCTGGATAGCTTGGCTCTCCTTTGAGGACTATAGCCAAGCATACATGCCTTCACCAGATTGTGTTCTAATGTTTGATAGAAAAGATTGATCTTGTTAATTCATAATTAATTAGGCTCTCTTTTCCTATCTTACAATATAATGTTATTATCTACGAGATCCTATACCTAGTGGAACAAGTGTATACAATTTTTAATGTTATGGCCTAGCACATAATAATATTTGAAAGGAAACAAAGGTGTAGAATATGCTTCCTACAATAATCTATAAGAGGAGATATGTGCAAAAATTAAATTAATTACACAGTTACAAGTAAACAAAGACAAAAATAATATACCATAACATAGTGACTTATATGGGGAAAATACTTTCAAGAGAAAAAATCCACACTCCAATGAAGCTCAATGTATTATTCAATAATCAAAGGTTTTAATACTCTTACAGAGTCTAATCCTTTACAGGATTATCACCAATTAGACATCTAGAGTAATTTTGGGAGCATAACAATATCTACAAAACTCAAATACAAAATCTCCATCTCAAGAACCCAATAAATAGGAGATGCAATACATGAAACCATCAAATAATAATTAGGAAACCATGAGCTAAAACCACCCAAATGTGGCACCGAAATCCATAGTTAGAAATCTAACACCCAAATCCCAAGATGAGTTCACAAGATAAAAATAACATTTTCCTTCCACTTATCATAAGCTCATCATAATCCACTCACCAACTTGGGCACTCTATTTTGGCTTCATTATCTCCATTTAAAGATTCCTTATGATGTGTCACAATGTGCATCATAATTTGGTCAAGTGTAACTCCCTCTTAAAGCTCTTTTATGTGTCAAATGTTTTTTTACATTTCCAATG
This sequence comes from Cunninghamia lanceolata, assembly GCA_027924645.1. Lineage (NCBI taxonomy): Eukaryota > Viridiplantae > Streptophyta > Pinopsida > Cupressales > Cupressaceae > Cunninghamia > Cunninghamia lanceolata. The sequence continues at coordinate 3,054,772 of BSBN01000378.1, read as the reverse complement.
TGAGAGGCCCAAGAGGAGGTTGTTTGAGCCCTTTCATTAAATTGTAGAGCTCATTGAAATCTATGTACTAGACACCAATATAAAGCAATTTCAAACAACCTAGAATCATTTTTAGGGTCTAAAATGATCTTTATAGCCCAAAAATTGTTTTTCTATTCTATAGCATAAAAATTGCATTTTTTACATTCTAAGAATTACAATGTTGAGGCACCTTTCATAATAATATTACACTAGGATTTCATGTCATACCCCCTTCATAAAGGTAGAGAAGTGTCCAAGGCATGACTGAGCAGAAGATGGTTTAGGTTATTAGAAAGAATCTATTAGAGGACTAAAAGAAGGGACTCTACCAATTGAGTGAAATATCTAGAATTATGTGGTTTCATAGATACAAGTGAAGGGGTGGAAGAATTGGTCATTGCAACATCTACTTGGTTGAAAAAAGGTTTGGTCTTTGGTTTAGGTGAAAATAAGTTGTTATTTTTCTTATAGGGTTTATTAGGGTATTTTGAAGGATATGAAGAAGAAACATCAAAGGTCGCCAAAAGAGAAGTAGAAAGAGCTTTGATCTAGTCTATGGTGTTCTCATAATTTTGTATAGCTACACAGAGGTCAAGGAATGAGATGCACTTCTTGAGGATAATCTTTCCACATATATCCAAGAGAATGTTTCCTATGAAGACACACTAGACATAATTATCAAGGGGTAATAAATTTGAGATATAAGGGCATTGCAATGAGGCACAAAGTTGGTAAGTCATTCTTTGGCACCTTATTTATAGTGAAAAAAATTTGTAAAGGTTATCTGTAGGCCAATGTTGACCTAAAAATGTTACATAAAGTTATAGACAAGCTCATTTAATGAGTTAATTGAATTTTGTAACAAGGAGTAGAACTACTCTAAAGCATGGACTTATAGAGAATGAGAGAAACATTTAGCCAACATGTACAATCATCATAGATTTTATCAACATAAGTATTGCTGAGTATTGTAAAATCATCTTAGAGTTGCCTTACCATTATGCATTTCAAACCAAGGGCCAAGAATGTAGACAAGAATAGAGAAGAGAGAATTTCAATGAAGAGGAGGTTATGAAGACAATTCATGGTTAGCTGCATTCAAGAAGTAGAGGGGAGGGAAACAAGTTGGTGATACATGATTCCCATGTTGTGGACTGGCTAAGTGATGTGAGGATCTTGATCCCACAATAATGAGTCCCACTTTTTGGCCAAGATGGACATTGATATCAACATTTTTAACTAAATTGTCACATTCTGAGACCTATAGCAGCTAAACCATTAAGAATTTGGAGATGATGCAAACTAGCGATTTATGGTGATTTGTGTGCAAACTCTAAATATATATATATTTTTAATTTTTTTTGAAATAAATCATGAATCTTTCAACATCTCTTTTAATAACTAGTTTTTAATAGTAAACAACATTTTCAGAAAGTAGCGTTTATGTCATCCATCATAACTTTTTTTCTAGAAAGGATAATTCTAATTTTTTAAAATATAGATTTTTAATATCAATATCTAGTGCATGGATATTTTTTCATAATTTTTTGTTACATGTTTTTTTTAAAATTAATTTTTGAAGTTAGGTTAACTATAATTTGGACATAGGTGTATGTTGTCAAGCATAATTTGTTGTGTATATATTGAAATTCATTTTTTTTGGTAAAACAAGGACATCAATACCTAGTACACAAATCTTTTTCAAAATTGTTTTCTCTAGTTTTTAATTTTTCTGCATGTGGAATAGAGACATTGATGTTCGATGAAAAACCTATGTTCACTAGAAAATAGAAAATAAATATAAAATCAAATGAAACATATTCAAAATCATACTTTTTGGAAAGCTTATACTAAGGGCTACATTTTTACAAAATAGAATCTCTAAATGACTTCATTTGATCCCCCAAAAGGTGAAGCAAAATTTGTTTTTGTCAGTATTTTGATAGGTACGGAGGAGTTGAGGGTTTGATTTAAGACTAGTGGGGTTATTTCCAAGGGGATATGATCTAATGGGGTTTTATTGAACCCTTCAGTTAAACCCCTTTAGATGGAATGCCCCAAGGATTAAATCATTAATTTTTCTGAAAAATATGTTATTTCAGACAAAAATTAGGATGTCCCATAAGTGGGACACACTATTGTGACAACACCCTCTAAAGATGAAGAAGAAAGAGGCAAAGGAGGAGAAGAAACAAAGGTGGTAGAAGGATAGACATAAGTTGTCACAAAAATAGTGGGAATGGTATAAGAAATCATCAAGAAAATAGGAATAGTGGAAATGGGAATATAAGAATAGGTAGAATGGGAAAGTATCTAGGAAGGGATGGGTTGAGGAACAAGATGGGTAAAAGTAAATGGTAGAGAAGGAGGGATCAACACAGTGGGAAATAAGGTTGGTAGATTAAGTCACAACAACAAAGGAGTTGGAATAGTTAAAGGACATGAAAGTATATAGAATGGGGATTAGGAATATATGAAGGGTAAAGCCTAATGGAGGAAATAAGACATGGGTTAGGAAAAAAGGACTCAATGGTAAAGAAAGGTTCATGCATATGGGTAGTGGTATTAGGGATAGTTATGGAAATTTGGGCCTAGGAAGAAGGGGTGGTGGAGGGGTAAGAGGAGAGGAAAGGTTGATAGAGTAAGAGGTGGAAGTATGGGTAGAAGGTTTAAGAGGGGCATGGCTATGAACAATGTGATCAATGCCTTGTAAGATATATCAAGTCCCTTAAGGTGAGAAATGAGTAAAGTACACAAGGAATCAAGGAGAGAAGTAGTATCAATATATCCCTCATTAATTTCTACATGCTATTGAAAAACCTAGAGGTGGTCTTTTATCTTTTGGTGGGTGTGGATTTCAACACGGGCTAAAGTGGTCTCAAGGTTGAAGCTATCATCAATAGATGTAGTAAAAGGAGGAACATCCATGGGGTTAGTGGGAAGATGAAGAAGGGAGGTAAGAAGAATGGAAGACAAAGTTTAAGATGGGTATTGCAGTTATGAGGATGAGAACTAGAGGTAGCAAGGTGAGTAGTATGGTGAGAAAGGCTCATGAACAATAAGTTCAAACAAGAAGGAAGAAGTTATAAGGTCTTATAGAATGTGTTTTAATAAATTGTTATAAGAATGTGTTTAAGAGGAAGGTTGAAGTGTTGCTTTTGACCAATTGAAGAGTAGAAAATAATGCTCACCATAGTAAATTTTAGAAAAGAAATATTAATGTTTACCAAAACGAAATAAATAGAACAAGTGTAAAACTACCAACATGAAAGATAATAAGGAAGTGCATGGTTGTGCATGAGGGGTTTTCCTTTTCCTTTCTACTCTAATGTGTGTTAATTAAGCCAACTTAAAGTATTATCCTTATAAAAGATGTAAAAATGATCAAAATGAATTGGAATCAACACTTAAGATTTGTTATACTAATATAAAGTTTCTTAATATTTTTTTAAAAAATACATTATGAAGAGGAACACTTAAAATATATAAGTAGGTAAGTAAGTGCATCCCTAATTTTGAGGTTTTATGATTCAGATGCCAAATAGGAACTAAATAAGTTAGTCTAATATAAAACATGATAGAAATTAGGTATAGGGATGCCTCCATACTTTTGGTAGAGTCTAGGAAGTCATGGTCATGTCCTAAAGTCATACAAATGCCAAGATTTCATACTAGAAATGCTTCAAACAAAAAATGTTGTGACATGGAAGTTGCAACATGGAGGTTGTGACATGGACATAATAAAAATATGATTTTAGACAAATAAGCTATGAAACCAAGAAACCTATAGCTAGGATAGAGGGAAAATTTGAGAAGGCTTGGGAGCCAACCTCAATTAGGCCCTTGTTTGGTTTATTTCAACTCTGCTCACAGTTAATAAGATTTTTACTATATGTTTATCCTAGTGTACTTTGTGCTAGGAAAGTAAACATACATATATAAAATATTATGAAAGAAATCTAGAATCTTCTATAGTGTGTGAGAAGTGATTTGTGTATGAAGAGTAAATAGGAAATGGAAGCAATGCAAATGTTAATGCTACAAAGATAGGCTACAAGAATAAATACGCAAGGAAGTTATCATGCTAGTAGTAACTTAGAAGTTCCCATAATATTAAAGAATCTTTAGGAAAATAAGAAGATACTCAAAGAAATAATGTACATATTAATATATTAGAAGCACTAAAAAATAAATTCTTGAAGAAATGTTTGAATGGCTAGTTGTGAGTCTATAAAGTGGAAAGAGGGTGTTGTTTCAAGTATCAAGAAATCTCAACTTGTAAATAGTGTTGTAGAGAAATTAATGAAAAGTGCAAGAAGTTTTAAAAACCACAATTGTTAGAGAATAAAATGATGATCAATGGGGATAAGAAGACCATCAATAGAGGGAAAATCTATCAGAATTAGAAACAAGTGCCAAAGGGATCCATTTATTAAAGAAAAATGTAGGGTAAGGTTGATATTAGAACAAATTGTATAACTCAAACTAGCCTAGACTCTATGATAAAGGGGGTAAATCATAAAACACACAACAACATAAATAGAATATAAAAAATAGAATATTTCTATATTGATCTAGGCAACTCATTACATTACAAAAGCTCAATTACAATCCAAGGAATCAATCCTCCACAGGCTGCAACACACTACAACTACACCTCACTAGGCTCTAGAATCTCTGGCCTTCTGTAACCCCAAATCAGCTAGGGTTTCTATTTTCCTACCTATTCTTGACTCCACACTTGCCCCCTTAACTCTACTGCTGGCCAGTGTTCCCAAAATAGCCATAAATAGCACTTTTTGGTGGCCTCCAGCTAAAATTCAAAATTTACAACTCCCTCCAAAAGTAGGTCAACTTCCGGGAAGCATAACTTTTGATCCGGGTGTCCGATTGATGAACTGTTTTAAGTGCTAGAAAGATCGTGATGTGAAATATCACACCAAAAATTCATAAACAAATTTATTTCCATTTTTGGGACATTATAGGATGTTTTAGTGCCTCATATCTTGTTCCAGAAATTTTTAGGGGCTTTTCAGAAAACAAAAACTTTAATATCTTTCAGCTCACAAATGATCTTTACCTGATTCCTTCACCAAAGGTCTTATATTTCCTTTATGTAACTTTTTGTAAGTTTTCACTTCATTCTGTGCCCAAATGCAAACTTTCCTAAAATGGCAGGTACACTTTCCAAAATAGGCAGGTCACTATTTTTAGTAGTTTTGGAAAACTGAAAGTCCTACATCATTATTCTGGATATTATGGAACCAAAAACACTAATTATGGAAAGAAATGAAAACAACTACAATGATTTTGAATTAACTTCTTTTTGGGTGATGCAAGATTGCCCTTACACCACTGGATGCTCCTGCATCATACACCCAGGGTAATTTGAGAAGTGACCCTGTCACGTCTTAGATGTTTGCATGAGGAAAACCCAAACAGTCAACCTTTGCCTTAGACAACCAAGAAGAATCTTCAATGGGCCTTCCTTTCCATTTTACCAAATATTCTTCATATTGATTGTTCCAAGTACTTCTTCCCACATGGCTATCCAAGATCTCTTCTATCTCCTCCATTGAAGTAGATGCCAGAATACTCCACTGCACTTCTATTGGTCCATCCTCTGTTCCACCTTCATGATATTCTGATAAATCAACAATGTTGAAAATAGGGGAAATATTGATCCCACTTGGCAGCTTTACCTCATATGCATTTCCTGAATCATGCTTCTTTAGGATTTTGCATGGTCCAAATTTCTTCATTTTAAACTTATTGTATGTTCCAATTGGGAACCTTTCTTTTCTCAAGTGAACCATGACTTCACTCCTACCTAGAACTCCTTATACCCCCTCTTCTAATCTGCCTTAGCCTTGTACTGAATATTCATCTTATTAATGTGCTTTCTCACCTCTTCATGCAAATTCTTCAGATGTTCTGCAAAGTCTTTGGCTTCAACACTTGTCTTTTCTCCTTTGTCCAGCTTCCTTAACTCAGAAGCATTTCTTAGGCTATTGCCATATACAATCTGGAATGGTGATTTACCAGTACTCCTATTGACATAATTGTTGTAAGCAAATTTTTTCTGTGGTAAAATCAAATCCCATCCCTTGGGCTTATCTCCTACTAAGCATCGTAGCAGGTTACCCAAACTCCTATTCACCACTTCCATCTGTCCATGAATCTGTGGATGGTGTGCAGAACTGAACTTCAAATCTGTCTTCAACTTCTTGCATAATGTCCTCCAGAAATAACCAACAAACTTGGTATCTCGATATGAAACTATGCTCTTTGGTAGACCATGTAATCTCACCACCTCCCTAAAATATAACTCTGCAATATGAACAACATCATTAGTCTTCTTGCAAGGAATAAAATGTGCCATCTTTGAGAATCTGTCCACCACCACAAAAATGGAATCATGTCCTCTCTGTGTCCTTGGTAAACCAAGAACAAAATCCATACTAATATCATCCCATGGCTTCTCTAGTACAAGTAGTGGCTAATATAGACCTGTATTCTGACTTGCTCCTTTCGCCATCTGACATACTCTGCAACTCTGCACAAATTTCCTCACATCTTGCTGCAACTCTGGCCAATAATAATTTTCATCAACAATAGCAATGGTCTTATCTTGACCAAAGTGTCCAGCCAATCCTTCACTATGCTTCTTCTTAATCAGGTTCTCTCTCATGGAACTCCTTGGAATGCACAAATGGCTTCCTCTAAACAACATGCCATCTTGGATTATGAAATCCAACCATTTTGTCCTGTCCAAAGTAACAGGTTCTAAACAAGCTTTCTAGGCCTCTGCAAAATCTAGATCTTCAAGATACAAACTTTTGAGCTCATCGAACCCAACAACCTCTATCTTCATTTTTGTCAACAAATTTTGCCTTCTGCTTAAGGCATCCACAACTCTGTTGGACTTCCCACTCATGTGCTTCAAAATAAAAGTATAGCTCTGCAAAAACTCAACCCATTTTAAGTGTCTTTGGTTCAACTTTCCTTGATTATTAAGATACTGCAAAGTCTGATGATCAGTATATAAAACAAACTCCTTTGGCAACAAATAATGTCTCCATTTCTTCAAAGCCTAAACTATTGTATAAAACTCCTAATCATAAACATAATACTTTTTCTTGGCATCATTAAGCTTCTCACTAAAATAGGCAATGGGCTTACCTTCTTGACTCAAAATAGCTCCTATACCACTACCACTAGCATCACAATCTACCTGAAAGACCTTATTGAAATCTGGAAGTGCCAAAACAGGTTTTTCTATGACTTTTTGCTTCAATATATCAAAGCTCTTGTCTGCTCCTTTATTCCATCTAAACTCTTTTCTATCCCCTCTCATTGTATTAGTTAGGGGTGCACAAATGCTACTAAAATTTCTGATAAACTTTCTATAAAAACTTGCCAAACAATGAAAAGATCTTACCTCTATGGCACTCCTCAGCATAGGCCATCCAATGATAGCCCTCACCTTCTCTGGGTCCATCTTAAGACCTTCCTCTGAGACAACAAATCCTAGGTATACCAACTCCTTTGCAAAACTACATTTCTTTAGATTAATCAACAACTTCTCCTCCCTCAGCTTCTCTAAAACTCTTCTGATATGCATTAGATGCTCATCCCAAGTCTTACTAAAAATCAAAATATCATCTAAATAGACAATAACAAAACTTCCTAAAAATTCTTTTAGTAACTCATTCATGAGCCGCATGAATGTGCTCAGTGCATTGGTTAGTCCAAATGGCATGACTAACCACTCATACAAACCCTCCTTGGTCTTGAAGGTTGTCTTCCATTCATCTCCTTCTCTGATTCAGATCTAGTGATACCCACTCTTCAAATCAATCTTCATTAAGTACTTGGCTACACTCAAACAGTCCATTATGTCATCTATTCTAGGCAATGGAAATCTGTACTTGATCATGATCTTATTGATGGATCGAGAATCTGTACACATTCTCCACTCTCCATCTTTCTTTGGTGCTAGTACTATAGGTACCGCACATGGACTTAGACTCTCTCTTATCAATCCCTTCCTCAACAACTCCTGAACTTGTTTGTTCAACTCTTCACTCTCGACTGGAGTCATTCTATGGGCTGCCTTATTTGGCAAACTAGCTCCTGGTATCAAATCCATTTGATGACTTATCTTCCTTACTGGTGGTAAACCCTCTGGTACATTATCAGAGATAATGTCCTAAAATTCTTCCAACATATCTGAAACTTATGCTGGTACATCTTTACATTTCTCTTGACTAATCTTAGGAATCAATGCAAAGCAATGATGCTCATGCTTCATACCCTCCAAAAATTTTCTACCATCTACCAAGCAAATTCTGGCAGTACTACATACCTTTTCTTCCACCTCCTTCAAGGACTTCAACTTGTGACAAACTATATCCTTTGTTAGCGAATATGTGTTTGCACGACCATCATGGGCAACACTCCTATCATACTTCCACAGCCTCCCCAACAGCATATGACATGCATCCATTGGTATGATATCACACAACACCTCATCATGGTAGTCCCCAATCTTGAACTTCACTAAACACTGCTCATTGACCAAATCTCAGTGGTCCTTCTGCAACCATGCAATTTGATATGGATGTGGATGCTTTCTTCTTGTCAACTTCAACTTGTCAACCATCTCCTCTGAAACAAGATTGTCAGTACTTCCACTGTCAATAATAATGTCACAACACTTACCTTCACATTTGTACCTTGTGCAGAATAAACTCTTCCTCTGATTGGGTTCTTTCTCCACATTTAGCAAAGTTCTTCTGACAACTAGGCTTTCTCCCTTTTTAGCATCTTCAGAACGCTCAGATTGGGCATCTTCATCTACATGTACAACTCGTGCATTACCTTCAGGTCTTCTATTTGTCCTTCCTTGATGTTGCGGACACTCATATGCTTAATGTCCTTCTTCTCCACATTGGAAACATGTTCCTCTGAAACCTCCTCTTCCAGGTCCTTGCCCAGGTCTACCTCTTCCTCTTCCTCTTTGCTCACCATTATTCTGGTCACGAGGGTGATAGGTATTATCTCCTCTCTAATTTCGACTACTGCCAGCTTCTTCACTTTTCTTTGCATCTTTATTTCGGCCTCCATAGGGTCTTCCACTAGTCCTTTGGCCTTGACCTCTTCCCCTTTGCTTGCTATCAAATCTTTTATTCAGCTTCTCTTCCACATTCAGGGAAAACTGGTATGCATCTTCTATGGTGGTCATTTTGACCAAGCTTAGCTCCTCTTGAATACTCGGCCTCAACCCATTAATACAATGGGCTACCTTCTCCTTGTTGGGCTCTGCATGGCCTGTCCTAATAGTAATCTTATAAAACTCTTCTGTATACTCCATGACAGACTTGTTACCTTGCTTTACTCCTTGCAACTTCTTCAACAACTCCATCTCATAGTCCATAGGAATGAACTACTTCTTTAGTTTCTCCACCATCTGATCCCATTTGGTGATCTTTCCTTTTCCTCTTTTGTTCCTCTCTAATTGGACCTCCTTCCACCAAATACTGGCGTGGCCCTTCAACTTTGTTTTTGCAAACTTGACCCAATCTGGGTCCTCCACATCCTCATACTCGAAATACTCCTCCATGTCATTGATCCAATCAATAAGCTGTTTCGGATTCAAATCTCTAGAATATGTAGAAACTTTGATCCTGGACCTCTTTCTGATCTTCAAAATTGCCCTCAACAACCTAACTTCTGTAGGATCTCTTGCAGCTTCTTGTTCTTCCTCAACTTCATCTTCACTTTCTTCTCTTGTTCTCGGGTCAAACCCTCTTTGTAGCTCCTCTTGCAATGCATCAATTTACCTTTGCAGGGCTCTAAAACCCTCTTCTGTCAAAGCATTCCTCCCAATATGATTTCTTCATGGAGGCATTTTGATCTCTGCAGCAAACTCACAACCTCAGGTCTTGGTGCAAACTACTTCACGGTCAGCAATCTGTCTACACACTCAGGAACCCTTACTCTAATACCACTTGATAAAGGGGGTAAATGATAAAACACACAACAACAAAAATAGAATATAGAAAATAGAATATTTCTCTATTGATCTGGGCAACTCAATACATTATAGAAGCTCAATTACAATCAGAGGAATCAATCCTCCACAGGCTGCAACACACTACAGCTACACCTCACCAGGCTTTGGAATCTCTGGCCTTCTGTAACCCCAAATTAGCTAGGGTTTCTATTTTCCCACATATTCTTTACTCCACACTTGCCCCCTTAACTCTACTACTACCTAGGGTTCCCAAAATAGCCATAAATAGCACTTTTTGGTGACCTCCAGCTAAAATTCAAAATTTACAAATCCCTCCAAAAGTAAGTCAACTTCTGAGAAGCATAACTTTTGATCTGGGTGTCCGATTGACAAACTATTTTAAGCACTAGAAATCTTGCGATGTGAAGTATCACACTGGAAATATTTAAATGGATTTTTGTCAACTTTTTGGGATGTTATGGGATGTTTTAGTGCCTCATATCTTGTTCTGGAAATTTTTAGGGGCTTTTTAGAAAACAAAAACTTTAATATCTTTCAGCTCACAAATGATCTTTGCCCAATTACTTTGCCAAAGGTCTTATATTTCCATTATGTAACTTTATGTAAGTTTTTGCTTCATTCCATGCCCAAATGCAAGCTTTCCTAAAATGGCAGGGACACTTTCCAAAATAGGTAGGTCGCTATTTTTAGCAGTTTTGGAAAACTGAAAGTTCTACATCATTATTCTGGATATTATGGAACCAGAAACACTAATTATGGAAAGAAATGAAAATGACTACAATGATTTTGAATTAACTTCTTTTTTGGTGATGCAAGATTGCCCTTACACCACTGGATGCTCCTGCATCACTCTACCACAAACGTGATGTCATGCTGTAAATGTAGGGGTGTCTTAGAAGATGCAAGCCTAGAAAAACATGACTCTAACTCAAATAGGTGAATTTGTAAACTAGGCATATGCATTACTAGGTTAAATGCTATAAACATTAGTCAAAGTGAGTTCTAAACATGCTATGGGTATGGACACTAAAATTTGAACTTAATTTTTTTTAATTTCAAGGATCCATTGTGTGTGGTATGGGATGAACTCACATGTTGTGAGATTGAACCAAGATAGGGAGACATAAATCCCAAGGTGGGAAATGAATGTGCTTAAATGGATGCAAGGATAGGCATTTAGTAAATAATAAATAACGATAACTATCTAAGATTACGTGCAAATAGCAATATGATAGTATGGAATGCATGGAAATATTTTTAAATATACATGGAAAAAAAATTGGAGAATAGACCTAACTTTACAAAAGAATGCACCATTTATCAATAGATAACTCTATTAAAATATTCTATTAAAATGGGCCTTAAAAAAAAAACTGGCATGAGCATACAAATGTAACCATTACACTATTAGAAAAGGTTGTGTAAACTAAATTGTTATTATTTAATAATGACTTAAACTTTTTTAATAAAGGTCTCATCTACTAAGTTAGCATTTCATTTGGTTATAAGATAAAAGTTATTGAGGGTTCCAAATATGAAATGAGTGTTTTGTTTGGAGAAGAATTTGAAAATTATTAAGGGTCTACACATTAAAATGGTGATGACCCAAAAATATTATCAAAAAGGGTTTCAAATATTAATATATTACTTGGTGATGACATGAAAATTAAGAAAAATATTATATACTAAATTAGTATCTAATCTTCATTAGTAATTATAATTTAAAAATTATTAATTGCTTGGTAATAATTGAAAAAATAGTCCCCTTTTATGTGAGAGTCATTTAATATTGCTCCCATCACTCTTGCATGCAATTGCACACAGTGTTGGGTGTTGGCTTATGGTGCCCTCCAAAAATATTTCCACCTCTCCTTCATAGTTTATTATGTCATAATTGGCAATGGATTTCAAGGAATGAGTGAAGGGAAAAAAGAATCTTACAAGGGGGAAAGTACAAGATATAGATGGGCTGCAAGAAAAATATTCTAAATGGGTTATAGAGGTACTCAAATCTCACATCAAATGCATCTTCATTGAAGAGGCCTTCGCGAAGGAATAGATGAATAGTGTTGTTACCTCTCTCTATAAAAGTATAGATATCAATAATATATCAAATTACCAAACTATTATGGTTAATCATCTTCTTGGAAAACTATTTAGGAGCATGGTTCAATGCAAAAATAGAAAATGGGTAGAAAAGGAGGGAAAAAGAGCAAACGGGTAGGTATGCTTTAGAATGAAACACTCCACTATTGATAATTGATTCACCCTTAGGTACTTGATAAAAAAAAATGTCATCCAAGGAGAAGAAGATTTTTGTTTCTTTGTGGAAGTTAAAAAAGATTTTGAAATGGTGTCTAGAGACAAACTGGTGTAGTTTGTCATGTCCCCTCTTCAGGAGTGACTTCGTGTGGTATTGAGGATTAGCCTATCATCTATTCACGTAAGCTAAAAGATTTGGTAAGGGAATGATATTGATTTAAGCTAGGTGTTTTTCAATATATTTTCATATTAGCCAAAATTATTGGAGCTTCATCATGTGGAAATTACAATTTCTATTGTATTTTCACATATTAAGGGGTGCAAGGCCTATAATTTGGGACCAATGTGATATGGTATTTTATGAGGCCAAGTGATGGAGGAGAAAATAAAATCTTTAATTACATTTTCTCTATTATATTTTTATGGATATCGTTATTTTAGCATGTCGCTAATGAAGTGTGAAGATATGGCTCCAGGTGGGACCTAATTGTAAAGTGTAATTGCCAAATTGAAAGATATACAAGCTTATGAAAATGTGTTAAAATATTTCCAAATGGCCATTACAAGAGGATAGACTAGATTTATAAGGTGGTGCACATGGACTATGGTTCTATTTGCTCCTAATGACTATGGAGGGGGTATTTACCCAAGACAACTCACTTAAAATTGTTTATGTGGGAATTCAATGCCAAATGCCTATGCAAGAGGTATTTTAATATTGTTTAAAGATTTTAAATAATGCATTGCTAGCCTTTGATCATGAGGAAGGAGGATTTTAATTGTTTGTTAGCAATTACATGGATTGATCATGCTCTTTGAAGAAAATTAAATGCAGATTTTATTTGTTCAATGATTGAATGAGGATCGATAGAAAAAGGAGAAGAGGGCGATTGGGTTAGAAGAATAAAATTAAATGTTTTATGAAGAAATTCAATGCATGAATCCAGTCGTCCAAGTAAAAGAAGAGAATTTTAAATGTTTGATAAAGCAAATACAATGCAAGCATCCAATTGACTAGCTAGAAGATCTATCCATATGGAGTTGATATAGTTTATTTAAAATAATTAAATATTGTTTTAAATGATTGTATTTTTTATGTAATTCATTTACTTTTGTTCAAGCTCTTTGATCATCATTGGTGGAAGTAAAAACACATTCCAAAATGCTAAGGAAGAGGACACCCATGATTGGAGGGTTTAAATAGAGAGCTTGAACCTCAATTGGGGACTATTGATGCTTTGGTATGTTTCTCTATCTTTTATTTGAGCTGGGAATTCTTATTTTCAGTTTGCTTTGCAAGGTGATGTCCCCTTGCTTTTGTATGGTGATGACCCCATACCTCTTGTGAGATGGTATCATGTAGATATTCATCATTAGAGCTTCATTTTGTAGGTTTTGTGGAGTGTTTGGAGAGAATATTGCATATTTGAAACCCTTGGTGTCATTGGAGTTTAACCAAGGTAGTCATATTTGCATATTGGAATATTTAATAAGCTGATTGGCTTCATTACAGGGTGTGATATTAATTTCCAACCAACTGATATTCCTTCATTTATAGGGTTTTATGAACAGGGATACATTTGTGAAGACTTTACAAGGCAATTGGCACCATTGCGAGTCCATAGATTACATGAGGAGGCACTTTTATGAAGTTTTCCTCAATTATGGGCATGTTATACCAGTGGCAAAGTTTACATCGGTCATTCATAGAGATTGAAAAGTGTCTTTATTAGCCAATTTATGAAATACATATAGTTGGAGACTTCTTCCAAAGCCATTGCTTCATTCTTGGAAGCCATTATGTGACAATCAATAAAGAATTTGATTCAATTTCATGTATATGATCCTAGCTAGGAAAAATCAAACATAACAGCAGTCCCATCAGTCTAATATATAGAGACATTTTGTGCTTGTTTTTCATATATGTCAGCTGGGTTGATTGGAGGATCATTTGCCATAGTATCATCACTTGTAGTATTAAGTTTGCATGACATTTGGTACTTATTTTCCATTTGTATTCAGGTTTGATATAAAACAGTGATGTATTGTCACATGGGACAACAAATAACATATTGCATTTGTCATCATTGAAGCTATCAATAAAGCATTGAAGTTGTGGAGTTCAATTGTTCATGTGTTTGTTTACTTTGTATGCTTTTAGAGTTTAGAAGTTGAAGTTAAATTTGGCAAAAAATTTCAGTCAATTTGTAAGAGGGTTATTACAGTGGTATCAGACCCAAGATTCTACCAGCCTTTAGGTTATGCATCCAAGAGAAGTTGGACCACACAGGTATTATAGAAGAAGGACAGATAGACAAGCCCAACAAGACGCTGTTAATCCACCTACTCAACCACTTATGGTTGAAGGAGGTGGTAATAGTGGTAACAATGGTAATGAAAGTCCTACAAGGGAACAAGGTCAGCCAAATGTTGAGGACTTCTTGACTACTTTTGCTCAACAAAAACAAGAGTTTATGCAGCAAATGCTTCATCAATTTCAAAATAGTTTGGACACTTTTGTTGATAAGGCAAGAGATACATGTTCTAGGAGATCAAGAAGTGTAAGTAGTGGAAGAACTAGCATTGCAGGTAGAGCAAATTCAGGCACAGGTAGAGATACAAGGAGACACACACATAGAGAGCCTACTCCAACTCCTACTCCTACAGGTAGAGCAACCACAACAATTGATGATAGACCACTTTGTCCAAGCTTTGAGCCAATGATTGAGGAAACATCTTCAGAGGATGAGCAGGTAGATGTTAATCTCATGGATGATATTATGGTTGCACATGATGAATATCATATACGCCCACCTGATGTTAAGCGAGACCTAAACTTCAATAAATTCATGTTCCAAAGGAGTGAAAAGAATAAGAAGAAAAAGGAGCAAAAACCTAAAAAGAAGGAATCTAAAGAGTATAAAGAGGCATTGAATAAATTTCCTTTACCTAATTTTGATGGCAGTGGTAAGATAAGTGTTAGAGCATGGATTCATAAGCTTGATACCTTTCTTACACTCAAACCCTTGAGTGAAGAAAAGGCCATACACTTTGCTACTATGCATCTGTAGGGCTAGAATGAGAGGATTGGTGAAGGTACATAAGCCTAAGACATTGGATGAGGCTATAGAGCTTGCATTAGATCTTGACACCTATCCCACACCATTTCAAAAACAAAGGAAGAATTTCAAAGATGAGCATGCAAGTCAACAATCCCAAGAGTAGCCCATTCCCAAAAAGAATGACAAAGGTACTACATCCAAGATGAGTTATGAGGAAAGAGATGAATTGAGAAGGAAATAGTTGTGCTTCAATTGCAAACAACCTTGGGAGATTGGTCATAGGTGCCTTTGGAAAGGCAAGGTGCATTACATAGAGGTACTTGATGAGGATGATGATGATGAACAGCCAACACTAGAACTTACAATTGATGATAACAAATGTTCTAGGATCTCTTATCTTTCTGGAGCTCTAAGGTACAATCCATTCATCTTTGAGGGCACATTGTTTGGTTGCAAAATTTTGGTACTTCTTGATAGTGGAGCTTCACACAATTACATTGATGAGGGTTTGGTGAACAAAAGCAGTTTGCTTTGTGATAATTTTGAGGGATTTGATGTGACTACAGTAGGTGGACTTACTATTCTTTGCAAGAAGAAAGTGAGCAAGTTTAGTATCAAATTTGGTGAGTACACTCTTTGTGATGACTTCTATGTTCTTGATTTGAAGGATAATGAAATTGTGCTTGGTTTGCAATGGTTACATTCTTTGTAAAGAGTTATGCATGATCTACAAGTTATGGAGTTGACTTTCCAACATGATGGAAAACAAGTTATGAAATCCCTCAAGTATACTTTTCCTCATCAAATAGCAGCTAAGTATATGATCACTATGAGTCATGAATGGTTTCATACAAGCATAGGTGATACATATGGAGTTTCTTGATTTGGGACAACCTTTGATGGTGTTGATTGGCATGATATAATTTTTTATTTGTTTGAGGACAACAATCCTATTCCTTTGCAATAAGCTCAAATTGATGATTTTAGGGAAGCCAATGATGATGTGCTTGAATATCACAATAGTGATGAAGAGGATTCAATTTTGTTTGATGCATTAGTTCCATTTGGTGAACTTAACCAGCCTACTCATGATTTTGATGATGTTTTCTTATTGGGATACATGGATGATTTGATAGTTTATTTTCTATGGTTTGTGAAAGGAAGCTAGGTGTGCGGAAATTGCTTCCTACACTAATCTAATGAGGGGAGGAGTGTGCAAATTCAATTTTATCCTTACTATTATAGGAATGTTAAACCCACTAACAGAGATAACAGAGATATTCAAGCAAACACATAAACAAAGAAAGTGAGATAGAAGAAGAGAGACACAAGATATAAGTGGGGAAAACCCTTATCGGGTGAAAAATCCCACACTCCAAAACATGTACAATGTATTAACAAAACTGAAATGGTTTACAATACACTTGTAATGCAAGCTCTTAGGAGTCTTTGACACTCATATCTAGAGACAAATTGGTAGCATAACAGTACGTATCAAACCTATAAATACATATCCTCTCAAAAGGACCTATTTATATAGAAAATACAAGGCAAAATTGCCTCTATCTTGGAATGGGCGTCCTACTTGGCCTCATGGCCCAAAAGCCATGCCTATGGACACTTGGTTAACATTGTAAGAGGCTTCTGACACTTCTCCACACATCGCATCCCAAAGAGGTCACCTATTTCCAAAATGGGCTATGACAGATTCTCTTACAACTCTTACGACCATCATAGAATTTGTCATAGCAATTACAACTTATAGCTGTGAGAGAATCTATCATACATAGGCTATAAATAGCATATTCTCTTACAACATGTCATAGTCCACCTTGGGGCACCCAAAGATGCCTTTTCAAACATTCTCTTTGACACATGTCTTCACCTGTCATAGAATCTCCTATTTCTGACTCTTACATGTCATAACTTCGTCATAGGAATCTGTCATGACCGGTTAAGTCAATATTCCCTTACACAACATCCAAGATGTTGACACATGGAAAAATATTCCTACCACAAAGTGGGACACCTATCTCCTCATGTGAGGAAAAAATTACAAGTTGTCATCTTTCATGTAGGATGACACATCACCGTGCCACATCCCACAAGATGATAATATGAACTTACAATTTAATTTACAACATAGGCAATGAATAAATAAATACAATGAAAATAATAAAAGGAATTACCAATGTTGAGACACTTTAATTCCCAATATTCTCCCACTTGTTGAACACCTCGTAAGATCCAACAGAATTAACAGGATTTAATTGTTATAGGTTGAGGCCCAAAGACTCCAAACACCATCTAAACTTCTTTGTGCCCATTGGCTTTGTCAATGCATCTGTAACATTCTTAAAAGTATCTACCTTCTCCAAATTTACCTTCCCATCCTCTACCATGTCTCACACGAAGTGAAACTGTACATCAATATGCTTTGTTTTGGCATGGAAAGTTAGATTCTTCGCAAGGCAAATTGCACTCTGACTGTCACAATAAATTGTAATCTGTCCTACATCAACACCAATATCTGAACACAATCTCTTAAGCCAAATGGCCTCCTTACAAGCATAAGTTGCTGCCATGTGCTCACCTTCTGTTATGGACAAAGCAACCATAGGTTATCGCTTACTCATCCAACTAATTGTACCACCAAACATTGTGAACACATATGCACTAGTGGATCTCCTACTGTCAATGTCACCTGCCAAATTAGAATCCACAAATCCACAAATACAAACTGAATGCGGAGGTCCTGTAGCATTGCCATGATAGAAAATAGAATACTCAGAAGTACCCCTCAAATATCTGAACACTCGCTTAACTGCATCCCAATGTACTCATCCAGGATTAGCCATAAATTGACTAAGGACTCCCACTACTTGGGCAATGTCTGGTCTTGTGTAGACCATAGCATACATCTAACTGCCAACAACACAGCATAAGTTACTCTACTCATGTCCTCCACCTCACTAGGAGATTTTGGACAATCATTAACAAACAACTTTGTCCCCAAAGAAACAGGAACACACAATGGTCTACAATCTGCCATGCTGAACCTATCCAACACGGTCTTCACATACTCTGGCTTAACCAAATTTTGCTGTTAGATCTGTCTCTTCTAATTTCCATTCCTAGAATGCACCTGGTTGCCCCTAAATATTTTAATTCAAATTGTACTGCCAACTGAGACTTAAAATTAGAAATCATATCTTACCCTTCCCAATCAGCAACATATCATCAACATATAATGGAAGAATGAGAATACGATCACCATCAAACTTATAATACACATAGTGATCCAATTTCAATCTCACAAATCCAATTGACAACACAAAGGCATCAAACTTCAAGTACCACATCCTAGGAGACTGCTTCAAACCATACAAAGACTTTTTTAATTTGCAAACCAAATTTTCTTTACCTTTCACTATGTAATGCTCTGGCTGTGACATGCAGATTTCTTCCTCCAAATCACCATGAAGGAAAGTTGTCTTCACATCCATCTGTTCTACCTCTAAGTCATAAGCAGCTGTAAGAGATAAAAAAAATCTAATGGATGTCAGCTTTGCAACGGGAGAGAAAATTTCACCATAATCAATTCCCTTCACTTGTGAGTACCCCTTCACAACCAGTCTAGCTTTGTACTTTTCAACACTGCCATCTACACCGAATTTATTCTTGAACACCCATTTGCATCCAATGGGGTTCCGTCAATCAGGCAAAGGCACCAAGTCCCATGTTTTGTTCTTTTCCAAAGAAGCCATCTCATCCTCTGTGGCCTCCTTCCAAGAACTTGCATCTTTCATGCCCACAGCCTCTTTCACAGTTCTAGGCTCATCAGTGTTAGTAAGTAAAGTAAAAGCACAACTAGAATCAATCAATGAATAACCAAACCTATCAGGTTGCTTTCTTGTTCCTGTAGACCTCCTTAATAGGTAAGGTTGAGGTTCTGCATCTTCTTCTGAGCTTT
Source organism: Cunninghamia lanceolata (assembly GCA_027924645.1). Taxonomy (NCBI): domain Eukaryota; kingdom Viridiplantae; phylum Streptophyta; class Pinopsida; order Cupressales; family Cupressaceae; genus Cunninghamia; species Cunninghamia lanceolata. The sequence continues at coordinate 3,035,415 of BSBN01000378.1, read as the reverse complement.
CAAAGCTGCTAGAGCTCTCCTCATCATCAAGTCTCACAGGGTCTGTTTGTTTAGTCTTCTCAGGGGTAGAAGGAAACTGAACCGCATCCTCTTTCTTTTCTATCTATTTTAGTTGTAGAACAATGGAAGAAGGTGTTAGCTCTCTGAAGATAACACTTCTACTATACAACACTTTTTCAACCAATGGATCCCAAATCTTGTATCCTTTCACACCGACACCATAGCCAATAAAAATACATTTAACAACCTTCTTCTCCAATTTAGACCATTTCTCCCTAGGCACATGTGCATATGCCTCACAACCAAAAACATGAAGATGTCTAATTGAAGGCTTCTTACCAGATGACACCTCCATAGGTGTCTTACCAACAAGAGCTAATGTAGGAGATCTATTTACCAGATATCAAGTAGTGGCAACAACTTCAGCCCAAAACTTTTGTTCGAGGCTTGCTCCACTAAGCATACTCCTAGCCTTCTCCATCAGTGTCCTGTTCATCCTCTCTGCAACTCCATTTTGCTGCGGGGTATATGGAGTTGTCTTATGCCTTTCAATCCCTTTCTCTTTACAGAACTTATCAAACTTTGCCAAACAAAACTCACCACCGTTGTCAGTTCTTAAACACTTAATCTTTTTGCTAGTTTGATTTTTAGCAAAGGCTTTAATCTCCTTAAACCAACTAAAGACTTCAGTCTTGCTTATGATAAAATAAACCCATGTCCTTCTACTGTAATCATCTATGAAAGGTACAAAATATACAGATTTTGAAATTGAAGGAACAATAATAAGACCAAACGCATTAGAAGGAATAAGATCCAATACACCAGAAGACTTGTGAGAGCTAGAGTAAAACTGAACACGGTTTTTCTTTCCATAAATGCAATGTTCACAAAATTTGAACTTGAGATTACAATCATTTAACCCCTCAACAAGGTTTTTATAATTTAGGGTACGCAGACTCTTCTCACCAATGTGGCCATATCTAAAATGCCATAACATAGTCTTTTCAACAGGAAGCTTAGCTTCCATAGCATGTGCACTACCATCGAAACTAATTACAATAGATTTCTTCACTGTTCGTTCAGATGGTGGGAATGAAGTGACTACAGCTCATTTCTTTGAGACAAAAGAACTGTTGCAATGTGAAGTGCATGCCTCCAGCTAAAACAAAGTACCTCTCCGAGTACCCTTCGCAAGAACCATAGATCCTCTAGTCATCTTGCATCCATCCTTCAAAAAGACAACCTACACACCTGCATCATTCAACATACTTACAGAAAGTAGGTTCTGTACAAGGCCTAGAATGTGCATAACTACAGTGATCCCCTTCACTCATCCATCAGGGAATCAGATTGAGACTCTTCCACAACTAACAATCTTTAGATGAGAGTCATCACCCAGGTACAGTCTTCCACCATCGAACTCTTCATATTTAGTGAACTAGTCTCAATGTGAGGTCATGTGGAATGATGCACTAGAATCAATCAACCACACATTATCAGATGCATGGGTGGCCATGGTTGCGATGAAGGCATCACCATCATCTTGTGACTTGTTAGAATCTGAATCAAGAGCTTTCTTCTTCTTTTTCTTCTCCTCCTTGCATTCCTTTTAGAAATGCCTAGTTTTACCACAGTTCCAACAAAGAGCCTTAGACTTTCCAGGAGACTTGGATCTCCCATGGGATTTGCATCTGCCCTTATCACCTTTCTTGTCCTTCTTCTTCCCTTTCTCTTTGGGTCTTCCACAAACTGCAAGAGCCTCTTTGGCTACCTCAAAAGACTTCCTCTGCATTTCTTCAGATAACAACGAGGACACCACATCTTCCATCTTGAAGGTGGTAGTGGTGCTTCCAATAGCCATGACAAGATGATCCCATGAAACTGGCAAAGAAGAAAGCAGGGTCATACATTGCTCCTCCTCCATTTTCACACCCATAGATGTCAATTGTGCAACAATCATGTTAAAATAATTCATGTGATCCGCAACAGATCCTCTGTCTTCCATCTTTAGAGTGAACAACTTCTTTTTTAGGAAAAGTTTGTTTACCAAGGACTTGGCCTAATAAACATCACCCAACTTCTTCCAAAGATCTTTCGTGCTCTTCTCCTCATTTACATTCAATAGGACAGAGTTAGCTAAACAAAGTCTTATGAGACCCTTAGCCTTCTGATCTTTGAGGTCCCAATCATCTTGTGACACTACTATAGGTTACACACCGGATACCATTTCCCATAGGTCATGATCAATAAGTAGGTCCTCCATCTTGAGTTTCCACAACTTGAAATTAGTGCCATTGAATTTCTCAACCTCTAACATTTCGAATGTGGTTGCCATCTCCTTGCTACAGCAAGATACAAAATACTCTGCACAACACTCTCACTGAACCTAAGATTAACTCAAAAAACCCGTACCCAATAGCTAAGACCAAAACTGGCCAGGCTTTGATACCAACTGAAAGGAAGTTAGGTGTGCAGAAATCGCTTCCTACACTAATCTAATGAGGGGAGGAGTGTGCAAATTCAATTTTATCCTTACTATTACAGCAATGTTAAACCCACTAATAGAGATAATAGAGATATTGCAGCAAACACATAAACAAGAAAGTGAGACAGAAGAAGAGAGACACAAGATATACGTGGGGAAAACCCTTATTAGATGAAAAACCCCACACTCAAAAACCTGCACAATGCATTAACAAAACTGAAATGGTTTACAATACACTTGCAATGCAAACTCTCAAGAGTCTTCGACACTCGTATTTGGAGACAAATTGGAAGCATAACAGTACCTGACAAACCTATAAATACATATCCTCTCAAAAGCACCTGTTTATATAGAAAATACAAGGCAAAATTGCCTCTATCTTGAAATGGGCGTCCAACTTGGCCTCATGGCCCAAAACCCATGCCTATGGGCACTTGGTCAACATTGTAAGATGCTTCTGACACTTGTCCAGACACCCCATCCCAAAGAGGTCACCTATTTCCAAAATGGGCTATGATAGATGCTCTTACGACTCTTACGACCGTCATAGAATCTGTCATAGCAGTTACAACTTACAGAGGTAAGAGAATATGTCATACATAGGCTATAAATAGCATATTCTCTTACATGTCATAGTCCACCTTGGGGCACCCAAAGATGCCTTTTTTAAAGATGCTCTTCGACACATGTCTTCACCTGTCATAGAATCTCCTATTTCTGACTCTTACATGTCATAAATTCATCATAGAAATCTGTCATGACCGTTTCAGTCAATATTCCCTTACACAACATCCAAGATGCTGACACATGACAAAATATTCCTACCACAAAGTGGGATGCCTATCTCCTCATGTGAGGACAAAATTACAAGTTGTCATCTTCCATGTAGGATCACACATCACTGTGCCACATCCCACAAGATGACAATATAAATTTACAATTTAATTTACAACATAGGCAATGAATAAATAAATACAATGAAAATAATACAACGAATTACCAAGGTTGAGACACCTTAATTCCCAACAGTTTGACGTATTTTCTTCAATGTTGGACGATGAAGCATGTGATTTCAGTTTTGATACATTAGTATTTGGGAGAGTTTTCTATGATGGTATTTTTTAGGATTGACATTTATATTAGTATGGATGTGCTTAAACCATTGTGTGAGAGCAAAAGTGGTCCCAGGATCTACTTCATCAACAGGTTTGAGTTTCTTTGTGTGAGTATCTATGAACAACTTAGATGGACTTGGGATCCTGGCATTGGTTGGCATTTTCGATTGCTTGAGGACAAGCAATCCCGGGAAGGGAGGATTGTCATGTCCCCTCTTCAAGAGTGACTTCGTGTGGTATTGAGGATTAGCCTATCATCTATTCCTGTAGGCTAAAAGAATTGGTAAGGGAATGATACTGATTTTGGCTAGGTGTTTTTCAGTATATTTTCATATTAGCCAAAATTATTGGAGCTTCATCATGTGGAAATTAGAATTTCTATTGTATTTTCACAAAGGAAAAATTTCAAAGATGAGAATGCAAGTCAACAATCCCAAGAGCAGCCCATTCCCAAAAAGAATGACAAAGGTACTACATCCAAGATGAGTTATGAGGAAAGAGATGAATTGAGAAGAAAAAAGTTGTGCTTCAATTGCAAACAACCTTGGGATATTGGTCATAAGTGCCTTGGGAAAGGCAAGGTGCATTACATAGAGGTACTTGATGATGATGATGATGATGATGATAATGAACAACCAACACTAGAACTTAGAATTGATGATAACAAAAGTTTTAGGATCTCTTATCTTTTAGGAGCTCCAAGGTACAATCAATTCATCTTTGAGGCCACATTGTTTGGTTGCAAAATTTTGGCACTTCTTGATAGTAGAGCTTCACACAATTACATTGATGAGGGTTTGGTGAACAAAAGGGGTTTTCTTTGTGATGATTTTGAGGGCTTTAATGTGACAACAGTAGGTGGACTTACTATTCTTTGCAAGAAGAAAGTGAGCAAGCTTAGTATCAAATTTGGTGAGTACATTCTTTGTGATGACTTCTATGTTCTTGATTTGAAGGATAATGAAATTGTGCTTGGTTTACAATGGTTACATTATTTACAAAGAGTTATGCATGATCTACAAGTTATGGAGTTGACTTTCCAACATGATGGCAAACAAGTTGTTATGAAAGCCCTCAAGTATACTTTTCGTCATCAAATAACAACTAAGTATATGATCACTATGAGTCATGAATGGTTTCATACAAGCATAGGTGATACATATGGAGTTTCTTGTTTTGAGACAGCCTTTGATGGAGTTGATTGGCATGATATAATTCTTGATTTGTTTGAGGATAGCAGTCCTATTCCTTTGCAATTAGCTCAAATTAATGATTTTGGGGTAGCCAATGATGATGTGCTTGAATATCACAATAGTGATAAAGAGGATTCATTTTTGTTTGATGCATTAGTTCCATTTGGTGAACTTAACCAACCTACTCATGATTTTGATGATGTTTTCTTATTGGGATACATGGATGATTTGATAGTTTATTTTCTATGGTTTGATGGATTTTCTTCATTGTTAGATGATGAAGCATGTGATTTCAATTTTGATACATTAGTATTTGGGAGAGTTTGCTATGATGGTATTTTTAGGATTGACATTTATATTAGTGTGGATGTGCTTACACCATTGTATGATAGCAGAAGCGGTCCCAAGATCTACTTCATCAACATGTTTAAGTTTCTTTGTGTGAGTATCTATGGACAACTTAGATGGATTTGGGATCCTGGCATTGGTTGGCATTTTTGATTGCTTGAGGACAACCAATCCCGGGAAGGGAGGACTGTCATGTCCCCTCTTCAGGAGTGACTTCGTGTGGTATTGAGGATTATCATATCATCTATTCGCTTAGGCTAAAAGATTTGGTAAGGGAATGATATTGATTTTAGCTAGGTTTTTTTTAGTATATTTTCATATTAGCCAAAATTATTGGAGCTTCATCATGTGGAAATTATAATTTCTATTGTATTTTCACATATTCAAGGGGGCGAGACCTATAATTTGGGACCAATGTGATATGGTATTTTATGAGGCCAAGTGATGGAAGAGAAAATGAAATCTTTAATTACATTTTCTCTATTATATTTTTATGGATATCTTTATTTTAGCATGTGGCTAATGAAGTGTGAAGATATGTCTCCAGGTGGGACCTAATTGTAAAGTGTAATTGCCAGATTGAAAGATATAGGTCAAAGCTTATGAAAATGTGTTCAAATATTTCCAAATGACCATCACAAGAGGATCAGCTAGCTTTATAAGGTGGTACACATGGATTATGGTTCTATTTGCTCCCAACGGCTATGGAGCAGGTATTCGCCCAAGACAAATCATTTAAAATTGTTTGTGTGGGAATTCAATGCCAAACACCTATGCAAGAGGTATTTTAATATTGTTTAAAGATTTTAAATAGTGCATTGTTGGTTGCCGATCATGATAAAAGAGGATTTTAAATGTTTGTTAGCAATTACATGGATTGATCATGCTCTTTGAAGGAAATTAAATGCAGATTTTATTTTTTCAATGATTGAATGAGGATCGATAGAAAAAGGAGAAGAGGGCGATTGGGTTAGAAGAATAAAATTAAATGTTTTATGAAGAAATTCAATGCATGAATCGAGCTGTCCAATTAAAAGAAGAGAATTTTAAATGTTTGACAAAGCAAACATAATGCAAGCATCCAATTGACCAGCTGAAGATTGATCCATATGGAGTTGATATGCTTCATTTAAAATAATTAAAGATTGTTTTAAATGATTGTATTTTTGATGTAATTCATTTACTTTTGTTCAAGCTCTTTGAACATCATTGGTGGAAGTCAAAACACATTCCAAAATGCTAAGGAAGAGGACACCCATGCTTGGAGAGTTTAAATAGAGAGATTAAACCTCAATTGGGGACTATTGATGCTTTGGTATGTCTCTATATCTTTTATTTGAGCTAGGAATTCTTATTTTTAGTTTGCTTTGCAAGGTGATGTCCCCTTGCTTTTGTATGGTGATGACCCCATACCTCTTGTGAGATGGTATCATGTAGATATTCATCATTAGAGCTTCATTTTGTAGGGTTTTTGGAGTGTTTGGATAGAATATTGTATATTTGAAACCCTTGATATCATTGGAGTTTACCCAAGGTAGTCATATTTGCATATTGGAATATTTGATAAGTTGGTTGGCTTCATTATAGGGTGTGATATTAATTTTCAGTGAGCTGATATTCATTCATTTATAGGGTTTTATGAACAGGGATACATTTGTGAAGACTTTACAAGGCAATTGGCACCATTGGGAGTCCATTAATTGCATGAGGAGGCACTTTTATGAAGTTTTCCTCAATTCTAGGCATGTTACAATAGTGACAAAGTTTACATTAGTCATTCATAGAGCTGGAAAAGTGTCTTTATCAACCAATTTATGAGTTGCATATAGTTGGAGACTTCTTCCAAAGCCATCGCTTCATTCTTGGAAGCCATTGTGTGACAATCAATAAAGAATTTGATTCAATTTCATGTATATGATCCTAGCTGGGAAAAATCAAACATAATAGTAGTCCCATCAGTCTAATATACAGAGACATTTTGTGCTTGTTTTTCATATAAGTCAGCTGGGTTGATTGAAGGATCATTTCCCATAGTACCATCACTTGTAGTATTAAGTTTGCATGACATTTGGTACTCATTTTCCATTTGTATTTAGGTCTGATATAAAATAGTGATGTATTGTCACATGGGACAACGAATAACATATTGCATTTGTCATCATTGAAGCTATCAATATAGCATTAAAGTTGTGGAGTTCAATTGTTCATGTGTTTGTTTACTTTGTATGCTTTTAGAGTTTAGAAGTTGAAGTTAAATTTGGAAAAAAAATTTAGTCAATTTGTAAGAGGGTTATTATAGTGGTATCAGAGCCAAGATTTTGCCAGCCTTTGGGTTATGCATCCAAGAGAAGTTGGACCACACAGGTATTATACAAAAAATATAGCTAGACAAGCCCAATAATGAGTCGTTAATCCACCTACTCAACCACTCATGGCCGAAGGAGGTGGTAATAGTGGGAATGAAAGTCCTACAAGGGAACAAGGTCAGCCAAATGTTGAGGTCTTCTTGACTACTTTTGCTTAACAACTAGAGTTTATGCAGCAAATGCTTTATCAATTTCAAAATGGTTTGGACACTTTTTTTGATAGGGCAAGAGATACATGTTCTAGTAGATCAAGAAGTGTAACTAGTGGGAGAACTAGCAAATTAGGTAGAGCAAATTCAGACACAGGTAGAGATACAAGGAGACATACACATAGAGAGCCTACTTGAACTCCTAATCCTATAGGTAGAGTAACCATAACAGTTGATGATAGACCACTTTGTCCAAGATTTGATCCAGTAATTGAGGAAACATCTTTAGAGGATGAGGAACTAAATGTTAATCTCATGGATGATATTATGTTTGCACAAGATGAATATCGTATACTCCCACCTGATGTTAGGTGAGACCTAAACTTTAATCAATACATGTTCCAAAGGAGTGAAAAGAATAAGAAGAAAAAGGAGCAAAAAACTAAAAAGAAGGAATCTAAATAGTATAAAGAGGCATTGAATAAAGTTCCTTTACCTAATTTTGATGGCAGTGGTAAGATATGTGCTAGAGCATGGATTCATAAGCTTGATACCTTTTTTACACTCAAACCCTTGAGTGAAGAAAAGGCCATACACTTTGCTACCATGCATCTGGAGGGCTTGGCATATGATTGGTAGCATCATGGACTTGTGTCACAATGACATGATATGATTACTTCATATGATGAGTTCACTCGTAGACTCATCAATAGGTTTGACAGGAAGGACATAGAGGTCTACTATAGGCAATTGGCACAATTGAAACAGGTTGACAAAGTAGACTCTTACATCAATGAGTTTCAAAAAATTGTAGTCATGGTTCCTGAGATGCCTGAAAGGAGAGTCACCATGTTGTTTGTTGAAGGTTTGAATGATAGAATGAGAGGATTGGTGAAGGTACATAAGCCTAATACATTGGATGAGGCTATAGAGCTTGCATTAAATCTTGATAGCTATCCCACACCATTTCAACAACAAAGGAAGAATTTCAAAGATGAGCATGCAAGTCAACAATCCCAAGAGCAGCCCATTCCCAAAAAGAACGACAAAGGTACTACATCCAAGATGAGTTATTAGGAAAGAGATGAATTGAGAAGGAAAATTTTGTGCTTCAATTGCAAACATCCTTGAGAGATTGGTCATAGGTGCCTTGGGAAAGGCAAGGTACATAACATAGAGGTACTTAATGAGGATGATGATGATGAACAAACAATGCTAGAACTTACAATTGATGATAACAAATGTTCTAGGATCTCTTATCTTTCAGGAGCTCCAAGGTACAATCCATTCATCTTTGAGGGCACATTGTTTGGTTGCAAAATTTTGGCCCTTCTTGATAGTGGAGCTTCACACAATTACATTGATGAGGGTTTGGTGAACAAAAGGGGTTTGCTTTGTGATGATTTTGAGGGCTTTGATGTGACTACAGCAGGTGGACTTACTATTCTTTGCAAGAAGAAAGTGAGCAAGCTTAGTATCAAATTTGGTGAGTACACTCTTTGTGATGACTTCTATGTTCTTGATTTGAAGGATAATGAAATTGTACTTGGTTTGCAATGGTTACATTCTTTGCAAAGAGTTATGCATGATCTACAAGTTATAGAGTTGACTTTCCAACATGATGGCAAACAAGTTGTTTTGAAAGCCCTCAAGTATACCTTTCCTCATCAAATAACAACTAAGTATTGATCACTATGAGCCATGAATGGTTTCATACAAGCATAGGTGATACATATGGAGTTTCTTGTTTTTGGATTGCCTTTGATGGAGTTGATTGGCATGATATAATTCCTAATTTGTTTGAGGAGAGTAGTCCTATTCCTTTGCAATCAGCTCAAATTGATGATTTTGGGGCAGCCAGTGATGATGTGCTTGAATATCACAATAGTGATGAAGAGGATTCAATTTTGTTTGATGCATTAGTTCCATTTGGTGAACTTAACCAGCCTACTCATGATTTTGATGATGTTTTCTTATTAGGATACATGGATGATTTGATAGTTTATTTTCTATGGTTTGATGGATTTTCTTCATTGTTGGATGATGAAGCATGTGATTTCAATTTTGATACATTAGTATTTGGGAGAGTTTTCTATGATGGTATTTTTAGGATTGACATTTATATTAGTATTGATGTGCTTACACCATTGTGTGACAACGGAAGTGGTCCAAGGATCTACTTCATCAACAGGTTTGAGTTTCTTTGTGTGAGTATCTATGGACAACTTAGATGGATTTGGGATATTGGCATTGGTTGGCATTTTCGATTGCTTGAGGGCAAGCAATCCCAGGAAGGGAGGACTATCATGTCCCCTCTTCAGGTGTGACTTCGTGTAGTATTGAGGACTAGCCTATCATCTATTCTCGTAGGCTAAAAGATATGTTAAGGGAATGATATTTATTTTGGCTAGGTGTTTTTCAGTATATTTTCATATTAGCCAAAATTATTGGAGCTTCATCATGTGGAAATTACAATTTCTATTATATTTTCACATATTCAGGGGGCAAGACCTATAATTTGGGACCAATGTGATATGGTATTTTATGAAGCCAAGTGATGGAGGAGAAAATAAAATATTTAATTACATTTTCTCTATTATATTTTTATGGATATCTTTGTTTTAGCATGTGGCTAATGAAGTGTGAAAATATGGTTGCAGGTGGGACCTAATTGTAAAGTGTAATTGCCAAATTGAAGGATATAGGTCCAAGCTTATGAAAATATGTTCAAATATTTCCAAACGACCATCACAAGAGGATTGGCCAGCTTTATAAGGTGGTACACATGGATTGTGGTTCTAATTGCTTTCAACGGCTATGAAGGGGGTATTTGCCCAAGACAACTCATTTAAAATTATTTTTGTGGGAATTCAATGCCAAACGCCTATGCAAGAGGTATTTTAATATTGTTTAAAGATTTTAAATAATGCATTGTTTTTCTCTGATCATGAGGAAGGAGGATTTTAAATGTTTGTTAGCAATTACATGTATTGATCATGCTCTTTGAAGGAAATTAAATGCAGATTTTATTTGTTCAATGATTGAATGAGGATCGATAAAAAAAGGAGAAGAGGGCGATTGGGTTAGAAGAATAAAATTAAATGTTTTATGAAGAAATTCAATGAATGAATCCCGCCATCCAAGTAAAAGAAGAGAATTTTAAATGTTTGATAAAGAAAATACAATGCAAGCATCTAATCGACCAGCTAGAAGATCGATCCATATGGAGTTGATAGACTTCATTTAAAATAAGTAAATATTGTTTTAAATGATTGTATTTTTGATGTAATTCATTTACTTTTATTCAAGCTCTTTGATCATCATTGGTGGAAGTCAAAACACATTCCAAAATTATAAGGAAGAGGACACCCATGCTTGGAGGGTTTAAATAGAGAGCTTGAACCTCAATTGGGGACTATTGATGCTTTGGTATGTTTCTCTATCTTTTATTTGAGCTAGGAATTCTTATTTTTAGTTTGGTTTGCAAGGTGATGTCCCCTTACTTTTGTATGGTGATGACCCTATACCTCTTGTGAGATGGTATCAGGTAGATATTCATCATTAGAGCTTCATTTTGCATGTTTTGTGGAGTGTTTGGAGAGAATATTACATATTTGAAACCCTTGATATCATTGGAGTTTAGCCAAGGTAGTCATATTTACATATTGGAATATTTAATAAGTTGATTGGCTTCATTACAGGGTGTGATATTAATTTCTTCCCAGCTGATATTCCTTCATTTACAGGGTTTTATGAACAGGGATACATTTGTGAAGACTTTACAAGACAATTGGCACCATTGGGAGTCCATCGATTGCATGAGGAGGCACTTTTATGAAGTTTTCCTCAATTCTAGGCATGTTACAATAGTGACAAAATTTACATCAGTCATTCATAGAGCTAGAAAAGTTTCTTTATTAGCTAATTTATGAGTTGCATATAGTTGGATACTTCTTCCAAAGCCATCGCTTCATTCTTGAAAGCCATTGTGTGACAATCAATAAAGAATTTGATTCAATTTCATGTATATGATCCTAGCTAGGAAAAATAAAACATAATAGCAGTCCCATCAGTCTGATATACAAAGACATTTTGTGCTTGTTTTTCATATATGTCAGCTGGGTTGATTGAAAGATTATTTCCCATAGCATCATCACTTGTAGTATTAAGTTTGCATGAAATTTGGTACTCAATTTCCATTTGTATTTAGGTCTATTATAAAAAGTGATGTATTGTCACATGGGACAGAGAATAACGTATTGCATTTGTCATCATTGAAGCTATCAATAAAGCATTGAAGTTGTGGAGTTCAATTGTTCATGTGTTTGTTTACTTTGTATGCTTTTAGAGTTTAGAAGTTGAAGTTAAATTTGGCAAAAAATTTCAGTCAATTTGTAAGAGGGTTATTACATAGTCACAGTTGGAGGCTCCAGAGATAGGAATGTCCAACCTTAGAGTAAACACAATGGAATAACACAAAGAATAGAACAACAAATGGAAAATTTATTGATTCAACATCATGAACAACTGCAACTTTCATATGACGGTAATATGTGGACTACAGTTGGATCATAGGCCTACCCTCCGGCTTACAAGAAAGATACAACTTTGAAGTGCTATTTTGCAATTCTAACTTTCCAAACTATCCACTAGCTATCAACTTCGTAACTACCTCCTAATGCATCTAGTGAATGATTATATACCAATTCCTAGATCAAGGAATGATCCATGTCGACCTTAAGGAGTTTCAAAGTTCAATGCTTGATGAAATGTGTAGGTTGGCCTAATTCCAATGGCGATCCTCCTCATGTGGAAGAAACAAGTTGTAATTATGAATGAAAATGTCTCTAGTCCCATTATGCCTTGTGAGATGTTCAATTTGATGCCACAAGTCACTGGAAGGTGCCACAAACTCCATATGCTAAGACAAATGTTGGATGCTCTAAACGGTGCAATCAGGTGATGTTTCTGATAGCGATTTAGGGTAAGTGCAAGAAGTTGGGTCCACTTTTTGGCCAAAAAGTGGAAGTATTTTTCCTAAAAATCAAATTTTGTCATAGTTGTTGTAGTTTATGGAAAACAAATGGAAAGCAAAACATAAACAAATGCATCAAACAAGTGTTATAGCTTCCAAGATGATTCACAAACTCAAGATAAGGTGGAAGGAGTTGCACCCAAACTCCTTAGCTTTACCCAAGTAGATGAATGTAGAAATGTGGATTGCTCTATTGCTTTCAACACAAATGTAGATGAAAGGATTTAGATTTTGGATAGAGATAGAGATGAGGATAGATAGGCTAGAATGATTTTGACATTATGGTATTAAGATGAGGAGATTTTGGAGATATTTTGACATACTAAGGATGCAAGAAGAAGTTACGCAAATGGCTTGGATGAGAGCTCTATTTATAGATTTTTGATAAAAGGATGGAGGGTGAGGATTGAAAGTTTAGATCAATGGCTAGAAATACTTGAGGATTAGGGTTTGGATTGGAATTGTAGTCTTGTGACAAGTGTCACAAGAGGGTTGGGTAAGAGAGATAAGGGCTAAGATTAGGTCAATGAGATTGGATGGATCTTATTATTTGTGAATTTTAAATTCACATGGGGAAGGGTGATGAGAATTAAAATGAATTAAAAATTCATTTTGGGGGAAGAGTTGGATATGACAAGTTAGATGTGAATTTTTAATTCACACATGGGGAAGAGTTCCCCTTAATGGAGACTAAGACAAGTGGGAATAAAAGGTAATTTTTTATTTGTGGGGTGTGGGAGGGAGTGTTAAGTGAGGTTAAAATTAATTAAATAAGGGTTTATTTAATTAATTTAGGTCTAGGGGATAGGTAGGCTAGGGTAACTAATTAAATAATTGCTATTTAATCAACTAGGCTAGGTTTAGGTTGATTAGTAGGGTAGATTAATTAAATAACCATGATTTATCTAATTGATAAGGATTAGGGAGATGGACAAATTAACTAAATAAATATTGAGAATATTTATTTAGTTAATGAGGATATAGTTATAAGGTATAGTTATAAATTAAATGAATTAATTGATCACAAAGGATGGATAAATGGTTAAGGGTAGATGATTAGGGATAAATTAATTAAATAAAATGAATTTATTTAATTAATAGGAGGGATAATTGGTGGTGTAGAGATACAAGAAATTAGTTTTGTGAAGCAAGTCAATTTCAGGTGTCTACATTCGCCTCTCTTTGAAATGGTGTTGTAGCTAAGTAACATTATTTCAAAGAAGTTAAAATATAGAGTTGGATTGGATAGAAAAAGGTTTTGTCTTAGAAGAATAGGGTAAGGTTTTTGAAATGATTGGTAAGAGTGATGCCCCCTCAAGAGGATAGGTGAGTTGCAAGAACACTGGTGTGCTCTTAACATGGGTGGAATAGATTGGTAGAAGTGGTTGGAGGATGAGGGGTGAGATGAAAGAATGATGATGTTAGCTAGATTGATTGATGGATAATTATTGTGTTGAAAATGATTTAGAGAAATCTAAGGTTTGATATAGCAAAGTGGATATTTTCACCAAGGTATAGAAGACCAAGGTGATGATGTTTATCCAACATTTGCATGGACTAGACATGCAACTAACAGGGTGATCCCATGCATGCCCAAGATAGTACAACCTTGTCCAGATGAGGGAAGGGGACTCATAACATAAGTCCTTAATAGACAAAAGGTATGAATAACCTTAGATGTAAAAGGAGATCAATATGCTAGAACCGACCCACTGATCTACAAGATATGAATACTAGCATGGAGTAATGAGACCAACCCACAAGCACAACATACAAAAGCAATGACTATGCCCCATTCTAGATGTTTTTGCCACATACCATGATATAATGAGATCAAGGTAGTTCTGATGTGATCTTTGAATAGTACAAAAGATAAAAATCAAGAACCAAAAGACCAACGAACCAAATAAATAGCCATTGTATCTCTTACCAAGATGGATGATGATTGATAGATTATGCCTATTGTAGGAACGATATATCCTAAGGTAGGAACCGCTGGATGATGTTGATGGTTGATGTTGTTGGATTGGTGCAAGATATGATGGTGACAAGTTGTGGTTGATGCTAATTTGATAGTTTATGATTTTTGTTAAGGGATGATGCTTTGATAAGTGATGCAATGCTTGGGATATTGCGTTTGGATCTAATGTAAGCTCAGGGGACAAGGAGCATCCAAGTGGGTTGGATGGGTGCATCTTATGTACTTGAGTACTGGAAACATCCTTTGTATTCCAGACTGCCTACATACCCTGTATCCACGGGATCAAGGCACATTAAGATGCAGGTGGTGATGATATGTAGTTCTATCTTGTGATGATGTGGGATGATTGATTGGTGATAAGGTGTTTAGGTTGGTGATGAGATGTTGATGGAACAATGTTGATTTTAGGATATATATATATATATATATATATATATATATATATTTGTAATTTTTTTATTTTTTTTGGTGTTTTTGGATTTTGTATTGTTTTTAGGATTTTGGGGATATTTTGATTTTTTTGGATTGATGAATTTTTTGATTTTTTGGATTTTTGCAATTTTGAAGGTTTTGCATCGGGTATGGTTTATTATGAGATGGTTGTATTGGATTGCATTTGGATAGCCTAAGTGCTAGATACCAATGACAAGGGAACACCAAGTCTAGAGGTGAAGGTGAATAAAGTGATAGGATTAAAGTGGATTGGCAATGAAGGGATAATGGATAAGATATTCAAGATAGATGGATGGAAGATAGAGAATGATTTCCAAAGGCTATGTATCAAGGAATCATATGCCTCATTCAATGCTTAGGATTTTGCATGATGGGTTCATGTTTGAATGGATAGACTTTGTAGTAGATGGATGGAGGATATGGTTGGAAAGGGAGTATGCCAAGAGGTGTCCAAGGCATGTTTTTGATATTTTGCCCCTTGTCTTTATCAAGATCTAAGGAGGAAGATATAGTAGATAAAATGGATGGGAAATGATAGGATAAATAGGAATATGGTGGATAGGCATATGATTGGATAGGTATATTGATAGGATATGCAAGATAATTATATGGATGTGGGCGAAGGATATGATTTTGCCCCCAAGTGGAGGGATACAAATGGATGGAGAAGGGATTACACATGACACCCACAAGGGGTTTTCATCATGGTACTTGTCCAAGGTGCCACAAGGAGTGGTTTTCACCATTGGATAGATTTTTTTCTCTTTACTATTTTTTCATTTTGATTTTTATTTTTTTTGCTTTTTTGATGGAATGGGGACTCTAGTGTCTGTTTCCATAGCAAGGAGAAGATGGTCCCATGTTGGATAGCATTATGGATGATGACTGCATGGATGTTGGTAGATAGGAGAAGATGGAATGGATAGTGGATTAAGATGTGGATTATGATGTGGATTATGTAAGGTTTATGCAAAAGCATGGACAATAGGGATGTGATGGGGGAGATATGTAGGATAGTGGATGAAAGATGGAGAGATGGAGGTATGTGGGAATTTCATGTGGTGGAGGGGAACCAAGACCAATGGTTGCACACATCGTGATGTATTTTGAATATTATATTTTGGATGGGGAGCGGGTAGTAATGGGAATCGGGATACGGGATTTTTGGATGGCCGATTTGGGGTTTAGGTACCCAAATGGACTTAGGAATTATGGGATTTTTAGATGGGAAGTGGGATGTTTGGGATTTTGGGGTAGATTGGGATGTGGATGCCTCATTTGCTTTGTTTACTTTGTGTTTAGGGACCCACACCATTTTTGTTTTTGCTTGTTCTTTTGATGGTGTGGGCTTTGATAGCCGTTTGGATTTTTGCTTTTGCTTGGAATGGATAGCATATTTAGGCTTTTGTGCTTTATGAGTTGAGGCATTCAAATTATTACTTTTGAATCCCATGGATTTTGGGGAAGCTTCATGTTTGAATGATGTGTGCTTTTGTTGGTCTTGATTGGGAATTTTAGGGGATTTATGGGTGGAGGGGTTAAAAGTGGATTTATGGATAAATGGATGAGGGTATTTGAGGATAGGGATATTAGGAGTTGGGAGAATGGGAGGATAAGAGGATTTGTGGATAGGGATGTTTGGCATTGGTAAGATAGGAGGTAAAGTGGATTTGATAGGGATATTTGGAGTTGGAAGTAGTGGAGGTAAATTTGATGCAGGAAGATGGATGGTCACATGCTTTTGCTCATGATATGAAGATTGAGGAGGGATAACAACATATGGTTTGGGGGTGCGATGAGATGCACCATGTTTGGGATGGGATGAATGGATTTTGGAAAGTGGGTGGATGGTACCAACATGTTGATATTGTTTTTCTTGGGATGTATAGCCAAGGCCATGTAAGGATGGATGGAATGTGATGTGGATGGGCTCCAAGATACATTGTTCGTGAAGGCCTAAGCCTTTGCCTTGATAGTTCATGTGTTGGAGTATGCATCATGCAATGGGATGTTTGGTGCTTTGGAAACAAGACGCGAGTCCATTATTTGTTGGAAGAGGATAGGTGGTGGATAAAATTTGTTCACCTCCTACGAGGGAGCTACCATGGATGAACGTGCTTTTCCAAGTGGATAAGGGGATGGATTTGAGACGGGGTTGATAGGTGGCAGTAAAGGATTAATGGGGGATGATAAAATGGTGATAGGAACTGGTGTGGGATCAATAGGTGAATCACTTGCATGGAGATGGAAGTGATTTGGATAGATGTGGTGGGTTCTTGGATGGATGTGATAGGTGCTTGACTTATGGGTTCTTTATCATGGTTGCATGATGGTTCTTAACTTCTGATAGTAGATTGTTCAAGAAGTTTGATGGGTGTTGGATTACATGAGGGTGTTTGATTCCTTGCTAATAGCCAATGGATGACATCCTTCATGAGTGTATGGGTTGAAAAACAATATAATGAATGGATAATAAGGGTGGATGGTGTAGGATTAGGATTGGGATTAGATAGTTGGGTGATGAGATTAGGTAGTGATGGTTCTTGGATGGCTTCAAGGATAGGCATTGGATTGGATGATGGTGTTGGAGGGGTGGTGCTTTTGGAGGATTCTATAGCTTTGCTTTCATTTTTTGCTGATATTCTTTGGAGGAAATCCCACAAGGATTCTTTAGATGTTGTGGGCTTAGGATTTGGAAGGTTTGATGTTGGATTAGATGGTGTATGAGTGATAGGGATTGATGGATTGGGAGATACATATGATGATGGATTAAGGGTGATAGGATTGAAGAGATATTGTGATGGGGGGATTGGGATTGATGGATTGTAAGGTAGATATGGTGATGGAGGGTTTGGAGGATGGGGATTAGAGGATGGGGGATTTGTGTGGGGAGATGGTTGTTGATGTAAGCTTTGAATTTTGGCCATGAGGTGTGCTAGATTGGTGATCCCTTGATGAAAGTTAGCATGACAAAGGTTGGGGGATGGATAAATTGGAGGTATTGATTGGCTGGATAAGTATGATGGCATGGATGTATAAGATGATGGAGAATGATATGAGGTTGAAGGTTGATATGAGGTTGATGGAGTGGACATATAGGATGAAGGTTGGTATAAGGTTGATGGGGTGGATATGTAAGATGAAGGTAGGTATGATGAAGGTTGATATGATGTGGATGTGGATGAAATGTAGGGTTTTTGTTGATATGATGGAGGTTGGGTAGGGGCTTGGGATTCTCTAATGATGAGGTGTGCTAAGGGGATATCTTTCATGTCATTTTTGAATTTCTCCTTAGTGATAGGATCAAAATCCTCATAGGCATATTTAAGTCTTTGTAAATGTTGCATTTCCACATAAGGATCCATGTTGGAAGGATATAAGATGATGGAGGGTAATGGATGATTGTGATGTTGGGGATCAAATTTCAAGACCTTAGGATGATTTGTTTTTCTTCAAAAGATGGATGATTCTCTATACTTAAGGTAGACTAGAGACACTTAAGTAATAGAGTTGATTGGTTTGATTGTTGATTGGATGACTTACATGAGATAGACTAATGATCTCAAGAAAATTTGGATAAAGGTTGATGATGATCCACTTAGGTCTTGATTTTTGATTGGGTTGATTCGGATTTGGATTTTGATAATGATGTTGATGATTGTGATTGGGATTTCAGATAAAGGGTTGATGGATGATGAGGGAGACTAAATCCTTAAGAAAAGGTTCACTTGCAAAGGGTGATTATTGATTAAGGATTAGGGATTGGGATGTTTGATTTTGGAGATAGATGTGTTTTATTAAGGATGAGGTAGATGTGATTAGGATAGAATTGGATTGAATGATTTGGATGAAAGTGATAGGTTGATTGAATGATGATGTGGATAAGATAGATGGTTAGGATGACTAGGATAGATGGGTGATAGGCTTAAGATGAGGTGGATAAGAATGATTAGGATGATGAAGATAGGCCATAACTAAGGATGAAGTCAATTAGGATGAATTTGATTAAGCTCAAATAAAGAGATTGGATAAGCTCAATCGATGGGGTTTGATAAATGGGGGGGGTGGTTTAGCAGTGTTGGGAGAAAAACCTAGCCTGACATGAGGGGGGTGCTAGGGGTAGACGTGACCCCTATTGATAGGGGTTCGGGGGTGTAGCCCTCGACTGGATTTTTTTTGAAAAATAGGCTTATAAAATTGATGTTTTTGATGGGAAAATTTTATTTTGGGACATGGATGAAGAAGGCGCTAAAATAGATGGAAATGACACTGAAACAGAGGTAAATGACACTAAGAGAAGATAGATGGCACTAAATAAAAGAAAGAAGGTGCTAAATGGGTGGTCCAATTTTGAATGTTGTTGGATTTGATTGGGAATTTGGATTTGTTTATGGTTTGAGCTCTTGGCAAGAGATAATTCAAATAAGAAAGCACAATGGCCAAAGGTTTTGTTTGTGAAAATGTGAAAGATTTATCAAGCATGCACAACCTAAGGTGAAGCAAGGACAATACTTGTTGAATTCCCACTTGGATTTCTCTAGCCGCACTTGTTCAAAGTGGATAGCTCCAAAAACTTGGTGGCACAGGCTCCCCCTTATAGTGTAGTCACTTCTCAGGCATACAAAGTTCCAAGTCCTTAAGACGCACAAATATTAAGATACTTTTCTCTCTCTTCTAAAAACTATGAGAACGTGGGATGGCTTCAGAGGTCTGACCTCCTGCGCCAACAGTAGAAGGATTTTGGCTTCTAAAACAAATGGTGTTTAGTGGGGGAACATTCAGGGGATTAGTACATTACGAGCATCCAACAAGCCACTTAAGGCTTTAACTAATCTTACTAGGAGTCTAATATACATAAGGTATGCCTCCTTTCAAACCAGTACTGTATGGTAAGCACTAATACTAATTAGACTTGGCTTTCGCCTTATCCTTTTTTATATAGTGAACTGAATGAAAGTACTGTTGGGGGTCACAAATGAGTTCTCCTTGCAGATGTGTCTCAAGAGCAGGCCCACTTCCTAAAAATAAAGATAGAGTACAACCATTTCTCTTCACCCAAGATCCTTTTGAAGGTGAGGGGAGAGGATACTTTGATTCTATCCCTTGGGTGACAAAGATGTACAAGTGCACAAGACACGACAAACAATTGCTAAATATTCTTTTTAAAAGCCAAAACGAAATGTGCCTAAGGTTGTTTGCAAGCATGGTTCATTTTAGGTGCACCAAATCAAAACTTTTCTAAGCTAACCCATGCAAGCACACACAAAAAAGTGAAATCCTGCAAGGAGATGTTACTAGTTTGATATTTATGACTTTGACAAGTGTTCTTTTCCTTACAAATATGAGTTAGATTCCTACACAAACTTTACAAATACTATCAGAAAATAGTGCCACAATAGAGATAAATAGCACCAAAATAGAAAATGGCACCACAGATCTAGAAAATGGTGCCACAACAAGGGATGGTGCCAAACTAGAGGATGGCGCCAATCTAGAAGATGGTGCCATAGAATTGGAAGGATGGCATTGAAATGTGATTGTTGATTTTTATCTTGTCAGTTGGATAGGATAGCGCTAATCTGGGCTCGGATAGCACTAAAACAATGCAATGTTGGTCAAAGATTCAAAAAAGACAAGTTTAGTTACAAGATATTTGTTCAAATAAGGTTAGTAGTTGTTGCTACCCCAAAGACATTCAAAATACTAGTGAAAGTGCTAAAAACAAAGCTCTAAACAAGCCAACCAAACAAGGGTTAGATGACAAGATGTTGGATAGATTTTAGGAAAATTTTGCCATAGTTTCCCCTTGTTCTTGTGTGATTCTTGCAAAAACCAAGAGATAGAAGGCTAAAAATGCCAGAAAACAAGAAGAAGAAGAGAAGATTTAATCCAAAGATGAATGGTGTTGTCATGCTAAAATAGTGCCACAACAGTCAGAGATGGTGCCACTATACAAGGAAATGATGCCACTGCACGGGTAAATGGCACCAAACAGAGAGCTTTTAGCACCAATCCTGCGAAAACATGTCTAAAAACACCAAAAAACTCATTCAAAATGTTAGATTTCAACCTTGTGGGTCCCACCGGGCATGCCAATGTAGCTTATGGAAAACAAATGGAAAGCAAAACACAAACAAATGCATCAAACAAGTGCTATACCTTCCAAGATGATTCACAAACTCAAGATAAGGTGGAAGGAGTTGCACCCAAACTCCTTAGTTTTACCCAAGTAGATGAATGTAGAAATGTGGATTACTCTATTTCTTTCAATACAAATGTAGATGAAAGGATTTGGATTTTGGATAGAGATAGAGATGAGGATAGATAGGCTAGAATGATTTTGGCATTATGGTGTTAAGATGAGGAGATTTTGGAGAGATTTTGACATAGTAAGAATGCAAGAAGAAGTCATGCAAATGGCTTGGATGAGGGCTCTATTTATAGATTTTTGATAAAAGGATGGAGGGTGAGGATTGAAAGTTTAGATCAATGGCTAGAAATGCTTGAGGATTAGGATTTTGATTATAGTCTTGTGACAAGTATCACAAGAGGGTTGGGTAAGAGAGATCAAGGGCGAAGATTAGGTCAATGAGATTGGATGGATCTCATTATTTGTGAATTTTAAATTCACATGGGGAAGGGTGATGAGAATTAAAATGAATTAAAAATTTATTTTGGGGGAGGAGTTGGATATGACAAGTTAGATGTGAATTTTTAATTCACACATGGGGAAGAGTTCCCTTCATGGGGAAGAGTTCCATCCTTGGGGAAGAGTTCTTCTTAATGGAGACTAAGACAAGTGGGAATAAAAGGTAATTTTTTATTTGTGGGGTGTGGGAGGGAGTTATAAGTGAGGTTAAAATTAATTAAATAAGGGTTTATTTAATTAATTTAGGTCTAGGGGATAGGTAGGCTAGGGTAGCTAATTAAATAATTGTTATTTAATCAACTAGGCTAGGTTTAGGCTGATTAGTAGGGTAGATTAATTAGATAAGCATGATTTATCTAATTGACAAGGATTAGGGAGATCGATAATTTAACTAAATAAATATTGAGAATATTTATTTAATTAATGAGGATATAGTTATAAGGTATAGTGATAAACTAAATGAATTAATTGATCACAAAGGATGGATAAACGGTTAAGGGTAGATGATTAGGGATAAATTAATTAAATAAAATAAATTTATTTAATTAATAGGAGGGATAATTGGTGGTGTAGAGATACTAGAAATTGTTTTGCGAAGCAAGTCAATTTCAGGTGTCTACAGTTGGAGTAAACGTTTGAAGCACTTACACAGAATATTAATATGATGTAAAAATATGAAATATAGAATTTTGTTTCTAGTTTTCAAATATGTAATTTATTCTAATACCCAGATGATAAAAGCTTGTTTTGTATAGGATGTACAAAAAATAGCTTCTTAAAAGTTGTATGTTTTGGGCTAAAACATGCATGTGTACGACCAACATGATTTGATCTAAATGAAATTATTTTTCTAATTCCTTTTGTGGAAAGATGTATATGATGTTGAAGTTTGGTCAAGGTATTTTTTTGTAATTTTTTGATAAATAATTCTTTTTAATTACTTTTTGACTACCCCTAATTTATGTTTTTAAAACCCCTCGTGTACGACCAACATAATTTGAGCTAAACTAATCATAACATGAAACTTTTTTTAATTGTGTATAGAGTGATGTCTATATTGGTCACACATAATTTACTTTTCTAAAAAAAATTAAAATCAAAAGTTATAAAAAATATTAATAAATGTTATTTTAAGTTTATGATGGTTTTTGTTTACAAAATAATTAATAAATAGAAAATATGTTAAAAAATAAAACAATTTACTTATTTGAAAAGTAGACATTGTCATATGTAATGTGTTTTAATTTCATCTAAAAATTCTTAAAAAAAAATCATCAACCATATTGCCAAAGTCCATTCCTTCTAAATTTTTTAAAGCTTTTTGTTTAAAAACTAAATAATAAATCAAAAAAATATGTTCAACACTAAAACAAATTATATGTTTAAAAACTAGACATTGTCATCTAAAATGGGTTTTAATTTCATCTAAAAATTCTAAAAAAAATTGTTAGCCACATTGCCAAAATTCATCCCTTCTAAAAATATTTTTCCTCGAGTGTTCCACTAAAAGTGGACCAAACTTCTTGCACTTACCCTTTAACTTTCTATAGACAATTACAAATCTACAGAAAACTAGATATAATGTAGATAAGTCATTGTAGAATCTTGATCCTGTACCGTGAGTCATGAAATGATCATGTGGTGAAATGCGGTGCAATCTATTAAACAACAACTAACTAAAATGCAAGAAAAGAAAAGTTTTTGGTTTTAATGCAAGATTGCCTGTCAACCTGGGATACTCTTGTATCAGACACCCAGGGTTGTTTAAAAAGTGAGTCCCTCACTTTCCTGGGGCTAGAGGAAAACCAATGTGGTGTACCTCAACCTAAGAAATACATGATGAATCTTCCTCCGGTCTTCCTTTCCACTTAAAACAAGGTATTCCTTGTATTGCTTGCCTCTAGTGCTGCGCCCAACTTTTCCATATAAAATCTGCTCTATCTTCTCCTGTAGTTGATGTAATATTTGATCCCATAAACCAACTTCTGTAGTGTTGTCACTTTATTCTCCTTCATGATATTGATATAGATCTGCAATATTGAAGATTGGTGATATGCCAAGTGTTTCTGGTAGTTCCACTTCATATGAATTTCCTGGGTCAAACTTCTTAAGAATCTTACATGGTACAAACTTCCTCATCTTCAGCTTGTTGTATGTCCCTACTCGAAATCTTTCCTTTCTGAGATATACCATGATTTAATCTCCAATAGAGAATTCCATATATCTCCTTTTCTCATCTGCTTGTCCCTTATACTTATTGCTCATCTCTTCCAAATGCTTTTGGACCTAAGTGTGTTCTATTTCCATGTATCCTTCAAATTATTCTACTTCCGCACTTCTTTTGTTATCCATACCAATGTCTCTGAGTTCCACAATTCCTCTAGGTTGTAGTCTAGTCACAACTTCAAATGGTGTCTTCCTTGTAATTTTTCTCACTAAATTATTGTATACAAACTCTGCTTGCGGTAGAATTATATCCCAATTTACTATCTTATCTCCTATCAAACATCTCAACAAGTTGCCCAAACTCCAATTTACCACTTATGTTTGTCCATCTGTCTGTGGGTGAAATGCTAAACTAAACTTTAGATTTCTTCATCTTCTTCCACATTGTCCTCCAAAAATATCCTATGAACTATGTATCCATGTCTGAAACTATACTCTTTGGTAATCCATGCAATCTCACAATCTCCCTAAAAAATATGTCAGCAACATGTAAAACATCATTTGTCTTCTTACAAGAAATGAAATGCCCCATCTTTAAAAATCTGTCCACTACTACAAATATAGAATCATGTCCCCTTTGTGTCCTTGGTAACCCTAATATGCAATCCATGCTTATATCTTCCCAAGGTCTTTCTGGTACTATTAAAGGTTTATACAATCCAATATTCTGACTACCCCCTTTTGCAACTTGACAAGTTCTACAACTTTGAACAAACTTCCTTACATCCTTATATATCTGAGGCCAAAAATAATGTTCATTCACCAAAGCTACTATTTTATCAATACCAAAATTTCATGCTAATCCACTACTATGCTTATCCTTGATCAAATTCTCTCTCATTGAGCTCCACAGAATACACACTTGATTCCCTTTGAACAACATATCCTCTTGAATGAAGTAATCCAACCAATTGCTTCTGTCTATCACAATTGGTTCTCTACATGCTTTCCATGCTTCCACAAAATCAAGATCATCCCCATACATGTGCTTGAGTTCTTCAAAACCTAGTACTTCTACCCTCATTTCTGTCAACAAGTTTCTTCTCCTACTTAATGCATCTACAACTTTATTTGACTTTCCATTCTAGTGTTTTAACACAAATGTATAACTCTGCATGAATTCTACCTACCTCATGTGTCTCTAATTCAACTTACCCTGACTATTCAAATACTACAAAACTTGATGGTAAGTGTACAACACAAATTATTTTGGCAACAAATAATGTCTCTTCTTTAAGGCTTGAATTATGGCATAAAACTCGTGATCATATATTGAATATCTCTTGCTTGCATCATTCAACTTCTCACTAAAATATGCTATTGGTTCCCCTTCTTGGCTTAACATTGCTCCTATTGCATTTCCACTGGTATCACAATCAACTTGAAATACTTTTTCAAAATTTGGTAATGCTAACATTGGCTGCTTTGTCACCTTTTGCTTTAATAATTCAAAACTCCTATGTGCTCCTAATGTCCACTTAAAACCCTTCTGGTCCCCTCTCAGTGTCTCAATCATTGGAGTGCATATGGTACTAGAATTTTTGATGAAATTCCTATAAAATTTTGCTAATCCATGCAAAGAGCTTACCTCTCCAACATTCACAGGTGTTGGCCATTCAATAATTTATCTTACCTTCTCTAGATCCATCTTCAAGCATTCTGTAGAAATCACAAATCCCAAATATACCAGTTTTGTCTTCATGAAACTACATTTCTTGATGTTTATCAACAATTTCTCTTCCCTTGACCTTTGAAATACTTGTCTAATATGCCGTAAATCTTCTTCCTTGGTTCTATTGAAAATAAGAATATCATCCAAGTAGACAATAACAAATTTGCCCAAGAATTTCTTCAGTACCTTGTTCATCAATCTCATGAATGTACTTGGTTGCAATTAGTTAATCCAAAAGGCATGACTAACCACTCATACAATCCTTTATTTGTCTTGAATGTAGTCTTCCATTCATCTCCTTCTCTACTTCTAATCTGATGGTATCCACTCTTTAGGTCTATCTTTGTGAAATATTTTTCTCCACTCAAACAATCCATAATATCATCCATCCTTGGAAATGGAAATCTATACTTGACTATGATCTTATTGATTGTTCTTGAATCTATACACATCTTCCATTGTCCCTCATTCTTTAGTGCTAACACTACTGGTATGGCACATGGGTTTAAGCTTTCTCTAATCAATCATTTTCTCAACAGCTCCTATATCTATTTGTTTAGCTCTACATTTTTTAGTGGTGTCATCCTATGCACCACTTTGTTTGGTAAATTGAATCCAAGTATGAGATCCATATGAAGACTGATACTTTAGATTGGTGCTAATCCTTATGACACATGCTCTGATACAATATCTTGGTATTCTATCAACAATTCTGCTACTTCCTTCTACGATGGTTCTCCTTTTGTAGTGGTGTTCTCTACATTTTGGGTACCACACTTCTTTGGAATCAATGCACAAACACATGTTCTCATGTCTCAATCCATCCAAAAATTTCCTTCCATCTACGAAATAGATTCTAGCATTGCTACATACTTCACTCTGGTTCTCTTCTTCCAAAGGTATCAAGATATGTCTTTTCCCATTTAATGTTACAGTATAGGTATTATTCCTCCCATTATGTATTGCTTTTCTATCATACTTTCGTGGTCTTCCCAATAATATATGACATACATTCATTAGCATAATATCACATAATACTTCATCATTATAAGATCCTATATGAAATTTCACCAAACATTGTACACTCACCAGTATCTTGTGTTCATCTTGAATCCATACTATCTTGTAGGGTTGCAGATGTTCCAACCTCTTTAGATTTAGCTTCCTTACCATCTCTTCTAAAACCAAATTATTGGTACTACCATTGTCAATGATAACTTTGCAACACTTACCTCCTAATTTGCATTTTGTTCTGAACAAATGTTTCCTTTGTGGTGGTTCCTCAGTTGTTTCTTCTTGCAACAAATCTCTCCTCATAACCAACGATTCACCCTTTTCTTGTTTCCCTACTAAACTTGGTGATCCAACCAGTTCTTCCTCTGCATATGTTGTTCTTGCACTATTCTCAGTCCTTTTGTTAGTACTTCCTTGATGACATTCAAATGCTTGGTGTCCTTTGCCTCCACACTTGAAACAAGTGCTTTTGAATGATCTTTTGTCAAATCTTCTTTCATCTCTCTGGTATCCTTCATTGTGGTAAGAATTATGACTTCCTCTTCTATTGCGGTAGAAACTCCAATCATCTCTCCCTCGGTGGTATGAATTGTTGTCTCTTTCTTCTTTACAATATGGATTACTCTCCTTGTTTTTCTCTGCATATGATCTTCCTCTGTGGCATTGTGTTCTACCTCTTTGGAATCTTCCTCCTCTACCTCTTTGTCTATGCTCAAATCGCTTGTTCAAATTTTCTTCAACCTTCAGCACAAGTTGATATGCCTCTTCCATTATTGTCATCCTTACCAAGCTTAGTTCTTCTTAAATGTTTGTTCTCAGTCCATTAATGTATCACACCACTTTCTCCTTTCTTGCTTCACTATGTCTAGTCCTAATAATCATTTTATGAAATTATTCAGAATACTCCTTTACTGCTTTCTCCTTTTGTCTTAGGTTTTGCAATCTCTTTAGCAATTCCAGTTTATAATCAGCAGGTATGAATTGATTCTTCAATTTTGTCACAATTCTATCCCACTTTTTGATTATTTATTTTCCTCTCCTATTTCTATCCAACTAAACTTCTTTCCACTAAATAGCAGCATGTCCTTTCAATTTAGTTTTTGCAAATCTCCCTCTTTTTGGATCTTCAATTTCTTCATACTCAAAGAATTCTTCCATGTCATTTATCTAGTCAATCAACTCCTCAAGGTTTAAATTACCCGCATAGTTTGAAATCTTAATCCTAGGTCTCTTACCAATCTTAGAAATAGCTTTCAACATTTTTACCTAATTTGACTCTTCTTCTTCTAGGGTTTCCTCATTTTGATCTACAACTTGAACTCCTAATTCATCATCATCACTCTCATCCTCATTTCTAGGGTTTAGACCTCTTTTCCTATCCTCTTCTACAACATCTAATCAAACTTTCATTGTTTTCATCATTTCTAACATTTCTTCCATCCTTTCAGAAACATTGGCCATACCAGGTATCCTCCTTGGTGTCATATTTTCCTTTGATCTGGTGCAACAACCTAAATTTGTTGATCAAGCTACAATGTTACAATTGCCTCACAATTGGCACTCTATTGACAAATACTAGTAGACTGCCTCAGGTCAGTGATTTGTTCACTCTAGGATCCATCGATATGCCTTCTCTCCCAAAGGATTCAAAAATTTTCTCTGATACCACTTGGTGCAGTCATAGATGGAGGGTCCATATATAGGACTATCCAACCATGCAGCCTTAGAGTAAACACAACATAATAACACAAAGAATAGAACAACCAATGGAAAATTTATTGATTCAACATTATGAGCAATTAAAAATTTCATATGTTGGCAATATGCGAACTACAGTTAGATCACATGTCTTCCCTCCAGCTTACAAGAAAGATACAGCTGTGAAGCTCTATTATACAATTCTAAGTAAGTTCCAAACTATCCACTAACTACCAAATTCCTAACTACTTCCTAATGCATCTAGTGAATGATTATATACCAATTCCCAGCTCAAGGAATGATCCGCATCCGCCTTAAGTGGTTTCAAAGTTCAAATCTTGATGAAACGTGCAGGTCATCCTAATTCCAGTGGTGATGCTCCGCATGTGGAAGAAACACGTTGTGGTTCTGAATGAAGATGTCTCTAGTCCCATTCTTCCTTGTGAGATGTTCCAGTTCATGCTGCAAGTCATGGGAAGGTGCCACAAACTCCATATGCTAAGCCAAATGTTGGATGCTCTAAACTATGCAACCGAATGATGTTTTTGAAAATGATAACTTTCTGTAGACAATTACAAATCTTCTAAAATATGGATATGATGTAGATGAATCATTATAGAATCTTAACCCTGTACCATGAGCTATGCAATGATCATGTGGTGAAATGCGGTGCAATCTATTGAACAACAACTAACTGAAATGCAAGAAAAGAAATGTTTTGTGTTGATGCAAGATTGCCTTTCAACCTAGGATGCTCCTACATCACAAACTTTGGAATAGGATGGAGGAACTCAAAGTTTTAGATGAGTTTAGAGTAGAAATTCATAGGCTTTTTGAGTAAGTCATGACTAAAATTAGAATAAGTGATGGAATGTCTGGGTGCTTTGGTAGTGATATTAGTGTCAAATAGGGTTTCCTACTCTCTCCAACTTTGTTTGGGTTATACATTGATAAGTTATAAGAGTGGATAAATAAGGTTGGTGGTGAGGGAGTTCAGCTTGCTAGATATATAGTAAAGTTACTCATATGATAATGATCTCATCCTAATTGTAAAAACAACTCATAGTTTAAGAGAGGACTTGAGGGCTTTAGAGTTCTTTTATCTAGAGGTCAGGATGCAAGTGAACACTAGCAAAAGCAAAGTTATGATCTTCTAATTATGGGGAAAAAAGAAATCAATTAACTTCCTTTTGGAGGTAGCCTACTAGAAGTAGTGGAAGGATACAAGTACCTCGAGCTTGATTTTTACAACAAGCTTAGTTGAGAAACATGTAGAACAAAAATTATACAAGGGGGATGGAAAGATTTATACGAGCACTACATAATAGATGCAAGAGTGCATAATTATGGGATTAGAAAACCAAGCGAATCCTATTTGGTCTACTAGTCACTCTAGTGATTCTTTATGGGTGTGAAATTTGGGGTAGCAGTATGTTAGATTAGAAATAAAGGTAGGTGGAAATAATCCATAAACACTTAATCATAAGTAGCCTCAAAACTAAAACTTTAGTTTTTTATATGAGAATTTATTAGTTGAAATAAGTACTTTCTCTTTGGAAGCATCGATAATGACCTAGTTGTAAGCTACCTAAAAAAGGCTTGAAATATGGAGAACTCTTATTGGCCTAGGTTGGTTATTGAGGAAGAGCTAAGAAAAATGAAGAACATGTGGATGAAATAGAATGAAAAGTGGATGAATAAATGGAGCATTAATATGCAAGAGTGCTAAGACATCAATGAGGAAATAAAAAAGTATGTAATAGAAAAATTCAAGATTACCATGTGGATAAAGAAAACTAGTTGGAACAAATCCTAGTATATCAAAGAATTTAACCCCACATGGGACCATGATGAAAATTATTACATAGGATTTGAAATTAAGTGGAAAGCAAAAATATTGATAACCTAGTTAAGGACTAGCTCACATCATCTTAGGTGAAAAACTGATAGGTGGACAATACCTAAGGAGGAGTGGGATATGAGAACATGACTATTTTTTAAAAAGGATGTCCAGTCAAGATAGAATGACACTACATCATGGAGTGCTCAACCTACAATGACATCCATATCAATTACAAAGACACCTTGAGAGTGGACAATTTAAACACCTTGTTTGAGGAGGTGAGGTTGGAAAAAAATGTAAACTTGTTGATCAAGATCCACTATAGAAGTCAACATTGAGAAGAGTTTATAAACTTCATAAGGTTTTAGTGCCCTTGTGTGTCGGGGTTGGGTTTGAGTGTTGCTACTCTTGGTCCCATAGGCTACTTTGGTTTTGTGGATGTTATTAAAATATTTCATTTCATTTAATTTCACTTTAGGCCTCCATGCTACGAGATTTTCTCCATCTATGTATCCAAATTTTATGAATGATTTGGTGATATCAGAGGGCACTCAAACCAAGAAAGCTTCTCCTGATGTTTATCCTAGTTTTGAGTCTCTCTAGTTAAAGAAATGTTGTTTGGATCATGAAGTTCTATCCAAACATTCTCATTTTAGAACTAGTGATGGAATTTTTATAGGCCCCAAACACACATGAAACACACGCCAATCTACCACTTTCATAATTGATGGCCAAGCTTAGAAAATATACATATAGATTTCAAAAGTTGGGAAACACCTATTAGAAGAGACACTCTTTTATTTTCCCTTGTTCTAAGGGTTTCTTCATGATGATTTACATATTGATGAAGCATAGACAATTAGTGCTCTAGAAGGGACCTTGGTCCTAGGACAAAGTTTATCTTTGATTAAAATTTTAGGTATCTTAGAACTTCAAATTTCTCACTAGAACTTTCTCAGAAATTTGGGTTTGGGTTTGGCTCCCAAATCATCCACTACATTTTTGAGTTTCTTCTAGCTTTACTTCCATAGGAATTCTATCATTGGAAAGTTCACCATGATTTTAGAAAAATCAAGTTTTAGTTTACTTTCACCTTTTCTTAGATCCTCATGGAGATGGGACTCTCTAAATAATTACTGGCAGAAATAGGACTCAAGGTAGGCAACAAAATTTGGAGGCAACAAATGGACTATGAAGGAATAGTGTTTAGGTGCAGACTATGCTATACAGCAAGGCATTTGGTGGAAGCTACACGTTCAAAATTTTCAATGCTAGCCAAAAAAGATTCATTCAAAGAAGCCAACTACGTGGTGCAATGGAGTTGATCCATGACACCAACACATCTTTCCTGATGAAAGTGAAGATCCTAAGAGCGATGTGCTTTTGGATCTTGGGAATAAGGTGCTTTAATAGCCTAAAAATTCTATTAGGATCCTAGTATCTCCAATTTGTAGTTCAACCCATCTAGAGATAGAGGTTGTTTCTCTCAAGACTCTAATGTGAATTGTTCAAAATGAAGAATATATCGGGGGTCTCCCTCACTTAGCTAGATTTTACAGAGAAAAGGCAGGTTGATAGTGGTTGCTAACTAGAATTAGAAACCTAGTATGTTGCAATTTTTTTGGATGAAGAAACGATGATGCAAAGTGCTAGAGTCAAACTCTTGACCTAGGTGGAGATAGTAAAGGATTGTAACCATTTGACTTTGTAACAAAAAAATGGAGAATCTCCTCTTTTAGGGGATCTAAATGTGATTTTTGTGCATGAGAGTGATTATTACAGTTTAGATAATTTGACAACAATTAATAGTAAAAAGAAACCTTCCCTCAAAAGGGTTAAGGATCAATGTAAGAGGGTCATGCATTGCCATGACTAGAAGGATTAGTAGGGTTGTTGGGTTAAGGGTTGTTGAGTTTATTTGACCAATAGGTTTTATATAATCTTTCTCAAATGTTCAAGCTTAGAAAATGTATGTTTATGATATTAATAGGTTTATATATATATATATATATATATATATATATATATATATATATATATATATATATATATATATGAAAAAGGCTCCATATCCCTCAATTTATAAATCAAAAAATACAATTAAAATATATTTAAAAAATCTTATATGTTAAATTAAATTAATGTCTCGTTTAATTGTGAGCTAAAAATCATT
Organism: Cunninghamia lanceolata; assembly: GCA_027924645.1. Lineage (NCBI taxonomy): Eukaryota > Viridiplantae > Streptophyta > Pinopsida > Cupressales > Cupressaceae > Cunninghamia > Cunninghamia lanceolata. The sequence continues at coordinate 3,003,015 of BSBN01000378.1, read as the reverse complement.
GAAAATATTCCAATGGAAGGGGTTGTTTAGTTCTCCCTAGAGCATTTTGGTTTCAAACCTCCTTGATTCAACCAGTCTTTTAATGTTCTTGGGTAGTATGTCCTATATTTATTATTTTCAACTCCATTGGTTGTGGTACTAATGGTTTGCTGTTGTTTTGCAGCATTAAAACTGTTTAATCCTTTTTGTTGCTTTATGTTATTGATTGGACTTCATGGATTTATAAATTTTATTATATAAAAAATAATTAAGACCCCCTTCATTTACCCATATAAAAAAAAATTGTCATATCATATAACTTTTTCTTCCACTAACTTATTTCAGAAAACAAAAAACAAAAACTCTTTGATCTTCCTAAAAATTATCCTTCCTTTAACCCTTTTTCTTCCACTTAACTTATTTCAGGAAACAAGAAACTCTTTGGCCTTTCTAATGATTGTCCTTTATCTAAACCTTTTCTCAATAAATAATGGGTGTAGAATATATGCTTGCTATGGGAGATCTCGGTAGGGACAATGGGATTGGTGCGATGTCTTTTCCAGCACAGATCATTCACAAATGTGCATACGGATATAAAGAGATTCTACTTTGCAAACAAAAGTGGACATCATGGGTACCCTTGTTATTTTATATTTTTGAATGTTTGTAAGTAATGCTTGGCCCATAGGTGAATGGAAACCCTTTATCGATTGTTCTTAAATTTCAGTTAGATCTAGTTTATTTGAACCCTGCAATTTCTTGTTAAAGCATGGAACGCCATAACGGAGATCAACTTGAAGACCAGCATGGAGATGGTAAAACTTCTAAAGAGTTTTTTATTTTCTTAATATTAGGATCTATGGAAACAAGTTTGTTAAAATATAATTTACATATTTTTCTGTGTAAACTCTAGATTTGTTATGATAACCATAAATCTCTTTTTTTCAGATATATATCAATCAGGTGACTTGACTCTTGGAATTCAAGACACCCAACACAAGAGCAATAGTTCTGAAAGGCTATTATCACCCTTGAAAAAAGGCTCACATCATTGGGTGTTTGTGTCATTAAGTATTGTTGCTCTGGTTGGAGGGCAGTGCAGTGCTACTCTTCTAACCAGATTCTACTTTGAGAAAGGTGGAAGTAGCAGGTGGCTCATCACACTCATTCCAAATGGTGGATGGCCTATACTCATTCTTCCCCTTGCTTATGCTAAGAAACAGCAACCATCTTCAGCCAATTCTCTTAAACCCAAAATGTTTCTTATATACATAGGTTTAGGCCTACTGTTAACAGCAGATAATTTTCTATATACATGGGGCATATCCTTTCTCCCTGTTTCTACATTTTCCATTTTGTGTTCTACACAATTGGCTTTCAATGCAATTTTTGCTTATCTAGTTGTTGGACAGAAAATTGGGCCCTATGTTCTCAATTCATTGGTTTTGCTCACCTTCACTGCTGCTCTACTGGGCCTCAGTCATTCTAGTGACAATTCAAAGGAGAAAATAAGCTCATCTTATTTTATATTGGGATATGTATATACAATCTCAGCTTCTGTAATGATTGGCCTGATTCTTCCTTTGATGCAGCTTGTGTTCAGTAAGGTTCTGGGCGAGGACAGCTTAGCAGCTGTATTAGAAATGCAGATTTATACATCTATAGTGGCGACTGCGGTGTGTATGGTAGGATCATACTTGAATGGGGAGCTGAAAAAGATCAGCGAGGAGGCCAATACTTTTAAAGCAGGAAAATTAGTTTATTGTATGACTTTGTTATGGACTGCAATAGGTTGGCAGATTCACTCTGTGGGTTTAGTTGGTTTGATCTCCCTTGTATCCTCCTTGTTCTCTAATGTTATCAGTACCGTAGCATTGCCTGTAGTCCCAATATTGGCAGTTGCTTTTTTCAATGACAAAATGGAGGCTTTAAAGATTATGGCACTGCTGTTAGGAATGTGGGGTTTTGTGTCATATGCATTTGGTGAATATATGGATTCGAAGGTTACCAAGGTAGATCATGAAAGACAATCAGAAGTATAAAACAAGAAGCTGGTATGATGTCTGAATTAGACCATGTATAACTGTAAGAGATTTTAGGCTTCCTTAAAAATCTGACAAGAAGTGTAAACCCAACTTTTGAGGTTATACTTCTTGACTATCATCATCACATATGACAGTTTTTCTTCTTAGTTAGATATGACTGTCAAAAGTATGGTTAATAGGATACTCCTCCTTTTAGCATTGCTTTAGCTGTTTAGTGCTTTTTGGGCTTGGCCTTTTATTTTGGACTTAGTCCAGTTGGCTTTGTGGGTGTGCCCTTTTACCACTGTATTTTTTTTTTTTTGAGAATATTGTACTATTATTTCTTTAATATAAAGTTAAATAGGAAATACTCCTTAAAAAAATATGGTTAAAAGATAAATTTTTCTATTTTAAAATAATATTCTTCTTTCTCACTTTATGAATGTGCCTTCTGCTATTCTCAATAAAATGAACTCAATTTTACCCTTAGTTAGGGTTTTTCCTAACCTAGAGGTTGTGTATGGGGTTAAGAAAGATCTTTTCCATTTATCATATTTAGAGTAAAAAATAATACTGCCATTTGTATGTATTGAACTTCATGACATACTCTTGTAAACTATATGTAATGGTAAAATTTGTATATCCATGTCAATTATATATAGTTTGGTGTTTATTTTGACGAAAATTTAATGTAATTATATATCAACAAGTAGTACATTCTTGTATAAAATTGATCGCATTCTTCTAAATTGTCATTCATTTTCATTTATGCATTCTTTTATAGTTGACCCTATTTTATCCATATCCACACATATTTCCACATATATGACATTCATTATTTCCACTATCATCTCCCTATACAAACATTCATTCTCTACCTACACATTGTCATTTTCATTCCTAGGTCAATCCTACAGGCTCAGAATTGATCCCATACCTATGGATTTGACATATAAATTTTTAATATTTGAATTCAAATTTTGGCTCATTCTCACCCATTTCTTTTCCACCATGAGCCGACTTGGTACATGTTTGGTGTGATTTAATACTATGTACTTGTATTTAAATATATTCAATGTGTATTCATTTATCATCCATAGACATTTGATCTTTCTTTGATCAATCACTCGTAAAGCATGCTAGGAACATTTCAAGTGGTATACTACAAGGAATCAAAATTTGCATAATCATACTAAAGCATCTACATGTTTGAATATTGTTCTCCTCAATCATTTCAATGACCATAAATGCTAGTTCTATCAAGGGGTGGCCCAGGAGAACATGATCCTTGCAATCAAACAATCTCCCATAGGTGTTTTAAAAGATCATTAGTCCTTGTCAATTAGAGAAGAGTGGTGAATCAAGAAAATCAAAAGGCAAGCACACACAATCAACTAGATCAATTCCATGGATGACAGGATAGATTTGTGCTTGTAGAAATGACCCAAATCCATATGTTTAATTTGCCACAGAGTTGACTGAATATTATGATTCAAAAATGAAGCACAAATAGCTCAATTATTCATTTATAGTACCAAGACAAACATATCCCAAAAAGATAGGAGATTCATGTATCATCATTATACTTAGACCTAAGTACCGTATCCCTTGATTTTACTTTCATAGATTAACATTTAATGCTTCAACTATCACTCTTGCAACTCTTGATTTATAATGTAGTCATAGATAGAGAATCCAATGAAGGATTGTCTAACCATGTAGTGAACACTCAAAACACACAACACTCACATCAAAACTCAATGAAATAGTAAGATGATCTTTATTGAATTCAAAGTATAAATAATTACAATCTTCTGCAATGGGCTTCCTACATGCTAGGTCATAGCCATTTGATTACTAGTATGGAAATTAGTACATTCAAATGAAACTCAAAGCATTTTGTGACATTTCTATCCTCATCTTCGAATTCCATCCTGGATAAAGATCCTGGACCTTTATCCTTATGTTTACACTCAAACATCCAACTCTCTACTAAATTATTCATAACTCTCCTTGATGATTCCAAATGATTGTGAGTGATATATATATATATATATATATATATATATATATATATATATATATATATATATATATATATATATATATATATATATATATATATATTGATCCTCCAAAAATAACCTACATCTGCTTCAAGGTGGCACAAAGTTTAATGCTTCATGAAATGTGTAGTCAGTTAGTGAAAACAAGTTATTTGATTAAAGCGGTGATAATAGAAAGGGGAATTCATGTGATGCTCAACTTTCATCCTTCTAAGTCCAATAAATTTTCACATATACACCTTTGTTGGCACAAACTCTAAATAATCTGGTGCAAGTTGGAAATTTTTTAACTGTGGAAGTTTATCAGCTTGATATATTTCACAAACCAAATTACACCATTTTGTTGATCCAATTCTCTTGAAATGTGGATATGACATTCATTCATCATTGTACAACATAATCCCAAAACCATGAAACCAAAACTCAAATTATGATAAAATATGATGGCAACTTCTACAACCTACTGGTAAATAAAAACTTGCAAACAAATAAATAAAGTAAAATCAAAAAATTTGGTTGATGCAAGATTGCTCTTATTCCAAGGGATGCTCCTGCATCAAAAACCTAGGGTTAATTGAAAAGTGAGTCCCTCACCTTCCAATGACTAGAGGGAAACTGAGATGATCTACCTCATCCATGGAAATCCAACTTGAGTCTTCTTTTGACCCTCCTCTTCATTTCACCAAATATTTCTCATATTGTCTATTTTTGGTGCTTCTCCCATTTTTGCAAACAAACAGATAAAGTGAAATAAAAAAAATTGGTTGATGCAAGATTGCTCTTGTTCCAAGGGATGATCCTGCATCAGAAACCTAGGGTTAATTGAAAACTGAGTCCCTCACCTTCCAATGACTAGAGGTAAACTGAGACAATCTACCTCATCCATGGAAATCCAACTTGAGTCTTCTTTTGACCCTCCAAGCTGCATTTCACCAAATATTCCTCATATTGTCTATTTTTGGTGCTTCCCCCAATTCTTCTATTCAATATCTCTTTGATCTTTTCTTTTAGCTATGTCGGTATGGGGTTTTACCTTTGTTCTTCTATATTGCTTCCCATTGAGTCCCCCTCATGATACCGGTATAGGTCTCAAATGTTGAAAACTAGAGATATGACTAATCCTTTTGATAGTTCCACCCCATATGCATCTCTCAAATCAAATCTTCTTACAATTCTATAACTTCTTAATTTTCAACTTATTGTATGTTCCAAATAGAAATATTTCCTTTCTGAGGTACACCATTAATTCATCTCCCACCACAAAATCTTTGTGTCTTCTTGTTTTGTCAACTTGTTGCTTGTATCTATCATTCATTGTCTCTAGGTGACTTCTTACCTCTGCATGCACCTTCTTCATATGTTATGTGAGTTCTTGTATCTATGTAATCCTTTTGTCTTCCTTACTAATGTCTCTCAACTATAATGCATTCCTTGGATTACTACCACTTATAATATGAAATGGTGTTTTGTAGTACTTCTATTCACTAAATTGTTATATGCAAACTTTTCCTGAGATAGAACCATGTACCAATTTCCTACCTTCTCTCCAACCAAGCATCTAAGTAAGTTTGCCAAGCTCCTATTCACAACTTCGATTTTCCCATTAGTCTAAGGGTATTATGCTAAACTGGACTTTAAATATATCTTCATCTTTTGCAACAAGGTCCTCCAAAAGCATGACACAAACTTAGTATCCCTATCTAAAACTATGCTCCTTGGTAAACCATGCAATCTTACAACCTCTCTAAGAAATAGATCATCTATGTGTATTGCATCATTACTCTTCTTATATGGGATAAAATGTGCCATCTCAAAAAAAATATCCACCAATACTAGTATTCAATCATTCCCTCTTTGTGTCCTTGGCAATCCCAATACAAAATTCATAGTTATGTCCACCCAAGTTGATGCGGGTGCATCTCTAGGCATCATAAAAATGTGGTATCATGTCTAAGGAAATGGAATTTGTGGTTTAATTTGATAGTGTATGTATGTGTAAGTTTGTGGTGGTAAAAGTTAATGCATTTCATCGCATTAAGGAATTGGCTTCTATAGTTATGGTGGTAGTTATGTATGTGGTTTTTTAATCTTCTATTAAAGATCAAGGTTGATTGGATTGTTAGCTACCGTTACACCAAAAGATCGACCTATTAATGCCCGATACAACCACTTGACTTAACAAGCACGGGAGGTGGTTAAGCCCTTGTCACAAACCACCACAACACAACACTGAACAAGGAGACCAAGGGTCACACCTTGCAACAACCCCCCCAGCGCAAGCATGGGGTTTGAACCCATGACCTCGGCTCTAATACCAATTGTTAGCTGTCGTTGCACCAAAAGATCGACCTATTAATGCCTGATACAACCACTTGACTTAACAAGCATGAGAGGCAGTTAAGCCCTTGTCACAAACCACCACAGCACAACACTGAACAAGGAGACCAAGGGTCACACCTTGCACCATAGATAAGTAGGGGTTGATAATTTGGTTTGTAGAGTGATTATGGGTTGATAGTGTATGTTCAATTAGAACTATTTCTATTTGTGGAGGGTTTATTTTGGGTTTTTACCAAATATGAACATTTGAGAGGGATGTAGTAAGCATTGTGAAGGTATGTGGTGTATCACATGGAGATTCTCCACCATTGGACCCTTGTAATTTGTAAGTTTGTTATAGTTAGTGGGACATGTTTTGTGTGGTTTCGAGATTTGTACCAACTAGAGACCAATGTGAAACATGTGAGGATCTTTAGAATGATATAAATAAGAGGTTTTGAACTGATAGAAAGAAAGGTTAAGAAAACTAGGATGGAGTAGAGGAGTAGAAGGTAAATTCAACAATGAGAGAATGGGATCTGAGTGGTAAAGTGCGGTAACTAGTTGTGGATGAGAAAATGACAAGGTAAATAATGGAATATAATGCAATACTCAATACCTTCACCTTCAATCACCCCTTCACACTTGATAGAACAGAGTAGACTGCACCTTAGCTCTACTAGCTTTGCTCTTTTGATATATAATGCATGTGGACTGCTCACAAAACCAACATAACCCAGTTATGGAAATGACAATAATGAAGGCAAATGGTAATGATAAGGATTTCAACATGTACTTGCATATGGCTCATGTGTTGTGATAATTGTGTAAGAGGCTCAATTTATAGGGTGTTGAGTGATAGGATGGATGGTTATGATTAAGAGATGAAATAGATGGATGAGATTAGATGAGAGGATTATAGGACATGGATAAGGATTTCTATAGCATTCTTTTATGTGAATGGTTGAGATTAAAAGATGTATGATAATGGATGATTGAGATGAAAAGTTAATTTAATTCTGGATCAATTATTTAATAATTGTGGCAAGTCATAAGGATGAGGACATGTGAAAGGGCAAACTAATTAAATAATAAAACTATTTAGTTAATTTATGGAGACAAAGTTGTTAGAAAATAATAAATTAATTAAATAAATAGAATTTATCAATTAATTTAAGAGGAAATGATAAATTAACTAAATAAATGAAATTTATTTATTTAATATGGGAAAATGGATTAATGAAAGAAGGATAAATTAATTAAATAATAAAATTACGTAATTAATTTAGAAGACATGTTAGGATGAAAGGTGGTGTTAGGACTATATCAAAAATGATGATGGCCACATGATCAATTTTAGGTGTCAACATTTTGCCCCTCTTTGATACGGTGTCCCTATCAAGGTGGTGTCATGTCAAAAATAAAAAATATGCCCCAGTCAGTGATGAAAAAGGGAATAATGGATGATGGATGCCCCCTCAAGAGTTTAGTCAAAAATTAAAAAAAATCAGGTAAAATCTTGAAGGAAGTGTGGAAGAGTGAAAACGTGACATGGAGATGGAAAAAGGTGGATAGGATGAAAAAGAAGAAGAAATGGTGGTTTGGGGGTGAAAAGGGGAGGCCAAGGATAAAAAAATCTAGGTCAAGGAGGAAAATTAGGGTTTGGGGTGCCTACAAATAGTGGCAAGGGGGGCCATTTCTCCTCATTTGCAATCACAAGCTTAGAAGAAAAAGAGATAAGAAGAGAAAAACTATGGTGAATATTGTGTCTATTCCTCGACATAAGCATCATAACGAGAGAGTTAGGAGCTTCTAGAGACCTATAGGAGCTGGTGGACCAATATGTGACTAAACCTAGGGTCTTTTGGGTAGGTTAGGGGGTGGGTTAGGTGTCATAAGTGCTAGGCAAAGGGAGAAAAGATGTGGGTTTGGATTTATAAAGGTGTGCCTATATCATCGGGTGGCGCTCTTGCATAGAAAAGTGGCACGCCTGTGTCAAATCCTTGCCCATGGGAAGGAAAGTGCTCATGCATGGCCATGTTCATCTTTGGTAATTATGATGATTATGGATAAGATTGTATGGATATGATTTAGTAATGTGATTGTCATGGATATAATGTTATGGATATGTAGATTGTAATAACTATGTGATGTATATATGGATAAATGATTAAAAATGCAATGGTTTATGTATATGGATATCAAATGTGATGAGTATGGATTTATTATAATGATGTAGATGTACATGCAAATGATATGATTATGGATTATGGTTGACATTTATTTGTGATTGATAAGATGATGGAGCAATATGAAGATGTACTATATATATATATATATATATATATATATATATATATATATATATATATATATATATATATATATATATATATATATATATATATATATATATATAAATGCAATGGTTTATGTATATGGATATCAAATGTGATGAGTATGGATTTATTATAATGATGTAGATGTACATGCAAATGATATGATTATGGATTATGGATGACATTTATTTGTGATTGACAAGATGATGGAGCAATATGAAGATGTACTATATATATATATATATATATGGTTTGGTCATGATACTACGTAGAATGTAGATAATCTAGCTAAAAGGAGAATGAAATGTTAGGGTGGATGTTAGGATGAATGTTAAGATGAATATTAGGAGTGTGATGAATAGATGAACATGGATTGATATGGATATGATAGGAGATAGGTGAGTGAAAAAGAATGCTCTAGAATAGGATAGGAAAATGGATGGGCTATGAATGTAGGTAATGGATAAAAAAGGGTATGGTTATGCTAGTATAATGTGGAGAGCAGTCCTAATTTTTAATATAACAAGAGGATATTATGCACCAAGGTATAAGGAACTAATGTGGCTTTGTATCTGTTGCATGGAATTGACACTGCAAACAAAAAGGGTGTCCTTATACATGCCCAACATAATACAACCTTGTCTAGACGTGTGAGGAAGGAAACTTAGAGCATTAAAGTCCAAGTGCACAAATAGACACGCAAAATACTATGTCCCATTCCTGCTAGTGACAACACACCAAGATATGAATGGATCTAGGTGGTCTTGAAAAAGCATGAGAAGGAGATAGAAAAGATAAAAATCAAAATAAAAGACCAAATGATGACACAAGTCACAACCATTATATATCTTTCCAAGGATTTGGATGATGTTTGGATAGGTGCTTGTTATGGGAATGATATATCCCTAGATAAGGCTTGATGATGATGTTTGATATTGAATGATGTGACAATAGATAATGTGATTGAATATTGTTTTAAAATATGAACTAATTCTTGTGATTTGTGTTAATGCATGAGGTATTGCATGATTGTTGTTTTGTTTGAATGTCAAGTGTTTTATTATGGAATGGATAAATAGTGAGAATGTGGCATTTACTATGGATATGGTGTGGAAATTATTTATTATGGGATTCATGAGACTTAAGTTGAAGACTTACTCTCCAATGTCTTATGGAAACTGGGAGAACGATCCAAACCAAAAATAGGTGTAGGGAATATGCCCCCAAGTGATATGAAAGAAAAGGATTTTATTATGGTATGCAATGATAGGTTATTGTGATAGGTATTTTGAATGGATAACTTATTATGGTATGATAGGAATTGACACTAAGTGACAACTTCAAGCCATGAATGGATGATGATATGGTAGATGGATGAAAAATGGATGAATGAGTGGAAAGTGGAAGTCAAAGTGGCTATCTAGTAGATAGTAAATGAAAGGCTACTACACATGGCACCTTTAAATAGGTTTTCACTATGGTACTTATCTAGGGCACCACCAAAGTGATTTTGACCATAGGATGGATTATTTCTCTTTACTATTTTTTTTACAATTTGAATACTCTATGGATTAGGCATAGAACCTCTTGAGGTGAATGATGTTGATGGGCTCCTCAAGGGGTTGTCCTTCATGTGTAGAAGTTTGTTAGACCCTAGAACTATAATGACTTGTAATGATAAAAGGTCCTAACCAATTTGGCTCAAATTTCCCTTTTCTATCTCAATCTTGAAGATTCTTTTGATTTTATTTAAGTTAAAGATCACCAAATTCAAATCTACAAACTTTGAGTTTTGTGTTGTAGCTACGATGAAGGTGATTTTGATAATCTTTAAGATAATTATGAGCATTGAGATATCTTTCATCTAGCAATTCCAATTCTTGTAATTGTGATACTATGTAGTCGTCCTCATCAATAAGATGTTGCAATGATACCCTTAAAGAGGGGAGCTCAACCTCGATTGGTAAAATAGCTTTTGATCCAAACAAAAGGGAATTTGGAGTGGCTCTTGTAGGGGTATGGATGCTAGTGCAATATGCCCACAAAGCAGGATTAAGTTGTAAGTGCCAATCATGACCAACCTCATTAATTGTTTTCTTCGAACTTTTAAGGATAGTTTTGTTTGAAGCCTCATCTTGACCATTGCTTTGGGGATAATATGGAGTCAAAAAGTGGTGTTGGATGTTGAATTGATGGAAAAGGTGATGAACATCTTGATTTTTGAAGGGATTACCATTGTCAGTAATAATGGCTTGGGGTATACCATATCGATAGATAATGTAATGAAGGATAAACTTGGAAACTTTTTTACTAGTAATGTAGGTAAGATAGATGGCTTCAACCTACTTCGTAAAATAATCCACGGTGGTGATAATGAATTTATGACCATTAGATGAGGGTGGATGAATTTTACCAATGCGATCAAGTGCCCATTGCGAAAAGGGCTATGGAGTAGTAATTGGTTACAATTCTTGTGCAGGCGGATGAATCAAATCACTGTGTAGTTGGAAAGAAAGACACTTTGATAAATTGTTATGCATCTTGTTCCATTTTCAGCCAATAATATCATGTTCTCAAAATCTTTTTAACTAAGGTTGGACCACTAGAGTGTGCACCACAAATACCCTCATGCACCTCTCGTAAAGTAGTTTGGGCATCTTCTGTGTTAAGACATCTAAGGATAATTTCATCGAGTGTCCTTCAATAAAGTGTATCTCCAAGAAGGGTATAATGAAATGAATGACAAATAAAGGTTTGATATTGGGTATGTGAAAGATTGAGTGGTAACATGTTATCATGGAGATAGGTATAGACCTCATTGTACCAAGATGTATTAGGACCAACAAGTTCACAAAAAATCTCAGATTCTAGAATGTCAAAAGCAGGAATAAAAAATTACTCAACCAAGAATTTAGATTGTAGACTATTTGAAGAAACATCAACTAATGAACCAATGGTTTCCATTGCATTGTCAACTTTATTATTTATCCTTAGAATTTTCTCAAATCAGATCCATAAAAATGAATGCTTGAAGATGGCGACCAATTTCTTATATGGGAGAAGCTTGTCATCTTTTGTTTGATATTCATCATTGACTTGGCATATGACAAGGTCAGAATCACCATAAACTTGAAGTTATTTTATATTCCATTGGATAGCCATTCTTAAGACTTTGATGAGTGCTTCATATTCTTCAATGTTGTTTGTACAATGGAATACAATGCTATAGGCTTTTGGTATGAAGTCCCCTTGTGGTGTAACAAAGAGAATCCCAGCTCCAAAAGCATGTTGTGTGAAAGATCCATCAAAGTATAATTGCCAATTTGTAGGAAGTTCAATGACAAAGACCAATTCATTAGGAAATTTTGAGATTAGTGGATGGTCTACTTCAAGTGGCACTTCTGCCAATTGACCAGCAATTACTTGTCATTTTATATCTTTTCTATCCACATATTTGATATTAAATTCACTTAAAACTAGGATTCATTTTACCATTCATCATGTTAGAGTAGCCTTAGATAGGAGATACTTTACTGGGTCAATTTTTGAAATGAGCTTAGTTTGGTGATTAAGCATATAATGTCAATGTTTTTGTGAAGCAAAGACAACAACAAGGCATGCCTTCTCTATTGGAGTGTAATTCATCTCATAGCTCACTAGAGTACGATTGATGTAGTAAATGGCTCTTTCTTTTCTAGTGTAATCATGTTGTGCTAACAATGCTCCTATTGCTATTGACATGGTTGATATGTATAAGAGGAGTGGTTTTCCTTGAACATGTGGTACAAAACTTGTGGAGATGCAAGATATTCTTTCAATTTGTCAAATGCTTGTTGGCACTATTCATCCTAATGAAATGCTATGTTTTTACTTAATAGATGTTCAAAAGGATGACACTTATCAGCCCAAGTTGTACTATGAATATTTTAATGACTTGTAATTTCCCTTGAAGGTGTCATAATTGCTTTAGATTTTGTGGTGGTGACATGTCAACTATAGATTTCACTTTAGTAGGATCCACTTCAATGCCTCATTGAGAAACAATGTAGCCTAAAAGTTTTCCAGATGTGACACCAAAGACACACTTCTTCAGATTAAGGCATATTTTGTATTCCTCTAGTCGGTCAAAGACATTTGCAAGGATATATAAATGACCTCTTATTTTTGACTTACCAAGGATGTCATCAATATAATCTTCCATGGTTTTATGAAGCATATCATGAAAAATTACAATCATCACTCATTTATAGGTTGCTCTTGCATTCTTAAGACCAAAAGGCATGACTTTCCAACAATAAACTCCCTAGGCACATATAAATGTAGTCTTGTGTTGATCCTTTTCAAAAAATTTGATTTGATTATATCTTGGAAATCCAGCCATTAAGGATAACATTTCATGTCCAGCTATTAGGTTGACTATGATATCAATGTTTGGCAATGCAAAATCATCTTTAGGACATGCTTTATTCAAATATCTAAAGTTTGTACAAATTCAGATGTCCCCAGTAACTTTGGAAACTGGAACTATGTTTGATACCCATTCTAGATAATCTATAGGTTTGATGAAGCCAACTACTAGTAAATTTTCTAATTCTATTTTTACTAAGAGAGAAATGTTTGGATGTATTTTTCTTATCTTTTGTTTGACCGACTTTGCACTAGGATATACTATCAAATGATGTACCATCAATGAAGGATCTAAACCAAGCATGTTTGCATAGGACTAGACAAAGTTCTTCGGTCTTTCCTTGAAGAAGGTGATAAATTCTCCTATTTGAAATTCTAAGTGTGATGCTGCTACAAATGTAATCCTAGGTTCCTCAGGTGTTCCCAAATTTATTTCTTGTGTCTCTTCAACAAGGATAGGTAATCTCTCTTGATATACCTTGACTTTAGGGAGTTTAAATTCCTCATCCTTAGGCACCTCAGGGATGTTTTCACCTTTGGATACGTCCTTTATTTTTACTTTTTTATCATTTGAAAGTGCCACAAAGTGGTTTTCACTAGGGGATGTGACTTTTATATTTTCAATTTTGTGACTAAGGAATTTGACCATCTCTCCAAAGTAGGCATTAGTGTTAAGCTCTATAGTATAGCCAATCTTATGGTCTCCAAATGGTATTCTTGATATAAGTCCCAGGGATTTAGTGATAGCCTCGTCAATTTGAAAGACATCTAAAATGGGAGGCCCTTGTTGATCCCATTCAATGAGTTGGGGGTAGACAAGTGGAAGGACATGAGATGATGATGATTATGTAAATGAAATGGTAAGGGTATGAATGGAAGAGTCATGGAAAATCTTGGTGATACATTTGAGGGAATCGTTGTGGGTATCCTCATTAGTGCACTCAACTACATGAAATGATTTAGCTATCTCACTTAAGATAAATTCGAGCTCTGGAGATTCATGTTCTAGTGATCCAAACCCTAGTCCCAAGTGTCTATGTCAAGGTGTAGCTTTGATAGGCTCAATAGTTCCTTGCTCATGTAGACCAAGACCACCTTGTCCTCTATAGCCCATTTTTTTTGCCATATGAAAACCCCTAGGATATTTCTCAAGAGGTAAGTTGTCTTGTTCTTCTTCATCTTTATAGAGCCATTCTAAAATGTCCACATCAATGATTTCTTTATCTAATACACCCCAATGGTAAATTTTGGTTGGTTTATAATTTATGGTGATAGTTGAAATAGAGCCAGCAGGGTGAGGTTTTCCAAATCTTTTGGGCGAGAGTGGGAGTTGACCCACAAAAATGCTCCTTGTAAAGTATATTATCCCAATCATTTGTCAATAATCTTAGCCTTGATCTTGGAACATGTAGTGGATGACTTGGATGAGGAAGCAATTGTGAATGGATCAATGTAGGATGGAGATGGTTTATCCATGTCATTGGTAGGGCAATAATTGGATTTACGATATGGACCTTCCAATAGGTGACAATATTGGAAGGGTTGTTGGTTGGCAATACTATAATTTCTTGGTCATTGTATGGCAATTTTATGCATTGATGATAGGTGGAAGGGACATCCTTCATGACATGAATCCATGGGCATCCTAGGAGGATGTTGTATGGCAAATCAAGGTCTAGGACTTGACAACTGGTTTCCATAAGTGCAGGACCTGCTAGAATTGGTAACTTAATGATCCCTTCAGATTGTCTCTCAACTTTATCATAGGCTTTGATTGTAATCTAATATATTGTATCAATAACCTCAGTGGAGTACCCCAATTGTTTTAATAATCTCAAAGTACATAGGTTTAATCTCAATTCACCGTCTACAAGGACCCTTTTGACTTTGTGTTTATGGATGACAACTTCTAGATGGAGGGGTTCGTTATGGAATGAATCAATGGTAGTCATGTCTTTCTTGGTATAAACTAAGTAGTGATTGGAAGTAATGTGTCCCACCATGGATTGGAATTGTTTGACATTAATGTCATTAGGGACATGAGAATCTATCAAGGCCTTGTCTAAAATCTCCTTATGAATAGGGGATGTGCGAAGTAGTTCTAGGATGGAGATTTGTGTAGGCATTTTCCCTAAATGGTCAAGGATATTATATTTGGAAGATGGTGTGGATGAAGATGGCATGGATGAAGATGGTGCTTCTTGAATGGTAATGCAACTACAATGAGTAAAAATGACACAATTAGGATTATTGGATCTAATGGTTACAGTGTCTACTTGTGAAGGACAAGCTTCAATATGATGCACAATAGAGTCATATGAAGTGGAGGAATTGGCTTTGTTGGTTTTATTATTAGGATTTTTTTTAGAGGGATTACCTTGACCATGGGTACAAAATGGATTTTGGTACACTTCCAATTTCTCCTTTGACAATTTTAGAGGAGGTTCATCTATAATAATATCTCCTTGATCTACAAGATCTTGGATATAATTCTTAAGTCTCATGCAACTAGATGTTTTATGACCTTTGACCCTATGGTATTCACAATATTCGTTGTCATTGTACCAATGGGGTTTAATTGAATTTTCCTCATAAGTTTTGATTTTAGGAAGCTTGATGAGGTTTACTTGTAAGATTTTTTCAAAAACAGATTCAATAGGTTCTCCCAAGTTTGAAAATCTATGTCTAGGTCTTAGTGCTTGTAAAGGATTGCCCTTGGGAATGGTAACATTTGTGTTTTATGATGAACTAAGTGTTAGCCAAGGATTTTGGAGGTTTTGCACAAGCTTGGAATCTGTTACACCGTCATTGACGATACTCTTGTTTTTACCCCAAAAGCATGGTTTCTCATTGGATTGTGTAGTGTAGAAAATTGATACCTCTTACAATTTCACACTAGGTTTGGCACCCGTTTTAGCTTGTATGATCATCTTTGCTTAATATATGGACATTTCAGTACTTTTCTGTGATACAAGGCTGTCCTCTGGCATATGAAATTTGAAGAGCCCAAATCAAAGATGAGTTTTAGGTAGCAATCATCTAAAGATGCCTTTTTACTTCCGTTTTTCCCATCTTTTCACGTTTCTTGTCCTAGTAATTACACTATAGGAAGTAAGAAGTCTTGTTTTAATTATGCTAATAAGACATGAAATGCTAAAGATTATTGCTATGATGAAAAGACTTATGTTGCAGTGAAACTGATGAAATTATGAAGAATTATCTCTTTTTGGTTTCCCAGGTATCTATTGCACAGGCGGGAGGCAGTTTTGAGGAACTTTGGAGGTAATCCTAATTATCTCCAGAGCTAGGCATGAAGGGCACCGCACGATACTCCAACATTTTCCATCTTGTTGGAGGATCTTTGGAGTGATGTAGTAGAGCAGAGAAGATGGTGATCTCCTGACCTATGTCTTAGCAGGTTTTGTAAGCATCTCCAGAGCTGCTGGCAACAACACAAAGTCTCCAAAGCTACACAGAGTCTCTGGTGCCATTGATTACCAGGATCTCTAGGGCCTCTATAGAGCTATGGAGTCTGCTTATTCAGGCCTGAGTGTCCTAGGAGATGACTCCAATTGTCCATGGGGACATAATACACTTTCATTTTTTTTTGCATGAGATCATAGGATTCCTTATATTCTGCTATTTTAGGAAATCAAGTTCCTTTTTATCAGGGCCTTACAACCTATTATTATTATAAGTTAAACTCTAGATTTAGTGGTACCTTCAATATCTCTAAATTCCTTTTTAAGACTTTGCATGATTATACTCTAGATAGACAGTTGCATGTTTTAGTTTTAAGAATAAGAGATTGTTTATATCTCAAGTTGAACTATTTGGTAAAGTAATTAACTCTAATAGTATTTGTAGACACCTAAAAATGTCTTTATCATCAAATCGATTCCTGACATTCCTAAACATACCAATTTCCCTTTTAATGAATTAATTAAATTTGTATTTAATTAGTTATCCCTTCATCACTTAATTTCTCACCATTCTATCCCCAACAATTGGATTAATTTTATTAATTCAATAGTTCAACTTTAGCCAATTGATTAAATAAATATGTAATATTTATTTGGTTATTTCCCCCCTCCTCATTAAATCCAATTAATTAGTAAATCATGTTTAACTAATTAATTCAACCTATTAATTAACCTATCCACCCTAGGTAACTAAATAGTCATTATTTAATTGCCTACCCTAGCCTATCTCATCCTAGCTTTAGGATTAATTAAATAAAAACTTATTTAATTAATCTTCACCTCCCATTAACTCATTCCCTATTTTTTTCCAGCCATATTAATTAGGCTAATCACCCTAATTAAAGTGGTCAAACCTAGCTTAACACCCTTCCCCATATCCTCCAAATAAAAATTGAAATATATCCCACATAAATCATTTTTTTATAAAAATGTGTCCAACATCACATTCAATACCTCTTACACCCCTTACACATACCATACCTCATTTATATCCACTCTTCCCCAAATGAATTTTTAATTCATTTTACCCTTCCCCATGTGAATTTTTAATTCACAAATAATCCATCTCACCCAACCTCATTAACTCCACCCCTTTCCCAAGATGAATTTAAAATTCATCTTTATTCCTAGCTCTCCATCCTCCAAGATGAAATCTAGGCCCTCCACATCATCTTCATCCTCCACCATTGATCTCCCAAATCAATCTCAACCCTTGGATCAAAATCTCTCCAAAATACAACATCTTCCAACCCATTTATCCATCCAATTTAAAAGTAATGTTACCATGCCAAAAAATCTCTTGAGCTAGCTTGTGAATTGCATTTAGAAAGAGCATTTCACATTGTTTCTATTATCTAGGGTACATCTTAGAAGCTTTTGGGTGCAAGTTCCTTCCCCTTTATGAGATTGGGTCTTCATATCAAGGTATAACTTCTTGTTTTGTATGCATTTAGTTTGTGTTTTTACCTCGATTTGGATTTCCTAATCACATTGGCATGCCTGGTGGGACTCGCAAGGTCTAAATCTAATCATCTTTTTGTGAGTGTTTTTGTTTGAGACGTGCTTTATAGGCACGGCGCTATCTACCTGCGCAGTGGCGTTATCTGTGGTGCATTTTAGCACTATCTATTGTTTTAGTACTATTTGACACAACACTTTCTCTCTTAACTTTCACTCACACATCTGTTTGGTTTTTGGTCTTCCTACTATTTTCCTAGGTTATATGCTCTCTATTTTTGTAGGCATCTTGAACGAAGAGGGGGAGGTCATGCCAAAATTTTCTCTAGAACCAAACACACATTTTGGCTTTCATTTTGTCTTGGTTTCCATTCATTAGGCTAACAAGACTAACAAGACCCCTTTATTTGTAGTCTAACCCTTTGTTTTGGTTAGGAAGACCTTTGTTTTGCAGGCCTGACAAGTTCAACCTCATATCAGCACTATCGGCACCTAGAGCGGTGCTATTTTCAACTATTGACAAGACCAATCGGTTTCACGCATAGTGGTGCTTTGTTACCAACATATTAGCGTTATTGTCTATTTTAGTGTTATATTCTATTTTGGTGTAGTCTGTACCTCGTTTTAACGCTATGTTGTAAATTAGCGCTATCTGTATGTATATCAGCGCTATCTGTATGTATATCAGTACTATTGTCCAGGGAGGTTAGGATTTAGGTCAATTTCTATCAGTAGTGCCATTGCAGTCCGCAGTGGCACCATTTGGTCTTTATTTTAGTGCAATTTTACAGTCTAACTTTGGGTTCTGTGTAGGGGATGGTAAGCTATTTGCAGGTCATCACCATCATTCTACAACCACTGACAAGTTCTTGCAGGGTTTTTATCTTTAGTTTAAACGAACACTTCAATTAGTACTTAAAAAGAACCCTTGTATGTTAGCATAAACAAACATTTCGATTTGGTGCACTAAAACTGATCAACAACAACAAACAACAAACAAATCTTTGTGTGCCTTAGCTTAGAATACATTTGAATTTGGTTCTCTAAAATTAACAAGTGTTTTCCAACAAATCTACAAATCTTTCAATTTTGGATTTAAAAAGAACCACAAAGTGCATCCTAACTCATCGAATTAAAAAGAACAACAATCTGCATTTTTCACTCATCTAAACAAGAAAACAAATCAAATTGTGTGAAGTGTTTTTGTGATGATGTTTGTGTAGTGAAAAGTGTATGCTCTTCCCTCGCATCATTGGTTGTCTTGGGAATCAAAATCTTCTCACAACACTTGCATAAATCACCCCCAACATAATCCAAAGAACTAAAATGAACCTTGTTTAGTGTGACCCAAGCACAAAATATAAGTATGCTCTCCCCTCGCATCCTTGTATGAACTTGGGAATCAAAAGTATTTTTGTGGTTGTGTTTCTTTTGTTAAATCCTTAGAGGGCCTGCCACCTCACTTTAAAAGGTGGGAACGACCCAAGCGGCAACAAGATAAAGCCAATCTCTTTCAAGCCGCTATATAAATAATGTGTTTGTGATGAAAGTCACAAGCAGCAGGTGTTGTTGTGTCATACTGACAACCAACCTCCCCCAAAACCCTCCAAGGCGTAACCCTTGGAGGCTAGGAGACTCCATAACAAAGAGTAGTGTTGTCGCATGTATGGCCACCTGAATTAATGCACTTACTATGAACCTTTGTTTTAGCAAGCCAAAAAACATTCTATTTGTTGACACAGAAGGGTAACTGGCCCTGATTCATGTGGTTCTTAGCTGAGCTAGCAGGGACAATCCTAAGGTTTGGTGAGGGACAAGCCTTCATGGAAACTTGGTTGTTGGTATGCGTGAGAAGTGAGTGTACGGTAAGGGGGAGCCGGTGCTACCAAGATTCTAGAGCTACCCGCTTTGAATAGGCGCAACTAGGGGATTCAACAAATACTGTCCTATCTTCACCTTAGGTTGTGCAAAGTGCTTGTTTAAGAAAATCACACATCTTTTCACAAACAAAATCTTGGTTATTGTGTGTTATTTTGCTTAAAGTGCTTTCAAGAAACTTGCCAAGAGACAACAAAAAATCATTTGATCAAACTTCATATCAAAACAAATCCAAATCTGTCATCAAAATCCATCTTTTTCAGAGCCTCAACCAACACTAACTTGTTTTAGTGCCATCTCTGTCTACTTTTGGCACCATTTCACCTATGGATTGGCACTATTTACAGATTGACTTGCCTGAAACTGGAGAAAATTCCATTGTGATCTTTAGGACTTGCTTCGCCATAATCCATAATCACCTTCCAAAAATCTGTCAATATCCCACTCATTTTATCCTAATTTTTTCCAATCATAACTTCATTTTGACCTTAGAGAATCAATAATTATCATTATCGAACCCCTTGCTATACCATAATCCACTCAATTTCATATCCATTCATCCTCATTAATCTTTGCATACCTTTTGGACCAAACAAACATCCTTGTCACAAGAAATCATTCCAAAATCCTTTTGCTTCTCTCACCAAAAACATATCCAAAATATCCCAAATCCAAACACCCATCAAAAAATTGTCAACCAAAACTCATCATCCCTTTGAGCTAAAATCTAGATCTAGATTTCATCTTTTACATCATATTTTACTTGGAGAGTCATTAGTCAACCTTTCAAGTAATCATCCTTCCTTGTGTAAGGTCATTAGTCTACCCCAAACAAAGAGAAACATCCATTTGTACGACACAAAACTAGATCTTACTTGAGCTCATCCGTTGACCTTTAGAATCCTTTTCAAAAACACCATCCTAATCTCTCATACCAAACATCTAGTTCATCTAAAAATTTTCACCATCCAAAATCAACATCAAAATCCCTTCCATCAAATCATTCTCAAACAAACATCATCTATCATCTACCTTTTGGTCCAAATTTGTGTAAAAAGTCAATGCCATCCACTCTTATCATCCTTAGATTAACACTTTTTTGAAAATGTACCTCTTAGAAGTGGGAATCAATCCTTCATCCTACTACAATCACCCCTTCATCTACTCCATCTCACTACCACATCCATCTTTGGGTCCAACAAATTAATCCGAATTCTCTAAGGTCTCCATCCCCATTTCACTCCTCCTCAAAATCGAATCCATACACTTGCATGCCCATAACTAGATCACAACACAAGAATAATCAAGAAATGGCAAACTCTGGATAATATATGGGCATAGGAATGCCTAATACCAACGACAACAACCTACCAATCAACCAAACACACAACCTACCTTCGGTCTTTCAAATGCCGACATACAATCCCAATGAAAACCCCTTCCATTTCTTGCAACCACCCCCACCACCACCACCACCCATCCTTAGCCAAGATGACCAAGATGTCTTGGACTTTACACAAGATGCCGACAACATGGACTTGTTTGACAAAATCCTAAGGTTAGATCCAAATAGATATCTTGACTACCTCCTCAAAATTGGTGCCCAACCACCCCACAACACGACATCGTCGCAACCATCCACCTCTAACATCAATCCTACCACATCCTCCCAACCATCTACATCAAAAACCCAACCTATCATCTCTCAAACCTCAACACCCACCATATCTACCACCCCCACAAGTTCTAATGCTACCACATCTACGATTCCCACAAGTGTCTCCAATCCTACCACCTCCCAACCCGTCACCACATCCACAACCACAACTAACGTAAACTCTTCTGTTCCACAAATCACCTTAGGCATCCAAGAGAACCTCACACGTACAAGTACCTCCATGAGTGTGCCTCCACTCAACCCTCAAACCATAGCCTACATGAGACAATTATTTTCACAACCACCTTACAGCACAACTAACCCATCTAACGTCAATCCATCTCATGTCAACCCATCCAACATCAACCCATCCAATGTCAATCTATCTAATCTCATGTATCTACAAAACCCCATAGAATCATCAACACAACATAATCCCAATCCTCAAATACCTCCCCATATTCTTCAACAAATACATGCTTACCAACAATATCTCTCACAACTCAACCAAAACACCACCCCACAGTACCAAAACATGATCTCCCAAAACCTCCAACATCATATCCCACTCAATCTCCAACATCTCATCAATCAACAAACCTACACACCACAACTACCACCAACACCGGATCTAACAAGTGTTGTACAAGACTTAATTCAAAAAGTTGACGATATACAAATTGGGGGCAAACGCAAACATTATTTTTTTGAGGATATTTGTCCCTATCCATTTGATCGGACACTGTACATGCCCCCTTTCCCCAAAAATTTTGAAATGCCCAAATTTGACAAATACAAGGGAAAGGGAGACCCTAGGGATCATCTTAGGGAGTTCTACCTCACTTGCTTAGAAGTCTCAAACAACGATACATATCTAATGAGTCTATTTCCAAGAAGCCTTGGTGGTCAAGCCGATGAATGGTTTGCACATCTTCCCCCGAGCATTTGGTCTTTCCCTGAGCTCGCAGAAAAATTTGTCAATAATTTCTCCTATAATTGCAAACATGAAATATCTACGACAGACCTTTGCAATACAAAACAAAAGAGTGGAGAATCCTTCGCTTCCTTCTTGTAGAGGTGGAGAAGCTTAGCAAGCAAACTACCTTGGCCAATTCCTGAGAAATAATTAGTCACCATGTTTGTGACTAACCTAAATCAAGAAATAGGGTTCCATCTACAGATCCTTTGTGTGTCTACCTTTGAAGAAGTCATTGACAAAGGTACTACCATAGAAAGGGCCCTCATTGCCAAAGGTTCAATCAAATTATATGATAACAAGTCCTACAGTAACAATAACAACAAGAAACTCAATATCAACGTCCCCAACAACAACAACACACAATCAAACAAAAAGCCATGCTATTGGGGAAAGAACAAAAACACCTTGAACGATGGTGTCACTGATGTGAAGGCCGTCCAACATGTATAGAATCAAATGCCCTCAAGTACATATGCCGCCAATGTAAATATCCCAAGGGGGCAATCTAAACAAAACAAACCTCGAAGACAATTCACACCTCTAGGGGAACGAATTGAGGTTATTCTTGACAGATGTCTAAAGAAAGGTTTAATAACTCTCCCACCTATTAAACACCACCAAGAGAGTGAGCTCAAAGCTACGTGATACAACAAAAATGATTATTGCAATTACCATCGCACTATGGGCCATAAGACGACTGATTGCATGAAGTTAAAGCATTGTGTGCAAGACCTCATAGATCAGAATCAAGTTAGCCTTAACCAAAACACCCAACCATCACCCAACACTAATCTAGGAGCTTACAAGGATCCACTGCCCAATCATAACAATGCCTCATCATCTAATCAAGCATACAAAGTCATCCCGCCACCCGCATCCTATGACTCTATTATAGGACGAATAGAACCATCGTTTAACCATGTCAACACAATCACCATTCAGGCTCAACCACCTGATTGCCCTGTCACAACTCGTCATGGCTGCGTATCCATCCGTATAGCCCCTACCACTGATCAAACACCCGCATTCACATCAGACTCCCTACCCCATTGTCCAACTATGCGCCCATCACCTACCAATTAGTATAACCTCCTAGAACACCTAGGAAAGACCCCTGCACAAATCTCCATACTTGAGTTGCTCTGCATGTCACCTCTCCATAAAGAAGTCCTTCATAAAGCACTCTTGGAAACCCAAGTTCCCACCAACCTGAATGTGAATCAATTCCAAGCCATGGTGGGCCATATCACCATGCCTCATCACCTCACATTTTCAGAAAAGGATCTTCCCACTTCACAACACACATAATGACGCCTTACACATCGAAGTCTGCATCTACAAGCATATCATCAAGAGAGTCTTAATAAATGGTGGCTTTGGCCTAAATATATGCACTCTTAAATTACTAAAACACTTGGGATACTCGAATGTGGTTGTAGACACCAGTGAATGCATAACAATCAAAGGGTATGATGACATTGAATGACTATCTGAGGGTACTATCAAGCTCCCTATTCAAGTGGGACAAAAGATAATCGAAATAAAATGTCAGGTCCTTGATCTTGATCTCCCTTACAACATTCTTCTTGGCTGACCATGGATCCATGCAATGGAAGTGGTCCCCTCTACATTCCATCAATGTCTAAAGTTCCCTCACAATGGCATGGAAGTAACTATCTACGTCAACCCCTGCCCCTTCTAATACTACAGTTTCTTGGAAGGCCATGACCACACCTTCTGTTCATATAACAAACCCATCACAAAAGCCAATCCCATAACATCCACCTCGTACATCGACCCCACCAACATTGCCACCACTTCATCCCAAACACCTCCATCGGCCGAGGTCAAGATCAAGCTTAGTGACATGGGATGTGGGGAATACAACCTACACGGTACCTTTGGTGTGGGCACATTACCCAACCCTAAAATGTTTGGCATCCCAAAGATAGAAGCAGCCAACACAGTGGTCATCAAATGTAAACCATCACCTACCTTTGAGAAGAAACATCTCCTGGATCAAGATGTGCTCGAAGAAATATCATCCTAGCTATATAAATACGAAGAAACGGTGCAAGAAACCCCCACAATACCAACAAAGATCTATGGCAAAGGGTCAGAAATTGTCCAAAACATGGGCTATAAAGGACAAGGCGGTATCAGCCTTCATGAACAAGGGATCATGGAACCATTCCAAGTGACAAGAAATCCTTATACTCATGGGTTAGGATATGGTCAATGACAACGTATACTCACTACTGGCAAATGTATCCTAGCCGAGGTCGCTACAGTCGATAATGTCAACAAAATGGGCCATCAAGACTCCTTTAGTGACTTCGTCAATTTCTTCAACTCATCCATATGTACCATATACACGGTCACCACCCTAACCTCTTCATCCAATGACTTACCCCTTGTATACCTGGACCTCATAGACTGGGACCAACAGGGACCTCCTATCTTTGACATAGCACCGAATGATGAAGCAATCGTTGAAATGCTGGGGGTTAGAGATCACTTCTCCCTGGAAGATCATAGAGCAGGATACATCATGAAACTTGATACAGCTACCTATTTCAGGGAGATAACCCCTGCTTCCATTCACAAAAATATAAAAATCAAACATGGATCTGATGGTGAAAACCATTCCACGGCAGTGTCAGATCCCAAAAAATTAAAAATAAAGGATGTATCTCTTGGTGAAAACCTCCACAAGGCGCTAGGAGATGGAAGCATGGGCCTTCTTGAGATAGACAAGGTATATCCCGACAGATCATCCGTCCTGGTAGAACCAGCTCAAGAGATGAATCTTGGGATAAAAGAAGAGCCAAAAATCACCTTCAGGGCAGAATCTCTCAGTGCAGTAGAGCAAGAAAACTTCTTAGCCTTATTCAAACGCAGAAATCACAATTTTGTTGGACTTATGCAGACATGCCAGGGCTCAATCCCACTTTGGTCATCCATCACCTTGCAGTATAGCCTGATGTAAAACCAGTGAAATAGAAGCTCAAAAAATGAACCCTCAGGTGGCCCTCCTAGTCAAAGCAGAATTAAAGAAACTACTAGATGTTGGCTTCATCCACCTGATTGATTATCCCAAATGGGTTTCCAACCTAGTATCAGTAGCCAAACCTGATGGTTGAATCCGTTGCTGCACTGACTTCTGAGATCTTAACAAAGCCTGCCTGAAGGATGATTTCCCTTTACCAAACATTGACATGATAGTGGATCTTACAATAGGACACGAGATGTTATCCTTAATGGATAGTTTTTCAGGGTATAATCAAATTAGGATCGCAGAAGAGGACCAACATAAGACAACCTTTATATGTCCATGGGGGACGTACTGCTAGGTGGTAATGCCTTTTGGCCTAAAGAATGCTTGAGCCACGTATTAATGAGCCATGACTGTCATCTTTCATGATCTTTTCCACCACATCATGGAAGACTATGTGGATGACTTGCTAGGAAAATCAAAGACATGGGAGGAACACCTAGATGTATTAGCAAAGATCTTCGACCAACTAGAGCAATACAATGTTCGCTTGAATCCAAAGAAATGTGTCTTCGAGGTCACTTCTGGAAAAATTTTGGGATACATAGTCTCCAAAAGGGGAATTGAGGTAGACCCTGCAAAAGTCAAGGCCATCATTGAAATGCCTCCTCTAAAAACCCTAAAATAGCTAAGAAGTCTGTAAGGGAAACTCTAGTCTATTCGTCAGTTTATTGCTCAACGTGCTAATAAATACCAACCATTCCAACATCTACTCAAAAATGATACAACTTTTGTATGGAACACTCAGTGTCAAGCTGCCTTCGACCAGCTAAAAGAATACCTAGCTAATCCCCCTATTCTAACTCCGCCAAGGCAAGGAGAACCTCTCCTATTATACATCTTAGCAACAGAAACAGCTATTGGAGCCTTATTAGCACAACAAGATGAGAAAGGGAAGGAAAGCGCCATATATTACATCAGCCACACCCTAATATCCTATGAGCTAAACTATACACCAATTGAACGAGCATGTCTAGCCTTGGTCTTTACTTCACAAAAACTAAGACACTACATGCTCAACCACAAAACTAAGCTCATCGCCAAGATCAATACACTAAAATATCTGTTAAACAGAGCTGCTCTTATTGGGAGAATGGCAACATGGGTCATGATCCTCACTGAATTTGACATTGAATATACTGAGAGAAAAGATATCAAAGGATAGGTTATCACTGATCAGCTGGTTGAAACACCCATTCCTGCAGAATGTCCTACACTGGCAGAGTTTCCTGATGAAGCCATCTTGACAATAGCACCAGCAACTAAAACATGGAAAATGTACTTTGATGGGTCATACACACACAGAGGCTCGGGGGTAGGCGTCTTGTTTGTTACCCCTCAAGGTGACACCATCCCCAAGTCATTCAAAATTACATTCCCATGTACCAACAATGTGGCAGAGTATGAGGCCCTTATCACAGGTCTCCGAATGGCAATTAAATGGAGAATTGAGAAGCTGACAGTGTATGGAGACTCTCAACTGGTCATACAGCAAGTAAACAATGAGTACAAGACCAAGGATGATAAACTACTGCCTTACAAAAAGATGGTCGATGACTTTAAAGACTATTTTGATGACATCCACTTTGAACAAATCCCAAGGCTAAACAACAAAGCTACAGATGCCATGGCCACCATCGGATCCCTGGTCAACATGAAGAAAGATAGCAAGAAGTGCAAATTCCTGATAGAAGAACTCCCTATTCCAACATATGATGTTCCCCAATCAGAGCTAGTGTGCGAAGTCATTGGTCCCTTATCCCCATGGTATCAAGAAATTTATCTATACCTCCATGATAACATCATCCCTCCTAACCTATCTGCCTCACAACGAAAAACTTTCATCCACCGAGCCTCCCGCTTCACCCTTGTAGGAGATACCCTATACAAAAGGAGTCTTGATGGCACACTTTAACGATGTTTAGACTCTAGGGAAACTGAAGTGGCCCTGCAAGAGGTATTTGAAGGCATCTGTGGGGTACATTCAAGTGCACCCACTCTCGCTAAAAAGATCCTAAGGACTAGATACTATTGGCCAACCATGGAACGAGACGCCTACCGATTTGTGAAAAAATGCCTGGCATGTCAATAGCATGGAGATCTCATTCACGTACCAGCATAGGAATTGCAACCAATCACGACGTTGTGGCCTTTTTCATAGTGGGGACTTGACCTCATAGGAAAAATCCATCCACCATCATCCAATGGCCATAAGTTCATCCTCACAGCTACTAAATACTTCACTAAGTGGGTGGAAGCAATACCACTCACCTTCACCACTGGAACCCAGATATCCAAGTTCATCCTCCATTATATCATATGTCGTTATGGTATCCCTCATTCCATCATCACTGACAATGGAAAACCATTCAAGAACCAGGAAGTTTGCACTTTGTGTGAAAAATTCCAAATCCAACACCACTTCTCCACTCCATATTACCCTCAAGGAAATGGTCAAGCAGAAGCTTCAAATAGAACCATCCTCTGCATTCT
Source organism: Cunninghamia lanceolata (assembly GCA_027924645.1). Taxonomy (NCBI): domain Eukaryota; kingdom Viridiplantae; phylum Streptophyta; class Pinopsida; order Cupressales; family Cupressaceae; genus Cunninghamia; species Cunninghamia lanceolata. The sequence goes on along the minus strand of BSBN01000378.1, from coordinate 2,974,879 downwards.
AAAGAATATGGTTAATGAAGCTGGTTGTGACTGGCACCTCCAGCTCAACCCCGCCCTATGGGCCTATCGCACAAGCATTCGTACCCCCACAAGAGCCACTCCATATTCCCTTGTATTTGGATTTGAAGCCATTTTACCTATTGAGGTCAAGCTCCCATCCCTAAGAGTATCTTTGCAAAATATAATCAATGATGAAGAATACCGAGTCTCAAGGTTGCATCAGCTAGAATTACTAGATGAGAAACATCTGGATGCGTTGAACCACCTACAGGCCTATCAAAATCACCTCAGAAGAAGCTATCACAGGAAAATTAGAAACTAAAAATTTGAAGTAGGTGACCTTGTCCTTATGGAAAATAAGAAAAACTTGCAGGAGCACCCTAAGAAAGGAAAATTTGAGCCCAATTGGCTAGGACTTTATGTCATCACAGCCAGCTATGGATTAGGAGCATACCAGCTTGCAACACCTGAGGGGTAGCCTCTGGATGAGCCTATGAACATTCTACACTTGAATAAATTCTACATGTATAACCCATCGAGTACCCCAAGGCAAAAAATTAAAAAAAAATCAAAAAACTGAAAATCAAAAAAAAAACCTGAGTGCAATAAAAACTTCCAATGGTGAAAATCACTTCGGTGATGCCTTGGATAAGTACCATGGTGAAAACCTGTTTCAAGTACCATGTGTAGTGGCCGGTTCTACCATCTAAATAAGTCCTCTTTCCGTCACAACACTCCATATTGCACGCATCCCATGGCTTGGAATTCTAAAACATCAAGTCCTATCGCCCACCCTGCAATATCCCACCCAATGCTAATTCATGGAACAAGGATCCTTATAAGCTTCCTTTTGTACAGCTGCAAATCAAAAAATCCAAAAACAATACAAACTCAAAAAATCCAAAAATAATAGAAAAATCACAAAATCCAAAAATAATAGAAAATCACCAAAATCCAAAAAAAAATCCTAACAATTCACTGCAAATCACCCCCATACATCGATCTCGCTGTAACTCATGACCATCAACATCCATCAACTCTCAGCATCACACCCATCCTAGAACCATTCCCACATCATCAAGTCATGCTAGAACTACATATTCATCTTGCCTGTATCTTGAAAGTACCTTGATCCCGTGGACACAGGTTATGTAGACAGTCTAGAATATGGAAGAAGTATCCAGTACTCAGGTACATATGATGCACCCATCCAACCCATTTGGATGGTCCCCATTCACTAAGCTTGCTAGACCCAATAAATAGTACACACGTTAAGTATACGCTTGAAGCATGTTCCCTAATGCAAAAATCATCAATCAACATACCAACTATAATCCCACACATGGCCTGACTATCCTTTTGCCCACCTTTCAAAAATTATCCAACAAAATCCAACCGATTCGCATCTGAGGATATATTGTTCCTACAATGGACAAGAATCTGTCATCATGTATCTTGACAAGAGCACACAAAGGCTATTTGTATCTTTTTGTTGGTCTTCTTGATTATTGATTTTTATCTTTTTGTCTCACCCTAGGTCATTTCCAAAGCTACCATGATCTCATTATATCATGGCAAGTGGCGGACAACACTTGGAGTAGACATGGTCATTATTTCTATATGATGTGCTTGTGGGTTGGTTTCATTACTCCAAGAATAGTATTTATATCTTGAAGTCTGGGTTGGTTCTAGCATGATGTGCCTCATTTGCATATACAGGCATCAATACCTTATATGTACTATTAGCATTCATCGCTATGAGTCCCCTTCCTAGGCTAGGCAAGGTTATACTACCTTGGGCACGCATGAAATCAACCTATTGTTTGCAAGTCTAGTCCATGCAATCGTGGGATATATATCATCACCTAGGTCATCTCATACCTTTGTGAACTGTATCCTACATTGCTATAATAAACTAAGAAATGCTCTCAATTAATGTTATACAACTACTGTTACTAGCCCAAATCATCATGCTAATCATTTATTCAACTATAGCATCTGGGCCTAGATTTTGTAATCACCTAGCCTATCCCCCCCTCCCAAATCCCCTCACTAATCCCACTCCTCCTACTTATTCTCACTCAACATATCCTGAGCCAAAGTAAATCCCCCCCTCAATGACGTGGTGTTTCATGACCTAGCAACTCCATTAATCATCCCACTTCCCCCCCCTCCCAATCTAGCCGCAGCCAATCATATCTGTCCACCCTTATCCTACCCCCCCTATTCCCCTGTCACATAGCCCCACCACCCAGGGTCCAACAAAGAACATCATGTGTATCAAGACTTAATCATCTCACTTATCACCTAGTTTACATCTCACATATCATTTAGTTGCATATCATATATCATTTAATTGGCATTTCATTTAGATACATTTTATAATCATTTAAAATTGCATATCATATATCATTTAATTTGCATTTCATTTAGGTGCACTTTTTGAATCACTTAGTTTACACCTCACATATTATTTAATTGCATATTATATATCATTTAATTTGCATATTCATTTAGGTGCATATTATAATCCTTTAGTTGTATCTCATATCTCATTTAATTTGCATATTCATTTCGGTGCATTTTATAATCATTTAATTGCATATCATATATCATTTAATTGCATATCATATATCATTTAATTTTCATATTCATTAGGTATATTTTAGAATCCTTTAGTTGCATCTCATATCTCATTTAATTTGCATTTCATGTAGGTACATTTTAGAATCCTTTAGTTTGCATATCATATCATTTACAATCACCTAGGTACATGTTAGAATCAGTTAGTTGTATATCATAATCATTTAATTTGCAATTCATTTAGGTGCATTTTAGAATCCTTTAGTTGCATATCATAATCATTTAGTTTGTAATCACGTAGGTGCATTTTAAAATCATAAATCATTACATTCCATTCCATAATCATTACATTGCATTCCATATATCATTTCATAATCATTTAGCCACATTTTATAATCATCTAGTTGCATATCCATATTTCCATACATAACATGTGTTTATTAAGATAAACATACATTTCCATTGCATTACATTTTACATCCATAATAAATGTTTATTAATCTAAATATTTATTTGCATTCTACATCATAGTCCATACATCAATAAGTACATCCATAACATCAACATAATAAATTGCATAAACACAACACATCTATAGCATATAATCCATACAACATACTGTATCCATCAACATGAGAATCATCATAATCATATAAGAGCATCATAAATAAACAAATAGGCCATCAAAAAGTATCATCTCATATATCATCATCGCCAAAATATACATCGCTCATATATATACATCAAAAAAATATAAACATGTCATGATACAATGCCTCTAAGGGCCAAAATGATACAATTGTCACATAGAGGACCCTCTCTCTGATGTAGTGGGGGATCCTAGCCCTGGTGGTGGCTGTGGTCCTGCCTATGGTTCTGGTTGTGGCTGCAACTGAACCTGTACCTATGTAACCTGGTAGGGCACATGTGATGGGGGACCCATCACCTGCTGAACAGACTGAACTGATCTAGATCTATGTGACCTAGACACCTCAGATCCACTAACCTGACTATAGCTCAGTGTACGCTGCTCTACAGGTACTACCGCGTGATAGAGGGCCTGATAATAATCTATCCATCCTCTGGCCTCCAACAATTATCCAAATACCTGAGACAACTGTGTCTGCATCAATGTCAAAATTGGGGCCATACCAACACCTGAAGCCTGCAAACTACCCACTGTAGCCTTTGCCTACCGAGCCCTCGCAAGTGCTGCATCCTACTCTCTTGTCAAAACCACTATATCACCCTGAGCCTGGGCTAACTGTGCCCACAATGCAGCCACCTGTCCATCTGTACCATCAAATAACACAACTATCCCCTGCAACTGCACTAACTCTGCCTCGCAGCTCTCTAAAGCCTCCTGCAGGCTGGCTACCTATGCCTGCAAATTCTCAAACTCCTCTCCACTTTGAGGCCACCGACAAGATGAGGACCCTCGAAGCCCTAACTCTCCACCTACCCCTAAGGTGCCCACCTCTACCTGCTATCTTGCTGCAACAACCTACTACTGCTACGATACCTGTGGTGGGGGTAGAACACCCCTACCTACCCTCGGCAGTCCCCCACACTGTCGCAGTCCTCCCTGCCTCCGCACCACTCTGATCTGGACCTACTCAACATGCACCTACTGTACAGGTACGCCATGTCTAGCCTACTGTTGGGGCACCTATGAACCACCACCCGCCTGCCCCTCTCCCCTAAGCCCAACCTATCCAGCTGTTGCCGCTACTAACACATCCATTGGCTCCCCATCCCTCCCAATCTCCCTCTCCTCCCCATCCCCTCCAACCTCCACGAGGTAGTCTACAATAATCTCCTCACCCTCCTCCAAGAAATCATCACCATTGGAATCATCATCCCCATCCTTCTCAGACTCCTCATTCCCTGGCCCCGCTGCCTCCTCCGTAGGAACTACCTCATCTGCCATGTCGGTGAACCGAGTCAGTCGCCACATCCCCCACCATGTCTCGTATGTAGGGGTAGTACCTGCATCCTTGACCACACTCTGCCAATCTCACCATAACGGTTGCAAAGCTGCAAAATCCTCCAGGGCAACCCGGGGCTATATGGCTATAGGCCAATAATGGACATCTTGACGGGTCCGTTTAAAAATTGCCATTTGCTATGGAGGATCCTGCCATAACCCAAACTATCGCATAATTCATGATGGTAGATACATGTCAATTATATGGTCTCCTCGACCTATCAAGTAGCGCTACTAGAAAGTGAAAGGCATGTGCACATCATCATTTGGCCACAGCTCCACTCCAATGTAGGGTCACCAGGTCACCTAAATGACGTCATCCAACACCCATCTCCACTACTGAACCTGCCCATTATATGTGTACTCAACATCCTGATACAGGAACAAAAAGGCCTCAAACTGATGGTGATAGTATCCACATCTCGTCTAGGTGACCAAAATATGCTCCCAAATCCACACATGTAGCAAAGTAACCTTGATTGATAAAGCTGAATCATAATGATAGACAACTGTATGCATCTCATGATAGAGCTGTGCTAATATCGCTGGTCCCTAGGCATACATGGTCTCATGTCTGACCATCCCCTCAACCACCTCTCCCCATCCAACTTGAAATCCCCTGCCCCTCCTATCAGGCATCACTACGCCACCAATCAATGCACACAAGAATAAAGCAAAGTGGTCTGCACCCGCTGCCGGTGTCCCCTCATAGCTCATCTCCCTCCCATCTACTAACAAAGCCATTTGATCGTGGCCAAATAATCTAATCAAGGCCCTTCGTCCCCTCCTCGTGTCGTATGTCACCCGATGGCCATGAATAGGTAGCTTGAGGATGCGACAAACGTCCTCAAGAGTGATAGTAATCTCGCCAGTAGGGAGCAAAAGTGTACAAGTCTCTGGCTGATACCACTCTACAACCGTTGTAATCAGAGCTCTATGAGCTCGCAGCACTGGCATCGACGCAACTATCAAAAGCCCCAACCTCGCTAGTCAAGCCCAGGTGGCATCATCAAACTGATCAAATAACACCATCACGGATGGCACGTGTCACTCCCGCGAGGACACTATAAATGACCTCGTCTCCTACATCCACAGTTTTTTGGTCAAAAATCTACCTATCTTCTTCCAAATCCCCCCTTTTTTCTAATGTTGAAAGCCAAAAACATTTTGGCACCACAATAGACCATGTTCTGCGCCATTTTTAATGATAGCACTACCACATTCCCCCAGGGCGCTAATTCAAAATATAGCGCCACTACGCAACCTCTTCGCACCATTTAAACAAATAGCGCTACTCTCCCATTTCACGCCAATATACATAATGGCACCACTACTCCCGATAGCACTTATATAATATATAGTGCTACTTCTCCACATGGTGCTAATCCTAAATATAGCGCCATTATACAATATAGCGCTACCCTGATCCCTATTTGGTGCTAAAACATCAAAACCCTAACCCTTTCACACATTGCACTACTACAGAGGATAGCGCCAAAACATTAAACACATGGCACCAATCTGCCTCTATTCTACCCTAGCAGATAGCGCCAATCGAGAGGATTGCGCTAATCCGCTTATTTTTAGTGCTGCATGATCTTACGATAGCACCACCACACCAATCCCCAATTCCTGAAGCCCAAAAATGTGACAAAATCAAAAAATCACAAAGCTAGGGTTAGGCCCTACTTGGGGTCCAGCTTCTGGTGCCTGGCCATACAATCAAAAACGCTCAGAAATGTGTGTGAGTCGTGGGAACCTGGGATTGCGCTCTGCCATCTCTCCTTTGCTCCTTCTCAAGAGTTCAATGTGTACAAATGTGGCACCCTTAGGGCCCACTTGTCTAAATATAGTAAGCCATGTCATCATTTCGACTACTCTTTTTCCCCTCCAGGGAGCAGATCACAACCTTTTTCCTTCGTTTTTCTTCCTGTTATCTTCTTTTTCCATCCTCTATTCAGCTTTCACTCCCATCATGTCCTTTCGAGAGCTCGCCCAAATATATATATATATATATATTGCCAACCTCTCGAGGGGAAATCCCTCACCCATCTCATTCCTTCCCAGCAGCTGGGGCATATTTTTCTTTGACCTGACACCACTTTCCTGCTAGGTCTTGACGCCACGTCAAAGAGGGGCAAATGTAGACACCTAAAAATGTCTTTATCATCAAACTGACTCCCAACATTCCTAAACATACCAATTTCCCTTCTAATCAATTAATTAAATTTTTATTTAATTAATTATCCCTTCATCGCCTAATTTCTCACCATTCTATCCCCAACAATTAGATTAATTTTATTATTTCAATAGTTCAACTTTAGCCAATTGATTAAATAAATATGTAATATTTATTTGGTTATTTTCCCCCTCCTCATTAAATTCAATTAATTAGGTAAATCATGTTTAACTAATTAATTTAGCCTATTAATTAACTTATCCCTACCCTAGGTAACTAAATAGTCATTATTTAATTGCCTACCCTAGCCTATCTCATCCTAGCTTTAGGATTAATTAAATAAAACCTTATTTAATTAATCTTAACCTCCCATTAACTCATTCCCTAATATTTTCCAACCATATTAATTAGGCTAATCACCCTAATTAAAGTGGTCAAACCTAGCTTAACACCCTTCCCAATATCCTCCAAATAAAAAATTGAAATATATCCCACATAAATCAATTTTTTTATAAAAATGTGTCCAACATCACATTTAATACCTCTTACACCTCTTACACATACCATACCTCATTTATATCCACTCTTCCCCAAATGAATTTTTAATTCATTTTACCCTTCCCCATGTGAATTTTTAATTCACAAATAATCCATCTCACCTAACCTCATTAACTCCACCCCTTTCCCAAGATGAATTTAAAATTTATCTTTATTCCTAGCCCTCCATCCTCCAAGATGAAATCTAGGCCCTCCACATTATCTTCATCCTCCACCATTGATCTCCCAAATCAATCTCAACCCTTGGATCAAAATCTCTCCAAAATGCCTATAAATACAACATCCTCCAACCCATTTATCCATCCAATTTAAAAGTAATGTTACCATGTCAAAAAATCTCTTGAGCTAGCTTGTGAGTTGCATTTAGAAAGAGCATTTCACATTGTTTCTATTATCTAGGGTACATCTTAGAAGCTTTTGGGTGCAAGTTCCTTCCCCTTTATGAGATTGGGTCTTCATATCAAAATATAACTTCTTGTTTTGTATGCATTTAGTTTGTGTTTTTACCTTGATTTGGATTTCCTAATCACAATATTATGTCACTCAGACTGATATATATTTGGATGTGAACAACAGAATAATTAATTAGGATTTTCTAGTAGTTGTTTATGTAATTTCATTTCAAAGCAGAAACATATACTTTTGAATACAATATACTTTGGATAGACTGAATTAAGGAAATTAGTGTTGTTATACATTTGTTCTAAGTTTCTTATTTATCCTTTAGTTCTAAAGGTGTGAAGCAAGGGTCCACTCCCACCAATAGATAGGAGGCTAGTAATCTCTGCTTTATTATCTTATTACAATTTTCCATTAAAGTATAGTTTTCCTGTTTCATAAGATATATTAATTATTGTTAAAGAAGTCTTGTTTCCATTTAATGCATGTTTCAGATTTGTGTGAATTAGATAGATCCTTTCAACAATTTCCTTTTTCAGTCCTTACATTAGGTTTTCCTTTCAAGTAGATGAGAGGAACCTCCTGCAACAATATAATGAAAAATGTATGAAATAATAGAAATAGCAGAAACATAGAAAGAATTTATTGATCACAGGTTACTTCAAGGGGGCAACCTCCTTTGAGCAAGCTCAATACAATAAATTCGTGGATGCCTTCATTGGCCTCAACACGTACTTATATACTAAGTCTAATCTAAACAACTATTACTTCCCATGAATGTGGGATAATACAATATACTCAGGAGATGACCTACAAAGCATATGCGTCCAACAACAATATACTAACAAAGTAAAGAGAAGGGTTAAACATGGGTTCTTAACATCCCCTCCCTCTTAGAAAAGCTTTGTCCTCAAATCTTAAGATGTGGAAATTGTTGTTGAATCTGAAGAAGTGGTTCCCATGTAGCATCCTCTGGTTGCATTCCATGCCACTGAATTAATACCTTTGTGGTGGATCGAGAGCGAAGCTGACGAGTGCGCATGTCAAGGATTACCTCTGGCTCCAAAATGATGGATCCTTCGTTATCCAGTTTTGGTAAAACAATTTGCGCTCTGATGTTGGTGCCAAGAACTTTCTTTAGACAAGAGACATGAAATACTGGATGAACATAGGAAGGAGGAATCTCTAATTTATAAGCAACTGACCCAATCTTCTGAAGAACCTTATATGGCCCATAGAACTTTGGAGCTAGCTTATGACGCCCATTGAGTTTCAGTGATGATTGCTTGTATGGCTATAGACGAAGAAAAACCATATCACCTACTTGAAAAGTGTGCTCAGAATGGTGTTGATCGGCTTATTGTTTCATTCAATTTCTTGCCATGTGAAGAATTTGATCTTAGGTTCAGAGAACTATGTCGACTACCTGAACTAGTGAACTGCTATGGGTGTATGGAAGGAGCACTGGCAGTGCCTGACCATAGACTACTTTATATAGTCATTTTAGATGCAGTGTGGTAGGAGGTATTGTACCACCATTTAGCAAGAGGGAGCCACTTTGCCCACTGATGTTGTTGTTCTGAGATCAAGCAACGAAGATAAGTTTCCAAACATTTGTTGATAATTTTGGTCTGACCATATGTTTGTGGGTGATACCCTGAACTCATCTTCAATTTGGTGCCAGTGTGTCGAAATAGTTTTGTCTAAAAATGACTAGTGAAAGTTGCATCACGATTTGAGACAATGGAAGAAGGGATGCCATGAAGACAAAAGATCTGGTCCATGAAAATTTGTGTGACTGAGGAGGCGGTATAGGGATGGCTGAGGGCACAAAAATGACTACATTTGGAGAGGCAATCAACTACAACCAAGATCACTATCTTCCCTCCAGATTTAGGGAGCCTCTCAATAAAATCCATAGAATATCTATCCAACTCTGTGTAGGGATGGGCAAGGGTTCGAGCAATCCAGGAAGGAGTGTCGTTTCACCCTTGTTACGTTGGTAGGTATCACATTCATCCACCATCTATTAAATTTCCCTTTTCATTCCCATCCAAAAGAAGTTATGCCATGCCCGCTCATAAGTTTTGAGGAACCCAGAGTGCCCTGTCGATGGAGAAGCATGGAGTTCATAGAAGATAGCCTATTGAAGATCTATGCTTTGGGGAAGCACCAGACGACCCTTGTATCTTAGAGAAACACCATCCCAAGAGTAATGTGGTATAGGAGAAGGGTTATTGGCCAACTGTTGGATGATTTGATATAATGAAGAGGCATTGACATAGCCTTGTTGGATAGATTCCAACCAATTGGAATAGACATAGAAATAGTTGAAAGAGAAGCTTGGTCATCAAATGTGTGAGAAAGAGCATCCACCACAATATTGTCCTTACCCTTCTTGTAAGTGATCTCATAGTCATAACCCATGAGTTTGCTAACCCATTTCTGTTGTACTGGGGAGGAGACCCATTGTTCCAGGAAATATTTCAGACTCTGGTGACCAATCTTGATGCAGAAATGATTCCCTAGTAGGTATGGCAGCCACTTCTATACTATATGCAAAATAGCCATCATTTCCTTCTCATATGTAGAGAGTACTAAATTCTTACCAGAAAGGGCTTTGCTGGTGAACGTAATGGGATGTTCATCTTGAAGGAGAACAGCACCAAGTCCATTACTGCAAGCATCACTCTCAATAGTGAAGGTCTTGGAAAAATTTGGCATAGCTAGAATAGGTGTAGTACACATAGCTTGTTTCAGTTTTTCAAATGCACACTCAGCAACATGTGTCCATGTAAAAGTATCCTTTTTCAACATAGCTATTAATAGAGTTGCAATCTTCCTGTAATCCTTGACAAACTTACGATAGTAGCCAGTCAGTCCCAAAAAACTGCAGAGGCTCTTAAGTGTTTGAGGGTGTGGCCAATTTTTCATGGCATCTATTTTTGCAAGATCCACTCGAACCCCTTGGGCTGAAACAATATGCCCAAGATACTCCTCTTCTTCCTGACCAAAAACACATTTAGACTATTTTACACATAGATAATGATTAGAGAGAGGTTGCAGTACAAGATCCAGATTTTGGAGATGCTCAGCCATGTTTTACTATAGATGAGGATATCATCGAAGAAGACTAGAATGAATTTCTACAGGTAGGGCTGGAATATTTTATTCATCAATGCCTGGAATGTTGAAGGAGCATTAGTGAGGCCAAAGGGCATGACCAAAAACTCATAGTGGCCATCATGCATATGGAAAGCCATTTTAGGGATATCATCCTCATGAACCTGAATTTGGCGATACCTAGAACGAAGATCCAACTTGGAGAAAAAATAAGCGCCATGAAGCTCATTGAGAAGCTCATCAACAACAGGAATTAGAAACTTATCCTTGATTGTGATGTGATTAAGTGCTTGGAAGTCAATGCAGAGGTGCCATGACCCATCTTTTTTCTAGACAAGAAGAACTGGTGAAGAAAAGGAACTGGTACTAGGTCGAATAATACCTTGCTTTAGTAAGTCTCAAACGAGCATCTCAATCTCTGTCTTTTGGTGAAATGGGTAGAGGTAGGGCCTAATGTTGGGAGGAATGCTTGTAGGAAGGAGTTGAATATGGTGGTCCTCTAGTCATGAAGGTGGCAATCCCATTGGTTTGGCAAAGACACATGCATACCTATCCAAAATTTGTTGTAGATCCGAAGGAGTAGTGGAGACTGCTGATGGTTGCATCTGAATGGAATGGAGCTGAGCAATGACACCATGTGAATTCTTTTTAAGAAGATTTTCCATGTGATGTGAATTGATGATGCTGAGAGACCCTAGTTATAAGCCCTTCAATGTGTGTTTTTGCCCATTGTTTGAAAACTGCATCCAAAGTTTAGCAAAACTCCATAGGATGGGTCCAAGTGTGAGTAACCATTGAGTGCCCAAAACCACATCACATCCATCTAAGGGATAGGAGAACATGACAGAGTGTAGGTTATAATCTCCAATAGAGGTACACACATTGCGACACTTCCCTTTGCAAGGTAATGTGCCCCCATTGGCAATCATGACTTCAAAGCTAGAGCAAGGATGGATAAAACAATCAGCCTGTTTGGCGATCTGAGAGTCAATGAAGTTATGAGTGCTACCAGAATCAATGAGTATTGTAAGATGGAGCTTCTTGAAGTAACCCTTGACCTGCATGGTTTGTGGCGTGGTGACTCATACTAAAGCATGGAGAGAGATCTCTGGGTGGTCTTCCTGAGAAGTAGGGTCAACAAGTGGCTGCTAAGTTTTGACCTGATCATCTACTGTATCCTCAGCATCTTCACAAACTTCAGTTATAGGTAGAGAATCCACATCCAAGAGATAGAGCTTTTTCTCAGCACATCTATGTCCCTGAGTGAATTTCTCATCACAATTATAACAAAGCCCTTTTTCTCTACGTGCCTGCATCTCGGCTTCAATCAAATACTTGATAGGAGTTGTTCAAGGAGTTGGCATTATTGGAGGTCTTTGGGAAACCATATTTTTGAATGGAACAAAATTGGATTTGGAGCATTGTTGAGCTGTGATCTTGTCCTCTGCCTACTTAGCCAACCCTAAGGCTTCCATCATTGTGTTGGGATGGAATATTTTAACCTCAGATTGGATTGCATCCTTCAAACCACTGACAAAACAACTCCTGAAGAATTCATTAGATAATCCCTCTGTGTGATTGGCTAGTTTTTCAAATTCTGTCTGAGATTCTCTCATAGTGCCAGTTTGGCAAAGTTTAGTGAGTGATCCTGTGAAGTCATCAAAAGCACTAGGGCCAAATCGTTGCAAAATGAGTTTGCAAAAATCTATCCATTTTGGCTCTTCATGAGCCTTGATGTACCAACGGAACCATTGAAGGGCTTCATGTTCCAAATGAAAGGATGCAAGTGGAACTTTGTTGACATCAAAAGTATTATGCAGACTGAAATATTGTTATGCCTGATATATCCATCTAGTTGGATCATCACCATTGAAGTGAGGAAAATCAAGGTTTGACGCACAAAAATTGCTGGAAGAAGAGAACCCAGTGTCTGCAGAAGACTCTGGCTGTCGTCTATTGTTCAAGGCTGAATTCTGAAGATTGAGGCCGAGAATTTTTTTATCCAAATCTTAGAGTTTGGTCTTGAGGGCTGCAAGTTCATCCTCCATGTTTTTTTCTCCTATGCAGGTGACAACCATAGCGAGGAGATTTTTTTTTGGGGGGAATGGGTAGAAAAACAAAAATGAAAACTTTTTTAGTAAAGGAAAATTTGGATTTGGGAAAAAATCTGATGGGTAATTGGGGTTTGACTAGGTTTTGGACACTTTCTGAGGGACAGGGAAGCAGAAAATGGGGATTTCAAAAGCAGGGTGAAAGAATGGGAAAATTTTTCCAAGAGGGACAAAGGAGCAGAAATAGGAAATGAACATTGTGGCAAAATTTGAAGGTTAGTGGGTGAGAATCGAAGAAGTTATGGCAGACCCTAAAAATAAAAAAATGTGGGATTTCTGGCTTCGATAAGTGGAATTTGGGATAGAGTCCTCAAGGAAGGAAATATGCAAATGAGATTCTAGGGGTTCTAGTGAATTTTGAGACGAAACTAAGCTAAAGCAAGGAAGATATGGCAAAAAAATAGAAATTTTTTTACTCTTCTGGAAATGATTTGTAAACGGCTCTGGATAGATTCAATTTGTTATTTGTCGGCTGTCAATAGATATGGGCCCTAGGTATATTCGACTACCTAAAGGTTTAGGGGAGTCATTTGACCACCAATGCTGTCTAACGGCTTGCGTATTGTGGCAGTACCCCTCACTCCATGGCTCAAGTAAAACTAATAACTTCTTTGCCACAAATGACAGCTCTTAGTTTACCTCACAGATGGGAACTAGTCAATTAGGTAGGGGCCATTGCCCTTTTCACTAGCAGGTCCTCTTAATGGGCTAGCTACTTCAAGGTTCCTATGGTACTCCTCACAATGAGTTTTAGGGCTATGCCCAGGCACTTCCCACAGTTAAGCAGATAGGGTTATTCCCTGATCCAAACCTACAATTGATATGAAACAATACAGATGCAAAAAAGAAAGAACTACTACAATAATCATAGTACCTAGAGGCCACTACAGAAAAAAAATGCAGTAGAAATTCCACCCAGGGAGCCCAAGAAAGCACTCTTATACCAAATGAGAGGAACCTCCTGCAACAATATAATAAAAGATGCACAAAATAATAGAAATAGCATAAACATAGAAGGAATTTATTGATCGTAGGCCACTTCAAGGAGGCAACCTCCTTTGAGCAAGCTTAATACAATAAATTCGTGGATGCCTTCATTGGCCTCAACATGTACTTATATACTTAGTCTAATATAAACAACTATTACTTCCCATGAATGTGGGATAATACAATATACTCAAGGGATGACTTACAAAGCATATGCGTCCAACAACAATATACTAACAACGTGAAGAGAAGGGTTAAACACGGGTTCCTAATAGTAGATAATTAGTAGCATTGGTTTGATTAATTAGGGAAGTTCAATTCAGTAGGTTATTTAATGACTATTTATTATTAGGTTTCTTATTGTAAATAGACGAGGACACGTCCCTGAATTTGACACATAAAAATATGATTAAATTCCAAGGTACAATGACCCTTATCAATCACTAGGACTAGGGCACCTAGTGCTTGGGTCCTAACAATTTGGCCCCAAAAGACTATATTTAAATGTCGATCTTTTACCTTACCTTATGCACCTTGTTGGCCTCAACTCAATTGGGCCCTCAAAAAGTAATTGGGATTCATATATAAACAAGTCTCTCTCACTCATTTACACTAGATGCTCTCTAACAAGCTTTGCGAGGAAGCTTCTTCCTTCTCCTTCAACTCCTTGTGGATTGTGATCCATCCAACTAGGGTTTTATGCTCATGGTAACTCTATTTCATTATTACAATCTTTATCATATGTTTTGTCTTTGCTCACCGCAAGCACACACTCTCTTTCATCATCATCACTACTATTGTGGAGGGGTAACACCAACAAGGGGTTTGACTGAGGCAAGCCCCTATACAACAAAACCATTTCCCCCTCTTTGTATGTGCATATCTAAATTGAAAGTTTCAGGTACCGACGGGTGATACGAGGACAAAATAAATAGATACCTTCACACATAGACTTCGTTAGGGCAAAAACCCTAGGACTAGGGTACCTAGTGCCCAAGTCTTACCAAAATTTCCCCTATTTCTAGCTATATGCTCCGTATGCTATGCGCATTTTCGATTTGCCTTCTATTCTTGCATGGTTGATCTGTAACACTTGTAAGTTGTTTGTTTTGTCCATTAGGTTACTTGTAGCCCTAAATCTTTCTATTCTCAAATCAATCTCTACTATTACAAAAAAAGAATAGAGCCCTGAATAGCTTGGCTCTCCTTTGAGGATTGTAGCCAAGCGTACGTGTCTTCGTTGGCTTGTGTTCTAATGTTTGATAGAAAAGATTGGTCTAGTTAGTTCAAATTTAATTAGGCTCTCTTTTGTATCTTACATTTTGGTGAACCTGACATATTACACATAACCTTATTTTCTTAGATCTGTAGTTGTGTTTAATTAGTTGATTAATCTTATTAAACATTTAGGTTTCATATCTTCTTTTATCTTATTTATTTAGTTTAGAAAGAAAAACATTTATACATATTTATTATTTTTTATTAGTTCATCTAGAAAAGAGGGTCCAGAACCCTTATACAAAATAGCTCCTCGGGCTATAGACCATTAACAAGCCAAAAACAACACATTAACAGTGCATGAACAATAGACAAAAAATACCTAATAAAAAATAGTAGAAACAACAAAAACAACTAGAAACTAGGGACTGTTAGTCGTCCTAAACTTGACCAGGAAATCAACCATGTCTTTGTAGTATCCAAGTCCTTGACAACCTCGAAGATTGATGCCACCTGATGCAGGGCATTAGTAGCAAACTTGGCCATAATCTTCCACTTCTTCTGCATTCCCTCCATCTTCTTCTAGAGGTACCTTAGATCCTCAGCAGTCTTAATGCACAGTGAGCAATTCTCCTTGTTGTCGTGTCCCCCAAAATCCCTAATAGCTTCACCCAAGTCCTTAGAACTAGACTTGTTCATGGAGGCAAAGTGAATCGCCCCTTCAACTTCATGCATAGACTCAGTGGGGCTTTCCTCCCCTCCCTCCATCATTTCCTCAACAAACTCTGAGTCATCAGAGATCTCCACCCCCTAGGGGTTCACAGAAGGTTTACCAGCAATGTGGGTAGACCAATGAACCCTCGGGTTAGCAACCTCCACACCTTCACCACTACCAATAAGTTTATGCCCAGGGTCTAGCTCAACAATTTTCACAGGCTCAACCATAGTCATAGCCTTCTTACCCTTCTTAGATTTTTTCTTAGTAGCAGTCCCTTCATCCTCCGAATCCATTCTATCTCTATTAGCTAACTTTTTCCTTGGCATTAGGGTGGCAGGGGTTCCAATAGGGATATCATCCACAGTATGGGGATCACCCTTAGGGGTTTTGAGAGAAATATTAGGGGTCCCCATATAGGTCTTCACCTTGCCTTTAGAACTAGGAGACATGCTCGGCTAGGGGTCCTCAAGTAGCTTAACCTTAATTTGCTTTGGGGGGCACAGGGCAAGGTGGAACTAGTAAAGTCTTAGAATGAGGCCTTGATGAATGAGAACAAGTGGGTGGCCAACATTTTTAGTCGTAAGCTCTCTAACAAACTTGATACAGTTATCTAGGGAAGAAAGCAAAAAAAAAAGGAAAATTGATTTCCATTTTATTTCTAAAGTGGTTAAGGAGAGCAAAGTGGTAGTGGTAAAAAACCTTGAATCTCCCTTCCAATGTGAAGAACTTCATAATCATTAAGCAGATATGGATCCATGGCTCCGGAAACTTTTCTCTCTCAAACCCACCATGCAGCTTCACGACTACCTCCCCCTCTCTAAAGAAGAGAGCCATATATTCAAGGTCGAGCACCCTACTATGTCATGAATGTTTCTTCCCTCTAATAGGAAGCCCCATAGCCTGCCCAATCACTTCCTTAGACACCTGGAAGCCAATGCCACCAATCTTGATTTCTCTGGTTTCATCTTCCCAATTCTCTGCAAAATGGCATGAAAGGTTCTCATCGTGGCCAACCATCCCTTCTTAAATGATATGCCACACTATAGGGTCCTGTTTGAATTCCTCCACAAAATTGGGTTCAATCTTGACAATATCTCTGCCCATCATGACAGTTTGAAACTTGCAGAGGCAACTAAGTTTGGAATTGTTAAGGCAGCTAAAATTGAAATAGGTAGTGTTGAAAATAACAAGCATCTCGTTAAAATGGGGAAGCCACAACAAGGAAATAATAATTATAGCATAATTAATGAGGCGATATGCCGCATCCTTGCCACTCAAAAACATCTCCTTGGGGAGAGAACTCGGCTGCCACCTCGTGTGATAGTAGACATCACCAGCTATTGGTATTAAC
The DNA here is from genome assembly GCA_027924645.1 of Cunninghamia lanceolata. Lineage (NCBI taxonomy): Eukaryota > Viridiplantae > Streptophyta > Pinopsida > Cupressales > Cupressaceae > Cunninghamia > Cunninghamia lanceolata. The sequence goes on along the minus strand of BSBN01000378.1, from coordinate 2,957,665 downwards.
CAAATATAATTACCCATCTGAAAAACCATCCAATCAGTCCTCTGTAACCCTGTCAACAGACCACGTGGCATCCTTTTTATCAAGCTATGCCTAACTCCCGGATAGCCCTTAGTCCTGATGTCAGTATATCTTATGATTTGCCAACCTGTCCTCCCGGCCATCCACCTATCGATAAGGGGGGAGGTGGCACTCCAACATTCCATGTAAGCCTAAATCCCATAGCACTTAGGAATTCTTGTCTGCTGACTGGACCACGGCCCGTCCAAGACACCTCTATTCCTGCCTCTACAATTTTGAAGGGTCAAATTCCCGCTCATGTAATTTTAAAAATTCAAAAGGTTGGACCTGCCACTTCTACAAACTAGACCACAACCCTCCCTTAACTGGCCGCAACTAGAAACTCCATTCCCACCACCCTCCATCCAACACTAGAGAATGACAACAATCCCAGGCCACCTAATTCATGTAGCTATCACCATCCTTCAAAATGAGAGTATGAATCTCTTTAGGTAGGCTAGACATACTCCTCCAGCAATGTCATCCTTCTCTATCACTGTCCACATTAGCCAAGGTGTCAACGACAACATTCCCTTTTCTGTATATATGCAAAATCTTGAAATCCTCCATTCTGTTGAGGAGAAGTTTGATATCTCCCATGATGATTGTTAAGTTCTACCTGATCTGGGTTGAACCTATGGTGGCATTATCCACAAGCTGAGAATCTCCTTTCACATGAAGAAGTCTGATGTTCAGGGAAATTGTCAGCTTGATCCCCCACAGCATAGCAAACACTTCCACCTCATTGTTTCTCTTTAGACCAATGCTACATGAAAAGGCAGCCACAAAGGTCCTCGTGTTAGTTCTAATAATTCCTCCTCCACTGGCCACCCCTAGGTTCCCCTTAGCAGCTCCATCAAAATTGAGCTTGAACCACCCTTGCTATGGTAAGGCCTATTTGGTCTTGACCTGAGAAATCTTTTTAGAATTGTCAACTTGGCAAGAGTCAGGGCTGATGTTCCATTGTTTTAAGAGACTCTGTTCTTCTCCCCCTGGAGAACAATCCGCAGCTTTAAACTTGCAAGAGTTGATGTTCTCCACAAGAAGTTTGGAGAAGCACAAGAAAACTTCCATAGGTGTTCTGTACTTCTCCCTGAAAACTCTATTATTGCATTCTTTCCATAGGCTCCAAGCTAAATGGGGAGGAATTTGGGACCAAAGCTCCTTGGAAGCTGGAAGAACTAGTTTGAAGGGGGCCTCCAATCCCAGACCAAGGCTTCTAAGTTGTTGTTCAAGGACCAACTCATATTAAGTTTTTCAAAGGTTAAACCCCACACCTCCCAAGCAAAGCTATAGTGAAGAAAGAGATTGTCAATCATCTCTTCCTCAGAACCACAAAGAATACATCTACTTGACATTTGGAAACCCCTCTTTCTTAGATTATCAATGGTTAGAATTTTGTTGTGCATCAAGATCCACTAGAAGAAATTAACTTTTGGTAAAACATTTGGGCATCTAGGCTTTCCCCCATAATTGATTCACACCTGGGTCTAACATCAGACCATAGGCACTTTTGACAGTAAATAAACCTTTGTTGTCCTTGTCCCAGGTCATCCTATCTCTCTTGGGGAAGAGAGAGAGTCTGTAGTCATCCAATTCCCTTTGGAGTTGAAGGGCTAACACCCTATCCTCATCACCCTCAGGGTCACCAATAGACAAGACCATCCAGCTCCTGAGACCTCTGTTAGTCCTTATGTAATCAACCACTTTAGAGCCAAAGACCTTGCAGACCCTATTCGCAATTCTTCCATACTCCAATTCGATTAGGGGTTTGTCCTTCAGCCATCTATCCTTCTAGAAGTTAATGTCCCTACCGTCTCCTATCTTCCACCTGATGCCTTCATGAAGAAGGCCACGAGTCTTGAGGATCCTATTCCAAATGACTAAGCCTTTGGGGAGACTAACCTCCGAGAGTAATCTCCTACCCTTATCCCCATTGAGATATTTGGCCACCATGATGTCCCCCTAGTTAGTATTACCTTGACTAAGGTTCCACCTCACCTTGGACAAGAGGGCACGATTCATAAGATGATTCTTCTTAGCCCTAGACCTCCCTGATATCTAGGTGTGCAAACCTTTTCCCATCCAACAAGAGCAATTCTCCATTTCTCTTCAATACCAGACCAGAGAAATTTCTTCTGGATCTGTTCAATCATATCCACCACAAACTTAGGAATCTTGAAGTGACTTAGAGAGTAGTTGGGAATCCACTGGAGGGAGGCTTTGAGGAGTTGGAACTTCCCTACCTGGCTCAGAAGAGCCCCTTTCCATCTGGTCAGTTTCCTTTTCATTCTCTCCAATAGCCCTTTCCAAAATTCAACAGAGACTTTAGTAGTGGTAAGGGGGAGGCCCAAGTAGGTGGCTAGGAACCTTTCGCTCGAGCAACCCAGGACTCTAGTGATCTTTTGCTGTAAATCTTTATTGTTGTGGTTACTAAAATCTTACATTTTGGTGAACCCAACGCATCTTACATTTGAACAACCTTATTTGCTATGTTTGATTAGATAATAAATTGATTAGACACTTCTATTGCATATATTCTTTTATGTGTTTACAAAGTAAAACATTTAAACATGTCAAACAAAAACTAAATCAATTACTTTCTAACCATGTCTTCTTCCTTTCTCACATCACTTTCTAACTTTGCTCAAAAGGATTTTGAGAGTGATGTTCCATTTCACGTGTGTGATGGTAACTTAGCTCTTCCCTCTCTTGAAATTACTCCTACTTATGAGGGTATTTTAGCACTAAAAGATGAAGTCATTAACATAGTCCTTAACATTACTTTACATTCTCTTCATTTGGATGATCTCTCCTCTAGAGATGACACATTAGTAGATGTTGATCATATCACTTCTACTTCTACCACATCTTCCATAGTCCATGATGATTCCATGACTCATCCTATTGATCTTCCTCCTTTAGTTGCATGTTCAAGCCTCTTGGATATCACTAAGGATGTGAAGACCTCTTTTCTTCCTCCCTTAGTTGCATGTTCAAGCTTCTTGGATACCACTAAGGATGTGAAGACCTCTTTTATTTCTCCCTTAGTTGCATGTTCAAACCTCTTGGATATCACTAAGGATGTGAAGCCATCTTTTCTTCCTTCTTTGGTCACATATTCAAGTCTCTTGGATATCACCAAGGATGTGAAGACCTCCTTTATTCCTCCCTTAGTTTCATGTTCAAGCCTTTTTTATATCACTAAGGATGTGAAGATCTCTTTTCTTCCTCCCTTAGTTGCATGTTCAAGCCTCTTGGATATTACTAAGGATATGAAGATCTCTTTTCTTCCTCCTTTGGTTGCATGTTCAAGTACCTTGGATATCACTAAGGATGTGAAGATCTCCTTTCTTCCTCCTTTGGTTGCATGTTCAAGTATCTTGAATATCACTAAGGATGTGAAGAGCTCTTTTCTTCCTACATTGGTTAAATGTTCAAGTCCCTTGGATATCAATAGGAATGTGAAGACCTCCCTTCCTCCTCCTTTGGTTTCATGTTCAAGCCCATTAGACATCACTAAGGACACAATCATAGATACTTTTCTCAACATTACTTTACCTAATATTTATTCTGATGTTCTCTATTGTAGCAATGAAACATTCATGAATGAAGAAGCAAAGCTCACATTTGATCCCACATGGATAGATGATTATAAAAACTAAATCAACACAATTTATGTTTCTGATTCCCAAAAAGAACCTGTGAAACCAAAAATTGTTGTGCATCTTCATTCTAACCCTATGATATCTATTTGAGGTGTTATAAACCCACCTCAACGTTCTAGTTACATTCTCAAATTTGCAAAAAAACTTATTCAAAACAACCAACTTGTTCAAAATGTGTCACAGAAACCTCATTACCACGTGATTTCTCACATGTACAAAACTCTCAACAACAAACAAATAAACCAAGCACCGATTGTTCCTACTTCTCTTCTACCCTCTCAACATTTTCTTCCTCCACCTCCTCGTCTCTCTCAAAACACTAGTCAAGAATATGATTTCATCAAGAAGCTTCATGCTACTCTGGATAAGATCTCACTTTGAGAGTTAATACAAACATCACCTACATACCATGGGATGCTCTAAGAGGATCTACAAAAGGTGGTCATCCCACCCTTTGTTAGATTGAATGATGTAGCAACACTATTAGATTATATTCATATGATGAGTTTGGATATTGTCCTCCACCAACATGAGTTACCTCCTTTTGAAGTTCAACAACAATATGATCCTCTTATGATTTTAGTCATCATTAAAAGAGATGGAATAAAATGTACTCTAGTCGATAATGAATCATGTCTTAATGTTTTTAGCATATACAGTTTGCACAAAATCGGTGTAGATATGTCTCTCATTAAACCCGATCCTCTTTCTATTTGTGGCTTCAATAATGTTGGTAGACAATCACTAGGTACAATCACACTACCAGTTGAGGTTGGACCTGTGACCTTGCCTACTCTAATCCATCATGCCTGATTCTCTTTCATATAATTCTTCTTTGTAGGCCATGGATTCATGTCATGGGGGCAGTCCCATCTACTCTTCATCTTAAACTGAAGTTCATTTACAACAACAAACACTATATAGTTGAGGGTGATCCGAATCTGGGAAATTACTTAGAAGTAGAAGCCAGGTATCAACCTCCTATTTCAAAATCTCTCATCACTTTGATTCTTTCTTCAACAAAAGATGACCCACTATTCTCCACTGCTAACAACAATGATGATCAGAATAGTGCTTTGCCTTCAAGTGCATACTTCGGTGACAATTGGGGTTCACTAGATTTCACACCCTCCTTCATTGGAGAGTACAAAATCTCACAATCTAAACTTGAGATCCCGAAGGTGGCTTCCATTTACTCTACACAATCTATTCTTTCTTCTAAGTAACCTAAACTCACCACTCAAATTTATTTTACTTCAATAAAATCTCAAACACAATCATCACCTTCTATCCATGATAATCTACCTTCTTCTTCTAATGCATGTCTTAGTGATGATTGGGGCTCCTTAGATTTCAACCTGCATGGACCTGTTGAATCTATGATCGACCCTTCTCACCCTAACATCTCAACACTCAACAAGGATCTATGTCCTTGAAAAAGGATCAATCCCTCTTCTCATGACGATGCTACTATTGCTTCTTTTTTAGCATGTTACTACACTTCTCATTTCAACAAAGCTAATAATGTGGCATGTCCTTCTCTGTCTAATTTGGAGACATGTTATGGGCCTAGAATCAAAAATCTTTCTAAACATGGATACAATGGAAATAGTTTAGGGTGCATGGATCAAGGAGTTAAGGTTCCTATGAAACTGACACCGCACTTTCTAAGGAAGGTTTGGGTTTCTTGCCTTCTCCTTTATCTACGTCCTCTGCTCCATTGTCTAAGGTCTCTATGGCTTCTTCTTTTTAGAAATTACACTTCTCTCCACAACAGAAAGGGTTGCTTCCTACTCCACCCACTTCTTCTCTTCTATCTCAAAATGAGTGTATATTGGTAAGTCTACTCAAGCACTTCTTGATCACTCTTTCTCCTCCAACACACAAAATGTTTCCACAAAACAATCAATCAATACTTCCTTTTTGTGCATATCATTGATCGTTGGGCCATTCCACTAGTGAATTCCAAGCCTTGCATGACAAAATTCAACACCTTTGTGACACGTGCTCACACTTCCCTCTTCTATTGTAGCACCTCTTCTTTCTTCAAATAAAATTCTTCTCCCTACATCATTATGATTGAGTAGGTCCATTGTTATGACATCAAGCCACCTATGTCATCACATTGTGACAGACTGAACTACTTTTTAGTAGCAACACGATTCTCTTTTTCACGGTTGTTCTCACCCATTCTTTGGGGGGTAGGGGGATAATTTGTTCAAGGGGTAGGCATTCTTTCTAAGGATCTCCCCTTCCCTTATACTTTCTGTTATGTTAGAAAATGTCCCCTTGGGGGCTTTTCCCTCTTAAGGTTTTGTTGGTTATTTTTCTTGCCACCCCCAACCCTAAGGAAAATCATAATACCTAAGCTAGGGGATCAATAAGCTAAGGCAAAGATCCTAAACTATCATCAAATTGAGGATAAGAAACACCAACAAACAAGGCTAAACATAGCCTTCTGCTCTTTGAGCTCCACAAGACTTAGGCGGGTGTACCTATTTTGGGCCTGGATATATGATAAAACTTGCACCAAACAACTCACTACAGGCCTTTAAAATGTGGATAGTTCTTAGGTAAATGAATAAGGGGTGTTTACACAATTACTCATCTCTAGGCATGATCCCTTTATACCTTGAATAAACACTAAGAACTAATTAAATAGGAGTATCTCAAATTCAAACACACAAAGAAGTTACATCAGAATCACTTCCAAGCATAACCTTTGTGTTCTTTAATCTCCATGAAGATACAGAAAACTAGAAATAAGTTAAACATGAAAATGGGGAAGACTCTTTAAGATTTTAAATGGTGATTCCTTCTAGGGTTTGCACAAAAGAAAAATACTAGACCAGTGCCTTGTCTATAATAGATTCAAATGAAATAACCTATCTAGTAATAGCCTGAAAACAAAACCAATGACCATTAAATTATTATTGCATTACAATAATGAGGTCTCTTTACGACATATCTACAACATTCTTATAGATCCTGAATGCAATACAATATATTTAGCATTTAAATGAGAGCACATTTTAACATATTGCTTGAATAGGAGCCATCAATTCAAATACCTACTACAACAAATGTGCAATTAAAACTGTCATAACCCTTGATTACTTTAATTCAAAATATAATGCATATATTCTAGAGACATTACAATATGACATAGTTCATCCTAATCTGCAAACAGATTTTCTTGCTATTAAAAAAGATGGATTACAACATTGAACCCCGAAACTTTAAGAACACCTAATCTAGAGACAATCCCTATACAAAATTACAATATTCAAAGACCTAGAAAATTTGGAACCCCCTCACCAAATGGCCATGAATTCCTATTTATAAGAACATGGGAGAAAACAAGCTATAGGCCATGTACATATGTCGTATTTTCATTTGACAAACTTAGACTACAAGAATCCAAAACATTCATTTCCAACCACTAAGGCATGCTTCTGTAGAAAATTATCACTTGGGACAGGCTGGGATAACCGATTTTGTGGCGTATGATCATTTGTTGGAAACATGGAGGTGAGCTGTGTTTTTGATAGAAAAAGGGGAGTGCAAGATATTCTAATGGATTAGCCTCTCCTCACACAAGGACATTTATCTCCCATGCGAGAGTTCTCTGCCAAATTTCACTAGCCACGTGCGCGAGGAAGGGAGTGTCAACAAGGATCAACAAGGAAAGGAAGCACCAAAAACTTGAGTCCCTCCTACTATGATCACTCACAAGCACAAGCAGGCAAATCCCTCCTCTCTTTGCGGATTTCCCAATCAACTCGCCCAACTGAGAACTAGAGGATGCCTCTAACAACTGGCTCTAACTGAGCCAAACCTCTCGCTAAGTAGGGAGTAGCAGCAACAATAATTCCCTCCATGATGCCCACTAGCCTCATCCAGGTGGAAATGCACCATCCATTGTGACCCAAGCTATGCAATGACCCACAATATGGAGGGAAAGGGAGAGAGAGAAATGATGTAGCTCTGTCTTCACGTCAAGTCTGGAGAATCACAAGAACAAGAAGTTACTAGAGCATGCAGACCAGAACGTAAAACCCTCATCCAGATGAAAACAAGGGGGAGAGGAGGAGCTACAACAGCTTGATGAATGCTGCCAAATTCCCTAAATTTTACTGACCCCACCAACGCCTTAGAAAGGCTACTCTAAACTCTTAATTCTATATGGACAAGTCATTAGCCATGAGAGTAGAGAAGAAAATTCTAAGGAATAGGAGGACCGTTGTAGAATATTGAGAAGATAACAACCCATATTGCTTCCCCAAAAGATGATTGTGCCTAAAACAACATCAAAAACATCAATTTATAGTGGAATTATGGAAACTCCAACAACCCAGATGATCACATTCTACCCACCAATCCTGCAAATCGATTCTTGAAAGTACTATGGTAATGCAGACCCTTAAAAGGAAATCTCACACAAATATTCTAGGCATGCAAGAGGAGAAAAGGAAATGACATCTAACCCATGTCTCCAAGCTTCCACACACATAGAATTCAATCACAGCCCCCATTTCCATAATGAGATGGCCAAAGTAGGTTTCTTAATTACCCCAATTTAGGGCATTATTCTCATACTACACCCACTCTCAACACTAACAGGTAACCTTGACAAATACTTGCAAGCAAGGGTAGCATTATGTATAGTGGTGGCGAGAAGGGAAGCACCAAGATCCTTCAGATCGCACACAACACATACTTTAATAGAAAAGGGCCTGAATGAACCAACCACCTCCTAACCAGTAGCTAGACAAGACACAACACACGCTTAACCTTTGGAATAGCTCACCTAGAGCAACCAACATCCATCCCACTACTTACCGTGCTTCACCACTGTAGCAAGCATTCAATTCCAACCGTTCAATCCATCTCATGAGATTCATAGATAGTCGCCATAGATAATAGGCGCACCTCTAGAAGAAGGTGTACACTAGTTTTAATTCTGGCTATGGATTAGGGCATACCAACAGTCCATGTGGAGGCTTGAGATCTGTCTGGTGGAGACTAGTCATCATGAAAGAGCAGTGACTAGACCTGCCATGATAGCACCTTACTTCCTTATGCTAGGCCCCTCGGGACTGCAGCAAATCTATGGCCCTAGAAAAGTGCTCCTCATAAGCATACCAAGGCCCATGATACATTCTTAGTTGTCCCATCGAGATCCTCAAGTATCTACCATGAACACACAACCCATAGTGAAAATCCATGTCAGTGGTTAAAATCCTCAATATTAATGCACATCATCCTAGCAGGCCCAGCCACGTTGGAATACAGCCCAGGCCCTTCATGTGCCCGCAGGAGGGATAAAGTAGTCTCAGCAGTTGTGTGCCCCCTCGCGAAATGTTAACATGGATAACCCACGACCGCCACATCAAACCCCACAGCACCGTAGAAGCCCAAAACCAAGTCTAGCAGGAGAGATATTTTTAGCAAAAATAGGAACCCTCGTAGACGTGGCCACAACTGATGACCATAATTCAATGTGCATGAAAGGTATTCATAAAAGAGGGGCCGCACTAGGTAGAACAAATGAGGAAGGCATGAAGCACACCTGATACATAATATAAAGGTGGATTATTATTGGAACTTAGTGGGTATATGCATGGTCACAGGAGACAAGAGGTAATCCAAGGTGCAAGGGCTGGTAATCTGACGGCAAAAAGTACTTCAAAGACAACTTAAATGACTAGGAATGGGCTGAGGGAAGTCAACAATAAAATATAATGGGAAGTGACCAAGGTGAACCAGGCTATGACATCAAGCTCTAGGGTTTTACAAGGTTTTAGCAAGCTTAGAAGATATAAACCAAGGATCTGGGGTATGCATCAAAATGCAAGTGCAAATAGGTTTAGCTCCTGGGTCCTTAAAATGCATTTAGAGCATCTTACATGTTAATTATCAATCCTGATGAGAAAACCCTGAAGTCTTATGGCAAATAGAACCTAGGGGGTGCTATTTTGATGATCCTTGAACAAAAATGGGAGGGTGGACTTGGGTGCTAGTGCCCTAGTCCTGCCCTATTTTGGGTCTGCCCTAAATTTAAATGTTAGTTTTATGACCTTTATTTGTGTCCTATACCGACATCTCAAGTTTGAACTACAAAATTCTTAGCAGGAATGTTTGTAGTTGCATATATAAGCATGTTTAGGTTTTCATTTGTAAACTACAAGATGATTGCAAACTTTAGGCATATTTGTGATTTCAAGATATTCATTGTTGCAGAGCAGAGCATTGTTACTATGTTTGTGATTGTAAATTTGACTTCATCTTCTCATGTGATTGAAGAGCCTTCATTTATGTGAGATCTACACTACAAGGTGATATCTATTATGTTTTTGATCATTTACCATTTGGATTTTTCCTCTATCCCACCGAGATACACACTCTCATCTAACAATAGTGTTCGGAAGACTTGAACGTCTCTTCAGGGCTTGACCAAGGCAAGCCTCTAAACACCACAACGCCCTCCCACACTCCTTTGTGATTGTAGGTTATAGGTATTGAGTTCCATGGAGTGGAGTTGTAGAAAGGAGGTTGCAGACAACAAGGATTCAGGATTTGAAAGAAAGAGGACAGTTTTCAACATTTCAGGACTTGGGCACTAGTGCCAGTGTCCACCTTTTTTGAGGCAGAAATGAAAGACAGTACATATTAGTTTCAGAAGGAGATTCAAGTTCCATATAGAAAATAATACCTTGGATAGGGGCTCTAGTGCTAATGTCCCTGACTATTCCACATTCTAGATTTTAAAAAATAGTGAGTTAACAATCTCTATCCTTCACCTTAGTCTAGAAGGATTTGTCGTAATTCATTAATTTGCTTATTGTTTTGTTTATTTAGGGTTTATAGATTAATTAATCATTAAATTGAGATATTTTTTTATACATCTGAGCTTCCACACCATTTCAAGAGGCAGCCCAACCTGATAGGTGAATGCTATCGCTTAGTGGAGATTCAACTCGGTTGATATGCCCTTGAATGTTTGGTGAGAAGGGAGGATTTGCCTCTGAAACTTAAACCAAAATATTTCCCCCTTTTTAACCCTAAACGTTTTGGTGAACCTATTTTTTTGGACTTTTTTCACCTTGCTGATTGTTGTGTGATAGATTTGCATTCATTCATTTTATTGCATTTGAAAAATTACAAAAAAAATTGAAAATTTTGGAAAATTTGAAAAAATTGGCATCTTAGGCTTGCATTTTGGCATAATTTGAATTAATTGGAATTTAATTTCATTAAATTTCTGTTATTTTCATTAGATCTAATTTAAATTTCACAAATTCATCATTTAGTATTCATTCCCATTACATTTTCATGCTTAAATTATCAAAAATTGCTTGAAATTGTGCATTTTTCATAAAAACCTATTTTTGCATTAGCTAGGGTTTGTAGTCAAAATCTTGTTTTAGATTTTACTACCCTTTTAAAACACTCATTAGAACTTATTTCTAATTGTAGTGTTGCATCATAGTGGCTTTCTTGCAAAATTTCATGTCTAGGGTTTGAAAACCTTGCATTCTCACTAGATTTGGCCTTATTGTCTCTCTAGAATTGCATTATAAGCGTGTTGTGAGGAATTTTACTACATTATTTGACTAATATTAGGGTTTTAATTTTCTTCCCCTTCTTAAATTCCTTACAACACCCTTTCTATTAGGCATTTACATTCAAAATTGATGAAAATTTGCATATTTTAGGTGTATTTTCACTAGATTTTGACTTGTCATCACTCTAGACTTGCAGCAAAAGTGTGTTGTGAATGATATTGTTGCATAATTGGGCTATTATTAGGCATATTATTTTTTTTCCCTCTTGAAATTCCTTACAACACCTCTTCTTTCACTCATTTGCATTAAAAAAAGGTGAAAAATCAAGCATTTTGAATCTTAAACATATCTCTCTCTTAGGGTTTGTTCTATTAGTTTGTGCATTGAGTGTTGCATGATTTTGTATGAGTATTATAACCCATTTCCCTAATAAAATATCCTTTTAAGAAGAAGTAGAAGACTCATGGGATCTAGTGGTCCTGAAGAATACGATATTCCTAACTCTAAAAATCCATTGAATGCCTTCTTTACAAAAGGAGAGACACAAAATTTGCAAGACACTATCTCTCATACAACCACTATGGAAGATAAAATATTTCATGATGTAGAGGACACTATTGGGGTGGTCACACATGTACCTAATAAGCAAATAAACAAGCTTGATAAAGACTTGGCCGATTTTCAAGCATTTGTTGAAAATGAAAGGATAGCAGAAGAAGCTATACCTGTGATTCACAACATAAGAGAATTGATAAAAGAAGGACAAGATGGAATTAATGTTATTCAAGGTTTAACACATATTGTACAAACTAATGTTATGCTGGTGACTAAATGTGCAAAAGTTATTAATCGCATGTCATCACCGACTCATACGCAAGTATCGACAGCTATACCAACTACGAGAATATCTACATTTACATCAACAATTTTAACTACTAATGCAAATGCTTGTAGTAATATAAAGTTGTGGGATTTAACTATCAAAACTTGGTATCTAAGGTGACCTCTTCTATGAATAATTACTCTCAACCACCTCTCCATCCCACTTATTCTCAACCACCTCTTACATATAGCCACTCGCAACCACTTTCCCTTACCAGTATGTTCAACGACCACTCACCTATTCACAGCCTCTGCTTATCACCAATCATCCTCAATCACCACCACACTTCAATTCCAATTCCTCACAAAAAATTGCATCTCCTAATGATGCCATCTTAAACCAACTATTGCAAGGCATGACTTCTGTACAACAGAAGGTGACAAATTTGAAAAATTCTTCAAAACATAATATACCAAACTATCATTCCCATAATCCCCTATCTTATGCCATCTTGAGAACTCCTATGCCTGAGAGGTTTGAAACTCCTCGCTTTGAAAAATATGGTAGAAAAGGTGATCCTAATACTCATGTGGCAACATTCACAGCTATGTGTAGTGATTTATACTTTGAAGAGGATTTGCTAGCAAAAAATTTCCCATGATTTCTAAAAGATACTGCTTTAGAATGGTTTTGCTCCCTACCTCTGAATTCAATACACTCTTTTTTTTAGTTATTTGATCAATTTTTACAACATTTTCAAGCAAACATTGGACCTCAAGTCTCCTTGATTGATTTAGTTCATTGCAAGCAAGGTCCAAAAGAGAAGTTAACCAAGATTATTAGTTAGTATCAAGCTCTCTATGCACAAATTCAATATCAAATGAAGGATGAGGATGTTTAGAAGTTGTTTATTAAAAATCTACAACCTAACATCCGTGATAAGATTCTCTTGATGAAGTATAACTCCTTTCCATTTATGTACTATCCTTCATGATTATGAACTTTCATCTAGTCAGTATGAAACCCAAAACTCATCAGCTCAAGTTGGTCAATCCATGGGTGGACCATCACAAAAGAACTTTAAGAGGAATAATAAGACTTTCAACAAGGGTAATGGACAAAATTCAAATAATTTCTCACTAGTTTCTGTTATCACTAATCTGAAGAAGGCACTGTTTCAACAAAGAAAGTTTACTCCGTGTTAGGTGAATATTTTGTCTTTAGCTAACTAAAGGCAAAATGGTTATATCAACCACAGTGTGATGAGATAATGTCTCTCCTCTCAGCAAGTGGAGGCTCCCTTTTATTGCCAAATACAAACTAATAACTATTACAAATTTATTTACCCTAAAAACTAACTTTGAGGTGATTCCATATTATCCATTTCTCTTTTTCAAAAATGATGTTTATAATTCTCAATATAAAACTCAACACAAAAGGATAACTAAATCAATACTAGTATATCTGAACCATGAAGAAACCATGAAAACACAAAGTTTTTTGTTGCGTCTTATGCTTGAATGTAAAATAAGGATTCTGGAATATAATGCAGCCCATAGTCCTCAATGTATTCCATGACATAATAAAATGATCAAAGAATCAACTTGCAGCTCAAAGTCTTCAAGTTCACTATAAACTTACAAATATAAACTAACTTCCACAAATGATAATTGCAGCTCAAAGTCTACCAAAATCAAATTTGGAATATCTCTCAATCACCTGACACACACTTTCACCTTTCAATCACTTATCAATTATAAGGTAATAGAAAAGACGTTAGAACAATTCTATCACTTGACAAATTATATCCAACACAAAGATTAGGTACCAACTTGCTTTTCTTATATTGATTTTGCTTGAAAATTGATTTACAACAAAAGCTCAAAGTCTTAAAATTTCTTCTCAAATCCAGTAGTTTTTTGCTTCAATAGACAAAAGATGAAAATTACAATAGAGGCCCTCTTTATTTATAGTGAGAGGCCATGAGATAATCTAGGAAAATCTAACTACTTTGACTTATTCAACAAAGGAGTCCTTATTGATTTGGGACTTCCTATGTTTTTACATGTAATTACATATGGAAAAAGTACATGTAAAAGAATCCAAAACTACAAACAAAGTACATATGAAAATACAAAAATAAACTAAGGCATGAAAACTTAGATCAACTTGCATCCCCATTCTTCTTTAGATAGGCCTCTTACATAGTGAATACTGCTTGCATCTCTAAGCTGTGTGAACCAACAGTGTTCTTGAAAATAACTCAAGCCCTGGTTATTGCATCTCTTACTGAAGTGGTCACCTTTTCATGATTTGTCAACTTAGTTTTCAGATTATCTAAATTCAGTTGATTATCTAGCATATTATCTAGAGAAGTGACTAAAAAAGCACTGTCTACAAATTCCTTCTGAACCATATTTTTAAATGCTTGAACCATCTCATCAGAAGGAAGGAAATGATGATCATCAGTTGTCAACTCACATGAGAGTTCCTCTAATTTGTGCAGAAGTTCAACATCACTGTCTATACTGAGTTCTTTGGCACTTGTCAAATCTTTGATCAATTATTTTAAAACATTACCTTGGTGAATCAATGACTCTTTGGTCTAAACATAAGATTCCTGATTTGAAATAACACCAATTGATATCAAAGTTTTCACCTTCAGCCTTTTCATATCAATCCATTTCTCAAGGCTAGTATCCAAATACTCAATGTCTTGAGATATTATATCAACCAAATTATCCAGCTCTGGCCTTATCTTTTACATTTTGCTTTTCTTCTCAGCTACACTTGTTAGAAGAGACACTCCTTGTGTATGCATTTTTTCAAGATATTCTTCAATCGCTCTTCCCTTAACATGAGTTTTTTCTACCTTTTGAGTAATAGGGTCCTCCACTGTGATTGCCTTAGGTGTCATTGACTTAGATGACAAAGTAATCTTTCATACCACCACAGCTAACTGCTCTACTTTTGCTTTGTACTTCTCTTTCATTTCCCTCTGATGATCAAATTTCTGAATCAAGGAATTGAGAGTAGACTACACATCAGCCTTGGCACTTTCATGTGTGATTTTCCCTAGTTCAATTCTAGAGATAGAATAATCACTCATGCTGAAATTATCAATGGTTGCATCTAGTGGTGGCCGAACAATCTCCACATATTTGTGGCCTTTGTCTTCTAATAGAAGAGAAAGAGTCTTGGGCTTCTTTTGGGTCTTTGCCTTCACTAGCATTAGCTTTCCAACGTCAAAGTCATCTTGGGAGATGGCCTGCTTTTTCCTCATAGGAGTATAGGCTGAGAGCCACAGAGGAAGCACTGATGTACTAACATTTGAATCTGGGTCCATTTCTAGTGTAGAAGGAATTGTACTTACACTTGTGGTAGTAACAATTGGAGGAGTGTTTGTAAATATATCACCCAGCACATTCACATTAACAATATGCTCAGCACCTAAAACAAATTGATCAAAAATTGTCGAGTCGCCAATATCATAGGAAGGTGAAGACAAGCTTGGAATAGACCCGGAAGAATGAAGAGCGGCATCAAAAGCAACATTAGGACTATAAAAAATTGTCTTAGAAGAAGATGGCAAAGAGCCATAAGACTGAATAAAAATGGGAGACATTGGAGCTTTTGAAACAATAGGTAAAGAATCTAAAATAGACACAGTGGGTAAGGGAGAAGAGGAGACTTGAGTTTCCTGTGACATGTCTTTTGATGAAGACATGGTTTTATCCTATGAATGTTCCTACTCATCTCCTTCTACTACTTCTCGTTCATCCTCTTTTTCTTCAGCAGACCTTTCTTTAGTGTACATTCACTCAGCAATAGGTTCCTTAGTATCCAACTCTTCTATTTCCATTTCTTTGGCAATAGACTCCTCTTCTTTCACCTTGGGCTTTTCTCCTTTTGACAAATTTTATTCTAGGCTTAGGAGCCTTAGAAGTACTAGGAGCATCACTCTTGTTTATAGTCCTTATTTCAACCTTTTTTCCTGTTTGCTCAAGAACTTCTTCTTCAGAGCCAATGATAAAGTCTTTTAGTTGTATCCCTTTGCTTTGTAGCCATATGTTAGTGTTAGCCAAGATAGGCTCAAACCTCTTTCTTAATGATGTCACTTCTTTCTTAGACCATAACATAGCAGGCAAAGGTGAATTTGAAATTTGCTCATTTGCATACCTGGGGCTTACAACATCTTCATTATCAACCATCCCTTCAGGGATATTAGCTAAACCCAACTCTTCAATTTGAGTAAAAGTCAATCTACTATAATCCAGTTTTCTGATATCTTCTTCAGTTCTCAAATTTGCCCAAACATCCTCCACCATCGGCTCATGAAATTGAGTTTTCCTCCTAATCCTGTCTTTCACTCCCTGATAGTCAAATTTGGGTCTTCTCTTGAATTGCTTCATGGTAACCAACTGCATCTCAGTTTCCAATGCCTTAGCTTTCATAGCAGTAGCAACAGAATACCTGCCAATTTCAATAGGGAATCTAAATCCAGGCTTCTTCAATTCCATTTGTTTGTTGTGCACTACTATCATTTGTCTACACAATTCCATCAAGATAATCCTATCAGTTAGAAATTTGGGTAACATGTATAGATAACATTGATAATTTAACCAACTCTTACGTAGGTAAAAGTTGGGAACTAAAGATATAAACAACCAAAATCATTGACAATAATCCATGCTTCATCTGAAACTCTTCTTTGTTCTAATTGAGGATCAAATAGACACATGAAAACTACAAAGAAGGCATCGTTCACTATTTTGAAATGATGTATGGATCCCTTTAGAGTTAGCTGAGGATAGTATTGGTAGACTAGCACCACCCTCCAATCTCCATCAGATGTTAAACCTGGAAAGCTTCTTATTGAGGTAGCTGCATATATAGGATACGATGTCATGTAGAACTTAGATGTGGTTGACACTTTACTCAATTGTTCATGAAGAGCATTGTTAATCTGTTCACCCTAGAAAATAGTCTACTAGACTTGAAGGATGATTTTGATGTATGGATACATCCATTCATGGAGTGTCGAAGAAGATGGAAGTCCTCTCACACTGCTCAGAAGAGTTATCAAGTCACTTACCTCCTCTACAAAGTCACTTCTGGGAAAACTCCTCAACCATCTGGAGAGATTGGCCCTTGCAAATTTTAAGCACTTGGTGTTTATAACCCTCTTGGATTTTTCCACATCTTTATCATATTCCCTCTGGGCAATGCTAAAATCTAGTTCTGCAACATCCTCTGCACTAGGACACATGAAAACCTTATTCATGAACTCAACATCTAGTCTCATAATCACATTGCCATGAGCATCCACAACTGTTCTATTATCCTTGTTATAAAAGTAGGCAACTTGAAGAACAAATTCAGCATTATGGGCAGCAACAGGGAAGGAAGCAACCAAATGGATATTACTGTTGATAATCATTTGCATGTAGTGACTAGGTTTATCTTGCTTTGTCCTTTCCACAAATTCAGCCATATCAACATGACCAATTTATGTGTCCCATATTTCATCCACGTTTGATGTGACTGAAGTGATGGGGAACATATCCTGATATTTGTACTTCATTGCTTTGGCTTTCTTAGGTGAAGGATCAGTCATTTAAAAAATGAGCACCTATGGCAGAGAAAAACAACTTGGCAATCTTGCAAGGGCAACTGCAATAATAAGAGGCATGATTCTGCAATGTTAAGGAAAATTGGTATATGAGGAAACTGCAAAGTTGGGAATCATAATCATCAGCACGAGCTTAACAGGGCTAGAGAGTAATCGAAGTGAAGAACGGAGCGAAAGCAGGCTAAGGATAGCAACTTGGAAAATTTCCCAGATTTAGAAAAATTTTAAGAGAGTGAGTGCATAGGTGGCAAAAACCACTGCCCTTGCATGTAGGGTATACTACATTTGCAAATGTGTACAGGCGGAAAAAAAGGCCGCTCTTGCATATGAGAGAAACTTTTATTTATGCCCAGGTGGCGATTTTTGCCATCCTTACATGTAAATGGTAGGTTTACAAGTGGATAAACTCGACACTTTAACCTTTTGCAATTAAAAAAATTAAATGTCTATGGGTGGTAAATTTTGCCGCCCCTACACTTTGGACAAACAACAAAATGTAATAGCATGGGCAGTGATTTTCACCGCTCATGCATTTGGTATACAATGCCATATGCATTGGCGGTGAAAATCACCGCCCATGCATATGGGAACTATGGGAAGATCATGTATGGGTGGCAAAATTTGCTGCCCCTATGCGTACAGAAAACACAAAAGTGTGAAGGTAGAAAAGAAAAAAAATGTTTAAACCTTAACACAGAACAATGGTGACATGACAAAAATCATCAATGACACAGGCGGACTTCAAACGATGAAACAATAATAAAAATGAAACCCTAAACACAACACAATGGAAATGAAAGATTAAATAGCAATTTCTAAAAGCATGAATAAACGAATCGAATTATGTAAACCCTAGTGCAACAAGAAACTTACCCAAAATAAGGAGCTGAAAAATAATTGAAAACCCTAATTGAAGGTGCTCAAATCCGCGCGCTCACATCCAATCTCTTCAAGGAAATGAGTAGGAGTTTGTAGAGGCTTAGATGAATCTCAAGGATGAAAAGACAAGAGTAAAATGAAAAACAAAAGTGATTTAAAACATATAAAGAGTTTCATTAAACATTCACACGCAGTGCATTAAATGCACTTAGTGTGAACTCGAGATGCATGGATGGTGAAATCACCGCCCCTGCACTTAGGGCAAACCAAAAACAATACATGTAATAGCAGCAAAAAATATCGCTCTTGCATGTAAAGCTAAAAACTCAAAAAATGCAATGGTAGTGAATTTCACCGCCCTTGCATGCAAAACAAAATTTTTCTAACTCCTTAAAACTATCAAACTCACTTTGTTTGACAAGTTTACTCACTCATTTAATTCTCGCAAGCTTCAAGAAACCAAGTTGAGGAGATACTCAAGTAGATTCTCAAGAGTTAGGAGACCATGTATGAGGGCAAACATTTGCCTCAAAATACGTGCTTAGAGTGGTAGCCTATGAAACAGACAAGTTTCGTAGGGGTAATCCTACAAAATGAGCATAGCTAATTTTGAGGATAACACTCTGATATCTGAATCCTATCATTCTATTATGAACCAAGCTATGAGTAATAACCTCATGAAGCTTCCTCCAATAAAACCATTAGATCCTGGTAGAATGCAAGGACCATATTTTGATGCTAATGCTTTTTGTCATTTTCATCGTCAACAAGGACATGATATTGAATGATGTATGTTCAAAAGGAAGCTAGGTGTGTGGAAATCACTTCCTACACTAATCTAATGAGGTGAGGAGAGTACAAATTCAATTTTATCCTTACTATTACAACAATGTTAAACCACTAACAGAGATATTGTAGAAAACACATAAACAAGAAAGTGAGACAAAAGAAGAGAGACACAAGATATACGTGGGGAAAACCCTTATCGGGTGAAAAACCCCACACTCCAAAACCTACACAATGTATTATCAAAACTGAAATGGTTTACAATACACGTGCAATGCAAGCTCTTAGGATTCTTTCACACTCATATCTAGGACAAACTGATAGCATAACAGTACTTGTCAAACCTGTAAATACATCTCTCAAAAGCACCTATTTATATAACAAATACAAGGCAAAAATGGATCCACATAGGGATGGGCATCCAACATGGCCTCATGGCCCAAAACCCATGCCTATGGACACTTGTCCAACTTTGTAGGATGCTCTTGACACTTGTCAAGTCAGCCCATCCCAAGGAGGTCACCTATTTCAAAAATGGGCTATGACAGATGCTCTTACGACTCCTACAATCATCATAGAATCTGTCATAGCTTTCATAACTTATAGCTGTAAGAGAATCTGTCATACACAGGTTATAAATAGCATATTCTATTACAACATGTCATAGTCCACCTTGGGGGGCCCAAAGATGCCCTTTGACACATGTCTTCACATGTCATAGAATCTCCTATTTCTGACTCTTACATGTCATAGCTTCGTCATAGGAATCTGTCATGACCGTTACAGTTAATATTCCCTTACACAATATCCAAGATGCCAACACATGGAAAAATATTTCTACCACTAAGTGGGATGCTTATCTCCTCATGTGAGGATAACATTACATGTGGTCATAGGCCATGTAGGATGACACATCACCGTGCCAACTCCCACAATATGACAACATATGATTTGCTTCCAATTAATACAATAGGCAATTAATAAATAAATACAATGTAAAAATACAAGGAATTACCAAGGTTGAGACAGCTTGATTCCCAACATTCTCCCACTTGTTGAACACCTTGTAAGAGCCAATAGAATCAATAGGATTTAACTGCTATAGGCCAAGAGGCCCATACACTCCGAACACCATTTGAACTTCTCTGTGCCCACTGGTTTCATCAATGCATCTCCAACATTCTTCAAAGTATCTACCTTCTCCAAATTTACCTTCCCATCCTCTACCATGTCCCACACGGAGTGAAACTAAACATCAATATGCTTTGTTCTGGCATGGAAAGTTGGATTCTTCGCAAGGCAAATTGCACTCTGACTGTCACAACTAATCGTAATTTGTCCTGCATCAACACCAATATCTGAACATAATCTCTCAAGCCAAATGGCTTCCTTACAAGCATGAGTTGCAGCCATGTACTTAGCTTTTGTAGTGGACAAAGCAACCACAAGTTTTCACTTAATCATCCAACTAATTTCACCACCAAACATAGTAAACACAGGCACTGGTGGATCTCCTGCTGTCAATGTCACCTACCCAAATAGATCCACAAATCCATGAATACAAATTGAATGTGGAGGTCTTATAGCATTGCCATGATAGCAAATGGAATACTTGGAAGTACCCCTCAAATATTTGAACACTCACTTAACTGTATCCCAATGTACCCGTCTAGGATTAGCCACAAATCGACTAAGGATTCCCACTGCTTAGGCAATGTTTGGTATTGTGCAGACCATAGCATACATCAAACTGCCAAGAGCACTAGCATAAGGTACTTTGCTCATGTCATCCACCTCACTAGGAGATTTTGGACAATCATTAATAGACAACTTTGTCCCCAAAGAAACAAGAACACACAATGGTCTACAATCTGCCATGCTGAACCTATCCAACACGGTCTTCTCGTACTTACTCTGGCTTAACCAAAGTTTTCTGTTAGCTCTGTCTCTTCTGATTTCCATTCCCAGAATGTACCTGGCTGCCCCAAGATTTTTCATCTCAAACTGTGCTGACAATTGAGACTTCAAATCAGAAATCATATTCTTACCATTCCCAATCAACAGCATATCGTCAACATACAATGCAATAATGAGAATGTGTTCATTGTCAAATTTGTAATACACACAATGATCTAATTTTGATCTCAGATATCCAATTAACAACACAAAGGCATCAAACTTCAAGTACCACATCCTAGGAGACTGCTTCAAACCATACAAAGACTTCTTAAGCTTGCAAACCAAATTTTCTTTACCTTTCTCTATGTAATGCTCTAGCTATGACATTGAGATTTCTTCCTCCAAATCATCATGAAGGAAAGTTGTTTTCACATCCATCTATTTTACCTCTAAGTCATAAGCAGCTGCAAGAGATAACAAGAATCTAATGGATGTCAACTTTGCAACGGGAGAGAAAATTTCACCATAATCAATTCCCTCCACTTGTGAGTACCCCTTCGCAACCAATCTAGCCTTGTGCTTTTCAACACTGCCATCTACAACAAATTTCTTCTTGAACACCATTTGCAACCAATAGGTTTTCATCCATTAGGAAAAGGCACCAAGTTTGATGTTTTATTATTTTTCAAAGAAGCCATCTCATCTTCCATGGCCTCCTTCCAGGAACTTGCATCTTTCATGCCCATAGCCTCTTTCACGGTTCTAGGTTCATTAGTGTTAGTAAGTAAAGCAAAAGCACAACTAGAATGAAGTAATGAATAACCAAACCTATCAGTTTGCTTTCTTGTTCATGTAGACCTCCTCAATGGATGAGGTTGAGGTTCTGCCTCTTCTTCTAAGCTTTCAGAGCTGCTAGAGCTCTCCTCATCATCAGGTCTCACAGGGTCTCTTTGTTTAGTCTTCTCAGGGGTAGAAGGAAGCTGAACCGCATCCTCTTTCTTTTCTGTCTGTTCTGGTTGTAGAATAATGGAAGACGATGTTAGATCTCTAAAGATAACACTTCTTCTATATAACACTTTTTCAACCATGGGATCCCAAAGCTTGTATCCTTTCACACCAACACCATAGCCAATCAAAATACATTTACCAACCTTGTTCTCCAATTTAGACCGTTTCTCCCTAGGCACATGTTAGTGCAGGAGCACCAAGGACAACTAAGACCACAAGGAGTTCAAGTGATGAGTTTTGTATTGGAAATCATGAATGGGATGCAATAAAGGCCTCAAAAGACAAATCTTGAGTGTTTGAAGTCATTTAGGTTGATAGGTGTATAAAGTTGCAAGGTCCTTACAAGTTGTTGTCAATTTGGTGTAAAGAAGCCTTGAATGGCCTAAATGTGAAAATGTAGGTAATATTGCAATGTAAGGATTAAAATGATGTAATGAGGCCATCATAAGGCCATTAGATTAGGTTGGGAGTCATATTTTCATAATATTAGCCAAATAAGGCTTGATATACTAGTGGCACTTTGTAAACATAACATGACACTAACAAAACATGTAGTTTAAATAATTCCCAATGGTCATTATTTGAGAAATTTGGTCACAACAATTGGAAAACAAGTCAAATGATGTATATAAATCCTTTGCCCATTGGAGGGAAGGTATGGAAAAAAAAAGAAAGTTGTAAATAACACGGTTTATCAATAAAAAGTTCTATTTTCTGATTTTTTCTGCAAATCTGCCTATTCCAGTCTATACCATAGTTCTGTACAGAACTTTCATGGTCTTAAACCTATTGGAGGTGGTAGAGGAATGAATCACTTTTCGTTTGCAGTTGGTTTGAGGAATATTCATTAAATATTGAGTGAGATATCACATTTTTACTAAAAACTGTCCTAAAACTATTTTTTTCTACAAAAGTGCTGCTCCGAGCCATACCACGTGCTTGTACGGAGTCTTTAGGACCTGAAACCACTTGGGTTGGATAGAGAGGTGAACCACCTTCCAAATGCAATTGGTTTGAGGTGGTTTCATTCATTTTTGAGGGAGAACCATCCATTTTACTAAAAACTACCAAAAACCTAAACTAGGGTTTCTAGAAGTGCTAAAAAATTGATGAAGTGAGTTGCAGTAGGGTAGATACACACATTTCCATGATTTGTATGAGAGAGAATGGAGCTTTGGCTGCATTTGACCAAGTTTTGGCCTAATAAGCCCATGTATTGGGGCTCTAAAGAAGACAATCATAAATTTTAAAGGATAAAAGTGAATTTTGAGGGTGTGGTTGGCCAAGTTGAGTCAAATTGGATATGCCTAGGGTTCCCAAGTGGTTTGGGAGGAAGGAACTCAATTTTTCTACAAGACCCTTCATTTAGGTGGCCTAATTAGGCCTAATTAGCCCTTATTGCTGACTGTATTTTCAATTTTTGAGACACACATTTTGAAACAACCTATCCTCATCCTGAGATATGTTAAACAACATGGAAATGGGTATCCTAAACAACTCTTATTTTTTTAAGTCGGCTAAAATTAAGAAAGCTAAGTGGAAAAAATTCTCTAGGTAGGGCTACAAGGCTTTAGGCATGTTTCTAAAGCAAGTACATGAAAACTTTGAAATTAGTGAACCAAACCTATATGATTGAGTTGAGTGCATCACAACCACACACTCATTACATCACATGTGCATATGCCTCACAACCAAAAATACAAAGATGTCTAACTAAAGGCTTCTTACTATACCACACCTCCATAGGTGTCTTACCAACAAGAGTTGATGTAGGAGATCTGTTTACCAGATAGCAAGTAGTGGAAAAAGATTCAGCCCAAAACTTTTGTTCGAGGCTTGCTCCACTAAGCATACTCCTAGCCTTCTCCATCAATGTCCTGTTCATCCTCTCTACAACTCCATTTTGCTACATGATATATGGAGTTGTTTTATGCTTTTCAATCCCTTGCTCTTTATAGAACTTATCAAACTTTGCCAAACAAAACTCACCACCATTGTCAATTCTCAAACACTTAATCTTTTTACTAGTCTGATTTTCAGCAAAGGCTTTAAACTACTTAAACTGACTAAAGACTTCAGTCTTGCTTCTGATAAAATAAACCCATGTCCTTCTACTGTAATCATCTATAAAAGATACAAAATATACAGATTTGGAAATTGAAGGAACATTAACAGGACCAAACACATCAGAATGAATAAGATCCAATACACCAGAAGATTTGTGAGAACTAGAGTAAAACTGAACACGGTTTTGCTTTCCATAAATGCAATGTTTGCAAAAGTCAAACTCAAGATTACAATCATTTAACCCCTCAATGAGGTTTTTATTTTTTAGGGTACACAGACCCTTCTCACCAATGTGGCCATATCTCAAATGCCATAACATAGTCTTTTCAGCAGGAAGCTTAGCTTCCATAGCATGTGCACTACCATTAGAACTAGTTACAACAGATTTCTTCACTGCTCGTTCAGATGGTGGGGATGAAGTGACTGCAGCTCTTTTCTTCGAGTTAGAAGAACTATTGCACTATGAAGTGCATGTAATGAAATGATGGCATCTCAGAACGTATTGCTAAGAACAGTGGTGTCTTCGACAGATTTAAATACTTTTGATTTGCTTCAAAAACACGCACAACTATGCCACAAAGTGGAAACAGACATAGAACATTTCCAACATTGACCCTTAGAGGAAAGCACAAGCAAACATTAACTAGTTTCAATAGCAAAGACATTAAACATGAAAGATAGAACAAGAACACAGATTTATGTGGGGAAAACCCTTACGGGTAAAAAAAACCCCACACTCCAAATCACTAAGCCATTGTATCATTTAGCAACCAAATAGTTACAATACATTTACAGGCTCATAGCCTTTACAGGAGATTAACATCTTGTTCCTTCTGAAGAATAGATGACAAAATAACCTTGCACAAGGTTCTTCAGCCCTCTAATCAGCATACTATTATCATGCCATAAATAGCACACAGTATTCACTCTCTCGGCCAGAATCCCTTTCACTCAAACTCTGTTTTCACTTTCTCCTTAGTCCCTTCTCATATAGTTAACATGCAACATTCAACATACTGTATAGGACTTCATAGAAGAAGAAGAATAGAGTTTCATCGAATTGAACTCATCGTCTCTACGACTCTCTCAATTCCAAATTACTTTTAGCAATCTAATCGAAACAACCATCCGAGCAACCAACTGTTTTAGTTACTCTCACCAACCATCAAAACTACCGTTTCTGACTGTTTGCATTCATGAGATTAGCCCCACATGCATCCATCCAAGTTGGACATCCGAGTTTATATACCTCACCACATGTAAGATAACCGTTGGCACTTTTGAAGACAACACCAAGCAGTACACCATTCACCGACCATCGGAAAGACCTTGACCTTCGGTATAACTTCATCCCTCTTTGCCGACAATGTTTCTCCTGCTGATGCCAAGTCTTCGCCAACCCTCCATCGGAGTGATAGGTAAGATAGGGAAGACTTCACAATGCTAGGCCGATAATCATTCTCATGCCGACCACACCATCGTCAAGACATAGATCATCGGTGACACTTCTTCTATCTGCGCCGATAGCAAACTTCATACTGATGACCAAGCCTTCATTGGAGTAACACAGCATATGGGAGATAGCATTCTAATTCACGCCGATGTCACATGTCTTACCGATGCCAAACCTCCATCGGAGTGACCCAACACTGTCGGAGCTACTACCACCAGCTTTGCTGATGGTCAACCTCATGCTGATATCTCACTACCATCGGTGAGACCAAAGAGATCGAAGACACTACCATAGGCTCCACCGATGGCCACCCTCATGCCGATGGACTTCTCTGTTGAACCATTGAACCTGTCCATGAAGTTCAAGCCTTCATCGAAGAGATACAATATCATCAGAGTAAAAACTTCAACTAAGCCTGATGGCTAGAGTCAGGCTGATGAACCACTGAACCAATGAGCCAATGAATTGATGATGTACCAAGGAACCATTGAACCCGTAATTTGAGTCACTAGTACTCAACATTCTCCCACTTGACGAAGGAATTACAGGAAACCATCAATACTCCATATCACAGAACCAAAGCTGATACTGCCACCACTCCACTATGATCACAAGCTCCACAGAAGCTTTAACAAAACCAACTTCAAAGCTTTCAGAACACAGCCAAGAAAAACATCCTCCAGAAACAAGATAAACCATCATCTAGAACAACAATCAGGAAGCTGACTGTACCCATCCAACTGAACATAAAACCCACATGACTGAAACTAGCACACACAACCAGTGCTAAAACATTCAATCACTCATACCTTGAAGGATACATTTCAGTAGACTCATGCCATCTACATATACACCCAACAACTGCAAAAACAAGTTCCATGTGTCAACCAATCAAACAAGACCAAACACATCCAAGAACTCCCATTGTATGGGTAATGCAGATTTGAAAAAGATCATGGCATACAAAAATCCACCAATAGCATTACATAGAAAGTGTAAATATCATGTAGTACCAAGGAAACATCCACCATGATATGCAAAATCTGTAAACAACAAACTACAACAACTCCTCACCACCAGTCCAAAGCTCACCAAGTTCTCCACATCCAACAAAAGAAAGAGATAATAGAACTTCCATGTCATCACCCAAAAGTATAAGTGAAAACACATGACCACAACCTAGTGACCACAATCAGCTCCAATAGAATCTCAAACCAAAGTAGTGTGAAACAAACCATCCAGGAAGATAACCAGAACAAAGGGAGAAACACTACACATCATATACTTGTATAAAATCCTTCTACATACACCTTTGCATGCCAACTGTGTCAAGTATGATCTCCTCTTCAAAATCCCAAAGAGAATAGCATAACAACATCCAAATAAACATTCAATCTCAAGAGATCAAATGCAACAAACATGAACGTAAGCCACTTAAGCCAAAAAAGATCAAATTAATCCATTTCTCATTTCAGGAAATCAGTCCATAAACCATCTCCTAACAATCTCATCAATGAATGATATCATTAAACTCAAATGCAAAAGGAAATTAATTTTTCTATCATCTCTCACAATCAATCCTCTAGAACTATCTATAAGCAGTTCAAGATCCATATCTATGAAAGAAAACATAAAACATCTAAGAGAAACAATGGGCAAAACTTCTCAGATGATTATCTACTGAGTAGACCAAGAGAAGGGATAAGAATGCTCCTTCAAGATATACAAGTCATCATGACTCCTCCAAGAGCAAGCTCCTCATAGGTCTCTATTGAACTCACGTTCAACCAAGGTAAAGACTCCTCAGACTTCCTGCTGCAAACTTTGAATAAGCACAACAAACTCAATCTCACCTTATTCTCCATGTATCCATGAGTACCTTTGAACAATCACCTCATGCTAAACTCCAACTGCAATAATACACTACTATGAAATAATGAAGCAAAAGATAAATGTACCCAAACATAGAAAAGTTACCAGACCACTGTCAAAGCTCCAAACATCTGAATTAGAAACTTATCATGACATCATGACCTTATCATCTCCCTTAGGAGATTCCATGCTTCAGGTGAACTTAACCAAAGTCTCAAGAGAAACATATCATGCCAAAACTCAAATGCTTAAACAAGAGTATATCACGACATGCACAATCAAACTCTAAACCAACATCACTTGACAAGCACTAACAACACCTCAGCCAAGGATTTCATGAATCCTCCATGACTCCAAGATGTTACACATCCTCAAATAGTGTCCTTGAAAAAGAAAAAGAACCCTTCTGCAGCAACAGGATCAAAGAGCTTCTCCTAGTAACATCTGCAACACTAAAGAAGATCATTCACCACTAAGTGATGAATCAGCAGTCATTACTAAAGCTCCCACTAAACTGTGGCAACCGAGCTTTCCAAGCAACATGACCAAACATCTCCTAATCTAAAAATCCACCAGGTCCACACATTAACGTGTCCATCTGACAATAAAACCAAGTGGCACCAAGATCTCCAAACCAAGGAAATAACTATCACTGTCATTACACAAACCTATGAGTCCAAGCTATTCATGACACCATGATACACATACTACAGGTCTCCATAACCAACTATTCAGATACTCTACGACATCTATCCTCTGTTTCCAAAATAGTCACACTAATGTACAGGTGACCATAGACAAGGCCAGCTAACAAATCTACACAATCACATAATCAATCTTGTGGATATAGACCGTCCACTTCCGAGGTATCCCACTGCAATCAATAGGCTGTACACACCTAAAAAATTGCATAACTTGTAGATCCAGATATACTGAAACATGCAAATTCACTATTGCACTAGAAACTGCAAAACTAAGATTTCAAGGAATAGATAACAATGTAGACAACATGACTTAAACACCAGATTACTTACAAATCTGATTTGACAAATATGTCCACAACCTAAGCACCATAGTCAAGAAACCAGAAGCATTACCACAGAAATATTGAGTGACATATCACTTACCAGCACCCCCATGAAGAGAAAACATTTCACCTCCTCACACCATGCATAGAGCATGCATGCAAAACTGCAAATATATCATCCAGCAACACCTCAAAAGATAGGGTCTAGAAATAGCTTAACTGCAGCTTCATAAAACCATAAGTTTTTCTCTTGACCGTGTAAAACTTGCAAAAACCACTGTGTTTGAAAAGCACTCATGCACATCCATACCCACTTCACATCTGGAAAACCCAAAAGTCTGTAACACAAACTCCATAACAGTTAAACCAGAATAATGGATCATCATTAATATGCATAACCATAGATTTTAAGGAAAAACTATAAAACCCCTCAAATCCAATAAACATGAATCTGAGTCATGCAAGTACAAAATATCCATTTAAGGAAACAACAGTTCAAGAGCTTTAGGCCCACTTGTAGACCAATCCCTCAAACCACCAACATGCACATGCATCTAAGAGAATCAGGCTATTACAGAAGCTCTCAGACCATCCAATGATCAACTCCATAGCCTACATGCAATCAAGGTAATAGAAAATTATGCCTTCCAATACCAAGAACAAAACACCCAGCATAAGCACAATACTCCATGGCTGAGCAGTAACACAAACTTCTTCATATCATCAGAGAGTCTCTCACACAAATACCCAATATGAAAGTTACTACAACAACACAACCACAAAGCAAACCCCATGCAACAGGATTAAATACTATCAACTAAGAGCCTCAAGCAACATCATGACCAGCTCTAGTCTCTTCATTTTCACCATCCTTCAAGCACTGCTGAAACAAAAAACATCACTGCCAGACTTCACTTAAAACAAGGATCAAAACACCAGATGATTCCTTTAGATTTCCTCAAGTCTATCACACTAAGAAATCATCACAGAAGGAATACCCAGACCTTATACACCAAGAATTCTTGCATGCAAACACATCCAGCACACAAATGTACCTATGTGAGCAACAAAGCAAATCCTAGAAGAAGGCTCTGATACCACTTGTAATGAAATGATGGCATCTTAGAACGTATTGCTAAGAACAGTGGTGTCTTCGATAGATTTAAATACTTTTGATTTGCTTCAAAAACATGCACAACTATGCCACAAAGTGGAAACTAACATAGAACATTTCCAACATTGACCCTTAGAGGAAAGCACAAGCGAACATTAACTAGTTTCAACAGCAGAGACATTAAACATGAAAGATAGAACAAGAACACAGATTTACATGGGGAAAACCCTTATGGGTAAAAAATCCCACACTCCAAATCACCGACCCATTGTATCATTCAACAGCCAAATAGTTACAATACATTTACAGGCTCATAGCCTTTACAGGAGATTAACATCTTGTTCCTTCTGAAGAATAGATGACAAAATAACCCTGCACAAGGTTCTTCAGCCCTCTAATCAGCATACTGTTATCATGCCATAAATAGCACACAGTATTCACTCTCTTGGCCAGAATCCCTTTCACTCAAACTCTATTTTCACTTTCTCCTCAGTCCCTTCTCATACAGTTAACATGCTGCATTCAACATATTGTATAGGACTTCATAGAAGAAGAAGAATAGAGCTTCATCGAATTGAACTCATCGTCTCTACGACTCTCTCAATTCCAAATTGCTTTTAGCAATCTAATTGAAACAACCATCCGAGCAACCAACTATTTCAGTTATGCTCACCAACCGTCAAAACTACCGTTTCTGACTGTTGGCATTCGTGAGATTAGTCCCACATGCATCCGTCCAAGTTGGACATCTGAGTTTATATACCTCACCACATGTAAGATAACTGTCGGCACTTTTGACGACAACACCAAGCAGTACACCATTCACTGACCATCGGAAAGACCTTGACCTTCGGTATAACTTCATCCCTCTTTGCCGATAATGTTTCTCCTGCTGATGCCAAGTCTTCGCCAACCCTCCATCCGAGTGACAGGTAAGATCGGGAAGACTTCACAATGCTAGGTCGGCAATCATTCTCACGCTGACCACACCATCATCAAGACATAGATCATCGGTGACACTTCTTCTATCTACACCGATAGCAAACTTCATACCAATGACCAAGCCTTCATCGGAGTAACACAACATATCGGAGACAGCATTCCAATTCATACCGATGTCACATGTCTTACCGATGCCAAACCTCCATCGGAGTGACCCAACACTGTCGGAGCTACTACCACTAGCTTTGCCGACGGTCAACCTCATGCCGATATCTCACTACCATCGGTGAGACCAAAGAGATCAGAGACAATACCACAGGCTCCACCGATGGCCACCCTCATGCTGATGGACTTCTCTGTTGAACCATTGAACCTATCCATGAAGTTCAAGCCTTCATCGAAGAGATACAATATCAATAGAGTAAAAACTTCAACTAAGCCCAATAGCTAGAGTCAGGCCGATGAACCATTGAACCAATGAGCAATGAACCGATGATGTACCAAGGAACCATTGAACCTATAATTTGAGTCACTAGTACTCAACAGTGCATGCCTCCATCTGAAACAAAGTATCTCTCTGAGTACCCTTCACAAGTACCATAGATCCTCTAGTCATCTTGCATCCATCCTTTAAAAAGACAACCTGTACACATGCATCATTCAACATACTTATAGAAAGCAGGTTTTGTGCAAGGCCTAAAATGTGCATAACTACAGTGATCCCCTTCACTTGTCCATCATGGAATTGAGTTGAGACTCTTCCATGACCAGCAATCTTTAGATGAGAGTCGTCACCCAGGTACACTCTTCCACAATTAAACTCTTCATACTTCGTGAGCCAGTCTCAATGTGAGGTCATGTGGAATGATGCACTAGAATCAATCAACCACACATCATCAAATGCATGGGTGGCCAGGGCTGTGATGAAGGCATCACCATCATCTTGTGACTTGTCAGAATCTAAATTAGGAGATTTCTTCTTCTTTTTCTTCTCCTCTTTGCATTCCTTTCAGAAATGCCCAATTTTTCCATAGTTCCAACAAAGAACCTTGGACTTTCCAGGAAATTTGGATCTCCCATGGGATTTGGATCTATCCTTATCACCTTTCTTGTCCTTCTTCTTCCCTTTCTCTTTGGGTCTTCCATGAACCACAAGAGCCTCTTTGGCTATCTTAGAAGACTTTCTCTGCATCTCTTCAGATAATAGCGACATCTTCTATCTTGAAGGTGGGAGTAGTGCTTTCGATAGCCATGACAAGATGATCCCATGAATCTGGCAAAGAACAAAGTAAGGTCATGCATCGATCCTCCTCCCCCATTTTCACACCCACAGATGGCAACTGTGCAACAATCATGTTAAAATTATCCATGTGATCTGCAACAGATCCTTCATATTCCATCTTTAGAGCAAACAACTTCTTTTTTAGGAAAAGTTTGTTTACTAAGGACTTGGCTTGATAAACATCACCCAACTTCTTCCAAAGATCTTTCGTTCTCTTCTCCTCATGGACATTCAACAAGACATAGTCAGCTAAATAGAGTCTTATGAGACCCTTAGCCTTCTGATCTTTGAGGTCCTAATCATCTTATGACATTGCTGTAGGTTTCATACCGGATACAGTTTCCCATAGGTCACGATCAACAAGTAGGTCCTCCATCTTGAGTTTCTATAACTCAAAATTAGTGCCATTGAACTTCTCAACCTCTAAACTTTAGGATGCGGTTGCCATCTCCTTACTACAACAAGATATAGAATACTCTACACAACACTCCCACTCAACCTAAGATTAGCTCAAAAAACCCCTACCTAGCAGCTAGAACCAAAACTAGCCAGGCTCCGATACTAACTAAAAGGAAGCTAGGTGTGTAGAAATCACTTCCTACACTAATCTAATGAGGGGAGGAGAGTGTAAATTTAATTTTATCCTTACTATTACATTAATGTTAAAGCACTAATAGAGATGTTGCAGCAAACACATAAACAAGAAAATGAGATAAAAGAAGAGAGACACGAGATATATGTGGGGAAAACCCTTATTGGGTGAAAAACCCCACACTCCAAAACCTACACAATGTATTATCAAAACTGAAATGGTTTACAATACACTTGCAATGCAAGCTCTCAGGAGTCTTCAACACTCATATCTGGAGACAAACCGGTAGCATAACAGTACCTGTCAAACATGTAAATACATCTCCTCTCAAGAGCACCTGTTTATATAACAAATACAAGGCAAAAATGGCTCCACATATGGATGGGCATCCAACATGGCCTCATGGCCCAAAACCCATACCTATAGACACTTGTCCAACTTTGTAGGATTCTCCTAACACTTGTCAAGTCACCCCATCCCAAGGAGGTTGCCTATTTCCAAAATGGGCTATGACAGATGCTCTTACGACTCTTACAACTGTCATAGAATCTGTCATAACATTCATAACTTACAGCTATAAGAGAATCTATCATAAATAGGATATAAATAGCATATTCCCTTACAACATGTCATAGTCCACCTTAGGACACTCAAATCTGCCTTTTTCAAAGATCCTCTTTGACACATGTCTTCACCTGTCATAGAATCTCCTATTTTTGACTCTTACATGTCATAACTTCATCATAGGAATTTGTCATGACTATTACGGTCAATATTCCCTTACACAACATCCAAGATGCCATCACATGGTAAAATATTCCTACCACTAAGTGGGACGCCTATCTCCTCATGTGAGGATAAAATTACATGTGGTCATATGCCATGTAGGATGACACATCATCGTCCCAACTCCCACAATATGACAACATAGGATTTGCATCCAATTAATACAATAGGCAATTAATAAATAAATACAATGTAAAAATACATAGAATTACCAAGGTTGAGACACCTTAATTCCCAATAGTATGCATCCTAAACATGAAATGCAAGACCTCATCGACTTGAATGTTATATAGGTATCTGGTGTGAATGATAATGGAAATAAGTCAGTTGGTCTGCCGAATCAGAATTTACAAATCTTTACTAATCCTTTCCCTAAGTATATCGATAATAACATGATAGAACAAAATACACTTGAAGTAGAAGATGACTATCTGAATTATGATGAGATAATTGCTACAATAGAAGTGGATAAGGAAAATACTAAAGTATCACCTCGTCCACGAAGGAATGGTATTTATACTAAGGTTCCTCCTCCATTATCGCTTCAAGGATCAAGAGATAATCAAAATACATCAGAAAAACAACTAGAACAACAAAAGATTGAAATAGTACAAGATAGTCCTTGTCACTATGATAGAAAAACTCAACAAAGAAAGAGAGCTAAGGATCAGAAAAGAGTAAGAAGATTATCATTAGTTGGCAATAACAATGGTTCTCCTCCTCATAAGCAACAAAAGATTTCACCTACAGAAGGATTTAAGAAACAAGCATCACATGGACTTCCTGACAACAAACAAGACTCCCATAAGAAGCAATCAAGCTTTGCAAAAAACTTGATGGAGCATCTCTCCAAGAGGCTCACAATTTACAAATTTTAGTACGATTGTACTAGCAAGTAAGTATTTCTAACCCTTTACCTCTGTATTGTGTTTCCCCCATGATGTGTTATGTGTTTTTTAGGCCTCCTAGGATGACCCTTGACACTCTCGTAAGGTCAAGGATACCGGGAGACTGCCTCTGTTGTGACCCTTCTTCTATTTGTATCATCATTCCTCTATATTTCTTCTCCTCTATTTCCATTGTTCAGTGTTGTGTCTTATGGACATAGCATTGCGGTTGGTGACTTGGGGGCACCCTCCTACATGACTGTCCCTAAGGCAGTTGTTTCTCCTCTCTTGATTTATTGTTTACCTTCCTCTAGTGGTTCTATCTAGCTAGCAGATGATGAAAAACATATTATACTGATAAGGACCTAGTGTCCCTTCAGTGAGAAATCAAAAAATGGACCTAGTCCATACATGACAATGGGGTTGATATATATTATCCAATGCTTGGTTAGTAGAATCACCCCATGTGCTATCTTGATGTTGTCTTATCGCACTTACAAAACATAAAAATATTTCTACTCCATGCACTTTGTCTATCTTGGATCTTGCTTTCCTCGGTTCTCTACGTGAATGATTACATGCATTGTTGCTTAGATGGATGCTAACACCTTTTCTTGCAGGAAATTGTGTGTTTGTGGGAACACTGGGTGATCATAAAGTATATGCAATCTCTGGGGCCATGGGATTTGCAAGAGCTCATGTTCCCTTGTGTGTTTTCTCTCTTCCTTAATGTGCTTGATATCGGCACACGATATCAACCACCTTAAGGTGGGGGCATATATAAGGTAAGTTGTCTGTTAATTTTGGTACTAACGAAGTGTGTTTGAAGCCCTCTATGGAGGTAGGATGTTGTATCTCCAAGTGAGTGCACATCTTTTCTTTTCTATATTGCAATCATTTAAGCCCTCAGTGGAGGTGGGGATGGTCTATTTCTTGAAGAGATTACACATACTGTCATTTTCTAAAAGTCCTCTGAGTAGGCAGGGAGCAGATCTGAGACTATCCTAACCCTTAAGCGTGTCTTCAGCGACTGTTGTGGCAAATCCCAATCATCAATGTGTGCCTATAGCATGTCTGAGATGGCTGCAAACCTAGCAATAGGTTTCTTCCATCGCTTGTTTGCTATGTTTTCTCCATGTCTTCCATGTGTGTGTGTATGGAGTGTTTGTTCCCAAGCATAGTCTAAAGACTGGTGATGATGAGTCCCTCCTATGCTTTGGGATTTGTATGGCATGTTTGTTCTCAAGTGAAATCTAAAGAGTGGTGGTGATGAGTCCCTCTTGCACTCTAAGATTTGTATTGTGTATCTATTGCCCTATATGCAGTCTAAAGACGTGTGGTGATGAGTCCCTCTTGCATTTTGGGTTGTGTGTTTACTTTCCTTGTGCTTACATTTACATTTCATATATGATACAATGAAAAAAGAAATAATCACTGCATTCACTATATTCACTGTGTTTTGCATTTCTTCAATGTTGTCTTCTCCGTGTTTTGCGTGATTGTAACTGTCTTCTTCATGTTTTATTGTCTTCATTGTGTTTGACATGCCTTTGTTGTGCTTGGCATGTTTGTTGTGTTTGTTGATTGTACTTTAATGCATGTATTGGCCTTGCATTTATAGATACATTAAAGTGGGGGCTAAATGTTATGTCAGAAAATGTCTCCTTGGGGGCTTTTCCCTCTTAAGGTTTAGCTCCTAGATCCTTAGAATGCATTTAGAGCATCTTGCATGTTAATTATGAATCCTGATAAGAAAACCCTGAAGTCTTATGGCAACTAGGACCTAGGGGGTGCTATTTTGATGATCCCTGAACAAAAATGGGAGGGTGGACTTGGGCACTAGTGCCCTAGTCCTGCCCTATTTTAGGTCTGTCCTAAATTTAAATGTCTGTTTTATGACCATTGTTTGGGTCCTATGCCAACATCTCAAGTTTAAATTACAAAATTGTTAGTGGGAATGTTTGTAGTTGCATATATAAGCATGTTTAAGTTTTCATTTGTAAACTAAAAGATGATTGAAAACTTTAGGCATATTTGTGATTTCAAGATATTCATTGTTGCAGAGCAGAGCATCGTTATTGTGTTTGTGATTGTAGATTTGACTTCATCTTCTCATGTGATTGAAGAGCCTTCATTTATGTGAGATCTATACTACAAGGTGATATCTATTTTGTTTTTGATCATTTATCATTTGGATTTTGCCTCTATCCCATCAGGATACACACTCTCATCTAACAACAGTTTTCAAAAGACTTGAATGTCTCTCTAGGGCTTGACCAAGGAAAGCCTCTAAACACCACAACCACCTCCCACACTCTTTTGTGATTGCAGGTTACACGTACTGAGTTTCACGAAGTGGAGTTGTAGAAAGTAGGTTGCAGACAACAAAGATTCAGGATCTGAAAGAAAGAGGACAATGTTCAATATTTTGTGACTTGGGTGCTAGTGCCATTTTCCTCCACCTTTTCTGGGGTAGAAACTAAAGATACAGTACAGATCGGTGTCAGAAGGAGATTCAAGTTCCAAATAGAAAATAATACCTTGGACAGGGGCACTAGTGCCAGTGTCCCCGATTCTTGTTAGTAGATTTAGCTTGACCATTTCCTTGGGGGTAATAGTTGGATGAATGAGAAAGAATAATGCCATATTCAAAATAGAAACTAGTAATTTCATGAGAAGAAAAACATGTAGCATTATCTGCTACAATCTTGTTTGGAACCCCAAACCTGGATATTATGTTTTCCTTGAGGAAACTGCAAACCACTTTAGAAGTAGTATGCTTAATCGGAATAGCCTCCACCCACTTTGTGAAGTAGTCATTTGTTGTAAGTACAAAACTATGTCCTACACTTTATGTTGGATTCACTCCACCAATGAAATCAATAACCCATTGCTGAAATGGTTCTTCAATAATGACTGGTTTAAGAGGTAGAGCAACCAACTTGGGTTTCCCCACAAATTCTTGGCAAAGTTCACACTTATGCACCCAGTTGTATGCATCTCGGAACAAGGTTGACCAATAATACTTGGCTGTTAGAATTTTATGAGCCATGACAGGTGCTAAAAAATGCCCACCACATGCTAGACTATAGAAAGATTCCAAAAGTTTGCTTTGTTGCGCCTTATCAACATAATGGAGGAAAATCCCATCAATGCTCCTCTTGTACAAACCATTGTCCCATAAGATGAAATTTGCATCTTTGAGCTTAATGGTCCTTTTCTCTTTATAAGACAAATGTTTAGGACACTCACCATATGTGAGAAAGTAAGCAAGATTTGAATACCATTCATCTGTGGTGCTTACAAAAAGAACAATGGGAACTTCTTCAACTTCTACTTCCTCATCACCAGTTTCCTTGGGTACATTATCAACAATAAGCTAACATAATGCTTTTCCCTGCACAAGCTTGGTAGGCTTAATATCAAGGTCATATTCCTAGATCTTGGCAATCCAGTTACCTCTTTTGCTTCCAAACTCTTGTTGAGTTAGAATAGATTTGACTGTTGAGTCTAGAACCAACACAACATTATGGGAATTCAGAATGTATCTAAACGGAAATGCTTAATAGCTTTCACTACGGCATATGCATGTTTCTCCATAGTAAAATATTTAAGTACGTGATATTTTAGAGGACAACTCATGAATGCAATAGGAGATTCAATACCCTCCTCATTCTACTGAACCAAGATTGCCGACAGTGTATGCTTTGAAGCATAACTATACATAATGAAGTCCTTGGTATAATTAGGACATACCAAAATTGGAGCATGGGCAATGGCTCTTTTAACATCCTCAAATGATTCTTTACCTTCCATGTTCCAATGGAAAGTGGACTTATCTTTCATCATATTAAAAATATGACGAGTCTTTTCTGCGAACTCAGGAACAAATCTCTATAGAAAATTCACTTTTTTGAAGAAAGAGTGAACAACTTCTTACTGGAAGGTAGAGTAAGACCTTGAATGGATTTGACCCTTTCCAGATCAATCTTGGTACCTTCCTTAGACACCACATGTCCAAGAAGTTTACATTCAGTTACCCCAAAAATTGACTTTTTGGGATTGAGTGAAATTCCATACTAACGGCACCTTTCTAGAACTTGCTGCAAATGGTAGGCATGATCTTGATGCTTATTTGAAAAGATAGTTAAATCATCAAGATATACAACAATAAACTTACCCATTTCATCATGAAATGCCAAATCCATTGCTCATTGGAAAGTTGTACCAGCATTGATTAAACTGAATGGTATCCTATGGTAAGCAAAAGTATCCCAGGGAGTTGTGAAAGAAGTTTTATGCTGATCCACTTCGCTCACCTCCACTTGGTTATAACCTAAGAAACCATCCAACATAGACAGCATCTCCGAACTAGTCACCGTTTGTAGTACTTGATCCATTACCAGAAGAGGGTAATTATCCTTTAGAGATGACTAATTCAAGTTTTAGAAATCCATACAGATGCGAATTTTACCATTCTTTTTTCTTACTGGTACTATGTTAGCAATCCATGTGGAATGGTGAATTAGGAAAATAATTCTTGAATTCAACATCTTTTGAATTTTTGCTAAGATCGTACCTAAAAATTTGGGGTTATACTACCTCTGCTTCTGCTTGTGAGGCACAGATCCCAACTTGAGTGGAATCTCATGTTGGACCTCTTTAGGTCGGAAAGACTTGAAGCCATCATAAGAATATGCAAGCACATCAATATAATGATGTAAAAGTGTAACAAACTTGAATCTTTCATTAGCTATGCAACATTTCCTGATGTTGACCATCTTAGGATCAACCTATGTACCCAAGTTCACCTATGAAACCTCTGACAAAGAACCTGCTCCAATTTGCTGTTGTTGTTGCCTGATGTACTGATCATGTTTATCAAATAGTTTCTCTAGAGAAACTAAACCTTTAGGAATTTTGTTCCCCTTTAGCTACAAAAACTCTTCACCAATCTCTAAATTAACTTCAGAAATAGATTCCTGAGGAGGAGAATCACTACCTTCAAAATAAAGCTCACTAAAGTTATCTGCCTTTTCTAGAAAAGCAATGATTTGATCATCCCCATTAGAAAGCTTCTAGTGGTCAGAATTATCTAGGACGCTTGGCTGAAAGACCAACTCAATTGTGTATTTATTACCCTTAAAATCCTTGTGAGGAACCATAAGGGTGGCCGAGATAGCCAATGAATCTGCACAATCATTGAACTTTCTTGGTACTGCTAAGATGTCAAAAGCATTAAAGTCCTCAATGTAATCCCAAACACAATTGTGGTAATGCTTCAGCCTTTCATTTTTGGTTTGGTATAGATTCCTTACTTGGAAAATGATGAGCTCTACATCTCCCTATGCATGGAGATTCTTCATTCCTTTAGCATGAGCAGCTTCCATCCCTAGTAACAAGGACTCATACTCAGCGGTATTGTTGGTATTATCAAATTGTAGCTTGTAGGAAAAAGGAAAAATATCTCCTTGAGGAGATATAAGGACTATTCCAATCCCTGATCCTATTGAAGTATAGCTACCATCAAACTCTAACGTCCAAACATCATTTGAAATTTCTAGTTTGACATTATCATGACTAGGAGATTCTTCATTTGAAAAAGAAAAATCCTCCATTGTCATGCTTTCATTTGAACTATCATTATATGTATCAGCACAATCCTCCGTAGTAAAAAAGTAATTTCCCATATTGGAAGACTTAAAGAGAATTTGCACTTTGGGATCTTCAGATTTGGTGATGGTATATTTTGCTTCTCTTTTTGGAAGTAGCTTCTGTATAACACCCTTAACAAGTATCCTTGCTTCAGATAAATCCATGTTGATTTCCCCACGAACATGTTTGTAGAAATTTCGCCCCAATAAAATTCCATATGAGGCAGGAACATTGGCCACTAAGATAGTCATTTTTATCCTTTTTTTCGGAAAGGCAGTGAATGCAAACTATGCATCCTTAATCTGCCCTATCAAGGGTACTTATTTAGTTTCCATGGAAAAACATCTACCAAAAGTTTTAGTCAAAGTAAATCCTAGGGCATTCACCACCTTGGCAGGCATAACATTATCAAAGACACCTAATTCTATGACACAGTTACTAAGTTTGTGACCATTTATTAATAGAGAAACATAAAATGGTTCAATTTTCCCAGTGGAAGGGGTAGTAACTAGATTATTCTAAGAGGCTCCTATCTTAGAAATGATAGGAGTATGTTGGGAAGAATCTTACCCTACAGGGGCAGCCTTATTTTTTACAAATTTGGCTAATCATTCAAACTAATCTGAATTAGCTTGCAAATATTCAACCTTAGACATCTGAATTTTGGTTTTCTTGGCATGGTCTATTATATTGAATAATTGATATGATGGAGACATGGCAAAAGGATTATTTTCATGTTGAGGTTTTAGAATAGGGGTACTAGTCTAAGGAACAAAAGAAGAAGATAAATCATTTGAAGTACTTACTTGTTTTACACCAACTGGGTCTCTGGGTTGAAAAGGAAGACGTGTTCCCCTCTTAGCAATGGAGATCGTAGGACGAGGATCTTCCTTTGAATTTCCTTTATCAGTTGCTTATTGATTCAACTAATTTTGAGATCACGTGAAAATAGAATATGACTCACCATATGCATCTTCTCTTTGTTCAACTTCATCCTGAAAATTTAGGAAGCCAATATTTGAGTCACCAGTTAACTCTTCTTCTCCTTCTGTGAAGAGATTAATGCTATCATCCTGAGCTAAATCAAGTTGAAAGGAATTATCTTGTTCAACTTTATAGTAGCCAACTGCTGCATTGATTGGTGGACCTTCCAAAGCAAGTCTTCCTTGTGTAGGAGGAAGCATGTTTTGTCCTTGGTTTCTAGCAGCATTACATTTGTATGGAGCATTTGGAAATGTTCTCCTTGGTATGTCCCTGTAGGAAGGAGTGGACATACTTTGAGACATTTTATTTTTCAAAGCTAACAATTCATTAGCCAACTTCTGCACCATAGGATCAGTGGTACCAGTGGAAGCAATGTTAGTAGAGGACTGCCCTCTACTTCTGCTTGTATCCTTTCTTATTTTACCAGCAAGGATAACGTCATCCTCAATCTCGGTAGCTAGGGCTTGAGCTACCACCAAGTCAGTCAAATTAGTCCACTATAGAAGAAAACTCACTTCCGGCAGTTGAGTGTTTATGAAGAAACACTTTAGATTTTCAGCTATGGGCTAAGCAGTGGCCAGAATTCTATTGGTTAGCTTATTGAACTTCGCAACGAACTCACACATGCATTCTTGTGATTCCCTCTTTATTTGAGTAACCTAGGCTAAAAGAGCATGTACATCTTTGGTAGGTTTGAACCTAGCCTCAAACTTGGTTCGTAAAACATTCCATCCAGTGATGGTTTGAGAAGGAAGGTGATAGAACCAATCTTCTGCGACACCTTGAAGCGTCTCAACAAAAAAGTCTCCCAGATACATCTTCATTTTCTACCCCTAGAACACCACATGCAATGTAAAAAGCTGCAATATGTTCGTTGGGGTGAACTTTTCCATCACCATAGAACTTTGGAAAATTCTTTCTTGAACTACGAGGTAGATCATGCAATGGTGGGGTAAGATTCAAAGGCCCAAAAGTATTTCCCCATGGACCTGCAAGAGGAGGATGAGCCATTATGTGCTTATTAAAAGGTGGAATTACAAACCTTGAAACTTGTACAACTGGCAGAGTCCTATGCATGCTTAAGGCTTCACTTGGTATAGGTGACCTTGCATTGGTAGGAGGAAAACTCCATGTATGCTGAAGTTGAGATTTTGGAGGCAAAAGACTAAAATTATTTTGCTACATTAACTCAAAAATAGGATCAATAATTCCTTGAGCTCTCTTACTTCTTGTATACCTTGAGTCTGCCAGAATGTAATATACTTAACAAAGATAAAAACTAGAAAATCTTATTACAAACAATGAGCCGGTATGCTTCAACTCAAAGCATGAGGCTCTAAGTTGTTCATTCGTTCCCCAGTAGAGTCGCCAAAAACTATTGGGTGAATATTTTGTCTTTAGCTAACTAAAGGAAAAATGGTTATATCAACCATAGTGTGATGAGATATTATCTCTCCTCTCAGCAAGGGGAGGCTCCCTTTTATTTCCAAATACAAACTAATAACTATTACAAACTTATTTACACTAAAAACTAACTTCAAGGTGATTCCATATCATCCATTTCTCTTTTTTCAGAAATGATGTTTATAATTATCAATATAAAACTCAACACAAAAGGATAACTAAATCAATACTAGTATATCTGAACCATGAAGAAACCCACGAAAACAAAAAAGTTTTCCATTCCTTCTTATGCTTGAATGTAAAATAAGGATCCTGGAATATAATGCAGCCCAAAGTCTTCAATGTATTCCATGATATAACAAAATGATCAAAGAATCAAATTGTAGCTCAAAGCCTTCAAGTTCACTCTAAACTTACAAATATAAACTAACTTCCACAAATGATAATTGCAGCTCAAAGTATACCAAAATCAAATTTAGAATATATCTCAATCACTTGATACACACTTTCACCTTTCAATCACTTATCAGTTATAAGGTAATAGAAAAGATGTAAGAACAATTCTATTACTTGACAAATTATATCCAACACAAAGATTGGGTACCAACTTGCTTTTCTTATATTGATTTTGCTTGAAAATTGATTTACAACAAAAGCTCAAAGTCTTAAAATTGCTTCTCAAATCTGGTAGAGTTTTGCTTCAATAGACAAAAGATGAAAATTACAATAGAGGCCCTCTTTATTTATAGTGAGAGGCCATGGGATAATCTAGGAAAATCTCACTACTTTGACTTATTCAACAAAGGAGTCCTTATTAATTTGGGACTTCCTATGTTTTTACATGTAATTACATATGGAAAAAGTACATGTAAAAGTGTCCAAAACTACAAACAAAGTACATATGAAAATACAAAAATAAACTAAGACATGAAAACTTGGATCAACTTGCATCCCCATTCTTCTTCAGATAGGCCTCATACATAGTGAATACTGCTTGCATCTCTAAACTATCCAGACCAGCAATGTTCTTGAAAATCACTCGAACCCTGGTTATTGTATCTCTCACTGAAGTGGCTGCCTTTTCATGATTTGTCAACTTAGTTTTCAGATTATCTAAAGTCAGTTGATTATCCAGCATATTATCCAGAGAAGTGACTGAAAAAGTGTTGTTTTCAAATTCCTTCTGAACCATATTTTTAAATGCTTGAACCATATCATCAATAGGAAGGAAATGATGATCATCAGTTGTCAACTCACATGGGAGTTCCTCTAATTTGTGCAAAAGATCAACATCACTGTCTATATTGAGTTCTGTAGCACTTTCTAAAGCTTTGATCAATTGTTTTAAAACATTACCTCGGTGAATCAATGAATCTTTGGTCTCAACATAAGATTCCCAATTTGAAATAAGACCAATTGATATCAAATTTTTCACCTTCATCCTTTTCATATCAATCTACTTCTCAAGGATAGTATCCAAATACTCAATGTATTGAGATATTATATCAACCAGATTATCCAGCTCTGACCTTATCTTTTCCATTTTTCTTTTCTTCTCAGCTACACTTGTCAGAAGAGACATTCCTTGTGTATGCATTTTTTCAAGATATTCTTCAACTGCTCTTCCCTTGACATGAGTTTTTTCTACCTTTTGAATAACAAGGTACTCCACTGTGATTGCCTTAGGTGTCACTGACTTAGATGACAAAGTAATCTTTCACACCACTACAGCTAACTGCTCTTCTTTTGCTTCATACTGCTCTTTCATTTCCCTCTCATGATCAAATTTTTAAATCAAGGAATTGAGAGTAGACTATGAATTGGCCTTGGCACTTTCATGTGTAATTTTCCCTAGTTCAATTCTAGTGATAGAATAACCACTCATGCTGAAATTATCAATGGTTGCATCTGGTGGTGCCTGAGTAATCTTCACATACTTGTGCCCTTTGTCTTCTAATAGTCGAGAAAGAGTCTTGCGCTTCTTTTGGGTCTTTGCCTTCACTGGCATTACCTTTCCAAATTCAAAGTCATCTGGGGAGATGGCCTACTTTTTCCTCTTAGGAGTATAGGGTAAGATCCACAGAGGAAGTACTGATATACTAACATTTGAATCTGACTCCATTGCTGGTGCAGAAGGAATTATACTTACATTTGTGGTAGTAACAATTGGAGGATTGTTTGTAAATACAACACCTAGCAGATTCACATTAACAATATGCTCACCACCTAAAACAAATTGATCAAAAATTGTCTAGTCACCAATATCATACGAAGGTGAAGACAAGCTT
This sequence comes from Cunninghamia lanceolata, assembly GCA_027924645.1. Classification (NCBI taxonomy): domain Eukaryota; kingdom Viridiplantae; phylum Streptophyta; class Pinopsida; order Cupressales; family Cupressaceae; genus Cunninghamia; species Cunninghamia lanceolata. The sequence goes on along the minus strand of BSBN01000378.1, from coordinate 2,912,992 downwards.
GGAATAGACCCGAAAGAATGAAGAGTAGCATCAAAAGCAACCTTAGGACTATCAAAAATTGTCCTAGAAGAAGATGGTGAAGAGCCAGAAGACTGAATAACAATGGGAGACAATGGAGCTTTTGAAAGAATAGGTAAAGAATCTGAAATAGACACAATGGGTAAGGGAGAAGAGGAGACTTGAGTTTTCTGTGACATGTCTATTGATGAAGACATGGTTTAATCCCGTTCATCCTCTTTTTCTTTAGCGGACCTTTCTTCAGTGTCCATTTGCTTAGTAGTAGGTTCCTTAATATCCTACTCTTCTATTTCCATTTCTTTGGCAATAGAATCCTCATTTGTCACCTTGGCTTGTTCTCTGTTTGACACAAATTTTATTCTAGGCTTAGGAGCCTTAGAAGTACTAGGAGCATCACTCTTGTTTTTAGCCCTTATTTCATCCTTTTTTCCTGTCTGCTCAAGAACTTCTTAAGAGCTAGAGATAAAGTCTTTCAGTTGTATCCCTTTACTTTATAGCCATATGTTAGTGTTAGCCAAGATAGGCTCAAACCTCTTTCTTAATGATGTCACTTCTTTCTTAGACCATAACATAACAGGCAAAGGCAAATTTGCAATTTGCTCATTTGCATACCTGGGGCTTACAACATCTTTATTATCAACCATCCCTTCAGGGATATCAGCTAAACCCAACTCTTTAATTTGAGTAAAAGTTAATATGCTATAATCCAATTTTCTGATATCTTCTTCAGTTCTCAAATCTGCCCAAATATCCTCCACCATCGGCTCATGAAATTGAGTTTTCCTCTTGATCTTGTCTTTCACTCCTTGATAGTCAAATTTGGGTCTTCTCTTGAATTGCTTCATGGTAACTAGTGTAGGAGCACCTAATCCACAGTGGCCTCCATGAGGCATTCAACTGTTTGATGTACATTTTACACTTTCCAATAAGGTCCTAAGAAGACCATTCATGTAATAAGGTCTATTTTACCAATGCATGTCACTTTAGTTTGTATCTAGGTTTATGTTGTAAGTCCCAAGGACACTTGTCGATCTGTAATCACAAAGTTTGTTAGGCAATTAGGAGGTTGTTTGATGGTTGTCTCCCAGCTGTTTGGAGTCATGTTGGTACTATCAGGATGGTACTACTCCGGGCAAGTAGATAAATACCCAGAGACAGATTGAATGTAATCAGTTGTAGTGGAGAGGTAATAGAGATCAAAGATCAGTGTGATTTGTAATTGAGAAATAGAGCATTTGTGTGTACATTTCTGAAAGGCATAATAAACAAAGTTCTATTATGTATATCTTTTTGTCATTCGATTTCGTTAGGTTTTCTCTGTGCAATTGATTTATTGTTTTATGGCTGAGATGGATTCTTAATCCATTCCACCATTTAGATTTCTTCAAAATCAATGGAATGGTTGTATAGTTCATTTTTGTGTTTTTCATTTTATTCATTTGTGTTTGCAGGATCGCGTACAAGATGCATTGATAGATCCGAGCATTTGTCATGTGCTAGATTGTTGGAGAAACAGGTCTGTGAAGCTACAGGGTTTGTAGAGGTCTAGATCAGTGAAGATTCGTATTGTTTCACTGGGTATCCATTCTATGTGTATATTGCTAATATATGTTAGGGTTCATTTCATGTGTATCTCGCAAGTGAATATTATGATTGTATGTGGTGAATGTGCATTTCGTATGATACAAGGAAAGTCAACGGTTAATCTCACTGAATGCATATTCTAAATGCATGTTTCGAATGTATCTTCTGAATGTATATTGAGAATATAAATTATGCACATATATTGTGTTAGATGCAAGGGGCGACCAGTAGCGATGGTGAAGGAAACTGGTGATCGCAAGTCAGAAAAAGTATATACAAGCTATTATATCGGTGTATCGAGAGCACATACAAAGTGCTCACCGATGAGGAAGGTCACACTGAATGTATATTGTGATTGTATATCACAAATGTATATCCTGAATGTACATTAAAGAATGTATCTCTCAGCAGATACAAAGTTGAAGACATACATTGGGGAGAGTTGAACGTCAGGGAGACAAAAAGTAAGGTGGCCGACAAGGAATGTTTGGCCGATAAAGAGAAGATCACCAAGACATGGACCATCCTCTCACCAATCAGTTTGTGTGACAGCTTGGGAAAAGATTTGGGCAGCAAATTGAATTGAGGATTTGCAGGAGTGTTGGCATTTGGGTGTTGTCTGTGAATGTTTATGTCAGACAGAGAACGTGAGCCAGAGGCGGAGATGATGCCTCCCAAAAGTATGTCACAGGATACCATTAAGAAGCTAATCAAGGAGATGCTTACAACCAAGTTGGGAGAGTTCAAATAGTCCAAAGGCAAAGAGAGGGACGATGAAAGTGACAGTGATGAAGGCGATGTGGAAATTGCCAAAACTAGTAAAAAGACAAAGGAGATACTAGTAGACTAGAGGGCATTTTTAAATGCATTACAGTCAGTCAATAGGGACACCATAGATGGGTTACCTATGTATAGTGGAAGTATGGAAGATGAAGAGGTGATTGATTGGATTGAGGCATTGAACAATCATTTCAAATATAAAGAAATCCTTGATGATAAGAGGGTTAAATTGGCAAAGGAAAGATTGAAGGGATCTGCTCTTGCATGGTGGAATTATGAACAAGGAGAGAGAGTCAAGGAGGGGAGGAATATGATAACCTCCTAGGAAAGGATGAAGACCAAACTCAAGGCATAGTTCTTACCCTTGGACTATGATGTGCAGATGTATAAGAAATTGCAGAACCTCAAATAGAGAGACCTTGATGTGAATGCATACATACAAGAGTTTCATAAACTCAGTCTCAGATCAAAGAGACAAGAGGAAGAGTCAGAGAAAGTGGCCAGGTACTTGAATGGCCTAAGGATGAACATCCAAGATGAGCTCAGCATCTTAGCATTAGAAATAGTGAATAAGTATTTCCAAATGGCCTTAAGGGCTGAAGAGAAGATGAAAAGGAGACAAGATAAGTCCATGAGGGGAAAAGAAAGCAATACAAGAGGGGGAGGATCAGCCCCTACAACAAGGCAAACCAATGAGAACCAAGAAGAGACTAGTAAAGGGCAAGAGCAATCTGATTTTAGGGGTGGATGGAAAGGAACAAGAGGTAGATTTGGAGGTGGTAGAGGTTCTAATGTTTTCACTAGAAATGTTATCATTGTAATGAAATTGGTCACCCAACATTCAAATGTCCAAAAAGGCAAGGTTCATCATCAAGAGGTGATAGGAAGAATGACAAGAGGGTTCAATATGTGCAAGAAGAGGAGGTAGATGACAGTGTTAACTTTCCAATTGGGAGTGCAGCCCCAGTTCTAGATGGAGAAGCATTGATGCTAAGGAGAAAACTCTTGAAGACATCCAAGGACATGTTACAAAGGAGAGCTCTTTTCAGGACCAATTGCAAAAGCAAAGGTAAGATATGCAAGGTAGTAATAGATTCTGGTTCAATAGATAATATGGTATCTCAAGAAATGGTGGATAAGTTGAAACTGGAAAGGATTCCTCATCAAAATCCTTACAAAGCATCTTGGGTGAGTGATAATCAATCACTTTTGTTGTATGAACAAGCATATGTTGATTTTTAGATTGGGGAATATCAGGATAGGGTTTTATGTGATATTTTGCCCATGGAATGTTGTCACCTACTTTTAGGTAGGCCATGGCAATTTGATAGGAGAGCATTGTATGATGGATATGCTAACACCTACACCTTCAAGAAGGATGGGAGAACTTTTGTGATGACACCATTGCAGGAGGATGCTGCAGCAAAGAAGGCAGCCAAGGTCATCTTGATGGGAAAGAAAGAGTTTGTGCAAATCAATGCAGAAGGGACAAGGACAGTTGGGGATACCTCAGGGAGTAGGGTTTCTAAGGATCACAGTTTGAAGGTAATTTTAGTTTTTGGTGATGGAGATCAGATCGATCAGCAGAAGGTCCAGGAGCAGGTTTACAAGAGCCACAAGTTGATTGGAAAGACAAGGATGCTATCATAGTAGGGACCATTGTTTGTCCTCTAAAACCAACAAGAGTTGAAAGGCAAATATATTCTGCCATAACAGTAGTACAAGAAGCATTAACCAAGGTTTCCAATGCAGGTGTTCAGGCAGAGATGATAGTAAGATAGAATGGAAAGAAAAGGATAGGTCTAGTGGCAAGCAGTCAGTCATGGCAAGGTATGAGTAGAGCCTACAAAGCTGGGCATGAGTCTTTGATTCCATGGAAGTAGGTTGCAGTCCAGAGATCATGGGGAGGACATGAGATAGCAGAGGATACAGGTAGAGCAAAACAAAGGCTTAACTCATGGGGCATGAGGTCTTTTCTCGGTGGGGTGTATGGTGCAGGAGCACCTAATCCATAGTGGCCTCCATGAGGCATCCAACTATTTGATGTACATTTTGTTGTTTCCAATAAGGTCCTAAGAAGACCATTCATGTAATAAGGTCTATTTGACCAATGCATGTCATTTTAGTTTGTATCTAGGTTTATGTTGTAAGTCCCAAGGACACTTGTCGATCTGTAATCACAAAATTTGTTAGGTAGTTAGGAGGTTGTTAGACGGTTGTCTCCTAGCCACTTGGAGTCATGTTGGTACTATCAGGATGGTACTACTCTAGGCGAGTAGATAAATACCTAGAGACAGATCGAATGTTATCAGTTGTAGTGGAGAGGTAATAGAGATCAGAGATCAATGTGATTTGTAATTGAGAAACAGAGCATCTGTGTGTACATTTTTGAAAGGCATAATAAACAAAGTTTTGTTCTATGTATCTTTCTGTCATTCAATTTTGTTAGGTTTTCTCTGTGTAATCGATTTACTATTTTGTGGCCGAGATGGATTCTTAATCCATTCCACCTTTTAGATTTCTTCGAAATCGGTGGAATGGCTGTACATTTCATTTTTTGTGTTTTTCATTTTGTTCATTTGTGTTTGTAGGATCGCATATAAGATGCATTGATAGATCCTAGCATTTGTCATGTGCTAGATTGTTGGAGAAATGGGTTTGTGAAGCTACAGGGTTTGCAAAGGTTTAGATCGGCGAAGATTCGTGTTGTTTCACTGGGTATACATTCTATGTGTATATTGCTAATATATGTCAGGGTTTATTTCATGTGTATCTTGCAGTTGTATGTTCATGTGTATCTCGCAAGTGAATATTGTGGTTGTATGTGGTGAATGTGCATTTCGTATGATACAAGGAAAGTCAACGGTCAATCTGAATGCATATTCTGAATGTATGTTTCGAATGTATCTTCTGAATGTATATTGAGAATATACATTGTGCACATACATTGTGTTAGATGCAAGGGGTGACCGATAGCGATGGTGAAGGAAAATAGTGATTGTAAGTCGGCAAAAGTATATACAAGTTGTTCTATCGGTGTATCGGGAGCACATACAAAGCGCTCACCAATGAGGAAGGTCACACCGAATGCATATTGCGATTGTATATCACAAATGTATATCCTGAATGTACATTGAAGAATGTATCTCTCAGCAGATACAAAGTTGAAGACATACATTGGGGAGAGTTGAACGTCGGGGAGACAAAAAGCAAGGTGGCCGATAGGAAATGTTTGGCTGATAGAGAGAAGATCACCAAGACATGGACCATCCTCTCACCGATCAGTTTGTGTGACAGAGTATTGGCTCTGCATCAGTAACCAACTACATCTTAGTTTCCAATGCCTTAGCTTTCGCAGTAGTAGCAACATAATACCTACCAATTTCAATAGGGAATCTGAATCCAAGCTTCTTTAACTCCATTTGTTTATTGTGCACTACAATCATTTGTCTACATAATTCCATCAAGATAATCCTATCAGTCAGAAATTTGGGTAACATGTAAGGACAACCTTGATAGAAACCAACTCTTAAGTAGGTAAAAGTTGGGAACTGAAGATATAAACAACCAAAAACATTGACAACAGTCCATGCTTCATCTGAAACTCTTCTTTATTCTAATTGAGGATCAAATAGACACATGAAAACTATAAAGAAGGCATCATTCACTCTTCTAAAATGATGTATGGATCCCTTCAGAGTTAGCTAAGGATAGTATTGGTAGACTGGCACCACCCTCCAATCTCCATCAGATGTTAAACTTAGAAAGCTTCTCATTGAGGTAGTTGCATATACAAGATATGATGTCATGTAGAACATAGATGTGGTTGAAACTTTACTCAATTTCTCATGAAGAGCATTGCTAATCTATTCACCCCAAAAAATATTCTACTTTCCTTGAAGGATGATTTTGATGTATGGATATATCCATTCATGGAATGTGGAAGAAGATGCAAGTCCTCTCACCCTGCTCAGAAGAGTTATCAAGTCACTTACCTCCTCTACAAAGTCACTTCTGGGAAAACTCCTAGGCCATATGGAGAGATTGACCCTTGCAGATTTTAACAACTTGGTGTTTATAACCCTTTTGGATTTTTCTACATCTTTATCATATTCCCTCTGGTCAATGCTAAAATCTAGCTCTGCAACATCCTCTGCACCAGGACACATGAAAATGTTATCCATAAACTCAACATCTAATCTCATAATCACATTGCCATGAGCATCCATCACTATCATGTAATCCTTGTTATAAAAGTGGGCAACTCAAAGAACAAATTTAGCATTATGGGTAGCAACAAGGAAGGAAGCAACAAAATGGATATTACTATTGATAATCCTTTGCATGTAGTGATTAGGTTAATCTTACTTTTTCCTTTCCACAAATTCAACCATATCAACATGACCAATTTATGTGTCCCATATTTCATCCACGTTTGATGTGACTGAAGTGATGGGGAACACACCTTGATATTTGTACTTCATTTCTTTTGCTTTCTTAGGTGAAGGATCAGTCATTTGAAAAATGAGCACTGGCAGAGAAAGATAACTTGGCAATCTTGCAAGGGAAACTGCAACAATAAGAGGCATGATTTTGCAGTGTTAGGGAAAATTGGTATATATGAGGAAACTACAAAGTTGGGAATCATGATCATCAGTGCGAGCTTAGCAGGGCTAGAGAGCAATTGAAGTGAAGAACGGAGTGAAAGAGGGCTAAGGATAGCAACTTGGAAAATTTCCCAAAGTTAGAAATTTTTCAAGAGAGTGAGTGCATGGGCGGAAAAAATCACCACTCTTGCATGTAGTGTATACTACATATGCAAATGTGTTCAGGCGGCAAAAAAGACCACTCTTGCATATGAGAGAAACTTTTATTTATACTCAGGTAGTGATTTTTGCCACCCTTGCATGTAAAGGATAGGTCTGCAAGCAGATAATCTTGACACTTTAACCTTTCACAATTTACAAAATTAAATGTGTATGGGCGGCAAATTTTTCTGCCCCTACACTTTGGACAAACAACAAAAGGTAATAGAATGGGCGGTGATTTTCACCGCTCATGCATTTGGTATACAACGCCATATGCATTGGCGGTGAAAATCACCGCCCATGCATATTGGAACTATGGGAAGATCGTGTATGGGCAGCAAAATTTGCCGCCCCTACATGTAGGGCAAACATGAAAATGTGAAGGTAGAAAAGAAAAAAAATGTTTAAACCTTAACACATAACAATGGCAACATGATGAAAATTGCCGATGACACAGGTGGACTTCAAACAATGAAACAAAAATGAACATAAAGATTTCAAACTAAAACAATAATAAAATTGAAACCCTAAACACAACACAATGGGAATGAAAGATTAAATAACAATTTCTAAAAGCACGAATAAACAAATCAAATTGTGCAAACCCTAGTGCAACAAGAAACTTACCCGAAATAAGGAGCCAAAAAATAATCGAAAACCCTAATTGAAGGCGCTCAAATTCTCCGCTCACGTCCAATCTCTTCGAGGAAATGAGTAGGAGTTTACAGAGGCTTAGATGAATCTCAAGGATGAAAAGACAAGATTAAAATAAAAAATAAAAGTGATTTAAAACATATAAAGAGTTTCATTAAACATTCACACGCAATGCATTAAATGCACTTAGTGTGAACTCGAGATGCACAGGCGGTGAAAATCACCACCCCTGTACTTAGGGCAAAACCAAAACAATACATGTAATAGCAACAAAAAATGCCGCTCTTGCATGTAAAGCTTAAAACCCAAAAAATGCAACGGCGGTGAATTTCACCTCCCTTGCATGCAAAACAAAATTTTTCTAACTCCTTAAAACTATCAAACTCACTTTGTTTGACAAGTTTACTCACTCATTTAATTCTCGCAAGCTTCAAGAAACCAAGTTGAGGAGATATTCAAGTAGATTCTTAGGAGTTAGAAGATCACGTATGAGGGCAAAGATTTGCCTGAAAATACGTGCTTAGAGTTGTAGGCTACAAAATAGACAAGTTTCGTAGGGGTCATCCTACAAAATGAGCATAGCTAATTTTGAGGATAAAACTCTGATATCTGAATCCTATCATTCTATCATGAACCAAGCTGTGAGTAATAACCTCATGTAGCTTCCTCTGATTAAACCATTAGATCCTAGTAGAATGCAAGGACATTATTTTGATGCTAATGGTTTTTGTCATTTTCATCATCAACAAGGACATGATACTGAATGATGTATGCATCTTAAACTTGAAATACAAGACCTCATTGACTTGAATGTTATATAGGTATTTGATGGAATGATAAAGGAAATAAGCCAGTTTCTCCGCCGAATTAGAATTTACAAATATTTACTAATCCTTTTCCTAAGTATACCAATATTAACATGATAGAACAAAATACACTTGAAGTAGAAGATGACTATCTAAATTATGATGAGATAATTGCTACAATAGAAGTGGATAAGGAAAATACTGAAGTATCACCTCATCCACGAAGGAATAGTATCCCTTCAAGGATCGGGAGATAAATAAAATACGTCAGAAATATGAATAGAACAACAAAATCAAGAGATCATGACAATAGAAAAGATTGAAATACTACAAGATAGTCCTTGTCACTATGATAGACAAACTCAATAAAGAAAGGGAGCTAAGGATCATAAAAGAGTAAGAAGATTATCATCAGTTGGCAATATTAGTGGTTCTCCTCCTCAAAGGCAACAAAAGATTTCACATACACAAGGATTTGAGAAACAAGCATCACATGAACTTCCTGACAACAAAGAAGACTCCCATAAGAACCACTCAAGCTTCATACAAAGCTTGATGGAGCATCTCTCCAAGAGGCTCGCAAGATACAAATTTTAGTACACTTGTACTGGCAGGTAAGTATTTCTAACCCTTTACCTCCATATTGTGTTTCCCATGTGATGTGTTATGAGTTGTTTAGGCCTTCTAGGATCACCCTTGACACTCTCGTAAGGTCAAGGATACCAGAAGACTACCTCTGTTGTGACCTTTCTTCTATTTGTATCATCATTCCTCTATATTGCTTCTCCTCTATTTTAATTGTTGTGTGTTATGTCTTATGGACATAGCATTGCGGTTGGTGACTTGGGGGCACCCTCCTACGTGACTGTCCCTAAGGCAGTTGTTTCTCCTCTCTTGATTTATTGTTTAACTTCCTCTAGTGGTTCTATCTAGCTAGCGGATGATGAAAAACATATTATATCGATAAGGACCTAGTGTCCTTTTAGCAAGAAATCAACAAATGGACCTAGTCCATACATGACGACAGGGTTGATATATATTATCCAACGCTTGACTAGTAGAATCACTCCATGTGCTATCTTGATGTTGTCTTATCACACTTACAAAACATAACAATACTATTACTCCGTGCACTTTGTCTATCTTGGATCTTTCTTTCCTCGGTGCTCCATGTGAATGATTACATGCATTGTTGATTATATGGATGCTAACACCTTTTCTTGTAGGAAATTGTGTGTTTGTGGGAACATTGGGCGATCGTAAAGTACATGTCATCTCTGGGGGGCATGGGCTTTGTGAGAGCTTGTGTTCCCTTGTGTGTTTTCTCTCTACCTTAATGTGCTTGATATTGGCACATGATATCAACCACCTTAAAGTGGGGGCATATATAAAGTAAGTTGTCTATTGATTTTGGTACTAACGAAGCATGTTTGAAGCCCTCTTTGGAGGTAGGATGTTGTATCTTCGAGCAAGTACACATCTTTTCTTTTCTATATTGCAATCATTAAGCCCTTTGTGGAGGCAGGGATGGTGTATTTCTCAAGGAGATTGCACATCCTGTCATTTTCTAAAAGTCCTCCGAGTAGGCGGGGAGCGGATCTAAGATTATCCTAACCCTTAAGCATGTCTTCAGCGATAGCTGTGGCAAATCCCAATCATCAATGTGTGCCTATAGCGTGCCTGAGATGGCTGCAAACCTAGCAATAGGTTTATTCCATCACTTGTTTGTTGTATTTTCTCCATGTCTTCCATCTGTGTGTGTATGGAGTGTTTGTTCCCAAGCATAGTCTAAAGACTTGTGGCGATGAGTCCCTCCTATGCTTTTGGATTTGTATGGCATGTTTGTTGTCAAGTGCAGTCTAAAGACTGGTAATGATAAGTCCCTCCTGCACTCTAATATTTGTATTCTATATCTGTTGCCCCATATGCAGTCTAAAGACGTGTGGCGATGAGTCCCTCCTGCATTTTGGGTTGTGTGTTTACTTTCCTTGTGCTTACAATTTGCATTTCATATATGATAAAATGAAAAAAGAAATAATTACTGCATTCACTATATTCACTGTGTTTTGCATGTATTCAATGTTGTCTTCTCTATGTTTTGCGTGACTGTAGTTGTCTTCTCCATGTTTTGCATGCCTGTTACTGTCTTCATTGTGTTTGGCGTGCCTTCGTTGTGCTTGGCATGTTTACTGTGTTTATTGACCATACTTTAATGCATGTATTGGCTGTGTTTATACATACATTAAAGTGGGGGCTAAATGTTATGTCATAAAATGTCTCCTTGGGGGCTTTTCCCTCTTAAGGTTTAGCTCCTAGGTCCTTAGAATGCATTTAGAGCATCTTGCATGTTAATTATGAATCTCGATGATAAAACCCTAAAGTCTTATGGAAAATAGGACCTAGGGGGTGCTATTTTGATGATCCTTGAACAAAAATGGGAGGGTGGACTTAGGCGCTAGCATCCTAGTCCTACCCTATTTTGGGTTTGCCCTAAATTTAAATGTCAGTTTTATGACCATTGTTTGGGTCCTATGCCAACATCTCAAGTTTGAATTACAAAATTCTTAGTAGGAATGTTTGTAGTTGCATAGATAAGCATGTTTAGGTTTTCATTTGTAAGCTAGAAGATGATTGCAAACTTTAGGCATATTTGTGATTTCAAGATATTCATTGTTGCAGAGCAGAGCATTATTATTGTGTTTGTGATTGCAGATTTGAATTTGTCTTCTCATGTGATTGAAAAGATTTCATTTATGTGAGATCTACACTACAAGGTGATATCTATTTTGTCTTTTATCATTTATAATTTGGATTTTGCCTCTATCCTATCGGGATACACACTCTCATCTAACAATGATGTTTGAAAGACTTGAATGTCTCTTTAGGGCTTGACCGAGGAAAGCCTCTAAACACAACCCCCTCCCACACTCCTTTGTGATTGCAAACCTTACAGGTATTGAGTTTCATGGAGTGGAGTTACAAAAAGTAGGTTGCAGACAATAAGGATTTGAGATCTGAAAGAAAGAGGACAATGTTCAACATTTTGGGACATGGGCGCTAGTGCTAATGTCCTCCACCTTTTCTAAGGCAGAAATAGAAGATACAATGTAGATCAGTGTCAAAAGGAGATTCAGGTTCTGTATAGAAAATAATACCTTGGACAGGGATGCTAGTGCTAATGTCCTCGATTGTTCTGCATTCTGGATTTCAAAAAATTGTGAGTTAACAATCTTTGTCCTTCACCTTAGTCTGGAAGGATTTGTCATAATTAATTAATTTGCTTACTATTTTGCTTATTTAGGGGTTTAAGAGTAATTATGCATTAAATTGAGATATTGTTTGGTACATCTAAGCTTCCTCATCATTCCAAGAGGCAGCCCAACCTGATAGGTGAATGCTCTCGCTTAATTGAGATTCAACTCGATTGATATGCCCCTGAATGTTTGGTGAGAAGGGAGGATTTGCCTTTGAAACTTAAACCAAAACATTTCCCCCTTTTTAACCCTAAACACTTTCCCCTCTTCTATACCTTAAAACATTTGCATATTGTACAAGCAAACATTTTAAGGGGGGCATATATTCTCTATTCGCATGTGCATCCATACATGCACCCTTATTCATTCATGCTTCTAGATCTTTCTCTTATTGATCTGCCGCCCTACAACGATGTTTTTCATAGAACCCCCTGAGGCATTGTTTATTTTATGCTCCCTGAGGTATTATTTATTTTTATTCTCCCTAAGGCATTAGTAGTATACATTCATCTAGCATAACGTAGCTTGCTAGACTGTGATCTGTATAGTCTATGAGCTACCTAGAATAATGCAAATTTCTATCCTGTGTGCTTCATATGACCTAATCTTGTTACACTCATGTTCACCTAGCATAATGCAACTTGCTAGCCCATGATCCATGAAGGTATCTTTGTTTACATGACCCCTAGTGATAGAGTAATCTAGTGTCAGAGTCATGTACTCTTCCTTGTTCATATTGATTTCTCCTGTGTCTATATGTATGTCTTCTCTCCCTAAATCAATCAATCGACTCATTATATTCTTCTATCTCCCTTTTAGAATTCCTCTATTTTTGGTTTCCTCTTTATCTTTTTTATATTTTGGGGATGATGCAAGGTATTGAGACAACCTTTCACACCTAGGTCTCTTTACTTTGCTGACTCAAAATTTCTCTTTCATTTGCTTATGTGTTTTCTCATATGTTTTTTGACTTCGTAGTTATATATTTTTGTTTTCCATGTATGCTTCATCTATGCTCTATGTATGCTTTGTGTTTTCCATATATGCTTCATGTATGCTCTATGAATGATTTATGTATATGTGTGATTTGTGCCATGTGTCTTGTGTATGTCTAATCTCTTTGTCTAAACATTGTAGACTCGTAGGATCCTAAGTGATGGAGAGCGAAAACAATAGAAATGTGTAAATTAGTTGTCAACCCCTCATTAACATACATTTACCATTGTCTATTTACCCATCGATCAGATACATTTGGTTTTGTAGATCAGAATTGCTGGATTGCCTTTGGGGTTGGACCTTTTAACCACTTGACACCCCCGCTATCCATTCAACCCGTGAACCCATCAAACCACATGAACCCCTTGAATCTTTTGAGTCAGGTGAACTCATTGAACTAAAGGGACTAACTAAACCATTGAACCTTCAATTATCGGTTGAACCATTGAACTGTCAAACCATTGAACCCTTGAACTGGTTCAACCGCCGGTTCAACTATCGTACACTTAAACGCTATCAGCGATGAATCCGTTGAACCGTTGAACCTTCAATTATTCGGTTCAACATACACTACCGATTCAATATACTCCCGTCACAGAGACTATACCGTTTGAACCTTCGAGTTCATTGTACCATTGAATCCGATGTTCCTTGTTGAGCCGACGAACCAACTGAACCCACTGTATCTGTTAAACCGTTGAATCGGTTCAACCGATGATTCAACTGTCGACAACCCTTACTACAATGAACCATTGAACCTATTGAACCTTTGAATTGGCTCAACCACCTGCAAACATCTATTGTTGGTTCGCCTGATATGCTTCAACCTGATACACAGATGCAGGATATCCATGAAATGTATATTCACATACAAACGTGATATATACATAAAATGTACCTTCATACATTTGTGATATATATAGGAATTGTATATTCAGTGACCAACAGAAATTTGACTCAAACAAACTTTTATACGTACCATCTTCACAACATATATACAGGAAGTTGCTCGCATGTAACTGCAATATATTCATAGATTGTCTCCACATAAAATTGATGTGTATTTGTACTTCCCGCCGATAACTTCCTCTGTGACAAATTCTGCAATTTCTATTCTGCCATGTCCATTGAACAAAAGAAAAACAAACAGAAAACTAATATACACAATCCATTCCACTGATTTCACAGAAATCCACCAGTGGAATGGATTTAATCATGCATCTCGACCATAGAAAAACTAAATTAAATACAAAGCAAATCTATACAAATAATATACAAAACGATTTGATATATAGGGAATTTACACATAATCCAGAATTGGTAGCACACAATTTACAGAATTTCTATTTCTTCATTTCAACTTTTTCGACCACAGACTAATTACAAAGATTTTTCTGAAGGTGGAAGAACTCTCTTTTCCTTGACCAACTTCCCAATTTTGTTACCTGACTCTCCTCTCCTTTGTTTTTAGGATTTTTATTAAACCAAGATTATAGTCATAAACCCTAACTAATCCCACAACACCTGTTTTACATAAGACAACAAAACACTTAATAATAAGACACCTAGGTTTAATTCTCCACATAACCCAACATGTCTAAAATGTCAAATTTGATGTTTACAAACATGAACTGCTACATTTGTCAATGACGTAAATGTTGCATGGTAACATGAAATGTCTTAAAACATAATAAAATCTTATTCATCTCCCTCTTGTGCATAGTTATATAATGGAAGGGGTGCTCCTACACCATACTCCCCAGGAGAAGAAATCTCAAGCCCCTTTGAGATCAGAGTTTGAAGGTCTGCACCATTGTTTGTGATCAGATCTACAGTCATCCAAATTGCTTCTGAATCAGGTTTCCCTTGCCAAGCCACCAAGTACTCCATGTATTGTTTGTTCCGTGTCTTCTTTATCACTATTGAGTCTAAGATCTTTTCTAATTTTAGTGGGTCATGCTTAGGAATATCATCAGCTATTGCATCTCGTAATGATTCCTGTGTTACATCTGTATTTTGTCTGTATGGAGTTAAATCACATACATTAAATATGGGTGACAATCCAAGATCAGGAGGAAGTTGGATCTCATAGGCATTCTGCCCACACTTCTTCAAAATCTAACATGGTCCAATCTTCCTCTGCATTAGCTTGGTATATTTACTTTTTGGGAGCTGCTCTTTCTTCAGATTAACCCATACCAAATCTTCAATATCAAACTGTACATCCCTCTTCTTCTTATCAACATATGTTTTGTACTTGAATTTGGTTTGTTGAAGCTGGTTCTTTACTTGATCATGCACTTCTTTGATAGTTGAAGCAAAAGCTTCTCCACTTGAAAAGGTGACTTCCCTGTACTCCTATTGATGGTGTCATTATAGGAAAATTCTACTTGTGGTAGGATGTTATCCCACTTATCTCCATGATGTCTTGTCAAACATCTTAACAAATTTCCCAATGAACGGTTAACTACTTCAGTCTGCCCATCTGTTTGCGGATGGTAGGCTGATGAGAAGGATAAATTGGTTCCAAGCTTCTTCCAAAGAGTTTGCCAAAAGTGGCCAATAAACTTTACATCTCTATTTGAGACTATGCTTAATGGCAATCCATGTATCCTCACTATTTCCTTAAAATATAGGTCTGCAACATATGAAGCATCACAAGTGGTTTTGCATGGAAAGAAGTGTGCCATTTTACTAAATCTGTTTACTACCACAAAAACACTGTCATATCCTTTCCTTGTTCTAGGTAAACCCAATACAAAATCCATTGTTATGCTCTCCCACGGCCTAGAAGGAATGGGTAATGGTTGATACAAACCTGCATTAGTGGATTGTCCTTTTGCTTTCTGGCATATCACACATGCCTCCACAAATTTTCTCATATATGACTGTAACTTGGGCCAATAGTAATGCCTCCTCACAAGATCAAGAGTCTTATCTAGACCAAAATGTCCTTCCATGGCCCCACAATGTTTCTCCTGAATAATATTCAGTCTCATAGAACATCTTGGAATACACAATTGTCTACCTTTGAAAAGTAATCCATCTTGGATCAGAAATTTAGAGAACTCAACATGATATTTGTCTCCAAAAGAAGTGCATACCTTTTAGATCTCTCCAAAGTCTTCATCATCATCATACATGGCCTTCAAAGAATCAATGCCAATACTTTCTAATTGAATCTAATTTACAGTTAGAACCCTCCTACTCAAAGCATCTGCTACTTTGTTCTTGACCCCTTTCTTGTGCTTGAGTGTGAAGGTGAAAGCTTGAAAAGTTTCCACCCACTTCATATGCCTATGGTTTAGTTTCTCTTGACTGTTTATAAAACTGAGGGCCTAATTATTTGTGAACACTATGAATTCTTTTGGCATCAAGTAATGCCTCCACTTTTTGAGTGACTGTACTAGAGCATACATCACCAAATCATATGATGAGTATCTCTTCTTTGCATCATTTAGTTTCTCACTAAAAAATGCAATAGGCCTACCTTCTTGACTGAGTACTGCTCCAATTGCCATGTGACTGGCATCACATTCTACTTGAAAAATCTTGTTGAAGTTAGGAAGTGCAAGAACTGGCTGCTCTACCACCTTCTTCTTCAATGTTTCAAATGGATCATCTACCTCCTTTGTCCACATGAATCTGCACTTCTATCCTCCTTTTATGGTGTCAAGCATGGGTACACAAACATGACTAAACCCTTTTATAAACTTCTTATAAAAGGTTGCTAACCCATGGAAACTTCTAACATCACTCAAGGTTTTAGGAGTTTGCCAAGACAATATGGCACTTACCTTCTCTTGATCCATTTTCAGTTTGTTATGTGAGATAACAAATCCCAAGTAGATGATCTCTTCCTGCATGAACAAACACTTTGCTAAGTTGATCATTAGCTATTTTTCATGTAACTTTTTGAGAGCCAAGTCTATCTGGCTGAGGTGCTCTTCCCTTGTATTACTAAAAATTAGGATATCATCTAGATATACTATGACAAACTTTCCTATGAATTCCCTCAAGACCTCATTCATTAACCTCATAAATTTACTAGGGGCGTTGGACAAACCAAAAGGCATGACCTTCCACTCATATAACCCCTCATTAGTCTTAAATGTAGTTTTCCACTTATCTCCTGGCCTAATCCTAATCTGATGATAGCCACTCTTTAAATCTATTTTTGTGAAATATTTAGCACCCCCCAAACAATCAAGTAAATCTTCTATCCTAGGGATTGGGAACCTATACCTAATTGTTATCTTGTTGATAGCTCTTGAATCAATACAAAGCCTCCAAGTGCCTTCCTTCTTTGGTGCTAGTATAGCCGGTACTGTACATGGACTTAAGCTCTTGCCAATTAGGCCTGTCTCCAACAACTCCTCAATCTTCCTTGCTACCTCTGTATTTTGCTCTGGGGTAAGCTTGTACGCTACTTTGTTTAGGAGTGTATATCCATGGATCATATCTATGCAATGGCTGATGTCCCTCATAGGTGGTAGGGACCTTGGTATTCCATCAGAGATGATGCCTTGGTACTTGTCTAATTGCTCTTGGACAACAGGATCCATGAACCTTTGTCCCTTCTCTCCCTTGACCTCTTGCTATTGTTCCTTGTTTACCTTTAGGCATGGAATTAGAGCATATGAAACTGATCCTTCTTCTACTATCCCTTTCATGAATTGTTTGCCTTCTACCATCATCACCTTAACTTCTTTTCCTTTTGATTCCACCTCATTCTCCATTAATGGTAGCAACTCTATCACCTTACCATTTTTTGTGATTGAATATGTGTTTCTAACTCCATCATGGTATGCTTTCAAGTCATACTGCCATGGTCTTCCAAATAGGAGATGGCAAGCATCCATCTTGGCAATGTCAAACAGTAACCTATCCTTGTATGGTCCAATTTGAAGTTCTACCCAAGCCTGTTCTCCCACAACTGTTTGTTGACCTTGGGTGAGCCATGAAATTTTATAGGGGCAAGGATGTGGCAGTCTCCTAAGCTTAAGCTTTTCTACCCTCTCAATGGACACAAAATTCTCAGTAGACCCAGAGTCAATCAGAACTTTACATACCTTTCCTCCTACCTTGCAAGTAGTTCTGAAGAGAGACTTCCTTTGTGGAGGTTCTTTTCTAGGCACCTTCATGGTGATCATTGCTCTCCTAATCATTAAAGATTCTTCATTCTCAGGATACCCATAACTATTGGGAGCATTCACACTTTGATTAGTGCTTGAGCTTGCTACACTTTGACAATCAGATTCTTGGATCAGATTGATCCTTTTTTCTCCTATTGAACTCATTGCCTTTGCTAGACATCCACTGGCTATGTGGCCTTCTTGATTGCAATTGTAACATCTGATAGGTCATCTGCCCTAAGATCTTCCTCTAAATGGTGTTCTTCTACCCCTAAAGTTCCCTCTTTGATTGTAGCTTCCCCCTTGGTTCTGACTGTTGTCTCCTTTGCTGTTCTCTTGATTGGATTCACCCTGGTATCCAAATCCATTTCCTTTGCCTCTGAAAGGACTTCTTCCTCCCTTTTGTTGTCTCCCTTTTCCTCTACTATTTTGTTCTTGTCTTCTCTTGAATTTCTCTTCCACTTTGAGTGCCAATTGGTAGCACTTTTGGACTATATCTGGGTTATGTAGATTTAAGTCTTCTTGGATGTTAAACCTTAATCCATTGAGGTACCTTGTGACCTTCTTTGTGACCTTCTCTTCCTCACCCTCCTTTACTTTTGTTTTTACACATAGTTTCATGAACTCTTCTGTATATGAGCTGACATCTAATTCCTTCTGCTTCAAATTTTGTTTCCTTTTATGTAATTGGATGTTGTAATCCAATGGAACATAGGCCTCCTTCACTAAAGCCATCATCTTCTTCCAAGTTGCAACTCTGTTCTTTCCCTCTTTCACCCTGTCATCTTGGATGAAATTCCACCAAGTTAGTGCAGCCCCTTTCATTTTGGATTGAGCCATCTTCACCCTTTGGTGGTCTGGGATTTCCTCGGTCTCAAAGAAGTTATTCAAGGAGTCTATCCACTCCATCACTGAATCAGGTTCAATTTTGCCTACAAACACTAGCAAGTCTATTTTCATATCCATGGTCCTTCTCTCCATGGATTTGAGGGCATTAAGTAAGGGTCTCTGGTCTGCAGGAACCTCTATCTCTTCCTGCTTAGGGATCTCCTCTTCATCCTTGTCTTCTCGCTTACCAGAATCTTCTTCCCCTTTCTCTACTCTGTCCCTTAACTTCTCTACCTCCTCTTGCAAAGCCTGATTCTAAGCTCGAGTTGTTCTACTCTCTGCCATTTTCTTTCTCACTAAGGCCACCAACTCAGCGTTGGTCATCTTTGTTGGGTACTCTGATGATCCCTCTTCATCTGACATTTTGTCTGTTGCTTCTTCCCAAAAGATAATCCTTTGGCTCTAATACCACTTGATGCAGAGCGAAAACAACAGAAACATGTAAATTAGTTGTCAACCCCTCATTAACATACATTTACCATTGTCTATTTACCCATCAATTAGATACATTTAGTTTTGTAGATCAAAATTGTTGGACTGCCTCTAGGGTTGGACCTTTTAACCACTTGACACCCCCACTGTCCATTGAACCCGTGAACCCGTCGAACCACATGAACCCCTTGAATCTTTTGATTCGGGTGAACTCATTGAACCAAAGGGACTAACTGAACCATTGAACCTTCAACTATCAATTGAACCATTGAACTGTCAAACTATTGAACCCTTGAACTGGTTCAACCGCCGGTTCAACTATCACACACTTAAATGCTATCAGCGATGAATCCATTGAACCTTTAATTATTTAGTTCAACATACACTACTGGTTCAATATACTCTCGTCACATAGACTATACCATTTGAACCTTCGAGTTCATTGGACCATTTAACCCAATGTTCCCTGTTGAGCCGACGAACCAACTGAACCCACTGTATCCATTAAACCGTTGAATCAGTTCAATCGGTGATTCAACTATCGGCAACCCTTACTACGATGAACCGTTGAACCTATTGAACCTTTGAATTGGTTCAACCACCTGCAAACATCTATTATCAATTCCCCCGATATGCTTCAACCCGATACATAGATACAGGATATCCACGAAATGTATATTCACATACAAAAGCGATATATACATGAAATGTACCTTCATGCATTTGTGATATATGTAGGAATTGTATATTTAGTGACCAATAGAAATTTGACTCAAACAAACTTTTATATGTACCATCTTCATAGCATATATACAGGAAGTTGCTCACATGTAACTGTGATATATTCACAGACTGTCTCCACATAAAATTGATGTGTATTTGTACTTCCCGCCAATAACTTCCTCTGCGACGAATTCTGCAATTTCTATTCTGCCATGTCCATCAAACAAAAGAAAAACAAACAGAAAACTAATATACACAATCTATTCCATTGATTTCACAGAAATCCACCAATGGAATGGATTTAATCGTGCATCTTGACCACAGAAAAACTAAATTAAATACAAAGCAAATCTATACAAATAATATACAAAACGATTTGATATATAGGGAATTTACACATAATCCAGAATTGGTAGCACACAATTTACAGAATTTCTATTTCTTCATTTCAACTTTTTCAACCACAGACTAATTACAGAGATTTTTCTGAAGGTGGAAGAACTCTCTTTTCTCGACCACCTTCCCTGTTTTGTTACCCGACTCTCCTCTCCTCTATTTTCAGGATTTTTATTAAACCAAGATTATAGTCATAAACCCTAACTAATCCCACGACACCTGTTTCACATAAGACATCAAAACACTCAATAATAAGACACCTAGGTTTAATTCTCCACATAACCCAACATGTCTAAAATGTCAAATTTGATGTTTACAAACATGAACTGCTACATTTGTCAATGACATATAAATGCTGCATGGTAACATGAAATGTCTTAAAACATAATAAAATCTTATTCGTCTCCCTCTTGTGCATAGTTATATAATGGAAGGGGTGCTCCTACACCACTAAGCTTGGGGGCTAGTGCAACTTGCAACTTAGCGACATTCTACATCTTCAACATTTATGTCTTGATGATATTTGGCTTCTCCATACTTTAGTGAGTGTATGTGTGTAAGTTCATACCCTCACTAAAGTGGGGAATAAATGTAGTGTAGAAAATTGATACCTCTTACAATTTTGCACTAGGTTTGGCACCTATTTTAGCTTGTATGATCATCTCTACTTATTATATGCACATTTCAGTACTTTTCCAAGATACAAGGCTAAGTCCTCTGACATCTGACATTTGGAGAGCCCAAATTTCTAGGACTAGGGTACCTAACGCTTGGGTCTTTCCAGTTTGGCCTCAAAAGACTATATTTGAATGTTGGTCTTTTACCTTATGTGATACACCAACTCAATTGGACCCTCAAAAATTAATTGGGATTCATATATAAACAAGTCTCTCTCACTCATTTACACTAGATGCCCTCTATGATGATTCTCTATAACAAGCTATCTCTTTCTCTCTCTCTCAAGCTCTCTATTTGTGAAGATTATTGGTGTATGTACTAACCCTTGTAGGTCTACGAGGAAGCTTCTTCCTTCTCCATCTACTCCTTGTGGATTGTGACATTCATCCCACTAGGTTTTCATTCTCACGGTAACTCTATTTCATTATATTTAATTATTACAATCTTTATCATATGTTTTTCCTTTGCTCATCACAAGAACACACTCTCTATCATCATCATCATTGTTGTTGTGGAGGTGGAAACACCAACATGAGGTTTGGCTAAGGAAAGCCCCTATACAACATAACCATTTTTGCTATTTGTATGTGCAGATCCAAATAAGAAGTTTCAGGCATCGATGGGTGACAAGAGGACATAAGCAACAAATACCTTCTCACATAGGATTCATTAGGGCAAAAACCCTAGGACTAGGGTACCTAGTGTCCAAGTCTTGTCACATCTACCCCTATTTCCAACTACAGGCTCTATCTGCTCCGTTCATTCCTGATCTACCTTATGTTCCTACATGGTTGATTTGTAACACCTGTAAGTTGTTCATTTTGTCAATTAGGTCATTTTTAGGGCTAAATCTTGTTATTCTAAAATCAATATCCACTATTACAACAAATGAACAATGCCCTAAAAAGATTGGCTCTCCCTTGAGGACTGTAGCCAAGTGTACAAGTCTTCAATGGCTTGTGTTCTAATGTTTGATAGAAAAGATTGGTCTAGCTAGTTCATAATTGATTAGGCTCTCTTTTGTATCTTACATATTGAGTATTAGAGTCTTTTTTGTCCTTAAAGATCTTGACAAGTCCTTTGGCTAGTAGGGGATTCTCTATGGTTACACCTTTGTCAATTATTGCTTCAAAAGTATCGGTGCATTAGACTTGAAGATGAAAGGTCATTTCTTGATTTAAGTTTTGGATAAAAATGTTGACAAGGTGTTTTTTAGGGATAGGCCAAGGAAGTTTACTAGCAAGATTTCTCCAACATTTCAAGAAAGTAGAAAATGACTCCCCATTCCTTTGTTTAGTATTGCAAAGATTGGTTATAGATATTTCATGTTTAATGTTAAAGGAAAAGTGAGCTATAAACTTGTCGGAAAGCTCTTGGAAGGTTTTGATTTCATGTGGAAGATGGGAGAACAATTGAATAGCTTGACCTCCCAAGCTATGAGGGAAAAGTCACATTAAATGGGTATCATTGTATGCATGACATCCATGCATTCTATGTAAAACTCCCTAAGATGGTCTCTAGGATCACCCTTCACTTTGTATTTGTCAAATTTTGGAAATTTAAAGTTTAGAGGGAAGGGATTCATAACTAGAGTTTTGTCAAATGGATAGTAACAAATTTATTCAAAGGTATATCATTTCTTTTGGTTTCCCTTTTGCATGTAAGCTATAATTTGTCTCATAAGTTGCATTTCTAGTGACTCATTTGGTATGGATGTGGTGGATGTGTTAGATGAAGGTTGTGGTTGTGGTTGTTGGGATAGGAGTTGTTGAAGAAGAACTTGATGTTGTTGTTGAAGGAGGGCTTGTTGTTGAAGGAGAGCTTCTTGTTGTTGTTGGAGGATGAGTTGTTGAATGATGGATGTAGTGGGGTTTTGAATGTGTGAGGATGAAGATTGGGTAGAAACTTGGACTTGTGAGGTTTGGGGCATGGATACATTGGCTTGAATGTTAATGAGGGGTATGGATGATGTGATATAGATGGTGTTGGATGTTTGATTATTGAATGGTGGAATGATTAAAACACTAGAAGGTGGGATGATGGTGGCAACTTGAGGGATCAACATGAACACACTATGAATAGGTTGTGACATACCTATGGAAGAAATAGGTTCGTTCGTGGATGTTTTCATATCAGGAATGGATGATGATGATATAGGGATGGATGATGATCTATTGAAAGGTGGAATGGTTTGATCGCTAGATGGGGGTATAATAGTTGCAACTTGAGGGATCGACATGGACATACTAGGAATAGGTTGTGACATACCTATAGAAGGAATAGGTTGGTTCATGGACATGTTGATGTGAAGGTTTGACATAGTATTTATGGTTTCATCAACAAGTGGTTGGTGGGATTCTCCTAATGGATTATCACTTTGATGAGGAGAACCTTGAGGTATTAAAGTGGAGACATCAAAATCTTTAGGAAATTTGACTCCCTTTTGTAGTAGCATTTGGAAATAACCTTGCACATTCTTGATAACAATATGGTCCACAAGCACTTGGTTATTAGGGTCGTCTAAAAATTCTTCGAATCTAGTTTTATAATCAAAAGAAATTTAAGAAGAGTTACTTGGCCTTTGAGGATATTGAGGAAATGACGATGGTTGAAGAATGTCTCTATAGTCCTTTGCTATGAAAAAGTTAGTTGGCATTCTAAATTGGGGATGAAATGATGGATCTATTTTTCTTCTATCCTTGGAAGTAGATTCTTGGTTGGATTGTTGATTAGACTCCATGTTTTTCCTATCTTGAAACCTTGTGATAGGCATAAATGAGATGAAATTGGTATGGGATGAAAATATGATACGTGTAAATGGATAATGATGGATTGATTTTAGACTTAGGAATTGGTTATGTTTTGATTAAGGCCTTAAATAATAAGATTTTGGACCAAAAATATGACAAGAATATGATGATGATGATGATAAGGTATGATGTGGATAAGAATATGTCATTGACAAAGATATGATAATGATAAAGATATTGATGATAAAGATATGATGACAACAAGGATATGATAATGACAAGGATATCATGATGACAAAGATATTGATGGTAAGGATGTGATGACAACAAGGATATGATAATGACAAGGATATGATGATAATAAGGATATGATATGGATAGAGATATGATAAGGATATGAAGATAACACAGATATTGATGATAAGGATATGATGAAAATAAGGATTTGATGATGGCAAGGATATGATATAGATCAAGATATGGTAATAGTAAGGATATGATAATGAAAAAAACTAAAATTATCTCAAAATTTCACCTAGATCTTTTGTTATGAAATATGATGTGATTCCTTTCACTACTTAGGGTTGAAAATGTCTAAGTAAGAAGAGGAATATTAATGACTTTTCTGCTTGGGGTAGACAAGATCCCAAGAAAAAAGATATGATGAGGACCCACTAACTTAAGAGTAGTCAAGGCTCCTAAGTCAATAGATATTCTTAAAGATAAAATGATGAAAAGAGATAGGCTAAGCTTTCGCAAATTTTAGGTTTGGCTAATGGATTTCGTTGATGGAAAAATAAATTAATTGATAGAAAGATGGATTGTTTGATAAATGGATGATTGTTTGGATTGACAAAATTTAGGTCCAAAGGATAAATGATTGGCCAAAAGATTGATGGTAACTCACAAATCCAAATTCAAGGTGATGGCAATGATAATGATGTTTGGATATGGATGAAAAAGGTAATCTTGGATGGTAGGATGACAATATAGATTGGTTGGAGTAGAAAATATGTCTGCCTAATGTCATTGTTTGATCTTATAGTTGGATCTACAAGCTAAAAATTTTGATTGTGATAGCTAAGACTGAGTTCCTGCAAGGGCACTAAATTACAGACAGGGGTGCGTCAATTGATGTAATAGGTGCGGAGACAGAGAGAAAAGGAATAGAACTATAGTCACAGGTATGTTTCTCAACTGTTTCAGTGTTTTGGGGTAAGTTTTTTGGAATTTGGTAAGAGAATAACAAGCAAAATAACATAATGGTTGATTGTGACTTATCGAGGTGATTGGTGGGAATTTCTTTACAGTTGAAAATGGCTTATACTAGTATAGTACAAAAAATACATGCCAAGCACATTAACAACCTATAATTATTCAAGTAGGTGTGTCAAATCTTGTGGACTCACAAGGCTAACTTCCATCCCCACTAATTTGATAATGGCAACATCCATTCCCTTAATAGCATCTACCATGCAAATAGATAACTATGGAATGTATGGTCATGGATCACTATACACCCCTTACCTTGGAGGATAAACCTTGCCCAAAGTAAGCTCTATCTCAACACATGGAGGTAGATATGAGAACTTCTCCTCCTACTACAACAATTCACCACAAGATATGACAGCCAAAAGGTCTTATCTAGGTTGTTACAAGATTCTAGGGGCATCCTCGATATACACTAGGTACGGTGAGGCATAAGTCTGTGAATAGAGATCCCCCCTTTAAAGGGTGAGATTGGGAGGTTCTCTCCTTCTCTCTTCACCACATAAGTCTTGATGAACTAAGTGTCTTGGGGCTGTAACATCAAAAAATGTCCCCTTGGGGGCTTTTCCCTCATAATTTTTAGCTCCCGGGTCTTTAGCATGCATTTAGGACATCTTCGTTCATATTTTGGCATCCCGATGGAATGAGGCCTAGGTTTCATGGCAAAGTGGACCTAGGAGGACCCCTTGACCTTAAACCTACCCAAAATATGGGGGGAGGACTTGGGCACTCGCACCCTAGTCCTACTCTATTTTGGGTCAGGCACAAAATTTAACTGTCAGTTTATGTTTGTTATTTGGTCCTTTTGCCGACACGGTAAGTTTTGATTTTTGAAATCTTGGTGGGAGTGCTTGTAGTTGCATATAAAAACATGTTTAGGCATTCATTTGTAAACTAGATTTCAACTAGATGATTACTAGCAAGCTATTATGTTCTCAAGGTGATTCAAGGCTTTCATTGTGTTGCAAGAGCAAACTTGTGTGGTTTATGCGTTTGTTGCAGATTTGAGCATCTTCCTCCCATGAGAGCTTCACTACAAGGTGACATTATATTGTGTTTTCATCATTGATTCCTTTGGTTTTTGCCTCTGCCTCACAAGGGCACACACTCCTTATCTAAAAAAGGTGTTCAGAGACTTAAGTGTCCTCCAAGGCTTGACTGAGGCAAGCCTCTAAACACCACAACCCCCAAACCAAGCCTTGTGATTGTAGGTTACAGGTGTCGCATTTGGGAAAAGTGAAGTTGCAAGAAGGATTAGTAGGCATCAAGGATTCAAGATCTGAAGAAAAGTAGGACACAGGAGCATTTCCAGGACTTGGGTGCTCGCTCTAGTGTCCTCCGCAGACAAATTTTTGGAAACAAAAGTTACAGGGTTGATCAGTGTCGGAAGGAGGTCCAGATCCTGCAAAGAAACTAGTACCTTCGACTAGGGTGCCCGCTCCAGTGTCCCCAACTATTCCACTTCCAAGCCCCAAAAATATGTACTCTATGATTTGGTACTTTTCTCCTATTTACAATAGCTTTTTTTGTTATTCATCAATTTGTTGTTGTATTTGCATAATTAGGGTTTTAATGGTCAATTGAGCATAGGAGAAGGAAAATTTATAATTAAATTCCCTAATCCAAGTTTCCCTACATCTCACAAGTGACCTAGGGTATGGCAGTGCTCGCCACTTGACCCTATATCCTTGAATGTATAGTGGAGAGGAGGATTTAAACATCAAAACACTAAAAACTAAACAAATCCAATTTTCCCCTAAACAAGGGCTTTGCAAAGCACGATGATGGCCACTCTTTGAGGTATAGATTTTTCTCTCCCCCTTTGATATACCCCGCTAAAACACGTGGTTTAAGTCACCCCTTTAGAGTGGGTGTGTCTCTAAAGGAAGGCCTCCTAAGGGAAAGATTATACTTGGTTTTTTGATCCCCAAGATCAGACAAAGTGCGAGGGGAGAGCATACATAGAAACAAGAAAATATTAGGATAACAAAGAGAAGAAATGTGAGGTTTTTGATCTCCAAGATCACACGAAGTGCAAGGAGAGAGCATACACCTTCACACAACTTCAAAAGCATGGAAAATAATTATTCATTAACCCACTAATCTACTTTAATGCCTAGTTTAGTGGAAGAACAAAGTCTTCTACCAATGAAGCTGCAAGAAATAGATTAGTAGTTTTAGATTTAATATTTGACAAGCATGAACAATTTACACAAATGTGTTAGTGCCACCCACAACCCAAAATGTTAGCTATAAAATGATAATCAGACAAAAGCATGGAATTACAACCACAGGCGTGGAAACAGAAACAAATAGAAATAAAAAAACTACACTATTATACCTAATTTACATGTCTGACAGAGGAATGACAATAAAGGACACAGTTGTGACAAAAAGAGGTAAAAGTACAACACTATAGAAACATAGGCACGATTCTACTAAGTAAAAACATGGTGATATGAAGCATAAGCATGTTGATGTGAAGCACAAGTGTTGAGTCATAATTGTGATCTCAAATTTTCCAAAACAAACAATCATGACTGACAGAGAGTAGAGAAAATGTGACAAAAATAGATCAACATATTCTTAATTGTCATAAAATGATAAACCAAACTGCATTGAAGTCAATCAAAACAAAGGCAAACTTTTGTAGACAAAGGTGTAGATCTGGAAATGGTTGATAAAACCTACAAGAAAAGTAAGATAAAACCCAACAAAATTAATAATTAGATTATCAACAAGTCATATCTAAGGGTTAGATGCACAAATAAACTAGAATCTTGTAGAAAAATCAAAATAAAATGGTTGTTAGGGATCTGCAACCACAAAAGGTCAATAACAAACAAGAGCGCCTCAACAACCAATGCAGATGCAATGATTTTAGACTGAGGTGTGTCACCTGTAGATATAGGTGCATTGACCGGGAACACAGGTGCATTGTAATAGTCAGAGGCGTGGATCTTTAACATGCAACAAAAAAATAGAATTTCTTCCAAAAAAGCTTAGTATAGGGGTGTGGCTCCCACCGAGTATGCCAAAAATGTGGATGAGAAAATGACTCAAGGTAAATAATGGAAAATAATTCAATATAACTCAATACCTTCACCTTCAATCACCCCTTCACACTTGATAGAAGGGAGTAGAGTGTACCCTAGCTCTACTAGCTTTGTTCTTTTGATATATAATGCATGTGGACTACTCACAAAACTAGTATAACCTAGGTATGGTAATGACAATAATGAAAGAAAATGATAAGGATTTCAATAGCATGTACTTGCATATGGCTCATGTGTTGTGATAACTATGTGAGAGGCTCAATTTATAGGGTGTTGAGTGATAGGATGGATGGCTAGGATTAAGAGATGATATGGATGGCTAAGATCATATGAGAGGTTTATAGGACATGGATAATGATTTATAGATAATTCTTTTATGTGAATGGTTGAGATTAAAGGATGTAGTATGATAATGGATGGTTGAGATGAAAAGTTAATTTATTTTTGGATCAAGTATTTAATAATTGTAGCAAGTGATATGGATGAGGACATGTGAGAGGGTAAATTAATTAAATAATAAAATTATTTAATTAATTTATGGAGTGGAATTTGTTATAAAATGATAAATCAATTAAATAAATAGAATTTATTAATTAATTTAAGAGGAAATGGTAAATTAAAATATGAGAAAATGGATTAATGAAAGGAGGATAAATTAATTAAATAATAAAATTATTTAATTAGTTTAGAAGACATGTTAGGATGAAAGGTGGTGTTAGGACTATGTCAAAAATGATGATAGACAGATGGCCATTTTTAGGTGTCTACACTAGTAATATGATATGGGATACAATCTTAATTTATCTGATGTGGCATGTAGGAATATTGTTTTGATTTAAGAGTACTTGTGCTTGAGTAATTTTGTAGAGCTTCTAGCAAGTTTGTGATACATTCTTAAGATTATATTAGGGTAGAAATCATTATGGTCACTTGTAATAAGTCTGGACGTGGTGTTCCATTAATGGTTCATTTGGGTAGTCTTGGTAATCTTATGTGAACAAATGGTTGCAGCCTAGCATGTAAGAGGGCCCATTGTGGCAACCTGTGGCTGTAATTGAGTGATAATCTTACAAGTTGTCTATTCAATGATATGTGGTGTTTTTCATCTAAATTCTTATTTGTTGTGATGATTTGTGGTTGAATCTTGTTATAGGTTGCATGGTTGGACATTCCTTTATTGGATCCACCTACTATGACTTCATCATTTGGTATCAAAGCAAGGCTAGATCAAGGGAACATGATCGGTATAGATGTGACTGCCATGATAAAGTGTTATGTGGCATTACACCAATGGATTTGTGTCCTCTAATATTTGGGAAGACCATGGCAATTTGATAGGGAAGTGGTGTATGATGGGAGAGATAACACATACATGATCTAGAAGAATGGACAAAAACATAAATTGATTATGTTGTGGGTAATTGAAGGATAGTTTTACAACAACATTGATGTGTGGATTGGGGAGGGATGATATGCATTGATTCTAAAGATGTGCAACATTCCTAGAATGACTGGTAGTGTTGCAAATGCAAAAGAAGTAGCATAATAGAGAGGTTGTGAGAATGACAGTCACTAGAAGAATACCATCTAAAGGATAGGATAGATGAACAAGATGATGAGGAGCTATACTGAGGAACATGAAGTAGAAGAAGGTAGAACAAAATGGTATGCAGTGGCTAGAAAAGAGGTTGACAAATGTGAGGAACTAGTTGTTGACAAAAGCAAGTGGGTTGTGATTGAATATAGGCCAAGGAAAAAACTAAAAAAATGTGGAGGATGATTGGTGTAATAGAGTGACAAACAATAATGTGGAAAGAAGTACTCAAGGTGGATTGTTGTAGGCATACCTGAGGAGATGGAAGGAGTGAGTTGAAGAAATAACAAAGTGGAACCTCTAGGTAGGAGTGGTGGATTGCCCTAGAAAATGAGCAACTCATTTTTTCTGATTACCCTAGGGGTTTGATGTAGGTGCATCCCTAGGCATCTTTAAAAAAAATGTTATCATTTATAAGAAAGTGGAATATGTGGTCTAATTTGATAGTGTATGTATGCATAAGTTTGTGGTAGTAAAAGATAACACATTTCACCACATTCAAGAATTAGCTTTTGTGATTGTGGTGGTATTTTTGTATGTGGTTTGTTTATCTTTAGTTAAAGATTGAGATTGATTGGATAAGTAGGGGTTGATAATTTGGTTCACAAAGTTATTGTGGGTTGAAAGTGTGTGTTTTTGGAATTGTTTCTATTTTTGAAGATTTTATTTTAGGTTTGTGCCAAAGATGAATATTTGAGAGGCATGTAGTAACTGTTCTGAAGGTTTTTGGTGTTTTGCGTGGAGATTCTCCACCAATGGACCTTTGTATTTATAAGTTTGTTATATTTAGTTGACAACATGTTTCATATGGTTTGAAGCTTTGATCCAACTTGAGGCTAACATAGAAAATGTGAGGACATTTAGGATGATATAAATAAGAGGTTTTGAATTGATAGAAAGCAAGAAAGAAGAACAAGATGGAGTAGATGCATAAAAGGAAAGTTTAGCAGTGAGGGAGTGAGATCTAAGAGGTAGAGTGTTGTAACTAGTAATATGATGTGGGATACAATCTAAATGTATCTAATATGGCATGTGGAAATGTTATTTCGAGTTAAGACTACTTGTCCTTGAGTCATTTTGTAGCCCATGCAATGAGTATATGATAAATTCCCAAGGTTATATCAGGCTACAAATCATTATGGTCACTTGTAATAAGTTTGGAAGTGGTGTTCCATAGTTGGTTCATTTGTGTAATCTTGGTAATCTTGTGTAAACAAATGGCTATGACCTAGCATGTAAGAGGGACCATTGTGGAAACCTTTGGTTGTAATTCAATGACATTATTACAAGTTGTCTATTCAATGATATGTGGTGTTTTTCATTCGAATTATTTTTTGTTGTGGTAAGTTGTGGTTGAATCTTGTTGTGGGATACACAACTTGACAATCCTTTCTTGGACCCTCCTATTGTGACTACATCACAAGGTTTATCCATTATATTAATGGTTGATATAATCTAATCTTCTAACCACTTCCTTTGGCAGCTTGGAAAATTCTGCAACCTTGAATAAATTTCCTTATATCCTTGTATATTTGTGGCCAAAACCAGTTCTCACTAACTAAGGAAATTATCTTATCTATCCCAAAATGTCCATCTAAACACCTATAATTCTTCTCCTTGATCAAATTTTCCCTCATGGAGCTCCTTGGTATACACAATTAGCTACCTTTGAATAACATTTCATTTTGAATTAAATAGTCCATCCATCTACTCCTATCCATGCTTACCAACTCTTTACATGTTTTTCATGCCTCTACAAAATTAGGATCAACTTCATACACATGTTTTATCTCCTCAAAACCAACTACTTCATTCTCATTTATGCTAGTAGATTATTCTTCTACTCAATTCATCAACAACCTTGTTTGACTTCCTAGTCCTATGTTTCAACACAAAAGTGTAACTCTACATGAATTCAACCCACAACATATGTCTTTGGTTCAAATAGCCTTGGCTATTCAAGTACTGTAGTGATTGTTGATCAATGTACAACACAAATTCCTTGGGTAACAAGTAATGTCTCCATTTCTTTAGCACTTGAACTATGGCATATAATTATTAGTCATTAAATGAATATCTCCTTTTGGCATCATTTAAATTTTCATTGAAGTAGGCTATCAATCTCCCCTCCTAGCCTAGTACCACCCTAATTTCATTTCCACTTGCATCACAATCAACTTGGAATATCTTGTTAAAATTTGGTAAAGTCAAAACTAGTTGTTATGTTACCTTCTCCTTGAGAAACTCAAATCTCTTATCCCCTCTAGTAGTCCACTTGAATTCTTTCTTGTCTCCTTCATTGTCTTAGTCATTAGTGCACAAATACTACAAATTGTTTTAATGATCTTTGTACAAAAGTTTGCCAATCCATGAAAAGATCTTACTTCTCCAACATTTGTTAGTGTAGGCCACTCCATAATGGCTTTGAATTTCTTCAAATCCATCTTCAAACCTTTAGCTGAGATCACAAATCCTAAATATACCAATTCTTCTTTCATGAAGCTACACTTCTTTAAATTGATTAACAACTTTTCTTCGCTCAATCTTTGTAGTACTAACCTAATATGCTCCAGGTGTTCTTCCTTAGAGATTGCTAAAAATTAGAATATCATCCACATAAACAATCATAATATTACCCAAAAAATAAGTACCTCACTCATCAACCTCATAAATGTACTTGGTGCATTAATAAATCTAAAAGGCATAACTAGTCACTCATGCAATTATTCATTAGTCATGAATGTTGTCTTCCATTCATCTCCTTCCCTTATACTAATCTGGTGATAACTGCTCTTCAAATCAATCTTGGTGTTGACATGGATGTTACTCACCTCGAAAAAAGATAGAAGTTCTATACAACAGAAAACCAATCTCTCTTGAAAGACTTCAAATTCATGAAGAATTTGCAATCCCAAGGCTCCGGTAGTCAGGTCTTTATGCATGTGTCTTCACTCAAGGTTCGTTGGATTTTTTTGTTTACACTTAGGGACTTACACATTTGTTCTGATTATACTCTACATGATTAAGTGTTTCATTCGAGGCTTGGCCTCTATCCAGATTTGGTTAGGAATACCTCTCTAGGGCAACTAAATATGAGAGAAGTCAGTGGCCATGTATCCATTTAGGGTCATGGACTAGTCTCTTCTTAGTAACATCTCATAGGTATCAGGAATATCCACTACTTGGATGTCTATATAATGTTGCACCCTGGGATCTAAGGCCAACTACATGTGGATATACATAAGCTCTCCTACAACATTTACCTCAATCTTATCTAGTTGTGTAACCTTCTTTGAAGACTTAGCTGGGGATAGTCCTAAAGTTTGACAAACTGCTAATGACATTACATTTGTGGAAGCACCAAAATCAACTAAGCAGTTATGCAAATTCTTCCCAAAAATCCTAAGGGTTAACATGAAAGGGGGAGACTTTGTTTTCTCTCTATACAATGCTACTTGAGTGTCTATAGTGTGAATTTGGATTTTATCCCTAGGCTTAGGATAAGCATCTTTGGACTGGACTTCTCTAACTAGAGGATTTTCCCTAGGAGAGGATTCTTCTAAAGACTTAAGGAAAGCCTTCTTAATTATAGGGTTTTCAATTTTGATTAAACAAAGGTAGATTAATTTTAATCTTTATTATTTATTCATCTAAATAATTTACCAACTTATCTAAATCGGGTAGCTCAGGCTTACTTACTAGTTTTGTTGGTTGAAAATAATTAGTTGGTTGTGGAGCTACCTTTGGAGGTTGTGGATTATTGCTTGACTACACATCAGGAGGAGTATTAAAGTTATTAGGCAGAATGGACATCGTCAACGGTCCTTTAGGCTTATTACTATTTTTGTTACTCTTCATGTTATAATTGTGACCTTTTTTAAATTGCTAAAAGGCCTGAACTTCATCAAATTCTTGATCAAGTTCATTTTCATCCTTGAAAGGAAAGACATACGTTTGTAGTACCAACATTGATTCTTCACCTAAAAGGGTATAACTTTCATATATCACGCCAGGTTCCTCCCTGTTAGGGAAGGTGAAGATTTCTAGTAGCATGGCTAATTCATATCCTAAGGGAACAATTCCATTTCCTTTAGGAACATTTGATTCACATTTGGTGTTTTGCACTTCTTCTTGGAAGATGCCTATAGAAATCTTAAATTGAGGACAGTCTAGCTCTGCATGTGCACTGGTGTTATGTATCCTACACCAACTGTTCATAGTAGCTTTGGCTAAATTCACTCTAACCATCTGCTTAGGTTCTAAAGGGCCAAGACTATCCAAAGGTGATGAAACACTTCTATTGTTTGGTCTGGCATTCCATGTCCTTGGCAGTCTGGGAGTTTATATCTTCTATTTTGTTGATTTTGGCCATTATTTTGAGCATAGAAACTCTAATTCCTCAATTAAGTGACTTTAGTTGTCAATATTTTAAGTTGAGCCATGATTTCTTGTAAATCTTCCTTCTCTTCTTGTACTTTGGCAACTAAGTTGTCCTGAGCAGGATGAAAAAGGATTTCCATTCAGATGAACTTCAATAAAAGCAGGTCTTATATGTAACACCAATGACTAATTGTTTTCTTATTTTCAATAGGTATTATTTGGTGGAAGTGAAGGAAAATGATTTAACAAAGAAGTATGGTTAGCCAAAGCTCCATTTATTTTCTACATGTGATTAGCCATGCTAATATTTCCAACACTTAACAATAGACCATATCCTACTTGCCTCATTTCTTTGTTTACTTTTAATGCATTGGCATATACATCAAACAAATTAGCTACATGAGGATCCTTCTTTCTCACAAACATCATGGTCAGAGGATCTAATGTTGAATAATATACTAGCAATGCATCAGGTTCATTAATATTGTATGGAGCTACTAAATGAGAATATGCCTTTTGAAACTGATCGTTGAAGGTAGTTATGAACTCTCCTTCTGTTCTCTTAACTTCAGCAAATCTATGATACATCATTGCTACATCAACATGAACTCTAAATCTTTCCAGGAAGGATTCTTCCATTAGCAACCAATTGGTAATGGAATGTCGCATTAAGTTGATGTACGAACCATAAGCTTCCTCACCAAGTGTGTAAGGAAATAGTTTGCACACTACATCCTCACACTAAATTCTTGCTCTGAAGTAAGTCTCTTTGTACATTCACAAATGATCCTCAACATCTTGATGTAATTGATATTTCAAACATAATTTGTTTGGATTCTTCAGCATGTCATGATATACCACAAATTTGATCAGTGATTCAATGTTAAAGAACGCCATTGGAGCTTCTACACGATTAGGATTGCTCGGTTGTGCTCCAACCGAACCAACTCATCAATTTCTTCTTACATCTGGTAATTCAACTAGAGGAGCACTAGATAAGGATCTTGATCTTGTTGCAATTCTTTGTTGATTAGCCATCTTGTAAAGATCAAGTTACGCTTGCGATGACCGTCCTTCTAGCATCACTTCTGTTGACGTGGATGTTACTCACATCGAACACAAATAGAAATTATATACAATAGAACACCTATATTTGTTGAAAGACTTAAAATTCATGAATAATTTGCAATCTCAAGGCTTTGGTAGTCAGGTCTTGACATGTGTGTCTTCACTTAGGGTTCATTGTATTTTATTGTTTCCACTTAGGGACTTGTGCGCTTGTTCTAATTCTTACAAAATGGATAAATCTTCAACTATCTACAAAGATAGTCATGATTATATAGGATCTACACTTCTTTCTTTAAAGTCTGCAATTATCTCATTAGATTTATTAAAGGAAAAGATAGCTTTGATCAATTCTTCTGAAATTACTTTGATTAGTGGAATTTTGATTAGTTATTTTGAAATTACTTAAAGATCTTCATGAAATTAACAGTTTCACAAGTATTTTAGTAAATTGTTGATGGATTTAGCTTGATTTGCACTTATTTCCAATAATTTTGATAAATAAATGAAAAAGATAAGGGAAGAGAGAGAGAGAGAGAGAGAGAGAAAAAAGGTTCTAAGAAAGTTAAATCTTCAGTGATCACACATGTGTGTTTTACCAAAATCATGATCTGAGACTAATCAACTTATACTTCACCAGAATTCTTCATAGCTACATATAAGTGATGTGAATCTTCAAAAGAAATTGACAACAATATGTAGATAGTCAAATGCACTCCAAATCAGATGCAGCAATTTGATATTCCATTACTATTAATCAATGTACAATCACTTGAGATTTACTACATACATGACCAGTAGTCAGCCTCCAATTCACAATTTTGAGAAAAATATACAAATATTCCCACTGAGTGGAATAAGAAACCAGGAAGCAAGAGAGAATTTACAAATTCTACACCTCAATCTTGACAAGTATCAACAATTTAATCCCATCTTTAATAATGAATGGCTTGGGTCCTTTTATACAAGAAGGATGCCTTGAGTCTATTACAAAATCAATGGCTAAGATTACATCCAAAAGAACCGATGGCACATATTCGTAGCACGCGAATGATAGTTGGGACTTTGGTATATGCTTATGGAATTTAGAAGATTCTCACATCTGTCATCTATCCTTGGAGTTTTCTAACATGATGTGGCACTAGGTTCTGGTTGAACAAAATAATATCCCAAACTACATCTGGAATGACTTCCACTTTATCCGATTAGCAAAATGACATGAAGCATGCAAAAGAATAAGGTTATTCTTTATCAGTACTTGTACTCTCCTCAATTATACATGTCCCTGCCTCTCGGGTTCTATAGTCACTATATGATATCAAAAACTTGGTGATTTATTTTCTATCATATGCCTGAGCCTTGTTCTTGATGAACATCTGTGTCTTCTAGCTTTTGTGTTTTTTGGTCTATGTCTTTGTGACCATTTCTCCATCTCTACTGTAGGTTTTTTAATTCTTTTGATTTATGTTCATTGATTATCTATTTCTTTAACTTCTTTTTCTCATGTTCCCAACAACAAAACTAAATGTTGACAATAAAATACAAGCTTGAGGTTTGGATTATTTATGCAAGAGAACTTAACCCTAAGTTATTGCAATAGATAAAAATGTAAGGAAATAAAGATTAAACATGTACACACACACATCATAAGACTACTCCATCATTATAATTGTATTATATGTTTGAATATACAAGATACATTCTAACTAGAAGCATAGATATAAACATCACATATGCTCAAGTATCATCTATTACATCATAAGAGCATCAATTCTACTTTTGATCCTCCTTCCTATTTTTTATATCTCTTATCTCTTTTCTATGCATACATATTTTATGATGGTGATGTGTACATATAACTTGTAGCTATGTATGGATGTGTCCCTTGCCATTTCTTTGTGCCTCCTTATCTTTTAAAAGGTATGACAAGATGCTAAATGTTATTGTAATGTTCTTGTAGTGATTATTGGTGAGTTTTTTCATTTCTAGTTCATGATCTACCAACAATAAAATAATGTAATTATTGGTTGGGAACCTGTTTTAGATGGCTAGGATTTATCATATGGTAGGTGGGGATCCAAGATGGGTGACTAAGATTAGCCTCCCAATTTTGTCTTTATTGCACCCACTACTTAGTTTCTATTACTTGTTCTTATAAATTATAGACATGTGTTAAGTGTTTGTTTACTTTTTGTATCCACATAATATTGTGTTATTCTTAAGTTTAACCTAATATGCACTTAAAAGCATAATTTTGTTTCACCCATATTCACTCCTATATTGAATTTGCATCTAAATTAGAAAGTAACGAGCTGGTATCTAAGGTATATTTGTTAAAGATCCATGTTTCAAGCGGTGTTGTTGATATGTCTTGGGGAGACACTGTTCAATTGGAGTGACCAAATCTAGTATTTAGATATGAGATCAGATGGGTTAGGTGAGTCATTTGTGCTCAATATACCTAATTATATCATGGAA
Organism: Cunninghamia lanceolata; assembly: GCA_027924645.1. Lineage (NCBI taxonomy): Eukaryota > Viridiplantae > Streptophyta > Pinopsida > Cupressales > Cupressaceae > Cunninghamia > Cunninghamia lanceolata. Next base: position 2,875,248 of record BSBN01000378.1, on the reverse strand, counting down.
ATGAGTTTTTCTAGACTAGAAAATACCCTCAATGGGAAGTTCTTAGGGTCCACGCCTAATGTAGATGTGTTCAGGAAATGGGCCTAGAGAAAAATGAAGGATTAGCATAAAATTTGAAATATTAGCTATGCTGAAGGATTTCTTCTTGATATCTATTTCCAAGCACAGTGATTGTGCAAGGACTACCACCTATGGGTAGTAGTTCCCTGGAAGATTTAGATTGATCCTAAATAATTAACATCTAAGATTTGATTCAGAGAAGAAGGTCATTAAGCAGATCCTAATGTGGGTTAGGCTTCTTAGGTTACCTTTGGAATGCTGGGAGGAGGTGCTAGTGGGCATAACCAACTCACATCGATAGTTTTTTGTTCTTGATTTGTTGACCAAATCTAGGAAGCATCTAGTATTTGTTAGTTTTGTGTTCATGTGGATGTTGATAAGGTGCTTCCTTCTTTTGTCAATTTATCTTCTAAGCTAAAGGATTAGGTTTAACGTATAATGTATGAAGATTATTTAGTATTGTGCCTCAAATAATTTAAAATGGTACATGTGGTTGTAGGTTGCATGATTAATCAAAGTAGGAAATTATGGAGAAAAAATATTCATTCGGTGACTTCTCATCTCTAGCCAGATATGGAGTTACCCATGGTTCAAAGTGTGGAAAAGGTCCCCCCATCTTTAGCTAGGACCTTTTCTATTAGATCACCTCTTGTGATTGGGTCCTAACCTAAGGATAGGTATTTGGACAAGATCTACAAGGCATTAGTTATGATTAGACCTAGCTCAAGTAAGAGGTTGGGCCTAAGGTATGTCTCCCCTCTTGCCCCTTCTTACCTTCTGATTCAAGTTTGGGTACTAAGAATGGGAGTTCTTCCAAGAAAAGTATGCATCAATAAGTTGGCAAGAGGGGATGCTACATGCGCTTAGAGCACCTTGAAGCACTATAACTTCAATTTGCCTTCAACAAGTTGATCCTTGTTTGTTTTTGGTGGATGGTTCATCTTTTGGTTTTGATCCACCTTGTGATTTGATGTTTATTTATTGTTAATTCATAGCTTGGTTGTTGTTTGTCTCTTTTTGTTGGTTGGATCATTCTTGCTGAGATTTATTGTCTTTTTTTTCTATGTTCTATGTAAAAGGGTTGAAGCCCTTTCAAAATCCTTACTTTTTACCCTCAACTAATAAAAAAATCCATTTCACTTGGATCTTTTTTAAAATAGTCTATGCATTATTTATGTAAATAATATATAACACTATTAAAAAAGTAAAAGTAAAAAACATTCTCCTCTTAAAAACATTTTTAGTGAACAATACCAAAGAGGACAATTTTTTTGGGAAGGGGAGAAAACTATATATATTATAACCAAAAGTTAAAGCATACACCTAAATCTTCAAAAAAATAATAAAATTTTGTCTCAAAATCAAACCACCTGAATTAGAAGCAAAAATAATACATAAAAATATCTAAACAAAGGAATTTCTGTTGAACACATCTAGATACTGAGAGGGGGGTGAATCAGCCTATTCTTAAACTTTAAATCAGTTCCATTTACAACTTAACCATCAAATCATTTTAACCAAAAGTAGAAACTAAAAAATGTATCACACAAACACACCATGATTTTTACATGGAAAACCCAATGAGGGAAAAATCATGGTGAGGATTAACTCACAATATAATAAGCTCACTGCTATAAAAGATTACAACTTTGTTTTAGGGCTACAACCCAAGGAAGCTACTACTCCCTGCTAACTTGTAAACTAAGGCTACAACCTAAGGACAAGATACAAAGACCTACTGAGGAGACTCACTATCTGATAGCAAGATACATGAAAATTATAATGAAAACAGGACCCTGAACTATTGTAAAGAAGACATTTGTCATATGTTGATGTTGCAGTCCCTTATTTCATACAATTATCCCATCACTTTGATTTCACACACTTCATTCTTGACACACATCTCTATCATTCACACACTTCACAAATGACTTTGTTCTTCTATATATATCCTTCGAAACAACTGAAAACTTTAATCAGGTCAACACCAAGATATCCTCTAGATGAAACATGTGATACTGTATTGGTCAGCTCAAAAGAAGTATATTATGAGTTGTGGATCCCTTCACATGGCATAACAGAGTTAGATACATCATAACACAATCTCCAAAGCCAAAATAATTGATCAAGATCAACCACATATGAAAGAAACTAGAATGTCAACCTAAACAACTCAAACACTGCTATCTCTCCATCTTTGAATCACCAGGGAGACACCAAAAACATCATGTGGACCAAGATATGAGAAATGTACCTCATAGACACCATCCTTACACCATTCACTTGAAATATCTAATCATTATGTGCATTTGCAAAAGAAGAAACATGTTGAATTGATGAAAATAGAGTATTTCAAACTGACTATAACACATCAAAACTTAGGATATTGCATAGAAGACCATAAAAACATCTGAAACTCCTATGAATGAATGCATGCATCATTCTAAACAAATCTTCAAGACTGCACAATCATTTCTATTACTTCCAGAGAAAATCAGAGATACTTAACTTAGTTGTACTGTGATTTGCCGTCATATAACTCAAACTATCTTGACCACTTTATGTGGTACAGGAAACAAGAAAGATTTGCATGTGCTTCAAACCTAATATGTATTGAGACATGTAGAATGTTCACATAAGCTCATACAACCAATCTATACATTCTCCAACTGGCGCAATAACTCAAACATGTGTTCTGAGAATAGTTAGGCATCCAAAGTCAACTTTAGCACTTCTGTCATTTCAAAACTAAACTTGCGGACCACTAAATCACTTGATATTGCAAAGAAACATGCATTAAACATCTCTAAGCATATTCACAAAACTACATGAGCAAATATGCACTTTTGGAGGAATGCAGAGCATTCCAACAAGTCTTCACCATTACTTTACTCTACTAGAACACATGCTGGAACTCTGTCACTTATAACTTTTTCTATAGAAGGTTTCGTGACTTAAAATCTTGGATATAACACCTTCATATGCCAATCAACTTATTTTCTAAACTGCAAGACTAAATCTTGCTCTACGGTGGAATGCAGACAAAAACACTGTGACTCTGCCTTAAGGTATACACTGAAAATGCCTTAGCAAAATTTTTGCAACTTATCTCTGAGTGCAGTACACCAAACTATTAGGATATCAATGTATATATATAGGAAACATATCAAAACAAGTGCACTCACCTCCCCATCACACTTAGACATTAGGATGATTACTATTCTTATACTTAGACAAATTCTCTCCATCTACTAGGTCTTCTAGACTGACCTGCCTTAAACTTGCTAACCCCATGTCTCCAACTGTGTCAAAACATCTCTCTCAAATCTTCTATTGTGTCAAGTATGTTGACCCTGTTTCAAACCATCTCTCTCAAATCTTCCACTTTCCATCAATCTATCTCTAATCATTTCTCATCCTCTTCAACTTCTATACAAAACTCTATACAAGGCTGACCTCAAGTTGACACATACTAGGTTGACATCAATGACAACACATATTGCCAACAATATCCCCCTTTGTCATTGATGGCAACACTAAAATGATGTGCACAAACACTCTCCCTTAGATGTTCATTCTTATCTCTTCCCCTTTGACATCAAGGACAAAGGGCCTGATATCTTCTACTTATAACATCCCAAAACTGTATGAACTAACCCTTACTATATGATTTCTACAAAAAATACTCCCGCTGAGATGGAAATGCCCAAAAAATGATGCTATGTACATAACATTATCAAAAATGACACTTCAAGCCTCCACAAATCTATACAAAGCCAAAATTATCTTATCTACAATGCTCTTGCAACTCACTTAGAAGGTAGAATGATTTTGTAGATTACCTTGAGTTGAGCAAGAGTGGATACCCAGTTTTATTTTTCTAAGGAAAGAATATGATTCTGACATTCAAACTGCAAACATAAGTCCTCAACCTCATCTATACTGCTTGGGGTCTTCATCCTCTACTCAATCTTTTCAATTTCTCCTAGCAACCCAGATAATGAAGCAAGTCTCAAGTTGACTACTTCCCTCAGCTGACCAAAATGTTTCTTTATTTATTCTCTTTGGTCCTGAAGCTATGACATCTGTGAATGAAGATTTTCTATTTGAGCCCTAGTTGATCCATCCTTGTCCTTTGACAAGTCATATATCTTGGCCAATTTTGTGATCTGTGACTCAATGGAGTCAATTTTAGTTCTGATATTTTTGGAAGAATTTGGTCATTCTAAACAAAATAGATATAAGGCAGAAGCTTCATCAATACAATCCTTAAGTATCTTTATATTTTCTTGCAATTTATTGTGTGCATTGGCACACATGTTAAATACCTCAGCCAGTCGTTTGTCATTAATCTTCCTCAAAGCCTCTCATTCTGCCTTTTGCTCGATATGAGAGGAGGGATCTTTGAAGGAGTCAATCAAAATCTTCAATTTCTGCTCTGGAGCCATGGAAGGATCAATATTTATCTTTGGTAAGCCTTCCTGAATTAACTTTACTACATCCTCAACCAAGCTAGTCTTCTTCAAGTTTTCTTGCAGGAACGCCTTCCTCACAGAAGCATGCAGGATGTCACCAAGTTGTAGCTTATGAAGGGGTGAAATATTTGACAAATGTACTTGTCCCTCATGAGTGGGAATCTATAGAAGCTGAGGTGTAACCACCAGTTGAAACTACATCTGCAAGCTTAGTAGGTCCTTAAGTGAATCTGAGGATGAGGAACTCTGACTACATTCATAGAAACATCCTGAGCTTTCTCATCTTGCTTCTCCTCAGCCTTCTTTTTTATCCTAAATTTTCTCAAGATTATCCTCCTTCTTTTACTCATATTTCCCTAGATTCTTTGGAGGAGGATTGTCATGTTCTATACTAGAATTAGTATTCTCTAGAGGAGGTGTACCCATTTTACCTTGATCCTTTGTATCTTATGCTTTAGTATTCTTTGGAGGAGTAGTCTCCTCATTCTGCTAATCATTATTCATAGTCTCATCATTACCTGTTACATTATCTTCAAAGGCTAACAAGTCTATGGCATCAGATATATCTTCAATAATCACCTCAGCATTCTTCATCTCTACAAGAATTTTGGTTATTTTCTCTACTGTCTCCTTTTCCAATCTTTCTATTTCTTCTTCATCCTTTCCCATTAGAATATTTATTCTACATTTGGTTCTAAATTCTTGTGCTTGTCTTTGGGAAACTTTAACCTTTTCTTCATTAGAGATAGATGGACCAACCTTCTCAACTGCTTGTTGCCTCATCTTGGCCTCTTTTGTCATCACTTCATTCCTTTTATTATTAATTGTGTCTGCAATACTTATAGGAAGTTGATCAATGATCTCAATAGGGCCACATTAAAGGCCATCATATACCTAATTATGACTTCCTCAATTGTAGTCTTATCATTAATAGGCATCTCATCATAGAGATCTACAACTTCTTTTAGAGAACCATGTTGTGCTATAGCATTGATAGTGGCCTCAAGTTGTAGAGGCTTATGTTTAGATACTTTTGAAGGAGCTCTTTTAGTTTTCTTTTCTTTTTATTTTCCTTTTCCTTTGGAAGTCTTTCCTTCTTCTTCTCCTTCTCTTTCCTTCTTCTTCTCCTTCTCTTATTATTTTCTCTCTTTTCTTCAGCATACAAGATTCCTCTTCTTCTTCATCAGCCTCTTCATCATCATCCACATTTACTGGATTAATCTTTTCTCTTTTTGCTTGTTTCTTTTTTCTTGGTTTCTTCTTCTCTGTAGTCTTGGTTTGTACTGAGACTTCAGCAACAACTCTTCTCCTGCTAGGGGGTGTATGAGCAGGTCTAAAGGATTTGGAAGAAGTAGCAGTAGTAGGAACAGACTTACTTGTCCTTCTAGGATTTTGTGAGGCAGAGGTGGTTTGTGTTTCTTCCACCGGACCCTTAGGAGTATCAAACATCTCTTCCAACTTTGATTTCATCTTTTCTCCTTTCTCTTCTACCTCCTTCCTATTTCTCTTGTTGGTTATTTCTTCATATGTGCCAAACCTCTCCGCAGTAGAATCTTTAGGCTTGTTGAGCAAGATATCAACATATCCAATCAAATCAGTTCCAAAGACCTCATAAGGAAAGGTGGTTATCCAAAAAGTCCTTGGTTTAACTACCTCCATATAGAAATTGTCCTTATCCACCATGAAAGTTATATCATTCTTGTATTTTTCTACAACTTTTGATGGTATCCTCTCCCTCAATTGCGTTACATCTTGGAAGTTTTTAAAGAATCCCCAATACATAGTGTTGCATTGTTTGGAGTCTACAAAGCTCCACATGTGATCCCTAATTTGCTATGCAACAAGGATATCTCTTCTCTAGACTACATTCTTCATACCAGTCTCAAGAAATAAAACATGAGACAAACAATTAGAGAGCCATACAAAAAGTGATAAAGTGTCTCCTTTGTTCTCTTCATATTGTCTAACAATTGTTGTCACAGCAGCTCACACAGGTCATAGTCCTTTCCTTCTTTAACCATCTGATGTGTAGTGTGGATGGAGATTGTAGCAGCAGAACCTTCTATGTTGGTGTAATATACTTTATATGCAATACCCATTATGGCATATCAGACCCCTAGGTCAATGATAGCATCCACTATTAGGGTTCTTTTATCAAATTTTACACCAGTAAGCTTCAAAACCACCTCATTCTTTATATCTTTTAGAATTGGCATAGGTATAGAGGAGCACAATCTAGTCACAACTTTAATGGCTTCTTTTGTGATCATATAGGGTTGATCAAGACAAAGGAATTCTTCATGAATCTGACTCAAAACAATTTTGACCCAATCATCCTCATAGTAGAAATTGGGAAAACCCTTCCATATATCTAAGAATTTAGTCTCAACATTTGCATACTCTAGTTTTAGTTGAAAATCATCACCCAAAAGATGGTCGTTCCTAAATTGTTCCAACTTCAAATGATTGTATTCACTTAGCTATGAGTGAATGTATATACAGACATCCTCTATATGTAGTGCATTGATGGGCACATAGGAAAATGCTCCATCCTTGTTAGTTTCAGTAGACTTATATGAATGTTTCTTGAATTTTGGCCTTGGCCTCTCCACAATATCAATAACCATAGGTGTTTCCATGATAATTCTTTCAGAAACCTAGGGTTTTATAATCATATTTGAGAAATACCTGAGAATGTTATCGTTAGGGTTTGCACACAAGCTTTGTTGAAGACCTTCTTCTCTTCTTAGCTCTTGCACACACTTGATATCAATCAAATGAGATCAATTTCGATCAAGTATCGATTAAATATGCCTTCATATTTGCCCTAACTGCTCCGCATTAAATGCATTTCTCTGTTCTTGACCTAATCAGCTTTTTATTGTCACAAGGATCCATGATCATTCAGTAAAAGCTCCATAGAGAGTGTATTTGCTCTAAAATTTTGATCAAATGTCATAAAATTACCAGTTAAACACATTCATGTCATCATTAGCCATTATGATGAAGTTTTCAACATCTTATGCATTCAGGGGTTTGAAAAAGATTTTTAATTGCAACTCCCTCTGAGCCAATACTTCCCTTTTTAGTTACTAGAAGATCCATCTGCACCAGGCAAAGGTACATATCCTTCCAAGACTTAACCTTCTTCCTTCTTTCTCCATGTCTTGTTCATTTCTTTCGTTTGTTGACCAATGTCAATCTTCTTTTGAGGAGTAGGTCTTACATCCTTTCCCTTGCAAAACCTTGCAATGTGTCATGTTTTACTACACTTGTAGTAGGTGATGCTGGATTACTGAGCATAACCACTTATTTTCACATTAGACTTATAGTTAGTAGCCTTATGACAAAACTTATTGCATGTGTAGTAATAACCATAGAAGAATTGATAATTCATAGCACTGTTCTTGCTCATGAAACCATTCCTCATCACTTTGCTTCTGTATTCATTAGCTTTATGACCAACTTTATTGCAAGCATGACACTAACCATGAAATGAATGAGATTTCATAGCATTGTACCTTGGTGGCCTAAATGAATTCTAATTCATCTTGCTCCTACATTCAATAGCCTTGTGACAAATTTTATTACAAGCATAGCAATTACCATTGAAAATCTTGAAGATACCTGGTAGAAGCAGCAGGATTTCTAAAGTTCTTCTTCTTGTTCTGGATTTGTGTAAAGTTATTTTTTCTTTGTCTCCAGATAGGAATGAATTCATCTTCTTTTGCATCTTCGGAGGCATTCTTCTTAGGATTTTTAGTGCAAACATTTTCTTCCTTTGTTTTAGATTTTTCTTCTACTTTGAAGTTATCATATAAGTTAGTAGATGCACTGGTTATAGGACTTTTCTCTTTTTCAAAACCAAGACTAGATTTTTCTTTTGATGGCTTTTGCTCGAGTTGATCAATTCATCAAGAATCTCAAAACCTTATTTCATCTTTAATCCTCTGTCAATTTGTTCTTTTTCTTTTTCCAATTCTTTTCTCAGAGTGACAACTTCTTCCAGCTCAAGTTTTGAACATTCAGTTGCTCTCTCATTAAGCTTGATATTTAAGCAATCTTCAATCCTCTTGCCTTCTTCAAACATGAATTTCAAACTAGCGATCATATCTTCTACCTCCTTGAGTTTAATGCCACATCCTTTATCTTCTTCTACTTGAGCTTTTAGTTTGCCAATTTTTCCTTTTGATTATTTAGCTTGTGTCTTCCATTTTGCAATTATCTCCTTTGGTTTTTCAAGCATGACCTCATATTTCAAATTTAGTTCCCTTGCTTCATCCAAATCCTTAAAGGATGACTGGAGTTCTCCTTGAAGGTCAACCCCATCTAGATTGAGATCCCAACCTGCAAGATCCATTGCTTCTAGATCTAGTTTTGGATTAAACCCATCATTAGACATAGCTTCAGATTCCATGTGTTCAAATGCAGGATATACCTAAGCTTGTTCTCAAAGGTACTTGGCTCTGATACCAATTGTTGAACACATCCAAAGACTGAGAGGGGGTGAATCAGTCTATTCTTAAACTTTAAATCAATTCCATTTACAGCTTAACCATCAAATCATTTTAACCAAAAGAAGAAAGTAAAACATGCATCACACAAAGACACCAGGATTTTTACATGGAAAACCCAATGAGGGAAAAACCACGGTGAGGATTAACTCACAATATAATAAGCACACTGTTATAAAAGATTACAACTTTGTTTTAGGGCTACTACTCCCTGCTAACTTGCAAACTAAGGCTACAACCTTAGGACAAGATACAAAGACCAACTAAGGAGACTCACTGTCTGATAGCAGGATACATGAAAATTATAATAAAAATAGGAACTTGAACTGATCTAAAGAAGGCATATGTCATATGCTAATGTTGCAATCCCTTATTTCGCACAATTACCCCATCACTCTGATTTCACATACTTCATACTTGACACACATCTCTATCATTCACACACTTCACAAATGACTTTGTTCTTCTATATATATCCTCTACAACAACTCAAAACTTCAATCAAGTCGACACCAAGATATCCTCTAGATGAAATGTGTGATATTGTATCTAGGTCAACTCAAAACAAGTATATTATGAGTTACAAATCACTTCACATAGCATAGTAAAGTCATATACATCATAACACAATCTCCAAAGCCAAAATAATTGATCAGAATCAACCGCATATGAAAGAAACCAAATGGTTGGCTTAAACAACTCAAACACTGCTATCTCTCCATCTTTGCATCACCGAGGAGACACCAAAAACATCATGAAGACCAAGATATGAGAAATGTACCTTATCAACACAATCCTTACACCATTCACCTGAAATATCTTATCATTATGTGCATTCGTAAAAGAAGAAACATGTTGAAATAATGAAAATAGAGTATTCTAGACTGACTGTAACACATCAAAACTTAGGATATTGCATTGTGGACCATTAAAACATATGAAACTCCTATGAATTAAAGCATGCATCATTTTGAACATATCCTCAAGACCACATAATCATATCTATTACTTCAAGAGAAAATTAGAGATACTTAACTTAGTTGTACTGTGATTTGTAGTCATATAACTCAAATTGTCTTGAACACTTTATGTGGTATAGCAAACAAGAAATATTTGCATGTCCTTCAAACCTGAGATGTATTGAGACATGTAGGATGTTCACATAATCTCATATAACCAATCTATACATTCTTCAACTAGCGCAAGTACTCAAACATGTGTTCTGAGAACATTTAGGCATCTAGAGTTAACTATAGCACTTTTGTCATTTGAAAACTAAACTTGTGACCACTAAATCACTTGACACTAAAAAGAAACATGCATTAAACATCTCTAAGCATCTTCACAAAACCGTATGAGAAAATATTCACTTTTGGAAGAATGTGGAGCATTCCAAAGTCTTCACCATTACTTTACTCTACCAGAATACAGGCTGGAACTTTGTCACTTATAACTTTTGCTGCAGAAGGTTTCATGACTTAAAATCTTGGATATAACACCTTCATATGCCAATCAACTTATCTTCTAAGTTGCAATACTAAATCTATCTTTGTGGTGGAATCCAGACCAGAACACTATGACTCTACCTTAGGGTATACACTGAAAATGCCTTAGCAAAATTTTTGCAACTTATCTTTGAGTAAGATACACCAAACTGGTAGGATATCAATGTATTCATATAGGAAACATATTAGAACATGTGCACTCACCTCTGCATCATACTTAGACATCAGGTTGATTACCATTCTTAGATAATTTCTTTCCATCTGCTAGGTCTTCTAGACTGACCTGCCTTAAACTTGCTAACTCCATGTCTCCAACTATGTTAAAACATCTCTCTCCAATCTTCTACTGTGTCAAGCATGTTGACCCTATGTCAAATAATCTCTCTCAAATATTCCAATTTCCATCAATCTATCTCTAATAATTTCTTAGCCTTTGATGCAGAGATATTGATACTGTTTGGTTTTATTCACACAGTAAACCTAGACTTCTAGGTTTCCTTCACAAGATTTTTCAAACCCTATGCAACACAAGCCTATACAAGGCTATTCAAGAGACTGACCTAGTCTAGGACCACACCCTGGTGTCCACCCACATAGACTACTCAACTCTTTTTTGGGAAGTCTCTACTCAACCCAACTAACACACACACACACACACACACACACACACACATACACACACACACACACACACACACACACACACACACACACACACACACACACACACACCTTCTAGATCAACAACCAAACTACCAATATCCCTACCAATAGGATCTCATACTACAACCAACACATATTTGTCAAGGAAATGACCAACATATGGTCTCTAACCCAATAACATTATTCTATACCTTCAAGGACAATGAACAACAATCTAGAGTATGACTGCACTATGACAGTGCTTAAAATGACCTATTCCTTGTAGCCCTAGAGATCGGGTAATCAAAGAATAACTCCACAAACCTCCAAAGGATAGACCAATCTCTTTGCATGTTTAGATACCTGTTGTGATGTTCACAACACGCCCCATTATGCTCCTTAGCAAAATGGGGACCCCTGCTGATGTTTTGCTTTTTGTTTCTGCTTGTGTTTTTCTGCTTTCTAGCGGTTTGGTAAAAATGAAGGTCAGGTGCATCATCATCATGATATAGGATGAGGTTGGTCATCATCATGAGGTCAGTTTGTCAAAGCTCATATTTTGTTTCTGTGACCTCATATTTAGAAAGAGCTTGAAATTCCATGCAGGTTTGCCTTTAACTTCACTCGAAAATTCTTCCATATGTGAAAGTTATGCACGGTCAAAGTTTTGGTCAAACCTGATATTCGCAGGAGGATCATCATATTTTTATATCCTAAGTCATGTTGACAGGATCATCATGATCTTGGTCTATCACCCGATAAAAATCATGCAGTCGCAATATCCGGACGTCAATCTTAGGTGGTAGTGTCCTTTACCCGTCAAATGGCCTTAGGCGCATCGTCAGCATCATGATATTTTTTAGGAGGGTCATATGTTATAAACTCGGTTTTGATTACATGAAGAACATCATCATCATCATATTTGAATGCCCCCCTGATAATATCCTGAGGTTCGAATATCATGATGACATCAGCTTTCAGTCAAGGTAAGTTCTCCCCGTCGAGTGGTCTTTTGTATCGCGGGCATCATCATGATATCTTTGCATCGCCTAATCTTATAATATCATACTGATCACCCTGACTTAGAAAATCCACCTTCGGCATATTTGCATGCGCATGTTATAATCCTATCGCAAGGTCATCATCATGATATTTGCTGAAGTTCGAAATATGATGATGACGACTTCATACCATCCTGATCTTTCACAAGAGGGTCATATTCGCTGAAATTCGCTAAGTGATGGAGACATCATCATCATAATTCGATAAAGAGGATCATCATGTTCATATCCTCCTGATTGCCTTTTTTTGCAATATCATGATGATCACCCTATCTTTTGAAGAAGAAGTCGATATTGCATTCCTCAACAGCATGATCATATTTTACAATATCACCCTAGCGCAAATATCATGATGACCTCAACTTATCCTTGCGATCCGTTTGCCGAAATATGATGATGACGTCATCATGATAAAACGATGAGGATCATCATCATCATATATTTTTTATCCTGTCATATCGTCAAGATCATCATGATCTTGTTTGTTCACCCGACATTTCGCGAAGTCCTCCTGCCGATGAAGTAAGACCTTTTGAAAATATCCTGATGATCATCATCATCACTTTTTCCCTTCGACAGGATATTTTCCAAAACATGCTCCGGTTGGCGAAATATCATGATGACGTCATGTTATAAGTTTAACGAAGGCTCCGGATATCATGATGACGTCATCCTGATCTGATAAACGAAGAAGTAAATATCCTGATGATCATCATCATCACTTTTTTTCCTTCAGCAGGATATTTTCCAAAGCACGATCTGGTTCCCAAATATGATGATGACGTCTTATTCCAAGTTCGACAAAAGCCCCAAAAATGATGATGATCATCATCATCCTGATCTTTCGAGAGGGTTACCTTGGCCGCAAAAAGGGTCATATTACATTCATCATCCTGATCATGCTCCTTAGGTGACCCGATATCACAATTATCCCCTGATCTTAACTGAACATGATGATGACGTCATCCTTAGCATTTCAATGAAGCCCGAATATCATGATGACGTCACCATCATCTTCCTTTCCTCGGCAGCATGACCATATTCATATCCTCCCATTCTTCTTCAGCATGATGATGATGATGATGTTGTTCTTTTCTCCAATATGCAGAAGCGGAATATCATGATGATGAAGTATATCGACCAACATGTTTTTTGACGCGCCGACAGCGATGATCATGCCGATGGGCGGGAAATGAAGCGGTGGAGTTTTAAAGTGTTTTTTTGGCGCTTCTGGCATTTTCCCGGTCAGCGATGGTTGACCCGATGAAGTTTGAGCAGTCTGAGCGCATTTTGGACGCGTTTTAGGAGTTTTCTGGATCCGATTTCCACAATCTTGCGCAGTCACCTGGGTTTAAACGATTATTTTTATTTCATGCTGTTTTTGTGATAAATGTGAAACTTATTGCTTGTCTTGTCTTGCAGGCTTGCAGTTGAGGAAGCAGCTGGAAAGTCAACACAGTGACCTCATGGAGGAAGGAAATCCAATCTCAGGAGCAAGAAGATAAGGATAAAGTGCGAAAAGTCAAGGCCATTCAAGTAAAGGACAGAGTTGCAGCTGGAAGTATTACTACAACAGACAAACAGAAGTTATTACCCAGCTGCCGGAACTTCTCAGAAGGGGCAATATTTCGCCCAGATTTGACACTGCTCAGAGATATTTTTGAGAACCGGTTCACCTGTATTTATTGCTGTAACCAGAGGTTTGAACCAGGGGTTCAGTTAGGTTTTTGCTGTAGTGAGGACAATCAGAATGTCTTTATATTGTGCCTCTCTACACTGTAATACTTTACAACAGGGGCTACAACAGGGATTTCTAGGAAAACACAGCAAGTTAGCTTAGCATAGTTTAGAAGTAGAAGAAGGAGGTCGCCTGTTTGTCTGCAGTAAGATGTGCGTGGAATGTCTGGCTGTCTTACTGTATCTGTAAAGCTTGTAAGTTCTCTGTAGTATGATCAATGAAACTAAGAGTCATTCCTACATTTAAATCATGTATGACTATTCGTTTCTAATACAATAGAATCTGGAGTTCTGCATCTATCTTCTGAGTGTTCTCCTGCCCTTCTTTGTATTTTGAAATATCTTCTTTGAGAGCTTGCAATTTTAAATGTATGTTTGTGAAAATGCTCAGAACTTACATTTAGGGTTTTTACTGTGGATTTGATCAAATTACTGTGGTATTTACATAGTGCATAACAGAAACAATTAGATCCTTCGGTAGATTAAATGAGGTATAGATTAGATCTTTCTAACTTTTCCCAACCCATCTGAAATATTTAGCTGAAAACGTAGAAATCCAAAGGAAATTGTCTCAAATTTGAAAAAAGCATGCATAACAGAGCTATAAGTAGACAGTTTTCATAAACAGATAAAGAAGAAAGCTGCAAAAAATCCAAGAAAACCCTCTGAAACTTGCAGCACAGTATCACCTTTATGCAAATGAACAGAATACTTGTTGAAATCTATGACCTTTTTGCATATTCTTAGGCCAGTAAACCACAAAACAAACCTAAACTACGTAAGGCCCCTTGAACATTACAGCTTCACATTGACCAACTGAACTTGACCAACCAAACCATTGTAGACTTGGGATTAGTTGAATCTCAAATGATTCCTTCTTATCTTTCAAGTATAGTTTCAGTTCATTATATGTGAATTTTAACTTATTGTTATGATTGCATCAAAACAGTCATCAACAGTTTTCTGGCGCTAAATAGAGGGCCAGAAGCCTGTATATTGCGATCATCAACAGTTTTTTGGCGCTAGAAGGAGGGCCTTCCTGAGTTAGGTTTCATTTCAAACTGGCTAACGACAGTAATAGAGTGACTAGGTCTAGGTCCAGTTCAGGAGATATATTTGTGCAACTACCTGATACAAGGCAAAGTAAAAGCCCTTTAATTTGGAATCCAAAGATATCGCAAGCAGGAAGTTCATCTGGAACACCTCCTGGGTCACCTTTTAACATCCGTAGTATTGTAAGTCCTGATAGATCGCTGTTCAGATCTTTAAATCTTGGTTCAGGCACTCCTGGAGGTCTCAATCCTCCTCTAAATCCTAATCCACCAATCAATCCAGGTATTTCTGCAAGTTCAAGTCAAGTTCAAACACCTGCAATGGCTTATTTCGATGTCAATTCTCCCATATTCTTCAATGATTATCATGACATGCCAAAAAATCTGGAAAAGATATGTCCCAAATACCAGTTGCATCAAGACCCAGAAGATCATATTAGAATATTTAAGGAAGCATGTTTTAGGGCTATGTTAGAGCACGAGGATGTTGTGTGTAGATTGTTTCCTTACACCTTTAATGAGCAAGCCTCTAGCTGGTACGTAAACTTACCCAATGGTTACATTTCTTCCTGGGCACTTATGGAAGAAGCATTTCTGTCAAGATTTAGAGGACCCATTGACCCTTGTGCTTTGTATCATAAATTGGCTGCTATAAAACGAGGTGAGGGAGAGCTAATTGATAATTTCAATGACAGATTTCAAAAGGCCTATTCTAGGCTGGTAGCCCCTTATACCATAGATGATGCTCCCTTGTTGGCTATGTACTATGCTGCTTTGGATCCTTTAACTGCCATGTTTGTCAAAAGGAAACCTGACATAGATTCAATATCCAAAGCCTATAAAGAGGCAGCCTCAGTGAACCAAGAAATGAGACATACAACTTACAGTCCATTTGGAGGAAATTTTGGGGTGCAGAATCAGGCACACCCATGGAATGGAGTCCCTGTACAGCATGCTCCACTAGTAAATCCGGTTCCTTCTTACACACCTGTGTATAATCCTACTCCAATCCAAGCTATAACTCCTTACACGGCTAGTACTTCCAATAACAGTCAAAATAATGGTCAGCCTTTCTTCCAACTTCCTAGGGATGTAACTGTGGCAAAAGCACAAGAGGATAGGGAAGAAATCAAAGAAATTACTGCACATTTGAAAAGATTAACAACTGAAGTGACACAGCTAAGAAATGAGAACCTCTATGGAAGAAGCAACCAAAACTACAATCCACATCAAAATCACAACCAAGGCCAAAATCAGAATTATAGTCTCAATCAAAATCAGCAGTACAATCAGAACCAAAACTACAATCAGCATCAAGGCCCCAGTCAGGGGCAACCAATGTAAAATAGGGGGCCAGTGATAGATAATAGGACCTGGGGCAATAATAACAAAAATCAGAATCAACCTAGGCCACCCAAGACATGGAACACTGGGCCCAACAACGGTACTCTGGCTTCTCCTTTTGAGAACACAGATAATCATGGTGCAAAACAAATAACTAGCATACAAATGGCCAGTACAGCACCCAGAAATTGGTGCAGATTTCACAATACCAATGCCCATGCTGAGCACGACTGTCCACAGTTCCATTTGGCAGCTAGTATTTTCAACGTAGATGTACAGCCTCCTACCTCTGAATTTCTCATTCCTAAGGGTAATGAGGTAGTACCCTCAGAATATGACACAGCATTAGTCTTAGAAACGTTTACCTTCGCAACTGCAGAAGAGAAAGGGGATGAATTGCTAGAGGATGAACCATACTGTTGTGAAAGTCTTTATCCTGAATCAGCCTTTGTGTTAAATGCTTTTCAGTTTCCTTTTGAATCTGAAAACGAGATATTAAATGAAACAGAGGAGGTGCAGGCCTTTCAACAGACAAATAAAAGCCACACCTACAATTTGAGGAACAACCCTAGGCCGGGAGGACCTTTCACCACTTCCACTCCCCCGAATAACATCAATACACCCCCAGATCAGAATGCTAGCAACAATCCTGCCATACTTAAAGCTAGTCAGCACACAAATAATGGAACAACAGTGCAAAAGGATCAAACAAGTAAGACAGAAGCAATAGAGACAACAAGATTAGTGAATTACTTGTCAGAGGAAATAAAGAAAATTAAGGTCAGCATACCTCTAAATGAATTATTGAAGACCCCAGGGATCAGAAATGCTTTTTTAAAATCCCTAGACACATCCATGACAAACAAGGTGTCTGCTAATATAACTGTTCCTAATAGTGATTCACCACCTAAGGAGAAGGGTAAGAAAGTTGAGCAGCCTTCCAATACAAACGTGGTAATACATGCGGATAAGAGGGATACTCAACCTTTCTTGTTAACTGTTAGGTTGTGTGGGAAGAATATACACAATTGCACGGTAGATTCTGGTGCTTCAGCCAACGTAATGCCCTTAGGAATATGTAAAACTCTCGGGCTGACTCCCACCAAATCTGCCAAGGTTGTCACGCAATTAGATAAGACCGAGGTTAGCGTGATAGGAGAACTCATGAACATACAAGTGCAGTTAGCTTCAGACCCTAGGGTAAGCCAAATCATTGACATTCAAGTAGTGGATATACCCGTAAATTATGGAATGTTGCTAAGTAGGGATTGGTCCAAGACATTAAACGGATATATGGCTACTGACTTTTCACACATGTGGTTACCATGGAGAGGCATCCCAAACCAGATCAGAATAGAGGCAGAACCCAGAATGAGACATATGATAACAGAGTATAATCGAACTAATGAAATCTTATATGCTGCTGTTGAGCCAGGTGTCTATAGAGTTACCAACAATGGGATGCAGATTGAAGAAATTATGATGTTAAACATTAGAAAGAAGTGTGTCAACAATAGAACGGCACTATTCATTGAGTCTGACGGAAATTCTTCAGATGAAGAAAACAATGCCATAGACAAATTTGGTCATGCCATTAGACGAGAGGTGGAAGAGTGCGTTACACACAATCTCCCAGTCCAATGTAAGTTATATAAAAATAAGTGTAGAGTCCATGATAGGCAACATTCTGAGGAGAGTTGTGAAATATGCAAAGACATCATTGAATATGAATACAAAAAGTGCATAGGGAGGGTAGAATCACAAGAGAAAAATGAGAATCCTGATCCAGCACAGAGATATGTTCAGGATAATATAAGTGCTTTGATTCCAGATCTAGGGAAAGAAATAGAGGACGAGGGTAGTTATCTTTCTGAGTTGCAAACTACAAACACACATATGCAAGATAACCAAACGGAAAAACCCATGAATAAACAAGACAACACCCCACAGGCAATAAAAGGGACAAAGTATGCCAAGGTAAAAGATCAGAAAAGTAAAGATGGCATGTGGACGTTAAAATGTGATGGGTCCAAATCAAAACAGGGCGCAGGTGCGGGTATTGAACTCATAGATCCTCAAGGTAAATCACATTTGGCAGCATATAGATTACAATTTTCCTGCACCAACAATATTGCTGAATATGAGGCCCTAATTTTAGGACTTGTCATGGCCATCAAGAAAGGGGTAAAAACCATCAGAGTATTTTCAGACTCTGAATTAGTAGTTAGACAAGTGAGGAAACTATATGCCTGCAATTATAAGAAGATGATTAGTTACAAACATAGAGTATGGGGTCTAATGGATTCATTTGATGCTTTTAACATAGAGCATATTCCTAGAGAGCTAAACCACAGGCCAGATGCGTTAGCAGTTGCTGCTAGTACATTAGAACCATTGACACTGTCACGATTAAGACGATTTGCTGTTGAGCTAGTTAACGTGCCCAGTATACCAGACAACGTTACACACTTTCAGGTATTTGGACAGGATCAGCAAATTATTGATTTTCTGACTTGTAATGAGGCATTTGAGGCCCAAATTATTGATGAACAAGAAAGGCCTGAAGTAACATGGGACGAAGAAGATATGATCAACTTAAAGAGCAACTTCTTGCCAAAAGGAGTAATTAAATTAGAACACATCTTTGACTTCGACGGAATAATAAGACAGAAAGACTTACCCAAAACAGAAGGGGGTAAGTGTGATTTACATAACTTAGGGACTGAGCTAAATCCACAAAATGTACTAATTGGGAAAGCTTGCTCTGAGAAAATCAGAAAAGAGGTTCTGGATGTTCTGAAAGAATATAAACATGTCATAGCATGGACTTATGAAGACTTGAAAACATTTGATGAGTCCATCATAACTCACGTCATACCTTTAAGAAAAGAAGTCAAACCATTCAGGCAGAAACAGAGGCCTGTAAATGCCATTCTAGAGCTTTTAATCTTTGAGGAAGTTAAAAAATTACTATCCGCTGGAATAATTTTTCCAGTCAGACATTCTGTCTGGGTAGCTAACTTGGTACCAGTGAGGAAGAAAAACGGAGACATCAGGTTGTGCGTAGACTTTAGAAATTTAAACAAGGCTTCTGAAAAGGATAATTATCCTTTGCCCCCAATAGACGAAGTACTGCAAGCAGTAAATGGCGCAAAGATGATGTCTTTTTTAGATGGTTTTTCAGGTTATAACCAGGTCTTAATTGACAGAGAAGATAGACTAAAAACCACCTTCACTTGCAAATGGGGAAATTATGCGTATAGACAAATGCCTTTTGGTCTAATTAATGCAGGTGCCACTTTTCAGAGGGCCATGGATGTTGCTTTTCGTGGATTATCAGGTAAGTGCATTGTTGTGTATATGGATGATTTAACTGTGTATTCCAAGGATGCATCCACCCACACTGGGGACCTCAGAAAAGTACTCCAGCGATGTGAAAGGTATGGGATTTCCCTTAATCCTAAGAAATGTATATTTGGCGTAACTGAAGGTAAATTATTAGGCCATGTCATTTCTGAAAATGGAATTTCAATTGATCCGGATAGAATAGAATCCATAAAAAATTTGCAAATACCAAACAATAGGAAAGAATTGAAATCATTTTTTGGTAAAATTAACTTTGTTCGGAAGTTTATAACAGGTTTTGCAGAGATTGTGCAGCCGTTGAATGCTATGTTAAAGAAAGATGCACAGATGGAATGGACACCAGTGGCCAAAGCCGCATTTGAAGATATCAAGGAGGCAATTTCTAATGCCCCTGTATTGGCAAGTCCAGACTACACAAGCCCGTTTTACATCTACTCCTTTGCATCTTCTCATTCTGTCGTTGCTGCCTTGACACAGAAAGGTGAAAATAATGAAGAGAGGCCCATAGCATTTATGAGTGCGCCCCTGAAGGATGCACAGCTAAGATATCTAGATATCGAAAGATAGGCATTCGCATTAGTAAAGGCTGTGAAAAAGTTCAGACACTATATTCTGCGCAGCCAGATTAAGGCCATAGTACCAGACGCAGCAGTAAAAATGTTGCTGATGCAAAACGAGCCTGGAGAAAAAAGAGCTAAATGGATCACCACACTGCAAGAATTCGACATGGAGATCATTCCCGCAAAGCTGGTTAGAGGGCAGGCGCTGGTGCAGACAATAGCAAACATGGATCCAAATCTGATAAAACAGCAATACGTGTTGAATTCCCAAGACGCATCAGGCTGGTACGATGATTTAAGCACCTTCCTGATAGCTGGAAAGTACCCAAGCAAGATGAAGGCTTCTCAGAGGAGAGCTTTGAAGATTAAGGCACAGCATTATATGGTGCAAGGAGGTCTTCTATTCAGGAAGAACCATGATGGAATTTATCTGAGATGCATAAACAGAACTGAAGCTGATAAAGTGTTGACAGAACTACATGATAAGTACGGAACCGGCCATGGTTCCCATTTAGCTACAGCACACAAAATACTGAGAGCGGGCTATTACTGGCCCACTATATTCAAAGATACTAAGAGTCACATCAGAAGCTGCCACACCTGTCAGACTGCAGCAGACAAAGGAAGAAATCTGGCCAATCCACTGCAGCCTGTGATCGAGTCCAGACCGTTTGCACAGTGGGGCTTGGATTTTATCAGAGTCATCAATCCCCCATCTTCTGCAGGACACAAATTTATATTGACGGTAACGGACTATTGTACAAGGTGGACTGAGGCCACCTGCTGCAAGTTTTCCACAACTGAGGTAGTTATCAAGTTCCTTGAAGAAAACATTATCACCAGGTTTGGAACACCCTATTCATTGGTATGTGATAACGGCCCTGCTTTCTCTTCTTTTAAATTTTCTAAATGGGCATTTGAATATGGGATCATTCTAAGGTTTTCTTCGAATTATTACCCTCAAGGTAATGGACTGGCTGAATCAACAAACAAAATTTTATTAGACATCATCAAGAGGTTAATTGCCAAAAGTCCTAGAGAGTGGAATACTCTGTTAAGATATGCATTATGGGTAGACAGGACCAAGTTCAAAACAGCTTTAGGTAGCACACCTTATCACTTAGTTTATGGGATTGATCCCATACTTCCGGTTAATCTGAGAATACCAACTTGGAAGTTTGCCAATGAATATCTAGGCTTTGATAACCATAGGGAAGCCAGAATAGTGCAAATGTTACAACTAGAGGAGAAAAGAGGTCAAGCCCTCGAGAAGTTTGCCAAACACCAAGCAGTTGTTAAGAGGTGGTTTGACAAAAGGGCAAAAGTCAAAACATTTAGGATATCAGACTTAGTGTTGTGCTGGGACAAAGCACATGAAAAGAAAGGAAGCCATGGAAAATTCGATAAATTATGGCTGGGTCCATTACAAATCTCAGAAATAATAGGAGGTAACACCTTTAGACTTAAGACCTTGACTGGAGAAGATGTGCCATTACCAGTTAATGGCCAGCATTTGAAACACTACTTCCAGGCTTGAAGGTCAGGATGAGACAGTCCTTTCTTTCTTAATGTAAAGTGCTGTAGATAATGTACAGTCCTTCTTTTGCTATTTTCTTTTGGGTTGGCTGTTTGTGTAGCTTGTCTTCTGTTTGTTTTTGCTTTTTGTTTCTGTCTGTTTGTACAATTTTTTTTCTTTTGTTGTGTTGTTTGTACAGCCTGTTTGTTTGGTTTGTTTGTTGTCTCCTCAGCAGGGATCTTTATTTTACTGTAGAGTATTAAGGAGCAGAATTAGCAACTATCCAAAACAGTATAAAATTTAGGATATTCAGGTTAACCATCTGCAATTTACACATAACCTGTCACTGTCATGAATGTAGAGAGTTGTTCATCTTCTGAAGTTTTGTATTCAATAAATGTGATTGAGAATTCGAAGCAGGTTTCTCACGATGACACACCTAAAATCCTTGGGTTTGTTGAACCTACCAGTGTAGATATTAGGTGAAAAATCAGAGGTCACCCTTGCTACCATTACAATTCTCAGCTTAATTTCAGCAAGTGTCCACTCCTTGCATCATGAAGTTACAAATTGCTATATCTTATGAAATCTTTCAAAATTAGAAAACAAAAAAATAAATAAATAAATAAATAAAGTGGATTATACTGAAAATCCAGATTAAGCCATCTAAATAACTCTACCGGGGCTATGGACGCTCGCTGGCAGTGGGGCTCTACTTAGGAGAATTGTAACGATAACCTTGCCGGGGCTATAGATTCTCGCTGGCAGCAAGGCTCTATCCGGTCGGCTATGAGAGAATATCCTCACCTACGTAGGCTAATGTCAGTCACTGGTTTGTTCAACCGATCTTCAAGATGAGGATAATTAATCACATGCACACAACTAAACTGAAAATGGAAATTCATGCATCTTTATTGAATACTTTGAGTCTCAAGCTGAATAGTAATTTGCAGGAAAGATAGTTGGAAGTTATGAGTTCATTTCATCTAGTTTCCTTGAACACTCTGAATTTAATTGTTTTGTTTTGGTTGCTAGTTGTTGTGATGTTCACAACACGCCCCATTATGCTCCTTAGCAAAATGGGGACCCCTGCTGATGTTTTGCTTTTTGTTTCTGCTTGTGTTTTTCTGCTTTCTGGCGGTTTGGTAAAAATGAAGGTCAGGTGCATCATCATCATGATATAGGATGAGGTTGGTCATCATCATGAGGTCAGTTTGTCAAAGCTCATATTTTGTTTCTATGACCTCATATTTAGAAAGAGCTTGAAATTCCATGCAGGTTTGCCTTTTACTTCACTCGAAAATTCTTCCATATGTGAAAGTTATGCACGGTCAAAGTTTTGGTCAAACCTGATATTCGTAGGAGGATCATCATATTTTTATATCCTAAGTCATGTTGACAGGATCATCATGATCTTGGTCTATCACCTGATAAAAATCATGCAGTCGCAATATCCGGACGTCAATCTTAGGTGGTAGTGTCCTTTACCCGTCAAATGGCCTTAGGCGCATCGTCAACATCATGATATTTTTTAGGAGGGTCATATGTTATAAACTCGGTTTTGATTACATGAAGAACATCATCATCATCATATTTGAACGCCCCCCCGATAATATCCTGAGGTTCGAATATCATGATGACATCAGCTTTCAGTCAAGGTAAGTTCTCCCCGTCGAGTGGTCTTTTGTATCGCGGGCATCATCATGATATCTTTGCATCGCCTAATCTTATAATATCATGCTGATCACCCTGACTTAGAAAATCCACCTTCGGCATATTTGCATGCGCGTGTTATAATCCTATCGCAAGGTCATCATCATGATATTTGCTGAAGTTCGAAATATGATGATGACGACTTCATACCATCCTAATCTTTCACAAGAGGGTCATATTCGCTGAAATTCGCTAAGTGATGGAGACATCATCATCATAATTCGATAAAGAGGATCATCATGTTCATATCCTCCTGATCGCCTTTTTTTGCAATATCATGATGATCACCCTATCTTTTGAAGAAGAAGTCGATATTGCATTCCTCAACAGCATGATCATATTTTACAATATCACCCTAGCGCAAATATCATGATGACCTCAACTTATCCTTGCGATCCGTTTGCTGAAATATGATGATGACGTCATCATGATAAAACGATGAGGATCATCATCATCATATATTTTTTATCCTGTCATATCGTCAAGATCATCATGATCTTGTTTGTTCACCCGACATTTCGCGAAGTCCTCCTGCCGATGAAGTAAGACCTTTTGAAAATATCCTGATGATCATCATCATCACTTTTTCCCTTCGACAGGATATTTTCCAAAACATGATCCGGTTGGTGAAATATCATGATGACGTCATGTTATAAGTTTAACGAAGGCTCCGGATATCATGATGACGTCATCCCGATCTGATAAACGAAGAAGTAAATATCCTGATGATCATCATCATCACTTTTTTTCCTTCAGCAGGATATTTTCCAAAGCACGATCCGGTTCCCAAATATGATGATGACGTCTTATTCCAAGTTCGACAAAAGCCCCAAAAATGATGATGATCATCATCATCCTGATCTTTCGAGAGGGTTACCTTGGCCGCAAAAAGGGTCATATTACATTCATCATCCTGATCATGCTCCTTAGGTGACCCGATATCACAATTATCCCCTGATCTTAACTGAACATGATGATGACGTCATCCTTAGCATTTCAATGAAGCCCGAATATCATGATGATGTCACCATCATCTTCCTTTCCTCGGCAGCATGACCATATTCATATCCTCCCATTCTTCTTCAGCATGATGATGATGATGATGTTGTTCTTTTCTCCAATATGCAGAAGCGGAATATCATGATGATGAATTATATCGACCAACATGTTTTTTGACACGCCGACAGCGATGATCATGCCGATGGGCGGGAAATGAAGCAGTGGAGTTTTAAAGTGTTTTTTTTGGCGCTTCTGGCATTTTCCCGGTCAGCGATGGTTGACCCGATGAAGTTTGAGCAGTCTGAGCGCATTTTGGACGCGTTTTAGGAGTTTTCTGGATCCAATTTCCACAATCTTGCGCAGTCACCTGGGTTTAAATGATTATTTTTATTTCATGCTGTTTTTGTGATAAATGTGAAACTTATTGCTTGTCTTGTCTTGCAGGCTTGCAGTTGAGGAAGCAACTGGAAAGTCAACACAGTGACCTCATGGAGGAAGGAAATCCAATCTCAGGAGCAAGAAGATAAGGATAAAGTGCGAAAAGTCAAGGCCATTCAAGTAAAGGACAGAGTTGCAGCTGGAAGTATTACTACAACAGACAAACAGAAGTTATTACCCAGCTGCCGGAACTTCTCAGAAGGGGCAATATTTCGCCCAGATTTGACACTGCTCAGAGATATTTTTGAGAACTGGTTCACCTGTATTTATTGCTGTAACCAGAGGTTTGAACCAGGGGTTCAGTTAGGTTTTTGCTGTAGTGAGGACAATCAGAATGTCTTTATATTGTGCCTCTCTACACTGTAATACTTTACAACAGGGGCTACAACAGGGATTTCTAGGAAAACACAGCAAGTTAGCTTAGCATAGTTTAGAAGTAGAAGAAGGAGGTCGCCTGTTTGTCTGCAGTAAGATGTGCGTGGAATGTCTGGTTGTCTTACTGTATCTGTAAAGCTTGTAAGTTCTCTGTAGTATGATCAATGAAACTAAGAGTCATTCCTACATTGTAAATCATGTATGACTATTCGTTTCTAATACAATAGAATCTGGAGTTCTGCATCTATCTTCTGAGTGTTCTCCTGCCCTTCTTTGTATTTTGAAATATCTTCTTTGAGAGCTTGCAATTTTAAATGTATGTTTGTGAAAATGCTCAAAACTTACATTTAGGGTTTTTACTGTGGCTTTGATCAAATTACTGTGGTATTTACATAGTGCATAACAGAAACAATTAGATCCTTCGGTAGATTAAATGAGGTATAGATTAGATCTTTCTAACTTTTCCCAACCCATCTGAAATATTTAGCTGAAAACGTAGAAATCCAAAGGAAATTGTCTCAAATTTGAAGAAGCATGCATAACAGAGCTATAAGTAGACAGTTTTCATAAACAGATAAAGAAGAAAGCTGCAAAAAATCCAAGAAAACCCTCTGAAACTTGCAGCACAGTATCACCTTTATGCAAATGAACAGAATACTTGTTGAAATCTATGACCTTTTTGCATATTCTTAGGCCAGTAAACCACAAAACAAACCTAAACTACGTAAGGCCCCTTGAACATTACAGCTTCACATTGACCAAATGAACTTGACCAACCGAACCATTGTAGACTTGGGATTAGTTGAATCTCAAATGATTCCTTCTTATCTTTCAAGTATAGTTTCAGTTCATTATATGTGAATTTTAACTTATTGTTATGATTGCATCAAAACAGTCATCGACAGTTTTCTGGCGCTAAATAGAGGGCCAGAAGCCTGTATATTGCGATCATCAACAATACCCACTATGGACATACAACAATCTACCAAGTTGTAGGGTAGTACCCTATTTCAGGAGTCCAATGACAGTGAACCCTACTTCTTAGGGAATAGGCCTAATTTGGGACCCTTACAAAGGAAGTACATCAAAATCTCCTGCTCAAGACTAGACAACCACATTCACAGGTCTTTTTACATCCACAAACACCAAATACATCATCCATTTGGTCATTCTCTTGACTGTTCTTTGAAATCACACCGATTTCCACTATTTGCACACTAACTAGTCACTATGCAGACTAGTTAGAATCATGCCAAGTGCCTTGGAGTGAGGAGTGCAGACCTTACAAACAAAAAAAACATGCAATATACTCTATCTCTCTCCATCCTACTGAAAATGGTTGATGCTTTTCAGAGGATAGAGGAGAAATCACTCATTTTGCCACAAAACCCTAGTTTTGAGGGTTTTCAAACCAGTTTGCACAAATCGACTTGGTTCTCATAGCACAGGAAGTTTCAAGGGGCCTAACTACATTCAAATGAAAGGTATTTCAAAGTACTAACACATTTCACAAGTTTCAGATCCCTTACTATCTGTACAGAGCCGTACTGAATGACTGTTTCCAGAAAAATGCAGAAATTATAGTTTTTGCACTCCAAAACTTCCAATTTTCATTATTTTTGTTTTTTGTTGGCATGTAATTACATTCCACTACCTATAGAGGGCTTGAGGGATGTTTCTCCTCCTCCAACTATACAACTGCTATCCAAGGGCAGTTAGCCGTTGGATATTACTTCCTTCACAAGAAACCACATATTTCTTAAGTGTAATTACATTCAAATCGACCATATCAAGGTCTATATTGGACAAGTCGACCAAATTGACCAAGTCCTTATTACAACCCATGAAAATGGCTTTCAAAGCCTTAGGGAGAAAAATATAACATGACAACCAAACATGACATATCAAAAAGATGACTAGAATAGGGAGCTCCTACACCATACTCCCCCTGCAAGAAGAACTCAAGTCCCTTGAGTTGCCAATTGTTGAAGTGGCATTCCATGCTTCAAGATATCTACCTCAGTCATCCAAGTGGCCTCTAAGTCAGGAAGATCCTTCCATTTCACCAAGTAGTCTTTGTAGACACCTCTCCTAGTCTTCTTGACAATTTTGGAATCTAGAATACATTCCAACTGCAAAGGTTTGCTTGGAGGCAAATCCTTGATCCAATCAGCATCTTTATCCACCACATCTGATCCACTTTCACCATGCAATGGGGGTCTGAAAGGAAAAAGATCACAAACATTGAAAATTGGACTGGATGGTAACTCAATCTCATATGCATTTGGACCGAATTTGTGCACTATTTTGCATGGCCCAATCTTCTTCATCAAGAGTTTAGTTGGCTGGCCTTTTGGCAACGTTTCTTTCCTCAGATATGCCATAACTAAATCTCCAACGTTAAATTGCACATCTCTTTTCTTCAAATCTGCCCTTTCTTTGTACTTTGTGACTGTTTTTTCCAATTGCAACCTGACTTGATCATGGATTGTTTTCATGGAGGTAGAAAAATCTTCACCAAGTGTACTCCTTTTATCCCATCCTTGGAGATCCTTCAGTTCAAGTGGCCCTCTTAGGTGAAAGCCATAAACTACCTCAAAAGGACTTTTACCAGTGCTCCTATTCACCGAATCATTGTAGGCATATTCAGCCTGACTGATAACCAAGTCCCATGCAAACCATGCTATTTTGCAAGGCATCTTAGAAGGTTTCCAAGTGATCTATTAACCACTTTAGTCTGACCATCAGTTTGTGGATGGTAGGCTGATGAAAAGGACAACTGTGTGCCCAACTTTCTCCACAAGGTCCTCCAAAAGTGATCCACAAACTTAGAATCTCTGTCTATTACAATTAACAATGGAAAACCATGTATTCTCACCACCTCTCTAAAAAATAGACCTGCAACATGAGATGCATCATTTGCGCATTTACATGGCACAAAATGAGCCATCTTACTAAATCTATCAAAAATAACAAACACATTATCCACCCCTTTGGCTGTCCTAGGTAACCCAAGTACAAAATCCATGCTTATACTTTCCCAAGGCTTGTTGGGAATGGGAAGGGGCTGGTATAGACCTACATTTGAAGACACACCCTTGGCCCTTTGACAAATTACACAACTAGCAACATACCTTCTCACATCAGATTGCACCCTTGGCCAAAAATAGAACCTTGTAACTTGTTCTAGTGTCTTGACTAAGCCAAAATGTCCTCCCAAAGAGCCATTATGCTTCTCCTTAATGATATTGTCCCTCATGGAACACTTAGGGATACACAACAAATTGCCCTTAAACAAAAGGCCTTCCTGCAATACAAAATCTGCATATTCTCCATGGAATGTGTTAGCCAAGTTTACACAAACATCATAAGCCTCTTTGAAATCTGAATCCTCTTTATGCAACTCCTTCAAACAGTCAAAGCCCATGCTTTCTAACTGAATTTCATGAACAATAAGCAACTTCCTACTTAAAGCATCAGCCACCTTGTTAGAAACACCTTTTTTGTGCTTAATTGTGAAGGTATAAGCTTGTAACTGTTCCATCGATTTAACATGTCTATGGTTCAATTTTTCTTGATTGTTTAGAAAGCTTAAAGCATGATTATCAGTAAACACAATAAATTCTTTGGGTAATAAATAATGTCTCCATTTCTTAAGAGCTTGCACCATTGCATAGAGCTCTAGGTCATAAGTAGAGTACCTTTGCTTGGCTTAATTCAACTTCTCTGAGAAGAATGCCACAGGATGTCCTTCTTGGCTGAGAACAGCACCAATAGCTTGCTTGCTTGCATCACACTCAACAACAAACACCTTATCAAAATTAGGAAGTACTAAAGTAGGCAACTCAACCACCTTTGTTTTCAACAACTCAAAACTAACATTGGCTTCCTTTGTCCATTGGAATCTACATTTGACTCCACCCTTGATGGTGTTGAGGATGGGAGCACTAATGTGACTGAAACCTCTGATAAACTTCCTATAAAAAGTCACCAATCCATGGCAACTTCTCACATCTGCCACTGTCTTAGGAGTAGGCCAACTGAGAATAGCATCAACCTTAGAGGGATCCATCTTCAAACAACCATTGGAAATCACAAATCCAAGGTATACAAAGTTCAGTTTTCATGAACTCACACTTGTCTAAGTTGATCATCAACTTGTGCTCATGTAGCTTCTCCTACACCTGACCAACATGCTTCACATGCTCTTCTCTTGTCCTGCTGAAGATTAGTATGTCATCAAGATAAACAATAACAAATTTACCAATGAATTTAACTAATACCTCATTCATCAAGTGCATAAATGTACTTGGAGAATTGCTAAGACCAAATGGCATAACAAGCCATTCATAAAGACCCTCATTAGTCTTGAGTAGTCTTCCATTCATCTCCCTGTCTGATCCGGATTTGATGATAACCAGATTTTAAATCTATCTTTGAGTAATAGCATGATCCTCCAAGATAATCCAAAAGATCTTCAATCCTTGGCATTGGGAACCTGTACCTTATGGTGATCTTGTTTATGGCCCTTGAGTCCATACATAGCCTCCATTTTCCATCCTTCTTAGGAGCAAGTACACTTGGGACTGCACAAGGACTTAAACTCTTCCTAATCAGCCCTTTCTCCAAGAGATCTTGAATTTGCCTTGCCACCTCTTCATTTTGCTGTGGGGTCAGCTTATAGGCAGCCTTGTTAGGCAATGTAGCACTAGGTATTAAGTCAATTTGATGACTTATGTCCCTCATGGGTGGTAAGGAGTTGGGAACTTCCTCTACCACAAGATCTTGATACTTGTCTAGAAGTTGTTGTATGTCCAATGGAATCTCCTTCTGTTTTTGATCTTGCTGATCTGATCCACTCTTGGGCTTCATGACCAAGGCATACCCTTGGGTATCCTTCTCCTTCAAGAGGTTCAAAAACTCTTTGTCATTCACCAACATGACACTGTTGTCATTATTCTTCCCCCTGGTCTGCTCTGATATAGGATCCATCTTGTATGGTCTTCCATTCTTGGTAATGATATAGGTGTTATTCTCACCATCATGCTGTGCTTTGACATCATATTGCCATGGGCTGCCAAGAAGCAGATGACATGCATCCATAGGGATGATTTCACATAACACTTTGTCCTTGTAGTCACCGATTGCAAATTCAACCCAAGTTTGCTCTTCCACCATGAAACTTTGGTTCTTGTTCAACCAAGAGATTTTGTGAGGATTGATATGAGGCAACCTCTTCAACTTGCACTTCTCAACCATCTCAGTGGATACCACATTCTTAGTAGATCTTGAATCTACTATGATCTTACAAAGTTTCCCATAGGCTAGGCCTTGGGTTCTAAAAAGATTCTTTCTCTAAGGGGGCTCTTGTTTCAAAGGCATCTTCAACATAGACCTCTTAATCATCATACTCTCTCCTTCTAGGATAGGTGCAAGACTTCCCATAGGTGAACTCACACTCTTACAGTCATCATCCTTCACTAACTAATTTCTCCTTCCAATGTCATGAGAACTACTGGCTTTCTCTGGGCATTTGTTCATTGTATGGCCAACTTGGTTGCAGCCATAACACCTTCCAGTGAAGACTCCTGGTCCTCTACCTCCTCCATCATTTCTGCCCCTACCTATAGGTCTTCTCCAACCTCTGAAGCCTCCTCTATGTTCTATCTCAGTTTATGATTCTTGCTGACTGTTATTTTCAGTTTTGTTGGATTGTCCACAGCCAAAACTGCCTCTTCCTCTTTGGTTTCTGCCACCTCTTCCTCTGGCACTTTGTTCACCCTTCTTTCTCAACTTTTCCTCTACTCTAGAGGCCAATAAGAAACATTCATCCACTATTCTAGGAATCACTAAACTAATCTCATCTTGCAAATTGTATTTCAGACCATTTAGGTACCTAGCCACCATCTCCTTTTCCTCTTCATTATGGTTGGATCTCATACTTAGTCTGTGAAATTCTTCTGTGTAGGTAGCCACATCCATATCTTTTTGTCTCAAATTATGGAATCTCCTAATTGTTTGGATCTCATAGTCAAGTGGCATGAACTTGCTTCTAAGCATAGCCACCATTCTGCTCCATTTAGTGATGGGACTCTTCCCAATCTTCTCCCTCTCACTTTGCATGTAGTTCCACCACACAAGTGCAGAACCTCTTAGCCTTGTCTTGGAAAATTTAACCTTCTTGCTGTCATTGAACTCCTCGTAATCAAAGTAGTTACACATGGCTTCTATCCAATCAGTGAGAGCACCCCCATCCAATTTGCCATGAAATGTAGGCACATCCATTTTGGGATCGCCACTGTCTCCATGAGCACCCTTAAGTGCATTCAAGAAAGCTTTCTGATCTGTAGACATGTCCTTCCCTTGAGGACTCTCTTCTGCCTCTTCTTCATCATCTGTGTCAGAAGAACTTCCATCTTCTTTGGTCTTGCCCTTAGACCTTCTTTCTCCTTGCAATCTTGCCTCAACCATCTCTTCCACCAACTTCATGATGGCTTCTTGACTCATTGTCTTGGGAGGCATTGTACTAGCCTCAGTTTCAATCTCCTCATCTGACATACACTGCTCTAATCAGATATTGGCTCTGATACCAATATGATGTAGAGATATTGATACTATTTGGTTTTATTCACACAGTAAACCTAGACTTCTAGGTTTCCTTCACAAGATTTTTCAAACCCTATGCAACACAAGCCTATACAAGGCTATTCAGGAGATTGACCTAGTCTGGGACCACACCCTGGTGTCCACCCACATAGACTACTCAACTCTCTTTTGGAAAGTCTCTACTCAACCCAACTAACACACACACACACCTTCTAGATCAACAACCAAACTACCAATATCCCTACTAATAGGATCTCATACTACAACCAACACATATTTGTCAAGGACATGACCAACATATGGTCTCTGACCCAATAACATTATTTTGTACCTTCAAGGATAGTGAACAACAATCTAGAGTATGACTGCACTATGACAGTGCTTAAAATGACTTATTCCTTGTAGCCCTAAAGATCAGGTAATCAAAGAATAACTCCACAAACCTCCAAAGGACAGACCAATCTCTTTGCACATTTAGATACCCACTATGGACATACAAAAATCTACCAAGTTGCAGGGAAGTACCCTGTTTTAGGCGTCCAATGACAATGAACCCTACTTCTTAGGGAATAGGCCTAATTTGGGACCCTTACAAAGGAAGTACATCAAAATCTCCTACTCAGGACTAGACAACCACATTCACAGGTCTGTTTACATCCACAAACACCAAATACATCATCCATTTGGTTGTTCTCTTGACTGTTCTTTGAAATCACACCGATTTCCACTATTTGCACACTAACTAGTCACTATGCAGACTAGTTAGAATCATGCCAAGTGCCTTGGAGTGAGGAGTGCAGACCTTAAAAACATAAAAAAACATGCAATATATTCTATCTCTCTCCATCCTACTGAAAATGGTTGATGTTTGTCAGAGGATAGAGGAGAAATCACTCATTTTGCCACAAAACCCTAGTTTTGAGGGTTTTCAAACCAGTTTGCACAAATCGACTTGGTTCTCACAGCACAGGAAGTTTCAAGGGGCCTAATTACATTCAAATGAAAGTTATTTCAAAGTACTAACGTATTTCACAAGTTTCAGATCCCTTACTGTCTGTACAGAGCCGTAGTAAATGACTGTTTCTAGAAAAATGTAGAAATTATAGTTTTTGCACTCTAAAACTTCCAATTTTCATTATTTTTGTTTTTTGTTGGCATGTAATTACATTCCACTGCCTATAGAAGGCTTGAGGGATGTTTCTTCTCCTCCTCCAACTATACAACTACTATCCAAGGGTAGTTAGCCATTGGATATTACTTCCTTCACAAGAAACCACATGTTTCTTAAGTGTAATTACATTCAAATCAACCATATCAAGGTCTATATTGGACAAGTCGACCAAATGGACCAAGTCCTTATTACAACCCATGAAAATGGCTTTCAAAGCCTTAGGGAGAACAAAATAACATGACAACCAAACATGACATATCAAAAAGATGACTAGAATAGGGAGCTCCTGCACTAGCCTCTTCAACTTCTATACAAAACTCTATACAGGCTTAACCTCAAGTTGACACATATTGGGTTGACATCAATAACAACACGTATTGCCAACAATTTCATATAAAACCTTAGATCAAAGATCATGGTCCATTACATTTTTTCCACCATGGGAGGGGAAACAAATGATAAAGTTAAAACTTCTACAATAAATGACATATTTTTGTAATTTCTACCATGAACAATGAAGCAAAATTTATTGAAAATCACTAGATTATTGTAAAATCCCTCATGGAGATTAGAAACTCTCACTACTTCAACCATGTATTACTAATCATAACATATTTTAGCATTAGTCAACATATGGTAGTCAAAAAGTTATTAATCTGCAAGTGATTTTAGCATTTTGGAAGGTCTACTAGAGGATGCAATATGGATTGTTCTAGCCTATTTCCATTCTCCACTACAAATTCCATATTCAATTCCCACATTATGTGAACTTCTAGATGACAATGCATGAACCACACCCCTATACATCAATTATTCATCACATTATATAAAAATTATGTTATGAAGAATTATGAATTCTTACTTTCTAATTATTTTTTATTAGTAATTATGTTTTCATGTCCTTTGATCTTTTTGACTAGACATGTGTTAAGTGGTTGTTTACTTTTTGAATCTACATAATATTTTGTTATTATTAAATTTAACCTGATATGCACTTCAAAGCATAATTTCATCGCACTCTTGTTCACTCTTGTATTAAATCTATGTCTAAACTTAAATGTAAGGGAGAGTGTTGAGGCAGATTTGTTAAAGAGTCATGTTTCAGGTGGTGCTACTAGTATGTCTTGGGGAGACATTGTCATTGGAGTGCTTGAATGTGCTATTTGCATGGGATTGGATGGGTCAAGTGAGTTATATGTGCTCAATATACCTAATTATATCATGGAAAAGAGTTCTTCCAAATTGAGAAATGCCCTCATTGGGAAGTTCTTAGGGGCTAGTCCTAATATAGACGTGTTTAAGAAATGGGCCCAGAGAAAATGGAAGATTAGTAGACAGATTAAAATCTTGAATATCTTAAAAGGTTTCTTTTTTATATCCTTTTCTAGCCATGGTGATTGTGCTAAGGCTATCATGGATGGGTCATGGTTCCTTGGAAAAGTTGGATTGCTCCTAAATAATTGACATCTAAGCTTTGATTCAGAGGAGATTGTTAAGTAGGTCCCAGTGTGGGTGAAGCTTCCCAAGTCACCTTTGGAAAATAGTTTATTGCTCTTGATTTGGTGACCAAATCTAGGAAGCATCTACTATTTACTAGATTCTATGTTCATGATGTTGATAAGGTGCTTCCCTCTTCTATCACTTTATGTTCCAAGTTGGGGGATTGGGTTCAACATTTTACTTATGAAGATTCTTCGGTGCTATGCCTTAAATACCTTAAAAATTGGATATGTGGTTGCAAGTTGCATGAGTAATCAAAGTAGGAAAAATTT
Organism: Cunninghamia lanceolata; assembly: GCA_027924645.1. Lineage (NCBI taxonomy): Eukaryota > Viridiplantae > Streptophyta > Pinopsida > Cupressales > Cupressaceae > Cunninghamia > Cunninghamia lanceolata. The sequence goes on along the minus strand of BSBN01000378.1, from coordinate 2,840,342 downwards.
ATTGAGCAAACAGATTCGATCGATGCATCCTCATCCTCAACCAGATGTTGAGTTGCCCATGGTTTGAAGTGTGTAGGAGGTTCCTCCCTCTTTGGCTAGGACTCTATCCATCGACTTGCTTCTTGTGATTAGGTTCCAATCTGAGGATAGTTGTGAGGTGTTGGTTGTGATTGGCCCTTGCTTAGGTAAGAGGTTGGAGCTTGAGGTATATCTCCCCTCTTGCCCCTTCTCACCTTCCCATTCAAGTTTGGGTGCTAAGAATGGGAGTTCTACCAAGAAAAAAGTGTGTATCAATAAGTCAGCAAAAGGGGATATTGTGTGGGTTCAAAGCATCTTGAAGAATTACAACTTCAAGTTGCCTTGAATAGGCTGATCCTTGTTTGTTTTTGGTGGATAGTTCATCTTTTGGTTTTGATCTACTTTATAATTTGATGTTTGTTTGTTGTTAGCTTATAGCTTGGTTGTTGTTGTCTCTTGTTGTTGGTTGGATCATTCTTGTTGGGCTTCATTGTCTTGTTTTTCTATGCTCCATGTAAAAGAGTCGGGACCTTTCAAAACCCCCACTTTTTACCCTCAATAAAAGAATCCATTTCACCTATCTTTAAAAAAAATAATCTATACTTTATTTATGTAAATAATATATAACACTATTTTATGCATTATTTATTTAAATAATATATAACACTAATTTAAAAACAAAAGTAAAAATCATTCTCCTCTTAAGAATATTTTTAGTGAACAATATCAAGGAAAGACAATTTTTTTTTGAAAGGGGTAAAAAACCATATATCTTAAAACCAAAAACTAAAGCATACACCTAAATCTTAAAAGAATACAAACCACATAAAATTATGCCTCAAGATCAAACCACCTGAATCGGAAACAAAAATAATATATAAAAGTCTCTAAACAAAGGAATTTCATAGCAGACCTTAGATCGTAGATCATGGTCCATTACATTTTTTCCACTCTAGGAGTGGAAACAAAGGATTAAATTAAAACTTCTACAATAAATGGCACATTTGTGTCATTGCTACCATGAACAACGAAGCAAAATTTATTGAAAATCATTGGATCATTGCAAAATCCCTCGTGGAGATCAGAAACTCTCCCTGCTTCAACCATGGATTACTAATCATAACATACTTTAGCCTTAGTCAACGAATGGTAGTCAAAAAGTTATCAATCTGCAAATGATTTTAGCATTTTGGAAGGTCTGCTGGAGGCGGCAATACTGATTGTTCGGGCCCATTTCCATTCTCTACCACAAATGCCATCTTCAATCCCCAAGTTGTGTGCACTTCCAGATGACAATGCATAAACCACACCCCTGTACATCAATTATTCATCACATTATATCAGAATTATGGTAAACTGCAAGAAAAATTTGCCAAATAAAAGGGGAAAAAATCTAAGAGAAAGTATACCCACCTGGATTATCTGCTCTGAATCGGATAGCAGTCCAGCCGCCTGTTGGCACTCCCACTGTATTACGCTCTGGAGGGTCTACCAAATTGAATTTAGCTGGGTCCTTCTTTGGGTTGTAGTTACCAAAACCTGTTCCAACAATGAAGAAATTGAAGCCATGGAGATGGACCGGATGGTTATCCACTGTCAGGATGCTGGTGCCCTGAAGAACCAACTGCACTGTTGAATTAAATGTTAAACTAGTGAGTCTTGTTCCTCTGGATGTGAAGAGATTCTTGGGCGGTGTGCCTGTGTAATTGAAGGGCGTGGGAGGATTATCTGGAAAATCTTTGGTGAAAACCCCGCTGATGTTGTTAACATGTGCCTGCAGAAGAGCAATTGTGGGCATGACAAAGCTTACATTGTTGATTGATGCAGATGCACGGCTGCCATTAACACAAGTTGAGCATGAATCCAATGCAAGTCCCACTGTGAACAGCAGATTACGGTCTACTGTCTGTGGGACATTTGCAGGGTATTGGGCAGAATTCAAGCTTTTGATGGCATTGCTGAACTTGGTATAGAAAGCAGTATCGTTTATCTTGGGGATTACAGGCGTTATGGGGTTTGATGTATTGGGTGTTCCCATGTATTGAAGTATGCCGGCTGTGGTCAAGTTGTCTACTGTGATGGGGGCATCCATGAATGCTCTGACTGTCATGAAATATCTCCCTGTTTTCTTGCTTGTACTGAGGAGGACATTTGTTGTCTGGCCAGGAGAAATGACTATTGCCTTTGTTTCGAATGGCTTGGTGTATACTGCGTCTACTTCGACCACTTTTAAGTGATGATTTGCTATGCTGAAGAAGACTTGATCATTAAGCGCAGCGTTGATTATTCGAAGGAGGTAGGTTTTATCAGGCTCTACTGCCAAAGCATGAGTATCTGCAACCAAACAATATCAAACAATATCAGAGCACTTAGAACTAACACAACTTTTAACTGTATAAGGGAGTTTAAATTGTGTTTCTATCGACCTTTTCAACTGTACTGTTTTTTCATACAGTCGACTAAAATAAACAAGTCGAAAAGATTTCCACTGTACTGTTTTTTCATAGAGTCTACCAAAATAAACAAGTTGAGAAGATTTCAATTGCCTGTGCGTTTACAACACACCTACTGTTTAAGCTTTACCGTGCTATTGGTAGTAGGAAGGAGAAGGGCATGTAGGCTGGGCTTAAGCATAAGCAAACAATGTTTCACTATACAGTATAGATCTGTATGATTTTTAAAAATGTGTTGAAAGTATAAATAACAAGAGATTATGCAAATAAATATATGGTCTTTTTATACTAGTTTGCAATCAACCACTTTTAACAAGTAAATATGGAGGAATGTGAACAAAACTTTATTAAGTTTCTTATAAATTTAAAATATTGTAATATAAATGAAGATAAAGAATTGTTGCCTTTAGTGGAACAATTGAAGAGAGGCCCGGGTTTCCCATTGATGGTGTGAGCATTTGATGCATTTGGAGCTCCTCCTGTTTTGAGAGCTTGATTTATTACAGCTTCTGTGTCTGCATTCCACCATTCTCCTGTATCAAGGAAGCAAAAGATACAAAGTTATGTATTTAATTATGATGACGTTGAAGTCAGACAAAATAATTTCATTAAAAGAGATATTACATGAATTTGTGAGTTGTAAGTTGTAGAGTCAAAACAGTGTGATAGGAACAAGTTACCATACAAAACAATGATCCCAACTCAAGATAAGGTTTGGTATTATGGTTAGAGGAAAAGTATGTTAAAAAATACAACTCTTGAGTTGGTATTATGGTTGGTTGAAAAGTACATTAAAATATACAAACACCTCACAATAAATTATTATAGGTCACACAAAATGGATCCTTTTAAATGACCTATGGAGTGTAACTATAACAGTGTAAAGTCTAGTCTTGCACTAGAATTTAAGATAAAGGTTTGCCTAGTAAATAAAAAAAGAAGTCTACTTGGTAGGTGGTAAGAAGGAAAAAATAAAGGATAAAAAGTATATATTATTATTATAAATGAACAAATAGGTCAAAATAACTTAGAAGTTCAAATAATTAAAAAATATAAAATAATGAAATTATATAAATGAAACTGTAGAAATAGAAAATTAGCTAGCTAGAAAGTTATAATTTAAGGTTTAATTATTAAATTATTTATAAATAAAATCAAGTGCATTACTGATAACACAAACATTTTAACGGATTTTATGATGATCATATTCTTAGACATTGAGTATTGATTTGCACAACACTTGAAATTGTCAAACTAACGGTACAATGATAAGGCAAGCATCATCATCCAGCAAAACCCAACCCACCATGCGTAATGGATCTGCACTACCAGGAATGATAACGATAGGATGAATCATATAAACAAAGTACAGTCATTACAATGGGAAATTAAACACATCTGATTTTCTGTCATCCTATGTAAAGTAAGTAAATAAAAAACATAGTACAAAATAAAATAGGATGAGACCTGAATAGTTTGATGTTCAAGTAGAGCTAGTTTGCATAGCTTACTGATTCTATCACAAAATGAAAAACAGTCAGATATGTTTTAGAGCACCAATAATAACCAGTACTTATAATCTATATTATGAAGAGATAGCTATATTTATAGGTTAAACATCAAATGAACAGACAGATTTTAGATTCTAGAGATGATGTAATAATATAATATGGGTGGTTTGTTCTGTGAAATTTGATTTTAGTTCTAGTTGTGTGAGTTGGCTTTGAATTGTTGATTTTAAGTCTGTAACTGTTGGTTTACAGCCTTAGTACTGCTGTTCCTTCATGTTGCTCCACTGTTATTTGTTGAGCTTCATTCTTGTATTTATTGTTATCTTTGTACAAGAGTTCATATCCTTTCAAAAACCAAAAAAATAATATAATTTTGCATATAAGTTACATAAATTGTATTTACCTAAACTTGATGTAAAATAGAAATGATGTAATGTCATCTCAATTGCATAAATCTAGTGTTATTTCTATTGTAAAATCTCTGATTCATTATGGAATTTATGGAGTTATATTCTAAATGTAGACAATTATTGAAAAATAATGAGCCACATAAGTTAGATCAAGCTAAGCTCACCTAGAACCAGGGTGACTTCCTTGTGAGGCTTGGGGAAAGGATATGGCACGTGTTTCTTTGGCAATATGACAATGGGGCCATGCAATGTTGCTCGTAGCCACAGAATATGAGCATGGTAGAATAGTGTGCCTCTTTGCCCAGTGATTGTAAAGTTGTATACAAAGCTTTGGCGGGTTTGAATAGGGCACTGTGTGATGTATGCAGGCCCATCAGACCACCCAGTCCTTAACTGTCTGATTCCATGCCTTCTCACATATAAACCAAACTCAATGATAAGCCTTAAATCATGGAACATACAAGATTGTTTATCTCTATATTTCTTGAACAATCAGAAGTATCCAAAAGCTTATTCTAGTAATTTTTACCAGTGTATGGTAACGTTGTATTTCACATGATTTGTGACATTGACTAGCACTGTGTCACCCTCTCTTGCATATATTGTTGGTCCTGGATACTTCCCATTCACTGTCACAATTGGCTTTGTATGGCATAAACGTGTATAATTCTTGAGTCTTATCTGCGGTACAGAAATCAGATAGAATCCATCAAGAAATAATGCTGGAATATGTGATAGTAATCTTAGAAATCAACTACATAAATTCACACCAACTTACAGTAAAATTGTAATGCCTGGTTTTTGCGTCAACAGTAGCAGACAGCAGAACAATTATGACAAAACACAGCATTATAGTGTTTGAGAGAACTGCCATTGTTTGATTTCCTTGGCAGACAAACTATGTATTGTTAGCTAGACAGCATACAATCAGATCAGTTTGAAAGATGGTGAGTTTACATCTATGACAACCCATATTTATACAAAATCCTACATTTGGTAAATAACTTCTTATTGAGAAGCTTCCAAAGGTAATATCTAAGTTGGTATAATGTCAAAAGATTACTTTAGTCTCACACATGACTTAATTCACCCCAAGTTTTGAATTTGATTTTTCTTAAATTTTTTTAAGATTTTGCACAAACTCCATCGATTTTTGGTGGTTTAGTTATTTGCATTGTAAGATACGAAAACACTTAAAGTAGAGTTGGTAAATCAAAAACGTGTCACGTCTAGTGGGGGACGAATCACAAGACATATATCATAAGAATATGCCCTTAGTGAGAAAAATCTAGCTCCTTCTTTTCATTAGGTGAAGCAAATCAACGGTTCAGTTATTCTATCCTTGTTCAATAAGGTATGGGGTTTATGACAGGGAAGTGTAGATATGAGATTTGACATGGAGAAAAACTTCAGCCTCTTTAGACAGTGAAGTGTGATTATGAATGATACTGCCAAATTAGTTACATGGTTGGTGGCCATGAACAAGCATTTACCAACCCTGTCCATGCCCCACCACAATTAATTGAGTAACCAAGTATGGTTTCTTGTGTGGGGATATATATTTTAATAATGGTGTCAACTTTGTCTGCTGACCAAGGCTTGCTATTATATGAATTATCAATGTGCTTAATACAGTTTTATATATCCATCTTTCATTAATATGATGAGTATAATCCATTTAATACAGTTATATGTATCCATCTTTCATTAATATGATGAATATAATCTATTTATCCTTCACCAGATAACAGAACATTTTGTCTATGGAATCATCCTCAGTGTAAATCATTTTTCTATTATTATTAGTATGGTGTTGCAATAGGTCTATGATTGAACATGAAGGTGAATAAATTTTATGCTGGGCATTAATATTTTTTAAATTGGAGAGTAAAACAAAATGTACAAGCATGATGAACATGGAAGGAGCCTACCAAACAACAGCCTAAGCAAAAACTTAATATTCTTCTCTGTTCTTTTACTCCTCTAGGGTTTGTCTTTAGGTAGAAAAACAGTACCTCCCGTACAGAGGTACATTTATTCCTTCAAAGCAGATGCTGGTTTTGCGTGGGGCCTTAGCAAACTATAATCCAATCTCCTAATCCAATTGACTTGGCAGTGTAATATTACATGTAATTGTCTGATAATTGTTGCATATAATAGTACCACAACATAGATTAGAGAGCCAATCAATAAATTCTCATGTCTTTTCAACTAACAAATGCTGAAGGTAACTACGTAGTATGAAGGTGAAAATCGCATACCATGCCCTTTTCCCATTATGTTTTGGGCCCACTTGGGCTAGAGTGTTCTTTATGCAATAATTTAAAAAAAAAAAATTGGGCTCATGATTTTATCTTAGACTATTTTTTATACTTATTTTTTAAAACCATTTTAATTTTTATTGTGAAAGTGACTCAAGTCACTATTGTGGATATAAACCATGAATTTTTAAAATTTAAAATTCCAATTAATCTTTGTTGATTTTTTTCCTACTAGTTATAATGAGTCAACCCAACACTTATTTGTGTGTATTTTTATGCTAGGTTGTGTTGAACTTTGCTGAACCTTAATGACATAACTTGGTGTTATCATCGCACTTCACTTTCATTTACCTGATTATCTTCTACTAGTCATCTTTTGTGTGCTCTCCTTACCACAACCTTTAGAAATACTTTTACTTTCAATTGCAACGCTATCTAGTTGGCTCTTCTATTGTCTCTATTTGCCTCCTTGTGCCTTATGGTGTTCCCTTTCATCTTGCGGTGCCCCACAATGCCTTGTTATAATTACACATTACTTGCCTCCTTGCAATTGATACTGCATGTGCTCTTGATCTACTTATTCTCATTGCAAAGGCGATACACTTCAACTATTTACCTTTATTGTTCCCTTAACAGTGGCTCCTCTTAGATTGTGGTGCTTGTGCTTAACCATATAGGTGTAATCTTATGTTGCAACAACCTCCCTTGATCTCATAGTCTTTTGCAGTAATATTAGAGTTCAGTGGGCTTGGTTCTTCTATGATGTTGTAGTGATTATATCTTGAATCTTTTGGTGTGTTGCACCTTGGCGAGTTTGCTCCATGACATGTGTGTGGGGCATCCTATGATTGATTTGTATGGTTGTAGCGGGTTTCTTCCTTGTGTGGCGAGGTTCTCACCTTATGTATTAGGAGTGCAACATTGGTTTCACTTCACTCTTGCAATGCCCAAGTTTGTTCTTGTGGTGAGTTTCTTCACCCCTATGGTGGATTCCTAGTTGCTTTCAGTTAGTTCTTCATGCCCACAAAGGTTTTATCTTATGCATTATGCTCAATCTCTTATGTGGTGATTGCATAAACTTTGTCTTCATTGTGGGTGTTCTTGCAGTGACTCCTATCACTTGTATAGTGACTACCCCTAGATTGACATGTGTTTCTCATAACTCTTGGTGGCCCATGCCATTAACTGCTTGTCTAGTGGCGGTAGTTTGTTCCTATGATGGCCCATCGGTTATGGTTTCTTTGTATGCATATGTTAAGCCTTCAATCATCTCATTGGTTCAACATTTATGGTTGTGGTGTGTGGCACTTCTCAAACATTTCATAATGGTCCTTCAAACTAGTCCACGACACCATTTTCCTTATCTGTGTGTGAGGTGGCATGATGTGGTAGGAGTGGTTATATCTTATGCTCACATGGCATACTTGCTAACTGTGTTCATATTCAAAAGCTTGTGTGTTTTCAAATGATAAAACTCATGGCATATATTTGCACGTAGGTGGCCCATGGGTGGTTTAGTGGTGGTTGTTGGTGGCGAGGATCAAGGAGGTCTTTTGTGTCAGCATCTTGATTAGTTGGTTAGTGTGAACTCTAATCACATGTGCCTTGGCTTCATTCCTACATTTATTTCATGAGTGGGAGTTCATTGAGGAGTGAGTAGTTGTTGTTGGTCCTATGGCTCGATGAATATTTCTTCTCTCTACCTTGTATGTCTAATGATATTTTACTGACGTGTATGATTGATGGTCCATCTCAATCAACAAAAGATTTCATTTAAAGTATTCTTTTTGTGAAAGAGAAGATGGATATTTTTTTTATAAGAAACCATGTTTGAATAAACTTTGTGATAATTGTGGTTGTTTACAATGTTTATACATAGAGAATACATAGGCAATAGAAAATGAACTAGTCACTTTTGGGAAACACAAGTCAATGGTGTATACTTTAAAAGATGACAAAGATGCCAAGAGGTATGAATTAGTGAGTAAAGAAATAATTATATTATGCTATATTTCAAGAAAATATAGTGTATGAGTATACAAGGCATACACATAGAGTTCAATGGTTAGAAAAGTAATTCAAGTTATGCAAAGACATATTTTCTCTTAGTACCATTATGTTAGTTATACATTTTGTATAGAAATATACACTACATCTATATAATGAAGTCCAATCATACTACTACAACTTCATTTGGGTTGTCAGATTTGTGCATATAACATTCATTCATGCACCAGATAGCAAAAAAAAGATAAAAAGATCTCGAGAGAGTTTCATTTCTATGTTAGTAATGATCATACACATTCTTTTGAGTTCATGCAGGTTGCATGGAGATGTTCTATAGTAATTTTAGTAATAGAAATGTTATATTAGGTCAACACATTATATGGCCAAATAATTGCACATCATAATTCAAGAACTCATGAATATTCTACTAGTTGAGCTAGATGAATAGGATGAGTGATGTTCAACATATTTAAAATTATACTAGGGCCAAACATGGAAAAAGGGAGCATGATGGTGAAAGAGCATGTGCTAAAAGAGCAATAATATAAGAAGAGTTCAAGTACAAAGATGGTGCAAAGTTGATAAATGTAGCATTCATCATCAAATGGTGTAACTCAACATTGCGTCTAGGTAATAAAGGTAAGTCTATAGTTTTTAGATTCTTTTGGTTGGTAGAAGAAGATAACTTTGTAAAATATGAAGATTAGTAAATATAGTAATAGGATCAATTTGTTGCAAGTATGAGTAGTAAGTGTTGTCATTGATGTCAACACCTAAAGTTAGAATCTAAAGAAATTATTTGAATGAGTTTGAGCAAGTGTCTGAGAAGAATAGTACAATGTTTTGCTCCACATATCCTGTAGATTGAATATCTTTGTCTGTAGTTTGGAAGATATGATAAGGGATGCTTGTAGTTGCTATGTTTCAAGTTTGAGCCTCTGGTATGAAGATTTGAGTGTGTTCTATTCACTAGAGTAAAAACTATTTTTCTGAGTGTTAAATAGTGACACAGAGAATGTATTCTACTCTGCATTTAAGTTTTATAGTCTGTAGTTCTAGAATTAAGTTTGTAATGATGTTATGTACCTTTAGTTCAAATGGTTCTTGATTTGGTGCTCCACAAGCGATCTTTCCTTTATGACAGTGGCCGACAGTAATGTTTAAGTGCTCTAGTTTGAAGAATCTTCTGGATAGAATGTTTAGGGGTTGTGCGGAAGTTCTTGTTGATTGTAACGTGCTTGTGGATGTCCCTAGATCGTGTTCCTACTTTTTGATTGGTCCACAAAGTATAATTTGGATCATGGATGAAGCGTGTTCCTAAAGGTCTTAGTGTTAATACCAATTTTGGCCGACTTGGTCATTTTCACTACTTGCGGTTATGCTTTGAAGTTTGTAAAGTGTGTTTTTGCATGGAAGATTAGATTTAAGTAACAGTTAAGGATTGGTGTGGTTTGCATTCATTCTTCTCCTTCACAAATCTATTTAGGTCCAGACCTATTCTAATGTATGTGTGTATGCCGACCTTGGAGATTGTTCCAATGGTTGATGATTGTAATGCCGACCTTGATGTTCATTCCAAGGTTAATGAATTGTATAAATACATGTGTAATGAAGTCATGAATGATTGATGAGGATGCGAAAATGTGAAGATAAGTACGAAGTGAAAAAGTAGAGCAGAGTAGAGGAAATTTATTGTGCTTCAATGGAACTAAACCTTGGCATAGTGTAGATGCTACTATCTCAATTCACCAACTCTGGCAATGAGACACCCACCAGCAATGAGCCCCTTCTTTTGTAGTGAGCATTCTAGGCAGTGAGCCTCCTGCAGTGAGCCTTGTTGTAAATTTTGATATATCATTTATATTGTGAGCTAACACTCACCATGGCTTTTCCCTCATTGGGATTTTCACGTAAAAATCATGTGTCTCATGTGTGAATGTGTTCAAGTTTCTAATTATATGCTTTCATGGTTAAATCATAATTGAGTGGTTAATGTGTTGATGTTCGAAAGAAGTTTAATTTTTGTTACAATTGATTCACTTGTTGTTATATGGAGCCTAATCAGACTCAGAAGTTAAATTTTTCCCACTTTTATTGATGTGGTTTACCCCCAAATTATTTAATGAGGGAGTGCAGGGGGCCAGAGCCCCTCCTGCAGGGCCTGGGGGCTGTTGGGGGTAGCGCACCCAAAGAAAAAATTGCCTATTATTTTATAAAGGTGTCGAGAGTTATTTTTTATATTGGCTGACATAAAAAAAACCCTATTTGTAACTGACATAAGGCTTGATAAAAGTGACTAAGGGTTAGGGTTTATGTTGATGTATTTGTAGCATTTTGTAGTGGTATTGAGTTACAAGGATTGTTGGTTGTAATCGGTTTGATTTGTTGGATAATAATATTGGACTCTTTGTTGGTGGATGTAGCCCAGGTTTGGGTGAACCATGTTAAAACTTCTCTCTTTGTTATTATTTCTGTGTATTTACATTCCTCTGTTTAATCTTTATTTGCATTTAATTGATATCTTCTGCATGCAATTCCTAACAAGTGGTATCAGAGTAGGTTGTGTTCAATTATCGTCTGCAGGAAGGTCTCACGGTTGAGTGGGAGTCTCATGGTTGAGTGGGAGCAATGACGGACGAGGCTAAATTGAAGATAGATAAATTCAATGGGTAGAACTATCAATTATGGAAGATGCGGATGGAGGATTATCTCTATCAGAAGGATTTATGGAGGCCATTGGAAGGAATAGCCAAGAAATTGACAGCAATGACTAATGAGGATTAAAATCTTCTGGACAGAAAGGCACTGGGAACCATTCGGTTGTGCCTAGCACCATTTGTGGCATTCAATATAACAGAAGCGATGACAACAAGTGAACTGATGAAAGCTTTGGCTAAACTGTATGAAAAACCCTCAGCCTCAAATAAGGTATTTCTCATGAAGCATTTGTTTAATCTGAAAATGATTGAAGGTGGATCTGTGACAGATCATTTAAATGAGTTTAATACGATTACTAGTCAGTTAACTTCTGTAAAAGTGAAATTTGATGAAGAGGTGAGGGCTCTCTTGATATTATGTTCTTTGCTAGAAAGTTGGAATAGCTTGGTAATGGTTGTAAGTAACTCTGTCTCTGGTTCAAATACTTTGGAATTTGATGATGTTGTTGGTGTTATCTTTAGTGAGGAAATGAGACAGAAAAGCTTAGGAGGGTCCACATCAGGTAGTGTTTTGAATACAGAAAGTAGGGGCAGATCAAAGGAGAGAGGAAAAGGTTCTGGAAGTCATGGGAAGTCATGAGAAAAATCAAAGGACAAGAGGTCCCAATCCAGAGGACAAAAAGATTGCTGGTACTGTGAGAAACTAGGTCATATGAAAAAAGATTGCTAGTCTCAGAAGAATAAAGAAGGAGACAAACAAGAAGGCAATAAGGAGGCAAATGTGGTAAGTAATAAATTTGAAGATGATGCTTTGACTCTTTCCCTAGATAATACTGATGATTCATGGGTTTTAGATTCAGGGGCCTCATTTCATCCTACACCCCATAGAAGTTATTTTCTTGATTATGTCCAAGGGGATTTTGGGCTAGTTTATTTGAGAGATAACGAACCCTGTCAGATTGTTGGAAAGGGAAGAATCAAGATTAAGTGGTAGAATATGAATCATTGGCTACTACAAGAGGTAATGCATGTTCCAAGGCTGAGTAGGAATTTAATTTTAGTAGGGTAGCTAGTTGATGAAGGTTGTATTGTTACATTTACTGATAAAAATTAGAAGGTTTCAAGAGGTGCCTTAATAGTAGCAAAAGGTGTGAAAGTAGGCACCTTATATCTTTGTACAGGTCATACTGCTCCTTCTACTTTAGTTGTTGCAAAGAAAAAACAAACATGTTTAGGAACAGTTGTTGCAGGTTTGTAGGAAGAGACTGAAACAGTTGCTGCAGGTTCTAAGACAACACTATGGCATAACAGACTTGGGCATATGAGTGAAAAAGGTATGAAGGTACTTCTTTCTAAGAAAGTTTTACCAGGTCTGAAATGTATTAATATAGATTTTTGTGAAAGTTGTGTGTATGGAAAATAAAAGAGAGTCAAATTTCTCAAGGATGGGAAGCAAAAGAAAGATGAAAAGTTAGAGCTTGTGCATACGGATGTATGGGGACCAACTCAGGTATCTTCTCTCGATGGCTCTCAATATTATGTTACATTCATAGATGATGCAACTAGGAAGATTTAGATTTATTTCCTTAGGCAGAAATCTGATGTATTTGAAACATTTAAGAAATGGAAAAGCTTGGTTGAGAATGAGATGGGTAAAAGATTAAAATATCTCAGATCTGATAATGGTGGTGAGTATTGTAGTAAAGAATTTAAGAATTATTGTTCATTTAATGGAATTCACAGGCAGAAAATAGTTCCAGGTACTCCTTAGGAGAATGGAGTGGCTAAACACATAAATAGGACAATAATGGAGTGTGCAAGGATCATGAGATTGCATGTTGGGCTGCCTTTAAACATGTAGGTAGAGGTTGTCAAAAACATTGTATATTTAATTAATAGAGGTCCTTCAGTTCCTTTGGTTTGTGGTATTCTGAAGGAAGCATGGACAAGTAAGAAGGTGAGTTATTCTTTTCTCAAAACCTTCAGATGTGAAGTATTTGCACATGTAGATTCTAAAAATAGAACCAAGCTAGATGCAAAATCAAAAAAGTGTACCTTTGTTGGATATGGCATTGATGAATTTGGTTATAGGCTTTGGGATTTTGAAAATTAGAAAATTGTGAGAAGCAGGGATGTTGTATTCAATGACAAGGTGATATACAAAGATCAGTTGTAGCAGCATGAGAAGAAAGAAAATGATTATGTGGTGCTAGATGATACTCCAGATAATGATGTTCCAATGGTTCCTCATGCTCCGCAACAACAACAAGAAATACCACAAACTCTAGTGAAAGTTAGATAGTCAACAACGCTAAGTAGACCTCCTGAAAGGTTTTCTCCCTCTTTGTATTTTATTTTGTTAACAGATGCTGGTGAACCAAAAGGGTATGATGAAGCTATGCAGGTGGATACAAAGGTTCAATGGGAGCTTGCAATGAAAGAAGAAATGGACTCCTTGCTGAAATATCAGACTTGGGAATTATGTAAGTTGCCTATAGGTAAAAAGGATTTACCAAACAAATAGGTTTATAGGCTGAAAGAGGAAGATGGAGGTAAGAAAAGATTTAAAGATAGGTTAGTTGTAAAAGGATTTTCACAGAAAAAAGGTATTGATTTTGATGAGATATTTTCTCTAGTTGTTAAGATGACTTCGATTCATATTGTTTTAAGTATTGTGGCTACTGAAGATTTGCATTTGGAATAGCTAGATGTGAAAACTGCCTTTCTCCATGGTGATTTGGAGGAGGAGATATATATGGAACAACCCCAAGGATTTGAGGTCAATGGTAAGGAGAAACTGGTGTGCAGATTGAAGAAGAGTTTGTGTGGCTTGAAACAAGCATCTCGGCAATGGTATTTGAAATTTGATAGTTTTATGGCTGAGCAAGGCTACAACCAATGTAATTCTGACCATTGTGTTTATTTTAAGAGGTTGGATAATGACAGCTACATTATTTTATGTTTATATGTTGATGACATGCTTGTAGTAGGGTCTAACATGGATCACATAAGCGAGTTAAAACAACAGTTAGCACAATCATTTGCTATGAAGGATTTGGGGGCAGAAAAACAAATCCTTGGTATGAAAATTTGCAGAGATAGGAAGAACAAAAAATTGACTCTATATCAGGCTGATTATGTTGAAAAGGTGTTGCAGAGATTCCATATGGAGAATGCAAAAGTTATCAGCACACCTTTGCCTAGTCATTTGAAATTGATAAGGAGATGTGTCCTAAGACACAAGAGGAGGAAGAAAAAATGTCTAAGGTACCATATTCTTCAGCTGTAGGAAGTTTAATGTATGCCATGGTATGCATGAGACTAGATATTGCACATGTTGTAGGAGTCGTAAGCAGGTATATGAGTCATCCCGGATTGGAGCATTGGAATGTGGTAAAATAGATTCTCAGATATTTGAGAGGTACATCCAATAAACACTTATGTTTTGGGGGCTCTAATACTAATTTAGTAGGTTATGTAGACTTAGATTTGGCAGGGGATATTAATACCAGGTGGAGTACTACAAGTTATGTCTTTACTATAGGTGGGACAACAGTGAGTTGGATCTCACGGTTGTAAAAAGTGGTTGCTTTATCAACCACGGAGGCAAAGTATGTAACTGCAACAGAGACAAGCAAGGAGATGATATGGTTGCAATCTTTCATGGAAGAATTGGGCAAACAACAAGCTAACAGTTATTTGTTTACGGATAGCCAGAGTGCCATACATCTTGCAAAGAATTTTGCCTTGCATTTAAAGACCAAACACATATAGTTGAGGTATCACTTCATTCGATCAATGTTGGATGATGGACAGTTATGGCTAGAAAAGATCTATACAGATGAAAATCTAGCTGATATGTTTACGAAGACAGTGACAAGGGAGAAGCTGAGCTCCTCTTCAGCTTTGTTTGGTCTTCAAGACTGAAAACCAAAAATCAAGACAGTATAGTCCATGGTGCTTATTTCTAGTGGGAGCTACAGGGTCAACAGTGTTATGATCAGTCTCCAAGTGGGAGATGATATGGTGTGGAGTCTGATCAGTCTCCAAGTGGGAGATTGTTGTTACATGGAGCCTAATTAGACTCGGAGGTTAAATTATCCCCACTTTTATCGGCATGGTTTCCCCCCAAATTATTTAACTAGGGAGTGCAAGGGGGGTAGAGCCCCTCCTACGAGGCCCGAGGGGCTTATCCCCTTGGCGAGGGCTCGAGGGTGGAGCCCTAGCGGGGGCTGTTGCCCCTGAAGCAAATATTGCCTATTATTTTATAAAGGTGTCGAGAGTTATTTTTTATATTGGCTGACATAAAAAAAACCCTATTTTGTAAACAACATAAGGCTTGATAAAAGCAACTAAGGGTTAGGGTTTCTGTTGATGTATTTGTAGCATTTTGTAGCATTATTGAGTTGCAAGGATTGTTGGTTGTAATCAGTTTGATTTATTGGATAATAATATTAGACTCTCTATTGGTGGATGTAGCCCAGGTTTGGGTGAACCATGTTAAAACTTGTCTCTCGCTTTTTATTATTTCTATGTATTTCCATTCCTCTATTTAATCTTTATTTGCATTTAATTGATATCTTCTGCATGTAATTCCTAACATCATCCGCCCCCTCTCAATTGTCTTGTGCATTTCAACAATTGGTATCAGAGCGAGGGTTCCTTGGAAGAAAGCCTAATAGCTTGAGGTAGATTTGGGATTGTGTACAAGAAAGAGTCTCCATAATTTAATCAAATGGACTATGCTCTATGGAAGGTACGAATGAAAAGTCATCTCATTTCTCTTGCTTATAATGTTTGGAAGATGGAAAAAACCAAGGGTACTCTTCTTCCAAATGGTCCATCATTTGAAGATGAAGTCAAACAATATGCTTTAAATGGAAAAGCTAGAGATGCTCTGTTAAATACCTTATCTAACACTGAGTTGGTGAAAGTTATGGATCCGAAGACTACTCATGAGATCTGGGTTAAGTTGAAAAATTTATATGAAGGAGATGATTTTTTAAAGAGTGCCAAATTACAAAATTTGAAGGTGAGGTATGAAGCCCTGAAGATGAGTGAAGATGAGAACATAACAATCTACATGTAAAAGGTTGATGAAATTGTCAATGGAATCAAAGGTCTTGGAGGAACTGTAGATGAAAATGAGGTTGTGATGAAGATTCTTAGATCTTTGCCTAAATCCTATAGTCACAAGGTGTCAGCAATTGAAGAAGTTATGAGCGAGAACAAGATTACAAAGGATTAGTTGCTTAGGAAGCTTACTACTTTTGAGATGAGAGAGTTCAATGATACTATGTCGAAGACTAAGACTGCTTTCAAAGCCAACACTTTAGAAAAGACTTCAAGAGCTCAAAGTATGATGTGGAATTTGATGATGAACTTGATGAGATTGAAGCCAACTTTGTGGACATAATGCAAAGAGGTATCGGTAAGTTCAAAGGAAAATTACCATTCAAATGCTTTTTTTATGGTAAGATTGGTCACTATGCCTCTAGGTGTTCAGAGAGAATTGAGAGAGGTAAGAAGAAATTTGAATGTAGACATAGAACTATAAATAAATGCTATTATGTTAGAGATTTTGATGATGATGGTGTGACAGATGATGAGTCTGATGATACTAGTGCAAATGAATGCTTGTTTATTACCATTAAGGAAGAACCTATGACTACTAATCCTGCTAGCTATGTGAAGGAAGAAAAACCAGTGGAAGAGAGTGCCCTGTCTATTTGTCAGGTTGAGAAAGATAAGGATGAGTCGATTATTGACAATGGATGTTCACATCACATGACCGATGATAAAAGTAAGTTTGTAAGTCTGGACAAGTATGATGGAGGAATGGTTAGGTTTGGAGATAATGTAGCTGGTAAGGTTTGTGGAAGAGGATCTATTTCTTTTGATGGTAAGCATAAAACATATAATGTTCTATATGTGAAGGGTTTAAAGGATATGATCTGAGATTCAATGACAATGGATGCAAGATCATGGAAAGCTCTAGAACAGTGATTGCTACTAGTAAGAAGACTCATGGTAATGTTTATCATTTGAGAGGAACTAATGATTGTTGTTTGTTGGCTCAAACATATGAGAGTTGGTTGTGGCATAGAAGGATGTGTCATATCAATTTTGACAACTTGGTGAAGATAAGCTCAGTACAAGTTGTGAGAGATTTGCCTAAGCTTGTGAAGCCTGCTAATACTATTCACAAGGAATGCCAATTGGGGAAACAGACAAGGACAAGTTTCAAAAGTAAAGAACAATTTTCTGTTGGATTGCTTGAGCTGGTACATACAGATGTGTGGTCCTACAAGAACAAAAAGTCTACAAGGAGACATGTACTTTATGTTGCTTATTGATGATTATTCTAGAATGACTTGGGTCACATTTTTAAGAGATAAATTAGAAGCCCTAGATAAGTTCAAAGATTTCAAGGCAATGGTTGAGAATGAGTTAGAATTGAGGATCAAATGCCTAAGGTCTGATAGAGGAGGTGAGTTTACATCAAATGATTTCAATATTTTCTATGAAGAACATGGGATTTAAAGACAATTGTCTTCTCCTAGGACTCCTCAACATAATGGGGTTGTTGAAAGAAGAATAGGACAGTTCAAGAGGTTGCTAGGTCAATGATGGAAGAGGAAGACTTACTGGAAGTGTATTGGAGAGAAGCTATACATACTGCTGTCTACATTCAAAACAGAGTTCAAGTCAAAGGTAATGATACTAAATCTCCTTATGAATTGTGGTATGGAATAGTCCCTACGTTGAAATATTCCAAAGTTTTTGGAAGAAAATGTTATATCAAAAGAGAAGAAAAGTTAGGCAAGTTTGATGCTAGGTGTGATGAAGGAATTTTCCTTGGATACTTTACTAAGAGTAAGGCCTACCGGTGCTACAATAAGAGACTAAGAAAAATCATTGAGAGTGTTAATGTAAAGGTTGATGAAGACAAAGAAAGAACATTAGATCTGAGTGGCTATGAATCAAATGAACCTACTGTTACAGTCAATGAAGAAGAGGTGGAACAAAAGGACAATCAAGTTAAAGAACAAAAGGCTCTAGAAAGTGTTGTTAAGACTCCCAAGTATGTAAGGACTAATCATTTTGAAGATCAGATTATTGGTGACAAAAGCAAAGGGGTATTGACAGGGAAAAGAGCTGCAGAGGAATAGATGAACTACTATTTACTTTCATAGATTGAACCTAAAACTGTAAGTGAAGCCTATAAAGATGAAAGTTGGGTAAAAGCTATGGAAGAAGAGTTGATGTAGATAGAAAAGAATCAAACTTGGGAATTGGTCCCTAGACCTGCTGATAAGAATGTGATTGGAACCAAATGGGTTTTCAGAAACAAGAGGAATGAAAATGGAGAAGTTGTAAGAAACAAAGCAAGACTGGTATGCAAAGTATATTCTCAGGTTGAAGGTATAGACTTTGAGGAGACTTATGATCCTATGGCAAGGATTGAGGTAATAAGAATATTTTTAGCATTTGTAGTACACAAAGATTTCAAAGTGTACTAGATGGATGTAAAGTCTACATTCTTGAATGGAGAACTAGAAGAAGAGGTTTACATTGAACAATCGGAAGGATTTTAGTCATTAGACCAAGGTGACATGGTATGTAGATTGAAGAAAGCCATTTATGGACTCAAGCAAGCTCCTAGAGCCTGGTATGCAAGGTTGGACAAGTATTTGTTGCAATCAGGGTTCAAAAAAGGTATTGCAGACATTAATCTCTACTTCAAAAGTAATGATGATCAAATTCTAATTGTTGTGGTCTTTGTTGATGATATTATCTTTGGAGGCAATGAAGGTATGTGTAAGAAATTTGCAAAGGAAATGCAAAAGGAGTTTGAGATGTCTATGTTTGGTGAAATGAATTTCTTTCTAGAACTGCAGATTAATCAATCAGAAAAAAAAGGAATTTTCATTTCTCAATCCAAGTATGTGAAAGAGTTGTTGAAGAAGTTTGGAATGGAGGATTCTAAGCCAGTATGTACTCCTATGGTAACTGGTTGCAAGCTGAGGAAGAATGATGAATCACCTAAGATTGATCAGAAAAAGTATAGGTCTATGATTGGAGGACTACTTTATCTAACCCATACTAGACTAGATATAATGCATGCAGTTTGTCTTGTGGCAAGATTTCAAGAAAATCCTAGAGAGTCACATGTGATGGTAGTTAAGAGAATCATGAGGTATTTAAAAGGCACTTAAGACTATGGATTGTGGTATCCCAAAGATATTGATTTCACTCTTAGTGCTTATACAGATGTAGATTGGGCTGGAGATGCTGATGACAGAAAAAGTACAAGTGGAGGTGCTTTCCTCTTGGGTAACAGATTAGTTTCATGGTTAAGCAAGAAGCAAGAATTAGTTTCTTTGTCTACTATAGAAGCATGATATATTGTTGTAGCATGTTGTACTCAAGTGCTATGGATGAAGCAAACATTGAAAGATATAAGAGTTGTGTATGAAGGACCAATTTCAATCTTTTGTGACAACAAAAGTGCTATAAATATTTCCAAGAATCCAGTGATGCACTTAAGAACAAAGCATATACCAATAAGGATCATTGTTTGAGAGAAAAGGTAACAGAGAATGAAGTAAAGATGGAATATGTGTCTACAAAGAATCAAATTACAGATATTTTCACTAAGCCTCTGCCTAAGGATACTTTTGAGTATCTCAAGGAGAAGTTACGGGTTATTACCCCTCCTGCTCTAAAATAAGATGCATAGGAAGTGCAAATCAGTCTAGTGGTGTCCAAAGTTTCATCTTTTAATTTGGATTGATGTTTTGAAGGCTACCTCTCAGTGGGAGTAGGTAGATGTTGCCGATATGAGTTCCTAATAAAGAGCAGTAAGTGTTGTAGTGTTACTGACAGGGGGAGTAGTACAGTAATAATAAGATCTAAATTAAGCCTTGATAACTAAAGAGAGAAAAGATTTGGCACCCTTTTCCATTGATGTCAAAGGGTGAGAGAAGTTCATGTGAAAAACCTAAGGAGAAAGTTGCAGTCAGAGAAAGCATAAAAGGGGAGCAAAGAAGAAAAGCAAGTTTGTTTGTCTTGATGGTTTTTCACATCATCTGTTGCCAACAATGACAAAGGGGGAGATTGTTACAAGTATGAGTAGTAAGTGTTGTCATTGATGTCAACACCTAAAGTCAGCATCTAAGGAAATTATTTGAATGAGTTTGAGTAAGTGTCTGAGAATTACAGTATAGTGTTTTGCTCCGCATATCCTGTAGATTGAATATCTTTATCTGCGGTTTGGAAGATATGATAAGGGATGGGCCTGTAGTTTCAATGTTTCAAGTTTGAGCCTCTGGTATGAAGATTTGAGTGAGTTCTGTTCACCAGAGTAAAAACTATTTTTCTGAGTGTTAAATGGTGACAAGGAGAATGTATTTGTCTCCACATTGCTCCACATTTAAGTTTTACAGTTTGCAGTTTTGAAATTAACTTTGTAATGATGTTATGTACCTTTAGTTCAAATGGTTCATGATTTGGTTCTTTGCAAGTGATCTTTCCTTTATGACATTGGCCGACAATAATGTTTAAGTGCTTCAGTTTCAAGAATCTTCTAGATAGAATGTTTGGGGGTTGTGTGGAAGTTCTTGGTGATTGTAACATGCTTGTGGTTGTCCCTAGATCATGTTACTACTTTTTAACTAGTTCACAAAGTATAATTTGGATAGGGGATGAAGCATGTTCCTAAAGGTGTTAGTGTTAACACCAGTTTTGGCTGAATTGGTTATTTTCACTACTTGTAGATATGATTCAAAGTTTATAAAGCATGTTGTTGTGTGGAAGATTGGATTTAAGTCCCAGTTAAGGCTTGGTGTGGTCTGCATTCATTCTTCTCCTTCTCAAATCTATTTAGGTCCAGACCTATTCTAATGTATGTGTGTATGCCGACCTTGGAGATTGTTCCAATGGTTGATGATTGTAATGCCAACCTTGATGTTCATTCCAAGGTTGATGAATTGTATAAATACATGTAATGAAGTCATGAATGATTGATGAGGATGTGAAGATGTGAAGGTAAGTACAAAGTGAAAAGGTAGAGCAAAGCAGAGGAAATTTATTGTACTTTAATGTAACTGAACCTTGGCATAGTGTAGATGCTACTATCTCAGTTCACCAACTCTGGCAGTGAGCCACCCCATTGGTAGCACGAGCCCCTTCTTTTGCAGTGAGTATTCTGGGTAGTGAGCCCTAAGGCAGTGAGCCTTGTTGTAAATTTTGATATATTATTTATATTGTGAGCTAACACTCACTGTGTTTTTTTCCTCATTGGGTTTTCCATGTCAAAACCTGGTGTCTCATGTGTGAATGTGTTCAAGTCTATGATTATATGCTTTCATGGTTAAATCATAATTGAGTGGTTAATGTGTTGATGTTTGAAAGAAGTTAATTTTTTGTTACAACTGATTCACCCCCCCTCTCAATTGTCTTATGTATTTCAATGCGAGTTATTTCCACTCCCTTAGAAGCTTAAATGTAGGTTCATGGACTATTCATATGAGGTAGATGGCATGATTTTGCTCTTCATGTATGGGTCTTTTTTTAATAAGTGAGAGTCTAAAGAGTGGGTTGATGGATGGTGTTCTAGACAAGTCCACTTGAGACATATCGACCTCCATGAGAATTATAACTCAGGGATATGTAATCATTAGTGACTTTGACCATTCATTAGATCTAGTGCAACCAAGTATCATAGATGCATTTTTTAGTTAAAATTAATATTTATGTAGTATTTTTGTATCATTTATTTAAATTAACTTTTATGTACAACTCAATGCAAGTCATGTTCATGCAATTATTATAGATAAAGATAATGAAGAAGGAACAAACTATTACTTTTGTTGTTGTATTGAGGTAAAAGAGTTAAATTGACAACCCCTATCATAGATGGAGAAGACATTAAGTATCTTACAAGGTCTATGGCTATTATTGGAACATGGATTAGAAGGTACATAATGAAAATGTTTGATGTGTGATTGTTTGAGGACTTTGATACACATAGGAAAATTCTTCATTATTCTAACCTTGTTCTTGCATCAATATTCAACTGATCAAATATGGGGGCAAACCACACAATAAGAACTTGTGGAAAGTTTGTGAGTCTAGTCATGAAGCAATACTTGACATTGTAAAGAGTAGAACAAACTCACATGGTTCATTTTCCATTGAATTGGTATAATGACAAATAAGTTTTATAGTTTGTATGTATGTTGTAAAATTCTTAAGTTTTGTGTTTCGAGTACATTTTCCTTCATTCTATTTATTTATTACTACTAATACTATTAATCTAGGAACTATAGTGGTGCTAAAAAATCTTCCACCTTAATGTGGTTGGTGCTATTAGTAAATATATATATATTCTTAAAGTGAAGAGAATCTTTAACCCTGACTTCATTCTAATTTTGTCCCCCACAATTGTTGATAATCTTCTCTAAAAGGATCCTTTCATTCCTTAATTTTAAGACCTTTGGTTTTAATCTATTTGTTTAAGATCTCCTTTAATTCTACACTTTCTTTCCTTCATTTATTCCTACTTTCTCTCAAGGTTCATACACAATTCTTCACTAGTCCTATATGAAAAGAAAAAATAGCATTCTTCTTTTCAATTATGCTCAATTCTCAAGAATAGTGTAGGATGCTAGTAGTATATGAATTCTATGCTCTTCATCATTTAGTAGAATTTACCAAAAAAATTAGACATGTGAACATAATTGGTTCAATCCCACAACATACAAATTGTAAAATAGCACTCTCGACAGCCTAATACTAAAGTAAATTGATAGTTTTTGCAACATTGCATGTGCTCTCACTACAAGAAAACTATTAGGATTTGGGGGAAACTAGGAAACAATTTTATAGATTTATCCAATACCCCATTATAGGTTTAGATGAAAAATTCTTAGGTGCCTCTAATTCTAAGAAATTTCCCATCAAATTTTTAAAAATTTCTTCTCTTAAGGCTCTTAAAAGACATCATCAAGCTAATGTATCCTAGAAGGATTAGGATTCTTGGGTAGAAAAAATGACACCTCTAATAGCATCTACTATCCCACTTGGATGTGTTACCACTATCAACTCAGTTCCATGAGGTATGGATTGAAAATAAGCACTCCCCACACCATAATATTGAAGCAAATTAACAGTTTTTGCAACATTGCGTATGCTACCACTGTGAGAAAACTATCAAGAATTGGGGGAAACTGGGAGAGGATTTTGTAAATTAAACAAACACATTACTATAGGTTTAGATAAAATATTCATACCTTCCATCAATTACAAGAAATTTCTCTTCAAAGTTAAATAATTTTTTCTCTTAAGGATCTTACAATAGATCATTAGATCAATGTAGCCCAAAAGGATTAGGATGTCTAGGTAGTAAAATAATGCCTCCAATATGATCTACTAGCCCACTTGGATGTGTTAGCACTATTTGTTTAGTTCTATGAGGTGTGGATTACAAAATAGAACCCTTAACATCCTAACACTAAAGAAAATTGATGGTTTTTACATTATTGTGTTCACTACCACTATGAAAAACTATTAGTTGGGAGGAACTAGGATAGGCTTTTGTAGATTGACCTAGCAACTAGATATGGGTTTAGATAGAACATTCATAGATGATAAAGGTTCCAAGAAATTTTCCATCAAAGATTGAAATTTTATTCTCTCAAGGCTCTTCCACAAAATAGATTTCTTGTAACCCTAACATTGGAGCACATTGATGGTTTTTACAACATTGTGTTCACTACCACTATGAGAAAATTCTCAAGAGTTGGGATAAAATAGGAGAAACTTTTGTAGATTGACCCAACACATAGTTGTAGGTTTATAAAGAACATTTGTAGGTGCCATAGATTCTAAGAACTTGACCATCAAAGTTTGATATTTGATGAATGGTGTTCTAGACCTTTAGGTCCACTTGAAATTTATTAGCCTCTACAAGAACTACAAATCATGGAGATGGAATCATCAGTTGACTTTGACCATATGAAAATCAACAAGTGCATTCCAAAAAATATCATAATGTATAGCAAATTCAACATGGACCCTACAATAATAGGTAATGTGTGACTAATTTATTTTAATATGAAAAGGTTTTGTCATTTCAAAGTACATTTGACTAATTGTTATTTGAGGATAAGTCTCTACAAACCTAAAATAAAATTGTGTTTGAGTCATATCAAAAAATATTTAGGATGTGGTCCACAGTTTTTACAACTAATTCTTCTTTTTACATCTTTTTGCCTAGGTGAAATCCTTGTATTATTTTTCTAAAATTCTTTAATTATAGATTTTAAGGCATCAACTATGACTTTATTTTTCCATGGGATTCTACTAGAGAATGGCTAGAGTTCATTATTATTAGGATCCTCAATTCTTCCATGTCTCTTGACAACTTCTAATAGTTTTTTTCTATTTGTTTGTAGGGCTCTATGTTTTTTTTCTTAATTAAATGAGATTTCATTATTTGAGTATTGGGTAGAATTTCTATCTTTGGTGCATGAAGTTAGACCTACAATTTGGTACGCACTAATTAGATTTTTTAAATAGATTTTTGTTATAGGTATTAGATGTTCTTCAAACTAAGAGTCTTCATAGTGGGTCTAAACTTAAGGTTTCTCTTCATTTCAACAAACAATTGGCATCCTTCTATTTCATTTACTTTCCAAAAAATATTGTCCATATTTTATTAGCATTTCTTCTTCAAGTACATTCAAAACTATTAGTACCCATTGGTTTTAAAATATTTTCATCAATTTCAATTAAAAAATTTAGGTTTTTATGCAAAATTCAGGGTAGTGTTCTCAATGGTAAATTTGGTTCATTAGGTAAATTTTGTTCATTAGGTATTTTTGTTCATTCTTATATTTTGTTCATCTTCACAACTTGGTAAATTTTGTGTTTTGAATAGGTTGATAATTTGGTGTAACGTCTAAGTTTAAATTTATTGATTCACTTAGTGTTTTAGGATTTGTTTCAATAATAATTAATTTTAAAAATAGGAAAAATCATGGGGATTAGTTTGATTCAATAGAAAAAGAAGACAAAGCAATCTTTATGGAAAAGAATAGAAGGAAAGCATAGTAAAGCAAAAAGAATTAAAAATATAGATAAAGCTTGCTTTATTTCTATTTATCATTTTAATTAAATTAATTTAATTTCCTTGTTTATTTAATTTAATCAATAATTAATTTAATTTTATTGTTCATTATATTTTAAATGCTTTAATATTTTTAAAATTAATTATTATGTTTTTATTACCATTTAACTTTTTGAAAAAGAAATAGTTTAATTGAATTAATTTATTAAATCTATATCAATCTTTAGTGAGTAATTGTAAGTTAGTGAACAAATGTTTTTTAAAATTGATTTTGTTTTAAGGTGGAAGTAGTAAATAATTATGTAATTTAGTAAACGTTGAACTATGATTACATTAAATTATGGATTTAGTTCAACATATTTAGGGTATATTTTCTTTAAACTAATATAAGTTAGATTAGTAATATAATTATATAGTGATGCAAACAAACAAATACTTCTTCTTGAAAATCGATCTCACAAACACCAATATACAATTCTAGCAAACAAATGACTAATTTTATTCACAAAAATATAAATTTGTAAACTAATTACATAAGTTTGGTTTCCAATGGTGTTTCCCAACTCTTATCACTCAAATCTATGTAGAGTCATTGAACACTACTGCACAACCATCTGCACATTCTCATCTATCTGCAACACTCTTGCATAGCCTCTCAAGGCTTCCTATCTCTCTAGCCTTCAGGAACCTCTAACTCGCTTCTCTAAAAGTTCTCTCCTCATCCCTAGCCGAGCTTATTCTTCTCTCAGGCAATCAACTCCTTTTCTCTAATCTGGTGCTTCCTTTTATCCAACTTGCACGCCAAAAATAGAAGCCAAGACTCTACCAATATGCTTGTACCTGAAGCGTTTTCTCTTCCAAGTCAAGGCAGTGAAGTTTATTTCTTATTCATTAATTTTTGTTTGGCAGTGTATTTTCTCCAAACTGGTCGCACTTTCTTATATTTTTATCTATTTATTTTAATGCAACGACCCTCCCCTATCCTTTTTCCATGCTAATCATGTGGCAACTAAGGCATCGCCTCTCCTTTCTCACTTGTCATTGAAATCTGCAGATTTTTACTTGCTAAAGTGATACGTTTCATCTTCACAATGCTTGATAAACAATTTAATTTTTGCCTTTGACGGCCTACGTGGTCGATCCTTATCCTTTTGCAATGAATACTTAGAAATTCTTCTAGAGGCCGACCATACATGTCTCCACAGTGTGGCTTATATGAGCCTCTAAAAGAGGCATTTTCTCCTTCTGCACTGCTGCCTTTATTATCCTTGTCACAATAAGATGTTTCATATATATATATATATATAAACAACTCCTTTATTTCATCATAAATATTGAACAAAAAACATCACTTTATTGATGCTAGTTGATGGGTAGATGTATCTTGGCATCTGAACAATACTACTGAGCAATTTCCAAATAATTCATGTCTTTCTTAATATTACCAATCATTCCCAATATTTATGAAAGGTCGTAGCTGTCTTATAGTGAATAGCAAGCAATTTCAAATACCTTGTCACCAAAATGCACTGGCGGTAAAAAAATAGCAACAATGAAGTCAGTTACCAACCATCAACCAGCACAAACTGTCAATAATTTTGAACTACGAACTGCAACAATAAACCACAACGAAATCAAGCAAAATTAGAGTCTCATTTTTGTTTGACGCAGGATTGCTCATGCACTCGGGTGCTCCTGCATCATATAATTTTCCTTTAATAAGCCTAAGAGAAAATATGTATTTATTCCCACTACAAATATTATAAGTTTCATAATGAACTCTTCAAATTTGTGTATACTGTTTTATCTAAACCAATTGTTTAGGTTCTTAAAGAAATTTATTTATAAGATGATTGTATTATATTTTCAGAAATTTATCATATTAAATTAACTAATATCAATTGAAGTGTTAGATAATTTAATTTTGTTAAAATTATCTCTGGTATGAATAAATTGGGTATGGGTTGTATTTAAGTTCATTGCTAATTTAATTACAATCATTTATATATTTCTTAACTCTTGGTAATATTATTATGTTTTAAAAAAAATTCTGCAATGTGTGCCCATTTGTACATGCGTGTACAAGTGGGCATTACATCTTCTTCAAGTACATTCGAAAATTTTATTACCCATTGGTTTTAAAATATTTTCATCAATTTCAATTAAAAAAAATAGGTTTTTATGCAAAATTCAGGGTAGTGTTCTTGGTAAATTTGGTTCATTAGGTAAAAAAATTTCATTAGGTATTTTTGTTCATTCTTATATTTTGTTCATCTTCATAACTTGGTAAATTTTGTGTTTTGAATGGGTTGATGATTTGGTGTAACATCGAAGTTTAAATTTATCGATTCACTTGGTGTTTTAGGATTTGTTTCAATATTTGGTAAAGTTGGCATACCTTCACCTCCAGAGATTGATTTTTTACTTGCATAGAGTTTTTGCATTTGTTCCATTTTTTCTCCTTATCTTTCTCTTTCTTAACTTTGATGGATGATAAAGGGTTGCTTTCAACATGTTTACCTTTAGAGTTCAATTTCCTACTTTCATGAAGTTCTCTCATGTGTTCCCTTTTTTGGTCTCTCAACTTTGAGCTCCTTAGTTGTTTTCCCTTTTGATTGTTTTCACTCGATAATTCTCATATCTATACCAATATAAAAAAATGATAGATTAAGGTATTCATGGCACAATGTGATGGTTAAATTATGGCATTGAACTATCCTTTCCACCAAGGTTCAAATCCTTGTTGGACCAATGAGCTCATGAGCTTTGAGCCCCCACTAGGTTGATGTGCTCACAGGATTTACATCCCCGCAAGGCCCCTGCTAGGATAATGATCTTGCAGGCTTAAATACACCACTAGGGTAATGAGCTCATAGGTTTGAAATACCAGCGTTAATGCAGGCATTCATGCCAGGGGATGAGATCCCTGTGTTGTGGCCTCACTGGTTCATAGCTCCAATCAAAAGTTCTTATCGATCAAAAATAAATTTAAAAATTTGACAGATTAAAAATGTTCTAGGAGTGTTTGGAGTATAAGAAACGAAAAAGACACCCATTTGTCAAATAATGATAAGGAAATTCTCAAAAGAATAAAAATAATATTTTTATATCAATATAAGTTTTAAAAACACAATAAGAAAGTTCCGTGAATGTCCCAAGAATATAAGAAACAAAAAAATGTGCTCAATTATGAAACAATCATAAGGAGTTTCTCAAAAGAATAAACATAATATTTCAATAGCACTAAAAACATGCAAATAACAATGTAGAAGATAACATTTATCTTTTTCTAACTATTATTGTGTTTTTTTTTCATATGAAACATAATGCAAGCACATTATAATGTTCTTGCATTAAATAACATGTGCACGCTATATAATGTGTTCATGTTAAAACATGTATGTGTTGTAATGTGCATACATTTACTTTTTTTTGGCTTGAAAATTATTAAATGTTAGGCTTGGATTTAGCTTGGATATTTGAGCCTAAGGGTTGGATTTGCTTATTGCCTACCCAAATCTATGTTTTGTAAAATATATAAAAAATATACAAACCTTGATCATGCTCTCCATCAAGTTCACATATTTTAAGACATTATTCCAAAAAACACTCCTATGACATCAAGCTCTATTTTATCTTTCTAACCATCTTTTTTTTCTTTCTAAAATCCAAATATATTAAGGTTTTGATTTTTTATCACTTTTAGTAGTGTCTTTTTTCCCCAAAAACAAATGTATTATTTTTCTATGTAATTTTTTATCAACTCATTTAATTTTGAAAAAACAATATTTTCACATGCAACATTTTTTTATGAATAAGGCCTATTTTATTTTCTATAAACTAAAAATATAATAGTACAATATTCACAAGAAAAGATGGGTGGTAAAAAGGCATGCCCTCAAAGTCTATGTGGGACATAGTCCAAACCAAAGATAAAAGTTTAAAGGCCAATCCCAAACATTAAAAAAACATTAAGCAGCTAATGCAACACCAATGGGAGGGGGTCTTTATCATATGGTTTTACCAAACATAACTAAGGACAAAAATGTCATCAATGGGCTCTTATCCAATAAAAGCACCCTCTTCCTCAGGAGAGTCATCTATACATTGTTGAGCATGAACAAGAGAAATGGCTAGTTCTAAGAAAGGAAAATTGTTAGAGTCAGGCTAACTAGGAGCACCACACCCATGAGAAGAGGTGAAAAGTGGATGTGAAGGCTAAGACCAACCATGGGCTACATTATCTCTATTTCTTAGAGGCTAAGAGCCATGAAAAGGAGACCCTTGATCTCATATAGTAAACTGATGTGACCTTGTTGGTGCCCTCAAGGAGGGGAAGAGGAGGGTGGTGGGACTCCAGAAATAATGCACCAAGCATTACTCTAGTGATCTAGAAGCTCCTATAAATGTGCCACTTTGAGTGTAACTTTGCTAGCTTGCACTTAAATTTTCATAAGTACATTCAATAAAATCATAGCTTTAGTATAAAGAGAGAAATGAACATTAGCTGAATAGCCTAAAAAAGAGTTGAATTTTTATCTTTTCAAATATTGAAGAGAATTTCTACCTTGAAAGCATGCCAATTCTAGGTATACTTGAATGGGAGACAAGGCCAGTCACCTAACAAAACCATATGACATGAGAAGGGATCAAGCCAAAACATCCTTAAAAATCATGTATCCAATTCCAAGCTTCTTGGGCTCTGGTGCAAAACCAAAAGAGATGCTTGAGAGTCTCAAATTATCCATAAAATAGACAATGGGAGTTGAGAACTCCTAGATGAGTCAAATGAGAACTAAGCATAAGGCCTTAATAAAGAACTCACCAAGAAAAATGGGATAAATTAGGCTCAAGAATGGTTGACCAAAGAGACTAGAATCAATGGTGCCAAGTACCAAGAGAAGACTAAAGCTACCAATGATGGTTTAATTGACCAACCATAGGAAGATGAGGTGAAATCCAAAAACATCCCTTACAAGGCCTATAATTATGAAATGGTGTGTTAGGATACCATTTCTAATCTTTCCACCAAGGCTTGAAAGATCTAACCCCAATTTTTTGAAGCATGTGGGGGAATGACATCAATA
The DNA here is from genome assembly GCA_027924645.1 of Cunninghamia lanceolata. Classification (NCBI taxonomy): domain Eukaryota; kingdom Viridiplantae; phylum Streptophyta; class Pinopsida; order Cupressales; family Cupressaceae; genus Cunninghamia; species Cunninghamia lanceolata. Next base: position 2,809,804 of record BSBN01000378.1, on the reverse strand, counting down.
ATAGTCTAAAATGTCTCCTAGTCTTGATTGGACAACCTAAATTTCAATTTAACTTCTTTCCAAGAAAGAAAATTATTGGTTGCTTTGTTAATAAGATCTAGCAGAACTCTAACACCTCATTTAAAAAATTTCAAGGCATGCACCAATTGTGCCTTATCCAGAGGGTGGTCTTGACTATAAAAAAAGGGATACCACCAAATAGATTGTTGATTGATTGAAAGGTCATTTCAAAAATCATTTCCTTCCTAGAGAAGCCTGTTAGATTTAGGACAGACAACTGAGAGGGAGGGTGAATTAGTTGTCCAAAATTTTCTTGCAATTAATCACTTAAATCCTTTCTTTATTCAACAGCATAATAATAAATCAATCATGGAAAGATAATGCAACAATTCAAGAGCAGAAACACATTAACACATATGACACCAAGATTTTTAACGTGGAAAACCTGGTTAAGGGAAAAACCACGGGGTGACTAACCCAAGATTGTATTCTCTATTAAAAGAATAGAAAGAACAAAATGACACATGCCAATTAGGGCTTACTGCCTAAGCACACTGCTCACAAGAGGCCCACTGCCTATAGGAGACACACTGTCTATAGAATAATAAGTATTACATACTTGAACAGAAGAATAGAATCTTCACCATGCTTGAGTCAGTTCCATTTAAGCCTAACACTTCTGCTCTACCTTTCGCTCTCCTCCTCTCTACCACACTCTCATCTCCACAAGATACCTTTGAAATGACTTTACAACTCCTTATTTATACAAGACATTGACTTAGGGATAATCATCCAAGTCGGCATACATTACAGAGAAAATACATAAATACAAGATGACTTATTACAAAAGGACTTCATGCGGATCAACACACTGTCGGCCACATAGATCTGAGACTTCAATCTTCCTTTAGGAACACGCCATTCTTCACAGAACATCTTCAAGATCATCCACAAGATGTGTAACTCATCCAGTCGGCAAGACTTAGGAAGAACATCATCATTTGGAAGTAATTCTTTAATTATGAGCTCAATCTTTAATGCGGACCACCAACATGAACTGGACACAATCCAAAGACCTCCACAAGCTTTCCTGAATGATCAAGAACATCCACACTACTTCTGCTTACTGAAATCATTCTCTCCTTCATCCAGAACCTCAAGAACACAGTCTGTCATCACTATCTTTTTGGAATAGATGCTTACGGACCTCCAAACCATGAACCAATTGAGGAGTCAATTCACATTGACTTCATAAACACTCCACAAAATTTGTAGAACAAGATATTGCATTTTTAGATCTTACCGGACCTATCTGTGTCACTCTGTCACCTCTGAACATCTGCTAGAACCGGTTTTACTTAAGTGGTCATAACTTCTTTAGATCTTCATGTGGACCTCTGAAATCTTTACTGGATCATCTTAAGACACATATCTACAAACCCTTTGATGCGCATCCTCTGATCTTCATCTTAGCTAGGATTTTTACCTTACTGTCTTCACTATTCTTCTATGTTTCTGATAGGACTAATTTTCTCAATATCCTCAGCATACAGCTCATCAAATGCTTATCATTAATGCAACAGGAGTATGTTGACATCAATGACAACACCAGTTAGGCCCATACTTACAACAATCTCCCCCTTTGTCATTGATGGCAACATATGATGTGAAAAACTATTTTAACAATCAAGACAAGAACTTCTCCTCACTGACACAACTCCCCCTATCAACAACAACCATTCACATGTCTTCTCTTCCTTTGCTGCTCCCCCTTTGATCAGCAACCACTTATTTTTCACATGTCTTCTCTCCCCATTTGACATCAATAGCAAAGGGCACATACTTGCATCACTTTTGAATCATACCAGCTGCTCCCCCTGAGTAGCAACTTCCCATCATCAATTCGGACCACAAGATATGACTATGAGATCCACTGGACTGATGCACATCAATGCACCTTAATTTAGAACCGGAGGGGTAATAATCCCTAACTTCTCCCTGAGATACTCAAAAGAGTCCTTAGGTAGAGGTTTAGTAAAAATATCTGCAATCTGATCCTTGGAAGGCACAAACTCTAATCTAACTTCATTCTTGTTCACTTGCTCTCTCAAAAAGTGAAACTTGATGGATATATGTTTAGTCTTTGAATGCAACACTAGATTTTTTGATATGTTAATTGTACTTGAATTATCATAGAAGATTGTGATGGGTTCTTCATACTCCACTTTGATATCTCTTAGCATTTGCTTCATCTACAATACTTGAGTGCAACTACCTGCTGTTGCAATATATTCTACGTCTGCAGTGGATAGAGATATTGCCTCTTGTTTCTTTCTCAGCCAAGAAACCAATCTCTTCCCCAAAAAGAATGCTCCACCACTGGTACTCTTTCAGTCATCCACATCTCCTGCCCAATCCACATCTGTATATACATGAAGAGAGAAATCATGATCTCTAGGATACCACAAACCATACTCAACTGTCCCTTTTAGATATCTAAAAATCCTCTTGATTACCTTGACATGAGATTCTCTAGGATCAGCTTAGAATCTAGCAACAAGACCAAAAATATTAGTAATGTCAGGTCTAGTTTGAGTGAGATACAATAATCCTCCAATCATTGACCTGTACGTTTTCTGATCAGCCTTAGGAGAGTCATCATCTTTGCTCAATTTACATCCAGTTGCCATGGGAGTACTCATTGGTTTTGAGTCTTCCATCCCAAATTTCTTCAATAATTCTTTCACATATTTTGTCTGAGAAATGAAGATTCCTTTCTTTGTTTGAATGATTTGTAGACCCAAGAAGAAATTCATTTCCCCAAACATGGACATCTTAAATTCACTTTTCTTTTGATTTGCAAAAGTTTTGCACATACTATCTCTTCCTCCAAAAATGATATCATCAACAAACACTTCAACAATCAAGATATTTTCATGATCAATTTTGAAGTACAAATTACTGTCGGCAATACCTTTGTTGAAACCAATCTTCAAAAGATGCTTATCCAATCTTTCATACCAAGCTCTTGGGGCTTGCTTGAGTCCATATAGTGCTTTCTTCAACTTGTAGACCATATCACCATGATCAGATAATTAAAATCCATCCGATTGCTCAATGTATACTTCTTCTTCCAAGTCACCATTCAGGAAGGCAGACTTGACATCCATCTGATATACTTTGAAGTTCTTGAAGGCAGCAAAGGCAAGAAATAACCTGACTGCTTCAATTCTTGCCATCGGAGCAAAAGTTTCTTCAAAATCAACTCCTTCTACTTAAGAGTAACCCTTGCAGACCAATCTGGCTTTGTTTCTGACTACTTCACCAACTTCATTCAGTTTATTCCGGAAGACCCATTTGGTTCCAATCACATTCTTGTTTCTAGGTTTGGGAACAAGATCCCAAGTGTGGTTTTTCTCAATTTGCATTAGCTCTTCCTTCATTGATTTGGTCCAACTTTCATCATTGCATGCTTCATTCACTATCTTTGGTTCAATCTTTAAAATCAGACAATACTCTTCTGAGTCTTGGGAGATCTTTCTTCTTGTTTGAACACCTTTTCTCTTATCACCTATGATCTGATCTTCAGAGTGATTCAGTCTTACATACCTAAGAATTTTGGGACTTTCTTGCACTTCTATTTCTTAAACAGGTTCATTCAAACTCATCTCTTCTTCCTGGTTCACCGGATCAGTCTAAATCTAAATCTCAGAAGGGGCTTGGATTCCTTGGATCAAAACATCATTTTGATCATCTTCATCATATTCATAAAACCTTGAGGGTTTTTCAATACCTTCATCAACCTTCACATTTGTACTTTCTATAATCTTTCTCAATCTCTTGTTATAACACTGGTATGCTTTGCTTTGAGTAGAATAACCCAAGAATATCCTTCATCACTTTTAGCATCAAATTTGCCCAGATCTTTATCTATTTTAATGTAACATTTGCTACCAAAGACTCTGAAATACTTCACAGTGGGAGTGATGCCAAACCAGAGTTCATAAGGAGTCTTACCAATATTGCTTCTGATTTGTACTCGATTAAGAGTATAGACTGTAGTGCTTACAGTTTCTTTCCAGTAGATCTGAGGAACATTTGCTTCCATCATCATGGTTCTAGATGCTTCCTGGATGGTCTAGTTCTTTGTCTCCACTACTCCATTCTGTTGTGGAGTTCTTGGAGTAGACAACTACCTTTTTATTCCATGTTTCTCATAGAATTCTATGAACTCACCGGATGTGAATTCTCCACTCCTATCAGACCTCAGACATTTTATGCTCAATCCAACTTCATTCTCTACCATAGCCTTGAATATTTTAAATTTCTCAAGAGCCCCTAATTTCTCTTTCAAAAAAGTCACCCACATCATCCAAGAGTAGTCATCAATTAATAGCATGAAGTATCTATCACCTTGCACACTTCTAATTCTTGTCAGACCACATAGATCAGTATGAACTAAGTCCAATAATCTGGTAGAAGACTATTCCTTACTTTCGAATGTGACTCTACTCTGCTTTCCCAATTGACGTTCTTTGCACAAATTATTAGTAGGTTTCACTAGTCTTGGAAGATCTCTCACAGCCTGGGTGTTGCTTATCTTGATGATATTATCAAAATTCACATGACACATTCTTCTATATCATAACCAACTCTGATCAATTTGAACAAATAAACAACTTTTACCAGTACCAACCAAGTGGAAGATATTACCTTTTGTTTGAGTACCGGATGCAATCTCTGTTCCAGAACTTTAAAAGATCTTGCATTTTCCATTTTTGAATTGGAGATCATAGCCTTTGTCCACCAACTGTCCAACACTGAGAAGATTGTACTTCAGACCTTCAACATACAGTACATTACTGTTTTTGTTCTTTCCATCAAAAGAAATGGTTCCTCTACCTCTGATTCTTCCAGCATAATTATCACCAAATTTTACCACTTCTCCTTCATACCTTTCCAAATCTATGAACTTATTTTTGTCACCTATCATATGGTGGGAGCATCCACTGTCAATGACCCAATCAGCCTTTTCTTTAACTTGGGCAGCCAAAGCTCTTTCTACAATTTTATGATTGACAGATTCAGAGGGCATTGGATCTTCTTCCCTGATGGCAATAAACACCCAATCGCTTCCGGATTTGTTACCTATCTCTGATTCATCATCTATTACTCCTTCATCATCATCATCTTCATGAATATAGTAACATTTCTTTTGAAACCTTGATCTGTTAGGATTTGGCCTTGAAAATCTTTCTAGACACCTTGAGGCAAAATGACCAATCTTATTGTAGTTAAAACATTTAAAAAATAATTTCCCCTCATACTTACTAGATCCTCTTGGTAGTCTTTTTGCAATAAGGGCTTCAAGTTGAGCAGCTTCTACTTCATCTTCTTCCAGGTCTTTTCTTGCCTTTTCATACCATGATAGTTTCTTTGAAGAGTTCTCTCCCAGATCAAACTTTCGCTTCCCTTTTACAGAGGCACTAGCTTTGAATGCAGATTCAGTCTTAGGGGGGCATCTCCAAACTCAGTCAATTCAAATGCAGCCAATTTACCAACCAATTGATCTCTTGTGATACCTGAATAGGATCTGAATTCTTCAATAGTAGCAACCTTGTATTTGTAAGAATCAGGAAGGGATCTAAGAACTTTGCCAACAATCTCATCTTCATCCAAGATTCCACCAGCACATCTAATGCCACAAACAATCTCATTTACTCTTGGCATAAATGTAATGATATTTTCATCTTCTCACATCTTCAGGTTTTCAAATTTTCCTTTCAGACTTTGTAGCTTGGCACATTTAACATACTTGTCTCCTTCATGCAGAAATTCCAGTTTTTGCCAAATCTCATATGCAGTTTTTAGATCAATAACATTTGTCATCTTTGAATCAGATAAGCCACTTAGAAGAGCTTCTTTAGTCTGCAGATTATTTTTAGCATCTCTAATTTCATCTACGGTACTCAGACCATTATGTGGAGTATACTTCTTTGAGGCCATGATCCAATACTACATTCCCATATATTGCAAGTGGCATTCCATGCGACTTTTCCAAAGAGTAAAATTGGTTCCATCAAACCTTGGACTATCCTTCTTGTAGGACGACATCCTGGATCTCCTCAAGTGGTTAAGCTTTTTTGAGGAACTTGGCTTTGATACCAATTGTTAGATTTAGGACAGAAAACTGAGAGGGGGGGTGAATCAGTTGTCCAAAACTTTCTTGCAATTAATCACTTAAATCCTTTTCTTTATTCAGAAGCATAATAATAAATCAATCATGGAAACATAATGCAACAATTCAAGAGCAGAAACACATTAACACATATGACACCAATATTTTTAACATGGAAAACTTGGTTAAGGGAAAAACCATGGGGTGACTAACCCAAGATTGTATTCTCTATTAAAATAATAGAAAGAACAAAATGGCACATGCCAATTAGGGCTCACTGCCCAAACACACTTCTCACAAGAGGCCCACTGCCTACAGGAGACACACTGTCTACAGAATAATAAGTATTACATACTTGAACTCAAGAATAGCATCTTCACCATGATTGAGTCAGTTCCAGTTAAGCCCAACACTTCTGCTCTGCCTTTCGCTCTCCTCCTCTCGACCACACTCTCATCTCTACAAGATACCTTTGAAATGACTTTACAACTCCTTATTTATACAAGACATCGAATTAGGGATAATCATCCAAGTCAGCATACATTATAGAGCAAATACATAAATACAACATGACTTATTACAAAAAGACTTCACGCGGATCAACACATTGTCGGCCACACAAATCTGAGACTTCAATCTTTCTTTAGGAACATGCCATTCTTCACAGAACATCTTCAAGATCATCCGTAGGATGTGTAACTCATCCGATCGGCAAGACTTAGGAAAAACACCATCATCCGGAAGTAATTCTTCAATTACGAGCTCAATCTTCAATGTGGAGCACCAACATGAACTGGAGACAATCCAAAGACCTCCACAAGCTTTCTTGAATCATCAAGAACATCCACACTACTTCTGCTTACTAAAATCATTCTCTCCTTCATTCGGAACCTCAAGAACACAGTTTGTCATCAATGTCTTCTTGGAATATATGCTTGTGGACCTCCAGACCATGAACTAATTGAGTTGTCAATTCACATTGACTTCATAAACACTCCACAAAATCCATAGAACAAGATATTGCATTTTCGGATCTTACTGGAGCTATCAGTGTCACTCTGTCACTTCTGAACATCTGCCAGAACTAGTTTTACTTAAGTGGCCATAACTTCTTCAAATCTTCATGCGGACATCTGAAATCTTTCTGGATCATATTAAGACACATATCTACAAACCCTTTGATGTGCATCCTCTGATCTTCATCTTAGCTGGGATTTTTACCTTACTGTCTTCACTATTCTTCTCTATTCCTGATAGGACTAATTTTCTCAATATCCTTAGCATACAGCTCATCCAATCCTTATCATCAATGCAACAGAAGTATGTTGACATCAATGACAACACCGGTTAGGCCCATACTTGCAACAAAGCCATGGGTTAATAGCCTCCCAAGATTTCCAAATATTCTTGATAATAAATGTGCTTTAAATATAAATTGGTTCCCTCATAGTGAGGAGAGTACAAAGATCAAAGCCTTTCCCAGATGGTCACCAAAAAGGTACACCAAAGAGGATATGATGCATGATGAGAATTTTCTAGGCTCATTTCCCTCTAGGTCCCTAAGAATCCATTTAGCACATAAAATAATTGTGAATGAAAAATGGTGAAAAGGTAAATATGAAGATAATGACAACAAAACCAATACCTTTACCTTCAAACCAAGTCCTAAACACACGATAGAATGGAGTAAATGCACCCTAATCTACTAGCTATGTTCTAGATGATGAATGATGGATAATGAGATGTTGATTGCTCATGATTTTTGTAGCATAACGATAGATAGAAGATAATGGAGATGGAAATCTAGAATGATTTTGACAGCATGATGTTGGTTCAAGATGGATCCCCCCAAATGGCTTGGTTGAGGCTTGATTTATAGGAGAGGAGGGATATGGATTGATGGCTAGGATTGAAAGGTCAATTGTGTGATATGGATGGCTAAGATTAAAAGGTGATTTAATTTTGGATCCCTTCATTTAAAAAAGGTAGTGATATCACAAGTGTGTAGATAAGAAAAGAGGTAGCCTAATTTAAATAATAAAATTATTTAATTAGTTGGTAGTGTGACAAAGCATTAAATGAAAGTTGTAGTATGGTTGTAGTGTGACACATAATTAAAATAAAAAATTACTTAAATTATGAGAGAGGGACATGTGTTGGAATGAGGATAAAGGTGAGGACTAATTCAAATATTTTATTTAAATTAGTTGGATAATGGAGAATTAATTAAATAAATATGATTTATTTAATTAATTGGCTAATGGGATAAATGAGATTAAATGGGATTAGGATGGGAATTAGTTAAATAAATATGATTTATTTAACTAATTAAGTGATGAAAGGGCTATGTGAGGGTCCTAGGACAAAATGTCATTAAATGTCTCAAGTAATGTATCAACAAGGTGATGCTATAAGACATGGATAATTTTAGGTGTCTACATTTTGTCCATCTTTGAGATGATGTTGCGATTAAGAGAAGTAATATCATTTCAAAGAAGATAAGGTGTGGATAGAGGAAAAGGATGTCCTAGCCACTTGAAAGAGTGACAAGGAGGAATGGATGTGGGATATGATGATGATAAAAGGATAGGATGATGCCCCCTTGAGAGGATAGGCAGATTGGAAGAACACAGATAGGCCCTCGAAATGAAAATGAAATGATAAAGGATGGATAAGAAAATGGAGGATGCAAGATAGGGGATGGATGAAAGAGATGAATGATACATTATGCTAGCATGAAATAAGCAATCATATAGTTTGATATAGCACTAGACATTATGCACCAAGGTATAAGGACCAAGGTGACGATGTGTCTTGTGCACCTAATGTAATACAACCTTGTCTAAATGTATGAGGAAGAAAACTTAGAGCACAAAGTCCTAATGCACAAAAGGTATGATATGACTTTAGATGCAAAGGATAGTGCAAAAAGTTATTCCAACATACACAAGATATGAATATTAGCTGGAAATATATGGATTTAAAAGAAATACAAGATAAAAATGATAACACACACAAACAAGAAAGCAAGCATGCACAAATGATACAAAAACAAACAAGGTATTGCCCCTATCAAGCTGTAAACCAATGATTGATTTATAATGATTGATGATGATAGTGTTGTCATTGCGGGGAACTATATATCCCTAGATCAACACAAAGATGCAGGAAAGACATATCCCATTGATGATGGTGATGATTTATTGATTGATTGACTGGGTTTACGACAAGGTTAGGATCAAGACCAAGGATGTGATTAGATAATTTGAAAAGATTGATTGACTTGATTGGTATGGATAAAGGATGACTTGCGTTTGGATTTATTTCTTGGATTGATTTCATTTGATTTTTATTGGATATTTGATTTTTTTTGTATTTTTGGGAATGTTTTGATTTTTTTGGATTTTTTGAAATGTTCTATTTTTTTGTATTTTTTAAGTTTTTTATTTTTTGTATTTTTAAAAAATTTTGATTTTTTTTTGTATTTTTGAATGTTTTGAGATGGCATTGGATGATAATTTAGATAGACTTTATGCTAGAAACCAATGACAAGGGAGAACCAAGTCTAGATGCAAGGATGGAGGTAGGATGGGATAAATGGATAAAAGGGTGGGTGATAGTAAATGGGATAGAAGGCTCATGATAGATGGATGGGTAAAAGGATAGGAGATAGTGGATGGAAGACTCATGATAAATGGATGGATAAAAAGATAAATTATAGTGGAATGGATGTATGCATCATAAGGGAGCTAGGATGTGATCTCCAAAGACTATGTCACATAGGAATAACATGCCCCATTCTAGGTATAATGCTTAGGATTTTACATGACAAAGATTATGACAATAGGATGATGAGGTTGGTTGGAAAGGATGATGTATACCAAGAGATATCCAACACATTTGTCAACATTTTTCACCCATATTTTATCAAGATCAAAAAGGAGGAAGGGAGGATGAATGAACTCAATATGATAGGTATATGGGTGTAATGGATAAGATATGGTAAAATAGAATGGTATGGAAATGGTATGATGGGATAAATAGTTTGTATGAGACAACATGCCCCCAAGTGTGACATAGAAGATAAATCTACACATGATGCCTGTTTGCCAGGTTTTTATCATGATACTTATCCAAGGCACCACCAAGGGTGGTTTTCACTGTTGGATGAAGGGATTTCTCTTTACTATTTTGATATTTTTTTTGTTTATTTATGGGATATTTGGATTAGATAGGTGGATATGGATAAGAGTGAATCAAACATCTAGTCCCATCAAAGGTGATAATATCATTAGAGATGAATGTCACATATGGACCACGTCAAATGCCATTATGCTCATAGATGTTGGTAATGGATTGCATGAAAGGGGAAGATGCAGTGGGTAGATAGTGTATTATGAAAGGTTTATGCAAGGATGGATGAGGGATAATGGATTATGATGTGGATTATGTAAGGAAGGATAGTGGATTATGATGTGGATTAGGGTTTATGCAAAAGGATGGATGAAAGGCCTATGCAAAAGAATTGACCATAGGGAAGTGATGAGGGAGATATGTAGGATAATGGATGAAATATGGGGGCATGGAGGTATGTGGAAATGTTGCAAAATGGAAAGGAACCAAGACCAATGGTTGCACACACTGTGATAAACATTGAAGCTTTTGATTTGGAGGAGGTGTAGGAAGCAATGGACATGTTTTCTTAGGGAATGACCAATTTAGTAATTTAGGTACCCACATAGACTTAGGATTTTTATGATTTTTGTATTTCTTGTGGGATGAAGCAATTTGAGATTTTTGAATGGAATGGGATTTTTGGAATTTATTGATGGAAGAGGATTGTTGGGATTTTTGGGATGTGGATGCTTCATTTGACTTGACTTCTTTTTCTTAGGTACCCAAACCATTTTAGTTTTGAACTTTTATTTTAGAGGTATGGGCTTGGATAGCCTTTTTGATGGATTTTGATTGGACTCTTTGCATTGATTCTCTAAGACATGAGGATTTTTAGGATTGTTCACTTTATGGAAGGAGGCATCCAAATTTTTATGTTTGAATCCCTTGGTATTGGTGGAAGCTTCTTGTTTAGACAATGTGTGCATTGATTGGTCATAATTAAGAATTTTAGGGGACTTATGGATGGATGGATTAAAAATAGATTTTTGGATAAATGGATAAGGGGATTGGAGGATAGGGATATTAGGTGTTGGGAGAAATGGTGGTAGAGTGGATGGAGGGATATTAGGAGTTGGAAGTAGAGGAGGTAAAGTGGATGGTGGAAGGTGTATGGTCACATGCTTTTGGGATTTGTAGGATAATGAAGGTGGAATGGCAACATATGTTTTGGGAGTATGATAAGGTTTGTGATGGAAATGAGTAGATTTATGAGGCATGGAAGTAGTACCAACATCTTGAGATTGTTTTCCTTTGGGTGTATATCCAAGGCCATATGAACATGGAGGACTTTGACCTGGATAGGCTCCAAAATACCTTGTTCATGAAGGCATAAGCCGTTACCTTGATAATTCATTTTTCAGGGTATGCAATGGACAATGGGACTATGGCTGTTTTGGACATTAGATTTGAGCTCATTATTTGATGGAGAAGGTGAGGTGGATAGTGGTTGTTGCTTTCTTAGGGAAGAAAACTCATGGATGAAGGTGGTAAGACCAATAGGATAAGTTGGTGGATTTGCAATATGGTCGATAGTGGATGACAAAGGATCATTAGAAACTTAATTATCATTATGCTCACTATGATCCAAGCTATTGGTTTGATCATCTATGGTTACTTTGGAGCCAAGTGTCTCATCAAGGTAAGTGGATTTTGTTGGATCATGGATTGAAGGAGAAGATTCTTTTCTTTGAAGGAAGGCCATGAAGCGAGGTGAATGCTCAAGTTGATCAACAAGACTTTCATATTCACTCTTATTGCTAAGATAACCATGAAGAGGAGTAGATGGAGTATGTAGGTCTTGTGTATCTTTCTCATGGATAGTTGTGGGGTTATAGATAGGATCAAGTTGTCCATGGATAGGCTCTTCATCATAAATAATATCTTGATCATAGAGAAGGTATAGGTTGTGGATGGGATGGATGGAAAGGCTTTGATCTTTATTTGTATTAGGGGATAATGGTTCCACATGCTTAGGACTAGACTATTGATGTAGCTCTTAATTTTGGGTGGAAATAGAAGTGGATGTGGGAGACTCTTGGAGAGGCTTGATAGGTTCTTGATGGTCAACAACATGAGGGTACAATAGATTTTGACTTGGACTCATGGGGGGAAACTCTTCAATAGGCTCAATGGGTTGTGGACTACATAATGCATTTGAAGGAATAGACATGTTGTTTGAAGGCTCTTCGATATGCTCAAGGATAGGTTTTTGGTGACATAGTTGATTCCTTATTAATAGCCATTGGATCACATCCTTCATAAGTATATGGGTGGATGAACAATGTAATGGATGGATAATAATGGTGGATGGTGTTGTAGGCTTATGATTAGGATTAGGTGGAGGGATAATAGGGGTGTTGGATATATTAGGATTAGAAGGGGATAGATCCCATGGTGGAGGGATAAAAGGGGTGGAAGATGTTGTAGGCTTAGGGTTTTGATTTTGATTAGATGGAGGGTTAAATGGATTGGATGAATTGGTATTGGAATTGATTGTACTAGATGGGATTAACATTGGATGGGTGGATTTAGATGACTCCATAGGTTTGATTTTGTAATATTTAAATTTAGGGCATGGAGTTGATGGAGTATTAGATGGAGGGGAGGATAATGAAGAGCTTGATTGATTACAAGGTGGAGGGACCAGTGGACTAGGATTGGGAGTACATGGTGGTGTTTGTATAGGACTAGTAGGCATTGGGATAGACATTTGATTAGATGGTGATGGATGATACCCATAGGATGCATAAGCTAGAGTGGTATTTCCCTTGTCAAAGGTAGCAGAGGACTTAAGGACTCTTGATCTTGGTGCTAGAGGTAACTTGGATAATATTGTGTTAGGATGGATTTATACATATGCTTGTGTCTTTGTATTTCAGCTTGTTGGTCAAAATATGCCTCATAATCTACAAGATTCTCATCATTGGAGATAGAAGGAGGGCCTCCTCAAAGTATGAGTTTGGATTTTGGATTTTTCTCATCATTAGAGCTAGAAGGAGGGCCTTCTCAAAGTATGAGTTTGGGTCTTAGATTTTCCTCATCATTTGAGCTAGAAGGAGGGCCTCCTCAGAGTATGAGTTTGGGTCTTGGATTTTCTTCATCATTGGAGCTAGAAGAAGGGCCTCTTCAGAGTATGAGTTTGGGTCTTGGATTTGACCTAGGCTTGTTAATGATCACAACCATTTTGACAAGTGATGGATTAGAACTAGGATATGATTAGGATATGGGGTGGATGAAATTGATTGGCTTGTGGATGAAGAATAAGATGATGGTGATTGGATGATGTAGAATGATGCCCCCTTGAGAGGATAGGCAGGGGTGAAAGACATGGGTAGACTTTCAAAATGGCTTGGGGTGGTTAATGATTATGATGGTGTGGATAAGACACGTAGGATGATTAGGATTTGGATTTTGATAAGGATGACTTGGCTTAGGATGGATGTGATGACAAGGATACTTGGCAATTTTCAAACAAAAGGTTTCACTTGTACATGCATGAATCACACACACAAGACACAATAGCAAGTTTGACTTTGAAAATTGATAGTTGTGATTATGCAGGTACTTGAAGACACATCAACAAGCCTAGTTTTAGTCAAGGGGGTGTGGCCAATAGGTCTTAATCTAGGATGAACAAGTTTGCTAAGGATGTCTCCAATATACACAAGGTACAGGGGGCCCAATTCTGTGAAATGAAAGTGAAATAATGCCACATTTGGGAGAAAGGGGTAACCCACACTTCACCTTCACTTCCCCAAGGTATAAAGTTCTTGGGGGCTTAGCCTGAATGACAAGATTTCAACTTCCAAGAGGGGTGTCTTTCAATTCACTCCTCACTTTTTAGACTCCGTCAGAACACTAGAGTTGAGGTCATCCATTGGAGTGGTGTGTCTCCAAGTAGGACTCCTAGGAAGGATGAAAAAAGAAAATTGAGTGGGTGCTTTTGATCTCCAAGGTCACCTTACGATGGGAGGAGAGAGCATACACACACACTTGATTCACACTCAAAATGTTTATTTCCCCTTAGAAATTCAAATGTGTGTTGTGAAAGTGAATGGGTGAAAGATGTTTTTGATTCCCAAGATCACACTAAGTGCAAGGGAAGAGCGTACACACCCTAAATCACACTCAAATCCACCAAACAATGCAAGCACAAGTTTGTTTTAAACCCAAATCCAAATGTGATTATGAAGACACAAGTTCATTTTAAGCTCGATTTCCAAGTGTGATTGCAAACAATAGTTCATTTTAAGTCCAAATTGAAGTGTGAGTGCAAACAAGTTTTTGATGAAATGAAGAGACAAGAGTTGGATTGAGTGCACCTAGAATGTTTAGCTTTAGATTTGATGTTGATATTGATGTTGTGCAGCACCTTATGTTCACCTAGAATCGACCAAAACAAAAAAAAAAATACAAAGAAACTTGCAAACCAATGTGTTATGTGAAAAATAGCAATTTGCTGAAATTTTGATTTAGATGAGCAGTGAAAAAAAAATGACATGAGCATAATCTACATGAAATTCTGTTGTTTCAATTTTTTTTGCAAAAATTAGATAAAATTTACTCAATTTATGATCGTTTGAAGTTCATAAAGAAGGTTGAATTTGACTGAAAATACCTGATGAATTTGATACAATTACCTGATAAAACCTTCGCCATAGTGAAGCTAGGTGAACCAACTCTCCAACGGTGCTGGTTTCATGAAAATTTGACCTGTTATGCAAAAGTTATAGCGAAAAGACAAATCTACCCTTCTAGAGCTTTGAGACCAAAAGGACAAGTCTCGCAGTTAAGGTCTAACCGCTAGTGGTTAGCAGATCATGGTCACATGCGCAGTAAGAAAAGGTCGGTGGTTACAATGGCGGTCAAGGTTTAGCAGTGCCCTTGGTCTCCCTTATGACCAAGGGCTAAGTGATTTAAAAATTTAAAATAAAAAGAAAAATAAATAAAAATAAAAGGGGCGAAGGGGCTAAACACCCACTCCACAGTCACAAAGGTGATTGAACACTGAAAGGGAAGAGGGCTAAAAGCCTGACTGCTCAAACAAATCGGCCAAGGCGGCGATAAGTCCTAGATGGTGGTGACAAAGCTACCATATCTAGTGGTGACGAGGTTTATAGGAGCAATAGACCGATGGCAACTGTGGATATAAGTGGGGACCAGGGTTAGGGAAAGTAGTGATGGTGAGGATCAGGTGGAGGCAATAGATCTGAGAGGAGGTGGAGCGAGGTGTAGAGGTCGACTGGGGCATCAACCAAAGTGTCAATGATATGTTCTATGGGTGGAAACTAGGTGAAATAAGGATGGTTGATGGAATTATGAGCAGGGAGTATTGTGGATACTGATGGGAGATTTGAGAGATGATAGAGATTAGAGGATAAACAACTGTCGATTAAGATTAGAGGAAAGTTACACAGTCAACATGCAATAAACCAAACACAGAACCTGCAAACCATCAAAAAATATATGCTAAACCTGCAAGTGATTGAAAGAGCCCCTGCGTAGGTCGTATGGGTCTGTACGGTACGACCCTGTGACAAGGGCAAAAACTAAAAAAAATTCAAAAAAAATTCGGCAGCAAAATATGAAGTGTTATATGTCGATTTTCGCCTGTGAGGCCTCAAAAATGCAACAATGAGGTCAGATCTGGGCTAGGAGATCACCTGCAAAAGTTGATTTCCCAAACTTGACAAAAAAGATGTTAGATTTGCAAATTTAAACACACAAACCTATAAAAAGCGAGGGTTAGAGCCGCGGGCGTGCCAAAAATGTGAATGAAAAATGGTGAAAAGGTAAATATGAAGATAATGACAACAAACCCAATACCTTTACCTTCAAGCCAAGTCCTCAACACAATATAGAATAGAGTAGATGCACCTTAATCTACTAGCTATGTTCTAGATGATGAATGACAGATAATGAGATGTTGATTGCTCATGATTTCTACATCATAACGATAGATAGAAGATAATGGAGATGGAGATCTAGAATGATTTTGACAACATGATGTTTCTTCAAGATGGATCCCCCAAATGGCTTGGTTGAGGCTTGATTTATAGGAGAGGAGGGATAAGGATTGATGGCTAGGATTGAAAGGTCAATTGTGTGATATGGACGGTTAAGCTTAAAAGATGATTTAATTTTGGATCCCTTCATTAAAAAAGGTAGTGATATCATTAGTGTTCGGATAAGAATAGAGGTGACTTAATTTAAATAATAAAATTATTTAATAAGTTGGTTGTGACAGAGCATTAAATGAAAGTTGTAGTATGGTTGTAGTATGACATATAATTCAAATAAAAAATTACTTAAATTATGAGAGAGGGACATGTGTTGGAATGAGGATAAAGGTGAGGATTAATTCAAATATTTTATTTAAATTAGTTGGATAATGGAGGAATTAATTAAATAAATTATATATAATTTATTTAATTAATTGGCTAATGGGATAAATGGGATTAAAATGAGATTAGGATGGGAATTAGTTAAATAAATATGATTTATTTAACTAATTAGGTGATGAAAGGAGTATGTGAGGGTCCTAGGACAAAATGTCATAAAATGTCTCAAGTAATGTATCGACAAGGTGATGCTATAAGACATGGACAATTTTAGGTGTCTACAACAATGTCTTGAAATCAATCTTAAACCACCAACATCATGGGGAAAACAACATAATTCCTAGGAAATATGATGGAATCCTTGATGCCCATCACTGGAATCCTAGAGAAAATCTCTAAGTAGATTCTTGACTTTTAAATATGGGCTTCAAAGACACCTAACAAGAGGAGTAATATACATGAGTGGCAACCATGACTTTAGAGAAAATTTAGAATTTACCAGCTAAAAAAATAGTTTAGTCATACAATAGCTTAATTTTTTCTAAATCTTGGGAATAATAGCTTGCTAGAGGGTAGCAGGAGAAACTTGAAAAGTAAAGGGAATGCCCAAAAAATAAAAGAACTCCCCATGATCAGTCCATAATTTTCTAATTAGCTAGGTTTAGGAAGAAATGACTACCTATAACACTGGGTCTTTTCCCATTGGATGCTTGAACTAGAGGACACATTTGACATTTCATTCTACACACAATGAAAAATATGATTTTTCAATTATTTTTCTCAAAATTATGGGGCACCAAACTCAATTTCTTAGTTTTCAGGATATGTCCACTTTGAAAATTAGTAAAAAAAAATATGTTCATTACAAAATTAGAAAAAAATACCTATACTAATACATGATCTTAGCTAAATTTCCACTAAATGGATTTATAAAATAATTGCCTGAACTCAAAATAAGAGGGGAGGATATGCAACATTACATTATATTTTTTGGTAAAAACGTGATTGGACTTTGTGTGCTCTCTAAATTTGGCCCTCTTAATCTCCACTATTTAAAAAAAAAACAATAGTTTAGAAACCACATTTTGAGCACTAGTATTCTTGTTCTTATCACATCATCAAATTTTGAGCATAAGTATGTCAAATTACTCATTGAAGTTTAGTTTTTCTTGAGTTTAGGAAAAAAAAGTAGCCACTTTTAATGCTCTTTTGGACCCTTATTTCCATTCACATACAAGTATGGTTCATTTATTGATTTTTAAGATAGTGTATGGATGGGTTTTAGAGTTTCCATGTGGTTCCATCACATTGGATGGAGGGGAGTGACATGGCACTCCTTGTTATACCTCTTTCCTTGGTTTGGAAAGAGGTTAGCTCATTTGGTTTTGAATTTTTATGTTGGGAATTTTGGAGAGCTTGAGATTATTGGGAAAGGCTTGGGCACTTGGAAAAATAAAAGAGATCTTTCATTAGCTCAAGCAATCTCAGAGTTGAGAGGTAGGGTCTCATGTCATCTTTTAATTATTTTTTAATTTGTTGCATATCTTCAAAGTGGAAACAAATCTATTCTTTTTTAGTTGTATTTTGAATGATGATTTGTAAATATAGTATTTGGAATTTTATGCTTGTGTAAAGATAGCCTTAGAGTTTTAGGATTTTTGAAAATAAAATAGTGTGGTAGAGTTGTTATCAAGAAGTGCTTTTGTGTACATGTGTGTGTATATTCTTTGAGAAGTTCCTTTTGTGGATGAGAGTGCATTATGTTCTATTTGGATATTGATACCCATGGTTTCAAGCTCTCCTAAGGTTGTACTTCTCCCATTTCCCCCTCAAGGAGAATCAGGTGTTTAGCTCATAGTTCTCACTTTAATCCATTGTGTATTTGTTTATGAATTCATGTGTAGCACGACCAAGTGTTGTGATTTGGGTATTTGTTTTTGGGACAAGTAGTCCTTGGGCAATCATTCTAGCTAGGGGTTTGGTGTTTGAGACAATTGTATGATTGCGAGATGTCTATCTTCTATTGGCCATGAGTGTCTTGTTGGAGCTTGAAGATCATTAGATTTTTGTTAGGAAAGATGTCTCAACCTTGCACTTAATGTTAAGATTACAAACATGTCGATTTTCAGGTTAAAAAATAGTGGAGTGTTCATAATTATTCCTTTTATCTCTTAAGTTTTTTTTGTGTTTCAAAGATTCTTTGTAAAAGAAATAAAGAAAGGGATAAGAGTAGGAAGTAGGGTTAGTTCCCAAGTGCTTATAAGTTAATCTTTATGTCACTTTATGTAAAGTGTGACCCCCCCCCCCCCCCCTCTCTCTCTCCCCCTACTCTTCTCCCTCTCCTGCCCTCCCTCCCTTTTGCTAGTGCATTTAATGAAAGGAAAAAAATTATGTTGAAGTTTTTAAAATCAAAGGAAATAAAATATTCCTTCTTATTGAATTTATGTTGAATTTTAATTAGAATGAACTTTCTACATACATAATATAACTACCTTTATGCTAGTGCCTCCTCTGCCTTATTCATGTAATGGAAGATTAATTTAGGCAACAAATTCATCATCTTTGGGTCTAGTTAGCATATATATTAAGGAAATATATTAAAAACATGTTTAATTAGATGTCTTAACCATGTTCTGTTTAGTTAGAGTTTTGAGGGTGATGTCCATGTAGAACCCTTTGCAGAGTAGGATAACCTTGAGGGTGTCATGCTTTTTTGGTGCCAAAATTAGTAGTGCCCTTTTCTTTTTTTACACTTCCCCTCTACAACATAAGATAGGTTGCATGGGGATGTGTGCCACCTATCCTTTTCTCATTCATTTACTTCTTCTCCATCCTATATTCCTACTAATACATATCTTCTACACATTGTCAATATTAAATGGTGTTATGTGTAGTGACAACACCTATTATATATGTGTTGCGTTACTATTATATAATATATTCATTTCAATATTAAATTACATTGTGCATAGCAACAATATCTAATATACATATATTACATTACTATTATGTAATGCATTCAATTTTAAACAAAATATTAATTATATTTTATCAAGTTTTATCCACAATTAATATATAAACATTACAAAAATATTTTTTAAAGATTTTTATTTTTTAACTATCCCATTTGTACTTTTGAAATGGTTGTGATATGATCTTACAATTATGGTCCCTTTCACTTAAAAAAAGTCTTTCACCTTTTAGATTGGGGAGTTTACATCTTTACATCAACACTATGATAAAGAGTGTGATGTTATAACATATAATAATAATAATAATATTGTTATACTACACATCGTGGATGCTTGTTTGAAGAGGAATAGTAAAACAAGTGGACTTAATGCAAGCCACCCATCCCCACAAGATCAATCTTGGTTTGTGAGCTATCTTTCTCCTAACCAACCTACCTTGAAAAGGAGATGACCACAAAAGTTAAAAGGATCCACACCTTTCTAGGCTTTTATCTCAAACCAAGAAACAAAAGTAAAAGTCTTATAATTGTTGATGGCCTTTGCTTTTTTGGTTCACCACACCAACCATTCTAAACCAACCAAACACATTTTTTTGGACATAAGAAGAGAAAAGGTTTGTGTAGCAGCAACGCAAGGCATGACCTAATGCCAACTTAAACTCCATACTAATGGTCCCCGCTTTTATCTTGCTTAGGAGTTGATATGTCTTGTCAAGAAGAAGTCTCATTCATCTTAGTTGGGTGTTTTAGAGCTTATGCTTAGTGTGCATAATTTTATGTACGTTTGGCTAATCTTTGTAGCGTCTATAACACGCATTACAATGGAACAAAAAAACATGATTTCCTTCTTTTGTCTATATATGCCACTAGAAATATGTTTTACGTAGAATCTAATTGCAAAATATTTTATAGAGTGATAGGGCCAGCAATCTTATCTCTCACCCACCACTTTATCTTTATTTATAATTGTGTATATCTTTTTTTTTTTTTTGGCTGTATTTTATATACAATATAGTATAGTGTATAATATATTGTTTATATATACAACAATATATTTATGTGTACATACACATATATATGTATATATTTGCAGATACATAGATATATGTATGTATATACATAAACATATATTTGTCTAAGTATAAATATATCTATCAATCTATTCGTTATATATTTATATAAACATACAAAAAAACACATATAGTGTGCTATGTATATATATAAAAACAACACAATATATATTATATATAACATAGAATCTCTCTCTCTCTCTCTCTCTCTCTCTCTCTCTCTCTCTCTGCATGCATGCATACACATACGCATACATTTGTAGACCCACACACACAAATGTGTATATGTACATATGCATAGACATAGACATTTATGAATTGGATAGTTACAGAGACAAGATAAAAATAAATAAAACATAAAAAGAAAAGTGGTCATTGGCACATAACTTTTGTGGCCTATCACTGTATAAAAAAAATTATGGAGGTAAAAGGGAGTATAAATTATATATTTGTTTAAGCAACTATATTAAATGCTATATATATTCTCCTTTCCCTTATGTTCATATTTTTTGATAACCTCATGTATAATCTCACTATATCATGTGCTATGATCATCAAAATTATAATACTAATCATCACTAACATTAGAAGCATCCTCGCCTTTCAATTTCATAAGTTTGGCCTTAACTTGTATCATCCTTTTGTCTATAAGATCTTGAATTTTATGTTTCCATGTAATGAATCTATCGATAGAGTGTACATATATGATATGATAAGAACAAAAAACTTAAACCTTGTGTGGTGTAACTCTAAATATACCAATTGACTTAACAAGAACTAAAGTGATAAGTTTGTTTTTCCAATAGTTGTTTCAATATAAAATGTGGAAACTCTTACAATCTAGTGAACTCACTATTCTCTTTGGTTTCATGTGTACATGATGATTCTCACTTTGATTAGTGTTGATGGTGGTTTTAGCACACAACAACACAGGTGAAATGTAGGTTATCTCACCTCTCTTGAAAGGAATCCTATCCTAGATAAGACTACCCCAAGGTTTATACAACTAGGTCTTAGCTTGCAGGAATAACTTCAGTGGAATGTTTCAGCTGTACCAACAAGGGGACTTACATGCATAGGATAGGGTTTGCTGAACTATGACAACAAAGTGTGCAAAACTCTATGATATCTTCAACATATTTGTAAATGTGATTGCTACTTATAACCTAAATCTAACAATTGTTTATACAAAAAGTGCAAAAGGATTAAAGGGTTGAGATAATTTGCTAAATCTTAAGTGACAATCACAATGAAAAGAGATGTTGTAGATAGACAAATGCTTTCAATGGAACCACCTCCTACTTTACAAGGTTGCAGAAACCACAATGCTATAAGAGATGATGCAATCTTCAATGGAAACTAATGATTTTCAAATTACATTCATTCATTAAACACCCAAACTATGGCTAACTGAAGGTTCAGGCTAACTATGCACATCAACTTATAATCAGCAAGGCACTAATAGTATGAACTAGAGCATTCATCAGATATCTTTAGCATTCATCTAACATTGCAAAGCACATTTAACTAATTCCATATTGATGTGAACCATGAAAAGCAAAAGAGATAACACAATAGACAAATTTCCAACAAACCTGCAAAATCTATTTGTATTGATCACTTCGGCAGAGTCTCAACAATTCACCATCAAAAGCCTGTTACAATGAGAGAAAGGGTGGCCTTTTTATAGAAAAAGCACCATACCAAGTTTTCATGGATGGTGGAGATTAACTCAACACCAAGGGTCCATATTTACTATAGCATTTAATGAAAGACAATAGTTTGTTACATTTTTGGATTTAACTTTGTCTTGATAGAAAAAGACAAAATACAGCCTCCAAATACATTGAATCTAGACAAAATGGATACCCATTTGGTTGAATGAAGTCACATGACACTTGAAAATATGAGTTGATGTGGATTGACATGATTTCTTATGCTGGCTGGATCATTCTACCACTCAACATTTTTGAGTTATCTAAAACTCTTTCCAATGAGTTGAATAGTTGAGAAGAGTATGTGGCACATTTTTTATGAAGACATATCCAACTGGATGCTTGCTAGACTGACATTGCATGACTGGATGACTGAGACAGTTGTGAACAAGTCTTGGACATTGGACTGGATCTGCAGGAACAATAGTGATGTAGACTTGATCTCATGTATCTTCTAGCTCCTGTGACTCATCTCCATCATATTTGACATCATAATGACTTACATTTGTAGGTGCAGTAGTAATTTGGTTGACAAGATGATGATTCTGCATGTTTGGGTCAGCACTGTATCTCTGGGTTTCCATCCTTCAAAGATAGCTCCAACAAGCTCCTTTGTCCACTCAGACCTGCAATTCATAATGTCAAGCATCAATTTCATTATAACAAATCATTTTCCATCAAAATACATCAAAATATATCCATTTGCAACCATGGATCCATCAGGAACAACTCATTGTCAATGTTACTTCCTTATGACAACTTCACAAATCCAGTGGTTTTCACATGATTTTCTGAGTTTTTCATCATTTTCAAGTACCCATTTGGCATATATAATGATTTGGGATGTTTTTGTGGCCATTTGGAGACATTTATTTCATGTTTTTAGCCCCTTTTTTGCAAAAGCAAGATTTTTGGGGGTCACTGGGTATTCATGTGCAGTGACATTAATTGATGCAAAAGATGCCCAAAATCCATATTAACTTGATAAAAATGTTGATCATGATGTAGTAGATTGATACGCAATTCAAATTCATCATTTAACCTAGTTTGCACCTTCAAAAAATGAGTTTTTCAAGCCAAATTAGCAAAAAGTGGGGTTTTTGGCTCCCACTAGATATATCCAGTGGAGGTCATTTTTAGCACTAAGTTCACAAATGCATCTAGTGGGGATTTCATGTGTCACTGGATTGGTGGATATTTCATTATCAACTGGATATATCACGTGAGGCTCTATTTCAGCGCAGACCCTTCTTTTGACACCCTTGGCGGGGATTTCATTTGTCACATGATCGGCAGGGATTATGGTGTTCATAGGATATATCATGTGTAGTCACTTTTTAGCGCTAACCATCTCAAGTGCTTCCGAAGGGGATTTTTCTCTTCATGTGATCAGCGGGGATTTTCTCATCTACTGGATATGTCTAGTCGGGGCATGTTTTAGTGCAAATCCAGTGCTCCTAATTTTTAGCACTGAACTCTTAATAGCCAAAACAAACATTCTTAGTGGAGGATTTCAACATGATAGGATCAGCGAAGATTTTTGGGTGCTAGGGATATATCCGATGAGCACGTTTTTTAGTGCATATCATGTGATCATGTTTTTTCCTACAATGTTTGGTAGGAGTGGTTTTTCTCACAAACTGCAGTAAGGATCAAAACTCCCGCCAGATATGAAAGTGTCTTGGGTGATAGTGTATTTAAAAATATATTTAATATCTATTTCCTATACTTTAAATATTTTGAAATATATTGTCAGGATGTTTGAGATAGGTCCCAAATCCATGGGATTTAACATGCAGATTCTAGATTTTTGAGGATCCACTAGATTTCAGACTTAGTCAGTTTTCAAGACATGAAACTTAAGCAATTTCAGCGTATCAAGACTATGCATTAGGATGAAAGTATATGGACACTTTAGTGAAATGTTGTGAATTTTGACATGATTTTCCAACTCTAAAGCATAACAACTAGGAATTCCAACATGACACCTACTGCAGAAGCAGTTCCAAGGACTATATCCAATGACATAGGATTTTAGAGTAAAATGCAATAACATCCACTTTTAGCACAAAATGCAACAAATGGCTATTTCTAAAGTACAAACGCAATCAAGACTCCTCCAAATCAATCATGAAAGGCATCAATAAACTCCAAACATACCAAATGCATAAATTTAGAACAAATCCTACATTCTAAGCACCATTTCACTCTCTCATTGCCATAAGGAAGAAAGGTTGAGACTCCAAGCCAAAGACAAAAGAGGGGGTCTCCATTTTGCAAAATGGGGCGTGTGTGCAAGGCACAACAATTAGTAGAAGGTGGATCTCGATTGTCCCCTATTCAAAATGTGGCATTAATGTTAACACTTTGGAATGAGGAGAAATACTAGAAACATAGTGATATAAAAGATCATTTTTAATAAAGAGTAGTCACATTTGCATACACTTTCCTTTTCACTAAAAATAAGGATAAGACTTGCAAAGCACTTGTTCTTTGATGAGTGGAAGTAAACCATCAATAAATAAACTAAAATGCTTATCATTTGGTAATGTGAAACTCATATTTGTAATCAAAGTTTCAAATCTCAATACATAATACTTAATTTGTTCATGTTCTTATTTTTATTGTATTGTTTAAGAAGTTGTCTTAAGTTCAATATCGTTGTGAAAAAGGTTCCATAAAAGTGTTTACTAAAGCCATAAAGGAAGTGATAGAAGTATGTAATAATGAATAAAAGCATACAAATGTATAACAACTCATCTCATTCAAAAAAATCTAGCAAGCAACTTATTCTCTTGAAAATAAGTGTAGCATGTAGTTATGAATGGCCTTAGATGAAGTAATGGGTCACCTCTACCATCACACTTTATAAAACAAGGTGCCACAATTCCATTTGGTGAATTATAAACAAATATGACATATGTCAAAGGATATGTAACATCTCACTAGTGTATTCCTTTTATTTTTTTGCTCAAAAACATCAATACAACTATCTATATGGTCCATTCTACTCGTAATGGGGATCAAATAATGTGAAAGGTCATCCTCAATATAACCAATATCTTGATGTGTATGTACATCACGTGTGATAGTGGAGGAGGGTTTAAGAGATCAATCAACTCAAGTATAAACTCAAGTTATATATTTGTTTAATAGAAGCTGTATTAAAAGGTACTCTACAAATGCTCAAAGATATATCATAAGATAACATGAGAGGATCAAAAGTAGACTCCCCATGGACAAAAAAAAGTTTTTAGGATGAACATGATAAGGTCATCACTTCAACAACCTTCTTTGACATAATTCTTCTAGAAGCCATAACTTTTGCATGTATAGACTAAAAAATCAATCACTTTTTTGAAATTAAACAACTTTTCAAGAGGAATCTAAATGTAAAATCATATTCAATTTTTTATTTCATCTACAGACTCATTATTTTTCCCTACAACATGTTGATGCATGTTTTGACACACCAACACATTGGAATGACAAATTTACCCCTACTTGAAGGGTGCTAAACTGTGACAACATTCTAGTAGCACATGTGTACCTTTGAATATGTTGAAACAACTATCTCACACATTCAATATATAGGCAAAGTGAGAGGGAAAAAACCATAAATGGTTAAACCAAAACAATGAATGCCAAAACCACAGTATCTTGCAAAAACCCCATACCCACCTTGGAGAGCATATTCTAAGAATAGTAAACATAATCAATGACTTACATGGACATCACATGAGCACAATCAATGTATTCTCAAGTAGCATATGTAATTGCAAAGGCCTCTTTGACTCATAACTCCCTAACAACTCACATCCTCAAGTGTAGCACTCAATTATGGAGAAGACAATTCATGTGGGTCCCATCTATTATGACAAGATTCTCCACTCTTCAATCCTAGTGCCTAGAATTTGGAAATAACATTTAGTGAGTTAAAAGTCAAATGCAACTACCATTATAGTGCTCCACCTCCCTTATGAATGCATATTACTAATATCAAGATTCTAGGAGAATCTTAAATACAAATAATTTCTCTAGTTACACCCTAGGCATCCAAGTACACCTTCCAAGAGTGTTGGAGACACATAAAATATACATAGGAGTTACAACGTTAATGACACCTTAATCCCTAACATTCTTCCACTTGACATTAAACATTACAAATCCAACTATAGGAAACATAAATGAATTAAGTACAGGATCCAAGGCCCATGACCTTCCTACACCAAGAGAACATCTCTATCCTCATTGGTTTCATGATGGAATCTACAACATTTTCTTGAGTGTCAACCTTCAACAACAAGACCTTACCATTCTCTACCATCTCCCACACAAAATGATACTAAACATCAACATTCTTAGTAAGAGCATGATACATGGGATTCCTAGCCAAACAAATAGCGCTCTGACTATCATAACCAATTCTAATAACCTTGCAATCAAAACCAATACCTACACAAATTCTCTATATCCATACCATCTCTTTAGAGACATATGTAGTAGCCATATACTTTGGATCATTGGTGGACAAAGAAACCATGGGTTGCCTTCTACTCATCCAACTCACTATATTGCTAAATAGAGAAAACACATAGCCACTAGTGGACCTTCGACTATCCAAGTCTCTTGCCCAATTTGCATCCACAAAGCCTTGTATGTCCAAAGAATTATCCATACCATCAGTACCATGTTCACACAAATATTAATTAGAAGTCCCCCATAAATATCTAAAATCCCTTTTAACATAAGTTTAATGCTCGTTACCATGGTTAGACATAAACCTACTCAAAACTCTCACTACTTGGGCAATATCTCACCTAGTGCAAATCATTGCATACATTAGAATACCAACAACACTAGCATAAGGTACATTAGACATATCCTCAAAATCATCATCTAATTTGGGACACGTATCTAAAGAAAGTTTAGTTTCAACAACAAATAGAATAATCACAAGTTTGCAATCATGTACATTGAAATGCTACAAAATGGTAGAAACATACTTACTCTGACTTAACCATGGATTTCTATGTACCCAATCCCTATTGATCTCCATACCAAGAATGTATTTTTTAGCACCAAAATCCTTCATACCAAATGTGCTACAAAACTAAGTTTTGAGCTCCTTAATCATCACGTTCTTACAAATAAAATTGTTATCCATATACAAGACAATAATTAGAATCTGATCATCAATAATTTTAATGTAAACTCAATGATCCACCTCACTCCTAACAAAAACCAAACTCAATGCAAAGGCATCAAACTTTTGGTACCACATCTTGGGTGATTGTTTCAGACCATACAATGACTATTTCAACCTGCAAACTAAATGTTCATTCCCCTTCATAATAAAACCATCAGGTTGTTGCATATAAATCTCCTCCTTAATATCCCCATGTAAGAAAGTAGTCCCAACATCCATTTTCTCAATCTCAAAATCACAAGTTGTAGCAATAAATAATAGGAATAGACTAATAGAAGTTAACTTAGCAACAAGAGATCAAATTTTACCAAAATCAACTCCCTCTCTCTGGGAGTATCCCTTGGCCACTAGTCTAACATTATACCAATCTAATCATCCATCTACTATTATTTTCTTCTTATACACCCATTTGCAACCAATGGGATTTCTTCCTTTAGGCAAACTCACGAGATCCCAAGTACTACAACTATCTAGGACCATCATCTGCTCCTACATGACCTACATCCAAGACTCAATATCCTTCAAAGAGGGAGCCTCCCTAAAATAT
The DNA here is from genome assembly GCA_027924645.1 of Cunninghamia lanceolata. Taxonomy (NCBI): domain Eukaryota; kingdom Viridiplantae; phylum Streptophyta; class Pinopsida; order Cupressales; family Cupressaceae; genus Cunninghamia; species Cunninghamia lanceolata. The sequence goes on along the minus strand of BSBN01000378.1, from coordinate 2,781,597 downwards.
CTAGGATCATCATCAAAACTTAGTAAAGAAAATACACAACAAATATCTAGTGGGCTATACATTATATCAAGTATTATTTGTTGTCTTGTGGATCTCCTTAAGATAGGAGTAAGGGGCTCTATATATTCTTCTATATGCACATCCTCATTTGAACCATCTTCTTCCATCCTCTAATCTATCAATCTATTCTTCCACATGTGCATCTTCCTACTTCTCAACCTTAGTCTCAAAATGTGTTATTTTTTGTCCTTTTTTCTTTGGTTGTTCATGATCTAAAAAATCTCTAAACTCCCTAAAAATCACATCTCTAGAATAAATCATTTTCTAGGTTAGTGGATACCATAGCTTATAACCTTTTACATTCTCACCATAATCTTAATATAAAGATTCATTTCTGAGATTTTGGATCTAATTTAGATCACTTTTTGTGAGATACATGAACATAATCCTCACAACCAAAGACCCTTAAATGTGAAAAAAAATGCTTCTTACCCATCAAAACTTCATAAGGTGTTTTGTCAACAATATACAAACAAGGAGATCTATTAATCAAGTAACAAGTAGTACTCATAGCCTCTACCCATAAGCACTAATCTATGTATCACTAAGCATTCTTTTGGATCTTTCCATTAAGGTTCAGTTCATAATTTATATAACCCCATTCTACTATGGTGTGTAGGGCATTGTCTTTTGCTAAAAAATACCTACATGCTTAAAGAACTCATTAAATTCCCTAGAACAATATCCACCACCATTGTCAAATCTCAACAACCTTATTTTATAATCTATTTTGTTTTCAACTAAGGACTTAAATTCCTTAAACTTACTAAAAACTTCAAATTTGGCACACATAAAACAAATCTAGGTGTATCTAGAGGCATCATCAATGAATCAAACATAATACTGATATTTCTAATAGAACCCACATCCACTAGACCAAACACCTCTGAATGAATTTAATATCTAATAACCTCTTAAGTTTATGACTTCTAGAAGGAAAAGATGAACCATTATTTTACCAAACACACAATGCTCACAAACACCAAAATGCTCATCAAAATAAGAAAAATTGTCAACCATATTTTTATTAATCAAGGTTCTATGACCTTTTTCTCCAATGTAACCCAAATGTTGGTGCCAAAACATATATGTATTTTTACATTTTCTAGATACATTGGTAGATTTACAAAATGTAGAGACATTTATCCTAAACAAAGTCCCAACACATGATCCTTTAGCTACCACCAAACTCCCTCTCACCAACCAACAATCTAATGGGTAGAGTTATCATGAAGTAAAACTTCTCCTCCATCATAGGCCTTGTATGATGAAAACCACTCCTTATGAGGATTCATATTGTGGGAACAAGTTGAATTGATGAGCCAAGCATCATCAGTAATTGTATTAGAAAAAATAAACAAAGCATCAATATCACCATCATCAAAAAAATTCTCTATGGAGGAATCAAAGGATTTCCTTTTGTGTATGTATTTTTCTTCACATGTCCTCTCTTCCCACAATTCCAACACTTCACTTTGCTCTTCCCTAGGATTTTTGATCAACCTCTTGATTTGGATATCTTTTGATTTCTTCCTATCCCCATTAGACCCACCTTGGTCCTTGGTCCTTCATCGAACATGCAGGGCATCCTTTGAGCCACCATTCATGGATTTTCTTGTCATCTCCTCTGAAATAAATGTAGTAATAAGACTATTCATTTTTATCTCTACACCACCATCACTAATGGAAACAATTAAATTTTCTTAAGAATGAGGTAAAGAGAAAAGTAATAAAATACATTTATCATCTTCTTCTTCCATCTTAACATCTATAGGAACTAGCTTACTCATAATTAATTTAAAATCATTCAAATAATCTACAACCAAATCACCATCATTTATTTACAAAAAATACAAACAACTTTTGAGATACAATTTATTGGTCAAACTTTTAGTTTGATAAATATCACCTATCTTCTTCTATAGCTTGTATGTAGAGGTCTCCTCAAAGACACTCAAGAGGATGCAATTCTCAAGACACAACTAAATGGTTCCTCATACCTTCTTGTCCAACTTTAACCAATCTTCATCAAACATTCCAGATGGCTTTGTATCTTTTTTTACATCTTTTCATTGATCTCTTTCTTCTAGGAGATCTTCCATCTTTAGCTTCCACAACTTGTATCCAGTGCCATTAAATTTCTCAATCTCTAAATGAGAGGTAGAGGTCTTGGTTTCTAATCTTTCATAAATCTACAAAACCACTCAAAGAAAAAATTCCCATTGTAGCCAAAAAACCTTCAAACACTCTCCAAAAAGGCATTCCCATTTTATAGAACCATTAGCTTTGATACCAAATGTTGATAAACAAGGTGAAACTACTACAATAAATCTTTCCCAGGAGTATGAAATATGAAATTTAACTAATTATTAGTGGATTACCCATTAATTATTAAGTGGAATCATAAATCAACAAATAAAATTGTAAACTACAAACTTGAAACACGTAACATGGAATTTCTGTGGAGAAACCCTTACAGGAAAAAAAATCCACCAAAGAAAGAGAAGTATGTATTAGTCCTCAATGAACATGGTACAAATTCAATACACTTCCATCAACTTTGACAACATTCTAGCAACACCTGGGTACCTTTGACTATGTTGAAACAACTATCTCACACCTTCAATATATAGGCAAAGAGAGGCAAAAAACCATAAATGCTTTGACCAAAACAATTAATACCAAAACTATGGTATCTTGTAAAAAACCCACACCACCTTGGAAAGCATCTTCTAAGAATGGTAAACATAATCAATGACTTTACATGCACATCACATGGGCACAATAATGTATCCTTGAATAGCATATGTAATTGCAAAGGCATCTTTGACTCATAAATACTTGACTACTCACATCCTCAAGTGTAGTTATCCATTATGGAGAAGACAACTCATGTGGGTCCCATCCATTATGACAAAGATTATTCACTCCTCAATGCTAGCTCCTAGAATTAGGAAATAACATTTAGTGAGTCCAAAGTCAAATGTAACAAACACCGTAGTGCTTCACCTCCCTGATGAATGCCTATGATAACTAATATCAAGATTCTAGGAGAATCTTAAATACAAATAATTTCTCCCGTTACACTCTAGGCGTTCATGTACACCTTCCAAGAGTGTTGGAGACATATTATATATATAGGATTTGCAAGGTTAATGACATCTTAATCCTAACATAAATTAATACCCATGAGTGTATTTCAATTTTTATATGTTGATTTTTTGTCTTATCATGATTTATTTCAGTCTCAATTTGAAACAAGTGGTGATTCAAAACATTATGCTAGAATTTGAGCTTTAAAATCAACATTTACAAACATGAAAGTTTGAACAAATTTGAAAGGACTTGCACCTTTAAACCTTTCTATAAGCACACGAAAGATTAGAACTATAGCTCATAAAAGTATTGACAAAATATTTTTTTTTGCACGCTCATATGGAAAGATTCATCACTTTGTAAATTCACAAAACCCTAAGACTAAAAATCAAAAAATGAAACTAAAATTACAACAATTAAACCTACTCTAATAGCAATACAAAAAATTATAAAAAGAAGGGTGAGAAGAAAATTTTTAGAAAGCCTAATCATATTATTCTTGAGCTTCATGTACATTATTCATTAAATAGAAAAAATTGTTTTAAAGCCACACCTAGCATGACCCAAAATAACACAACCAATACTCAAGATGGTGCAATCTTCAAGTAGAAAAATAAACTAGAAAAATATACCCACAACCACCTAACTACAATTCAAGTTAAATAAATGACTTCCATAGTCAAAGGTGCAGAATAAAATTCAATTCCAAACTTTACAAATATACTCAGGTTAACCACACAAAGCATCCCAACAAGACGTCATTGATGCGAAGTATGAAAGGAATTTGATAGTGGAAACACTTCCAACATAAACCTTAGAGGAGAGAAATGCAACAAAATATGATCAGATTGTTTTAAAGAAAAATATACATACAAAAGATATGCCATAATGACACTATATTTATCCTAGGAAAACCCTTTTGGGAAGAAACCCAACTCCCAAAACTCAAACCAATGTATTCACAATACCAGATCTAATTACAATACATCAATAGGCTCAAGTCTTCATTGGAGGAAAACCAACACAAGTTTAGAGAAATTTTGGAAGCATAATTGCCTACAAAATCATAACATCATCATCTCATACATCTCCAAACTATGCACAAATATATATAGAAAATACCCAAAACTAGAAACCACCAATGGTTTCTAAAACCATGAGAGAAAAATATGGGCTAAAAATGGTGTCAAATCTCCATGTAAATCCCAACAATTAAATCAAGGAGAGTTAACTAAAATATAAATTAAAAACTACCTCTTTCAACTAGAGCACTCTTCTTTTGGTCATATCTACCTTTTTGGTAACATGCACATTCAAATTAAAGGTTTTCCTTGATCTTCTACAAGTCCACACTTAACTCCCTCTTTTCATGCTCTTTCTAATCTGGCAACTCTTACACACCTTACAAGTTTTCCTAGTTGTATTTAGCAACTCCCATGACAACTAAGTGATAATTACAAAGTTTCAAATTAGAAACTATAAGTGACAACTAGTGTCACTCCATTTGAGATCACCCAAATATGTGGGAACTTACAATAAATAAATACAATTATATAATTAAATAATAACATTGGAAAAGCAAGATTGAGACGCCTTTTCCCAACATTCTCTGATGAAGGGGGTAAATCATAAAACCCACAACAACAGAAATTGAACACAGAAAATAGAACTTTCTTTTATTGATCTGGGCAACTCATTACATTACAGAAGCTCAATTACAATCAGAGGATGAATCCCCTACTGGCTACAACACATTACAGCTTTACCAACCTCAAGATTCTAGAAGCCTTCTGTAACCCCAAATCAACTAGGTTTTCTATTTTTCTCACCTATTCTTGACTCTACACTTTCCCCCTTAACTCTACTACCACCCAAGATTCCCAAAATAGCCATAAATAACACTTTTTGGTGGCCTCCAGCTAAATTTCAAAATTTACGACTCCCTCCAAAAGTAGGTAATCTTCCAGGAAGCATAACTTTTGATTTGGGTGTCTAATTGATGAACTGTTTTAAGTGCCAGAAAGCTCACGATGTGAACTATCATGCCGAAAATTCGTAAATGGATTTATATCAACTTTTTGGGACATTATGGGATGTTTTAGTGCCTCATATCTGATTTCAGAAATTTTCAGGGGCTTTTCAAAAAACAAAAACTTTAATCTTTCAGCTCACAAATGATCTTTGCCTGACTCCTTCGCCAAAGGTCTTATATTTCCATTATGTAAATTTTTGTAAGTTTTCACTTCATTCTGTGCCCAAATGCAAACTTTCCTAAAATGGTAGGTACACTTTCCAAAATAGGTAGGTCGCTATTTTTAGCAGTTTTAGAAAAACTGAAAGTCCTACATCATTATTCTGGATATTATGGAACCAGAAACACTAATTATGGAAAGAAATGAAAACAACTACAATGATTTTAAATTAACTTATTTTTGGGTGATGCAAGATTGCCCTTACACCACTGGATGCTCCTGCATCAGACACCCAGGGTAATTTGAGAAGTGACCTTGTCACATCTCAGGTGTTTGTGTGAGGAAAACCCAAATGGTCAACCTCTACCTTAGATAACCAAGAAGAATCTTCAACATGCCTTCCTTTCTATTTTACTAGATATTCTTCATATTGCTTGTTCCAAGTACTTCTTCCGACATGGCTATCCAAGATCTCTTCTATCTCCTCCATTGAAGTAGATGCCATAATACTCCACTACACTTCTATTGGTCCATCCTCTGTTCCACCTTCATGATATTATGATAAATCAACAATGTTGGAAATAGAGGAAATATTGATCCCACTCCGCAACTCTACCTCATATGCATTTCCTGAATCATGCTTCTTTAGGATTTTGCATGGTCCAAATTTCTTCATTTTCAACTTATTGTATGTTCCAATTGAGAACCTTTCTTTTCTCAAGTGAGCCATGACTTCATCTCCTACCTAGAACTCCTTATTCCTCCTCTTCTAATCTCCCTTAGACTCATACTGAATATTCATCTTATTAATATGCTTTCTCACCTCTTCATGCAAATTCTTCAGATGTTCTAGAAAGTCTTCAGCTTCGGCACTTGTCTTTTCTCCTTTGTCCAGCTTAGAAACATTTCTTGGGCTATTGCCATATACAACCTGGAATGGTGATTTACCAGTACTCCTATTGACAGAATTGTTGTAAGCAAATTCTGCCTGTGGTAAAATCAAATCCCATCCCTTGGGCTTATCTCCTACTAAGCATCATAGCAGGTTACCCAAACTCCCATTTACCACTTCTATCTATCCATCAGTCTATGGATGGTGTGTAGAACTAAACTTCAAATCTGTCTTCAACTTCTTCCACAATGTCCTCCAGAAATAACCAACAAACTTGGTATCTCGATCTAAAACTATGCTCTTTGGTAGACCATGTAATCTTACCACCCCCCTAAAAAATAACTCCGCAATATGAACATCATCATTAGTCTTCTTGCAAGGAATAAAATGTGAGATCTTTGAGAATCTGTCCACCACCACAAAAATGGAATCATGTCCTCTCTATGTCCTTGGTAAACTAAGAACAAAATCCATACTAATATCATCCCATGGCTTCTCTGGTATAGGTAATGGCTGATATAGCCCTGGATTCTGACTAGTTCCTTTTTCCATTTGACACACTCTGCAACTCTACACAAATTTCCTCACATCCTGTTGCAACTGTGGCCAATAATAATTTTCACCAACAATAGCAATGGTCTTATCTCGACCAAAGTGTCCAGCCAATCCCCCACTATGCTTCTCCTTAACCAGGTTCTCTCTCATGGAACTCCTTGGAATGCACAACTGGCTTCCTCTAAACAACATGCCATCTTGGATAATGAAATCCAACCATTTTGTCCTATCCAAAGTAACAGGTTCTAAACAAGATTTCTAGGCCTCTGCAAAATCTAGATCTTCAGGATACAAACTTTTGAGCTCATCGAACCCAACAACCTCTATCTTCATTTCTGTCAACAAATTTTGCCTTCTACTCAAGGCATCTGCAACTTTGTTGGACTTCCCACTCCTGTGCTTCAAAACAAAAGTATAGCTCTGCAAAAACTCAAACCATTTTAAATGCCTTTGGTTCAACTTGCCTTGACTATTAAGATACTACAAAGCCTGATGATCAGTATATAAAACAAACTCTTTTGGCAACAAATAATGTCTCCATTTCTTCAAAGCCTGAACTATTGCATAAAATTCTTGATCATAAATAGAATACTTTTTCTTGGCATCATTAAGCTTCTCACTAAAATAGGTAATGGGCTTACCTTCTTGGCTCAAACCAGCTCTTATACCATTACCACTAGCATCACAATCTACCTGAAATACCTTATTGAAATCTGGAAGTGCCAAAACAGGTTGTTTTATGACTTTCTGTTTCAATGTATCAAAGCTCTTGCCTGCTCCTTTACTCCCTCTAAACTCTTTTCTATCCCCTCTCATTGTCTTAGTTAGGGGTGCACAAATGCTACTAAAATTTCTAATAAACTTTCTATAAAAACTTGTCAAACCATGAAAAAATCTTACCTCTGTGGCACTCCTCGACATAGGCCATTCAATGATAGCCCTCACTTTTTCTGGGTCCATCTTAAGACCTTCCTCTGAGACAACAAATCCCAGGTATACCAACTCCCTCTTTGTAAAACTACATTTCTTCATATTAATCAGCAACTTCTCCCCCAACTTCTCCAAAATTCTTCTGATATGCATCATATGCTCCCAAGTCTTACTAAAAATCAAAATATCATCTAAATAAATAATAACAAAACTTCCTAAAAATTCTTTCAATACCTCATTCATGAGCCACATGAATGTGCTTGGTGCATTGGTTAGCCCAAATGGCATGACTAAGCACTCATACAAACCCTCCTTGGTCTTGAAGGTTGTCTTCCATTCATCTCCTTCTTTGATTCAGATCTGGTGATACCCACTCTTCAAATCAATCTTCGTGAAGTACTTGGCTCCACTCAAACAATCCATTATGTCATCCATTTTGGGCAATGGAAATCTATACTTGATCGTGATCTTATTGATGGCTCAAGAGTTTGTACACATTCTCCACTCTCCATCTTTCTTTGGTGCTAGTACTGCAGGTACCGCACATGGACTTAGGCTCTCTCTTATCAATCCCTTCCTCAACAACTCCTGAACTTATCTGTTCAACTCTTCACTCTCGGCTGGAGTCATTCTATGGGCTGCCTTATTTGGCAAACTGACTCCTGGTATCAAATCCATTTGATGGCTTATCTTCCTTATTGGTGGTTATCAGAGATAATGTCCCGAAATTCTTCCAACATATCTGAAACTTCTGCTGGTACATCTTCACATTTCTCTTGACTAATCTTAGGAATCAATGCAAAGCAATGATGCTCATGCTTCATACCCTCCAAAAATTTTGTACCATCTACCAAGCAAATTCTGGCAGTACTACATATCTTTTCTTCCACCTCCTTCAAAGGCTTTAACTTGTGATGAACTCCATCCTTTGTTAGGGAATATGTGTTTGCACAACCATCATAGACAACGCTCCTATCATACTGCCACAACCTCCCCAACAACATATGACATGCATCCATCAGTATGATATCACATAGCACCTCATCATGGTAGTCCCCAATCTTGAACTTCACTAAACACTGCTCATTGACCAAAGCTCTGTGGTCCTTCTGCAACCATGTAATCCGATATGGATGTGGATGCTTTCTTCTTGTCAACTTCAACTTGTCAATCATCTCCTCTGAAACAAAATTGTTAGTACTTCCACTGTCAATAATAATATCACAACACTTACCTTCACATTTGCACCTTGTGCGGAATAAACTCTTCCTCTGATTTGGTTCTTTCTCCTCATTCAACAAAGTTCTTTTGACAACTAGGGTTTGTCGCCTTTTAGCATCTTTAGAGCGCTCAAATTGTGTATCTTCATCGACATGTGCAACTCGTGCATTACCTTAAGGTCTTCTATTTGTCCTTCCTTAATGTTGTAGACACTCGTATGCTTGATGTCCTTCTTCTCCACATTGGAGACATGTTCCTCTGAAACCTCCTCTTCTAGGTCCTTGCCCGGTCTGCCTCTTCCTCTTCCTCTTTGCTCACCATTGTTCTATTCACAAGGGCGGTAGGTATTATCCCCTCTCTGCTTTCGACTAGTGCCAGCTTTTTCACTTTTCTTTGCATCTTCATTTTGGCCCCCATAGGGCCTTCCATAGTCCTTCTGCCTTGCCCTCTTCCCCTTTGCTTGCTGTCAAATCTTTTATTCAGCTTCTCTTCCACCTTTAGGGAAAACTGGTATACATCTTCTATGGTGGTCATTCTGACCAGGCTCAGCTTCTCTTGAATACTCAGCCTCAACCCATTAATGTAATGGGCTACCTTCTCCTTGTTGGGCTCTGTATGGCCTGTCCTAATAGTAATCTTATAAAACTCTTCTGTATACTCCTTGATAGACTTGTTACCTTGCTTTAGTCCTTGCAGCTTCTTCAACAACTCCATCTCATAGTCCACAAGAATGAACTGCTTCTTCAATTTCTCCACCATCTGATCCCATTTGGTGATCTTTCCTTTTCCTCTTCTATTCCTCTCTAATTGGACCTCCTTCCACCAAATACTGGCATGGCCCTTCAACTTTGTTTTTGCAAACTTGACCCGATCTGGGTCCACCACATCTTCATACTCAAAATACTCCTCCAAGTGATTGATCCAATCAATAAGTTGTTTTGGATTCAAATCTCCAGAATATGTAGAAACTTTGATCCTGGGCCTCTTTCCGATCTTTGAAATGGCCCTCAACAACCTAATTTCTGCAAGATCTCCTACAGCTTCTTGTTCTTCCTCAGATAGCTCTTCCTCAGCTTCATCTTCACTTTCTTCTCTTGTTCTTGGGTCGAACCCTCTTCGTGGCTCCTCTTGCAATGCTTCAATTTACCTTTGTAGGGCTCTAAAACCTTCTTCCATCAAAGCATTCCTCCCAATATGATTTCTTTATGGAGGCATCTTGATCTCTGCAGCAAACCCACAACCTCAGGTCCTGGTGCAAACTGCCTCATGGTCGGCGATCTATCTACACACTCAGGAACCCTTACTCTGATACCACTTGATCAAGGGGGTAAATCATAAAACCCACAACAATATAAATTGAACAAAGAAAATAGAACTTTCTTTTATTGATCTGGGCAACTCATTACATTACAGAAGCTTAATTACAATCAGAGGATGAATCCCCTACTGGCTGCAACACATTACAACTTTCCCAACCTCAAGACTCTAGAACCTTCAGCCTTATGTAACCCCAAATCAGCTAGGGTTTCTATTTTTCCCACCTATTCTTGACTCTACACTTGCCCCCTTAACTCTACTACCACCTAGGGTTCCCAAAATAGCCATAAATAGCACTTTTTGGCGGCCTCTAGCTAAATTTCAAAATTTACAACTCCCTCCAAAAGTAGGTCATCTTCCGGGAAGCATAACTTTTGATCCGAGTGTCCGATTGACGAACCATTTTAAGAGCCAAAAAGCTCGTGATGTGATCTATCACGCTGAAAATATGTAAATAGATTTCTATCAACTTTTTGGAATGTTATGGGATGTTTTAGTGCCTCATATCTCATTCTAAAAATTTTCAGGGGCTTTTTAGAAAACAAAAACTTTAATATCTTTCATCGCACAAATGACCTTTGCCTGATTCCTTCGCCAAAGGTCTTATATTTTTGTTATGTAACTTTCTGTAAGTTTGCTCTTCATTCCGTACGCAAATGCAAACTTTCCTAAAATGACAGGTACACTTTCCAAAATAGGCAGGTCGCTATTTTTAGCAGTTTTAGAAAAATTGAAAGTCCTACATCATTATTCTGGATATTATGGAACTAGAAACACTAATTATGGAAAGAAATGAAAACAACTACAATGATTTTGAATTAACTTATTTTTGGGTGATACAAGATTGCCCTTACACCATTGGATGCTCCTACATCATCCTCCCACTTGTCAAACACCTTACAAGATCATAAGGGAAACACTTGCACCGAAGTGCTAGGGGTTGAGAGGCCTATAGATTCACTACACCATATAAACTTATATGTTCTTACAAGCTTCATCAATACATCTATAACATTCACCAAAGTGTCAACCTTTTCATGAAACACCCTCATATTCTCCATCATGTCACAAAATAATGATACTATACATCTATGTGCTTCATCCATGCATGAAAAAATAGGTTATTTTCCAAGATGATGGCACTCAAACTGTCGCATGCAATCTAAACTACTCCTTGACTTAGCACTAGATCTAAACACAATCTCTGAAGCTAGATTGCCTCCTTATATGAATGAGTCACTACCATGTACTCTGCCTCTATAGTGGATAAATCAACTTGTCACTTACTCACCCAACTAATCACACCACTAAACAAGTTAAATACATAACCACTGGTAGATATTTTGTTATTCACATCTCATACCCAATTTGAGTCAACAAACCCTTAGACCTCCAAGTGTTGCAAGTACTCACTCTGGTAGAAAATAGAATACTTTGTAGTGACTTGTGAGTAGTTGTAGAGTCTCTTTATTACTACCTAGTTCTCTCTACTAGGATTTACCATATTATAACAGCTCAAGATTCACACTACTTGGGTGATGTGTCATCTGATGTAGACCATAGCATACATTAGACTACCAATTGCACTAGCGTAAGGAACATGAGATATATTCTCCATCTCTGTAGGTGAAGATAGACACTACTCAATTGATAACTTAGTCCCCATTGAAATAGGAACACTCACTGGTCTATAATCTACCATGCTAAAATGTTGTAACACAAATTCAACATACTTACTATGTCCCAAATAGAGCTTTCTATTAGCTCTATCTCTTCTAATTTTCATGCCTAAGATGAAATTAGTAGACCCTAAGTCATTTAGGTCAAATTGTAACAAAAGTTGATATTTCAAATCCCCAATCATCCCCTTACTATTACCAAATATCAGCATATCATCCACATACAAAGTGATAACAAGGAAATTATCACCATCATGTTTAAAGTATACACAATGATTTGATTTGGACCTTACAAATCCCAACCTCAAAACATACGAATAAAAATTTTTATACCACATTCTTGGAGATTGTTTGAGATTGTACAAAGAATTATTTAATCTACAAACTAATGACTCCTTGCATTTTGTCATGTAGTGCTTAGGTTGTGTCATGTGGATTTCTTCCTCCAAGTCATCTTGCAACAAATTTGTCTTCACATCCATCTACTCAATCTCAAGATCAAAAGCTACTACAACTAATGATAAGAAATAAATGGATGTCAGCTTGACAATTTGAGAACAAATCTCACTATAATCAATTCCTCTAGCCTAGGAATATCCCTTTGCAACCAATCTAACATTGTACTTTTCAACATTGTCATCTTAACTAAATTTATCCTTGAAGAACCATTTAAAGCCATCAATCTTCCTCCCCTTCAACAAATGAACCAATTCCCAAGTGTCATTCTTTTTCAAGTCAGCCATCTCATCATTTATGACCAACTTCCAAGACTTACAATCATTCATCTCCATTACCTTGTTCATAGTTTGAGTCTCATCGATGTTAGTAATCAAGGCAAAAATACATCTAATGTTAGGCGAGTTATACCTCTCTGGTTGGATCCTCTACTAAGTGGACCTCCTTAAAGGCTAAGGTGAAGGTTCTTCATCTTCTAAACTTGAAGAGCTCTCAATACTATCCTCCTCATAAAGTCCAACCTAAAACTTTGGCTCAAATTTAGGTGCAACTATCTCAATCTTCAGTTGTAATTGCACCATAGACATTTCTCTCCTATCTAGTTTCTCGATTATAGGAGAAGGATCGATCTCTCTAAAGATCATCAAATTATAACTATATAATTGCTTCCCAATAACAAGATCCCATAGATTGTACTCTTTCATATTGTCATTGCAGTTTATGAAGCTACACTTCACTACCTTATAATTTAGCTTCAATTGATTCTCCTTAGGAATATGAGCATATGCCTCATAACCCAAAAATTAAAGATGTTGAAGTGAGGGCCTTTTTCCCATCCAAACCTCTATAGGGGTTTTATCCATAAGTGTTGCTGTAGGAGACCTGTTAATTAGGTAACATGTCATGCTAATTAGTACTGTCATCCTCATCAAGTCCAACCTAAACTTTTGGTTCAACTTTAGGTACAACTATCTCAATATTTAGTTGTAATTGCACCATAGACATTGCTCTCCCATCTAGTTTCTCAACTATAGGAGAAGGTCCAATCTCTCTAAAGATCATCAAATTCTAACTATACAATGCCTTCCCAATTGTAGGATCCCACATCTTGTACCCTTTCACATTGTCATTGTAGCTAATGAAGCTACACTTCACTACCTTATAGTCCATATTCAACTGATTCTCCTTAGGAACATGATCATATGCCTCACAACCAAAAAATTGAAGACATTGAAGTGAGGGCCTTTTTCACATCTAAACCTCCATAGAGTTTTTATCCATATGTGTTGATGTAGGAGACCTGTTAATTAGGTAACATGTCATGCCTATAATTTCTATTCCAAACCAGCCCCATTGAGCATACTCCTAGCCCTCTCCATCAATGAGCCATTCATCCTTTCTAAAACTCCATTTCGTTGAGGGGTGTATGGAGTTGTCTTATGTCATGCAATACCATTCTCTTCATAGAATCTATCAAAATTAGTTGAACAATACTCTCATCCATTATCTATTCTCAACACCTTGATCTTTCTTCTAGTTAGGTTCTCCATAAGAGCCTTAAACTCTTTGAACTAACTAAAGACTTCATATTTATGCCTGAGAAAATAGACCCAAGTCCTCATATGTGGCCCATCCACTCATATCACAACATAGTCTTCTTAGCTAGTAACATGCTATATAAGGTGAGAACTTGTTTGGGAACCCATATCACATTTCCCTTTGCTGCAAGTCCCCTTGCAACAACTACTTTAGCTACAATTCCACTTGTAGCAATTCCATTGGTTGCAAATCCACTAGTAGCAACTACTTTGGATGTAAGTCCACTTGAAACAACTACTTTAGTTGTAGGTTCATTTATTGCAATTCTTGGTGCTACTAATCCCTTTGTTGTAAGTAATGATCCTATAGGTGTAGATATTGTAGGTACCAAAGTTGTAGGCTCAGATGCTGCAAGTCCCTTTGTTTCAGGTACTAATTAACTATTAAATTGAATGTAGGTGCTATCATCAAGGTGAAAAAGAGTTCCAAACCCCTTTTCCAACACCATAGCTCCATGAACCACCTTACACTTAGCACCACTAAAGACTACCTACACACCTACATCATTCATCTTGCTAATAGATAATAGAATTTGTGCCAATACTAGAATGTGTAGAACTCTTGAAATGACTAATCCTCCCATCAAAGAATATGATCTTGACTTGACCATGCCTAAAAATACTCAGATAAAGTTATCACCAAGATAAACCCTTCCATAATCAAACTTATCATAGTTAGAAAACCCCTCCTTATGGTGAGTCATGTGGAAAGAGGCACTAAATTCAATCATCCATGCATCTTCACATGGATGAGTGGCAAGGACTAAAACAAATGCATCGAATTCATCTTGAGAAGATCAAGAATCTAAATCATCATCTGACTCATTCTTTTCCTTCTCCTTGCAGTTCTTTTTTATATGGCCTTTCTTACCACATTTCCAACATATTACCTTGGATTTACCATGAGACTCAGATCTCCCTAAGACTTAGATCTGCCCTTGTCTTTTTTCTTGTATTCTTCTTGCCTTTTTCCTTTTACTATCCATGAGCAAGTAGTGCTTCCTTGTTTGATTTAGAATTATTTTACCTCATCTTCTCTAAGATAAGAGAAGCCACTATGTCATTAAGCACAAGCTTTGAAGTAGTACTTCTAATGGCCATCACTATATTATCCCGTGAGTCTAGCAAAGAACATAACATGAGCATGCATTGATCTTCTTCTTCCATATTTACACCAATAGACTATAACTAGCTCACAATGATGTTAAATGCATTTAGGTGCTCAAAAAATGAATCCCCATAACCCATTCTCAAACTATATAACTTCTTTTGTAGAAAAGTCTTGTTCATCAGGAATTTAGTACATTGTATAACTTTCCTAACTTTTCCTAGAGAGATTTGGCAGAGGGTTCTTCTACAATATTTAGGAGCATTGAATCTACCAAACAAAGTTGAATGAGGCTATTGGCTTTATAATCTAACACATCCTAGTATTCATCTTTAATGGTTGATGGTTTGATTCTAGAGAGTGCTAACCATATATCTCTATCTATCAGTAAATATTTCACTTTGAGCTTCCATAGCTCAAAGTTTGTACAATTAAATTGATCCATCTCAAACTGTGATGTACTTGCCATTTTCTATGAAAATAAATATCTTCTATGGACAGCTCCCACTCAAACCAAGATTAGTCCAAAAAATCTTTTTCCTACCACCTAGGAAATAGAGTTGATCAGACTCTAATACCAAATGAAAGTAATATGATAGTAGAAACACTTCCAACACTAACCTTAGAGGATAAAAATGCAATAAAATATGATCAAAAAGTTTTAAAGAAAAATATACACACAAAAGACATACCATATTGATATAGTGTTTATCCTAGGCAAACCATTTCAAGAAAAAACCTAGCCTCCAAAACATAAACCAATGTATTCAAAGTACCAAATCTAGTTACAATACATCAACAGGCTCAAGCCTTCACAAGAAAAAAACTTACACAAATCTCGAGAAATTTTGATAGCATAACCCCCTACAAAATCATACCATCATCATCTCATACATCTCAAAACTATGCACCAATATATATAGGTAAGACCCAAAATTGGAAACCACCAATAGTTTCTAAAACCATGAGAGAAAAACATGGGCTAAAAATGACACCCAAATCTCCATGCAAATCTCAATGCCTAAAGCAAGAAGAGTTAAATAAAAGATTAATTATGAACTTCCTCTTTCAACTAGAGCACTCCACTTATGGTCTTATCCACCTTTTAATAACATGCACATTCAAACTAAATATCTTTCTTAATCTTCTCCAAGTTTACGCTTAACCCCCCCTTTTCATTCTCTTTCTAATCTGGCAACTCTTACACACCTTACAATTTTTATTAGTTGCATATAGCAACTCCCATGACAACTAAGTGATAATTACAAATTTCCAAATTACAAACTATAAGTGACAACTAGTGCCACTCCAAGTGGGACCACCCAAATATCTGGATTTATAATAAATAAATATAATTAAATAAAAATAGTAGAAAAGAAAGGTTGAGGCACCTTTTTTCCAACAAAGTACATTTCAAATTCATCCAAAAATTCATGAATTAAGTGTACAAAATGTGAGATAACATGCTTGGCAATTTGAAAAACAAAGAGAAATAAGAAAAAAACACTAATAGAGGAACAAAATTGAATTGTATTACTTTTTAAAAAGGTTTCCAACCCTTCCAAATGAGTTTCAATTACATATTTGTAGGTTTTATGGGTTGAGGAATATGAAAACTTTTCCATCTCAAAACCACATGAGAAAAAATTATAAAAGAAGTTCAAAAGTCACTTGACTTGCACTTTAAATTTATAATTTTACATTACATCTCATAAAAAATTTGATATGCAAATGCATGTCAAATGACTTGTGCAACCTTCTAGCTATGCTTTGCATTCTTTTGGGACTTTTGATTCTTCTACAAATATGAATTAAAGTTGTCCAAAACTACTTGAACATGATCAGCGTATGGGCCATCTAAATAGACAAACTTCACATATACCATAATAAATATGTCTAGCTTATGATGCACTTGTTGATGCTCACCTATCTTTCTTTCAAAAATTTCATAGTAATTCCTTATTTCATGAGTCGACTCATGAATGCTACATCAAAACTCAACTCCTTAGTTGATTCCTTTTATAAAATATCCTCAAACTAATTCTTCAAAACATTTTCATGATTAAAATCATGTGTATCATCATATAACTAATAATTGATACTTTCTACAAAGTTTTGCATATCATCAAAGACGCCTTGGGCTATGGGTTAGATAGCTTTAAATTTTTCTTTACATCCTTTCAAAATATTCATCTTGTACCTATGTGCCTCTTTCCACTTTCTATGCAAATAGGGATCTCCTTCATCCAATATTCCTTCATCCAACAAAGTTTGAAATTTGACTTTGGCCAATTCCACAACTTGGGGATAATTATTAACTATGACTCCCAACTTGTCTATATATCCCTTCCTGTAACATTTTAATTATATCCATCTCCTATGTGATCTTGTCACTTATATCAACAATTTCTACCATGAATTTATTGCCAAAGGATACTAACTCCTCATTCCATTCTTTGGTAGCCCTAACTATGTTACCAAACTCTCCTACAATAGGAATATCTTTCTATGTGTCCTAGACAAATTGAGGAGCTAGAGTTGTAGCTAAAGAATAAATAGACCCAACCAAATATGTAATATAATAAGTGAGAAAGAAAATCTTATCCTTAAACTATTCCTTTATGGCCTTATCCTTATCCATATTTTGTATCATCAAATCAATGGAAGATTTTGCTAACTGATTTTACCACATCCATTAATTGTTTGCTGAGGGAGACTATGGTCTTCATGTAGTTAGATGGTTACATTTTTGCCTCTAGTTTTTCTATGAGAGGGGTGATAATTTTATCCTATCTCATTCCTTGTGCATTTGTTGTGATTGTAGATCTTGCCTTGGCCCTTTTGGGAGAAGGAGACTTGACAAATGGGGAGGCCAATTGTGAAAGATCATCCATCATAGGTTTAGTCACCCTCTTCCTTTATAAATGATTTGGTTAAACCATACTAAGGTTTCTTGTGACATTTATCCTCCTTATTGTGCCTTATCCTTTTGTTGCTACTCTTTTTTACCCTTATGGTAATTTTGGGGAGGAGTACTTGTGCTTTTGGAGGGAGATGGAGTAGGATATTTGGTGGGGGTTCTCTTGGGAGAAGGTATAGGTTATCTAGTTGGAGAGGGACTAAGAGTCCCCTTAGGAGAAGGTGAGGACATTAATTTCATGAACTCTTTAAGGAATTCATGGTGGAGGAATACTAGTAGTGGTAGGACCTTGTGGAAGAGAAGAGGGATGAGAAAGATGAGTCCTAGAAGACTTTGAAGATGTAGGATAAACTTCCTCTTGTGTCTCAATAATTTATTCTATAGAAGGAAATGAAGGAATATACTATATAGTTTACTTGGTTTGGGTGATGGGAGAAGAACTTGGAATAGAATAAGTTTCTAGGCTTTGAGAGGGACCTTCTCGTTTTTGAGCCATTCTTAAATATATAAACTTGATTTTTGGTTTCTTCTTCCTTTCTAGTTTTGATGTTTCCTCTTCAAGTTCTTATTCTTAATCCATAGTGTTTATTGCTTTGAGAGATGCCCCTAGTGCTATTTATTTTTCTTACTCTTGTCCTTGTTTCTCCTCTTCTTCCCTTTCCTCTCTCTTTGAGGATTCTCTTATTGTTAGATTGAGTTTCTTTTTATTCTCTTCCAATCATTTCTGACTCCTCTCAATTACTTTCTTTATTCTATCCTTAGTAGTATTGAACTATTTAGTATTCCAATCTATTTTGGGTATTGGTTTGTCAAAAACCATTTTCTTGTCATAGGAGGGATCAAGAACTTTTCCATAATCCTTCACTTCTCTAGGTACTATGGCAATCTGAAACATCTTCATTTTATAGGCATCAAGCCATGAGTAACTTATATTTCTAACTTCATATTCATTAGCACAGTTTTCCCATAAGTCGTCCATCCTTAGTTTATGCTTGTAGGAGGGCCCTTGAAATCCTTTTATGCATGAACTAGAGTTAAAAGATGCCTTTGATTCAAATGTGTGTAGGGTCACTTGAGCCATCTCTATTTTTGTAATTTTTTTATGGCTTGAACTATAAGGAAAGTATATCTATCAATAGAATAGGGAAATATATCCCTTTAACATGCTTTTTTGAACAAAATTCTATACCATTTCTAGTTGTCTACATAATTCCAATAATAATTTATCACTTACATGCTTTGGAAGTTTATATGGTCCTTCAAAAAGCCTCCAACTATGATGTATGTAAAAGTGGAGAATTGAATATACCAATTACCCTAATTCTTCACCACTCATGTAGCCTTGGAGGATTTCCTTTTCAGAAAGTCATTTTCCAACATCCCAATGGTGAAGAAAATAAATACATCATTTACCCTCCTAAATGAGTTTGCACTTTGTCAAAGTTCTAGATAAGGGTAGTATTGATACACTCTCTTTTTCTCAAATTTCTAGTTTTTAGCCCTACACATTGTTCTCTCTTAGCCAATGCAAAACAAGATACAAATTCATGTAGAACTTCTTAGATTCAATGATGTTTCTTAGTTTCTTATGCAAATTATCATTGATTAGACTAGCCCTTTCAATACATTCCTTTCCTCTGAGAATCTTAGCAATGATCTAAAACACGCAAGTCTAGAACTCCTTGGAATTTTCTTGTCTAGTTAGCCTATTCAACAAGGTGATGATATCATTCACCTCTTCATGAAAATTTCTCCTATGTAGTTTCTTCATAAGTTTAGTGGCATGTCATCCATTGATTCAACTAGTTCTTATTAATTGTGACTACACATTGGTCTACATTGAGGTCATAATAGGTTTTAGTAGAATCCATAGTAACATCTATGTACACCTCTCTAATGGGAAGATCCAACATCTCTTCTATATATTGGAACTAAATTTATAAAATTGCATGGCCCTACATATTGTGGATCTCCCTTATTTCTTTGTTATAGAACTTGGCACATGTCATGACCAATTCAATTGAATGAATGGAAAAGGGAAAATCATCTACCTAAATGAGACCACTCCCTACCAAGTTCTTGGTCATTATATTTGTACCATTGGCATCAACTATCCCTTTATGAAACTCTTCCATGATCACATGGCCAAGGTATATGTCTATTATGTTAGAGAGTTACATCACAATCTTTGATAGAGGAGTCACACCGTTGAACTCAAACTTCATCTTGTTAGGAAAAGACACATTATATACTAGTGTCCTACCAAATATGAGACAATATTAGGATTAAAATCTTAGTAATACACTACAAGTTTAGAAAATTAAAATTTTTGATATTTTCTAACACTGGTGAGGTTTTAGAGTTTTATTGCATAAATGCAAGTCCAAAAAGTTTGATTCCTAAAAAAATAGGTTTCAAGGCTAAATTGTAACATTTTTAGGATTTCAAGGTTTACATACACATTTTCATGTATGCAAATCAAGCCAAAAGTCTAGATTACATGCATTTCAGAGTTTTAGGGTCTATTTACATGATTGCAAGTGTGTAAATTAGGATAAAAATCAAGACCCTTATATATTTCAAGATTTTGGGATCCTGACACAAGTGCAAATTAGGTAAGAAAGTCTGATAATGAAAGAACTTTGGGGTTTTGGTGTTCAATTTCTACTTTGCATATTTGCATTTTTGGTCCAAGAGTCTGATATAAAAAGATTCAAGTGGTTTGCAAGATTACATAGATGCAATTTCTAATTGAAATTTTGAAAAGGTAATACTTTTCAGTCTTTGGGACCCTATTGCATGTTTGCAATTCTGCAATTTCACTAGACAATTCTAAATGGCAAGATTCTTTGGGGTTTCAAAGTTTGGTTACACATTTTTACATGTTTAAGTTTGATTTAAAACATTGATAATATGATAAGAGCTTTAGAGTTATGGGGTTGAATTGCAAGTTTCCAAACATGCATTTTAGGGAAAAATCCTAACAAGATATGGTCTTTAGGGTTTTGGGGTTGGATTGCAGGTTTGCATACTTGCATTTTAAGTTAGAAAACCTTAACACCAAATAGATTGAGGGGTTTGGGGTAAAGTTGCAACATGGTAAAAATGTTTGATTGATCAAGATTTTGGTAGCTAGATGGAATCTATTTTGTTAATAATAAATCTATGGTTCATGACCTAATTTAGGGCATGAATTACAACTTACACTTGATAAACTAGAGTTTCACCATAAAAGACAAAATTTTACAACATAAAAGTACACAACTAATCAACTATCACACTAAAATCATGTATTCTCAAAACCATAATTGTGAAAAGAAATGAAAACACAAAGGAAAAAATTAGAGAGAACCTAGAAAAAACAAAGTGAATAATAGCGCCAAATCATAAAAATGCCAAACACTTGAATTGAATCTAGAATATGAGAGAGGGCCCAATTGTTGAGCATGTTCCAATAGCTGTGATAGTATTTGTGTGTTTAAGGCCCAGTATTTTTAAAAGTTTAATACTAGTAGTTGTGACTCCTTTAAGGTTGTTAGTGTTGACTATAAGTACTTATAATTGAATGAAATGTACTCTTTAGATCTAAAAAGCAACCAATCATGCGATGCCACATCAGTGCACCACCAAAGCATGACTTAATGCACACCTATTGGTCCACCCTTTTTTTGGTAACTATTGGACACTTCAACAAAAAGCATGTTGATGTGGCATCATACTGTTGAAAACAAGATAGATAATGGAGAGGGGGGGTGAATTAGTTATCTTAAATATCTTAACTTTCTTTTCTTCTTTAATAATAGTACAACATCAAAACATAAGAGCTACATAATCATGAGAGCAAAAATAAAATCAACACACATAACACAAGGATTTTTATGTGAAAAACCCTGTTAAGGGAAAAACCATGGGGTGACTAACCCAAGATTGTATTCTCTGTTAAAAGAATAAGAAGTACAAAATAGCACTTGCCAATTAGGGCTCACTGCCCAAGCACACTGCTCACAAGAGGCACACTGCCTACAAGAGACTCACTGTCTACAAAGTTTATAGAAGGTAACCAAGTGTTTGAACTGATGAGAAGCATCTGCTAATGCCAAGGTTTAGTTTTGGTTAGGCTTAATATACTGATTTAATGCACTTCATTCTTCCTATGTTCTAGTGTTGTTGTTTTGTCACATACCAGACTTGTATTTCTGCTTCCACACTTCACTATAACATCACTCACACACCTTCATACTAAAATACATCTAGTATATATATCCGCATCAAGGATTTCAACATCTTTCTAGTCAGAAAACGGAATACTCAAGATATTTACAAAACATTGATCTGTCGGTTGAATCCATGCTTAATATGTGATGCATATCAAATACATAGACATAGAAGTCATCAATCATGTCTACCAACAATGTATGATCCCTCAAATAGCTTGACCACCATCAATTTCTCATCCGGATTAAAGTCTGATGCTTTGCTGGTCAGTTCTTCCTCAGTCTACTCTGCTTGTCAGAAACCCAACACTTAGATGCTCATATCTTTTCAATCATTCATCACCGGAGGCTCAATTTCTGGAATGTCGTAGTCATGATACTCCTCTTGACTTGTCCAAGTCCACAACTTGTTGAGTTACACCATCTGAGAGATCCGGACCTGATTGTCGTACCTTGCTGCATTCTCTGTTCTTGCTCATTGGACCAAAACACTCTTCAATCTATCTTTCGGAATAGACATACTATGTGCTGCGGATGTGTGGGATAGACTTTGTTGCCATCAATGACAACACTCATGAATCCACACAGTGTCTCTTGCCAACAGATACTTGATGATGTGGCCCTGAAACCTTAGTTATAAGCAAGAGTCTTGCCAAATAAGCTACTATAAAATTTTTGGAGTGATTCAAAATTGCCAAGTATTATTTTAAGAGGCATGAAGTTAGGGTGCAAAACTATTGGGTCCTCTCCCCTACCAATGGTCGAAAGTGATTAAATGTACTTGAAACATTAAAAATGCAAAAGGCCATGTGCAAGAATATAAAATGGGGAGATATAAAAGGTCGTGAAGTTTGAAATCCCATTCACACATGTGAGCCATTAATACCCATAAACCATCAGGGCTCTACATTTTTGTTGCATATTTGTACATATAAAAATTGGTTGGAGAAGTCTAGTGATATGGTGAACTAGGGTTGGGGGCCTAATTCATGTTTGCAACACTTACAATTTAATTGAGAAAGTCTAGAGATATAGAATTCTATGGTGCAAGGTTTAATTGCATGTTTGCATATATGTGCAAATTGGCCAACAAAGTCTAGTAATAGTAGGATTTTAGGGTTTGGGGGTCTATTTGCAAATTTCTAACTTGTAAGAGTGAAAGAAAAGTTTAAAACCACGATAAAGGCAAGTTTTGACTCCCAGACAAAAACAATTAATCAAACTAAAATTTAATGTTCCCCAACAAGTTCACATATACCAAGGTACTTCAAAAAGACCATTTTGACACACATCCAATTATTGTTAAACCCTAAATGAACATCTTTGACATTGAACTTGTTGGATTTTTTCCCAACTAGATGCCTCCCAGTTATCCCTACAAGGTAGCCATCATTGATCAATAGGATTTCTGGGCCAAAGGCCAATAGTATAGGAGATAGACTCTATAAATATCTCCTCTTCTTCTTTAGGCTCTACAAAACCTAGGGGGTATTCCCTATTCAACATCCATAAGATACACACATGAACTGACTGGGATGCTGACACAAAGCAAATAAATCCTCTCTTATGTAGACCAAAATTGTGAAATAAGTGCAAAGGGGCTAGCTTTGGGCCTATGCTTAGTTGTGAACCAAAGGATTTTGGTCCTAAAACTACTTCTAATATCCTAATGGTTTATATTTGAAGTTTGGATTTGTATTTTGTATTTAGATGCAAAACTAGGACCTTGGGTTGTAACCTCAATACAAGACTAGACTGGTGCCTATCTCGGGGCTCAGAGTCAATAGACATACACATGTGAATGATACCATAAACTTAGATCAATGACCGAGTTTCAAGGGATTTTTTAGTGTTTGCCTTATAGATACTTTCCAAAACTAAGTATTTAGTCATTCATACTTAATAATATCCCTGTTGCAGCATACCTTTCTCAATGCTTAATCTAGAACATTTAATTTGCTCCTTGAACAAAAGTAAGAAATTAGACACTCAACACAGAAAGCCCATGTTCCTGAATCTAAAATAACCCTTAATTACTCAGATTCAAAAGAAAATATGCCCACAACTTGGAGACAAATGACTGAATACATGCAATAATGCACTTCTCATATAAAACAACATGAAACTAGTAAATTTATGCATAAAACATTCAACAAGTGATTCATAAACTCACAAGACACCCAAAACAAAGCCACCAATGAAGTTGTATCTTATCATAGTACCAAAGTTTTTCTAGTTTTCAACAACCTAGAATTGAGTAACACAGTCTGCTTATAAAGCATGAACCTATACTCAGCAATTAATTGCATGGTATTCTCCAAGATTTCGCCAGATACAATACATTATCAGAATGGCATCGAAAACATTCAATGCAGCCACGAAGAGAAGAGGAAAGGACAGGCGGGTTCAGGCTGTGAGCCTCTGACTAAATATTTTCACCTTAAAAATGGCAATTGACATGTCCTCTCGACCCATGCCTCTGTAAACTTTGCCATTAATGCCAACTTTCCTGCTTTGGGACATAACAACTGTTCACATGCCTCTGAAGTCTCTTCCCGCTAAGATTACAGTCACAAATACGAAGAAATCCTTCCCTTTGAAAATTTGAATTAGGACCGTTGATTTCCTTCCTTCCCGCTGAGATCTGCGGCGCTGATTACGCTGATTTGTCCTTAGTCAATCAAATCGCACCACATAGGTGCTTCATTTCCCATTGCTGACCCTTTAAAATCTTTGTATATGCCGAATGTATAAACATTCAAATGCTCACTGTGTATTCAAACTTTTGCATATATGGTTGTATATGTGATTGTATATACATACAATCGCCAACATACAAGGCAAACCCCAAATTTCCTATAAAACAAGCTTGAAGGCACCATCGGGTCCAGCTTGTATCTTACCCTTTTGTATATTGTGTTGTATATTTCAAACATACAAACATTTTAACATACAAGCTGTGGACAACAAATTTTATAAAACATTTTGAAATTTGATTGAGTTCCGCCTTGTATCTCTCTCTTGTATCTCCATCTTGTACGTCACACATACAAAAGCAAATATACAAGTCACAGATTCTAACTCATTTATCAGCTAGATTGGAAAACCTTTGGAATCTGGCTTGTATCTTATCCAATGTATATTTCCTTTGTATATCGCATATACAAAAGCAATATACAACGCGTGGACTTCAAAATCCATCTAC
Organism: Cunninghamia lanceolata; assembly: GCA_027924645.1. Taxonomy (NCBI): domain Eukaryota; kingdom Viridiplantae; phylum Streptophyta; class Pinopsida; order Cupressales; family Cupressaceae; genus Cunninghamia; species Cunninghamia lanceolata. Next base: position 2,756,154 of record BSBN01000378.1, on the reverse strand, counting down.
TGCAACATACTATCCTTCCGCTTCTGGGGCTTTGTACATTTCTTCTTTGTATATTTGCTTTGTAGATCACATATACAAACGTGATATACAATGACGCAGGCCCACCATACTTGAGGAACTTTGACTTTATCTGTATCTTGCTTGCATATTTTCTTTGTATCTTTTGCTTGCACATTCGATTGTATATTTGGAATATACAATCCCAAACATACAATGGTGGATTTCAAAATATTTCACATATACTGTTAACTCTTTGGCCGCGTCCACCTTGTACATCTCCATTTGTATATGTGAACATACATTTGGTGGACCCCACCAAATGTATCTTCCCTTGTATAAGCATCGGGCTATCGGTGAGACCGTTGCATGAATCGCTAATAGGGAAGGTCCTGGTGATATGAGTGTTGTATGTCAACCTTGCACATTTGCCTTATACATTTGAACATATATACAATCCCCTTTGTATGTCTGTGGGTTCGAGATCTTGTATCCCTTCATAACTTGTTTCCCTTAAATGTTTCCTTTGTATGTGCAAACCTATAAGCAAATGCATATACAACTTGTGGAGCCCACCACTTGTATCCCACCTTGCATATATCCTTTGCATCGGCCTGTCGAGGAAACAATGAACTCAGCTGCCGATGAAACATGTCACGCCGACAGGCACTTTGTATGCTGCTCCTGCATGTTAAAACACATAGAACAATATACAAAGGATTTCACCGCTGCACAAAGGGCCTTTTGGACTTAGCATTTTTTCATTCGTTTATCCAGCGTGACGAGGGAAAGCAGTAATGCAATGTATAGGGGTTGGTCAACCAATGAACAATGAGGCACGAAAATGCAACTTAAGTGATTGATGACCTGCTATAGGAGGTCAACGCTAAATTAGAAGATACAAAGCAATAGAGCATGGGACTTGGAAATTTTTGTAAGCATTTTAATGAAAAAGGCTGTAGATGTTCTAACTTGAAACCCTAACCCTAGGTGGGCACCACCATTGGCTCCGACTAGGGATGTGCAGGCGTAAGGCTGCAGCAAGAACCAAACAACTCTAGGGCATACTAGGAAAAACACAAAACATAAAACACCACCAACTATACAAAGTGTACATACTATTTACACCTAATTTACAATGTGCACTCAGGACATTTATTCATGAGAAGTAAGGTTTTAGGAATTGACCGTGCACATGCAATTCCAATAGTTCACCATTTAGGGCCTAGAGAAAGTAGGAATCTTCTCCATGAGTATTGCTGATTTGATATGGGCCCATCCATAAGGGTTCAAATTTACCATGCTTACCCTTATCCTGACTCTTTGCATTCCAAACAAGGACTAAATCATTTATCTGAAACTTCCTTTTTGTGGCCCTTTTATCAAACAAATATTTTACCTTCTATTGTTTCTTGATATTTGTCTTCTGTGCTTCTCTTCTGGTTTCATCCAATGCAACCAACTGATTTATCCCTTCATTCATTGAGTCCTCAATCTCTTTATCATTCTCTTGTATGAACCTATAAATTGGCAAGAGATTGTTCACAGGTAACTTAGCTGGGGCACCATACACTAGCTCAAAAGGTGACCTTCCAATTGCTTTCTTCACTATTATTCGGTCAGCCCAAAGTGCTAACTTCAACTTTGAATCCCATCCCTTTTTGTTCTTGTCTACCATCCTTTTGATGATTTTCATGAGGCTTTTGTTACTTGATTATGCCTGACCATTCCCTTGTGGATGATATGGCGATGCATATGACAAACCAATCCCATAGTTGTTGCAAAAATCAACAAACTCACCAGATCTGAAGCACATGGCATTATCTGTGACCACTTTGACTGGCACTCCAAATCTGATAATAATGTGCTCTAAAATAAAATCCATCACCACCTTTCTTGTAGCTTTCTTAGATGTAATGGCTTCAATCCATTTAGTGAAATAGTCAGTAGCAACCAAAATCCAACTATGTCCTCCACTTGATTTTTTTGAAATTTCCCCTACAAAATCAATTCCCCATTGCTGAAATGGAGCCTCCACAGTTACAGTTCTAAGGGATAATGCACCTTCATACTTGATTTTTCCTAAGAACCTTTGATAGGGATCACATTTTCTTACCATCTTTCACCACAAGATTGGGTACGATGGTAAATACTTTACTTCATAGGATATAATGATAAAACTTTTTAACTACTTTTACCAAAGCAAATGCTTGTTTATCCATCATGAAATATCTTAACTTGGCATTGTGAAGCAAATATCTCATGAAGGCTTGTTTCCCCTAAATTGAAATTTTGGTCCATCTTGATTTTCTCCTTGCCCTTGTGTTGTGCTTCCAAAATCTTGGTCTTAACTCTTTTCCTTTATCGACAAATTCCTCCTTTCCCAAACTTAAGGTTTGAGGCTTTCTTTTCTAAAGTTCCTTGTCAACAATTCTAGGCTTTCCTGAACTTGAATCATCCTTTTATTTGTCAGAAAAATTCTCTATCAATGAACCTGTTAGGAAAATTCTCTATTGGTGAACCATATCGGTGAAACTCTACTTTTAACCTTAGTTCATGAGTTGTGTATTTCCCAATTGGTTGATTCTCTGATAACCTGACAGTAGTCCTTAGCCTTTGTCAAGGTCTCCTTTATCATCTTTCTCTATGTTTCATGAACTTAACCCCATTGTCTTATTGGTCTTGAGTTCTTGAGTCTTGATTTTTCCCCGATAAGCCGACAACTAGCTTTAGTTTATGTCAAAAGCTTCCTACTAATAAAAGAAGTGTCTTATGGTCAAATCCTTGCTCAAAGGATTCATGAAAAGGATGTTTTGTCAATCATTGTTTTTCTAAAGCCTCATGAAGTATATCAGTTTATAGCTTGGTTCACGAAATTCCAAATTCGTTGATAAAGCGATAAATACATTATATTAGGAATTTATGAAGTTTGTGAAATCGACCTTTTGTCGACTTAATGAAAGCAATGGTCAAAGGCTCAGTTCATTGATGAAAAGGGAAATTGCAAGATGAAATAGCACTAATCAAACATGCAAAGTAAATAATACAAAACACAAGAGAAATACTAGATTGTAGATTGCACCAAGGAGACCAAGACCAAGATTGTGAAGGGGGAAAAACAAAGAAAAAAACCCTATGTTATGCAAGCAACAAGAAGCCAGAAAAAGAGATTACATAGAGAGTAAGAAGCTTCTCAATGAGAGAAATGAGAAAAAAATGAAGAAGAATAGAGAAGATATTCGTGAAGAGCAATTGTAGAAAGAGAGGAGGAGACACCTCTTAAATAGAGGTGAAGAATGGAGTTATGCATAACTCCCATATGCCACCTTGCATAAGGTGTGTGCCATATGTTTCCTCTTAAGGAGGAATCTACTAAAATATAGATTATTCCTGTAGAAGGAATAAAAGAGGTGAATTATCTGACATGTGTGGGGATAATACACCAAGTAATAAATTACAAATAAAATATAATCTTCACTAAGTAAAGATTAATTTCTAACACCCCCCCCCCTTAAGCTTTACTTGGGGAGATTTACAATAAATGCATCAAAGAATGATTACAACAAGTTACATGAATGGCATAAAAGCCTTTACAATGAATAAGAATATAGAATTTGAGAAAGAAGCTTGAAGAAGAGTGAAGAATCTATTTTGAGATAGAGGCAAGTCTTCAAATAGTCTTGAGAATAATTGTATAGATGCCTTTGTAAACCAAAGTGCTTGTATAGATGCCTTTGAACAATCTAAATAGTAAGCTCCTGTAGAGCCAAGAGAAGTGGATTGATGGTTCTGGTGCTACCAAGGTAGATATTGAACCTTTTTCATCAAAGAAACCATAACCACAAATGGATTTCCCATCATTGGGATCATCTCCTAAATTTGAATTAGTATTTTCATAGAAAGAGATACAAATTGCATATTGCATAATAAAATTGTGGATCAAATGAATCCAAATTTAAGTCATAAAGCCAATAAGGTAAAAGTTAGCATAGCTAATTCAATATAGATAAAATAACCTTAAGTCTTGAGTAAGAGTGCTAGGAAAAGATGTAGCACAAATTATGGCTTATAGCCAAAATTATTAAATGCCAATATATAGGCATAGCAATAAAAGTTCTAGGTTGCTTCTCACTACATCATTTGTTGAATTGTAAAGGGAACTTATAAAAAGTTTAATAATAATGGACTTTGAAAATTAGTCCTAAAATCATAGTGCCATCATTTGAAGATTCACTATTACGGACTTTGAAAAACAGTCCTATAGATGGTTATAAAACCCATAATGCCTTCATAAAAAAATTTAATATCAAAGGACTTTAAAAATAGCCCTATAAAATGGTATAACAACCATATTGTCTTCATCAAATTTTAAGAACTTGATCCCCAACGATCAGTTCATAAAAAAAAATGTAAGTGCATACCATCAAAGTGGATGGAAATATTTTCCATGGGGCCCAAAAAACACTCAAATGAGACTTAATAGGGCTCCCTATGCATCATTACTGCAAATGCATCTTGTGCATAAAATATTTAAAGGATTTAGTGCTCTAATGAGATTTTAATTTCTCAAAAATTATAATAGATAAATGAGGCACCATAAAATATTAGATTCCCTTTATCAAAACAACATAATTGTAGTTGAGAATGAAACTATTAGGGTTAGTTGACAGAAGATATCAATTAAATGCAAATAAAGATTAAATAGAGGAATGAAAATACATCGAAATAATAACATCGAGAGATAAGTTTTAACATGGTTCACCCAAACTCAGGCTACATCCACCAACAGAGAGTCTAATATTATTATCTAGTAAATCAAACCGATTACAACCAGCAATCCTTGCAACTCAATACCGCTGCAAAATGCTACAATACATCAACAAAAAACCTAACCCTTAGCCATTTTTATCACGACTTTTGTTGGTTACAAAATAGAGTTTTTTTATGTCGGCCAATGAAAAATAACTCCCGACACCTTAATAAAATAATAAAAAACGGTGAGGTTTTAGGGGTGCTACCCCCAAGAGGGTGCTGCCCTTCAACCTTGCTCTGTATCACAACAAGGAGTGCGCCAGGGGCACTGCCCCTAGACCCCACAAAGGGCGCTACCCCTTGACCCCGTCTTGGGGGCACTACCCCCAAACCCCCACAAGGGGCACTGCCCGTTGACCCCATAGGAATTTGGGGGGAAACCGCACCAACAAAAATGGGGTAAATTTAACCTCCGAGTCTAATTAGGCTCCATATAACAATAATCTCCCACTTGAAGACTAATCGGACTCCACACCATATCATCTCCCACTTGGAGACTGATCATAACACATTGACCCTATAGCTCCCACTAGAAATAAGCACCCTAAACTCTGCTGTTTTGTTTTTGTTGTTTTCAGTCTTGAAAACCAACCGAAGCTAAAGAGGAGCTCAGCTTCTCCCTTGTCACTACCTTTGTAAACATATCTATTGGATTTTCATCTGTATGTATCTTTTCCAGCCGTAACTATCCATCATCCAACACCAACCAAATGAAGTAATACCTCAACTATATGTGTTTGGTCTTTGAATGCAAGGTAGAATTCTTTGCAAGATGTATGGCACTCTGGCTGTCCGTAAAAAAATAACTGTTAACGTATTGTTTGCCCAATTCTTCCATGAAAGATTGTAGCCATATCATCTCCTTGCTTGCTTCTGGTGCAGCTACATACTCTGCCTCTATGGTGGATAAAGAAACCACCTTTTGCAACCTAGAGATCCAACTCACCGCTGTCCCATCTACAGTAAAGACATAACTTGTAGTACTCCACCTGGTATCAATATCTCCTACCAAATCTGAGTCTACATAACCTGCTAAATCAGTATTAGATCCCCCAAAACATAAATGTTTATTGGATGTACCTCTCAAATATCTGAGAATCCATTTTACTGCATTCCAATGCTCCAATCCGAGATGACTCATATACCTGCTTACAATTCCTACAACATGTATAATATTCAGTCTCGTACATACCATGGCATACATTAAACCTCCTACAGCCGAAGCATATGGTACCTTGGATATTTTTTCTTCCTCCTCTTGTGTCTTTAGACACATATCCTTAGTCAATTTTAAATGACTGGGCAAAGGTGTGCTAACAACTTTTGCATTCTCCATATGGAATCTCTGTAACACCTTTTCAACATAATCAACCTGAGATAGAGTCAATTTTCCATTCTTCTTATCTCTGCAAATTTTCATACGAAGGATTTGTTTTGCTGCCCCCAAATCTTTCATAGAAAATGATTGTGCTAACTGTTGTTTTAACTCTCTTATGTGATCCATTTTAGACCCTACTACAAGCATGTCATCAACATATAAACATAAAATAATGTAGTTGTCATTATCCAACCTCTTAAAATAAACACAATGGTCAGAATTACACTGACTGTAGCCTTGCTCAGCCATAAAACTATCAAATTTCAAATACCATTGTCGAGGTGCTTGTTTCAAGCCATATAAACTCTTCTTCAATATGCACACCTGTTTCTCCTTACCTTTGACCTCAAATCCTTGGGGTTGTTCCATATATATCTCCTCCTCCAAATCACCATGGAGAAAGGTAGTTTTTACATCTAGTTGTTCCAAATGCAAATCTTCAGCAGCCACAATACTTAAAACAATACGAATAGAAGTCATCTTAACAACTGGAGAAAAAATCTCATCAAAATCAATGCCCTTTTTCTATGTAAATCCTTTTACAACTAACTTGGCTTTAAATCTTTTCTTACTTCCATCTTCCTCTTTCAGCCTATAAACCCATTTGTTTGGTAAAGCATGTTTACATGGAGGCAACTTACATAATTCCCAAGTCTGATTTTTTAGCAAGGAGTCCATTTCTTCTTTCATTACATGCTCCCACTGAATCTTTGTATCCACCTGCATAGCTTTATCATACCCTTCTAGTTCACCAGCATTTGTTAACAAAATAGAATACAAAGAGGGAGAAAACCTTTCAGGAGGTCTACTTAGCCTTTTTGACCATCTAACATTCACTTGAGTTTGTGGTATTTCTTGTTGTTGTTGCAGAGCATGAGGAACCACTGGAACATCACTATTTGGAGTATCATCTAGTACCACATAATCCTTTTCTTTCTTCTCATGTTGCTGCAACTGATCTTTGTACAACAACTTCTCATTGAATATAACATCCTTGCTTCGCACAATTTTCTGATTTTTAAAATCCCAAAGCCTATAATCCAATTTATCAATGCCACATCCAACGAAGGTACACTTTTTTGATTTTGCATCTAGTTTGGTTCTATTTTTAGGATCTACATGTGCAAATGCTTCACATCTGAAGGTTTTGAGAAAATAATAACTCACCTGCTTACCTATCCATGCTTCCTCTGTTGCAAGTATGAGGTGAGCCAGTGTTGTCATTGATGTCAACATACTCATATTGCATTGACAAGAAGGATTTGATGAGCTGTGTGCTGAGGATATTGAGAAAATTAGCCTCAGTCAGGAACAGTGAAGAACAATGATGAGAAGAAGGCAAATGTCTGTATAGGATGAGAACCGAAGGATGCAGATTAAAGGGTTAGTAGATATGAGTCTTGAGATGCTTCAGTTAAGATTTTAGAGGTCCGCATGAAGATCTGAAGGAGTTGTGGCTGTCGGTATGGAACCGGTTCCGGCAAGTGCTTAGAGGTGACAGAGGATCACAGAAAGGTCCGGTGAGGTCCGGAATTGTACAATCCTAATCTGTGGTTTGGAAAGAGTATTTGGGATGTCCTTGTGATGTGCCATCTCGAGTTGTGTATGATTTGGAGGTCCGGAAGTACCTCTTGCATTATGACAGTGGCGACAGACTGTGTTCTTGAAGTTCCGGATAAGGAGGATAAGAGATTTCAGTAAGTAAAGGAAATGCGGACGTACCTGGTCATTCAGACAGGCTTGTGAAGGTTTTTGGATCATGTTGAGATTGTGTTATTGGTCCGCATTGATAATGTATGTTTTGAAGGTCCGGAAGTACCTTCTACAGTGGCGACAGACTGTATTCTTGAAGTTCCGGATGAGGAAGACAAGAGATTCCAGCAAGTAAAGGAAGTGCGGATGTATCCGGACATTCAGGCAGGCTTGTGAAGTTTTCTGGATCGTGTTGAGGTTGTGTTGCTGATCCGCATTGATAGTAGAGCCCAGAATTGAAGTTATTCTTCCGGATGAAGTTCTTGCTCTGTTTAGCCGACCGGATGAGTTGTTCATCCTGTGAATGTTCTTGTGGTGGCCGACCGGATGTGTTATTCATCTTGTGGATACTCTTATGATTGTTTGCCGACTTAGATGTTTGATCCTAAGTCGATGTCTTGTATAAATAGCGGTCTGTGAGTTCATTTCGAAGTGTGGTGTGTGGATGAGTGTGGCATAGCGAAGAGAAGTGCGAAAGGCAGAACAGAGGTTTTTGGGCTTAATTGGAACTGATCCAGACATGGTAGAGATGTCATTCTCCAGTTCAAGACTGTGATTTTTATCACTTTGTAGACAGTGTGTCTCCTTGTAGGCAGTGGGCCTCTTTGTGAGCAGTGTGCTCGGGCAGTGAGCCCTAATTGGCATGTGCCATTCATTTTTCTTTATTCTTCTAACAGAGAATAATTCTTGGGTTAATCACCCCATGGTTTTTCCCTTAACCGGGTTTTCTACGTCAAAATCTTGGTGTTCAATGTGTTGATGCTTATCTGCTCTTGTGTTTATGTATTATGCTTCCATGGATGATTAATTGATATGCTACTAACTAACAACAAAGAATCAAGTGTTTGAAAGAGCAAGAAGTTTTATACAACTGATTCACCCCCCCCCTCTCAGTTGTATGCCCTAGATCCAACAATTGGTATCAGAGCCAGGTTCCTCTGATAGGAGCTTAACCGCTTGAGGAGATCCAGGATGTCGTCATACAAGAAGGATAGTCCGAAGTTCGATGGAACCAACTTCACTCTCTGGAAAGGTCGCATGAAGTGTCACTTGGAATGTATGGGAAAAGCATATTTGGCTATGGTTTCAAAACCATATGTACCTCCACAAGGTGGTCCGACAACTCTGAATGAAATCACAGAAGCTGAAAACAATCTGCGAACTAAGGAAGCTCTTCTAAGTACATTGAATGACTCAGATCTCTCGAATGTTATTGACCTACCAACTGCATATGAGATCCTGACTAAACTAGAACTTCTGTATGAAGGAGATGAGTTTGTCAAAAGTGCAAGGTTGCAAAGTCTGAAAGGGAAATTTGAAAGATTAAAAATGAGAGATGATGAAAACATCACTACCTTTATGCCAAAAGTGAATGAGCTGGTATGTGGAATCAGAAATGCTGGTGGAACTTTAGATGAAAATGAGATTGTCTGCAAAATCCTAAGATCTCTTCCTGCTGCCTACAAAATCAAGGTTGCTGCCATTGATGAATTCAGAGCCCACACAACTGTCACAAGAGAACAACTGGCTGGCAAACTAGCTGCATTTGAAATGACCGAGTTTGGAGATGATCCTCCCAAGACTGAATCTGCTTTCAAAGCCAGTGCCTATGTGAAAGGCAAACAGAGATTTGATCCGGGAGAAAACTCATCAAGGAAAATGTCATGGTACGATCAAGCAAGAAGAGACATGGAAGAAGAAGAAGCAGAAACAGCTCAACTTGAAGCCCTCATTGCAAAGAGACTGCCAAGAGGATCCGGTAAGTATGAAGGAAAACTACCCTTTAAGTGTTTCAACTGCAATAAGATTGGTCATTTTGCTTCAAGATGTCTGGAAAGATCTGCAAGGTCTAATACTAACAGACAAAGGTTTCAAAAGAATTGCTATTATGTTCATGAAGAAGATGACAATGAAGGAGTAACAGATGATGAATCAGAATTAGGAAGCAAATCCGGAAATGAGTGGGTGTTTATTGCCATCAAGGAAGAAGATTCAATACTCTCTGAATCTGTCAATCACAAAGTTGTTGAAAAAGCTTTGGCTGCTCAGGTGGAAGAAAAGGATGATTGGGTTATTGACAGTGGATGTTCTCACCATATGACTGGTGACAAGAATAAGTTCTTGAATTTGGAAAGGTATGAAGGAGGAATGGTAAAGTTTGGTGACAATTCTGCTGGCAGAATCAGAGGCAGGGGAACTATTTCCTTCGATGGAAAGAGCAAAACAGGTAACGTACTGTATGTTGAAGGATTGAAGCACAATCTTCTTAGTGTTGGTCAGTTGGTGGACAAAGGCTATGATCTCCGGTTCAAAAATGGAAATTGCAGAATCTTTACAAACTCCAGAACTGAGATTGCATCCGGTACTCAGACAAAAGGTAATATCTTTCATCTGGTTGGTTCAAATAAAAGTTATTTGTTTGCTCAAATTGATCAGAGTTGGTTATGGCATAGAAGAATGTGCCATGTAAATTTTGATAACATCATCAAGATAAGCAATACTCAGGCCGTAAGAGATCTTCCAAAATTGATGAAACCTACAAATAGTTTGTGCAAAGAATGTCAGCTAGGTAAACAAAGCAGAGTCTCTTTCAAAAGCAAAGATCAGTCTTCTACCGGACTGTTGGAATTAGTACATACTGATCTCTGTGGTCCGACAAGAATCAAGAGTCTGCAAGGTGATAGATATTTCATGTTGTTAATTGATGATCATTCCCGGATGATGTGGGTTACCTTTCTAAAAGAAAAATCAGAAGCATTTGAGAAGTTCAAGATCTTCAAAGCTATGGTAGAGAATCAAACCGGATTGAAACTAAAGTGTCTAAGGTCTGATAGAGGTGGTGAATTTACATCTGGTGAATTCATTGATTTTTGTGAGAAGCAGGGTATAAGGAGACAGTTGTCTGCTCCTAGGACTCCACAGCAGAATGGAGTGGTTGAGAGAAAGAACCGGACCATTCAGGAAGCTGCCAGGACAATGATGTTGGAAGCAAATGTTCCTCAAATGTTTTGGAAGGAAGCTATCAGCACTGCAGTCTACACTCTCAATCGAGTTCAAATCAGAAACAACACCGGTAAGACCCCTTATGAACTCTGGTTTGGCATCACTCCTACTATGAAATATTTCAGAGTATTTGGTAGCAAGTGTTATATTAAAAGAGATGAAGATCTAGGAAAGTTTGATGCTAGAAGTGATGAAGGAATTTTCTTGGGTTACTCCACTCAAAGCAAAGCATACCGATGTTACAATAAGAGATTGAGGAAGATGATAGAAAGCACCAATGTGAAAGTCGATGAAGGAATTGAGAAGCCTTCAAGATTTTATGAGTTTGATGAAGATGACCAAGACAGTGTTCAAGGACCTCAATCCTCTCCGGTGAGACAGAGTCAGCCTGATCCCGTAAATCAGGAAGAAGAGATAGGTTTGAATGAGCCTGATCAAGAAGCAGCAGTGCAGGATACTCCCAAAATTCTAAGGTATGTAAGATTGAACCACTCTGAAGATCAGATCATAGGTGACAAAAGCAAAGGTGTACAAACTAGAAGGAATGTTGCTCAAAATCAGGATGAATGTTGTCTGATTTCAAAGATTGAACCTAAAACAATAAATGAAGCCTGCAATGATGAAAACTGGACCAAAGCAATGAAAGATGAATTGATGCAAATTGAGAAAAATCATACTTGGGATCTTGTTCCCAGACCTAGAGACAGGAATGTAATTGGAACCAAGTGGGTCTTCCGGAACAAACTAAATGAAGCTGGTGAAGTAATCAGAAACAAAGCTAGATTGGTCTGCAAAGGCTACTCTCAAATAGAAGGAATTGACTTTGAAGAGACTTTTGCTCCGGTGGCAAGAATTGAAGCAGTCAGATTACTTCTTGCATTTGCTGCCTTCAAAGACTTCAAGGTATATTAGATGGATGTCAAGTCTGCCTTCCTAAATGGTGATCTGGAAGAAGAAGTCTACATTGAACAACCGGATGGATTTCAATTGTCTGATAATGATGATATGGTCTGCAAGTTGAAGAAAGCTTTGTATGGATTGAAGCAAGCCCCAAGAGCATGGTATGAAAGGTTGGATAAGCATCTTGTGCAGATTGGATTCAACAAAGGTACTGCTGACAGTAACTTATATTTCAAAATTGATCATGAAAACATTTTGATTGTTGAAGTGTTTGTGGATGATATCATTTTTGGAGGAAGAGATAGTATGTGCAAAACTTTTGCAAATCAGATGAAAAGTGAGTTTGAAATGTCTATGCTTGGTGAAATGAATTTCTTCTTGGGTCTGCAAATTACTCAAACAAAAGAAGGGATCTTCATTTCTCAGACCAAATATGTGAAAGAATTGTTAAGAAAATTTGGTATGGAAGACTCAAAACCTATGAACACTCCTATGGCAACCGGATGTAAGTTAAGCAAAGATGATGACTCTCCAAAGGCAGATCAGACAAAATATAGATCAATGATTGGTGGATTGTTGTATCTCACTCAAACTAGACCAGATATAATGTAGGCTGTTGGTCTTGTGGCAAGATTCCAGGCTGATCCTAGAGAATCTCATGTTATGGCAATCAAAAGAATTTTTAGGTACTTGAAAGGAATAGTTGAGTATGGTCTATGGTACCCTAGAGATCTGGATTTCTCTCTTCATGCTTACACAGATGCAGATTGGGCAGGAGATGTGGATGACCGGAAGAGCACTAGTGGTGGAGCATTCTTTTTGGGGAAGAGATTGGTTTCTTGGCTAAGCAAGAAACAAGATGCAATATCTCTATCTACAACTGAAGCAGAATACATTGCAGCAGCAGGTAGTTGCACTCAAATCTTATGGATGAAGCAGATGCTAAGAGACATCAAAGTTGAATATGAGGAGCCTATCACAATTTTCTGTGATAATTCAAGTGCAATTAATATTTCTAAGAATCCGGTATTGCACTCTAAGACTAAGCACATATCTATCAAATTTCACTTCTTGAGAGAACAAGTAAACAAGGAAGAAGTCAGATTGGAGTATGTTCCCTCCAAGGATCAGATTGCAGATATCTTTACAAAACCTCTTCCCGAGGACTCTTTTGAATATCTCCAGGAGAAGTTAGGGGTCATGGCCCCTCCGGTGATAAACTAAGATGCACTGATGTGCATCAGTCCGGTGGATATCACAGTCATATCTTGTGATCCGGATTGATGATGGGGAGCTGCTACTAAGGGGGAGCAGCTGGTATGATTCTGATGTATTAGAATTGCAAGTATGAGCCCTTTGCCATTGATGTCAAAGGGGGAGAGAAGACATGTGAAAAACAAGTGGTTAATGATCAAAGGGGGAGAGAAGACATGTAAAAAGTTGTTGTTGATAGGGGGAGCTATGACAGAAAGGAGAAGTTCTTGTCTTGATGGTTTTTCACATCATATGTTGCCATCAATGACAAAGGGGGAGATTGTTGCAAGTATGAGGTGAGCCAGTGTTGTCATTGATGTCAACATACTCATATTGCATTGACAAGAAGGATTTGATGAGCTGTGTGCTAAGGATATTGAGAAAATTAGCCTCAGTCAGGAACAGTGAAGAACAGTGATGAGAAGAAGACAAATGTACTGTATAGGATGAGAACCGGAGGATGCGGATTAAAGGGTTAGTAGATATGAGTCTTGAGATGCTTCAGTTAAGATTTCAGAGGTCCGCATGAAGATCTGAAGGAGTTGTGGCTGTCGGTATGGAACCGGTTCCGGCAAGTGCTTAGAGGTGACAGAGGATCACAGAAAGGTCCGGTGAGGTTTGGAATTGTACAATCCTAATCTGCAGTTTGGAAAGAGTATTTGGGATGTCCTTGTGATGTGCCATCTCGAGTTGTGTATGATTTGGAGGTCCGGAAGTACCTCTTGCATTATGACAGTGGCAACAGACTGTGTTCTTGAAGTTCCGGATAAGGAGGATAAGAGATTTCAGTAAGTAAAGGAAATGCGGACGTACCTGGTCATTCAGACAGGCTTGTGAAGGTTTTTGGATCATGTTGAGATTGTGTTATTGGTCCGCATTGATAATGTATGTTTTGAAGGTCCGGAAGTACCTTCTACAGTGGCGACAGACTGTATTCTTGAAGTTCCGGATGAGGAAGACAAGAGATTCCAGCAAGTAAAGGAAGTGCGGATGTATCCAGGCATTCAGGCAGGCTTGTGAAGTTTTCTGGATCGTGTTGAGGTTGTGTTGCTGATCCGCATTGATAGTAGAGCCCGGAATTGAAGTTATTCTTCCGGATGAAGTTCTTGCTCTGTTTAGCCGACCGGATGAGTTGTTCATCCTGCAAATGTTCTTGTGGTGGCCGACCGGATGTGTTATTCATCTTGTGGATACTCTTATGATTGTTTGTCGACTTAGATGTTTGATCCTAAGTCGATGTCTTGTATAAATAGCGGTCTGTGAGTTCATTTCGAAATGTGGTGTGTGGATGAGTGTGGCATAGCGAAGAGAAGTGTGAAAGGCAGAACAGAGGTTTTTGGGCTTAATTGGAACTGATCCAGACATGGTAGAGATGTCATTCTCTAGTTCAAGACTGTGATTTTTATCACTTTGTAGACAGTGTGTCTCCTTGTAGGCAGTGGGCCTCTTTGTGAGCAGTGTGCTCGGGCAGTGAGCCCTAATTGGCATGTGCCATTCATTTTTCTTTATTCTTCTAACAGAGAATAATTCTTGGGTTAATCACCCCGTGGTTTTTCCCTTAACCGGGTTTTCCACGTCAAAATCTTGGTGTTCAATGTGTTGATGCTTATCTGCTCTTGTGTTTATGTATTATGCTTCCATGGATGATTAATTGATATGCTACTAACTAACAACAAAGAATCAAGTGTTTGAAAGAGCAAGAAGTTTTATACAACTGATTCACCCCCCCCCTCTCAGTTGTATGCCCTAGATCCAACATCCTCTGGAATACCACAGTCCAAAGGAACTGAAGGACCTCTATTAATTAAATATACAGCAACGTTGACAACCTCTACCCACACGTTTAAAGGTAGCCCAACATGCAATCTCATGGTCCTTGCATGCTCCATTATTGTCCTATTCATGCCCTCAGCCACTCCATTTTCTTGTGGAGTCCCTGAAACTATTTTTTGCCTATGAATTCCATTAAAGGAACAATAATACTCAAATTCTTTTCTATAATACTCACCACCATTATCAGATCTAAGACATTTTAATCTTTTACCTATCTCATTCTCAACCAAATTTCTCCATTTCTTAAATGTTTCAAATACATCAGATTTTTGCCTAAGGAAATAAATCCAAACCTTCCTAGTTGCATCATCTATGAATGTAATATAATACTGAGAACCACCAAGAGAAGATACATGAGCTAGTCCCCATACATATGTATGCACAAGCTCTAACTTTTCATCTTTCTTTTGCTTCCCATCCTTAAGAAAACTAACTCTCTTTTGTTTTCCATACATACAACTTTCACAGAAATCTATATTAATACATTTCAGACCTGGTAAAACTTTCTTAGAATGAAGTACTTTCATACCTTTTTAACTCATATGTCCAAGTCTGTTATGCCACAGTGTTCTCTCAGAACCTATAGCAACTGTTTTAGTCTCTTCCTGTGAACTTGTAGCAACTATTCCTGAACCTATTTATTTTTTCTCTGCAACAACTAAAGTAGAAGGAACAATATGACCTGTACAAGGATATAAGGTTGCTACTTTCACACCTTTTTCTATTATTAAGGCACCTTTTGAAACCTTCCAATTTTTATCATAAAAGTAAATATGCAACCTTCATCAGCTAATTGCCCTGTTGAAATTAAATTCCTACTCAACCTTGGAACGTGTCTTACCTCTTGTAGTAGCCAATGATTCATATTCTACAACTTAATCTTGATTCGTCCCTTTCCAACAATCTAACAAGGTTTGTTATCTCCCAAATAAACCAACCTAAAATCCCCTTGGACATAATCAAGAAAATGACTTCTATGGGATGCAGCATGAAATGAGGCCCCTGAATCTAAAACCCATGAATCATCAGCATTATCTAGGGAAAGAATCAAGGCACCATCTTCAAATTTATTACTTACCACATTTGCCTCCTTATTGCCTTCTTGGTTGTCTCCTTCTTTATTCTTCCGAGACCAACAATCTTTCTTTAGATGACCTGGTTTCCCACAGTACCAGCAATCCTTTTGTCCTCTGGATTGGGATCTCTTATCCTTTGATTTTCCTTGTGACTTCCCATGACCTCTAGAACCTTTTCCTCTCTCCTTGGATCTGCCCCTACTTTCTACATTAAAACACTACCTAATGTCGACCCTCCTGAGCTTTTTCGTCGCATTTCCTTGCTAAGGATAACACTAACAACATCATCAAATTTCAAAGTGTTTGAACCAGAGACAAAGTTACTTACAACCATTACCAAGTTATTCCAGCTTTCTCGCAAAGAACATAAAACCAAGAGAGCCCTCACCTCTTCATCAAATTTCACTTTTACAGAAGTTAACTACTGGTAGTCGTATTAAACTCATTTAAATGATCTGTCATAGATCCACCTTCAATCATTTTCAGATTAAACAAACGCTTCATGAGAAATACCTTATTTGAGGCTAAGGGTTTTTCATACAATTTAGCCAAAGCTTTCATCAGTTCACTTGTTGTCTTCGCTTCTATTATATTGAATGCCATAGATGGTACCAGGCACAATTGAATGGTTCCCAATGCCTCTCTATCCAAAAGTTCCCAATCCTCATCCGGCATTCCTACTAGTTTCTTTGATATTCCTTCCAACAGCCTCCATAAATCCTTCTAATAGAGGTAATCCTCCATCTGCATCTTCCATAACTGATAGTTCTGCCCATTGAATTTATCAACCTTCAATTTACCCTCATCTACCATTGCTCCCACTCAACCATGAGACTCCCACTCAACCGTGAGACCTTCCTGTAGATGATAATCAAACACAACCTAGCTCTGATACCACTTGTTAGGGTTAGCCGACAGAAGATATCAATTAAATGCAAATAAAGATTAAACAGAGGAATGAAAATACACAGAAATAATAATAACGAGAGACAAGTTTTAATGTGGTTCACCTAAACTTAGGCTACATCCACCAACAGAGAGTCCAATATTATTATCCAGTAAATCAAAACTGATTACAACCAGCAATCCTTGCAACTCAATACCGTTGCAAAATGCTACAACACAATATCAACGGAAGCCCTAACCCTTAGCTATTTTTATCACAACTTTTGTTAGTTACAAAATAGGGTTTTTTATGTTAGCCAATGAAAAAATAACTCCCGGTGCCTTTATAAAATAATAAAAAATCGTGTGAGGTTTCGGGGTGTTGCCCCTGAACCCCACCCTGTATCGCGACAGGGAGCACGCTAGGGGCGCTGCCCCTTGACCCTGTAGGAATTTGGGGGGAAACTGGGCCGATAAAAGTGGGGTAAATTTAACCTCTGAGTCTGATTAGGCTCCATATAACAACAATCTCCCACTTGGAGACTAATCAGACTCCACAGCATATCAGAAACTCTAGACTTGTTTTAAATATTGTATGAGATCAAGACTTAGGTTGATAAATTAGAATAATAAATTAATAAATTAGAGGATAATTTGACACAAATTGTGATAGAAAGAGCTTAGAGATATATTAGAATGTTAAGGGGCACAAATCAAGCCACCTTAATTATAATAAATTACTATTAAAAATTTGTGATTGAAAAATCTCACAAGGATTGTCAAAAAAGATTAAGACACAAATGATAAATATAATATACTCAAAACATATTTCAAGATAATATTTATGTATTTCAAACTACTTGAATATCCTCTTTTGAAATATAATTGAATTATGGAGGGTGACGCCGAGCAGAGTGCACATAGAGGGTGGAGAGCCGCCAGAGGCGGTGGTTGTTGATAACTAAGAGGGGGGGTGAATCAGTTATCTTAAATATTTTCCTCTTCAACAATTAGTGCAATATAAAAACATATAAGCATACATAACCATGGAAGAAGAAATAAACTCAACACACATAACACAATATTTTTGACGTGGAAAACCTTGTTAAGGGAAAAACCATGTGGTGATTAACCCAAGATTGTATTCTCTGTTAAAAGAATAGAAGTACAAAATGGCACTTGCCAATTAGGGTTCACTGCCCGAGCACACTACTCACAAGAGGCTCACTACCTATAATAGTTTATAAAAAGAAACCAGGTACTTGAACTGATGAGAAGCATCCACATATGCTAAGGTTCAGTTCTGGTTAGGCTCAATACACTAATCTACTGAACTTCATTCTTCCTCTTCTTTGTTGTTGTTGTCCTGTCACATACCGAACCTGTATTGTTGCTTCCACACTATTCTCTACTTTTCTTCACACACCACAAAACTCCACACACACCTTCATATCTAAATCCATCTAGTATATATATCCGCACCAAGGATTTCAACATCTTTCTAGTCGGCATCTGGAATACTCAATATTCTCCCAAACTTTGATCTGTCAGCTAAATCCTTGCATACTAAGTGATGCATATCAAAGAGATACTTATAGAAATCATCAATCATGTCATCTAACCATGAATGATCCCTCAAGAAACTTGATCACCATAAATTTCTCATCTGGATTAAGGTCTGATGCTCTGTCGGTCAGTTCTTCCTCAGTCTACTCTGCCAATCAGGAACCCAACACTTAGGTGCTCATATCTCTTCACTCTTTCATCACCGGAGGCTTAATCTCTGGAATGTATCAGTCATGGTACACCTCTTGACTTCCCCAAGTCTATACTTTTCTAAGATACATCCTCTGAGAGATCCAGACCTGATTGTCGGACCTTGCTGCATGCTCTGTTCTTGCTCACCGGACCAAGATATTGTTCAATCTGACTTTCAGTATAGACATGTCATGTCCTACGGATGTGTGGGATGGACTTTATTGCCATCAATGACAACATTCATGAAGCCACACAGTGTCTCTTGCCAACAATCTCCCCCTTTGGCATTGATGGCAACACTTAGTGAAAAATGACTAAGTGTCACACTACACTCCCCCTTGGCTGATGCTCTATTCTAAAGTACACTTTTCCGGAGGCCCCCCTTAGCTAGATTCCACATTTTTCACTGCTCCTCACTCCCCCTTTGACATCAATGGTAAAGGGTAGAATCCAACACACCAAAATTCCCAAAAATCTAACTATACTTAGCCGCATAAGTATATATACATGTTATACTTACATATACTGAAGTATATTTGCAAAAGTTGTCTTCAAGTTGACAAATTTTGTTGCCCAACTCTGTTTCATCCTATCCAAAATTTTATGCCCTCTTTAGATCTATTGGATCACTAGTCCAGGCTGTGGTCTGAGCATCTATTAGGGCCTTATGCATGGCCTCTAATTTAGGGATAATTATCCCTCTAATTTCACCCATCCTACTTATTATATTCTTCATTTCCTTTTCAAGTTTCTTTAGTTCATCTAGAATGGAAATAGTCTGACATTCCTGGTTTATTATGGATATGGTGAGAGGATCAATATTTTGAGATACACTTGACTATTTATCCTCTTGCTCCTTCATTTTCTTCTCAATATCCTTTGTCACTTTAGACCAGGATAAACAAAATTTATATATTTCCCTGCCATCTTTAAGAGCATTTTCTAAGCTCTTTATCCCAATATCCATAGTTCTCCTATCATTTGTTATTAGCCCTTGTACTTCAGAGAATCTCTTACCCAAAAATTCTTTTAGGACTTTCTCTTCTGTTGCTTTCTCTAAAGAGTCAAAATGTGTATTAATAGAATTAACAAGAGACTTTAGATTACCAGATGTGGAGGCCGAAGGATCCTTTTGGAAGGATGGCATGATTTTCTCTAGCACACCGGATGCAATTTCTATTAGCTCACAGTCTTCCATGTGAGACTTTAGAATCTTTTCTTTTGCTTTGGCTTGAGTAAAAGATGCTACCTTCATTGTCTAGACCAGAGGGAGGGAATCAAAATTGAATGGTCCTTGAAGTAGCTCTGGTTCATCTAATTCCATCATTTCTTTTGTCAAGAAGTCTTTGACTACTTCTACAGTGTCTCTTGCTAGAGACAGAGTTTTCTTCCCTTCTGCAGCCTCAGCACTGTCACTTGTGGTCTTCTTTGTTTGACTTGCTTCTCTTCCCTTCACTTCTTCTCCTTGATTGATGCTCTCTTCTTTTCTTTCTTTTCCTTCAATTCTAGAGTCTGCAAGGGAATCCAGAAGAGAGGTGTCTACTTCTCCATGAACTTCCTCTTCCAGAACAGAGGAATCTAAGTCCTTATCTTTCTCTTTACTTGTCTCCTTTGTCTCTTCTACAATTGTCTTAGTAGATTCTTCTTTGTCATCCATGGCAGAGAGTTCATTACCTAAGTCCTCTATAATAGGAATATTGAATCTTTTATAGGCATTCTAGAGGATGTCTTCAGTCTCTTTAGCCACTTGATCAGTCTCTCCAAGCATAAGCTTGTTCATTCTAGCTTTGCTTCGGAACTCATCCTTGCAATCCTTGAATATTATGTTCAGTTGTTTAGGAGTGGTGGAAGGATAGAGCTGAATAGCTATCTGTTCCTGGATCTCTAGGTCCTTTGCCTTAGCATTGTTCTTTCTTATTTCAAGTTCCTTCTCCAAGATTTTGGGAATTAGAGATATGATCTCAATGAATGTTTTATTATAGATGTTAAGATACCTGACTGTAGCATCTTGCAAAATCTTCTAGTCAGCTTCATTATATTCATCATAAAATTTAGTCATTGATTTCAGGTTTTCATCCACAGTGACTGATTTGATGATATCATCAATGCAAAGTGTTAGGTCTCAGAAATGCAAGTTGCCAATCCTAAGGGGATGCCAAGCTCTATGTTTAGACTGGCAACGTTTCTGAACTAACTTGACGAAATCAACCTTCAAGGTTAAATGATTTCCTTCACTTTAGGTCCTGCTACACCTAGGTGGGTAAACCTTGGAAAATTAAAGCAAATTGAATGTGAATGCGTGGGCTAACTAAATCTATCTACAGTGGCATAAGATGTAGGATAGATGAAATGCTTACTAATTGACTTTAGGTTTAATGTCTAATGAGTAATTGGTAGAAATTGTATAAGCAATATCAAGGTAAAAGGTTTTAAGTAAAGTAAGACTAGTGCCTTGTTGGGTCATAGAGTCAATTTGAAGGACCAGGACTAATGGTTTCCTAATGGCAATAATTCTTGTTGTTTGGCACAGTTTTAGTTTATAACTTGTATAAACATGCAAGTAAATGGCTGACAAACTCTTCTTGACAATCCAACCAAATAAAATCAGATATCTTATAATTCACCAGAAGGTATTTTAATCTTTACTTGAAAGAACCAAATGAAATGAATGAACAAGATAAACAGATAATATTTTACTGGAGACAGAATGGCAGTCTAATTGTATGGCCCTACTTAGTAATCCAAACTCAATACTTCCAGGCTACTGTAACTAAATCAGAAGGGTTTAATTCCTCAAATGGATACCAACCTATTTAATCACACAGATACAGCAAATGTGTATTGACAGATCAAATATATACTTGATACGTTTAATCTGAATATCAAGTAAATGCAGAAATGGAGACAGCCATACAATTTGATAATCTTAACAAACAACTGATACCAAAGCAAAACCACTGAATCAGAGAACTTCAAACTTCTTCTTCAAATAAAATATGCAGCATAGTCATTTTGAAACATTGTATATATGATATATTTGAATATATTCTACTGCTGATCATTTTTCAGCACCAATTGTTTGAGCCTATATAGATGTTTCTATGAAGAGACATGACTCTTCAATAAGTCTTTTGGGAACTTCAACAAACATTAACAATTTATAACATAATTATGATTAGGCTCTATTTAGCCACAAGTAGACTTTTGCCAAGTAATCCAAGTAATCCTGCTCACGATGAGAATCAGTAAGGTGAACAGCACTTCTGGTAATTATGTCAAGTGTAATCATGCTCTCCAATTGTTTGCAAACTTCTTTAGACGCAGAGGCTTTGTCTTTCAGAGCTCCTGTGGCTTTGTGTAATATACTTTGACAATCCATGATCCATTCTTCCTTGCTCTTCACCTCTCCATTGTCTTTAAATATCCTGGGCACTCCTGCATTTGAGGCATCATTTCCTTCCTTAGCATCAGCTTTAAGTTTGTCATAGTAATTTTGATGCTGTTTGAGAAATGCTTTTGCATCAGAGATATCTGTACTATCAGCAGTACTTCTATTTTGTATCTCAGTCAATTTTTCTCATATTCTCTTTTCAAGTCTTTCATGTTCTTGAACTGCTTTATGATTCTCTGAGAAGTTATCCAAAAACTGGTTTAACCATCGCACCATGTTTGCATACCTACTCTGCAGTATTGTAACAAATGCATCCATTTGAATTTGGGTTGCCTGATCAGGGGATAACACTTGAATGCCCTGTGAGCTCTCACCTTGAGTTATTCTTTTTGTGGACTGGCCAAAAGTACTTTTAACAGCATCCTTCAAGTAATCGTTTTCTTTTGTCAGTCTTTCACAATTCAATTTGTATGCATCCCTTTCTTTGATCAACATTTGAGCTTGTGCTTTATTCAATTTGGCAACATTGATACCAATGTCTGCTGTAATTATAGGGTCAGTTTCCCCTGCTTTCAAAGTCATCACATGGCCAAAAGTCTTTTTAGTATCAATGATGGCTGTCTTCTTGTGGGGAGGGTATAACGCCCATATCATCAAGGAATTTTCATCATTATTATACCTTGTTCCCATATATACTTCATTAACTCCTTCTGGAGTAAGTTTATACTTATCATCTGTGTTATTTAGAAAACTATCAAAAACCAAAGCAGAATTTAAATCCAGACTAGGAAAAATCATGACCCCTGCATCTTTAAGTAACTGTCTACCCTTGCTAGGTGTCATGTCTTGCATTTCTTTATCTACTGTTTCCTTCAGTGTGTCTAATAGTTGTTTTTCATTATTAGCAGAGACATCATCTACTGACTCTCTGATTTCTTTCCCTTTGTATTTATACAAAAATGATTTAAATTCCTTTGATTGAATAAACTTATCATCTGAAATGAAAGAATCATAGGCTGTTTGGCGTGGATCCTCATCAGCAGACCCCTCCTCATCATGTAGTATGACAGGAGGCTGATATTGTTGCATTTTCCTCTTGGACATCTCTACCTTTTCATCTGGTGGCTGTTCTTGCCCTGTCAGTTCTTCATCTCCAGAGGATACAACCTCAATTGCTGCTAACTGCTTTTTCTTTTCATCTAAATCCCTGTTATATTTTTCTACCACCAATTCGACCTCTACTTCTTCTAAATTTCTAATGACATCATCATGTGGATAATGTATGTGCATGTATCCACTGAGATTCTATTTTCTTCTTGCAGAATCAATAAAGCCTTCAGGGTCAAATCCTTTTCTTATCTTAGTAGTCTTCATGTTATAATGCATTAATTTATCCAGAATGAGATTATAACCTTCTTTAGAAACTACAGTAAAATCTCCAAAACATAAGGTACTGGGCATAAATGATTGTTTGTCATGTGAACTCAAATGCATCACATTTGAACAATGCATTTGTCTGATTATCTCCAGATATGCAAGCCTGTCAGGGACAGTCTTGGGCAATATGAATGGAGCATCTTCAAAACCATAAACTCTGATCATAGTAGCATCCTCAAAGCAATACCAGTCTCCCCAATTATGAGTGACAGTAGGGGGGCCACCAAAATCTTTTGGTCTGAGGAATCTTTTTATTTCAGTTGAAATTGAATATTCCAAGGGGTGATTAAAATATCTATACAGTACTTTTACACAATGCTCTTCAAATTGAGCATAGCTGGAATGGGCATATCTGCTTTCCCAAATTCTGGTCCACAGTTGTACAGGTATCTTTTCCCCTTTCTTATCTGCAGCAATAACTTGAAACTTAGTTGGCCATAACCCTACCTCCTGGCCATAATATAACACCATGTGCATAAGCATTGAGTAATGCTCAAAAGAGCATGCTGGAGCACTGTTTTTTATTGCAGATAGACTAGAGTCCATTCTATTAGCAATATAGGAAGCATAATCAAATTGCCTTGCATTATGACACTGAATGTCAGAGGCTATGACCATCAGAGGAATAGTCATGAACTCAGGGACCTCTGAACCCAGGATTTGGCCTACAGAGTAATAGGTATATTATATATATGGTTCAAATATGGCTACATGAAAGGGAGGGCCATCATTTTCAGTTAAGGGGATCACTTCTCCTTCAATCCTAGGCCTATGAATGGGCAACCTCCATCCATTGTAAGTTGTGTCCATTCTCCAATACTCCTTATCCAGATCTTCATAAATGATAGGGACAGTGCATAAATCATCTAAATCAAAAACCTCACAAATAGCATTTTTTGACAAATGCACAATTGGTTCTCCCTATGGGTTGCAGATGGCTCTCAGGTTTGAATTATAATGTTTGGCAAGTAACTGAAGGAGTTCCACATTCAGGAATACATTGGGTACAACCAGTTTTCCTAAATTCATGTGCCATGGGTTTGACATAGGAGCATTCCTAAACCTTCTATTGTAGTGGAATCTGAAAAGTTCATATCCCCGAATTGGGGTCCAGATATCTCCCAGGCGTTTGTGTTTATCCTCTAATTTCTCCACTTCTGCCCTGAGTTGGGCAGACCTTCTGGCCTTGGGAGTTGACCCAGGCAATTGGTCAATTAGGTCCTGGTTCAGTTTTCTTTCTTTTACTTTCTCCTCAGGGGTTTGTTCAGTTTTTTGTTTTTTGGGCTTACTGGTTTCCCCTTGTAACTTTCTGCCTTTTCCCTTCCCCGGAGTTTCCATTTTAAAACTTTGGCAGAGAATTTAAACACAGGCTATACAGTGGTTTGGTATATGTACCTGTCGTTTGGTGGCTGGAATTGGAATCCTCTTCTTTCGCCTTAAGAGTTCTTCTGTATTCTCTTCTCGGACAGTTTTTTGCAACTATAATGATCATAGAAATTTCGTAGCCGTTTGTATTTAATCATCTGATCAATTCAATGTTCATCGCTATGAAATGTCACATCGCCATAACTCCTCTTATCGGCGTGAATTTTGAAATGTCTGGGCGACCTTAATGTTTTTATGGCGCGAACAATCAATCGGCGTGACCCCTTATTTGTATTCCCGGTGCTATGAAATGTCATATCTTCAAGTGGGCGCGACCATCGGCATGACTTCCTTCATCGCCATATGATTTAGATTTCACTCCGATGTAATGAGTCTTACCGATATGATTTGTTTATCGGGATGATTAATACTATCGGGATAACATAATTATGTTTCCCCAACTCTTGTTGTCCCACCGATAGTCATATTACTTTAGATCGGAATGACTATTTTAATGTCTTGCCGATAGAGCATACCCATCGGAGTGAAACATACTATCGAGATAGCTTTCAAAAGATAACCCGATCTGAATCATCTCACCGATGGTTCTTTCATATTCTTTATCGAGCAGAGTATGTCAAAGTATCACCGATACCTTTTGATCGCTGTGACTTGTGAATCGGCGAGACCTAATTCCCTTGTTTCGATATGTTGAGTCATCCCGACAGATAATAGTATCGCTGTGAGTCTTGCCGAAAGCTCTCTTATCGCCAAGACATTTAGTATCGGAAACTTCCTTGTATCTTATCCTGATAGTTTACTTCTTGCCGATGGTCATTTGCTTCATTACCTCCGCAGGATGTTCGGTGAGACTCTTGCCGAAATACTTTATCGGTATGATATATACCATCGGGGTAACTTTTAAAAGGTCATCCGATAGTTGTCTGTCATACCGATCGGTATGACCACTCACTTTTCTTGCCGATGTAAAGTCATCGGTATCACTTATTCCATCAGTGACTCCTATAAATCTCTTTCCGATCTCTATTCTCATGCCGATGGTTATTTCCAAATGATCCCTTATGTATCGGTGTAAACAACACAACATCTTGCCGATAGATTAGCCTTGATATAATTTAACACTGCTCATCCATAGACACCTTGTGCAAAATTTTTATTATGATTTTGGGATATTTTTAGGATTATGTTCAAACATGATGGAGTGAGAAAACAGTAAAATTTTAAAATTTTTACTCTCCTAACACAGAGTAGGCTTTTCAACAAATTCTTCTACCTTTTCTTCCTTGCATTGACCGGTAGAGGATTCATCAGATACTTTCTTCTTCTTCTTCATTTTCTTGACCTCCTCATCTGACTCAGTCTCTTCATCATCTTTTTGACTTTTATAGGACCTTGTGGCCTTGTTCTTGGTTCTCTTCTCTCCCCTTCGGGATGTCTGGGCTTCCGGTTTTGATGCTTTTTGGCTCTTGGAGGTGGCAAGTGCAGAGATTTTGGAGGATTTGGTCCGGGAGGGGGCTTACACCGGAGCACTTTCTATTTCTTGCCTTTCTTTTTCTACCATTTCCATCTTCTCTCTATTGGCATCAACTACCTCCATTGATATTCCATGCCTTTTTGTAAATTCTTCTACTTCCCTTCTTACTTTTCTCTTGATCTCAGGCTGTCTCAGTTCAACATGAACTTTTACGCTCAACTCTTGGAAGGTCCCAAACCCTTCTGCCTTAAAGTCCTTGAGCTGACTCAACAGGTGTTGGATGTGTAGCTCTAGGATTTTCTCATCAACCTCATACCCCATTGGCATGATCCACACTATTCTAGGTTCTACTACCTCCATCAGGCATTGATCAATGTCTACATTAAAGCACACTGTATCCTTGTACTTCTCAACCAATGATTGAGGGATTCTTTCTTTGGCTTACATCATACTCTGAAAGTTCTTGAAGTAGCCCCAGAGTGTTGTATTCTGTGCCTTGGCATCACCAATTCAATGCAAATAATCTCTGATTTGTATGGCTACTGGTCTGTCATTTTGCCATATCCAACCACTGGATCTGGGAAGCTCATTCATAAAGTAAAAGAACAAACACAGTATTATCCCACCATACTTGAATGAGCTCTTCTTGTCCTTCTTGATCTTTTGTAGGTTTTCTAACATTTGGCTTAGAAGAAGCTCACAAAGATCATAATCTACATTCTCCCTTAACATCTGATAAGCAGCATAGATTGCAGTTCTGGATATAGAATTCTCCTTGCTGGAGTGAGATATCTTATAGCCAATTATCATGGATGCAAACTTGATATCCAGATCAGTGATATCTTCAATTGTCATTGCTCTCTTATCAAATTTTGATCATGTTGCCTCACTCACTATCTGATTCTTGACATATTTGAGAGTAGGTAACCCACCAGATGAGTGCAATCCACTAACTACCCTAATGGCATCTTTGGTTATCTTGAATGGCCTCATCAACCACATAAAGTTGTCATGCATTCTACTCAGAACATATCGGACCCATTCATCTTCTGCAAAACAAGGGAAATGGATGCAGTGTCCAAAATACTTGTCCCAGATAGCCTTGTACTGAGGTTTGAGTTCAAAAGAATCATCTATTAACTAATTGTGATAAATATCCATTAGCTTGGATTCCCCAAATTCCTCAATGTTTGCATGAATATATACCCTAACATCTTCTACATGCAAAACCCCATGCGGAATGCTTGAAAAGGCGCCTAGGGGATCAACTTCTAGGGATTTGTAGGGATGTTTCTTGAATTTAGGACATGGCCTATCAGTGATCTTCACAACATTCAGAGTAGCCATCTTTCAAAAGATTTAGAGAGAGGTTTTCAAGAGCGAAAAATACCTTTTACACTTCTAGGGTTCACGATATGAGCCAGATCAGATTGCTGGAGGAATCGACTTCTGTGGCTGATCTTTGAGAGGCTTGAGACAATTTTGTTGCAGAGCTCCTTTTCTCTTTTTCTTGAATGCAAATGTACAAATGATGAACAAAAGAACCCTTTTCTTCTGCACAAACCCTAATTCCATTTTGTAATAAATGCACAACTTAGGTTATTCTGGGTGCCTTGGTTTCCTTGTTTTTGAGAGAGATCTTTCCGGATCACTGAGATGTAGCTAGAATGATAACTTACAAAGTATCTCCCTTTCTCCAATCATTCCATCTAACTACAAATTCAAATATTTTAATTTTGAATTATACCAGATCTAACTAAGAAAGTCCTGCTTTTGCCAGATCACTGTCAAACAGGATTAATTTTGGATGATTAACCTTTTCAAATTTCTTGTGGATCTTTCATATCTTTACCAAGGGTTATTTAGATGTTTCTCTAAGAGCCCTTTCAATTTGCAACTTTCCATGTGCCAATTTTAGGCACCAATTGACTGGCTGGGGGAAATAGTTTTCTTCTCTAACTCCCCATGAGCCAGAGCTCATCTATTTAGTTTCCGGAAGGAATATCAGCACCAGATTCTGGTGCGGATCCATCCTCAACATTTTCTATACTTCTCTTCACCCAAATCTTGTTCATCTCCCTTTGAATTTCATCCGCATTTACTTTTCTTTTTCCTTTGTCTTGGTTTTGATTTTGATGTACCGGACCCTTTTTGTCTTGATTCTTACTTCTACAGAATTTAGCAATATAACCGGATCTATTGCAATTGTAGCAAACAACATTTCTTTTCATATTTGACTGGTATCCTCTTGATCTACATTGATTAGCCATATGTCACATTCTATTGCATGCAAAGCATCTACCATTGAATGAATTGTTCATTTGCATATTTCTACATTCTTGAGATTTGTGACCATACCTTTTGCAGTTAAAACACTGTCCAGAGAAGGATGAATAAATCTGATTCATTCTTCTTCTACACTAATTTGCTTTATGACCAAGGTTATTGCAATTGTGGCAGTATCCATTGAAGGAAGGATATCTTTGAGCATTTGGTTGCCTTACCGGAGGTCTTCTAGGTCTATTCCTTGGATTTCCTGATCCAGAGTTCTTCTGACCGGATTCGGAGCTTTACCCTTTCTCATACCCCAAGCCTTGCTTGTCATCTACCCTCTTTTGGCTTTCAAGAAGAACTTCAAGTTTAATAGAGCTTATCTTGAATTTCTCTTTGTATTCATTTGCTGTTTGAAGATCCCTTTGTAGAGTGTCTATCTGATTCTCAAGTTATTCTTCATTGTCTTTAGCTTCTTCAAGATCAGATTCCAGATGCCTGATTATTCTATCCATTTTGTGGTAGTCTTCTGACTTCTCCTTGAGAGATTGTTTTAGATTATCTTCAGTTTTTCTCTTCTCTTCAATTTCTTGGGTAAACTTCATAACGCCTGATTCCATTTCATGTCTTACCATAATGACCTCTTTTGATAGTTTCTCACATAACTTGTTCTTCTCATTCAGATCTTCATCGGTATTATTGGCTTCACTTTGACTTGCCAATTGTTGAAGTAGTTCCTTTCTCTTTTTCATAGAGATACTCAGTTTCTCTTTTAGTTCATTTATGAATCATCAGCTTGTTTGAGTCTTTCCTTCAAGTCATTGAATTTAGAGTGAGATTGTTCAAGATCATCTAGGGAAGACTGAAGTTGTTCCCTCATACCATACATATCCATTGAGATTCCCAGATCTTCCTCAAGCTATTAGGCTCTATTTGGAGGAACATAGCTCTGATACCAATTGTTGATAACTAAGAGGAGGGGTGAATCAATTATCTTAAATATTTTTCTCTTCAACAATTAGTGCAATATCAAAACATAGAAGTATACATAACCATGGAAGCAAAAATAAACTCAACACACATAACACAATATTTTTGACATGGAAAACCTTGTTAAGGGAAAAACCATGGGGTGATTAACCCAAGATTGTATTCTCTGTTAAAAGAATAGAAGTACAAAATGGCACTTGCCAATTAGGGCTCACTGCCTACAATGGTTTATAGAAAGAAACCAAGTACTTGAATTAATGAGAAGCATCCACATATGCTGAGGTTCAGTTCCAGTTAGGCTCAATACACTGATCTACTACACTTCATTCTTCCTCTTCTTTGTTGCTATTGTCCTGTCACATACCAGACCTGTATTGCTGCTTCCACACTATTGTCTATTTTTCTTTGCACACCACAACACTCCACACACACCTTCACATCTAAATCCATCTGGTATATATATCCGCACCAAGGATTTCAACATCTTTCTAGTCGGCATCTAGAATACTCAATATTCTCCCAAACTCTGATCTGTCGGTTGAATCCTTGCATACTAAGTGATGTGTATCAAAGAGATACTTATAGAAGTCATCAATCATGTCCGCTAACCATGAATGATCCCTCAAGAAACTTGATCACCATCAATTTCTCATCCGGATTAAGGTCTAATGCTCTATCGATCAGTTCTTCCTCAGTCTACTCTAGCAAACAGGAACCCAACACTTAGGTGCTCATATCTCTTCACTCTTTCATCATCGAAGACTCAATCTCTGTAATGTATCAGTCATGGTACACCTCTTGACTTCCCCAAGTTTGTACTTTTCTGAGATACTTCCTCTAAGAGATCCAGACTTGATTGTCAGACCTTACTACATGCTCTATTCTTGCTCACTGAACCAAGATATTCTTCAATCTAACTTCTAGTATAGACATGTCATGTCCTGTGGATGTGTGGGATGGACTTTGTTGCCATCAATGACAACATTCATGAATCCGCACAGTGTCGCTTGCCAACAGTGGTTGTGGTGGTGCCAGCGGAGGCCAGCCGACGGTGGGGAAAGGTCGTTGGGTGGCACGGCAGGAGAGGGGGTAGGGGTCGGGCAGGGTTCTCCCTGCAGGCCCTTACCTACTTTAAAATTTTTAATTTAAAGTTTAAAAAAAATTAATTTTGCTTAGTTTTTTTTTTAATAAATATTGCAAACAGTCGGGAGGGGCAGCAAGCCCTCAAAATTGAATTTTTTTTAATAGTTTTAATTTATATTTTAAAAAATAGTTTTGTTATTATTTTTTTTGAAACTTTGAAAGTTTTAATTTGTAAAAAGGCTATAAATTTTTTTTTGAAAAAAACTTTGCATGAATATTTTTTTTAAAAAAACTTTGCAATTTTTTTTTAAAAAAATTGATTTATAATCTATAAAATATATAGAAAAAAAAATTGTTTTATAGAGTGATTTATAATCTATAGCATGAAAAACTTTAAAAAAAAATTAAAAGAGAATATAATTTTTTTTTTAAAGATCTAAAATATTTTTTACAAACTAGGTCAAAACAATTTTGTAAACAAAAAATTAGAAATGCTAGAGAAGCTTGCAAAAATTCTATAAAAATTTCTAAACATAGATATTTTTGTATAAACCTTAGATTAGATTTGAAAAAAACACAAACAACTGAATATATTTTTTTGTAGAGTTTCTTCTCTTCTCTCTTATTTCTGCAATAGGTCTCCAAGGTGACCCACAACTGCACAACTTTCAACAACTTGCATAGAATGATTAGTACCAAGGCTCTGATACCATGAAAAGGGAAATTGTAGGATCAAATAGCACTAATCAAACATGCAAAGTAAATAATACAAAACACAAGATAAATACCAAATTGCATATTGCACCAAGGAGACCAAGACCAAGATTGTGAAAGGGGAAAAACAAAGAAAACCCCCTGTGTTATGCAAGTGGCAAGAAGCTAGAAAAAGAGATTACATAGAGTGTGAGAAGCTTCTTAAGGAGAGAAATGAGAAAAAAATGAAGAAGAATAGAGAAGATATCCATGAAGAGGAATTGTAGAAAGAGAGAAGGAGACACCTCTTAAATAGAGGTGAAGAATGGAGTTATGCATAACTCCCATATGCCACCTTACATAATGTGTGTGCCATATGTTTACTCTTAAGGATGAATCTACCAAAATATAGATTATTCATGCAGAAGGAATAAAATAGGTGAATTATCCGACATGTGTGGGGATAATACACCAAATAATAAATTACAAATAAAATATAATCTTCACTAAGTAAAGATTAATTTCTAACAATTGATAACCGAGTTCTATGATAGCTAAAATTGCTAATAAAGGGGAATGAAATTCTTGATAAAGTGTTTTCGTACATCAAGTATGTGGCATTTATTGTAAGGGAACATTTAATGTCTCAACCCTATCCCACTTTGCTATTGTAGACACCTGAAAATGTCTTGACCTCGAAAGCCACTTTCCTGCATCCTTGCACTACTAATTATCCCTTCCACCAATTAATTAAATAAAATAAAATTATTTAAATAATTTTTCTTAAGCCATCAATCCCTAGCCATTTATCCTGAATGATTCACTTGTAATAAATTAATTTAATTAATTTATTACTATACCTTAGACATCATCCAAAATTAATTAAATAAATATCCTAATATTTATTTGATTAATTTTCCTCATTCCCTAACCTAAATTAATTAAATAAAACATACTTATTTGATTAATCTCCCCTAGCCTATGACCTAAGCCTAGCCTACTTAAATAAATAACAATTATTTAATTAGCCACTATACTTTACCTAACCCCTAGACCCAAATTAATTAAGTAAACTTTTACTTAATTAATTCTAACCTCCAAATAATCCCCTCACTAATTTCCAACAGCCACATTAATTAAGTTAAATACTTAATTAATTAGGCCTAAATCTTGATTAACCCATCTCCCCACACCCTTTGAATAAAAAGCATTTTTTTATTTAGAGAAGTCACATGACTCTTCCAACTCATCTTTCCTCTTCCATGTAAGAACTTTTTTTAATAAAAATAGCTCACACATATCTTTGCCAAATAAGTGCATGTGTCATATGTCATCCCATTCACCAATAAACCCCATTTTTTTATTCCACCTTCTCCCACATAAATCAATTTTTTGTTCACTCACAAGTCTTAATCCTCATTAATGCAAAGTCTTCCCAAGGTAAATTTAAAATTCAACAATAATGAGAACCCTCCATTTTTTTTGATCAAATCCTAGCCCTCCATCTCATCTCTTCATCTCCACCATTCGATTTCAACTTTCAATCTCCACCCTTGATCTGAAATCCCCTCCAAAATGCCCATAGATACAAGCTCATTCCAAGCATTTTAATATTTCATCTCATTTGCATTCACATTATGCTAAAATCTCTATCCATTTGCTAAGCCAAATCTTTACCAAATCCATGTCGTGTTGAAGTTTATTAAGCAATCCACATACTTTTATACTTGGGTAAAGCTAGGAGTTGACTTGGGTGCATCAATCTCCTCCACCTTATCAAGAAGAAAGGGAGATTTGAAGATGTTGAAGGTATATCTTGCTTTGTTTTGAGTTTCTTTCATGTTTATTTGGTCTTCATCTTCATTTGGCATGTCCGATGGCACCCCTATCCCTATTACTAATCATTATCTTTTGAGTTTTTGAAGGTCTCTATTATGCAGGCTAGTTTAGCACCTTTGGCTCTCGTAGTTGCGCATTCAGCTCTTTATTCAGTTCCTTCGACATCTCTGTCAGTGCTTTTGGTTTTCACTAACTTTTGTTGTCTATTGACAATCTTGTTTTGCAGGTTTAGCACTTTCAGTTCTCTATTTAGCGCATTAGGGCTATCTGTCAACACAAATGACTTTTTTGTTAGCATAAAAGATCACTATTTTAGTGCATAAGAACTTTGTTTCAGCACATATGGTCCCTGCTTTAGCACCTTTGGGCTTTATTTCAGTGCATTTGGTCATTGCAAAAAAATAATTCTTGTGTCGAAAACATTTCTAATATTTGGTTTCTCACTAACTAGTGCTTGCAAGGTTTTTGGTTTCTAACTTGCAGAGTTTATAGGCCTTAATATTCTTGAGAAATCACTTAATCTATTGCATTTAAGAAAGAACATTTAAGGCTACTTTAATCTTGCATATTTTAATCATTGGGTCTGTTTTTGGGTTAAAAACTGTTGTCTAATCCTGTTAAACTGACCTTGCATGTTGTTTTCAACTCTTTTGAGCATTTTTGTGGTAGGATAGCTATGTTTTGTGTAGTTTTTTCCCTTTTTATCGCATCAGTGCCTCAGGCACCCAGAATAGTGCATTCAGCCTCTATGACAGACAACCCATAGGTTTAAATCTTCCTCTATTTTTTGTTTTAGCGCAATAGATCATTGTTTTAGCGTAGTAGGCTTTTGTATTAGCACAGTAGGCTTCTATTTTAGCACATTTGGTCTCTGTGTTAACACCTTAGGATTCTGTTTCAACACATTTGGTCTTTCTGTCAACACATTTGGTATTTGTTTTAGCACTTTCAGTATGAGATATTTTGTAGTTTTTTGCAAGTATCTAACACATTTTTGTAGGTATCAAAACATCTATCCAAGTCTCATTATCAAAACTAGCATTAGTTGCACATTAAGGTTAAAGTAGGGGTGAATTTACTTTGTTTTTTGTGATTACATTTTCTCTTGGATGTATGCTCTCCCCTCACATCTTAGGGTGATCTTGGGGATCAAAAGTCTATTTGCAAACTTCTTTGTTATTTGTATCCCGAAGGAGTCACTTTTCCACGTATGCTCCCCCCTTGCACTTTGTGGGATCTTGGGTGATCAAAAGTGGGAAGTGGTTTCTTCTTAGGGGGGCTGCTTGGGGATTTTATCACCCCAAGGGATGACCTCAACCACATGTTCTAGCATAGGATATAAATGTTATGAGAATCGAAAGACTCACTTCAAAGGAAGGACTCTCTCCCCCTCACAAAGACCCCAAGACCCTTAGTCTATTAATACTTGTGTTGGTTGGCACTTGGGTGGATAGGGACTCCCCCATTCATAGACTCACCCCCCATACCTTGTGTATATTGGGACACCCCCTAGAAGGTTGTAAATCCTAGCTAAGACCTTTAGCTATCATATCCTCGGTGCATCATTGCCATAGGAGGAGAAGAGCTCACTCTATTACCTCCATTGTCTTGAGGTGGGATAAACTTTGGGCAAGACTCTTGTCTCCAAGGTAAGGGGTGTAAGGTGGTCCATGACCTTGCATTCCCTATCCGTCCAAGCAATGGTATATGATACCAATGGGATGGAAATCATCTTTATCTAATAGTGGAGATTGAAGTTGCACCTGAGTGAGTTTGTGGGATATGACACTCCTACTTGAATAATTCAAAGAATGTTTATGTGATTGGTGTGTCTTCTTGTTGAAACCTGTAAAAGCCAAAAAATAATTTCATACCTTGAAGTCAGCCATTGTGGTTTCATTGCTTGCTTAATCTCTTGCCAAAAAGTTTTGGAGCCAAAAAGATCAAAATTTTTCCACAAAATCAAACAATCTAGCCCTTAGAACAAACTATTAGCACCTTCGGTCCTCTGTTTAGCACCATTGGGCTCTCTATTAGTTCCTTTGGCTTGTTTGTTAGCACCAAAGGCTTGTCTTTCAGCACCTCCATTTTATGCATTAGCACCTCTGGCTTGTCTATTAGTGCCTTAGGCTTACCTTTTAATGCAATTGGTTCCCATGTCCAACAATCATCAATTGGCCTATATTTGATCTCCCAAGCATAATTTGATTATCCTTGTGACATGACAACCTTCAAAAACCATCCCAAAGTCATACATCTTCTATTTAATCCATCCTTTGTCAAAATTCCATCATCCCATAGCCTACCATTTCACCTTAGAAACATCTTGATTTTCATTTTGGACCTTTATCCTCACTCCATCCATTCCAATTCTAATCAACATCATCCCAACATTTCATCACAATTCCCCCCAAATCAAAAGCCTAGCATCATCCAAGACCATAGTCCAAATCCAATCCAAATCTAAATCATCCCAACCTTAATCCAATTATCCAAACCTTATCCAAACCAAATCAAATCAACATCCAAATCATCCTTGAAATCAAATTTTGTGCAACATTAAATCTAGATCTCATCCCCCATCCTCTAGTTTATAAGGAGCTTAAGAACTTGTCTACCTTAATTTATTTTATAAATTAGCCCTATCTACCTTAGATCAATTGGCTAAGGAGCCTAGACTACTCCTAGGTTTGTGAAGTCTAAGGATCCAATTTTTCTTGGTGTCTTGTCTACCCCAAGTGAAATAATCGCTATCCCCTTTTTGCTTACGTGTCATAGTCTACCTTAAGTAAGAAGAGGAAAATCTTTTTGAAATCAACAAGATCTAGATTTATTTGAGCCCTCTTTTGATGTGATACCTTAATCATCCTTTTCAAACATCATCAAAATTATCCAAAGTATCCCTTGATCACCCATCCAAAAATTATCCTCATACCCTATCATAAAATCATCTTTTCACTCATCCATTTTGGTCGAAAAATCAATTTCTAAGGTCATATCCTTCACACACCTACCTTCACAAAACCAACCCACACATCTCCATTGTATTCCACAAACAAGGTCTTGTATACGCCTAAAAATGACACAATTCATTCTAAATAAATATTCTAAATATTTATCCCATTCTTCTATCAATTAAATAAATATTCTAAATTTATTTAATCGGTTCACTATTCCGTAATTAAATAAAATCAATTTATTTAATTAATTTCCCTAAATTCTTCTAATATCCCACATAATTAAATAATCCTAAATTATTTAATTAATCCAAATTCCTCTATCCTAAGTTCTAAATTCCAAAAAATCCACCTCACACTTACACCTCACTTTTCCACCTCACCTTGTCCACCTCATCGGGTTGCACATATAATTAAATATATTAAATATTTAATTACCTATTTTCCCCCTCACCCACATGTCCTATTTCTTCTCAAATCAAAAGTTAGTTAACTAATCAATCAGAAGTGTTAACTAACTAGTCAATTGAGTTAATCCCTCAATCAATTCAGTCAATTCCATAATTCATTCTTCCAACTGACTAATCAAGTTTGTTAACTAATCAGTTAAAGGAGTTAACTCTCCAATCAATGTTGTCAAATCCCCTCTTTCATGATGGAGCTGAGACACTTGTCATATTTCTACTGGTTGCACATTCCTCAACCACTCTCAACTGTTGATCATCACACTTCTTCTCAACCGTTGATTCCCATTCCTCAAGTCTATAAAAGAAGCCTCATCCTCCCATTCTATTCATCCAGCTTATTCGTATTGTTACTCTGCAGAAATCTACCAGCGCGCCTTTGGCACCCCCCAATACAATCTACTTGAGATCACCATTTGCTTTAAAGCTCTACTTCACAGCAATATCTATCTATCAATATTGCCATTTACTATCGACATCCTACAACACAGCTAAAAGAGTACACTCACTGAGGGCATACTTCATATCAGCAAGGATGATTTTAATAGGCAAACAATAGAAGCTTTGATTCAAGGAATGTTTGCACTATGTTATTCATTGCTTCATTTCTTTCAATCTTTCTTGATTTCATTATTCTATTGATGTTTGGGTTTATTATTGTTAAGTTGATTTATCCACATTTTACCCTAACATTTTTGGTGCCCACCATGGGGCCTTTGCCCCTTTATCTCACCAAAATCTGAGCTTTTTTGAAGACAGGTTCCATACAGGTCACGTACAGGCTACTTCATTGCATTTAAACATTTCTGCAGCACATATATCTATTTTTGTGGCGCATTTGTCATTCCGGTGCATCTATTCATTCTTGTTGCACATTTGTGCACTGTTACGGTGCATTTGTCATTCCTACGCATCTGTTCATTCTTACTATGCATTTGTGCACTGTTATGGCGCATTTGTCATTCCTGCACATTTGTGATTTATTACTGCGCATTTGTGCACGGTTATGGCACATTTGTCATTTCTACATTTCTGTGTATTCTTGCTGCACTTTTACGCACTGTTGCAGCACATTTGTTCTTACTGTGCTTCTATTGACTATCTCTGTGCATTTAGTCACTAAAGCTACGCATATGTAATAAGAAATGGTTTTAGTACTTTTTTAGGAAAGTTTGCTAACATTAAAAACTTCGCAGGTGTTCTCTGGAGCTATTTTGCAGGATAGGTTCAGGTTTAGTGCCATATAGCTGCATTCTGATAGTTCACACTTCATTTTCTAAGGGATAGTAAAACTGATATTCATTCAAATCCTCACCTAGCTCTAATTAGGAAAGAACTAACTGGAACATTTGTTTCTTGCATTGCAACACTTTCCAAGTTATTGCTATTTGGGATTAAAACTAAACTCACCATTGATTTCTAGGATAAAATTGAACTACTGCTATCTCATTGGACCAAAACTTCAAAGTTAACTATTTCGTGCTACAGGGATTAAAACTGAACTCACCATTGATTTCTGGGATAAAATTGAACTACTGCTATCTCGTTGGACCAAAACTTCAAAGTTAACTATTTTGTGCTATGAGGATTAAAATTGAACTCACCATTGCTTTATGGGGATAAAACTAAACCAATGTTATCTTGCTAAAATCACTTCAAAGTTCTGTGCTTGCCCAAGTAGATTAGCCCATTTAGTTTTTCTACTTTTAAATAGGTTGGATTAATCAATGTCTTCTGTGCTTGACGAATGATAATAGGCTTATGCTCTCCCCTTTACTGGGTGATCAAAGTGCCAGACTTGTTATTCCATTTGTTTAACCTTTAAGAGGGGCCTGCCCTTGGATGCATGCTTGTCCAAGTGGGAACGACCCTGAGTGGAAACAGGCTAGAAGCCAAGCCCTACCAATCCACTTAAAATAAAAGTGCTTGAGGTGAAAACTTCCTGCAACAAGTGCTGCTATGTTACACCGACGGCCAACCTCCCCCAAAACCCTCTAAGGCACAACCCTTTGAGGCTGGGAGACTCCACAATGGAGAGTAGTGTCGCTGCATGTGTAACCACTTGAACGGTTGCCCACATTAAATACCTCTTGTTCTAGTAGCCAAAAACCCTTGTAATCCATTTCTAGCCTAAGATCTTTATGCTTTCTTTTGTTCAGTCCAAAATAGAGTCAAAAAAACCTCAAAAACAATGAAAAACTATAAAATATCATTTGTGCTTGCTATGTTTTCTTGCTGTTAATTCATAAAATCAGATCAAGAAGGCCTTTTTCCAGCCAAAATTACCAAAAACAACATAAAAACTCCAAAAATTTTGCAAAAAAAAACCAGAGCTGTGCATATATTCATTTCTACTACGCATTTGTGTCGACTTGATGTGCATACGTGTAGACTTGCTACGCATATGCACATTGTTACTGCGCATCTATACTTTACCAGTGCTGCACATATACTGCGACTTCCGGCGCATACGTTTATTTCTACTGCGCATTTGTTTCAGTGCATCCACGACAGTGAGTACCTGCACTATTTTTGAGAAAATATTTTTACCTATTTAGAGCACCCATTTCAACCTAGCTTCACATTCTGAGATCAAATTCAACCTTGCAGTCAGTCTTCATCCGTTTCACCCAAAGTGTCTTTCTTTCGTCAATCACCTGTTCACCTCCTGTTAGAGTGTAAGTTAGTTTATTCCATACCGGTTCAACATAGGTCCTTTTTTTTTCATATCCTTAGTGAATTCATGTAAGCCTAGTAGGTCACAGAACCTTTGCTAGTAGTCTTGTTGAATGACTAGTCTCTACATAGTAAGATAGGTATTGACTACCCTTACTAGTGGCTACTGTCGAGTGTCAACCGTCTTACTTGAAATCATTGAGCGAGAAAATCCTTTGTCCAAGTCCTGTCTTAGATATCCCATTCACAACAGTCTCAGTCTACACCTTGCCAAAATTTCTAGTCCCAGTCCACTTCATCTCATGTCACCTTGCATGGTTCTTACTAGATCTCAGCATAAAAAGCAACTTGAAATGGCCGGCTCATCCGATCGCATCGTCACCCGTCATGATAGTGATGACAAATTTTCTCACGAAGATTACCAACACATCCAAAGTAGAAAATTCCAATGCATGTTAGAAAAGGTGCTCCATGAGGACCCTCATAACTATTTCTATTACCTTGCTAATCTTGGAATTAAACTCCCCGCAGATTTTGATGTACGCACAATCCAAGAAAATGTGGAAAATGCTCCTAAAACAGGAAAGAAAACCCTTGACTCAAATGCAGAGGATAGAGGAAAGAAAACCATGGACCAAAACACCCCCATGGAAGACATGAAGAAACAGCTTGAGTGCCTTAAACAAGAAATGTCAAATCTCAAAATGGGTACGAACACAAAAACTTACTCCTTAGAGGATATCGCACCGTACCCCTTTGACAAAAGTTTAAACATGACACCCTTTCCCTTCCGATTCGAAGTTCTGAAATTAGATAAGTACAAAGGGAAAGGGGACCCTAGAGATCATATTAGGGAATTCAACGCAGCATGCATGGAAGTAGCTCATGATGAGACCTACTTAATGTGACTTTTCCCTAGATCTTTGGGTAGTCAAGCTATGGAGTGGTTTTCACGCCTCCCACCGGGCATCAAATCTTTTGATGAACTTGTCAACAAATTTATCACGCACTTCACTTACAATATCGAGCACAAGGTATCTATGCTAGATTTATGCAACACCAAACAAAAGAGTGGTGAATCATTCACCACTTTCCTACAGCGATGGCGACAACTAGCAAGTAAGTGCTCCTATGACATGCCTGAGAAGTAGCTAATGGAGATGTTTATCCATAACCTCAATAATGACCTTAGCTATCAAATACTAATACAATGCCCTACATCATTCTCCAAAGTCATTGAAATGGGATTGTTCATTAAAAAAGCTATGATTGCCAAAGGGCAAATCAAGTTATCTAAGGACACATCTACCTCCAATTACTCAATAAATAAACCAAAGTTTTGGACCAAAAATAAGAATGTAGTCAATGATGGGATAGTGGATGCCAAGACAGCAGCTCCCAAGAAACAACCCCTATTCACTCTTAAAGGAGAAACAAACAATGGTATGCTCAACAAACCACCCTCTCGGGAGCCCAGACCTTGGTTCAGTTCAAATCCAAGGAGAAAATTCACACCGTTGTGTGAGTCTCAAGAGTCCGCGCTAAGGAAGTTGTTGGCTAACAATGAAATTTCTCTACCACCAACAAGTGATTACAAGCCTATAGTCAAACCTCCTTACTGGAA
Organism: Cunninghamia lanceolata; assembly: GCA_027924645.1. Lineage (NCBI taxonomy): Eukaryota > Viridiplantae > Streptophyta > Pinopsida > Cupressales > Cupressaceae > Cunninghamia > Cunninghamia lanceolata. The sequence goes on along the minus strand of BSBN01000378.1, from coordinate 2,715,221 downwards.
GGACACAAACTATTGTGAATACCATCGAGGAAGGGGGCATACAACTAAAAACTATATCTGCCTCAAAAATGTCATACAAGATGTGCTAGATCAAAACCAAGGGGAAGCACAACAACACACTTCCAATGAAACTCATGTGGCCTACAAGGATCCAATTCTAAATCACAATAGGCCATATAACAACAACAACGGCAACAATTACAATGGCAATCACAACAATGATAACAACAATAATAATCGCAACTAGCCAAATCAGAACAATGGGACTAGTAATGCCAACTATGCAAGTGTGCCATTTGATTATACCATAAATTGTCTTTCCGAGCAAATCCCGCAGGTCAATGTCATCTCACCCAACCAACAATCAAGACCTAACAGAACTGGTTGTAATATTATTACCCGTAGTGGTAAAGTCACACTCAATACTGCCCCTCTGAGGTCGTCCCCATCTCCATCCAACTTCTATCAGTACAATGTCATCGACCAGTTACAGAAAACTCTGGCTCACATTTCTATATTGGAGTTATTACATCTATCTCCTTCTCATAAGGAGATCCTTGAGAAAGCCTTAATGGAAACCACAGTCCCCACTAACTTGGCCCAAGAGAAATTTCAGACCATGGTAGGCAACCTGACATCCTCCAACTCCATATCATTTTCGGAGCAAGATGACCTCTCTGTATCCCAACCCCATAACACCCCCTGCACATTGTCGCATTCATACACAAGCACCACATCAAGAGGGTTCTCATTGATGGAGGTGCTGGTTTAAATATTTGCACATTAAAACTAGTCCTTGCACTAAGATTCTCTGAAAATGTAGTTGATCCGTGGAGGAAGATTACCATCAAAGCATATGATGAAGAAGAAAGAACCACAAAGGGAACAGTGATCGTTCCCATACAGGTAGGGCCGATGATGAAAGATGTTGTCTGTCAAGTCCTTGATCGGGAGCTCGCTTATAATATCCTACTCGGGAGACCGTGGATCCACGCCATGAAGGCTATCCCTTCAACCTATCATCAATGCATTAAATTCCCGCACAATGGCAAGCAAGTTACCATTCAAGGCGACCCCGACCCCTACCAACACTGCAATTATTTTTGTGCAAAACCCGAGTGTATCATACCCAACAATAGAGTATACATTTCCCCTACTCCATATCAGGACCATACTGCTGAAGCGTCCTCCTCAAGATCCAAAGAACAAAAGATTACCATAAAAGATACTGGAGTGGGAGAATATTCAATTGAGCACAGTCTGAATCTTGCCACATTGCCTTTATCCCCTAAATCTTTTGGCCGACCTTGGCATTTTCCAAAGCCATCTACTCCTCTGATAACTCCCACAACTCCCTTTGTAAAATGGGGGACCTTATCCAACGAAACAGAGAAAAGAGATCTCCTGCAATGGCTTTATGCTGAAGAAGAAAACACACCCCAAGATCCACCTAGACTCCCAATAGAACTCTATGGGCGAGGTGAGACTATTCTGCACAGACTGGGGTATGAAGGACAAGGCCCAATTGGCCTCAGAAAAGAAGGAATCATCGAACCAATTCAACCTTCTTCATCCTCATCAGCTAGAAACACAAGTGGCCTAGGATACAAAGGCAAGGGCAAAGCTAAGGAAAATGCTTGCCTTGTGGAAATGATCCAAACAGTCCAAGTGGACAGTGACACAGATTCAAATGAGTATGAGTGGGATGAGCTAATAGAGCACTCCTATGACGACAAAGAGGTCAACACCATCCAAACTCTTAGCCCCTACCGTGAGGGACAAATGCTTTCAAAAAGACCACTAGAGTCTGATTTGCCCATCCCTAAGATTATGGCTTTCGAGGAAAGTTTAAATTCCAGTACAATAAACAACTTGGAAGAAGGTACAATCCCGACCACTACCCCCACCCATTCTCCTAACATTTCCATTCATACCATCAACGAATCAGGTCTATCATCCGACTCCCTTCCCCTCTTGCACCCTAAGCTTATTGACTGGGATCTAAGAGGAACTCCTTAGCTAGATATGTTCCAAAACAACGATGCTTACATTGACTATATGGAACTTAGGGACCACTTACCTAGGGGAGATCATAAAGCTAGTTTTGCTATTGAACTAAATACCGTGGCTTACTTCGGGGAGGGTGCCAAGCCTTCCAGTCGCAAAAATATCAAGATCAAAAATGGATTTGATAGTGAAAATTGCCTTGCGGCAGTGTCAGATCCCAAAACAGTAAAAAGAAAGGAGGCATCCGAAGGTGAAAACCCAACTGTGGCACCTGACGATGGAATGCTTGACACTCTCCCTAGTGATATGTATCAGGAAAGGTCATAGATTGTTATAGAACCGACAAAGCCCATGAATATTGGAACAGAAGAACAGCCCAAGATCATCCACTTTGCCAAATCTCTCACACCACCAAAGAAAACCAGGTTTATACCGTTCTTTAAGAAGAAGAGAGGCAGCTTTGCTTGGTTGTATGCAGACATGCTAGGTCTAGACCCAAACTTAATTCTACACAATCTGCCATTAGATCCAGGAGTCAAACCAGTAAAGCAAAAGCTGAGAAAGATGCATCCTCACATAACACTTTTGGTCAAAGAAGAACTCAAGAAATTGCTAGATGTGGGGTTCATTAGAGCCATAGATTACCCAGAATGGATATCTAACATTGTGCCAGTGTTTAAACTAGATGGCCGAGTTCAACTATGCAATGATTTTTGAGACTTAAACAAAACATGCCGCAAGGATGATTTTCCATTGCCAAACATCGATATCATAGTTGACCTAACTGTAGGACATACAATGCTATCACTCATGGATGGATTCTCAGGGTATAATCAAATCAAAATAGCACTAGAGGATCAACACAAGACAACTTTTACTTGCCCATGGGGTACCTTTTGCTGGAATGTCATGCCAATTGGGCTGAAAAATGCAGGTGCTACGTATTAGTGGGCTATGACAACTATTTTCCATGACATGATGCATGTAACAATGGAGGACTATGTTGATGACATCCTAGCAAAATCCCTCACAAGGGACACACACCTGGATGTGCTAGAAAAAGTCTTTCGAAGATTGGACCAATTCCAAGTCAAACTGAACCCAAAGACATGTGTGTTTGGGGTAACTTTAGGCAAGCTACTAGGCTTCATCATATAAGCAAACGGAATAAAGGTAGACCCGGCCAAGGTCAAAGCTATAATGGACATGCCACTGCCCAAGACTCTAACTCAGTTAAGATCACTATAGGGTAAGCTACAGGCCATCCGCAGATTCATATCGTAGCTGGCAGACAAGTGCCAACCATTCAGTCATCTCCTGCACAAGAACATTCCATTTAAGTGGGATGAGCAGTGTGAGGAGGCATTCAACAAACTAAAAGAATACCTTACAAATCCCCCCATTCTCATGCCTCCAATCCAAGGGAAACCTCTAACTCTCTACATATCTGCTACACCTACTGCTCTTGGGGCTCTTCTAGCGCAGCAAGATTATGAGAACAAGGAAAGAGTTGTCTACTGCATCAGTCAAACCTTAGTAGGCTATGAGTTACAATACTCCCAAGTAGAAAGATCATGTCTCATGATAGTTTTTGCTTCACAAAAACTCTGACATTACATGCTTGCACATCCAATAAAACTCATTGCAAAAATTGACCCACTGAAGTATCTCCTCAGCAAAGTAGCTCTCACAGGTCGCCTAGCAAAATGGGTAATGCTTCTTAGTGAGTATGACATCGAATATGTAGATAGAAAAGCCATCAAGGGACAAATCATAGCTGATCAACTAGCAGATGCACCGTTACAAGACACCAAGCCAATGCAATTTGAGTTTGCAGATGAATCCCTATTCAATGTGTCAACACCTTCATGGAAACTCTACTTCGACGGGTCTTACACAAACCATGGATCGAGGGCAGGAATCCTATTTATAACTCCTCAAGGTGACACAATTCTGAAGTCTTACCGTTTGTTATTTCCATGCACTAATAACATAGCAGAGTATGAGGCCTTGGTAATCGGTCTCAAGATGGCAAATGAATGGAAAATCCAAGAACTGCATGTCTATGGTGATTCTCAGCTTATAATCAATCAGGTCAACGATGAGTACCAAACCAAAGATGAAAAGCTCATCCCATACAAACGGATGGTCGACGACTTCAAAGAGCACTTTGGGACCATCTCCTTCGAGCAAATACCCAGGATCGAGAATAAAGCAGCAGATGCAATGGTCACCATCGCCTCTCTTCTAGAAATACCTGAAAATGAGTCACAATATGAGTTCTTAGTGGAAACCATCCAGCAACCAGCTTATGATCTTCCTAAGACCCATTCCATATGCCTCCTAGTTGGATCTGATTCACCTTGGTACGGTAAGACTTACGCTTACCTCAAGGACAACAATCTCCCACCTAACCTCTCTTCCAACCAAAAACAAACTTTTATACGACAAACCTCTCACTACACCATCATAGCCGATACCTTATACCGACGTGGTCTCGATGGTACTTTGCTCCGTTGTTTAGAACAAGAGAAATCCATAACTATCTTGCAGGACGTACACGAAGGGATATGCGAAACACACTCTAGCAGTCCTTCCTTATCCAAGAAACTCATACGTTTGGGTTATTACTAGCCAAACATGGAAATGGATTCATATCAATTCGTCAAAAAGTGCAAACAGTGCCAAATACACGGGAACCTGATCCATGCACCTGCTCAAGAGTTGAGACCTTTAACGACACCCTAGCCCTTTTGCCAGTGGGGACTTGACCTTGTGGGAAAGATTCACCCACCCTCTTCCAATGGCCACAAATTCATCATAACTGCCACTAGGTATTTCACAAAGTGGATTGAAGCCATTCCCCTAACCACCGTCACAGGCAAGCAAATTTCCTCTTTCATCCTGAATTACATTATCTGCAGATATGGTATTCCTTCATCCATCATAATGGATAACGGAAGACTATTCAAAAATTAAGATGTCCAGGAACTTTGTGAGCGTTTCAAAATCCAACACCGTTTCTCCACTCCATACTACCCCCAAGGTAACGGCCAAGCTGAGGCATCGAAAAAAATCATTCTAAAAATCCTAAAGAAAACTATCAATGATGCTGGTCATGATTGGCATGTCCAACTCAATCCCGCTCTATAGGCATACAGAACCAGTATACACACTCCCACAAGTGCTACACCATACGCCCTTGTCTATGGTTCAGAAGCCATCCTTCCTATTGAAGTTGAATTACCGTCCCTCAGGGTGTCACTAAAGGGTCTCATATCAGATGAGGAATATAGGGTCCCCAGGTTACAAGAACTAGAGTTACTAGAAGAAAGGTGACAGAAAGCCTTTGATTATCTCAAAGCTTATCAAGAGATGATGTCAAGAAGCTATAACCATAGGGTTTGTCCAAGAATCTTTAAGGTTGGGGACCTCGTTCTCAAAGAAAACCCTTGCAATCAACAAGACAGAGAAAAGAAAGGTATGTTTGAACCAAACTAGCTTGGGCCCTATGTGATTGTAGCAGCTTACGGATCGGGGGCATATCAATTGGCAACATCAGAGGGAGAGCTGTTCGATGACCCAATCAACAGCATGCATCTTCGTCGGTTTTATACCTAGGAGAATCCCAGTGCAAAGGGGGCACACAAAAAAAAGAGACAAAAAAATATAAAAAGTTGCAAAAGGGAAAAATACAAAAAAATCACAAAAAGAATCATCCTTTGGTGAAAACCTGGCAAACAGGCACCTTGGATAGGTATCATGATGAAAACCTGGCAAATAGGTGTCATGTTTACTTTCTAGCTTCTTGTGCAAATAAAAACAAGTGATGAAAACTTGGTAAACATGTGTTACTTGTGATAAACCGCCTTCTCCATCTCTGAGAATCCAGTCACTTTGAGTTCACTTCTTCCTTCACTCACTTCCCATTCGACCCGCATCTACCCCATAATAAACACCTGGCAGTTACCTATCATGGCTTGATAACTCTCCCTCTTTGTGGCCTTGTCAACCAAGATTTTATCCCATATCATCTCTTCAATGTGAGCCTAGCATAGTGTCACTCGTCAGTTTCCATGGTCCAAGTCCATGAACTATGTTGCCTCTACGTCATCATGTAGGCAAGGCCATTATCCCAATGCGCCCCTGAGGCTTTCCATTGTCCCATCCGTTCCATATCTTGTCCTTTTATCCAGTTGAGTCCGCCTCCACTTTCTCTCACCTAGGTCTTAGGTTTGTTAGGGTTTACCCCGAACTACATGGCCTCTGCGTCGTCACGTAGGCAAGGCCATTTAGCAATGTGCCCCCGAGGCACTAGGTCAGTCGCTTAGGGTCCGTCTCACCAATAAGGATTGCTGAAATCTCTTCTCACCAAGCAAGCAGGTGCAAGTAGAACCTGCGCTCCAAGAAAAGAACCCTGCCTTTATGCAGCTTAACGTATTCACACACAAGGCAAAATACCCAAGGCCTTCTAAATGATTTTACTTGAATTACAGCAAGAAATAAACACATCTACATGCAAGAATGTTTTGCGGATTGAAATCATGGTTAAGTTACAGAGTCTTGATTTTTTGTTGTCATGTCCTCCTATGCTACTCAAGGATGCCAAAAGCTAGAGATGCTATGATGGGGGCATGATCATTTTCTTTGTTTGCTATCTATGGATTACACTTTAGTAATGTAATGCCTTGTCTAAGGACATGATCGGTAAAAGATCATCGAGGACATCAAAGGTCTAACATGAATGGGGGCAACCCTTGTTTGTTGAAATGCAAGAGGTACTTAGGTCATCTAGATTCAATTTTGACTAGATGCTTGTATTACCTTGCTAAATCAAAACCCATGTAAGCAATACTCAGGTCATCTCGGTTCAATTATACCTAGATGCTTGTATTCACTTACAACATTTCAGAAAATGTACCAAAAATAAAATGCCCAATGATGAAATAAAACACTCTAAAAGCAAAACATCCATCCTATATCCATACACACATCCATGCATCCGTATCCCATACAATAAATAGTACCTGAACTATGCAGCGTAACAATATCAAATAAAGTTTTTAAGTCTTTCTACATCCAGTCAATTCTTCTATCTATCATCTTGTCATTCTTCTGTCGATACGGTACATTTGGACATCACCAAAAAAATATAAAGCATATAGGTGCATATCATATTACATTTTGCATTAGTCATGAACATGATTAAATCAATCGCATACATACATAGCATGCATTAGGTCATCCATATATCATCACCATATAATACCAAATAGCAAACAAAAGTGCATCACATACCAAAGTTGCATAATCACATAGAAATCATGTTGCAGTTGCATACATTCAGAACATATCTGATCTAACACTCATATCACGTAGGCATTAGATCATATAAACATCACATAGCATCATATCAAAAGCATCTCATATAGCATCAGATAGAACATCTAAATCTGCACATGCATCACATCATACAATAGGAGGGAATCATCATAAGTTTCATAAGCACATAGCACAAATCATAAAGGCTGCATCATCATATATACATCATAAAGGGTAAGTTCAAATGTACAATATCATAATGTTTGTCTCTGAATCAGTGTCATATACAAAATGCATCCAAAAGGATTGTGATACATGTCTCAAAAAGTACAAAATCTGATCCAAGTCTACCCCTACTGCTGAGGACCACCACTGCCAGCCCCTAACTACTAGGGACCCATCACGGAAGCCCCTAACCACGATGGACCTGCTCTCTGCGAAGCCCCAGACTGATTCCTAAAACTTAAAGCCCTCTAGCTCGCTAGCACTGCCCCATGGTACAATCCCCAGTAATACTGCACCTATGCCTGTGCTCTAGCAAGCTTTGCCTGCACCTGTGCTAACTGCGTCTGCAACTGGCCTACCTATGCCTGTGCCTGCTGCACCTGCCCAACCAAAAAGGAGCTGGCTGCGTCTATCCCCATCACTACCACTGCAGTGTCTTGCTCTACACGGATCACGCATACCCATGCGTCTGCCATATCTCTCTCGCGGGTCAGCCCTGTGATGACCATTGCATCTGTCTCTCGCCAGCCTTTGGCCCTCCTAAGCTGTGCATGCAACTCTCGCACCTGTCCCCTTAGGCTGGCTATGGCCCTCTCGTATACCTCTACCTGCACTGGCCTGGGTGAGGCCTCTACCTGTCCAGGCCCCTGTGGTTGGGGCACCTGCTGCTGAGCCGCTTGCTGAGGTGGCGGCATCTGTGCTTGCTGCGGTATCTGCTGTTGTGCAGCCTGTACTAGCACTGCCTGCTCAGCCTGAGCTACCCTCCTCCGCTGTCTCAACCTCTCTCCATCTCCACCACCCCGCCCTCCTCAACCCCGTCCTCCTCGTAATCCAATCCTTGTACTCCTGTATGATCCCCGTGCCAGCTATCTCCATCCGCATATCCCAGGCCACGTATGAAGTTTGTCAAAACTCTGCTAGGGCCTCCTCATATGAAGCCATCGGCCCCCATCGAACCCTCTCTGCATGTGTCCGTGCAAATAGCACCTGTCCCTGTGGCATACCCTGCCTCCTGCCAAACTATCTTAGCACCCGGCCCACCATATGTCTCTCTAGTATATGTCGTGTCCGGCCTATCAACCACCACGTCTGAAAGTAGTACAGCAGCTCATCTCCCTCATCGTCCCAGGGCTCACAATCCAGATACGGTCACCAAACGACCACATCTACACCATCTAGGGTGTGCCTCCAGTACTCTAGCTTCCCTAGCCTATGCTAGGAAATCACTCCTGCATAGCCATAACTATATGGCTCCCCTCGCTACCTCATGAACACACATATCGGCCTTGTCACCACTATGTGCTCCCATAGCCAAAACTGTAGCAGTAGTACCCCATACGATAGACTCGTGCTGCGGTGATACACCACCTGGTGCATGTCATGGTATAGGTGGGCCAGTACGTAGACTCCCCATGCATACTGGGTGCCCTCAGTCAACATCCGCTCCATAATCTGGCCCCATCCAATGGGGAACCCATGCGGTCTCCTATTGGGGCATACAATGCCTCCGATCAATCTAGCCACGATACCAGGGAAGTAGTCATAACAGTCATATATATTGTACCATGGATGATTTGTCCAACCAGCTCAGGATCATCGAACACTCGCGAGCGAGTCCCGCATCCCGCTGCACATCATACTCTACCAACTCACCCTAAATGGGCAAGTGCAGTATCCTGTAGACATCCTCTAGGGTCAGAGTCATCTCTCCAGTCAAAAAATGGAAGGTCCCATCCTCACTATGGAATCTCTCCATGGCAACTGTCAACAATCCACAGTTTGCCCGCACCTCGGGCATGAAGCAAATGTAGTCCAAACCCATGGCACCAAGTGCCTCTCTGTCGATCTTCGTCAACATGTATCTCTGCAATAGGGGCATAGGGAACGTCTCCCTAGACTGCAGCGTCTTTCGTATCTCCTCCTGCAAGCACGCAAAGCAAGGCATCAATCTAAAGCTGCATATACCATACTCAACATATCTACTGAACTATATCAACTAAACTTAGCAATTCAAATTGATCAACACAGCACACTACATCTCTTGACTAGATTCCTACAATCTCAGAGATAGCTCATCGATTGACGTGTCAAACAGGACACTCATCAAGTCAAATTTGCTAAGTAATTTGCTATCTGAAGCAAATGCGCTACTACAGGTGGTAAAAGCACCATTTCTTTATAGATGCGCCGCTACAATCTACAAAAGCACCGCAACATAACGTATGCGCCGTTATATTGCACATATGTGCAAGTTCAACATATGCACCACAACATTCCACAGATGCGCTGCCAAATTATGAATGCGCCGCTAAAACCCACGCATGCGCAGCTATAATAGATGCACAACCAAACTAAACATATGCACTGCGAAACGACAAATGCGACGTTTCACATTGCATATGCGCTGTTCTGTACTTCAGCGCATCTGTTTGACCTATTTTCTACTTGCATTTATGACATCCTAATGCGACTCTAGGGAAAAATTTTTGAAGCACATACCAGGGGTCCTGCCGCTGCTAGCCGCCTGAATCGACGGACTCGCTCGAATCAATGCTCCTCGCGTGGAACATCAACTGCTCTAGCAGCCATGCTACTCTAAGTTTGCTCTAAGCTCTCTATCTCCAATCCAAATCAAACAAGTGTACAAATGAATAATCTTGTGGACCTAGCTCCTATTTATAACCTATAAACCCTAATTCTGGCTAGGTGATGACTGTGACTACTTCCCGCGCCTATTTTCCCTCCAGTTTTCTTCCCATTTCCCTGAAACGAGTCCTTTTTCCTCCAACCTAACCTAACCCCTTCGTCTTCATGAGATTGTCTGTCTCAAAATCTTTTGCCCTTTTTTCATCCAATCTCCTGAGGGGGCATCCTATCGTCATTAAACTTGTACCAGGGGCAAACTGGGGCATGTATCACTATCAGACTATCGATTTCTTTGAAGCAGCATTGTAAACTGCATTGCATCAAAGAGGGGCAAAATGTATACGCCTAAAAATGACACGATTCATTCTAAATAAATATTCTAAATATTTATCCCATTCTTCTATCAATTAAATAAATATTCTAAATTTATTTAATCGGTTCACTATTTTGTAATTAAATAAAATCAATTTATTTAATTAATTTCCCTAAATTCTTCTAATATCCCACATAATTAAATAATCCTAAATTATTTAATTAATCCAAATTCCTCTATCCTAAGTTCTAAATTCCAAAAAATCCACCTCACACTTACACCTCACTTTTCCACCTCACCTTGTCCACCTCATCAGGTTGCACATGTAATTAAATATATTAAATATTTAATTACCTATTTTCCCCCTCACCCACATGTCCTATTTCTTCTCAAATCAAAAGTTAGTTAACTAATTAATCAGAAGTGTTAACTAACTAGTCAATTGAGTTAATCCCTCAATCAATTCAGTCAATTCCATAATTCATTCTTCCAACTAACTAATCAAGTTTGTTAACTGATTAGTTAAAAGAGTTAACTCTCCAATCAATGTTGTCAAATCCCCTCTTTCATGATGGAGCTGAGACACTTGTCATATTTCTACTGGTTGCACATTCCTCAACCACTCTCAACTGTTGATCATCACACTTCTTCTCAACCGTTGATTCCCATCCCTCAAGTCTATAAAAGAAGCCTCATCCTTCCATTCTATTCATCCAGGTTATTCGTATTGTTACTCTGTAGAAATCTACCAGCGCACCTTTGGTACCCCCCAATACAATCTACTTGAGATCACCATTTTCTTTGAAGCTCTACTTCACAGCAATATCTATCAATATAGCCATTTACTACCGACATCCTACAACACAGCTAAAAGAGTGCACTCACTGAGGGCTTACTTCATATCAGCAAGGACAGTTTTAATAGGCAAATAATAGAAGCTTTGATTCAAGGAATGTTTGCACTATGTTATTCATTGTTTCATTTCTTTCAATCTTCCTTGATTTCATTATTATATTGATGTTTGGGTTTATTATTGTTAAGTTGATTTATCCACATTTTTCCCTAATAGGTCCCAATCTAGGAAGAACCAAGAAATGGAGTCACATAGGCCATATGGAATGTCAGATACAAACCAAAATAATGTCATGTTGAATCCTTGGGGAAACCAACCACAACTATCCATTAGTAACAACATTGATCAAGAAGTCATAGACTTTATGCAAGATGCTGACTCCATTGATCTTTTGGATCGAATCCTAAAGTCGAATCCCAATAAATATTTAGAAATCTTGCTCCAAAATGGTGCCAAGGTACCAAACAAACCTTCCACTAACACATCCCAACCATCTTCATCTAATAATATCTCCAACACGTCACAACCTCCATCATCATATAATTTGCCTAACAGCTCTACTTCAATGTCAAATCCCACATCCACATCTACATCAACCATAGCCACATCCACCGCACAAATCACCCTCAACATATCCAACAACACAACTTATACCAATACTTCCACAAGTGTCCCCCAATTTGATTCAAACACCATCACCTTCATGACCCAACTCTTCTCCCAACCACCACACAATACACTCAACACCCTAACAACAACTTGCAAACATCCACCTTCATGTATACACAACCCCCTATTTCACAACCACCCACATCATCTTCCTCACAAAACACTAACCAATCACTTCTACAACAACTCCAACACCTCCAATTCTAACAAAATCAAAACCCTCAACAATATACTGCAAAAGATCCTCCATCAACTCATCACCCACCAACAATAGCAACAACAAAACCCACCACAACAATAATTGCCTAACTTCCTCCTGTGATAGGTGAAAGTCAGGTGTGGAAGATCAGACACAGTCATGAAACCCTAACCCTACCATCATCAAGGAATCTAATCTAAATGAAATCAAAGGACAATGCAATTCAAGCATAACATCACCTAGACCGTGCGATTCCTTGTTTGAGGGATGTGGACTGCTTCTTTAACAATGAACAATTGCAAAGCTGAAAGCTGCCATGATTGATGATAAAAGCTCAGTTGGATAATCAGATGCTCAAGATGCTTAAGATGATAATGTAGGTGCTATATGATTGCTGGATCCCCCCCTCTCATATGGAATGAGAGGGTGTTTATATAGGACTCAACCAAGATCAATCAACGGTGGAGATTCAAAGGCTATGTGAATGGCTAGGATTGAAAGATACTAAATTTAGGTTCCATTAGTTGTGCATGTGAAGGATATGAGTGAAAGTTGTCTTACAACACATGATTGACTGGACAAGTGTTGGAATGTGATGAAAGATGAGGACTTAATTCAAATAAAATATTTGAATTAGTTGGGATATGAGTTGGATATTAATTAAATAAATAAGATTTATTTAATTAATTGGATAAATGAATAAAATGGGATAAGATATGATGTGGAAATTAATTAAATAAATAAAATTTATTTAATTAATTGGGATGAGGATAGAATAAATGGGATTATGCATGTGAAATTAATTAAATAAAAAAATTTATTTAATTAATTGGCTAAGTAGGACAAAGATGGGGATTTTAATTAAATAAATAAAATTTATTTAATTAATTGGCTTAATGAATAATGATTTAAAATGGTGTTGCTAGACATAAACAAAGTTGGGACAATTTTGGGTGTCTACACCTCCAACAACAACAAAACAGACCAACACCAACCATCCTGGATTTATCACACATTGTTTAAATGTTGATACAAAAGGTTGATGACATACAACATGGGCACAAAAGGAAACAATACTCCTTTGAAGATATTTGTCCATACCCTTTTGATTGCTCCATTCATATGCCACCCTTTCCTAAAACCTTTGAAACACTAAAGTTTGACAAATACAAAGGGAAAGGAGATCCTAGAGAACATCTTAGGGAATTTTATATTGCCTTCTTGGAAGTATCCTATGATGACACATATCTCATGAGACTTTTCCCTCGAATCTTAAGAGGACAAGCCACTGAATAGTTTGCACACCTTCCTCAGGAATAAAAACATTTCATGAACTTGCGAAGAAATTCGTTAACCATTTCTCCTACAACTTTGAACATGAAATATCTATGATAGACCTTTGAAACATGAAACAAAAGAGCAGGGAAACCTTCACTGCCTTTCTGGAATTATGGAGAAGTCTAGCAAGCAAGCTTCCATGGCCAATCCCTAAGAAATAATTGGTCAATATGTTTGTCACCAACCTTAACTAAGAGATGGGATTCCATCTCCAAATTCAATGTGCCTCAACACTCAAAGAAGTTATTGATAAAGGCACTACCATTGAAAGAGCCCTTATTGCAAAAGGGGCTATCAAAATTTACAAAGAGAACAATGATAATAGGAACAACAATAAGGTCAATAGTAACACCAATAATTCCAACAATAACAATAACAATAACCAATCCTATGACAATCCCCACTTTGGGGCTAAAAATAAAAACTCTTAACAATAGTGTGACTAATGTCAAGAATGTTCAAAACATACAAACCCCCACACCATCGAACCCATCCACAAGCAATAACAATGTCAGCATTCCTAAAGGTCAACCAAGACAAAGCAATGCACCCAAAAGAAAATTCACACCTCTAGATGAACTAGTCAAAAATTTCTTGAGAAACCTTGTTAAATCTGACCTAATCACATTACCCACCATTCATCCTTATGATGATAACCAATTCAAACCCTCATGGTTTAATGAAAATGCCTATTGTGAATATCATCATGTGAAAGGGCATAAAACATTCGATTGCATGAGGTTGAAAAATTGTATACAAGATCTCGTATGTAATATCTCATTCCATAATGCTCAAGATTTAACATAAACATCCATCTTAATCAAGAGAATAGTTAACAATATAATTATGCCAATCAAAATTTAACCATAATGATTCATTATCATTTCATCAATTAAGCATGTTATTCTAAATAGAATATAACAAAGCTTACAATACAATAATCATTTACATATCTTTCATGAGTAACCATAACTAATCATATATGCCCAAGGCATCATCAATCAATTTATACATTACAATAGACCAACTGGTCATAAAATGCAAACACTGTATCCGGAACCAATGACATCTGTCTCCATAAGCCTTGGCTTGTCTCATGCTTGGGAAGGAGAGCATCAGCCTGGTGCTTTTCCACCAACCAGGGACCTACGGTCCCTTGCTCAACTTCCTAACTGGAAGTGGCCCTACCCTTTGTTAGAAATATAAGTAGTGCATAATTGAAATAACAATGAATTAGTAATAAAAGCACAAAATAGACAACACAGTTTTACATGGAAAACCTGGTAATATACCAGAAAAAACTGCAAGAAAAGATCTCTCAATTTTATTCTTAGAAGAAAATTCACAATTACAAAACTTTTTCTCATGCCTTTGGATTCAAGCTCAACCACCCTAAATATTCACAAAAAAGTACATGCAAAAACTAATCAAATCTAAAGATAGATTTCCATGTATAAAAGTGCGAGTGGCACTTCCACATGCAATTTTGCATGCTAAACTACTGGAATAGGTCAAACGAACTTCACATTTCAACACCCTTCACAGAAAGGTTAGATATTAGGAACCATAAGGTTAGCCATCTGAGTATCTGGTGTTGTGTCCTTCCTAATGTCTCACGGTCACATAACTATAGATCCACTCTAACTATGTATGACACTACTGGAGACACTAGGCCATCTAGAGTACTGTGGACCGACAATGCATGCAGAGACATGCATTACTTTGGCCAAAGATTTACATACATATACGTTTCACAATGAATGTAGTCGTGTATCCACCACCCTTACTTGACTTAGAAGTTGTCATGCCCTACAGTATTTTTAATGTGACCTCTCGAGGTCTAGTAAAATGTGAATTCAATTTAATTCATAGTCCTTACTAGGACAATCAACTCCTATCTAGGAGTTCATCAAATGTAATAGGTTACTTACCAAGGAACTTGTGACTCCTCATCACCCTGTTCCATTTTCCAACATGACAAAAGTCAAAATAAGTAGGTTTCTTTCACAACAAGGAAATTGTGACTCCTCGTCACCCTATTCCATTTTACAACATGACAAAAGTCAAAACAAGTTTTCCAACTTCTGACCTTCCAAGGTACATAGTTCCATGTTGACCTATCACAAGGTTTACATTCAGTTCATGTCATTTAAGATTTATATCATAATAGTCTAATAAGACCGTCTTACTGGAAAGACTACCGCAAGCATCCTCATGTGTTTTAATATCTTATGCCTCATTTGTGAAGTATGGCCATTCATAAAAGATGGCTTCCATTTACGTTGAAATACAAGAGTTTCATACTAATCTTAGTATTGATTCTCATAAGTATATAATTATCTAGGAGAAATAGTACCTCCAACAAACCTGGTAGGCACTTACTGCTTCCTACAAGGTAATACAACTTACTTCTTATTCATATTCTCCTTCTTCAATCAAGAATCAACATATCTTTTAAATACATTAGATGTGTCATAGCTATCATAAAACTATTCATTAATAGTCAAGTTCCATTATAGGGAATCCGTGACTCCATGTCACCTTATTCCACTTACTAATCATGTCAAAAGTCAACCATATTCACCACCCTAGGTCTAATATGCATGGGATCAATTCAATTCATTGTCCATACCTAGACAATTGACTCCCATCTCAAGTTTGTTTCAACCAATTAGGTTACCTTTGTAGTGAGAAAATTGTGACTCCTTACCACCTCCTTCCACTCTAGGTTATTACACAATCGAACCACATTTACCATTCTAGGTCCATCGTGGTTCACAACATCTAAATCAATTATCATATAAGAAAGAATCATATACATACTATCATGGCACCCTTGCATTTGTTAAATAATATAGTTTACCCTGAGTGGTATCTCAAACCCCTTCCAAAGTTAAGTAAAGATTACATTCTTACTAATTAAAGGAAAGAGCAGTTCTCCTACTAATGACCACATAAGATAATTATGGTTCCACATATATCATAAAATTGAGAGATTTAAACACTATTAAATACATGGCCGATTTCATAACTTTCATATTATTAGCATGAGATATGAAAGCATAAACAATCATTAAACATTTTGGCTTCAGCCATAATGGATTCAATCCTTACACAAAGGGTGTCCCATAGATATGTATCGGCCTTCGTGGCCACATGATATGTGACTGTTTACAGTTTACACTATGGTCCAACTTCAATAGTTGTAGCCATATCCATAATTACATAATACATGCAAGCTAATGCTCGGCCACCTGGCCTAGAGCTAAATCATTATATTAACAGTCATTATATGACTCTTGGCCTTCATGTCCATAAATAGAAAGATTCATAAGTGCATCATTTCATTGGCATTCAGCCTCTTAGGGCCATGGGTAGGAGAATATAACTTAAGACTCCGAAGGCACTTCCGCCTCCATGGCTCGAGTTGGAAATAAAGACTATTTCATACAATACATATACATTATCATTCGGCCTACAAGGCCAGCAATGTAATTAAAGATTTCTTTACATTCATGCTCGGCTTCCATGCCTTGAGAGAATATTAAGTTGATAAGAATAAATATATAGTCTCAACCACAGGCCTCGAGCAATGCTATCAAAAAAAAATAAACCATGGGTGTGGCTCGGCCTTCGGCCTCAAGTGCACCACCCTGTCACAGAATAAAAATATTTATGGCTCACCACCCCTTGGCATGAGCTCTTGACACTAAAAGAAATAGAGCTTACGGCTTGGCCTCCAACCTTGAGCCTCATGACACAGACAAGAAAGAATGAATTCATGGCTCGACCTCTGGGCTGTGAGCCCCACAACTATATACACAGTCGAGGATATAAAGGTTTCATAGCTCGGCTATCATGCCTTGAGCCTCAAATATTAAACACAGTAAAAAATATAAGGATTATATAGCTCAGCTATCATGCCTTGAGCCTCAAGCAATAAACAAAATCAATAATATAACTAGTTGTAAGGCCTCAATACAACAGAGAATGAAAGATTCTAAGAGATAGCTATATATGCAATGCACTCTTTACCTGAGCACACTTCTCTCTCTAGGGAATTGCACAATGCCAGCCATTGTAGATGGTCTCCTTCTCCCAATACAATGCAACCTCTCTCTGTGCTCCAAGAATCCTCCTTCTCCTCCCTTTCTTTCTTCTTTTTCCTTCAAAAACTATATGATGATCCTCCTCCTCTTCCAAGAAGAATTTAGGGATTATCACTACAACCAATCTCACATGCCTATTTCCAAGGAAACTACCACCCTCTACCAAGGTGGTGCAAGTGGTTTCTCCCACTCGACCCACTACCACAATCCATACTTGGTCAAACATGAAATTTGTTAGAATATGGTGAGCTTGAAGCTCCCATTAGTTATAATGTCATCTATATTAAAATAGTAAACTCAATAGCATAGCATGATATTTAATATCAATATTATATAATTATATTATAATATTATTTCATGCATCAACTAGATGTATGAGAATACTAAAATTAACCAAAATATCATTTTTCGACATCACCTCCTACAAGAAGATAGAGTCATCATGTGATTTAGGGATCAAGCTTTGCTCTCCCTTTGTCGCCAAGGATCTAAAACTTAACAGACCAAAAATGGATTTATAATCTCAGATTAAAAACATTAAGAGCGATAAGATTATGCTCTGACAAAACAAGACCAACTCTTGACTCGATTTGACATTCTGAGAATGTCATTAGTCGAGTCAATACAACATTGTCGAAACGACTAAATCGACAAGATGACACAAAACGAAAATCAACTAGCCAAGAAGAAGTGTAACTTATGCCAACTTACATGGTTTGAAAAGACAAAATTTCTAACACTCAAATGGCTACTAACCCCACTTCCCAACATCTAACTCTTCCTCTAGGATGATACTCTCCTTCCTTCTTCGAAGGACGTTACATTTTCCTGTTCACACTCAGGACCACAAAGCCATGATAAGTGCATCATTATCATAACCCATAATTCAAATTATTTAATGTTCAAAACTAATTAACATCAATCATTAATGTCATAATCAAAGGTCAAATTAGATATTTCTACAATATCAAATCATCAAACTCTTAACTAATCCTCCTGATTACCAAGTAAGAGTAAGATTAAGCTAATCACAGGTTAGGGATGTAACATCGTAGATCATGGTGACATTACAATCAATGAACCTCCCAAATGATCACCCAACAAGAACTTAGGATCTTACAAGGATCCACTTCTTGACCAGAACAAAGGAAAAGCCTCCACTTCTAATCAAGCATATAATGTCATTCCCCCTCCTTTCGACTCCGTTGTGGGTCGCATAGAAGAATGTCCTAATCATGTGGCCACTATCACCATACAAGCTAAAACCCCCAATTGCATCATCACTACTCATCACAACCACATATCCATTCAAGGAGCCCCAATTGAGGACCAAGCTACCAATTCTGCACCTACAAACATCCCACCCACCAACAAGTATAATCTCCTTGAACACCTTGGTAAAATCCTTGCCTAAATATCCATTCTTGAATTAATTCGCACATCACCTCTCCACAAAGAGGTCCTTGACAAAGATTTGATGGAAAAACATGTTCCTAATAACCTGAATGTGAACCAATTCCAAGCCATGGTGGGACACCTTTACTCGCCACACCATCTAATATTTTATGAACAAGATTTCCCCACTTCCAACTCATTTCACAATGAAGCCCTACATATCGAAGTCTACATCCACAAAGATACCATCAAATGAGTCTTAATAGATGGTGGCTCTGGCCTAAATCTTTGTACTCTCAAATTAATAAAACACTTGGGATATTCTGATGTGGTTGTGGACTCAACTGAAAGCATAACTATCAAAGGCTATGATGACACATAGTGATAATTTGAAGGGACTATCAAACTTCCAATCCAAGTTGGAAAAAAGATCTTGGAGACAAAATGCCAAGTACTCAATCTTGATCTCCCCTATAACATCCTCCTTGGCTGCCCATGGATCCATGCCATGCAGACCATCCCATCCACTTTCCAACAATGCCTTAAATCCCCCTACAATGGGACCAAGATTACTATATATGTTGATCCCCATCCTTTCCAATACTATATCTTTTTGGAAGGACATGACAAAGCTTTTTTCCCATATAATAACACCATTAAACCATCCACCTCCAACAATAATCCAAAACCCTCCACTAGTTACACTGATCCATCCAATATCACATCCACCTCTCAACCATCACCACCAATTGAGATCAAGATCAAGTTCAACGATATGGGATGTGGCAAATATGACCTACATGGTGCATTTTGTGTAGGACAACTTATGACATACCCCAAAGCATTTGACAAACCTAATTCACAAGAAATATCTATGGTTGTCATCAAATGCAATCCATCTCTAATTTTCAAGTGCAAACACTTGCTGGAACAAGATATCCTAGAAGATGTGTCATCATGGTTATATAGAGATCAATATGAAGAACAAAAAGCTCCTATCCTACCTACCAATAAGTATGGAAAGGGTCTTGATATTGTCAAGAATATGGGCTACAAAGGACAAGGAGGCATGGGCTTGTTGGAGTACAGGACAACACTGAGAGGGGGGGTGAATCAGTGTTGTATAATTTTTAACATTTCAAAACTTGACTCAAAAATGTTGTGCAAAGGAATTCATTGAAAACATAGTCATCATGATATCCAAAACTTAAATAAAGATGATCAAATAGGTACAACATAATCAAGCTTAAAGAGAAGACATGACATAGGTTTTGATGAGTGGAAAACCCTCATAGGGATAAAAACCACTTTGTTTGCCTCACTATCTTATTTGAATCTCACTAATTACAACAATTGTGTCACTGGCAAGAAACAAGTCTCACTGACCATGCAAGCCTCACTAGCTACAATATACCTCACTAGTAAATTGGTGTCTCACTGACACAATGTGCATCACCTTGGATACAAACCAAAACAATTTAGGGGGTTACCCTAATTCACTTTTGTACAAAAATTCTTATCTCTCTGTTTGCTTTCACTTAACAAACTTCTTCTCAATCACAATATGATCAAACAAGCTTCTTATACACATGACAATCAACACCTTCTCATTACAATCTCTATGTTTCTCTTTTGCACTGAAAATTATCTTCATATTCTAATTCATCTTCAAGCAAAATTCTCTGGCCCTCTATGTCATTTTTCTCTTCAAAAATCACACATATCATAACATTATTTTTTGCCAAAACATTTCTACTCATACATAGATCATTCCTAAAAAAATATATCACAAAGCACCTGCAATAAAATGACCCTTGATATTCCTCTCCTCTGCATATTCATCTTCACCATTTCAAGAATAAAAACAATTCTATATTTGGTCAAAAATAATGTCTTAAAAATAATATCATCTGACCATCTTCTTTGAAAACAAAAATAATATTATCTATCCATCTTCTCTGCAAACAAAAAATAATATCGTTTGTCTACTGCAAATAAATCTCCATTCTGCATTCATATAAATCTCTTCATAAAAGCATTCTTTTTCTTTATATTCCTTCTAAAACCTCTTCATATTCCTTCTAAAAAATCCTTTCTTTTTAGTCTTTGTTTGCCACAAGAGATATCCACTAGAGAGGTTTAAAAAATAGAAAAAAGATCTTCCAAAAAAGAATCTTTAAAATGCACAAAATCTGTCTTGTTAAAATCGTCTAAAAATAGCTTTTAAAAAACCTTCTCTGCAGGTTCAAAGTTTATGACGTTCACGAGCCTATCAAAGTAGATGCATAGAGTTAAGGAGAAAAGTTTGAATATCGGCCATAGATCTTTTATTTCATGCTCATCACATTTCAAATATTAACCTTTGATTATTTTTTTAGTGCCCATCCACACATATAGAGAACCACTATACATGGTAAAGATAGGAGAGGGCTGATCATCTACAATGACTAATGACCCCTTCTACAGGTTAGTTTAAGTTATATGACCTGCAATAACAAGTCAATAGACAATTAAAATAAAAGTGTAAAAGAAGTATGACGAGTAGGTAAGACCTTATATAGTTTTGGATTAGGGTTTTAGGGCACCAAAACTACACTTAGAGTATTTTGGTTTAGTCCTTTAAAAGCATACATTCTTGTGATCCACCTTTAAAGCATGTAGACAGTTAAGCCCTACATTCAGTTCACTCTTGACATCTTTAATCCAGGCCTATCCTTCCATTATGTTTATTTGAAGCCTTGAGTGTAAGGTATCCTGTATTCTATCCACATTGTCATAAGGGATCTCACCCATTCCCTTTTCTTCAATGCTCACTGTATTAGAGGGTCCAGCCATGGTGGTGCTATTGAAAGCAATGGAGATAAAAATGAAGAAAACCTTTACTTCACTAGGACTAAATGCAGACAGTTTGTGAGACATAAACTCTATCAATCATCGACTCTTGAATAACTTTCAATCTTATGACATTTGAAGTAACATTTTGTCATGTCTTGCATCAAAATTGAAGATCAACATGAAGAATTACATCTTGCATCCTGAGCATTGATCATCCTGAACTTGATATAACAACCATGAAGACAATTCTTTCTATATTGACATTATGCAAGCAATCCTTGAACATGATGAACAAAATAGCTTGATGTGCAAAGCATCAAAACATATGGACAGATAAGGCATCAAACCATAACATAGTGATCTTGATTGAAGGCACAATCAACATCAACATCATCTGAACCTCTTAATTTTTCCATACCAACTGCCTTCAACTCTACCATCAGAGAGGACTACAACATTAGAGAATATCATAAGATTTGCATCAACATTATAGGAAAATGATCAACATTAGAGGTCAATGATCAATATGAACAATATAAGGTGATCCTACATAATATGTAATATCCTAAGATCCTATTTCTTCTCTTACTCTTGTCTTGAACAACAACATTGATGCAACATGTAAAACACATTTGAAGCACTATTCCACAAGCATGCTTCTTATCTTTTGAAGCATAAGAATTCTTCCCAACTCAACCTGATGACCAACCTCGTACCATCATAACACAAACAAACCATCAATGGAAAACTACTCAACACCTTTTTGACATCAATGACAATCAACCTCCATCAATTTCCCCCTTTGTCATTGATGAAAAAACTACATGATGCATTCTCTCTCTTCCCCTTTTTGACATCGATGACAATCAACCTCCATCAGGGACTTCATGAACAAGGAATTATTGAGCCAATACTAGCTACTAAGAACCCTTATCATCAAGCTTTAGGGCACAGAAAACAAGAGCCTCCCCTATAGAACTAGAATATATCTTAAGTGAGGTTGCTAAAGTCTTTCCTATAATTGAGAACACTAACGAAGATGATCATCAAGATTCTTTTGAGGATTTAACCAAGCTATTTGAGTCCTTCATTTGTACCATCTATAGCCTTTCCACCATGCCCTCACCATCTAAAGACCTTCCACTCATTTATCCTCAACTCATCGATTGGGACCAACAAGGACCTCCAGTCCTAGATGTTTCTCAAAATGATGAAGCTATCGCTGAATTGATGGGGGTTAGAGAGCATATACCCCTAGGAGATCACAAAGCTGGCTATTTCATAGAACTCAACACATCCATCTACTTCAAGGAGACATCCACGTCTCTTAGTCACAAAAATATAAAAATAAAAAACACGTCCCCTAGTGAAACCACCATGTGGCACTTTCGGATGATACAAAAATAAAAATAAAGGACATATTTGATGAGTGCCAAATTGCACTCATGAAATACACCTTTTTTGCCTCTCTTTTTCCCCTTTTTCAGTTCATCTTCCTTGTGTCTGCACTCAAATAAGTTAGCAAGATTGTTCTATTTTGTGATTAATCAAGATAGATTACTTGATATTAGAATTTCTGATTAGGTGACTAATGTGCGTGGGATTAATGGAAAAATGCAAAATTTCTCTTTCTTTTTGAATCAACAGGTGTAGATGCCAGGAACAGCAATTTTGTGCATCTCCAGAGACAATAACAAAGAATAGTGACACCTGAAGTTTTGAAGATATGGGGAATGACTCTTCAGAGATCTGTGAGAGCCTGGAATATCTCCGGAGCTGCAGACAGGAATAGCTATCTCCGGTGCCTCCTGAGAATAGGGCATGTTTCCAACCAGAGCTGCCGACCAGACACTTCAGCAGCGATCTTAATACCCCCCTCACTTCACTCAAATCATCACCTGAGTGGTGAAGGGTCAACTATCAGTTGAACTGCTGAAGTTTTATCTTTTCAAAGATTTTGCATGAGTTACGAATTGAACTAAACTAATATTCTTATTTTCAGGGCTTTGATGCCCAAGTGTATTAAGACTTAAACTTAGACCTCTGAGTGGACTTCTGTTCCACTCAAGTCTACCTTTCTCGCATGGTGACTTTTCATAAGTTAGACAGTGAAGTACAAATAAGAGATGGTGTCATCTCCTAGAAAGACTGATAGATAAGTTCAGTGATATATCATCACTCATTTTTTTTATATATACTCTCAGAAATAGTAATGGGACAACGATGATAAAATTATTCTGATTTTTAGAGATCTCAATTCTGTTATAGCCATATTTTCATGAATGCAGAAATGAATGAAGTGGACTGAATTTAGTTTAGATCATCTTTTGTGTTGATTTCCTGCAATAGCCTTCAGCCTCAAGGGTGTGGAGCAAGGGCCCACTCTCACCACTCAGGCAGGAGGCTAGTATCTCTGTTTTATTGTTTTAGTTTTCTCTTATAAAAGTATTTCTTGTTTTAATAAGTTAAATGCATGTTATCGTTTCCTTTGCTTTGAGTACACTTCCTATTTTATTCTGTTTTCCAGTATTCATTACATTTATTCAACAAGTAGATAGATTAGTCATTCTTTTAAGCATTAGGACTAGCTATAAACTGGTCACTTAGAATCCCTAGTTGCAGACAGCCATGGACACATCCCTGGTTCTTTGACATCTGAAAATAGATTAAATGATGAGGTACAGCGACAACCTGTCATTTTTGGCACCGTTGCCGGGGACTAGTTTGTGTTAATTAGGGACACTGAGTTAAAAACAGTTTTTAGAATAGATCTGTATGGTTAGAGCAAGAGATCTAAAAGGAAGATATATTAAGCAGACACCCCAACAACACACCATAGGGGAAAGCAGTGAGGTGGTACAAAATCTTGTTGAATAAGGAAACCTAGATCTTAATTTGGAACCTGCATTTCAAAACAACAATCCCTTAGATCCTGCAGACATTCCACTTGCGAATTATATCCAGGAATTACAACAAAAAGTTGAGACAGATCCTTTGGTAGAACCTAATTTCCTAGAACCTCAGGAAGAAGATCTAGTACTAAACATGGAAAATGATAATCATGGGGAAGAGGAAAATCAGGCTCCAAGAACCTTCTCTTATCCTATTGTTTTGGCTGCTGGAGACAATGCTCCCATGAAGAATATCTCACCAACACATCTGCCAAATTTTAGAGGACTTTCTTCTGAGGATCCAGATCAGTTCTTGTTTGAATTCAAAGTAGTCTGCCAAACTTATGATTATGGATCAGATAACCAGAAACTCAAACTGTTCCCTTCAACTCTAAAAGATTCTACGATGAGATGATTTATGGGTTTACCCCAGGGCTCTATCCATTCTTGGGATCAAATGGAAATAGAGTTTTTGAAAAAATACCAAGATTATTGCAGATCCAGTAATAAAAATGAAGAACTGTTTAAAATTAGGCAAGGGGAGGAAGAATCCTTAGAAGATTATGTGGATAGGTTTAATTTTGCCTTGAGAAGGTTTGGCAATCCGGTGGATCACTCCTTAGCTAGAACCCTGTTTATAAAAGGATTGGATAAAGAATCAAAACAGGCTCTGGACCTAATGGGAAAAGGGAACATTAACAAAATGGAAATATCTGAAATAGAGGAACTCTGTAGGAACTATTTCAGAACTCAAGATGGAGTAAGGTCATCCAAAACCTTTAAAGGGAAAAATGAAATAGGACAGTTGATGGAGGAAATAGCAAATCTAAAAACAGACATTCTGGTCCAACTAAATACCACATTGGATGGGATTCAAGCAAAAACCAGAACAACTGATCAAAGCAGAGCAACTGAACCGCTCTCCATTTATTGTCCTAGGTGTAGAAACAAACACCTGTTGAGAGAATGCCCCTTGGACAAATCAGAGATTTGTTAGATCTGTGATAGGGGACATCCTACCAGTCAGTGTAGTCAACTTCCAGCCTTGAAAAGATTGAGTAAAAAGAATGCTGTGATAGAGGAAGAGTTGAACTATGTGGGATAAAAACAAGCTAGAAATTTCCCTTATAATTAATATCCAAGCCAGTCTTCTTACAGGGGTCCTTCCAATTGGGGAAATAATCAGTGGAATCCAACTTGGTATGGCCCTCAAAATAATCCTCCTTGGGGACAGCAGGATTGGCCAAGTCAAAATTGGTAAAACTAAAATTGGCAAAATCAGCCTTGGGAAAATCAACAATGGCCACCACAGTTTGGGTCACAAAACATGCAACCTTAATGGGGTCCTCAACAGGGATATCATCAACAATATCAAGGACAACCTAGACGTTTCCAACCTCAACAGCAGACTTTACTAACTAGATCCTCCAACACACAGGGTCAAACACAAAATGAACTAGTTAGTCAACCACCTTTACCAGCTCAGCCTATACCAAACCCACAGAATAAACAGGGAGCAGCTGTCTAAATGACAGAGCAAGAAAATCTGGCTGGAATTAATGCTATATATTCAAATAATCTCCAGCTGCGTTCTGGTAAAGCATTCCCAAGACCTTCTCCTCCAACTATAGTTGAAATAACCAATGATGAGGAACCTGAAAATCCATCCAATCAACCCCCAGAGGAGATTACTAATGAAAAAATGCTAGGAAAATCACCCACAGACAACTCCAAAGTTACTCCTAAAAAGCCAGCTCCAGAGAACAGTCTTGAACACAATTCTGATAAGAGCTCCAGAGATGCTTCGAAGATAGAAAAGCTAGCACCCTACCTAGAACGACTTAAACAAAATGCTCCCCAGAAAAAGATTTTACAAAAATAAATCCAACCCAATCAGGAATCAGAACTTTTACAAGAAATCAAGCAGCTAAACATTGAAATTCCTCTTCTCCAGGCAATCAGAGATGTATCGAAACTAAATCAGTTCATTAAACAGTATTGTATCAAAACACAAGGCAGAAAGAAGAGCTTTCCTTCCACAATAAAGGTGGAAGGAAAAGTAATGGATCTATTGATGGGAGAAATTCTCCTCCCAAAATATGGAGACCCTAGAAATCCTGTCATAACTGTTTTCATCTCGGGAGTAGAAATTTTAAATGTTCTGGTTGATTTAGGAGCAGCAATTAATGTGATGACAGCTCATACAATGGACAAGTTAGCTCTATCAGGTATCCAATCCACAACTACAATTCTTCAACTTGCAGATCAGTTAGTAGCTGTTCCAAAAGGTGTAATCACTAATGTACCCATTGTGATAGATTCATGGGAATTTCCAGTGGATTTCTTAATACTAGAACCTAGAAACCAAAGAAATGCTTATCTGCTAATTTTAGGAAGACCATGGCTAGCTACTGCAACAACATCTATTGATTGTTGAACTGGAGATATGGTCATTTCTAATGGAATAGATCTAAAGAAAATATCTTTGTATCCTCCAGCTAAACCATCAGTGCATTACACAGGAAGATTATGGGTGGATGAACCAGAAAACATGGACAACAGTGCTTCATTAGCTATGGTAACAATTAGGGAACATCTGGGAGAATTAAAAGAAGAAGTATACTATGATACAATGGAAGACTTCACTCACATCCTAATCAATAAAGATGTGATGAACTCGCCCAAGATCCTCAGAGAGAACTTCTTGTTTCTTCTCACTATACCCTTGCTAACATTATTCCTTGTGGGGGAACCTTTTACAAGGACTTAACCACTTTCCACATGTTACTCCCACATTCTTGTCCTCTCAATACCATGACACCAATGTATGGACCCACCACATCTATGGATCAAATTACAAAACAAGTCATGATTCTGCTAGGGAAAACACTTAATATAAATACTCAGTTAACAACAAGCCAGGAAGATAAACTTATCCAGCTTTTGGTCTCCCACTCAGCATCTTTTACCTAGGAATACCAAGATATGAAAGGCATACATCCTGAGATCTGTACCCATCATATCTACACTGAGGATATTAAACCCGTCAGGCAACCACAAAGAAGGTTGAATCCTGCCTTAAAGGACATTGTCAAAACTGAAATAGAAAAATTACTCTAGGCAGGGTTCATATATCCAATCTCAGACAGTCAATGGGTCTCACCCCTTGTCATTGTTCCTAAAAAGAATGGGAAATGGAGAGTGTGTATTGATTATAGAGAACTCAACAAGGCCACAAAAAAGGACTACTTTCCCTTGCCATTTATTGACCAAGTTTTGGATAACCTTGCTGGGAGAAAGTATTTTTCTTTTCTAGATGGATTCAGTGGGTATAATCAAATTCAAGTAGCACTTGAGGACCAAGACAAAACCACCTTCACATGCTCTTGGGGAACCTTTGCTCACAAAGTTCTTCCCTTTGGGCTATGCAATGCCCCAACTACATTTCAGAGATTGGTTCTAGCTATTTTTGCTGAACTGACTAATGAATGCATGGAGGTCTACATGGATGTTTTACTGTGTATGGGAATAACTTTGAGGAAGCTCTCACAAACCTTGGAAAAGTACTAAAATGCTATGATAAAAATCGATTGTCCCTTAGCCATGAGAAATGTTTTATGATGGTGGAGGAAGGAATTGTTTTGGGACACCATATTTCAGAAAAAGGGATCAGAGTGGATCAGAACAAGATAGAAGTAATCACACAGTTGCCTTCACCCAAAAATAAGACTGATGTCAGAAGTTTTCTAAGTCATGCAGGCTACTATAGGAGGTTCATAGAAAATTTTAGCAGAATAGTTGCCCCCCTGTTTACTCTGCTTAACAAGGAAATAGAATTTCTCTGGACAGAAGACTGTCAATCAGCATTTGACACTTTGAAGGAGAAGCTTACTGTCACACCAGTTTTAAGGGGACCTAATTGGACTTTACCATTTCACATACAAATTGATGCTTCAAATGAATCCATTGGGGGAGTTTTAGGACAAAAATAGGAAGGAGAAGGTATGCATGCCATTTATTACATCAGCAAAAACCTTACCCCTGTAGAAAGAAATTATACAACAACTGAGAAAGAATTCTTGGCAGTTATCTATGCTATAAACAAATTCAGGCATTATATCACCGGATATAAAATATTTGTGTACACTGATCATGCAGCCATCAAGTACCTAATGAATAAACCAGTAGTAGGTGCAAGGATCATCAGATGGTTATTGCTATTGCAGGAATTTGATATTACCATAGTTGATAATCTAGGAAAGTTTAATTTGGTTGTTGATTTTCTGTCAAGATTGCATACAGGAGGAGAAGATCAACCAGTGGAGGATAAATTCCCAGATGAACATCTTTTTGCCATATCCACTACTGCACCTTGGTTTGCTGACATAGCTAATCTTTTAGCCACAGGCTTGTATCCATCACATTTTACTTCAAAACAAAGAAAATGTTTGGTTAAAGAAAGTTTATCCTACAAATGGTTGAATGGTTTACTATTTAAATGTGGTCCTGATTTCATTCTACGTAGGTGTTTAAAGGCTGATGAGACTTTTGATGTGTTGAGAGCATGTCATGACGAGCCATCTGGTGGCCACTATTCTTTTCACAGGACAGTCCACAAGATCCTTGGAGCTGGTTACTACTGGCCTTCTCTTCATAAAGACACAAAGAAGTATGTGCAGCACTGTGACTAGTGCCAAAGGATGGGGCAGCCAACCTTTACCCAGGAAATGCTGCTACATCCTCAAGTCATGATGGAACTGTTTGAGCAATGGGGTCTAGATTTTGTGGGACCAATTTCACCACCATCATCAGGTAAGGAGTATGTTCTAGTGTGCACAGATTATGTTACTAAGTGGGCTGAAGTTCAAGCATTACAGTTTGCAAGAGAAGAAAAAGTTGCTGATTTCCTTTACAATAAAATTTTCTTGAGATTTGGAGCCCCAAAATCAATAGTTTCAGACAGAGGACATCAATTTACTTCACAGGTAATCAAGGCATTCACAGATTTATACCAAGTCAAGCACAGAAAATCTTCACCTTACCATCCTCAAGCAAATGGGTAGGTAGAAGTAACTAACAGAGAACTTGAGAATATCCTAACAAGGACAGTGGCAATGAACAGAAAGGATTGGGCTAATAGATTACCTGAAGCAGTTTGGGCTTACAACACCACTTGGAAGTCCACAACAAAGTTTTCACCATATGAATTGGTTTATGGGAAAAAGCCTATACTATCTATAGAATTTAAAATCTAGACACTTAAAACTGTATTAGATGTTGGGCTGCCATTGTCTACAATTTAGCAGAACAGAATTCTTCAGCTCAAGGAGTTGGATGAGATTCAGACAAAAGCCATTCAGCAAACAGAACTGGTTCAGTACCAAAGGAAACAATGGCATGACCAACATATCAAGAGGAGGACATTTCAACAAGGAGATTGGGTTCTTCTTTATGATTCTAAATTCAAAGAATTCAAAGGAAAATTGCAGACTCAATGGCTGGGTCCTTATCAAATAAAAGAAGTGTTTGAAAATGGAACTGTATTATTGCAACCAATTGATGGGAGCACAAACACATTTCTAGTAAATGGTTACTAGATAAAGCTCTACAAAAGACCATCTACTAAAGAAGAGATTCTAAAAGATCTGTGTTTTGATACAGGGGATACCTCCTCTGTCATGGTGTTGGATTGAATGGCTGTCTTCTAAAAAAAAAACGTAATGGCTACCTTCTGGAAAAAAAAAAATCAAAGAAGGTTGAAAACCAACAATGGCTGCCTTCTAAATATATATATATATATATATAAAAATAAAAAATAAAAAAATTAGAGAAAGATGGAAAACCAGCAAATGGCTGTCTTTCTCGACCAAGGGAGTTGAAAACCAATAAAATGGCAATTCCCTTCTTCAGGATAGTTGTAATAATTGAGCTCCGGATATGATCAGTTGCCAGAAATTGGCCCAATGCATCTTCGGCGCTTTCCAATAAGGAGCACCTCCAGCGCTTACCAATTAGGAGCACCTCCGGCGCTCTGTTAATAATGCTGATAGTTTCCATAATAAGGGAGGGACCCACCTCACCAGGTGGTAAAGTTGACAACTCATATGATGAGGTCATCATGACTCATCTTCTACTTCATCGCAAAGCATAATTAAATTAGAATACTAATAATTGCAGGAGTGTTCACGAGCCGGCGCTAACATCACCCATGGGCATGGATTTTAGTGCTACTCATTGCAATGATTGCAGGTCGCATGCAAGTAGGAAGTAGATGTCATTTCAGGCCGCTGCTTAAATGCCCCAACACGTGCAATTTCCAAAACGGCACAGCATTTCTCCCGAGTACATCACCTCATCATTAAAACTGATCCAGGTAAATCTATTTTTAATTAATCATTAATTAGTAACTGTCCTATCTTTCTATTTTGGGTGCTGCCAAGATGACACGTCCCTCCACCGTCATTTCCTCTTTCACATCCAAGCATGCCACCATCTATGCCTTAATGCCACCTTACCTCTGGAGTACCTTGTCAGTCTGTTACATTTATGGCTGCTTTGGTCCCTTAACCCATCTGCATAAGCCCAGCCTAAAAACAATAGCATCCCTCATTCAAACCTCTGGAATAGACTGAAGCATAAGATAAATTAAACAACTCTCTGGAGTCTACAGAGCAATTTGAACAATACTCCAGAGCCCACAGAGATAAGAGGGACATATAGACTGCAGATTGGGGAAGTAAAAGAATAAAACATAGAAAGTGCCATTAATTCAGCAATGGGAGTCAAGAAAAAGTCTGAGCTAGAAAATATTGTGGGTCTTCTGAAGGATGCAGCTACAGCAAACATTTTAAGGGCTGCTAGATGGTTAGATTTCCTAGACAAGTTTGAAGGATTTTAGAAGGATATTGTGGACGAATTCCTTAGGAATTTAAGAGACAACCAGACCACTATAAGAGGAAACCAAATTAGTCTCTCCTCCACAATTATCAGCCACATTTCTGGACTCCCCAAACAAGGTGAGAGGTTCTACCACCTAAAAACCTTATATACTGATTTAATTAGAAATTTTTCTATTCATGGTGAACTTGCTATTCAATTGCATATGAATAAGAATGAGGTCAAAGGAATTTTGAGGTCCACTCTCCCAAATCCTTGGGCAACTGTTGCTACCTGGTTAATGAAGTACTTTACCTATGATGGCCAATTCTCCATAGTTTTAGGGCCCATAATGAAAATGTTGAACTTTCTCAGATATGGAAATAGGCACCCCGAATATAACATAAATATCCCCAATTTCCTATATTCTGCCATCAGGGCAACTGCAGAGAAATACCAGCAGGGTAAGGGACCCATGAAACATCATGGCCTCATCTTTCTAATAGTCAAGCACCACTTCCTATCTCAGGCCAATGGAGAAGAACTATTGCAGAACTTTCTTGAGCATAACCCTCAGGTCAGAGAACCAAAGATAGCACAAACAAAGAATGAGAGTTCTCCCTCTCACCAGGATGAGGAAACTGAGCTTGCAGCCTCCTCCATAGCTATTCACAAAGGGACATCACCCTCATAGGAGGCTACATCATCTGTAGCCCCTATTCTTGACAAAAAGGGGAAAGGCAAACAAATTGCAGAACCTACTCCTACACGACCTCTATACATGACTCGGTCAGAAAAATGACTCTACCTGAGGAATCTTGGCCTAAGGAATTAACAGAGGAAAAGTCAGGACAAGGAATTGAGGGGAGGTGGTGGGTTGAAGAACCATCCAATGATTTAGATGAGGTACCTCTGGTCAGGAAGAGGAAGCAAAGTGGAAATTCTCTAGTACCATCTGTTCATGTGGAGTCAAGCCCAGTTTCAACACCACCATGTGCTCTGGAGACAGGAAACTTACCAACTGTTACTATCTCCTCAAATTCTGAGGAAGGGAGACCTGCTCCGGAGGCACCAGTCCCACCTGTGCTCTGGAGAAGTAAAAGGAAGAGGTAGCTCTCACAAGCTGAGAAGGATACTGCCCTACTTGCTGAGGCACTCCTAGAATTGAGCACATGTGAGGACAAAGCAGGACCTTCATCAGTGCCAGCAATAGCAGAAGATCCTCAAGACAGGAACACTGCAAAAGGAGAAACAGGGCAGGTGGCCATGGATAATATTGATAATCAGCCAATAGCCACATAAACAGGGTAGGTGGCCATGGATAATATTGATAATCAGCCAACAGCCACAGAAACAGAGACAGCAACTCTATCTCATCCCTCTGACCAAGAGAATATAGAAATCTCAACAGAGCAACAATTAATGGAAGAAATTGAAAATTTAAAAAGAATGCTTTGAGGAAAGAATTTGATTATTACTGACCTCAAGAAGGTCAGAGTAGAGATGGAGATGGAGCTGAAGCAAACTATTGCAAATATCCAAACAGACCTCCAAAACAAGGATAGAATCATCCAGGAGAAGGAGGCAGAATTGGAAGCACAGAAATGTGAGGCAGCAAAAGTGATGGAAGAAAAAGAAAAAGACAAAAGGTTTCTAAGCTCACCATGGCCAGAGACAACGGCTTCACAGTAATGGCAGCACTGATTGAAAAGGTACAAAGCTAGGATAAACAATTAACTTGGGCCAATAACTGACTAGACAACCAAGAAGAATATATTCAAGAACTGTCTGGCCCAAGGGCAACCAATGAACAGGAAATTCAAATAGATGCCTATGTGGGTCCAATCCCCATTGACATTCCCAAAGCCCTGTTTCATTGGGAGAAAAGGTGTAGGGAATTTGAGGCCTCCAAACCAATGTTGCAGTTACAAAGGGCAGTCACTGCCAGAGCAGAAAGAATAGCAACTTTGGAAAGCAAAATCATTCAAATGGCCTCCCTTTCCTCAGAAATTCTATCCTACAGGCCTCCAAGTGCCAGCTATTCAATGTTCCTACAGGAAAGGGTACTGCAAAGGAAACTCTCCTTAGTCCTGTCTGACATAACTGAGGATACCAAAATAGTAGAAGGTTTCATGGCAGCTTACACCAGGAGCAATGATGAAGACAAAAACTTCCTGTGTGAATTATACTTACATGGGTTCTGCATTAATGATATAGCCTTCATAATTAATCACTTTGTGGGAGAATGCCAGCTTAAGGCATTCATGTCCCTCATGAGAAACCATCAAATCTAGAACGAAAGGATGGAAGATCATCTTCAAAAGGATTCAAAAACAGATCTCCACATCAGGAAAGAATGTCCCAATCCTTTTGCTTTTCAGACCCAATTCAGGTCCCTTATTTATCATCCTGCAAGTGCAACCAGCATATTGCTATTATACTTGAAAAGTTTGCAGGAATGCTCCATTGACTTTGGTCTTTTTATGATTAATTCAGCATATCCTATACTTGTTGTAGCAAAGAGGAGATGGAATATTTTGACCCCAGAGAAAAAGCTTAGAGAGGTGGTCACCCCTGCAAACCTGAGACTATTCATGAGAAAGGCAAAGATGATATCCAAACTGATGGATAAACATAAACAGGAATGGATAGGTGGACAGTTCAAACCTCCTCTGATAATTGAACCACTCCCTATATGGACAGAATAGCTGGAAGATGAAAAATTGCAAGACTGGTTGAAGCAAGTTGACAAGTACAGAGGAAATGGTAACACCAACAAAACCACTTGGACAACCTATCTCCAAGAGTATAGCCTGACTGACAGATTGCTTCACCAAAATAAATCTAGGATGTGAAAAGCAGGAGGACCTGCCAAACCTTAGGTATGGGGGGGATGATGAGTGCCAAATTGCACTCATGAAATACACCTTTTTTGCCTCTCTTTTTCCCCTTTTTCAGTTCATCTTCCTTGTGTCTGCACTCAAATAAGTTAGCAAGATTGTTCTATTTTGTGATTAATCAAGATAGATTACTTGATATTAGAATTTCTGATTAGGTGACCAATGTGCGTGGGATTAATGAAAAAATGTAGAATTTCTCTTTCTTTTTGAATCAGCAGGTGTAGATGCCAGGAACAG
Organism: Cunninghamia lanceolata; assembly: GCA_027924645.1. Classification (NCBI taxonomy): domain Eukaryota; kingdom Viridiplantae; phylum Streptophyta; class Pinopsida; order Cupressales; family Cupressaceae; genus Cunninghamia; species Cunninghamia lanceolata. Next base: position 2,680,406 of record BSBN01000378.1, on the reverse strand, counting down.
CGATTTTGTGCATCTCTAAAGATCGTCTGCAATGATCTCCGGAGACAATAACAAAGAACAGTGACACCTAAAGTTTTGAAGATATGGGGAATGACTCTCTGGAGATCTACGAGAGCCTGGAATATCTCTGGAGCTGCAGACAAGAACAACTATCTCCGGTGCCTCCTGAGAACAGGGCATGTTTCCAACCAGAGCTACCAACCAGACACTTCAACAGCGATCTTAATACCCCCTCACTTCACTCAAATCATCACCTGAGTGGTGAAGGGTCAACTATCAGTTAAACTACTGAAGTTTTATCTTTTCAAAGATTTTGCATTAGTTACGAATTAAACTAAACCAATATTCTTATTTTTAGGGCTTTGATGCCCAAGTGTATTAAGACTTAAACTTAGACCTCTGAGTGGACTTCTGTTCCACTCAAGTCTACCTTTCTCGCATGGTGACTTTTCATAAGTTAGATAGTTAAGTACAAATAAGAGATGGTGTCATCTCCTAGAAAGACTGATAGATAAGTTCAATGATATATCATCACTCATTTTTTTTTATATATACTCTCAGAAATAGTAATGGGACAACGATGATAAAATTATTCTGATTTTCAGAGATCTCAGTTCTGTTATAGCCATATTTTCATGAATGCAGAAATGAATGAATTGGACTAAATTTAGTTTAGATCATCTTTTGTGTTGATTTCTTGCAATAGCCTTCAGCCTCAAGGGTGTGGAGCAAGGGCCCACTCTCACCACTTAGGCAGGAGGCTAGTATCTCTGTTTTATTGTTTCAGTTTTCTCTTATAAAAGTATTTCCTATTTTAATAAGTTAAATGCATGTTATTGTTTCCTTTGCTTTGAGTACATTTCCTGTTTTATTCTATTTTTCAGCATTCATTACATTTATTCAACAAGCAGATAGATTAGTCATTCTTTTAAGCATTAGGACTAGCTATAAACTAGTCACTTAGAATCCCTAGTTGCAAACAGCCATGGACACAACCCTAGTTCTTTGACATCTGAAAATAGATTAAATGATGAGGTACAGTGACAACCTGTCAATATTTCCTAGTGAAAACGTCCTAGAGGCACCAAAAGATGAGACAATGGACCTCCTTGAAGTCCCAACACTCTACCAAGAGAGGCCACCTATCCTTGTGGAATAATCTCAAGAGATGAACCTCGGCACAGAAGAGTCACTGAAGATCACTTTTTAGGCAGCCTCCCTCACACCAATAGAACAAGAGGCTTTTTGCCATTCTTCAAACAAAGGAGCCATAACTTTGCATGGACATATGTTGACATGCCTGGGTTAGACCCAGCATTAGTAGTACATCATCTTGTAGTACATTCTAATGCAAAGCTAGTTTAATAGAAGATGAGAAAAATGAATCCCCAAATTGCACTACTAGTCAAAGCTGAGCTCAAAAATCTCCTAGATGTGGGATTTATTCAACCTATTGATTATCTTGAATGGGTATCAAATATCATGCCTGTAGCTAAAGTCACTGGGGGTATCTGCATATGTATGGATTTCATAGACCTCAACAAAGCATGCCCCAAAGATGGCTTTCTGACTTTCCTTTACCCAACATCGAGATCATAGTTGATTTAACAACTGGGCTTGAAATGTTGTCACTCATGGATGGATTTTTCGGATATAACCAAATCAAGATTGTTGAAGAGGATCAACATAAAACACCATTCATTTATCCATGGAGAACTTACTATTGGGTTGTTATGCCTTTTGGTCTCAAGAACGTAGGATCTACATATGAAAGAAAAATGACCATTATATTCCATGGAAGATTATGTGGATGACCTATTGGGAAAATCAAAAACAAGAATAGAACACCTCGATGTTCTAGCTAAAATATTTGACCGACTAGAAGAATATAAAGTGCATCTAAATCTAAAAAAGTGTGTCTTTGGAGTTACTTTAGGAAAATGCCTAGGCTACATCGTATCCCGATGAGGCATAGAAGTTGATCCAGCAAAGGTGAAAGCAATAGTTGAGATGCCTCAACCTAAGACTCTAAAATAGCTATGTAGCCTCCAAGGAAAACTTCAATCCATCAAATGCTTCATTGCACAACTAGATGATAAATGCCAACCATTCCAATATCTCCTTTGCAAAAATGTGGCATTTATATGGGATGCAAATTGTCAAAAAGCCTTTGAACAGCTAAAGGAATACCTTGCAACACTACCAATTATCATTCCACCAAAACAAGGACAGCCTTTATTATTGTACATCTCAGCAACAGAAATAGCAATAGGTTCCTTGCTAGCATAGCATGACGATCAAGGAAAAGAAAGAGCCATATCCTACATTAGTCGTACCTTAGTGTGATATGATATTAATTACACATCAATTGAGAGGGCATGTCTGGCAATTGTCTTTTAATCATAGAAACTAAGACATTGCATGCTTAATCATAAAACCAAGCTCATTGCAAAAATAGACCCACTAAAGTACCTATTATCAAAAGCAGTTCTCATAGGTCAAATGGCTAAGTGGGCCATGATCCTCAACGAGTTTGACATCGAGTACATGGAAAGAAAGGCTATCAAAGGAAAAATCATAGAAGACCAATTAGAAGATGTACCAATCCCAATAGAACATCCACTTCATCCAGAGTTTCCAAATGAGTCCATCCTCACAGTTGTGCCCACATCAGAATGGAAAATATATTTTGATAGATCATACACACATTGTGGATCGGGGGAAGGAATCCTCTGTCACCCAACAAGGATGTTGCATTCCAAAGTCCTATAAGATAACATTCCCCTGCACCAATAATGTAGTGGCATATTTTTTTGGAATTAAGGTGTCCCAACCTTTGCAAATTCCTAGCATTATTCATTTAATTGTATATTTATTTATTACCTAATATTGTATTTACTTGCACATTCAATTTGGTTACTTAGTTGAGGTGGCATGGTGACATGTCATCTTACTTAGAATGTGACTTTGATGGTCAAGTCAAACCTACATGGATTTGGGCATCCCATTTGAGGTGGCACTAATATGCCATGTCTTGGCACCTTGTGGTATGTGGAAGAGGATATTCCATATGACAGAATCTATGACGCATAAGAGCCAAGTTTGGAGATTCTTATGACAAGTGGTGACAAGTGTCGGTGAGTATCTTTGCATGAGGGAAAGGCATTTTTGAGTGCCAAATTTGGGCTATGACATGTTGTAAGAGGTATTTACTATATTTAGTCTTGTATGATGGATTCTCTTACAACATTTAAGTTTGTTATGTTGGGAAAATCTATGACAACTGTAAGATGTGTAAGAGCATCTGTCATAGTCTATTTTTAGCATGGAGTGCTCCAATCATGGAAAGTCAAATTTGCCATGTATGATAGATGTAAGGGATGTATTTATAGCTTGGACAAGTGTTCTCTAATATGGGAAAATGGCCATGTGGCCAAGGTGGACGCCTATCTCAAGAAGCTTCCAGAATATGCCTTGTATCTCTATAAAATGCATTCTTTTGGAGTTGTAGTTGCATAGTGTTTTTACAGGTACTGTTATGCTACCGGAATAACTCTAGATTTGACATTTGAAGACTTTTGGATGAACTTGCATTGCAAGTGTATTGTAAATTGTTATTGTTTCAGATAATACATTGTGCAGGTTTTAGAGTGTGGGTCCCCATGATACATCTTGTGTCAATCTCTTATGTGTTGTGTTGCTACTATAATTTCTTATGTTATATGTTTAACATTGCTGCAATTGTAAGGATCAAAACCAATTTGCATACATTTCCCCTCATTAGATTGGTGTAGGAAGCCATTTCCGTACACCTAGCTTCCTTTCAGTTGGTATTAGAGCCTGGCCAGTTTTGGTCCTAGCTGCTAGGTAGGGGATTTTTGTACTAATATTAGATTGAGTTAGAGTCTATGCAAATTATTCTTTAATCTTGTTGTAGGAAGGAGATGGCAGGCACATCTGGAAGAATAGAGGTGGAAAAGTTTAATGGCAGCAATTTTGAGTTGTGGAAACTCAAAATGGAAGATATGCTCATTGATAAAAACCTAGGGGAAAACATTTCCAGTACAAAACCAACGATAATGGCACAGGTAGATTGGGATCTCAAAGATCATAAAGCCAAGGGTCTTGTGAGACTTTGTTTGGCTGATTTTGTCCTGTTAAATGTTCATGAAGAGAAAACTGTGAAGGAGTTGTGGAAGAAACTTGGTTATGTTTATCATGCTAAGTCCCTAGTAAACAAGTTATTCCTATGGAAGAAGCTATATTCTCTGAGGATGGAAGATGGAGGATCTATTTCTGATCACATGAATTCCTTTAATATGTTAGTTGCACAATTGACATCCATTGGTGTGAAGATGGAGGAGAAGGATCGTTGTATGACCTTGCTTTGTTCTTTACTAGATTCGTGGGATCATCTTGTAATGGCCATCGAAAGCACTACAACCACTTTCAAGATGGATGAGGTAGTGTCTTTGTTTTTATCTAAAGAGATGTGGAGAAAGTCATCTAAGTCAGCCAAAGAGGCTCTTGTGGTTCGTGGAAGACCTAAGGAGAAAGGGAAAAAGAAGGACAAGAAAGCTAAGAAAGGTAGATCCAAATCTCCTGGAAAGTCCAAGGCACTATGTTGGAATTATGGAAAACTGAGCATTTCCGAAAGGAATGCAAAGAGGAGAAAAAGAAAAAGAAGAATGTCCCAGATTCAAATTCTGACAAGTCACAAGATGACGGTGATGCTTTCATTGCAACATTGGCCACCCATGCATCTGATGATGTGTGGCTGATTAATTTTGGTGCCTCTTTCCACATGACCTTGTATTGAGACTGGTTTACAAAGTATGAAGAGTTTGATGGTGGAAGAGTGTACCTGGGTGACAACTCTTATCTGACGATAGTTGGCCATGGAAGAGTCATAATCTGATTCCCTGATGGATGAGTGAAGGGGATCTCTGGGGTTATGCACATCCCAGGATTGGTACAAAACCTTCTTTTTGTAAGTAAATTGAATGATGCAGGTGTGCAGGTTGTCTTCTCGAAAGAAGGATGTAAGATGACTAGAGGAGCTATGGTGCTTATGAAGGGTACTCGAAGAGGTACTTTGTTTCAGCTAGAGGCATGCATTTCACAATGTAATAGTTCTTCTGACTCGAAGAAAAGAGCCATAGTCACTTCATCCCCACCATTGGAACCAGCAACTAAAAGATTTGTTGTCTTCTGATGGTAGTGCATTTTGGGTACCTAAGGGTGCTCATGCTTTGGAAGTTAAACTTCCTGCTGAGAAGACAATGTTATGGCATAAGAGACTTGGCCACATTGGTGAGAAGGGTCTTAGAACCCTGAAAAATAAAAACCTCGTTGAAGGGTTAGATGATCGTAATCTCAATTTCAACTTTTGTGAACATTGTATATATGGAAAACAAAACCATGTTTAGTTTTACGTGAGTTCTCATAAGTCTTTTGGTGTATTGGATCTTATTCATTCTGATGTGTTTGGTCCAGTTAATGTTCCTTCAATCTATAAATATGTATATTTTGTATATTTCATAGATGATTATAGTAGAAGGACATGTATTTATTTTCTCAGAAGCAAATCTGAAGTCTTTAGTCAGTTTAAAGAGTTTAAAGCTTTTGTTGAGAATCAGACTAATAAAAAGATTAAGTGTTTGAGAATTGATAACAGTGGTGAGTTTTGTTCTGAAGAGTTCAATAAGTTCTATAAAGAACATGGGATTGAAAGACATAAGACAACTCCATACACCCCCCCAAAAAATGGAGTTGCAGAGAGGATGAACAAGATACTGATGGAGAAGGCTAGGAGTATGCTTAGTGGAGCTGGCCTCGAACATAACTTTTGGGTTGAAGCTGTTGCCACTACTTGCTACCTAGTAAATAGGTCTCCTACATCAGCTATTGTTGGTAAGATGCCCATGGAGGTGTGGTTTGGTAAGAAGCCTTTAATAAGACATCTTCGTGGTTTTGGTTGTGAGGCATATGCACATGTGCCTAAGGAGAAGAGGTCAAAATTAGAAAACAAAGCAGTTAAGTGTATCTTCATTGGCTATGGTGTCGGTGTGAAAGGGTACAAGCTTTGGGATCTTGTGGCTTAAAAAGTGTTGTATAGTAGAAGTGTTATCTTTAGAGAGCTAATACCTTCTCCTATTGTTCTATAGCCAAAAGAAAAGAAAGAGGATGCGGTTCAGTTTCCTTCTACCCCTAAGAAGACTTAACTGAATGACCATGTTGGACTTGATGATGAGGAGAGCTCTAGCAACTCTGAAAGTTTAGAAGAAGAAATAGAACCTCCACCTCATCCTTTGAGGAGTTCCACATGAAACAGGAAGCAACCTAAGAGGTTTGGTTATACATTGCTTGATTCTAGTTGTGCTTTTGCTTTGCTTACTAATGTTGGTGAGCCTAGAACGATGACAGAGGTTATGGGCATGGAAGATGCAGGTTCTTAGAAGGAAGCCATGGAAGATGAGATGGCTTCTTTGGAAAAGAATAAAAATTAGGACTTGGTACCTTTGCCTAATGGACAAAAACCTGTTGGATGCAAATGGGTGTTCAAGAAGAAATTTGGTGCAGATGGCAGTGTTGAGAAGTATAAGGCCAGATTGGTTGCGAAGGGGTACTCACAAGTGGAGGGAATTGATTATGGAGAAATTTTCTTTCCCATTGCAAAGCTGACATCTATTTAGTTCCTGTTATCTCTTGTAGCAGCTTATGATTTAGAAGTGGAACAAATGGATGTGAAGACAACTTTCCTTCATGGTGACTTGGAGGAAGAAATCTACATGTCATAGCTAGAGCACTACATAGTGAAAGGTAAATAAAATTTGTTTTGCAAGTTAAAGAAGTCTTTGTATGGATTGAAACAATCTCGTAGGATGTGGTACTTGAAGTTTGATGTCTTTGTGTTGTCTATTAGATTTCTAGGATTGAAATCAGATCATTGTGTGTATTACAAGTTTGACAATGATCGTATTCTCATTATTGCACTATATGTTGATGATATGTTGCTAATTGGGAATGGTAAGAATATGATTTCTAATTTGAAGTCTTAGTTGTCAGCACAGTTTGAAATGAAAAACTTAGGGGCAGCTAGGTACATTCTAGGAATGGAGATCTAAAGAGATAGAGCAAACAAAAAACTTTGGTTAGGCTAGAGTAAGTATGTTAATACTATGTTGGAGAGATTCAGTATGGTGGATTGCAGACTGTTGACTGTTCCTGTTACGATGGGGACAAAGTTATCTGTAGATGATTTTCCAAAGTCTCCTTCTGAGACAGAGGATATGAGAAGAGTACCTTATGCTAGTGCAGTTGGCAGCTTGATGTATGCTATGGTTTGTACAAGACCAGACATTGCCCAAGCAGTGGGAGTCCTTAGTCAGTTTATGGCTAATCTTGGACGGGTGCATTGGGATGTAGTAAAGTGAGTGTTCAGATATTTGTGGGGTACTTCCAAGTATTCCTTATGTTATCATGGTCATCCTATAGGACCTCCACATTATGTATGTATTCATGGATTTGTGGATTCTAATTGGATATGTGACATTGACAGTAGGAGATCCACCGGTGCTGATGTGTTTACTATGTTCAGTGGTGCAATTAGTTGGATGAGTAAGTGGCAACCTATGGTCACTTTGTCCATGAAAGAAGCTAAATATATGGTAGCTACTCATGCTTGTAAGGAATCCATTTGGATTAAGATGTTGTGTTCAGATATTGGTGTTGATGCAGGACAAATTACTATTTGTTGTGGCAGTTAGAGTGCGATTTGCTTAGCAAAGAATTTGACTTTCCATGCTAGAACAAAGTATATTGATGTACGGTTTTATTTTGTGCAAGACATGGTAGAGGATGGGAAGGTGATATTGGAAAAAGTAGACACTTTAAAGAATGTTGCAGATACATTAACTAAACCAGTGGGCACAAATAAGTTCAGATGGTGTTCAGAGTCTATGGGCCTCTTGGCCACTAGCAGTTAAATCTTGTCATTTATTTTGGCTCTTGCAAGGTGTTCGACAAGTGGGAGAATGTTGGGAATTAAGGTGTCTCACCCTTTACAAATTCCTAGCATTATTCATTTAATTGTACATTTATTTATTGTCTAATATTGTATTTACTTGCACATTTAGTTTGGTCACTTAGTTGAGGTGGCATGGTGACATTTCATCTTACTTGGAATGTGACTTGGATGGTCAAGTCAAACCTACATGGATTTGGGCGTCCCATTTTGGCACTAATATGCCATGTGTTGGTACCTTGTGGTATGTGGAAGAGGATATTCCATATGACAAAATTTATGACGTGTAAGAGCTAAGTTTGGAGATTCCTATGACAAGTGGTGACAAGTGTCAATTAGTATCTTTGCATGAAGGAAAGGCATTTTTGGGTACCCAAGTTGGGCTATGACATGTTTTAAGAGGTATTTACTATATTTAGTCTTGTATGATGGATTCTCTTACAACATTTAAGGTTGTTATGTTGGGAAAACCTATGACAGTTGTAAGATGCGTAAGAGCATCTGTCATAGTCTATTTTTACTATGAAGCAATCCAATCTTGGAAAGTCAAATATGCCACGTATGATAGATGTAAGGGATGTATTTGCAGCTTGGACAAGTGTCCTTTGATGTGGGAAAATGGCCATGTGGCCAAGGTGGAAGCCTATCTCAAGAAGCTTCTAGAATATGCCTTGTATCTCTATAATATGCATTGTTTTGGAGTTGCAGTTGCATAATGTTTTTATAGGTACTATTATGCTATTGAAATAACTCTAGATTTGACATTTGAAGACTCTTGGAAGAACTTGCATTGCAAGTGTATTGTAAACTGTTATTGTTTCAAATAATACATTGTACAGGTTTTAGAGTGTGGGGTTTTTTACCTAAAAAGGTTTCCCACATGATACATCTTGTGTCAATCTCTTATGTGTTGTGTTGCTTATGTAATTTCTTATGTTATATGTTTAACATTGCTGCAATTGTAAGGATTCAAACCAATTTGTATACATTTCCCCTCATTAGATATGTGTGGGAAGCGATTTCTGCGCACTAGCTTCCTTTCAATATGAAGCACTCATCACCGGACTTTGTATGGCCATCCAATGGACAATAGAAAAGTTCATGGTTTATGGTGACTCTCAACTAGTAATAAAGCAAGTAAACAATGTGTACAAGACAAAAGATGACAAACTTCTACCCTACAAAAGGATGGTAGATGACTTTAAGGAATATTTCCATGAAATCTAGTTCGAGCAAGTTCTAAGGCTCAACAATAAAGAAGTATATAGCGTGGACACTATAAGTTCTCTAGTAGACATGCAAAGGAACAGTCGGCAATGTGAATTCCTCATAGAAGAATTATAGATGCCAGCTTATGATGTCCCACAATCAGAGTTAGTATGTGACATTGTTAGTGCCCTATCCCCCTAGTACTAGGACATCTACCGCTATATCCACAAGAACATCCTTCCACTTGACCTATCATCTGCCCAACGTCATACATTCATCCACTGAGCTTCCTGCTTCACCCTTCTTGGTGATACATTATATCAAAAGAGTCTTGATGGTACCCTTCTAAGGTGTCTCAATTCTAGAGAAGAAGATACAACCTTACAAGAGGTACTTGAAGGTATCTTTGGGGCACACTCTAGTGGACCAACAACACAGGGAGCTAATTGATGCTCTGTCATAGGAATTGCAACCCATTACAACTCCATGGCCCTTTTCACAATGGGGGCTTGACCTCATCGACAAAATCCATCCACCATCATTCAATGGACATAAGTTCATTGTCACTGTCACCAAATACTTCACCAAATGGGTTGAAGCCATTCCACTCACCTACACCACTGGCACCCAAATAGCCAAATTCATCCTCCACTACATCATATACCACTACAGTATTTTGCTCGCCATCATCAATAACAATGGGAAACCATTCAAGAATCAAGAAGTTAGAACCCTTTGTCAAAAATTCCATATCTAACACTACTTCTCCACTCCATATTACCCCCAAGGTAATGATCAAGAAGAAGCTTCAAATAAAACTATCCTAAGAATCTTGAAAAAGACAGTGAATGAAGCTAGCCATGACTGACACCTACCCATTGAGGTCGAGCTCCCCTCTCTAAGAATCTCATTATAGAATCTCATTAATGAGGAGTATTGGGTTGCACGTCTAAATGAACTAGAACTCCTAGATGAGAAGCACCTCAATGCTCTCAATCACTTGCAAGTCTATCAGAATCACCTTTGAAGAAGTTATAACAAGAAAATTAAGACCTGGCGGTTTGAAATAGGTGACCTTGTACTCATGGAGATTCAAAGGAATTTATAGGAGTGACACAAGAAAGGAAAGTTTGAACCAAACTAGTTGGGACCCATTGTGATAACTATTGACCTATTTTCCTCTGTCCAGAGTTAAATAGTTCACCTTGTAGATTCCTTGAATATTCTTTAGAAAATGACCCTATAAAGCTTAAATCCTTCAATTACCCATGCTCTGCCTTGCCAAAAATCTCAAACACTTGCCTGGAGAATCCTTAAAGAAAACCCAAAACAAAACCCAGAAATCTTTTGTCTCCAATTGTTTTCTATTGGAGAGATTTCTCAGTTTTATACTTAGCCATTTTTCGTGTATATGATGATGACGTCATCCTTATTTTGGGGTTTTCTGTCATCTGGTTGAATTGTATCTCAAATACAATTTTTCCTTGTATCTTGGTGATGTACAATGTTACTATACATCAGGTTCATTGCAGGTTATGATTGTATGTATCTTTGTTTGTATCTTGCGCATATAATTGCATATACAATGCAATATACAAGAAGTTATACAAAATATGAGGTCCTCTTTTGTATATCAGGCAATTGTATCTCATATACAATTGCATATAAAAGCATATGCAAAGATAGGTACCAAAAAGGGATGTACAAAGATACATCAGCGGGATGCAAAAAGGTGATACAAAAGGTATGTCCATTCTTTGTATGTATATGTGATTGTATCATCCCACATACAATCTTGTATACAATGGCATATACAATCCTGAGATACAATCCTGGACCTAAAAGAATATGCAATTTCGTTTAGAAAGGTAGATGCAGTTGTATGCATCTTTGTATGTATGTTCGCATTGTATATTTGTAGATGCAAAGGGTAGATACAAGGTCATATACAAAGTCACATGCAAAGGTTAGATGCAATGATTGTATGTACAAGTGATTGTATGCAGTTTTGTTTGTATATTGGCATTGTATAGGCGATATAAAAAAGGTGATGCAAAAGGAAATACATACAATCCAAACGTGAATGAAGAATCAAATGTGGCGGATTTCGAGTTGGGGTCCACCTATTGTATGTATATGTGATTGTATCATCCCATATACAATCCTATATACAATTGCATATACAAGAGTTAGATACAATAGGGATATACAATGCGGACCCGACTGGGAAATTAAATTTGGCAAACTCAGTGGTGGGGTCCACAATTGTATGTACATGTGATTATATCTCCTATATACAATTGCAATGTGTAAAGACACATACAAAGGATTTTCTGTGAGACAGGCCTTATCGGCAGCTCAGTTTGAGGTTTCTCCAATGGCCGATAAAGATGTGAATGTTCAGCGATGGGTCCCAGGTTCAACTCAGTGGCCAATCAGATAGTGCCACGTGTTAGGCAGTTTCAAAGGTAGATTCAGAGGCTCATTCAGATGGTGATTCAAGTTGCATATACAATGACCGATACAAGATGAAATACACATCGGTGAGGCACTTTCTGAGGTCTCCCCGACAACCTAATATATACAAAAGTTGTATATGCAGAAAAGCGAAGGAGATTTTGTATGTTGCACCAAGCGAACCTAAAAGTGTAGGTGTAATTATATATACAATTACAAGATACAACAGTATACAATTGCATATGCAAAGAGATATATAGATGCAAGATGTAGTTGATCGTAACTTTGACCGCCCATATCTCCTTCATCCTAAGGAATGAGGAATTTCTGCACACTCCAAAAGGAAAATGTGCTTGTTTTTGCCTCCTCTTTCATCTAGCGGGCTTTGAAGAGGATATCTTCACTTTCAGAATTTGATGTAAATCTACAGGCTCGATCAACTAGACGTTTCAGTGACCGATTTGGCATATGTAGGGGCTGATATTGTTGCATTTATTCCATTTGATAGGCTTTGCAGGTGGATTCATGGCAGATGGCTTCACACTTCAATGCATATGGGCTCTGTGTCTTGCTGGCAGATCTTCATGTGTTTGGTGACATGACATCTTAGTGGCCAAATTAAGTTTTGAAGAGATCCCTTAAACACATAATCGATGAAAATATAGAGAATTTAAAGGGCAGGGATTTAAAGTGTTGTAAAAGCTTTGTCAAGGGACGATATGTCCCATCTTCCATCAATACAAATCTAATCTCTCAACTGCCATGCTTCATATATTTTATGTATTCATTATTGAAAATAGATGTTTGAGTTGCTCACATTCAAGGCCCAAAATATCTTCCACCTGCCCTGTTCTAGATATTTTATCCATAACTTCTTGTAGGTGGACATCCCTTCTAGCAATGATATTTTCTAACAGAGCCCATGGGGAGAATTCATTGTAACTGACTTAGGTCAAATGCAAAATGCTATATATGCATAAACATGAGATGTAAAAAAGGTTGGAAGATCTAGTAATCTATGCTTTTGATTCCAAATAGAGCATTCCTCTACTGTAACCTTGCCTTCTGATTAAATACATACGAGTTATTTTTGTATATCGAAAAATTTGGATTTATAAATGGAAATGATCAAACAATGAAATGCATAACCTAAACCCAAATAATTCAATACCTCGAAGATGCAAGATGAGCTTGATTGATTGATCGCTTTGTTGTGTTGGTTGCTCGATTCTGCAGCATAACATTAAGATGAAGATGATATGAGGATGATTGATAGATGAAGGATGCAAAGGCTCTAATGATAATTTGGTAGAATAATGTTACTTGAAGCTCCATGCATGCTAGAAGATTTGGCAGAGTAATGTTACTTGAAGCTCAATGCCTTCTAATGGCTTATGAGGGGTTTGATTTATAGAAAATGCTTAGTTCAAATGGATGGTTGAGATTAATTAGGGCTTTAGATGAAATGGATGGATAGGATTGATTCGGTTATTCCCACTCTTCAAGGGAGTTGTAGTCATTTGACAAGTGTCAAGGAGGATAGGGCTCATGTGTGCTTGTGTACATAAAAAGTACTACCTGTGAAAGATATTAAATAAAGTATGTAGTACCACTTATCTTTTTTAAATGAAAGAGGCACACATGTCGGCTAAATGATAAGATAAATTAATTAAATAAATAAAATTTATTTAATTAATTGGAAAGTCGGCTTATGATGAGAAATTAATTCAAATAAAATATTTGAATTAGTTGGGATATGAGTTGGATATTAATTAAATAAATAAAATTTATTTAATTAATTGGCTAAGTGGGATAAGGATGGGATTGAATGGGATTTTAATTAAATAAATAAAATTTATTTAATTAATTGGCTAATGGAATAAGTGGGGTTAAGAGTGGGATTTAGGACAAAATGCTACATGATGTCTAGGATAATATTTTTGACAAGGTGTTGCTAGACATGAACAAAGTTGGGACAAATTTGGGTGTCTACATTTTGCCCCTCTTTGAGATGATGTTCGAGATGATAAGATTTGTGTCGAGTAACATCATTTCAAAGAAGTTAAGGTATGGATAATTGATAGTGATGATGGAAAGATATGATGATGATGCCCCCTCGAGAGGATAGGTGGGTTGGATAAACACGGGTATGCTCTCGAAAAGAAATGGCTTGGCTACAAAAGAAAGATAAGGGGATAGATAGAAGAAATGAAGGATGTGTTATGCTGCAATGGAAAGTGAGCAATCATGATGTTTGATATAGCACTAGACGCTATGCACCAAGGTATTAGGACCAGGGTGACAATGTGTCTCATGCCCCAGCATAATACAACCTTGTCTGGATACAAGATATGAATATTAGCTGGATTGATACTGACATGATACAAATGCAAGATAAAATGATAACACACACAAGCAAGCAAGCAAGCATGCACAAATGATTCAAAAACAAACAAGGTATTGCCCCTGTCAAGCTATAAACCAATGATTGATTGTTTTGATTGTTGATAGTTGAGAGTGTTGTCATTGCGGGGAAAGCTATATCCCTAGATCAACACAAGGTTGTTTGCTGAGTTGGTTGGCTAGTTGATTGATTGATTTGGCTTACAACAAGGCTAGGATCAAGACCATGGATTGCGTTTGGATAACTTGGCTTGATTGATTAACTTTGATTGGTATGGATTAAGGATGGGCTTGCATTTGGATCATTGCTTGGAATGATTGGAAGATGATTGAAGGATGATTAGATGAAGTGATGATTGGATTGATGTGCTATGATAGATTGATTGGAAGAAGTTGTTTATTGATGATGTATAAGATAGATGATAGAATAAATGATGAGAGAAGAAAGAAGAAAATCGCTTGTGCCTGAATCTGGGCACTTCCTTCGTACTCCAGACTGCCTACATACCCTGTATCCACGGGATCAAGGCACTTAACGATGGAAATGAGATGTAGTTCTGATGTTGTGTTTTATTGATGATGATGAAAATAGATTGATTGGGATTGATGAAGTGATTGATGATGTGATGATATGTGGTGGATTGAGCTACTTTGGATTTGCTGAAGTGATCAGATTGTTTTGATTAGAGTTGATGTGCTTGAGTTGATTTGCTTTGGTGTTGATGCTAATGATTGATAGGATTTGTTTTGATGTTTGGCTTGATATGCTTTGGTTTGATGGTTGCTATTGCTGGGTTGATTGTTTTGATGATTGGATTGTTTTGAATGATGATAGTGATGATGTGATGATTAGAGTATTCACTCAATCTAAGCATAAGCAAGTGTTCTCAGTGTGCTCAAAGGATGTAAAATAAACAAGGTATTGCCCTCGTCAAGTCATAAACCAATAATTGATTGTTTGTTTTGTTTGATAGATAGTGTTGTCATTGCGGGGAAAGCTATATCCCTAGATCAACACAAGGATGTGGGAAAGATATATCCCATTGATGATGATTGATGATGATTGATTGGGCTCATGACAAGATTAGGATCAAAACTTGTTGATTTGATTGGATAATGTTCCTTGATTGATTAGCTTGCTTGATATGGATTAGTGTGACTTGGATTTAAGATCATTGCTTAGATTGATTTGATTGATATGATTGGAAGAAGTGATTGGTTGAAATGGATGAATGCTATTGATACGAAGAATTGATGATGATGATGATTTGATTTTGATTGAATGTTGGTGGAGTGGATTGTTTTGGATGATGTGATTGGTTCGATCATAGTGCTTGGATTTTTCATTGGATATTTGATTTTTTGTGGATTTTTTTGAAATGTTTTGATTTTTTTGTGTTTTTGAATGTTTGGGATGTCAATGGATTTACAATTTGGGTAGCCTTTGTGCTTGATACCAATGACGAGGGAAAAAACCAAGTCTAGGTGGAAGGATGGATGTAAGATGGATGGATAAAAGGATGGGTTCATAGTAAATGTGACAAAAGGCTCATGATAGATGGATAGATACAAGAATAGGCTATAGAATGGAAAGCTCATGCTAGACATATGGGGATAAGCTATAAGATGGAAAGCTAGTGATAAGGATATGCCATAGTGAATGGAGCATAAGGGAGCTAGGATGTGATCTTCAAAGGCTATGTCACATAGGAAGAATAACTTGCCCCATTCTAGGTGGTAATGCTTAGGATTTTTACATGACAAAGTTCATGACCAAGGGATGACATGATGGATTGGTTTGAATGGGATAGATAAATGGTCAATGGATAGGACTTGGTTTGAAAAGGGGGTATGTCAAGAAATATCCGAACATGTTTCAATATTTTTCCCCTATGTCTTCATCAAAATCAAAAGGCAGAAGGATGGATGAATGGATAAATGGGTTCAATAGGATAGGCTTGTTTATGGAATGGCTAAGGATGGTAGGATGGTATATGATAGGTTGGAAATGGATAGGTTGGATGAGACAATGTGCCCCCAAGTGTAAGTGACATAGAAGATCAACCTACACATGACGCCTATTTGCCAGGTTTTCATCATGGTACTTATCCAAGGCGCCTGTTTACTAGGTTTTCACCATTGGACGAAGGGATTTATCTTTACTTTTTTTTTTGTTTTTGTTTTTTTTGCTTTTAGAGGAGATGACATGACAATTACACATGGCACCTGTTTGCCAGGTTTTCACCATGGTAATGGATAGGAGGGACTCAAGTGTTTAGTGTTATGAAGATTGGTAGTCCCGTTGGAGATGGATGTCATCGCATGGACCATGTCGTTATGCTCATAAATGTTGATAAGGGGTTGCATGGATGGGAGATGGATTAGGTAGATAGTGGATTAGGATGTGGATTATGGAAGGCTCATGCAAGGATGGATGGATGGAAGGATAGTAGATTATGATGTGCTTATGGAAAAGGATGAAAAGTTTATGCAAAAGCATGGACCATAGGGATAGCATGGGAGAGATATGTAGGATAATGGATGGAAGATGGGGAGATGTAGTTGTGTGGGAATGTTTTGGAATGAATGGGAACCATGACCAACGGTTGCACACACTATGATAAACATTGAAGCTTTTGATTGGATGGTGGTGTAGGAAGCAATGGAGATGTTTGCTTAGGGGATGGTTGATGAAGTGATTTAGGAACCCACATAGATTTAGTATTTTTAGTGCTTTTGTTTTGCTTGTGGGATTTTTGAAGGGAATAGAAGTTTCGGATAGAAATAGGCTCTTGGATGGAGATAGGTGATCGGGATTCTTGAGATGTGGATGAGGATGCCTCATTTGACTTGTTAGCTATTTGCTTAGGAACCCAAACCATTGTACTTTTGTGCTTTGCTTTTGAAGGTGTGGGCTTGGATGGTTGCTTAGATGTGGATGAGGATGTCTCATTCGCTTTGCTAGCTGTTTGCTTAGGAACCCAAACCATTTTGCTTTTGGGCTTTGCATTTGGAGGTAAGGGTTTAGATGCTTGCTTAGATGAACTTTGCTTTGATTTTGATTCTTTATGTCCTAAGGTATGAAAACCTTTAGGATATTTGTTGATAGGATTTTTATCTTTATAGGTAGAGGCCTCAAAATTTTTGCTTTTGAATCCCATGGGGTGGGTGGAGTGGAAGGAATGATTGGAAGCTTTATGCTTAAACAATGTGTGCTTTTGTTGGCCATGATTAGGGATGTAAGGGTGCTTATGAATGATAGGTATGTTAGGTGTTGGAAGTAATGGTGGCAAGGTGAATGGAGGGATATTTGGAGTTGGTAAAAGTGGAGGAAAATTAGATGGTGGAAGGTGTATGGTCACATGTTTTTGACATTTATAAGTTGGTGGAGGTGGAATGACAAAATATGTTTTGGGTAGATGATGGGGGGTGCGATGGAAAGTGGTAGGTTTAGGATGCATGAAGGGATTACCAACATCTTGAGCTTGTTTACCTTGGGGTGTGTATCCAAGGCCATATGAGCATGGAGGAATCTTGACATGGGTTGGCTCCAAAATACCTTGTTCATAAAGGCCTAGACCTTTGCCTTGGTAGCTCATGTTTTGGAGTATGCAATGGACAATGGGACTAGGTGTGGTTTGAACACTAGACTTGAGCTCATTGTTGGATGAAGAGGGTGAGGTGGAGGACAAAGGTTGTTGTTGTCCTAAGGAAGAACATTCATGGACAAAGGTTGTAAGACCAATAGGACATGATGGTGGACTTGAAGTGGAATTGATGGTGGATGTGGAAGGAGGATCATTAGGATCTTGATTAGCATCATGTTCATGTAGATCCAAGTTATTTGTTTGATCTTTTATGCTTACTTGGGGGACAAGTGTCTCATCATGACAAGTTGATGTTTGCTCATGATGGATAGGGCTAGATAGCGGATGACTAGGAGCAATGTGTATATCTTGCTCATGGATAGATATACGATTATGGATAGGATCAAGGTGCTCATGGATAGCTTCTTCATAGGTATCATCTTGATCATAAAGAAGGTAAATATTATGGATGGGTTGCATGAAAGTGTTTTGATCTTGAGTTGGACTAGGGCTTAATGTTTCCACATGCTTAGGATTAAACCCTTGACATACCTCTTGGGTTGCTTGAATGGAAGTTGAAGGCTCTTGGTCAACAACATGAGAACATGATGACTCTTGACTTGGATTCACAATAAGAGACTCTTGAATAGGCTTGATGTCTTGTAGGTCACATGATGGGCTTGAAGGGCTAGGTATGTTAATGGAAGGCTCTTGGATAGGCTCAAGGATAGGTGGACCACATGATGGGATTATATGATTGGACATGACCTTTGGAAGATCTTTAGTAGGCTCATGAATGGGTGTTTGACATGGGGGTAGTTTATTCCTAGCTAGTAGCCAATGGATCACATCCTTCGCAAGGGTATGAGTGGATGGACAATATAATGGATGGATGATAAGGGTAGATGGTGTTGTAAGCGTAGGACTAGGATTTTGATTAGATGGAAGGATAATGGAGTTTGATGGATTAGGATTTGGACTACATGGGGGTGACACATGGCATTGGGATGATGTGGCATGTTTTCCCATTATAGGTAGATACACCTTGTAAACAATTGGGACAAATATTGGGCATTGATTTGTATTATGGCCTTTGGTCCTATGGTATGCACAATAATCATGTTCATCATATGGACTTTCTTCA
This sequence comes from Cunninghamia lanceolata, assembly GCA_027924645.1. Taxonomy (NCBI): domain Eukaryota; kingdom Viridiplantae; phylum Streptophyta; class Pinopsida; order Cupressales; family Cupressaceae; genus Cunninghamia; species Cunninghamia lanceolata. The sequence continues at coordinate 2,661,580 of BSBN01000378.1, read as the reverse complement.
CATGGTTTGACTGTAGGAAGTTCAATGAGTTTTGCTTCAAGCATCCTTTGTAAAACTCTCTCAGCCGCATCCTTTGGTGAATTATTAGAATGACATGGTGATAAAGGTAATGAAGGGCTTGGTGGTTTGGAGGGGATCAATGGACTAGGAATAGGATCACATGGTGGTGTTGGGATAGGCTTAGTTGGCTCATGTGATGGCATGTGATTGGATGGTGGAGGCCACTCTAGATTGGTATATCCCTTGTCAAAGGTTATTGGATCTTACATAGGATAACTTGGGCTTTGATTTATGTACAAGGGACCACTTGGACTTGGATGTGCTTCTTGTTGCAAAGGTGGATTTAGATCTATCAATGGTGCTTGGTGGTCTTGTTGAAAAGGTGTATTTGGACTTACTTGATTTATGTACAAAGAGCCATTGGGACTTGGATGTTGTTCTTGTAATATCACTTGATGGCTTTGTGGATGGGCTTGATAGTGCATTGGAATGGTGGTAGGAGGGATTGGATAAGCTTGAGGTGGATGTTCATAGGTTGATGTGGCATTGACTTGGTGGATAGGTGGATTAAGTTGATATGAAGTGGATGGATATGACATGTGGCTATGAAGTGGATTAGGTTGATAGGAAGTGGCTAAGGATTGTTGTACTTGTTGAGCTTGACTAGTGGCTAAAAGGTGTTGAACTTGGGCTATGAAGTGTTGCAGTTGAGGTGATTGACTTGTATGGGGTTGAGCTCTTTGGATGAAGAATTGTAATGTTTTAATGGCATCTTGGTTTAGGGGTTGTGATCCTTGATAAAGATTTTGGAGGAATCTTTGGAATTTGATTTCTAGGTCTTCTAGTGCAGACATGTTGTCACCAAGTGTTTGTCTTAAGTCCTTTTAGCAAGTGCTTGTTTAGGGATTTGGATGATGATGTGGCTTGTTTGGATGACTTGGCTATGTTTGGGATGAAAGTGATTGGGTTTGAATGTTATTGGAAGAATGTGTAAGATGACTTGTCTTTATGTGTTTGAGTGTTTAGAGCTTGATGTGGCAATATTCAAACAAATGATTATGCATATACACATATGAATCACTCACGCAAGACACATAAGCAAGTTATTAGTTTGGAATAATGTGATGATGGTTAAGCAAGCACGTGAAAACACTTCAACAAGTCCTAGTCAAGGCAAGGCCACTATCACAAGGAGGTTCTAGTGAAAATCCGGGGGACCGGCACCCCACGAGCATCCAGCAAGCCACTTAAGACTTTAACTAACCTTACTAGGAGTTTTAATATACACAAAGGTACACCTCCTTTCGAGTTAGCACTGTATGGTGAGCGCTAATACCGGTTAGACTTAGCTTTCGCCTTATCCTCTGATTTTTATAGCGGACCGGATGAAAATACCGCTTGAGGTCATTCCCTTGGGGTGGATACCAAGGCAGGCCTCTCTAAGGCTAAACAAAAGCAACACAAATAAATGTTTTTGATCTCCAAGTTCGTGTTGGGACGCGAGGAGAGAGCATACACATTTACTTGGTTACACTCGCATGGGGTTCATTAACCTTAGAAATTCTATGTGTGGAAGACAATGCAAGCACTTGTTTATTTTAAAGCCCAAATGTAAATGTGATGAAAGACAATGGTTGGTTTTAGCCCAATTTTTTGATGTGAATTTGCAAACAATTGTTTGTTTTATGCCCAAAATCCAAATGTGTTTGCAAACAATGATTAGAAGATGAGAAATGAAATGATTGCACCTGGTTAATTCGCTATCTAAATTGTTGTAGATGATTGATGTCAATGCTGCTCCAGCTCCTTAGATGCCCTTACAAGTCACCAATTCCAAAAAGAAACAAGTAAACTTGCACAAGAAGATGGTTACATGAAAAAGATGAAATCTGAAAATTCTGATGAAAATGATCTGATATAGAAAAATAGATTACATAAACAGAAAGTTCAGGAGATTCTAAGCAATTTGAAAAAAAGTTTCGCTGAAAAACGATCAAAATTGCTCAAGTTATGCTCAAATGAAGTTTGCAATGAACCTGAACTTTAACTGATAAAAAAGCCTGAAAAACAATACAGTCACCTGATAAAAGTGGTACAGTTGTGAAGTTTGTTCTCCCAGCTTTCCAATGAGTCCTCGTTTGTGCGATTTGGCCTCCGTATGTGAAAGTTATGCAAGTTTGAAAAAAATAGCTTCCTTTGGCATGCAGGAGGTACGGGTGAACCTTGGCGGTTAAGACAAGCGTAGAGGCGATTTACTGTTAATCATAAGCGATCTCCTTTAGCAACATGCGAACCCCTGAAGATTAAATGCGATCTGGAAAAGCACTAGATGCGAGCAGTGTAGGCTTGTAAGCGATGCGAAAGATGCAGAGGCGATCACTGCGCGTCCAGAAGCGATCTCATATTTTAACACAGACGAACCCTTGAAGATCAAATGCGATCGAAAGAACACCAGATGCGAACTCTGTACACTTATAAGCGATGCAAAAAATCTGAAAGCGACCAATTTTGGCCTACAAGCGACCTGTATCTGCAAAATGAAAGGTGCAACAGAAACCCTAGTTCTGCAGAAGGCGATTACTGTCAGACCAAAAGCGATGAGGTTAAAGACAAAAGCGATAACTATTTAGATAAAAGCGATCAAAATATGAGCAAAAGCGATTAGTATCTAACTAAAAGTGATCAAAATATGTGAAAAAGCGATTACTGTTAGCCCAAAAGCGATTTAGAAAGTTTCAGGAGACGGAAAGCAAATATTAACCATATGCGACCAAGTTTACCAGATGCTATCAATTTTTGTTCAAAAGCGAGCACTGTTTGTTCAAAAGCGGACCAAATTTGACCATAAGCGACTGCTGTTTGCCCAAAGGCGAGCTGATTTAGCCCAAGCGACTGCTGTTTGATCATAAGCGACCTGAATTACCAGAAGCACATTGTTGCAGTCCGGTTGTTGTTTTCTTCACCAAACGCTCCATTTTTCATCAAATTTAGGCAAATTTGTACTCAAAGTTTATGGAAACGGCCTCCCGGACGCAATGGTGAGGTTAGATTTGGGCTAAGAGATCATATACATACATTTTTAGCCAAATCTTTGCAAACTAGGGTTAGAAAAATGCAAATTTTTGCTACAAAAGCTTACAAAAATGAAAGATTGGCGCTCCAAGAGATCTAAACTTCATAAAAACAACTCAAACAAGAGAGGTTAATCAAGGACGTGAGTCCCACCGGGCGTGCCAAATGTATATCGAAAAATTTGGATTTATAAATGGAAATGATCAAACAATGAAATGCATAACCTAAACCCAAATAATTCAATACCTCGAAGATGCAAGATGAGCTTGATTGATTGATCGCTTTGTTGTGTTGGTTGCTCGATTTTGAAGCTCCATGCATGCTAGAAGATTTGGCAGAGTAATGTTACTTGAAGCTCAATGCCTTCTAATGGCTTATGAGGGGTTTGATTTATAGAAAATGCTTAGTTCAAATGGATGGTTGAGATTAATTAGGGCTTTAGATGAAATGGATGGATAGGATTGATTCGGTTATTCCCACTCTTCAAGGGAGTTGTAGTCATTTGACAAGTGTCAAGGAGGATAGGGCTCATGTGTGCTTGTGTACATAAAAAGTACTACCTGTGAAAGATATTAAATAAAGTATGTAGTACCACTTATCTTTTTTAAATGAAAGAGGCACACATGTCGGCTAAATGATAAGATAAATTAATTAAATAAATAAAATTTATTTAATTAATTGGAAAGTCGGCTTATGATGAGAAATTAATTCAAATAAAATATTTGAATTAGTTGGGATATGAGTTGGATATTAATTAAATAAATAAAATTTATTTAATTAATTGGCTAAGTGGGATAAGGATGGGATTGAATGGGATTTTAATTAAATAAATAAAATTTATTTAATTAATTGGCTAATGGAATAAGTGGGGTTAAGAGTGGGATTTAGGACAAAATGCTACATGATGTCTAGGATAATATTTTTGACAAGGTGTTGCTAGACATGAACAAAGTTGGGACAAATTTGGGTGTCTACAATTTTACCTCTTCATACTATTTTGACTCTATGTGATCTAAGAATGATGTGTTTATGAATGTTTAATTCCTTCTAATCATCTCTTGCTCCTTGCCTTTGTTAAAATCAGCTTGATCTGTGTATGTTTATGGGTTGTATCTAGTCATTTCGTGCATTTTCTCAGTTCTGTGAATGTTCTTTTATTCAACCTGGTGTATCACCTAATTTCTATTTATGTTTCCTTCTACCCCTTTTCCCCTGTAGCATTAGCACTAGGTTTAGATATATTCCTCTAAGCATTAGGCTTAGAATGAGGAACTAGCCTTCTCTGGAGGTCTGATCTTGGTTCACAAGGTCCCACACTTTGAGATCATTCCCATTATGTCATTAGAATGCTTGGACTCTCTCCAAGCAGGGTGCAATTCTATGTGACAACAGTTTCTGACATGCCCAGTGGGACCTGTTCGAGTCTAAACATCGCTACATTACAATCATATTGTTGGTTTTGATATGCTACTAGCATCATTAGGCCTTTAAGAGGCAGTTTTCTACATATCTGGCGACTCATACTGGGAAAAGATAAGTAGATCAGTGTTGTTACATTTTTATGAGAAAAACACAAACTCAGAGTTTGATTTCCTTTGATTATTTGCAGCTATCTCCACCTAGAAGATAGAGTAGAACTGTGGTAAAGACGTCAGTTTCAAAAAGAATACAATCAACCCCACCAAGTTTCAGGCCAGTAGTACCTGTAGTTCCTGTAGCGATTCAAGCAAACCTACCTCCAGCTGTTACAATGGCAAGGAATCAACCGTTTGTGGCTTTTGATGGGGGCAACCCATTGAATTTGATAGTGCATGATAATATACCCATGGTAGCTTTGAAGAACCTACTCTATTTCACTGGGGAGGATCAAACTACCCCAATTGAGCACATTAGAGACATAGCTTCTCTATGTGGTGTTCATCATGTAACTCAAGAAAATGTAGCTATCAAGCTGTTGGTTGCCTCATTTAAAGGAAAAGCATTACACTGGTTCAGGAGTTTACCAGTGCAAACCATTGGAGCTTGGGATGATCTGGGTGATAAGTTGAACAAATAATTTCAAGATAAGTTAGATAACTTATCACTGGTTGAACAGTTGACTACAATAAAGAGAGTTCCCTAGGAGCAAATGATGGATTTCAATTTCTGGTTTCAGAAGACATGGAACAAAATTCTTGCCATGGTAAGGCCTTCATCAGAATATGCATTTTTGTATTTTTTGAAATCTCTAAATAGTGACATTTTAGTAATGATACAATCGATGGGAGGTACAAGTTTACTCGATGCATATGAAATAGCTATTAGAGTAGAAAACAGCCTGATTCAGGCTAGAAAAATAGCACCTAGACCACTAGTGCCTATTTTTCCTGAGATTCAAGCTTCAATGCCTTTACCAATCCTATCTTTTGCCCCTTTACCTGTTACAGCAGCATTGCCAAGTATTGCCAATCCTGAGACTGTTGTTTCTAGCTCATCACAAGAGTTAAGAGAGATCAAAAACAATCAACAAAAAATAAAGAATATCTTGCAAACTTTTGGGAATGAGCTGGTGAACATCAAAAAATAGTAGTCCAAGAATAAACAACCTTATCAGCCACACAACCAAGGGCAAATCAGCCTTATCAAGGGCAAAACTAGCCATACCAAGCCAATAGGCCTCCATATCAAAGCAATTACTAGGGTGCCAGGTAGAATGTGAACCAGAGGCCTTTCTAGCCTTACAATCTCGTACCCATTAATACAGTTAGAGACCTTGTCCCTATTCAGAATAACCTTGCAACCGAGTATGAATGGTGTTTTCCATGCAATCAGCCACATAGTCAGGCAACCTATTCAAATGGAGTGATAAATCAGGCTCTAATGGTATAAAATGTTGTAGTTTCACAACCAAACACACTTAATGATGGGGCTATACAATAGGAAGAACAACCTCAGAATGATACTGCCTTCCTAAACTAGCGGGGAGATGAGTTCTGTGGTGTAAACAGAGATGATACTTCAGTTGCAGCAAATACGAGAGATAAAAAGAGGGGTTATGAGATAGATCAAGCAACAAACAAAGGAAAAGGACCTGTTGATCCTTCTACATCCCAGATTCCCCATATTTTGCAAAGGAATAATCAAGTAACTGCTAGGGAGCAGCCTCATTTGCAGGTTGATATTGCTGCTACAAAGTCACATTAGAAGGTAAACGTCACTTCACCTTTTAATATCATTGAAAATATAAAGAAAATGAATGTGACAATATCTATGTGTGATTCCTTAGCCATCCCAGGTCAAAAGGATATGTTACAATCTACCTTGTCTGATTTAAAAGTGTCAAATGATGCAACTGTTGACCCAACTAGGGTTGTTCTTACCAATTCATCCCAGGACAATAGTAAACAACCCCTTGAAAAGAGTGCTAAAGCACTTCCATTTTTTGTGTCATTAATAATAGGATACAGGTTAGTACATAACTGCATGGTGGGTAGTGGTGCAAGTAGTTTTGTAATGCCAAAATAGATTACAGACCAATTAGGATTGAAATACTAGCCCCTTGAGAAGGGTGTGCTCCAGCTAGATGGCACAGCTGTTAACATTGTAGGTGTGATAAAAGATCTAAGTCTTACCTTGCATACCTATCCAAATGTTTCCATTTCTCAAGAGGTGTTCATCATAGATTTACCTCCTTATTTTGCCATGTGTTTGTCAAGAGAGTTCATAGCCAAGATAGGAGGATATTTATCCTCAGATTGGTCCCACATGTATTTTAGGACCTGATATGGCACAAAAGTGACCATAAAATCTAAATTGCTTTCCAAAGATCACATAGAGCCTTATGTCCCAAGTTTTGTTAATGCAAATTGCATTATTTATGATGATCTTGAGCTTGTTGCTACTCAAGAACTACAAGCTAAGAGTATACCAAAAGTGTTGTTAAAGGAGTGGGCCTTAGAAAATATTATAGATGATCCTGAAGGACACATTCAAGAAACTGGTATGGGGGTTTACATGATGCACGAACCTAAAACAACAATTCCAAATCTTGTAAAGAATGCAGAACAACAAATAGAACAGCAAGATGAGGTATGGAAAATGTACTTTGATGGCTCTAGGAATAGGAATGGATCTGGTGGTGGTGCGATGCTTGTGTCTCCACAAGGTGACAGATATTATTCTGCTTTCTATTTTGCTTTTTCATGTACAAATAACACTATTGAGTATGAAGGGTTAATTCAAGGTTTGCAGTGGGCAAGGAAGAGGAAAATTGGTTGTTTGCAGGTATATGGGGACAACGAACTTATTGTAAATCAGGTGAGGGGACTGCATGTTACAAAGAATGATGCTTTGAAATTCTATAAACATAGGGTATGGGATATGATTGAGGAGTTTGATGCTTTCAATCTAATCTTTATTCCAAGAAATTAGAACAATCATGTAGATAGGTTAGCTACGATTGGGGCTCAGTTCGATATCCCCAATGATATTCAAAGAGAAAAGGTATAGCCTCATGTGAAAATAGTTGATCGGCCCTCTATCCCTGACAATAACATTCATTGGTAGGTTTTTGAGAGTGATGAGCAGGTTCTACATTTCCTGTTAGAAGAGGATGAGTTCTCTATGATGAATCAGAACAAATTCAAATAGCAATATGGTGATCATCAAGTTGTTCAGTTAAGGACTAATAAGCTACCCAGAGGGTTGGTAACCTTGGAATCCATTTTTGGTATTGATGATCAGCTGAAAAAGAGCAAAACCAGCATGCAGGTCAAAGAGGAACATTACGAGGAGCTAGAAATTTTTAAAGGTAAGCTTCTCAAAATTGGTAAAATCTATTCACCTGAGGATAAGAAAGCTTTTATTGCTCTTTGTCAAGAATTTGAGGCTGTGTTTGCTTGGGAATACTCAGACTTAAAGAGGTTTGACCCTCATATTGCCTAGCATACTATAGAGTTAGAGCCAAGTGCAAAACCTGTAAGGCAGAAACAAAGACCTTTAAATCTAAAACTTGAGCCTCTGATGATTAAGGAATTAACCAAGCTGATCGAGGGAAATATCATTTTTCCGATCAAGCATACTTCTTGGGTCTCGAATCTTGTTCCTATGAGAAAAAAGAATAGAGAGATTAGGCTGTGTGTTGACTTTAAAGACCTTAATAGAGCCTCCTTGAAGGACCACTACCCGCTGCCCTCAATGGAGCAAGTTCTGCAAGTAGTGGCTGGTTCAGAAAGATTCTCCTTACTTGATGGATATTCCAGTTATAATCAAGTATTAGTCAAGGAGGAAGATCAGTTTAAAACTACTTTTACCACCAAATGGAGCACCATGGCCTACAAAAGGATGCCTTTTGGTCTGTCAAATGTTGGCTCTACTTTTCAGAGAGTTCTAGATGTGGCTTTTAAAGGTTTGATTTATAAATTGGTACTTGTGTACCTTGATGACATCATAATTTTCTCTAAAGATGCGGCTGAACATTTATCCCATCTAAAACAAGTATTTGAGAGATGTAAAGAGTTTGGGATATCTCTCAATCCCAAGAAATGTATTTTTGTTGTGCATGAAGGCAAGCTTTTAGGACACATTGTGTCAAAAGAGGGAGTTACCATTGATATAGAAAGAGTAAGATCTATTTTGGAGCTACCTTTGCTTGGTCACAAGAAAGGACTACAAAGTTTTATTGGCATAATTAATTTTCTTCCAAGATTTATACCTAACATTGCAAATTTATTGAAGCCATTGACCTCTATGTTAAAGAAAAATGCAGTTTTCAGCTAGACAAAAGAGGGAAAACTCAGCTTTGAGTCCATAAAAGAAGCCTTATCGACTGCACCAACTCTGGTAAATCTTGATTTTTCAAAAGATTTTATTTTGTATGCTTATGGCACTTTAGATACAATTTCTGCAATTCTGGTACAACAGCAAAGTGAAGGCTTTGAGTAGCTAATTGCTTTCTTTAGTCAAGGACTAAAGGAGTATGAATAGAGGTATAGTTTCATTGAAAAACATGTCCTTGCAGTGGTAAAGAGTCTCAAGAAGTTTAGGCATCTTATTTCTAACAATAAGGTACATTTGATGGTTTCTCACCCTGGTGTGAAAGAGTTTCTATTAGGTAAGGACGTTAATGAGAGAAGGGCTAGTTGGATTACCAAAGTCATGGAATATGATGTAGATATCAAGATAACCAAGCTCATCAGAGGTAGATGACTTAGTGAATAACTTGCTACTAGGTCTGGAAATGAAATAGACAAGGAAGAAAAGGTGCTTCCGACCATTGAAGATGAACATCAGGATGATACAACAGCAGTTGGAACAGGTTGGGTTAATGACATGACTCATTTTTTGCAAACTGGTGAATGTCCAGTAGGTTTAGATAGAACCAAGAGAATATATTTTAGACTGCAGTCTATTCCATATGTTTTAATTAATGATATCCTTTTCAGAAAGGATTTTAATGGTGTGTTCTTAAGATGCATTGATAAGGATCAAACTGACAAGGTGTTGCATGAGTTTCATGATGGAACAACAGGGGGTCATTTTGCCCGAAGGACTACTGCTTGGAAAATAATGAGAGCTGGATATTACTAGCCCAGCTTATTCAAGGATGCCCATGCATGGGCCAGAAAGTGTGTAAAATGTGCCATTTTTGCAGACAAAGAAAGGCTGCCAACTTTACATCTGCAGCCGATTCAAGTAGAGCAACCCTTCATGAGATGGGGCATTGATTTTATAGGTCCCATTAACCCACCATCAAGTGCAATCCACAGGTGGGTAGTTACAGCAACAGACTATTTCACAAGGTGGACTGAAGCAGTGGCTTTGAAGGAAGCCAATGAGAATGTTGTTTTAAACTTTTATTATGATTTGGTATCTAGATTTGGAGTACCTAAGTCAATCATCTCAGACAGTTCTTTAGCCTTTGTTGGATTAAAGGTAACTAACTCGGCTGTCAAGAATGGAATTTATTTGAACACTTCATCAAATTATTACCCACAGGGTAATGGTTTGGTTGAATCCACAAATAAGAATCTCATAAGGATTATCAAAAGATCAATGGAGGACAACCAGAAAACCTGGCACACCAATCTAAAATCTACTTTATGGGTAGATAGAATAACTCCCAATAGGTCTATTGGAAACTCCCCATATATGTTAGTTTATGGAAAAGAGGCAAGACTGCCTATGTCTATGGAGCTACCAGCACTTGATATCATGAATCAACTAGAGATGTTTGAAGAAGAAGACCCCATGGCTGTCAGATATACTCAACTTATGGAGCTTGAAGAAATGAGAGATAAAGCTATGAAAGCTATGGAGTATCATCAGCTTTAGACAAAAAGAATTTTTGATAAGAAGGCCACTCCCAGAAATTTTAGGGAGGGTGATATGGTACTCAAATAGGATGAGTTGAAAAGCAGGCCAGGGAAGCACTCCAAGTTTGATAGCATGTGGAGTGGCCCATTTATCATTATTGAATGCAAGGAGCACAATGCATTTTAGTTATCAAATATGGATGGAGAAAATTTACCTATCCCAGTCAATGGGATACACCTGAAGAGGTGTTTTGAGGTATGAGTTGCCTTGTAAAATAGTAGATTAGGTTTCTTGCTTTCAATAAGTGCTGCTACACAATAGTTTAGATACATTTTTGTTTTCCCTAAGTGTTGTCTAGCACAATTAGATGAGTTGCTTTCAACATTTTGTTTTGGTTTTGGTCTTCCAAGTGTTCTTCATTGCTGATATGCTGAGTTGTTGAGGTCAGGATTGTTTGTCAAAAAAATTTTAAGTCTCTGTGTGACTCCATGCCCAATGGATGCTTAAGGCCACTGGTTTGATTGTTTAGTAGGCAAACATTCCTGAGAAGTCACCAAAATGTTGACCTATTTTCCTCTATCTAGAGTTAAATAGTTCACCTTGTAGATTCCTTGAATATTCTTTAGAAAATGACCCTACAAAGCTTAAATCCTTCAATTACCCATGCTCTGCCTTGCCAAAAATCCCAAACACTTTCTTGGAGAATTCTTGAAGAAAACCCCCCAAAAAAACCCAAAAATCTTTTGTCTCCAATTGTTTTCTATTGCAAAGATTTCTCAGTTTTATACTTAGCCATTTTTCATGTATATGATGATGACATCATCCTTGTTTTGGGGTTTTCTGTCTTTTGGTCGAATTGTATCTCAGATACAATTTTTCCTTGTATCTTGGTCATGTACAATGTTACTATACATAAAGTTCGTTGTAGGTTATGATTGTATGTATCTCTGTTTGTATATTGCGCATACAATTGCATATACAATGCAATATACAAGAGGTTATACAAAATATGAGGTCCGCTTTTGTATATTGGGCAATTGTATCTCATTTACAATTGCATATACAAAAGCATATACAAAGACAGGGACAAAAAAGGGATGTACAAAGATACATTGGTAGGATGCAAAAAGGTGATACAAAAGGTATGTCCATTCTTTGTATGTATATGTGATTGTATCATTCCACATATAATCCTCTATACAATGGCATATACAATCCTGAATCTGAAAGAATATGCAATTTGGTTTAGAAAGGCAGATGCGGTTGTTTGCATCTTTGTATGTATGTTCACATTGTATATTTGCAGATGCAAAGGGCAGATACAAGGTCATCTACAAAGTCACATGCAAAGGTCAGATGCAATGATTGTATGTACAAGTGATTGTATGTAGTTTTGTTTGTATATTCGCATTGTATATGTGATATACAAAAGGTGATGCAAAAGAAAATACATACAATCCGGACGCGAATGAAGAATCAAATGTGGTGGATTTTGAGTTGGGGTCCACCTATTGTATGTATATGTGATTGTATCATCCCATATACAATCCTATATACAATTGCATATACAAGAGTTAGATACAATAGGGATATACAATGCGGACCCGACTGAGAACATAAATTTGGCAAACTCAGTGGTGGGGTCCGCAGTTATATGTTGAAGTGCATGTATATGCCAATATGCAAAAAGGCAAGGATACAAGGCCGAACCTATTCTAAAGTTCCATTCTAGTTGATAATCCATTGAGTTCCACAATTGCATGTACATACAATTGTATCTCCTATATACAATTGTGATGTGCAAAGACACATACAAAGGATTTTCGATGAGATAGGCCTTATCGGCGGCTCAGTTTGAGGTTTCTCTAATGGCCGATAAAGATGCAAATGTTTAGCGATGTGTCCCAGGTTCAGCTCAAGAGCCAATCAGATAGTGCCATGTGTCAGGCAATTTCAAAGCCAGATTCAGAGGCTCATTCAGATGGTGGTTCAAGTCGTATATATAATGACCAATACAAAATGAAATACACATCAATGAGGCACTTTCTGAGGTCTCCCCGACAACTTGATATATACAAAAGTTGTATATGTAGAAAAGTGAAGGAGATTTTGTATGTTGCACCAAGCGAACCTAAAAGTGTAGGTACAATTGTATATACAATTGCAAGATACAATAGTATACAATTGCAGATGCAAAGTGATATACAGATGCAAGATGTAGTTGACCATAACTTTGACCACCCATATCTCCTTCATCCTGAGGAATTTCTACATGCTCCAAAAGGAAAATGTGCTTGTTTTTGCCTCCTCTTTCATCTGGTGGGCTCTAAGGAGGATACATTCACTTTCAGAATTTGATGCAAATCTACAGGCTCGATCGACTAGACATTTCAGCGACCGATTTGGCATATGCAGGGGCTGATATTGTTGCATTTATTCCAGTTGATAGGCTTTGCAGGTGGATTCATGGCAAATGGCTTCACTCTTCAATGTGTATGGGCTCTATGTCTTGCTGGCAGATCTTCATGTGTTTGGTAACAAGACATCTTAGCGACCAAATTAAGTTTTGCAGAGATCCCTTAAACACAGAATCGATAAAAATATAGAGAATTCAAAGGGCAGGGATTTAAAGTATTGTAAAAGCTTTGTCAAGGAGCGATATGTCCCATCTACCATCAATACAAATCTAATCTCTCAACTGCCATGCTTCAGATATTTTACATATTCATTGTTGAAAATAGATGTTTGAGCTGTTCACATTCAAGGCCCAAAATATCTTCCACCTGCCCTGTTCCAGATATTTTATTCCATAACTTCTTGAAGGTGGACGTCCCTTCTGGCGATGATATTTTTTGATAGAGCCCATGGGGAGAATTCATTGTAACTAACTTAGGTCAAATGCAAAATGCTATATATGCATAAACATGAGATGTAAAAAAGGTTGGAAGATCTACTAATCTATGGTTTTGATTCCAAATAGAGCATTCCTCTACTGTAATCTTGCCTTCTGATTAAATACATACTGGTTATTTTACCTCTTCATGCTATTTTGACTGTGTGATCTAAGAATGATATGTTTATGAATGTTTAATTCCTTCTAATCATCTCTTGCTCCTTGCCTCTATTAAAATTAGCTTGTTCTATGTATGTTTATTGGTTGTCTCTAGTCATTTCATCCATTTTCTCAGTTCTGTGAGGGTTCTTTTATTCAACCTGGTGTATCACCTAATTTCTATTTATGTTTCCTTCTACCCCTTTTCCCTTGTAGCATTAGCACTAGGTTTAGATATATTCCTCTAAGCATTAGGCTTAGAATGAGGAACCATCCTTCTTTGGAGGTCTGATCTCAATTTGCAAGGTCCCACACTTTGATATCATTCCCATTGTGTCATTAGAATGCTTGGACTCTCTCCAAGAAGGGTGCAATTCTATGTGACAACAATAACAACGAGTTACAAATCAAGAGCCTGCCAGCTGGTAATACTTGAGGGTCAGCCTCTGGATGAGCCAATGAACATCATGCATCTCAAAAAATTTTACACCTAACCCATCAAATATCCCAATAAAAATCAAAAAAGAAAAAAAGAACAAAAAAATTTAAAAAATCAAGAAAATTTGAGTGCAATAAAGTCATCCAATGGTGAAAACCACTTTGGTGGCACCTTGGATAAGTACCATGGTGAAGACCTATTTCAGCTGCCATGAGTAGTGGCCAATTCCACCATCTAATAAGTCCTCAACCATCACTTCATACCAAGGCTTGGTATTGTAAGCACTCAATGCCAAACATCCCACCCTTCACCCACCCAAGGAAGATTCCTAGATAAGTGGATCCTTGTATACACTCCTTGTATATTAGAAAATCCAAAAAAATCACAAAATCCAAAAACCCCAAAAACATTAAAAAAATCCAAAAGCTCCAAAAACATTTAGAAAACTCAAATAAACCCAAAAACATCAAAACATCCCCAAAACCATCCCACATCATCATCACAAATCAGAACTACATACCATCACCACCCATATTTTAATGTTCCTTGATCCTATGGATATAGGGTATGTAGGTAGTCTAGAATATGAAGGAAGTATCCAGTGCACAGGTACATAAGATGCACCCATCCAATCTCACTTGGATGGTCCCTATTCCTTGAGCTTGTTACACTTGATCCAAACATACTATCAAAACATCATCCCTTCGTGCAAAATCATCAACTATCATATCAAAGTCAACCACAACTCATGTATCTTTTTTCCCATCCTTTGATTTATCCTTATCATCCATTGATTCCTACCTTAATAGATGCATCCTTCCTACAATAGGCAGAATCACCAATCCATACCCATCTTGGCAAGAGATACAATGGTTGTTTGCTTGGTTAGTCGATCTTTTGGTTATTGCTTTTATCTTTTGTTCTATTCCAGGATTATTTCCAAACTACCTTGATCTCACTATATCATAGTATGTGGAGAAATATCTAGAATGAGGCATGATCATTGTTTTATATGTTGTGCTTGTGGGTTGTTCTCATTACTCGAATTTAGTATTCATATCTTGTGAATAGTAGGGTCGATTCTAACATATTGATCTCCTTGTGTATCTAAGGTTCCTCATACCTTTTGTGTACTGAGGGCTTATGCTATGCATCCCCCTCATTAATCTAGGCAAGGTTGTAATATCATGGGCATGCATGGGATCATCATATTGTTTGTTGGTCTAATCCATGCAAAAGGTGGATATACAACATCACCTTGGTTTCTCATACCTTGGTGAAAACATCCTCTTTGCTATAATAAAATTAGGATTGCTCTAAAAATATATCATCACAACCCACATTCCCAACCAAATCCCAAATCAATCAATCATCCACCCAATCTCAATCACTCTTTCTCCTTCGAGAGTTTGCTCAACAAACTTTCCTTACCAACACCACAACCCCCAAACCAACCTAACCATTTGGTTTGTATAGAACTGATGTGACATTTTCTGCCACTCACACCTACCCATACATCACTCCCCATCCCTAACCTTGGCTTTGCATTAATGATGACAAGGACCTAACCATTTCCCTCATCCTAACAAACCCATCCCATAACCACCCAACACCTAATACAATCAGGATTACAACCTAATTCTAACCTACTCAACCCAAATCACCCAAGTGACTACAATGTGCGTCAAGTGACTGAGGATCCCACATTCCCAATCTCCCCCCCCTTCCCAACCAATCACCAAACCTAAACCTAACCACCCCAACCCCCTCAAAATGACCCCTCAAAATGGCTCTAACATCACATGTATCATGACCAGAATCCTCCATCCTACATACACAACATCATCATTAGATCATAAATCATATCATAATCATTACCATATCACATCATTATATGATTATCCATATAGAATAATCCATCCCATAATGCATAAACAACAATCCATCATCCATAAATCCATACCTATAACCATCACATAATAAACATCCATACACCATCCCATAATGCATCACATAAATAATAAATCATCACATGTCATCCATATACAAACCCATTTACCATAATCCATAACTATCAATCCATAACGCATAAAACCATAATCCACATCACATCATAATCCATCATAATCATATCATTGGCATCATCAAATGACATCATAATCACATCATAATCCATCATAATCATATCATTAGCATCAACACATGACATCATAATCCACATCATAAACAATGCACATCATAATCAATCAAAACAACATCATCATAAATCATCATAACATCATACATTCATAATCATCCATTTACATCACATAATAGTACAACTATGCATAAACCTATGTCATCATCCACCTAAATCATCATAACCACAAACAATATCATCATAAAATACATCAATATACATCATAAAAGCATATTCCACCTTATAATCCATATCATAATCATAAAACATCCATAAGCATAAAGAAACATCCATACATATACCATAAATTAGTAAAGGCATAAACATTCATATCCATCATAAAAAAACATAATTCATCTATCCATAACCATCATATCATAAAACATCATAATCTATAAACATCCATAAAAACATAAACATCCATACACATAAAATCATAAAGTCATCCACATAATCCACATCATAATCCATCAAAAATATCAATAACATCATCATATTCAAAACATACAAGTGTGTCCATAAACACATAAACACACCACCAAAAATGATCATCTCATATAAATACTAACATCCATGTACATCTCATAATGGTCATGATACAAAATGGACCCAAAGGGCTAAAATACATACATCAAAAAGCTTGAAGGCATATACAAAATCACTGAGAAGAACTCCCTTGATGAGAAGGAGTAGGAGAGTGGGGAGGAGATTCATGTGTTGTTGTAAAAGGTAGTACCCTTGTAGTAGCTAGTGGAGGCATCTGTCTAACCGGTCCTATCATTAACAGTGTATAGGTCCTCGTGAATCTGCTAACCCCTGAGTGACTCCACTGACTGTAACTAGCATCCTTTGATCAGTCGACACAAATGTCTAATATGCACCATGATAGTACTCTTCTTGGAACCTCACATCAAATAACTTTGCCTGAACTTGAGTATAGTCTGCCCACATCTCCCTATGCCAATGACCACCCCTTGCAATTGGGTGACTTACTACTACAACTTGGATACCTATGCCTGAACCTGCTACTGCATAGAATCAGCAGTCTACCTCTACACCCTCTCCCTATCACACTGTGCAGTCATTTGTACAAGCTTAGCCCCATCACCTCCTCCATCCCCCCTCTAGCTCCTCCATTCAATAATCCCTACAACCTCTGTACCTCATCCTGGGCACTATATCACTTCGCACGAGTCGTGTCTATATCCACCCAAGCCTAAAGGTATCTATATCCTACTCACCCTCTACCATCTACCGCACTCGATGCCTAGAACCAGATGAACCTACACCTAAAGAGCTTGCAACCCCCACCACAACTACTACCAAAACCTTGATATCCCCCTACCTCTCCCTCCATCTCCTCCATCTCCATCCTCTCCATCCCCATCATCCTCCTCCTCCTCTACATCCTCCTCCTCTACATCCTCCTCCATGATGTACTCCTCATTGACACCTGGCTGATCTATTGGGGTAGTTAGACATAATGGCCTCTCTTGCACCCAATAAGCATCATATGCTAGAGTGGTGCTCGCATCCACAGCTATAGAATGCCAGTCCCAGTCAACTACCACTAAACCATCAAAATCTACTATCACCATAGTAGAATCCAACTCTGGCAGCCACAATGGATGATCTCGTCATACCCAAGAAAAAATGGCTATCACCTGCGGCAAGTCCTATCGTAATTTGAACTAATGAACTACCTGAGAGGGGATATATTGATCTAAAATGTGGATGGTCCTCCCTATGATGTACTGTGGCTACCAAACAAACACAAGATGTTGATCATTATCTAACTAGTTCTCATAGCCTATATAGGGCCTCCATGTAATTGTTGCCACCTCATCTATAGCTCGCCTCCAAAAATGCATACTCCCCAACTATTGATGATAGAGAGTGCTAGTGTAAGTCATAACATACAACTCAAACTAAGGCCTCACATGTGGACATACTAGCCTTGTGAAAGCAATATGCTCCCATGCCCACACGTGGAGAAGTGTAACCCCGCAACCCAGGTTGGCCTCACACCAGTACATGACCATGTGCATCTCATGATATAGTTGGGCCAATAAGCATGGTCCCCATGTGTAAACTACACTGCGAGCCACCATCTACTCTATATAGTCTCCCCATCCCATGGTAAACCCCAGAGAGCGCTGATTTGGCATTAGTACTCCACCAATCGGTCCACATAAGTATAACTCAAAATCACCCAAATGTCCACTAAGAGCTGCCTCCCAAAGCATCTCCCATCACTCCCAATTCATGACCACTTGTACTAGGGCTGATGAGGCCATGTTTTGTCTTGTTTTCATTGCTTTAAGTACCTATTTCCTAAGACATTTCTAGACTTCTATATGCACTAATTATATCTATGATTATCCTAAAGACATTGAAAGTATGAAGATGGGTATATAATATGTTGTTAATTAATTATATATGAATGGTTGATTGCTCATGAAATATGTTAGTACTTTATGTTGATTTTAGTGATAGTGATGTATAGATACCATGTGATGTATCAACTCCTCATGCAACAAGAACATGGCTTCATGTCATGAAGATCACCGGACAAACTGAAGTAGAAGGAAATGTTGATATCCATAGTAGATGATACAAGCACCTGCAGCCAAATGAAGAAGACCCCGAATTGATTGGGATGAGTCATCCATAACTCTCCACTCTGTGACAGTTATGCTTCAACAGATGATGCAGTCTTAAATAATGAAGGAATCTTAGATTGTGTTCTATGTTTTGTTTCTAGTCTTGATTGTTCTTCATGGATACTAGAGAGAGAGTTATAGTAGGACTATATTGTCCATGCCACCTTCATGATAGTTTAGTTTCCTATTCCTAGTTTGATTTGTAATAAAATCATCTTCCTACGTTGTTGGATAATGGACAGTTATAGTATTTATTGTTTAATAGTTTTGTTCAAATAGACAATGTTGATCTTGTCTATGACAGATTAGATTTTGCTACTTTTAGATTAGACAGAGATTGTAGTATCAGATTTCATTGTTGTACCTTTTGCTTCAACATTCAATAAAGGAATACATGTTTGAGTTTTGCCAGTGATTACAAAGATACAGTAAAGATTTAGCTAGATTTTGTGGTATCATAGTCACTCAAGTAGGCCACTTGAGGTATTGTGTCTCTCCACTTTGTTTATACATTTAGTTTATGATTGTATGTTTATATATGTATGATTAATGCATGTTGTAATGAGTTATGTTATGAGAATTAGTTAGACTTTGATAATCTAGGTTGTTAAGTCTTATTGATTCAAGGTGATCACCGAACCAACTGTTAGCTGCTCTGTTATCTAGAAGTTATATATGATCATTTAATTACAACTGTGTTGAATAAGCTTTAGTTATTTCCTACCAGTCTTGCTTACTTAGAGTATTGTCAATCCTTGCAATTGGAATTGTGTTTTGTTTAGTTAGTTTATTCCCTTACACAACCTCTAGATTAAAACTCAAAATTCCTTAATTATACACATAGTACAGGCATCATCCAAGAAGAGTACAATTTCCTGGTTTGACAATGTAAATGTAATATATTATATAGCCAGTAGTTTTCTTGATATAGGATCTGTTGGTCCATTGGGTAGTGTGCATGCCCTTTATGCATCAATTTATTGGTTAATAATGGAGTTTGACATTTTTGGCACCATTGTTGGGGATGGTGCTAAGGTTTAGAGTTTCTGAGTTCTCTTTGAGTTATGCTTGTTTCTCTCTTTACTAGGATATAGTATTTTTAGCATTTAGGATCACTTAGATATTCAATCCATCTCCAAACTATTCACTAACATGGTGGAGGAACATATCCATTAGCTTATACATTATTGTATGTGACAGCCAAGAGACCATAGAGGGAGGTTTTTTCCAACTAGTTCAATAGAGGAAGAAGAAGAAGAACACTTTGAATTATCCCTTGGTCTAGAGAACACTGAGGATTTTGAAGTTATTGCAAGTTCGAACCAAGGCATCATGGTAGAAGTAGTAGAAAACCCAACTGAACCAGTTACCTTTGCCTTTCCTATTTCAAACTAGGAGAGAACTGACACCTTGAAAAACATTCCTCCTTCAGCTCTACTAAACTTTCATGGGCTAATCACTAAAGACCCAGATAGAATTCTCTAAGTTTGATGTACTTTGTAGCAGTTATGATTACACTACATATGCATATGGACTCAAGTTCTTCCTAGCTACCCTTAAGGATGTTGTATTATGATGGTTTATGGGTCTAGGTGAGAATTTAATAACCACTTGGGCCACCATGAAGGAGAAGTTTCTGCAAAAATATCAGGATTATTGTCATGGTAGAGATATGAAGGGGGATGACATTTTTAGGATGTCACAAAAAGAAGATGAGCCCTTAGAAGATTATGTTGAGAGATTTTAGTTTTACCTCAAGAAGTCAAGATAGAATAGGCTCTCTCCAGAGTCACTCAAGTTAGTCTTCTTAAGAGGTGTAAGTGAAGAATGTATGGATGCACTCAATTTAATTAGAGTAGGGGATATCTCTCAACTCGAATTTGATGAAATCTATCAAATCTGCCAAAACTATTCATGCTCTACTTTAAAGAAAAATAGAGATTTTAGAACCCTGACTTCGAGTAAGTCATCCACTAGAGTCTCCAGAGTAGAGCTAAGCAATCTCCTGTCAAACACGAAAGAGGATATCATAAGCCATCTAGCAACACAAATGGACACTCTGCACATAAAGAAGAAACAAGAGGCATCAGAGGCAACTTTGAGTGAATACTATCCACATTGTCGTTAGAAGAAGGCCAATTGCCAATGCAAGGGTATTGCTAGTATTTCTAAAGGAAAGAATGAGAAAGCATATTTCTAAGCTATAGAAGATGAAGAAGATCAAGTGTTCTACATTGCACAACAAAGGCCATGGTAGGAAAGACAAGGTATGCCTTAGGACCCCTTGACCAATCCCATGTCATTTGCATCATTTGTTTCAAATCCTCATTATTGGAACAATGCACCTTGGTATAACTGGCCACATCGGCATATGGCAACCATGCCACCCAACCAGACCTAGCAGCAGGGGGTATGGCCACAACATCCATTCCAATCCTCAAATAACCCATGGCCACAACAGTGGCATGGGAACCAACCTTGGAAAAATCCAAATATGAACTACTCACAGCCACAACAAGCCCTGCCTCAACAACCTGCCCTTATGCCAAATGCAACCTCGCCTACTCCTATCCCACCTAGAGCCACTCAATTACCAACTCAACCTGCACCTAACCCTAACAACAAGCCTGTTCATCAGGTTTATGCTAATGAGGTCATCCAATACCCAACCTACACAGTTGAAGTCAGTGATGTGCACCTCTAGTTAGGAGAAATGCTTGTTGGACCTCCATCACCCCTCATCACAAAACTTCCTGATAAGGAAAAACCATCTGTCTCTGACAACCATTTGAATAACCAATGGAAGCCTTCTGAGAAAATCTCTCCATAGGAAGAAACCATTACCAGGAGCCCTCCATTTCCAGAGAGATTAAAAATGCACCTTCCACCAACTCCATCTAAGCCTAATTTTGATTTCATGGGGCTACTAAAAAATGTTTGTGTTAAAATTCCCCTCATCCAAGCCATCAAGGATGTACCCATATATACCAAGTCTATAAGGGAGTTATGCCTTAAGAAACCAGGAAGGAAGAAAAAATATCCTCAAACAGTGCATGTTATAGGACAACTTGTTGATATCATGTTAGGTAACTTGGTTGTTCCATAATATGCAAATCCTAGAAGCCCTGTGGTTGATGTAAACATCAATGGTACCCTTATCAAAAACACTTTGATTGACCTAGGTGTAACCATCAATGTAATGAAAAAGGAAACAATGAATAACCTTCAATTAGATAACCTTAGACCTACTCCCATAGTACTCCAGTGGTAGATAGGTCCACTGTCAAGCTAGAAGGGATTTTTGAAGATCTTGTAACTACATTGGATTCATGGGAATATCCTACAGACTTTATGGTCTTGCAGCCCAAGGCCAACCTAGGAGGGAGACCCTAGTTGGAAACAACAGATGCCTTCATAGGATGTCAGTCAGGGAATATGATAATTTCCAATGGGAATATAACAAAAAAATTGGTCCTTTATCCACCTGCTCAACCTTTTGTTGATATGGAGCAAACTATCTGGCCGAACCTAGGGGATACTGACCAATATTCTCTTTAGACATTAATGACAATTAAACAAGACCCACTACTAGCTATCTAGGATGAAGATGAAGTGCTTTCCAACATCATACAAAACAATTACAGAACAAACATACAACAAGACCCATGTCTAATATGTCTGGCCTACGTCATGCACAATATTATGCCTACAATCAACACTCTAGCCTATGCTTCCACCAACATTATGTTTCATCAGTTACTGCCTCATAGTTGTAGTCTCAATTTATTAGGATTGGATATTGCCTCTATAATGTCCATGGCACACTAGTTGACATTACACTAGGCAGGACACTTAACATCAACAGTGAATTGATATTTGTCCAGAAGACTGAATTGATAAAATGTTGATAACTAAGAGGGGGGTGAATCAGTTATCTTAATTACTTCAACTTTTTGATCTTCCTTAACAATTAATGCAGCATCAAATCATATAAGCAAACATAACCATGAAATGGAAATAACATCAATACACATGACACAATGATTTTGACTTGGAAAACCCTATTAAGGGAAAAACCACAGGGTGATTAACCCAAGATTGTATTCTCTGTTAAAAGAATAAGATAGTACAAAATGGCACTTGCCAATTAGGGCTCATTGCCCGAGCACACTTCTCACAAGAGGCTCACTGCCTACAATAGTTTATACAAGAAAAATAGATACTTGAACTGATGAGGAGCATCCACATATGCGTAGGTTTAGTTTCGATTGAGCTCAATATACTGATCTACTGCACTTCATCCTTTCTCTATCTTAGTGCTACTATTCTATTACATACCGGACCTCTATCTTTATTTCCACACTATCCTCTGCTCTTTTTCACACCTTTCACCACACAACATAACTTCACATCCAAATCCATTTGGAATATATATATGTACCAATGATTTCAACACCTTTCTAGTTAGCATCTGGAATAGTCAGTATTTTCTTGAACTTTGATCTATCAGCTGAATCCTTGCTTACCAAGTGATGTGTATCAAGGAGATTCTTATAGAAGTCATCAATCATGTCAGCCAATCATGAGTGATACCTCAGGAAGCTTGATCACCATCAATATCTCATCCGGATTAAGGTCTGATGCTCTGCCAGTCAGTTCTTCCTCTGTCAACTCTACCAAACAGGAACCCAATGCTTAGGTACTCATATCTCTTCACTCTTTCATTACCAGAGGCTTAATCCTTGGAATCTATCAGTCAAGGTACTCCTCTTCACTTCCCCAAGTCTGCACTTTACTGAGATACTTCCTCTGAGAGATCCAGACCTGATTGTCGAACCTTGCCACATGCTATGTTCTTGCTTACTGGACCACAACACTCTTTAATTTGACTTCTGGTATAGGCACACCATGTCCTGCGGATGTGTGGGATGAACTTTGTTGCCATCAATGACAAAACTCATGAAGCTACACTGTGTCTCTTACCAACATAAAAATGTTGCAAACCCACAAGATAACATTTGCATGGGACTATCATGATATGAAGGGAATTGACCCTAACCTTTACATGCATAGGATATACATTAATGAAGGGTGCAGGCCAATTAGGCAGCCTCAAAGAAGGATGAACCCTATAGTACGAGACATAGTGAGGAATGAATTGCAGAAATTGTTGGATGCAAGATTCATATATCTAATATCAGATAGCAATTAGGTATCTCCACTATTAATAGTACGAAACAAAGGAGGTAAGTGGTGAGTTTGTGTAGACTATAGAGAGTTAAATACTGCCACTAGGAAAGATCATTTCCCTCTTCCTTTCATTGACCGGGTCCTAGACTCCTTGGCTGGGAAAAAGTATTTTTCTTTCTTTTATGGATTTAGTGGATATAACTAGATCAAGATAGCCCCTGAGGACTAGGATAAGACCATATTCACATGCCCATGGGGGACATATGCCTATTTCATCCTTCCATTTGGACTCTATAATGCACCTGGCACATTTTAGAGAGTTGTTTTAAGTATCTTTGTTGACCTTGCCCATGACTCTATGGAAGTATGTATGGATGATTTCACCACTTATAAAGAGTCTTATGAGGAGGCCTTGAAAAACTTTGAAAAAGTACTATAAAGATGTCAAGATCATAACTTGTCCCTTAGTCATGAAAAATGTTTCATGATGATGCAAGGAGTGGTGCTTGGTCACTTTGTGTCTAAAGCAGGCATTCAAGTGGATCCACACAAATTTGAAATCATTTCAAAATTACCTGTTCCTCAAAAACATAAAGATGTTAAAACCTTTCTAGGCCATGCAAGGTATTATAGAAGATTTATAAAGGACTTCAATAAAATTGTTGCCCCTTTGTTTGTCTTACTCTCTAAAGATGTAGAATTTAACTGGACAACTAACTATCAGTTATCCTTTGACAATCTCAAAGAGTCATTAACAAAGACACCTATACTCAAATGACCTAATTGGGCAATACATTTCCATATACATATAGATGCTTCTAATTTTGATGTGGGAGCTATGTTAGGACAGAAAGAAGGGAATGTGGAATATGCAATTTACTACAACAGTAAGAACCTCCAAGGTGTTGAACTTAACTATACTACCACTGAGAAATAAATGTTATCTATTATTTATGCAATCAATAAGTTTAGGCATTATATCATTGGGTATCGTATTTTCATTCACACTGACCATACAGTAATAAGCTACCTTATGAATAAACCAATGGTAAGTGGAAGATTGGTTACATGGTTACTGCTCCTCTAGGAATTTGATATCACCATTGTGGACAAGCCTAGGAAGGCCAATGTTGTTGCTGACTTCCTCTCCAAGCTCCCTACTTGTAATAAGGACCCAATCATTGATGATTTTATTCCAAATGAACACTTATTTGCATTGACTGTACAAACTCCTTGGTATGCAAATATAGAAAATTATATAATCACAGGAAAAACACCTCCACACCTCTCACCAAGAGAGAGGTGCCACCTAGTGGAGTGCAACTTTCTTTATTCATGGATAACTGGTTACCTCTTCTATACATGACCTGATCATATTATGAGAAGGTGTATTAGAGAGGATGAAGTATATGACATTTTCAAAGCATGTCATGATGAACCCTGTGGTGGACACTTTGTAGCTAAGAGGAAAACAATTAAAATATTGAATATTGGGTATTATTGGCCAACATTGCATAAAGATACAGCTCTCTATACAAGAAGATGTGATTGTTGTCAAAGGATGGGTGGACTTGCAAGAAGTGATGAAATGCCTCTACAACCACAACTGGTGGTCACACCATTTGATAAATGGGGCATTGATTTTATTGGACCCATAGATCCATCATCTAATCACGAAGAATATATACTTGTTTGCACTAATTATCTCACAAAATGGGTAGAGGTGAAAGCTTTGATAGTAGCTAAAGACCGTAAGGTTGCTACATTCCTCTATGAGGAAATATTTACAAGGTATGTTGTCCCAAGGGAAATAGTCACAGATCAAGGACCACAGTTTACATCCACACTGATTACTAGCCTTATTTAGGAGTATGAAATTAGACATAAAAGTCCACTCCCTATCATCCACAGTCAAATGGTCAAGTTGAGGTCACCAATAGAGGGCTTGAGGTAATATTGACAAAGATAGTTGCATTACACAGGAAAGATTGGGCAGCAAGACTCTTTGAAGCAGTTTGGGCATATAGAACTACATGGAAGACAACAATAGGGTACACACCTTATGAGCTAGTTTATGCAAAGAAAGTTGCCCTTCTTATTGAGTTTGAATACAAAACACTGAGAATGGTTGTTCAACATGGGATGGACCTATCAACAGCTCAAAAGGAAAGGTTGCACCAGCTTAATGCCTTGGAGGAGTTAAGGATGGAAGCAGTTCATCACACTAAATTAGTACAAAATCAAAGAATCAAATGGAATGATCAGTATACCAAAACAAAGTACTTTCAGGTAGGTGATTAGGCACTCCTCTATGACTCTAGGTATAAAGATCATAAGGACAAATTACAGACCAGGTGGTTAGGCCCTTATGAGATCAAGTAAGTTTCCCAAATGGTGTAGTCTGATTAACCACGATTGAACAAGTTAGATTCTCACTGATGGTTAATGGACATCGATTGAAATTGTATAAGAAGCCTTTGAGTAAAGTTGCATTTCTCTAGAAATTAAAGGCAAATATGGATAATGAAGTTCCATAGCCTCCTGCCTCAGGTGAGGCCTCCAGCCAAGTAATAGTTGATCATAATGTTCTAGCAGTAGATCAAGTTGCTAGCTTGACTAAAATTACACTGCATGTTTGAGTTCTACACACTTTGTACATAAATAAAATCATAAAAAATAAAAACAACAAAAATACAAAACACACACATCACACAACAATAAAACAGGGTGATCCTCCCCACCAAATCATTCAATCAGAAGTTCAAGCTCCATCACTTTAGTTACCATTATACACTAGAGATTTCCTTTGGCATCCAACTACTTCACTAAAGGGACCTGTAGCCAAAGGCAATCTATTGTTCCATGGGACCTATCCTTGCTGTACCCACAACCACAGATTGTCATTCACTTGGGACCTGTATAAACTGCAACCATAGCCAATGCACATGGGACCTGTTCATTTCATGTTTTGATTGCGTGAATGCAGCCACTACTGCCTACAACACCTTTTCTCATGGCACCCACATGTCGGTATATTCTATTGGCCTATACATTCTTGCTATGTGTCACATAACCAGTGCACATTCTGTCAACACACATCTTCCCTATCACATCATTGTGATTCACTCTGGCTCATTCGACAAGATCATCCACTCCATCCACCACACAATCAGTTTTCCATGCAACATTTCTAAATTTGACATCACCTCAAAGGTATTTATCACTCTATTGCTTTAATTGACATTTATTGCTTCTTATTTTATGACTTTAATAATTCACACATCATTAAGTTTACATATTATATCACTTTGGCATGCTTTAAATTTGTTCTTTCATACCACTAGCATGTCTTCTCATTTGAGGACAAATGAACTTATAGTTGGGGGGATACTGAATTATTTTACATACATTCAAACTTCTTAAGTCCCTTCCTCCATAATTATGACCATCTACTGCATAACATACAAGCCAATAGACTAGCAATTGGTATAAGCAAACTGGTAATAAATTGGTAGAAGCAACCTGGTAATAAGGGTCTGGTGAGTAGAATTAGACAGAGAATAGGGGATTGAGAGTTTTCATGAGATATCACAATGGGTGGTGATTCAATTAGGAGAGAGCCTACTATCCACTCAGCATTATTAGCTGATAGGGAGTGCATGCCTATTTTTCAGCAGGTAGGATGGTTGGAATATTTTCTTAAGATAATAGAGTATAATGAAGACATTACACAGTAGTTTGTAGAAACATTCCAAAATGAGGAAGCTACAATGAAAGGTTTACAGGTTGACACGACTATAGCTGCTATAGTTGAAGTTATAGGGCTACGGGAAGTTGGAGAGGAATTCCTTGTAAGAGTCGACACCATTTTTGCAAGGGCCGAGTTCATACAACTAGGTGAAAGGATGGAATCTACATCTCAAGGTACCAAACAACTCTCTTTACCCTAGTTATGGGCCTCTATTGCTACCTATATTATTAAATATCTTACCTGCGATGGGAGGCAATCTTTTCTTTATAATGTGCATTTCAAACTTTTGAGCCATCTCTATCACAGAAGGGTAGTGAATGTTCCAATTTTTTGTTCAATTTGTTAAAAAGGATGTATGCTGAATATATAAGGAAAAAAAGTCAATCTTCATTGTCTCATCATGGTTTGGTTGTGCTATTAGTAAAGAGGAGTTTATCTATTCAGTACCCTAAAATTTCTTGGGAATGTTTTCTTAAAATCAATCATGTTAATGAGGGACCTGTGAGGGTTGAATTAGAGAGAGAAGAAGAGGCACAGGTAGAAAATTTACAAATAGGGGAAGAAGAGGAAGTACCTACAACCTCTTCTCACCCAGAAGCTTCACCTACCCATTGCCATGCAATTGTTGAGGAGCATCTAGCCCTGAACTCTAATAATCCTATTGGAAAACAAGCTAGTTCTTCCACACTTGCAGTCTCACCAGTTTCAACCCCCTTGTTGAAACATGTATCCCCACAAACTTCTAGCCACACAAAGAAAAAGTCAAAATGAAAACTGTAGCCTGTAGTTTCTAGCTTGCTGCCTACATCACTTGAGACTGCCTATGAAACCCCTTCTATTTCAAATCCCACCAAGAAAAGAAAATCATCCTCTTCTTCATCCAAAGTCAAGAAGAAACAAAGAGTCCCTACTCAATCATGTAGGCACTCAGACCGCATAGAGGACAAAGAACTTTCAGGGGAACATGAAAAGAAGAATGTGGTTGATATCCACACTGATACAGACTCTAAAAGGGAGCATCTATTTGTTGATAGGGAGGAGAAAAATGTGGGTTACACACTCATTCTAGAGTTTGATGTAGAGTCTAAGGAGGAAGATTTATATACAGCCAGGAAAAAGCATCAACCTCTCCCTGAAACTAAAAAACTAGATTTCTCAACCTCTCAAGATGAAACACAGGAAGAAGAATTGTTGGATTCTAAAGGCACAACAGAGAGTGAGAAGGATGAATTACATCTAGCCCTATAGAAAATTGTAGAATTAGAGAAGCAGTTGAGGGATTATCAACAAAAAGAGATAGGGTTAAATGAATAGGTCAGGAAGTTGGAGTATCAACTACATGTCTTCTAGAAACAAGGGTCAGGACTAGAACATTTTACCCAATTGGCCATCATAGAGATCAATAGAAGGAATCTAGAACTTGTGTAATCAAAAGAGCAGTCTGAGGAATATGCTCCACCCACCTCATTTACAGTTACCTTGCAACTATGGAATGAGATAGATAAATTAGTAAAAGAACAAGGTGAACTGGAGGAGAAACATAGCAAGGAGATAGAGGTGAAATACATAGAAATAAAAAGATTAAAATTCAAAAGGACAGAATGGCAGACATGACTATTCAATTGATGAGGTGTCGGCCACCTGCAAGGGTTTATGCCCTCTATCTATAGGAGTAGTATCTAAGCTTTCAATTTAGCTAGCTTTACAGTGATGCCCCTGTCTTCCTATTTACACCTATCTTATTTCTAATAGCTTACCAAAGAGCTACCCTGAAATGTAAAACCAACTATGTGAATTCTACCTACATGAACTTGCCATTCCATATGACACTCACTAGAATCCCCTAGTTATTGGGGATGTGCAATTGAAGGCCCTAGCCTCATTCATTCAAAATGAGCATAAGAGGGGAGAGTTACTATATCAATATAATGAGAGAGAGAAGTCACTTCCTCTCAAACTCAAGGCAAAATCTCCAACTCCCCAAAAGATAGTGGAGGAATGGGTGGACCTGGTTGAACATCAAGAGGTAGAAAATAAACTCCTCGAATGTAGAGCCATGGATTACAAGGGATTCAGGGAATTGGCTAAAGGAATTGGTAAGGAAGCTTTGGTTTTCTCGTAGGGTAGGTGGAAAGAGTTGACACCAACACTACAAAGGAAAGAGCCTCATTCAGTATTTAACCTCTCAATAGCAATCAACAAGGCATAGAGATATATAAGATTGGCCAATGAACATGGGATAACATGACTACCATTAGTATTCCATCCTCCCCTACTTCCTTATCCTATTCCACATTGGATGGGGCAGAGGATGGATCAGGCAACAGAATGAGCCAGGTGGAACAGGTTGGTAGAACAGAAGGACTTCTACCTCAAACATGATAGAGGAGTAGAAGAACGTATAGATTACAATGAGATAGCTCTTTAGTACAATATGAGACCTTGGTTGTTGGAGGACCATCAACATGATTAGTTGGGGGTGTGATCAGGCCATGTTTTGTCTTATTTTTCTTTTTTAAGTACATATTTCCTAAGACATTTTTAGACTTCTATATACACTAATTATGTCTATGATTATCCTTAAGACATTGAAAGCATGAAGATGGGTATATAATATGTTGTTAATTAATTATGTGTGAATGGTTGGTTGCTCATGAAATATGTTAGTACTTTATCTTGATTTTAGTGATAGTGATGTATAGATACTATGTGATGTACGAACTCCTCATGCAGCAAGAATGTGGCTTCATGTCATGAAGATCACTAGACAACCTGCAACAAAAGGAGATGCTAATATCCACAATAGATGATACAAACACCTGTAACCAAATGAAGAAGACCCCAAATTGATTGGGATGAGTCATCCATAACTCTCCACTCTGTGATGGTTATCCTTCGATAGATGATGCAGTCTTAAATAATGAAGGAATCATAAATCATGATTTATGTTATGTTTCTAGTCTTGATTAATCTTCATGGATACTAGAGATAGTTATAGTAGGATTGTATCGTCCATGCCACCTTCATGATAGTTTAGTTTCCTATTCCTCGTTTTCTTTGTAATAAAGTCCTCTTCTTAGGTTGTTGGATAATGGACAGTTATAGCATTTATTTTTCAATAGTTTTGTTCAAATAGACAATGTTGATCTTGTCTATGATAGATTAGATTTTTCTACATTCATGTTAGACAGAGATTGTAGTATCAAATTTCATTATTGTACCTTTTTCTTTAGCATTCAATAAAGGAATACATGTTTTGAGTTCCATCAGTGATAACAAAGATATAGTAAGGATTTAGCTAGATTTTGTGGGATGACAGTCACTCAAGCAGACCACTTGAGGTACTATGTCTCTCTACTTTGTTTATATGTTTAGTTTATGATTGTATATTTATATATGTATGATTAATGCATGTTGTAATGAGTTATGTTATGAGAATTAGCTAGACTTTGATAATCTAGGTTGTTAAGTCTTATTGAGTCAAGGTGATCACCAAACCAACTATTAACTGCTCTTTTATCTAGAACTTACATAGGACCATTTAATTACAACTATGTTGAATAACCTTTAGTTATTTCCTACCAGTCCTGCTTACTTAGAGTATTGTCAATCCTTGCAATTGGAATTGTGTTTCATTTAGTTGGTTTATTCCCTTACACAACCTCTAGATTAAAACTCAAAAATCCTTAACTATACACATAGTACAGGCATCATCCAAGAAGAGTACGATTCCCTGGTTTGACAATGTAAATGTAACACATTATATAGCCAGTAGGTTTCTTGATATAGGATCTATTGATCTGTTAAGTAGTGTGCATGCCCTTTCTGCATTAATGTACTAGTTAATAATGGAGTTTGACATGGGAAAACACCCACCTAAGTGCCGCCAATCCCATCGCTGGATCATATATCACCTACTCACCCTGAATGGGGATCTGTAGGATCCTCCACACATCCTCAAGGGTGATAGTCATCTCACTCGTAGGCATAAAAAATGAATAGGTCTCACTCCTCCAACACTACACTAGAGTTTTCATCATAGGTTGATGTGCCCTCAATTAGGACATCTCTGAAACAAACCAAAGCCCAACCACTCGCACACGGCTCCGATCTACCTGCGTTAGCCTATCTCTACACACCATCACTAGTGGTTGTCACTCTCACCACTATATAGCCCGCAGGTTAACCTGCATCTAAGAAATCACACAAAATTAATCCTTTTTCCACAAAATAGTGCAAATGTGCTAATCCATTAACCCCTAGTGCTAATGCAAACATTTCTGCTAAACTAGTTACCTTTCATGCTAATCAAGACGATTGCTCTAAAACACAAACCTTTGACACTAATAGAGATGATTGCTCTATTTCTCTAACCCTAGGTGCTAATTCACCTGGACGACCCAAAAAACCTATGGCTCGGTGCTAATCCAATCATTTGCACTAATTCATTAACCCTATGCGCTAATCGAAAAGATTGCTCTAATACCTAGGGTTACGCTAATTGAGACAATTGCACCAAACCCCCCATAATCCCAGTGCTAATCGAGATGATTACGCAAATCCATTGACCTTTGGTACAAAAACTAGTACCCCCCTTATTAAATCCATTTGCACTAATCTAGCCTAAGCCACTAAACCGCCAACCTAATGCACTGCGCGGCTGCACGCTGGTGCTAAACCACCTAACCTACCCCTTTCAAGCCCCATAAATGTCCCCAAAACCCAATAAATGCCAAAGAAGAGTTAGTTGACATACCTGTGCACCAGCCTTAGCCAGTCTCTCATACTCCCAAACTCGCTCAGATTAGTGCTCCTCACACGGGAAGGATGGTTGCGTCATTGCTCTCACTCTTCTCTATCCAACTCAACAAGCTTAGGAGTGCAAATGTGGAATGTTGGGCCCACTTTAACCTATCTATAGCTTCCACATAAGCCCTAATTCACCATTTGTTCTCCCTAGGCCACAAAATCTTACCTATTTTCACTCGTTTTTTCTTCTATCAACCTCGTTTCCCGTCCTAAACCTCCTTTTCACCACCATTTCCTTCTTTTTGAGAGTTCACCTAAAAAAATTAATTTTTTACCTGATCTCTCGAGGGGGCATCCCTCATCCATTTCCATTCCTCCCATCACCTGGGGCAAAATTATTTGATCTATCACCATTCCCACTCGGTCATGACACCACATCAAAGAGGGGCAAAATTTAGACACCTGAAAATGTCTTGACCCCGCAAGCCACTTTCCCACATCCTTGTGCTACTAATTATTCCTTCCACCAATTAATTAAATAAAATAAAATAATTTAATTAATTTATCCTAAGCCATCAATCCCTAGCTATTTATCTTGAATGATTCACTTGTAATAAATTAATTTATTACTATACCTTAGACATCATCCAAAATTAATTAAATAAATATCCTAATATTTATTTGATTAATTTTCCTCATTCCCTAACATAGATTAATTAAATAAAACATACTTATTTGATTAATCTCCCCTTGCCTATGACCTAAATCTAGCCTACTTTAATAAATAACAATTATTTATCGAATTCATTAAACTTCAATAGTCCATAGTTGTTGCATTAGTGCTTCTGGATTTGACTATGATCGAGATTTTTCCCTCAACGTTTCGGATAACACTCCATGATCCATCATCAGGAGAAAGAAAGCAAGAGAAGAGGCATAAAAATGATAAATTGCAGACCCAATCTGAATAAAAAGAGAGGGAGAGAGAACAAGTACAAAGCTGGAAGGTATAAAAAGAAAGGAAATTAAAAAGAGTAAAAACCAAGATAAAATATATAAGTAAAAAAAAAAGTTAAATAAAAAATAAAATATATATATATAGTATAATAAAATATTATATATATATCTATATACATCAAAAATAAATACACTTCATACATATATATCTAATGATATATATTACTATAAATATATACGTATAGAAATATATATAAACATAAACCCATCACAAATGACAAAAAGTATCTAAAATAATGTGTGCAATATGGAATATAAGAGACTACAAACCCAAGTATCAAATGAGTATGTATAAATAAATATATATTGTACAATATATATAAGAACACATTCACAATAATCTAATAAGAATGAATAAATGAGTATATCTTAGAAGAAATATATATACAGAGTGTAAGGTCAAAGACGACAAAGGGAGCCATGAGAGGACCCAGAAAATACAAGGATGACAAACAAAGACACAAGCAGCACTACCACATGCAAGGACACAAAAATATCATGAAAACTGATAAAGCAAGGCAAAGAGTAAGTTGTTGGGAATGAGAGCAAAGAAAGTGCAAGGGGCTAAAGACAGAGACACACTAAGGAATGCTAGGATCGAGGGTAAACCATAAAGGGAAGACCAAGGATGAGGAGGGTACCAAGGACACAAATCCAGAGCAGCAAACCTAATAAGGCAAGGTGAGGAAAAGTGGCCCCAAGGAGGTTCGTCAAGGAGTAGGAAGGGTGATGATGGAAGGGCAAGGGGAAAAAAGAATAGGAGAGGGGAGCGGGTTAGAAGGGGGGAAATGGATGACACAGGGGATGAACAAGGATAGGAGAATGAAAAGGGGATTGCAGTGAGGCTCAGGATCAAGTGGTTAGAAGAGGCCAACACAAAAAAGAACAACACACAGAGCAAACCTTAAAAGTGGTATGAAGGGAGGGCTAAGGAAACTAATATACATATATATATAGAGAGAGAGAGAGAGACGTATACTATATAAACATATATATATATATATATATAATATTGTCATATATATATATCCTACAAGTGATAACTATAACAAGGTACCCCTACGCATATATCTAATACAAATATATAATAATAAATAATATATAAATAAGTATATAAAACACAACCACAAAAATCTAAAGAGAAGGAAGAGTATATATATATATATATATATATATAACTAAGACCACATTTGCAAGGGAAAATGAAACTAAAGCAAGCAGGAGAAAAGCTAGAAGATGAAGAAGTAGAACCATGAAAAAAGGACGAGGACAATAAAAAGAAGGCTAGCAAAGGCAAGATAGACATTACCACAAACAAGGACAAAAACCAACCATGAAAAAACCCTAAAACAAGGAAAAGAGAAAGAAGGCAGGGATGGGAGCTAAGAGGGGGTCAAAGGGCTAAAGACGAAGACACATAAGGAAAGCAAGGGCCGGGTAAAAGCCCCCGAGGAGGAACATAGAGGAGGCACACGAGGAGGGTCTCAAAGATGAGAAACCATAGTGTCCTCCCCAATAAGGTGAGGCAAGGGGGGGAGGCCACAAAGAGGTTGGCCCAGGTGTAGGAGGGGTGAGGATGGAAAGACAAGAGAAAGAGGGAGGGGGGGAGGCGAGTAAGAAGAGGAAAAAATTAGCAAGGGGAAAGAATGAGAGAAGAAGGGGAACAAGAGGGAATGAGATCAAGTGGTTGGAAGAGGATGGTTTTTGAGATTGGTTAGAAGGGGTTGCCAAGAAAAACTAAGGCTCATTCCCTCGTCTCGATTGAGGTTAGAAGGGTGATTGCCAATTTCTATGGCCTCTTTGAGTTTCCTTTTGAAGAAGTTGTCTTCCTTGACCAAAATTTGGGTGTCTTCTAAGAAAATGTGGTGTTTGGTTTTTGAGGAGTGTTCTACCAAGGCTGATTTATGAGTTCGTTCATGCCTGATGTCGGCATTGTGCTCTTTAATCCTAGTGCTGAAAGAGCAACCACTCTCCCCAATGTAGGGGGTGCCGCAAGAACAAACAACCTTGTAGAGACCTGAGTTAAGGAAGATGTCTCTAGGGTCTTTGGGAGATGGGATGCAGCTCCTAAGGGTAGAGATGGGTTTAAAGGTGCATTAAAGGCCCTTTTTTTGGAGAATTTTAGCTATTTTGTTGGATAGGTCTTCAATGTAGAGGATAGAGGCCACAGGGGGGTTTTAAGTTGAGAGACTTTAGGATTGGAGTAGAAGCGAGATTTGGCTTGTTTGAAGGCTCTTGAAATGAGTTTGCTTTTGAACCCATTTAATTTGAAGACTTTGGAGAGGTGCACTAATTCAAGATCTAAGTTATCCTCATTGCAAATACGAAAGGCTCTTGCGGCCAAAGTTTTTAGGACTCCAGCTTTTTAGGCAGGGTGGTGATGAGACAAGGCGTGAAGGTAAAGATCAATGTGGGTAGCTTTCCTATAGACCTTCCATCCTAAGGTTCCATCAGGTTTTTTTATGAGCAAAATGTCTAAGAAAGGGAGTTACTTGTTGGTCTCCAACTCTTTGGTGAAGGTGATGCTTTGGGCTACATTGTTAAGGTGCAAGTGGAAGGCTTCAAGTGTCTCATGACCATGGGGCCAACAAATGTTGGTGTCATCAACATAGCATTGTTAAGATGAGGGTTTTGCTTTTCGACAAGGAAAGTTACAAAATCTTACCTCAAAACCTAGTCTCCCAAATTTTAACAAAGTAAAAAGAGCCATTTCTGGTTCGTCATTTGACGTTGACACCAAAAAGAGACTCTTCCCTTCCAAAGAAGTTACCCCTTGCATTTATGGTGTTCCAAAAATCCACAAGGTTGGCATTCCCCTCCGCCCCATTGTTGACACTATTCACTCCCCCACCTAGAAGCTTGCGGCCTACCTTGCCAAGCTCTGAACCCCCCTTGTCGGCCAATCTAACTCTTTCATTAAAAATTCTTCCCATTTTGTTGAGTTTA
The DNA here is from genome assembly GCA_027924645.1 of Cunninghamia lanceolata. NCBI lineage: Eukaryota > Viridiplantae > Streptophyta > Pinopsida > Cupressales > Cupressaceae > Cunninghamia > Cunninghamia lanceolata. The sequence continues at coordinate 2,625,229 of BSBN01000378.1, read as the reverse complement.
TTCAAGACAAAACGTTATAAGAAAATGACCTCTTGGTCAGCTTCGACATGGTTTCCCTTTTCACTAAGGTTCCTATCCTTGACTCCATTGATTTAATTAGATGCAAGACTAATGAGGAAATCACCTCCTTGGTTGAGTTATTCCTCAGATCTACCTTCTTTACATTCCAAGGAGTACTCTATAAACAAGTTGATGGAGTTTCCATGGGATCCACCCTCTCCCCCATTGTGGCTAATCTTTACATGGAACAGTTTGAAGATTTGGCCCTCAACTCTTTTCCCCTCAAGCCAAAGTGGTGGAAACACTATGTTGATGACACCAACATTTGTTGGCCCCATGGTTGTGAGAAGCTTGAAGCCTTCCACTTGCACCTTAACAACATAGCCCAAAGCATCACCTTCACCAAAGAGTTGGAGACCAACAACCAACTCCCTTTCTTGGACATTTTGCTCATAAAAAAACCTGATGGAACCTTAGGCCAGAAGGTCTATAGGAAAGCTAGCCACACTGATCTTTACCTTCATCCCTCATCTCATCACCACCCTTTCCAAAAAGCTAGAGTCCTAAAAACTTTAGCCATGAGAGCCTTTTGTATTTGCAATGAGAATAACTTAGATCTTGAATTAGCCCACCTCTCCAAAGTCTTCAAATTAAATGGGTTCAAAAGCAAACTCATTTCCAGAGCCTTCAAACAAGCCAAATCTCGCTTCTACTCCAATCCTAAAGTCTCTCAACTTAAAAACCCTTGTGGCTTCTATCCCCTACATTGAAGGTCTGTCCAACAAAATAGCTAAAATTCTCCAAAAAAAAAGGGCCTTAAATGCACCTTTAAACCCATCTCTACCCTTAGGAGCTGCATCCCATCTCCCAAAGACCCCAGAGATATCTTCCTTAACTCAGGTGTCTACAAGGTTGTTTGTTCTTGTGGCACCCCTACATTGGGGAGATTGGTCACTCTTTCAGCACTAGGATTAAAGAGCATAGTGCCGACATTAGGCATGAACAAACTCATAAATCAGCCCTGGCAGAACACTCCTTGAAAACCAAACACCACATTTGCTTACAAGACACCCAAATTTTGGCCAAGGAAGACAACTTCTTCAAAAGAAAATGTAAAGAGGCTATAGAAATTTGCAATCACGCTTCTAACCTTAATCGTGATGAGGGAATGAGCCTTAGTTTTTCTTGGCAACCCCTTCTAACCAGTCTTAGAAACTATCCTCTTCCAACCACTTGATCTCGTTCCCTCTTGTTCCCCTTCTTCTCTCATTCTTTCCCCTTGCCAATTTTTTCCTCTTTTAACCCACACCCCCCCACCTCCCTCTTTCTCTTGTCTTTCCATCCTCACCCCTCCTAAACCTGGGCCAACCTCCTTGTGGCCTCCCCCCCTCACCTCACCTTATTAAGGAGGACACTATGGTTTCTCATCTTTGACACCCTTTGTTAGATTTAGGATAGACAACTGAGAGGGGGGGTGAATCAGTTGTCTAACACTTGTCTTCCAATTAAACACTTAAATCCACTTTGCAATTTAGTAGCATAATAATTAATCAATCATTGAAACATAATGCATTAAACCAAGAGCAATAACACATCAACACAAAAGACACCAAGATTTTGACCTGGAAAACCCGGTTAAGGGAAAAACTATGGGGTGATTAACCCAAGATTGTATTCTCTGTTAGAAGAATAGAAAGAGCAAAATGGCACATGCCAATTAGGGCTCACTGCCTGAGCACACTGCTCACAAGAGGCTCACTGCCTACAAGAGACACACTATCTACAAAATGATAAGTATCACATACATGAACTGGAGAATAGCATCTTCACCATGCTTGAATCAGTTCTAATTAAGCCCAATACTACTGCTCTTCCTTTCACTATCCTCTTTGCTACCACACACTCATCTTCCACTAGATACATTTGAAATGACTTTCTAAACCCTTATTTATACAAGGCATCGACTTAGGAATAATCATCTAAGTCGGCAAGCATCTACAAGAACATTTGCAAGATGTGTAATTCATTTGGTCGGCTAGTCTCAGGAAGAATACCATCATCTCGAAGTTATTCTTCAATTGCGAGCTCCAACTCCAATGCGGACCACTAACACGAACTAGACATGATCCAAAGACCTCCACAAGCTTGCCTGAATCACCAAGAACATCCACACTTCATTTGCTTACTGAAATCCTTATCTCCTTCATCTGGAACCTCAAGAACACTGTCTGTCATCACTGTCACAAAGGAATAGATGCTTGTGGACCTTCAAACCATGAACCAAGCAACCTGACACTTCACAAAGACTTCCTTAACACTCCCTCAAATCCATAGAACAAGATAATGTAAGGAAATGTGAGCATCTCAGAACGTATTTCTAAGAACAGTGGTGTCTTCGACAAATTTAAATTCTTTTCAATTGCTTCAAAAAACACTCACAACTATGCCATTAAAGTGGAAACTGACATAGAACATTTACAACATTGACCCTTAGAGGAAAGCACAAGTGAACATTAACCAATTTCAACTGCAGAGACCCTAAACATGAAAGACAGAACAAGAACACATATTTACGTGGGCAAACCCTTACGGGTAAAAAACCCCACACTCCAAATCATAGAGCCATTGTATTATTCAGCAACCAAACAGTTACAATACATTTATAGGCTCATAGCCTTTACAAGAGATTAACATCTTGCTCCTTCTGAAGAATATCTGACAATATAACCCTACACAAAATTCTCCAGCACTCGGTTAGTTCTTCATACTGTTATGGTGCCACAAATAGCACACAGTACAGAACTTCACCTTCTTGGCTAGAACCCTTTCACCTGAACTCTATTTTCACTCTCTCCTCAGTCCTTTTACATACTTTTAACATGCTGCGTACAACAGATAGCATAGGACTTCACAAAAGAAGAAGAATAGAGTTTTTTAGATTGATCGCACCGTCACTATCTCTCATCCTCTCTCTATCAATTCCCAATTGCTTTTAGCAATCCAATTGATTCTCATGCAACTGACCGTTCGTTCCAACTACCCAGCATCGTTGTCATCCAACTGTCCAAACTGTCGCTTCTAACTATTCACATATTCATGAGAAACTTTAGTCCCACATGCATCCAACATCGATCACTTTTCCAATTAATATACATGACCACACTGAAGTCTATTGTCAGCACTCTTGCTGCTAACGACCCCAGTCTAACCTCATTGGTGTAATCCAAACCATCAGCCAACACTCCATCATTCACTCCGACGGTTCCATGTCCCACTGATACCAAGCCTTCACCCTTCATCGGCGTGACCTCTGCCATCGGCCCAAACACTTTACACTACTCCGACATAATTTCTTATGCTGATGCCAAACTCCATCAGGGTAACTTAAGACTATCAAAGCTACAACCATGAACTAATCCAATGACCTAACTCATGCCGATAGGCATATGTCATCAATGAGATATTGCGTATCAGCCAAAGGTTCATTACTGCCGCCGATACAAGAAAGTCTACCCGATAGCCCTTCGTCGGTGTAACATAGCATAACACATATCAGTTGAACCTGACGAGTGAAGTTCAAGCCTTTCATTGGGGAGACAAGATCATCAGAGTGATATCTTTAGCCAAACCCGATGGCTATAGTCAAGCTGATGAACCAATGCCACCGAACCATTGAACCAAGGAACCATTGAACCAATGAACCAATGCTGCTGAACCAATGAACCAATGCTATTGAACCAAGGAACCAAGGGACCATTGAACCTGTAATTTGAGTCACTAGTACTCAACATTCTCCCACTTGACGAAGGAATTACAGGAAACCATCAATGCTCCAAGTCACAAAACCAAGCTGATACTGCCTCCAGAAACAAGATAGACCATCAGCTAGAACAACAATAAGAATGCTGACTGCTCCCATCCAACTGAACCAAGAAACCCACTTGACTAAAAATAGCACACACAACTAGTGCTAAAACATCCAATCACTCATACCTTGAAGGTATGAACATCAGTAGACTCATGACACCTACACATACACCCATCAACTACAAATACAAGCTCCATGTGTCAACCAATCGAAGAAGACCAAACACATCAAGAACTCCCACTGCATGGATAATGCAGATCTGAAAAAGATCAAGACATACTAAGTCTACCAATAGCATAATACAGAAAGTGTAAACATCATGTAGTACCAAGGAAACATCCACCATGATATGGAAAAATCTGTAAATCAATAACCTGTACATCTCACCACCAGTCCAGAAATCTCTCAAGTTCTTCACACCCAACAATGAAAGAGATAATAGAACCTCCATGTCATCACCCAAAAGCATAAGTGAAAACACATGATCACAAACTAGTGATCAGTTCAACTCCGAACAAAACCTCAAAATAATGTAATGTGAAACACACCATCAGAGAAAATAACTGAGACCAAGAGAAACACCGCACATCATATACCTGTAGACAATCCTTCTACATACACCTCTAAATGCTAACTATGTCAAGTATGATCTCCTTCTTAAAAAAACCCCAAAGAGAACATCATAACAACACCCAAAGTTGTTCAATCTCATAGAGATCAAATTTAGCATATATATCATGTATCTAACATGGATGTAAGCCTCTCAAACCAAAGAAGATCAAACTAATGCATTTCCCATTTCAGGAAATCAGCCCATAAAACCATCTCCTAACAACTCTCATCAATGTAGAATATATTTAAATTCAAATGCAAAAGGAGATAAACATGCTATCCATCTCTCACAATGAATCCTCCAGAACCATCTATGAGCAGTTCAAGATCCATATCTATGAAAGACAGCATAAAATACCTGAGAGAAACAATGGGCAATACCTCTCAAGTAATAAACTGTCGAGTAGACCAAGAGTGGGGAATGAGAATGTTCTTCCAAGATATCCAAGTCCCAAGGACTTTCTCCAAGAACAATCTCATCTAGATCTTTGTTGAACTCACATCCAACCAAGGTAAAGACTCCTCGGACTTCCTGCTACAAATTCTGATCAAGCACAACATATACAGTCTCACCTTATTCTCCATGTATCCATGAGTACCTACGAACAATCACCTCATGTTGAACTCCAACTGCATCACTACAACACTATGAAGTAATCAAGAAAATGATAAATGTACCCAAACATAAAGAAGTTCCCAGACCACTATCAAAGCTCCAATTATCTAAATCAAGAACTTATCATGACATCATGATCTTACCATCTCCCTTAGGAGATTCCATGCTTCAGGTGAACTTAACCAAAGTCTCAAGAGCAACATATCATGCCAAAACTCAAATGCTTAAACAAAAATATATCATGACATGAAACTAATCAAACTCTAAACCAACATCACCTGTTAAGCATCACCAACACCTCAACCAAGAATTTCATGAATCCTCCATGACTTCAAGATGTTACTCATCCTCAAATAATGCCCTTGCAAATGTGAAAGAACCCTTCTGCAGCAACAGGATCTAAGAGCTCCTCCTAGTAACATCTACAACACTAAAGAAGATCATTCACCACTAAGTAATGAATGCACAGTCAATGTTAAAGCTCCCACTAAACTGTAACAACTGAGCTTTCCAAGCATCATGACCAAACATCTCCTAATCTAAAAATCCTCCACATTAACATGTCCATGTGACAATAAAACCAAGTGACACCAAGATCTCCAAACTAAGGAAATAAACTATCACTGTTAATAGCTTACACAAACCTATGTATTCAAGCTATACATGACATCATGATACACATGTTACAGGTCCCCATAACCAACTATTCAAATACTCTACAACATCCATCCTCTCATCCCGAAATAGTCACACCAATGCACAAGTGACCACAAACAAGGCTAGCTAACAAGTCTGCACAATCAAATAATCAATCTTGTGGATATAGACTATCCACTTCCAAGTTATCCCACTGCAATCAATAGGCTGTACACACCTAAAAACTGCATAACTCGTAGATCCAACTATACTGAAACAAGCAAACTTACTATTGCACTAGAAACTGTAAAACAGAGATCTCAAGGGATAGATAACAATGTAGACAACATGACTCAAGCACCAGATTACTTACAAATTTGATTCACCAAACATGTCCACCACTAGAGCACCGTAGTCAAGAAACCAGAAGCATTACCACAAAAATGCTGAGTGTCATATCACATACCAGCACTCCCACGCAGAGAAAGCATTTCACCTCCTCACACCATGCATAGAGCATGCATGCAAAACTACAACTATATCATCTAGCAACATTCCAAAAGCTAGGATCTAGAAATAACTTAACTGCAACTTGACCGTGTAAAACCTGCAAAACCACTGTGTTTGAAAAACACCCATGCACATCCATACCCACTTCACATCTAGAAGACCCAAAAGTCTACAACATAAACTCCATAACAGTTAAACCAGAATAATGGATCATCATGAATATGCATAACCATAGATTTTAAGGAAAAACTATAAAACCCCTTAAATCCAATAAACATGAATCTGAGTCATGCAAGTACAAAATATCTAATTAAGGAAATAACAGTTCAAGAGCTTTAGGCCCACTTGTAGACCAATCCCTCAACCACCAACATGCACATGCACCTGAGAATCAGGCTATTACAGAAGCTCTTAGACCATCCAATGATCAACTTCATAGCCTACATGCAATCAGGGTAACAGAAAATTATGCCTTCCAATACCAGGAACAAAACACCCAGCATAAGCACAATACTCCATGGCTGAGCAATAACAGAAACTTCTTCATATCATTAGAGAGCCTCTCACACAGACACCCAATATGAAAGTTACTACAACAACACAACCACAAACCAAACCCCATGCAACAGAATTAAATACTATCAACTAAGAGCCTCAGGATACATCATGACCAGCTCCAGTCTCTTCATCTTCACCATCCTTCAAGTACCTATTGTAACATGAAGACAAGATTAACTGCAAGACTTCCACTCAAACAAGGATCAAACAAACAGATGTTTCCTTCATATTTCCTCAAGCCTGTCACACTAAGAAATCATCACAGAAGGAAAACCCAGACCTTATACACCAAGAACTCTTACATGCAAACACATGTAGCACACAAATGTACAAATGTGAGCAACAAAGCAGATCCCAGAAGAAAGCTCTGATACCACTTGTAAGAAAATGTGAGCATCTTAGAATGTATTTCTAAGAACAGTGGTTTCTTCAACAAATTCAAATTCTTTTCAATTTCTTCAAAAAACACACACAACTATGCCATTAAAGTGGAAACTGACATAGAACATTTCCAACATTGACCCTTAGAGGCAAGCACAAGCGAACATTAACCAGTTTCAACAGCAGAGACATTAAACATGAAAGACAGAACAAGAACATAGATTTACATGGGGAAAACCCTTACAGGTAAAAACCCCACACTCCAAATCACAAAACCATTGTATTATTCAGCAACCAAATAGTTACAATACATTTACAGGCTCATAGCCTTTACAGGAGATTAACATCTTGTTTCTTCTGAAGAATAGCTGACAGTATAACCATGCACAAAATTCTCTAGCACTCGGTTAGTTCTTCATACTGTTATCGTGCCACAAATAGCACATAGTACAAAACTTCACCTTCTTGGCCAAAACCCTTTCACCTAAACTATGTTTTCACTCTCTCCTTAGTCCTTTTACATACTGTTAACATGCTGCATACAATAGATAGCATAGGAATTCATAGAAGAAGAAGAATAGAGTTTTCTAGATTGATCGCACCGTCACTATCTCTCACTCTCTCCTCTCTCTATTGATTCCCAATTGCTTTTAGCAATCCAATCGATTCTCATGCAACTGACCATTCGTTCCAACTACCCAGCATCGCTTGCATCCAACTATCCAAACTATTACTTCTAACCATTCGCATATTCGTGAGAAACTTTAGTCCCACATGCATCCAACATCGGTCACTTTTCCAGTTAATATACATGACCACATTGATGTCTATCGTCGACACTTTTTCTGCCAACGACCCCAGTCTAACCTCATCGGTGTAATCCAAACCATCAGCCAACACTCCATCATTCACTCTAATGGTTCCATGTCCCACCAATACCAAGCCTTCACCCTTCGCTGGCATGACCTCTGCCATCAGCCCAAACACTTTACATTGCTCTGACATAATTTCTTATGTCAATGCCAAACTCCATCGGGGTAGCTTAAGACTATCAAAGCTACAACCATGAACTAAGCCGATGACCTAACTCATACCGATAGGCATATGTCATTGGTGAGATCTTGCGTATCAGTCAAAGGTTCATTACTGTCGCTGATACAAGAAAATCTGCCCGATAGCCCTCCATCAATGTAACATAGCATAACACATATCAGTTGAACCTGACGAGTGAAGTTCAAGCCTTTCATCAGGGAGACAAGATCATCAGAGTGATATCTTCAGGCAAACTCAATGGCTATAGTCAAGCTGATGAACCAATGCCACCAAACCATTGAACCAATGAACTGATGCTGTTGAACCAAGGAACCATTGAACCAAGGAACCAAGGGACCATTGAACCTGTAATTTGAGTCACTAGTACTCAATAGATAATGCATTTCTAGATCTCACTGGGCCTATCTGTATCACTCTGTCACCTCTAAACACCTGCCAGAGCCGGTTTTACTTGAGCGGCCACAACTTCTTCAGATCTTCATGTGGACCTCTGAGATCTCTATTGGATCACATTAAGACACATATCTACAAACCCTTTAAACCACATCCTCTGATCCTCATCTTATCTTATACTTTTCCCTTACTATCTTCACTGTTCTTCACTATCCCTGATATGACAAATTTTCTCAATATCCTCAACAAATAGTTCATCCAATCCTTATCATTAATGCAACAGGAGTATGTTAACATCAATGACAACACCCGTTAGGCCCATACTTTCAACAATCTCCCCCTTTGTCATTGATGGCAACATATGATGTGAAAAACTATTTTAACCATCAAGATAAGAAATTTTCTTTACTGACACAACTCCCCCTATTACCAACAACCATTCACATGTCTTCTCTTCCTTTCCTGCTCCCCCTTTGATTAGCACCTACTTGTTTTTCACATGTCTTCTCTCCCCCTTTGACATCAATGGCAAAGGGCACATACTTGCAATTCCACCGCTTCAGAATCATACCATTTGCTCCCCCTGAGTAGCAGCTTCCCATCATCAATCCAGACCACAAGATATGACTATGATGTCCATCAGACTGATGCACATCACTGCACCTTAGTTCATCATCGGAGGGGCAATAACCCCTAACTTCTCCCTAAGATACTCAAAAGAGTCCTTAGGTAGAGGTTTAGTAAAGATGTCTGCAATCTGATCCTTAGATGGCACAAACTCCAATCTGACTTCATTCTTGTTCACTTGCTCTCTCAAAAAGTGAAACTTGATGGATATATGTTTAGTCTTTGAATGCAACATCAGATTCTTAGATATATTTATTGCACTTGAATTATCACAGAAGATTGTGATAGGCTTCTTATACTCCACTCTTATGTCTCTTAGCATTTGCTTCATCCACAAAACTTGAGTACAACTACCTATTGCTGCAATATACTCTGCTTCAACTGTGGACAGAGATATTGCCTCTTGTTTCTTGCCCAGCCAAGAAACTAATCTCTTCTCCAAAAAGAATGCTCCACCACTGGTACACTTCTGGTCATCCATATCTCCTACCCAATCCACATCTGTATATGCATGAAGAGAGAAATCATGATCTCTAGGATACCACAATCCATACTCAACTGTCCCTTTTAAATATCTAAAAGTCCTCTTGATTGCCATGACATGAGATTCTCTAGGATTAGCTTGAAATCTAGCAATAAGACCAACATCATTCATAATGTCAGGTCTAGTTTGAGTGAGATACAACAATCCTCCAATCATTGACCTATACTTTTTCTGATCAACCTTAGGAGAGTCATCATCTTTGCTCAATTTACATCTGGTTTCCATGGGAGTATTCATTGGTTTTGAGTCTTCCATCCCAAAAATTTTCAACAATTCTTTCACATATTTGGACTGAGAAATAAATATTCCTTTCTTTGTTTGAGTGATTTGTAGACCCAAAAAGAAATTTATTTCCCCAAGCATGGACATCTCAAATTCACTTTTCATTTGATTTGCAAATGTTTTGCACATACTATCTCTTCCTCCAAAAATGATATCATCAACAAACCCTTCAACAATCAAAATGTTTTCATGATCAATTTTGAAATACAAATTACTATCAGCAGTACCTTTGTTGAAACCAATCTTCAAAAGATGTTTATCCAATCTTTCATACCAGGCTCTTGGGGCTTGCTTCAGTCCATATAGAGCTTTCTTTAACTTGTAGACCATATCACCATGATCAGACAATTGAAATCCATCTGGTTGCTCAATGTATACTTCTTCTTCCAAGTCTCCATTTAGGAAGGCAGACTTGACATCTATCTGATATACTTTGAAATCCTTGAAAGCAACAAAAGCAAGAAATAGTCTGACTGCTTCAATTCTTGCCACCAGAGCAAAAGTTTTTTCAAAATCAACTCCTTCTATTTGAGAGTAACCCTTGCAGACCAATCTAGCTTTATTTCTGATTACTTCACCAACTTCATTCAGTTTGTTCTAGAAGACCCATTTGGTTCCAATCACATTCTTGTTTCTAGGTCTGGGAACAAGATCCCAAGTGTGATTTTTCTCAATTTGCATCAGCTCTTCCTCTATTGCTTTAGTCCAGTTTTCATCATTGCAAGCTTCATTCACTGTCTTAGGTTCAATCTTTGAAATTAGACAATACTCTTCTGAATCTTGAGGAATCCTTCTTCTTGTTTGTACACTGTTGCTTTTATCACCTATGATCTGATCTTCAGAGTCATTCAGTCTCACATACCTGGGAACTTTTGGAGTTTCTTGCACATCTGATTCTTGATCAGGCTCATTAAAACTCATTTGTTCTTCCTAATTTACTAGATCAGTCTAGATCTAAATCTCAGAAGGGGCTTGGACTTCTTGGATCAAAACATTATTCTGATCATCTTCATCATATTCATAAAACCTTGAGGGTTTTTCAATTCCTTCATCAACCTTCACATTAGTACTTTCTATAATCTTTCTCAATCTCTTGTTATAACACTAGTATGCTTTACTTTGAGTAGAGTAACCCAAGAAAATTCCTTCATCACTTCTAGTATCAAACTTGCCTAGATCTTCATCTCTTTTAATATAACATTTGCTACCAAAGACTCTAAAATACCTCATAATAGAAGTGATGCCAAACCAAAGTTCATAAGGAGTCTTACCAGTATTGCTTCTGATTTGTACTCGATTGAGAGTATAGACTACATTGCTGACAACTTCTCTCCAATAGATCTAAGGGACATTTGCTTCCATCATCATTGTCTTAGATGCTTCCTAGATGGTCCGGTTCTTTCTCTCCACTACTCCATTCTGATGTGGAGTCCTAGGAGCAGACAATTGTCTCTTTATTCCATGTTTCTCATAGAATTCTATGAACTCACCAGATATGAATTCTCCACCTCTATCAGACCTTAGAAATTTTAATTTTAATTCAGTTTCATTCTCTACAATAGCCTTAAATATTTTGAATTTCTCAAGAGTTTTTGATTTCTCTTTCAAAAAAGTTACCCACATCATCCAGGAATAGTCATCAACTAGTAACATGAAGTATCTATCACATTGCACACTTTTGATCCTTGCCGGACCACAAAGATCAGTATGAACTAGGTCCAATAATCTAGTAGAAGATTGTTCTTTGCTTTTGAATGAGACTCTGCTTTGTTTACCCAACTGACATTCTTTGCACAAATTATTTGTAGGTTTCATCAATTTTAGAAGATCTCTTACAGCCTAAGTATTGCTTATCTTGATGATATTATCAAAATTCACATGACACATCCTCCTATGCCACAACCAACTCTGATCAACTTGAACAAATAAGCAACTTTTACCAGTACCAACCAAGTGGAAGATATTACCTTTAGTTTGAGTATCGAATGCAATATCTATTCTGAAACTTTCAAAGATAATGCATTTTCCATTCTTGAATCGGATATCATAGCCTTTGTCCACCAACTGTCCAACACTGAGAAGATTGTGCTTCAATCCTTCAACATATAGTACATTACCAGTTTTGTTCCTTCCATCAAAAGAAATAGTTCCTCTACCTCTGATTCTACCAGTAGAATTATCACCAAACTTTACCACTCCTCCTTCATACCTTTCAAAATCTATGAACTTATTTTTGTCACCTGTCATATGGTGAGAGCATCCACTGTTAATGACCCAATCATCCTTTTCTTCAACTTGGGCAGCCAGAGCTCTTTCCACAGTCTTATGACTGACAAATACAGAGGACATTGCATCTTCTTCCTTGATGGCAATGAACACCCAGTCATTTCTGGATTTGTTTCATGTCTCTAATTCATCATCTATTACTCCTTCATTATCATCATCTTCATGAACATAGTAACAATTCTTTTGGAACCTTGGCCTGTTAGGATTTGGCCTTGAAAATCTTTCCGGACACCTTGAGGCAAAGTGACCAATCTTATTGCAGTTAAAACACTTAAAAGGCAATTTCCCTTCATACTTACCAGATCCTCTTGGCAGTCTTTTTGCAATAAGGGCTTCAAGTTGTGCAGTTTCTGCTTCTTCTTCTTCCAGGTACTTTCTTGCTTTTTCATACCATGATAGTTTCCTTGAAGAGTTCTCGCCCAGATCAAACCTTTGTTTACCTTTTACAGAGGCACTGGCTTTGAATGTTGATTCAGTCTTGGGGGGCATCTCCAAACTTGGTCATCTCAAATGCAACCAACTTACCAACCAATTGATCTCTTGTGACAGTTATATGGGCTCTGAATTCTGCAATGGCAGCAACCTTGATTTTGTAAGAAGCAAGGAGGGATCTAAGAACTTTTCCAACAATCTCATCTTCATCCAAGATTCCACCAGCACATCTAATGCCACAAACAAGCTCATTTACTCTTGGCATAAAAGTAGTGATATTTTCATCTTCTCTCATCTTTAGATTTTCAAATTTCCCTTTCATACTCTGTAGCCTTGCACATTTAACATACTTATCTCCTTCATGCAGAAGTTCCAATTTTTTCCCAAATCTTAAAAGCAGTTGGTAGATCAACAACATTTGAAAGCTCTGGATTAGATAATGCACTTAGAAGAGCTTCTATAGTCCGCAGATTGTTTTCAGCATCTGTGATTTCATTTTGGGATTTCGGGCCACCCTGTGGAGGAGTATACGTTGTTGAAGCCATGTTCCAATACTATATTCCCATACATTGCAAGTGACATTTCATGCAACTTTTCCAAAGATTAAAGTTGGTTGCATCAAACTTTGGACTATCCTTCTTATAGGATGACATCCTGGATCTCCTCAAGCAGTTAAGCTCTTTTAAGGAACCTAGCTCTGATACCAATTGTTAGATTCAGGATAGACAACTGAGAGGGGGGTGAATCAGTTGTCTAACACTTGCCTTCCAATTAAACACTTAAATCCACTTTGCAATTTAGCAGCATAATAATTAATCAATCATTGAAACATAATGCATTAAACCAAGAGCAATAACACATCAACACAAAAGACACCAAGATTTTGACGTGGAAAACCCAATTAAGGGAGAAACCACGGGGTGATTAACCCAAGATTGTATTCTCTGTTAGAAGAATAGAAAGAACAAAATGGCACATGCCAATTAGGGCTCACTGCCTGAGCACATTGCTCACAAGAGGCTCACTGCCTACAAGAGACACAATGTCTACAAAATGATAAGTATCACATACATGAATTGGAGAATAGCATCTTCACCATGCTTGAATTAGTTCCAATTAAGCCCAATACTTCTGCTTTGCCTTTCACTCTCCTCTTTGCTACCACACACTCATCTTCCACTAGATACATTTGAAATGACTTTCCAAACCCTTATTTATACAAGGCATTGACTTAGGAATAATCATCTAAGTCGGCAAACATCTACAAGAATATCTGTAAGATGTGTAACTCATTCGGTCGGCCAGTCTCAGGAAGAATACCATCATTTGGAAGTTATTCTTCAATTGCAAGCTCCAATTCCAATGTGGACCACCAACATGAATTGGACATGATCCAAAGACCTCCACAAGCTTGCTTGAATCACCAATAACATCCACACTTTATCTGCTTACTAAAATCCTTCTCTCCTTCATCTGAAACCTCAAGAACACAGTCTGTCATCACTATTACAAAGGAGTAGATGCTTGCGGACCTTCAAACCATGAACCAAATGAGTTGACACTTCACAAAGACTTCCTTAACACTCCCTCAAATCTACGAAACAGGATAATGCATTTTCAGATCTCACCGGACCTATCTGTATCACTCTGTCACCTCTGAACACCTGCTGGACCAGTTTTACTTGAGCAGCCACAACTTCTTTAAATCTTCATGTGGACCTCTAAGATCTCTACTAGATCACCTTAAGACACATATCTACAAACCCTTTAAACCGCATCCTCTGATCCTCATCTTATCTTGGACTTTTTCCTTACTGTCTTCACTATTCTTCACTATCCCTGATATGACCAATTTTCTCAATATCCTCAATAAACAGTTCATCCAATCATTATCATTAATGCAATAGGAATATGTTGACATCAATGAAAACACCAATTAGGCCCATACTTGCAACACCCTCCTCATGTGCCTCCTCTCTGTTCCTCCTCCGGGGCTTTTACCCGGCCCTTGCTTTCCTTATGTGTCTTCATCTTTAGCCCTTTGGCCCCCTCTTAGCTCCCATCCTCGCCTTCTTTCTCTTTGCCTTGTTTTAGGGTTTTTTCATGGTTGGTTTTTGTCCTTGTTTGTGGTAATGTCTCTCTTCCCTTTGCTAGCCTTCTTTTTATTGTCCTTGTCCTTTTTTTCGTGGTCCTACTTCTTCATCTTCTGGCTTTTTGCCTGCTTGCTTTAGTTTTGTTTTCCCTTACAAATGTGGTCTTATATATATATATATATATATATATATATATATATATATATATATATATATATATATATATATACTCTTCCTTCTCTTTAGATTTTTGTGGTTGTGTTTTATATACTTATTTACATATTATTTATTATTATATATTTGTATTAGATATATGCATAGGGGTACCTTGTTATAGTTATCACTTGTAGGATATATATATATATTAGTTTCCTTAGCCCTCCCCTCTTACTGCTTTTAAAGTTTGCTCTGTGTGTTGTTCTTTTTTGTGTTGGCCTCTTCTAACCACTTGATCTCAAGCCCTAGCTACAATCCCCTTTTTGCTCTCCTATCCTTGTTCATCCCCGTGTCATCCCTTTCCCCCTTCTAACTCGCTCCCCTGTCGTGTCCTTTTTTCCCCTTGCCCTTCCATCATCACCCTTCCTACTCCTTGATGAACCTCCTTGGGGCCACTCTTCCTCACCTTGCCTTACTAGGTTTGCCGCTCTGGCTTTATGTCCTTGGTACCCTCCTCGTCCTTGGTCTTCCCTTTACGATCTACCCCCAATCCTAGCGTTCCTCAGTTTGTCTCTGTCTTTAGCCCCTTGCACTTTCTTTGCTCTCATTCCCAACAACTTACTCTTTGCCTTGCTTTATTGTTTTTTGTGATATTTTTGTGTCCTTGCATGTGGTAGTGCCGCTCATGTCTTTGTTTGTCGTCCTTGTATTTTTCGCGTCCTCTCGTGGCTCCCTTTGTCATCTTTGACCTTACACTCTGTATATATATTTCTTCTAAGATATACTCATTTATTCATTCTTATTAGATTATTGTGAATGTGTTCTTATATATATTGTACAATATATATTTATTTATACATACTCATTTGATACTTGGGTTTGTAGTCTCTTATATTCCATATTGCACACATTATTTTACATACTTTTTGTCATTTGTGATGGGTTTCTGTTTATTTATATTTATATACGTATATATTTATATTAATATATATGTATTAAGTGTATTTATTTTCGATGTATATAGATATATATAATATTTTATTATACCATATATATTTTTTATTTTTTATTTAACTTTTTTTCTTATTTATTTTGTCTTGGTTTTAACTCTTTTTAATTTCCTTTCTTTTTATACCTTCTAGCTTTGTACTTGTTCTCTCTCCTCTAGAACCCTCTTGGTTACCGCGTCACACTCCTCTCTCCCTCTCTTTTTATTCAGATTGGGTCTGCATTTTATCATTTTTATGCCTCTTCTCTTGCTTTCTTTCTCCTGATGATGGATCATGAAGTGTGATCCAAAACGTTGAAGGAAAAATCTTGATCACAATCAAATCCATAAGCACTCATGCAACAACAATTATTTAATTAGCTACTATACCTTACCTAACCCCTAGACCCAAATTAATTAAGTAAGCCTTTACTTAATTAATTCTAACCTCTAAATAATCACCTCACTAATTTCTAACAACCACATTAATTAAGTTAAACACTTAATTAATAAGGCCTAAACCTTTATTAACTCATCTCCCCACACCCTTTGAATAAAAAATAATTTTGTATTCAAAGGAGTCACATGACTCTTCCAACTCATCTTTCCTCTTCCATGTAGGAGCTCTTTTTAATAAAAATAGCTCACACATGTCTTTTCCAAATAACTGCATGTGTCGCATGTCATGCCCATTCACCAATAAACCACAATTTTTTATTCCACCTTCTCCCACATAAATCAATTTTTTATTCACTCACAAGTATTAATCCTCATTAATGCAAATCCTTCCCAAGGAGAATTTAAAATTTAAAAATAATGAGAACCTCCATTTTGTTGATCAAATCCTAGCCCTCCATCTCATCTCTTCATCTCAACCATTGGATTTCAACTTTCAATATCCACCCTTGATCTCAAATCCCCTCCAAAATGCCTATAAATACAAGCTCATCCCAAGCATTTGCATATCTCATCTCATTTGCATCCACATTATGCTAAAATCTATATCCATTTGCTAAGCCAAATCCATCTTGTGTTGAAGTTTATTGAGCAATCCACATACTTTTATACTTGGGTAAAGCTAGGAGTTGACTTGGGTGCATCAATCTCCTCCACATTACCAAGGGGAAAGGTAGATTTGAAGATTTTGAAGGTATAAATTACTTTGTTTTAATTTTATTTCATGTTTATTTGGTTTTCATCTTTCCTTCATCTTCAACTACCTTATAAAGTAAATCTTCTCTTTAAGCATTCCTCACAATTGCTATCGAGAACATGATTTTTGTGCTAACCACGATCAATCTAGCCATTTTCTTCCCATAAGGTGTCACACTCAAGGTAAGTTTCTGGCTCATTTCTCTTTTCAAATTGAGAAATCATTGTTAGGTAACTATGTGGGAGGGTTTATTTTGTGGTTGTCCCTATCATTCATGACTTGTGAAACCTTGTTCTTCTCCACCATCAACCATAGCTCCCTTTTGTTTGACCTGATTTCCCTGGTTATAACCCTATTCAAAATCCTTACACACTAGTTACTAGTCAAAATGAAATACAAATACCAAGGGTTGGATATCTATTTCATTATTGGGAATGAATTGGCGGGAGTGAAAGACATTGACTTGGAGCATGTCGACCTCAAACAATTTTGGGCCAGAATAAATGCCAACCTGAGAACACTCTAGATAGTGGGCTGGCACATGTGGGTGGCTTTCCCCCAGTGGTCAAATGCACTAACTTGATTATGGACTATATCCAGAATTGCCATGTCAAAGCTAGGGAAATTAGAACAGTGAGTGGCAAGGCAATTTTGTAGATAAATGCCAATTCCATTAGCGATAGGCTAGGATTACATGTACATGAAGAGTATCTTAATTTATCACAAGAGACTTGCTAGAACTTTTTCATAGATGGGAAGAAAATGTGTAAAGATTCTATAGCTACTATATGGCTAAAGAAGGAAAAGAAGGGTGGTTCCCAGTTGCCCAAAAACTTAGTCAGAGCCCATTTCAAAGATGAGATTTCAGATATAATCACCATGTTGCATATGGTGATGGGCAGTGAAGAATACGATGGTTTTGCCAACTGGATGTGTCAATTCATCCTTGTTATTTGCACTAGGAAGTAGTACAATGATTGGTCCTAGATAATAAGTGATCACTTGCATGACCAATTGGTCAATTTCCATAAGAACAAGAAATTCCATGTTTTCTTATTTGATTTATTTGTTAGCTACTACACAACAGGTCTGGCTAGCTTTGGAAGTAGTTGGTCCTGTGACTCAAGACACATAAGTGTATGATTATTTCCCTCAACTACAAGAGGAGAATGGAAATAAAGTATACAGAAGGGTAAATGATGCCTTCTTGATGTTAATGGTGAAGAAAATTTTGGAAAACCCTAAAGCTAGGATCTCAACTAAAGCATCTAATTGGATAATGGGTTTTGGTAGCTATTTTATCCAATTTGATAAGTTCACCTACATCAAGATAGGTGGTTTTGAATTCCCTCCTTTGAAATTACTGAGATATGCTTCTAACTATCTGATATTTTTGGAAGTATGCAGACAGGCATACTTGGCAGGCAAGAGATATTATGATTCCAAGAAAATGGGTTATCCATTTCCACTAAAGCTGGCTCATTATACTTGTACAAAACTAGAAAATGCTAAGAATGTGGACTAGACTCTTGGCCCAATTTCATTTTTCATCGTTTAGCTCTAGGAGATTATTTGATAGAAAAGATTTTGTGAAGAAAAATATTTACTTTCCCATGCTAAGAGAACACAGACCTCATTTAGAGGATTTTTGGGCTGATTGTATGGATGAGTTTGAGGTGAGAAGATGAGATTGGTCAAGATTGACCTTGGATCAGATGAGGATTTATCATCTTGGTTGAAAACTTCCTAATGTAGTGGATGATTACACTAATATGGTTGACCCGACTTTTGCTACTGAAAATGCTAAACTCCTACTTAATGTTGATTGGAATATTGATGAAGTCACAGATATTAAGACTAGGTCTTATTTTGTATTGCATAGAACCCAACTATGGTTGAATTCTAACATGAGTAGTGGTGGTGTAGGTTCTCCTTCTCACAAGGGGTAAGTCATGGAACAACAAGTGTCTATAGGTACTTCTAGCCCTAGAACCCATGCTATTGTTTAGGATACCATTTAGCAACCTCCAGTTACAGAGCAAGGTGAGGCAGATGGGCCTCAATAGAAAATACATTCAAAGGATGTTGCTGGAGAGAATATGCAGACTCCCAAGAAGAATAAGAGAACCAAAGAGTGCCTAAAACCCCAGGTAAAAAAACATCAAAGCAACAACAAGGATTACAGGATGAGGAGGACGGGGGAACAACACCTCCTGCAAGACAAAGTGTAACTCCTCCTCCTATTTCTCAAGATGGAGTATTTCAAACCCCTCCCTCTCCTTAGTAGTAGACTAGAGTAGATAATACTCCTAAAGTGGATAGAGTTTCCATAATACCACAGGTGATTGCTCAGTAACTACTACCCCTGCTTGGTTGAGAATAGAAGTTGGGAATAAAAGAAGATATTCTGAAATAATTGTACATAATTTGATGCAGTGGCTAGGCTATTGAAGTTGGAATCCACTCCTAAAAAGGCTAAAATAATGTCTAGGCTCATGGTAGATCTGGTCTCTAAACATCAATATGTAGAAATTGTTGAGCCCACGGTGGACAAGGAGATGAAAGATGTATCTGTAGATGACTTCCATGTCAGTATGGTGGATCTTGGGCCACCCTCTGTGCAAGGAGACATTCATAATACCAAACTTTCTATAGATATTTTGGCCACCCAGCTAGAAGAGAAAGAGAATGAAATGTTGGAAGATCAAGTAAGAATTTTGACTTCATATATCAAATCTATTGTTAATACTACTTCTCAACCCATAGACGCTACAACTGACATCCCCAAGGGTGTGAGCACTGAGGTTTTTGATCAAATAAATAAATACAAATATCTGAGAAATGCAGTAGAGGAATGGATGGAAAAATTAATAGTTGACAAGATCCTTTTCATTCATGATGTTTTTTCTTCTACACACTAAGATTTCTAATAAGCAAATTGAGATTTTGAATGACTTGAAAATAATTAAGAAAGATGAAGCCATGCTAAATGCAACCAAAAGTGGGATTATTGCAATGGTTAAATTGGATTCTAGCATTTTAGTTATAGAGAAGGTTATTGATAAACCTGAAGAAAATGAATCTGCCAAGTGGCTAGTTGTGGAGTCAAAACTGAGCATGGAAAAACAATGCTTGAGTGATTTAAAGAACTTGGCTAAAAACAACATAGCTTATCTGTTTGATCTTAGGAGTGCTTGTGTCTCTTTGGGTGTTGATATTTATGATGAAACTGGATCCAATATTAGAGGTAGTTGTCATTAAATAGGATTTTAAATATTTGTTGACTGAAGAATTGAAGAAAAAAGAAAATGCAGCAGGGAATTCCATAGAAAAGCTAAGTAATGTATTTGCTTATTTGTTCAATTTTAAGAAAGATGTTATGGAAATACAGGGAAAATATGAAGAGGCCAGTGGTACATTGTAGATGTGGAGGAGGAGGTTGGCCATCACTAGCATCCCTAATGCTAAAGGTGTCATCTCAATCATAAACAAATTCAAGGTCCTCCAAGCCAAGCTGGATGCATCCCATAAAGTAGGGACTAAAACAAGGAAGAATGTCACATATGAACAAGTGGAATATGATACAATGGATGAGGAAGACATAGAAGTGTCTTCATAACTGTTCCTTTGATTTTTATACTTTGCCATGTTGAGACTCATTTTATTATTCGAGACTAGACGTCTTGTTTGATATTTCAAGAACATTATTTTATCATTTTCTGTTAGTTTCATAAAACAGTTATACGGGGAAAGTTGGTTCCTCTCTTTTACTATATAATGTATGGTTAAAGGAGGAGGGATCTTTTGGTGAAATTTTATTTCATGACTAAATCAAGGCACATTATATTTTAGATTGAGAAAGTAAGGGGGATATTTGATACAGTATATGTGGTGTCATTTTCGGATAGAGCGAAGTATTTTGTTCTAATCAATTTCATAAATACAAGAGGAAGGTTGATAGTGGGTCCATTATTTCTCTGTGTATTGGGTCAGTGTAGGATCATGGGGTTCCAAACTAGGCCCCTAAGTGGCAATGAAAATTCAGAAAAATAGAGTTAGGAAACTTGACATAAAAATTTGAATAGGTTATTAACATAATTTGAAAATTATGTAAGAACAAAATTTGTAGAAAATTGAATGTAGTTTCTAGGCTACTAGTCCTTTTTTGGAAAAAAGTAAATTTATTTTGCAAAAATTTGAAATTTCAATGCAGTAGTACTAAATTTTCAGGAAAAAGATAAAAAGTAGGTGTATGTCTGACCAACCTAAGTACAAGAAAAAAATAATATTTTTTTCTATAACTTTCAATATAAGTAGAGGACACATACTCGGATGTGCCACATTTTTTTTTGTAATTTTTTTGCAAGTAAATAATTAGTTATGATTTTTTTATTAGAACATTTCAAAATAATTAAAACATGTTTTTCTGACCACCATAACTTGTGCAAAAAATTACGAAATTCAATTTTTTTTAATCCTATATTATACGAAGCATAGAATGTGATGCATCTTTTAGATTCAAAAAATGTGAAATAGTTTGAAAATTATAGAAGTTTTTCAGTCAGCCTATCAATCAGGACTTTAGTCGTAATGTATGTAGAAAATCAATAATAATTATCTATTAAATTCAAAATAAGGCATATCTTATATTGGTGGAAAGCTGACAATTTTGTCAATAAACCCTTTTCATTTCATCAAATTCAGATAAAAAAAGTTGTCAGCCACATCGCCACTTTTTGCACTCCACATCACCACTTTTTGAACCCCCATGATCCTACATAGACCCTATTAACCATTTGTTATTCATATGTTGGATGTGTGGTGCATTGAATTGTGATATATATGCATTTCTCTATATGAAATATTGATAACCTACTTCTTTTATGAGTATATTTCCATTGGAGTGTCTTCTTTTGTATGCTAGAATCTAATGTGAAGGTGGTGATCTGATTACTGTGATTCACTCATTGACTCTCTTCCATTTGTGTGTCTGGAGGAAGATCATAATAAATTATTATTGTGAATAATATTCTTGCCCACAATGCAGTATGTATTGTGGTTTTGATTAAACTTTATATTTGTGGAAAAATGTCTTTCCTACTTTTAGGTTAAAAGTGCAATAGAAAACTGTTAAATTTATCATACAAAGGGAGTTGTACCTTCTAAAACATTCAGAGGGCAATTTATGAAATTGTCCAACTACTGGTAGAGTTTGTTGTTACTAAATTGAGTATCATTATTAAACAAGCAGTGACAAAATATGTTCACTAACAAGGCCATAGGTCTTTAATCACCTATATCTTTCTTTTATGTCAACATTATTGTTATCGAGTGTTTAGAGACAAATAAGTAAATATAAAAAGGCTATTTGTAATAATGGTTGATCAGTACTGGAGTGTCGATAATATCCTTCTTAAATTCTTCAAAAGCAATCATATCTTTTGGAGTCCATTATTATTTTTCATCCTTCTTCAACATAGCATTGAGAGGCTTGACTATTTTAGCAAAACCTGATATGAATTTCCTTACAAAATTAATTTCCCCATAAAAATGATTTAAATTCCTTCTTGCTACCAAAGAGAGGTATTTTCAAAATATCCTCCATCATTTTAGGATCCACAAATATCCCCTTTTTATAAATTACATGACCTAACAATTTACCTTCAATAAACCCCAAAATGCACTTCTTGGGGTTCAATAAAATCCCATGATCTTTGCACCTTTGGAAAACTTTTCTCAAATCACATATATGGTCACCTCTATTTTTGGAAAACATTGTGAGATCATCCATGTAAATAATTATGTATTTTCCCACCAAGTCTTTAAATGCAATGTCCATGGCCCTTTGAAATGTGGCTCCAACATTGATTAGGTCAAATGGCATCCTCTCATAAGTGAAGGTGACCCATTTTATGGGGAGTATTTTTGAGTCTATCCTATGTATTCACCATGACTTGGTTATACCCTAAATACCATCTAAAAAGGACATCATTTATAACCCATTGAAAATTTGCAAAATTTCATCCAATGAAGGTAGTTTCTTTGATGCTTTGTTTAAGCTTTGAAAGTCTACACACAAGCATATTGCACCATTCTTCTTCTTGATTGGAACCAAGTTAGAAACACAAGTAGAATGTCTTACTAAGAAAATAATACAGTCTAACAATATTTTTTTAACTTCCTTAAATATCAAGGGTTCTAGTAGCAGATTCATAGGTCTTTATTTTCATCAAAATGGTTTCGTCCCTAGTTTTAAATGAATAGTTTGAGTTATGATAGAGGTGTCATAAGCTTTCAAGTCATTATAACCCTAAGCTATAACATCCAAAAAATCAACAAGAGCCTTCAACATGTCTTTCCTCTCCATTTCTATATAGGCTTTTCCCACTAGAACTTCCATAAGTTCTTCATTGCTTCCCAAATTATGAGCATCAAGCAATGATTCCTTTAGTTTCTTTAAATCTGATTTGAGTTTCTAGTGACCGATATCAAGTAACTTCTCTAATGCCACCATCTCCTTTGGTTTTGTGTTGATCTTGAGATTAAGAACTTCCTCTTCATCCAATTCTACAATATCTCAATCATCTTCGTCAATTATTTGGGACTCAAAAATGTCAAAGTTGCTAATGAAATCCAAGATATTCTTATCATCTTTCAAAACTTGCTATTATTAGAGATCGAGGGAGTGGAGACAAGATTTATAGATAATTTCTTCAATTTAGAGTGTGTTAATAGTTCCAATGTACTATCTATAACAACCAAGGTGTCTACTATACAATTCCTTCTTCTTAGAAAAGCCTTGATGTTAAAGGAAACTAAATCTTCTATTAAGTTCCATACCTAACTATAGTAATAGGATAGCCTCTTATTGCCACACTTGTACAAGCTTCTAATCTAATTGACAATAAGCTCTAATCACTAAAGACTTATAAATTCTTAACATCTTTCCTTATTTCTAATTGAACACCATGAATCAATGCTTTATACTTAGCCACATTAAGGGAATAAGTGAATTGTAATATGTATGAAACCCAATATGACCTCCCAGTACACATATTATAGTTGGACTCTATGTGGATGGTACATGGACAAATTACTTGGTGGCATGTGGCACTTAGTGACATAACAAGGTGGGTCTCATATGTTGTTCACAAGTTTATATATCTTTGTGTAATACATGTGTTCTCAGAGGCCAATTGTTGATTACCATGTGTTGTCTTTGGTGTCAACAAGTTAGGCCTTATCTTGATGGCATCTACTCATCCCTAGTGATAAATTATTTCATGTCACATGGAATCTATGTGGATATGTAGTGGGTCCTCTATACTTCTCTCTTGACCTTATGAATTCTCAACATTGGCATTTACTCTAATGGGCGATAATTGTGTGGAAAGCTCCTATTGGTTGGTGGATAAACTAGCCTCAATGATTAATTCATTGAGTGCACAACTTAGTTTAAGCATTGTGTGCTAGCCATGTGATGCAAAGGATTTTTCTATAGATAGATAGGATGCCCCCAAGGTTCTAACACTTTATCACTTGTGCCAAGGAACTATTCATAATGATTGTGGCTACCATTTTTAGGGTGTTCCCTTTGCTCAATGAAATGATGGCCTCAACAACCATGAGCACAAGTTGGTTATCCTATTTTTGACATGTGTACACTCTATAGGACCTTGCAAGCTATTGAAATATTTAATGGCAATGATTGTGCTCTTCCATTGTTGTTATTTTTGTGCCCTAGAAACCCTACTTTAGGGATTTCCCTACAAGTTTAGGCAATGATGGAAAGTTGAGGGCCACGGATTACTTCCTCTTGTCCTTGACAACATAGTTGAACTTATGGGAGGTTTGTGGGCCCATGATTAGTGTTGTAGATACCATGAGGGTGTATATGGGGACAAATGTAGGTAATTATATTCTCTTCAAGTGACCTCCTCTTGGTTTTTGGTACATTTACTATACATATGCAAGATTGGCATAGGCTAAGGTGAATTATGATCTTGATGTGTAGGGCTAATATGATTTGGTTGTTTACTTGGATAAGGAAGACCCTTTCCCTTATTTTGTTGTACTACAATTGGGTCATGGAAGGGTGGTCTACTATTGCTACTGATGTACAAGGCCAAAAGTAAATACACAAAGAAATATTCATGATGTGGCAAGTCTACAAGTTAAGTATGGTGACTTGCAAGGATGTTGATATCTTTGTCCATGCCTTGTTTTACCCCAAAACATGATCCAATGAGGATTTCCTTGTTCATGCAAGTGTGATTCTTAATGCCAATAGGTGTACATGATGATTGTGAGAGTGCTTGTGGGTTGATTTGATGTGATTTATGACTTTTGTATGTGCCCATAAGGCTAAATTGTGACTATAATTCTATATATACATAAAAGAAAGATGTAAGCAGGGTTTATCTTTGAACCAATTTTCTACATTGGTAGCTTGCATGTATTCTAGGGAATCAATGGATGTGTGTTGCATCATTGTAAGGGAAGGATAGTTTCTATATAAGTTGTAGGAAGGTGTAGTCTAGATGGGTAGTCACATGGTCAGATGTCTCCATGGTTGACAAGAGTTTCTTAGGGGATCTTGTGCCACAAGTTCTCTCATATCACATTTGTTGATATGTTTGTTGTAGGGATTGGTTTGGAAAAAATTTAAAATTGTTATTAGGGTTTCATGGCAACCTTTCTCTTAATGCATTTGAGATTTTTTTAACTGGAGATGGATATTGAAGAATGTCTAATATGTGAAGTGTCTTATTTTTATGAAGTGTGCATGTGCATATTTTTGGTTCTACAGTAGTCCCATGCAAGTATCCTTCTTCCTTGGATAGAGTGACCTTGTTTCCCAATGGAGTAGACACTGGTCTAGTTCTTGAAAGATTAATCTCTTTATTTAAGTTCATCTATGTTACCTTTCTTAGTCTAGGGTTAGTTGTTAAGTCCTACTCACTTGCATGATTTAGTATTTCAAACTAGTCAATACCTTAAGTGAATCTATAACTGAAACACATTTAGTGATTCATGTTGGTGTGATGTTCAAGATGCATATGTGTAAGGAATGTTAAGAGGATTAATCTATGGAGACTGTAACTTGTCTTTATCTTAAGTTGCATATGTGTACTTGTTTCAAATTTGCTTATTAAGAGGTACTTATGTCTATTCATGGCTACCAAAAGGGCTTGGTAATGGAGGCCTAGTTCTATTTCTTTTTATTTCGCTCTAATTTTCTTGTGAAAGGCCTCAAGGATCACCCTCCTAGGTGTTAAACACACTAGGATACTGAGAGGGGGGTGAATCAGTATCCAATAAAACTTCAAATCCTTCGGAGAAGATTAGAAACATTACAGCATTAACATAAATGTGAAAGATCAACACAATGCACATCAACACATAACACCAGATATATGTGGAAAACCCAAAAAGGGAAAAACCACGGTGAGGATTAAATCACAATATGTGAATCTCAAAATTACAACTTTGTTTTAGGGCTACAACCCATGGAAGCTACTACTCCCTATTGACTTTGTTTTAGGGCTACAACCCAAGGAAGCTACTACTCCCTAAAGACTTTGTTTTAGGGTAACTCCCAAGGAAGCTACAACTCCCTGCAAAATTTGTTTTAGGGCTACAACTTAAGGAAGCAACTACTCCCTAAACTAAGAATGAACTTAGAGATGATTACAGTATGACAATCCTTCTATTGTCTAAAAACTGACATTGAAGCATACACCTTTGATGATTGCAATTTTGCTTCTTCTGATGATTGGATCAATTAGGCACACTCTTCACTTCCATCCTATCACAAAAAGTGTCTTCAAGATGAATTGGGACAACTCTTATTGCTTTTGCTCTTTCTCCTTCAATCGCACATCATAATGTATAACATGTTCATATTCTGTTGTTTCTCATACCCACATATTCATCTTCACAATCATTCCTCACCTAGACCAACTAGGTTTACAATATATACATGACATTACATTGATTTCATTACAAGTCGACCAATACAACAAGAATATTACATTTTACAAGCCGGCCAAAGATCACAACATGAAAGATGCATAGGGCAAGCCCTATCATGAACAACACACTACTCCAGAAGGAAACACACGCCTTGCGGATCCCAATACATGCTTAGTCCAGTCCTAAATATCCTTCATAGCATTATTCTTCAACGAATAACATTCACATGCTTCACAAATTTGAATTAGGTCACCTTTAAGAAAGAGCACATGAATCTTGTAGCACAACGGTCATTTCAACTTGGCAGTACTCATGAGAGATTGAACATTGCTTGCGCTTCTTCTATATTATTCAATAGGATCTACACAACATCTCCAAACATTCATTGAACTCAACATAACAACAACATTGTGGTGCATACCTTCAACATTTTTTAGTCAGCCAGACAAAGGCATAGCCTAGCAATATCATCATTTCGGTCCTCAGCCAGTTTCAGAGAGAGTAGAAAAACACCTTGTGGAGCAACTGGAGACAAACACAAGATCATCAGGACCATCTTCCATCATTCAATGTACCATTTCATGCCACAACAAGTTGGTGCACATCATCAGCGTATGTCCTGAGAACAACTAGGCATCCAAAACTATATGTATCACAACTATCATTTGAAAACTAAGCTTGTGGACTTCCAAAACACCTGAAACTCATATGGATGCACTCATACAATGCTGTGAACATATCCTCAAAATTGCACAACCATATCTATCACTGCGAAGGAATGTGGAGCATTCCAAACAGTCTTCATCATCCCTTGATTCTACCAGAGCACAGACCGGAACTTTGTCTCTCATAACTTTCACTGCGGAGGGACAAATGATGTGAAACTTTGGATTTAGCACCTTTACATCATATTGAAGTTAACTTTTGAACCGCATGATCATATCTTCAAATATAGAGGAATGCAGAGCATTTTACCAGGTAGTTTTTCAGGCAATTCTCTATGGCAAAAACCTTCACCAACTTCCAGAGGCCAAAGCCTTCATATAACAACACATACATCCTTGGGAACAACAAGACGGATCATACAACATGTCACAGGTCATTAGCAACATCTTATCATCCTCATCATAGCTTCTAATTCTCATTTTAATGTATTATCATTCATCTTAGTGTTTCTAATTTCCATCTTAATACTTCATCATTCATCTTATTGCTTCTAATTCCCATCTTAATATTTCATCATTCATCTTAGTGCTTCTAATTCCCATCTTAATATTTCATCATAAAATCATCTTAGTGCTTCTAATTCTCATCTTAATATTTCATCATGAAATCATCTTTGCTGACCACAAGCATGCTCAAAACAACTTGACTTGACACTGATCAAGGCATGACATCCAACCATGAGCCTTAGCAACAACCATGAACATCAAGAACGTCAATGCATCTCACATCTCTGGTATATCATCATCACAACCTAAGTGCTGGCCTCACTCTAAGTGTTGACATCAATGACAACACATATTGCCAACACTAGGTTTAGTAGAACCTAAAAACTAAGGACTTGCCTTATCCTATGCATTGGCCTCTAGATGTCCATTTCTTGTCAATGAGTCTTGCCTCTCCAATTGCATTGACTTGTCCCCTTTTACATGAATGATGAACTTGTTTCCTCTATGGAAATGGAACTGCAACCTTGAGAGATAACACCTCCATGGCATTCTTTATTATTTAAGTTTGTGTAAGGGTTCTTAAATCTCTATTCATGCCTAAGCCTTTGGTCTCTACCTTTGATTTTTTATCACTTACTTCCTTGCGAACCTAAGGAAGCCATTAGATGTGATTTGATATTAATTCCATGTTCACATGATTAAAAGGTTTAAGTCCAAAGCTCTTGCAGTTCCCAATAGACCTAAAGTCATTTTAAGCTTGATGTACTTAGGATTTCACATCCACAAACTTAGATCTTTCAAGACTAGAGATCCTACTAGACCTAAGTTGACTTTGAAATCCCATGAAATCTAGAGTCCATGTCTAAAAGTAAAACATGTCACATCTGAAGTTGCCGGCAGGCCTAGAGCAACCATAAACTTGAATATATTGCAAATCTTCACATCAAAGAAATAGAAGTTTGAAGCCCTGTGTCCCCGGTAGACCCAATAGTTGTTTCAAATATAATTTTATTTTATTCATGTGTTTGAATTTAATGTTTCATCCCTAGAACCCCTAAGAAATCCTTGAACTCATAATTATCATATAATCTAGTCTATAGGGAGCCTTGTGTATGTAAAGTGAGATTCAATGAACCTGAGCCACCCTAGACCCAAAATCTAGTTATATTTAGTTTAATTTGAGTCCATGTCTATCAATTAAGTAAAGTTTGAAGTTCACAAGCAGGCTACTAAACTAGATTTAACTTGGAGTCTACATCCTCGATGAGGTCTCAAAAAGCCAAGTCCCTAGTGAACTTGACATTTTTATGAAATCTATTTTAGCAGGTCTGAAGTTTGGGATCCCTCAGACTGTGTCTCTGTGCCTCATTATCATAGGTCTATGGTAGAAAAGCTAGAATCCTTCAGACTCAAGAAGTTTTTAAATCAAGTTAAATTTGTTGATTTTCTAGCTTGAAAGGTGGAGTGGAGTTGCTTTAAAGTGGAGTTGCTTTAAAGCAACTCAAGTTGGATTTTCAGCAACAACAGTTTTTTTAATCTAAGAATAGAATTTTTTTTTCTTGAGTTTATGAGATTGAAATAAAATCAAGAGTGATTTTATGTGTGATTTAAAGTTGAATAAAGCAAGGAAAGTTTCTTTACTTGCACATTAAGTAAAGCAGTTGGGCTCTATATATAAGATTGTTGTAGCAAACTCATATTGTATCTTTGAAGAGAAAGTTTGTTGTTAAGCTGAATAGAAGATCTAACAGTTGCAGGTTTTTCCCCACACTAGGGTTTCCTGGGTATATCTATGTTATTGTCTATTTGTGATTGGCTTATTATTATTATTGCTTCTGCTGTTATTTGTTGTTAATTAACCCAGAGTATTGATTGTTATAAATCAGATAGAGGTTCTATTCTGTGAATTTATTGTGCAATTAATCAGTAGCTAGGTTATAAGAAATTACATGGTATCAGAGCTCTAAACTCTAAATACGAAGCCAAGATTTGTGATGCAGATTTCAAGAAAAAAAAATAGATTTTTCATCTCTAGTTTCTTCTGTGGCTATGGCAACCAGTGTTCGATATGAGGACAGGCTTGAGGGTGCATCTAACTTCTTACAGTGGAAGGTTCGGATTACATCTGTTCTCAAAGAGAATAGGTTGTGGATCTATACTAGTACAAAGGTGATACCACCATCAAATGATCCTGTTGCCCTAGATTTGCATGAAGTCAAGGAGGCCAAGGCTCAGAGGATTATCCTAGATGGGGTAAGAGATCATCTTATTCCTCATCTATTGGGGAAAGACACCACCAAGGAGTTGTGGGATACGTTCACAAAAATTTATCAGAGTGACTATCAGAGTCGTAAGATGATGCTGAAGGACAAATTACATAACACCAAGATGTCTAAAGGGGAGAGTGTGACCTCTTACTTGTCCAAGCTGACATAGGTCAAGGATGAGCTGGCTATTGTTGGAGAGATGATTGCTGAAGATGAGTTGGTGCGTATAGCCTTGAACGGTTTTTCAAAGCACTGGGAAGTGTTTGTCAAGTTTGTTGTCGGCAGAGATCGGCTACCCGATTGGGCGAGGCTTTGGGATGATTTCATTCAGGAGGAGATCCATGAAGGTGCTCATCGAGGAGATCAGACAAAGAAGAGACAAGACAAATAAAATCTTACTCTTGCAAGCAAGGGAAAGCAGAAGTCCAATAAAGAGCAATCGGAAGGTTCTTCCAAGAGTGGGAAGAAGAAAGATCTGAGAAAGATAAAAAAAATTTGCTACCATCAAATGGGTCACTATGCCAGTCAATGTCTAAATAAGAAAAATAAGGACAAGCAAAAGAAGCAAGTTGCTACCACAGTAGAGGTGGATGAGTTTGCATCACAATTTGAGAATGAGTTTTCTCTCATTGCCTGTCTCTCAAGTTCAATTGCCAACAAGGTATGGTATATTGATAGTGGGGCTTCTTGCCACATGACGGGAGTCAGAGAATGCTTCACCAAGTTGGAGGAGAAGACGCTGGATTTCTATATTGATCTTGGATACAATGCCAAGTACCATGCAACTGGTATTGACACCATCAAGTTTTAGAGGGAGTCTGGCAAACCCTTGTTGGTGGAGGATGTGTTGTATGTCCCTAGCATGATGAAGAATTTAATCTTGGTTTCTACTTTGGAAGACAAGGGTTACATCATGACCTTTGAAAGGGGCAAAGTCTATATTCATCCCAAGGATTCCAAGGTTGCAAAAGTGATTGGAGTCAGACACGGCAGCTTGTTTCAGTTACAGTTTGAGCCACCACATGCGTTGGTAAGCAGTTGTAGAGGGCTAGGAGAATTGTGGCATAGAAGGATGGCTCATCTTCACCATGGAGCACTTAATGTGCTCAAGGAAATTGTGATGGGGCTGCTTGAGATGAAGATAGAAAACCTTGAGGTGTGCAAGGGTTGTGCTCTTGGGAAATATGTCAAGACTAGTATACCTCGAATGCCTTCAAAGATTTCTGTACTCAGGAAGGTATCAAGAAAGAGTTGATAGTTATGTACAACCCTTAGTAGAATGGGGTTGCTGAAAGGAAAAACAGGCCTATAGTTGGAGTAGCCAAGGACATGCTTCATGATCAGGATCTACCTTGGTTCTTATGGGCAGAAGCTTGCAATACAACTGTGTATTTGCAGAATAGGAGCCCTCACAAAGTGTTGGGCAAATTGACTCTAGAAGAGGCGTTCAATGGTAAGAAATTAGATTTGGGGCACATTCGCATCTTTGGATGCCTTGTGTATTGTCACATTCCTGCGGAGAAGAGAACCAAATTGAAACCAACTGCAGAGAAGGGTATCCTTGTTGGGTATAGTGAAACTTCTAAGGCCTATCGAGTTTACATTCCTGCTCTTAGGAAAACAGTTGTTCGTAGAGATGTGAAGTTTGAGGAAGAGAGGGCTCTTCAGAAGTGTAGTAACTTGATGAATGAGAAGAAGCAATCTCCCATGGTTGAGGTTGAACAAATCCCTCAAACTTCAGTCCTACAAGCTGGAGAGCAGAGCAAGCAGGCCAAGCAAGTTGATCAGAAGGAGGAACAAATAATTCCTCAACCTCAGATTCCTATTACTGAGAAGAAGAGAAACAAGGTGGCTGAGCAAACACTGAGAGAGGCCCAGGAATATGTTGGTGACCCACAGGATTCAATCAGACAGAGAAAAGCTCCCAAACGTTATTCTGATTATGCGGCACTTATGAGTGAATTAATTATAGAGGAGCTTTCCAGCTTTTAGGAGGCATCCATGCACCAAGTATGGAGGGATGCCATGGTGGAAGAGTATTCTTCCATCATGAAGAATAGCGTGTGGGAGGTTGTACCATGACTAGAAGGTAAGTCTGTGGTGGGCTTAAGATGGTTGTATAAGATTAAGCATGTTGTAGATGGTAGTGTAGAAAAGTTCAAAGCCTGGTTTGTGGCTAAGGGGTTTTCTCAGAAGGAAGGAGTTGACTATGACAAGACTTTTGCTCTAGTAGCCAGGTACTCATCCATAAGAGCTATCATTTCTATAGCAGCACAGATGGGTTAGAGGACTCACCAGATGGATGTAAAGATGGCCTTCCTCAACGGAGAGATTGAGGAAGAAATTTACATAGAACAGCCAGAAGGATTTGAAGCACATGGGAGGGATTCTCATGTATGCAGGTTGAGGAGAGCATTGTATGGGCTCAAGAAGGCTCCCAGAGCGTGGTATTCGTGCATTGACAGTTACTTGCAGAGCGCAAGCTTCATCAAGAGTGAGGCAGATCCGAACCTGTACTATGTTCAAGTGAAGGATGAACTTCTCATATTGGTGTTGTATGTTGATGACCTATTTCTCACAGGGTCAGAGGAGCTCATAGCCCACTGCAAGTAGGATCTTGTAGGAGAGTTTGAGATGAAGGAATTGGGATTGATGCACTACTTTCTAGGATTGGAGGTATGGCAGAAAGAAGGAGAGATCTTCCTTGGACAAGGGAAGTACATAATTGATATACTGAAGCGATTCAAGATGGAGGACTGTAAGCCCATGTCCACGCCACTTGTGACCAATTGGAAGAAGATTGATGCTTCCAAATCAGAGGCAATGGACCCAACTTTATACAGACAGTTGATAGGCTCTCTTATGTATTTGGTCAACACCAGGCCAGACATTTGTTTTGCAGTGAACTCACTTAGTTAGTTTATGGTGGAACCTAAATGTGTGCACTGGATAGCTACGAAACATGTTTTGAGGTATCTCCGAGGCATAGTTGATTATGGGCTGAAGTATGTTCAGTAGGATGGAGTGAAGATTGAGGGGTTCACCGATGTAGATTGCACAGGCAATACAGCTGACTGGAAGAGCTCACTTCAGGGTGCAGTTTCAGTTTGGGATCAGGAGCAGTCTCTTGGTATAGTAGGAAACAAAAGTCAGTTGCACTGAGTTCTGCGGAGGCTGAGTATATGGCAGCCAGTATGGCTACATGTGAGGCTATCTAGCTTCAAAAACTTCTAGTTGGGCTCTTTGATCAGGAGCTAGATCCTACAATCATTTACTGCAATAATCAGAGTTGTATCAAACTCTCTGAGAATCTAGTGTTTCATGACAAGTCAAAGCACATTGAGATCAAGTACCACTTCATCAGAGATTGTGTGGAGAAGGGGATAGTGAAGCTCTAATACATTCCTACGGATGAGCAGATAGCAGACATCCTGACCAAGGCCTTGATGAAGAATAAGTTTGTATTCTTCAGGGATAAGTTGGGTGTTGTGCAGAACACCTTCCTCGCTAAGAGGGAGTGTTGATTTTCTAGCTTGAAAGGTGGAGTGGAGTTGCTTTAAAGTAACTTGAGTTGGATTTTCAACAACAACAGTTTTTTTTATCTAAGAATAGAATCTTTTTTTTCTTGAGTTTGTGAGATTGAGATAAAATCAAGAGTGATTTTATGTGTGATTTAAAGCTGAATAAAGCAAGGAAAGTTTCTTTACTTACACATTAAGTAAAGCAGCTGGGCTCTATATATAAGATTGCTATAGCAAACTCATATTGTATCTTTGAAGAGAAAGTTTGTTGTTAGGCTGAATAAAAGATCCAACAGTTGCAAGTTTTTCCCCACACTGGGGTTTCTTGGCTATATCTGTGTTATTGTCTATTTGTGATTGGCTTATTGTTATTATTGCTTCTACTGTTATTTGTTGTTAATTATCCCAGAGTATTGATTGTTATAAATTAGATAGAGGTTCTATTATGTGAATTTATTGTGCAATTAATCTATAGCTAGGTTATAAGAAATTAACATATAATCTAGTCTATAGGGAGCCTTGTGTATGTAAAGTGAGATTCAATGAGCTTGAGCCACCCTAGACCCAAAATCTAGTTATATTTAGTTTAATTTGAGTCCATGTTTGTCAATTAAGTAAAGTTTGAAGTTCGCAAGCAAGCTACTAAACTAGGTTTAACTTGGAGTCTGTATCCTCGATAAGGTCTCGAAAAGCCAAGTCCCCAGTGAACTTGAGATTTTTATGAAATCTATTTTAGCAGGTCTGAAGTTTGGGATCCCTCAGACTGTGTCTCTGTGCCTCATTATCATAGGTCTATGGTAGAAAAGCTAGAATCCTTCAGACTCAAGAAGTTTTTAAATCAAGTTAAATTGGGATGCTTGTACCCAGTTCAGTGATACAATACTTAAATATTATCCACTTCAATGGTCAAACAGTCAATAGCAATTTTACACCTCATTCATAATAAGTGGAAAATATTTGTCCTATTTTTATTGGCCAAAATTAATCTTCAACTGTTGAAGTGGATGATATTTAAGAATAACCGTTGAGTGAAGTGTGTTAGGTGTAACGTTCCCTGTGGACCTGAGATAATCCTTAAATCTAGTTAAATCTAGATAATCTGAGGCATAGCATTTGACAAGGTTTAATTTTGACATCCAATAACCTTTGATGCCCCACAGCCAGTGGGATTATATAATGATGTCTACCATGGTCTTGGATCTGAATCTCTGTGCTTCATAAGCATCAACTGTTTTGATCTCCTGTGATTGTGACTGTTGACATGGATAAGCCTGAATGTCCCTCTTGAAGCTAATAACATGGTCTGTGTACCCCTAATGAGCCCAACTTACAGTCATCCTTCTTGACAGAAAGGATATTTAAAATAGATTTTTGGGTCTATGCACTAATAGATAAAATTTGAATTGCTTTAGCAATAAATATAAGAAATTTGATTGTGTTTCGTTGCATGTAGGACTATCATCGACTGATGCTGATTTGGCACACTTCCAGGGACCATATTATTGACTGTAGTTCTGGTTGTTGACAGTAAATGAAATCTCTCCAAGCCCACTCGTAAGTGTAGAATTCAATAGACCACGATTTGATGAAGTCACAGGCTATCTTCCAACGGGGACCAAATTGAATCCATTGGTACTATTTTAATACTATGATGTCTATTCAACTTTTATTTGAGTTAATTGTAAAATCAAACCAATAGCCCCTATATCAACAGAGAATTACTGTGTATTTGAAGAAGATTTTCCCTTGTTCAGAAGGCACATGATTTTAGAGATATCTGTGGGTAGAAAAAGGGTCAAAATTTATTTTGAAGCAAAATATAGTATAATGTGAATGTATTATGGTTTAGGGATTCGGAAATCTCTAGTCATAATGGGAACAATGGGAACATGTTATAACGTGTTCACCTTATATTTATTTTTGAAACATATGAAGTATTTTTTTTTTAATTTATAACACATGCACATTATAATGTGTACATGTTTCATTTAAAGTTGCCTTGGAATCCTATTCTAAAGATTGGATTTGGCTTGAAGATCCGAACCAAAGGATTGGGCCTACATGTAAGGTGCTCAAAAACTTTTTTTCATAAAACATGAAAAAACAAGTAAATGTCAAGCATGTTCTCCATTAGGTTTACATGTTTTAAGATATCATTCTTTAAAAATGTCACAATAACATTCAAGCTCTCTCTTGCTTTTCTAACCATATATTTTTTTCTACATTTTGAATACATTAAAGTTTCGATCTTCAATTTCTTTTGCTAATGTCTTCATTTTTCTTCCAAAGCCTATGCATAATTTTTTTGGTTTCATTTTTTTATCCACTCATCAGATTACATTTTTACAATTTAAACTTCATTCTATGCACAGTCCAAAAAAAAATTGTTTTTTTGATTAGTTTTCTCAAAATTAAGGGGGGATTATGTTCAATTTTTTATTTTTCTTTCAACTTTGAAAATTAGTAAAAAGTTATATGTTCATTAAAAATTTAATAGAAAAATATGGCATGAACTACATGACATTAGCTAACATTTCAAAAGCATTTGTGAGATAATTTTTAAAAATTAAATATTTTAAGAGTATTCCTAACACTTTTACATTTTTTTTTGATAAAAATAGGACCACTTTGTGTGCTCCCCTTATTTTACCCTCTTAATCTCCACCATTTTTTTAAAATTAATAGTTTAGAACTAAATTCCCAGAACTATAATCTTGTTCTTGTCACATCTTGAAATTTTAAGTGTGTATCTTGAATTTCTTATCCAAAGTCAATTTTTATTGATTTTTAAGAAGAAGAAAAAGTGACCACTTTTAACCCCTTTTGGTTCCCATTTCCATACACATACCCATTAGATTCACTAGAAAATCAAATCTAAATTTAAATGTGTCTTCTATAGGTATTGATTGTAATTCTTTGAGTTTAGTCCAGCAAAGATACTTGCTACACTTGTAAAACTAGACATTTATAAAGGGTTCTAGAGTGAAATGTAAAAAAGTAAAAAGAATAGATAGAGGTTAGACATTAGATATTAAAAGTAGTTTGGTTGGAGAAGGCTAGCTAGGGAAACCTACCCGATATCATTTGGAAGCATATGTGCACACTTGTGACTATTCTTCCCAACTCTATTTTCTATATATATATATTATTATGCAATTAGATCGTTATTAATGAATTGCTTTTGCATGTTCCCCATTCATTGTGCTTTGAATGCTTGTGTTTCATTTGTGTGCACAATTGTGACCTTGTGAACAATTAGACTTATTACTACATTTGCAACATGCACTAATTTTCCAAAGTAATCATGGGACCCCTTGTTTATCAGTATTTGGTTTTTTCGTTCCTCGAATTTGATTTTGTGAATTATATGCTCATGGTTTTCATGACCATGCTTAAAGATAATTTAGTTTTGAATTCACCATGAACACCCTATGAATTCTCTGCCTTTCTAATGTTTTTTAGACAATAATTTCGTCATAATTTTATCCCTTTTAATCTAGATCAGTTTTGATCTTGGAGGTTTCTTTGGTCATGTCTTGGAGTTAGGCGCATAGCATTGTATTTCTGATATCTAGTTAGACTTGGGGCTTATTTCTGAGGTATAAATATTTCCTTCACGCCTTTTCCTGGACCTGAACTTCTTTATGAACTTTATCTTAGTGAGGAGGTCAAATCAGCAATGTTAAGGCAAACATGTTTATAAACAAGGCTCAAGCACATATTGAACCACAACATACTTAACTTCTTGCATCTGGCTTGTTCACTAGTGAAGTTTTCCTAGATACACAGAGCTTAGTGCATTCTGCTTGACTGCGGAAGTTTAAACTCGTTTTCAAGTCCTGAGCCTTGCAAAATCTTTCTATATTTTTCTATCAGCACTATCCACACTTCCTCTCCATACATTGACCATGTGTCTATCCTGGAGAGTCATGTTTTAGGTTTAACGAACTTCAAAGTCCTGGGAATCATGATTAAGCTGCTGGCTCGTGTCTGAACTTGACCACAATAAGAACTTCTAGACTGGAGCTCTTTTATTAAACATGCTTGAGTGATAGTTTCAAGTTCACAAATGTCAGTCCACACTCGCTTGTATTATGAAATAGAATACACTCGCTTGCTTGTGTCTAGTATTGTCAAAATTTCAACTATAACTCATGTACAACTCGACACTTGCAACTATAGTTTTACACTTTGAAGTTCTAGGGCTTCACAATATTTTAAAACAAATATTGAATTTCTAAATGTATGAATCATTAATTTGAAAGAAGAAATCAGTTTATAAAGAAAATTTGAATTGCCCTAGGAATAATAATCAACTTTTCTTGTGTGCAGTTAGCTTGAAGTGACTAGATTAATTAAGAAAAGTGCCAAACATTTGAAAGGATTCAGGAGGTAGTTGGAGAACTAAATATAGAGCATGACTGAAATTATCTAGAGTGTACATACCTGGAAAGAAATCTACCTGCAATAGCTAATCAACATCAGATCTGGCGAATGTAACAAGGATATACAAAACATGAATCCAAGGGTCATCCTAGCAGATCAAATGCAACTAAATCTCTTTGATATTAGAGTCATGGGCTCGAGGATTTCCGAGCTTTCATGTGTGTTAAATCTCTTGCACGTGGGAGAGGTTGCTCCTTGTCCAAAATCTAGAAATATCCAAGACTAAAATATTCAAGATTTTTCCAAAATTGTCCTATGTCATTAATGCCTTCTTCCTACTCATTGTAATTCAAATTTCCCACCTCTTGAACTAAGAAAGATGTCTATAAAATGAAAACTATATGCCAGTTTGAGGCTGTTGGAAAATCAACTGACTTTGGTATTTGTTTAGCCTTTGTCTTTATGTCTTCTATATCTTGTTAAGTTTTTTTCCTAGTCTAGGTTGTTTTATAAGTTAGTCTCATAATTCAGATGCTATGATATGAACTGATGCAAAATGAGTTTAATAGGAACATCATTTGATTCAATTGTCTCTGGTGTCTAGACTCTCATCCTCCACATGTAACATAGTGAATGCTTCTAGGAACTTCATGGATCAACTTTTCCTTTGGTGATAGTATTATCTTATGTTTTGATTGTGCAACAATAGATCAAACTAAGATTGTTTGACTATTAGTCCATCTCCAACATTGAATCAAGTATGTTTCTTGAACAAAACATGCTCATTTCTTCCACCCCTTTAATCTTTTGCATTTTATTTTCAATTAGATACAATAGGTTTTATTCAATTTTAGTTTTGTTTTAATTTTCTCATTGCTAATAAAAATTTATTCATAAGCATTCAATGACATCATTGATCTTGTTACAAGTTTTTATTAAGCCTGTTTATTTTTGAATTAAGCACACTAGTTTAGCTTGGAAAGATTAGCATGACTTTACTTGTGTTTGCTTGATGGTATTCCCATGGATTTGAGTTTTACCTTTAACCTAGCCATGTGCTACTCTCTACTTGGATTCCTACTAGGCCCCTTGTTAAAGTAGTACACATTTGTCACTTTTGCCTTGGAACACCAAGACCTAGTGAGACAAAACCTTAAGGAGACTCCTTTTTGGTATCTCCTTTCAAGAGAGGACTTAGTCTTCCATCTCCTAAAGTAGGCATCAAATAGATTGGCACTAGGAGGGTGAGCAAGCTAGAATCTAGTATGATCTACATAGAGTCAAGTTCTTCTGAGAGTCGACCTGAGCCTTCAAACTTTGAATCATTTGTTGGTAATTCTCTCAAAGGTGAGACAACTCCTTTTGATCTACGTAATTTATTTGTTGACCTTCAAATTAATTATGAAGATCAATTTTCCAATCCACTTGCGGGTCCTTGATTCACTAATCCAGCTTCTACAAATCTAAATTTACTTGTTAATCAAGTCATGACACCTAAAAATTTAATGGATACAAACCTACCTCTATGGCTTGATGAACAATCCTTTGAGTGTCCTCGGATAGGATCATGATTTACCTAAAAATCCAAACAAGTATATACTAAGGTTTTAGTTTAATGGGACATGAATTGTTGAGGATTACATATATGCACATAAAGATGCCTTGATTCTAGCTTAAATACATGAAGAGGGTGTGGCATGCCATATATTGCCACATACACTAGATGAGTCAACCTATAATTGGTAGCTTTCTTGACTTGTTGAGTCTATTACATCATGGCATGATTTGGAAAGTGTACTTCTTAATCACTTTTAGCTTTACATAGATTGATCCCACTGTGGTGTATCATCAATTTGACACACATTGCCTCTAAGTCTCTTCAACATGTGAGATTTCATAGGCTATATACAAGACTCACAACTCCCTGTAAACCAATAGAGGTAGTAGCTATCCAAATATATCTTGTAGCCCTTGATCCCATGACATCCATGTTTGTGAGAGGT
Organism: Cunninghamia lanceolata; assembly: GCA_027924645.1. Taxonomy (NCBI): domain Eukaryota; kingdom Viridiplantae; phylum Streptophyta; class Pinopsida; order Cupressales; family Cupressaceae; genus Cunninghamia; species Cunninghamia lanceolata. The sequence goes on along the minus strand of BSBN01000378.1, from coordinate 2,584,717 downwards.
TGTTCCCCTACTCTTATTACTTTTTCTCAAGTATATACTAAAGCCATGAATTAATGCCATAGGGATAGGATGTTGAGCATCTTCTTTCTCTTAAACAACCAACTATGTATAACCAGATACCCATGTTAAATTAGGCTCTCATGTAGCATACACTTCTTCTCAATATAGGCTCTCATGTTTAGGATAAAGGGAATTCAAGTCCGCCCATTGGGCTTTTGACCCATTTTGCTGAAGACAATAACTATGCTATCTCTTCCTTCCTTCTATCCAGGGCAGTCTTTTTACCCACAATTTTTAAAATTTCTACCCACCTTCTCAATATAGTCTCTTATGTAGCATACACTTCTTCTCAATATAGGCTCTCATGTTTAAGCTAAATTGTTTGTATCATTCCACTTTCAAGGGAATGATACATGAGACTAAGCTTTAAAATCACATATTTTTATCTTATATTGAGAAATCTCTAGATAATCAAGTGAGCACAAGCCTTTTATTGTTGTATATGGATAATTAAAGTGAGATATAAGAAGATAGTTGTAAGTATTGTAGATTATGTGAGAGGTCTTGAGTGAGATCATGGAAAGCGTTAGAGTGAAGCTTTATATTGAAATTTTCCAAAGCAAGTGTGTTTGTGAAAAGGTTGTTAAGATAAGCCCATAACGGGGTGGTACAACACTCATAAGGGTGGTCAAGTCCACTTAATTGATAAGATTTCCCCTAAATGTTATACTATTTGGCATTCACCAAATTGGCTCAAATAACTAAATGATTTAAGGTGTAGATTCATTCTAGAGAGCTTGGAGTGCATGTGCTTTATCCCACACAACTCTTATTTAAGTCTCTTCATAGAATTCAATATTTATTCTCAATCAAGTTCCCACAAACATGTGTGTTCCTATCAACCACCTATTGTAATGATATGCATCAATCTAAAAAGATCATTGAATGAGGACTTGATAAATGTCTTTTGATCTTCAAAGTTAACATCTCTAAGGATTGTTTCCCAAATAAGACATGTAGAGCAATTCTTATCTTAGCTTTGGGATGTAATACAACAATTAGAACATACTAAAGCCTAGAACAATTAAAAGAATCTCCAAGCTATCTAGTTTGACCAATTATAGGTTTTAAGGCCACGCTTCTCATCCCACTAATAATTCTGATCCCAACAAGATAGGACAAATAAAGAGTTCAACAAGAAAGTTCACTCACATAGTTATGGTACTTAAAATGTAGTTTGCTATTTAAAACAATCAAAATCATTATATATAAACTGACCTTCCATGATACCCTAGATCAATTTGTTGCCTAAAATATCCTCAAACCCTATTAAAATATAGATAATAGCCTTTAGCCTAAACATTTAAAGCAATCTCCTATATATTAGCCTAATGATATTCTACCTCTCTATACCTAGCATGTAGAAATACCTAATTTTGACAACTTCAACACTTGTGTGAGGCATGCCCTTGTGTGATAGGTTTATTTGCACTGTTAGACTTGATTGTGTCTTGATACACCTAGATTGTGGATATTGTATATGAATTTATGATACCTTTTAGACTATATTAATTATTGAGGCTGGAATAGAATAGTTAATTTAATTACATGTGATGTTGTGGATTTAATTAGAAGGTAATTGTGCTATTATTTCATTATATATTGGAAATACATGCCTTGATTTGGATAGATCATATGTCACTCAATTGTGGTTGGGTATGATCCATCTCCTTATTGAATTGTATTACAATTGATTATTTCATATTTTGATTTCTACATGATGAATGAATGCCTTAACTTTTGATCATTTCGATTATGATTGAAAATGAATTCTAGTGATCTAAGTGAATTTGAAATGTTATATCTATTATTATATTATCAGGCTCATGATGTTGAGGAGAATTGAGTTAGGAATTGAATTGGATTATGAACATATATCTTGATGTGTGAAATTGATTATCTTTCATAATGTGAACATTTGTATGTTGTGTGACTCTATGTGTGATTTTAATTTAAGTTGCTTTGGCTATTTATATGTTGGATATATTAATGTGTGTGTTGAAGTGTGCAGATATTTCCATGTCCAATAGAAATTTAGAGGTCTCTCAAGTAACCCCTATGAATTAGCCTCGTGACACCTAACCTAGTCCCTAAGGTGGACTAAGGTATTTGTTTGATTTTAGAATGTTGAAAGGTGCCTTGTCTTTTGTAATTTTCATTATTTGAGTGTCCTAACTGTTCAATTTTGAATTTATGTTTAAAGGGCTTTTAAAAAGGTGATATTTGGTCCCTTTCTTGATTATTTTACTATTTTAGGGCCCTAGGCCAAATACCTATAGTATAGGTAGCTTTTGGACCACAAATCTTTGAACTTGACCAAGATTTGACACTTTCAAAATGCCTTGGGAAGGGAGTGATGAGATTTGGGTTTGGGGAAGAGGGATGGGTGATTTGTCACCATCCCATTCCCATTCTCCAAGGTTCATGTATTGTCTTGGGTTGATCCCAAAATGTCCACACATATGTGAGCACACAATGTAAGACTTTCATGGGAAGAGAGCGCAAGTACTTCCCACTCCCCAGTGCCTCACACATGTGAGAACATTTGTGGGGAGATGTGCTCTTGAGAGTGAATGGAAAGGCAACAAGTGTCACCTCCCCATTCAAGAGATTTAGAATTTGTATCCCTATTTATCTCCCTCTTTAGGGAGAGAACAGAGCTTTTTGTCATTTTGGATTTGGAGGTTTTATGTTTGGAGAGAAGTTGTTACAAGAGCTTGGAGAATATCTTGGAGTTCAAATCTTGGAAGGGCTCAGACAACTCTTCATCAAATCCTTTGAAAGCTTGAGAGGTAGGCTCTCAATATTTCTAAAGCTTTACATGTGTTGTAAAAGACTCTTCTTGATTTAGAATGCTTGTGAATGCAGGTTTGGGATCTATCTTTTGTTATTATTTTATGTGTTGTGGGTAAGGATTGTGGTAGGTGTGATCTCTACATGTGTGAGATCATGCCTTGTTTGGGATTGAGAGAGAAGTGAACCTCCTCGGGAGAATACTACTTTTTGAGAGGAGTTTGTAGGCAAGAGTGCCTTCATCTTTGGTGGTTTTTAATATCATGATGTGTAGGCAAACGTGCCTTGGATCCTTGGAATTTATGAGTATGGTGAAGTGATAGAAAGAGGCTCTGGTGGTTTGATATTATATTTTAGAAGAAGTTTTAGTGCAAGTTGTATATGTATTACTTCCCTCTTGTAGGAGTGATGTCCACTCTACTCCCCCTCTTGAATCCATGTAATGGGTTTATTGTTTTATGAGTCTCCTTAGGTTGGGAGTGCTTGGCATTTCTTATGTGTGTTTGAAATGGTTCACTTGTTGTGAGTGTAATCTCAGGGTTACCTTGAAGGTCTTCTAGCTTAGGGGTGGCTTGTAAGCAAGCCTATGGTTGGGTGGTGAGCCCTCCAATGGCCTAGTTGGAGTTGTCTCTTTGTATTTTGCAGGTTTTGTGTAAATGACAAATGGAAGGAGAAGAGCCTCCCTTTGAGAAAGTTCATTATTTAAAGAGAACTATTGTTAGTAAGACTATGTAAAAGTCTAGAGCTTGTAGCTCTTTGTATGTAGGAAGGGATGAGAAAAATGTTGTAAGCAAACTCCTTGATTAAAGATAATATTTGTACGTGTATTTGGTTAAATGTTGAATATTATTGTGGAAAAGAAAGAATAAAATTTTCCTATTATTATTGTTACTCAACTTGTTTCACTATTGAAAAGAAAAGAATGTGTTATTTCATAATCACTTGAAAATAAATTTATATTGTTTTCTCTCTCTTTCCCTCTATCTTAAATTTATATATAAGCAAAGAAAGAAAAATAATACCCTTTAATGCTTTAAAAAAAATATGGTTTAAATTATTTAAAGTATGTTTGAAGGTTCTAATTTATTAGAAAATAAAATTAGCATGCTATTTCATCTAGTTATAATATTCCCTAGTGTGTGTGTGTGTGTGTATGTCACTAAAAATAGTTCTATTTTTTTATTATCTTTGTTTTAGGATTAATTAATCCCACTTAGGGATTATTAATCCTTTTGGACTTGTTCTATAGTCTATACTTAATTTATGGTTGGAATTTTAATTGTTTTAACCTCTTGAGAATTAATTTAAATTTAATTAGACTTTTTATTTGTCAAATGAGATTATATTTATTTTGGTTAAAGTTAGAAAGTATTGAATTATTAATTTCTCATAATCAAAATAAATCATACATGTTTTTGTTGGAAAGATTTAAATTTTTCATAATTATTTAAATATCGTTTCAAATGTTAATTAAATTCAATTGTAAATTATTTAAATCTCAAGTTATTTTCCTTGATCTTTTGGAGGTTATTAGTTAAATTTTAGTGTCAATTTATGGATCAACTTTAGAGTAATTAAAAGATTAGATGAATTTATTATGTTTCACATTTTAATTAGTTAGGGTTTGAACTTTAGTTTAGGTGTTAGGTCTCGCCCTTAGGGCGAGATCATTTATGCAACATCTAGGAACCTTAGAGGATTGTCACCTCGGAAGGGGTCTCCCTCGTGGTGTCGCAAGTCATGTCACCAAACCCTAATTAGGTCAACGTCCATGTCGAAGGGGTATGAAAGGAGTTTCATATCATTCTCTTCTCACTTCCACTTCCCCGCCTTAGTGTGAAATGTCAAATGTACATTGCATGTGCACGTTAAATGAACATGCGTGTAGCATGTGAATGTAGACTAGAGTTGGTTTTTATAGATTTTTTGTTGGTTCAATTTTCATGTCCACGTGTAAATGTGGGCATGACATTTGGTATCAAAGCCTGAATTTCAATGGTGGGAACTCTGAGTTTATAGAAGTGTTTGTGTTGGGCCACTTGTTGGTGGTACACACCTGAGACATGTGTCTAGCCCTATTTATGTTATCAATGAGGTCGTAAGACACCTTGCATGGAAAAAGGCTAGTTTTCCTTGAAATTGTTTTCCACTAACCTACAAGTATAACTTGGTGTTGTATGCACTTGAGGAGTACAATCACGATGAGTAAGTGATCGAGGGGCCTTGAAAGTCCTAGTCACCTAAGCTTAACAACCTTTCTTATTTTATCATAGGAAAAATATGTATTAAATAAGAGTTGTTTAGTTTTATATTTTAGTGAAACAATATTTCTTTTCCTAGCAAATGGTGCTTATTTGACCTTGAGGAAGGGTTCGTTAACAACCTTATGCATCGTATCCTTAGAAAAGGAGTTTATTTTGGCAACAATTATCTAATAGCAACCTTGAAGGCTTGCTTTTGCGAATGTTTCAGTTTGTGCATTGCAAGTTGTGAGCACCTCCACATCTTATAAGACTCACCTAAATGTGGGTGTTGGGTTGTGTATGTCCTACCTTATAGGATGAAGAATTACATTAAAGTGGTACACTAACCTTGAACAATGACTTGTGTACTCTAGTACGGTTATCCCCCACCATGTTATTGATTAGATAACCTATGTATTATGGGGGTAAGTTTCTATCTAATTTAGTAGACTCCTTGTTGAGATGCTCAGATGTTGAAGAACTACAGGTCACCCATGACTTATGTTATAGGGTTGCATTACTCTAATGGATTATTGCCACCTTCATGTATGAAGGGAATGATGATCTATAATATGTTATGATAACTATGTCTTAAGGATGGTTTAGTGGATGATATATGTGTGTAGCGTGTAAGGGCTTTTATGGCTATTATCTTGTATATCCATCTAGGTGAAGTGGAATGATAATAATGGATTCACAATCCTTTTCCATTTTATGAACCTTGTGACACTCTTTGTGCCACTTCAAGATAGTCCCTTAGTAATGTAGTGCCCCTCCATTCTCACCATGGATGTGCAGGTAGTTGGCTTTGGAACTTGGAGCTGAAGGTAAACTAATAGGGATATTTAAAGATAGTTAAAATGGACTTACAGGAGGAAGCCTAATCCTAGGGGGAGAGTGTAACACCCCGTCCCTTGTGGCCTTATTGATCCTACTAGTCATCGATGGTTTATGTCATATATTTTATGATCTTTTATGTTGAATAATATACATTAGTGATTATTGTCCCTATACATCAAGCTTCTTATACTTTGATTGTTAACTAATTAACTAGTGGTTGTTGTGATTTCCTGTGATAGCCAGATGAGTTACATTCCTTATCTACGTAAGTATGCAATGATGGAGATGTTTTGTTGTAGGTAATACTATTATGTATATTAAATGTATTGCATCATGTTAGGTGATTTTATATTATGAGTGTGAGTAAGTGTGGTTATAAAGGTAATAATTGATATTAAATATTTGCTTGTAGTAGTATTTGTTACAGGTTAATTAGATTATTGATAAGTGGTAATATTTTGATATTAAATAGTATGATCAATCATTGGGTGACTCTAACAGATATTATGCAAGTAGGGAGAGTTAAATTATACTTGTGTATATTTAATCCTATATTCGATTATTATTCTTGGAAGGTTATTTTTCATATGCCATTTGTTTCAATTACTATTAATTATGAGAAGTACTGACACTTTTGGTTGAGTATACAGGTAAAAAAATGGCCAATGTTGATGAAGGGTTTACATAGCTACTTCCCTTATGTTATTCTTGTGAATGTGTTTTAACCTTGTTTGTAAGGGTTGTGAATGTGTTTTAACCTTGTTTGTAAGGGTTGTGAATGTGTGGGAGGTTGTTTTATTCGACCCTCGAGTCACCTTTTTAAACGTGATTACTTATTGTATTTTTTATGAAGTCTTTACGTGGTTTTAATTGTATAAAAAGTTTCCTAGGTGGTAGGTCTATGGGTTAGGGGTCCTTTTATTCCATAAAACCCCTTAAATAAAGTCTAAAACCCACTCTAATTACCCACTTATGAAAAGTGGCGAAAATTGGAGTTGGTTGGGTGGTTGGGAAGTTATGGAGAGTTGGTTGTCTTTTTCGTTCTATATATATTCCTTCTATTGGAAAGGAGGAGGGCTTTTTCTCTTTTGGCCTTGGCTTCTCTCTCTTTCTCTTGGTTGTTCTTGTTTTTCCTCATTTGGGAGGAGATTTCTTGATGAAAAGGAAAGGAAAGGATGGGTGAGGAAGAATGGAGGAAAGGGTTTGGAGAAAGTGAGGGTTTCTACCATATTTGGGTTGGAAAATCTTTTGGTAAGATCTAACCTTTTTGGGCTTGAGTTTTGTTGATATAAAAATGAATGATTGGAGTTTTCGTTGGTCTATGTATATCTTTGTTGATCCTTGTTTAAATGGGTATTTGTGATTGAAAACTATGTGAAGAGTTAATGTTGGTTTCCTTGTGAAGATGTTGTGTGTGTTGGGGTTTGTGTGGGTAGGAGTTCCATCTTGTTAAGTTGAACATGAATAGCCAATTTGTGTGTTAAATTTAAGCTTGAGTTATGTGAATGAATAGTTGATTTGTGTCAAGTTTGGAAATGTAAGGCATGTAAGTTGGGAAGAGCCTTGTGACCCTTAGAGCTCGGGGATGGATTAAGCATCAATCCTATGGTTGGGAGGAGAGCTTTGTGGCCATATTGTTGTTTTTCGTTGTCCTCTTCATTCAGGTTATATATGGAAGATGGAAATTAATGAGAAGTTTGAATGAAATTTTCTCATTTTTGTATGTTAAAAAAAAAAACCTGTATTTTTTGGGTGCAGTGACTGTATTTCATGTTGTATGGACTGTAAATTGCATTTAATGACCTAAAATCTATTGGAGTTGATATAATATTGAATAACCTTCCAAATTCAATTGGTTTGGTAGATTTTCATCCACGTTTGAATAAGTTACAAGCATTTTTGTAAAAACTATTTTTTCCAGAAAACTTACTGTCATTCACGTGATTGTACTAAATGTACGGACTGTACGACCCTAAAACTAACTGGGAAAGATGTAGGGAGATCATACCTTTCTAATGCAACTAGTTTGAGGAATTTTTGTTAAGTTTTGTGCATTTTATAGCATTTTTCATGAAAACTGTCATAAACCCTACCTAGGGTTTTTAGAAAGACAAAAGAATGTGTTTTCTAGAGTTTCCACTTTGACCAATTCATGAAACTTGGATAATGATCCATGTGGTATGAATTGTTGATTGAGATCATCTGTGATGTTTTTGATGTGTTAGAATAGGAGTAAAGAACCCTTGAAGTCAAGAACTCAGTTTTGTCATGCCTAAAGACCTAATTAGGTCGTCAAGAGGAGGGACAGTCAATTTTTTATCCCTTCCGTACAAAGTAACCCTACCTAATTTCTGGATATGTGTAATAATGGCCAAATGGGTATCCTAAATGGGTCTTCTTTCGCAAACATCGGGTCTTCTCCAAACGTTATGCCCAAAAATACCTTTTTGAAAGGCTACAAGGATTAAGGTCAGTTTGTGAAGAAAAGCCCATTGATTGATGAGTAAAGATTCTTGTGAGTAGTTGATTGGTTATGTTTGATCATTTTATTCCTTGCTCTGCATCACTTTGGTCTTTGGTTAAGACTCATGAAGATAGAAATAACAATCGCTTCTTTATTTTGAATTGTGTTACCACATGTAAAGTAGAGGTCCTATTCCTTGATATCAACACTGACAATTTATTTCAGGAGATTAATAATGACATTAATCTTACATTTTCTATATTATGTTCTTTTCTAAAGTGCTTTGGGATCATGTCATTTACAAATTAAATTGATGTAGTTCAACTATAATACTTTGATCTACTTGTATGTAGTAATAGGTATAGTTTTGCAATTAGTGAATAAAGTATGAAATTTTATTAGTACATTTTGCTATTACTTTTCTTCCTCTACTTGTCTAGCCACTTATTAATGAGGCATTTAATTGTTGTATAATGTGACTTTATAAAGATAGCCGACTTAGTTAAAATGAAATTAGTGAAATTCTATAAAACTTGAATAACGATGTTAGTAGGTGATCTAAGTTCCTTTTGCTCGAATATTAATTATGAAATTTAGCATTAATATGTTCGCCTTTGCACGTAAGAATCAATTGTCACGAGTATTAATACTTTTGTTATTCTTTCAGGAAGTGTCCAAAATAAAGAGTAACAAATACCTTTCTACTAGCGATATTATTGTGGTGATTCCCAATCACAATAATATCATTGTTGGTGAAGTGTATAAATAATGTGAAAAATCATAATGTTAGCATTCTAAGAAATGTCAATATTGAGTTGTTAGTATCAAATAGATTTGTAGTTAAGTGATTTTGATTTCAAGAATTACCCTTGGCAAGATTGGTAAAATACTCTTGTGATTTCATGATTAATGATGCTAATCTTGTTGGAGGTAAACTTAGAACCGGTAATATTAGAAACTATATATATATATATATATATATATATATATATATATATATATATCTAACATATTAAAGGTGAAATTGGTAACACTATCTTTAGTAAGACTAATAAGGATAATGTTTAAAGTTTTAATATCAGGTATTGAAGATGAGATTATCATAATCATAATATTGTCAAAATTAGTGGTGTTAGTAAAAATAAACATTATAGGGAATGTTGAGAAGTGATGGTAATCATGATACTCATATAAGTGTTATAGAAATCATTATTATTAGGGATATTTAAGGATTCATCTTTTTCATTTGGTAACTTTCTATTTACATGTGTGGTTGAAAATTATTAGTGTTTATACTTGTTTATTTCAAAATAAAAAAACTCGTGGTTGTGTATTGTTTAGCTGTGTAAAAATTAGGGCATGACATGAGTAGTGCAGTCAAGGAACCTTAGAGGACCTAGGTCTAGATTTTTATGTTATGTTACACATTCTATTGTTATTTGCTTTTTTAAAAAGAATGTTCCATTAATTTGACCTAGTTTAGTGTTGTCCTCTGGGGTTCCTTAGCGAGGGCGTTACACCTGATATCAGAGCCAAGTTCACACACTGGGAGCTCTAACGTACTTGAGCCTTCTATGTTTTGTTGTGTTTGGCATGTGTGGTGTGAGCTTGTTATATTATTTTTTATAGTCTTGATTGCTTTCATGCCTTAGCAAGACATTAGTGGGTTAAGTTATAACCCCATGCTTAGAAATTGTGGAGGAAATAGCCTCCTTGGCCTTACCTTACTCAATGGGACTAGAGTGTTGACCTTGGTTGAGAGTCTTCCATGGTTAAGAGTGATCATTCTCCCATGTTATAAGATGGGGGTAGGAATGTTTTGCCTTGTATATTTGTGGGTTGAAGGTAACTTGGGTTGCCTAATTACCCTTGCTTGGACATGCTCTTCTTGTGTCTTCTTGTATGTTGCTAGGGAATGAGATGACCCTAATTGATCATGAATTGCTCTTGTAATTCTTTCTTGTATTATAGATGTAAAGGAGAAAAGTGTGTAGATGTTTGCGGATGTGGATAGCTTAGAATGAATGTTGCATGCTTTCTGGTAAGTGATGTATAGTTTCTGAAATTGGTGTGACGTGACCAAATTTTGTTTGTAACCTCTTGATTTGCTAGATTACTGCATTTTGTAACCTCTTGATGTGCTAGATTACTGCATTTATCATTCTTTAGTTACAAATTGAAGTAATTGGTGCATTAATGGTGCCTTAAACTTCCCCTTAATAGAATTTGCATGTTGTATGATGAATATTGGATGGCATGTAATGTCTTGACTAGAGATTAAATCTATCTGTCTCTCCTCTTCTTAGTTGTCAATAGTTGACAAGATGTTAGAATAATGGCATATGGATTTAATTAGTATGTTAAAATTCCAAAAGTAAGAGTTAGTGAGATAGAAGTGAAGAAGACCTTATGCTTGTTATGGTTATGTGTTGAAGGTGATTATATGTTAATTAGTGCCTCCTTGTTTAATGAGCTTGGAATGAGGATGGTAATTGCCTAGTGGATATATCTTGTTGATGAGATTTGATCTCCTCTATTGCATTGTGATTTTAATGAGATCATATAGGTGAACACTTGTACTTTAATGCAAACTGAAAATAGTGAATGCTAAGGTAATAATAATGTTGCTTATCTTTCTTTGAGTGAGCAATTGAATGCCACTGACATAGCCAAGGTTACTTATGCTTATATGTATGGATGTGAATGTTGAGAAATGACTAGGGGTCCTCAACCAAACTCATCTAATTGTGTTGCTAGTTCTCATTTTCTTGTGAATGAATGGTATTATTATGACTTGTGATATGATGTCGCATTATGTGTTATTATGAGATGAGAGTGTAATGGGTGTAAAATGATATGTATATCGTTATGTGAACATAGAAGTGAATGTAATGATGATTGTGAAGATGTTACTTATGTTTATGCACTAATGTAAAGATGGTAGTGATGATGCTATACATGTTCATGCACTATTGTATTATGTTGAAAGCATTGCAAGTGAATCTATGATGATTATGTATTGATGTTTATAAGTGGAAATGGGTGTTAGGAATATTTGAATTTGGTGTTTAAAATGAATGTAAGGAGGGTGATTTAGTCATCTCCTTTTGAGTTGTACCTAATAGATAATAATATGATTTTGGAAAAGGGAATCATATTGGTTATGGAAATAAATGTACTTATGGTATGTGGTCTTTTGAAAGTAATGGAATTGAGTATGTCAATGTAACCCCCTGTAAATGTGACAAACCAGTAACTATGCATTGGTTGAGTGTTGTGAATACCCCGTACTTGCTTTGTGTGCCCATGGGATGGTGATACTAGATACCCATCCATGTGGAATATGTTCTATTTTAGGTGTGGGATTAACCATACCATTATGTGTGTGTATGTTTGTTACCTGATTGAGGGCCAACCCATGTGTGGTTGAAATTTATATATAAGAGTAGCCAAAAGATAGTTTCACATATTCTTTTCTTTTGTTTCTCTAGTCCCTCAATCTATGAAGGGGCAGTAGCAGCCACAAAGTTCCTTGGGTGGGGTGTGTAGCGTACGCATATTGCAACACAGAGTGGTCTTAGCTCAACCAATCCCGAGGAAAGTACTCACTACTTCCCCTTATGATGGATCAGGGTACTTGATCCATATGTGCTAGCCTAATCTCCACAGTTCTTGAGTATATTGATCGTATTTCTTGGATGATCATCTACTTTGTCTTCACGAAAGGTATGATATGCCACATGAGTTGTCAATTGGGGGCCGGGGTCTAGGGTGAGAGGGACTTGCATGGACAACCCAACTAGAACTATGTGATGACATGTATCGTCACTTGGGGGCCAGGGTCTAGGGTGAAAGGGACCTACATGGACAACCCAAGTGAGACCATGTGCCCCATGTGTATTTTGAGGTCCAGCATGTTGAGGGAGGTTTGTTACCTATGCTGAGATAGATTCCGTATTTGCACATGTTCTGACATGATGTAATAGGTATGATGTCACACCCCACTGATGTTCCAACATAGTGTTGGTGATGATGTCGTGTTGTTGATGGTAGCGAGCTGGGCTCAAGAACATGATGCCACGTGCATAGACACATGAGAGTGCGCTATGAGATTGTGTTATGATAGCCTACTTGTGTGATGAGCGCAATGGGGCCTCATACACTTGTAGAGGACTACTCATGTTTGCTTTCGACAGTGTTTGGGTTGATTAGCATATGGGTATGTCCTAGCCATATATACCTCTAGCTACAGCAAATACCTGCGTGTGCCTTCTCCATGAGGTATCGCTATGCGGGGTGTGTTCTATGTGTGCCTACTTCCGCGGAGCCACAGACACACTTCCATGCAGCATATGACTAATACGTGCCTTCTCCGACTGGCGTATGACCATGTCGCGCTGAGACATGATGCAGGATGCGACCGAGGTGCACATCCCATGCAGGTAGCCAAGGAGTGCGTGGGCCACTTGGCTAGTCCATGCCACGTGATGACGCGAATCAAGGTGTAGCTAAGGAGTACACTCTAAGCCATGTGGATGGCATGCTCACTCTGCACCACATGAGGGCTACTGCCATAGCCTGACATTGTTCCCTCCTTTCTTGTTTGGTGGCTAGTATCTAGTCACACAGTGTTGTACAGTGCAATTTCAAAGATTGTGTATTTTCTTTATGGTATTGATGATTTTCTATTGACTGTGAAGGCCGACATTTTGTTTATGTTTGATTACAATGGTTTAGCCACACCTTGTGATTTTATTTGCACGTAGCCCTCATGGTTACATTTAATTTAGTGTTGAAATTGCGCGCATTTCTTTCTTTATTGTTGAAATTGAATTTTTATCTTTCTTTATGACTTTGGTGGCTAAACTATTTTATCCTTATTGTTTTTAATGTTGAACATGTGTTGTATTGTGATTCCTCTCCAAGGATGTATGAGGCGGACTTGATGAGTGTATACAAGGAAGCAGACACAAGGAACATTGAGGATGGGGGTATGTGAGGCTGTTATACAGCTAGGACCACGACCCACCTATGTGTGATGACTATCTCTTGGAGGCTAACCACCTTATACATCAAGAGAGAGGTCATTGTGGTCTTTTTTGGATGGTCTCACCCTATGTGTGTGGCCTAACACCAACAAGCCACTAAGTGTGAGGTATGGATTATGTGAGATGGATATTGGCTCTTAGCTCATAGATTATGTATCATGGATTAGTACATGCTGTTATCCAGTGTCCAGATGGACCCTTGTGTAGCCTTGTGATGTAATTCCTGGTGATGTGCATTCATGTGTATGTGAAGATTGTATGTTAATCATGAATATAGTACTTATGAAATGATAAATTGTGTTCCCATGCTTCTACAAAGGGGTAAAATCATGATCTTTGTTGAATATGTTATGAGATTTAGTGTTGTAAAATAAATAAAGTGGACTGTCTTGATGGATATTTAATGAAGAATGTGTGCTTGGTGTGTATAATTATGTTGTATTTTATGGAAGTGTAGCATTCTGATGTATTGATTGCTTAACAGTGTATTGGAAGAGGAATTGTAATTTAAGGGTAAAGAAAATGAAAGGGTAATGCATTTGAAATTGAATATTTTTATATGTTTCTATTATGAGAAATTCTACTAGATAGGACTAAAAGAATGCAATGTTTACTTTGTTCTGAAAGAAAATGATGGGTGTTAATGCTAATATGTAAGAATTATGAGTGGTGTATGTACTATGGAATCATCTTTGAAATGTGCAAGTCTTGATTGTGTTATTATTGTGACATTGAAAACTAAAAGGATAGGTCATGGTTGAAATGGACTATATAAGTATATATCCTTGTGAGATGAATTATTTTCATAGGTAAAACTAGTGTATATTATTTTGATGTAATGAATCAGCTTTGATGTTGGTAATAGAAATTTGCAATACTATTGTTTATGTTTTCATCCTAGTTTGTGACTTCCAAGAGTAAGTCAAGTTTTAGGGGGGAGGATGTAGTGCCCCTCCATTCTCACTGTAGATGTGCAGGTAGTTGGCTTTGGAACTTGGAGGTGAAGGTAAACTAATAGGGATATCTAAAGACAGTTAAAATGGAATTCCAGGAGGAAGCCTAATCCTAGGGGGGGAGTGTAACACCCTGTCCCTTGTGGCCTTATTGATCCTGCTAGTCATCGATGGTTTATGTTGTATATTTTATGATCTTTTATGTTGAACAATATACATTAGTGATTATTGTCCCTATACATCAAGTTGCTTATACTTTGATTGTTAACTAACTAACTAGTGGTTGTTGTAATTTCTGTGATAGCCAGATGAGTTCCATTCCTTATCTACGTAAGTATGCAATGATGGAGATGTTTTGTTGTAGGTAATACTATTATGTATATTAAATGGATTGCATCATGTTAGGTGATTTTATATTATGAGTGTGAGTAAGTGTGGATATAAAGGTAATAATTGATATTAAATATTTGTTTGTAGTAGTATTTGTTATAGGTTAATTAGATTATTGATAAGTGGTAATATTTTGATATTAAATAGTATGATCAATCATTGGTTGACTCTAAAAGATATTATGCAAGTAGGGAGAGTCAAATTATAATTTTGTAGATTTAATCCTATATTTGATTATTATTCTTGGAAGGTTATTTTTCATATGCCATTTGTTTCAATTACTATTAATTATGAGAAGTACTGACACTTTTGGTTGAGTATATAGGTAAAAAAATGGCCAATGTTGATGAAGGGTTCACATAGCTACTTCCCTTATGTTATTCTTGCGAATGTGTTTTAACCTTGTTTGTAAGAGTTGTGAATGTGTGGGAGGTTTTTTTATTAGACCCTCAAGTCACCTTTTTAAATGTGATTACTTATTGTATGTTTTATGAAGTTTTTATGTGGTTTTGATTGTATAAAAAGTTTCCTAGGTGGTAGGTCTATGGGTTAGGGGTCCTTTTATTCCATAAAACCCCTTAAATAAAGTCTAAAACCCACTCTAATTACCCACTTATGAAAAGTGGCGAAAATTGGAGTTGGTTGGGTGGTTGGGAAGTTATGGAGATTTGGTTGCCTTTTTCATTCTATATATATTCCTTCTCTTAGAAAGGAGAGGGGGCTTTTTCTCTTTTGGCCTTGGCTTCTCTCTCTTGCTCTTGGTTGTTCTTATTTTTCCTCATTTGGGAGGAGATTTCTTGATGAAAAGGAAAGGAAAGGATGGGTGAGGAAGAATGGAGGAAAGGGTTTGGAGAAAGTGAGGGTTTCTACCATATTTAGGTTGGCAAATCTTTTGGTAAGATCTAACCTTTTTGGGCTTGAGTTTTGTTGATATAAAAATGAATGATTGGAGTTTTCGTTGGTCTATGTATATCTTTGTTTTTGATTAAAGTGGTCAAATAGGTTTTGAGAGGGACCTCGAGACCCTTCACAAAAAGAAGCATACAAAAAGCAATAAGCCAACCGTAAGCTAACTAGAAGCTACCAGAAAACATAAGCATATAGATAGTAACTACAAAGAGTCCAGATAAAACCAAACTAGACAAGATTAGTTCATCTTCTTTAGGGTCTCTACTGCTTCTAATTCCTATTCATAAAAAGCCTGATGCATTTAGGCAAAGTCTATCAGCACTCTCTTCTCAGCTTTGAACTACTTTTTGTTTCTCCCCCTTGTGCGGGTCGAAGGTCCTCCTATGTCTTCACCAGCCACCTATTTACTAGTATTGATAGTGTTATCTCCTTTATCCTAATTATCTAGATCCACAGCATTCATGATGTCCTCGGCCTTGAAATCCTTGAACTGTTCCTTTCTTAGCTCTTTCAGCTTATTAGTCAAAATTTTCATCCCATTGAGACTGTTCTGAATGGAGAGTTTACTGATGTTGCAGATTTTGTCAAGGTTATTATTGTTGATAACTGAGAGGGGGGGATGAATCAGTTATCCTAATTATTTCCCTTTTTGAACTTTTTTATTAATTAATGCAGCATTGAATCAAACACAAAAACATTACCATGAAATAAGAAACACATGACACAGTAATTTTTGACGTGGAAACCCTGTTAAGGGAGAAAACCACGGGGTGATTAACCCAAAAATTATTCTCTGTTAGAAGAATAGGAATTTATAAAATGGCACTTGCCAATTAGGGCTCACTGCCCGAGCACACTGCTCACAAGAGGCCCACTGCCTACAAGAAGACACACTGTCTACAAAGTGATAAGAATCACAGTCTTGAACTGATTGGATGCATCTGCATATGCTGGAGTTCAGTTCCGGTTAGGCTCAGTATACTGATCTGCTGCACTTCATCTTTCCTCTGTTCTTTATTCTGCTATCTTTCACATACCGGATCCTTTTTGCTACTTCTGCTCTGTTCTGGACTTATTCGTATTTATATTAATTTCTTCACACTCTTCACAACTAAATCCATCCTCTATATATATTTGCACAAGTAATTTCATCACCTTTCTAGTCGGCATCCGGAACAGTCTAGTTTCTTACAAACTTTGTTCTGTCGGCTGAATCCTTGCTCACCAAGCAATGCGGATCAAGCATATACTAGTAGATATCATTAATTATGTCGGCCAAACATGATTCATGCCTTCACAACTTTTATCATCAACAGTAACACATCCGGAAAGTAGTCTGATACTCTGTCAGTCAGTTCTTCCTCTGTTTTGACTGTGTCTCAGGAATCCAGTACTCAACTATTCATATCTTTTTCCTTGTCCATCACCGGAGACTAAATCCTTGGAATATACCACTCAAGGTAGTCCTCTTGTCTTCCCCAAATCTGCACTGCACCAAGACACTTCCTCTGAGAGATCCGGATCAATCTGTCAGACCTTGCCACATGCTCTGTTCTTGTTCACCGGACCACAACAATCTTTATTCTGACTTCCGGTAGAGACACATTATGACTTGCGGATATGTGGGATGACCTTTGTTGCCATCAATGACAACAACCATGAATCCATATAGTGTCTCTTGCCAACAATTATTCACCTCAATTATCTTCCCCTCAAGGTACTGAATCCTTGTATTGAACTCTTCTCTCATCCTGATCATCTCCCTCTCCATTTCCTTCATTTTGGGAATGGCATCCCAATTTCTAAAAATTAAAGTGTCCTATTCGGCTATAGAAATGGTCCCACTCGCCACACTATCCTTAAATAGCTAGAGTTTGATGTTTATTCTACTAATTTCCAGGAAGAACCATTTAGTCATTTTGTGTTGAGAGTTCACCATGTTCTTCACAAGTTCGAAAACCTCCTCAACCTGATCTATGTTTCTCGCCTAGGCTAACAATTCATCAAAATCCTCAAGGAGGTTAACCAAAAGGCTGTTGATTTCAAGAAACTTGATGCTAACACCTGGTTCAGGGATAAGGTTGGACTTACCCAGAGGGTCTTCCATCCTATCCTTCTCCTTGTCAGATTGCTTCTCCCTAATCCCCTGCTTCTACTTGATCCCTTGTATGTGGACAACACTTCCAGCAAACTGGATATTTTCCTCTACCTGGTCCTTTTCCCCCAGCTTGACCTTCTTACGAAGCTTCATCTTTCTCCCCTATTTCTGAGAAGAGGTACCAGCATCCTGCACAAAACCCTGAACCTCCTCCATAGGGTTTCTTTACCTTTCTTCGTCAAACTAGGGTTTTCCTCTTCTGTGGCATCAAAATCTTGTCATAAATCTCCATAGAGGAGTCAGTGTCACCACCCGTATCGAACCCAGTAGACCAATAAATAGACACTTCCCTCTTTTGCGTTTTCCTTTTCTTACTAGAGGATTCCTCCTCTGTCTCATCTTCTTCCTCTTCCATTTCCCAGTCCTCATCCTCAAAGTCAGACTCCTCTTCACTAGACACCACCCTCCCCTTCTTCTTAGCACTGGGATTATGTTTTAAAGACTTTTTAGGGATGTTGTTTTTCATATGCTCCGTTATGAGTAAAATGAGGCTCTGATGCAAAACTGGAAGCTTAGGGTTTCTACTATGTTCTTTTAGACCAAACTCCAAAGAAGAAAATAGATAGAAGGGAAAGGACACTGACAAGCCATGTCTAAAATGGTTTAGCAAATTGAAGTGATAGGAGTAAATCGCCACATACCTTCCATCCAGGGTCACGTATCTCATGATAATTTCAGTCACCTCTGCCCAAATAGGCTTAATGGACAGACGGTTATACCCTCCTATCTAAAATTTAATTAGCTTATCCCTTTCATTTCCTTTGAAGAAGCTATTAAGGTCTTCCTCGCTCTGCTTTCTCTCATGAAAGAATTTCTTTCCACTGGTGGAAAGCCCCGTCACCTTGGGGTGATCCCACAATAGTGGGTTACACTTTTTGGCCAAAGTTGACATTGAAATGAACATTTTGAAAACAATCTTCACTTTCAGACACCTATAGTTGCTAAACCATGAGAAATTTGAAGATGATGTAAACTAATGATTTGTCACATTTTGTTTGTAGATTCTAAATATATTTATTTTAAATTTTTTGGAATCAAATTATATTTCCTTTTCCATCTCCTTCAATAACTAGTTTCTAACAGTAAAAAACATTTTTAAAGAGTGACATGTACTATGTAAAACATAACTTTTTTCTATTAAGGATAAAATTCTAATTTTTTCAAATTTAGATTTCTAATTACGATATCTAGAGGATGCATTTGGTTTCATAATGTTTTATTGAATATTTTTCTTTTAATTAACTTTTGAAGTCAAATCAATTACAATTTATACATAGGTGTACTGTGTAAAGCATAACTTTTTTTGTTGAAATAAGGACATCAATACCTAGAGGACACGTATGTTTTAGAATTTTTTTTCTATATTTTCCTATTTTTTGTATGTATTAAACATAGACCTTGATGTTCATTAGAAAACCTACATTCATAAGAAATAAAAAATGAATATAATAATCAAATTAAATATATTTAAAATTATACTTTTTGGAAAGCTTATAATAAGGACTACATACTTACAAAATATAAAATTTTAAATGAATTCATTTGATCCCCCAAAAGGTTTAAGTGGTTTTTTATCAGTATTTTGATGGGTGTAGAGGAGACTCCATGACAGGTATGGTTTAAAACTAGTGGGGTTCTATCCAAGGGGGTTTGATCAAACCCTATTCAGTTACAATACTTTAAATGGAACCTTTCAAGGCTTAAATCATTATATTTTATAAAAATATGTGATTTCAGCAAAAATCAGGATGTCCCAGAAAGTGTAACCCATTATTGTGGCAACACCCCTTGGCAATTAAGTCTTCAGAAATGGCCATTTCCCACCCATATGTCGTGACCCTCCTGTTCTTGTAGCTTTTCACAAACATGGCAGTGACATTCGGGTCGGCACCATGAAGATTTTCCATAAAAGGCATGAGACCTCCAACCTCTAGGATGCTCCACACCTTCGGCTTCTGCTTAACCCCCTCACAAGAAGAAGGTTCTACCCTATTTCTTTCACCCCCCATTCTAAAATTCAGACATTGAGACAAATCTTTCTCTCTGCTAACAGAAGTGTAAGTAATAATGAGTCCAAACAGAGCTAATTTGGTGATATACACACCCATATTCTATGTGGGAAGAATTTTTTACATGGGCGAGTTCTGCAAACCTTTAGGTTTCGTGATGATCTGATTAGAGGTTCTTGATAGTCGTACCATGGATACTATCATTTTTAAGAAAGTCTTTAACATTGCTCGGGGTCGAAATAAATTCGTCCTATATGATCTTAGCTTCATTAATAACTCCTAGGTTGGCAAAAGCATCTGCCACCTTGTTCACGTCACGATAGATGTGAGAAATATGGGTAGCTTCAAGGGTATTCAACAACATAATAGCATCTTCGATTAAGGTCTCAATGGACCAACTTGGTTTAGAGGTACCATTAAGACAATTGATAATGTTCATAGAGTCACCTTCGATCCAAACTTTACTATGACCCTTAGCATGAGCTAGAGTCTATGTATATCTTTGTTGATCCTTGTTTAAATGGGTATTTGTGATTGAAAACTATGTGAAGAGTTAATGTTGGTTTCCTTGTGAGCATGTTATGTGTGTTTGGGTTTGTGTGGGTAGGAGTTCCATCTTGTTAAGTTGAACATGAATAGCCAATTTGTGTGTTAAAGTTAAGCTTGAGTTATGTGAATGAATAGTTGATTTGTGTCAAGTTTGGAAATGCAAGCCATGTAAGTTGGGACGAGCCTTGTGACCCTTAGAGCTCACAAGTGGATTGACCATCAATCCTATGGTTGGGAGGAGATCTTGTGGCCATATTTTTGGTTTTTGTTGTCCTCTTCATTCAGGTTATATATGGAAGATGGAAATTAATGAGAAGTTTGAATGAAATTTTCTCATTTTTGCATGTTAAAAAAAAACTATATTTTCTAGGTGCAGCAATTGTATTTCATGTTGTATGGATTGTAAATTGCATGTAATGACCTAAAATCTATTGGATTTGATAGAGGAATGAATCACCTTCCAAATACAATTGGTTTGGTAGATTTTCATCCATGTTTGAATAACTTACAAGCATTTTTGTAAAAACTATTTTTTCTAGAAAACTTACTGTTATTCATGTGATTGTACAGAATGTACGAACTATACGGCCCTAAAACCAACTGGAAAAGATGTAGGGAGATCATACCTTTCTAATGCAACTATTTTGAGGAATTTTTGTTAAGTTTTGTGTATTTTATAGCATTTTTCGTGAAAACTGTCATAAACCCTACGTAGGGTTTTTAGAAAGACAAAAGAATGTGTTTTCTAGAGTTTCCACTTTGACCAATTCATGAAACTTGAGGAATGATCCATGTGGTATTGATTTTTGATTCAGATCATATGTGATGTGTTTGATGTGTTAGAACAGGAGTAAAGAACCCTTGAAGTCAATAACTCAATTTTGTCATGCCTAAAGACCTAAATAAGCCTAGTCAAGAGGAGGGACAGTCAAATTTTGAGCCTTTCCGTACAAAGTAAGCCTACCTAATTTCTGGATATGTGTAAGAATGGCCAAATGGGTATCCCAAATGGGTCTTCTTGTTGCAAGTATGAGGTGAACCAGTGTTGTCATTGATGTCAACATACTCATATTGCATTGACAAGAAGGATTCGATGAACAGTGTGCTGAGCATATTGAGAAAATTAGCCTCAGTCAGGAACAGTGAAGAAAAGTGATGAGAAGAAGGTAAATGTATTGTACAGGATGCGAACCGGAGGATGCGGATTAAAGGGTTTGTAGATATGAGTCTTGAGATACTTCAGTTAAGATTTCAGAGGTCCGCATGAGGATCTGAAGGAGTTGTGGCTGTCGGTGTGGAACTGGTTCCGGCAAGTGTTCAGAGGTGACAGAGGATCACAGAAAGATCCGGTGAGGTCTGGAATTGTATAATCCTAATCTACGAATTGGAAGGAGTGTTTGGGATGTCCTTATGATGTGTCATCTCGAGTTGTGTATGATTTGGAGGTCTGGAAGTACCTTTTGCATTGTGACAGTGGCGACAGACTGTGTTCTTGAAGTTCCGGATGAGGAAGAGAAGAGATTCCAGTAAGTAGAGAAAGTGCGGATGTACCTGGTCATTCAGGTAGGCTTGTGAAGGTTCTTGGATCTGATGAGGTTATGTTGTTGGTCCACATTGATGGTAGAGCCCGGAATTGAAGTTATTCTTCCGGATGAAGTTCTTGCTCTGATTAGCCAACTGGATGAGTTGTTCATCCTGCGAATGTTCCTGTGATGGCTGACCGGATGTGTTATTCATCTTGTAGATATTCTTATGGTTGATTGCCGACTTAGATGATTGTTCCTAAGTCGATGTCTTGTATAAATAAAGGTTTGTGAGTTCATTTAGTAGTGTTGATTGTGGGAATGAGAGTGGTGTAGCGAAGAGAAGTGCGAAAGGCAGAGCAGGGGTTTTGGGCTTAGATGGAACTGATCCAGACATGGTAGAGATGTCATTCTCCAGTTCAAGACTATGATTCTTATCACTTTGTAGATAGTGTGTCTCCTTGTAGGCAGTGGGCCTCTTTGTGAGCAGTGTGCTCAGGCAGTGAGCCCTAATTGGCAAGTGCCATTCTTTTTCTTATTCTTCTAATAGAGAATAATCCTTGGGTTAATCACCCCGTGGTTTTTCCCTTAACCAGGTTTTCCACGTCAAAATCTTGGTGTTCAATGTGTTAATGTTTATCTGCTCTTGTGTTTGTGCGTTATGCTTTCATGGATGATTAATTGATATACTGTTAACTAACAAAGAAGAATCAAGTATTTAAGTAGAGCAGGTTTTTTATATAACTGATTCACCCCCCCTCTCAGTTGTATGCCCTAGATCCAACAATTGGTATCAGAGCCAAGTTCCTCTGAAAGGAGCTTAACCGCTTGAGGAGATCCAGGATGTCGTCATACAAGAAGGATAGTCTGAAATTTGATGGAACCAACTTCACTCTCTGGAAGGGTCGCATGAAATGTCACTTGGAATGTATGGGAAAAGCATACTTGGCCATGGTCTCAAAACCATATGTACCTCCACAAGGTGGTCCGACAACTCTGAATGAAATCACAGATGCTGAAAATAATCTGCGGACCAAGGAAGCTCTTCTAAGTGCATTGAATGACTCAGATCTCTCAAATGTTATTGACCTACCAACTGCATATGAGATCCTGACTAAACTGGAACTTCTATATGAAGGAGATGAGTTTGTCAAAAGTGCAAGATTGCAAAGTCTGAAAGGGAAATTTGAAAGATTGAAGATGAGAGATGATGAAAACATCACTACCTTTATGCCAAGAGTGAATGAGCTGGTATGTGGAATTAGAAATGCTGGTGGAACTCTGGATGAAAATGAGATTGTTTGCAAAATCCTCAGATCCCTTCCTGCTGCCTACAAAATCAAGGTTGCTGCCATTGATGAATTCAGAGCCCACACAACTGTCACAAGAGAACAATTGGCTGGCAAGCTAGCTACATTTGAAATGACCGAGTTTGGAGATGATCCTCCCAAGACTGAATCTGCTTTCAAAGCCAGTGCCTATGTGAAAGGCAAACAGAGATTTGATTCGAGTGAAAACTCTTCAAGGAAGATGTCATGGTATGATCAAGTAAGAAGAGACATGGAAGAAGAAGAAGCAGAAACAGCTCAACTTGAAGCCCTCATTGCAAAGAGACTACCAAGAGGATCTGGTAAGTATGAAGGAAAACTACCCTTTAAGTGCTTTAACTGCAATAAGATTGGTCATTTTGCTTCAAGATGTCTGGAAAGATCTGCAAGGACTAATACTAACAGACAAAGGTTTCAAAAGAACTGCTATTATGTTCATGAAGAAGATGACAATGAAGGAGTAACAAATGATGAATCAAAACTAGGAAGCAAATCCAGAAATGAATGGATGTTTATTGCCATCAAGGAAGAAGATTCAATACTCTCTGAATCTGTCAATCACAAGGTTGTGGAAAAAGCTTTGGCTGCTCAAGTGGAAGAAAAGGATGATTGGGTTATTGACATTGGATGTTCTCATCATATGACTGGTGACAAAGATAAGTTCTTGGATTTGGAAAAGTATGAAGGAGGAATGGTAAAATTTGGTGACAATTCTGCTGGCAGAATCAGAGGTAGGGGAACTATTTCCTTTGATGGAAAGAGCAAAACAGGTAATGTACTATATGTTGAAGGATTGAAGCACAATCTTCTCAGTGTTGGTCAGTTAGTAGACAAAGGCTATGATCTCCGGTTCAAGAATAGAAAATGCAGAATCTTTACAAGTTCCGGAATTGAAATTGCATCCGGTACTCAGACAAAAGGTAATATCTTTCATCTGGTTGGTTCAAATAAAAGTTGTCTATTTGTTCAAATTGATCAGAGTTGGTTATGGCATAGAAGAATGTGTCATGTAAATTTTGATAACATCATCAAGATGAGCAATACTCAGGCTGTAAGAGATCTTCCAAAATTGATGAAACCTACAAATAGTTTGTGCAAAGAATGTCAGCTAGGTAAACAGAGTAGAGTCTCTTTCAAAAGCAAAGATCAGTCCTCTACCGGATTGTTGGAATTAGTACATACTGATCTCTGTGGTCCAACAAGAATCAAGAGTCTACAAGGTGATAGATATTTCATGTTGCTAATTGATGACCATTCCCGGATGATGTGGGTTACCTTTCTAAAGGAGAAATCAGAAGCCCTTGAGAAGTTCAAAATCTTCAAAGCTATGGTAGAGAATCAAACCGGATTGAAGTTGAAGTGTCTAAGGTCTGATAGAGGTAGTGAATTTACATCTGGTGAGTTCATTGACTTTTGTGAGAAGCAGGGTATAAGAAGACAATTGTCTGCTCCTAGGACTCCACAGCAAAATGGAGTAGTTGAGAGAAAGAACCGGACCATCCAGGAAGTTGTCAGGACAATGATGTTGGAAGCAAATGTTCCTCAAATGTTTTGGAAAGAAGCTATCAGCACTGCAGTCTACACTCTCAATCGAGTTCAAATCAGAAACAACACCGGTAAGACCCCTTATGAACTCTGGTTTGGCATCACTCCTACTGTGAAATATTTCAGAGTATTTGGTAGCAAGTGTTATATTAAAAGAGATGAAGATCTAGGAAAGTTTGATGCTAGAAGTGATGAAGGAATTTTCTTGGGTTACTCCACTCAAAGCAAAGCATACAGGTGTTACAATAAGAGATTGAGGAAGATGACAGAAAGCACTAATGTGAAAGTTGATGAAGGAATTGAGAAGCCCTCAAGGTTTTATGAGTTTGATGAGGATGACCAAAATGGTGTTCAAGTTCAAGGAGCTCAATCCTCTCTGGTAAGTCAGAATCTGCCTGATCCGGTAAATCAGGAAGAAGAGATAGGTCTGAATGAGCCTGATCAAGAAGCAGCAGTACAGAATGCTCCCAAAATTCCAAGGTTTGTAATACAGAATCACTCTGAAGATCAGATCATAGGTGACAGAAACAAAGGTGTGCAAACTAGAAGGAATGTTGTCTGATTTCAAAGATTGAACCCAAAATAATAAATGAATCTTGCAATGATGAAAACTGGACCAAAGCAATGGAAGATGAATTGATGCAAATTGAGAGAAATCATACTTGGGATCTTGTTCCCAGACCTAGAGACAGGAATGTGATTGGAACCAAATGGGTTTTTCGGAACAAACTGAATGAAGCTGGTGAAGTAATCAGAAACAAAGCTAGATTCGTCTGCAAAGGCTACTCTCAAATAGAAGGAATTGATTTTGAAGAAACCTTTGCTCCAGTGGCAAGAATTGAAGCAGTCAGATTACTCCTTGCATTTGCTGCCTTCAAAGACTTCAAGGTATATCAGATGGATGTCAAGTCTGCCTTCCTAAATGGTGATCTAGAAGAAGAAGTTTACATTGAACAACTGGATGGATTTTAATTGTCTGATAATGATGATATGGTCTGCAAGTTGAAGAAAGCTTTGTATGGATTAAAGCAAGCCCCAAGAGCATGGTATGAAAGGTTGGATAAGCATCTTGTGCAGATTGGATTCAACAAAGGTACTGCTGACAGCAACTTATATTTCAAAATTGATCATGAAAATATTTTGATTGTTGAAGTGTTTGTGGATGATATCATTTTTGGAGGAAGAGACAGTATGTGCAAAACTTTTGCAAATCAGATGAAAAGTGAGTTTGAAATGTCTATGCTTGGTGAAATGAATTTCTTCTTGGGTCTGCAAATTACTCAAACAAAGAAAGGGATCTTTATTTCTCAAACCAAATATGTGAAATAATTGTTGAGGAAATTTGGTATGGAAGATTCAAAGCCAATGAACACTCCTATGGCAACCGGATGTAAGTTGAGCAAAGATGATGATTCCCCAAAAGCAGATCAGACAAAGTATAGATCAATGATTGGTGGATTGTTGTATCTCACTCAGACTAGACCAGATATAATGCAGGCTGTTGGTCTTGTGGCAAGATTTCAGGCTGATCCTAGAGAATCTCATGTTATGGCAATCAAAAGAATTTTTAGGTACTTGAAAGGAACAGTTGAGTATGGTCTATGGTACCTTAGAGATCCGGATTTCTCTCTTCATGCTTACACAGATGCAGATTGGGCAGGAGATGTGGATGACCGGAAGAGCACCAGTGGTGGAGCATTCTTTTTGGGGAAGAGATTGGTTTCTTGGCTAAGCAAGAAACAAGATGCAATATCTCTGTCTACAACTGAAGTAGAATACATAGCAGCAGCAGGTAGTTGCACTCAAATCTTATGGATGAAGCAGATGCTAAGAGACATTAAAGTTGAATATGAGGAGCCTATCATAATTTTCTATGATAATTCAAGTGCAATTAATATTTCCAAGAATCCGGTATTGCACTCTAAGACTAAGCACATATCTATCAAGTTTCACGTTTTGAGAGAACAAGTGAACAAGGAAGAAGTCAGGTTAGAGTATGTTCCCTCCAAGGATCAAATTGCAGATATCTTTACTAAACCTCTTCCCAAGGACTCTTTTGAATATCTCCGGGAGAAGTTAGGGGTCATGGCCCCTCCGATGATGAACTAGGATGCACTGATGTGCATCAGTCCGGTGGATATCACAGTCATATCTTGTGATCTAGATTAATAATGGGGAGCTGCTACTAAGGGGGAGCAGCTGGTATGACTATGATGTGTTAGAATTGCAAGTATGAGCCCTTTGCCATTGATGTCAAAGGGGGAGAGAAGACATGTGAAAAACAAGTGGCTGATGATCAAAGGGGGAGCAGTAAATGAGGAGAAGACATGTTGCTGATAGGGGGAGCTGTGACAGAAAGGAGAAGTTCTTGTCTTGATGGTTTTTCACATCATATGTTGCCATCAATGACAAAGGGGGAGATTGTTGCAAGTATGAGGTGAACCAGTGTTGTCATTGATGTCAACATACTCATATTGCATTGACAAGAAGGATTCGATGAGCAGTGTGCTGAGGATA
The DNA here is from genome assembly GCA_027924645.1 of Cunninghamia lanceolata. NCBI lineage: Eukaryota > Viridiplantae > Streptophyta > Pinopsida > Cupressales > Cupressaceae > Cunninghamia > Cunninghamia lanceolata. The sequence continues at coordinate 2,557,388 of BSBN01000378.1, read as the reverse complement.
TTGAGAAAATTAGCCTCAGTCAGGAACAGTGAAGAAAAGTGATGAGAAGAAGGTAAATGTATTGTATAGGATGTGAACCGGAGGATGCGGATTAAAGGGTTTGTAGATATGAGTCTTGAGATACTTCAGTTAAGATTTCAGAGGTCCGCATGAGGATCTGAAGGAGTTGTGGTTGTCGGTGTGGAACCGGTTCTGGCAAGTGTTCAGAGGTGACAGAGGATCACAGAAAGATCCAGTGAGGTCCAGAATTGTATAATCCTAATCTGCGGATTGGAAGGAGTGTTTGGGATGTCCTTGTGATGTGTCATCTCGAGTTGTGTATGATTCGGAGGTCCAGAAGTACCTTTTGCATTGTGACAGTGGCGACAGACTGTGTTCTTGAAGTTCTGGATGAGGAAGAGAAGAGATTCCAGTAATTAGAGAAAGTGCGGATGTACCTGGTCATTCAGGCAGACCTGTGAAGGTTCTTGGATCATGATGAGGTTGTGTTGTTGGTCTGCATTGATGGTAGAGCCCGGAATTGAAGTTATTCTTCCGGATGAAGTTCTTGCTCTGATTAGCCGACTGGATGAGTTGTTCATCCTGCGAATGTTCCTGTGATGGCCGATCGGATGTGTTATTCATCTTGCAGATATTCTTATGGTTGATTGCTGACTTAGATGATTGTTCCTAAGTCGATGTCTTGTATAAATAAAGGTTTGTGAGTTCATTTAGTAGTGTTGATTGTGGGAATGAGAGTGGTGTAGCGAAGAGAAGTGTGAAAGGCAGAACAAGGGTTTTGGGCTTAAATGGAACTGATCCAGACATGGTAGAGATGTCATTCTCCAGTTCAAGACTGTGATTCTTATCACTTTGTAGACAGTGTGTCTCCTTGTAGGTAGTGGGCCTCTTTGTGAGCAGTGTGCTCGGGCAGTGAGCCCTAATTGGCAAGTGCCATTCTTTTTCTTATTCTTCTAACAGAGAATAATCCTTGGGTTAATCACCCCGTAGTTTTTCCCTTAACCGGGTTTTCCACATCAAAATCTTGGTGTTCAATGTGTTAATGTTTATCTGCTCTTGTGTTTGTGTGTTATGCTTTCATGGATGATTAATTGATATACTGTTAACTAACAAAGAAGAATCAAGTATTTAAGTAGAGCAGGTTTTTTATACAACTGATTCACCCCCCCCTCTCAGTTGTATGCCCTAGATCCAACACTTCTTTCACAAAGATCAGGTCTTCTCCAAAATTTATGCCCAAAAATACCTTTTTGAAAGGCTACAAGGATTAAAGGCAGTTTGTGAAGGAAAGCCCATTGATTGATGAGTAAAGATTCTTGTGAGTAGTTGATTGGTTATGTTTGATCATTTTATTTCCTGCTCTGCATCACTTTGGTCTTTGGTTAAGACTTATGAAGATAGAAATATCAATTACTTCTTTATTTTGAATTGTGTTACCACGACATGTAAAGTAGAGGTCCTATTCCTTGATATCAACACTGACTATTTATTTCAGGAGATTACTAATGATATTAATCTTACATTTTCTATATTATGTTCTTTTCTAAATTGCTTTGGGATCATATGTCATTTACAAATTAAATTGATGTAGCTCAACTATAATACTTTGATCTACTTGTATGTAGTAATAGGTATAGTTTTGCAATTAGTGAATAAAGAATGAAATTTTATTAGTACATTTTGCTATTACTTTTCTTCCTCTACTTGTCTAGCCACTTATTAATGAGGCATTTAATTGTTGTATAATGTGAATTTATAAAGATAGCTGACTTAGTTAAAATGAAATTAGTGAAATTCTAAAACTTGAATAACGATGTTAGTAGGTGATCTAAGTTTCTTTTGCTTGAATATTAATTATGAAATTTAGCGTTAATATGTTCACCTTTGCACGTAAGAATCAATTGTCGCGAGTATTAATACTTTTGTTATTCTTTCAAGAAGTGTCCAAAATAAAGAGTAACAAATACCTTTCTACTAGTGATATTGTTGTGGTGATTCCCAATCACAATAATATCATTGTTGGTGAAGTGTATAAATAATGTGAAAAATCATAATGTTAGCATTCTGAGAAATGTCAGTATTGAGTTGTTAGTGTCAAATAGATTTGTAGTTAAATGATTTTGATTTCAAGAATTACCCTCGGCAAGATTGGTAAAATACTCTTGTGATTTCATGATTAATGATGCTAATCTTGTTGGAGGTAAACTTAGAACTGGAAATATTAGAAACTATATATATAACTAACATATTAAAGGTCAAATTGGTAACACTATCTTTAGTAAGACTAATAAGGATAATGTTAAAGTTTTAATATTGAGTATTGAAGATGATATTATCATAATCATAATATTGTCAAAATTAGTGGTGTTAGTAAAAATAAACATTATAGGGAATGTTGAGAAGTGATGGTAATCATGATACTCATATAAGTGTTATAGAAATTATTATGCTTAGGGATATTTAAGGATTCATTTTTTTCATTTGGTAACTTGCTATTTACATGTGTGGTTAAAAATTATTAGTGTTTATACTTGTTTATTTCAAAATAAAAAATTGGTGGTTATGTATTGTTTAGTTGTGTAAAAATTAGGGCATGACATGAGTAGCGCCTGGTTGAGGTGTTGGAAACAAGACAAATAACTAAGAGGGGGGGTTGAATTAGTTATCTTAAATATCTTAACTTTCTTTTGTTCTTTAGCAATAGTGCAGTATCAAAACACATACGCATAAATAATCAGGAGAGCAGAAATGAAATCAACACACATAACACAAGGATTTTTACATGGAAAACCCTGTTAAGGGAAAAACCATGGGGTGACTAACTTAAGATTGTATTCTCTGTTAAAAGAATAAGAAGTACAAAATGGCACTTGCCAATTAGGGCTTACTACCCAAGCACACTGTTCACAAGAGATACACTACCTACAAGAGACTCATTGTTTACAAAGTTTATAGAAAGGTAACCATAAGTTTGAACTAAAGAGAGGCATCCACATATGCTGAGGTTCAGTTCCGGTTAGGCTCAATACACTGATCTATTGCACTCCATTCTTCCTCTGTTTAGTGCAGTTGTTCTATCACATACCAGACTTGTATTGCAGCTTCTACACTTATCTCTGCCTTTGCTCGCACACTATATCTCCACATGCACACCTTCATACCGAAATCAATCTAGTATATATATCCGCATCAAGGATTTTAACATCTTTCTAGTCGGCATCCAGAATACTCAAGATATTTACTAAACATTAATCTGTTGGCTGAATCCATGCTTAATATGTGATGCGTATCAAAAACATAGACATAGAATTCATCAATCATGTCAGCCAATCATGTATGATTCCTCAAATAGCTTGATCATCATCAATTTCTCATCTGGATTAAGGTCTGATGCTCTACCTGTTAGTTCTTCCTCAATCTACTCTACCTGTCAGGAACCCAACACTTAGATGCTCATATCTTTTAACTCATTCATCACGAGAGGTTCAATCTCTAGAATGTAGTAGTCAAGGTACTCCTCTTGACTTGTCCAAGTCTGTAACTTTCTGAGTTACACCATCTGAGAGATCTAGACCTGATTGTTGGGCCTTGCTGCATGCTCTGTTCTTGTTCACCGGACCAAAACATTCTTCAATCTGACTTCCGATATAGACATACTATGTGTTGCGGATGTGTGGGATGGACTTTGTTGCCATCAATGACAACAACCATGAAGCCACACAGTGTCTCTTGCCAACAATCTCCCCCTTTGGCATTGATGGCAACACTTAGTGAAAAATGACTAAGTGTCGTAGCAAACTCCCCCTTGGTTGATGCTCTATCTTATGTACACTTTTACCGGAGCTCCCCCTTAGCTGGATTCCACATTTTTCAGTACTCCTCACTCCCCCTTTGACATCAATGCCAAAGGGTGAAATTCGCACGCCAAAATTTGTAAAAAAAATCAACCTATACATTGTCGCATAAGTATATATACATATTATACTTACATATACTTAAGTATATCCGCAAAGGTGGTCTTCAACTGTATAAATTATGTCGCCCAAATCTACTTCATCCTATCCAAAATTAAAATGTAACCACTCAAAAAAAATGCAAAGGCTTCTCCCCTTCTTAAGTCTGTCGAATCACTAGTCCAGGGTGTGGTCTGAGCATCAGTTAGGGCCTCATGCATGGCCTCTAACTTAGGGATAATTATCCATCTAAGTTCACTCATCCTGCTTATTATATTCTTCCTCTCCTTTTCAAGCCTCTTTATCTCATTTAGAATGGCAATAACCTAGCACTCTTGATTCATTATGGATGTGGTGAGAGGATCAAAATTTTGAGATAAACTTGATAGTTTATCTTCTTGTTCTTTCACCTTCTTTTCAATATCCTTAGTCACTTTAGACCAGGATAGACAAAATTTATACATTTTGCCACCATCTTTAAGAGCATTTTCTAGGCTCTTTATCCCAATATCTAGGGTCCTCCTATCATTAGCTATGAGTCTCTGCACTTTAGAGAATCTCTTTCCCAAAAATTCTTTCTGGACTTTCTCTTCTGTCGATTTCTCCAAAGAGTCAAAATGGGTGCTAACAGAGTTAACCAGGGATTTCAAGTTACCGGATGGAGATGCCGAAGGATCCTTTTGGAAGGATGGCATGATCTTCTCTAGCACACCGGATGCAATTTCTATCAGCTCACATCTTCCATGTGAGACTTCAAAAGCTTTTCTTTTGCTTTGGCTTGAGCAAAAGATGCTACCTTCATTGTCTAGACCAGAGAGAGGGAGTCAAAATTGAGTGGTCCTTGAAATAGTTCTGGTTCATCTATTTCCATCATTTCTTTGGTCAAGAAGTTTTTCACTACTTCTACAGTGTCTCTTGCCGGTGACAGAGTCTTCTTTCCTTTTGCAGCCTCAGAGCTGTCATCAGAGATCTTCTCTATGTGTTCTTATTCTCTTCCCTTTTTCTCCTCTACTTGACTCAATTTCTCCTCTTTTCTTCCTTCTCCTTCAGTTCTGGAGTCTACAGTGGGATCCAAAAGAGAGATGTTAACTTCTTCATGGACTTCCTCTTCCGGAACAGAGGAATCCAAGTCCTTGGATTTTTCTTCATCTACCTCTTTTGATTCTTCTGCAATTTTCTCAGTAGATTCTTCTTTTGATACACTTAATCCTTCGACATCCATGGTAGAAGGTTCTTCATCTATTTCCTCTATAACTAGAATATTGAATCTTTTAAAGGCATTCTGGAGGATGTCTTCTATTTCTTTGGCTACCTGATCAGTCTCTCCAAGCATAAGTTTGTTCATTCTAGCTTTGCTCTGGAACTCATCCTTACAGTCCTTAAAGATCATGCTCATTTGTTTTGGAGTGATGGAAGGATATAGCTGAATTGTAATTTGTTCCCGGATCTCTAAATCCTTTTCCTTGGGATTCTCTTTCTGGAGTTCAAGTACTTGCTCTAGACTTTTGGGAATTAGAGAGATGATTTCAATGAATGCTTTATTATAAATGTTCAAGTACCTGATTGTAGCTTCCTCCAAAATCTTTTTGTCAGTGTCACTATACTCATCATAAAATTATGTTACCGGTTGTAGATTCCCATCCACAGTGACTACCTTGATGACATCATCAACAGAAAGAGTGGGCCTTTCAACAAATTCTTCTGCCTCTTCTTCTTTATTTTTGTCGGCAGAGGATTCCCCAGAAGTTTTCCTTTTCTTCTTCATTTTCTTAACCTCTTCATCAGTCTATGTTTCTTCATCATCCTTTTAGCTTATGTATGACCTTGTGGCCTTTGTCTTCGTTCTCTTCTCTCCCTTTCTAGATGTCTTCGCTTCCGATTTTGAGGCTTTTGGGCTCTTAGAAGTGGCAGGTGCAGAGCTCTTGGATGATTTAATCTGGGAGGAGGCTTATACCAGAACACTTTCCTTTTCTGCTTCTTATTTCTCTTTCTCTGCTCTTTCTATTTTCTCTCTATTTGCATCAACTGCCTCCATTGATATGCCATATCTTTTGGCAAATTCCTCTACTTCCCTTATCACCTTTCTCTTCATCTTTGGTTGTCTCAGTTCAACATGTATTTTCACACTTAATTCTTGAAAGGTTCCAAACATTTCTGCCTCAGGGTCCTTAGGCTGACTCAGTAAGTGTTGGACATGTAGCTCTAGGATTTTCTCATCTACCTCATAGCCCATTGGCATAATCCAGATTGTTTTGGGCTCCACTACCTCCATTAGGCATTGATCAGTGTCTACCATGAAACACACTGTATCCTTGTATTTTTCAACTATAGATTGGGGGATTCTTTCTCTGGCCTGCATCATACTTTGGAAGTTCTTGAAGTATCCCTAGAGTGCTGTACTTTGAGCCTTGGCATCACCAAGCCCATACATATAATCTCTGATTTGTATGGCAACTGGTCTATCATTTTGCCATACCCAACCACTTGATCCGGGTAGCTCATTCATATAGTAAAAGAAGAGACATAGTATTAGGCCACCATACTTAAATGAGTTCTTCTTATCCTTCTTTATTTTCTGCAAGTTTTCTAACAGTTGGTTCAGGAGAAGGTCGCATAGATCATAATCTGTATTTTCCCTTAGTATCTGATATGTAGTGTATATTGCAGTTTTGGACACTGAATTCTCCCTGCTGGAGTGATAGATTTTTTAACTAATTATCATAGAGGCAAATTTGATATCTAGATCTGTGATGTCTTCTATTGTCATTGCTCTCTTGTCAAACTTTGATCCGGTAGCCTCACTTACTATCTGGTTCTTGACAGATTCGAGAGCAGGCAACCCACCAGATGAGTGTAATCCGGTTACTGCCCTAATGGCATCTTTTGTTATCTTGAATGGCCTCATCAACCACATGAAGTTGTCATGTATTCTGCTAAGAACATATCAAACCCATTCATCTTCAACAAAATAGGGAAAGTGGATGCAATGTCCAAAATGCTTATCCCGAAGGGCCTTGTATTGAGGTTTAAGTTCAAACGTTTCATCTATTAATTGTTTATGATAAATATCTATCAGCTTGGATTCCCCAAATTCCTCAATATTGGCTTGTATGTACACCCTAACATCTTCTATGTGTAGAACCCCGTGCGGAATGCTAGAGAATGCACCTAAGGGATCAACTTCTAGGGATTTGTAGGGGTGTTTCTTGAACTTTGGGCATGGCCTATCAGTGATCTTAACAACATTTGGAGTAGCCATCTTGCAAAGAGATTCAAAGAGAGATATTCAAGAATGGAAATACCTTTTTAAGCTTCTAGGGTTCACAATATGAGTTGAAAAGATCATTGGTTGGATCGGATTATGCGGTTGATCTTTGAGAGGGTTGAAACAATCTTGTTGCAGAGATCTTCCTTTCTTCTTCTCGAATGCAAATGTGCAAATGATGAGTAAAAGAACCCTTTTATCTCTGTACAAACCCTAATTTCATATTGCAATAAATGCACACATTAAGTCATTCTGGTTCCCTTGTTCTGACCTTGTTCTGGGAGAGATCCTTCTGAATCACTGAGATGCACTTAGAATTATTTTGGTGATAATTGACAATGTATCTCCCTTCCTCCAATCATGTCATTTATCCGCAGATCAAGATATTTCCATTTTGAATCATACCGGATCTAACTGTGAAAATCCTACTTTTACCGGATGGCTGTCAAACCGGATCAATCTTGGATGATTAAACTCTTCAAAACTCCTTGCAGATCTTTCATATTTTTATCGAGGGTTATTTAGATATTTCTTTGAGAAACCCTTAATCTACAACATTCCATGTGCCAAATTTAGGCACCAATTGACTGGCTGGGGGAATTTATTTTTCCTTTGTGACTCCCCCTGAGCCAGAGCTCATCTTATTTAGTTTCCAGAAGGAATATCAGCACCAAATTCTTGTGTGGATCCATCCCCAACATTTTCTATTCTTCTCTTCACCAATATCTTGTTCATCTCCCTTTGAACTTCATCCGCATTCACTTTTCCTTTTCTTTTGTCTTGATTTGAATTATGATGCACCAGATCCTTTTTATCCTAATTCTTACTTCTACAGAATTTGGCAATATGACCAGATCTATTGCAATTGTAGCAAACAACATTTCTTTGCATATTTGACTGATATCCTCTTGATCTGCATTGATTAGCTATATGTCCCATTCTATTGCATGCAAAGCATCTACCATTGAATGAATTGTTTATTTGCATGTTTCTGCATTCATGAGATTTGTGACCATACCTTTTGCAGTTGAAACACTGTCTGGAGAAGGATGAATTAGTCTAATTCATTCTTCTTCTGTACTAATTTACTTTATGACCGAAGTTATTGCAATTGTAGCAGTATCTATTGAAGGTTGGATATCTTTGAGCATTTGGTTGCCTTACCGGAGGTCTTCTATGCCTGTTTCTTTGATTTCCTGAACCAGAGTTCTTCTGACCGGATCCAGAGCTTTCACCTTTCTCATATCCCATGCCATGCTTGTCATCTACCCTCTTTTGCCTTTCAAGAAGAACTTCAAGTTGAGTAGAGCTTATCTTGAATTTCTCTTTGTATTCATTTGTTGTCTGAAGATCCCTTTTAAGAGTGTTTATTTGATTCTCAAGTTGTTCTTCATTATCTCTAACTTCTTCAAGATCAGATTCCAGATGCCTGATTATTCTATCCATTTTGTGGCAGTATTCTGACTTCTCCTTGAGAGATTGTTTTAGATTATCTTCAATTTCTTGGGTGAATCTCATAACCCCTAATTCCATTTCATGTCTTACCATAATGACCTCTTTTGATAGCTTCTCACATAGCTTGTTTTTCTCATTCAGATCTTCATTGGTATCATTGGCTTCACTTTGACTTGCTAATTGTTGAAGTAGTTCCTTTCTCTTTTTCACAGAGATACTCAGTTTTTCTTTTAGTTCATTTATGAAATCATCAGCTTGTTTGAGTCTTTCCCTCAAGTTATTGACTTCAGAGTGAGATTGTTCAAGATCATCTAGGGCAGACTGAAGTTGTTCCCTCATACCATACATATCCATTGAGATTCCCAGATCTTCCTCAAGTTGTTAGGCTCTGTTTGGAGGAACTTAGCTCTGATACTAATTGTTGGAAACAAGGCAGATAACTGAGAGGGGGGTTGAATCAGTTATCTTAAATATCTTAACTTTCTTTTGTTCTTTAACAATAGTGCAGTATCAAAACACATGAGCATAAATAATCATGAGAGCATAAATGAAATCAACACACATAACACAAGGATTTTTATGTGGAAAACCCTGTTAAGGGAAAAACCACGGGGTGACTAACCCAAGATTGTATTCTCTGTTAAAAGAATAAGAAGTACAAAATGGCACTTGCCAATTAGGGCTCACTACCCGAGCACACTGCTCACAAGAGGCACACTTCCTACAAGAGACTCACTGTCTACAAAGTTTATAGAAAGGTAACCAGATGTTTGAACTGAAGAGAGGCATCCACATATGCTGAGGTTCAGTTCCGGTTAGGCTCAATACACTGATCTATTGCACTTCATTCTTCCTCTATTAAGTGTAGTTGTTCTGTCACATACCAGACTTGTATTGCAGCTTCTACACGTATCTCTACCTTTGCTCACACACTATATCTCCACACACACACCATACCGAAATCAATCTAGTATATATATCCATATCAAGGATTTCAACATCTTTCTAGTCGGTATCTGGAATACTCAAGATATTTACAAAACAATGATCTGTCAGTTGAATCCATGCTTAATATGTGATGCGTATCAAAAACATAGACATAGAAGTCATCAATCATGTCGGCCAATCATGTATGATCCCTCAAATAGCTGATCATCATCAATTTCTCATCTGGATTAAGGTCTGATGCTCTGTCTGTCAGTTCTTCCTCAGTCTACTCTACCTGTCAAGAACCCAACACTTAGATGCTCATATATTTTCACTCATTCATCACCGGAGGCTCAATCTCTGGAATGTAGTAGTCAAGGTACTCCTCTTGATTTGTCCAAGTCCGCAACTTTTTGAGTTACACCATCTGAGAGATCTGGATCTAATTGTCAAACCTTGCTGCATGCTCTGTTCTTGTTCACCGAACCAAAACATTCTTCAATCTGACTTCCGGTATAGGCATACTATGTGTTGTGGATGTGTGGGATGGACTTTGTTGCCATCAATGACAACAACCATGAAGCCACATAGTGTCTCTTGCCAACACGAGGAACCTTAGAGGACCCATGTTGAGATTTTTAAATTATGTTACACATTATATTGTTATTTGTCTTTTTTTAAAAATGTTCCATTAATTTGACCTAGTTTAGTGTTGTCCTCTGGGGTTCCTTGGCGAGGGTGTTACAGGTAACATAGTTGTGCCTAAGTGTTTAGGAAGTGTAGTGCAATGCTTGTAAGCATTATTTTGAGATGCGTTTAGTTTACTTATAGAAAGATACCCCATTTGGTTGATGGTATAAAGTTAGATTATTGCATGGTATTTAAACCATGCTATGATATTCAAGGAATAAAATCTAGTTGTGTGAGTAATATTCTAGTTGCTTGTGTGTGTGTGTGTATCCTATTAGGGTGATGAATCACACTAGGAAGCAAGTTGTGTTTATGTGCACAAAAGGCTTTAGTCGGAATCTATGTGATAGCAAGATAGAATATGAAAGGAAACAAGTGTTGGCAAATGCTTAGTTATCTTAGGTTGTCATGAAAACCTTTCTCTTAGAACCTCCTTGTCAAATATTATGGAAGGACTCATGGTGATTCTTAATGTGATTAAATAGTTGATGTGATAAGATAATTTTAAGTCAACCCTTCTATCTTGAACATGGATATTATGGCATATTGAAAGGTCTCAGAATGATTTCCTTGTCTATTTGGTTGCTCGATTCCATGTCTTTGGTCACAATGAATTTGAAGGATTTTGTTATAGAATTCAATAATAATTCTTGGTGTTAAATCAAATAGGGAATTCACACCCCTTGCTTAGGGCTTTGTATGTGAGTAGCCATTTGAGTAACTATCTTAGAAGAGGTTGGGTTTTGAGAGTATGTGTTTGGGATGTAGAGTACGATTTGTGAGTAATAGTAAACTTGGTGATCGTATCTTTAGACATATAGTGGAGAAGTGTTGTGGATGACATGTGTGATCCACATAGGTACTCCCATTGGAATGATTAATTGGGTGTGTTATTGAAGGAAAATGCATGAGATGCTCTCCATGCCCTTAAATTCCATTTTTTGTGGTGCCATCCCTTATGTCAACTTTTGTATATCTAAGTCATCATGGGTACTAGCCTTTGGAACTATTATCATTTTTTAGATCCTTAGCATTGCATGTGGTTATAAGCATTGTTATGATAATGGTCGTGAGATTTGAGTTTTATTGCAAACACTTGGGTTGGGTGCTTTCCAACCTTGTCACATGGAATTTTACTAAGATAGTTGATGTGAAGCTAGTCACAAATGGAGTTAGTATGGAATGGCTTCTACTCTAGTATCTTGGTAGCATGAATAGGATTATTTAATGTGTATACAAACTGCAATTGTGTCTTCACATGTTATACAGGTGATTTGGAGTTTATGGGATGATGTTTGGTAGAATCCATGAGGGATTGGTTTATATTCCTTACTAAAAAGAATTGAAGACACTATTTCAAATGTGATACTTCAAGACACGTGACTCTTGACATTCATTTCAATACATGGTCTGGGTTGCATACATGTGGGTGTTCGATAAGATAGGATGTTTTATGATCAAGTCATAAGAAGTGTGACCACTATTCCTCTTCTCCCCTTTTGTGGCTATGTTAAACATGTTTGGTATTTGTAGTATGCAAATTTTGGTAAAATTGTTAAAATTGTTATTTATTTATTTATTTATGAATCTTCTTAATTTCAAAACCAATAGTGTTGTATTTCATTTCCTTGGGCTACTTAGCCAATTTATTTTTAAATAGTCCTCTTACCTCAGGGACTTGTTTGGTCGTATTCTTATTCAAATTTTGAATGTTGAATTGGTGGCCAATTTTAAATTTGAATTTTTTCTTTTGAACTTTATTCCTTGAATTTTATCGTTGAATTTGATTTAAATCTTGTCATATTTCAAAATTGCTTATTTTGCGGCTTTTCTTAATGTTGCTACTGTTGGTACATGTCTAGTGATGTTACTTATGTGATCTACCCTACCCATAAGAGGTACTTGGTAGAAGGTAAAGGGGAGTAGATGGTTTGGGTTAGGGTCTTGTAAGATTGAGAGTTGTAAATAGGTTTAGTAAAGGTTAGTTGAAATCCCTTCTTGTCCTTGAGTCTAGTTGAGTGTTTCCTCATGTACCCTTCCTTTTGAGAGGCTAACCCTTTTTAATCAAACAAGAGAAGGGTGCTAGGTGTAGACACCTGAAATTGACCATCACCTAATTATCCATTTTATGACATCTAAACTCACTTTCGAAACCTTGTTGACATCAGCTTGTGTCACCTTGCAACACTTTCATCCTAGGTTCCCTTTATCATTATCTCTCCCACTAAATTAATTAAATAAATTATATCGATTTATTTAATTAATTTTAATCCAGTTTATCTTATTTCTCAAATTAATTAAATAAATCATATTTATTTAATTAATTTAATAAATTATACCTCTTAGCCAAAATTAATTAAATAAATTTTATTTATTTAATTAGTTTATCCTCCCATCATCCCCCCTCTAATAATTAATTAAATACTTTTATTATTTAATTTAATTATGGAGAGTCACATGACTAGCTTGTCCTCATCTTCATCCCTTTGCCGCAATCAATAAATAAGAGTCACATGACTTGCACAAAAATCAAACAAACTTTTAATCCTAGCCACACATTTCAAACTAAACCTCTTAATATCAACCGTTCACATAAGGATTGTCCTAATCCTCCACCTCTTAATCTCAACCATCTGTTGCACCTCTTAATCCTAGCCATCCATCCTATCACTCAACAATCTATAAATCAACCATCTATCAAGCCATTATCAACACATCCATATTTCAAAGTAACATAATGTTGTTGAAATCATCATAAGCCTCCATTATGCAAAGTTATGTTGTTGGAATGAGCAATCAACATATCATCAAGAGCATAGCCATTGGAAGAAGGGTGCATTCCAATCTGCTCTATCCAAGGAGAAAGAAGGGTTTAAGGTGAAGGTATTGTGTGTATATTACATTATCTTCCTATTATTTACCTTTGATCTTTTCTTGTCTTCACTAGGAATGGATGAAGGGTTGGTCATGGTGGGAAACCCTAAGGTCACCCTTTTGTTGTGTAGATCCATTATCCTTGTGATATTGGCTCCTTTGTGTCAAAGGTTGTATGAATTATACAATAGCTCAAAAGTTGACTCAAGGGTTCTCCATGACATGGTGGTTAGTTTTTAATTCCTAAACTCTAGGAATGCTTGAATGTGTTATGGCTCTTATCAATCCTTGCAAATCTCACCTTGATAGTCTAGTGAAGTCCTTTCGATGGGAATGTAGTCAAGACTTGTGAGTTTGTACGTATAGCAAGAGAGATAAAGAGTTGTAACTTAACAACGATGGTATGAAGAGTTAGATGTTTGTTTGAGCTATGATCGATTTTGATAGTTTGATGACTCGTTGGGTTGTCTAAACTCCCTTTTTCCTACATATATTTTAGCCTAAGCTAATTCTTGATGGCTAGGTAAGGTTACAAATTTTGTTAATTTGATAAGTGACAACAAAAAGGGTTTTTGTGGTTCTAACCTTCCTTGGTGTACTTCATCTTTTATGACCCTATAACAACTTGATAATCTTATTTAGAGGATCTATTACCCTTTTCTAATATGGAAACATAAGTAGAGTTGTTTGGTGTGAGTATTTCTTGTAGATGCTTGGTTGCTCCTATCTTGGAGAAGGTTACCATTTAGATTGTTGTTAGGTGATGACTTATTAAGTGCCTAATTATTTTCCCCTTACCGTTTGTTTAAGGAATCATTGTGACTTTGTCATCATATTTGGATGACTCCATGGTGGGTTCTCTACCTTATCTCCTTGTTAACTTCCAAGAGGAAGTTTAGACCTAATGGGAGATGTGAGGCCCACCCTTGTGTGACAAGTTTATTTGCACTATTAGACTTGATTGTGTTTTGATACACCTCGATTGTGGAAATTGTATATGGACTTATGATCACTTTTAGACTATATTAGTTATTGAGGTTGGAATAGAATAGTTAATTTAATTACATATGATGATGTAGATTTAATTAGAAGGTAATTGTGCTATTATTCCATTATGTATGGGAGATATATGTCTTGATTTGGATAAATTATATGTTGCTCAATTGTGGTTGAGTATTACCCATCTGCTTAGTTGAATTGTATTACAATTGATTATGTCATATTATCATTTCTACATGATGAATGAATGCCTTAACTTTTAATTATTTCTATTATGATTGGAAATGATTTCTAGTGATCTAAGTGCATTTGAAATGTTATTTCTATGATTATATTATCAAACTCGTGATGTTGATGAGAATTGAGTTAGGAATTGAATTGGATTATGGACATATATCTTGATGTGTGAAATTGATTATCTTTCATAATGTGAACACTTGTATGTTGTATGGAGAAATAAAAAAAAATGGAGAGCAAGGAGAGCACGAAGATTTTAAAACTGCATGCAAGCAAGAATGGGAATGTGCTTGCAACAGTCGGGCGGGAAGCTACTGTGAATGGGAAGGAGGCAGCTCCAGATGCTAGTAGAAGGGGTCCTCGCGAGGATCAGAATATTAGCTTAGGACTGCAAGGCTCGTCTAGTTCTAAGCATGTGTCTCCCAAAGCTGTTGCGGTTTGTGCTACTGTTGGGGGCAAGGATGGTGATGAAATTGTTGTTGCAAGGCTTCCGGCTCTAGGGGTCCTCGGAAACCCTTCTCTGTTGTTGTCACTGGCACTGGAGCTTGGTCTCTCTCACCCCAGCATGGCTCTCGGCCTATCCCTTGTGCCTGAGAGTCCCCTGTTGTGGTGTGTGGCCCAGAGGCCACAGAAAATGAGGATTACTATCGCAATAAAGGAGTGATATGCAGATTCAATGGATTTTGGCCCTCTCTGCCCAACCTCCACAACTGGGTCATGGAGTCATGGAAGCCACTGGTTGAAGGTAAGATTGAGTTGTTTCCTTGTGCAAGAGGGTTCTTTATTGTGACTTTTGCTTCCTCGGAGCAGCGAGACTTAGTGCTCGATGGCATGGTTTGGTTATGGGGTGAGCATTCCCTCTCCATCAAACCCTAGACTCTGTCTTTTAATCCCCTTACAGAGTCGCTTAACATCAGACCTATTTGGGTCCATCTCCCAAATCTCCCTCTCCAGTTTTGGGAGGATTCCTGCTACGAGGACATCGGCAATGCCATCGGTCGTTTCCTCAAGGTTGATTCTACTACTTCTTTCATGGGACATTCCACGATTGCCCACATCCTAGTGGATATTGACATCTCCAAACCTCTTCATGGAGATGTGGTTTTGATGGTAGGGGAAAGGCCCTGGAAACAACTATTAGATTATGAGGGTATCCCATTTAGATGTAGAAGATGTTTTGTTATAGGTCATTTGGCCTTTGGTTGTCCTCTCACACGTTGCAAGGGCACTGCAACTTGGTGGAAAGATGCCCTCCTAGAGCACTTGACTATTAGTGCTTCCCAGGATGATTGTTCCTCTCGGGAGGATGAGTCCTCTGAGGAGGATGAGCTCCCTGATGGGGCTGTTCTTGAGGGGGGGTCGCTACTTCAGTTCCTTCGCATTCTCTAGACTCTTCCGATCATTTCTCAGCTCACTTATCGGCTCCTTCTGCTTCAGGCAGGATTACTTCTTGTTTTGTTTCCGCTTCTTCCTCTCTGATTTCGCCTTCTTCGGGTTGGCTTCTACTATTGGGATGTCTACTACTGCTACTGGGGTGCCTTCTTTCGCTGGGGTTGCTCCACCCTCTTCGAAGGTTTTGGCGAAAAGTTCACCGCCTTCTCCTACTTTTGCCACTGGAGATGAGGATGTCTTTTGGACTGTTGTCCAAAGAAGGAAGAGAGGTCTTCCTAAGCATGTTTCTCTGACCCATACTCGGGCCAAGGGAGTTCAACCTGATCAGTCAAGTTCTACTTTTATTTAGTTGTTTCTCATTGCCTTGTTGTAGTTGTTTTGTCTGTGTGCTATCAATGTACTGTTTCTGGCTCATTTAAGGCCTTGTTTTTCCTTGGGGGCTGCTTTGTATAGGGTTCTGGACCCTCTTTTCGAGCCGATCTAATAAAGAACACTTGTATATTGTATGACTTTGTGTGTGATTTCAATTTAAGTCACTTTAGCTATTTATATGTTGAATATATTGATGTGTGCATTGGAGTGTGTAGGTAATTCCTTGGCTAATGAAAATTCAAAGGTCTCTCAAGTAACCCCTTGGAATTACCCCCGTGACACCTAACCTAGTCCCTAAAGTGGAATAAGGTCTTTGTTTGATTTTTGAATTTTGAAATGTGTTTTTCTTTTTGGTAATTTTTAGTATTTGAGTGTCTTAAGGTTGTTTTAGGATGAATAGGATGATGTGTTGTCATCTCTGTTGTTCAATTTTGAATTTGTGTTTAAAGGGCTTTTACGGTGTTATTTGGTCCCTTTCTTGATTATTTTATTGTTTGTAGGTCCCTAGACCAAGTTTCTATGGTATAGGTACCTTTTAGACCATAAATCTTTGGTCTTGACCAAGATTTGACCCTTCCAAAGTGCCTTGGGAAGGGAGTGAAGAGATTTGGTTTGAGGAAGAGGAATGGGTGACTTGTCACCATCCCATTCCCATTTCTAAGGTTCATGTATGGGCTTAGGTTGATCTCAAAGCGTCACACATGTGTGAGCACACAATGTAAGACTTTCATAGGAAAAGAGCCCAAGTCTTCCCACTCCCCAATGCCTCACACATGTAAGAGCATTTGTGGGGAGATGTGCTCTTGAGAGTGAATGATAAGGTGACAAGTGTCACCCCCATTCAAGAGATTTAGAATTTGTATACCTATTTATCTCCCTCTTTAGAGAGAGAAAAGAGCTTTTTGTCATTTTGGATTTGGGGGTTTTGCATTTTGAGAGAAAGAGTTGTTGCAAGAGCATGGAGAAGATCTTGAAATTGGACTCTTAGAAGGTCTCCCACAACTCTTCATCAAATCCTTTGGAAGTTTGAGAGGTAGGCTCTCAATATTTATACGTCTTTACATACGTTGTAAAATACTCTTCTTGTTTTAGAATGATTGTGAATGCATGTTTATGATGCATCTTTTATTATTGTTTAATGTGTTATGGTTAAGGTTTTGGTAGTTGTGAGATCTCCATGTGTGGGAGCATGTCTTGTTTGGGGTTGAGAGAGAAATGAACCTCCTCGTGGGAAGACTACTCCTTGAGAGGAGTCTGTAGGCAAGAGTGCCTTGATCTTTGGTGTTTTTGAATATCATGATGTGTAGGCAAGAGTGCTTTGGATCCTTGGAAGTTATGAGTATAGTGAAGTGATAGCAAGAGGCTATGGTGGTTTGATATTATATTTTGGAAGAAGTTTTAGTGCAAGTTCTATATGTATTACTTCCCCCTTGTAGGAGTGATGTCCACTCTACTCCCCTCTTGAATCCATGTAATGGGTTTTGTGTTTTATGAGTCTCCTTGGGTTGGGAGTGCTTGGTGTTTCTTATGTGTGTTTGAAATGGTTCACTTGTGAATGTGATCTCAGGGTTACCTTGAATGCCTCCTAGCTCAAGGGTGGCTTGTAAGCAAGGCTATGGTTGGGTGGTGAGCCCTCCATTAACCTAGTTAGAGTTGTCTCTTTGTATTTTGCAGGTTTTGCGTAAGTAATGGAAAGAGAAGAGTATTCCTTTGAAAAAGTTAGTTCATTGTTTTAAGAGAACTATTGTCAGTACGACTATGTAGAAGTCTAGAGCTTGTAGCTCTGTGTATGTGGGAAGGGATGAGAAAAATGTTGTAAGCAAACTCTTTGATCAAGGATAATATTTGTATATATATTTGGTTAAATGTTCAATATTATTGTGGAAAAGAAAGAATAAAATTTCCCTATTATTATTGTTATTTAACTTGGTGTTCCACTATTGAAAAGACAAGAAGGTGTTGTTTCATAATCACTTGAAAAGAAAATTATATTGCTCTCTCTCTCTCTCTCTCTCTCTCTCTCTCTCTCTCTCTCTCTCATTTACACGAACAAAGAAAGAAAAATAATGCCCTTTAATGCTTTAAGAAAAATATATGGTTTAGATTCTTTAAAGTATGTTTGAAGGTTCTGATTTATTAGAATATAAAATTAGCATGCTATATATATATATATATATATATATATATATATAACACACACTTGAAAAGAAAATTACTCTCTCTCTCTCTATATATATATATATATATAATTTGCATGAGCAAAAAAAGAAAAATAATGTTAATGCTTTAAGAAAAATATATGGTTTAGATTCTTTAAAGTATGTTTGAAGGTTCTGATTTATTAGAAAATAAAATCAGCATGCTATTTCATTAGTTGTAATATTCCTATATATATATATATTGAAGTTTATTAGACAAAAGCATACAAGTAAATGATAAATATCTTTTAAAAACATTAATATTGTTTGTTTCAAACAAAGTAAGTTTTCAAAGATTAGAAAGTGGCGATTTGGGGAGGTTGCGAGCCTGCACTGCGCGCCTCCATTAGAGGCGGCAGGAGGCCAGGGAAGGGTCGAAGACCCCACCCCCACCATGCCCTTGGGCGGAGTGGGGATGGGAACTTCGTCCCCCCTCCCCAACCATCACGGGAACTAGCTTGTATGTAGGTTAGGACCCTGTGAGGTCCCACGTCCTGCATACAGGGTGACAACCCTAGGGCTTTTGCCATACACATCAATACTTTTAAAAAACTCAAACCTGCACCCCTTTGGAATTCGGCCCTCCAGCAAACATTTACCTTAATACTCTAATATATAACTATAGATATAATCTTTGTTTTGTTTTTATTATCTCTGTAGTTTTTTAAAAAATAGAGAACTGAAACTTATCTGTAGTATTTAGTTTTGTTTATTATATATATATATATGGGGAAGGAGTAGAGTTCTTCATTCTAATTTCAAAAACAAACTTTTAGAGGGAAACTAGAAACAATATTTGTTCCAAAATTTAGATAACTTGGGAAAACTTTTTAGAAACAAAATATAGACCTTGTTGAAAGCAAATAGTTTTAAATATGTAAGAAATGTAGACACCTAGATTTGACCTTGTCATCCATCTTCGTCGTCTCTTGTCGCCTTGTCCTTCCCTTTAGCTAATAAAATAAATAAATAAATTATATTTATTTATTTATTTAATTTTATCCATTTTTCTTAGCTAAAATTAATTAAATAAATTTATTTAATTAATTTTATTCTCCCACTTTGTCCTGTAATTAATTAAATGATTGTATTATTTAATTAGTTAGTTTTTCACCTATCATAATCCTTATACACTTTTACCTATTAGTCTTAGCTGACATCATGAAAATAAGTCCTATCCTTCCCACAGCCAAGATCATATAAATATCACTATCAATCAAGTCATTTCTCCTAGCAAAGATCTACCTAGAACGCCTAGCTATCACATAAGCTTTCAAGTACTGTTATGATGTTAGTGTGAGCAATCAACATTTATACATCAAATATCATTATCAAGCATCATTGGAACACATCCATTAGTCGTCATGGTGCATCAGGGGTTGTTATGGTAAGATTGTTTCATTGTTTTCCTTTGATTTTGATAGTCCTTTACTCGTTTTGAGGTGATATAGATTGTGAAATAAGAGCTTTCATTGTGATTGCTTTCCATTTATTATTTCATATTTCCGCATACACATTTTGGATAACGGATCTAGCTTGAACTTATGTACATTAAAATTGATTTTAAGCAATTCAGATACTCTACAAGTGAGTTGGAACCATGTGTCATTACCATCAAAGCTTATGATAATGCTGAGAGAGAATCACTTGGAACCATATGTCTTCCTATACAAGTGGGACCTATGCTACAAAAGACTACATGTCATGTTATTGATCTTAACCTTCCATATAACATCTTACTTGGTCGCACATGGATACATGCTATGCAAGCCATTCCCTCCACATACCATCAATGCTTGAAGTTCCCTTACAATGGTGTCGAAGTTACTATCAAAGCATATCCCCAACCATTTGCATATTGTTGAGCTATGGAACCCATTTATCAAAAAGTTAATTTTTGTCCCACTAATGATATTTCCACTCAGGTCAAGGATACACCATCTTCATCATATATCCATCCCGATGATCTTCCATCCACAGCACCATCTAAAGTCACAAAAGTCAAGATCATCAACAAAGGTTGTGGCGAATATGAGCTATATAATGTCTTTCATATAGGTCAATTACCTCTATCTCCAAAGTCTCATGGTTGTCTTCCACAATGTTCCTCTATACAAAAGCCAAGCACTAAGCATTTCGAATCTACTACTTTATCCTCTAAAGGAACCTTGGATGAAGAACAAATTGAAGACTCCCTAGATTCTTGGCTCTATAAAGATGAATCCGATGATAAAGAATCTCCACTTGTCCATCTCAAGCAAAGTTATCATATTCCATCACATGTGCAAAAATATGAGATATAAAGGTAAAGATCTTGGACTTCATGAGCAAGGAATTATTGAGCCAATACTGATAGAGGTACACCATGACCATTTTGTATTAGGATACATGCCTTAGTTCAAAAATAAAAGATCCTCATGCTACCTCTACAAGTCAAGATGAACCTCCTAATGTCATTGAAAGTACCGTCAATGGGACCATCAATGCCTCTCTTAAAGACCTTGATATTTCATGCCTTTTCCATGACAATGCCAGCTTTACCATTGAACCATCATCACCATTTCCTAATTCCATTACCCGAGATCAACAAAATCCAATCTCTCACAACTTGTCAAAATGATGAAGAATATCTTGAGTTCCTTAGTCCTACAAATACAAAAACAAAAAAGTCAAAAAGTAAAGAAGCAAAGGACTCAAAAGAGAAAAATCATGCTATACCTATCCTTGGGGCATCAAGAGTCAAAAAAATTTATCTTGCCCTTAGCATCACAAAAGCATTTACTTGAAGAAAATCAAATCAAATCAAGTACAAAAGAAAGTCCAAAGGAATTCCCTAAATCTATGTCTACTTGTGAGATTTTTGGTCCCACATCATCTCCATTTCATGACACTTCCATCACCCTCCATGATCAAATTCTTCCATCCCACTTATCTCATAATCGCCACAAGTCCATTTTACACCATGCCTCTCACTCCACATCACCTACTAAAGTCATTCACCCAAGAGACTATGATGGTTCCCTTTCACGTTGCCTAAACACAAAAGGGGCTAAATCTATACTTAAAAAGATGTATGGTGGTATCCACAACGCCCTTACTAGTGACATTATCCTTGCAAAGAAGCTTCCTATACATACATGGGCTTATGCATATTTTGATCACCATCATGTTCATTATCCACTCGCTAGTTCTGATGATCTAGAGTTCGAAGATCCACATGATACCATCCATCTCACATGGTCTCATACTTAGCTGGTCAAGTATTCCTAATTGTCAAATAAAAAAAATAAAAAATCAAGGAAAAAAAATAAAGAGAAATAATTCGTACTATAGTGAAAACCACTTTTGTGGTGCCTTGGATAAGTACCATAGTGAAAACCTACTCGCAAATGCCATGTGTAGTAGCTAGATCTTTTTATCCTTTAGGTTATTTGTCCTTTTATCGGTCCATCCATCTTGCATCTCCTAGTCTTCCATCTGTTTGTTTACCCATCCTTCCATCTCCTTTCATGTCTTAGCCTTCCATCTATTCATTTATCCATCCTCCATTTCTCCATTTGTATTATCCTAAACTTCCATTACATCCATCTCATGACCCCATCATCACCATACACTTGGGGGCATCAGATTGTCCCTCACTTTGGATATAGACCTTCTTGTTAACTATCTTTGGTCCAGGGTACATCTAATTTCATCATTTTTAGGCTTTATTCACTTGTGTGTTTCATGTCCTTGCACATATGATGATATCATATATTCTATCTTACACATGTAGTGTTAGCACTAAAAATTAAAAAAAAAATCAGAACATTTCAAAAATACGAAAAAATCAAAACATGCAAAAATTCAAGCAATAAACTCAAATGTGAGTCGTTCATCATCTATACCAATCTAGTCAAGCAATCTTGTCAGGTCATTCAGATGCATCCTTGGTTTTGTTTCCAACCTTCTTGTTAACCCAATATTTCGATCAATCATCTCATCATCATCATCGGGATATGTCTCCCTTTCTTGTGTTGTTTGGGATGTGCCCTTCCATCATCAACAACACTATTTTAATCTATCATCAATCATCTATCATTAGTTTTCAGCTTGGTAGGGGCAACACTTTGTTTGTCTTTGTGTGATTTTGTGTATGCTTACTTGTTTGCTTGTGTATATTTATCATTTTATCTTGCATTTGTTTCTAGTCCTTGCAACATATTTTCACGACATCATGGTGCCACATAGGGGCATATGTTTGCTTGCAACCTTTGTCTTTATCATTTTATTATTTTATCTTGCATCTTCATCATTTTGTATCTGCATCAGTCTTAGTAACCTACCTGCCACAGCGATATCATAGTCTTTCATATCATGGTGCTATACGGCATAAGGTTGCTTGTGACCTTATTGGGGCATCCTTTTACGCACAAGACACATCGTCACCCTAGTCTTTATACCTTGGTGCATAATGTCTAGTGCTATAACAAAAATCATGATTGTTGACCTAATGCGGCATAACTTATCTTTCTCCATCTTTTTGTTGTCCTATCCATTTTGAGAGTCTACATGTGTCCTTCATGCCCACCTATCCTCTCGAGGGGGCATCTCATCCCATCATCCCTTTCCAATTGTCCATACCTTTTCTTCTTTGAAATGATGCTACTTCCTTTTGGTTGCAACATCATCTCAAAGGGGCAAAATGTGGACACCTAGATTTGACCTTGTCGTCCATCTTAGTCGTCTCTTCTCGCTTTGTCCTTCCCTTTAGCTAATTAATTAAATAGATAAATTACATTTATTTATTTAATTAATTTTATCCATTTTCCTTAGCTAAAATTTATTAAATAATTTTTTATAATTTATTTAATTAATTTTCCCTTTTGTCCAATAATTAATTAAATAATTTGAGTTATT
Source organism: Cunninghamia lanceolata (assembly GCA_027924645.1). Classification (NCBI taxonomy): domain Eukaryota; kingdom Viridiplantae; phylum Streptophyta; class Pinopsida; order Cupressales; family Cupressaceae; genus Cunninghamia; species Cunninghamia lanceolata. Next base: position 2,534,127 of record BSBN01000378.1, on the reverse strand, counting down.
TAATTAATTATTTTCCCATGGCTTATCTTATAATTAATTATATTTTGATCATGACTTCGTGGGTGTGACTTTTTACCACCTTTTTTTTAATATGTACTAATTATTTCTTTAATATAAGTTAAATAGGATATTCATTAAAAAACATCCCCCTTGTCCAATAATTAATTAAATAGTTTTAGTTATTAAATTAATTATTTTCCCTGGCTTATCTCATAGTTAATTAAATAATTTTGTTATTTAATTAATTATTAGCTCCCACCTTCTCCCATAATTAATTAAATAATTTTATTATTTAATTAATTAAATAATTTTATTATTTAATTAATTATCGTTTCTCACTTATCCTCATATTGGCACAAAAATCTAAAAATCTAAAAGTCGACCTTATGAGAATAGGTCTTATCCTTCCCTTAAGTTGTCTCACTTAATCTTGTCCATCCATCCTTAATCCATGTCTCATTTGATCTTAGCCATTGACGCCTAATTTAATCTTAACCATTCATCCATTTGTCCTAGTTAGAGCATCCTTTAAGTCATTTTTCCTTTCGTTAGTTACTTGCTCTTGATGTGATGTTCAATACGGAGTAGGTTCATTGATGCATTTGTTCCTTATTTGATTTTCATTTTCCGCATACACAAGAAATATAAAGAGAGTTATTGTAAACATATTAAAAAATATTTTGAAACTTAACTAAGCTAGCTATCTTGATGAAATTGTCTTCTCCATGAGAAGAGATTTCCTTTCCTCCAAACCTAAAAACAAAAATAAGTGAAATGTGTGAGTTAGTGATACTTTTATAACTATTTTCTAGGGGTCTTGAGTTGCCCTAGAGGAGTTAGTGGCCTAACTTAGTTTTAGGATTAATTAATTCCACTTAGGGATTATTAATCCTTTTTTACTTGTTCTATAATCTAGACTTAATTTGTGCTTGGAAATTTAATTGTGTTAACCACTTGAGAATTAATTTAAATAATGAGACTTTTTATTTGTCAAATGAGATTATATTTATTTTGGTTAAAGTTAGAATGTATTGATTTATTAATTTCTCATAATAAAAATAAATCATACATGTTTATGTTTGAAAGATTTAAATTTTCCATAATTATTCAAATGTCAACTTTTGGTTTATTTTTCAAATGTTATTTATTCGATTGTAAATTATTTAAATCTCAAGTTATTTTCCTTGATCCTTTGGATGTTATTAGTTAAATTTAAATGTCGTAATTTATGGATCAACTTTAAAGTAATTAAAAGATTAGATGAATTTACTCTGTTTCGCATTTTAAATTTATATTATTATTTTAATTAGTTAGGATTTGAACTTTGGTTTAAGTGTTACGTCTTGCCCTTAGGGTGAGATCATTTCTCCAACATCTAGGAACCTTAGGGGATTGTCACCTTGAAAGGGGTCTCCCCCATGGCGTCGCAAGTCGCTTTGCCAAACACTAATTAGGTCAACCTTCATATCGAAGGGAGTGTGAAAATGAAAGGAGTTTTATACCACTCTCTTCTCGCTTCCACTTCCCCGCCTTAGTGCAACATGCTGAATATACATTGCACATACAACAATGTTGTATGTACCCGTTAAACGAACGCGCATGTAACACACGAGTGTAGGTTAAAGTTGTTTTTTTATAGAATTTTTGTTGCTTCAATTTCCATGTCCACATGTAAAATGTGAGTATGACAACTTGTTCTTCCCAATTCTAGCAACTAAGAAGCCAAGGTCAAAGATTGCTCTTATACCCTAAATGCTTCTACATCAAAAACTCCGACTAACTAATAAAGTTCCTAGCGGTAGATATCTATGTTGAGTCTTTAATCAACGTTCCCTTCCATTTAATCAAATATTCTTCATACTTCTTATGACTTGTACTCTTTCCAACTCTATTGTCCAATGTTCCTCAATTTCTTCAGCTTTTCTAGCATCTACTTTCTTCAATTCACTTATATACCCTTCTTACACTTGAACTTCATGATACTCATACAAATCTATAATCTTATACACTAGCAATATACTCAAACTTTCAAGCAACTCTACCTCATATATGTTACCAAAATCAAATTTCTTAATGATCTTGTCATAACAGCTTTTCTGATCACAAGATGAAATTGTAATTGAACCGAGACTCAAGATCACTACTCCCCACAATAATGATAGGAAGTTCAAGACTCTAGATCATACACACATTCTAGTATGGACTCTAAGACATGAAATTCTATCAATGAGAGGAATAACAAAACCACAGATACTATCAATGATTGAGACAGGAATCCTTTGATGCAATGAAACAGTCCTCACATGAAACAGAGCAATGTAATTTTCTCATTCAACTACAGAAATTATTCATCTGCTCACAATTCAGCCACACAGTCGGCCTCTTTGATAGACATAATACCAGATATTTTAATGCAAACTCCTACTGCTTCCTCTAGGCATTCGACCTCTCTTCTCTAACTCAGAGTTCATGTTTTTTTATCACCCTTCTTAACGTGCTCTTCCTTTTACCAGTCTCTATGGCCAACCTGAAAGGCCTTCATCCTCTCTAAACATCTAAAAAGATATTCTTAAAATATCAAGTGACTGCCAGCCGCCCTCCATGTGGAGAATAAAACGCCAACCAAGCAGAGAATAATGCCAGCATTCGAGTCAATGGCAGAGTAAATCACCATAAGGAAGTGTCGATGCTGAACGCCTTCCACTTGCCGCCAGAAATCTAAAGTGAAATGCCCACTATCTGTCATTAATTCTTCTTTTTATAACAGTCGAGCCACAATCATCAGCTAAGTGTCAAATCCGGCCAAGAATTGGGGACAATTATATTCTTTTCCACGCATTGTGTAACTGCCTAATAGCGACAGGAAATCCAGACACTGGTTCCTCAGCGACAGAAGGACAGAATGCTAAAGCAACAGGAAGCTGCAACAACCACCAAAACACAACAAAAAACCCCAAACTACAGAAACTAAAATAAAACGCAAACCAAACTTAGAGGGCGGGCGATGCCACTGTATCATCTTGCAAGGACCAAACTTCATCTTTATTTACTTAGATGTATCATCACTTCATTTCCAATTTAATATTCTTGATGTCTCCTCTTCATGTTGGCCTTTTTTTTTATACTTAGTATTCAACTTTGCCAACTAATATCTTAACTCATTCAATATCTTCATGTGATTTACAACCTCCTCCACCTCAACACTTTTCTTCAATTCTAATACATTCCTTGGATTATTTTTGTATAATATCTCAAACATTGTTCTCCTTGTACATCTATTCACCAAATTATTGTATGCAAACTCTACTTGCACTCATACCATGTCCCAATCACTCATTCTTTCACCTAATAAACATCTCAATAAGTTACCTAGCCTCATGTTCACCACTTTTGTTTGTCCATTGATCTATGGGAATATGTTGGATTGAATTTTGACTATCTTTTTTTTTTTCACACGGTCTTCCAAAAATAACCAACAAACTTAGTGTCCCTATCAAAAACTATTACTTCTTGAAAAATAGATCAACTATATGGACCACATCATTAGTTTTTTTTTCATGCTATAGAATGTGTCATCTTTGAAAATCAATCAACTACAAATGGTAAATCATTGCCTTTAGGTGTCTCTGGCAAACCTAATACAAAATCCATATTAATATACTCCCAAGGCTTCTCAAGAATAGACAATAATTTTTGCAATCCAACGTTTTGACTACTACCTCTTGCATCTTGACAAATTCTACCATTTTGAACATACAATTTACATTCTTATACATATACATCAAATAATAATTTCCATTTACCAATGCTATTGTCTTGTCCACATGAAAATGTCTAACTACTCCCTTGCTATACTTTTGTTTTATCATGATTCATATCCTTAAATCGAACTGCTTCAACTCTCATTTTAATCAACAAATTATGTTTCATACTCAATGTATATGCAAGTTGATTTGACTTTTTACTCTTATGCTTCAATACAAAAGAATTACTTCGCATAAATTTTACCTATCTTACATGTCTATGATTTCACTTACCTTAATTGTTCAAATACTATAAGCATAAGATTATTCCACCTTCATTAGGCCCTACTAATGAATAAATAATAAAAAATTAGATTATTTTTTTAGAATATGCTCTTTATATGTTAGCTAACATATAAATATGAGTCGATGAAAATCGTTCAATTAAATATGAGTTAAGTGATTAAAATATAATAATACAACTACTTTTATTGTCATCATTGTAAAAAAAACTAAAATTTAATTAAGAAAACAACTACTTTTATTGAGTACTATGTGTTAAAAAAATGAGATCTTAAGCAAGGAAGTTTATGCTCAAAAACCATTTACAATTTCGAGGAAGTGATCAAAGGAATTAGCATTGAAGATTTTACGTATATTATTTATAGTTTGGGCATCTAATTGAGCCTACTCAACCTCTATTTTGCAACTTATTATTTGTCAAGCATTGATTTTAATGGGATTGAGTGATGCCTCTTCTAACTTTTCTACTATCATGCATAGCTTGACAAGCCTTCAATTACTTTTGTTGTGATGTGGACTCTGTGTTGAGAAATCTAATCCCACTCTCCTATATTTTAGAATATGCCATTCAATTTTACTTTACTTTGTATAAACTTTACTTATCTTACATGCCTTTGATTCAACTTACCTTGATCATTCAAATACTATAAACGTAAATATTATTCCACCCTCATTAGGCCCCCCTAATGAATAAATATTTAGGTGCCTTCTTTTTTTGAGAATTTGCTCTTTATATATTAGCTAGCATATTTATCTTGCAACTTAATGAAAAATGTTGGTTTACATGTGAGTTAAGTGTGATTAAAATATAATAATATAACTATTTCTATTTAACCATTTTCAAGAAAACTAAAGTTTAAGTAAGGAAACAACTACTTTTATTGAGATGTAAAAAATTTAAAAATAATAATAAAAATGAGATCTTCGATAAGTTTAAGCTCAAGAGCAATTTAGAATTTCAAGCAATGGCCTATGGACATTTAAGGAATTAGCATTGAACATTTTATGTATATTGTTATTTAGCCTACTCAACCTTTGTTTTTTAAGGTATTATTTGTCAAGCACTCATTTTAATGGGATTGAGTGAAAACTCTCCTAATTTTACTTTCGACATGGCATGGACTTTGTGGTGAGCAATCTAATCCCACTCTTCTACATTTTAGTATGAGCCATATAATTTTGAAGTTTGTGCATGGAGCAATGGCTATGAGTTTCATCACTTGTTCTGCCCTAACACATCTCACTTGACTTTCAATAGCATAATCTGAGTCCCACTATAGCAAATATTATTCATATATTTCTATAGGGGAATTCAACCAAAAGGATTAGAGGATGCATTTACCTCTTGGTAGCAATGATCATGTTCATTGCCTTAAATAACTTCAATGTAGAGAAATTTTTCTTAAACAAATTCCAAATATTATCATAAATGGTAAAAATTATACCATAAACTTTCCTCAAACAGATTTATCTTCCAAAATCTAAACTAATTAAAACATTCACTCAATAAAATAAATGCAAACATTGAGTTATCAAAAGCCCTTGATGTTTTGCAAGTTACCCCTACTAAATGTTCTCAATCGCCTACATCATTTAGTCACATTAATGTTTGTTTTTAGTTTAATTTTTTTATTATTGTCCTTACTAATGTACATTTGTGACCATGCATGGCATTGAAGAAGCATCTAGCACCATTGACACTTTTATTATTGGCAAGTATTTTTGGCTCCATTGAAATTGTCATCATCATCATGATAATAGACAAGGGCATCCATAAAGCATCATGGATTGTCGATTGAAGTCTAGTAATTGTCATCTATGGGATAAGCCAAAATATTGTCCCAAGTAAGCAATACGTGTAAACTTTGAAGAAACTATTATGCTTGCAATTTGCTTGAGTGAAGGTAATTTTATGCTTAGATATAAGATTCTTGTGAAAGGGGGAGTTTTGTATCTTTAAATGTATGGAAGCAACTGCGTGGGTTAAACTAACCTAGTTGCTTATCCTTTGATGTAATTTTACAAGGCAGCTAGTTATATATTGGTAAATGCATGAAGATGACATGATGCAACCTAAGAACATGATGTATCCTTCCTCTAGTTTCCCTAGACCTGGTCATTATATTTATTTAGGATTCCTTGAGCCTTTTGGGAAGGTCAGACATTCGTTGGGGTGGATAGGGATTTCAAACATTATATGGGGTCATCAATTACCATCGTTGGACCTAGAACTAGCAATAATAAATCCTACCCACTAGACTCAATCAACATAGTTAATTATGATTGCAAGGAGGAATATTATGTTTTGGTTATATGACAAACCATTGGCTCTATGTTGCATTAAATATCAGTCATTATGGAAAAATGGTTGTCATTTGGCTTCTAGTTTTCTAGGTGCATCTTTTGATTCTATGCTTGGCTTGTTCAGATGTGAAGTCTGACCGTCCAATAAAGTCAATAAAACGTTTCATTTCCCCTGCTCCTGGCCTCTTCATCTACCTTGATGAGTTCTATAAAAATTTGGGGGAATGAAAATTAGAAGATGATGAAACTTTTTCATGTAATTGCTGCAATCAATAAAAGAGATTAATTCCCGCTTTTCCTGTGGATGTAGCCAATTTTGGTGAATCACATAAATCATTGTGTGTGTGCAGTATTGTTTCTCTGTTTATTATCTGCAGGTGTTATATGTTCTGTAATCTGCCCCTGTTTACTTAACATGGCTAGTATGAGCTATGTCTAAGTCAGGCTTGCATCAGTATACGCACTATTATACCAAAATAAGTCCCAATCTGAGACATTATTTATACTGAAATACATAAAATAATATAAAAAATTAAAATACTTCTTACCAAAAGAATTATCCTATTTACATCATACTCAAAACACTTTCAACACCCCCAATAATAGGGTCAGACCAAATAGACGGTAGCCAACAAGTATCATTATGAGGCAACCGGAGGGAAATAAACAACAAATTACTTAGAATACAGATGTGATGAGGAATTAGACGAACTGGTAACACTGATAGTTGGGCATCTCAAACTAACCATGCCAAACAATTCGACAAAGTCATTTCCTCTCTCGAAGGTTGAATTCATTAAGGTGCACAATTTGGCTGAACAAGAGACCGAGAGTCATGGCCACGTTTAGGGCTCTTTTAGTTTTTTTGACTTACTGTTGAACACTGATTGCTAGTACTATAATATTTTAAGGCTAGTATTTTAGTTCTTTTAAGACTATTTGCTGACACTGAAGTTATACAAATATGGTAGCAGTGCTGCAAATAATTATTTGATCTGAGACTTCAAAATAAACTAAGCATATTTTTCTGTCTTTAAAAACATGGTTTGGAAGAGACTTGCCCTTTGTTGGCTTCTCCAAAATCAGGAGATCTTTCTCGTAGCCTCAAAATTCTAGTTCAAATTATTTTTGAAGAACAATACAACTTTTCTGATTGTATGGTGGTACCACCTATTCAAGCATACATTTCACTTATTACACGCATGACTCTTTGATGGAAGTCTCTCAAAGGAAAAAATTTCGTTCAACAACACTAGCAGAGATTAGAATCTGGGCAGTTCTATTGGCTCTTCATCTCGTCAAAATGAACTTGACGACACACTACAAGAACTTCTTAGTTAGGTTGAGCAACTTTTTATTGAACATGATAGTGATGGATCATATAAAGATTCAACTTCAGCACTTCAGGGCAAAAGGAAATGTTTCAAGGTTCACTGCCACAAGTCAAGCAGAAGAGGGTCCTTGGCAGAAATGTCCAATCCTACAGATGTAGGTACTACTAGGAAAATTGATATCAGTGGAGGAAGCATGATTAATCTAGTTAGTAGGGTATTTGTCATAATTCTTAAGTCAACTGTGGAAGAATGTTACATAAGTATGGTGGTATGGTTATGAATCCATCTTTCTTATTAGAGAAAAATTCCTTTACAAGTTTCATCTTGGTTTCTATCCGTTGCTCTTGCATCAGCAAAACTATGATTATTCCATAATTGACTTACATTTTATTGCTGGATGAATTTTTCTTGTGGTTTAAAGAAACAATTTATTTATTTTCTGTGAAAGCCTTGCTTGATGAGTTAAGTCAAAAGGCAGCCCAGCTTGCACGAGAAAGAAATTGCGGAGCAGGTTTGTTTTGCTTACATTGCAATTGTTCTAGATGCACCTGACAACCACATTACATGTTTTTGGTAATCATTCTAGTCAGAGGAACAAGTATTTAGCAGTAACATCTTTAGCTTAAATTAACTGACAGAGCTCTTATGGTGTTCTTGTTTGTGGAATGAAAATAGCAAACAGAGCTGGTTATACAAGAGTAAAACTCTTTAAAGACGGGAACAAGCAACTGAAAAACAGGTAAACTAGCTTAACCAATCAAAAAAAGAAAGAAAGAATGAATCATCTTTGCTATCCTTGCTCATCACAAGTATGAATAAGAAGGATAATTCCTAATTACATGAACCAGATTGACTTGCATGACGTCTTATCTTATAGCAAACGAAGGTCTCTACAATGCAGATGTCCTCAACTTCAAGGGACCAAGCATGCAAAACTTCATCAGATTCCAAAGTATCACACACTTAAACATTAGATTTACCATCAAATCAAACACACCTCTACTTTGTGGAAATGAAAGCCCCTGACCCCATTTCTTTGAGAAACTGCCTTTATACAGGATTCAAGTGCTACTCAAACATTAGCTCCTGAAAATAAGCAGTATGTAATACCTATGGAAAATAATACACTTCTGACAACACATAGAAACATGATGTCCAATTTACAGACAAACCCTTATCGAAACAGCCAATGGCATGTGCCTCCACTCTTACTCCCTTAAATGCTACCTTTTTCTCTAGGTGTTATCATTTGCATTACATGTTAAAAAACCTCCTCCGATCACAACAGCAACTGGTGCTTCCTTAGCATGCCAGAGTGGGCCAAATGCATATGTCAGAGCAGATAGAGATAATATTCAAGTGGAAGCTAAGGCAGAGAGAATGCCTAGATTAAGGGATCTGGATGGTCCCAGTCAAAATCAAATGCTTCAAGTGTAGGGATACACAGGAAGCCATCATGAAGCTGCAGACTTCAGGGATCAAACCAGGAAACAAACCACCACAAGAGAATGCTCGAGCAAGCGCTTGCATAAAGAAGAGATCGAATAATTTGATATTGATTGATATTTTACAATGAATATTTTACAAATGCATTATATTGGCTTCGGGGAGAGGAGCCAGTAGTTGAACAGGGTCCAATTGTTGTTATAGTACTTGTGGGTATAGGAGCTAGTACTTGTAGTTGTGGGTATAGGAGCCAATAGTTGAACACCCTGTATACTATATATTGTAAATGATTATTCCAAATGTAAATAAAAAATGACCAAATGTTGAACATAAGTACTTATAATTGAATGAAATTTCTAAAAAGCAACAAATCATGTGATGCCACATCAGCACACCAACAAAATATAACTTAATGCACAACTATTGGTCCAATTTTTTTGGGGGGTCTTTTTGGACACCTCAACAAAAAACATGCTGATGTGGCATCATATTTGATGATGCGGACCTGAAACCTTAGTTATAAGCAGGGGCTTTGCCAAGTAAGCTGCTGTAAAAATTTCAGAGTAATTTGAAATTGTCATGTATGATTTTGAGAGGCAAAGTTAGGGTGTTCAACTACTGGCTCCTCTCCCCTATATAGCCTTACATTTCCCGTAAATAAACTACTCTTAACTTGTTACGGGAATAACTTCCCAAACCTAACTATAAATTATTATGTGCCTAAGTTAACTTAAGCAAGTAAATAAGTAAAAACCTATTTACTCTGACACCCTCCCTTAAGTGCAACTTAGGGAGAAGAATTATTATGCAAATGATGCAAGACTAATATGCAGAATGCAATATATGGGTCTCGGCAACTAGGCCATGTTAGGTACCCATGCACAACTAATCATGCAACTAAATCTCTTGCAAACGGAGAAAAGGAGAAAACCCTGTGGGACAAAACTCCTCTCCAAAAAAAAGATAATGCAAGTGATAGATCATGTGATGTATGGAGGTCTCCACAATACCCCCCAAGAACTACATCCATCACGAGAATCCAATCAATAGCCCCCAAAAGGGAGGGAAAGAGAGAGACTATATAGCCCCCCCATAATAAATAATCTTCTGCAAGAATGGTAAGTGTCTGAAGGGCAATTTCAGTTTTAAGCCTCAAACTCATATATTTGGAAGGGCAATTTCAGTTTTACCAGTCAACACTCATCAAGCTCCATAACATTATAAAATGGGAAAGAGGTTCTTCATGGTGATCTCCCATATGATAAGCCCACACTAAACCACTTGGGCTCAAAGTCAGATCATTAGTGTGTTACAAGTTTGAATATTAATCATAATATATCATGTGCATGTGCTTGCTTTGTAGATGCCTCAGCTTTGGGAGTGTACTCATTTTGATTATTTCTTAATCTTATGACATTAATCTACATGTGGCATACCCCTATGCATGGGATTCAATTCCATGATAATACCTTCACCCCCTCTCTCTCTATAATGGTGCAACAAACCAACTACACTCTAAAAAAGACTGGTCTATTTGGTTAAAATCATGCCAAACAAAAATAGTGAATGGGATTCAACACCAACAAAATGAGAAAGAACACACAACCACAGTGTCAAAGAGTACCAGTATGCAAAATGCCCAATGAGACTGATTCTCATATATATATATATATATATATATATATAGACAATCTTTCAACATCATACTCAAGGACAAAATTGACTCTGCTAAGTGCAACTTGAGGAACATTTCTAAAGCTTAAAAAAAAAACCACCGTGAGTTGCAAAGAATGGAGCAAGCACCAAGGACTCAACAACCATGAGTTTGATCAAAATGTTAAAAGATGATCCAGATGTGCTCTTCAATGGGTCTCGAATGGTGTGTATGTGTGTATATAGATATAGATATATACACGACTATGTACACACACACATGAACACTATGTATATACACACACCCATATACACACGACTATGCATACATACACAACTTTGGAACTATGTATACTTTTGGTTCATTTGACAATTATATGTGTGTGTAGTGTGTACACATACACATACAAACAAATAAGCACACACAAACACAAACACACACAAACTAACTCTCAAAATAAGCAATACTTGATCACGAAGAAATTAATGGAATAAAAAATCCACTCTCATTTTAAGCATTGTAGCTTCACGTATAACTTACAATATATTTTGTAAAGTATGATCTTTACCATAGCGCTAAACTTGGTAGTAGATTGTTGATACCATCAATTTCTTCATTTCCAAGCACTTGCCTCATTTCAATACCTTATATGTTTAATATCCAATAACCCAATCGCACTCCTGAATTAATATATATTATGTTTTCACAGTTTACCCTACCCAACTATCTGATCCTAAGTTGTCGATCCTAGTATGGGGATGGGTACGAGTTCAAAGTTTGGGTATGCGGATACGGTAATCTTTTTTTGCCCGAGTACTGGTACGGCAACACACACACACACACATATTATGTAATTATAAATTATAATTTATTATATAATATAATTATAATTTATAATTTTATATATAAGTTTATAGCAATAATTTATAACTTTATATATATTAAAAATTATAAAAACAGTAACACTCATATTTGTCAATAAGCAAAATATTTAAATGCTTCATAATTTTAAAAAAACAAAAATTCTGCAACGAATTAAAAAGATGCACTCAACTAGGGCAAAATAATGTTTTCATTTTAATTATATCAATCTTCAACTGCGATAATAATTCTCATGCAAAAACAAACAACTAATGGCAAAATGAGCTTTCAACGCTAGATCACGACACCCCTTTGACATTTTTTTTGTTGATTCTTATCCAAATATGCCCAGATCCTCACGAGACAAGGGGGGTTAGCCCAGGGTCCACCCAAGGCACCCCTGGTTCCCTGTAAGATCTTCTTCAACCCACAGGGAACCAAGGGTGCCCGGAGCGGACCTTGGGCAAACCCCTCACGTCCCATCCCTGCTCCCGTACCCTAACCATACCCATATGGGTGTGGCGGGTAAAATAGAAGAATCAGGTAACTTAGATCTAAACCCTAGAAATTGTGTACAAATCTAGCACAATTTCCATGACTCCAATAAACTCTACAAATGGTTTAATTTTAACATAAAGAAATGTACATATGACACAATTTCTAATAGCTTAATGGTGGGAAGCGCAAAAATAAACTCTAAAATCTAAATATATACTAAATTGTTACACCCCGTTTCTTTTAAGCAAACTTAATTCATCATTTTATTTCAGAAACTACTAATTAGAAAGATAAATTAATATGTTGATGTGAAGTTATGCAAACCTAAAAAAGGAGTTTCTTTTATATTGTTGACTATGCAATGAAATGTTATATGAAACGCTATTATTGCACTTAATTGATTTATGAGATGGACTAACTACTTGTCATGTTAATGAGGTGAATGCAGGGACAATGTTTTCCCCCTCCCAAACGAGGGAGAGTATCACTAGGGAGAGGGAAATAGATCGCGAGAGATAAGCCATTGACCGGCCATCAAGGAATTCACACACTCACTTAGAGGTTATGTTGTTTTGGTGTGCTTCATGATCTTTATGTTTCCCCGGTCATATTAATGAAGTCTAGTCAACTTGAGTAGTCAACCTATCAAGTCTATTCTTGTGGAGAGGACTAAGTTGTTTAAGTCAATTTTAGAGAGCACCACCGTTGATGCTTTACCCTTTGGATGCATAATTAAATATTTAAAATGCATATCAACATCTCTAATTTTGTGAGAACCTTTGCATGTAGTTAAAAGGATAGCAAAACTAAGAAAATTGAAGATCCTCGTTCTTATTGCTGAGGAGATTTTAATTATTTTAAGTGGATAAATCTCCACCATGCCTCCATAGATTCTAGGAGGAGTGGAGGAGAAGCGGCAAGCTCCATGATGCCCAAATTTAGGCATGTCAAAGACAGGCCGCGAGCAGTTGGGGGGGGGGGGGGGGGGGAAGTTTATTTATAGTGGAAAATCCCACTCATTGGTATATAGACAGAAAGAAGGAACGAGGACAGCGAGCAAGGTTTTTTGGTTATCTATTGTTTGCAGAATAACATCCTCAGGTGGAGGTATGTGTACGGCTTTATTTGGAATTATTTGTCTATTTGCATGCATGGCGCATACCTTAGACTGTTAAACTAACCTTGTGAGATGCGTATAAGCTTTAAACTGTTATGCATGTCATTTAGTATGATAAAGAATGAAAGGTAAAAGAATAATAGACGATAGTCTTTACTCCATTCTTCAGGCACCTTGGCCTCATGGCCAAATCTTTCTTGCCTCCTCAAGTTCATCTTTTATCATGATTTAGTTGTTAAGTATTAAACAATTGGTGGGAACCTTGAGCTCGTGGGAGGAAGCTAAACAAGGTTATGTATCCATCTCTACGCCTTTGTTATTCTTTTCCAAGCAATTTACCATGCATTCGCACCATAAACAAAATAAGATTTGTAAGCTTCCTCTTTCCAAAAGTCGTACATATTGAAAGTAAGCTATCTTTTTAAACTTTATTCTGCCATTAAATATTGGGCAATATTACACTCAGGCCGAGCTATAAATTCATTACTTCTGTATGTTATAGCACACTCAGGCAAAATTGAAATGTGGCTTATTAAATCTTGATATATATGTTGTTATCTATCTCCTTTCACAGTCGCTCTAGAGGCCAAGTAAAGGTTGAACTATAATACAAACTCCGAGCTATAGGCTGCAAGTGTTTTACTTATTTTTGAAGGTTCAAGAAAACATCTTTATCACCTAGTGCATCTAGTTCAAAACAATTTGAAATCCTTAAGAGATTAAAATCAGTTTTGTCCCATTTCAGATAGTGTTGAGTTGATGTTGAAGTCGTTTAGTGACCAGTTCAGGGTTTAGAGTAAAGAAGGCCACATCTTTTCTTTGATCACTGTCTAGATGGTCGATAAACCCTCTATATCACTGTGGAATCCATTATGTTAATAAGGCAATAACGTGACTTTATTTATTTCCAGATCTTTTGAAGAATCAATGGTATTATGAGAGTGCAGATTTATATGATGAATCTAAGTTATTCTGGTTTTGAACCTATATATATATATATTTTCAAGGGTGGTAGATAAACCCAAGAAATGTAAGATTATGGCTAATAAATCATCTTGGGTTCAGAGAGAATTGAGAAAAGGGAACCTAATTTCTTTCTATGCATATATTATTGTATTTATATCTTTTATTGCCTCAAGGAGTAGGATATGTGGAAAGATTGAATCTTCAAAGCGTCATGTTTATGAGAAGTCCAATGTAGGCCTATTTATGTGTATATAAAAGCTATATAGATAGATATACGTTATATACTCATAAATACGCTTACCTTGAGATGAGAATCCTTATCCTCTAAGAAAATCTCCTTTGAAAGAAATCTCTGGCTTAGAGTGTACTTCAAATGAAATAAAAGCATAAGTTTTCAGATTGAAATATGATTTGTAAGACCATTCAAGTTCTTAGATTGGCATAAACTTTAAACAAAAAGATGGTTTGCTCTTTTGGTTGAAAAGACAATGAGACCTTGATTACTATGATTAAAATGTATGATTAAACTTGATGACTAATCATTGAGTAGTTGCCGGTTGTCAAAGACCCAAGATTGCGAAAACGCAAAGAGGGGCTCAATACATGATTTTCAGTCAACCAGGCCCTTATCCTATAACTGTCTAGTTGACTTTAGTGGAAGGTATACTGGTAATGCCAATTAGACAAGTATAGGGTAATTAAACTTTAATTATCTTGATCTATGTATAACTAACAAGAATAGAAGAATGTTTGTCTCCAAATCGAGAAAGAGGTGTGTGAACAGCCGACTCATTTATTTTTAAACTTTGGCCAAAGTAATCCAAAATCACTACTTGCATTGTCGATTCACCGTGTCCTTGACTGCATGAACAGTCAGATTGGTTGTACATACCTAGAGGTAGACTAGAAGTTGTCTAACCGATTGTTTTTGCTAGGACATGTTGTGACCTAATCACACATCGCCCCATTGCAAATGGGGACCCCCCCTTTTTTTGAGCTCTGATGCTTTGCATTTAGTTTTGGATGATGTCTTAGGTTCGCTTCCTCTACCAAACCAACAATAAGTCTCTCTCCTAGAAGGTTTTACTTTATAACTGGAGGTCTCATCTGGAACATGAACTTGCAATAATGAAGAGTCTTGATCAAATTCCATCCAAATAATGAACACTGAGATCAATCCTGAGGTATGTTTGAGATCCTGAAAATGACTAAGTCTAGTATCCTGATATCCTGAAAATCCTGAAAATTTGACTAAGTCTGAAATCTGGTGGATCCTCCAAATTCTATAATCTATATGTCAAATCCAGTGGATTCGAGACCTATCTCAAACATCCTGAAAGGTATATTGAAAAATATTTAAAGTATATACTTAAATATAATTTTCAATAGACCTTACCCTGAAGGACACTAAATAATGGCTAAGTACTCTATAGGGGGCGCAGAATCCTCAACCAATGCGCCAAGACATGAGGAGGGCGCAAAATCTTGATGAAATGCGCCACATTCAACCGGAGCATGAAATCATCAACCAATGTGACAGGACCAATGCGCCACTTTCAAGATAGGGGTGAAACGCAAGATAAGATGGAATTTAAAGACTTTTCAAGAGGCATTCAACATGATGAACCAATGTGCCTCAACTGGTGCACCCAAGGATGAAGTGATTGGTTTCAAATTTTAAGTGGTCATGATAACCGAGTATCAAAACCTTCAACCAATGCACCAAGATGGAGAGGATAGTGTCAAGTATCAAAATGCAAAATTTGTGAAGCTCTAAGATGAAATCAATTCCCCAAACCAATGCGCCATCATTTAAAGGTGATCTTACTTGAGTTTTACATCATTTATCCCATAGGAATCAAATTCCTCAACTAATGCGCCTTGTCTAGAGGAAAAGATTATCAGTTTTAAAGCATTTTTCAGAGGATTCAAGAACCTGATCCAATGCGCCACTCTCATGAACGAAGTTTTAAGTGCAAAAACAAGAAGATTCAAAATTTTGATCTCATGCGCCTGATCTACTGCACCAGGATGAAGAAGATTTATGTTGAAAGAGTTGAGTTTAGCCATACCTTAAGGTCTACATCTGCTGCGCCTAGATCAAGAAGACTGATGTAGTCTACAAAGGATGAAATTTCAAGAGAAGATCAAAGTGTTGATCTAATGCGCCACCTACAAATGATATGCAAAAGGTGAAATTTCAACGGAAAAGCTAAAACATCCATCCAATGTGCCCTATACACAAAGGTGAAATGAAGGTTTGATGAGTCTTAAGAAGAAGATTCAAAATTGTCAACCAAAGCACCAACACCAAGAGGATCCAAAATCGCCAACCAATGCACCCATGTTAGAAGGAATCAATTTTGGTTATTAGAAGGCAATTTCTATGCGAAGGATAAAATTTTGATCTTATGCACCATGGTTTAACTCATAGAAGCATGATTCATGATCACCTAGATGAGCTCCTAGAAAGAACTTTCATGAGATAGCCCTTTTGAGTGGGTTCCTTGAGAAATATCATCATTTTATGTCATCTCCTATTGCTTGAAGTCATTGAGATATCAAAAGTGAAGTCAATTTGATGATAAGGGTTGTTGAATGCTTAAGCATGCTTCTTATATGCCTAAAATGATTCTTATGTATTATGAAATCAATTGTTTATCAAACGAGATTGATGTTGCTTCTTTGTTTGTGTTGCAGCAGTATGGATGGAGCTAAGGGATCACCTAAGAGGAGTTAACATCCGGAGTCACCTTCATTCAAGGAAGTCAACAAGTTGCCATGTTGGAGAAGACATCATATAGCTGCTCTGAGAGGACACTTCAAGTCTAACATGTTGACACTCTTCCTCAATGACATCATGTTAGATCACATCAAGTTCAAGTACACTCTTCATCTTCATCAACATCAAGCATCTATAAAGTTTCAAGTTCCTCTGGTATATTCAAGTCTCCTTGAGAAGTCATCTACTCTACATATAAGGAAGATGTTATGATCAATATCTACACTCCAAAGGACCCCCTTCAAGATCATCAAATTGGAGCATCTCATCATCTACATCATGTCAAGGACATCTATCCATTAAGCTCCAAGTTCCATTCAACTTCAAAACTCCTGAATCTTTAAGGCTAAGAGAGATCTACTTCTAATCATGAATGAAGTATCATCATCATATCTCTACTCTACTATCTACATGAAGAATCATCCAGAGAAGATCAACATCAACCTACCTGCAAGAGAAGAAGATAGAATCACAGTGTTAATCAGATGAGCAATAAACATCATACATATCCAGTTTACAAGAAGATGAATAAGGCAAGATCAACAAAGTATTCCCAAACATACAAGTTCATTCAAGCGATTACATTCGAAGACATCACACAAGATGATGCAATTTGGGAGTTGCTGAGATGGCATCCACCTGGCATGTACATCATCATCAAGTCAATCACAAGTCGCCACATCATTCGACAAGCAAGAAGACAAAGAGGACGTCCAGGTGGAAGATGCTCCAAAGATTCCTTCTTATCTTATCTTCTTGGGAAACATGCCTTCATCACCTCTCTTCTGTACTAAAAATAGCAATTTGTTGCAACTACCTACTGAGGTGGCATGATCTAGGCCCTCGGCTACGTGAAATGATCCTAGCCATTCATTGTAACTCTGGACTTCTATATAAAGGCCTTGTTGCCTCATTTGTAAATTATTAGATATTAGATATTAGTTTGTAGGAGTAGAATAGGAGAGACTCTCGAAATTTTCTGAGAGGACTTGAAGTTGTTGTAAATCTTTCTCAAGATTAATGCAAAGACATTGGAATTCGTTTGGTGTTCAGTGTTGTCTTGTGAAATAACATGGTTTCCTGTATCTTGATGAAGTGGAGAGAAGTTTCAAGTAGATTGGAAGTAGATTAGCAACTCTTTGATGTAATGTATGTTTGTGTTGAATATTTGATCAACTCCTAGCTCATGCTTTTAACATTCATCGCCTGTGAAGTGTTGTGTAAAGCTAGTTTGAGCCTTATCATTTGCTTAAGTTTGATTGTGGATGCTTGTTTGAGTTGCGCCATCCGATGGGTGCTTATATCAGCCTTCATGATTTGAAAACCTTTCGCTATCCTTAGGAGATTGCACCAACTTCATGTAGTTATAGGCATCTTTGGCAAAGTGGAGTTAGGTTGATTAAGGAGTTTGTCTATTCTTGCATCATCATTGCTTCATTGACCTTAGATTAGCTCCCTAAACCTTATCATTTTTTCCTTTTTTTTATCATTGATGCATTGTACATACTTCATCTACACTCAAGGGAGAAATAAATTGAATGAAAGAAGAATTCAGCGTAAGTCCCTTTGTGATAATTAGCAAGATCACATGTAATCACTGAGTTTATCCACCATAAGTTATAAATTAGGAACCTTGGAGTTGTCTCGATTGATCACACGGTTTAGCATTCGAGAGGCTTTATTCAAGAGAGAGTTGGATACTCAGTATTTTACTCTATTGTTGACTTGTCTAAAAACAATCATCAACAGGACAACACTAATTCTCAGACGGCACATCGAATCTTGTTGATTCTTACTATCTATACCCTAGTGAAGGGTAGGACCACTCCCAGTAGGATGGCAAGCGAGGGATCACCGGTCTGTGGTTGGAAGAAAAGCGCCCGAGTGATGCTCTCCCTCCTACAATTAAATTGCCAAAGACTAGTGATACAGAAGACATTACTTCATTTATTCATGTAACTGTATAAAATTGTAAGTCGCAAGTAATGCAACCTTCAGATATTGTACTGAACAATTATTATGTAATCATAAATGTACTTGTTTTACTTCTTGTGATCAAACAATTAAAAAAAAAGGAATATAGTGAATTGTCAATTATTTACCATTATTTTTCTACAGTTGGCATGTTACATAAACCCAAACACATTCTTTCTTAATATGAACATGGGTTATTTAAAAATAAATTATATCAACACCCATGTTTTAAGCTCACGAAAACAGCTGAAAATTTTTGGAGCACCTCTAGATTAGATGAAAAATTCAATGGGTATTTTTCCATGCCCAAAATCTTTATCACATCTCTTCTCTACAAGAAGCTTCACTTTTCTCCCTGGAAAACCTAGGTTCATTTTTTTCTCCTCGAAAGCCTCTCATCCACATTCTCATTTTCCTGAAATGACATCTACTCCCCCATAACCTCATTTTTCTTGAACAAAAGGGTCTCGTCTGGATTAACCTTGTTTTTCTCTACTAAAGCCAATGCATTCAAAGCACATTTATTATCCTTCTGTGAAGTTATGGGCTCTGCATTCCCATTATCCTCTATGTCATCCACATCAGCGTCATTCGCCTTCTCACTTGAAATTTCAAAATCTGCACTTCCATCATCAATCCATTTGCTTAAAATCCCCAATTTTACGCTCCGATCAGCCTCTATCTTGCTGCTTAAAACCCAAAATGTTGAACTCCCATCCTCCATAGTAGCCTTGGTAAAAATCCCAAATTCTGCACCCCAACTACCCATATCGGCCTCATTTTTCTCCCATGAAATCCCAAACTCCACACACCAACCATTGACATTGACACCGGCCATCATCAGCCTCTCCAGTGGGACTCACAAAGCTCCCCTTGCCGTCGTCCATCTTAGACCTCCCATCCTAAAAAACAAAAGCCCTCACCAAAAACACCCCACGTCATCATCCTCATCATCCTCAAATAGCCTAAGCTTCCTGTACGACCTTCTCTTTGTCCTCACATACTACTTCTCATACCGACCCTCCCTGCCTCCACACCATTATCAGTCCCACCATATTGGACACTTGTGAAACCCTAAAGCCCTCTTTCTTCTCTCCTATATTTTCAGCCATTCCCTGAGACTTTTTTCTGTATCATCGCATCCTAACCCCTCAAACCCCAGATCCTCGAAAGCGGAATTAAAAATTTATAAAACCTAGCTTTGGCAGTCGGACCCCTAAACCCGAACTTCTAATACATACAAAATAACAAAAGGATCGAAAGGCCATAGTTGGGGTACAGATCCAAACAAATTACAGACAATTATTCAGAATGATGAAGGCGCATACCTTAGGAAATATTTGTGTATCCAGCTATTTTTACGTCCATCTGTGATCCCCTGCTTTCGATTTAGATGTGCGTGGCTGCTCTGGGAAAGTTTTCCCTGCTTTTGGAATTATAGTAGCTTCGCCGACCTCGTAAGATAAATAGTTTTGCCGTTTTTTTTAAAACTACTTTTTCGACATGTTTCTCGGCGACTGAAAAATATTTGCCGACACAACAATTCAAGCGATAATTCAGGGGATATTTTGGATTTGAAAATAGCCTCGCAAAGAGGCCTGGAATTTGACGGGTCATAGGAAAATTTCACCCGTCACAATGAAAAATTTATGATGAGTCGCCTTTCAATTGACATTTTAACAAAAATATAAATTGTAGTCATGATATTTCCGGAGTTCATGCTCATAGAATTGTAGTGTCTTTGGAAAAACTGTGTATTGCTTTTTTGTCTTAATTTTTGGAGAAGCAAAAAGGCAACACACAGTTTTTTAGAAGCACTACAATTCTAAAAATATAAATTGTCAAAAATTTCAATTTTATGATCACCAGCGTTTCAATTTAACAAAAATATAAATTGTCAAAAAAAAATTCAATTTATCTAAATTTATAATAGTGAAGAATTTTAAATGATATTTAAAAAGAATATTTCTAACTTAAAACCAAAAATATATTGAAAATATTTTTGCATATCAAATATCTAACTTCTAAACTTTAAGAGTTTTCTTTTATTTTTCAAAAGTTTATTAAAAAACAAATCTTTAAATATAAAAGGCTTAATCAAGAACCATATTAGAATGTATGACAATCAAAGTTAGGTATTGGTGCAATAGGGTCATATATACCTAAATACATCCTTAATTTCTTCTTAAAATATTACTAAATATACAAAAACATAATGCTAACTTAGCTCCCTAAGTGCATAAATCTATCTGTTACTAACTTCCATATGTGCTACAAAATGTTGTCGTACAGATACAAGTTCAAAGTGCATGACAAATAATAATACAATAGAAAAATATGTAGTAATAGTATTATGAATCCATAATATTTATATTTGAAATTGCTAATGTGGATATTTGATTATGAATCTACACCTTATATTGTTTAGTTATTTGAGTCCATTTAGTGAATGCCAATTAATATTATATTTAGGATAAATCTTATCAATTAAGTGGATTTACTCACCCTTGTGAGTATCCTACAAATCTCATTATGGACTTAACAACCTAATCACAAACACACTTTCCTTGGAATCTTTCAATATAAAGCTTCAATCTAACACTTCCACTATTAAGACTTTTCACATAATCTACTTTAATTACAATTATTTTACTATATCTCACATTAATTATCTATACACAATACTAAAAGGCTTGTATTCACTTGATTTTCTAGAGATTTCTCAATATAAGATAAAATAGTTAAACATAAAAATTGGCTAATAAGGACTCATTTTCCATCTTATATCCTTTATCATATATATGATTCCTATAAGATAAGATCAATCATTTCAAAAATTATCTATATAAGATTCATATTTCATATATGTATTTTTCAAAATATATTTATCACTTTCATCCAAAATGAAAAATGAAATTTGAATTACAATAACTTTATTTTTTTGCCCACTTTTCTATATCTTTCATGAAATACTTTGATAATAATAACCTTAACTGTAGACAAATTACCTATATTTTTTTAGTTCAACAATAATACTTGCAATAAATTTTTACCTTTTAATAGTGATTATCACTTTCTAAATATTACTCCAATTACTGTAAATAACTACTTTACCACAATTTAATGCAAAAGTCCTGTTCCTCCTACTTTGACAGCTTGTCATGTAATACATGGGTTATTCTTTGGATTTGTTAGCTGTTCTACGTCGGATTTTTCCTCCACAAACAACCCTGTTCAACATCTCGCGCAGCCGCGCCCATCAACTACTGGGTACCCCACCTGCTTGCTTCCCTGCACATACACACTGTGTATATCTCAATCAGCAAGCGTGAATCGATGAAAAAACACAATCTAGAATCTTTGGACAAAATATGGCAGAAAACAGAATACTGACCACATAATATTTCTTCATGTGATTCAGCTACCGCTTGACTTTGCCCAGCAGATACGTGCACGTCCAACGCACATGGGAGATTTAATATGGCTTTCCATATCACAGTTATATTGTGTTCATTAATTACAGTATGATTTAGCGTCGCACATGGGAGATTTAGAGGTTAGGGTGAAGGATGTAAGTGACGAGCGAGCGGCGGAGTTGATTCATGCCGATTTACAAAGAAGAAAGTCTCTCATCGTGCTGGATGACGTTTGGAGGGCAGCCAGAGAAGATAACATCATTACGAGCCTTGGTCTTCCAATTGGCCGTGAGAGCCAATGTCAAGTTGTGGTTACAACGAGAAGCTGGGAAGTTTGCCAAAAGTTTGGCGCTTTCCCTTATGAGATGGAGCTTTTATCAGAGCAAGAGAGTTGGCAACAGTTCTGTGCTCATGCATTCGGAGGTGATCTCCCACCATATCACCTTCAAGTGGTAGCTCCTCAAGTTGAAAAGCAATGCGGGAGATTACCATTGGCTCTCAAGATAACAGGAGCTTCTCTCTCCGGCTTCACAGAAATAAGCCAGTGGAACTCCAGATTGCGTTAGCTCATTGAGGTTGCTGATCTTAACAAGGACCCAGTTATACAGATTCTCAGATTGAGTTATGACTCCTTGCCTGTAGCTCTTAAGCCCTGTTTTTCTTATTTGTCCTTCTTTCCTGAGGATGAGAAAACAGATTGCGAATATCTTATAAATCTCTGGATAGCGGAAGGATTGATTCCCCAAGGAGAAGACCAGTTGGATGTTGCGTGGGGTTATTTATATCAGTTGGCCAATCTGTGCTTGCTTGAAGGATGAATATAATGGAAATATATTCAACACTATATTTTAAACATTTCAACATATAGATAAAATATTAACTAAATCTAAGGATCATGTAATTTATATTATAAATTTTGATGCAAAAATTTTTAAATTTATTGGTTTCACTAATTTTCCAACTATTAATTTGGGACAAAACATTGAAAATAATACTTTTCAATTTACTCATAAAATCATATTTTCTATACGGATTAGTTTACTTGGTTTAATGTCCATTTTCATAGAAAACATATAAAATAAAAAAGTTTACAAATTATTACACTAATCTATAGAATACATGCATGGATATGTCTAGAGCATTTCTAACAACTCATAAGTGAAAAATTACTCTCAATTTATAGTTTTATCATATTACAACATAAACAAGATAATGAAAAAGGTTAGGAACTGTCTACATACTCAGAGTGATATCTTCATGACTCCATGCTTCTAAACCAATGGTCGATAAGTCTACCACCCAGTCGTGTGGAACCATAGGTCCACCTCACCTTGCTAGGAGAGTAGTCACATGGGCACAAACATAGAAACTCAAACAATCATGTTGGTAGCACATAAAAGAACTTACAAGCATGTCTCACTTAACACAATTATGAACCTCACAAAATCTCATGAGAAGGAAGGAAGAAGTAAACAAAGGCAATGAGTGTCCTTCATCATTGCTCTATAAGACCATTTATGAGTTTATGAAGAAAATAAAGATTCTTAAAATAAAAGACATCCATTAATGGATGACAAGATAATAACAAGTATCCTTATTCAAGATTTCTTAATGCATCATCTTCCCTACTTATTTCTTTATAGACATAAATAAATCTTACCCATGAGCTTGAATAAACCACTCCAAGCCTCCTACATACCCTATCATCTGTACACACAATTCCACCTCTTTAATTGACTTCATTTCAACCTCATCTTTTCCTTATGCTTTTGTCATCATGCCTACTTCATGGTTGGTTTGGAAAGGCTTCACCTACAATCTCCTATACCTTATTGAATCTTCTCAGCTACTACACAATAACCACCACTAGAACTATCTTTTCCTTAGGTATTCTTTCACTACCTTTGATTGAGTTTTTCCTTAGCCGGTAGGGCATATTGCTATGTTTCTACAATGGTAGAAAGTCTCAACATTCTCATCTTCTCCTAGATGCCAATTTGTAAGCCATTGATGTATCATGCCATTCTCTCCTAATCTTGATTGTGTTGTTCTAAATTTGATTAATAACTTATAAAATTATTTAGTTTACTCCTTAACACTTCCCTTAGACTACCATAGATTCTACAATTCATTAAATAGGAGATCTAATTAGTAGTACCATGGTAGGATCTTACTCTTTAACTTTACTACCATCTAGGTCTATCAAGTGAGGTCCTTTACTTGCTACCCTCACTCTCTAAGATTACATCTCCTTCCAACATAATGTGACATGAGCCTTTGGTTTAGTTCGGGCAATCCTTACCCACTATAGATTTGAGATTTTTTCAAACCTAAAGAACTCCTCTATCTATATGATCTAGTCAACCACTTCCTATAGATTGAGAGATCTAGAGAAGTATGAGATCTCCATCTATACAACTCGTCCAAACCTAGAGATGGCATCGAATATCCTCTCCTCTCTAGTCATCATTAGTTTCTTGTTCCTCCTCCCACTCTCCCTCATCTGACTCTCTCTTCTTATCTTCTAAATCAATAGAGTCATCCCACTAGACAAACCCTAGATAAACTACTCTATAATTATAGTGTCTTTATCTATCATCGTATCCTCCCAAATAACTTTATGAATTCATCTAATCTCCTACAAAATGAGAAACTCCATCTCAACCTCTCTTATCTACTCTTCTAGGCATCATTATTAACAACATGCCAAACATATTAGTGGTATGCCAATAGGTGACACCCTTTACAAATTAAGATTCTACAAATTTACGAGATCAAATTTCTCATTCACAAAATTGTTGCTCAACCTACTTTGATATCAATTGATTGATTCAAGGTTCGAGAGTCTAATGAAGGACTATCAAATCAAGCATCTTATTAACAAAGATAGATCAACACCAATGCAAGTAAGAAATGCACATGCAAACAAATAGTCTTCTATTTATCTCAATAAGTTCTTACAACATGGTGCATAGGCCTACAACTTGGTGCAATGCTAAAATATAGTCCTAAGAGGGGAATTTTAAATACAAAGATATGAAATTCAAATTTTCCCTCCAACAAGAGATGTGTTGAGAAGGTGTTGTAGACCTTGTAGGCATAAATAATGTATGTTATTCTAGTGGGTTATCTAGGCATGAGGAAGACATCAATTAATCACTAAATTGTAAATATGTAACATTAACCCCTCATGTGAATTACGATGCCCAACTTGGATATTACAATCCAAGGATACTAGTTATGTTGTGTAGAGTGAAAGTAGAGTGATTAAATTGGATAAATATGAATTTTTCCACCTCACTCATATCAAAATAATTAGCTAAGATGTGGATAGAGAAAATATCATATTTTCTACTAGGTGGTTGGTGTGTGCAAGAAAACACCTTATCACATATCAAGTTGGGATAAATGGGGTGTTGCAATTTGTGCCAACTCTTTATGTTGTTAGCACATGGTTTTAGGAAACATAAGTGGCCTCCAAGCGAGAGCCTTGCTCATTTAAGAAAACCATAGGTGATTCATCTAGGCATTCTTGGTGATCCTAATTTTGGAGAATTACAAGTTAAAGGGTGGAGACAAGTGTTGGATTCATCAAATGTTATAAGATTTCTTTTGTAGAGTTATGTTTTTTATTTATCTTCTAAAAGTTGAAGCATGAATATTGTTGGCAAGAACTAGGTGTAGATTGGAGATTTGTGCTTGGTCTCTTGATAGTTATATCTATACCCCTATAAGAGGGGTAAAAGAAGGTTCAAGGCTTATACAATGGATTATCGAAGGATGTGGTAGGATAAGACAAGAAGAATTAAATGAATATATACATGTACATACATAGCATTATTCACATTCCATCAAATACTAAATATCCCAATATGTGGTATGCAATATAGTCCTTAATATACATTTCATAAGTATAATATCATATTACAATGTTATCTCCTCTTATGACATCTATTTCACTCTCTTGACTTATTCTTGCTCCTATCTCTTATCTCATATGTAATCTATCTATATATAATCACAAGGAAACATGCCCCTTATTTTGGTGATGTCTTTTGAATGTGTTGTAGGTCAACTCCATGCAATGCATTTCACTTGTAGTAAGTATAAATCTTTTTGTTCCTCATAGTCAGCTCTATCTTGGTAACATCATCCCCCTTTGAAATAATGTCTTGTCTTTAAGACATCCTAGCTCTATCAACCAAAAAGATAAGGAATTCTAATGTTATACTAGCAATATTGATAGGTGCAAAATCAAAACTTAGGATAATTCCTTCTTCTCATGGTAAAATATTCTTATATATCCCAGTCAATTATGCATAAAAATTGTCCCACTATTGAATGGCCTACTGCATCAATTGGATCTATCCATTAATTGGTAGTAGAGTGTTTTCCCCTTCTCTAATAGCAATTAGAATCTAAATATTGCTAGTAACTTTTAGGGATTTTGTGAGTAGACCTATTACATGTGCTAAGCACAAACTAACCACTTCTCTTAATTGTTTGATATTTACCCTCAATCCCTCTCTCGAGTAATTAGCTTGCTAATATTGGTTATGGAGAGTCTCTATTTGTACGCTCACATTCCCATCTAGGTCATTCATGGCATCATATGTGGCGGAGGCCTACATAATTTGATTCTCTATATTCTCTATTTGAAGTTTTAGGGATTTAGTGGATGCTAACCAACCTATACAAAATTGGTGGAGGGTGTTAATATTATTAGTAGTAGTTTGCATATTTCACACTTCTTGATCTCTAGTTTGGTAGGTGTAGTCGCACATTTTTTTATTTCTTCTATTTGCCTTTTCTCGATATCTCCTATTACTTTATATCCAATAACATATTATTGATGTTTGATCTCACTTACCATTCCATCCATTAATTGTCTTAGTTGTTGTCCCAATGAGGTGGAGTTTGAAGATGAAGGAAAGATGGAGACCAAATAAACATGAAAAAACTCAAAACAAGAGATTTATACCTTCAAATCTTCAAATATCCCTTTATCCTTGATAAGGTGGAGGGGATTGATGCACCCAACTCAACTCCTAGCTTTACCTAAACTAAGTGTATGTGGATTGCTCTAAATCAACACAATATGCAATTGATGGAGGATTTAACTAGCAAGGGGCTTGAGATTTTGGCATAATAAGGATGCAAATGACATGAGATATGAAAATGCTTGGGATGAGCTTATATTTATAGGCATTTTGGAGGGAGTTTAGATCAAGGGTGGAGATTGAAAGTTGAAATCTAATGGAGGAGATGAAGAAATGAGATGGAGGGCTAAGATTCAGTCAACAAAAATGGAGGGTTGTAACTATTTTTGAATTTTAAATTCACCTTGGGAAGGCTTTGCATTAATGAGGATTAAGACTTGTGAGTGAATAAAAAAATGATTTTTGTGGGAGAAGATGGAATAAAAAATTGGGGTTTATTGGTGAATGGGATGACATGCGACACATGCATGTTTTTGGAAAAGACATGTGTGAGCTATTTTTATTAAAAAGAGCTCTTACATGGAAGAGGAAAGATGAGTTGGAAGAATCTTGTGACCCCTTTGAATAAATAATTTTGCTTTATATTCAAAGGGTGTGGGGAGATGGGTTAATGAGGGTTTAAGGCTAATTAATTAAATGTTTAACTTAATTAATCTGGTTGTTGGAAATTAGTGAGGGAATTATTTGGAGGTTAGAATTAATTAAGGGTTCACTTAATTAATTTGGGTCTAGGGGTTAGGTAGGGTATAGTAGCTAATTAAATAATTGTTATTTAATTAGGCTAGGTTTATGTCATAGGTTAAGGGAGAATAATCAAATAAGTATGTTTTATTTAATTAATCTAGGTGTTACCAATTTTTCACCACAGATAAAAAATTGGCAAAGCTGATGTGACAAGTTCATTTTTAGGGTGAAGGTTAACATTTTTCTGTTATGAGTTATGTGCGTAGTTATTGTGTTTCAGTATTAATTGCAGTTTAGTTGTTCACAAGAAGAAAAGATTTCAGATTATTCATTGCATTGCAGAGCATTCAAGAGAGATAAGTATTTCATTCACCACAATGGTTATTCATTTACAAGGTTGAAATACATAAAAGAATAAGCATTGCATTGAAAGAAATAATGACATATTAAATGTCCCTCACAAGCCATGGGTATAGCTAAACACATGCAGATATAAAGAAAATACTATGCATCTAATGATAAGAAAAGAGAAGGTCATAGCCATCATTGCCTTGGAGGTTTTTGATCTTCGAAGTTGTCTTCTGTCCTGCTCCTGACCTCTGATGATTAATTGCAAAACTGTGGGAAGGTCCTGTTAGAGCTCTGGTTATGAGATCCCTATATCCTATCAGAAGAGGCATAACACTTTGTTTATAATGCATTGATCAATGATTATCATCCACATGCAGAAGGAACTGATAAAGAAATAACCATGGTACTTCATTATTTTATTATAATATGTTTTGTTTCATGTGCAGGTATAGGATAAGTCATGTAGCTAATTGGAGACATTTCAGCATGTGGTGGAAAAATGGGCTCCCACAAGGGTAGAGCTCAACATGTTGCCCCTAAGTCAAAGGGGATGAAATGGAATTGAGATCTTTACTCTTATGCATTGATTTCAAGGACATAACATACTCATGATTGCAGTTCAAAAATGAAGAGAAACCATGAGGATAAACTGAACTCATAAGAGAACAACATCCAATGCATGAGATCAAAACATGATAATCAAGTGAATTGTGTGTGCAGATGAAGCTTAACTCTCTTCCAATTCTTTTGCC
The DNA here is from genome assembly GCA_027924645.1 of Cunninghamia lanceolata. NCBI lineage: Eukaryota > Viridiplantae > Streptophyta > Pinopsida > Cupressales > Cupressaceae > Cunninghamia > Cunninghamia lanceolata. The sequence continues at coordinate 2,504,942 of BSBN01000378.1, read as the reverse complement.
ATAGAAAGAGCTATAATAATCCATTTGGTATGTATTTACATTTCCATTTGATGTGATATATTGAATCAAGAACCAAGAGTCAATACCATGAGACAGGTTGAATTGGAGCATCAGTTATATGCATATCAAAAGTAAACACAAAAACAAGTTATCTCAGTTTTATTTCACAATTAGACTGCTCCAGAGAGATATGAGTATAAGATTGTGTATCTAATGCCAACATGACATGAGCAAAGTAAGTGCTTCAACTGTCCATAGGAGCATCACAGGTGAGGTTGTCCAAGATATATTTTTGTGTTTATGAATGTCACTGAAAGAGTATCCACAAATGAAAGAGAGTAGACAACCAAGTTCCATCACAGGAACAATACACTTTATGTTGCCATAGTAAATGCATATGCTACTGCATAATAGGAAAAGAGTATCTACAGGAAGATAAACAAGTGGAACTGCAAAAATAGAACAGTATATGTTGCAGCAAGTAGAAAAAATAACAATGATCAATACCAGGTACTTCATCTATGTACCTTACATAGTATTTGTATGCATCAGAGGCATTAAGGACATCAGGTTCATTTCCAAGATTTGTATATCAAATAGACGTCAATAGATAACTTCTTTCCGAGATTTACGATTGCTTTACTCACATCATAGAATCAGAAATAATAGCAGATCTATACATACGAGACAAACTGAAGAGAGCACCTCATTATGAACAAATGAACCTAGAGTTCTTTTGCATATGTAACATGACAATTAAAGATCAACGTATGTGATAAGCTCAAAACCCAACTGAAGACTACAATATTTAATCAATGCCAATATGAGAAGTCTTTCAACAAATGTGTATCAACATCTTTCATCTGGTAAGGATAGCCAATATTCTGCCATGAAGACAACTACAAGGAGTGGCTCATAAATGTTTGCCTTAGATACATGTCATTACAAGTGCCTGAATAATGTAGCTAAGAAAGAGTACAAATACAATGCATACAAAGTGATAAAATAAATTAAGTACAATGGAATAGCCATAAGTATGCAAGATACAATACAATGAATACAAAGCATCAAGTGCCAGGACAATAGTGATGAAGGTGGTCATTCATTAGAGTTTCATATCAAATGGAATTGGAGCCTACAATAGCATGTTTAAGAATCTTCTGTCATAGCAGAGGTAGGTATACAGTCTATCACCACAAAGAAAGTTGCAGATGTTCATATATGTTGGACCTTATCTAAATATCATTCATCTCAATAGTAAAAAAGCAAGCCTGAACAGTCAAATAGAACAAATATCCACCACTTTTGTTGCAATGTGAATGAAAATTCTGCTAATAGAGTTTGACCATTGAGATGGATAACATTTAGTTGGAAGCGGTTTTAGGACAGTCTAAGACCATTCATGGTCATCGTTGTCCTAGTAATAAACAAATAAGACAGTGAAAGCTTGTTCAGAAGCATAGAAGTGCAAAGAATATATATATCGATAGACTTTGTTATAGCCTCAGCCCTAAACATGTTATGAATGCATTTGAATAGATACAGAAAACTGGGGCCATAACCTTTTCTCATACTGATTTCATCAAATTAGTGCTTCTTGCAAATCTGAAAAGATACAGAGGAATTTATGGGGAACCTATCAGTTAGATCCAACGCAGGCCAAAGATTGAGTGTATGCAGGATGAATGAGCTAACTGTCACAGTCATTATAATAAGAGTATGATAGTGTTTGCAATGGCCTGGAAATAGCAAAGGAGAAATGAGGGTTTTGACCTCATAACAATTCAAACCACTATATTTGATCCCTCACAGGTAAGCAAAAGTGCCTAGAAATTACAAACTATTAAGAGCATGACTGCAGCCTTTGAACAAAGAGAAGATATGCAGTAAAGGGTAATGCTTTTTTCGAGCTCAAAGAGAAGTTGTCAAAGTTAAAAGGTAGGAGAGCTTCACCATTCTTAGGATACAGAAAAATAATGAAACCCCATTTCTGCTTCTGAAGTTATTGATAGAGTTTTCTCCATAACAAACGAAACTCATTTAGGGTGGTTGATATCAAGTCATGGCCCAAAGTCGCAGCCTGAGAAGGTTTACTCGCAAAAAAGGAAGTAAGCCCATTCGATGTGTTAAATTGAAGTATCAAATGCAAGTTATAGAGGGATTTCGAGTTAGTGCAGGTCTGAAGAATGCTCAAGAGTGAGCAAGTATGCAGAATATGGTCGCCGCCATGATAAAAACTGCAGATTTCATGACTAAAACTAGAAAAGGCACAGTTTTCTTGAATTATGTTCAATAGATATCAATGAAGAATGCGAAATGATGCAAAGACAATGATCGAAATCTTACCTTTCTTTCATCTGAGTGATGGAGTATATGTCGACTGGTTGCATATTTTGCCCTTTTAGGGTCTTAGGCGAGCATGATCCAAATAGTCATGGTGGTCTCATAACACACAGAAGGACACAAGACAAACATAAGACAAGAAAGTGCATCAGTAAATATTGTCAGAGCCGCAGCTAGGAAGGATCAGGCACGCCTCAAATAGAGAGCAATGTTTGGATTTAGAGCAAAAAAATGCCTTACCTTCTTGTATTCTATGAGATTTTTCTGAGAGTCGACTTGACAGCAACGAAAATGAAACATTTCCAATCCAAAACCCTAGCACCATGGACGACTTGGGAGAGCAATCTCTCAAACTTGCAAAGGTGAAATGGCCTGAGAAATTAGGGCTGGGACCTTTTGTGAGTTAGGGTTTTCTCATTGAAGCCCTAATTTGAAGTTATGATTTTATCACATTTCAATCTTTTTTGAGGCACAAGATTAATACCTTCTTGGTATTATGTATTCACCATGTGGTGTCTAGGTTCCATGTTACAACATGAGGTTGAACACATGGCTCCCTCTTATTTTTTAATGCCTTTAGTCTCCTTAAGTTACCTTGTGATATGACATATGCCTTAGCCCTTGGAAATAGGGATGAATTTCATGCCTTGGTCATATGCAAACCTTCCATTTAGGATATGAGACAGGCCATATGCAGATAAATATTGGGCCTTTCATTTTTTGTAAACACCGTATAATCCCTGATTATTTGATGATTTTTTATGGAAAAATCAAACATTGTAATTGGCAAAATTATAAGCCATGAAGATTTATTTGAATAGGGGTCTAGTTAAAACTGCCAGTAATGTAAAGTTTGTTTTAAAGCAATCATTTATAAATTGCTTTAAAATTAAACTATTTTCAGGCGGATGGGCTAATAAAGCAAATCAAAATATTCTTCTTGATTTGTTTTATTTGGAGGTAGATAAGGACAAAAAATGAGGTTTTATGAACAGGAGAAAGCAGATTTTTGGTGGGGCTACCTAAGGAATCAGTTTGACATCTTATATTCTTAGTTTGGGGGCAGTTTGCTGAGGTTTTTATCATCTTTTTGATGGAGCTCGAAAATGGATTCTTTTATCTATTTTTAAGAGCTTTTTTGGAGAGATCTCCCAGAGGCATTTATAGGAGGACAGAGTTTTCTTTTGGGAGGAAAAAAGGGAGTTGTTACAATTTCTTCTCTCTTGAACACAGGCAGAGAGTTGTATATAGGTTTTGACTCAGTTTGGTTTTCTGCATTGTATTCCTTCCAGTTTAATACAACAGACCTTCCTATTCCATCTATTTGTCTTCTTTTGCAGTTTGATTTGATATTTCATTGTGGCAATTTCATGTCCTTTGTTGTGTCTCTTGCTGTAAGATTTACTTTTGGTCTTAGTTGTAATTTGTGTTCAACTTGAACCTATTTACAAATTATTTTAGGATCAAATCTCAGAGGTGGGGTTGTGAAAGTAAAAGTGTAAAGGGTTGTTTGTGAGTGAAGATATTCATTTAGATTAAACCTTCAAGTTAGTTTTGCATTTTAGTTATTCCTCATCCCTTTTCTCTGCAAGTTAGTAGTTTAGAAGAATCTTAAGGAGAACCAACTCACTCTAGAGATTCCCTCTTGAAATAGATCACCCACATCTGGGAGGGTTTCCATGTTTCAATAGGATAATCAATCTTGACTTGGCTAGTGGCGCGATCTTGATTGACAATAGTTTTTGGCATGCTAGGTGGGACCAAAGTTGGACTCCTTTAGTCTAAAGGCATACTCATTTATCACTGGTATTTGGTGTGTGTATCAGTGATCTCAGCCTTTAGAGGTAAGAAATTAGCATACCTAGTGACTCTAAATGTTGATCTTCTAGTTTCAAGATGATCAGTTCATATCACCCATCATATCATGAAAGTGTTGTTGTTCCACCATCTTATCAGCTATATTAGAGCAATCAGGTAGATTGTTTTATTTTGAACAGCCATGCAACAACTGTATACTAGCATGCACAACATGCTTACCACCCACCCACCCCTGCTTAATCTCCTTACCAACCATACACAAGCAGTCATAACAGTGGTTTTAGTCCGAACACCCAAGATGCTTACCACATGCCCATTCCTGCCCAAGCTCCTAGTCAGTCTCCCAATTAGCCAACACAGTCTAAGATGATGGAGCTTAAAGATATGATGAGGGATGTTGTGGCAAACCTCAATAAGCATGTGGAGGAGATTAAGAGAGAGCTTGAGTACAGATAGCACCAGGAAGAATTGGCTTATCAAGCTTATCTACATGAGTAGGAGTTGGAGGCACAAAGAACACAATATGAGTAGCAAATTGCAAATATAAAGGTCTATCAGTACCAACAAGCAGAGGAATTTCAAGAAAGGTAGTATGAAGAATCTGATTTGCAGCTGCAAGAGCCGAATCACCAAGTTTACCTTCAACAACCAGAGAAGCCACCCTATGAGATCTTTATTTCTGACCAGGAGTGGGAGACACAAAAGAGATAGTTTGAAGAGAATCTGGAGAGAGAGGCAGCTGCACAAACAAGGTCTTTGCTGGCTCGAGCCCAAGCAGCTCCTGTTGTTCTAGAACAACCTGATCAAGAAAAGGTATGTAAATATAAGTTTCCAAGTTTTATACAAAATGAGCCTCTTAGTGCCTCTAAAGCTGAAATTCTGAGTTTCAGGCAAAGTGAACCCTTTTCCTTCCAAGAAAGTAATCTTGAATGCAAACAGACTCCTCAGAAAGTCAAAATCCCAAGTCTTAGAGGATCTAATTTTGCTGAGGAGCCTGTTAACATTCGAGATCAGTCTATTGACCAATAGAATAGAGTTAGGCCAGTAAATTTATTGCATGTAGCTTTGGAGCAATATCGGTTAGAGCAGAAAAGAATTGAGCAAGCAAAGACTCCTTCCGATGAACCTTCCAATGGTTGCACTAATGACCCTCCTTGCCTTGTGAAAGATGATCAATTAGACAAATTTAATGTAAAGGAGGTTGCTTCCATTTGTGTTGTTTCTATAACTGATTGTAAACATGATGCATTAGAGGAGAATGCTGGTTCAAACTTGGCACCAAACCCATTACATTTTGACTCATTTGAAAATTTCTCTAATGTTGTTAATAAGATGCATGAAAGTAGGGTACAAAGCTCACAAGGTGAAAGTCTAAAATTACAAAGACAGAATGCTCAAGTTGCGTTGGAGGAAGCAGCAGCTATAGAACAACAAGAAGACCCTCAATGATACAAAGAATTGTTGATTGAAGCCAATCAATCTGACAATGGGGTCTTGGTTTAGGGAGAAGAGTGCAAACCTATCGTGGAAATTACACAGCTGGCTGGAAGCAATCATGAGGTAAAGGATACCCCTTTATTATTTAAAAATCAAGAAGATTGTGAAGAAATTTTGCTTAAGGACTCTGTTGTAGACTTGGATGATATACAAGCAGAGGGTGTTGAACCTCATATTTCACTTAACCTGTTTGATGAGCTTCCCAACTTTGAGTGTGAAAGTGAAAGTGACATGGCTATATCGAGTTCTGACCACCACATTAATGGGGACCATCCAAATAATGTGCTGATTCAACAGCAGATGTGTAAAAACTATTGGGAATTAAGGTGTCTCAACCTTGGTAATTCCTTGCATTATTTTGATTGCATTTATTTATTAATTGTCTATGTTGTAAATTAATTGTAAATTCCATATTGTCATTTTGTGGGATGTGGCATGGTGATGTGTCATCCTACATGGAAGATGACAACTTGTAATTTGTCCTCACATGAGGAGATAGGCATCCCACTTTGTGGTAGGAATATCTTTCCATGTGTCAGCATCTTGGATGTTGTGTAAGGGAATCTTGACCGAAACAATTATGATGTATTCCTATGACAAATTCTATGACATCTAAGAGTCAAAAATAGAAGCTTGTAAGACAGGTGTAGACATGTGTCATGAAGCATATTTGAAAAAGGCATATTTGGGCACCCCAAGGTGGACTATGACATGTTGTAAGAGAATATGCTATTTATAACCTATGTATGACAGATTCTCTTACAGCTATAAGTTGTAACCGCTATGGAAGATTCTATGACGGTCGTAAGAGTTATAAGAGCATCTGTCATAGCCCATTTTGGAAATAGGCAACCTCTTTGGAATGGGAGTTGTGGACAAGTGTCAGGAATATTCTACAATGTTGACCAAGTGTCCTTAGGCATGGGTTTTGGGCCATGAGGCCAAGTTGGACGCCCATTCCAAGATACAAGCAATTTTGCCTTGTATATTCTATATAAATAGGTGCTTGGAGGAGGAGATGTATTACAAGTTTGACAGGTACTGTTATGCTGCCAATTTGTCTCCAGATATGAGTGTCAAAGACTCCTGAGAGCTTGCATTGCAAGTGTGTTGTAAACATTCTTTGTTTTGATAATACATTGTGCAGGTTTTGGAGTGGCGTTTTTCACCCGATAAGGGTTTTCCCCACGTATATCTTGTGTCTCTCTTCTTCTATCTCACCTTCTCTGTTATGTGTTTTCTGCAATATCTCATGTTAATGGTTTAATGTTGCTATAATAGTTAGGATAAATTTGAATTTACACTCTCCTCCCGTCATTAGATTAGTGTAGGAAGTGATTTCTACACACCTAGCTTTCTTTTAGTTGGTATCAGAGCCTGGCCAGTTTTGGTCTTAGCTATTAGGTAGGGGTTTTTTGAGCTAATCTTAGGTTGAGTGGGAGTCTTGTGCAGAGTATTCTATATCTTATTATAGCAAGGAGATGGAAACCACATCCGAGAGGTTAGAAGTTGAGAAATTCAATGGCACTAATTTTGAGTTGTGGAAATTGAAGATGGAGGACCTACTTGTTGATCGTGACCTATGGGAAATGGTATCTGGTGTGAAACCTACAGCAATGTCACAAGCTGATTGGGACCTCAACGATTGGAAGGCTAAGGGTCTCACAAGACTCTATTTAGCTAACTCTATTTTGTTGAATGTCCATGAGGAGAAGAGCATGAAAGATCTTTGGAAGAAGTTGGGTGATGTTTATCAGGCCAAGTCCTTGGTAAACAATTTTTTTCTAAAAAAGAAGTTGTTTTCTCTAAAGATGGAAGATGGAGGATCTGTTGTGGATCACATGTATGCTTTCAACATGATCGTTGCACAGTTTATATTTGTGGGTGTGAAAATGGAGGAGGAGGATCGATGCATGACCCTACTTTGTTCTTTGCCAGATTCGTGGGGTCATCTTGTCATGGCTATCAGAAGCACCACTACCACCTTCAAGATGGAAGATGTGGTTCTTCGCCGTTATCTGAAGAGATGCGAAGAAAGTCTTCTGAGGTAGCCAAAGAGGCTCTTGCAGTTTGTGGAAGACCTAAAGAGAAAGGGAAGAAGAAGGACAAGAAAGGTGAAAAGGGTAGATCCAAATCCCGTGGGAGATCCAAATCTCCTGGAAAGTCCAAGGCTCTTTGTTGGAACTATGGTAAAACTGGGCATTTCTGAAAGGAATGCAAAGAGGAGAAGAAAAAGAAGAAGAAAGCTCTTGATTCAGATTCTGACAAGTCACAAGATGATGATGATGCCTTCATCGCAGCCCTGGCCACCCATGCATCTAATGATGTGTGGTTGATTGATTCTAGTGCATCATTCCACATGACCTCGCATCGAGACTGGTTTACCAAATATGAAGAGTTCAATGGTGGAAGGGTGTACCTTGGTGACGACTCTCATCTGAAGATTGTTGGTCATGGAAGAGTCTCAATCCGATTCCCTGATGGGCATGTAAAGGGGATAACTAGAGTTATGCACATTCCAGGCCTTGCACGGAACCTGCTTTCTATAAGTATGTTGAATGATGTAGGTGTGTAGGTTGTCTTTTTGAAGGATGGATGCAAGATGACAAGAGGATCTATGGTGCTTGTGAAGGGTACTCATAAGGGTACTTTGTTTCAACTGGAGGCATGCACTCACAATGCAATAGTTCTTCTAACTAAAGGAAACGAGTTGTTGTCACTTCATCCCCACCATCTGAACTTACAGTGAAGAAATCTATTGTAACCAATTATGATGGTTGTGCACATGCTTTGGAAGCTAAGCTTTCTGCTGAAAAGACTATGTTATGGCATTTGAGATATGGCCACATTGGTGAGAAGGGTCTGCGTACCCTGAAAAATAAAAACCTCATTGAGGGGTTGAATGATTGTAATCTCAAGTTTGACTTTTGCGAACATTGCATTTATGGAAAGCAAAACCATGTTCAGTTTTACTCTAGTTCTCACAAGTCTTCTGGTGTATTGGATCTTATTCATTCTAATGTGTTTGGTCCTGTTAATGTTCCTTTGATTTCAAAATCTATATCTTTTGTATCTTTCATAGATGATTATAGTAGAAGGACATGGGTTTATTTTATTAGAAGAAAGACTGAAGTCTTTAGTCGATTTAAAGAGTTTAAAGCCTATGCTAAAAATTAGACTTGTAAAAAGATTAAGCGTTTGAGAACTGACAACAGTGGTGAGTTTTGTTCGGCAGAGTTCGATAAGTTCTACAAAGAGCAAGGGATTGAAAGGCATAAGACAACTCCATATACTCCACAACAAAATGGAGTTGTAGAGAGGATGAACAGGACATTAATGGAGAAGGCTGGGAGTATACTTAGTGGAGTTCACCTAGAACAAAAGTTTTGGACTAAAGTTGTTGCCACTACTTGCTATCTGGTAAACAGATCTACATCAGCTCTTGTTGGAAAAACATCTATGGAGGTGTGGTCTGGTAAGAAGCCTTCAGTAAGGCATCTTCATGTTTTTGGTTGTGAGGCATATGCACATGTGCCTAGGGAGAAATAGTCTAAGTTGGAGAACAAGGCTGTTAAATGAATTTTCATTGGCTATGGTGTCGGTGTGAAAGGATACAAGCTTTGGGATCCCGTGACTGAGAAAGTGTTGTATAGAAGAAGTGTTATCTTCAGAGAGCTAACACCCTCTTCCATTGTTCTACAGCCAGAACAGTTAGAAAAGAAAGAAGATGCGGTTCAGTTTCCTTCTACCCCTAAGAAGACTGAACTGACAGACCTTGTAAGGCCTAGTGATGAGGAGAGCTCTAGCAGCTTTGGAAGCGAAGAAGAAGAAGAACCTCAACCTTAGCCATTAAGGAGGTCTATATGAACAAGAAAGCAACCTGATAGGTTTGGTTATTCATTACTTGATTATAGTTGTGCTTTTGCTTTACTTTCTAACACTGATGAGCCTAGAACTATGAAAGAGGCTATGGGCATGAAAGATGCAGGTTCCTGGAAGGAGGCCATGGAGGATGAGATGGCTTCTTTGGAAAAGAACAAAACATGGGACTTGGTGCCTTTACCTAATAGACAGAAACCCATTGGTTGCAAATGGGTGTTCAAGAAGAAATTTGGTGCAGATGGCAATGTTGAAAAGCACAAGGCTAGATTGGTTGCGAAGGGGTACTCATAAGTGGAGGGAATTGATTATGGTGAAATTTTCTCTCCCATTGCAAAGCTGACATCCATTAAATTTTTGTTATCTCTTGCAATTGCTTATGATTTAGAGATAGAATAGATGGATGTGAAGACAACTTTCCTTCATGGTGATTTGGAGGAAGAAATCTACATGTCATAGCCAGAGCATTACATAGAGAAAGGTAAAGAAAATTGGGTTTGCAAGCTTAAGAAGTCTTTGTATGGTTTGAAACAGATTCCTAGGATGTGGTACTTGAAGTTTGATGCCTTTGTGTTGTCAATTGGTTATCTGAGATCGAAATTAGATCACTGTGTGTATTATAAGTTTGATGGTGATTGTATTCTCATTGTTGCATTATATGTTGATGATATGTTGCTCATTGGGAAGGGTAAGAATATGATTTCTAATTTTAAGTCTCAGTTGGCAGCATAGTTTGAAATGAAAGATTTAGGGCAGCCAGGTACATTCTTGGAATGTAAATTAGAAGAGACAGAACTAACAGAAAAATTTGGTTAAGCCAGAGTAAGTATGCGAAGACCATGTTGGACAGGTTCAACATGGTAGATTGTAGACCAGTGAGTGTTCTTGTTTCATTGGGGACAAAGTTGTCTGTTTATGATTGTCTAAAATCTCCTAGTGAGGTGGAGGACATGAGCAGAGTACCTTATGCTAGTGATGTTGGCAGTTTGATGTATGCTATGGTCTACACAAGACTAGACATTGCCCAAGCAGTGGGAGTCCTTAGTCGGTTTATGGCTAATCCTGGACGGGTACATTGGGATGCAGTTAAGTGAGTGTTCAGATATTTGAGGGGTACTTCCGAGTATTCTATTTTCTATCATGGCAATGCTATAGGACCTCCGCATTCAGTTTGCATTCGTGGATTTGTGGATTCAGATTGGGTAGGTGACATTGACAGCAGGAGATCCACCAATGCATATGTGTTCAAAATGTTTGGTGGTGCAATTAGTTGGATGAGTAAGCAAAAACCTGTGGTTGCTTTGTCCACTACAAAAGCTAAGTCTATGGTTGCAACTCATGCTTGTAAGGAAGCCATTTGGCTTAAGAGATTGTGTTCAGATATTGGTGTTGATATAGGTCAAATTACAATCAGTTGTGACAGTCAGAGTGCAATTTGCCTTGCGAAGAATCCAACTTTCCATGCCAGAACAAAGCATATTGATGTTCAGTTTCACTTCGTGTGAGACATGGTAGAGGATGGGAAGGTAAATTTGGAGAAGGTAGATACTTTGAAGAATGTTGCAGATGCATTGACGAAGCCAGTGGGCACAGAGAAGTTTAGATGGTGTTCAGAGTCTATAGGCATCTCAGCCTATAACAGTTAAATCATGTTATCCTATTGGCTCTTACAAGGTGTTCGACAAGTGGGAGAATGTTGGGAATTAAGGTGTCTCAACCTTGGTAATTCTTTGCATTATTTTGATTGTATTTAATTATTAATTGCCTATGTTGTAAATTAATTGTAAATTCCATATTGTCATTTTGTGGGATGTGGCACGGTGATGTGTCATCCTACATGGAAGATGACAACTGGTAATTTTGTCCTCACATGAGGAGATAGGCATCCCACTTTGTGGCAAGAATATTTTTCCATGTGTTGGAATCTTGGATGTTGTGTAAGGGAATCTTGACTGAAACAGTTATAACAGATTCCTATGACAAATTCTATGACATGTAAGAGTTAGAAATAGAAGCTTGTAAGATAGGTGTAGACATGTGTCATGAAGCATCTTTGAAAAAGGCATATTTGGGTGCCCCAAGGTGGACTATGACATGTTGTAAGAGAATATACTATTTATAACCTGTGTATGATAGATTCTCTTACAGCTGTAAGTTGTATCTGCTATGACAGATTCTATGATGGTCGTAAGAGTCGTAAGAGCATATGTCATAGCCCATTTTGGAAATACGCGACCTCTTTGGAATGGGAGCTATGGACAAGTGTCAGGAACATTCTACAATGTTGACCAAGTGTCCTTAGGCATGAGGTTTGGGCCATGAGGCCAAGTTGGACGCCCATTCCAAGATAGAGGCAATTTTGCCTTGTATATTCTATATAAACAGGTGCTTGGAGGAGGAGATGTATTACAGGTTTGACAAGTATTGTTATGCTGCCAGTTTGTCTCCAGATACAAGTGTCGAAGACTCCCAAGATCTTGCATTGCAAGTGTGTTGTAAACATTCTTTGTTTTGATAATACATTGTGCAGGTTTTGGAGTGTGGGTTTTTTCACCCAATAAGGGTTTTCCCCACGTATATCTTGTGTCTCTCTTCTTCTGTCTCACCTTCTCTGTTATGTGTTTGCTATAATATCTCATGTTAATGGTTTAATGATGCTGTAATAGTTAGGATAAATTTGAATTTGCACTCTCCTCCCCTCATTAGATTAGTGTAGGAAGCAATTTTCACACACCTAACTTCCTTTCAAAAACAACCCTGATTTGAATGATCAAGAGCTTGAAGAAGACTTTTTACAAGCACAAATTGAGCTTTTCTACTCACATTTAGCTATTATATCAACATCTTTGGAGGAGAATTGTCTGGAACAACAACAACAACAAGTGGTTGTTTTCCTGATCAAATCACTGGTTAAGGAACAACCCAACCTGCAGCAGAATGAATCATGGTTGGATGAACTGCCCTCTTGTTTCACAGAGAAACTCGAAGATGTTGAGCAAATTGATGGCTTGTTACAAGAGGTGAGTTCATTGTTTGAATTATTGCCTTCATTTAAAGAAGAAACACCTATTTCAGAGTGTATCTCCTTAAACAACCTTGGATGTTTCAAGCCTAGTATAGCTCTTGCTAAGTATCTTTCGAGTTGTGATAGCTTTGATAAGATACTAGCTACTCTAATGGAGGAGGATGATCCACTAACCAAAGAAGAGGAAGCTACATGGAGGGCTATCATGCAAGGTGTAGACAATGCTGTTGTTTTCAGTCTAAAACCTTCTAGAGGGTGTCCTATTAGATATTTGGCTGGATTGGAAGACAACGGAAAGGGTAGCCTCATAATGTCACTGATCTGGATCATCAGGGGAGGTACCTAGTTGAATACTATCAATTTACCAAACAAGTTAGATGGGTGAGTAATTGCCTAATCCTGATCAGAGAGGTGTTGCAACAATTTGCTGGCTATTTGTTTTTATTTCACCTCTTATGGTCAAGTCGCAAGTTTATGGAGTATTGCGGACTACGGAGGAAGGGCAGCTATTTCACCCAATCGGTGAATGGTTTTGTTTGACTAGCAACTATGGGCTTGTTAGAGTAGGGTTAAGTTAGTTTTTTCTTGTTTTCAGTTAAGTTTGTTTTTAGTTTTCTGTTGTTGTTTGAACTAGTTGGAGAGCTGAGTTTTGGTGTTTTCTGAGTTTGAGAAAAGCAAAGTACAACTCAATGCCCAATGGATATTCAAGGCAACTGATTTGATGCTTAGCAGGCAAGCATATAACAGAAGTCGCTATAAATGTTACCATTTTTTCATCACAGCTCAAAAATTGGTAGAGCTGATGTGACAAGTTCATTTTTAAGGTGAAGGTTAACATTTTTCTGTTATGAGTCATTTGCATAGTTATTGTGTTTCAGTATTAATTGTAGTTCATTTGTTCACAAGAAGAAAAGATTTTAGATCATTCATTGCATTGTAGAGCATTCAAGACAGATAAGTATTTCATTCACCACAATGGTTATTCATTTACAAGGTTGAAATACATAAAAGAATAAGCATTGCATTGAAAGAAATAATGACATATTAAATGTCCCACACAAGCCATGGGTATAGCTGAACATATGCAGATATAAAGAAAATACTATGCATCTAATGATAAGAAAAGAGAAGGTCATAGCCATCATTGCCTTGGAGGTTTCCGATCTTCAAAGTTGTCTTCTGTCTTGCTCCTAACCTCTAATGATTACCTTCAAAAATGTGGGAAGGTCCTGTTAGAGCTTCAATTATGAGATCCCTATATCCTATCAGAAGAGGCATAACACTTTGTTTATAATGCATTGATCAATGATTATCATCCACATGCAGAAGGAACTGAGAAAGAAATAACCATGGTACTTCATTGTTTTATTCTAAGCTGTTTGTTTAATGTGTAGGTATAGGATAAGTCATGTAGCTGATTGGAGACATTTCAGCATGTGGTGGAAAAATGGGCTCCCACAAGGGTAGAGCTCAGCATGCTGCCCCTGAGTCAAAGGGGATGAAATGGAATTGAGATCTTTACTCTTATGCATTGGTTTCAAGGACGGAATATACTCATGATTGTAGTTCAAAAATGAAGAGAAACCATGAGGATAAACTGAACTCATAAGAGAACAACATCCAATGCATGAGATCAAAACATGATAATCAAGTGAATTGTGTGTGTAGATGAAGCTTAACTCTCTTCTAATTCTTTTGCCATAGAAAGAGCTATAATAATTCATTTGGTATGTATTTGCATTTCCATTTGATGTGATATATTGAATCACGAACCAAGAGTCAATACCATGACACAGGTTCAATTGGAGCATCAGTTATATGCATATCAAAAGTAAAAACAAATACAAGTTATCTCAGTTTTCTTTCACAATTGGGCTGCTCTAGAGAGATATAAGATTGTGTATCTGGTGTAGGAGCACCTAACACAAGGTGGCCTTTGTGAGGCATTTAAGTTTATGTTTGTTTAGAAAATCATGTTTGCGTTGTAATAAGGTCTATTTGACCAATGCATTTTCATTTCAGTTTGTAACTAGGTTCATTTTGTAAGTCCCAAGTGACTTAGGGGACATTTGTCAATTTGTAACCGCATAATGCCAAAAATAGGCAGTTGGGCAGTTGGAGGCTATTTGAAACGGTTTTCTCCCAACCGCTTGGAGTCAGTTTGGTACTACTCTGGGCAAGTTTATAAACCTAGGGAAATGAACAAAGTCAGACATATGATATTGTAATTGAATGCAATTGTGTGAATGTAATCGAGCATTGTGAAGAAGAGATTGAACCATTTATGTGTCATCAATTTGTTTCCCGTTCTCTATAATTACAAATCATTTAGCTATAGTTTTCCCTTCTATATTTCTATTGTTGAGAAATGTCGATGTGAAGCATTCCACTGGTGAGATTTCTATCGAAATCAGTGGAATGGCTTCATTGTACAATATGTGTTTTTTGTTTCCTGTTATGTTACATGATTTGGCGATGCAGATGTTCTAGATCGCAGGTTGTATACAGTAGATTGCCTAACATCTCCATGTGCTAGGGTTTGGATTGGAGGAGTTGGAGTTTTTTCAGTGAGATAAAGGCCATCAACGAAGCATTTCTCACTCAGACTAACGTGGATAGTCTGGCCGAAGGGAGGATCAAGCTGCTAAACAGAAGTTGCGGCTTGAGGATCAAATCTGAGTGATCGGATTATCAGCGGTTCTGGAGAAAGTCCAACCGATAGGGAAGGATACGCCGAAGGTAGACGCCATCAGGTAGAGGAGTGACATCGGAAGAAGAGTTGGAAGCATTCAGCGATGAGAAGAGTCTCACCGATCATAAGTTTGATCAGTTGTACGTTTCCACTGTGCGCTCCCCATCATATCAATTGGTATTAGAGCTAGCGAAAGCTCTGGGCGGAGGTGTCGTGTATTTGATTTCTATCACTGAGAAGGCAGATGATGAGCTGCTCATGCCATCTAGTTGTGAGGAGGAACAAGATTCCTGTAGTGTGTGGGAAGACGATGATGAGGTCTGTCAAGACCATTCACCAATAGAGGTTTAGCTGGAAGAGGGTGCAGAGTGAGGCCACTGTGAGAGAGAGTGGTAGTGCATCTCTAGGATCTGCTGTTGGACGAGAGGAATGGGTTTATGAAGCAGTGTGTAGGATGGGCATCTGATTGAGCATTGTGTTTTAGTCAAATTGAGGATTTGCAGGAGTGTTGGTGTTTGGGTGTTGTCTGTGAATGTTTATGTCAGACAAAGAAAGTGAAGGAGAGGCTACCGATATGCCTCCAAAGGGGATGACCACCGAAGTGGTCAAGAAATTTCAAGAGATGGAAGAGATGATCAAAACTGGGGTCAAGGAAGCACTCCAAGCAGAATTGAAGGCAATGAAGATAGGCAAAAGGATAGAGGAAGATTCAGATGAAGAAGAAGAGAAAGAGGAAGAAGCAGAGGAACAAGAAGAGGCAAAGATACCAGCTGAACAAAAG
This sequence comes from Cunninghamia lanceolata, assembly GCA_027924645.1. Taxonomy (NCBI): domain Eukaryota; kingdom Viridiplantae; phylum Streptophyta; class Pinopsida; order Cupressales; family Cupressaceae; genus Cunninghamia; species Cunninghamia lanceolata. Next base: position 2,488,907 of record BSBN01000378.1, on the reverse strand, counting down.
CAATTTCTGGAAGCCATCAAGGCAATTGGCAAGGACTCTTCAGAGGCTCGGATAGATATCCCCATGTTCAGTAGAAAGATGAATGCTGATGGATTTATGGAGTGGATTGAGGCTCTGAACAACTACTTCAAATACAAGGAAGTTCCTGACAGTAAGAAAGTTAAGCTTGCAAAAACTAAACTCAAAGGTGCTACCCTTACATGGTGGAATTACACCCAAGGAGAGAGGGTAAAGAATGGGAAAAGTATGATCTCTTCGTGGAGCAGAATGCTGGAGAAGATCAAGTCCCAGTTCCCTCCATCTGACTACGAGGTGCATATTTACAGGTAGATGCAGAATCTTAAGCAAAAAGATATGGATGTGGCTACTTACACCGAGGAATTTCACAAATACACTCTTCGTTGTGGGTATATGGAGGATGAAAAAGCCAAAGTAGCAAGGTATTTAAATGGTTTGAGGTTCCATATTCAAGATGAGATAAGTTTATTTACCCCTGAAACTGTGGAAAAATGCTTTCAAGTAGCATTAAGAGCTGAAGAGGAAAGGTGAGCAGCAGAGTAGAGGAAGAGGTGACAGAAATTTTAGAGGCAATTTTGGAGGAAGAAGTCCTAACTAGAGGCCTAGTGGTGAGTCTAGCCAAGAAGCGCAAGTTGGAGACTCAAGTAGTAGAGGAGGCTATCGAAGAAGAAGGCCAAATGAAATAAGTGGGACAAATGGATCAGATAGAGGATCTAAGTTCTCCAACATGAGATGTTATAACTGTAATCAGATAGGGCACCCACCTATAAGTGTCCAGAGAAGGCCTCAACTTCTCATGGCAATGAGAGGAGAATTGTTGATAACTGAGAGGGGGGGTGAATCAGTTATCCTAATTAATTCTTCCTTTTGATCTTTCTTATTATTCAATGCAACATTATTTCAAATAAGTAAACATTACCATGAAAAGGAAAAACACATGACACAGTATTTTTGACGTGGAAACCCTGTTAAGGGAGAAAAACACGGGGTGATTAACCCAAAGATTATTCTCTGTTAGAAGAATAAGGAAATACAAAATGGCACTTGCCAATCAGGGCTCACTGCCCGAGCACACTGCTCACAAAGGAGGCACACTACCTACAAGGAGACACACTGTCTACAAAAGAATGTTATACAATACTTGAACTGATTGGAAGCATCCACATATGCTGGAGTTCAGTTCCGGTTAGGCTCAGTACACTGATCTGCTGCACTTCATCTTTCCTCTTCTCTTATGCTGCTTTCCTTTCACATACCGGACCTTCCTTACTGCTTCTGCTCTGCTCTGCACTTTATTCGCACACCATATTACAACCACAACACTTCTCACAACTAAATCCATCGTGCATATATATCCGCACAAGTAATTTCATCACCTTTCAAGTCGGCATCAGAATAGTCAATTCTTTTCACAAACTCTGATCTGTCGGATGAATCCTTCCACACCAGGTAATGCGGATCAAAACTATGCTTGTATAAATCATTTATCATGTTGGCCAAACATGATTCATGCCTTCACAACCTTTACCATCATCAGTAACACATCCGGAAAATAGTCTGATGTTCTGTCAGTCAGTTCTTCCTCTGTTCACACTGTCACTCAGGAACCCGGTACTCAAGTATTCATATCTTTTACCTCATCCATCACCGGAGGCTACAACCTTGGAATCTATTACTCAAGGTAGTCCTCTTGACTTCCCCAAAACTGCACTTTGCCAAGATACTTCCTCTGAGAGATCTGGACCAGTCTGTCGGACCTTGCCACATGCTCTGTTCTTATTCACCGGACCACAATAATCTTCATTCTGACTTCCGGTAGAGACACAACATGACCTGCGGATATGTGGGATGACCTTTGTTGCCATCAATGACAACAACCATGAATCCATATAGTGTCTCTTGCCAACAAGAACCACATTGACTCAAGAGGATGCAGGGAGTGTGACATCTCCTGAAGTAAATTTGGCATCAGAAGTGGGAGAAAGTCTGATGATCAAGAGGACGTTGCTCAAAGCACCAGTGAAGACCGAACCATCATAAAGGACAGCTCTTTTCAGGATCAATTGCAAAAGCAAAGGTAAAATATGCAAGGTAGTCATAGATTCTAGTTCAACAGATAATATGATGTCTAGGGAAATGGTGGATAAATTGAACATAGAAAGGATTCCTCATCAAACTCCTTACAGGGCATCTTGGGTAAGTGAAAGTCAATCACTTTTGGTAAGTGAACAAGCATATGTTGATTTTCAGATTGGAGAATATAAGGAGAAAATTTTATGTGACATTTTGCCCATGGAATGTTGTCACCTACTTTTAGGTAGGCCATGGCAATTTTATAGGCAAGCATTATATGATGGATATGCTAACACATACACCATCAAGAAGGATGGAAAGACTTTTGTGATGACACCATTACAGGAGGATACTGAAGCAAAGAAGGTAGCCAAGATTATTTTGGTGGGTAAGAAAGAGTTTGTGCAGATGCATGAAGAAGAAACAATGACAGTTGAGGATACCTCAAGGAGTGGGGTTACCAAAGATCACAGTTTGAAGGTAATTTCAATTTTGAATGATGGAGATTAGATAGTGATGTCTGAGATGGATCAGATGAAGGTCAAAGAGCAGGTTTGCAAGCAGCCACAAGTTGATTGGCAAGAAGAGGATGCTATCCTCATAGGGACTATTGTTTGTCCTCTGGAGCCAACAAGAGTTGGAAGGCAAACATATTCTACCATAGCAACAATATAAGAAGCATCAAACAAGGTTTTGAATGCAGATGTTCAGGTAGAGATGACAGTAAGGAAGAATGGCGAACAAAGTCTAGGTTTGGTTGCAATCACTCACTCATGGCAAGGTGTGAGTAGAGCCTACAATGCTCGGCATGAGTTTTTGATTCCATGGAAGCAAGTTGTAGTCCAGGGATCGTGGGGAAGGCATGAAGCAGCAATGGATACAGGTGGTACAAGACAAGGACTCAACTCATGGGACATGAGTTCTTTTCTAGGTGGGGTGTATGGTGCAAGAGCACCTAACACAAGGTGGCCTCCGTGAGGCATTTAAGTTTATGTTTGTTTAGAAAATCATGTTTGCGTTGTAATAAGGTCTATTTGACCAATGCATTTTCATTTCATTTTGTAACTAGGTTCATTTTGTAAGTCCCAAGTGACTTAGGGGACATTTGTCAATTTGTAACCACATAATGCCAAAAATAGGCAGTTGGGCAGTTGGAGGCTATTTAAAATGGTTGTTTCCCAGCCGCTTGGAGTCAATTTGGTACTACTCTGGGCGAGTTTATAAACCCAGGGAAATGAACAAAGTTAGACATATGATATTGTAATTGAATGCAATTGTGCGAATGTAATCAAGCATTGTGAAGAAGAAATCGAACCATTTATGTGTCATCAATTTGTTTCCCATTCTCTATAATTACAAATCATTTAGCTGTAGTTTTCCCTTCTATATTTTTGTTGTCGAGAAATGTCGATGTGAAGCATTCCAATGGTGAGATTTCTGTCAAAATTAGTGGAATGGCTTCGTTGTAAAATATGTGTTTTTTGTTTCCTGTTATGTTTCATGATTTAGCGATGCAGATGTTCCAAATCGTGGGTTGTGCACAATAGATCGCCTAGCATCTCCATGTGCTAGGGTTTGGATTGGAGGAGTTGGAGTTGTTTCGGTGAGACATAGGCCATCGACGAAGCATTTCTTGCTCAAACTGACGTGGATAGTCTGGCCAAAGGGAGGATCGAGCTACTGAACGGAAGTCGTGTCTTGAGGATCAGATCTGAGTGATCAGATTATCGGTGGTTCTGGAGAAAGTTTGACTGATAGGGAAGGATACGCCGAAGGTAGACGCCATCAGGCAGAGGAGCAACATTGGTAGAAGAGTTGGAAGCATTTAGTGATGAGAAGAGTCTCATCGATCATAAGTTTGATCAGTTGTGCATTTCCACTGTGCACTCCCCATCAGTATCTAATGCCAATATTGTTAGATTTAGGGTAGACAACTAAGAGGGGGCGGTGAATCAGTTGTACAAAACTTTCTTCCAATTTAAACACTTAACTCCACATTGTTATTTAGCAACATAATAGTAAATCAATCATGGAAACACAATGCAACAAATCAAGAACAGAAACACATCAACACATGAGACACCAAGATTTTGATGCGGAAATCCTGGTTAAGGGAAAAACCATGGGGTGATTAACCCAAGATTGTATTCTCTATTAGAAGAATAGAAAGAAAAAAATGGCACATGCCAATTAGGGCTCACTGCCTACAAGAGACACATTGTCTACAAAGAAATAAGTGTCACCTACTTGAACTGGAAAATAACATCTTCACCATGCTTGAATTAGTTCCATTTAAGCCCAATACTTTTGCTCTGACTTTCGCTCTCCTCCTTGCTACCACACACTCATCTCCACAAGGACACCTTTGAAATGACTTTGCAATCCCTTATTTATACAAGACATCAACTTAGGAATGATCATCTAAGTCAGCAAACATCAACAAAAACATCTGCAGGATGTGTAAGTCATCCGGTCGTCCAATCTCAGGAAGAACACCATCATCCGGAAGTTGTTCTTCAATTGCGAGCTCCATATTCAATGTGGACCACCAACACGAACTGGACATGATCCAAAGACCTCCACAAGCTTGCCTGAATCACCAAGAAGATCCATACTTCATCTACTTGCTGAAATCCTTCTCTCCTTCATCCAGAACCTTAAGAACACAGTCTATCATCACTGTCATAAAGGAATAGATGCTTGCAGACCTTCAAACCATGAACCAATCGAGTTGATACTTCACAAAGACTTCCTCAACACTCCCTCAAATCTACAGAATAGGATAATGTATTTCCGGATCTCACCAGACCTATTTGTATCACTCTATCACCACTGAACACCTGCCGAAACCGGTTTAACTTGAATGGCCACAACTTCTTCAGATCTTCATGCAAACCTATGAAATCTCTACTGGACCACCTTAAGACACATATCTACAAACCCTTTAAACCGCATCCTCTGATCCTCATCTTAACTTGGACTTTTACCTTACTGTCTTCACTGTTCCTCATATGACCAATTTTCTCAATATCCTCAGCACACAGCTCATCCAATCCTTGTTATTAATGCAACAGGAGTATGTTGACATCAATGACAACACTAGTTAGGCCCATACTTGCAACAAATATGACATGAGCAAAGTAAGTGCTTCAACTGTCCATAGGAGCATCACATGTGGGGTTGTCTAAGATGTATTTTTGTGTTTATGAATTCCACTGAAAGAATATCCACAAATGAAAGAGAGTAGACAACCAAGTTCCTGAAAGGAAGCTAGGTGTGTGGAAAATGCTTCCTACACTAATCTATTGAGGAGAGGGCTATGCAAATTCAACTTTATCCTAACTATTACAACAATGTTAAACCATTAACATGAGGTATTGCAGCAATACACATACACATAGAAAGTAGGCAGAAGAGAGAGAGACAAGATATACATGGGGAAAACCCTTATGGGTGAAAAACCCCACACTCCAAAACACAGCTCAAATGTATTACAGTAAACAATAACATATTACAATACAGTTTCAGAGCCAATGCTCTTTCAGGAGTCTTCGAATGTCAAATTTGGAGATATTCCAGTAGCATAACAGTACTCGTACCAAAGTTATCTATTTCCCATCCAAGCACCTGTTTATATAGAGTTTACAAGGCAAATATGGAACCTTCTAGAGATGGGCGTCCATCTTGGACTCTTGCCCCAAAACCCACACCTAAGGACACTTGTCCAACATCCCATCCCGAAGTGGGCGCCTGGTCCCAAGATAGGTTATGATAGATGCTCTTACGCACCTTACAGCTATCATAGAATTCATCATACACTGTCTAAAAATATCATATTCCTCTTACATGTCATGCTCTTACTCACCGACACTACGCCCCTTGACTTTATCTTGGGGGCGCTGCCCCCAAACCCCCGTTAATTATTCAAGGGCAGAACCGCGGCTGCCAAAGTCACCAAAATTTACCCTGCTGCATATACACAAGGTGCTGACTATGCCAACTCAACATGGGATAAATAAATACAACATTAGGAATTTGCAAAGGTTGAGACACCTTAATTCCCAACAGTTCCATCACAGGAACAATACACTTTATGTTGCCATAGTAAATGCATATGTTGATGCATAATAGGAAAAGAGTATCTACAGGAAGATAAACAAGTGGAACAACAAAAATAGAATAGTATATGTTGCAACAAGTAGAAAAGATGACAATGATCAATACAAGGTACTTCATCTATGTATCTTACACGGTATTTGTATGCATCAGAGGCATTAAGGACATCAGGTTCATTTCCAACATTTGTATGTCAAATAGAGGTCAATGGATAACTTCTTTCAGAGATTTAAGATTGCTTTACTCAAATCATAGAATTAGAAATAATAGCAGATCTATACATATGAGACAAACTGAAGAGAGAACCTCATTACAAACAAATGAACCTAGAGTTATTTTGCATATGTAACATGACAATTAAAGATCAATGTATGTGATAAGCTCAGAACCCAAATGAAGACTGCAATATTTAATCAATGCCAATATGAGAAGTCTTTCAACAATTGTGTATCAACAACTTTCATCTGGTAAGGACAACCAACATTCTGCCATGAAGACAACTACAGGAGTGGCTCATAAATGTTTGCCTTAGTTACATGTCATTACAAGTGCCTGAATAATGTAGCTAAGAAAGAGTACAGATACAGTGCATATAGAGTGATCAAATAAATTAAGTACAATGGAACAACCATAAGTATGTAGGATACAGTACAATGAATACAAAGCATCAAGTGCTAGGAAACCAGTGATGAAGGCGGCCATTCATTAGAGTTTCATATCATATGGAATTGGAGCCTACAATATCATGTTTAAAAAACTTGTGTGATAGCAGAGGTAGGTATACAATCTATCAGCACATAGGAAGTTGCAGATGTTCATATATGCTGGACCTTATCTAAATATCATTCATCCCAATGGTCAAAAAGCAAGCCTAAACAATCAAATAGAACAAATATCCACCACTTTTGTTGTAATCTGAATGAAAATTTTACTAATAGAGTTTGACCAATAAGATAGATAACATTTAGTTGGAAGTGGTTTTAGGATAGTCTAAGACCATTAATGGTCATGGTTGTCCCAGCAATAAACAAATAAGATAGTGAAAGCTTGTTCAAAAGCATAGAAGTGCAAAGAATATATATACCAATAGACTTTGTTATAGCCTCAACCCTAAACATGTTATGAATGCATTTGAATAGATACAAAAAAATGGAGCCATAACCTTTTCTCATACTGATTTCATCAAATTAGTGCTTTTGGCAAATCTAAAAAGATATAGAGGAGTTTATGGGGAACCTGTCAGTCAGATCCAACGCAGGCTGAAGACTGAGTGTATGCAGGATGAATGAGCTAACTGTCACAATCATTATAATAAGAGGATGATAGGGTTTGCAATGGCCTGGAAATAGAAAAGGAGAAATGAGGGTTTCAACCTGATAACAATTCAAACCACTATATTTGATCCCTCACAGGTAAGCAAAAGTTTCCAGAAATTATGAACTTTTAAGAGCATGACTGCAGCCTTTGAACAAAGAGAAGATATGCAGTAAAGGGTAATGGTTTTCTCGAGCTTAAAGAGAAGTTGTCAAAGTTAAAAGGCAGGAGAGCCTCGCCATTCTTAGGATATAGAAAAATAATGAAACCCCATTTGTGCTACTAAATTTATTGATAGAGTTTTCTCCAGAACAAATGAAACTCAATTAGGGTGGTTGATATCAAGTCATGACCCAAAGTCACGACCTGAGGAGTTTTACTCACAAAAAAGGAAGTAAGCCCATTCGATGTGTTAAATGGAAGTATCAAATGCAAGTTACAGAGGGATTTCAAGTTAGTGCAGGTCTGAAGAATGCTCAGGAGTGAGCAAGTATGCAGAATATGGCCCCTGCCATGACAAAAGTGCAGATTTCATGACTAAAACCAGAAAAGGCACAATTTTCCTGAGTTATGTTTAATAGATATCAATGAAGAATACGAAATGATGCAAAGACAATGATCAAAATTTTACCTTTCTTTCTTTTGAGTGATGGAGTATATGTTGATTGGTTGCAAATTTTGCCCTTTTAGGGTCTTAGGCGAGCATGATCCGAATAGTCATGGTGGTCTCATAAAACACAGAGCGACACAAGACAGACAAAAGACAAGCAAGTGCATCAGTAAATACTATCAGAGTCGTAGCTAGGAAGGCTCAGTCATGCCTCAAATATAGAGAAATGTTTGGATTTAGGGCAAAAAAATGCCTTACCTTCTTGTATTCTGCGAGATTTTTCTGAGAGTCGACTTGACAACAACGAAAATGAAACATTTCTAGTCAAAAACCTTAGCACCATGTACGGCTGTGCAGAGCAATCTCTCAAACTTGCAAAGGTGAAATGGCCTGAGAAATTAGGGCTGGGACCTTTTGTGAGTTAGGGTTTTATCATTGAAGCCCTAATTCGAAGTTGTGATTTTATTACATTTCAATATTTTTTGAGGCACAAGATTAATACCTTCTTGGTATTATGTATTCACCATGTGGTGTCTAGGTTCCATGTTACAACATGAGGTCGAGCACATGGATCCCTCTTATTTTTTAATGCCTTTAATCTACTTAAGTTACCTTGTGATATGACATATGCCTTAGCCCTTGGAAATAGGGATAAATTTCATGCCTTGGTCATATGCAAACCTTTCGTTTAGGATATGAGACAGGTCATATGCAAATAAATATCAGGCCTTTCATTTTTTGTAAACACCATATAATCCCTGATTATTTTTATGATCTTTTATGGAAAAATCAAACATTGTAATTGGCAAAATTATAAGCCATGAAGATTTATTTAAATAGGGGTCTAGTTAAAACTGCCAGTAATATAAAGTTTGTTTTAAAGCAATCATTTATAAATTGCTTTTATATTAAACTATTTTTAGGCAGTTAGGCTAATAAAGAAAATAAAAATATTCTTCTTGATTTGTTTTATTTGGAGGTAGAGAAGGACAAAAAATGAGGTATTATGAATAGGAGAAAGCAAATTTTTGGTGGGGCTACCTAAGGAATTAGTTTGGCATCTTCTATTCTTAGTTTGGGGGTAGTTTGCTGAGGTTTTTATCAGCTTTTTGATGGAGCTCGAAAATGGATTCTTTTATCTATTTTTAGGAGCTTTTTTGGAGAGATCTCCTAGAGGCATTTATAGGAGGACAAAATTTTCTTTTGGGAGGAAAAAAGTGAGTTGTTACCATTTCTTCTCTTTGGAACACATAGGCAAAGAGTTGTATGCAGGTTTTGACTCAGTTTGGTTTTTTGCATTGTACTCCTTCCAGTTTAATACAACAGACCTTCCTATTCTATCTATTTGTCTTCTTTTGCAGTTTGATTTGATATTTCATTGTGGCAGTTTCATGTCCTTTTTTATGTCTCTTGCTGTAAGATTTACTTTTGGTCCTGGTTGTAATCTGTGTTCAACTTGAACCTTTTTACAAATTATTTTAGGATCAAATCTCAGAGGTGGGGTTGTCAAAGTAAAAGTGTAAAGGACTATTTGTGAGTGAAGATATTCATTTAGATTAAACCTTAGAGTTAGTTTTGCCATTTCAGTTATTCCTCATCCCTTTTCTCTGCAAGTCATTAGTTTAGAAGAATCTTAAGGAGAACCATCTCACTCTGGAGATTCCCTCTCAAAATAGATCACCCACATCTGGGAGGGTTTCCATGTTTCAACAGGATAGTCAAGCTTGACTTGGCTAGTGGCGCGATCTTGATAGACAACAGCTTTTGGCACACCCGGTGGGACCAACATTGGACTCTTTTAGTCTAAAGGCATACTCATATATCAGTGGTATTTGGTGTGTGTATCAGTGATCTTAGCATTTAGAGGCAAGAAATTAGCATACTTAGAGACTCTAAATGTTGATCTTCTAGTTTCAAGATCATCAGTTCATATCACCCATCATATCATGAAATTGTTGTTGTTCCACCATGTTATTAGCTATATCAGAGCAATCAAGCAGCTAGTTTTATTCTGAATAGCCATGCAACAACCGTATACTAGCATGCACAACATGCTTTCCACCTACCCACCCCTGCTCAATCTCCTTACCAACCATACACATACACAAGCAGTCATAACGTTGGTTTTAGTCCGAACACCCAAGATGCTTACCGCATGCCCATTCCTGCCCAAGCTCCTAGTTAGTTTCCCAATCAGCCAACATAGTTTGAGATGACAAAGCTTAAGGATATGATGAGGGACATTGTGGTAGACCTCAACAAGTAGGTGGAGGAGCTTAAGAGAGAGCTTGAGTATAGACATCACTAGGAAGAATTGACTTATCAAGCTTATCTACATGAGTAGGAGTTGGAGGCATAAAGAACACAATATGAGTAGCAAATTGCAAATATAAAGGGCTATCAGTACCAACAAGCAGAGGAATTTAAAGCAAGGTAGTATGAAGAATCTGATTTGTAGCTGCAAGAGCTGAATCACCAAGTTTACCTTCAACAGCCAAAGCAGCCACCCTACAAGATCTTTATTTCTGACCAGGAGTGGGAGACACAAAAGAGATAGTTTGAAGAGAATCTGGAGAGAGAGGCAGCGACACAAACAAGGTCTTTGCTAGCTCGAGTCCAAGCAACTCCTGTTGTTCTAGAACAACCTGATCAAGAAAAGGTATGCAAATATAAGTTTCCAAGTTTTATACAAAATGAGCCTCTTAGTGCCTCTAAAGCTGAAATTCCATGTTTCAGGCAAAGTGAACCCTTTTCCTTCCAAGAAAGTAATCTTGAATGCAAACAAACTCCTCATAAAGTCAAAATCCCAAGTCTTAGAGGATCTAATTTTGCTGAGGAGCCTGTTAACATTTGAGACAAGTTTGTTGACCAACAGAATAGAGTTAGGCTAGTAAATTTACTGCATGTAGCTTTGGAGCAATATCTATTAGAGCAGAAAAGAATTGAGCAAGCAAAGACTCCTTCTGATGAACCTTCCAATGATTGCACTAATTACCTTCCTTGCCTTGTGAAAGATGATCAATCTGACAAATCTAATGTAAAGGAGGAGGTTGCTGCCATTTGTGTTGTTTCTATAACTGATTGTAAACATGATGCATTAGAGGAGAATGCTAGTTCAAACTTGGCACCAAACCCATTACATTTTGACTCATTTGAAAATTTCTCTAATGTTGTTAATAAGATGCGTGAAAGCAGGGTACAAAGCTTGCAAGGTGAAAGTCTGAAATTGCAAAGACAAAATGCTCAAGTTGCATTGGAGGAAGCAGCAGTTGTAGAATAGCAAGAAGACCCTCAATGATGCAAAGAATTGTTGATTGAAGCCAATCATTCTGACAATGGGGTCTTAGTTCAAGAAGAAGAGTGCAAACCTGTCGTGGAAATTACACTGCTGGATGGAAGCAATCATGAGGTAAAGGATACCCCTTTATTATTTAAAAATCAGGAAGATTGTGAAGAAATTTTGCTTAAGGAGTTTGTTGTAGACTTGGATGATATACAAGCAGAGGGTGTTGAACCTCAGATTTCACTTAACTTGTTTGATGAGCTTCCCAACTTTGAGTGTGAAAGTGAAAATGACATGGCTATATCGAGTTTCAACCACCACATTAATGGGGACCATCTAGATAATGTGCTGATCCAACAACAAATGTGTAAAAACAAATTTGATTTGAATGATCAAGAGCTTGAAGAAGACTTTTTGCAAGTTGAAATTGAGCTTTTCTGCTCACATTTAGCTGTTATATCAACATCTTTAAAGGAGAATTGTCTGGAATAGCAAGAGTAAGAAGTGGCTATTTTCCTGATCAAATCACTAGTTAAGGAACAACCTAACCTGCAGCAGAATGAATCATGGTTGGATGAATTGCCCTCATTTTTCACAACGCAACTCAAAGATGTTAAGCAAATTGATGGCTTGTTACAAGAGGTGAGTTCATTGTTTGAGTTCTTGCCTTCATTTGAAGAAGAAACACCTATTTCAGAGTGTATCTCCTAAAAAAATCTTGGATGTTTCAAGCCTTGTATAGCTCTTGCTAAGGATCGTTTGAGTTGTGATAGTTTTGATAAACTAGTAGCTACTCTAATGGAAGAGGATGATCCACTAACTAAAGAAGAGGAAGCTACATGGCGGGCTATCATGCAAGGTGCAAATGATGCTATTGTTTTCAATCCAAAATCTTGTAGAGGGTGTCCTATTAGATATCTAGCTGGATTGGAAGCCAACAGAAAGGGGCAGCCTCATAATGTCACTGATCCGGATCATCAGGGGAGGTACCTAGTTGAATACTATCAGTTTACATTTTCATTTGATCAGTTTACCAAACAAGTTAGATGGGTGAGTAATTGCCTGATCCTGATTAGAGAGGTGTTGCAGCAATTTGCTGGCTATTTATTTTTATTCCACCTCTTATGGTCAAGTCACAAGTTTATGGAGTATTGCAGACTGCTGAGGAAGGGCAGCTATTTCACCCAATTGGTGAATGGTTTTGTTTGACTAGCAACTGTGGGCTGGGTAGAGTAGGGTTAGGTTAGTTTTTTTAGTCAATAAGTGCTTCATGCACATTTCCTTTTAGTTAGTTTTGTTTCCCTAAGTGTTGTTGCATAAGTCTTTTGGCCATCTGGGCATGTTAGTTTGTTTTTAGTTTTCTATTGTTGTTTCAACTGGTTGGAGAGCTGAGTTTCAGTGTTTTCTGAGTTTGAGAAGAATAGAGTATGACTCAATGCCCAATGGATATTCAAGGCAACTGATCCGATGCTTAGCAGACAAGCATATAACAGAAGTTGCCATAAATATTATCATTTTTTCACCACAACTCAAAAATTGGTAGAGTTGATGTGACAAGTTCATTTTTAGGGTGAAGGTTAACATTTTTTTGTTATGAGTTATTTGCATAGTTATTGTGTTTCAGTATTAATTGTAGTTCAGTTGTTCACAAGAAGAAAAGATTTCAGATCATTCATTGCATTGCAAAGCATTCAAGAGAGATAAGTATTTCATTCACCACAATGGTTATTCATTTACAAGGTTGAAATACATAAAAGAATAAGCATTGTATTGAAAGAAATAATGACATATTAAATGTCCCACACAAGCCGTGGGTATAGCTGAACATATGGAGATATAAAGAAAATACTATGCATCTAATGATAAGAAAAGAGGTCATAGCCATCATTGCCTTGGAGGTTTCCAATCTTCGAAGTTGTCTTCTGTCCTATTCCTGACCTCCGATGATTACCTGCAAAAATGTGGGAAGGTCCTGTCAGAGCTCTAGTTATGAGATCCCTATATCCTATCAGAAGAGGCATAACACTTTGTTTATAATGCATTGATCAATGATTATCATCCACATGCAGAAGGAACTGAGAAAGAAATAACCATGGTACTTCATTATTTTATTCTAATCTGTTTGTTTCATGTGCAGTTATAAGATAAATCATGTAGTTGATTGGAGACATTTCAGCTCTGACAAGGGTAGAGCTCAGCATGTTGCTCCTGAGTCAAAGGGGATGAAATGGAATTGAGATCTCTACTCTTATGTATTGATTTCAAGGACAGAATATACTCATGATTGCAGTTCAGAAATGAAGAGAAACCATGAGGATAAACTGAACTCATAGGAGAACAACATCCAATGCATGAGATCAAAACATGAAAATCAAGTGAATTTTGTGTGCAGATGAAGCTTAACTCTCTTCCAATTCTTTTGCCATAGAAAGAGATATAATAATCCATTTGGTATGTATTTGCATTTCCATTTGATGTGATATATTGAATCAAGAACCAAGAGTCAATACCATGAGACAGGTTCAATTGGAGCATCAGTTATATGCATATCAAAAGTAAACACAAATACAAGTTATCTCAGTTTTCTTTTACAATTGGGTTTCTCTAGAGAGATATGAGTATAAGATTGTATATCTAATGCCAATATGACATGAGCAAGGTAAGTGCTTCAACTGTCCATAGGAGCATCACAGGTGGGGTTGTCCAAGATATATTTTTGTGTTTATGAATGCCACTAAAAGAGTATCCACAAATGAAAGAGAGTAGATAGCCAAGTTCCATCACAGGAACAATACACTTTATGTTGCCATAGTAAATGCATATGCACTGCTGCATAACATGAAAAGAGTATCTATAGGAAGATAAATAAGTGGAACAACAAAAATAGAACAGTATATGTTACAGCAAGTAGAAAAGATAGCAATGATCAATACTAGGTACTTCATCTATGTATCTTACATGGTATTTGTATGCATCAGAGGTATTAAGGACATCAGGTTCATTTCCAACATTTGTATGTCTAGTAGAGGTCAATGGATAACTTCTTTCAAAGATTTACGATTGCTTTACTCACATCATAGAATAAAAAATAATAGCATATAAATACATATGAGACAAACTGAAGAGAGCACCTCATTAAGAACAAATGAACCTAGAGTTCTTTTGCATATGTAGCATGACAATTAAAGATCAATGTATGTGATAAGCTTAGAACCCAACTGAAGACTGCACTATTTAATCAATGCGAATATGAGTAGTCTTTCAACAAATGTGTATCAATAGCTTTTATCTGGTAAGGACAGCCAACATTCTGCCTTGAAGACAACTACAGGGAGTGGGTCATAAATGTTTGCCTTAGATACATATCACTACAAGTGCTTGAATAATGCAGCTAAGAAATAGTACATATACAATGCATAGAGAGTGATCAAATAAATTAAGTACAATGGAACAACCATAAGTATGCAGGATACAGTACAATGAATACAAAGCATCAAGTGCCATGACAACAGTGATGAAGGTGGTCATTCATTAGAGTTTCATATCGTATGGAATTGGAGCCTACAATAGCATGTTCAAGAATCTTGTGTGATAGCAGAGGTAGGTATATAAACTATCAGCACAAAGGAAGTTGTAGATGTTCATATATGTTGGACCTTATCTAAATATCATTCATCTCAATGGTAAAAAAGCAAGTCTGAAGGATCAAATAGAACAAATATCCACCACTTTTGTTGTAATCTGAATGAAAATTCTGCTAATAGAGTTTGACCACTGAGATGGATAACATTTAGTTGGAAGTGGTTTTATGACAATCTAAGACCAGTCATGGTCATGGTTGTCTCAGTAATAAACAAATAAGACAGTGAAAGCTTGTTTAGAAGCATAGATTAGCAAAGAATATATATACCGATAGACTTTGTTATAGCCTCAGCCCTAAACATGTTATGAATGCATTTGAATAGATACATAAAACTGGAGCCATAACCTTTTCTCATACTGATTTCATCAAATTAGGGCTTCTTGCAAATCTGAAAAGATACAAAGGAGTTTATGGGGAACCTGTCAGTCAGATCCAACACAGGCCGAAGACTGAGTGTATGTAGGATGAATGAGCTAACTGTCAAAATCATTATAATAAGAGTATGATAGGGTTTGCAATGGCCTGGAAATAGCAAAGGAGAAATGAGGGTTTTGACCTCATAACAATTCAAACCACTATATTTGATCCCTCACAAGTAAGCAAATGTGCCCAAAAATTACAAACTATTAAGAGCATGACTGCAACCTTTGAACAAAGAGAAGATATTCAGTAAAGGGTAATGGTTTTTTCAAGCTCAAAGAGAAGTTGTAAAAGTTAAAAGGTAGGAGAGCTTCACCATTCTCAGGATACATAAAAATAATTAAACCCCATTTGTGCTTCTGAAGTTATTTATAGAGTTTTCTTCATAACAAACGAAACTCATTTAGGGTGGTTAATATCAAGTCATGGCCCAAAGTCGCGGCCTGAGGTGGTTTACTCACAAAAAAGGAAGTAATCCCAATCGATGTGTTAAATGGAAGTATCAAATGCAAGTTACAGAGGGATTTCGAGTTAGTGCAGGTCTGAAGAACGCTCAGGAGTGAGCAAGTATGTAGAATATGGCCGCCACCATGATAAAAAGTGCAGATATCATGACTAAAACCAGAAAAGGCATAGTTTTTCTGAGCTATGTTCAATAGATATCAATGAAGAATACGAAATGATGCAAAGGCAATGATCGAAATCTTACCTTTCTTTCTTCTGAGTGATGGAGTATATGCCGATTGGTCGCAGATTTTGCCCTTTTAGGGTCTTAGGCGAGCATGATCTGAATAGTCATGGTGGTCTCATAACACACATTTCGACACAAGATAGATAGAAGACAAGCAAGTGCATCAGTAAATATTGTCAGAATTGCAGCTAGGAAGGCTCAGTCACACCTCAAATAGAGAACAATGTTTGGATTTAGGGCAAAAAAATGCCTTACCTTCTTGTATCCTGTGAGATTTTTTTGAGAGTTGACTTGACAACAATGAAAATGAAACATTTCCAGTCCAAAACCCTAGCACCATGTATAGCTATGCAGAGCAATCTCTCAAACTTGCAAAGGTGAAATGGCCTAAGAAATTAGGGCTGGGACCTTTTGTGAGTTAGGGTTTTCTCATTGAAGCCCTAATTCAAAGTTGATCACATTTCAATCTTTTTTGAGGCACAAGATTAATACCTTCGTGGTATTATGTATTCACCATGTGGTGTCTAGGTTCCATGTTACAACATGAGTTCGAGCACATGGCTCCCTCTTATTTTTTAATGCCTTTAATCTGCTTAAGTTACCTTGTGATATGACATATGCCTTAGCCCTTGGAAATAGGGATGAATTTCATGCCTTGGTCATATGTAAACCTTCTGTTTAGGATATGAGATAGGTCATATGCAAATAAATATCAGGCCTTTCATTTTTTGTAAACACCATATAATCCCTGATTATTTTTATGATTTTTTATGGAAAAATCAAACATTGTAATTGGCAAAATTATAAGCCATGAAGATTTATTTAAATAGGGGTCTAGTTAAAACTGCCAGTAATGTAAAGTTTGTTTTAAAGAAATCATTTATAAATTTCTTTAAAATTAAACTATTTTTAGGTAGTTAGGATAATAAAGCAAATCAAAATATTCTTCTTTATTTGTTTTATTTGGAGGTAGATGAGGACAAAAAATGAGGTTTTATGAACAGGGGAAAGTAGATTTTTGGTGGGGCTACCTAAGGAATTAGTTTAGCATCTTCTATTCTTAGTTTGGGGGTAGTTTGCTAAGGTTTTTATCAGCTTTTTGATGGAGCTCGAAAATGAATTCTTTTATCTATTTTTAGGAGCTTTTTTGGAGAGATCTCCCAAAGGCATTTATAGGAGGACATATTTTTCTTTGGGGAGGAAAAAAGGGAGTTGTTACCATTTCTTCTCTCTTGAACATAGGCAGAGAGTTGTATATAGGTTTTGACTCAGTTTGTTTTTTTGCATTGTACTCCTTCCAGTTTAATACAATAGACCTTCCTATTCCATCTATTTGTCTTCTTTTGCAGTTTGATTTGATATTTCATTGTGGCAGTTTCATGTCCTTTGTTGTGTCTCTTGCTGTAAGATTTACTTTTGGTCCTGGTTGTAATCTGTGTTCAACTTGAACCTTTGTACAAATTATTTTAGGATCAAATCTCAGAGGTGGGATTGTGAAAGTAAAAGTGTAAAGGGCTATTTGTGAGTGAAGATATTCATTTAGATTAAACCTTAAAGTTAGTTTTGCATTTTAGTTATTCCTCATCCCTTTTCTCTGCAAGTCATTAGTTTAGAAGAATCTTAAGGAGAACCAGCTCACTCTGGAGATTCCCTCTCAAAATAGATCACCCACATCTAGGAGGGTTTCCATGTTTCAACAGGATAGTCAAGCTTGACTTGGCTAGTGGCGCGATCTTGATTGACAACACTAGGTTAGGGAATGAAGGAATTAAAATAAATATTAGGATATTTATTTAATTAATTGTGGATGATGTTCTAAGGTATAGTAATAAATTAATTAAATTAATTTATTATAAGTTAATCATTTAGGATGAATGGTTAGGTATTTATGGCTTAGGATAAATTAATTAAATAATTTTATTTTATTTAATTAATTGGTGGAAGTGATAATTAGTAGTGTAATGATGTTGGAAAGTGGCTTTCAGGGTCAAGACATTTTTAGGTGTCTACATTTTCCTCTTTGATGTGGCATTGTGACTGAGTGGGGAATGGAAGTAGATCAAAGAATTTTGCCCTAGCTGACGACAGGAATGGAAATGGATGCCCCCTCGAGAGATCGAGTGAAAAAATTAATTTTTTCAGGAGAACTCTCGAAAAGGAGGAAATGGTGGTGAAAAAGAGGTTTGAGATGGGAAATGAGGTTGATAGAAGAAAAAATAGGTGAAAACGGATAAGATTTGTGGCTTGGGGAGAATAAACGATGAATTAGGACTTATGTGGCAGCTATAGATAGGCCAAAGTGGGCCCAACAAGCCACATTTGCACACCTAAGCTTGCTAAGTTTGATAAAGAGGAGCAAGGGCAATGGAAAAACCATCCTTTCCATGTGAGGAGCATTGATCCGAGCGAGTTCGGGAGTACCAGAGACTGCTTGAGGCTAGCGCATGGGTATGTTGACTAACCTTGCTTTGTCATTTCTTAGGTTTTGGGGTATTTATGGGTCTTGAAAGGGGGAGGTTAGGTGATTTAGTGCTAGCGCACAGTGCATTAGGTTGGTGATTTAGCACCTTAGGCTAGATTAGTGCATATGGTTTGAATGAGGGGGCGCTAGTTTTAGTGCCAAAGGTCAATGGATTGCGTAATCATCTTGATCAGTGTCAAGATCATGGGGGTTTAGCACAATCATCATGATTAGTGTGTACCCCTGGGTATTAGTGTAATTGTCTTGATTAGTGTAGAGGGTTATTAAATTAGCACAAGTGGCTAGATTAGCACTGAGCCATAGGGTTTTAGGATCATCTAGGTGAATTAGCACCTGGGGTTGGGGAAATAGTACAATCATCTCGATTAGCATCAAAGGTAAATGGTTTAGCACAAATGTCTGCATTAGCACTTGGAGTTAATGGATTAGCGTAATTGTATGGATTAGTGCTAGGGGTTGATGTATTAGTGCATTTGTGTTTTGTGAAAAAAAAAAGATTAGTTTTGTGTGATTTTGTGGATGCAGGTTTACCTGCTAGCTATACATTCATGAGAGCGGCGACCAATAGAGATGGTGTGTAGAGATAGACTGACGCAGGCAGAGTGGAACTACATGGGAGTGGTCGGGCTCTGGTTTGTTTCGGAGATGCCTTGATTGAGCACTCATCAAGCTATGATGACGGCTCTAGTGGAGCGTTGGAGGAGTGAGACCTACTCAATTTTTCTATCCACATGTGAGATGACTATCACCCTTGAGGATATGTGGAGGATCCTATGAATCCCCATTCATGGTGAGCAAGTGATCTATGATGCAATGATGGGGTTGGCGGTGCTTGAGCGGGTATTTTCCCTGACACAGGTGGTCATAGATTGGGATCAATGGGAGATGTTTTGGGATGCAGATCTTAGTGGACATCCCAATGATTTTGAGTTATACTTGTGTGGACTAATTTGTGGAGAACTGATGCCTGATCGATGCTCTCATGGGTTTCCTATGGGATGGGGAGACTGTATAGAGCAAATGGTGGTTCGTAGTGTAGGTACACATGGGGGCCATGCTTATTGGCTCAACTATATCATGAGACGCACATGGCTATCTACTAGAGGGGGCTAGCCTAGGCTATGGGGTTACACTTCTCCACGTGTGGGTGTGGGAGCATATTACTATCACGAGGCCAGTATGTCCACATTTGAGGCCATAGTTTCAGCCTTATGTTATGGCTTTTACTAGTACTCTTCAACATCAGTAGTTTGGGAGCATGTGATTCTAGCAATGAGCGATAGATGAGTTGATAGCGATGACATGGTGGCCTTATATAGGTTGTGAGGATTGGCTTGATGATGATTTGCATCTTGGGTTTGTTCGACAACCTTGGTACCTCATAGGGAGGACCACTCATATTTTGTATTGATGCTTCCCATCTTGGGTACTTCGTCAGTTTAGGTTACTGCAGGACGTGCCGCAAGTGACAGCCATTTTTGTTTGGGTGGGGCAGGATCATCCACTGTGGCTGCCAGAGTTAGATTTTACTATAGTGATCATAGATTTTAATGGTTTAGTGGCAATTGACTAGGATTGGCACTCTACAGTTGTGGATGTGGGCACCACTCCAACATATGAGGCTTATTGGGCATAGGTGAGGCCAGTACGGTTGACTATCCCAGTAGATCAGCCAAGTGCTGACGAGGAGGAGGGTGATAGGGATGGAGGAGATTGGAGGGGATGGAGATGATAGAGGAGATGGAGGGAGAGGTAGGGAGCTATCCCTCTTTCGACAATAGTTATGGTGGGGGTTGCAGGCTCTTTTGGTGCAGGTCCATTTGGTTTTGGGCATCAAGTGCATCAGAGGGTAGAGGGTGAGGAGGATACAGATACCCTGAAGGCTCAGGTGGCGAGCCTAAAGGATCAGGTTTACCAACTATAGGAAGATCTAGATATGACTCATACAGAGCAGGATAGTGCTTGAGATGAGGTGTAGTGATTGCAAGGGCTACTGGACAGAGGAGCTAGAGGGGGGATGGGGGAGGTGATGGCGCTGAGCTAGCACAAGTGACTACAAAGTGTGATAGAGAGAGTACAAAGGCAGAGTGTTGAGGCTATGCAATAGCGGGCCGAGGCACAGGTATCCCAACTGCAATAGTAGGTCATCCAGTTGGAAG
This sequence comes from Cunninghamia lanceolata, assembly GCA_027924645.1. NCBI lineage: Eukaryota > Viridiplantae > Streptophyta > Pinopsida > Cupressales > Cupressaceae > Cunninghamia > Cunninghamia lanceolata. The sequence goes on along the minus strand of BSBN01000378.1, from coordinate 2,468,098 downwards.
GGATGGTTGCTGGTACATGGATGGTTCAGATGTGGACAGACTATACTCAGGTTCAGGCTAAGTTAGCTAATGTGAGGAGCCATGCAAAGTACTTTTATGGTGCATATCAGACAGTTGTGCCAGTTGATTAGAGGGTGCCTAGTTACAGTCAACGGAGTCACTCAGGGGCGAGCAGATCCATGAGGACTCAGAGATTGTCAGTGATAGGACCAGTTAGGCAGCCTTCATCGATGATGCCTCCACTAATGATGACTCCAGGTGCCACGGGGGCAGGGGCTTCCACAGCTCCTCAATCCTCACCACCTCACTCTCCCACTCCTTATTAGGAGAGTCCAGCTCAGTGATTTTGTATATTCCTTCGGGCTTTTGATGTATGTATTTTAGCCCTTTTTGCCCATTTTGTATCGTGACCATTATGAGATGTATGTGGATGTTGGTAAATTTATGAGATGATGATATTTGGTGGTGATATTTATGGATGCACTTGTGTATTTTGTTTATGATTATGATGCATAATGATGTAGATGTTTATTATGGTTTTATGATGGTATATAGATACATATGGATGGCTTTATGATTTTATACATATGGATGTTTTATGGTTTTATGGATGTTTTTGATGGATTATGATGTGGATTATGTGGATGACTTTATGATTTTATTCATATGAATGTTTATGGTTTTATGGATGTTTTTGATGGATTATGATGTGGATTATTCATAGATGGATGGATATTGATTATTTTATGGATATGATGGTTTATGTTTATATGATATGATTACGATGATGTTAATGCTACGATGTGATGTTATTTATTATGACATATGATGATGTTTATGTGATGGGATTATGATGTACTTTTATTATATGATGGTTATAGGTATAGACTTATGGATATGGATGATATGTGATGTGTTGTTGTTTATACATTGTGGCATGGATGGTGCTATATGGATAATGCTATGATGATGTGATATGGTGTTATTATGATGATTATGATATGATTTATGATCTAATGTTGATGTTGTGTATGCAGGATGGAGGATTCTGGTCATGATACATGGGGGGTTAGAGCCATTTTGAGGGGTTGGGGGGGTTAGATTTAGGCTTGGTGGATATTTGGGAGGAGGTGGGATAGATTGGGGGTGTAGGATCCATAGTCACTTGATACAAATTCGAATATAAAGCCATTTTTTGGGTTATTTGGGTTGGGTAGGTTGGTATCAGATTATTTTTAGGTATTGGATGGGTTTGTTAGGGTGGGGGAAATGGTTAGGTCCTTGTCATCATTAATGCAAATCCAAGGTGACATTATTTCTATAAGAACCACATGGTATGGTAGCTGGGGGAAAGGGTTTATCAGGGGTTGGGGGATTGGTGGTGGATATTGTGTCGATATTTTTAGAGAAATCCTAAATTTTATTATAGAAAAGAGGATATTTTCACCAAGGTATAAAAGACCAAGGTGATGATGTATATCCATCCTTTGCATGGACTAGACACGCAAACAATAGGATGATCCCATACATGCCCAAGATAGTACAACCTTGTCTAGGTGAACGAGGGGGATCCATAGTATAAGCCCTTAGTACAAAAGGTATGAAGAACCTTAGATGAAAAAAGAGATCATTATGCTAGAACTGACCCTACTATTCACAAGATATAAATATCAAATTGGAGTAATGAGAAAAACCCACAAGCATAGCATACGAAAGCAATGAGCATGCCCCATTCTAGATATTTTGCTACATACCATGATATAGTGAGATCAAGGTAGCTTTGAAATGATCTTTGAATAGAACAAAAGATAAAAATCAATAACCAAAAGATTGACTAACACGACAAACAACCATTTTGTCTCTTGCCAAGATGGGTGAGGATTGATGATTCTGCATATTGTAGAAAAGATGCATCTATTAAGGCAGGAATCGATGAATGATTAGGATAAAATCAAAGGATGGGGAAAAAGATATAGGCCATAAGTTGTGGTTGAAGCTGATTTGATGGCTGATGATTTCACATGAAGGGATGATGCTTTTGATAGTATGTGTAGCGAGTGTATTGTGCAAGTATAATCAACAAGCTCACAGAATAGGGACCATCTAAGTGGGGTTGGATGGGTGCATCTTATGTACCTACATACTAGATACTTCCTTCATAATCTAGACTGCCTACATACCTTGTATCCATGGGATCAAGGAACATTAAGATGCGGGTGATGATGATATGTAGTTCTGATTTGTGATGAATGTGTGGGACGGTTTTAGAATGTTTAGATGTTTTTGGTGTTTTTGGGATTTTCTAAATGTTTTTGCAATTTTTGGATCTTCTGATTTTTTTGGCTCTTAGGATTTTTTTATTTTTCTTGGATTTTCTAAATATTCTGTTGTACAAGGAGTGTATACAAGGATCCACTTTATTCAAGAATCTATCTTGGGTGGGTGATGAAGGTGGGATGTTTAGCACTAAATGTTTATAATGCCAAGCCATGGGATGGATATGGTATGGAGTAATACATGTAGGTGAGGACTTATTAGATGGTGGAATTGGCCACTAACTCATGGCACTTGAAATAGGTTTTCACCATGGTACTTATCCAAGGCACCATTGAGTGGTTTTCACCATTGGATGGCTTTATTGCACTCAATTTTTTTCATGATTTTTTTAACTTTTTTGTTCTTTTTTGCTTTTTTAATTTTTATTGGGATATTTGATGGGTTAGGCATAAAATTTCTTGAGATGCATGATGTTTGATAAGCCTAAATGGTGGGGTTAAGCTATAGGTGCCAGTCACGGCTAGCTTCATTAATCGTCTTCTTTAAGATTCTTAGTATAGTTTTGTTTGAAGCTTTGGCTTGACTGTTACCTTGGGGGTAATATGGAGTGGAAACGTGGTGCTGGATATGAAATTTCTAACAAAGGGTTCAGACTTCTTGATTCTTAAATGGTTTTTCATTGTTAGTAATGATGGCGAGGGGGATACTATAGCAACATATGATGTAGTGGAGGATGAACTTGGCTATTTGGGTACCAATGGTGTAGATGAGTGGAATGGCTTCCACCCATTTGGTGAGGTATTCAGTGGCGGTTATAATGAACTTGTGTCCATTGGATGATGGTGGATGGATTTTTTTGACAAAGTCGAGCCCCCATTGTGAAAAGGGCCATGGATTCGTAATGGATTGTAGTTCCTGTGATGGAGCATGGATTAGATCTCTGTGTTGTTGGCAGGGAAGGAATTTCTTCACAAACTAGTGTGCATCATTATCCAATGTCAGCCAATAACCTGTTCTCGAAATCTTCTTTGCAAGGGTAGGTCCACTAGAGTGTGCCCCATAGATACCTTCATGTATCTCTTGTAAGGTTGTTTGTGCTTCTCGAGAATCGAGACACATTAGAAGGGTACCATCAATACTCTTTTGATATAATGTGTTGCCGATAAGGGTGAAATGAGAGGTTCAACCGATAAATGTTTGACATTGGGCGGATGATAGATTAGGTGGAAGGATGTTATCATGGAGATAGTAATAGATGTCTTGATACCAAGGGGATAGGGGACCAATGATGAAACAAACCAATTCTGATTGTGAAACATCATAAGCTAGGTGGTGTAATTATTTAATGAGGAATTCACACTACTAACAACTTTTTTGCATATCTACTAGAGAACCCATGGTGGCCATGGCATTCGCTACTTTGTTAAGCCTCGAGACTTGCTCAGATTGGATTTCATGGAAATACTCTTTGAAGTCATCCACCATCCTTTTGTAGGGTAGGAGCTTTTCATCCTTTGTCTTGTATTCATTATTGACTTGTTTTATGACCAATTGTGAGTTACCATAAACCATGAGCTTTTCTATTTTCCATTGGATTGCCATGTGGAGTCTTGTTATGACTGCCTCATATTATGCTATGTTGTTGGTATAAGGAAATGTGATTTTGTATGATTTTGGAATGTAATCTCCTTGAGGATTACAAATAGGATGCCTACCCCTGATCCACGATGTGTATATGATCCATCAAAATACATTTTCCATTCTGTTATGGGTGTCACTGTGAGGATGGACTCATCTAAAATTTTTGGTAGAAGTGGATGTTCAGTTAGGATTCGTGTGTCTACTAGCTAGTTAGCTATTACCTATCCTTTGATGGCCTTTCTTTATGTGTATTCAATATCAAACTCGCTGAGGATCATCACCCATTTAGCCATTCATCCTGTAAGAGTTGCTCAAGATAATAAGTACTTTAGTGGATCTATCTTTGCGATGAGCTTTGTTTTACAGTTTAGCATGTAGTGTCATAATTTCTAGGAAGTAAACATGACTGCAAGGCATGCTCTTTCAATAGGTGTGTAATTAAGCCCATATCCAACTAATGTACGACTGATATAATAGATGGATCTTTCTTTCCCATTAGCATCATGATGTGCTAATAATTCCCCTATAGCTATCTTTGTTATTGAAATGTATAGTAACAAGGGTTGTCCTAGTTGAGGTGGCATAACGACTAGTGGTGTAGTGAGATATTCTTTCAATTGTTCAAAGGCCTTTTGACAATTTGAATTCCATATAAATGCCACATCTTTGCAGAGGAGATACTAAAATGGTTGTCATTTATTAGTTAGCTGTGCTATGAAGCATCTGATAGATTAGAGTTTCACTTGAAGGCTATGTAGCTGCTTCAGGTTCTTTGGTAATCTCGACTATATCTTTTGCTTTGGATGGATCCACTTCTATGCCTCATCATGACACAATGTAGCCAAGGAGTTTTCCTAAGGTAACTCCGAAGACACACTTCTTTGGATTTAAATGCACTTTGTATTCTTCTAGCTAGCATAGACATGTGTTCCTCTCTTGTTTTTGATTTTCCCAATAGGTCATCCACATAGTCTTCCATGATGCTATGAAATAGATCATGGAATATAACTGTCATGGCCCTTTGGTAGGTTGCTCCTATGTTTTTGAGGCCGAAGGGCACGACCACCTAGTAGTAGGTTCCCCATGGACAAATGAATGCGATTTTATGTTGGTCTTCTTTAGCGATCCTGATTGGATTATACCTTGAAAATCCATCCATAAGTGACAACATTTTTTGCCCAATTGTTAAATTGACTATGATGTTGATGTTTGGTAAAGGAAAGTCATCCTTGGGGCATGCTTTGTTGAGGCCTCTGAAATCCATACATACACGAATGCCCCCAGTGACTTTAGCTATAGGCACAATGTTTGATACCCATTCAAGATGATCAATAGGGTGAATAAATCCCACATCTAAGAGCTTTTTGAGCTCAACTTTGACCAGCAATGCAACTTGGGGATTCATTTTTCTTTGCTTTTGTTTGATAGGTTTTCCACTAGAATGTACTACAAGATAATGGACCACAATTGTTGGATCTAACCCATGCATGTCAGTATATATCCATGCAAAGTTATGGCTTCACTCTTTGAAGAATGCCAAAAAGGCCTCTTGTTCTGTTGGTGTAAGGGAGGCTACTTGAAAAGTGATCTTTAGTGATTCTTCTATGCTAAGGTTCATCTCTTGAGATTATTCCACAAGGATAGCTTATCTTTCTTAGTAGAGTGCTAGGACTTTAGGGATGCCCATTCTCTCATCTCCTAATGCCTCAAGGAGGTTTTCACTAGGAGATACATCCTTTATATTTACTTTTGTATCATCTAAAAGTACCACATGGTGGTTTTCACTAGGGGATGTGTTTTTTCTTTTATATTTTGTGACTAAGAGATGTGGAGGTCTCCCCAAAGTAAGTAGATGTGTTGAGTTCCATGATATATCTAGATTTATGATCTCCTAGGGGTATATGTTCTCTAGCCCCCATTAATTCAGCAATGGCTTCATCATTTTGTGCAACATCCAGGACCGAAGGTCCTTGTTGGTCCTAGTCGATGAGTTGAGGGTAAACGAGTGGAGGATTGTTGGATGGTGATGGTGTGGTTGAAAGGCTATAAATGGTGTAGATAGATGATTCAAATAGCTCGGCAAAATCTTTGAAAGAGTCTTGATGGTCATCTTCATTAGTGTTCTCTATTACAAGGAAGGCTCTTGCAACCTCACTTAAGATATATTCAAGTTCTGTAGGGGTAGGCTCTTGTTTTCCATACTGTGAACCTTGATGATAATGGTTCTTAGTAGCTAGGATTGGCTCAAAAATTCCTTGTTCATGAAGACCCATACCTCCTTGTCCTTTGTAGCCCATATTCTTGACAATATCGAGATCCTTTCCATATTTCTCGGTAGGTAGGGCAAGAGATTTTTGTTCTTCATCTTCATCTCTATATAACTAGGATGACACATCTTCTGGGATATCTTGTTCTATTAGGTGTTTGTACTTGAACATTGTAGATGGCTTGCATTTGATAACAATTGTAGAGATTTCTTATGACTTAGGTTTTTCATATGCTTTGGGGGATGTCAGAAGTTATCCTACATAAAATGCACCATGTAATTCTCCACATCCCATGTCACTAATATTGATCTTGATCTCAGGTGGTGGTGAGGGTTGAGAGGTGGATGTGATATTGAATGGACTAATGTATGAAGTGGATGGTTTAATGGTGTTATTATATGGGTGAAAGGTTTATCATATCTGTGATTAGTGAAATCAAAATGAAAGGGAAAACGTAAAACAAATGCATAAACACAAGTAATATACCTTCAAGATGACCCACAAATCTAAGATGAGGTAGAGAGTGTTGCACCCAAACACCCTAGCTTTACCCAAGATGCTCAAATGAAATGTGAAGTGCTCTCAATCTACGCAAATCACTAAGTATAACTAGCTCAAGAGGAGAGATTTTGGCATGATAACTTTGCTCAAATTGTGGATGATCAAATGGCTTGAGAGATGGTGTATTTATAGGTTTTTTGGGAGAGGATTTGATCCAAGGGTAGAGATTGATGTGAGAGATCAATGGATGAGGATGAATGTGATGTGGAGGGCCTAGATTTAATCTCTAAAAATGGAGGGTTGTGAATAAAGATAAATTTTAAATTCATCTTGGGAAAGGGGTGGAGTAAATGAGGTTGGGTGAGATTCACATGGGGAAGAGTAAAATGAATTAAAAATTCATTTGGGGAAGAGTGGGATTTAATGAGTTATGACATGTGTAAGGGGTGTAAGAGGTATTTAATGAGGATTATGACATGTGTGTATAAAAAATTGATTTATGTGGCATATATTTCAATTTTTTATTTGGAGGATGTGGGGAAGGGTGTTATGCTAGGTTTGACCATTTTAACTAGGGTAATTAGCCTAATTAATATGGCTGGAAAAAATTAGGGAATGGGTTAATGAGGTGTTAGGATTAATTAAATAAAGTTTTATTTAATTAGCCCTAGGTCTATGGTCATGTAGGTTAGGCTAAGTAATTAAATAATTGATATTTAATTAACTAGGGTAGGGATAGGGTAATTAGTAGGCTAAATTAATCAAATAAACATGATTTATTTAATTAATTAGGTTTAGGAAAAAGGGAAATTAATCAAATAAATATTTACACATTTATTTAATTAATTGGTGATGTTAGACTATTGAATTAATTAAATTAATTCAATTTTAAAGGATGAAATGGTGGGAAACCAGGTGTTGGAAAGGATAATTAATTAAATAAAAAATTAATAAATTGTTTGGAAGGGGAATTGGTGTGTTTAGTGATGTTGGAGGTCGATTAGAAGGTGAAGACATTTTTAGGTGTCTACATTTGCCCCTCTTTGACGTGGCATCATGACCTAGCAGGGAAGTGGCATCAAGTCAAAGAAAAAATATGCCCCTGCTGCCGGGAAAGAATGAAATGGGTGAGGGATGTCCCCTCAAGAGGTCAGGTGAAAAAATAAGAAAATTTCAGGTGAGCTCTTGAAACGAGGAAACAGAGGTGCAAAAATGGATAGAGGACAACAAAATAGGTTGACAGGAAGAAGAATGGGCAAAAAAGATTATGATTTGCACCCTAGAGAGGAAAAACATGTTATAGGTTGGCATGGCCACCTATAAATAGTAGAAGTGGGCCCTAAAGTGGTACATTTGTAGTCTTTGAGCCACCTAGACGAAGAAGAAGGAGAGAATGGTGAATGCTAACTCACTCTTCCCACTATTTGAGCATCTAGCAGAGACAGCCCCAGCCTATGGGAGATCTCCACAGGCTAGCACCTAGGTAGGTCGTCGATCCCGTCTTTGTACGCTTTTTCAATTTTTATAAATTTTGGAGGGAAAATTAGGGTTTTCGAGTCTAGCGCCATCTGGGGACGGTTTGGCGCATTTTCAGGGTGGACTGATGCTATCCTCTGGATTGACGCCATCCTCTAAACTAGGCAAATGGGGGAAGTGGCGCCAAAGCCTAGGCTTTTGGCACCTTATTCTGGTTCGACGCATTTTCGTGTGGGTAGGGAGTTTGATGGATCAGTGCTTAACTAGGGTTTTGTGGCGGCATCCTATAGATTGGTGCCATTTGGAATTGTGGCACCATCCTGCAAATAGGCACCTTTTGGGAATACATCATCATCCTGTGGATGGACACCTTTGGGCAACGCAGTGCCATCCTGCAGATGGGCACCTTTTGGGAAAGCAGTGCCATCCCATTGGGTGGCACGAAAAGGGAGTAGGAGTGGTGCCAAGTTCTAAAGTGGCACAAAATAAGAGGTTGGTGGTGCCATGCTCTATTGTGGCGCCATGTGGGGTAAAGGTGGTGCCATTTTACAAAGTGGCGCTAAAGGGATAATTAGTGACACCAAAACTTATTTGGGCCTAAAATGAAATAATGAGCGGGAAAGGTGAAATGTAAGTTTTTTTAACAAGCATTGATGGTTGTAGGTGGTCGAGTCTTTCATTGTGAGCTCGCGGGAGTGACATTTTCCTTCGGTGATGGAGTTGTTAGTAGGATTTGACGGAGTTGCAGAGGCATGACTATTGAGGTTGATGTTAGCGACTGTCGTACATATGCCTATCTTGCGAGCACATAGGGCATTGATGACAGTGATTGTGGAGCGGTGGTAGTCAGAGACATGTTCATTTCATCTACCGACAGGAGAGATTACGATCACACTTGAGGATGTTCGGCACATCCTCAAGCTACCGATTGATGGTGAACCAGTGGTCTATAATGTGAGGAGGGGACAGGTGGAATTACATAGAGCATTTGCCCTAGGTACACCCATGTTGTTAGAGGATGAGTGGGAGATGAGCTATAATGATACGTTAGCGGTGGGTGTAGATCAGTTTACCCTTTTTCTTTGTGCCCTAATTGGAGGTGTGGTGATGCCTGATCAGCGGGCATGTAGTTTTTCAGTTAGATGGGGAGAGATGATAGAGGGGATGGTACATGATGAGATTGTCTATGCCTGGTGCCGTGCATGTTAGTGTAGCTATACCATGAGATGCACACAGTAGTTTATCTCTATGATTCAACATTATCAGCATGTGTTACACTTTTTCATGTGTGGGCCTTTGAGCACATTGCTATCACGAGGCCGTGGGGAGGATACTATCAACAACCCTTCGAGGCTTATGTGTTTCTATATCAGCAGTCTGTAGAGTATTCTCATTCTGGACAACTATGGTATTGGTGAAGAGTTCTTGATGACTTGATTCGTGTTACTTGGTGGCCATATATTGGATGTGAGTTGTGGCCCGACGATGATGTCCATATGCCTTTTACATTTCAGCTACGGTATCTGACAGGTCAGGGTGTCCACACCATCGACATGTATTTGCCGTCTAGAGTTATGTGCCAGTTCAGGATGTGATAGGCTATCCCTCAGCAGATGGCAGTGTTTTCTCAGATAGGGCGAGATGTTAGATGGCCACCGGCCATAGACCCATGGGTTGCGAGAGCAGATCTTGTGGCATTGCAGCCAGTGCAGTGGGATTGGATGAGTGATATTGTGGATGCAAGGACCACACCCGCATAAAACCAATGGTGGTAGACATGGAGACTGAATTGGATGATAGATTTGACTGAGGAGCCAGATATGATAGTGGAGCCAGGGGAGGAGGGGGACATAGTGGAGGAGGAGATCATGATGGAGGAGATTGAGGTGGATGATGATGATCCAATCAAGGTTTTAGCTACAACAACATTTGGGTAGGTGGAGGCTGGGAGGCGAGGTAGGAGGAGAGTTAGATGCAGGTGAGTGGTGATCCCATCATTAGAAGTACCACCATAGGTTGAGTAGGAGGGAGAGGGGCAGGCTGAGGCCCAGGGAGATTAGGAGGCAGAAAGGCCTGCTCATGATTGAGAGCAGCCGCAACAGGTTTAGCTAGGGGAGGTGCCAAGACAGAGGGTACCTCGTTAGAGGGCATCAAGACGGTAGAGACAGAGGGAAAATAGGGAGCTTATGCCCCCTCCATAGGTACCTTCACAGCAGGAGAGGTAGAAAGGCCTTCTCATGATGGAGAGCAGCCATAATAGGTTTAGCTAGGGGAGGTGCCGAGACAGAGGGTACCTCATTAGAGGGCATCAGGACGGTAGAGACATAGGGCAAATAGGCAGCTTATGCCCCCTCCGAGGAGAGGAGGAGGAGGAGGTGCAGGCTCTCTGAGCATAGGTTGCCAGCTTATAGGATATCATGGGGAGACAGTAGCAGGAGGTGAGTTAGCTACAGGCGCAACTAGCTTAGGTTCAGGCTCAGGTGGTCACCTTGACTGGAGAACAGGATTCGGAGAGAGTCCAGCGGCAGGTTGCAGAGGTGAGGGCTTAGTAGGCAAAGGTGCAGGTAGTGAGTTTGCAGGGGGTTGCAATAGGTTTTGGCATGGGTCCAGTGTTGGCATTGATGTAGACATAAATTACTCAACTGTAGGGACAACTTGCACAGGCACAACGTGATCTCCTAGAGGAGGGTAGACGGGCCGAGTACTATGGAGCATATTGTTCTGTAGTACTTGAGGGTTAGCGTATGCCTAGCTACAACCAGCACAGTGGATCCAGGATGTCAGGGTCCCATAGATCTAGACAATCCGTTCAGTCATTAGAGCAGCCTATGGGTCACCCACCACAGGTGCCTCAATAGCCACTACAACCACCACCACAATAGTAGAAGCGATAACCTAGATCTCCCACCGAGTCAGGCAGGGGATGATCAACCCAGGGTTGACATATATTGATGTACATTTTTAGCTCTTTGAGGCCTTTTGTATCATGACTTGTATTATTTTGAGCGATGTATGATGACACTTACGATAGTATATGATGATGGATGGTTATGCATATTATATGTTATGGGTTTTATTATGTGATGTGATGTATTATGGATCATGTTGATGTTTATATGAGTTTTTGATATTATGGATGCACTTATGGTGTATACGATGATTTATGACATGTGATGGATTTACTAATGATGCAAATGCTAATATGATGTTATGGTTTGTGTATGATGATGATGTGATGGATGTTTTTTTTATTTATGTTGTGTTATGTGATGCTATGAGTAATGATTACACTGATGGTACTTGGCGGGCTTGCTGGCAAGCCCTTATTAATGGTAATTCAATTCAGATATTAATTGTTGTAAGGATTTTCTGATATTTGTGATATCTGATATGATCTTGTGGACTTGTGTTCTCTTGCAAAGATAAATGTTGATAGGATGATGGATTTTGTCCATTGTAGGAACGATATATCCTAGGATGTGAATCGGTTGGATTTTGTTGGATAATTTTTGAAAGGTGGCCAAAAGGACAGTCGGGCCATGTGTTGGATTATAGTCGGTATGTTGATTGATGATTTTTGCATGAGGTGGGATGTTTCGGGTGTATGCTTAGCATGTGTATCGTTTGTTGAATCTAGCAAGCTCAGTAAATAGGGACCATCCAAATAGGCTAGATGGGTGCATCTTATGTACTTGAGTATTGGATACTTCCTTCGTATTCTAGACTACCTACATACCCTGTGTCCACGAGATCAATGTACTTTCAAGATGTGAGTGAGATGAATATGTAGTTCTGGCTAGACTTGATGATGTCTAGGAATGGTTCATGATGGATGTTGAAGATGAGGTGCACGATGATGATGCAAGTTTTTTTTTGTATTTTTCTACTTTTCCCAATGTTTTTGTATTTTTTGGATTTTGTAATTTTTGTGGACTTTTGGGTTTTCTGATGTTTTTGGATTTTTTGGTTTTCTAATGTTTTTGGGTTTTTTGGTTTTTAACTATACAAGAGACGCTAACAAGGATCCTTGTTCCACAGACTAGACTTGGGTGGGATGATGCGGGGTGGGTGATTGATGTTTTATAACTCCAAGCCATGGAAGATGTTTGATATGGAGTGTCGTGATAGAGCTTATCAGATGGTGGAATTGGCCACTACACATGGTGCCTGAAATAGGTTTTCACCATGGTACCAATCCAAGGTGTCACCGAAGTGATTTTCACCATTGGACAGCTTCATTGTACTTAGGTTTTTCTTGATTTTTTAATTTTTTTTGTATTTTTTCCATTTTTTGATTTTTTTGTATTTTTGCCTTTGGATACTCGATGAGTTATGCATAGAATCTTTTTAGGTGCAGAATATTCATGGGCTCATCCAGAGGCTGCCCCTCTGGTGTTGCAAGCTGATATGCTCCTGATCCATAACTAGCGGTGATGACATAAGGTCCCAACCAATTGGGTTCAAATTTTCCTTTCTTAGGGAGTTCTTGCAGATTCTTCTCATTTTCCATGAGGACAAGGTCACCAACTTCAAATTTGCAGTTCTTGATTTTCTTGTTGTAGCTTCTTCGTAGGTGATTTTGGTATGCCTGCAAATGGTTGAGTGCATCCAGGAGTTTCTCATCCAATAGTTCTAGCTCGTGCAACCTTGCAACTCAGTACTCCTCACCAATGATTATGTTCTACAGGGATACTCTTAGTGATGGGAGCTCAACCTCAATAGGTAAGATGGCTTCAGATCTGAATACTAGGGAGTATGGGGTGGCTCTTGTTGGTATGCGGATACTCGTGTGGTAGGCCCATAGGGCGAGATTGAGTTGAAGGTGCCAGTCACAACCAACTTCATTAACTATTTTCTTTAGAATACGCAGGATGGTTTTGTTTAAAGCTTCGGCCTGACCATTACCTTGGGGGTAGTATGGAGTGGAGAAATGATGTTGGATTTAGAATTTCTCACACAGGGTGTAGACTTCCTGGTTTTTGAATGGTTGAACCATTATATGTGATAATGGAATGTGGGATGCCATAACAACATATGATGTAATGAAGAATGAACTTGGATATTTGGATTCTGGTGGTGAAAGTGAGTGGAATTGCTTCAACCCACTTAGTGAAGTATTTAGTGGCAGTGATGATGAACTTATGACCATTAGACGATGGTGGATGGATCTTTCCTACAAGGTCGAGTCCCCATTGTGAGAAGGGCCACAGAGTTGTTATCAACTGCAATTCTTGTGATGGTGCATGGATGAAGTCCCCATGCTGTTGACATGACATGCACTTTTTCATGAACTGGTAGACATCTCGTTCCATAGTCGGCCAATAGTACCCCATTCTCAAGATCTTTTTAGCTAAGGTAGGTCCACTTGAGTGTGTCGCACAAATGCCTTCATGTACCTCTTGTAAGGCCACTTTGACTTCCCTAGAGTCTAAACATCGTAAAAGTGTACCATCAAGACTCCTTTTATAGAGGGTATCTTCTATAAGAGTGAAGCGGGAGGCTTGGCAGATGAAGCTTTTTCATTGTGAGGATGAAAGGTTGGGGGGAATAATGTTATCATGGAGGTATAAATATGTCTCTTGATACCAGGGGGATAGGGGACCAATAATTTCATACACTAGTTCTGATTGGGGAATGTCATAGGCTGGTATAGAGAGTTCTTCAATCAGGAACTCGCACTTCTTGCTATCTTTCTTCATGTCTACCAGGGATCCTATTGTGGCCATGACATCTGTAGCTTTGTTGTTTAGCCTTGGAATCTATTCAAAGTGGATGTCATCAAAATAATCTTTAAAATCATCCACCATCCTTTTGTAGGGCATGAGCTTATCATCTTTAGTTTTATACTCATTGTTCACCTATTGGATGACCAGTTGGGAGTCTCCATAGACCATGAGTTTCTCAATCCTCCATTGGATCACCATGTGGAGTCCTATGATAAGAGCCTCATACTCCACTACATTGTTTGTGCATGGAAATGTAATCTTGTATGTCTTGGGGATGGTATCTCCTTGAGGGGTAACAAACAAAACACTTGCCCCCAAGCCTCGGTGTGTATAAGACCCATCAAAGTACATTTTCCATGGTTCTGCTATTAGTGCTACAGCCAATATAGACTCGTCAAGAAACTCTAGAAGTGTGGGCTACTCTGTCGGGATGGGTACCTTAGCTAATTGATCAGCAATGACTTGTCCTTTAATGGCTTTTCTTTCTATGTACTCAATATCAAACTCGCTTAAGATCATTACCCACTTAGCCATTCGTCCTGTAAGGATGGCCCTATTTAGCAGATACTTCAGCAGATTGATCTTGGCAATGAGCTTAGTCTTATGATTAAGCATGTAGTGTCTTAATTTCTATGAGGTGAAGACAATAGCTAGGCATGCTCATTCAATGGGAGTATAGTTCAACTCATAGGTCACCAAGGTGTGGATGATATATTATATTGTTCTTTCCTTCCCTTGTTCATCGTGCTACGCCAACAAAGCCCCTATAGTTGTTTTTGTAGTTGAAATATATAAGAGGAGGGGTTCTCCTTTCTTTGGTGGCATAAGGATAGGCAGGTTAGCAAGGTACTTCTTTAATTGTTCAAAATCTCCCTGACACTGATTGTCCCACACGAAGGCTATGTTCTTGTGGAGGAGATGTTGGAAAGGTTGGCACTTATTTGCAAGCTGTGCTATTAACCGATGGATAAATTGGAGCTTCCCCTGTAGACTTCATAATTGCTTTGACTTTGGCAGAATCCACCTCTATTCCTCTTCGTGACACTATGTATCCAAGGAGTTTCTCAGAGGTTACCCTAAAGACACACTTCTTTAGATTTAGGCGCACATTGTATTGTTCCTATATGTCAAAATTTTTAGCCAACACATCTAAGTGTTCCTCTCTGGTCTTGGATTTTCCCAGCAAGTCATCTACATAGTCTTCCATGATGTGGTGAAAGAGGTCATGGAAGATGACTGTCATTGCCTGTTGATATGTTGCACTTGCATTCTTCAGACCAAAAGGCATTACAACCCAACAGTATATCCCCCATGGGCATATGAAGGATGTTTTGTGTTGATCTTCTTCTGCAATCCTGATCTAATTATATCCTGAGAAACCGTCCATTAGAGACAACATCTTGTGTCCTGCTGTGAGATCCACTATGATGTCAATGTCAGGTAGTGGAAAGTCATCTTTAGGGCATGCCTTGTTAAGGTCTCTGAAGTATGTATAGTACTTGATGCCCCCATTTGGTTTAGCCACAGGTACAATATTTGAGACCCATTTAGGATAATCTATCAGATGAATAAACCCCACATCTAGGAGTTTCTTTAGCTCTACTTTTACCAGTAATGCAATCTGAGGGTTTATCTTTCTTAACTTCTGTTTAACCGGCTTCACATCAGGATGAATTGCAACGTGATGAACAACTAATGCATGATATACTCTCAGCATATCAACATAGGTCCATGTGAAGTTGTGGTTTCTTTGTTTAAAGAAAGCTAAGAAGTTCTCTTGTTCTGTTGTTGTAAGAAATTTTGCTCTGAATGTGATCTTTGGCTCTTCCTCTATTCCAAGGTTCATTTATTGCGATGGTTCCACAAGGATTGGTGATTGGTCTGGATATACTTGATCTATCTTGGGAAGCCCCATGTTCTCACCACCTAGTGGCTTAGGGAGGTTTTCATAAGGTGATATGTCCTTTATTTTGACTTTTTCTTCACCTGAAAGCACCACAGAGTGGTTTTCACTAAGGGGTGTTATTTTTATTCTTATATTTTTATGACTAAGAGCAGGGGTGGTCTCATCGAAATAGGCAGACGTGTCAAGTTCCATGATATACCTAGCTCTATGGTCTCCTAGGGGGAAGTGATCTTTGACCCCCATCATTTCTACTATAGCTTCATCATTTTGTGCCACATCAAGGATGGGAGGTCCTTGTTGGTCCCAATCTATAAGGTCAGGGTATACAAGAGGTAGGTCATTAGAGGCAGAGGCTAGGGTGGTTATAGTATTGTAACATTAGAAAATGTCCCCTTGGGGGGATTTTCCCTCATAAGGTTTAGCTCCCGGGTCTTTTATATGCATTTAGGGCATCTTGCATCGTATTTTGACATCCTGATGAAATGAACCCTAAGTTTCATGGTAAATGGGACCTAGGGGGACCCCTTGAACTAATCCTTGACCAAAACAGGGAAAGAGGACTTGGGTGCCTGCACCCTAGTCCTGCCCTATTTTGGGTCAGACCCAAATTTTAAGTATCAGCTTGTGATTGTTACTTGGGTTCTATGCCGACACAGTAAGTTTGAATTACGAAATTCTTGACGGGAGTGTTTGTAGTTGCATATATAAGCATGTTTAGGAATTCATTTGAAAATAGGGAATAACTAGATGGACATTAGATGATGATTATGATCTTTATGCGTTCCAAAGGTGATTCAAGTCATTCATTGTGTGGCAAGAACAGATATTGTGTTGTTTATGTGTTTGTATTTGCAGATTTGAGCATCCATCTCCTCATGGCATGAAGAGATTCTTCCTTCCATGAGATATTCACTACAAGGTGACATTATTTGTGTTTCAAGAATTTATCATTTGGTTTTTTCCTCTATCCTCCAAGGGCACGCACTCTCTATCTGACAATGGTGTTCAGAAGACTTGAATGTCTCTCTGGGGCTTGACTGAGGCAAGCCTCTAAACACCACAACCCCCTCCCCATTTTCCCATGATTGCAGGTTACAAGTTGAAGAAGCAGGAAAAGTGGAGTTGTAGGAGAGTGTTACAGAGTGTCAAATTCTTAGATCAGAGTTGAAAATAGGGCCCTGGACTCGGGCACCTGCTCATTAGTCCTCTAGATCCCATAACAAAGAAATCTCTGAGACAACAGGAACATGTTATAGATTGACTTCCCAGATCCCGACAAAAGCAAGGACATTGGACTTGGGTACCCGCTCATTAGTCCATGATTGTTCCACTTCCTAAACTTTGAAAATAGGTGCACATTTATCTATCATTTTACATCTTCCTGTTGCAGCATTTTTAGTAATTTGTTTGTTTGCTTCCGTATTTGCATAATTAGGGTTTTGATGTATAATTAAGCATAAGTGAGCATAATTGGAAATCAAATCATCCTAATCCAATTTCCCCTACATTCCTAAGTGACCAAGGGTCTGATAGTGCACTGCCACTCGACCCTAAGTTTTTGAATGTAAGGGTGAAAGGAGGATAGGCCCAAACAAACTAAACAAACTATCTAGCCAACCCTATCCAAAATATTCCCCTTTACAAGTATAAATGGTGCATATGGAAGAATCAAAGAATTTGGTGAAATCACCAAAGTAATCTTGATGGTCTACTTCGTTAATGTTATCAACCGCAAGGGAAACCTTAGCGACCTCACCTAAGATACATTCGCCACTAGTGAAGATATATTGTTGTTTTCCATACCCTAACCCTTGAAAATAGGGATTCCTTGTTGCTTGAATTGGCTCTACAATCCCTTGCTCATGAAGGCCAATACTGCCTTGCCCCTTATAGCCCATATACCTTACAATCTCTAGACCTTTGCCATAGATTTCAGCTGGGAGGGTAGGGGTTTCTTGTTCTATTTCTTCATCTTTGTATAGCCATGATGATATGTCTTCAAGCACATCTTGATCAAGAAGGTGTTTCTTCTCAAAGGTAGGAGACATATTGCATTTCATAACCACTATAGAGACCTCCCCTTATTTTGGAGCGCCAAATGTTTTGGGAGTGGGCAAGGTTCTTACACAAAAAGTACCATGCAGGTCGTATTCACCACACCCCATGTCACTCAACTTGATCTTGACCTCAGGTGGTGGAGGTATTTGTGATGAAGTGGTAGCGATGTTGGAAGGGTCAATATATGAGGTAGATGACATAGGGTTCGTTTAGGAGGCAGTTTTCTTAATAGCAATGTTGTATGGACAGAAAGTATGGTCATGTCCTTCCAAGAAGCTGCAGTATTGGAAGGGGTGGGGATCGACATAGATAGTTACTTTTGTGTTGTTATGAGGGAACTTTAGGCATTGCTGAAATGTGGATAGTATGGCTTGCATGGCATGGATCCATGGCCAGCTAAGGAGGATGTTGTAAGGGAGGTCAAGATCAAGTACCTGACAATTGGTCTCTAATATCTTCTGCCCCACTTGAATAGGGAGTTTGATGGTGCCCTCAGAGAGTCTCTCTGTATCATCATACCCTTTAATGGTTATACTTTCACTAGTATCCACAACCACATCAGAGTATCCCAAGTGTTTCAACAATTTAATAGTGCACAGGTTTAGGCCAGAGCCACCATCTATTAAGACTCTTTTTATGGTATGCTTATGGATGCAAACTTCGATGTGTAGGGCATCATTGTGTAAGTTATCAGAGGTGGGAAGGTCCTTTTCAAAGAAGGTGAGGTGATGAGGTGAAGCGATGTTGCCCACCATGGCTTGGAATTGATCAACATTTAGATTGGTGGGGACTTGTGTCTCCATTAAAGCCTTGTCGAGGACTTCTTTGTGGAGGGGGGATGTTCGGAGCAATTCAAGGATGGAGATTTTGGCAGGGGTTTTACCTAGGTGATCTAGGAGGTTGTATTTATGAATAGATGGAGGGTTGGTAGGTGCGGATGTAGAAGGTTGATCATTGGTGGGTACCCAATGGATGGAGACACATCCACGGTGGGTAGTGACAGCACAATCAGGTGCTTGTGCTCAAATGACAATGGTGTTGACATGGTTGGAGGATTCTTCTATGCGACCCACAATAGAATCATAAGAAGCAGGAGGTGGAGCGATATTGTAAGCTTGGCTAGATGATAACACTTTTCCTTTATTGTGGTTGGGTAAAGGATCCTTGTAAGCTCCAAGGTTTGTATTTGGTGATGGTTGGGGAGGGTCTTTGACGCTAATGAGATGTTTATCTATAAGATCTTGTATGCAATGTTTTAATTTCATACAATCAGATGTTTTGTGCCCAACAACATGATGGAATTCACAATAATCATTCTCATTATACCATGCAGGTTTGAATTGATTCTCATCATAAGGCTTAATAGGGGGAAGGGTGACCAAATTCCCTTTGATGATCTTGTTCAAAATATCTTCTATTGGTTCTCCCAAGGGTGTGAATTTCCTCCTAGGAGCATTATTCTGTTTTGGTGGTCCCTTCGGGATATTTACATTGTTGGCGGGGGGTGCATTTGGAGGTGCTTGGTTTTGTACATTTTGGATAGACTTCATGTCGGTGAAGCCGCCATTGAGGGTGTTCTTGTTCTTTCCCCAAAAGCAAGGTTTCTCATTTGATTGTGCATTGTTATTTTTTGTATTTGAGGCATTGATGTTGACTTTGTTGTTGTTGTTGTTGTAGGGTTTGTTATCATATAGCTTAATCGAACTCTTAGCAATAAGGGCTCTCTCAATGGTTGTGCCCTTATCAATGACCTCTTCAAAGGTGGATGCACATAAGATTTGTAAATGAAAACCCATTTCTTGGTTAAGGTTAGCCACAAATATGGTGACTAATTGTTTCTCAGGAATTAGCCAAGGGAGTTTTCTTGCCAAGCCTCTCCATCTTTGCAATAATGTGGCAAAGGATTCTCCGCTCTTCTATTTAGTGTTGCAAAGGTCTGTCTTGGATACTTTGTGTTTGAAGTTATAGGAGAAATGATTTACAAACTTCTTTGCTAGCTCAGGGAAAGTCCTAATGTCGGGAGGAAGATGTACAAACCATTTGGTGGCTTGACCACTGAGGCTTTTAGGAAAGAGTCTTATTAGGTATGTGTCGTTATATGAGACCTCAAGGCAAGTGATGTAAAATTATCTATCTAAGGTGTTCCCTAGGGTCTCCCTTTCCTTTGTATTTGTCAAATTTGGGTGTCTCAAAGTTCTTAGGAAAGGGAGGCATGTATAGCGTTCTGTCGACTGGGTATGGGCAGATATCCTCGAAAGAATATTGCTTGCATTTGTTTCCATGTTGTATGTCATCCAATTTTTGAATTAGAGTCTACACAATGCTCGTTAAGTCCTATGTTGGGGGTGGTTGTGGGATGTATGTCTGTTGGTTGATGAGCTGTTGGAGGTTAGGTGGGATTTGGTATTGAGCTGTTTGGTTTTGGTGGACGAGGTTTTGATTTTGTGGGATGGTGTTTTGATTTTGGTTGAGTTGGGAGAGGTATTGTTGGTAGGCATGGAGTTGCTGTAGAATGTGAGGGGGTAGTTATGGATTGGGCTTATGTTGCATAGATGATACCACAAGAGGTTGTACATATGTGAAATTAGATGGGTTGGTGTTAGATGGACTGGTCGTGTTGTGAGGTGGTTGGGAGAGAAATTGACTCATGTAGGCTATGGTGTTAGGGTTGAGGGGAGGCACACTTGTGGAAGCACTCATGTATACAAGATTGCTAGGGATAGTGAGGGTGATTTGTTGTATGGAGGTAGTTGCATTTGACGTGCCAACGAGGTTGGAGGGGTTTGTTATAGTTGAGACGTTGGTGAGATTTGTCTGAGATGTGTTAGGGTTAGTGTGTGACATGGAAGGTTGTGAAGATGTGGTGGGGTTGGTGTTGGATGTGGATGGTTGGGATGAGGTAGTGATGTTGGGTATTTGTACACCATTTTTGAGAAGAAAATCAAGATATCTACTAGGATCTGATTTTAGGACTCTATTAAGTATATCCTTGTTATTGGGATCTTGCATGAAGTTTAAGATGTCTTGATCTACTTGGTTGATGGTGGTGTTTTGGGTAGGTGGTGGTGGTTGTGATTGTAAAAAGGTGAATGGATATAACATCATGTTGGCATCGTATGAGGGCAATTGTTGGATCGTGGGTAGGTTTGATACTTGTTGGATGGTTGGTACGTTGTTTTGATCGTTTGGAGGCATTCCTATGCCCATGTTGTTTCCAAGGTTGGCCATCTCTTGATTTTTCTTGTGTTGGGATCTTGTTATGGGCATGCAAGGATATGGATTTAATTGTGGGGTGGATGAAGGTTGAGACCTTAGAGAATTGGTTTGTTTTGTTGGACCCAAAGTGTATATGGTGATGAAATGGGAAAAGATTTAGGTTTAAGAGAGTATACTCCCTATAATCTAAATCTAAGGATGAAAAGGGTTATGATGTGATTTTTGATTATAGGTTTTAACCTTTGGGAGATAAGTCTAAAAAAGGTAGCAACATAAGGATGGTAAATGCCAAGGATGTTGATTTTCACAAAAAAATTGGACCAAAAGGATGGAGGATAGAATGGATTGTTTGAGGATGATTTGAGAGAGATTTGGGAATGGGTTAGATGATGTTTCAACTAAGGAAAACCTTAGGTATGTTAGATGTTTGATAGGATAGATTTTGATGATGTCTTTTTGGAAAAGGATGCTGAAGTCAACAAATGAGCTCAAATAGGTCTAGATTTTGGATGTTGCAAAATGGATGTTTTCTCCTTGCTTTAAGTAGACTTATGACCTTAAGAAAAAAGGGATGATTTATTCTACTTGGAGGTAGACTAATGACCTACAAGCAAAATAGGGTGTGAAAGATAAAATCTAGATTCAACTTTTGCTCAAAGATTGATTTTGGATATGATTTTTTTTGGTGTTGGTTGATGTTCTTGTTTGGTGTTTTGAGTATGAGATTCTTGGATGTGTTTGATGTGGAAGAGATGGATGGATTGGAGATAGAATTGTAGAAGGATTTATTAGGTCCAAAAGTAAGGAAAAATTAAAGGGGATGAAGAGCTATGGAAATGGATGGATTATGGTTGGGCTCAATAGTATGATGAAGGGTCCAAAAGTAGAAATGATTTATTCTCTAAGGTCAAAATATGGATAAATTTTTTGAATCAAGATGGTTGTGATTTTTAAGGATTTTGAAAAGGTGAATGTGGATTATGGATAGGCATGTCTTAAAGGTCCCAAAACAATTTTCTAAGGTTGTGGGCAAGTTGTTTTGCAAATAGTGCCAAAACTCAGGTATATAGCGCCAAAACAAACAGAAATGGCACCAGAGATTTGTGAAATGGCACCAAAACAGGTCAGTGGTTGACAATCCTTTAGCAAAAGGTAGTTTTGATGTCAAATTTGGATTTTGTAGAGGTCAAAGATTTGTCAAATGTTGGAATGATGTCTCAATGATGTTGTTTCTTGGCAAGTTTTGAAAACACTTCAAATAAAAAGCACACAATAGTCAAAGGTTTTATTTGTGAAAAATGAAAGATATATCAAGAATGCACAATCCTAAGGTGAGGCAAGGACAATACTCATTGAATTCCCAATTGGATTTCTCCAGCCACAATTGTTCAAAGTGGATAGCTCTAGAAACTTGGTGACATGGGCTCCCCCTTACAGTGCACTCACTTCTCAAGCACACCAAGTTCCAAGTCTTCAAGACATGCAGATCTTAAGGTACTTTGCTATCTCTTCTAAGAACCGCAAGAACATGGGATGGGTTCAGAGGTTCGACCTTCTGCATCAACAAGTAGAAGGATTTTGGATTCTAAAACAATGGTTCATAGTGGCGGTACATCCAGGGAATTGGTACGTTACGAGCATCTGGTAAACCACTTAAGGTTTTGACTAGCTCTACTAGGAGTTTCATATACACTAGGTATGACTTCCTTTCGAGCTAGGACCGTATGGTAAGCGCTTACACCAATTTGGACTTGGCTTTCGCCTTATCCTATTTTATATAGCGGACCAGATGAAAGTACCGCTTGGGGTCACAAATGAGTTCTCCTTGCAGATGTGTCTCAAGAGCAGGCCCACTTTCTAAAAAGAAAAAGAGAATAGAACCATTTCTCTTCACCCAAGATCCTTTTAAAGGTGAGGCGAGAGGATACTTTGATTCTAACTCTTGGGTGACAAATATGTGCAAACGCACCAAACCTGGTAAACAATTGCTAATATTCTTTTTAAGCCCAAATGAAAGGTTCCTAATGATTGTTGGCAAACACTTGTTAATTTTAATGCACCAATTTCAAATGTTGTCTATGTTAGGCAAACAAATGGTTCTTTTTAAGTACACCAAAATAAAATGTTTTCTAATGATTGTTTGGAAAGAAAGTGTTAATTTTAGTGCACCAATTTCAAATGTTTGAGCTACACAAAACAAGGATTCCTTTTAAGTGAACTAAATGAAATGTTTTCCTAATACTACTAAAAACCCCTGCAAGATTGTTAGTAGTCTTAGATGAGGGTCTTGGACACACGATTTTCACCTACAAAACACAGTTAGCCACCTGCACAAACCCCAAAGTACATAAAATAGCACTAAAATAGTGATAGAAGGCACTAGAGAACTGTAAAATTGTGCCACGAAGCCCCTCAATGGTGCTACTGACAGAAAACCCTATTTCTTAACTATTACAGAATATGGCACTTCAGGGTTACAAAATAGCATGACACTACAGAAATGCGCTACAATTTATAGAAATAGCACCAGAATATTCAATAGTTGTTTACACACGAAAATAGCGCTACTATACAAAGCGATGGCATCACAGAAAGAAAAAGGCACTACAATGGATGAAGATGGCACCACATGGGGTTTTAACATTGTTCCTTCTGTCTGCAGGGTCAAAAAGTGCTCATCTGGGCACAGATAGCGCCAATACATCACAATGCTTTAATGGGGGTTGCAAAAACATACTTTGGCTCAAAATGTTAGGCAAATCAAGATTAGTAGTTGTTAGTGACCCCAAAGATGCCTAAAAACACCAAATAAGGATGATAAAAGAAAAGCTCAAGCCAAATCAAGTAGGAGTTAGATGACAACGATATTTGATGGTTTCTTATGAAAATTTTGCCATAGTAACCCCTTATATTTGTGTGTTTCTTGCGAAAACAGAGAGCAACAACACTAAAAATACCAACAAATAAAAGAAAGAGACAAAGCTTTAAATGAATGGTGAGCAGGTTAGCCATGCGAGGACGACGCTGAAATAGTTTGGAATAGCGCTAAAATACTTGAAAATGGCGCCACTGCACAGGAAGATGGTGCCAAATAGCAAGTGCTTAGCGCCAGGACCTGCAAACACTCCTAAAGACACCAAAAACTGACCAAAAAATGTTAGATTTGGACCTTGTGGGTCCCACCGGGTGTGCCAATGGGACTTGCAGAATCAAAATGAAAGGGAAAACATAAAACAAATGCATAAACACAAGTAATATACCTTCAAGATGACCCACAAATCCAAGATGAGGTAGAGAGTGTTGCACCCAAACACCCTAGCTTTACCCAAGATGCTCAAATGAAAGGTGAAGTCCTCTCAATCTATGCAAATCACTAAGTATAACTAGCTCAAGAGGAGAGATCTTGGCATGATAACTTTTCTCAAATTGTGGATGATCATGGCTTGAGAGATGGTGTATTTATAGGCTTTTTGGGAGAGGATTTAATCCAAGGGTGGAGCTTGATTTGAGAGATCAATGGATGAGGATGAGTGTGATGTGGAGGGCCTAGATTTAATCTCCAAAAATAGAGGGTTGTGAATAAAGATAAATTTTAAATTCATCTTGGGAAAGGGGTGGAGTAAATGAAGTTGGGTGAGATGGATTAGATGTGAATTAAAAATTCACATGGGGAAGAGTAAAATGAATTAAAAATTCATTTGGGAAGAGTGGGATTTAATGAGTTATGACGTGTAAGGGGTGTAAGAGGTATTTAATAAGGATTATGACATGTGTGTATAAAAAATTGATTTATGTGGCATATATTTCAATTTTTTATTTGGAGGATGTGGGGAAGGGTGTTAAGCTAGGATTGATCATTTTAATTAGGGTAATTAGCCTAATTAATATGGCTGGAAAAAATTAGGGAATGGGTTAATGAGGTGTTAGGATTAATTAAATAAGGTTTTATTTAATTAGCCCTATGTCTATGGTCATGTAGGTTAGGCTAGGTAATTAAATAATTGATATTTAATTAACTAGGGTAGGGATAGGGTAATTAGTAGGCTAAATTAATCAAATAAACATGATTTATTTAATTAATTAGGTTTAGGAAAAAGAGAAATTAATCAAATAAATATTTACACATTTATTTAATTAATTGGTGATGTTAGACTATTGAATTAATTATATTAATTCAATTTTAAAGGATGAAATGGTGGGAAACTAGGTGTTGGAAAGGATAATTAATTAAATAAAAAATTAATTAATTGTTTTGAAGGGGAATTGGTGTGTTTAGTGATGTCGGAGGTCGATTAGAAGGTGAAGATATTTTTAGTTGTCTACAATATCCTTCCAAGAAACTGCAGTATTGGAAAGGAAGGGGATCAACATATATTGTAACCTCAATGCCGTTGTATGGAAATTTAAGGCATTGGTGGAAGGTGGATGGAATGACCTGTATGGCATGGATCATGGGCAGCCAAGGAGGATGATATACGGGAGATAAAGATCTAGTACTTGGCATTTTGTCTCCAAAATCTTTTGTCCAACTTGGATTATAAGCTTGATAGTTCCTTTAGATAGTCATTCTAGGTCATCGTATCATTTGATGGTTATAATTTCACTTGAGTTTACAACAACATCATAATATCCTAATCGTTTATTAATTTTAGAGTGCAAAGATTTAGTTCAGAGCCACCATCTATTAAGACTCATTTGATAGTGTGTTTATGGATACAAATTTCGATATGCAAGGCCTTATTGTGAGATGTGCTGGTGGCGAGAAGATCTTGTTTAGAGAATGTTAGATGATGAGGTGATGAAAGGTGTCCCACCATGGCTTGGAATTGGTTCACATTCAAGTCATTAGGAACATGAGTTTCCATCAAGGCCTTGTCAAGGACCTCTTTGTGGAGAGGTGATGTGTGAAGCAATTCAAGAATGGATATTTGGGTGGGTGGTTTGCCAAGGTGTTTGAGGAGATTATATTTGTTGGTGAGTGGAGGTTTGTGGGTGCATAGGTGGAAGATTGTTCATCATCTGAGGTTCCTCGAATGGATATGGGCCATGAAGAGTAGTGATGGCGCAATTGGGGGTTTTAGCTCATATGGTGATAGTGGCCACATGATTAGGATATTCTTTTATACGACTGACGTTGGGGTCAAAAGAAGGAGGGGGAACAACATCATATGCTTGATTGGATGTGGAGGATTTACCTTTGTTATGCTTAGGAAGTGGATCCTTGCAAGTTCATAAGTTCTTGTTGGGCACGATATTTTGGGAGGTTCATTAGTTGTAATGTCACCATGATCTATGAGATCTTGTATGCAATTTTTAAACCTCATTTAATCAGATGTTTTATGCCCTTTTACTTGATGATATTCACAATAGGCATTTTCGTTAAACCATGAGGGTTTAAATTGATTATCGTCATAAGGACAAATAATGGGTAATGTGATTAAGTCAACCTTTAAAAGGTTTCTTAAGACATTTTCAATTGGTTCACCTAGAGGTGTGAATCTTCTTTTGGGTGCATTGCTTTGTCTTAGTTGACCTTTAGGAATGCTGACGTTACTATTGCTTATGGATGGATTAGATGGTGCGGGGGTTTGTATATTTTGAATATTTTTGATGTTAGTCACACCATCATTGAGAGTATTTTTGTTTTTTCCCCAAAAATGGGTTTGTCATATGATTGATTGATTGATTAATTGTTGTTGTTTGTATTGTTGTTGTTGTTGCTATTGACCTTGTTGTTCTTGTTATCATTATTTTCTTTATAGATTTTTATAGCTCCCTTGGCTATGAGAGATCTCTCAATTGTGGTGCCTTTGTCGATAACTTCTTCAAAGGTAGAGGCACATTGGATTTGAAGGTGAAAGCCCATTTATTGATTTAGGTTTGTGACAAACATGTTGACCAATTGTTTCTTAAGGATTGGCCATGAAATCTTGCTTGTGAGACTTCTCCATCATTGCAAGAAGGCAGTGAAGGTTTCCCCATTCTTTTGTTTTGTGCTGCAAAGGTCTATCATTGATATTTCATGTTCAAAATTGTAGGATAAATGGTTAACAAATTTCTCTGCAAGTTCATGAAATGTTTTAATTCATGGGGGAAGGTGTGCAAACCATTCGGTGGCTTGTCCTCCTAAGCTTTGAGGGAAAAGTCTCATGAGATATGTGTCAACATAGGAGACTTACAAGCAAGCAATATAAAACTCCCTAAGGTGTTCTCTAGGGTCCCCTTTCCCTTTGTATTTGTCAAACTTTAGTGTTTCAAAATTCTTAGGAAAGGGTGGCATGTAGATGGAACGATTAAAAGGATATGGGCAAATATCTTCAAATGAGTATTGTTTTCTTTTGTGCCCATGTTGCATGTCATCAACCTTTTGTATAAATGTTTGAACAATGTGTGATAAATCCGGGGTGGGTGGTTTTGGTATGTTAGCTTGTTTTTGTTGGATGAGGTTTTAGAGTTAGGCAATTGTTGTTGTGGTGGGGTTTGATTATTGTATATCAAAAAATTTGGATTTATAAATGGAAATGATCAAACAATTGAAATGCATAACCTAAACCCAAATAATTCAATACCTCGAAGATGCAAGATGAGCTCAATTGATTGATCGCTTTGTTGTGTTGATTGCTCAATTCCGCAGCATAACATTGATAAAAAGATAAATGATGGATGGTTGGTGGTTGATAGATGTAAGCTAGATGGATTGAGATGAAAATTCAGTAGAGTGAGGTTACATGAAGAAGAATCATCAATTCCCCTCTAATCTCTTCTCTAATGTCCCAAATGGCTTAAAAGAGGCTTGCTTTATAGGATTGGCTTGGTTCCAATGGATGGCTAGGATCAATTAGGGCTTTAGATGAAATGGATGGATAGGATTAAGTTAGGTTTCTTTGCACATCAAGAAATTGTAGTCAATTGACATGTGGCAAGGGAAGATAAGGCTTAGGTGTGCTTGTGTAGATAAATACTAAAATTAGGTCCCATTAGTTGTGCATGTGAAAGATTTTAGATAAAAGTTGTATTACAACACATGATTGACTGGACAAGTGTTGGAATGTGATGAAAGGTCATGTGACTTAATTCAAATAAAATATTTGAATTAGTTGGAATATGAGTTGGATATTAATTAAATAAATAAAATTTATTTAATTAATTAGGAAGTTGAATAAGATGAGATAAGATATGATGTGGAAATTAATTAATTAAATAAAATTTATTTAATTAATTGGAATGAGGATAAGATATCATTGGGATATGATGTGGAATTAATTAAATAAATAAAATTTATTTAATTAATTGGCTAGGTAGGATGAGGATGGGATTAAATGAGATTTTAATTAAATAAATAAAATTTATTTAATTAATTGGCTAATGGATAAATGGGATTAAGAGTGGGATTTAGGACAAAATGCTACATGATGTCTAGGATAATGTATTTGACTAGGTATTGCAAGACATAGACAAATTTGGGACAATTTTGGGTGTCTACATTTTGCCCCTCTTTGAGATGATGTTTGAGATGATGAGATTTATGTCGAGTAACATCATTTCAAAGAAGTTAAGGTATGGATAGAGGATAGGGATGATGATAATGATGTAGGATAGGTTGAGGATGGCGATGAAATGGGATGATGATGCCCCCTCGAGAGGATAGGTGGGTTGGACAAATACGGGTATGCTCTCGAAAAGAAATGACTTAGCTAAGAAAGAAAGATAAGGGAATGGATAGAAGAAATGGATGATGTGTTATGCTGCAATGGAGGTGAGCAACCATGATGTTTGATATAGCACTAGACGTTATGCACCAAGGTATAAGGATCCAGGGTGACGTTGTGTCTCGTGCCCCAGCGTAATACAACCTTATTTGACGTATGAGGAAGAAAACTTAGAGAATTGAAGTCCTAATGCATAAAAGGTATGATATGACCTTAGATGCAAAGGATAGTGCAAAAAGCTATTCCAACATACACAAGATATGAATATTAGCCAGAAAGTTACAGATGTGATACAAATGCAAGATAAAATAATAACACACACAAGCAAGCAAGCAAGCATGCACAAATGATTCAAAAACAAACAAGGTATTGCCCCTGTCAAGCTGTAAACCAATGATTGGTTGTCAATTGATGATAGTTGAGAGTGTTGTCATTGCAGGGAAAGTTATATCCCTAGATCAACACAGGGTTGTTTGCTGAGTTGGTTGGCTAGTTGATTGATTGATTTGGCTTACAACAAGGCTAGGATCAAGACCATTGATTGCGTTTGGATAACTTGGCTTGATTGATTAACTTGATTGGTATAGATTTATGATGACTTGCATTTGGATCATTGCTTGGAATGATTTTGAGGATGATGAAATGATGAATGAAGATTGATTTGATGAAATGTTGATGATGGGATGATATGTGGTGGATGGAGATTCTTTTGATTTGATTTTGTGATTGGATTTGTTTTGATTGGATTGGATGTGAGAGTTGATTTGCTTTGGTGTTAATGTTTGTTGTTGCTGGGTTGATTGTTTTGATGATGATAGTGATGGTATGATGATTAGAGTGTCCACTCAATCTAAGCATAAGCAAGTGTTCTCAGTGTGCTCAAAGGATGTAAAATAAATAAGGTATTGCCCTTGTCAAGTCATAAACCAATGATTGATTGTTTAATTGTTTTGATGATAGTGTTGTCATTGCGGGGAAAGCTATATCCCTAGATCAACACAAGGATGTGGGAATGCTATATCCCATTGATGATGATTGATTTGGCTCATGACAAGATTAGGATCAAAAACCTATTGATTTGATTGGATAATGTTCCTTGATTGATTGGCTTGCTTGATATGGATTAGTGTGACTTGGATTTAAGATCATTGCTTAGATTGATTTGATTGATATGATTGGAAGAAGTGATTGATTGAAATGGATGAATGACTGTTATTGATAAGAAGAATTGATGATGATGATGATTTGATTTTGATTGAATGTTGGAGTGGATTGTTTTGGATTATGTGATTGGTTTTATTGCTTGGATTTTTCATTGGATATTTGAGTTTTTGGATTTTTTGACATATGTTGATTTTTTTATGTTTTTTGGAGATATTTTGATTTTTTTGATTTTTTTTTTTGAGATATTTTGAATGTCAATGGATTTACAATTTGGGTAGCCTTTGTGCTCGATGCCAATGACAAGGGAAAAAACCAAGTCTAGGTGCAAGGGATGGATAAAAGGATGGGTGATAGTAAATGGGATGGTAAGATCATGAGAGTTGGATGGATAGATAAGAGGATAGGCCATATAAGGGATGGATGCTTGCCTCATGATAAATGGATAGGTAGGCTATAGTGGAAAGCTCATGATAAACAGATGGGGATAAGCTATAAGATGGAAAGCTCGTGATAAGGATACAACATAGTGGATGGATCATAAGGGAGCTAGGATGTGATCTTCAAAGGCTATGTTGCATAGGAAGTATAAGTTGCCCCATTCTAGGTGGTAATGCTTAGGATTCTTCACATGACAAAGTTCATGACCAAGGGATGACATGATAGATTGATTTGAATGGGATAGATAAATGGTCAATGGATAGGACTTGGTTTGGAAAGAAGGTATGTCAAGAAATATCCAAACATGTTTTAATATTCTGCCCCTATGTCTTCATTAATATCAAAAGGAGGAAAGAAGGAGAGACTCAACATGATAGGTATGTGGATGTAATGGCTATTGATGGTAGGATAGGATATGGCAAGATAGGACATGATAAGTTGGTATGATATAATGCGATAGATAGTTGGGAAATGGATAGGTTGGATGAGACAATGTGCCCCCAAGTGTAGGTGACATAGAAGATCAACCTACACATGACACCTGTTTTCTAGGTTTTCATCATGGTACTTATCGAAGGCGCCTGTTTACCAGGTTTTCACCATTGGATGGAGGGATTTCTCTTTACTTTTTTGATTTTTTTTTTTGTTTTTTTTTTTTGCCTTTTTTTTATAGATGGGATGACAATTACACATGGCGCCTGTTTGCCAGGTTTTCACCATGGTAATGGATAGGAGGGACTCAAGTGTTTAGTGTTATGAATGTTGGTAGTCCCATTGGAGATGGATGTTATCGCATGGACCATGTCATTATGCTCATAGATGTTGATAAGGGATTGCGTGGATGGGAGATGGATTAGGTAGATAGTAGATTATGATATGGATTATGGTAGGGTAGGCTAGTGGCTTATGATGTGGATTATGAAAGGTTCATGCAAGGATGGATGGATGGGGATAGTGGATTATGATGTGGATTGTGTTGGACTTAGGATGAAAGGCTTATGCAAAAGCATGGACCATAGGAAGGTGATGGGGAAGATATGTAGGATAATGGATGGAAGATGGGGAGATGTATTTATATGGAGGTGTTGCAGAGTGGAAGGGAACCATGACCAACGGTTGCACACACCGTGATAAACATTGAAGCTTTTGATTGGATGGTGGTGTAGGAAGCAATGGAGATTTTTGCTTAGGGGATGGTTGATGAAGTGATTTGGGAACCCAGATAGATTTAGTATTTTTAGTGCTTTTGTTTTTCCTGTGGGATTTTTGAAGGGAATGAAAGTTTTAGATGGAAGTAGGCTTTTGGATGGATATAGGTGATTGGGATTCTTGAGATGTAGAGGAGGATGCCTCATTTGACTTGCTAGCTATTTGCTTAGGAACCCAAACCATTTTTCTTTTGGGATTTGCATTTGGAGGTAAGGGTTTAGATGGCTTCTTGGATGAACTTTTCTTTGAGTTTGATATTTTATGTCCTAAGGTATGAAGACCTTTAGGATTTTTGGTAAGATTTTTAGCTTTATAGGTAGAGGCTTCAAAATTTTTGCTTTTGAATCCCATGGAGTGGGTGGAGTGGATGGAATGATTGGAAGCTTTATGCTTAAACAATGTGTGATTTTGTTGGTCATGATTAGGGATGTAAGGATACTTATGAATGATAGGTATGTTAGGTGTTGGAAGCAATGGTGACAAGGTGGATGGAGGGATATTAGGAGTTGGTAAAAGTGGAGGCAAAGTGGATGGCGGAAGGTGTACGGTCACATGCTTTTGACATTTATAGGATGATGGAGGTGAAATGGCAACATATATTTTAGGTAGATGATGGGGGGTATGATGGAAAGTGGTAGGCTTAGGACGCATGAAGGGATTACCAACATCTTGGCCTTGTTTACCTTGGGGTGTGTATCCAAGGCCATATGAGCATGGAGGGACCTTGACATGGTTTGGATCCAAAATACCTTGTTCATAAAGACTTAGACCTTTGTCTTGGTAGTTCATGTTTTGGAGTATGCGATGGACAATGGGACTAGGTGTGGTTTGAACACTAGACTTGAGTTTGTTATTGGATGGAGAAGGTGAGGTAGATAAAGGTCTTTGTTGTCCTAAGGAAGAACATTCATGGACAAAGGTGGTAAGACCACTAGGACATGATATTGGATTTGAAGTGGAATCGATGGTGGATGTGGAAGGATGATCATTAGGATCTTGATTAGCATTGTGTTCACTAAGATCCAAGTTATTTGTTTGATCTTTTATGCTTACTTGGGGGACAAGTGTCTCATCATGACAAGTGGATGTTTGCTCATTATGGATAGGGCTAGATGGCATATGACTAGGATCAATGTGAATATCTTGCTCATGGATAGATATAGGATTATAGATAGGATCAAGGTGCTCATAGATAGCTTCTTCATAGGTATCATCTTGATCATAAAGAAGGTAAATGTTATGGATGGGTTGCATGAAAGTGTTTTGATCTTGAGTTGGACTTGGGCTTAATGTTTCCACATGTTTAGGATTAAACCTTTGACATACCTCTTGGGTTGCTTGAATGGAAGTAGATGACTCTTGGATAGGCTCTTCGTCAACAACATGAGAACATGATGACTCTTGACTTGGATTCATAATAGGAGACTCTTGAATAGGCTTGATGACTTGTAGGTCACATGATGGGCTTGAAGGGCTAAGAATGTTAATTGAGGGCTCTTAGATAGGCTCAAGGATAGGTGGACCACATGATGGGATTATAGAATTGAACATGACCTTTGGAAGTTCTTTGGTAGGTTCATGAATGGGTGTTTGACATGGAGGTGTTCTATTCCTAGCTAATAGCCAATGGATCACATCCTTTGCAAGGGTATGAGTGGATGGGCAATATAATGGATGAATGATAAGGGTGGATGGTGTTGTAGGCTTAGGACTAGGATTAGGTTGAGGGCTAATTGGATTGGGTGGATTAGGATTTGGACTAGATGGGGGTAACACGTGGGATTGGGATGATGTGGCATGATTTCTTATTATAGGTGGGTACACCTTGTAAACAATTGGGACAAATATTGGGCATTGATTTGTATTATGGCCTTTGGTCCTATGGTATGCACAATAATCATGTTCATCATATGGACTTTCTTCACATGGTTTGACTTCAGGAAGTTCAATGAGTTTTGCTTCAAGCATCCTTTGTAAAACTATCTCAGCCGCATCCTTTGATGAAGGATTAGAATGACATGGTGATGAAGGTAATGGAGGGCTTGGTGGTTTGGAAGGTTGATGGACCAATGGACTAGGAGTAGGATCACATGGTGGTGTTGGGATAGGACTTGTTGGCTCATGTGTTAGCATGTGATTGGGTGGTAGAGGGTATTCATAGGATGAATTAGCTAGGTTGGTATCTCCCTTGTCAAAGGTAATTAAGTCTTGTTGCATTAGGCTCGCATGGTTTATATACAAAAGGCCACTTGGAGCTGCATGTGCTTCTTGTTGCAAAGGTGGATTTGGGCTCATTTTTGCTTATTGGGGAGGCCATTGATAGTCTTGGTAGCTAGGTGTAATGGTAGGATATGTAGACAAAAGATCTTGAGGTGGACCCAAAGATGTAGGCATTTGATCGTGTTGGCAAAGTTGACTTGTGCTCACTTGATTTATATACAAAAAGCCATTGGGACTTGATTGTTGTGCTTGTGAAATCACTTGATTGCCTTGTAGATGGGCTTGGTAGTGCATTGGAATGGTGGCATGAGGGATTGGATAAGCTTGAGGTGGATGTTTATAGGTTGATGTGGCATTGACTTGGTGGATAAGTGGATTAGGTTGAGAGGAAGTGGATGGATATGACATGTGGCTATGAAGTGGATTATGTTGATAGTGAATGGCTAAGGATTGTTGTACTTGTTGAGCTTGACTAGTGGCTAAAATGTGTTGGACTTGGGCTACGAAGTGTTGCAGTTGAGGTGATTGGCTTGCGTGGGGTTGAGCTCTTTGGATGAAGAATTGTAATATTTCAATGGCATCTTGGTTGAGGGGTTGTGATCTTTGATAAAGATTTTGGAGGAATCTTTGGAATTTGATTTTTGGGTCTTCTAGTGTAAACATGTTGTCACCCAAGTGTTTATCTTAAGTCCTTTTAGCAAGTGCTCGTTTAGGGATTTGGATGATGATGTGGATTGTTTTGATGATGTGGATGAAATTAAGTTAGATATGATGCATGTTGACTAGGATGAATGTTTAGATTGATTTGTTTATGTGTTTGGTGTTTAGAGCTTGATGTGGCAATATTCAAACAAATGATTATGCATATACACACATGAATCACTCACACAAGACACATAAGCAATTGTTGACTTTGAAAATAAAATGTGATGATTAAGTAAGCACTTGTGGAAGACACATCAACAAGTCCTAGTCAAGGCAAGGCCACTATCACAAGGAGGTTCTAGTGAAAATTTGGGGGACCGGCACCCCACGAGCATCCAGCAAGCCACTTAAGACTTTAACTAACCCTACTAGGAGTTTTAATATACACATAGGTACACCTCCTTTCGAGTTAGTACTGTATGGTGAGCACTAATACCAGTTAGACTTGGCTTTCGCCTTATCCTCTGATTTTTATAGCAGACCGAATGAAAGTACCACTTGAGGTCGTTCCCTTGGGGTGGATACCAAGGCAGGCCTCTCTAAGGTTTAACAAAAGCAACACAAGTAAATGTTTTTGATCTCCAAGTTCATGTTGGAACGCGAGGAGAGAGCATACACATTTACTTGGTCACACTCGCATGGGGTTCATTAACCTTAGAAATTCAATGTGTGGAAGAAAATGCAAGCACTTGTTTGTTTTAAAACCCAAATCCAAATGTGATGAAAGACAATGGTTTGTTTTAGCCTAATTTTTCAATGGTGTGATAGCAAACAATATTTGTTTTAATCCCAAAGTCCAAATGTGTGATCAATCAAGATTAAGAGATGAAAAATTAGAATGAGTGCACCTGATACAATCACTTTCCAATTTGCTGTAGATGTTGATGCCAATGCTGCTCCAGCTCCTTAGATGCCCTTACAAGTCACCAATTCCAAAAAGAAACAAGTAAACTTGCAAAGAAGATGATTACATGAAAAGGATGAAATCCAAAAATTCTAATGAAAATGATCTGATACAAAAGAATAGATTTCATAAATAGAAAATTTAGGAGATTCTAAGCAATTTGAAAAAATGTTTTGCTGAAAAATGATCAAAATTGCTCAAGTTATGCTCAAATGAAGTTTGCAATGAAACTAAACTTTGACTGATAAAAAATCCTAAAAAATGGTACAGTCACCTAATAAAACCTACTCCACTGTGTAGTTCATCCTCTCAGCTTTCTAGCGAGTCCTTGTTTGCACAATTTGGCCTCCGTATGTGAAAGTTATGATAGAAACACCAAGATGCACAATGATAGCAACCAAAAGCAAGTTACAGTTCCAGATGTGATTTACTGTTGATTAGAGGCGATCTAAATTTTGCAACATGCAAGATCCTGCAAAATGACAGTTGCAACAAAAACCTATTCTACTAAAGGTGAGCACCTAAAGCGACACTGTTATTCCAAAAGCAGCTACAGAGGCGACCACTATCGGTGTAAAGGCAATCTAGAAAGCAATATAAGCGGCCGATCCTAGTGTAAAAGCGACGCAGAGATGCAGAAAGCGGCAGATTTTTGCTCAAAAGTGATGCAAAAAAGGATGGAAGTGATAGGTAATAGCTCATATGCGACTAAGAAAAGGCAAAAAGTGACTAACAATAGCCCAAAAGTGATCTGGAAAGTTTCAGGTGAGAGATTGCAGATATTAACCATATGCGACCAAGTTTACCAGATGCGATCCGTTTTTGTTCAAAAGCAAGCTGAATTTTACCAAAAGCTTATGACTGTTTATTTAAAAGCGAGCCAAATTTGACCATAAGTGACTACTGTTTGATCAAAGGCAAGTTGATTTAGCCCAGGCGACTGCTGTTTGATCAAAAGCGACCTGAATTACCAGAGGCGCATTTCTGCAGACCGGTTGTTGTTTTCTTCACCAAACGCTCCATTTTTCATCAAATTTAGGCAAATTTGTATTCAAAATTTATGGAAATGGCATCCCGGACGCAATGGTGAGGTTAGATTTGGGCTAAGAGATCATCTACATACATTTTTAGCCAAATCTTTACAAACTAGAGTTAGAAAAATGCAAAATTTTGCTACAAAAGCTTGCAAAAATGAAAGATTGGCGCTCCAAGAGATCTAAACTTCATAAAAACAACTCAAACAAGAGAGGTTAATCAAGGACGTGGGTCCCACCGGGTGTGCCAGAATGTATATCAAAAAATTTGGATTTATAAATGGAAATGATCAAACAATTGAAATGCATAACCTAAACCCAAATAATTCAATACCTCGAAGATGCAAGATGAGCTCGATTGATTGATCACTTTGTTGTGTTGATTGCTCAATTCCGCAGCATAACGTTGATAAAAAGATAAATGATGGATGGTTGGTGGTTGATAGATGTAAGATAGATGGATTGAAAGATGATGGATAATGGCTCGAGATGAAAATTCAGCAGAGTGAGGTTACATGAAGAAGAATCATCAATTCCCCTCTAATCTCTTCTCTAATCCCCCAAATGGCTCGAAAGAGGCTTGCTTTATAGGATTGGCTTGGTTCCAATGGATGGCTAGGATCAATTAGGGCTTTAGATGAAATGGATGGATAGGATTAAGTTAGGTTTCCTTGCACATCAAGAAATTGTAGTCAATTGACATGTGGCAAGGGAAGATAAGGCTTAGGTGTGCTTGTGTAGATAAATACTAAAATTAGGTCCCATTAGTTGTGCATGTGAAAGATTTTAGATAAAAGTTGTATTACAACACATGATTGACTGGACAAGTGTTGGAATGTGATGAAAGGTCATGTGACTTAATTCAAATAAAATATTTGAATTAGTTGGGATATGAGTTGGATATTAATTAAATAAATAAAATTTATTTAATTAATTGGGAAGTTGAATAGGATGAGATAAGATATGATGTGGAAATTAATTAAATAAATAAAATTTATTTAATTAATTGGAATGAGGATAAGATATGATTGGGATATGATGTGGAATTAATTAAATAAATAAAATTTATTTAATTAATTGGCTAAGTAGGATGAGGATGGGATTAAATGGGATTTTAATTAAATAAATAAAATTTATTTAATTAATTGGCTAATGGATAAATGGGATTAAGAGTGGAATTTAGGACAAAATGCTACATGATGTCTAGGATAATGTATTTGACTAGGTGTTGCAAGACATGGACAAATTTGGGACAATTTTGGGTGTCTACAATTATGTTGTTGTTGATGGGTGATGAGTTGTCGGAGGACATTTTGGGGTATATGTTGTTGTTGAGGGTTTTGATTTTGTTGAAATGTTTGGAGTTTTTGTAGTTGTAAAAATGTTTGGTTGGTGTTCTGTGTGGAAGATGATGCGGGTGGTTGCAAAATAAGAGGTTGTGCATATGTGAAGGTGGATGTTTGTGAATTGTTATTAGGGTTGTTGGGTGTATTATGTGGCAGTTGAGAGAAAAGTTGGGTCATGAAAGCGATGGTGTTTGAATCAAATCGGGGGATACTTGTGGAAGCGTTTTTTGTAAGTTGTGTTGTTGGGTATGTTGAGGGTAATTTGTGGAGCGGATGTAGGTATGGTTGATATAGATATGGATGTAGAAATTGACATTGATGTAGAGGTGTTGGTCAAATTATTGGACGATGAAGGTTGTGAAGTACTAGGAACATTATTAGATGAAGATGGTTTGGATGTTTTAGTGGAGGGTTGATTTGGTACCTTGGAACCATTTTGGATCAAGAATTAAAGTATTTATTGGGATATGACTTTAGGACTCGGTCCAATAAATCCATAGAGTCAGTGCCTTGCATAAAGTCTATGACTTCTTGATTGGTGTTGTTACTATTGGATGGTTGTAGTTGGTTTCCCCAAGGATTTATCATGGCATTGTTTTCATTAAATATTTGTTGTTTCCCTCCAAAAGGATCTAATATGACATTATTTTGGTCGGCAGGGGGCATCCCAATTGTCCTAATGTGACTCTATTTCTTGGTTCTTCCTAGCTTGGGACCTTGTTTGTGGAATACAATGGAGAAGTGTGGATAGGTTTTGTGATGGTGAGTGAAGGATATGACCTTAGAAAATTGATTTTCAAAAGTTTGGACCAAAGTGAATAGATAAATGGATGAGTTGATAATAGGGTATGGGGATGATTTTGGATGAAGTGGGTGATTCAAGGGATACTTTGGATACTTTGATAATGTTTGAAAAGGATGATCAAATCAAAAGAGGGTTCAAATAAATCTAGATCTTGTTGATTTAAAAAGGATTTCCCCTCCTTACTTAAGGTAGACTAAGACACTTAAGCATATAGGGAATGGGGATTATTTTACTTGGGGTAGACAAGACCACCAAGAAAAATAGGATCCTTAGAGTTCACTAACTTAGGAGTAGTCTAAGCTCCTAAGCTACTTTATCTAAGGTTTGATAGGGCTAATTTTTAAAAGAACTTAAGGTAGACAAATTCTTAAGCTTTTTATAAATTAGAGGAGGGGAATGAGATCTAGATTTAAGTTGGCACAAATTTGATTCAAATGATGATTTGGATATTGATTTTATGAGCTTTGGATTTGGTTTGGATAATGTTGATTGATGTTTGGATGATGCTAATTTTGGATGGATGTTGATTATGGATGTTGATGGTTGGATGCTGATTATTGATGTTGATGAGGATGGAGTGAGGATAAAGGTCCAAAAAATAAAAAAATAAGATGTGTCTAAGGTCAAATTGTATGATATGGGAAGATAGAATTTTGACAAAGGATGGATTAAATAGAAGATGGATGATTTTGGGATGGTTTTCAAAGATTGCCACATTCCAAGGATGGTCAAATTAAGCTTGGGAGATCAAATATGGACCAATTGATGGCTCTGGGATATGGGAACCAAAAGTGCTAAAAGGCAAGTTGAAGGTGCTAACAGGTGAACTAGAGGCGCTAAAGGATAAACTAAAGGTGCTGGCAGATAAGCCCCTGGTGCTGATAAACAAGCCAAAGGCACTAACCGTTTGCCCAATAGTGCTAAACAAAGGACCAAAGGCACTATTTGTCTAGTCAAGGGGCTAAAATTATTTGATTTTGTGGAAAAAGTTTGATCTTTGTCTCCAAAACTCTTTGGCAAGAGATTAAGCAAGCAAGGAAACACAACGACTTCAACTTCAAGGTATGAAATTAGTTTTTTGGCTTTTATAGGTTTTGACATAGAAGACACACCATTCACATGAACATCCCTAAAATTATTCAACTAGGAGTTTCATATCCTGCGGACTCACTTAGGTGCGACTTCAATCCCCACTATTAGATAATGGCGATTTCTATCCCCTTGATACCATTTATCATTGGTAGGATAGGTAGGGAATGCAAGGTCTTGGACCACCTTAAACCCCTTACTTTGGAGACAAAGCCTTGGCCAAAGTGTATTCTATCTCTAACAATGAAGGTAATAGTGTGAGCTCTTTTCCTCCATCTGGATGCGATGCACCGAAGGATATGATGGCTAAAGGTCTTAAGCTAGGCTTGAACAAGCTTCTAGGGAGTCCTCGATATACGCAAGGTACATGAGGCACAAACCATGAATACTAGCCCATTGAAGGGATGCGGGATAAGCGATTAAGTGAATGTCACTTCACCTTGTGTCAAGAATCACTCGGGGACCCAAGGCTATCCTAATGGCAACGTGACTAGATTGGGGTACAAGTTTCCTTCTCCCCCTTTGATATACCTTGCCGATACACGTTGTTGAGGTCATCCCTTGGGGTGATTAAATCTCCAAGTAGGCCTCCTTAGAAGAAACCACTCTTCTCTTTTGATCACCCAAGATCGCATGAAGCACAAGGGGAGAGCATACACAAAAACGTGACCCCTTTGAGATATAAATAAACAAAGAAGTTTGCAAATGGACAACATAATAAAGAGATTGGCCAATAGCAATTACTAGGTAGCTATACTCAATAATTGCAATCAATGCTCTTCATTTTTCCTATTCTTAACATAATTTTCATTTTCTATAATGGGTAATCCCACAATAATGAGTCCCACTTTTTTGCCAAGATGCACATTGATATCAACATTTTTAACTAAATCTTCACTTTCTGAGACCTACAACAGCTAAACCATTAAGAATTTGAAGATGATGCAAACTAGTGATTTGTGGCAATTTGTGTGTAGATTCTAAATATATATTTTAAATTTTTTAAAAATAAATCATGAATCTTTCAATGTCTCTTTTAGTAACTAGTTTTTAATAGTAAACAACATTTTCAGAAAGTAATGTTTATGTCATCTAGCATAACTTTTTTTTCTAGAAAGGATAAAATTCTAAAATTTAAAATATAGACTCTTAACATCAATATCTAGTGAATGGCTTTTTTTTCATATATATTTTTTTACATATTTTTTTAATTAAATTTTGAAGTCAGGGTAACTATAATTTGGACATTGGTGTATGTTGTCAAGCATAACTTGTGTATATATAAAAATATATTTTTTTTGGTGAAAGAAGGACATCAATACCTAGTGCAAAGGTATTTTTTAGAATTTTTTTTCAATGTTTCACTATTTTTCCACCTGTGTATAATGAAGAACTTGATGTTCGGTGAAAAACCTATGTTCACTAGGTCTATTTGAAATGTCATTTTTTTTGCAAGTGCTTTACAAATTTGGAATGTGGAATTGGCAAATAAATTATCGAGATCATATTTTGTAAATCTTTGAAGAAGATGGGAAATAAAAGGACAAGGCAAAATAAGGCTGCACGATATCATTCAACAAAAAGGGAACAAAAATTGCGTGAAGAAAGGATGCAAAGATATTATGCTAAAAAAGAAGGTATGTATATTTTATATAAATTATGATTTTTTTTCAATTAAATCATCTTCTAGATAAGATTAGGATCAATAAGATCAAATTATTTTCAATTGAAGTAATTTTTTAAATTCAAGTATGCTTTAAATGTATTCATTTATTTAAATGTTGTGGATCCCATTACCATTCCTAAGTCCTCTACTAAAACCATTATGTTCCTTAAGTCTACTTAATGAAACCCTAAACCCTATTTACCATAGAAACCATAAATCCTAAACCCTAAATAAATCCTAAACCCTAAATAATATTGAGATAAATATATGATTAGATGTTTTTGGCTAAATTCTCTTCCACTAAATTAACTAATCAAATTCCTTTCTGTACTATATTTTTGTACCTTACTTGCCAAGTGCATCTATGATAAACCCTAGGTCCTATCTAGGACCCTGCCCCAATAGAGAC
Organism: Cunninghamia lanceolata; assembly: GCA_027924645.1. Lineage (NCBI taxonomy): Eukaryota > Viridiplantae > Streptophyta > Pinopsida > Cupressales > Cupressaceae > Cunninghamia > Cunninghamia lanceolata. The sequence goes on along the minus strand of BSBN01000378.1, from coordinate 2,426,332 downwards.
ATGTGTAATTTGGCTATCCTCGAAACATCCCTAGTCCTAAAGCCTAAGTCTTAAACCCTAAACTCTAATCCCTAAGTTCCTTAAATATTATAATTTGATTTAAATCTACACACATAAATTAGGAATTTAGAATGTATTGTATACAACATAAATAAATAATAATTAAGTATTAAAGTTGTAATGTTCAAAATAAATTATAGTTACAAATTAAAGACTTGTGAGAGTTTCTTAAATACCCTAGACTCCTAAACCCTAAACCTTAAACCTTAAATGTTATTGAGTTTTAAATCTACATGTTCTTTTACTTACACATGCTTAAATATTTTATATTATATTTATCTATTTCTACATGTCCTTATGTATCAACTGGGCTATATGATGGTTTTTCATTATCTAAGTGAACTAGATTGGTGCAATGTTGGCGATATCTCATTTCCCTTTGGTACATTACATGATTATTTATCTTACAACATGTTATATTTTTACCATGTTCATTTATTCTCCACTCACATGTTTTATCACTTACATAATTTGTGCAAAACCACTTAGAGGGGACATATATATAATATATTGAACTAATATTTTATATGTGCATATGATTATTGTAGCCCTCTAGGAATTTTGCACCACATTCACCATGGTTCTAAGATTGATTATTTATTCATAGGACATAAATTTAACATTATTCATGCAACATGTAATATTATATCCTCCTTTACTACTATTATATATTGATCTATAATAATGTCGGTACACACTTAATCTTTATTACATTGAATCTCTTTTTAGGTTAAATAATCTAGTAATTGAATATGTACCTATAAGTTTACTTCTACATATATTATAGTTTGACAAATTAGCAAGTAGTTGTTAAGGAGCTTATTTAAGATTTTAAATAGATGATGCTCCTAGAATTTTTTGATTGTAACATAAATAGGACATGAAAATTTAACTTTAGATGGAACTTATGCACATGACCATCCATATGGACATATCATTCTAGATGTTATTTCCATTTACATGTTCATTTTCTTGAAAACTTGTAAATACTTTGACATGCATGCACTTGATCGATAGTTTAATTGTAATTCAAAGTTGGAGAAAATTGTAAGGATGAATACTACATCCCTAACACTTTCTCATTCTGAACTCATAATCACCTTGATGTTTTATCCATAGTTTAATAATCTAACTTTTAAATATATTCTGAAATCTTCTCTTTTATATGATATGTGTAGGGGCTCAACATATAGAAACTGGAGTAGAGGTCCAACCTAATTTTGTTACTAGAGTAGAGGAGGCTAAAACACACATAGTTGATGTTAGGGAAGAGACCCAAGCACAAAAAAATGATGTTATAGAGGAGGCCCATACACACTTTGAAGTTGGACAGTGGTCAGGATCACTTCCTTCTATTGATATTCATACTATGAATCTAATTAAAGAGGTGAAGAGAAAATTTTCTTACAAAAATATAGATCATTTACTTGAAAAAGATGTATAGAAATTGAAATTTTATGCTGAACAACCTAGTCAAACTACTAAGAGGGCATTGACAAGAACTTCAAAGGAAATAATTGAGTCTTATTTCAAAAATCATGATACACATGGTCAATCCCAACTATTATCAACATTTCTTCTTCGTGATGACCTAAAAGAGCCATTACAATTGATGGGTGTGGATTTCATAAAAAGAGGAACAGACGCCTAGAAAAAGATATTATTGAAAATGTTAAAAAAGATTTGGGTTCCATTGAGAAACAATCTCAATCAACGGATAAGAGAATTTCAAGAAGAGTGATGTTGACATCTATTGTAAGTCTACAAATGTCAAGAAAGCATCAAATCTCTTCAGTTTCAAGTGAAATTGGCTTAATTAGAAAGACACTAACAAGATATGTGAAAAGGAGAAAGGTTTTGGATAATACTATTGTAGAAGGTAATTGGGCATTAATGTGTAGGGATCCTCATTCTGACAAGATTGAAGATAGTATTAGGAACTTGATCTCAAGTTTTTGACATGATCATACTCAGCCCTCATCAAATAAAAGAAATGTTCTAAAACACAGGATTAGGCCAGACAATTTTGAACTGCATACAAAACATTGGTTAGACATAACACAACATGAGATGTATGTGATGTTTTGTGATGCAAATCCTCATATAAAGATTGGATAAACAATGCTTCAAATGTTAAGTCCACATTATGTGAAGGAAAAAAAGTTTTTGAAACTTTTGGTTGTCATTATCATATTGAATTTGATCTTTACTATTAGGTGTTTCAAAATATTAGAGAAGAAAGTGATGGTTCTCAAAATGCACCTCCTAAATGGGTAAGTCAATTCATAGCATCCATATTATGTGATAAATTTGATGATGATGTAGATGGTCCAATGAAATGCATAAAAGCACTTTGTGAAACATGTGGAAGTTTGGCTAAAATTCCTTTGATAAATGAAGATACTGACATGATGAAGATGTCAAATTTCAAGAGTTACAAGTACATAAAGTTTGAAACAAAAATTGGGAAAGAATCCACAAGGTTAGATTATGTAGAAGAGGAGGTACCTATTGGAACATTTATGAAAAATATTTGTAAATTGATACAACCATACATATATCATGCATTTTATGCTAAGTTGCAAGCAAACCAATTTCAGTTGTTAAGAGATACTTTCCCACTTGGAACAATTTTATCAGTAGTTGACCTTGTAGAAAATTACTCTTTTACCCATCAAAAGGAGATTCAAACACAAAATTATTGTACTATTCAAAGTAGGTCACTATTATGGTGCATGTGTGTTATTAACATGCATAATTGGATTTGGATGGTGTTGACAGTACATATGAAAAACAAGTCATTAAGAAATAATATCACTTTTATATTAGTGATGACAAAGATCATGACACACTTTTTGTCCAACATTGCTTTAGGAAGTTTTGTCTAATGGGTGTGCATCATAATTCAAATTATTAAGGCCATTTTATGCACTACGTAGATATCATTGACACGATAATATGCCACAAGTTTGCATTTTCTTTGAGAGTGGGCATGGAAAAGGTGAACATGATGGTGCAGGAGTTTGCATCAAATGCACTATAAGAAAACATCAAATAAATTATGAGGGAGATTATATAAATGATGCACATGATGTTGTTGAATGGTGTAAGAAACACTTTGTATGTGATGTCGACACATGTTCAGGGAGGAACCCATGTCCAAATAGAGTGTTTTGGGAGATATCAAGTATGTAATTTATTGTTTGAAAAATTGTCACTTGTTTTTAAAAAATTAAGTTTATGAAATCTATATTATTTTATTTTGAATTATATATATAATTCTAGGTGTGGATAGAAGAACAATTCATGGATGCAAGAGGGTAGAGAAAGAAAGACCTTTACATTGTGTCATCAGTATAGATAGGCACCCATGGATATTGTGCACTAGGTACTCTTGTTTTTATTATGACTACAATTTGGGAAATTGTGAGAATTGCAACAACCAATGACGTGGATATGTTAGTGAATGGAATTTAGTGCCACTATTTGTTACTGAACACATACAATGAAGATGAAGATGAAAGATTTGAAGACATTCTTTGGATTTCAATTGATTATGACCACATTTCAGGATTGATTAAAAAAGGTACATATGCATATATATATATTCTTCCAAATTTGTAACTTTAGATCAAGATTTATAAATTATAATATTTGTTTTAAATTTAGACAAATTAATTTAATTGTAATTTGTTTATTAATTTTTTCTATAATTAAAGATTAGTTCTAATTTTTTAAAATTGAACATTGTATATATGTGTACATGAGATGTTTTGGCGGTCATAGCAGAAGCTAGAAACATAGAAGGTGTTAGTTATTATTTATTATGTTGCATAGAGGAGAAGATGAAGTTAACAGAACCAAAAACAAGTGATGGAATGTTGTTTCTTGCAGGTTTAGTTGTAGTGCAAGGGACATATCTCAAACAAGTCAAAAATTATTCAAAATGGGATTCATTTTATTGATTACCATCTTGAAAACATGGTGTATCAGTATAGCCACCTAGTAATTTCTACTGGTCTATCTCTTCATCAAGTTCCACATGCACGTGTGCATCACAATTGATGCAGAGAAAGAAATAGACTTGATTCACTCGACAACTTTCATAAACTAATTCATCTCAAACAATGATTAAATGCATTCTAGAATCACATTGGAAACATTGCCATGGCGGCCTAATGTGCATTCAACAAGGGAAAACCAGCATGATGTATGAGTTCCTTGGTATTTCAGTTTTCTTACAACATGTTCTATTGATTCCCAACCAATCATGTTCACACAAAGTATAGATCTTATCAAACCCTCATGGAACTAGGGTTTTAGGACTGTTTTCTTGCAAATGAGAGCAACTGTCATTAATTCATCGCACATGAAAAATTTTAAAGGCTTGAGCCCAAAAGGGTTTTTAGATCTCCTTAAAACAAAACTTCCTACCAAATTCATGACTTTTTGATGGTTGGAATCAAAGATATGAAATACTCTAGTTCGCTGGAAACCTTAGGCAGAGTTTAGACCTGCTGTTAGTAAAAATGCCATAACTCACACAAAATTCAATGAAGTTGATTTAAACAAAAATCATTCATCTCTTAAAATATAGGGCTAACTTTTCCAATTAGTTTCAGGCCTCCATCATTCCGTACATGTCCATACTAGAACATGTTTTCAGATTGCAACTTTTTAGAAAAATAAACTTTACAGACCTGTCAAAACAAAAAATGACATAACTTTCACAAAACCTAATAAAATTTGCTCAAACCAAATGCATTTGAAAGCTAACTCTCTCCTCTAACTTCTCCAACTCATTTCTGGACTATACCTATCCATACCATCTCGTACCATGTGAAATACAGTTGCCATTCACAAAAAATGTAATAAAGAATGTGCAAAATGAATTGGTTTCTCATTCAAAACTTCTCTCCAACCCTCTTGGCCATGTGTACATGTGTTAAAATTAAATTTAAATATATTGGCAACTTCCTGACCAACCATTAACTTCCTCTTTAACCAATAGAGCAAGTTTATGTACTTTTTGCTTACAATAATGACATTTGTTTTTTACCACATTAGAGCCAAACATAAAAAATGGTCCTAAATGACTCCAAATGGTCTCCAATGACCTTATTTGTTCAAAACAACTCAAATAAAACCAAAAATCAAACAAACTATGCACCCAACATGATGCTCCTACATCATACTCCCAAGGGAAAGAAATTTGAGTTCCATCTCAAATGATGATCAGTTACTTTTTTTGCTTCCTACAATTGTGTTGTAGTCTTGGCTATCCTCTAAGCTCCTCTCGATCTTCTCCACTCTTGGTTTGATCTGCTCCATGATTCTTGGTTTTCACTCTTTTGTTTCATGCTTACTTTTTGTACCTCCTCCTGAGGATCTTCTTCTCAACTGCAAGACTCCAATATTCTATGTCACTTTCATATGCCACATTACTGTTGTCCATGTCATCATCCTCATCGGTCTCTCCTTGGACTGCATCTATACAAACATTATTAGCAACATGCATTAGATAAAAACATGAGGCCAATTTACCTCTTCACTATCTCCTGGTGCTTTTTGTCTTAGTTCTTCCTTGAAGTTAGCTATACCCATCTTCTTGTCAACTATTTGATCATCACCAATCTCCTGGTTTCTTAGATGTATCTCTTGCCAATGGACATTTGCATGATTTTATTGAAAACATTTTTGATATTTTTGTTAGACTTAGGGCACACAACTGAGAGGGGGGGTGAATCAGTTGTACAAAACTTTCTTCCAATTAAACACTTAATTCCACTTTGCAATTCAGCAGCATAATAATAAATTAATCATGGAAACACAATGCAACAAATCAAGAGCAGAAACACATCAACACATGAGACACCAAGATTTTGATGGAAAACCCGGTTAAGGGAAAAACCACGGGGTGATTAACCCAAGATTGTGTTCTCTGTTAGAAGAATAGAAAGAACAAAATGGCACATGCCAATTAGGGCTCACTGCCCGAGCACACTGCTCACAAGAGGCTCACTGCCTACAAGAGACACATTGTCTACAAAGAAATAAGTATCACCTACTTGAATTGGAAAATAGCATCTTCACCATGCTTGAATCAGTTCCATTTAAGCCCAATACTTCTGCTCTGCCTTTCGCTCTTCTCCTTGCTACCACACTCTCATCTCTACAAGGACACTTTTGAAATGACTTCGCAATCCCTAATTTATACAAGACATCAACTTAGGAATAATCATCTAAGTCGGCAAACATCCACCAGAACATCCGCAAGATATATAATTCATCCGGTCGGCCAGTCTTAGGAAGAACACCATCATCCAGAAGTTATTCTTCAATTGCATGCTCCAACTCTAATGCAGACCACCAACACAAACTGAACATGATCCAAAGACCTCCACAAGCTTTCCTGAATCACCAAGAACATCTGCACTTCATCTGCTTACTGAAATCCTCCTCACCTTCATCTGGAACCTCAAGAACACAGTCTGTCATCACTGTCACAAAGGAATAGATGCTTGCGGACCTTCAAACCACGAACCAATTGAGTTGATACTTCACAAAGACTTCCTCAACACTCCCTCAAATCCATAGAATAGGATAATGTATTTTCAGATCTCACCAGACCTATCTATATCAATCTGTCACCACTGAACATCTGTCGGAACCAGTTTTACATGAGTGGCCACAACTTCTTCAGATCTTCATGCAGACCTCTAAAATCTCCCCTGGACCACCTTATGACACATATCTACAAACCCTTTAAACCACATCCTCTGATCCTCATCCTATCTTGGACTTTTACCTTACTGTCATCACTATTCTTGATTGAGACTAATTTTCTCAATATCCTCAGCACACAGCTCATCCAATCCTTATCATTAATGCAATAGGAGTATGTTGACATCAATGACAACACCGGTTAGGCCCATACTTGCAACAATCTCCCCCTTTGTCATTGATGGCAACATATGATGTGAAAAACTATTTTAACCATCAAGACAAGAACTTCTCCTCACTGTCACAAATCCCCCTATCAACAACAACCATTCACATGTCTTCTCTCCCTTTGATCAGAAACCACTTGTTTTTCACGTCTTCTCTCCCTCTTTGACATCAATGGCAAAGGGCACATACTTGCAATTCCACCACTTCAGAATCATACTTGCTACTCCCCCTGAGTAGCAGCTCCCCATCATCAATCCAGATCACAAGATATGACTGTGATATCCACCGAACTGATGCACATTAGTGCACCTTAGTTTATCACCGGAGGGGCAATAACCCCTAACTTCTCCCTAAGATACTCAAAAGAGTCCTTAGGTAGAGGCTTAGTAAAGATGTCTGCAATCTGATCCTTGGAAGGCACAAACTCTAATCTAACTTCATTCTTGTTCACTTGCTCTCTCAAAAAGTGAAACTTGATAGATATATGCTTAGTCTTTGAATACAGCATTGGATTCTTAGATATGTTTATTGCACTTGAATTATCACAGAAAATTGTGATAGGCTCCTCATACTCCACTCTTATGTCTCTTAGCATTTGCTTCATCCACAAAACTTGAGTGCAACTACCTGCTGTAGCAATATATTCTACTTCTACAGTGGACAAAGATATTGCCTCTTGTTTCTTGCTTAGCCAAGAAACCAATCTCTTCCCCAAAAAGAATGCTCCACCATTGGTACTCTTTCGGTCATCCACATCTCCTACCCAACCCGCATTTGTATATGGATGAAGAGAGAAATCATGATCTCTGGGATACCACAAACCATACTCAACTATCCCTTTTAGATATCTAAAAATCCTCTTGATTGCCATGACATGAGATTCTCTAGGATTAGCTTGGAATCTAGCAACAAGACCAACAACATTCATAATGTCAGGTCTAGTGTGAGTGAGATACAACAATCCTCCAATCATTGACCTGTACTTTTTCTGATCAGCCTTAGGAGAGTCATCATCTTTGCCTAATTTACATCTGGTTGCCATGGGAGTATTCATTGGTTTTGAGTCTTCCATCCCAAACTTCTTCAAGAATTCTTTCACATATTTGGTTTGAGAAATGAAGATTCCCTTCTTTGTTTGAGTGATTTGTAGACCCAAGAAGAAATTAATTTCCCCAAGCATGGACATCTCAAATTCACTTTTCATTTGATTTGCAAAAGTTTTACACATACTATCTCTTCCTCCAAAAATGATATCATCACAAACACTTCAACAATCAAGATGTTTTCATGATCAATTTTGAAATACAAGTTACTATCAACAATACCTTTGTTGAAACCAATTTTCAAAAGATGCTTATCCAATCTTTCATACCAAGCTCTTGGGGCTTGCTTTAGTCCATACAGTGCTTTCTTCAACTTGCAGACCATATCACCATGATCAAATAATTGAAATCAATCCGGTTGCTCAATGAATACTTCTTCTTCCAAATCACCATTCAGGAAGGCAGACTTGACATCCATCTGTTATACTTTAAAATCCTTGAAGGCAACTATTATCACCTAGTTTTACACCCTTGCAAATAGTTGTGAAACCTCTGCAAATTGGAATAACATGGGATTGATCTCTAAGTGTGGGACTTTGCTAAATGAGATCAAACCTCCGGAGAAGGCCGTCTTCCTTGTCTAGTTTTCACCTAAAACTACTGTATTTTGAGGGGAAAAGGGAGAGGAAATGCTTGTAATGGGAATGAAATAGAACACTTGAAAAAAAGAAGGGTGATGCACCAAAAAAATTAAAAGAGATTCCCACAATACTGAGAAAATGCACAATATGATCAGATATAGCAAATAAACATACACAGATTCAAATGACCCTAGCAGAGGCAAGAAGCAATATGACTGAGAGGAATAAAAGAAATTCACAGACAATCATATGCAGATTTATATAGAACTAGAAAATCAGCAAAGGAGGCAAAATAACTTGCATATATCCAATAAAAGGCAAAGGTTACAGTATATGAAAACTCTGTTTGGAAAATAGAAAGACTAGAATGTCAAAAAATTTCCAACCCTATTTACTACATATGAATGCATATATATAGCATTCCAAACTATCCTAAGTCGGTTACAAAAATGTGCTCTAAGAGCTGTCATAAAAAAAAAAAATCTCCATCGATGACTGTCTAGCTGCATCAGTTATGGCATAGAAATTTGGAACTGGGCAGATGGGAAGATATTTAGAGTCTTTATTGCAACTGCTTACTCATCGCCAATCTTCAACCAACGCATCGGTGAGGAGATATTTTGATCATGAATGCGAGCAACTTCCATACCTACAGAAATGAATGCAAAAACTATCTACATCTCGTTCAAGAAGTCGCTGAAACATCCAGTCACCCAAAATATGCAACTCCAGATCTGAATTTGAAAAAGTGACAAAACTCCTGAAAAACCCTGCCAAATGAAAGAGGGGATCAAAATATGCAACTTTGCCTCTTACAGCAGGTCAAAATTTGCCAAAACAGAGGAGATACAGGCGATCAAAGATTTGGTCAACCACCTGTATATATCGCTTCTGCATCTCTGTGTATATGGCTGCATCTTGGCTCCTGAATCGACATTCAAAAATTCATTCTGCAACTCCTTGGCACATACATGGTGCTTTGTATATCGGCCCCTGTATATACTTTGTATTTTTGAAAATTGAATATACATACAAGGTCCCTTGTATATGCAGGCCCTACCACTTGTATGTCAACTTGTATCTGGCCTTGCATCTTTAATATGTGCAAGCGAACATACAAGCTGCGGACTTCAAAACACCATTAGCTGCATTTCATTGTTTTGCCGGGTCTAGCTTGTATCACCTTCTCATAAGATTATGACTTGTATATCGCAATATACAAGTGCGATATACATGCAAGCCACGGACCTAAAACCCTATGTGCTGAACTTGATCTTCGATTGAAATCTGCCTTGTATATTTCTTTTGTATCTTTGACTTGTATATCGCAATATACAAGTCCATATACATGCAAGTCGGATCCCAAAAGGCCATTAAGTATATTTGATTGCCCTGTCAGGTCTGGCTTGTATATTTTCTCCTTGTACATTTCTTTATATATGCGCGATATACAAGCCATTGTTCACGAGATCCTTTGTATGTCTAAACATACAATCTTCCTTGGATATGCGTAGGTCCCACCACTTGTATGTTCCGCCGGCACTGTAGCAAATGTACATTTGCACCTTGTATGTGCAAATATACAAACCCTTTATATACAAACAGGGAATCCTAATGGAATATTCCCTCAATGCATCTTTTCATTGTATATTGGCATTTGTATATCTACTTGTATATCTAAATATACAAGCCCCCACATACATGCAGACCTGATATACATCCAATGAATATTCCGGGGATCTGCGATGTATATTCCATCTTTGTACCTACCCTTGCGAATGTATATTTACTTGTATGTCGAAAATACAAAGGCAAATATACAAACCCTCCAAACATACATGCAGGAATCTTTGAGGAATATGCGGTGAATGCACATTAAACCTTGTATGTTTCACTGCACCTTTCCTTGTATATCACCGATATACAAGAGGGAATATTCCCGGGGACCTGCAAAAGATTCCCCGAATGTATATGCACCTTTGTAGCCCGATATACATTTAGCGAATGCATATAACCTAATTTTTTAATCATTTTCTAAGGCCGATGGAGATTTGCAAGCCTGCCAAATGAACATTTGAACTGTATGTTGACCAAAACTTTGACCATCAATAACTTCTTTATTTGGCTGAATTTCAGGGTGATGTAAAAAGCAAACCTGGCTATTTTTTCAAGTTCTTTCCAATGGTAAGGTTTTTTGGGCAAGGCTTTTTGGGAAATCTAGCACTTTAAGCTTTATAGGAACAATTTCCAAAGGATTTACAAGGAAAATACCATGTTGACTATTTGGCTCTGGACAGAGAAAAAGGGGTCAACAATTTGGCGACCTCTATGGGATGTTTGTCTGCTAAATAGTTAGATCAGTGGCCTTAAGCATCCATTGGGCATGGAGTCATATTGGGACTAGAAATATACAGACTTTCTGATTTTAACAATTCAGTACAACAGAGAGAAACATGAAAGATTTGAACAAGACAAAACGTTGCCAACAACCACTCAACTGTGCTAGACAGCACTTGGGGAAAGCAAAAAGAAGACCTAAACTAATGTGGAACAGCACTTATTGAAAGCATAGAGACCTAATTTATTGATTTACAAGGCACTCATACCTCAAAACACCTCTTTAGGTGTACCCCATTGACTGGGATAGGCAGATTTTGTCCATCCATATTTGATAACTGAAATGCATTGTGCTCCTTGCATTCAGTAATGAGAAATGGGCCACTCCACATGTTGTCAAATTTGGAGTGCTTTCTAGGCCTACTCTTCAATTCGTCCCATTTGAGTACCATATCACCTTCTCTAAAGATTCTGGAAGTGGCCTTTTGATCAAAACTTCTTTTGATCTGTAGCTAATGATATTCCATAGTCTTCATAGCCTTGTCTCTGATTTCTTCAAGCTCCATAAGCTGAGCATATCTGACAGCCATGGGATCCTCTTCTTCAAACATCTCCAGCTGATTCATGATGTCCAGTGCTGGTAGTTCTATAGAGATAGGCAATCTTGCTTCCTTCCCATATACTAACGTGTATGGAGAATTTCCAATGGACCTCTTAGGAGTTATTCTGTCTGCCCATAAGGTATACTTCAAATTAGTGTGCCAGGTCCTCTGGTTGTCCTCCATTGATCTTTTAATAATCCTTATGAGAATTTTGTTTGTAGATTCAGCCAAACCATTACCCTGAGGGCAATAATTTGATGAAGTATTCAAATAGATCCCATTCTTAACAGCCTAGTCAGTTATTTTCAATCCTGCAAAGGCCAAAGCATTGTTTGATATAATAGACTCAGGCACTCGAAATCTGGAAACCAAATCATGATAGAAATTTAAAACAACATTCTCATTGGATCCCTTTAAGGCCACTGCTTCAGTCCACCTTGTGAAATAATCTATAGCTGTAAGTATCCACCTGTGGCCTACACTTGATGGAGTATTAATAGGACGTATAAAATCAATGCCCCATCTCATAAAGGGCTGCTCTACTTGAATTGGCCATAGAGGTAAAGCTGGCAGCTTTTCTTTCCCTGCAAAAATGGCACACTTTATACATTTTCTAGCCCATGCATGGGCATCCTTAAATAAGTTGGGCCAATAATAGCCAGCTCTCATTACTTTCCAAGCAGTAGTCCTTGGGCCAAAATGACCCCCTGCTGTTCCATCATGAAATTGTTGGCAAGAGACACTATATGGATTCATGGTTGTTGTCATTGATGGCAACAAAGGTCATCCCACATATCCGCAAGTCATGGTGTGTCTCTATCGGAAGTCAGAATGAAGATTGTTGTGGTCCGGTGAACAAGAACAGAGCATGTTGCAAGGTCCGACAGATTGGTCCGGATCTCTCAGAGGAAGTGTCTTGGTGCAGTGCGGATTTGGGGAAGTCAAGAGGACTACCTTGAGTGGTATATTCCAAGGATTTAGCCTCCGGTGATGGACAAGGAAAAAGATATGAATAGTTGAGTACCGGATTCCTGAAAGACAGTGAAAACAGAGGAAGAACTGACTGACAGAGTATCAGACTACTTTCCGGATGTGTTACTGTTGATGATAAAGGTTGTGAAGGCATGAATCATGTTTGGCCGACATGATTAATGATATCTACAAGTATATGCTTGATCCGCATTGCTTGGTGAGCAAGGATTCAGCCGACAGAACAGAGTTTGTAAGAAACTAGACTGTTTCGGATGCCGACTAGAAAAGTGATGAAATTACTTGTGCGGATATATATAGAGGATGGATTTAGTTGTGAAGGGTGTGATTATGTGAAGATATATGCGAATAAGTGCAGAACAGAGCAGAAGTAGCAAGAAAGATCCGGTATGTGAAAGGATAGCAGAATAAAGAACAGAGGAAAGATGAAGTGCAGCAGATCAGTGTACTGAGCCTAACCGGAACTGAACTCCAGCATATACAGATGCTTCCAATCAGTTCAAGACTGTGATTCTTATCACTTTGTAGACAGTGTGTCTCCTTGTAGGCAGTGGGCCTCTTTGTGAGCAGTGTGCTCGGGCAGTGAGCCCTAATTGGCAAGTGCCATTTTTGTAATTTCCTATTCTTCTAACAGAGAATAATTTTTGGGTTAATCACCCCGTGGTTTTCTCCCTTAACAGGGTTTCCACATCAAAAATACTGTGTCATGTGTTTCTTATTTCATGGTAATGTTTTTGTGTTTGATTCAATGCTGCATTAATTAATAAGAAAGTTCAAAAAGGGAAATAATTAGGATAACTGATTCACCCCCCCCTCTCAGTTATCAACAATTGGTATCAGAGCTAAGTTCCTCCTAATAGAGCCTAACAGCTTGAGGAAGATCTGGGAGTTCAAATGGATGCATATGGTTTAAGGGAGCAACTCAAGACTGCCCTTGAGGATCTTGAACAGTCAAATTCTGAAGTCAATGAATTAAAGGAAAGACTCAAACAGGCTGATGAATTCATGAGAGAATTAAAAGACAAATTAAGTCTCTCTATGAAAAAGAGAAAGGAGCTACTCCAACAATTGGCAAGACAAAGTGAAGAAAGCAATACAAATGAAGAATTGACTGAGCAAACCAAGTTATGTGAAAAGTTATCAAAAGAAGTCATTATGTTAAGACATGAAATGGAATCAGGAACTATAAAGTTTACTCAAGAGATTGAAGAAAAAAGAAAGGCTGAAGACAATCTAAGACAATCTCTTAAAGAAAAATCAGAAGAATGCCACCAGATGGACAGGATTATCAGACATCTTGAATTTGATCTTGAAGATGCCAAAGATAATGAAGAAAAACTTGAGGATCAAATTGCCTCTCTCAAAAGAGATCTTCAAACAGCAAATGAATATAAAGAAAAATTCAAGATAAGTTCTGCCCAACTTGAAGTACTTCTTGGAAGTCAAAAGAGGACAGATGACAAGTATGGTTTGGGATATGAGAAAGGAGAAAGCTCCGGATCCGGTCAAAAGAATTTTGGATCAGAAAATCCAAGGAACAGGCCTAGAAGACCTCCGGTAAGACAGCCCAATGCTCAAAGATATCCATCTTTCAATGGATACTGCCACAACTGCAACCACTTTGGTCACAAAGCTAATCAGTGCAAAAAAGGAATGAATCAGATTAATTCATCCTTCTCCGGACAGTGCTTTAACTGCAAAAGGTATGGACACAAATCCCATGAATACAGAAATATGCAAGTAAACAATTCATTCAAAGGTAGATGCTTTGCATGCAATAGAGTAGGTCATATGGCTAATCAATGCAAATCAAGAGGTTATCAGTCAAACATGCAAAGAAATGTTATTTGCCAAATCTGTAATAGGTCCGGTCATAATGCTAAAGTCTACAGAAGCAAGAATCAGGACAAAAGAGGTCCGGTGTATAATCAGAATCAAGACAAGGGTAAACAAAAGATGAATGCGGATGAAGTTAGGAATTAGATGAGCAAGATTTGGGTGAAGAAAAGTTCAGAGAATGTAGAGGTTGGATCCGCACCAGACTCTGGTGCTGATAATTCTTCCAGAAATTAAAAAGTGAGCTCTGGCTCAGGGGGAGACTCAAAGAAAATCCTGTTCCCCCAGCCAATCAAGTGGTGCCGGATGTGGCACAAGATGCGGAGTAAAGGGTTTAAAGATATAAGTCTTAAGATGATCCAGATAAGATCTTAGAGGTCCGCATGGAGTTATGAAGAAGCTGTGATCGATCAAGTAAGACCCATTCCGGGAGATGCTCCGGTATGATAGAGGATTACAAAAAGGTCCGGAGAGATCCGGAAGTGCATTGTCCTATTCTGCGGATTGGACAGAGTGTTTGGGATGTTCTTGTCATGTGTCACCTCGATTTATTCATGATTGAAAGATCCGGATGATGTTCACAGATCAGGACTGATCCGGGATACTCCAAGCTATCCGAATAAGGCAAACCGGAATAATATAGGTTGAGCATTTATTGCCATCAGATATTAGGGTTTGCGGAGCAATATAAGGGATTTCTCAAAAAGCATT
Organism: Cunninghamia lanceolata; assembly: GCA_027924645.1. NCBI lineage: Eukaryota > Viridiplantae > Streptophyta > Pinopsida > Cupressales > Cupressaceae > Cunninghamia > Cunninghamia lanceolata. Next base: position 2,411,161 of record BSBN01000378.1, on the reverse strand, counting down.
TGCTCATTCTGCACTCAAGAAGAAGCGAAAAGTGGAGCTCTGCAACAAGATTCATCAAGCACACCAAAGATCTCCTGCCGAAGTCATTGCATAAAGAAATCAATCCAACCACTCCGTGCAAACCGAAGGCGCATAAGGTATTCTCCGTTTTCATTATCTCACTGCAAATCTTTGAAGAAATGGCTACTCCAAATATAGTGAAAATCTCAGATAGGCCCCGACCTGAATTTAAGAAACATCCATACAAGTCATTGGAGGTAGATCCCTTAGGAGAATTTTCCAGTGTTCCTCACGGAGTTTTACATACAGAAGACATTAGGGTTTACATACATGCAAGCATTGAGGAATTTGGGGAATTCAAATTAAGAGATCTCTATCACAAGCAACTGATAGACAATGCTTTTGAGCTTAAACCAGAGTATAAGGGTATCCAGAAGAAACAATTTGAGCAATTTATTCATTTCCCTTGCTTTGAAGAAGATGAATGGGTCCGGTATGTACTGAGCAGGATGCATGACAACTTCCTATGGCTGGATAGACCCTGCAAGATCACAAAAGAGGCAACTAGAGCAGTAACTGGTCTATACTCTTCCGGAGGGATACCTATCCTCAAATCTGTCAAGAACAACATTGTAACTGAGGCCACTGGATCAAAATTTGATAAGAGGGCAATGACCATTGAAGATATTTCTGATCCGGATATCAAGTATGTGTCCATGATAATAGGATACAAGATCTATCACTCTAGCAGGGAGAATTCTGTATCTGGAACTGCAGTATATACTGCCTATGAAATGCTAAGGAAGAATGCAGAATATGATCTCTGCGAACTGCTCTTAAGCCAATTAATGGAAAATATACAGAAAATCAAGAAGGACAAGAAGAATTCCTTTAAGTATGGTACTCTTATTGTATGTCTATTCTTCTACTTCATGAATGAGCTGCCCGGATCAAGTGGATGGGTATGGCAGAATGACAAACCTGTTGCAGTCCAAATAAGAGACTATCTACATGGGCTTGGGGATGCCAAAGCAAGAAATACAGCCCTATGGGGATACTTCAAAAACTTTCAAAGCATGATGCAAGCAAGAGAGAGAATTCCCCAGTCTCTTGTTGAAAAATACAAAGACTCAGTGTGCTTTATGGTGGACACTGATCAGTGCCTAATGGAGGCGGTGGAGCCAAGGACTGTCTGGATCATGCCCATGGGGTATGAAGTGGATGAACAGATAGTGGAGCTGCATGTTCAACACATGCTAAGTCAGCCCAAAGATCCAAAGGCAGAAAGGTTTGGAACCTTTGAGGAGCTGAGTGTAAAGATCCATGTAGAACTTAGGGAACCTGAGATAAAGAGAAAGGTGAGAAAAGAAGTAGAGCATATTGCTCAAGGCCTAGGCATCTCAAAAGAGGCTCTTGATGCCAGCCGGGAAAAGAGGAGGAAGGCTGAGGAAGAAAAGAAAAGTAAAGAAAGTGTTCCGGTTGAAACTTCCACCTGGACCAGATCATCAAAAAGATCTGCACCTCCCACAACCAAAAGCTCAAAACCAGAAGTCCAGGCATCCGGTAAAAGATCTAAGACAAAAGCCACAAGGGCTTATGAAAGCCAAAAGGATGAAGAGGAAACAGAGTCAGATGAGGGAGTAAAAGAGATAAAGAAGCAGAAGAAGAAAGGATCCGGTAAACCCTCCACAGGCCAAGACAAGGATGAAATGGCAGAGGTATCTGTTGAAAAGCCCACTCTGTCTCTAGAGAGTGTAATCAAGTCAGTTACGGTGGATGGAAACCTTCAACCAATGACTGAATTTTATGATGACTACAATGAGGCTGACCAAAAGATTCTGCAGGAAGCCATAGTCAAGTATCTGAACATATACAATAAGGCTTTCATTGAGATCATATCTCTTATTCCTAAAAGCCTAGAAAAGGAATTAGAAATAAGAAAGAATAATGCTCATGCAAAAGATCTTGAGATCCGGGAGCAGATAGCTATTCAGCTATATCCTCAAATTGATCCCAAGACAATGAACATAATCTTCAAAGACTACAAAGATGAGTTCAGAAGTAAAGCCAGGATGAATCAACTCATGCTTGGTGAGACTGACAAAGTGGCCAAAGAAACAGAAGAGATCCTCCGGAAGGCCTTCAAAAGGTTCAATCTTCCTGTTGTAGAGGACTTAGGTGCAGAAACAGCTGCGGATTTGGAACCCTCTGCTCCAGAAGAAGTGGCCTATGAACAAGCTAGCATCTCTCCTCTGGTTTCCCCTACAGTCTCCGGATCCAAAGAAGAAGAGAAATTACAGGAGAAGGAAGCAGTGGTGAAAGATAAAGAGGTTGACAGTTCCAAGACTGCAGAAGAAAAGAAACATCTGTCTCCGGCAAGAGACACTGCACAAACTGTTCAACAATTTTTGAGCAAAGAAACTTTAGAGATTGATGAACCGGAGCTTCTAAAAGGCCCATTCGACTTTGACTCTCTCTCTCCGGTACAAACAATGAAGATAGCTTCATTTGCAAATGCCAAGGCAAATGAAAAACTCCTGAAGTCTCATATGGAAGACTGTGAGTTGATAGAGGCTGCTTCCGGAGTACTTGTAAAGATTATGCCATCAATCCAGATAGATCCGACAGCCTCCTCTTCCGGTAATCTAAAAACCTTAGTCAGCAGTGTTGATACACATTTTGATTCTCTAGAAAAATCAGCTGAAGAAAAGGTCCGAAAGGAATTTTTGGATAAAAGATTTTCAGAAGTATTAGGATTCATCTCTACCGATAGGAAAATTATGAGTATTGGAATAAAGAGCTTAGAAAATGCTCTTAAGGATGGCGGTGACATTTACAAATTTTGTATATCTTGGTCAAAGGCAACAGCACAAATTGATAAGAAAATAAAAGAGGAACAGGACAAACTACAAAGTTTATCTCAAAGTTTTGATCCTCTCTCTTCCTCCATAATAAATCAAGAATGTCATACTATTGCAGTCTTGAATGAAATAAAGAACCTTGAGAAGGAAAGGAAGAATATCACCAACCGGATGGGAGAACTTAGAAGGATTATAATCCCTAAGTTAGAAACTATGCATGAGGCCATCAGTGATGCTCAGACCACTGCCCAAACAAATGATCTGACAGATCTCAAGAGGGCAGAAGCTTTTGCATTTTTGTTGAGTGGTCACATCTCAATTTTGGAAAGAATGAAGCTAAGTTGGGCTACAGAACTGATCCAATTGAAGACATCCTTTGCAGACATTCTTCAGTATATGTGAGTATGTAAATATGCGGCTATGTATAGAAATTTTTTGAAAATTTTGGTGTGCGGATCCTACCCTTTGCCATTGATGTCAAAGGGGGAGTGAGGAGCAGTGAAAAATGAGGAATCCAACTAAGGGGGAGTTCCGAAAATTGTATATAAAGACAGAGCATCAGCAAAGGGGGAGCATAGTGTAAACACTTAGTCATTTTTCACTAAGTGTTGCCATCAATGCCAAAGGGGGAGATTGTTGGCAAGAGACACTATATGGATTCATGGTTGTTGTCATTGATGGCAACAAAGGTCATCCCACATATCCGCAAGTCATGGTGTGTCTCTACCGGAAGTCAGAATGAAGATTGTTGTGGTCCGGTGAACAAGAACAGAGCATGTTGCAAGGTCTGACAGATTGGTCCGGATCTCTCAGAGGAAGTGTCTTGGTGCAGTGCGGATTTGGGGAAGTCAAGAGGACTACCTTGAGTGGTATATTCCAAGGATTTAGCCTCCGGTGATGGACAAGGAAAAAGATATGAATAGTTGAGTACCGGATTCCTGAAAGACAGTGAAAACAGAGGAAGAACTGACTGACAGAGTATCAGACTACTTTCCGGATGTGTTACTGTTGATGATAAAGGTTGTGAAGGCATGAATCATGTTTGGCCGACATGATTAATGATATCTACAAGTATATGCTTGATCCGCATTGCTTGGTGAGCAAGGATTCAGCCGACAGAACAGAGTTTGTAAGAAACTAGACTGTTCCGGATGCCGACTAGAAAGGTGATGAAATTACTTGTGCGGATATATATAGAGGATGGATTTAGCTGTGAAGGGTGTGATTATGTGAAGATATATGCGAATAAGTGCAGAACAGAGCAGAAGTAGAAAGAAAGATCCGGTATGTGAAAGAATAGCAGAATAAAGAACAGAGGAAAGATGAAGTGTAGCAGATCAGTGTACTGAGCCTAACCGGAACTGAACTCCAGCATATACAGATGCTTCCAATCAGTTCAAGACTGTGATTCTTATCACTTTGTAGACAGTGTGTCTCCTTGTAGGCAGTGGGCCTCTTTGTGAGCAGTGTGCTCGGGCAGTGAGCCCTAATTGGCAAGTGCCATTTTTGTAATTTCCTATTCTTCTAACAGAGAATAATTTTTGGGTTAATCACCCCGTGGTTTTCTCCCTTAACAGGGTTTCCACGTCAAAAATACTGTGTCATGTGTTTCTTATTTCATGGTAATGTTTTTGTGTTTGATTCAATGCTGCATTAATTAATAAGAAAGTTCAAAAAGGGAAATAATTAGGATAACTGATTCACCCCCCCCTCTCAGTTATCAACAGAAATTCATGCAGTACCTTATCAGTCTGATCTTCAGTAATACACCTCAGCAATACACCATTAAAATCTTTCCTGAAAAGAGTGTCATTAATCAAAACATATGGAACGAACTGCAGTCTATAATATCTTCTCTTGGTTTTATCTAGACCTACTGGACATTTACTAGTTTGCAAAAATTGAATCATGTCATTAACCCAGCTGATGCTTACTGTTGCTGTATCATTTTGATGCTCTTCTTCAATAGTTAGAAGCACTTCCTCTTCTTTTTCTATTTCCTTCTCTGAACTGATAACAAGTTGTTCACTGAGCCCTCTGCCTCTGACAAGCTTAGTTATCTTGATCTCTACGTCATACTCCATGACCTTGGTGATCCAGCTGGCTCTTTTCTCATTTATATCTTTGCTCAACAGGAACTCCTTCACGCTGGGATGAGCCACCATCAAATGTATCTTGTTATTAGAAACAAGATGCCTAAATTTCTTTAGACTTCTTACCACTTCCAGGACATGTTTCTCAACAAATCTATACCTTTGCTCGTATTCTTCTGGCCCTTGGCTAAAGAAAGCGATTGGTTCCTCAAAACCCTCAGTCTACTGCTGTACCAAAATCACAGAGATTGTATCCAGGCCGCCATAAGCATATAGAATAAAATCTTTGGAGAAGTTAGGGTTTACCAGAGTTGGCACAGCTGCTAATGCCTCTCAATGTTTTCAAAACTGAGTTTGGCCTCCCTCGTCCAACTAAAGACTGTGTTCTTCTTCAACATAGACGTCAAAGGCTTCAAAAGATTTGCTATGTCGGGAATAAATCTTCATAGAAAATTAATTCTGCCAATGAAACTTTGCAGCCCCTTCTTATGACTGGGTAAAGGTAGCTCCAAAATAGCTCTTACCCTTTCAGGATCAATGGTAATGCCTTCTTTTGACACCACGTGCCCTAGCAGCTTGCCTTCATGCACAACGAATATGCATTTCTTGGGATTGAGAGATATCCCAAATTCTTTGCATCTTTCAAATACTAATCTTAGATGAGATAAATGCTCAGCTGCGTTCTTGGAAAAAACTATGATATCATCAAGGTATACCAACACTAATTTATACATCAAGCCCTTAAAGGCCATATCCATGGCTCTCTGAAAAGTAGAGCCAGCGTTTGAGAGGCCAAAAGGCATCCTTTTGTAGGCCATGGTACCCCATTTGGTAGTGAAAGTGGTCTTGAACTGATCCTCCTCTTTGACTAACACCTGATTGTAACTAGAAAATCCATCAAGCAAGGAAAACCTTTCTGAGCTAGCCACTACCTACAGAATTTGCTCCATTGAAGGCAATGGGTAGTGATCTTTTAGGGAGGCCCTATTAAGGTCTCTGAAATCAACACAGTCTAATCTCTCCATTCTTCTTCCTCACAGGGACAAGGTTGGAGACCCAGGAAGTATGCTTGATTGGAAAAATGATTTTCCCCTCAATAAGCTTGGTCAGCTCTTTAATCATTAGAGGCTCGAGCTTTGGATTTAAAGGTCTTTGCTTTTGCCTCACAGGTTTAGTACCTGGTTCTAACTCTATGGTATGCTGGGCAATATGAGGATCAAATCCCTTTAGGTATGAATAATCCCAAGCAAACACATCTTCAAATTCTTGACAGAGAGAAATAAAGGCTCTTCTGTCCTCAGCTGAGCAGATTTTACCAATTTTAAGGAGCTTTCTTTTGAAAATTTCTAGCTCCTCGTAATGCTCTTCTTTTACCTACATGCTAGTCTTGTTTTTCTTTAGTTGATCATCTGTACTAAAAATAGATTCCAAGGTTACCAATCCCTTGGGCAACTTGTTTGTTCTCAACTAAACAAATTGATCATTGCCATATTGCTGTTTGAGCTTATCCTGATTTATCATAGAAAACTCATCTTCTTCTAGCAGGAATCTCAGAATCTATTCATCACTTTCAAAAACTTGCCAATGAATATTATTATCAGGGATAGAGGGTTTGTCCACTATCTTTACATGAGGCTGCATTTTTTCTCGTTGGATATCACTAGGGATATCAAACTATGCCCCAATCATAGCTAACCTATCAACATGAGAGTTCTGATTCCTTGGAATGGATATCAAGTTAAAAGCATCAAACTCCTCAATCATGTTCCACACTCTATGCTTATAGCACTTCAAGATATCATTTTTGGTAAGATGAAGTCCTCTCACTTGATTCACAATGAGTTCACTATCCCCAAACACTTGTAAACAACCAATCCTTCTCTTTCTTGCCCATTGTAAACCCTGGATCAATCCTTCATATTTAGCAGTGTTATTGGTGCATGAGAAGGCAAAACGGAAAGCAGCATAATATTTCTCACCCTCGGGAGATACAAGCATTGCACCACCACTGGATCCATTTCTGCTCCTTGAGCCATCAAAATACATTTTCCACACCTGATTTTGTTGTTTTGCATCCCTTACCATACTTAGAATTGCTGCCTCAGGCTCATGAAGTATATAGACCCCCATGCCGGTCTCTTGGATGTGTCCCTCAGGATCATCCACAACACTTTCCGAGGCCCATTCCCTTAAGAATACCTTTGGTATGCTTTCATTTTGTAGTTCTTGGGCAGCAAGAAGCTCAGGATTGTCAGAAATAATGCAATTTGCATTAACAACACTTGGTGTGTAAGGCTCTATGTGATGATTCGAAAGTAACTCAGACTTTAAAGTCACTTTGGTGCCATATCTGGTCCTAAAAAACATGTGGGACCAGTCTGAGGATAAATATCCTCCTATCTTGGCTGTAAATTCTCTTGATAAGCACATGGCAAAATAAGGAGGCAAATCTATTATGAACACCTCCTGTGAAATGGAAACATTTGGGCAAGATTGCAGAGTGAGACCTAGGTCTTTTATTACACCCATAGTATTGATAGCTATGCCATGTAATTGGAGTACACCCTTCTCAAGAAGCTGGTAGTTGAGCCCTAATTGGTCCACAATTTGTTTAAGCATCACAAAACTGCTTGCTCTACTATCCACCATGCAATTATGAACTAATTTGTCTCCAATTATCAATGATACATAAAATAGGAGTGGCTTGGCAATTTTGTTGGGCTGTTCAATGTTATCCTAAGATGAATTGGTAAGGACAACCCTATTTGGGTCAACAGTTGTATCTTTGGATACTTTCAAATCAGATAAGGCAGACTGCAATATGTCTTTTTGGCCTGGGATGGCTAGGGAATCCCACATGGACATTGTCACGTTCATCTTCTTCATGTTTTCAATTATATTGAAAGGTGGAATGACACTTACCTTCTGATTTGATTTTGTAGCAACAACCTCTGCTTGCAAACGAGGCATCCCCCTTGTTGCTGCTAGAGTATTTCTTTGTAAAATATGGGAAATTTGGGATGTAGAAGCATCGACATATCCCTTTCCTTTATTTGCAACTTGTTCAATCTCATAACCCCTCTTCTTAGCTCTTGTATTTGCTGCAACTGAGGTGTTATCGTTGTTTATGCCACATAATTCACCCTTCTGCCAGTTCATGAAAGTAGAATCACTCTGAGGCTGCTCTTGTTGTTGCAAAGTCCCACCTCTAGGTGTGCTTGGCTATGAGGCTACCACATTTTGCACCATTAAAGCCTGATTTATCACCCCATTTGAACAGGCTGCTTGACTGTGTGGCAGATTACATGGAAAACACCACTCATATTTAGCTGCAAGGTTGTTCTGAGTAGGGACAAGGTCCCTTACTGCATTAATAGGTGCCAGATTATAAGGCTGAAAAGGTCTTTGATTTACATTCTGTCTGGCACCTTGATAGTTGTTCTGATAAGGTGGCCTATTAGCTTGATACGGCTGATTCTGGCCTTGAAATGGTTGATTTTGCCCCTGACTAGGTTGCTGATAAGGCTGAAAGGGCCTTTGGGATTATTGCTTCTTTATGTTTACCAGTTCATTTCCAAAAGTTTGAAGGATGCCTTCAATGTTTTGTTGATTGTTTTTAATCTCTTTCAACTCTTGAGATGAACTAGAGGCAGTAGATTCAGAATTGGCAATATTAGGTAATGCTGTGATAGTAGGCACAAGGGGAAAACATGGAATTGGCAAAGGCATAGAAACCTGAATCTCAGGAAAAATAGGCACTGGGGGTTTGGGTGCTATGTTTCTGGCCTGAATTAGATTATTCTCTACCTTAATGGCTAATTAGTAAGCATCCGGTAAACTAGTACCTCCTAGTGATTGAATCATTACTGAAATATCACTATTTAAGGCCTTCAAAAAATATAAGAATGCATATTCAGCTGGAGGTCTTGCCATGGTGGGGATTCTGTCCCATGTCTTCTGAAATCTAAAGTTGAAATCTATCATTTGCTCCTGTGGAGCTCTCTTTATGGTGGTCATCTGTTCGACCAATGATAGATTATCTAACTTTTCTTGGAATTGCTTGTTTAATTTCTCCCCTAGCTCATCCCAGGTTCCTATAGTCTACACTGGTAGACTCCTGAACCATTGCAATGCCTTCCCTTTGAATGAGGTAGCCAGCAGCCTGATGGCTACATTCTCTTGAGTAACATGATGTACACCACACAGAGATGATATGTCTCTGAGGTGCTCAATAGGGGTAGTCTGATTTTCCCCTGTGAAATAGGGTAGATTCTTCAAAGCTGCCATGGGTATAACATCATGTACTATTAGATTTAAAGGGCTACCCCCGTCAAAAGTCATGAATGGCTGATTTCTTGCCATCTGAAGAGCTGTAGGTAGATTTGCTTGAGTTACTACAGGAACTACAGAAGCAACTGGTTTGAAACTTGGGGGAGTTGAATGTACTCTTTTGGAAACTGGAGTCCTCACTGCAGCTCTGCTCTGTCTCCTAGGTGGAGAAAGCTGTAGATAACCAAACGAGCATGAACTTGAACTCCTAGTTTGTATCTTTCTCATAAAATGTAAAAATAGAAATAGTCTGCTTATCCTTCCTCAGTGTGAGTCGCCAGATATGCAGGTTTAGCCTCTTATAGGTTTGAAATTATTGGCTGCATATCAACACCAGTAATAAGGGTTGTGTACCTGACTTCACAGTCGGTCCCACCAGGCGTGCCAAAGTTGTTATCACCTAGTTTTGCAACCTTGCATACAGTTGTGAAACCTCTGCAAACTGGAATAACATGGGATTGATCTCTAAGTGTGGGACTTTGCTAAATGAGATCTGTTGTGATGTTCACAACACACCCCATTATTGCTCCTTAGCAAAATGGGGACCCCTGCTGTCGCTTTGCTTTTTGCTTCTGCTTGTGTTTGTCTGCTTTCTGGCGGTTTGGTAAAAATGAGTCAGGTGCATCATCATCATGAAGGTCGGGATGGGGTAGGTCATCATCATGAGGTCAGTTTGTCAAAGTTCATATTTTGTTTCTGTGACCTCATATTTAGAAAGAGCTTGAAATTCCATGCAGGTTTCCCTTTTACATCACTTGAAAATTCGTCCATATGTGGAAGTTATGCACAGTCAAAGTTTTGGTCAAACCTGATAATCGCAAGTGATCATCATCTTTTTATATCCTCAGTCATGTTGTCAAGGTCATCATGATCTTGATCTATCACCTGATAAAATCATGCAGCCGAAATATCCGGACGACAATCTTAGGTGATAGTGCCCTTTACCCGTCAAATGACCTTATGTGCATCATGAGCATCATGTTTTGAGTGTAACCTGATATTTCATAACAACGAGCATCATGATATTTTTACATCACCTAATATTATAATATCATGCTGATATTATAATATCACCCTGCTTAGAAAATCCACCATCTGCATATTTGCATGCGCATGTCAAAATCCTATCGGAGGGTCATCATCCTGATCTTTCAAGGGAAGGTCATATTTGCTGATATTCGCTAATATGATGATGAAGTCATCATATCCTCCTGATCTCCTTTTGCATGACCATGATGATCATCCTATCTTTTAAGGGAGGGTGATATTCCATTCCTCAGCATGATCATATTTTAAATATCACCCTAGCGCTAACCTGATGATGACCTCAACTCATCCTCATGCTCCGAAGACGGAATATGATGGTTACGTCATCATGATATAGGATGAGGAGGATCATCATATTTTTTATCCTGTCATGTTGTCAGGATCATCATGATCTTGTTTGTTCACCCGACATTTCGTAATGTCCTCCTGCCAAGAAATATGACCTTTTGCAAATATCCTGATGACGTCATCCCGATCTGCTAAACGAAGAAGCAAATATTAGGACGACATCATCATCACATTTCCCTTCGGTAGGATATTTTCCAAAACATGATCCGATTCGCGAATATGATGATGACGTCATGTTCTAAGTTTAACAAAAGCCTCGGATATCCTGATGATCATCATCATCCTGATCTTTCGAGAGGGTTACCTTGGCCACAAAGGGGTCATATTACATTCACCACCTGATCATGCTCCTTAGGTGACCCGATATTACATTTATCCCCTGATCTTAACTAAACATGACGGTGACATCATCTTTTGCATTTTAATGAAGCCCGGATATGACGATGACGTCACCATCATATTCCTTTCCTCAGCAGCAGGATCATATTTCATATCCTCCTATTTTTTCCTTCGACATGATGATGATGATGGTGTCATTCTTTTCCCCAATATACAGAAGTGAAACATCCTGATGACGTCATCTGGACCTTCGGAAGGGGGAGCATCATATTTCCAAAATATCATGCAGATGAAAGTTCTAGGTTTCCATCGGCATGGTTTTATCTATCGGCCAGGTTCGTTTTTCTCCCGCCGATATGGGTTGTTTTCCCGATGGAAAGGTGATCGGCCAAACAAAGAACATCGGCGGAAGGAATTTTGGGGCACGCCGATGGCGATAGTCACGCCGATGGGCAGGAAATGGAATGCGATAGAGTTTTAAACCATTTTTTGGTGCTCGTGGCATTTTCCCGGTCAGCGATAGTTGACCCGATGGGTTGTGAGCAGTCTGTATGCGTTTTGAATGCGTTTTAAGAGTATTTTGGACCTGATTTCCATGATTTTGCACAGTCACCTAGATTTAAACGATTATTTTAATTTCTTGTTGTTTATGTGATAAATGTGATACTTATTGCTTGTCTTGTCTTGCAAGCTTGCAGTTGAGGAAGCAGCTGGAAAGTCAACACAGTGACCTCATGGAGGAAGGAAATCCAATCTCAGGAGCAGGAAGATAAAGACGAAGTGCGAAAAAGTCAAGGCCATTCAAGTAAAGAACAAGGTTGCAGCTGAGAGTATTACTACAACAGACAAACAAGAGTTATTGCTGAGCTGCCGGAACTTCTTAGAAGGGGCAATATTTCGCCCAGATTTGACACTGCTCAGAGATATTTTGAAGAGCTGGTTCATCTGTATTTATTGCTGTAACCAGGGGTTTGAACCAGGGGTTCAGTTAGGTTTCTGCTGTAGTGAGGACAATCAGAATATCTTTATATTGTGCCTCCCTACACTGTAATACTTTACAACAGGGGCTACACAGGGATTTTAGTATTTTGCCAGAATCATAGAGCCTTTCTAGGCATAGTTTAGTGTAGAAGAAGGAGGTCGCCTGTTTGTCTGCAGTAAGGTGTGCGTGGAATGTCTGGCTGCCTTACTGTATCTGTAAAGCTTGTAAGTTCTCTGTAGTATGATCAATGAAACTAAGAGTCATTCCTACATTGTAAATCATGTATGACTATTCGTTTCTAATACAATAGAATCTGGAGTTCTGCATCTATCTTCTGAGTGTTCTCCTGCTTTTCTTTGTGTTTTGAAATATTTTCTTTGAGAGCTTGCAATTTTGAATGTATGTTTGTGAAAATGCTCAGAACTTGCATTTAAGGTTTTTACTGTGGATTTGATCAAATTACTGTGGTATTTACATAGTGCATAACAGAACAATTAGATCCTTCGGTAGATTAAATGAGGTATAGATTAGATCTTTCTAACTTTTCCCAACCCATCTGAATATTTAGCTGAAAACACAGAAATCTAAAGGAAATTGTCTCAAATTTGAAGAAGCATGCCTAACAGAGTTATAAGTAGACAGTTTTCATAAATAGATAAAGAATAAAGCTGCAATAATTCAAGAAAATCATCTGAACTTGCAGTACAGTAACACTTTTATGCAAAGGAATGAAAAGTATTGACATATCTCATGATCTTTTTGCATATTCTTAGTCCAGTAAACCACCAAACAAACCTAAACTACGTAAGGCCCCTTGAACATTACAGCTTCACATTGACCAACTGAACTTGACCAACCGAACCATTGTAGACTTGGGATTAGTTGAATCTCAAATGATTCCTTCTTATCTTTCAAGTATAGTTTCAGTTCATTATATGTGAATTTTAACTTATTGTTATGATTGCATCAAAACAATCATCAACAGTTTCCTGGCGCTAGAAGGAGGGCCTTCCTGAGTTAGGTTTCATTTCAAACTGGCTAACGACAGTAATAGAGTGACTAGGTCTAGATCCAGTTCAGAAGATATATTTGTGCAACTACCTGATACAAGGCGAAGTAAAAACCCTTTAATTTGGAATCCAAAGATATCGCAAACAGGAAGTTCATCTGGAACACCTCCTGGGTCACCTTTTAACATCCATAATATTGTAAGTCCTGACAGATCACTGTTCAGATCTTTAAATCTTGGTTCAGGCATGCTTGGAGGTCTCAATCCTCCTGTAAATCCTAATCCACCAATCAATCTAGGTATTCCTGCAAGTTCAAGTCAAGCTCAAACACCTGCAATGGCTTATTTCGATGTCAATTCTCCCATACTCTTCAATGATTATCATGAGATGCCAAAAAATCTGGAAAAGATATGTCCCAAATACCAGTTGCATCAGGACCCAGAAGATCATATTAGAATATTTAAGGAATCATGTTTTAGGGCTATGTTAGAGCACGAGGATGTTGTGTGTAGATTGTTTCCTTACACCTTTAATGAGCAGGCCTCTAGCTGGTATGTAAACTTACCCAATGGTTACATTTCTTCCTGGGCACTTATGGAAGAAGCATTTCTGTCAAGATTTAGAGGACCCATTGACCCTTGCGCTTTGTATCATAAATTGGCTGCTATAAAACAAGGTGAGGGAGAGCTAATTGATAATTTCAATGACAGATTTCAAAAGGCCTATTCTAGGCTGGTAGCCCCTTATACCATAGATGATGCTCCCTTGTTGGCTATGTACTATGCTGCCTTGGATCCTTTAACCGCCATGTTTGTCAAAAGAAAACCTGACATAGATTCAATATCCAAAGCCTATAAAGAGGCAGCCTCAGTGAACCAAGAAATGAGGCATACGACTTATAGTCCATTTGTCAATGGAGGAAATTTTGGGGTGCAGAATCAGGCACACCCATGGAATGGAGTCCCTGTGCAGCACGCTCCACTAGTAAATCCGGTTCCTTCTTACACACCTGTGTATAATCCTACTCCCATCCAAGCTATAACTCCTTACACGGCTAGTACTTCCAATAACAGTCAAAATAATGGTCAGCCTTTCTTCCAACTTCCTAGGGATGTAACTGTGGCAAAAGCACAAGAGGATAGGGAAGAAATCAAAGAGATTACTGCACATTTGAAAAGATTAACAACCGAAGTGACACAGCTACGAAATGAGAACCTCTATGGAAGAAGCAACCAAAACTACAATCCACATCAAAATCACAACCAAGGCCAAAATCAGAATTATAGTCTCAATCAAAATCAGCAGTACAATCAGAACCAAAACTACAATCAGCATCAAGGCCCCAGTCAGGGGCAACCAATGCAAAATAGGGGGCCAGTGATAGATAATAGGACTTGGGGCAATAATAACAGAAATCAGAATCAACCTAGGCCACCTAAGACATGGAACACTGGGCCCAACAACGGTACTCTGGCTTCTCCTTTTGAGAATACAGATAATCATGGTGCAAAACAAACGACTAGCATACAAATGGCCAGTACAGCACCCAAATATTGGTTCAGATTTCACAATACCAATGCCCATGCTGAGCACGACTGTCCACAGTTCCACTTGGCAGCTAGTATTTTCAACGTAGATGTACAGCCTCCTACCTCTGAATTTCTCATTCCTAAGGGTAATGAGGTAGTACCCTCAGAATATGACACAGCATTAGTCTTAGAAACGTTTACCTTTGCAACTGCAGAAGAGAAAGAGGATGAATTGCTAGAGGATGAACCATGCTGTTGTGAAAGTCTTTATCTTGAATCAGCCTTTGTGTTAAATGCTTTTCAGTTTCCTTTTGAATCTGAAAATGAGATATTAAATGAAACAGAGGAGGTGCAGGCCTTTCAACAGACAAATAAAAGCCACACCTACAATTTGAGGAACAACCCTAGGCCAGGAGGACCTTTCACCACTTCCACTCCTCCGAATAACATCAATACACCCCCAGATCAGAATGCTAGCAACAATCCTGCCATACTTAAAGCTAGTCAGCACACAAATAATGGAACAACAGTGCAAAAGGATCAAACAAGCAAGACAGAAGCAATAGAGACAACAAGATTAATGAATTACTTATCAGAGGAAATAAAGAAAATTAAGGTCAGTATACCTCTAAATGAATTATTGAAGACCCCAGGGATCAGAAATGCTTTTTTAAAATCCCTGGATACATCCATAACAAACAAGGTGTCTACTGATATAACTGTTCCTAATAGTGATTCACCACCTAAGGAGAAAGGTAAGAAAGTTGACCAGCCTTCCAATACAAATGTGGTAATACATGCGGATAAGAGGGATACTCAACCTTTCTTGTTAACTGTTAGGTTGGGTGGGAAGAATATACACAATTGCATGGTAGATTCTGGTGCTTCAGCCAACGTAATGCCCTTAGGAATATGTAAAACTCTCGGGCTGACTCCCACCAAATCTGCCAAGGTTGTCACATAATTAGATAAGACCGAGGTTAGCGTGATAGGAGAACTCATGAACATTCAAGTGCAATTAGCTTCAGACCCTAGGGTAAGCCAAATCATTGACATTCAAGTAGTGGATATACCCGTAAATTATGGAATGTTGCTAAGTAGAGATTGGTCCAAGACATTAAACGGATATATGGCTACTGACTTTTCACACATGTGGTTACCGTGGAGAGGCATCCCAAACCATATCAGAATAGAGGCAGAGCCCAGAATGAAACATATGATAATAGAGTATAATCGAACTAATGAAATATTATATGCTGCTGTTGAACCAGGTGTCTATAGGATAACCAACAATGGGATGCAGATTGAAGAGATTATGATGTTAAACATTAGAAAGAAGTGTGTCAACAATAGAACGGCACTATTCATTGAGTCTGACGAAAATTCTTCAGATGAGGAAAACAATGCAATAGACAAATTTGGTCATACCATTAGACGAGAGCTGGAAGAGTGCGTTATACACAATCTCCCAGTCCAATGTAAGTTATATAAAAATAGGTGTAGAGTCCATGATAGGCAACATTCTGAGGAGAATTGTGAAATATGCAAAGACATCATTGAATATGAATACAAAAAGTGCATAGGGAGGGTAGAGTCACAAGAGAAAGATGAAAATCCTGATCCAACACAGAGATATGTTCAGGATAATATAGATGCCTTGATTCCAGATTTAGGAAAAGAAATAGAGGACAAGGGTAGTTATCTTTCTGAGTTGCAAACTAAAAACACACATATGCAAGATAACCAAACGGAAAAACCCATGAATAAACAAGACAACACCCCACAGGCAATAAAAGGGACAAAGTATGCCAAGGTAAAAGATCAGAAAAGTAAAGATGGCATGTGGACGTTAAAATGTGATGGGTCCAAATCAAAACAGGGCGCAGGTGCGGGTATTGAACTCATAGATCCTCAAGGTAAATCACATTTGGCAGCATATAGATTACAATTTTCCTGCACTAACAATATTGCTGAATATGAGGCCCTAATTTTAGGACTTGTCATGGCCATCAAGAAAGGGGTAAAAACCATCAGAGTATTTTCAGACTCTGAATTAGTAGTCAGACAAGTGAGGAAACTATATGCCTGCAATTATAAGAAAATGATTAGTTACAGACATAGAGTATGGGGTTTAATGGATTCGTTTGATGCTTTTAACATAGAGCACATTCCTAGAGAGCTGCACCATAGGCCAGATGCGTTAGCAGTTGCTGCTAGTACATTAGAACCATTGACACTGACAGGATTAAGACGATTTGCTGTTGAGCTAGTTAACGTGCCCAGTATACCAGACAACGTTACACACTTTCAGGTATTTGGAGAGGATCAACAAATTATTAATTTTCTGACTTGTAATGAGGCATTTGAGGCCCAAATCATTGATGAACAAGAAAGGCCTGAAGTAACATGGGACGAAGAAGAGATGATCAACTTAAAGAGCAACTTCTTACCAAAAGGAGTAATTGAATTAGAACACATCTTTGACTTCGACGGGGTAATAAGACAGAAAGACTTACCCAAAACAGAAGGGGGTAGGTGTGATTTACATAACTTAGGGACTGAGCTAAATCCACAAAGTGTACTAATTGGGAAAGCTTGCTCTGAGAAAATTAGAAAAGAGGTTCTGGACGTTCTGAAAGAATATAAACATGTCATAGCATGGACTTATGAAGACTTGAAAACATTTGATGAGTCCACCATAACTCACGTAATACCTTTAAGAAAAGAAGTCAAACCATTTAGGCAGAAACAGAGGCCTGTAAATGCCATTCTAGAGCCTTTAATCTTTGAGGAAGTTAAAAAATTACTGTCTGCTGGAATAATTTTCCCAGTCAGACATTCTGTCTGGGTAGCTAACTTGGTACCAGTGAGAAAGAAAAATGGAGACATCAGGTTGTGCGTAGACTTTAGAAATTTAAACAAGGCATCTGAAAAGGATAATTATCCTTTGCCCCCAATAGACGAAGTACTGCAAGCAGTAAATGGCGCAAAGATGATGTCTTTTTTAGATGGTTTTTCAGGTTATAATCAGGTCTTAATTGATAGGGAAGATAGACTAAAAACCACCTTCACTTGCAAATGGGGAAATTATGCGTATAGAAGAATGCCTTTTGGTCTGATCAATGCAGGTGCCACTTTTCAGAGGGCCATGGACGTTGCATTCTGCGGATTATCAGGTAAATGCATTGTTGTGTATATGGATGATTTAACTGTGTATTCCAAGGATGCATCCACCCATGCTGAAGACCTCAGAAAAGTATTCAAGCGATGTGAAAGGTATGGGATTTCCCTTAATCCTAAGAAATGTATATTTGGCGTAACTGAAGGTAAATTATTAGGCCATGTCATTTCTGAAAATGGAATTTCAATTGATCCGGATAGAATAGAATCCATAAAAAATTTGCAAATACCAAACAGTAGGAAAGAGTTGAAATCATTTTTTGGTAAAATTAACTTTGTTCGGAAGTTTATAACAGGTTTTGCAGAGATCGTGCAGCCGTTGAATGCCATGTTGAAGAAAGATGCACAGATGGAATGGACGCCAGTGGCCAAAGCCGCATTTGAAGATATCAAGGAGGCAATTTCTGATGCTCCTGTATTGGCAAGTCCAGACTACACAAGCCCGTTTTACATCTACTCCTTTGCATCTTCTCATTCTGTCGCGGCTACCTTGACACAGAAAGGTGAAAATAATGGAGAGAGGCCCATAGCATTTATGAGTGCGCCTCTGAAGGATGCAGAGCTGAGATATCTAGATATTGAAAGACAGGCATTCGCATTAGTAAAGGCTATGAAAAAATTTAGACACTACATTCTGCGCAGCCAGATTAAAGCCATAGTACCAGATGCAGCAGTAAAAATGTTGCTGATGCAAAACGAGCCTGGAGAAAAAAGAGCCAAATGGATCACCACACTACAAGAATTCGACATGGAGATCATTCTCGCAAAGCTGGTCAGAGGGCAGGCGCTGGTGCAGACAATAGCAAACATGGATCCAAATCTGATAAAACAACAATATGTATTGAATTCCCAAGACGCATCAGGCTGGTACGATGATTTAAGCACCTTCCTGATAGCTGGAAAGTACCCAAGCAGGATGAAGGCTTCTCAGAGGAGAGCTTTGAAGATTAAGGCACAAAATTATATGGTGCAAGGAGGTCTTCTATTCAGGAAGAACCATGATGGAATTTATCTGAGATGCATAAACAGAATTGAAGCTGATAGAGTGTTGACAGAACTACATGACAAGTACGGAACCGGCCATGGTTCCCATTTAGCTACAACACACAAAATACTGAGGGCGGGCTATTACTGGCCCACTATGTTCAAAGATACTAAGAGTCACATCAGAAGTTGCCACACCTGTTAGACTGCAGCAGACAAAGGGAAAAATCTAGCCAATCCACTGCAACCTGTGATCGAGTCCAGACCGTTTGCACAGTGGGGCTTGGATTTTATCGGAGTCATCAATCCCCCATCTTTTGCAGGACACAGATTTATATTGACAGTAACAGACTATTGTACAAGGTGGACTGAGGCCACCTGCTGCAAATTTTCCACAACTGAGGTAGTTATCAAGTTCCTTGAAGAAAACATTATCACCATGTTTGGAACGCCCTATTCATTGGTATGTGATAACGGCCCTGCTTTCTCTTCTTTAAAATTTTCTAAATGGGCATTTGAATATGGGATTATTCTAAGGTTTTCTTCGAATTATTACCCTCAAGGTAATGGACTGGCTGAATCAACAAACAAAATTTTATTAGACATAATCAAGAGGTTAATTGCCAAAAGTCCTAGAGAGTGGAATACCCTATTAAGATATGCATTATGGGTAGATAGGACCAAGTTTAAAATAGCTTTAGGTAGCACACCTTATCACTTAGTTTATGGGACTGATCCCATACTTCCGGTTAATCTGAGAATACCAACCTGGAAGTTTGCCAATGAATATCTAGGCTTTGATAACCATAGGGAAGCCAGAATAGTGCAAATGTTACAACTAGAAGAGAAAAGAGGTCAAGCCCTCGAAAAGTTTGCCAAACACCAAGTGGTTGTTAAGAGGTGGTTTGACAAAAGGGCAAGAGTCAAAACATTTAGGATATCAGACTTAGTGTTGTGCTGGGACAAAGCACATGAAAAGAAAGGAAGCCATGGAAAATTTGATAAATTATGGCTGGGTCCATTACAAGTCTCAGAAATAATAGGAGATAACACCTTTAGACTTAAGACCTTGACTGGAGAAGATATGCCATTACCAGTTAATGGCCAGCATTTGAAACACTACTTCCAGGCTTGAGGTAAAAGGGGGCCAGTCCTTTTTTCTTAATGTAAAATGCTATGGGTAATGTACAGTTCTTCTTTTGTGTTTTCTTTTGGGGTGGCTGTTTGTATAGCTTGTCTTTTGTTTGTTTTTGCTTTTTGTTTCTTTCTGTTTGTACAGTTTTTTCTTTTGTTGTGTTGTTTGTACAGCCTGTTTGTTTGGTTTGTTTGTTGTCTCCTCAGCAGGGATCTTTATTTTACTTTAGGGTATTAAGGAGCAAAACTAGCAACCATTCAAAACAGTATAAAATTTAGGGTATTCAAGTTAATCATTTACAATTTACACATAACTTGTTACTGTCATGAATGTAGAGAGTTGTTCATCTTCTGAAGTTTTGTATTCAATAAATGTGATTGAGAATTCGAAGCAGGTTTCTCACGATGACACACCTAAAATCCTTGGGTTTGTTGAACTTACTAGTGTAGATATTAGGTGAAAAATCAGAGGTCACCCTTGCTACCATTACAATTCTCAGCTTAATTTCAGCAAGTGTCCACTCCTTGCATCATGAAGTTACAAATTACTATATCTTATGAAATCTTTCAAAAATTAGAAAACAAAAAAATAAATAAATAAATAAATAAAGCGGATTATACTGAAAATCCAGATTAAGCCATCTAAGTAACTCTACCGGGGCTATGGACGCTCGCTGGCAGTGGGGCTCTACTTAGGAGAATTGTAACGATAACCTTGCCGGGGCTATGGACGCTCGCTGGCAGCAAGGCTCTATCCGGTCGGCTATGAGGGAATATCCTCACCTACGTAGGCTAATGTCAGTCACTGGTTTGTTCAACCGATCTTCAAGATGAGGATAATTAATCACGTGCACACAACTAAACTGAAAATAGAAATTCATGCATCTTTATTGAATACTTTGAGTCTCAAGCTGAATAGTAATTTGCAGGAAAGATAGTCGGAAGTTATGAGTTCATTTCATCTAGTTTCCTTGAACACTCTAAATTTAATTGTTTTGTTTTGGTTGCTAGTTGTTGTGATGTTCACAACATGCCCCATTATTGCTCCTTAGCAAAATAGGGACCCCTACTGTCGCTTTGCTTTTTGCTTCTGCTTGTGTTTGTCTGCTTTCTGGCGGTTTGGTAAAAATGAGTCAGGTGCATCATCATCATGAAGGTCGGGATGGGGTAGGTCATCATCATGAGGTCAGTTTGTCAAAGTTCATATTTTGTTTCTGTGACCTCATATTTAGAAAGAGCTTGAAATTCCATGCAGGTTTCCCTTTTACATCACTTGAAAATTCGTCCATATGTGGAAGTTATGCACAGTCAAAGTTTTGGTCAAACCTGATAATCGCAAGTGATCATCATATTTTTATATCCTCAGTCATGTTGTCAAGGTCATCATGATCTTGATCTATCACCTGATAAAATCATGCAGCCGAAATATCCAGACGACAATCTTAGGTGATAGTGCCCTTTACCCGTCAAATGACCTTATGCGCATCGTGAGCATCATGTTTTGAGTGTAACCCGATATTTCATAACAACGAGCATCATGATATTTTTACATCACCTGATATTATAATATCATGCTGATATTATAATATCACCCTGCTTAGAAAATCCACCATCTGCATATTTGCATGCACATGTCAAAATCCTATCGGAGGGTCATCATCCTGATCTTTCAAGGGAAGGTCATATTTGCTGATATTCGCTAATATGATGATGAAGTCATCATATCCTCCTGATCTCCTTTTGCATGACCATGATGATCATCCTATCTTTTAAGGGAGGGTGATATTCCATTCCTCAGCATGATCATATTTTAAATATCACCCTAGCGCTAACCTGATGATGACCTCAACTCATCCTCATGCTCTGAAGACGGAATATGATGGTTACGTCATCATGATATAGGATGAGGAGGATCATCATATTTTTTATCCTGTCATGTTGTCAGGATCATCATGATCTTGTTTGTTCACCCGACATTTCGTAATGTCCTCCTGCCGAGAAATATGACCTTTTGCAAATATCCTGATGACATCATCCCGATCTGCTAAACGAAGAAGCAAATATTAGGACGACATCATCATCACATTTCCCTTCGGCTGGATATTTTCTAAAACATGATCCGGTTCATGAATATGATGATGACGTCATGTTCTAAGTTTAACAAAAGCCCCGGATATCCTGATGATCATCATCATCCTGATCTTTCGAGAGGGTTACCTTGGCCACAAAGGGGTCATATTACATTCACCACCTGATCATGCTCCTTAGGTGACCTGATATTACATTTATCCCCTGATCTTAACTAAACATGACGGTGACGTCATCTTTTGCATTTTAATGAAGCCCGGATATGACGATGACATCACCATCATATTCCTTTCCTCAGCAGCAGGATCATATTTCATATCCTCCTATTTTTTCCTTCGACATGATGATGATGATGGTGTCATTCTTTTCCCCAATATACAGAAGCGAAACATCCTAATGACGTCATCTGGACCTTCGGAAGGGGGAGCATCATATTTCCAAAATATCATGCAGATGAAAGTTCTAGGTTTCCATCGACATGGTTTTATCTATCGGCCAGGTTCGTTTTTCTCCTGCCGATATGGGTTGTCTTCCCGATGGAAAGGTGATCGGCCAAACAAAGAACATCGGCCGAAGGAATTTTGGGGCACGCCGATGGCGATAGTCACGCCGATGGGCGGGAAATGGAATGCGATAGAGTTTTAAACCATTTTTTGGCACCCGTGGCATTTTCCCGGTCAGCGATAGTTGACCCGATGGGTTGTGAGCAGTCTGTATGCGTTTGAACGCGTTTTAAGAGTATTTTGGACCCGATTTCCACGATTTTGCACAGTCACCTGGATTTAAATGATTATTTTAATTTCCTGCTGTTTATGTGATAAATGTGATACTTATTGCTTGTCTTGTCTTGCAGGCTTGCAGTTGAGGAAGCAGCTGGAAAGTCAACACAGTGACCTCATGGAGGAAGGAAATCCAATCTCAGGAGCAGGAAGATAAAGACGAAGTGTGAAAAAGTCAAGGCCATTCAAGTAAAGAACAAGGTTGCAGCTGAGAGTATTACTACAACAGACAAACAAGAGTTATTGCTGAGCTGCCGAAACTTCTTAGAAGGGGCAATATTTCGCCCAGATTTGACACTGCTCAGAGATATTTTGAAGAGCTGGTTCATCTGTATTTATTGTTGTAACCAGGGGTTTGAACCAGGGGTTCAGTTAGGTTTCTGCTGTAGTGAGGACAATCAGAATGTCTTTATATTGTGCCTCCCTACACTGTAATACTTTACAACAGGGGCTACACAGGGATTTTAGTATTTTGCCAGAATCATAGAGCCTTTCTAGGCATAGTTTAGTGTAGAAGAAGGAGGTCGCCTGTTTGTCTGCAGTAAGGTGTGCGTGGAATGTCTGGCTGCCTTACTGTATCTGTAAAGCTTGTAAGTTCTCTGTAGTATGATCAATGAAACTAAGAGTCATTCCTACATTATAAATCATGTATGACTATTCGTTTCTAATACAATAGAATCTGGAGTTCTGCATCTATCTTCTGAGTGTTCTCCTGCTTTTCTTTGTGTTTTGAAATATTTTCTTTGAGAGCTTGCAATTTTAAATGTATGTTTGTGAAAATGCTCAGAACTTGCATTTAAGGTTTTTACTGTGGATTTGATCAAATTACTGTGGTATTTACATAGTGCATAATAGAACAATTAGATCCTTCGGTAGATTAAATGAGGTATAGATTAGATCTTTCTAACTTTTCCCAACCCATCTGAATATTTAGCTGAAAACGTAGAAATCTAAAGGAAATTGTCTCAAATTTGAAGAAGCATGCCTAACAGAGTTATAAGTAGACAGTTTTCATAAATAGATAAAGAAGAAAGCTGCAATAATTCAAGAAAATCATTTGAACTTGCAGTACAGTAACACTTTTATGCAAAGGAATGAAAAGTATTGACATATCTCATGATCTTTTTGCATATTCTTAGTCCAGTAAACCACCAAACAAACCTAAACTACGTAAGGCCCCTTGAACATTATAGCTTCACATTGACCAACTGAACTTGACCAACCGAACCATTGTAGACTTGGGATTAGTTGAATCTCAAATGATTCCTTCTTATCTTTCAAGTATAGTTTTAGTTCATTATATGTGAATTTTAACTTATTGTTATGATTGCATCAAAACAATCATCAACAAAAACTTTCAAAGATCTTGCATTTTCCATTCTTGAACTAGAGATCATAGCCTTTGTCCACCAACTGTCCAAGACTGAGAAGATTGTGCTTCAAGCCTTCAACATATAGTACATTACCAGTTTTGTTCCTTCCATCAAAAGAAATAGTTCCTCTTCCTTTGATTCTACCAGCAGAATTATTACCAAACTTCACCACTCCTCCTTCATACCTTTCCAAATCTATGAACTTATTTTTGTCACCTGTCATATGGTGAGAGCAACCACTGTCAATGGCCCAATAATCATTTTCTATAACTTGGGCAGCCAGAGCTCTTTCTACAACTTTATGATTGATAGATACAGATGATATTGGTTCTTCTTCCTTGATGGCAATAAACACCCATTCACTTCCGGATTTGTTTCCTGTTTCTGATTCATCATTTGTTACTCCTTCATTATCATCTTCTTCATGAGCATAGTAACAATTCTTATGGAACCTTGATTTGTTAGGATTTGGCCTTGAAAATCTTTCTGGACACCTTGAGGCAAAATACCAATCTTATTGCAGTTAAAACACTTAAAAGGCAATTTTCTTTCATACTTACCGGATCCTCTTGGTAGTCTCTTTGCAATAAGGGCTTCAAGTTGAGCATTTTCTACTTCTTCTTCTTCCAGGTCTTTTCTTCCTTTTTCATACCATGACAGTTTCCTTGATGAGTTCTCTCTCAGATCAAACCTTTGTTTACCTTTTACAGAGGCACTGGCTTTGAATGCAGATTCAGTCTTGGGGGGATCATCTCTAAACTCGGTCATTTCAAATGTAGCCAATTTGCTAGCCAATTGATCTCTTGTGACAGTTGTATGGGCTCTGAATTCATCAATGGCAGCAACCTTGATTTTGTAAGAAGTAGGAAGGGATCTGAGAGTTTTGCCAACAATCTCAATTTCATCCAAGACTCTACCAACATTTCTAATTCCACAAACAAGCTCATTTACTCTTGGCATAAAAGTAGTAATATTTTCATCATCTCTCATGTTCAGATTTTCAAATTTCCCTTTCAGACTCTGTAACCTTGCACATTTAACATACTTGTCTCCTTCATGCAAAAGTTTCAATTTTTTCCAAATCTCAAAAGCAGTTGGTAGGTCAATAACATTTGAGAGCTCTGAATTAGATAATGCACTTAGAAGAGCTTCTATAGTCTGTAAATTGTTTTCAGCATATGTAATTTCATTTGGGGCTTTTGGACCACCTTGTGGAGGTGTATACTGTGTTGTAGCCATGGTCCAATATGCCATTCCCATATATTGCAAGTGACACTTCATCTGACCTTTCCACAGATTAAAATTGGTTCCATCAAACTTCAGACTATCCTTCTTGTAAGACGACATCCTGGATCTCCTCAAGCGGTTAAGCTTCTTTTTAGAGGAACTTGGCTCTGATACCAATTGTTAGACTTAGGGCACACAACTGAGGAGGGGGGGGTGAATCAGTTGTACAAAACTTTCTTCCAATTAAACACTTAATTCCACTTTGCAATTCAGCAGCATAATAATAAATTAATCATGGAAACACAATGCAACAAATCAAGAGTAGAAACACATCAACACATGAGACACCAAGATTTTGACGTGGAAAACCTGGTCAAGGGAAAAACCACAAGGTGATTAACCCAAGATTGTATTCTCTATTAGAAGAATAGAAAGAACAAAATGGCACATGCCAATTAAGGCTCACTGCCCGAGCACACTACTCACAAGAGTCTCACTACCTACAAGAGACACACTGTCTACAAAGAAATAAGTATCACCTACTTGAACTGGAAAATAGCATCTTCACCATGCTTGAATCAGTTCCATTTAAGCCTAATACTTCTACTCTACCTTTTGCTCTTCTCCTTGCTACCACACTCTCAACTCTACAAGGACACTTTTGAAATGACTTCACAATCCCTTATTTATACAAGACATCAACTTAGGAATAATCATCTAAGTCGGAAAACATCCACAAGAACATCCGCAAGATGTATAATTCATCTGGTCGGCCGGTCTCAGGAAGAACACCATCATCTGGAAGTTATTCTTCAATTGCAGGTTCCAACTCTAATGCAAACAACCAACACGAACTAGACACGATCCAAAGACCTCCACAAGCTTGCCTGGATTACCAAGAACATCTACACTTCATCTGCTTACTGAAATCCTTCTCACCTTCATCCAGAACCTCAAGAACATAGTCTGTCATCACTGTCACAAAGGAATAGATGCTTGTGGACCTTCAAACCATGAACCAATTGAGTTGATACTTCACAAAAACTTCCTCAACACTCCCTCAAATCCGCAGAACAGGATAATGCATTTCTTGATCTCATCGAACCTATCTGTATCACTCTATCACCACTGAACATCTACCGGAACTGGTTTTACATGAGTGACCACAACTTCTTCAGATCTTCATGCAGACCTCTAAAATCTCTACTGGACCACCTTATGACACATGTCTACAAACCCTTTAAACCGCATACTCTGATCCTCATCCTATCTTGGACTTTTACCTTACTGTCATCACTGGTCTTCACTATTCTTGATTGAGACTAATTTTCTCAATATCCTCAGCACACAGCTCATCCAATCCTTATCATTAATGCAACAGGAGTATGTTGACATCAATGACAACACTGGTTAGGCCCATACTTGCAACAATTTCTTCATACCCATGTCAATAAAGGTCTCTTCTTTGTTTCATCTTCTCTTTTCAAAGTAACCATCTTTTGCCTTCTTCTTTTCTGAATAATCATTTGTATGGGCCATTTCACCTTCTTTCTCATTAGCCAATGCCAAACATTTTCTTGAGATGCTTTCTCAAGACACTACTACAATACAAGCTTAATACATTTTTCAAACTCTCCCATTGCCCTATCAAACTCTACAACTAGGCTTATCCTATTGTCTTTCATCTTCCCCTTCTGAGTTTGCTACTACATCTTGCTATCTCTTCTCTTTTTTTGGATTCTTCTTGTGATACCTCACCTAGGTTTTCTTTCCTTTTCCTCACTACCGAGTCTTTTGGCATCCAGGCTCTTCACTTCAATCTGTCAAAAACAATACACAAACCTCCAAACCTTCCCTTGTCCAGATCTTTGGGATTTGATACCAAAAATGATGTAGAGAAAGAAATAGACTTGATTCACTTGACAACTTTCATAAACTGATTCATCTCAAACAATGATTAAATGCATTCTAGATCACACTGGAAACATTGCCATGGTAGCCTAATGTGCATTCAACACGAGAAAACCAGCATGATGCATGAGTTCCTTGGTATTTCAGTCTTTTTACAACATGTTCTATTGACTCCCAACCAATCATGTTCACACAAAGTATAGATCTTATCAAACCCTCATGGAACTAAGGTTTTAGGACTATTTTCTTGCGAAAGAGAGCATACTGTCATTAATTCCTCACACATGTAAATTTTTAAAGGCTTGAGCCCAAAAGGGTTTTTATATCTCCTTAAAATAGAACTTCCTACCAAATTTCATGAATTTTTGATTGTTGGAATCAAAGATATGAAATACTCTAGTTCGCTGGAAACCTTAGGCAGAGTTTAGACCTGCTATTAGTAAAAATACCATAACTCACACAAAATTCAATGAAATTGATTTAAACAAAAATCAATCATCTCTTAAAATATAGGGCTAACTTTTGCAATTGGTTTCAGGTCTCCATCATTTCGTACATGTCTGTACTAGAACATGTTTTCAGACTACAACTTTTCAGAAAAATAAACTTTTCAGACCTGTCAAGACAAAAAATGGTATAACTTTCACAAAACCTAATGAAATTTGCTCAAACCAAATGCATTTGAAATCTAACTCTCTCCTCTAACTTCTCCAACTTGTTTCTAGACTGTACCTATCCATACCATCTCATACCATGTGAAATACAGTCGCTGTTCACAGAAAATGCAATAAAGAATGTGCAAAATGAATTGGTTTCTCATTCAAAACTTCTCTCCAACCCTCTTGGCCATGTTCGAAATTAAGGTGTCTCAATCTTTGCAAATTCCTAATGTTGTATTTATTTATCCCATGTTGAGTTGGCATAGTCAGCACCTTGTGTATATGCAACAGGATAAATTTTGGTGACTTTGACAGCCGCGGTTTCCCCCTTGAATAATTAACGGGGGTTCGGGGGTAGCGCCCCTGGCACGCTCCCTGTCGCGGTACAGGGCAGGGTCGAGGGGCAGCACCCTCTTGGGGGCTTGGGGGCAATGCCCCTAAAACCTCAAATGACTTTTAATTAGTGACAACTGTCGGTGAGTATCTTTGCACGAGAGAAAGGCATCTTTGGGCGGTCAAGGGAGGTTATGACATGTTGTAAGAAGAATATGATATTTTTAGTCAGTGTATGATAGATTCTCTTACAACTGTAAGTGTTGTTAGTTATGACGGATTCTATGATAGCTGTAAGGTGCGTAAGAGCATCTGTCATAACTTATCTTAGGACCATGCGCCCACTTTGGGATGGGATGTTGGACAAGTGTCCTTAGGCGTGAGTTTTGGGGCATGAGCCCAAGATGGATGCTCATCTCTATAAGGTTCCATATTTTCCTTGTAAAATCTATATAAATAGGTGCTTGGATGGGAGATATATAACTTTGGTACAAGTACTGTTATGCTGCCGGAATATCTCTAGATTCAACATTTGAAGACTCCTGAAAGAGCATTGGCTCTGAAACTATATTGTAATCTATTATTGTTTACTATAATACATTTGAGCTGTGTTTTGGAGTGTGGGGTTTTTCACCCGTAAGGGTTTTCCCCACGTATATCTTGTCTCTCTCTCTCTCTCTTCTATCTACTTTCTGTGTGTATGTGTATTGCTGTAATATCTTTGTTAGATGTTCTATGTTGTTGTAGTTGTAAGAATTAAAGTTGAATTTGCATACATCTCTTCTCATTAGATTAGTGTAGGAAGTGATTTCTGCACACCTAGCTTCCTTTCAGGCCATGTGTACATGTGTTAACATTGAATTTAAATATATTGGCAACTTCCTAACCAACCATTAACTTCCCCTTTAACCAATAGAGCAAGTTTATGTACTTTTTGCTTACAATAATGACATTTTTTTTTACCACATTATAGCCAAACATAAAAAATGGTCCTAAATGACTCCAAATGGTCTCCAATAACCTTATTTGTTCAAAACAACTCAAATAAAACCAAAAATCAAACAAACTATTCACCCAACATGATGCTCCTACATCATACTCCCAAGGGAAATAAATTTTAGTTCAATCTCAAATGATGATCAGATGCTTTTTTTGCTTCCTACAATTGTGTTGTAGTCTTGGCTATCCTTTGAGCTCCTCTCGATATTCTCCATGCTTGGTTTGATCTACTCCATGATTCTTGGTCTTCACTCTTTTGTTTCGTGCTTACTTTTTGTACCTCCTCCTGAGGATCTTCTTCTCAACTGCAAGACTCCAATAGTCTATGTCACTTTCATATGCCACATTACTGTTGTCCATGTCTTCATCCTCATTAGTCTCTCCTTGGACTGCATCTATACAAACATTATTAGCAATATGCATTAGATAAAAAACATGAGGCCAATTTACCTCTTCACTATCTCCTGGTGCTTTTTGTCTTAGTTCTTCCTTGAACTTAGCTATACCCATCTTCTTGTCAACTATCTGATCATCACCAACCTGCTGGTTTCTTAGATGTATCTCTTGCCAATGGACCTTTGCATGATTTTCTTGAAGACACTCTTGATATTTCTTCATGCCCATGTCAATGAATGTTTCTTCTTCTTTTGTTTCATCTTCTCTTTTCAAAGTAATCATCTTTTTCCTTCTTCTTTTCTGAATAATCATTTGTATGGGTCACTTCACCTTCTTTCTCATTGGCCAATGCCAAATATTTTCTTGAGATGCTTTCTCAAGACACTACTACAATACAAGCTTAATACATTTTTCAAACTCTCCCATTGCCCTATCAAACTCTGCAACTAGGCTTATCCTATTGTCTTTCATCTTCCCCTTCTGAGTTTGCTACTGCATCTTGCTATCTCTTCTCTTTTTTTGGATTCTTCTTGTGATACCTCACCTAGGTTTTCTTTCCTTTTCCTCACTACTAAGTCTTTTGGCATCCGGGCTCTTCACTTCAATCTGTCAAAAACAATACACAAACCTCCAAAACTTCCCTTGCCTAGATCTTTGGGCTTTGATACCAAAAAAGATGTAGAGTAATAAAGACTTGATTCACTTGACAACTTTCATAAACTGATTCATCTCAAACAATGATTAAATGCATTCTAGATCACATTGGAAACATTGCCATGGTAGCCTAATGTGCATTCAAAATGGGAAAACCAGCATGATGCATGAGTTTCTTGGTATTTCAATCTTCTTACAACATGTTCTATTTCCTCCCAACTAATCATGTTCACACAAAGTATAGATCTTATCAAACCCTCATGGAACTAGGATTTTAGGACCGTTTTCTTGCAAAAGAGAGCATAATGTCATTAATTCCTCACACATGAAAACTTTGAAAGGCTTGAGCCCAAAAGGGTTTTTATATCTCCTTAAAATAGAACTTTCTACCAGTTTTCATGACTTTTTGATGGTTGAAATCAAAGATATGAAATATTCTATTTTGCTGGAAACTCTAGGCAAGGTTTAGACCTGATATTAGTAAAAATGCCATAACTCACACAAAACTCAATGAAATTAATTCAAACAAAAATAATTCATCTCTTAAAACATAGGGATAACTTTCCCAATTGGTTTCAAGCCTCCATCATTCCATATATGTCTATACTAACATGTTTTCAGACTACAATTTTTCAGAAAAATAAACTTTATAGACCTGTCATGACAAAAAATGTCATAACTTTCACAAAATCTAATGAAATTTGCTCAAACCAAATGAATTTGAAAGCTAACTATCTCCTATAACTTCTCCAACTAGTTTCAGGACTGTACCAATCCATACCATGTAAATTACAGTCACTATTCACAGAAAATGCAATAAAGAACGTGCAAAATGAATTGGTTTCTCATTCAAAACTTCTCTCCAACCCTCTTGGCCGTGTCTATATTTGTTTACATTAAATTTTAATATATTGGCAACTTCCTAACCAACCATTAAGTTCTCCTTTAACCAATACAGAAAGTTTATGTACTTTTTGCTTACAATAATGACATTTGTTTTTGACCACATTGGACCCAAACATAAAAAATGGTCCTTAATGACTCCAAATAGTATCCAATGACCTTATTTGTTCAAAACAACCCAAATCAAACCAAAAATAAAATAAACTATGCACCCAACAAGTTTCTCCTACATCAACAATTCAAATCATCAAGGCCATTTTATGCACTATGTAGATATCATCGACACGATAATATACCACATGTTTAGAGTTTCTTTGAGAGTGCACATGTAAAGGGTGAACATGATGGTGCAGGAGCTTGCATCAAATGCGCTCTAAGAAAACATCAAATTAATTATGAGGGAGATCATATAAAAGATGCACATGATGTTGTGAAATGGTGTAAGAAACACTTTGCATGTGATGTCGACACATCTTCAGGGAGGGACCCATGTCCAAATAGAGTGTTTTGAGAGATATCAGGTATGTAATTTATTGTTTGAAAAAAGTTTCACTTGTTTTTAAAAATTTAAGTTTAAGAAATCTATATTTATTTTATTTTGAATTATATATAATTTGTAATTTGTAGGTGTGGATAGAAGAACAATGCATGGATGCAAGAGGGTAGAGAAAACAAGACATTCACATTGTGTCATGAGTACAGATAGGTGCCCATGGACATTGTGCACTAGGGATTACTCTTGTTTTTGTTATGACTACATTTTTTGGAAATCATGAGAATTACAATGACCAACGATGTAGATATGCCAGTAAATGGAATTTGGTGCCACTATTTGTTACTAAACACATACAATGAAGATGAAGACAAAAGATTTGAAGACATTGGACTTTGATTTCAATTGATTATGACCACATTTCAGGACTGATTAAAAAAGGTACGTGTGCATATATTTGTTGGCAAGAGACATTGCTAGGCATGTTAGGTGTTATCATTGATGGCAACTGAATCTATCTTACACATCTGCATTGTATCATTTGATCATATTGGAAGTTAGATTACAGATTTGTCTAAGTTCGGATAGATAGGAATATAGCATATGACAAGGTTTAGCATTTTGGTTCGCATTTCTCCACAGGTAATCATATTGTGCTGCAGATCTGAGGGAATGTTAAGGGATGTCAGGGCTACCTAAATCCAAAGTTTTATCCTCCGGTGATGAAAGGATTGAAAGTTACAAGCATCTGAGTATCAGGTTTTGGTTAGATAGTTCAGTCCAGTGAAGAATAGGCCGACTTAGTGTTTGATCCTTGTGCGGATTAAGAGAAGTGGTTGGTTGAGTAATTTATGAGATCCAGCGGTATTGGCCGATATGAGTGGTAACTTGAATACATAGGTTTTGGTCCGCATTGATGTTTGTGCATGGATTCAGTTGACAGAACAATGATCTTGAAAAAGTTTCTAAGTTTTCTTGAGGCCGACTGTAGTTGATGAAATTTTATTTTGTGGATATATATGATCAATGGGTTCGAGCATTTTGAGACATGGTTGTGTGAATATGAAGTGATAAGTGTGAAATGTGGGAGTATCATGTGAGAAGCAAAGAGATTTAAGCTTCGGATCATGGGAGAACAATGAAACAGGGTAGTGAGAGATGAAGTGTGTGAAGTCAGTATATTGAGCCTAACCGAAACTGTAATCTTGCATTATTAGATGCTATTCTTCAGTTTAAGTATTTCAACAAACTCTTTGTAATTGATCTTGTAGGTAGTGAACCTCCTTTGAGTAGTGAGCTCTAGGCAGTGTGCCCGAAGGCATGTGCCTTCCCATTTGTAATACTTTTAACATAGTATAAAATCGTGTGGGCTAACCCCCACCATGTTTTTTCCCTTAACCGAGTTTCCACGTAAAAATATTCATGTTCATGTGTGATGATCTTGTTGTTGTTGTTCTTAAATTCATGCTTCTTTCTTTTGAATGTATGTGGTAAATTGATAAAGGAACATAATAATAAGTTTTGCAGAACACTGATTTACCCCCCTCTCAGTGTTCCTTAATTTCAACAATTGGTATCAGAGCCAAGTTCCTTGGAAGAAGTTTAACAACTTGAGGAAGATCTGGGAAGATGTTTCAATGGGTTCATTTAGGTATTTTGATGCGGTGCTGCCACAATAATGGGATACACTTTCTGGGACATCTTAATTTTTGTTGAAATCACATATTTTTATAAAATATAATGATTTAAGGCTTGAAATGTTCCATTTAAAAGATTTTGATTGAATAGGTTTAGATCAAATCCCCTTAGATCAAACCCTCTTGGATAGAATCCTGCTAGTTTTAAACCATACCTATCAAAATGCTGATAAAAAACCACTATTGATTTACCTTTTGGGGGATCAAATGAATTCATTTAAAATTTTATGTTTTTTAAGTATGTAGTCCTTATTATAAGCTTCCCAAAAAGTATAATTTTAAATATATTTAATTTGATTATTATATTCATTTTTTATTTCTTGTGAATGTAGGTTTTTTAATGAACATCAAGGTCTCTGTTTCATACATACGAAAAAATAGGAAAATATAGAAAAAAATTCTAAAAAATACGTGTCCTCTAGGTATTGATGTCCTTATTCCAACAAAAAAAATTTGAATTCTGATACATACAAAAAAAGTTATGCTTTACATAGTACACCTAGGTCTAAATTGTAATTGGTTTGACTTCAAAAGTTAATTAAAAGAAAAACATTCAATAAAACATTATGAAACCAAATGCATCATCTAGATATCATAGTTAAAAATCTAAATTCAAAAAAAATAGAATTTAATCCTTCATAGAAAAAGAGTTATGTTTTACATAGTATACGTCACTCTTTAAAAATGATGTTTACTATTAGAAACTAGTTATTGAAGGAGATGGAAAATTAAATATAATTTGATTCCAAAAAAAATTTAAAAAATGTATTTAGAATCTACAGACAAAATGTGACAAATCATTAGTTTACATCCTCTTCAAATTCCTCATAGTTTAGCAACTATAGGTGTCTGAAAGTGAATTTTTTTTCAAAATGTTCATTTCAATGTCAACTTTGGCCAAAAACTATAACCCACTATTGTGGGATCACCCAATGGAATCAATGAACAACTTCAAGTTGCTTTAGAAGATCTTGATCAGTCTAGATCAGAAGTCAAAGAACTACAAGAGAACCTTAAAGATGCTGAGGATTTCATTCAGACTTTAAAAGGGCAACTGAGCAAATCTATGGAAAAGAGTAAGGAGCTACTTCAATAGTTAGCAAATCAGAAGGAAGACAATGACATGGATGAGGCTCTGAAGGAGAAGACAAAGGAATGTGAGAAGCTAGCAAAATAAGTTGTTGTCCTAAAACATGAGATGGAATCTGGGGTAATGAGGCTAACCAAGGAAATCAAGGAAAGGAAGAAGACTAAAGAAAACCTGAATCAGTCTCTGAAAGCAAGAACAAAAGAGTGCTATAGATTGGACAAAATAATTGGCCATCTAGAGTCTGATCTTCAAGAAACCAAGTATAATGAGGAACAACTTGAAAGGCAAAATGTCATTCTCAAACATAACTTAGAAGCTGCAAATAAATATAAAGAGAAGTTTACGATAAGCTTAGCTAAACTTGAGGTGCTACTTGATAGTCAGAAGAAGGCAGATGATAAGCATGGTCTGTGATATGAGAAAGGTGAAAGATCTAGATCCAGTCAAAGAAATTCTAAATCAAGGAATTAGAGAAACAGACCTAGAAGACCTCCGGTCAGACAGCGTAATGCTCAAAGGTATCCATTCTTCAATGGAAATTGTTTCAATTGCAATAAATTTGGTCATAGAGCTACTTAGTGCAGAAGTAGAGTGAATCAAAGTGGTCCATCCTTCTCCAGTCAATGCTTCAATTATAAAAGGTATGGTCAGAGATCCAATGAATGTAGAAGTATGATGATGAATAACTCTAACAATAGAGGAAATGTCAATTCTTTCAATAGAAATTTTTTTGCATGCAATAGATTTGGACACATGGCTAATCAGTGTAGATCAAGAGGAAATCAAGTAAATAAACAAAGAAATGTTGCATCCTTTAATTGCAACAGATCTGGTCATATTGCAAGATTCTGCAAAAGTAGGAATGATGATAGAAAAGGTCCAGTAAATAGAAACCAAAATGTGCAGAGACAAGATAAAGGCAAGGGCAAAGTAGATGTGAATGAGATCCAAAATGAAATGAACAATACATGGGTGAATAAAGGTGTAATGAATAACAGTGATGGGTCCGCACCAGAATCTGGTGCTGGTAATTCCTACGGGAATTGAAATAGGAGCTTTGGCTCAGGGGGAGATGCATAGAAAATCTAATCCCCCCTGCTAGTAAGTGGGTGCCTAAATCTGGCATGATGAGAGAAGATAGAGTGGCCTATTGCAGATCGTCTGAAAGAATTTCCAGAAGAGAAGAGGTTGATGTGGAAACTTGCGGAGCAATCTATGAGAAATTGTATCAAGAAACATGGTATCCAGAAGAGTTAGGGCAAAAGCATTTATTACATCAAAAAGTAGGTGTGTGGAGGTTAAAAAGAAACTCAAGTGACTTCAGAATCACTTTGCATCCAAGAAGAAAGATGGAAGGTGATCTATGTGCAAAGATTTCTGAGAGACTGAAGTGTGAAGAAGATATCTGAGAAAAAACCCTAACCAGTGAAATATGGTATTCTTTGTAAAGCTCTATGAATTTGCAATCTCTAGATATGGCTACTCTATTGGTTGTTGACATCACTGAAAGGCCCCAACCTAAATTCAAAAAGCATCCACACAAATATGTAGAGGTCAATCCGTTAGGTACCCTTTTTGATGTTCTGCATGGTGTGTTGCATGTAGAAGATATTAGGGCATGCTAGCATAGATGAGTTTGGGAATTCAAAGTTACTCGATTTGTTTAAGAATAACTTGAGGGATGAGATTTATGATCTTAAACCTGAGTATAAGGTGCTGGAAGACAAACATTTCATTTAGGTTATAGGGTTCCCATCCTTCGATGAGGACAAGTGGGTCCGGTATGTACTAAGTCGGATGCATGCTGAATTTATGTGGTTGATGAAACCCTTTAAGATCACTAAGGATGCCATCAAGGTCGTAATAGGATTGAACTCATTTGGTGGACTGCCGATGCTAAAATTAGTGAAGAATTAGACTGTAACTGAAGCTACCAGCTCAAAGTTTGATAATAGGGCAATGGCAATAAATGATATAACTAATCCGAATGTCAAATTTGCATCTATGGTGATTGGGTATAAGATATACCACTCCAGCAGGGAAAACTTAGTGTTCAGTACAACCATTTATGCTGCTTATCAGATGGTAAAAGAAAATGCTAACTATGATTTATGTGAGCTGTTGTAAAACCAACTAATGGAGAATTTGAACAAGATCAAGAAGGATAAGAAGAATACATTCAAGTATGGTACGTTGGTCTTGTGCTTGTTCTTTTATTTCATGGATGAGTTACCCGGGATGAAAAGACTGTATTGGACCACTGATAAGCCTGTTGCCATACAAATAAGAGATCACTTGCACATGGGAATTTTAAGCCTATGAATTTTAAGGGATGATAAGACTGTAAGAGAGTTGAAGATATTGTGAATGCAGTAACTGTTCATGGGAATTTTAAGCTCATAACATAATATTATGACAACCTTGATGATGCCAACAAGAAATTTTTGGAGGATGCTACTATTAAGTACTTGAATACATTCAACAGAGCACTTGTGGAAAATTTATCAAAAATCCCTAAGAGTCTAAGTGACATTTTGGAGATGAGAAAAGAAGCTGCTAAAGCAAAGGATTTGGAGCTAAGGGAACATGTGTTGTCCAGTCTATGTCCGGTAATCTCTAGGAAGGAAGCAAATAAAATTTTCAAAGAAGTTAAAGATGAATTCAGAAGTAAAATTAGGATGAATAAGCTAATGCTTGGAGACATTGATGAAGTGGTCAAAGAAATAGAACACATTCTAAAGAAAGCCCTGGACAAGAATAAGTTTTATGTGGTCACTGAAGAACCTATTGATGCTGATGATACATCCATTCTGAATGATGAAGAGTTGAAGAAAAATGAGCAACAAGCTGAGGAAGATGATTTCTCTATTCCGGAAGAGGAAATATTGAATAAAGGAGATGAAGAGATGGTGAAGGAAGATAATGTTGATTGTGCAGAGGATACTCAAATTCCTCCAGACCAATCTAGTGAAGAAAATGCAGAGATGAATATGGAAATAAATGCTTCTACTGAAGGTGATTCTGAGAAGAATAAAGAGTAGAAAGCAGAAGAAGTTAAGGACAAGGAAGATAAAAAGAAGAAGCAACTAAGAGTGTTAAAGAACAAAAACAAGATAATCCTGATGATGATAACTGTAAGGATCTGAATTGTGAATCTCAGGAGAAGAAAGAAGGAACTGCATGCACAACAAGAGACACTGCAGATGCAGTGAAGAAATTTCTTGAGAAAGATAAGATTGAATTTGATGAACCAGATCTAATTCAAGGGCCTATCAGTTTGGATACTCTTTCCCTTGTTTAAATGATGAAGTTAGCATCATTTGCACAAGCAAAGGCAAGAAAGGAGATCCTAAAATCTCACATTGAGGACAGTGAGTTGCTTGGTTTTGCTTCCGGCATCTTGGAAAAGATTATGCCAACTTTTCAGAAGGATTCATCTAAAATCTCCTTCCGGTCAGCTGAAGAGCTTAATAAATTTTGTAAGTACTCACTTTGAGTCTTTTGAAAAGTCAGCGGAAGTCAGAGTCTAGAATGAATTTAATGATAAAAGATTTAGTGAACTAAAATGAATGATTGACAATGAGAGAATTGTGTTGGATACTAGTGTAAAGAGTATTCAAAAAGTCCTCACTGAAGGAGGAGATGTGTACAAATTTTGTTTATCTTGGCCAAAAGTTGTAGAGGATATTGAGAAGAAAATAAAAGAGTCCGAACAAAAATTGTCAAATGTATCTCAATCCTTTGATCCTTTGACAGTATCTGTGGTGAGTCAAGAATGTCAAGTAATTAACTTGATTAATGAAATAAAGAAATTGGTGAAATAAAAAGAAAACATTGTGTCAAGGATGTGTGAACTCTGGGGACTGATTTCCCCTAAGTTAGAAACAATGTTCAATGCATTGATAGAAGCTCAAGTTGCTGCTCTGACAAGTGATCCCACTGATCTATAGAAGGCAGAGCCATAGGTATTTTTATCCAGTGGTCATATTTTAATTTTGGATAGCATGAAGAAAAGTTGGACAATGAATTGGTACTATTGAAAAACATTTTTGGTGATGTGTTTAAGTTCATGTAGACAAGACATAAGGTTTGTTTGTATTTATACACCCATGTACATAGAATTTTTGCATGAATTTTGGTATGCGGATCTCAGCCTTTGCCATTAATGTCAAAGGGGGAGTGGAAAGTAGTGAAAAATGAGGAATTCATTGAAGGGGGAGCATTGGAAATCACACGTGTACATAGTAAGGGGGAACTATTCTAACACTTAGTCATTGTTCACTAAGTGTTGCCATCAATGCCAAAGGGGGAGATTGTTGGCAAGAGACATTACTAGGCATGTCAGGTGTTGTCATTGATGACAACTAAATCTATCTTACACATCCATATTGTATCATTTGATCATACCGGAAGTCAGATTGCAGATTTGTCTAAGTCCGGATAGACAGGAACAGAGCATATGATAGGGTTCAACATTTTGGTCCATATTTCTCCATAGGTAATCATATTGTGCTATGGATCTGAGGGAATGTTAAGGGATGTTAGGGCTACCTAAATCTAAAGTTTTAGCCTCCGGTGATGAAAGGATTGAAAGTTACAAGCATCTGAGTATCAGGTTTTGGTTAGACAGTTCAGTTCGATGAAGAACAGGCCAACTTGGTGTTTGATGCTTGTGCGGATTAAGATAAGTGGCTGGTTGAGTAATTTATGAGATCTAGTGGTATTGGCTGACATGAGTGGTGACTCGAATACATAGGTTTTGGTACGCATTGATGTTTGTGCATGGATTTAGCCGACATAACAGTGATCTTAAAAAAGTTTCTAAGTTTTCTTGAGGTCGACTGCAGTTGATGAAATTTCATGTTGCGGATATATATTATTGATGGGTTCGAACATTTTGAGACATGGTTATGTGAATATGAAGTGATAAGTGTGAAGTGTGGGAGTATCAAGTGTGAAGCAAAGAGATCTAAACTCTGGATCATGGCAGAATAGTGAAACAGGACAGTGAGAGATGAAGTGTGTGAAGTCAGTATATTGAGCCTAACCGCAACTGTAATCTTGCATTGTTAGATGCTATTCTTTAGTTCAAGTATTTCAACAAACTCTTTGTAATTGATCTTGTAGGTAGTGAACCTCCTTTGAGTAGTGAGCTCTGGGAAGTGTGCCCGAAGGCATGTGCCTTCCCATTTGTAATACTTTTAACAAAGTATAAAATCTTGTGGGCTAACCTCCACCGTGGTTTTTCCCTTAACTGGGTTTCCACGTAAAAATCCTGGTGTTCATGTGTGATGATCTTGTTGTTGTTGTTCTTAAGTTCATGCTTCTTTCTTTTGAATGTATGTGGTAAATTGATAAAGGAACATAATAATAAGTTTTGTAAAACACTGATTCACCCCCCCTCTCAATGTTCCTTAATTTCAACAATATATTCTTGCAAAGTTTGTAACTTTAGATCAAGATTTCTAAATTATAATATTTGTTAATTTGGACAAAATTTAATTGTAATTTGTTTATTGAATTTTTCTACAAATAAAGATTGATTATAATTTTTTTAAATTGAACATTGTATATATGTGTACATGAGATGTTTTTGCAGTCATAGAAGAGGCTAGAAACATAGGAGTTAGTTATTATTTATTACGTTGCATAGAGGAGAGGATGAAGTTAACAAAACCAGAAACAAGTGATGGAATGTTGTTTCCCACAAGTTCAATTGTAGTGAAAGGGACATATCTCAAACAAGTCAAAATTGTTCAAAATGGGATTCATTTTATTGATTACCATCTTGAAAACATGGTGTATCAGTATAGCCACCTAGTAATTACTACTGGCCTATCTCTTCATCAAGTTCCACGTGCATGTGGACATCATAAGTGGAGACTAGATAGAGATGATCATTAGAGAATACTACAAGTTATTGAAGAGCGATTTGAACCAATGGATGTGCTACATGAATGAGCGAGTTGTCCAGAAATGAATATTTTTCTTAGTTCAAGTACTACTATTATCTTGGTCATAATCAAAACTATTTTCAAAGTTAATTTACATTTAAACAATTAAGAACAATAGGTGTGCACCTTAGAGATCTATAACATTTGGGTGTGATATGTGATTTTTGTTGTTTCATTGAAATGTACACGTGGATGATCTATATATTTACCTAAGCTGCTCTACATATAAATGATTGTGATAAATTATTACATGTATTTCTCATTACATGATGATAATATGAGCCTTAGTGTTTATAAAGTTAAAATACACGTGTGATGATTATGATGGTTTTATGGATGCCTCTTTACATGTGTAAAATCATATTCTATTTCTATTTAAATTATATTAGATGATGTTATGTTATAAATTTATTAGTGATTTTATATTAGAATGATCAAGTGGTAGAGCAAGTTACAATTTGTTTGGATGCATACAAATGACAAGTGATAAATTATCTTACACCTTTCTCATTATGTACATGATGATAATACATGAGTCTTAGTGAATAACTTTTTATGTGATGATTATGATGGTAAATTATGGATGCCGAGCTTTACATGTAAAATTTATCATATTCTATTTCTATTTAAATTATATTAAAGACGATGTTATGTTATTGATTCTAGTTCAATTTTATATTAGAATTAAGTGGTAGTGCTTTAAAACATGATTGGATGCATCTTGTAAATTCTTTATATTTAAATTTAATGAGTTTAGTTTCTGTTGTTATATCTCTCATATTCCTACCTCTCTTGTGAACCATAATTCACAACATGGAACTTATAATCTTATGGGGCATACATGCATTAAATATTAGCAAGAGGCAAAGACATTACATTACCATCATTTACTCAATTAATTTACCTCTCATTCCTTAAAATTAATATCTAAACAACCTAAGGATTTTGATATCATTAATCTTTAATAGTTAATTCTAGAAGGGCCCCCTTAATCTAATATAATCATATATACATCAAGTGGTGTAAAACAAAAGGTCATTTCACTCAATTAGATATGCTCCTTTACGAGTAAAGCAATCTCATTTTTTAGTTTTTAATATTCATGATATGATTGTAATGAAAATAAATCGCACTTACATAAAAATATAGGCTAGTTCTAAATAATTAAAGAAATCAATAAATAATAAGCCAAGATATATGAGTTGGGAATGACATTGAAATTAAATACATGGAATTTAAATAAATAAAATAATATACTTAATTGGATTCTAAAGAGAGGAATATGTTGTTGAAGATGCTAAGAAGTGATTCTCCAATGTGCTAATATTAGCCTTGCCTAGATGAATCGCCCAAAATTTATACTTTGATTTTATTATATTTTAATTTAAATCCACATGTATTTAAAACTAATTCAACACACAATTTAACCTCAACTTATAAAAGTGAAATAGTAGGGATGGATGGTTACAGTAGATTTACCTCATTTCATTTTACCTATGTCTAAAGTGGGGTGGTTTATATATACATCATTTGGAACTTACACTAAGTGAGGATCATACACAAATCAACTCAATGATAATGAACGAAGATCAATGATGGTGTAGGAAAGGATGCAATATGCTTGTGATGATGTATTCTCTTATAATGTATTTATAGAATGATTAATGATTCTACTATTATTATATACCAAGAGATTAGGGCATGTGACATCTAAGCATAATTTTAAATGGAATGTAATGAATGTCCTAAAATATAACAACATACAAAATTTGAAAATCAACATAATATGGATAGGGGAACTCACAATGACTAATGAAAAGATCATCAATGTTTAAACATTTAAAATTTTAAATTAAAATTTTGAGTTTAATATTTACAATTACATAAATGATTTATCACATTCACAAAGAACTCAAACTAAGATATATCAATTCGGTACATTTTTATGTATGCCAGGTCTTTTTATAGACATATTATTATGAAAAAAATCTTAGAGAAATCCAAATTGGTTCTAAATTACTCCACATAAATAGTAACATATTTGAAATTGATTTTATTGACTACAAGGAACTTACAAATTGAATGAAAATATACACGTACATGTAGATCTATTTAACCAAATCATATATATATATATATATATATATATATATATATATATATATATATATATATATATATAATTATCACTCAATTCAAAATATAAGTTCATAAACATAAACATGTAAACATAAATTATGTCATGAGGGATACATGATATTTGAAATTTACATATATATAAACATACATATTTACATATTTGAAACATAAGAATTCATAAACACAAATGTCATCTATGATAGATATATCTCAAACATAAATACACACATGTGCACATACATCAATAGATCTAAAACATAAACATAAACTCAAATGTCTGGAATCGATATATAAACATGTCTAGAGTAGATATGAAATATAAGTTCATAAACATAAAATGTCCATGTATTCACATATATTCAATAGATTGC
Organism: Cunninghamia lanceolata; assembly: GCA_027924645.1. Taxonomy (NCBI): domain Eukaryota; kingdom Viridiplantae; phylum Streptophyta; class Pinopsida; order Cupressales; family Cupressaceae; genus Cunninghamia; species Cunninghamia lanceolata. The sequence continues at coordinate 2,368,259 of BSBN01000378.1, read as the reverse complement.
AAACATAACAAGTCCATGTTCTAGAGAATATATACATAGAATGTAATAAACACATGTATAAACTAGTGCCTCAGCTGGTCTCTGAGTCATCATGTTGGCTCCTAATTAAGAGACCATCTAGGCGTGAATCCTACTTCGATAAATGCATTGAGCCCTACATATATACATATACAAAAGTGTAATTATTAAAAAATATATTAAATATATATACACACATGAACAAGTGAACATGTACATATATACATTAACTTAGATGAAAATTAAAGTTCACCTGTCCACCGACATGGTCAGGTGAAGAACGTGTGTGTACATGCTCTCCCATCAAATTAGGAGTAACATGTGCTACCTCCACCTAGACACATATGCATGAATACATAAAAAATAAAATTAATTTTGAGTTATATAATTTATAAAAAATTGTTGTATGGTTCCAATGAAGTTACCTACTACATGTATTTATTTAAAACTTAAAAATTATATGTACATATACCTAAGTCACCTCTACATCCTCAACATTGCCTCCTATGATCATATAATCCACCAACTCCTCTGTAGTCCTATCTTGGACTAGCTCTACCAATGATGTGTGTAGCGAACTATGCAAGTGAGATGGAATCAATCCTAAAGAGAGTACATCGATAAAACCTAGACCTCTCATAGCCTACTCGAGTGTATCAATAGATGCCTGAGCACCTGTAGCAGTAGATGAAGTTAGACACCTATAGTAGTAGATGAATGGGCACCTGTAGTAGCATAATCATCAGCCTATGGATGCGTGTGTGTCAAAGCAGTAGAATGGCTAGTATGTGGCTCATGTGGCCCACCAGATGATCTAGATGTAGGATCTATTTCAGAATGTTGGGACTAAGCTTCAAGAGTTTGTAAATTGCCACAACACTAACCCACAAATGAACCAACATCTACTAAGGGGATCCCCAACTATGATGAGATCACATGATAAGCTCTCATCAGGTCATCAGATAATCTATAACCTATATCCCTCAGAATTTGGACATCACGTGTAATATGGTCTATATCATTTGGAGATGGGATGCCTATTACGACATATGCATCTGAATCAACAGGTGACCTACATGGATGTCTCATCAAGTATCAACCCACGTGATTTGTAGATATTTGTTGAGCCTAGACTATAATATCAACAATACTATCAATTGCTTCCCACTGGGAAGCAATGAGATCCTCATCACCAATAGGGCTAATGGATGGAGTGATGAAAGACATCCTCTACCCAACCAAGGCTCTGTAATCTAGGGGATGTTAATTTGCATGACGATAAGCATCCGTGTCACAAACCCTACAATGCCTCTTCTCAAAATGAGGTGGTAAATCCAAACAATTAATGTTGAGGCTTAAATGGACCTCAACGCATAACTGTTATGCAAAATATAATGGAATTTGGTTATTATTTGGATAACAACTGTGCACTGCAAGAAATCGTGGATAAATCAAAGGGGCCATCCTAGGGCATATGCACCTAGTCACCTGATATGCCCTCACCTGAGATCTAGTGGAATATTGGGGAAACATTTAGTTTTGATATTTTCCTTTGGCACTCTCAGTTGGATTGTGCTCAAAGGAACATCACCTGAAACCTGATTCCTCATTGGGGCAAGGACGGATGCTAAAGTCTCCCCAGGATATGCATTTAGACCTCCTAATGACTATCTAATTGTAAGTAAAATCATATCACTATTACTTCTGTAGACCCCAATTGTTGAAGGGTGATCTAAAATCAATCTTAATTTCTGAATCTTTGTATCAATATGTGCCCAAATCCCATCTGTATCGGTGCACTGTACAAAAATTAATTAAGTTCTAATTTTAATTCAGGCACATGTACATAGGTCTGGATATATATATGTTCACATAATGTACATGTGTGTATACAATATACATGAATTTAAACAAAATTAATACATCATAACGAGAATAAAAAAAATTAGCATGTTTTATAATCAAGAAAATGACAACCCTAAATCTAAAAATAATGATGATGCACAATTTTAGAAAGCATAAATCTAAAATCTAAAAACTAATGAAGATAAATTTAAACCCTAAAGTGAAACCAAGTATGATTTTGAATCAAATAAATTTTCATAATTAAAAATGACTTGAAAAATGAACTTTACCTAATGTTAACTTAGAATAATTAAAAAATGCATATACATCAACATAAATCAACCTAAACTAATAAATGAATTAGCTAGAGCATGATGATTTAACACAATGAGCGTGATAATTTAGGATTTCAATTAATCATGAATAGATTAAATGCACTTAACTAAATTGATCCAAAGAGAGAGTATGAATGTTAATACATTATTGAATCAAACACATAACCACATATAAAGAAAATTAGCTGACTTCCTTGCAAAAATTTTCCCATGCGAGAAAGGATTGAGTTTTATCTAACCATTGAATGGATTCATTTTCTACTTTGAAAGAAGCACTAAAGAGATTTTGATCATGGGGAGTTATATTTACTACAAAATATTGGTCTACCCTATATATCTAATTGGTCATTAGGATAATCATTTTACAATTTTTCTACTAATTTTACCTTCATACCCACTTCTTAAGATAAATATTTTGTACTATTATCACCTCTTATAAATGATGTTTTGCAAGGTCACTTGTATTCTTCTAACACATTCCATAATGATGATTGGTGATCCTTAAAATTCACCTCTTCTTTCATATGTGCTTGTACAAAGTAGATCTCTCTCACTTTGAAAATCTATATTTATATTCTAAAGTTCCCTCCACATAAAAATATTCTAATAATCCAAATAACTATTTATCCTTGGAGTGAATTCATTTACAATGAAAAATTATTTTGGTTATTCCATGTCTAATAAATTGGAGGGGTTGACTAGTTTATCTACTGTGAAGCTTATTTCAACACTTAAAATATAACTTTACACACCATGCTTGGGTATGATTTTTACTTATCAATACAATTGAGATAGCTAATCTTGTTCTATTTTTGGATTTCTAGTATATAGATTCCTAGCTCAAGTGTCCAATGAACATAAGAGAATTAGGTTTTTTGTAATCTATGATGAGGTGATTTATGTTGGCCTTTCTTTTTTTCCCTAATTTTATTATGAATAACCTTCCATGGAAGACACATATGTTGTAAATTAGTCTCATTATAACTATTGAGCATTTCACACTAGTCTAATCTCAAAATCATGACAAAGGTGTTAGGAGTATCCATAATATATATATGTTCTATCTAAATTGAGAATTATAATCAATTTGTATGGTAATGATATTCATCTTCCCAACGATATACCTAAATTGAATTGACCATAGAGATACTAGGCCAAGTCTTTAATAGATATCATATGGCATCACATTTATAAATGTACCCAAATCAACAAGGTAGTTGATTAAATTCTTTCCAAATATCATAATGGTGAGAAAGAGTAGAGGTCACTAAAATTATCTCCTATATATGATCACATAAATATTCAATGTTTTATATATTTTAGTTGATTCCTTAGGTCATGTTAGTGCTTCAAATTTTAGAATTTCCTTTTCATTAGAGTTGAATTACATTAAATAATGACACATTTTCTTTAGTTCATTTTATGTCCTCAACTATGTTATAACGTATGTTTTATTGATCTAAGGTGTTATCCATATTGGGTGGTTGTATATTTCCTTTTAATTCTTGGGATACATTCAATCCCTTTGGAGGTTGATTTTTTTATTGCATTAAGATTTAGATGAAATGTGAGGGAAATTCACTAGGGTTAATGTTGTCAAAGGTTTATTTTTTGTTTCTTCTCCAAGTATAATTTGCACCCTTATGGTATTAATCATAACCATGAACATCATACATATTCCTCAAGCTCATATTATTCTTATCCAAGAACATTGTGTATTTTTAACATGAAGGCACGCCTAGAACTTTTGTATCTAGTTTTACCTTGAATTTTTACATTGCATCTATCTAACACAAGTTTGGTTGGCCTAATAGTGCTTCCCCATTTATAAACAATTAAAATGAACTCAAAGGAATTAAATTTTTAAGGAGTACAAGAAAGAGATAACTTTATATCTAATATTTAATATATTAATCACAAGAATCTAAGGCTTATTTACTCTAGTCTTATGGAATTTTTTTCCAAATTGCATCAAGATTATTTTTCAAATTTTATTCTTCCTATTGATAAGTTTCCATTTTCTTAGGTTCTTTCATATACTATATTCCCATGATAGGTATATTCTAACCATGCATTCAAATAGAAACTCACATGAACAACTAATGGTTTCTTGTTACCAACCTTGGAAGTTTTCTCTACTTTTTCTTATTGAGTACTTTTCTTGCCACGTCAAACTAACCTGGTTTAATGTTGATGTCAAATTTTGCATGTTAGATAACCATACAATATCCTCATTTTTTTAGAAGAATAGGCGTGCATGTATGGTGTTCCCTAGTTCTTTATTGAACATGTTTTAGAGTTCCACTTTGTTTTTTGTGATCTCCCCATTTCATATCAACATTGAATACTTGGTTAAGCTCAAGATTATTCAGATTAATGCATAGTTAGTGTATTAGGTCCTAGAGGTTGGAGATCAACCTAGACCTTTTGATAACAAATGTCACAACCCAGTTTAACTTGTGATTAATTCAAAATTCCAAGAAATTTTTTATTTTTTGTTTGTTTCTTCATAACACTCATTGAGGTAACTAATGTTATTTTGTTTGATCTTAAGGAAAATGTACCACTCTTGAGTTAATATTATGCCTAAATAGTGATCAATTTCATGACATGGATATTTCAACTCAAACTTACCTAATGTATATTATGTTTAAGATATAATAATGAATTTAGTAAGACTCCAAATTTAAGACAAATAAATTCATAGAAAATAGTTTTCCTTTAATTTTATGTACACATAGGACTATGTGCCTTAAGGAATATCACTTGTTTCATCATTCGAATCAATTTTAACACATCTTTCTTCTCCATCACAAATATATCACAAGTAATCATTTGTTCATGTACATGCATATATCAACATATAATTCAAGTATTGTTATGCATAATATTTTATAAATATAATAATAATTCAATAGGATGCATGTGCTCCTTCTTACATAAGGAAAGTAACATAATTATTAAGTGTTAATCAATAATGTTGCCATGTCTATGTCTAGAGAACCCAAAGATATCAATAATGTATTAACTATAATCATAGAAGCACATCAATTCATATAATCACCATAAGATACATGGTAAGCCAAATTAAATATATAATAATATATGTATCATGAAAATTGAGATTGTATAATAAAACACCTATACCACTTGCAATTTTATCATGTGTTGCATTATGTCAAAGCTACTAAAAGAGGAAGAGAATATCATGAGGCCAAGTGTTTTTTTTCTAACCACAGAACTTACACAACTCTCCCATGCACCACCAATAATAGGAAATACCTTACCCTTAACATATGGGTTATACATGAGAGTCATATGAGAAAAATGAAGGAAACTACTGTAATTGTACATGAAACAGTTAACCATTTGGAAAGATTCCATAACACAACTAACATTAGTCCATGACCATGTGTCTAAGATACTATAGATAGGAACACTTCCAACTCATTTTCATGACACTCTAACCCTATAACCCATAAAACAACAATCTATAACTGGTGCAGGAGCACCTACCTGACAGCTGGCCTCCATGAGGCAGTTAGTTTGTTTTAGATCTGGTTAATGTTTCCAAGAAGGTCTTATAAGACCAATGCATGTAATAAGGTCATGTTGACCATGCTTTACTATTTTTAGGTAGTTTGTTATGACAGCTGATGACAGCTGTATAGTTTGTATGTTCGGTTGGATCCTCCTAGCCGCTTGGAAGCTCCCAGCCGCTGGGAATCGAGTGGTAGTACTCGCAGGAAATCCTATTTATGTAGTAGGATCGGTTGGTATTGCATATCATCGATCATCGATCAGACTTTGTGAGAGTGAGATAGAGTACTGTATTGCATCTTTTGAAATCAATAAAGATCCTGTTTGTGTTCATTTTCTGTTTGATCTCCATTGTGAAATCGATTTGCTGTTTTGGTGGTTACATGGATTCGCTAATCCATTCCACCGGTTGATTCGTCGAATCGGTGGAATGGCTATGTACAGTAGTTTAGGAGGTAGTTTGCATTTTCTGTTTGTTCGCATGCATGTTTGCAGGATCGCAGTCAAGAGATGTGTTGAGGACCCTAGCATGGGTATGTGCTAGGTCGTGCTGATAGTTAGAGTCTGGAAGATCACCCTGAAAGTAGATCGGGTCACCTCAGGAGGTTCGGCGGATCGAAATTTGCTAAGGTTGGGAAATTCGTCAAAACGGCATCATCAGGATATTTCTGTGTATATCCTGTAGTTACTTCAGGCGTCATCCGAGTAGAAGGAGATGAACATGATGCAGTCGATTGCATAAGGTGAATGTGCATCGGGATGATCATCATCAGGTGTTGCCGAGGAGGAGCGTATCGGCATAAGGTAGAAGATCAGGTTGATAAAACCATCGCGGGCCGATAATGTTAAGTTTGGCCGACAGTAGGATATTGAAAGAACTGCATGTGACGTCATCGTCATCAGGATAATCGTCATCAGGACATCGAGGCAGCAGGATATTGAAGGAGCTGCATGTGACGTCATCGTCATCAGGATAATCGTCATCAGGATATCGGGGTGACGTAAGCATCGAAGGAAGGGTGCATGAGGTAGTCGTCATCAGGATATATGGGAGGAACAGGATATTTTATATCCTGCTGATGAACATGATGTTGAACATCATGATGCTGGAGATAGAGTTTGGCGGTAAGGTGAACAGTGAACGTCAGGAGGAGGTTTGCGCTTGCCGAATATGATGATGCTGCCGATAGCCGGATATGATGATGCTGCTGACAGGCGAAAGGGCGAAGGTTTGTCTGCAGGAGGATATCGGTCGGCAAGAGAAAATATGATGATGCTGACAGTGTTAAGAAATATGATGATGATGAAGGGTTGCGGACATACATGCTGTATGTCAAGGTTTTAGTGTGGATGCCTCTGCATCAATAACCCTAGAGATGAACTAATAATCACACAAAACATTGATAGTTGTCTTATTGATGAAAATCACCCAAATACATAAATACTAATTAGTGATACCTAGTACAAATTGAACATAGTTAAGGATAAGATGGAAGGATACATAAGGTGTGTCTAGTTTATGGTCTTTCCACTATAATTATCTCATTTATCTACAAAGAACTCGTGCACTTGAGTTGAAGTACAACTTATCCTAATTATATATGATAAATGCTAAGTTACATGTGGCACATATAGATTTAATATGATAATAACATGGCATCATCATCAAATATAAATATGACATGTCTATGAATCTTGGCTTTTACAAGTGAGATTCTCAACCTAAGAAAAACCTAAGAGAGTGAAACACTTTCTACCTATTGAAGGCCTAAAGAAGTGAGAAAATATATCAATTAAAATACATGATCAAATGAGACACTGTAATCACTAAATCCATGATGGACCGAGACACTATAATCATAAGATGCATAAAATAGTGAGACACTTTTTTTAAGGAATGCATGCAAGAGAGAGACACTTTATTCATAGCCTACATTCTCTTGAGATAAGTATTTTCTTTTAACTATTAATTGAGATGCTATAAAAGTTGGACATGATTTTCTAGATCACTGTAGGGAAATTCTTGTTAGAAGATAAGAAACTTGGTTCAAATTTGCATGTCAAATTCAATGCTCCTCAATGTATTCTAAGAGACAACCAATGATAACATCTAGACAATGTTACATGATTTGCATTAGACAAAGTCCCTTGTGAACATGTTTTTCTGCGGAAGTTTTATTCGTTTAGGATGAGTAGTGGAGACTATGTTATTGATAACTTAAATGAGTTAAAAAAATTGTAGTGATCTAGTTCGAATCTATGTTTTAAGATGGATGAGGAGGGAAATGTATTACCTTGTTAGTTTCATCAATTAAATCTTTATTTTATTCTATAGTGCTTGGCATTGATCTGTAGAATGAGTTAGTATCCTCTGATGCATGCAATATGTAAGCGAGTAAAGTGTTGTATGAACATGTTTATGAGATTTTTTTATTTGAGAGGGCATAGGATGATCATCTAAGATTTCAATAGGGCTTAAAGTTGATAGTTGACCTTGCTTGTCAAGCAATTTTTTTATGACAACTATCTATTCAATAGTGCTCTTCAAATACTATGACATGCCTTAATCTAGGTAAATCATATAAAAATCAAATATATATATCATCATAATCCTATATAAAATTTGACATTATGTCCAAAATATCTTCTTCATATGAAATAGTTTTTTTAATATTTTGATTGTATTCTACTGTAAAAATGCCAAAATACAGCTAAGTTAGGGTTTACATTTTAATCTAAACTAGGGTTTACATTTTAAGCTAAACTAGGGTTTATAGATAATAATGCATATGGGTCTGCCACCATGAAAATGGTGGTGGACTGTGCTTACCTTAAAGCTCGGATGCACCTTCACTTGAATGCCTGAACACATTCATTCGCAGCTCCACTAAAAGACCTTTTATCTTCACTCCGTTAAAATAATGAACCGACAAAACACTAAAATGAACTGATAAAATAGAGTTGTCAGTTCATATAGCTATTAAAAAAAATTAAAATAATACCTTTGAGCGAAGGAAATCTTCGTTTGAAGCTATTATTCTAATGTTTTTTTAAATTAACGTGAACCTTCTATCGAAGATGACCTTCAATCGAAAGTTGATCTTCAATCAAAGGTTTTTGAAGAAATATCTTCATTTGTAGGTACCTTCATTCAAATAAATATCTTTTAACAAAGGTATTTGAAGAAATATGTACCACTCCCTCCCAATTTTTCATGTCCCAAGTTTGGGACCGAGTATTGTGATATCACCCTTCACATAGTGGGAAATGGTTGACAATCTTTAGTATTTGTAGAACAAAAGCTATTACTTTTAATTACTTGGTGCGGAAAAGCAAGAATGATACTTACACCTTTAGCCACTCCTTTTCTTAATTCATTTTAACTTCATTCTAGTTGGTTTGGGAGACATATTAAATCATTCTCCAAGTTAGCATTAAATATGTTTAATTATTATTTTCTTAGATTTGATTTACCCATTATATGGAGGTAGTAAAAAATAATTATCTTTGAAAAAAAGAAATTATTGGCCATTTTTTTAAATTTAATTGACACTTGTAAAGAGGTATTTCTTCAAATGTGATCATACTAGTATTAGTGCTCCCTATCCCATTAGAAATCTACAATTAAGAACACTTGGGCTAGAGTAGTATTGATATGGGTGATAGATGTTGGAATGAAGCACCAAATTGTAATTAGATGCCAAAAATATCCCTTTAATTTCCTTAAAAAACCACTTCTAATCATAAAATCATAGTAATTGATTATCCATGGGTGTGGCTATCACATGGATATACTTGGGATGGTTTTTAGATGAATCTCCTAAGACATGGTATGTATATCTCAAATCTCACTTATTATTCACTTGTAGGTTTAATCAAAAAGTAAAACCTATTATATTGCCAAGATGTTGTGGACTCTTGATAGGGTCTAGCTACAAAGGTGCAAGAGTGAGCATGGGAATCATGCAATTTGGGTGTTTAATTAGTATTGACTTTATTTCCATTTAGTAATTAGATATAGGAAATAAATTATACTGCTAATATATAGGATGTATGAAGTCCCATGTTTTTCTTATATCCATTATATATCATCAAATCTTAATTAAGAGATGATAGCTTTAGTGGTACTAAGTTTAAATTTTGTTTATATTCCTATTTGGATAGTACTCATATACAATGAAATTGTCTTAGAAATGTAAAGTTAATAAGTTAGTCTTTGTGACGGTCAAATTTTTATATCCATTCCAATTTTTCATTTAGTTTTATGTCTATTTTTTAGAAAATGGTGTTACTATAATTATTGTTAGTTAAACACAAAAAATTGACACCTAGATTTGTTTAAAATGTAAGTTACATTGTGGGCCCATAACCCACATGTCCAAGGATCATTTTCACATCTAAAACTTTGGAAATTATGATGTTTTTTGAATGAGTTAGGTGGAAAAAAATAATGTTTTTATAAGATATGAAACCAAATAGATTATCTTAGCATTTTCCATGGGGACATGTCAAATTTTATAGGGGGAGAGACAACCTATAATTTTTTTGATATGAAATTTCAACAAGAATTATATTAGTATAAACCTACTAGTATATTTATATTTAAATAAATATATCTAAAAGTACGCCGGGGTTATCTTTTTTCCATAGTTTCTTTATTTTTTCACTTTTTTCGTTTGCAATTTCTTTTTTGGTTTTTATTTTTTAATTTTTCCAATTTGTTTTTTGGTTCCACAATTTTTGTGATTTTTGCCAGCTTTTTCTCCTTCCAACAGTTTCCAATTTCTTTTTTAGTTTTTAGTTTTTATTTTTTCTATTTTTTTCGGTTCCATAGTTTTTGTGATTTAGCTTTTTCTCCTTCAATAGTTTTTAATTTCTTTTTTATTTTTTATTTTTATTTTTTTAACTTTTATTTTTTATTTCCTTTTTGGTATTTTATTTTATTTTTCTTATAAATTTACGCAGAAAAACGAGTGCCCTCATCCCCACCATGCTATGACTGTATAACACCCCTCGGCGTAATTATATACAAATTTAAGGAATTTTTAAATGAAGTACCCTATAGGTGGTAATAATTTGTTCACTGCTCTATTTTTGGTTAAGATGACTTATTTGAATTCTTTGTACCATCTTTATTTTATTGGACTTGATCAACCCAATAACCTTGTACATGTTTTCTATGGGATTGAGATCCTTAGAATTTTATATCATTATTGATTACTCAAAAGCCTTTGAAATTATGTTGGAATAATTTATGAGGAGGTTAGGAATTATAAGCACCTTGTTAATAGAAATAAACCAAAGCTTATTTTAGTGACTATGTGAAACAATATGAACTTTGTTTAAGGGTAATTGTGTTCTTGTTTTTATTCAATTGTATTTGGTATAGAAAAAGAGGATATTCATGTAGTCCAGAATGCATGACTATCATCTTTGAATATATTTTGAGTATATAGTACTAAATGATGAGTGACCACATAGTATGGGATATGCATGTCATTCACTAGGTAAGTGCTATGTGATCACATGATAATACTTTTGTATATTTTATGTTGAAGTGACACCTAAAAGATTAAAATATTTGTATTAAAGATAAGGTTACACATTAATGACCAAATTTAAAAGATTATTTGATAGGAGATTTATTGTATACACTTATATTAGCTTCTCAAGTATAAAGTCATGATCTATTTCATGTGAAAATGTACTTATATTTCTAATCATGTTATTGATTAACAAAGTATTTCTATGGGATTTAATTGTGGTTTCAATTAAAGAAAAAAAGTTATTGGGAAGATCTAAAATTTGAGAAATATGATTATAAATGAAGTAGATTCATTGTGATCTCAATAATGTTACTTGACTAATTATTTTTGTTGAAATATGTTGTAGATTCAACTTGAGCTACTGAGGATAGCAGCTGATTTACATGGGGATAAAGGCTATGTGACTTTTTACCTAAAATGGAAAAAGAAAGTTATTTATGAAAAACCCTCTAAAATTATAAGAGGATAAAGTTTAATTACCCTTTATAATTAAAAGGGAGATAGAAAAGGATATTATGATCCTTTTGGTTAAAATGGAGATAAATAAAGAATATTTATGAAAACCCCTTTAAAAGGGAGGATTTATTATGTTTATTAAAACATTATTAATGACAACCTTTGTGAAAGGGTGTGACGGTTTAGAAACCACCCCTTAAAAGGTTATATAAGGCATTTGTGTGAGACTTGGAATAGGCATGAAGCATCACTCAAATAAAAAAGAAGGTGGAGAAAGGAGGAAATAAGAGGATTGCAAGAAATCATAAAGGAAAAGGATTAGGGATTTCACAGGCAGTGAGCATTGGAGAAGGGGAACACAATATGTGTCCAACTCGGGGTACAACATACATCTAGGATTGTCCTGGCTAGGGCTTGTGTGTGTACTTGTGTTGAGCATGTTTTGTTGAACATGGATCTAGAGAACTTGTGTGTGTACTTTCTAAAAAAGAGCTAAATGCTTGGGAAGCACATGGTTAATTTTGAATAAGAATTGGTTTCCTCCTGGAAGTTCTCACTAGCTAAAAGGGGGTTGAATCTCTGATCCATTTTTTGAAGCGATATCCGGTAGAGCATCCAGATCTAAAAGATATGTATTTATTCCTTTCTATGATGGAAATTAATTAAGTACTAAAATTAATGCCAATAAAAGATATTAGAATCATGATATATGTGGGTTTTGATGTTAATCTAATTATGGATTGTGTTATTTAATTGACCATGTTAATTTTTTACTTTAGAATTCCTATTATATTATCATATATTGCAATTTACATTGGAATTTCTAACTTTACATACATTAAGTAATTAAATTTTAGTACTTGTTATATTTAAATCCATTGCAATTAATTAAATAACTCTAGGGAAAAGTAGCATTACAGCTTGTGTCCTTGGCTACAGTCCTCAAGGGAGAGCCAAGCTACTTGGGTTCTGCTCCTTTGTTGTAAGGAAGAGAGATCAAATCAATGAGACTAGATCTAGGGTTTTATGTGACCTAATCAAACAAAAGAACAACTTACAGGTGTCACAAACTGATCATGCAAGAATCAGAAGTAGATTGGGACTGAGCAACGCTGTCGAGGCCCACAACTAGAAACATGGGCTAGATCTAGAGGGCTTGGGTGTTGGGTGCCCTAGTCCTAGGGTTTTTGCCCTAACAAAACCTAGATATTATGGTAGCTGCTGCTTATATTCTTTTGTCACTCGTTAGGTGCTGGAAACTCTCAATTTGAATCTGCACACATAAAAGAGGGAAATAGTTATGCTGTATAGAGGCTTGCCTCAGTCAAACCTCTATATAAGTGTTCCCACTTTCACAACAACAATGATAAGTGTGATAGAGAGTGTGTTCTCTTGGTGAGTAGAGGCAAAACATGTAATAAAGACTTTAATAATGAAATAGAATGCAATAGAGTTACCATGAGCATGAAACCCTACTTGAATTTGTAGCAATCCATAAGGAGTTGAAGGAGATGGAAGAAGCTTCCTCGTAGACCTACAAGGCTTAGTACACACAACAATAATGTGCAGAAACATAGATCTTGTAGACAGAAAGAGATAGCTCGTTATAGAGAATCATCATAAAGAGCATCTATTGTAAATGAGTGAGAGAGACTTGTTTATATGTGCATCTCAATTATTTTCTAAGGGCCCAATTGAGTTGAGACTAACAAGGTGCATCACTTAAGTCATAAGGCTGACATTCAAATATAAGATGTCAAGACCAAATTTCTAGGACCTGTTGTGCCTTGCACACATGCCCCATTCTAAACATGGGGTCCCCTCCCCTTTGTTCCTTTTTATTTTGGCTAGTGGGTCATTTGGTTTTTGATCTCTCTCTCTCTCTGAAGTGGTTGTACGGTCTAAAGTATATGTGCCCTGGATAGAATGATTGCCTTAAAAATCACTTCAAACTTGCTAAAGGAGGGTTGTTGTTTCCCCTTCTAGAGTCCTTGATTTAGTTTGTTGCACTAAAACTGGCTTCAACTGACCTTTGCGCTAAAACTGCATTCAACTGACCTTTGCGCTAAAACTGCACTCAACTGACTTTTGCGCTGAATCTGGACTCAACCGATCTTTGCGCCGATTTTCAGTCTGTTGGACCTAGCGCTAAAATCCCCTCCGTCTGACCTAGCGCTAAAATTCGTTCCAAGTGACTTCGCATTATAACGACTTGGTCGGACCCCCAAACAAACCCCGCAGGTCGGATGAGTCTGAAAGCCCCGCCAAACAGGTCAAGTCGGAGGCCTCCGAATTTCGCGCTGATTTCTCCCTCAATTGACTAGGTTGGAGACCTCCAGTTTTCCCGCCAAGTTTGAACCCCTGCAAATTCCCGCTGACAGTACGTAATCCCGAGCATTAATGGCGGATTGGCGCGGCTTAAATAGGGAAATTAGGTAAAGTTAACTCATTTTAACTGCGTTTTCAAAGCCTGCGCATTCGGAGCTCTGATTTTCACGGCCGACATCACCCAAGCTCGAACCCGTGACCTCTCGACAAGTCAGATCTGCGCCGCTATTTACAGGTAGGGTTCTCACCCTTTGCATTTCCGAGTTTCTTTAGGGTTTTGGAGCAAATTTAGGAGAAACTGTTAGGGTTTTCATCGTTGCATAGTGACTGTTGAATCTGTGAGTCGAACATAATGGTTCCGGGTTAGGGGAATTGACCCTTGTATTTTCTCAAACCCTAGATTTAGAAAACCACAAGTTAGGAGGCATTGGGCAAATTTAGACCCTCTCGGGTCGAAACTCTGCAAAACCCGCGCACGAAGTCAGCGCTGAATTGACTTTCAACCGACCCCAAACAACTAAACCATTCGATATAGTCAGACACCCTGAGATCAAGCACCAAAATCCAGTGCCTGATTGCGCTAAAAACAACCTCCTCTGACCTTCACAACTCACATATCGCTTACAAATCGGGTCGGATGGTTTAGAAATACCCGCAGCCTTGAAAACAGCTCTTTGCGCTAAAATCTTCTTTGTCCGACTTTGCGCTACAATACCCTATGTCCGACCAAGTCGGATGACATCCATAACCCCGTGAAGTCGGTGCTGCTCGAAAGGCCCGCTGAAAAGACTTACCAAACTATTTTTGCGCTATAATTTCCTTCATCTGACCATGCGCTAAAACACCTTGTGTCCGACTTAGTCAGACCCCGTCGAAATCCGCGCAAGTCGGACTCACCCGAATTCTGCGCAAGGGAACCACTATTATGCTAGTAATCGTTTTGCGCTAGTTTATCCACCGACCGACCTATAAACCATTGGAGGTTGGAGACCTCCACATTTCGCGCAAGTCGAACAGCCTCAGTTTTAGCGCTTTTACTGCCCAAGGTCAGACAACCTCAATTTTAGCGCAAATCTCCCTAAATGGCCGAATTTGCTGAAATTTCTTTAGGGAAGATGCTTCAAGGTAAGGTTATTAAGGTTGTAATGCTATAATCATGATGTTTAGATGAATCTTTTTACAACATTTGATATTTCCTTGCATGCAATACGCTGTGAATGTTAACTTAAGTCTTCTTTCAAAATGCGTGCTTTTAATAAATGATGGATTTATGATTGATTTATCTAATCCTAGGAGTATATCAAGGAGCTTACTTGGTATCAAGCTTATAAGGTCTGGTCTTGCAGATTAGATGTCTGCGCGAGCTCAAGCCATGAAGTACGAATTCAAAGGGATACCCCCGGAAACCAAGATCCACTCTGGGTGGAGTAACGTGGGAGACACTGATCTAGGTCATATTGACTTAGATGATTTCAGACTTAGAATCTTTGGACCCACTCCGACTCCTCGAGCCAAGAGACTAAAGGACAGTGGACTCGGACAAGCAGCGACCTTCCCGACCTCTGTTCAGTGTGCAGAGTTAATAGCAAGTTGTGCAGATAGATACGATATCGTATCTAGGCAAATCCAGACAGCTAGTGGAGAAGTCCTAGCTGATTTGTCCCCGCCTGCTTTGGCAGAAATGCTGGATATCCCGTGGCATAAAACCATGACTATGCCCGACAGGCAAGCATCCAAGGAGGCATATAACCAAGATGTGGAGGGATGCAGAAAACACATAAATGATCATTGGGTCAAGAGCAGGAAATCCGCTCTCGTCAAGCTCCCCATAGTGCTATATAGAAGTGATTTCCACGATGAAATTAGAGATATAGTAACCTTTCTGAGCAGAGTGTATGGGTTACCTACTGCTTCCACTTTTGAAGACTGGATGTTCATCATAATCTCGGAAGTATTGAAGGGAACCAAGTTCCATTGGTCGCAAATCCTTAGCGACAATATACATGAAGCTTTCAGCCACTTTAATGAGAAGAAATGTTTCAGATGGACATCCTACGTCGTCTACGCATTGGCAAGAATGAATCATTATGACAGATTGTCCAAAATCAGAGAAATCAGGAATGATGAAAAGACCCAAGTCAAGGTATATGAAGGCTATCCTCAATTGACTTCATCACAATCATTGATACACTTCAAGCGGGTCAATGATGCATTTACCATGTACATAGCAAGGAAGTTACAAGGTAATACAGCCTTGAGGATTTCAGCCGAGGCTATGAACGAAATAATCCAGTATGGCCGATGGTATATACAATTTGAGAAGTTCACATACATCAGAGTACAAAGCTTCACTGGAATGGCATATAGGTTGCCAAGATATCCTGATGATAAGACAGTGCTCCTAGAACTGTCCAGGCAACTAGTGCCATGTGCTGAAAAACTCAAGCACCTGCACCGAACAAATGTCCAATTTCCCATCAAGTTTGGCAGAGGACTTTACGCGTGCCCTTCCCTCGCCTCAGCTGAGTATTCAGATAAAGAGCTCCAGCTTCTGAACTTACACTATTACAATGCCAGGGCTCACTTTGACCCGAATCAGGTGATGGAGAAGTTTGTGAGCAAGAAGTTGTTTCACAAAGATCATATTGAAGATTTCTGGGCCAACTGCACTGACGACTACGATGTCATGAAGAGGACGCACTCGAGGCTATCCTTGGATTTTATCAAGAAGTTTCATGTAATGGCAGTACCGGATCAATTGCAGGATGATGATAATATTATGGCTAGAGGCCCGTGGGAGACACAGTACCATTTACCCATCCCATTACCCAATTGGGCAAATGCAGAAGAAAGCTCCTTGGATGTGATCATAAAGGAGCCAGTTAGATTGAGTAAAGCCTGGGTCAGAGCACAATTGGGTGTCCTAAGGGGGCAAGGAGTCCAACTGACCTATACGGCAGTTGAATCGGATAAGGACTCTGACGGAGAAGAAGATGAGCCCGTACTGGGAACAGATGATACAGAGCCTATCAAGGAAAAAGATTCAGACATTGATGAACATGCCCCTTTGGCAGCAAGGGCTCGAAAAGTGAAAAAACCTCCTGTGAGATCCCCTTAGAAGAAGGATCCACCTCCTAGGCCCAGAGTTACTAAGAGGAAGGACATGCCGGGCAGCACTGGGGAGGCCTCCAAGACCAAGAAGGTAAGAACAGAAGCAGCGAGCAAGGAGCGTGTTACTACTAAAGATGATTCAACTCCTTCGATCTCCCAAACCCCTATACCCGATACAGGAACAGCTGTTTTGGCTTCCACCTTCTCTACTTCCATCCCTCCTTCTTCTTTTGTTTCACCTACTTCTCCCACCACCTCAGCCGTCATTGTGCAGGAATCATCCCCTTCCGCTTCTCCTTCCTCTGGCATTACTACCACTTCCTGCCCACTGGCAATCTCCTCCGGTGATTCCAGCAGTCCTGTTTCTCCCCCTCTCGCCATTATGTACCCTACCCCTTCTTCTCCCTTACCATTGCCCGCCTTCGCTAATTTGACTCAAATTAGTACCCCTTCCTTCACAATTTCTTCTGCTGTCCCCCTTTCACAAATGCCTGCGATGACATTGGAAGTACCTTTGTTGGAGGGTATTGAGAAAGTATGTGCAGAGTTGGGATTACCAGAGCCCGAAGGAGCACTGACCAGTAAAAATGATAAGAACCCCCTCGACTCGTCTGTTGGTATAGAAATAATTGACATATCTGATAGTCCGCTGAGCAAGGACCCAACAGAGGAAGTTTTGGAAATAGCACGAGAAAATGTGCTCGAGAGCCTAAAGGAATTGGCCCAAGGAGAAAAGGAGAAGAGCCCTAAGCCTGAACAAGGGCCTTCCAAAGAATTGACTATATCAGATAAGGGTGGAAACGCTGAATTGAACGAATCTTCCGCTCCAGAATGGCTGCAGGATAGGATGGTATATCCAGAACCCCAGATCGAAATAATGAAAGTTGATTTGAGCATCATCCTATCGCAGGCTCGGAAACCTCAGAAACAAAAGAAGGCGAAGGTGCAATCAAGAATCTACCAGAGTGAATCAGGCTCAAGGATTGCGGAGGTAGCTGTCCCTCCTGCTGACGTAACAAGAGATCAAGTCAGGGCGGAGGATTATGTAATATCCACAGTCGACTTAGGCCCAACCACCCGTGCTCAAAGGGTGGATGATTTCAAGGGATCAGTTACGTCGATTTTGAAACAATTGGATAAGGACGAGATGTCCAAGAAAGAATTAAAACGCCAAAACGAGGAACTCAGGGCGTGTCTTCAATTTTTGGTAAAACCAATAGATGTAGGGGGTGATATAAGGACTGTGCCTACCTTCTTATCTACGGATGAAATGGCAAAGCTGAGCGAGGTAAGATCGAAGTCCCAGGGCATCAAGAATTGGTTAATGAGTGTTTTTGAGGTGGGATGCGATGCCATAACTGCCTCTGCTCAAATCCACCAACGTACAGTGGAATTGATTGAGAAGTGGAAGAATTTGCGTGATGAATGTGACCTATTCGACGAATACTATTCTCACATGTATCCACGAATCAAGGGAATCCGGGAGTTGCCAGCTCAAACCTTGGTCACAGAGAATATTTTGACTGGAGATAGGCTCCCGAAGGCTATTGAGTGGTACCAGCAGTTACTTCTGAGGAAAGAGACCTTCGAGCAAGTAAAGGAAGCATATAAACCCGCTGACGAAGAGCTGAGATCTATCATATACGATATCAGCGATGCTTTGAGAAGCTGTAGAGATGAATCTTTTGATGATTATGCTCCTTTCGAGGTCGAAAAATGTAAAGGAAAACTGCATGTTATATTATTTGAGGACACTATGCTAAGTACAGAAGAACGGCTAGACAAGGCAAGTCACCTCAGGGCAGAATTCAAAGCATTCCACAGAGCAGAAGCAGATTTTGAAAGGATATACACCAGATTCAGTCAGGAGCTAGAGGTATTCGATTACAGAATACATCATCTGAAACATCCAGCCCCATCTGATATCAATCCAGCACTTGAGGCATGGCTGGCCTATCGGAATAAGCTGTCCAGAGGAGATAGTATCGACCTGGATAAAGAATCTTAGTATTATTTGAATATTTTATTGATTCAAATCCTATCATTGTTGTAAATTTGATATATCTGGACATTATGTAATTTATTTTGTCTTCTTCTTACCCCCTAAATGAATATTTTCACTAATGTATTGGGTTGGTTAGTCAAAATGACTAGATTCAATGTATCTGGGGCTGTTTTTTCATCTTTTTCATAAAAGACAAAATGTAATCTGGGAATTAATGTGGGCCTTTCTTGATGTAATCTGAGCCGTCGGTGTTGAGTTAATCTCCACCGTTCATTTGAAGAGCTAGGGTATGCTGCTTTCTATACAAAGGGCTGCCATTTCCACTTCTTGTGAGAGAGATTTTGATGCCAAATTGTTGACTCTGTGCCATTTGAATTAAATACAAAGCAAGTTTCTGCAGCATTTCTAAGAATTTGCATCTTGTTTCAATTCATTGTGGTCTTCATGGTTTGCTTCTTGCTCTCCTATAGTTAGATTAGTTGTGCTTTTATGATGTTAATGGTTTATTGCAGTATTTGATGAATGTTCCAAGTCCATACTTTTAGTTGTTTGCTGATGGTAAATGACTGTGTAAAGTTAGCCTGGGCTTATTATTTGTGCTGAAGTTCAACTTCATTTTATGAGTTAAGTTGCGCCATTTATTGGGTATTTAACGAATGAATGTGGTCTGAAAATCTTTCGACTCCCATTGAAGATAGCACCGTTTTCTGCAGCACTGTAACACCCATTTCGGTTTGGTAACTCAGAAAACTGGTTTGAAGTCTGGAATATTTGTCTACTAAAGATAACCCTTGCATTGTGAATGTCACTTAGGATTCCTTCTAAACCCTAAATCTTTTGCATTTTCTTTAAAACCACTGTTTAGTTTTTAGAGTAGAAAGTTTCAGCAGCATCTCACTTTGTATATCAGCTGAAAATCATAGTAGGGTTTATGTGTATTTGTTGTCTCAACCCTGAAGATTTGCAGACTGCATGTAAGACCCCTTGTAGGTACAGCTAGAACATAACCATTGAGAAATTCCAAGCAAGCTAAGACCTAGCTGTATTATCCTTGGAGTAGTCTTGCCTAGGGTAAGATACTTTTCAAGAGAGGTGTGAAACCAGCAATCACACCTACATTGTTGCGTGTTGAAACCACCATCAACAGGACCCAAGCACTAGGCACCCTAGTCCTAGTGATTTGGGCTATCCAAATGCCAGACAATAGACGATTAGGCCTTGCATCTCATGAAAGTGGTGGAAATTGCATATTATAAGCAGGGATGATCGGATAAGCCACAATGAGTGCCAAATCTAGTGTAAAATTGTAAGAGGTATCAATTTTATGATGCTACATTTAGCCCCCACTTTAGTGAGGGTATGAGCTTACGTTCATATTCACACTAAAGTACATAGAAGACAAATCTCTTTGCCAAGATGTTGAAGCTATAGAATGTCTCTAAGTTGAGAGTTACATTAGCCCCCAAGCTTAGGATCCTACAAGTCTACAATGCTTAGTTAAAAAGGTCATACACAAGACACATGGCATGAATCACACACACAAAGTACATAAGGAGCATACATAAAGAATTTGTGGAAAACATAAAGCATACACATGGAAAACATGAAGCAAAAACATGGAAAACATGAAGTAGACATGGAAGACACAAAGCATACAAAGCGTACATGAAAAATGAAGCATACATAGAGCATAGAGTACACATGGAAAAAAAAGTATGTAATCACGAAGTGAGAAAACACATAAACAAATGAAAACGGAAATTTTAGTCAACAAAGTAAAGAGACCTAGGTTGAAAGGATGTCTCAATACCTTGCGTCGTCCCCAAAGTGTAACAAAAAGTAAAACAAAGCCAAAAATAGAGGAATTCTAAAAAGGAGATAGAAGAATATAATGATTCTTGATCGATTACACTAAAGAGAGAATGAATACAAATAGACGAGGAGCAATCGATGTGAACAAAGAGGAGTACATGACTTTGGCACTAGCTTGCTCTATCGCTAGGGGTCATGTAAACCAACATACCCCAATGGTTCATATGATAGAAAGATGCATTATGCTAGGTGGCCATAAGTTTAGGTCGTATGAAGCACACAAACTAGAAAGTTGTGTTATGCTAGGTGGCTCATAGACTATACGGATCATAGGCTAGCAAGTTGTGTTATGCTAGGTGACGGTATACTACCAATGTTGGCAAGAGACACTACTCTAATGAAGAATTGCATGCTGTCATTGATGGAAACAAGGCAAAGGGATTTCATTGGCATGACAAAGAGACATTACTTTGGAAGATCAACTTGGTTTGACAACAAGGCACAAAAGTATCCTGGTTCAGAAGGCTAAAATGACTATGGACTATATACAGAGTAACTGACAGAGATTGGGTCAGTATGCCTCTACAGTAGAAGATCATTACATGTGGTTCTGGAATGTTTTTCATAGTTATTTTACAATGATATGTTCCAGTGCTCAAGACCTGACTTCTTCTCAAAGTTATACTATGAAATGGCTAAGTCCAGATGAACATAATTAAGTTAGGAACAGTGCAAAGTGTATGGGTATTTTGGTCCGCATTTCTCCGCAAGTGATTGTATTAGTATGTAGTTTTGAGACAATATCGATTGGTGTCATAAGCATCTAGTTGAGGAGTTACAGAGTCTGAAGTGATTTGGAAGATCACCTAACAAATTCCATGTTCCAACAGCTAGTTTGCCAATATCTCACCAAGGCAGAGGAGATAGTTCTGAGTTCTGCATTTCACCACATAAGGGCATCATGATCTACGGTTGATAAGATACAATCTGTGAAGAATTAAGAATGATTGATGTGGTTCTTGGAATCCCATGTGAATTTTAGTGGAAGTGTTGGGTCAACAGAGTCAATGTAAGTTGATAAAGTGTTGTGCTTGATAGGCCGACTCAGTCTTGAGTTTGAATTCAAAGTTGCCAATATTTATATAGGTTAGATTTTAGTGTTGAGCAATGAGGTGATAATGTGATGTGGATGAACTAAATGTGTGTGTGATTCAAAAGCAAAGTTGTGACCAAAAGAAGATGATAAAGGCAGAAAAGTAGAGTTTATGTAGAGTAGAGCAAAAAAAGTAGAGCAATTAGTATGAAGTCTTTTGAATGTGTATTGAACAAATTGGTACTACACCTCAGCATTTTGTAGATGCATTTGTAGTAGTCATCTTTTGGCAGTGAGCTAGTTCTTCTTCTATCTTCTTTTCTCTTGGTAGTGAGCCTTTATGCAGTGAGTACTTTTTCATAGGGCAGTGAACCTCCTTGTAATTTGGTATTGTGCTATCATAATATATTGTGAACTAACACTCACCGCGGTTTTTCCCTTTTTGGGTTTTCCACATAAAAATCTTAGTGTCTATGTGTTATGTCTATATGTTTTCCATTATTATGTTTGTTCTACTTTCATGTTGTTGAATTTGGTAATTGGATTAAGGAACAACAAACTAAGTGGTTTCGTAGAATACTGATTCGCCCCCCTCTTAGTATTCTCTATGTTCAACAATTGGTATCAGAGCAAGGTTCCTTGGAAGAAGCCTAACAACTTAAGGAAGATCTGGGAGAGTTCACTCATTGCATCTAGAAGATATGGAAATGTTTCATATGAAAATAATGTTGAACTAGAATCAACTCTTATTGATCTTGAAAAGTTTGAAGCAAAAATCAAGAATCTCAAGGACAACATACAAGAAGCTGATGAATGCATTCTAAAGCTGAAAGATCAAGTCAAGAAATTCAAAGAAAAATATAGAAATGTTAGTGAACAATTGATATCAACAAATGGAACCCTGGATGATTTGAAAATGGAAGTTATAGAAAGAGCTAAAACAGAAGAAGATCTAAATCTGATGGTAAAAAGCAAGATAGAAGAATGTGCCAAACTGGAAAAAGAAGTTGTGAACCTGAAAATAGACTTGGAAAAAGATAAGAGCTATGAAGAAAAGTTCAAGATAAGTTCTGTAAAACTTGATGAGATGATTTATAGTCAAAAGAGTTTCGGTGACAAGCAAGGTTTGGGATTTGAGAAAGGAGAAAGTTCAAAATCAGATCAAGCAAACACTGTGTTGAAACAAAACAAAGGGAACCAGTTCAAAAATCAAAGAAGAAGACCTAGAAGACCCCTGGTTAGATAGCCAAATGCTCAAAGGCACCCATATTTCAATGGCCACTATTTTAATTGCAATAGGTTTGGTCATAAAGCTACTTAGTGTAGGAGTAGAATAAATCAGAATGCCCCATCATTCTCTAGTCAATGTTTCAATTGCAAGAAAATTGGTCATAGGTCAAACGAATGTAGAAGTCTGGTAAGAAATGGTTCTTACAATGCAAGGAATACTCAATCATTCAATGGAAAGTGTTTTGCATGCAATAGATTTGGACATACGGCTAATCAATGCAGATCAAATCTAATCAATAGAAGGAATCAAGGACAAAGGAATATGGTATGCTACAATTGCAACAAGTTTAGACATGTTGCAAGATTTTGTAGAAGCAAGAATGTTAAAAGAAACTACTATGTTGAAGAAAGGAAAACAAAGTAGAGGAATGATAAGGGAAAGGAAAAAGTTGATCCGGTTGAAACTAAGAAAGAAATGGACAAGATCTAGATCAAGAAAGATGTGATTGAAGTCAAGGGTGGATCTGCACCAGAATCTAGTGTAGATACTTCCTCAGGGAAGTAGATTGTGAGCTTTGTCTCAGGGGGAGCTACAATGAAAATCTAAATTCCCCAGCCAGATAGTTAGTGCTAAGATCCAACACGAAGATATGTTGAAAGGATTCATATGATAGATCTTTTGAAGGAAATTTTGGAAGATGTTTGCTCCCCAATTAATCGAGATAACGGAAAAGCCCCGCCCCAAGTTCAAGGAACATTTATTCAAACCACCAAAAAATGATTCTGTAGGAGCATTTTCAATTACTCCTCATGGAATTATTCACTTGGAATATATTAGGGCATATATTCTACCAACCTAGAGGAATACGATCACATGAATCTTGGCAAATTATACTTGGATGAACTGACTACTATTGATGTTGAGTTGAACGATGAATATAAAGTTCTGGGAGAAAATAATTTGGACACTTGGTTGGATTTTCTTGCGATCCCAAATGATACATGGGTTAGGTTCATTCTAAGTAGGATTCATGATGAGTTTTTGTGGCTCGATGAACCATGTATGATAACCAAAGAAGCTATCAAAGTTGTAACTAGTATGAGTTCCTTCGGAAAGATCCCGAGCAAAAAGAAAATAAAGAACAATTTAGTAATGCAACTAACAGGGGCCAAATTTGATAAGAAAGCTCTCATGGTAAATGATATCAAGGATCTAACTGTCAGATTTGTATCAATGATTATTGGATACAAAGTATACTTTTCCCACTTGAAAAATTTTGTCTTTGCACTAGCTATATACATAGCTTATGACATGGTCAAAAATAATACAGATTATAACCTGTGTGAATTTCTCTAGAGTGAATTGATGGAGAACTTGAAAAGAACAAAAGAGACAAATTATCCCTTCAAATATGGAACCTTGGTTACATGTCTACTCTTCTACTTTCTAAGAGAGCGACCTGGATTGGGAAGCATTGACTGACTTGATCACACACCAATAGCAACTCAAATAAGAAATCACCTATA
The DNA here is from genome assembly GCA_027924645.1 of Cunninghamia lanceolata. NCBI lineage: Eukaryota > Viridiplantae > Streptophyta > Pinopsida > Cupressales > Cupressaceae > Cunninghamia > Cunninghamia lanceolata. Next base: position 2,343,413 of record BSBN01000378.1, on the reverse strand, counting down.
GAATTTGGGGAATGTAGATAGACAAAATAAAATTTTATGGGAATACTTAATGAAATTTCAAAAGCAAATGTTATGTAGGGTCTGGATACTAGAAAAGGTAGTGATGAAATATGAAAATGACATTGTATTCATGGTGAACAAAGACAGATGCTTCATGGAAGCTGTGGAACCAAGAACTGCATGGGTCCCTCCATGAGGGTATGAAGTTGTAGAAGATATCCTGACTGAATTACCTGATGAACTACTGAAGAAACCAAAAGATCTCAAAGAAGATAGGTTTGGAACATTCAAAGAATTATCTATGGAATATGAGCATTTAGAGAAAATTCCTGATGAACAAACAAGCAAGGCAAAATCCAAAGTAGAAGAATCAAGACCCTTAAAACCTCCAGTGGAATGGAAGTCAAACACTCTAGATAGAAAAGATGAGAAAGCTGAAAAGGAAAAACATGTATCTAGTCGCAAGAAAAGGACAAGGATCTCATACAATACAAAAGCCACTATCAAAGTATAGGAAGAAAATCCATTAGAAGAAAATAAAAGAAAAAAAGTTACACTTAGTGATGAATATGCGGAAAGAGACACTGTTGCAGATCAAACTTCAATTGACTATGCTAGAAAGTTTTTGGAAAAACAACAAAGTGTATAGATTCTAGAATCACCCAAGACTCTACAAGGACCAATAAATCTGGCTTCTATGTCTCCTGTGGAGAAATTCAAACTAGTTTCAATAGTGCAAGTTAAGGCTCGGGAAGAAATGCTGAGAACATATATACATGACAATGAACTCATTAATGAGACATCAAGTATTCTGGAGAAGCTAATACCCTCACACTAGAAGGATATATCAGCATCATCAACTACTCATCTCAAAGGTCTTATAAATTCTATAAGTACTCATTTTGAATCCTTTGAAAAGTCTACTGATATTAAGGTTAAAAAGGATTATGAAGATAAAAGATTAGTAGTATCAAAAACCAAGTTAGACAGTGACAAAATTTTGTTAGAAAGCAACATCAAGAATATGATAAATGCAATCAAGGAAGCCTGTGATATATATAAATTGTCTGTCTTGGCCTGAAACCACTAAGGAAATGGATGAGAAAGTCAAAAGCATGGAGCTTCAACTCACAAATATTTCTAAGACATTTGATCCAGCAGTTGACTCAATAGGCAGCATAGAAACACAAGTAGAAAATATTCAGAACAATATAAGTAGTCTGCTCAGAAGACAGGAAGAAATTAAAAACAAAATGTGTTTGCTGAGAAGAATATTAAGATTAAAATTTGAGACCATGGCAAATCTTGCAGTAGAAGCACAGGTAGCTTCACATATTGACACACCCTCTAATGTGCAAAAGGCAGAAAAATTAGTCTTTTTGATAAACGGTCACATTCAAATTTTGGAAAGAGCTAAGAATCAATGGAATGAAGAGTTTACATAATTAAAGATTGTGTATAAGGATATCCTTTCACCTACAACTAATTAAGTTCAAGATTGTATGTGTACATATGTGGTAGAGTATGACAGATTTGCAATTTTGACACAATTTTGACTTTTTGAACATACACCTTTGCCATTGATGTCAAAGGGGGAGAAGAAGACTAGTGAAAAATGGGCAAACATCTAAAGGAGAGAAGAAATATAGAGTAAGGGGGAGTAGACACAAGCATTTTTCACTAAGTGTTGCTATCAATGCCAAAGGGGGAGACTGTTGGCCAGAGACACTACTCTAATGAAGAATTACATGTTGTCATTGATGGAAACAAGGAAAAGGGATTTTATTTGCATGTTAAAGAGACATTAATCTAGAAGACCAACTTGGTTTGACAACAATGCACAAAAGTATCCCAGTCTGGAAGGCTAAAATGACTATGGACTGTATACAGAGTAAGTGACAGAGATTGGGTCAGTATGCCTCCACAGTAGAAGATCATTACATGCAGTTCTAGTATGTTGTTCATAGCTATTTTATGATGATATGTTCCAGTGCTCAAGAAATGACTTCCTCTGGAAGTTATACTATGAAATGGCTAAGTCTGGATGAACACAGTTAAGTTAGGAACAATGCAGAGTGCATGGGTATTTTGGTCCACATTTCTCCGCAAGTGATTGTACTGGTATGCGGTTTTGAGGTAGTATGGATAGGTGTCAGAAGCATCTAGTGAAGGTGTTATAGAGTCTGAAGTGATCCAGAAGATCACCTACAAAATTCCATGTTCCGACAGCTGGTTTGCTAGTATCTCACCAAGGCAGAGGAGATAGTTCTGAGTTCTTCATTTAACCACATAAGGGTATCATGATATGCAATTGATAAGATATGATCTGTGAAGCATTAGGAATGATTGATGTGGTTCTTGGAATCCCATGTGAATTTTAGTGGAAGTGTTGGGCCGATAGAGTCAATGTAAGTTGATAAAGTGTTGTGCTTGATAGGCCGACTCAGTTTTGAGTTTAAATTCAAAGTTGTGGATATTTATATAGGTTAGATTTTAGTGTTGAGTGATGAGGTGATAATGTGATGTGGATGAACTAAATGTGTGTGTGATTCAAAAGTAGAGTTGTGAGCAAAAGAAGACAGTAAATGCAGAAAAGCAGAGTTTATGTAGAGTAGAGCAGTAAAAGCAGAGCAGACAGTATGAAGTCTTTTGAGTCTATATATTGAACAAATTGGTACTGCACCTCAGCATTCTGTAGATGCATTTGTAGCAGTCATATTTTGGCTATTAGCCAATCCTTCTTCTATCTTCTTTTCTCTTGGTAGTGAGCCCTAAGGCAGTGATCCTTCTTGTAATTTGGTATTATGCTATCATAATATATTGTGAGCTAACACTCACCGTGGTTTTTCTATTTTTGGGTTTTCTACGTAAAAATCCTGGTGTCTATGTGTTATGTCTATATGGTTGTTGTTCTTATGTTTATTCTACTTTCATGTTGTTGAATTTGGTAATTGGATTAAGGAACAACAAACTAAGTGGTTTCGTAGGATGCCAATTCATCCCCCCTCTTAGTATTCTCTGTATTCAACAACCAATGCCTCAGGGAACATAAATAAGCAATGCCTCAGGGAGTGTAGTGCCTTAGGGAGCATAGAACCTCAAGGAACCCAATATAAACTATGCCTCAGAGGGTGTAAAATTAAACAATGCCTTAGGGTGGGTATTGATAACCAAACGTCAGGGGTTCTATGAAAACACCACTACAGGGGGCACATCAATAAGCTAAAGCTCAAGAGGAATGAATGAATAAGGGTGCATGTATAGATGCACATCTGAATAGGGAATATATACCCCCCTTAAAATGTTTGCATGTATAATTTGTAAATATTTTAAGGTAAAGAAGAGGGCAAATTATAAGAGGAGGGGAGATCCTTAGAAAGAATTCCTATCCCTTGAACAAATTGTTCCCCTACCCCCCCAGAGTATGGGTGAGAACAACCATGGAAAAGAGAATCACGTTTCTAATGAAAATGTGGTAGAGTTTGTCACAATGTGATGATAGAGGTGGCTCAATGTCATAGCAAAGGAGACTCAATCATGATGATGTCGAGAGAAGAATGTCATTGTTGGACAGAGACACTGTTGGTTTGCTATGTGCTAAGGGACACTGCTGGTCTACTAAGGTTCATAATAGTCAAAGTGTGTTGATAGAAGAAGCTAAGAAGGGTTGAGTGTTTTCATTGATGGCAACAATATTCAAATGTTGTCTTTCTCAGGAAGAAGAAGACCTACTGAAGATTTGGCTAAGTGTTGGACTGTCTCCTTCAGTGCACAGAGTTTTAGTAATTTGGTCCGCATTTGCTACAATTTAAAGATCTTGTTTTGTAGTTTTGGGAAGTTGTCAAGAATTATCTGATGCATCTAAATCCAAAATTTTAGGTTCTCATGTACTTTGAAAAGTTGGTTTCTAGTTGGCTAAGTTCGGCATGATTGTGAGCAGTCTCAAATAATGCAGAGTGCCAGTTTTATTTGGTCCACATTTCACCGTAGTGAAATATCTTACCTTGCAGATTTGAGGATATGTTTGTAAATGCATGAACAGTGTTTGATCCAAGTTTTAGGTTGTTTGATGATCCAGAAGTTGAGTTATGATCTGACAGTTAGTGTATGCTTGTGTTTCTCTTGTGATGAAGCCGACTTGAAGATGATTACTTTGTGCAAAGCTTTCCAAAGGATCTAGTATAATCTTGAAAGGTACTATAGGTCTTTCTGACCTAGGAGAACATGTTCCATGTGTTTGTTTGTTCTGCATTGGATATTGTAGCCAACCTAGTGATGTGCTACACATTACACTCAAATAGGTGGACCTATTTGGTGTTATGAGTTGAACGAATCTAAAAGAAAGGTAAACATGGCATGTTGATCTAAGTGAGCTATTTTAGGTCCACCCGACCTATATTTTAGGTTGAATTTTGGCACGAAGTTTGTGGTTAAGTCTGAGGCATGTTTTTGGGATGACCTAGCTAATGTTGAAGGTGAAGTAGATATAAAACATTAGTACATAAACAACAATATATGATTAAAAAACTACTAAAAATTGCATATAAATGAGTAAACATGGTCACGTGACCATTACTGGTTTATTTCTAGTCATTTATAATGCGACCAAATTGATTGGTTGTTTTGATTGATTGATTTGGTAGTATATTTAGTCATTGATTGTTGTAAACTGATCACTTATTTAGTCATTTTTTTATTCACGGATATATTTGGTCATTAATTTAGTCATTGATTGTTGTTAACTGGACACTTATTTAGTCATTTTTATTCACTAATTTTTGTCCATTGGTAGTATATTTAGTCATTAATTTTAATCATCATTTTGATCAATTTGGTAGTTTATTTAATTAGTTTTGTTCACTGAATTCTGTCAACTGGTAGTATATTGATACATTGTTTATTAATTCATAATCATTATATTTAGTCATATTTATTCACTGATTTTAGTCAATTGGTAGTTTATTTAATTGTTTTTGTTCACTGATTTCTACCTAAAAGTGTTGGAAATGAGACAATGCTTTCGAGGTTTAAACATAAAACACATAAAAACATAATCAATCATTCATTTGCACATAATGAATAGCTATTAAGAAGGAAAAATACTAAAATTTTATTGAGAAAAATGTGTTCTTACAGTAGATACAAGAAAGAAATATGTGTCTTTGCTTTGAAAAGTGTGTTACAAAGTGTGTTTCTCAGTGTTGTGACTGAGAAAACTAAGTTAAAATGCCTTTTTTTTCTTATACAGCTCCAAAACAGACAAAAAACATTACGATCCCTAAACAACACATTTAAACTATTGCATAAAGCAGTGGGCCAAGCTGTCTAACAACTAGTACATGATAAACATCAACTATGTCATTTTTTTCAAATATTTTAGTGGCCATAGTGTGAAGGTCCCTTCTTTCTCTTTCAGATGGACAACTCCATCTATTTTGTCTTCATAAACAAGGGGTATGTTACTTGTGACCTTTAAAATATTTACATTTGTATCTCCTATTCCTTTCAATTTGACTCCATGTACAATAGATAGTGAGTGAATCTGCCCAATGCCCACAACACCATCAAACAGATCCAATACCCAACTTTATCCCCTTCTTGGAGTTTATCAATAAATGTCTACAAAAAAAAACATTATATTGAGATATAAAACATGCATTATATTGTTTTTGACAACTGTATGTAATGTCTTATGTCTTGGAACAAATCAATTTTTGTATGTGCTTTTTTGATTCTGTTGATAACAAAGAAGCAACTTTTTACTTTGAAAAAAATACTAACCCATTGTGAGGTACAAACAAATGGAGGAGAAGACTACAATACTGCTAGACTATACAAGTACTCTAGAAAGAGACATGGATTGGCAACGAAGTCCCCCCAATTGAGGACCATGACATCCCTGAACACAATACACTAATGCATTGTCAAAATCTATGTATGCACTCTATTACAACTAAGTTCTAAGCTTCCATATGTAAGTTATATGTTCTCCCTTATTTCTATAATCTATGTATACTAGCTCATTATAATTCACTACTATTCTAACCAGATTCTATCAAAGAGGTAATGATTACCCTTATTTACATAATAAAACAACCATTACTTACTTGAATAGTACTTACTTGCATGTGGTTTCATAGCACCCACCTCGATTTCAACATGACTACTACTATGAATATCATGAGCATGCTCATTGAGTTCATCATCATAATCACTATCAACATTGACATGAAGTTGTACAGGTTTGTAGAGAGCTCTATTGATAGGGCCTTTTTCTTTTCATTCTGCTTTCATATATTTTCTCTACATGTGGTTTAATCATCATGCAAAAATTAATATAAGTCAAGTAAAGAATGAAAAAGCTATAAATTTTTGTCCAAAAGAACATTTTAAGCATGAAGAATGACAAAAGATTGGGATAGATTAACTTACAACTAAAAGAATGCAAAATCTATAAATTTTTGTCTAAAAGAAGAATGGAAAAAAAATGGGACAGATTAAATTACAACTTAAAGAATGCAAAAGCTATATTTTTTTGTCCAAAAGAACATTTTAAGCATGAAGAATGAAAAAACATTAGGACAAATAATTGACAACTATTATATTACCTCAACTAATTCAGCACAACTATGATGACTGTGCTGCACATTCTTACCCAGTTCATCATGATCACTATCAATATCACCAGCTCTGTTCACATGATGAAGGTGTTTTCATTTTCTTGTTGCTTTGATAAAATTGCTCTGCATGTGGTTTAACCATCATGCAAAAAATATACAAAGCATTCAATAGCCAAGTAAATAATGTGGTGGTACCTATTTAGGTTTTAGGGTTATGAGTTAGTTTCATGCAAGTGTTTTCCTTACCTTAAAACCCTAAGTCTTATGGTCGACAGTTTACTTTATATGTTCTATTTTGTTGTTGACTGTCTAGCCTAGGTTCCTAGTTAGCTAAGTTATAACCTTATGTCTTTTATCTCGTGAGTTGATTGGCCCCAAGTTTTGAGTTACCTGTTCTAGCCCTTCAAATCATATTGTTCTAGTCTTAAGTCATTGCAATAGTCTGAAAGTGCCACTTGGCAGGATATCACTATTAGTTTTAGGACAGACAACTGAGAGAGGGGGGTGAATTAGTTGTCTCAAAAAATTCTTTTCTTTAAACACTTAAATCCTTCTTGTATTTCAACAGCATAATAATAATTCAATCATGGAAGCACAATGCAATAATTCAAGAGCAAAAACACATTAACACATATGACACCAAGATTTTAACATGGAAAACCCGGTTAAGGGAAAAACCACGTGGTGACTAACCCAAGATTGTATTCTCTATTAAAAGAATAAGAAGAACAAAATGGCACATGCCAATTAGGGCTCACTTCTCGAGCACACTACTCACAAGAGGCCCATTGCCTATAGGAGACACACTGTCTACAGAATAATAAAGATTACATACTTGAACTAAAGTTTAGCATCTTCACCATGCTTGAGTCATTTCCATTTAAGCTTAATACTTCTACTCTGCTTCTCACTCTTCTCCTCTCTACCACTTCCTAATATTCTTCCCACAGATACTTGAAATGACTTCACAACTCTTATTTATACAAGACATCGACTTTGGGATAATCATCAAAGTCGGTACAATACATACTTTATTTTATTATAGAGCAAATACACAAATACAACTTGACTTATTACAAAAGACTTCATGCGAATCACCACATTGTCGGCCACACATATCTGGGACTTCAATCTTCTTTGAGGAACACACCATGCTTCACAGAACATCTTCAAGATCATCTGCAAGATGTGTAAATCATCCAGTTGGCCATGATTAGGAAGAACATCATTACCTGGAAGTAAATCTTCAATTATGAGCTCAATCTTCAATGCAGACCGCCAACACAAATTGGACACAATCTAGAGACCCCCACAAGCTTTCCTGAATCACCAAGAACATCCACACCACTTCTGCTTACTGAAATCATTCGTATCTTCATCTGGATCCTCAAGAAAACAGTTTGTCATTACTGTCACATTGGAATAAAGGCTTGCAGACCTCAAGACCACGAACCAATTGAGTTGTCAATTGACATTGGTTTCCTAAACACTCCACTAAATCCACAGAACATGATATTGCATTTCTGGATCTCACCGGACCTAATTGTGTCACTCTGTCACCTCTTAACATCTACCAAAACCAATTTTAGTCATATAGCCATAACTTCTCCAAATATTCATGTGGATTTCTCAAATCTTGACTGGATCATCTTTAGACTCATATCTACAAACCATTTGATGTGCATTCTCTGATCTTCATCTTATTTGGGATCTTCACTTCATAGAGCTTCACTATCTTCACTGTTCTTCTCTATTTCTGATAGGACTAATTTTCTCAATATCCTCAGCACACAGCTCATCCAATCCTTGACATCAATGACAACATCGGTTAGGCCCATACTTGCAACAATCTCTCCCTTTGTCATTGATGGCAACATATGACGTGAAAAACTATTTTAACCATCAATACAAGAACTTCTCCTCACTAACTGACATAACTCCTATCAACAACAATTATTCATATGTCTTCTCTTTCTTTACTACTCCCCCTTTGATCAGCAATCACTTCTATTTTTCACATGTCTTCTCTCCCCCTTTGACATCAATGGAAAATAGCATGTACTTGCATCAATCAGAATCATATAGACTGCTCCCCCTGAGTAGCAGCTTCCTATCATCAATCTAGATCACAAGATATGACTGTGAGATCCACTGGACTGATGCACATCAGTGCACCTTAATTCAGAACTAGAGGGGTAATAACCCCTAACTTCTCCCTGAGATACTCAAAAGAGTCCTTAGGTAGAGGTTTAGTAAAGATGTTTGCAATCTAATCCTTAGAGGGCACAAACTCCAATCTGACTTCATTCTTGTTCACCTGCTCTCTCAAAAAGTGAAACTTGATGGATAAATGTTTTGGCTTTGAATGCAACACTAGATTTTTTGATATATTTATTGCACTTGAGTTATCATAGAAGATTGTGATAGGTTCCTCATACTCCACTCTGATGTCTCTTAGCATTTGCTTCATCCACAATACTTGAGTGCAACTACCTGCTGCTGCAATATATTCTATTTTTGCAGTGGATAGAGATATTGCCTCTTGTTTCTTGCTTAGCTAAGAAACCAATCTTTTCCCTAAAAAGAATGCACCACCACTGGTACTCTTCTGGTCATCCACATCTCTTGCCCAATCCGCATCTGTATATGCATGAAGAGAGAAATCATGATCTCTAGGATACCATAAACCATAATCAACTATTCCTTTTAGATATCTAAGAATCCTCTTGATTTCCATGACATGAGATTCTCTAGGATCAGCTTGGAATCTGGCAACAAGACCAACAACATTCATAATGTCAGGTCTAGTTTGAGTAAGATACAACAGTCCTCCAATCATTGACCTATACTTTTTCTGATCAGCCTTAAAAGAGTCATCATCTTTGCTCAGTTTACATCCAGTTGCCATGGGAGTATTCATTGGTTTTGAGTCTTCCATCCTAAATTTCTTCAACAATTCTTTCACATATTTGGTCTATGAAATGAAGATTCCTTTCTTTGTTTGAGTGATTTGCAGACCCAAGAAGAAATTCATTTCCCCAAACATGGACATCTCAAATTCACTTTTCATTTGATTTGCAAAAGTTTTGCACATACTATCTCTTCCTCCAAAAATGATATCATCAACAAATACTTCAACAATCAAGATATTTTCATGATCAATTTTGAAGTACAAGTTACTGTCAGCAGTACCTTTGTTGAAACCAATCTTCAAAAGATGCTTATCCAGTCTTTCATACTAGGCTCTTGGGGCTTGTTTGAGTCCATATAGTGCTTTCTTCAACTTGCAGATCATATCACCATGATCAGACAATTGAAATCCATCCGGTTGCTCAATGTATACTTCTTCCAAGTCACCATTGAGAAAGGCAGACTTGACATCCATCTGATATACTTTGAAATCCTTGAAGGAAGCAAAGGCAAGAAATAATCTGACTACTTCAATTCTTGCCACCAGAGCAAAAGTTTCTTCAAAATCAACTCCTTCTACTTGAGAATAACCCTTGTAGACCAATCTGGCTTTGTTTTTGACTACTTCACCATCTTCATTTAGTTTATTCTAGAAGACCCATTTGGTTCCAATCACATTTTTGTTTTTAGGTCTGGGAACAAGATCCCAAGTGTGATTTTTCTCAATCTGCATCAATTCTTCCTTCATTGCTTTAGTCCATCTTTTATCATTGCATGCTTCACTTACTGTCTTTGGTTCAATCTTTGAAATCCAACAATACTTTTTTGAGTCTTGAGTAATCTTTCTTCTTGTTTGAACACCTTTGCTTTTATCACCTATGATCTAGTCTTTAGAATGATTTAGTCTTACATATCTAGGAGTTTTAGGAATTTCTTGCACTTCTATTTCTTGGATAGGTTCATTCAGACTTATCTCTTCTTCCTGTATTTCAGGATTCTCTGGATCAGTCTGGATCTAAATTTCAGAAGGGGCTTGAACCAAAACATCATTTGATCATCTTCTTCATATTCATAAAACCTTGAGGGTTTTTCAATGCCTTCATCAACCTTCACATTTGTACTTTCTATAATCTTTCTCAATCTCTTGTTATAACACCGGTATGCTTTGCTTTGAGTAGAGTAACCCAAGAATATTCCTTCATCACTTTTAGCATCAAATTTGCCAAGGTCTTCATCTCTTTTAATGTAATAGTTGCTACCACAGACTCTGAAATACTTCATAGTAGGAGTGATGCCAAACCAGAGTTCATAAGGAGTCTTACTAGTATTGCTTCTGATTTGTACTTGATTAAGAGTATAAACAACATTGCTTACAGCTTCTCTCCAGTAGATCTGAGGAACATTTGCTTCCATCATCATGGTTCTAGATGCTTCCTGGATGGTCTAGTTCTTTCTCTCCACTACTCCATTCAACTGTGGAGTCCTTGGAGCAGATAACTGTCTTTTTATCCCATGTTTCTTAAAGAATTCTATGAACTCTCCGGATGTGAATTCTCCACCTCTATCAGACCTAAGACACTTTATGTTTAACTTGGTTTCATTTTCTACCATAGCCTTGAATATTTTGAATTTCTCAAGAGCTTCAGATTTCTCTTTCAGGAAAGTCACCCACATCATTCGGGAATGATCATCAATTAGTAACATGAAATATCTATCACCTTGCAAACTCCTGATTCTTGCTAGTCCACATAGATCAGTATGTACTAAGTCCAACAATCTGATAGAAGATCGTTGCTTACTTTTGAATGTGACTCTGCTCTGCTTACCCAACTGACATTCTTTACACAAGTTGTTAGTAGGTTTCACCAATCTTGGAAGATCTCTTACAGCCTGAGTGTTGCTTATCTTGATGATATTATCAAAATTCACATGACACATTCTCCTATGCCACAACCAACTCTGATCAATTTGAACAAATAAACAACTTTTTCCAATACCAACCAAGTGGAAGATGTTACCTTTTGTTTGAGTACTGGATGCAACCTCTATTCCAGAACTTTCAAAGGTCTTACATTTTCCATTTTTGAATTAGAGATCATAGCCTTTGTCCACCAACTGCCCAACACTAAGAAGATTGTGCTTCAGACCTTCAACATATAGTACATCACTGGTTTTGTTCTTTCCATCAAAAGAAATAGTTCCTCTGCCTCTAATTATGCCAGTAGAATTATCACCAAATTTTACAACTCCTTCATATCTTTCTAGATCTATGAACTTATTTTTGTCACCAGTCATATGGTGGGAGCATCCACTATCAATGACCCAATCATCCTTTTCTTCAACTTGGGTAGCCAAAGATCTTTCTACCATTTTATGATTGACATATTCAATGGGCATTGGATCTTTTTCCTTGATGGTAATAAACACCCAGTCACTTCTGAATTTGTTTCCTGTCTCTGATTCATCATCTGTTACTCCTTCATCATCATCATCTTCATGAACATAGTAACATTTCTTTTGAAATCTTGATCTATTAGGATTAGTCCTTGAAAATATTTTCGAACACCTTGAGGCAAAATGACCAATCTTGTTGCAGTTGAAACATTTGAAGGGCAATTTTCCTTCATACTTACCGGATCCTCTTGGCAATCTTTTTGCAATAAGGGCTTCAAGTTGAGCAGCTTCTGCTTCATCTTCTTCCAGACATTTTCTTGTTTTTTCATACCATGATAGTTTCTTTGAGGAGTTCTCTCTTGAATCATACCTTTGTTTGCCTTTTACAGAGGCACTAGCTTTGAATGCAGATTTAGTCTTAGGGGGTGCATCTCCAAACCTAGCCAATTCAAATGCAACTAATTTTCCAACCGATTGATCTCTTGTGATATTTGATAAAGATCTGAACTCTTCAATAGCAGCAACCTTGTGTTTGTAAGTAGGGGGTAGGGATCTGAGAACTTTGGCAACAATCTCATCTTCATCCAAGGTTCCACCAGCACACCTAATGCCACAAACAAGCTTATTAACTTTTGGCATATATTTAGTGATATTCTCATCTTCATTCATCTTCAAGTTTTCAAATTTTCCTTTCAAACTTTGTATCTTGGCACACTTAACATATTTGTCTCCTTCATGCAGAAGTTCCAGTTTTTCCCAAATCTCATATGTAAATTTTAAATCTATAACATTTGTCAGCTCTAAATCAGATAAGGCACTTAGTAAAGATTTTTTAGCCTGAAGATTATCTTCAACATCTTTGATTTCATCTATAGTTGTTGGACCATTCTTTAGAGGAACATACTTCTTTGAAGTTATGGTCTAATATTGCATTCCCATACATTGCAAGTGACATTCCATGTGGCTTTTCCAAAGAGTGTAATTAGTTCCATCAAACCTTGGACTATCCTTCTTGTAGGAAGACATCCTAGATCTCCTCAAGTGGTTAAGCTCTTTTAGAGGAACTTAGCTCTGATACCAATTGTTAGTTTTAGGACAGACAACTGAGAGGGGGGGGAGTGAATTAGTTGTCTAAAAACCTTCTTTTATTTAAAGACTTAAATCCTTCTTGTATTTCAACAACATAATAATAATTCAATCACGGAAGCACAATGCAATAATTCAAGAGAAGAAACACATTAACACATATGACACCAAGCTTTTAACATGGAAAACCTAGTTAAGGGAAAAACCATGGGGTGACTAACCCAAGATTGTATTCTCTATTAAAAGAATAAGAAGAAAAAAATGGCACATGCCAATTAGGGTTCACTTCTCGAGCACACTGCTCACAAGAGGCCCACTGCCTACAGGAGACACATTGTCTACAAAATAATAAAGATTACATACTTGAACCGAAGTTTAGCATCTTCACCATACTTGAGTCAGTTCCATTTAAGCTCAATACTTCTGCTCTGCTTCTTGCTCTTCTCCTCTCTACCACTTCCTTCCTCATATTCTTCCCACAGATACTTGAAATGACTTCACAACTCTTATTTATACAAGACATCAGCTTTGGGATAATCATCAAAGTCGGCACAATACATACTTTATTTTATTACAGAGCAAATACACAAATACAACTTGACTTATTACAAAAGACTTCATGCGAATCACCCCACTGTCGGCCACACATATCTGGGACTTCAATCTTCTTTGAGGAACATGCCATACTTCGCAGAACATCTTCAAGATCATCCACAAGATGTGTAAATCATCCGGTCAGCCATGATTAGGAAGAACATCATTACCCAGAAGTAAATCTTTAATTATGAGCTCAATCTTTAATGCAGACCACCAACACAAACTGGACACAATCTAGAGACCCCCACAAGCTTTCCTGAATCACCAAGAACATCCACACCACTTCTGCTTATTGAAATCATTCGCATCTTCAACCGAATCCTCAAGAACACAGTCTGTCATTACTGTCACATTGGAATAAAGGCTTGCAGACCTCGAGACCATGAACCAATTGAGTTGTCACTTCACATTGGTTTCCTAAACACTCCACTAAATCCACAAAACTTGATATTGCATTTCTGGATCTCATTAGACCTAATTGTGTCACTCTGTCACCTCTGAACATCTTCCAGAACCAATTTTACTCATATAGTCATAACTTCTCCAAATCTTCATGTAAACTTCTCAAATCTTGACTCGATCATCTTTAGACTCATATCTACAAACCCTTTGATGTACATTCTTTGATCTTCATCTTATCTAGGATCTTCACTTCATAGAGCTTCATTGTCTTCACTATTCTTCTCTGTTTCTGATAGGAATAATTTTCTCAATATGCTCAGCACACAGCTCATCCAATCCTTGACATCAATGCAATAGGAGTATGTTGACATCAATGACTACACCAGTTAGGCCCATACTTGCAACAATCACAAGCTCGCAGACTGCTGAAGATGATGTCATATTTGCACCACGCAGCTGCGAGGTGAAGGCAGGTGTCAAGGATATCATGGCCTATGGCCATAATATCAATGATTCAATTTAATGAAGGAGATGACACGAGGTGTCGAAGGATGAAATAAAGAGGTGGGGTCACTAAGGATCGGACGGTAGTACATTTGTACAAGAGAATCTTGTCAATGGGGAAGATTCTTTGCACTGTTGTGAGATGGTGACATGTAGCCTGTTCCTAGAGGAAGGAAATGATCTTGGGTAATGAAGATCCACGTGCAAGGCTTAGTGCACACCTGCGGAGCCAAAAGGAGGTGGCCCACTTTCTGCTGTGTGACTGCGAAATGATTGCTACATGGCCACGTAGGACATAAAATTGAAAGGTCAGTGAGACAGGTTCTTAGAGGGAAAAATTTGATTGGTCGATGGTTTCTTTCAGCATTGTGGGGGATAATTTGACTCTCCTAGACAAATCTCAATCATTCATTCCACCAACAAGCTTCATTGATGGTCCACATTCAAAGCGAAGGATTTCATGACTTTCAAACACAGAACAAACCGTGAAAGAAGGAAAAACAAATTGTAACAAACTCAATTCATTCTCAATGGACTAGATCAATCATAAAAAATGTATTTTGAGGAGCAGTTTTGTGACTAACTCAACCCTTAAGCGTGTCTTTGGTGATTGTTGTGGCAATGCCCAATCGTTGGTGTGTGCCTGTAATGTGCCTGAGATGGTGTTGGACCTAGAAATAGGTATACTCCATCGCTTGTTTGTCATGTTTTCTCTGTGTCTTCAAGTGTGTGTGTTTGGCGTGCTTGTTTTGTGTGGCATGTTTTTTGCCAGTAGAGACTAGTGCCCTCGAGTAGTGCTTCCTGCATTTTGGGAGGTTTTGCATGTCTTGCATGTGTGTTGCCCCATATATATAGAGACATGTGCCCTAAGGTAGTGCATCCTGTATTATGGGAGGTTTGTTTACTTTCCAGTACTTGTATTTGCATTTCATATATATGAGAAAAATAAAAGAAAAGAAAATCATGCCTGTCTTCCATGCATTAATGTGTCTTCTACGCATTGACTATATTCTCTGTGTTTTGCGTGACTGTAACTATCTTCTCTATGTTTTTCGTGCCTGTTACTGTCTTCTCTGTGCTTGGCATGTTTGCTGTGTTTGTGACCTTACTGTAATGCATGTATTGGCCTCAAGTTTATACATACATTAAAGTGGGGGCTAACTGTAACGTCATAAAATGTCCCCTTGGAAGCTTTTCCCTCATAAGGTTTAGCTCCCAAGTCTTTAGTATGCATTTAGGACATCTTAGTTCATATTTTGGCATCCCGATGGAATGAGACCTAGGTTCCATGGCAAATTGGACCTAGGAGGACCCCTTGAGCTGTACCTTGCCCAAAATAGGGGGGAGGACTTGGGTACCCGCACCCTAGTCCTTCCCTATTTTGGGGCAGCCCTAATTTTTGGGTGTCGGTTTGTGACTGTTATTAGGTCCCTGTGCTAACATGGTAAGTTTGAATTATGAAAATCTTGGTGGGAGTGTTTGTAGTTGCATATAAAAGCATGTTTAGGCATTCATTTGTAAACTAGATTTCAATTAGAGGATTACTAGCAAGCTATTATGTTCTCAAGGTGATTCAAGGCTTCTATTGTGTTGCAAGAGCAGACTTGTATGTTTTGTGTGTTGATATTTGTAGATTTGAGCATCAATTTTCTCATGGCATGTAGAGCATCTTCCTCCCATGAGAGCTTCACTACAAGGTGAAATAATATTGTGTTTTCATCATTGATTCCTTTGGTTTTTGCCTTTGCCTCATATGGGCACGCACTCTTTGTCTGACAACGGTGTTTGGAGACTTAAGTGTCCTCCAAGGCTTGACCGAGGCAAGCTTCTAAACACCACAACCCCTAAACCAAGTCTTTTAATTACAGGTTACATGTGTCGCATTTGGGAAAAGTGGAGTTGCATGAAGGATTGGAAAACATCAAGGATTTGGGATTTGAAGAGTTACAGGATGTCGGAGCATTTCTAGGACTTGGGCGCTTGCTCTAGTGTCCTCTGTAGATAGATCTCTAAAAATAGAAGTTACAAGGCTGATTAGTACTGGAAGGAGGTGCAGATCCTACAAAGAAATTGGCACCTTGGACTTGGGTGCCCACTCCAGTGTCCCTGACTATTCTGTTTCAGAACCTCAAAAATAGGTATTCTGTGATTTGGTATTTTACTCCTGTCTGTAAGAGATTTCTCCATCTTTCATCAATTTGTTGTTGTATTTGCATAATTAGGGTTTTAATGGTTAATTGGGCATAAGAGAAGGAAAATTAATAATTAAATTCCCTAATCCAAGTTTCCCTACATCTACAAGTGACCTAGGGAATGATAGTTCTTGCCACTCGACCCTAGATCCTTGAATGTATGGTGGAGAGGCGGATTTAAACATCTAAACACTAGAACATTAACAAATCCAATTTTCCACCTAAACACCAACATGATCCAATCAAAATAGAGATGCAAACTCCTAAGGTTAGGAGAATTAAATGTATAATCAAAATTTGTAACTGACTCTCATAGTCTGACATTGCTCTATTTTTCCTATATATAGAGCTAGTAGCAATGTAATGAGGGATCTAGGATATACATCAAGAAGGGATTCTAGGCTTTGGATACAAGCTATGCACACATTTGGTAAATTGTTTTCTATAAGAGGAGGTGACTGGACTCTGGGTTGCAAAGACATATTTTGCTTTGTAGATGAATAAATTTCTGAATGACATTATTCTTTCCAGGTCAAGTTATATGAAAAACACTTAATCATCATGAAAAAAATAATATAAGTCAAGTAAAGAATGCAAAAGATATTAATTTTATCCAAAAGAACATTTTAAGCATGAAGAATGACAAAACATTGGGACATATTAACTTACAACTTAAAGAATGCAAAAGTAATAATTTTTTGTCTAAAAGAAGAATGACAAAACATTGGGATAGATTAACTTACAACTTAAAGAATGCAAAAGCTATAATTTTTTGTCCAAAAGAACATTTTAAGCATGAAGAATGACAAAACATTGGGATAGATAACTAACAACTATTATATTACCTCAACTAATTTAGCACAACTATGACGACTGTGCTACACATTCTTGTCTAGTTCATCATGATCACTATCAATATCAGTAGCTCTGTTGGCATCATGAAGGCATTTGTATTTTCCTATTGCTTTGATAAAATTTCTCTGCATGTGGTTTAGCCATCATGCAAAAAAATATACAAAGCATTCAATAGTCAAGTAAAGAATGCAACCTATAAATTTGCCCAAAAGAACATTTTTTGGATCACTCCAACAATAAAGAAACTAGGTTGGATTCTCCCACACCTAGATTTCAATAATCTACATATTAAGAGACATTTTTATAGAAAATTTACAAATAAGAAGAAATGAGATCAATAGAGCCTCTTACCTCATCTAAATCCATAGATTTATGCTCATTCCATGTAGAAACTATAGGGTTCACAGAGGCAACCAACTATGAAACTTGTTGAGTGAGACCGAATATGCAACTCATTACCTATTGGTACCCTTCATTTGAGTTGACATGATCTAGAGAGGCTCCTACTAGGCATTTAAGAGATGCCTATGAAATCTCTGTTGATGAATTAGATTTCCACTTCATCCTACTCTTAGATTTACTAGGCTGATCTAGTGCTACCATATAATTGACAATATCTTCTGCACCTACTTCTCTATTACTATTTTCCACCTAAAATACAATGTCAATTTCAACATATAGTCAGTTCAATAAAAAATTGAAATAAATAACACAATGTAAATTGAACCAAAAATCCACACTTAGTACAAATTTGTCCATTTTGTCTTGCAACCCACCTTGGCCAAATGTATATCCAGCCCTCACATTATCTCTTGCTCTCTTGCCTCCACTACTCTTTGCCAAATATTCTTCGAAATGCATACTTTCTTTCAATGCCTCCCACTTTTTGGGAGATAGAGTGGAGTCTAACCTCTCTTTTCCCTCCATGATTGTTTTTCTGCAATTGTATCTAAAACTGTTCATCAAAATTCTCATCTTTTACTTGTAATATTTTCTAGAGATTTATCCACCAGTAGTCTCAAAAGAATTTTCCATTTTTTGTATAACATTTTCCATAGTTCATGGATCTTGCTCTACAAAAATTCATTTGCAAATATCCAAATGGGCCCTACATCTTACACCTAACTCGGGGGCCCACTTTGTAGCATTTGGCCCAATGGGCTCACCATCTCTCGATACCTCAACCAAGAATGGCTTCTTTACTTCTAATTTTCTTTCTTTTGCATTCCTCTCTATAGATCTATACAAATCTTGACTTAATCTTTGTCTTTTGAAAAAAGCAGACATATCTTGTATTAAACCACTACCAGTATTTTTGCCTGATCCACTAGTTCCATCAAAAGTTCTAGATGCAATAGGTGCTCTCTGAGGCACAACAGATGCAAGCGGTCTCTCTTCATGACTTTCATTAACTAGAACTTCGTGCTCCTTGGCCACATCAGGTGTGGCAGGAGTAGGTAGATCAGTACCGGTCTCCACAGATTTCACTTCAAACACATCCTTTAATTTTGAATAAATCATCTGCAGACCAGTTGTTCCTTTGCTTTGATGTTTTTTAATAATCTCTTAGACTTTGTGCTAAGAGATCATCACAACGTTGCACATCACCATGTGCTATATCAAGCTACACATCACCATGTGCTATACCCTGCTACACATCACCATGTGCTATATTAGGCTGCATATGCTATATCAGGCTATACATCATCACAACTATTGTTTTCACCTACATTTGTTGAATCACAAATGTGTTGGCTTCTACGAGATGGCAGAACTGTATCTTTTCTTTCCTTTTGTTTTTTCTCCGCATTTTCTTTGCACTCTTTTTCTTGCCTATAAAACAAAAAAAATCATAATGTCTTATATACATAAAGCTCTTGCCTATAAAATTTCATTAAACACTATTAAACAAATAATATACTACTTAGTGGATTTACAACTTGCCTATTTGTCAAACCAAGACACGATAAATATTCATTATTCTTGGTCACTTTTTCTCTACGAAAGCGCTCATAATCTGTCACTGAAATTTCAGCATTATGATCCCTATCATCTAATTTACACCTTACAGTCCCTTTCCTCATTTCCTGAAGTCCAAATAAACAATAATGTATAAATCAGCAACTTGAATCAGTAAAACTTTATTGAGTTCATAAGTTGATAACTGTTGACTTTCCAATCCACTGATAATTGCAAATAGAAACTTAAAATAAAATTTAGTTTATAGATTAAAAAGAATTTGTAGTAAAAAACCAAGAAGATGTTTACAATTATAGGTATCAGACAAATTTTCCTTAGGGATATATTTACAAGAAAAGAATGCATAAAAAAATAACACAAGTAGGATCCTTTTATACCTGTGGCCCCACTATTTCACTTGATCCTTCGACACATGGCACCATATCCTTCGTTAAACTGAATGGTCAATATTATGGCCATAGGCCATGATGTCCTTGACACGTCTTCATCTCATAGCCCTGCGGTGCAAACATGATGTCACCTTCAGCACTGTATGGGCTTGCGATATCCTGCCAAGTGGCACTTTCAGACCTTTACAAGGATATAAAACAAATACTTAGCAATGCATATGATTTAATGGGCTAGAATGGGTAACTCAAGACTTGGGGCCGGTCAACTTATGACATTAAAGACATAAGGTTATAACTTAGCTAACTAGGAACCTACGCTAGACAGTCAACAACAAAATAGAAGATAAAGTAAACATTCAACCATAAGACTTAGGGTTTCAAGGAAAATAGGAAAATACCCAAATGAAACTGATTTCCACTACATATACCTTTTTCCTTCCTCCAGAGACCTGCCATGTGTCTCCATCTCGCAGTAGCACAGAGAATCTTTCCTACTGACAAGATTCTCCTGTAGGGATGTGCTACCATCAGATCCTTTTATATTTGTGGCCCCACTACTTCACTTGATCCTTCGACACTTGGCACCATATCCTTCGTTCAATTGAATGGTCAATATTATGGCCATAGGCCATGATGTCCTTGACACCTGTCTTCATCTTGTAGCCCTGTAGTGCAAACATGACGTCACCTTCAACATTGTGCAGGCTTGCGATATCCTACCAAGTGGCACTTTCAGACCTTTACAAGGATATAAAACCAAGACTTAGCAATACATATGATTTAACGGGCTATAATGGGTAACTCAAGACTTGGGGCCGGTCAACTTATGACATGAAAGAAATAAGGTTATAACTTAGCTAACTAGGAACCTAGGCTAGACAGTCAACAACAAAATAGAAGATAAAGTAAACTTTTGACCATAAGACTTAGGGTTTCAAGGAAAATAGGAAAATACCCAAATGATTATACTGTGTACCAATGGGAGCAACAATTTCTTTCAATTGAAGAATGAACAGGCAATGAGCATCAAGCTATAGTAAAATAATAGTGAATAAGCATACCTATACTCAGATCTTTATTACTTTCAATAGTAAATTACACCATACATATAACTAAAGTTTAGGTGACAAGCTAACCTCTTAAGGTGATAGGCTAGTTAAGGTGACAAAACATCATCATAATCATCTAGATTGCCAGAAAGATCAAAATCCTGATCACTCAGTTTGCATCTACTTGATTTTCTTCCTCATCCTCATTTGTGACATGCAATACATTCTCTCCCCCAATCTCTTCATTGGTAATCAAAATCTCTTATTCAAACACTCCATCATTGTCTTCATCCACTTCTTCGAGTGTTTCTTGTAGATTAACATATTGCCCATCAGGCATTATATCGATAATTTCCATGAATTTTCGTTTCGAACGAGACTCTGTTTGAATGACATATGACCATCCTGGGACTCTTACATCATCAATTAGAAATGATTGGTTAATTTCAAGAGGAGAAAAATACAACTCATCCATCTCTAATAAAAATTGTCATGTATTTGTGCGTACAAATCCATACTCATCAAATTGTACTGCGGATGGTTAGATCCACTTACATTTTAATAATATAGGACTATTTTCACCAAAACCCACTTGAATAATTTCATGGATGAATCCAACATAAAATTTCTTCTCAGTTTCATGAAGAAATTCAGCACTAACAACAAAATCATAATTTGTCTTTCCTTTGTCTTTTTCTTCCACTCTTAAATGACTACCATAGGCCCACATTCCACTAAAATGCATAGCCCATAAATGTGGAGATTGTGAAAGCTCACTTTCCTCCGTTGTTATATCTTGACCTTCTTCTTTAGAATCACTAACTGCATTAGCAATCCATTCTTCAAATTTTGGAAAAGAATCACCTCCAATCAAATCATGATGTCTGCACTTTGAGGTTGATGTTTCATCCAATCTTGATTCTCTTCTTCTTATTTTCTACATAGAATACTAACGTACAAATAGTAAGATTAATAATATAAATGTGTAAATACAATTGAGTAAATAAATTATTGTGTAAATTTTTTTTTACCTATGCCACTTATTGAACAAAGATGTGTTTTGAAGAATATAGGCATGTATCACACTTCTTTCTTGATGTGAGCTTGAAGCGACATCCATTTCCTTCTAATACTTCACTTGCAACTCTCTCATCTTTGTCATCATCCCATACACGTCGATTGACATTTTTAAAATCCTTCATATATTCTGTGCAAAATCCCATGGCCTCTTGCATTAAATATCCCTCAGACATGCTACCTTCCAATTTTGCCCTAGTACGAACAATTTTTTTCAAAACCTTCATATATCATTCTATAGGATACATCCATCTCATTCTTATTGGGCCACAATGCTCTAGTTCATATTCTAGATGTATCAAAAGATGTATAGAAATGTTAAAGACTGTTGGTGGAAATTCCCATTCCAATAGACAAAGGACTTCAACAACCTCCTCCCTCAAACTATCAAAGTTTGAAGGATCTAATACATGTAAATTCATTCTCTTTAATATTAGGCCCAACCTTATAATTGCCAATCTTGGCCCCTTTGCCAAACATGATATATTTACCATAATAGGTAAAATATTCTCAATTATGACATGATAGTCATGGGTCTTGAGGCCTCTTAAGCCATTAATTTCAGTTTGGATTCTAATACTACTACTTACATATCCAGTGGGAAAGCGAGTCTGAGACATTAACTATAAGAATTGTGCACGTTGTTCCTTTGTATAGACATAAGGAGCACTAGGTTTTCTATATTTTTCATCATCATATTTTTCAACCCAAAGATTTTGACAAATCTTTAGTTGTCGAAAGTCTTCACGTGGTGAAATAGTATCAAAAGAACCAAAAAGAGTTTCTATAATAGCATAGGCTTTATTATTCTTAGTATGCATAAAGTCAATAGTATGCCTAATGGCTATCCTTAAAGTATGGCAACTTATAGAATATGCACAACCGCTTTACACTACTTTCATTACATGGATCATATCTACCACCAGTAATCCCATCATTTTCAATAAATGACATTCTTTTTTGTCCATTCTCAACATTGTAATCACCCATTATTAGCAATGGTGCTTCATGATTCTCTTCTTGACCATTGAAATGTGTTTTTTGTCGATGATATGTATGATCCATTTTAAGGTAAGCATGATGTCCACAATAAATACACTTATGCAAACTTCTTGAGTGCCTCACAAAAACCTTAAAGTTGCAATCAGGACATCCATGGTATCCATGAACACTAAGACCAGACAATGTGCCATATGCAGGAAGATCATGAATCATAAATAGTAAGGAAGCTCGTAAAGTGAATTTGATTGAATGACCATCCCTTAAACATTGAATTGCTTCAATTATTTTCCACAATTCCATTAGCTCATCATATAATGGCTCTAGATAAGCATCGATTGTATCTGAAGTCACACTTTTCTTTCCTAGTATAATCAATGATATCATTAAGAAAAATATTTTAATTGTTAACCATGGAGGAAAGTTATAATTTATTAAAAACACTAGCCAAGTTGACCATTTAGTACTTTGATTTGAGAATGGGTTCACCCCATCTAGAGCCAAACCCAACCTTATATTATGAGGATCTTGAGAAAAACCAAGCCATCTATTATCAAATTTCATCCACGTCTTAGAATCAAGCACTTGTCATTGTTTTCCATCGGTGCTCTTATTTTGGGCATGCCATTGGATAAGTTCAACAATGTCTCTGCACCTATACATTCGGAGTAATCATGAGATTATCAGAAAGTGGTGAAGAACCTTTCTAGGAACCAAAACTGATTTCAACCCTTGTCTATACCTCGCTTCATGACATTTCAGACATTTACTCTCACTTGCAAGATTATTGCAAAATAATACACAACCATTCACACATGTGTGGATGTTTTCATACCCTAAGCCTAGCTTAGTGATTTGCTTTTTACATTGATTTCATTTTGTTGGCAATGTGGAGTCAAGTGGTAACAACGAACTTAATAATGCTAATAACTGATCTACACTCTCATTTGTCCAACCAAACACCACTTGTAAGTTAAGAATTTGAAGGATTGTTGTCACATGACTTAACTTGCAATTAGCATACATAGGCTTTAAAGCATCCTCCATCAACTTGGCCCAATCATCATTTAGACTCTCATTCAACATTCTATCAACTTCAAACCCTTTGTCTAACATTGCTACCTCTTCATCTATGTTTGGTGCCACTTCATCTATGTTTGTTGCCTCTTCATCTCTCACACTCTGCAATTCTATCATATCTTCATAATAATTGCAATCCCAAGGGCTTATACTACTATGCCCATATCTTATAATATGTTGATAAATTAGATTTATTTTTTTCACCTTTCCACCAAGACAGTCATTACATGGACATGGATATTTGTCCATGTCCCTCTCATCGACTACTCTCTCATCAAATGCATGGTATTGATCCGTAGTCAACCTTCGACGTTGACCCATCTATAATGTTCTACATGTAGCAATAAAAAACTTTTGGGGAAAAAATCAGCAAACCAAATGTTCAAGATGTTTTGAAAAAATCAGGAAAAAATCAAATTTAAAAAAAAATGTAAAAAATTGTAGACTAAGAGACAAAAACTGTTTTTATTAATTGAAAGGCATTTCCATAGCAATAGAGTTATAGAGAGAAAATAAAATAGAGAGTTTAACTAATGAATTGTAAAAAATAGATTTTTGTAGTTTATATTCAAATTGATTATTACATTGTATTGCGCATCTTTCAAACTCAAAGCATCACTTCACATTGCATAACTAATAACTAGATGTTGATAGATGACAAAATTTCAATTACAATATAGTTTTTTCAAAGTCAACCTAAGCAGTTATGCAATTACTTCACATTGCATAACTAATAACTAGGAGCAGCTGCCAATTGCATTTGCTTGTCATGGCATTCCATGAGACCACATTTCTTTGAGACATTTTTTCAAACAGTTCACTGTCTTGTCTATGCTACCACATTTTTCATACATGTCTACCAAAGCATTTTATCAAACAGTTCACTACCTTGTTGCTATGGCTAAAATCCTAAAACAAGTGCTTTCGAACAAGCTATGGATATTTGGAAAAAACCTATCAAAGCATAATAGTAAGCAATAGCATAGACAAGGTAGTGAACTGGTTGAAAAAATGCCTCAAAGCAATGTGATCTCATGGTGATGGAATGCCATGACAATCCATAACAATTCGCTTGTGATGGCATTCATCATGACATTCCATCACCATGAGACCACATTTCTTGGAGGCATTTTTTCCAAAGTTCATTGCCTTGTCTATGCTACCACATTTTTCATACATGTCTACCAAAGCATTTTATCAAACAATTCACTGCCTTGCTACTATGGCTAAAAGCCTAAAATAGGTGATTTCAAACAAGCTATGGATGCTTGGAAAAAATCTATCAAAGCATAATAGTAAGCAACAAGCTATGGTCATGTTTTTTTTTGGCGTGAAAATCAGTGTGATTTTGTTTGCATTTTTTTGCAGGTTTTAAACGCATTTTTTTTGGCAATTTTGTTGTTTGAAATGGGCAAAAATCTTTGTGGTTAGTTTTGTGCATTTTTTAATTGTAGGATTTGGTGGTACCTGTCTAGGTTTTAGGGTTTTGAGTCAGTTTTTATCAAGTGTTTTCCTTATTCCCCCTTAAAACCCTAAGTCTTGCGGTCATATCTTTACTTTATGTTATAATCCATCATTGACCGCCTAGCCTAAGTCTCTAGTTGTTTAAGTTATGACTTGATGCCTTAATATCATGAGTTAACTGGCCCGAAGACCTAGTGTTTACCCTTTGTTTCCCGTCAAAGTCATGTTCCTTATAAAGTTCTTAAGTCCCAAGTCTTTGTAGGGGCCCAAAGGTGCCACATGGTAGGATATTGCAAGCCCACAGACCACTGATGTTGATGTCATATCTCCACCATGCGGCTGCGAAATGAGGACAGGTGTAAAGTATATCATGGCCTATGGCCATAAGATCGATGATTTAGTTGAATGAAGCAGATTGTGCCAGGTATCAAAGGATGAAGTGAAGAGATGAGGCTGATAAGGATTAGATAATAGCATAGTGTCATAGAAGAATCTTGTCTACATGAAAGATTCTATGTGCGGTTGCAAGATGATGACACGTGGCCTATTTTTGGAAGGAAGGAAAAGGCTTATATAAGGGAATCCATGTGGAAGGCTTAGCGTGCTCTAGTGGAGTCAAAAGGAGGTGGCCCACTTGTTACTGCGCGGCTGTGGAATGATGCCACGTGGCCACATATGACAAAAAAGGAAGAAAAGTCAGCAAAAAGACCATCTGAGATGGAGTCATTTGATTGGCTATTTGATTTTCACGTAAAGGTTCAGATTTTCAAATGCGATGGTTGATTCATAGTCATTGATCTCATAGTTTGAAGATTCTATCAATGGTCCAAATTCATACTTTTTGTGTAGACGTTCGGTGCCACCCCTGTGTCACAAATTTGCAGTAATGGCCAAAGTGACATGTAGTAATGAGGCGAGCCCTAATATCTAAGCCCAATTCAAGTAGAAGGTAAGGGTTTTTCATAGCATTTTCATAAGCACAAAGAAAATTCCTACGCATAGCAAGCATTTGGTCAAAGAAATATTAAAATTCTGAGCTTATGCAGTTAAAACTAGTAAGTTAAATCTTTGCCAACTACGTTTATTTAAATTGAAGTTGCTGTATTTTGAGCATTGTTAAAAAATAAAACCCTAGTTTGGAAAATAATTATTCAAAATGAGTCAAACTAGCCATTCTTCAACTTCAAAAACAGGTTTGGATGAAGACTTGATGATTTAGCTACTCGAGTCCTCAAGAAGGCCTATAAATGTGCATGGTCCTGGTGGGCCAAATGATAGATTGTTAGATTTATGCTCCGAGTGCCAAGTTGCTCAATCGCTTGTGCCTAGATGGATCTTATTTAAACATCAGTATGATAGGAGGGAGTACAAAGCCCCTTTTTGTAATGCTTGGAATCTGGATTTGGTGAAGTTAATGTGCCCTAATGTGTTGATAAACCTAGATTTTGTAAGGGCAGTTGCACAAAGGTATGATCTTGGATCTAGGGCTGTCAGGGTAGAAAATAATACAATCATGATTAGGACTACAAAAGCAT
This sequence comes from Cunninghamia lanceolata, assembly GCA_027924645.1. Lineage (NCBI taxonomy): Eukaryota > Viridiplantae > Streptophyta > Pinopsida > Cupressales > Cupressaceae > Cunninghamia > Cunninghamia lanceolata. The sequence goes on along the minus strand of BSBN01000378.1, from coordinate 2,316,280 downwards.
TCATCACAAAAGTGTTTGGCCTTAACCCTACTATAAACAAAAAGATTGATCTCAATACTTTGAAAGACAACTACAAAAGGGTTTGGTGTGCATATAGAGCATTCAAGCTGCCTAAGTACAGACCAAGGTGAATTGATGGAAAATTGGTTAAAATTTTAGACAAGGAAGATGAACCCTCTGATGTTTAATGCACTACTTTGTGAAAACATATCATACTTTGTGTCATGTGTTGGGAAGGGATGCATTAGATAAAATTCCAGTCTCAATGATGATGATAGTTGTTAATGTGCAAGACATTTCAACAACAGAGGCCTTTGATTATGCAACTTACATAGCAGATAAAATGCATAATCAGATGATGAAGATTAAGAATAATCTATATACTGTTGATGCAAAGGTGGATTTTAATTGGTATTCAATCATGTGCCATATGTTTTTGTATGCTGGATTAGGAATGTGGCATCAAGATTTGCATGTTAGAGAACTTGATCATGATGGTACCCTATTCCCTGTCCAGATGTGGACTCATATGATAGATATGCACTATATAGATGCAAATTATGTAATTTTTGAAGAGCATTTTGTCAGAAATTTGTTGAATTTCTTAGAGCCTGAAGGGGAAAGGTTTCCAAAGGATGTACTAGATTTCTTGAGGCCACTAGATAGAACCCCTGAGTTGGGAATTTAACACAATTAGGGAGATTGGTTTCTTCATACTGATACTACATGTATTAAAGTTTATGTGATCAAGGTTGCCCCATATATATTGCCAAAATATGTGCCAAAGAGAATTACATATTTAGAAATCATCAGACAATTGAATGAGTTAGACAAAGAGCATCTAAGATTGTAAAACAAGGGGTCTTTCTTCCCCACTTCTATCAAGTTTTGTGACTTTTGGGCCACTAATAAGGATGCTCTGGATCAAATTGAGTCAGTATTGACAATCTACAGGATGGGGTTGGAGCAGCCAAGGGTGTTTGACCTAGAAGGATTCATTAACAGAGTGAGGCTTGGCATCAAAAGGCCCCAATTTACCCACTAGGTCTTATTTGATGAGGATGTAGTAAGAAATTTTGCCACAATGGAGGAAATTCATTTTTTGAGGGGAAGGTGGGAAACACTAAGGGAAGGAGAAATAATGAGAAAAATTCTCAATCCTGCATATCTAGGGGCATTTGTGGATGAGAATGACCCTATAGTAAGAATTCAAAGAATTTTGGCTCATACAGAAACTCTGATTGCAGAAGCTCCTCCAGGTGAAGAAAGGCCAACATATGTCAAAGACTCAAAGGCTCCAATCAAGCCATATAGAAGAGGAAATGAGTCTCCTGATACACCTCCAACCAAGAAAGTGAAAATTATTGACTTGGAGCATGAAGAGGAAGTAGAATTGATAGACTTGGAGGAGGAAACAAACAAACAAGAACAAGAAATTTCCCAATAGGTGAATTCACCTATGAGAATAAGGCCTTATGCCTCCCCTGATAATAGATTAAGCAGATCACTTGCTGGTAATCATGTGGATACATCAGAGTGCTATCTTGTACATAATTCCTAGAAGATGATGCCTTTATCAATACCCCAGAATTTAAGGGGTATGTGTTGAAAGTAAGGAATGAAGAGTTTCAAAGGAGGGTAGAGGAAGCCAAGAGAGGAGTTGATCCAAAAAAGTATGAAGAGATAACTCAGAGGGTGTTGAATGAAGTAGGTCAAAATATTAGTGGAATGACCCCTGATAAAGGAAGAGCCTTGGTAGCAAAGAGTGGTCTGATGCTACTTCCACATTGGACTCTAGAAGCTGCAATTGTTTTTGACACTATCCAAAGAATGGGCACATATATATCAGAAGACCAAGTAGATAAAGCACTCTCTAGTGTAGGGTTTAATCACAAATTTGAAACCCTGGCAATATGGGCATTGGCCCCAAATAATAATAAGCCAAGGGTGGACTTCAACGAATTGACAGGGGATGTGATAATAAAGAGAGTGTCAGATACTCCAGCTCCTCAAGCTACAATATTGATTGTTCATACAACCTAATTTGTTGAAGCTGTCACAAATAAATTGCAAAAATATTATGATGAACTTCTATTGAAGTATGGGCAAGCCTTGTTAGAATTAAACAAATGTAAGGAGAAGATGTTGTTGGCTCCAGGTGCTTCAGCTCAGAGTGTTCCTACTCTTGTAGAAATTATAGAATCATTTCCAATAGATAGAGAGACACTGATCTTAGAGATTAAGGAGTTGAAAGAAGAGGTAAAGAGTTTGAAGGATGAGAAAAAGAACACTGTCAAATAAATAGTTATAAATCTAATCAACCATAGGTTATCCAAGATCACAGCCAAGGTTGATGACACATGGATGTCTTATTCAAATTTGAAGACAACTTTGAACAAACATGAGAGGGACAAGGAAAGCCTGAAAGACATGCATAGAGTGTGGCTACCAAGAACTAGAGAAATAAGGGAGGTTCACAGATGTTCAAGGTTTGCCCTTGATGCTTCACTAGAAATAAAATTAACCCTTGATATGTTAATTTTATTAGAAGAGGTGGTTTCCTTCTAATTAAAATTGGACAAGGTTTTGAATGAGAAAAGGCAGTCAATTGAAAATATAGATAAAAGGATTATGTCAAGCATATTTGAAGATGATGGATAGATAAAAATTTTAGACAAATGGAAGGCTGATTTTGAAAGTATAGATGGCCAACTCATATCTTCCAATTGTGTGGATGGTAACCCAAGCACGAAAATTCTAAGTTCTACACTCAATAAGCTACATGTGTTGGAATTGAATTTTGAGATATTTTGTAAGGAAACAAAGATTTTATTGGATGCAAGGTATATAGGGCATAATGAAAAAATAGCAAATTTGATTCCTTTCCAATGGCCATCAGAGAAATCATGTACAACCTGGGTGGAGAAGTATGGATAAATGTGTCCAGGATGAACAAGGATCCAATCATATGATATATCTTCTTCATCATTGGGATAAATCATCTCCAACGGTCTTTTGACATCTCAAAGATAAATTGTATTTTTGTCTTTTCTCTTGCATATGTAATTTGAATTAGTTTCCCAATGGCTATGGGTGGTGGCTTGTAATGTAAGATTTGTAACCAACTACTGGTAACAAGTTTTTGGGAAACATGATCTTGTGTCTATAAAAGAACATGTTGTTCCACTTTGTATGGGGTTGGAAGATTTGGGAAACTTTGATAATGAAATACAAAGCAATTATGAGAGGTTGTCCATATCTTGAGTTGTAAGTTTTAGTTTCTTGCATGTTGAAGGAATTTTCTCTATAAGCATTTTTATCAGTTTCAGATTGCAGTTAATAAAAAATGCCTTTGAGCATGTGTTTCCATCAATTGTCTCCTGTGTTGTTTGCATTTCTCTTTTGAATGAGGATACTAAGGGTTTTTGAATTCTTGAATATTTTCTATATTGCATGTCTGATTTGCTACTTCTATTCAAGGAATAGATTCAAATGCTTTGAGCCAGATATGGAGAGATGTGTTTTGCAACAGGGATATTTATAAGAAGAGTTGTTGGAAATACTCATTCTTGGATTGTTATCTGTATAAATCCTCTAAATCTGAATGTTTGGGTTGTTTATGAGAAGTAATCTGCATTGTAAGGAATTGACTCCAAACCTTATGATTGGCACCAATTAGAGTTGGGCTTGTTTTCACAAATTACCCACAATCAAACAATCACATACATTAAAAAGAACAAATCAATTTATTAGTTTTAGGAGTAGGGTTTAGCTTCATGTTCTCTGAGCCATTCAACAAAGTAATTACCAGAGCTAGCCAACTTTGAAGTGATTATACAGTTTTTGTCTACATATAGGAGAACATATCTTCTTTAGGTGTCAATATCCAATGAAATAAAGATTTGTCATATAGATATTGAAGGGAATACCCCCTAGGTCTAGCAGTGCCTAACGTACAGAGAAGAACAAGTAATTGTCTCATGTTCATTGGCCACCAACTTGAGAATCCTAAGCATAAAAGATGGCAACTTTTCAGGGAAACTTAGACCATCAGTTGGGAACACCAATAGGATTCTCATAGTTAGTGAAAAAGTTAGTGTTCATGAAGGAATGGAAAAGATGCGTAGAACCTTTGAATTATACCCGTACTATGTAATGGCATTGAATCATTTAGAAAACCATTTTTCTTCATGGGGCAACATTTTATTGTGGAACAATTGACTGAGATAGCTCTTGTTTCAACTAACCACCCTCTCATGAAATCTCATTCATATTATAATCTTACATGATCTTATCATAGTAAAGGTGATTATGACATTGCTGGATACTACTACATGGCATCAGTCAAGGAAATCCAGAGGCCACAAGATTTTGTGTTGCCATACTTTAGGCTAGGATAGGTTCAATTGAAGCTGGGAGATCTTAAGAGTTCTCTCTCAAATTTTGAAAAGGTTCTGGAGGTCCACCCTAAGAACTATGAGGCTGAAAAGCTATAGGCCATATATATGCTCAACAAGGGTAGGCAGAGAAGGCTTTGGAAATTTTAAGAAAGGCAACTCACATAGATCCACATGATGCCCATGCATTTATCAAGATGGGTGAGTTATTAATATCGTCAGACCCTAGTGTAGCCTGTTGTGCCTTGCACACACGCCCCATTTAAGAATGGAGACCCCCTCTTTTGTTTTGGCTAGAGAGTCTTTTGATCTTCTGATATCCTAAGTGATGGTGTGGTAAAAAATGTTCATTTTTGACCTTGATGGAAAGGTGGTACTGAAAATCACCTCAAAAATCTACTAGAATGAATCTTTATTCTCCCTTTGAGGGCCTTGAATTGACCTTTTGCGCTAAAATGACCTTCAACTAACCTTTGCAATGATTTCCTGTCTGTCTGACCTGGCACTAAAAATTGCCTGGTCTGACCTTAGCGCTAAAATCTTATCGCTCCGACCTGAGCGCTAAATCCATTTCTGACTGACCTAACGTTGAATCATTGTATCTAACTTTTGCACTAAAAGTTGCCTTGTCCAACTTTGCACTGATTTCTTCATTGTTAGACTTCTGCGCTGAAAACAGCTTCATCTGACCTATGCTAAAAGCAGTGATCACCGACCTAGTCAGACAACCCCTAAAAGTCCACAGGTCGGATAAGCTTGATTCCTCTGCTAACGTGTCCAAACCAAATGTCTGACCTTGCGCTAAATGTTACCCCGTCCGACCAAGTCTGACATACCTGAATTCTTCGCCAGGTCTGAACTCAAAGAAATCCACGAAAAATCCCAGACAGACAGTCCGTACACCTGCAACATTAATGGTGGATTGGCCAAGGTTTATAAGGAAAATTAGCAAGTTTTAAATCATTTTTAATCGCGTTTGTGGATAAAATTTACAAAGCTCCATTCTTCCTTGTCGACTTTGCCTGAGCTCGAACTCGTGACCTCTCCTGCAAGCCAACACGCACCACCATCTCAGCTAGGTAGGGTTTAAAACCTTACTACTTTAAGTTTGTGCTTACACACAGTTGGGTTTTTCATGATGGCCAGTAGGGTTTTTGAAGAAATTGATGGTTTGGGTCAGGATTTTCTAGGCTAGGGTTTGATAAAGTTCAAGGATTTCACATAAAAACCCTAGTGTAGGTCAAACTATAGAAATGGATGAGACCATTAGGGCTTAAAACTTAAGATTTTAGGAAATTTTACCCTTTGAAGCCCGCAGATTTTGTTGCACTAAAGCATGCTCCGACCGACCTGCAAATCAAACCCTCGTTAGTTGGTCAGACACCTTGAAAACCCGCGCCAAGAGCCTAGCGCTCTTTTACGCTAAAATTTTCCTCGTCTGACTGACACGCCTAAAAGCACTTTTCTCTGACTTGGTTGGAGGGCCTAAAAAGCCCCACTGAATTTGAAAAACATCTTTTGCGTTGAAAAGACCTTCCTCCGACCTTGCGCTAAAAGACTATGTCACCGACTTAGTCAGATGACCAGAATTCCCCTGCAAGGTCGGTGCCACCTAAAAGCCCCGCCGGGAGTTTACTTTGACATTTTACACTAAAAACTGTTTTGTCTGACCTGTGCTATATTATCCTCTAACTGACCTAGTCAGATTCTGTCCAAATTAGCGCAAGTCAGACCAAGCCAATTTTTGCGCAAACACAACTGCATTTACATCAACAAGATTTTGCACTAAAGTATCAACCAAATGACTTGCAAACTATTAGAGGTCGGAGACCTCCAAATTCCGTCCAAGTCAGACCCTATCCAAAACAACGCAAATCTCAAAAAGCAAGAAGTGAAGCAAAACACGAGGTTAGACCTGCCTGATTTCCCCGCTGAGGTCGGATGACCTCAAATTTAGCACTTTTCCTTCTGAGGGTCAGACAACCCTCAAATTAGCACAAAACCTTGCAAATGACCAAATTTCTTAAAATTTCCAAAGGGGAGATTGTTCAAAATAATGTAGCTAATGCTGTGATGCTTTAATAATGGTAATTTTCATGAATTTTCTTGCAACATTGGCTATCTAATTGCATGCATTGTTCTTTCAATTAGACTTAGATTTACTTCAAATGCATGTTATTAGTAATAAATGGTAGATTTCCATTGATTTATCTCCAACTTAGGAGTATGTTAGGAAGTTTCTTTGGTATATCAAACTTATAAGGTTCAGTCATGTAGACTAAATGACTGCTCGAGCACAAGCAATGAAGTACGAATTCAAAGGAATCCCTCTGGAGACCAAGGTCCACTCAGGGTGGAGTAATGTAGGAGACACAGACCTAGGTAATATAGACCTAGATGACTTTAGACTCAGAGTCTTTGGTCCAAGCCCAACTCCCAGAGCTAGAACACTAAGAGATAGTGGACTTGGATAGGCTGTTGCCTTTCCTACTTCGGTTCAGTGTGCAGAGTTAATTGCCACCTGTGTAGATAGATACAACATTATGTCTAGGCAAATTTAGACAGCAAATGGGGATGTCTTAGCTGACTTGACCCCACTTGCTCTGGTAGAAATGTTGGACATCTCTTGGCACAAATTTGTGACTATGCCAGATAGACAAGGATCAAAGGTAGCCTACAATAAGGATGTAGAAGGATGCAGGAAGTATATAAATGACCATTGGGTTAAGAGTAAGAAGTCTGCCCTCATCAAGCTCCCCAGAATACTTTATAGAAGTGATTTCCATGATGAGATCGGGGACATAGTAACCTTTTTGAGTAGAATCTACGAGTTACCAACTACCTCTACCTTTGAGGATTGGATGTTCACCATAATTACTGAGATATTGAAGGGAACCAAGTTCCACTGGGCTCAAATACTTAGTGACAACATCCATGAGGCTTTCAGCAGATTCAATGAAAACAAATACTTCAGATGGACATCCTATGTTGTCTATGCATTCGCAAGAATGAACCATTACGATGGACTGTCTAAGGTTGGTGAAATTGGGAATGATGAGAAGACACAGATCAAAGTATATGAATGTTATCCATAACTAACCTCATCTCAATCATTGATTCACTTCAAGAGGGTTAATGATGCATTCATGATGTACATAGCCAGGAAGTTGCAGGGTAGCACGACATTGAGGATTTCTACTAAGGCCATGAATGAAATAACTAGATATGGTAGGTGGTATATCCAATTTGAGAAGTTCACATACATAAGAATATAAGGCTTCACTGGAATGGCCTATAGAATTCCTCGGTACCGTGATGATAAGACAGTGCTTCTGGAGTTGTCGAGGCAACTGATACCATGTGCAGAGAAACTCAAGCACTTGCATAGGCCAAGTGTTCAATTCCCCATCAAAGTCAGCAAAGGACTCTATGCATGTCCTTCTCTAGCATCAGAAGATCACTCAGATAAAGAGCTCCAACTCTTGAACTTGCACTACTATAATGCAAGAAATCATTTTGATCCAAACAAAGTAATGGAGAGATTTGTAAGCAAGAAATTCTTTCATAAGGTTCACATTGAAGACTTTTGGGCCAATTGCCCTGATGATTATGAGGTTATGAAGAAGGCGTATGCAAGGCTACCTCTGGATTTTATCAAAAGATTCCATATAATGGCAGTCCCTGATCAATTGCAAGATGATGAAAATGTCATGCTCAGAGGACCATGGGAGGTGTAATACCATCAACCCATTCCATTGCCAAACTGGGCTAATGTAGAAGAGAGCTCCCTGGATGTTGTTATGAGGGAACCAATCAGAATAAGCAAGGCATGGGTCAGATCACAAGTAGCTATTCTGAATGAACAAGGAGTCCAGCTCACTTACACAACAGTTGAATTAGACAAAGACTCTGGGGGAGAAGAAGATGAACCCATTCAGGTCTCAAATGAGCCAGAGCTAGCTAAAAAATAGAAATCAGATAGTGAGGAGCACACAGCTCTGGCAGAGAAGGCTAAGAAGATGAAGAAGCCATCCACAAAGTCTCCTCAGAAGAAAGACCAACCTCCTTTAGCCAAGACCAGAACTTCCAAGAGAGAAGATATGCCAAGTGGTGCAGGGGAAAGCTCCAAGGCTAAGAAAATAAAAGTAAAAGAAGTTAACAAGGAGGCTACCACAACTAAAAATGATTCCAATCTTCCAACTGCTCAACCTCCCGCACAGGACACTAGCACTGCTACCTCAACTCCCGCTACTTCTACTATCACTTCTCCTTCCATCCCTCCTTCTGCTACATCCACCTCACCCATGACCTCAGCCGTTATAATTCAAGAGACATCTTCTACTACCTCTCCTGCCTCTACTATCTCCATCACTTCTTGTCCATTGACAATTTCCTCTGGTGACTCTAGCAGTCCTATTTCCTCTGTTCTTTCCATTTCATACCCTTCCACTACATCTACATCCTCTTCTCCTTTACCATTACCTCCTATTTCCACCATCCTTTCCCCCTCTCTTTCCTTACCTCGACTATCCTTTTCTTCACCCTTTACCATTTCTTCTTTATCACCAGCCTTGACTAACCTTACACAAGTCAGTTTACCTCCCCTAACCATCTCTTTTGCTGTCCCCATTTCACAAATGCCTGCGGATTCACTTGTAGTGCTCCTATTGCCTGTAATTGAGAAAGTGTGTGCAGAATTAGGATCACAGGAACCTGAAGCAACAGTTGAGGAGGAGAAGGAGATATTGACTGATGTGAATAATGATGACTTCTAGAAACCTTTAGCCGATATGGAAATTATTGACATATCAGATAGTCCCTTGGGCAAAGATCCAACAGAGGAAGTGTTGAAAATTGCACAGGAGAATGCAGAAATAAATCTGAAGGACTTGGCACGAGAGGAAGAAAAGGAAGAAGAAAGAAGTCCTGAGAAGAATAAAGAGGAAGAATAGGAACAGTCCAATGAATTGGCTGTATCTAATAAAGATGGAGCTTCGGAATTGAACAAATCTTCTGCTCCTGAGTGGCTGCAAAGTAGATTGGCATATCCAGAGCCACAAGTGGAAGTGATGCAGCTAGACTTAAGCACTATCCTGTCACAAGCTCAGAAGCAAAAAAAGGCTAAAATCCAATCAAGGATCTATAAGAATGAATCAGGGTCATGGATATCAGAAATAACAGTCCCGCTCACTGATACAGCAAGAGAATAGGTCCGGGTGGAAGATTATGCCATATCAATTGTTGACCTAGGTCCAACCACTCATGCTCAAGGAGTGGATGATTTCAAAGGCTCGGTTACATCAATTTTGGATCAATTGGATAAAGATGAAATGTCTAAAAAAGACTTGAAGCCGCAAAACGAAGAACTAAGAGTCTATCTTCAGTTTTTGATATAGCCGGTAGATGCAGGAGGAGATATAAGGATAGTACCTACTTTCCTGTCTACCGATGAGATGGCAAAATTAAGCGAGGTAATATCAAAGTCCCAAGGTGCAGAGAATTGGTTGATAAAGATTTTTGAAATGGGATGTGAAACCATCAGCACCTCTACTCAAGCTCACCAAAAATTGGTTGATTTGCATAAAAAATGGAAAGACTTGTGGGAGGAGTGATTCTTTTGATGAGTATTATTCCCACATGTATCCCCGAATCAAAGGTATTAGAGAATTGCCAGCTTGGACCTTAGTTATAGAAAACATTTTGACTGGGGATAGGCTACCAAAGGCTGTTGAATGGTATCAATAGCTACTTTTGAGAAAAGAGACCTTAGAGCATATAAAGGATGCATTCAAACCAACGGATGAAGAACTAAGATCGGTTATATACGACATCAGTGACTCCTTGAGGGATTGTAGGGAAGAGTGCTATGATGATTATGCCCCGTTTGATTTTGATAAATGCAAGAACAAGTTGCATAAAATAATTTTTGAAGATGACACGCTCAACATGGAGGAACGGTTGGATAAAGCAAGTGACCTTAAAGATGAATTCAAGGCGTTTTAGAAGGCAGGGACAGAAATAGAAAGAATATATGGCAAATTCAGTTGGGAGTTGGAGGTGTTTGATTACAGGATATATCACTTGAAGGATCCAGACCGATCTAACATTAATCCCGCACTTGATGCCTAGTTAACTTATCGCAACAAGCTAGCCAACGAAGACCGTATTGACTTGGATAAAGAGTCTTGATGTTATTTTGAATATTCTAACAATACAATCCTGTCACAATTGTAAATTTCTGTATTCAGGGCAGCATGTGACTCTATTTTGTCCTTTTCTTGCTTCCTAAATGTTCTTTTCTACTAATATACTGAGTTGGCTAGTCAAAATGACTAGATTCAATGTATTTGGGGACTATTTTTCATCTTTTTCATAAAGGACAAAATGTAATCCGGTAATTGATGTGGGCTATTATGGATGTAATCTGGACCATCGGTGTTGACTTAATCTCCATTGTTCATTTGAGGGCTAGGGTATGCTGCTTTCTATATAAAGGGCTGCCATTTCCACTATTTGGAAGAGAGATTTTGATACCGAATTGTTGACTCTATGCCATTTGAGCTAATACAAAGCAAGTTTCTGCAATAAATCTAAGAATTTGTGTCTTGTGTTGATTCATCTTTTGGTTTTCATGGTTTGCATCTTGTTCTCCCATAATTAGATTAGTTGTAATTTCATAATATTCATAGTTTATTGAAGTATTTGATGAAGATTCTAAGTCCATACTTTTAGTTGTTTGCTGATGGTAAATTGCCGTGTAAAGTTAGTCTGGGTTGATTATTTGTGTTAAAGTTCAATTGTATTTCACTAGTTAAGTTGTGCCATTCATTGGGTATTTAATGAATGAATGCAATCTAAAAATCAGTTGACTTCCATTGAAGATAGCACCGTTTTCTATAGCACTGTAACATTCATTTAAGTTTGGTAACTCAGGAAGCTAGTTCAAAGTTTGGAATGTTTTTCTCCTAAAGATAACCTTGGCATTGTGAATGTCACTTAGGATTCCTCTAAACCCTAAACCTTTTGCATTTTCTTTAAAGCACGGTTAGTTGTTTGGATAGGAATTTCAGCAGCACTTTATCTTGTTTATCGGCTGCAAATCATAAAAGGGTTTATGTGTATTTGCTGCCCCAAACCTGAAGAATTGCAGATTGCATGTAAGACCCCTTGTAGGCATAGCTAGACATACCAACTAAGAAATTCCAAGCAAGCTAAGACCTAGTATTATCCTTGAAGTTGTCTTACCTAGGGTATGATACTTTTCAAGAGAGGTGTGAAACCAACAATCACACCTACGTTGATGTGTACTAAAACCACCATCAATAGAATTGGCGCTAGAAGGAGGGCCCATTTTTCCCTTTGCTAAAAATCAGCAAGTCTGGGGACTAGACAGAGACACACCAGATCTAACTCAGCTGGAGAAGAACTACTGTCCTTAGCATAATTCAGACGAACAAGAAGGTATCAAGGGATACCCAGAGCCCCTCGAGCTCGGTCAACCCCTAGAAACATTATTGCAGCCCCCATTAATCCTCCCACCATTGCTTTCTTTGCAGGAAATAACCAGTCCCCTTTACTGTTCAAAGACTACCATGAAATGCCAAAGAACCTGGATAAGTTCTGCTCGAAGTTCAAAGTACATGATCCAGATAGGACTGCAGACGAGCACATTAAGATCTTTGAAGCTAACATGTTCATGTTGCAAGTACAATATGAGGATGTGGTATGCAGGCTGTTCCCATATTCTTTGTAGGATGAAGCTTATTACTGGTTTGCTAACCTTCCTGCTGCATCCATCAATTCATGGCAAAACTTGAAAAATGTTTTTCTGGATAGGTTTCATATGCCTACCACCCCATCTGATCTTTATCGATCCTTTGTGGAGATTCGTCAAGAGGAAGGTGAGATGATAAGTTCCTTCTACAACAGATTTCAAAAAGCTTACAGTCATTTGCAAGCTCCTTACGCTATAGATCAGGCTGCTGCCTTGCCCATTTATTATGCCGCCTTAGATAAAATTACTTCCATGTTTGCAAGGAGAGCTAACCCAATCCTTGCTACTTTAGCTCAAGCATATTCTGCTGCTGTCAATGTAAGTACCTAGCTGGGGCAGACAGCCTCTGGTCCACTAAATCATATGGGACCTGTTGCCATGCCAAATCAAATACCCATGATAAATCGTGCATTGACCAATCATACCCCTGTAATGAACCCAATTCCGAACCCAGCTGCAACACAAGCCTTAGTAATTCACCCAGGTAACCCAGTAGCTGAGATGCCTCCAGCACAGATGCCTTTCCTACAGTCTTCAGAAGCAACCAAGATCAAAGAAGACAGAGATGACATCAAAGAGCTGGTTGAATAGATGAAGAAGCTCACTGCTGAAGTTACTCACCTCAAGAATCAGAATGCTTACCTACAGCAGAGGGGACATAGTCAGCTACATTCCTAGAGTCAGCAGTACTCCCATAACCAAAATTAGAATTAGTCCCCAAATCAGAATCAGTACCAAAATTAGAACTTTCAGCAGCGGTTGAATCGATCCTAGAACACCAGACCAAACAATGGGGGAGTACCTTCACCCCTAGAAAATTAGAACAATGATACTAGGCCCCCGGGTTGTGTAATGCTGGCTGAAGCTGCTTTATCCACTTGGTGTAGACTGCACAACACAAATGCTCACTTTGAACTTGACTGTCAAGAATTCTAGATTGCATCTAGTATCTTCCAGATGGAGATTCAAAATGCTGAGAATCAGGAGACTCCACCAACAGGATATGAAATTGTTCCTTCTCAAAGGTATGATACTGCCCTAGTTCTTGATAGTTATACATTTCCATTCCAAGATGATAATCAGCCTAAGGAAGAAGAGTCTAAAGAAGTTAATGCATATTAGCAGTACAACAAGACTCCTTACAACCTAAGAAATAGCAAGCCTAAAGGTCCTTTCACCACTTCTATCGCTCCAAATAGTTATCAGATCCCACTTGACCCTAAGCTACCAATAATCCTGAACCACAAAAGGTTCCCCATCCGTCAGCATATCAGGGTATTGCTGCTGCTGCAGACAATTCCCAACGACCTAACATAACAAAATGGGACAATATGTAGCTGAGGAACTTAAGAAAATGAAGGTCAGTCTATCGGTGTATGAATTGCTTAAGATACCTGAGGTTAGGACATCTTTCTTTCAACACCTAAGTATTGGAACCAAGACTGATTATGTTCCCAAGGAGAATATCACCAGAGATAACACTGATAAAGGGAAAGAAAGGATACATGTGATTGATGCAGAACATAAGATGACACTATATAAAGACAAGAGGGAAAGTCCTCCTTTCCTTCTAACAGTTAGGATATTCAACAAAAATCTTCATAACTATTTGGTAGATTCTGGTGCTTCCACGAATGTAATGCCATTATCTGTCTGTAAGGCACTTGGGCTCACTCCAGCCAAATCATCCCGAAAGGTGACACAGTTAGAGAAGACTGAAGTAAATGTGGTGGGTGAGTTGAACAGGATACACATGCAATTGGCTTCTGATCCTAGGATACAACAGTACACAGATATTCACGTAGTGGACATTCCAGATCAGTATGGCATGCTTTTGAGCAGAGATTGGTCTAGAACCCTGAACGGTTATATGGCAATGAACTTTTCCCACATGTGGCTGCCATGGAAAGGGCTGGCCAATCAGATACGTATTGAAAGAGAACCTAAGATGAAGCATATGATCACAAAATACAATCAGCCCAATGAGATTTTGTTCTCGGAGGTTGATTTGGGAGTCTACCTTCCACATGCTAGTCAGTCAGAAGAAGTTCTTATGCTGAGTTGTTTAAGACCCCCAAAACCACTCATAGAAAGACCAGAAAATACAGGAGCATATGTTGAGTTAGATGAAGGAGACACTTTAGATGAGGATGAACCAGGAATATTTGAAGGATTTTGCAATTTTGTGGCTAGATTTGCGCAAGATCAGACCGCTATTAGAAAGAAGGTTCAGATGGAAGAACTATTATTACCCAACTGGTGTCGTATACACGATGCATCTCATTCTGAATTCACTTTCTAGTTGTGTCAAGAAGTACTCAAACAAGTGCAAAGACAATTAAAGATTCTCATAATCCCAAAGGATGAACCAACTATCGAGAAGAAGATAGAGCCAACTATTGAAAAGAAGGAGGAATCTGAACCTCTGCTTGATCGAGAGAAGTTTGGAAAATAGAAGGATGATAGCAAAGACTTTCTCTTATGGACTTTGAGATTCGATGGTTCAAGATGCAGACAAGGGTCTGGTGCTGGGGTTGAATTGATCAGCCCCACTGGGAATTCATTTTTAGCATCCCAAAGACTGCAGTTCCCATGTACAAACAACGTCACTGAATATGAAGCATTGGTACAAGGATTGCTGCTAGCACTGTAGAAGAAGGTCAGAATTATCTAGGTATTTAGTGATTCTGAGCTGGTGGTTAAACAAGTAAGAAAATAGTACTCATGCAATGATAAGAGATTGAGTAGATACAGGAACAGGGTCGAGGATCTGATTGAGTGCTTTGATGGTTTTAACATCCAAGTCATCCCAAGAAGATAGAATCATGTTGCAAATGCTCTGGCTCAAACAACAAGTACCTTAGAACCAACGTCAATGGCAGGTCTATAGAAGTTTTCTATGGAATTTGTAGCTACGCCGTCTGTACCTGACAATGTTACCAATTTCCAAGTTTTCGAAGATGATCAACACATCATTAATTTCCTTACTTCATTAAACATGTTCACTGCTCAGATAATAGATGAAGAAGAAATGGAACCAGCTAAAATGGATTCAGAAGGGGTATTAAATTTGAAAACCAGTATGATCCCACGTGGAATGGTAGAATTGGAAAGATTGTTTGATGCAGATAATTTAGGGACTCAAAGAAAAGAAGGAGAATCCCTGGGAGGAAAGTGTGATCCATTTAACTTGGGGATGGAAGAAAACGTGAAAAACATGTTCATAGGGAAAGCTAGTACTGAAAAGGAAAGGACATAAATCATACATGCATTGAGAGACTACCATGATGTTATAGCCTGGAGTTATGAAGATCTAAAGACTTATGATACCTCGATCATCACGCACACCATCCCACTGAAGCTAGGAGCAAAGCCTTTTAGACAAAGGCAGAAGCCAGTAAATGCTCTGCTCGAACCACTGATTTTCAAAGAAGTATAGAAGCTGCTGTCAGCGAGGATAATATTTCTAGTTAGACATTCTGCATGGGTAGCAAATTTAGTCCTGGTCTGAAATAAAAATGGAGAAATCAGACTTTGTGTTGATTTTCGTAATCTAAATAGAGCATCAGAAAAGGACAAGTACTCGCTGCCCTCATTAGATGAAGTATTGCAAATTGTTAATGGGTCCCAGATGATGTCATTCTTGGATGGATATTCTAGTTATAACCAGGTGATGGTGGACTATGAAGACAGATTGAAGACATCCTTCACCTGTAAATGGGGCATCTACGCCTACCGCCACATGCCATTCGATTTGATCAACGCTGGCACAACCATTCAATGCGCTATGGATGTTGCTTTCAAAGGATTAGTTGGAAAATGTATTATCATCTATATGGATGACTTAACAGTATTCTCAAAAAAGCGAGAGGATCATGTGGCGGATCTGAGGAAAGTGTTGCATCGATGCAAAGATTATGGTATATCACTTAACCCCAAGAAGTACATTTTTGGGGTAACTGAAGGGAAGCTACTGGGACATGTAATATCTGAGCAAGGAATGTATATTGACCCAGACCGGATCCAAGCGATACTCAAAATACCTCCCCCAGCTAGCAAGAAGGAACTCAAGTCATATTTTGGTAAGATCAACTTTGTACGTAAATTCATTACGGGGTTTGCGGAGATTGTTCAACCTCTCAACGCTATGTTGAAGAAAGATGCTAAGATGGACTGGACACCATAAGCCAAGGCGGCCTTTGTAGAAATTAAACAAGCTATATCCAATGCACCTGTCTTGGTGAGTCCTGACTATAGTTTGCCATTTCATATATACTCATTTGCTTCAAAATATACTTGTGCTCCCATGTTGACACAAAAGAGGTCAGTTGAAGACGAAAGGCCCATTGCTTTCATGAGCACTCCACTAAAAGACGCAGAGCTAAGGTATCCAAGTGTGGAAAAACAAGCATACGCTCTGGTAAAGGCAGTTAAGAAATTCTGTCATTACATCCTAAGGAGTCAAGTGATTGCCATAGTCCCAGATGCAGCAGTCAAAGCCTTATTGATGCAGAGTGAATTAGGAGAAAGAAGAGGGAAGTGGGTCACCATACTGCAAGAGTTTGACATAGATATTCAACCTATGAAACTGGTAAGAGGCCAGGCCTTGACCAGAATAATGGCTGAAGTGGGGCCAAACCCAGTTTCTCAACAATACTTGTTAGAAGATGTTTCAAAAGATGAGTGGTACGGAGACATCATATTCTATTTACTCAATCAATGCTATCCACCACAGCTGAACTCAGTGCAAAGGAGAGATCTCAAACTAAAAAGCAGTAGTTACATGATAAAAGGATCAATTTTTTACAAGAAGAATCACGAGGGTATCTATCTACAGTGTTTGGACAAATTAGAAGTTGATCAGGTGCTGACCAGTTTTCATGAGAGGTTCAGGACAGGTCATGGATCAGCGCACTCAACAGCAAATCAGGTTCTTCGTGCAGGATATTACTGGCCAACCTTGTTCAAAGACACATATTCACATGTAAGAGCCTGACACATATGCCAGACTGCTGCACACAGAGAACACCACGCAGCCATGCCTTTGCAACCAGTAGTGGAGGTACGACCATTTGCTCAATGGGGCCTCAACTTTATCAGTATGATCAATTCGCCCTCCTCTGCAGGCCACATGTATATTCTGACCGCTACTGATTACTGCACTTGATGGTCTGAGGTAATAGCTTGTAAATAATGCACCACAGAGGTAGTCATTGAATTTGTTGAAAAGCATATTATCACTAGATTTGGTTGTCCATTTACTTTAGTTTGTGATAATGGCTCTGCCTTTTCATCATTACGTTTTTCTAACTGAGCATTCGATTATGGGCTTACTCTTAAGTTCTCATCCAATTACTATCCACAAGGGAATGGGGTAGCTGAATCGACAAACAAAAACATACTTGAGGTCATTAAGAAACTTTTAGACAAAAACCCCAGAGATTGGCATATTCAGCTTAGATTCGCTCTATGGGCTAATAGAATTCGACACAAAGCAGCCCTGAACAGATCTCCTTATCACCTGGTCTATGGGATTGAACCTATCTTTCCCATCCATTTGAGAATCCTGGTACTTCAATTCATGCAAGAGTACCTTGAAACTGACGACCATGTGTCCTCTAGGTTGGCTCAAATATTGCACCTTGAAGAGAAATGTGATGCTGCCATAGAAAACTTTGCCAAACATCAGGGAGTCGTAAAACAGTGGTTCGATAAAAGAGCCAAGGTCAAAGCCTTCCACATTTCAGATTTGGTCCTATATTGGGACAAAGCACATGAAAAGAAGGGATAACATGGTAAGTTTGACAAACTCTAGTTGGGTCCCTATCAGATCTATGAGATCCTTGGAGATAGTACATATCGACTCAAGAGCCTTACTGGTGAGGAGCTAATACTACCTGTCAATGGCTAGTTCCTAAAGCACTACTTTCAGGCCTGAGAGGCAGTCATGCCTCGTTTTAGTGTATATAGTTAGAGGTTTGTTTTCTTTGGTTAGTTTAGGTTGCCATTAGTCTAGTTTGCTTTCCTACTTTTTGCTTTCCTTAGGTGTTGGGTGTTTTTCTTAATTTAGTTGTCCTTTTGTTTGCCTGCCACACTTGCTCTGCGCAGGGTCTTTATTTCTGATGTGGTGGCAGTCGTGTAGACCTGCAAATGCTTCCTTGATGGGTGAATAATCGTGAGTCTTTCTTCGAGAAGCTAAGGTTTCCACCTAGTCTTTGCTGTGGGTTCCACTGTTAGGCCAAGGGTATGGTGTCTGTTCATTGAAAATGAGTTATTAGTCGGTGCACTTGAAGTATTTTCTAACCATATATCTTTTCACTTTAAGTAATCCTGAAGTAGCTAGGCAAACCTAGGAGATCTGGTGTCAAGTGAAAAGGGCTGATTTCTTCTTTTACCATGTGCACTATCAATCATGAAGGAAAGCAGGTGACACTAAGTGTTACTAGTCTAATATTGGGTAAAAATAAAAGGTGTTTCTCAACACCAGACCTATCACAGTGCAAATGAAGAAATTGCTACATTACAAAACTCTTACAAAGAACACTACCATAAAATTTGACTGATCATCAATCTAACTCAAGCTCAACAATACTTTGAAATTCGAGCATTTTCTGGTGATAGAATTATCTCAGCCTTCCAGCTTGTCCCAGAGGATCTTGGGTGAACTTAGTTGCCAAAGGATGGGAATGTTGCAAGTATGGGCCTAATCGGTGTTGTCATTGATGTCAACATAATCCTATTACATTAATGACAAAGATTGGATGAGCTGTGTGCTGAGGTTATTGAGAAAATTAGTCTCAATCGGGAATAGTGAAGAACAGTGATGCCAACAAGATAAAAGTCCAAGATAGGAAAAAGATCAGAGGATACAAATTAAAGGGTTTGTAGATTTGTGTCTTAAGGTGGTCTAGTAGAGATTTCAGAGGTCCACATGAAGATATGAAGAAGTTGTGGCCACTCAAGTAAAATTGGTTCCGGCAGATGTTCAGTGGTGACAGAGTGTTACAGATAGGTCCAGTGAGATCCAGAATTGCATTGTCTTGTTCTGCGGATTTGAGGGAGTGTTGAGGAAGTCCGTGTGATGTGTCAACTCTATTGGTTCATGGATTGAAGGTCTGGAAGTATCCATTCTTTGGTGACAAACTGTGTTCCTGAGGTTCTGGATGAAAGAGAGAAGGATTTTAGTATGCAGATGAAGTGTGGATGTTCTTGGTGATTCAGGCAACCTTATGAAGGTCTTTGGATTGTGTCCAGCGTGTGTTAGTGGTCCGCATTGGAGTTGGAGCTCGCTATTGAAGAATAACCTCCGGATGATGGTGTTCTTCCTGAGACAGACCGACCGGATAAGTTATACATCCTACAGATGTTCTTGTGGATGTTTGCCGACTTAGATGATCATTCCTAAGTTGATGTCTTGTACAAATAAGGGATTATGAAGTCATTTCAAAGTAGTCTTAGTGGTGATGAGAGTGTGGTAGAAAGGAGGAGAGTAAAAGGTAGAGTAGAAGTATTGGGCTTAAATGGAACTGATTCAAGCATGGTGAAGATGCTATTTCACAGTTCATGTATGTGATACTTATTTCTTTGTAGACAGTGAGTCTCTTGTAGGCAGTGAGCCTCCTATGAGCAGTGTGCTCTGGCAGTGAGCCCTAATTGGCATGTACCATTTGTTCTTTCTATTCTTCTAATAGAGAATACAATCTTGGGTTAATCACCCCATGGTTTTTCCCTTAACTGGGTTTTCCACGTCAAAATCCTGGTGTCTTATGTGTTGATGTGTTTCTGCTTTTGATTTGAATGCATTATGTTTCATGATTAATATACTGCTAATCACTAAGAAGATTTAAGTGTTTAAATAAGAGAAAGTTTTGCACAACTGATTCACCCCCCCTCTCAGTTGTGTGCCCTAAGTCTAACAATTCGTATCAGAGCCAAGTTCCTCTAAAAGGAGCTTAACTGCTTGAGGAGATCCAGGATGTCGTCTTACAAGAAGGATAGTCCGAAGTTTGATGGAACTAATTTTTCTCTTTGGAAAGGTCGCATGAAATGTCACTTGTAGTGTATGGGAATGGCGTACTGGACCATGGTTACAATACAGTATATACCTCCACAAGGTGGTTTGAAAACCCTAAATGAAATCACAGATGCTGAAAATAATCTACGGACTATAGAGGCTCTTCTAAGCACATTATCTAATTTAGAGCTTTCAAATGTTGTTGACCTACCAACTGCTTTTGAGATTTGGAAAAAAATTGGAACTTTTGCATGAAGGAGACCAGTATGTTAAATGTACAAGGTTACAGAGTTTGAAAGGGAAATTTGAAAATCTGAAGATGAGAGATGATGAAAATATTACTACTTTTATGCCAAGAGTGAATGAGATGGTTTGTGGAATTAGAAATGCTGGTGGAGTCTTGGATGAAAATGAGATTGTTGGCAAAATTCTCAGATCCCTACCCGCTTCTTACAAAATCAAGGCTGCTGCCATTGAAGAATTTAGAGTCCATACAACTGTCACAAGAGATCAATTGGCTACATTTGAAATGACAGAGTTTGGAGATGACCCCCCCAAGACTGAATCTACATTCAAAGCCAGCGCCTCTGTAAAAGGTAAAGAAAGGTTTGATCCGGGTGAGAACTCATCAAAGAAACTGTCATGGTATGAAAAAGCAAGAAAAGACTTGGAAGAAGAAGAAGGAGAAACTGCTCAACTTGAAGCCCTTATTGCAAAGAGGCTGCCAAGAGGATCTGGTAAGTATGAAGGAAAATTATCTTTTAAGCTTTTTAACTGCAATAAGATTGGTCATTTTGCCTCAAGGTGTCCGGAAATATTTTTAAGGAAAAATCCTAACAAGCCAAGGTTCCAAAAGAACTGTTACTATGTACATGAAGATGATGACAATGAAGGAGTAACAGATGATGAATCAGAGACAAGAAACAAATCCAGAAATGAATGGGTGTTCATTGCCATCAAGGAAGAAGATCCAGTGTCCTCTATATCTGTCAATCATAAGACTGTGGAAAGAGCTCTGGCTGCCCAAATTGAAGAGAAGGATGATTGGGTCATTGACAGTGGATGCTCTCACCATATGACAGGTGACAAAAATAAGTTTGTAGATTTGGAAAGGTATGAAGGAGGAGTGGTAAAGTTTGGTGACAATTCTACTGGTAGAATCAGAGGTAGAGGAACTATTTCTCTTGATGGAAGAAACAAAACTGGTAATGTACTGTATGTTGAAGGATTGAAGCACAATCTTCTCAGTGTTGGACAGTTGGTGGACAAAGGCTATGATCTCCAGCTCAAAAATGGAATATGCAAGATCTTTGAAAGTTCTGGAATAGAGATTGCATCCGGTACTCAAACTAAAGGTAATATCTTTCACTTGGTTGGTACTGGCAAAAGTTGCTTGTTTGTTCAAATTGATCAAAGTTGGTTGTGGCATAGGAGGATGTGTCATGTGAATTTTGATAATATCATCAAGATAAGCAATACTCAGGCTGTAAGAGATCTTCCAATATTGGTGAAACCTACTAACAGCTTGTGCAAAGAATGTCAGTTGGGTAAGCTAAGCAGAGTCACATTCAAAAGTAAGGAACTATCTTCTACCAGATTATTGGACTTAGTTCATACTGATCTTTGTGGTCCGGCAAGAATCAGGAGTATTCAAGGTGATAGATACTTCATGCTACTAATTGATGACTATTCCCAGATGATGTGGGTAACCTTTCTAAAAGAGAAATCAGAAGCTCTTGAGAAATTCAAAATATTCAAGGCTATGGTAGACAATGAAACCGGATTAAAGTTGAAGTGTCTGAGGTCTAATAGAGGTGGAGAATTTACATCCAGTGAGTTCATAGAGTTCTGTGAGAAACATAGAATAAAGAGATAGTTGTCTGCTCCTAGGACTCCACAGCATAATGGAGTAGTGAAGAGAAAGAACCGGACCATCTAGGAAGCATCTAGGACCATGATGATGGAAGCAAGTGTTCCTCAGATCTATTGGAGAGAAGCTGTCAGCACTGAATCTATACTCTCAATCGAGTTCAAATCAGAAGTAATACCGGTAAGACTCCTTATGAACTTTGGTTTGGTATCACTCCTACTGTAAGGTATTTCAGAGTTTTTGGTAGCAAATGTTACATTAAAAGAGATGAAGATTTAGGAAATTTTGATGCTAGAAGTGATGAAGGAATATTCTTGGGTTACTCTACTCAAAGCAAAGCATACCGGTGTTATAACAAGAGACTGAGAAAGATAATAGAAGGTACAAATGTGAAGGTTGATGAGAGAATTGAGAAACCCTCAAGGTTTTATGAATATGATGAAGATGATCAGAATGGTGTTCTGACTCAAGGAGCCCAAGCCTCCTCTGTTAGTCAGATTCAAATTAATCTAGTAAACCAGGAAGAAGAGGTGAGTGTCAATGAGCTTGATCAAGAATCAGAAGTACAAGAAATTCCTAAAGCTCCCAGGTATGTAAGATTGAACCACTCTGAAGATCAGATCATAGGTGATAAAAGCAAAGGAGTACTAACAAGAAGGAGAATTGCTCAAGATTCAGAAGAGTATTGTTTGATTTCAAAGATTGAACCTAAGACAGTGAATGAAGCTTGCAATGATGAAAACTAGACTAAAGCAATGGAGGAAGAGCTAGTGCAAATAGACAAAAATCACAATTGGGATCTTGTTCCCAGACCTAGAAACAAGAATGTGATTGGAACAAAATGGGTCTTCTGGAACAAACTAAATGAAGTGGGTGAAGTAATCAGAAATAAAGCCAGATTGGTCTGCAAGGGTTACTCTCAAATAGAAGGAATTGATTTTGAAGAAACTTTTGCTCCGATAGCAAGAATTGAAGCAGTCAGATTATTTCTTGCATTTGCTGCCTTCAAAGATTTCAAAGTGTATCAGATGGATGTCAAGTCTGCCTTCCTGAATGGTGACTTGGAAGAAGAAGTGTACATTGAGCAACCTGATGGATTTCAATTGTCTGATCATGGTGATATGGTCTGCAAGTTGAAGAAGGCACTGTATGGACTAAACCAAGCCCCAAGAGCCTGGTATGAAAGATTGGATAAGAATCTTTTGAAGATTGGTTTCAACAAAGGTACTGCTGATAGTAATTTGTATTTCAAAATTGATTATGAAAAGATCTTGATTGTTGAAGTGTTTGTTGATGATATCATTTTTGGAGGAAGAGATAGTATGTGTAAAACTTTTGCAAATCAAATGAAAAGTGGGTTTGAGATGTCCATGCTGGGTGAAATGAATTTCTTCTTGGGTCTACAAATCACTCAAACAAAGAAAGGAATCTTCATTTCTCAAACCAAATATGTGAAAGAATTGTTGAAAAAATTTGGGATGGAAGACTCAAAACCAATGAATACTCCCATGGCAACTGGATGTAAGTTGAGAAAAGATGATGAATCTCCTAAGGCTGATCAAATAAAGTACAGGTCAATGATTGGAGGATTGTTGTATCTCACTCAAACTAGACCAGATATTATGTAGGTTGTTGGTCTTGTTGCTAGATTCCAAGCTGATCCTAGAGAATCTCATGTCATGGCAATCAAGAGGATTTTTAGATATCTAAAGGGGATAGTTGAGTATGATTTGTGGTATCCCAGAGATCATGATTTTTCTCTTCATGCATATATAGATGCGGATTGGGTAGGAGATGTGGATGACTGGAAGAGTACCAGTGGTAGAGCATTCCTTTTGGGGAAGAGATTGGTTTCATAGCTGAGCAAGAAACAAGAGGTAATATCTTTGTCTACAACTGAAGCAGAATATATTGCAACAGCAGGTAGCTGCACTCAAGTTTTGTGGATGAAGCAGATGCTAAGTGATATCAAAGTGGAGTATGAGGAACCTATCACAATCTTCTGTGATAATTCAAGTGCAATAAATATATCCAAGAATCTGGTGTTGCATTCAAAAACTAAACACATATACATCAAATTTCACTTTTTGAGAGAGCAAGTGAACAAGAATGAAGTCAGATTGGAGTTTGTGCCTTCCAAGGATTAGATTGCAGACATCTTTACTAAACCTCTACCTAAGGACTCTTTTGAGTATCTCAGGGAGAAGTTAGGGGTTATTGCCCCTCCAGGGATGAACTAAGGTGAACTGAGGTGCATCAGTCCGGTGGATATCACAGTCATATCTTATGATCCGGATTGATGATGGGGAGCTACTACTCAGGGGGAGCAGCATGTATGATTTTGAAGTGTTAAAAATGTAAGTATGTGCCCTTTGCCATTGATGTCAAAGGGGGAGAGAAGACATGTGAAAAACAAGTAAAACAAGTGGTTGTTGATCAAAGGGGGAGAAGTAAAAGGAGAGAAGACATGTGAATGGTTGTTGCTGATAGGGGGAGTTGTGACAGTAAGGAAAAGTTCTTATCTTGATGGTCAAAACAATTTTTCACATCATATGTTGCCATCAATGACAAAGGGGGAGATTGTTGCAAGTATGGGCCTAACCAGTGTTTTCATTGATGTCAACATACTCATGTTGCATTAATGACAAGGATTGGATGAGCTGTGTACTGAGGTTATTGAGAAAATTAGTCTCAATCAGGAATAGTGAAGAACAATGATGACAGCAAGATAAAAGTCTAACATAGGAAAAGGATTAGAGGATGTGGATTAAAGGGTTTGTAGATTTGTGTCTTAAGGTGGTCCAGTAGAGATTTCAGAGGTCCGCATGAAGATATGAAGAAGTTGTGGCCGCTCAAGTAAAACCGGTTCCAGCAGATGTTCAGTGGTGACATAGTGTTACAGATAGGTCCAGTGAGATCCAAAATTGCATTGTCTTGTTCTGCCGATTTGAGGGAGTGTTGAGGAAGTCCGTGTGATGTGTCAAATCTATTGGTTCATGGATTGAAGGTCTAGAAGTATCCATTCTTTGGTGACAATGGTGACAGATTGTGTTCCTGAGGTTCCAGATGAAAGAGAGAAGGATTTCAGTATGCAGATGAAGTGTGGATGTTCTTGGTGATTCAGGCAACCTTATGAAGGTCTTTGGATTGTGTCCAGTGTGTGTTAGTGGTCCGCATTGGAGTTGGAGCTCGCTATTGAAGAATAACCTCTGGATGATGGTGTTCTTCCTGAGATAGGCCGACCGAATAAGTTATACATCCTCCAAATGTTCTTGTGGATGTTTGCCGACTTAGATGATCATTCCTAAGTTGATGTATTGTAAAAATAAGGGATTGCAAAGTCATTTCAAAGTAGTCTTAGCGGGGATGAGATTGTGGTAGCAAGGAGGAGAGCAAAAGGCAGAGTAGAAGTATTGGGTTTAAATGGAACTGATTCAAGCATGGTGAAGATGCTATTTCACAGTTCATGTATGTGATACTTATTTCTTTGTAGACAGTGAGTCTCTTGTAGGCAGTGAGCCTCCTGTGAACAGTGTACTCGGGCAGTGAGCCCTAATTGGCATGTGCCATTTGTTCTTTCTATTCTTCTAACAGAGAATACAATCTTGAGTTAATCACCCCGTGGTTTTTCCCTTAACCGGGTTTTCCACATCAAAATCCTGGTGTCTTATGTGTTGATGTGTTTTTGCTTTTGATTTGAATGCATTATGTTTCATGATTAATATACTGCTAATCACTAAGAAGATTTAAGTGTTTAAATAAGAGAAAGTTTTGCACAACTAATTCACCCCCCCTCTCAGTTGTGTGCCCTAAGTCTAACAGGGAATGAATACAATTGCACACTCAGGTTTTTAGGATGTGGATGGTTGCACTAGCCAGTAATCTTAGGTTCCTTGATATAATACCTTGCCTTTTCATTTAATATGTGGGAAACATAGAGATTCTAGGTTCAAACCGAACGTTTATCATCGAAATGCTCGGGAGCATTTCCCAGCAGAGTCACCATTTGTTGTGCCTTGCACACATGCCCCATTCAAGAATGGAGACCCCCTCTTTTGTTTTGGCTAGAGAGTCATTTAATCTTTTGATCTCCTAAGTGATGGTGTGGTAAAAAATGTTCATTTTTGACCTTGATGGAAAGGTGGTACTGAAAATCACCTCAAAAATCTACTAGAATGAATCCTTGTTCTCCCTTTGAGGGCCTTGAATTGATCTTTTACGCTAAAATGACCTTCAACTGACCTTTGCACTGATTTCCTGTCTGTCTGACCTGACGCTAAAAATTGCCTGGTCCGACCTTAGCACTAAAATCCTATCGCTCCGACCTGAGCTCTAAATCTATTTCTGACTGACCTAACATTGAATCATTGTATCTGCCTTTTGTGCTGAAAGTTGCCTTGTTTGACTTTGTGCTGATTTCTTCACTGTCAAACTTCTGCACCAAAAATGGCTTCATCTAACCTGCACTAAAAGCAGCAATCACTGACCTAGTTAGACAACCCCTAAAAGTCTGTAAGTTAGATAAGCCCGATTCCTCCACTAACGTGTGCAAACCAAATGTCTGACCTTGTACTGAATGTTACCCCGTCCAACCAAGTCTGACATACCTGAATTCTCCACCAAGTCCAAACTCAAAGAAATTTGTGCAAAATCCCAGATTGACAGTCCATACACTTGCAACATTAATGGTGGATTGGCCAAGGTTTATAAGGAAAATTAGCAAGTTTTAAATCATTTTTAATCACGTTTGTGGATAAAATTTACGGATCTTCGTTCTTCCTTGTCGACTTTGCCCGAGCTCGAACCTACAACCTCTCCTGCAATCCAACACGCACCGCCACCTCAGCCAGGTAGGGTTTAAAACCTTATTACTTTAAGATTGTCCTTACATGCAGTTGGGTTTTTTATGATGGCCGGTAGGGTTTTTGAAGAAATTGATGGTTTGGGTCAGGATTTTCTAGGCTAGGGTTTGATAAAGTTTGAGGATTTCACATAAACACCCTAGTGTAGGTCAAACTATAGAAATGGATGAGACCGTTAGGGCTTAAAACTTAAGATTTTAGGAAATTTTACCCTTTGAAGCTTGCAGATTTCATTGCGCTGAAGCATGCTCTGACCGACCTACAAATCGAACCCTCTTTAGTTGGTCGGACACCTTGAAAACCCGTGCCAAGTGCCTGGCGCTCTTTTGCACTAAAATTTGCCTCCTCTGACTGACACGCCTAAAAACACTTTTCTCTGACTTGGTCGAAGGGCCTAAAAAGCCTCGCTGAATCTGAAAAACATCTTTTGCACTGAAAGGACCTTCCTATGACCTTGCACTAAAAGACTATGTCACTGACTTAGTCAGATGACCTAAATTCCCCCGCAAGGTCGGCGCCACCTAAAAGCCCCAGCGGGAGTTTACTTTGACGTTTTGCGCTAAAAACTACTTTGTCCGACCTGCACTATATTACCCTCTAACCAACCTAGTCGGATGCTATCCAAATCAGCACAAGTCAGACCGAACCAATTTATGCACAAACACAACTACATTTACATCAACAAGATTTTGCGCTAAAGTATCAACCAACCGAATTGCAAACTATCAGAGGTTAGAGACCTCCAAATTCCATGCAAGTCAGACCCTATCCAAAATTGTGCAAATCTTGAAAAGCAAGAAGTGAAGCAAAACACGAGGTCAGACCTACCCGATTTCCCCGCCGAGGTCGAATGACCTCAAATTTAGCGCTTTTCCTTCTGAGGGTCAGACAATCCTCAAATTAGCATAAAACCTTGCAAATGACCGAATTTCTTGAAATTTCCAAAGGGGAGATTGTTCAAAATAATGTAATTAATGCTGTGATGCTTTAATAATGGTAATTTTCATGAATTTTCTTGCAACATTGGCTATCTAATTGCATGCATTGTTCTTTCAATTATACTTAGATTTACTTCAAATGCATGTTATTAGTAATAAATGGCAGATTTGCATTGATTTATCTACAACTTAGGAGTATGTTAGGAAGTTTCTTCAGTATATCAAACTTATAAGGTCTGGTCATGCAGACTAAATGACTACTCAGGCACAAGCAATGAAGTACGAATTCAAAGGAATCCCTCTAGAGACCAAGGTCCACTCAGGGTGGAGTAATGTAGGAGACACAGACCTAGGTCATATAGACCTAGATGACTTTAGACTCAGAGTCTTTGGTCCAAGCCCAACTCCCAGAGCCAGAACACTAAGAGATAGTGGACTTGGATAGGCTGTTGCCTTTCCTACTTCGGTTCAGTGTGCAGAGTTAATTGCCACCTATGCAGACAGATATGACATTATGTCTAGGCAAATTCAGATAGCAAATGGGGATGTCTTAGCTAACTTGACCCCACCTGCTCTGGCAGAAATGTTGGACATCCCTTGGCACAAATTTGTGACTATGCTAGATAGACAAGGATCAAAGACAACCTACAATAAGGATGTAGAAGGATGCAGGAAGTATATAAATGACCATTGGGTTAAGAGTAAGAAGTCTGCCCTCATCAAGCTCCCTAGAATACTTTATAGAAGTGATTTCCATGATGAGATCGGGGACATGGTAACCTTTCTGAGTAGAATCTACGGGTTACCAACTACCTCTACCTTTGAGGATTGGATGTTTGCCATAATTACTGAGATATTGAAGGGAACCAAGTTCCACTGGGCTCAAATCCTCAGTGACAACATCCATGAGGCTTTCAGCAAATTCAACAAAAACAAATACTTCAGATGGACGTCCTATGTTGTCTATGCATTGGCAAGAATGAACCATTACGATGGACTGTCCAAGGTTGGTGAAATTGGGAACGATGAGAAGACACAGATCAAAGTATATGAATGCTATCCACAACTAACCTCATCTCAATCATTGATTCACTTCAAGAGGGTTAATGATGCATTCATGATGTACATAGCCAGGAAGTTGCAGGGTAGCACGTCATTGAGGATTTCTATCGAGGCCATGAGTGAAATAACTAGATATGGCAGGTGGTATATCCAATTTGAGAAGTTCACATACATAAGAATACAAGGCTTCATTGGAATGGCCTATAGACTTCCTCGGTACTGTGATGATAAGACAGTGCTTCTGGAGCTGTCGAGGCAGCTGATACCGTGTACAGAGAAACTCAAGCACCTGCATAGGACAAGTGTTCAATTCCCCATCAAATTTGGCAAAGGACTCTATGCATGTCCTTCTCTAGCATCAGTAGATCACTCAGATAAAGAGCTCCAACTCTTGAACTTGCACTACTACAATGCAAGAAGTCATTTTGATCCAAACAAAGTAATGGAGAGATTTGTAAGCAAGAAATTCTTTCATAAGGTTCACATTGAAGACTTTTGGGCCAATTGCCCTGATGATTATGAGGTTATGAAGAAGGTGCATGCAAGGCTGCCTCTGGATTTTATCAAAAGATTCCATATAATGGCAGTCCCTGATCAATTGCAAGATGATGAAAATGTCATGCTCAGATGACCATGGGAGGCGCAATACCATCAACCCATTCCATTGCCAAACTGGGCTAATGCAGAAGAGAGCTCCCTGGATGTTGTTATCAGGGAACCAATTAGAATAAGCAAGGCATGGGTCAGATCACAAGTAGCTATTTTGAATGAACAAGGAGTCCAGCTCACTTACACAACAGTCGAATCAGACAAAGACTCTGGGGGAGAAGAAGATGAACCCATTTAGGTCTCAGATGAGCCAGAGCTAGTTGAAAAATAGAAATTAGATAGTGAGGAGCACACATCTCTGGCAGAGAAGGCTAAGAAGATGAAGAAGCCATCCACAAAGTCTCCTCAGAAGAAAGACCAACCTCCTTCCGCCAGGACCAGAACTTCCAAGAGAAAAGATATGCCAAGTGGTACAGGGGAAAGCTCCAAGGCTAAGAAAATATCAGTAAAAGAAGTTAACAAGGAGGCTACCACAATTAAAAATGATTCAAATCTTCCAACTACTCAACCTCCCGCACAGGACACTAGCACTGCTACCTCAACTCCCGTTGCTTCTACTGTCACTTCTCCTTCCATCCCTCCTTCTTCTGCTACATCCACCTCACCCATGACCTCAGCTGTTATAATTCAAGAGACATCTTCTACTACCTCTCCTGCCTCTACTATCTCCATCACTTCTTGTCCATTGACAATTTCCTCTGGTGACTCTAGCAGTCTTATTTCCTCTGTTCTTCCCATTTCATGCCCTTCCACTACATCTACATCCTCTTCTCCTTTACCATTAACTCCTATTTCCACCATCCTTTCCCCCTCTCTTTCCTTAGCTCCACTATCCTTTTCTTCACCCCTTACCATTTCTTCTTCTTTAACACTAGCCTTGACTAACCTTACATAGGTCAGTTTACCTCCCCTAACCATCTCTTTTGCTGTCCCCATTTCACAAATGCTTGCGGATTCACTGGCAGTGCCCCTATTGCCTGTGATTGAGAAAGTGTGTGCAGAATTAGGATTACAGGAACCTAAAGCAGCAGTTGAGGAGGAGAAGGAGATATTGACTGAGGTGAATAATGATGACTTCCAGAAACCTTCAGCCGATATGGAAATTATTGACATATCTAATAGTCCCCTGGGCAAAGATCCAACGGAGGAAGTGCTGAAAATTGCACAGGAGAATGCGGAAATAAATCTGAAGGACTTGGCATGAGAGGAAGGAAAGGAAGAAGAAAGAACTCCTAAGAAGAATGAAGAGCAAGAACAGGAATAGTCCAAGGAATTGGCTGTATCTGATAAAGATGGAGCTTCAGAATTGAACAAATCTTCTACTCCTGAGTGGCTACAAGGTAGATTGGCATATCCAGAGCCACAAGTGGAAGTGATGCAGCTAGACTTAAGCACTATCCTGTCACAAGCTCAGAAGCCTCAGAAGTAGAAAAAGGCTAAAATCCAATCAAGGATCTATAAGAATGAATCAGGGTCAAGGATAGCAGAAATAGCAGTCCCGCCTGCTGATACAACAAGAGAATAGGTCCGGGCGGAAGATTATGCCATATCAACTTTTGACCTAGGTCCAACCACTTGTGCTCAAAGAGTGGATGATTTCAAAGGCTCGGTTACATCAATTTTGGTGTAATTGGATAAAGATGAAATGTCTAAAAAAGACTTGAAGCAGCAAAATGAAGAACTAAGAGCCTGTCTTCAGTTTTTGATAAAGCCGGTAGATGCAGGAGGAGATATAAGGACAGTACCTACTTTCCTGTCTACCGATGAGATGGCAAAATTGAGCGAGGTAAGATCAAAGTCCCAAGGTGCAGAGAATTGGCTGATAAAGATTTTTGAAATAGGATGTGAAGCCATCAGCGCCTCTGCTCAAGCTCACCAAAAATTGGTTGATTTACGTTAAAAAATGGAAAGACTTGTGGGAGGATTGTGATTCTTTTGATGAGTATTATTCCCACATGTATCCCCAAATCAAAGGTATCAGAGAATTTTCAGCTCAGACCTTAGTTACAGAAAAAATTTTGACTGGGGATAGGCTACCAAAGGCTATTGAATGGTATCTACAGCTACTTTTGAGAAAAGAGACCTTTGAGCATATAAAGGATGCATTCAAACCAGCAGATAAAGAACTAAGATCGGTTATATACAACATCAGTGACTCATTAAGGGACTGTAGGGAAGAGTCCTATGATGATTATGCTCCGTTTGATGTTGAGAAATGCAAGAACAAGTTGCATAAAATAATTTTTGAAGATGACACGCTCAACATGGAGAAACGGTTGGATAAAGCAAGTGACCTTAAAGCTGAATTCAAGGTATTTCAGAAGGTAGGGGTAGAAATAGAAAGAATATATGGCAAATTCAGTCAGGAGCTAGAGGTGTTTGATTATAGGATACATCACTTGAAGGATCCAGACCCATCTGACATTAATCCTACACTTGATGCCTAATTAACTTATCGCAACAAGCTAGCCAACGAAGACAATATTGACTTGGATAAAGAGTCTTGATGTTATTTTGAATATTCTAACAATACAATCCCATCACAATTGTAAATTGCTGTATTTCAGGGCAGCATGTGACTCTATTTTGTCCTTTTCTTGCTTCCTAAGTGTTCTTTTCTACTAATATATTGAGTTGGCTAGTCAAAATGACTAGATTCAATGTATCTGGGGACTATTTTTCATCTTTTTCATAAAGGACAAAATGTAATCCAGGAATTGATGTGGGCTATTATGGATGTAATTTGGACAGTCAGTGTTGTGTTAATCTCCACCGTTCATTTGAGGGCTAGGGTATGCTGCTTTCTATATAAAGGGCTACCATTTCCACTATTTGGAAGAGAGATTTTGATACTGAATTGTTGACTCTATGCCATTTGAGCTAATACAAAGCAAGTTTCTAGAGTAAATCTAAGAATCTGTGTCTTGTGTTGATCCATCTTTTAGTTTTCATGGTTTGCATCTTGCTCTCCCACAGTTAGATTAGTTGTGCTTTCATAATATTCATGGTTTACTGAAGTATTTGATGAACATTCTAAGTCCATACTTTTAGTTATTTGCTGATGGTAAATAGCTGTGTAAAGTTAATCTGGGCTGATTATTTGTGCTAAAGTTCAATTGTATTTCACTAGTTAAGTTGCGCCATTCATTGGGTATTTAACGAATGAATGCAATCTGAAAATCAGTTGACTTCCATTGAAGATAGCACCGTTTTTTGCAGCACTGTAACATTCATTTAAGTTTGGTAACTCATGAAGTTGGTTCAAAGTTTGGAATGTTTGTCTACTAAAGATAGCCTTGGCATTGTGAATGTCACTTAGGATTCCTCTAAACCCTAAACCTTTTGCATTTTCTTTAAAGCACTATTAGTTGTTTGGATAGGAATTTTAGCAGCACTTTATCTTGTTTATCAGCTAAAAATCATAAAAGGGTTTATGTGTATTTGCTGCCCCAAACCTGAAGAATTGTAGATTGCATGTAAGACCCCTTGTAGGCATAGCTAGACATACCAACTGAGAAATTCCAAGCAAGCTAAGACCTAGCTGTATTATCCTTGAAGTAGTCTTACCTAGGGTAGGATACTTTTCAAGAGAGGTGTGAAACTAGAAATCACACCTGCGTTGTTGTGTGCTAAAACCACCATCAACACAGCCTTAGATTCTCTTAAGATGCTAAAGTCTCTTCTGAAGAAGAGCAAAGAAGAAGTACCCATTGAATTGTTAAACAACATTGGGGTTCTTCATTTTGAGCATGATGAACTAGAGTTGGCTCAACAAATTTTTATGGAGGCATTAGGAAATGATGTTCTGCCTCTAAATAAATCTCTGTGGTTAGTTTTGTGCATTTTTTACTTGTAAGATTCTCACAGTTAGTGGAAAAGGTAGTGTTCATGAAGGAATGGAAAAGATGCATAGATCCTTTGAATTATACCCATACTGTGCAATGACACTAAATCATTTAGCAAACCATTTTTTCTTCACAAGGCAGCATTTTCTTGTGGAAAAATTGACTGAGATAGCTCTTGTTTCAAGTAACCACCATCTCATGAAATATCATTCATATTATAATCTTACACAATATTATCATAGTAAAGTTGATTATGACACCACTGGCCGCTACTACATAGCATCAGTCAAGGAAATCCAGAGACCATAGGATTTTGTGGACAGGTTCAATTGAAGCTGGGAGATCTTAAGAGTTCTCTCTCAAATTTTGAAAAGGTTCTAGAGGTCCACCCTGAGAACTGTGAGAGATTAAAAGATGTAGACAATATATGTGCTCAGCAAGGGTAGGTAGAGAAGGCTTTGGAAATTTTAAGAAAGGCAACTCGCATAGATCCATGTGATGTCCATGCATTTATCAAGATGGGTAAGTTATTAATATCATCAGACCCCAGTGAAACCTTAGATTCTCTTAAGACAACAAAGTCTCTTTTGAGGAAGAGTAGAGAAGAAGTACCCATTGAATTGTTAAACAACATTGGGGTTCTTCATCTTGAGTGTGGTGAACTAGAGTTGGCTCAACAAACTTTTATGGAGGCATTCGGAAATGGCATTTGGGTTGAATTCATAAATAAAAGCCCCAGTGCAAATTCTACAGTTTTTCTATGCACTTTAAGGATATGGGATTCTTCCAATGACTAGAAGAAGGTGGTGTTTCAATTGAGTTACAAGTTCAATTCCCATATGCTCCAAAATGCGTAGAGGAGAATAATGAAAAAAATAGTCCCCTAAACCCTAGACTACCTGTATGGTTCTAGTACTTAGTTGCCTATGTAACTACTATAAGTTACCAATTAGAAAGCTATAGATTTTGTGTTTAATGTAATGAGGGTTTTGAATTACCTCTGAATTTGCTATAGAGGGCATCCCCAAATCTGATTTCGCTACAGAGGTCCTCGTCGACTTCAAATTCATTGCAACAAACTCTAAATTCCTTGCCCGCCTTTTCAGAAGTCTCCAAGTCCTCTCCAAACAAGATTTATCACCCATGCAAGAAGCTGTTATAACCTAAAACGCCTCAGTGCCAGGCTAACCAACTAATGAAATGAGGAATTTAATGAATAATGAATCATACGCAATATACTCCCATCAATAATTTACCAAAATATATTTTTAAAAATTTTGTCTAATATTTATTTGCATGCCTAACTATTTAGCCATTTTTATTTGTATGACTAAATAATTTTTTAGTCGACAAACATGTTGGGAATTAAGGTGTCTCAACCTTGGTAATTCCTTGTATTATTTCATTGTATTTATTTATTTATTTCTTATTATTGTAATTAGGATGCAAATCCTTATTGTCATCTTGTGGGAGTTGGCATGGTGATGTGTCATCCTATGTGGAATGTGACCACATGTAAATTTGTCCTCACATGAGGAGATAGGCATCCCACTTAGTGGTAGGAATATTTTCCCATGTGTCGGCATCTTGGATAGTGTGTAAGGGAATATTGACCAAAACGGTTATGACAGATTCCTATGACAAATCTATGACGCGTAAGAGTCGTAAATGGAAGATTCTATGACAGGTGAAGACGTGTCACAAGGCATCTTGGAAGAAGGCATCTTTGGGCGCCCCAAGGAGGGTTATGACAACTTGTAAGAGAATATGCTATTTTTAGCCTGTGTATGGCAGATTCTCTTACAGCTATAAGATATGATAGTTGTATACACCTAAAATTGACATGACTCTACTTAAATAAATATTTTAAATATTTATTTCACCTTCACATTCCTCTATCAATAAATAAATAAATCTATTTATTATTTGATTCATCTCCTCTCATTTAATTATATAAATTACATTTTATTTAATTAATTAAATTCATCTACATCAACTTCATTCTTCTAAATAATTAAATAATTTTAATTATTTAATTAAAATATTTGATTCTTCCAAATTTAAATAAAATGCAAATTTTATTTTAATAAAATCTTAAATATCCACTAAATAAAAATATATTTTTATATTTTATTCTTCAAAAATCTCCACAAAATAAAATATATTTCTATATTTTATTTATTCTTCTCAATTATCTACAAAATAATTAAATAAAATCTTTTTATTTAATTATGCTTTCTTATCTTCAAAAATCATTCTTATATTCTAAAAATACTTTCCTCTTGTCATACAAAAGCAAAAGCAGTTTTAAAGCATCTTTAAAGCAAACTTTCTCTTCAATTAGAAAAATAAATTCTAATTTAAGAAAATCAAATCTCATCCTCATCAAGAGAGGAGTTAACTCAACAAAGTTGCTTTTCGAATGACACATGTCTTTCTTCCATTTGTTGCATGTTCCTCAACAATCCTCTTTCATTGATCTTCCTTTTTATCCTCAACCATTGATCTTCTACACATCTCTATAAATACAACCCTCCTATTCTTCATTTCAATATCCATCGTTTGAGCAAACTTATGCTGCAGAAACACAGGCACGCCTTTGGCACCCATATCTTCATAAGCATTTTATCTCATCCACCATTAGTGTGTTGAAGCTCATCTTCAAGCACACAAGTATCTCAGCCATTCCATTCTTGTCACCTTCAACAAGCAAGGGAGCAATCACTTCTGAGGGCTTCATCATCATCAAGGTTAAGAAGAGATAGGTGAACTATGGAAGAAGAAAGGTAAAAGGTTGTAAGTATTGTTCTTTGTTTTACTTTAATATATCTTTTACTTTCACATTTCATAGATGTATTGGGTTTTATTATTCATTATTGTTTAATCCATTTTCCCCATCACATTTTGGCACCCACCGTGGGGCCCTTGCCCCTCTAACTAATCAAAAGCTGAGTGTTTTTAAGTGACAGGTCTGTACAGGTGTAGGTACAGGTTTTTGACAGAAGCTTCCAACACATTTGACTTCTAAAATAACGCATTTACCTCCCAATCTGATGCATATGAAAATTTGGTGCATCTGACCTCCCAGACAATGCATTTGCCTTCTGCTTTGGCTCTTACGATAGAATGGCACATTCATTCTCCACAACGGCACATCCACACTCTATTTTGGCGCTTGCATAAAACCTGCACATATACCCTGTTGTTTGGCGCATTTACTCTGTATAACGACACATCTATCAAAATTGTGCATATACCTCTTTCTTTGGTGCATTTACGTTCTATCTTGGCGCATATGTAAAACACCGCATGCAATCTCTGTTTCTACGCATTCAGACTGTAGTGCCACGCTTCTGATTCTACTTTCTATTTTTAGGTTTTTGATTTTGTGTGTTGGAGCTAAACATCATTTTGCAGGGTTAGTGGCTGGATTAGATCATTTAGATGCTTTGCCTAGTTCATTTAGACTAATTAGGGGAATAGTAAACAAATGCATTACATGCAAACTTCACATAGTTCATAACTAGGAAGAAAGTAACTGAACCCATTGCTATCTTTGCATTGTTAATTTATTTTCCTAGTTAGACCACTGCTATCTTTACAAATGGGAAAATGAACATTGCTATGTCTTAAATCACTTTGAAGATAACAACCATGTGAGTGCACAAGTAGAGTAGCCCATTTAGTTTTTCTACTTTTAACTAGGGTTGGATTAACCAGTGTATTCTGTGATTGTGAAAGACAATAGGCCTATGCTTTCCCCTTAACTGGGTGACCAAAGTGCCAGACTTGTCATTCTATTTGTTAAACCTTTAGGGGGGCCTGCCCTTGGATGCACGCTTGTCCAAGTGGGAACGACCCTGAGTGGTAATAGGCTAAAGCCAAGCCCTACCAAGCCACTTAAAATAAATTATGCTTAAGGTGAAAACCTCCTGCAATGAGTGTTGCTGTATTACACTGATGGCCAACCTCCCCCAAAACCCTCTAAGACGTAACCCTTTGAGGCTGGGAGACTCCATAATGGAGAGTAGTACCACCGCATGTGTAACCACTCGAACGGTTGTCCTAACTAAGAACCAATTGTTTAGTAAGCCAAAATCCCCTATTTGTTGATGCAAAGGGCGGAGTTCTTGAAGCGACCTCGATTCAAGTGACTCTTAGTAGAGGTAGCAGGGACAATCCTAAGGTTCAGTGGGGGTATGAGCCTAAGGAAACCCAGATCTGGTATGCGTGAGAAGTGAGTGCCGTGGAGGGGAGCCGGTGCTACCAGATCCTAGAGCTACATGCTTTGAGTATGCACAGCTAGAGGATTCAACAAATATTGTCCTATCCAGCCTAGGGTGTACTTATTTTTGAGTCAAAATAGTCTAAAAATACAAAAGAATAACAAAAGATAAAATCATGAAAACTTCTATGTGTTTGCTATGTCTTTGCCATAATTGAACATTAGAATTCTCAAAAACACCAAGTTTTCAAAACAAAAAATAGAAAAATCTTGAAAAACGTTCCAAAAAATTCTGTAAAAATTCAAACCAAAAGCTAGAATTGTGCATTTGTCATGACCTGTAGCACATTTGATCCAACTTTTAGCTCATATAAACTTTGTTGCAGCACTTTTAAAAAATATCAGACTAGCGCATTTGATCCGACTTGTGGCGCTTTTGAACTCTGTTATGGCGCATTTGTTGCTGCTCATCCAAACCAGTAAATTTTTCTGGTCTTGCGTCAATGGCAAACAAATTAGAATATATTGGTCAAAAACTCCAATATTTGCAATTGCAAATAAACTTAGGTCCCTCACCCCAAGATTGTGTAGCAATTTCTCAACAATTCCAAGTCTTACAACAAGAAATGGCAATCTTGCAAGCTGAACGTGCCAATACTAGCTACGCCTCGCCCTAAAATTGTACATCCTTTTTCCATACTCATGACAAGGCAAGCACCACCTCAAGACATAAATCGTATACCACCCCGTCTACTAGTCCTCCTTCGCTATCTTCTAAGACACATATCCCAAAGCATACCGATTCTACACGAACACTGCCATCTAGTTCCTCAAACTCTAAATGGAAAACCAAAAAAGAATCAGATGAGTTTTGGGAAAAATATGTTGCAAATTTATACAACCAGAGAAAAGCTAGGGAGAAAGCTAAATCCCTTCATTCATGTACCCATACACCTACGAAGGATGTGATCCAAGGACCACCAGTAGAGAGTCAACCATGTCCCCAAAATCTAGTCCTTGACCTTACAAAAGATTCTTCCAATAACATGTCAAATCCTACAACCCTTTCATGTGATCCTCAACCCCTTGAGCTTATCGAAGAACCTCCTACCATGAACCAAAGTCAAGGTCCATCGAACATCCATGTTGTCAACCAAGAATCTATCCAAGAGCTATCCACTTCCATTCAAGAAGACCAAGAGCTATGTCAAGAGCACACCTTAGAGCATGTGGAAACATCCACCCTTTGTCTAAATCAAGATCAAAATACTTCCGTCCAATTTCAAACCATTCATAACCTTTATCCTTTCCATGATCAAGATAATACCTACAAAGAAGCTATCCATGAGCAACTTGATCCTGTACATGAGAAAAAAATCCCCATTCAACCCATGCATAACCTATACCTTTTCTATGATCAAGATACTATCTTTGATGAAGAAGCTATCCATGAGAAACTTGATCCTATACATGAGAAGGAAATCCAACTCCAACCCATCCATAACATTTATCTGTTCTATAATCAAGATATTCCCTATGAAGAAGATGTACTTGAACAACTTGATCCCATACCCATCCGTGAGAAAGAAACCTCCATTACTCTTATCCCTCTTCCATCTAATCCTATCCATGATCCTACAACTTCCACTTCCCTTGATGAGACACTTGCCTCCCAAGTGCACATGGATGATCAACCAAATAACTTGGACCCTAAAGAGCATAATAATGATCAAGATGCAAGTGATCCTTTGCCATCCATTATCAACCATGCAACAAATCCGTTATCCTATCTCCTTGGTCTCACTACCTTCATGCATGAATATTCTTCCCACCAACAACCATTATCAGCTATCTCATCTTCCCCATCCACTAAGGAACTCGTGTCTAGTGTTGCACCTATACATAATCCCACTATCCATCACATACTCCAGAATATGAACTATCAAGGCAAAGGCTTAGGCCTTCATGAACAAGGTAGTTTGGAACCTATCCATGTCAAAGTTCCTCCACCCTCATATGGCCTTGGATACATACCCCAAGATGAACAATCTCAAGATGTTGGCACTTCCTCCACTCCTCCTAAGTCCACCACTTTCCATGACAAACCCTATCATATCCCTAAAACATATGTGGCCATTCCACCTCCATCATCCTACAACTTTCAAGAGCATGTGACCATACACCTTCCACCATCCAATCTACCTCCACTACTTCCAACTCCTAATATCCCTCCATACATTTTACCACCACTTCTTCCAACACCTTATCCATCCATCTTAAATCTGCTAAATATCCCAATCATGGCCAACAAATGCACAGGTTGTCTAAACAACGAGCTTCCACCAACCTCACTTCCGCCATCCCTAGGGGATTCAAAAGCACAAATTTGGATGCCTCTACCTATAAAGTCAAAAATCCTAAGAGTCCTCATGACCTAGGATACAAAAGCCAAGAATCAAAGAAACATCCATCTCAAAAGCTGCATACACCCACACACCTCAATGCCAAATTGAAAAAGGTGTGGGTCCTCAAGCAAGAAATAATTATCTTAGAAGCTGCACAAAAGTTGCATATACCCAAGTCCATACCTTCACAGGTAAAATCTAA
Organism: Cunninghamia lanceolata; assembly: GCA_027924645.1. Classification (NCBI taxonomy): domain Eukaryota; kingdom Viridiplantae; phylum Streptophyta; class Pinopsida; order Cupressales; family Cupressaceae; genus Cunninghamia; species Cunninghamia lanceolata. The sequence goes on along the minus strand of BSBN01000378.1, from coordinate 2,276,077 downwards.
AAGCAAAATGATTTGGGTACCCAAGAAAAAATCCCTAAAGTTACATGAGGCATCCACCTCTCAAGAATTCCAACCATTCACTTTCTCCCATTCCATCCAAAAGTATCAAATTCTTCCATCCCACATGATAAGCAAAAATAAGAAAAATACTAAGTCTATGTGTGGTGCAGGAGCACCTACCTAACAGCTGGCCTCCATGAGGCAGTTAGTTTGTTATAGGTCTTGTTAATGTTTTCAAGAAGGTCGTATAAGACCAATGCATGTAATAAGGTCATGTTGACCATACTTTGCTATTTTTAGGTAGTTTGTTAGGACAGCTGTTATGCTGTAGGTCCGGTTGGATCTCCCAGCCGCCTGGAGAGATTTTCCAGCCGCTTGGAATCGAGTGGTAGTACTCGAGAGGATTCCTATTTATGTAGTAGGATCAGGTAGTATTGCATATCATCGATCAGAGATCAGACATTGCATTGTAGAGGAGAGGAGAGTGAGACTGAATATTGTATTTGCATCTTTTGAAATCAATAAAGAGATCCTGTTGTGTCAATTCTCTGTGTTGGATTCCATTGTGTGATCGAGTTGCTGTTTTGGTGGTTACATGGATTCGCTGATCCATTCCACCGGTTGATTCGTCGAATCGGTGGAATGGCCATGTACAGTAGGTTAGGCTTTAGTTTGCGTTTTCTGTTTGTTCGCATGCAGGTGTGTAGGATCGTCGTCGAAAGGTGTTGAGAACCCTAGCATGGGTATGTGCTAGGTCGAGCTGATAGTTAGAGTTTGGAAGATCACCCTGGAAGTAGATTGGGTTATCCCAGGAGGTTCGGCGGATCAAAATTCGCTAAGGTTGGAAATTCGTCAAAACGGCATCATCAGGATATTACGGTGTATATCCTGCAGTTACTTCGGGCATAGTCATCCGAGTAGAAGGAGATGAGCATGATGCAATTGTTTGCATAAGGTGAAGGTGCGTCGGGGTGATCATCATCAGGTGTTGCCGAGGAGGAGTGTATCGGCATAAGGTAGAAGATCGGGTTGACAATTCCTTCGCAGGCCGATAAGGTTAAGTTTGGCCGTCAGCAGGATATTGAAGGAGTTGCATATGACGTCATCGTCATCAGGATATACGTCATCAGGATATCGGGGTAGCAGGATATTGAGGAGCTGCATGTGACGTCATCGTCATCAGGATAATCGTCATCAGGATATCGGGGTGACGTAAGCACCGAAGGGAAGGTGCATGAGGTAGTCGTCAGGATAAAGGGGAGGAACAGGATGTTCTATATCCTGCTGATGAACATGATGTTGAACATCATGATGCTGAAGATAGAGGTTGGCGGTAAGGTGAACAGTGAACGTCAGGAGGATGTTTGCGCTTGCCGAATGTGATGATGCTGCCAATAGTCGGATATGATGATGCTGCTGACAGGCGAAAGGATGAAGGCTTGTCTGTAGGAGGATATCGGTCGGCAGAGTAAATATGATGATGCTGACAGTGTTAAGGGAAATATGATGATGATGATGAAGGGTTGCGGACATCCATGCTGTATGTCAAGGTTATAGTGTGGATGCCTCTGCATCAATGTGGGTCCCTAAAGGCCTATATCATTCATCTACCAAGCAAAAATCTCCATTACTTGCCACACCACCTGCCTATCATAAGCTTCAATGTTTATCACGGTATGTGCAACCGTTGGTCATGGTTCCCTTTCATTCCATAACACTTCTGTACAACTCCATCTCCCCTCCCTTCCACTCCTATCCTACATATCTTCCTCATCCTATGGTCCATGCTTTTATATAAACCTTCCTTCCATCTTTCCATAAGTCCTATATTCTGCATCGTCATCCACTATCGCACCCTTCCATAATCCAATATCTACCATTCTCCATCTCACTTTCATGCAATCCCCTACCAACATCTATGAGCACGCTTGACATGGTCCATTTGATAGCATCTATCTAGCGGGACTATCACCTTTCAGGGAGCTAGATGCTTGAGTTTCTCCTTTCCATATCCACCTTTCCCTATCTAAATATTCAAAAAAAAAAAGTAAAGAAAAATCCCTTCGTCTAATGGTGAAAACTTGGCAAACAGGTGCCTTGGATAAGTACCATGATGAAAACCTGGCAAACAGGCATCATGTGTAAGTTGATCTTCTACGTCACCTACACTTGGGGGCACCTTGTCTCATCGGCATATCACCCTTCTCCTATCAGTTTCCTTCTGTACCATTGCCTATCCTATTCCTCTATCCATTACATACCTATCTTGTCATGTCCATCCATCCTGATCTTCCCTTCCTCTATTTCTTTGATCTTGATAAAGATTGGGGGCACGATGTTGACAAATGTTTTAGATGTCTCTTGACATACCTTATCCCTCCAAAACTACACAAATCCTTCATCATCCTCTCATCATCCTTCATTGTAAGCTTTGAGTTATTCCTATGCGACATAGTCCTTGGAGATCACATCCTTGATTCCTTCTATCCACTATTGCCCATCCCCATACATACCCGTTCCATTCTTTATCACCCATGCATCTACCTATCCGTGGTGTTTCCTTGTCATTAGTATCATCCGATCCATATCTGGTCCATATCTGTTCCATATCTGAATCCGTATCTATTCCATATCATGTCTCATCCAATCCATATCCTAAGTCCTAGGTCCAACAGGGTTCATCCCAAACTACGTTGCCTCTGCGTCGTCACGTAGGCAAGGCCATTATCAATGCACCCCCGAGGATCCACTACCCATCCTTTCCCTACCTTATCGTCTGTCCTCCAGTCTGTCCACGTCCACACCTTTCACTAGACAAGCACACGCAGCAAAGTAAGCTTCCCAAAACAACAAAAATCTTGACAGGCAGCACATCAACCTGTCCAAAGTAGAGCACCATATCAAAACACTCAAACTAATTGTCTATCAATTATGGCAAAAGAACACATCTAATGCAAGAATGTTTTGTGAACAATTTAACTTACAAGGTCTTGAATTTTTGTCATTATGTCTTCCTACGCTACTCAAGGATGCCAAAAGCTAGAGATGCTATGATGGGGGCATAATATTTTTCTTTGTCTGCTACTTGTGGATTAAACTTTAGTAGTGTAATGACTTTTGTCTAACTACATGATTAGCAAAAGATCATCGAGGACTCCGAGGTCTAAACATGAAAAGGAGCAATACTTTTCTGTTGAAATGCAAGAAGTACTCAGGTTATCTAGATTTAAGTTTGACTAGATGCTTATATCAACTTGCTATATCAAAATCCATGTAAGTAATACTAAGGTCATCTCGGTTTAATTATACCTAGATGCTTGTATTTTCTTACAACATAATAAAAGCCCAATGATGAAATAAGCACTTCAAAATACTTGCTATATCAAGATGACAAATATCCATATCCATATCCATACCATATCCAATTGCAGTTCATATCCATATCCATATCCATATCCCATCCAATAAAGATCCAAAATGTAGCGAACCAATGTTTACAAAAGCTTGTAATTTCTTCTATCAAGTCATTCTTCTATCGATCAAATTTCCATCTATTTTCATATCTCTAATCAACAGTTCTAGCTGTCAATCTGAGCAATGATCTAAATACAAGTTTATCCTTAATCCATACCAATCGAGTCAAGTCAATCTTGTCAAATTATCCAATCACAATCAATGGTGTTGATCCTAATCTTGTTGTAAACCATATCAATCAGTCATAACTATCCTTCATGTTGCTCTAGGGATATATCATTCCTCGCCATGACAACACTGTCGTATATTGTTATCATATCCAATGTCTTAGATAGGATGTTGCATTGTCGAAACCAGACCCGGAGTCTTATACGACATGTTTCATTCTTGACACCAGACATCATCGATCTATATCGTTGGTTTACCGCTTGACCGGGGCAATACCTTGTTTGTTCTTGTATCATTTGTGCATACTTGCTTACTTGCTTGTGTGTGTCATCATTTTATCTTTCATCACATATCATTCACCATCTTTCTTCTGCATCCAACCATTTCTTCTCCTGTTTCTCCACTTCTTCATCGTGAGATTTTCCATCTCATGCCTTTCTACTGTCTCCCCGTCCAATCTCCCGAGGGGGCATCCTATCGTTAAACTTGTATCAGGGGCAAACTAGGGCATGTATCATTTTTAGACAATCTTATTCTTTGAAACAATGTGATAAAACACATTACATCAAAGAGGGGCAAAATGTATACACCTAAAATTGACATGACTCTACTTAAATAAATATTTTAAATATTTATTTGACCTTCACATTCCTCTATCAGTAAATAAATTTATTTATTTATTTATTTGATTCATCTCCTCTCATTTAATTAAATAAATTACATTTTATTTAATTAATTAAATTCATCTACATCAACTTCATTCTTCTAAATATTTAAATAATTTTAATTATTTAATTAAAATCTTTGATTCTTCCAAATTTAAATAAAATGCAAATTTTATTTAATAAAATCTTAAATATCCACTAAATAAAAATATATTTTTATATTTTATTCTTCAAAAATCTCCACAAAATAAAATATATTTCTATATTTTATTTATTCCTCTCAATTATCTACAAAATAATTAAATAAAATCTTTTTATTTAATTATGATTTCTTATCTTCAAAAATCATTCTTATCTTCTAAAAATACTTTCCTCTTGTCATACAAAAGCAAAAGCAGTTTTAAAGCATCTTTAAAGCAAACTTTCTCTTAAATTAAAAAAATAAATTCTAATTTAAGAAAATCAAATCTCATCCTCATCAAGAGAGGAGTTAACTCAACAAAGCTGCTTTTTGAATGACACATTTCTTTCTTCCATTTGTTGCATGTTCCTCAACAATCCTCTTCCGTTGATCTTCCCTTTTATCCTAAGCCATTGAACTTCTTCTACACATCTCTATAAATACAACCCTCCTATTCTTCATTTCAATATCCATCGTTTGAGCAAACTTATGCTGCAAAAACACAGGTGCGCCTTTGGCACCCATATCTTCATAAGCATTTTATCTCATCCACCATTAGTGTGTTGAAGCTCATCTTCAAGCACACAAGTATCTCAGCCATTCCATTCTTGTCACCTTCAACAAGCAAGGGAGCAATCACTTCTAAGGGCTTCATCATCATCAAGGTCAAGAAGAGATAGGCAAACTATGGAAGAAGAAAGGTAAAAGGTTGTAAGTATTGTTCTTTGTTTTACTTTAATATATCTTTTACTTTCATATTTCATAGATGTATTGGGTTTTATTATTCATTATTGTTTAATCCATTTTCCCCATCACAATAGCTATGACAGATTCTATGACAGTCGTAAGAGTTGTAAGAGTATCTATCATTGCCCAACTTGGGAATAGGCAACCTCTTTGGGATGGGGTGATATGACTATTGGCAAGAGACACTGCTAGGTCATTTAAGTGTTGTCATTGATGGCAACAAAGTGTATCCCAGACATCCGCAGTCTGTAATTCATTCATACTGGAAGTCAGATTGAATCAAGATGGTCCAGTAGACAAGAACAGAGCATGCTACATGATCTGACAATCAGGTCCAGATCTCTTAGATGGTGTAACTCAGTAAGCTGCAGACTTGGATAAGTCAAGAGGGGTCATATGACTAGTGTATTCCAGAGATTTAGCCTCTGGTGGTAAAGCATGTAAAAGATATGAGCATCTAAGTGTTGGGTTCCAGTTCGGTAGAGCAGACAAAGGAAGAACTGAGCGACAGAGTATCAGACTTCAATTCAGATGTGTAAAAGGTGTTGATCAAGAAATCTATGATATCATACATTGTTAGCCAACATGATTAATGACTTCTATGCCTATGTTTTGATGCGCATCACTAATCTAGCATGGATTCAGCCGACAGGTCATCAACTTGCAAATATCTCAGGTGTTCTTGTTGTTGACTAAGAAAGTGTTGGAAATCCTTGATGCAGATATATATACCTAATCGATTGAAGCTTGTAAGGGTGTGAATTTGATTATATGAATGGTGAAGGACGAAGAAAAGTAGAGGCAAGTACGAAGACAATAATTCAAGTCCAGAATGTGACAGGAAAGCAATATTGAGTAGAGGAAGAATGAAATGTGCCAGATCAGTATACTATACCTAACCGGAATTGAAATCCTGCATGCATAGATGTTGTTCATCAGTTCAAACACCTTGGTATCATTTGTAAGCATTTGTAGACTGTAAGTCTCTTGTAGGTAGTGGGCCTTTTGTGAGCAGTGTGCTCGGGCAGTGAGTCCTAATTGGCAAGTGTCAAATTTGTACTGTTTATTCTTTTAACAGAGAATACAATCTTGGGTTAGTCACCCGTGGTTTTTCCCTTAACAAGGTTTCCACGTAAAAATCCTTGTGTTATGTGTTAATTTATTTTCAGCTCTTATGACTACCTTGCTTTGGTATAACATTAAATGTTAAGTTAAGAAAAGAAAAAAAAATTGAAAATTTATAAGATAACTGATTCACCCCCCTCTCAGTTATCTGCATTGTTTCCAACAATTGGTATCAGAGTTAAGTTCCTCTAAATAAAGCCTAACATCTTGAGGAAGATCTGGGAATCTCAATGGATGCATATGGTATGAAGGAACAACTTCAGTCTGCCCTAGATGATCTTGAACAATGTCACTGTAAAGTCAATAATTTGAGAGAAAGACTCAAACAAGCTGATGATTTCATAAATGAGCTAAAAGAAAAACTTAGTATTTCTATGAAAAAGAGAAAGGAACTACTCCAAAAATTAGCCAATCAGAGTGAAGTCAATGATACTGATGAAGATATGAATGAGAAAAACAAGATATGTGAGAAGCTATCAAAAGAAGTCATTATGGTAAGGCATGAAATGGAATCAGGGGTTATGAGATTCACCCAAGAAATTGAAGAAAAGAGAAAGATTGAAGATAATCTAAAACAATCCCTCAAGGAGAAAATAGAAGACTGCCACAAAATGGATAGAATAATCAGGCATCTTGAATCTAATCTTGAAGAAGCTAGAGACAATGAAGAACAACTTGAGAATCAGATAGAAACTCTTAAACAAGATCTTCAAACTACAAATGAATACAAAGAAAAGTTCAAGATAATCTCAACCCAACTTGAAGTTCTTCTTGAAAGACAAAAGAGGGTAGATGATAAGCATGGCTTGGGATATGAGAAAGGTGAAAGCTCTGGATCCGGTCAAAAGAACTTTGGATCAGGAAATCAAAGAAATAGGCCTAGAAGACCTCCAGTAAGGCAACCAAATGTTCAAAGATATCCATCCTTCAATGGATACTGCTTCAATTGCAGCAAGTTCAGTCACAAAGCAATCCAGTGCAGAAATAGAATGAATCAATTCAATCCATCCTTCTCTGGTCAATGTTTCAATTGCAAAAGGTATGGTCAGAAATCTCATGAATGTAGAAATATGTAAATAAACAAATCTTTCAATGGTAAATGCTTTGTATGCAATAGAATTGGACATATGGCTAATGAGTGCAGATCAAGAGGATATCAGTCAAATAAGCAAAGAAATGTTGTGTGTTACAATTGCAATAAATTTGGTCACATAGCCAGATTCTGCAGAAGCAAAAATCATGATGAAAAGGGTCTGATAAAACCTGATTAGAATCAAGACAAAGGCAAAGGCAAAATTAATCTGGAAGAAGTTTAAAAGGAGATGAACAAGATTTGGGTTAAGAAGAACACAATGACTATTGGAGATGCATCTGCACTGGAATTTGGTGCTGATATTCCTTCCAGAAACTAAAAAGGTGAGCTTTGGCTCAGGGGGAGTCATAGAGAAAATCAATTTCCCCCAGCCAGTCATCTAGTGCCTAAATTTGACACATTGGGTAAACATCTGACGCTGCGGATTAAAGGGTTCTTAGAAAATCCTCCAAATAACCTTCAATCAAAATGTGAAAGGTCCACATGGAGTTTTGCAAGATTTATAACTGCTCAAGTTAATCCAGTTCCGACAGCTATCTGGTAAAGCATAATTTCACAGATAGATCTGATATGATTCAAAATTGAAATGCTTTGATCTGCGGACCCATGGCATGATTGAAGAATAGAAGATATGTTGTCAATCCTCACAGACAATGATTCTAAGCTCTGCATAGTGATTCAAGAAAATCTCTCTTGAAATAGGGCAACCAGATAACTTAAGTTGTCACCTATTACAAAAGGAAATTAGGTTTTTGGGCAAGGTTAAAAGGCTTCTCATCCATCACTTGCAACACTTTGCACTCACGAAGAAGAGAGAAGAGCTCTGAAAAGAAATCCAGCAGACCATTCAAACTCATTTGAAGATCGAATCCAAGAGCAATCCATTCCAGTAGTCGCTCCAAACCCTAAGGCTTGAAGAGGTATTTCTTTGTGCAAATCTCTCCAATTTTCATTGTTTATAATGGCTACTCCTATGGTTGTCAATGTTTCTGAGAGACCAAGGCCAATTTTCAAGAAACATCCTTTCAAGTCTCTAGAAGTCTATCCCCTAGGTACATTTTCCCATATTCTGCATGGCGTTCTTCATGTAGAGGATGTTAGGGTTTATATTCACACAAACCTCAAGGAACTAGGAGACCTAGAATTGATAGAGCTATATCGTAAATAGCTAAGTGATGAGAATTTCAAGCTTAAGATAGAATTCAAAGCCCTAAGGGACAAACACTTTGCACACTGCATACATTTCCCATCATTTGGAGAAGATGAATGGGTCTGATATATCCTGAGTAGGATACATGATAATTTTATGTGGTTGATGAGCCCATTCAAAATATCCAAAGATGCCATCAGGGTTGTAACCGGATTGCACTTAATTGATGGGTTCCCTGCTCTCAAAGCTGTGAACAATCAAATGGTAACCGAAGCCACCAGATCAAAATAGGACAGGAGGGCAATGACCATTGACGATATCATTGTTCCGGATGTGAAGTTTGCATCAATCATAATTGGCTACAAAATTTACCACTCCAACAGGGAGAACTCTGTATCTGGCACCATAATTTATGCTACATATCAAATGTTGAGAGATAATATAGACTATGATGTGTGTGATCTCCTGTTGAACCAACTAATGGAAAATATAGAAAAAATCAATAAAGACAAGAAAAACACCTTCAAATATGGTAGTTTGATATTGTGTTTATTCTTCTACTTCATGAATGAGCTACCTAGATCAAGAGGTCTAATCTGGTCAAATGATAAACTAGTTGCCATTCAAAGCAAGGATTATCTGTATGGACTTGGTGATGCTCAAGCCCGGAAGATAGCTCTCTGGGGTTAATTCAAGAATTTCCAGAGCTTGATGCAAGCAAGAGAGAGAATTCCCAAATCAATAGTGGAGAAGTACAAAGACATAGTCTGCTTTATGGTAGATATTGATCAATGCCTAATAGAGGCAGTTGAGCCAAGGATAGTATGGATAATGCCCATGGGCTATGAGGTTGATGGAAACATATTAGAGGCTCATATTCAACATTTGATGAGTTAACCCAAGGACCCCAAGGCAGAGAGATTTGGCACTTTTGAGGAATTGAACATAAAACTACATGTTGAATTAAGAAGGCTTGAGACAAAAAGAAAGGTGAGGAAAGAAGTTGAAAAGCTGGCAGAGGAATTTGGCATTACCAGAGAAGCTATCACTGCAAACAGAGAAAGATTAGAGAAGATTAAGAAAGAAAAAAAACATGCAAAGAAAGAAAGTGTTCCGGTGCAAACCTCCTCTGAGACTAGATCTTCCAAGAGCTCTGCTCCTATCAGCCCTCAAAGCTCAAAAACTACCAAACCAGAAGTCAGGCCATTCGGAAAAGGTGAAAAGAGAATGAAGACCAAAGCATCAAGAGCCTGTTGTGATGCTCACAACATGCCCCATTTTACTTCTTAGCAAAATGAGGACGCCTGTTGTGGTTGGCTTTTGTTGCTTGTGTGTGTGGGTCTACTTGGTGGTAAAAGGGAAAAGGGAACTGAAAGTTACAAACCTTGGTGAAAATAAAGAAAAAATAATATTAAGTACTAGGGTAGAGTATGGGTGAATTCCTTGTGAAAAATGAGTAAGGGTTGCTTTTTGAACCATTTTAGAATTCCCAATATTTTGGAAGTTATAAGTGTTTTTTGGTAAATGTATAATCAGAAAGTTTGTATGTTGCATATACAAAAATGTTTGTATATACAAGGTCGTTTGTATGTCGAGTCTTTGTGTTAGTCGCAAAAAGGGAAAGTCATTGGGTTTATATATGTATGTTGTTATACTTGTATACATCATGCTAATGCTTTATCTTCATCTACAAGTCGAGCCCGACAGAGTTAAAGTTGAAATGAATAAACAGTTAAGTCTGATGAATGTATGTTGTGTTTGTATATTTGGCAAATGGAAGACATACAAAGTAAATATGCAAAGCTACATACATAGCGCGGAACCAAAAATAATATTAAAGTTGATATAATTGTTGTATGTTTCACACTTTGTATATGTATGTTTCCGCTACATACATTTTAAGATACATACAAGGCGGAACCGAAAAGATCATGAAATAAGATATAATGGTTGTATATTTCATGTTTTGTATGTAATGTTGGAGACATGCATTGCGATTTATATACAACGTGGAATTCAAGGAAAGTTTAAATCTGATATAATGTATGCATCGCGACTTCATGTATATTGGAGGATGCATTTCAATTTATATACATTGCGGAACCGAAAGTAAGTAAAATGTGGTTTATAAAATGAGAAGTCCGACAAGGTGATACAAAGGATGTTGTATGCATTTTGGCTTGTATCTAGGGGTTTAATACAAATGTCATATGCATCGTGGAGATACAAGTAAAAGGTAAGGTGGACCCCACTGATTGCATATTTCACTTGTATAATAACAATGTATATTTTAGATGTACAAGTTGATGTATGTTAGAAGATGCAAAGAGGAAATACAAACCGGATTCGAAAGAGAAATTAAATATAGAAAATTCATTGTATGATTAAACAATTGTATGTGTATGATATACATACCCGATATACAATGAAAGTAAAAACATCGCGAGAGATTAAAGGTAAAGAGATGGTTGTATAAGGTGTTTGTATGTACGCTTATACAAAGGAATATACAAGCGCAATATACAAAACGAAAGATACAAAGAAGTATGGAAAAAGCGAAAAGGAAAAGAAACTGCAGTTTGATTCTTTGCATAAAGTGCTTGTATGTTTAAAGATACAATGAGGATATACAAGGAAAACATACAATGAAAAATACAAGAGAAAAGGTATACATGCAAAATTAAGCTAACGGTAAGAAAGTTTAAAGACACAAACACTGCAATAGAAGGCCGAAGTTGTAGCGCATTAACTGCTGTAATTAATGCAAGTCTAAAACTCAAGTAAAGTAAAATTTAACAAGGGTTAGGGTAATTTTAATGTTATTTCACTTTCAGATATGCTGCTAAGAGTAAAAATTGTAGAAAAGAGAACTGTTACAGTGGATTGAGCAGAACTTATTGAAGCGACAGAGTTATAGTAGCTGGACAAAAGCAAAAAAAGGTAAAAGTAAGTCAACGACAACGGTTAAACAGTCACGAAAAATAGATATTTATAGCAAAACACCGTTTCTTTTCAGTTGGTAAGATACTGTTAATTTCAGTAATTTCAGTTTAAAATGTAGGCATTGGTCAAATTACTATTTTAATTGTTAATTAGCTGAGTAGAGCTTAACAAATTTAAGGGTTAAAACATAAAGGATAAATGAGTTAGGGTAAAATGGTAAAAGCAGAAAGTCATAGTAAAAACCCTAGACAGGAAAGTAAAATGAAAGTTAAAATATGCATGTTTCTACAGGATGGTTCCAAAACAGAAGAAATATACAGGGGGCGAGGTGAAAAAAGAAAGGAAACCATGAAAGGAGATAGAGAAAGAAGAATTGCCCTTGCACAGAGGTTATCAATCTCTAATCAATACGAGTGGAGTTGGAACAGATACGAGCATTGGAAATTATGATGCAGAAGATGTGTTAAAGAAAAATACTGCTACGGATGCTTCAAATGATATGAAATATATCTGGGAAAGTGGACTATAGAGAGCTGCAGGTTTCCCACTGGCAATGGAAGCCAGAGATTTGTGTTTAGACTGTGTGACTTTATATGTTCCAGCCACCAGGAAGATTATGATGTATGACAGGCTTATTGCTGATTTAACTACAGAAGGGATTGCCAGGACATTTGGATTAGAAATTAATGAGAAAATGAGAGATATTGATATTGATCAATAGAATGAAGACTTTCATACAAATGAAAGGGAATGCAAGGGTAAAATATTTCACAACTGGTATAACTCAGAAAACAAACCCAAGGCTGTAGCCAGAGTACACAAGAACTTGATGAGGATAGACTTCAAAGAAGATATTTATTTGATGATCACCATGCTGAGTAGGTTAGTTGGACTGAGAGATGGCACCAAATGTGAACCATGGAAGTTCACTGTTCTTAAGTTCATAAGAGCAAGAGAAAGAGAGCAAGGGTAAATCCACTGGGCCAAAGCAATAAGCACAGCTATTTGGAAGCAGGCCATGCTGAGGAAACAAAAGATGATGCCCTTTCATTTATCTTCTTATGTGTTATATTCATGTGCAGCAGAAATTGGACCATATATATATGGAATTGAAAGGGTTGGTGCCCTAGGAAATGGTCTTGATCAGAAATTAGTGTATGAACACTACCTTGACCTACAAGAAGAAAATGCATTGAAGAATTTTTCTTTGGTTAATGATGTCTTTTATACTTACATGGAAAGAGTTTTGAGAGAGGAACCTGACAAAAGATTATCTAAAAGTGTAGAGGATGCAATTGGATTACATAGTTCCTGGTTCATTCAATTTGAACAGTTTACTTATATTAGGACTGAGGGATTCAAAGGAAAACTATTTATGCTACCTCGGTATCCTTCTAATAAGCTGATTGTTTTGGAATTTTCAAGACAAAATTTGAATGTCTTTAAGATGTATAAAACGAAGTTCAATAGAGGGAATCTGAAGTTGCCTTGGGCTATTGGCAGATACTCCTGCTATAGTGAGGAAGTTACAGGATATTCAGAGCAAGAACTAAGATATTATGGCTTTCAGGAGTTTGATTTAGTTAGGAAATTTGATCCTTTCCATAGGATCTAGAACTTTGTTGATAAAAAGTATAAACACCAGATACATATTGAGGATTTTTGGGATGATTGTGAAAATGATAGGGAAGTGAGGAAAAGAGCTCATAAAAGATTAACCATTTAGCAAATGAAGTCTATAGGTGACATATATGTCCCTCTAGAGGTTCAGGATGATGATAAATTGTTACATCATAGTTATGCATAGGCAAGGTTGGCTCCTATTACATAGCCTGATTGGTCAGAGCCCCGGAACACATCATTGGACATATTGTCCTAGCTAGTGATATTATTTTCAAAGACATGGCTAGAAGATAGAATTGAGGAACTTAAGGATGAAGGAAAAGAGGTCACCTATCCAAAGAATGGAAGAAAAAGAAAGGTAGAGCCTAGTGAAGATCTGTAATGCTTTTATGAGAAGAAAAGGAAGATTCTAGAAGCCAAGATTGTTGAAAAGGATAAAAATGCTACTTTAATGGATCCATATGCATTAGGAATAATAGTAGGAGTGGCATTAAGTACTTTTGTAGATGCAAGGTCAATAAGTCATGAACTTAGTTCAGAAGAGGCACATAATGCTAAGGAAGCAGCAGGACAACAAATTAGAAAGGCAATACCAATAGGTTTGTCAAAGGGTGAAACTTTTGAACTAGGTGGTGTAATTGGAGCACAGGAAGTAGGTGCAAAACTGAGTAGTATACATAGTGCCTCCACATCACCAGAGCAAAGACAAACATATGTTCAAGTAAAAATAGAGTTGGCTGAAGAAATGCAGCAAGAGTCAGAAACTCACAAAGCCAAACAAACTATTGAGACTGTGCACATTGACAGTAGTGACAGTGAAGAAAGAGAAATGTATAAGGGAAAGGAGATTGAAATAGAAGAAGATTCTAGTGATTTCCTGAGTGAAGAGGAAGAGCAAGGTACTCAAGTTGAAATGGAGACTGAACAGGGCCTAGAACATGAAGAGAAAAAGGTACAAGAAGAAGAGGGAGCAGTTGATTCATTTGGTACCTTAGTTCCTCCTAAAATTATCCAAGATGTCCAAGAGGAGGCACATAAGATTGAGGAAGCTAAGAAAGAAGGGACACCTGAAGAGATAATCACAGAAAAGCCTGTTTCAGCAGAAGAAGAAACAAAAGATGACACCTTAGGTGTGGATGCCTTAAATATGCTAAATATGTATGGTGAGCCACCTGAGGAAGAAAAGAACATAGCAAGCATACAAAAAAAAAGAAAAGGAAACAAAAGATGATGCAAGGGAAAGTTCAACTATACATATAGAATAGGTACAGACAAAAGATATAGACAAAATAGAAGATGAAACCAAGAGGCTTGAGGATATAGAGGAAACAAAAAATATGGATGAAAGTAAAAAAAATGAACAAACATAAGATATCAACATGCCAGATGTAGAACAAGTACATAAGGAAGAGGATCAAGAAAAAGAGCTATCAAAAGAAGAAGGTCCTGAAGAAGAAGCTGAAGATGGAGGAGACACTGAAATAGAAGAGGAAGAAAATGAGGTTGAATCAAAAGAACAGGAAAATGACCCCATGGAATAGGAGCCTCCACTTCAACAGCAAATTCCAGAACATCAACAACAAGAAGAACAACAAGAACAATAGTAGGAACAATAGCAACAGGAAGAAGTGGAAACAAAGAGACCTCATGAAGAGGTGATTGATGAAGATAAGACTACAGAAGGTACAAAAGAAATTCTTGCATGGTTAGGAGGAGAAATAAGAAAGAAGGAGAAAGAGGTACAGTTAGCACCAATTGATATTAAGAGTTTGCTAGGTGGTACCACTCCAAGAAAAGAAAAAAGAAGAGCTAGGACAATGTCAACTATATAGAGAGGTCTAGATGGATCTAGAATGCTGAACCTAGCCATTCCATAGAAAGAAAAGGCAAAAGGTGAAATAGCCTTGGAGGAATATAAGATATTAAATTTTGACCTTAGGCATTCTACAAGAGAACAACACATTAATGAATGGGAGGAAATGCACCAAGTGATAGCAGAGATGCTGGGAAAAGATAAAGATAAACATGAATATGTAAAAGGAAACATTGTCCAACTTCAGCAATTCATTAAAGGGATATTTGATTCTAATGCAACAGTCCCGGAACTACCTAATGACATAGCAGTGATATCCAAAGAAGAAATTAGTGACATGGAAAATAAAAGGCTCAAGGCCAATATTCTTGAAGAATGGTTCAAGGATTTTATACAGGAAGGTGAGTAGATAATAAAGCAAGCTGTGAAAATCTAGGAGGCAATGGCAACAGAAAAGAATAGGTGCAATATACTTGTACACAATTGTCAATTTAGAAGGGAAGAGTGTAAGTTTGAACTGAAACAACTGATAGAAATAGAAGAAAGAACAAAAGAATTAATTAATGAAGGAGTAATCACCTCTTCACTAGCAAATCAAGTGCCACAGATAGGATTAGAGCTTAAATTTGAGGAAGATAACCTTAGAAAATGTATAACAGTTGTACAAGATTTAGGGGAGAAAGCAGATGAAATGATAAAATTGCACAAGAAGATAATAGAAAGACTCCTAGAGCATGAATGCATGGAAGTTTCAGCATGAGTTAGAAAGGGCATTAATAGAGTTTAATGCCATATTTACACCATGCATAGAGAATCCTAATGCAAATGTTAGCAAACAGATGATGGATACATTAGTGGAAGAAAGCGCTAAAATGAAAAAGTATAAGAAAAGAAGAGAAGGCTCAGAGAACAGAGAGAAGAAGTTGATGGAAGGAGTTGTAATGCATGAATACATATGGGCAAAGAGTCCAGGAGGGGACCGCACCTTTGTAGAAGGTGTAATCAGTAATTTCAAAACATATTTGAAAGAATGAGAAGACAAAGGTGAACAATGGTTTTGAGAAGAAGTCAAATAGGAGTATCAGCGAGAGAAAGTCAATGAAAAAGGGGAATCTTATTTTTTGAAAAGATTCCAACAACATCCTTTGAGAAGGAAAAGATGCCATTTAGATATTTTGGTAGACGGTTAGAGGCAAAGATACACCGTTGATCAATAATGGAGGGATCTCAACCGTAGATTGAAATTGTAGTCGTAGAAATGAGAAGTTCAAAATCTATATAAGGAACTTTGCTACTTGTATATTACTTACACAGGGATTTTTAGAAATTAGCTAGCAATTGTAATTTGTTTAGAGACTTTGAGTAGGAGTATTTCAGTTTAGAGGAGGTCGCCTATGTCTGCACTAAGGAATGCGTGGAATGTCTAGCTTTCTTATTGTATCTTTAAAGCGTTGTAAGTTTTTGTGAATTTTATTAATGAAGCTAAGAGTCATTCATATATTGTAAATCTTATATGACTATGTGTTTTGAACACAAATGAATCTAGAATTCTGTGTCTATTTTCTGAGTGTCTTTTGGCTCTTCTTTGTATTTGAAATAGTATCTCTTAAAGCTTGCAATCTTGAATGCATGTTCATGAAAATACTCAGGACATTCGCATTTAATGATTTAGTCTGCTGATTTATTTGAATTTGTTGTATTTCTTACCACATACACAACAGAGCATTTAAATCCTGTAGTAGAATGAAGTTCAATTTAGATTTCTCTAACTTTTCCCAAATAATTTGAAATATTTAGCTTAAACACAGAAATTCAAAGGAGATTGTCTGGTATTTGAAAGAAATAGGAATGATTGAGTTGATATTTGGCAATCTTCATAAGTATTTGAAAAGAAAAGCATGTTTTAATATAAATCATACAAAGCTTCATGATACAGTAACAATTTTATGCAAAGAGATAGATAATTTATTGATATTTGCAACAGTTTGCATAATTCGAGTCCAGTAAGTCATCAATCACCTTGAATCACGTAAGGCCCCTTGCATATTACAACTTCACATTTACCTACTGAATTATCCAACAGGTCAAGACCTGACCATATAGAAACTTGGGATTAAGTAATCTTCATTGATTTCTTCATATCTTCCAAGACAGTTAGGTTCATTTTGTGAATTTTAACTTTTGTTATGAGTGTGTAAAAACAATCATCAACCGTTTTTGGTGCTAGAAGGAGGGCCTGATTGGAGTTAAGGTTGAATTTGAGTAAAGCTGGCTCATAATAGTAGTAGAGTGACTAGGTCTAGAGCTAGTTCAGAGGACATATTTGTGCAATTACCTGATAGGAGGTAGAGTAAAGGTCCTTTAATTTGGAATCCTAAAATATCAAATACAGGAAGTTCATCTAGAACGCCTCCTGGATCACCTTTTAACATCCATAATATTGTGAGTCTTCACAGTTCTTCATTCAAATTTTTAAATCTTGGTTCAGGTCCTCCCAAAGGTCCTAGTCCCCCTAGAGGTCCTAGTCCTCCCAGAAATCCAAGTCCACCTAGAAATTTAGGTATTCCTACAGGTCTAGGTCAAGCACAAGTACCTACAATGGCTTATTTTAATGTCAACTCTCCCATATAGTTCACTGATTATCATGAGATGCCAAAGAACCCTGAGAAGATATGTCCTAAATACCAGTTGCATCAAGATCCAGAGGATCATATTAGGATATTTAAAGAGGCATGCTTTAGAGCTAGGCTAGAATATGATGATGTTGTGTGTAGGTTATTTCCTTACACCTTCAATGAACAAGCTTCTAACTGGTATGTAAATTTACCTAATGGTTACGTTTCTTTTTGGACACTTATGGAGGAAGTATTTTTGTCTAGATTTAGGGGACCAATAGATCCTTCTATCTTATATCATAAATTGGCTGCAATTAAGACAAGTGAGGGAGAACTAATTGACAATTTTAATGATAGATTTCAAAAGGCCTATTCTAGGTTGGTAACTCCATACATAGTAAATGCAGATACATTGTTAGCCATGTATTATGTTGCCTTAGATCCATTAACTGCCATGTTTGTCAAAAGAAAGCCTAACATAGATACAATATCTAAAGCCTATAAAGAGGCAGCCTCTGTAAACCAAGAGATGAGGTAGACAACTTATAATCCATTTCTCAATGGAGGAAATCCTGGGATACAAAATCAAGCACAACCTTGGAATGGAGTTCCTACACATAACACTCCATTGCTAAATCCAGTCCCTACATACACACCTGTGTATAATCCTGCCCCAATCCAAGCTATAGTACCTTATACTAGTAATACTGCCAATAATAATCAGAATAATGGTCAGTCCTTCTTCCAACCTCCTCAGGATACATTTGTGGTAAAAGCACAAGAGGAAAGGGAAGAAATCAAAGAAATTACTGCACATTTGAGAAGATTGACCACTAAAATGACACAATTGAGAAATGAGAATTTCTACAGTAGAAACAACCAGGGATATAATCAGAACTATAACCAGAGTCAAACCCAGAACTACAATCCAAACCACAACCAGAATTATAACTTGAGCCCCAACCAAAATTAGAATCAGAATTATAAGCAGGGTCAGGGTTCTAATCAGGGTCAAAATCACAGTCAAAATTAGAATCATAATCAAGGACAACAGATGCAAAATAGAGGACCAGCTATAGATTACAGAGCCTGGGGTAATAATAACAGGAATCAGAATTAGCCAAGGCCACCTAAAACGTGGAATATAGGGCCAAATAATGGCACTCTAGCTTCCCCATTTGAGAATCTGGATAACCAGGATACAAAACAAACAGCTAGGGTTCAAATGGCCAATGTAGCATTAAAGAATTGGTGTAGAATTCATAATACTAGTGCTCATGCTGAATTAGACTATCCTCAGTTTCATCTGGCAGCAAGTATTTTTAATGTGGATGTATAGGCTCCTACTTCTAAGTTTTTAATTCCCAAAGGTAATGAAATAGTACCCTCAGGATACGATACTACTTTAGTCTTAGAGACTTTTACCTTTACAACCAGAGAAGAGGAAGAAGACCAATTGTTAGAGGATGAACCTTATTTTCGTGAAAACCTATATCCTGAAACAACCTTAGTACTAAATGCATTTTAGTTTCCATTTGAAACTGAAAATGAGGTGTTGTATGAGACAAAGGAGGTAGAAGCCTTCCAACAATCAAATAAGAATCATACTTACAACCTGAGAAATAACACTAGGCCAGGAGGTCCTTTCACCACTTCCACTCCTAACAATTTCAATACTCCCCTAGACCAGAATGCTAGCAATAATCCTGCTATACTGGAAGCCAGTCATCATACAAATAATGGAGCAATTGCACAAAAGGTCCTGTTGATGGTTGTTTTAACACAGTCATAATAGTAGTTAATATTCACATAAAATGAACCTAACTGACTTGAAAGATATGGAGAAATCGATTAAGATTTGCTTAATCCCAAGTTTAATATGGTCAGGTCTTGACCTGTTGGGCAAATTCAGTAGGTTGATATGAAGCTGTAATGTTCAAGGGGCCTTACGTGATTTAGGGTTTCTTGATGATTTACTGGATTTAGATTATGCAAAAGATCATGAATATCAGTATGTTGTTCATTCCTTTTCATAAACTTGTTACTATATTACAAAAGCTCTGTATGATTTATGTTATTGCAAGCTTTTCTCTTCTTCAATATTATTAAAACTACCTACTTTCAACTCAGTTGTTCCTATTTCTTTCAAATATGAGACAATCTCCTTTAAATTTCTACGTTTAAGCTAATTATTTTCGATGGGTTGGGAAAAGTTAGAGAAATCTAAACTAAACTTCATTCTTCTACCACAGGATCTAAATATTCTGTTATGCACTTTACAAGTAATGCAACAAATTGATCAAATCCACAGATTAAACCTTCAAATGTAAGTTCTAAGCATTTTCACAAACATACATCTAAGATTGCAAGCTTTAAGAGATATTATTTTAAACACAAAGAAGAGTCAGAAGGCACTCAGAAGATAGATGCAGAATTCCAGATTCACTTGTATTCAAAATAGATAGTCATATATGATTTACAATGTATGAATGACTCTTAGCTTCATTAATCAAATTATAGAAAACTTTCAAAAGCTTTATAGATATAGTAAGGAAGTAGGATGTTCCACACATTCCTTATTGCAGACACAAGCGACCTCCTGCTACTTCTAAACTAAAAGGTCCCTCTATTCTAAATGCTATGTTTTACAAATCTCTGTGTAGCCCCTGTGTAAAGTTTTATAGTGTAAAGGGGGCAATATATAGCTATGACCATCCCCAATATAGCTCCAAAACCCTAGTTTAAAAAATGGTTCAAACCTCCAGTTACAGCATCAACAGTGGAGAAATCCCACCTAGAATATCCTTGATCGACATGCATTGGATCTGGGCGCGATATGCCCTTCTGGAAACCCTAATAGCTCAAAATGTCCTTTGTTGTCTGCTGTAATAATTTTTCCATCTGCATTTTGTCTTCATCATTCAAGGCCTTGACTTCTTGCGCTTCCTTGTGATCTGATCTCCTTTTCTGTGATATCATCACCATTAAGTTTCACCTGCTATTTCTTCTCATCGCCATTCTTATCTCTTTTTTCTTCCTTTGAGATTCAATTTCCTCTTTCATGATGTCACTGCCATTAAGTTTCACCAGCTTCATATCCTCAAACCTACAAAACAGACAAAAAAAGAGGATTAAAAAAATATGCATTAAGTCACTTCGTCCATTCATACCTGGTCAGAAAGTTAGACGTGCATTAACCACAACCACTAACAAAGCTACATATATACTACTTACATTTCCCCCATTGAAGTTATTGTGTCCACATTTGGCAGGAATCCACCTATTGCGCCTGCAAATTAAATGTTATGGAGCAATGGGAGAAATGGGGGGTGATATTTGGGAAGGGGGATGATATTTGAGAAGGGGGGTGATATTCGAGAAGGAGAGTGATATTTGAGAAGGGGGATGATATTTAGGAAGGGGGGTGATATTTGAGAAGGGGGGTGATATTCAGGAAGGGGGGTGATATTTGAGAAGGTGGGTGATATTCTGGAAGGGGGGTGATATTTGAGAAGGGGGGTGATATTCAGGAAGGGGGGTGATATTTGAGAAGGGGGGTGATATTCAGGAAGGGGGGTGATATTTGGGAAGGGGGGTGATATTCGGGAAGGGGAGTGATATTCGGGAAGGGGGGTGATATTTGAAATATGACCCCCCTACTGAATATCAGGTTTGACTAGAATTTTGACTACACACAACTTTCTTATTTGGCCGAATTTTAGGGTGATGTAAAAGGCAAACCTACTTAAAATTTTACACTCTTTCACATGGTAGACTTTTTGAGGAAAGATTCAAACTTTGAAATTTTGGGTTAAAACCTCAAGGTCACAAATGCACTAGACTAGAGGCATACATATACTGACTGATGCTGCCTTTTTTACCATTACCGCCTAGAGCACAAAAACAAGGGAGCAAGCCACAACAGGGGTCCTTATTTTGCTAAGGAGCAAAATGGGGTGTGTTGTGAACATCACAACAACTAGCAACAAACAAAACAATCAAATTAAAATCATTAAAGAAAACCGAATGAAATAAATTCATAACCCTCGACTATCTCTCCTACAAATCATCATCTAACTTGAGACTCAATGTATTCAATAAGGTGCATGAAATTTCCTTTCAGTTTGAGTGGGTGCATGTGATTAATTATCCTCATCTTGAAGATCAGTTGAACAAACCAGTGACTGATATTAGCCTACGTAGGTGAGGATGTTCCCTCATAGCCAACTGGATAGAGCCTTGCTACCAGTAGGCATCCATAGCCCCGGCAAGGTTATCATTACAATTCTCCTAAGTAGAGCCCCACTGCCAGTGAGCGTCTATAGCCCCGGTAGAGTTACTTAGATGGCTTAATCTAGATTTTCAGTAAAATCCATTTTATTATTTTATATTTTTATTTTGTATTTGATAGAGCCTTCATAAGATATTGCATTTGTAACTTCATGATGCAAGGAGTGGTCACTTGCTGCATTTAAGCTGAGAATTGTAATGGTAGCAAGGGTGACCTCTCATTTTTCACCTAATATCTACACTGGTAGGTTCAACAAACCCAAGGATTTTAGGCATGTCATTGTGAAAAACCTTCCTTGAATACTCAACCCATTCTTATTGAATACAAAGTTTAACAAGTAAAACAACTTTCTACATTCATGACAGTCACAACAAGTTATGCATAAATTGCAAATAATTAACCTAAATGTCCTGAATTTCTTCTATTTTAATGGTTTTTGGTCTGCTCCATACTCTAAAGCAAAACAAAGATCCCTGCTAAGGAGATGACAAAGGAAACACAACAAGCAGACTGTACAAACCACTAACCTACAAAAGGAAAGGAAAAAAAAGAAAAAAAAATAGAAAACAAAGCAAAAAAGAAAAATTGTACACTATTTACACTATGATACACAGAAACTGACTGACCACACCTCAAGCCTGGAAGTAATGTTTCAAATGCTGGCCATTAACTGGTAATGGCACATCTTCCCCAGTCAGGGTCTTGAGTTTAAATGTATTGTCTCCAATTATTTCTAAGACCTGTAATGGACCTAGCCATAGTTTGTCAAATTTTCCATGATGCCCTTTCTTTTCATGTGCTTTAACCCAGCACAACACTAAGTTTGATATCCTAAATTTTTTGACTCTTGCTCTTTTATCAAACCATCTCTTGACTACTGCTTGATGTTTGGCAAATTTCTCAATGGCCTAATCTCTTTTCTCATCTAGTTGTAACATTTGTATTATTCTGGCTTCTCTATGATCATCAAAGCCTAAATACTCATTAGCAAACTTCCAGATTGGTATTCTTAAATTCACTGGAAGTATGGGATCAGTCCCATAAACTAAGTGATAAGTTGCATTACCTAAGGCTATCTTAAACTTGGTCCTATCTACCCATAATGCATACTTCAACAATGTATTCCACTCTCTGGGACTCTTTGCAATTAGCTTCTTGATTATGTCTAATAAAATTTTGTTTGTAGACTCAGCTAACCCATTCCCCTAAGGATAATAATTTGAAGAAAACTTTAAAACTATCCCATATTCGAATGCCCATTTAGAAAATTTCAAAGAAGAAAATGCAAGGTCGTTGTCACATACCAGCGAATAGGGAGTTCCAAACTTGGTTATGATGTTTTCTTCAAGGAACTTGATAACTACCTCAGTCGTAGAGAACTTGCAACATGTGGCTTTAGTCCACCTTGTACAGTAGTCCGTCACCATCAGTATGAACTTGTGTCCTGCAGAAGATGGAGGATTGATGACTCCAATGAAATCTAGGCCCCATTGTGCAAATGGCCTTGACTCAATCACAGGCTGTAATGTATTGGCCTGATTTATTCCCTTATCTACCGCAGTCTGACAAGTGTGGCAACTTTTAATGTGACTCTCTGTATCTTTAAACATTGTAGGCTAATAGTAGCCTGCTCTCAATATTTTGTGCATTGTAGCTAAATGAGAACCATGGCCAGTTCCGTACTTATCATGTAATTCCGCCAACACCTTATCTATTTCAGCTCTGTTTAAACACCTCAAATAAATTCCTTCATGGTTCTTCCTGAATAGAAGACCTCCTTGTACCATATATTTCTGTGCCTTAATCTTCAAAGCTCTCCTCTGAGAAGCCTTCATCCTACTTGGGTACTTCCTTGATATTAGAAAAATGCTTAAATCATCATACCAGCCTAATGTGTCATAGGAATTCAACACATATTGCTACTTTATCAAATCTGGGTCTGTGTTCACTATTATCTGTACCAACACTTGGCCTCTAACCAGCTTCATTGGGATGATTTCCAAATCGAACTCCTACAGCGTGGTGATCCATTTGGCCCTTTTTTCTTCAGGCTCGTCTACATCAGCAGCATCTTTACTGCTGTGTCTAGTACTATGGATTTGATTTGGCTGCACAAGATATAATGTCTAAATTTTTTTACAGCTCTCATTAGCGCAAATGCTTGTCTTTTTGTATCATTGTATCTTAGTTGTGCATCCTTCAGCAGTGCACTCATAAAAGCTATGGGCTTTTCTTCATTGTCTTCACCCTTTTGTGTCAAGGCAGCCACAATTGAATGGGAGGATGCAAAGGAATATATGTAAAATGGCTTTGTGTAGTCTGGACTTGTCAGCATAGGAGCGTTAGAAATGGCCTCCTTAATATCCTCAAATGCAGCTCTAGCCACTGGCATCCACTCTATCTTCGCATCCTTCTTCAACATGGCATTCAATGGTTGTACAATTTCTGTAAACCCTGTAATGAACTTCCTGACAAAGTTAATCTTACCAAAAAATGATTTTAATTCTTTCTTGCTACTTGGTAATTGCAATTTCTTTATTCCTTCTATTCTATTAGGATCAATAGATATTCCATTTTTAGAAATGTCATGTCCTAATAATTTACCTTCTGTTACTCCAAATGAACATTTCTTAGGGTTAAGAGAAATCCTGTACCTTTCACATCGTTTAAGTATTTTTCTTAGATCCTCAGCATGAGTGGATGCATCTTTAGAATACATAGTCAAATCGTCCATATAAACAACAATGCACTTACCTGATAATCCACGGAATGCAATGTCCATGGCTCTCTAAAAAGTGGCACCTGCATTGATCAGACCAAAAGGCATTCTTCTATATGCATAATTTCCCCATTTACAAGTGAAAATGGTCTTTAATCTATCTTCTCTGTCTATTAAGACCTGGTTATATCCTGAGAAACCATCTAAGAAAGACATCATCTTTGCCCCATTCACTACTTGCAACACTTCGTCTATTGGAGGTAGGGGATAATTATCCTTTTTGGATGCTTTATTCAAGTTTCTAAAATCTACACATAACCTGATGTCCCCACTTTTCTTTCTCATAGGTACTAAGTTAGCTACCCAGGCTTAATGTCTGATTGGGAAAATTATTCTGGCAGACAATAACTTCTTTACTTCTTCGAAGATCAAAGGCTCTAAGATAGCATTCACAGGCCTTTGTTTCTGCCTAAATGGTTTAAGATCTGGTCTCAAAGGTATCACATGAGTTATGATGGATGTGTCATAGGTTTTCAAGTCTTCATACGTCCATGCTATTATGTGTTTGTATTCTTTTAGAACATCTATAATTTCTTTTCTTAATTTCTCAGAGCAAGCCTTTCGAATCAGCACATTTTGTGGACTTTGCTATGTTCCTAAGTTGTATGGATCACACTTACCCCCTTCAGTTTTGGGTAAGTCCTTCTATTTTACTACCCCATCAAAGTCAAAAATACATTCTAGCTCAATTACTCCCTTGGGTAAGAAGTTTCTTTTCAAGTTGATTATATCTTCTTCGTCCCATGTTACCTCAAGCCTTTCTTGTTCATCAATGATTTGAGCTTCAAATACCTCATTGCATGTTAGAAAATCTACAATTTGTTGATCCCCTCCAAATACTTGAAAATGTGTAATATTATCCGTGATACTAGGAACATTAACTAATTCAACAGCAAATTGTTTCAATCCTAACAGTGTCAAGGGCTCTAATGTGCTAGCAGCAACTACCAGTGCATCTGGTCTATGATTCAATTCTCTAGGGATTGGTCTATGTTGAAAGCATCAAATGAATCAATCAAATCCCATACCCTATGTCTGTAACAAATCATTTTCTTGTAGTTGCATGCATACGATTTTCTTACTTGCCTGACTACTAGTTCAAAGTTTGAAAATACCCTGATCATTTTTACTTTCTTCTTGATAGCCATAACAAGTCCGTAAACCAAAGCCTCATATTTTGCAATATTTTTAGTACAAGAAAACTGGAGCCTATATGCCGCTAGATATGACCTACCTTGAGGATCTATAAGCTCTACGCCTACACCTGCGCCTTGTTTTGATTTCGACCCATCACATTTTAGTGTCCACATGCCATCTTTGCTCTTTTGGCCCTTTACTTTGGCATGTTTTGCTTCTTCTATCACATGTGGGTTGCTATCCTGTTTATTCATAGGTAACTCATGTTGATCAACTTGCATATTTATAATTTTAGTTTATAAATCAGAAAGACAACTACCCTTGTCCCTTGTTCCTTTTTCTAAATCTGGGGTTGATCCATTTATGTTGTTCTAAAAGTACCTCTCTGGTTGATTAACCTTTCCTTCCCGGATCTCCATCCCTTTTGTGCATTTTATGTACTGGTACTCAATAATGTCCTTGCACATTCCACACTTCTCTTCAGAATGTGGCCTATCATGGACCCTACACTTATCTTTGTATAACTTGCATTGAACTGGAATATTTTGTTCCATGCACTTTTCCATTTCCTGCCTAATGACCTGACTAAAATTATTCAGGGCATTGTTTTCTTCATCAGAGGAATTTCCATCAGACTCAATGAATAATTTTGTTTCCTTACTGACAGGTTTTTCCCTAAAGTTTAACATCAAGATTTCCTCAATATACACTCCCTTGTTAGTAATCCTATAAACACCAGGCTCAACAGCAGCATATAATATTTCATTAGTCCTATTATACTGTATTATCATGTGTTTCATCCTAGGTTCTGCCTCTATTCTGATTTGATTTGGGATGCCTCTCCAAGGTAACCACATATGTGAAAAATCAGTGGCCATATATCCATTTAGTGTTTTGGACCAGTCTCTACTTAACAACATTCCATAGTTCACGGGTATATCCACTATTTGAATGTCAATGAATTGGCTGACTCTGGGGTCTGAGGCTAACTGCATTTGAATATTCATCAGTTCTCCTATCACATTGACCTCAATTTTATCTAACTGTGTAACAACTTTGGCAGATTTGGTGGGGGTCAGCCCTAAGGTTTTGCATATTCCCAAGGGCATTACATTGGCTGATGCACTAGAATCTACCATACAATTATGTATGTTCTTTCCACACATTCTAATAGTTAACAAGAAAGGAGGAGCATCCCTCTTATTAGCATACATTACTACATTTGTGTTGGAAGGCTACTCAACTTTCTTACTTTTTTCTTTAGGCTGTGAATCTTTATTAGGAACATTCATACCAGCAGAAACTTCATCTGTCACAGATGTATCCAAGGATTTTATAAAAGCATTTCTGATCCCTGGAGTTTTCAATAATTCACACAGAAGTATACTGACCTTGATTTTCTTTATCTCTTATGACAAGTAACTCATCAATCTTATCGTCTCTATTGTTTCTGTTTTACTTGTCTGGACCTTTTGTGCTATTATTCCATTGTTTGCATGTTGATTAGATTTCAGTATGGTAGGATTGTTTCTAGCATTCTGATCTGGGGGAGTATTAAAATTGTTAGGAGGAATGGAAGTAGTGAAAGGACCTCCTAGCCTAGTGTTATTCCTCAAGTTGTAGGTGTGGTTCTTATTTGTTTGTTGAAAAGCCTGCACCTCTTTTGTTTCAATTAACACCTCATTTTCAATTTCAAAGGGAAACTGAAAAGCATTTAATACAAAGGCTGATTCAGGATATAGATTTTCACAACAATAAGGTTCATCCTCTAACAATTGATCCTCCTTTTCTTCTGCAGTTGCAAAGGTAAAAGTTTCTAAGACTAAAGTTGTATCATACCCTGAGGGCACTACTTCATTACCTTTGGGAATGAGAAACTCAGAAGTGGGGGGCTGCACATCTATATTAAAAATGCTGGCTGCTAAATGGAATTGAGGACAATCCAGCTCGGCATGGGCACTGGTGTTATGAAACCTACACCAATTCTTTGGTGCTGTATTGGCCATTTGGATGCCAACATTTTGCTTTGTATCCTAATTATCTATATTCTCAAAAGGAGAAGCTAGAGTGCCATTGTTTGGCCCTGTGTTCCATGTCTTAGGTGGCCTAGGCTGATTTTGATTTCTGTTCTTATTACCCCAGGCTCGGTTATCTACCACAGGTCTTCTATTTTGCATTAGTTGCCCTAGGTTATGACCTTGATGTTGATTATAGTTCTGGTTTTGATTTGAACTTTGACCCTGGTTGTTATTCTGGTTATGGCTCTGGTTGTAGTTTTGATTGTAATTCTGATTATAGCCTTGGTTGTGATTTTGACTATATCCCTGGTTGCCTCTACCATAGAGATTCTCATTTCTTAATTGTGTTACTATAGTGGTCAATCTTTTTAAGTGTGCAATGATCTCTTTGATTTCTTCTCTTTCTTCCTATGCTTTTGCCACAATTGTATCTCTAGGAGGTTGGAAGAAAGATTGACCATTGCCTTGATTATTATGGGCAGTGTTACTAGTATAAGGGGCTATGGTCTGGATTGGGGCAGGATTATACACAGGCATATATGTAGGGGCTGGATTCAAAAATGGAGTATTATGTGTAAGGGCTCCATTCCATGATTGTGCTTGATTTTGCATCCCAAGATTTCCTCCATTAGGAAATGGGTTATAAGTTGTTTGCCTCATCTCCTGATTTACAGAGGCTGCATCCTTATAGGCTTTGGATATTGTATCTATGTTAGGCTTTCTTGTGACAAACATAGCAGTTAATGGATCTAAGGCAACCTAATACATGGCTAACAATGTATCTGCATTTACTGTATATGGAGCTACTATCCTAGAATAAGCCTTTTGAAATCTATCATTAAAATTGTCAATCAGCTCTCCTTCACCTCTCTTTATTGTAGCCAATTTGTGATATAAGGTGGAAGGATCTATGGGTCCTCTAAATATAGACAAAAAAGCTTCTTCCATAAGGTCCTAGGAAGAAATATAACTATTGGGTAAGTTAACATACCAGTTAGAGGCCTACTCAATGAAGGTGTAAGGAAACAATCTACACACAACATCCTCATGTTCTAACATGGCCCTAAAACATGCCTCTTTGAATATTCTAATGTGACATTTAGGATCCTGATGTAATTGATATTTAGGACATATCTTTTTAGGATTTTTGGGCATCTCATGATAATTAGTGAAATGTATGGGAGAATTACCATTAAAGTAAGCCATTACAGGTACTTGTGCTTGACCTAAACCTTGGAGAATACCTGATTTTTTGGTGGATTAGGATTTCTTGGAGGATTAGGATTTCTCAGAGGATTAGGATTTCTTGGAGTGCCTGAGTCAAGATTCAAAGATCTAAATGAAAAACTATCAGGACTCACAATGTTATGGATGCTAAAAGGTGATCTAGGAGGTGTTCTAGATGAACTTCCTGCGTGTGATATTTTAGGATTCCAAATCAAAGGACTCGTACTTCACCTTTTATCAGATAATTCCACAAATATATCTTCTAAACCGGACCTAGACCTAGTCACTCTTTTACTGTTATGAGCTAGCCTTACTTAGAACAAACCCTAACTCTAAGGGCCCTCCTTCTAGCACCAGAAAACTATTGATGGTTGTTTTAACATAGTCATAACAATAGTTAATATTCGTATAAAATGAACCTAACTGATTTGAAAGATATGAAGAAATTGATTAAGATTTGCTTAATCCCAAGTTTAATATGGTCATGTCTTGACTTGTTGGGCAAATTTAGTAGGTTGATGTGAAGCTGTAATGTTCAAGGGGCCTTACGTGATTTAGGGTTTCTTGATGATTTACTCGACTCAGATTATGCAAAAGATCATGAATATCAGTATGTTGTTCATTCCTTTTCATAAACTTGTTACTGTGTTACAAAAGCTCTTATGATTTATGTTATTGCAAGCTTTTCTCTTCTTCAATATTATGAAAACTGCCTACTTTCGACTCAGTTATTCCTATTTCTTTCAAATATGAGACAATCTCCTTTAAATTTTTGCGTTTAAGCTAATTATTTCAGATGGGTTGGGAAAAGTTAGAGAAATCTAAACTAAACTTCATTCTTCTACCATAGGATCTAAATGTTCTGTTATGCACTTTACAAGTAATGCAGCAAATTGATCAAATCCACAGATTAAACCTTAAAATGTAAGTTCTGAGCATTTTCACAAACATACATCTAAGATTGCAAGCTTTAAGAGATATTGTTTTAAACAAAAAGAAGAGCTAGAAGGCACTCAGAAGATAGATGCAGAATTCCAGATTCACTTGTATTCAAAATAGACAGTCATATATGATTTACAATGTATGAATGACTCTTAGATTCATTAATCAAATTACAGAAAAATTACAAAGCTTTACAGATATAGTAAGGAAGCAGGATGTTCCACACGTTCCTTATTACAGACACAGGCAACCTCCTGCTACTTCTAAACTAAAAGGTCCCTCTATTCTAAATGCTATGTTTTACAAATCTCTGCTGCTACAAATCTCTGTGTAGCCCCTGTGTAAAGTTTTATAGTGTAAATGGAGCAATATATAGCTATGACCATCCCCAATACAGCTCCAAAACCCTAGTTTAAACAATGGTTCAAACCTCTAGTTACAGCATCAACGGTGGAGAAATCCCACCCAAAATATCCTTGATCGACATGCATTAGATCTGGGTGCGATATGCCCTTCTGGAAACCCTAGCAACTCAAAATGTCCTTTGTTGTCTATTGTAATAATGTTTCCATCTGAATTTTGTCTTCATCATTCAAGGCCTTGACTTCTTACGCTTCCTTGTGATCTGATCTCCTTTTTTGTGATGTCATCACCATTCTTATCTCTTTTTGCTTCCTTTGAGATCTGATTTCCTCTTTCATGATGTCACCGCCATTAAGTTTCACCAGCTTCATATCCTCAAACCTGCAAAACAGACAAAAAATGAGGATTAAAAAATATGCATTAAGTCGCTTCGTCCATTCATACCTGGTCAGAAAGTTAGATGTGCATTAACCACAGCCACTGACAAAACTACATATATACTGCTTGCATTTCCCCCGTTGAAGTTATCGTGTCCGCATTTGGTGGGAATCCACCTACTGCACCTGTGAATTAAATGTTACAGAGCAACGGGAGAAAGGGGGGGTGATATTTGGTAAGGGGGGGTGATATTTGAAGTTATTGTGTCCACATTTGATAGGAATCCACCTACTACGCCTGCAAATTAAATGTTACGGAGCAACGAGAGAAAGGGGGGTGATATTTGGGAAGGGGGGTGATATTCAGGAAGGGGGCTGATATTCGGGAAGAGGGGTGATATTTGCAAAAGGGGGTGATATTTGGGAAGGGGGTGATATTCGGGAAGGGGGGTGATATTTGAGAAGGGGGGTGATATTTGGGAAGGGGGGTGATATTTGAAATATGACCCCCCTATTGAATATTAGGTTTGACTAGAATTTTGACCGCACACAACTTTCTTATTTGGCCGAATTTCAGGGTGATGTAAAAGGCAAACCTGCTTAAAATTTTACACTCTTTCACATGGCAGACTTTTTGAGGAAAGATTCAAACTTTGAAATTTTGGGTTAAAACCTCAAGGTCACAAATGCAACAGACCAGAGGCATACATATACCGATTGATGTTGCCCTTTTTACCATTACCGCCCAGAGCACAAAAACAAGGGAGCAAGCCGCAGCAGGGGTCATTATTTTTCTAAGAAGCAAAATGGGGCATGTTGTGAACATCACAATAGGTCCGAACAAGTAAAACAAAGACTGTAAAAACAATGAGATTGATGAGTTATCTGTCAGAGGAGATAAAGAAAATTAAGGTCAGTATACCTTTGTGTGAATTGTTGAAAAGGGAAGGGGTTAGAAATGCTTTTATAAAATCCTTGGATTCATCTGTGATAGGTGAGGTTTCTGCTGAGGTAAATGTTCGTAGTAAGGATGCACAGTCCAAAGAAAAAAGTAAGAGAACTAAACAACCATCCAACACCAATGTGGTAATGTATGCAGATAAGAAAGAAGCTCCTCCTTTCTTGTTAACCATTATACTGTTTGGAAAGAACATACCCAATTGTATGGTAGATTCTGGTGCATCAACTAATGTAATGCCTTTAGGGATATGCAAAACTTTAGGGCTGACCCCTACCAAATCTGCTAAAGTTGTTACACAGTTAGATAAAACTAAAGTTAATGTGATTGGAGAACTAATGCATATTCAAATGCAGTTAGCTTTAGACCCCAAGGTAAGTCAGTTCATTGACATCCAAGTAATGGATATACCTATAAATTATGGGATGTTGTTGAGTAGAGACTGGTCTAAAACATTGAACGGATATATGGCCACCGATTTTTCACATATGTGGTTACCTTGGAGAGGTGTACCAAATCAGATCAGAATAGAAGTTGAACCCAGGATAAAACACATGATCACATAATACTGTAGACACCTAAAAATGTCTCGACCACCAAACTGATTCCCGACACCCCTAAACTTACCAATTCCCTTTCCAACTAATTAATTAAATTTTTATTTAATTAATCACCCCGTTCATTTTCCAAATCCACACCATTTTATCCCAAAATTGAATTAATTTTATTAATTCAATAGTCCAAACATTAGCCAAATGATTTAATAAATATGCAAAATTTATTAAATCAAATCCCTATTTTCCCTAAATCCAATTAATTAGTTAAAACCATGTTAACTAATTAATCCAGCCTACTAATTAGCCTATCCCTACCCTAGACAATTAAATAGCTATTATTTAATTGCCTACTCTAGCCTATCCCATCCTAGCCTTAGGATTAATTAATTAAATCACTAATTAATTAATCTTATCCCCCCTCTAATCCCTCTACTAATTTATTCCAGCCATATTAATTAGGTTAATCACCCTAATTAAGAAAGTCAAATCCCCATTAGCACTTCTCTCCACATTCCTCAAATTTAAAATTCAAATAAATCACACATCACATTTACTCCTCTTACACATGTCATAACTCTCTTCCCCAAAATAAATTTTTAATTCATTTTACCCCTCCCTTTGTGAATTTTTAATTCACAAATAATCCATCTCACCAAACCTCATTTATTCACCCCTTTCCCAAAAATGAATAAAAGATTTACTTTTATTCCTAGCCCTCCATCTTCCAAGATCAAATCTAGGCCCTCCACCTCACTTTCATCCTCCACCATTGATCTCTCCAATCAATCTCCACCCTTGGATCAAAATCCTCTTCAAAAGTCTATAAATACAACCTCTCACAAGTCATTTTCATCATCCATTTTCATGCAAAGTTACCATGCCAAAATCACACTTGAGCTTATAGTGAGTTGCACATTTGAGAAGGCATTTCACATTTGAATCAATGGTCTAGGGACAATCTTGGTCTTGGGAGCCTCTCTTGGGTGCAAGGGCTCCTCTTTCCCTTGATGGAATTAGGTTTTGCATGAGGTATAATCTTGTGTTTTGTTTACATTTGGTTTTGCTTTTACCGTATTACATTTCTCTAATCTACATTGGCACGCCCGGTGGGACCCCACAAGGTCCAATCTAACATTTGCTTGTGAGTTTGTGTGTTAGTTTTCGACATTTTGCAGGTTCAGCGCCATTCAACAGTCACAGCAGTGCTATTATTGCCATCTTTCAGTGCTATATTTGTTTTAGCGCTATTTCTGCGCGATACTATTTTATAGGCTAACCACACTCACGTGCGTTTTTTTGATCTTCCTATTGTTTTTTGGTGTTTTCTGTTCTCTATTTTGCAGGAAAACCAGGAATTACAGGGGGAGGTTATGGCAAATTTTTGAGAGAAATGACCAAATAGATTCGGTTCTGCGTTTTGGCGCTATCCTTCAGATTAGCGCCATCGGTGTTTTCTCCACAGCTTCAGAAACACCGCGCAGTGGCGCCTTTACTATTTTATATTATCGTTATTCTCTGTATTAGCGCCTAAATTAGAGTTTATTAGCGCTATCCTCTATATTTACGCCTTTTTTTAATTAGCGCTATTTTAATTCTTAATTAGCGCCATCAACTGTTTCAGCGCTATTTTCACGTAAGTCAGGTTGTTCTGCCCGCAGTGGCGCCTGTACATATCTGTTTTAGCACTATTTTTCTATTTGTTGCAGGTGCTGCGGGTACTAACGAAATCTTTTGCAGGATGGTTTGTTGATTAGTTAGCAAAACACTTCAATTTGGAAACTAAAAAGAACCCTTTTGCCATGTCTTGAACAAACATTTCAATTTGGTGTTTAAAATTAACCACAACTCCTTGATTGAAGTGTGTGATCATAACATTTACTTTTGGTGCTCTAAAATATACTTCCTTTTGTGTGCCAAACAAACAAACAATCAAAACACTTCAATTTGGGCTATAAAAAGAACAACAAATTGCATACTTCATTGGATAAAAAGAACAACAAAATTGCATTTTCACGCATCTAATCAAGACCATTTAATATTTGTGTGAAGTGTTTTCGTGATTGTGTCAAGTAGAGTGAGAGGTGTATGCTCTTCCCTCGCACCTTTTGGTGATCTTGGGAATCAAAAACTTCTCACAACACTTTGCATTAATCACCCCCCATCTAGTCCAAAGATCTAAAATTGAACCATGTTGAGTGTGGTATAATCATAGGGAACACGTATGCTCTCCCCTCGCATCTTTGTATGAACTTGGGGATCAAAAGTGTTTTCATGATTGTATCGCTTTTGTAATCCCTAGAGGGCCTGCCACCCCGCTTCGAAAAGTGGGAACGACCCAACCGGCAACGAGCTAAAGCCAATCTCTTCCGAGCCGCTATATAAAATAAGGCGTTTGGGACGAAAGTCTCAAGCGACAGGTGTTGTTTTGTTATACCGACAGCCAACCTCCCCATAAACCCTCCAAGGCGCAACCCTTGGAGGCTGGGAGACTCCATAACGGAGAGTAGCGCTGCCGCACGTATAACCACCTGAACGGATGCCCTTACTAAGAGCCATTATTTAGAAAGCCAAAATCCTTCTATTTGTTGACGCAGAGGGCAAAACCCTTGAAGCGGCCCCGATTCATGCGGTTCTTAGCCGAGGTAGTAGGGATAATCTAAAGGTTTGGAGAGGGTCAAGCCTTATAAGAAACCCGGATCTTGGTATGCATGAGAAGTGTGTGCAAATGTAAGGAGGAGCCGATGCTACCAAGATCCTGGAGCTACCCGCTTTGAATAGGCGCAGCTAGGGGATTCAACAAATACTGTCCCAATCTCACCATAGGTTGTAAAAATGTGCTTGATCTAAACAAAGTCATATCATTTCACAAACAAAAATCATTGCTTGTTATGCGTTCAAATGTGTGTTAAAGTGCTTTGATTTTTTCACAAACAAATTGCCAAGAGACAAAACAAATCAGTTGATCACAGTCCAAGCAAAAGAAATCCAACAATTTGCCGTCAGACATCTGTCAAAACCCTGTTTCAGCGCCATATCTGTCTGAATGTAGCGCCTTTTCACCTGTGGATTGGCGCTATTTTGAGATTGACGTACCTGAGACAAAATAAAATCAGTTTTTCATATCCCAAACACACAGATCCAAAAATTTGCCTTCAGATATCTGTTTTTCCGGTTTCAGTGCCATATCTGTCTGATTGTAGCGCCTTTTCACCCGTGGATTGGTGCTATTTTTAGACTGACGTGCCTGGGACAGAACAAACTAGTTGGTCAGATTCAAAGCAGACAAATCCAAGAATTTTCCCACCAAGAATCCAAAATTTTGCCATCAGAAATCTGTGTAAATTGTTTCAGCGCCATATCAGTCTGATTGTAGTGCCTTTTCACCCATGGATTGGCGCTATTATGAGATTGACTTGCCTGTAGCAAAGACCCACTCTGTTGTGATCTACACCTTTTGTTCTGCCGTAATCCATAATCCATCTCATAGAAATCCGCCAACCGTCCAGCCATTTTTTCCAAAAAAATTACACATTCTATTCAACCTTAGAGAATCACTCAACACCCTTGTTGGACCACTTTGATACATCATAATCAACCCAAATACATATCTATTCATCCCCATTCATTTTTGCATATCTCCTTGGACCAATATAAAATCGTTTTAAAAAATTCACATCAAAACCTCATCAAATCACTCATCAAATCTTGTCACCTTTTTGAGCCAAAGATAGATCTAGATCCTATCATTAACATCACGTTTTCCTTGAAAAGTCATTAGTCTACACTTCAAGAAAAACAAATCACCTCTCTTTGTGTAAGGTCATTAGTCTACCCCAAACAAAGAAAATCGTCATCCTTTGTGTGTCAAATCAAAATCTAGATCTTATCCAAAAGCTTAAACATCAACAATATCATCCTCATCATCCTAAACCAATCAAAAATCAAAAAACATCAAATCCCTTTCTTATCATACATCTTTGGTCCAAAATTTGTGCAAAAATCAATATCACCCATTCATATCACCCTTAGGGCAAAAACCTTTGGAAAACATATCGATCTTCATCATATCCCTCTACTACATCTCACAACCACATCCATCTTTGGGTCCAACACAATCAATTCGATTCTCTAAGGTCTCCACCTCATCCCACATCTAGAAATCAAATCCATACGTGTATGCCCACCACAAGATCAAAAACACAAAAGAAATCAAGAAATGGCGGAACGATGGCCCTTTGGCATGCCTAACACCGACACTACCAACATACCCATCTATCAGACATACAATCCACCTACATATTCCTTCATCCCCCCATTTGGCGCCAACGACCCTTTTCACTTCCTACCACAAGCACCAACACCAACCCCACCCCCACCACAAAATGTCCCCATCATACCCCAAGATGATCTAGATGTCTTGACTTTCACGCAAGATGCCGATAATATGGACCTACTTGATAAAGTCCTAAGATCAGATCCAAAGAGATATCTTGACCATCTTCTCAAACTTGGCGCTCAACTTCCCCCCGTCACAACATCATCACAACCATCCACTTCTACAGTTGTCCCAACCCCATCAAATACCCAAGCATCTACGTCACATACCCAACCCACCATCTCTCAAACGTCAACACCTAACGTATCTACCACATCCACAACCTCAACCGCTACCACATCTACTACTTCCACATCCACTGCTAACATCTCCCAACCTGTCATCACCTCCACTACCACGACTACCGTCAACCCCTCCGCTTCAAACACAATGGCTATACAAGGCAACATCACACAAGCTAATACCTCCACAAGTGTGCCCCCACCAAACCCTCACACCCTTGCATACCTACGACAACTGTTCGCACAACAATCCCACAACATGACCAACCCATCCAACGTCCACATACCCAACGTCAATCTCACAAGTCAACACAATCCCAACCCCCAAATACCACCACATGTTCTCCCACAGATATACGCATACCAACAACAACAGAGACCAATCAATCCAAACCCCAACCCGCAATACCAACATCTCATCCAAACCAATCCCCAACACCAACATCTCAATCCAAACTCCAACCCGCAACATCAACATCTCATCCAAACCAATCCCCAACACCAACTCCCACCCCACCTCCAATATCTCACCAATCAACAACCCTACGCATTTCAACCACAACAACCACAGGATTTCAACACTGCGCTGCAAAGCCTAATCCAAAAGGTGGATGACTTACAAACTGGGGGCTAACGCAAATACTATTTTTTTGAGGATATTTGTCCCTACCCGTTTGATCGCACCTTGTACATGCCCCCTTTCCCTAAAAACTTTGAAACGCCAAAATTTGACAAATACAAGGGAAAGGGAGACCCTAGGGACCACCTAAGGGAATTCTATATTGCTTGCCTCGAAGTCTCTCACAATGACACGTATCTTATGAGACTCTTCCCAAGAAGTCTTGGCGGCCAAGCCGCTGAATGGTTTGCCCATCTGCCACCAGGAATTCGAACATTTCCCGAGCTTGCGGAAAAGTTTGTCAATCACTTTTCCTACAACTTTGAACATGAGGTGTCAATGACCGACCTTTGTAACACCAAACAAAAGAACGGCGAAGCTTTCGCTTCTTTCCTACAAAGGTGGAGGGGTCTAGCAAGCAAGCTCCCATGGCCTATTCCTGAAAAACAACTTGTCACCATGTTCGTGGCCAATCTTAATCAGGAATTAGGCTTTCACTTACAGATTCTGTGCGCATCTACCTTTGAAGAGGTTATTGACAAAGGCACCACTGTGGAATGAGCCCTCATTGCCAAAGGTTCTATCAAACTTTACGATCCCAAGTCCAACAATAACAACAACAATAATAACCACAAATCCAATCATAACACCCCCAACAACAACAACAATACCAACACGCAATCTAATGATAAATCACGTTATTGGGGGAAGAACAAGAATAATTTGAAAGATGGCATCACTGATATAAAGGTCGTCCAACACATCCAAAATCACACACCGGCACACACATATGCAGCAACACCAATAACCAACGAGGACCAAACAAACTTCGCAAACCTCACCGAAATTTCACGCCATTAGCAGAACCTATTGAGGACATTCTCGATCGATGTCTCAAGCAAGGAGAAATCACACTCCCACCTGTCAGACCACGCCAAGACAATGACCTCAAGGTAGCATGGTACAATGAAAATGATTATTGCGAATACCACCGCGTGGCAGGTCATAAAACAGCAGACTGCATGCAATTAAAACATTGTATCGAAGACCTAATAGATCAAAATCTTGTCAACCTTGAGCACAGTACACAGCCATCACCAAATGCCAGTCTTGGAGCTTACAAGGATCCCTTACCCAACCATAACAAAGCTTCATCATCCAATCAAGCATACAATGTCACTCCACCACCCACACACTACGACTCTATTGTTGGCCGCATTGAACCCTCATCCCATTCTGTCAACACAATCACCATTCGGGCACAAGCACCGATTGCACCGTCACAACCCGTCGAGGCCGTGTCTCAATCCGCACTGCCCCTCCCACTGAACCAACACCCCCATCCACATCTGATCCCCTCCCTCCTCATCCAAACGCTCGTCCATCACTCACTGCTCGATACAACCTCCTAGACCATCTAGGAAAGACACCTGCACAAATCTCCATCCTTGAGCTCCTTCATACATCACCCCGCCACAAGGACATTCTTGACAAGGCCCTGTTGGAAACACAAGTTCCCGCAAACTTGGATGTCAATCAATTTCAAGCCATGGTCGGCCATATTGCCACACCACACCATATCACATTTTCTGAAAAAGACCTTCCTGCCTCCGAGTACTTACATAATGATGCACTACACATCGAGGTCCGCATTCACAAACACACCATTAAAAGGGTCCTAATAGATGGTGGTTCCAGCCTAAATATATGCACTCTAAAATTGCTAAAACACTTGGGGTATTCAGATGTGGTTGTGGATGCTAGCGAGTGCATAACAATCAAAGGATATGATGACACCGAGAGGCTATCAGAAGGTACCATAAAGCTTCCTATTCAAGTCGGACAGAAAATCCTTGAAACCAAATGTCAAGTTCTGGATCTTGACCTCCCTTATAACATTCTTCTCGGCCGCCCATGGATTCATGCCATGCAAGCCATCCCCTCCACTTTCCATCAATGTCTCAAATTCCCCCACAATGGCACTGAAGTCACTATCTATGCCGATCCTCGTCCTTTCCAATACTGTAGTTTTCTGGAAGGACACAACCAAACCTTCTGTCCGTACAAT
Source organism: Cunninghamia lanceolata (assembly GCA_027924645.1). Classification (NCBI taxonomy): domain Eukaryota; kingdom Viridiplantae; phylum Streptophyta; class Pinopsida; order Cupressales; family Cupressaceae; genus Cunninghamia; species Cunninghamia lanceolata. Next base: position 2,236,527 of record BSBN01000378.1, on the reverse strand, counting down.
AAAGCCACCAACCAAATCACCCCAACAGCTTCCACTTCATACATCGACCCTGCCAACATCGCCACCACTTCATCACAAACACCTTCACCACCTGAGGTCAAGATCAAGCTCAGCGACCAAGGCTGTGGAGAATACAACCTTCATGGCACCTTTTGCGTGGGCTTATTACCCACTCCCAAGACATTTGGTACTCCGCACACAGAGGCAGCTGACACAGTCATCATCAAATGCAAACCCTCACCCGTCTTTGAGAAAAAACACCTTCTGGATCAGGACATACTTGAAAATATTTCATCCTGGCTTTACAAGGACGAGGAAACAGAACAAGACATCCCCACCATCCTAGCAAATAGTTACGGCAAAGGTTCTGAGATAGTCAAAAGCATGGGTTACAAAGGACAAGATGGCATTGGCCTTCATGAATAGGGCATTGTGGAACCACTGCAAGCAACAAGGAACCCCTATACTCAAGGGTTAGGATATGGCCAACCACACCGCATCCTTAATACCGGCGAATGTATCTTAGCCGAGTTTGCTCCAGTTTCTCTAGACGTCGACCACATTAACGAGACGGACCTACAAGACTCCTTTAGTGACTTTGCCGATTTCTTCGCCTCCTCCATTTGTACCATCTACTCGGTCACTACTCTCGCCTCATCACCTAATGACCTACCATTAGTATACCCTGACCTCATCGACTGGGACCAACGAGGACCTCCTATTTTGGATATTGCACCTAATGACGAAGCCATTGCCGAAATGATGGGAGTAAGAGACAACTTCCCCTTAGGAGACCACAGAGCTGGATACATCATGGAACTCAATCCGGCTGCCTATTTTGGGGAGACAACCCCTGCTTCTAGTCGCAAAAATACAAAAGCAAAAAATGGATCTAATGGTGAAAACTGTTCTACGGCAGTGTCAGATCCTAAAAAAGTAAAAATAAAGGATGTATCTCCTGGTGAAAACCTCCATGAGGCGCCAGGAGATGGAAGCATGGGCCTCCCTGAAATAGATAAGGTATATCCTGACAGATCACCTATCTTGGTTGAACCAGCGCAGGAAATGAATCTAGGGACAGAGGAAGACCCGAAAATCACATATCGAGCAGAATCTCTCAGCCTGTTCGAACAAGAGGACTTCTTGGCATTCTTCACACGCAGAAATCACAACTTTGCATGGACCTACGCAGACATGCCAGGGCTAGATCCCGCCTTGGTTGTACATCACCTTGCAATGCGTCCTGATGCCAAACCAGTCAAACAGAAGCTCCGCAAGATGAATCCTCAGGTGGCCCTTCTTGTCAAAGCAGAGCTTAAAAAGTTACTAGACATGGGGTTCATACGTCCAATTGATTATCCCGAATGGGTCTCGAATCTAGTACCTGTTGCTAAACCAGATGGCAGAATCCGCTGTTGCACTGACTTCAGAGACCTCAACAAGGCCTGCCCAAAAGATGACTTCCCTCTTCCCAACATTGACATGATCGTGGATCTTACCGCAGGGCATGAGATGCTATCCCTCATGGATGGTTTTTCAGGATACAATCAAATCAAAATTGCCGAAGAAGATCAGCACAAAACATCCTTTATCTGCCCATGGGGGACATACTGTTGGGTAGTAATGCCGTTCGGCTTAAAGAATGCAGGAGCTACTTATCAACGAACGATGACTGTCATCTTCCACGACCTCTTTCACCACATCATGGAGGACTACGTTGATGACTTACTTGGTAAATCAAAGACCCGAGAAGAGCACTTGGATGTGCTAGCCAAAATCTTTGACAGGTTAGAGCAATATAATGTTCATTTAAATCCAAAAAAATGTGTCTTTGGCGTCACTTCAGGCAAATTATTGGGATACATAGTCTCCAGACGAGGAATCGAGGTGGACCCGGCAAAGGTCAAAGCTATTACTGAAATGCCACCTCCAAAAACCTTGAAACAATTGAGAAGCCTACAGGGTAAACTACAGTCTATTCGCCGGTTCATTGCTCAACTTGCTGACAAATGCCAACCATTCCAGCATCTCCTCCGAAAAGATACAGCTTTTACCTGGACTACTCAGTGTTAGGATGCCTTCGACCAGCTAAAAGCATATCTGGCTAACCCCCCTATTCTATCTCCACCAAGACCAGGAGAGCCCCTCCTCTTGTATATTTCTGCAACCGACACAGCAATTGGGGCTTTGTTAGCACAACACGATGAACAGGGAAAGGAAAGAGCCATCTACTACATTAGCCGCACCTTGATTTCCTATGAGCTTAACTACACACAAATTGAACGAGCATGCCTAGCCCTCGTCTTCACATCACAAAAGTTAAGACATTATATGCTCAATCATAAGACTAAGCTCATTGCTAAGATCGACCCACTCAAATATTTGCTAAACAGAGCAGCTCTCACAGGAAGGATGGCAAAATGGGTCATGATTCTCACCGAATTTGACATAGAATACACAGAGAGGAAGGCAATCAAAGGACAAGTCATAGAAGACCAACTGGCTGAGGCACCTATTCAAGCAGAGCATCCTACAATAGCGGAATTTCCAGACGAGGCCATCTTGACAATCATACCCGCCACAGATACATGGAAGATGTATTTCGATGGATCCTACACTCACAGAGGCTCGGGGGCAGGCGTCCTATTTGTTACCCCTCAAGGTGGCACGATCCCTAAATCATTCAAAATCACATTTCCATGCACCAATAATGTAGTAGAATATGAGGCCCTAATCACAAGCCTCTGAATGGCCATCCAATGGAAAATAGACAAACTAACTGTGTATGGCGACTCTCAACTAGTCATCAGACAAGTCAACAATGAATATAAAACCAAGGACGATAAGCTTCTTCCCTATAAGAAGATGGTCGATGACTTTAAAGATTATTTTAGTGACATCCACTTTGAGCAGATCCCAAGGTTAAACAACAAAGCGGCAGATGCCATGGCCACCATTGGATCTCTGGTTGATATGCAGCAAGGCAGCAAGAAATGCGAATTCCTGATTGAAGAGCTCCCCATCCCAGCATATGACGTTCCCCAGTCTGAATTAGTGTGCGAAATCGTTGGTCCCTTATCCCCCTGGTATCAGGAAACTTACCTCTATCTGCACGATAACATCCTCCCCAACAACCTATCCCCATCACAGAAAAAATCCTTCATCCGTCGAGCCTCCCGTTTCATCCTTGTAGGTGACACCCTCTACAAAAGGAGTCTTGATGGTACGCTTCTACGATGTTTAGACTCTAGGGAAGCCGAAGCAGCTTTGGAAGAGGTACACGTAGGAATTTGCGGGGCACATTCAAGTGGACCAGCTCTTTCTAAGAAGATCCTAAGGACTGGTTATTATTGGCCCACTATGGACAAGGATGCACATCAGTTTATCAGAAAATGCCTCCCATGCCAACAGCACGGTGATCTCATCCACGCACCATCACAGGAGCTACAACCAATCACAACACCATGGCCTTTTTCACAGTGGGGACTCGACCTCGTAGGTAAAATACACCCTCCATCTTCCAACGGCCATAAATTTATAATAACTGCTACTGAATACTTCACAAAGTGGGTGGAAGCAATACCACTCACCTTCACCACAGGCATCCATATCTCCAAATTCATTCTCCACTACATCATCTGCCGCTACGGTATCCCCCATTCCATTGTCACTGATAATGGGAAGCCATTTAAGAACCAAGAAGTTCACACTTTGTGCGAAAAGTTTGACATCAAACACCGCTTCTCCACGCCATATTACCCCCAAGGAAACGGTCAAGTAGAGGCTTCTAACAAAACCATCCTCCGCATCTTAAAGAAGATAGTCAATGAAGCTGGCTGCGACTGGCACCTCCAACTTAACCCCGCCCTATGGGCTTACCGCACTAGCATCCGCACTCCTACTGGAGCCACTCCATACTCACTAGTATTCGGATCAGAAGCCATTTTACCTATAGAGGTCGAGCTCCCATCCCTCCGAGTATCATTGCAAAATATTATATCTGATGAAGACTATCGCGTCGCAAGGTTGCATCAACTTGAATTGTTGGATGAGAAACACCTGAATGCATTAAATCACTTACAGGCATACCAAAACCGCCTCAGAAGAAGCTACAACAAAAAGATCAGAACCAGAAAGTTTGAGGTAGGTGACCTGGTCCTAATGGAAAATCAAAAGAACCTGCAAGAGCGTCCGAAGCAAGGAAAATTCAAACCTAATTGGCTAGGACCTTATGTCATCACCGCCGACTATGGGTCAGGTGCTTATCAGCTTGCAACACCTGAGGGGCAGCCTCTAGACGAGCCAATGAATATCTTGCATCTCAAGCGATTCTATGCATAACCCATCTGATACCACAAGTCAAAAAATCAAAAAAATGTAAAAAAAAAAAAATCAAAAAATCAAGAAAAAATTAGAGTGCAATAAAAACTTCCAATGGTGAAAATCACCTCGGTGACGCCTTGGATAAGTACCATGGTGAAAACCTATTTCAGGCGCCATGCGTAATGGCCGGTTCTACCATCTAATAAGTCCTCTTTCCAGCATAACACTCCATACCCACACATCCCATGGCTTGAAATTCTGATACATCAAGTTTGTTCGCCCATCCCGCACTCACTCACCCACCCACAACCCCACCTGGGGAACGAGGATCCTTGTAAGCTCTCCTTTGTACAGTTCATAAAATCAGAAAACCCAAAAACATCATAAAATCAGAAAATCCAAAAACATCATAAAATCAGAAAATCCAAAAAATAGCAGAAAATTAGAAAATCCAAAAATAATCACCACAGGCATCAATCTCACATCCCACCACAATCATCTAAACACGTCTCAACCCTCATCACATCACATCGCCAACCATTCCCACATCATCAAGTCTTGCCAGAACTACATATTCATTTCACCCGCATCTTAAAAGTACCTTGATCCCGTGGACACAGGGTATGTAGGCAGTCTGGAATACGAAGGATGTTTCCAGTACTCAGGTATCTAAGATGCACCCATCCTAGCCATTGGGATGGTTCCCACTCACTGAGCTTTCTAGATCTACGAAACGACATGCATGCTACACATACCATTGAAACAGGGTCCCTCGCGCAGAAGTCATCAAGCAACCTACCAACTATAATCTTCCATTTGGCCCGATTGTTCTTTTGCCCATCTTCCACAAAACAACTCTCCAATCAAAAACAGATTTGCGTCCTAGGATATGTCTTTCCTACAATGGACAAAAATCTATCATTCTATCATCACGTCTCTTGGCAAGAGCACACAAAAGGCTATTTGTATCTTTCGTTGGTCTTTTTGCTTATTGATTTTGATCTTTTTGTCTCACTCCAAGAGAACTCCAAAGCTACCTTGATCTCATTATATCATGGTACGTAGCGGATAGCCCTTGGAGTGGACATAGTCATTGTTTCAGTATGCTGTGCTTGTGGGTTGGCTTCATTACTCCAAGAATAGTATTCATATCTTGAAGTCTAGGTCGGTTCTAGCATAATGAGTCTTATTTTGCATATACAAGCATCAACACCTTATATGCATTATTCACACTCATTGCTATGAGTCCCCTTCCTCTACTAGACAAGATTATACTACATTGGGCATGCATGAAGCCAACCTATTGTTTGTGGGTTTAGTCCATGCAATTGTCGGATATACATCATCACCTAGGTCATTTCATACCTTCATGAATTGTATCCGACATTGCTACAATAAACTTAGAAATGCTCTCAATTAATTTTGTGCAACTACTGATACTAGCTCAACATCATCACCCTAATCACTCAGTCACTTATCCCATATCGGCCTAGATTTGATCAACACTTTTCAACCCCCCCCACCAATCTAATTCCCGCATTAACCCCATCATCCCAACCTATCTCCACGTAACATATCTTGAACCAAACCCCCCCCCCCCCCCTCAATGACGTGGTATCTTATGACCTAACCATCCTCCAATCCCCCCACTACCATCCCCTCTATCATCCACAACACCTAACACCTTCACCCACAGTCTCACCATTCCAGGTCAACACAAGGAACATCATGTGTATCAGGTTCATTATTAATCCATTTGCATATCATTTTAGGTTCATTTAAATCCGTTTGCATATCATGTTAGGTTCATTTTAATCCATTTGCATATCATGTTAGGTTCATTTTAATCCATTTGCATATCATATTAAGTTCATAGTAATCCATTTGCATCTCATATTAGGTTCATTATTAATCCATTTGCATATCATGTTAGGTTCATTTTAATCCATTTCCATCTCATTTTAGGTTCATTTAAATCCGTTTGCACATCATGTTAGGTTCATTTTAATCCATTTGCATATCATGTTAGGTTCATTTTAATCCATTTGCATATCATATTAAGTTCATAGTAATCCATTTGCATATCATGATAGGTTCATTTTAAATCCATTTGCATCTCATATTAGGTTCATATTAATCCATTTGCATATCATATTAAGTTCATAGTAATCCATTTGCATATCATGATAGGTTCATTTTAATCCATTGGCATCACATATTAGGTTCATTCTAAATCCATTTAAGTTTGCATAAAACACAAGTAGATTCATTTTAGCTGCATATCATTACACATCATAGCATAAGTGCATATTAAAAATAGCATCATTACATTGCATTCCATACATATCAACATCTCCTAAACACATAATTGCATCCACCAAATCACACATATCATTTGAAAACACATCATACATCCACAACATATAAAATATAACATGTGCATCCATCATATAAGCATCATCACAAAAGAACATCATAAGCCATCAGAAGTCTCGCATCATATATAATCACCGCAAAAAATGTACATCGCTCACATCATCAAAAAAATAATAATAAAGTGTCCTGATACAATGCCTCTAAGGGCTATCATGATATAACTATCACATCGAGGATCCCCTCTCTGAGGGGGTAGGAGATGATGACCCTGGTCAAGCCTGTGATCCTGGCGGCGGCTGTGGCTGTGGTGCTACTGGTACCTAAGGATCCTGCTGAGGCACATACGTGGGAGGGGGCATCGTCTGCTGAACTGACTGAATAGATCTAGATCGATGTGATCTCGACACCCCCGATCTACTGGCCTGGCTGTAACTCGATGCTCGTTGCGCTGCAGGTACGGCTGCATAGTATAACCCCTGATAGTACTCAGTCCGTGCTCTCGCCTCTGCTAGCTCCCCTCATACCTAAGCCATCTGTCCCTGTATCTGAGCAACCTGTCCCTGTGACTGGCTCAACTGACCCTGTATCTGATGAGCATGTGTCTGAGCCTGGGCCAGCTGAGTCTGCATCCCTGCCAATATCAGGGCAAGGCCCCCACCCATAGCCTATGCACTGCTCAACGCAGTCTCTGCCTGTTGTGCTCTCACCAGCGCTGCATCCCGCTCTATCCTCAAGTCCTCCATATCCTCTCTGGCCTGAGCCAGCTGAGCCTCTGCAACTGCCAGCCACCCATCTACTCCCTGCAGCTGTCCCAACTCAGCCTCTCGACGCCCCAACGCCTCCTCTAGACTGGCCACCTAAGCACGTAGTGTCTCTATCTCCTCCATCTCATCCCGTGGCCGTCGTCGAGGCGTCAGCCTCTCAACCTTTGCCTCCATCGCTACCCCTGAGCTCCCTGCCTCGACGTCATGCCTACCGACCCGCAGCTGCTCCACCCGTGATGGGGATAGATCACCCTGCTCTGTCCTCGGCCGACCACCGCGTCGTCGTGGTGCTCTACCTAGCCGTCCACCCCTAGCCTGCACCTGCTGCGCAGGAACCTGCTGTCCTGGAACCTGCTGCGCAGGCACCTGCTCTGCGGGAACCTGCTCTGCTGGAACCTGCTGCGCTGGAACCTACTGCGCGGGAACCTGCTGAGCAGGAACCTGCTGTCCTGGAACATCCTGCCCCACTGGACCCTGTCCCGCTACTGCTACCTCCCCCTCATCCACCAGCTGACCATCTCTGGCGATCACCCTCTCCGATCCATCATCCATCACCTCTACAATAAAATCTGCAATAACCTCATCACCACCCCCATCTGGATCGTCTCCATCCCCCTCATCCTCTGATAGCTCCGCTGCCGGATCGGTAAATTGGGTGGGCCGATGTGTCTGCCACCATGCATCATAGGCAGGTGTAGTACCTGCATCTACCACGGTGCTCCCCCAATCCCACTGAACTGGTCGTAGTGCTGCCCAGTCATTCAGCGCAACCTGTGGCTGTAATGCTGTGGGCCAATAAGCTGTATCCCGCGGTGTCCGTGCATATATGGCCATCTGCTGGGGCACATCCTGTACCCGTCCAAACTGCCGCATCACCCGTGAAGGTAGGTACATCTCTATGGTCTGATTCGTACGACCCATAAGAAATCTCTGCTGAAAGGTGTACGGGAGCTGGATAACATCATCAGGCCAATCCTCACAATCAATATACGGACGATAAACCACGCTAATCACATCATCCAATATCCTCCGCCAGTGGTGGACCTGTCCAGTATAAGTATACACGGCATCCCGATACAAGAACACAAATGCCTCAAAAGGCCGATAATAACCGCATATCGGCCAAGTCACAGGGATATGCTCCCAAAGCCATACATGCAGCAGTGTAACCCCAGCCGATAAAGCCCTGTCATGAAGATAGGCAACCGTGTGCATCTCATGTAGCAGCTGTGCTAGCATCACCGGCCCCCATGCGTAGATAGTCTCATGTCTCACCATCCCCTCTATCATCCCACCCCAGCCCACAGGAAAACCCCTGCCTCGCCTATCCGGCAGCACTACACCTCCAATCAGCGCACACAAGTATAAGGCAAAGGGATCTGCACCCGCCGCCAGCGTCCTGTCGTAATCCATCTCCCTCCCGTCTGCGGAAAGCACCACGTGCTCTGCTCTGAACACTCTGATCAACGCAGTCCGCCCCCTCCTCGTGTCATACCTCACACGTCGACCATGAATCGACAGCTTGAGGATGCGATAAACATCCTCAAGTGTGATGGTCATCTCTCCTGTCGGCAGAAAAAAGCTGGAGGTCTCGCTACGGTATCACTCCACTGCGGCCGTCATCAGAGCTCTATGAGCTCGCAGCACAGGCATCGATGCCACCATCCAAAGCCCCAGTGTCACAAGCCGAGGTCGCCATGCCTCGTCAAATAGTGGCATCACGGATCGTACTCATCGCTCTCACGACTGCAGTATAAACCGCTGCGTATCCTGCATCCACCACTTCTTCATTAGATACAAAATTACTGTCCCCCTACATCTTTTTCTTCTAAATGTCCCAAAGGCCCAGACCATGCGGCCCCATACAGACAAATCCCTAAGAGCTATTCAAAAAATAGCGCTACTTTCCCCTGCCTATCGCGCTAATCCAGACATTGGCGCCACTGTGCTCCCCATATCGCGCCAATCCAGACATTGGCGCCACTACGTGCCCTATATCGCGCCAATCCAGACGATGGCGTAGTTCCCCATTTTCGCGTCAATCAAAATTTTAGCGCTAAAACTAATCTTAGCGCTATTTCACATCATGGCGCTATTCCAGACGATAGCGCCATTCTACCCATAATATGGCGTCAAAATGCCATATTTGCTTCACCCTTGGTTTTGGTGCCAATCCAGAGGATAGCGCCAACATTCGTCCAAAATGGCGACAAAATCGCCTTAACCTACCCTGGCGAATAGCGCTAATCCGCAGGATTGCGCTAATCCGCCTTGTCTATGGCGCCACGCGCTCCTAACCTATTTCCTAAAACCCAAAAATAAGTGCGTAAAATAAAAATCACAAAGTACGGGTTAGGCCCTACCTGGGGTCCAGCCTCAGGAGACCGCCCAACCTCTCGGAATCGCTCTGAGATGTGATGAAGTCGCGGGAACTGTGGGTTGCGCTCGCCCATCTCTCCTTGGTCTTTTTCTTCTAGAAGGTCAAAGTGTGCAAATGTGGCACTCTTTGGGCCCACTTTTCCTAATATAGTGGGCCATGTCCTCCCTCCATCCCTTTCTTCTCCCTCCAGGGTGCAGATCCCAGCCTTTTTTCCTCTGTTTTTCTTCCCACCATCTTCTTGTTCCATCACCTTCGCTTTCGTCATGTCCTTTCGAGAGTTTACCTGTAAAATCGACATTTTTCCCGCCAACCTCTCGAGGGGGCATCCCTTATCCATCTCACTCCTTCCCGGCAGTTGGGGCATATTTTTCTTCTTCGACCTGACGCCACTTCCCTCCTAGGTCCTGACGCCATGTCAAAGAGGGGCAAATGTAGACACCTAAAAATGTCTCGACCACCAAACTAATTCCCGACACCCCTAAACTTACCAATTCCCTTTCCAACTAATTAATTAAATTTTTATTTAATTAATCACCCCGTTCATTTTCTAAATCCACACCATTTTATCCCAAAATTGAATTAATTTTATTAATTCAATAGTCTAAACATTAGCCAAATGATTTAATAAATATGCAAAATTTATTAAATCAAATCCCTATTTTCCCTGCAATTAATTAGTTAAAACCATGTTAACTAATTAATCCAGCCTACTAATTAGCCTATCCCTACCCTAGACAATTAAATAGCTATTATTTAATTGCCTACTCTAGCCTATCCCATCCTAGCCTTAGGATTAATTAATTAAATCACTAATTAATTAATCTTATCCCCCCTCTAATCCCTCTACTAATTTATTCCAGCCATATTAATTAGGTTAATCACCCTAATTAAGAAAGTCAAATCCCCATTAGCACTTCTCTCCACATTCCTCAAATTTAAAATTCAAATAAATCACACATCACATTTACTCCTCTTACACATGTCATAACTCTCTTCCCCAAAATGAATTTTTAATTCATTTTACCCCTCCCTTTGTGAATTTTTAATTCACAAATAATCCATCTCACCAAACCTCATTTATTCACCCCTTTCCCAAAAATGAATAAAAGATTTACTTTTATTCCTAGCCCTCCATCTTCCAAGATCAAATCTAGGCCCTCCACCTCACTTTCATCCTCCACCATTGATCTCTCCAATCAATCTCCACCCTTGGATCAAAATCCTCTTCAAAATTCTATAAATACAACCTCTCACAAGTCATTTTCATCATCCATTTTCATGCAAAGTTACCATGCCAAAATCACACTTGAGCTTATAGTGAGTTGCACATTTGAGAAGGCATTTCACATTTGAATCAATGGTCTAGGGACAATCTTGGTCTTGGGAGCCTCTCTTGGGTGCAAGGGCTCCTCTTTCCCTTGATGGGATTAGGTTTTGCATGAGGTATAATCTTGTGTTTTGTTTACATTTAGTTTTGCTTTTACCGTATTGCATTTCTCTAATCTACAAATACAATAGGACTAATGAAATATTGTATGCTTCTGTTGAACCTGGTGTTTACAAGGTCACTAACAAAGGGGTACAAATTGAAGAAATCTTAATGCTGAATTTTTGAGAAAAACCTATCAGTAAGGAAACAATATTATTTATTGAGTCTGATGGAAATTCTTCTGATGAAGAAAACAATGCATTGAATAATTTTATTCAGGTCATTAGACAAGAAATGGAAAAGTGCATGGAACAAAATATTCAAGTTCAATGCAAGTTATACAAAAATATGTGTAGAGTCCATGATAAGCCACACTCTGAAGAGAATTGTGGAATGTACAGAGACATTATTGAGTATCAGTACATAAAATGCACAAAGGGGATGTAACTCCGAGAAGGAAAGGTTAATCAACCAGAGAGATACTTTCAGAACAACATAGATGGATCAACTCCAGATTTAGAAAAAGAGACAAAAGACAAAAATGTTTGTCATTTTGATCTACAAACTAAAAAGATAAATGTACAAGTAAGCCAAAATGAATTGCCTATGAATAAACAAGATAGCATTGCACGTGTGATAGAAAAATCAAAACATGCCAAAGTAAAAAGTAAAAAGAATAAGGATGGCATGTGGACACTAAAATGTGATGGTTCCAAATCTAAACAGGGTGCAGGTGCTGGTGTAGAACTTATAGATCCTCATGGCAAATCATATTTAGCAGCATATAGGCTATAGTTTTCTTGTACTAACAATGTTGCAGAATATGAGGCTTTAATTTATGGACTGGTCATGGCTATAAAGAAAAAGGTAAAAATGATCAGATTATTTTCAAATTCTAAGCTAGTAGTTAAGCAAGTGAGGATATTGTATGCATGCAACTATAAAAAGATGGTTTGTTACAGGCATAGGGTATGGGATTTAATAGATTCATTTGATGCTTTCAATATAGAGAATATCCCTAGAGAATTGAACCATAGACCAGATGCATTAGCAGTTGCTGCTAGTACTTTAGAACCTTTAACACTATCAGGTTTGAAAAGATTTGCTGTAGAATTAGTGAATGTGCCTAGTGTACCAGATAATGTAACTCATTTTTAGGTATTCAAAGGGGATCAGCAAATTGTAGATTTTCTATCTTGTAATGAGGTATTTGAGGCTCAAATTATTGATGAACAAGAGAGGCCTGATGTGTCTTGGGATGAGGAAGGCATAATCAACTTAAAAAGCAATTTCTTGCCTAAAGGAGTGATTGAGTTAGAATATATATTTGACTTTGATGGGGTAGTAAAACAGAAAGACTTACCCAAAACTGAGGGAGGTAAGTGTGAGCCATATAACTTAGGAACAGAGCAGAATCCTCAGAATGTACAGATTGGAAAGGCCTATTCTAAAAAGTTGAGGAAATAAATTATAGATGTTCTAAAAGATTACAAACACGTCATAGCATGGACATATAAGGATTTAAAGACATATGATACGTCCATCATCACTCATGTAATACCTTTGAAACCTGATATTAAACCATTTAGGCAAAAGCAAAGGCCTGTGAATACCCTTTTAGAACCTTTGATATTTGAAGAAGTGAAAAAATTGCTGTCTGCTAGAATAATTTTCCCTGTCAGACATTCAACCTGGGTAGCTAATTTAGTACCTATTAGAAAGAAAAGTGGAGAAATCAGGTTATGTGTAGATTTTAGGAATTTGAACAAGGCATCTGAAAAAGATAATTATCTTGTGCCTCCAATAGATGAAGTGCTACAAGTAGTGAATGGAGCTTAGATAATGTCTTTTCTGGATGGATTTTTAGGATATAACCAAGTCTTAGTTGATAAAGAAGATAGGTTGAAAACCACTTTTACTTGTAAATGGGGTAATTATGCATATAGAAGAATGTCGTTTGGTCTAATCAATGCAGGTGCCACTTTTCAAAGAGCCATGGATATTGCATTCCGTGGACTGTCAGGTAAGTGCATTGTAATTTATATGGACGATTTAACTATTTATTCTAAAGATGCATCTACTCATGCTGAAGATCTGAGAAGAGTCCTTAAGAGATACAAAAGGTATGGAATTTCTCTTAACCCTAAGAAATGTTCATTTGGAGTAACTGAAGGAAAACTATTAGGGCATGTCATTTCTGAGAATGGTATATCTATTGATCCTGATAGAATAGAAGGAATAAAAAAATTGCAATTACCAAACACTAAGAAGGAATTAAAATCATTTGTTGGTAAGATTAATTTTGTCAGGAAGTTTATTACCGAGTTTGTAGAAATTGTACAACCGCTGAACGCCATGTTGAAGAAGGATGCATTGATAGAATGGACACTAGTAGCCAAGGCTGTATTTGAGGATATCAAGGAAGCTATTTCTTATGGTCCTGTATTGACAAGTCTAGATTATACAAAGCCATTCTATATTTATTCTTTTGCATCCACACATTTTGTTGTTGCTGTTTTGACACAGAAGGGAGAAAATGATGAAGAGAAGCCCATAGCTTTTATGAGTGCACCTCTGAAGGGTGTACAACTAAAATATTTTGATACAGAAAGAGGGGCGTTTGCACTGGTAAGAGCAGTGAAAAATTTTAGACATTATATCTTACGTAGTTAAGTTAAAGCCATAGTACCGGATGCAGCCGTGAAGATGCTGCTGATGCAGAATGAACCTGGAGAGAAAAGAGCTAAGTGGATCACAACTTTGCAAGAGTTTGATATGGAAATCATTCCAATGCAGTTGGTCAAAGGACAAGCTTTAGTACAAACCATAAGTAATACAGACCCAAATTTGGTGAAACAACAATATGTGTTGAATACTAGTGATGCATCAGGGTGGTATGACGATTTGAACACTTTTCTAATATCAGGGAAATATCTGAGCAAGATGAAATCTTCTCAAAGAAGAGCTTTAAAGATTAAGGCACATAAATATATGGTACAAGGAGGTCTTCCATTCAAGAAGAACCCTGAAGGAATATATTTAAGATGTTTAAATAGAGATGAAGCAGATAAGGTATTGCTAGAGCTACATGATAAGTATGGAACTGCTCATGGTTCCCATTTAGCCACAACACATATGATATTAAGAGCAAGATACTATTGGCCTACTATGTTTAAAGATACACAGAGTCACATTAGAAGTTGCCACATCTGTCAAACTATAGCAGATAAAGGAAGGAATCAGGCTAATTCGTTATAGCCAGTCATTTAGTCTAGGCCATTTGCACAGTGGGGCTTAGATTTCATTGGAGTCATAAATCCTCCATCATCTGCAGGACATAAGTTTATGCTGACAGTGACTGATTATTGTATAAGGTGGACTGAAGCCACATGTTGCAAATTCTCTACTACTAAGGTAGTCATTAAATTCCTTGAAGAGAACATCATAACTAGGTTTGGAGCTCCGTATGCATTGGTATGTGATAATGGCCCTGCATTTTCTTCTTTAAAATTTTCTAAATGGGCATTTGAACATGGAATTGTTTTAAAGTTTTCTTCAAACTATTATCCTCAAGGGAACAGGTTAGATGAGTCTACAAATAAGATTTTATTAGATATAACCAAAAAGTTAATTGAAAAGAACCCAAGAGAGTGTAACACATTGTTGAAGTATGTGTTGTGGGTAGATATGACTAATGTTAAATCAGCCTTAGGCAATGCACCTTATCATTTAGTTTATGGGACTGATCCCATACTTCTAGTAAATTTAAGAATACAAGTTTGGAAGTTTGCCAATGAATATTTAGGCTTTAATGATCATAAGGAAGCCATAATCATTCAAATGCTACAATTAGATGAGAAAAGAGATCAAGCCATTGAGAAATTTGCTAAACATCAAGCAGTGGTTAAATGATGGTTTGACAAAAGAGAAAGAGTGAAAACATTTAGAATATCAGACTTAGTGCTATGCTGGGATAAAGTACATGAAAAAAAAAGAAATCATGGAAAATTTGACAAGTTATGATTAGGTCCATTACAAGTCTTAGAAATAATAGGAGACAACACTTTCAGGCTCAAGACCTTGACTGGAGAAGATGTGCCATTACCAGTTAATGGCCAACACTTGAAACATTACTTTGAGGCTTAAGGTGAGGGTTGTTGGTATGTTCCATATCATAGTGTGAATAATGTACAGTTTGTTGGGTGTTTGTTTTTTGTTTTGTTTTGTGTTTTTGTTTTTTTTCCTGTTGTTTTGTTTTGTTTTGCTTTATTTGTGTGTTGTGTTGCTTTAGCAGGGATGTTTGTTTTGTTTTAGAGTATACAGAAGCAGACTGACAACCACTGAAAAGAATAGAAAATTTAGAACATTCAAGTTAATTATTTGAAATTTGTGCATAACTTGTTGTGATTGTCATTAATGTAGAAAGTTGGTTGACTTGTGAAATTTTGTATTCAATAACTGTGGGTTGAGTATTCAAGGGAAGTTTCTCACAATGACACACCTAAATTCCTTGGGTTTGTTGAACCTACCAGTGTAGATATTAGGTGAAAAATTAGAGGTCACCCTTGCTACCATTACAATTCTCAGCTTAATTTCAGCAAGTGATTATTCCTTACATCATGAAGTTACAATTGAAATATCTTATGAAGTCTCTATAAAATACAAAATACAAAATAAATAAATAATAAAATGGATTCTATGGAAATCGAGGTTAAGTCATCTAAGTAATTCTACCAGGGCTATAGACGCTTGCTGGAAGTGGGGTTCTACTTAGGAGAATTGTAACAATAACCTTGTCGGGGCTATAGACGCCTGCTGGCAGCAAGGCTCTATCCAGTTGGCTATGAGGAAATGACATCATCTAGGTAGTTTAATATTAGTCACTAGTTTATTCAACTAATTTTCAAGATGAGGAATATTAATCACGTGCACTCACTTAAACTGAAAAGGAAAATTCATGCACCTTATTGAATACATTAGGTCTCAAGTTAAATGACGATTTGAAGAAAAGATAGTTGGAAATTATGAATTTATTTCATTTCAGTTTTCTTTAATAGTTTTAATTTAATTATTTTATTTGGTTGCTAGTTGTTGTGATGCTCACAACATGCCCCATTTTACTTCTTAGCAAAATGAGGACCCCTGTTGTGGCTAGCTTTTGTTTCTTGTGTGTGTGGGTCTGCTTGGTGGTAAAAGGGAAAAGGGAACTGAAAGTTACAAAACTTGGTGAAAATAAAGAAAAAATAACGTTAAGTACCAGGGCAGAGTATGGGTGAATTCCTTGTCTAAAATTAGTAACAGTTGCTTTTTGAACCATTTTAGAATTCCCAATATTTTGCAAGTTATAAGTGTTTTTTGGTAAATGTAAAATCAGAAAGTTTGTATGTTGCATATATAAAACTGTTTGTATATACAAGGTCGTTTGTATGTCGGGTCTTTGTGTTAGTCGCAAAAAGGGGAAGTCATCAGGTTTATATATGTATGTTGTTATACTTGTATCCATCATGCTAATGCTTTATCTTCATATACAAGTCAGGCCCGACAGAGTTAAAGTTGAAATGAATAAACGATTAAGTCCAATGAATGTATGTTGTGTTTGTATATTTGGCAAATGGAAGACATACAAAGTAAATATGCAAAGGTACATACATAGTGTGGAACCGAAAACAATATTAAAGTTGATATAATTTTTGTATGTTTCGCACTTTGTATATGTATGTTTCCACTACATACATTTTAAGATACATACAAGGTGGAACCGAAAAGATCATGAAATAAGATATAATGGTTGTATATTTCGTGTTTTGTATGTAATGTTGGAGACATGCATTGTGATTTATATACAATGTGGAATTCAAGGAAAGTTTAAATCTAATATAATGTATGCATCGAGACTTCATGTATATTGGAGGATGCATTGCAATTTATATACATTGCGGAACTCAAAGTAAGTAAAATGTGGTTTATAAAATGAGAAGTCTGACAAGGTGATACAAAGGATGTTGTATGCATTTTGGCTTGTATCTAAAGGTTTAATACAAATGTCATATGCATCATGGCGATACGAGTAAAAGGTAAGGTGGACCCCATTGATTGCATATTTCGCTTGTATAATAACAATGTATATTTTAGATGTACAAGTTGATGTAAAAATAGAGTTGGCTGAAGAAATGTAGCAAGAGTCAGAAACTCACAAAGCCAAACAAACTATCAAGACTGTGCACATTGATAGTAGTGACAGTGAAGAAAGAGAAATGTATAAGGGAAAGGAGATTGAAATAGAAGAAGATTCTAGTGACTTCCTGAGTGAAAAAGAAGAGCAAGGCACTCAAGTTGAAATAGAGATTAAACAGGGCCTAGAACATGAAGAGGAAAAGGTACAAGAAGAAGGAGCAGTTGATTCATTTGGTACCTTAGTTCCTCCTGAAATTATCCAAGATGTGCAAGAGGAGGCACATAAGATTGAGGAAGCTGAGAAAGAAGGGACACCTGAAGAGATAATCACATAAAGGCCTGCTTCAATAGAAGAAGAAACAAAAGATGACATCTCAGGTGTGGATGCCTTAAATATGCTGAATATGTATGGTGAGCCAAGTGAGGAAGAAAAGAACACAGAAAGCATACAAGAACAAGAAAAGGAAACAAAAGATGATGCAAGGGCAAGTTCACCTATACATATAGAATAGGTACAGACAAACGATACATACAAATTAGAAGATGAAACCAAGAGACTTGAGGATACAGAGGAAACATAAAATTTGGATGAAAGTAAAAAAAGATGAACAAACAGAAGATATCAACATGCCAGATGTAGAGCAAGTACATACAAAAGAGGATCAAGAAAAAGAGCCATCAAAAGAAGAAGGTCTTGAAGAAGAAGCTGAAGATGGAGGAGACACTGAAATAGAAGAGGAAGAAAATGAGGTTGAATCAAAAGAACAGCAAAATGACCCCATGGAATAGGAACCTCCACTTCAGCAGCAAATTTCAGAACAACAACAACAAGAAGAACAACAAGAACAATAGCATGAACAACAGCAACAGGAAGAAGTGGAAATAGAGAGACCTCATGAAGAGGTGATTGATGAAGATAAGACTGCAAAAGGTACAAAAGAAATTCTTGCATGGTTAGGAGGAGAAATAAGAAAGGAGAAAGAGGTACAGTTAGTACCAATTGATATTAAGAGTTTGCTAGGTGGTACCACTCCAAGAAAATAAAAAAAAAGAGATAGGACAATGTCAGCTATATAGAGAGGTCCAGATGGATCTAGAATGCTAAACCTAGCCATTCCACATAAAGAAAAGGCAAAAGGTGAAATAGCCTTGGAGGAATATAAGATATTAAATTTTGACCTTAGGCATTCTACAAGAGAACAACACATTAATGAACGGGAGGAAATGCACCAACTGACAATAGAGATGCTGAGAAAAGATAAAGATAAACATGAATACTTAAAAGGACACATTGTCCAACTTCAACAATTCATTAAAGGGATATTTGATCCCAATGCAACAGTCCTGGAACTGCCTAATGACATAGCAGTGATATCCAAAGAAGAAATCAGGGACATGGAAAATAAAAGGCTCAAGGCCAATATTCTTGATGAATGGTTCAAGGATTTTATACAGGAAGGTGAGTAGATAATAAAGCAGGCTATGAAAAGCTGGGAGGCAGTGGCAACAGAAAAGAATAGGTGCAATATACTTGTATACAATTGTTAATTTAGAAGGGAAGAGTGTAAGTCTGAAATGAAACAACTGACAGAAATAGAAGAAATAAAAGAAGAATTAATTAATGAAGGAGTAATCACCCCTTCACTAGGAAATCAAGTGCAACAGACAGGATTAGAGCTTAAATTTGAGGAAGATAACCTTAGAAAATGTATAACAGTTGTACAAGATTTAGGGGAGACAGCAGATGAAATGATAAAACTGCACAAGAAGATAATAGAAAGACTCCAAGAGCATGAATGTATAGAAGTTCCAACATATGAGTTAGAAAGGGCATTAACAGAGTTTAATGCCATATTTACACCATGCATAGGGAATCCTGATGCAAATCTTAGCAAACAGGTGATGGATACATTAGTGGAAGAAAATGCTAAAATGAAAAAGTATAAGAAACGAAGAGAAGGCTCAGAGAATAGAGAGAATAAGTTGAGGGAAGGAGTTGTAATGCATGAATACATATGGGCAAAGAGTCTAGGAGGGGACCACACCTTTGTAGAAGGTGATATCAGTAATTTCAAAACATATTTGAAAGAATGAGAAGACAAAGGCGAACAATGGTTTTGAAAAGAAGTCAAATAGGAGTATCAGCGAGAGAAAGTCAATGAAAAAGGGGAATCTTATTTTTTGAAAAGATTCCAACAGCATCCTTTGAGAACAAAAAGATGTCGTTTAGATATTTTGGTAGACGGTTAGAGGCATAGATACACCGTTTATCAATAATGGAGGGATCTCAATAGTAGATTGAAATGGTAGTCGTAGCAATGAGAAGTTCAAAATCTATATAAGGAACTTTGCTACTTGTATATTACTTACACAGGGATTTTTAGAAATTAGCTAGCAATTGTAATTTGTTCAGAGACTTTGAGTAGAAGGAGTTTTTTAGTTTAGAGGAGGTCACCTATGTCTACACTAAGGAATGCGTGGAATGTCCAGCTTTCTTATTGTATCTGTAAAGTGTTGTAAATTTTTGTGAATTTGATTAATGAAGCTAATAGTCATTCATACATTGTAAATCATATATGACTGTGTTTTGAATACAAATGAATTCAGAATTCTGCGTCTATTTTCTGAGTGTCTTTTGGCTCTTCTTTGTATTTGAAATAGTATCTCTTAAAGCTTGCAATCTTGAATGCATGTTCATGAAAATACTCAGGACATTCGCATTTAATGATTTAGTTTGCTGATTTAATTTAATTTGTTGTATTTCTTACCACATGCACAATAGAGCATTTAAATCTTGTAGTAGAATGAAGTTCAATTTAGATTTCTCTAACTTTTCCCAAACAATTTGAAATATTTAGCTTAAACACAGAAATTCAAAGGAGATTGTCTAGCATTTGAAAGAAATAGGAACAATTGAGTTGATATTTGGCAATCTTCATAAATATTTGAAAAGAAAAGCATGTTTTAATATAAATCATACAAAGCTTCATGATATAGTAACAATTTTATGCAAAGAGATATATAATTTGTTGATATTTGCAACATTTTGCATAATTCGAGTCCAGTAAGTCATCAATCACCTTGAATCACGTAAGGCCCCTTGCATATTACAGCTTCACATTTACCTACTAAATTATCCAACAAGTCAAGACCTGACCTTACAGAAACTTGGGATTAAGTAATCTTCATTGATTTCTTCATATCTTTCAAGACAGTTGGGTTCATTTTGTGAATTTTAACTTTTGTTATGAGTGTGTAAAAACAATCATCAACAGTTTTTGGCACTAGAAGGATGGCCTGATTGGAGTTAAGGTTGAATTTGAGTAAAGTTGGCTCATAATAGTAGTAGAGTGACTAGGTCTAGATCCAGTTCAAAGGACATATTTGTACAATTACCTGATACGAGGTAGAGTAAAGGTCCTTTAATTTGGAATCCTAAAATATCAAATATAGGAAGTTCATCTGGAATGCCTCCTGGATCACCTTTTAACGTCCATAATATTGTGAGTCCTGACAGTTCTTCATTCAAATTTTTAAATCTTGGTTCAGGTCCTCCTAGAGGTCCTAGTCCCCCTAGAGGTCCCAGTCCTCCCAGAAATCCAAGTCCACCTAGAAATTTAGGTATTCCTACAGGTCCAGGTCAAGCACAAGTACCTGCAATGGCTTATTTTAATGTTAACTCTCCCATACAGTTCACTGATTATCATGAGATGCCAAAGAACCCTGAGAAGATATGTCCTAAATCCCAGTTGCATCAGGATCTAGAGGATCATATTAGGATATTTAAAGAGGCATGCTTTAGAGCCAGGCTAGAATATGAGGATGTTGTGTGTAGGTTATTTCCTTACACCTTCAATGAACAAGCTTCTAACTAGTATGTGAATTTACCTAATGGTTACGTTTCTTCTTAGACACTTATGGAGGAAGCATTTTTATCTAGATTTAGGGGACCAATAGATCCTTCCATCTTATATCATAAATTGGTTGCAATTAAGAGAAGTGAGGGAGAATTGATTGACAATTTTAATGATAGATTTCAAAAGGCCTATTCTACGTTGGTAGCTTCATACATAGTAAATGCAGATACATTGTTAGCCATGTATTATGTTGCCTTAGATCCATTAACTACCATGTTTGTCAAAAGAAAGCCTAACATAGATACAATATCTAAAGCCTATAAAGAGGCAGCCTCTGTAAACCAAGAGACGAGGCAGACAACTTATAATCCATTTCTCAATGGAGGAAATCCTGGGATACAAAATCAAGCACAACCTTGGAATGGAGTTCCTACACATAGCACTCCATTGCTAAATCCAGTCCCTACATACACACCTGTGTATAATCCTGCCCCAATCCAAGCTATAGTACCTTATACTGGTAATACTGCCAATAATAATCAGAATAATGGTTAGTCCTTCTTCCAACCTACTCAGGATACATTTGTGGCAAAAGCACAAAAGGAAAGGGAAGAAATCAAAGAAATTATTGCACATTTGAGAAGATTGACCATTAAAATGACACAATTGAGAAATGAGATATAATCAGAACTATAACTAGAGTCAAAACCAGAACTACAACCCAAACCACAACCAGAATTATAACCTGAGCCCCAACCAAAATTAGAATTAGAATTATAACCAGGGTCAAGGTTCTAATCAGGGCCAAAATCACAGTCAAAATTAGAATCATAATCAAGGACAGTAGATGCAAAATAGAGGACGAGCTATAGATAACAGAGTTTGGGGTAATAATAATAGGAATCAGAATTAGCCAAGGCCACCTAAAACGTGGAACACAGGGCCAAATAATAGCACTCTAGCTTCCCCATTTGAGAATCTGGATAACCAGGATACAAAACAAATAGCTAGGGTTCAAATGGCCAATGTAGCATTAAAGAATTGGTGTAGAATTCATAATACTAGTGCCCATGCTGAATTAGACTATCCTCAATTTCATCTG
Organism: Cunninghamia lanceolata; assembly: GCA_027924645.1. Lineage (NCBI taxonomy): Eukaryota > Viridiplantae > Streptophyta > Pinopsida > Cupressales > Cupressaceae > Cunninghamia > Cunninghamia lanceolata. The sequence goes on along the minus strand of BSBN01000378.1, from coordinate 2,214,122 downwards.
ACAGCAAGTATTTTTAATGTGGATGTATAGGCTCCTACTTCTGAGTTTTTAATTCCCAAAGGTAATGAAATAGTACCCTCAGGATATGATACTGCTTTAGTCTTAGAGACTTTTACCTTTGCAACTAGAGAAGAGGAAGAAGACCAATTGTTAGAGGATGAACCTTATTTTTGTGAAAACCTATATCCTGAAACAGCCTTAGTACTAAATGCATTTTAGTTTCCATTTGGAACTGAAAATGAGGTGTTGTATGAGACAGAGGAGGTACAAGCCTTCCAACAGTCAAATAAGAATCATACTTACAACCTAAGTAATAACACTAGGCCAAGAGGTCCTTTCACCACTTCCACTCCTCCTAACAATTTCAATACTCCCCCAGACCATAATGCTAGCAATAATCCTGCTATACTGAAAGCCAGTCATCATAATGGAACAGTTGCACAAAAGGTCCAAACAAGTAAAACAAAGATTGTAGAAACAATAAGATTGATGAGTTATCTGTCAGAGGAGATAAAGAAAATTAAGGTTAATATACCTTTTTGTGAATTGTTGAAAAGTCTAGGGGTTAAAAATGCTTTTATAAAATCCTTGGATGGATCTGTGACAGGTGAGGTTTCTGCTAAGGTAAATGTTCCTAGTAAGGATGCATAGTCTAAAGAAAAAAGTAAGAGAACTGAACAACCATCCAACACCAATGTGGTAATGTATGCAGATAAGAAAGAAGCTCCTCCTTTCTTGTTAACCATTAGACTGTTTGGAAAGATTATACACAATTGTATGGTAGATTCTGGTGCATCAGCTAATGTAATGCCTTTAGGGATATGCAAAAATTTAGGGCTGACCCTACCAAATCTGCTAAAGTTGTTACACAGTTAGATAAAACTAAAGTTAATGTGATTGGAGAACTAATGCATATTCAAATGCAGTTAGCTTCAGACCCCAGGGTAAGTCAGTTCATTGACATCCAAGTAGTGGATATACTTGTAAATTATGGGATGTTGAGTAGAGATTGGTCTAAAACATTGAATGGATATATGGCCACTAATTTTTTACATATGTGGTTACCTTGGAGAGGTGTGCCAAATCAGATCAGAATAGAAGCTGAACCCAGGATGAAACACATGATCACAAAATACAATAGGAACAATGAAATATTGTATGCTTTTGTTGAACCTGGTGTTTACAGGGTCACTAACAAAGGGGTACAAATTGAAGAAATCTTAATGCTGAATTTTAGAGAAAAACCTGTCAGTAAGGAAACAATATTATTTGTTGAGTCTGATGGAAATTCTTCTGATGAAGAAAATAATGCACTGAATAATTTTAGTCAGGTCATTAGACAGGAAATGGAAAAGTGCATGGAACAAAATATTCCAATTCAATGCAAGTTATAAAAAAAATATGTGTAGAGTCCATTATAAGCCACATTCTGAAGAGAATTGTGGAATGTGCAGAGACATTATTGCGTATCAGTACATAAAATGCACAAAGGGGATGGAACTCCAAGAAGGAAAGGTTAATCAACCAGGGAGATACTTTCAGAACACAATAGATGGGTCAACTCCAGATTTAGAAAAAGAGACAAAAGACAAAAGTGTTTGTCATTCTGATCTACAAACTGAAAAGATAAATGTACAAGTAAGCCAAAATGAATTGCCTATGAATAAACAAGATAGCATTGCACATGTGATAGAAAAAGCAAAACATGCTAAAGTAAAAAGTTAAAAGAATAAGGATGGCATGTGGACACTAAAATGTGATGGTTCCAAATCTAAATAGGGTGCAGGTGCTGGTGTAGAACTTATAGATCCTCATGGCAAATCATATTTAGCGGCATATAGGCTATAGTTTGCTTCTACTAACATTGTTACAGAATATGAGGCTTTAATTTATGGACTAGTCATGGCTATAAAGAAAAAGGTAAAAATGATCAGAGTATTTTTAGATTCTGAGCTAGTAGTTAGGCAAGTGAGGAAATTGTATACATGCAACTATAAAAAGATGGTTTGTTACAGGCATAGGGTATGGGATTTAATAGATTCATTTGATGCTTTCAATATAGAGCATATCCTTAGAGAATTGAACCATAGACCAGATGCATTAGCAGTTGCTACTAGTACTTTACAACCTTTAACACTGTCAGGTTTGAAAATATTTGCTGTAGAATTAGTGAATGTGCCTAGTGTACCAGATAATGTAACTCATTTTCAGGTATTCAAAGAGGATCATTAAATTGTAGATTTTCTAACTTGTAATGAGGTATTTGAGGCTCAAATTATTGATGAACAAGAGAGGCCTGATGTCTCTTGGGATGAGGAAGACATAATCAACATAAAAAGCAATTTCTTGCCTAAAGGAGTGATTGAGTTAGAACAAATCTTTGACTTTGATGGGATAGTAAAACACAAAGACTTACCCAAAATTGAGGGAGGTAAGTGTGAGCCATATAACTTAGGAATAGAGTAGAATCCTTAGAATGTATAGATTGGAAAGGCCTATTTTGAAAAGTTGAGGAAAGAAATTATAGATGTTCTGAAAGATTACAAACACGTCATAGCATGGACATATGAGGATTTAAAGACATATGATACGTCCATCATCACTCATGTAATACCTTTGAAACTCGATATTAAACCATTTAGGCAAAAGAAAAGGCCTGTGAATGCCCTTTTAGAACCTTTGATATTTGAAGAAGTGAAAAAACTGCTGTCTGCTAGAATAATTTTCCCTATCAGACATTCAACCTGGGTAGCTAGTTTAGTACCTGTTAGAAAGAAAAGTGGAGACATCAGGTTATGTGTAGATTTTAGGAATTTGAACAAGGCATCTAAAAAAGATAATTATCCTGTGCCTCCAATAGATGAAGTGCTGCAAGCAGTGAATGGACCTAAGATAATGTCTTTTCTGGATGGATTTTCAGGATATAACCAACTCTTAGTTGATAAAGAAGACAGGTTGAAAACCACTTTTACTTGTAAATGGGGTAATTATGCATACAGAAGAATGTTGTTTGGTCTAATCAATGCAGGTGAGACTTTTCAGAGAGCCATGGATATTGCATTCCGTGGATTGTCAGGTAAGTGCATTGTAATTTATATGTATGATTTAACTGTTTATTCTAAAGATGCGTCTACTCATGCTGAAGATCTTAGAAGAGTCCTTAAGAGATGCGAAAGGTATGGAATTTCTCTTAACCCTAAGAAATATTCATTTGGAGTAACTGAAGGAAAACTATTAGGGCATGTCATTTTTGAGAATGGTATAGCTATTGATCCTGATAGAATAGAAGGAATAAAGAAATTGCTAATTCAAACACTAAGAAGGAATTAAAATCATTTTTTGGTAAGATTAATTTTGTTAGGAAGTTTATTACCGGGTTTGGAGAAATTGTACAACCGTTGAACGCCATGTTGAAGAAGGATACAGTGATAGAATGGACACCAGTAGCCAAGGTTGTTTTTGAGGATATCAAGGAAGCTATTTCTAATTCTCCTGTATTGACAAGTCCAGATTATACAAAGCCATTCTATATTTATTCTTTTGCATCCACACATTCTGTTGCTGCTGGTTTGACACAGAAGGGAGAAAATGATGAAGAGAAGCCCATAGCTTTTATGAGTACACCTCTGAAGGATGCAAAGCTGAAATATCTTGATACAAAAAGACCAGCATTTGCACTGGTAAGAGCAGTGAAAAAGTTTAGACATTATATCTTACGCAGTCATCTTAAAGCCATAGTACTAGATGCAGCTGTGAAGATGCTGCTGATGCAGAATGAACCTGGAGAGAAAATAGCTAAGTGGATCACAACTTTGCAAGAGTTTGATATGGAAATCATTCCAATGTAGTTGGTCAGAGGACAAGCTTTAGTACAAACCATAGCCAATACAGACCCAAATTTGGTGAAACAGCAATATGTGTTGAATACTAGTGATGCATCAGGGTGGTATGATGATTTGAACACTTTTCTAATATCGGGGAAATATCTAAGCAAGATGAAATCTTCTGAAAGAAGAGATTTAAAGATTAAGGCACATAAATATATGGTACAAGGAGGCATTCTATTCAAGAAGAACCATGAAGGAATATATTTAAGATGTTTAAATAGAGATGAAGCAGATAAGGTATTGCTAGAGCTGCATGATAACTATGGAACTGCTCATGGTTCTCATTTAGCCACAATGCATAAGATATTGAGAGTAGGATACTATTGGCCTAGTATGTTTAAAGATACAGAGAGTCACATTAGAAGTTGCCACATCTGTCAAACTACAATAGATAAAGGAAGGAATCAGGCTAATCCGTTACAGCCAGTCATTGAGTCTAGGCCATTTGCACAGTGGGGCTTAGATTTCATTAGAGTCATAAATCCTCCATCATCTATAGGACACAAGTTTATACTGACAGTGATTGATTACTTTACAAGGTGGACTGAAGCCACATGTTGCAAATTCTCTACTACTGAGGTAGTCTTTAAATTCCTTGAAGAGAACATCATAATCAGGTTTGGAGCTCCTTATTCATTGGTATGTGATAATGGCCCTGCATTTTCTTCTTTAAAATTTTCTAAATGGGCGTTTGAACATGGAATTGTTTTAAAGTTTTCTTCAAACTATTATCCTCAAGGGAACGGGTTAGCTGAGTCTACAACTAAGATTTTATTAGATATAATAAAAAAGTTAATTGAAAAGAACCCAAGAGAGTGGAACACATTGTTGAAGTATGCACTGTGGGTAGATAGGACTAAGGTTAAATCAGCCTTAGGCAATGCACCTTATCATTTAGTTTATGGGATTGATCCCATACTTCCAGTAAATTAAAGAATACTGTTTTGGAAGTTTGCTAATGAATATTTAGGCTTTAATGATCACAGGGAAGCCAGAATCATTCAAATGCTACAATTTGATGAGAAAAGAGATCAAGCCATTGAGAAATTTACTAAACATCAAGCAGTGGTTAAATGATGGTTTGACAAAAGAGCAAGAGTCATAACATTTAGAATATCAGACTTAGTGCTGTGCTAGGATAAAGCACATGAAAAAAGAGGAAATCATGGAAAATTTGACAAGTTAATGTTAGGTCCATTACAAGTCTCATAAATAATAGGAGACAACACTTTCAGGCTCAAGACCTTGATTGGAGAAGATGTGCCATTACTAGTTAATGGCCAACACTTGAAACATTACTTTGAGGCTTGAGGTGAGGGTTGTTGGTATGTTCTGTATTATAGTGTGAATAATGTACAGTTTGTTGGGTGTTTGTTTTTTGTTTTGTTTTGTTTTGTTTTGCTTTGTTTGTGTGTTGTGTTGCTTTAGCAGGGATGTTTGTTTTGTTTTAGAGTATACAAGAGCAGACTGACAACCACTGAAAACAATAGAAAATCTAGAACATTCAGGTTAATTATTTGAAATTTGTGCATAACTTGTTGTGACTGTCATGAATGTAGAAAGTTGGTTGACTTGTGAAATTTTGTATTCAATAAATATGGGTTTAGTATTCAAGGGAAGTTTCTCACAATGACACACCTAAAATCCTTGGGTTTGTTGAACCTACCAGTGTAGATATTAGGTGAAAAATTAGAGGTCACCCTTGCTACCATTACAATTCTTAGCTTAATTTCAGCATGTGATTATTCCTTGCATCATGAAGTTACAATTGAAATATCTTATGAAGTCTCTATCAAATACAAAATATAAAATAAATAAATAATAAAATGGATTCTATGGAAATCCAGGTTAAGTCATCTAAGTAACTCTACCAGGGCTATAGACGCTTACTGGCAGTGGGGCTCTACTTAGGAGAATTATCATGATAACCTTGTTGGGGCTATAGACGCCTGCTGGCAGCAAGGCTCTATCTAGTTGGCTATGAGGGAATGACATCAACTAGGTAGTTTAATATTAGTCATTGGTTTGTTCAACTAATTTTCAAGATGAGGATTATTACTCACATGCACCCACTTAAACTGAAAAGGAAAATTCATGCACCTTATTGAATACATTATGTCTCAAGTTAAATGACGATTTGCAGAAAAGATAGTTGGAAATTATGAATTTATTTCATTTTAGTTTTCTTTAATGGTTTTAATTTAATTGTTTTATTTGGTTGCTAGTTGTTGTGATGCTCACAACATGCCCCATTTTATTTCTTAGCAAAATGAGGACCCCTGCTGTGGCTGGCTTTTGTTGCTCATGTGTGTGGGTCTGCTTGGTGGTAAAAGGGAAAAGGGAATTGAAAGTTACAAACCTTGGTGAAAATAAAGAAAAAATAACGTTAAGTACCAGGGCAGAGTATGGGTGAATTCCTTGTCAAAAATGAGTAACGGTTGCTTTTTGAACCATTTTAGAATTCCCAATATTTTGCAAGTTATAAGTGTTTTTTGGTAAATGTATAATCAAAAAGTTTGTATGTTGCATATACAAAACTATTTGTATATACAAGGTCATTTGTATGTCGGGTCTTTGTGTTAGTCGCAAAAAGGGGAAGTCATCAGGTTTATATATGTATGTTGTTATACTTGTATACATCGTGCTAACGCTTTATCTTCATATACAAGTCAGGCCTGACAGAGTTAAAGTTGAAATGAATAAACGATTAAGTCCAATGAATGTATGTTGTGTTTGTATATTTGGCAAATGGAAGACATACAAAGTAAATATGCAAAGCTACATACATAGTGTGGAACCAAAAATAATATTAAAGTTGATATAATTGTTGTATGTTTCGCACTTTGTATATGTATGTTTCCGCTACATACATTTTAAGATACATACAAGGCGGAACCGAAAAGATCATGAAATAAGATATAATGGTTGTATATTTCATGTTTTGTATGTAATGTTGGAGACATGCATTGTGATTTCTATACAACGTGGAATTCAAGGAAAGTTTAAATCTGATATAATGTATGCATCGAGACTTAATGTATATTGGATGATGCATTGCAATTTATATACATTGCGGAACCGAAAGTAAGTAAAATGTGGTTTATAAAATGAGAAGTCCAACAAGGTGATACAAAGGATGTTGTATGCATTTTGGCTTGTATCTAAAGGTTTAATACAAATGTCATATGCATCACAGAGATACAAGTAAAAGGTAAGGTGGACGCCACTGATTGCATATTTCACTTGTATAATAACAATCTATATTTTAGATGTACAAGCTGATGTATGTTAGAAGATGCAAAGCGGAAATGCAAACTGGATTCAAAAGAGAAATTAAATACAGAAAAGTCATTGTATGATTAAACTCTTGTATGTGTATGATATACATACCTGATATACAACAAAAGTAAAAACATCACGAGAGATTAAAGATAAAGAGATGGTTGTATAAGGTGTTTGTATGTGTGCCTATACAAAGGAATATACAAGTGCGATATACAAAATGAAAGATACAAAGAAGTACGGAAAAAGTGAAAAGGGAAAGAAATTGTAGTTTGATTCTTTGCATAAAGTGCTTGTATGTTTAAAGATACAACGAGGATATACAAGGAAAACATACAATGAAAAATACAAGAGAAAAGGTATACATGCAAAATTAAGCTAACGGTAAGAAAGTTTAAAGACACAAACACTACAATAGAAGGTTGAAGTTGTAGCGCATTAATTGTTGTAATTAATGCAATTCTAACACTCAAGCAAAGTAAAATTTAATGAGGGTTAGGGTAATTTTAATGTTATTTTGCTTTCAGATATACTGCTAAGAGTAAAAATTGCAGAAAAGAGAACTGTTACAGTGGATTGAGCAGAACTTATTGAAGCGACAGAGTTACAGTAGCTAGACAAAAGCAAAAAAAGGTAAAATTAAGTCAACAAAAATGGTTAAATGGTCACGAATAATAGGTATTTATCCCAAAACATCGTTTCTTTTTAGTTGGTAAGATACTATTAATTTCAGTAATTTTAGTTTAAAACGTAGGCATTGGTCAAATTACTATTTTAATTGTTAATTAGCTAAGTAGAGCTTAACAAATTTAAGGGTTAAAATAGAAAGGATAAACGAGTTAGGGTAAAATGGTAAAAGCAGAAAGTCATAGTAAAAACCCTAGACAGGAAAGTAAAATGAAAGTTAAAATCTGCATGTTTCTACAGGATGGCCCCAAAGCAGAAGAAAGATACAGGGGGCGAGGCAAAAAAAGAAAGGAAACAAATGAAAGGAGATAGAGAAAGAAGAATTACCCTTGCACAGAGGTTATCCACCTCTAATCAATATGAGTAGAGTTGGAACAAATACGAGCATTGGAAATTATGATGCAGAAGATGTGTTAAAGAAAATTACTACTGCAGATGCTTCAAATGATATGAAATGTATCTGGGAAAGTGGACTATAGAGAGCTACAGGTTTCCCACTGGCAATGGAAGCCAGAGATTTGTGTTTAGACTGTGTGACTTTATATGATCCAGCCACCAGGAAGATTATGATGTATGATAGGCTTATTATTGATTTAACTATAGAAGGGATTGCCAGGACATTTGGATTAGAAATCAATGAGAAAATGAGAGATATTGATATTGATCAATATAATGAAGAATTTCATAGAAATGAAAGGGAATGCAAGGGTAAAATATTTCAAAACTGGTATAACTCAGAAAACAAACCCAAGGCTGTAGCTAGAGTACACAAGAACTTGATGAGGATAGACTTCAAAGAAGAAATTTATTTGATGATCACCATGCTGAGTAGGTTAGTTGGACTGAGAGATGGTACCAAATGTCAACCATGGATGTTCACTGTTATTGAGTTCATAAGAGCAGGAGTAAAAGAGCAAGGGAAAATCCACTGGGCCAAAGCAATAAGCACAGCTATTTGCAAGCAGGCCATGCTGAGGAAACAAAAGATGATGCCCTTTCATTTGTCTTCTTATGTGTTATATTCATGTGCAATAGAAATTAGACCATATATATATAGAATTGAAAGGGTTGGTGCCCTAGGAAATGGTCCTAATTAGAAATTAGTGTATGAACACTACCCTGACCTACAAGAAGAAAATGCATTGAAGAATTTTGCTTTGGTTAATGATGTCTTTTATACTTACATGGAAAGAGTTTTGAGAGAGGAACCTGACAAAAGATTATCTAAAAGTGCAGAGGATGCAATTGGATTGCATAGTTCCTAGTTCATTCAATTTGAATAGTTTACTTATATTAGGACTAAGGGATTCAAAGGAAAACCATTTATGTTGCCTCAGTATCCTTCTGATAAGCTGATTGTTTTGGAATTTTCAAGACAAAATTTGAATGTCTTTAAGATGTATAAAAGGATGTTCAATAGAGGGAATCTGAAGTTGCCTTGGGCTATTCATAGATACTCCTGCTATAGTGAGGAAGTTGTAGGATATTTTGAGCAAGAACTGAGATATTATAGCTTTCAGGAGTTTGATTTAGTTAGGAAATTTGATCCTTTCCATAGGATCCAGAACTTTGTTGATAAAAAGTATAAACACCAGATACATATTAAGGATTTTTGGGCTGATTGCAAAAATGACAGGGAAGTGAGGAAAAGAGCTCATAAAAGATTAACCATTGAGCAAATGAAGTCTATAGGTGACATATATGTCCCTCCAAAGGTTCAAGATGATGATAAATTGTTACATCATAGTTATGCAGAGGCAAGCTTAGCTCCTATTATAGAGCCTGATTGGTCAGAGCCCTAGAACACATCATTGGACATATTGTCCCAGCCAGTGATATTATTTTCAAAGACATGGCTAGAAGATAGAATTGAGGAACTTAAGGTTGAAGGAAAAGAGGTCACCTATCCAAAGAAAGGAAGAAAAAGAAAGGCAGAGCCTAGTGAGGATCTGCAATGCTTTTATTAAAAGAAAAGGAAGATTGTAGAAGCCAAGATTGTTGAAAAGGATAAAAATGCTACTTTATTGGATCCATATGCATTAGGAATAATAGTAGCAGTGACATCAAGTACTTTTCTAGATGCAAGGTCAATAAGTCTTGAAATTAGTGCAGAAGAGGAACAGACTGCTAAGGAAGCAACATGACAACAAATTAGAAAGGCAATACCAATAGGTTTGTCAAAGGATGAAACTTCTGAACCAGGTGGTGTAATTGGAGCATAGGAAGTAGGTGCAAAACTGAGTAGTATACATAGTGCCTCCACATCATTAGAGCAAAGCCAAACATATGTTCAAGTAAAAATAGAGTTGGCTGAAGAAATGCAGCAAGAGTCAGAAACTCACAAAGCCAAACAAACTATCGAGATTGTGCACATTGACAGTAGTGACAGTGAAGAAAGAGAAATGTATAAGGGAAAGGAGATTGAAATAGAAGAATATTCTAGTGATTTCCTAAGTGAAGAGGAAGAGCAAGGCACTCAAGTTGGAATGGAGATTGAACATGGCCTAGAACATGAAGAGGAAAAGGTACAAGAAGAAGAAGGAGCAGTTGATTCATTTGGTACCTTAGTTCCTCCTGAAATTATCCAAGATGTGCAAGAGGAGGCACATAAGATTGAGGAAGCTGAGAAAGAATGGACACTTGAAGAGATAATCACAGAAAGGCCTGCTTTAGCAGAAGAAGAAACAAAAGATGACACCTCAAGTGTGGATGCCTTAAATATGCTGAATATGTATGGTGAGCCAGGTGAGGAAGAAAAGAACACAGAAAGCATACAAGAACAAGAAAAGGAAACAAAAGATGATGCAAGGGCAAGTTCACCTATACATATAGAACAAGTACAGATAGAAGATACAGACAAAATAGAAGATGAAACCAAGAGGCTTGAGGATACAGAGGAAACAAAAATTATGGATGAAAGTAAAAAAGATGAACAAACAGAAGATATCAACATGCCAGATGTAGAGCAAGTACATACAGAAGAGGATCAAGAAAAAGAGCCATCAAAAGAAGAAGGTCCTAAAGAAGAAACTGAAGATGGAGGAGACACTAAAATATAAGAGGAAGAAAGGTTGAATCAAAAGAACAACAAAATGATCCCATGGACCAGGAGCTTCCACTTCAGTAGCAAATTCCAGAACAACAACAACAAGAAGAACAAGAACAATAGCAGGAACAACAACAACAGGAAGAAGTGGAAACAGAGAGACCTCATGAAGAGGTGATTGATGAAGATAAGACTGCAAAAGGTACAAAAGAAATTCTTGCATGTTTAGGAGGAGAAATAAGAAAGAAGGAGAAAGAGGTATAGTTAGTACCAATTGATATTAAGAGTTTTCTAGGTGGTACCACTCCAAGAAAATAAAAAAGAAGAGCTAGGACAATGTCAGCTATACAGAGAGGTCCAGATGGATCTAGAATGCTAAACCTAGCCATTCCATAGAAAGAAAAGGCAAAAGGTGAAATAGCCTTGGAGGAATATAAGATATTAAATTTTGACCTTGGGCATTCTACAAGAGAACAACACATTAATGAATGGGAGGAAATGCACCAAGTGACAACAGAGATGTTGAGAAAAGATAAAGATAAACATGAATACTTAAAAGGACACATTGTCCAACTTCAACAATTCATTAAAGGGATATTTGATCCCACTGCAACAGTCCCAGAGCTGCCTAATGACATAGTAGTGATATCCAAAGAAGAAATCAGGGACATGGAAAATAAAAGGCTCAAGGCCAATATTCTTGATGAATGGTTCAAGGATTTTATACAGGAAGGTCAGCAGATAATAAAGCAGGCTATGAAAAGCTGGGAGGCAGTGGCAAAAGAAAAGAATAGGTGCAATATACTTGTACACAATTGTCAATTTAGAAGGGAAGAGTGTAAGTATGAACTAAAACAGCTGGCAGAAATAGAAGAAAGAACAGAAGAATTAATTAATGAAGGAGTAATCAGCCCTTCATAAGAAAATCAAGTGCCACAAATAGGATTAGAGCTTAAATTTGAGGAAGATAACCTCAGAAAATGTATAACAGTTGTACAAGATTTAGGGGAGAAAGGAGATGAAATGATAAAACTGCACAAGAAAATAATAGAAAGACTCCTAGAGCATGAATGTATGGAAGTGCCAGCATATGAGCTAGAAAGGGCATTAACAGAGTTTAATGCCATATTTACACCATGCATAGAGAATCCTGATGCAAATCTAAGCAAACAGATGATGGATACATTAGTGGAAGAAAGCGCTAAAATGAAAAAGTATAAGAAAAGAAGAGAAGGCTCAGAGAACAGAGAGAAGAAGTTGAGGGAAGGAGTTGTAATGCAGGAATCCATATGGGCAAAGAGTCCAGGAGGGGACTACACCTTTGTAGAAGGTGTAATCAGTAATTTCAAAACATATTTGAAAGAATGAGAAGACAAAGGCAAACAATGGTTTTGAGAAGAAGTCAAATAGGAGTATCAGCAAGAGAAAGTCAATGAAAAAGGGGAATCTTATTTTTTGAAAAGACTCCAGTAGCATCCTTTGAGAAGGAAAAGATGCTGTTTAGATATTTTGGCAGACGGTTAGAGGCAAAGATACACTGTTGATCAATAATGGAGGGATCTCAACCATAGATTGAAATGGTAGCTGTAGCAATGAGAAGTTCAAAATCTATATAAGGAACTTTGCTACTTGTATATTACTTACACATGGATTTTTAGAAATTAGCTATCAATTGTAATTTGTTCAGAGACTTTGAGTAGAAGGAGTATTTTAGTTTAGAGGAGGTCGCCTGTGTCTGCACTATGGAACGGGTGGAATGTCCAGCTTTCTTATTGTATCTATAAAGCGTTGTAAGTTTTTGTGAATTTGATTAATGAAGCTAAGAGTCATTCATACATTGTAAATCATATATGACTGTGTGTTTTGAATACAAATGAATCTAGAATTCTATGTCTATTTTCTGAGTGTCTTCTGGCTCTTCTTTGTATTTGAAATAGTATCTCTTAAAGCTTGCAATCTTGAATGCATGTTTGTGAAAATACTCAGGACATTTGCATTTAATGATTTAGTCTGCTGATTTAATTGAATTTATCATATTTCTTACCACGTACACAACAGAGCATTTAGATCCTGTAGTAGAATGAAGTTCAATTTAGATTTCTCTAACTTTTCCCAAACAATTTGAAATATTTAGCTTAAACGCAGAAATTCAAAGGAGATTGTCTGGCATTTGAAAGAAATAGGAACAATTGAGTTGATATTTGGCAATCTTCATAAATATTTGAAAAGAAAAGCATGTTTTAATATAAATCATACAAAGCTTCATGATACAGTAACAATTTTATGCAAAGAGATATATAATTTGTTGATATTTGCAATAGTCTGCATAATTTGAGTCCAGTAAGTCATTAATCACCTTGAATCATGTAAGGCCCCTTGCATATTACAACTTCACATTTACCTACTGAATTATCCAACAGGTCAAGACCTGACCATACAGAAACTTGGGATTAAGTAATCTTCATTGATTTCTTCATATCTTTCAAGACAGTTAGGTTCATTTTGTGAATTTTAGCTCTTGTTATGAGTGTGTAAAAACAATCATCAATAGAACCTATAAGAGCCAAAAGGATGATGAAGAGACTGAATCAGATGAAGAAATTGGGAAAGTAAAGAAGCAAAGAACAATCAAGAAGTCCTTCGGTAACAGAAATGAGGAAGAGAAATAAGAGGAATTTGTTGAAAACCCCACTTTATCAATTGATGATATAATCAAAGGCATCACTATAGATGGAAACCTGCAACCAGTGATAGAATTTTATGATGAATACAATGAGGCTGATAAAAGATTACTTAAAGAGGCTACTGTCAGGTACTTGAACATTTACAATAAAGATTTCATTGAAATTATATCATTGATTCCTAAAAGCCTAGAAAATGTACTTGAGCTGAGAAAAGAGAATGCAAAGGTGAAAGACTTAGAGATTCGGGAGCAGATAGCAATTTAACTATATCCTTCCATCACTCCAAAACAAATGAGCATGATTTTCAAGGATTGTAAGGATGAGTTTCGGAGCAAGGTGAGAATGAATAAACTCATGCTTGGAGAAACTGACCAAGTAGCAAGTGAAACAAAAGATATCCTCCGGAATGCCTTGAAGAGATTCAATCTTCCTATTGTAGAGGAAATAGATGAATAACCTTCTGACAAGGATGTCGAAGGATTAAAGAAAATAAATGAAAAAATCTCTGAGGACTTAGACTCCTCTGTTCTGGTAGAGGAAGTTCATGAAGCAAAAAACACAGGTGATATCTCTCCTCTGGATCCCACTACAGCCATGACAAATATTCCAGACACTGAAGCTAAAGGGGAAGGTCGAAGAGAAGAAAAGAAGAATCAAGAAAAAGAGAATAAGGGAAAAGAAGAAGAACAAGCAGAAAAGATTAATGATGACTTATCAAAACAAGTCAGTCCTGACATCTCAAAAGGAAAGAAGTCTCAATCACCAGTAAGAGACAGTGCAAAGACAGTGAAGAACTTGTTAGACAGAGAAATGATGGAGCTAGATGAACCTGAGTTATTTCAAGGGCCACTGAATTTTGACTCTCTCTCTCTAGTTCAGACAATGAAAATACCATCTTTTGCTCAAGCCAAAGCAAAAGAGAAACTCTTGAAATCACATATGTAGAATTGTGAGCTATTGGAAAGTGCATCCAGGATATTGGAAAAGATCATGCCATCCTATCAAAAGGATCCTTCGGCCTCACCATCCGGCAACTTGAAAAACTTAGTAAATTTCGTTAACACTCATTTGGAATCTGTAGAGAAATCAACAGAAGTAAAGTCCTGGAAGAAGTTTCTAGGGAAAAGATTCACTGAGGTGCAAGGGCTTATTGCAAATGATAGGAGGACCCTAGATATTGGAATAAAGAGCCTTGAAAATGCTCTCAAAGATGGTGGGGACCTATTCTGACTTGGCCTAAAGTGACAAAAGACATTGAGGAGAAAGTAAAAGAACAAGAAGAGAAACTATCAAGTCTAGTTCAAAATTTTGACCCTCTTTCCTCCTCTCTAATAAATCAAGAATGCCAGGCTATTGTTATAATAAATGAAATAAAGAGACTGGGCAAAGAAAAGAAGAACATAATGAACAGAATGGGTGAACTCAGAGGGATAATTATCCCTAAGTTAGAGGCAATGCATGAGGCCTTAACAGATGCTTAGACCATGGCTCGGACCAGTGATCCAGCAGATTTAAGAAGGGCATAAGCTTATGCATTTTTGTTGAGTGGTCACATCTCCATTTTGGATAGGATGAAGAGGAGTTGGGCCACAGAGTTTGTATAGCTGAATATTTTTCCAAACATACTCAAGTATATGTAAGTTTATCATATGAATTATATCTACATATGTGACCTTATGTAGAAACTTTTTGTGCAATTTTGGTTTACAGTTCCTATCCTTTGCCATTGATGTCAAAGGGGGTGTGAAGTTTAGTGAAAAATGAAGAATCCCACATCAAAACAATACCAGCTTAGATGGAACATATGCAAAGGGGGAGTTGTGACACTTCATCATTTTTCACTAAGTGTTGCCATCAATGCCAAAGGGGGAGATTGTTGGTAAGAGACATTGCTAGGTCATTTAAGTGTTGTCATTGATGGCAACAAAGTGTATCCTGGACATCTGCAGTCAGTAATTCATTCATACCAAAAGTCAGATTAAATCAAGATGGTCCAGTAGACAAGAATAGAGCATGCTACATATTTGACAATTAGGTCCAGATCTCTTAGATGGTGTAACTCAGTAAGATGCAGACTTGGATAAGTCAAGAGGGGTCTAATGACTAGTGTATTCCAGAGATTTAGCCTCCGGTGGTAAAGCATGTAAAAGATATGAGCATCTAAGTGTTGGGTTCCAGTTCGGTAGAGCAGACAGAAGAAGAACTGAGCGATAGAGTATCAGACTTCAATCCAGATGTGTAAAAGGTGCTGATCAAGCAATCTGTGATATCATACATTGTTAACTAACATGATTAATGACTTCTATGCCTATGTTTTGATGCGCATCACTAATCTAGCATGGATTCAGCTGACAGATCATCAACTTGCAAATATCTCAGGTGTTCTTGTTGCTGACTAAGAAAGTGTTGGAAATCCTTGATACAGATATATATACCCAATGGATTCAATCTTGTAAGGGTGTAAATTTGATTATATGAATGGTGAAGTACAAAGAAAAGTAGAGGCAAGTATGAAGATAGTAATTCAAGTCCAAAATGTGACAGGAAAGCAATATTGAGCAGAGGAAGAATGAAATGTGCCAGATCAGTATACTGTACCTAACTGGAACTGAAATCCTGCATGCATAGATGTTGTTCATTAGTTCAAACACCTTGGTATCATTTGTAAGTATTTGTAGACTATAAGTCTCTTATAGGTAGTGGGCCTTTTGTGAGCAGTGTGCTCGGGCAGTGAGCCCTAATTGGCAAGTGCCAAATTTGTACTCTTTAATCTTTTAACAGAGAATACAATCTTGGGTTAGTCACCCTGTGGTTTTTCCCTTAATAGGGTTTCCACGTAAAAATCCTTGTGTTATGTGTTAATTTCTTTGCATCTCTTATGATTTCCTTGCTTTGGTATAACATTAAATGTTAAGTTAAGAAAATAAAAGAAAAATAGAAAAGTTATAAGATAACTGATTCACCCCCCCTCTCAGTTATCTACATTGTTTCCATTAATGACAAGTGTCATGAATATTCTACAATATTGGACAAGTGTCTCTAGGTGTGGATTTTGGGCCATGAGGCCATGTTGGATGCCCATCTCAAGAAAGGCTCATTTTTGCCTTGTATCTTCTATATAAACAGGTGCTTTTGAGAGGAGATGTATTATGTGATTGACATGTACTGTTATGCTGCCGGATTGTCTCTAGATATGAGTTTTGAAGACTCCTGTAACAACATTGGCTCTATAACTGTATTGTAAACCTAATTGTTTAGATAATACATTTGAGTTGTGTTTTGGAGTGTGGAGTTTTTCACCTGTAAGGGTTTTCCCCACGTATATCTTCTCTCTCTCTCTCTCTCTCTCTCTCTTCTATCTTCTTTATTATGTTGTGTATTGCTGCAATATCTCTGTTGTTGGGTTAAACATTCTATAATTGTAAAGGTTAAAAATAATTTGCACTCATCTCTCCTCATTATATTAGTGTAGGAAGTGATTTCCACACACCTAGCTTCCTTTCAGTTGGTATCAGAGCTTAATCACCTTTGGTCCTAGTTGTTGGGTATGATTTTTTGAGCTGATATTAGATTGAGTGGGAGTCTGTACAGAGCATTCTATAATCTTGTTGCAGGAAAAGAGATGGCAGGCACATCTGGAAGATTAGAGATGGAGAAATTCAATGGCACAAATTTTGAGTTATGGAAACTTAAGATGGAAGACATGCTTGTTGATCGTGACCTATGGGAAACCATATCTGGTGTAAAACCAACCACAATGGCACAAGATGATTGAGATCTCAAAGATCGGGAGGCTAAAGGTCTCATAAGACTCAATCTAACTGATTCTATCCTATTAAATGTCCATGAGGTGAAGACCATGAAAGACCTTTGGAAGAAGCTGGGTGATGTTTATCAAGACAAATCCTTGGTGAACAAGATTTTTCTGAGAAAGAAGTTGTATTCTTTGAGGATGGAGGATGGAGGATCTGTTGTAGATCACCTGAATTCTTTCAACATGTGATGATGGAGGAGGATCATTGTATGAACTTCCTTTGTTCTTTGTTGGACTCGTGGGATCATCTTGTTATGGCTATTGGGAGCACCACATCCACATTCAAAATGGAAGAAGTGGTATCTTCGCTATTATTTGAAAAGATGTGGAGAAAGTCTTCTGAGGTAGCCAAAGAGGCTCTTGCGGTTCATGGAAGACCCAAGGAGAAAGGGAAAAAGAAGGACAAGAAAGTTGAGAAGGGTAGATCCAAATCTCCTAGAAAGTCCAAGGCTCTCTATTGGAATTGAGGAAAAACTGGGCATTTCTGAAAGGAATGCAAAGAGGAAAAGAAAAAGAAGAAGAAGAATGCCCCAGATTCAAATTCTGACAAGTCACAAGATGATGGTGATGCCTTCACTGCAACCTTGGCCACCCATGCATCTGATTATGTGTGGTTGATAGATTCTGGTGCATCATTCCACATGACCTCACATCGAAACTAGTTCATGAAGTATGAAGAGTTCAATGGTCGAAGAGTGTACATGGGTGATGATTCTCATCTAAAGATTGTTGGTCATGGAAGAGTCTCAATCTAATTCCTTGATGGACAAGTGAAGGGGATCACTGGGGTTATGCACATCCTAGGCTTGGCACAGAACATGCTTTCTATAAGTATGTTGAATGATGTAGTTGTGTATGTTGTCTTTTCAAAGGATGGATGTAAGATGACTAGAGAATCTATGGTGCTTGCGAAGGGTACTTGAAGAGGTACTCTATTTCAGCTAGAGGCATGCACTTCACAATGCAATAATTCTTCTGACTTGAAGAAAAGAGCTCCAGTCACTTCATCCCCGCCATCTGAACAAGCAGTGAAGAAATCTGTTGTAACAAATTTTGATGGTAGTGCATCTTGTGTACCCAAGGGTGCTCATGCTTTGGAAGTTAAGCTTCCTGCTGAAAAGACTATGTTATGGCATATGAGATTTTGCCACATTGGCGAGAAGGGTCTTAGAACCCTAAAAAATAAAAACCTCATTAAGGGTTTAAATGATTGTAATCTCAAGTTCAAATTTTACTAACATTGTATATATGGAAAGCAAAACTGTGTTCAGTTTTACTCTAGTTCTCACAAGTCTTCTGGTGTGTTGGACCTTATTCATTTTGATGTGTTTGGTCCTTTTAGTGTTCCTTTAATTTCCAAATCTGTATATTTTGTATCTTTTATAGATGATTATAGTAGTACATGGATTTATTTTCTCAAAAGAAAGACTGAAGTCTTTAGTTGATTCAAAGAGTTTAAAGCTTTTGTTGAGAATTAGACTAGTAAAAAGATTAAATGTTTGAGAACTGATAATGGTGGTGAGTTTTGTGAAGAGCAAGGGATTGAAAGATGTAAGACAACTCCATACACCCCGTAGCAAAATGGTGTTGCAGAGAGGATGAACATGACATTGATGGAGAGGGCTAGGAGTATGCTTAGTGGAGCAAGCCTCAAACTAAAGTTTTGCGCTAAAGCTATTGCCACTGCTTACTACCTGGTAAACAAGTCTCTTGCATCAGCTCTTGTTGGTAAGACACCTATGGAGGTGTGGTCTAGTAAGAAGCCTTTAGTTAAACATCTTCATGTTTTTGGTTGAGGGGTATATGCACATGTTCCTAGGGAGAAACAGTCTAAATTAGAGAACAAGGCTATTAAATGTATCTTCATTGGCTATGGTGTCGGTGTGAAAGGATACAAGCTTTGGGATCCTGTGGATGAAAAAGTGTTGTATAGAAGAAGTGTTATTTTTAGAGAGCTAGCACCTTCTCTTGTTGTTCTACAGCCAAAAGAAACATAAAAGAAAGAGGATGTGGTTTAGTTTCCTTCTACCCTTGAGAAGACTGAACTGACAGACCTTGTGAGACCTGATGATGAGGAGAGCTCTAGTAGCTCTAAAAGTTTAGAAGAAGAACCTCCACCTTAGCCATTGAGGAGGTCTACACAAACAAGAAAGCAACTTGATAGGTTTGGTTATTCATTGCTTGATTCTAGTTGTGCTTTTGCCTTGCTTACTAACACTGATGAGCCTAGAACTGTGACAGAGGCTATGGGCATAAAAGATGTAGGCTCCTGGAAGGAGGCCATGGAAGATGAGATGGCTTCTTTGGAAAATAATAAAACATGGGACTTGGCGCCTTTGCCTGAAGGACGAAAACCTGTTGGATGCAAATGGGTGTTCAAGAAGAAATTTGGTGTAGATGGCAGTGTTGAAAAGTACAAGGCCAAACTAGTTGTGAAGGGGTATTCACAAGTGGACAGAATTGATTATGGTGAAATTTTCTCTCCCATTGCAAAGATGACATCTATTTGGTTCCTTTTATCTCTTGTAGCATCTTATGACTTAGAGGTGGAGCAGATGGATGTGAAGACAACATTCTTTCATGGTTATTTGGAGGAAGAGATTTACATGTCACAGCCAGAGTATTACATAGAGAAAGGTAAAGAAAATTTAGTTTGCAAGTTGAAAAAGTCTTTGTATGGTTTGAAGCAGTCTCCTAGGATGTGGTACTTGAATTTTGATGCCTTTTTGTTGTTGGTTAGATTTCTAAGAGTGAAATCAGATCATTGTGTGTATTATAAATTTGACAATGATCACATTCTCATTATTGCATTGTATGTTGATGATATGTTGTTAATTGGGAATGGTAAGAATATGATTTCTGATTTGAAGTCTCAGTTGTCAACATAGGTCGAGATGAAAAATATAGGGGCAACCAGGTACATTCTAGGAATGGAAATTAGAAGAGATAGAGCTAACATAAAACTTTGGTTAAGCCAGAGTAAGTATGTGAAGACCATGTTGGATAGGTTCAACATGACAGATTATAGAGCATTATGTGTTCTTATTTCTTTGGGGACAAAGTTGTCTATTAATGATTGTCCAAAATCTCCTAGTGAGGTGGAGGACATGAGAAGAGTACCTTATGCTAGTGTTTTTGGTAGTTTGATGTATGCTATGGTCTACACAAGACTAGACGTTGCCCAAGCAGTGGGAGTCCTTAGTCAATTTATGGCTAATCCTGGATGGGTACATTGAGATGCAGTTAAGAGAGTGCTCATATATTTGAGAGGTACTTCCAAGTATTCCATATGTTATCATGGTAATGCTATAGGACCTCTGTTTGTATTCGTGGATTCATGGATTTTGATTAGGTAGGTGACATTGACAGTAGGAGATCCACTAGTGCTTATGTGTTCACTATGTTCGGTGGTGCAATTAGTTGGATGAGTAAGCGACAACCTGTGGTTGCTTTGTCCATGACAGAAGCTAAGTATATGGAAACAACTCATGCTTGTAAGGAAGCCATTTGGCTTAAGAGATTGTGTTCAGATATTGGTGTTGATGTAAGACAGATTACGATTTGTTGTGACAGTCAGAGTGTGATTTGCCTAGCAAAGAATCCAACTTTCCATGCCAAAACAAAGCATATTGATGTACAGTTTTACTTCGTACGAGACATGGTAGAGGATGGGAAGGTGAATTTGGAGAAGGTAGACACTTTGAAGAATGTTGTAGATGAATTGATGGAAGCAATGGGTACAAAGAAGTTCAGATGGTGTTTGGAGTCTATGGGCCTCTCAGCCTATAGCAGTTAAATCTTGTTATTTCTATTGGCTCTTACAAGGTGTTCAACAAGTGGGAGAATGTTGGGAATTAATGTGTCTCAACCTTGGTAATTCCTTGTATTTATTTATTTATTGCCTATTATTGTAATTAGGATGCAAATCCTTATTGTCATCTTATGGGAGTTGGTACGGTGATGTGTCACCCTACGTGGAAGGTGACCACATGTAAATTTGTTCTCACATGAGGAGATAGGCTTCCCACTTAGTGGTAGGAATATTTTTCCACGTGTCAGCATCTTGGATAGTGTGTAAGGGAATAATGACCAGAATGGTTATGATAGATTCCTATGACAAATCTATGACGCATAAGAGTCGTAAATGAAAGATTCTATGACAGGTGAAGACGTGTCACAAGGCATCTTGGAAGAAGGCATCTTTGGGTGCCCCAAGGAGGGTTATGACAACTTATAAGAGAATATGCTATTTTTATCCTGTGTATGACAGATTCTCTTACAGCTGTAAGATATGACAACTATGACGGATTCTATGACAGTTGTAAGAGTCGTAAGAGTATCTGTCATTGCCCAACTTGGGAATAGGCGACCTCTTTGGGATGGGATGATATGATAAGTGTCGTGAACATTATACAGTTTTGCACAAGTGTCCCCAGGTATGGATTTTGGGCCATGAGGCCATGTTGGATGCCCATCTCAAGAAAGGCTCATTTTTGCCTTGTATCTTCTATATAAAGAAGTGCTTTTGAGAGGAGATGTATTATGTGATTGACAGGTACTATTATGCTACCAAATTGTCTCCAAATACGAGTGTTGAAGACTCATGCAAGAGCATTGGCTTTATAACTGTATTGTAAACCTCATTGTTTAGTTAATACATTTGAGCTGTGTTTTGGAGTGTGGGGTTTTTCACCCATAAGGTTTTTCCCCACATATATCTTGTCTCTCTCTCTCTTCTATCTTCTTTCTTGTGTTGTGTATTGCTGCAATATCTCTGTTGTTGGGTTAAATATTCTGTAATTGTAAATGTTAGAAAGAATTTGCACTCATCTCTCCTCATTAGATTAGTGTAGGAAGTGATTTCTGCACACCTAGGTTCCTTTCAAAACAAATTAGTCATTTATTTACTCATTTATAGTTGAGTTACATAAAATTAGTAGAATTTAGTCATTTTTAGTTGTTGTGACTAAAAGTCTTAGTCACGTAGTCATTTATTTGCTAAATTCTACTAGTGAAAGCAGTGATTTGGTTTTGATGAAAAGTGATCTTGATATATGGGGTGTGTGAATGTAATGTGAAGAGATACGAATGTGTGATGATAAAGTTTTGAATGTGCGAATTGAGAAAGAACAAAGTAGATTGTGTGTTTGACGGGTAGAACAGAGAATAGTTTGTGCTTGAATGAAATTGTAATTCATGCATGTGTAGATGCAAATGTAACAGTTTCATTTCTTTCTTTCTTCTCTCTTTTTGGATAGTGAGTCCATCAGCAGTGAGCACATCTATAATTCTTCTCCTTCTTATTCAATGGGCAGTGAGCAATTCTGTATTACCTTAGCCGGTTATAGTATATTGTGAGCTAACACTCACAGTGGTTTTTCCCTTGTGGGTTTTCCACATAAAAATACTGGTGTTCATGTGTTATGCTTTCTTTGCTTCATGATCTCATGCATAACTTACTTTACTACAATTGAATATGCTAAATGGTTTAATATGTTTTATATCTAAATGGTTTTATAGAATACTGATTCACCCCTCCCCTCTTAGTACTTTGGGTGTTTAACAATTGGTATCAGAGCAAGGTTCGTTGGAAGAAGCCTAACCTCTTGGGGAAGATGTTGGAGGTTGAACACATGGCATCTAGAAAGTTTCCTACTCCTCTGGATGAGATTCTTGATGTTGAATTCTCAGAAGATGAATGCATGTTTGCAAACAATGAAGAACTCAAGATTGCTCTTGAAGACTTAGAAAGGACCGAGCAAGAAATCATAGATTTGAAGGACAATGTCAAAGAAGAAAATGAATGTATCAGAAATTTGAGAGAGCAAGTCAAGAAGCTTAAATAAAGGCATAAGGAGGACAATGAAAAATTGAGGTTAGCAAATGAATCCGTGATTGATCTAAAAGTTAAAGTTGAGGAAAACGTAAGAATTGAGGAATGTCTTAAAGATAAAATTGAAGATTGTACAAAGCTTGAACAAGAAGTTATGAAACTAAAATAAGATCTAGAAAAGGCAAAAGCAAAATTCAAGATAAGCTTTGTAAGGCTTGATGATATGATTGCAATTTAGAAAGATCCTAATGATAAAGAAGGCTTAGGATTTGAGAAAGGTGAAAGTTCAAAGTCTGGTCAAGCATCAAAAGATGAAAAAAAGAACAATGGAAAGTAGATCTAGAATTAGAGGAAGGGAGTCTGAAGACCACCTATTAGACAACCTAATTCTCAAAGGTACCCATGTTTCAATGGTTACTGTTTCTCTTGCAATAAATTTGGTCATAAGGCTATACAATGTAGGAATAAGATGAATCAAAATGTTCCATCTTTTTCTGGTCAATGCTTTTCTTGTAAGAAAGTTGATCATAGAGCTAATGAGTGCAAAAGTCAAAGGATGGATGACTATAACAATGGTAGGATGAATCTATCCTTCAATGGTCAGTGTTTTACATGCAATAGATTTGGGCATAAAGATAACCAATACAGATCCGAAGTGAATGGAAGGAATAATGGCCAGAGGAATGTTGTGTGCTATAATTGCAATAACCCTAGACATTTGCAAAGTTTTGTAGAAATAGAAGCATGAGGAAGGACATGTCAGCAAAAAGGATTATACCAGTTGATCTAGCAGAAACCAAGAGGGAGATGAACAAGATCTAGATTAAGAAGGAAGTAACTAAAGTCAATGGTGTGCATGTACAACCTCCTAGTATAGATGATTTCTCCAAAAAATGAATTGGGAGCTTTGGCTCATGGGGATCATTATTGAAAATCTTTCCTCCCTCAGCCAAATGTGTAGTGTTGGAGCTAGCACATGGATATAAGATGAAGATTGATGTGTTTAACCCTTTAAAGAAAACTCCAGTAGAAAAAATTCAATTGTGGAGGATTGTGAAGTGATTTACATCGACTGTGTAATACAAAGACAAGGTTAATTATCTTTTTGAACAAAGCATTTATGGAAAAATAAGGTTTTGATCTAAGGATTTATAAGCAATGACAATTGAAAGAAATTCACATTGCATTCAAACATTTAAGCAAATTTGAGTAGAAGAAGAATTCAAGGTAAGTATGTGTTCAGTGTTTCAAAACCCTAACCTTAAAGAAAAGAAAAGGTATTTATCTATTTTACCCTAGTTTTTCAAAGATATCTATTTTTGATAAGTTTTATAGTGCTTCCAAATGGTCACTCTGAAAGTTGTTGAAGTATCCAAGAAACCAAGACCTAGATTTAAGAAATTTCTGGATAAGTGTTTGAAGGATGATCCGATGGGGGTATTTTCCTCCATTCCTTATGGGGTTTTGCTAATAGAAAATATAATAATATATATTCATGGAAAAATAGAAGAGTTTGATCAAACAAAGTTTGGAGATATCTGGGTAAAAAAGCTCACAGGAGATGACTTCACACTTAAGCCATAATACAAAAACCTAACTAATAAGAAACTTGACGTTTGGTAGTGGTTGCCAAGTTTCTGTTATGATGACAAATGGGTTAGATTGGTATTGAGTAGATTTCACGATCAATTCATATGGTTGGATATGTCTGGTATGATTACAAAGGATGTGTATATGCCTAAAAATGACACGACTCAGTCTAAATACATATTCTTAATATTTATTTCATTCTAATTCTTCTATCAATAAATAAATAAACAAATTTATTTATTCGATTCACATTCCGCTAAGTTAATTAAATATCAAGATATTTAATTCCTCTTATAAAGTCAAAATTAAATAAAATCTTTTATTTAATTAATTTCTTCCAAACAATTAAATAATTCTTAATTATTTAATTAAGTCAAAATTATTCTTCCAAATTTGAATAAATCAAATCAAATCAAATTTATTTAAATCCTCTCAATCTCTAAAATAAAATACAATCAAATATTTTATTTATTCTTCCAAATCATGCACAACAATTAAATAAATTTATTTATTTAATTTACTTTCCTATTTTCAAATATCTTCCAAATCTTCTAAAAATAAGTCTTCTTCTCCATGCACACAAAATTAAATAATTTATTATTTAATTTCTCTCAAATCATGCAAAAGTAAATCTCAAGTTGAGTTAATTGACTCAACCAACCTTGTTTTTATCAATATCTCTTAAATTAGAAAAAAAATTCTAATTTATGAAGTCATATCTTATCTTTAGAAAAAAAAGTAGTTAACTCAAATAAAACAACTTTTGTGTGACACTTTTCTTCTTATTCACACACATTCCTCAACTGTTCTTAACCGTTGATCTTCTCATTCTTTCTATACCATTGATCTTCTCTCTCCCAAGTCTATAAAAGCAACCCTATTCCTCCATTCCATTCATCCAAGCTTTTACTATTGTTACTTTGTAGGAATTACAACGTGCCTTTGGCACCAATTCCTTCATTGCTTGCGATCAAACTTGTTACCATACTACTATCATTGTTGTGAAGCTCATCTTGATGGTGATACTATCATAGCCATTTCCATTTGAAAATCTTGGAATCATAGCAAGGAAGTGCACCTTCTGAGGGCCATATTCATAGACAAGATCATTTGTGATAGGCGATCAATGGAAGTTGAGAATTAAAGGAGGTTTGCTTTGTATTGTTCATTGTTTGATTGATCTCTTTTGTTCATTATTTCATTGAGTTTTGGGTATCATTGATATATTATATTGATTATTCATTTAGATCCAATTTTCTCTTAACATTTTTGGCGCCCACTGTGGGGCCCTACCCTGATTTAATCCAAAAACTGAGTTTTTTTGTGCTAAGGTTCCGTACACAGGAGGATTCAAAGAATAGGTGTTGAGCATTCAAATTGTAACCTTAGCTCAAAAGGTTTTTGGGTTTTGTCAAAAACATCAAAATCCTATCTAAGTATCTCTTAATTTTTGTAGAAAGTGCACGAATTTCAAGAAAAATAGATCACAAATCCGTGTCCCTATTTTTAGCCTATGCTTTTTTTTTGGGCCTATTTTTAGCAATTTCATGAAATTAAGCATATCTGTGTAACTTTAGCTCAAAAGATTTCTGGGTTTTGTCAAAAACATCAAAATCCTATCTAAGTATCTTTTATTTTTTGCAGGAAGTTTACAGATTTCAAGAAAAAATAGATCCCAATATGTGTCCCTATGTTTAGCCCATACTTTTTTTGGCCTATTTTTAGCAATTTCACGAAATTGGACATATCTTTAGCATAAGGAGTCAGATTTTCACGAAACCAGTAGCATTGGAAAGATGGTTCTCCCAACTTTTCTATAGTGAAATAATTTTGAGGTAATTTTATCAGATTTGTTAGGTACACTCAGTCAAAGTCAACCCTTCTTTACAAAACTTCAAACAGTCATAACTTGTGCAAAATTTATTCAATTTTCACAATTTTTTTTTGAAATTGCATAGAATTTCATGTAGAATCTGATCATAATATCTAATCTAGTGTACCTAATCATTATTATAAGATTTTTTCTAGATTGCTCATTTTTCACCTAACAAGTTAAGCGCTTTTGGTTTAATTGATTTTATGCTAACTATTGAGGTTTTGGTGGAACTAATCAACTTTTTGCAACCTCTTATTACTCAAACAAAACAAATGGGTTTTCCTAACATGTTCATGCAGGATGGACGTTGAAGAATTAAAAACCTATTACACTAAGTCTTAGGAACAAATTGCTTTCTTAAGGGACAAAACATCTTTGCAATCTAAGTCTTAGGAACATATTACTTTCTTAAGGGACAATGGACATGAATGTCAAACACTTCAATTTAATAAGGGACAATTGACAACTACAATCCCATGTGTACCCAAGTAGATAGCTCATTTAGTTTTTTTTTTTATTTTAATTAGGGGAAAAGAACCACTGTCTTTTATGTTTTTGGGAATGATACTAAGCCTATGCTCTCCCCTATCTTGGGTGACCAAAATGCTAGACATATCATTTTCGCATGTGTTTAACCTTTAGAGAGGTCTACCCTTGGATACCCATCCATCTTTGGGGAATGACCTTAAGTGGTAACAAGCTAAAGCCAAGCTTTGCTAAGCCACTATAAATAAATTGTGTTTGGAGTGAAAGCTTCAAACAATGAGTGAAGTTGTGTTATACCGACAGCCAACCTCCCCCAAAACCCTTCAAGGCTCAACCCTTGCAGGCTGGGAGACTCCATAACGGAGAGTAGTGCTACCACATGTATAACACCTCAAACGGTTGCACTTATTAATCATCCTTTGTTTTTAGTAGCCAAAAACCCCTATAAGCCGATGCAAGGAAGGGCGATTATTACCTCCCGAAGATGCTTCACTAGAGATAGTGAGAATTCAGTTTATATTATCCTTTGAAGCCTAGGATTGTATTTGTTATTGTGTCAAAAAGAGTCCAAAAAATTACAAAAAAAAAAATTCAAAAACCATGAAAACATTCTTTGTGTTTGTTGTGTCTTCTTGCCATAATTAAGAAAATCAGATCAAAAAGACCATCTTGCAACCAAGAAACCAAAAAAACACTGAAAAAAGTGTCAAACTTTGTAAAAACATTCAAAAAGACTAGAGTTGTGCATTTATCTTATGAAGTTGTGCTTTTGTTTTGAATTGCTGTGCATTTGCTATGACTTCCTGCACATATATCACCTGTTGCCGCGCATCTACTTTTTACCAGTACTACGCATTCATAATGACTTGTTGTGCTTATACCCTCTATTTCTACACTTTTATTTCTAGACATCTATGATAGTGAGCATCTCCACCTCTTTTGCGAGAAAATTTTCCACCTTTTTGAGTACCCATTTCGGTCTTGTGTCAGTTTCTGTGGAGATGACAACCAAATTAGAAGAACTGGCTCAAGAACTCAAGTACCTGAAGTTGCAGTTACACTTAGACACCTCCCCCAAAGGTTGTATAGCAATTTCTCAAGAACTCCGAGCCATACAATAGTAATTTGCAATCCTACGAGATGAACAAGCTAGTACTAGCTACACCATGCCCTAGAGTCATACATTCTTGTCCCATCTTAATGATACTCTTGACAAGGCAAACACTACTCCTAGAACCCATAGCCTAAAGCATACTAATCCTACTCTAAGCTTAAAACCATCATTAAATTCCCCAAGCTTTAATACAACAAACAAAAAATCCTCAGATGATTTTTGGGAAAGATATGGAGCACAAGAAAAGCTATGGAGAATTCCAAATTCCATTCATCCATTGCCTCATTCATCTACCCAAACACCTACAAAGGATGTGATCCAAGGACTACCAGTAGAGAGTCAACCATGTCCCCAAATACCGGTCCTTGACCTTATCAAAGAGCCTTCAAATATGTCCATTGCACCAACCTCGTCGTGTAATCGACAACCTCTCAACCCTGTTGAAAAATCTCCTACCAGGAACCAAAGTCAAGGTCCATCTCACCTTCATATTGTTGACCAAAATCCTATCCAAGAGACCTCTACCTCCACTTCCATTCAAACAACCCAAGAGTTATGTCAAGAGCACACTTTAGAACATATGGAAACATTTGACCTTTGTCTAAATCAAGATCAAAGCACCCCCATCTGGCCTGTGCATAAACTTTATCTTTTTGATGATCCTATACCTATGCATGAGCAAGAAATCTAATCTCAATCCATTTGTGACCTATATCTTTCCCATGATCAAGATACTACCTTTGATGAAGAAGCTATCCATGAGCAACTTGATCCTATACATGAGCTAGAAATCCAATGTCAGCCTCTCCATAACCTCTATCCTTTCTGTGATCAGGATATTATCATTGATGAAGAACATATGCACGAGCACTTTAATCCCATCATGCTAAATCCTATCTATGATCAAGATCCCACCTACGATCAAGAGTCTATCTATGATCAAGTAGACCATGATGATCCTCTTAGCCCACTTTATGCATTTCATGGTCCCAAGCTTATAACCCCATCTAGTCCCATCCAATATCCAACAAATTCCTCTTCCTTTGATGAGACACTTGCCTCCCAAGCAAGTGTAGAAGATCAAACCAATAATACTCCTCCGCCATCCATTATCGACCATGTTGCAAATCCCCCACCATATATCCTTAGTCTTACCACTTTCATTCATGAGTGTTCCTCCTTAAAACACCAGCAACCATTATCCTCTATCTCACCTTCTCCACCCAATAAAGAACTCATCTCTAGTGTTCCACCTATACACAATCCCGTTGTCCACCGCATACTCCAACATATGAACTATCAAGGTAAGGGCTTAGGCCTTCATGAATAAGGTATTTTAGAGCACATCCATGTCAATGTTCCTCCTCGTTCATATGGCCTTGGATACATACCCCAAGGTGAACAAACTCAAGATGTTGGTACTTCCTCCATGCCTTCTAAATCCACCACTTTCCATCGTACATCCTTTTGTATCCCCAAAACATATGTTGCCATTCCACCTCCCCTATCCTACACATCCCAAAAGCATGTGACCATACACTTTCCACCATGCACATTACCTCCGCTACTTCCAACTCCTAACATCCCTCCATGCATTTTACCACCACTTCTTCTAATAATCCCAGTCAGGGCCAACAGATGCACATGTTGTCTAAACAAAGAACATCCTCCAACTCCACTTCCACCATCTCAAGAGAATTCAACAATAAAAATCTGGATACCTCTAGCTATGAAGTCAAAAATCCTAAGAGTCCTCATGACCTAGGATACAAAATCCAAGAATCAAAGAAATATCTTTCTCAAGAGAAGCATACACCCACACACCTATATGCCAAACTAAAAAAGGTGTGGATCCGCATCCAACACATAATTACCTTTGAAGCTTCACAAAAGTTGCATACACCCAAGCCCATACCTTCACAGGTACTATCTAAAAGAAAAATGAATTGGGTACCTAAGCAAAAAGACCTCAAGTTACATGAGGCATCCACCTCTCAAGAATCTCAACCATCCACTTTCTCCCATTCCATCCAAAAGTCTCAAATTCTTTCATCCCACATGACAAGCAAAACTTAGAAAAATACTTAGTCTATGTGGATCCCTACATGCCTAAGTCATTCGTCCACAAGAAAAAGTCTTCATTGCTTCCTACACTACTTTCCCATCACTAGCTTCAATGTTTATCATGGTATGTGCAACCGTTGGTCATGATTCCCTTCCATCCCACAACATTTTCATATACCTCCATCTCCCCTTCCTTCCACTATTATCCTACATATCTTCCCCATCCTATTTCTATGGTCCATGCTCTTGCATAAGCCTTTCCATTTGTATTCTGCATCATCATCCACTATCACACCTTCCGTCATACACTATCTACCATTCTCCATCTCACTTTCATACAATCCCCTACCAACATCTTAGAGAATACTTGACATAGTCCATGCAACGACATGCATTTCTAGCGGGACACTATCACCTTTAGGGAACTAGATACTTGAGTCTCTCCCTTCCATATCCACCTTCTCCTATCCAAAAAAAAACAAAGAAAAAAAAAGAAAAAAGAAAAATCAGAAAAAGAAAAAAGAAAAAAGAAAAAAAAAAGTAAAGAAAAATTCTTTTGTCCAAAGGTGAAAACCTGGCAAACAGACACCTTGGATAAATACCATGATGAAAACTTGGCAAATAGGCGTCGTGTGTAAGTTGATCTTCTACATCATCTACAGTTGGGGGCACCTTGCCTCATTAGCCCATCACTCTTTCTCCTATCAGTTTCCTTCCATAACGTTTCCTATCCTAATCTTTCTATCCATTGCATACCTATATTGTCTAGTCTATCCATCCTAATCTTCCATTCCTCTATTTTTGATCTTGATAAAGATTGGGGGCACAGTGTGATGAATGTTTTAGGTGTCTCTTGACATACCTTATATTTCCAAACTATGCAAATCCTTCATTATCCTCTCATCATTCTTCGTCATAAGCATTGCCATGAAAAAACCTACGTATTCTACCTACAATGGGGCACATTATTCCCATGCGACATAGCCCTTGGAGATCACATCTTTGATTCCTTCTACCTAATTGTCTGTATCCGCTATAACCCATCAATCGGCCTATCCGTGGCATTTTCTTATCATTAGTATCTAGCATTAAGGCTATCCATAATGTCATCTTAAACTATTGTGGCTTGGAATTCTATCTCTTTTGTCGCCTTATCGACTAAGGCTTTATCTAGTATCCTCTCTGTAGTATCAGCCTAGCATAGCATCTTGTTGTTTATCCCCTAGTCCATCCGTATCCATGGTCCAAGTCCCGAACTACGTTGCCTCTACGTCATCATGTAGGAAAGGCCATTATCAATGCGCCCTCGAGGCACTAGGTCAGTCCCTTAGGGTCCGTCTCACCAATAAGGATTGTGGAACCTTTCATAAGGCAAGCAAGCACAAGCAAAACCCACTTTCAAGTAAAAATTTTGATGCAAGACCTTACCCTATCCAAAGCAAAGAAAGCAAGTACCTAAAGAACTTTAAATGATTTTACCCAGATTATGGCAAGAAACAAACACATCTAAAATGCAAAAATGTTTTTTGCTTGTAATCATGGTTAGGTTACAGTGTCTTGATTTTTGTTATCATGTCTTTCTATACTACTTGAGGATGCCAAAAGCTAGAGATGCTATGATGGGGGCACGATTCTTTTCTTTGTTTGTTGTTTGTGGATTAAACTTTAGTAATGTGATGCCTTGTCTAACGACATGATCGGCAAAAGATCATCGAGGACATCAAAGGTCTAACATGAACAGGGGCAATCCTTGTCTATAGATACGCAAGAAATACTTAGGTCATCTTGGTTCAATTATACCTCGATGCTTGTATTAACTTGCTAAATCAAAAACCATGTAAGCAATACTCAAGTCATCTCGGTTCAATTATACCTAGATGCTTGTATTTACTTACAACATTCGAAAAAAGTACCAAAAAAAGCCCAATGATGAAATAAGCACTTCAAAATACTTGCACTATCAAGATGTCAAAAAAACCATTCACATCCACTCATATCCAATTCCATTTCACATCCATGCAGAGTATCAAATATTTATGATTCCTTCATTCGAGTCATTCTTCTATCAATCAAATTTCTATCTATTCTATTTCTCATCGTATCTTTCATCCTTGTCTAGTTAGTCAGAGCAATGATCCAAATGCAAATCCATCCTTACTCCATACCAATCAAGTCAAGTTAATCTTGTCAAATGATCCAATCACAATTAGTGGTCTTGATCCTTGTCTGGTCGTAAACCAACTCGATCAATTAATCAGTCAATTGTCTTATACAGGATGTAACATTGTTGAAATCAGACCAACACACGCGTCTTACACGAAATGTGTCATTTCCTGAAACTAGACATTATCCTTCGTGTTGCTCTAGGGATATATCATTCCCCACCATGACAAACACTATCATATATCGTTATCAATTAATCAGTTGGTTTACCGCTTGACAGGGGAAATACCTTGTTTATTCTTGTATCATTTGTGCATACTTGCTTGCTTGCTTGTGTGTGTCATCATTTTCTCTTGCATTGCGTATCATTCAGCTCTTTCTTCACCCATTTTCTTCAAACCTAACCTTTTCATCATGAGATTGTCCATCTCACGCCTTCTGCCTTCTCCCCGTCCAATCTCCCGAGGGGGCATCCTATTGTCGTTAAACATGTGCCAGGGGAAAACTAGGGCATGTATCATTGTCAAAAAAATTCTTATTCTTTGAAACAATGTGATAAAACACATTGCATCAAAGAGGGGCAAAATGTATATGCCTAAAAATGACACGAGTCGGTCTAAATAAATATTCTTAATATTTATTTATTCTAATTCTTCTATCAATAAATAAATAAACAAATTTATTTATTCGATTCACATTCCTCTAAGTTAATTAAATATCAAAATATTTAATTACCTCTTCTAAAGTCAAAATTAAATTAAATATTTTATTTAATTAAATTCTTCCAAACAATTAAATAATTCTTAATTATTTAATTAAGTCAAAATCATTCTTCCAAATTTGAATAAATCAAATCAAATCAAATTTATTTAAATCCTCTCAATCTCCAAAAATAAAATACAATCAAATATTTTATTTATTCTTCCAAATCATGCACAACAATTAAATAAATTTATTTATTTAATTTTCTTTTCTATCTTCAAATATCTTCCAAATCTTCTAAAAATAAGTCTTCTTCTCCATGCACACAAAATTAAATAATTTATTATTTAATTTCTCTCAAATCATGCAAAAGCAAATCTCAAGTTGAGTTAACTGACTCAACCAACCTTGTTTTTATCAATATCTCTTAAATTAGAAAAAAACTTTCTAATTTATGAAGTCATATCTTATCTTTAGAAAAGAAAGTAGTTAACACTATAGACACCCAAAATTGACCTAATTATCACTAGCATTCAAATATTGCATTATCCATCATCTGCATTTGTCTAACACACTTGAGCAATATCCCTAACACATCTATTTCTTTTTTTAATTAAATAAATTTATATTTATTTAATTAATTCATTACCTATTTCCTCTAAGCTATAATTAAACAATCTTTAATTATTTAATTATCTTCTTTCTATCTATTTTAATTAAATAAATTTTATTTATTTAATTAAAACTCCATTCACAAATCCACTTTCCAATTAATTAAATAATTATTTATTTATTTAATTAATTTCTCTTATCATTTATCTCATGAGCCAACATGTGTGGCTCTTTCATTTAAAAAAGATAAATGGTACTACATCTTCTATTTAATATCTTTCACATGTAGTACTTACAACTAGTAAGCTACATGCTCAAACTCCACTTTCAAAATTAGAAGCAATAGTAATTTCATTGGGACTAGCTACTCTAAAATTCTCAGCCCTGGCCCTTTCTAGAAATAAGGGACCACCCTTCCTAACTAAGAAACTCACCATTTGAGATATCTTAGCTAGGGCACATGGAGGCAATGTCTCTGCATAACCCTAAAACTCAACCTATTTAACCAAGGCATTTCTAGCCTGGTCTAGATGGTGCCCTCACTGGTGCAATCGTAGACTTGTCCTTTCTTTCCAAATAGCACTCGTGACTCCTATTAGTTTTCTAGTAAGTGGTGCAAGAAAAATCTACATTTACTACCTCTACTCCTCTGTGCCAACACCAAGGCAATCGAATAAGAGATCGCCCCTCCCACACATGTAGTATTGTCCTATCTTCAAGCAAGTTTACCGAATAAGCACTTCTGAAAAACTTAGAATTTCAAATTAGAGGCACACATTCATCATTCGGTTTAGAAAACACACTCGAATGGGACTCTATATTTAATATTAAATTTATTTCGTTCTCAACCCGACTTTATAAAACTCCATGGTTCTTCCATTTCTACATCGATGGTTACAATTAGATTCAAACTCCCCTATCTCCCCATTTCCTTTGCAATAATTCATGGCTACAATTTCCCATGTGAAACCAATGATGTTTTTGTTTAGATTCAATGTATGTTTACAGTTTAGAACGGGGACACCATGTGGGCCTTGGTACAAGTCATAGACCTAAGATGATGCGGGAGCATCTGGGTGGAATGGCAATAGACATCGGCCAAAAAAAAATTGTAGTTTGTTTTGTTTTAATTTTGGTTTGTTTTGGTGTTCTTGACATCTCTCAAGATCAAGAAGCAATGTGTGTGATCAAATTTGTGAAATTTGAAATTTCACCAGTTGGCTATTTTAAAGGTCCTACATGAAGTTTCATGGAAATAATTATTTCAAAAGATCCATAAGAGTTGGGAAAAAATCCTTTTAGGGGAAGATTTTTTATTACATTTTACCTAAAGTGCAAAAATAATCATAGCCAAATTCTTAACCATTTGGGAGATTTTGATGCCAGAAGTTTATGTCAACGATTTTACAGGAATTTTAAATTCTCAATATTTTAAAAATCTGGAGAAAACTCCTTTTAAGGGAAGCTTAAGGAGGTCATCACACACATTTTGGCAAGTTTTAGTACAAAAAGGAGCTTCTAGGTAATATTTATGCATAAAGTCAATTTCCAACACCCTGGCACATAGAGTCGAAGTCGCGTATTTGGATTTTTTTACCAAAGAGTGTATGCAACCTCACAAAGTAATATTTTGTGCATTTTATTTATCTCATACTCATCTTTTGAAGCCATTTGAAAAGTCAAAATGGGCAGTGGTGGAGGATTTTCTATTCTTGTCATAATTTCACCTTTTCACTATATAATCTCTCTGTGGAAAAACAAAAAGAAAATCAATTAGTGGGCAAAATATTCAAGAAACGTAAATATGATTGATTGTATATTGAATGTGCATTATGTTGGGACTTGTAAAATTTTTCTCCAAAACATGCCTTATTTTGCCCCAAAATCCATCCAAAATTCTCAACTTATGCCTTTACAATTAAAATCCCTCATATATACCTGATCATAGAGATCTTTTATAGGGATTTTTTAGTTCAAAATATTCTAAGTGTTGTGTCTTTGTTTTCTTCCTTTGAAAAAATGAACATTCATGGTCTTTATCGACAAATCAGAAAAAGTTCAAACTAGCAAACTAGTTTTGAAGTTCATCTTTTTCCTGATTCGCCGATTTTCTAATAAGTCAGCAAGAAAGCAATAAGAAAGGTGCAGGAAAGAAAGAGTCTTCATTGGCAAGTTGTGAAGTTTGTGAACCGACTGATTCACCGATCAAAGAGATCACCAATTGAGAAAGACAATGAAGGGAGAAGATGAAAATTTTCTAAGTCCAAAGAAAAATAAAAGTCAGAGCTAAGCTTTGTCGGCAAAAGCTTAGGTTTGCTAACTTGTTAGTTCACTGATAGCAAGTTTTGCCGACGATAGATTCACTGATAAAAGGTAGGGAAACAAAGGCAGTGGCAAAGAAATTTTTCTAAGGTACGAAGTAAAGACAAAAGGATGTTGTTCTCTATCAGCAAAGGTGATGGTTCACGAACCATGTGGTTCATCGATAATGTAGTTCATTGATAGGACATAAGGCCGATAAAGCAAAAAATGACTAAGGAAAAGAGGAAAAAGAGGGCTTTATCAGGGAATCGCTGGAAATTTGAACTCACTAAATAGTTCAAGATTTCTAAAGTTCACCAATAAGGTGATTCGCCAAATAAAGGATAAAGCAAAGAGAAAAAGGCTGAGACAAAGTCCATAGTTTGGGAAAAGTAAAAAATTACCGATAAAGAAAAGACAAAGGAGGGACTAGGACTTGGTTCGAAAAAAGAAAGATTCATCGATAAGTCGAAAAGATGGAAAGAAGAGATGAGGCAAGTGTTGATCGGGTGGATGAGTAGTTCGCGAACTGATGGGTGCACCAACTTGGTTCGCCCTGGAGCATTTTCACTGATAAGGCTAAAATAGGGGAGAGTGGCAACTAACAAAGAAAATGAAAAAGCAAAGTGGTTTGTGAACGTGATAATTCACCGACCAAAGAAGAAAGAAGAAATAAAGAGTTCAAAAAAGATGAAAATTGTTGACAAAGGGCAAAATAGGTCTAGTTTGTGAAAGTCAAATTTTGCCAACTGAAGGAAAAAGTGAGAAGATGGAGACAAGTGAGGTTCGCGAAGATGAATATTTGCCGATAAGGTAAAAAGGAGACCAAAAATCAAGACTAAGTTCCAAAGAGAAAAAAAAGAGTATTTTCCCATGGTTCGTAAAAATGAAAGTTTGCCAATAGAAAATAAAGGAAGGGAGATTGAAGTGGCAAAAGAGAAGTTTGTGAGAAGGAAAAAAGGTCATTAGAGATAAGAAGATGTGCCCAATGCAGAAAAGTACAGTCAAAATTTAGATGGCCCAAAAAAGGGAAAATTAGACAACACTTTTAATGTGTTGTGGAGGCTTTGAAGGGGTAATTTCCTAAAATCTTGCCATGATTGTAGATTTTGTGTAGGCAGATTTGTACCCAAAATTTATGATTCTGCAAAATCGTACCATGCAGGTAATTGATATAGTAAAATTCTTCAATACATAGGTACATTTGAAGGACAAATTGGATAAGTCAGAGGTTGCAAGTGTCAGGGAAAGGATTCAAATCTTCCCTCTTTATTGTTCCAAGTATAGTATGAGTGCAAGGAATCTCCTTCTGACATTTTTAGTATTGTTAGAGAATGTGAAAACTTCCAAACATGCATACTTCCTGACATTGTAGTGGGCTGAATTTAATGTGTCATGGGCATACTCATTGACTAAGTGCAACTCCTAGGATATAGAAAAAATTTGAGTATCTATATATGGATAAGATTTTGATTCATTAAGGGTTGGTTAGTTGGGCAATTTTCTTAGCAGGTTTTGAGCTCCACAAGGCAAATTAGAAAAGGCTATTTTTAGAGTCTTTGTTTAGCATGAAATAGTCATTGAAATGTATGCAATATATGTTGCAAATCTTTGTATCAAATAACTATTTTTTTCCATTGTTGTAGATGTTTTTTTTAGAAAACTTAATTGTAGTTATATATAGTTTGCTCTTGCCGCGTTTAGTGGTGTGAATGTAAGCATTGATTTGAATGAATGTGACAATTCTTAAATCATTTCCAAGGTTTTGTAAATGATCTTTTCAATATTACATGAGAAATAATATGGTATGATGTTGGATTATTAAACATTCTCAGTGATTTGATATTGATTTTCATGCATTTGATTTATCAAATAGGCAACTGTACATTTCTTTGTAGTTATTTTTCCTCTGTTGAACATTAGACTCTATAGCCCAATGGATAGGCACCAATCTGAGTAGCCTTAGATCACTCAAACTCCAAAACAAAACAATATATTTATCTTTAGAAACAATTGTAGTTTTTATGCATCCTTATTATTAGGATTACCTTTATCAGCTATATAGGCGTGTTGTAACAACCAGTTGTTCTTAGTTTATTGACAAATTTGGGGCTAAGAAAGTGATTTGGGTTTGGTTGTTCATCTATTTTAGTTGTTCATCTAGTTTGAAATCAATACCTGCTTAGGTATACCCCTTGGAATATCCCTCTAGAGTTTAAGCTAATCTCAAAGAGCAGAGGAGTCTACCCACTCATGTTAATTGGCCAAAATCACCCATAACTTGTTGATAAACCTCTTTCTATCACCTTGATATTCAATTCTAGTTGTTGTGATATTGAAATACAAATTCAATTCAATTCTAGTTGTTGTGATTTTGAAATACAATGTTTGTTCAATTTTCTTCCCAGCAGAGGAAGTGGGGACTTTGTTTTAATAACCCATAAAACAATTATAGTTTGAAGAGAAAATATCTTCACAATGAATAGATGAGGAAACTAGGAGCAACCTGGACGTAAGGAATCCTCTAATAATGCAAGAAATAGGAGTAGATATAGAGTAAGAAGACCCAATGTGGTACCTCCAAGGAATACCCAAGACAATGTGTTTGTCAACATCAGGAGCCAATATAATTATACTTTTAAGGACTCTATAGATAACATGCTCAGAACAAATAGAAGAACAAATAGAAGAACAAATAGAAATGAATATGATGTTAGAAGAAATGAGAACATTATTGGCAGAAGAAGTAGGGATAGATCTCATGATCCATTTTTGAGGACATTTGGGAATGCTAGTGAGAATGAAGAGATGTATCAGGGCACAAGGCATCCTAATTCCTCCACTAGATCATTCAAAGGTCAACATGACATTATCCCTAGTGAGGGTGATCAGTAGTAGCAACCTGATGATTAGGAGAGAGAAAGAAGAATCCAAGATGAGTTAGAATTTCTTGATCATCTTAGAAATAGGCAAAGGGAAGTGCATGCCTTGCTTGATCAACAACAAGCTCAACTTGCCCAGAAGGCCCAATAAAACTAGAATGCACAACAACATGGCCTAAATCAAAATGCAAAACAACAACATGCACCTCCATAGCACTACAATTAGCAAAATAATCAGAGACAACAACAACATCAAATGGGTCAACAGGCCATATTCAGGCACCACAAAACTAGGCTAATTAGTAGCATGGCAATGTTTGGAACATTGGGCATGCACAACAAAGACAAACACAAAGGTTTCTTCCATAGAGGTAGTTGTTGGGAGTTGAAAGGTATAAACAAATCGATTTCTTTGGCATACCTAACTTTCCTAATCCAATTCCAACTGAGATTAGGGGAAGATTCCTAGGTTTCAAGGTAACAATGTTATCACAGGTGACGAACATCTTAGGCATTTCATTAATGTCAATGATGAATATGAAATTGAGGATGAAGATGTTATGATGAAATTATTTCTACGTTCATTAGAAGAGAGTACTAAAGAATGGTATAAAGCTCTCCCTAATAATAGTATTAATTCTTGGGAGGAGTTCATGAGAGTATTTAGATTACAATATCGGGACAAGATTGATCCCAAATTTGCTATTTATGAACTTACAACCATCAAAAAGGTAATAAATGAAATAGTAGCTAACTTCAATAGCCGCTTCATCATGACAATGAGAAAGGTACCTCCTCATATGAGGCCCAATGAATCTATGTGCTTAGTTTTATATTGTGGTGTCTTTGATTCAAAAATAGGTTATTGTTTGAGGGACAAGATTCCACAAACATTAAGAGAGGCCTATGCTATAACCATAATCATAGAAAGTAATATGAGAGCTTTAGGGAAGCATATCAAAAGGTATGATATCAAATTGTCCTAGCTAGATAAACCATCTTTCAACAAACCCCTCACTACCAATGATAAATTGGATAAACTCATGGGGGTTGTGAAGGATTTGTCCTATACAGTTTCTAGAAATGATAAAGGGTTGCCACCTCAGGGTGTTGTAATGCATTTTAATGAAGGTCAGAGATTAGGCCTTATAATATTGATTGGTCTAATAGACCACAACAAAATGATAGACAAGTTTCCCCCATGCATGGTAACTTTAAATAGCCTAAAAGGGACACTCCTGATCCATTGAGAAAGAATCAACTTAATTTTCAAGATGAGTCTTTATGGTTCCAGGTTTGCTTCCTCCCCTATGATCCAACAAACTACGCAGTGTCTCATTTGTTGAGCAGAGAAGAAGAATTTCCAAATGAAGAGGGTGCAACTGAGTATTATGAAGAAGAAATAAATTAGTTCGATGCAGAAGATTATGTGAAAATGGGTTAGGATGCTATTGCAATAGCTATGAAGAACATGATCATATTTTCCAATATGATTATGATGAAGGTCTGAAGAGATATCAATTACTAGCTCATGATTTTGGGCACTTGAGAGACCTTATGCAGAAGAAATATCAATAGTCCAAGCCTTCAAAAGAGGACATGAAAGCCTTGATTGATGAAACTAGTTTGCAAGTCCAAGGAGGCTATCAATTGAGAAATAGGACTGTCCCTATGCATAATGCCCCTGCCAAGGAATCAAAACAACAAAGATTGAATGGGGATAGGGAAAGATGTAAGTGGAATGTGGAGCAAAAAAGTAGTACCACTCGAAAGAAGAATATGCTAGAAAAGAAGAAAGTTCCAACACAGTCTCCAATAATAAAAAAGAAATATGTGTAGAAGAGTCCAACACCAATGGTGTAGCCAGTTACTACACCCATTTTAAGGGTTCATTATCCAAAAGGCAGTGAGAAGCATGATTAGCCTCAAGCACAAAAAGAACCTAAAAAGGAGAAGACAAAGGAAAAAGGTAAGGATGTTTCATCTAATCAAGTAATACCCTACATTCCTTGTGCAAATGATGTAACTATTTCATGTGATACTCTGCCCAATTATAACCCTATTGACATGGCTCAAGTCTTTAGCCAAATCAAAATTTTTGTACCAATAGTGGAACTCCTTAGAATCCCTGAACATAGAGATAGGGTAGGGTCATTTATTACTGCTATAGATGCACAAAAACAACACATTGTTGTTCCCAGTGGTAATGATGAGGGCATAGGTCATGATGAAATAGTTGAGGTTAATTTGGGGTCATTTATGGTTAACAACAGGATGGGAGTAGACCCTTTTTACACAAAATTGATCATAAATGGATGGTTTCTACACAATTGTATGCTTAATTCAGGGGCATCTAGCAATGTCATGCCACTTGAAGTCATGAATGATTTGGGGTTGAAGGTGTTCAAGTCTTTTGGAAAATGCTTTGCCATGGATTCTAGGGAGGTTAATGTGATAGTTTTGGTTAAAGATATTGAAGTCAAACTTGTTGCTTACCCAGACAAATCCTTCCTGATGGATATAATTGTTGTAGATTTCTCTACCATGTGGGGTATGTTGTTATCAAGAAAATGGGTAGCATCTATGGGTGGAAGTATTCAGATGGATCTTTCATATGCCACTATTCTAGTCTAGGGCATGCAGGTGAAGTTCTATAGGGAGAAGAAGGTGGAAGACCAAAACATAGAGGACAGATATAAAATAGAGGAAGATCATGCCAATTTATTTGACATCGATATAGACAATTTTATGGGATATTGCAGTGATAATAATCCTTGCCTGAATGTTTTACCTTCTGATCCTATCGATTCTATTTGTAATATATTTGATTTATGAACGTTGAATTTTGATGGTACGTGCTCAAGAGAAGACTTAGGTGCTGTAATTGTTCTGATATCCCCTAATGGTGAACAATTTGGTATGTCTTTTAGACATGATATGCACCGGAACAGTGTTTAAAAGTGTAGTAAGAATGAACATATGTGTAGGAATAACATATGTATCGCATAAATGGATATATGCGCCACAGAAATGTGTAAATGCGCCGTAGGATTATAAGCACCAGAACAGGGAACATAAGTGCCATGGAAATGTTCAAATGCGTCGAAGTAACCTGTGCGTGACCTGTACGAAACCTGTCTTCAAAAAGCTCAGATTTTAATGAGATAAAGGGGCAAAGGCCCCACGG
Organism: Cunninghamia lanceolata; assembly: GCA_027924645.1. NCBI lineage: Eukaryota > Viridiplantae > Streptophyta > Pinopsida > Cupressales > Cupressaceae > Cunninghamia > Cunninghamia lanceolata. The sequence goes on along the minus strand of BSBN01000378.1, from coordinate 2,171,912 downwards.
TGGGCGCCAAAAATGTTAGGGTAAAATGTGGTTTAATCAAATGAACAATAATAAACCCAAACATCAACAGAATAATGAAAACAAGAAAGATTGAATGAAATGAAGCAATGAAGAACACAATGCAAACCCTCCCTGTTTCAAAGCTTTTGTTGTTCACCTATTACAACTGTCCTTTGCTAATGAAGTAGGCCCTCAGAGAGTGCACTCTTTTAGCTGCATTGTAGGATGTCGATAGTAAATGGCTGTGATAATGAGAAGATGAGCTTCGAAGCAACAATGGTGATCTCAAGTAGATTGTATTGGGGGTGCCAAAGGCATGTGGGTAGAATTTTGCAGAGTAACAATACAAATAACCTGGATGGATAGAATGGAGGGATCAAGCTTCTTTTATAGACTCAGAGGAATGAGAATCAACGGTTGAGAAGAAGTTTCATGATCAACGGCTGAGGATGGTTGAGGAATGTGCAACCAGTAGAAATATGACAAGTGTCTCATCTCCATCATGAAAGAGGGGATTTGACAACATTGATTGGAGAGTTAACTCCTTTAACTGAACAGTTAACAAACTTGATTAGTTAGTTGGAAGACTGAATTATGGAATTGACTGAATTGATTGAGGGATTAACTCAATTGACTAGTTAGTTAACACTTTTGATTGATTAGTTAACTAACTTCTGATTTGAGAAGAAATAGGACATGTGGGTGAGGGGGAAAATAGGTAATTAAATATTTAATATATTTAATTACATGTGCAACCTGGTGAGGTGGAAAGGTGATGTGGAAAAGTGGGGTGGATTGGTGTGGTAGATTTTTGAATTTAGAACTTAGGATAGGGGGATTTATGAACAATTAAATAATTTAGGATTATTTAATTGTGTGAGACATTAGAAGAATTTAGGGAATTTGATTAAATAAATTGATTTTATTTAATTATGGAATAGTGAACCGATTAAATAAATTTAGAATATTTATTTAATTGATAGATGAATGGAATAAATATTTAGAATATTTATTTAGAATGAATCATGTCATTTTTAGGCGTATACATTTTGCCCCTCTTTGATGCAATGCAGTTTACAGCGTTGCTTCAAAGAATAAATAGTCTGATAGTGATACATGCCCTAGTTTGCCCCTAGTACAAGTTTAATGACGATAGGATGCCCCCTCGAGAGATTGAATGGGAAGAAGGCAGGAGGCGTGAGACGGACAATCTCACGAAGACGAAGGGAAGCTAGGTTAGAATGAAGAAATTGGTTGAAGAAAGAGTCAAATGATATGCGATGCAAGATGGAATGATGACACACACAAGCAAGCAAGCAAGTATGCACAAATGACACAAGAACAAACAAGGTATTGCCCCTGTCAAGCGGTAAACCAACAATATACTAATAACGATATACAATAATGTTGTCATGGTGGGGAACGATATATCCCTAGACCAACACGGCAGGCGTGTTGTCATGGCGGGGAATGATAGATCCCTAGAGAAACATGAAGGATAGTGTCTGGTTTCAAGAAATGAAACAGGTCGTGTAAGACGCATGTGTTGGTCTGATTTCGACAATGTTACATCCTGTATAAGACAATTGATTGATTAACTGATCGAGTTGGTTTATGACTAGACAAGGATCAAGACCACGGATTGTGATTGGATCATTTGTGCAAGATTGACTTCGTTTGATTGGTATGGATTAAGGATGGACCTATATTTTGATCATTGCTCAGACTAACTGGACAAGATGAAAGATATGATGATAGACAGAAATATGATTGATAGAAGAAAGACTCGATAGGACTCACAAGCTTTTGTAAACATTGATACTCTACATTTTGTGGAGCTTTTTTATTACATGGGATATGGATGTATGGATGTATAATGGATGTATGATGGATGCTTTGCTTTTGGAGTGCTTTATTTCATCATTGGGCGATTTATTTTTGGTACATTTTTTGAAATGTTGTAAGTGAATACAAGCATCTAGGTATAATTGAACCGAGATGACCTGAGTACTGCTTACATGGAATTTGATTTGGCAAGTAAATACAAGCATCTAGTCAAAATTGAATCTAGATGACCTGAGTACTTCTTGCGTGTCAACAAACAAGGATTGCCCCCCATTCATGTGAGACCTTTGATGTCCTCGATGACCTTTTTGCCGATCATGTCCTTAGACAAGGTGTCACATTACTAAAGCGGAATCCACAGATAGCAAACAAAGAAAATGATCATGCCCCCATCATAGCATCTCTAGCTTTTGGCATCCTTGAGTAGCATAGAAAGACATGATAACAAAAATCAAGACTCAGTAGCATAACCATGATTTCAATCTGCAAAACATTCTTGCATTTAGATGTGATTTTCTTGTTGTAATTTAGATAGAATCAGTTAGAAGACCTTGGGTAGTTGCTTTGCTTTAGATAGGTTAAGATGTTCATAGTCAAGATTTCTGCTTGAAGCATGGGTTTTGCTTCCATTTGCATGTTTGGTGAGAAGATTGCACAATTTTTATTAGGAAAACGGACCCTAAGGGACTGACCTAGTGCCTCGGGGGTGCATTGCTAAATGGCCTTGCCTACGTGATGACGCAGAGGCAACGTAGTTCGGGGTAAACCCTAACGGACCTAAGATATGGATTAGATGAGAGACGATATGGAATAGATATGGATCAGACATGGGACAGATATGGATTGGACAAGACACAATATGGAACAAATATGGATTGGGCAAGACACGATATGGAACAGATGATACCGATGACAAGGAAACACCACGGATAGGTAAGTTTACAGGTGATAAAGAATGGAATGGGTAGGTATGAGGATGGGCAATAGTGGATAGAAGGAAACAAGGATGTGATCTCCAAGGACTATGTCGCATAAGAATAACATGCCCCATTGTATGTAGAATACTTAGGATTTTTCATGGCAATGCTTATGACGATAGGAAGATGAGAGGGTAATGAAGGATTTGCATGGTTTGGAGGGATAAGGTATGTCAAGAGACACCTAAAACATTTGTCAACATTGTGCCCCCAATCTTCATCAAGACCAAAGAATAGAGGAAAGGAAGATTGGATGGACAGACTAGATAGTATAGGTAGAATAGGATAGGAAATGGTATGGAAGGAAACTGATAGGAGAAGAGTGATAGGCTGATGAGACAAGGTGCCCCCAAGTGTAGGTGACATAGAAGATCAACTTACACATGATGCCTATTTACCAAGTTTTCATCATGGTACTTATCCAAGGCACCTGTTTGCTAGATTTTCACCATTGGATGAAGGGATTTTTCATTACTCTTTTTTTTTTCTTTTCTTTTGAATATTTGGAGAAGGTGGATATGGAAAGGAGAAACTCAAGCATCTAGCTCCCTGAAAGGTGAGAGTCCTGCTAGATGGATGTTGTCGCATGGACTATGTCAAGTGTGCTCACAGATGTTGGTAAGGGAGTGCATGAAAGTGAGATATGAGTATGTAGATAGTGGATTATGGAAGGTGTGATAGTGGATGATGATGTAGAATACAGAAGGACTTATACAAGGATGGAAGGAAGGTTTATGCAAAAGCATGGACCATAGGATGAGGGAGATATGTAGGATAGTAGTGGAGGGGAGGGGAGATGGAGTTATACGGAAGTGTTGTGGAATGGAAGGGAACCATGACCAACGATTGCACATACTGTGATAAACATTGAAGTTGATGATGGGAAGGTGGTGTAGGAAGCAATGGAGAGTTTTTCTTGTGGATGAATGATATAGGCCTTTAGGGACCCACATAGACGTTGCATTGTTTTGATTTTTGTTTGTCATGTGGGATGGAAGGATTTGATACTTTTGGATGGAATTGGAGAAAGTGAATGGTTGGAATTCTTGAGAGGTGGATGCCTCATGTAACTTGAGGGCTTTTTACTTAGGCACCCAAACCATTTTGTTTTTAGATAGTACCTGTGAAGGTATGGGTTTGGGTGTATGCAACTTTTGTGCATCTTCTGAGATAATTATTTGTTGCTTGGGGACCCACACTTTTTTCAATTTGGCATTGAGGTGTGTGGGTGTATGCAGCTTTTGATATGGATAATTCTTTGGTTCTTGGCTTTTATATCCTAGGTCATGAGGACTCTTAGGATTTGTGACTTTATAGGTAGAGGCATCCACATATTTGTCATTGAATCCTCATGGGATGGTGGAAGTGAGGTTGGTGAAAGATCCTTGTTTAGACAATATGTGCATTTGTCGGCCATGATTGGGATATTTAGAGGATTCATAGATGGATGGATAAGGTGTTGGAAGAAGTGGTGGTAGGATGCATAGAGGGCTATTAGGAGTTGGAAGTAGCGGAGGTAGATTGGATGGTGGAAGGTGTATGGTCACATGCTTTTGACAGATGTAGGATGATGGAGGTGGAATGGCGACATATGTTTTGGGGATATGATAGGGTTTGCGATGGAAAGTAGTAGACTTAGGAGGAGTGGAGGAAGTACCAACATCTTGAGATTGCTCACCTTGGGGTATGTATCCAAGGCCGTATGAAGGTGGAGGAACATTGACATGGATAGGTTCCAAAATACCTTGTTCATGAAGGCCTAAGCCTTTACCTTGATAGTTCATATTCTGGAGTATGCGGTGGACCATGGGATTATGTATAGGTGCACTAGCAGCAAGTTCCTTATTGGATGAGGAAGGCGAGATAGCAGATAATAGTTGTTGGTGTTCTAAGGAAGAACATTCATGCATGAAGGTAGTAAGCCCAAGGATATAAGATGACGGATTTGTAGCTTGGTCAATAATGGATGGTGAAGGATCATTAGAATCTTGATCATCATTATGCTCTTTAGGATCTAAGTTATTGGGTTGATCATTCGTGTGCACTTGGGAGGCAAGTGTCTCATCAGAGGAAGCGAAAGTTGTTGGATCATGGATGGGATTAGATGGAAGAGGGATAGAAGAAATGGACGCTTCTTGCTCACGAATGGGTATGGGATCAAGTTGTTCAAGGACATCTGCTTCATAGGGAATATCTTGATCATAGAACAAATAAAGGTTATGGATGGGTTGGAGTTGGGTTTGTATCTCATGTATAGGATCAAGTTGCTCATGGATAGCTTCTTCATAAAAGATAGTATCTTGATCGTAGAAAAGATAAAGGTTATGCATGGGACGGAATTAGATTTCCTTCTCATGTATAGGTGGTGGGAGATGGATAGGATCAAGTGGCTCATGGAGAGGTTCATTATTATGGATATCATCTTGATCATGGAAAAGATACATGTTATGGATAGGTTGCAAGAAAGTGATTTGATCTTGACTTAGACTAGGGATTAATGTTTCCTTATGCTTAGGATTAGACTCTTGACATACCTCTTAGGTTGCTTGAATGGAAGTGGATAGCTCTTGGATAGCTTCTTTTTTGACAACATAGATGTTTGATGGACCTTGACTTTGGTTCATGGTAGGAGGTTCTTCGATAAGCTCAAGGGGTTGTGAATGACATGAAGGATTTTTGGTAAGGTCAAGGACTAGAATTTGGGGACATGGTTGATTCTCTACTAGTAGCCCTTGGATCACATCCTTCGTAGGTGTATGGGTAGATGAATGAGGGGATTTAGCTTTCTCCCAAGCTTTTCTTTGGTTGTATAAATTTGTAAAAACTCTTTCCCACCACTCATCTGATTCGTTTTTGGTCATCCATTTAGAGTTTGAGGAACTAGATGGTGGTGTTGGTGTAGAACTGGTATGTTTTGGAATATGTGTCTTAGAAGGTGGCGAAGGAGGACTAGTAGATGGAGTGGTATAGGATTTCCAACTTAAGGTGGTGTTTGCCTTGTCATGAGCATCATTAAGACGGGAAATAGATGTATGAGTTTGGGGCGAGGCGTAGCTAGTACTGGCACGTTCAGCTTGCAAGATTGCCATTTCTTGTTGTATAACTTGGAGTTCTTGAGCAATTGCCATATGACCTTGGGGTGAGGTGTCTAGGGTTAATTGCAATTTCAGGTATTTGAGTTCTTGAGCAAGCTCTTCTAATTTGGTTTTCATCTCCACAGAAACTAACACAAGACTGAAAGGGGTACTCAGAAAGGTGAAAATTTTTTCCTCAAAAATAGTGTGAATGCTTACTATCATGGATGTGCAGAAATAAATGCACAATAGAAATGAATATATGCATCATAAGTCTTAGTATAAATGTGCAGCAACAGTCTGTATATGCACAGAAAGTTGATACAAATGCACAGCAGAAATGGGTATAAGCGCAACTCTATTTTTTGGCAAAATTTTTGGATTTTTCTGGTGTTTTGGGTATTTTTGGCTGGAAAAAGGCCTTCTTGGTCTAATTTTATGAATTAACAGCAAGAAAACATAGCAAGCACAAAGAATATTTTATAGTTTTTTTCATTGTTTTTGTGGTTTTTTTGACTCTATTTTGGACGAAACTAAACAAAAGCAAGCACAAAGATCCTAGGCTAGAAATGGATTATAAGGGATTTTGGCCACTAGAACAAGAGGTATTTAATGCGGGAAACCATTCAAGTGGTTACACATGCGGCGGCACTGCTCTCCATTGTGGAGTCTCCCAGCCTCAAAGGGTTGCGCCTGAGAGGGTTTTGGGGGAGGTTAGCTGTCGGTGTAACATAGCAGCACTTGTTGCAGGAAGTTTTCACCTCAAGCACAATTTATTTTAAGTGGCTTGGTAGGGTTTGGCTTTAGCCTGTTACCACTCAGGGTCGTTCCCACTTGGACAAGCGTGCATCCAAGGGCAGGCCCCTCTTAAAGGTTAAACAAATGGAATAACAAGTCTGGCATTCTGATCACCCAGTAAAGGGGAGAGCATAAGCCTATTGTCATTCGTCAAGCACAGAAGACACTGATTAATCCAACCTATTAAATTAGAAAAACTAAATGGGCTAATCTACTTGGGCAAGCACAGAACTTTGAAGTGATTTTAGCAAGATAGCATTGTTCATTACTGTTTGTAAGATAGCAATAATCTAACTATGGAAGATATCATTATGTAAATATTGCAATGGTTCAATTACTCTCTTCCTAGTTAAGGCTATTTGGAATTTGTATGAACGTTCATTTTACTGTCCTTTTATAAATTGAAGTGTGAGTTTAGTAAATACAGCTAGATGAGTCTAAACCAGTGGCCTAACCTGCAAAACAGATCTAGAATATTCTTGTAAAGATGTTAGCATTAGCAAAAATCTTCTAAAAAATCCTAAAATCACTACCTACTACAGAAGCGCCGCTTCAAAGACTGAATGCACATAAACAGTCAACAGAAATTTGCATTTTTTTAACCCTAGTTTGTAAAGATTTGGATAAAACTATATGTAGATGATCTCTTAGCTCAAATCTAACCTCACCATTACGTTCAGGGGGGCATTTCCATAAATTTTAAGTACAAATTTGCCTAGATTTCATGAAAAATAGAGCATTTGGCAAAGAAAACAACGTTTCTAAAATTCACTGCCAAACAGATGCGCTGTAGGAAGTAACATATGCGTTGCAGGATTTAACATATGCGCTGCAGGATTTAACATATGCACTGCAGGATAACAGATGTGCTACAGGATGCAACAAATGCGTAGAATCAGTTAATGCACAGTATCAGAGGTCATATGCGCCGAAACAGAGCTTATATGCACAGAAAGAACATATGCGCCGTGAAAGAAGGTATATGCGCCGGAACAGTGTTTAAAAGTGTAGTAAGAATGAACATATGTGTAGGAATAACATATGCATCGCATAAATGGATATATGCGCCACAGAAATGTGTAAATGCGCCGTAGGATTATAAGCACCAGAACAGGGAACATAAGCGCCGTGGAAATGTTCAAATGCGTCGAAGTAACCTGTGCGTGACCTGTACGAAACCTGTCTTCAAAAAGCTCAGATTGTAATGAGATAAAGGGGCAAATGCCCCACGGTGGGCACCAAAAATGTTAGGGTAAAATGTGGTTTAATCAAATGAACAATAATAAACCCAAACATCAACAGAATAATGAAAACAAGAAAGATTGAATGAAATGAAGCAATGAAGAACACAATGCAAACCTTCCTTATTTCAAAGCTTCTATTGTTTGCCTATTACAACCATCCTTTGCTGATGAAGTAGGCCCTCAGAGAGTGCACTCTTTTAGCTGCATTGTAGGATGTCGATAGTAAATGGCTGTGATAATGAGAAGATGAGCTTCGAAGCAACAATGGTGATCTCAAGTAGATTGTATTGGGGGTGCCAAAGGCGCGCGGGTAGAATTCTGCAGAGCAACAATACAAATAACCTGGATGGATAGAATGGAGGGATGAAGCTTCTTTTATAGACTCAGAGGAATGAGAATCAATGTTTGAGAAGAAGTGTGATGATCAACGGCTGAGGATGGTTGAGGAATGTGCAACCAGTAGAAATATGACAAGTGTCTCATCTCCATCATGAAAGAGGGGATTTAACAACATTGATTGGAGAGTTAACTCCTTTAACTGAACAATTAACAAACTTGATTAGTCAGTTGGAAGAATGAATTATGGAATTGACTGTATTGATTGAGGGATTAACTCAATTGACTAGTTAGTTAACACTTTTGATTGATTAGTTAACTAACTTCTGATTTGAGAAGAAATAGGACATGTGGGTGAGGGGGAAAATAGGTAATTAAATATTTAATATATTTAATTACATGTGCAACCCGGTGAGGTGGACAAGGTGAGGTGGAAAGGTGATGTGGAAAAGTGAGGTGGATTTGTGTGGTGGATTTTTGAATTTAGAACTTAGGATAGGGGGATTTATGAACAATTAAATAATTTAGGATTATTTAATTGTGTGAGACATTAGAAGAATTTAGGGAATTTGATTAAATAAATTGATTTTATTTAATTATGGAATAGCGAACCGATTAAATAAATTTAGAATATTTATTTAATTGATAGAATAATAGAATAAATATTTAGAATATTTATTTAGAATGAATCATGTCATTTTTAGGCGTATACACTGAGTATGGATCATCTTTTGCAGAGGGTTGTTGGTTCAGAGTTGATGTCTATGATGGATGGGTTCTCAGGATATAATCAAGTATTGGTCAAGGAGTCAGAACAATACAAAACAATAGTCACCATTCCTTGGGGAACATATGTTTATCTGAGAATGCCATTTGGATTGAAAAATACACGATCAACATTTCAAAGGGCAATGGATGTGGGCTTTGCTAGCCTCATTGATGAGATCATGGTTGTATACCAAGATGATCTTACTACATTTTTTAAGGATAGGAAAGATCATTACAAGCATTTTCAAATGATTTTTGATAAATGTTTGGAGTATGGGATCTCTTTGAATCCCACGAAATGCCAATTTGAAGTAGAGGAAGAAAAGTTGCTAGGACATATTGTGTTAAGGAATGGGGTCAGAATTGATCCCAAAAGAGTTAAGGCTATTGACCTTATCCCTCAGCCCAAAATGGTCAAGTGTGTCCAGTCCTTCTTTGGGCAGATTAACTTTGTGAGGTAGTTTGTCCCTAACTTCGCTGAGAAAACCAAAGCAATTTCCAAGATGCTCAAGAAGGGATAGTCCATCACATGGGAAAAAGAACTAGCTGAGGCTTTTATTGACATAAAGAATGCCCTAAAGAATGCACTAATGCTAGTAAGCCTAGATTATGTAAAGCCCTTCCATCTTTTCTCTTTTGCTTCATTCTATACTATTGCTATTGTGCTATTACAAAAGATTAAGGATGGATTCAAGCAACCAATAAGATTCTTTAGCAAGTCCTTACAGGTTACTGAATTGAATTAATCCATAATGGAGAAACATGCCTATGCATTGGTCAAGGCCACAAAAATTTTTAGATCTTATGTCACAAGTGCCAAGATCGTAGCATATGTACCACACACAATAGTAAAGGACATATTCATAGAACAAGAAGCTTCAGGTAAAGGGTGTAGATGGATCAACATGATCTAAAAATATGACATGGATATACAGGTCACGAAGTTGGCTAGAGACCAAGGTTTAGCCAAGCTAATGGCTAATTCTATATCTTGAAGCAACAGAAGTAAATGAAATAGAGGAAGATGATACATCTCCTCAGTGCTCATTGGTTGACAATGCATTGTACAAGTATGTTTTTTTCTATCTTGAAAACATGAATTGTCCACCATGTATGGATGAGAATCAGAAAAGGACTCTCAAGATGAAATCTCAATTATATGTTCTATTCCAAAATGATCTCATGTGGAGAAACCATGAAGGAATATTGCTTAATGTTTGAATCAAGAGCAAGATGAAGCTATGATGATTGAGTGTCACCATGGTATTTGTGGGGGACACTTCAAAGCTAAAACCACCACCCATAAAATCCTTAGGGTTGGGTACTGGTGGCCTACTTTATTCAAAGATGTTGCACATAAGATGAGAAAATGTGATGCTTGCCAATGATTTTCTGGCAAGATGAAATTTGTTGGAGCATTACCCCTTTTGCCCCTTGCTGTTGACACCTTTTTAGTAGTAGGGAACTGATTTTATTAGGGAGATACAAGAGAAGTCTAGCAATGGATTTAAGTGGATTCTTGTGGCCATTGATTACTTCACCAAGTGGATAGAAGAAATTCCCACTCATAATGGAACTTCCAAACTGGTTATTGATTTCATAGTCAACAATATAATCACTAGATTTGGAGTGCTAGCCAGGATTTTGGTAGATAATGTCATGTGTTTCAGGTCTCAAGAAATGTTGGATATGTGTTCTAAGTTTAGTATAAATCTTGTGCATCCATCTCCCTATCACCCCAAAGTAATGGACAAGCTGAATCTAGTAATAAAAGTTTGATGAAGATCATAAAAAGGATGTTGGATCAGAATAAGAAAAGGTGGGATGATAAATTGAAATATGCTCTATGGGCTGATAGGATAACCTTCAAAAGATCCATTGGAAGGAGCCCATTTCAGCTAGTGTATGGAGCAAAGGTGAAGATGCCAAATAGCATGGAACTACTAGTCTACAATTTGTTGCATGATATAGAAGAGGATCAATATGATGCAATGTCCGAGAGGATATTGCAATTGACTGAATTAGAAGAATAGATAATAGCTGCACATGATAAAATGTTGAATCATAAGCATAAAATGAAGATTTTATTTGATAAGAATATAGTATCAAGAGATTTCCAAGTTGATGACTTGGTGCTTCTTTGGGATGCAAAATCTAAAGATAAGGGGAAACATGGCAAATTTGATCCATTATGGCTTGGACCATATAAGGTACCTGAGAAATTCAAGCTCAATGTTTACCATTCGATGCTTCTAGAAGAAGTGCTCTTGGAGCTGTCCATTCATGGTTAACATCTCAAGCATTATTTTTCATATGTAACGCTTCTCTTGAATTCTAAATACAGTCAATAGTCTTTTGTGCTCTAATGTTTATGACAATATTTTGTCATGTATATAAGCCTTTGATGTAAATATGTTTGTGTTTCTTCCTTTTGTGTGTTTTGTGCCTTTTTGGTCTGTTTGGAGATCTGGATTCTCGTTGTGCCATATTTTCCACACGTCCCCAACTAGAGCCTCTATTGGGACCTATAAAATTTTGCTCCCAAACATGCCTTATTTTTCCCCAAAATCCATCCAAATTCCCAATTTATGCCTTTAAAATTAAAATCATTCATACATACCCGATCAAAGAGATCTTTTTATGGAGTTTTTACTTCAAAATATTCTAAGTGTTGTGTCTTTGTTTTCTTCCTTTGAAAAAATGAACATTCATGGTCTTTATCAGCAAATTGGAAAAAGTTTGAACTAGTTCTAGAGTTCGTCATTTTCCCAATTTGCCAATTTTCTGATAAGTCAGTAGGAAAGCGAGAAGAAAGGCAAAGGAAAGAAAGAGTCTTAATCAAAAAGTTGTGAAGATCGCAAACCCACTGGTTCACTGACCAGCAGGTTTACTGATCAAAGAGATTGCTGACTGAGAAAGACTGTGAAGGGAGAAGATGAAAAGTTTCTAAGGGAAAAAAAAAGAAGAAAAGTCAGAGCTAAGCTTTGTCAGCAAAAGCTTAGGTTTGCTAACTTGTTAGTTCACCGGCGGCAGGTTTTACCAATGGAAAATTCACTGATAAAAGGCAAGGAAATAAAGGTGGTGGCAATGAAATTTTTCTAAGGTAGGAAGTAAAGACAAAAGGATGTTGTTCTCTATTAGAAAAGGTGATGGTTCGTGAACCATGTGGTTTACTGACAATGTAGTTCACCGATAAGACAAAATGCCGATAAAGCAAAAAATGACTAAGGAAAAAAGCAAAAAGAGGGATTTATCAAAGAACTAGTAGAAATTTCAACTCACCAAACAATTTGATATTTCCAAAGTTCATCAATAAGGTGATTCATCGACTAAAGGATAAAGAAAAGAGAAAAAGGCTGAGGCAAAGTCCATAGTTCGAGAAAAGTAAAAATAATTGATAAAGAAAAGACAAAGGAGGGACTAATGCTTGGTTTGAAAAAAGAAAGATTCACCAATAAGGTGAAAATATGGAAAGAAGACATGAGGCAAGCGTTGATCAGGTGGCTGAGTAGTTCGTGAACCGATGGGTGCACCAACTTGGTTCATTGCGGAGCATTTTCATTGATAAGGCTAAAATAAAGGAGAGTGACAGCTGGTGAAGAAAGTGAAAAAGCTAAGTGGTTCATGAAAGTGGTATTTCATTGACCAAAGAAGAAAGAAGAAAGAAAGAGTTTTAGAAAGATGAAAATTGCTGACAAAGGGAAAAACAGGTCTAGTTCACAAAAGTCAAATTTTGCCGACTAAAGGAAAAAGTAAGAAGATGGAGACAAGCTAGGTTCACGAAGATTAATATTTGCCGATAAGGTAAAAAGGAGACCAAAAATGAAGACTAAGTGCTAAAGAGAAAAAGGAGTGCTTTCCCATGGTTCGTAAAAATGAAAGTTTGCTGATAGCAAATAAAGGAAGGGAGATTGAAGTCACAAAAGAGAAGTTCGTGAGAAGGAAAAAAGACTGATAGAGATAGAAAGATGTGCCCAATGAAGAAAAGCACAGTCAGAATTTAGATGGCCCAAAAAAGGGAAAATTGGATACGTTTAATGTGTTGTGGAAGCTTTGAAGGGGTAATTTCCTAAAATCTTTCCATGATTACAGAATTTGTGCAGGTAGTACCCAGAATTTATGATTCTGCAAAATAGGACCATGCAGGTAATTGATACAGTAAAATTCTTCAATACACAGGTACATTTGAAAGACAAATTGGATATGTCAGAGGTTGCAAGTGTTAGGGAAAGGGTTTGAACCTTCCCTCTTTATTGTTTTAGGTACAGTATGAGTGCAAGCAATCTCCTTTTGGCATTTTTAGTACTATTAGAGGATGGGCAAGATTCCAAACGTGCATACTTCCTGACATTGTAGTGGGTTGAATTTAATGTGGCATGGGCATACTCATTGATTGAGTGTAACACCTGGGATATAGAAAATTTTTGAATTGCTATATATGCATAAGTTTTTGGATGCATTAAGGGTTGGTCAGTTGGGCAATTTTCTCAATAGGTTTTGAGCTCCAAAAGACAAATTAGAAGAGGCTATTTTTATAGTCTTTGTTCAACATGAAATAGTCATTGAAATGTATGTAATATATGTTGCAAATCTTTGTATCAAATTGCTATTTTTCTCCATTGCTATAGATGTTCTTTTTTAGAAAAATTAATCGCAGTTATAGTTTGCTCTTGCAACATTTAGTGGTTTGAATGTAAGCATTGATTTGAATAAATGTGACAATTCTTAAATCATTTCCAAGGCTTTGTAAATGATCTTTTCAAGATTACATGAAAAATAATATGGTATGATGTTGGATTATTAAGCATTCTCAGTGATTTGGTACTCATTTTCATGCATTTGATTTATCAAATAGGCAACTGTACATTTATCTGTAGTTGTTTTTCCTCTATTGAACATTAGACTCTACAACCCAATGGATAGGCACCAGTCTGAGTAGCCTTAGATCACCCAAACTCCAAAACAAAACAATATATTTATCTTTAGAAGCAATTGTAGTTTTCATGTGTCCTTATTGTGTAGGATTGCCTTTATCAGCTACATAAGGGTCTTGTAATAACCAACTATTCTTAGTTTAGTGACAAATTTGGGGCTAAGAAAGTGATTTGGGTTTGGTTGTTCATATATTTTAGTTGTTCATCTAGTTTGAAATCAATACCTACTTAGGTATACCCCCTGGAATATCCCTCTAGGGTTTAAGCTGAGCTCAAAGAGCAAAGGAGTCTACCCACTCCTGTTAGTTGGCCAAAATCGCCCATAACTTGTTGATAAACCTCTTTCTATCACCTTGATGACAACCCCTAGCCTAGGTGATTTAGAAATGTTTGAGTTTTGTGTTGCTGTCATTTTGGGACCCAACACACTAAACACAAATATTAAAGGATGTAATTTATTAGTAAGGCATTGTAGGGCTATGGAAGTTGAATGGTTTTGAAACCTTTCAATTCTCATCTCCACATTGATAAAAAACAAATGTATGGCTGTAGAGGGGTTCACTATTGTTTCCCACAAATTTGAAAATTTTGGTCCTTTTCTATTTTTCTTGTACTTTTGAGTCATAGTCCAAATTCTTATGCCATTTATCTCTTTAATTGGCTAGTCACCTCTTCTTTGAACTTTGCATGTCACTGTCCTAGCACCTTATCAACAATTTTGAATCTTCAAGAACTTGGTTTATTCTTTTGTTTTATCAGGAAATATCCCAATCAACGAACTTGTTGGAAAATGATGAAATTCATGAACCTTATCGGCAAAAGTTTAAATTCTCAAACCTTCAGTTTCCTCGACAAGTCTTCATTTTTTCTCTTTGCCTTGGTCAGTCTTTTTTTTCATTTTCACAAACTTTTATCCTTTGTTTGTCAGTTAGGCTTTCCTCAATTCATTGGTTTCCCGATAAGTTAACTTGGTCTATCTTTATTGGTTATCTTTCCTCTTTGAAATTTTGGTTCTCAAGTTCTATTTTTCTCTGGATTGCCAATTTTCTGACAAACCATTCTAGAAGCCCCTGTATTGGTTATCCTTGTCTTTTATGAAGTGATGTTTTAGTTCAAAAGTTCTATTTTCTCTAGTTTACTGATAAGCCAGTAGTCCCTATATGACTTAGGCTTATCACCTAAGTTAACGAAGTTCATGAATACTATATTCTACCGACAACATTGATACCTTTGGTTCATAGATTGATACAAATGCCAATAAAGCAATGGAAGCTATAGTCAGGTATATGATAGGTTCATGAAAGTCACCTTTCGCTGCTTAAATGAAGACATGACACAAAAGCAAAGTTCACCCAAAAAATGATCTGTCAATAAGTGAAGAAAGGTATATGACTGGCTAAGTATATGGTTAACAAAAATTACTTTCTACTGATAGTGCATAATAAAGGGAAGTTTGTGATATGGAGATATTACCTATAACTGAGTTTTGAAAAAGTGTAAATTGTCAATAAATGGGAAAATGCAATTCTTGATAAGGCGCTTGGGTAAGCCAAAGCATAGCATTTATTAAAAAGGGTATTAAATTTCCTAACCTTATTCCTATTACTTATAAAGTGAAATTCTTCTTTGAAATTGTCATTTTCTATTGTTATTCAAGGAAGCGCTCTCAGGAGTTAACCACAACTAGCTTAGCTATCTTCTTCCCATCAAGTGTCGCTACCAAGGTAAGTCCTGATACCTTCTTCTTTCAAATTGAAAAGATTGATGTTAGATAGCTAACTCTGGGGGTGTATTTTGAGTTTCTCTCATTGTTTATGACTTGTCAAACCCTATTTTTATCCGCCATCTACCATAGCTTCCCTTCGCTCAACCTAAGTCTACCTTGCTTAACCCTAGTTGAAGATCCCACTCACTGGTTACTTAGGTTAGTCAAGATGAAATAAAAATATAAGGGGTTGGACATTTCTTTTATCATCAATAATGAATTATCGGGGATCAGAGATACCAACTTGGGACACATTAATCTACATGAATTTTAGCTCTAGATGAATTCCAATCCTAGGTCTCCCATTGCTCAGAAAATCTTTAATAGCGGGTTATTACATGTTGGGGGTTTTCCTTCGGCGGTAAAATGCCCAGATCTGATAATCGCATGTATTCATAATCACAATGTGGAGACACAAGAAATAAGGACCATGAGTGGTCAAGTAATTTTACAACTCAGTATAGACTCCATTACTGATAGGTTGGGCTTACCCATCCATGAAGAATATGTAGACATAACTCAGGAAAAAGCCATAAATTTCTATATTGATGGGAAGAAGACATGTAAAGATACAATGGCTACTACTTGGTTGAAAAAGAAGAAAAAGGGAGGGTCACAGTTACCCAAGAATCTGGTCAGGGGACATTTCAAAGATGAAATTTTAGATATTATCACCTTACTACACAGAGTGGTGGGAAATAGAGACTGTGATGAATTCAAAAAATGGATGTGTCAGTATATTTTGATAATCTATACAGGAAAGTAATATATTGATTAGTCCCAATTAATAAATCACCAACTACATGAGAAGTTAGTAAGTTTTCACAATAAGAAGAAATTCCACATGTGTTCATATTTGATTTATTTATTGGCTACCATATAACCGAATTGGTCAGGTTTATAGGTAGTTGGTCCTATGACTCTAGAAATGAAAGTATATGGTTATTTTCCTCAGCTGCAAGAGGAGCATGGGAATAAGGTGTATAGAAGAGTGAATGATGCCTTCCTAATGCTCATGGTAATAAGAATTTGGGAAAACCCAAAAGTCAAAATTTCAATTGAAGCTGCCAACTAGGTAATGGGATTTGGTAGCTATTTTATCCAATATGATAAATTTACATATATCAGGATTGGAGGTTTTGAATTTCCTGCGCTCAAATTACCAAGGTATGCCTCAAATTATATAGTATTTTTGGAAGTATGTAGGTAGGCTCACTTAGTAGGAAAGAGGTATTATGATGCAAAGAAGAAAGGATATCGATTCCCATTGAAGTTGACTCATTATACATGTTCTAAGCCTGAAGATGTAAAAAATGTAGATAGATTGTTGAATCACTTTCATTTTCAAACCCATGGATCAAGGAGTAATTTTGATAGTAAAGATTTTGTCAAGAATAATTTGTATTTTCCTATGTTGAGAAAGCATATACCTCATTTGGAGGATTTCTGGGCTGACTGTGTTGACGAGAACGAGGTCAGAAGAAGAGACTAGTCAAGACTGACCCTTGAACAAATGAGAATTTATAGACTTGGTTGTAAAATTCCTGACATAGTTGATGACTAGTTTGATGTACTTGACCCCACTTTTTCTACTGAGAATGTTAAGCCATTACCTAATATTGATTGGAGTGTAGATGATGTCATTGATCTTAAAGCTAGGACTTTTTCTGTATTGAATAGAAGTCAAGCATGGCTCCAATCTAAGTTGAATGATCATGCTGCAAGTTCTCCTTTCCATAAGGAGCTAATGATAGAAATACCACAGGTCTTTATGAGCACTTCTGACCATGTCAATCCTTCATTGGTACAAGGTGCCTCATTACAACCTCCCATTGCAAGACCGAGTGGGGAAGATGGGCCCAAGAAGAAAACAAGTTCTAAGAGCCTAGATGGGGAGAATATCCAAACACCCAAGAAGAAGATTAAGGTTAAAAAATACCTTAACCCACAAGTAGACAAAACTTTAGAGGTACCACGATAGGGATTGTAGAGTGGAGAGGATGAAGAAGATGCATCAAATGTAGAACAGAGTAAAACACCCCATCACATCCCTCAAGATGGTATGTTTCAAACTCCTCCTCCTCCCTAGCAAAAAGCAATAGTTGATAGTGGCCCTAAGGTAGATGAAATCTCTCAAAAGGATATAGGTGGATACTCTGTAACAACCACCACAATATGGTTGAAAATAGAGGCTAGAAATAAGAGAAGATATTCTTAAATTATTGATACTAAATTTGATGCAGTGGCGAGGCTGCTCAAATTGGAATGTCTAGGCTAATGGTAGACCCAGTCTCAAAACATAGATATGTGGAGATAGCAGAGCCAATGGTTGACAAGGAAATGGAAAATATATCTGCTAATGATTTTCAGGTGAGTACTGTATATTTGGGACCACCTTCGGTTCAAGGTGATATACATAATGCAAAATTATTAGTTGACATCTTAGTTGCTAGATTAGAAGAGAAAGAGAAAGAGATCTTGGAAGATCAAGTAGATATTTTGACTTCATATGTTAAATCCATTTTTGATACTAAGAGATATTTAATCAAATTAACAAGTATAAATACCTTGGGAATTTAGTAGAGGAATGGGTTGAGAAATTGATATTAGATGGCCTCCATTTCATTCATAATGCCTTTACTCTATATGGTAAAATTTCTGATAAGAAAATAGAGATTTTAGATGATCTCAAGAAAATAAAGAAGGATGAAGCTATACTGAATTTAGTTAAGAACAATCTCACAACTATGGTCAAATATGATTCTAGTATTCTTGTCACTGAGAAGGTTATTGAAAAGCTAGAAGATAATGAATCATTGAGGTGGTTAGCTAGTGTAGATTGGAAATTGTATATGAAGAAGCAATGCATTAATAATTTGAAGAGTTTGGCCAAGAATAATCAATCTTATTTGCTAGATCATAGAAGTGCTTGTGGAACCTTGTGGGTGGATCTCTATGATGAGACTAAGCCCGACATGTTGGAGCTAGTGCTATCAAATAGGCCTTCAAGAATCTATTCATTGAAGAGTTGAAAACAAAGGAAAATGCTAATGGAAATCCCTTTGAATGCCTTACTAATGTTTCTGCTCACTTGTTTAATTTCAAGGACATTGAAGAAATGGAAAGAAAGCATGAAGAAGCTAGTAGTGTATTACATAAGTGGAGAGAAAGGCTAGAAATCACAAATATCGCCAATGCCAAGAATGTTTTGTCAATCATGGGCAGATTGAAAGTCCTGCATGCCAAACTAACTACGTCACAGAAGGTTGAGGATGAAGCAGAAAAGAAGATTACTAAGGAACCAAAAAAGTCTGAGGCTACGGAGGATGAAGATGAGGAAACAATTTCATAATCACTCTTTGAATTTGTAATTTGTTATGTTGAAACTCTTTACTATTAAAGAATGTTTCTTGATTAGGATTTCTCATAAACTTTGTTCTATCATGTATTTTTGGTTGCATAACTATTGTATTGGGAAAAGTTGGTTCTACTCTTTTCACTATATAATATAGGTGTAAAAGGGGAAGAAGGATCTTTTGGTTTTAAATTTTAATTTGTAGAGCTAGATCATAGAGTTTCTTTTTGGGAAAGTAAGGGGGATATTTTGAAATAGTGTGTATGGTTGATTGAATTCATAAATATTTGTGTTAGGGTAAAATATTTCAAGCATGCATAAAACTAGCTACAACAAACCCTAACTCCTAATGGAGTACAAACAAGCTAAGAAATCAAGAAAATAAACACAAAACAATTAAGATTCTAAGCTACAATTTGCCTTATCTCCATTGTTCTCCTCAACCTTGCATTAGTGTTCTCAGATTTGGTAGATTTGCAAAAATCTAGAGAAGCTCAAAAGCATGAATTAGCAAGATGTGAGAGAGAATACTGCATATTAGAGGGATCTACGCTAAGATATCTGAAAAATGGCTATAGAAATTGTTTTATAGAAGAACATGTTTGAATGGAGGGTTCAGATTCAATGTTGAATTGGAGCAAAATGGAGGGTGGAGATCGATTAGGGTTTCCCTCTCATAAGAGGACAAAAGAGAATTTTAAATTCAAAAATATGATGAGGTGTGAGGGAGTTTGAATTAAATAAATTTGCTCATTTTATTTAATTAATTTTAAGTGAGAATGCATGTGATCCCCTAATTAACTAAATGGGATTTAATTAATTAGATGAGGGCTATATTTAAACACATGTTTATTTGTTTAAATTAAATGAGTGAAGGGGACATTTGGAAAGTGAATAATTAAATAATTAATTAATTAAAATTAATTATTTAATCATAGAGGAAAATAGGGGAAAATGGACAAATAATTAAATAAATAAAATTTATCTAATTATAGGCTAGTGGTAGGAGAATGAATTAATAAAATAATTAAAAATTATTTAATTAATGGTAGAATGTGAAAGAAATTGGCGTGAAACTGGCATTTTCAAGTTGATAACACTTTTAGGTGTCTAGATTTTGCCCCTCTTTGATACAATGTCAATTCTAACATTGTGTCAAAGAAAAATTCAAAAATATGCCCTGGACATGCCCCAGTGTGCTCCAGATGAGGTGGGATAACCTTGTGCCCCCTTGGGAAATTTTTCAAATTTTCTAAAAATTTCAAAAAATTTGGGAAATTTCTCTAAAAGTATGCCATCATGGTAGAATGAATAGAAGAAATGAAGATGTGAGAGAGTGATGGTGGAGGAGTGAAGATTTGCTAGAAGAGTGATAGATTTTTGAGCTTCTCACTTGCAGTTTTTGCTTATCATCATAGAACTTATTATGTCAAGGGACTATAGACATAGTGGCAAGTCATAGGCCAAAGTGTAAAATGTGGTCCTTTGTGAAACAAGCACATGACAGAGACAAAATGCCTGACTAAGACTAGTAATCATGGTACCTTGTCAAAACATGTGATAAGATAACCTTGAGGTATGCAAGTCCTAATGGAAGGAAACATTGATTCTTTCCCATGCATAGGATGTCTTTGATTCACACCTAATGGATTCCCGATCACATGCAAGGAACCTAGTTGCCCATCATTTTACCAAGACAAACTACAAACAAAAATCAAAGAAAAAGGTCCCGGTCTATCCTCACTTCTCTTCATCACTTAGGGACTGCCTTGAAAAGCATAAGAGCAAGAACGAATATCAATCTAATAAAAGATAAGACATACCAACTTGATAGAGTCAAAATCCATTTGGATCTTTTGCCAAGTGTGTATGTTTGCTTTGTTTGATTGTGACTAGATGAGTAAGGCCTAGTTTTAGGATAGGAAGCATGTCTTATAAGACGTTAAGTCTAGTTTTAGTAATGCGACCACCTATATAAGGCAAGTGACAAGATTGTGACATTTCGTATAATACATGTGGTTTGGTTTTGAGGATGCCACAAGTTGTGAGATGATTGGCATGTGAGGATTGTTAATGTCTGATTTTAGAAATGATGCATGTCATATAAGGCATAGAGTTATAGTTTCAACGATGCCCCATTTTGTGTAAGATATGTGATAGGGATAGTTGATAGTGATGTAGGATTAGCACGAGGTGATTGACTAGTTTGGCTGATTAGATAGCTTGTTGATTTTGTGATTGATTTCAAGTGCATGTTTCTTTGAAAGATTGACTGTTTTGGTTTGATCAAAGTGTCCATCTCACCAAAGGATGACTTATTGAGATAGTTGACTCAACAGGCCCTAAGGGACTGATCTAATGTCTCGGGGGCTCATCAGAGACGACCTTGACTATGTGATAGTGTAGAGACAATGTAGTTCGACCAGGTGGACTTTGTGTGACCTAAGACCTAAGGGTGGGGTACCTTAGGGGCTCATCAGAGATGGCCTTGCCTACGTGAAAGCTCAGAGGTGACATAGTTCGACAAGGTGGGCTGACACTGTTTATTGCTTGGGGTTTTTGGTTGGTTATTTGATTTTTTTGTGATTTTCTACCATGTTATGTTTTTGATGTTTTCAGATTTTTGAGAATATTTGATGTTTTTGGATTTTTGAGAATATTTGGATTTTGAAAAATATTTGAATGTTTTTGGATTTTTTGAGGATAAGCAAGGTGTCCTCTAATACCAATTTATACGATCAGGAACTTCCCCCAATCAGGTATAGGACAAAGTTATGACCAAGTTGGTATGGGGTGGGATGATAACAAAGTGTTTGGGGAATTTGAGAAGATGATGAATGTCAACTTATTTCTAGGCCATGAAAAGGACAATGAGGTTTATTATGGGTTATGACATGAATGACGGTGTGGATTATGAGGGAGATTGTGTAGGTTTGATTATGGATAGCGAAAGGATAGATAAAGTGATGGTAGACAATGGAGCCAAGATTGATAAGATGATACTTATCCAAAGCACCACCGAAGTGGTTTTCACTATTGGACGAATTATTTCTCTTTACTATTTTTTGCTTTTTTATTTTTTTAATATTTTTTTGTACTTTTTTTACTTTTTTAATTTTTTGACTTAGATATAATATCTACAAAGGTGCATGTTGTTGATCAGCTTTGGTAGCGGTTCACCTTCAGGGTAGCAAGTTGATATGCTCCCAATCCATATGCAGTTGTGATGATATAGAGACCCAACTAGTCTGGTTCAAACTTTCTTGACTTCTCCTGTTCCATTTGATTCTTGGGGTTCTCTTTTAGGACCAAGTCTCCAATATTGAACTGTCAAACCCTAACCCTTTTGTTGTAACTGTGTCAGAGACAGTTCTAATATGCTTGCAAGTGTACCAGGGCGTTCTACCTTCTTTCATCTAGTAGCTTGAGTTCATGTAGTCTGGATACCCTGTAGTCTTCATCATCCACCAATTGCTTCAGTGATACTCTCAGGGAAGGTAACTCTACCTTGATGGGTAGGATGGCTTCAAAACCATAGACAAGGGAGTATGGTGTGGTTTCGGTGGGAGTGCGGATGCTAGTGTAGTAGGCCCACAAGGTGAGATTGAGTTGTATATGCCAGTCATGGCTAGCATCATTGACAGTCTTCTTAAGGATTTTTATAATGGTTTTATTTGATGCCTCGGACTGACCATTACCTTGGGGATAGTATGGAGTGGCAAAATGGTGTTGGATGTGGAATCTTTCACATAATTCACAGGCATCCTAATTTTTGAAAGGGCAACCATTGTTCATGACAATAGATTGAGGCACACCATAATAACATATGATGTAGTTGAGGATAAATTTGGCTATTTTTTTGTCGGTGATGTATGTCATGGGGATGGCTTCAATCCACTTTGTGAAATACTCAATGGTGGTGGTGATGAACTTGTGGTCATTGGTAGAGGTGGGATAGATTTTTCCCACAACGTCAAGTCCCCATTAAGAGAATGGCCATGGAGATGTAAGTGGTTGCAAGTCTTGAGTAGGTGCATGCACTAGATCCCTGTGTATCTGACATTGTCTACATTTTTTTGGCAAAGTGATAGGTGTCTTTCTCCATGGTGGGCCAATAGTATCCATCTCTTATGATCTTTTTGGCAAGAGTAGTACCACTAGAGTGAGCTCCACATATACCTTCATGTACTTCATGTAGGGCCATTTGTGCATCCTTGACGTCGAGACATCATAGGAGGGTATTGTAAAATCCATGGCAGTAGAGGGTGTCATCAATGATGACATATTTGGCAGGTTGGCATATGAAGGATTTGTGTTGATTGGAGGATAGGTTGAGTGGGAGGATTTGGTCATGTAGGTATGTATAGATGTCATGATACCAGGAAGACATGGGCCCAACGATTTCACATACTAATTCAGATTTAGGATATCAAAGGCGGGAACTAGTAGTTGATCCACCAAGAACTCAAATTAAGGCACGTTTCTTAGGATATCAAAGAGAGATCCTATCGTAGCCATTGCATCAGCTACTTTGTTCTAAACCTTAGGAATTTGATCAAAGGCCACTATGTCAAAATAGAGTCTACAATTGTCTACCATTCTCTTATATGGCATGATTTTTTCATCTTTTGTATCATATTCATTGTTGACCTGCTTGATGACTAGCTATGAATTGCCAAAGATTTGTAACTATTTGATTTCCAATTGAAAGCCATGCATAGTCCTATGAGCAATGCTTCATATTCAGCAATATTAATTGTACAAGGAAAGGTTATCCAAATGCTTTAGGGATGACATCTCCATGATGAGTAATGAACAAAATGCCTGTGCATAAGTCATGATTTGTGCAGGAACCATCGAAGAATAATGCCCATGTTCTAGGAACTTCCAAGGCAAAGATTGATTCATCCAGAAAATATGCTATCAAAGGATGATCTGCTATTGTAGGTGCCTTTGCTAATTGGTCTATGATCACTTGTCCCTTTATTTCTTTATGGTCAACATATTCTATATCAAATTCATTCAATATCACAACCTATTTGGCCAATCATCCTGTCAAGGCTGCTTTGTTGAGTAAGTACTTCAAGGGGTCAATCTTTGCAATTAGTTTTGTCTGATGATTCAACATATAATGTCATATATTTTGGGTGGAAAAAACCACAGCAAGGCAAA
Organism: Cunninghamia lanceolata; assembly: GCA_027924645.1. Classification (NCBI taxonomy): domain Eukaryota; kingdom Viridiplantae; phylum Streptophyta; class Pinopsida; order Cupressales; family Cupressaceae; genus Cunninghamia; species Cunninghamia lanceolata. Next base: position 2,147,644 of record BSBN01000378.1, on the reverse strand, counting down.
CACGCTCAATAGGGCTATAGTTTAGCTCGTATCCCACTAATGACCTACTGATATAATAGATTGCCCTTTCTTTTCCTTCATCTTTTTGTGCTAAAAGTGCCCCTAGTGTTAAAGATGTTGTTGATATGTACAATAAGAGGGGCTTTCCTGGTATTAGAGGCATGAGAACCAGTGGTGATAGTAGGTAATCTTTGATCTTTTGAAAGGCTTCCTAGTAGTGTTCAGTCCATACGAAGGGTACCCCTTTACAGAGTAAGTATTGGAATGGTTGACATTTGTCAGCGAGTTGCGCAATGAACCTCCTAATTGATTGTAATTTCCCTGCAGACTGCATATTATTTAAGACTTATTGGTGGAGGCATGTATCCATGATAGCTTTCACTTTAGAGAGATCAACCTCTATGCCTCAGTGAGAAATAATATAGCCCAACAATTTGCCTAATGTGACCTTGAACACGCATTTCTTAGGGTTTAATCTAACTTTGTACTCTTCCATATATTCAAAGATCTTATCCAACACATCGAGATGAGTGCTTCTTGTAACTGATTTGGCCAATAAGTCATCGACATAATCTTCCATACATGTGTGCATATAGTCATGGAAGATTGTTGTCATTGCTCTCTGGTACGTAGCTCTAGCATTTTTGAGGCCAAAGGGAATGACATTCCAACAGTATGTATCTTGTGGACGTTTAAAAGTGGTTTTGTGTTGACCTTCTAGAACTATCCTTATTTGATTATATCCTGAGAAACCATCCATCAGTGAGAGAATTTCAAATCCAGTGGTAAGATCGACTATAATGTCTATGTTTGGCAACAGAAAGTCATCTTTCGGACATGCCTTGTTTAGGTCCTGGAAATCTTCACAGATTTTGATTTGGCCAGTAGGTTTTGTGACTAGTATGAGGTTAGATACCCACTCTAGATAGTCTATTGGTTGGATGAATCCCACATTGAGCAACTTTTTCAATTCTACCTTTACCAAGAGTACGATCTATGGATGTATTTTTCTTAATTACTTCACCAGTTTGGCATTAGGCAGCAGTGGTAGGTGATGTAAGAAAAATTGTGGATCCAACCCTGGCATGTTAGCATATGACCAGGCAAAATTGACTTGCCTTGCCAAGAAAAAAGCTTTGAATTCGAGCTTCTCTTGTTCTGTTAATGTCTCTACAAAATGAACGATCATAGGATTAAATTATGTACCAAGGTTGGTCTCAACAGATGTTTACACTGGTAGTGGTGATCTCTCTTTTGTGATAGGTAGCACTTCTGACCCTTCATCCTTGGGCACCTCAGAGAGGTTTTCACTCTCAGATATGTCCTTTATTTTTACTTTTTCATGGTCAAGAGGTGCCTTTCGATTTTCACCTAGTGACTTTTTTTATTTTTCATTCACTTTTGTGACTAGAGGGTGGAGTGGATTCTCCGAAGTAAGCAGTGTCATCGAGATCCATGATGTATCCAACTTTATGATCCCCTTGAGGTATACCTCCATTAAGTCCCATGAGCTCGGTAATAGCTTTGTCATTCTCAAATAAATCTAAGCTAGATGGTATTTGTTGATCCCAGTCTATGAGTTCGGGATGGACTAATGGCAAGCCATCATTGGTGCTCATGTAGCTTATGGTTATGGGGGTTAGGGTACAAATGAAAGTATTGTCAGGATCACAAAAGATGTTAATCTAGGCTTTTCCATTAGGTAGGCGAGGTTCAGAAGATGCGGGCTCGGGTTTGGGAGGGTCTCTTGATGTCTCGATGTCTTTGGAAGCAATTGCATCCCTACCCAAGAGTAACTTAGAACTAGGAGTGCTTTCTCTTCGTGATATATACCCTAGCCCCTTGTTGCGAGGTCGCATGGTCGATTGAATGGGTTTTGTTCTCCCATTTTTGTTTGACCCAAGTCCACTATGTCTGTCATATCATTGTTGTTTTACAAATTCATAGCCTTTTCCATACCGTTCTACACATATTTGAACATGCTTGACCTCTTCTTCCTCCTTATAGAGCCATTTAGAGACATCGTCATCCACATCCTCTTTGCTATGTTCTCCCCATTTTGTGAAAGTGGTGGGGACAGCAGAGATAGTCTCCTTTGGTTTGATTGGGTCAAGTTTTCCATGAGACCTTGGTGATGTTGGCATCTTACCAATGCAATATGAGCCTTCTATCTTATATTCCCCACATCCTTTGTCATGGATCTAAACATTAGGGTTAAGTGGAAGAATGAATGTGGTGGAAAATTTTGATAATGTGGATGGATCAACATAATGTAATGATTGGAAGATGAAATTCCTCTATTCAGAAGAACTTGGTGTTGAGGTACTTCTCTCAAGTGGCTGCAATATTGAAAGGCATCAGGATCACCAGGTATAGTGATTTCCATGCCATTGTAGTGGAATTTAATGTATTGGTGGTAAGGGGATGGCACGACCTTCATGACATGAATCCATGGTTGGGTGAGAATAAGATTGTAGGGAAGTTTAGCATCCAAGACATGAAATGCAGTATTGAGAGTGGCAGGCCCAACTCTTATAGGAACTGAGATCACTCCCTTGGAGGAACGTTTAGCATCATCATAAGCCTTGATGACAATTCTTTTGGTGGGGTCCACACATGCTTCTGAGTATCCCAATATCATCACTAACTTTAAAGGACAAGTATTTAACTCAGCTCCACCATCTACCAAGACCTGTCTAATCTTGTGCGTATTAATGAAGACCTCAAGGTGCAGTGGGTCAATGTGATTAGGTCGGTGTGAGGGTACATCACGTTTAGTGAAAGTGACATGGTTAGAGGTAGCTAAATGCCCTAACATGGCCTAGAATTGATTAACATTTAGGTCCACGGGGATGGAAGATTCCAACAAATCCCTGTCCATAATGGCCTTATGCTCCAGGGATAGGCAAAGGAGTTCAAAAATAGATATTTACACTGGTGTCTTTTTCAAGTGGTCCAAGAGATTATATTGGGTCTTTCATTGTGAATTAGATGGGTTGGATGAATTAGATGGGGTGCCTTATAGTGTTACTTTGGCCCTACGAGTGGTGATGGCACACTCAGGATGAGACTTGATGTTGATCATGGAGATGTTAACATCAAATGGATAGATACTATTAATGGTCTATTCATAGGCGACGTTGTTGTAATTGACGTGGTCATGTGGCTTGGATCCTGAGGTTGAGGCTTTTCCTAATCTGTGATTTTGTAAAGGGTCTTGAAAGATAGTGTGATCGGTATTAGAGGAACCCTATGGACTATCTACAAGGACATCTCCTTGGTCAATAAAGTCTTGTATGATGCTCTTTAGCTTGTAACACTTGGATGTCTTTGTTGGAATTAGATTGGACAACTGAGAAGTGGGGGTGAATAAGTTGTCACACAATATAAACTTTTTTTGCCTTTAACCTTCTTTATTATCTTACTACTAGATCAATGATGTAAACATTAAAGCATAGATCAACAATATATAAGCACAAACATAATCAACACAATTGACACCAAGATTTTGACGTGGAAACTTGGTTAAGGGAAAAACCACAGTGGGGGTTAACCCACAAAGATTTATACTGTGTTAAAAGTACTTTAAAAAAAGAGAAGGCACATGCCTTCAGGTGCACTTTCTAGAGCTCACTACTCAAAAAGAGAGGCTCACTGCCTACAAAATTTATTTAGAATAGAAATAATTAACTGATAAATAGCATCTACTTCATGCCTGTTTCAGTTTCAATGAATGCTCAAAAACTTCTACTTTACCCCAAATTCTTCTTTACTGTCTTCAGACTCTATACTGCTCTCACTCCTTTTCTTCTCTGCTCTGCTTCTGATCCTTTATTCGGATTTAATCTATTTTTCTCAAGGATGATTATTTAACAACTCTTCAACAAGTATTTATACACTTCATCAATCTTGGAATGATCAACAAAGTCAGCCAAACTTAATGCAGATCTTTACACTATCAGCCAATCATAGCCGAGACTTGAATCTTTCACTACTAACACGTCATGCTTCATAAAATGATCTTTAAATCATCTGCAACACGCTAGGAACATCTGATCAGCCAAGGCTAGGAAGAACAACAACTTCAAAGAGGAAATTTTCAATAACAAGCTCAAACTCCAATGCGGACCTCCAACATAGTAGCCACATGATCCAAAGACTTCCACAAGCACATTGAACTCACTAATAACATCCACTCTAAACCAAATTACCAGAATTATTTGTATCTTCCTCCGGAACCTCAAGAACATTGTCTGCCATGATTGTCAAACTAGAAGGATGGCTTGCAGACCTCCAAACCACGAACCACTAGAGTTGATGATACACACTGACTTCCCAAACATGCCTTCAGATCTGAAGATCATAATATTTCACTGTGGAGCAATCCAGACCAACTTACTGTGACACTGTCTCTTCTAAATACTACAAGATCTAGTTCTATTCAGATGGCCATAACTTCTTCAAATCTTCATGCAGACTTCTCAATTCTTGACTAGAGTAGCCTCTGACAATCCTCTATACATCCATAAGGTCCATGAACCTTGAGTCTTCATTAATTTTCTCAATATCCTCAACATTCTAGTCTCCTAAATAGGCAACAAAATAAGGCAACCAATGACAACAAGAATATGTTGACATCAATGACAACACTGCTTAGACACATATTTTCAACAATCTCTCCCTTTGTCATTGATGGTAACATATGTCGTGAAAAACTGATTCAACCATCATGAAAAAAACTTCTCCCCCAAACTTCTGCAACTACTTCCTTCATTGCTCCCCCTATCATCAGCAATTAGTTTTTCACATGTCTTCTCTCCCCCTTTGACATTAGTGGCAAAGGGCACATATTTGCAACCTTTACTCCCCCTTTTTATTTCAGACTGATCTCCAAAATTTGCATACTGACTGCTCCTTAGAGTAATATTTTCTCAACATCAATCCAGATCTCAAGATATGACTGAGAATTCCACCAGACTGATGCACCTTAGTGCATCTTAGTTCTGATTCAGAGGGGTAATAACCCCTAACTTCTCTCTGAGATATTCAAAGGTATCCTTGGGAAGAGGCTTAGTGAAGATATTTGCAATCTGATCTTTGGATGACACAAACTCCAACTTGACTTCATTCTCATTTACCTTCTCTCTCAAGAAATGAAACTTGATAGATATATGCTTTATCTTTGAATGCAACACTTGATTCTTTGAGATGCTTATTGCACTAGAATTATCACAAAAGATTGTGACTGGCTCCTCAAACACAACTCTAATGTCCTTCAACATTTGCTTCATCCACAGAACCTGAGTACAATTATTTTTTGCTACTATATATTCTTCTTCTGCAGTAGACATAGATATTGCCTCTTGCTTTTTTCTCATCCAAGAGACTAATCTTCTTCCTAAGAAAAAAGCACCACCACTAGTACTTTTTATGTCATCCACATCTCCTACCCAATTAGCATCTGTATATGCATGAAGAGTGAAATCATTGTCTTTTGGATACCACAATCCATAATCATTTGTCCCCTTGAGATATTTGAAAATTCTTTTGACTTCCACAATGTGGGATTCTTTTGGATCAACTTGAAATCTAGCAACAAGTCCAACAGCGTTGATGATGTCAGGTCTGGTCTGGGTCAGATAGAGCAATCCTCTAATCATTGATCTATACCTTTTCTAATTTGCCTTGGGGGAATCATCATCTTTACTTAACTTGCATCCAGTTACCATAGGTGTACCTACTGGCTTTGAATCTTCCATTCCAAACTTCTTCAGCAATTCTTTCACATACTTGCACTGAGATATAAAGATACCTTTATCTTATTGAACAATTTGCAGACCTAGGAAGAAATTCATCTCTCCAAACATTGACATCTCAAATTCACTTTTCCTTTGGTCAACAAATGCTTTGCACATACATTCATTTCCACCAAAAATGATATCATCAACAAAGACCTCAACAATCAGGATGTCCTCATGATTAATCTTGAAGTAAAGATTACTATCAGTAGTACCTTTGCTAAAACCTCTCTTAAGCAAATATTTATCCAATCTTGCATACTAGACTCTTGGAGCTTGCTTGAGTCCATACAAGGCTTTTCTGAGTCTACAAACCATGTCTCCTTGATTAGAGAACTAAAATCCTTATGGTTGCTCAATGTAGACTTCTTCCTCCAAATCTCCATTCAGGAATGCTGATTTGACATCCATGTGATACATTTTAAAATCTTTGAAAGCAACAAATGCAATAAACAATCTGACTGCCTCTATTCTTGCTACTAGAGAAAACGTTTCTTCAAAATCAATTCCTTCTACTTGAGAATAGCCTTTGCATACCAACCTTGCTTTGTTTCTTACAACTTCACCATCTTCATTTAGTTTGTTTAGGAAGACCCATTTGGTTCCAATCACATTTTTGTCCTCAAGTCTAGGAACAAGATCCCAAGTGTGGTTCTTTTCAATTTACATTAATTCTTCTTCCATTGCTTTTACCTAGTTTTCATCAATGCAGGTTTCACTAACTGATTTAGGTTCAATCCTTGAAATCAAACAAATCTCTTCTTGATCTTCAGCAACTCTTCTCCTAGTTTGAACACCTTTATTTCTATCCCCTATGATTTGATCTTCAAGATGATTCATTCTTACATACCTGGGGGGTTTGGGAATTGCTTGAGCTTCTATTTCTTGAGCTTGTTCCTCAACATCTGTACTAATTCCTTGAGTTTCTGGAGTTTCCAGATCAATCTGAATCTGAGTCAGAGTTTGAACTAACCTTCCTTGACTTTGACTTTCATTTTGATCATCTGAATCATATCCATAGAACTTGGATTATCCTTCCTTTCTCTCATCAACATTAACATTAGCACTTTCAACAATATTTTTCAACCTCTTGTTAAAGCACCAATAAGCCTTACTTTGAGTAGAGTATCCCAAAAATATTCCCTCATCACTTCTTGTATCAAACTTGCCTAAATCCTCATCTCTTTTGATATAGCATTTACTACCAAAAACTCTAAAATATCTCATAGTAGGAGGATGACCAAACCATGGTTCATAAGGGGTCTTACCAGAATTGCCTTTGATCTGCACTCGTTTAAGAGTGTCGATAGTAGTACTTACAGCATCTCTCCAATAAACTTGAGGAACATTTGTTTCCATCATCATGGTCCTGGCAGCTTCTTTAATGGTTCGGTTCTTTCTTTCCACAACTCTATTTTGTTGAGTAGTCCTAGGAGCATATAACTGTCTTTTTATGCCATGCTTTTCACAAAAAGCATCAAACTCATGGGAAGTAAATTCTCCACCTCTGTCAGATCTCAGACATTTCAATTTTTCACTAATTTTATTTTCCACCATCACTTTGAACACCTTAAATTTGTCAAGAACTTCTAATTTTTCTTTTAGGAAGGTTACCCACATCATCCTAGAGTAATCATCAATCAGAAACATGAAATATCTATCTCCTTGCACACTCCTAATTCTAGCAGGACCATAGAGATCGGTATGTGCTAGTTCCAATCATCCACTTGAAGCTTGTTCCTTACTTTTGAATGAAATTTTGCTTTGTTTTCCCAATTGACATTCTCTACACAAGCTATTAGGTTTCACAAGTTTTGGAAGATCTCTTATAGCCTGAGCGGTACTTATTTTGATAATGTTATCAAAATTCACATGACATCCTCCTATGCCATAACCAACTTTGATCTATCTAAGCAATCAAACAACTTTTTAGAGCTACTTAAATGAAAGATGTTACCTATAGTTTGAGTACCGGATGCAATTTCAGTTTCGAAACTCTCCAAGATTCTGCACTTTCCATCATTGAATCGAAGATCATAACCTTTATCACTAACTATCCAACACTGAGAAGATTATGTTTCTGTTCTTCCACATATAGAACATCATTTTTTCTATTCTTACCATCAAAAGAGATGGATCCTCTACCCCGGATTCTACCAGCTGAGTTATCTCCAAATTTCACAAGCCCTCCTTCATAATTTTCAAAATTCACAAACTTACTCTTGTCTCTAGTCATATGATGATAACATCCACTATCAATCACCCATTCATCTTTCTCAATAACCTGAGCAGCCAAGGCACTTTCCATATTTTCATAGCTAGCAAATTTAGTAGACACCGGATCTTCTTCTTTGATGGCAATGAACACCCAATCATTTTCAAAGGGACCTCCATGATTAGATTCATTGTCTGTGACTCCTTCTCCATCTTCTTGGACATAGTAACATTTGTTCTAATTTTTGTATTTGTTAGGGTTTGGTTTTGAAAACCTCTTCGGACATCTTGAGGCAAAATGACCAATCTTATTACAAGCAAAACATTTGAGTGGCAATTTTCCTTCATACTTACCAGATCCTCCTGGCAATCTTTTGGCAAGAAGAGCTTCAAGATCTATAGTTTCAATTTCAACATCTTTAAGATCCTTCCTTGTCTTCATGAATCTATTTGATCTTGCAGAGGACCTTTCACCTACATCATATCTTTGTTTTCCATATACACTGGCCTTAAATGTAGATTCAGACTTGGGAAGAGAATCACCAAACTCCCTTAGTTCAAAAGCTGAAATTTTGCCAACCAGATGATCTCTTGTAACTTCTGAGATAGTCCTGATCTCCTGTATAGCAACAACCTTATGTTTGTATGAATTAGGTAAAGATTTGAGCACTTTTGATACAATCTCTGATTCTTCCAAAGTTCCACTAGGACACCTGATACCACACACAAGTTCATTTATCTTTTGCATGTAGTTTGTGATGTTTTTAGCTTCTCTCATCCTCAGAGTTTCAAATTTTCCTCTTAGACTTTGCAACTTGGCACATTCGACAAATTTATTGCCTTCATACAGATTCTCCAACTTTTTCTAGATTTCATAAGCAGTTTTTAGACCAAAGACATTTTTCATTTCTGAATCAGTTAGGGCACTCAACAAGGCTTCTTTAGCTTGAAGGTTATTTTTAGCATCGCTAACTTGATTTGGAGTTGAAGGACCTTTTGCTATAGGTTTATACTCAACACTAGTTATCACCCAATAGGCATCGCCCATACATTGCAATTGGCACTCCATGCAATTCTTCCAAACAAAATAATTTGTTCCATCAAATCTTGGACTATCCTTCTTGTAGGTTGACATCCCGGATCTCCTCAAGTGCTCAGGCTTTTAAAAGAGGAGCTGGCTTTGATACCAATTGTTGGAATTAGACTGGACAACTGAGAGGGGGTGAATCAGTTGTCACACAATATAAACTTTTTTTGCCTTTGACCTTCTTTATTATCTTACTACCAGATCAATGATGTAAACATTAAAGCATAGATCAATAGAATATGAGAAGAAACATAATCAACACACTTGACACCAAGATTTTGACGTGTAAACCCGGTAAAGGGAAAAACCATGGTGGGGGTTAATCCACAAAGATTTGTACCGTGTTAAAAGTGATTTAGAAAAACAGAAGGCACATGCCTTCAGGCACACTACCCAGAGCTCACTACTCAAAAAGAGAGGCTCACTACCTACAGAATTTATTTAGAACAGAAAGAATTAACTTAGAAATAACATCTACTTCATGCCTAGTTTAGTTGCAATGAATGCTCAAAAACTTTTGCTTTGCCCCAAATTCTTCTTTACTATCTTCATACTCTATACTACTCTCACTCCTTTTCTTCTCTGCTCTACTTCTGATCCTTTATTTGGATTTAATCTATTTTTCTCAAGGATGATTGTTTAACAGATCTTCAACAAGTATTTATACACTTCATCAATCTTGGAATGATCAACAAGATTGACCAAACTTAACGTGGATCTTTACACTGTCAGCCAATCATAGCTGAGACTTGAATCTTCCTCTACTAACATGCCATGCTTCATAAAATAATCTTTAAATCATCCGCAACATGCTAGGAACATCTGATCGGCCAAGGTTGGGAAGAACAACAACTTCAAAGAGGAAATTTTCAATAACAAACTCAAACTCCAATGCAGACCTCCAACATAGTAGCCACATGATCCAGAGACTTCCACAAGCACATTGAACTCACTAATAACATCCACTCTAAACCAAATTACTAGAATCATTTGTATCTTCCTCCAGAACCTCAAGAACACTATTTGCCATGACTGTCAAACTAGAAGGATGGCTTGCAGACCTCCAAACAACGAACCACTAGAGTTGATGACACACACTAACTTCTCAAACATGCCTTCAGATCTATAGATCATAATATTTCACTGTGGAGCAATCCAGACCAACTTACTGTCACACTATCTCTTCTAAATACTACAAGATCTGATTCTATTCAGATGGCCATAACTTCTTCAAATCTTCATGCAAGCTTCTTAATTCTTGACTGGAGCAGCCTCTGACAATCCTCTATATAGCCATAAGGTCCGTGAACCTTAAGTCTTCATTAATTTTCTCAATATCCTTAACATTCCAGTCTCTTGAATAGGCAACAAAATAAGGCACAGTTGACACCAATGACAACAAGAATATGTTGACATCAATGACAACACCGCTTAGACACATATTTGCAATAGTCTTGTGGCCAAAGTCTTGTGGCCCTTTATTCGGTGATACTCACAAAAGTTGTTGTCATTCTATGAGGGAGGTTTAAAAGCTGGATAGTATTGTTTGACCTCTGGTAGTTAGATTAGGTTGGACTATAACAACTTCTTTAAGATCATTTCACTAGTAGAATTTTAGCAAATAAATGACTAAGTGATTGAAACTTTTAGTCACAACAACTAAAAATGAGTAAATTCTACTAATTTTTTGCAACTCAACTATAAATGAGTAAACAAATGACTAATTTGGTCGTTGACTAAAAAATTATTTAGTCACAGAAATAAAAATGACTAAATAGTTAGTCACGCAAATACAAATTAGACAAAATTTTAAAAAAATTTGGGGAATTATTGGCAAGATGTATTGGCCTGATTCATTATTCACGTTCATTGCATAATTCCTCCTTCGTTAGTTGGGAAGAGGAATATCTAGGTGATATTGGTGGCACCGAGCTAATTAAGCAGATCATCATTGCAAACACTAGAGCTCACAATTACGAGGCAACAGACGTGCACCATCTAGAAGCCCACGAACCCACCATAGCTATGGCCCATAACCATCACACTATTCACTTACAGGCATGCTAACATGCTCTTCACACAATCAACTTAGAATATCTCTGACCATTCAGATCTTCTTGTGGTGGTCTCACCAAAAAATAAAAGGTCAGGAATGTAGAGATCAAAGTACTTTCCTAGAGCTACTTCTCACTGAGGTGCTTTAAGTTATAGCATGAGCTACTTGCATGGGTGATATAGAGGAGAGGACCTGGAGACTTCTAAAAAGGTGGGAAAGGAATTTGGAGTTTGTTGCAATGAATTTGAAGTTGGTGAGACCCTCTACTACAAAGTCAGATTTGGGGACACCCTCTGCAGTGAATTTAGAGGTAATTCGAAAGCCTCATTACATTTACAAACACAAAATCTATAGCTTTTTGATTGGCAACTTACAATAGTTACAATCTACTACTCTTAATAATGTTCTTTTACAATCTTGTCATTGTTATGCTTCATAAAGTGTTAAGATAAATATGATAAAATTTGGGTGTCAGTGCCAAAATAGAATTTCCTCAAACAATTTTGATACAGTTTCATTACAAGTGCAAACTGTCCTTGTGCAAAGTAAACATGTGTTATATTTACCCACACATTAGGCATCTGAACAAAGATGTTTCCTACTGTAGCTTCTTGTACCTGTGTAAAAATTTCCTTTGCAATATCAAATTGACCCTTTTTAGCTAGCACAATGGCTGTCCCATTTACAGCATAAAAATTTCTTGGTCTCTGTGCCAACACTTTACAATACAGTTCCCTAGCCTTCTCAAGATGTTGTTCCTCCACCTTTAGATCCCTCCTCTCATTGCAAAAAGATGCAAAATAATTCCAATTTCCAAGTGAAATGTCAACATAAGAATTCTTTGCATCTAATTCACTTTGTGCAACTTTAATTGTTTCTTTTGCTTTAATCTAGTCATTTATTTTTAGATCTATTTTGTCAAGCATAGATAAAGCATTTGATGAGTTTTTGTCCACCTTAAGTGCATCCCCAATCAATTCTAGGCTTAGTTGGATCTCATTCTGAGCCTAAGCCATTGCTGCAAGACGTAGATATACATCCACATAATTAGGAAACTTGAACAATATTTAGCCTGTATAAAAGATTTTCTTTTTCAGTATCATGTAGCTATTCAAACAACCTAACAAGATTCAATAGTGTTGTGACTTTATCCCATGGTATCTCAAGTGAAACACCAGCTTCTTCTAGTCGATGGAAGAATTCATAATCAATGATAGCATTAAGAAAAGTGTAGGTCATATATATGCTCAGCAAGGGTAGGCAGACAAGGCTTTGGAAATTTTAAGTGGATCTATGGAAAAAAGTGTGACCATTTTGAAGAGCACAAGAAAAACTATAGAATTGGCACTGGGGATTTTATTTATGAATTCAACCCAAATTCAATTTCCTAATGCCTCCATAAAAGTTTGTTGAGCCAACTCTAGTTCATCACGCTCAAAATGAAGAACCCCAATGTTGTTTAATAATTGAATGGATACTTCTTCTCTACTCTTCTTCATAAGAGACTTTGTTGTCTTAAGAGAATCTAAGGCTGCACTGGGGTTTGATGATATTAATAACTCACCCATCTTGATAAATACATGGGCAATGTTGGTCCCCAAATCAAGAGACAATAAACTCTAAAGGTTTGCCATTTCTTATGATTAGATTTACTATGAGACTTGGCCAACAAAGGTGGGAGATTGTTTGCATTTGTCTCCCCTGCACTTTAAGTTCTACCGTACTTAGGGGGGCATCCCTCATTCACAACCAAAAGATTCATCCTTGACTAAACTTAGGTAGAATGCTTGCATGTATGGACCAAGATTTGTAAGATAAACCCTAGACTGATAATATTCTTGAACTATCTCCTCAGGTTAAATATGAGAACATGCAGCACCTAGACCCTACTCCTAAAATTCCTAATGATTACTAATGATGTATTGATTTTGTCTTTTATGCTTGGATGAAAGACATGGGTTTTGACTTATAAATTCAATACAAACTCTGACCAATGCTTATCTCAGGGCAATGGAGTCAAACTGACATATATGTGTGACTGCTTCTCATAAACTCAAAATAACATTCAAGTTTTAAGGGGTTTAGTTAGTATATATCTTATAGACACCACCCAAGATAGAGTATTTAGTTAACTCTACTTACATACATCTCTGCTATAATACATTCTTCTCCATACTTAACCCAGAACATTTAATCTATTCCTTGAATAGAAGTAGAAGATTAAGCATGCAATACAATAAACCTATATTCTAGAATCTTAAATAACCCTTAGTTATCTGATTCAAAAGAAGAGATGCATACAACCATGGAGACAATTAACAAAATACATGCATTTAGCATTTTTTATTTATATCAACATGAAACTGAATAAGATTTATGCAAAAATACATTCATCACATAACTCATAGACTTACAGAGCAAGAAATGAAGCAACTCAGCAAAACTTGTATTTTATTTACTCCTCATAACTTCCAAAATCTTCCACCACCAAAATGAAAGCCTGATAGTTCATTTATAGGCTCAAAGCATGTTGCCCTAAAATTTACTACCACATGGAGGTAGGTAAGATATTTCAAATTACAATTTTACCTCTGAAAATATATTGGGAAATATAATATTGTACATTAAAAGAGGAGAAGAATAAATGAATAAAATATGTTTAATTTTCCCCTTTTATTTTTTACACTTTTCACCTATTCCCAATTTTGCACAACAAGCAGCTGAAGACTTCTCATTCCTCTGCACTGATGTAAAATGACCCTTGGACCTCCTTTTTCATCTCTATGATAGCATTCAACCTTAGAGGAATATTATTGCAACAACCAATTGAGATCTTTGCCCAAATCAATCACCTCTGGGCCGTTTTTTTATAGAGGAGCATTTTTCATCATTCTGGCAGCCAAAAATCATTCCAAACATGTTAAAAACCTTCACCAATGCCTCAAGAATGATCATAGGGTGATTTTGCATCATATAACAGTAATTTTGACCTCAAAAGGACCTCCAAAAGATGCCTGAAAGTCAAAAAACGTGAATAGCACCTTCAATCCGCAACAAAATCTGTCTGAAGCTGCATGAAATTAGTTGAAATCACCAAAGGAGCGAAGGAAATGTGTTGTTTTTACCTGCAGAAGAGTTGGAGGGGTAGAAAAGGCCCTATGATGGGCATTTCACACTATCGTAGGGGTCCCTGCATACACAACAAAGAGGGTTGCAATGGTGCGAAATGCACCATCGTGCCTTTCTCTCCTCATTATAAACTTTACCCAAAGTTTTATAAACTTTTCTACAATATTTGCCCTAAAATTTATTTCATTTCAAACATTATTAAAATGCCCTTTAATAATTCATTTTAATTTTTTGCATTTAACACTTTGACTTAGGGAATTTTTTAATTTCTCCTATTGGGAAAATGACATTTTTTCACCACAGACATACCGGGCATCCAATTTCCATGAAAATTATTTCAAGAAAACCCATTTTCTCAGAATTTGCATCGCCGACTAAATTCAGGGACCTGATTTGTAAACTGACCCACTAGATGGGTTCGCCGCAACTAAAATGCATTAAAATAATGCATCAAATGGTCTCTAATTTTGATCAAACTAGAACTAGAGAGGTTTGAGACCAAATCAAGAAATGGGCTGCCCTCAGGATTATGAAAATTGCAACTTCCCGGAACCAAATTTAGCCCGGTTGCAGTTAGAAAACATTAAATACCCCATCAAAACTCATCTCGGGAGCACGAAACTGAATAGGTATGTTACCATATGTGCCAAAAAACATCCCACCAAATGGATTTCCAAGATGATCCCTGAGTTGAAAAATTTTAATCAGCGAAGGTGTCCTCCGGGGTAGATTGAGAAACATGTCAACCTAGCCTCTATCGACACCTCGAAAGGATTCAGTCACTTCAAATTTGCAAAATTTGAGGGTGCCTCCAGTGGCTCTTGCTTGGGGATGCATGCCTCTTGCAGGCATGGTGAGATTCCAATTATCTCTGGGATGTAGACCAAGTGCCTACTCCATTGGGTTGTAGAACAAATGCTCCATCTTGCATTAAAAAATCATATCTTCAATTTTATTTGGTGGCCCCAGGCCCCCAAAAATGATAAACTAGAATCCTCCTATGTCAAATACCTAATTTTCATCTGACTGCCCCAGACCACAACTGAAGACATTGACATAGTCTGCCCACAAACTAACCCTGGCACTGCCATACCTAACCATATCACTGAGCCTACCCCTGTCAATATTACCTCTGTCAATCTGAAAGTTGCACACTAACTAAAATCCATAATCATTTTGATATTTCACTTTATCTAGCTTACCGTCATGTTCCACTAAATGCTCATCCAGCTAAACTAAAAATTGAAAACATTCATAATCCCTTTGATAGTCGGCATCATAAATCTTGAAAACATATTCAGTTTGCATATCAAATATAACGACTTCAAAAAGGATTTGTTCAATAGCCTCATCAAGAAGTATCTACCTTGATTTATTGAAGCCAAATTGCAGCTCCAAGTCTAGAAAATCAGACTGAGTGGAAGGCTCATGTAAAACCTTCGAGTCATCTTCTGATTTTTGTCCCATGCCAGACAAGCACTCGCTTTGTGTGATAAACAAAATTTGTTCATACATAGGCAAATGCTCAAACTGACTTACATTATACTAACATTCATACTTACTTGAGACTTGCAAATCAGTCACACTATTATATGCCCCAACGGTTTGGAAATAAGACTTGTCAAAATCCATAGTATCCTTGTTATCATTCAAATCAATATTATCACAAGAAACATCATTTCTATCAACATCCCATGCATCAACAAACATTTCCATCTCAATTTCATATATGATGTCAAACCCATTCTTTAGACCATCATACAATTCCATGTGAAATGTTTCAAATAGAGGCTTAGAAATTTCAAGACCAAATCTCAAGTCACAAATTTCATATTCCTTTGTAACATACTCACTACTGCAATTGTCAGTTGATAGTAAAGTATTTGACCCAGATTCAGCAGATCCACCATAGCATGGTTCTTGTTCACCAACAAGTGAGCATGTGTCTTCATCAAGATTTACACTATTGCACCCCTCATTAAATGAATACATATCCACCTCTACAAAGAAAGAAGCATATTCTATCTCATGATTAATTTCATGAGCTAACAACTTCATATAAGATCTGAATCAGCACATTTTCTAGTGTTATGCACATCAACATTCTCATAGAAGCATTCATAATCCATAGAAAAATAATCAGACTTGGTGTCATCATGATCCTCATCACAAGAGAATTCATCATTACATAAACTATGCTCAGAATCTTTATAAGGAATGCTTAAAATTTCACTCTCAAAATCATGAACACTGATGTGCAATGGAATATTTGCAACACTTGCACTGCTGTCACTGATTGAAACATAACATGGGAGGACATCTTGCACCTCTTTTACTTCTTCATCATCCAAGATATCACAGGAAGAAATTTCACATATGTCTATTCTGTCACCATGCCATTTATCCTTATTTTCATCACTGCTATATTGGTTTGCATGCATGTTGCTTGTGGGCTGATTACATTCACTATCCTCACCAACAAAAGATGGATCTTGATTTTTTGATACACTTTCTTCAGTTATGTGCATCATGCTCTGATTCTTCCCAATAGGATAGTTGCTATCTGCATTTTTAGGTGCCACAACTCTTGTATAGTCACATTGGACTGATGCATAAACTAGGACAGCAGGGGTGTAAGTGCTCTGATATTCATTTCCAACACTTGAATTACACCTTTCATCAACATTGGATGTGTTAGGGCAGCAAACACTTGTAGACAAATAACCCTTGTGCATTCCATATTTCCAGTTGTTCTCAATGTCCATGGTAATCTGATATGCCTAATGAAGTGTGATAGGGTCCTTATCCCTTAGCAAATAACTCATTTTCTTGTCAAATGCACCCAAATAAATAAGCAGAGCTAAAGTAACATTAGGTCTAATTTTTTCTAGAATTCTTTTCAATACCTTTATGAATTTGAGTTTAAAGGCTTGAACTAATTCATCTTTTTCAATGTGGATATACATGAAATCATTGATAAGTGAAAACTCAAATATTCTTTCACCAAACTGCTCATTGAAGGCTGATTTAAATTCATTCCAAGAGCTGACGGAGCAGGCTAGTAAGTAAGAGAACCAGTCTCTTGCATCTCCTTTTAGACACTGAATAAATAGTCTCATGATCACATCCTCATGATCTACCTCATAGTCATCCATTAGATTATTAAATTGTTGCAAGTGCTTTTCTACTGATTCACTTTTCACACCACTAAATGTAGGTAAATATTTTCTTATTTCACTAGGGACAGCATTTGGATAACCATTAATGCCACTATAATTTATGGGTCTATATCTTTCAGTGTTGAAACTTATTTGGAAATTTGGTTGGGGCTGATCATAAACCATGGTTGCACTAAGAACCATACAAGGATGCATCTATTGATGTATTTTGATATGCCTTTTCAAAAACTTTCACAGTAATGCAAGTATCATTCACATAGTCCCTAGCTTCCGTACACAACATATGGCCTTAAACAAAACAAGCATACCTATGCACATTGCTAACTATAACTTTTATTACAGAAGTATACGAATTTAGTACTATTGTCCCTTCCCTTTCCTAGTGCTATTTCACCCAATAGGGAATCATTTATCATCTTAAGGCTTGAAGACTTCTCATAAACAGCTCTCAAACAAAATAATACTTTCTTTAAATTCATGAGAATACCTGGAAACTTGTGGCAGTTGTTAACCTTTCTTTCTGACTAAAAATTTTGTAGTTCTAGAACTTTCATCATGTCTTCATCAGGTTCTTTTGACAGAGTCGCCACCTCTTTTCATAGAGGACTAAGCTTCAAAAAGCCCAAAGTCTTTTAAAGAATTCTTTCATTCTGGGTTCTCCTCAACAGTAGAGTCACATGAAACCTCCTCAAAATATGCTGCAATCAAACTTGTCCAGGTCTAAAACCCTCTTAAAATTTGAAACAAATATCCAGGTTCCTCAAATTTCTAGACTCTTTTCATGGATATGGCATTGTCCCTAGCAAAGTCTCCAGTCTTGTTGGTCCACAAATCAGCAGACAATAAACCCTAAAGGTTTGCCATTTCTTATGTTTAGATTTACTATGAGACGTGGCCAATAAAGACAGGAGATTGTTTGCACTTGTCTCCCCTGCACTTCAAGTTCTGCTGCACCTAGGGGGTATCCCTCATTCGCAACCAAAAGATTCATCCTTGACTAAACTCAGGTAGAATGCTCTCATCTATGGACCAAGATTTGTAAGATAAACCCTAAATTGGTAATATTCTTGGACTATCTCCTCAAGTTAAATATGAGAACATGCAGCACCTAGACCCTACTACTAAAATTCCTAAAGATTACTAATGATGTAATGATTTTGTTTTTTATACTTGGATGAAAGACTTGGGTTTTGACTTATAAACTCAATACAAACTCTCATCGGTGCTTATCTCAGGGCAATGGAGTCAAACTGACATATATGTGTGACTGCTTCTCATAAACTCAACATAACATTCAAGTTTCAAGGGCTTTAGTTAGTATCTATCTTACAGACACCACCCAAGACAGAGTATTCTATTAACTCTACTTACATACATCCCTGCTACAATACATTCTTCCCCATACTTAACCTAGAACATTTAATCTATTCCTTGAATAGAAGTAGAAGATTAAGCATGCAATACAGTAAACCTATATTCTAGAATCTTAAATAACCCTTAGTTATCTGATTCAAAAGAAGAGATTCATACAACCATGGAGACAATTAACATAATACATGCATTTAGCATTTTTCATTTATAACAACATGAAACTGAATAAGATTTATGCAGAAATACATTCAACACATAACTCATAGACTTACAAAGCAAGAAATGAAGCAACCTAGCAAAACCAATATTTTATTTACTCCTCAAAACTTCCAAAATCTTCCACCACCAAAATGAAAGCCCATCAGTTCATTTATAGGCTCAAAGTATGTTGCCCTAAAATTTACTACCACATGGAGGTAGGTGAGATATTTCACATTACAATTTTACCTCTGAAAATACATTGGGAAATATAATATTGTACATTAAAAGAGGAGAAGAATAAATGAATAAAATATGTTTAATTTTCTCCTTTTAATTTTTACACTTTTCACCTATTCCGAATTTTGCACGGCAAGCAACTGAAGACTCCTCATTTCTCTGCACTAATGCAAAATGAACCTTGGACCTCCTTTTTCAGCTCTACGATAGCATTCAACCTCAGAGGAACATTACTAAAGTAGCCAATTGAGATCTATGCCCAAATCAATCACCTCTAGGCCGTTTTTGACAGAGGAGGGGCGTTTTTCATCATTCTGGTAGCCAAAAATCATTGCAAACATGCTAAAAAGCTTCGCCAATGCCTCAAGAATGATCATAGGGTGATTTTGTAGCATATAACAGCAATTTTGACCTCAAAAGGACCTCCAAAAGATGCCTAAAAGTAAAAAAACATGAATAGCAACTTCAAGCTGCAACAAAATCCACCTGAAGCTACATGAAATCAGTTGAAATCGCCAAAGGAGCGAAGGAAACGTGTTGTTTTACCTGCAGAAGAGTTGGAGGGGCAGAAAAGGCCCTACGATGAGCATTTCACACCATCGTAGGGGTCCTTGCATACACAACAGAGAGGGCTGCAATGGTACGATATGCACCATTGTGCCTTTCTCTCCTCATTCTAAACTTTACCCAAAGTTTTATAAACTTTTCTTACAATATTTTCCCTAAAATTTATTTCATTTCAAACATTATTAAAAAGCCCTTTAATATTTCATTTTATTTTTTTTCATTTTAACACTTTGACTTAGGCAAATTTTTTAATTTCTCCTGCCGGGCAAATGGCTTTTTTCACCGCAGGCAAACCGGGCATCCGATGACTACGAAAATTTGTGTAGGGGCATTATCAATTATTTCAAGAAAACCATTTCCTCAAAATCCACATCTCCGACTGAATTCAGGGACCTGCTTTGTAAACTAACCCGCCAGATGTGTTTGTTGCAACTAAAATGCATTAAAATAATGGATCAAATGGTCTCTCATTTTGATGAAAGTGGAACTGGAGAGGTTTGAGACCAAATAAAGAAATGGGTCACCCTCAAGATTATGAAATTTGTAACTTCCCGGAATGCCAAATTTAGTTCAGTTGCAGTCAGAAAATAATTAAATACCGCTTCAAAACTTGTCCCAGGAGTGCGAAACTGAATAGGGATGTTACCATATGTGCCAAAAAACATCCCACCAAACGGATTTGCAAGATGACCCCTGAGTTGAAAATTTTTAATCAGTGAAGGTGGCCTCCAGGGTAGATTGACCAGCACATCGATCTGGCCTCTGTCGACACATTGAAAGGATTCAGGCACTTCAAATTTACAAAATTCAAGGGTGTGACCAAGCATCATGTGGATCTATGCAATTTACCTTTCTTTAAAATTTCAAAGCCTTCTCTGCCTGTCCTTGTTGAGCATATATATGGCATACAACTTTTAAGCTCTCACAGTTCTCAAGGTGGACCTCCAAAACCTTTTCAAAATTTGAGAGAGAACTCTTAAGATCTCCCAGCTTCAATTGAACCTATCCACAAAATCTTGTGGAATTTGGCTTTCCTTGACTGATACCATTTAGTAGCGGCCAGTGGTGTCATAATCACCTTTACTATGATAAGATCATACAAGATTATAATATGAATGAGATTTCATGAGAGGGTGGTCAGTTGAAATAAGAGCTATCTCAGTCAACTGTTCGACAAGAAAATGCTGCCCTGTGAAGAAAAAATGGTTTGCTAAATAAATGGAAAAATTTAGGTGATAGGAAATATTAAAATTTGAGCTTATATGAAGTATAGTTTGATAATCCAAATACTTAGTATGTTTATTGTGTTGAATTACTTAGTATTAGCAACATGAAAGGTAAAGCTCATTTAAAATGGTTAGTAGTCATAAAAAAAAATTGAAACATGGAAGCAGCACCTTAGTGACACTCAATCATTGAAGAAAACATGGAATATGGACAACTTGGTTTATTCCCAGTGTTGTTCAGGCCATAACAACATGCCACTATGATTCTTCACCCCTCCATTGACATACAGTACAAGTTCTGTTCTTCACCCCTCCATTGTCTTCAATGATTGAGTGTCACTAGGGTGATGTTTCCATGTTTAGGCTGAGCAAAGTGTCAAGAATGAACAAGGGTACAGATTTACATCAAGTGTATTGAAACTTTGTTTGGGATGTGTCAAGGTTATTGTGTGTGAGTCCTTCCTCTGCATCATGTTCTGCCTCTACATAAATCTTTGTGGTTAATTTTGTACATTTTTTACTTGTAGGATTCTCATAGTTAGTGAAAAAGGTAGTGTTCATGAAGGAATGGAAAAGATGTGTAGAGCCTTTGAATTATACCTATACTGTGCAATGGTATTGAATCATTTAGCAAACCAGTTTTTCTTCACAGGGTAGTATTTTCTTGTGGAACAGTTGATAGAGATAGATCTTGTTTCAACTGACCACCCTCTCATGAAATCTCATTCATATTATAATCTTGCACGATCTTATCATAGTAAAGGTGATTATGACACCACTGGCCACTACTACATGGCATCAGTCAAGGAAAGCTAGAGGCCCCAAGAGTTTTTGGACAGGTTCAATTGAAGCTAGGAGATCTTAAGAGTTCTCTCTCAAATTTTGAAAAGGTTCTGGAGGTCCGCCCTGAGAACTGTGAGAGCTTAAAAGCTTTGAAAATTTTAAGAAAGGCAACTCACATAGATCCATGTGATGCCCATGTATTTATCAAGATGGGTGAGTTATTAATATCATCACACCCCAGTGTAGCCTTAGATTCTTTTAAGACATCAAAGTCTCTTCTGAAGAAGAGCAGAGAAGAAGTACCCATTCAATTGTTAAACAACATTGGGGTTCTTTATTTTGAGCGTGATGAACTAGAGTTGGCTCAACAAACTTTTATGGAGGCATTAGGAAATGGCATTTGGGTCAAATTCATAAATAAAACCCCAGTGCTAATTCTGTAGTTTTTCCTATACTAAATGGTCACTCTTCTGTAGATCTACTTGTGTGAGGGCTTGCTTGCTCAACATGAAGTAGTCTATGATTGCATTCCTATCCATAGCCACTAATGGTGACCCATTTGGTAGTTTGACTATTTTGGTGGTTGAGTGATAGCATTGTGCCAATGTTCTAATCAAATCCACATCAACAAATACATTTGGCACCACAAGCTTTGCCAAATCCAAATTCCATGGGTTTCCAACTAGTCCCTATCCATCTTTCTTTTCACAAAAATACCAAAAATACCCCTTGTCAACTAAATTTAGCAGGATGTCCAAGAATGATTGTTGAAGTGATCATTTCTTGGGAGTAGGGGGGTCAGTGCTCTTAATCACAAACTCAGATTTTTTAGGTGCCATATTTTAGTGCCTCTATGAACTAGGGCTTTGATATTTTAGTTGCTTTACTAGACTAGTTAAAAATAAAGCACAAACCAAACACCAACTTTTATGCAAAGAGTGATGGGGCAGACTTACCTGGTTGGAAATGCCTGAGGAGAACACAAAAATCTTGAATTCACCTTCTGCAATCAACACTGAATTCACTGGAATGAAGAAATACAAAGAAATCCCAAGTTTTGTCGTGCCATGAAACTGGTCATTTCACCATTAACTTTGGTTCTTGCCATGAAATCAACAAGTCTCAGCATTCAATTCTTTTCAAACATAGACTGTTGATTTGATTCAATCCAATGGTTGGGTGAATATTTCAAGATTTGCAGTCCTTTCCTTGAAAATTGGAATCCCACAAGCATCAATGATAACCATTGCGGGGTAGCACTGAAGTCATTTTGACATTTAATTCCTTACCGCATCACCACAAGACCAACTTAGGCCAATCATGAGACCACAAGACCTCTTGGATAGTTACATTCATCTTCACCACTTACCACCACCCCGCAAGCCTTGTTACACACCACCATGGGATGGCGGGATACCTGTTATCCCTTATGTCTTTTATCGTGTCATCGCCAAGCTTTGGCCTGACTGTTGCAAGGCCACGAGAGATTTTGATCTCCCATTTGTTGTTTACTGCATTATCGCTAGTCAAAGTTATCAGCATCGCAAGGCCATGGTATGTAGCATTACCAGTCACTTGAACTCCTTATACCGCAACACCACAGGCTCGACTTGAAACCGTCACGGGGATGCGGTGAACACTTTATCTCGACTCCTTCCTACTACATTGCCATCGGTATCTCCTTACCTGCCATGGGGGTGCGGTAACATATTATGTGCCACTTGAGTTTATACCGCAACACTGCAACTAAATTTTCTACATGCTGCGGGGAAACGGTAACTGTGTATTCACATCCTCTAATTCCTGCACACCCACCAAGGTTGTTTTCGTGCAGTGCACCTAGAATAAGTTTTAAGTCAAATAATTGAAATTTTAGTGTTAAAGGACTAAATGGAGGTTTTAAAAATGTAATAAATCCTTGAAAGGCATAAACATGTAGTGGAGATTGAAAAATAGTCATTATCTTTAGTGGTGTGTAGTCCATGTAAGTTGTGACAGTCTATTATTGGAAAAAAATAGTATTTTTAGTAAAAAGCAGTCAGTTTGGCTATTCTTAGCCTTTTCCCATGATGAGAATCTAGGTAAGAAGGATTTAGATATGGTGGATGGATGGTAACGAGTGGTATGGTTGAATGATGGTGATTTGATGAAGTTTGAAAACAAAAGAATGAAGAGAAATACTGTTTTGCTATCCCACTTCACTATTTTTTCTATATTTTTGTTGTTCCTTTCATTTTTCTAAAGCTGTATGGTATAGTTATGATTCCTCATGCATGTAATATTAGAATGGATTTCGTTAGCTTTGTTTTGGGTCAGGTTGCAAAGATTTTGGTGGAGATTAAAGCATTTTCCAAACAGTTTTGCTAAAATTGCCCTGTTTTCTAGTTTTGTCCCTATCTTTTTATTGTTCCTTTGTGTTGCATTTAGCCGTACAGTACAGTCATGGTTAGAACTAATAAAAATGTTGTACTTGATGCTTTTACCTTTCATTTGAACTAAGTTGGAAGGAATATCATTGTGGTTGTTGGAAACAAGGCAAATAACTGAGAGGGGGGTGAATCAGTTATCTCAAAATTTCTTTGACTTTCTTTTCTTTTTGTTATGTTAATAGTCAGTGTAGCATCAAAACATATAAGCATATGTGATCATAAGAATAGAAATAAAATCAACACACATAACACAAAGATTTTTACGTGGAAAACCCTGTTAAGGGAAAAACCACAGGGTGACTAACCCAAGATTGTATTCTCTATTAAAAGAATAAAGGAGTACAAAATGGCACTGGCCAATTAGGGCTCACTGCCCAAGCACACTACTCACATGAGGCACAATGCCTACAAGAGACTCACTATCTACAAAAATTACAGAAGATAATCAAGTGTTTGAACTGATGAGAAGCATCTACAAATGCAAGAGTTCACTTCCGGTTTAGGCACAATATATTGATCTAATGCACTTCATCCTTCCTCTATTCAATATTGTTGTTCAGTCAAATACCGGACTTGGATTGTTGTTCCCACACTTTATCTCTTCTTTTCTTCATAGCTTGCTTCATCACTTGTTTTCTCACTCCCTCACATGCTAAAATCTATCTGGTATATATATCTGCATCAAGGATTTTTATCAACTTGCTAGTCGGCATCAAGAACACTGCAAGTAATTAATCTGTGGGCTGAATCCATGCTTGATTTGTGATGTGTATCAAAAACATAGGCATAGAAGTCATTAATCATGTCGGCCAACAATGTATGATCCCTCAAATTGCTTGATCAACACCCTTTACTCATCCGGATTGAAGTCTGATACTCTGCCAGTCAGTTCTTCCTTTGTCTGCTTTGCCTAATTAGAACCCAACACTCAGATGTTCATATATTTTTCATGCTTTATCACCGGAGGCTAAATCCTTGGAATATAGTAGTCGTGACACCCCTCTTGACTTGTCCAAGTCTACAACTTGTTGAGTTACACCATCTAAGAGATCCAGACCTAATTGTCAGACCTTGTTACATACTCTGTTCTTGTTCACCGAACCAAAACAATCTTCAATCTGACTTCCGATATAGGCATACTATGTGCTGCAGATGTGTGGGATATACTTTGTTGCCATCAATGACAACACTTATGAATCCACCCGGTGTCTCTTTCCAACAGTGGTTTAGTCATCTTGTGGCTGTTTTTTGTGAAGGAGGTTTCAAACCCTTGTTTAAAGGGTTTTAGAGAGGTTTTAGTTTTCCCATGTCATGATGCTATGCTAGAACCCCAAAATGGGTGGAGTTAGTGTAAAATGGTGTGTTCTCTAATGGGTTTTGTTTGCAGGAGCATGGGACAAGCAAAAGGTGAAGATTTGAGCCTTTGAGCCTCTATAACATGAATTTGGCAAACTAGCCTAGTTGGAGTGAAGATTTGATCATCAAATGAGTTGAAATGATATTAGACCCATAAAACCTATGAAATTAGTCTATTTGGGATGTGTCTAAGCTCATCAAAGTGGAATTTTGGTTGTGGGCTAGAGATTTTGTATACTTCCTTTGTAAAATAGGGCTAATTACCCTCTTGGACAACAGGGACAGTCCAAATTTGAGGTGTATGTTACAAAACAACCTACCTTACATGTTTATTATGCTATGTAACTCCATAATGGGTACTTGAAAAGGTATTTGGTTTGTGGATTTGTCATGCCTTTTGAAAGTATGCTCCAAAAACCTTGCTGACAGGGCTACAAGGAGATAGATCAGTTTGTGAAGGAAGTGGTACAATGAGGTACCCTAAGTGCATTTTGATGGTTTTATGAGCTTGGGACAATCAAACCTAGAAGGTCTAGGGTCCCTAGAAAGTTTTTAAAGGTTCCCATGTATATGTACCTATAAATGGTGTTATTGTACTGTGCTAAAACCATGGAGTGAGAGAGCACAGTCATGTCTTGTTTGAAGTCAAGTGTTGTAGCTTGGTCCATTTGGGCCTAGAAGATGTTGTTTGCCCTGCCATCCCCTATATCCTCTTCCTCCTGTATGGTTGTTTGTGATCCTTTGTGGTCTTTTTGTAGTGAACTCTGCATCAAATTGGTATCAAAGCATAGTTAGTAGGTTTGTGAAGTGTGGAGTTGAAAAGGCAGTTTGTCAAGATGCCCCCAAGAATGAGAAACATGGCTCAAGAGATGAATGAGCTGAAGGAGAAGCATGCTAGAGAGTTGAGAGAGCTAAAGGAAAGAATGGCTACCCTAAAACAAAATCAGATAAGAGGAGTGGCTCTAGGTGAAGAGATTGAGTCTAAGGAAGAAGAAGAAGTTGAGTATGAAGATGTGGAAGAAGAGTTGGACCCTGAGGATTAGAGATTGGTAAAGTTGCTGAGGGCAGTAAAAGAAGACAAGCACAAGATAAAGATAGATGTGCAAAAGTTTGGAGGAAGCCTGAATGATGAAGAGTTGCTAGATTAGATTGCAGCATTAGACAATCATTTTGAGTGTGAAGAAGTTCTTGAGGATCAGAAAGTGAAGATTGCAAAGACCAAGCTGAAAAGTCATGCTTTGTTATGGTGGGATTATCAGCAGATGGAGAGGAGAAAGAAAGGAAAGACAAAGATTGTCTCATGGGACAAGATGGTAGCTAAGATCAAAGGTAAGTTCTCACCTAAAGATTATGAAGTTCAAATGTTTAAGAAGCTTCAAGGCTCAAGGAAAAAGGAAATGGATGTTAAGACATACACTGAAGAGTTTTATAAGCTGAGTATAAGGTCTGGTCAAAATGAAAGTGAAGTACAAAAAGTTGCTAGGTATATTGGTGGTTTGAGGTTTAACATGCAGGATGAACTAGTGCTGGCAAATCCAAGGAGTGTTGAAGATTGTTATCAGATGGCAGTAAGAGTGGAAGAGAAGTTGAAAAAGAGACAAGATAAGATAGCCAAAGGTAGAGGCAACACCTCTAGAGGTAGAGGCTTTTCAAAACACAAATCAAGTCAATGAGAGTCAAGAGGAGATGAACAAGGCACAAGGACAAAGTACAGATTTTAGAGGCAAAGGTTCTAGAGGCAGATTTGGTGGTGGAAGGACTACAAATACCTTTGTAGGTAAGTGTTATAATTGTCAAGAGTTTGGGCACCCAGCATATAAGTGTCCTGAAAAGTAAAATTTTTTAGATGATGGTGAAAGGAAGAATGAGAGGACTCAATTAGTCCAAGAAGAAGAATGTGGTTCTAGTTCCACAAAGTGTGATGCTGAGACATGAGAAACATTGATGCTGAGAGAAAGAGCACTACTGAAGACCTCCAGGGAGAAGGCACTGATTTAGAGGAGAGCATTGTTTAAGACAACTTGCAAAAGCAAGGACAAGGTATGTAAAGTGATAGTGGATTTTGGTTGTACTGATAATATGGTGTCAAGTGAGATGGTAGACAAACTGAAATTGAAGAGAGTACCTAGGGAAATACCCTACAAAGTTTCTTGGGTGAGTGATCATCAGTCCATTTTAGTAACTAAGCAAGCATTAGTAGAGTTTAAGATTGGAGCATATGAGGATAGGGTACTTTGTGATATCCTACCTATGGATTGTTGTCATGTGATACTTGGAAGACCCTGGAAATTTGATAGGTTTGCAGTTTATGATGGAAGAGCCAATACCTTCACTATTAAGAAGGATGAGAAGACTTTTATGCTGATACCAATGCACGAAGAAGTCAAGGAGTAGTCAAGGATAGAAAAGATGTTTATGTTTGGCAAGAGGGAGCTAGTGATGTTTGAGGAGAGTGAAAAAAAGGAGTTTGTAGCCTTTTCAAGGCATAAAACTGTTGAGACAACAAAGAGCAAGTGTGAAGCTGATTTGCAGCCAGTCGTGAAGAGGAATGTCTTCATGTGGAAGAAGGAGGTGAGTAAAAATGTGAAGTGCAAGAGTAAAGAGCTTGTGGAAAGGAAAGAAGTGAATGAAGGGATCTTAGTAGGGATAGTCATGTGCCCTGTAGTGATGAGTAGAGAGAAGAGATAGTCAAGTTAAGTTGGTGCAACAGTTTGCAAGATTGATGGGATAGTGAGCATACAAGTTGCAAGCCTGACACAGGTTGGTAAAGGTACTATAATAATGAACAGTGGAAAGGAGAGTATGAAATAGTGGTGTAAACAAGAAGGTAAGAAGATAAATGAAAGGACAGTAGAGAGAAGCATAGTTGCTGATAAAGATGACAAGGTCAGAGGACCAAGAGTGGGACAGTCTCCAAAGAATGCATATGGTCAAGAAGCAAGTAATGTTGGCAAGCATGCCATAGACAGTGAAGGCTCAAAGCTAAAAGAACCTGATGAAGACAAACATGGAGGACAAAGACAAATAATGAAGGACAATTTGCAAGAATATTTCTAAGGGACTTGGAAAAGTTTCAAGTTAGGGTGTATGGTGCAATGCACGTAGAATAAGTTTTAAGTCAAATAATTGAAATTTTAGTGTTAAAGGACTAAATGGAGGTTTGAAAAATGTAATAAAGGCTTGAAAGGAATAAACATGTAGTGGAGATTGAAAAATAGTCATTAGCTATAGTGGTGCATAGTCCATGTAAGTTGTGACAGTCTATGATTGGAAAAAAAAATAGTCTTTTTAGTAAAAAGCAGTCAGTTTGGTTGTTCTTAGCCTTTTCCCATGATAGGAATCTAGGTAAGAAGGATTTAGATATGGTGGATGGATGGTAAGGAGTGGTATGGTTGAATGATGGTGATTTTATGAAGTTTGAAAACAAAAGAATGAAGAGAAATACTGTTTTGTTGTCCCACTTCACTATTTTTCTATATTTTTGTTGTTCCTTTCATTTTTCTAAAGCCGTACAGTATAGTTATGATTCCTCATGCATGGAATATTAGAATGGATTGCCTTAGCTTTGTTTTGGGTCAGGTTGTAAAGATTTTTGTGGAGATTGAAGCATTTTCCAAACTGTTTTGCTAAAACTGCCATGTTTTCCAGTTTTGTCCCTGTCTTTTTGATATTCCTTTGTGTTGCATTTAGTCGTACAGTACAGTCATGGTTAGAACTAATAAAATTTTTGTATTTGATGCTCTTACCTTTCATTTGAGCTAAGTTGGAAGGAATATCATTGTGGTTTAGTCATCGTGTGGCTATTTTTTATGAACGAGGTTCCAAACCCTTGTTTTAAGGTTTTAGAGAGGTTTTAGTTTTCCCACTTCATGATGCTGTGTTAGAACCCCAAAATGGGTGGTGTGAGGGGGAAATTAAATTGGTGGACTTCAGTTGGGGGCATCCTAACTAGGAAATTAAATTGGTGGACTTTAGTTGGGGTCTGCAGTTGTATGATTGAAGTGCATGTATGTGCCAATATGCAAAAAAGTAAGGATACAAGGCCGGACATGTGTCAGTGATCCAATATGGTTGATAATCCTTTGAAATCTACAATTGTATGTACATACGATTGTATCTCATTTACAATCGCATATAAAAAGTCACATACAAAGGATTTTCGGTGAGACAAGCCTTATCGGTGGCTCAGTTTGAGGTCTCTCTGATGGCCGATAAAGATGCAAATGTTCAGCGATGGGTCCCAGTTTCAGCTCAGTGACCAATCAGATAGTGCCACATGTTAAAGCTGATTCAAAGGCAGGTGCAAAAGGTGATACAAAAATAAAGGCCCGCCTTTGTATGTTGGCCATTATATTGTATATACAATTGCACATACAAAAGCATATACAAAGGGAGATTCAAAGACATGCAAAGAAATTTGATATGCAAAATGCAAAAAGTGAAGAAATCGCATAAGTGCAAAATTGAAGGATTTGAAGGACCCAATAGCATGATGATGTCATCCAGGCCTGTTCTTTGCCCAAGTTCTATATGATGCTGACATCATCATGATTTTCAAAGTACATCCATTTTTTTTGTATGTCTGTATGCATACAAATGACGGTTCTCCTTGCAGTGAAGATAAAATTGACGGACGGTCTACATTCAGTCAGGAATGGTCACCGACTCTGAGGATGAATGTGCAGTTTTGGCAACAAGACATCTTAGCAGCCAAATTAAGTTTTGCAAAGATCCCTTAAACACAGAATCGATGAAAATATAGAAAATTCAAAGGGTCAGAGATTTAAAGTGTTGTAAAAGCTTTGTCAAGGGGCGATATGTCCCATCCACCATCAATACAAATCTGATCTCTCAACTGCAAGATAGATGATTGAGCTGCTCACATTCAAGGCCCAAAATATCTTCCACCTGCCCTGTTCCAGATATTTTATTCCATAACTTCTTGCAGGTGGATGCCCTTTCTGGCGATGTTATTTTCTGACAGAGCCCATGGGGAGAATTGATTGTAATCGATTTAGGTCAAATGCAAAATGCTATATATGCATAAACATGAGATGTAAAAAGGGTTAGAAGATTTAGTAAGCTATGCTTCTATTTCCAAACAGAGCTTTCCTCTACTGTAACCTTGCCTTCTGATTAAATACATGCTGGTTATTTTACCTCTTCATGCTATTTTGACTCTATGTGATCTAAGAATGATGTATTTGTGAATGTTTAATTCCTTCTAATCATCTCTTGCTCCTTGCCTCTGTTAAAATCAGCTTGATCTGTGTATGTTTATTAGTTGTATCTAGTCATTTTGTGCATTTTCTTAGTTCTGTGAGGGTTCTTTTATTGAACCTGGTGTATCACTTATTTTCTATTTATGTTTCATTCTACCCCTTTTCCCCTGTAGCATTAGCACTAGGGTTAGATATTTTCCTCTAAGGATTAGGCTTAGAAAAAGGAAGTCAGCCTTCTTCGGAGGTCTGATCTCAGTTCGCAAGGTCCCACACTTCGAGATCATTCCCATTGTGTCATTAGAATGCTTGGACTCTCTCCAAGCAGGGTGCAATTCTATGTGACAACAGTTTTTGGCACACCCGGTGGGACCAGTTTGATGAACTTCTCATCAAAGTACTAAGAGATTTGGTCCACATTATATCAGTTGGGGGCATCCTAACTGGGAAATTAAATTGGTGGACTTCAGTTGGGGTCTGCAATTGTATGATTGAAGAGCATGTATGTGCTACTATGCAAAAAAGTAAGGATACAAGGTCGGACCTGTGTTAGTGATCCAATATGGTTGATAATCCTTTGAGTTCCGCAATTGTATGTACATGCGATTGTATTCATTTACAATCGCATATACAAAGTCACATACAAAGGATTTTCAGTGAGACAGGCCTTATCGGTGGCTCAGTTTGAGGTCTCTCTGATGGCCGATAAAGATGCAAATGTTCAGCGATGGGTCCCAGTTTCAGCTCAGCGACCAATCAGATAGTGCCACATGTTAAGGCCGATTCAAAGGTAGGTGCAAAAGGTGATACAAAAATAAAGGCCTGCAATTGTATGTTGGCCATTGTCTTGTATATACAATTGCACATACAAAAGCATATACAAAGGGAGATTCAAAGACATGCAAAGAAATTTGATATGCAAAATGCAAAAAGTGAAGAAATCGCATAAGTGCAAAATTGAAGGATTTGAAGGACCCAATAGCATGATGATGTCATCCAGGCCTATTCTTTGCCCAAGTTCTATATGATGCTGACGTCATCATGATTTTCAAAGTGCATCCATTTTTTTTGTATGTTTGTATGCATACAAATGACGGTTCTCCTTGCAGTGAAGACAAAATTGATGGACGGTCTGCATTCAGTCAGGAATGGTCACCGACTCTGAGGATGAATGTGTAGTTTTGGCAACAAGACATCTCAGTGGCCAAATTAAGTTTTACAAAGATCCCTTAAACACAGAATCGATGAAAATATAGAAAATTCAAAGGGTCAGAGATTTAAAGTGTTGTAAAAGCTTTGTCAAGGGGCGATATGTCCCATCCGCCATCAATACAAATCCGATCTCTCAACTGCAAGATAGATGATTGAGCTGCTCACATTCAAGGCCCAAAATATCTTCCACCTGCCCTGTTCCAGATATTTTATTCCATAACTTCTTGCAGGTGGATGTCCTTTTTGGTGATGTTATTTTCTGACAGAGCCCATGAGGAGAATTGATTGTAATCGATTTAGGTCAAATGCAAAATGCTATATATGCATAAACATGAGATGTAAAAAGGGTTGGAAGATTTAGTAAGCTATGCTTCTATTTCCAAATAGAGCTTTCCTCTACTGTAACCTTGCTTTCTGATTAAATACATGCTGGTTATTTTACCTCTTCATGCTATTTTAACTCTATGTGATCTAAGAATGATGTATTTGTGAATGTTTAATTCCTTCTAATCATCTCTTGCTCCTTGCCTCTATTAAAATCATCTTGATCTCTGTATGTTTATTGGTTGTATCTAGTCATTTTGTGCATTTTCTCAGTTCTGTGAGGGTTCTTTTATTCAACCTATTTATGTTTCATTCTACCCCTTTTCCCCTGTAGCATTAGCACTAGGGTTAGATATTTTCCTCTAAGGATTAGGGTTAGAAAGAGGAAGTCAGCCTTCTTCAGAGGTCTGATCTCAGTTCACAAGGTCCCACACTTCGAGATCATTCCCATTAAGTCATTAGAATGCTTGGACTCTCTCCAAGCAGGGTGTAATTCTATGTGACAACAGTTTCTGGCACGCCCGGTGGGACCAGTTTGATGAACTTCTCATCAAAGTACTAAGAGATTTGGTGTTTCTCCTAGTATTACCAGCCTTTGGAGGCAATACAAACAACACCATGGTGACTCTACAAGTGAAGAATTAGCTAGTTTCAGCAGTCTAAGTACAAACAACTAATGAGGTTGGTGCTACTTGTTAGTTTTTCTACCATTTGAAAGTATTTTCTCAGCACTTGGTGACTCTATTTGGTGTTATAACTCATTTCTTAGTGTTTTAAAACCCTATTGCCTAGATACATTCCAAATTAGTTATCTAGACTTGCCTATGTTTCATGCTTTACTCTTGCAATGTCTAGTTATCAGTACTATGATGGTTTTTCACCTCCATTCCATGAAGATCATGCATGTATACCCTCTTACCAATCATATCACACAGAACAACTTGCTAGTTTTTTTCCAAATGACCCTGTAACAGCCGATTACCAGCAGTCCTATCATGTTTTCCACCCTCCCATCCCTACTCAACCTCAATATCAACTGATACATGATCAAGTTCAACCCCAAGAAGAGGTTTTTAATGCTAGACAACATGACTATTCACACAGTCGGTCTCAAGAGCACCCTTACCAGAATGTATTGGATCTGATCCAAAAGTTTGACTTTTTTTTGTGGGATTTGAGCCAAAAGCTTGAACTCATAAAGATCAGTGATATTGTTGAGTACTTGTGACGTAGATTACAGGCATCAACTTGTGTTGGTCTTTGTCTCATCGATCTCTTGTTCTTGGTTGATTCCCCTTTGTTATCGGCCTGACAGGCTCTATCGACATTGCTTCGATGTTTTCTACCGATGGTCTAGAGTCTCACCGATCAGTTCAATGGTTCATTGGTTCAACGATTAGTGTTGGTTCAAGGTTTCAACCTAATCGGGCAGAGTGTAGCCATCGGCTTTGCTTTAGTTTGTTACTCCGACTGTTTGTGTATCCCCGATGGTGGTTTGTTCCTGCGATGTGCTATTGGTGAAATGGGGGTCTTCTGCGTAACTTGTTTGTGTTCCAATGATGGAGTATGTTTCACTGATGGAGGTTTGGTATCGGTGGGACTAACGCTATTAGCCTTCGCAAAATTCTTACTCCAATGAGCTTGGTCAGTCTGATGGAGTTTGGCATCGGCAAAAGGAACTTTGTCAACGAAGGTCTTGGTCACTCCGATTGTTCGTTGATGATTGACCGGCTAGGGTCATCGGTAGAAAAAGCACCAACGATAGAGTTACTGCATGTTCATGGATATATACTACAGTTGTGTTTGTCAACTGATGCATGTGGGACTATTTAGTCCTCATGAATACGAATGGTTGCGAATAGTTAAAAATGAACTGTTGACCTTTCTAAAGTTGTAACGGTCTGAGATAGTAACTGATTGTTCTATTTCTATAATGTGAGATGTGACTAGAACAGAGGAGTGAGAACAGAGTTTGGGTGAAGGGGATTCAGGCCGAGAGGGAGAAGAATAGAAAAAAGAGGGAAGTATCTCTCTCTCTGTGATGTCCTATACTGTATGCTATTTGTGGCATGATAACAGTATGAAGGACTAACCCAAGTGTTGTGATTAAAACTAAGGAGAACTTTGTGCAGGGTTATGCCGTCAGTTATTCTTCCAGAGGAGTAAGATGTAAATCTCCATGTTAAGGCCTTGAGCTTGCAAGTGTATTGTAACATGTTTGTTGTTGCTGATTAATACTTTGGTTCAATGCTTTGGAGTGTGGGGTTTTTTTACCCGTAAGGGTTTTCCCCATGTATATCTGTGTCTTTTGTTCTCTCTTTCATGTTAACATTTCTGTTGTTGAAATTAGATCTTGTTGCTTGTATTTCCACTAAGGGTCAATGTTGGAAATGTTCTATGTCTGTTTCCACTTTGTGGCATAGTTGTACGTGTTTTTTGAAGAGATTGAAAAGAATTTAAACCTGTTGAAGACATCACTGTTCTTAGAAATACGTTCTAAGATGCTCTAATTTTCTTACAAGTGGTATCAGAGCCTTCTTCTAGGATCTACTTGGTTGCTCACATATGTACGTTTGTTTGCTCAATGTGTTTGCATGTAAAAGTTCCTAGTGTATAAGGTCTGGGTATTCCTTCTGTGATGATTTCTTAGTGTGACAGGCTTGAGGAAATCTGAAGGAATCACCTGATGTTTGATCCTTGTTTTGAGTGAAGTCTGGAAGTTGATCTTGTTTTCTTATTTTAGCAGTGCTTGAAGGATGGTGAAGATGAAGAGACTAGAGATGGTCATGATGTGGCCTGAGGCTCTTAGTTGATAGTGTATAATCCTATTGCATGGGGTGGATTATGCTTTGTGGTTGTGTCTTTGCAATAACTTTCATATTGGGTGTCTGTGTGAGATGCTTCCTTGTGATATGAAGAAGTTTGTGTTGCTGCTCAGCCATGGAGAAGTGTGCTTATGCTGGATATTTGTTCCTAGTATTGGAAAGCATTGTTTCTATTGCCCCAGTTGCATAAAGGCTATGGAGTTGATCATTATAAGATTTGGGAGCTTCTGTAATAGCCTGATTCTCTCAGATACATGTGCATGTTGGTGGTTGAGGAATTGGTCTACAAGTGGGCCTGAAGCTCTTGAACTGTTGTTTCCTTAAATGGATATTTTGTACTTGCATGACTCAGATTCATGTTTATTAGATTTGAGGGGTTTTATAGTTTTTCCTTAAAATCTATGGTTATGCATATTCATGATGATCCATTATTCTGGTTTAACTGTTATGGAGTTTATGTTGTAGACTTTTGAGTCATCCAGATGTGAAGTGGATATGGATGTGCATGGGTATTTCGTATAACATAGTGATTTTGCAGGTTTTACATGGACAAAGAAAAAAAACTTGTGGTTTTGTCGAAGCTGCAGTTAAGCTATTTTCTAGACCCTATTTTTTGGGGTGTTGTTGGATGAGATAGTTGCAGTCTTGTGGGAGTGTTGGTATGTGATAAGTCACTCATCATTTCTGTGGTGATTCTTTTATGGATTCCTTGACTATGGTGCTCAGGTTGTGGACTAGTTTGGCAAATCAGATTGTAAGTAATCTGGTGTTTTTTTGTCATGTTGTCTACATGGTTATTTACCTCTTGAGATCTCAGTTTTGCAGTTTTCAGTGCGATAGTGAGTTTGTGTGATGCATTGATTGGATCTATGAGTTATGTAGTTTTGTGGGCTGGCCACCTATTAAGCTATAGTGAGATGACTCAGATGTGGATTGTCTATATTCACAAGATAGTTCAGTGTTTATGCAGACTTGTTAGCTGGCCTTGTCTGTGGTTACTTGTGCATTAGTGTGATTGCATTGGGATAAAAGGGTGGATAGTGTAAAGTACCTAAATAGTCATTAATATGTAGCATGTGTATCATGATGTCATGTATAGCTTGGATACACAGTTTAGTATGAGAAGATGTTTGGTCATGTTGCTTGGAAAGCTCGGTTGCCACAGTTCAGTGGGAGCTTTAGCAATGACTGTAGATTCATCACTTAGCGATGGATGATCTTCTTTAGTGTTGCAGATGTTACTAGGAGGAGCTCTTAGATCCTATTGCTACAGAAGGGTTCTTTCGCATTTGCAAGGGCACTACTTGAGGATGGGTAACATCTTGGATCCATGAAGGACTCACTTAGTCTTTGGTTGAGGTGTTGTTTGGTTCTTGATAGGTGAGAATTTGTTTGGTTCATGTCATGATATACTCTTGTTTAAGCATTTGAGTTTTGGCATGATATGCTGCTCTTGAGACTTTGGTTAAGTTCACCTGAAGCATGGAATCTCCTAAGGGAGATGATAAGATTATGATGTCTTGATAAGTACCCTTTATAGCTTTGTGGAACTTTGATAGTGGTCTGGTAACTTCTCTATGTTTGGGTACATTTATTATTTGCTTGATTACTTCATAGTGGTGTAGTGATGTAGTTGGAGTTTAGCATGAGGTGATTGTTGATAGGTACTCATGGATACATGGAGAATAAGGTGAGACTGTATATGTTGTGCTTAATCAAAGTTTGCAGCAGGAAGTTCAAGGAGTCTTTACCTTGGTTGAATGTGAGTTCAACAAAAGATCTAGAGGAGATTGTTCTTGGAGAAAGTCATTGGGACTTGGATATCTTGGAAGAACATTCTCATTCCCCACTCTTGGTCTACTCGGCAAGTTTCACTTGAGAGGTATTGCCCATTGTTTACTCTCAGGTGTGTTATGCTTTCTTTCATAGATATGGATCTTGAGCTACTATTAGATGATTCTGGAGGATTCATAGTGAGAGATGGATAGCATAGTTACCTCCTTGTATATCATTGATTGGTGAGAACAGTTAGGAGATGGTTTATGGGCTGATTTCCTTAAATGGGAAATGGATTAGTTTGATCTTCTTTGGAATGGGAAGCTTACATCCATGTGGATTTCTTGGTTGATCTCTATGAGATTGAACAACTTTGGGTGTTGTTATGGTGTTCCCTTTGGGGTTTTAAGAAGGAGATCATACTTGACATAGTTGGCACTTAGAGGTGTTTGTAGGAGGATTTTCTATAGGTTTATGATGTGCAGTGTTTCTCTTGGTCTCAGCTATTTTTTTTGATGGTGTGTTTTCACATTACATTGGTTCGAGGTTTTGTTTGGTGCTGAAGTGATCACTAGTTTGTGGTCATGTGCTTTCACTTATGTTCTTGGGTGATAACATGAAGGTTTTGTTATCTCTTTCATTGTTGGGTGTGAAGAACTTAAGAGATTTGTGGACTGGTAGTGAGATGTACAGGTTATTGATTTACTGAGTTTACATATCATGGTGGATGTTCCTGCAATGCTACATGATGAGTACACTCTCTATGTAATGCCATTGGTAGACTTGGTATGTCTTGTTAATTTTCAGATTTAGCATTACTCATGCAGTGGGAGTTCTTGGTTGTGTTTGGCCATCTTTGACTAGTTGACACATGGAGCTTGTACCTATAGTTTGGGTGAATATATGCTAGCATGAGTTTGCTATGTTCTTCTACACCTTTGAGGTATGTGTGATTGGATGAGTTAGCACTTGTTGTGTGTGCTATTTTACATTCACGTGGGTTTTGTTCAGTTGGATGGGTGCAGTTAGTTTTTTTATTGTTGTTCTAGCTGATGTTCTATCTTATTTATAGAGGATGGTTTCATGGCTGTGTTCTGGAATCTTTGAAGTTGGAGCTTCTATGTAGCTTGTGAGCATAGTGGAGTGGAGGCAGTATCAGCTTTGGTTCTGTGACTTGGAGTGTTGATGGTTTCCTGTAATTCCTTCATCAAGTGGGAGAATTTTGAGTACTTGTGACTCAAATTACAGGCATCAGCTTGTGTTGCTCTTTGTCTCAGCGATAGCTTGTTCTTGGTTGATTTCCCTTTGTTATCAGCCTGACAGGCTCTATCGGTGCTACTTCGATGTTTTCTACCGATGGTCTGGAGTCTCACCGATCAGTTCAATGGTTCATTGGTTCAACGATTAGTGTTGGTTCAAGGTTTCAACCTGATCAGGCAAAGTGTAGCCATTGGCTTTGCTTTAGTTTGTTACTCTAACCGTTTGTGTCTCCCCGATGGTGGTTTGTTCCTGCGATGTGCTATCAGCGAAATGGGGATCTTCGGCGTAACTTGTTTGTATTCCAGCGATGGAGTATGTTTCACTGATGGAGGTTTGGTATCGGCGGGACTAACGCTATCAGCCTTCGGTAGAATTCTTACTCTGATGAGCTTGGTCAGTCTGATGGAGTTTGGCATCGGCAAAAGGAAATTTGTCAGTGAAGAAGGATGAAGTCACACCGAAGGTCTTGGTCACTCCGATGGTTCGTTGATGATTGACCAGCTGGGGTTGACGATAGAGTTACCGCGTGTTCATGGATATATACTACTGTTGTGTTTGTCAATTGATGCATGTGGGACTATTTAGTCCTCATGAATACAAATGGTTGCAAATGGTTAAAAACAAACAGTCGACCTTTCTAAAGTTGTAACGGTCTGAGATAGTAACTGATTGTTCTATTTCTGTAATGTGAGATGTGACTAGAATAGAGGAGTGAGAATAGAGTTCAAGTGAAGTGGATTCAGACTAAGAGGGAGAAGAATAGAAAAAAGAGGGAAGTATCTCTCTCTCGGTGATGTCCTGTACTGTATGCTATTTGTGGCATGATAACAGTATGAAGGACTAACCCGAGTGCTGTGATTAAAACTGTGGAGAACTTTGTGCAGTGTTATGCTATCAATTATTCTTCTAGAGGAGCAAGATGTAAATCTCTGTGTTAAGGCCTTGAGCTTGCAAGTGTATTGTAACATGTTTGTTGTTGTTGATTAATACATTGGTTCGATGCTTTGGAGTGTGGGATTTTTTTACCCGTAAGGGTTTTCCCCACGTATATCTGTGTCTCTTGTTCTCTCTTTTGTGTTAACGTTTCTGTTGTTGAAATTAGATCTTGTTGCTTTTATTTCCTCCAAGGGTCAATGTTGGCAATGTTCTATGTCTATTTCCGCTTTGTGGCATAGTTGTGCATGTTTTTTAAAGAGATTGAAAAGAATTTAAACCTGTCGAAGACACCACTATTCTTAGAAATATGTTCTGAGATGCTCTCATTTCCTTACAGATATTAGTAAGGAATTCTCACACATGTACTGGATGTTGGTTGAAATTGAGAAACAACAAGAGATTATCTTGCAGCAACAAGAGTTGGCTAAGCAATCTGCTGTTTATAATCAAGAGTGGGTGACAAAAAGAATACAGTTTGAAAGAAATCTTGAAGGAGAGATAGCTGCTAAAAAGGAGCAAATGAAGTTTTTGTCTGCTCACGTGCAAAGTAGTCAAGCTTACTCAGATTATCAATACCAAAAAGGGTTTAAAATTCAAGCAATCCCCTCCATTGCCAGTTTCAAACATCCTCTCCCTTTCACACCTGCTCAGCCTGCTGCGAAAGAAGCCCCAAAATTTAAGATTCCAAGCTTCAGGTAGGATAATCCATCTGTGCCTCCAAAACCGTTTCCCAGTTTTAAAATCCCAAGTTTTAAAGGCCCTCAGCCTTCACAAGAGCCTGTTTTGGCACAAATTCAACCCCCTATCTCCCATGTTCGGCCTATAGAAGAGCAACCTAGACTCCACAAGTTTCCAGGCTTCAAAGCCTATATCCCTCCACAAGCCCCTGTTCCTATGCAAACTCAAACTATCACTCCCCATAAACAAATTTGTCCAGAAACCTCTCCCTTCCAAGAAATTCAAGAAGATATCCAAACCTCTTTCCCTGATGCTATTTCAATCCTCAAGGGTGGACCTGTTATCTACCAAGATAATTGGAAAGATGAGCCAAAAGAGGAGGTGGAAGAAGATAAAACTAACGAGGAGCAGTTTGTTCCTACACACACGGAGATAGAATTGTTTGAACCTATTGCACCTGTAGTTAGGGTAAAATTGCAAATCAGGGCAAATGAATAAACAGCAATGATAAAAACCCTAGCAATGTACAATGAAGCACAAGACAACATGAAAATCAAAATAACAAATGTAAATGCAAACCGATCTCCACGCTATGCTTGATTTATCTCCATTGCTCTTCTCCACCTCGCATGAGCATGCAAGATTTTGAAGGATTATTGTTGGAAGAATGTTGGGTGCTCACTTCTGTAGCATAACATTAAGATGAAGATGCTAGAATGAATGATAGATGAAGGATACAAAGGCTCTAATGATATTTCAACAGCATGTGGATACTTGAGGATCAATGCATGCTAATGATAATTTGGTAGAATAATGTTACTTGAAGCTCAATGCCTGCTAATGGCTTGTGAGGGGTTTGATTTATAGGAAAGGCTTGGTTCCAATGGATGGCTAGGATCAATTAGGGCTTTAGATGAAATAGATGGATAGGATTAAGTTAGGTTTCCTTGCACATCAAGAAATTGTAGTCATGTGACATGTGGCAAGGGAAGATAAAGCTTAGGTGTGCTTGTGTAGATAAATACTAAAATTAGCTCTCATTAGTTGTGCATGTGAAGGATTTGGATGAAAGTTGTAACACATGATTAACTGGACAAGTGTTGGAATGTGATGAAAGATGATGACTTAATTCAAATAAAATATTTGAATTAGTTGGGATATGAGTTGGATATTAATTAAATAAATAAAATTTATTTAATTAATTGGCTTAATGGATTAGGGAAATTAAGACAAAATGCTACAAGATGTTTAGGATAATATTTTAAGAAGGTGTTGCTAGACATGGACAAAGTTGGGACAATTCTGGGTGTCTACATTTTGCCCCTCTTTGAGATGATGTTCAAGATGATGAGCTTTGTGTCGAGTAACATCATTTCAAACAAGTTAAGGTATGGATAATTGATAGGGATGCTGCTGCTGCTGCTGCTGATGATGATGATAGAAAGGATAGGTTGGTGATGCCCCCTCGAGAGGATAGGTGGGTTGGACAAACACAGGTATGCTCTCGAAAAGAAATGGCTTGGCTACAAAAGAAAGCTAAGGGAATGGATAAAAGAAATGGATGATGTGTTATGCTGCAATGAAGGTGAGCAACCATGATGTTTGATATAGCACTAGACGTTATGCACCAAGGTATAAGGACCAGGGTGACGATGTGTCTCGTGCCCCAGCATAATACAACCTTGTCTGGATACAAGATATGAATATTAGCTGGATTTGATACTGATATGATGCAAATGCAAGATAAGATGATAACACACACAAGCAAGAAAGCAAGCATGCACAAATGATTCAAAAACAAACAAAGTATTGCCCCTGTCAAGCTGTAAACCAATGATTAATTGTTTGATTGTTTTGTTGAGAGTGTTGTCATTGCGGGGAAAGCTATATCCCTAGATCAACACAAGGTTGTTTGCTAAGTTGGTTGGCTAATTGGCTAATTAATTTGGCTTACAACAAGGCTAAGATCAAGACCATGGATTGCGATTGGATAACTGGGCTTGATTGATTAACTTGCTTGGTGTGGATTAAGGATGGGCTTGCATTTGGATCTTTGTTTGGAATGATTTTGAGGATGATGAAATGATGAATGAAGATTGATTTGATGAAATGTTGATGATGGGATGATATGTGGTGGATTGAGCTGCTTTTGATTTGCTGAAGTGATTGGATTTGTTTTGATGGTTGGCTTGATGTGCTTGAGTTGATTTGCTTTGGTGTTAATGTTGATGATTGATAGAATTTG
The DNA here is from genome assembly GCA_027924645.1 of Cunninghamia lanceolata. Classification (NCBI taxonomy): domain Eukaryota; kingdom Viridiplantae; phylum Streptophyta; class Pinopsida; order Cupressales; family Cupressaceae; genus Cunninghamia; species Cunninghamia lanceolata. The sequence continues at coordinate 2,105,536 of BSBN01000378.1, read as the reverse complement.
TTTTGAGGGTTGGCTTCATGTGTTTTGGCTGTGATGTTTGCTATTGTTGGGTTGATTGTTTTGAATGATGATAGTGATGGTGTGATGATGAGAGTGTCCACTCAATCTAAGCATAAGCAAGTGTTCTCAGTATGCTCAAAGGATGTAAAACAAACAAGGTATTTCCCTTGTCAAGTCATAAACCAATAATTGATTGTTTGATTAATGATGATAGTGTTGTCATTGTGGGGAAAGCTATATCCCTAGAGCAACACAAGGATGTGGGAACGCTATATCCCATTGATGATGTTTGATGATGATTGATTCAGTTTATGACAAGATTAGGATCAAAACCTGTTGATTTGATTGGATAATGTTCCTTGATTGATTAGCTTGCTTGATATGGATTAATGTGGCTTCGATTTAAGATCATTGCTTAGATTGATTTGATTGATATGATTGGAAGAAGTGATTGATTGAAATGGATGAATGAATGTTATTGATAGGAATAATTGATGATGATGATTTGATTTTCTTTTAATTGAATGTTGATGGAGTGGATTGTTTTGGATGATATGATTGGTTTTATTGCTTGGATTTTTTTGTTGGATATTTGATTTTTTTCAATTTTTTGAATATTTGATTTTTTTTTTTTTTGGATTTTTTGAAAAGTTTTGGAAAATGCCAATGGATTTACAATTTGGGTAGACTTTGTGCTAGATACCAATGACAAGGGAGAAAACCAAGTCTAGGTGTAAAGGATGGATGAAAGGATGGATGATAGTGAATGAGATGGAAGGCTCATGAGAGTTAGATGGATAGATAAGAGGATAGGCCATATAAGGGATGGATGCTTGCCTCATGATAAATGGATAGGTAGGCTATAGTGGAAAGCTCATGATAAATAGATGGGGATAAACTATAAGATGGAAAGCTCATGATAAGGATATGCCATAGTGGATGGATCATAAGGGAGCTAGGATGTGATCTCTAAAGGCTATGTCGCATAGGAAGAACTTGCCCCATTCTAGGTGGTAATGCTTAGGATTTTTACATGACAAAGTTCATGACCAAGGGATAACATGATTGGATTGGTTTGAATGGGATGGATAAATGGTCAATGGATAGGACTTGGTTTGGAAAGAAGTTATGTCAAGAAATATCCAAACATGTTTCAACATTTTTCCCCTATGTCTTCATCAAAATCAAAAGACAGAAGGATGGATAAATGGGTTCAATAGGAAAAGCATGTTTATGTAATGGCTAAGGATGATAGGATGGTATGATAGGAATCATATAATGGGATAGGTAGTTTGGAAATGGATAGGTTGGATGAGACAATGTGCCCCCAAGTGTAAGTGACATAGAAGATCAACCTACACATGACGCCTGTTTGCCAAGTTTTCATCATGGTACTTATCCAAGGCGCCTGTTTACCAGGTTTTCACCGTTGGACGAAGGGATTTCTCTTTACTTTTTTGATTTTTTTTTTGCTTTTTTGCTTTTTTTTTCTTTTGCTTTTTTTTAGATGGGTTGACAATTACACATGACGCCTGTTTGCCAGGTTTTCACCATGGTAATGGATAGGAGGGACTCAAGTGTCTAGTTCGATGGATGTTGTTAGTGTCCCTTTAGAGATGGATGATGTCTTCGCATGGACCATGTCATTATGCTCATAGATGTTGATAAGAGATTGCATGGATGGGAGATGGATTAGCTGGATAGTAGATTATGGTAGGGTAGGCTAGTGGCTTATGGTGTGGATTTATATAGGCTTATGGAATGAAGATGGATGAAAAGTTTATGCCAAAGCATGGACCATAGGGTTAGCATGGGGGAGATATGTAGGATAATGGATGGAAGATGGGGAGATGTTATGTGGAGGTGTTGCGGAGTGAAATGGAATCATGACCAACGGTTGCACACACCGTGATAAACATTGAAGCTTTTGATTGGATGGTGGTGTAGGAAGCAATGGAGATGTTTGCTTAGGAGATAGTTGATGAAGTCATTTAGGAACCCACATAGATTTAGTATTTTTAGTTCTTTTGTTTTGCTTGTGGGATTGTTGAAGGGAATGGAAGTTTTGGATGGAAGTAGGCTTTTGGATGGATATAGGTGGTTGGGATTCTTGAGATGTGGATGAGGATGCCTCATTTGTTTTGTTAGCTATTTGCTTAGGAACCCAAACCATTTTGCTTTTGGGATTTGCATTTGGAGGTATGGGCTTGGATGGTTGCTTAGATGTGGATGAGGATGCCTCAAATGCTTTGCTAGCTATTTGTTTAGGAACCCAAACCATTTTGCTTTTGGGCTTTACTTTTGGAGGTAAGGGTTTAGATGCCTGCTTAGATGAACTTTTCTTTGAGTTTGATTCTTTATGTCCTAAGGTATGAATACCTTTAGGATTTTTGGTAGGATTGTTAGCTTTATAAGTAGGGGCATCAAAATTTTTACTTTTGAATCCCATGGGGTGGGTGGAGTGGATGGAATGATTAAAAGCTTTATGCTTAGGCAATGTGTGCTTTTGTTGGCCATGATTAGGGATGTAAGGATACTTATGAATGATAGGTATGTTAGGTGTTGGAAGCAATGGTGGCAAGGTGGATGGAGGGATATTTAGAGTTGGTAAAAGTGGAGGTAAAGTGGATGGCGGAAGGTGTATGGTCACATGCTTTTGACATTTATAGGATGATGGAGGTGAAATGGCAACATATGTTTTGGGTAGATGATGGGGGGTGCGATGGAAAGTGGTAGGTTTAGGACGCATGAAGGGATTACCAACATCTTGGCCTTGTTTACCTTGGGGTGTGTATCCAAGGCCATATGAGCATGGAGGGATCTTGACATGGTTTGGCTCCAAAATACCTTGTTCATAAAGGCCTAGACCTTTACCTTGGTAGTTCATATTTTGGAGTATGCGATGGACTATAGGACTTGGTGTGCTTTGAACATTAGACTTGAACTCTTTATTGGATGGAGAAGATGAAGTGGATAAAGGTCATTGTTGTCCTAAGGAAGAACACTCATGTATAAGGGTGGATAGACCAATAGGACATAATAGTGGATTTGAAGTGGAATCGATGGTGGATGTGGAAGGAGGATCATTAGGATCTTGATTATGTTCATTATGTTCGCTAAGATCCAAGCTATTTGTTTGATCTTCTATGCTTATGTGTTCTTGGAAGGCACATGTCTCATCGTGACAAGTGAATGTTTGCTCATTATGGATAGGGCTAGATGGCGGATGACTAGGAGCAATGTGGATATCTTGCTCATGGATGGATATAAGATTATGGATAGGATCAAGGTGCTCATGGATAGCTTCTTCATAGGTATCATCTTGATCATAAAGAAGGTAAATGTTATGGATGGGTTACATGAAAGTGTTTTGATCTTGAGTTGGACTAGAGCTTAATGTTTCCACATGCTTAGGATTAAACCTTTGACATACCTCTTGGGTTGCTTGAATGGAATTGGATGACCCTTGTAAAGGCTTAATGGATTGTAAGTCACATGATTGGCTTAAAGGGCTAGGTATGTTAATTGAGGACTCTTGGATAGGCTCAAGGATAGGTGGACCACATGATGGGATTATAGGATTGGACATGACCTTTGGAAGTTCTTTGGTAGGCTCATGAATGGGTGTTTGACATAGAGGTTTATTCCTAGCTAGTAGCCAATGGATCACATCCTTCGCAAGGGTATGAGTGGATGGGCAATATAATGGATGAGCAACAATAGCAAATGATGTTGTAAGCATAGGACTAGGATTTTGATTAGATGGAAGGATAATGGAGTTTGATGGATTAGGATGTGGACTAGATGGTTGTGACACATGGGATTGGGATGATGTAGCATGATTTCTTATTATAGGTAGGTACACCTTATAAACAATTGAGACAAATATTGGGCATTGATTTGTATTATGGCCTTTGGTCCTATGGTATGCACAATAATCATGTTCATCATATGGACTTTCTTCACATGGTTTGACTTCAGGAAGTTCAATGAGTTTTGCTTCAAGCATCCTTTGTAAAACTATCTCAGTGGCATCCTTTGGTGAAGGATTAGAATGACATGGTGATGAAGGTAATGAAGGGCTTGGTGATTTGGAAGGTTGATGGACCAATGGACTAGGAGTAGGATCACATGGTGGTGCTAGGATAGGACTTGTTGGCTCATGTGTCAGCATGGGATTGGATGGTGGAGGCCACTCTAGATTGGTATCTCCTTTGTCAAAGGTTATTAGATCTTGCATAGGATAGCTTGGGCTTGTTTGATTTATGTACAAGGGACTACTTGGACTTGGATGTGCTTCTTGTTGTAAAGGTGGATTTAGGCTCACTTGTGCTCGTTGAGGAGGCCATTGATAGTCTTGGTGGTTGAGTGAAATGGTGGGATATGTAGACAAAAGATCTTGGGGTCGATATGAAGTTGAGGGCATTTGATCTTGTTGCCAAGGTGGATTTGGGCTTACATGTTCTTGTTGTGATGACACTTGGTTGCCTTGTGGATGGGCTTGGTGGTATGTTGGAATGTTAGAATGAGAAATTAGATAATGTTGGGGTGAAGGTTGATTTGTTGATGTGGCATTCACATGATAGGTGGATGAATTAGGTTGGTGTGAAGTTGAAGATGATGACATGTAAGGTTGATGTGGAATTTGTTGAGGTTGGGATGGTGTTTGGACTTCTTGTTGTGATATGATTTGTTGTTGATGTTGGTAAATGTGTTGATGTGATGATGATGGAGGGGTTGCATAAGATAATGATTGTTGTGATATGGATAAGGGTTGTGATAGGTTGATAAAGGGCTGATATGACATGTGGATGAATTTGGTTGATATGAAGTGGGATAAGTTGATGCAGAATTGATTTGATGTGTGGATGGATTAGGTTTTGGACTTGTCTCATCCTCATAATTAAAGATATATCCTCCTCGAAGTATAAACTTGGTCTTAGGAGGAGAGGCTCCTTTAATTGTGATCTTGGGCTTTGGTTCGCTTTCATGATTTGGACTAGGAGGATAGCCACCTTTAATTATGATTGGTTTCTTCTCATGATTTGGATTAGGAAGATAGCCACCTTTAATTGTGATTGGTTTCTTCTCATGATTTGGATTAGGAAGATAACCACCTTTAATTATGATTGGTTTCTTCTCATGATTTGTATTAGGAAGGGGGGCTCCTCTAATTGTGACCTTAGGCTTTGGTTTTATTTCATTATTTGAATTAGAGGGGTAGCCTCCTTGAATTGTGATTATAGGCTTAGGTCTTGTCTCATGATTATAAGGATAACCCCCTTGAATTGTCACCTTAGGCTTAGGATTTGTCTCATGACTAGAGGGATAGCCCCCTTGAATTGTCACCTTAGGCTTGGGATTTGTCTCATGATTAGAGGGATAGCCCCTTTGAATTGTCACCTTAGGCTTGGGATTTGTCTCATGATTAGAGGGATAGCCCCCTTGAATGATTACGACCATCTTGACAAGTGTTGACTAGGACTAGGTTGATGATGATGTGGAGATGAATTGGAATGAGTATGGATGTGACTAGGATATGTTTAGAATAAATTTGATTTGGTTATGATTAGGATATGATGTGGAATGACAAAATTGGGTGATGTGGATGAAATGTTGGATGAATTGTTTGTGTTTTGTGTTTAGAGCTTGATTTGGCAATGTTCAAACAAATGATTATGCATATACACACATGAATCACTCACGCAAAACACATAAGCAATTGTTGACTTGAAAAATGAAATGTGATGATTATGCAAGCACACATGGAAGACACATCAACAAGCCTAATGTAGTGGGTATGGCCAATTAGGTCTTAGGCTAGATTGCACAAGGTTGACTAAGGAATTGAAAGTGAAATCCTGCCACACAGCCAGGAGAAAGGGGTAACCCATCCTTCACCTTCACTTTCCAAAGGTATAAAGTTCTTTGGGGCTTAGCCAAGAGTAACAAGATTCCAACTCCCAATGAGGGTGTCTTTCGATTTAGCCTCGATTGAGGTCATCCCTTGGAGTGGTGTGTCTCCAAGCAGGCCTCCTAGATAGGGTTTACAAAAGCAAACCAAGTGAGCTATCACTTGATTCACACTTGCAGTGGTTAATTCCCCTTTAGAAATGAGATGTGTGGAAGACAATTCAAGCATTTGTTCTTTTTAAACTCAAATCCAAATGTGTTGGAAGACAATGGTTCATTTTATGCCCACTTTTTTTTTATGTGAATTTGCAAACAATTGTTCATTTTATGCTCAAATCGAAATGTGTGATTCAAACAATGATTAAGATGAAAGATTAGAATGAGTGCACCTGATTATTTTCGCTTTCCAAGTTGTTGTAGATATTGGTGCCAATGTTGCTCCAGCTCCTTATGATCACCTACAACATAAAAAAATGATATTATAATGCAGGCATAAAAAATAGGCTCATCAGGCAAAGAAAATTGTAATTTTAGATGCATAGCCGAATTAGATTTGATTATTTTGATACATTTTTTATTCGAAAATTAAAAAATCAAAGAAGAGACCCCTATTAATTTTGAGAGAGCTTTCCGAAAATGTAAAGAAATCAAAAAAATTCCCTAATTTTCGCCCAAAAATGTGGATTTATGAAAATAGTACATTTGGCAAAGATCTGATTCTTTTGCATTATAAACGACCTCCAAATTAAATCTATAAAACATAGACCCCAATTAGAATTTTGAGAGCTTTCCAGAAATATAAAAATTGCTAAACAATTCACTGATTTGCACCCAGAATTGCAATTTTATGAAAAAACATAAAAACGTGATAAATCCCGTAAAAATCATGATAAACCCAAAATTTTTCTGCTGTAGCTTCCTTATATCATGGACAAACTTCTACCAAAATCTTGTAGAAAAATTTATAGCCATTTGGAAGATATGATGAAATCTTTAAAACCTAGGGTTTTGTCCAAAAAGTAGCGGATCTGCAACAAAAAGTTAATTAAACCTGCAAAACTCAACAATGGGGGTTATATGAATGCAAATTTTTACTACAAGAACCTGCAAAAAAGATTAAGCGAAGTGAGTCCCACCGGGCGTGCCAAATGTAGTTAGGGTAAAATTGCAAATCAGGGCAAATGAATAAACATCAATGATAAAAACCCTAACAATGCACAATGAAGCACAAGACAACATGAAAATCAAAATAACAAATGTAAATGCAAACCGATCTCCACACTATGCTTGATTTATCTCCATTGCTCTTCTCCACCTCGCATGAGCATGCAAGATTTTGAAGGATTATTGTTGGAAGAATGTTGGGTGCTCACTTCTGCAGCATAACATTAAGATGAAGATGCTAGAATGAATGATAGATGAAGGATGCAAAGGCTCTAATGATATTTCAACAGCATGTGGATACTTGAGGATCAATGCATGCTAATGATAATTTGGTAGAATAATGTTACTTGAAGCTCAATGCCTGCTAATGGCTTGTGAGGGGTTTGATTTATAGGAAAGGCTTGGTTCCAATGGATGGCTAGGATCAATTAGGGCTTTAGATGAAATGGATGGATAGGATTAAGTTAGGTTTCCTTGCACATCAAGAAATTGTAGTCATGTGGCAAGGGAAGATAAAGCTTAGGTGTGCTTGTGTAGATAAATACTAAAATTAGCTCTCATTAGTTGTGCATGTGAAGGATTTGGATGAAAGTTGTAACACATGATTGACTGGACAAGTGTTGGAATGTGATGAAAGATGAGGATTTAATTCAAATAAAATATTTGAATTAGTTGGGATATGAGTTGGATATTAATTAAATAAATAAAATTTATTTAATTAATTGGCTTAATGGATTAGGGAAATTAGGACAAAATGCTACAAGATGTCTAGGATAATATTTTAAGAAGGTGTTGCTAGACATGGACACAGCACCTGTGAGTACTGTTAACCCAAATAAGGGATTGAGTCCTCCATACTTTAGTTCTATTGAATCCTTTTCTCATGCATCCGATCAAGCAAACAAGGTTGAAATGCAAAGAGTGCATGGGGAAAACCTTCAGCTGCAGAGGCAACTTAACCACAATCCAGTGGAGCTGCAGTTAAAGGATGGAAGCATAGGGAAAAAAAAATTAAGGTCACTTTAGAAGTGGATGATGCTACCCTACTTCATGAGCTACCTGATTATGTTGAAGATGAAGAGGATGGGCAGCTGGTCATGGATATGCAACAACATGGGGACTATGAAAATGATGGCAGATTGTTGTAGGTTGAGGCTGAGCACGACAGTGAGGTTCCAAACCATAAAGAAGGACAAGCATGTTGCCCTATGCTAGATGATGTAGAGGCTGATGATGCTAATATGCTTGAGGAGCTTCCATGATTTATTGAAAATAATGAGGAGACTCAACATGGGCAAGAGCAAATTGAAGATTTGTTCTTTATTATCTAGCAGGGATATCAACTTCTGGGTGGGGAAGTCTTCTCTTTCGAGCATGTGCATGGCTCATTTTCTGAGCCTAAGTTAGAAAATATGAGCCTCTTATTCATGAGGTGGAGACAACCATATCTCTAATTGAGATACAAGAGTTGGAGTATTCAGACCAACAAGAAGAGAAATAATCAGAACAGAGACATGACATCAACCATGATGATTTGCATGTCACTTCAAGGGGATGCCCAATCAGGCATCTAGCCCAGCTGGAGACACATCAAGAGGAGTCACCACTTGTCATGCTTACCTCTAAGCATGAAGTTGAGCATCAAAATGGGTGGGATTAGCCTATTTATTCACCACAAGTTAGCAGCATCAGCAATCAGTCTAGGTGGATAGGTGAGTTTATCTCTATTTTGTGGGGGATGTTTTATCAATTTGTCATATGCCCATCCCTCCCTCGCCATTTTTTAACTGCCCACATGCATAAGAAACATTATAAATTGTTAAGGAAGGGCAGTTACTTTCAAGAACCAGTTAATGGCTTTCTTTAAGGTCACCTCTGACTGGTTAGTTTAGGATTAGAGTAGATTTTATTTTAGTTTTAGGTTTCCTTTCAATAAGTGCCCCTACACTTTGTTGTATTCTCATTAGGAGATACATGCTTGCTTGTTGTTTTTTTGTTTTGGCTTGGTAGCTTGCTCGGTGTTCCAACTCCTCTATTCTTGTTGCAGTCTCTGTATGACCCTGTGCCTAATGGATGTGTTCTAGGCAATTGGTCAGATGTTTAGTAGGCAAACATCCGCGAGAGGTCACCAAAAATGTAGTCATATTTTGCTTGACCACAAAATATTCATGTCCCTCTCTTTCTATCAAAGAAATCTGATCAGAGAAATCCTGAATAGGAGGAGAAAAAGCTTAAATTCTTCAATTACTAGATGCTCTACCTTACAAAAAATCTCAAAATCTCACCTTGAGAATCCTTGAAGAAAACCCAAAAAAACCCAGAAATCTTTTGTCTTCAAGTGCCTTCCATTGCAGATAATTCTTAGTTTTATACTTAATCATTTTTGTATGTACCTTTGTATGTATCGTTGTATGTATATCTGTTGTATCACATATACAATGGAAGATGCAATGTCAGATACAAAAGGTGTGATACAAAAGTGAATGTGCATCGGGTTATCTTTGTATATGAAATTGCATATACAAATGCATATACAAGGTCATATACAAAGGGCAGATACAAGGTCACATGCAAAGGTCAGATGCAATGTTTGTATGTACAAGCGATTGTATGCAATTTTGTTTGTATATTCGCATTGTATATGCGATATACAAAAGGTGATGCAGAAGGGAATACATACAATCTAGACACGAATGAAGAATCAAATGTGGTGGATTTCGAGTTGGGGTCTGTTGGTTTTTTCCTAGACTGGATGCTTATTCCCAGATTTCCCTACAAGGTAGCCATCAATGATCAACAGGATCTCTGGGCCAGGGGCCAACAGTGTAGGAGATAGACTCTATATTTTATCTCCTCTTCTTCTTCAGGCTCTGCAAAACCTAGGGGGGTATTCCCTACTCAACATCCATGAGGATATACATACAAGGCTGGGATGCTGACAGAAAGCAGATAAGTCCTCCTGTAAGTAGACCAAAACTGTAAGATAAGAGCAAAGGGGCTAGCTTTGGGCCTATTTGCAGTTGTAGACAGAGGACTGAGGATCCTAAAACTAATTCTAATGTCCTAATGGTTGTTTTAGAGTTTGGTTTTGATTTTATATTTGGATGCAAAGCTAGACATGGTATATAACACAAAGACAAAGCTAGATTGGTGCCTATCCAGGGCCTGGAGTCAATAGACATACACCTGTGAATGATATGCATGAACAACTAAAACTGGATTTCAGGGGGACACATATGATACCTGCCTTATAGATATCTCCCAATACATAGTGTTAAGCTATCTATACTTATGGCATCCCTACTACAGTATACCCTTCCCAATGTTCAATCTGAGAACAATTTAATCTACCCCTTGAGTAGAAGTTAAGAGATCAGACATTCAACACAGGAATTCTATGTTCTAGAGTCTCAAACATTGCTTAAATATCCAGACTCAGAAGAAAGATACATGCAATACTGGAGACAGAATTAACAAAACACATGCTAACATAGCATTTCTCATATAGAATTAACCATGAAATCAGTGGATTCATGCACAAACGTACAACAGGAGATACATAAACTCGCAGGTTTTGCTGTACAGAGCAACCAAATCAGCTGTATTGTATTACAGAGCCAAATGTTCAACTTTCAACAACCTAAAATGAGTAACACTTCCTGCTTATAACAACCAAAGAAGCGTACTCAGCATTAATTACATGGCTTTGACAAAAAATTTGCCAGATACCATCCTCAGAAGGAATGGCGCTCAGAATTTATTACTGTAGAGACAGAAAGTAGACAATGGTGGCCTCGAGCCCTGCGCCGCCATATGGAAGTCCTCATTCACAATCAAGCAGTTTAATCACTTGTACCGTCACCCATATCCCTGCTACAGTCGCCATTGATGGCTCAACCACCCGCAGCCATCAAGAAATCAGTCACAGCAATCAAAATGAAGTTCCCGCCAAAATGCGTTTACCATAGGTTCAAAAAATGTAGGGAGATTAATCCCACATTGGTGCCGTGGAGACAACTTTAGTAGTTTAAAAGCATAGTCACTTGCATAATAGGTGTCGAGCACTTTTTCCATGCTCAACACATGCTCCTTCACCCAAAAGCCCATCACCCAGACCCAGGCCATCGGCCAACTCCCAAATCCTCTTGCCGATCTATCAAGTCTCGCCGACTACACCTCCCGAAAGCCTACAACTTCCATATTGTCCAGAGAAGAACCATCGGCCAACTCCACAAAACTCATCTCAACATCAATAGTCTGGCCGATGACCACAAACTACACTTTGCACCCCCGTTAGCGTGACTCCCTCCATCGGAGCATCCAAAAATCCTCTGGCCGACCTCAACAGTCTCGTCGACCGTTTCACTACATTCCCCTCATCGGCCAGAGACTGATCATTAGGCTAACTCTCCAGACTCCCACCGATAATACGAGTCTCCCCGATGGCCACCAAAACATACTTCGTCAGCCAGACAACAACCGTCGGGCTAGCCCAAAATTCCCTCACCGACATACTAAGTCATCCCGATGGTCCACTCCAAACATGCCCGTCGCCAAGACATAGACCATCGGCGTAACAGAAAAGATGCTCACCGACAACACAACTCACGCTGATGGACCCTGGCCTCCTCCTTCCGTCGGTGTGACATACACCATCGGGCAAGTCAAAAACTCTTCGGCCAATCGTACAAAGTCACACCGATGCTCATTCCAAATCCCTCCATCGGCAATATCAACACTATCGGCCAAACCCAAAGCTCCCCAGCTGATGGACCAAACTCTCACCGATGAAGTCTCCACATTCCTCGCTTGTCGGTATGACCAAAGCCATTGGCGAACAACAAAATGCCTACACCAATCTTCAATGTTATGCCGATGAACATCCATCAGCCAAACACAAATGAAGCCTGTCGACGATGAATATCACATCGATGGCATTTCCATTGGCCAAACCAAACACATCGGAGGGAACAAAAAATAGCTCGCCGATAATGCCGATCACTCCGATGAACCAAAAACATAAAGCTCCGAACCTTTGAACCATGAACTGGTTGAAATGGATGGTTCAACCGAGAAGTTCAACGCCGAACAGAGCACTTCAAAAAGAACATTTGCCGAACACAAACACAAAGCCTTGAACCGTTGAACCATGAACCAAAAGGGTTCAACACGGTGGTTCAAAACGATGGTTCAATCATAATCTGAGCACTCAAAAAGAAGTTTCGCCGATAGAGAAAGTCACAGCGATGAACAAGGAAACTTAGGGCCCAAAAAGAAAAAACCCTCCAACATCTGCGCTCAGATCCAGACCAAAATTAGTGCCAACACTAGCTCTGTCTGGGGACGTGCAGGTGCAAAACTGCAGCGAGGACCTTAGAATCTCTGGTTTCACAGATTGGGCCATATCTATTGGGCAACAGAGTCGATCATTGCACCAACCTGCACAAAAACTATATTTTTAGTCATCACTTGGGTGGCCCCGGGTAGCCAAAAAGGAAGAACCAAAATTTTTTTCTGCCAAATGCCTGATTCCAAACTGAAAGATCCCAATCCCAACTGAAAAGATTGGCATAGTTTGCCCATAAGGTCATTTGCTCAATTAGATATTCTACCATTTTTGACATCTTGCCACTTGTAGTACTGCCTCTGTCACTCTGCATTTCAAAATCAAACATGCAACCATACATGTTAAAAAATCCTTCAGCATTAAGCAACATATGCATGTTATACTCTTCAGATGGCACATCATACTGCTCTTGGTAGTCTTCATCATTTATCAAGCTACTGCACACCATCAGGCACTCATCCAGCTGATCCAAAAACTCAAAATACTCAGAAAAAATGAGACCCCCAATATCTACTGATATTGGAAACAAATCCTGATCCACACATCCAATGTTGCACATATCTAAACCAGGTGATGATGAACATCCATCATTCACAGTTTGCAAATCCATAGTATCTTCACAAGAACTGAAGATATCTGATTCATATGCCCCCCACTCACAAACTGATGTAACACTAAGGTCAACAGTCTCCTTATATTCATCATCATCCTCAAAAAGAGGACTAATCCTACACCACTGAAAGTCAAGATTCACAGCATCAAAGGCATCTATAGACTCATCATAAAGGGGATTAACACTCACCGCAAAGGCCTCTGCTTCTTCATCATGATACTCCAATTCTTCTTTAGTACTATCAGATCCAGAGTCATAAGAAGAACAAACCTGATCCATGAATTGATCATGGATGTCATTTCTATCAACTGATTGCCCCATATACAAGATTTATGTTGTTTCAATGCATTCTGAAGTTGAGCTATCTGCATCATTCTCCATCCCTCTAATACTTCCTGATGAAACTGATACTGACTGTTGATCCACATGATCACAACCTTGCACAACTGGATCATTTAAACATGATGGGTCTTTGATAAGGGCTGGTATGTAAATATTACTTGAAAAACCATTGTTTTCAACTTCATTTGTTGGGCAAAACAAGACATCCTCCTTTATAACAGAAACATCATCAACTTGAAATGATGCAAAAACTGGGACAACAGGGGTGTGAATACTTTGACATTCATTGTCAACTCCTGAATTAAATCTTTCATTAACATCGGGGGCTGCAGGACAACAAAAATTTTCAAAAAAATAACCCTTTTGTATTCCATACCTCCAATTGTTTTCAATATCTATTGCAAACTGATGTGCCTGATGCAATGTGGTGGGCTCCTTGTCTCTTAATCTGTAACTCATTTTCTTATCAAAAGCTCCCAAATAGACAACTAAGCACAGTGCATCATTAGGTCTCATGCATTCTGGAATTCTATTCAATGCCCTCATAAATCTGAGGTTAAAGGCTGGGATCAACTCACCTTCTTCAATATGGATGTACATAAAATTACTAATAACTGCATATTCAGAGATTCTTTCACCATATTGTACTAGAAATGCAGATTTAAAACCATGCCAAGAGCTGACAGAGTGAGCTGGAAGGTAGGAAAACCAGTCCCTTGCATCTTCATCTAGAGATTGAACAAATAATCTCATAACCACATCCTCATGGTCAATCTCAAAGTCATCTATCACATTTATAAACTGCTGCAAGTGTCTCTCAGCTGATTCATCCTTTATACCATTAAATTTAGGCAAAAAAAATCTGATTTTAGGTGGAAGAGCATTTGGATAGCCACAAATGCCACTGAAATTTATGGGCTTATATCTGTCTATGTTGAAACTTCTTTTATTACATTGTTGGGACTGACTACTATACATTTTTGCACTTGACACTTCACAAGGGTGCATATGCTGATAATACATCCTTTATGTTTTTGCAACCCTCCTCTCTACTCAGATTTTCTACAAACAATGACTTTAGGCACTCAAAATTTAGACTGTTTTTTCAAACTTTCCTAAAGTCCTTTAAATGAGTCTTTTTAGCAACATTGCATGCCCTTTGAAATACAGAACAAGTTCTAATAAAAGCATGCAAGCTCTGCTTTCACCAATGTTTCCCTTTTAACCAGTGCTATCTCACCAAATAGGGAGTCTGTCAAACAATATGAAATACTTGGATATGTTGCAGGAGCTGCAAATTCTTCTCTGACTGATTTTGTTCTTTTATCAGGTTCTTTGATGCAGAGTCGCCACCTCCTTGAAGAGGAATGAGCTTCAAACAAGCTGAAGCTGCAAATTGATTTCTTTCTTTCTAGGTCATCCACCAGCACAGTCACATATACAACCTTTTTCTCTGCAGCAACAAACACATCCAGGCCTAATTCTTCAATCTCGTAGACTCAAACTTTCATGGATATGACATTGATCTCCCCAGCGGAGTCACCAATTTCTGTTGGTTTTTTCCCAAACTGGATGCTTATTCCCAGATTTCCCTACAAGGTAGCCATCAATGATCAATAGGATCTCTGGGCCAGGGGCCAACAGTGCAGGAGATAGACTCTATATTTTATCTCCTCTTCTTCTTCAGGCTCTGCAAAACCTAGGGGGTATTCCCTACTCAACATCCATGAGGATATACATACAAGGCTGGGATGCTAACAGAAAGTAGATAAGTCCTCCTGTAAGTAGACCAAAACTGTAAGATAAGAGCAAAGGGGCTAGCTTTGGGCCTATTTGCAGTTGTAGACAGAGGACTGAGGATCCTAAAACTAATTCTAATGTCCTAATGGTTGTTTTAGAGTTTGGTTTTGATTTTATATTTGGATGCAAAGCTGGACATGGTATATAATACAAAGACAAAGCTAGATCGGTGCCTATCCAGGGCCTGGAGTCAATAGACATACACCTGTGAATGATATGCATGAACAACTAAAACTAGATTTCAGGGGGACACATATGATACCTGCCTTACAGATATCTCCCAATACAGAGTGTTAAGCTATCTATACTTATGGCATCCCTACTGCAGTATACCCTTCCCAATGTTCAATCTGAGAACAATTTAATCTACCCCTTGAGCAAAAGTTAAGAGATCAGACATTCAACACAGGAATTCTATGTTCTAGAGTCTCAAACATTGCTTAAATATCCAGACTCAGAAGAAAGATACATGCAATACTGCAGACAGAATTAACAAAACACATGCTAACATAGCATTTCTCATATAGAATTAACCATGAAATCAGTGGATTCATGCACAAACGTACAACAGGAGATACATAAACTCGCAGGTTTTGTTGTACAGAGCAACCAAATCAGTTGTATTGTATTACAGAGCCAAATGTTTAACTTTCAACAACCTAAAATGAGTAACACTTCCTGCTTATAACAGCCAAAGAAGCGTACTCAGCATTAATTACATGGCTTTGACAAAAAATTTGCCAAATACCGTCCTCAGAAGGAATGGCGCTCAGAATTTATTGCTGCAGAGACAGAAAGTAGACAATGGTGGCCTCGAGCCTTGTGCTGCCATATGGAAGTCCTCATTCACAATCAAGTAGTTTAATCACTTGTACCGTCACCCATATCCCTGCTACAGTCGCCATTGATGGCTCAACCACCCGCAGCCATCGAGAAATCAGTCGCAGCAATCAAAATGAAGTTCCTGCCAAAATGCGTTTACCATAGGTTCAAAAAATGTAGGGAGATTAATCCCACATTGGTGTCGCGGAGACAACTTTAGTAGTTTAAAAGCATAGTCACTTGCATAATAGGTGTCGAGTGCTTTTGCCATGCTCGACACACACTCCTTCACCCAAAAGCCCATCGCCCAGACCCAGGCCATCAGCCAAGTCCCAAATCCTCTTGCCGATCTATCAAGTCTCACCGACTACACCTCCCGAAAGCCTACAACTTCCACATCAGCCAGAGAAGAACCATCGGCCAACTCCACAAAACTCATCCCAACATCAATAGTCTGGCCGATGACCACAAACTACACTCTGCACCCCCGTCGGCGTGACTCCCTCCAACAGAGCATCCAAAAATCCTCTGGCCAACCTCAACAGTCTCGCCGACCGTTTCACTACATTCCCCTCATCGGCCAGAGACTGACCATCAGGCTAACTCTCCAGACTCCCACCGACAATACGAGTCTCCCCGATGGCCACCAAAACATACTTCGTCAGCCAGACAACAACCGTCGCGCTAGCCCAAAATTCCCTCGCCGACATACTAAGTCATCCCGATGGTCCACTCCAAACACGCCTGTCGCCAAGACATAGACCATCGGCGTAACAGAAAAGATGCTCACCGACAACACAACTCACGCCGATGGACCCTGGTCTCCTCCTTCCGTCGGTGTGACATACACCATCGAGCAAGTCAAAAACTCTTCGGCCAATCGCACAAAGTCACACCGATGCTCGTTCCAAATCCCTCCATCGGCGATATCAACACTATCGGCTAAACCCAAAGCTCCCCAGCTGATGGACCAAACTCTCACCGATGAAGTCTCCACATTCCTCACCTGTCGGTATGACCAAAGCCATCGGCGAACAACAAAATGCCTACACCAATCTTCAATGTTATGCCGATAAACATCCATTGGCCAAACACAAATGAAGCCTGCTGACGATGAATATCACACCGATGGCATTTCCATCGGCCAAACCAAACACATCGGAGGGAACAAAAAATAGCTCGCCGATAATGCCGATCACTCCGATGAACCAAAAACATAAAGCTTCGAACCTTTGAACCATGAACCGGTTCAAACGGATGGTTCAACTGAGAAGTTCAACGCCGAACGGAGCACTTCAAAAAGAACATTTGCCGAACACAAACACAAAGCCTTGAACCGTTGAACCATGAACCAAAAGGGTTCAACACGGTGGTTCAAAACGATGGTTCAATCATAATCTGAGCACTCAAAAAGAAGTTTCGCCGATAGAGAAAGTCACAGTGATGAACAAGGAAACTTAGGGCCCAAAAAGAAAAAACCCTCCAACATCTGCCCTCAGATCTAGACCAAAATTAGTGCCAACAGCGTCCACCTATTGTATGTATATGCGATTGTATCATCCCATATGCAATCCTATATACAATTGCATATACAAAAGTTAGATACAACAGGGATATACAATGCAGACCCGACTGGGAAATTAAATTGGTGGACTTCAGTTGGGGTCTGCAGTTGTATGATTGAAGTGCATGTATGTGCCAATATGCAAAAAAACAAGGATACAAGGACGAACCTGTTTCAGTGATCCAATATGGTTGATAATCCTTTGAGTTCTGCAATTGTATGTACATGCGATTGTATCTCATTTACAATCGCATATACAAAGTCACATACAAAGGATTTTTAGTGAGACAGGCCTTATCAGTGGCTCAGTTTGAGGTCTCTTTGATGGCCGATAAAGATGCAAATGTTCAGTGATGGGTCCCAGTTTCATCTCAGCGGCCAATCAGATAGTGCCACGTGTCAAGGCTGATCCAAAGGCCGATTCAAAGGCAGGTGCAAAAGGTGATACAAAAGGAAAGGCCCACCTTTGTATGTTAGCCATTGTATTGTATATACAATTGCACATACAAAAGCATATACAAAGGGAGATTTAAAGACATGCAAAGCAATTTGATATGCAAAATGCAAAAAGTGAAGAAATCGCATAAGTGCAAAATTGAAGGATTTGAAGAACCCGATAGCATGATGACGTCATCCAGGCTTGTTCTTTGCCCAAGTTCTATATGATGTTGATGTCATCATGATTATCAAAGTGCATCCATTTTTTTTGTATGTTTGTATGCATACAAATGACGGTTCTCCTTGCAACGAAGACAAAATTGACAAATGGTCTGCATTCAGTCAGGAATGGTCGCCGACTTTGAGGATGAATGTGTAGTTTTGGCGACAAGACATCTTAGCGGCCAAATTAAGTTTTGTAGAGATCCCTTAAACATAGAATTGATGAAAATACAAAAAATTCAAAGGGTCAGAGATTTAAAGTGTTGTAAAAGCTTTGTCAAGGGCTGATATGTCCCATCCGCCATCAATACAAATCTGATCTCTCAACTGCCATGCTTCAGATATTTTATGTATTCATTGTTGAAGATAGATGATTGAGCTACTCACATTCAAGGCCAAAAATATCTTCCACCTGCCCTGTTCCAGATATTTTATTCCATAACTTCTTGCAGGTGGACGTCCTTTCTAGCGATGTTATTTTCTGACAAAGCCCATGAGGAGAATTGATTGTAACCGACTTAGGTCAAATGCAAAATGCTATATATGCATAAACATGAGATGTAAAAAGGGTTGGAAGATTTAGTAAGCTATGCTTCTTTTTCCAAATAGAACTTTCCTCTACTGTAACCTTGCCTTCTGATTAAATACACGCTGGTTATTTTACCTCTTCATGCTATTTTGACTCTGTGTGATCTAAGAATGATGTATTTGTGAATGTTTAATTCCTTCTAATCATCTCTTGCTCCTTGCCTCTATTAAAATCATCTTGATCTATGTATGTTTATTGGTTGTATCTAGTCATTTTGTGCATTTTCTCAGTTCTATGAAAGTTCTTTTATTCAACCTGGTGTATCGCTTATTTTCTATTTATGTTTCCTTCTACCCCTTTTCCCCTGTAGCATTAGCACTAGGTTTATATATTTTCCTCTAAGCATTAGGCTTAGAAAGAGGAAGTCGGCCTTCTCCGAAGGTCTGATCTCAGTTCGCAAGGTCCCACACTTCGAGATCATTCCCATTGTGTCATTAGAATGCTTGGACTCTCTCCAAGCAGGGTGCAATTCTATGTGACAACAGTTAGACCCATAAAACCTATGAAATTGGTCTATTTGGGATGTGTCTAAGCTCATCAAAGTGGAATTTTAGTTGTGGGCTAGAGATTGTGTACTTCCTTTGTAAAACAGGTCTAATTACCCTCTTGGATAGCAAGGACAGTCTAAATTTGAGGTGTATGTTGCAAAACAACCTACCTTTCATGTTTAGTATGCTATGTAACTCCATAATGGGTACTTGAAAAGGTATTTTTTTTGTGAGTTTGACATGCCTTTTGAAAGTTATGCTCCAAAAACCTTGCTGATAGGGCTACAAGAAGATAGGTCAGTTTGTGAAGAAAGTGGTACAAGGAGGTACCCTAAGTGCATTTTGATGGTTTTGTGAGCTTGGAACAGTAAAACCTAGAAGGTCTAGGGTCCCTAGAAAGTTTGGAAAGGTTCCCATGTATATGAACCTATAAGTGGTGATATTGTATTGTGCTGAAACCATGGAGTGTGAGAGGACAGTCATGTCCTATTTGAAGTCAAGTGTTGTAGCTTGGTCCATTTGGGCTTAGAAGAGTTGTTTTCCCTACCATCCCCTATATCCGCTTCTTCTTGTGTGGTTGTTTGTGATTCTTTGTGGTCTTTGTGTAGTGAGCTCTGCATCATGTTTGCATGTACTGTGGGGCCGCAGTAAGAGACAAAAACACATCAATGGTCAAAAATATAAATTTATTTCACATAGACCTAATATGAGATGCTCATAAATGACTCCTGGAACAATTCTAAAAGGAATATGAATCCCTAATTAAGGATTTATGGAAGGAAAATGTGTGAAACAGAGTGGGACTATGTAAAATTTTGAATGGTTCTAACACACCTCATGATGAACTAGACTATGTTTTTCCTTCATCCTGCTTGTGTTATGTTTTTATGAGTTCTTTTCTTGTGAATATATCCCTAAGGAAAATTTGTCTGATACCTATAATTGTAAACATCTTCTTGGTTTTTGACTACAAATTCTTTTTAATCTATAAACTGAATTCTATTTTAAATTTTCATTTGTAGTTATCAGTAGATTGGAAAGTCAACAGTTATCAACTTATGAACTCAATAAAGTTTTACTGATTCAAGTTTGTTGATTTATACATTATTGTTTATTTGGACTTTAGGAAATGAAGAGAAGGGCTGTAAGGCACAAATTAGATGATAGTGATGATCATAATGCTGAAACTTCACTAACAAATTATGAGCTCCTTCGTAGAGAAAGAGTGGCCAAGAATAATGAATATTTATTGAGTCTTGGTTTGACAAACAAGCAAGTTGTAAATCCACTAAGTAGTATATTATTTTTTTAATAGTGTTTAATAAAATTTTATAGGCAAGAGCTTTATGTATATAAGACATAATATGATATTATTTTTTGTTTTATAGGCAACAAAAAGAGTGCAAAGAAAATGCGGAGAAAAAACAAAAGGAAAGAAAAGATACAGTGCCACAATCTCGTAGAAGCCACCATTTCTGTGATTCAACATATGTAGTTGGTGAAAACAATAGTTGCAATGATAATCATGTGCAGCCTGATATGGCATATGTTGATGTGTAGCCTGATATAGCACATGGTGATGTGTAGCCTAATATAACACATGGTGATCATGTGCAACTTGATATAGCACATGGTGATCTTGTGTAGCCTGATATAGTACATGGTGATGTGCAACATTGTGATGACCTCTTAGAACAAAGTCTAAGAGAGATTATTGAAAAACATTAGAGCATTAAAGGAACAACACGTCTGTAGATGATTTATTCAAGATTAAAGGATATGTTTGAAGTGAAATCTACAAAGACCAGTACTCATGATCTACCTACTAATGCCACACCTGATGTGGCCAAGGAGCATGAAGTTCTGATTAATGAAAGTCATGAAGAGAGACCGATTGCATCTGCTGTGCCTCAGAGTTCACCTGTTACATCTCAAACTTTTGATGGAACTATTGGATTAGCTAGAAATATTGGTAGTGGTTTAATAGAAGATGTGGATGCTTTTGTCAAAAGACAAAGATTGAGTCAAGATTTGTATAGATATATAGAGAGGAATGTAAAAGAAATAAAATTAGAAGGCAAGAAGCCATTCTTACTTGAGGTAAAGAGATGGTGAGCCCATTGGCCTAAATGCTACAAAGTGGGCCTTCGAGTTGGGTGTAAGATGAAGGGCCCATTTGGATATTTGCAAATCAAGTTTTGTAGAGCAAGATCCATGATCTATAGAAAATGTTATACAAAAAATGGAAAATGCTTTTGAGACTATTGGTGGACAAATCTCTAGAAAATATTACAAGCAAAAGATGAGAATTTCGATGAACAATTTTAGATACAATTGTAGAAAAACAATCATGGAGGGAAAAGAGAGGTTAGATTCCACTCTATGTCCCAAACAGTGGGAGGCATTGAAAGAAAGTATGCATTCCGAACAATATTTGGCAAAGAGTAACAAACGCAAGAGAGCAAGAGATAATGTGAGGGCTAGCTATACATTTGGCCGAGGCAGGTTGCAAGCCAAAATGAACAAATTTGGAGTAAGTGTATGGCTTTTTGGTTCAATTTACATTGTGTTATTTATTTTTATTTTTTTTTGAACTGACTATATGTTGAAATTAACATTGTATTTTAGGTGGAAAAAAGTAATAGAGAAGCAGGTGTAGAAGATATTGTCAATTATATGGCATCATTAGATCCTAGTAAGTCTAAGAGTAGGATGAAGTGGAAATCTAGTTCATCAATAGAGATTTCACAGCCATCTGTTACATGACCAATAGGATCAGCCCCTCCAAATCATGTCAACTCAAATGAAGGGTACCAACATGTACTGAATTGCATATACGGTCTCAGCTAGCAAGTTTCGCAGTTGGTTGCCTCCGTTAACCCTATAGTTTCTTCATTGAATGAGCATAAATCCATGGATTCAAATGAGGTAAGAGGCTCTATTGATCTCATTTCTTCTTTTTTGGCAATTATGTATACAAATGCCTCTTAATATGTTGATTATTGAAATCTAAGCATAGGATAATCCAACCCAGTTTCTTTATTGTTGGAGTCATCCAGAAAATGTTCTTTTGGACAGATTTATAGCTTGCATTCTTTACTTGACTATTTAATGCTTTGTATATTTTTTGCATGATGGTTAAACCACATGCAGAGCAATTTTATCAAAGCAGTAGGAAAGCAAAAATGCCTTCATGATTTCAACAGAGCCACTTATATTGATAGTGATCATGATGAACTAGACAAGAATGTGCAGCACAGTCATCATAGTTATGCTGAAGTTGAGGTAATATAATAGTTGTCAGTTATCTATCCCAATGTTTTGTCATTCTTCATGCTTAAAATGTTCTTTTGGACAAAAAATTATAGCTTTTGCATTCTTTAAGTTGTAAGTAAATTTGTCCCAATGTTTTGTCATTAATTCTTCATGCTTAAAATGTTCTTTTGGACAAAAATTTATAGCTTTTGCATTCTTTACTTGACTTATATTATTTTTTTCATGATGATTAAACCACATTTAGAGCAATTATATGAAAGTAGAATCAAAAGAAAAAAGCCCTACCAATAGAGTTCTATGCAAAACTCTCCAACTTCATGTCAATGTTGATAGTGATAATTATAATGATGAACTCAATGAGCATGCACATGATATTCATAGTAGTAGTCATGCTGAACTCAAGGTGAGTGCTATGAAACCACATGTGGTGGTACCCCTTATGTTTTAGGGTTTTAGGTCTGAAATGTTCAAGTGTTTACCTTAGAAAATCAGTTTACCCTCTTTTCCCTTAGTCCTACTCTTTATTTTCTATTTCCATGTTGACTATCTTTAGCAGGTTGTCGGTCACTTAAGTTACAACTTCCTGTCATAGCACTCATAGGTTTACCAGCCCCTTTGCCTAGCCATTACCCATTGTTGCCAGTAAAAATCAAAGCTTTATATCCTAAGTTCTAATTTTTATTTAAAAGTAAATAGTGCAGTGTTGTAGTGTGTCATCAGTGACATCATCACCACGTTGTGCGGCTGTGACAGGATGACACCTGTCCAAGAATCTATGCTGACATCCTATTCCACTAAGAATCCTACATTAACCAGTCCCATGTCGCCAACTATTAGTATAAAGGTGGTCTGTAAAGAAAGACTTAATCCAATGACTGTGCTCCATCACAAGGATATCTCGCAGGATGGAATTTGTATTGCATGGTCATGAGATGGTGATGTGTGGCATTCTCTTTTAAGAAGTGTAAGTCAAATGAAAGGAGGATGCGTGGAGGCTTTATCGCATCCACACACGATAGGTAAATGGTGGGCCATTCCCATCCACGAGGCCATGAGATGGTGCCACGTGCCCAGTCCAGACAGAAAGTAGTGCAATTTATAGAGAAGGTACATCTGATATGGCCTATCCTGATTGGCCGAAGACTTTTCAACATGATGACCAAGATTTTAAAATCTCACAGGTAACTGCTAGTCGTAGATCTGGCAAGGAAGAATTCAAATCAACAACGTAGGTTTGAAATTTTATGGTGAACGTTGGAGGTACACTATAGCACGAATGAAGAGTAAAGCCAAGGCTACCTCCATTAATGTATAAGAGGCTAGGCTATGAAGCTTAAAAGAAAGAGAATTTAGAGCTTCACACATCATTTCTTCAAACACATGCAACTTTCAAGCATGCAAAGGATTTCCAAGCAAGCAAAAATAATAATTCAAAACTCTGCAAGTCAAACTAGCAAGTTTACTTTGTCTCTCTATATCCATTGTTTGAGGTTGGCCTTTTGATTTGATAAGTAGTTAATTACTTGAAAAAGAAGCCCTAGGCCGTTAAGATAAGCCAAGAAAAATAAGTCAGGCTGGCCAACCCTCTACCTCCAAACGTAGTTTAGATGAGGACCTCATGATCCAACTCCTTGGTTTTGCTAGGATAACCTTGAAATTGCATGGCCCAGGCAGGCCTAAAGATAAATTCCTTGAGTATTGCTATAATTGTTAGGATGCCATATTGTTAGTTCCCGGTTGGATTCTATTCAAACATTAGCATAAGAGAATGAACTATAAGGTCCCTATTTGTCATGCCTAGAAGTATGATTTAGCCAAGCTTATCTATTCTAATGTCTTCTCTAATCCCAGCCTAGTTAGGGAAACAACGTTGAGGTATGATCCTACTACAAGGTCTGTTGTGGCTAGAAATGGTACAAAAATCATCAAACTCACCAAACGATTTATAGTTACTGTATTCAATTTAGACCCTGTAGCTAGCAAGCCAATTGACCTTGCTGCTCTAAAGAGAAAATACAAAAATGTGAAATGTGCTTATAGGGATTACAACCTAACCAAGCCCAAGGGTGTTGATAGTAAATTGGTGAAGATTTCAAATATTGAAGAGGAGCCTTTTCATTGCAGTATGTTCATGGACTATTTCATCTGAACTTATCACAGTTTGTGTCAAGTATTGGGTAGGGATGCTTTAGACAAAATGTCCATTTCTTTAATGATGATAGCAGTTGATATTTAGAATCAAGATGTTAGAGAGCCATATGATTATGCAACTTACATTGCTAACCATATGCATGATCAGATGACAAAAGTTAAGAATAATTTGTCTAAGTCGAATATCCATGTTGAATTCACATGGTATTCCTTGTTGTGCCATATGTTCTTATTTTCTCTATCTGGAATGTGGCACCAAAATCTACATGTTAAGAGCACAGATGCTTAGGGAAACATTTTGTCGGTATAGATATGGACATGCATGTTGGATATGTGTTGCACTACAGTAGATTATGTCATCTTTGAAGAGTATTTTGTGAGGAGAATCCTTGGGTTTTTGGAACCAGAAGGTGAAAGGTTGTATCCCAATGTGCTAGATTTTTAAGGCCTCTAGATAGGACTCCTCACCTTGGAATTGATCACAATTGGGGTGATTGGTTTTTTCATGAGAACACTACTTGCATTAGGGTCTATGGATGTGGGACCCCACCTCATATACTACTTAAATATGTGCCTAAAAGGGTGGCATTTTTAAAGATTATTAAGCAGCTAAATGATTATGATAAAGAGCACCTGAGGAACTGCAAGAAGGGTTCATTCTTTCCTTCTTCTTCTCTTAGATTCTGTGATTTTATGATAGCTGATAAGAGTGGATTGGATCAAATTTATTCAATCATGCAATGTTTTGGGATGTATTTGGAGCATCCAAGGCATTTTGACCCTAAGGGCTTCATCAACATAGTAAGGGTCAGCAAGGGAAGGCCCAAGTATTTCCACCAGGTAGATTATGATGATGATATTGCTAGAAATTGTTTTACAATGAATGATGTCCACCACTTAAGGATTAAGTGGGATATTATCATGACAAGTGAGAAGATGAAGAAAAGCATAAATCCTGCATATCTAGGTGCATTTGTAGAAGTATAGGACCCAATCCAAAGAATTGAGAAAATGATAGACAATGCAGAGCAGTTGATTGCCTCTACCTTTGCAGGAGAAGGGAGATCTACTTATGAGCCTGACATCTCTAGTAGAGGGTATGATGTGAAAATTATTGACTTAGAAAATCCTAAAGAAATTGAGGTAGTTGATCTAGAAGGGGAGGAAGAGCATGTGCAATAAGTTGGCCCTCAAGTGAATTCACCTAATAGAATGAGATCTTATTCATCCCCTAAGAATAGGGTAGTGAGAACAATGAGGAACCCAGCTGTGGACATTGAAGATGTCAGGGTAACGACTTGTGAAAAATTCATAGAGGATGATGAATTTGTCAACACTCCTGAATTTAGGAGCTATGTTTTGAAGGTAAGAAGTGAAGAGTTTCAAAAGAGGATTGAAGATGCCAAGGTTGGATCAGACCCTACAGAATATGATGCTATTACTTAGAGAGTCTTAAAAGAAGTACATCAATCCATAAGTGCAATGACTCTAGAGGAGGGGAGAGCATTGGTTGCAAAAGTATTATTCTACTTCTTCCTCACCGGACCCTATCAGATGCCATCACATTTGATACACTCACCAGAGATGACTCAGATATAACAAGTGAGTAGATTGAAAAGGCTCTCTTTGGTGTACCCTTCAACCCTAGATTTGAGACACTGGCAGTATGGGATCTAGCCCCAAACATCAAAAAGTCTAGGATTGAACTAGGGGAGTTGGTAGAGGATGTAATAATAAAAAGAGTATATGATACCCTTACTCCCCAAGCTGCAAGCCTAAATGTACAAACTATACAATTTGCAGAAGCAGTCACTAATAAGTTGTAAAAGGATCACAATGAGTTGCAGCTCAATTATGCTCAAGCAGTTGAAGAGATAAGTAAGCTCAAGAAGCAACTATCATTAGGAGCTAGTACTTCAGCCCTTCCACCTATGATTCCAACAATGAAATCTTTCCCAGTAGATACAGAGCCTCTTCTTTCAAAGATTAGAGAATTGAAGGAGGAAAACAAGAAGCTGAAAGAAGAAGTGGAGAATAAAGTAGAGGATATAGCCACCAATTTGATCAAGAACAGAGTGACAAAACTTTTGGTCAGAGTGGAGGAGACTTGGAGGTCTTACTCATAGTTAAGGATAGCCTATGAGAAGCATGAGTCTGATAAGCAGAGGTTGTTAAGTATAAAAACTAAGTGGCTGCCTAGAACTGGAGAAGTCAAAGATTTTCTTAGGTGTTCTAGATTTGATCCAAGTACACCTCCTGAATTGAAGCTAGTGTTAGAAATTTTGAAGCATTTTGAGGATGTGGCCAATTTTCAATTGAGGTTGGACATAGTTTTGAAGGAGAAAATGTAGGCCATTGAAAGGTTGGACACCAAGTGGTTGCCTCATATTTTGGAAGCTGATGGAAAGATTAATGACCTTGACAGGTGGAAAAAGGAAATCACTGATAATGGTCATCAAATAATTCACGCTTGTTGTGATAAGAGTGATCCAACTATGCAGGCATTGAGCTTATCACTTGATAAACTGCACATGGCTGAAATGAGTTTTGAGATGTTTTGCAAAAATGTGAAGAGTATCCTAGATGCCAGATATGTCAGCCATAATGGCAAGATAGGAGAAGTAATTTCATTCTCTTGGCTGGCTGACAAGACATACATTGAATGGAAGGAGAAGTATGGGTCGAAGGATTGAACAGGCCAACCACCATCTTCCCAACATTAATGAGGTAGATCTTCAAGTGGCTACACATTCCCCAAGTCAACTACCTCTTCTCTCCTTCTCTCAAATGTAATTAATGTTCCCCAATGCCTTTTGGTGGTTCTTTTGTATCAAAAGTAATTTGAGATGCAATGTAATCAATGCTGAGTGCACATTCTTGATATAAGAGAAAATTTGTTACTCATTTCTGGGTTAGTTGAAAATTTGGGAATTTTGGAGAAGTAATAAAATGCAGTTTTACTGGTTTGCTCTATCTCTTGTCTTGTAAGTTTATGAGTTGTATGTTGAATGTTATATGCATAAAATTTATCACTTTATGTTGTTTTAAATGGGTAATGATTTCTTGCATGTATTATGTTGTCTATCTCCAAGTTGTGTGTGTTCTTCTAAATCTAAATAACTAAGGGTTATTCAAGGTTCTAGAACATGGGTCTTCTGTGTTGAATGTTTAATCTTCTACTTTTATTCAAGGGACAAATTAAATGTATTGGGTTAAGTGTTAGGATGAATGCACTGCAATGAGGATATTTGTAAGCAAAGATAATTGAATACTCAGTTTTGGGTAGTATTTGTAAGGTAGATGCTAGTGAAGCCCCTTGAAACTTGATTATTGTTTTAATTTGATGATAAACATTCACATATATATGTCTATTTGACTCCATGCCCTGAGATAAGCACCAGTCTGTTATTGTGTTGAGGTTATGATTCAAATCCCTAGTCTTGCATCCAAACATAAAATACAAACAAATCTTAATCACAAACCTTTAGGATTTTTAGAAGTAGTTTTAGGTTTCAAATCCTCTGGTTCACAACTCAATATAAGGCCCAAAGCTAGCCCCTTTTGCACTCATTTCACAGTTTTGGTTTGTATCAGAGAGGATTTATCTTCTTTACATCAATCTCCCAGCAAGTTCATAAATTTATTTCATAGATGTTGAATGGGGAATACCACCCTAGGTTTTGCAGAGCTTGAAGAAGGAGATGAGACATTTATAGAGTCTGTCTCCTGTACTGTTGGCCCCTGACCTAAGAATCCTATTGATGAGTGATGGCTACCTTGTAGGGATGCTTAGGAAAAATTTAGTTGGGAAAAAACCCAACAACATGCAAGTAAGTACTATTCAAGTAAGTAATGGTTGTTTTATTATGTAAATAAGGGTAATCATTACCTATTTGATAGAAGTTGGTTATAATAGTAGTGAAGTGTAATTAGCTAGTATACATAGATTATGGAAATAAGGGAGAACATATAACTTACATATGCAAGCTTAGAGCTTAGTTGTAATAGAGTGCATACATAGATTTTGACTATGCATTAGTGCATTGTGTTCGGGGATGTCATGGCCCTCAGTTGGGGGACTTCATTGCCAATCCATGTCTCTTTCTGGAGTACTCATACAGTCTAGCACTATTGTAGTCTTGCCCTCCATTTGTTTGTACCTCACAATGGGTTAGTTTTTTTTTCAGAGGAAAAAATTGTTTCTTTGTGATTCAATAGAATTAAAAAAAGCACATAAAAAAACTAATTTGTTCCAAGACATAAGACATTACATACAACTGTAAAAAACAATATAATGTGTGTTTTTTATTTCAATATAAAGTGTTTTTTGTTTTGTTTTTGTAGACATTTAATATTGATAAACTCTAAGAAGGCGATAAAGTTAGGGTGTTGGATTTGTTTGATGGTGCTAATATGGGCATTGGGTGGATTCACTCACTATCTATTGTACATGGAGTCAATTTGAAAGGAACAGGAGATGCAAATGTAAATATTTTAAAGGTCACAAGTAACATACCCCTTGCTTATGAAGACAAAATACATGGATCTATCCATCTGAAAGAGAAAGAAGGGACCTTCACACGGTGGTCACTAAAATATTTTAAAAAAATGATATAGTTGATGTTTATCATGTACTAACTGTTAGACAGCTTGGCCCACTACTTTATGCAATAGTTTGAATGTGTTGTTAAGGGATCTTAGTATTTTTTGTCTGTTTTGGAGCTATATAAGCAAAAAAAGCCATTGTAACTCAGTTTTCTCAGTCACAACACTGAAAAACACACTTTGTAGCACATTTTTCAAAGCAAAGACACATATTTAATTCATATGGGTTTTTTCAACTTGATTTTATGGTACTTTTCCTCCCTAAACATTCAGCATCACTACCTTATATGCCTCTATGAAAATATTCTAGGGTTGTTGTTGGCTACATTGAAGGAGAGAGCTTCATATATGGGACACGATCAACACTCAGTCATGAAGACTCAAGGAGCATAAATGAGAGAGCTTCATAAAGGAGAGAGCTTCATATATGAGATGTCATGAAGACAGTCATGAAAACTCAAGGAGCATAAATGACAGTGAGCAAGAGATAAAGTACATAGTTCATGTCATAGGCAAAGTGAGATGAGTCTTAAGTTGTTGTGATCAAGGGTGCTGTGTTAGTTTCTGAGAAAGGAAGGGCAGTTGGCAATGTATACAAAGATC
This sequence comes from Cunninghamia lanceolata, assembly GCA_027924645.1. Taxonomy (NCBI): domain Eukaryota; kingdom Viridiplantae; phylum Streptophyta; class Pinopsida; order Cupressales; family Cupressaceae; genus Cunninghamia; species Cunninghamia lanceolata. The sequence goes on along the minus strand of BSBN01000378.1, from coordinate 2,075,599 downwards.
AATGATGAAGATTACAGTCATAAGGTGATGATGTTAGTATTTCATCAAGACTTTGGAAGCAACTAGTAGACAAATTTATAGAAGTCTTAAATAGAAAAAAGGACAACCACTAATAATGCTATTATTACAAGACATATATTCTACATGGAAGTATAGTTGCAGGAATATGATAGTTCTATAAGCCTATGACAGTCTACAAATGAAAGTCTAAATTCTGTATACTTATGGGTGATTGTTCTATAATAAAGAGATAATGAGTGCATAGAGGTAAGATGTTCATGGTGAGTGGCAATGGTCAATGGTTCCCAAGGATACAGGTATAGTAAACATGGTTTTAGTGGCATGAGCAAAGGAACAAAGGACTATAGTGTTAGCATTAAAAGGCAAGTATATGAAAGCTATAGGGCAATCATCTAGAAAGAAAGTATGCACAGTTTAGTCACCATAATGAGTGAAGACCAAGGACACTAAATATGACTACCTACCAAGTGTCCAATGTAATAGAGGCAGGGTAAGTTAATGGTTTAGACTCAAAAAGAGGCTTTTGAAGATGTATTAATGAAGGAAGAATCTGATTCCATGCCCTAAGAAGACCTGCTATCTTCAAACTCAATAAAAACATGTCCCATAAGCAGTGTTGATGATAGTACAAGTCACAAGAATACAACGATGTTTCATTAAGGAAGCTTGATCTAGTCCATGTTTCACATTGTGATCAATATCCTATCATAGACCTGACTACATATGACAGTGTATTTCCTTTGGTTGTAGTCAAGAAGGACAAGTGCTAGACTGATGGGGTAGATTAGATGACCTATGGCAGTAGTTAGGCTAGTTGAGAATCAGTTACTGACAGTTCACTTTTTGGCAAAGAATTGTAAACTTGGAGAAGTTTCTTTCTTGTCATTTCTGTGCATTGCAACTCAGATTTTCAATCTTGTGACTGAAAATAAACATTGTAATACTCTATTTCTAAGCTTTTTTGAAGCAAGATAGATATTTCAGAATTGTGCAAGCTGTAAGAACACCTTTTTTTTAATAAAGTTTAGTGATTTTGCCTTCTCAATGGTTGTCTTTATATTGTGTGCAATTAATTGATGATTGATGTGTATTTCTGAGTTTTATGTTTAAATCCTCAAATATCAGTTAATTAAAATGACTAAATATACTACTAATTGATGTCAATTCATAATTAAATTGACTAAATATACTACCAATTGATAGAAATCATTAACAGTGAATAAATATGACTAAATATACTACCAATTGACATAAACTAGTGAACAATGAATAAATATGACTAAATATACTACCAATTGATAGAAATTAGTTAACAATGAATAAATATGACCAAATATATGACCAGTGTTAAATCAGTGAATAAAAATGACTAAATATACTACCGAATTGATCAAAATGATGATTAAAATTAATGACTAAATACACTACCAATGGACAGCAATTAGTGAATAAAAATGACTAAATAAGTGACCAATTAACAACAATTAATGACTAAATAAGTGACCAGATTATAACAATCAATGACTAAATCAACGACTACATATACTACCAAATCAAACAATTAAAACAACCAATAAATGACTAAAAATGGTTTAGTCATCAATTTGGTCACATTATAAATGATTGGCAATAAACTACTAATGATCATGTGACCATGTTTGGTCATTTATAAGCAATTTTTAGTAGTTTTTTAGTAATATATTGTTGTTTTTGTACTAGTGTTTCAACAGGATCCGTTAGGGGTGTATAATTTCACCAAGGTGCATTATTCTTTGGTGGTAGTCTTCTTTGGTTGTTTTGAATTACATTATTCATTTTTTGTTGTGGTTGTGGTTGTTGTTGAATGGACGACTGATTATTTTGCACCGGTGGTGCTTTGAGTGTGAGAATAGGGCTAGCCCTATTAATTGCCTTTGTATTTACTACCCCATCATTGGTAATGTTCTTGTTTCGAGACCAAAACTTGTTTTTTTGTAGGGCGGGTTTTGAGTGTTTTGGTTCTTGTTGAAGATTTTGATTGTACCCTTAGCTATGAGGGCTTTATTAATGGTTGTTCCCTTTTCAACAACTTCTCCAAAGGAGGTGCAATAATGGATTTGTAATTGGTGCATGAGTTCCTTGTTAAGGTTTTCCATGAAAATTGGCACCAATTGATTCTCAGGGATATGACACGGACACTTGCTAGCAAGGCTTCTCCACCTTTGGAAGGAGATGAATGTTTCCCCATATTCTTGTCTTGTATGTCATAAGGTGGCAACATTCACATCTATTTCTATGTTGTAAGAGAAATGAGATATGAATTTGTCCGCGAGTTTGGTCCATGTTCTTATCCTCCTTGGAAGGTGTGCGAACCACTCAAGTGCTTGACCTACGAGGCTCCTCAAGAATAATCTCATCAAATATGTGTGCTCTTATGCAATCTTAAGACATGATGTGTGAAATTCTTGCACATGCTCTACGAGACTCCATTTTCCCCTATACTTGTTAAAGTTAGGCACATTGTAGTTTGGGGAAAAGGGTGGCATTTAAATGCTTTTGTCGAAGGGATAAGGACATAAGTCTTCCATGGAATATGCCTTCTTTGTGGTAGAGACTTGCATGTTTGAGAAGCATTGCTCTAGTGTTTGCATTTTGTGCGCCAAGGCTTCAAAGGAGGTCAATGATGTGTCCATGGCATTTGCGAGTGCATTATGGTACGGATTACCCATGTTTAATTTTGACATGTTTTAGGATCCCAAATTTGTAACAAGTGGGTTGGTATATGTGTTGAGGGGAGTGTGTGATGAAGATGCCTTTAGGTTTTGGTTGTTGGGTATGTACGTGGTATTTGGATTAATGTATTGGAAGTGAGATGAAGCATTTGTAGCATTTTGGTTGTGAATGTTATTGGGATTTGTTTGGAAGAGGATGTTTTGGTCCACTTGTTGTAAGGGATTCAAATGGGTATTTTGATGTGACACACTAGTGTTTTGGTTGACATTTAGGTGAGACACATGTTGATGATTTTGGGCAATGTTTTGATGATTCAAGGTGTGATTTTGAGTAGTACCAATGTTCATGTAAGTGTTGGATATGGTATTTTCTATTTTGATAATTTGGGTCTACATATTGATGGCTCAAAACATTACCTTGTGTAGGCTCAAAGTTTGTGTTTACATTTGGTATGGTGTTATTGTTTTGTCCAAAGGGGTCTATGTTTTGATTGCCTAAGTTGTCATTTGTATGAGGTCCAAGGTTCATGTTTGCATTTGATGTGGTATGGACCCCATGTGTGTGTGCCCACAAGTTCACTATGTGTATCCTTTGCATTCTTTTGTTTTGATTCATGTTCATCGAGGTGAAGGGGTTTACAAAATTCAAATGTTGTGACACAACATTCGTATTGTTGGTATTAAATGGAGGAGGCACATAGGATATTGTGGAATCTTGTGACATTTGTCCCATGGGAATGGTAGCATGTTCTTGTGTCAGATTTGTGTATCTAGTGGATGGTGTTGCTTGTCCTTGGCCTTGTGTGACATTGTTTTGTGATGATCCCATAATCGTATTGATGTCTACCCATACGAGAAGTTTGGTAATGGTTTGTAAGAGACGCATGAGGTAGGTTTGAGGATTGGAAGCTATCATTTCATCTAGGATGTGTAACATTCTAGGGTCTTGGGAGGCTTCCTCAATTTGTTGTTGGGTAATTCCTTGGTCGTCTTCTTGTAAAATGAGGTTTTCGAAGGGATTTGGCATGTTGGAGTGAGGTTCATGTTGCCTATTAGATGAGGTTCCAAATCTCATTGTGTTCATATGATTATCAAGGGGATGATCTAAGGATTCCTCTCCCTTTCATTTCTTTTGTAACCGTGTTTCCACCATAAAAGACTTGATAGATGAGGGAAATGGGATGACCTATGGATGGAAATGCAAAGTGTACTATGCTATATTTTTGGTATTTTTGGGATAAGATAGAGATGGTAATGCAAAGTGAGAATGCACTATGTAATGTTTTTGATATTTTTGGGATATAAGTATGCCTAATGACACTAAGGATGGTAATGTAAAGTGACAATGCACTATACTAGTGTGGGGGTAAATGCAACTAAAGTTGACAATGCAAAGTGAAGATGTTCTATGCTAATGTTTTTGGGAATTTTGGAATATAGAGATGACAAGAATACAACTAGGCCTAAGGTGATAAGTGAGACTAAAGCTATGCTAGAAGACAATAGGTTCCAATTTTTGAGAAGTTTGATCAAAGGGATACTAATGTAAATTTATGACCTTATCAAAGTACTAGTTGAATTTATCAAGACCTTGAAATGATAATGTTAAAGAGAATGCTGATTGAGGTGAGCTCAAGCTAGACTCATGAGTTGAGACACACTTGCAGATTTAGAAAAAAATGAACCTAGACTAGACTTGTGACTACTAGGCCCAACTTGTTTGATTGAGTATGGAAAGAGATGATAAGGCCTTGTATAATCCATGTTTGTAGCTATGATTGGGGTCAAGTATGATGTACCTCAAAGAAAATTGGAACTAATGGTATCCAAGAAATGAGATGGGCTGATTATGATAACCTAAGTGAGCTAAATGCAATGATTTGGAGTGGACTAGCTATAGGATGAAACCTAAACCTAAGGGAATGAAATGGATGGTCTAATAGAATATGTAAGTTTTAGATATGTTAACACAATTGCAATTTGAATTTGATAGGGAAGGTAGGTGTTCAAAGGTTTTCCTACGATTGTGGTGTATTGTTTCTATGTTTGTTTGGGCAATTGGTGTGAAAAATTAGAAGACACATCAAACATAGAAGACACTTGGCAATCGGTTTGGCTGTGACTCTTGGCTTTGTCATCATTTGTGTATGTGTAAGGGCTATCCAACCCCAAATTTCCTCGGGTCTTAATCAGAATTCAAAAACAATTCACACACATAAGATAGTTCCTATCCCTAAGGTCATTGGCCAATAGCACGATGCTCAGGCCCACAATTTGGTAACTCCTTTGACACAAGGTAGGGACACCCTAGAGTGGGGTGTGTACACTCTTGTATTTACGAGAGAGGATGGATAGGGGCCTTCTAGCCTAGAAGGATGACCCAATCATCATTTCCTCAGAAAGCTATGTATTTAGCTTATGTTAAGCTGAGGATTTCCATCTCATCCCAAGGGAGTCCATATGGTGAGTAACTTCAGGGCATGGAACCCTTGCACCGAGAGTGACGCCAATAAAAGTCAATCATAAAGGATGTACCTCAAACTAATTTATCTTCTTGTCACAACCCAGGGTCTTACCACCTTGGGAGCGTCTAGTAAGCCACTTAAGTCTTTAACCAATCCTACTTGTGGTACTAAAATATACCTCACGTAAATGTGGTTAGCTTGCACTTTTGGATTGGCATTGTACGGCGAAGCTTAATGGCAGTTTAGAATTGGATTTTGCCTTATCTATTTATATAGCAGCCTAAGGGAAATACCCCTTTGGGTCACCAATGAGTTCTCCTTGTGGATATGTCTCAAAGGGAGGCCCTATCTAAAGGGTTACAAAAGCAACACAAGTAAATGATTTTAATCTCTAAGTTCATACAATGATGCAAGGAGAGAGCATACACATGTTTACTTGGTCACACTAAACAAAGTTCATTTACCTTTAGAAATTAAGTGTGTGGTGTGATTATGAAAATGTTGAGAAGATCTTTTGATTCCCAAGATCACTTAGAGTGCAAGAGAAGAGTATACACGTCTTCACAACATAAACAAAATTACAAGACAGAAGACAAATGATGCAAGTTTGTTGTTATTTTTACCCCAATGAATGTGAAAAGATGCAATTTGTTGTTGTTTTTAGACCAATGAGTGAAAATATGTAGTTTGTTGTTCTTTTTAAGCTAATGAGTGTGAAAATGCAATTTGTGGTTCTTTCTAAGCCAATGAGTGTGAATACAAATGGATTGTTGTTCTTTTTATGCCCCAAATTTGAAGTGTTCCTAATTTAACCAAACACACACATATATGAAAAGAACCCTACAATAAATAGATTAATGATTTCAAACAAGGTTCTCCTCCAATGGATGCCACAAAGCTACAAATTAGATATTAGTGCCAGCAAATCACTTACTAAAGTATGAAAAACAGAAAACTTCAAGTGAAATACCCCCTTTGCAAGCCACCAAGACAAAAGAGCCAAGAATTCAAATCTGGAAAATATCTAAAAAAATTGATTAGTCACATAAAAACAAACTGTAGCATCAGATAGTAGATGAAATTCTGAGCAATTTGAAAAACAAATTCATTGAAATCCAATGAAAAATACAAAAGATATTAGTGTTTGAAGTTGTAAAATAATGTTGACTTTGACCAAAATTTTACCTGATAAAATGGTATTGTTACCTAAAAATGACCTTGCCACTATGAATTTAGTTAAATCCTCTTTCCAATGAGTCCTTGTTTGTGAATTTTTGACTTCGTATGCCCGAGTTATGGAAAAAAGAAAACAAATGCCCTATTAGGGCATGTAGTAAACAAGGGCAAACATAACAGCTAATGTTAGACCATTAGTAACTTGTGAAAGGTGGTCACATGGCATAGTTATGTCAGTAGTTAACATTTTATGATGGTGGTTAAGGGTTTAAATAGCCCCCTCATCACCCATGTGACCAGGGGGAAATTGTTACAACAAAAAAATGCCCAATACTAAGGGTGCCAGTCAAAAAGTCGAACCCTATGGTCACAATGGTGACCATAGGCTTGAGTGAACAAGGGATAAGTTTTTAAATGAATGTTGGCAATTTTTTTTATAGTTGGATGCTGAAGTCAACAGGAGGTTTAGGGTTAGCGAAGAGTGGAGGTTTCATAGCGGCGACCAAGGGCTCAAGAGGCAGAGGTTTCTTGAGGCGGAGGAGGCATTTGTCACCCCCAGCAGTGGTGATGAAGCCTTGAAAGGGAGGTGACAGAGGAATGTTAAACGTGAGGGGAAATGTTAAATGCAACTAGGGTTTTTAGAGAGTAGGTGGTAACAAAGCTAAAACAAGTGTTGATCAGATCTTAGTTGGTGACGATAGGGAGTGGTATGGCGGTGGCAGGAAAGCTACATGGTGGAGACAAAGCCTTAGAGGGGAGGTGACAAGATAGTCATGTTGGCAAGAGACATTGCTTCGGTATGAACTTGCATGTTGTCATTGATGGTAATAAGGTTTAGAGAGCTCATCAGTATGACAGGCAGACACAGCTCCAGAAGATCATATTAGACTTCAGGTCTGGTTGACAGAAGTGGCTAAGTATGAGTATGTACAGAATAGAGCACATTAATTTGGTCAATATGCTTCTGTAGATGATGATTGTATAATGTGGTTTAGATATGATGTTAGTAATTGTTTGGTGGTGTCATGCTCCAGAGATTAAGTCTTGACTTCCTCTGGAAGTCACTTAGAAGAAATATCTAAGTCTGGGTAAGAAAAGGTATAGCAGAAATAGTGAACATGGTATAATGTAGTGGTCCGTATTCCTCTGCAGGTGAGTGTTTTATTATGTAGTTTTGAGGTGTTGTAAACACTTATATGAAGTATCTAATTCCAGAGTTGGGAAATCTGAAGTCCACTGGAAAGTCAATTGTGAGCTGCTAAGTATTGGCATAATGTTTGACAGAGTTTGACAGAGACAAAGTCCAAGTTCTAATGGTCCTTATTTCTCCACAAGATGATGTTATGACTTACAGTTATGAGGGTAAGATTGGGAAGGGGTCAAGAGTCCTTGATGTGATTTTGGAGGTGTTTTGAGATCCACAGTAAAAGTTGTAAGTTAGCAGATGAATTGGTTAAGCATGCTCTTAAGGAAGAGGCTGACTAGTATGTTAAATCAATGTGTGAAGAAGAGTTAATGTTTGGAGGATCTATGTAAGTAATTGAATGATTAGAGCCGACCTATATGAACTCATTTGGGAAAAGATTTGGGTCCACATAACTTTTAGTACAATGGATTAAGTCGACAAGCTACATCTTTCTATGTACATGTCTCACTTGTTGGATGCTGACCTGATTGTGAATCAATTCATGATGTGGATATATAAAGGTGATGAAATTCAATTGTGGTGGTAGTGTGGTGTGTGTGTGAGATGCAAGCATGTGAATAGAAGAGAAGATTTAGAAGAGTAGCAATGATGAAGACTTGTGATTCAAAATTTAGTGGATAGATAACTGCACCCTGGCATAGTAACAAATGCTTATGCAGTCTTCATGTGGAACTTCTTTTGTACTTGGCAGTAAGTCTTCTTCATCAAGGTAATGAGCCTAGCAGTGAGCCTCCATTAGGGTTTAACCACCCTCATGGTTTAACAACCCTTATTGTAATCTTGCTCTGTTATAGGGTTGAGGTAGTGAACCTGCTAGACCTAGTTGTACTTCATGGTAGTGAGCCAGCATGTTATAGGCCTGTGGAGTGACCAAGCCTAAACATCATTACTTGTAAAGATTGCAATATTTATTTGAGATTTGATCCTCTCTGTGGTTTTTCCTTCTTTGGGTTTTCCACATAAAATCTTGGTGTTATGTGTCATGCTTTTGTGGTTGTTGTTCATTTGGATATTATGCTTCTATTTGATTAATTCTTTGAAATGGTTAAAGATAAAAGTGCATGAAAAGATTTATAGAACACTGATTCACCCCCCCTCTTAGTGTTCTTGACATTCAACAATTGGTATCAGAGTAAGGTTCCTTGGAAGAAGTTTAACAGCTTGAGCAAGATCTGGGATAGTGTGATCATGGCAGTAAGAAGATATGGAAATTATGAAAGCTACAATCAACTAGAAGCAACTCTTATGGATCTCGAAAACTCTGAAGTAAAAGTCAGGGATTTGAAAGAAAGCTTGCAACAAGCTAATGAATGCATCTCTAAGTTAAAAGAGCATGTCAAGAAATTCAAAGACAAATACAAAGAAGTTAATGATCAATTGATATCAAAAAATGAAGCCCTAAATGAATTGGAAGTAGAAGTTATGGAAAGAACAAGAGCAGAAGATGATCTGAATCTAATTGTGAAAAATAGATCAGAAGATTCTGAAAAACTTGAAAAAGAAATTATAAGTTTAAAAATAGATCTAGAAAAGGCTAGAAGTTTTGAACAAAAATTCAAGATAAGTACTGCAAAGCTTGATGAAATGATTGCTAGCTGGAAGAATGTTGATGACAAACATGGTTTAGGATATGAGAAAGATGAATGTTCAAAATTTGGTCAAATAAATAATGAGTTAAGGCAAAACAGAGAATACTAATTCAGAAATCAAAGAAGAAGACCTAGAAGACCTCCGGTCAAATAGCCAAATGCTCAAAGGTACCCATCCTTCAATGGTTACTATTATAATTGTAATAAGTATGGTCATAGGGCTACTCAATGTAGAAGTAGAATGAATCAAAATGCTCTATCTTTCTCTAGTAAATGTTTCAATTGCAAGAAGATTGGTCATAAAGCAACTGAGTGCAGAAATGTCAAGAAATATGTCAAACTATTCTAGGAATGGTCAATTCCTCAATGGCAAGTGTTTCACGTGCAATAGGTTTGGACACATGGATAATCAATGTAGATCAAGGATGAATTCATTCAGAGGAAGAAATCAAGGACAAAGAAACATTGAATGTTTCAATTGCAACAAATTTGGACATACTGCAAGATTCTACAGAAGCAAGAATATGAGGAGAAATTACTATGCTGAAAAAGGAAAAATAGAGCAGAGGAATGATAAGAGAAAAGAAAAGGTTGATCCAATAAAAACCAAGAATGAGATGAGTATGATCTGGATTAAAAAGGATGAGGTTAAGAATGGGTCTTCACCAGCTTCTGGTGCAGTCACTTTCTCCGGGAAGTAAATTGAGAGCTCTGGCTCAGGGGGAGCAGTGTCAAAAATCTGAATCCCCTAGCCAGAAAGTTGGTGCCAGAATCTAGCATGAAGGTATATGATGAAATTTGATGTAACACAGCTCTTAGAAGAAAAACTGAAAGAAACAGGGTCAATATGGCATATTGCAGAGCAATTCTAATCAATTGTGTTTTATAGTGAAGGGTGTTGACAACTTTTTGGGAATGAGCAATAAATAACAACTAGGTCAAACTGCATGGAGGATAAAAAGGAAATTGTTTGGTCTCAAAATCACTTTGCATTTGGAGCTATCAGAAACTTAGAGAGATCAAGCTAAACCTAAGAAATGACAACCAAGATTTGAAGCATTCAAAGAAAGGAAACCCTAACTCAACAAAACAAGGTATTTTCATTAAAATCTCATTTGTGAACCTGTTGAATTTCTACAATGGCAACTCCACAAGTCATAGATATCTCTGATTGACCTCGGCCTAAGTTTAAGAAACACCCCCATAAGGCAACCGAAGTGGATCCAATAGGTACTTTATCAAAAATACCCTATGAAGTCATGTATGTGGAAGATGTTAGGGCATACATCCATATGGCCCTCAATGAGCTCTGTGACAACAAATTCTTAGATTTATTACTAAAACAACAAAGTAATCATCAATTTGATTTAAAAGAATACAAAGCCTTGAAGGAGAAGAAATTCATCCAGTATGCAGAGTTCCCCACATTTGCAGAGGATGAGTGGGTCCGGTATATTCTTAGTCGAATCCACAATGAATTCATGTGGTTAGGGAAAGGACAACCCTTTAAAATAACAAAAGAGGCAATTTAGGAAGTTACTGGACAAAACTCCATCAAAGGAGTGCCATTATTGAAGGTAGTTAAGAATCAAATGGTTATAGATGCTACCGGAGCAAAATTTGACAAAAGGCCATTGACAATAAATGATATCACTAATCCTGCAGTAAAGTTTGCCTCAATGGTCATAGGTTACAAAGTTTACTACTCAAACTGGGAGAACTTAGTTTCTGGTACTGTAATTTATACCGCATATCAAATGGTCAAAGAGAATGCAGATTATAATTTGTGCGAACTGCTACAAACTTGACTACTGGAGAACCTGAAGAAGATAAAGGAAAGCAAGAACTACCCCTTCAAATACGGTACATTGGTCATTTGTTTATTCTTTTATTTTATGAATGAGCTACCAAACATGAAGAACTTGATTTGGTTAAGCATTAAACCAGTAGCTATCCAAATTAGAAACCATCTAAATAACATTGGAAGTGTTAATGAGCAAAACACAACCTTATAGGGGTACTTCAAAAAATTTCAAAGCATAATGCAGGCTAGAGAAAGAATTCCTAGGAAAATTGTTGAAAAAAATAAGGATACTATCTATTTCATGGTTACAAAAGACTAATGCCTAATGGAAGTTGTTGAGCCTAGGACTGTCTGGGTAATGCTAGTGGGGTATGAAGTAGATGGGAAAATATTAGAAAACTATGCTCAATACATGTTGAGCAAACCCAAGGACAATAGGGAAGAAAGGTTTGGAACTTAGGAAGAGTTATCCATGAAACCTCATGTTGAATTCAGAAAACTTGAATCGACTAGAAATGTTAGAAAAGAAGTGGAAGAAGTCACTGCTAGGTATGGCATCACCAAAGAACAACTAAAAGAAGGGAAAAAGAAGAAGAAAAGAAAAAGAGTGAACCAGTGCAGGTTCCAAAAAAATCACAAGTGAAATAGGATAAGTCTGAGAAAGTTTAGAGGACTACCAGAAGCTTTGCCACCTCCTCTAGCGCCACAGCTTCAATAAACCTAGAGAAAACATCAAAGAATTCTCTGTCAAAGACATGAAGAGAAAGAATATGAAGGGAAGAAGACTCTATGTCAGTGTAAGTGAAAGGGATGACAAAGAAACAAAGTCAGATGAATAGGTCAAGAAGGTGAAAGCTGAGGGTATTAAAGCCTTCGGAAGTAGTAAAGAAAAGTCCTCTGGAAAGGACAAATCTAGCAAAAGAGAGCAAAAGGAAAAGCCTCCACCACTTGCAGATGTAATAAAAGCTGTCACCATGGATGGGAATTTAAAACCCATGCTTGAATACTATGATGAATATAGTGATGTTGACAAAATAACTTTGGAAGAAGCAACTATCAAATATCTAAACATTTTCAACAGTGCCCTCATTAAGATCATATTTGAACTTTTGAAAAGCCTAGCAAATATTCTAAGCATCAGAAAGGAGACTGCTAGAGCTAAGGATATTGAGCTAAGAAATCAAGTGCTAACTAGATTATCTCCTAAAATCACTCCAGAAGAAGAAGACCTGATCTCCAAGGAGATCAAGGATTAGTTCAAAACTAAAACAAGGATGAATTTGCTAATGGTAGGTGAAATTGATAGTGGTGAAAGAAACATAAGAGCTTATCTTGAAATCTCTGAAGCAACACAATCTTCCCACTACAAGTGTCAATGAAGAAAATGATGTTACTAATAACTCATCTATTCCAAAAATAAACTTGGGTGAAGAGACAGGCACAGATGGCAAAGCACCTGAGGAGAAAGAGGCACCTACTGATGATTCTCAAGTTAAATCCTCACTGGCACAACAATCTAAGGATGTTACTGGCAAGGAAAAGACTGAGGAAGAATTGGTTGTGGAAAAACCTCCACCTAAACAAGAAGAGGACACCACTAAGGATATGGAATTAGAATATCCAGAGAAAATCCAGAAAGAAGAAGTCTCTATCACAGCAAGAGACACTGCAGAGCCTGCAAAAGAATTGCTAGAGAAAAGAAAACAAACTTTGAATGAGCCAAAATTTCTAAATGGTCCAATAAACTTGGACATAATGTCACCAGAACAAAAGTTTAAGTTGGTTACAATCATTCAGGAAAAGGCTCAAGAGGAGATATTAAAATCACATTTTGAGGACAGTGAATTGATTGATGAAGCATCTGAGATTTTGGAGAAGTTGTTGCCCACCTACAAGAGGGATTCATCCATGACCTCAGCAACTCATCTAAAAGGGTTAATAAGTTCCATAAGTAAACAGTTTGAATCCTTTGAGAAATCTGTAGAAACTAAGGTGAGACAAGAATTTGATGAAAAACGATTGGAATACTTGAAAATAATGATAGCAAAAGACAATTTCTTTAAATAACTCAATAGCCAACATTCAAAAAGCTGTGAAAGATGCCAGAGATCTGTATAAGTTTTGTTTGTCTTGGCCCAAAGCTGCTCAAGAGATTGAAGAAAAGATCAAAGATTTGGAACAAAAATTGATAGATATTTATGAGAAATTTGATCCAGAAGAAGAGTCAGTCATAAAGAAAGAAACCAAAGTCATTAATATTCACAATGACTTGACTAACTTAATAAATCAGAAATACCAAATAAAAAGTAGAATGGGACAAATTAGAAAACTAGTCTGTCCAAAGTTAGACTCAATGACAAATCTTATTGAAGAGGCCAAGTTAGCTGCCCAAACAGACACAACCTCTGATCTTAAAAAGGTAGAAGCCTTAGTTTTTCTTCTCAGCGGAAAAATTCAAATTCTAGAAAATGTAAAGAAAAGTTGGGATGCTGAGTGGAACAGATTAAAAACATATTTAATGATGTTCTCAAGCACATGTAACATACAGATGAAGATTGCATTTGTAAATATGTGACAGGTACACACAATTTTGAAGCTTTTGAAAATATTCTTTTTTTTTTAAATTTCAAACTACACCCTTTTCCATTGATGTCAAAGGGGGAGAAGAACATCAGTGAAAAATGGGTTAAACATCTTAGGGGGAGAAAGAAAATAAAGTAAGGGGGAGCAGTTCAGTATTTTTCACTAAGTGTTGCCATCAATGCCAAAGGGGGAGATTGTTGGCAAGAGACACTGCTCCGGTATGAACTTGTATGTTGCCATTGATGGCAACAAGGTTTAGAGAGCTCATCAGTATGATAGGCAGACACAACTCTAGAAGATCATATCAGACTTTAGGCTCGGTTGGCAAAAGTGGCTAAGTATGAGTATGTACAGAATAGAGCACGGTAAGTGGGTTAGTATGCTTCCGTAGATGATGATTCTGTAATGTGGTTTAGATATGATGTTAGTAATTTTTTGGTGGTGTCATGCTCCAGAGATTAAGTCTTGACTTCCTTCGAAAGTCACTTAAAAGAAATATCTAAGTCTGAGTAAGCAAAGGTATAGGAGGAATAGTGAACAGTGTATAATGTAGTGTGTTGGAATTAGGGCTAACAACTGAGAGGGGGGGTGAATTAGTTGTCTTAAAAATTTGAATCTTGCTACAGTTAATTCTTCTTTACCACTTCTTAATAGATTAATGATGTAACCATGAAAAGCAAGAATCAATAACACATGAGTAGAAACACAAATAACACATTTGACACCAAGATTTTTAACGTGGAAACCTGGTTAAGGGAAAAACCATGGTGGGGGTTAACCCACAAAGATTATACTCTGTTAAAAGTATTACAAAAGAGGAAAGCACATGCCTTTGGGCTCACTGCCCAGAGCTCACTGCTCAAAAGAGGCTCACTACCTACAAGAATGATTACAAAAAGATTATAGATTGTTTGAACTAATGAGTAGCATTTGCCAATGCAAGAATTTAGTTCCAGTTAAGCACATAATACTGTTTTACATACTTCATCTTTATTCTACCCTGTTTATTGCTCTACCATAATCTGGACCTTAGATCTCTTCTCTTTCACACTTTAATCTACCTTTTTCATACTTATTTCATTATCACACACACTCACACTCCAAAACACTCGAATCCATTGGCTATATATATCCACATCAACAAATTCAATCAACTATAGTCGGCTTCAATAAAACTTAGAGCATTTATTAAACACTCTACTCTTTCAGTTGAATCCATGCACAAATATCAACGCAAAACAAAAACTTGTCTTTCCAGATCATCAATCATGTTGGCCAATAGTGTTGATTATCACCAATTACTTATCCAAGAACTTTTCTGCATTCAGACCAAAATCAAATGCTAGGTTACCTTGTTCTTCTTCTGACTGTGCTAACTGACTAGAACCTGATACTCAGATCCTTATAACTTTTGAATCCTTTATCACTGGAGGCTAAATCTATGGATTTAGATAGTCCTAACAATCCTTATCACTCCCTTAGATCCACAGCACACTATGAACTACCACTGGAGAGATCTGGACCAAGATACCATACCCTATCACATGCTCTATTTCTGACTACCTAGACTTAACCAAATCTTCATTCTAACTTCTGGTATGAATAGATTATGCAATGCAGATGTACAAGGTAGACTTAGTTGCCATCAATGACAACACCTGTCATGCGGAGCAGTGTCTCTTGCCAACAATCTCCTCCTTTGGCATTGATGGCAACACTTAGTGAAAAATGACTAAGTGTCAGAACACTCTTGATTATGTACACTTGTGCTTTTCACTGATCTCTAATGCTCCCCCTTTGTTGGATTCCTTATTTTTCACTGCTCTTCACTCCCCCTTTGACATCAATGGCAAAGTGTGGGGTCCGCAAACCAAAAATTACACCAAAATTCTACATACCAGGCCACATATATAGTCTTTTAAGTCTTTTTTTACATAAACTTAAGTACATCACCAAAAATGTTCTTTAATTGTGCCAGCTCACTATCCTAGCTCTTCTTCATAGTGTTTAAAATTGATATGTGGCCACTGAATAGAAATGTTTGTGACTCTGTCATCCGCAGATCAATGGGGTCACTTGACTGAGCTGCAGTTTGTGCTTCAGTCAAAACATTAAACATTGTTTCCATTTTGGGGGAAATTAGTCCTCAGAGCTTACACATCCTTGTCTCAATATTGTCTTTTTCTTTTATCAGTTTCTTTATTTCTTCAATCAGGCTAATTGTTTGACATTCTTGGCTCATCATTAAAACTGTCAGAGGATCAAAAGATTTGGATACACTAGACAGTTTCTTCTTAGACTCCTTTATTTTATCTTCAATGTCCTCTATAACTTTAGGACAAGATAAGAAGAATTTATATACATTTCCTCCTTCTATAAGAGCATTTTGAATACTCTTTATACTGGCATCCAGCACCATTCTATCTACTCCAATCAATCCCTTAAGAGCATCAAATCTTTTATCATTGAATTTCTTTTGAGCCTTGACCTCTGCAGACTTCTCTAGAGATTCAAAATGAGAACTATTTAGGGGAAAATTGGATTTGTTAATTTAGTGTTTTGATGTTTAAATCCTCCTCTCCACTATACATTCAAGGATCTAGGGTTGAGTGGCGAGCACTATCATACCCTAGGTCAATTGTGAGATGTAGGGAAACTTGGATTAGGGAATTTAATTATCAATTTTCCTTCTCCTATGCTTAATTGACCATTAAAACCCTAATTATGTAAATACGACAACAAATTGATGAATAATAGAAAAATCTCTTGCAGACAAGAGTAAAATACCAAATCACAGAGTACCTATTTTCAGGGCTCCAAAGTGGAACTGTCAGGGACACTGGAGCGGGCACCCTAGTCCAAGGTAGCAGTTTCTTCATAAGATCCGGACCTCCTTCCGACACTAATCAACCCTGTAACTTCTATTTTTAGAAATTTATTTGTGGAGGACACTGGAGCAAGCACCCAAGTCCTAGAAATGCTCTGGTGTCCTACTTCTCTTTAGATCCTGAATCCTTGATGTTTGCCAATCCTTCCTACAACTTCACTTTTCCCAAATGCGACACTTGTAACCTGCAATCACAAGATTTGGTTTGGGGGTTGTGGTGTTTAGAGGCTTGCCTTAGTCAAGCCCCAGAGGACACTTAAGTCTCCAAACACCATTGTCAAATAAAGAGTGTGTGCTCTTGTGAGGCAGAGGCAAAAACCAAAGGAATCAATGATGAAAACATAATATTATGTCACCTTGTAGTGAAGCTCTCATGGGAGGAAGATGCTCTTCATTCCATGAGGAAATTGATGCTCAAATCTATAAATATCAACACACAAAACACACAAGTCTTCTCTTGCAACACAATGAAAGCCTTGAATCACCTTGAGAACACAATAGCTTGCTAGTAATAATCTAGTTGAAATCTAGTTTACAAATGAATGCCTAAACATGCTTTTATATGCAACTACAAGCACTCTCACCAAGATTTTAAAAATCAAAACTTACCGTGTTGGCAAAAGGACCAAATAACGGTCATAAACTGACACCCTGAAATTAGAGCTACCCCAAAATAGGGTAGGACTAGGGCACAGGCGTCCAAGTCCTCCCCCCTATTTTGGGCAGGGTATAGCTCAAGGGGTCCACCTAGGTCCAATTTGTCATGGAACCTAGGTCTCATTCCATCGGGATGCCAAAATATGAACTAAGATGTCCTAAATCCATGCTAAAGACCCAGGAGCTAAACCTTATGAGGGAAAAGCCCCCAAGGGGACATTTTTTGATGTTACAAGAACTTACTAAGTTTATTAGATTTTTCAATTGGCTATATGGAGATGTTGAAGAATCCTTCTGAAAAGTGGGCATGATCTTCTCCAAAATTCCTAATGCTAGGCCAAGTAGCTTACTGTCTTCTATGTGAGATTTCAAAATGTCTTCTTTGGCTTTATCTTGAGCGATGGAAGCCACCTTTATCTTTTGCACTAGAGATAAAGTATCAAATTTTATTGGACTTTGTATAATGTCCTAATCTTCATCAATTTGTTTTTCTCTTCCTAGAATTTCCTTCACTGCTTCTGCAGTGTCTCTTGCCCAGAATGATGATGTATCTTTTTGATCCTTTCCAGTATTGTGAACCAGGTTGTCCTGCTTGGGCTCACAATCAATCTTTGCTATCTCTTCCTCTTTCCCATTCTTCTCCTTGACCTTTTCTACTTCTTTGTCCTTAGGTTCTTCTAATTCATGCTACATATTCTTCAATGAATTATCTGCAGTTTGATCATCATCTTCAATATTCATCTGTGTATCTTCTTTGGATTGATCTGGAGGAGTTTGAATACTTCCTGCATCATTAGTTTCATCTGTTATCTTTTCATCTTCCTTGTTCATTGTTACCTTTTTCAGAACAAAGGAGTCATCTAACTTTGTTTGCTACTCATTGATCTTCAATTCTTCAATGTTTGGAATTGAGGAGTCAATCCCACCATCAATCTCTTCTTCGACAATAGGAAGATTGCATCTTTTCAATGCATTCAGGAGAATATCCTAAGTATCTTTGACTATCTCATCTATTTCACCAAGCATGAGTTTATTCATTCTCTTCTTTCTTCTGAAGTCATCCTTCACTTCTTTGAATATCATGTTCATCTAATCTGGAGTAATTTGAGGGCACAAATTTATCAATACATGCTCCCTAATCTCAATGTCGTTACCTTTTGCATTTTCTTTTCTGAACTCTAGAATATCTGCAAGACTTCTTGGAATTTCAGAAGTTATTTCAATCAAAGCCTTATTGTAGATGTTCAAATATTTGATAGTTGCTTCCTCTAGGACCCTCTTATCAGCATCATTGTAATAATCAAAGAATTCAATCACTGGTCTTAAGTTCCCATCTACAGTGACTGATTTGATGATGTCATCCACAGAGAGAGTAGGCTTTTCAACAAATGTTTCAGTTTTTTGCCTCTTACTTGCCCTTTTGCTTCCAGAGGGCTTCTCCTTAGTTATCTTGGCTATATTTGTACCTGAGGTCTTCAACTCTTTGATCTCAATATTAGAATCAATTTCTTCT
The DNA here is from genome assembly GCA_027924645.1 of Cunninghamia lanceolata. Classification (NCBI taxonomy): domain Eukaryota; kingdom Viridiplantae; phylum Streptophyta; class Pinopsida; order Cupressales; family Cupressaceae; genus Cunninghamia; species Cunninghamia lanceolata. The sequence continues at coordinate 2,056,986 of BSBN01000378.1, read as the reverse complement.
TCATCATTTTTCATGCTTTTATATGTCCAGGTGGCCTTAGTTTTCACTCTTTTCCCTTCTTTTCTAGATGATTTTCCTTCCAGTTTCTCAGGATTGGCAGGTTTTGGGGGAACAGGGGTAGCAACAGAGCTTCTAGTAGTTCTTGATGTGGAGGAGGCTTCTATCGGAATACTTCCTTGTTTCTTATCCTACTTCTCCTTCTTTGCCTTTTCATTTCTCTCCCTGAATTGCCTCACAACTTCCTTTCTAAGGCCTAGATTCTCAGCCAACTGCTCAACTTCTTTTCTTACTTTCCTATTGATTTTAGGTTTTCTGAGCTCAACATACAGTTTTACACTTAGCTCCTCATATGTCCCAAATCTTTCAACTATTGTGTCTTTTGGCTTGCTCAAAAGGTGTTGAGAATACATATTCAAGATTTTCTTATCTACCTCATACCCCATGAGCATGATCCAAATAGTTCTGAGTTCTACTGCTTCCATTAAGCACTGATTAGTGTCAACCATAAAACATATTTCATTCTTGTACTTCTCAACAACCGATTTAGGGATTCTTTCTCTGGAATGTATCATATTCTAAAAATTCTTGAAGTATCCCCAGATTGCAGTTTTCTATGCTTTATAGTCACCAATGTTGTGTAGATGATCTTTGATCTAAATAGCAACTGGCTCATCATTAGTCTAGTGCACACCTTTTACTCCAGGTACCTCATTCATAAAGTAGAAAAATAAACACAAAACCAATGTACCATATTTAAAGGTGTTTTTCTTAACTTTCTTAATTTTGTTCAAGTTCTCAATTAGTTGGTTCTACAATAATTCACACAAGTCATAATCTGCATTTTCCTTTAACATTTTGTATGCAACATATATGGTCATTTCGGAGACAGAGTTCTCCCTGCTGGAATGATAAATTTTGTAACCAATTACCATTGAAGCAAAATTAACATCCAGATCAATAATATCATTGATAGTCATTGCCCTTTTGTCAAATTTGGCACAAGTTGCATCAGTTACAGTCTGGTTCTTCACAAATTTTAGCATGGGTAAACCACCAGTAGAATTCAACCCAGTCACAATACTGATAGCATCCTTTGTAATTTTGGATGGTTTCAACAGCCACAAAAACTCATCATGCATTCGGCTTAAAACATACTGAACCCATTCATCTTCATTGGATGTTGGAAACCCCATAATTTGAATAAAATGTTTATCTTGTAGTGCCTTGTACTCTGGTTTAAGATCATGATTTTCATCCCTTAGATGACTCTCAAACAAATCTACAAACCTTGAGTCCCCAAATTCATCTATGCTCACATGAATATAAACCCTAATATCTTCAACATGCACCACACCATATGGAACACTTGAAAATGCACCTAATGGGTTGACTTCTATCGATTTGTGTGGGTGCTTCTTAAATTTGGGTCAAGGCCTCTTAGTAATATCAACAACCAAAGGTGTAGCCACCTGCAAAAGATTACAAGTTCAAAGCTTCGCATATAAATACCATTTTCATGAAATTAGGGTTGGTGGGCAAATTCGTTGATCGCACTTCAAATCCTTGAAATCTTAGCTTAGATGCTATTCTTCTTGCTCTCTTCGAATGCAAAGTGATTCAAATGAAGAGTGAATGACCTTTTTATGCTCCGCAAAACCTAATTTGCCTTTGTAATAAATGCTCTACCCTAACACATCCGGTTAAACGATTTTTGCATATAGTCGACCTTCAATTGCTCTGGAAATCATCATATCGACTTCTTTTCTTCCAGAAATCCTTTCAAATAATCTGTAATAACCCAAACTATTTTCTCTCAACGTGCTAGATTCAAGCACCCACTTATTGGTTAGGGGAATTTGATTTTTAATTCTTCTCCCCCTGAGCTAGAGCTCCTAATTCAATTCCTAGAGGAATTGTCAACACCGAATTCTGGTGTGGACCCATTGCTATTGTTCATAACACTTTTCTTGACCCATGTCTTACTCATTTCATTTTGGATCTCATTCACATCAATTTTTCCCTTGCCTTTGTCTTGTGTCTACTCATCAAGTTTTTGGTTTACCAGACCTCTTCTTTCATTGTTCCTATTTCTGCAGAATCTTGCAAAATGACCAGATCGATTATAGTTGAAACATACAATATTTGTTTGCCCATTTGATTAATTTCCTCTTGATCTGCACCAATTTTCCATATGTCCAAATATATTGCATGCAAAGCATTTTCCATTGAAATAATTGCCATTTCCTCTATTGTTAGAATTATTCATTATTACACTTCTACATTCATTGGATCTATGACCATACCTCTTACACTTGAAGCATTGACCAGAGAAGGATGGACCACTTTGATTTACTCTGCTTCTACACTGAGTAGCTCTATGACCAAATTTATTACAATTGAAACAATTTCCGTTGAAAGATGGATACCTCTTGAACTTCTCCTTGTATTCATTTGCAACTTCGAGGTCATGTTTGAGGATAACATTTTGCCTCTCAAGTTCTTCATTTTCCCTAGTTTCTTATAGATCAAACTTGAGATGGCCAATTATTCTATCTAATCTATAGCATTCTTCAGTTCTTTCTTTTAGAGATTGATTCATTTTTTCTTCAGTCTTCTTTCTTTCTTCAATATCCTTGGTTAGCCTCATCACCCCAGATTCCATTTCATGTTTTAGAACAACTTCTTTTGCTGACTTCTTACATTCCTTTGTCTTCTCTTTCAGGGCCTTATCCATGTCATTGTTCTCATTCTGTTTTCCTAGTTGAACAAGTAGCTCCTTTCTCTTCCCATTAGATTTACTCAATTTTTCTCTTAAGATCTCAATGCAGTCTTCAGCATCTTTAAGATTTTCTTGCAGTTTTTTGACTTCTACTCTAGACTAGTCAAGATCATCTAAAGCAAGTTGAAGTTGTTCTTCGAGGTTGTATGAATCCATTGTACTACCTTCCTAGATATTCCTTAAGCTATTAGGCTTCTTCCAAGGAACCTTGCTCTAATACCAATTGTTGGAATTAGGGCTGACAACTAAGAGCGATGGGGGGGGTGAATCAGTTGTCTTAACACTTTGAAGCTTGCTACAGTTAATTCTTCTTTACCACTTCTTAACAGATTAATGATGTAACCATGAAAACCAAGAATCAATAACACATGAGTAGAAACACAAATAACACACTTGACACCAAGATTTTTAACGTGAAAATCTAGTTAAGGGAAAAACTACGGTGGGGGTTTACCCACAAAGATTATACTCTATTAAAAGTATTGAAAAAGGGGAAGGCACATGCCTTCGGGCTCACTGCTCAAAAGAGGCTCACTGCCTACAAGAATGATTACAAAAAGATTACAGATTGTTTGAACTGATGAGTAGCATCTACCAATGCAAGAATTTAGTTCCGCTTAAGCACAAAATACTGATTTTACACACTTCATCTTTATTCTGCCCTATTTATTGCTCTACCATAATCCAGACCTTAGATCTCTTCTCTTTCATACTTTAATCTACTTTTTTTTTACTTACTTCATTATCACACACACTCACACTCCAAAACACTCAAATCAATTGGCTATATATATCCGCATCAACAAATTCAGTCAACTGTAGTTGGCTTCAATGAAACTTAGAGCATTTATTAAACACTCTGCTCTGTCAGCTAAATTCATGCACAAATATCAACATGGACCAAAAAATTGTGTTTCCAGATCATCAATCATGTCAGCCAACAGCATTGATTATCACCAATTGCTTATCCAACAACTTTTCTACATCTGGACCAAGATCAAATACTAGGTTGCCCTATTCTTCTTCTGACTGTGTTGACTGACTAGAACCTGATACTTAGATCCTTATAACTTTTGAAACCTTTATCACTGGAGACTAAATCTTTGGATTTAGATAGTCCTGATAATCCTTGTCACTCCCTCAGATCCGCAGCACACTGTGAATTACCACCAGAGAGATCCAGACAGAGATACCGGACCCTGTCACACGCTCTATTTCTCACTACCCAAACTTAACCAAATCTTCATTCTAACTTCCGGTATGAATAGATTATGCAATGTAGATGTGCAAGGTAGACTTAGTTGCCATCAATGATCACACTTGTCATGCGTAGCAGTGTCTCTTGCCAACACAGTGGTCCGCATTCCTCTGTAGGTGAGTATTTTGTTATGTAGTTTTGAGGTGTTGTAAACACTTATATGAAGTATCTAATTCCAGATTTGGGAAATCTGGAGTCCACTGAAAAGTTAGTTGTGAGCTACTAAGTATCAACATAATGTTTGACAGAGTTTGACAAAGATAGAGTCTAAGTTCTGATGGTCTACATTTCTTCACAAGATGATATTATGCCTTGTGGTTCTAAGGGTAAGATTGGGAAGGGGTCAAGAGTCCTTGATGTGATTTTGGAGGTGTTTTGAGATTGGCAGTAAAAGTTGTAAGTCAGCAGATGAATTGGTTAAGCATGCTCTTAAGGAAGAGGCTAACTGGTATGTTAAATTATTGTGTAGAGAAAACTTAATGTTTGGAGGATCTATGTAAGTAATTGAATGATTAGAGCTGACCTATATGAACTCGTTTGGGAAAAGATTTGGGTCCACATAACTTTTAGTACACTGGATTAAGCTGACAAGCTACATCTTTCTATGTACATGTCTTACTTGTTGGATGCCGACCTGATTGTAAATCAATTCATGATGTGGATATATAAAGGTGATGAAATTTAGTTGTGGTGGTAGTGTGGTGTGTGTGAGATGTGAGCATGTGAATAGAAGAGTAGAGTTAGAAGAGCAGTAGCGATGAAGACTTGGGATTCAGAATTTAGTGGATAAATAACTATACCCTGGCATAGTAACAGATGCTTATGCAGTCTTCATGTGGAACTTACTTTATACTTGGCAGTAAGTCTTCTTCATCAAGGCAGTGAGCCTAGAAGTGAGCCTCCATTAGGGTTTAACCACCCTCAGGGTTTAATAGCCCTTATTGTAATCTTTCTAGCTATAAGGTTGAGGCAGTGAGCCTGCTAGACCTAGTTGTACTTCATGGTAGTGAGCCAGCATGTTACAGGCCCGTGGAGTGACCAAGCTTGAACATCGTTACTTGTAAAGATTACAATATTTATTTGAGAGTTGATCCTCTCCGTGGTTTTTCCCTCTTTGGGTTTTCCACGTAAAATCTTGGTGTTATGTGTCATGCTTTTGTGGTTGTTGTTCATTTCTATATTATGCTTCTATTTGATTAATTCTTTGAAATGGTTAAAGATAAAAGTGCATGAAAAGATTTATATAACACTGATTTACTCCCCCCCTCTCAATGTTCTTGACTTTCAACAAGTCAGGGACTGAAGACACCACCATGGGTAGAGGTTGGAGTTTCAGCTAGAGGAATAAGGGATTGTTAGATGAGATTTGAATGGAGGCTGAAGGAAATATGGGTGGCGGCCAAGGAAACTACTGGCAACAGGGAGATTATGCTTAGGTCACTAGATAGTAGCATGAAACCTGCAACAAAATTATCAGTTGTTCAACAAAGAGTCTTCAAGCTGATGGATTAGGGTTTCTCAGTAGACCTACAATCAAAACATTAGACCTGCACTTGAATTCCTAAGCCCCAGAAATCATAAGAAGAAACTAGAAACTTAGTACCTACAACCCAAAATAAATAAAAACCCACTATGTCAAATCAGTACGACTGGTCCATACCATACGGGTCCGTATGATACGGACTGGTAACTAAAAAAATTCAAAAAAAATCAAAAATTTTGCAAAAGGCAAAACCAAGGGTATTTTATGTCAATCTTCAATTGTGAGGTCTCCTGCACTCAATGGTGAGGTCCCTTTCAGACCCGGGAACAACTTGCAGAAATTGATGTTGTTATGTGAAGCCTAATCAGACTCAGAGGTTAAATTTTCCCCACTTTTATCGGCGCGGTTTTCCCCCAAATTATTTAACGAGGGAGTGTAGGGGGGCAGAGCCCCCCCTGTGGGGCCCGAGGGGCTTATCCCCCCAGTGGGGGCCCGAGGGCAGAGCCCATGGTGGGAGTCTGGGGGCAACGCCCCTAGCGAGGGTTACTGGGGGCAGCACCCTTGAAGCAAAAATTGCCTATTATTTTATAAAAGCGTTGGGAATTATTTTTTTTCTATTAGCTAACATAACAAAAACCCTATTTTTGTAACTAACAAAAAACTTGATAAAAGCGGCTAAGGGTTAGGGTTTCCGTTGATATTGTGTTGTAGCATTTGCAGCGGCATTGAGTTGTAGGGATTGCTGGTTGTAATCAGTTTGATTTATTGTATAATAATATTGGACTCTCTGTTGGTGGATGTAGCCCAAGTTTGGGTGAACCACGTTAAAACTTGTCTCTCGCTGTTATTATTTCTATGTATTTTTCATTCCTCTGTTTAATCTTTATTTAAATTTAATTGATATCTTCTGTCGGCTAACCCTAACAAGTGGTATTAGAGTGGGTTGTGTTCAATTATCATCTGTAGGAAGGTCTCATGGTTGAGTGGGAGTCTCACGGTTGAGTGGGAGCAATGGCGGATGAGGGTAAATTGAAGGTCAATAAATTTAATGTGTAGAACTATTAGTTATGGAAGATGCAGATAGAGGATTACCTATATCAAAAGGATCTATGGAGGCCATTAGAACGAGTATCCAAGAAACTGACAAGAATGATGGATGAGGATTGGGAACTTCTAGACAGAAAGGCATTGGGAACCATTCGGTTGTGCCTGGACCATCTGTGGCATTCAATATAATAGAAGTGAAGACAACAAGTGAACTGATGAAAACTTTGGCTAAATTGTATGAAAAACCCTCAGCCTCAAATAAGGTATTTCTCATGAAGCGTTTGTTTAATCTGAAAATGATTGAAGGTGGATCTGTGACAGATCATTTAAATGAGTTTAATATGATTGTCAGTTAGTTAACTTCAGTAAAAGTGAAATTTGATGAAGAGGTGAGGGCTCTCTTAGTTTTATGTTCTTTGCCAGAAAGTTGGAATAGCTTGGTAATGGCTATAAGTAACCTTGTCTCTTGTTCAAACGCTTTAAAATTTGATGATGTTGTTGGTGTTATCCTTAGCAAGGAAATGCAGTACAAAAGCTCAGGAGGGTCCACATCAAGTAGTGTTTTGAATGCAGAAAGTAGGGGCAGATCAAAGGAGAGAGGAAAGGGTTCTGGAGGTCATGGGAAGTCACGAGGAAAATCAAAGGATAAGAGATCCCAATCTAGAGAACAGAAGGACTGTTGGTACTATGGGAAACTAGGTCATCTAAAGAAATATTGTTGGTCTTGAAAGAATAAAGGAGACAAACAAGCAGGCAATAAGGAGGCAAATGTGGTAAGTAATAAGTCTGAAGATGATGCTTTGATTATTTCCCTAGATAATGTTGATGATTCATGGGTTTTAGATTTAGGGGCCTCATTTCATGCTACGCCCCATAGAAGTTATTTTCTTGATTATGTCCAAGGGGATTTTGGGTTGGTTTATTTGGGAGATAACGAACCCTGTCAAATTGTTGGAAAGGGAAGAATTAAGATTAAGTTGTAGAATGGGAATCATTGGCTACTACAAGAGGTAAGGCACGTTCCAAGGCTCAGTAGGAATTTAATTTCAGCAGGACAGCTAGCTGAAGAAGGTTGCATTGTTACATTTACTAATAAAAATTGGAAGGTTTCAAAAGGTGCCTTAATAGTAGCAAAAGGTGTGAAAGTAGGCACCTTATATCTTTGTACAGGTCATACTGTTCCTTCTACTTTAGCTTAGCAAAGAAAAAACAAACAAGTTCAAGAACAATTGCTGCAATTTCGTAGGAAGAGACTGAAACAGTTGCTACAGGTTCTGAGACAACACTGTGGCATAACAGACTTGGGTATATGATTGAAAAATCTATGAAGTTACTTCATTCTAAGAAAGTTTTACCAGGTCTGAAGTGTATTAATATGGATTTCTGTTAAATTTGTGTTTATGGAAAACAAAAGAGAGTCAATTTTCTCAAGGATGGGAAGCAAAAGAAAGATGAAAAATTGGAGCTTATGCATACAGATGTATGGGGACCAGCTCAGGTATCTTCTCTCGGTGGCTCTTAGTATTATGTTACATTCATAGATGATGCAACTAGGAAGGTATGCATTTATTTCCTTAGGCAAAAATCTGATGTATTTGAAACATTTAAGAAATGGAGAAGCTTGGTTGAGAATGAGACGGGTAAAAGATTAAAATGTCTTAGATCTGATAATGGTGGTGAGTATTGCAACAAAGAATTTGAGGATTATTGTTCCTTTAATGGAATTCGTAGGTAGAAAATGGTTCCATGGACTCCACAGGAAAATGGAGTGGCTGAACACATGAATAGGACAATAATGGAGCATGTAAGGACCATGAGATTACATGTTGGGCTGCCTTTAAACATGTGGGCAGAGGCTGTCAACACTACTGTATATTTATTTAATAGAGGTCCTTCAATTCCCTTGGGCTGTGGTATTCCAGAGGAAGCATGGACAGGTAAGAAGGTGAGTTATTCTTTTCTCAAAACCTTTAGATGTGAAGCATTTGCACATGTAGATTCTGAAAATAGAACCAAGCTGGATGCAAAATCAAAAAAATGTACTTTCGTTGGATATGGCATTGATGAATTTGGTTATAGGCTTTGGGATGTTGTATTCAATGAGAAGGTGTTGTACAGAGATCAATTGCAGCAGCATGAGAAGAAAGAAAAGGATTATGTGGTGCTGGATGATACTCCAAATAGTGATGTTCCAGTGGTTCCTCATGCTCCTCAACAACAACCAGAAATACCACAAACTCCAGTGAATGTTAGATGGTCAACAAGGATAAGTAGACCTCCTAAAAGGTTCTCTCCCTCTTTGTATTCTATTTTGTTAACAGATGTTGGTGAACCAGAAGGGTATGATGAAGCTATGCAGGTGGATACACAAGTTCAGTGGGAGCTTGCAATGAAAGAAGAAATGGACTCCTTTCTAAAAAATCAGACTTGGGAATTATGTAAGTTGCCTGCAGGTAAAAAGACTTTACCAAACAAATGGGTTTATCAGTTGAAAGAGGAAGATGGAGGTAAGAAAAGATTTAAAGCCAGGTTAGTTGTAAAAGGATTTGCACAGAAAAAAGGCATTGATTTTGATGAGATTTTTTCTCTGGTTGTTAAGATGACTTCTATTTGCACTATTTTAAGTATTGTGGCTATTGAAGATTTGCATTTAGAATAGCTAGATGTGAAAACTACCTTTCTACATGGTGATTTGGAGGAGGATATATACATGGAATAGCCCCAAGGATTTGAGGTCACAAGTAAGGAGAAACTGGTGTGCAGATTGAAGAAGAGTTTGTATGGCCTGAAACAAGCACCTCGGCAATGGTATTTGAAATTTGATAGTTTTATGGCTGAGCAAGGCTACAGCTAGTGTAATTCTGACCATTATGTTTATTTTAAGAGGTTGGATAATGACAGCTACATTATTTTATGTTTATATGTTGATGACATGCTTGTAGCTGGGTCTAACATGGATCACATAAAAGAGTTAAAACAACAGTTAGCATAGTCATTTTCTATGAAGGATTTGGGGACAGCAAAACATATCCTTGGTATGAATATTTGCAGAGATAAGAACAGAAAATTGACTCTATCTCAGGCTGATTATGTTGAAAAGGTGTTGCATAGATTCTATATGGAGAATGCAAAAGTTGTCAACAAACTTTTGTCTAGTCATTTGAAATTGACTAAGGAGATGTGTCCTAAGACACCAGAGGGGGGAGAAAAAATATCCAAGGTACCATATGTTTCAGCTATAGGAAGTTTAATGTATGCTATGGTATGCACGCGACCGGATATTGCACATGTTGTAGGAGTCGTAAGCAGGTGTATGAGTCATCCTGAATTAGAGCATTGGATTGCAGTGAAATGGATTCTCAGATATTTGAGAGGTACATCCAATAAACACTTATGTTTTGGGGGCTCTAATACTAATTTGGTAGGTTATGTAGACTCAAATTTGGTAGGGGATAATGATACCAAGCGGAGTACTACAGGTTATGTCTTTATTATAGGTGGGACAACGGTGAGTTGGATCTCACAGTTGTAAAAGGTGGTTGCTTTATCCACCATGGAGGTAGAATATGTAGCTGCAACAGAGGCAAGCAAGGAGATGATATGGTTGCAATAATTCATGGAAGAATTGGGCAAATAGTAGGCTAACAGTTATTTATTTACGGACAGTCAAAGTGACATACATCTTGCAAAGAATTTTGCCTTGCATTCAAAGACCAAACACACATAGTTGAGGTATCACTTCATTTGATTGGTGTTGGATGATGAACAGTTAAGGCTAGAAAAGATACATACATATGAAAATCTAGTGGATATGTTTACAAAGGTAGTGACAAGGGAGAAACTGAGCTCCTCTTCAGCTTCGGTTGGTCTTCTAGACTGAAAATAACAAAAATAGAACAACAGAGTCCAGGGTGCTTATTTCCAGTGGGAGCTATAGGGTTAGTGGTGTTATGATCAATCTCCAAGTGGGAGATGATATGGTGTGGAGTCTGATTATTTTCCAAGTGGGAGTTTTTTGTTATATGGAGCCTAATCAAACTCAGAGGTTAAATTTTCTCCACTTTTATTGGCACAATTTCCCCCCAAATTATTTAACGGGGGAGTGCATGGGGGGGCAGAGCCCCTCCTGTGGGGCCCAGGGGGCTTATACCCCAGGCGAGGGCTCGGGGGTGGAGCCCATGATGGGGGTCTAGGGGAAACGCCCCTAGCGAGGGCTGCTAGGGACAGCGCCCCTGAAGCAAAAATTGCCTATTAATTTATAAAGGCATCAGGAATTTTTTTTTCTATTATCTGACATAAAAAAACCCCAATTTTGTAACTGACAAAAAGCTTGATAAAAGTGCCTAAGGGTTAGGGTTTCCGTTGATATTATATTGTAGCATTTCTAGTGGTATTGAGTTGCAGGGATTGTTGGTTGTAATCAGTTTGATTTACTGGATAATAACATTTGACTCTCTGTTGGTGGATGTAGCCCGAGTTTGGGTGAACCACGTTAAAACTTGTCTCTCGCTGTTATTATTTCTGTGTATTTTTCATTCCTCTGTTTAATCTTTATTTGAATTTAATTGATATCTTCTGTTGGCTAACCCTAACAATTGATTTTTAGAAGTTGACAAAAACACTTGGATTCACGTTGGGTTCACCAGAATGTGTTAGGGTAAAATCTTTCAAGCATGCATAAAACTAGCTACAACAAACCCTAACTCCCAATGGAGTGCAAACAAGCTAATAAATCAAGCAAATAAACACAAAACAATTAAGATTTAAGATACAATTTGCCTTATCTCCAATGTTCTCCTCAACCCTAACTTAGTGCTCTTAGATTTTGTAGATTTTCAACAATCTAGAGAAGCTCAAAAGCATGAATTAGCAAGATGTGGGAGAGAATACCATAGATTAGAGGGTTCTAAGCTAAGATATCTAAAAAATGGTTGTAGAAATTGTTTTATAGAAGAACATGTTTCAATGGAGGGTTCAAATTCAATGTTGACTTTGGAGCAAAATGTAGGGTGGAGATCGATTAGGGTTTCCCTCTCATAAGAGGACAAAAGAGAATTTTAAATTCAAAAATATGATGAGGTGTGAGGGAGTTTCAATTAAATAAATTTGCTCAATTTATTTAATTAATTTGAAGTGGGAATGCATGTGATCCCCTAATTAACTAAATGGGATTTAATTAATTAGGTAAGGGCTATATTTAAACAAATGTTTATTTGTTTAAATTAAATGAGTAAAGGGGACACTTGGAAAGTGAATAATTAAATAAATAATTAATTAAAATCAATTATTTAATCATAGAGGAAAATAGGGGAAAATGGACAAATAATTAAATAAATAAAATTTATCTAATTATAGGCTAGTGGTAGGAGAATGGATTAATTAAATAATTAAAAATTATTTAATTAATGGTAGAATGTGAAAGAAATTAGTGTGAAACTGGTGTTTTCAATTTGAGGACACTTTTACGTGTCTACAATATCAATGGAGGACTGGCAGTGATTTGATTGTCTCTTTGGTATTTGTTATTTATTCTTCGTATGTTGGATATATAATGTGTGAAATCTTGATATCTATATAACACCATATGAAATATTGATAACCTGCTTCTATATAAGTTTCTCATCATCGGAGTGTCTCCTTTAGTATGTCAAGATTTGATGCAAAGGCAGTGTTGGTATTATTGTGAAAGAGATAATTAGATTTTATTTTATTCTTATGTCTGGAGGAAGGTCAGTTACTTGATAAGATTTTCTACTTGCAATACAGTTCGTGTTGTGGTTTAGTTAGATGTTACATTTATATGCAATGACCTTTCCCACTTTCTGGTTAAAAGTGTAACAATTTTTTTTAAATTATCATAAGAAGGGAGTTGTACCTTCTAAAATATTCAGAGGACAATTTACAAGAACAAATTGTCAAACTATTAGTAATTTTGTTATTGCCAACAAGGTGAGTCAATATGAGTAGTGATGAATTTGTTTACTAATAGATTTTTGGTGACTCTATTGGGGAGATCAAACAAGCAAGATCTTTGCCATTTTAAACTATCAGTCTTTCCTTCATCAATCCATATTATTGGTTCACACTGGATGATATAATAGCATTCGTTGCAACTATTCATAACAAATAAATCCTACTTTAAGCATAGTTCATTGTTTAAAAGAGTGATTGAATTTCTTCGAGTCGCGATGAGAATAAGAAATACACGTAATTAGATTCCTGGAAGCTTCCTTGTTTGGACTAAAGAGCGCGATTCATAATGGTGCTTCAAGAAAGAATTGTGTGAGTACTTCAACCTAATATAGATTGGTCAACAACGAGTAGGAAGATATCATCACTGGGTTATGAAGCCTAGCTTGGGAAAATAGAAGAAGCAATCAACAATTTCACGAAGTGAACAAGTAACTTGAGATTGAAGAAGAACTAGGTGATATATTGAGAGAGAATGCTAGACGTTTCCGTGGGTCTCAAGAAGTTTTTATGGTGAAATCAGTCACTAGGGTACCTCAAGAAGAAATATATTTTTAGATTATTCAAGTTCCTAACCATAGAAGGAATAATCAGTGAGATAACTAACCTAACAACTAGCCAAACAACCAGCAAAACAATCATCGAAGCAATCAAGTAAACAGTCAATGAGCAAAGCTTTGATTCAACCCTACCAATTGAAAAGGGGTGGCAACTCTATTGTTGTATATTATATTATATTATTAAAAATTGGCTCCTGCGAGGTATATAAGAGGAGATAGGAATAAAGGTCTTTCTAACCCTAACTTTGATATATTGGATTCTACCAACTTTACCACATTTCCTATGAATCATAGGGTTAAAAATTCCAACAAAGCTCCTTCCCCTATGCATCTTGTTTCATCTCTAGTGTGTCAGGCATTAGTTTTTCACAACACCACCTTGCCTATGATAGTCAATTTTCAAACACCTATGGCTCACTTGCAACAACAACAGCAACTCGTCCCATGGGGTGCCACCATTGGTCCATTGGCATTGGGTAACCAGTTGCATGATTTACCTAGAGGTTTTGACAAGGTCTTACCAAAGTTCAAAGGTTGTGGGAAGGTCACCCCTGATGAACATCTTAATGCTTTCTTCGCTACATGTTCTATCTTGGGCATCTATCATGAGGACATTTCTATTAGAGTTTTCATGGAGACCTTATCTGAAGCTACAGCTGAGTGGTTCTACCACCTAACTCCTAGTTCTATTGATGGTTGGGTTACCATGAGGACCAAGTTCAAAAACATATTTAAATCTATAGAAAATAAACATACATTGTTGGCTCAACTAACTTCCCTAAAGAAGGAGATGCATGAACCCATGAGGGAGTTTGTGGCCAAGTTCAATCGTATTGTGAATAGGATAGCTCCTGGTCTGAGGCCTAGTGATGAGATCCAGAAGTGCTTCTTTATAAATTCTCTATCTCTAGATGTGAGCTATACCCTCAAAAGAGGAGCAACAAATCTTTAAAGAGCCCAAGAGGTGGCCATATCCATCAAGGATGACCTTATAACTGCTGAAAAGTGGAGAAAAGAAGAACATACAAGCAAAGTATAGATAAGTACCTCTACCGACCTTGTGATACAATGTTTAGCTAATGATGTTCTTTCTCTCAAAAAATAAATACCCAAGCCACAACAATAGTCCTATTACCATGATGCACCTAGAAGAGAGTTCGGCATGCCAAGTGCTAATAAAACTCTAGCACTACTAGGACCAACACAAAGATTAGCAATAGAAGGTCCCTCAACTAGTGGGAAGTCAAATCACATGGTATGCAATTTCCATTTAAATATTGATCGTGATGGTAGTTCTTGTCTAGAAATGACCAAATTTATATAGATGCTCTCCATGAACAAACATGTTAGTGAGCCCTTAGTAAAATAAGAAGACATAGAACAACATGGGGATGCTACTATTAATTTTATAGAATACAAATCAGACTCAGATGGAAATGAGCAATTGTACACTGAATGGGAGAACCCAAATTGTACTATCTTCACTAGAGGGAAACAAAGTCATAGGAAAGAAGAAGAGAACAAGAATTGGTCAGGAAAAAATACCTTCTCTCCCAGGATATTTTCCTCGAAACATTGTTGGGACACCCAAGAAGATAGATGGGAGTGCTTTTAAAGATGTATCTCCTAAGGTACTTTCCTCTGAGGAATTTGCTTCTTCTTCTTTTGATATTGTTGAAGCTTGTAAAAACACCAAAATTCAAATTTTCCAAGAAGAATACCTTAGGTTAAACCCTGCTAAGCTAGATAGGCTTGTACGATATGTGAAGCAAGAACCCTCTTCATTTTTTGCCCATGTCAATGCTCAGTTTTTTTAAAATGTAGATAAAGAAAAGTTTGCTCCAAATGAAAAAGATTATGATTCTAGGAAGCCTCAATCAAGAAATCCCTTTGACAAGCCTAAACCCTTTTATATCTATCTATTCGTAGCTGGATATAGGTTGAGCAATTGTGTAATCAATTCAGGAGCCTCTGGTAATATCATGCCCACCCAAGTATCCAAGGCTCTAGGTTTGTCTCTCACTTCCTCTCACAGGAAATGCTATTCTATGGATTGCACCCAAGTTCCTATTATTGGCTAGATTAAGGATGTTCAAGTAGCCCTAGCCTCCTATCCAAAGAAGAGAATTAAGCTAACTATCCCAGTGGCTGATATTCTTGCCATCTATGGTGTGTTACTGAAAAGGAGCTTTCATAGAGATTTAGGAGGAGAAATCTAGATGGACTGGTCTCATGCATTAATACCAGTGGAAGGAATGAAAGTCTGTTTAGAACCTGAGCCAATATCTAAGTTCACTATTTTGAAATCAGGAGACCCTAGATCAGAAATATTGTACGTGGAGATAGGCCTGGGAACTTACATGTTCTCATCTGCCCTAGAAGGAGAAGATCCTAAATTGATTGGGCCTGAATTGTCAAATGAGTTATGGACACTAGAATTTGATGGCAATTGTTCCCCATCAAGATCAGGGGCAGACATAGTGTTGATTTCTCTATATGAGTATAAATTCTCTTTTTCTTTCAGGTTGGAGTTTGAGAATACTAACAACACTACCGAATATGAAGCTTTACTTTTGGGGTTAGAGATGGCTAGAGAAAAGGGAATCAAATAGTTAAGGGCTATTGGGGATGCTGAATTAATTGTAAAACAGGTACGCAATATTTTCTCTATAAATAATAGTAGGCTAAGAAACTACAAAAATAGAGTGTGGGACAACATAAAATGTTTCGATGCCTTTTCTATTGAGTCAACGCCTAGGGAACAAAACACGAGGGAAACCTCTTTAGCCGTCCGAGCATCTTTGCTCCATCCCCATGCAGACTTCAAAGACAAACCCTATAGAATAGAGGTTGTGTATAGGCCACGTGTACCAGATAATGCAAATCACTAGCAAGTGTCTGACAATGACAAACAAATCATATCCTTCCTAGAGAAAGTTGATGCTTTTGTGAACTTGTTCTTTGAGGGAAGCATTTTAGAGAATGGTGAGGTTATGGAAGATGTGGTTTGTTGCAAGTATGTCCTAACTAGTGTTGTCATTGATGTCTGGTGGCAAGAGACAAGTTGCTATACATGATAGGTGTTATCACTGATAGCAACTAAGTCTATCTTACACATCTGCATTACATAATTTGTTCATACCAAAAGTCAGAGTGAAGATTTGTCTAAGTCTGGGTAGTCAGAAACAAGGAATGTGATAGGGTCCAATATCTTGGTCCAGATCTCTCCGGTAGTAAATCACAGTGTGCTAGGGATTTCAGGAAGTGATAAGGATTGTCAAGACTATCTAAATCTAGAAATTTAGCTTGCGATGATGAAGGATTCAAAAGTTATAAGCATCTAAGTATCAGGTTCCAGTTGGTCAGTATAATCAAAAGAAGAACAGGCCGACCTAGTATTTGATCTTGGTCCAGATGAAGAAAAGTTATTGGTTAAGCAATTTGTGATAATCAGTGGTATTGGCCGACATGATTGATGATATGAGAACACAAGTTTTTGGTCTGCATTGTTGGTTGTGTATGGATTCCGCCAACAGAGCAGAGTTCTTAATAAATGTTCTAAGTTTTCTTGAAGCCGACTATAGTTGATTGAATTTATTGATAAGGATATAGATAGCTAATGGATTCAAGTGTTTTGGTGTGTGAGTGTGATGTGATGATGGAGTAAGTGCAAAAAGGGCAGAAAGAAGTGCGAAGGTGAAGATCTAAGCTCAAATTATGGCCGAAGAGTGAAACAAGGCAGAATAAGGATGTAGTGTGTAAGATCAGTATTTTGTGCTTAACTGGAACTGAATTTCTGCATTGGTAGATGTCATTTCTCAGTTCAAACATTATGTAATCTTCTTATAAGCATCTCTGTAGGCAGTGAGCCTCTTGGAGTAGTGAGCTCTGGGTAGTACGCCCTGAAGGCATGTGCCTTCCCCATTTGTAATACTTTTAACAGAGTATAAATTCTTGTGGGTTAACCCCCACCATGGTTTTTTCCTTAACCAGGTTTCCACATACAAATCTTGGTGTTCATGTGTTGTGATCTTGCTGTTTCTATTCTTATGTTTATGCTTCTTTCTTTTGGAAGCTTGAGATAAATTAATAAAGGAACAAAGTAACAAGGTTTACAGAACACTGATTCACCCCCACTCTCAATGTTCCTTAATTCCAACAATTGGTATCAGAGCAATGTTCCTTAGAAGAAGTTTAACAGCATGAGGAAGATCTAGGAAGGTGTTTTCAATGGGTTCATTCAAGCATTTTGATGGTATCAATCAACAACTACAAGTAGCCTTAGATGATCTTGACCTATCCAAAGTAGAAATCAGAGATCTGCAAGAGAACCTTAAAGATGCAAAAGATTTCATTGAGACCTTAAGAGAAAAATTGAGCAAATCTAATGAAAAGAGAAAGGAGCTACTTGTTCAACTAGCAAATCAGAATGAAGACAATGACATCGATGAGGCCCTCAAAGAAACGACAAAGGAATGTGAGAAGTTAGAAAAAGAAGTTGTTCTAAAACATGAGATGGAATCCAGGGTGATGAGACTAACCAAAGAAATTGAGGAAAGGAAGAAGACTAAAGAAAAACTAAATCAATCCTTGAAAGAAAGAATGGAAGAATGCTACAGATTGGATAGGATAATTAGCTATCTAGAGTCTAATCTACAAGAAACTAGGGACAATGAGGTAGAACTTGAAAGACACATTGACATTCTCAAACATGACCTAGAAATTGCAAATGAATATAAAGAAAAATTCAAAATTAGCTCAGTTAAACTTGAGGTGCTACTTGATAGTCGAAGATGGTAGATGATAAACATTGTCTGGGATTTGAGAAAGCTAAAAGCTCTGGATCCGGTCAAAGAAATCCTGAAGCAAGAAATCAAGGAAGGAAACCTAGAAGGCCTTCAGTAAGACAACCTAATGCCCAAACCATTTTTCAATGACAGTTGTTTCAGATGCAATAAGTATGGTCATAGAGCTAATCAATGCAGAAGTCAAGTGAATCAAAATGCATCATCTTTCTCCAGTCAATGCTTTAATTGCAAAAGGATAGGTCATAAGGCTGAGGAATGTAGAAGTTCCTAAGAACAAACAAGTGTTCAATGGAATATGTTTTACTTGCAATAAGTTTGGGTATATTGCAATGCAATGCAGATCTAGAGCTACTCCAACATGTAATTGTTAGAGAAATAAGATCATATGTTTCAACTGCAACAAATCCGGACATATTGCTAAATTTTGCAAAAGCAAAAAGGTAAACTCTTAGGAAGGAAGAACTGAGTAGAAGATGGACATAGGTAAAGGCAAAATAGATGTAAATGAGATCTAGAAAGAAATGAATAAAACATGGGTGAAGAAAGATGCAAAGAATGAAGGTGATGAGTTCGCACTAGAATCTAGTGCTGATAATTCCTCCAGGAATTGAAATAGGAGCTCTGGCTCAGGGGAGCTGCATTGAAAATCTAATTCCCCCTACCAGTAAGAGGGTGCCTGAATCTGGCATGATGAATGAAGATAGAGAGCCTATTGTAGATCTGTTGAAGCAAATTCTAGAAGAAAAGAAGCAAATGTGATTGATTGCAGAGCAATTGAAGATTGAATGCATGCAGAAATAGTGTAACTGGATGTATTAGGGTAGAGCATTTATTACAATGACAAATTAGGTTTTGTGGAGGATAAAAAGTCATTCATTCAATCATTTGGATCACTTTGTATTTGAAGAGAGTGAGCAGAAGAGCACCTAAGCTAAGATTTCAAGGATTTGAAGTGCGACCGGTGAATTCATCAACTAACCCTAATTCCATGGAAGAAAAAGGTATTTTTCTACAAAGATTTAAACTTTTTTTCTTTTGTAATGGTTACACCGTTGGTTGTTGATATTACTGAAAGGCCCCAACCCAAATTCAAGAAGCATCCACACAAATCAGTAGAAGTTGACCTGTTAGGTGCATTTTCAAATGTTTCGTATGGTGTGTTGCATGTTGAATATATTATGGCCTATATTCATGTGAGCATAGAAGAATTTGGGGACTCAAGGTTTGTGGATTTGTTCAAGAATCATCTAAGGGATGAAATTCATGGTCTTAAATCTAAGTATAAGGCACTGCACGATAAACATTTCATTCAGATTATAGGGTTTCCATCCTTCAATGAAGATGAATGGGTTTGGTATGTTTTAAGACAAATGCATGATGAGTTTTTGTGGCTAATGAAACCCTTCAAGATGACCAAGGACACCATCAAGGCTATGACAGGGTTAAACTCATCTGGTGGACTGCCAATGTTGAAAGCAGTAAAGAATCAAATAGTAACTGATGCTACCGGTTCAAGGTTTGACAAAAGGGCAATGACAATAAATGACATCACTGATCTGGATGTCCAATTTGCTTCAGTGGTGATTGGATACAAGATTTATCATTCCAGTAGGGAGAATTTTGTATCTAGTACAACTATCTATGCAGCTAATAAGATGTTGAGAGAGAATTTTGATTATGACTTGTGTGAGTTGCTATAGAACCAGCAGATGGAAAATTTGAATAAGGTTAAGAAGGATAAAAAGAATACCTTCAAATATGGTACACTGGTCTTGTGTTTGTTCTTCTATTTCATGAATGAGTTACCCGGCAAGAAAAGCATGTGTTGGACCAATGATAAACCTGTTGTAATATAGATAAGGGTGCACTTGAATAGTATTCAAGACTCCAATGCCCAAAGGACTGCTCATTGGGGTTTCTTCAAAAAAATTTAGAACATTATGCATTCAAGGGAGAGAATTCCTACATCTGTGGTTGAAAAATACAAGGATATAGTCTGCTTTATGGTGGATATAGATCAGTGTTTAATGGAAGTTGTTAAACCAAGAATAGTATGGATCATGCCCATGGGGTATGAGGTTGATGAGCAAGTATTGGATATGTATGCTCAACACCTTTTGAGAAAGCCAAAGGACACAACAGTTGAAAGATTTGGGACATATAAGGAGCTAAGTTTGAAACTGTATGTTGAGCTCAGAGAACCTAAAATCAAGAGGAAAGTTCAAAAGCAAGTAGAAATGTATGCTGAGAGAATTGGCATAACTAAGGAAGTTGTGAAGCAAAATAGAGAAAGGATAGAAAAAGTTGAGAAGGACAAGCAGTATAAGAAACAAGGAAATGCTCTGGTAGAATCCTTTTCCACATCAAGGACTACTAGGAGCTCTATTTCTGCCCCTGTTCCCCCAAAACCTACCAAATCTAAGAAACCAGAAGGCAAATCATCCAGAAAAGAAGAGAAAAGGGTGAAAACTAAGGCCTCCCAGACATATAAAATCATGAAAAATGATGAAGAAGAAACTGATTCTGATGTTGAGGTCAAAGAGTTGAAGGCCTTAGGTACAAAAGAAGCCAAGGTATCTAAGGAGAAACCCTCCAGAAGAAAAAGGGCAAGTAAGAGGCAAAAGACTGGAACATATGTTGAAAAGCCTACTCTTTCTGTGGATGACATTGGTGCAGGAGCACCAAGACATCGAGGTTTTGTTTGATTTTCAATTTGGTTGTTTAGTTCAATAAGGTCTTTGAGACCATTAAATGTTGTAATGAGGCTTGAAAGCTATACTTGTAAGGGACTATGTCCAAATAGCTAGTATCTATTTTCATGTTGTAGTCCTAGGGAGGACAATCAAGTTGTAATAGGCAGTTTGAGATAGTCATTTATGTAAGCCTTTGTGGGGGCATATAGGATAGTCATTAAAGTCATTTAGTCTTCATGTTTGTAAGCCTATAGAGGCATGTCAAAGGTTGGAAGGGTGTTAAAACCTTGTCCAAAGGTTAAACCACATTAAAAAGCATTATGAAACCATAAAAATAGAAAATACAGTCCAAGAATGGACAGTTACTAAATCTGTCTTTAATGTTGCAGTTAAAAATCAAGAAAAAGCTCGATGGTTGGGCAGTTGCATCAACCCCCAACCACTCCAAATGATGTAGGAGGTTTATTTGAAGCCTGCAAAGGTTGATTGTAAATAGACATTCGGAGGAATTGAAAGAAATAACAAAAGACAATTGTTTTTCTGCTTTTTTTGCCTTTTCTGTGTTTTTTTTGCTTTTTCCAGCCGTACTGTACTACTGTACGGGATAGTCATAGCCTATGAGCATAATGGATGGATAGAAGATGCAGATAGTTTTGTTTTGAGCATTGTTGGAGGTCTTGATAGTAAATTAGGAGAAAGAAATTGTTGTTTTCCCCAAATTACTCTTAAATCTGCTGTTTCTTTCAAGAAATTCGTTGTTTCCTGTATTAGTCCATACCTGTACGGCTGAGTGGTGACTGGGGCTCATGATGGAGAGTTAGGTTGGTAAGTTGTCTGTCTTTTGCAATTGGTTTGGGCTCTTGATATTCTTGTTTATCTCTGTATTTCTCCTTCTTCTGCAAGTAGGTTATAAAACCTAAGTTAGGGCTTTCCTGAGTAGCCCGATGGAGTTCTCTTCATTCCATTGACCTTTTCTATTAGTGGTCAGTGGAATGGAATGTAGAATAGTTAGTATAGAGATTTGTGAAGGTTGCAAGGGTAGGGGAACGGTGTAGGGTGGAGTTTTCCATATAAATGATCCACCAAGATCCATGTATTGGAAGTTAGGGGAGGATAGCAGCAGAGAGGGTGGTAACCAATGATTGTGGAAATGGAGATGTTGTGAAGTGCCAATGATACAAGATGCCCCTGGATCTAGCAATGATCCTATGAAAAGAAACATGGGGAGATCCTTTGAGGAATCAATCCTCTCTGCCTACTTATTGTTGTCTCTATCAACCCTCAAAGAAGACAGTCACTATAAAGAAAGCTTGGAGACAGTCACTCCCAAGAAGGTAATAAGTTTGTTTGACAGGTTATTGCTTTGCCAATGAAGGCATTAGATATGAATGCATGTTATAGATTTGGTATGAGAATGAGTTTATGAGGGAGATCATCCCAAGGAGGTTAATGTGACTGTCCTTCTCATGGAGCAGTGAGGTTGTGACTGTCTATGAAAAACATAGGAAAGTTTGTTGTCCTGCAGACCCTGCACAGTGGGTTAGATGGAGTCTTAGATGGAATAGAGTGTCCTGAGATAAGTATCTTGAAGTTCCCTCATTGTGTACAGTCAAGAACAAGTTAGTATTGTGTTGAAGCCCTTCATGGTGTGAAGTTTGACCTCTGTCATAGAAGACAATGAACTTGAAGAGTTATTGCATGAGAAGTTATGAACATGCTTCTGCTATCCTAGATGCTCTGCATCATATTGGTATCAGAGCCACTAGTAGGTCTTTGAGGAAGTTGTGGATCTTGTGAAACAGTAAGGGTTTGTGAGAAGTGTAAGGATGCCTCCTAAGAATCAAATGGCTACGGAGAACAATGAGTTGAGAGAAGCCTTAAAGGCTAGAGAAAAAGAGTTGAGGGACAGAAGAGAACACGATGCTACAAGGGAAAGAGAGTTAAGGCAAGTAAGAAGAGAGAATGCATCAATCTTAGCAAGATTGGAAGCATTAGAGAAGAATCCTAGAAGGGATGAGCAAGATGATCAAGAAGGAGATGAGGAGGTAGATGAGAATCCTCCTGAGCATGAGTTGGATGTTGAAGAGAAGAAGTTTGTGAGATTGCTGAAGGCAGTCCAAGGAAGTGGAACAAAGGCAAACATAGAGTTACCTACCTATCAAGGGAAGATGGATAGTGAAGAGCTATTAGGGTGGATAGATGCCCTAGAAAATTTTTTTGAGTATGAGGAGATGAGTGATGAGAAGAAGATCAAATTTGCAAAAACAAAACTAAGAGGAACAACACTTACATGGTGGAGTAGTGTGCAAACAGAAAGAGTGGCCAGAGGTGCAGCAAGAATCACTTCTTGGGGTAGGATGAAGGATATGATGAAGGATCAATTCCTTCCATCTGATTACTTCATTCAGACAAAGAGGATGAGGTAGAACTTGAAGTAGAAGGACATGGATGTTATGTCCTGTACTGAGCAATTTCACAAGCTTAGTATTAGAGGAGGATTGGAAGATGAAGAAGAGAAAGTGGCAAGGTACCTTAATGGGCTTAGGTATAACTTGCAAGATGAGATTGGTTTGACCATACCAAAATCACTTGGAGAATGTTTTCAGTTAGCCATCAGGGCTGAAGAGAGGGTGAAGAGGAAGCAAGAAAGGAAAGGAGGTAGTGGTAGAGGATACAGAGGTAGGGGCAGACCTACTACTGAAGTACATAACAGCAATGAGAAAGGTAAGGAGTCCTCTGTAGATCAAAGAGGTGGATATAGAGGTGGAGGTAGATTTGGATCAGGTAGAGGAGTGTTCACAGGCAGATGTTATCACTGCAATGAAGTGGGACACACATCTTTCAAATGTCCTAAGAAGGATGACGTTGATAGGAGCAAGGATAGAAGAGTTCACTTGGCACAAGAGGAGGAGAAGCCAGAAGAACCAAAAATGTCGTCAGCCTCTCCAATGATGGTTGGAGAAATGCTTATGGTGGAGAAAGGCAAAATGCAGCAACCACCATAGGTATCTATTTTCAGAACTAATTGTTTAAGCCATGGAAAGATATGCAAGTTGATTGTAGATTTAGGTTCTCATGATAATCTAGTTTCTTGGGAAATGGTGCATAAGTTGGGATTGAAAACATTTGATCATCCTAGTCCTTACAATGTCACTTGGGTGAGTCAAGAGCAGAAAGTAAGGGTTACTAAGAAGGCATATGTTGATTTTACAATTGGTCCATATCAGGATTATGTTTTGTGTGATGTCATTCCAATGACATGTGGGCATATTATTTTGGGTAGACCATGGCAGCATTTGAGAAGGACAATTCATGATGGTTATACTAATAACTATGTGGTGCACAAAGATGGTAATAAGTTTAAACTGATGCCTTTCCTTGTGAAGAGAAGAAGGAACATGTTACTATTTGTTTTGGAGAGAAATTGAAGTTGAATATGCAGGTTAAGGATGATTGCAAACAGCAGGAACAGTTATAGCAGAAGAAGGTGGAAGACAGTCCTAAACAACAGCAGGTTTGGGACTTGAGTTATGTCAAGATTGGAGACATTGAGTGCCCTATAAGGAGCCAGAAGAAGCAAGGCAAACAACAGATAATACAGAGAGGAATAACTCAGAACCTCAAGTTGGGAAGAACAGAAACATTGCAGCAGCAGGGTCCTAGGCAAGGACACCAAAATAGGTTTTATGGTTCTAACACTGTTTATAGGAGCCATGCAAGTTGGAGGAGGAAGGTTACTCTTGGAGAGTTCATGTTTCCTAGTCAGAGGAACATCCCAACAAGATGGAAGAATGGTTGGAGCAGATCCCATAACTCTTGGGACAAGAGTTTTCATTATGCCAGGGAGTATGGTGCAGGAGCACCAAGACATCTAGGTTTTGTTTGATTTTCAAGTTGGTTGTTTGGTTCAATAAGGTCTTTGAGACATTTAAATGTTGTAATGAGGCTTGAAAGCCATACTTGTAAGGGACTATGTCCAAATAGCTAGTATCTGTTTTCATGTTGTAGTCCTAGGGAGGACAATCAAGTTGTAATAGGCAGTTTGAGATAGTCATTTATGTAAGCCTTTGTGGGGGCATATAGGATAGTCATTAAAGTCATTAAGTCTTCATGTTTGTAAGCCTATAGAGGCATGTCAAAGGTTGGAAGGGTGTTAAAACCTTGTCCAAATGTTAAACCACATATTAAAAAGCATTATGAAACCATAAAAACAGAAAATGCAATCCAAGAATGGACAATTACTAAATCTGTCTTTAATGCTGCGGTTAAAAATCAAGAAAAAGCTTGATAGTTGGGTAGTTGCATCGACCCCCAACGACTCCAAATGATGTAGGAGGTTTATTTGAAGCCTGCAGAGGTTGATTGTAAAGAGACATTCGGAGGAATTGAAAGAAATAACAAAAGACAACTATTTTTCTACTTTTTCTACCTTTTCTATGTTTTTTCTGCTTTTTCCAGCCATACTATACTACTGTACGGGATAGTCATAGCCTATGAGTATAATGGATGGATAGAGGATGGAGATAGTTTTGTTTTGAGCATTGTTGGAGGTCTTGATAGTAAATTAGGAGAAAGAAATCGTTGTTTTCCCCAAACTACTCTTAAATCTGTTGTTTCTTTCAAGAAATTCGTTGTTTCCTGCATTAGTCCGTACTTGTATGGCTAAGTGGTGACTGGGGCTCATAATGGAGAGTAGGTTGGTAAGTTGTCTATTTTTTTCAATTGTTTTGGGCTCTTGACATTCTTGTTTATCTCTGTATTTCTCCTTCTTCTGCAAGTAGGTTATAAAACCTAAGTTAGGGCTTTCCTGAGTAGCCCGATGGAGTTCTCTTTATTCCACTGACCTTTTCTATTAGTGGTCAGTGGAATGGAATGTAGAATAGTTAGTATAGAGGTTTGTGAAGGTTGCAAGGGCAAGGGAATGGTGTAGGGTGGAGTTTGTCATATAAATGATCCACCAAGATCCATGTATTAGAAGTTAGGGGAGGATAGCAGCAGAGAGGGTGGTAACCAATGACTGTGGAAATGGAGATGTTGTGAAGTGCCAATGATACAAGATGCCCTTGGATCTAGCAATGATCCTATGACAAGAAACATGAGGAGATCCTTTGAGGAATCAATCCTCTTTGCCTACTGATTGCTGTCTCTGTTAGCCCTCAAAGAAGACAGTCACTATAAAGAAAGCTTGGAGACAGTCACTCCCAAGAAGGTAACAAGTTTGTTTGACATGTTATTGCTTTGCCAATGAAGGCATTAGATATGAATGCATGTTATAGATTTGGTATGAGAATGAGTTTGTGAGGGAGATCATCCCAAGGAGGTTAATGTGACTGTCCTTCTCATGGAGTACTGAGGTTGTGACTGTCTATGAAAAACATAGGAAAGTCTACTATCCTGCAGACCCTGCATAGTGGGTTAGATGAAGTCTTAGATGGAGTAGAGTGTCCTGAGATAAGTATCTTGAAGTTCCCTCATTGTGTACAGTTAAGAACAAGTTAGTATTGTGTTGAAGCCCTTCATGGTGTGAAGTTTGACCTCCATCATAGAAGACAGTGAACTTGAAGAGTTATTGCATGAGAAGTTATGAACATGCTTCTACTGTCCTAGATGCTCTACATCAGACATCATCAAATCAATCACTGTAGATGGGAACTTAAGGCCAATGACTAAATTTTATGATGATTACAGTGATGCTAATTAGAGGATTCTAGAGGAAGCAACAGTCAGATATCTAAATATCTACAATAAGGCTTTAATTGAAATAACTTCTAAAATTCCAAAAGGTCTCACAAATATTCTAGAGTTAAGAAAAGAAAATGCAAAAAGTAAAGACATTGAGCTTAGGGAGAATATACTGATAAAATTGTGTCCTCAAATTACTCCAGAACAAATGAAGATGATATTCAAGGAAGTGAAAGATGACTTCAAGAGTAAGAAAAGAACGAATAAACTCATGCTTGGTGAAACAGATGAGATAGTCAAAGATACTCAGGAGATTCTTTTGAGTGCATTGAAAAGGCATAATCTTCCCATTGTTGAAGAAGAGATTGATGATGCGATTGATTCCTCAATTCTAGATGTTGAAGAATTGAAGATCAATGAGCAGCAAACTGAGATAGATGACTCCTTTGTTCTAGAAGAGGAAGTAATAAACAAAGAAGATGAAAAGATGACAGATAAAATTGATGATACAGGAGGTATTCACACTCCTCCAGATCAATTTGGCAAAGAATATATAGGGATGAATGTTGAAACAGATGCTCAAACTGAAGTTGATTCATTAAGGAATAAAGAGCATGAAACAGAAGAAGCTAAGGACCAAGAAGCAGAAAAGGCCAAGGACAAAAATGGAAAAGAAGAGATTGTAAAGGTTGATGAAGAGCCCAAGAAAGACAATTTGGTTGACAGTACCAAGAAGGATCAAATAGATACATCAGTATCTTGGGCAAGAGACACTGCATAAACAGTTAAAGAAATTTTTGAAAATGATAAACTAGTTGTAGAAAAGTTGAAAGGTCCAATCAATTTGGACAGTCTTTCACCAATTCAGAAGATAAAGTGGGCCTCTCTCATACAAGCTAAGGCCAGAGAAGATATTTTGAAGTCTCACATAGAAGACAGTGAACTACTTGGTCTGGCATCAAGGATTTTGCAGAAAATCATGCCAACATACCAGAAGGACTCATCATTTTCCCCCTCCGGCCAGGTAAAGAGCTTGATAAACTCTGTAAGTATTCATTTGGAATCTCTTGAAAATTCTATAGAGGTCAAGGTTCAAAATGAATTCAATGGTAAAAAATTTGATGCTCTAAAAGGGATGCTTGGAGTAGATAGAATTGTGTTGGATATCAATGTAAAGAGTATTCAAAATGCTCTTACAGAAGGAGGAAATGTATATAAATTTTACTTATCTTGTCCTAACATTATAGAGGATATTGAAAATAAAATAAAGGAGTCTAAGCAAAAACTATCAAGTATCTCCAAATCTTTTGATCCTTTGCAAGCATCAGTGGCAAGCAAGGAGTGCCAGGCAATCAGCTTGATTGAAGAAATAAAGAAATTGACAAAAGAAAAGGACAACATTGAGACAAGGATGTGTGAGCTCCAGGGACTGATTTCCCCCAAGTTGGAAGCAATGTTCAATACCATGATAGAAGCCCAAGCTACTACTAAATCAAGTGATCCTACTAACTTGTGGAAAACAGAGTCTCAAGCATTCTTATTCAATGGTCACATCTCAGTTTTGAACAGCATGAAGAAGAGTTGGGACAATGAGTTGGCACTGTTGAAGAATGTCTTTGGTGATGTGTTCAAACTTATGTAAATAAGTCATAGGGTTGTTTGTATATATGCCTATGTACATAAAAGTTTTACATGAATTTTGGTATGCGGATCCCACCCTTTGCCATTGATGTGAAAGGGGGAGTGAAGAGTAGTGAAAAATGAGGAATCCAGCAAAGGGGGAGCATTGGAGAATAGTGAAAAGCATAAGTGTACTTAGTAAGGGGGATTTGTTCCAATACTTAGTCATTTTTCACTAAGTGTTGCCATTATTTAGTAGAAAATTGGATTTGTTAATGTTTTAATGTTTTTATGTTTGAATCTACCTTTCCACTTTACATTCAAGGACCTAGGGTCGAGTGGCGAGCACTATCATACCCTAGATCACTGTGAGATGTAGGGAAGCTTCGATTAGGGTGCCAAATTGTTAATTTTCTCTCTCCTATGCTCAATTAACCATTAAAATCCTAATTATATAAAAATAGAAGTAAACTGATGAATTAAAGAAAATCCTGCTACAGACGGAAGCAAAACACCAAATTACAGAGTACCTATTTTTGGGGACCCAAGGCAGAAGCATTACGAACACAGGAGTGGGCGCCCAAGTCCAAGGCCCTATTTTCTATTTAGATCTGGCAACAAGATCTGCAACCTGAATCTTCTATATCAGAGATTTTCCCAACACGGAACTTTGGGGACTAGGGAGTGGACACCCTAGTCTAGGGGGCAGATTTTCTTCCTTTCCTGCACTTCAGACACTCCAATATGCTCCTCTACAACTCCACTTAGTCTAGCTCCTCAACCTGTAATCTGCAATCATGAAAACTTGGTTAGGGGTTGTGGTGTTTAGGATCTTGCATTAGTCAAGCTCTGGAAGGACACTTAAGTCTTCCAAACACCTTTGTCAGATAGAGAGAGTGTGCCCTTGTGAGGCAGAGGCCAAATCCAAATGAAACAATGCTAGAAAGCACAATGATATCACCTTGTAGTGAAGATCTCATGAGAGGAAGATACTCTTCATTCCATGAGGAGATGAATGCTCAAATTTGCAAATACAAACACATAAACAAAACAAGTCTGCTCTTGCAACACAATGAAAACCTTGAATCACCTTAGGATACCAAAATCACATGAACATAATCTCTAGTTTCTAAATGAATGCCTAAGCATGCTTTTATATGCAACTACAAACATTCCCGCTAAGATTTCAAAAATCAAAACTTACCATGTCGGCCTAGGGACCAAACAATGGTCATAAATTGACACTTAAATTTTGGGCCTGACCCAAAATAGGGCAGGACTAGGGCACGGGCACCCATGTCCTCCCCCCTATTTTGGGCAGGGTTAAGGTCAAGGGGTCCTCCTAGGTCCACTTTGCCATGAAAACTAGGTCTCATTCCATTAGGATGCCAAAATATAAACTAAGATATCCTAAATGCATGCTAAGGACCCAGGAGCTAAACCTTATGAGGGAAAAGCCCCTAAGGGGACATTTTTTGACGTTAAATTTAGACCCCACTTTAATGTATACATTATAAATGTGAGGCCAATACATGCATTAAAGTACGGTCACAAGCACAACAAACATGCCAAGCACAAAGAAGACACACCAATCACATAGAAGACAATAACAGGCACGCAAAACACGGAGAAGACAGTTACAGTCATGCAAAACATGGAGAAGATAGTCAATGCATAGAAGACACATTAATGCATGGAAGACAGGCATGATTTTTTTTCTTTTCTTTTTCTCATATATATGAAATGCAAATGCAAGTACTGGAAAGTAAACAAACCTCCCATAATATAGGATGCACTCATCGAGCAAGTCTTTAGACTATATATATGGGGCAACACACACGCAAGACACGTAAAACCTCCCAAAATGCAGGATGCACTCATCGTGCAAGTCTTTAGACTACATATGGGGCAACAAACATGCCACACAAAACAAGAACGCCAAACACACACACTTGAAGACACGGAGAAAACACGGCAGACAAGCGATGGAGTGTACCTATTTCTAGGTCCAACACCATCTTAGGCACATTACAGGCACACACCAATGATTACGCTTCACCACAACAATCACTGATAACATGCTTAAGGATTGAGTTAGTCACAAAACCACTCCCCATCTCCACAGAGGACTTTTGAAAATGATAAGATGTATAATCTGCTCCGAGAAATACACCATCCCCGCCTCCGCAGAGGGCTTAAGATAAAAAGAATATACATGATATCCCGCCTCCGCATAGGGCTTACATGATTGATTGATTGATTGCAAAGAAACTTAGGATGCAGGATGCACTCATCAAGAAAGTCTTTAAACTGCACCTAAGGACAAGCACATAGCTCACATCTACAATAGATAGCTTACCTTATATATGCCCCCACCTTAAGGTGGTTGATATCAGGTATCGATATCAAGCACGTTAAGGTAGGAAGAAAACACACAAGGGAACACAAGCTCTCACAAAGCCCATGTCCCCAGGAGGTGACATGTACTTCACGATCACCAAATGTTCCCACAAACAGATCCTTGCAAGAAATATGTTAGTGTCTATAAAATCATGATAAACAACAATATCAATGCATATGAAATCTGAGGTATGCAAGATTCAAGGTAGACAAAGTGCACGGAGCAACAATATTGTTTATGATTGGTAAATGAGATAGAACACCATCAAAATCATCACTACACAATAAGCACGAGTGCTTCCACTAGCCAAGCGTTGGATAAGATATACAACCCCATCATCATATTAGGAACTAAGTCCATTTTTTTATTGCTCTCGAAAGGGACACTAGTTCCGCAACAGTATAAATGTTTGTCGTCATCCGCTTGCTAGGTGGAAACACTAGAGGAAGGGAAACAATAAATCAGAGAAGAGAAGCAAGTGTCTTAGGGACAGTCACGTAGGAGGGTGCCCCCAAGTCACCAACTATGACACTATGTTCGTAAGACACAACACACAACAATGAAATCAGAGAGAGAGGCAATTTAGAAGAATGATGATATAAATAGAAGGTCACAACAGAGGTGGTCTCCTAGTATCCTGGATCTTACAAGAGAATCTAAGGTCATTCCAGGAGGCCTAAACAACATAAAACACATCACGAGGGAAGCACATCATGAGAGAGATAAAAGTTAGAGATACTTACCTGTATGATCTTCGTATCAGATTTGGGAATTGGCAAACCTCTTGGAGAGGTACTTGATCATGTTGAGTGCAAAGTTTGAGTGGTTCTTATGAAAGTTTTGTTGATTATCGTGTGATGCTTGATTTGTTACTCCTTGTGTAAATATAACTTTTTGTTGCTTATGAGGAGGGGAACCACTATTTTCTCCAACTTTTGATAGTCATCTAGGTCTTTTCTGATTTTTATCAAGTTTTCATTATTGAATCTTTCTAGCATGGTGATGGGAATCATCCCATACCATCTTACTCATTTGTATTGGTTGTTGTTCTTGTTTCTCAGATGTATCTTGATTATCTCCCGATCCATATAAGGATAACAAAGGACGAACCTCAGCATAAATTTTATTTCTTTGTGGACAAGGTGGATTGTTCATTTGTTTCTTATTTGCTTTAATCATTCCCACAATGCTATCATAGTCTAAGTAATCATCCTCATCTGCTTCCACTAAACCCTATTCCACCATATTATTTTCAGTATGCTTAGGAAAAGGATTAGTGAAGATTTGTAAGTTTTGATTCGGCGGAGCAACAAATTTGTTTCCATTGTCATTCACACCTGATACCTGGATGACATTTGAATAAATAAGGTCATGTATCTCATGTTTAAGATGCATACAACGTTTAGTATCATGTCCTTACGTCCGATGATAATGACAAAAGGCATTAGCATCAAAGTAAGGTCCTTGTTTACTAGGATCAATAGGTTTGATTGGGAGAAGCTTCAGAATGTTATTACTCATAGCTTGGTTCATAATGGAATGGTAGGATTTAGATATTGAAGTAAACTTTCTTGGTTGGTATGATGCTTACTTCGGATTAGATATAGCTGAAACATTCAAAATGTTGTTCATATTTGGTCCATTAATCTTGATGAAGTTCTTATTATTATTGTTCCTCTTAAAGTTGTTTTGTGATGATCCACTCATGGATTGGCCAACTTGAGTCGATGAGTTTTGGTTTTCATACTAACTAGACGAAAGTTGATAATCACGAAGGGCAGTGTATAAATGTTGAAAGGAGTTATACTTCATCAAGAGGATCTTATCATGAATATTGGGTTGTAGATTTGTAATAAATATCTTCTGAAGATCTTCATCTTTCATCTGATATTGAATCTATGCATAAAGCCCTCGATACTGACTAATGAATTCAGTCAACTTCTCTTTCGGACCTTGTTTGCACTGAATCAAGTCAATTAGAGTGACTTGGGGTCTGATATTTGATTGAAAATGTTGTAAAAATTGACCAATTAACTATGAAAAGGAGTGTATTGAATTCGGAGGCAAAGAGAAAAACTATTCTAAAGTAGTATCTTTGAGAGATTGTGGGAAAAGTTTTCCAACAAATCCTCTTCAAAATAGAAATCACTACACATAGCTATGAATGCTACCACATGAATATTGGGATCTCCTTTTCTACCATATTTTTCAAAGTGAGGTGTCTCAAACCTCTCAGGCATAGGGGTTCTCAAGATTGCATAGGATAACGGATTACGTGCATGATATGTTGGTAGACTAGGCTGTGAAGAGTTTGTCAAATTTGTTACCTTTTGTTGTAAAGCATTCATAGCCCATAAACGTTGGTTTAGGATGGCATCATTTGGAGATGCGGTTTGTTGAGATGAATTGGAACCAAAGTGAGGAGGTGATTGATATTGAGATGTGATGGGTGGAGGCTGGGAATAGGTCAACGATTGTTGGACATATTGGTAGGTTGAAGATGGTTGGGAATAACTGTGTGTGATGGGAGGTTAAGAACAATTATTCATAGGAAAAGTCACATTATGGACCAAATTATGATAATCAAATCCCACAACTTTGTAATTGGTTCCATTAGATACTCCAATACCAATGGTAGCATTACTACAAACATTTGCATCAATTGTTAATATTGTTGATGTGAAGGTTGATATTCCTATAGTCAATATCAGTGTTGAAACTTGAGTATGCAATGGTGATGACATGTTGTTAATAACTTTTGCACATTCACTCACTGGCATTACATTAGTTTGCACAATATGTGTTAAACCATGAATAACATTAAGTCCATCTTGTCCTTCTTTTATCAATTCTCTTACATGATGAATCACAGGTAAGGCTTCTTCGGCTATTCTCTCAGTTTGTACATATTCTTGAAATTCAGCAAGGTCTTTATCAAGCTTGTTGACTTGTTCCGTAGGTACATGTCCTACTACCTCAATAGAATCCTCAACATCATTAAATATTTGGTCTTCCATAGTGGTTGGAGGATGTATGATATCTTGCACAATTTGAGTTTCTCCCTTTGTAAAGAAGGTGTGCAAAGGATTGTCAGAGGTAGGGATATTGTTTTCGTCAAGAGCACTAGATCCCATTAATATTTTACTTCTTCTCAAAGGGATATTATTTTTAGGAAATAAGGTCATAAATTTTATGCAAAAGCACACAGCACACAATGCACAAACTAGGATGACAGACCCTAAGATGATGATATGTTTTAAAGCCAAAAATGCTTGAAATTTTGTACTTTTTTAATGCAAATGAATGAACCAAAGGGTGTTGTAAGGATTTCAGTCAAGGGAAGCAAGTTATATGTCTGATATCAGTCCAAAATAGCAAAATTATCATTCTCAACACAATCTTGATGTGATTTCAAGATAATGCTAAGTCAAAATATAGTGAAAATATGTCAAACTAGGCACTTTTTTTCACCAAAATTCAATGCAAAAGAGCATAACGAAGGGTATTGTGAGGAAAATGATGATGGAAAGCAACTTATATCAGAAATAACAGCCACTTAATGTCAAAATACCCAACACAACATGCTTTTAGTGCCACTTAAGGTAAACCCCTAGTGAAAATATAGCAAAAATAGGCTATGTTTCACAGTTTTTCAACTCCAAGACCTAGCAAAAGGGGTGTTGTAATGAATTTTAGGATGTAAATAAATCAATACTGATGATATCAATCAACTCAATCCATAAAATTTTTCACAACACACTTGGAGTGCAAACTAGGTCAAACCCTAGGGCAAAAATAGTCAAAATATGTAGTTTTTCACTGAATTTTCAATGTAAGAGGCCAATCAAAGGGTGTTGTGAAATTTTTTAGGAAGGGAAGAAATTAATTACCTTGATAACAACCAATTTGTGCAAAAATACTCTTCACAACATGCCTATGGTGCAAGTTTAGAGAGTCGATAAGGCCAAATTTAGTGAAAATCGTTGTTTTTGAAACCCTAGGTTTTAGATCTTGACACAAAATGATATGTGAATGTTTAAAGGTATTTTTTATGATGAAAATTAAATTATCTCAGATCTGAAAATGAATTCCAAGGTTGACCATGCAAAGTGCTAAGGCAAATTTAATTAAAATGCATGAAAAATGCTAGTTTTTGTTGAAATTTTCGATGCAAAAATGCAAATATACACTAAAATGCAAGATTACAGCCAAATGAAAATTTGAATGAGCCTCTAAAATGAGTAAAAAAATCTGAGAAAAGATTTTTCTTACTAACCCTAGATTTTGGAATTACCAGGTTTAAT
Organism: Cunninghamia lanceolata; assembly: GCA_027924645.1. Taxonomy (NCBI): domain Eukaryota; kingdom Viridiplantae; phylum Streptophyta; class Pinopsida; order Cupressales; family Cupressaceae; genus Cunninghamia; species Cunninghamia lanceolata. Next base: position 2,022,381 of record BSBN01000378.1, on the reverse strand, counting down.
GAAAATTGTCAAAATTTCTACAAAAGCCTAGCAAATTTGTGATGAAAATGCAATGGAAATTAATGATATTTTGTATTTTTCTATAGTTTATATCAGATGTGATGTAAAAATCATAAATTAGGTAAATTTAAAAAGAATTTATGCAATTTAGTGAGCTATATGAAAATGCAAGCTAGGGTTTTTTAATTTTTGCAAATTTTTCAATTTTTTTGTAATTTTTTTCAATGCAATAAGATGAAAGACTATATGAATGAATGAAATCAATGCAAATCTGAATACAAACACTCAACAAGTTGCAATTTAAGTCCAAAAATATGGGTTCACTAAAATATTTAGTGGAAAATTAGATTTGTTAATGTTTTAGTGTTTTGATGTTTGAATCTGCCTTTCCACTTTACATTCAAGGACCTAGGGTCGAGTGGTGAGCACTATCATACCCTAGATCACTGTGTGATGTAGGGAAGCTTGGATTAGGGTGTTAAATTTTTAATTTTATCTCTCCTATTCTTAATTAACCATTAAAACCCTAATTATGTAAAAATAGAAATAAATTGATGAATTACAGAAAATGCTGCTACAGATGGAAGCAAAATACCAAATTACAGAGTACCTATTTTCAGGGACCCGGGGTAGAAAAGTTGGGGACATGGGAGTGGGCGCCCAAGTCTAAGGCCCTATTTTCTATCTGGATCTGGCAACAAGATCTACAACCTGAATCTTCTTATCAGAGATTTTCTTGACACGAAACTTTGGGGACTAGGGAGCGGGCATTGTAGTCCAGGGGACAAATTTTCTTCCTTTCCTACACTTCAAACACTCCAATATGCTCCTCTGCAACTCCACTCATTCTAGCTCCTCAACCTTTAACTTGTAATCATGAAGACTTGGTTTGGGGGTTGTGGTGTTTAGGAGATTGTCTCAGTCAAGCCCCAGAAGGACACTTAAGTCTTCCAAACACCTTTGTCAGATAGAGAGAGCATGCCCTTGTGAGGCAGAGGCCAAATCCAAATTAAATAATGATAAAAAGCACAATGATATCACCTTGTAGTGAAGATCTCATGAGAGGAAGATGCTCTTCATTCCATGAGGAGATGAATGCTCAAATCTACAAATACAAACACATGAACAAAACAAGTCTGCTCTTACAACACAATTAAAGCCTTGAATCATCTTAGGATGCCAAAATCACATGAACATAATCTCTAGTTTCTAAATGAATGCCTAAGCATGCTTTTATATGCAACTACAAACATTCCCCCAAGATTTCAAAAATCAAAACTTACCGTGTTGGCCTAGGGACCAAATAACGGTCATAAACTAACACTTAAATTTTGGGCCAGACCCAAAATAGGGCAGGACTAGGGCGCAGGCGCCCAAGTCCTCCCCCCCATTTTGGGTAGGGTTAAGGTCAGGGGGTCCTCCTAGGTCCACTTTTCCATGAAACCTAGGTCTTAGTCCATCGGGATGCCAAAATATGAACTAAGATGTCCTAAATGCATGCTAAAGACCCGGGAGCTAAACCTTATGAGGGAAAAGCCCCCAAGGGGACATTTTTCGTTGTTACAGCCATCAATGCCAAAGGGGGAGATTGTTGGTAAGAAACACTACTACACATGAAAGGTGTTGTCATTGATGTCAACTAAGTCTATCTTACACATCCGCATTACATAATTTGTTCATTCCGGAAGTCAGAGTGAAGATTTATCTAAGTCCAGGTAGTCAAAAATAGGGCATGTGACAGGGTCTAGTATCTTGGTCCAGACCTCTCCGGTAGTAAATCAAAGTGTGCTACAGATCTGAGGGAGTGATAAGGATTGTTAGGACTATCTAAATCTAGAAATTTAGCCTCTGGAGATGAAGGATTCAAAAGTTATAAGCATCTGAGTATTGGGTTCTAGTTGGTTAGTATAGTCAGAAGAAGAACATGCCGACCTAGTATTTGATCTTGGTTCGGATGAAGAAAAGTTGTTGGTTAAGAAATTTGTGATAATTAGTGGTATTGGCCGACATGATTGATGATATGAGAACAAAAGTTTTTGGTCCGCGTTGTTGATTGTGCATGGATTCAGCTGACAGAGCAGAGTTCTTAATAAATGTTTTAAGTTTTCTTGAAGCCGACTATAGTTGATTGAATTTCTTGATGCGGATATATATAGCCAATAGATTCGAGTGTTTTGGTGTGTGAGTGTGATGTGATGATGGAGTAAGTGTGAAAAGGGCAGAAAGAAGTGTAAAGGTGAAGATCTAAGCTTGGATTATGGCCGAATAGTGAAACAGGGAAGAATAAGGATGAAGTGTGTAAGATCAATACTCTGTACTTAACCGAAACTAATTTTTGCATTGGTAGATGTCATTTCTTAGTTCAAACATTCTATAATCTTCTTGTAATCATCTCTGTAGGGAGTGAGCCTCTTGGAGTAGTGAGCTCTGGGCAGTCCACCCTGAAGATAATGATTATTGTTTGTTAGCTCAGACAGATGTGAGTTGGCTATTGCATAGAAGGATGTGTCATATCAATTTTGACAACTTGGTGAAGATAAGATCAGTACAAGATGTGAGAGATCTTCCTAAGCTTGTGAAGCCTGCTAATACTATCTACAAGGAATGTCAATTGCAAAAATAGACAAGGACAAGTTTCAAAAGCAAAGAATAATTTTTTGTTGGATTACTTGAGCTGGTGCATACAAATTTGTGTGGTCCTATAAGAACAAGAAGTTTGCAAGGAGATAGGTACTTTATGTTGCTTATTGATGATTATTCTAGAATGACTTGGGTCACATTTTTTAGAGATAAATCAAAATCCCTAGATAAGTTCAAAGCTTTCAAGGCAATGGTTGAGAATGAGTTAGAATTGAGGATCAAATGCCTAAGGTCCGATAAAGGAGGTGAGTTTATGATGCAGAGGTAAAACACAACAGAAGCTTACAAATGGGAAGGAGGAGTCATTAACACAACCAGCATGTTAAAATCCTGGACATGCAGTATGTAATACCTATCGGCTTGTCATCATCATCATATTTCTTGCTAACACAGATAGCATCATCATATTTTGAAGAGGCATGAAATATCCTCCTGCTAACTACTGTTCACTTCCTTATCACCTTTCGCCTTTCGCCTATCAGCAGCATCATCATATTCGGCAAGCGCAAACATCCTCCTGATGTTCACTATTCATCTTACCGCCAAACTCTATCTTCATCATCATGATGTTCGACATCATCTTCATCAGCAGGATATAAAATATCCGGTTCCTTCCATATATCCTGATGACGACAACTTCAAGCACCTTTCCTTCGATGCTTACGTCACCCTGATATCCGACTACTCAAACAACAGCATCAGGATATGACTTATCTGGTCATATTAAAACATCCTGATGATGTTAACCAAACTTTATACCGAAGACTTACACCAATGCTAAAACACTTAGCGACAGCAGGATAAGCTTGCATAGGGTGATATTCGCAATATCCTGATGACGATGACGTCACTTGCACCCGATGATGATGTCAATGCACCTGATGATGATGTCAACAAGATATAAGACACTTATATCCTCCGCAACATGATAATGAATATCTGGTGATCTTTCTAATATCCTGATGATGACCTTTCCGGTCCTTAGCCAAAAAGTGAACTTTCACTTCCGCATACGATAGCGATATGCAGATGATGGATACACACGAAAGATGATCCTGACGATGATATACACACTAAGTATATATCCAACCTATATCATCCTGATGCATTCAAAACATACAGTCTTCGTCAGCTTCATAACCTGATCCGGATAGCGATATACTCACAGATGTCGATGCGATTCACTCCGTCTGGAAAAGCACATGCAGATCCCTGTATATCCGTCAGCTGCATGCAAACTCACAGAACCGCACAATTTTACAAAGAAAACATGAGGATCGGGCCGGATCACCTTCAGATCAAAATTTAACAGTTTATCTTCCTAAACCCTAGCACATGAGGATGCTAGGTTGATTTATAGCATGCTACCAGTCGATCTCCCACACAATGAAATGCATAAACAGAAAACTAAAATACAACCTAAACTAACATGCATGACCATTCCACCGATTCACAGAATCAACCGGTGGAAGGGTTGAAAGAATCCATTAACCTATAATCAGAACAGAAATCAAAACATAAACAGCTGATAAACCAGATAATGCAATTGATGAGATCTTATTTAGATGAAACACAAATGTCCTGTTTCTACAACAATGTTTCACAATGTCTGGACTGATCTCTGGATCTCACTCAATCACCAGTACAACATAACATAACTACTACTCTCTCTTCTCCTCTCTATTCTCAAACCCTAACTGATCTGAGTTATTTATAGCAATATCCTACGAGTACTACCAACTCGATTCCCAGCGGCTGGGAGCTTCCAAACAGCTGGGAGAAGATAGCTCATACTACCTGATCACGAGCTCTAACTGCCTGCACACTCTCCTAGGCTGATCTAATACATATGCATTGGTCCAATGGACCTTATTACATTATGAAGTCAAACATGCTAAAAATAGACTAATGTCCTGTCATGTGGACAATGAACCTATATCCTGTCTTGTAGGGGTGCTCCTGCACCATACTCCCCAGAAGAAGAAATCTCAAGTCCACTTGAGATGAGAGTATGAAGATCTACACCATGTTTCTGGATCTGCTCTTCAGTCATCCATACTACTTCGGAATTAGGTTTTCCCTTCCAAGAGACTAGATACTCCAAGTACTGTTTGTTCCGGGTCTGTTTGACCACTCTGGTGTCCAAAACCTTCTGCAACTGTGGAGGATCATGCTTGGGAATGTTATCATGGACTGTATCCTGTAGGAGATCCTGATCTGCATCTGGATAAGACTTGTATGGAGTGAAATCACATACATTGAATATAGGGGACAAACCAAGATCAGGGGGGAGTTGTATCTCATAAGCATTCTGTCCATGCTTGTGCAAGATCTGACATGGTCCAACTTTTCTCTGCATGAGTTTAGTATATTTGCCCTTAGGAAGTCTGTCCTTCTTCAAATGAACCCATACCAAATCTCCAACATCAAACTGTACATCCTTCTTCTTTTTATCAGCATATTCCTTATACTTCAAGGTGGTTTGTTGCAGTTGGGTCTTGACTTGATCATGAACCTCTTTGATGGCTTCTGCAAAAGCTTCACCTTCTGCACTAACAGGGTCTACTGTAGATAGATCTCTCAATTCCAAAATTCCTCTTGGATGCACACCATAAACTATCTGAAAAGGTGATTTCCCTGTGCTCCTATTGACAGTATCATTATAGGAAAATTCAGCTTGAGATAGAATATTATCCCACTTTTCTCCATGTTGTTTTGTCAAACATCTAAGCAAATTTCCTAAGGAACGGTTCACTACTTCAGTCTGTCCATCCGTTTGAGGATGATATGCAGAGGAAAAAGACAAATTTGTTCCAAGTTTCTTCCAAAGAGTTCTCCAGAAGTGACCAATAAACTTCACATCCCTATCTGACACTATGCTCAATGGCAATCCATGGATTCTGACAATCTCCCTGAAAAACAAATCTGCAATGTATGAAGCATCAGCAGTGGTTTTGCATGGCAAGAAATGTGCCATTTTGCTGAATCTATCCACTACAACAAAAACACTGTCAAACCCTTTCCTTGTCCTTGGTAAACCCAAGACAAAATCCATACTTATGCTTTCCCATGGTCTGGAAGGAATGGGTAAGGGCTGATATAAACCTGCATTAGTCGACCTACCTTTAGCTTTCTGACATACCACACATGCCTCTACAAACTTTCTGACATCTGATTGTAACTTAGGCCAAAAGTAATGTCTTCAGACAAGATCAAGAGTCTTATCTAGACCAAAATGACCTGCCATAGCTCCACAATGTTTCTCCTTAATGATGTTTAACCTCATAGAACACCTTGGAATACATAACTGTCCACCTTTGAACAACAATCCATCCTGAATCAAAAATTCAGAGAATTCAGCATGATATTTCTCTCCAAAAGAAGTACATACATGATATATCTCCCCAAAATCTTCATCAGTCTCATACATGGTCTTTAGTGAATCAATGCCAACACTTTCTAACTGAATCTGGTTGACTGTTAGAACTCTCCTGCTCAAAGCATCTGCAACTTTATTCTTGACTCCTTTCTTATGCTTCAATGTAAAAGTAAACGCTTGTAAGGTTTCTACCCATTTCATGTGTCTGTGGTTCAGCTTTTCCTGGCTGTTTATGAAACTCAGAGCCTAGTTATCTGTGAATACTATGAATTCCTTTGGCATCAAGTAATGCCTCCATTTCTTGAGTGACTGGACTAAAGCATACATTTCCAAATCATATGAGGAATACCTCTTTTTAGCATCATTGAGCTTCTCACTGAAAAATGCAATAGGTCTACCTTCTTGGCTAAGTACTGCTCCAATGGCCATGTGACTGGCATCACATTCCACCTGAAAGATTTTGTTAAAGTCTGGAAGTGCAAGGACTGGCTGCTGTGCCACCTTCTTCTTCAATGTTTCAAAAGAATCATCTGCTCTTTGAGTCCAAACAAATCTGCACTTCTGTCCTCCTTTGATGGTATCAAGCATGGGTGCACAAATATGACTAAACCCTCTTATAAACTTCCTGTAGAAGGTTGCTAACCCATGGAAACTTCTGACATCATTCATAGTCTTTGGGGTTGGCCAAGACAATATGGCACTTACCTTCTCCTTATCCATTTGTAACTTTCCTTGTGAAATGACAAAACCCAAATATGTGATCTCCTCTTGCATGAACAAACACTTGCCTAAATTTATCATCAGCTGCTCTTCATGTAACCTCTTAAGAACCAAATCTATGTGTCTGAGATGTTCTTCTTTTGTGTTGCTGAAAATCAGAATGTCATCTAGATATACTATGACAAACTTACCAATGAACTCTCTCAAAACCTCATTCATCAACCTCATAAAAGTACTAGGTGCATTAGATAAACCAAAAGGCATAACCTTCCACTCATATAACCCTTCATTAGTTTTGAATGCTGTTTTCCATTCATCTCCTGGCCTAATCCTGATCTGATGATATCCACTCTTCAAATCTATTTTTGTAAAATACTTAGCATCTCCCAAACAGTCAAGTAAATCCTCTATCCTAGGGATTGGAAACCTATACCTGATTGTGATCTTGTTAATAGCTCTGGAATCTATGCAAAGCCTCCAAGTACCTTCCTTCTTTGGTGCTAGTACAGTTGGTACTGCACATGGACTTAAACTTTTCCCAATCAGACCTAAATCCAATAATTCTTCAATTTGTCTGGCTACTTCTGCATTCTGTTCTGGAGTTAGCTTATAGGCTGCTTTGTTTGGAAGTGTTGACCCTGGAATTAAGTCTATGCAGTGACTAATATCCCTGACAGGTGGTAGGGATCTCGGCATTCCCTCTGAGATGATACCTTTGTACTTATCCAATAGCTCTTGGATAGCTGGGTCTATGAACCTTTGCTTCTTCTCTTCCGTGACTTCTTGCTGCTGTTCTGTATTCACCCTCATACATGGGATTAGGGCATATGCAACTGCACCTTCTGCTGCTACTTCTTTCATGAACTGTTTACCTTCCATCAGCATTACCTTCACCTCTTTTCCTTTAGATTTCTCCTCCTTCTCCGTCAATGGTAGTAACTTTATAACCTTACCATCTTTATTGATTGTATAGGTATTTCTAATACCATCATGTTGTGCCTTCAAATCATATTGTCATGGTCTACCAAATAAAAGATTGCAAGCATCCATCGTGGTAATGTCAAACAACAACTTATCCTTATATGCTCCAATCTGAAATTCTACCCAAGCCTGCTCTTCTACAGTTGTCTACTGACCTTGGGTAAGCCATGAGATTTTGTATGGGGATGGGTGAGGCAATCTCCTAAGTTTAAGCTTTGTCACCATTTCTTCAGACACAAAATTTTTAGTAGAACCAGAATCAATCAAAACTTTACATGCCTTACCTCCTGCTTTGCAAATAGTCCTGAAAAGAGACTTTCTTTGAGGGGATTCTTTGTCAGGTACCTTCATGGTAGTCACTGTTCTTCTCATCATTAGAGACTCTCCACTTTCTGGGTATCCATAATTATCAGGAGCATTCACACTCTGAAAAGAATTAGAGCCTGTCATACTTTGATTATCAGGTTCTTGGATTAGATTTATTCTCCTTTCTCCTGTTGAGCTTGTGGCCTTCTCTGGACATCTGCTGGCTATATGGCCTTCTTTGTTACAGTTATAACATCTGATGGGTCCTCTGCCCTGGGATCTTCCTCTGAAAGGTCTTCTACCTCTGAAGTTTCCTTGCTGACTATAATTTTCCCCCTGGTTCTGACTATTGTTTCCCTTACTATTGTCATGACTGGATTCTCCTTGATATCCATGTCCATGTCCTCTACCTCTAAAAGGACCTCTTCCACCCCTTTGTTGTCTTCCTCTTCCTCTATTGTGTTGTTCTTGTTTTCTCTTTAACTTCTCTTCCACTTTCAATGCCAACTGAAAGCATTTCTGAACTGTATCTGGATTATGCAGATTTAAATCTTCCTGAATGTTGAACCTCAATCCATTAAGGTATCTGGCTACCTTCTCTTCTTCACTTTCATTTACCTTTGTTTTCACACAAAGTTTCATGAATTCCTCTGTATATGAGCTGACATCTAGCTCCTTCTGCTTCAGGTTTTGCTTCCTCTTGTGTAATTGGATACTGTAATCCAATGGGACATAAGCTTCCTTTACTAATGCCATCATCTTATTCCATGTAGCGACTCTACGCTTTCCTTCCTGTACTCTATCATCTTGGATGAAATTCCACCATGTCAAGGTAGCTTCTTTCATTTTTGACTGGGCTATTTTCACCCTCTGTTGTTCTGGTATCTCCTCTGTTTCAAAGAAATTGTTCAAGGAGTCTATCCACTCCATCACTGAATCAGGTTCCATCTTTCCTGTAAACACTGGCAAATCCAGTTTCACATCCATGGTTCTCCTCTCCATGGCCTTGAGGGCGTTCAACAGTGGTCTCTGGTCTGCAGGAACGACTTCCTCGTTCCAACTAGGGATCTCTTCTTCTTCCCTATCTTCTTCTCTACCAGAACCTACTCTGTTCCTCAACTTCTCTAACTCATCCTTCAATTCCTGATTCTGAGCCTTCACGGCCTTGCTCTCTGCAATCTGTTTCTTTACCAGAACTGCCAACTCAATGTTGGTCATCCTTGCCAGAATCTCAGATGTTCCTTCTTCATCTGACATCCTGCTATATCCTGATCTTTTCCAGAAGATCCTTCCTTTGCTCTGATACCACTATGATGCAGAGGAAAACGCAACAGAAGCTTACAAATGGGAAGGAGGAGTCATTAACACAACCAACATGTTAAAATCCTAGACATGCAGTATGTAATACCTATCGGCTTGTCATCATCATCATATTTCTTGCTAACACAAACAGCATCATCATATTTCGAAGAGGCATGAAATATCCTCCTGCTAACTACTGTTCACTTCCTTATCGCCTTTCGCCTTTCGCCTGTCAGCAGCATCATCATATTCGGCAAGTGCAAACATCCTCCTGATGTTCACTGTTCATCTTACCGCCAAACTCTATCTTCATCATCATGATGTTCGACATCATCTTCATCAGCAAGATATAAAATATCTGGTTCCTTCCATATATCCTGATGATGACAACTTCAAGCACCTTTGCTTCGATTCTTACGTCACCCCGATATCCGACTACTCAAACAATAGCATCAGGATATGACTTATCCGGTCATATTAAAACATCCTGATGATGTAACCAAACTTTATGCCGAAGACTTACGCCGATGCTAAAACACTTAGCGACAGCAGGATAAGCTTGCATAGGGTGATATTCGCAATATCCTGATGACGATGACATCACTTGCACCCGATGATGATGTCAATGCACCTGATGATGATGTCAACAGGATATAAGACACTTATATCCTCTGCAACATGATAATGAATATCCGGTGATCTTTCTAATATCCTGATGATGACCTTTCCGGTCCTTAGCCAAAAAGTGAACTTTCACTTCCGCATACGATAGCGATATGCGGATGATGGATACACATGAAAGATGATCCTGACGATGATATACACACTGAGTATATATCCAACCTATATCATCCTGATGCATTCAAAACATACAGTCTTCGTCAGCTTCATAACCTGATCCGGATAGCGATATACTCACAGATGTCGATGCGATTCACTCCGTCTGGAAAAGCACATGCAGATCCCTGTATATCCGTCAGCTGCATGCAAACTCACAGAACCGCACAATTTTACAAAGAAAACATGAGGATCGGGCCGGATCACCTTCAGATCAAAATTTAATAGTTTATCTTCCTAAACCCTAGCACATGAGGATGCTAGGTTGATTTATAGCATGCTACCAGTCGATCTCCCACACAATGAAATGCATAAACAAAAAACTAAAATACAACCTAAACTAACATGCATGACCATTCCACCGATTCACAGAATCAACCGGTGGAAGGATTGAAAGAATCCATTAACCTGTAATCAGAACAGAAATCAAAACATAAACAACTGATAAACCAGATAATGCAATTGATGAGATCTTATTTAGATGAAACACAAATGTCCTGTTTCTACAACAATGTTTCACAATGTCTGGACTGATCTCTGGATCTCACTCAATCACCAGTACAACATAACATAACTACTACTCTCTCTTCTCCTCTCTATTCTCAAACCCTAACTGATCTGAGTTATTTATAGCAATATCCTACGAGTACTACCAACTCGATTCCCAGCGGCTGGGAGCTTCCAAACGGCTGGGAGAAGACAGCTCATACTACCTAATCACGAGCTCTAACTGCCTGCACACTCTCCTAGGCTGATCTAATACATATGCATTGGTCCAATGGACCTTATTACATTATGAAGTCAAACATGCTAAAAATAGACTAATGTCCTGTCATGCGGACAATGAACCTATATCCTGTCTTGTAGGGGTGCTCCTGCACCAGTTTACATCAAATAAATTCAATATTTTTTGTGAAGAACATGGGATAAAGAGACAGTTGTCTACTCGTAGGACTCCTAAGTAGGATGGACTTGTTTAAAGAAAGAACATGACAATTCAAAAAGTTACTAGGTCAATGATAATGGAGGCTAACCTACCAGAGGTGTATTGGAGAGAAGCTATACATACTGTTGTCTACATTCAAAACAGAGTCCAATTCAAAGATAATGGTACTAATACTCCTTATGAATTGTGGTATGGAAGAGTTCCTACAATGAAATATTTCAACATTTTTGGAAGAAAATGTTATATCAGAAGAGATGAAGAGTTAGGCAAGTTTGATGCTAGGTGTGATGAAGGAATTTTCCTTGGATACTCTACCAAGAGTAAGGCCTACCAGTGCTACAATAAGAGACTAAGAAAAATCATTAAGAGTGCTAATGTGAAGGTTGATGAAGACAAAGAAAGAACATCATATCTGAGTGGTTATGAATCAAATGAACCTACTGTTACAATCAATGAAGAAAATGTGGAACAAAAGGATAGTCAAGTTGAAGGAAAAAAGGCTCCAGAAAGTGTTGTTAAGACTCCTAGGTATGTAAGGATTAATCATTATGAAGATCAGATTAATCCTGACAAAAGAAAAGGAGTATTGACAAGGAAAAGAGCTACAGAAGAACAGGTAAACTACTGTTTACTTTCACATATTGAACCTAAAACTATAAGTGAAGCTTGTAAAGATGAAAGTTGAGTAAAAGCTATGGAAGAAGAGCTTATGCAGATAGAAAAGAATAAAACTTTGGAATTGGTCCCTAGACCTGCTAATAAGAATGTGATTGGAACCAAATGGGTTTTCAAAAACAAGATGAATGAAAATGAAGAAGTTGTAAGAAACAAAGAAAGACTAGTATGTAAAGGATATTCTCAGGTTGAAGGTATAGACTTTGAAGAGACTTATGCTCTTGTGGTGAAGCAATAAGAATGTTTTTGGCATTTGCAACACACAAAGATTTCAAGGTGTACCATATGGATGTAAATTCTGCATTCTTGAATGGAGAACTGGAAGAAGAGGTTTACATTGAACAACCTGAAGGATTTTAGTCATTAGACTAAGGTGACATGGTATATAGATTGAAGAAAGCCCTATATGGACTCAAGCAAGCTCCTAGAGCCTAGTATGCAAGGTTGGACAAGTATTTGATGCAATTAGGGTTCAATAAAGGTATTGTAGACATTAATCTCTATTTCAAAATCAATGATGATCAAATTCTACTTGTTGTAGTCTTTGTTGATGATATTATCTTTGGAGGCAATGAAGGTATGTGTAAGAAATTTGTAGAGGAAATGCAAAAGGAGTTTGAGATGTCTATGTTTGGTGAAATGAATTTCTTTCTAGGACCGCAAATTACTCAATTAGAAAAGGAATTTTCATTTCTTAGTCCAAGTATGTGAAAGAATTATTAAAGAAGTTTGGAATGGAGGATTCTAAGCTAGTATGTAATCCTATGGTATCTAGTTGTAAGTTTAGCAAGAATGATCAATTACCTAAGACTTATCAGAAAAAGTATAGGTCTATGATTAGAGGACTATTTTATCTAACTCATACCAGACCAGACATAATGCATGCAGTCTGTCTTGTGGCAAGATTTCAAGAAGATCCCAAAGAGTCACATGCGATGGCAGTCAAGAGGATTATGAGGTATTTAAAAGGCACTTCAGAATATGGATTGTGGTATCTCAAAGATACTGATTTCACTCTTAGTGCTTATACAGATGCAGATTGGGCTAGAGATGCTGATGACATAAAAAGTACAAGTGGAGGTGTTTTCCTCTTAGGTAACAGATTTGTTTCATGGTTAAGCAAGAAGCAAGAATCAGTTTGTTTGTCTATTATAGAAGCAGAATATATTGATGTAGCATATTGTTGTACTCAAGTACTTTGGATGAAGCAAACATTGAAGGATATAAGGATTGTGTATGAAGAACCAATTTCAACCTTTTGTGACAATACAAGTGCTATAAACATTTCAAAGAATCTAGTGGTGCACTCAAGAACAAAGCATATGTCAATAAGGTATCACTTTCTGAGAGAAAAGGTAATAGAGAATGAGGTAAAGATGGAATATATGTCTACAAAGGATCAGATTCCAAATATTCTCACAAAGCTTCTACCTAAGGATACTTTTGAGTATCTTAGGGAGAAGTTAGGGGTTATTACCCCTCCTACTCTAAACTAAGATGCATGAGAAATGCATTAGTTTAGTGGTGCCCAAAGTCTTATTCTTTGATTTGGATTGATGTTTTGAAGGCTACCTCTTAGAGGGAGCAAGTAGATGTTGTTGATATGACTTCCTGATTAAGACTAGTAAGTGTTGTAGTGTTAATGATAGGGGGAGTTGTGCAGTAAAGAAAAAGAAAAGGTTTGGCACCCTTTGCCATTGATGTCAAATAGGAAGAGAAGTTCGTGTGAAAAACCTAAGGAGAAAGTTGCAGGTAGAGAAAGCATAAAGCAAGGGGGGGTAAAGAAGTAAAGCAAGTTTGTATGTCTTGATGGTTTTTCACATCATGTGTTGCCATCAATAAAAAAGGGGGAGATTGTTGCAAGTATGAGTAGTAAATGTTGTCATTGATGTCAACATTTAAAGTCAGCATCTAAGGACATTATTTGAATAAGTTTGAGCAAGTGCCTAAGAAGAATAGTACAGTACTTTGCTTTGTATATCCTATAGATTGAATATCCTTGTCTACAATTTGGAAGTTATGTTAAGGGATGTCTATAGATGCTATGTTTCAAGTTTGAGCCTCCAGTATGAAGATTTAAGTGAGTTTTGTTCACTAGAGTAAAAATTATTTTTCTGAGTGTTCAATGGTGATAGGGAGAATGTATTCTACTTCACATTTCTCCACATTTAAGTTTTACAATCTGCGGTTCTAGAATTAATTTTGTAATGATGTTATGTGCCTTTAGTTTAAATGGTTTGTGATTTGGTACTCTGCAAGTGATCTTTCCTTTATGATAGTGGCTGATAGTAATATTCACGTGCTCTAGTTTAAAGAATCTTATGGATAGAATGTTTTAGGGTTGTGCAGAAGTTCTTGGTGATTGTAACGTGCTTGTGGATGTCCCTAGATCATGTTCCTACCTTTTGATTGGTCTGCAAAGTGTAATCCGGATCGTGCATGAAGCGTGTTCCTAAAGGTCTTAGTGTTAACACTAGTTTTAGCCTACTTGGTTGTTTTCACTACTTGTGATTATACTTTGGAGTTCGTAATAGTGAGTTGTAGAATGGAAGATTGCATTTGAGTCCTAGCTAAGGCATTGTATAGTCTACATTCATTCTTCTTCTTCACAAATCTGTTTAGGTCCAGACCTATTCTAATGTATGTGTATGCTGACCTTGGAGATTGTTCCAATGGTTGATGATTGCAATGCCAATCTTGATGTTCATTCCAAGGTTGATGAATTGTATAAATACATGTAATGAAGTTGTGATTGATCAATGAGGATGCAAATATGTGAAGATAAATGCGAAGTGAAAAAGTAGAGCAGAGTAGAGGAAATTTTATTGTGCTTCAATGGAACTGAACCTTGGCATAATGCAGATGCTACTATCTCAGTTCACCAACTCTGGCAGTGAGCCACCCACTGGTAGTGAGCCACACCATTGGCAGTGAGCCCCTTCTCTTGGTAGTGAGCCACTTCTTTTGCAATGAGCATTCCGGGCAGTGAACCCTAAGGCAGTGAGCCTCCGATAGTGATCCTTGTAAATTTTGATATATCATTTATATTGTGAGCAAACACTCACTGTGATTTTTCCCTTATTAGATTTTCCACTTAAAAATCTCATGTCTCATGTGTCTCATGTGTGAATGTATTCAAGTTTCTGATTATATGCTTTCATGGTTAAATCATAATTAAGTGGTTAATGTGTTGATGTTTGAAAGAAGTTTTTACTACAACTAATTCAGCCCCCCTCTAGTTGTCTTGTGCATTTCAATATATATATATATATATATATATATATATATATATATATATATATATATATATATATATATATATATATATATATATATATATATCATAATCCCTCAATAATAGGGAAATAAAAAAAAATCAATGTATCACACCCCTAATAATAGGGATTTAATTTCTAATAATTCTTAAAATAAATATGTCAACTATATTTTATCACATTTATAAAAGCCATAAAATAATAGAAACTCTTAAATATAACATGAATTGATTAATATCTAAACGCATTTATAAATTAATATGATATCTAAGTACATTTATAAATTAATATGATTCCCATTTCAACCCCTTTGCTATAATTGCACAACTATAGTAAAACCATTTAATAAAAGAAATATAATGCTATCATTATGCAATTCAATTGAATCATCTTACTAATATGAAATTAATATGAACTACAAAAATAACAAAATTAAAGAAATAATTACATATTTCCTAAAAAAAATAATTTCATTTCCCATATTTTCTCCCTTCCCATTTGATCTTGCTAATTTAACTTAAATTCACTAAAATATTTCTAAAACATGAACTAGATAGAAAAAAGCAAAAAGACAAGTTTAATTTTACCTTTCCCTATAGAGATTTCTATATGTTTATTTTACCAAAAGATAATGTTTTTTTCTTAAAACTAATGTAGATCAACCATAAGAATTAACCCATGGTTTTTGTGAGAGGAAGCAAGCAACATAAAAGGCATGGAAATGGCCCTATGGCCCTCAAGAGCAGCAGGTTTTATTCATTATTTTCTATTATTTTATTTAAAAAATTTCTTGCAATCTTTTCCTAATCTCTTATGCATTTTTTCTTTTGTAGATTCTATCTATTTCACCTTGCATAGAGAGTTGATTTTAGATAATTAATGGTAGGTTTAATGGCATGTAGTAGGAACATTTTACCTGTTTGGTCTTTCAAGAGGAAAAAGAATATTAGGATGGATTTTAAAAGCGCTATCTTCAAGATTTTTAATCAGGGCCTTTCTAATATCAGGACATGCTTACTCAAAAATTACATGGTAATAAAATGAATGTAAATGATGCCAAATAAGATAACAAAATTGCATGCTAATCCAAAAGCTACAAATCTAGAATGAATATCATTATGGCTAATTATTCAGAAAGGAAAATAACCATCCAATGGAGGATAGGTCAATAAGATAAAGATATGGTAAGGCCGCATGTAACTAAACATAGGCAAAAATAATTACTATTTAAATGAGGTTCAGCGCCAATTTAGGTCAGTTATTATCATAGAAGAAATAGAGATCTCATCCTATATTTAACAACTAATTTCATGCAAGGTACAAAAGTTTTTTTAAGCACCATTGCATGGCTGAATTAAATAGTAGGTTATAAGATGGTTTATTTCCTATGAATGACTATTAAACATAAAAAGTAAATAGGCCTAAGAACCGTTTGATAGAATTGCCTCACAAGGACTCCATCACATGAATTACAATGATTGCATGATATGTACAAAATGTATTTGTTGTAGATGGAGACGTCAGTATTTGGCTATATTTATCTTAAGGAAGATACTATTCTAAAATGATTAATGCAACCTAAACACCATATGCATAGCAAGTAAAACATTCTAGGGTAAACACTTTTAACCTGACAGAATGCCCTTCCTAATCTCTGCGCCGTACGAGGCACATAATCTTATATTTAGAGCGCCAAGATTTGTCATTGAATAAACTCCTATTCTTTACAACATGAGTTATATACATGAATCAAGAAAACATAAGTCACAAAGCTTAATGGAAGAGAAAATTATTATCAGGAAGAATAGTTGCAAGCATCAAAAGTAAGCGTTGCACTGATCTAAGAAGAGAGATATTTACATATAACTTCATTGGCTTAAGTTGATTGAAAAGTGAGCATGGTCTATAGGACAATGTTGGTTATCTTGAGATTACCCTAACTTGCCAAAAATTCTAAGGAGGTTGAAATTAGAAGCTTGCACATATGTCGAGATGAAACAAAAGGGAAAATAATGCAACATTGATTCAATTTGCTAGGCACAAATATGCACATTTACTTATGCTAATAAGGAATTCCAAACAATACAATGGTGAAAGAACTGTTGATATAATGTCACGACCACAGAGGAGGTTAAAACTGAACTCAAAAGATAAGATGCAAGTATGATTTCATCAAACATTGCAGAAGGATAGGATCTTGTCAAAAATTGAGGTATTTAGAATGAACTCATGAATCAAGCTTTCTTTGAGGAGTGTCACATACTGGTATAGTTATTGCTATATCTATAACCCATGGACTCCACAACATTCAGACTCTTCCTAGCAATGATCAACATTTGAACTAGATTTGATTATTTTCATAAATCTAAATAATAGATATTAATCTTACCTGGATATTAATCCCAATATCTTGCTTGATTTCTTGATCCTCATTGATTCTTTCTCCATGCTATTCACTTCTCCAATCTTCTTTCAAGTATCCTCCCTGCCTTCCTCCCCCATTCCTTTATTTAGGGGAATCAAGAATCCTTCTTTAACTCCCACTCTTCCCCTTTTTCTAAATTTAGAATATTGGCAAGGAAATAAAGATTTTTCCAAGATTCTTGCAAACCACTTCTTTCTTGTGACAAAAATAGGATTATGCATTAAAAGAATCTTTTTGAAAAGATATTCAAATATCTAAATACTTAATTCAAATAAAGTAATTAATATTATTGCAACTAGATATTATTACAATTGAAATCATTTTTCCCAACTATTAGAGAAATCCAACTTAGCATAATAATTTCAAGAAGATCAGCTAGTTTAATATTATCTCAAAAGAGAGATTCAAAATAAAATCTATGTTCATAATTTAACTAAATAATTATTTGATCCATCTCCAATATTATTCCCGATAAAGTTCTATCATGAAAACATCAATATATCTATCATTAGAGTTATTAAATGAGGTTTAGGCATTCTTACATTCTCCCTCCCTAAGAATTGACTTCCTCCTGAAAATCATCAAGAGGAATGAATATTTCCTAACTTCAACACATCCAACAAAAGTTAGATTTCATTGAAAGAGTTCATCTTTACTCTAGTAATCGATATGCCAATGCTCTATTTGAAAACAAACATAATACAAAGTTCAATAGAAACTAGAATTCACTAGATCATCTTTTGTCCATAAGCAAATTTCAAAGTTACTAAAAACAACAAGGATTATCAGCTTAATAGTTAACAAAGTGGTAAGGCATCATAACTTATTGTGCAAGAAACAACTTAAATCAACTCTATCATTCAAAATTTAAGTATACCATTCTGTATATTAGAATTCTATAATATCTACAACATTATCACTTAATCAAGGAGCATGTTTATATCATAAATATATTACCACTTATCAAATTCATTGCAAACATATTCTTTCATAACAACCCTTAACATTTAAACATCACAGGTATCAACTCTGTACATAATACATCATGTATAATCCCAATGGGATGAGGAGGATCGGTGCCAAGTAGAATCCATAATGCTGCAAGGGAAAGATGGTCTCAGGGCCCTCCCAGAGGAATCCTCCATGCCATACATTCCTGGTACCTTCCTCTTGTTTGTGTAAGGGAGTTATCCTCCAAGAGAATGTAAAAAATAGATCACACACATGTAACTAGGGGGAATGGATTATGATCGTCCCATTACCGGTCCCATTTGTAGCCCACATCCTCACAATAAAAATTCCCTAGGCCATCTACTCCCCTATACAACCTGCCAGGGACCCCTCCTGGATACAGCAGTTTACACATTTCACATTACACCACACAAGCCAGTAGCAACAAACACTTATAAAGCCTCAAATAAAGAAGTTTCCAATCAATAAAATTTTAAATAAAATCAACTCATAAAACATCATATAAATGCAAATTAAATAGCGGGACACAAGTCAACAATTTAAATTTTAAAACCAAAAACCTTAGTAAAATAGTCCTTGAGGCAAAAGGATAATTTGCAATTACAAACAATCAAATATCTTGAAGAAATTTTAAAACTGTTGGCTCAATAAAACAAGGAAAAGAAAATAATAATCAAATAAAAATTTCAACAATTTCCATAAAACTTTACATCACAATCACCATGTGACTTCAGAGAAGCCACCTAAGGGGAGGAGGGCAATGGTGGTCTCAAACCACATAGAGTTCAATAATAGAATGCCATAACACAATGCGCATGCTCCACACAACCTGAGACAACCATATCAAATATCTGTGGATTCCATAAGTAATATCAAAGTTATAATCACATGTCCTTTTGTAAGTAACTACAACTGATATTCTCTTCGACTGAGGTACCTATTACTAAATTATGTTCACACCTAATTTAGCAAGGCCTAAACATCAGTTGTTTACAGGGGGTATTTAGAGGGGGTACAAATTTTTTTGCTTATGCAGGATCATTCAGTCAATGCCTGATGTCTTGATAGAAGATAAGTGCAAAATCACTTATCAGAATCATATGACAGCTCAAGTTTAGCTATCAAACCATCCTGATAAGTGAAATGATTTATAGTCGAGAAAACAGACATTCAAAGAATGAAGAGAATTGATGGATTTTATGTTTCAGTTGTTGATAATTCATTATGTTTCAGTTCAAGAAAAAGAGGTATTTATAAACTGTCAAATTATACATCATGTTTTATAAATATGTTTTAAAGAAAGATTAGTTGTTTTATGCTATATATTTGATTCAGAAAGTGAAATATACATAAGACATTACATAGAATGAGATAGCTGATTGTATTCAAAAGAATGTATAAAAGTGTCCCACACAAGCTGTGGGAGTAACTAAAGTATGCAACATAAAAGTAAAATTATACTTTTGAAAGAGTAAAGGTGCATAAGAAAAGGAGAGGGACTCGTCATTGCCTATGAATGACCAATCCCAAGGTGGTTGAGTTGATTTTCAGCTCCCTCCACCTGTCGAGCTCCAAAATACTAGAAAAAAGTTATGTTAGAAGTTTTGGGTACCAATGATTTTCATATATACAATCAAACAACAAAAGTACAATACACTTTTATGTAGCAGCAGTAATCAATAATCATATATCAGCATAAGAGAAGTCAGAATGAACAGATACAAGTGCCATATCAGAAAGAGATAAATCCATGCAAGTGACCCCACATCATGAATCAAAGGTAGATTTTATATCTAACATTTGTGTTTCTTGTGCAGGTACAAGTAAATATTTATTGCAACTTTTATTCAAGCATGTGGAGAAAAATGTGGCTCCCACAAGGGTTGAGCCCAGCATGTTGCCCTCTTGTTTCACATAAGAGGGATAATGAAATCCTTGAAGACCATTTTTACATTAACCATGATTATGCTAGTATAATGAAGAGTCTTATTATTATCAAGAACATTCCATTATATCACCATAATCATGATTTAAGAAAGAAAATTTGATCATCAAGATATTCATACATGTCATTAGGACAATAGAAGAAGATTAAGAAGTTACTGCAGTCTTCATTCAAAAAGAGGAACAAAGACAAGGTGAGCATTCTTGATGAAGACAAGTTATGTCAATGATAGAGGAGCAAAGGTAGACTTCTACAAAGGTCAACATGAGAGGCACAAGGTTGTAAACCCTAACAAGTATGTAAGGTATCAAGTTGTCTGCATGTCCTCTGATGACCTAGTAAGAGGTATCAAAAAGAAGCATCAAAGGACAATGTATGAGGTGGGACAGTTGATAAAAACATATAGATCAAAGAACAAAAGGAATGCTCAAGAAGACTATTATGATTGTAATGGCATGAGGAACAACTAAACATTATCAAGGGTTTAGAAAAAAATGAGCATCATGCAGAAATTAAAGATGTTATTAACAGCCTATGAGGTTTATTTTCGATCACTATCTCAAACAGTGATAATTTTATCATTAAGAGTCTCCTGTGTGATAGTTGAAGCAGTCCATGGAAGGGTCATAAGAATTCATGTGTGGAATGAGAAATCATAAAACAAGGATCAATCATAGTGATTTTCTTATAGAGGTTAGATGCAGTCATGTCTTTCACTAGAAGGACTGTCCCAATAGAGAGTTGTTCTAGCCATGAAGTGACTGTCACCACAGTCTAAAAGCAGAAGAATCCTTTTTCTGACCAAAAGATAGTGGATAGAGGATACTAAGGAGAAACAACATGAGGAGTGGGATTTTGTTAGAGGAAAGAGATATTTGTTTTTGATGACTGTCTCAAGGAAGAAATATAACCATTTTAAATGATTGTCCCAACATAAAAGAAGCAGTCAAAATGACTGATCTAGCACATAAAGAGGTACCATGATGAAAGACATTGCATGCAGAATTATTAGGAGACATTCATCATTGAAAACAGAAGGATCAATCTCACTTTGCCATAAGGAGGAGTTACATTCCAGTATTGAAGGTCATGTCCTCATTAGTTTTCACCATCAAAAGCAAAGCCTTCTACAAAGAATGCAATAGTCACAACCTTCAAGATACACATCTCAGCCACCATATCCCAACAAGTAAGTGTGTGCTAATGAATAAGAAATGAGGAATAGTGAATAATCACCTAGCATTGATAATAATCACTATAGAGGCAGGCAAGGATTGTATGATTAAAGGATAGAGATCACTCCATTGATCATGTGGAACAACCATTGTAGATAGAGTTGCCATATCACTCAAAGGAGCAGTCATAAATGAAAGAACAGTCCAAGCATAGTTGTTATAGTGTGGGAAGCATCATGGAACAAGTAAACAATGCAATGTCATCAATGTCATGTGCCAAGGAGAAAGCCATCAATCAAGATACAGTCAAATAGATGGAACCCATAATGTCAAAACAAAGACATATACCTTGTTTGACACAACCACAACAAGTACAAGTATAAGGTACAGTCAAAAGCATGTGGAACAACCATAAGAGTAAAGAGACAGTTATTATATGACTATCAAAGTCATTCCCACTATCATCCTTACCACTACACAGTAGAAAAGCATGAGATAGTGATAGAAATATGGCATTTTGTCCATCATTTTTGAAAAAAGGGATAGTCATGTCTATGCAAGTGCAACAACCACAAAGTGGGATAGTCACTAGAAGACTCATAACACCATCAAAATGAAGATACAATACACATAATGTCTACCAAATCAGTCTATATGTTGAAATTAGGGTAGACAACTAAGAGGGGGGGTGAATCAGTTGTCACAAAACTTTTATCTTTTGCTAGATTTAATCTTCTTTACCACTTGTTAACATAATAATGATATAACCATGAAAGCATGAATCAACAACACATAACACTAGGATTTTTACGTGGAAACCCGGTTAAGCTAAAAACTACGGTGGGGGTTAACCCACAAGATTTATTCTCTATTAAAAGAATAGAAAAGGGGAAGGCACTTGCCTTCAGACGCACTACCCAGAGCTCACTGCTCAAAGAGGATCACTACCTACAGAAACATTCACAAATTTAACACAGAAAGATTAAACTAAGAAACATCTTCTTCATGCCAAGGTTAGTTCCATTGAATCGCACAACACCTCTGCTCTGCCCCCTTAACACTTCGTTGATACCTCCGCATCTTCACTCACATTCCCACAATTCCACAACTTCAAAACACTTATTTATACAAGTCATCGACTTTGGAATGATCATCAAAGTCAGCCTTACAATCATCTATCTGAAACATTCTCCAAGATAGGCATTACAAGAAATTACTATCACACGACTTCAAATGCTTCATGTGAACCCTTACATTCTTGGCCAAACATAGTTGGGACTTGAATCTTCCTCAAACAACATGCTATGCTCCATATAACTCTTCTTAGATCATCTAGAACACACAC
This sequence comes from Cunninghamia lanceolata, assembly GCA_027924645.1. Lineage (NCBI taxonomy): Eukaryota > Viridiplantae > Streptophyta > Pinopsida > Cupressales > Cupressaceae > Cunninghamia > Cunninghamia lanceolata. The sequence goes on along the minus strand of BSBN01000378.1, from coordinate 1,999,458 downwards.
CAATCATCTGGTCGGCCAAGACAGGAAAGAATAGCAACACCCAAGGAGAAATCTTCAACCACGAGCTCAATCCTTAATGCAGGTCACCAACCCAATAGGTACATGATCTAGAGACCACCATAAGCACAATGAAATCAACAAGAACAACATCACCACCTCAAATCACTAGAAACACTTGCATCTTCATCTGGGAACTTAAGAACACCAACTATCATGACTGTCACAATAGAAAGATTGCTTGCGGACCTCCAAACCATGAACCACTTGAGTTAAGGATACTTACCAACATCCTAAACATACCTTTAGAACTGCATACCATAATATTCCAATGCGGAGCAATCCAATCCAAACTTCTATCATTGTATTACATCTGAACAACTGCAAAACCAAGTTCTACTCAAATGGCCATAACTTCATTAAACCTTCAAGCGGACCTCTCAAATCTTGACTAGAGAAACTTCAGACTATCCTCTACACAACCCTTTAATCCATAGAATCTAATCTTCATCTCATTAGGAATGCGGAGCAATCTACTTCACTAGACTGCACTATCTTCACTGTCTCTGATAGAGAGATATGTAACTCACTTGTTTCTTCTGGTGAGGCTAATTTTCTCAATATCCTCAACATACAAGTCTTCTAAACAAGTAGTAGAATCAAATACAGTTGACACCAATGACAACAAGAATATGTTGACATCAATGACAACACCGATTAGGCACATATTTGCAACAATCTCACCCTTTGTCATTGATGGAAACATATGATGTGAAAAACTTGTTTCAACCATCAAGAGAAGAACTCCACCCCCTTTCTCTTATCACACCTGCAACCACTTTCTTCATTGCTCCCCCTTTCATCAGCAACTACTTACTTCCCTCCAAGTTTTTCACATGACTTCTCTCCCCTTTTAACATCAATGGCAAAGGGCACATATTTACAATCATCTCTCCCTCTTTTGCTTCTTAGATAAAACTAGACTTAACTCTAGAATTAACAGGCTGACTACTCCCCCTGAGTAGAATCTCCTTAACACCAATCTGGATCATAAGATATGACTGTGAGTTCCACTAGACTGATGTACAAGTGCATCTTAGTTCTGAATAGGAAGGGTAATCACCCCTAACTTCTCTCTGAGATACTCAAAAATGTCCTTAGGTAGAGGCTTAGTGAAGATATCTGCAATCTGATCCTTTGAGGGAACAAACTCCAATCTGACTTCATTCTCATTTACCTTCTCTCTCAAAAAGTGAAACTTGATGGATATGTGCTTTATCTTTGAATGCAACACCACATTCTTTGAGATGTTTATTGCACTTGAATTGTCACAGAAGATTGTAACAGGCTATTCAAACATAAGTCTAATATCCTTCAACATTTGCTTCATCCACAAAACTTGAGTAGAATTACTTGCTGCTGCTTTATACTTTGCCTTTGCAATAGACAGAGATATTGCCTCCTACTTTTTGCTCAACCAAGAAACTAGTCTCTTTCCCAAGAAGAGTGCACCACCACTAGTACTCTTCCTGTCATCCACATCTCCTTCGAAATCAACGTCTGTATATGCATGAAGAGTGAACTCATCATCCTTAGGATACCATAAGCTATAATCAGATGTCCCTTTTAGATATTTGAAAATTCTTTTGACTGCTATAACATGAGATTCTTTAGGATCAGCTTGAAATCTAGCAAGAATGCCAACTGCATTCATAATATCAGGTCTGGTTTGAGTCAGGTAAAGTAGTCCTCCAATCATTGATCTATACCTTTTCTGATCTACCTTAGGGGAATCATCATCTTTACTCAACTTGCATCTGGTTACCATGGGAGTGTTCACTGGTTTTGAATCCTCCATTCCAAACATTTTCAACAACTCCTTCACATACTTAGACTGGGATATGAAGATGCCCTTTTCTAACTGAATGATTTGCAGACCTAAGATGAAATTCATTTTACCAAACATGGACATCTCAAATTCACTTTGCATCTGATCAGCAAATTTTTTGCACATGCTCTCATTTCCACCAAAGATGATATCATCAACAAATATCTCAACAATCAAGATGTGTTCATGATCAAGTTTTATATAAAGATTACTGTCAGATATGCCTTTTCTAAAACCTAATTTTAGCAAATACTTGTCTAATCTTGCATACCAGGCTCTTGGGGCTTATTTGAGTCCATACAATGCTTTCCTCAATCTGCAGACCTTATCTCCTTGATCAAACAATTGGAATCCTTCTGGTTTCTTAATGTAGACCTCTTCTTCCAACTCTCCATTTAGGAATGCTAACTTGACATCCATCTAGTAAATTTTGAAATCTTTGTAAGCAGCAAAGGCAAGAAATAATCTGACTACTTCAATTCTTGTCATCGGAGCAAAAGTTTCTTCAAAATCAATTCCCTCTACCTAAGAATATCCTTTGCACACCAATCTTGCTTTATTTCTCACAACTTCACCATCTTCATTCAATTTATTCCGGAAGACCCATTTAGTTCCAATTACATTTTTGTTTTCAGGTCTAGGAACAAGATCCCAAGTATGATTCTTTTCAATTTGCATTAATTCTTCTGCATTGCTTTTACCCAACTTTCATCATTACAAGCTTCATTCACTAATTTTGGTTCAACTTTTGAAATTAAACAATACTCTTCTTATTCTTCAACAATTTTTCTTCTAGTTTGAACACCTTTATTTCTATCTTCTATGATCTGATCTTCAGAATGATTCAACCTCACATACCTGGGAGTTTTGGCATTTTCTTGAACTTCTAATTCTTGAACTTGTTCCTCAACATTTACACTAGCTTCTTGAGTCACTGGATTCTTCGGAGCAATCTAAATCTAAGTTTGAGCTTGAACTTGCTTTTCATCATCTGATTCATATCCACAAAACTTGGAAGGTCTCTCCATGTCTTCATCAACCTTGACATTATCACTTTCAACAATCTTTTGCAATCTCTTGTTAAAGAACTGGTATGCCTTGTTCTGGTTAGAGTAACCCAGAAATATTCCTTCATCACATCTTGCATCAAACTTGCCTAAATCTTCATCTCTTTTGATATAGCATTTACAACCCAAAACTCTGAAGTATTTCATAGTAGGAGCATTACCAAACCATAGTTCATAATGAGTTTTACCAGTATTACCTTTGATCTACACCCGGTTAAGAGTGTAGACAGTAGTACTCACAGCCTCTCTCCAATAGACATGTGGAATATTTTCCTCCATCATCATGGTTCTAGTAGCCTCTTGAATAGTCTGGTTCTTCCTTTCCACAACTCCATTCTACTAAGGAGTCCTAGGAGCAGATAACTGTCTTCTTATTCCATGATTTTCACAAAATGTATTAAACTCACCAGAGATAAATTCTCCACCTCTGTCAGATCTCAGACACTTTATCTTCACGCCAATCTCATTCTCCACCCTAGCCTTGAACACCTTGAATTTGTTAAGAGCCTTTGATTTCTCTCTCAAGAAAGTGACCCACATCATCTAGGAGTAATAATCAATTAGCAACATAAAGTATCTATCTCCTTGCAAACTCCTAACTCTAGCAGGACCACACAAATCAGTGTACACAAGATCCAACAATCCACTTGAAAACTGTTCTTTAATTTTGAATGTAGCTCTATTCTATTTGCCCAACTGAAATTCCTTACACATGCTATTAGCAGGTTTTACAAGCTTTGGAAGATCTCTCATAGCCTGAGTAGTACTTATGTTTACAATGTTATCAAAGTTTACATGACACAATCTCCTATGCCATAACCAACTCTGATCAATCTGAGCAATCAAAGAACTTTTACCAGTACTACTTAAATGAAAGATATTACCTCTAGTCTGTGTACTAGATGCAATCTCAGTTCTAGAGCTTTCTAAAATTCTACATTTTCCATCCTTGAATTGGATATCATACCCTTTGTCAACCAACTATCCAACACTAAGAAGATTATGCTTCAACCCTTCTACATACAATACATCATTAGTATTATTCTTACCATCAAAAGAGATGGATCCTCTGCCACGAGTTCTACCAGCTGAATTGTATCCAAACTTCACAATTCCTCCTTCATATTTTTCCAAACTTACAAACTTACTCTTATCACCATTCATATGATGAGAACATCCACTATCAATCACCCATTCATCCTTTTCGTCAACTTGAGCAGCCAAGGTACTTTCCACATGCACATAGCTAGTAGATTCAGTAGGCACTAGATCTTCTTCTTTGACAGAAATGAATACCCAATCATTTCCAGTGGTACTTCCCATATTAGATTCATCATCTGTGACTCCTTCATCAGTAGCTTCTTGGACATAGTAGCACTTCTTCTAAACCCTAGGTCTATTAGGGTTTGGCTTTAAAACCCTCTTCGAACATCTTGAAGTAAAATGACAAATCTTATTGCAAGCAAAGCGTTTGAAAGGCAACTTTCCTTCATACTTACCAGATCCTTTTGGTAATCTTTTGGCAGTAAGGGCTTCAAGTTTTTCAAGCTCTGTTTCATCTTCTTCAAGTTCCTTCCTTGTCTTCTCATATCTGGTTAGTCTTCTTGAAGAGCTTTCACCTAGATCAAATCTTTTCTTTCCAGAAACACTGGCCTTAAAAGCAGATTTTGATTTAGGAAGAGAATCACCAAACTCACTCATTTTAAATATTGAAATTTGCCAACCAACTAATCCCTTGTAACAATTGTCATAGTCTTGATCTCCTCAATAGCAGAAACTTTATGCTTGTATGAAGCGAGTAAGGATCTGAGCACCTTGCCAACAATCTCTTATTCTTCCAATTTTCCACCAGCACACCTGATACTGCACACAAGTTCATTCACCTTCTACATGTAGGAAGTGATGTTTTCATCTTCACTCATCCTCAAATTTTTGTATCTACCTTTAAGGATTTGTAACTTAGCACATTTGACAATGCATCACCTTCATACAGAGTTTCAAACTTCTTCTAGATTTCATGAGCAATTTTCAATTCCAAGACATTTGTCATTTCTGTATCAGTCAGGGCACTTAACAATGCTTCTTTAGCCCAAATGTTGTTTTCAGCATCTTTGAGTTCATCTAGAGTTGAAGGACCTTTCTCTGGGGACTTATACTCATCCTTTGTTATCAACTAATAAGCATCACCCATGCATTAAAAATGGCACTCCATGTGACTCTTCCAAAGAGAGTAATTTGTTCCATCAAATCTTAGACTATCCTTCTTGTAAGTCGACATCCTGGATTTCCTCAAGTGGTCAATCTTCTTTTAGAGGAATCGGCTCTAATACCAATTGTTGAAATTAGGGCAAACAACTAAGAGGGGGGGTGAATTAGTTGTCACAAAACTCTTATCTTTTGCTTCATTTAATCTTCTTTACCACTTATTAACAGATTAATGATATAACCATGAAAGCGTGAATAAACAACACATGAGCACAAACATAATCAACACACATAACACCAGGATTTTTGTGTGGAAACCCGGTTAAGGGAAAAGCCACGGTGGGGGTTAACCCACAAGATTTATTCTCTCTTAAAAGAATAGAAACTGGGAAGGCACTTACCTTTGGGTGCACTGCCCAGAGCTCACTGCTCAAAGAGGCTCACTACCTATAGAAGCATTCACAATTTTAACACTGAAGGATTGAACTGAGAAACAACATCTTCTTCATGCCAAGGTTAGTTCCATTGAAGCACACAACACCTCTGCTCTACCCCCTTAACACTTCCTCGCTACCTCTGCATCTTCGCTCACATTCCCACAATTCCACAACTTCACAACACTTATTTATACATGTCATCGACTTTGGAATAATCATTAAAGTCATCCTTACAATCATCTATCTGGAACATTCTCCAAGATAGGCATTATAAGCAATTACCATCACATGACTTAAAATGCTTCATGTGAACCCTTACATTGTCAGGAAAACATAGCTGGGACTTGAATCTTCCTCGAACAACACACCATGCTCCATATAACTCTTCTTAGATCATCTACAACATGCACCAAGCAACCAGTCGGCCAAGACTGGAAAGAACAGCAGCACCCAAGGAAAAATCTTCAACCACAAGCTCAATCCTTAATGCGGACCACCAACACAATAGGTACATGATCCAGAGACCACCACAAGCACAATGCAATCAACAAGAACAACCGCACCACCTCAAATCACCAAAAACACTTGCATCTTCATCCAGGAACTTAAGAACACCAACTATCATGACTGTCACACTAGAAAGATTGCTTGCAGACCTCCAAACCATGAACCACTTGAGTTGAGGATACACAACAATATCTCAAATGTACCTGTAGAACCATAGACCATAATATTCCAATGCAGAGCAATCCAAACCAAACTTCTATCACTATGTTACCTCTGAATAGCTACAAAACCTAGTTCTACTCAGATGGCCATAACTTCATTAAACCTTCATGCGGACCTCTCAAATCTTGACTGGAGCAACTTTAGACTATCCTCTACACAACCGTTTAATCCACAAACTCTGATCTTCATCTCACTCGGATTGCAAAGCAATCTACTTCAATGAACTGCACTGTCTTCATTGTCTCTGACAGAGAGATATGGAACTCACTTGTTCCTTCTGGTGAGGCTAATTTTCTCAATATCCTCAACATACAGGTCTTCTAAACAAGTAGTAGAATCAGATACAGTTGACACCAATGACAACAAGAATATGTTGACATCAATGACAACACCGATTAGGCACATATTTGCAACACTATAGTCATATGCCTCATGTACAGAATGACAAGAAGGACAGTTGGAACAACAGAGATAGCCACTTTAGGTACAATTGGTGCTTCATATTTTCTTTCTCTTTCCTTCATCACTGTATAAATGCATAGAAGGGTGCAGTCATAGTGGATTCCAAGAAGCTTGACAGAGATCATGAGACATGCTTGTCATATTTTCATAAAAAGAAGAAACATCATATCAATTCACAAAAATAGCCAAAAATTATTTTTTGCAATGAAATTTTAGTGTTTCATGTGCATCTATAGGAGGTGCTATCTCAAGAGGTAATGTTTAAATACAGTCATAAGAGAATGTTTTTGTCAAGTTTTCCACACATTCTTATACCAAACTATAGTCATCAAGTGGTGAGAGATACATGTATGTATAATTGTATAAACATAAAACATCAAGATATACTAGCAGATAGAGTGGAACTCCAATGTTCATTTGTAGCTACAGGAGGAATCAAAAGGAGAATATTTTTATGCTTGTCTCATTTTATAGTGAACATCACAGTGTATATGCTACAGCAGAGAAAAATTTGAAAGCATATTTTGTTGCTTTGGAAAAAATGAAGCATCATATGACAGAGTACAATAGAGACAGCATATAGAGCACTTGACCAAAGCTATGGATAGGGATGGTCACCATGTAAAACAATATGCTAAAATGAATCTATCTTCACATAGAATTACAAATAGAGAAAGTAAAGGGTTTGAGCCATAAAATGTATGTAATTTTCTTTGCAAAATGTCAAAACCCACATTAAATTTCAGAAGGAAAAGCATCTATAGGTGAAAATGAAGAGTTTTTGAGCTTATGAAAGTTTGTATTTTGCATTCTTAGAAAGAAGAAAAATGTGATGTCATTATTTTCTACATATAGAAATGGAGAAAAACCCAGTTCTTATTACTACTTGAGTGTCCTTTTCTTTTACAAACCCTTATCACATTTTTCATAGTGAAGAGCAGATACAAAGGAGATACATGGTTCGAACCCACAAGGGTTTGCTTATGTTCAGGAAATAAATGAAACCAATTTTTATGCCATTGAAGCCATAGCCTATAATAGAGAGAGAGTCTATTCTCACAAGCAAGGTAAACCCACTTAGGGTTTTAAAGTAGAATCTTGTATACAGAAGAAGTGTAGAGCTTTCAAGCCATGAAAGACACAAAAGAATGCTTAAAGACAAGTACATGGCCGCGACCCTTCAAACTAGACAAGGGTTTAGCAATATTTTTCACAAAATGCAAGAAAATACTTTACATTTTTCTCATGTCAATCCTCATATAAATAGAAATCATATGGTGCAAAGATAAAAGGAGGGCTTACCTTATTCCTGAATGAAGATACATGCATGAAGCCACAGGTTTACTCACAAGGAAGCTCTCAAGATTCAAGACTAGTCGGCCATGGTGGCCTCAAAACAAAAGCAAACAAGTCATTTACAGGAAATAAAACTAAACAAGTATATCAGAGAAGAAAACCTATCATGGTCGCAGCTTTAAGGCCAATTTTTGCACTCAGAGATAAAGAAAAATGGATCGAAATGGTGAAAACTAGTCTTACCTCATCATTTCCTATCAAAATCCTCAAAAGAATCCATCAAAATCCCCTCAGAAACAGTAGAGAACCATTGTTGTGAATTAAGGTGTCTCAACCTTGGTAATTCCTTGCATTATTTATGATTGTATTTATTAATTCATTGCCTATGTTGTAAATTAGTTGTAAATTCCATATTGTCATTTTGTGGGATGTGGCACGATGATGTGTCATCCTACATGGAAGATGACAACTTGTAATTTTGTCCTCACATGAGGAGATAGGCATCCCACTTTGTGGTAGGAGCATTTTACCATGTGTTGGCATCTTGGATGTTGTGTAAGGGAATGTTTGACCAAATCTGTTATGACGGATTCCTATGACGAAGTTATGCAATGTAAGAGTTGGAAATAGAAGCTTGTAAGACAGGTGAAGACATGTGTCATGAAACATCTTTGAAAAAGGCATATTTGGGTGCCCCAAGGTGGACTATGACATGTTATAAGAGAATATGTTATTTTTAGCATGTGTATGATAGATTCTCTTACAGTTGTAAGTTGTAACCGCTATGATAGATTCTATGACGGTCATAAGAGTCATAAGAGCATCTATCATAGCCCATTTTGGAAATAGGTTACCTCTTTGTGATGGGAGCTATGGACAAGTATCAAGCACATTCTACAATGTTGACCAAGTGTCCTTAGGCATGCGTTTTGGGCCATGAGGCCAAGTTGGACGCCCATTCCAAGATAGGACCAATATTGCTTTATATATTCTATATAAACAAGTGCTTGGAGGAGGAGATGTATTATAGGATTAATAGGTACTATTATGCTACTGGATTGACTCCAGATACGAGTGTCAAAGACCATTTAAGCTTGCATTGCAAGTTTCTAATAAACCATCTTCAGTTTTGATAATACATTGTATAGGTTTCTGAGTGCGGGGTTTTTCACCTGATAAGGGTTTTCCCCACATTATATCTCTGCCTCTCTTCTTCTGTCTTCTTTCTAGTTCATGTGTATTGCTGCAATATCTCATTTATATGTTTCATGTTGCTATAGTTGCAAGGATTAAATTGAATTTTTATAGCTTTCCCCTCATTAGATTAGTGTAGGAAGCGATTTCTGCACACCTAGCTTCCTTTCAGTTGGTATCAGAGCTTGATCACCTTTGGTCCTAGTTGTTGGGTAGGGGTTTTTTATCTGATCTTAAGTTGAGTGGGAGTCTGTGCAGAGTATTCTAAATCTTATTACAGCAAAGAGATGGCAAGCACATCCGGAAGGATAGAGGTGGAGAAATTTAATGGCACTAATTTTGAGCTTTGGAAGCTCAAGATGGAAGACGCGCTTGTTGATTGAGACCTCTGGGAAACTATCAATAGAACTAAACTAGCTGCAATGTCACAAGATGAATGGGATCTAAAGGATCGAAAGGCTAAGGGTCTCATAAGACTTAGTCTTATTGATTATGTCCTATTAAATGTCCATGAGGAGACTCCTGCAAACTTGCTTTACAAGAAGTTGGGAGATGTGTATCAAGCCAAATCCCTGGTTAACAAACTTTTTCTGAGAAAGAAGTTGTATTCCCTTCGAATGGAGGATGGAGGATCTATTGCAGAAAATATGAATGCTTTCAATATGCTGGTTGCACAATTGACATCTGTTGGTGTGAAGATGGAGGAGGAGGATCGTTGTATGATCTTGCTTTGTTCTTTGACAGACTCGTGGGATCACCTTGTCATGGCTATTGGAAGCACCACATCCACATTCAAAATGGATGAAGTGGTTTCTTCGCTGTTGTCTGAAGAGATGCGGAGAAAGTCTTTTGAGGTAGCTAAAGAGGCTCTTGCAGTTCATGGAAGACCCAAGGAGAAAGGGAAAAAGAAGGACAATAAAGTTGAGAAGGGTAGATCAAAATCTCCTAGAAAGTCCAAGGCTCTCTGTTGGAGCTGTGTTAAATCTAGGCATTTTTGAAAGGAATGCAAAGAGGAAAAGAAAAAGAAGAAGAACCCAGATTCAGATTTTGGCAAGTCACAAGATGATGGTGATGCCTTCATTGCAGCCCTGGAAACCCATGCATTTGATGATGTGTGGCTGATTGATTCTGGTGCATCATTCCACATGACCTCGCATCGAGACTAGTTCACTAAGTATGAGGAGTTCGATGGTGGAAAGGTGTACCTAGGTGATGACTCTCATCTAAAGATTGTTGGTCATGGAAGAGTCTCTATTCAATTCTCTGATGGAAGAGTGAAGGGGATCTCTGGGGTTATGCACATCTTAGGCTTAGCATGGAACCTTCTTTTTGTAAGTATGTTAAATGATGTAGGTGTGCAGGTTGTCTTTTCGAAAGAAGGATGCAAGATGACTAGAGGAGCTATGGTGCTTGCTAAGGGTACTAGGAGAGGTACTATGTTTCAGCTGGAGGCATGCATTTCACAATACAATAGTTCTTCTGACTCAAGAAAGAGGGCAGTAGTCACTTCATCCCCACCATTTGAATGAGCAGTGAAGAAATCTGTTGTTTCTAGTTCTGATGGTTGTAATCATGCCTTGGAAGTTAAGCTTCCCGCTCAAAAGACAATGTTATGGCATAAGAGATTTGGGTACATTGGTGAGAAGGGTCTGCATACCCTAAAAATAAGAACCTCATTGAGGGGTTAGATGATTGTAATCTTGAGTTCAATTTTTGTGAACATTGCATATATGGAAAACAAAATCGTGTTCAGTTTTACTCGAGTTCTCATAAGTCTTTTGTTATGTTGGACCTTGTTCATTTTGATGTATTTGGTCCTGTTAATGTTCATTATCAAAATATGTATATTTTGTATCTTTTATAGATGACTACAATAGAAGGACATGGATTTATTTTCTCAGAAGCAAATCTGAAGTCTATAATAAGTTTAAGGAGTTTAAGGCCTTTGCTGAAAATCAGACTAGTAAAAAGATTAGATGTTTGAGAACTGATAACAGTGGTGAGTTCTGTTCTATAGAATTCGATAAATATTACAAAGAACTTGGGATTGAAAGACACAAAACAACTCCATACACCCCACAGCAAAATGGAGTTGGAGAGAGGATGAATAGGACACTGATGGAGAAGGCTAGGAGTATGCTTAGTGGAGCTGGCCTAGAATAAAAGTTTTGGACTGAAGCTATTGCCACTACTTGCTATCTTGTAAATACATCTCCTACATTAGCTCTTGTTGGTAAGACACCCATGGAGATGTGGTCTAGTAGAAAGCCTTCAATAAGGCATCTTCGTGTTTTTGGTTGTGAGGCATATGCACATGTGCCTAGGGAGAAGCGGTCAAAATTGGAGAAAAAGGCTGTTAGGTGTATCTTCATTGGCTTTGGTGTCAATGTGAAAGGATACAAGATTTGAGATCCTGTGGCAGAAAAAGTGTTGTATAGAAGAAGTGTCATCTTCAGAGGGCTTACGCCTTCTTCCACTGTTTTACAACCAGAAGAAAAAAGAAAAGAAAGAGGATGTTGTTCAGTTTCCTGCTACCCTTGAGAAGACTGAACAGAAAGACAATGTTGGACTTGATGGTGAGGAGAGCTCTTGCAGCTCTAAAATCTTAGATGAAGAAGCTAAACCTCAACCTTAGCCCTTGAGGAGGTGTACATGAATAAGGAAGCAACCTGAAAGGTTTGGTTTTACATTGCTTGATTCTAGTTGTACTTATGCTTTGATTACTAACAGTGATGAACCTAGAACTATGTCAGAGGCTTTGGATATGAAAGATGCAGGTTCCTAGAAGGAGACCATGGAGGATGAAATGGCTTCTTTGGAGAAGAATCAAACTTGGGACTTGGTGCCTTTGCCTCCTGGATGGAAACCCGTTGGATGCAAATGGGTGTTCAAGAAGAAATTTGGTGCAGATGGCAATGTTGAGAAGTATAAAGCCAGATTGGTTTCGAAGGGGTATTCACAAGTGGAGGGTATAGATTATGGTGAGATCTTCTCTCTCATTACAAAGCTGGCATCCATTCAATTCCTATTATCTCTTACAGCAGCTTATGACTTAGAGGTAGAACAGATGGATGTGAAGACAGCTTTCCTTCATGGTGATTTGGAGGAAGAAATCTAAATGTCACAGCTAGAGCATTACATGGTGAAAGGTAAAGAAAATTTGGTTTGCAAGTTAAAGAAGTCTTTGTATGGTTTGAAGCAGTCTCCTAGGAGGTGGTACTTGAAGTTTTATGCCTTTGTGTTATCAACTAGATTTGTGAGCTTGAAATCAAATCACTATGTGTATTTTAAGGTTGATGGTGATCGTATTCTCATTGTTGCAATGTATGTTGATGATATGTTACTCATTGGGAAGGGAAAGAATATGATTTCTAATTTTAAATCTTAGTTGTCAGCATAGTTTGAAATGAAAGATTTAGGGGTAGCCAGGTACATTCTAGGAATGGAAATCAGAAGAGACAGAGCTAACAAAAAACTTTAGTTAAGCCAAAGTAAGTATGTGAAGACCGTGTTGGATAGGTTCAGCATGGCAAATTGTAGACCATTGTGTGTTCCTGTTTCTTTAGGGACAAAGTTGTTTGTTGAGGATTGTCCAAAATCTCCTAGTGAGGTGGAGGACATGAGAAAAGTACCTTATGCTAGTGTTTTTGGTAGTTTGATGTATGCTATGGTCTGTACAAGACCAGACATTGCCCAAGTAGTGGGAGTCTTTAGTAGATTTATGGCTAATACTAGATGGGTTCATTGAGATTCAGTTAAGTGAATGTTAAAATATTTGAGGGGTACTTCTAAGTATTCCATATGCTATCATGGTAATGTTACAGGACCTCCACATTCTATTGATATTAGTGGATTTGTGGATTCAGATTAAGCAAGTGACATTGACAACAGGAGATCCACCAGTGCTTATGTGCTTACACTGTTTGGTGGTGCTATTAGTTGGATGCGTAAGCAACAACCTGTGGTTGCTCTGTCCATGACAGAAGCTGAGTATATGGTAGAAACTCATTCTTGTAAGGAAGCCATTTGGCTTAAGAGATTGTGTTCAGATATTGGTGTTGATGCAGGTTAGATTACGATCAGTTGTGATAGTCACAGTGTAATTTGCCTTGCGAAGAATCCAACTTTCCATGCCAGAACAAAGCATATTGATGTTTAGTTTCACTTCGTGTGAGACATGGTAGAGGATGGGAAGGTAAATTTGGAGAAGGTAGATACTTTGAAGAATGTTGCAGATGCATTGACGAAGCTAGTGAGCACAAAGAAGTTCAGATGGTGTTTGGAGTCTATCGGCCTTTCAGCCTATAGCAGTTAAATCATGTTATTCTATTGGCTCTTACAAGGTGTTTGACAAGTGGGAGAATGCTGGGAATTAAGGTGTCTCAACCTTGGTATTTCCTTGCATTATTTATGATTGTATTTATTAATTTATTGCCTATGTTGTAAATTAATCGTAAATTCCATATTGTCATTTTGTGGGATGTGGCACGATGATGTGTCATCCTACATGGAAGATGACAACTTGTAATTTTGTCCTCACATGAGGAGATAGGCATCCCACTTTGTGATAGGAGCATTTTGCCATGTGTTGGCATCTTGGATGTTGTGTAAGGGAATGTTTGACCAAAATGGTTATGACAGATTCCTATGACGAAGTTATGACATGTAAGAGTCAGAAATAGAAGCTTGTAAGACAGGTGAAGACATGTGTCATGAAGCATCATTGAAAAAGGCATATTTGGGTGTATCAAGGTGGACTATGACATGTTGTAAGAGAATATGCTATTTTTAGCCTGTGTATGATAGATTCTCTTACAGCTGTAAGTTGCAACCGCTATGACAGATTCTATGATAGTTGTAAGAGTCGTAAGAGCATTTGTCATAGCCCATTTTGGAAATAGGTGACCTCTTTGGGATGGGAGCTATAGACAAGTGTCAGGTACATTTCACAATGTTGACCAAGTGTCCTTAGGCATGGGTTTTGGGCCATGAGGCCAAGTTGGACGCCCATTCCAAGATAGGACCAATATTGCCTTGTATATTCTATATAAATAGGTGCTTGGAGGAGGAGATGTATTAAAGGATTAACAAGTACTGTTATGCTACTGGATTGAATCCAGATACAAGGGTCGAAGACCATTGAAGCTTGCATTACAAGTGTATTCTAAACCATATTCAGTTTTGATAATACATTGTGCAGGTTTCTGAGTGTGGGGTTTTTCACCCAATAAGGGTTTTCCCCACATTATATCTTTGTCTCTCTTCTTTTGTCTTCTTTTCGGTTCATGTGTATTGCTGCAATATCTCATTTATATGTTTCATGTTGCTTTAGTTGCAAGGATTAAATTGAATTTGTATAGCTCTCACCTCATTAGATTAGTGTAGGAAGCGATTTCCGCACACCTATCTTCCTTTCAACCATGGATTTTTCTTCAAACCCTAATAGGCATGGCGGTGGGTGTAGAGGAGCAGCATCAAAAAGACAAGTGCAAATGATATGTTTAGGGTTGTTTCTTCCCTTTTGGTCGATGACCTAGTTGAGATTTTGTTTCTTTTTTACTGTTCTTTTTATAAAATCATTGCTATCCATTTCAAGCCCGTGGTCAACAAATACAATCATCAAACCTAATGATGCCACAGGGGCTCGTGAGGGCTTGTTTCTTTTCCTTTTGATTTTTATAAAGTCAAAACATCACAATGATTTGAAGGTAAGGTTTATGCCTTATAATGCATGGAGATCAAAAGGAGTTACAAGGTGCTTTTATGTTGAAGGCAATAGTGCATGGTAAGGTATGATGTATTTGCATGGAGTGATAAGGTGCTTCAAAATTGTAAAAGAAATGATGCAAGGAAGGGGAGTCATAAGGTGTGTTTTAAAATATATGATGCATAATGCATGGAGAGCCTCAAAGATGAAATAATGCATGTAATTAATGAAAAATGCATGATGTATTTTGCATGGTGAGATTACCATAGTGCATGGGAGACATAAGGGAGTAAAATGAGGATATTTTTATTTTTTGCATGCATGGAGGTTTGATTAAATTTGGCATCATCATTGGATGCATTATTTTAATTATGCAAATCCAAAGGGAGATATAAGGAGTTATTATTTGTTTTAAATCTTTTTTAAGACAAATACATCCATTTTTGCATGACCTTGCAACTTAAAACAATGTAAAAAAATAATAAAGTAATATAATTATAAATTACTTTACTATTTTGTCACAAAGTTGTAAAGTCAAAAATAGAACAAATTTGTAACACATAGTAAAGTAAATCATCCTGATTACTTTATTCCTTGCTCACATTGTTTTCTCATCCCAAAATCATGCAAATTTGAAGGATGGAGTTAACTGAGGTTCTTTGGAGTTCTTTGCATGGTGTTTTGGTCAAAATTGGAGAGTTTGGTCCACCTCTTGGTCAAACTAATAGAGAGGGGTAGTTCGGAGCTATTTTAGCTCAAATTGGATCAATTATAGCCCTTATTTTTAGGGATTTTCATGCTTGCTCATGGATCAATTTTGTGGAGTTATTTTTAGAGGCAGTTGACTATAGTTGACCTTTCTATGTCTTTTTGAGAGCATGTTATATATTGTAAGAAAAACTTAGGTTTTTATAGGTCTTACCTTGTTACTCTCTTACACATTGCAAAGAGAGAGTGTTTTGTAACTCAACTTTTGCAGATTTATTGATTACAACAGGTTACAAGTTTTATTCTTTGTCATTTTTATGCAATTGATTCCTTTATTTTTTAGAGAAAGCAAGTGTCTACCTTCTCATTTGTGTTGTCTTTATGAATGATTTAATGAGATTTTATTGTGTTTAATATCAGGACCTTTAAAGTCATTGTCTCATTTGTACTTGCATGTATTCAGTAGAAATAAAAGTCACAGGTCTTAGGTTGTGCAATTGGAAAAGTTTTCTTTCATGCTATGAGAAGCCTATTTTCCTCCAAGAAGAAAGTTATTTCCAACCTCCCTTAGAAACATTTTTGTGATCATATTGCCAAAGTGAATTGTGTGGATAGATTTTTCTGAGACTCATTGTGTGTTAGAGTTGCAGTTTTCTATCAAATTAGGTGCATCACCACACTTTTAAGTTACAGTTTTAGTGCTTTTAGTAGGTCTTTTCAACCCTTTTCCTGCAAATTTATTAACCCATCTGAAAATTATAAGGGAATCAACCCATAATCTAGAGGTTCAAGCTCACCATAGGTCACCCATAGCCTGAGTTTGATCCCATGTTACACAGGATTGCTGAGCTTCATAGCTTTGCATAACAAGTGCAATCCTAATTGACAACAATTTTTGGCATGCTCGGTGGGACATTTGAACTGATTTTTAGTTCAAAAAGGAACTTATTTTTCTGTTGTTTTGGTATGATCAACATATTTTATGGCCTTTTAGAGGTTTTATTTCAAGTCCTGGTGACTCTAACTTTCTGGTTTGAATAGATCAGATTTTGCAGCCTATGAGAAAGATTCAAACAAGATCAAGTGTTGTTTTATTTCAAACAATTCTAGTTTTAGTTTGTTTTCTAGTTTTTTTGAATGAGTAAGCATGTCTACCTTTCATGGGAACATGTCATATCATCCATCATATCAAGAAAATATTGCTAATCCACCATCTTGTTGTTGAATCTAGGGCATACAACTGAGAGGGGGGAGTGAATTAGTTGTATAAAAACTTGTTCTTTCTTCAAACACTTGATTCTTCTTTGTTAGTTAACAGCATATCAATTAACCATCCATGAAAGCATAATGCATAAACACAAGAGCAGATAAACATCAACACATTGAACACCAAGATTTTGACGTGGAAAACCCGGTTAAGGGAAAAACCACGGGGTGATTAACCCAAGGATTATTCTCTGTTAGAAGAATAAGAAAAAAATGAATGGCACATGCCAATTAGGGCTCACTGCCCAAGCACACTACTCACAAAGAGGCACACTACCTACAAGGAGACAAACTGTCTACAAAGTGATAAGAATCACAATCTTGAACTGGAGAATGACATCTCTACCATGTCCAGATCAGTTCCATTTAAGCCCAAAAATCCTTGCTCTGCCTTTTGCACTCTTCGCTATGCCACACTCATCCCCACAATCCACACATCAAAATGAATTCTCAAACACTTATTTATACAAGACATCGACTTAGGAACAATCATCTAAGTCGGCAAACATCACAATAACATTTGCAAGGCATGTAGAACATCTGGTCGGCCTGTTACAGGAAGAACACCAACAACTGGTAGCCATAACATCAAATCCAACTCTAACTTCAATGCGGACCACCAACATGAACTAGATATGATCTAATGATCATCATAACCTTCCCTGAATCATCAAAAACATCCGCACTTCATCAGCTTACCAGAATTCTTCTCTTCATCATCCAGTACTTCAAGAACACAGTCTGTCGCCACTGTCACAATGCAAAAGGTACTTCCAGACCTCAAAATCATACACAACTCGAGATGACACATCACAAGGACATCCCAAACACTCCTTCCAATCCACAAATTAGGATAATACAATTCCAGACCTCACCGGACCTTTATGTGATCCTCTGTCACCTCTGAACACTTACCGAAACCAGTTCCACACAGATAGCCACAACTTCTTTAGATCTTCATGTGGACCTCTGAAATCTTAGCTGAAGCATCTCAAGACTCATATCTACAAACCCTTTAATCTGCATCCTCTGGTTCTTAACCTATACAGTACATTTGCCTTCTTCTCATCACTGTTCTTCACTGTTCCGGATGGAGACTGATTTCCTCAATAACAACAACACACAACTCATCCAAACCTTCTTACTAATGCAATACGAGTAAGTTGACATCAATGACAACACCGGTTTACCTCATACTTTCAACAATCTCCCCCTTTGTCATTGATGTTAACATATGATGTGAAAAACCATCAAGACAAGAACTTCTCCTTTCTGTCACAGCTCCCCCTATCAACAACAACTTTTCACATGTCTTCTCTTCCTTTACTGCTCCTCCTTTGATTATCAACCACTTTTTTTTCACATGTCTTCTCTCCCCCTTTGACATCAATGGCAAAGGGCTCATACTTGCAATTCTAATACATCAGAATCATACCAGCTGCTCCTCCTTAGTAGTAGCTCCCCATCATCAATCTGGATCACAAGATATGACTGTGATATCCACCGGACTGATGCACATCAGTGCATCCTAGTTCATCACTGGAGGGGCCATGACCCCTAACTTCTCCCGGAGATATTCAAAAGAGTCCTTGGGAAGAGGTTTAGTAAAGATATCTGTAATCTGATCCTTGGAGGGAACATACTCCAATCTGACTTCTTCCTTGTTCACTTGTTCTCTCAAAAAGTGAAACTTGATAGATATGTGCTTAGTCTTAGAATGCAATACCAGATTCTTAGAAATATTAATTGCACTTGAATTATCATAGAAAATTGTGATAGGCTTCTCATATTCAACTTTAATGTCTCTTAGCATTTGCTTCATCCATAGGATTTGAGTGCAACTACCTGCTGCTGCAATGTATTCTGCTTCAGTTGTAGACAAAGATATTGCATCTTGTTTCTTGCTTAGCCAAGAAACCAATCTCTTCCCCAAAAAGAATGCTCCACCACTGGTGCTCTTCCGGTCGTCCATATCTCCTGCCCAATCTGCATCTGTATATGCATGAAGAGAGAAATCTGGATCTCTAGGGTACCATAGACCATACTCAACTGTTCCTTTCAAGTATCTAAAAATTCTTTTGATTGCCATAACATGAGATTCTCTAGGATCAGCCTGGAATCTTGCCACAAGACCAACAGCCTGCATTATATCTAGTCTAGTCTGAGTGAGATACAACAATCCACCAATCATTGATCTATACTTTGTCTGATCTGCCTTTGGAGAGTCATCATCTTTGCTCAACTTACATCCGGTTGCCATAGAAGTGTTCATTGGCTTTGAATCTTCCATACCAAATTTCCTCAACAATTCTTTCACATATTTGGTCTGAGAAATGAAGATCCCTTTCTTTGTTTGAGTAATTTGCAGACCCAAGAAGAAATTCATTTCACCAAGCATAGACATTTCAAACTCACTTTTCATCTGATTTGCAAAAGTTCTACACATACTATCTCTTCCTCCAAAAATGATATCATCCACAAACACTTCAACAATCAAAATGTTTTCATGATCAATTTTGAAATATAAGTTACTGTCAGCAGTGCCTTTGTTGAATCCAATCTGCATAAGATGCTTATCCAACCTTTCATAACATGCTCTTGGGGCTTGCTTCAATCCATACAATGCTTTCTTCAACTTGCAGACCATATCATCATTATCAGACAATTGAAATCCATCCGGTTGTTCAATGTAAACTTCTTCTTCTAGATCACCATTTAGGAAGGCAGACTTGACATCCATCTGATATACCTTGAAGTCTTTGAAGGCAGCAAATGCAAGAAATAATCTGACTGCTTCAATTCTTGCCACAGGAGCAAAGGTCTCTTCAAAATCAATTCCTTCTATTTGAGAGTAGCCTTTGCAGACCAATCTAGCTTTGTTTCTGATTACTTCACCAGCTTCATTCAGTTTGTTCCAGAAGACCCATTTGGTTCCAATCACATTCCTATCTCTAGGTCTAGGAACAAGATCCCAAGTATGATTTTTCTCAATTTGCATCAATTCTTCCTCCATTGCTTTGGTCTAGTTTTCATCATTGCAAGCTTCATTTATTGTCTTAGGTTCAATCTTTGAAATCAGACAGTATTCATTTGAATCTTGAGCAATTATTCTTCTTGTTTGTACTCCTTTACTTTTGTCACCTATGATCTGATCTTCAAAGTGATTTAGAGTTACATACCTTGGAACTTTGGGAGTTTCTTGCACTACTAATTCTTGATCAGGCTCATTCAGACAAACTTCTTCTTGTTGATTTACCGGATCAGTCTGGATCTGAATTTCAGAGGAGGAAGGAGCTTCTTGCACTAGAGGATCATTCTGATCATTTTCATCACATTCATAGAACCTTGAGGGCTTCTCAATTCCTTCATCAACTTTCACATTAGTACTTTCTGTCATTTTCCTCAGTCTCTTATTGTAACACCAGTATGCTTTGCTTTGAGTGGAGTAACCCAAGAAAATTCCTTCATCACTTTTGGTATCAAACTTTCCTAGATCTTCATCTCTTTTAATATAACACTTGCTACCAAATACTCTGAAATATCTCACAGTAGGAGTGATGCCAAACCAAAGTTCATAGGGGGTCTTACCGGTATTGTTTCTGATTTGAACTTGATTGAGAGTGTAGACTGCAGTGCTGATAGCTTCTTTCCAAAACATCTGAGGAACATTTGCTTCCAACATCATTGTCCTGGCAGCTTCCTGAATGGTCCGGTTCTTTCTCTCAACTACTCCATTCTGCTGTGGAGTCCTAGGAGCAGACAACTGTCTCTTTATACCCTACTTCTTACAAAAGTCAATGAACTCACCAGATGTAAATTCACCACCTCTATCAGACCTTAGACATTTCAGTTCCAATCCGGTTTGATTCTCTACCATAGCTTTGAAGATTTTAAACTTCTCAAGGGCTTCTGATTTCTCTTTTAGGAAGGTAACCCACATCATCCGGGAATGGTCATCAATTAGCAACATGAAATATCTATCACCTTGCAGACTCTTGATTCTTGTCGGATCACAAAGATCAGTATGTACTAATTCCAACAATCCGGTAGAGGACTGATCTTTGCTTTTGAAAGAGGCTCTGCTCTGTTTACCTAGCTGACATTCTTTGCACAAACAATTTGTAGGTTTCACCAATTTTGGAAGATCTCTTACAGCCTGAATATTGCTTATCTTGATGATGTTATCAAAATTTACATGACACATTCTTCTATGCCATAACCAACTCTGATCAACTTGAACAAACAGACAACTTTTATTTGAACCAACCAGATGAAAGATATTACCTTTTGTTTGAGCACCGGATGCAATTTCAGTTCCAGAGCTTGTAAAGATCCTGCATTTTCCATTCTTGAACTGGAGATCATAGCCTTTGTCCACTAACTGACCAACACTGAGAAGATTGTGCTTCAATCCTTCAACATATAGTACATTACCTATTTTGCTCTTTCCATCAAAGGAAATAGTCCCCCTACCTCTGATTCTGCCAGCAGAATTGTCACCAAACTTTACCATTCCTCCTTCATACCTTTCCAAATCTAAGAACTTATTCTTGTCACCAGTCATATGGTGAGAGCATCCACTATCAATAACCCAATCATCCTTTTCTTCCACTTGAGCAGCCAAAGCTCTTTCCACAACCTTGTGATTGACAGATTTAGAGGATATTGAATCTTCTTCCTTGATGGCAATAAACACCCATTCATTTCCAAATTTGCTTCCTAGTTCTGATTCATCATCTGTTACTCCTTCATTGTCATCTTCTTCATGAACATAATAGCAGTTCTTTTGAAACCTTTGTCTGTTAGTATTAGACCTTGCAGATCTTTCCGGACATCTTGAAGTAAAATGACCAATCTTATTGCAGTTGAAACATTTAAAGGGTAGTTTTCCTTCATACTTACCGGATCCTCTTGGCAGTCTCTTTGCAATGAGGGCTTCAAGTTGAGCTATTTCTGCTTCCTCTTCTTCCATGTCTCTTCTTGCTTGATCATACCATGACATCTTCCTTGAAGAGTTTTCTCCCGGATCAAATCTCTGTTTGCCTTTCACATAGGCACTGGCTTTGAAAGCAGATTCAGTCTTGGGATGATCATCTCCAAACTCGGTCATTTCAAATGTAGCTAGTTTTCTAGCCAATTGTTCTCTTGTGATAGTTGTGTGGGCTCTAAATTCATCAATGGAAGCAACCTTGATTTTGTAGGCAGCAGGAAGGGATTTGAGAATTTTGCAAACAATCTCATTTTCATTCAGAGTTCCACTAGCATTTCTAATTCCACATACCAGCTCATTCACTCTTGGCATAAAGGTAGTGATGTTTTCATCTTCTCTCATCTTCAATCTTTCAAATTTCCCTTTCAGACTTTGCAACCTTGCACCCTTGACAAACTCATCTCCTTCATATAGAAGTTCCAGTTTAGTCAAGATCTCATATGCAGTTGGTAGGTCGATAACATTTGAGAGATCTGAGTCATTCAATGCGATTAGAAGAGCTTCCTTGGTTCACAGATTGTTTTCAGCATCTGTGATTTCATTCAGAGTTGTCGGACCGCCCTGTGGAGGTACATATGGTTTTGAGACCATGGCCAAGTATGCTTTTCCCATACACTCCAAGTGACATTTCATGCAACCTTTCCAGAGAGTGAAGTTGGTTCCATCGAACTTCAGACTATCCTTCTTGTATGATGACATCCTGGATCTCCTCAAGCGGTTAAGCTCCTTTCAGAGGAACTTGGCTCTGATACCAATTGTTGAATCTAGGGCATACAACTAAGAGGGGGGGTGAATCAGTTGTATAAAAACTTGTTCTTTCTTCAAGCACTTGATTCTTCTTTGTTAGTTAACAGCATATCAATTAACCATCCATGAAAGCATAATGCATAAACACAAGAGCAGATAAACATCAACACATTGAACACCAAGATTTTGACGTGGAAAACCTAATTAAGGGAAAAACCACGGGGTGATTAACCCAAGGATTATTCTTTGTTAGAAGAATAAGAAAAAAAGAATGGCACATGCCAATTAGGGCTCACTGCCTGAGCACACTACTCACAAAGAGGCACACTGCCTACAAGGAGACACACTGTCTACAAAGTGATATGAATCACAATCTTGAACTGGAGAATGACATCTCTACCATGTCCGGATCAGTTCCATTTAAGCCCAAAATCCTTGCTCTACCTTTCGCACTTCTCTTCGCTATGCCACACTCATCCCCACAATCCACACATCAAAATGAATTCTCAAACACTTATTTATACAAGACATCGACTTAGGAACAATCATCTAAGTCAGCAAACATCACAATAATATTCTCAAGGCGTGTAGAACATCCGGTCGGCCTGTTACAGGAAGAACACCAACAACTGGTAGCCATAACATCAAATCCAACTCTAACTTCAATGCGGACCGCCAACACGAACTAGATATGATCCAATGATCATCATAACCTTCCATGAATCATCAAAAACATCCGCACTTCATCAGCTTACTGAAATTCTGCTCTTCATCATCTGGTACTTCAAGAACACAGTCTGTCGCCACTGTCACAATGCAAAAGGTACTTCCGGACCTCAAAATCATACACAACTCGAGATGACACATCACAAGGACATCCCAAACACTCCTTCCAATCCGCAGATTAGGATAATACAATTTTAGACCTCACTAGACCTTTCTGTGATCCTCTATCACCTCTGAACACTTGTCGGAACCGGTTCCACACAGACAGCCACAACTTCTTTAGATCTTCATGCGAACCTCTGAAATCTTAGCTGAAGCATCTCAAGACTCATATCTACAAACCCTTTAATCTGCATCCTCTAGTTCTTAACCTATATAGTACATTTGCCTTCTTCTCATCACTGTTCTTCACTGTTCCGGATGGAGACTGATTTTCTCAATAACAACAGCACACAACTCATCCAAACCTTCTTACTAATGCAATATGAGTAAGTTGATATCAATGACAACACTAGTTTACCTCATACTTGCAACACTTGTCAGCCATATCAAATCAACCATACTGTTGGTTTTAGCCCAAATTTCATGACTTTTCAAGAAAACCAACATGCTCAATATGTATACCTCTCACCCACCCTTGCTAAACATTCATATCAGCATTCATATGTCCAAAAACAACCTCAAGAAACATCTCTGATGTCAAATCAGTTCAAACACTCTCCTAATCACCTCCAACATTTAGAGATTAAGGATATAAAGAATAGCATGAATAATATGAAGGACACATTATTAGACATCACAAAGCAGATAGAAGAAATCAAGAAGCAGCAAGAGTATGAGTAGCAACAGGAAGAGATGGTTTATCAAGCCTATCTCTATGAGAAAGACTTGCTGATTCAGAGAAGACAATATGAAGAAGATCTTGAAAGGGAGGTTGCAGCCAAAGAGAAACAAATAAAACACTTGCTCTCACAAGCACAAGGGTATGAGGTCTAGATACCTGCATTCATTCTAGATTAGCCTGTTCAAGATGAGGTTAGTAGGTATGAAATTTCAAGTTTCAAGCAAAGTAAACCTCTTAACCCTCCCAAAGTCAAGATTCCTAGTTTTAGAGATCCTAATTTTGCTCAGGAGCCTGTTTGCATTCAAAACTAGTCCATTAATCCTCAGTATCAGTCATATCAAGAACCTAAACTAAGTCATAAATGTTTTGAACAACCATGGCAGCCTTCTTGGACTAAATTTCTTAATTATAAAATGCCAAATCTTATTAAGGCTACCTTCCCCATACCAATCCAAAATCAAGAAGAGAAAAAGGTAGTACAATCTGAGCTAATCAAAATTCCAAGTTTCAATCCAGCAGTTGAAGGTTTTGCTATTTTTACTATGTCCCTAGCTGAAAATGAGCATAATGCATGTGTAGAGACTAGCTTGACTCATGTTTGACACCAAATCCTTTACATTTTGATTCATTTGAGAAGCTTTCTAATGTTGTTCACAAGATAAATGAAAGCAAGATACAGAGATTGGAAGGTGAAAGTCTTCAATTGCAAAGACAAATTGCCAAAGTTTCAAGGGAGAATAGACCAGATAAAGAAGATGATTTAGTTTCTTTATTTGATTAGCTACATGCTTTTGTTGGTGATGATGAAGACATCATATAAGTACCCAAATTACCAGCTGATTTAAGACAGCCAAATGATATTACAAAACATGATGTACTGCTAGTCCATAAGGGCAAGGATGAGGTTAAGGCCTCAGTTCATCTAGAAGAGAAAAAGGACAGTCCCATTTTGGTGGCCAACAATCTTGTTTTGTATGAACATACGACTAACTACCAGGCTGAACATGAATTGAAGGCAGCTTCCCTTAAAGAGTAGTTAAGTGAAGTAGTAGAAGATATTTAGTCTTTTCAAGATAACTCTGCATCTGATTGTCAAGATCCTAACTGTTCATCTTGTAGGGAGCTGGCCACTCTGCTGAATTCTTGTAGTGATCAAAAGCCTAAGCCAGTAAATGATGAAGACAACAAGGTAAAGCAAGTTTCTAAATTTTTGCCTTTTTCATTTGAATAATATAAGACTAATCAGTTTGAGGACAATAGGGAAAGTATCCAGATGAAGCTTTTAGAAGATGAACAATGCTTGATTAAACTAACATCAGTGCCTAGTTTTGCATAGCAGAGTGATGAAATTCATCAAGATTCAGTACAAGATTATGAGTTTGATGAGAGCATTTTCTCTAGTATCATAGATGATTTTTTCTCTAACATTGATGATAATTTGATGCCATATAAACCAACAATATGTAATCAACCTATTCAAGTCAAAGAGGCAAGCATTTCTTCATTTCATTCATGTGAGCCAACTTTTTTAAATTACATTGACATTGCAAGTGATAACAGGACAGCAGATCTCAATCAAGAAACCAAGAATATTAGTCCAAGTTTTATACTTGCAAGAGGATGCCCCATTAGGAATTTAGCTGGTAGAGAGCTAAATAAGGAGACACATGTTACTATTGTACCCAAGAAGTAGATTGTAACCTTAGAACAACAAAACTAGATCATCTATTCACCCCATAACAACAATATCTATGATCAAGTTCAGAGGATGAGTGAGTTTGTCTACATTCTTTATGAAGCATTATAGTAGTTTATTGAGTATCTTCTTATGCTTCATCTAGTTTTAGTTGTTCATAAGCATGTAAAGCAGTGTCCTTTGTTGAGAAAGGGTGGCTACTTTAACCAAACAGTTAATGGCTTTGTCTAAACACTACCAATGCTGGTTAGTGTAGGGTAGAGTAGAGTTTTTTGTTTTTTTTTTTTGTTTTCCAAGAAGTGCACATGCACATTTTGTTGGCCATGTCCTAAACAGGGTTAGATTAGTTTGAATTTTAGTTTTGTTTTGCTGCTATAATTTTCTATCAGTTTGAGTTGCAAAATTTTTTCAAGGTTTCAGGCAAGAAAAGACTCATATGCCCAATGGATTTGCAAGATTACTAGTTCTGTTTTGTTTAGCAAGCAAACACCCTTGAGAGGTCGCCAAAAATGTTACTAAATTATGTTCACACCTAATTTAGCAAGGCCTAAACATCAGTTGTTTAGAGGGGATACAATTTTTTTTGCTTTGCAGGATCATCCAGTTAATGCTTGATCTCTTGACAGAAGACAAGTGCAAAATCACTTATCAAAATCATATGATAGCTCAAGTTTGGCTGTCAAACCATCCTGATAAGTGAAATGATTTATAGTCGACAAAACAAACATTCAAAGAATCAAGAGAATTCATAGATTTCATGTTTCATTTGTTGATTATTCAGTATGTTTTAGTTCAAGAAAAAGAGGTATTTATAAACTATCAAATTATACATCATGTTTTATACATATGTTTCAAAGAAAGATCATTGTTTTATGCTATATATTTGATACAAAAAATGAAATATACATAAGACATTGCATAGAATGAGATAGCTAATTGTTTTCAAAATAATGTATAAAAGTGTCCCACACAAGCTATGGGAGTAACTAAAGTATGCAACATAAAAGTAAAATTGTACTTTTGAAAGAGTAAAGGTGCATAAGAAAAGGAGAGGGACCCGTCATTGCCTGTGAATAAGGAATCCCAAGGTGGTTGACTTGATTTTCAGCTCCCTCCACTTGTCGAGCTCCAGAATACCTACAAGAAGTTTTGTTAGAAGCTCTAGGTACCAATGCTTTTCATATACACAATCAAACAACAAAAGTACAACACACTTTTATGTAGCAGCAGTAATCAATAATCAGATATCATCATAAGATAAGTTAGAATGGACATATACAAGTGCCATATTAGAAAGAGATAAATCCATGCAAGTGACCCCACATCATGAATCAAAGGTACATTTTATATCTAACATGTGTGTTTCTTGTGCAGGTACAGGTAAATATTTATTGCAGCTTTTATTCAAGCATGTGGAGAAAAATGTGGCTCCCATAAGGGTTGAGCTCAGCATGTTCTCCTCTTGTTTCACTTAAGAGGGATAATGAAATCCTTGAAGAACAATTTCACATTAACCATGATTATGCTAGTATAATGAAGAGTCTTCTTATTATCAAGAACATTCCATTATATCAACATAATCATGATTTAAGAAAGAAAATCTAATCATCAAGATATTCATACATGTCATTAGGATAGTAGAAAAAGATTGAGAAGTTACTATAGTCTTCATTCAAAAAGAGGAACAAAGACAAGGTGAACATTCCTGATGAAGACAAGCTATGTCAATGATAGAGGAGCAAAGGTAGACTTCTACAAAGGTCAACATGAGATGCACAACATTGTAAACGCTAACAAGTATGTAAGGTATCAAGTTGTCTGCATGTCCTTTGATGACATAGTAAGAGGTATCAAACAGAAGCATCAAAGGACAATGTATGAGGTAGGATAGTTGATAAAAACATACAAATCAAAGAACAAAAGGAATTCTTGAGAAGACTATTATGACTGTAATGGCATGAGGAACAATAGAACACTCTCAAGGGTTTATAAAATAATGAGCAACATGCAGAAATTAAAGATGTTATTAACAACCTGTGAGATTTATTTTGGATCACTATCTCAAACAGTGATAATGTTATCATTAAGAGTCTCTTGTGTGATAGTTGAAGCAGTCCATGGAAGGGTCATAAGAATTCATGTGTGGAATGAGCAATCATAAAACAAGGATCAATCATAATGATTGTCTTATAGAGGTTAGATGTAGTCATATCTTTCACTGGTAGGATTGTCCCAATAGAGAGTTGTTCCGGCCATGAAGTGACTATCACCACAGTCTAAAAGCAGTAGAGTCCTTTTTCTGAGCAAAACATAGTGGATATAGGATACTAAGGAGCAATAGCATGAGGAGTGGGATTTTGTTAGAGCAAAGAGATATTAGTTTTTGATGATTGTCTCAAGGAAGAAATACAACCATTTTAAATGATCGTCCCAGCATAAAAGTAGTCAAAATGATTGATCTAGCACATAAAGAGGTACCATGATGAAAGACATTGCATTCAGAATCATTAGGAGACATTCATCATTGAAAGCGAAAGGATCAATCTCACTTTTCCATAAGGAGGAGTTACATTCCAGTATTGAAGATCATGTCCTCATTAGTTTTCACCATCAAAAGCAAAGCCTTCTACAGAGAATGCAATAGTCACAACCTTCAAGATACACATCTCAGCCACCATATCCCAACAAGTAAATGTGTGCTAATGAATAATAAATGAGGAATAGTGAATAATCACCTAGCATTGATAATAATCACTATAGAGGTAGGCAAGGACTGCATGATTAAAGGATAGAGATCACTCCATTGATCATGTGGAACAACCATTGTAGACAGAGCTGCCATATCACTCAAAGGAGAAGTCATAAATGAAAGAATAGTCCAAGCATAGTTGTTATAGTGTGGGCAGAATCATGGAACAGGTAAAAAATGTAATGTCATCACTGTCATATGCCAAGGAGAAAGCCATCAATCAAGATATAATCAGACAGATGGAACCCATAATGTCAAAACAAAGACATATACCTTGTTTGACATAGCCACAACAAGTACAAGTATAAGGTATAGTCAAAAGCATGTGGAACAACCATAAGAGTAAAGAGACAATTATCATATGACTATCAAAGTCATTCCCACTATCATCCTTACCACTACACAGCAGAAAAGCATGAGACAGTGATAGAAATATGGCATTTTGTCCATCATTTTTGAAAAAAGAGATAGTCATGTCTATGCAAGTGCAACAGCCACAAAGTGAGATAGTCACCAAAACACTCATAACACCATCAAAATGAAGATACAATACACATAATGTATGCCAAATTGGTCTACAGTCATATGCCTCATGTACAGAATGACAGGATGGAGGGTTGGAATAGCAGAGATAGCCACTTTAGGTACAATTGGTGCTTCATATTTTCTTTCTCTTTCCTTCATCATTGTATAAATGCATAGAAGGGTGCAGTCATAGTGGATTTCAAGAAGCTTGACAAAGATCATGAGACATGCTTGTCATATTTTCACAAAAAGAAGCATCATATTAGTTCACAAAAATAGCCAAAAATTGTTTTTTGCATTGAAATTTTAGTGTTTTGAATGTGCATCTACAGGAGGTGTTGTCTCAAGAGGTAATGTTTAAATATAGTCATAAGAGAATGTTTTTGTCAAGTTTTCCATACATTCTTATGCTAAACTATAGTCATCAAGTGGTGAGAGATACATGTATGTATAATTGTATAAACATAAAACATCAAGATATACTAGCAGATAGAGTGGAACTCCAATGTTCATTTGTAGCTACAGGAGGAATCAAAAGGAGAATATTTATATGCTTGTCTCATTTTATAGTGAACATCACAGTGTATATGCTAGAACAAAGAAAAATTTGAAAGCATATTTTGTTGCTTTGGAAAAAATGAAGCATCATATGACAGAGTACAATAGAGACAACATATAGAGCACTCGACCTAAGCTATGGACAGGGATGGTCACCATGTAAAACAATATGCTCAAATGAAGCTATTTTCGCACAGAATGACAAATAGAGAAAGTAAAGGGTTCGAGCCATAAAATGTATGTAATTTTCTTTACAAAATGTCAAAACCCACATTGAATTGCAGAAGGAATAACATCTATAGGCGAAAATGAAGAGTTTTTGAGCTTATGAAAGTTTGTATTTTGCATTCTCAGAAAGAGGAACAATGTGATGCTATTATTTTCTACATATAGAAATGGAGAAAAAATTAGTTCTTATTGCTGCCTGAGTGTCCTTTTCTTTTACCAACCCTTATCACATTTTACATAGTGAAGAGAAACTACAAAGGAGATACACGGTTCGAACCCATAAGGGTTTTCTTATGTTCGGGAAATAAATGAAACCCATTTTTATGCCATTGAAGCCGCGACCTATAATAGAGAGAGACTCTATTCTCAAAAGCAAGGTAAACCCACTTAGGGTTTTAAAGTAGAATCTTGTATACAAAAGAAGTGTAGAGCTTTTGAGCCATGAAAGACACAAAAGAATGCTTAAAGACAAGTACATGGCCGCGACCCTTCAAACTATACAATGGTTCAGCAATATTTTTCACAGAATGCAAGAAAATGCTTTACATTTTTCTCATGTAAAGCCTCATATAAATAGAAATCAGATGGTGCAGAGATAAAAAGAGGGCTTACCTTATTCCTAAATGAAGATACATGCATGAAGCCACAGATTTATTCACATGGAATCTCTCAAGATTCAAGACCAGTTGGCCATACTAGCCTCAAAAGAAAAGCAAACAAGTCATTTATAGGAAATAAAACTAAACAAGTATATCAGAGAATAAAACCTATCATGGTCGTAGCTTTAAGGACAATTTTTGCACTTAGAGATAAAGAAAAATAGATCAAAATGGTGCAAACTAGTCTTACCTCATCATTTCCTATCAAAATCCTGAAAATAATCCATCAAAATCCCCTTAGAAATAGTAGAGAACCATGGATTTTGCTTCAAACCCTAATAGGCATGGTGGCAAGTGTAGAGGAGCAGCATCAAAAAGACAAGTGCAAATGATATGTTTAGGGTTGTTTCTTCCCTTTTGGTCGATGACCTAGTCGAGATTTTGTTTCTTTTTTACTATTCTTTTTATAAAATCATTGTTATCCATTTCAAACCCATGGTCAACAAATACAATCATCAAACCTAATGATGCCACAGGGGCTTGTGAGGGCTTGTTTCTTTTCCTTTTGATTTTTACAAAGTCAAAACATCACAATGATTCGAAGGTAATGTTTAGCCTTATAATGCATGGAGATCAAAAGGAGTTGCAAGGTGCTTTTATGTTGAGGGCAATAGTGCATGGTAAGGTATGATGTACTTGCATGGAGTGATAAGGTGCTTCAAAATTTTAAAAGAAATGATGGAAGGAAGGGGAGTCATAAGGTGTGTTTTAAAATATATGATGCATAATACATGGAGAGCTGCAAAGACGAAATAATGCATGTAATTAATGCAAAATGCATGATGTATTTTGCATGGTGACATTACCATAGTGCATGGGAGACATAAGGGAGTAAAATGAGGATATATTTTTATCTTTTGCATGCATGGAGGTTTGTTTAAATTTGGCATCATCATTAGATGCATTAATGTAATTGTGCAAATCCAAAGGGAGATATAAGGAGTTATTATTTGTTTTAAATAATTTTGAAGACAAATACATCCATGTTTGTATGACCTTGCAACTTAAAACAATGTAAACAAATAATAAAGTAATATAATTATAAATTACTTTATTATTTTGTCACAAAGTTGTAAAGTCAAAAATAGAACAAATTTGTAACACATAGTAAAGTAAATCATCCTGATTACTTTATTCCTTGCTCACATTGTTTTCTCATCCCAAAATCATGCAAATTTGAAGGATGGAGTTAACTGAGGTTCTTTGCATGGTTTTTTGGTAAAAATTGGAGAGTTTGGTGCACCTCTTGGTCAAACTAATAGATAGCGGCAGTTTGGAGCTATTTTAGCTTAAATTGGATTAGTTATAGCCCTTATTTTTAGGGATTTTCATGCTTGCTAGTGGATTAGTTTTCTGGAGTTATTTTTAGAGGCAGTTGACTGCAGTTGACCTTTCTATGTCTTTTTGAGAGAATATTATATATTGTAAGAAAAACTTAGGTTTTTCTAGTTCTTGCCTTTTTACTCTCTCACACATTGGAGAGAGAAAGAGTGTTTTGTAACTCAAATTTTGTAGATTTATTAATTACGGCAGGTTATAGGTTTTATTCTTTGTCATTTTTATCCAATTGATTCCTTTATTTTTCAGAAAAAGCAAGTGTCTACCTTCTCATTTGTGTTGTCTTTATGAATGGTTTGATGAGATTTTATTATGTTTAATATCAAAACCTTTAAAATCATTATCTCATTTGTACTTGCATGTATTGAATAGCAGTAAAAGTCACAGGTCTTAGGTTGTGCAATGGGAAAAGTTTTCTTTCATGCTATGAGAACCATGTTTTCCTCCAAGAAGAAAGTTATTTCCAGGGCCTCCCTTAGAAACATTTTTGTGATCATATTACGAAAGTGAATTGTGTGGATAGATTTTTCTGAGATTCATTGTGAGTTAGAGTTGCAGTTTTCCATCAAATTAGGTACATCACCACACTTCAAAGTTACAGTTTTAGTCCTTTTAGTAGGTCTTTTCAACTCTTTTCCTACAAAGTTATTAACCCAATTGAAAATTATAAGGGAACCAACTCATAATCTAGAGGTTCAAGCTCACCATAGGTCACCCACAGTCTGAGTTTGATTCCAGGTTACACAGGATTGATGAGCTTCACAGCTTTGCATAACGGGTGTTCAAAAGTTAACAGTACCATAACTAAATCATCATGAATAATCAATCTCCTGAACCATAAGCACTCTTTGATCCATCCTCAACCCATAGGTTCCCAACATCACATATGAATTGCTAATGAATCCATAAAAAGGGAGAGCTGAGGGGATAATCATCCCTCTCAAGGTAAAATCAAAATAATACCTTGAGAGAGGTCCATGTCTCTCTCTACCCCAGCACTTAGGAGGCTTTCATCACTCATGAAGGGCTGCTCCCATTACAACAAAATCCCCACAAAAACAACCTCAATAGAAAGAAGACACAATCCAACATGCAAATAGATCTATGCAACCACAAAAATTTCACAATTAGGTATACATGTGTGAATCATTACTAACATCCACTATACCCTTCCCTTGAGTTGGATACACTGTATCACAACTAGGGATACCACATACACAAGCTCACTAGTATCATCATAGAATACGACAAAAATGCACAGACTTGATAGAAATCATCTAAAAGGAACTTACGTTCACAAGGATTCATTAGTGAACATTTATATATTGAAAATGATCTACTAGACATTCATTCCAAACAATAATCAACCAAGAATTACCTCTACTTACCATAGTGAGACCCAAAGAGGCTCCAGAGTTTGATAAACCTGGTTCTCATACCAAATTTCATGCCCAAGCTGTAACACTAGAACATGAACCTTAAAACATAGATTAATTTCATAATTTAATGCCAAATGTTAACTCTAGTTTCAAAATAGAAAAGACCATAACACAAAAATTTAAACTGGTATGTAAAATGTACAACCAACATTGGATAGAATTATGCATCAAACATAAGTTTTGTATCATTCTTCATACATGAAAATCAAGATTTAAACATTTCTTATATAGTTATACACAACTACAGTAAGCACCATGTGATCAGCCATTCACAAGATAGGAAAATACTTTCTTAGCACCAGTACTCTACATAGGTAACAGTCCTAAATCTACACAACTAAATATAAACATTAGTCCCACAAAGTCAATAAATAAACATATTATATATCAATGGACAATGTGACCAGACTAAAGGCCCTAAGGGGCCGACCTAATTCCTCAGAGGATAGGTCAATAAGATAAAGATATGGTAGAGACCACAGGTACCTAAATGTTGTTATATGGAGCCTAATCAGACTCAGAGGTTAAATTTTCCCCTTTTATCAGCGCGTTCTCCCCCCAAATTATTTAATGAGGGTTTGGGGGTAGCGCCCCCAAGATGGGGTCAATTCCCCCTATTTTGTAACTGGCATAAGTCTTGATAAAAATGGCTAAGGGTTAGGGTTTATGTTGATATTGTATTGTAGCATTTTGCAACAGTATTGAGTTGCAAGGATTGCTAGTTGTAATCAGTTTGATTTGTTGGATAATAATATTAGACTCTATGTTGGTGGATGTAACCCGAGTTTGGGTGATTTGAGGGATATTTATTTTGCTCCCTTATTTTTCTTATATCGAATTTACAGTTTGATGACATTTGGCCATTTGGGACTGTTGATCCCGATATATAGATTTCCTGGACTCTACCCCCTTATTTTGTTTGGTTATATTTAGTATATTGTGGTGTGACTATATCCTGATTTTAGAGTTCACTGATGACTATTTGACATGTGTCATGCATTTTGATGCTATTAGAGTTATTAGTTGTGAAATTATTAAATGGAATTGTTATGCAATTTTGATCTTGAGATAGTGTTTAGAAATGCAGTAAAACTATAAATCTTGTATATGATGCTATGTGATTTTAATAATGTTTTAAATGATTATGCAACATCATGAGTGTATGCATTTCCTTGCTTCGGCTATGATGCATATGTTGGATTAATCTGTTTGTTCAAGTGCGCAGGTGATTTTCCATGCCACAAAAAATTAGAGATCATCCCACACCTAATGTGAATCCCATGTTAGACCGATCTAGTCCCAAGAGGGACCAAGGTCATGTGTGAATTGTATGATGCTTTTATAAATGTCTGCATTTTAATTATTTGGTTTAGGTTCCACCTCTTTTGTATTATTTACTTGAAGTGTTGTAAAAATATGTGATTTAATATACACCACTTGGTGTCTTTTATTTTGATGGTCATTTTATGTGATTTTCTACTTCCTAAGGTGTTTATTATGGGTTAAAATTGATCCTAGGTTATACCCCTAGGCTCTAGGGCCCATTTGAGCATGCCAAACCCTAGGATAACCTCTATCTAGTCACCTTAACTTCAGCCTGAAGTAAAGTGACGAAATTCAAATTTGAAATAGAGTGGTGGATGAGTCATGCATTCAAACATGACCCACTCCTCTTTCCAAGGCATGTATTCCCATCACCTTGAAGACTTGGGGAGTCTTCAAGACTCCCAAGTGTGTGAACCCACCTCCAATGCTCTCACACATGTGTGAGAGCATCTTGGAGTGAATACGCTTCCTTTAGAGAATAGGTTAATGACATGTGTCATTCCTTATCCTCTTGGAGTCCATCTTGAGAGATTCTACCTCTCCACCTTTTCTTTCACACATGTGTGAGAGCACATGTGGAGAGAGTGAGGCTTGGATGGATGGGAGAGTGACACATGTCACCTCCACATTCCATGATCCTTGCAAGTGGATTGGGAGGAGGAAGGAGAAGGTGACATGTGTCACCTTCTCATTCCTCAAGGCTTTAGAATGAAGCCTATATTACTTCCTCTTTGAGAGAGGAAGGGGGTTCTTTCATTTTACTTGTTTTTGCTATTTTGGAGGTGATTTTGGAGAGTGAGTGAGTTTGGAGATCTTGGAAGGAAGGCTTGAAGGAGGAGGTTGGAGAGCTCTTCTACAACTTTCTTCCATTATTGGGCTATCATAGGTAATCTTCAAAGCATGAAGCCTTTCCCATGTATTTAATTTTCTATGTGGTTGAAGTTTCTTGTGTGTTGCATTTGTTTGGTGTTGTTGGATTTTTATTTTATTTTATGGGTGTTTGAACAAGACTACCATTCTTGGTGTGTCCATTCATGTGAGGGGTGGGAGAGGAGTGAACCTCCTCAAGGTCACCCTCTTTGTTTTAGCAATATTATGGCCTTGAGGGCAATTTGGAGAAGTATGGTGATTATATTTTATGGCATGAGTGCCTTGGAGTGATATATCTTCATTGAGGTGTTTTAGGCTTGAGGCCTTGTTTTGAAATATCATGAGATTTAGTTTGTAGGAGTGAATGTCTTGAGTAGAGAGAGTCCACTCTCCTACCTCCTCAAATCTATTTTTATGGATTTTATGTTGTTAAACCTTGGTGGGTGTTGTTCTTCATGTTTGAGTGTTTGCATTAGGTTATGTTTGTGGTGTGCACCTATGTGTGGATCGATCTCCAAGCTCGGGGGTGACCCTCTTGCAGGTCTATGGTAGGGTGGAGAGCATTTTGGGGGCTTGGAGTTTCTCTTTGGTATTTTTATTACAGGTTGATGTTAGAGTTGTTGGAGCTTGAAGGAAGAGTTACATATTTAATGTGTTGGGTATTTTGGTTTGGCTATTGAGAGCCATGGTCATTTTACTTCATTGTAAAATCATTGTGAAAGTGCTCTCTTGTGTTATTTGTAAATTGAAATATTAATTGTAAACATGTTTATTGCAATGGAATGTTGTTGTTTTTCCTTGTTTAGTAATGTTGTTCAAAAAAATATTCTCCTTACTCTAATGTTGTTGCAAATAAAATGTATGTTGTTGTTTCATTTTACCATGTTGGTTGCTCAAATGAAAATGTGTGGTTGTTGTTTGGTAAATCTAAATGTTACAAAAAATATACTATTCTCTTACTTAACTGAGGTTGAAATATATATATATAATGTTGTTATGTTGCATTTGGTGTTTCAAGAGAAAATTAATAGCGACTGTTATCATTGTCATAGTTTCAAAAAGTATAAAGTAGAAGTTGTCTCTTATTTATTCAAAAAAAATAATGATAACTGTTCATGTGAAGAAATGGGGATTTTTGATATATCTTTTATTTAAAAAAAATGTATTCCTAATGTAGTTGATGGTTATTCCCATTTAATTCATAAGAAAAGTTTATATATAACAGTAGTGAGTATATATATATATATATATATATATATATATATATATATATATATATATATATATATATATATATATATTCCATACTACAGAATAAAATATATTAAAAAAATAGAGTTAAACAAAAAATGGAGGAAAGCCCTAACAGGTTGTTAATTCTTTTTTTTCTATTTATTGCATCTAAGTTTTAGCATAGAGAGAAAAGGGGGCGGGGCAATGGCCATGACACCCCCCTGTTTTCATTGTAAGTGGGGGGGGATGGGCCACCCACCCACAAGTCCACCATGCGGTGGAATGGTGGGTGGGGAGTCCGCCCCACCCCCAATTCCCTTGCTTCCTTTTAATCGCTAGTAGCAATGATGAAACCCATAGCCCTCACTCTGGTGATCCCAATCCATTGCAGTATTGTAACTCCATTCAATCTAAACCTGAAGTTCTGATTCCTAACAACCATGCTTCTGCTTCATCTTCATCTCGTGTTGACCTAGCTTCACTTGCTTCCACTTCAAAGGCATCTCAACCTGACCTCAGACTCAAAGATAAGGGCATGGGTGAGTACACAATCTCCCAATCCCTTTGTTTAGCACAACTCCCCTTATCTTCCAGATCATATGGAAGACCTACTCTGAGCAAACCCAAAAAAGACAAAACTACCAAAGGTCCCTTTATCAAATGGGGAAGCCTCAAAGATGAGAGAGATGAAAAGGATATCCTACAATGGTTATACAAGGATGAAGGCATTTCATCAACACAACAAGACCATCATACCACTATACAAACTGAACAATATGGTCAAGGATTCCAAATGCTACAAAGAATGGGATATGAAGGACACAGTCCACTCGGTTAAAGAAAAGATGGTATCACTGAACCAATCCAACCTCATACCTTGACAGCCCGAGACACTACAGGGCTAGGTTACACTGGTGCATCAAAAACCAATAGAGAAAATAAGAAGAAAGGCAAACAACCAAAAACATCTACTAGTAATCTG
Source organism: Cunninghamia lanceolata (assembly GCA_027924645.1). Classification (NCBI taxonomy): domain Eukaryota; kingdom Viridiplantae; phylum Streptophyta; class Pinopsida; order Cupressales; family Cupressaceae; genus Cunninghamia; species Cunninghamia lanceolata. The sequence goes on along the minus strand of BSBN01000378.1, from coordinate 1,961,592 downwards.
GTTGATCGAATACAACAACTACAATTGGGGAGTAAGACTGATTACAATGAATATGAGTGGGATAGCCTCTCTAAGCTATCTTGTGATGAAAAAGGCATCGATGTTGTCCACGAGTATGACCCAACCCATGCAAATGAGAGAAAAGGTCTGAGGGCTAGACCGCTAGAGTTTGACTCATGTAATAATGATAGTGAAAGTTGTGAGGAAAGATGATACCCCCCTTGACGGATCCACTAATAGAGAGTACCATCACAGACTTTGTCCGTGCTTATAACAACTCTATCTTAACCATCAACACCATCGAACCAGACCAACCCAATGATCCCTTACCATTAGTGCACCCCGAACTCATAGATTGGGACTTACAAGGCACTACCCCTAAGCTCGATACCTTTCAGAATGATGAAGCCATCATAGCCTATCTTGAGCTTAGAGATCATATACCCGTAGGGGACCACAGAGCTAGCTGCGCCATAGAACATAAGGAGAAGGCCTATTTTGGAGAGAGTGCCAAGCCTTTCAGTCTCAAAATTGTCAAAATGAAAGAAAGATCTAATGGTGAAAACTGTTCTACAGCAGTGTTAGATCATGAAAAAAGTAAAAATATAGACATATCCAATGGTGAAAACCTCTCTAAGGCACCGAAGGATGGAAGGCTTGACCCTCTACCCAATCTTACACATCAGGAGAGATCTTCAATCTTGATAGAACTAGTAGAGCCAATAAATGTCAGCGCAGGTGATAATCCCAGAATGATCCACATGGCTCAGTCTTTAATAGAACAAGAAAAGCCAGCATTTACTGACTTCTTCAAAAGGAAACAAATCAAATTTGCTTGGACATATGCAGAAATGCCAAGGCTAGATCCAAATCTCATAATGCATCACTTATCCTTAGCTCCAGGAGCTAAGCCAGTAAAGAAAAAACTCAGAAAGATGCACCCGCATGTGGCCCTCATGGTGAAAGAAGAGCTGAAGAAACTATTAGATGTCAGATTCATCAGACCAATGACTATCCTGAGTGGATTTCAAACATAGTACCAGATGGCAGAGTCTGAATATGTAATGACTTCAGGGACCTAAACAAAGATTGTCTGAAAGATGATTTCCCCCTGCCAAACATTGACATAATTGTAGATCTGACGGTAGGACACACCATGCTGTCACTAATGCATGGCTTTTCTGGATACAACTAGATAAAAATTACACCTAAAGACTAGTACAAGACTACATTCACATGTCCTTGGGGCACCTATTGTTGGTGTGTCATGCCATTTAGTTTGAAAAATGCTAGCGCAACATATCAGAGAGCTATGACCACAATCTTCCATGACGTGATGCACACTATAATGGAAGACTGTTGATGACATTCTGGCAAAATCACTCACAAGAGAAGGACACCTGGTAGTACTAGACAAAATCTTCAATAGACTAGAACAGTTTAATGTGCGTTTCAATCAAAAAAAGTGCATGTTTGGAGTTACCTCAGGTAAGCTACTTGGATACATAGTGTCCGCCAATGGAATTGAAGTTGACCCAGCTAAAGTGAAGGCCACCATGGAAATGTTGCCTCCTAAGAATCTCACTCAGCTAAGGTCCCTACAAAGAAAACTACAATCTATCAAAAGGTTCATATCTCAATTGGCAAAGAAGTGCCACCCATTTTGTCACCTCCTACATAAGAATGTCCCTTTCAAATGGAATGATTCGTGTGAGCAGGCATTTCAGCAGTTAAAAGAGTATCTCATGAAACCACCTTTATTGATGCCACCTGTTGGTTTTTCTTCTGAATCAGCATTAGGGTTTGCCACTTCTAATGCACAGGTAGATTCAGCCAACTAATATAGGAGGTTGCGTGAGCTCCTCCCCTTCACTTCTGGTTCTGCCGCACCAAGGGGGGTATCCCTATAACTCAAAATGTAACCTTGACTAGCTCAAAGATAGAAAGATCTAACTTGACAACAACAGGCAGAATACTCTCATGTATGGACCAAGATCTGTATGATAGATCACAAGGTGGGCAACATTCTTGGACATATATGTCTGGTTAGGTATGAGAGCATGCAGGGGTTCCTACTTCTAATCCTACAACTAACAGGTGGAAGGATGAGATGGTTTGAAATGGTGTTTGGATGCAAACCTGGACCTGGTGTATAACCTCAACACAGAGCTAGATTGGTGCCTATCCAGGGCTTGGAGTCGGTAGACATACACCTGTGAATGATCAGCATGAATAGCTAAAACTGGATTTCAGGGGGATACACATGATACCTGCCTTACAGATATCTCCCAATACAGAGTGTTAAGCTATCGATACTTATGGCATCCCTATTGCAGTATACCCTTCCCAATATTCAATCTGAAAATAGTTTAATCTACCCCTTGAGCAGAAGTTAAAAGATTAAACATTCAACACAGGAATTCTATGTTCTAGAATCTCAGACATTCCTTGAATACCTGGACTCAGAAGAAAGATACATGCAAAACTGGAGATAGAATCAGCATAACACATGCAAACATAGCATTATTCATATAAGTTTAACCATGAAATTAGTGGATTCATGCCAAATCGTACAACAGGAGATACATAAACTCACAAGTTTTGCTGCATAGAGCAACCAAAACCAGTTGTATCTTATTACAGAGCCAAAATGTCCAGTTTTCAACAACCTAAACAATGGTAACACAGTCTGCCTATATTGGCCAGAAAGTGTACCTCTAGCATTAATTACATGGTTGACCAAAAATCCCGCCAGATACACAGTATCAGAAAAATGGCACTCAACGCATTACCAGATTGGCGCCCAAACATGAATGCAGTAGGTAGGGGAGGAGACAGGAAGAAACCTCGAGCCCTGCGCCACTGTCCGTTGATGTACACCTTCAATCAGGTACCAGATCCGTCCATACCTCTGCAACCTTCGCCATTAATGCCGCACCAACCCGCGGCCTTGGGAAAAACATCAACTGTGCATCGCAACCATTTCCCGCCAAGATTCATCGTCATGATATTTCAAAATATGCAGGGTCGAATTATCCCATATGCACCCCGCGGCGACCTTTTCAACACTTTATATACTAGGCCACGAGCAAATATAATGTCGGTGCTTTTGCTCCTGACGACACTAGTATAAGACTTCATCATCATTATCCTTCAGCAGCATGATATCCTGTTGCTTGAAATATCACCCTGACGTCAGCATCATCATCGCAATATCACCTACATGATAATCACCTTCATCGGCACAACCTGATGCATCGGAGGAAGATCCTCCTGCTTAGCCGATACCAAATGTCTGGCCGATGAACATCCTGATGACGTCACCATCATATCCTGCTGACGTCATCAGCATATCTGCCTACTGCGCACCTCCTCATATCCGGATGACGTCATCATCATGTTTTTAAATATCGGGGGATCTCCACAAGATGATCAGTGTTAGAAATATGACCCCCCCGGACCTTGATGACGTCATCATCATATCGACATTAGGATGATATTCGGAAGATAACCGGATATTTGGAAATATCATCCTGATGCACAAATATCATGCTGCACTGTAGTTCCACCATAACATCGGGGTGATAGATGAATATGCCAGATATTTGAAAAGATCACCCCCCACTAGATAATGCACGAAGCCGACAGGCGGATATCTCCCTTCAGAAATATCATGATGCAGACAGGTAGAAAAACGGATATCACCCTGACATAAGAATGACGTCAGCATCATCAGGGTGATAAAACAATGAACATGAAGTGATAAAACAACATCAGGATGATATTGACTAAGATCATCCTGACGTTCAAAATATGATGACCACGATGAATATCGGGTCACTTAGAACTTTACAGCAACATCATCAGGATGATCTTAACAAAGATCACCCGATGTTAGAATATCACCCCAACGAAAGATCATGCTGACAGAAAATATGATGACCCTCGTAAGCAACATCAGGGTGATGTCTGGAAACATGATGATGATGACCTCCTCCAAAGAAAATATGATGCTGATGTTAAAACATGCTGAGGAGGCCCAAAGACTTAGAACTTTTTTGGATTTTTTGGGAAGGTGCCTGCATGAAAATTGCTAAAATAACCGACAGTGAATTCAGGCACCAACACCACCGATTCAGGGAAAACCTCTGCTACTGTATATTTCGGCCACACCAACAGCTCTGGGACCTCTCCTCCCACAGAAAAATTATGACGGGAAAAAACAACCAATCTACTATATCAGTCGAACACTTGTTGGATATGAACTGCAATAGATGCAAATCAAAAGAGCATGTCTCGCTGTAGTCTTCACCTCACAAAAGTGGAGACATTACATGTTGTCACATTCTATCAAACTAGTAGCAAAGATTGATCCACTCAAGTACTTACTCAACAAAGTAGCCCTAACAGGTAGATTGTCAAATGGGTCATGCTTCTTAGTGAATTTGACATCGAATATGTAGACAAGAAAGCAATAAAAGGCCAAGTACTTGCAGATCAACTGGTTGATGCACCTCTAACAAATGACAGCCCTTTGATCTTTGAATTTCCAGATGAATCTCTCTTTCACATAACCACAACAACCTGGAAAATGTACTTCAATGGATCATACACTTAGCATGGATCAGGAGTAGGTATCTTGTTGATCACACCTAGTGGCGACACCATTCCTAAATCATACAGATTACTCTTTCCCTACACCAAGAACGTGGCAGTGTATGAAGCCCTAGTCATTGGCATCAAGCTAGCAGTTAAATGGAATGTCCAAGAACTTCAAGTATATGGTGACTCATAGCTGGTCATAAATCAAGTAAATGACGACTACCAAACAATAGATGAGAAATTAACCCCTTACAATGAATGGTAGATGACTTCAAAGAATACTTCATCTAGATCTCTATTGAGCAGATCCAAAGGATTGAAAACAAAGCTGCAGATGCCATGGCCACCATTGCATCTCTCCTTGATATTCCAAATAATCAATCACGTTATGAGTTCTTGGTAGAGCCAGTGTCCTATCCTGCATATGACACCCCTGAATCCCATATCATTTGCCACATTATTGGAACTGATTCCCCCCACTATGGAAAAATATTTGCCTATCTTAAAGAGAATACCCTCCCACCTGATCTCTCTAGTAACCAAAAACAAACCTTCATCTGCCAAGCATCCTGGTATGCCATTGTTGCCAATACCCTATATCGCATAGGTCTTGATGGTACTCTCCTTAGATGTCTCGATAGTGAGGAATATCAAACCGCCCTGAACAAAGTGCACGATGGTATATGCGGAACCACTGTAGTGGCCCTACCCTAGCTAAGAAACTCATACGTATGGGATACTACTGGCCAACCATGGAACAAGATTCTTATTATTTTGTAAAGAAATGCAAAAAGTGCCAAATCCATGGGAACCTAATACATGCACCAGCACAGGAGCTACAACCATTAACGACTCCTTGGCCTTTCTGTTATTGGGGACTCAACTTAGTGGGCAAGATTCACCCTCCTTCATCCAACAGCCATAAATTCATAATCACTGCCACTAAGTACTTCACAAAGTGGATTGAATTCATGCCCTTAGCCAATATCATAGGCAAGCAGATTACCTCTTTTATATTGAACTATATCATTTGTCGGTATGGTATCCCTTCGTCTATTGTCACTGATAATGGACGACCTTTCAAAAATCAAGATGTCAGGGAACTATGCGACAAATTCCATATCCAATACCACTTTTCTACCCCCTACTACCGCCAAGGCAATGGACAGGTGGAGGCATCAAATAAAACTATCTTGAAAATTTTGAAAAAGACTATCAATGATGCCAGCCGTGATTGGCATGTCCAACTAAATCCCACACTATGGACCTACCCTACAAGCATCCGCACACCCATAGGTGCAACACCATACTCCCTAGTCTACGGATCTAAAGCCATCTTGCCCATTGAAGTTGAGATCCCATCCTTGCGAGTTTCTTTAAAAGGCCTCATATCTGATGAAGAGTACAGAGTGTCCAGACTTCAAGAGTTAGAGCTTCTCAAAGAGAAAAGGCAATAGGCCTTTAACCACCTAAAAGCTTATCAACAATAGATGTCAAAAAGCTATAATCACAGGGTAAAACCCTAAGTATTCCAAGTTGGTGATCTAGTCCTCAGAGAAAATCACAGAAATCAGCAAGATTGCAAAAATAAATGCAAGTTTGAACCCAACTGACTAGGTCCCTATGTCATCATTGCAACCTATGGGCCGGGAGCATATCAATTGGCTACATCTGAAGGTGAACTATTCGATGATCCTATTAGTAGCATGCATCTCTGTAAGTTCTATACCTAAAAACCCCAATGTAAGGGAGTCCTTCAAAAATTCAAAAAAATCAAAAAAGTGATGAAAAAATAAACAAAAAAATCGTCCTTTGGTGAAAACTTGGCAAACAAGCACCTGGGATAGGTACCACGATGAAAACTTGGCAAACAGGCATCATGTGTACTTTTGGCTCCCATGCAAATAAAAGCAAGTGGTAAAAACCTGGTAAACAGGCGCTATCTGCGACAAACCACTTCCTCCATCAGTTGTGACCTCATGTCTCTTGTGTCCATTACATCATTCATCTTGAACCAGTCCTTTGAACTATTTTTGAACTACGTCACCTCTGAGATATCATGTCGGCAAGGCCATTCTCAATGCGCCCCCGAGGCTCTGCTCCGCTCCACTCCACTTCTTTCCTCTCCATATCCTTCGAGTGTCATTTGTCCTGCTATCCATACCATTTTTGCATCTTTGCCATTGCCTAGGTCTTAGGTCCATCGGGTTCACCCCAAACTACGTTGCTTCTGCATCGTCACATAGGCAAGACCATTTAGCAATGAGCCCTCGAGGCACTAGGTCAGTCCCTTAGGGTCTGTCTCTCCATGTTTATTTGTCCTGTCACCCATAATAAGTTGATCCTTTGTCTAAACTTAGGCAACTCCTTGACCTGGTTGCAGATTTGGATTCTTGAATGCCACAAGTTCTAAGAGGATACCAATAAATGATTGTGATACCTTTCACTAGACAAGCACGCATAGCAAAGAAAGCTTCCAAAAAAAAATCTTGACACAAAACATCAACCTATCCAAAACAAAGCAGAGCACCATATAGAAACACTCAAACTAACTCTATATCAATTATGGCAAAAAGACACATCTAATGCAAGAATGTCTTGTGAACAGGTTAACTCACAAGGTCTTAGATTTTTGTCATTATGTCTTCCTATGCTACTCAAGGAAGCCAAAAGCTAGAGATTCTATGATGGGGGCATAATCTTTTTCTTTGTCTACTATTTGTGGATCAAACTTTAGTAATGTGACGACTTTTGTCTAATGACATGATCAGCAAAAGATCATCGAGGACTTTGGAGGTCTGAACATAAAAAGGGGCAATCCTTGTCTATTGAAACACAAAAAGTACTCAAGTCATCTAGATTCAAGTTTGACTAGATGCTTGTATCAACTTGCTATATCAAAAATCCATGTAAGGAATACTCACGTCATCTCGGTCTGATTATACCTAGATGCTTGTATTTTCTTACAACATTTCAAAAAGAGAAAAGAAACAAAAAGTACCCAATGATGAAAAGAAAAATACTTGAAATCTTAATATGACAATCCACATCCATTCCATATCCAAAAATCCATATCAACCATGCAATGAGAAAAATCCTGTAGTATATCAAATGAAATACTGTATTTCTTCATTTCTTCTCTTCCACCCATCTATATCATCACTGTGTCGATTGAGTACATCTAGACATATCAAAAACATAGCATAGATAGCATATCATATCACATGAGATAGTCATTCACATGATTAAATCATTTGCATACATAATCAGTACATTAGGTCATCCACACACATTTGCATCCATATATCATATCAAAAAAATAAAAACATAGACAAAATACATAGAGAGCTGCATAGTCACATCCATAACATTTCACATTTGCATTTGCATATCAAATCATCTAAAAGCCATATAGTATGCATCACATATACAAAAACATCATAAGATAGATTGCATACATAACATATAAACATAGAACATATGCATGTAGAACATCAATAATTGTATCATCATATAAAGCATAAAAACATGTCCAAATGTACAACATATCAAAAATATATGTCCATCTCTCAGAGTCATATTATAAAATGTATACAAAGTACAACAAGATGGTGATACATGTCTCAAGGCAAAATAGTACATATAGAGGCTATCTCAGCCATCAAAAATATGTACATCAACTCAAAAATTTGTACAAGTGTCCAAATCTGGCTAACCCTGCCGCCGCAGAGCACTACTCCCTATGCTGCCCTCTCGTCTGTCTCCCCCTGACTACTGGAGACCCCTCACTGATGCCATAGAACAGGATACACCTGCCCTCTGTGATACCACAGACTCACTCCTATAGCTAGGTGCACATTGATCCACTAACACTGCCCCATGGTATAACCCTCTGTAATACTGAGCCTGAGCCTACGCTCTGGCAAGCTCACTCTGTACCTGGCTAGCTGTGTCTATGCCTGCTGCACCTATGAAACCAAAAAGCTAGAAGTACCATCTATACCCATGGGTGTTACTGTTACATCCCTCTCCACTCTCATCACCCGCATGCTAGCCAAGGCTGCGTCTCTCTCTGGATATCTCTAATATACGTCCTGCATCTGCCTCTCTCTAAGACTCTGCTACTCTCAGATGGGCACTCAGCTACCTAATCTGACCCTATAATGTCACAATGGCCTGCTACTGTAAGTCAGGCTGCAGGGCCTACCCTGCTTGTCCCTGTGCCACCTACTGAGCTGGCACCTATCCTTGCACCTACTGTTGTGCCACCTGCTGTGGTGGTGACATCTATCTCTGCAGTGCCACCTACTGTACTGGCCCCTGTATCTGTACCTGTCCTATAGCTTGCGGTTGCACAACTGCCTACTAACCCGAAGGTCCCTCCCCAGACCTCCTCCTCCATCTCCTTCATCATCTCCCTGACCTCCTCTCCCCCTCCTCCATGCCCTCCTCCTCCCGCTAGCTCTACCCTCATCATATGAATTCTCCTCGTCTATACGAGGAGCCAACTCTCTAGGTCCTGAATACCTAGGAAATGGATGAGCGGTGAACCACTCCTCATAGTCGGGTGTCATACCCACATCTACTATATCTCTCCTCATGGACCAAGCCACATGGGGAATCTGCTAAAAGTCTACCAAAGCCTCCTCATATGATGCCACGAGACCCTACTTGTATCTCTCTACATGGGTCCTCACGAATCGTACCTACCTTTGTGGCCTGCCCTGTATTCGGCCAAACTACCTCTGTACTCTGCTAACAATCTGTCACTCCAGTATGTACCTCATTGTACCAATGAGCCACCGAGTCTAGAAATAGTAAGGCAACTCATCAGCCTCATCCTCCCATACCTCACAGTCTAGGTATGGGTGCCAGATAACCTGGTCTACATTATCCAGCGCATGTCTCCAATACTCGAGCTTTCCCAGCTTGTGCTGGGAAATCACACCTACATAACCATAGTTGTAGGGCTCACCCCTCTACCTATGAAAAAGACATATCAGCCATGTAATAGCTATGTGCTCCCACAACCAAAACTATAAAAGAGACACACCTGCTAACAAACTGGCTCCTTTATGATACACCACCTGGTGCATATCCATGTACAAGTGTGCTAGCATGCACACACCCCATGCATACCATGTCCCATCGGTAATCATGCTCTCCAGTACCCTCCCCCAACTAGTTAGAAGCCCGTGTGACCTCCTATCGGGGCATACTACTCCACTGATCAGTCCCGCCACTATCCCCAGGAAGTAGTCATAGTAGTCATGAATGTCGTACCATGAAATAACCTGCTCAACCAACTCTAGGTCATTGAACACACGTCTACACTTTGCCAATCTAGTGTCACGCTGTGACTCATACTCTACCAACTCTCCCTGAATAGGGAGGTGCAGAATCTGATACACATCCTCTAGAGTGATCACCATCTCCCCGGTCAGTAGATGGAATGTACCATCCTTGCTATGGAATCGCTCCACCGCTAAAGTCAACAACCCACGGTTCACGCGAACCTCGGGCATGAAACAAATATAATGCAAACCCATAGCACCTAAAGCCTCGTGGTCAATCTCTGTCAACATGTACCGCTGCAACAACAACAAAGGGAACTACTCTCGTGACATTAGGGTATCCTGGATATCCTCCTGTAATCAGGCAAAGCATCATGTCAAAGAAATCTATATCCAAGTAAACCTACTCAAAGCAATCAAACTATCCTATCATTGACTTAACATATCAAATTAATCAAAATAGCATATCATCTCTCGACTAGATTCTCGGCAATCTTGGAGATCGCTTATCAATTGACGCATCGATCAAGATGCCAATTGGGTTAATTTCGTTAAGTCAACTGATTTTCCTTGTGCAAATGCGCCAAACCAGGTGACAAATGTGCCAATCCATATCATATGTGCCGCTTCACCGTGAATGTGCCAATCCTTGACATGTATGCACTGTTCTAGCAAATGCGTCGCTTCTTGTGTCACATGCATCGTTCGACAAATGGATGTGCCAATTACCAGCCTATATGCACCCAACTATCATATGCACCATAAGATATCTCATATGCGCGACTTCATAGTATATGCGCCATTTCAAAGTGTATATGCGTCGAACGATAGTTCGACGCATCTGTCCTAGCTTTTTTTCCTAAGCAGTTATTGACCTAATAAATGACTTTTAGCAAGTTTTGATGAACTACATACCAGTGGTCCTGCCTTAGCTGGCTGATTGAACCGTCGGACTCGCTTAAACCAGTGTTCCTCACATGGAATATCCATCTCTCTATCGACTGCTCTAGCTCCCATACCCTCCAAAGCTCTCAAAGACCAATCAACTAAAAACAAGTGTGCAAATGAATAGAACTTGTGGACCCAACTCCTATATATAGCATGTAGCTGACTGTGTGACAACTATGACTACTCCCCATATTTGTTCCTCTGAACCTTATCCCATTTTTCTCCATCCTAACCCGCTTTTCACCTTCTTCTTCATGAGATTGTCCGTCTCACGCTTTCTACCATCTTCCCGTCCAATCTCCTGAGGGGGCATCCTATCGTTAAACTTGTACCAGGGGCAAACTGGGGCACATATCACTGTTGAAAATTCTTATTATTTGAAACAACGTGATAAAACACATTGCATCAAAGAGGGGAAAAATGTATACACCTAACAATGACATGACTCTACTTAAATAAATATTTTAAATATTTATTTCATCTTCATATTCCTCTATCAATAAATAAATTATTTAATTAATTAATTTGATTCATTTCCTCCCATTTAATTAAATAAATTACATTTATTTAATTAATTTCATCTATATTAACTTTATTCTTCTAAATAATTAAATAATTTTAATTATTTAATTAAATCACACATTCTTCTAAATTTAAATAAAATGCAAATTTATTTAAATTAAATCTCCAAAAAAATATATATATTTAAATATTTTATTTATTCTTCCAAATTATCTACAAGTAATTAAATAAATCTATTTATTTAATTATGTTTTCTTATCTTCTAAAAATCCTCAAAATCTTCTAAAAATAAATTCTTCTTGTCATACACAAGCAAAAGTTGAGTTAACTAATTTAAAGCAAATCTGTTTTATCAACAAAGCTCTTAAATTAGAAAAATATATTCTAATTTAAGAAATTAAAACTCATCCTCATCAAGAAAATAGTTAACTCAACAAAGCTTCTTTTTGAATGACACATGTCCTTCTTCTATTTGTGCACGTTCTCTCGAACATTCTCCTCCGTTGATCTTCTCATTTCTTCTCCACCATTGATCTTCTCTCACACAACTCTATAAATACAACCCTCTTCTTCTTCATTTCATATCCAACTTTCGAGTAAACTTATGCTGCAGAATCCATAGCACGCCATTGGAACCCCCATTATCACTTCATCTCTTCATTCATTCCATATTATGTTGAAGCTCATCTTCAACACAAACAAGTATCAGAGCCATTTCTCCTTGTCATCTTGAGGAATCGAAGCAAGGAAGCGAGCTTCCTGAGGGCCATCTTCATCACTGAAAGATCAAGAAAGAATAGGCGAGCAATGGAAATTGTAAGGTAAAAGGTTGTAAGTATCTCATTTCTTATTTTAAATCTCCTTTTTATCTGCACATTCCATTGATGTTTTGGGTTTTTCTTAGTCATTTGATTATCTAATTTTCCCCTTAACATTTATGGCGCCCACCATGTGGCCCTTGCCCCTAATCTAACCAAAAATCTAAGTTTCTTAGTGACAGGTTGCGTACAGGTTTCGTATAGGCTTCTAACAGGTTCATCCGGTGCATACATCCTCTGAGATGATGCTTTTACCTTCTGTTATGGCACACACAGTCTTCTGGTGCATACATCCTACAAGTTGGTGCTTTTACCTTCTGTTCTGGCACCTGCAGTACTACGGTGCATCCATCTTCTGAGACAGTGCATACACCTCCTGTTCCGGCGCCTACAAAATCCTGGTGCATACACCCTCTGAAATGACGCTTACATGCATTTTCACTGCGCATTTGTTAAATTAACACATCTATCTATTCTTCCTATGCTTTTGACATCTGTCTTAACACATTTGTAAAATGATGCTTACAGTCTTTGTTTCTGCGCATTCAGGCTAATAAGCGGCGCATTTGATCTGTCACTATGGTTTTAAAATTTCTTCTAATTTTTGTGATTAACGCTAATGTTTGCCTTGCAGGATTAGGAGGTGGATAGATCATTTAGCTGCATTAATTAATTTATTTTAGATTAATTAGGGGAAAAATGTAAAAGAAAAAAATGCATGCATACAAATCTCATGTAATCTTTAACTAGGAGTACAGTAACTGAACCACTGCTATCTTTGCATATTGTTATCTTTCTTAGTTAGAACATTGCTATCTCACAAAAGGAAATGAACCATTGCTATCTTTTAAACACTTCAAAGTTAACAAATGCGTGCGTGCCCAAGTAGATAGCATATTTAGTTTTTTTTCCTTTTAACTAGGATTGGATTAATCACTGTCTTATGTGTCTGTTGAATGACAATAGGCTTATTCTCTCCCCTTTACTGGGTGATCAAAATGCTAGACTTGTTATTCCTTGTGTTTAACCTTTAGAGGGGCCTTCCCTTGGATGCCTACCTGTCCAAGTGGGAATGACCTTGAGTGGAAACAGGCTAAAGCCAAGCCCTACTGATCAACTTTAAATAAATTGTGCTTGAGGTGAAAGCTTCCTGCAATGAGTGGTACTGTGTTACATCAACAGCCAACCTCCCCCAAAACCCTCCAAGGCATAACCCTTGGAGGTTGGGAGACTCCATAACGGAGAGTAGTGCTGTCGTACATGTAACCACTCAAACGGTTGCCTTGACTACTTAGCTTCTTGTTTAGTATACCAAAAACCCTTATTTGTTGACACAAAAGGTAAAGCCTTTGAAGTGGCCCCGATTCATGTGATTCTTAGTAGAGGTAGTAGGGACAATCCTAAGGTTTGGTGGGGGTACGAACCTAAGGAAACCTAGATCTGGTATGCATGAGAAGTGAGTGCCGTGGAGGGGAGCCGGTACTACTAGATCTTGGAGCTACACACTTTGAATATGCACAGATAGGGGATTCAACAAATACTATCCTATCCAGCCTAGGTTGTACTTGTTCTTGTGTCAAAAAGTCCAAAAATACAAAAAACAAACAAAAGATAAAAAAATCATGAAAACTTCTATGCGCTTGCTGTGTCTTTTGCCATAATTGAAAATTAGAATTCAAAAAGACCAAGTTTTCTACGAAAAAATAGAATTTTTTTAAAAAATGTGCCAAAAACTCTACAAAACCAAACTGAAAACTAGAACGGCACATTTGTTGCGACCTACAATGCATTTGCTTAGACTTACAACACATTTGATCCCTGTTGCGGTGCATTTGAAAATTACCATAGAGCTATTCCGTACCTTCCAAGAGAAAAAAATGTCAACTTTTCAAAAACCATTTCAAACCTGTCTCAATTGTTCCAAGATCTGATTAAAATCATGCAAGTCAACCATTTCCCTCCTTTTTTTCACACCATAGCTGCTTTTCTCATCCAAAATCTCACAAAATTCTTCAAAAATCCAACAAGGTTAGAACCAAGCTATTCTTGATCACATCAAACCTCAAAGAAACCTAGTGAGTCTCCACTATCAAGGATCACTTATCCTTTTCTCTCGGAACTCCACTAGTGGCTTGTGTAAAACTAGTCCACATAAAGTAAATGGATTTCTATCATCCTTACTTCAACTATCATTTTGTGCACCCAACTTGTTTGACACCAATTAGATCTAAGGAGAACCTTGCTCAAATCTTGTCGCATTCTAGCACCTTGTTCAAAACTCTTTCCATCCCATCTCTAGTCACCTTGCATGGTCTTAACGAGGTCATAAAAACAAAAATGGATTGAAATGGCTGAGAAAACTATTCCAACCTCTCACAAAAGTGATGAGGAAATTTCTATGGAAGAGGTCCTCCAAACACAGCAAGACCGAAGATTTCAACGCATCATGGATAAGGCACTTGCCCAAGACCCTACCAAATTCTTTCTACACCTAGCACATCTAGGAGTCAAGCTCCCTAAAGATTTTGACGTAGAAGCTCTAAAAGAACCTGAGGAAGAAGGAAACCTTGAGGGAAGCACACACGAGGAAATACCCGTAGACAAAAGCAAAGCAACCATTGATTCTATGGATGCCTTAAGTCTAATGACCCAACAGATCCAAGCTTTAGGACAACAATTCATAGACATGCAAATAGGAGCATCAACTAAGCATTACTCCCTAGAGGATATTTCACCATATCCTTTTGATAGAACCTTGATCATGATACCTTTCCCCTCTAAATTTGAGGTGCCTAAATTTGATAAATATCGAGGAAAGGGTGATCCAAGGGACCACATTAGGGAATTTAATGCTACTTGTCTTGAAGTCGCACACAATGATACTTACCTTATGTGACTATTTCCACGAAGCTTAGGAGGAAAAGCCATGGAGTGGTTTTCTAGGCTACCACCCGGCATTAGAACATTCAATGAACTTGTGGACAAATTTGTCACACATTTCTCCTATAATATTGAGCATGACACCTCAATCTTAGATCTTTGTAACACCAAGAAAAAAGGTGGAGAATCTTTCACCGCCTTCCTACAAAGATAGAGATGATGCAGGAGCATCCAGTGGTGTAAGGGCAATCTTGTATCACCCAAAAAGAAGTCAATTCAAAATCATTGTAGTTGTTTTCATTTCTTTCCATAATTAGTGTTTTTGGTTCCATAATATCCAAAATAAAAATGTAGGACTTTCAATTTTTCCAAAACTGCTAAAAATAGTGACCTACCTAATTAGGAAAGTGTACCTGTTATTTTTAGAAAGTTTGCATTTAGGCACGTAATGAAGCAAAAACTTCCAAAAAGTTACATAATGGAAATATAAGACCTTTGGTGAAGGAATCAGACAAAGATCATTTGTGAGCTGAAAGATATTAAAGTTTTTGTTTTCTGAAAAGCCCCTGAAAATTTCTAGAATGAGATATGAGGCACTAAAACTTCCCATAACATCCTGAAAAGTTGACAGAAATCCATTTATGAATTTCCAATGTGATAGTTCACATTGCGAGCTTTCCGGCACTTAAAACGGTTCATCAATCAGACACCTGGATCAAAAGTTATGCTTCCCGAAAGTTGACCTACTTTTGGAGGGAGTTGCAAATTTTGAAATTTGGCTGGAGGCCACCAAAAAGTGCTATTTATGACTATTTTAGGAACCCTGTGCAGTAGTAGAGTTAAGGGGGGCTAGTGTAGAGTCAAGAATAGGTGGGAAAATAAAAACCCTAGCTGATTTGGGGTTACAGAAGGCTAAGATTCTAGAGTCTTGAGGTGGGGAAAGCTGTAATGTGTTGCACCTAGTAGAGGATTCATCCTCTAATTGTAATTGAGCTTCTGTAATGTAATAAATTGCCTAGTTCAATAAAAGAAAGTTCTATTTGTTGTGTTCAATATCTGTTATTGTGTGTTTTGTGATTTACCCCCTTTATCAAGTGGTATCAGAGCGAGGGTTCCTGAGTGTGTAGACAGATCGCCGACCGTGAGGCTTTGCACCAGGACCTAAGGTTGTGGGTTTGCTGCAGAGACCAAGATGCCTCCATGAAGAAATTGTGTTGGGAGGAATGCTTTGACAAAAGAGGGTTTTAGAGACCTACAAAGGTAAATCGATGCATTGCAAGAGGAGCTACGAAGAGGGTTTGAGCCGAGGACAAGAGAAGAAAGTGAAGTTGAAGTTGAAGAAGAGCTATCTGAGGAAGAACAAGAAGCAGCGAAGATGCTGCAGAAGTAAGGTTGTTGAGGGTCATTTCGAAGATTGGAAAGAAGCCCAGGATTGAAGTTTCTACATATTCTGGAGATTTGAATCCAGAATAGCTTATTGATTAGATCAATGACATGGAGGAGTATTTTGAGTATGAAGATGTGGAGGACCCAGATCGGGTTAAGTTTGCAAAAACAAAGTTGAAGGGCCATGCCAATATTTGGTGGAAGGAGGTCCAATTAGAGAGGAATAGAAGAGGAAAAGTAAAGATTACTAGATGGGATCGGATGGTGGAGAAACTGAAGAAGCAGTTCATTCATGTGGACTATGAGATGGAGTTGCTGAAGAAGCTGCAAGGACTAAAGCAAGGTAACAAGTCTATTAAGGAGTATACATAAGAGTTTTATAAAATTACTATTAGGACAGGCCATGCAGAGCCCAACAAGGAGAAGGTAGCCTGTTACATTAATGGGTTGAGGCCGAGTATTCAAGAGGAGTTGAGCCTGGTCAGAATGACCACCATAGAAGATGCATACTAGTTTTCCATGAAGGTGGAAGAGAAGTTGAATAAAAGATTTGACAACAAGCAAAGGGGAAGAGGTCAAGATGGAAGGACTGGTGGAAGACCCTATGGGGGTCAAAATGAAGATGCAAAGAAAAGTGAAGAAGCTAGCACCAGTTGAAATCAGAGAGTTGACAATACCTACTGCCCTCGTGACCAGAACAATGGTGAGCAAAGAGGAAGAGGAAGAGGCAGACCTGGGCAAGGACCTGAAAAAGGAGGTTTCAGAGGAACCTATTTCCTATGTGGAGAAGAAGGGCATCGAGCATATGATTGTCTGCAACATCAAGGAAGGACAAATAGAAGACCTGAAGGTAATGCACGAGTTGCACATGTAGATGAAGATGGACATTCTGAGCATTCTGAATATGCTAAAAGGGGAGAAACCCTAGTTGTCAGAAGAACCTTGCTAAATGAGGAGAAAGAACCCAATCAGAGGAAGAGTTTATTCCGCACAAGGTGCAAATGTGAGGGTAAGTGTTGTGATATTATTATTGATAGTGGAAGCACTGATAATCTTGTTTCAGAGGAGATGGTTGACAAGTTGAAGTTGACAAGAAGAAAGCATCTGCATCCATATCGGATTGCATGGTTGCAGAAGGACCATAGAGCTTTGGTCAATGAGCAGTGTTTAGTGAAGTTCAAGATTGGTGACTACCATGATGAGGTGCTGTGTGATATCATACCGATGGATGCATGTCATATGCTATTGGGGAGGCTGTGGTAGTATGATAGGAGTGCTATCCATAATGGCCATGCAAACACATATTCCCTAACAAAGGATGGAGTTCGTCATAAGTTGAAGCCCTTGAAAGAGGTGGAAGAAAAGGTATGTAGTACTGCCAGAATTTATTTGGTAGATGGTAGGAAATTTTTGGAGGGTATGAAGCATGAGCGTCATTACTTTGCATTGATTCCTAAGATTAGTCAAGAGAAATGTGAAGATGTACCATTAGAAGTTTCAGATATGTTGGAAGAGTTCCAGGACATTATCTCTGATAAATGTACCAGAAGGTTTACCACCAGTAAGGAAGATAAGTCATCAAATGGATTTGATACCAGGAGCCAATTTGCCAAACAAGGCAGCCCACAGAATGACCCCTGCAGAGAATGAAGAGCTGAATAGACAAGTTCAGGAGTTGTTGAGGAAGGGACTGATAAGGGAGAGCCTAAGTCCATGTGTGGTACCTGCAGTACTAGCACCCAAAAAGGATGGAGAATGGAGGATGTGTACAGACTCTCGAGCCATCAATAAGATAACGATCAAATATAGATTTCCATTGCCAAGAATGGATGACATCATGGATTGTTTAAGTGGAGCCAAGTACTTCACGAAAATTGACCTAAAGAGTGGATATCACTAGATCCGTATCAGAGAAGGAGATGAATGGAAGATAGCTTTCAAGACAAAGGAAGGTTTGTATGAGTGGTTAGTCATCCCATTTGGGCTAACCAATGCACCGAGCACATTCATGCGGCTCATGAATGAGGTACTAAAAGAATTTTTGGGAAGTTTTGTTATTGTTTATTTGGATGATATTTTGATTTTCAGTAAGAGTTGGGAAAAGCATCTGATGCATATTAGAAGAGTTCTAGAGAAGTTGAGGGAAGAGAAGTTGCTGATTAATCTGAAGAAATGTATTTTTGCAAAGAAGGAGTTGGTATACTTGGGATTTGTTGTCTCAGAGGAAGGTCTTAAGATAGACCCCAAAAAAGTAAAGGCTATCATTGAATGGCCTATGCCAAGGAGTGCAACGGAGGTAAGATCTTTTCATGGTTTGGCAAGTTTTTACAGAAAGTTTATCAAGAATTTTAGTAGCATTTGTTCACTCCTAACTGAGACAATGAGTGTTGCAAGTATGAGGTGAACCAGTGTTGTCATTGATGTCAACATACTCATATTGCTTTGACAAGAAGGATTCAATGAGCAGTGTGCTGAGGATATTGAGAAAATTAGCCTCAGTCAGGAACAGTAAAGAACAGTGATGAGAAGAAGGCAAATGTACTGTATAGGATGCAAACCGGAGGATGCGGATTAAAGGGTTTGTAGATATGGGTCTTGAGATGCTTCAGTTAAGATTTCAGAGGTCCACATGAAGATCTGAAGGAGTTGTGGCTGTCGGTGTAGAACTGGTTCCGGCAAGTGCTCAGAGGTGACAGAGGATCACAGAAAGGTCCGGTGAGGTCTGGAACTATATAATCCTAATCTGCGGATTGGAAGGAGTCTTTGGGATGTCCTTGTGATGTTCCATCTTGAGTTGTGTATGATTTGGAGGTCCGGAAGTACCTCTTGCATTATGACAGTGGCAACAGACAGTGTTCTTGAAGTTCCGGACAAGGAGGATAAGAGATTTCAGTAAGTAAAGGAAATGCGGACGTACCTGGTCATTCAGGGAGACTTGTGAAGGTTCTTGGATCATGTTGAGGTTGTGTTGTTGGTTCGCATTGATGGTAGAGCCCGGAATTGAAGATATTCTTTCAGATGAAGTTTTTGCTCTGTTTAGCCGACCGGATGAGTTGTTCATCCTGCGAATGTTCTTATGGTGGCGGACCGGATGTGTTATTCATCTTGCGGATATTCTTATGGTTGATTGCCGACTTAGATGATTGTTCCTAAGTCGATGTCTTGTATAAATAAAGGTTTGTGAGTTCATTTTGAAGTGTGGATTGTGTGGATGAGTGTGGCATGGCGAAGAGAAGTGCGAAAGGCAGAGCAGAGGTTTTTGGGCTTAAATGGAACTGATCTGGACATGGTAGAGATGTCATTCTCCAGTTCAAGATTGTGATTCTTATCACTTTGTAGACAGTGTGTCTCCTTGTAGGCAGTGGGCCTCTTTGTGAGCAGTGTGCTTGGGCAGTGAGCCCTAATTGGCAAGTGCCATTCTTTTTCTTATTCTTCTAACAGAGAATAATCCTTGGGTTAATCACCCCGTGGTTTTTCCCTTAACCGGGTTTTCCACATCAAAATCTTGGTGTTCAATGTGTTGATGTTTATCTGCTCTTGTGTTTATGTATTATGCTTTCATGGATGATTAATTGATATGCTGTTAACTAACAACGAAGAATCAAGTGTTTGAAAGAACAAGAAGTTTTATACAACTGATTCACTCCCCCCCCCTCAGTTGTATGCCTTAAATCCAACAATGAGAGGGGATAGAAAATAGTTTAGATGGACTAAAGGAGCAGACAAGAGCTTTGACACGTTGAAGCAAAAAGTCGTAGAACAACCTATTTTGGCACTTCCAGATTTTAATAAGGTATTTCAAGTAGATTGTGATACTAGTGGTAGTGGTATAGGAGCTGTTTTGAGCCAAGAAGGTAAGCCCATTGCCTATTTTAGTGAGAAGCTTAATGATGCCAAGAAAAAGTATTTTGCTTATGATCAGGAATTTTATGCAATAGTTTAGGCTTTGAAGAAATGGAGACATTATTTGTTGCCAAAAGAGTTTGTTTTATATATTGATCATCAGGCTTTGTAGTATCTTAATAGTCAAGGGAAGTTGAACTAAAGGCACTTAAAATGGGTTGAGTTTTTGCAGAGTTATACCTTTGTTTTGAAGCACAGGAGTGGGAAGTCCAGTAGAGTTGCAGATGCCTTGAGCAGAAGGCAAAATTTGTTGACAGAAATGAAGATAGAGGTTGTTGGGTTCGATGAGCTCAAAAGTTTGTATCCTGAAGATCCAGATTTTGCAGAGGCTTGGAAAGCTTGTCTGAAGCCTGTTACTTTGGATAGGACAAAATGGTTGGATTTCATAATCCAAGATGGCATGTTGTTTAGAGGAAGCCAGTTGTGCATTCTGAGGAGTTCCATGAGAGAGAACCTAATTAAGGAGAAGCATAGTGGAGGATTGGCTGGACACTTTGGTCGAGATAAGACCATTTCTATTGTTGTTGAAAATTATTATTGGCCATAGTTGTAGCAAGATGTGAGGGAGTTTGTGCAGAGTTGCAGAGTATGTCAGATGGCAAAAGGAACAAGTCAGAATACAGGGTTGTATCAACCATTACCTGTACCAGAGAAGCCATGGGATGATATTAGTATGGATTTCATTCTTGGTTTACCAAGGACACAGAGAGGGCATGATTCTATTTTTGTGGTGGTGGACAGATTCTCAAAGATGGCACATTTTATTCCTTGTAAGAAGACTAATGATGCTGTTCATATTGCAGAGTTATTTTTCAGGGAAGTGGTGAGACTACATGGTCTACCAAAGAGCATAATTTCAGATCGAGATACCAAGTTTGTTGGTTATTTATGGAGGACATTGTGGAAGAAGTTGAAGACATATTTGAAGTTTAGTTCTACACACCATCCACAGACTGATGGACAAACTGAAGTGGTGAATAGGAGTTTGGGTAACCTGCTACGATGCTTAGTAGGAGATAAACCCAAGGGATGGGATTTGATTTTACCATAGGCAGAATTTGCTTACAATAATTCTGTTAATAGGAGTACTGGTAAATCACCATTCCAAATTGTATATGGCAATAGCCCAAGAAATGCTTCTGAGTTAAGGAAGCTGGACAACGGAGAAAAGACAAGTGCTGAAGCTGAAGACTTTGTAGAACACATGAATAATTTGCATGAAGAGGTGAAAAAGCACATTAATAAAATGAATATTTAGTACAAGGCTAAGGCAGATCAGAAGAGGAGATATAAGGAATTCCAGGTAGGAGATGAAGTCATGGTTCACTTGAGAAAAGAAAGGTTCCCAATTGGAACATACAATAAGTTGAAAATAAAGAAATTTGGACCATGCAAAATTTTGAAGAAACATGATTCAAGAAATGCATATGAGTAGAGCTGCCAAGTGGGATCAATATTTCCCTTGTTTTCAACATTGTTGATTTATCAGAATATCATGAAGGTGGAACAACGGATGGACCAACAGAAGAACAATGGAGTATTCTGGCATCTACTTCAACAAAGGAGATAGAAGAGATCTTGGATAGCCATGTGGGAAGAAGTACTCGGAACAAGCAATATGAAGAATATCTGGTAAAATGGAAAGGAAGGCCTGTTGAAGATTCTTCTTGGTTGTCTAAGGCAGAGGTTGACCGTTTGGGTTTTCCTCACACAAACACATGAGACGTGACAGGGTCACTTCTCAAATTACCCTGGGTGTCTGATGCAAGAGCATCCAGTGGTGTAAGGGCAATCTTGCATCACCCAAAAAGAAGTTAATTCAAAATCATTGTAGTTGTTTTCATTTCTTTCCATAATTAGTGTTTTTGGTTCCATAATATCCAGAATAATAATGTAGGACTTTCAGTTTTTCCAAAACTGCTAAAAATAGTGACCTGCCTAATTAGGAAAGTGTACCTGCTATTTTTAGAAAGTTTGCATTTGGGCACGTAATGAAGCAAAAACTTCCAAAAAGTTACATAATGGAAATATAAGACCTTTGGTGAAGGAATCAGGCAAAGATCTTTTGTGAGCTGAAAGATATTAAAGTTTTTATTTTTTGAAAAGCCCCTAAAAATTTCTGGAACGAGATATGAGGCACTAAAACTTCCCATAATGTCCCAAAAAGTTGATGGAAATCCATTTATGAATTTCTTGCATGATAGTTCACATCGCAAGCTTTTCGGCGCTTAAAACGGTTCGTCAATCAAACACCCGGATCAAAAGTTATGCTTCCCAGAAGTTGACCTACTTTTGGAGGGAGTTGCAAATTTCAAAATTTCACTGGAGGCCACCAAAAAGTACTATTTATGACTATTTTAGGAACCCTGGGCAGTAGTAGAGTTAAGGGGGGCCAATGTAGAGTCAAGAATAGGTGGGAAAACAGAAACCCTAGCTGATTTGGGGTTACAGAAGGCTGAAGATTCTAGAGTCTTGAGGTGGGGAAAGTTGTAATGTGTTGCAGCCAGTAGAGGATTCATCCTCTGATTGTAATTGAGCTTCTATAATGTAATGAGTTGCCTAGTTCAATAAAAGAAAGTTCTATTTGTTGTGTTCAATATCTGTTACTGTGTGTTTTGTGATTTACCCCCTTCATCAGGAGACAATTGGCAAGTAAGTGCCCACATCAAATGCCTGAAAAACAAATGTTGGAAATGTTTATCCATAACTTACAAACTGACCTAAGCTATTAGATACAAATTCAATGTCCTACTTCCTTTAGTAAGGTCATTGAGATGGGTCTAATCATCGAAAAAGCTTTAATCACAAAGGGTCAAATAAAGCTATATAAGGACACTCCTAGTACCAATACCAACGTAGATAAACCAAGATTCTAGACAAAGAACAAAAACATTGTGAATGATGGGGTGGTAGATGCCAAGAATGTGGCACCAAAACAACCAATCTTCAACTTATCTACTCCTCAAAACAACCCCCCACAAAACAAACCAAGAAACACTGAATCACAGTTTACAAATTTTCAACCTAGGAGAAAATTCACTCCTTTGGGAGAATCATTGGAAACCTCCCTACGGAAGTTAATCACAAGTAAGATCATAACACTTCCATCGGCATGGGAATATGAACCAAAAGTTAAACCTCCTTGGTGGAACGACAACGATTTATGTGAGTACCACCGAAACAGGGGGCACAAAACCAACGACTGCATTGCACTCCAACATACTATCCAAGATTTGATCGAGCAAAACAAAGTGTCACTTGATGGACATACCTCTAATAATGATCACCGGGCATTCAAGGATCCTCTTCCCAACTACGAGCAAGGAGGGCCTTCCAACCAAAACAACAGTGGAACTAATAACGCCAATTACATAAATGTCGCCTTCGACTATGTTGTTAACCATATCTCAGAAAGTGATTCACGCATCAACGTGATCACTATAAACAAAGATCCGAATTGTAATGTTACCACCCATAGTAATCAAGTCAATCTTAGAGGAGCCCCCACCACTCTAGCTAATCAGTATAGTATCTTGGATCAGATACATAAGACACCTGCACATATCTCCATTCTGGAACTTCTGCATCTATCCCCGTCCCATAGGGCCATACTTGACAAAGCTTTATCAAAAGCCTCCATCCCAACAAACCTCGCCGAAGAACAATTTCAAACCATGGTAGGTCACATTACCTCACCTCACTCCCTATCATTCACTAAAAAGGATGATATGTCAATAACCCAACCTCATAACGCCTCTCTTCATATCGAAGCCTTCATCCATAAACACAAAATAAAAAGGGTCCTAATCAATGGAGGAGCTGGTTTTTAATATTTGCACCTTGAAGCTAATCCTTGCATTGGGTTTTGGGGAGAAAGCTATTGATCCAAAAAAGAAAATCACCATCAAAGCCTATGATGAGGAGAGAACTTCCAAGGGAATTGTTATTTTACCAATCAGAGTGGGACCTATAGTAAAAGATGTGGCTTGCCAAGTCCTTGATATGGAGCTAGCATATAACATTATTCTTGGGAGACCATGGATACATGCTCTGAAAGAAGTACCGTCAACATACCACTAGTGTATCAAATTCCCCTATGAAGGCAGAGATCACCATCCAAGGTGATCCTAATCCATTTCAGTATTGCAACTCCATTCAATCTAAACCTAAAGTTGTGATTCCTAACAACCATGCTTCTGCTTCATCTTCATCTCGTGTTGACCCAGCTTCACTTTCTTCCACTTCAAAGGCATCTCAACCTAACCTCAGACTCAAAGATAAGGGCCTGGGTGAGTACACAATCTCCCAATCTCTTTGTTTAGCACAACTCCCCCTATCTCCCATATCATATGGAAGACCCACTCTGAGCAAACCCAAAGAAGACAAAACTACCAAAGGTCCATTTATCAAATGGGGAAGCCTTGAAGATGAGAGCAATGAAAAGGATATCCTACAATGGTTATACAAGGATGAAGGTAGTTCATCAACACAACAAGACCATCATACCACTATACAAATTAAACAATATGGTCAAGGATTCCAAATGCTACAAAGAATGGGATATGAAGGACACGGTCCACTCGATTCAAGAAAAGATGGTATCACTTAACCCATCCAACCTCATACCTTGACTGCCCGAGACACTACAAGGCTAGGTTACACTGGCACATCAAAAACCAACAGAACAAATACGAATAAAGGCAAACAACCAGAAACATCTACTAGTAATCTGGTTAATCAAATACAACAACTACAACTGGGGAGTGAGACTGATTTCAATGAATATGAGTGGGATAGCCTCTCTAAGCTATCTTGTGATGAAAAAGGCATCGATGTTGTCCATGAGTATGACCCAACCCATGCAAATGAGAGACGAGGTCTGAGGGCTAAACCCCTAGAGTCTGACTCGCGTAATAACGATAGTGAAAGTCGTGAGGAAAGAATGATACCCACCTTGACGGATCTGCTAATAGAGAGTACCATCACAGACTTTGTCCGTGCTTATAACAACTCTATCTTAACCATCAACACCATCGAACCAAACCAACCCAATCATCCCTTACCATTAGTGCACCCTGAACTCATAGATTGGGACTTACAAGGCACTACCCCTGAGCTCGATACCTTTCAGACTGATGAAGCCATCATAGACTATCTTGAGCTTAGAGATCATATACCCGCAGGGGACCACAGAGCTGGCTATGCCATAGAACTCAATGAGAAGGCCTATTTTGGAGAGAGTGCCAAGCCTTTCAGTCTAAAAAATGTCAAAATGAAAGAAAGATCTAATGGTGAGAACCTTTCTGCGACAGTGTTAGATCATGAAAAAAGTAAAAGTATAGATGTATCCAATGGTGAAAACCTCTCTGAGGTGCCAAAGGATGGAAGGCTTGACCCTCTACCCAATCTTACACACCAGGAGAGATCTTCAAACTTGATAGAACCAACAGAGCCGATTAATGTCAATGCAGGTGATAATCCCAGAATGATCCACATAGCTCAGTCTTTAAAGGAACAAGAAAAGACAACATTTATTGACTTCTTCAAAAGAAAACAAATCAACTTTGCTTGGACATATGTAGACATGCCAGGGATAGATCCAAATCTCATAATCTATCACTTATCCTTAGCTCTAGGAGCTAATCCAGTAAAGCAAAAACTCAGAAAGATGCACCCACATGTGGCCCTCATGGTGAAAGAAGAGCTGAAGAAACTATTAGATGTCAGATTCATCAAACCGATAGACTATCCTGAGTGGATTTCAAACATAGTACCAATTGCCAAACCAGATGGTAGAGTCTGAATATGTAATGACTTCAAGGCCCTGAACAAAGCTTGTCCGAAAGATGATTTCCCCCTGCCAAACATTGACATGATTTTAGATCTCACGGTAGGACACACCATGCTGTCACTAATGGATGGTTTTTCAGAATACAACCAGATAAAAATTGCACCTGAAGACCAGCACAAGACTACATTCACATGTCCTTGGGGCACCTATTGTTGGTGTGTCATGCCATTTGGTTTGAAAAATGCCGGCGCAACATATCAGAGAGCTATGAGCACAATCTTCCACGACATGATGCACACTATAATGGAAGACTATGTTGATGACATTCTGGCAAAATCACTCACAAGAGAAGGACACCTAGCAGTACTGGACAAAATCTTCAACAGACTGGAATAGTTTAATGTACGCCTCAATCCAAAGAAGTGCGTGTTTGGAGTTACCTTAGGTAAGCTTGTCATGCCCGCATTTCCCATGCGATCACGACACACAAACACACGTGTCATGTCCACATTTGCCATGTGGTCATGACACGAACTGCGAAAAACTTTTCTACCTATCTCTAGGAACCCCCTCGTACGCATCTACGAGCTCGGTGGAAATACGCCTAAGGTGAAAACATGTCAACGTAACCACAACGATGAAAGCCGTCTAGGGGGTATGTGACACGTAGGTGTCGCTTCTCAGGTTAGACTAATTTAATCTAAACCCTAAGTTACCTAAGTGAAGATGATTTCGTCAACATCGAACCCTATCTTAACTCAGATCAAAAAGTGATAAAGCAATATGGCAAGATGGCGCGTGATTCAAGTGGGAAGATGGAATGGAATCAATAAAACATCGCACCAAATAAACCCTAGGAATCTAACAAAAATTTCGGCAGCATAACGCGTTTTCAAAAAACACAAAATAAAGTTTAAAATAAAACATCAAGAAGGGATTAAATAAAATTTAAGAATAAATTAAATTAAGACTTGAGAACGAATTCAAAATGATATAAAGTAACAATTAAAATTAAAATAAATGACAAGACATCGGTTAAATTCAACTGAAAAACTGAGTTCGTCATTAAACATAATTTTGGCATTATGTTTAATATCTCACTCAAAAATTTAATGGATGAGGTAGGAGGGTTTAAATAACCCTCCCCATAAAATAATGATAATAAAATTGATTATAATTAACAACGTAAAAATTCTGCCAAAGGAAAAAGAAACAATAAATCCCATTAAGTAAATTTAAATACAAGGGAAAATTCTTCCCAATCTGAATAAATTTAATACCCTCCAAAATAAATTTAAAGCACAGGGCAATAATCTAATTTGCAAAAACTAACCATATCAAAATTTGAAAACTAAATTAAAGGCTCCCAAGAAATAAAAAGACAAAATAAGGAGAGAAAGGAAGTTTAAATAAGGATAAAATGAATCCCCATAAATAAAATTGTCTCCAATAAAAATATCCTCACAAATGAATAAAAGAGAAATAGAAGAAAACCCTAAACACAAAAAAAAACACTAAGTTAACTAACAAAACCCTAATCCCATTCTCTAATGTCTTTTCTCCCCTATTTGCCCTAATCTCTTATTTCATCTTTCCTTCTCTTTTTGCCCTAATCCTCATCTTAGCTTCTCCTCTTTCATTGAGTGCAGGTAGGGTTTTGGATAGTTGGGGAAGCCATGGAATACCTCTCGGAGGTATACACAACTACTAGATTGCTGTTATAGTTTAAATGTATTATATCCTTTTTTTGTTTTCGGTTAATAATTATCATCAGATAACTGTGAGAAATCCTCATTTAAACTAGTTGAGTGGGCAAGGGACCAACGGCAGCGGTGGTGGAAATTCCATGAGGAGGGGCAGCGTTGGAAGTCGGAATGGCGGAGCACATGGGGGATGGTGCGGCGGAGCCGTTGCTGCGAGTTCTGAGAAATTGGGGGGTGTAGCCGCGGTGGAGGCGGCACGCAACGAATGGTGGCTGAAGGGGTGTGGGGGAGGTGTTGACGGCCGCAAAGGGGAAGACTATGTGGGGAGTGGGAGGCGCGGTGCACAAGGGCTATGAGATCGTGGTCTCTGGCGGTGGCGAAGTCTACACGGTGGGGATTGCGGGGTTAGGGTGAGGGGGTGTGGGGTGTGGGGTGTGGGGGAGGCGGAGCCCCCACCCACACCTGTGGGTGTGGGTGGAGGCTTCGCCTCCCCCACACCCCTTGACTATTATGAAACGAGGGCCGTGGGTGCTACCCACAGTCCCCCTCTGATATTTTTTTTTTCTGGTTTTATTTGCTATATACATCTCAGACAGTAAATATACATTGTATATATATTTATTTATATATATATATGCATTTGTATAAATGTATATATCCTGTAAGATACATAGTTTAACTAAATAATAATATTACAAAAATACAAATACCTCTCCTTCCTATATTTGTATTATAATGAATAAATATACACTCATTATATATATATACACACACACAAGGAAATAAATCCTATGCAGCACTATGCTAAATATTAACTTCTAATTTTATTTTCTTCTACAATTTTCTGTATATGAGTAGGACATAAACCATAACAGGAACTAAATTAACAAGTTACTAAAGCAACAAGTGCAATCTTTTGTATGAATGTAAAGACTTATTGCACTCATTCTTTTAACCGTGCTTTTAAATAGAACATTGACATTCAGATTTTAACATGTATAAACCAATAGCACATCTTTTTTTTTTACAATAACAGATATATATTTTCTTGGAAATAATCCTATATGACATAATGAGCATAGCCATTTAACTTTTCCAACAACCATTTATGAAATAAATTCTCAAGCAACCAAACAGAAAACTTAGTTTAAAACTTCTCATTCTTTCTTTTGCAAATTATAGGATTCATCTAACTCACTCTAACACATTTTCTTTGAAGGTATTATACAAAAAAGAGAATACATTTGTTTTCTTTCAACTGCAATAAAATCTAAACAACAACATTATAACACATACATATTTTCTGTTTGAGAGAACAATGACAGAAATCTATTTATAGCCTCACATGTATTTTACAAACTCCACAACTCCACAATATAGGAAGTGACCAACATTAAATAAAATATAGAATGTTTACATATTTTTTTTTAAACTTTACTCTCAAAATGGGAAGATAAATAGTATCTAGATAGATTGAAAGCATTATTTACATTTCACAAATATTTTGATAGCCAACTTCATAAATCTAAAACTGGTCAAAATAAATATAATAAGGCCATATTGGCCATGGCTCCAACAGCCAACACAAAGAACTATATGAACACCCAAAGGAGCTCCAAAATAACTCCATCTCTTTACTCAAAAACCTGCAAGTAGACACAACAAAAGAAGAACATTCCAGCCACAATGAAAAGCTCTCCTCCCTACCGTAGACCCGCAAGTGGGTCACCCCCGAGCTAGGGAGGTAGGGATTCACACAGGTTGAACATTCCATAACAAAAATCAATCACAATAACACAAAAATAGCCCATAGGTTTAACACAAAACTCAACTCATGAAAATGAGTTGTTGAGGGTAGGGAATGGACCCCTCAACTTCAAAGGGCTCCCAAATGATAAAATGTCCAGCTCATGGCCTCAAGCCAAATAAAATCTCCAAAACCACCACTCTCCACAATATCACAAAAATAACCTCCATGGCACTCTTGCCATTCAATAACCTTCTCAACAAAATAAAAGCCCTCAAGGCATAAATACATAGTGTGGGAGAGACCTCAAGGAGGTTCCTTTCCCCTACCCATACAAGTTGAGCATTACCTCCATTGGAGGTGCTCTCACCATAACTCCCATCCCAACAAAGTAAAATAATGCAATAACAAAACAACCAAAAACTATAACACAACACATTAAATAAGCTAGGGTGAGAAAACAAGTTAAGAGGCCTACCTTCAAAGCCCTTATAATGGAAGCAAGTTGGTGAAGAGCTCCAAGCCTTCCCAAGCCTTCCAATCCTTCAAGAAAAATCCTCTAACTCTCCCAAACTCCTCCAAATTAGCAAGAAAAATTAAAATTGCAAGAACCCCACACTCCTCAACAAGAGGAGATAATATAGGCCACAAATTTGGCCTTGAGGAATGAGAAGGTGACACTTGTCACCTTCTCCTTCCTCCTCCCATGCCACTTGCAAGGGAGAGGAAGTGTGAGGATGACAAGTGTCATCCTCTCATTCCCTCTCAATCCTCACCTTATCCACTTGTGCTCTCACACGTGTGAGATGGCAAGTTGTGAGGTGGCAAACCCACTCACACCCTCAAGAGTATAAGGGATGCCATATGGCATCCTCTTATTCTCTCAAGGAGCCATCTTCCTCCAAGATGCTCTCACATGTGTGTGAGAGTCTTGGGGGAAGCTCCCACACACTTGGGAGTCTTGGAGACCTCCCAAGTCTTTCTTGGGAAAGGGTTCCCAAACTTTGGGAAGGGAGATGAGTCTTTCCCAAGGCATGACTCATCTCCCACTTCCCTTATTTCAAATTTTCGTCACTTTTACTAAACCATGGTTTAGAGTGACCAAACTTGAGTCAAATCTAGGGTTAGATAGTCTAAGTTGACCCTAGACTCAAGGGTAACCACCTAGGGTAGCTTTGGGGACTCTAGGGTTCACAAAGGGGGTTAAAAATCACATTTAAATAGCCTCAAAATAAAATAAATAACAAGTGTTGTAAATCAAGTAAAATTATACAACACTCATTATTAAATAAATAGACAAGGGGTACTAAGGCCGAAATAACCAAATTAAATCAAGTACTTAAATCATCATTCAAATTCAAACGTGATCCTTATCCCTCTTGGGAATGGATCAGTTTATAGGGGATAACATAGTGTGAATTCTACCTCTGATTTTCCTTTGGCTAGGGAATGTGAAACCTACACATCTCGATCAAGTGTCAATCATATCATGGAAATCATTGCCAAAGCAACTGGAATTAAATTCACGCAATTCGAATACATCAATAATCATCAATACATAATTCTAAATTAAACTACATTTTTCAATCATATGTCAAGTAGTCCACATCACATAAATAACTAGAATCTCATCACAAACATCATCACATATATATCTCATATGTCGAATCACCAAATAGCACCAAATCAGATCAAATCAAATCACATATGTCTAATCAATGTCCTATCGTAATCAGGAAATAAAAATCAAGTATGCATAATGAAACATAGTCACTAAAGGTCCGAGAATGTCATTAACTAAATAGTATAATGATCAAAACAAGGGAGGTAAAATAATCAGCCTCACAAAGCTACTTGGATACATAGTGTCTGCCAATGGAATTGAAGTCGACCCAGCTAAACTAAAGGCCATCATGGAAATGCCGCCTCCTAAGAATCTCACTCAGCTAAGGTCTCTACAGGCAAAACTACAATCTATTAGAAGGTTCATATCTCAATTGGCAGACAAGTGCCACCCATTTTCTCACCTCCTACATAAGAATGTCCCTTTCAAATGGAATGATTCGTGTGAGCAGGCATTTCAGCAGTTAAAAGAGTATCTCATGAAACCACCTGTATTGATGCCATTGATTCAGGGAAAACCTTTGCTACTGTATATCTCGGCCACACCAACAGCTCTGGGACCTCTCCTCATAAAGCAAAATTATGACAGGAAAGAACAAGTAATCTACTATATCAGTCGAACACTTGTTGGATATGAACTGCAATACACGCCAATCGAAAGAGCATGTCTCGTTGTAGTCTTCACCTCACAAAAGTGGAGACATTACATGTTGTCACATTCTATCAAACTAGTAGCAAAGATTGATCCACTCAAGTACTTACTCAACAAAGCAGCCCTAACAGGTAGATTGTCCAAATGGGTCATGCTTCTTAGTGAATTTGACATCGAATATGTAGACAGGAAAGCAATAAAAGGCCAAGTACTTGTAGATTAACTGGCAGATGCACGTCTAACAGATGATAGCCCTTTGAGCTTTGAATTTCTAGATGAATCTATCTTTCACATAACCACAACAACCTGGAAAATGTACTTCAATGGATCATACACTCAGCATGGATCAGGAGTAGGTATCTTGTTGATCACACCTAGTGGTGACACCATTCCTAAATCATACAAATTACTCTTTCCCTACACTAACAACATGGCAGAGTATGAAGCCCTAGTCATTGGCATCAAGCTAGTAGTTGAATGGAATATCCAAGAACTTCAAGTATATGGTAACTCACAGTTGGTCATAAATCAAGTAAATGACGCTACCAGACAAAAGATGAGAAATTAATCCTTTACAAACAAATGGTAGAAGACTTCAAAGAATACTTGGTCAAGATCTCTTTTGAGCAGATCCCAAGGATTGAGAACAAAGCTGCATATGCCATGGCCACCATTGCATCTCTCCTTGATATTCTAAATAATCAATCAGGTCATGAGTTCTTGATAGAGCCAGTGTCCTGTCCTGCATATGACACCCCTGAATCCCATATCATTTGCCACATTGTTGGAGCCAATTCCCCCCTCTATGGAAAAATATTTGTCTATCTTAAAGAAGATACCCTCCCACCTGATCTCTCTAGTAACCAAAAATGAACCTTCATCCGCTAGGCATCCCGGTATGCCATTGTTGCCAATACCCTATATTGCAAAGGTCTCGATGTTACTCTCCTTAGATGTCTCGATAGTGAGGAATATCAAACCACCCTAAATGAAGTGCACGATGGTATATGTGGGACCCACTCTATTGGCCCTACCCTAGCCAAGAAAATCATATGCATGGGATACTTCTAGCCAACCATGGAACAAGATGTTGGCAAGAGACACTATATGGATTCATGGTTGTTGTCATTGATGGCAACAAAGGTCATCCCACATATCCGCAAGTCATGATGTGTCTCTACCGGAAGTCTGAATAAAGATTGTTGTGGTCCGGTGAACAAGAACAGAGCATGTGGCAAGGTCCGACAGATTGGTCCGGATCTCTCAGAGGAAGTGTCTTGGTGCAGTGCAGATTTGGGGAAGTCAAGAGGACTACCTTGAGTAGTATATTCCAAGAATTTAGCCTCCGATAATGGACAAGGAAGAAGATATGAATAGTTGAGTACCAGATTCCTGAAAGACAGTGAGAACAGAGGAAGAACTGACTGACAGAGTATCAGACTATTTTTCGGATGTGCTACTGTTGATGGTAAAGGTTAGGAAGGCATGAATCATGTTTGGCCGACATGATTAATGACATCTACAAGTATATGCTTGATCCGCATTACTTGATATGCAAGGATTCAGCCGACAGAACAGAGTTTGTGAGAAGATAGACTATTCCGGGTGCCGACTAGAAAGATAATGAAATCACTAGTGCGGATATAAATAGAGGATGGATTTTGTTGTGAGAAAGGGTGTTGTGTTATGTTATATGTGAATAAGTACAGAGCAGAGCAGAAGTAATAAGAAAGATCCGGTATGTGAAAGGAAAGCAGAATAAAGAGCAGAGGGAAGATGAAGTGCAACAGATCAGTATACTGAGCCTAATCGGAACTGAACTCCAGCATATGTAGATGCTTCCAATCAGTTCAAGTATTGTATAAACATTCTTTGTAGACAGTGTGTCTCCTTGTAGGCAGTGTGCCTCTTTGTGAGCAGTGTGCTCGGGCAGTGAGCCCTAATTGGCAAGTGCCATTTTTGTAATTCCTTATTCTTCTAACAGAGAATAATCTTTGGGTTAATCACCCCGTGGTTTTCTCCCTTAACCGGGTTTCCACGTCAAAAATACTGTGTCATGTGTTTTTCATTTCATGGTAATGTTTGTTTGTTTGATTCAATGATGCTTTGATTAATAAGAAAGTTCAAAAGAAGAAATAATTAGGATAACTAATTCACCCCCCCTCTTAGTTATCAACACAAGATTCTTATCATTTTGTAAAGAAATGCAAAAAGTGCCAAATAAATGGGAATCTGATACATGCACCAGCACAGGAGCTACATCCATTAATGACTCCTTGGCCTTTCTATTAGTGGGGACTCGACTTAGTAGGCAAGATTCACCCTCCTTCATCCAGCGGCCATAAATTCATAATCACTGCCACTGAGTACTTCACAAAGTGGATTGAAGCCGTGCCCTTAGCCAATATCATAGGCAAGCAGATTGCCTCTTTTATATTGAACTATATCATTTGTTGCTATGGTATCCCTTCATCCATTGTCACAGAATATGGATGACCTTTCAAAAATCAAGATGTCAGGGAACTATGCGACAAATTCCATATCCAGCACCGCTTTTCTACCCCTTACTACCCCCATGGCAATGGCTAGGCAGAGGTATCAAATAAAACTATCTTGAAAATTTTGAAAAAGATTGTTAATGATGCCAGCCGTGATTGGCATGTCCAACTAAATCCTGCACTGTGGACCTACTGTACAAGCATCTGCATACCCATAGGTGCAACACCATACTCTCTGGTCTACGGATCTGAAGCCATCTTGCCCATTGAAGTCGAGATCCCATCCTTGTGAGTACAGATGAAGAGTATAGAGTGTCTAGACTTCAAGAGTTAGAGCTGCTCGAAGAGAGAAGGTAACAGGCCTTTAACCACCTAAAAGCTTATCAACAACAGATGTCTAAAAGCTATAATTACAGGGGAAAACCCTGAGTATTCCAAGTTAGTGATATAGTCCTCAGAGAAAATCTCATAAATCAGTAAGATCATGAAAAGAAAGTCAAGTTCGAACCCAACTAACTAGGTCCCTATGTCATCATTGCAGCCTATGGATCGAGAGCATATCAATTGGCTACATCTGAAGGTGAACTATTCGACGATCCTATCAATAGCATGCATATCCACAAGTTCTATACCTAAAAACCCCAATGCAAGGGAGTCCTTCAAAAATTCAAAAAAATTGAAAAAGTGATGAAAAAACAAACAAAAAAATAAAAAAAATGAGAAAATAACAAAAAAAATCATCCTTTGGTGAAAACTTGGCAAACAGGTGCCTGGGATAGGTACCATGATGAAAACTTAGCAAATAGGCCTCATGTGTACTTTTGGCTCCCATGCAAAAAAGCAAGTGGTGAAAACCTGGTAAACAGGCGCTATCTACAACAAACCACTTCCTCCATCTATTGTGACCTCATGTCTCTTGTGTCCATTACATCGTTCATCTTGAACCAGTCCTTTGAATGGTTTTTGAAGTACGTTGCCTCTGATCTATCACGTAGGCAAGGCCATTCTCAATGCGCCCCCGAGGCTCTGCTCCGTTCCACTCCACTTCTTTCCTCTCCATATCCTTCGAGTGTCGTATGTCCTTCTGTCCATACCATTTCCACATCTTTGCCATCGCCTAGGTCTTCGGTCCATCAGGTTCACCCGAACTATGTTGCCTCTATGTCGTCACGTAGGCAAGGCCATTTAGCAATGAGCCCTTGAGGCACTAGGTCAATCCCTTAGGGTCCATCTTGATGCAGAGCATCTAGGACACCAGAAGCATGGTTTAAAACTTAATGGTACCGTTCTCAAGGTTCACTATTTTCTCTTGACACAGAACAATTCTTCACTTAAGGCAGGGTTTCAACTCAAACCTACACATATTCTTGATACCAAGGTGAAGGACTTCAGGGCACACCTTCCAAGATGCCTAACTCCCTCTAACATTCCGCCATCTCCACTGTGTAGGGTCTATAGGATAGAAAACTTTCCTATGTTTTTCATAGACAGTCACAACCTCACTACTCCATGAGAAGGACAGTCATATTAACCTCCTTGGGATGATCTCCCTCACAAACTCACTCTCATACCAAATCTATAAAATGCATTCATATCTAATGCCTTCATTGGCAAAGCAATAACCTGTCAAACAAACTTGTTACCTTCTTGGGAGTGATTGTCTCCAAGCTTTCTTTATAGTGACTGTCTTCTTTGAGGACTGATAGAGACAGCAATCAGTAGGCAGAGAGGATTGATTCCTCAAAGGATCTCCCCATGTTTCTTGTCACAGGATCATTGCTAGATCCAGGGGCATCTTGTATCATTGGCACTTCACAACATCTCCACTTCCACAGTCATTGGTTACCACCCTCTCTGCTGCTGTCCTCCCCTAACTTCCAATACATGGATCTTGGTGGATCATTTAAATGGAAAACTCCACCCTACACCATTCTCCTACCCCTGCAATCTTCACAAACCTTTATACTAACTATTCTACATTCCATTCCACTGACCACAACTAGGAAAGATTAGTGGAATGAAGAAATATGCATCGGGCCACTCAGAAATACCCTAATTCAGGGTTTCAAACCACTTTTAAACAAAGGAGAAATGTAGAGATATACAAGGGTGTCAAAATCCCAAACAACTTGCAAATGATAGGTAACTCAACAACCTAACCAACCATCACAAACACCAGCCACGTCCAGGCCGTACAGGGACGGAATATTGCAGAAAATAGCAAATTTCAAAAGGAAGACAGTAAATCTAAAAGGTAGTTTGTGGAAAACCAATGAGATCTTCCATCTAGTTTACTGTCAAGACCTCAAACCATGCTCAAATCAAAGTTATCTCCTTCTAATATCCATCCAATATGCCCAAGTACTAAGACAGTTCCGTACAGGAGTACAGTACGGCAGAAAATAGTAATGAAAAACATAAAAACACAGAAAAGGCAGGAAAAATAGTAGTTTCTTTTCTCTTATTTCACTTTCATCCGATCTCTTCTTACAATCCATCCTCCTTGGCTTCAAATAAGCCTCATACAATGCATGAAGTCATTTGAGGTTCAAGAAAACTGCCCACCATCGAGTTTTTTCTTGATTTCTAACTGCACTAGCTGACTGTTTTTAGAAACTGTCTTCTTTTACCGACTGTTGTGACTGTTTCATGTTTAGAAGATGCTTTCTAACCTTTTGTTCACCTTGGACAAGGTTTTAACATACTTCCAAACCTTTGACATGCCTTTATAGGCTTACAAACATGGAAACTTTAATGACTGCCCCCTACAATAAGACTGTCCTCCTAGGACTACAACAAGATAATAGATTCTTTTAGACATTTGGACATAGTCCAATTACATGCATGGCATTCAATCCTTATACAACATTGAATGGTCTCAAGGACCTTATTGAAAAAAACAAAACAACTTGAAGATTTAACCAAATCCTAGATATCTTGGTGCTCCTACACCATACTCCCTGGCATGATGAAAACTCTTGTCCCAAGAGTTAGGGGATCTTCTCCAAATGTTCTTCAGTTTTGTTGGAATGTTCCTCTAACTAGGAAACATGAACTCTCCAAGAGTTATCTTCCTCCTTCTCCAGCCTGCAGCTCCTGTAAATAGTGTTAGTACCATAAAACTTGTTTTGGTGTCCTTGTCTAGGACCTTGCTGCTGTAATGCTCCTATTCTTCCCAACTGGAAGTTCTAATTTGTTTCTCCCTGTACTATCTGATGTTTGTCTTCCTTCTTATGCCTCTTTATAGGGCAATCAATGTCTCCAACCTTGACATAACTCAAGTCCCAAACCTGTTGCTCTTTAGGACTGTCATCCACCTTCTTCTGCTGCAATTGTTCCTGTTGTTTGCAATCATCCTTAACCTGCACTTTCAACTGTAATTTCTCTCCAAAACATATAGTAACATGTTCCTTCTTCTCTTCACAAGGTAAAGGCATCAGTTTGAACTTCTTACCATCTTTGTGCACCACATAGTTATTAGTATAACCATCATGAATTTTTCTCCTCAAGTGTTGCAATGGCCTACCCAAGATTATATGCCCACATGTCATTGAAATAACATCACACAAAACATAGTCCTGATATGGACCAATAGAAAAATCAACATATGCCCTTTGATCAACCCTTACTTGCTGCTCTTGACTCACCTAAGTGGCATTGTAAGGACTAGGATGATCAAATGTTTTCAATCCCAACTTATGAACCATTTCCCAAGAAACTAAATTATCATGAGAACCTAAATCTATAATCAACTTGCATATCTTTCCATGGCTTAAACAATTAGTTCTGAAAATAGATACCTGTGGTGGTTACTGCATCTTGTCTTTTTCCACCATGAGCATTTCTCCAATCATTACTGGAGAGGCTGACGACATTTCTAGTTCTTCTGGCTTCTCCTCCTCTTGTGCCAAGTGAACTCTTCTATCCTTGCTCTTATCAACATCATCCTTCTTAGGACATTTGAAAGATGTGTGTCCTACTTCATTGCAATGGTAACATCTACCTGTAAACACTCCTCTTCCTGATCCAAATCTACCTCCACCTCTATATCCACCTCTCTGATTTGCAGAAAACTCCTTACCTTTCTCATTGTTGTTCTGTACTTTAGTAGTAGGTCTGCCCCTACCTCTATATCCTCTTCCACTACCTCCTTGTCTTTCTTGCTTCCTCTTCACCCTCTCTTCAGCCCTGATGGCTAACTAAAAACATTCTCCAAGTGATTTTGGTACTATCAAACCAATTTCATCGTGCAAGTTATACCTAAGCCCATTAAGGTATCTTGTCACTTTCTTCTCTTCATCTTCTAATCCTCCTCTAATACTAAGCTTATGAAATTGCTCAGTATAGGACATAACATCCATGTCCTTTTGTTTCAAATTCTGCCTCATCCTCTTTGTCTGAATGGAGTAATCAGATGGAAGGAATTGATCCTTCATCATATCCTTCATCCTACCCCAAGAAGTGATTCTTGATGCACCTCTAGCCATTCTTTCTGTTTGCACACTACTCCACCATGTAAGTGTTGTTCCTCTCAGTTTTGTTTTTGTAAATTTGATCTTCGTCTCATCACTCATCTCCTCATACTCAAAAAAAAATTTCTAGGGCATCTATCCATCCCAATACCTCTTCACTATCCATCTTCCCTTGATAGATAGGTAACTCTATGTTTGCCTTTGTTCCACTTCCTTGGACTGCCTTCAGCAATCTCACAAACTTCTTCTCTTCAGCATCCAACTCATCCTCAGGAGGATTCTCATCTACCTCCTCATCTCCTTCTTGGTCATCTTGCTCATCCCTTCTAGGATTCTTCTCCAATGCTTCCAATCTAGCCAAGATTGATGCATTCTCTCTTCTTACTTGTCTTAACTCTCTTTCCCTTGCAGCATCCTGTTCTCTTCTCTCCCTCAACTCTTTTTCTCTAGCCTCTAAGGCTTCCCTCAATTCATTGTTCTCCCTAGCCATCTGGTTCTTAGGAGGCATCCTTACACTTCTCACAAACCCTTACTACTTCACAAGATCTACTACTTCCTCAAAGACCTACTAGTGGCTCTGATAGCAATATGATGCAGAGCATCTAGGACAGCAGAAGCATGGTTCAAAACTTAATGGTACAGTTCTCAAGGTTCACTATTTTCTCTTGATAGAGAATAATTCTTCACTTAAGGCAGGGTTTCAACTCAAACCTACACATATTCTTGATACCAAGGTGAAGGACTTCAGGGCACACCTTCCAAGATGCCTAACTCCCTTTAACATTCCACCATCTCCACTATGTAGGGTCTGCAGGACAACAAACTTTCCTATGTTTTTCATAGACAGTCACAACCTCACTGCTCCATGAGAAGGACAGTCATATTAACCTCCTTGGGATGATCTCCCTCACAAACTCATTCTCATACCAAATCTATAACATGCATTCATATCTAATGCCTTCATTGGCAAAGCAATAACTTGTCAAATAAACTTGTTACCTTCTTGGGAGTGATTGTCTCCAAGCTTTCTTTAGAGTGACTGTCCTCTTTGAGGACTGACAGAGACAGCAATCAGTAGGTAGAGAGGATTGATTCCTCAAAGGATCTCCCCATGTTTCTTGTCATAGGATCATTGCTAGATCCAGGGGCATCTTGTATCATTAGCACTTCACAACATCTCCACTTCCACAATCATTGGTTACCACCCTCTCTATTGTTGTCCTCCCCTAACTTCCAATACATGGATCTTGGTGGATCATTTATATGGAAAACTCCACCCTACACCATTCTCCTACCCCTGCAACCTTCACAAACCTTTATACTAACTATTCTACATTCCATTCCACTGACCACAACTAGGAAAGATCAGTGGAATGAAGAAATACTCATCGAGCCACTCAGAAATACCCTAATTTAGGGTTTCAAACCACTTTCAAACAAAGGAGAAATGTAGAGATATACAAGGGTGTCAAAAGCCCAAACAACTTGCAAATGATAGGTAACTCAATAACCTAACCAACCATCATAGACACCAGCCACCTCCAGGCCATACAGGTATGGAATATTGCAGAAAATAGCAAATTTCAAAAGGAAGACAGCAATTCTAAAAGGTAGTTTGTGGGAAACCAATGAGATCTTCCATCTAGTTTACTATCAAGACCTCAGACCATGCTCAAATCAAAGTTATCTCCTTCTACTATCCATCCAATATGCCCAAGTACTAAGACAGTTCCATACAGGAGTACAGTACGGCAGTAAACAGTAATGAAAAATAGAAAAACACAGAAAAGGTAGGAAAAATAGTAGTTTCTTTTCTCTTATTTCACTTTCATCCGATCTTTTCTTACAATCCATCCTCCTTGGCTTCAAATAAGCCTCATACAATGCATGAAGTCATTTGGGGTTCAAGAAAACTACCCACCATCGAGTTTTTTCTTGATTTCTAACTGCACTAGCTAACTGTTTTTAGAAACTGTCTTCTTTTACCGACTGTTGTGACTATTTCATGTTTAGAAGATGCTTTCTAATCTTTTGTTCACCTTGGACAAGGTGTTAACATACATCCAAACCTTTGACATGCCTTTATAGGCTTACAAACATGGAAACTTTAATGACTGCCCCCTACAATAAGACTGTCCTCCTAGGACTACAACAAGATAATAGATTCTTTTAGACATTTGGACATAGTCCAATTACATGCATGGCATTCAAGCCTTATACAACATTGAATGGTCTCAAGGACCTTATTGAAACAAACAAAACAACTTGAAGATTTAACCAAATCCTAGATATCTTGGTGCTTTTGCACCACGTCTCTCCATGTTTATTTGTCCTGTCACCCATAATAAGTTGATCCTTTGTCCAAACTCGGGGCAACTCCTCGACCTGGTTGT
The DNA here is from genome assembly GCA_027924645.1 of Cunninghamia lanceolata. Lineage (NCBI taxonomy): Eukaryota > Viridiplantae > Streptophyta > Pinopsida > Cupressales > Cupressaceae > Cunninghamia > Cunninghamia lanceolata. The sequence continues at coordinate 1,920,360 of BSBN01000378.1, read as the reverse complement.
GGATTTGGATTCTTGAATGCCACATGTTCTAAGAGGATACCAATAAAGGATTGTGATACCTTTCACTGGATAAGTGCATGCAGCAAATCAAGCTTCCAAAAAAAATCTTGACACAAAACATCAACCTATCGAAAACAAAGTAGAGCACCATATCGAAACACTCAAACTGACTCTATATCAATTATGGCAAAAAGACACATCTAATGCAAGAATCTTTTGTGAATAGGTTAACTTACAAGGTCTTGGATTTTTATCATTATGTCTTCCTATGCTACTCAAGGATGCCAAAAGATAGAGATGCTATGATGGGGGCATAATCTTTTTCTTTGTTTGTTGTTTGTGGATCAAACTTAAGTAATGTGACGACTTTTGTCTAATGACATGATCAGCAAAAGATCATCGAGGACTTCAGAGGTCTGAACATGAAAAGGGGCAATCCTTGTCTATTAAAATGCAAGAAGTACTCAAATCATCTAGATTCAAGTTTGACTAGATGCTTGTATCAACTTGCTATATCAAAAATCCATGTAAGGAATACTCACGTCATCTCGGTCTAATTATACCTAGATGCTTGTATTTTCTTACAACATTTCAAAAAGAGAAAAGAAACAAAAAGTGCCCAATGATGAAAGTAAAAATACTTGCAATCTCAAGATGACAATCCACATCCATTCCATATCCAAAAATCCATATCAACCATGCAATAAGAAAAATCCTGCAGTATATCAAATTAAAGCCTGTATTTCTTCATTTCTTCTCTTCCACCTATCTATATCATCACTGTGTCGATTGAGTACATCTGGACATATCAAAACATAGCATAGATAGCATATCATATCACATGAGATAGTCATTCACATGATTAAATCATTTGCATACATAATCAGTGCATTAGGTCATCCACACACATTTGCATCCATATATCATATCAAAAAATTAAAAACATAGACAAAATACATAGAGAGCTGCATAGTCACATCCATAACATTTCACATTTGCATTTGCATATCAAATCATCTAAAATCCATCTAGTATGCATCACATATACAAAAATATCATAAGATAGATTGCATCCATAACATGTAAACATAGAACATATGCATGTAGAACATCAATAACTGTATTATCATATAAAGCATAGAAACATGTCCAAATGTACAACATATCAAAAATATATGTCCATCTCTCAGAGTCATATCATAAAATGTATACAAAGTACAACAAGATGGTGATACATGTCTCAGGGCAAAATAGTACATATACAGGCTATCTCAGCCATCAAAAATGTGTACATCAACTCAAAAATTGGTACAAGTGTCCAAATCTGGCTAACCCTGCTGCCACGGAGCACTGCTCCTGCGCTGCCCTCTCCTCTGTATCCCCCTGACTGCTAGAGACCCCTTACTATTGCCATAGATCAGGATCCACCTGCCCTCTGTGATACCACAGACTGACTCCTATAGCTAGGTGCATGCTAATCTACTGACACTGCCCCATGGTATAACCCCTCTGTAATACTGATCCTGAGCCTGCACTCTGGCAAGCTCACTCTGTACCTAGGCCAACTGTGTCTGTGCTTGTTGCACCTATGAAACCAAAAAGCTAGAAGTACCATCTGTACCCATGGATGTCACTGCTAGATCCCTTTCCACTCTTATTGCCCACACACTAGCCAAGGTTGCGTCTCTCTCTGGATATCTTTGATATTCACCCTGCATCTTCCTCTCTCTGAGACTCCGCTACTCTCAGATGGGCCCTCACCTGCCTAATCTAACCCTGTAATGTCACAATGGCCTGCTGTTGTAAGTCAGGCTGTGGGGCCTGCCCTACTTGTCCTTGTCCCTGTGTAACCTGTTGAGCTGGCACTTGTCCCTATACCCACTACTGTGCCACCTGTTGTGGTGGCGACATTTTTCTCTGCAGTACCACCTACTGTACTAGCCCCTGTATCTATACATGTCCTACAGCCTGCGACTGTGCAACTGCCTGCTAACCTGAAGGTCCCTCCCCAGACCTCCTCCTCTGTCTTGATCTGCCACCTCCTACTCCATCTCCTCCTCCTCCTCCATCTCCTCCACCATCTCCCTGACCTCCTCTCCCTCTCCTCCATGCCCTCCTCCTCCCGTCAGCTCCACCCTCATCATTTGAATCCTCCTCGTCTATACGAGGAGCCAACTCTCCAGGTCCTGAATACCTAGGAAATAGATGAGTGACGAACCACTCCTCATAGTCGGGTGTCATACCTACATCTATATATCTCTCCTTATGGACCAAGATGCATGGGAAATCTACCGAAAGTCTGCCAAAGCCTCCTCATATAATGCCACGGGACCCCACCTGTATCTCTTTGAATGGGTCCTCGCAAATCATACCTGTCCCTGTGGCCTACCCTGTACTCGGCCAAATGCCTCTGTACTCTGTTAACAATCTGTCACTCTAGTATGTACCTCATCTTGCCAATGAGCCACTGAGTCTAGAAATATTAAGGCAACTCATCAGCCTCATCCTTCCATACCTCGCAGTCTAGGTATGGGTGCCAGATAACCTGATCTACATTATCCAGCGCATGCCTCCAATATTTGAGCTTTCCCAGCTTGTGCTGGGAAATCACACCTGCATAACCATAGTTGTAGGAATCACCCCTCTGCCTATGAAAAAGACATATCAGCCGTGTAATAGCTATTTGCTCCCATAATCAAAACTGTAAAAGAGACACACCTGCTAACAAACTGGCTCCTCTATGATACACCACCTGGTGCATATCCCTATGCAAGTGTGCTAGCATGCACACACCCCATGCATACCATGTCCCATTGGTAATCATGCTCTCCAATACCCTCCCCCAACCAGTCAGGAACCCGTGTGACCTCCTATCAGGGCATACTATGCCACCGATCAATCCCACCACTATCCCCAGGAATTAGTCATAGTAGTCATGAATGTCTTGCCATGAAATAACCTACTCAACCAACTCTAGGTCATCAAACATGCATTTGCACTCTGCCAATCCAGCGTCACGCTGTGACTCGTACTCTACCAACTCTCCCTAAATGGGGAGGTGCAGAATCCGGTACACGTCTTCTAGAGTGATCGTCATCTCCCCGGTCGGTAGATGGAATGTACCATCCTTGCTATGGAATCGCTCCACCGCTATAGTCAACAACCCACGGTTCACGCAAACCTTAGGCATGAAACAAATATAATGCAAACCCATAGTACCTAAAGCCTCGCGGTCAATCTCTGTCAACATGTATCGCTACAACAACGGCAAAGGGAACTGCTCTCGTGACATCAGGGTATCCTAGATATCCTCCTGCAATCAGGAAAAACATAACGTCAAAGAAATCCATATCCAAGAAAACCTACTCAAAGCAATCAAACTATCCTATCATTGACTTAACATATCAAATTAATCAAAACATTATATCATCTCTCGACTAGATTCTTAGCAATCTCGAAGATCGCTTATCAATTGACACATCGATCAAGATGCCAATTGGGTTAATTTCGTTAAGTCAACTGATTTTCCTAGTGCAAATGCGCTGAACTAGGTGACAAATGCATGGATCCATATCATATGCGCCACTTCACCGTGAATGCGCCAATCCTAGATGTGTATGCACCGTTCTGGCAAATGCGCCGCTTCTTGTGTCACATGCATCATTCCATAATGGATGTGCCAATTACCAGCCTATATGTGCCCAACTATCATATGCACCATAAGATATCTCATATGCATGACTTCGTAGCATATGCGCCATTTCAGAGTGTATATGCGCCGAATGACAGTTCGATGCATCTGTCCTAACTTTTTTTCCTAAGCATTTATTGACCTAATAAATGACTTTTAGCGAGTTTTGACAAACTACATACCGGTGGTCCTTCCTCAGCTGGCTAACCGAATGTTTGGACTTGCTCAAACCGGTGTTCCTCACGTGGAATATCCATCTCTCTGTCGACTGCTCTAGCTCCCATACTCTCCAAAGCTCTCAAAGACCAATCAACTAAAAACAAGTGTGCAAATGAATAGAACTTGTGGACCCAGCTCCTATTTATAGCAAGTGAACCATAGCTGACTGTGTGACAACTGTGACTACTTCCCATATTTGTTCCTCCGAACCATATCCCATTTTTCTCCATCCTAACCCGCTTTTCACCTTCTTCATGAGATTGTAGGTCTCACGCTTTCTACCGTCTTCTCGTCCAATCTCCCGAGGGGGCATCCTGTCGTTAAACTTGTACCAGGGGCAAACTGGGGCATGTATTACTGTCAAAATTTCGTATTCTTTGAAACAACATGATAAAACACATTGCATCAAAGAGGGGCAAAATGTATACACCTAAAAATTGCATGACTCTACTTAAATAAATATTTTAAATATTTATTTCATCTTCATATTCCTCTATCAATAAATAAATAGATTTATTTATTTATTTGATTCATTTCCTCCCATTTAATTAAATAAATTACATTTATTTAATTAATTTCATCTATATCAACTTTATTCTTCTAAATAATTAAATAATTTTAATTATTTAATTAAATCACCCATTATTCTAAATTTAAATAAAATGCAAATTTATTTAAATTAAATCTCCAAAAAAATAAAATATATTTAACTATTTTATTTATTCTTCCAAATTATCTACAAGTAATTAAATAAATCTATTTATTTAATTATGCTTTCTTATCTTCTAAAAATCTTCAAAATCTTCTAAAAATAAATTCTTCTTGTCATACAAAAGCAAAAGCTGAGTTAACTGAATTAAAGCAAATCTATTTTATCAACAAAGCTCTTAAATTAGAAAAATATATTCTAATTTAAGAAATTAAAACTTATCCTCATCAAGAAAATAGTTAACTCAACAAAGCTTCTTTTTGAATGACACATGTCTTTCTTCTATTCGCGCATGTTCTCTCAAACATTCTCCTCCGTTTATCTTCTCATTTCTTCTCCACCATTGATCTTCTTTCACACAACTCTATAAATACAACCCTCTTCTTCTTCATTTCATATCCAACTTTCGAGTAAACTTATGCTGCAGAATCCATAGCGTGCCTTTGGCACCCCCATTATCACTTCATCTCTTCATCCATTCCATATTGTGTTGAAGCTCATCTTCAACACAAACAAGTATCAGATCCATTTCTCCTTGTCATCTTGAGGAATTGAAGCAAGGAAGCAAGCTTCCTGAGGGCCATCTTCATCACCGAAAGATCAAGAAAGAATAGGCAAGCAATGGAAATCGTAAGGTAAAAGGTTGTAAGTACCTCCTTTCTTATTTTAAATCTCCTTTTTATCTGCACATTCCATTGATGTTTTGGGTTTTTCTTATTCATTTGATTATCCAATTTTCCCCTTAACATAATGAAATAATATAAATAAATAAAAAAGATTTAAGAATGGAGGCATATTATACCTTCATTTGGAAAACCTCCATGACCGTCCTTTGTGCAGACCTACAACAAAAAGGAAGAGAGGAGAAATGAAGAAGAGAGAGGGCAAAGAAAATAATAGAATAGAAAATAAGGAGAGGGAAACAAATAGGGTTAGGGAAAAACTATGAGAATAGAAGTAGAGAGTGAAGAATGGATTAGGATTAGGGTTGTGTGTAAGTGTAGGAGATATTTTAAAATGTAGTAGGGTTAGTAGAGGTGAGATAATTAAATTAGTTTTTTTATCATTTATTCCTTGTGCACGTGAAATGATTTCCTCTCATCTCTAATTTAAAAATGAGTGGTGTTTTAAAGTAGTGGTGTTATTGAAGATAAGATAACAATGTTTTTTTTGCTCTATAGGTTTTTTTGAAGCTGGTCACCATTGTCTCCCTAGGTTTCCATACTGTGCTTTAGGCGCAGGAACTATAGCCTTTTTTCTGTACGCTTGTATTTATTGCGGCATTTTGGCCATTTAAATGCCTATTTCCACTTCTAACCTGGTAGTTGTTGCTTGTGTTGGTGGTTTCTCGGCTCTGAACAATGGCTCCTCCTCTGAACAAGCGTCCCCAGAAATTTGTTCTGAAGGTGTTCCACAAGGTAAGCCCTCAGACTCTCCTGCTGATGTTATCTTACCATCATAGGAATTTGATATTGCTTGTTTATGGCTAGAGCAGCATACTCTCATTGGTTACTTTGTAGGGAGAACTCCCCCTAAATCTATGCTCAAAGAATGGGTCCAGAAGCCTTGGGTCCCTCATGAGGTCTGCCTTGATATGGTCCAAAATCTTACCAAAGGCTTTTTCCTTTTCCACTTTGTGGAAGTTAGCCATGTTCAAGTTATTTTGAGACATGGTCCTTGGTATGTTCAGTCTTCCCTGTTGGTCTTCCAATAGTGGACCCAAGCTTTTGTAGCCTCTGATGATACCAAACATAAGGTTCCGGTGTGGATTGAATTCCCTAGTTTGCCTTTGGCCTATTTGCATTTCCTGCATGACATTGCCTCTTCCTTAGGAAGAGTTATTTGTGTTGAACCTGATAGGTTCTTTCAAGCATGCCCTCATAAGTGTGTCTGTGTTGAGGTGGATCTTTCAAACGACCTCAAGGAATTTATTGACATTCAAATTGGCCCCCTTTGACATACTCAGAAGGTCACATACTTCAATTTTCCTAATACTTGTTATCACTGCTAGTCAGCTAAGCATAAAATTAGGGACTATCCTCTTGTTGTGCCTAGGAACCAAGTTCCACCCAAGGATACTGTATAGGCACGTCCAATCACAACTGTGCCCAAGGAGGTGGTTTCTAAACCAATAGACACTTGGGCTACTGTTACCAATCACAAACACAGAGTGAAACCCTCTGTGGATGCCCTCAAACCTACTGAAGTAGTTAAAGAGGTTTCAAAGTGTTTAGGGTAAAATTGGATTTGTTAATCTTTTGTTGTTTAGATGTTTGAATCCTCCTTTCACCCTAACATTCAAGGATCTAGGGTCGAGTGGCGAGCACTATCATACCCTAGGTCACTTGCAAATGAAGGGAAACTTGGATTAGAGAATTCCATTATTAATTTTTCTTCTCTTATGTGTAATTAACTATTAAAACCCTAATTATGCAAATACAACAACAAATTGACGAAAGACAAAAAAAGCTCTTGCAGACGGAAGTAAAATGACAAATCACAAAATACATGTTTTTAGGGTTTTGAGGCAAAATAGTCAGGGACACTGGTGCAAGCGCCCAAGTCCAAGGTACCTACTTTTTTAGGGAATCTAGACCTCCTTCCGACATTGATCAGCCCTATAACTTCTGTTTCCCAAAATTTGTTTACGGAGGACACTGTTGTAGGTGCCCTAGTCCTAGAAGTGCTCCTCTATCCAACTTTCCTTCAGCTCCTGAATCCTTGATGCCTGCCACTCCTTCCTATAACTCCAATTTTCTCAAATGCGACCCCTGTAACCTACAATCACAAGACTTGGTTTGGGGGTTGTGGTGTTTAGAGGCTTGCCTCAGTCAAGCCCCGGAGGACACTTAAGTCTCTAAACACCATTGTCAGACAAAGAGTGTGTGCCCTTGTGAGGCAGAGGCAAAAACTAAAGGAATCAATGATATGTCACCTTGTAGTGAAGCTCTCATGGAGGAAGATGCTCTTCATGCCATGAGAAGATTGATGCTCAAATATGCAAATATCAACACATAAAACATACAAGTCTGCTCTTGCAACACAATAGAAAGCCTTGAATCACCTTGAGAACACAATAGCTTGCCAGTAATCATCTAGTTTCCAAATGAATGCTTACACATGCTTATATATGCACCTACAAGCATTCCCGCCAAGATTTTAAAAATCAAACTTTATTGTGTCAGTAAAAGAAACAACTAGCAGTCACTAACCGACACCCAAAAATTGGGGCTGCCCTAAAATAGGGTAGGACTAGGGTGCGGACGCCCAAGTCCTCCCCCCTAGTTTAGGTAGGGTACAACTCAAGGGGTCCACCTAGGTCTTATTTGCATTGGGAGTTAGGTCTCATTCCATCGAGATGCTAAAATATGAACTAAAATGTCCTAAATGCACTCTAAAGACCTGAGAGCTAAACCTTATGAGGGAAAAGCCCCCAAGGGGACATTTTTTGACATTACATTTAGCCCCGACTTAATGTGTGTATAAACGTGAGGCTAATACATGAATTAAAGTAAGGTCACAAACACAACAAACACATCAAGAATGAAGAAGACACGCTAATCACATAGAAAACAGTAACAGGCACGCAAAACATGGAGAAGATAATTACAGTCACGCAGAACATGGAGCAGACAGTCAATGCATAGAAGACACATTAATGCATGGAAGATAGAAATGATATCTTTTCTTTTTCTTTCATATATATGAAATGCAAATGCAAGTACTGGAAAGTAAACAAACCTCCCATAATACATGATGCACTCATCACGCAGGTCTTTGTATATATGGGGTAACACACACACAAGACACGCAAAACCTCCCAAAATGCATACTACATATGGGGCAATAGACACACCAAACAAAACAAGCACGCCAACACACAAACTTGAAGACATGGAGAAAACACAGCAGATAAGCGATGGTGTGTTCCTATTTCTAGGCTCAACACCATCTCAGGCACATTACAGGCACACACTTACAATTGCGCTTTGCCACAACAATTGCTGAAGACACGCTTAGGGTTGAGTTAGTCACAGAACTGCTCCCTGCCTCCACAGAGGACTTTTGAAAATGAAACCCCACCCGCGTCACAAAGACGCCTTACAGTGAAAAGGAAGCATGGAATACCACCCCACCTGCATCATGGAGACACCTTACAATGAAAAGGAGGTATGAGCTCAAAAGTATACAACCCCACCCGCATCACAGAGATGCCTTACAGTGAAAAGGAGGTATACACAATAGATAGATTGATTGATTGCAAACAAACTCAGGATGCAGGAAGTACTCATCGTACTAGCCTATACCTGAGGAAAAGCACATTGCTAACATCTACAATAGACATCTTACCTTATATATGCCCCCACCTTAAGGTGGTTGCTATCATATATCGATATCAAGCACATTAAGGTAGGAAGAAAACACACAAGGGAACATCGACTTTCACAAAGCCCATGCCCCCCGGAGGTGACATGTACTTTACGATCGCCAAATGTTCCCACAAACACATACCTGTAAGAAACATATTAGTGTCTACAAAATCATGATAAACAACAACATCAATGCATATGATTAACCACACAAAGAGCCAAGGTTATACAACGAATTCAGAGTTTGAGGATAACCGTGGGATATATCACAAAGCTCTCTGAATCAAGTACCGCTAAGGCTAGATTCAAAGGCAAACAAAGGTGCATGGAGTAGCAGTATTGTTAAGGTTTGTAAATGCGACAGAAACATCATATAATTCACTATGCAGAAAGCATGAGTGCTTCCACTAGCCAAGCGTCGGATAAGATATACAACCCCATCATCATATTAGGAACTAAGTCCATTTTTTGATTGCTCTTGAAAGGGACACTAGGTTCGCATCAGTATAAATTTTTGTCGTCATCCACCTGCTAGATGGAAATACTAGAGGAAGGGAAACAAAAAAATAAGAGAGGAGAAACAAGTGTCTTAGGGATAGTCACGTAGGAGGGTGCCCCTAGGTCACCAATCGTGATGCTATGTCCGTAAGACACAACACTCAACAATGAAATCAGAGAGAGAGGAAATATAGAAGAATGATTATACAAATAGAAGAAGGTCACAATAGAGGTGGTCTCCTGGTATCCCAAACCTTACAAGAGAGTCAAGGGTCATCCCAGGAGACCTAAACAACACATGACACATTACAGGGGAAGCGCATCATGAGAGAAATAAAGGGTTAGAGATACTTACCTAGTAGCACCATCGTTAAGAACTTGCATATCTAGGATATCTGTTATGTTGTTTTGATTTTGTTGAATTGATATTAAGTGTAGGACGATAGGACGATTTCTTTTCTTCAAAAGGATTAGATCCAATGCCACTTGAGTAATGTGTTGAAGTGGATTCTATAGGTACTCTAATTCCTTGTTGATTTACACCACATCCCTTACCTATATAGTCATTATGTTTGTACAAAATTTGAAATCCACGACTATATAGAGAGTCCAATTCCTTAGAAGAAAGTGAGGCCTCGTAGGTATCATAATTTGTAGTATAAGTGAGGGTATTGTTTTTATTTTCTACTAAGGGGATTTTAGGTTTTTTAGGTGCTTGAAAAGATTGCTTAGGTGGTTTGATGCCACTTTTGACTTGTCAAGGCTGTTAATTCTATATTCCCCCATAGTGTAAGGATTAAAATCTAATGAACCCAAATCATCACCAACAAGTGCATTTGATGGTTGAGAGTTTTGCACAACATTATTCGTGGCTAGAGGCATTGATGAACCAGCTCATAAATGATTGTAAACTAGTTTTTTCTTTTCAATATGTAAGCATTTATCTGGTTCAGGATTGGCATGAATAGTATGAAGTTTACCTTTGAATATAAATTTGATTGAACGATGCAAGGTGGAAGGAACTGCCCCTAATGCATGAATCCAAAGTCTACCAAGAATCATGTTGTAAGATAAAGAACAAGGCATGAAATGAATCAGGGTAGGCCCAAGCACAGGTCCTACTTGTATAGGTAGAGTTATAGTGCCCACGGATTGTTGTCCAATATTATCAAAACCACAAATGCTAATGCCATTTGGTGTGATTTGTGATGTGTCAACCTTGATTTTGTCTAGTAGGTCAATGCTACAAACATTAAGAGCCGATCCAGTGTCAATCATAACTCATTTTTCCAACGTTCTGTTTATTGTGACAAAGATTATAAGAGGATCATATTGGTTTTGCACTTCAATTGACAGTAATTCCTGTGTTTGAAAGAGAATATCTATTTTTGTCGCATGCATACTATCCAATACAGCTGCTACATCATTAGGCTTAGTAGTAGGTTGGATAATCACCTTTTGCAAAGCTTCTTGGAGCATTCCATGGTATGTAGGTGATGTTTGTATTAAATCCCAAAGAGAGATCTTAGCCGGAGTAGCATGAAGTTGTTTGACAAGATCATACTCTTGACCACTTTTGTGAGTAAGATGAGGTGGTTGAAGGAGCATAGGTTGAGAACATGGAAGAGAGACATGCACATGTGGTGCTTGGTTACTTTGCTTGTTATTACGGGTGTTGTATGTGTGAGCAATCACATTGTGGTGTGGTTGTTGTAACACATTTTGAACACCTTGAACCATAATCACCAGCTTTAAGCAAGAGGGTGCACTAAGTGCCCCCCAGACAATCATTTTAGGAATATTGCTATGAAGTCTATTAACGATTATTGAATTAACATTATTTTCCTCTTGATTGCACTGAATATCCATCCCCAAAGGATTTAATGTGAGAGACCTTTTCTCATCCACTAATGCTACATCTTGGCTAGGGAGAGTAGTGGAATGAAAGGAAGGTACATTAGTAGCATCATCATACTCTGTGGTGGAAAAGGGCTTTTCACTCTCTTCTTTCTCATGAGTATTCCTAGAGATGAATTTGGTTAAATCTTCTAATATCAAAGGATATGCTCCTATGAGTAAAGTGAAGATACTAAAATCATGTGTATAACAAAGTAATTGCAACTCATATGTATAACATATAGAAGCATCAATACCACTGATATAAGCTATGTGTTCCAGAACATGAGGATTCTAATTAGTGAAATTAGTGAAATTTTCAAAATCTAGGATATACTAATGTAAAGATTTCAGGGATGAATAACATGAAGATGCCATAATGAAATTCAAAATCAAATTTTAACAATTTTCCAAGAGTATGCAAAAGACAAGTGCAAACTATATGCAAAATGACCTAAAAATGCTTGGTTTTTGTACTTTTTCCAATGCAAATGAATAACACAAAGGATGCTGTAAGGATTTCAGTCAATGGAAGCAAGTTATATGTCTGATATTAGTCCAAAACATCAATCTAATCACTCTCAACACACTCTTGATGCAAATCAAAGATAATGCCAAGTCATAATATAGTGAAAATATGTCAAAATGAGCACTTTTTTCACCAAAATTCAATGCAAAAGAGCATAACAAAGGGTGTTGTGAAGAAAATGATGATGGATAGAAAATAATATTAGTGATAACAGCCACTTGGTGCCAAAATACCCAACACAACATAATTTTAGCGACACTTAAGGTCAAACACTAGTGAAAATATAGCAAAATATGTAATTTTTCATGGTTTTTCAATTCCAAGACCTAGTAGAGGAGGTGTTGTAATGAATTTTAGGAGGTAAAACAAATAATATCTATCACCTCAATCCATAAAATTGATCACAACACGCCTGGAGTGCAACCTAGGTCAAACCCTAGGGCCAAAATAGCAAAAATGTGTAGTTTTTTGCCAAATTTTCACTACAAGAGCCCGTTAAAAGGGTGTTGTGAAGATTTTTGTGAGGGAAAAAAAATTAATTCCCTGGTAACATAAAATTAATGCAAAAATATCCTTCACAACACACCTATAGTGCAAGTTTAGAGAGTCGATAAGGCCAATTTTAGTGAAAATCGTTGTTTTTGAAGCCCTAGGTTTGAGATCTTGGGATAAAATTCTATGTGAATGCATTGAAGTCTAATTTATGATGAAATTGCATTACTCTCAGATCTGAAAATGATTTTCAAGTCTTAACATGCAAAATGCCCATGCAAATTTAATGAAAATGCATCAAAATTGCTAGTTTTTGTTGAAATTTTCTATGTAAAAATGCAAATATTTTAAATTTAAATGCAAATTCACACTAAAATGCAAGACTATAGACAAATTAAAATTTGAATGAGCCTCTAAAATCAGTAGAAAAATCTGATAAAAGATTTTGCCTACAAACCCTAGATTTCAGAATTACTAGGTTATATAAAATTGTCAAAATTTCCACAAAACCCTAGCAATTAAATGATGAAAATGCAATCTAAATTTCTGATTTTTTGAATTTTTCTATAGTTTATATCAGATCTGATGCAAAAATCATGAATTAGGAAAATTTAGGAATACATGATGCAATTTAGTAAGCCAAACAATGCAATTTTTTTGTATTTTTCCAATTTTTCATTTTTTTTTTGAATTTTTCTCAATGCAATAAAATAAATGGCCAAATGAATGAATGAAATCACACCAAATCTAAAGTAAAACACTCAAAAAGCTGCAATTTAAGTCCAAAAACATGGATTCGCCAAAATTTTTAGGGCAAAATTAGATTTGTTAATCTTTTGTTGTTTAGATGTTTGAATCCTCCTTTCACCCTAACATTGAAGGATCTAGGGTCGAGTGGCGAGCATTATCATACCATAGGTCACTTGAAAATGAAGGGAAAATTGGATTAGGGAATTCAATTATTAATTTTCCTTATCTTATGTCCAATTAACCATTAAAACCCTAATTATGCAAATACGACAACAAATTGACGAAAGACAGAAAAAGCTCTTGCAGACGGGAGTAAAATGACAAATCACAAAATACATGTTTTCGGGGTTCCAAGGAAGAACTATTGGGGACATTGGTATGGGCACCCAAGTCCAAGGTACCTACTTTTTCAGGGAATCTGCACATCCTTCCGACACTGATCAACCCTGTAACTTCTGTTTCCTGAAATCTATCTGCAGAGGACACTGTTGCAGGTGCCCTAGTCCTAGAAGTGCTCCTCTGTCCAACTTTCCTTTAGATCCCAAATCCTTGATGCCTGCCACTCCTTCCTACACTCCAATTTTTCCAAATGTGACACCTATAACCTGCAATCACAAGACTTGGTTTGGGCGTTGTGTTTAGAGGCTTGCCTCAGTCAAGCCCTGGAGGACACTTAAGTCTCCGAACACCATTGTCAGACAAAGAGTGCATGCCCTTGTGAGGCAGAGGAAAAAACTAAAGGAATCAATGATAAAAACACAATGATATGTCACCTTGTAGTGAAGCTCTCATTGAGGAAGATGCTCTTCATGCCATGAGAAGATTGATGCTCAAATCTGCAAATATCAACACAAAACATACAAGTCTACTCTTGCAACACAATAGAAAGCCTTGAATCATCTTGAGAACACAATAGCTTGCTAGTAATCATCTAGTTTCCAAATGAATGCCTACACATGCTTATATATGCACCTACAAGCATTTTAAAAATCAAACTTTACCGTGTCGGCAAAAGAACCAACTAACGGTCACTAACCGCCACCCAAAAATTGGGGCTGCCCTAAAATAGGGCAGGACTAGGGTATGGGTTTCCAAGTCCTCCCCCCTATTTTAGGCAGGGTACAACTCAAGGGGTCCACCTAGGTCCTATTTGCCATGGGACTTAGGTCTCATTCCATCGGGATGATAAAATATGAACTAAAATGTCCTAAATGCACTCTAAAGACCCGGGAGATAAACCTTATGAGGGAAAAGCTCCCAAGGGGACATTTTTTGACATTACACAAAGCTTTCTATGAATGGTGGGAAGGATAAACATAAGAGTCCTATTGTGCTGCCTTCGCAGCAAAAATCACCGCCAAGGACAAGAACCTGTGTCAATCCTTCCATATTGCCTCATAGGTGCTCTCGTAGGAGAGAGCTTCCTAAGGAAGGAGAAATTGTTCAAGAGATTAAAAAATAGCAAATCCCTCCTCTCCAATTTGGGTCAAATCCCACCGACTTTCTTCAAAATAGTTTTGCTTCCTTTGAAGGCCTGGATTCTGGGGAGATGGTGGAGGATTTTAAATGAATTTTCTCTCTTGGAATGTTCGAGGTCTCACTAACCTCACTAGGAAGTACTATGTTCGTGATGCTCTCCATCATTTTGCTTCTCTTGATGTTTTGTGCCTGCAAGAAGTTAAAGTTACATGTTTTCTTTTGTCTTCGTCTTGCCGTTGTATTTAGACAACCAGTAAACTTTTCTCAACTGCCCATGTGGCTGGGAAAGGTGGTGCCGCCACTCTTTTGTCCCCTCATGATTCAGTGGTGGATTATGAGGTGGATCCCACCAACAGGTTAGTCTGGATGCTTCTTAATATTAATAATCATTCTTTTGGGATTATTAATATCTATGCTTCAAATGACGCGTCAAAAAGATCTACTTTGTGGTAGTGGATTGCGGATTCAATGCCTGTGGCCACGTGGCTTATTTGTGGGGATTTTAATATGGTTGAAATAGCTATTGACAAAGATGGTGTGCTACCTTTTCGGTGGCCAGCAGGCGAAAGAGAGGTGTGGTTCCATATGCGTAATAATTTGGGATTTTTTGATCCCAATGTTGGTCTTCGTCACTCCAGTCCTTTATGGCATACTTGGTGCAACTTTCGAACTGGAACTGATAGGGTCTTTAAATGCTTTGATCATGCTATGATTTCTATACAATCATTTTTTAAAGTTTCCACATCATCCACCCTTTCGGTCCATCCATTAGTGGATGTGACGTTGTCAGACCACTTTCCTATTTAGTTTACCATTGAGTGACAACTGTCTCAGCCACGTGCCATGAAATCTTAGTTTTTTATGAACACGTCCTTGCTTACTCATCAACCCACCTTGGCACACATTTCAACTATATGGAATTTAGAATGTCATCCATTGCATTCTGCTTGCTGGATTAAGTGGTGGAATGATGCTATTGCCCACACTGTGAGATTTCTTCGCATCTATGGCCGTTAGCTAGCCAAATTCAGGAGAAGGGCTTATGAAGCAACTGTCACTGCCTTGAAATTTGCTTATGAGGCCTTGGCTACTGAGCCTTTCTCTCCTTCTAAGAAAATCCTTGTAGCCAATTTACGGCATCAAAAATAGATGGTTGATTGTCATGCTGCCAGAGGGGCGCAACTTAAAGCCAGGATGCACTGGCTAAAAATTGGAGACTGTGTTTCTAAGGAATTTTTTCTTGCTTTCTGAGCTAGACATTCCTCACATGGTATTAAGAAAATAAAAGAGGATAGTACTATTCATACAGATCTGCCAGACATTCTCCAAGCTTTTGTAAGACATTATGAAAAAAAATTCACTGCTCAAGATTACACTCCTGGGCGACATACTGCTTTGTAGGATTATCTTGTTGTTGTGCCTAATAAGCTTTCCTTAGCCCAGATGCGCTTCTATGATAAATTATTGACCATTGAAGACCTCAAAGAAGCTATCTACTCTATGGCTAATGGCAAAGCTCCTGGAATTGATGGCTTTCCTTGTGAGTTTTACAAGTCCCTTTGAGATTGTTTAGGAAAAGATTTACACAATGTTTACCTTGAAGCCTTTCATTCTAATTCTTTAGGAAATATTATAAATCAAGGAAACATTAAGTTCATACCTAAAGCTAGTGATCTAGAGGATATTTGCAACTGGAGACCCATTACACTCCCCAATGTTTCATACAAAATCATTGCTAAAGCCCTTTCTCTCAAACTCTACAACATGCTTCCTCTAATTGTCCGCCCTGAATAAACAGGCTTCATTAAGTCTAGATATATTTTAGATAATATCATTACTATTTGGGAGGGAATGGAATGGGCATGAAAATCAAATCAAAAAGCAATCTTTTAAAAAATTGATTTTGCTAAGGCATATGATCGCATTGAATGGTGCTTTATCCTTGCCATGCTTGTAGCATTAGGGTTTGGTCCCTCTTTTATTCAATCTATCAAAATGCTCTTTTTAGATGCCTCTGCATGTATCACTATCAATGGCCACCAATCCCATACTTTTGGCCTTTTCAGATCGATCTGGCAAGGATGCCTTCTTGCTCCAAGCCTGTATGTTCTTGCGGTAGAGGGTTTTCGTTATCTTCTTGCTCATTTAGTGTCCAATCAGCTTGTTCACGGTATTACTTTACCTAATTCCTCCAGCCAACTAGTTAATGGTCACTTTGCTAATGACTCTTTTTTAACCCTTCTAGAAGAAGAAAATTCTGTCAAAAATGCTCTTGGTTGTCTGGAGACCTTTTGTTTAGCCTCAGGTTCTTCCATTCAGTGGCATAAAATGCTTTGCTATAGGCAATCCATTCTTCCCATTCCTTAATGGCTTCAGTAATATAGCTGGCGCTAGGTTGGGCATGGTGAAATGTTTAGATTTCTAGGTATTCCTTTGCTTTTTAGGGCACTTCTGCTACTCTATGGCAAGTTGTTCTTACCCGTGTGGAACAAAAGCTTGCAGTCTGGATTACTAAGCCACTTTCTCTGGCTGGAAAATTCCAAGTTTGTTCTAAGATCTTGGCAGCAACCCATGTTTATTATTCTTCTTGTTGGGCTCCCTCAAATAGTTCTTATGCCAATCTAGAGAAACTCTTGAGGGATTTTCTATGGACCTCTTCTGATACTCACATTGGTTTTCATCATGTTGCATGGGAATTTTGTTGCCTTCCCAGATATTCTGGAGGACTTGGTATTCTTTCTACCCAACACCA
The DNA here is from genome assembly GCA_027924645.1 of Cunninghamia lanceolata. NCBI lineage: Eukaryota > Viridiplantae > Streptophyta > Pinopsida > Cupressales > Cupressaceae > Cunninghamia > Cunninghamia lanceolata. The sequence goes on along the minus strand of BSBN01000378.1, from coordinate 1,902,975 downwards.
AGGAACTACCTTGGCTATCAATTGGATCCTTCATGCTCTCATTGGATGTGAGGCATGGAAAGTTTTACTCCAACATAACATTGAAATGGGACATCCTTTGCACAAACCAGCTTGGAAAGGAATTGGTTTTTCTACTCTCCTTGTCATGAGAGAACCAATTTAAATCTTGGGCACATTTGTGGTTAAAAGCATTTGGAAAGCCTGGGAAAAAGTTAAACCATGGTTATGCTAGTCTAGTGATGGATTTTGTGCTGGTCTTTCCTTCAATCACCTTAACATTTGGTGGTCACCTCTCCTAGCTTTTGTAGGCTAATCTTTGGTTAAATTGCCTGGTTTAAAGGCTCTAAAATTTCATAAAAAAGGTTTTCAGACCTTATAGGATATGTTCCACTGGCCCACTATGAGCCTTTTGGCTTGGGAAGCATTCTGTGTTAAATTTGGTCTTTCAAAAGTTGATAAACCTACTTATGACAGAGTCCTCACAGCTATTCCACCTGAAATGCTTCATAAGGTTGGAATTCAGTCCAACAAGCCATGGTGGAAGGACTAGAAATGGTATCCTGAAACACCAATGCACCATTTCAAGCCATGGATGGCTTACAGGTGGCTTTCAGCGCATTTGCCCATGGCTGACAGTCTTAATAAGTGTTGGCTTATTCATAGCTCTTTGAGTCTTTAGTATTCCAGATTTAAAACTGTTGGGTCTGCCATTCTTGAGCTGAAACTTGCTCATTTTGCCTGTGCATTCTCTTTCAAGGCTTGCCTATTGGTACTCGGTTGTTTCATCTTGGGGTCTAGGAATCTTGTTGTCCTTTTTGTGGACAGTCTGAGACAATTCAACATCTCTTTTGGTATTGCACCAGAGCACAAGCCTTCTGGCTATGGATTCATGATTTCTTTCGCCCTTTTAGGCCAGAACCTTTAACCTGGCAAATCATTCTTTTGGGTGACTCACCCAGGTTTCCTAAAAGATTTACTCAGATTTGGCATATTTTAAGGGTGGAGATATTATTTACATTATGGAAAGATCGTAATTCTTTTATATTCTCAGAAAGTAAAATTGGAACTTATGTTTCTCTTTACATTAAAACAACTATCTGTTCTAATGTTCTTATGCAGATTCAAGTGCAAGCTAATAAAGTTGCCTTGGAGGTGGCACACTTACAAGAGTTATTGGATCATTGGGGGAATGCTCCTTGTACTATAGCTCGTGTTCCTCCCTCACCTTCCTCTGTCATAGCCCATTCACCCAATAGACAAAGAAGTGGTTCGGCCAGAGATTCTCGGCCCCGCTTCTAGCCTGCTCAGTGTTGTGGTGCTCATCGTCGTAGATGCTCGGCCTCTCCATGTCAGCATGGTTGGACCTTAGGCCATGCTGCAAGTGCTGCAGGGGATAATACGAGTTGGCCCACTGGCGATAATACTAGTTGGAATGTTCCTGGTCCTTCTCATCCACCTACTTCAAGCTGGGATAATACTAAAGTCTTCCCCCAGTTGAATTTGGCTATCTCACCTCAGCACGAGGAGCCAAATGTTCAGAATGAAGAACAGGGAAATGAAGATGGTTGGGCTATGCCTGATGTCAACCCGAACCCCACTGATATTTGAGGGAAACTAGATGACAGGGATCTGCCATCTATGGGGGTGGCTATGGCAGCATAATTCTATTTTTATTATGTTTTTATTTGGGTTCTGTACCCTTGATACTTTGATCTAGAACTTTCGGGGTGTGCCTTTTAACCACTCTCTATTTTTTTGTGAAGTGTTATTTTATTTTAATAGATAACTTGCATTTTCATAAAAAAAAAAGTAGTGGTGTTTTAAATGCCTTTTTTATTTCTTGCTTTAATTTATTTAAGTAAGGTTGTTTGATTTTTGCTTTTTAATTTCTTGCTTGAATTTATTAAGTAGGGTTGTTTGATTTTTGCTTTTTAATTTCTTGCTTTAAATTATTTAAGTAGGGTTGTTTGATTTTTACTTTTTAATTTCTTGCCTTAATTTATTTAAGTAGGGTTGTTTGAATTTTGCTTTTTATTTTCTTGCTAGAGACTTAATATTGTAATGTGGGGATTTAAATTTTGCATTGGGAAATATTTAGGTATTAGATTATTATATTTTAATTCTATTAATGCTTGCATTGTTATAAGAGAAATTTTTTTTTAATGCTCTTATGTGATGAGATTTATTTATTCTAGGGTATAGTCAAAAATAATATCGTGGGAATAATTAATTGAATTTTGTATTGAATTATTTTATTAAGGAGCATTTTAGGGCTTCTTGGGAATATAGAAACAATTTCATTTTTTAGCTTTTTAAAACTTGGGTGCACGTGATGACTTGCCTTTTGGGAAATTATAATTTTAGTCCTTATTTATTTTTATTTTGCTATGGGTTTATTAGTTAAATGGGTTTAATTAAACCTAGGCCCTTTTAATTATTCTAATGGAATTTAGTGGAAAATTATGTTAGGGGAAATTTATTAATTTGAGCCCTTTTAAATTATTTGAATTGTATTTAATTTTAAAGGATGAATTTTAATTGCTTGGTTAACATTAGAGTTGGGATAAAATAATTAATTTATTAAATTATCATTTTGACCAAAAAGAGACATTGAGATAAATTAAGTTTAGGAAGATAGATTTATATTGTAATTTAATTTCTCCTAAATGGTTAAGCTAGACAATTTTTTTCAAATATTTTTCTATGTATGTCAAAGAGGCATTATGCTGCCAGATTTTTCCAGGTTTCTAGGAAAGTTAAATAACTGATTTATTTATGCATTATTGCTTTACTTTATTGTTTAATGCATTTGATTATGTTTTGAATGTAATTAATTAATTTCCTTATGCTATATTTTTAGGGATTGGATTTTGACACATGTCGAAATCCCTCCACCTCATTTAGGGTAAATCTAGGGTTAGTTCCTGGTTGGGATCTCAACCCTCTTAGCGATGCTTTCCGCATCGCACAACCCCCTTAGTAGGCATTCATCTTGCAGGGGTTGAGAAAGCTATTCGCATTACCCTAACGCTCAAATGACATGTTTGTGCCTTTGTGCGCATGCCACCGAGCACGTTGATGCATGCAAGGGGGTTTCTAGGGATGCGTGGAAATTTTTTTGGTATTTCATGTCATGACCACATGGTAAATGTGGACATGACACATGAGTTGTGTGTTCTAACCACATGGGAAATGTGGGCATGATAGGTGAACCACGTTAAAAATTATCTCACTGTTATTATTTCTATGTATTTTTCATTCCTCTATTTAATCTTTATCTGCATTTAATTGATATCTTTTGCATGCAATTCCTAACAAGTGGTGTTAGAGTGGGTTGTGTTCGATTATCATCTGTAGGAAGGTCTCATGGTTGAGTGGGAGTCTCACGGTTAAGTGGGAGCAATGGCAGATGAGGGTAAATTGAAGGTAGATAAATTCAATGGGAAAAACTATCAGTTATGGAAGATACAGATGGAGGATTATCTCTATCAGAAGGATTTATGGAGGTCATTGGAAGGAATAGCCAAGAAACTAGCAACAATGACTGATGAAGATTGGGAACTTCTAGACAAAAGGCACTGGGAACAATTTGGTTGTGCTTGGCACCATATGTGGCATTCAATATAACATAAGAGAAGACAACAAATGAACCGATGAAAGCTTTGGCTAAATTGTATGAAAAAACCTCAGCCTCAAATAAGGTATTTCTAATGAAGTGTTTATTTAATATGAAAATGATTGAAGGTGGATCTATGACAGATCATTTAAATGAGTTTAATATGATTACCAGTTAGTTAACTTCTGTAAAAGTGAAATTTGATGAAGAGGTGAGGGCTCTCTTGGTTTTATGTTCTTTTCTAGAAAGTTGGAATAGCTTGGTAATGGTTGTAAGTAACTTTGTCTCTGGTTCAAATACTTTGAAATTTGATGATGTTGTTGGTGTTATCCTTAGCGAGGAAATGCGACGAAAAACCTCAAGAGGGTCCACATCAGGTAGTGTTTTGAATGCAGAAAGCAGGGGCAGATCAAAGGAGAGAGGAAAAGGTTATGGAGGTCATGGGAAGCCACGAGGAAAATCAAAGGACAAGAGGTCCCAATCCAGAGGATAGAAGGATTACTAGTACTGTGGGAAACCAAGTCATCTAAAGAAAGATTGTTGGTCTCGGAAGAATGAAGAAGGAGACAAACAAGAAGGCAATAAGGAGGCAAATGTGGTAAGTAATAAATCTGAAGATAATGCTTTGATTCTTTCCCTAGATAATGCTTATGATTCATGGGTTTTAGATTCAGGGGCCTCATTTCATGCTACACCCTGTTACCACCTACATGAGCAGTCTGGTTTCAGGTATTTTAACTCGCAGGCATCTTCTAAGAATTCAAAAAATTTCTAATACTTTTAGCCTCTGCAGTTGAAAAAATGCAAAAAATCAGTTAAGGTGCAAGTGTCTTCGTATATACAAAGGTGTTCGTATATACATACAAGTCAAAATGTGCATTGGCAGGTCAGAAATCTCCATCGGCTTTTGAAAAAATGAGTTATATGCATTTGTGAATGCATATCGGGCTTGAAAATGTGCATACAAAGGGGGAATCTTTCACAGATTCCTGGGAATATTCTCTGTTTGTATATCAAGTTGCATGTATATTTGGTTTGTATGTTCAGACATACAATGGCTATGTACAAGAGAAAAGATACATTGCAGGTATACAAAGAAAAAATATACAAGGGCCAACATGCATTTGCTATAGTGGCATGGGGAGATACATGCGGCGGGGCCCACGGATATACAAGTGGGATTGTATGTTCTACATACAAAGGAGATATGCATTCACAAATGTGCGGGCCGGATTCCAAAATAATACAAATGTGCATTCCTAGAATATTCTGCCGTAGATTCCACACTTGTATCAAAGGGCTTGTACATTGTATTTGTATATGCAATGGGCAACGAAATGTGCAAAGGAGAGAGAAAAAGGGTCAGGGCCACCAGTCCTTAAGCGGTGGTGCAGATCATGATCCCACCTGCTCATTCCTCTTTGTCTCTCTGCAGCATTGAATATTTTTGGGCGCCAATCTGAAGATGCATTGAATCTAGTGGATTTTTGATTTGCCTTGTAATAAGTTTTGCTGGGTACACAGTCTTGGTATAAAAGCCAAACTGTGTTACCCATTGTGGTTGTTGAAAACTGAATAAATTTTGGTGCTACGACACAATACAACTTCATTGGTGGCTCTGTTCTTGATGTCTTGTAAGTTTATGAGTCTCATGTTGTATGTTTCATGCATAAACTTACTGGTTTCATGTTGATTTAAATGAGTAATGCTTCATTGCATGTGTTCTGTTATTTGTCTCCAAATTGAATGTATTCTTCTTTTGAATCTAAACAGCTAAGGGGTGTCTAAGATTCTTGAATATAGATTTGCTATATTGAATGCTTGGTCTTTTACTTCTTCTCAAGGAGTAGATTAAATGTTTTAGGTTAAAGTGTTAAGAAGAATATATTGCAGTGAGGATCTCCTAAGTAGAGGTAACTGAATACTCAATTTTGGGAAGTATCTGTAAGGCAAATATCAAACAATCCCCTTGAAACTCAGTCATTAATATAGGTTTATGTGCACATTCACATGTGTATGTCTATTGACTCCAAGCTCTAGATAGGCACCGATCCAGTCTTGTATTGAGGTCACAACCAAAGTCCCAGTTTTACATCCAAACATAAAATCAAACTTAAACTTCAAATCAAACCATTAGGACTTTATAAGTAGTTTTAGTGTCTACGATTGAATATAGGCCCAAAGCTAGCCCCTTTGCACTTATTCCACAGTTTTGGTCTGCATAAAGGAGGATTTATCTGCTTTGTATCAACATCCCAGTCAATACACAAGCACATCTCATGGATGTTGAATAGGGAATACCCCCCTTGGTTCTGCAGAGCCTAAAGAAGAAGAGGAGATATCTATAGAGTCTATCTCGTATACTGTTAGCCGCTGGCCCAGGAATCCTATTGATCATTGATGGCTACCTTGTAGGGACAACTGGGAATAAGCATCCAGTCGGATTTAGAGGTTACACACCCCATAGAAGTTATTTTCTTGACTATGTCCAAGGAGATTTTGGGCCGGTTTATTTGGGAGATAACAAACCCTGTTAGATTGTTGGAAAGAGAAGAATTAAGATTAAGTTACAGAATCGTAATCATTGGCTACTATAAGAGGTAAGGAACATTCCAAGGATAAGTATTAATTTAATTTCAGCAGGGTAGCTAGGTGATGAAGGTTGCACAGTTACTTTTAATGATAAAAATTGGAAGGTTTCAAGAGGTGCCTTAATATTAGCAAAATGTGTGAAAGTCGGAACCTTATATCTTTGTACAGGTCATACTATTCCTTCTACTTTAGTTGTTGTAGAGAAAAAACAAACAGGTTAAGGAACAGTTACTGTTGGTTCGTACAAAGAGACTGAAATAGTTATTGCATGTTCTAAGATAACACTGTGGCATAACAGACTTGGGCATATGATAAAAAAGGTATGAAGGTACTTCATTCTAAGAAAGTTTTACCAGGTCTAAAATATATTAATATGGATTCCTATGAAAGTTGTGTGTATGGAAAACAAAAGAGAGTTAGTTTTCTCAAGGATGGGAATCAAAAGAAAGATAAAAAGTTGGAGCTTGTGCATACAAATGTATGGGGACCGGCTCACATATCTTCTCTCAGTGGCTCTTGGTATTATGTTACATTCATCAATGATGCAACTAGGAAGGTTTGGATTTATTTCTTTAGGCAGAAATCTAATATATTTGAAACATTTAAGAAATGGAGAAGCTTGGTTGAGAATGAGATAGGTAAAAGATTAAAATGTCTCAGATCTGATAATAGTGGTGAGTATTGTAGCAAAGAATTTGAGTATTATTGTTCCTTTAATGGAATTCATAGGTAGAAAATAGTTCCAGGGACTCCACAAGAAAATGGAGTGGTTGAGTGCAATAATAGGACAATAATGGAGCATAAAAGGAGCATGAGATTGCATGTTGGGCTTGTTGCCCTCTTACATTGTTTTCCTTGATGACAAATTCAACTCTCTGTGATAGTGGTTATTGTGGCAATGTGACAGTTGTATATCATGACAGTTTTCATGATGATTAGCATTTGATGCTTGAGCTCATGATTTTGATGATATCATTCATATGGTACAGTCATTCGTATTGGTTGTTGACAGAGGTTAGTGGTTATAGCATCAATGGTAATGGTATGGCGCATGCTATACATGCTATGTTTTTCATTCTATGATGACAGGACAATTGATATGATACTATGTTAATAGTTGGCATAACAGTTGGTATTCATATTATAACAATTGGCATTCATATTATATGATAGTTGGCACAAGTTCTCATGGTGGTTCTCATGATGTTCTCATGATCTTCTAATTGCTCTATATAGTTGATATGAACTACATGCTCTATACAGTTGATATGAACTACATACTCTATACAGTTGACATGCTCTACAGGCTCTATTATGATACTTGATGTTCATTTGTTCACAGTTGTTCATATTTGATGTGCTCATGATCTCCTATGGCATATGGCTCTGATGATTTGTCTCATGTGGCATATGGCATATGATATCATGTTACATTTCTATGTTAAGGTACTTGTTCTATGGTACTTGTAACAGTTTGGCATATGGTATGGTTTGTGGCACTATGGTACCATGATATACAATTGGCATGAGTTCAGTAAGGTGGACAGTTGAAATCTCACAAGTCCACATTTAATTTGAGTTCATAAGATGTTGTTTACTCTTCTTGAAACTAACACAGCTATGGTTGCATTAGAGTTAAATGATGAACTCTTATTCAGTTTGATATCTTCATTTTTATATGGGCTACTAAGGTCATCATTTGATATATTTCATTAAGGTGACAAAGGGTTAGTAAAGATATGTCCTTATCATTTGGTTTGTTCAAAAAGGTGGCATTTGTTTTTATTTTTCAATGTTATAAAATGCCATATCCGAGCCACTTAAGGGCTCAACCTGTTAAGTAGGTTTCTGGCTTTAGAAATAGGTAAGAGGTTCATTTTAATGATGGGCATTCATCGAGCCACTTAGGGCATACCTGTTCAGCTAGTTGACATTGTAAAATGTTGAAAGTAATGTATATCGTGTATTTTGCAAAGATAGGGCCTGGTTTATACTATGACATGATTCAAGGCTTAGTGAGCAGTAAATGCAAAAAAGATTCTTTGACAACTGTGGCCATGACAGTTATAGATTTGTTAGTGTGGATGGTTGAGATCTGTAAGTTTCTTTTCAATTGCAAGCACCGACCTAGGTATGGCTTTGTCGAGCTTCACAAGGTTAATGATTGCTATATATGTTTAAAATGCTTAAGCTTAGTTAGATGTTAGAGAATGCACTAAAAAGTTTGAGAAATCACAAATTAGTTGTTCAGTTGCTCTGTGAACAGTATGCTTTGAATGTCAAAATCCTAAAATGGGCATTTTGAAAATGCAATTTCATTAAGTTGGAGGTTTAGATTACTAGATTATTTTTCAGGTGTTATGATTGTTGTGTTTTGTTGAAGAGAGGTTTCTTCAGAAACCCTATACTATAGTTGTCTGGTAAAATGAATTCTTGAAGTCTTGTGTTAGCTGTAAACACAAAGTTGTGCATAAAAGATTATTGTAAATTACAGTGATTGGTTGAAAAAGGCTTCATGATATATTTATATATAGTTGTATGATATTGATAGGTGTGTGTGAATGTATACACAACTATTAAGATTGTATTAAGTGTACATTATGGTTTCTTGGGTCTTAAGTTATTTATATTCTCAAATTGGGTCAGTTTGACCACTCTTTCTTAACAGTTATTGATTCAATTTGAATCTTCTTCAAATGGTTCATCTTCTCATACAAGTTGGTTATTGAAAGAAACAAAAGGGTAGTGATAAAGTATAAAAAGGTATAAGATGAAAAACATCAGAGATGAGGTTGATGGTCTGTGTTTATTGCACTATCATTAAAGTTATTCCAGAATGTTGAAGATTGGATTATAGTGAAACAAAGTAACCCTCTATATTAAACTGTATTATTCATTGTATTGATTGAAATAGCCAGTGAGGCACGAATAGCCTGTGAGGCACAAATAGCTAGTGCGGCACAAACAACCAATGAGGCATCTGTATTTGCTAGTGAAGCACATTTTGATTAATCTAGTGAGGCATTTTGTGGAGTGATTTTTCATCCCTAGAGGGTTTTCCACTCGTCAAATCTCTGTGTTATGGTTACTTGTTCTCTTCATGAGTTTATGTTCATTGTTTCATTATTTAACTGTTGCATATTATTGACATGATGTTCATCTTGAGTGAGTACAAATGCATAATAATTTTGATACTCATGTCTATCCAATGAAGTAATAAAATTGCCTCTATTGTTTGTCATGATAAACTGTTCATCACAGTTTAGTTGTCATGTTCCTTCCTATTCACAAGTTGATCTGATAAAGCACTATAGTTCATAACTGAATGTCTTGATTGTTGAAATTCATAGATTGAACAGTTCATTAATGGTTGCCAAAAACTAGTTTGTTTTAGAAGACACTAATTCACCCCCCTCCCTCTCAGTGTCTTTTGTACTCCAACAAGTGGTATTAGAGCCTAGGTTCCCTATTAAAGTCTAATCAGCTTGGGTTGGTATTGGTAGTGGAGTACAATGGGTAAGAAGAATAGAAATAAAGTCTCAAACAGAGAAAATAAAGATGTTGATCAAAAGATGGTAAACACAAGCCTCAATTAAGGCTAGCAATGACTTGTTGCATATGTCACCCCTGAAAAAGAATGGTTCTACAGTTGAGAATTTTTATAAAAAGGAAGAAATCATTGTGAATGAAGGAGAACAAGAATTAAATGTAAGAAAAGATGTTTTTTTATGTTGAGACTAATGATGATGAAACAAACCTCTTTGTGGATGAAGATGATTGTGAAGTTGATGTTGAAGGAGAACTTATATGTGCCCTAGATACAATCAAGTAACAGGAGATTAAAAGATCAGATTTAACAAGAGAAAGAATCCAAGGACAAGGTATGTTCAGATTTTGAAAAAATTTCTTTAGAATTTGAAAATGCAAAAAAATCAGATTACAGAATTAAAGAGTCATGTTGATGAATTCGATAATTGATTATCAGTCTAAAGACTAAAATTGAAGAAACCAAAAGAATAATAGATAATACAAAATCTGACCTTGAAGTAAAAAGAATAGAATGTTTGAAACTTGAAAAAGTAGTCTCTTTGAGAAAAGATTTGGAAAAGGCTTCTTCTAAATTGCACAAGAATATTCAATTTGACAAGAGCACTTTATGCCTAAATGACATATTGAGAAAGAAAAAACAACATAAGGACACCACTAGCTTGGGTTATGAGAAAGGAGAATGTTCCAAGACAAGAGATGCTCCTAGGAAGAAGATAGACCTGAATTTCATTGGTCCTAAAAATGAAGCCATGAAGAATCTAGAAGATAAATTTGCTAATAATGAAAGGAGTACAAACAAACACTCAAGACATTCATCTACCAAGCAATATCATTCAATCAAGTATAATTATTCTCAGTTCCATGGTTATTGCTATGCATGTCATGTTTATGGTCATAAAGCAAGAGATTATAAAAGAAATGGTTTTGGATGGAATAAAGAGAAAGGTGTTCATAGCTGGTCAAGTTAGGACTATAACAATGCTTGTTATAATTGTAATAAAGTTGGCCACATTGCAAGAAATTGTAGTAGACAAGTTCTAAATGATGATGTAAAATTCATGAGAAGATATAGATCCTTGATCATGTGTTATAGGTGTAATAGTTTTGGACATAGAGCCAAGTTTTGTAGAAGCAAGGTGTTAAAATCATTTGAGCAAGAAGATACTCTAAACAAGCAAAAGAAGAAACCTATTCAGGTATGGAGAAGCAAACAAGTGAAAGAGAAGGATCCTGATCTTGTGCATGTTGCACAAAATATTTTACCAGTTGCTTGAGAAGTAGCATGGAGTTAGGGGGAGATAAACACCGATGTATCATTTACTCCCATTGATAATAATAGTGAAGTAAAAGAATTAGTATTGTTGAGTTACCTTGTGCTTGTGATGACAAAAGAAGTGTTGTCATGTTGTTTTGTCAGTACAATGTTCTGATAGCAGATGTTGCAGTCTCTCTGTTAGTTGTCATCTTTGCATGAATATTAGGGTTGAATGTTGAGTAGTGTGTATGAAAATTAGTATGCAGACAGGGGGAGTAATTTGATAGTGGCAGAGCAGTGAAAATAAGTTTAGAAGATAGTGGAAATAGCTAGTGGTATAGGCCAATAAAAAATAGAGATCTAAATGTTCAAGACAGTCAGCGATTTTTGCCAAGGTAGACAAGACTGTGTTTTAAATCAGGACAAGTGTATTTAATCCATGTTATCTCTATTGCCACATCATGAGAGAGTGTAGTTAGGGTAAAATTGCAAATAGGATAAATGAAGAATCAACAATGATAAAACCCTAGCAATGCACAATGAAGCACAAGACAACATGCAAATCAAAATAAGAAATGTAAATGCAAACTGATCTCCACGCTATGCTTGATTTATCTCCATTGCTCTTCTCCACCTCGCATGAGCATGCAAGATTTTGAAGGATTATTGTTGGAGGAATGTTGGGTGCTCATTTCTGCAGCATAACATTAAGATGAAAATGATATGAGGATGATAGTTGAAGGATGCAAAGGCTCTAATGATATTTTGACAGAATAATGGTACTTGAAGCTCAATGCCTTTTGACAGAATAATGGTACTTGAAGCTCAATGCATTGCTAATGGCTTATGAGGGGATTGATTTATAGGAAAGGCTTGGTTCAAATGGACGGTTGAGATTAAAAAGCTAATTGATTGATGTGGACGGCTAGGATTGATTCGGTTATCCCCACTCTTCAAGGGAGTTGTAGTCATTTGACAAGTGTCAAGGAGAATAGGGCTCATGTGTGCTTGTGTACATAAAAAGTACTACATATAAAAGATATTAAATAAAAGGCTATAGTACCACTTATCTTTTTTAAATGAAAGAGGCACACATGTCGGCTAAATGATAAGATAAATTAATTAAATAAATAAAATTTATTTAATTAATTGGAAAGTCGGCTTATAATGAGAACTTAATTCAAATAAAATATTTGAATTAGTTGGGATATGAGTTGGATATTAATTAAATAAATAAAATTTATTTAATTAATTGGCTAAATGAATAGGATGAGATAAGATATGATGTGGAAATTAATTAAATAAATAAAATTTATTTAATTAATTGGCTAAGTAGGATAAGGATGGGATTAAGAGTGGGATTTAGGACAAAATGCTACAAGCTGTCTAAGATAATGTTTTAACAAGGTGTTGCTAGACATGGACAAAGTTGGGACAATTTTGGGTGTCTACATTTTGCCCCTCTTTGAGATGATGTTTGAGATGATAAGCTTTGTATCGAGTAACATCATTTCAAAGAAGTTAAGGTATGGATAAAGGAAAATGATATGGGATGATGATCTAAGGATATGATGAAGATGATGATGATGATGGAAAGATAGGATGATGATGCCCCCTCGAGAGGATAGGCGGGTTGGACAAATGCGAGTATGCTCTCGAAAAGAAATAGCTTGGTCAAGAAAGAAAGATAAGGGAATGGATAGAAGAAATGAATGATGCGTTATGCTGCAATGAAGGTGAGCAACCATGATGTTTGATATAGCACTAGACGTTATGCACCAAGGTATAAGGACCAGGGTGACGTTGTGTCTTGTGCCCCAGCGTAATACAACCGTGTCTAGATACAAGATATGAATATTAGCTGGAACAATACCGATGTGATGTAAATGCAAGAAAAAATAATAACACACACAAGCAAGCAAGCAAGCATGCACAAATGATACAAAAACAAACAAGGTATTGCCCCTGTCAAGCTGTAAACCAATGATTGATTGCTGATTGATATGTTGATAGATAGTGTTGTCATTGCGGGGAAAGCTATATCCCTAGACCAACACAGGGTTGTTTTCTGAGTTGGTTGGCTGGTTGATTGATTGCTTTGGCTTACAACAAGGCTAGGATCAAGACCATAGATTGAATTGGGATAACTTGGCTTGATTGATTAACTTTCTTGGTATGGATTAAGAATGGCTTTGCATTTGGATCATTGCTTTGAATGGTTTTGAAGATGATTGAAGGATGATTAGATGAAGTGATGATTGGATTGATGTGCTATGATAGATTGATTGGAAGAAGTTGTTTATTGATGATGTATTAGATAGATGATAGAAGAAATGATGAGAGAAGAAAGAGGAAAATCGCTTGTGCCTGAATCTGGGCACTTCCTTCATACTCCAGACTGCCTACATACCCTATATCCATGGGATCAAGGCACTTAACGATGGAAATGAGATGTAGTTCTGATGTTGTGTTTTATTGATGAGATGATAAAAATGGATTGAGATTGATGAAATGTTGATGATGTGATGATATCTGGTGGATTGAGCTGCTTTTGATTTGCTGAAGTTATTGGATTTGTTTTGATGGCTAGCTTGATGTGCTTTGGTTTTGATGTTTGCTATTGCTGGGTTGATTGTTTTGATGATTGGATTGTTTTGAATGATGATAGTGATGATATGATGATGAGAGTATCCACTCAATCTAAGCATAGGCAAGTGTTCTTAGTGTGCTCAAAGGATGTAAAACAAACAAGGTATTGCCCTTGTCAAGTCATAAACCAATGATTGATTGTTTGTTTGTTGATGATAGTGTTGTCATTGTGGGGAAAGCTATATCCCTAGAGCAACACAAGGATGTGGGAATGCTCTATCCCATTGATGATGATTGATGATGATTGATTTGGCTTATGACAAGTTGAGGATCAAAAACTTGTTGATTTGATTGGATAATGTTCCTTGATTGATTAGCTTGCTTGATATGGATTATTGTGACTTGGATTTAAGATCATTACTTAGATTAATTTGACTGATATGATTGGAAGAGGTGATTGATTGAAATGGATGAATGAATGTTATTGATAGGAAGAATTGATGATGATGATTTGATTTTGAATGAATGTTGATGGAGTGGATTGAAAATTTATTTAATTAATTGGCTTAATGGATAAATGGGATTAAGAGTGGGATTTAGGACAAAATGCTACAAGCTGTCTAGGATAATGTTTTAACAAGGTGTTGCTAGACATGGACAAAGTTGGGACAATTTTGGGTGTCTACATTTTGCCCCTCTTTGAGATGATGTTTGAGATGATAAGCTTTATGTCGAGTAACATCATTTCAAAGAAGTTAAGGTGTGGATAGAGGAAAAGGATAGTGATGATGATGTAAGGATATGATGATGATGATGATGATGATGATGATGATGATGATGATGATGATGATGATAGAAAGGATAGGTTGGTGATGCCCCCTCGAGAGGATAGGTGGGTTGGACAAACACAAGTATGCTCTCGAAAAGAAATGGCTTGGCTACAAAAGAAAGATAAGGGGATAGATAGAAGAAAGGAAGATGCGTTATGCTGCAATGGAAAGTGAGCAATCATGATGTTTGATATAGCACTAGACGTTATGCACCAAGGTATAAGGACCAAGGTGATGTTGAGTCTCGTGCCCCAGCGTAATACAACCTTGTTTGGATACAAGATATGAATATTAGCTGGATTTGATACTGATATGATGCAAATGCAAGATAAAATGATAACACACACAAGCAAGCAAGCAAGCATGCACAAATGATACAAAAACAAACAAGGTATTGCCCCTGTCAAGCTGTAAACCAATGATTGATTGTTTGATTGATTGTTGATGATAGTTGAGAGTGTTGTCATTGCGGGGAAAGCTATATCCCTAGATCAACACAAGGTTGTTTGCTGAGTTGGTTGGCTAGTTGATTGATTGATTTGGCTTACAACAAGGCTAGGATCAAGACCATGGATTGCGTTTGGATAACTTGGCTTGATTGATTAACTTGATTGGTATGGATTAAGGATTAACTTGCATTTGGATCATTGCTTTGAATGATTGGATTGATTTGATTGGATGAAATGTTGATGATTGATTTGAAGGAAATGGATTGATTGAATGATAGATTGATTGGAGGAAGTTGTTTATTGATGATGTAGAAGATAGATGATAGAAGAAATGATGAGAGGAGAAAAATGAAAATCGCTTGTGCCTGAATCTGGGCACTTCCTTCGTACTCCAGACTGCCTACATACCCTATATCCATGGGATCAAGGCACTTAACGATGGAAATGAGATGTAGTTCTGATGTTGTGTTTTATTGATGAGATGATAAAAATGGATTGAGATTGATGAAATGTTGATGATGTGATGATATCTGGTGGATTGAGCTGCTTTTGATTTGCTGAAGTTATTGGATTTGTTTTGATGGCTAGCTTGATGTGCTTTGGTTTTGATGTTTGCTATTGCTGGGTTGATTGTTTTGATGATTGGATTGTTTTGAATGATGATAGTGATGATATGATGATGAGAGTATCCACTCAATCTAAGCATAGGCAAGTGTTCTTAGTGTGCTCAAAGGATGTAAAACAAACAAGGTATTGCCCTTGTCAAGTCATAAACCAATGATTGATTGTTTGTTTGTTGATGATAGTGTTGTCATTGTGGGGAAAGCTATATCCCTAGAGCAACACAAGGATGTGGGAATGCTCTATCCCATTGATGATGATTGATGATGATTGATTTGGCTTATGACAAGTTGAGGATCAAAAACTTGTTGATTTGATTGGATAATGTTCCTTGATTGATTAGCTTGCTTGATATGGATTATTGTGACTTGGATTTAAGATCATTACTTAGATTAATTTGACTGATATGATTGGAAGAGGTGATTGATTGAAATGGATGAATGAATGTTATTGATAGGAAGAATTGATGATGATGATTTGATTTTGAATGAATGTTGATGGAGTGGATTGTTTCGGATGATGTGATTGGTTTTATTGCTTGGATTTTTCATTGGATATTTAATTTTTTGGATTTTTTGACATATTTTGATTTTTTTTGTAGTTTTTGAAATGTTTTGATTTTTTGGATTTTTTTGGGATATTTTGATTTTTTTTTTTTTTTAGATTTTTGACTGTTTTGGGATGTCAATGGATTTACAATTTGGGTAGCCTTTGTGCTAGATACCAATGACAAGGGAAAACCATGTCTAGGTGCAAGGAGGGATGAATGGGATTGGATGGATAAAAGGATGGGCAATAAGGGATGGAAGGCTCATGATATATGGATGGATAAAAAGATAGGCCATAAAAGGGATGGATGCATGCCTCATGATGAACAAATAGGTAGGCTATAGTGGAAAGCTCATGATAAATGGATGGGGATAAGCTATAAGATGGAAAGCTTATGATAAGGATATGCCATAGTGGATGGATCATAAGGGAGCTAGGATGTGATCTTCAGAGGCTATGTTGCATAGGAAGAACTTGCCCCATTTTAGGTGGTAATGCTTAGGATTTTGACATGACAAAGTTCATGACCAAGGGATGACATGATGGATTGGTTTGAATGGGATGGATAAATGGTCAACGGATAGGACTTGGTTTGGAAAGAAGGTATGCCAAGAAAGATCCAAACATGTTTCAATATTTTGCCCCTATATCTTCATCAAAATCAAAAGGCGGAAGGATGGGTGAATGGGCTCAATAGGATAGGCGTGTTTATGTAATAGATAGGGATGCTAGGATGGTATATGATAAGTTGGAAATGGATAGGTTGGATGAGACAATGTGCCCCCAAGTGTAAGTGACATAGAAGATCAACCTACACATGATGCCTGTTTGCCAGGTTTTCATCATGGTACTTATCCAAGGCGCCTGTTTACCAAGTTTTCACCATTGGACGAAGGGATTTCTCTTTACTATTTTGATTTTTTGATTTTTGATTATTTTTTTTGTATTTTTTTTTTTTTTTTTTTTTTTTTTTTTTTTTTTTTTTTTGCTTTGATGGGATAGCATGACAATTACACATGGCACCTATTTGCCAAGTTTTCACCATGGTAATGGATAGGAGGGACTCAAGTGGCTAGTGCTATGTGAGGTGATAGTGTCCCATTAGAGATTGATGATGTCTTCGCATGGACCATGTCAAGTGTGCTCATAGATGTTGATAAGGGATTGCGTAGATGGGAGATGGATTAGGTAGATAGTGGATTATGAAAGGTTCATGCAAGGATGGATCCATGGATAAAAGGCTTATGCATAAGCATGGACCATAGGAAGGTGATGGGGAAGATACGTAGGATAATGGATGAAGGATGGGGAGTTATAGTTATGTGGAGGTGTTGCGGAGTGGAAGGGAACCATGACCAATGGTTGCACACACCGTGATAAACATTGAAGCTTTTGGTGAGATGGGGGTGTAGGAAGCAATGGAGATGTTTGCTTAGCAGATGGTTGATGAAGTGATTTAGGAACCCACATAAAATTAGTATTTTTAGTGCTTTTGTTTTTCTTGTGGGATTTTGGAAGGGAATGGAAGTTTTGGATGGAAGTAGGCTTTTGGATGGAGATAGGTGATTGGGATTCTTGAGATGTGGATGGGGATGCCTCATGAGCTTTGCTAGCTGTTTTCTTAGGAACCCAAACCATTTTGCCTTTGGGCTTTGCTTTTGGAGGTAAGGGTTTGGATGGTTGCTTAGATGTGGATGAGGATGCCTCATTCGCTTTGCTAGCTGTTTGCTTAGGAACCCAAACCATTTTGCTTTTGGGCTTTGCTTGTGGAGGTATGGGCTTGGATAGCTTTTTGGATTGCTTTGCTTTGGTTCTTTGCATTGATTTTTCATGTTTGTGCCCTAAGGCATGATAGTCCTTTAGATTTTTGGTAGGACATTTAGCTTTATAGGTAGAGGCATCAAAATTTTTGCTTTTGAATCCCATGAGGTGGGTGGAGTGGATGGAATTATTGGAAGCTTTATGTTTAAACGATGTGTGCTTTTGTTGGCCATGATTAGGGATGTAAGGATGCTTATGAATGATAGGTATGTTAGGTGTTGGAAGCAATGGTGGCAAGGTGGATGGAGGGATATTTGGAGTTGGTAAAAGTGGAGGTAAGGTGGATGGCAGAAGGTGTATGGTCACATGCTTTTGACATTTATAGGATGATGGAGTTGGAATGACAACATATGTTTTGGGTATATGATGGGGGATACGATGGAAAGTGGTAGATTTAGGATGCATGAAGAGATTACCAACATCTTTAGCTTGTTTACCTTGGGGTGTGTATCCAAGGCCATATGAGCATGGAGGAATCTTGACATGGATTGGCTCTAAAATACCTTGTTCATAAAGGCCTAGGCCTTTACCTTGGTAGTTCATGTTTTGGAGGATGTGATTGACTATGGGACTAGATTTGCTTTGAGAACTAGACTTGAGCTCTTTATTGGATGGAGAAGGTGAAGTGGATAAAGGTCGTTGTTGTCCTAAGGAAGAACATTCGTGGAGGAAGGTGATAAGACCACTAGGACATGATGGTGGACTTGAAATGGGATCGATGGTAGATGTGGAGGGAGGATCATTAGCATTGTGTTCACTAAGATCCAAGTTATTTGTTTGATCTTCTATGCTTACTTGGGGGACAAGTGTCTCATCATGACAAGTGGATGTTTGCTCATTATGGATAGGGCTAGATGGCAGATGACTAGGAGCAATTTGGATGTCTTGCTCATGGATAGATATAGGATTATGGATAGAATCAAGGTGCTTTTTAATAGGTTCTTCATCATAGATATCATCTTGATCATGAGATAGATAAAGTTTTACCAAATGAATCATCATGGTTTTCATGATCTTAGCTAGAACCTTGATCATAACTATGAGCAAATATAGGATTAAGTGGGCTATAAAAGGGATAAATTTGCTCATGAATGAGGTCATGGTGATAGCTAATAGCTTGAGGGCAACCCATAAGTAGGTCATGGATAGGTGGAACTTAGAGGTGCTTTGATCTTGATTAAGACTAGGGTTCAATATTTCCACATGTTTAAGATTATGCTCTTGACATACCTCGTGACTTTGGATGAAAGTGGAAGGTTCTTGAGTAGACTTGATAGGCTCTTGACTTAGGCTTGTGGTTGGAGACTCTTGAATAGACTTGTTGGCTTGTAGATCACATGATGGGCTCAAAGGGCTAGGCATGTTAATGGAAGGCTCGTGAAGAGGCTCAAGGATATGTGAACCACATGATGAGATTATAGGATTGGACATGACCTTTGGAAGTTCATTGGTAGGCTCATGAATTGGTGTTTGACATGGAGGTAGTTTATTCCTAGCTAATAGCCAATGGATCACATCCTTTGCAAGTGTATGATTGGATGAGCAATATAATGGATGGATGATAAGGGTAGATGGTGTTGTAGGCTTATGATTAGGATTAGGTTGAGGGCTAATTGGATTGGATGGATTTGGATTTGGACTAGATAGGGGTGACACATGGGATTGGGATGATGTGGCATGTTTTCCCATTATAGGTAGGTACACCTTGTAAACAATTGGGACAAATATTGGGCATTGATTTGTATTGTGGCCTTTGGTCCTATGGTATGCACAATAATCATGTTCATCATATGGACTTTCTTCACATGGTTTGACTTTAGGAAGTTCAATGAGTTTTGCTTCAAGCATCCTTTGTAAAACTCTCTCAGCCGCATCCTTTGGTGAAGGATTAGAATGACATGGCGAGGAAGGTAATGAAGGGCTTGGTGATTTGGAGGGTTGATGGACCAATGGACTAGGAATAGGATCACATGGTGGTGTTGGGATAGGATTAGTTGGCTCATGTGTTGGTGTGTGATTAGATGACGAAGGCCACTCTAGATTGGTATCTCCCTTATCAAAGGTTATTGGATCTTGCATAGGATAACTTGGGCTTGTTTGATTTATGTACAAGGGGCCATTGGGATTTGCATGTGTTTCTTGTTGCAGATGTGGACTTAGGTCTATCAATGGTACTTGATGGTCTTGTTGAAAATGTGTACTTGGACGTGCTTGATTTATGTACAAAGGGCTATTTGGACTTGCATGTTGTTCTTGTGATATCACTTGATTGCCTTGTGGATGGGCTTGGTAGTGCATTGGCATAGCGGCATGAGAGATTAGATAGGCTTGAGGTGGATGTTCATAGGTTGACGTAGCATTGACTTGGTGGATAGGTGGATTAAGTTGATAGAAAGTGGATGGATATGACATGTGGCTATGAGGTGGATTATGTTGATAGTGAATGGCTAAGGATTGTTGTGCTTGTCGAGCTTGACTAGTGGCTAAAAGGTGTTGGACTTGGGCTATGGAGTGTTGTAGTTGAGGTGATTGGCTTGCATGGGGTTGAGCTCTTTGGAGGAAGAATTGTAATATTTTAATGGCATCTTGGTTTAGGGGTTGTGATCCTTGATAAAGATTTTGGAGGAATCTTTGGAATTTGATTTCTAGGTCTTCTAGTGTGGACATGTTGTCACCAAGTGTTTGTCTTAAGTCCTTTTAGCAAGTGCTTGTTTAGGGATTTGGATGATGATGTGGATTGTTTGGATGACTTGGCTATGTTTGGGATGAAAGTGATTGGGTTTGAATGTTATTGGAAGAATGTGTAGGATGACTTGTCTTTATGTGTTTGGGTGTTTAGAGCTTGATGTGGCAATATTCAAACAAATTATTATGCATATATACACATGAATCACTCACACAAGACACATAAGCAAGTTGTTAGTTTGGAAGAATGTGATGTTGGTTAAGCAAGCACGTGAAGACAATTTAACAAGTCCTATTTAAGGCAAGGCCACTATCACAAGGAGGTTCTAGTGAAAATCCGGGGGACCGGCACCCCACGAGCATCCAGCAAGCCACTTAAGACTTTAACTAACCCTACTAGGAGTTTTAATATACACAAAGGTACACCTCCTTTCGAGTTAGCACTGTATGGTGAGCGCTAATACCGGTTAGACTTGGCTTTCGCCTTATCCTCTAATTTTTATAGCGGACCGGATGAAAGTACCGCTTGAGGTCGTTCCCTTGGGGTGGATACCAAGGCAGGCCTCTCTAAGGCTAAACAAAAGCAACACAAGTAAATGTTTTTGATCTCCAAGTTCGTGTTGGGACGCGAGGAGAGAGCATACACATTTACTTGGTCACACTCGCATGGGGTTCATTAACCTTAGACATTCAATGTGTGGAAGACAATGCAAGCACTTGTTTGTTTTAAAGCCCAAATCCAAATGTGATGAAAAACAATGGTTCGTTTTAGCCCAATTTCAATGATATGATTGCAAACAAGTTGTTCGTTTTATGCCCAAAGTCCAAATGTGTTTGCAAACAAGATTAGAAGATGAAAGATTAGAATGAGTGCACCTGATACAAGCGCTCTCCAATTTGCTGTAGATGTTGATGCCAATGCTGCTCCAGCTCCTTAGATGCCCTTACAAGTCACCAATTCCAAAAAGAAACAAGTAAACTTGCAAAGAAGATGATTACATGAAAAAGATGAAATCTGAAAATTCTGATGAAAATGATCTGATACAGAAAAATAGATTGCATAAACAGAAAGTTCAGGAGATTCTAAGCAATTTGAAAAAAGTTTCGCTGAAAAACGATCAAAATTGCTCAAGTTATGCTCAAATGAAGTTTGCAATGAACCTAAACTTTGACTGATGAAAAAGCCTGAAAAACAATACAGTCACCTGATAAAAGTGGTACAGTTGTGAAGCTTGTCCTCCCAGCTTTCCAATGAGTCCTCATTTGTGTGATTTTGCCTCCGTATGTGAAAGTTATGATAGAGATACCAAGATGCACAATGACAGCTACCAGAAGCAAGTTACAGTTGCCAGATGCGACATACTGTTGATCAGAGGCGATCTGTATTTTGCGACAGGCGGGATACTACAGATCAAATGCGACACAAAAAATGCTAGATGCGGTTCCTGTTAGCTTGTAAGCGATGCGGATATACCCAGAAGCGACTGATTGCGGGCTAAAAGCGACCTGTATCTGCAAAAACACAGTCAAAACCTGTCCCTGCACAGGCGATCACTGTCAGTTCATAAGCGACGCATATCAGTTTCAACGCGGCTTCTGTAGGATCATAAGCAATGCAAATCAATTTGAAAGCGACCACTGTTCAATCAAAAGCGACACAGATCAAGTTATAAGCGACTATTGTTAATTCAAAAGCGATCCGATGCAACCATAAGCGATCACTGTTAGGTCATAAGCGAGCAAGACAATTTGAAAGTGACAACTAACAGTGTGAAAGATGAAAAGCACACAGGCGAATTTTATTGGGACAAAAGCGATGCATTTCATACCCTAGGCGATTACTGTCGGTGCAAAGGCGATCCAGAAAACACCATAGGCGGCCGATTTCAATGCATAAGCGATGCAAAAAAGGATGGAGGCGATAGATGATAGCTCATATGCGACTAAGAAAAGGCCAAAAGCGAGACATAATAGCCCAAAAGCGATCTGGAAAGTTTCAGGAGACAGAATGCAAATGTTAACCATAAGCGACCAAGTTTACCATATGCTATCAGTTTTTCTTCAAAAGCGAGCACTGTTTGCTTAAAAGCGAGCTAGATTTGACCATAAGCTACTGCTGTTTGCCCAAAGGCGAGCTGATTTAGCCCAGGCGAATGCTGTTTGATCATAAGCGACCTGAATTACCAGAAGCACATTGTTGCAGCCCGGTTGTTGTTTTCTTCACCAAACGCTCCATTTTTCATCAAATTTAGGCAAATTTGTACTCAAAGTTTATGGAAACGGCCTCCCGGACGCAATGGTGAGGTTAGATTTGGCCTAAGAGATCATCTACATACATATTTAGCCAAATCTTTGCAAACTAGGGTTAGAAAAATACAAATTTTTGCTACAAAAGCTTGCAAAAATGAAAGATTCGCGCTCCAAGAGATCTAAACTTCATAAAAACAACTCAAACAAGAGAGGTTAATCAAGGACGTGAGTCCCACCGGGCGTGCCAAATGTATATTGAAAAATTTAGATTTATAAATGGAAATGATTCAAACAATGACATGCATAACCTAAACCCAAATAATTCAATACCTCGAAGATGCAAGATGAGCTTGATTGATCAATTTGTTGTGTTGGTTGCTCGATTCCGCAGCATAACGTTGATAAGGATGCAAGCTAGATGGATTGAAGATGATGGATGAGGACTTGAGATGAAAATTCAGCAGAGTGAGGTTGCATGAAGAAGAATCCTGAAAAATCCCCCCTCTAATGGCTCAAGAGAGGCTTGTTTTATAGGAAAGGCTTGGTTCCAATGGACGGCTGAGATTAAAAAGCTAATTGATTGATGTGGATGGCTAGGATTGATTAGGTTATCCCACTCTTCAAGGGAGTTGTAGTCATTTGACAAGTGTCAAGGAGAATAGGGCTCATGTATGCTTGTGTACATAAAAAGTACTACATATGAAAGATATTAAATAAAAGGCTGTAGTACCACTTATCTTTTTTAAATGAAAGAGGCACACATGTCGGCTAAATGATAAGATAAATTAATTAAATAAATAAAATTTATTTAATTAATTGGAAGGTCGGCTTATAATGAGAACTTAATTCAAATAAAATATTTGAATTAGTTGGGATATGAGTTGGATATTAATTAAATAAATAAAATTTATTTAATTAATTGGCTAAATGAATAGGATGAGATAAGATATGATGTGGAAATTAATTAAATAAATAAAATTTATTTAATTAATTGGCTTAATGGATAAATGGGATTAAGAGTGGGATTTAGGACAAAATGCTACAAGCTGTCTAGGATAATGTTTTAACAAGGTGTTGCTAGACATGGACAAAGTTGGGACAATTTTGGGTGTCTACAGAGAGAATATGAATTTACACTAGTATAGAGGACAATGGATGATTTGGTAAGTGGCAGAAGTTGGTGATAGTCCTTGTTTGATCTTTAAAGTCAATATAAAGCTCATACCTCTTCCTAACAGTGTTAGTGGTTGTGCAAAGGAGAAAAGGGCAGATCAATCAAAGAGAGTAGGCTTTACAAGTCTTAAAGGCTTGAGGGAGCTCATGTTTGTAATTAGTCTATGGTAGTAAGGTAGCAGTGGTAGTAATGTTCTTATTTGCCTGCAAATGATATGCAATTCTCTCTGACTCAATATTCAAGGAGTAGTTGATCTCATGATGTTTGTAGGAGCTTTAATATTGCTACAAATCAAGTACATTTTACATGAATCATAATGAAATCTAGAGGATAGTCATTGATGAAAGCAACAAGTGGTATGGTATTTGTAACTTTGTAACATAATGCCTCAAATGAAATATGGTTTAACAGGATGACCTTACCATGGCAACTTCTAATCAAAATGCAACTAACTAGAGCAATACTTCATCCTTACCAGTATATTCACTGTTTGATCTTTGAAATGAGTGCAACTTTGCTTTGATGTCAATAAGCTTTGCTGATGACAAAGTTTCTTTATAACTGTGGTGACAATATGTATAGATCTCTTCACACTCAATGATTAATGAAAGTTTTTTAGTGATGGCATTGATTGAAGGATAGTAGTGAAAGGACAATGATCCTATCTTGTTGCAGTGATAAGTTTCATCTTGTTACAATGAAGACAAGGAACTCTATCTTCTCAGTCTTAGATGAATATATGCAAACAATGTTACTAATTTTATCAAATGACAGGGTATGTCTTTGTTTTGGGATATGACAGTGGTTTCTGCCAGTTTGTTCTAACAATGCTTTTCTTAGAAATGATAGTGTTTTTGTGAATACTACTCTTCCTGCTCTGACAGAGTGAACTATCACAGTGTTTTTCTTTCTATCTTGATAGTGGATTACAGTGATGACAGTACAGTTTTTGATGCAGTGGTATGGTAATCTTGAGTATTGAGACTTGTCTTAATGATGAAATGCTATGTTAGTGGGTCTTGAAGGTTTTCTTCATAGGAGAAGAAGAGAATTATTCATTGGTATTGTAGTTCATTATTTGATGTGGTATTTAGGCTTGATAATTCTAATATACTTCTAAGAGTAATGGTTGGTATGTGCACAAACTATTGTTTTCAGGCAGAATTTAGACTGTGGTATCCTTATATGACAGTGACAGTGACTGTGGTATCTATTGGAGGATTTTTGCAATTATTTGGTGTGTACTCTTTCAGCCATCTGTGACAGTGTATGAAGATGGGCAAGACAATGGTATGTTCAGTAATAATCATTGATACATTGGTATGTTCAGAGCTTTATTTGTTTCTTTAAAGATCATTGATATATGTTATGACAGAGGTGTTCTTTCTATTCATTTGACAATCCTCATATCTCTCATGTTTGGCATCTTCTGTTGTTTGTCCTTTATATGCTTATTTATGGTACTGATAGTGTAGTTAACTTTTAGGCATTCTGAGTGTTTATGCTCCATGGGACAGTCATGGTATGGCTTATTGCTTCTGGTTTTTTGTTTCTCATTTATATAGAATGATGTCTTTTGATTTTATGATGGCATTGGCACTCTTCTTTCTCCTTTGTCTTTGATGCAAAAAGGGGGGGAGAGAGTTGATTTTTTGCCATCAAGGACAAAGGGGGAGTTTCTTGCCATCTTAGGTTTTTTCCTTGATGACAAATTCAACTTTTTGTGACAGTGGTTGTTGTGGAAAAGTGACAGTTGTATATCATGACAGTTTTCATGATGATTAGCATTTGATGGTTGAGCTCATGATTTTGATGATATCATTCATATGGTACAGTCATTCATATTGGTTGTTGACAGAGCTTATTGGTTATAGCATCAATGGTAATAGTAATGGTATGGCACATGCTATTCATGCTATGTTTTTCATTCTATGATGAAAGGACAATTGATATGATACTGTGTTAAAAGTTGGCATAATAGTTGGTATTCATATTATAACAGTTGGCATTCATATTAAATGACAATTGGCACAGGTTCTCATGTTGGTTCTCATGATGTTCTCATGATCTTCTAATTGCTCTATACAGTTGATATGAACTACATGCTCTATATGCTCTATTCTATGACAGTTGATGTTTATTTGTCACGGTTGTTCATATTTGATGTGCTCATGATCTCTTGTGGCATATGACTTTGATGATTTATCTCCTATGGCATATGGCATATGATATCATGTTACATTTTTGTGTTAAGGGACTTGTTCTATGGTACTTGTAATAGTTTGGCATATGGTATGGTTTGTGGTACTATGGTACCATGACAATTGATATACAGTTGGCATGAATTCAGTAAGGTGGACAGTTGAAATCTCACAAGTCCACATTTGATTTGAGTTCATAAGATGATGTTTACTCTTCTTGAAACTAACACAGCTATGGTTGCATTAGAGTTAAATGATGAACTCTTATCTAGTTTGATATCTTCATTTTTATATGGGCTACAAAGGTCATCATTTGATATATTTCATTAAGATGACAAAGGGTCAGTAAAGATATGTCCTTATCATTTGGTTTGTTCAAAAAGGTGGCATTTGTTTTTATTTTTCAATGTTATAAAATGCCATATTTGAGCCACTTAAGGGCTCAACCTGTCAAGTAGGTTTCAAGCTTTGGAAATAGGTAAGAGATTATTTTTAATGATGGGCATTCATCAGGCCACTTAGGGCATACATGTTCAGCCAATTGATATTGTAAAATGTTGAAAGTAATGTATATTGCGTATTTTACAAAGATAGGGCCTGGTTTATACGCAGCAAACTTGGGGTTTGGTACTATGACATGATTCAAGGCTTGGTGAGCAGCAAATGCAAAAAGATTCTTTGACAACGGTGGCCATGATAGTTGCAGATTTATTAGTGTGGACGGTTGAGATCTATAAGTTTCTTTTCAGTTGCAAGCACCGACCTAGGTATGGCTTTGTCGAGCTTCACAAGGTTAATGATTGCTATATATATAAAATGCTTAAGCTCAGTTAGATGTTAGATAATGTACTAAAAAGTTTAAGAAAGCACAAATTAGTTGTTCAGTTGCTCTGTGAACAGTATGCTTTGAATGTCGAAATCCTAACATGGGCATTGTGAAAATGCTATTACATTGAGTTGGAGGTTTAGATTGCTAGATTATTTTTCAAGTGTTATGATTGTTGTGTTTTGTGGAAGAGAGGTTTCTTTAGAAAGTGTATACTACAGTTGTCTAGTAAAATGAATTCTTGAAATCTTGTGTTAGCTGTAAACACAAAGTTATGCTTAAAAGATTATTGTAAATTACAGTGATTGGTTGAAAAAGGCTTCATGGTATATTTATATACAGTTGTATGATATTGATAGGTGTGTGTGAATGTATACACAACTATTAAGATTGTATTAAGTGTACATTGTGGTTTCTTGGGTCTCAAGTTATTTATATTCTCAAAGTGGGTCAGTTTGACCACTCTTTCTTGATAGTTATTGATTCAGTTCAAATCTTCTTCAAACGATTCATCTTCTCATACAAGTTGGTTATTGAAAGAAACAAAAGGGAAGTAATAAAGTATAAAAAGGTATAAGATGAAAAACATCAGAGATGAGGTTGATGATCTATGTTTATTGCACTATCATTAAAGTTATTCCAGAATGTTGAAGATTGGATTATAGCGAAATAGAGTAACCCTCTATATTAAACTATATTATTCATTGTATTGATTGAAATAGCTAGTGAGGCACAAACAGCTAGTGAGGCATGAATAGCCAGTGAGGTACAAATAGCCAGTGAGGCAGAAATAGCCAACGAGGCATCTGTATTTGCTAGTGAAGCACATTTTGATTAAGCTAGTGAGGCATTTTATGGAGTGGTTTTTCATCCCTAGAGGGTTTTTCACTTATCAAATCTATGTGTTATGGTTACTTGTTCTGTTCATGAGTTTATGTTCATTGTTTCTTGATTTAACTATTGCATATTATTGACATGATGTTCATCTTGAGTCAGTACAAATGCATAATAATTTTGATACTCATCTCTGTCCAATGAAGTAATAAAACTGCTTCTATTGTTTATCATGATAAACTGTTCATCACAGTTCAGTTGTCCTATTCCTTCTTGTTCACAAGTTGATCTGATAAAGCACTACAGTTCATAAATGAATGTCTTGATTGCTGAAATTCATAGATTGAATAGTTCAGTAATGGTTGCCTTGAAAACTAGTCTATTTTATAAGACACTGATTCACCCCCACTCTCAGTGTCTTTCGTACTCCAACAGGACTGCCTTTAAACATGTGGGTAGAGGCTATCAATACCATTGTATATTTAATTAATAGAGGTCCTTTAGTTCCTTTGGGTTGTGTTATTCCAGAGGAAGCATGGATAAGTAAGAAGGTGAGTAATTCTTTTCTCAAAACCTTCGAATGTGAAGTATTTGCATAGGTAGATTCTAAAAATAGAACCAAGCTGGATGCAAAATCAAAAAAGTGTATCTTCATTGGATATGGCATTGATGAGTTTGGTTATAGGGTTTGGGATGTTGAAAATCTAAAAATTGTGAGAAGCAGGGATGTTGTATTCAATGAGAAGGTGTTGTACAAAGATCAGTTGCAGCAGCATGAGAAGAAAGAAAAGGATTATGTAGTACTGGATGATACTCTAGTTAATAATGTTCTAGTGGTTCCTCATGCTCTGCAATAGCAACAAGAAATATCACAAACTCCAATGAATGTTAGACAGTCAACAAGGCTAAGTAGACCTCCTAAAAGGTTTTCTCCCTCTTTGTATTCTATTTTGTTAACAAATGTTGGTGAACCGAAAGGGTATGATGAAGCTATGTAGATGGATACAAAGGTTCAGTGGGAGCTTGCAATGAAAGAAGAAATAGACTCCTTGCTGAAAAATTAGACTTGGGAATTACGTAAGTTGCCTGAAGGTAAAAAAGATTTACCAAACAAATGGGTTTATAGGATGAAAGAGGAAGATGGAGGTAAGAAAAGATTTAAAGCCAGCTTAGTTGTAAAAGGATTTGCACAGAAAAAAGATATTGATTTTGATGAGATTTTTTCTCCGGTTGTTAAGATGACTTCTATTTGTAGTATTTTAAGTATTGTGGCTACTGAAGATTTGCATTTGGAACAGCTAGATGTGAAAACTGCCTTTCTCCATGGTGATTTGGAGGAGGAGATATATGGAACAACCACAAGGATTTGAGGTCAAAGGTAAGAAGAAATTGGTGTGCAAATTGAAGAAGAGTTTATATGGCTTGAAACAAGCACTTCGATAATGGTATTTGAAATTTGATAGTTTTATGGCTGAGCAAGGCTATAGTTGGTGTAATTCTAACCATTATGTTTATTTTAAGAGGTTGGATAATGACAACTACATTATTTTATATTTATATGTTGATGACATGCTTGTAGCAGGGTCTAACATGGATCACATAAGAGAGTTAAAACAACAGTAAGCACAATCATTTGCTATGAAGGATTTGGGGGTAGTAAAACAAATCCTTTGTATAAAAATTTGTAGAGATAGGAAGAACAAAAAATTGACTCTATCTCAAGCTAATTATGTTGAAAAGGTGTTGTAGAGATTCCATATGGAGATTGCAAAAGTTGTCAGCACACCTTTGCCTAGTCATTTGAAATTGACTAAGGGGATGTGTCCTAAGACACAAGAGGAGGAAGAAAAAATGTCCAAGGTACCATATGCTTTAGTTGTAGGAAGTTTAATATATGCCATGGTATGAACAAGACCGAATATTGCACATGTTGTAGGAGTCGTAAGAAGGTATATGAGTAATCTTGAATTGGAGCATTGGAATGCAGTAAAATGGATTCTCAGATATTTTAGAGGTACATCTAATAAATATTTATGTTTTGGGGGCTCTAATACTGATTTAGCAGGCTATGTGGACTCAAATTTGGCAAGGGATATTGATACCAGGTGGAGTACTACATGTTATGTCTTTATTGTAGGTGGGATAGTGTTGAATTGGATCTCTAAGTTGCAAAAGGTGGTTACTTTATCGACCACGCAGGCAGAGTATGTAGCTGCAATAGAGGCAAGCAAGGAGATGATATGGCTACAATCTTTCATAGAAGAATTGGGCAAACAAAAAGCTAACAGTTATTTGTTTACAGACAATCAGAGTTCCATACATCTTGAAAAGAATTATGCCTTGCATTCAAAGACCAAACACATATAGCTAAGGTATTACTTCATCTGGTCGACGTTGGATGATGGACAGTTACAGCTGGAAAAGATACATACAGATGAAAATCCAACAGATATGTTTATAAAGGCAATGACAAGGGAGAAGTTGAGCTCCTCTTTAGCTTCGGTTGGTCTTCAATTCTAAAAATAGTAAAATCAGAACAACAGGGTCCAGGGTGTTTATTTCCAGTGGGAGCTATAGGATCAGTGGTGTTATGATCAGTCTCCAAGTGGGAGATGATATGTTGTGGAGTCTGATCAGTCTCCAAGTGGGGGAGTCTGATCAGTCTCCAAGTGGGAGATTGTTGTTATATGGAGCCTAATCAAAATCAGAGATTAAATTTTCCCCACTTTTATCAGCGCAGTTTCCCCCCAAATTATTTAACGAGGGTTTGGAGGCAGTGCCCAAAAGAAGGGGTCAATTCCCCCTATTCTGTAACCAACATAAGTCTTGATAAAAATAGATAAGGGTTAGGGTTTATGTTGATATTGTATTGTAGCATTTTGTAGCGGTATTGAGTTGCAAGGATTCCTGGTTGTAATCGATTTGATTTGCTAGATAATAATATTGGATTCTCTATTGGTGTATGTAGCCCAAGTTTGGGTGAACCAAGTTAAAAATTGTCTCTCGTTGTTATTATTTCTATGTATTTTTCATTCCTCTGTTTAATCTTTATCTACATTTAATTAATATCTTCTGCATGCAATTCCTAACACTAAACATAGGAAAAAATTTACTATTTAAATGAGGTTCGCCAATTTAAGTCAGTTATTATCATAGAAGAAACAAAGATCTCAGCCTATATTTAACAACTAATTTCATGCAAGGTACGGAAGTTTTTTTAACGCCATTGCATGGCTGAATTAAACAGTATGTTATAAGATGGTTTAGTGCCTATGAACGACTATTAAATATAAAAAGTAAATATGCCTAGGAATTGTTTGATATAATTGCCTCACATGAACACCATCACATGGATTACAATGATTGCATGATATGAATAAAATGGATTTGTTGCAAATGGAGACACCATTATTTGGCTAGATTTATCTTGAGGAAGATACTATTCTAAAATGATTAATGCAACCTAAACACCATACGCATAGCAAGTGAAACATTGTAAGGTAAGCACTTTTACCTTATAGAATGCCCTTCCTAACCTCTGCGCCATATGAGGCACTTAATCTTATATTTAGAGTGCCAAGATTTGTCATTGAATAAACTCCTATTCCTAAAAGCATGATTGATATACAAGAATCAAGAAAACATAAGTCACAAAGCTTCATGGAAGAGAAAATTATTATCAGGAAAAATAGTTGCAAGCATCAAAAGTAAGTGTTGCACTAATCTAAGAAGAGAGAGAGATATTTACATATAACTTCATTGGCTTAAGTTGATTGAAAAGTGATCATGGTTGACCTACAGGATAATGCTAGTTATCTTGAGATTACCCTAACTTGCCAAAATTCTAAGGAGGTTGAAATTAGAAGCTTGCACATCTGTGAAGATGAAATAGAAGAAAAAATAATGCAACATTGATTCAATTCGCTAGACACAAATATGCACATTTACATTTGCTAATAAGGAATCCCAAACAATACAATGGTGAAAGAACTATTGATATAATGTCATGACCACAGAGGAGGCTAAAACTAAACTCAAAAGATAAGATGCAAGAATGATTTCATCAAACATTGCAGAAGGATAGGATCTTGTCAAAAATTGAGGTATTTAGAATGAACTCATGAATAGAGCTTTCTTTGAGGAGTGTCACATACTAGAATAGTTATTGCTATATCTATAACCCATGGATTCCACAACATTCAGACTCTTCCTAGCGATGATCAGCATTCAAACCAGATTTGATTATTTTCATAAATCTAAATAATAGATATTAATCTTACCTAGACATCAATCCCAATATCTTTCTTAATTTCTTGATCCTCATTGATTCATTCTCCATGCTATTCACTCCTCCAATCTTCTTTCAAATATCCTCCCTAGCTTCCTCCCCCATTCCTTTATTCAAGGGAATCAAGAATCCTTCTTTAACTCCCACTTTTCCCCTTTTTCTAAATTTTGAAAATTGGCAAGGAAATAAAGATTTTTCCAAGATTCTTGCAAACCACTTCTTTCTTGTGATAAAAATAGGATTATGCATTAAAAGAATCTTTTTGGAAATATATTCAAATATCTAAATACTTAATTCAAACAAGTAATTAATATTATTGCAACTAGATATTATTACAACTAAAATCCTTTTTCCCAATGATTAGAGAAATCCAACTTAGCATAATAATTTTAAGAAGATCAACTAGTTTAATATCATCTCAAAAGAGATTCAAAATAAAATCTATGTTCATAATTTAACTAAATATTTATTTGATCCATCTCCAATATTATTCCTGATAAATTTCTATCATGAAAACATCAATATATCTATCATTAGAGTTATTAGATGAGGTTCAGGCATCGTTACACAAATCCCAAGTCACCCATTGCTCAGAAAATCTTTGATAGCGGGTTAGTACACGCTGGGGGTTTTCCTCCGGTGGTAAAATGCCCAGATCTAATACTAGCATGTATTCAGAATTATAATGCGAAGACACAAGAAATTAGGACCGTGAGTGGTCAAGTAATTTTATAGCTGGTTACAGACTCCATTGTTGATAGGTTGGGCTTACCCATCCATGAAGAATACATAGACATAACTCAGGAAAAAACCATAAATTTCTATATTGATGAGAAGAAGACATGTAAAGATACAATGGCTACTAGTTGGTTGAAAAAGAAAAAGGGAGGGTCACAGTTACCCAAGAATATGGTCAGGTGACATTTCAAAGATGAAATTTTAGATATTATCACCTTACTACACAAAGTGGTGGGAAATAGAGACTATGATTAATTCAAAAACTAGATGTGTCAGTATATTTTGTAATCTGTACAGGAAATCAATATATTGATTGGTCCCAATTAATAAATGACCAACTGCATGAGTAGTTAGTAAATTTTCACAATAAGAAGAAATTCCACATGTGTTCATATTTGATTTATTTATTGGCTACCATACAGCCGAATTGGCCAGGCTTATAGGTAGCTTCTCCTATGACTCCAAAAATGAAAGTTTATGGTTATTTTCCTCAACTGCAAGAGGAGCATGGGAATAAGGTGTATAGAAGGATGAATGATGCCTTCTTAATGCTCATGGTCAAAAGAATTTGGGAAAACCTAGAAGTTAGAATTTTAACTCAAGTTGCCAACTAGGTAATGGGATTTGGCAGTTATTTTATCCAATATGATAAATTTACATTTATCAGGATTGGAGGTTTTGAATTTCCCCCACTCAAATTACCAAGGTATGCCTAAGATTATATAATATTTTTGGAAGTGTGTAGGCAGGCTTACTTAGCAAGAAAAAGGTATAATGATGCAAAGAAGAAAGGATATCCATTCCAATTGATGTTGACTCATTATACCTATTCTAAGCTTGAAGATACCAAAAATGTAGACAGGTTGTTGAATCACTTTCATTTTCAAACCTATGGCTCAAGGAGTAATTTTGACAATAAAGATTTTGTCAAGAATAATTTGTATTTTACTATTTTTAGAAAGCATATACCTCATTTGGAGGATTTTTGGGCTAACTGTGTTGATGAGAACGAGGTTAGAAGAGACTGGTCAAGATTGACCCTTGATCAAATGAGAATTTATAGACTTGGTTGGCAAATTCCTAACATAGTTGATGACTATTTTGATGTCCTTGACCTTTCTTTTGCTACTGAGAATGTTAAGCCATTACCTTATATTGATTGGAGTGTCTAGATGAAGTAAATGATCTTAAAACTAAGACTTTTTCTGTATTAAATAGAAGTCAAGCATGGCTGCAATCTACGTTGAATGATGGTGGTGCAGGTTCTCCTTCCCACAAGGAGCGAATGATGGAAATACCATAGGTCTCTGTGAGCACTTCTGACCATGTCAATCCTTCCTTAGTACAAGGTGCCTCGCTGCCACCTCCCATTGCAGGATAGAGTGGGGTAGATGGACCCAAGAAGAAAACTTCTACGAGCTTAGATGGGGAGAATATTCAAACACCCAAGAAGAAGATTAAGGTTAAAAAATTCCTTAACCCACAAGCAGAAAAAACTTTAGAGGCACCACGACAGGGATTGTAGAGTGGAGAGGATGAAGAAGATGCATCAAATGTAGAATAGAGTAAAACACCCCCTCACATCCCTCAAGATGGTCTATTTCAAACTCCTCCTCCTCCCCGACAACAAGTAGTAGTTGATAGTGGCCCTAAGGTAGATGAGATCTCTCAAGAGGATATAGGTGGATCCTCTGTAACAGCCAGCCTAGTATGGTTGAAAACAGAGGTTGGAAATAAGAGAAGATATTCTCAAATTATTGATACTGAATTTGATGCAGTGGCAAGGCTGCTCAAATTGGAATCCACTCCAAATAAAGCCAAAAGGATGTCTAGGCTAATGGTAGACCTAGTCTCCAAACATAGATGTGGAGATAGCATAGCCAATGGTTGATAAGGAAATGAAAGATATATCTACTGATGATTTTTAGGTGATTACTGTAGATTTGGGACCACCTTCAGTTCAAGGTGATATACATAATGTAAAATTATTAGTTGACATCTTAGTTGCTAGATTAGAAGAGAAAGAGAAAGAGAATGAGGTCTTGGGAGATCAAGTAGATATTATGACTTCATATGTTAAATCCATTGTTGATACTAACTCTCAGCACTTAAATGCTACTCCTGGTATTCCTAAAGGTTTGACTACAGATATATTTGATCAAATTAACAAGTATAAATACATTGGGAATGCAGTAGAGGAATGGGTCGATAAATTGATATTAGATGGCCTCCATTTCATTCATAATGTCTTTACTCTATATGGCAAAATTTCTGATAAGCAAACAAAGGTTTTAGATGATATGAAGAAAATAAAGAAGGATGAAGCTATGTTGAATTTAGTCAAGAACAATCTCACAACTATGGTCAAATATGATTCTAGTATTCTTGTCACTAAGAAGGTTATTGAAAGACCATAAGATAATGAATCAGTGAGGTGAATAGCTAGTGTAGATTGGAAATTGTATATGGAGAAGAAATGTATTAATGATTTGAAGAGTCTGGACAAGAATAATCAATCTTATTTGCTAGATCTTAGAAGTGCTTGTGGAACCTTGGGGTGGATCTCTATGATGAGACTGAGTCCGACATGTTGGAGTTGAGTGCTATCAAACAGGCCTTCAAGAATCTATTGACTAAAGAGTTGAAAACAAAGGAAAATGGTAATGGAATTCCCATTGAATGCCTCACTAATGTTTATGCTCACTTGTTTAATTTCAAGGACATTGAAGAAATGGAAAGAAAATTGAAGAAGCCAACAATGTATTATAGAAGTGGAGAGTGAGGCTAGCAATCACAAATATCCCCAACGCCAAGAATGTTCTCTCAATCATAGGCAGATTCAAAGTCTTGCATGCCAAACTAACTACATCGCAGGAGGTTGAAGTTGAAACAAATAAGAAGATTCTTGAGGAACCAGAAAAATCTGAGGCTACAGAGGATGAAGACGAGGAAATAGTTTCATAATTGCTCCTTGAATTTATAATTTCTTATGTTGGAACTCTTTACTATTCGAGAATGTTTCTCGATTAATATTTCTCATAAACTTTGTTTTATCATGTATTGTTGGTTGCATAACTATTGTACGGGAAAAGTTGGTTCTACTCTTCACTATATAATGTAGGTGTAAAAGGGTAAAAATGATCTTTTGTTGAAATTTTACTTTTTAAAACTAGATCACAGAATTTCTTTTTGGGGAAGTAAGGGGGATATTTCGAAATAGTGTGTATGGTTGATTGAATTAATAAATACCAATGGAGGATTGCTAGTGAGTTGGTTGTGTCTTTGGTATTTGTTATTTATTCTTTGTATGTTGGATATATAATGTGTGAAATATTGATATCTATATAACATTGTACAGAATATTGATAACCTGCTTCTATATAATTTTTTCATCATCTGAGTGTCTCCTTTCATATGTTGGGGTTTGATGCAAAGGCGGTGTTGATATTATTGTGAAAGTGATAGTTGGCTTTTCTTTTATTCTTATGTATGGAGGAAGGTCAGTTACTTGATAAGATTTTCTGCCTGCAATACAGTTCATGTTATGGTTTAGTTATATGTTACATTTATATGCAATGATCTTTCCCACTTTCTAGTTAAAAGTGTAACAGAATTTTTTTTAAATTATCATAAGAATGGTGTTGTACCTCCTAAAATCTTCAGAGGACAATTTACAAGAACAAATTGTCCAACTATTAGTAAAGTTGTTACTAACAATAGGGTAAGTCAAATTAATACAAGCAATGACAAATATGTTTACTAATAGCTTCCAAAAGAAAAAATACAGAAGGTAGAGAGATGACATCCACACCAGAGAAGGAGAGTGTTGAGGATAGGTGAGAGAAGGCAACGATCCATTTAAAGAGAACTTATAGATTAAGGTGCTGCAACAAAAGTTTAAAAATATACAAATGTGAGTGCAGAGGGTGTTGCAAAGAAATTACAAAAAACCATACCAGTTCACTACCAGAGAGAAGAAATCAATTGCTACCAGAAATCAAAGGGAAAGCAAACAATTGCTTGCAAAGAGGGGTCTACTGGAGTTGGGGTTGATGAAATCCATCAGAAATTGAATTGGTTGCTGAAGAATTTATCTAAATAACACAATCTATTTCAGATTTGGGCAGAAACAACAGAGTGAGGAAGGGAAATAATCAATTCTGAGTAGAGGACATTGATGTAGCAGCAATCCAGGTTGCAGAGGAGAGTTGAGGTTACCTTGAAGCTATAGGAACTCATTTTCCTGTCATAGAATGTTTGTATGTGAACAAAGATAAGTTCATTGAATATAAATTATTGGTATGTATGTATATAGACTTGCAATAAATCATTGAATGTTGCTAGCAATAATACTATTGGATTTTCTAGTAAACAAATAGTGAAATTGTCAAATTGATATTCCTGTAGCTGCTCATTGAAGTGTAAAACAATGTATTTGGTTTTGTTTATAGTTTGTTTATGGGTATGCTACTAGCCTTGGTTGTCTAGTAAGACTCCCAAGCTAGGCTACATCAAGTGGTATCAGAGCCACAAGATCTTGAGAGTGCATAGTATGCACCAGGACCTGTGGGTGAAGAGTAGTGAAGAGTGAAGCAGTGAAGCTGCGAGAGAGAGTTGATTATATGAGAATCATGTTGGCTTTCCTCCAACAAAGATGAAGCTGGGTAGAAGGTGTGTCGACTTCTTCCACTAAGAGGAAGTGGGTAGAAGAGGTCTTGAAGAGGTCCATCTTCCATAATCTCGTTGGGTAGAGGATAGTTGTGAGAGTTTTGTTGAAGGGAGAAATTGTGATTGCCAAGAGCCTTGGCTCTAAATGTTTGTGTATGCAAATTGAGAGTGTGCCACAATTGTTTGACAAAATATCTTGGAGACATGGAGAGTGTTTGTTGATGAAGAAGGAATTTTTGAAGCCACAGAAAGAGAAACAAGAGCCCATCTAAAGGAGTGATTTGTTTTGAAATGTTTGCAAGTCTATTGTAAAATGTTGCAGGGTGACAACTTGGACAGTGGTAGTAGAGATAATTTGGTTACATTGGAAATGGTTGAGAAGATGAACTTGAAGAGGATGAAGCATCCTAGGCCATACTACATTTCTTGGTGCAGCAAGGAGGTCATCAAATTTGGGTAAGTGAACAAAGCATTGTAAATTTTCACATCAGAAGATACAAGGATGAAATTGTATGTGACATAGTACCCATGGATGTTTGTCATGATTTATTGGGGCAACCTTGGATTTGGGATTGTAATGTCAAAAAATGTCCCCTTGGGGGCTTTTCCTTCAAAAGGTTTAGCTCCCGGGTCTTTAGTGTGCATTTAGGACATCCTACATCTTAATTCAATATCCCAATGGAATGAACCCTGGGTATCATGACAAATGGGACCTAGGGGGACCCCTTGAACCTAACCTTGCTCAAAATAGGGGGGAGGGCTTGGGTGTCCATGCCCTAGTCCTACCCTATTTTGGGTCAGGCCCAAACTTCTAGTGTCAGTTTATGACCGTTATTTGGTCCCTAGGCCGACACGATAAGTTTGAATTTATGAAATCTTGGAGGGAATGTTTGTAGTTGCATATAAAAGCATGTTTAGGCATTCATTTGCAAACTAGATGGCTATTGTGA
This sequence comes from Cunninghamia lanceolata, assembly GCA_027924645.1. Lineage (NCBI taxonomy): Eukaryota > Viridiplantae > Streptophyta > Pinopsida > Cupressales > Cupressaceae > Cunninghamia > Cunninghamia lanceolata. The sequence goes on along the minus strand of BSBN01000378.1, from coordinate 1,864,490 downwards.
ACTGTATGCATCCTAAAGGTGATTCAAGGCTTTCATTGTGTTGCAAGAGTAGATTTGTGTTGTCTATGTGTTTGTGTTTGTAGATTTGAGCATCCATCTCCTCATGGAATGAAGAGCTTCTTCCTCCCATGAGATCTTCACTACAAGGTGATATCTATTGTGATTATTAAGCATTTATCATTTGGTTTTTGCCTTTACCTCCCAAGGCACACACTCTCTATCTAAAAACGATGTTCGAAAGGCTTGAATGTCTCTCTGGGGCTTGACTGAGGCAAGCCTCTAAACACCACAACCCCCTCCCAAAGTTTTCATGGTTGCAGGTTACAGGTTGGAGTTGCAAACAAAGTGAAGTTGCAGGAGGGTAAAAAAGAGTGTCAAGATTGCAGATCAGTGAAAGAAACAACTCCCTAGACTTGGGCACCCACTCATTAGTCCTCAAAGTTCCACAATGGGAAAACCTCTAATACAGCAGATACAGGTTGCAAACTGAGTTTCTAGATCTAAAAAAAAAGCAAGGCACTGGACTTGGGCACCCACTCCTTAGTCCCTGATTTTTTTGCCTCAGAACCCTAAAAATAGGTGCACAGTTATTTGATATTTTACATCTTTCTGTAGAAGCATTTTCCATAATTCATCTGTTTACTGTCGTATTTGCATAATTAGGGTTTTAAGGTACAATTAAACATAAGAGAAGGAAATTGTCAATATAATCATCAAAATCCAAGTTTCCCTACATCTCAATAGTGATCTAGGGTGTGATATTACATTAAAACTCGACCCTAGGTCCTTGAATGTAAGGGTGAAAAGAGGATATACACCAAAACTATCAAAAACCTAACATCCAAATTTTACCCTTTACATTTTGGTGAACCCATGTTATTGGACTTGTTTGCACCTTGCTGAGTGTTTTGCTTTAGATTTACACTAATTTCATTCATTCATAGTGTCATTCATCTTATTGCATTAGAAAACTTACAAAAAAATTGAAAAATTAGAAAAATTGAAAAAAATTACATGCTAGGGTTTTGCATGTTGCATTAGTTAAATTCAATTTTATCAAATTTATGATTTTTGCATTATATATTATTTAAATTGTAGAAAATTACAAAAAAATCATTAGTTTGCATTGCATTTTCATCATAAAATTGCTAGGGTCTTGTTGAAAATTGTGAATTTTGCATATAACCTAGTAATTCTAAAATCTAGGGTTTGTAGGTAAAATCTTGTTTCATATTTTTCTACTGATCTTAGAGACTAATTCAAATTTACATTTGTCTATAGTCTTTCATTTTGGAACAAATTTGCATTTAGATTTTAAAAATTTGCATTTTTGCATAGAAAATTTCAACAAAAACTAGCATTTTCATTGATTTTTCTTTAGATTTGCACTTGCATTTTGCATGTTAGGGTTTGGAAATTATTTTTAGATCTTAGCATATTTTATTTTCATCATAATTCATATTTCAAAACATTCCTATAGCATTTTGTGTCAATATCTTAAACCTAGGGCTTCAAAAACATTGATTTTCACTAGATTTGGCCTTATCGACTCTCTAAATTTGCACCATAGGCATGTTGTGAAGGATATTTTGCACTAATTTTTTGTTATCATGGTAATAATTTGATTCCCCTCCTAAAAATATTCACAAAACCTTTCTATTGGGCTCTTGTAATGAAAATTTGGTGAAAAACCGCACATTTTTGCTATTTTTTGCCCTAGGGTTTGGCCTAGTTTGCACTCCAAGTGTGTTGTAACAAATTTTATGGATTGAGTTGACTGATATCATCAATATTATTTTCTTCACCTCCTAAAATTATTTACATCACCCTTTTTTCTAGGTCTTGGAATTGAAAAACCGTGAAAATTTGCCTATTTTTGCTATATTTTCACTAGGGGTTGACCTTGAGTGGCACTAAAAGCATGTTGTGATGGATATTTTGGCATTAAAAGGCTATTATTACTGATATAAATTTTTTTCCATCATCATTTTCCTCACAATACCCTTTGTCATACTCTTTTGCATTGAGATTTGGTGAAAAAATTACATATTTTAGTGTATTTTCACTATATTTTGACTTGTCATCATCTTAGATTTACATCAAGATTGTGTTGTGAATGATCTTATTGCTGTATTGGACTGATATCAGACATATAATTTTCTACCCCTGATCAAAATCCTTACAACACCATTGCTTTCATATATTTGCATTCAAAAAGTACAAAAAATCAAGCATTTAGGTCATTGTTGAATATAATTTTGCACTTGTCTTTTACAATCTTTCAAAATCTGATTTGGTACTAATTTGAAAATATACACATGGCCTCTAATCATAACAACAACAATAGGTTCCCTCCTAGACCTTACATGAAGAGAAAGGTCCCTGAACCTGAAATTGTGTTTACACCTCATGATAGAACAATCAGAGATACTGACAGACCTCTCTATATCACTGTGAAAATAATGGGAAACCCCATGGATGGAACTCTTATTGATCCTAATTGCATGACTAATGTTGCCACAGAAGAGTTCCTCTATTTACATAATTTGATGCAAGGATCTTATGACCCTTCAGACATGATGATTAAAACACATAAGGGAACCTTTATAAAACCTTTGGGTAAGATATCATTGTTGGTAACTATATTTGAAAAACATGTAGAACAATGGTTTGATGTTGTCTCTGTTTCTGACCACTTTCGCATAAAATTGGGACACCCTTGGTTAAAGGAAATGAAAGTTGTCCCTTCAACAATTCATAATTTTATAGAATTTCCTTTTGAGGGACATGTGATTACCATCTCCCAGAATAAATACAAGCCTTTGGTTGAAAGAAAGCATTACACAATGGATTACTTTTAGGACAAAAATGAAGAGAAACCTAAACCACGAACAAACTTTAACTTCTTAGGATATAGAGATTACAAAGCAAAACTATTACATCCAACAACCAAACCCTCTATGCAAGAAATGACAAAAGACAAGCAACCCGCATTTGAAGAGAACCATAGACCAAAAGGACAAGATCCCTATGCTGAGGTTCCTCCCTCGTCATCCTTACAAGGATAAGGAGTAATAGTCGACAACAAAATCTACCACTTAGACAAATGAGATTTGATCCTGGTGTTTCCTCTTCTAAATTGCAAAAACCTATGAAAGAGCAAAGCCCTATCTTACAAGAGATAAGTAGTCGAAGAAAGAGAAATAGAAAAGCAAGAGAAAGAAGATGAAGAAGACAAGCTTACGCCATAAACCTTACCTCTCAACAAGAAAACATTGATCCAAACATTGAACAAAACAAAAATGACCCTAACAATTATGAGAATTGGGCTATGGTACCTTATGTCCCACTTTCCTCTAAAATTTGGGAGTGGGAAGATGATGATGATTTACTTGATGATAAGACTTAGCACGATGACCCTACTAGGTAAGTATCTCTAACCCTTTATCCCTCTTGTGATGTGCTTCCCCCGTGATGTGCTATGTGTTGTTTAGGCCTCCTAGGATGACCCTTGATTCACTTGTAAGGTCTGGGATACCAAGAGACTGCCTCTGTTGTGACCTTCTATTTATATCATCATTCTTCTATATTGCCTCTCTCTCTGATTTCATTGTTGTGTGTTGTGTCTTACGGACATAGCATTGTGGTTGGTGACTTGGGGGCACCCTCCTACGTGACTGTCCCTAAGACACTTGTTTCTCCTCTCTTGATTTATTGTTTACCTTCCTCTAGTGTTTCTATCTAGTGGGTGGATGACAAAAAATATTTATACTGATGCGGACCTAGTGTCCCTTTCACGAGAAATCAAAAATTGGACTTAGTTCCTAATATGACAATGGGGTTGTATATTTTATCCGACGCTTGGCTAGTGGAAGCACTCATGCTTTCTGCATAGTGATTTGATGGTGTTCTATCTCATTTACAAATCATAACAATATTTCTACTCCGTGTACTTTGTCTATCTTGAATCTTGCATGCCTCAGATTTCATATGCATTGATGTTTTTGTTTTTATGTAGACACTAACATGTTTCTTGCAGGGATGTGTTTGTGGGAACATTTGGCGATTGTAAAGTACATGTCACCTCCGAGGGGCATGGGCTTTATGAAAGTCTATGTTCCCTTGTGTGTTTTCTTCCTACCTTAACGTGCTTGATATCAATGCATGATATCAACCACCTTAAGGTGGGGGCATATATAAGGTAAGCTGTCTGTTCTAGATGCTAGTAAAGTGTGTTTGAACAATCTTGAAATTTGTTTCGTATACCTCCTTTTCACTGTAAGGCATCTCCGTGATGCGGGTGGGGTTGTATACTTTTGAGATCATACCACCTTTTCACCATAAGGCATCTCCATGATGCAGGTGGGGTTGTATGCCAATTGCCATGCTTCCTTTTCACTGTAAGGCATCTCCGTGATGTAGGTGGGGTTGCATTTTCAAAAGTCCTCTGTAGAGGTGGGGAGCGGTTTTGTGACTAACTCAACCCTTAAGCATGTCTTCAGCAATTGTTGTGGCAAAGTACAATCATCAGTGTGTGCATGTAATGTGCCTTAGATGGTGCTGAACCTAGAAATAGGGACACTCCATCGCTTGTCTGTTGTGTTTTCTCCATGTCTTCAAAGTGTGTGTGTTTGGCATGCTTTCTTTGTTTGGCGTGTTTGTTGCCCCATATGCAGTCTAAAGACCTGCACAATGAGTGCATCCTGCATTTTGGGAGGTTTTGTGTGTCTTGTGTGTGTGTTGCCCCATATACAGTTTAAAGACCTATGCGATGAGTGCATCCTGTATTATGGGAGGTTTGTTTACTTTCTTGTACTTGCATTTGCATTTCATATATATGGGAAAAAAAAGAAAAGAAATCATTCCTTTCTTCTATGAATTAATGTGTCTTCTATGCATTCAATGTATTCTTCATGTTTTGTGTGACTATAATTGTCTTCTACGTGCTTTATGTGCTTGTCATTGTCTTCAATATGCTTGGCGTGTCTTCTCCATGCTTGGCGTGTTTGTTGTGATTGTTGACCGTACTTTAATGCATGTATTGGCCTCGCGTTTATACATACATTAAAGTGGGGGCTAAATGTAATATCAAAAAATGTCCCCTTGTGGGCTTTTCCTTCAAAAGGTTTAGCTCCCGGGTCTTTAGTGTGCATTTAGGACATCCTACATCTTAATTCAACATCTTGATGGAATGAACCCTGGGTATCATGACAAATGGGACCTAGGGCTTGGACCCCTTGAACCTAACCCTACCCAAAATAGGGGGGAGGACTTGGGTGCCCGTGCCCTAGTCCTACCCTATTTTGGGTCAGGCCCAAATTTTTAGTGTCAGTTTATGATCGTTATTTGGTCCCTAGGCCGACACGGTAAGTTTGAATTTACAAAATCTTGGCGCGAATGTTTGTAGTTGCATATAAAAGCATTTTTAGGCACTCATTTGCAAACTAGATGGCTATTGTGAACTTTATGCATCCTAAAGGTGATTCAAGGCTTTCATTGTGTTGCAATAGCTGATTTGTGTTGTCTATGTGTTTGTGTTTGCAGATTTGAGCATCCATCTCCTCATGGAATGAAGAGCTTCTTCCTCCCATGAGATCTTCACTACAAGGTGATATCTATTGGGATTATTAAGCATCTATCATTTGGTTTTTGCCTCTGCCTCCCAAGGCATGCACTCTCTATCTAACAACGGTGTTCAGAAGGCTTGAATGTCTCTCCGGGGCTTGACTAAGGAAAGCCTCTAAACACCACAACCCCCTCCTAAAGTTTTCATGGTTGCAGGTTACAGGTTGGAGTTGTAGACAAAGTGAAGTTGCAAAAGGGTACAACAGAGTGTTAGGATTGCAGATCAGTGAAAGAAACAACTCCCTGGACTTGGACACCCGCTCATTAGTCCTCAAAGTTTTGCAATGAGAAAACTTCTGATATAGTAGATACAGGTTGCAGACTGAGTTTCTAGATCTCAACAAAAAGTAGGGTACTAGACTTGGGTGCCCACTCTTTAGTCCCCAACTTTTCTGCCTCAGAACCCTGAAAACAAGTGCACAATTATTTGATATTTTACATCTTTCTGTAGAAGCATTTTTCATAATTCATCTGTTTATTATCGTATTTGCATAATTAGGATTTTAAGGTACAATTAAGCATAAGAGAAGGAAATTCGTTAATCTAATCATCAAAATCCAAGTTTCCCTACATCTCAATAGTGACCTAGGGTATGATAGTACATTGCAACTCGACCCTAGGTCCTTGAATGTAAGGGTGAAAGGAGGATATACACCAAAACTATCAAAAACTTAACATCCAAATTTTACCCTTTACAGGGATAAGGAAGCTATACAAAATGGCAGCAATAACACATAAAGTATCATCAAGGATCAGAAGGAATATGTTTTAAATCCATTGAGGGATAAACAAGAGGAAGTGGAAAAAGAAATTGTAGCAGTATGCTCTAATGAGTGTATGAAAGAAGAGAGCAATATCAAAGTTGTAATGGGTGAAAAAGAGAAAGAGAAAAATAAAGTCGCTAAAAATCCTTTGAAGGATGAAGAGAAGAAAGAAAAGATTGTAGTAGATATGAAGAATGAAGAAGAAGAGGAGATCCTTGTGCAAAAGGATCAAGAGGGAAGAGAGGAGATTGTAACCAAGGTTGTAAAGGATGAGAAGAGTTGCAGCCCTTTGATAGAAGGGGCATGGAAGGAGAAGCATATGGGAACAACCCATACATTTTAAAAAGAAACCAAATCAGAAAAGAAGGGAAATATGGAGAGAAAAGAATGGAAGAGGAAAGAGTGTTCAGCTATAGCATGCCAATTTGAAGGTACAAAAGATGTGGAATATGAAATTGCAGTAGAGAAGGACCCATGGAAGGGCATAAAATATGTGGGACAATGATGCAGAGAAGAGGTAATTCATGAAGAAATAAGAAGAGTGGAGGCATTAGAGTTTGTAGCAAATATATGTCTTTTGAAAGACATGTATGAAGAAGATAGAATTAATGTAGCATCAACAACATCATATCCTTTGGAGGATACGAGGATAGAAGCAGAAGGAAACAAACTTGCATCTAAAGAGTTGAAAGTTGCAACAGATGTAGAAGTAGAAATGACAAAGTTAGAAGGCCCTAGGTTTGACAAGCAAGTGGATGAAGAAGAGAATGATCTCCTTTGGAAAGAGAAGATGAAGAACATAGACAAGTTACTAGGAGATTGGATAGAAGAACATGAAGAGTTGAATGGTGCAGCAAAAATTGAAGAAAAAAAAATGGAATAGCAAAAAGAAGTGAGGTAAAATTTGAGGATTTTGAGTTTAATTTGTTTGAAATGATGAATATGATAGAGGATAAAGAACAAGGACGTAAACACATGGAAGATAATTTCCATTTCCATGAGGATGTTGTAGATTTGGTTGTTGTGGGGAAGCATAATTTGCTTGAGGAAGGAAGTGAAAGGATAAAAAAGTTGTTCAGTTTGAGTGAACACTTGAAGGAGATGAATGGGGTAGCTAAAAGTGATGCCACAACAACAAAGTGTGAAGAGGTAACTTCTAATTTTTCTAAATTTTGTGAAGAAGAAGTTGATATAGATTTATTTGTTGCTGAGGTTGATAAGGAGTTGCAAGTAGATGGAAGGAAAACCAATGAAGATGCAGATTTGTATGTAGCTGTTACATGTTTGTGCGAAGAGGTTGTAGAAGATGCTACAAGTGAGAAATTTGGTACAACAGTTGAAGAAATGAGGATGATGATGGAAGTAGGCGGTGTAGATGAACACCTTATAGCGAAGGATGAGTGGATGAAGGTTGCAGTTGATGATGAGGAAGAAAATTTTGCAATGAAGAAAGAAGAGGTAAAGTTTATTGTGTTTTCTGATGAAATTTATTTTCATTCATTTGCAATGTTGAAGGTTGAGGAGTATGGAGAAGAGAAGACATAATTTTAAATTTCCATGAAGTTGTAGGGTAGATTTGTATATATGTGATGCAGGTTTTGATGAGTATGATGAGGGATTTTGGTGGAGGTGGTCAGATAATCGTGGGTTGGATCCTACGAAGGAGGAGAGGAGAAAAGTAAGTCTTGGGAGGAGGAGTACAATTCATGGTGGACATGAGTCCACAAGAAGGAGGAAGAGAGTGCAGATTTGTTGGAGGAGCGTGAAGCTTGTTCTAGCGAGATGTTGGAAAAAGAGGAAAAAAAATAACTTTTTAGTGCACATGTTTCAGCAATGGAGTTCACTATAGATTGCTTGCAATCTAAAAGAATGGTTTTACCATTCAACTCCACATTTGTGAGTGTATGCTCACAAACTTCCTACCCAGCATGTTTGATGCAGGAGCATCCGGGCAGACTAGCAATCGACATCGACCAAAAAAAATTGCAATTTTTTTTGTTTTGTTTTAGTTTTGGTGTTCTTGACATCTCTCAACATTGGGAAGCAATGTGTGTGATCAGATTTGTGAAATTTGAAATTTTGTCGGTTTGTTGTTTTAAAGGTCCTGCGAGTAGTTTCACGGAAACAATTGTTTCTAGAGATCCATAAGAGTTGGGAAAAAATACTTTTAGGCAAAGATTTTTTATTTCATTTTAAAACTAAAGTGCAAAAAGAATCATAGCCAAATTCTCAACCATTTGGGATATTTTAATGCCAGAAGTTTATGTCGACGGTTATATGGGAATTTTAAATTCTCAATATTTTTAAAAGATGGAGAAAAATCCTTTTAAGGGAAGCTTAAGGTCATGACACATATCTTGGAAAGTTTTCATGTAAAAAGGAGCTTCTAGGTAAGAGTTATGCAAAATGTTAGTTTCTGACACTTTGGCACACAGAGTCGAAGTTGCATATTTGAAATTTTTTCCAAATAATGTAAGAAGTCTCACAAGGTAATGTTTGGTGCATTTTATTTATCTCATATTCATATTTTTAAGCCAATTTAAAATTCAAAATGGGTAGTGGTGGATGATTTTCTATTCTTGTCGTAATTTTACCCTTTCACTGTATAATCGCTCCCTGGCAAAACAAAAAGAAAATCAATTAGTGGGCAGAATATTTTAAAAAGTCAAATATGATTGATTGCATATTGAATGTGCATTAAGCACAAATATTAAAGGATTCAATTTTTTGGTAAGGCATCGCCCAGCTAAGGAAGTTGAATGGTTTTGAAACCTTTCAATTCTCATCTCCACAGTGATAAAAAAACCAACGTATGGCTGCAGAGGGGTTCACTGCCAAAAGAAAAAATATAAAAGGTAGAGAGATGACATCCACACTAGACAAGGAGAGTGCTAAGGATAGGTGAGAGAAGGCAACGCTCCAAAAAGAGAACTTACATGTTAAGGAGCTGCAATAGAAGGTTAAAAACATACAAATGTGAGTGCAGAGGGGGCTACAAAGAAATTTAAAAAAAAACCATACCAGTTCACTGCCAGAGAGAAGAAAAAGAGAGAATATGAGAAAAGAAATCAGTCGCTGCCAAAAATCAAAGGGAAAGCAAACAATTGTTTACAGAGAAAGGTCTATTGGAGTTGGGGTTGATGAAATCCATTAGAAATTGAATTGGTTGATGAAGCATTTATTTGAATAGCACAATCTATTTTAGATTTGGGTAGAAACAATAGAGTAAGGAAGGGAAATAATCAATTATGAGTAGAGGAGATCTATGTAGCAACAATACAGGTTGCAGAGGAGAGTTGAGGTCACCTTCAAGCTATAGGAACTCATTTTCCTATCATACAATGTTTGTATGTGAACATAGATAAGTTCATTGAATTTAAATTCTTGGTATGTCTATATATAAACTTGTAATAAATCATTTAATGCTACCAACAATAATACTATTTGAGTTTCTCGTAAATGAATAGTGAAATTTTCAAATTGATATTCATGTAGCTGTTCATTGAAGTGTAAATCAATGTATTTAGTTTTTGTTTATGGTTGATTTGTGGGTATGTTTCTATCCTTAGTTGTCTGGTAAGACTCCCAAGCTAAGCTACATCACAAGAGTTCCAGTGGGTCTGCATCTCCACGATCATTTCTTTCTCAGGTAGTTTTTGGCCTAGTTTAGCTAGCCCATGGCCACAAAGGCTTGACACGAATCACGGTGAAGAAGGTGGTGGCTCCTCACCTGCAGTCACTTGCACTTAATGCAGTCTCCTCCTTCAACAAGCGACTATCCTTTGGAAGCTAGGGTGGCATTTTTTAGCTCAGATAATTACATAGGAGTGTTAACATGAGACATGTGATTACTTTGTTTCAGGAAGGTGTTATCCTGGACAATATGGAAACCTGGGAATTCATGGTTGGTTTCCTATATCCCCCACTAATAGAGGATCATCGGAGGTGGCTGGAGCAGTTTGCTGCAAGTACCCAGTACCTTCTCCACCAGATTCCAAAATAATGAAACTTCTATACTTTTTGTGTTATCTCATTTTGTTATGTTATCCTATTGTATTACCTATGCACCCTTATGGCAACAAGGCATGCTTGACATACGGGAGTGGTTCCCTTAACTGCATTTATATATAAAAAAAATAATCATACTGAAAAGATATAGGTTCAACCCTAACAATTATGTAGTATTAAATTGTGCACCTTATCTTATCTAGAGGAAAAAGATAAGAGAGGTCATATGAATATGCAATCTAGCATGCAAACCAACTGCATTAGTATTCTAATTCTTTAGAAATTTTAAATTTTAGCTTCGCTAGTTTCAAGATCAATTATGTATAGATACAGATTTTAGTTTGTTTTCTTAGCGTTTTAAGATTAAGATCTTATGCAATAATTTTCTACAAAATTCATTGTTCAAACTTTACAATGGATTCAATTTCAGATTTCTCTTTAGTTTTCATTCCAAGTTTTTGTAGGATTTGCACAAACTACAATTAATGAAGAGTTTAAGGTGCATACAATAGAGCAAAAATAGATTTTCTTCAGTAGAAAGACCAAATCCCTCAGAAATAATTCATTATTCATTTTGTTTCCTAACATTTATCAATCTTTAATTGGATTTACTGTAGTATATTATAATATGTATTACTAGTTATTCTCTATCATGCATGTATACTAATAACATTTTAGGGTATTGAAATGAAAATTCATCAACACTAACCACGAAGCTCACAACTTGGTCAAGAACTAAAGAAGCCTGCCTTATTGCACCTGTATACGCCTAAAAATGACACAAATTATCCTAAATAAATATTCTAAATATTTATTCCATTCTTCTATTAATTAAATAAATATTCTAAATTTATTTAATCGATTCACTGTTCCATAATTAAATAAATTCTATTTATTTAATTAAAATTCTTCTATTTGTCCTTCACAATTAAATAATCATAAATTATTTAATTAATCCTATTTCCTCTATCCTAAAGTTCTAAATTCAAAATTCCACCTCACCTTTCCACCTCACCTTGTCCACCTCATCAGGTTGCACATGTAATTAAATATATTTAATATTTAATTATCTTATTTTCCCTCACCCACATGGCCTATTTCTTCTCCAATCAGAGGTCAGTTAACCAATCAATCAAATCTGTTAACTAACCTGTCAGTTGAGTCAAATCCTCAATCAATCCAGTCAGTTCCACAATCCACTCTTCTAACTGATCAATCAATTCTGTTAACAAACCAGTCAATGGAGTTAACTCTCCAATCAGTTTTGTCACATCCCACCTTTCATGATGGAGCTGGGACACTGGCACGTTTCCACTGGTTGCACATTCCTCAACCATCCTCAGCTGTTGATCTTCATATCTCCTCTCAACCGTTGATTCCTATTCCTCCAAGTCTATAAATGAAGCTTCATTCTTCCATTCTAATCACCCAGGCTTTTGACATCGTTACTCTGCAGAAATATCACCAGCGCGCCTTTGGCACCCATTTGTCATCCACAAGCTTGAGATCACCATTGTTGCATTGGAGCTCACCTTCCTTGCATGTCACACTATAGCCGTTCACCATCGACTTCCTCCAACAGCTTTTAAAAGATTGCACTCTCTGAGGGCTCATCTCATCTGCGAAAGGACGATTCGTGATAGGCGAACAGCAGAAGTTTCGAAACGGAAGAGGTTTGCTGTGTTTGTCCATTGCTTTGTTCATTTGAATCTTCTTTGTTTCTCTATTCTGTTGATGTTTGGGTCATCTGTTATTCATTTGATTGATGCACTATTTTACCCTCACATTTTTGGCGCATTTGTTAATGTTGCACTTCTGTTGATCACTTCTGCGCATCTGATCACTGAAGCTGTGCATTTGTAACTTTATTTTACCGTTTTTGAGCTTTTTTGAAGGCAGGTTCCGTACAGACCCTGCAGAGTCACGCACAGATTCTTTCGGCGCATCTGTTCATTTTTACGGCGCTTTTGAAGACTGTTACGACGCTTCTGTAAAACTGCGCATTTGTTGACTGTAACTGCGCTTTTATAGACTGTTGCTGCGCTTTTGTTGAAACTGCGCATTTGTTGATTATAGCTGCGCTTTCACACAATATTGCTGCGCATACGTTAAAACAGCGCATCTGCTGTCTGTTACGGTGCTTCTGACGACTGTTGCTGCGCATACGTTAAAACTGCGCATCTGTTCATTTTAACGGCGCATCTGTTCATTTTTACGGCGCATTCGTTAATGTTGTGCTTCTGTTGATCACTTCTGCGCATCTGATCACTGAAGCTGCGCATTTGTAACTGGCTCAGGTTTTGGTACTTTTCTAGAGTATTTTGCTAACGCTAACCCTTTTGCAGGTATTTGCTGGAGTGGTTTTGCAGGTTAGGCTCGGGTTCAGTTACATGTAGTTGCATCTAACTAAGCTCACATTTCATTTTCTGGGAAAGAGTAAAATGGTTGTTCATTACAAATCTTCATCTAGTCTTAATTAGGGAGGAAGTAACTGGTTTATTTCATGCTTGCATTGCAAACAAACTTCCAAGTTATTGCTATCTAAGACTTAAAATTGAACTCACAACTGCATTTTGAAGTTAAAATGAACCATTGCTATATCGTGAGACCTGAATTTCAAAGTTAACAATCTCGTGCAACGTGGACTTAAAATTGAACTCACAACTGCATTTTGAAGTTAAAATGAACTATCGCTATATCGTGAGACCTGAATTTCAAAGTTAACAATCTTGCGCAACGTGGATTTAAAATTGAACTCACAACTGCTTTCTGGGACTTAAAATTGAATCACTGCAATATTGTCGAAATCACTTCAAAGTTTTGTTTGACTAGCTTAGCCCATTTAGTTTTTATCTTTTTAACTAGGGTGGATTAATCAGTGTATTCTGTGCTTGCGAATGACAATAGGCTTATGCTCTCCCCTCTTCTGGGTGATCAGAGTGCCAGACTTGTCATTCTACTTGTTTAACCTTTAGGAGGGGCCTGCCCTTGGATGCACGCTTGTCCAAGCGGGAACGACCCTGAGTGGTAACAGGCTAACGCCAAGCCCTACCGAGCCACTTAAAATAAATTGTGCTTGAGGTGAAAACCTCCTGCAACGAGTGCTATTATGTTACACCGACGGCCAACCTCCCCCAAAACCCTCTCAGGCGCAACCCTGTGAGGCTGGGAGACTCCATAACGGAGAGTAGCGCCGCCGCACGTGTAACCACTTGAACGGTTGCCCAAATTACAAACCTCTTGTTTTAGTGGCCCAAATCCCTTATAATCCATTTCTCGCCTAGGATTTTGTACTTGATTTTGTCCAAAATAGAGTCGAAAAACTACAAAAACAATGGAAAACCACAAAATATTCTTTGTGCTTGCTGTGTTTTCTTGCTAAAATTTCTAAATATCAGATCAGGAAGACCTTTTCCAGCCAAGGAATACCAAAAACAGGGAAAAATCCCAAAAATTTGCCAAAAAAATACCAGAGCTGCGCATATACCCATTTCTGCGACGCATATACAGCGACTTGCTGCGCTTTTGTACCGACTTGCAACGCTTTTATACCTTTCTGCTGCGCATATACTCTGTTCTGCTGTGCTTTTACAGCGACTAGCTGTGCATGTACGCCGACCTGCTGCGCTTACACTTTTCTGCTGCGCATTTGTTGACTGTTACTGCGCATACGTACCTCACCAGAGCGGCGCATGTACAACGACTTACTGCGCATTTACCTATTCTTGTTGCGCATCTGTTTCTGCGCATGTGTGACAGTGAGCATCTGCTCTATTTTTGAGAAATTTTCGTCAGCTGTTCGGAGTACCCATTTCAGCCTAGTTTCATTTTCCGAGGTCAGAATCAACCTTGCAGTCATTTTTCATCCATTTCACCCGTTTCTCTCTCTTTCGACGGTCGTCCCCGTCGCCTTCTGTCCTAGTCACTCTTACCCCATCGTCATTCTGTCCCATACCGATTCGACATAGGTCCTTCTTTAGTGAATTCACGTAAGCCTAGTAGGTCGCAGTACCTTTTGCTAGTAGTCTTGTTGAACGACTAAGCCCTACACAGTGAGACTGGTATCAACTACCCTTGCTAGTGGCTAGAGTCTTGTGTCAACCGTCTTACCTGAAGTCATTGAGCGAGAGAACCCTTTGTCCAAGTCTTGTCCTAGATATCCCATTCATTACAGTCTTAGTTGACACCTTGCCAAAATTTCTAATCCTCGTCCATTTCGTCCCACCCCACCTTGCATGGTTCTTACTCGATCCCAGTACAACAAGCTAACTGAAATGGCCGACCCTTCCGATCACATCGCCCCACCACGCGATGATGATGAAGAATTTTCTCGTGAAGAATTAGTGGCACACATGCAAGATAGCAAATTCCAACGCCTAGTGGAGCGAGTACTCCTTGAGGATCCCACCAAATATTTCCATCATCTTGCTAGTCTTGGACTCAAACTCCCCGCAGATTTTGACATTAGCTCCATCATGGAAAATGCAGACAATGAACATGAGAGGGACACAAATGACACAGTCCCAAAGGCACATGAGAGAGGCACAAATGACACGGTCCCCCAGGCCAATGAAAGAGGAAAACAACACATAGATCAAAATGCTCCTATAGCGGATGTGAGACAACAAATTGAGAGACTAAAGCTAGAAATCTCCAACCTTAAGATCGGCACCAGTGCCAAGAACTACTCCTTGGAAGATATAGCACCATACCCCTTTGACAGAAGCGTGGTCATGAAACCTTTCCCCTTTCAGTTCGGAATCCCGAAATTTGACAAATACAAAGGGAAGGGGGACCCTAGAGATCATATCAGGGAATTCACTGCAGCATGTTTAGAAGTAGCTCACAACGAGACCTACTTAATGAGACTATTCCCAAGATCTTTAGGGGGTCAAGCTATGGAGTGGTTCTCGCGTCTTCCACCAGGAATCAAAACTTTTGATGAACTTGTCAATAAATTCATAACGCACTTCTCTTACAACATAGAACACGAAGTATCTATGCTCGACCTATGCAACACCAAACAAAAAGGTGGTGAGTCTTTCGCCACCTTCTTACAATGATGGCGACAGCTAGCTAGCAAGTGTTCTTACGACATGCCTGAGAAACAACTATTGGAAATGTTTGTCCACAATTTGAATCCCGATCTTAGCTATCAAATTCAGATACAATGCCCTACCTCATTCACCAAAGTCATCGAAATGGGGCTATTCATTGAGAAAGCTATGATCGCTAAAGGAACTCTCAAGCTCTACAAGGACACACCTCCTTCCAATTACACAACTGACAAGTCAAAGTTTTGGACCAAGAACAAGAATGTGGTCAACGATGGAGTAGTGGATGCCAAGGTGGCAGCCCCTAAACAACAACCCATATTCACTCTTAAGGAAGAAGCAAATAACGGTGCACTCAACAAGCCACCCCCTCGGGAATCTAGAACTTGGTTCAATTCGAATCCAAGGAGAAAATTCACGCCGTTAGGAGAATCTCAAGAGTCTGCTCTCAGGAAGTTGTTGGCTAACAATGAAATTTCTCTACCGCCAACAAGTGACTATGAGCCTATAGTCAAACCTCCCTATTGGAAGGACACAGACTATTGTGAGTATCATCGAGGAAGGGGGCACACAACCAATAATTGCATCCATCTTAAGAACGTCATACAAGATATACTGGACCAGAATCTTGGAGGAACACAACAGCATACCTCCAATGAATCTCATGTGGCCTACCGAGATCCGCTCCTAAACCACAACCGGCCATATAACAACAATCACAACGGCGGCCACAACAACAATGGTCACAATGGCAACAACTCCAATGGCCATAACAATAATGACAGCAATCGTAACAGGCCAAACCAGAACAGTGGGTCGAGTAATGCTAACTATGCAAGCGTTCCCTTTGAGTACACCATTAACTACATTTCTGAGCATGTTCCGCAAGTCAACGTCATATCCCCCAACCAACAACCAGGACCTAACGGAACTGGTTGTAGTATAATTACCCGCAGTGGTAGAGTCACGATCAACACCACTCCTCCAAGGTCGTCGCCATCTCTGTCCAACCCCCGCCCATATAATGTCATCGACCAATTGCAAAAGACTCCGGCTCATATTTCTATATTGGAGCTCCTGCGTCTATCTCCTTCTCATAAGGAGATTCTTGAGAAAGCCTTAGTGGAGACTACTGTCCCCACTAACCTAGCCCAAGAAAAGTTTCAAACCATGGTGGGTAATTTGACATCCTCCCCTTCCATATCATTCACAGAACAAGATGACCTTTCCATGTCTCAACCCCACAACACTCCTCTACACATTGTCGCATTCGTACACAGGCACCGCATCAAGAGGGTTCTCATTGATGGGGGTGCCGGTTTGAATATTTGCACTTTGAAGCTAGTCCTTGCATTGGGGTTCTCTGAACAGGCAGTGGATCCACGGAGAAAGATTACCATAATGGCCTATGACGAGGAGGAACGCACCACGAAGGGCACGGTTGTCCTACCCATTCAAGTGGGACCGGTAATTAAAGATGTGGTGTGCCAAGTCCTTGATCGGGAGCTTGCTTACAATATTCTACTAGGGAGACCATGGATCCATGCCATGAAAGCTGTCCCCTCCACCTACCATCAATGCATAAAGTTCCCACATGATGGCAAGCAGGTCACCATACACGGCGACCCCGACCCCTACCAGCATTGCAACTCATTCCAAGCCAAACCGGAATGTGTCATTCCCAACAACCGAGCCCATATCTCCCCTACTCCGCCACAAGACCATACTGCCGAAGCTTCCTCTTCACAGCCCAAACCAATGAAAATCACCATAAAAGAAAATGGCGTGGGGGAATACCAGATTGAGCACAGCCTCAACCTTGCAAAAATGCCCTTGTCTCCTCGCTCCTTTGGCCAGCCCAAGCATCAACCCAGGCATTTTCCAAAGCCCTCTGCTCCTCCTACAACTCCCGCAAACCCCTTTGTAAAATGGGGGACCTTATCCGATGAATCAGAGGAGCGAGATCTCTTACAATGGCTCTATGCCGAAGAAGAAAACACATCCCAAGATCCACCCAGACTCCCTACAGAGCTCTATGGGCGAGGTGAAACCATCTTGCATAGGATGGGATATGAAGGACAAGGCCCTATCGGCCTCAGAAAAGAGGGGATCATCGAACCTATACAACCCTCTTCCTCCTCTTCAGCTAGAAACACGACTGGCCTAGGCTACAAAGGTAAAGGTAAGGCCAAAGAAAATGCCTGCCTAGTGGAGACAATTCAAACACTCCAAGAGGATAGTGACGCAGATTCAGATGATTCCAATCAGTATGAATGGGACGAACTGACAGAACACTCCTACGATGACAAGGAGATTGATACCATCCAAACCCTTAGCCCATATCATGAGAGACAAACGCAACGGGACAGACCACTGGAGTCTGATTTGCCCCTCCCTGAAGTTATGGCTTTCGAGGAAAGTATAGATTCCATTGCGATAAACAACCTGGAAGAAAGTACCACCCAGAACACTACCCCCACCTGTGCTCCTAGTATTTCCATCCACACTATCAACGAATCAGGTCTTTCATCCGACTCCCTTCCCCTCTTACACCCTGAGCTTATTGACTGGGACCTGAAAGGGACCCCTCAATTAGATGTGTTCCAGAACAATGATGCCTACATTGACTATATGGGACTTCGAGATCATTTACCAAAAGGAGATCATAAAGCCGGTTTCACTATCGAACTCAATACTGTAGCATACTTTGGGGAGGGTGCCAAGCCTTCTAGTCGCAAAAATGTAAAGATCAAAAAGGGATCTGACGGTGAAAACTGCCATGCGGCAGTGTCAGATCGTAAAACAGTAAAAAGAAAGGACGTATCTGAAGGTGAAAACCCAACTGTGGCACCTGACGATGGATTGCTTGACACCCTCCCAAGTGACATGTATCAAGAAAGGTCACAGATCGTGGTAGAGCCAACAGAGCCAGTGAACATTGGATCTGAAGAGCAGCCTAAGATAATCCACTTTGCAAAATCTCTCACGCCACCTGAGAAAACCAGGTTTATACCATTCTTTAAAAAGAAGAGAGGCAGTTTTGCGTGGTCATATGCCGACATGCCAGGTTTGGACCCAAACCTGATTCTACATCACTTGCCATTGGATCCAGGGGTGAAACCCGTAAAGCAAAAACTGAGAAAAATGCATCCCCATATTGCCCTCCTGGTCAAGGAAGAACTCAAGAAATTGTTAGACGTGGGGTTCATCAGGGCCATTGATTACCCCGAATGGATATCAAACATCGTACCAGTGTCCAAACTAGACGGCAGGGTTTGACTATGCAACGATTTTAGAGACTTAAACAAAGCATGCCGCAAAGATGACTTTCCCTTGCCTAACATCGATATCATAGTCGACCTCACGGCGGGACATACAATGTTGTCACTTATGGATGGATTCTCAGGGTACAACCAGATCAAAATAGCACCAGAGGATCAGCACAAAACCGCTTTCACTTGTCCATGGGGTACTTTTTTCTGGAATGTCATGCCATTTGGGCTGAAGAATGCAGGTGCTACATACCAGCGGGCCATGAAAACTATATTCCACGACATGATGCATGTGACCATGGAAGATTATGTTGACGACATCTTGGCAAAATCACTCACCAGGGACTCACACCTGGACACATTAGAGAAAGTCTTCCAACGGCTGGACCAATTCCAAGTAAAATTGAACCCGAAGAAATGTGTGTTTGGGGTCACATCAGGCAAGCTGCTAGGCTTCATCGTGTCAGCAAACGGCATAGAGGTAGACCCGGCCAAGGTCAAGGCAATCATGGACATGCCTCCGCCCAAAACTCTAACATGGTTGAGATCCTTACAGGGCAAGCTACAGGCCATCCGCAGGTTCATCTCACAGTTGGCCGACAAGTGCCATCCTTTCAGCCACCTCCTACATAAGAACGTTCCATTTAAATGGGATGAGCAGTGCGAAGAGGCATTCAACAAGCTCAAGGAGTACCTCACGAATCCTCCTATACTCATGCCTCCGATCCAAGGAAAACCTTTGATTCTCTACATATCCGCTACACCTACTGCTCTTGGGGCTCTCCTAGCGCAGCAAGACTATGAGAACAAGGAAAGAGCTGTGTACTATATCAGTCGAACCTTAGTGGGCTACGAGCTGCAGTACTCACAGGTGGAACGTTCATGCCTTGCGGTGGTTTTTGCCTCACAAAAACTCCGACACTACATGTTGGCACATCCTGTCAAACTCATTGCCAAGATCGACCCACTAAAATATCTTCTCAGCAAAGCAGCTCTCACAGGACGACTAGCCAAATGGGTTATGCTTCTTAGCGAATATGATATAGAGTATGTGGATAGAAAAGCCATCAAGGGGCAAATCATCGCAGACCAACTAGCTGAGGCACCATTACAGGACACTTCACCAATGCAGTTTGAGTTCCCCGATGAATCTCTATTCACTCTGTCCACATCTCCTTGGAAACTCTACTTCGACGGGTCTTACACCAATCATGGATCGGGGGCAGGTATCTTGTTTATCACTGCCCAAGGCGACACAATTCCAAAGTCCTACAGGTTGTTATTTCCATGCACTAACAATATAGCAGAGTATGAGGCTTTGGTAATTGGTCTCAAGATGGCCACTAAGTGGAAAATTCAAGCACTACGTGTCTATGGTGATTCTCAGCTTGTCATAAACCAGGTCAACGACGAGTATCAGACCAAAGATGAGAAGCTCATCCCATACAAGCGAATGGTCGATGATCTCAAAGAACACTTTGGGACCATCTCGTTTGAGCAAATACCCAGGATAGAGAACAAAGCAGCCGACGCAATGGCGACCATAGCCTCTCTTCTTGAGATACCTGAACAGGAGTCACGGTATGAGTTCCTAGTAGAAACAATTCGACAGCCGGCTTATGATCTCCTTGAAACCCATTCCATCTGCCACCTAGTGGGATCTGATTCACCTTGGTATGGTAAGACCTACACTTACCTCAAGGACAATATCCTTCCTTTGGACCTCTCTTCCAACCAAAAACGAACCTTCATCCGACAAGCCTCCCGTTACACCATTATCGCCAATACCCTTTACCGACGTGGTCTGGATGGTACTTTACTCCGTTGTCTAGAACAGGAAGAATCTATAACTGCCTTGCGAGACGTGCACGAGGGGATCTGCGGAACACACTCCAGCGGTCCTTCCTTAGCTAAGAAACTCATGCATTTGGGTTATTACTGGCCCA
This sequence comes from Cunninghamia lanceolata, assembly GCA_027924645.1. Lineage (NCBI taxonomy): Eukaryota > Viridiplantae > Streptophyta > Pinopsida > Cupressales > Cupressaceae > Cunninghamia > Cunninghamia lanceolata. The sequence continues at coordinate 1,843,821 of BSBN01000378.1, read as the reverse complement.
ATATGGAAATGGATTCATATCAGTTCGTCAAAAAGTGCAAACAGTGCCAGATACATGGGAACCTGATCCATGCACCTGCTCAGGAGTTGAGACCTCTAACGACACCCTGGCCCTTTTGCCAGTGGGGACTAGACCTCGTAGGAAAGATTCATCCGCCTTCTTCCAACGGCCATAAATTCATCATAACCGCTACTGAATACTTTACAAAGTGGATTGAAGCCGTTCCCTTATCAACCGTCACAGGAAAGCAAATTTCCTCTTTCATTCTGAATTACATTATCTGCCGATATGGCATCCCTTCATCCATCATAACGGATAACGGGAGACCTTTCAAAAATCAAGATGTCTAGGAACTTTGTGAACAGTTCAAGATCCAACACCGCTTCTCCACCCCATATTACCCCCAAGGTAACGGCCAAGCTGAGGCATCAAACAAAACCATTCTGAAAATCCTAAAGAAGACTGTCAATGAAGCCGGTCGCGATTGGCACGTCCAGCTCAATCCCGCTCTGTGGGCCTATCGAACCAGCATACGCACTCCCACAGGTGCTACACCCTACGCCCTCGTCTATGGTTCCGAAGCCATCCTTCCTATTGAGGTCGAACTCCCCTCCCTTCGGGTGTCGTTGAAAGGTCTCATATCAGACGAAGAGTACAGAGTCTCCAGACTGCAAGAGCTAGAACTGCTAGAGGAACGACGCCAGAAAGCTTTTGACCATCTCAAAGCCTATCAACAGATGATGTCAAGAAGCTACAACCACAAGGTTAGACCAAGATGCTTCAAGATTGGGGACCTCGTCCTAAAAGAGAACCCTCGCAATCAGCAGGACAGAGAAAAGAAAGGTAAGTTCGAGCCTAACTGGCTTGGACCCTATGTAATTGTAGCAGCTTACGGATCGGGGGCATATCAGTTGGCCACATCGGAAGGTGAGTTGTTTGATAATCCCATCAACAGCATGCACCTTCGCAGGTTCTATACCTAAGAGAACCCCAATGCAAGGGGGCACAATAAAATCAAAAAAATCAAAAAAAAAAAAAAAAATCATCAAAAGTTACAAAGAGAAAATACAAAAAAAATTGAAAAAAATAGAAAGCATGCAAAAAAAATCGTCCTTTGGTGAAAACCTGGCAAACAGGCGCCTTCGATAGGTAGCTTGATGAAAACCTGGCAATCAGGCGTCATGTTACTTTCTAGCTTCTCGTGCAAATAAAAGCAAGTGATGAAAACCTGGTAAACAGGCGTTACTTGTGACAAACCGCATTCTCCATCTTTGGGAATCCAATCACCTTGAGCCCATTCTCCCTCTATTTTACCCATTCGACCCATATCCATCCCACAGTAAACACTTGACAGTTACCTATCATGGCTTGATACTCAGCTTGTGGCCTTGTCAACCAAGGTTTTGTCCCGTATCGTCTCCTCGAAGTGAGCCTAGCGTAGTGTCTCTCGTCAGTATCTGTGGTCCGAATCCATGAACTACGTTGCCTCTGCGCCGTCACGTAGGCAAGGCCATTATTCTAATGCACCCCCGAGGCTTCCATCTCTCCCAAAGTCCCATTTGTCTCCCCTCTTGTCTTCATTCTTATCGTCTTTCTTCTAGTCCATCCATGGTCCATTAGGGTTTACCCCGAACTACGTTGCCTCTGCGTCGTCACGTAGGCAAGGCCATTTAGCAATGAGCCCCCGAGGCACTAGGTCAGTCCCTTAGGGTCCGTCTTCTCAATAAGGATAGTGCAACCTTCTCGTCAGGTAAGCAAATGCAAGCAAACACCCACACTTCAAGCAGACATCCCGACAATGAGCATCTTAACCTATCCAATACAAAGCAAATACCCAAGGTCTTCTAAATGATTTTATGCAAATTAAGGCAAGAAATAAACACTTATCAACACAAATGTGCTTTTGTAGATTGGAACCTAGGGTTAAGTTACAGAGTCTTGATTTTGCTATCATACCTTCCTATGCTACTCGAGGATGCCAACAGCTAGAGATGCTATGATGGGGGCGTGATTACTTTCTTTGTTTGCTATTTGGGGATTAAACTTTAGTAATGTGAAGCCTTGTCTTAGGACGTGATCGGCAAAAGATCATCGAGGACATCAAAGGTCTAACACGAACGGGGGCAATCCTTGCTTGTTGAAACGCAAGAGGTACTCCGGTCATCTAGATTCAAATTTTGACTAGATGCTTGTATTAACTTGCTCAATCACAATCCATGTAAGCGATACTCAGGTCATCTTGGTTCAATTATACCTCGGTGCTTGTATTCACTTACAACATTTCAGAAAAGTACCAAAAACAAAATGCCCAATGATGAAATAAAGCAATCTAAAAGCAAAGCATCCGTCCTATATCCATACACCCATCCATACAGTCCTCATCATTCAAACTATGCAGAGTAACGATATCAAGAAAAATTCCTAAGTCATTCTTTCGCAACCATTCCTCTATCCATCATGTCATTCTTCTGTCGATAGAGTACATTTGGACATCACAAAAACAAGGCATATAGGAGCATATCATATCATTCGTAGAAACTAGTCATGCACATGAGTAGGTTAGTAGAATGCACCATCCAATGCATTAGGTCACCAATACATTTGCATCACATCTTAATCTTAAAAGCCCAGAAAATCAAACAACATAGCTAAGTGCATCACATATATAGTTACATCACCCCATAGTACTCATGTTACAAATGCATACATTCGAAGCATTACATCATATAACCATCCATAACATCATAACATAGAAATCATGTTCCATACACACATCTGCATTAGCTCATTTACACACCACATATACAGCATCATAACATAGAAATCATGTTTCATATACATACATTTGCATCATCACAAGAACATCATATTAACTTTGCATTCATTTGTCACATTGAATCATATAGACATCATATAGCAGCATATCAAAGTATTTCTCATATAGCATCATATAAACCATCTAACTATGCAATAGAACCACATCATGCAATAGAAATAATCATCTCATAAACGCATGCAAGAGATACACAAAGCTGCATCATCATCCATACTATCGTATACAAAGATGTCCAAATATACAATATCACCATCTCTCTCAAAATCAAAGTGTCATATACAATGTACGTCTAAATAGACGGTGATACATGTCCCAAAATGTACAAAATCTGGTCTCTGACTACCCCTGCGGCTGTGAGCCACCACTGCCAGCTCCTGACTGCTGAGGTCCCATGACAGATGCCCCTGACTGGGATGGACCTGCTCTGTGAGCCACCCCAGACTGAGTCCTGAAACTCCCTGCCCTCTGGCTCGATGACACGGCACCATGATACAAGCCTCGGTAGTACTGTGCCTGCTGCTGCGCTCTGGCTAAGTCTGTCTGCGCCTGTGCCAACTGCGTCTGCAACTGGCCTACCTGTGCCTGTGCCTGCTGCACCTGCCCAACCAAAAATGTACTCGCTGCATCTGTGCCCATGGCAGCTACTGCTGTGTCCCTCTCTACTCGGATCAGGCGTACCCGGGCATCTGCCATGTCTCGCTCGCGAGTCAAACCAGCGATCACTGCTGCATCTGTATCTCGCATCCTCTCCACTCTCCTTAGCTGTGCCTGCAGCTCCCGCACCTGTCCTCTCAGGCTGGCTATGGTCCTCTCATGTGCCTCACCCTGCACCGGCCCCTGTGCTGCCTCTGCCTGTCCTAGCCCCTGCTGCTGCGGCACCTGCTGCTGCGGCACCTGCTGCTGTGGTACCTGCTGGGGTGGTGGCATCTGTGCTTGCTGTCCCTCCCCCTGTCCTGGCACTGCCTGCCCAGCCCGGTCTATCCTCCTCCGCTGCCTCGGCCTCTCTGCAGCTCGGCCACCACGTCCTCGTCCTCCTCTAGTGGCCCTCCGCCCTGGGCCAGCCTCTCCCTCCTCCTCTGAGTCCGCCTCGTCGATACGAGGCACCAGCATGCCAGGTCCTGAATATCTCGGGAATGGATGTGCAGTAATCCAATCCTCATACTCCTGTGTAACCCCCGCATCTGCAATCTCTCGCCTCATATCCCATGCCACATAGGGCAACTGCTGGAACTCTGCCAGAGCCTCCTCATAAGAAGCCATCGGCCCCCATCGGACCCTCTCTGCATGTGTCCGTGCAAACATGGCCTGTCCCTGCGGCATGCCCTGTCTCCTGCCGAACTGTCTCAGTACTCGGCCCACCGTCTGCCTCTCCAAGATGTGCCGTGTCCGGCCTATCAACCACCTGGTCTGAAAGCAAAAGGGCAGCTCATCTCCCTCATCATCCCAAGGCTCGCAGTCCAGATATGGTCGCCAGACGACCACATCTATCCCATCCAACGTATGCCACCAATACTCCAGCTTCCCCAGCCTGTGCTGGGAAATCACTCTTGCGTAGCCATAGCTATACGGTGCTCCCCTCTGCCTAGCAAAGACGCATATCGGCCTGGTCACCGCTATGTGCTCCCACAGCCAAAACTGTAACAGCAACACCCCAGCCGATAGACTCGTGCTGCGGTGGTACACCACCTGATGCATGTCGTGATATAAGTGGGCTAGCACGCAAGGTCCCCACGCATATCGAGTGCCCTCAGTCAGCATCCGCTCCATGATCCTGCCCCATCCAATAGGGAACCCGTGCGATCTCCTGTCTGGGCATACAACGCCCGCAATCAGTCCAGCCACAATCCCAGAGAAGTAGTCGTAACAGTCGTATATGTCCTGCCAAGGGATGACCTGTCCCACCAGCTCGGGATCGTCGAATACTCGCTGACACTCGGCGAGTCCCGCGTCCCGCTGTGCGTCGTACTCCACCAACTCGCCTACCACGGGCAAGTGCAATATCCTATAGACGTCCTCCAACGTCACAGTCATCTCTCCAGTAGGGAAGTGGAAGGTCCCGTCCTCGCTGTGGAATCTCTCCACGGCAGCTGTCAACAGTCCTCGATTCGCCCGCACCTCGGGCATAAAGCAAACATAATCTAGGCCCATGGCACCAAGCGCCACTCTATCAGCCTCCGTCAACATATGTCTCTGCAATAGAGGCATAGGGAACGTCTCCCTCGACTGCAATGTCTCTCGTATCTCCTCCTGCAAGCACGCAAAGCAAGGCGTCAGTCTCAAGCCGCATATACCATACTCAACATATCTATTGGACTATATCAACTAAACTTAGCATTTCAAATTGATCAAAACAGCACACTACATCTCTTGACTAGATTCCTGCAATCTCGGAGATAGCTCATCGATTCTTGCGTCAAACAGGACGCTAATCGAATCAGTTTGGCTAAGTAATTTGCCATCCCAAGCAAATGCGCCACTACAGGTGGTAAATGCGCCATTTCTGATATATGCGCCGCAACAATCCACATATGCGCCGCAAAAATGCATATGCGCCGCTACATGCCACATATGCGCCGTTCTAACGCATGCGCCGCATAAATCCACGTATGCGCCGCTAAATTACGGATGCGCCACAGGAAGTCACATATGCGCAACTTTAACAAATGCGCTGCTACATTTCACGCATGCGCGGCGAAAATACAAAAACGCCGCTTAATTACGAAAGCGCCGCCAAAATGAACACATGCGCAGCTTTCACGCATGCGCCGCCGAAACAGGCATATGCACCGCGAAATCACAAAAGCGCAGCTTCGCGAGGCATATGCGCCGTTCTGCGTATCGGCGCATTCATTTCACCTATTTTCTACGAGCATTTATGACACCTAAACTCGACCCTAGGAGAAATTTTTCGAAGCACATACCGGGGGTCCTGCCTCTGTTGGCCGCCCGAATCGTCGGACTCGCTCGAATCGGTGCTCCTCGCGTGGAATGTCTGCTGCTCTGGCCGCCATGCTGCTCTAAGTTTGCTCTGAGCTCTCCTTCTCCAATCCAGATCAACCAAGTGTGCAAATGACTATTCTTGTGGACCCAGCTCCTATTTATAGCCTCCAAACCCTAATTCTGGCTAGGTGATGACTGTGATTACTTCCCGTGTCCGTTTTTCCTCCCGTTTTCTTCCCGCATCCCTGACCGCGTCCCTTTTCCTCCAACCTATCCTAACCCCTTCCTCGTCGTGAGATCGTCCGTCTCCAAAACTTTCGCCGTTTATCCCGTCTAATCTCCCGAGGGGGCATCCTATCGTCATTTAACCTATACCAGGGCCAAACTGGGGCATGTATCATCATTCAGACTATCAATTTCTTTGAGGCAACGCTGTAAACTGCATTGCATCAAAGAGGGGCAAAATGTATACGCCTAAAAATGACACAAATTATCCTAAATAAATATTCTAAATATTTATTCCATTCTTCTATTAATTAAATAAATATTCTAAATTTATTTAATCGATTCACTGTTCCATAATTAAATAAATTCTATTTATTTAATTAAAATTCTTCTATTTGTCCTTCACAATTAAATAATCATAAATTATTTAATTAATCCTATTTCCTCTATCCTAAAGTTCTAAATTCAAAATTCCACCTCACCTTTCCACCTCACCTTGTCCACCTCATCAGGTTGCACATGTAATTAAATATATTTAATATTTAATTATCTTATTTTCCCTCACCCACATGGCCTATTTCTTCTCCAATCAGAGGTCAGTTAACCAATCAATCAAATCTGTTAACTAACCTGTCAGTTGAGTCAAATCCTCAATCAATCCAGTCAGTTCCACAATCCACTCTTCTAACTGATCAATCAATTCTGTTAACAAACCAGTCAATGGAGTTAACTCTCCAATCAGTTTTGTCACATCCCACCTTTCATGATGGAGCTAGGACACTTGGCACGTTTCCACTGGTTGCACATTCCTCAACCATCCTCAGCCGTTGATCTTCATATCTCCTCTCAACCGTTGATTCCTATTCCTCCAAGTCTATAAATGAAGCTTCATTCTTCCATTCTAATCACCCAGGCTTTTGACATCGTTACTCTGCAGAAATACCACCAGCGCGCCTTTGGCACCCTTTTGTCATCTACAAGCTTGAGATCACCATTGTTGCATTGGAGCTCACCTTCATTGCATATCACACCATAGCCGTTCACCATCGACTTCCTCCAACAGCTTTAAAAGATTGCACTCTCTGAGGGCTCATCTCATCTGCGAAAGGACGATTCGTGATAGGCGAACAACAGAAGTTTCGAAACGGAAGAGGTTTGCTGTGTTTGTTCATTGCTTTTGTTCATTTGAATCTTCTTTGTTTCTCTATTCTGTTGATGTTTGGGTCATCTGTTATTCATTTGATTGATGCACTATTTTACCCTCACAGCACCAATAACAATGCAAATTCATATCTAAATTCAAATATTATAAATAGTAAGAATCTAACAAGAATTTTATTATTGATTATACAATTATATATTGTAATGATATTTTACAAAAACAATGACATTTGATTCACTTCTAATAGGAAAAATGAAAAGACAGGCTGACACATCAACAAAAACTATTGATGTTGAAAGCAAAAGGTACATCCTAGAATGATCCTTCTGAATATATTAGTTTATGAACAATTACATTTTTCATACTAATGTCATAAATATATAGAATACCATGCAATTAAGTAAATCAGTTGCTTCATGCAGACAAAAAGCTACACTAGATAATGTCATTACAATAGATGACTTAAATAGATACAAATAGGGATAGGTTTTTAGAGGAGATGTTCTTGTCGCTTATCTAACAACACTTGAAAAAAACTAAAATACAAAGATCATGTGTGTAGATTTAACGGATATGGAAGGTGAATGTATATGATATTAAACATTTCTAACGGGTTTCTAAATGAACATCAACATAAAGTGCAAGTAGGTAGGAGTGTAGAAATTAAAAAAAATTAAACTGCCAACAAAACAACATATGATCGAGGAGACTGTGATTGCATCATTATATTCACTGCTAAAAGCTCAATAGAAAACATTCCAAGAATTTGCATGGAGTACAAGTTCATTCCTAATACAACGATTGTAAAACTTGCAACAAGTACTAATACATATCGTATTGGAACCATTGTTGCAATTGTAACATCAGCAAAAGGATTTGGAACACAACAAACACTTCACCTAAAAGATGGCAACTCATTCATGGACAAAGCCATGGTAAGTCATAGAACATTTACTATATTTAATTAAGAAATTAAATTTCTCCAAATACTTATTATATTAATAACTAACTCTTTCTTACAAATGACAACTTCATCTACATCAGTCTTTCCAACACCTGTACAAAATTGTTGAACAACAGCTACTACTAAAGCAATATCCTCTTATGCTATTCAAGAACATTGTTCCAATACATAAAGGTGATGACTATATATTTCGTATAGTTCAGTCAACATTCATAACCAAACTTATAGCAAAAAACCACTAGAAGATTTGAGTGCATTACTTGCCACATGGAACAAGGTAATCAATCATTTTGTACTCTTTCATATTTAAGTAACAAATTCAAAAAAATAAAATAGCTAACATATGCATTGTATTGCTTCCATTAGATTGAAGGCACCCTTACTATTGCAAATAAGTACTCAAACCCATTCCATCCCATATATGCAATAGATGTAGCCTTCTAGTTGAATGCTTCGGTTCATTGGAATCCAACACATCACATTGTAATAAATGGAGGGAAATTTGCACAATGAGTTACTCACACCATCTTAATTGCATATTGAAGACTCCAAACAACAAAGTGTTCACTTGCACTATTAAAAACACATACTAGACAATATCTTCCCTGCACTTACTAAAATACAATATGAAGAGTACATCAAAGACAAGACCGCATTCATATACATGTTGAGAGTTTCAAATAAATAGAATTTTCACATTAGACTGGAGGACAATGTAATTCAACAAGTTGATGCTCCAAACATCACCCCCATAGAAAGTACAAACTGATAGGTAAAATACTTTATGCATCTACAAAAAATTAAATTATTATTTTCTTTTTCAATTCCAACTATTTCTATTCCCATAAAGTTTAGTAAATTATTTATTTTCAAATTACATATAATTATACTAATACTAATCAAATTTCAGGTACCAAGATGAAAAGCACGAAGAAGTTGTTCCTCACATTGTGTAACACTTAACCATTTCCCAAAATTTACTATGCCACAATGTATGAGTTAACTTTTTCTAATCTTGTTCTATTATAATACTCATATTCCTCATTTTCAACAAAAAGATCGTAATGGAATACTTCATTCAGTCCAATAATGTGCTCCTAATATAAAAAGTACTTGAAATACATACTTGGAATCAATAGATTGCTTCCACATAAACAAACTATGACAAATTAATCAAAATTTTGTGCCCACAATCTCCTAATTTAAAAACATTAAAATGTATTTAGTTCAATTTAATTACCTACATAAGATCTCTAACAAACACAACATTAGATAAGATCTTTAACAAAACAAATATCTACAACAAACAAAAGGCAAGTACTTGCCACTACATGGCTCTTGTTGTAGATTGTTAGAGGAACGAAGGAAAAGCCAAAAAAATCAATGCAAATTTTATCTGTTAATTTTTTGTATTGTTCGAGATAAGATTTGATATAGTACATGTCTTTTCTATACTTTAGAATGTCATATGATTGCAATAAATATTTATTGACTTATACCATTTCATTTTATTTTAGATATAGGTAGTATTTATTAGATTTTGACTTTTATATTGACTTTATAAATTTTTATTTTTATTTTATTTGATCTTTGGGTATGGGGATGTTCAATTGATTTGATTTTAGGTATGGGCTAAAGGCATTGTTGCAAAAGCCAAAAAAAGGTCAAAGCAAATCTCATCTTCTAATTTTTTTATTGTTTGAGATAAGATTTGCTATAGTACATGTCTTTTCCCACATTGTGTAATACTTAACCATTTCCCAAAATTTATTATGCCACAATGTATGAGTTTGACTTTTTCTAATCTTGTTCTATTATAAAATTCATATCCCTCATTTTCAACTAAAAGATCATAATGCAATATTTCAGTCAGTGTAATAATGTGCTCCTAATATAAAAAGTGCATGAAAGACATACTTGGAATCAATAGACTGCTACAACATAAATAGACTATGACAAATCAATTAAATTTTTGTGCCCACAATCTACTAATTATTAAAATATATTTACTTCAATTTAATTACCTACATAAGATCTCTAACAAACATAACATTACATAAGATCTTTTTGTAGATTGTTAGAGGAAGGAAGGAAAAGACAGAAAAAATCAATGCAAATGTTATCTTCTAATATTTTATTGTTCGAGATAAGATTTGTTACAGTACATGTATTTTATATACTTTAGAATGTCATACCATTGCAATAAATATTTATTGACTTATACCATTTCATTTCATTTTAGGTATAGGTAGTATTTATTAGATTTTGATTTTTTAATTGACTTTAACAATTTTTATTTTTATTTTATTTGATATTTTTAGTATGGGGATATTCAATTGATTTGATTTTAGGTATGGGCTAAAGTCATTGTTGCATAAGCCAAAAAAAATCAATGCAAATCTTATTTTCTAATTTTTTTATTGTTCAAGATAAGATCTTCTACAGTACATGACTTTTCCCACATTGTGTAACACTTAACCATTTCCCAAAATTTACTATGCCACAATGTATGAGTTTGACTTTTTCTAATGTTGTTCCATTATAAAACTCGTATTCCTCATTTTCAACTAAAAGATCGTAATGCAATATTTCATTCAGTCCAATAGTGTGCTCCTCATATAAAAAGTGCATGAGATACAAACTTGGAATCAATAGACTGCTACAACATAAACAAACTATGACAAATTAATCAAAATTTTGTGCCCATAATCTACTAATTTAAAAACATTAAAATGTATTTACTTCAATTTAATTACATACATAAGATCTCTAACAAACATAACTTTACATAAGATCTTAACAAAACAAATATCTACAACAAACAAAATGCAGGTACTTACCATTACGTGGCTCTTATTGTAGATTTTTAGAGGAAGGAAGGAAAAGCCAAAAAAAAATCAATGCAAATCTTATCTTATAATTTTTTTATTGTTCGAGATAAGATTTGCTATAGTACATGTCTTTTCTATACTTTAAAATGTCATACGATTGCAAAAAATATTTATTGATTTATACCATTTCATTTCATTTTAGGTATAGGTAGTATTTATTAGATTTTGATTTTTATATTGACTTTAACAATTTTTATTTTTATTTCATTTGGTTATGGGGATATTCAATTGAAAGTCATTGTTGCAAAAGCCAAAAAAAAAATCAATGCAAATCTTATCTTCTAATTTTTTTATTGTTGGAGAGAAGATTTGCTATAGTACATATCTTTTTTATATTTTAGAATGTCATATGATTGTAATAAATATTTATTGACTTATGGTATGTCATTTCATTTTAAGTATAGGTAGTATTTATTAAATGTTGACTTTTATATTGATTTTAACAATTTTTATTTTTATTTTATTTGATCTTTGGATATGGGGATATTCAATTGATTTGATTTTAGGTATGGGCTAAACTCATTGTTTTATTTAATGTTTGCATTGATTGATTAGAGTGAAGCATGGAATAAGAGGTAAAGTCTCATAGCCAATCAATTTTTTTTTTACAACACTAGAAACTATAGTGATGATAAAAATAAAACAAAACGATTTGTCAAACAATTGAGAAGCCCATTGAAAAATTTAATATCCAATACTAGAGTTCCTGCCATGGCAGGTACTAATCATAGAGATGAGCATATTTTATTCATTGCCTATAAAAATAATTTACCTATAATTTTATATATAAATTAATAGAAAGTGACCAAGAATTTGAATTGTGGTTATTTGAAAACAAAATTGTAAGTTTGCATTGCAATGGAACAACCTTTCACTTTGTATCAAAGAGTATGGTTTATGGTGTGGTCAAAGTTATCTTATAAGCTTAATTTTTGAATAGTAACTCGTTGAAAAATTATATGTTTTTTTTTTAATCAAGGGTTCCATAGATAGTAGTGCTTCTCGAATAACCGTGTGTTGCTTTTTTTTAGGCGAAAAAAGCAACACACAGTTTTTCCAAAAGCACTACAATCTATCATCATGGACTATGGAAATATCATGTCTACAAGGGTTTCATATCAAGCCTAGATCGTTTTTGCTATCCAATATGAGAGCACAAGTCAAAGTTGATACTGTTTGGCTGAGAGCCAAGGACTAAGGGGTATCCATTCCACCAACGTCATCCAAGGCATGATCCTAACTTCATCTCTTATTATTGCACCCCCAAGAGATCTGAACCTTACTGGATAGTATAATCAAAGAACATATCACCACTATCATCAATTATACTCAACCAATTAAACTACAACCCTTAATTATACATGATTTTAAATTGAAAAATAAATAAATGATTGTTATGTAGATGCTTGCTTACACTAGTCCAAAAATAACATACCTACTCATGTTTCCATTCTGCCTAAAATTGAGTAGACCCATGCTTTTAATTTGAGTTGATCGCCTTGAGATAATGGTGTAGCGATGGTCCTTAGCCCATACATAATTTCTTCTCCCAGAAGGGATGAAACCCTAATGAGAACAGAGATAATTTCGTAGAAGAAAATTTGATGTCCGTGTCACATCTGCCGCTAGCATAATTTTCTCTTCCAAAAGGGACGAAACCCTAATGAGAACATAGATAATTTCATAGAAGAAAATTTGATGTCCGTGTCACATCTGCCCGCTATCAATTTGACCCAGAGAGAGACCGAAGCTATAAATTTGATTCTTCGCTTTTAAGTCTGAAAGTGCGATATTGAGATACATTCAGGATCTTGGTACCCTAGTCCTTTACTGATCTTTCACGCAATCTGCTCATTGCATTTTTTTTCCTCACCGACCCCATCACATTTGGAATGTCGTGCCCCACCTTCACCATTATAGCGCTCTAACGGGGTGCTAAGTCAGCTTGCATTTCTACCATGCGTCATATTGGGGATAGGTACGAAATATTTGCGAACTTTCAATTTTTGTGGTGTGTCGGTATATTTGCCTATCGACCTTCTTAAGGGGAATGATCTGAATTCACTAAGTGAGGAGACACCAAGTTGTAACCGTAGTGGTCTCTGAGCATAACTAGACACCATGTTGTAAACGTAGTGATCTCTAAGCATAACTATACATCAATCATCCGTGGTGGTGACTATTTTCTTAGTAGTTGGATGGTCTAGGGTTGGAGTTTCTCACATAATGACATGCCTTGTCCTCCGGAAATTTTTGCTTCTTCCCCTCTTTTGAATTCCCTAGGTTGTTAGAGTGGTGACGATTTTCTTAGTAGTTGGATGGTCTAGGGTCGAAGTTTCTCATAGAATGACATGTCTTGTCCTCCTAAAATTTTTGCCCCCTCAGTACATTGGTTTTCTTCCCCTCTTTTGAATTCCCTTGATTGTTAGAGTGGTAATGCCAATTAACCTCCTCATGCACTTAGGCATGCAATGAATTTCAATAACCATTATATTATATGACCATGTAATCTTGAGTGAGTGAGACCATGATGTTTCACATTTTCATATATTTAGTATTGCCTATAAGATAACACAATTTAACTGGGCTATCAACCATACACTTTTACAAATAAATTAAAATAAATTAAGGTTGTAAAAAAAATGTAAAACAAACATAATATTAATGTAAGAACAAAGATTTGGGGAAAATTTTAAGTTTAATTTTTTAATAGTAACTTATTGAAAATTATATGTGATTGAAGACATGATATTTTCACAGTCCATGACATAAAATTGTAAAGCTTTTAGTAAATAACTGTGTATAGCTTTTTTCATCGATGTTTTGGATCACACTCTGTGATCCATCATTAAGAAGAGAATTATGCATGATTTCAAGTTGAGAGATAAATAGATGATTATTTGCAGGGACTTATGTTTTTGTGCCTTTTTTAATTAATTTGTCTTAAGGAGAGTGTAGGGCAAAAATTTGTTGGTTTGTCTAGCTTTTTTAAAAAATGTTTGAAACTAAATTTTTCAATTTACATTAGTAAAAAATGATGAAAAATGTATGTTCAGAAGTAAGGTAAGGCGGGGTAAAGATTTTAACACATTTCTAAAGTTCTTGGTTCCAAACACAAGGCAGATTCACAGGACCCTCTCCGGGACACATGGTGATAACATGCTAATCTAAAAAGCCTCGACACTGACACCTTCTTGATGTTGCGCTATTGGCTAATGGTGCCAACTCGGCCCATCAAGTGGGCTCGAATTCATTCAAAGTGAAGATTCAAAGGAAGACCCTGATGAAACACATGGTGCAAGCATGCAACTCTTGATGAAACAAACCTGACTCTCCTCAATTGTTGCGTCTTATCTCCACATGGCGGCTGTGAGACGCACTATAAATTGGAAGCATTAAAGGGCTCCGAGCCATCCGATCATGAGCCCAAGGCATCCAATGGTCCGCACATTATGAAGGACCTTTCAAGGCCACCAATGGAAGCAATTCGTCAGTAGAATTTAATGAGTCAGCAGGCCTCAAGGCCTTGTGAGGATGGTCAACTCAGATGCATCGTCAAGGAAACACGTTGTAGTTTGGCTTCCACGCAAGTTGCATTCAAATCAGCTAGTCTCTTCTAGCGATCCTTCAATATCACGATTCTGATTCATGAGATCTAATTGCTGCAATCTTCAACATGATGCAATTTGACTGGGCTTGTTGAGCCTCATTATGAGAATATAAGTGGATTGGACTTCCTTGGGCTTCCTCCCAATGCGTCTTAATGCAAAGTGACTCATGAAGGAATAGAGTTGATCTGATTCATTACGGATTTGACATAAGCGTTTGGGATAGGAATTTCCTGCCTAAGCTTAACCTTGAGTCTTCAATGCAAAATCTATCGAGGTTGTTGAGGTCATTAATTCCTGCCTAGGCATACCAGCATGAGACTGCTATATATACATGCTCCACGTAGATATTTTAGAGGTTGGCCTTTGAGCCATTTGGGAGAGATTTGGTTACAAATCTAGGCCTTTATGGGCATTTCCAAGAGTCAAGCGAATATTGATGCCCAGACTGTGCCATGTTGGCGTCTCATGTCTTCGTTTTGATTCAACCATGAGTGGAAATTGTCATTGTGTGCTCTATTCTTGTCTGTAATGAATCTCTCTTTATCTACTTTCTTACCTGGCATATGCAGCCTCTATTTATAAATATGAAACTATCAAACTTTCTGCAGATTAATGACTATGTGTTTTCCACTTTTCATTGTTGCATATATGTCTTTCTTGTCTAATGTTTGCAAATAATGTGCATAATAAGTCGTATACAGGTAGTATTAGGATTTTAATCGCAGACCAGAGCAATACACATTAACAATTATATGCAGATTTAAATATACACATAGAAATAATAATGAAGAATAATACAAATTAAATAAACAGAGATTTAATGTGGTTCACCCAGTGTGGGCTACACCAAAAAATAGACATCCAGTATATTTTATTATCCAACATCAATCAAAACAAATTACAACCTCACGATCTTTGCAGCTCAATGTCGCTACTATGCTACATGAAATACATTACAATCTCATTCTAGTCTCTTAACCTTTCACATTCTCCAGCGACTTATTTATCAAGTCTCTTGGATGGTTATCCATTGTCGATTTTCCATGTCGGCCAACTACCAAACTAACTACCAACACCTTTATTAAATATAGGACATTTTTTGCTCTACCCCCTGCACTCCCTCATTAATTATATTGGGGAAAAACCGCGGCTGACAAAATCATCAAAATTTACCTTACTGCATGAACTCGCAGCCCCTGCAGCATTATCAATCACCAAATACTAATAGGTAGAAACGTTCTATCTTTGGCATTTCACCATTTTAATTAGGATTTCTTTTCAATCTCCTTCCCTTTTCTCCCTAGTTTGAGATAAAATTCATTGAATATCCTGCAAAGATCCAGCGTCTAAAATCCCAGAGGTTATCCTATGAGTCTGCAAGGAGTCCCACATTCATAGGATTTCCCATATGTGGTGGTTGATTCTATATCTAGGGGCAACCTTAGGTGCAAATAAAACCATCAATAGTTTTCAGGCACGCCTGATGGGACTCGAACCCACAATCGCCTAATTAGAAGTCAGAGACTTCGGTCTATGCTTTGCCAATCTTTGTTCTACATTTTTGTGATTTTTGTGGAAAATCACAAAAATCCCTGTTCATAGGAGCATAAATCTTCTACCTAGTAACTCTTTTGGTGTGTATCTAGTTCTCAAAAGAGTAGATTTGATTGCTATTCACATCTGAATAAAGTTCTAACTCTTTAAATGCTTTGATATGTCAAACTATCATGGATGCTATGTCTCTTCCCCTCCTTATGGAAATGTAGTTTCTATGCCTTCCTATCATCCATATCAACTTAAGAATGCTCTCGAAAAGTTTCATCCCACATAGCAACATATTAGCATTCTCACAATGTTTACCTCCATCCCACCCCTCCTCAACCTTCTTGGTAGCATACCCACACTTATTATCAGCCTCAAGAGGCCCATTTTGCTTCTAATTAGTATGGTTATCCTCCTCATCAACCCCATAATACCAACAACATGAGTGTCAGGGATATTATGTTGGAATTTCAAATAGGGATGGAGGAGATTGAACAAGAGAGGGAGAAACTTGCTTATCAAGCTTATTCCCACTAGTAGGAGTAGCTTGCTTATCAATCTTATCGCCACTAGAAGGAGTTTCAACCAGAGGAAGAGCTTGCTTATCAAGATTATCAAGTGGACCTTGTTGTACAACTTGCAGCTAAGAAAGAGCATATGAAGCAGCTACTTACCCAAATGCAAAGGAGGGAAGCCAAATTGCCCTCCTCCATTCCTAGTTGCAGACCAACCCCCCTGTAGCTATGAATCGACCTATACTAGAGAAGCCTTCTCCTCACTTCAAAGTTTCAAGTGTCAGAGGGCCTCATCCTTTGCAAGAGCCTATTCTTGTGCAAATTCAGTCTATTATTCCTTAGGAGTATCCATCTCAAAATCCCATTCCTCTTTGTAAAGGTGAACCTATTGCTTGGCAAGCTAGTTAGCTAGACGAGTTAGAGCAGGTGGCGGTTGAGGTAGCGGAGGAACAATTTGCTAATGATGAGTGTCATGCACAAGAGGGGAATGTTGATTTAGACTCCATGATGATTCCTCCAAACTTTGATTCTTTTGAGGGGTTTTCTCATGCCTTTGATGAGATAAATGAGAATAGAATGCAAAAATTGCATGGTGAGAATATTTAGTCATAGAGGTAGCTTGCAGAACATCAAGAGGAGATGCAGTCAAATGAAGAAGAAGATGAGGCATATACTGATGATGATGATTCCTTGGCTGCCCATGAAGTTGAAGGGTACTTGTGGAGGAATGAGGAAAGCTCCTTTTCTCATTCAGAGGAAGAAGTTGTAAAGGAAATTGCCCCAGAGGCTGCAAGAAATGGTGGCATTGACCTATTTAATGAGCTTCCATTTTTTATAAAGGAGAACATTATGCGGATCGAACCTAATGAAGAACAAATTGAATATTTGTTCTTGGTTATCTAGTAGGGATATCAACTTCTTGATGGAGGAAATTGTGCCATTGACCAAGTACATGGCTTCTTTTCGAAGACTATTTTAGATTACCACTAAGAAAGCACAAGGACAATCCTCAGATCCACCCGAACACATCAAAGGACATCTGCAATAATAAAGAGTTGTTTTTAAGCAACGATTAGACTCCTAACCACATCTAGAAGGAGTCTTCAACTACATTCAAGATAGTCATGGGCAACAATGTCATATTCAAGCCAGATTTTGGCACGGTCTTGGATCACAAGCATGAGAAGAACCTTTCAAAAGAAGTCATCAAAGGGTTCAAAAGGCCATTCATCTTCAAATGCAAGTAAGAACATGAGCTCCAAGGCTTGTTACCCCCTTCCATCTCTCCACCAAATGAAGAGAAATACACAGATCAATAAGAGTTGCACCACAAAGAGGAGGAAGAGATTCTTGAATGCAGAGAGGCAAAGAGGTACAAGTTTTCATTATACTTCTTTATGCAATTTATTTGGCCTCCTATAAGTTTGAAATGGATCACATGGAGCAAGATCCTTAGGAGTAAAAGTTATTTTGTAGCTCCAATAAATGGGCATGCTCTCTTATGTGTATTTTAGTTCAATGTTTTGAAAATAAGTTGCGGTGTGCAACATTTGTTTTCTTTTCGTCTTTGTCTCCCAATAAAGTCCAGTTGCAAAGACGATGGCTATTAGAGGTTGTTGCAAGTAATTTTAGGATTCAGTGTCCAATAGAGTAAAGGTTTCCATATAGGTTTGACATGTGTAAGCACACTTCCCAGTAAGTCACCAAGAACTGTAGATATTTTGCTCTACATTTATTTCTGGATCGAAAAAGAGTCCACAGAGGCATCTTTTATTTCTAAGTTAGCCGACTTCTTTGGAGCCTTGGATTGGGCTTCTTAAATAATTAGTTATAGGCTATCAAGTTTTGACTCAAGAGGGCCACATGGAGGCTTCCTGCTCCTTCAGGATGGTGTGATTTTTGACACAATCTCTGGGTTGCACCATTTCAGCCATGTGGTCTGAGTCACTTTCAGCAAACCCCTCCCACATTTCATAAAGCTCAAGTGTTCTGACACCCTTTGGTGCCACGTGGTCAGGTCTTGTTCCATTTTGATGATGGTAGGATTGGCATGGTTTCAATGATGCACATTTGTGACATATCCAACACTAGGTTGCATTTGGTGGGCCATCAATCAAGCAAAGACAAATACTCTCCAAGAGAATCTCTTGAGACAGGTGGAAACTTTTCACATCATTCTAAGGTTACAGTGCTAGCACCAATTTTAGTGTGTTCCTTTGTACCACATTGTTACATCCCCTTTTTTGATTCAATATTACTATTTACTTTTTCTTAACTAGTACAGTTATGTGGATATGTTTTAACATCATAGGAACTGATGATATGAATAGAAAAGGTTAGTTTTATGAAATTATGGAATCTACTTGATTATGATCAATTTGATGTTATGAAGTAAAATGTCTTTCGATATGAAAATGAAATGATTTGATATAAATATGTTTTGATCAGAACATTGGTACTCTAACCACAAATTGTATGTGAGATTGTCAATGACAGGAATAGAAGGAACATATTCGCCATGAAGAAAGAAGAAGAGAAAGTATCTTTGAGAATGAGAGAATAGACTATGGAGTAACCATGGGTGCTTGCCACTAAAAAATGAATATCCGGTAGACAAACCTAGATGCTTTGAGTTAAGCTTTGAGTTCGGACTAAGTCAATTTTAGTCGAGATGTCGAGGTTTGCAAGAATAGGTCTTTCTCTTTTCGTAAGTCGTCGTATTGAGTATGGGAAATCGACATCAGTGTCGTAATACTCTAAATCGTATCGTCAAATATGAACGACTGATTTATTGTTTATATGTATATATATGTATAGACTTGTGGTTGAATTCTAAGTCTTGTCTTGTTTTTGGTTCGGCGCAAAAGTCAAAATTGTGCGTAAGTCAATCCCAAACCTTGTTTTGGCGTTTGCGCTCAATTCGTAGTTATCATCGTAAAGCGCTACAAGCGTATGACGTAAACGTCTCCTTGTGAAATTTGACGGATGTTGAATTGTTCTTTATTGGGCTATTATCGAATATTAAAGGGTTTAAATAATGTTTTAAATCTAGAGACCATGGTGTGTAGTACCCTTGGTCGTATGGTATTGGAATATGTAATATTATTGTTAGTTATAATTAAAGTGTCATTTTGAGATAATTCCTTTATTCTTTAGTGATGTTGGTAATCAGGCAAAGGCTCGAGAGGGACACACTTAAGCTCTTTCCAAGATGTCTTTTATTTTGAATAGTCTTTTTGCCTTCAAGCTTTAGACCTCATGATGGTCGTCGGTCTAGCTTTTATTTCGTAGTCCATGCATTTGGTTTTACTCATAAGCGGATATGAGTAGTAAGATAGTTTGTTAAAAACTACCAACCGCCATCTCGCCTAATGTGGAGCTCCATCTTGGAGAATGATCGCTAATTGTGTGGAATGGCCAAACCATTTTTTGGTTGAGGTCACGTGAGGTGGAAAACATTTTTGCATGCCGGGTAGTTACCCTTATCGATAGGCATGGTCTTGTGAGTGGAGGGACAGTTAGTCCTTCGCAGTCAGACGGGATTTAGGGAGAGTAAGAGTTAGTTTTTTAGAGGAGAACACAGAGGAGAAGCGGGACAAGACTGAGAAAGGAGCAACAAGGTGAATCGCTGAGAGATTAACAAATGCCGTGGACCAATCTATAAGCAGACTCAAGAGACTATCTACAAGTTCTCTTCTTCTCTTCGCTGCGCAGTCGTAGTTTTTCTTGTAATAAGTAATGTCTTCACTAGCATTTCGATGGAACATAGAATTTGCTTGAAGATACAAAGTGTTATTTGTTAACAACCGTAGCCTGCGTGTTTTTATCATCTTCAAAATGAGAGCAATGTTTTTGTCTCTTGCACTGCACTGCACCGCACCATAGACATGAAACCCACAGTTTATTGCATTGTCCGACGAAGGTTGAGATTAATGTGTAGTCATTGGTTCTACTTTAGGAGGTTTTTAGTTATGTGTAGAGTGCAATTCAGAGTATGTGATGGTCGTAAAACATTTCATAGCTATTACAAGCCGCAATGGCAAAACCTTCAACGACATAGATTAAGTTCACTTTTGGACAGTCGAATGCCATTGTTTGGTTCTGTCAAGTATAATAGTCAGCTAGTTTTAAAGTAAAAGATTTATTTTGTGATAACCGTCAACAGAGGAGAATCAAAGGTGTGAAGTGTAAGTTGTAACATGCAAGACTTCACAGTCATTCTCTTTATCTGAGTTTAAAACTGGTCGGTCGACCATGGCAAAATTACTAACCTAGCTGCAAATAATAACAAGCTTTAGTCTATTTGCCTTTGTAAGTAATTCTTTTACTACTAAAGTATTTAAACTATTGTGTCCTCGAGAGAAGACCTTACAATCATACAAATTAATATTATGAAGTTTTACAAACAATGTAATGAGTCTTTTGTCAAGTTTCAAGCTTAGACTTGCATGCAATCTTATTACTAGTAGAAACAATATGATAGGATTTTCTATTGTTTAGATCGACAAAGTTTAAGCTATGTCGAAGATTTTGACTCGTCGAAGTAGAATCTTGTGAGTGTTAAATTTTAACGTAGGGTAAGTGCAAGAAGATGGGGGGCCAAAAAGGGGTCTTAAGTGGCCACTTTTTTTCTGAAATCAAGGAATACTGGCCTTGGATGAGAAATTGAGCATAGTTACACTCAAAATTTGGAGATGCAACCAAAACAATGTTCGTAGTGCTCCGAGTCTACTTTCTAAACTACTATTTTTTTTTGAAAATGGCATAGATTAAGGGGTTCAAAAAAGGGAGCCACATAAATTGGTGTTGTTTCTGTCAAAAAAACATAACATAGCATGTTTTGTGGCTCCCTCAAAAGGTCAACTTTTTTTTGGTATTTTCAAAATCGCTTTGGTGAGAAATTAGCTAATAGCATGTAGTTTATGCCTGATTTTTCTAATAATTTTTTTATGAATATTTGATTTTTTACTAATTTTCAAAGTGGACACATCCTAAAAAATAGAATTTTGGCCGTGCTACCCCTATAAATTTTGAAAACTAATTGAAAATCATTTTTTTCTTTTTTTAATATTTGTAGAATGGAGTCTATTTTCTAAATATGTAATTTTTTTGAAATTTCAATGAATAGTTAATTTACAATGAAAAAAAGACCAAACAGTGGTTTTTGCCCAAAAACAGACACACAAACAAAAGAAATTAAAGATGAAAGGCTTAACATTGTTAAAATGTGAAAAAAATCACATCGTCAAATAGCTAAGAGAAAGCCTAACATTACCCAGGTGTTTGATTTGTTCGACGTTGAAACACATGCAAATTTGAGGGTTAGCACGAACGAAATTATGTGAAATCTTGAAGAATCTAGAAAAACACGTCTGTGACTGTTCAAAAGGCACTCCACGCCTTTGGGTTGGAAATCCAAAGCAAATCCCAAGCCCAAGGCTTGGGATTCCCAAAGCAAGACATAATGCGAGTGCGTTATGTTTTTCTTTGCATTTTTCCTTCTCCGCAAGTCTGTTGTTTGTCATGTTTGACATAACGCGAGCGCGTTATAACGCACTCGCGTTATGTTCAGCTTAAATTTTTTTTATGTTCAAGCCTATTAATCATGTATGTATGTATGCCTATATGTATGTAGGTATCTATGTATGCCTATATGTATGTATGTATCTATGTATCTATGTATGCCAATATGTATGTATGTATGTATCTATGTATACCTATATGTATGTATGTATAGTGTCGAGGGCAGAGGAGGGTAGAGATGGGAGTGAGCCAGATAGGGGAGGAGAGGGGTGGATAAGGATTGAGTGATTAAGGTTTAAGGTTGAGGGTTGAGCATTTAGGGATAGGATTTAGAGTTTAGGGATAAGGGATTAGAGTCTAGGACCTTGAGGGATTAGGGTTTAGGGTTGAGGCTTTAGGGATAGCGTTTGGGGTTAAGGGTCGAGGGATTAGGTTTAAGGTAGAGTGTTGAGGGTAGAGGGATTAGGGATTAGGGTTTAGGGTTGAGGCTTTAGGGATAGCGTTTAGGGTTAAGGGTCGAGGGATTGGGTTTAAGGTAGAGTGTCGAGGGTAGAGGGATTAGGGATAGGGTTTAGGGTTGAAGGTTTAATGATTTAGGGTTGAGGCTTTAGGGATGAGGGTTAAGGGATTAGGGTTTAAGATATAGTGTCGAGTGTCGAGCGTGTAGGGATAGGTTTTAGGGTTCAAGTTTTAAGGGTTAAGGGTCGAGGGATCAGAGTTAAGGGTTGAGGGTTGAGTACATTGGGTTCGAGGGTTCAGGGTTTCGGGATAGGGTTGAGGGTCGAGGGATTCAGGTTAAGGGATAGGGTTGGAGGGTTTAGGGATAAGGGATTAGGCTTTAAGGTATAGTATCGAGCCCGTTGAGGGTCTAGGAATAGGGATAGCATTTAGGGTTTAGGGATGAGGGATTAGAGTTGAGGGATGACGGATGACAGATTAGGGTTGAGGGATTAGGGTTTAGGGATAAGGTTTAGGGTTAGGGTTGAGGGATTAGAGTTTAAGGTATAGTGTTGAGGGTTTAGGGATAGGGTTTAGGGTTGAGAGATTAGAGTGAAGGGTTGAGGGATTAGGATTTGACATTGAGGGTTGAGGGTTTAGGGTTTAGGGATAGGGTTGAGGGTCGAGGGATCAGAGTTAAGGGTTGAGAGATTAGGGTTTGACGTTGAGGGTTGAGGGTTGAGGTTCAAGGGTCAAGGGTTTAGGGATATGGTTGAGGTTCAAGGGATTAGGGTTAAATTAGAGTGTGGAGGCTGTAAGTATTAGGGATAGGGTTGGAGGGTTTAGGGATAAGGGATTAGGGTTTAAGGTATAGTATTGAGTCTGTTGAGGGTTTAGGAATAGGGATAGCATTTAGGGTTTAGGGATGAGGGATTAGAGTTGAGGGATGATGGATTAGGGTTGAGGGTTGAGGGTTGGGGGATTACGGTTTAGGGATAAGGTTTAGGGTTGAGGGTTGAGGGATTAGGGTTTAAGGTATAGTGTTGAGGGCTGAGGGTTTAGGGTTGATGGATTAGGGTTTAGGGTTAGAGTGTCGAGGGTAGAGGGATTAGGGATAGGGTTTAGGATTGAAGGTTTAAGGATTGAGGGTTGAGGCTTTAGGGATGAGGGTTTAAGGCTTAAGATATAGTGTCAAGTGTTGAGGGTGTAGGGATAGGGTTTAAGTTTTAAGGGTTAAGGGTTGAGGGATAGGGATTAGGGTTTAAGGTATAGTGTTGAGGGTTGATGGTTTAGGGATAGGGTTTAGGTTTAAGGGATTAGGGTTTAGGGTTGATGAATTAGGGTTTAATGTTGAGAGTTGAGGGTTGAGGTTGAGGGATAGAGTTAATGGTCAAGGGATTAGGGTTTAAGGTATAGTATTGAGTCTGTTGAGGGTTTAGGAATAGGGACAACATTTAGGATTTAGGGATGAGGGATTAGAGTTGAGCGATGATGGATTAGGGTTGAGGGTTGAGGGATTAGGGTTTAGGGATAAGGTTTAGGGTTGAGGGCTGAGGGATTAGGGTTTAAGGTATAGTGTTGAGGGTTTAAGGATAGGGTTGAGGGTTGAGGGATTAGAGTGAAGGGTTGAGGGATTAGGATTTGACATTGAGGGTTGAGGGTTGAGGGTTTAGGGTTTAGGGATAGGGTTGAGGGTCGAGGGATCAAAATTAAGGGTTGAGGTATTAGGGTTTGATGTTGAGGGTTGAGGGTTGATGTTTGAGGGTCAAGGGTTTAGGGATAGGGTTGAGGGTCGAGGGATTAAGGTTAAATTAGAGTGTGGAGGGTGTAAGGATTAGGGATAGGGTTGGAGGGTTTAGGGATAAGGGATTAGGGTTTAAGGTATAGTATCGAGTCTATTGAGGGTTTAGGAATAGGGATAGCATTTAGGGTTTAGGGATGAGGGATTAGAGTTGAGGGTGATGGATTAGGGTTGAGGGTTGAGGGATTAGGGTTTAGGGATAAGGTTTAGGGTTGAGGGTTGAGGGATTAGGGTTTAAGGTATAGTGTTGAGGGTTTAGGGATAGGGTTTAGGGTTGACGGATTAGGGTTTAGGGTTGACGGATTAGGGTTTAGGGTTGATGCATTAGCATTTAATGTCGAGGTTAGGGTTAGAGTGTCGAGGGTAGAGGGATTAGGGATAGGGTTTAGGGTTGAAGGTTTAAGGATTAAGGGTTGAGGCTTTAGGGATGAGGGTTTAAGGCTTAAGATATAGTGTCAAGTGTTGAGGGTGGAGGGATAGGGTTTAAGTTTTAAGGGTTAAGGGTTGAGGGATAGGGATTATGGTTTAAGTTATAGTGTTGAGGGTTGATGGTTTAGGGATAGGGTTTAGGTTTGAGGAATTAGGGTTTAGGGTTCATGAATTAGGGTTTAATGTTGAGGGTTGAGGGTTGAGGGTTGAGGTTGAGGGATAGGGTTATTGGTCAAGGGATTAGGGTTTAGGGATAAGGGATTAGGGTTTAAGGTATAGTATCGAGTCTGTTGAGGGTTTAGGAATAGGGATAGCATTTAGGGTTTAGGGATGAGGGATTAGAGTTGAGGGATGATGGATTAGGGTTGAGGGTTGAGGGATTAGGGTTTAGGGATAAGGTTTAGGGTTGAGGGCTAAGGGATTAGGGTTTAAGGTATAGTGTTGAGGGTTTAGGGATAGGGTTGAGGGTTGAGGGATTAGAGTGAAGGGTTGAGGGATTAGGATTTGACATTGAGGGTTGAGGGTTTAGGGATAGGGTTAAGGGTCGAGGGATCAGAGTTAAGGGTTGAGGGATTAGCGTTTGACGTTGAGGGTTGAGGGTTAAGGTTTGAGGGTCAAGGGTTTAGGGATAGGGTTGAGGGTCGACGGATTAGGGTTAAATTAGAGTGTGGCACCAATATATAAAAGTAATGAGAAAAGTGTACATTCAATCAAGTAAACTCAAACAAATTTTTGTGGCTAATTGTTGAAGCAATGAGGAAAAATTATTCATTCAATTAAGCTAATCTCACATTATGTGGTGGATTTGTGCATGAAGGATTATATCTAATAGCCTAGTTATATCACTCAGTCCTAGATTTACACACCAAATTTAGAAGATAGATTCATCATTTTTCTTGGCTTCAAACGATTTTGGAAATATGCCTTAACAAATAGCCCATTATTTGATCCCCAAGGATAAGGGAGGTCCTATTGAACCAAAAATTAAATGTGCCCTTACATTTTACTAATTGTTTTTCTAAGTTGGCAAAGTCAAAGAATAATTTATTGTAGAAGACTCTTTATTTAAGATGCTTGCCACCTTTTTTTGCTAAATCTTACCTATTTTATATCTTGGCCACAATAAAGTTGGTCCTCAATAAGGGATTTGAGTAGGCCTTTGAGCTTAGTTTGAGCATCTTTCATTTCACCATTATATAGTAGAAGATGTTACTTTAGGTTATTTCCATAAAGATTGTACCTCAACTAGCTTATTCTTAAAGTTGTTGGACTTTGTTTCCAGTGCCTTAATTTTTGTGTTTTCATTTTATAAGTCTTCTCGACCCATTCCAATGTTTCTTCATCCTTCAAGGCATTTTGAGAGGCCTTTGTTAGGTTTAACTACACCATTCTATTGTTGTGGTCACGATTTTAAACCTTAGTCTCATGTGTCATTCCCTTAAAACTGATTGATAAACTAGATGTAATTATCAAGTTTCATTTTATTATAAAGATTTATGACTTGTGAGATCAAGATTCTATAATGGATTGTTTGAGATTAAGGATCACGTTAAGTGATAATCTACAAAGGGTTTCTTGCTTTAATAAAGTCTAATTGTTGTATTACATCCCAAGGATAAGATAAGTATTTGCTTAAATGTCTTATTCGTGAAACAACCCTTGAAGGTGTTAAATTTGAAGATCAAACAACATTCATCAAGTCCTCATCATTCTATGACCATTTTAGATTGATGCATATCATTCCAAAAGATTGTTGATAGGAACACACATGCTTGTACTTAGTATAACAACATAATAATTATTGCATGGGAGAAATAATGGTCCGAACTTGATTGAGAATAAACATTGAATTCCATGAAGAGACTTAATAAGTGTTGTGTGGGATAAGCTACGCACACTCTAAGCTCTTTGGAATGAATCTACACCTTACATTGTGTAGTTACTTAAGCCCATTTACTAAATGCCAGATAATATTACATTTAGGAGAGATCTTATCAATTAAGTGGACTTGACCACCCTCGTGAGTGTTGTACCACGTCATTATGGACTTAACAACCTAGTCACAAACACTTGATTTGGAATCTTTCAACACAAAGCTTCACTCTAATACTTTCCACTATCTCACTCAAGACCTCTACATAATCTATAATACTTACAACTATTTTCTTATATCTCACTTTAATTATCCAATACACAACACTAAAAGGCTTGTGCTCACTTGATTATCTAGAGATATCTCACTATAAGATAAAATAGGTGAATATAAATATTGACCAATAAGGACTCATTTTTGGTATAATATCCTTTATCACATAAGATTCCCATAAGATAGGTAAATTTCTATTACTATCTATATAGGATTCATAGTTATTATAACACATTATCATCTAATTATCCTTCAAATATATTTATTTTTTAAAAATATATTTATTACTTTCTATCCAAAATGAAAAATAAAATTTGGATTGTAATTAAGTTTTTTTTTGTCCACTTTGTAAACCTTTCATGACATATTTTGATAATAATAACCTTGACTTGGACAAATTGCCTATATTTTTCCACTAACTTTAAATATAATTTACTATTAATATTTACAATAAATTTTTACCTTTTAATAATGACAATCACTTTCATAATATTACTTTAACTACTTTACCACAATTTTAATGCAAAAAATACTTATTGGTATTTGATGACTTATCACACAACTTATTGTTACAATTGACATAAAATTTTATGTCATGTCGAGATGTTCAATTGCCTCTTCCGTGCATTTCATGTGAAGAGGAGCCTGTCGAGGGTCCGTCCATCCATAAGCAGCCACTTGTATTTTCTTTTTAATATTTTTCTGTACAAGAAGACTTTTTGCTCTTGAAAGTTTCAGGCTATTCTCACATAGAACAGAGTTCTGAAGTTTAAGTTGTTTTAACGCATCGTTAAGCAACTTCGATCTGTTGTACTTGGGCGTGTATACGAATTTGGGAGATCTTTTACGTCCGCTCTCAGGATGGCCGGTGCAATTGCAGAAGGTGTTATTGCCAAACTTACTGAGATGATCGTCCAACGAGCAGCTGAAGAGGCAGCGCTGGTTTGCAACTTCACCCAGGATTTTGACTGGTTGAAGAAGAGACTCAGAACTATAAGCGGTGGTCTGAAATATGCAGATTCACTTTCTACACAAGATGGGGACGTCAAAGAGTGGCTGCACAACGTTAGGGACGTTGCCTGGGATGCAGAGGACATTGTGGAAGAGTGTGCTGTTCGCCCTCTTTACACTAGAGGTGTTACTCAGTCTTGTGTTTGCAATCCTGATGAACTACTTTTCCGCTATAGAATGGGAAAAAGAATTCATGAAGTGAAAGAAAGAATCAATTCCATTACCAAAGATGGAGAGCAGCTGAAGCTGATCCGTGATTTAGTGCCGCAACAAGCCGAACAGCCATCAAGCAGTGCAGCGTTGAAGAGAAATAGTGTCATGCCCAGCGATTCACACCCTGTGGCGATTGAGCCCAAGCTTCAACATCTCATCTCCTTGATAGAGGATGAATCAACAGCTCCAGTCATCGCCGTGGTGGGGATGGGCGGAGCAGGAAAGACATTTCTTCTTCGAAACGTTTTTGATAGAATCAAACAAAGGTATGACCATTCAATCTGGCTTTGCATATCACAGTCATATTCTGTTCATAAATTACAGTGTGATTTAGCGTCGCACATAGAAGATTTAAAGGATAAGGTGAAGGATGTAAGTGAAGAGCGAGCGGCGGAGCTCATTCATGGCAGTTTACGAGCAGCAAAGTCTCTCATCGTGCTGGATGACGTGTGGAGGGCAGCCAGAGAAGATAACATCATTACGAGCCTTGGTCTTCCAATTGGCCTTGAGAGTAAATGTAAAGTTGTAGTTACAACAAGAAACAGAGGAGTTGGCCAAAATCTTGATGCTTGTATGTATGAAATGGAGCTGTTATCCAAGGAAGAGAGTTGGCAGTTGTTCTGTGCTTATGCCTTCCCAGATTATCACCAAAATCTTCCACCACATTTCCTCGAAGAGATAGCTCTTCAAGTTGAAAAGCAATGCGGGAGATTACCATTGGCACTCAAGACAATAGGAGCGTCACTCTCCGGCTGCACAGAATCAAGCCAGTGGAACTCCAAATTGCGTCAGCTCAATGAGGTTGTTCATCTTAACGACGACCCAGTTATGGAGATTCTCAGATTGAGTTATGACTCCTTGCCTGCAGCTCTTAAGCCCTGTTTTTCTTATTTGTCCTTCTTTCCTGAGGATGAGGAAATAGATGGAGAATATCTCATTAATCTCTGGATAGCGGAAGGATTCATTCCGCAAGGAGAAGACCAGTGGGATGTTGCTTGGGGTTATTTATATCAGATGGCCAATCTGTGCTTGCTTGAAGTATGGGAGGATGAGAGACTAATCAAAAATTGCAAGATCCATGACTTGCTGCTAGATTTGGCAATTGATATATCTAAAGAAAACAAATGTACATTTGCTGTTGAAGATGGATTCACATCGGTGAAAAGAATTTTACTGGCCAAAAAAGAGATAAATGATATGGTCATCGCACAGAGCACGGCTTCTTGTCCCAGGTCTCTTCACACTCTCTCATTATATAAAAATCCCATTGAAAAATTTGAGAACTTCATCAGCCCTATGAGATTATTAAGGGTTCTCGACTTGAGGGAAACTAAGATCTCCACATTGCCCCACTGTGTTGGAAAGCTAAAACTTCTCAAGCTTTTAAATTTATCATGTACAAATATTGAGGAGGTACCGATCTGTGTGAAAAGTCTTAAGAGTCTTGTCTTGCTCGATCTGTCTTCCTGCAGAAAGCTGAAAAGGGTGCCTGAATGGATAAGTCAACTCAAATGTCTCCAGCATCTCTATTTATGGGGTTGCCGTGGTGAGCTGCGGAATCATATGCCGAAGGGAATATCAGAGCTGGTGTCTTTGCGGGTACTCAAATCAGATAACTTGAGGCTCTCTGTTGAAGAGGATGGATTGTTAAAGTTGGAGGATGTTGCCAAATTAACCCGCCTCCAAGAACTAAGCATAAGTGTTCATCATGAAAAGGAGTTGAAGAGTATCGAAGATGGAATCCTTGCTCAACTACTCAAGATGCGCTTTCTGTCAATAACATCTGATTTCTCTACAGATTCGCATCTACCGCAGAATATCACTGCTCTGCCGGATCTCCAAGAACTTTATGTGCAGAAGTTTGCGGTGCCGAATTGGGTGTGTACGCTACCAAATCTGAGGAAACTCGAATTATACCATTGTAGATGTAGCAATTATCCTGAATTAGAAACAATGCCTAACTTGGTAGACTTGAGATTAGTGGGTAATGAGAGTTGCAGAGAAGTACCGAAGGCGTTTGGAAAGTCATCCGGGTTTCCCAAGCTACGCTTTCTTACTATTGCCAACTTCCCTCTTTTGGAGGAGTTGCCGGATTTGGAAGATGGAGCGATGGCCGTCCTGGAGATATTCCATTTATGGGATTGTCCGAGAGTGAAGAAAGTTCCAGAGGGATTGGAACGGTTGAGAAGACTAAGGGAGTTCGACTACCATATGACAGGAACCGATGAATTTAGAGAGATTGAGTGAAGGTGGGGAAGTTTGGAATATAATCAAAGCGAATAATCCGCATGTGCACATCAAATCTCTTATTTAGTTATATAGCAATTTAAGAATTTATAATAGTTTGAAGTTAAATACTTACATAAACTTTTTTTTGTTCATCTAATAATTTGTATAAAGTTAATTTGTATAGAAATGTTATATCTTTTATTTAGTTATTTGGAAATTTGTGAGTTTATATTATTATTTTTCATGTATATAAAAATCTTTGATTTTTTATTTAGTTATTTTGTAATTTATGAATTTATATCATTATAACAAAGTTAATGGTTATAAAATTTTATTATTTATTCAATAATTTGTTATTAGTTTTATGGCTTTAGTTTTTTTATTTTTTGAAAGTAAAAAATTATTTTAATTCTCTAAAGTTTAGAATTTTCAATTTTTTTAAAGTGGAAAAACTATTTACTTCAACTTTAAAGATTTTTTTTCCCTTAATAAAAATTTAAATCTTATTTTCTCATTAGATGATAAAAGAATATATTGTGGCAAATATAATGGAAATAACTCAACACTATAATTTAAACATCTCAAGGTATAGATAAAATATTAACTAAACCTAAGAATCATGTTTCATCTCTTAAGTTTTTTTTAAACGACAACAATTTTTCTCTTTGTTTTTATTCATCCTAGAGACAATTCACCCCTTTTCTCTTATGTTTTTTGAAAAGTCAATATTTTTTTTCTTTGTTTTTATTCACCCATATATACAACCATTCACCCATTTTACTAGTTGATTAGCCTAGGTAAAGTACCATTCACAATGATAAATCACTCTATCAAACCCACGAATGACTTTGTGTAAAACCAACAAATGACCATTTTGTGAAACAATAAGTATGAAAAATAAATAAAATTGATAAAATTTCCTATTAGGCAAAAGAGAATATGTCTTACAACATGACTATACAAATGAATTGATTCTACACATTTTCATTAAGACAATTTACTCAATCATGCCTTAACACATTCATGGTGACTAGCATTTTGAATTCATTGAGAATAAGGCTTAAAATGTAATTTATATTATAAATTTTGATGTAAAAATTCTAGAATGCACATATAGGTTCATTGCTTTCACTAATTTTCCAACTACTCATTTGAGAGAAAACATTGAAAACAATATGTATACACCTAAAAATGAACTGACTCTACTTAAGTAAATATTTTAAATATTTATTTCATCTTCATATTCCTCTATCAATAAATAAATAAATTTATTTATTTATTTGATTCACTTTCTCCCATTTAATTAAATAAATTACATTTATTTAATTAATTTCATTTACATCAACCTTATTCTTCTAAAATAATTAAATAATTTTAATTATTTAATTAAATCATCCATTCTTCTAAATTTAAATAAAATGCAAATTTATTTAAATTAAATCTCCACAAAATAAAATACATTTTATTTATTCCTCCAAAATATTTACAAATAATTAAATAAATTTATTTATTTAATTATGTTTTCTTATCTTCTAAAAAATTTTCAATATCTTCTAAAAATAAATTCCTCTTAAAAGCTGAGTTAAAGCAACTTTAAAACAACTTTGCTCTTAAATTAGAAAAATAAATTCTAATTTAAGAAAATGAAAACTCATCCTCATCAAGAAAGTAGTTAACTCAACAAAGCTTCTTTTTGAATGACACATGTCCTCCTTCTATTCGCACACGTTCTCTCAAACATTCTCCTCCATTGATCTTCTCATTTCTTCTCCACCATTAATCATCTCTCACACAACTCTATAAATACAACCCTCTTCTTCTTCATTTGATATCCATCATTCGAGTGAACTTATGCTGCAGGAACTATAGCGCGCCATTGGCACCCCATTATCATCACTTCATCATCCATCCATTTCATAGTGTGTTGAAGCTCATCTTCAATCACACCAAGTATCAGAACCAACTTCTCCTTGTCATCTTGAGGAATCGAAGCAAGGAAGCAAGCTTCCTGAGGGCCATTTTTATCTCCAAAAAATCAAGAAAGAAAAGGCAAACAATGGAAGTCGAAAGGTAAAGGTTGTAAGTATCTTCTCCATTTTACTTTTAATCTCCTTTTATCTTCATATTTCATTGATGTTTGGGTTTTTATTATTCAATTAATTATCCCATTTTTACCCTTACATTTCTGGCGCCCACCATGGGGCTCTTGCCCCCTAATCTAATCAAAATCTGAGTTTCTTCGTGACAAGTTCCATACAGGTGTCGTATAGGCTTCTAACAGGTTCATCCGACGCATACATCCTCTGAGTCTACGCATTTACCTCCTGTCATGGTGCATATAGTCTTCTAGTGCATATACCTCCCAAGCCAGCGCATTTGCTCAATGTTCCAGTGCTTTTACGGTTACGGTGCATACATTGCCTGTTCCGGTGCTTATACTTCCTGTTCTGGCGCCTGCGTAACTTCGACGCATACACCCTACCTTACGGTGCTTTCATACTGTCTCACAACGCATTTGTTAAAATGATGCTTCTGTCTCATCTTCTTGCGCTTTTGACATCTGTCTTAGTGCATCTATAAAACGATGCTTGCATGCTCTGTTTCTACGCATACAGACTGCATAGTGGCACATTTGATTTCTCATTAGGGTTTTTAGATTTTCTAGTGATTTTTTAGGTTGATTCTAACGTTTGTCTTGCAGGATTAGAGGCTGGAATAGATCATTTAGCTACATTGATTAATTCACTTAGATTAATTAAGGGAAAAAGTAAAAAAAATGTATTTAAAATCTCACGTAGTCTTTAACTAGGAGAAGAGTAACTGAACCACTGCTATCTTTGCATTGTTGCTTTCTTTCCTAGTTTAGAATATTGCTATTTCACAAATGGGAATGAACATTGCTATCTTTTAAACACTTCAAAGTTAACAAATGTGTGAGTGCACAAGTAGATAGCACATTTAGTTTTTTTCCTTTTAACTAGGTTTGGATTAATCACTATCCTCTATGTTTGTTGAATGACAATAGGCTTATGCTCTCCCCTTAACTGGGTGACCAGAATGCTAGACTTGTTATTCCATCTGTATAACCTTTAGAGGGGCCTGCCCTTGGATGTCCGCCTGTCCAAGTGGGAACGACCCTGAGTGGAAACATGCTAAAGCCAAGCCCTACCAATCCACTTTAAATAAACTGTGCTTGAAGCGAAAGCTTCTTATAATGAGTACTGTTGTGTTACACTGACAGCCAACCTCCCCCAAGACCCTTCAAGGCGTAACCCTTGGAGGCTGGGAGACTCCATAATGGAGAGTAGTGCCGCCACACGTGTAACCACTCAAACGGTTGCCTTGACTACTTAGCCACTTGTTTAGTATACCAAAAACCCCTATTTGTTGACACAAAGGGCGGAGCCTTTGAAGCGGCCTCGATTCATGTGATTCTTAGTAGAGGTAGCAGGGACAATCCTATGGTTTAGTGGGGCTACGAGCCTAAGGAAACCTAGATCTGGTATGCGTGAGAAGTGAGTGCCATGGAGGGGAGCCGGTGCTACCAGATCCTGGAGCTACATGCTTTGAATATGCACAGCTAGAGGATTCAACAAATATCGTCCTATCCAGCCTAGGCTGTACTTGTTCTTGAGTCAAAAAGTTTAAAATACAAAAAAAAATAACAAAAGATAAAAATCATGAAAACTTCTATGTGTTTGCTGTGTCTTTGCCATAATTGAAACTCAACATTCAAGAAAAGACCAAGTTTTCAAACCAAAAATAGAATTTTTTTTGAAAAACATACCAAAAACTCTAAAAAACTAAACTAAAACTAGAACGGCGCTTTTGATTCGACCTGCAGCGCATTCGCTAAGACTTGCAACACATTTAAACACTATTGTGGCGCATTTGAAAAATACCAGATTGACGCATTTGAAAAATACTAGATTGATGCATTTACACCCTGTTATAGCGCATTTAACTGCTACGCATTCGAACTAGAGGACTATTCCATACCTTAAAAGAGAAAAATTTTCAACTTTTCAAAAACTCATTTCAAACCTGTCTCAGTTTTCCCAAAATTTGATTAGAATCGTGCAAATCAACCATTTCCCTCTTTTTCCACATCATAGCTGCTTTTCCCACACTACATCCAAAATCTCACAAAATTCTTCTAAAATCCAACAAGGTTAGAACCAAGCTATTCTTGATTGCATCAAACCTCAAACAAACCTAATGAGTCTCCACCATCAAGGATCACTTATCCTTTTCTCTTGGAACTCCACTAGTGGCTTGTGCAAGACTAGTCCACATCAAGTAAACGGATTTCTATCATCCTTACTTCAACTATCGTTTTGTTCACCCAACTTGTTTGACACCAATTGATCTAAGAAGAACCTTGCTAAAATCTTGTCACATTCTAGCACCTTTGTTCAAAACTTTCAAACTCATTCCATCCCATCTCTCGTCACCTTGCATGGTCTTAACGAGGTCACAAAAACAAAAATAGATTGAAATGGCTGAGAAAACTATTCCAAACTCTCAAGAAAGTGATGAGGAAATTTCTATGGAAGAAGTCCTCCAAACACATCAAGACAAAAGATTTCAACGTATAATGGATAAGGTACTTGCCCAAGACCCTACCAAATTCTTTCTACACCTAGCACATCTAGGAGTCAAGCTCCCTAAAGATTTTGATGTAGAGGCTCTAAAAGAACCTGAAGAAGAAAGAAACCATGAGGGAAGCACACATGAGGAAGTACCCACAAATAAAAGCAAAGTGACCATTGATTCCACGGATGCCTTAAGTCTAATGACCCAGCAGATTCAAGCTTTACAACAACAATTCATAGACATGCAAATAGGAGCATCAACTAAACATTACTCCCTAGAGGATATTTCACAATATCCATTTGATAGGACCTTGATCATGTTACCTTTCCCCTCTAAATTTGACGTGCCAAAATTTGATAAATATCGAGGAAAGGGTGATCCAAGGGACCACATTAGGGAATTCAACGTTGCATGCCTTGAGGTCACACACAATGACACTTACCTTATGCGACTTACCCGACATTAGAACATTTAACGAACTTATGGATGAATTTGTCATGCACTTCTCCTATAATATTGAGCATGACACCTCAATCTTAGATCTTTGTAACACCAAGCAAAAAGGTGGAGAATCTTTCGCCACCTTCCTACAAAGATGGAGACAGTTGGCAAGTAAGTGCCCACACCAAATGCTTGAAAAACAAATGTTGGAAATGTTTGTCCATAACTTACAAACTGACCTAAGCTATCAGATACAAATCCAATGTCCTACTTCCTTTAGTAAGGTCATTGAGATGGGTCTAATCATCGAAAAATCTTTAATCGCTAAGGGTCAAATAAAGCTCTATAAGGACACTCCTAGTACCAACACCAACATTGATAAACCAAGATTCTAGACTAAGAACAAAAACATTGTGAATGATGGGGCGGTAGATGCCAAGAATGCGGCACCAAAACAACCAATCTTTAACTTATCAACTCCTCAAAACAACCCCCCACAAAACAAACCAAGAAACACTGAATCAAGGTTTACAAATTTTCAACCTAGGAGAAAATTCACACCTTTGGGAGAATCATTGGAAACCTCCCTATGGAAGTTAGTCACAAGTAAGATCATAACACTTCTAATTGCGCGAGAATATGAACCAAAAGTCAAACCTCCCTGGTGGAATGACAACGACTTCTATGAGTTCCACTGAAATAGGGGGCACAAAACCAACGACTGCATTGCGCTCAAACACACTATCCAAGACTTGATCGAACAAAATAAAGTGTCACTTGACAAACATACCTCTAATAGTGATCATCAGGCATTCAAGGATCCTCTTCCCAACTATGAGTAGGGAGGACCTTCCAACCAAAACAACAGTGGATCTAACAACACAAATTACACAAACGTCAGCTTTGACTATGTTGTTAACCATATCTTAGAAAGTGATTCACGCATCAATGTGATCACTATAAACAAGGATCTGGATTGCAATGTTACCACTTGCAGTAATAGAGTCACTCTTAGAGGAGCCTCCACCCCTCCGGCTAATCAGTACAATATCTTGGATCAGCTACATAAGACACTTGCACATATCTCCATTCTGGAACTTCTACGTCTATCCCCGTCTCATAGGGCCATACTTGACAAAGCTTTAGTGGAAGCCTCTGTTCCAATGAACCTTGTTGAAGAACAGTTTCAAACCATGGTAGGGCACATTACCTCACCTCATTCCCTATCATTCACTGAAAAGGATGATATGTCAATCACCCAGCCCCATAACGCCTCTCTTCATATCGAAGCCTTCATACACAAACACAATATAAAGAGAGTCCTAATTGATGGAGGAGCTGGTTTGAATATTTGCACCTTGAAGCTAATCCTTACATTGGGATTTTCAGAAAAGGCTATAGATCCAAAAAAGAAAATCACTATCAAAGCCTATGATGAGGAGGAGAGAACTTCCAAAGGAATTGTTATTTTACCAATCAGAGTGGGACCTATAGTAAAAGATGTGGCTTGCCAAGTCCTCGATATGGAGCTAGCATATAACATTCTTCTTGGGAGACCATGGATACATGCTCTAAAAGCAATGCTGTCAACATACCACCAGTGCATTAAGTTCCCTTATTAAGGTCAAGAGATCACCATCCAAGGTGACCCCAATCCATTTCAATATTACAACTCCATTCAATCTAAACCTGAAGTTGTGATTCTGAACAACCATGCTTTTGCTTCATCTTCATCTCGTGTTGACCCAGCTACACCCAACCTGACCTCAAACTCAAGGATAAAGGCTTGGGTGAATACGCAATCTCCCAATCCCTCTATTTAGCACAACTCCCCCTATCTCCAAGATCATATGGAAGACCTACTCTGAACAAATCAAAAGCAGATAAAACTACCAGAGGACCATTTGTCAAATGGGTAAGCCTCAAAGATGAGAGTGATGAGAAAGATATCCTACAATGGTTATATAAGGATGAAAGTAGTTCATCAACACAACAAGACCATCACACTATACAAACTGAACAACATGGTCAAGGTTTCCAAATGCTACAAAGAATGGGGTACAAAGGACACGGTCTACTCGATT
The DNA here is from genome assembly GCA_027924645.1 of Cunninghamia lanceolata. Classification (NCBI taxonomy): domain Eukaryota; kingdom Viridiplantae; phylum Streptophyta; class Pinopsida; order Cupressales; family Cupressaceae; genus Cunninghamia; species Cunninghamia lanceolata. The sequence continues at coordinate 1,806,224 of BSBN01000378.1, read as the reverse complement.
CAAGAAAAGACAGTATCACTGAACCCATCCAACCTCATACCTTGATAGCCCGAGACACTACAGGGCTAGGATACACTGGCGCATCAAGAACCAACAGAGCAAATAAAAATAAGGACAAACAACCAGATATATCTACTAGTAATCTGGTTGAGCAAATTCAACACTTGCAACTGGGGAGTGAGACCGATTCAAATGAATATGAGTGGGATAGTCTCTCAGAGCTATCTTGTGATGAAAAAGATATCGATGTTGTCCACGAGTATGACCCAAACCATGCAAATGAGAGACAAGGTCCAAGGGCTAGACCGCTAGAGTCCATCCCTCATAATAATGATAGTGAAAGTCATGAGGAAAGAATGATCCCCCCTTGATAGATCCACTAATAGAGAGTACCATCGCAGACTTTGTCTGTACTTATAACAACTCTATCCTAACCATCAACACCATCAAACCAACCAACCCAATGATCCCTTAACTTTGGTGCACCCCAAACTCATAGATTGGGACCTACAAGGCACTACCCTTGAGCTTGATACCTTTGAGAACGATGAAGCCATCATAGACTATCTTGAGCTTAGAGATCATATACCCACAGGGGACCACAGAGCTGGCTATGCCATAGAACTCAACGAGAAGGCCTATTTTGGAGAGAGTGCCAAGCCTTTCAGTCTCAAAATTGTCAAAATGAAAGAAAGATCTAATGGTTGAAACTATTCTACGGTGGTGTTAGATCATGAAAATAGTAAAAATATAGACGTATCCAACGGTAAAAACCTCCCTGAGGTGCCGAAGGATGGAAGGCTTGACCCTCTACCCAATCTTACACATCAGGAGAGATCTTCAATATTGATAGAACCAACAGAGCCAATCAATGTCAACACAGGTGATAATCCCAGAATGATCCACATGGCACAATCTTTAACAAAACAAGAAAAGCCAACATTTACCAATTTCTTCAAGAGAAAACAAATCAACTTTGCATGGACGTATGCAGACATGTTAGGGCTAGATCCAAATCTCATAATGCATCACTTATCTTTAGCTCCAGGAGCTAAACCAGTAAAGCAAAAACTCAGAAAGATGCACCCACATGTGGCCCTCATGGTGAAAGAAGAGCTGAAGAAACTATTAGATGTCAGATTCATCAGACCAATAGACTATCCTGAGTGGGTTTCAAACATAGTACCAGTTGCCAAACCAGATAGTAGAGTCTGAATATGTAATGACTTCAGGGACTTGAACAAAGCTTGTCTGAAAGATGATTTTGCCCTGCCAAACATTGACATGATTGTAGATCTTACGGCAGGGCACACCATGCTATCACTAATGGATGGTTTTTCTGAATATAACCAGATAAAAATTGCACCTGAAGACCAACACAAGACTGCATTCACATGTCCTTGGGGCACCTATTGTTGGTGTGTCATGCCATTCGGTTTGAAAAATGCCGGTGCAACATATTAGAGAGCTATGACCACAATCTTCCATGACATGATGCACACTATAATGGAAGACTATGTTGATGACATTCTGGCAAAATCACTCACAAGAGAAGAACACTTGGCAGTATTGGACAAAATCTTCAATAGACTGGAAAAGTTTAATGTGCGCCTCAATCCAAAAAAGTGCGTGTTTGGAGTTACCTCAGGTAAGCTACTGGGATATATAGTGTCTACCAATGGAATCAAAGCCGACCTAGCTAAAGTGAAGGCCATCATGGAAATTCCACCTCCTAAGAATCTCACTCAGCTAAGGTCCCTACAGGGAAAACTACAATTTATTAGAAGGTTCATTTCTCAATTGGCAGACAAGTGCCACTCATTTTCTCACCTTCTACATAAGAATGTCCCTTTCAAATGGAATGATTCATGTGAACAGACATTTCAGCAGTTAAAAGAATACCTAATGAAGCCACCCATATTAATGCCACCGATTTAGGGTAAATCTCTGCTACTATATATCTTGGCCACACCAACAGCTCTGGGAGCTCTCCTAACACAACAAAATTATGATGGGAAAGAATAAGCAATATACTATATCAGTCGAACACTTGTTGGGTATGAACTACAATACATGCTAATTGAAAGAGCATGTCTCGCTGTGGTCTTCATTCACCTCACAAAAGTGGAGACATTACATGTTGTCACATTTAGTCAAACTAATAGCAAAAATTGATCCACTCAAGTACTTACTCAACAAGGTAGCCCTAACGGGTAGGTTGTCCAATGGGTCATGCTTCTCAGTGAATTTGACATTGAATATATAGATAGGAAAGCAATAAAAGGCCAAGTACTTGCAGATCAACTGGCAAATGCACCTCTAACAGATGATAGCCCTTTGAGCTTTGAATTTCTAGACGAATCTATCTTTCACGTAAACACAGTAACCTGGAAAATGTATTTTTATGGATCATACACTCAGCATGGATTAGGAGCAGGTATCTTGTTGATCACCCCTAGTGGCGATACCATTCCAAAGTCATACAGATTACTCTTTCCCTACACTAATAACGTGGCAGAGTATGAAGCCCTTGTCATTGGCATCAAGCTAGCAGTTGAATGGAATATCAAAGAACTTCAGGTGTATGGTGACTCACAGCTGGTCATAAATCAAGTAAATAACGACTACCAAACAAAAGATGAGAAATTGATCCCTTACAAATGGATGGTAGATGACTTCAAAGAATACTTCGTCAAGATCTCTCTTGAATAGATACCAAGAATTGAGAACAAAGCTACAGATGCTATGGCCATGATCGCATCTCTCCTTGATATTCTAGATAATTAATCACGTTACGAGTTCTTGGTAGAGCCAGTGTCCTATCCTGCATATGACACCACCGAATCCCATATCATTTGCCACATTGTTGGAACTGATTCCCCCCTCTATGGAAAAATGTTTGCCTATCTTAAAGAGAATACCCTCCCACCTGATCTCTCTAGTAGCCAAAAACAAACCTTCATCTATCAGGCATCCCGGTATGCCATTGTAGCCAATACCCTATATCACAGAGGTCTCGATGGTACTCTCCTTAGATGTCTCAATAGTGAGGAATATCAAACTGTCCTGAGCGAAGTACATGACGGTATATGCGGGACCCACTCTAGTGGCCCTACCCTAGCCAAGAAACTCATACGCATGGGATACTACTGGCCAACTATGGAACAAGATTCCTATCATTTTGTAAAGAAGTGCAAGAAGTGCCAAATCCATGGGAACCTGATACATGCTCCAGTACAGGAGCTACATCCATTAACAACTCCTTGGCCTTTCTGTCAGTGGGGACTCGACTTAGTGGGAAAGATTCACCCCTCTTCATCCAGTGGCCATAAATTCATAATCACCGCCACTGAGTACTTTACAAAGTGGATTGAAGCCGTGCCCTTAGCCAATATCACAGGCAAGTAGATTGCATCTTTTATCTTGAACTATATCATTTGTCGCTATGGTATCCCTTCGTCCATTATCACGGATAATGAATGAACTTTCAAAAATCAAGATGTCAGGGAACTATGTGACAAATTCCATATCCAGCACTACTTTTCAACCCCCTATTACCCCCAAGGCAACGGCTAGGTGGAGGCATCAAACAAAACCATTCTGAAAATCCTAAAGAAGACTGTCAATGATGCCGGCCGTGATTGGCATGTCCAATTAAATCCAGTGTTGTGGGCCTATTGCTCAAGCATCCACACACCCACTGGTGCAACACCATACTCCCTGATCTACGGATCTGAAGCAATCTTGCCCTTTAAAGTTGAGATCCCATCCTTGCGAGTTTCATTAAACAGTCTCATATCAGATGAAGAATACAAAGTGACCAGACTTCAAGAGTTAGAGCTACTCGAAGAGAGAATGCAACAGGCCTTTAACCACCTAAAAGCTTATCAACAATGGATGTCTAGAAGCTATAATCATAGGGTAAAGCCCTGAGTATTTCAAGTTAGTGATCTAGTCCTCAGAGAAAATCCCAGAAATCAACAAGACCAAGAAAAAAAAGGCAAGTTTGAACCCAACTGGCTGGGTCCATATGTCATCATTACAGCCTATGGGTCAGAGGCGTATCAATTGGCTACATCTGAAGGTGAATTGTTCGATGATACTATCAACAACATGCATCTTTGCAAGTTCTACACCTGAAAACCCCAATGCAAGGAGTCCTGAAAAAATTTAAAAAAATTTGAAAAAGTGATAAAAAACAAACAAAAAAAAAATGGAAATGTAACAAAAAAATCATCCTCTGGTGAAAACCTGGCAAACAGGTGCCTAGGATAGGTACTGTTGATGTGTAAAATTGCGCAGGTTCCAACACCAACATGGGAAGTTTCAGAAATGTGGGGCTTGTGACCTGAAACAACCTCCAGATTTTAAAGAAGCTGGCTCTTCTCTATCTTAAATGAGTTTTGAGGAAAAGGAGAGAAACTTAACAGAATTACAGATACTATGAAAGCAAATCTATCTATGGCGATACGCCTGAAAATGATTGTTTCTTACTACTAAGCACAGTGAAGCTATCTTTAAGATTTAGTCACATTAAAGAGTAGATACTGCATGATCCATATGAATAGATAAAACAAACAGCATCAAAGGCTCATAACTAGGCAATTTTGCAATGACACAGAAAATATCAACCAAGGCACAAAACTCAATTTTCTCATTAATATTCTAGCAACATAAAAGGCACAGATACATGCACAGTTACATTAACCTTCTAAATCAAGAATAACAAAACAAAGGCAAATGACATTCACTGGCACAGCAAAAAAGTCTCAAACTTCTCTCTTGAATCTCTACAGAAAACTCTAACTTCAAAAATTTGTCCAACTCCAAAACTGAACTAAGGAAGAAGAGGTAGAAGTCCCCATTCATTACAGATATTACATATTTATAGCACAAGATTGACTCTAGATTGTCTGCAACAATCGAATCCCAACGGTCTAACCCAACTGGAGATAATTGGAAGTGTCTGACAAAAAATATCTTTCAGATCTGCAACGGTTACTCCTTCTGCAAGCCCATTGGTTGGAACAAAATATATGTGGCGCTCCTCTTCTTATTAGGAAAAGACACTTTGCGGCTTCCACATATTTGAGACAATAAACCCTGTAATAGATGGCAGCATCTGCATGCATCACTTGAAACTCTTTCATTCTTAAGGAGACACAGGAAACTGACACTTGGTGACTTCCGCAGCACTTGGAAATTGATACGTGTCTTTATCCGCTACTTTCATACTTTATTGTGTCTTTGTATTCGGGAGGGCTCCGCCTGTGACATCTGGCATGATCTACAGCTACTACAACTTTATTACCTATGAGAAAAGGGACCCATAACACTTACCACTCGGTAGCTTTCAAAAAGGAAAACAAGGACATGTGCCACCTTCCGCTACAACCATGAATTTGTACGTGGCACTTTCCGTGCTCTTGAAACTCTTTAAGAAACTTGCACGGAGATTGACACTTGTCGCCATCCACATCATTTGAGAAGCCTTTATTAACACTGGGGAAAAGTTAGAAAGCTTTTTACTTCGGCACTGCATCCACCATGTGGCACTTTTCGCTACACTTGAGACTTTAAAACTGAGGCCCACCTCCATCCTTCACTAAATAGTGAAACATAAGAACCAACCCGTGGAAGCTGACACTTGGAAAGCTCCGCTACTACCACAAAGGACACATGGCGCCTTCTGTGCTCACATAGAAACTTTTAAAGAGCCTTTGAAACTCAAGCAGAAACTGACACTTGGCAAGTTCCGCAACTAGTAACTTTAGAACAATGTTGGAATACCTTCTGCCACGTGGCACGATCCGCATTAAAGTTATAACATAGAAACAAAAGTGCGGCTTAAACTGAGGCTCGACACTTGGCAAGTTCTGCACTCTTGATACTCTGGCAAAATCAAAACCCTTGCGGAAACCCTCGCGGTGCTGCAAAAACTTTCATAGGAACACTTGCAGAGGCAAAACTGAAATCCGCTATAACCCGCTGATGCATTGTAACTGAAACAAAATGTAGAGTATTTTGCTCTATAGTTCTTGGCGACCCTGAGGACTTTTCAGCCTGCTTAAAAAGAATCCAAAAATTATGGCAAAAGAATGTGTATAAAAATACAAGGATCACAGATTCTGCAAAGCTGTCTGATAAACAGACCATTCAGAGTTACAAAGTCCCTGCTTATTTTGCAAATCTTGGAAAGCAAAATCAAGGTTTATAATATTCTTGTGGGAGAAAGTTTACAAAATTTGAACCACAACATTCAATTGGAACTCAAGTTGGGCCATTGGAATCAATACAGCTTCCACTTCCTGTACTGATGAAGAATCAGTTAAACCTTGAAAAACTAATTGATCATTTTGCCTGGTTAACAGCAAAGTCTTAATCTCATCAACCATTAATACAATATTATTGTCAGGGAATGGGGAAGGGAGACCCAACTACACCAGATCTTTTATATGTCTTTTCATGTCTTTGACTCCCTCTTTGACAACATCCAGGAGCTCCTGATAATTTGTAACAGCTGAATTACAACTAAGAACTTCATTTACCCTCTTTGCTGCTACCATCCTGTCACTGATCCCTGCTGCTAATAGGATTTCATTAGTTGTGTCATATAGCTTCTTTAGCAACAATTGAGAATCAGAGACTCTCAGGGAAATAGTAGATAAAGTGGCCTGAACTGAAGCCTCCACTTTCTCGCACAACTATTGTGCATTTAATAGGAATGTTAATCAGGGCTTGAGTTGGATAATCTTCTCAGAGATTCATTTCCAAACTGAAACATATAGCTCTTTAACCAGGTTCAAAACTCTAGCATTCTGAGGCCTGTTAGCCAACTCAAGTGTTAACTATTTTGTCGTTTGTTGCTCAGCTTGGAGCTGTGCCTGTTGTTAGTGCCTGAATTGACTGACAATTTTTGAGCAATTTTCATGCAGGCACTTTCCCTAAGAATCCAAAAAATGTTCTAAGTCTTTGGGCCTCCTCAGCATTTTTCAGCTGCATCATCATATTTTCTTCGAAGAGGAGGTCATCATCATCATATTTTCTTCGATGGTGGTCAGCATCATCATGTTCCCTGTCGACCGGTTTCTCATCAGGATCATCATATTTCACTATCGGGTGATGTCTGGATATCATCCTAATCCTGCTGATGAGCTACAGTGCGCCCTAAGTTGCTTGCGGGGGTGATTTTTCAAGTATCCGGTGATCTTCCAATTATCACCTGCCCAAACATGATGATGATGTTGCCCCGATATCCTGAAGGGGTTATTCTCTAAGTTGTTCGACCTGACTTGTTTTTTCTTAAGGGTCGTCATCATCATCATGATATTTCCAGTTATCACCGTGTTGCTTGCGAGGGTCATCATATTTTCTGCCTTCATGATATTTCGCCGGGGTGATATTTTTATCATTGGGTGATCTTGGTTATGATCATCCTGATGATGTTGTTGAAGAGTTCTAAGTGTGACCCGATATTCACTGGGGTCATCATATTTCGAACGTCAGGATGATCTTAGTCAATATCATCCTGATGATGTTGTATCACTTCTTGTTCGTTGTTTCTTCATCCTGATGATGCTGATGTCATTCTTATGTCAGGGTGATATCCGGTTCTCTGCCTATCTGCATCATGATATTTCCGAAGGAGGGGGTGATATTTTCATATCACCCGGGTGTATGTTTGTTCCAGCGTCATGATGATCCTGATATCAAGGAGATATCCGCCTGCTGGCTTCGTGCATTATCTAGTGGGGGTGATCTTTTCAAGCATCATCATATTCATATTTCGCCCTGATCTTATAGCGGAGCTACAGTGCAACCTGATATTTGTGCATCAGGATGATATTTCCAAATATCCGGTTGTCTTCCGAATATCATCCTGATGTCGATATGATGATGACGTCATCAAGGTCCGGTGGGGGTCATATTTCGAACACTGATCATCTTATGGAGATTCCCTGATATTTGCAAACATGATGATGACGTCATCCGGATATGAGGAGGTGCGCAGTGGGCAGATATGATGATGACGTCATCAGGATATGATGATGACGTCATCAGGATGTTCATCGGCCAGACTTTTGGTATAGGCTCAGCAGGAGGATGTTCCTCCGATGGATCAGGTTGTGCCGATGAAGGCAATTATCATGCAGGCTATATTGCGATATGATGATGATGTCAGGGTGATATTTCAAGCGACAGGATATCATGCTGCTGGAGGATGATGATGATGAAGTCTTATACTAGTGTCGTCAGGAGCAAAAGCACCGACATGATATATGCTCATGACCTAGTATATAAAGTGTTAATGAGGTCATCGCGGGGTGCATGTGGGATATTGATATCCTGCATATTCGAAATATCATGATGATGAATCTCGGCGGGAAATGGTTGCGATCGACTGTTTGATGTTCTTCCCAAGGCCACGAGTTGGTGCGCCATTAATGGCGATTGTTGCAGAGGTATGGGCGATGGCGTGGATGGATCCTGTACCTGATTGAAGGTGTACATCAGCGGACAGTGGCGCAGGGCTCGAGATATCTTCCTGTCTCCTCCCCTACCTGCTGCATTCAAGTTTGGGCGCCAATCTGGTAGTGTTTGAGCGCCATTTTCCTGATACTGTGTATCTGGCGGGATTTTTGGTCAACCATGTAATTAATTGCTGAGCACCTACCTGGCTGTTATAAGCAGGTTGTGTTGCTCATTTGTTGGTTGTTGAAAGTTGAAGATTTTTGGCTCTGTAATGCATAACAAGCTGATCTGGTTGCTCTGTACAGCTTACCTGTGAGTTTATGTATCTCTTGTTGTATGTTTTTGGCATGAACCCACTGATTTCATGATTAAACTTATATGAGAAATGCTATCTTAGCATGTGTTGTGTTAATTCTGTCTCCAGTATTGCATGTATTCTTCTTCTGAATCTGGATGTTTGGGTAATGTTTAGATTCTAGAGCATAGAATTCCTATGTTGAATGTCTGATCTTTTAACTTCTGCTCAAGGGGTAGATTAAACTGTTTTCAGGTTGAACATTGGGAAGGGTATACTGCAGTAGGGATACCATAAGTAGAGATAACTTAACACTCTATATTGGGAGATATCTGTAAGGTAGGTATCACATATATCCCCTTGAAATCCAGTTTTAGCTGTTCATGCTGATCATTCACAAGTGTATGTCTACTGACTCCAGGCCCTGGATAGGCACCAATCATGCTTTGTTTTTGTGTTATAACCATGTCCAGCTTTGCATCCAAGCTTAAAATCCAAATCAAAATCTAAAACAAACATTAGGACATTAGAATTAGTTTAGGATCCTCAGTCCTCTGTCTACAACTGCTAATAGGCCCAAAGCTAGCCCCTTTGCTCTTATCTTTCAGTTTTGGTCTACTTACAAGAGGACTATCTGCTTTCTGTCAGCATCCCAGCCTTGTATGCATATCCTCATGGATGTTGAGTAGGGAATACCCCCCTAGGTCTTGCAGAGCCTGAAAAAGAAGAGGAGATAAAATATAGAGTCTATCTCCTACACTGTTGACCCCCTGGCCCAGAGATCCTGTTGATCACTGATGGCTACCTTGTAGGGAAATCTGGGAATAAGCATCCAGTCTGGAAAAAAGTCAACAGAAATTGGTGACTCCGCTGGGGATCGAATTGATAAAATAAAGAATAATACTTGTGACCCATCCGAGTCACTAACAAAATGATGCTCTGCTGGTGGAATGAACCTGGAAAAGTAGCTTTCAGCTATTGAAAATTTTGTCCTCTCTGGAGAGGTGGCGACTCTGCAAAAAAGATCCCAATGCACATGAAAGATGGATGTATGTGATGTGACAAAAATGTGTTGTACATATTTCTGCATCTGTATGAGAAAAGGTACCTTGTTCCTTCTCCTTTATATTTGCTGTTTTACTGCATAAGTTAGATGCCAGGGGAAGCCTTGGGTCTTAGACAGACAGAGGATGTCTAAGAGTAAGATTTTTATGAATCCAAGTATGAATTATCCCATACTCAGTGGTGAAATGTTGGATAAAGGAATAGAAGAGATAAGAAATAGGTTGATATTCTTAGAGGCTGAGCAGGCCCAGTTAAAAAGCAGTAACCCTGTTGTGTCTGCCAGTCAGAAAGCTAAACCTCCTGTCAGCCCTTTTGATCCTTTGTATGACCAACTGGATTTGTCATGGGTGGATTATAAAGTAGAAACTATGCCTGCTAGGATATATTGTCAGATGCCTAGATTTAGTGGTCACAGTATATGTGATGGGAATGCACATATCCAAAATTTTCACAGTTTTATGGGAAAATATTCATTCAGAGATGTGGATATGTGGATGAGGTTTTTTGTTAGGTCCTTTGATGCAAAAGCAAAAGACTGGTATTTGAGCTTTCCAAAGAAATCCTTTGCCTGCTGGGATGAACTTGCTGACTGTTTCAAGGAAGAATTTGCAAAAGAACCGGCTGATCTTGTTGCAGAATTGATGAGAATCAGAAAACAAGATGAAGAGCCATGTGTTGATTTCAGTCATAGGTTTGCAGTAGCCCTTTCACATGTCCCTAAAAGTTTCAGACCTGATATTTCAGCCTGTGTTGCCATATTCTTTGAAGCTTTTGAGGAGGGCTCTAGTGCATTACTGAGGGATTTCAAGGTGACAAGTATGCAGATGGCATACAAATTTTTAGAAAATGTAGAAGAAATGAGAAATGTGCACCTGCTGAAACCCCTGTCCGCAGGCTTTGGTGTGAGAAATGGTTATGAAGCTGCAAATGACCAAATGATTATGGCATCATCTGCAGATAAAAATGAAAATAAAAGCATAGAGGTTGAGACTGCTGTGTTTGAACATAATGCTAACAATACTGCTCAACTGGATCGTTCACCAGTTGAGGATGCCAGTGAAAGGACTAGTGAGGATTCCCATTACAATGATGAGGCAGCTGACCATGAGAACAATAATGAGGTTATGGACAGCAATGTGCAATTTTTGGAATGGACCTGTGGAGATAATTGTGAGTATTGTACTCAAGACAGAGAAGATATAAGCAAACAGAGAAGCAGTCCTATGTGTGACCCATTGCCTACCTTTCAAACACATGGAGATCATGAAGAGCAGTCAGAAATTGAAATAAGTGCTAGTTCAGAGCATGATTGTTTTTCATTTGATGGCTGTTTTGCTTATGACACACAGGCTGATACTCCTCCACTGAGTGAATCCATTGGTGATGAAGATGTGTGCTCTGCTGCCCATGAACAAATGGCATACTATGATGAAACTGATGCACCTGGGTCACCCATTTATGACACATATGGTGATGAGGATCTGTCTGAGTATGGTGAGGATCTTGACACTATTTTTGACTTGGATTCTGTTTCTCATCCTGATGAAAGAGGAAACAACATACATCAGGTAAGTGACTGTGAAAATGTGCCTGATTGTAAAGAGGTGCCAGAGCCTGATCTTTTCCAGCTTGGTGCTACTGATTGTTGTGTACATGATGTGCACAATTGTGATTTTGAAAGCTTTCCTTTTGATGTGCCAGCATATAATACAATGAGCCCTGATCTTCCTAGTTGTGTGGTGGACTCTGAGTGTTTCCTATTTGCAGTCCAGCTAGGAGATCATGTTGCAATGCATGATGATGATACAGATGATAACCTGTGTTCTATACCATTTGAGTATGCATTGCTTGATAAATTCTACACCCACATGGCACATGATGTTGAAGGTTATCTGCACAGGGGTGATAATGACAAGCCAAACCAGAGGATTGAATATGCAGATGACAAGATTTGTTTGTGGGTGGATCCTGACAGTATCTCCAAGCTTGACCCAGTGCATGCAGATGAAAATAAGATATTTGACAAAGGGAGATACATGCTTTTCTTTTCTTGGTGGCCTTAGGCCATCAAGTGTGTTTGGTGATGCAGGTCAGTGCAGTATTTGACTCTGTGCCCAATGGATAAGGGACTGGTCTGCATCCCAGAAATCTGGGGTTCTCGCTGCAGTCTTGCACCTGCACGTCCCCAGACAGAGCCACTGTTAGTGCCTGAATTGACTGACAATTTTTGAGCAATTTTTATGCAGGCACTTTCCCTAAGAATCCAAAAAATGTTCTAAGTCTTTGGGCCTCCTCAGCATTTTTCAGCTGCATCATCATATTTTCTTCGAAGAGGAGGTCATCATCATCATATTTTCTTCGATGGTGGTCAGCATCATCATGTTCCCTGTCGACCGGTTTCTCATCAGGATCATCATATTTCACTATCGGGTGATGTTTGGATATCATCCTGATCCTGCTGATGAGCTACAGTGTGCCCTAAGTTGCTTGCGGGGGTGATTTTTCAAGTATCCGGTGATCTTCCAATTATCACCTTGCCCAAACATGATGATGATGTTGCCCCGATATCCTGAAGGGGTTATTCTCTAAGTTGTTCGACCTGACTTGTTTTTTCTTAAGGGTCGTCATCATCATCATGATATTTCCAGTTATCACCGTGTTGCTTGCGAGGGTCATCATATTTTCTGCCTTCATGATATTTCGCCGGGGTGATATTTTTATCATCGGGTGATCTTGGTTATGATCATCCTGATGATGTTGAAGAGTTCTAAGTGTGACTCGATATTCACTGGGGTCATCATATTTCGAACGTCAGGATGATCTTAGTCAATATCATCCTGATGATGTTGTATCACTTCTTGTTCGTTGTTTCTTCATCCTGATGATGCTGACGTCATTCTTATGTCAGGGTGATATCCGGTTCTCTGCCTATCTGCATCATGATATTTCCGAAGGAGGGGGTGATATTTTCATATCACCCGGGTGTATGTTTGTTCCAGCGTCATGATGATCCTGATATCAAGGAGATATCCGCCTGCTGGCTTCGTGCATTATCTAGTGGGGGTGATCTTTTCAAGCATCATCATATTCATATTTCGCCCTGATCTTATAGCGGAGCTACAGTGCAACCTGATATTTGTGCATCAGGATGATATTTCCAAATATCCGGTTGTCTTCCGAATATCATCCTGATGTCGATATGATGATGACGTCATCAAGGTCCGGTGGGGGTCATATTTCGAACACTGATCATCTTATGGAGATTCCCTGATATTTGCAAACATGATGATGACGTCATCCGGATATGAGGAGGTGCGCAGTGGGCAGATATGATGATGATGTCATCAGGATATGATGATGACGTCATCAGGATGTTCATCGGCCAGACTTTTGGTATAGGCTCAGCAGGAGGATGTTCCTCCGATGGATCAGGTTGTGCCGATGAAGGCGATTATCATGCAGGCTATATTGCGATATGATGATGACGTCAGGGTGATATTTCAAGCGACAGGATATCATGCTGCTGGAGGATGATGATGATGAAGTCTTATACTAGTGTCGTCAGGAGCAAAAGCACCGACATGATATATGCTCATGACCTAGTATATAAAGTGTTAATGAGGTCATCGCGGGGTGCATGTGGGATATTGATATCCTGCATATTCGAAATATCATGATGATGAATCTCGGCGGGAAATGGTTGCGATCGACTGTTTGATGTTCTTCCCAAGGCCACGGGTTGGTGCGCCATTAATGGCGATTGTTGCAGAGGTATGGGCGATGGCGTGGATGGATCCTGTACCTGATTGAAGGTGTACATCAGCGGACAGTGGTGCAGGGCTCGAGATATCTTCCTGTCTCCTCCCCTACCTGCTGCATTCAAGTTTGGGCGCCAATCTGGTAGTGTTTGAGCGCCATTTTCCTAATACTGTGTATCTGGCGGGATTTTTGGTCAACCATGTAATTAATTGCTGAGCACCTACCTGGCTGTTATAAGCAGGTTGTGTTGCTCATTTGTTGGTTGTTGAAAGTTGAAGATTTTTGGCTCTGTAATGCATAACAAGCTGATCTGGTTGCTCTGTACAGCTTACCTGTGAGTTTATGTATCTCTTGTTGTATGTTTTTGGCATGAACCCACTGATTTCATGATTAAACTTATATGAGAAATGCTATCTTAGCATGTGTTGTGTTAATTCTGTCTCCAGTATTGCATGTATTCTTCTTCTGAATCTGGATGTTTGGGTAATGTTTAGATTCTAGAGCATAGAATTCCTATGTTGAATGTCTGATCTTTTAACTTCTGCTCAAGGGGTAGATTAAACTGTTTTCAGGTTGAACATTGGGAAGGGTATACTGCAGTAGGGATACCATAAGTAGAGATAACTTAACACTCTATATTGGGAGATATCTGTAAGGCAGGTATCACATATATCCCCTTGAAATCCAGTTTTAGCTGTTCATGCTGATCATTCACAAGTGTATGTCTACTGACTCCAGGCCCTGGATAGGCACCAATCATGCTTTGTTTTTGTGTTATAACCATGTCCAGCTTTGCATCCAAGCTTAAAATCCAAATCAAAATCTAAAACAAACATTAGGACATTAGAATTAGTTTAGGATCCTCAGTCCTCTGTCTACAACTGCTAATAGGCCCAAAGCTAGCCCCTTTGCTCTTATCTTTCAGTTTTGGTCTACTTACAAGAGGACTATCTGCTTTCTGTCAGCATCCCAGCCTTGTATGCATATCCTCATGGATGTTGAGTAGGGAATACCCCCCTAGGTCTTGCAGAGCCTGAAGAAGAAGAGGAGATAAAATATAGAGTCTATCTCCTACACTGTTGACCCCCTGGCCCAGAGATCCTGTTGATCACTGATGGCTACCTTGTAGGGAAATCTAGGAATAAGCATCCAGTCTGGGAAAAAGTCAACACCTGTATTGCAGTGGCAGCATTTTGCTCACTCAACAGCTTCTGCTGAAATTGTGTAGCCTGTTGCAATTTTTCTTGATACCTTTTCTCTAATGTGGCCTTTTCTTGTCTCAAAACATTTACTGCAACTTTCTCTTGTGCTAGCTCCATTTTCAAAGAAGCATTTTGGGCCTGAGTGGCCTGATGAATATGACAGGAAACAGTGTTTTGCAACTATTTATTGAGATTCTCTATTTCTTCATTCTTGGATTTCAACTCTATAGCAATGTTGCTACTATTTGTCTTTTCTTGTACCAAGTCTTTTTAAACCTTCTACAGCTTCTTTGACACTTTCAAATAATCAGTTGCTATAGCAGAAGTGGTTTCATTGAGTAGCTCAACCTTATCTTGTGGTCTGAATAGTGACATGTCCATGGCCACTGCATTCATTGCAAAGTCCTGGGGTTGCATCTACTCATTTAGCTTCACCATATTTGGGGACAAATGTGTGACAGTCAACAGCTGTTGAATTGGGTCAAAGAGTGACCTCATGTGTGGCACAACCAAACTTTTATTTTCTTTCTTTCTCTTCTTATCCATCTTGGCTTCTCTAGCTTTCTTAGCACTATCTGTTTGAGCTTGGAAGGTGGGAGGAGAAGCAATATAGCCACCAGCGAAGGGATGACCTTGCGATAAACCATAAGGAATAGCCAAATATTGGCTAGGGTCAACTTGGGGAGGTGTTCTCCTTGGAACAGAGGGAGAAAAAGGGGGCAATGATGTGGCCTGTGAAGACATGGCCTGCGGTGTAACAATTGGGACAAGTGTAGATAGAGGCATAGTAGAGGTGGCAGGGGATACTAATGTTTGGCCAATTGGGATTGCCACCCTTATGGTAGAAGAAAAAGACTGAGATGAAAATGGAGAAGAAATAGTTACCTGAGGAGCAGCAGATGTGGCTGATAGTTGTTGTAGCAAAGGCTTTGCTTCTTCATCCAACTCTGGCTGCAAGTTCAATTTTCTATGCTTCCTTGGCCTTTCTCCTGTCTCTTCTCCAGATTCCTTTTCTATTACATTTACCACTATTGTAGGTGGCAAAGATACAAAACTAGAAGCTCCAATGGTTGAAACTGATGGAGTCCCTCTGGGTGGTGATGACACCACACTTTTCTGTTTCTCTAAGGCACTGAGAGATTGGGGCCAAGTAGATATAGGGACAGTAGTAGAGGCTTGTCCTATTGCTTGCATTGTATGAGTTGATTTTGCTTCCCCTTCTAGCTCTCCACCTTGTATTTTAATTTTGCTTGTATCAGGGCTAGAGACTGGTGACAGATGCCATTCATCCCAGATTGCCTCCCATCTCTCATTAGTATCAACATTTCCAAAAGAGTGTGTTGTCTCAGAAATTTCCTGCCTATATTTCCAATAGGCCTCAATTTTATCTGGTTTCCATTCTTTGCCTTTCAAATCTTTCTTCAATCCAGTACCCATTCTAATCTTAGGGTCATAGGCCCTTCGTTTAACATAAAAGGTCTCCCATGGCCTGGGACCCTCAAAAGGTAGATCTGTTAATTCCACATACAGGTCAGGGGCATCTTCTTTAGGGTTTCTTCTATCCTCCCAAAAAGGGCGACCCTCATGTACAATTTTAGCTCCGACCTTGTTGCTTCTAACCCATGAGGCTATAAAACTGTTTGGGTCATATCTCCATTTGTCTTCAATGATGAAGAATCCTAGTACAGCTAACTTCTGCAGCAATAGGTGCTCAACATCTCTCACCTCTAGAGACATGTTAGTTCTGACCCAGGGAATATCATACATTTTCTTCTTCTTCCTCTTGGTACCATACTCATTGTTGACCACAGCACTTGCCGAGTGACCTCAAGAAACTTTAACCTAGGGGTCAGAATTTTAGGTAATAGCATTGGTTCCCCATTAAAACCATGGACCCTAATGATAGTGCTTGAGGACCCAAAGAAATAGTCACATGGGATTGGGCAGTTGGTCATGAAACCCCTAATGCTCGGTGTTAACCTATGTTCTACAGGTTCAGGGCTCAAAGGGCAAAATGCAAGGGCAACAAAGAGTTCCCAGAACTCATAAGGGTCAAATGCCTCAAATAGCATGTGTCCATGCAAACACAGGAATAGTTCTATTTTGCCTGAAATCTGGGTCATACATATTCAATTGCATGTATTGTGCAAAAATACCAAAGTTCTAATATAGCATTAAATGAAATAGGTAAGCAGAATACCTAAAAACTCCTTTAGATTTGAAATTTATGAGTTGATCGGCCATGGAGTAAGCAATTTGTTCAGATAAATCTAACCTGTTTTTTTGGGACTTATCCACAGTCTTTAATCTAAAGAAGATAGCAATTTGCCAATCATAGACTGTAATGTCTTCCTTCATCCCAAAAATAAAAGCCATCATTGACAGTGCCTCCTAACTGGCTTGGCTGAATTGTGCCCTTCCTATAGGTAAAGTGGGCATCTGTGTGTTCTCTTCTGGCAACTGCAACTCTGAGTTGAGAAACTTGAGCTGATTGTTGACATTGGACCATGTCTTTTGCATTTTAGCAATGGTGAGAAATGTGGCCGTTCGATCATGGTATAGGGCCAGCATGTCTCTTATGGCTTTGGGTGTAATTTGCACTACAAAGGGACCCTGTTTGATAGTACTTGAGGGTGTATGAAACAGCTCCGTGCAAATATCAATTAGGTCTGGACACAAGTGCACACTCGGGACTATGAATTGCACCAACTGTGAGGTCCATATCCTCATTCCAAAAGTTTTTAGACTCTCCTTTCTTTGCCTTTTGAATGCATCTCTAGTGTGCCCCTTCATGGAGTGTCCTGGTAGATTTTTGAAGGGCTAGGTTGAAGATGCCATCTACGAAATCTTTAACCTTCTCTGGATCAACAAAAAAACCTACCTCAGGAACCCTCATTCGTGGATAGTTCCTCTTGGGCTATGCAGGTGCTGAGGCATATGACTTACTGCCTAGAAGCCTGTCAATTGACTCATATATTCTGAGTCCTTCTTGAGAGGATTGTGCTTTGTCCATATCTGTGTCTGTGGGGAGAACGTAGGAAGTTTTGACACAACAAAAATAGCAATTATGTGACAGAAATGACACTTAGCTAGGAAGGGTTTGCTAAGGATTGTAATTGTAGGCAACAGTGATTCGCAATAGAGACGGAATAAAATGAGAGCCACAGTTAGGATTTTTGCTAATTTAATGAGGCTTTTAATGACACATTAAGTCTCATAAATGGCATTTACACTGAGAAAACCGTTAGCGTATCATTTTAAATCAGCATGGGACAGAGTGTCAAACACATTATGAGGGTGACTGCGAAAGTGGTACTTTCAAGGATTTTGGGGATTGTAGATAACCTTAATGAATGTGATACTTTCAAAAAGAGAAGAGGCTTGCACTGCTGCCACGTGTTCACTGAACACTTATTTAAAAGGAAAGCGGGAAAAAGAAGCAGGAAAATAGGAAAACAATAAAAAAAATAACTATAGTACATAGGAGACACTGCTTAATTAAAATGCTTCATATAGATCCCATTCATAGGAATCTCCTCAGATTCACCTTCCATGGTCTCAAGCTCAAATGAATTTTGTTGTTTACATGAAAGAATCTTGTAAGGACCAGTCCACAGTGATTCAAATTTGCTGTGTCTACCAAGCTTGGCAGCTCTCTCATCCCATTTCAAAACTATTGAGCCTACTTCAAAATGGGGATTTGAAGTCTTCTTGTCAAAATAGTCTTTGATTATTTTCTGGTGCTTCATTAGTGACTCATGTGCCTTTTCCCTTTTTTCTTGCACCTCTAGCAATTCAGCAAGTCTGACTTGCATGGGACCATTCTCTTCAATCTCAATCTATTTCAACAACTGCAAAGCAGGGATCTCTAGGCTTAGTGGCATTACAGCTACCTTACCATAGACCAATTCATATGGGGACATCTTTGTCACTTGCTTAGGTGTAATTCTATTAGCCCATAGTGCTGTATTAAGTGATTTGTGCCACTCTTTGTGATGATCAGCCCCTATCCTTTTAATGAGTCTAATCAGGTTCTTGTTAGTAGACTCTGCCAGACCATTACCATGAGGGTAATAATTTGAAGAAGTCTTCAAATAAATTCCATATCTTAATGCAAACTCAGATATTTTTGTTCCCAAAAGGCCTTAGCATTATCTGATATTATGGTACGGGGAGGACCAAAATGAGCAGTAATACCCTCCAGAAAGTCTAATATTACCTTTTCTGTTGCTTCCTTGAGTGGTATTGCTTCACTCCATCTGGTGAAGTAATCTGTGGTAGTTAGGATCCATTTATGTCCCATACTTGACACTAGATTGATCATACCAATGAAATCTAGACCCCATTGGGCAAAGGGTTCATCCACTATTATTGGGCTCAGAGGCATTGCTGCATTTCTTCTTTTTCCTGAATAAAACTGACAAGACTGGCACTCTTTAACCGGCTGATAACAGTCTGTGAATAAGGTGGGCTAGAAGTATCCTACTTGAGTTATTTTTATTGCAGTGGTTCTTGCTAAAAAGTGTCCACCTGAGGCTCCATGATGCAACTCATGTAATATTCTTTGGGCCTCATTTTTCTCTATACATCTTAAAAGTATACTATCAACATTTCTTCTGAAAAGAATTTGCTCAATCAATACAAAATGGGGCCCTTTCTACCTATAGTATCTTCTTTTATTGTGTGAGAGCTGATTTGGGAAAACCCCATGTTTCATAAATTGTATTCTGTTTGTGACCCAAGAATCTTGATCAATCTCTTGTATCTTCAATACACTTTCTTTTTTTGTTTCTTCAGTCATCATTCTATCCATATCCTGAGCCATATATTGGCACAATCCTTTGTCTCTTACTAACTTAGTGGGTCTGACTTCCACATCATATTTAAGGATCTTTGTTATCCAATTGGCTCTTTTCTCAGTGATCTCACCTTCCATAATGTACTCTCTCACATTAGGATGAGCCACTAATATCAGAATCTTATTCCCTGTGACCATGTGTCTGAATTTCTTAAGGGCTTTTACCATGGCATATGCTTGTTTCTCCACAAAATTGTATCTGGCCTCATATTCTCTAAGAGTCCTAAAGAAAAAGGCTATTGGATGCTCTCCTTCTTGCTGTTCATCTTTCTGAGTTAAGACATCAGCAACACTGAACTCTCCTCCGTACACATACATGATAAAAAAACTTAGAGAAGTCTGGGTTTCTTAGTACTGGGGCTGTTGAAATTGCTCTTTTGATTTCTTCAAAAGCTTGTCTCCCTTCTGCAGTCCATTTGAAAACTAGTTCCTTCTTTAGTAATAGTGTCATAGGTCTAATTAGGCCTGCAAAGTCAGATATGAACCAGCTGACAAAGTTGATCTTCCTCAGGAAGGATTGAATTGCTTTCTTATTAACTGGTAGAGATAAGTTTATTATTGTAGTGACTCTCTCAGGATCAATAGAGACTCCTTCTTTAGACACTATATGCCCTAACAGTTTACCCTGAGGGATTGCAAAGATACACTTCTTAGCATTCAGGGATATTCCAAACTCTTGATACTTTTTAAAAATAGCTTCTAAATGATCAACTGCATTTTTAGAGAAAATAGTGAGGTCATCTAAATAGATCAAGATGATTTTGTTTATAAGTTCCCCAAATGCTACATCCATTGCCCTCTGAAAAGTAGCTCCAGCATTTGAAAGGCCAAAAGGCATCTTAGCATATGCAAATGTCCCCCATTTTGTAGTAAATGCAGTCTTATGTTGGTCTTCATCAGCCAACCAAATTTGATTATATCCAAAGAAACCATCCAGCAAGGAAAATCTCTCTGATCCAGCCACATTCTGTAGAATTTGTTCCATAGAGGGTAGGGGATAATGATCCTTCAGAGATGCTCTATTCAGATCCCTGAAATCTACATAGAGTCTAATGTCACCATTCTTTTTTCTTACTGGCACTAGGTTTGATACCCAGGTTGAGTACTTGAATGGAAAAATAATCTTTGATTCTAAGAGCTTCTGCAACTCATCCACCATTAGAGGTTCAATCCTTGGGTTCACTGGCCTTTGTTTCTGTCTGATTGGTTTAGATCCTTCAGTCAGTTCTATAGTGTGCTAGATGATATCTCTATCATAACCATGGAGGTCCTCATAGGTCCATGCAATCACCCTATCATATCTTTCACATAGATCAATCAACCTTTCTCTTTCTTGCTGGGTTGTAGAATTGCCAACCTTTAATTTTCTCCCTTCACTAACTTGAATTTCAGAATAGTCCTCTTTCTTTGCTTGAAAACTCTTCTTCTCCGGGCTTACATCTTCTAGGTCAAATAAGTTTTCTAATGTGATCAGTCCTTTAGGGAGCTTATTTGACTTTAATTGAATAATTTGGTCACCATAAGCTTCTTCAATTTTAGGGTGTAACTGATCAGCAAATTCTCCTAATTGTTGTAAAAATGAAAGTACTTGAAAATCATTTTCAAAAACTTGCCAATTTTGATCATTGTCTGGGATGGTTGGTCTTACTATGACTTTGACTGACTCATTGTTGACTAGTAAATTAGTTGCTGGGTCAAATTGTGAACCAATCTGTGCCATTTATCTGCCTCAGAATTTTGGGCTCTAGGAACTACTTCAATGTTGAAAGCTTCAAAATCATCTATTAGGTCCCAAATTCTGTGCCTATAGGATCTCATCCTTACATTTTTGGCTACTACCTTTTCTCTGATTTGTTTCACCACTAGTTCTGAATCTCCTTTTACTATTAGATTCTTTACTCCTTTTTTCTTTGCCAACATGAGTCCATGCACCAAGGATTCATACTCAGCATCATTATTGGTACAGGCAAACTGAAAATGGATGGCTCTTAAGATTTTCTCACCATTTGGGGTAGTAAGGCATATTCCTACTCCAGCTCCATTCTTACTTCTAACCCCATCAAAGTTTAGAGTCCAGATTTCTGAGTCCTATTCAGATTCTTGAGTCTGTGGTGTTTCTTTCCTTAGAACATTTGGGATCTCTTGGTCTTCTTCAAATATGACATAAGTGCCTAAACCAATGGAGTCATAATTTCTATATAGGTCACTTTGCATCATAGTCAACAATTGATTATTCTCCTCTTCCTGTTGGTCATGTTCAGTCCAGTCACCTATCTCTTCAACAAAGATTCTTTCCTCTTTATTCAGCATGGCATGGGCTACCTCTAATTTTTGAGTTGGTTCATTTGTGATATGGTCTTTTGATAATGGATCAGATAGTATCTTCATCTTTGTCCCATATTTGGTTCTCAGAATGAGGTGTGACCAATCTAATGACATGTAACCTCTTATCTTGGCTGTAAAATCTCTAGATAGATATAGACCAAATATAGGAGGAATATCTATGACTACCACATCCTGATTCACAATTATATTGGGGCAAGTATATAATTGCAATGGGACTTGTTTAATTTTCCCTATTGTTTGCACAAACTTCCCATCCAACTGCATAACTCCTCTTGTAAGTGGCTCATATTTTATTTTCAAAGCATCTGTTATCTACTTTGGCATTACTGTAGTACTATCCCCAAAGTCTATCATTGCATTATGCAATAGTTTCTTTCCAATTATCAAAGTCAAATAAAAGGGTTCTGGTTTGAATTTACCTACCTCAGGTACATTGTTCAAAAGGGCTGTTGTCTGCACAGGAACAATATCTTTGAGCTGTAGCTTCTCTTTATCAGCAGGTCCTCCTTTGGCACCAGTATGTTTAGGCACTTCTTGGCCTTGCAGAGCTTCCTATAATAGTGTCTTCTGCTCAGGAATAGCTAGCATGTCCCAGATTGATACATGTGCTAGCATCCTTTTTAGCTAATCCACCACATTTATAGGTCCTAATGCTTGGGCCTTTGAGTAATAAGGGTACCTTGCCTTTTCTTGAACTTGGCTTGAGGCTACTTGACTCTGCACAGGCTAGGGCATTTCATGTCTAACAGCTGTATTCTGATGACCTTGAAAAGGGGGAGCTCCCACGATTTCATTATTAGTGACTCAGGTTGTTCCATCATTCTCCTCTTTGCTCTAGTATAGTAATCTGATTGCACCAATGGCTTCTTGGAAGTAGATGCTTCATTCAAGAATACTGACTCTTCATCTTCAATCCATGAAAATAAGGCATGTTCAGGGGCTATTTCTTCTTCCTGTTGTAAGGACATTCCTTGCATCTGAGCCACCAGGGCTGCATTTTGTACACCCGGAGACTGATATTGTGAAGTGCTAGAAGTTACAAATTGTCCTTCTAATCCTCTCTATTCTGCTATTTTTTGCTATAAATTTCCTCTGGGGTAGTCTCTGGGCATATGGGCATTATTGCAAGCAAAACACCAAGCATTTGTGCCATCTGCAAAATTATTTTACCCTGGAATAATCTCCCTGTTGGGATTAGGAGGAACAGTCTGTAAGGGTGTAGGGACTGTGACTAACTGGTTTGATGGTTGAGGATTAGCTTGCCTTTGAGGGCCTTGATACTGATTTGGCTAAAAGGGAGGTCTATTTCATTGGTATCCTTGATATTGGGCTTTTGGATAAGGATTCTGTTGTCTTTTCAGATTGATGATCTCATTGGAGAAAGTCCTTAATATGTTCTTAACATCATCCATCTCAGATGATTGAGCAGGGGGAGTTACTTTAACAGGTTGCTGAGGAAATGAATATATAGACACAGGTGGGGTTGAAGGGTTAGGTGTTTCTTGTGGCAAAGGTAAGGTAATCTCTAGGAACATGGGCATAGGAGGCCTTGGGGGCAACTTTCCAGCATCTATTAAATTATTTTCAGCCTTGACTGCCAACTCATAAGCTTCTGGTAGTGTCTGACCTCCAAGGGACTGAATCATTACTGATATATCTAAGTTTAGAGCCTTAAGATAAAACACAATAGCTATACCTGGTAATGGTCTTGTTGTAGCAGGAATTCTCTCCCAAGTCTTTTGAAATCTTGAATTGAAATCAGTCATGGCTTCTTGTGGTGCCCTTTTGATAGTGATCAATTATTGCAGCAGAGAAGATTTATCACCCTTTTCTTTAAATCTTTCAAAGAAAGCATCACCAAGCTGATCCCATGTAGATATAGTGTTTGGAGTTAAAGATCTATACCAGTCCATAGCCTTTCCTTTGAAAGAAGTTGCCAACAGTCTTATTGCTACATTCTGTTGGGTAATGACATGGACCACACATACATCAGAAACATCCTGCAGAAGTTCTTTAGGTGTCTTGAAATCTTCCCCACTGAATTTGGGTAGAGCCTTCAAGGCGTTGGCTAGAATAGGATCCCAAGTGGCTGGTGGTATTGGGAGAATTAGAGGACTGCCATTGTTCCAATTTGCATAATTCCTTAGGGCTATAGGTGCTCCCATGTTTGCTCTTGGTGCTGCTGCAAACTGATTCGGTCTTCTCCTCGGATTAACTACTAGTGGTGGCAAAAGAATACCTGATTTAATAGCAGATTGAGATCTTGTTACAGGTCCACAGCTCTGACTCTGTGTAGCTCCCTGGTTCATAAAATCTTGACAGAAATATTAAGAATTGTCCCACCGGGCGTGCCAAAAACTGTTGATGTGTAAAATTATGTAGGTTCCAACACCAACATGGGAAGTTTTAGGAATGTGGGGCTTGCGACCTGAAACAACCTCCAGATTTTAAAGAAGCTAGCTCTTCTCTATCTTAAATGGGTTTTGAGGAAAAGGAGAGAAACTTAACAGAATTACGGATACTATGAAAGCAAATCTATCTATGGTGATACGCCTGAAAATGATTGTTTCTTACTACTAAGCACAATGAAGCTATCTTTAAGATTCAGTCACATTAAAGAGCAGATACTGCATGATCCATATGAAGAGATAAAACGAATAGCATCAAGGGCTCATAACTAGATAATTTTGCAATGACAGAAAATATCAACCAAGGCACAAAACTTAGTTTTCTCATTAATTTTCCAGCAACATAAAAGGCACAGCTACATGCACAGTTACATTAACCTTCTGAATCAAAAATAACAGAACAAAGGCAAATGACATTCACTAGCACAACAAAAAAGTCTCGAACTTCTCTCTTGAATCTCTATAGAAAACTCTAACTTCAGAAATTTGTCCAACTCCAAAACTGAACTAAGGAAGAAGAGGTAGAAGTCCCCATTCATTATAGATATTACATATTTATAGCACAAGATTGACTCTAGATTGTCTGCAACAATCGAATCCCAATGGTCTAACCAAACTGGAGATAACTGGAAATGTCTGACAGAAAATATCTTTCGAATATGAGACGGTTACTCCTTTTGCAAGCCCATTGGCTGGAACAAAATATATGTGGCGCTCCTCTTCTTATTAGGAAAAGATACTTGGCAGCTTCCGCGTATTTGAGACAATAAACCCTGTAACAGATGGTAGCATCCGTATGCATCACTTGAAACTCTTTCATTCTTCGTGAGACACAGGAAACTGACACTTGGTGACTTTCGCAGCACTTAGAAATTGATACGTGTCTTTATCCGCAGCTTTCATACTTTACCGTGTCTTTGTATTCGGGAGGGCTCCGCCCGTGACATCTGGCATGATCCACAGCTACTACAACTTTATTACCTATGAGAAATGGGACCCACAACACTTACCGCTCGGTAGCTTTCAAAAAGGAAAACAGGGACAGGTGCCACCTTCCGCTACAACCATGAATTTGTACGTGGCACTTTCCACACTCTTGAAACTCTTTAAGAAACTTGCACAGAGATTGACACTTGTCACCATTCACATCATTTGAGAAGCCTTTATTAACACTGGGGAAAAGTTAGAAAGCCTTTTACTTAGGTGCTACATCCACCACGTGGCGCTTTCTGCTACACTTGAGACTTTAAAACTGAGGCCCACCTCCATCCTTCACTAAATAGAGAAACATAAGAACCAACCCACGGAAGCTGACACTTGGCAAGCTCCACTACTACCACCAAGGACACATGGTGCCTTCCGCACTCACATAGAAACTTTTAAAGAGCCTTTGAAACTCAAGCGAAAACTGACACTTAGCAAGTTCCGCGACTAGTAACTTTAGAACAATGTTGGAATACCTTCCGCCACGTGGCACAATCTGCATTAAAGTTATAACATAGAAACAAAAGTGTGGCTTGAACTGAGGATCGACACTTGGCAAGTTCCACGCTCTTGATACTCTGGCGAAATGAAAACCCTTGCGGAAACCCTCGCGGTGCTGCAAAAACTTTCACAGGAACACTTGCAGAGGCAAAACTGAAATCCGCTATAACCCACTGATGCACTGTAACTGAAACAAAATATAGAGTATTTTGCTCTATAGGTACCATGATGAAAACCTGGCAAACAGGTGTCATGTGTACTTTTATCTTCCGTGCAAATAAAAGCAAGTGGTGAAAACCTGGTAAATAGGTGCTATCTATGACAAACCACTTCCTCCATCTGTTGTGACTTCATATCTCTTGTGTCCATCATATCATTCATCTTGAACCAGTCCTTTGATCCATTGTCGAACTACGTCACCTCTGAGCTATCATGTAGGCAAGGCCATTCTCAATGCACCCCTGAGGCTCTACTCCACTGTCCCATCTGTCCCATGTTTAGTCATTCTATCTATCTGAGTCCATACCATTTCTACATCTTTGCCATCGCCTAGGTCTTAGGTCCATTAGGTTCACCCTAAACTACGTTGCCTCTGCGTCATCACGTAGGTAAGGCCATTTAGCAATGGGCCCCCGAGGCACTAGGTTAGTCCCTTAGGGTCCATCTCTCCATGTCTGTTTGTCATATCACCCATAATAAGTTGATCCTTTGTCTAAACTGGAGGCAACTCCTCGACTTGGTTATGGATTTGGATTCTTGAATGCCACATGTTCTAAGAGGATACCAATAAGGATTGTGATACCTTTCGCTAGACAAGAAAGCGCAGCAAAGCAAGCTACCCAAATAAAAATCTTGGCACAAAACATCAACCTGTCCAAAGCAAAGCAAAACGTATACCAAAACACTCAAACCAATTCTATATCGATCATGACAAAAAGGCACATCTAATGCGAGAATGTTTTGTGAACATGTTAACTTACAAAGTCTTGGATTTTTGTCATTATGTCTTCCTATGGTACTCAAGGATGCCACAAGCTAGAGATGCTATGATAGGGGCATAATCTTTTTCTTTGTCTACTGATTGTGGATTAAACTTTAGTAATGTAACGACTTTTGTCTAACAACATGATCAACAAAAGATCATCAAGGACTTAGAAGGTCTGAACATGAAAAAGGGCGATCCTTGTCTGTTGAAACACAAGAAGTACTCAGGTCATTTAGATTAAAGTTTGACTAGATGCTTGTATCAACTTGCTATATCAAAATCCATGTAAGCGATACTCAAGTCATCTCGGTTTAATTATACCTAGATGCTTGTATTTTCTTACAACATTTCAAAAAGAGAAAAGTACCAAAAAAATGCCCAATGATGAAAGAAAAATACTTGCAATATCAAGATGACAATCCACATCCTTCCCATATCCAGAATTCCATATCAACCATGCAATAAGAAAATCCTCCAGTATATCAAATGAAAGCCTATTTTTCTTCATTTCTTCTCTTCCACATATCTATATCATCTCTGTGTCAATTGAGTACATTTGGACATATCAAAAACATAGCATAGATAGCATATCATATCACATAAGATAGTCATTCACATGATTAAAATATTTACCTACATAATAAATACATTAGAATCATTTCCATACATTTTTAGGTCATCCATATACACGTACATCTGCATATCATATCAAAAATCAAAAACATAGACAAATCCATATAGAGCTACATAATCATATCCATAAACACTCACATCTGCATATCCATCTAGTGTGCATCGCATATACAAAACATCATAAGTTAGAGTGCATCCATAAAATATAAACATAGAACATATGCATGTAGAACATCAATAACTGCATCATCGTATAAAGCATATAACATGTCCAAATGTACAACATATCAAAATATCTATCCATCTCTTAGATTCATATCATAAAATGTATACAAAGTACAACAAGATGGTGATACATGTCTCGGGGCAAAAAATAATACATATACAAGCTATCTCAGCCATAAAAAATGTGTACATCAAATCAAAAAATGGTACAAGTGTCTAGGTCTGGCTAACCCTACTGCCATGGAGCACTGCTCCCTGCACTGCCCTCTCCTCTGTCTCCCTCTGACTATTGTGGGCCCCTCACTGAGCCTACAGATTAAGACCCACCTGCCCTCTGAGATGCCACAGACTGGCTCCTGAAGCTGGGTGCACGCTGATCCATTGACACTGCCCCGTGGTATAAACCTCTGTAGTACTAAGCCTAAGCCTATGCTCTGGCAAGCTCACTCTGAACCTGGGTTAGCTATGTCTGTGCCTGCTGCACCTGTGAAACCAAAAATCTAGAAGTACCATTTGTACCCATAGCTGCCACGCATGCATCTCTGTCTGCTCTCATCGCCCGCACACTAGCCAAGGCTACGTCTCTCTCTGGATACCTCTGACAGTCATCCTACATCCGCATCTCTCCAAGACTCTGCTACTCTCAGATGGGCCCTCAGTGGCCTAATCTGACCCTATAATGTCACAATAGCCTATTACTGTAAGTTAGGCTACGGAACCTGCTATGCTGGCACCTGCCCCTATACCTGCTACTATGCCACCTGCTGTGGTGGTGACATCTGCCTCTGCAGTGCCACCTATTGTGCTGGCACATGTGTCTGCCCTTGTCTTGCAACCTGCAACTGCGCAACTATCTGCAGCTGCACAACTGCTTGCTGACCCAAAGGTCCCTCCCCAGACCTCCTCCTCTATCTAGGTTTAACCCCTCCTCCATCTCCTCCATCATCTCCTTGACCTCCTCCCCCCTCCTTCGTCCTCCTCTCCTTCTGTCAGCTCCACCCTCATCATCTAAATCCTCCTCGTCTACACGAGGAGCTAACTCTCCAGGCCCTGAGTATCTAGGGAATGGATGCACCGCAAACCACTCCTTGTAATCTAGCATCATGCCAGCATCCACTATGTCCCTTCTCATGGACCAAGCTACATGAGGAATCTACTAAAATTTTGTCAAAGCCTCCTCATATGATGCCACGGGACCCCACCTATATCTCTCTGCATGGGTCCTCGCAAAACGTGCCTGCCCCAGTGGCTTGCCCTGTACTCAGCCAAACTGCCTCTGTACCCTGCTCACAATCTATCGCTCTAGTATATATCTCGTCTTGCCAATGAGTCACCGAGTCTGGAAGCAATACGGAAGCTCATCCGTCTCATCATTCCATACCTCGCAATCTAGGTATGGCTACTAGATAACCTGATCTACATTATCAAATGCATGTCTCCAATACTCGAGCTTCCCCAGCTTGTGCTGGGAAATCACACCTACATAGCCGTAACTATAGGGCTCACCCCTCTGCCTGTGAAAGAAACATATTGGCCGTGTGATAGCTATATGCTCCCATAACCAAAACTGCAAGAGAGACACACCTGTTGAAAAATTGGCTCCTCGGTGATACACCTATATAAGTGTGCAAGCGCGCACACACCCCATGCATACCGAGTCCCATCAGTAATCATGCTCTCTAACACCCTCCCCCAGCCAATCAGAAACCCGTGTGACCTCCTATTGGGGCATACTACACCACCGATCAGTCCTGCCACTATCCCCGGGAAGTAGTCATAGCAGTCATGAATGTCCTACCATGAAATTACTTTCTTAGCCAACTCTGAGTCATCAAACACCTGTCTGCACTCAGCCAATCTAGCATCACGCTGTGACTCATACTCGACCAACTCTCCCTAAATTGGGAGGTGCAGAATCTGGTACACGTCCTCAAGAGTGATCGCCATCTCCCCTATCGGAAGATGGAATATCCCATCCTCGCTGTGGAATCACTCCACCGTTGCAGTCAACATACCATGGTTCACGCGAACCTCAGGTATGAAGCAAACATAATGCAACCCCATGGCCCCTAAAGCCTCGCGGTCAATCTCTGTCAACATGTACCACTGCAATAACGGCAAAGGGAACTGCTCTCGTAACATAAGGGTATCCCAGATATCCTCCTACAACCAAGCAAAGCATAGCGTCAAAGAAATCCATATCCAAGCAAACCTACTCAAAGCAATCAAACTATCCTATCATTGACTTAACATATCAAATTAATCAAAACAACATATCATCTATTGACTAGATTCTCAGCAATCTCAAAGATCGCTTATCAATTGACGCATCGATCAAGGTGCCAATTGGGTTAATTTCATTAAGGCAACTAATTTTCTTAGTGCAAATGCGCAGATCTAGGTGGCAAATGTGCTGATCCATATCATATGCGCCACTTCACCGTGAATGCGCCACCCTTTGACGTGTATGTGTTGTTCTGGCACATGCGCCACTTCTTATGTCACATGCGCCGTTCCACAATGGATGCGCCAATTCCAATCATATATGCGCCAAACTATCATATGCACCATTAGATCTCTCATATGCACCTTAGCAACATATGCACCATTTCAGAGCGTATATGCGCCAAACTACAATTCAGAGCGTATATGCGCCAAACTGCAGTTTGGCGCATCTATCCTAGCTTTTTTTCCTAAGCATGTATTGCACTAATAAATGACTTTTAGCGAGTTTTGACGAACTACATACCGGTGGTCCTGTCTTCACTGGCCGATCAAACTGTCGGACTTACTCAAACCGGTGCTCCTCACGCAGAATATCCATCTCTCTGTCGACTGCTCTAGCTGTCATGCTCTTCTAAGCTCTCAAATACCAATCACCTAAAGACAAGTGTGCAAATGAATAGAACTTGTGGACCCAGCTCCTATATATAGCAAGTGAACCCTAGCTAACTGTGTGACAACTGTGACTACTTCCCATGTCTGTTCCTCTGAACCATGTCTTGTTTTTCTCCATCCTAACCTATTCTTCACCTTCTTCTTCATGAGATTATCGGTCTCACGCTATCTACCGTCTTCCCGTCCAATCTCCTGAGGGGGCATCCTGTCATTAAACTTGTACCAGGGGCAAACTGGGGCATGTATCATTGTCAAAAATTATTATTCTTTGAAACAACATGATAAAATACATTGCATCAAAGAGGGGCAAAATGTATACACCTAAAAATGACATGACTCTACTTAAATAAATATTTTAAATATTTATTTCATCTTCATATTCCTCTATCAATAAATAAATAAATTTATTTATTTATTTAATTCACTTTCTCCCATTTAATTAAATAAATTACATTTATTTAATTATGCTTTCTTATCTTCTAAAAAATCTTCAATATCTTCTAAAAATAAATTCCTCTTGTCACGCAAAAGCAAAAGCTAAGTTATAACAACTTTAAAACAACTTTGTTCTTAAATTAGAAAAATAAATTCTAATTTAAGAAAATGAAAACTCATCCTCATCAAGAAAGCAGTTAACTCAACAAAGCTTCTTTTTGAATGACACATGTCCTTCTATTCACGCACATTCTCTCAAACATTCTCCTCCATTGATCTTCTCATTTCTTCTCCACCATTGATCTTCTCTCACACAACTCTATAAATACAACCCTCTTCTTCTTGATTTGATATCCACAATTCGAGTAAACTTATGCTGCAGGAACTATAGCGCACCATTGGCACCCCATTATCATCACTTCATCATCCATCCATTTCATAGTGTGTTGAAGCTCATCTTCAATCATACCAAGTATCAGAGACAACTTCTCCTTGTCATCTTGAGGAATCGAAGCAAGGAAGCAAGCTTCCTGAGGGCCATTTTCATCTCCAAAAGATCAAGAAAGAAAAGGTGAACAATGGAAGTCGAAAGGTAAAGGTTGTAAGTATCTTCTCCATTTTACTTTTAATCTCCTTTTATCTTCATATTTCATTGATGTTTGGGTTTTTATTATTCAATTGATTATCCCAGTTTTACCCTTACACAATACTTTTCAACTCACTCATAAAATTGTATTTTCTATACTAATGAGTTTACTTGGTTTAATGTCCATTTTCATATAAAACATAATAAAATGAAGAAGTTTACAAATCATTACACCAATCTATAGAATACATGCACGGATATGTCTAGAGCACTTCTAACAACCCATAAGTGACAAATTACTCCCAATTTATAGTTTTATCATATTACAACTCCAACAGAGTAATAAAAAAAGATTAGGAACACTCTATGCTCCAAGTGATACCTTCATGATTCCATGCTTCTAAACCAATGGTGGAAAATAGATACCACCCAATTGTGTGGAACCATAGGTCCACCCCAACTTGCTAGGATAGTAGTCACATGGGTGTAAACAAAGAAACTTAAATGATCATATTGGTAGCACATACAAGCACTTACAAACATAGCTCACTTAACACAATTACGAACCTCACAAAATATCACAATAAGGAAGGAAGAAGTAAAAAAAAGGCAATGAGTATATGAATTTATGGATCTAACATAAATATTCTTAAAATAGAAGACATCCATTAATGGATGCCAAGATAATAACAAGTATCTGTTGAAATAAGGGAAAACAACTGAGAGGGGGTGTGAATCAGTTGTATGAAAACTTTATCACTTGCTGCAATTAGTCTTCTTTACCACTTATTAACAAATTAAAGATGTAACCATGAAAGCATGAATCAACAACACATAAGCAAACACACATAACACCGGGATTTTTACGTGGAAACCTAGTTAAGGGAAAAACCATGATGGGGGTTAACCCACAAAGAATTATACTCTGTTAAAAGTATTACAAATGGGGAAGGCACATGCCTTCAGGCTCACTGCCCAGATCTCACTACCTACAAGAGGCTCACTACCTACAAGAAATGATTATATGAAGATTACAGAATATTTGAATTGATAAGTAGCATCTACCAATGTAGAGGTTTAGTTTTGGTTAAGCATAGAATACTGATTTTACACACTTCATTCTTACTCTACCCTGTTTCACCTTTTTGCCATAATCTGAGTTTAGATCTTCACCTTCGCACTTCTTTCTACCTTTTTGCACTTACTCTGTCACTATACACACCCAAAACACTCAAATCCATTGGCTATATATATTTGTATCAAGAGATTGAATCAACTGTAGTCAGCTTCAATAAAACTTAGAACATTTATTAATAACTCTGCTCTGCCGGCTGAATCCAAGCTCAATCAACAACGTAGACCAAAAACTTGTGTTCTAAAATCATCAATCATGTTTCCCAATACCACTGAATATTACAAACTGCTTAACCAACAATTTTTCTTCATCCAGACCAAGATCAAATACTAGGTCGGCCTATTCTTCTTTTGACTGAGCTGACTAACTAGAGCCCGATACTCAGATGCTTATAACTTTTGAATCCTTCATCATCGGAGCCCAAATTTATAGATTAAGATAATCTTGACAATCCTTATCACTCCCTCAGATCCACAGCACATTGTGATTTATCACCAAACAGATCCGGACCAAGTTACCAGACCCTGTCACATACTCTATTTCTGACTACCTGAACTTAGACAAATCTTCACTCTGACTTCTGGTATGATCCATTGATGTAATACAGATGTGTAAGATCGATTTGGATGCCATCAATGACAACACCTGACATGCCTAGTAGTGTCTCTTGCCAACAATCTCCCCCTTTGTCATTGATGGCAACACTTAGTGAAAAATGGCTAAGTGTTAGACAAACTCCTCCTTACAATGCACTTAGGATTTTCACTACTCCCCCTTTGAAGAGTCTCTCATTTTTCACTATTCTTCCTCTCCCTCTTTGACATTAATGGCAAAGGCTAGGATCTGCATACCAAAATCATGCAAAAATTTTATGTACAAGGGTCAAAAACTTCTTTATACTTCTGCATGTAAACATACTGTCCTTAAGCTTTGCTCATCTACAAAAAGATGTCACCAAAAATGTTTTTCAACTTTGTCAATTCATTGTCCCAATTTTTCTTAGTACTACCCAAAATAGATATATGTCCACTGAACAAAAATGCTAGTGATTCTACCTTTTGGAGGTTAGTAGGGTCACTAGTATCCGCTGTTGTTTGGGACTCTGTGAATAGATCATACATGGTCTCTAATTTAGGGGAGATCAATCCACGGAGCTCATCCAATCTTCCTAGAACTTTTGCCTTTTCTCTCTCCAAATCACTTAATTCATTTCATAGGCTTACTACTTGGTATTCTTTGGTTAATACAGACTCAGTTAAAGGACTATATGAATGAGAAATATTAGACAATTTGAGTTCTATGTCCTTTATCTTTTTCTTAATATCTTCAACTGCTTTAGACCTATTTAGACAAAACCTGTAGATCTCTGCTCCTTCAGATAGAGCATTTTGAATTCTCTTTACACTTGTATCAAGCCCAGATCTATCATAGCTAAATATTTTCTTTATCTCAGTAAACCTTTTCTCATTGAATTCATTTTTAACTTTAACTTATGTAGACTTCTCTAGAGTTTCAAAACCAGAACTTATAGAGTTTATGAGAGTTTTCAACTGGCTGGAGGGAGATGCTAAAGAATCCTTCTAAAAAGTGGGCACGATCTTCTCCAAAATTTTAGATGCAAGGCCAAGTAGCTTGTTGTCTTCTATATGAAACTTCAAAATATCTTCTCTGGCCTTGGCTTGAGCAATAGAGGCTAGTTTTATCTTTTACATCAGAGATAAGGTATTAAAAGTTATTGGACCTTGTATTATGTCCTGATCTTCTTCAATTTGTTTATCTTTTTCCAAAATTTCCTTCACTGCTTCTATAGTGTCTCTTGCCCAAGATGATGTATCTGACTTGTGCTCTTTAGGGCCTCCATCTCCTCCTCTTTGGGAGTTGCCCATATTATCTTGTCCATCATTTTCTTTCCTTTTCATTGCTTCTGCTTTTTTTTGCATTTTCATCAGAAGCATTATTGCTTCTATCCAACTCATAGACATCTTCTACATTCTCTTCTGGAGAATTTGATGTATTCTCAATGGCAGTGTTGTTAGGCTCCTTGACATTCTGAATGGGAGAGTGAATTCCATCATCCTTTTCTTTTGCTTGATCTTCTTCCATTTTATCTTATTTATTCAGTTCTTCTTCTTCCTCCAGAATGGAGTCATTAGCTATTCCAGTTGGTTGCTCATCTTTCTGCTACTCTTCATCATCCAGATTTGGTATGCCATCAGTAGGTTCATTTGAAACCACAAAAAAATTATTTTTGTCCAATGCTTTTCTTAGAATTTGTTCAGTTTCTTGTACAACTTCATCTATGTCTCCAATAATTAACTTATTCATCCTTATCTTACTTCTGAATTGATTTTTGACTTCTTTAAAAAAATTATCTGCTTCTTTAGTTGATATCACCGGACATAGACTGGTTAGTACATGCTCCCTTAGCTCCATATCATTTATCTTGGCAGCTTCTTTTCTCATTTCCAGAATGTCTCTTAGGCTCTTTGGAACTTTTGACACAATCACTACTAATGCTCTGTTGAAATCATTCAAGTATTTGATAATAGCATCTTCCAAAAGTCTCTTGTCTGCATCATTGTATAGATCATAGAATGTAGTTATTAGTTTCAAATTACCATAAATAATGATTGTTTTGACAATTGCCTCCACAGATGGAGTTGACTTCTCAACATTATCCTCAGACTTATGTTTCTTATTTATCTTTTTGCTCCCGTAAGGCTTCTCTTTAGGCACTTTTACAGCTGTAGTGCCTCTGGATTTCAACTCTTTAAGCTCATCATTTGAGTCTATCTTTTCTTCATCCTCCTTCTCCATACTACCATATGACCTCTTGGTGATTACTTTTGTCCTTTTTCTCTCCTTACCAGGTGATTTGTCTTCCAGTTTTTTAGGTTTGGTAGGCTTTGAGCGAACACGGCCAACAACAAAGCTCCTAGTTTTTCTAGATTAGCTGGTGGAGACTTTTGGAGCACTAGACTATTCTTTTTCACCTTGCTTGGTTCTCTTTCTAACTTCTGTTACTACCTCTTTGCTTATCCCTATGCTCTCTGCATACATTTCCACTTGCTTTCGAACTTTTCTCTTGATTTCTGGTTTTTTGAGTTCATGTAGCTTCACATGAAGCTCTTCATAAGTTCCAAATCTCTCAATAGAATCATCCTTGGGTTTTCTCAAGAGATGTTGAGCATACATATCCAAAACTTTCTCATGTACCTCATACCCCATGGGCCGCATGATCCAAACAGTTCTGGGTTCTACTGCTTCCGTTAAGCACTGATTAGTGTCCACCATGAAACAAATTTCATTCTTGTATTTCTCAATAATTGACTTAGGGATTCTTTCCCTGGAATGCATCATACTTTGAAAGTTCTTAAAGTATCCCTCGGGATTGTAGTTTTCTGTGCACTAGAGTCATCAATGTTGTTGAGATGACTTCTTATCTGAATTGCAACTGGCTTATCATTGGTCCAGTGCACACCCTTTATTCCAGGCACCTCATTCATGAAGTAGAAAAACAAAAATAGAACCAAAGTACCATACTTAAAGGTATTTTTCTTGTCCTCTTTTATTTTGTTCAAGTTTTCAATCAGTTGATTCTGTAATAACTCACATAGGTCATAATATGCATTTTCCTTTAACATTTGGTATGCAGTATATATGGTCATTCTAGAAACTGAGTTTCCCTATTGGAGTGATAAATTTTGTACCCAATTACCATTGAAGCAAACTTAACATCCGGATCAACAATGTCATTAATAGTCATTGCCCTTTTGTCAAATTTGTCACTGTTTGCATCAGTCATGGTCTGATTCTTCACAGATTTTAGCATGGGTAAGCCACCAGTTGAGTTTAATCCAGTTACAATTTTGATAACATCCTTTGTAATCTTGAATAGTTTCATCGGCCATATAAACTCATCGTGCATTCGGCTTAAAACATACTAGACCCATTCATCTTCATCAAATGATGGAAATCCTAAAATCTGAATAAAATGTTTATCATGTAGTGCCTTATATTTAGGTTTAAGACCATGAATCTCATCCCTTAGTTGATTTTTGAATAGATCTACTAGCATTGAGTCTCCAAATTCATCTATACTTGCATGAATATAGGCCCTAATATATTCAACATGAAATACACCATGTGGAACATTTGAAAAGGCACCTAACGGGTTGACTTCTACTAATTTGTGAGGATGTTTCTTAAATTTGAGTTGGGGCCTTTTAGTAATATCAACAACCAATGGTGTAGCCATTGCAAAAGATGACAGGTTCAAAGTTTTGTAGAAAATTTGCCAGTCGTACTTCAAATCCTTGAAATCTTAGCTCAAGTACTCTTCTTCTTGCTCTCTTTGAATGCAAAGTGATCCAAATGATGAATGAATGACCTTTTTATGCTCCGCAAAACCTAATATGTCATTATAATAAATGCTCTACCCTAATACATTCGGTTACACTATTTCTACATGCAGTCAATCTTCAATTGCTCCGCAATCAATCACATTTGCTTCTTTTCTTCCAGAAATCCTTTCAAATGATCGGTAATAATCCAAATTATCTTCTCTCATCGTGTCAGATTTAGGCATCCTCTTACTCGATGGGGGAATTTGATTTGCAATGTAGGTCCCCCCTAAGCCAGAGCTCCTGATTCAATTCTCAAAGGAATTACCAGCACCAGATTCTGGTGCGGACCCATCACATTGTTCATCATACCTTTCTTTACCCATGTCTTGTTCATTTCATTATGGATCTCATCAACTTTGCCTTTGCCTTTGTCTTGTCTCTGCTCATTTAGTTTTCTATTTACCAGACCTCTTCTTTCATTATTCCTGCTTCTGCAGAATCTTGCAATATGATCGGATCAGTTACAATTAAAGCACACAACATTTCTTTACCCATTTGATTGATTTCCTCTTGATCTGCATTGATTATCCATATGTCTAAATCTATTGCATACAAAGCATTTGCTATTAAAAGAACTTCCATTTTCTCTATTGTTAGAGTTATTCATTATCATACTTTTGCATTCATTGGATCTATGACCATACCTCTTACACTTGAAGCATTGACTAGAGAAGGATGGATCACTTTGATTTACTCTGCTTCTACACTAAGTAACTTTATGACCAAATTTATAGCAATTGAAACAATTTCCATTGAAAGATGGATACCTTTGAGCATTAGGATGTCTTACCGAAGGTCTTCTAGGTTTGTTACTCCCTTTCCTTGATTGAAAATTTCTTTGTCTAGATTTAGAGCTTTCACCTTTCTCATACCCAAGACCATGCTTATCATCAGCCTTCTTCTAACTCTCAAGTAGCATTTCAAGTTTAGCTGAGCTTATCTGAACTTGTCCTTGTATACATTTGCAACTTCGAGGTCATGTTTGAGAATAACAATTTGCTTCTCAAGTTCTTCTTCATTTTCCATGGATTGTTGTAGATCTAACTCTAAGTGGCCAATTATTTTGTCCAATCTGTAGCATTCTTATGTTCTTTCTTTCAGACTCTGATTCAGGTTTTCTTCATTTTTCTTTCTTTCCTTAATTTCCTTGGTTAATCTCATCACCCTAGATTCCATCTCATGTTTTAGAACAATAGCTTCTTTTGTCAGCTTCTCACATTCCCTTGTCTTCTCTTTTAAGGCCTCATCCAAGTCAGTGTCTTCACTCATACTTGCTAACCTTTGAAGTAGTTCCCTTCTCTTTTCATTGGATTTGCTTAGTTGCCCTTTTAAGGTTTCAATGAAATCATCAGCCTCTTTAACATTCTCTTTCAGTTCTTTGATTTCTAACCTGGACTAACTAAGATTTTCTAAAGAAACTTGAAGTTGTTCATTCATGCCTTCAGAATACCTGGATGAATTCATTGCAACACTTCCCTAGATCTTCCTTAAGTTGTTAAGCTTCTTCCAAGGAACCTTGCTTTGACACCAATTGTTGAAATAAGGGTAGGCAACTAAGAGGGGGGTGAATCAGTTGTCTGAAAACTTTATCAATTTTTGCAATTAGTCTTCTTTACCACTTATTAACAAATTAAAGATGTAACCATGAAAGCATGAATCAACAACACATAAGCAAACACACATAACACCAGGATTTTTACGTGGAAACCTGGTTAAGGGAAAAACCATGGTGGGGGTCAACCCACAGAGAATTATACTCTGTTAAAAGTATTACAAATGGGGAAGGCACATGCCTTCGGGCTTACTGCCCAGAGCTCACTGCTCAAAGAGGGTCACTGCCTACAAGAAATGATTATATGAAGATTACAAAATATTTAAACTAATAAGTAGCATCTACCAATGTAGAGGTTCAATTCCGGTTAAGCACAGAATACTAATTTTACACACTTCATTCTTACTCTGCCCTGTTTCACCTTTTTGCCATAATATGAGTTTAGATCTTCACCTTCACACTTCTTTCTACCTTTTCGTACTTACTCCATCACTATACACACCCAAAACACTTGAATCCATTGGCTATATATATCCGCATCAAGAGATTGAATCAATTGTAATCAGCTTCAATAAAACTTAGAACATTTATTAATAACTCTACTCTGTCAGCTGAATCCATGCTCAATCAACAATGCAGACCAAAAACTTGTGTTCTCAAATCATCAATGATGTTGTCCAATACCATTGAATATTACAAATTGCTTGACCAACAATTTTTCTTCATCCGGACCAAGATCAAATACTAGGTCGACATGTTCTTTTGACTAAGCTGACTAACTGGAGCCCGATACTCAGATGCTTATAACTTTTGAATCCTTCATCACCGAAGGCCAAATTTCTAGATTAAGATAATCTTGACAATCCTTATCACTCCCTCAGATCTGTAGCATACTATGATTTACCACCAGAGAGATCCAAACCAAGTTACCGGACCCTGTCACATACTCTATTTCTGACTACCCGAACTTAGACAAATCTTCACTCTGACTTCCGGTATGATCCATTGATGTAATGTGGATGTGTAAGATGGATTTGGTTGCCACCAATGACAACACCTAACATGCCTAATAGTGTCTCTTGCCAACAGTATCCTTATTCAAGATCTCCCAATACATCATCTCCACTTATTTCTCTATAAACACAAATAAATCTCATCATGAGCTTGAATAAACCATTCCAAGCCTCCTACATACCCTACCATCCCTACACACAATTCTATCTCTTCAATAGACTTCATTTCCACCTACTTCATGGTTGGTTTGGGAGGGACTCACCTTTGATCTCCTCTATCCTATGGAGTCTTCTTAATGGCTACTAGATAATAACCACTAGTAGAACTATCTTTTCCTTAGTTATTCTTTTTCTACCTTTGATTGAGTGTTTCCTTGGACTCTAGGGCATATTGGTATGTTTCTTCAATGGTACAAAGTTTGAACATTCTTGTCTCCTCCCAGATGCCAATTTTTAAGTCATTGATGTATCATACCACCTTCTCTTGATCTTGATTATGTCATTCCAAATTTGATTAATAGCTTATAAAAATATTTAGTTTACTCCTTCACACTCGCCTCACATTGCCATAATATCTACAATTTGTTAAATAGTAGATCTAACTAGTAGTACCATGGTAGGAACTTACTCTTTAACTTTACTACCATCTTGGTCTATAAAGTGATCCTTTACTTATCACCCTTCCTCTCTAAGATTGCATCTACTATAATGTGTCACGACCCTTCGGTTTGGTTTTGGAAATCCTTACCCACGATGGACTTGATATTTTTCAATCTAGAAGAACTCCTCCATCTATATGATCTAGTCAACCATTTCCTCTAGATTGAGAGATCTAGAGAAACATGAGATCTCCATTTGTACACCTTGGCCAATCCTAGAGATGGCCTAAAACAACCTCTCCTACATGGAATCCTCATGAGTTGTTTGTGCCTCCTCCTACTCTTCCTCCTTTATCTCTCTTTTCATCTTCTAAATCACTAGTCATTCACTAGACAAACCCTCTAAATTGTTCTATAATTATAGTATCTTTATCTATCATTGTATCCTCCAAAATAACTTTATGACTTCATCTAATCTCCTACCAAATGGGCAAGTCCATCTTAGGGCCTCTCCTAGCTACTCTTGTAGGAAGCATTATTAGAAACATGCCAAACATATTAGTGGTATGCCAATAGGTGACACCCTTTACAAACTAGGCTTCTACAAATCTATGAGATCAAATTTCTCATTCATAACCTTGTTGCTCAACCTACTTTGATCCCAATTGATGGATTCAAGGTTTGTGAATCTAATGAAGGACTATCAATTCAAGCATCTTATTAACAAAGATAGATCAACACTAGTGTCGGTAATAAATGCATATTTAAATAAATATTCTTTTACTTATCTCAATATTTCCACACAACACTATGCATAGGCCTACAACTTGGTGCAAGGCTAAAATATAGTCTTAAGAGGGAATTTTTAAATAAAAAGCTAGGAAGTTCAAATTTCCCCTCTAACAAGAGATATGTTTGGAAGTTATTGTACACCTTGCATAAATAATGTATGCTATTAGACTAGTGGGTTACCTAGGCATGAGGAAGACATATCAATTAATCAATAAATTGTAAGTATGTAACATTAACCCCTAATATGGATTATGATGCTCAACCTGGATAGTACAATCTGAGGATACTAGTGATCTTGTGTAGAGTGAAAATAGGGTGATTAAATGGGCTAAAGATGAATTTAGGCATGTCACTCATATCAAGCAAGTTAGTTGAGATGTTGATAGAGAAAATATCCTATTTTCCAATAGATGGTTAGTATGTGCAAGAAAACACCTTATCACATCTCAAGTTAGGATAAATGGGGTATTGGAATTTGTGCCATCTCAATGTGTTATTAGAACATAGTTAAATAGAAAACACTAATTCCCTCCAAGTGAGACTCTTTCTTATAAAAAAGCATTAGGTGAGTCATTTGAGAATTCTCGGTGATCCTAATTTTAGAGAATTACAAGTTTAAGATTGGATACAAGTGTTGGATTCATCAAATGTTATAAGAATTCTTTTGTAGAGTTATGTTGTTGATTTGTCTTTTGAAAGTTAAAGCATGAAGATCTCCTAAGAAGATTTAATATTTGAAGTGTATTGTAATTGTTTTGTTGCTAATAATACATTGAGAATCTATTATTTCTATATTTTCCCCTTCATGGGTTTTCTCATGGTATATCTTGTGTTCTTTTCTTCTTCTATATTATGATTTTCTAGAAGTGGTATTATTGTAATAAAATAAATTATATATAGTTAATGAACATTATGTTCCTCATAGGAATAAGTATGAAGTTGTTTCATTTCAGTGCATTTTTTCCTTTTATTTGTTATTAGATCTATTAGCTCCCAAATTTTAGGCTCCTTTCCCATAGGACTAATACTCTTAAACTAGGACAAAGTGGAGTAATCTATCGTAGGTTTAAAGAAGTAGACTATAAACAAGTAAAGTGTAGTATGAGGCCAAGTGATAGGATATAGTAGACCCTCTTCTTATTTAGGCTCTAAAAATCCTATAATGGTGATCCTTGAGGTCTCCTTGATAATAGGACAATTAAATAAAAATACAATAAATACAAATAGGCCTTGATTACCTAGGTGTTTCGTCAAACATGAAGGTCTTTGTTCAATACATGTGGAAAAATAGTAAAATAGAGGAAAAAAAATCTAAAAATATCTGTGCACTAGGTATTGATGTCCTTGTTTCAACAAAAAAAAGTGAAATTGGATGTATACAAAAAAATTTATGCTATATAATATAAACCTACGTCTAAATTATAATTAATCTCATTTCAAAAATTAAAAAAAAAAATGCATCAAAAAATTATGAAAAAATATCCATGCACTAGATATTGGTGTTACAAATTTATATTTAAAAAATTAGAATTTTATCCTTTCTATAAAAAAAGTTATGTTGTATGGTATAAACGTCACTTTTTAAAAATACTGTTAACTATTAAAAACAAGTTATTAAAAGTTACGTAGAAAACTCACTTGAATTATTTTTTAAAATTTTGAAAAAAAAATTAGAATCTACACATGAAATCTCAAAAATCACTAGTTCACATCATCTTCGAATTCTTAATGGTTTAGTTGCTATAGGTGTCAAAAAGTGAAAATTTGGTTAAAAATGTT
The DNA here is from genome assembly GCA_027924645.1 of Cunninghamia lanceolata. Lineage (NCBI taxonomy): Eukaryota > Viridiplantae > Streptophyta > Pinopsida > Cupressales > Cupressaceae > Cunninghamia > Cunninghamia lanceolata. The sequence continues at coordinate 1,763,296 of BSBN01000378.1, read as the reverse complement.
GATTGCAATGTCCCACTTTGGCCAAAAAGTGGGACATAGTGTTGTGGGATCACCTCGATCATATATTATATCATAGTTAAAACATAACCTTTTGATCTATTCTGTTCAATTTGTTGTGGAGTTAGTCTAGTAGGATAAGGAAGTGGCTGTGTAGGTGTTGTTAACTCTTATATTTACAAACCCTTCCCTTCTTTTGGTGACAAACTTAACCTCTACCTACCTTGCCATAATCATTACTTGGGACATAGAATTTAGACCGAACATGCATACCTCATATTTGGTCCTTTAAACTAGCTAGGAATAATTCCTTCAAACTTTCCTCTATAACATTCTCTACTCTTAAAGAGAGTGTTTGGAATTGATGAATATAATCCTTGGTCATACCTATTTTCTTTAATTTGGTAAGTTGGTTGAAGTGGCTATCCATAAGGTTGTCACCATAATGTGTACTGAGTTCCCCTTGAAACATAGACCACATGATAACACAACACTTCTTTCTCTTCTCTTCACAAAGCCAATAATACCAAATGAATTAGTTAGGATCTAAGTATATGGAGGCCACTGCAATATTTTGTTGACAATGAATGTGATGAAGATCAAAGAATTGCTCCATTTGGAAGAGCCCATTGGTCAAATCTTTGCCATGAAACTTTCACATATCTCTTTGGTGTGAAGTGCCTAGCCATAGAATTATTTTGGTGATGAACCATCTTTAGATCTTAGTCAAACCCCAAAGCATCATATCCCCTAGAAGCATCATCTTGTTCCCAATTCTTACTATGCTAATCTACTCTATTAGATTCCATACCACTCACAATAGACACAATTATCCTCAATAATACATTGATTTCTACTCTTATATCTATCATCTCTACTCTCAATGATGAAATATCTTCCTTAACGTTGGTGTTTTCTTCCCTCATAGAATCAATATGATTGGGATAAATCTCCTCAATTCCTATATCATCCTTGTCTAGAGATTTTCTAGGTGTTACAAGATTCTTTTTTACCTCTTGTGCTAGGCCTCACCATTATGATTTTTTTCAATAAATCATACCAAACAAATCCAAATGATCTAAATTTTTACTAAAACTTACTTGGACCTAGATCTCACCTTGTATAAAATATCTCCAAGAAATACACTAATTTGTAGCTTGAGAGCAAATTTAGTAAAAACCCTAATTTCATAATAACTTCCTTAGATCTAACTCCAAATGACCTTAAATCTAAACTCTAATAGCTTTAATATGTCCTTAAAAAATATTTTAAAAATTAAGAAAAATTAATCAATTTGAGAGATATGTGCTTTCCAATTTGACCTCTTGAACAAAAAAAATTACCTTGATTCTCTCCCTCCAAGAGCCAAGATCAAGCTCTAATACCACTTGTAATGAAATAACTTGCACAAGAGAATAATATAATAGAAAACATGCTACAAGTACTTGAGAATTATAATCCACTTCAAGGGAGCAAACATCCAAAAGTCTCCAAGAAAAACATAATTTGTAATATGATGACCAAATAACACTTACTACCTCCTATGTATACTCTACTTATGCTTTGGATATCACCCAAGCCAACTTCAATACCTAATTATATCACCTATTCTGAATTAAATATCTAAATAATATTATAATAATGATCTTATAACTTAATTAAGAGTTAAGGTAGCCACAAGCTAACTACAAATAGCCCTATACATACTATAGGATTAAGGGCATCACAATTATGCCATGTGTATATTGAAATATGGTGAGCACCTTCAGATTACACCATTCCACAGAATAACAAAAGTATATAATAATATATTGATGATTTTCAGATGATTTTACAATGCATTACATTGGCTTTATAAAAGCCTCTTCCCTTTAACTATTTGATAACTACCTCCATATGGGAATGTAACTCCCACAAACTAACCAACTAACTATTGCTTTATTTACTAACATTTATTTAATATGCATAAACTAACAATGTAATACTATATGACTATTATGCCAACATTCCCCCCCTTATTACATTGTTCCTACAATAGTACCAAGGGACCCCCCCTTAATGCTAAAATACTCAACAAAGCTGATTACATAATATGAATACATATTTTATAGAAGATCTTCTCCCAAAGAACAAATCCTGAACCAAGTAGGGCTCCATCATGCTATCTCGTCTACCCTGGGAAAGGCGTAGCTTCGAGCTGTGTTCTTGAGCTCTTTAGTCCCAAATTCTCAAATCATAGTCTTGAATTATTCTACAATGAACCCTAAGAGATACAACAGATCTCTGCCATTGTCTAGTGACCGTGAAAGGATATAATTCTCGATCATATACTCTTTGAAGCTCACTGGACAAAAATCCATATTGAGCTCAACACCAAATCCCAAACTAGTCTCCAAAATAAAATCTTCATAAAACATACATTCTTCAAATCCATTAGCATCAACAAAGAAAAGCAAAACAACCAAAACCAAAAATGCTTCTCATGCAAAGCATCATCTCAAAGCAAGAAGCTAACTTGAGATGATGGTAAATCCTCCATCCTCTGATGCCGCCTGCCTCCAATATGACCCTATTACACTTTAACCAACTGATGTCTTGGATGAGTCTTTGGAGGCCTCATCAGAAATAGAAAAGATGTCCCTAAAAGCATAAGTGATCTTTGACATATGTGCACTCATGATTAAAGATGATAATGTCAATTTGAACCAATGATAGACACATACACTAATCAACCTTATATCTCCATGATAATTTTCCTTATCACTCCAATGAATACAATTTTATTTCAATATTTGGCCCATAATTGTATTCTCATCATATTTACACATCCAAAAACTTCAAAATTCTTTAAATATTTTCACGTGGCCTTTTTATTAAAGTAATACTCCTTTAAAACATAAAAATCTCCTCGTTTTTAAATTTTAGCATAATTTTAGAAAAGAAAATAAAGTTGAGGTAAAGATGGACTTCACCGTTTTAAAACTTCTCACATGTTTTAGCCTTTAAAAAATTACGTCTCCTCCATGCGCTCACTAACATGCTTTCTTTATTCTTCCATATGGTTAAACACTTTACCAAACTTCTGCGCTATATATTTTCTATGCTTGGATATGCAGTCTTCCTCTCTTTGACACCAAGCTCTAGGGAATGAATCTATTTTCATGCAGTTATTGTGCCCAACAAAAGAATGTAGCCACAAATTTTAGCAGATTTTAACGCCAACCTTCAATATTGTTGTCTGATAGTGTATGTAGAATATTATTTTGCATCAACAAATCTCTTGATCATTAAACGCTAAATTCGAATATGCATAATCCTTGACTATTGCTGCCCACTTTACCAAAAATGCCTTTCACAAGCACACGCATCTCCATGAAAACATTTGTAGGGACCCTCTTTTCAGCAGAATGACATTTCTTTGAAGCTTCAATCATCATTTCACAGGCACAGAAATATCAATTGCTCTGATACCATATTGAAATATGGTGAGCACCTACAGATTACACCATTGCGTAGAAATAACAAAAGTATATATTAATATATTGATGATTTTTGGATGATTTTACAATGCATTACATTGGCCCTTTTTTAAAAGCCTCTTCCCTTTAACTATTTGATAACTACCTCCATACAAGAATGTAACTCCCACAAACTAACCAACTAACTATTGCTTTATTTACTAATATTTATTTAATATGCATAAACTAACAATGTAATACTATATGACTATTATGCCAATACTGTACTCCCTAGTATATGTGTGTGTAAGAATATGTAAGAGCATAAGGTCATGTAAGATATTCTATGACACACATATGTGCATGTTAGAGGGAGGTTACAAAGTGGACTGTTAGTTTTATTACATGTAAACCTTAAAGGGGGTGTTAGAATAAATTAAGGTTTACATTTATTAGTTTAATAAATAATTGTTGGTTTTATAATTTAGGGAATTAGTTATTCCCGTAATAGTTTTTAAGAAGTTATTGTGGTTACTTGTATGGGAATATGTGGCTTTATAAGCCAATGCACTCAAATGTAAAATCATCTGAATGACATTAATATATTATTTTATGTTTTGATATTGTTGTTCCATGATGGTGTAGCAATCTGCATTTTGCCCTACCATATTTCAATATGGTATCAGAGCAATATGAAAGTTTGTGCCTGTGAGTTGAATGCTGCTTCCAGTTTTGAAGACATAGAAAGGCATTTGAAGATGTTGAAAGACGTTTTGAAGATCTGTGTCAATCATTAAAGCCGTCAAGTTTAAGGGATTGATTTGGATTGAAAGAAGCCATTCCATATTAATTCCAAGGCATCAGCGTGAAGTGTAGATTAAGTTTAATGTGAAAGGGACATGTTGCATACAAATTCATTAACAACATTATTTAGATTCCGGTTAGTAGTGTGTGCTTCTACTTCCATACATATATATATTAAATGGCTTCCATTCTAGTTAGGGTTTGATATAAAACGTAGGAGAATTAAAGCATGAAATTAGAGGCATATCAAATCTGTAGAGGAGTTTAGTCAAGAAGATTGCTCGTGTGGAAGAGAAGACATGCAAATATCATTACTTGCCCAAAATCGTTTATGGTAGCATTTGAAATAAGAAGATTTTCTACTGATTTTATCTGCATAAGGAAAGCGTTTGGAAATTAGTAAGAAGAGGCGTGTAGATATTTTTTTAGTGTTTCACAGTCATGTAAGGTGCAGTTTCATTCCAACGAGTGAAGTGTAGTATTGAAGAATGAAGGAAGAGGTTTACAAAATAAATCCTAAATTTTACATTATCAATTGACACATTGGAAAGTTGATAAGAGAAATGATATTAACGTGTACGGTATTAAACAAATTTGCACATAAATGTGCCCAACATAGTTGATTTTCAAATCATTGTTTTTATTGTGAGTAGTGATAGATTAAAACTATGCAATTATATTTTTCAAGTAGGGTTATAAGGTGTGAAAAAGAGAAGTAGTTGGTTTTTTGAACTTAAATAAGTTGTTAGGATTTTCATTGTAAAAGATGCACTTTTGGTGGAATCTGACACCTTGTTCATTTTATCATGGCTACATCAAACATTGCTTGTGCTCTCGGGGCCATTTATACTATGCCCGATGAGGCCTCCAAAGACTCATCTAAGACATCAGTTGGTTAAAGTGTAAAAGGGTCATATTGGAGGCATGTGGCATAGGAGGATGTAGGATTTTCCATCATCTCAAGTTAGCTTCTCACTTTGAGATGATGCTTTGCATGAGAAGCATTTTTGGTTTTGGTTGTTTTGCTTTTCCTTGTTGATGCTGACGGATTTGAAGAATGTATGTTTTGTGAAGATTTTGTTTTGGAGACAGGTTTGGGATTTGGTGTTGAGAGCAATATGGATTATTGTCCAGCAAGCTTCAGAGTATATGATCGAGAATTATACCCTTTCACGATCACTAGACAATGATAGAGACCTATCGTATCTCTTAGGGATTGTTGTCGAATAATTCAAAACTCTGTGATTTGAGAGTTTGAGACTAAAGAGCTCAAGAACACAGCTAGAAGCTATGCATTTCTGAGGGTGGACGAGACAACATGATGGAGCCCTGCTTGGTTCAGGATTTGTTCTTTGGTAGAAGATCTTCTATAAAATATGTATTCATATTATGTAATTAGCTTTGTTGAGTATGTTAGCATTCAGGGGGGGTCCCTTGGTACTATTGCAGGAACAATGTAATAAAGGGGGGAATGTTAGTTTTATTACATGTAAACCTTAAAGGGGGGTGTTAGAATAAATTAAGGTTTACATTTATTAGTTTAATAAATAAATGTTGGTTTTATAAGTTAGGGAATTAGTTATTCCCGTAGTAGTTTTAAGAAGTTATTGTGGTTACTTGTACGGGAATATGTGGCTTTATAAGCCAATGCACTCAAATGTAAAATCATCTGAATGACATTAATATATTATTTTATGTTTTGATATTGTTGTTCCATGATGGTGTAGCAATCTGCATTTTGCCCTACCATATTTCAATATGGTATCAGAGCAATATAAAAGTTTGTGCCTGTGAGTTGAATGTTGCTTCTAGTTTTAAAGACATAGAAAGGCATTTGAAGATGTTGAAAGACATTTTGAAGATCTATGTCAATCATTAAAGCTGCCAAGTTTAAGGGATTGATTTGGATTGAAAGAAGCCATTCCATATTAATTCCAAGGCATCAGTGTGAAGTGTGGATTAAGTTTAATGTTATGTGAAAGGGACATGTTGCATACAAATTCATTAACAACATTATTCAAACTCTAGTTAGTAGTGTGTGCTTCTACTTCGATACATATATATTAAATGGCTTCCATTCTAGTTAGGGTTTTGATATAAAACGTAGGAGAATTAAAGAATGAAATTAGAGGCGTATCAAATCTATAGAGGAGTTTAGTCAAGAAGATTGCTCATGTGGAAGAGAAGACATGCAAATATCATTGCTTGCCCAAAATCCTTTATGGTAGCATTTCAAATAAGAAGAGTTTCTACTGATTTTATCTACATAAGGAAAGTGTTTGGAAATTAGCAAGAAGAGGCATGTAGATATTTTTGTAGTGTTTCACAGTCATGTAAGGTGCAGTTTCATTCCAACGTGCGAAGTGTAGTATTGAAGAATGAAGGAAGAGGTTTACAAAATAAATCCTAAATTTTACATTATCAATTGATGCATTGGAAAGTTGATAAGAGAAATGATATTAAAGTGTGTGGTATTCAACAAGTTTGCACATAAATGTGCCCAGCATAGTTGATTTTCAAATCATTGTTTTTTTTGCGAGTAGTGATAGATTAAAACCATGCAATTATATTTTTCAAGTGGGGTTATAAGGTGTAAAAAAGAGAAGTAGTTGGCTTTTTGAACTTAAATAAGTTGTTAGGATTTTCATTGTAAAAGGTGCACTTTTGGTGGAATCTGACACCTTGTTCATTTTATCATGGCTACATCAAACATTGCTTGTGCTCTCGAGGCCATTTATACTACACCTGATGAGGCCTCCAAAGACTCGTCTAAGACATCAGTTGGTTAAAGTGTAACAGGGTCATATTGGAGGTAGGTGGCATCAGAGGATGGAGGATTTTCCATCATCTCAAGTTAGCTTCTCGCTTTGAGATGATGCTTTGCATGAGAAGCATTTTTGGTTTTGGTTGTTTTGCTTTTCTTTGTTGATGTTGACAGATTTGAAGAATGTATGTTTTGTGAAGATTTTGTTTTGGAGACAGGTTTGGGATTTAGTGTTGAGATCAATATGGATTGTTGTCTAGCAAGCTTCAAAGTATATGATCGAGAATTATACCCTTTCACGGTCACTAGACAATGATAGAGCCCTGTCGTATCTCTTAGGGATTGTTGTCAAATAATTCAAAACTCTGTGATTTGAGAGTTCGAGACTAAAGAGCTCAAGAACATAGCTAGAAGCTACACATTTTTTAGGGTAGATGAGACAACATGATGGAGCCCCACTTGGTTCAGGATTTGTTCTTTGGTAGAAGATCTTCTATAAAATATGTATTCATATTATGTAATCAGCTTTGTTGAGTATATTAGCATTCAGGGGGGTCCCCTTGGTACTATTGCAGGAACAATGTAATAAAGTGGGGAATGTTAGTTTTATTACATGTAAACCTTAAAGGGGGGTATTAGAATAAATTAAGGTTTACATTTATTAGTTTAATAAATAAATGTTCGTTTTATAAGTTAGGGAATTAGTTATTCCCGTAGTAGTTTTTAAGAAGTTATTGTGGTTACTTGTACGAGAATATGTGGCTTTATAAGCCAATGCACTCAAATGTAAAATCATCTGAATGACATTAATATATTATTTTATGTTTTGATATTGTTGCTCCATGATGGTGTAGCAATCTGCATTTTGCCCTACCATATTTCAATATGGTATCAGAGCAATATAAAAGTCTGTGCCTGTGAGTTGAATGCTGCTTCCAGTTTTGAAGACTTAGAAAGGCATTTGAAGATGTTGAAAGACATTTTGAAGATCTGTGTCAATCATTAAAGCCGCCAAGTTTAAGGGATTGATTTGGATTGAAAGAAGCCATTCTATATTAATTCCAAGGCATTAGCATGAAGTGTGGATTAAGTTTAATGTTATGTGAAAGGGACATGTTACATACAAATTCATTAACAACATTATTCAGACTCTAGTTAGTAGTGTGTGCTTCTACTTCCATACATATATATATTAAATGACTTCCATTCCAGTTAGGGTTTTGATATAAAACGTAGGAGAATTAAAGAATGAAATTAGAGGCGTATCAGATCTGTAGAGGAGTTTAGTCAAGAAGATTGCCCGTGTGGAAGAGAAGACATGCAAATATTATTGCTTGCCCAAAATCCTTTATGGTAGCATTTGAAATAAGAAGAGTTTCTACTAATTTTATCTGCATAAGGAAAGTGTTTGGAAATTAGCAAGAAGAGGCGTGTAGATATTTTTTTGTGTTTCACAGTCATGTAAGGTGCAGTTTCATTCGAACGTGCAAAGTGTAGTATTGAAGAATGAAGGAAGAGATTTACAAAATAAATCCTAAATTTTACATTATCAATTGATGCATTGGAAAGTTGATAAGAGAAATGATATTAAAGTGTATGGTATTCAACAAATTTGCACATAAATGTGCCCAGCATAGTTGATTTTTAAATCATTGTTTTTATTGTGAGTAGTGACAGATTAAAACTATGCAATTATATTTTTCAAGTGGGGTTATAAGGTGTGAAAAAGAGTAGTTGGTTTTTTTAACTTAAATAAGTTGTTAGGATTTTCATTGTAAAAGGTACACTTTTGGTGGTATTTGACACCTTGTTTATTTTATCATGGCTACATCAAACATTACTTGTGCTCTCGGGGCCATTTATACTACACCTGATGAGGCCTCCAAAGACTCATCTAAGACATCAGTTGGTTAAAGTGTAACAGGGTCATATTGGAGGCAGGTGGCATCAGAGGATGGAGGATTTTCAATCATCTTATGTTAGCTTCTCGCTTTGAGATGATGCTTTGCATGAGAAGCATTTTTGGTTTTGGTTGTTTTTCTTTTCTTTGTTGATGTTGACGGATTTGAAGAATGTATGTTTTGTGAAGATTTTGTTTTGGAGACAGGTTTGGGATTTGGTGTTGAGATCAATATAGATTGTTGTCCAGCAAGCTTTAGAGTATATGATTGAGAATTATACCCTTTCACAGTCACTAGACAATGATAGAGACCTGTCGTATCTCTTAGGGATTGTTGTCAAATAATTCAAAAATCTGTGATTTGAGAGTTTGAGACTAAAAAGATCAAGAACACAGCTAGAAGCTATGCATTTCTGAGGGTAGACGAGACAACATGATGGAGCCTCACTTGGTTCGGGATTTGTGCTTTGGTAGAAGATCTTCTATAAAATATGTATTCATATTATGTAATCAGCTTTGTTGAGTATGTTAGCATTCAGGGGGGGTCCCTTGGTACTATTGCAGGAATAATGTAATAAAGGGGGGAATGTTAGTTTTATTACATGTAAACCTTAAAGGGGGGTGTTAGAATAAATTAAGGTTTACATTTATTAGTTTAATAAATAAATGTTGGTTTTATAAGTTAGGGAATTAGTTATTCCCGTAGTAGTTTTTAAGAAGTAATTGTGGTTACTTGTATGGGAATATGTGGCTTTATAAGCCAATGCACTCAAATGTAAAATCATCTGAATGACATTAATATATTATTTTATGTTTTGATATTGTTGTGCCATGATGGTGTAGCAATCTACATTTTGCCCTACCATATTTCAATATGGACTAGGAATCCTGACCCACTTATGATACATGTTATAATGTGTCATAGAGCATGTTTCTAAAGGAGGTAAATCACACATAATAAATCAAAAATGAGGTGTGGGTTGTGAGAATTCTTACCATAGTATTCTAGGGCTTTGTTTGGGTCCATGGTAATGCCTTTGGGTGGTATTTTAGGCCTCCTGAAGTCTATATATCAAGAGCTTGAGATGGAGCATTGAGGAGTTTGTATTATAGAGTTATGCTATCAAATTTTCCTAGAGAAGTATGATGTTGATCTCCATGTTAAAGCTCGAAGCTTGCAAGTGTATTGCAACTATTTTGTTGCTAAATAATACATTGGTTTGATTCTTTGGAGGGTTGAGATTTTTAATCAAATGAGTTTTCTCCACATATATTAGTGTCTTGTCTCTTTTGTCTAGGCTTCTTTTATTTCTCATAGGGTTAATGTGGGAAATGATCACTTGATTTGGCTTTATGAGGATAGTTTTTCCCCACTTGTATCAATCTTTTGGTTATTAATTTATTTGATAGTAGTTGTGTATGCATGATATTTTTCTCATAATTTGAGACATTTATTATCAATTTTTCCAACTCTTACTATCTTATATGTTGGTCACAATAAGTGTTGATGATTGTTTTTACACATTCATAACAAAAGTTATAATTCATAAATGAACCTAACTATCTCGAAAGATATAGAGAAATCAATTAAGATTACTCAATCCCAAGTTTCCTTATTGGTCAGGTCTTGACCGGTTGGACAGTTCAGTAGGTTATTATGAAGCTATAATGTTCAAGGGGCCTTACGTGGTTTAAAGTGGGTTTGTGACTTACTGGACTCTTATTATGCAAACCAACATGAATATCAACTTTCTAATAATTCATCTGCATAAAATTGTTACTGTATCTCAAAGCTTTGCAAGATTTATATTCAAACGTGCTTTTCTTTTGACTAATTATGAAGATTATCAAATATCAACTTATTGCTCTTAAACTCCTTCAAATGTTAGATAATCTCCTCTGGATTTCAACGTTTAAGCTATGTATTTCAGAATTGTTGGGAAAAGTTAGAAAACTTAAAATCTACATTCATTCACTACAAGATCTAAACGTTCTATTATGCACAAAATCATGAAACCACTCATCAAAAATGCTGGCCTTGAACCTTTTGTTTTCCATGTCCTGCACTTCCTCCTTAGACACTATTGCTATGTTGGCAGGAAAGTCAGGTACTGTGACATTGGGGTCAAATATCCCCTTAATGAATTGCTGGAGTTAGACAATGTGTCCCTTCAATACCTCCTGTTTATTTTTGTCTTTTCTCAGCATTTTTGCTGTTACCTAGTTCATATCTTTCCACTCAGCGATGTGTTGTTCCCTTGTGCTATGCCCGAGGTCTAGATTAAGTATCTTGTATTCCTCCAGGGTAATCTCACCTTTTTCCTTCTCCTTTTGTGGTATAGCTAGGTTTAGAGTTCTTGATCCATCTAGACTTCTCTAGATTGCTGACATTGTCCTAGCTTTTCTTTTCTCTTTCCTTGGAGTTGTCTTTTCTCCCAATAAGCTCTTTATATCAATTGGAGCTAGCTGTATTTCCTTTTGCTCCTTCCCTATCTCCCCCTCCAGCTAGGTAGGAACTTCTTTTGTGCCCTCTGCAGCTTTCTCTGCATCAATTACCTCCTCATGAGGTTTTTCTATTCCAATTTCCTCTTGCTGTTGCTATTCATGTTGCTGAAGTGGTTCCTCCTGTTGGTCTTCTTGTTGAAGTGGTTCCTCTTGTTGTAATGGAGGCTCTTGTTCCTTTGATTCAACTTCATTTTCCTCCTCCTCTATCTCTATATCTCCACCTTCTTGATCTTGGTCTTCAAGAGCCTTCTCTGCTAATGACTCTTCTTCTTGATCATCTTTTGCATGTATCTGTTCATGATCCAGCTCGTTCAAATTTGTTCCTTGTTCATCATTTTTTCTTTCATCTATTTTTTCTTCTGTCCCTGTATCTTCAGGTTTGTTCATTTCTTCTTCCACCTTATCTCTATTTCCTATCTGTGGTTGCTCTGAATGTACTAGTGAATTAGCCTTTACCTCATCTTCTTTTACTTCCTCTTCTTCACCTTTCTCCCCATACATATTTAGCATGTCTAAAGCATCGACCTCTGAGGTGTCCTCTTGTGATGCATGTCCTTCTGTGTTTATCTACTCAGATGATCTTTCTTTCTTAGTTTCTTCAATCTTATGTGCTTCCTCTTGCACATCTCTAATAATTTCTAGTGGCACTAGAGTACCAAATGGATCAACAGATCCTGTTTCTGCCTACACCTCTCCTTCTTCAATTTCTATATTTTGTTATGTTTCCATCTCAGCTTGCAAGTTTGATTCCTCTTCTTCACTGAGGAAATCACTTGATTCTTCTTCTATGTCAATCACCTTTCCTCTATACATTACCTTCTCTTCACTGTCACTGCTCTCAATTTGCATAGTTTCTACAGTAGTAGGTTTGGCTTTACCAACTTCTGACTCCTGCAGCGCCTCTCCAGCCAATTCTGCTTTTACTTTGATAAAGGTTTGTCCTAGTTCTACTAATGTGGAGGCACTGGCTATATTTCTTAGCTTTTCCCTTACTTCTTGCGCTCCAATCACATCAACCAGCTTAGAAGTTCCCCCTTTTGACAAACCTATGGGAATTGCCCTCATGATTGATGGTCCTACTGCCTCTTTTGCAGCCTGTGCTTCTTCTGCACTAATCTCATGGCTCATGGATTTTGCATCAACAAAAGTTTGGGATGCCACTGCTATTGTTATGCCTAAAGCATATGGATCCATCAATGTAGCATTCTTATTCTTTTCCATAATTCTTGCCTCTACAACTTTTCTCTTCTTCTCATAGAAACATTGCAAGTCCTCACTGGGCTCTGCCTTTCTCTTCCTTCCCTTCTTTGGGAATGTAACTTCTTTTCCTTCTGCCTTGAGCTCCTCTATCTTGTCCTTAAGCAATGTTTTTGAAAATAATATCACGGGTTTTGTCAAAATATCCAATGATGTGATCCAAGGCTTCGACCAATTAGGCTCTGTAATGGGAGCCAGCCTAGCCTGTGCATAACTTTGGTGCAACAATTTGTCATCCTCACGAACCTCTAGAGGAACATAGATATTACAAATAGACCTCATTTGTTCAATAGTCAATCTCTTATGAGCTCTCTTTCTTACTTCCAAGTCACTCTTGCAGTCAACCTAGAAATCTTCAATATGCACCTGGTGTTTGTACTTCTTGTCAACAAAGTTTTGAATTCTGTAAAATGAATCAAACTTTCTAGCCAAATTGAATTCCTGGAACCCATAATACCTTAGTTCTTGCTCTGAATAGGCGGAAACATCCTCATTGATACAAGAATACTTGCCAATGGCCCAAGGTAATCTCATATTGCCCCTGCCATTAAATTTCTTCTTGTACATTTTAAACACATTCAAATTCTATCTTGAAAACTCCAAGACAATCAGTTTATCAGAAGGATATCTTGGGAGCATAAATGGCCTCCCCTCAAATCCTTCAGTTCTTATGTATGAAAACTGTTCAAACTATATGAACCACAAACTATGCCATCCAATTACACGTTCAGCCTCTTTAGACAACCTTTTGTCTGGTTCCTCATTTAGCACTCTCACCATGTAGGTATAGAAAACATCATTAACCAAAGCAAACCTCTTTAGGGCATTCTCCTCTTGTAATTCTAGGTAGTGCTCATACACCAACTTCTGCTCAAGACCATTCCCTAAAACACCAACTCTCTCTAGTCCATGTATGTGTGGTCTAATCTCTGCAGCACAAGAGTATAATATATAGGAAGACATATAAAAGGGCAAGCCTTTCTACTGTCTCATCATAGCCTGCCTCCATATGGCTGTACTTATGGCCTTGGCCCAATGAATTGGTCCTTGCTTCTTTTCCCCTGTTCTTAGGTATTCTATGACAGTGAACATCCAGGGCTTACATTTGGTGCCATCCCTCAACCCAACCAGTCTGCTCAGCATAGTGATCATTAAATATATCTCCTGTCTAAAATGTATCCTTATCAAATTTTTAGGAATTCTGGCCACTGCCTTTGGTTTGTTCTCTGGACTATACCAGTGGCAAAATATTTTACCCCTACAGTCTCCATCATTTGTGTGGAAACTCTCACTATAATGATCAATATCAATGTCTGTCATCTTATCAGTGATCTCCAATCCAAAGGTTCTTGCAATCCCCTCAGGAGTCAGATCAGCAATTAATCTATCATGTAGTATTACCTTCCTTGTATTAGGGTCATACAAGATTACACAGTCTATGCATAGATCTTTTGCCTCCATAGCCAGAGGAAACCCTGCAGCTCTATATAGTCCACTATCCCAAATACATTTCATATCTGGGGAGGCATCTGCAGCAGTGATTTTCTTTAGCACATCCTCTGCATCATAAGTTCCTATGTCTGTATCAGTACCCACTCCGCCTATACCAATCAGGGTTGGACATCCTCTGTATATCAACAATTCCTCCTTTTCTACTTCCTTGGTTTTCTTTCTTTCTTTACTTCATCCCCAAAGTCTTTCTTCTGTTTAGGGGCCATCCTGTAGAAGTATAAATGTCTCAATTTGTGTTTCCACTTCATATCTAGGGTTTTACTGTGAATATCTATTTTCTACCATTTACCCTAATCTATTTTTTTGTTACTCTACCCTTAAAGGGACTAAGCTCTGTTTAGCTAATTAACAGTTAAAACATTAATTTAACAAATGCATGCATTTTGAAGCAAAATTACTGTAATTAACAGTTGCATTTTACCATTCAAAAATTAAACAGGGTCCCAAGATATATACTTGTTTCTGTGACCGTTCAACCTTTGACGTCGACTTACTTTATCTTTCACCTTCACCTAGCAACTGTAACTTCGTTAATCTGGTAAATTCCGTTAGATTTTACTGTGACAGTGCTTTTTCTGCAACCTTCAACGTTAACAATATATCTTGAAAGCAAAAAAAACAATAATTCTGCCCTAACCCTCGTTAAATTCCACTTGATTGAGTATTAAACTCGCATTAATTACAACCATTAATGCACTGCGACCTTCGGCTTTCCTTTTCAGTGTTTTAGTTTTTCAAACTTTTGACCGTTAGCTCAATTAAACATGCATTTTCTCTTGTATATCTCGTTGTATGTTTTCCTTGTATCTTTTCATTGTATCTTTGAACATACAATCACTTTATGCATCAATTGAACTAAAGCCCTTTCCCCTTTTTACCCTTTTCCCATACCCCCCTTTGTACTTCCTGCTTGTATATAATACTTGTATTTTTCCTTCGTTCCATCGGAGAGACCAAGCCCTTCGGCATGAAAATACCATCAAATTCTAATAGTCCAAAGTCACACCGACACCAAACTTCTATCGGTGAAACACAAGAGATCGGGAAGACATATTGAAACTTAGCCGACAAAGTTAGTCAAGCTGATGAGTGGAGCCCACATACTTTTCCCTCTTGTATCTCCGATGCAAGAAGCACTTGTACATAACTTCGTATACAAGCTCGAAACATATACAATGATTTCATCTTATTTAATAAACCTCTCGGTTCCAGCATGCATAAACCCTTGCATCTAATTTCCTTGTATATAGAACATGTACACTGTAAACATACAACGTTGAAAACATACAAGGAATTATCTGTGTTTTATTTCTTTTCACATCTGAGCTTTGTATATTAGCTTGTACATCGGATATACATTATAAATATACAAAGCTAATATACAACGGGTGGGGTCCGCCTTAACTTTTTACCTTTTCCACGTTGCCTTTGCTCTTATCAAACTTTTGGACCTCAAACCGCTACAAATCGTATTACATTTTACCTTTGGGTCCACGATGTATATAACCCAATGCATCCTTCGATATATGATTTGGATCTGATACATGGTTACATCGTATTTCAATTTCCTTAAGTTCTGGGTCTTGTATAAGGTTCAATGTCTGTTCTGCAACCTACATACAAGGTGTGGGATATACAACAGTTTAACTCCACTTCATAACTTTTCAGTTCCGTTAGTTGTATGTAATACAATGTTCATTGAAAATGTATGTAAAAACATACAAGACGTGAATATACAATGGATTAACTGACTTTGATAACTCTTTCACGCCCACTGCTTGTATGTGATCATTGTATACCACAAATGTACATCTCGCGGTACTTAACATACAAACAACAAATATGCATTGATTATTTGTTATTTCATACCCTTTTCAATTCCGTGATGTATGTTATTCTTTGTATCTCATGATTGTATATTTTGCATCCGCCAAATATACAAGTGCCAAACATACTTCAATTTTTACCAATTTTAATATCTCTTCATTTCCTCGCTATGTATAATCCCTTGTATATTTTACTTGTATGTCTTCCATTTGCCCAAATATACAAACCGGAATATACATAGCGGAATTCACCGTGTATACATTCCAACCTAACTTCTTTCGGGTCTAACTTGTATATGAAGATAACACATTATCACAAAATGTATACAAGTATAACAACACACAAAACCCGATTACCTTCCTCTTGCGACTAAGTATAAAACGACTTTGTACATACAAAGAACTTTGTATATGCAAAGCGATATACAAACAAACTTGTATGTACAAACAACAAACTCTTCCCTTGTACATTTTACCAAAATGATCATAACTTGCAAAATATGGCAAATTTTAAGATGGTTCAAAAAGCAACCCTATCTCAGTTTTTAGAAGGAATCCAACGATATCATGCATTGGTACTGAAAATGCATTTTTTCTATATTCTTAATAAAGTTTGCAAATTTTGACTCCCTTTTCCCTTTACCACCAATCAAAACAACACACACAAAAGCAAAAGCAATAGCCACAGTAGGGGTCCTCATTTTGCTAAGGAGTAAAATGGGGCATGTTGTGAGCATCACAACAACTAGCAACCAAATAAAACAATTAAATTAAAACCATTAAAGAAAATGAAATGAAATAAATTCATAATTTCTGACTATCTCCTATGCAAATCATCATTTAACTTGAGACCTAATGTATTCAATAAGGTGCATGAATTTTCATTTTCAGTTTAAGTGGGTGCACGTGATTAATTATCCTCATCTTGAAAATTAGTTGAACAAACCAGTGGCTAACATTAGACTACCTAGTTGATGTCATTCCCTCATAGACAACCGGATAGAGCCTTGTTGCCAGCAGGCATCCATAGCCCCAACAAGGTTATCGTTACAATTCTCCTAAGTAGAGCCCTACTGCCAGCAAGCGTCTATAGCCTCGGTAGAGTTACTTAGATGAATTAACCTGGATTTCAATAAAATCCATTTTATTTATTTATTTATTTTTATATTTTGTATTTTGACAGATATTTCAGTTATAACTTCATGATGCAAGGGACATTCACTTGCTAAAATTAAGCTGAGAATTGTAATGGTAGCAAGGGTGACCTCTAATTTTTCACCTAATATCTACATTGGTAAGTTCAACAAATCCAAGGATTTTAGGTGTGTCATTGTGAGAAACTTCCCTTGAATACTCAACCCACAGTTATTGAATACAAAATTTCACAAGTTAACTAACTTTCTACATTCATGACAATTACAACAAATTATGCACAAATTCCAAATAATTAACTTGAATGTTCTAAATTTTCTATTGTTTTCAGTGGTTGCTAATCTACTCCTATATACTCTAAAACAAAACAAATCCCTCTACTGAAGCAATAGAAAACAAACACACAACAGAGACCAACAGAGAACAACGAAACAAAACAAGGCAAAACACCACCAAAAACAAACAACAAAAGAAAGAAAAAACTGTACAATTATCTACATTATGATACAATAGACCGACAACCTTCGCCTCAAGTCTAGAAGTAGTGCTTCAAATGCTAGCCATTAACTGGTAATGGCACATCTTCTCTAGTCAAGGTTTTGAGCCTGAAAGTGTTGTCTCTTATTATTTCTGACACTTGTAATGGACCTAACCATAACTTGTCAAATTTTCCATGGCTACCTTTCTTCTCATGTGCTTTATCCTAGCACAGCACTAAGTCTGAAATCCTAAATGTTTTGACTCTTGCCCGTTTATCAAACCATCTTTTGACCACTGCCTGATGCTTAGCAAACCTCTCGATGGCCTTATCTCTTTTTTCATCTAATTGCATCATTTGGACAATTCTGGCTTCCCTATGATCATTGAAGCCTAAGTATTCATTCGCGAACTTCCAGATTGGTATTCTTAGATTGACTGGAAGTATGGGATCAGTCCCATAAACTAAATGGTAAGGTGTATTACCCAGAGCTACCTTAACTTTGGTTCTATCTACCCATAGTGCATATTTTAGCAATGTGTTCCATTCTCTTGGGTTCTTTTCAATTAGCTTTTTACTAATGTCTAACAAAATTTTATTCGTGGATTCAGCTAACCCGTTCCCCTGAGGATAATAATTTGAAGATAACTTTAAAACAATTCCATGTTCAAACGACCATTTAGAAAATTTTAAAGAAGAAAATGCAGGGCCATTGTTACATACCAGTGAATAAGGAATTCCAAACCTGGTGATGATGTTCTCTTCAAGAAACTTGATGACTACCTCAGTAGTGGAGAATTTGCAACATGTGGGTTCAGTCCACCTGGTACAGTAATCAGTCACTATCAATATGAATTTGTGTCCTACAGATGATGGAGGATTGATGACTCCAATAAAATCCAAGCCCCACTATGCAAACGGCCTAGACTCAATAACTGGCTGTAGCAGATTAGCTTGATTTCTTCCCTTATCTACTGTAACCTAGCAAATGTGGTAGTTTTTGACGTGATGTTCTGTATCTTCGAACATAGTAGGCCAATAGTAACCCGCTCTCAATATCTTGTGTGTTGTAGCTAGATGGGAACCATGAGCAGTTCCATATTTATCATGCAGTTCCCGCAACACCTTATCTACTTCATCTCTATTTAAACATCTTAAATAAATTCCATCGTGGTTCTTCTTGAATAAAAGACCTCCCTGCACCATATACTTTTGTGCTTTGATCTTCAAAGCTCTCCTCTGTGAGGATTTCATCCTGTTTGGGTATTTCCCTAATATTAGAAAAGTGTTGAGATCATCGTACCACCCTGATGCATCACTTGTATTCAGCACGTACTGTTGCTTTACCAGATTTGGGTCTGTATTGGCTATGGTTTATACTAAAGCTTGTCCTTTGACTAGCTTCATCGGTATGATTTCTATGTCAAACTCTTACAAAGTGGTGATCCACTTAGCCCTCTTCTCTCTAGGTTCATTTTGCATTAGCAGCATCTTTACTGCTGCATCAAGTACCACAGCCTTAACCTGACTGCGTAGAATGTAATGTCTAAACTTTTTTATTGCCCGTACTAGTGTAAATGCTTGTCTTTCCATATCCAGGTACTTCAACTATGCGTCCTTCAGAGGCGCACTCATAAAGGCGATAGGCCTTTCTTCATTATCCTTTCCTTTCTGCGTCAGTGCAGTTGCAAGCGAGTGTGAGGATGCAAATGAATAAATGTAAAATAGTTTGGTATAATTTGGACTCATCAACACAGGAGCATCAGAAATAGCCTCTTTGATATCTTCAAATGCAACCTTGGCTACTGGTGTCCACTCTATCACTGCATCCTTTTTCAACATAGCGTTCAGTGGCTGTACGATCTCCACAAATCCTGTAATGAACTTCCTGATAAAGTTAATTTTACCAAAAAATAATTTTAATTCTTTTCTAGTGTTTGGTAACTATAATTTCTTTATCCCTTCTATTTTATCAAGATCAATGGATATACCATTCTCAGAAATGACATGCCTTAGCAATTTACCTTCTATCACGCCAAATACACATTTTTTAGGGTTGAGAGAAATTCCATACCCCTTGCATCTCTTGAGTATTCTCCTTAAATCTTCAACATGAGTAGACGCATCCCTAGAATACACAGTTAGGTCATCCATGTTAATCATAATACACTTACCTGTTAGTCCACGGAATGCGATATCCATGGCCCGCTGAAATGTGGCACCTGCATTGATTAGACCAAATGACATTCTTCTGTATGCAAAATTACCACATTTACTAGTAAAAGTGGTCTTTAATCTATCTTCTTCATCAATTAGGACCTGGTTATAACCTAAAAAACTATCTAAAAAAGACATCATCTTGGCTCCAGTTACTGCTTGTAACACTTCATCCATGGAAGGCAGAGGATAATTATCTTTCTCAGATGCTTTATTTAAATTCCTAAAATCTATGCATAACCTAATGTCCCCACTTTTCTTTCTTACAGGCACTAAGTTAGCTACCCAAGTCAAATGTCTAACAAGGAAAATTATTTTGGCAGACAGTAATCTCTTCACTTCCTCAAATATCAATGGTTCTAAAATTGCATTTACAAGCCTTTGTTTTTGCCTAAATGGTTTGACATTTAGTTTTAATGGTATCACATGTGTTATAATGGATGTGTCATATGTCTTTAATTCTTTGTATGTCCATGCTATAACATGTTTATACTCTTTCAGTACATCAATAACTTCTTTTCTAATTTTTTCAGAATAGGCCTTTCCAATTTGTACATTTTGGGGATTTTGCTTTGTTCCTAAGTTGTAGGGATCACACTTACCTCCCTCTGTTTTAGGCAAGTCCTTCTATTTTACTACCCCGTCAAAGTCAAAGATTTGTTCCAACTCAATCACTCCCTTTGGTAGAAAATTACTTTTTAAATTGATGATGTCTTCCTCATCCTAGGACACATCAGGCCTCTCTTGTTCATCAATTATTTGGGCTTCAAATACTTCATTGCAAGTTAGAAAATCTACAATTTGCTGATCCCCCCCAAATACCTGAAAATGAGTCACATTATCTGGCACACCGGGTACATTCGCTAATTCTACAGCAAATCTTTTTAAACCTGACAGCGTTAAAGGTTCTAAAGTGCTAGTAGCAACAGCTAGCGCATCAGGCCTACAATTCAGTTCTCTAGGGATGTGTTCTATATTGAAAGCATCGAATGACTCTATTAAATCCCATACCCTGTGCCTATAACAAACCATTCTGTTATAATTGCAAGCATATATTTTCCTCACCTGTCTGACTACTAGCTCAGAGTCTAAAAATACTCTGATCATCTTCACCTTCTTCTTTATAGCCATGACCAGTCCATAAATTAAGGCTTCGTACTCTGCAACATTATTAGTACAAGCAAACTATAACCTATATGCTGCTAAATATGATTTGCCATGAGGGTCTATGAGTTCTATACCAGCACCTACACCTTGTTTGGATTTGGAACCATCACATTTTAATGTCCACATGCCATCCCTATTTATTTGGCATTTTTCTTTAGCATGTTTTATCTTTTTAGTTACCTGTGCAGTACTATCTTGTTTATCCATATGCAGTTCATTTTAACTTGCTTGTTCATTTACCTTTTCATTGTGCAAATCTGAATGACAAACATCTTTGCCTGAACCCTCTCCTAACTCTGGAGTTGCCTCATTTATGTTGTCTTGAAAATAACTTTTTGAATTATTACCCTTTCTTTCTTGGGGTCGCATTTCTTTTGTGCATTTGATATATTGATATTCAATGATGTCTCTGCACATTCCACAATTCTCTTCAGAATGTGGCCTTTCATGGACCCTGCACTTATTTTTATATAGCTTGCATTGAACTGGAAGATTTTGTTCAATGCACTTTTCTATTTCTTGTCTGATGACTTGACTAAAGGTATTCAGTGCATTCTTTTCCTCATCAGAGGAGTTTCCATCAGACTCAATAAACAACTTTGTTTCTCTCTTGATAGACTTTTCTCCAAAATTTAGCATTAAAATTTCCTCAATCTGCACCCCTTTATTAGTAACTCTGTAAACACCAGGCTCAACTGAGGCATACAATATTTCATTTGTCCTAGTGTACTCAGTGATCATATGTTTCATCCTGGGTTCAGCCTCTATTCTAATTTGATTAGGCACACCCCTCCAAGGTAGCCACATGTGTGAGAAGTCGGTGGCCATATATCCGTTCAGTGTTTTAGACCAATCTCTACTTAATAACATCCCATAATTTGCAGGTATATCCACTACCTAGATGTCAATGAACTAACCTACCCTGGGGTCTAAAGATAACTGCATCTGAATATGCATTAATTCTCCTACCACATTAAATTTAGTTTTATCTAACTGTGTGACAACTTTGGCGGACTTGGTGGGAGTCAGACCCAAGGTTTTACATATACCCAAAGGCATCACATTAGCTGAGGCCCCTGAATCCACCATACAATTGTGTATGTTCTTCCCACACAATATGACAGTTAACAAGAAAGGAGTATCCCTCTTATCAGCATACATTACTACATTTGTGTTGGAAGGCTGCTCAACTTTCTTACTTTTTTCCTTTGGATGTGTCTCTCTATTAGGTACAAGTACCTCAGTAGAAGTCTCTCCTGTTACAGATGTATCCAAAGACTTTATAAAGGCATTTCTAACCTCTGGACTTCTTAACAGTTCACACAAAGGTACACTGACCTTGACTTTCTTAATTTCTTCAGATAGATAACTCATCAGTCCCAATGTTTCTGTTGTTGCAGTCTTAGTTGTCTAGGCCTTTTGAGTTACTGTCCCATTATTTGCATTATGATTGGCTTTCAGTATAGCAGGGTTATTGCTAACATTCTGGTCTGGGGGTGTGTTAAAATTGTTGGGAGGAGTGGACGTGGTGAAAGGTCCTCCTAGCCTCGGATTACTTCTTAGGTTGTAAGTATGATTCTTACTCGATTGTTGGAAGGCTTGCACCTCCTCTGTCTCATACAACACCTCATTTTCAGTTTCAAACGGAAACTGAAAAGCATTCAGTACTAAAGCTGTCTCAGGATAGAGGCTTTCACAATAATAGGGTTCATCCTCTAACCCTTGGTCATCTTCCTCTTCTCTAAATGTGAAGGTCTCTAAAACTAGAGCAATATCATACCCTAAGGGTACTATCTCATTTCCTTTGGGAACTAGAACTCAGAAGTAGGGGCTTGTACCTCCACATTAAAAATACTTGCTGCTAGATGGAACAAAGGATAGTCTAACTCAGCATGGGCACTAGTATTATGGATCCTACACCAGTTCTTTAGTGCTATATTGTCCATTTGGATCCCTGTTGTTTGTTTTGTGTCTTGGTTGTCTACATTCTCGAATGGAGAAGCTAGGGTACCATTATTAGGCCCTGTGTTCCAAGTTTTGGGTGGCCTAGGCTGATTTTGAATCCTGTTATTGTTATTCCAGGCTCTATTGTCTATAGTTGGTCCTCTATTTTGCATTTGCT
Source organism: Cunninghamia lanceolata (assembly GCA_027924645.1). Taxonomy (NCBI): domain Eukaryota; kingdom Viridiplantae; phylum Streptophyta; class Pinopsida; order Cupressales; family Cupressaceae; genus Cunninghamia; species Cunninghamia lanceolata. The sequence goes on along the minus strand of BSBN01000378.1, from coordinate 1,740,137 downwards.
GTCCCTGATTATGATTCTGATGTTGACTGTGATTTTGACCTTGATTAGAACCTTGACCTTGACCATAACCCTGATTCTGATTTTGATTATGGTTGGGGTTGTAATGCTGGTTTTGACTCTGATTGTAGTTCTGATTATGCCCTTGATTACCCCTGCCATAGAAACTCTCATTTCTTAATTGTGTCATCTCAGTGGTCAATCTTCTTAAATGTGTAGTGATTTCTTTGATATCCTCCCTTTCCTCTTGTGCTTTTGCTATAAATGTACCTTGAGGTGGTTGGAAAAATGATTGGCCATTGCTCTGATTAAGATTGGTAGTATTACCAGTGTAAGGTACAATAACCTGAATTGGAGCAGGGTTATACACAGGTGTGTATGTAGGGACTGGATTTAGCATTGGAGCATTTTGTGTAGGAGCTCCATTCCAAGGCTACACTTGATTTTGTACTCCGGGGTTTCCTCCATTGAGGAATGGATTATAGGTTGTCTGCCTCATTTCTTGGTTTACAGATGCTGCCTCCTTGTATGCCTTGGATACATTATCTATGTTAGGCTTTCTCTTGACAAACATGGTAGTTAATGGATCTAAAGCAACATAATACATAGCTAACAATACATCTGGAGCTACTATATATGGAGCCACTATCCTAGAATAAGCCTTTTGAAACCTGTCGTTGAAATTATCAATCAGTTCCCCTTCACCTCTTTTGATTGTAGCTAGTTTATGGTATAAAATGGAAGGATCGACTGGTCCCCTAAATCTAGACAAGAATGCTTCTTCCATAAGTGTCTAGGAGGAAACGTAGCCATTAGGTAAATTCACGTACCAGTTGGATGTTTGTTCACTGAAATTATAGGGAAATAACCTACAGACGATATCTTCATGTTCTAACTGGGCTCTAAAGCAGGCTTCCTTAAATATCCTTATATGATCCTCAGGATCTTGGTGTAACTGGTATTTGGGACATATTTTCTCAAGGTTTTTTGGCATCTCATGGTAATCTGTGAAATATATAGGAGAGTTGATGTTGAAATAAGCCATTGTAGGTATCTATGTCTAGCCTGGACCTGTAGGGATACCCTGATTTCTAGGTGGACTTGGGTTTCTAGGAGGACTGGGACCTCTAGGAGGCTCTGAACCAAGATTCAAAAATCTGTATGCAGAATTGTCAGGACCTACAATATTGTGGATGTTAAAATGTGATCCAGGAGGTGTTCTAGATGAACTTCCTTTATGCGATATTTTAGGATTCCACACTAAAGGGCGTTTACTTTGTCTCCTATCAGGTAATTGCACAAATATGTCATTAGGATCAGCTCTAGACCTAGTCACTCTATTACTGTTATGAGCCAGCTTTACTTAAATTCAACCTTAACCTCAATCAAGCCCTCCTTCTAGCGCCAAAAACTATTGATGATTGTTTTTACACATTCATAACAAAAGTTATAATTCATAAATGAACGTAACTATCTTGAAAGATATAGAGAAGTCAATTAAGATTACTCAATCCCAAGTTTCCTTATTGGTTAGGTCTTGACCAGTTGGACAGTTTAGTAGGTTATTATGAAGCTATAATATTCAAGGGGCCTTACGTGGTTTAAAGTGGGTTTGTGACTTACTGGACTCTTATTATGCAAACCAACATGAATATCAACTTTCTAATCATTCATCTGCATAAAATTGTTACTGTATCTCAAAGCTTTGCAAGATTTCTATTCAAACGTACTTTTCTTTTGACTAATTATGAAGATTATCAAATATCAACTTATTGCTCTTAAACTCCTTCAAATGTTAGATAATCTCCTCTGGATTTCAACGTTTAAGCTAAGTATTTCAGAGTTGTTGGGAAAAGTTAGAAAACTTAAAATCTACCATCATTCACTACAGGATCTAAACATTTTGTTATGCACAAAATCATGAAACCACTCATCAAAAATGCTGGCCTTGAACCTTTTGTTTTCCATGTCCTACACTTCCTCCTTAGACACTATTGCTATGTTGGTAGGCAAGTCAGGTACTGTGACATTGGGGTCAAATATCCCCTTAATGAATTGCTGGAGTTGGACAATGTGTCCCTTCAATACCTCCTATTTATTTTTGTCTTTTCTCAGCATTTTTGCTGTTACCTAGTTCATATCATTCCACTCAGTGATGTGTTGTTCCCTTGTGCTATGCCTGAGGTCTAGATTAAGTATCTTGTATTCCTCTAGGGTAATCTCATGCTTTTCCTTCTCCAGTTGTGGTATAGCTAAGTTTAGAGTTCTTGATCCATTTGGACCTCTCTAGATTGCTGATATTGTCCTAGCTTTTCTTTTCTCTTTCCTTGGAGTTGTCTTTTCTCCCAATAAGCTCTTTATATCAATTGGAGCTAGTTGTATTTCCTTTTGTTCCTTCCCTATCTCCCCCTCTAGCCAGGTAGGAACTTCTTTTGTGCCCTCTGTAGCTTTCTTTGCATCAATTACCTCCTCATGAGGTTTTTCTATTCCAATTTCCTCCTGCTGTTGTTGTTCATGTTGCTGAAGTGGTTCCTCCTATTGGTCTTCTTGTTGAAGTGGTTCCTCTTGTTGTAATGGAGGCTCTAGTTGTAATGGAGGCTCTTGTTCTTTTGATTCAACTTCATTTTCCTCCTCCTCTATCTCTTTATCTCCACCTTCTTGATCTTGGTCTTCAGGAGCCTTTTCTGCTAATGACTCTTCTTCTTGATCATCTTCTGCATATATCTGTTCATGATCCGGCTCGTTAAAATTTGTTCCTTGTTAATTAGTTTTTCTTTCATCTATTTTTTCTTGTCCCTGTATCTTCAAGTTTCTTCATTTCTTCTTCCACCTTATCTATATTTCCTATTTGTGGTTGCTCTGAATGTACTGGCAAATTAGCCTTTACCTCATCTTCTTTTACTTCCTCTTCTTCACCTTTCTCCCCATACATATTTAGCATGTCTAAAGCATCGACCTCTGAGGTGTCCTCTTGTGCTGCATGTCCTTCAATGTTTATCTCCTCAGATGATCTTTCTTTCTCAGTTTCTTCAATCTTATGTGCTTCCTCTTGCACATCTCTAATAATTTCTAGTGGCACTAGAGTATCGAATGGATCAACATATCCTATTTCTGCCTACACCTCTCCTTCTTCAATTTCTATATTTTGTTTTATTTCCATCTCAGCTTGCAAGTTTGATTCCTCTTCTTCATTGAGGAAATCACTTGATTCTTCTTCTATGTCAATCACCTTTCCTCTATACATTACCTTCTCTTCACTATCACTGCTCTCAATTTGCATAGTTTCTACAATAGTAGGTTTGGTTTTACCAACTTCTGACTCCTGCAGCCTCTCTCTAGCCATTTCTACTTTTACTTTGATAAAGGTTTGTCCTGGTTCTACTAATGTGGAGGCACTAGCTATATTTCTTAGCTTTTCCCTTACTTCCTACACTCCAATCACATCAACTGGCTTAGAAGTTCCCCCTTCTGACAAACCTATGGGAATTGCCCTTATGATTGATGGTCCTGCTACCTCTTTTGCAGCCTGTGCTTCTTCTGCACTAATCTCATGGCTCATGGATTTTTTATCAACAAAAGTTTGGGATGCCACTACTACTATTATGCCTAAAGCATATGGATCCATCAATGTAGCATTCTTATTCTTTTCCATAATTCTTGCCTCTACAACTTTTCTCTTCTTCTCATAGAAACATTACAAGTCCTCACTGGGCTCTGCCTTTCTCTTCCTTCCCTTCTTTGGGAATGTAACTTCTTTTCCTTCTGCCTTGATCTCCTCTATCTTTTCCTTAAGCCATGTTTTTGAAAATAATATCACAGGTTTTGTCAAAATATCCAATGATGTGATCCAAGGCTTCGACCAATCAAGCTCTGTAATGGGAGCTAGCCTAGCCTATGCATAACTTTGGTGCAACAATTTGTCATCCTCACGAACCTCTGGAGGAACATAGATATTACCAATAGACCTCATTTGTTCAATAGTCAATCTCTTATGAGCTCTCTTTCTTACTTCCAAGTCACTCTTGCAGTCAGCCTAGAAATCTTCAATATGCACCTGATGTTTGTACTTCTTGTCAACAAAGTTTTGAATTCTGTGAAATGGATCAAACTTTCTAGCCAAATCAAATTCCTGGAACCCATAATACCTTAGTTCTTGCTCTGAATAGGCTGCAACATTCTCACTGATAAAAGAATACCTGCAATGGCCCAAGGTAATCTCATATTGCCCCTGCCATTAAATTTCTTGTTGTACATTTTAAACACATTCAAATTCTGTCTTGAAAACTCCAAGACAATCAGTTTATCAGAAGGATATCTTGGGAGCATAAATGGCCTCCCCTCAAATCCTTCAGTTCTTATGTATGAAAACTGTTCAAACTGTATGAACCATGAACTATGCCATCCACTTACACGTTCAGCCCCTTTAGACAACCTTTTGTCTGGTTCCTCATTTAGCACTCTCACCATGTAGGTATAGAAAACATCATTAACCAAAGCAAACCTCTTCAGGGCATTCTCTTCTTGTAATTCTGGGTAGTGCTCATACACCAACTTCTGCTCAAGACCATTCCCTAAAACACCAACTCTCTCTAGTCCATGTATGTGTGGTCTAATCTCTCCAGCACAAGAGTATAATATATAGGAAGACATATAAAAGGGCAAGCCTTTCTGCTGTCTCATCATAGCCTGCCTCCATATGGCTGTACTTATGGCCTTGGCCCAATGAATTGGTCCTTGCTTCTTTTCCCCTGTTCTTAGGTATTCTATGACAGTGAACATCCAAGGGTCACATTTGGTGCCATCCCTCAACCCAACCAGTCTGCTCAACATAGTGATCATTAAATATATCTCCTGTTCGAAATGTATCCTCATCAAATTTTTAGGAATTCTGGCCACTGCCTTTGGTTTGTTCTCTAGATTGTACTAGTGGCAAAATATTTTACCCCTACAGTCTCCATCATTTGTGTGGAAACTCTCACTATACTAATCAATATCAATGTCTTTCATCTTATCAGTGATCTCCAATCCAAAGGTTCTTGCAATCCCCTCAGGAGTCAGATCAACAATTAATCTGTCATGTAGTATTACCATCCTTGTATTAGGGTCATACAAGATTACACAGTCTAGGCATAGATCTTTTGCCTCCATAGCCAGAGGAAACCCTGCAGCTCTATATAGTCCACTATCCCAAATACATTTCATATCTGGGGAGGCATTTGCAGCAGTGATTTTCTTTAGCATATCCTCTTCATCATAAGTTCCTATGTTTGTATCAGTACCCACTCCGCCTGTACCAATCAGGGTTGGACATCCTCTGTATATCAACAATTCCTCCTTTTCTACTTCCTTCCTTGGTTTTCTTTCTTTCTTTACTTCGTCCCCAAAGTCTTTCTTCTGTTTAGAGGCCATCCTGTAGAAGTATACATGTCTCAATTTGCGTTTCCACTTCATATATAGGGTTTTACTGTGAATATCTATTTTCTACCATTTACCCTAACCTGTTTTTTTTTTTTTGTTACTCTACCCTTAAATGGACTAAACTCTGTTTAGCTAATTAACAGTTAAAACATTAATTTTAACAAATGCATGCATTTTGAAAGCGAAATTACTATAATTAATAGTTGCATTTTACCATTCAAAAATTAAACGGGGTCCCAAGATAAATACCTACTTCTGTGACCGTTCAACCTTCAATGTTGACTTACTTTTACCTTTCACCTTCACCCAGCAACTGTAACTTCATTAATCTGGTAAATTTTGTTCAATTTTACTATGACAATGCTTTTTCTGCAACCTTCAACATCAACAATATATCCTGAAAGCAAAAAAAACAATAATTCTACCCTAACCCTCGTTAAATTCCACTTGATTGAGTATTAAACTCGCATTAATTACAACCATTAATGCACTGCGACCTTCGGCTTTCCTTTTCAGTGTTTTAGTTTTTTAAACTTTTGACCGTTAGCTCAATTAAACATGCATTTTCTCTTGTATATCTCGTTGTATGTTTTCCTTGTATCTTTTCATTGTATCTTCGAACATACAATCACTTTATGCATACAATTGAACTAAAGCCCTTTCCCCTTTTTACCCTTTTTCCGTACCCCCCTTTGTACTTCCTGCTTGTATATAATACTTGTATTTTTCCTTCATTCCATCAAACAGACCAAGCCCTTCGGCATGAAAATACCATCAAATTCTGATAGTCCAAAGTCACATCGACACCAAACTTCCATCGGCGAAACACAAGAGATCGGGGAGACATATTGAAACTTAGCCAACAAAGTTAGTCAAGCCAATGAGTGGAGCCCACATACTTTTCCCTCTTCTATCTCTGATGCAAGAAGCACTTGTACATAACTTCGTATACAATCCCAAAACATATACAATGATTTCATCTTATTTAATAAACCTCTCGGTTCCAGCATGCATAAACCCTTGCATCTAATTTCCTTGTATATAGAACATGTACACCGTAAACATACAATGTTGAAAACATACAAGGAATTATCTGTGTTTTATTTCTTTTCACATCCGAGCTTTGTATATTAGCTTGTACATCGGATATACATTATAAATATACAAAGTTAATATACAACGGGTGGGGTCCGCCTTACCTTTTTACCTTTTCCGCGTTGCCTTTCCTCTTATCGAACTTTTGGACCTCAAACCGCTACAAATCCTATTACATTTTACCTTCAGGTCCGCAATGTATATAACCCAATGCATCCTTTGATATATGATTTGGATCTGATACATGGTTACATCGTATTTCAATTTCCTTAAGTTCTGGGTCTTGTATAAGGTTCAATGTATGTTCCGCAACCTACATACAAGGCGTGGGATATACAACAGTCTAACTCCACTTCATAACTTTTCAGTTCCGTTAGTTGTATGTAATACAATGTATATTGCAAATGTATGTAAAAACATACAAGACGCGAATATACAATGGATTAACTGACTTTGATAACTCTTTCATGTCCACTGCTTGTATGTGATCATTGTATACCACAAATGTACGTCCCGCGGTACTTAACATACAAACAACAAATATGCATTGATTATTCATTATTTCATACCCTTTTCAATTCCGTGATGTATGTTATTCTTTGTATCTCATGATTGTATATTTTGCATCCGCCAAATATACAAGTGCCGAACATACATCAATTTTTACCAATTTTAATATCTCTTCATTTCCGCACTATGTATAATCCCTTATATATTTTACTTGTATGTCTTCCATTTGCCCAAATATACAAACCAGAATATACATAGCGGAATTCAATGTGTATACATTCCAACCTAACTTCTTTCGGGTCCGACTTGTATATGAAGATAACACATTATCACAAAATGTATACAAGTATAACAACACACAAAACCCGATTACCTTCCTCTTGCGACTAAGTATAAAATGACTTTGTACATACAAAGAACTTTGTATATGCAAAGCGATATACAAACAGACTTGTATGTACAAACAACAAACTCTTCCCTTGTACATTTTACCAAAATGATCATAACTTGCAAAATATGGCAAATTTTAAGATGGTTCAAAAAGCAACCCTAGCTCATTTTTCACAAGGAATCCAACCATATCATGCACTGGTACTGAAAATGCATTTTTTCTATATTCTTAATAAAGTTTGCAAATTTCGATTCCCTTTTCCCTTTACCACCAAGCAAAACAACACACACAAAAGCAAAAGCAATAGCCACAGCAGGGGTCCTCATTTTGCTAAGGAGTAAAATGGGGCGTGTTGTTAGCATCACAACAATAAGTTGGTCCTAAAGAAGGGACTTGAGTAGGCCCTTAAGCATGAACTTCCAAATCCTTGTTGCCAATATATTTAGTCACCTTATTCACTTCCATTTGAACCTTATGGATTTGTTCCACCTCTTAGTCCATGAACCTTAAGGCCCCTTTTAGGTTGGATAAAGTATTGACTATTTTGTGCCAAAAGGACTTGTAGACATATTTTATGAGGTTGACAAGGACTGCATCTTCTAGAGGATTCTTATTTTTTCTTATCATCTTTTAACTTTGCTTTTATTTTATTGACCTTGTTTCCTACTTATAGCTTATTTTGAACATCTTTTATTTCATCATTATAGTAGTTGACATCATTTAGGTTGTTTCCATAGAATAATGTACCTTGATTAGCTTCTCCTTGAGGTTGTTGGCCTCTGTTTGAGTGCCTTAGTTCTTGTATATTCATCTTACAAGTTCTCCACCCATTGCAATGCTTATTCATCCTTCATGGCATTATAGGAGGCTTTTGTTAGGTTTAACTACATCATTCTAGGGTTGTGTTCATGGTGTTGAACTTTAGTCTAATGTATCATTTTGTTGAAGTTGGTTGAGGTAAACTAGACATAATTGTCAAGTTTCATTTTGTCCAAAGACTTTTTGACCTATGAGAACAAGATTCCATAATGGATTGTTTGAACTTGAGGATCATATTGAGTGATGATCTATAGGTGGTTACTTGATTTGATGCCACTTTTGTGCTTGTTCTTAATAATATTGTTATATGCTTTAATCTATCATAATTGTTGCATTACATCTTAAGGCTAAGATAAACATTACCATGCATGTCTTATTTGTAAAAGAACTCATGGGTATGTTAACTTTGAAGATCATACAACATTCATCAAGTCTCCCTCATTCTATGACCTTTTTATATTGATGCATATAATTCTGAAAGGTGGTTGATTGGAACACACATGTCCAGACTTAATATAACAAGACAATAATGATCACATTGGATAAATAACAAGAATTTGATTAAGAATAAAATTAAATTCCCTAAAAAGACTCAAATAATTGTTGTTTGGGACAAGATATAGGCACTCCAAACTCTTTGGATTGAATCTACAACTTTATCTAATTATTTGAACCTATTTAATAAATATCAATTAATATTACATTTAGAAAAATTCTTATCAATTAAGGGGACTAGACCACCTCATGAGTAGACCACCTTTTGAACATCTCAAGCCTATTCAATTACTAGGTACCTCTTGACCCCTTTACTTAAACATCATTCACTTTAATGATTAAAGAATCAATAACAATTTTACACCTCATCCACAAAAAAAGTGGCAAATATTTGTTCTATTTTTAGTGACCAAAATTGACTTTTGACTATTGAAGTGGATGATGTTTAAGCTATTCATCAACAAGGCCACCTTTGAGAATCTCTTTTTTTCTATCAAATGAAGAGCATTCAATAAAAAATAAGCCTTTCCACATTGATTTAATTTTTGTTTCATTCCCCCAATGCACCAAACACCATTTATGAAGGTGAAGTTTGGATCACCAGTGATTTGCCCATTTGACACAGAAGGCAAGCAGTCAAAGTAGGAAGTAGTTCTATCCAAATCCACAGAAGAGCTTAACCAGCCGGTGTGTTGTAAATGATCGACTGGTCACCATCTGTATGACTCTATCCATTCAGTTGAAACACAGTCAACCAACTGTACGATTGGGATGGTCACAGAAATTTGATTGGTCTGAATTCTTTGTCAAAGTTTTTTGGTCGACCAATTGGCCCATCCGTACAGTCGTGAGTTACAACTCATCGACTGTTTATGGCTAGGCCAAATCCATAGCCTCAAGGTAAATCACTTTCCTTTGATCAAACTTCTTGGTCTCCCTCAGAGTGATCAGGATCTTGTTTGTGCCAGTCCTAACTGAAGGGTTCTTTGGTCTCCAAACTATTCTGCCACCTTTTCTTACCTTAGATTGATATTTCCATCATTCTGTGCTGGATATATGCACCTTGCCTCCACTATGCCTCTGACCAAATCTCTAGCAATCACTATGGTTATGTAGATTGAACTACCCCCTGTTCTGCCTAGATCATTAAATGGTGTGTTGTATGATACTTTTGTTATCAAAAGGGGCATCTACATATCAAGAATTTCCCTATGTAGATAAAGAACCAATTATGTGATTGCGTCATACCATAGTTTAATAAAAAATAAGTTCTTTTAGATAACAAAAGAAATGTGTTTGTAGACTAGATTGGGTAAACTATTCCATTATAGAGCAAGAAGAGCTATACTTTAGAAACAAAGACAAGATGAAGGGGCATGAGTATTGGATAAATTACAAATTGGAAAGGAAGAACAATGATAAATTAGATAGGGTAAGACAAATATCTCATAATGATGGATTTTTACGAGCAAACACCATGAATTTATTAGATTAGAAGTTAAACAAATAGATTTGAGGCTTACATTGTTACAGAGTTTGATCATTTAGTTCAATATTCTTAATCAATAATATTCATACCTTATATAATGATGTTTCTTTGTAGAATAAAAATAACCATTACCATAAGTTTTGAATATTCTAGACTTTTCTTCTAGAATATTTTGCTTGTGAATGTAGATGTGCCCTGAGGAGAAACAATTGCAGACATATTTTGAAAGTGAAACAATGCTTTCTCAGAAGAAATAAAGGATGAACATGACCAATATGATGCTCAATGTTTTGACCTTAATGAGAAGGAGAACCACAGTGTTGAAGATGGTGACTATGAAGATGTCTCTAAATATATAGAGGTATAAAATCATGGTAAAAAATAGATGAAGATAAAGATATGTATCATACATTTTACATTTTCCCAAGTTAAAAAATAAATATTTATTTTATTCTAGTCATTTTATGTTGTTTGTCTTAATATCATTAAGACCATAGGTGATGGAGATGAGTGTATTGAACATAAAAATAACTCTCATGAGATTGATAACACAAGTAATGTTGTATCCTATAATGGTTAAATTTAGATGCAATGATTTGAGTTTGCATCTTAATTAAGATAAACAATCATTATAAATTGTTGTAGATAACTTCTTTATTATAATCATCGATAATTATGATTATGAGTAAGATGATGTTCATAATCTAGTTGATTCAAATTTAAGAGAATGAGTTGATAATATAATATACTATTTAAAAGTGAAGACACACAATCTCCCATAACTTGTTCTCAAATGGAAAATTTTATTAACATCATCAAGATGAGATGAAAGAGGAAATGGTTGCTAAAAGGGCAATGGATTACACCATTATTCTAGATCCAAAATATTTATGAGGATAAGTTATCTCTCACATGTACAAATTTATTATTATTCTCTAAATACATATCCTTATTACAAAATATTTCTTGATCTAATTAATTCTTTTTACTTATAGATCAATGAAAATAAAGTCTAGTTGGTTTATCCCTTCTTTTGTAAGAGATCGTGGGGCTTAGAGCATTTCCTCACTGACATGAATGTAGATGTTGGAGAGTACTAATACGTTAATTTTATATCATGCCCAATGACTTAAAGATGATCACCAAAGAGGCACCAATGTGATTTTGGCATAGAAACTAGCCTAGGAGAGGGTCCACATTTTTACTCATATAACATGATAGATATATCAATTCATCCTCCATGTTAGTGTTTTTAATATGATGGTTACTCTTAATGCCTCAAAGAGGAAGGAGGTTGATTCAACATGATTTTTTATTTTATAAAATTAAAATATCTTTCAACCTTGTGGTGATCTAACAATAATTTATGACATTTACATTTTTAAGCCATTAATGTTGATCCTCTTAATATGGGAATTTCCAAATATTATCCAACTAATTATTCACAATCTTATCCTATGTGCTTATGAGTGTTGGTAAATTTTAATACATTTTATTATAAACTTTACGAATACATTTTATAGCACATAATTAAATTATAGTTGAACTTTAAATTATGTGACCACAAATTCTAATATTAAACAAAAGTATCTTACATTTTAATTATTCCATGATGCTATGACAACCTCATATTCTACCAACCTAAATTATACACACAATTCAAATCTGACATTTCTAGTTTATTGTGTTAACTAGTAATTTATTACAATATTACCATTTTTAGTATATCCTATTCTATTTAAGGGAAAATGCACCAAGATAAGGGGCAAAAATATGGCCAAAAGAGAGATTTTATTTGAAACACATATGTGCTTGGTAAAACACATTCATGTTATAATCTATACACATTATGGCGTGGAACTAATCTAAGCCATAACATTTGCATTATAATTTGTATGTGTTATAGCTTGTATGTGTTACATGTTGCATTATTTTAAAGCTTAAAATAATGTTCAAGTAATGAAACCATGACTCAAATTTTTAAAAATCACGCCCACTAGGCTTTCATTTCCAAGACTTGGGCTTGGACCTTTCTTTTAGCTCCTAAATTCATGTTTTCAACTTGAGTAGCGTAAATAGAAGTGGTGGTGAGTAGTATTGTCATGGGTGATGACAATACTTTTGTGTTACCATGGATCACACCATGTCTAATGATACAATTTTTAGTACGACAAATTTTTTACCTTTATTTTAACCTATTTTACCTTGATTAATTTTAGACATTATAATAAATATCTACACCTCATCCCTTAAAACTTTTAAAACCACAAAATAATGAACTCCATATTCATTAATACTTATAAAAGATTAATTAAAAGTTGTAAATATTTGAAACTAATTACTTAAATACAAATTTAATGTTTAAACAAATGTGCATTAAAAAAAATAAAGAAATATTATTACTTAATCCTTCCAAATTATTAATTCTTAAGAAACCTTAAATTCAAATATTTTTAAAAAGAAAAATCAAAAGTATTAAAGTAAATTTAATATTTCTTTTTATAAAAGTAACTAGATTACATAGGTATCAACATTTTATCCTTTTTATGTATATTATATCATGATGGCTAATCATACATTTAAACCATAATTATCTTTGAGGTAGGGCCTAAATTTGACGGTTGACCTTACCTGCCAATCAATTTTTTTATAACACTTATCTATTCAAAGGTGCCCTTAATATTATGACATTAAAATTATATATAGACCAAACATATACATCATCACAATTCTATTTAAATTTTGACGGTCTATCCAAAATCTCTCCTTTCATATGATAGAATCTTTTTAAAATTTTGATTGTATTTTACAACAAAAATACTTAAATATAGCCATACCACCATCAAATTTAGACCTTATTTCGAGGGAACCATCAAAGTCACCTAAAATTAAGACCTGCCCAACAATAAGCCCTCAACAAAAAGATGTTCATGATTTGGTTAGAAGTCAATCTCCTGAAGTTCTTTTCCTACATGAGACTAAGTTATCAGTGGAGTGTATGTTTGGTTTAGTGCCTAAGTTGTGGGGGAGTGGAGAAGGACAGTGTATTGGTGCTCAAGGGTCTGCTGGGGGAGTGGCTTGTTTATGGAATCCTCGGAAGATCCGCACTCTTTGGTGGTTGTCCTTTTAGTCTTCTATCTCTATGATTGTGTCTTGTTTTGAGATGGGGGAATATATTCTCTTCTCCAATATCTATGTGCCTACTAAACTTCAAGGTAAGCAACTTTTGTGGTCCCATATTCGATTTATTTGAAGCATGGTTCCTTTCCATCCATGGATTATGGCTGGAGACTTCAATGATATTTAAGAGTTGGTTGAGAAGCGGGGTGGTATTGTGAGGCTTGAGCCTTCTACGTTGCTACTTTAGGATAACATCTCAGCTTTAAATCTTGTTGATATCAAGCCCATTAATGGCCAGTTTACTTGGATCAATCAGAGGATCGGGAATAATTACATTGCGGAACGACTTAACTGCTTTCTGGTTTCTTGCTACTGGGTTGGGTTGTGGTCTTCTAGATCTAAAATTTTGGATTGGAGGGGCTCAGATCATTGGCCTGTCAAGCTGGCTATTTCTTCAAATCGTGTGCCTTGGTCTCCTTCTTTCAAGTTCCAGCTTATGTGGTTGCATGACTCCTCTCTCCATGACCATGTTGTTGAGTGGTGGAGGTATGGTAGACCTACTTATGGTACAACAATGTATACTTTTGCTAAGTTACTTCAATTTCTCAAGTATCAGCTTAAACGTTGGAAACGAAAATGCTTTGGAAACATTTTCCATGCTAAGACTGCTGCCCAGGCTGAGTTGGATGGTATTACGAGGTTGATTAGGGAGGATGGAGTGACTGAGGACCTATTGTGGGAAGAGACTAGGGCTTTGAAAGCACTGGAAGAGTGTGAGCTACGAGAGGATGTTTTTTGGAAACAAAAGGCTCGGATTGAGTGGCTTCAGGAAGGGGATAAAAATACTACTTTTTTCTTCAACTCGATGAAAGCCAGGAGACATGGCAATTCTATTTCTGCTCTGGTGAATGACAGGGGTGAGACTCTTTCTTCTTTTCATGAAATCACACGTGAAGCTATGCAATATTTTGCTTCTTTATTCAGGGAGGACTCGCAGGGGGTTCTCATGCGGAAGCTCAGGTCCTTTCTTGTATCCCTTCTTTGGTATCTAGGGAGATGAATGAGCATCTTATGAGTGATATTTTGATTGAGGAGCTAGAGGGGATTGTGTTTCAGATGAAGAGGGGGAAAGCTCCTAGCCCTGATGGTTTCCTGATTGAGTTCTTTCAAGAATTCTAGGAGATTATCAAGTTGGACTTGTTGGCAGTTGTTCAGGAGTCTCGTAAGAATAAACAGATGTTACAGGCTTTGAATTCTACCTTCCTTTCTCACATCCCAAAGTGTGATGGGGTAGATAGGTTAAGTCAATTTTGTCCTATCTCTCTTTGCAATGTGATTTATAAAATTATCTTTAAATTGATTGTTGATAGATTGAAAAAGTGGCTTAAAGCGTTGATCTTTGAGGAATAGAGTGGTTTTGTGGTGGGACGACAGATTCTGGATGGGGTTGTTATTGCAACTGAAACCATTCACTCTATGGCCAGTTCCAAAGATAAGGCGATGTTCATCAAGCTTGAAATGGTTAAGGCTTATGACAGAGTTCGATGATCCTTCCTTTGGAAGGTTCTTGGTGCTTTTGGTTTTAGGGATGAGTGGATTTATTAGGTTATGAGTTGTGTTACTTTGGTCTCCTTCACTGTGTTAATAAATGGTGAGCACTCTGAGCTTTTTGGTGCCTCTCAGGGTTTGCGGCAGGGTGACCCCCTCTCTCCTTACTTGTTTCTTATTCTTGTTGAAGGTTTGGGATGTTTGATAAGAAGGAATGTGGAGTTAGGTTTCATTCAAGGGTGGGTGTGGGGAGGTGGTTTACCTCCACAGTCTCACTTACAGTTTGTAGATGACACTATTTGATGGGTATGGCTACAATTAGGGAAGCT
Organism: Cunninghamia lanceolata; assembly: GCA_027924645.1. NCBI lineage: Eukaryota > Viridiplantae > Streptophyta > Pinopsida > Cupressales > Cupressaceae > Cunninghamia > Cunninghamia lanceolata. Next base: position 1,724,926 of record BSBN01000378.1, on the reverse strand, counting down.
TCAAATTTGCGCAAGGTGTTGGATGTTTATCTTGTTGCTTTGGGCCAATTGATTAATGAAGATAAGTCGTCCATCTTTTTCTTCAATACTCCAGTTTCCATTTAGAGGCGAATTGCTCATATCTTGAGATTTCAGACTGGGGTTCTCCCTTTGACCTACCTTGGTATTCCCATCTCTGTTGGAAGACTTCCCAAGGATTCTTGGTAGAATATTCTAGATAAATTTCATGTGAAAGTTAATCATTGGACCCATCATTGGTTGTCCTTTGCAGGTCATGTTCAGTTGCTCAAGTTTGTGGTGCAGGCCCTCCCCATTTACAGATGTATGATTTAGGTGGCCCCTTTGGGTTTTGTTAGGGAATTGGATTCCTTAGCAAGATAGTTTTTATGGGCTGGTAGCTTGTTGTCCTCTAAATGGAGCCTTGTCAGATGGGACATTATTTGTAGCCCGAAGCAGTTTGGCGGCCTTGGGTTAAGGCAGTCATCGTTGTCTAGGATGGTGTTGGCTGCTAAATTGTATTGGCGGTGGTGTGTGGAGTAGGATCAGATCTGGTCCAGGATATTAACACAGAAATACTTCTTGGGGATCCCTTAGATTGATATTCCTCGTTATCCCCTGGTGGGGAAAGGTTCGGTGATTTGGAGTACGCTCAAGAAAGGGGCTGCTCTGGTTAAGGATGGCTTATTTTGGATTTGTAAAAGAGGGACGAAAGCTCATTTTTGGTCTGATTCTTGGGATGGTTTTCCTCCCATTGTTTCTCAGTTTCCTAATTTGATGACTCTGTGCCAGAGGTTCTGTGAGGAAGGATGGTCAAGGGTGAGTGACTTCAAGTCCTTATCTTCTCATGGGCAGTTGGCAAGATGGAAGAATCCTGATGAGTGGCCTGTTGTTGGTATGGAGGAGGAGTGTGATGAGCTTTATAGTATCCTTTCTCGTAGACCCTGTAGCTCCCTCCAGGAAGGGGATGTTCTTTCTTGGTCTCCTAATCCTAAGGGTGCTATACTATTGCTTCTGCATATCAGGTGTTGTTATCTCACCGGATGGATGGGGTGGAGGTTCACTGGTGGAAGAAAGTGTGGAATAAGCTTTCTTGGCTGAAGTGTAACTACTTTATTTGGACTTTGGCTTGGAATAGGTGCTTGACATGGGATAATATTCAGAAGTGAGGTTTTCAGGGTCCTTCTATGTGTGTTTTGTGTGGATGTGGAGAGGAGGACTCCTCTTACTTGTTTTTCCATTGTCCCTTGATTTTAAAGCTTTGGCATTTTTGGTGGGGAGTTTGGAAAAGCCCCTGTGTTCATGCTTCCTCCCTAGTGGATTTTTGGAGTAGTCTGGGTAGACCTCCTTCTATGGCCTCTTTCTTGCAGGATGTGTGGTATGTTGGACCTTCCTTCATACTATGGTAGATTTGGTTGGAATAGAATCAAAGAATATTTCAAGGTGAGAAGTTGTTGATTCAACAAGTTTGGCACAAAATTATGGGTATGATTTAGGAGACGGTGGAGGCTAAGTGTGATGTGGTGTTCCCTTTAGAGAAAGGAGATGCTGAGCTGGTGGATAGATTGGGTATTTAGGGGTTGTCTTCAGCTTTTGCTTGTGTCAGGAGAGGAAGGCGGGTGAAAAAGAAAGTTCAAAGGGTGGGGAGTTGGCTACCCCCTCCGGCTGGTATTCTGAAGCTCAATACTGATGGTTCTTCAAGGGACAATCCTAGGCCTGCTGGGATTGGTGGGGTTGGCAGGGATTTTTTGGGATCGGTGGTTTTTTTCTTTTCTGTTCATGAAGGATTGCAGACTATCAACCTTATGGAAGATTTGGCGATCCTCTACGCTTTGGAGAGGGCTTATGCTTTGGGATGGCGCAAGGTTATCTGTGAGTCTGATTCACAGGTTTTGATTAATTTGTTGAATAAACAGAAGGTATCTAATATTAGTTGGTAGTTGGCTATGATGGTGCAGCAGATTTTGCAGATAAGTTCTTTGATGGAGATGGTGTCTTTTGTCCATATTCCAAGGGAGTGGAATAGGGCAGTAGATTGTTTGGCTAAGTGGGCTTCTGAGCATTTAGATGGCTAAAAGATTGATGAGTGGGAGCAGGTTCCTCATGAGCTCCAACATGACTTGGAGAGGATTCTTGCTGACGATGGGAATGGTATTGGTGAAGGATGATGTTGTTTCATGCCTTGTATGGCTGTTTCTTTTGAATTCCTAGGGCTTTGGCCCTTTGATGTTTTGTAATGCTCTTTTCTGAATTTCAATAAAGTTTTTACCCCTTTTTTAAAATATATATATATTTTTAGAAAAAACTGCATAGAATTTTTTGCATTTAAAAATAAATGTTTAGGTCACACTAGGGTAAGTGCAAAAAGATGGGGGGCCAAAAAGTGGCCAAATTGTTTTAAAAAAAAAATAATGCATAACGCGAGCGCGTTATGACTTATTATAAATATAAAAAAAAGTGTATCATCTCATTTCATTTCTTTTTTCTCCTCTATACCCGCGACCTACAAACCCTAGGAAGCGCACTTGCATTTTGGAAAAGTCAATTCAACACAAAAATTTTATCGATTCATTGCCAAAATGCCGCCACAACGTCGAGCATGCCAAAGGAGTGAGTTTTATTTGTCTTTTTGTTTGAATTTGTTTCTAAATAGGTAGGTTTGAGTCAATTTTTGATGTATATTTCGTTAATTATCATGAAATGTTAATGCACCTCCTCCTCCTCCTCCTCCTCAAAATCCACAAAATCCTGAGGAGGAAATACCTGCAGAACAACAACCTCCTCCATCCATTCCTCGACATGCCCCTAGAACACAAGAAAATATAATGGGGCAAATTGAAAACAACAAAAAAGAAATTAAAGATATAATTGCAAGGTTGAAAGATCCTTCCACTTCAACCTTGCATAGGTCCACGCTTGCTGAATCACTTGAATCTATGTTATCAAATGTAGATTCAATTAGCAAGAAAATATCTAGTTGGATGGATAAGAGGAGAGAGTTTAGAGACTATTATGTAGACAAGCTATCATACCAAGATGTGAAAAAATTACAAATTACAAAATTAGACTTGTGTTTGATTTTCACAAACCCACAAACAAATCAACCTCCACCCATTACATGCAAGAGGTTCCCTATCCATTGGTGCAACAACCAAATGATAAGGGACAATTTTGGGCAAAGGTGGTGGATGGTTTTTGACCATCCTCCATGCAATAACAATGAGGTCCCGCAATACTTTTTGAGGAAACTCTATTGCGATTTTGTCCTTAATAAAGTGTCAAACTATTTGATATGCGGGACTTCCAGGGTAGAGGTGGGGGGTCAACACAAGATAGACCAGGGGCACGTGTTGACCCACAACGGGCAGTGAGACAAGTAATCAGCAGACCAGCCCATGAGCATGTTTCTATCCCTTCCATTGTGAAGAAGAGTGTTGAGGTCGATACACTTCAGTCCATTAGTGCCTTGACCTAGAGCATGCCAGTCCTACAACACATAGTGAGTTGGCAGATAGTCCGAGGAGTAGGGCCCCACCCCATGCTTGTCAGACTTGCGGGTTAGCCTGTGGTTATGACCCCATGGATAGTCAGGATGCAGGTGCATAGGGTACATCTGCAGGAGAGTAGATGGTGATGACAGATACCATCCTGAGTGAGACTTTTGGCCTTGATACTTAGGTAAATATTAGCAAGTTTATTGAATTTAATTTATTAAATTTCATTTTTGAAATGCAAGATTAACTAATTTAGTTTGATGATTTTAATGAAATTTCAAGGTCATAGCATTGATGCAATTTTCAGTGGTTCTCCACCTGCATATTACACTAGATCATCTACTGTCAGGGTATGTAACTAGTAAACAATTATAAATATTACATGTGAATAGCATCATTATATGAATGGTATTCTAATATCTGATTTTGGATGTTGGGTTAATATTGGAGATTTCCTGGCAACACCTGCCAGCGGTGGTGGACTTCAAAGCTTCGTGGAGGTAATAAAATAAATAGTTTAATGAATGAATTGTACTTACTAGATTTTTGTATGTGACTTGTGTGCTTTATTGTGTGTACTTCCATGTTTAGATGAACGTGTGTGTATGTTAGGAGCCATGATTTCCATCACTATTATAGTTTTCGTAATTGAATAATGTTATTTTATTTCCAAATGATGCAGGCTGCGGAGACACCTCTCGATGTTCATAGGGCAATGGAGTATGGTGTGACCTCTGTGATTCATAGCTCCATGGCATTGATAGGGGTATGAGGCAAATTAGTAAATTTCAATTTACATTCATTGTTATAGTTGTTTATTTGTGAAAAATCAAAAGATTATTGATTTGAGGTTTAATTTCTATCTGGATGGTTTCTATAGGACATGACATCACCACGGCCTATTCCTACTACTGAGGCAAGTGAGGAGACAGATTATATGGTAGCGGTAAGTGATTATTTTGTTAAATGTTTTATTTTTTATAACATGTAATTTCTATATATTAATGTCTATACTTTTATTGTAATAGCTAAAGATGTAGGAAGAACTAAATAGGAGTAGCCCTCAGGTTCTTAGTAGACCACCCACATACACGTCTCCATCCCCTAGAAGATCAAAGGCTGCCCGTGATCTATTCTCTTCACCAGCCAAAGGGGAATGACTTTTTCTTCTGTTCCTTTGTTGTATACCTATATGGCATTTGTGGACATATATTTTGTATTGCATATAGTTGACATTGTATGCCTATATGGCATTCTTGTAAGCCTATATGTCTATTTTATATATATGTTATACTTATATTGATAGATACTGATGTATGCCTATATGAATATTTGGTTAATACAAATCTTTTTTATTGATGGCGTCCATACTTGCATTATAAATCCACATTTGAATGGATATTTGTAGATGGCTACTTCAAATATTTAAAGTCCAATTGTATTACATAGGATGTTTGTTGATCCAATAAGCTAGCTATTGTTATTCAAGTATCACCTAAACCTCATTTTGGAACTAAAAGATAAAAGTTGTATTTAGAAAAAAATGAATCATCATGTTGAACAGAAAATATTAATATTCTTTATGAGTTGCTCAATTGAAAATATTCAAATGAGTATGTTGATCCATATTCTTTATGAGTTGGTCAATTGAAAATATTTCTTAATTTCTTGTTATTATACCATATTGGGATGCAAAGAGTATGTTTGTTGTTTTGAATAAGATAGTCAAAATCATATGCTTATGAGCACCTGATGACCATTGTGGTTATTAAATGTAATTCCTCTTGCTTATAAGGTGAGGTTATGAGATTACATTGAGTCTTACCTAATTTTAGTATGCAACATAACATTGGGGCTATAGGCTTCCATAAGTCATACCTCATGGATTTTTAGTTTTATGCACAAATTTTCTTTAAGACCTTAGGCATATTTCTCTACTTGTACAACCTCAAAACTCCACCTAGAACTCAAGGTGCCTTTCATCATCCAAACAACCTCAAAATTGCGCCTTGATATTGAAAGGATGTTTCAAAGTATAAAGGAGGGTGCCTTAAGGGAGGCAATTCATCTTGATTATCAAAGTTGATCGAACACATCAAACTGAGCATCATACCTCTAGGCACATTTTTGCCTCTCTCTAAACTTTCCATTTTGGCGCCTTGATGTAAAGTGAAGTCTAAACTTAGTGAAGATTGCGCCTAGAAAGATATCACCTTGGATATGTGCCTAGAGTCATCCTAGATCATCCATTTGTGCCTAAGGGTCAATATAACATAATATAACTTAGGAAGACTTTGAAAATCGTCAAAAGAAGCCTAGGCGCCTTTTCTTGTCTCCACCATCCATTTTGGGCGCCTAGAGGAAAATGAACTTCAAATCACTTCCAACTGTAGCGCCTAGTGTTAGAACCTTCAAAATGACTAAATCTTACGAAAGGAAGTCTAGGTGCCTATTGTCACTTGGATCATCATGAATGAGTGCCTAAGTGGAAGGAGAATAAGCATCTTGTATGGAGGCGCACTTTTGTGTCTAAATAACCTCATTTTGGCGCCTTGAAGGAAGATGCTCTAAATCCTAAGATCTAGCGCCTAAGTGTAAAATGGTCTTCTATAGGTTTGAGCAAGTGATTGAAGCCATCAAATTGCCAATAAATGAGCTAAGAATATTAAGGTGCCTTTTCTTGTCTAAACTATCCATTTTGGCGCCTAGGAGGAAGGAGATTCAACATCATAAATTAAGGTGCCCTTTACCATCAAAACAACCTCACATTGGTGCCTTGGAGGAAATCAACTTAAAACTTGCGCCGTGGAGCAGGATGAAAGTTACACCCTTTTGCAACTTTACTCTGCCTCCTTCTGACGATTTTTGGGGCAGCAGAAAACCTTTCACCACGGGTAAATGCCTCAGAGATTATAAAAACTGAGAGAGGTTATTGTAGAGGCACTCTATGTGATTGTGTTGCCTTAGATGAAATGTTTCTAAATGACATGGTTTTCGAGTAACATCTCATCAAAGATTGGTGCCTTTTTGCACTTTGGACTCTTCAAGGATATCGTCGGTATAATGTAGCTCGGATTGTTTCGACATGTTTGGGTGGAAAAAAGGACCATGCCTAGTGTAAATGTACCCATCCAGATGCGTTGGAATAGTCAATTTGGTGGCATCAGGAGCAGGACAAAAGTTACACCCCTTTGCAACTTTACACTGCCTCCTTTTGACAATTTTTGGGGCAGCAGAAAACCTTTCACCACGGGTAAATGCCTCAGAGATATAAAAAACCAAGAGATTTTATTGTAGAGGCACTCTACATGATCGTGTTGCCTTAGACGGAATGTTTCTAAGTGACACAGTTTTCGAGTAACATCTCATCAAAGATTGCTACCTTTTTGCACTTTGGACTCTTCAGGAATATTGTTGGTACAATGTAGCTCAGACTGTTTCGACATGTTTGGGTGAAAAATAGAACCATGCCTAGCCTAAATGTACCCATACAGACGCGTTGGAACTGTCAGTTTGGTCGCATCAAGAGCAGGACACCAAAAATGCAAAAGTTGCTTTGTGCAACTTGACAACATTGACACTTTTTTGCAATAGGACTCAAAGACTCAAACTGACCCCAAATGACTCAAAGTGACTTAAAAACAAATGAAATGATCTTAGAAGACCTTATTACATACAATTCACTCAATCAAAATAAAATTTCATTTTTTGACCCCTCTTGGAGGCATGACAACCTAAGTGCCCCTGCACCATTAGTGCAACTGAAGGACTATGGTGGTGGCATGAAACTAGAGTGAGTTGACATTTATTTGCATCTAGTTTGGCATCTTGAAACAATTCTAGAGTAGAGTAACACTCATTTTCCTGAAAACAGTTTAAGAAACCCTTATCTAGGGTTTTGGTAAGAATCATGCATTTTTTGGCCATTCCACTGATTTGATTCACTTTTGATCAGTGGAATGGGCTGTAATAGGTCTATTCTAGTATGCTATGATGAGTTTTTTGCAGGAAATTTGAGGAGAAGAAGTTTTCTTTGAGGAAACCTAACAAAACCATGTGTTAGGTCATGTTTAGAGACACAGAGAAGGAACCATAGAGGCATTTTTGGGAACAGCATATTGTAGTTCGACAAAACCCATAAAATTCATAGTTTTGGCATGAATACTAAGTGTTCAAGTCATTGGTTGAGTTCTGTGTGTGAATTTAAGGGGGGTCTCTTTGTATTTTAGGCCTAATTGGGGCTTTAGATTATTAAGAGGAGTTATAGGTTAAGGTATATCGTCCAAAACAACCTATACCCAGTTTTGGATATGTGATAGGGAGTCCAAATGGGTATCTACTAATTGTCCAAGTTCTATGTTGAATATCTATATCAAAAGTTATTAGGATTGCTCTTTTTTTTAAGGGCTACAAGCCATTTCTTGGGTTTGTGAAGGAAGTGTTAATCCTGAGTTTGGTCTGCCTTTGGCAATGATTGGAATGGGTCCCATAGCATCTGAAATCACCTTTTCCATGAAGAATTTAGAGTCTCTAACTGTTGTTCCTGCTTTTGTATAATGATCATGAAATTTGGGCTTTAGAGCATAAGGAAACCTTGTCTAGTTTGCCATCCTCCAACTATCCCATTGCCTCTACATCACAATTAGAGACACCTATTATCTAGTTAGAAACCAAGACACTTAGAGACACCTATATTTTATACATTACCTAGGTTTTATAGATTATTCTCAGGATCAACTTCATCCATCACTTAGGTCTAACCCCATGAAGCATAACATGATGATGTAAAAATGTGTATATGTGTAAAAGTACAACAAGAAATAAAAAAAGACAAACCTTACAAATTAATGTGCATACTTACAACTCAATGTAACATGACTTTACAAAATCAATGTGAATACTTACAAATTAATCCAATGAACCATCCGGGTCTACTCTACTCTTTATTGTGTCAAGTATTGCTTCATGGTCAAACTCACGCACCTTCCACAAGATTTTGTTCAAAGGTCTTCCCTGATACTGTATCAAATAAACATTGGATGCCACAATAAGGTTCGAATAATGAAGAATCTTTTGATGTGTGTCAAAGTCCTAAAATAGCCAAACATTAACACTTTTATGTGGGTACCTTCTAAGCCATGTTCCAGTAATAACCACTGAGCCTATAGGGTATTCAATGTTTTCTCCATCTGTAACTGGGGCCTCCAATTTCTTTTTAGCCTTAACACAATGACATAAGTAATAATTTATTCCCTCTTCATTATCTTCATCTGCAATAACTATATATACGTGCCCTACATTGATATGTGTAGCAAATTAGATGAAATTAGTCAACATTACAAAAACACTACAAAGTAAGATGACATTAGGAATTTCAAAAACTATGCAAATAGATATATTACCTGGTTGAACTAGATCTGATATGTGGTCAAAGTCAACTAATGATTCCATCTGTGTTAGTTCCAATGCCATCGGGGGTCGATATGTGTCAAGTGGGCTAAGATAACTTAACTGCCATTCGTCAACCCACTCCTTTGATTCGCACTCATCCCAAGCTTGAATTGTACAGGAAGAACAAAAGCATGACATCTTTCGCATATGGATACTCCATGAACCTGCAATTGAGCTTCTCAAATAGTGCATCTCATTTGATCTTGTCAGTGTACAACAATCCTCATATGGTGCAATGTTAATATCATCTATCAACCAAAAAAATCTACGAACTGAAGACTTACCTTCATTACCTGGACCCATGGAAGCATTACATCACTCGACAATCAATTTTGCATCTGTCAACTTTGCATTGTCTTTATACTTTAACTCTTCTCGTGCTATGGCTCTTTTGATACATGCTCCTGCACCATCATGCTCCCCCTTTCCATGCCCAGGCTCACAAAAGTTCCACATATGCTGAATACCTGTAAAATTATGCCTCCTACTCAACCAATAGAAATTTCGTGAGTTCTTGAATTGTGACGCATAGTTATCTGACCATATGATATACTAACTAAACGATATGCCCCTTCTATCCAAATCATTGTAGAACACCTAAAAGCAACCTTGGACGAACTTTATAGAATGCGTGCGATCATCACTAATATAGAAATTATACTCCCTTATGATCTTTTTGTCATCCTCTGTACTATCATTCACATGGATCAATGCGATGTGCACAAATATAGAAACCTATGTGGAGTTGTAATATTGTGATTGCACCTCACGCTGTGGTTGTAGATTGTAGTTCTCTGCAAAGTCAGCGACTGAAGCAATGCTACCAACCAGAAATGTGTCATTGCATAACTTGAATTGCAAGTCCAACCATTGAGCTCTATGGGCATGTCTTGCATACTCATACACTATGCTATCACGAAATATAGGCATAAATTGATACACTGGAATCTTTTCAATAACCAATTCACACCTCTTTGCTTCTTTACCATCTTTTGTATTGTATGCCAATATTTTATACTTGCCAAACTCTACTAGTTCATTTCCAACCGCATGTGTTCTTTCCATATGTTCACATATTGGCAAATGTTGCAAGCCAGCGCAACGATGACATGTGCCATCCAAGCATAATTTCTTATAGAATATTTGACCTTCCTCTCTTTCACATAAAATTCTTGATATGAAGTCTCTTGAAGATGTTGGTGGGGCACGTATGGCACAACCCTGCAAAACATTGTTAGTATGCATATCTAAACATATAGACCTATAAACATCCAAATGGTTAGAAAATTCAATATGTAATCTACAACAACAAGTAGTGCATGTGTGATTTATCTTGACATAGAAAGGTTTTAGCATTTCAAAATATCTTTGACAAATTTTTATTTGAGGATACTTCTTTAGGAATTTACCATAAAACTGTGTTTGAGTCTCATCCAAAAAATGCTTTGGATGTGGCTCATGGTTCTAGATACTGATTCTCCTTCTTACCTCATCCCTTTGATTCGGAGATACCCTTGTGTAATTCTTCCAAAAGTCTTCAATTAGTGATCTCAATGCTTCAACAATTGGTTTATCATTTCGTGGTAGTCTCCCCGAGAACATCCATAATTCATTGGCATTAGTGTCCTCAATTCTTTGGTGTCTTCCAATGGATCTTGATAAAGTTTTCCTATTAATTCTCAATTCTTGACTCGTCTTTCTAATGAGACGAGCTTTCCTCATTTGACTACTTACTATAGTCGATGTAATCACACACCATGTTGCATTACTATCTTTTGTGTGTGAGGTGTTACCCACACTCTCATACGCACTCACTAGATTCTTGACAATAGATTTTTCACTTGAAGCCTCTGATGTTCTCAACCCAAGAATCTTCATGATGGACCTATAATTTATACTTCTCATCATTTCAAGGAATAGTTGACATCTTGTAGTCTCATTTAACTTTTCAAAGAACAATCTCCAAATCTTATGAGCATATCTTCTACAAGTGCGTTTTCAAATCTTACCTTCCATTGGCTGCAAAATATTCTCATCAATATCAATCAAATACTTTGGCTTTCTATGAAAAATTCTAGGTGGTGTTAAGTTAGATAAATTCATCTCAACATTAGAAATTTCATCAATATTTAAATGAGATGGGCTATATGGCATACCTTCGATCGAAGATGGAATAGATGGTGTAACTTGAGGTTGAGGTGGGAACGATGGCGTACCTCCTTCATCACATGTGAGTGATGATGTACTCTCAACTTGAGATGTGGTAGATGGTGTCCCTACATGTTGACTTGCGATAGAGGACGTGTCTCCAACTATGGTATTCAAATCTCTCGTAGCACAAAGTTTTTGCATTTATTCTCTTTGTGCTGCCAATACCATATCTCTTTGTGATGGTTGTGGTTCCTCTTCAATTGGCATGTCTTCATTTATCGTGTCCAATTTCCTCTTCTCACGAAGTTCCCTCATAGCCATTGCTTTCTTTGCATTCTTAGCTTCTATCTATTCCTATGTTGGTTTAATTCTTGATCGTTTCCTCGGCATGAAAGAGAATTTATCTATAGGATGATAAAGAGACCAATATTAGTTCCTAAGAAATGAATCCATACAAATAACTAAAATATATGTCATTCAACCCTTCATAGTAAATGTACATACAATCATCATGTAAAAGAGTAAATGTCACTCAACCAAAATAGGTACAAAGCATACAAAGAAAATTATTGCAGCCATGAAAAGAGTCCATGGGGCTTCATGCTTGAAAAGGTTGAGGTAGACCCAATTTGACATGTTTGTTGTTACTAGGGCTACTAGGATTTGGAATTGAGAAGGTGTTTTGTTGGTACTAGGGATACTAGGATTTGGGTGGCTTGTGAAGGAATAGATAACAATTGTTGTGTCATGTGCATGTACAAATCATCATGAATAGGTGCATAAGGAATGTCCTAACCTAGGATATGTGCATACAAATCATCATGTCATGTGCATACTTGTATTATCTTGGCACCTATTCATTTATATTTTAACTTGTTAATATGACAAGATAATAGTGGGATTGTATTTTTATTATGTTGTAAGGATTTATTCTTGTATAGTTTGACATCATGGTATGTTAAGGTCTGTTTATTACACATAATTATTAAAGAGCCCAAGTGTAGAAAATATGTATGGCATCATGAGAGATTGTAGGCTGCTTTCTTGATTGGGAATGTGTCTATTTTAAACATGTATGATAAAGCATGATAAAGTAATTCAAATAGAATTAAGGAAAATGTAAAGAACATGCATGTAAAGACTTGACATACCTAAAAAATGAAGATTCGAGTGGAAAGAGTACCCAATTATGTAGTGTTTTTTTCTTCTTGCATCAAACTCCTCAAAAATTTGATTTTTTCACCACTTGCTTCCTTTTTAATGTTAAATTGAATAACACTCAAATATAATTATTAACAACAATACTATTAACCAATCTATAATGTTAAATTCCTAAAATTGAATCACAATTAACATTGCAACACTACAAAAATTGAAACTTGAATAGATATATATCAAACTTGGTGTGAAAACTATGTTATTTCCTCCTTCTCAAGTTGGAAAAGCAGAAAAGGTGGTGGAAAGATCATGCAAAAGTGGTAGAATGTGTAAAATGTGCATGTGAACTTCCCAACAGCATGAAAGCAGTTCTTTTTTGTCAGAGCACGTGCATAATCAGCATGAAAATAGAGCATGTGGGCCTGGAACATGGGGATCAACACCTTTTTACCATTTCTATAGCAGGACAAAACGCGAGCGCGTCCTCAACTCTAATCCCTCATCCCTAAACCCTAAACACTATCCCTATTCCTAAACCCTCAATGGGCTTGATACTATACCTTAAATCCTAATCCCTTATCCCTAAACCCTCCAACCCTATCCCTAATCCCTTATCCCTAAACCCTCCAACCCTATCCCTAATCCTTATACCATGGACACTCTACTTTAACCCTAATCCCTCAACCCTTGAACCTCAATGTACTCAACCCTCAACATCAAACCCTAATCCCTCAACCCTTAATTCTGATCTCTTGACCCTCAACCCTATCCCTAAATCCTAAACCCTAAACCCTTGACCCTCAACCCTCAACGTCAAATCCTAATCCCTCAACCCTTAACTCTAATCACTCAACCCTAAACCCTATCCCTAAACCCTAAACACTATCTCTATTCCTAAACCCTCATCAGGCTCAATACTATACCTTAAACCCTAATCCCTTATCCCTAAACCCTCCAACCCTATGCCTAATCCTTATACCCTCAACACTCTACTTTAACCCTAATCCCTCGACCCTCAACCCTATCCCTAAACCCTTGACCCTCGAACCTTAACCCTCAACCCGTAATGTCAAACCCTAATCCCTCAACCCTTAACTCTAATCCCTCGACCCTCAACCCTATCCCTAAACCCTAAACCCTAAAGCTTTAACTCTCAACCCTCAACGTCAAATCCTAATTCCTCAACCTTTCACTCTAATCCCTCAACCCTAAACCCTATCCCTAAACCCTCAACAATATACCTTAAATCCTAATCCCTCAACCCTCAACCCTAAACCTTATCCCTAAACCCTCAACCCTCAACCCTAATCCGTCATCCATCAACTCTAATCTCTTATCCCTAAACCCTAAATGTTATCCCTATTCCTAAACCCTCAATGGGCTCAATATTATACCTTAAACCCTAATCCCTTATCCCTAAACCCTCCAACCCTATCCCTAATCCTTATACCCTCGACACTCTACTTTAACCCTAATCCCTCAACCCTTGAACCGCAATGTACTCAACCCTCAACGTCAAACCCTAATCCCTCAACCCCTAATCCTTATACCCTCAACACTCTACTTTAACCCTAATCCCTCGACCCTCAACCCTATCCCTCAACCCTCGACCCTCGAACCTTAACCCTCAACCCTCAACGTCAAACCCTAATCCCTCAACCCTTAACTCTAATCCCTCGACCCTCAACCCTATCCCTAAACCCTAAACCCTAAAGGCTCAACCCTCAACCCTCAACATCAAATCCTAATCCCTCAACCCTTCACTCTAATCCCTCAACCCTAAACCCTATCCCTAAACCCTCAACAATATACCTTAAACCCTAATCCCTCAACCCTAAACCTTATCCCTAAACCCTAATCCCTCAACCCTCAACCCTCAACCCTAATCTATCATCCCTCAACTCTAATCTCTTATCCCTAAACCCTAAATGCTATCCCTATTCCTAAACCCTCAATAGGCTTGATACTATACCTTAAACCCTAATCCCTTATCCCTAAACCCTCCAACCCTATCCCTAATCCTTATACCCTTGACACTCTACTTTAACCCTAATCGCTCGACCCTCAACCCTCAACCCTCAATGTCAAACCCTGATCCCTCAACCCTTAACTCTAATCCCTCGACCCTCAACCCTATACCTAAACCCTAAACCCTAAAGCCTCAACCCTCAACCCTCAACATCAAATCCTAATCCCTCAACCCTTCACTCTAATCCCTCAACCCTAAACCCTATCCCTAAACCCTCAACAATATACCTTAAACCCTAATCCCTCAACCCTCAACCCTAAACCTTATCCCTAAACCCTAATCCCTCAACCCTCAACCCTCAACCCTAATCCGTCATCCCTCAACTCTAATCTCTTCTCCCTAAACCCTAAATGCTATCCCTACTCCTAAACCCTCAACGGGCTCGATACTATACCTTAAACCCTAATCCCTTATACCTAAACCCTCCAACCCTATCCCTAATCCTTATACCCTCGACGTGAAACCCTAATCCCTCAACCCTTAACTCTAATCCCTCGACCCTTAACCCTTAAAACTTGAACCCTAAAACCTATCCCTACAGGCTCGACACTCAACACTATATCTTAAACCCTAATCCCTTAACCCTCATCCCTAAAGCCTCAACCCTAAATCCTTAAACCTTCAACCCTAAACCCTATCCCTAATCCCTCTACCCTTGACACTCTTCTTTAACCCTAATCCCTTGACCATCAACCCTATCCCTAAACCCTCAACCCTCAACCCTCAACCCTCAACCCTCAACATTAAACCCTAATTCATCAACCCTAAACCCTAATCCCTCAAACCTAAACCCTATCCCTAAACCATCAACCCTCAACACTATACCTTAAACCCTAATCCCTATCCCTCAACCCTTAACCCTTAAAACTTAAACCCTATCTTTGCACCCTCAACACTTGACACTATATCTTAAGCCTTAAACCCTCATCCCTAAAGCCTCAACCCTCAATCTTTAAACCTT
This sequence comes from Cunninghamia lanceolata, assembly GCA_027924645.1. Lineage (NCBI taxonomy): Eukaryota > Viridiplantae > Streptophyta > Pinopsida > Cupressales > Cupressaceae > Cunninghamia > Cunninghamia lanceolata. The sequence continues at coordinate 1,709,685 of BSBN01000378.1, read as the reverse complement.
CAACCCTAAACCCTATCCCTAATCCCTCTACCCTCAACATTCTAACCCTAACCTTGACATTAAACACTAATCCGTCAACCCTAAACCCTTAATCCTCAACAATATACCTTAAACCCTAATCCATCAACCCTAAAACCTAATCCCTCAACCCTCAACCCTAAACACTATCAATAAACCCTCAACCCTCGACACTATACCTTAAACCCTAATCCCTCAACCCTCGACCCTCAAACCTCAACCCTCAACCCTCAACGTCAAACCCTAATCCCTCAACCCTTAACTCTAATCCCTCAACCCTCAACCCTATCCCTAAACCCTAAACCCTAAAGCCTCAACCCTCAACCCTCAACATCAAATCCTAATCTCTCAACCCTTCACTCTAATCCCTCAACTCTAAACCCTATCCCTAAACCCTCAACAATATACCTTAAACCCTAATCCCTCAGCCCTCAACCCTAAACCTTATCCCTAAACCCTAATCCCTCAACCTTAATCCATCATCCCTCAACTCTAATCTCTTATCCCTAAACCCTAAATGCTAACCCTATTCCTAAACCCTCAACAGGCTCGATACTATACATTAAACCCTAATCCCTTATCCCTAAACCCTCCAACCCTATCCCTAATCCTTATACCCTCGACGTGAAACCCTAATCCCTCAACCCTTAACTCTGATCCCTCGACCCTTATCCCTTAAAACTTGAACCCTAAAACCTATCCCTACACGCTCGACACTCAACACTATATCTTAAACCCTAATCCCTTAACCCTCATTCCTAAAGCCTCAACCCTAAATCCTTAAATCTTCAACCCTAAACCCTATCCCTAATCCCTCTACCCTCGACACTCTTCTTTAACCCTAATCCCTTGACCATCAACCCTATCCCTAAACCCTCAACCCTCAACCCTTAACCCTTAAAACTTAAACCCTATCCATTCACCCTCAACACTTGACACTATATCTTAAGCCTTAAACCCTCATCCCTAAAGCCTCAACCCTCAATCCTTAAACCTTCAACCCTAAACCCTGTCCCTAATCCCTCTACCCTTGACACTCTAACCCTAACCTCGACATTAAATGCTAATCCACCAACCCTAAACCTTAATCCCTCAACCCGTAACCCTAATCCCTCAACCCTCAACCCTAATCCCTCATCCCTAAACCCTAAATGCTATCCCTATTCCTAAACCCTCAATCCTCAACACTATACCTTAAACTCTAATCCCTTATCCCTAAACCCTAAACCCTATCCCTCAACTCTTAACCCTTAAAAATTAAACCCTAAAACCTATCCATAAACCCTCGATGCTCAACACTATATTTTAAACCCCAATCCTATAACCCTCAGCCCTAAAGCCTCAACCCTCAATAGTTAAACCTTCAACCATAAAACCTATCCCTAATCCCTCTACCCTCAACACTCTACATTAACCCTAATCCTATGACCATCAACCCTATCCCTAAACCCTCAACCCTCAACCCTCAACTCTCAACATTAAACCCTAATCTGTCAACCCTAAACCCTAATCCCTCAACCCTAAACCCTCAACCCTCAACACTATACCTTAAACCATAATCCCTCAAACCTAAACCCTATCCCTAAACCCAACAAAACTAATTTGCCTTATGTTAGGTTGTTAAACCCATCATTTTTGACACTCTTCTCTTAAAGATATCTGAGTTGCAAGAATATGTCAGAAAAATGGCTATGAACTTTTTTAATGTTAGTAATATTATATGGCATGTTTTTCTGGCCCATCTGGGGTTCATTATGCCAATAGGTGTACACACTATGAGAAAAGCTTTGCGTATGGTACATCCACAGTGAGTAATTAATAGTTGAAATCAGAAGGATGATCATTATGAGAAAAGATTTGCATTGGGGTATATCTATGTTTCTTGTTGTCCACCCTGCACTTAGGGGGGTATATTGTTATGAAATAGGGAAATAATCTCCCATTGTTTATTGGCTCTATCCACAAGAACTACTAAACTTTTTTCTCTTGGTAATTGTAGATGACATTCACCTATTTTTGGTAACTCCTGCATTCCCAAACCATTACAAAAACTAAGTTATTTTAACCCAATAAATAGCTGATTGTATTGATTTAATACTCTACTATATTAAAGCTTAGCATTCACACAAATGCAGATGTTCATATTATAGAAGACTGCATTATATTAGACTATTAGAGGTCCCTCAGAAAAATGTAATAACAAAACTGCTTTGCCTTATGTTAGCTTACAATTAAACCCATTCTTTTTGACACTCTTCTCTTAATAAAGTAAGAGTAATAAGAATAGAAGTCAGATAATTTGATCTTACTAGTATGCATGGTCAGTTTTCATTCCGTGAGTTCATTTTCATTGAATAAAAAGGTAAATATTTGATTTGAAAGGTGGGGCAGAGTTCACTGTCATGTGCTTTTCTAGATGATAGGGTCCATATTGTCCAGGGTTCTTCAAAGAAAGGCTTGTAACATAATTAAGTTTTTGTTATACCAATCCTCTAGGTAAAGCTACAATTCAAATGCCTACTTTGAAAGTTGAAATAAATTAAATTAGACTTATAATTTTGATTTTCTTCCATTGCTTCAACAACATCATTGTTTTCTTCATTAGAAACCAATTCAAGATCAGCAACTTGCTGCCCATTGGTTGACTTGAATTGCATCCTCTGTTAGAAGAAGGGCATTTTTTATCTGTATCAATGTTGGTATTCATAAGCTGAAGAGCATTGATATTTTTCACACACCCTGTTCTTTGAAATATCTTAACCTTAAAATATGACTTGGATATGTACTTGAACACAATGAAATCTCCAATCTCCAGCCCATGATGATTTACAAAATTTTCCCAACCCTGCCTAAATTCTAGTTTATTTATGGTACCCCTTAATTGTACATCCCACTCCTGCCCACCTGGGCCTTGAAGAAGGAAGCACACCCATTAAACCAACTCATTCGACAACTTGCTGCCCATCGGTTCACTTGAACTACATACTCTGTTAGAAGAAGGGCATCTTTTATTTGTATCAATGTTTGTATTCATAAGTCGAAGAACATTGATGTTTTTCACACACCCTATTCTTTGAAATATTTTAACCTTAAATTATGACTTGGATATGTACTTGAACACAACAAAATCTCTAATCTCCAGCCCATGATGATTCACAAAATTTTCCCAACCGTTCCTAAATTCTAGTTTATTTATGGTACCCCTTAATTGTACATCCCTAAACCCTAAACCCTAATCCCTTAACCCTATTCCATAGTCCCTAAACCATAAACCCTAATCCCTAAACCCTAAACCCTAATCCCTTATCCCTAAACCATAAACCCTATCCCTAAATCCTCAACCCTCAACACTTAAACCTTAAATCCTAAACCCTATCCCTAAACCCTCAACCCTCAAAACTATACCTTAAACCCTAATCCCTCCACCCTAAACCCTATCCCTAATCCCTCTACCCTCAACACTCTACCTTAATCCTAATCCCTCGACCCTTAACCCTAAACGCTATCCCTAAAGCCTCAACCCTAAACCCTAATCCCTCAAGGTCCTAAACTCTAATCCCTTATCCCTAAACTCTAAATCCTATCCCTAAACCCTCAACCTTAAACCTTAATCACTCAATCCTTATCCACCCCTCTCCTCCCCTATCTGGCTCACTCCCATCTCTACCCTCCTCTACCCTCGACACTATACATACATACATAGAGGCCTACATACATATAGGCATACATACATACATACATACATGATTAATAACCTTCAACATAAAAAAATTCAAGGGGAACATAACGTGCTTGCGTTATTTAAAAGATGACAAACAATACAAACTTTTGCGGAGAAGGGAAAATGCAAAGCAAACAATAACGCGAGCGCATTATAACGCACTCGCGTTATGTTTTGCTTTGGGAATCCCAAGCCTTGGGCTTTGGATTTGCTTTGGATTTCCAACCCAAAGGCTCAGAGTGCCTTTTCAACATCCACAGATGAGTTTTTCCATATTCTTCAAGATTTCACATAATTTCATTCGTGCTAACCCTCAGATTTGCACGTGTTTCAAGGTCGAACAAATCAAATACCTGGGTAATGTTAGGCTTTCTCTTATCTATTTGACGATGTGATTTTTTTCACATTTTAACAATCTTAAGCCTTTCATCTTTAATTTCTTTTGTTTGTGTGTCCGTTTTTGGGCAAAAACCACCATTTGGTCTTTTTTCATTGTAAATTAACTATTCATTGAAATTTCAAAAAAATTACATATTTATAAACTAGACTCCATTCTACACATATTAAAAAAAGAAAAAAATGATTTTCAATTAGTTTTCAAAATTTATAGGGGTAGCACGGCCAAAATTCTATTTTTTAGGATGTGTCCACTTTGAAAACTAGTAAAAAATCAAATATTCATCAAAAAATTATCAGAAAAATTGGGCATAAACTACATGCTATTAGCTAATTTCTCTCTGAAGCAATTTTAAAAATACCAAAAAAAAGTTGACCTTTTGAGGGAGCCACAAAACATGTTATGTTATGTTTTTTTGACAGAAACAACACCAATTTCTGTGGCTCCCTCTTTTGAACCCCTTAATCTATGCCATTTAAAAAAAAAAAGTAGTTTAGAAAGTAGACTCAGAGCACTACGAACATTGTTTTGGTTGCATCTCCAAATTTTGAGTGTAACTATGCTTAATTTCTCATCCAAAGCCAACATTTCTTGATTTCAGAAAAAAGTAGCCACTTAAGACCCCTTTTTGGCCCCCCATCTTCTTGCACTTACCCACTGATCCATCATCATGATTATTTACTTCTATTCTAATGATGGATCATTAAATACTAGCATACCTATATTTAAAATATATATATAAAGTACGCCGAGAGATATCCTTCTTGAGGCACCTATTTCAACCTATGTGTGGTAAATTGATTAAAAAAATAGGCGCCTCGAGAAGGATATCTCTTGACATACTTTAGATATATTTTTTTAAATATAGGTATTCTAGTAGCATTCGTAGTGGCAAGCCTGATTATAACTATATAATATAATATTATAATATAGATTAAATATATTATAATAATATAATATAATAATATTATTATAATTATAATATAATAATTAAAAATATATATTATATTATATTAGGGTTAGGGTTACTATTCAAGTTAGAATTACGATTACAATTAGTTTAGAGTTAGGATTTGAATGAAGGCAAGGTTTAGAATTAGGGTTTTATTTAGGGTTAGATATTGTGTTAGTCTTATAAAACAATGGTAAGTGTGATCTTACGACTATGGTTAGATTTAGAAATAGGGTTTTGGTTAAGCCAAGAACCAAGGTTAGATTGAGGGTTATGATTGAAACTTTGATTTAGGTCATAATTACGGCCATGCTTAAAATTAGGGTTAGAATTAGGGGTTATTATTACAATTAAGGTTTTTATCATAATTATAATTGGGGTTAGGGTTAGACTTAGGGTTATGCTTAAAATCAGGGTTAGAGTAAAGTTTTAATCTAATTAGGGTTATAGTTGTTTTTATAAATCTAGTTACATTTAATGTTTTGTTCATGTACCAAATAATGGTTAAGGTTAGCGTTAGGTTTAGAGTTAGGATTTGAATGAAGGTAAGGTTTAGAATTAGGGTTTTGTTTGGGTATTGAGTTAGGGTTGGGCTTATAAATAGGGATAGATATAGCATTAGTCTTATAAAACAATGGTAAGTCTGATATTACGGTTATGGTTAGAATTAGGGTTAGATTTAGAAATAGGGTTTCGGTTAAGCTAAGAGCCAATGTTAGATTAGAATTAGGATTAGATTGAGGGTTAGAGTGAGAATTAGGGTAATGCTTAAAATTACAGTTACAATAAGGTTTTAATCTATTTAGAGTTATAGTTGTAAAAAAATCATTTTTTTAATTTATAATTTTTGGAAATTCATTAAATATAGAATATTGTAGTGCTTGGATTTATATTAATTATCATAATAATTATGTGTTGTGGAATTAATTTTAAAAAAAATTACTATTTTAGAATTAAGATTTATTTTATTTTACTTTATAATTATTTAGTTTAGTTTAATTATTCTTTTATTATTAGTTTGTAATTATTTAGTTTAGTTTAACTATTCTTTTATTATTAGTTTAATGAAGTTAATTTCTTAGAATATGCATAAATCAACAGATCATAAGACAAACATATAATATGAAGTATTCCAATGCATGTACATTGCCACCCTAGTACTTGTACACATAAGAATAGTAGTTGTCCACATAAATCATTCATATCATGGTTGTTTGATTTTAGTAACTAAGGGTTATGAGTAACTTAAGGTTATCGTAAGTGTGTGAAATTATCTTTGTACAAATAACAAATAAAATCAAAAAAGTTTAGTAACAAAAAATATACATGGACAAAGCTTTTGGGGGAAAACAACACCAACAAAGAGCACCAAGTATATAATCATCTATATAAATAGCATTTGAGATATACAAGATATTATTTCTATGCCCTATTGTACTATGCTTTGGTCTACTATGTTTGCTCTGCTCTACTTTGCTTTGTTTTCTCTGCTCTGCTCTACTCTGCTTTGTTGAGTTTGTTCTTCTCTACTCTGCTCTTCTCTGTTTTCTCTACTCTTCTTTGCTCTACTATGCTCTGCTCTATTCAGTTTGCTTTGCTTTTCTCTTCTCTACTTTGCTTTGCTCTCTTCAATTTTCTCTACTCTGCTCTACTCTACTTTGCTTTGTTCTTCTCTACTCTACTCTGCTTTGATATGCTCTACTATGCTCTGTTCTACTATACTCTACTCTGTTCTACTCTGTTATTCTCTGCTCTGCTATTCTCTTCTCTGTTCTCTACTCTGCTTTGTTCTACTATACTTTGATTATTTTACTCTATTCTGCTCTACTTTGCTCTGCTCTATTCTACTTTGCTCTATTCTACTATACTCTACTTTATTCTACTCTGCTTTGTTCTACTCTATTGTGTTCTAATAATTTTAGTCTTTCTTCTAGCATACCTATATTTAAAAAATATATGTAAAGTACGCAGAGTATAATAATTAGGGTTAGACTTAGGGGTTATTATTACAATTCGGGTTTTGATCATGGTTAGAATTAGGGTTAGGTTCAAAATTAGGGTTAGAATAAGGTTTTAATCTATTTAGATTTATGGTTGTGAAAAATATCATTTTTTAATTTATAATTTTTGGACTTTAAATATAGAATATTGTAGTGCTTGGATTCGTATTAATTATCATAATAATTATGTGTTTTGGAAATAATTTAAATAAAATTTGTTATTTTAGAATTAAGATTTATTTTATTTTACTTTTTAGTTATTTAGTTTAGTGAAACATAATTTCATGTTTTATTTTTAGTTTAATGAAGTTAATTTCTTAGAATATGCATAAATCAACACATAACAAAGAAAATTAACAAACTATAGTAACACAAAAGAGAGAATGAAGCATATATTCAACTTTAGAAATAGAATTACAAATATACAAGATACTTTACTTTTCTTTTGTATTGTTAATACACATAATAGTTTTAAAAATAGTGCATTCCATAGTGTACTTTGCTCTATATGCTCTGCTCTATGTGCCATGGTTTACTCTGTAATACTCTGTTTTGTATGCTCTCTATGATCTTCTCTATATGTTTTGGTCTACTTTGTCATCTTCAATATTCCCTCTGATAAATTCTTTGATAATCTCTTTGGTATTGTCTTCGTTCCTCTTCAGATTCAACATTCAACCTAGGTGGAGCCATACCTACATAATAGTTCAAAACAAATATTTATAAGTGTAAAGTTATAACATTGACATTAATTTGCAAAAATGACATGCCATTGGTATTTACTATTGACATGATTACAAAGATTACACACTTTGTACATCACTTTGATCTATTAATCTTGAAATTTCATCTTCAACATTAAAATCTATATTAGCATTTGGCTGATTAGGTTCTTGTCTTTGTCTTTCTTCTCTTCCAGGGACACTGAGTTGTTGAGATGTTTGAGGATGACTCATTCTAATCATATTTGGTTGTTGCTGATTTTGTAATTCCAATTCTTCATTTGTTGTTTCTACATCTCTCATTAGTTGGTGTTGTCGTCTTCGATATTCCCTTTGATATATTCTTTGATATTTCCTTCGGTATTGTCTTCATTCCTCATCAGATTCAGCATTCAACCTAGGTGGAGCCATACCTACATAGTAGTTGAAAACATGAATTTATAAGTCTAAAGTTATAACATTGACATGAATTTGCAAAAATTCCATGCCATCGGTGTTTATTGTTGACATGATTACAAAGAGTAAACATTTTCAAGTTAAGATCCACTACTAATGCTAGGAGAAAATAATTTTGAACACATTATGGATTTTTTGTCAAGTTTTCATGGATTGGTTCCTTATCACTCCAAAAGATTGCCTTTACATTATCACTCCAAAACGTTGCCTTTACTTTATAGCTTCTTTTTATTAGTACTTGTTAATTTTAAATCCTTGCATTTAAATTTACAATATAAGTGCAAACCTATAACAAATAAATCTATTTAATTTTACATTACTTAAAATGACCCATAAAACCAATAAATGAATTAAGTATTTTATAAGGATTTAAATAAAAATTAAATTAAATATTAAATAATGTAATGTATGCATTCTAATTTAAATAATTGTAATATGTGAAAGTAATTTTTTTAATAGCCCTAAAATAGCATATAAATCCTATTGGTTTTCCTATTCTTTTCATTTGTTATTTTTTTTAGCATACTTCTTCAAATTTATTTTATTTTGATTTCTTTTTTAAATAATTACATTTACATTTAAATAAAAATATAAATACTACTCTATGATAAATTCAAATTAAATGACACATGCACATCCACCAATTAAGGAATCTATTTTCTATAATGTAGGGATATGGTTGCTTAATAAAATGAATAAAATAATTTTTATATAAAACCTATTGTTTTTCCTAATTTATTTAATAAAATGAATAATTAATTCTTTTCCTTTTTGTAAGGATATGGTTACTTAATAAAATAAAATAAATTTTTTTTATATAAAACCTATTGTTTTTTCTAATTCTTTTTCATTTGTTCTTTCTTTCATGCACACTTCTTCAATTAATTTCATTTTCATTTCTGTGTTTTGTAGGGTATGGAAGAAGGTAGAAAGAAGAAGTTTTTGAAAACAAATCATGAAATACTCTTTCTTCAGCACCCATTTCTATTTTCTATAATGTAGGGATATAATTCCTTAATAAAACGAATAAAGTAATTTTTATATAAAACCTATTGCTTTTCCTAATTTATTTAATAAAATGAATAAAGTAATTCTTTTCCTATTTGTAAGGATATGGTTACTTAATAAAATAAAAGAAAGTTCTTTTTTATATAAAACCTATTGTTTTTTTAATTCTTTTCATTTGTTCTTTCTTTTATGCGCACTTCTTCAATTAATTTCATTCATTTTCATTTTTGTGTTTTGTAAGTATGGAAGAAGGTAGAAAGAAGAAGTTTTTGAAAACAAATCATGAAATACTCTTTCTTTAGCACCCATTTCTATTATGTTTTCTACTTGCAATTATTTTAATCTTTTTAAAAACCCTAATCTAAGCTTTTTTTGAAGATCTAAAGCTTTTCTCAATGCATGTTGCATATTCAAATAAATATTGTATACTTTAATATTAAATTCATTATTATCATTTTAACATATTATATGTAAGTATTCTAATAACAACATAACCTATATTTGTTTAAAATATAGCTTAAAACTTATACTATACAAAACCTCTACTAATAATCATATTTTTGATATATATTATATACACCATATATGTTTTACCTAGCATTATTAATTTTTAATTTAACCAAGTGATGCTATAAACTGTTTGACTTCAACCACTGAACATTAATTTAATTTTAAATTCACAATTATAAAACAAGTCTGTATTTTAAACATCATACAAGATTTTCCCTAAAATTCTAATTTAACTACTCCACATTAATTTAATTTTAAGTGAGATAAAATAGGGAGATGTGGAGCTCTAATTTTAGTAAATATTAAAACTTACCAAAATGATATAAAAAAACATATAAAAACTCTAGTTTTACACTACCTTTTTTTTTTCCCAAATTTCTTCTTCTTGGTCTGCATGGAGTTTTGCACAATGAGAGAATTTGGAATGGAGGTGTTTTACAAATTATTTTAACTATTTTATTGTTTAGTTGTACATCTGCCATTTTTATTGCAGCTACAAGATTCATGGGGAAGATGGTATGCATGTAGGTGCTAAGAGGAAGGAAAATGAGATATTTAGAAAAAATTTAATTGCTTGGTATAAAAGATTGCAAAAAAATATGACATCTAGAAACCTCAATTTTCTTAGTTGGGTTTACACATATAATCTGGTTTTAATTATTTTAGGTGTATCATTTTTTAAAATCTGCATAATAATATACCAAGTATACAAGATCTATGTATTAAAATTGAACAAAATATATTTATTCTATATGCTAGTAGAATAAGGAAGCACATGGTTAAATTATCAAAACAAATTTAATAAATTATAGGGTATATATATATATATACACACACACACTTTAATTAAAGAATATAATTATTTTTACTCTATGCTATCTTTTAAAAAAAATAGAATACTCTTTATAGAAAAATAAAAGCATTGATTTTTAAAACTATTTTTATTCTATGTTGTGCTTTTTTATTTAAAATAGAATGTAGAGTAAAGTCTTTTAAAAAATTAGAATACTTTTATTAAAAAACAAAAGCATTGATTTTTTAAACTATTTTTACTCTATGTTGTGCTTTTAAAAAATAGAATGTAGAGTAAAGTCCATTGTAATTGTTATTTTGACACTTTAAAATAAAATTATAATATATAATATAGTATTATATTATAATATGATATAATATTATAATATAATATAATATTATAATATTATAATATATTATATTATAATATTATAATATATTATATTATAATATATTATATTATAATATATTATATTATAATATACTATGATATATTGTAATATAATGTGATATATTATTCTACTATGCTTGTAATAAAGTTGCAATATTTATCATATCTGAATGTCATTATAATAAAATACTAAAAAGAAATTATACTAAAATGAAATACCTTTTGAAAAAAAAAATCTTGCACGCCTTTAATGATTTCTGCAATGCTATTATGTTGGCACCTTTAGCTCTCTTCAATGCTACCAAGTGGTGTGATATCTTCTTTAGTTTCAACCTGATAAGTTGCAGAACCAGAAGAGTTACAACACAAGAAATTTACATATGTGAAGCAAAAATATGAAAAGAAATTATATACTAAAATGAAATTTAACTTTTGAAAAAAAAATTCTTGCAGCCCTTTGATGATTTCTGCAATGCTATTTTGTTGGCGCCTTCATCTCTCTTCAATGCTACCAAGTGGTGTGATATCTTCTTTATCACTAAACTGTGAGAAGATGGTGTCCAGGGTCTCTAGTTTCAACCTGATAAGTTGCAGAACCAAAAGAGTTACAACACAATAAATTTACATATGTGAAGCAAAAATATCAACAAAATTCAAAAATTTAATGGGGCTAACCTTTGATTCTTGGAAAGCACACTCCCTTTCAGCTCACCTCAAATCCTGTTCACCTCAAATCCTCCAATTTGATATTAAAATAACTTATGGAGCAATATAAATAGAGATGAATGTAGCTTTCTATTTAACTTCCATTGGCATATTGTAGCTGACACCTAAAATTAGTCTCTCACCTAAAATTAATCTCTCAACGTGCCCCACTCTTATGCCCCACTATGCACCTTAATGCATGTTCATTGAAGCAGGCAGAGAGGTTGTTCATCGGTTTCTTTCATTTATAAATGCAAGTGTAATGGCAAGAAACTGATGGGCACTATTATTATTTATTACTCCAGAATATGGAGAGAGTTTCATTTAAACGTTGTCGTGCAGTTTTGGCAACAAAGGATTAACGCAGTTCCTGTCCATCCGCTATATTTTAAAATTATGGAACCTTATTTGTTATTTTTAATTTTGTTTACACAAAAATTAGGGAATCTTTCAGCTCTTGTTCTCCACCCCTGCTCTACTCTGTTCTACTCTACTTTGCTTTGCTTTGTTCTACTATTCAGATTCATCCATTTATATATTTTAAAATTATGGAATCTTATTTGTTATTTTTAATTTTGTTTACACAGAAATTAGGGAATCTTTCAGCTCTTGTTCTCCACCCCTGCTGTGACTGTAGGAACGCCTCTCGGCGTAATGATCCAAAACTTTTTCTTTTAAATTAAAAACTTCTACACAATTTTTTCCCACAAATATTTCAAGAGAAAATCAACGGAAACATCATATCTTTTAAGATATATATATATTTAACACTGAAACATCATATCTTTAAATGAGAGTGCTTCTAGATTAAGTGTGTATGTTTTTATATCAATCATGCTCAATGAGCCATCATCAGGAAGAGGATAGTTGAGCATGATCCGAAACGTTGATACAAAAACATACACAGTTGAATCCAGAAGCACTTTCATTTACTGTCATGGACTGTGGAAAACTCATGCCTTCTATCATATATTTAAGTTATATATATTTAATAACAGATTATTATATGGATATGATCTTACCCTTTTATGCGGACGTGCAGATTATTAGACTTGATTTCTTCCCAATCTTCACCGCCTTCACTCAATCTCTTTATAAATTCATCTGTTCTGGTGCCGATGTGCTCAAACCATTCTAGTCTTCTCAAACCTTCCAATCCCTCTAGAACTTTCTTCACACTCGAACACTCGCATAAGTAGAATTTCTCCAGAACGGCCATCGCTCCATCCTCCAAAAGAGGGAAGTAAAAGGTGTAGCTTGGGAAACATGGATGACTTTCCAAATGCTTTTGGTATTTCTCTGCAACTCTCATTACCCACTAATCTCAACACTATCAAGTTAGGCATTGCTTCCAACTCTAGATAATTTGTACAACCACAATTCAATAATGTGAGATGGGTCAGATCTATTAACATACAGACCCAATTCAGCACAGCAAAATTAGCTAGTTCAAGTCTTTGGATGTCCATCAGAGCACTGATATTCTATGGTAGATAACATTCTGTTGAGAAGAAGCTTGATATTGAGAGATGACGCATCTTGCGTAGCTGACCAAGGATTCCATCTTTGATACTCTCCAACTCATTTTCATGCTGAACACTTATGCTTAGTTCTTGGAGGTGGGTTAATTTGGCAACATCCTCCAACTTTAACAATCCATCATCTTCAACAGAGAGCCTTAAAAGATATGATCTGAGTACCCGCAAAGACCTCAGCTCTGATATTCCCTTGGGCATACAACTCAACAATTTTGTATGGCAAGAGAAGACACCGAGATGCTCGAGACATTTCAATTCATTTATCCATTCAGGCAGCCTTTGCAGTTGTCAGCACATAGATAGATCGAGCATGACAAGACTCATAAGACTTCTCACACAGATTGGCACCTCCTTAATATTTGTCCATGATAAATTTAAGAGCTTGAGAAGTTTTTGCTTACCAACACACGGGGGCAATGTGGAAATCTGAGTTCGGCTCAAGTCGAGAACCCTTAATAATCTCATAGGGCTGAAGAAGTTTGCCTCAATTTTTTCAATGGGATTATTATATAGTGACAGAGTGCGAAGAGATCTAGGACAACGAACCCTGCTTTTTGCAATGACTTCATCATCTATCTCTCTTTTGGCCAGTAAAATTCTACACCAGCGATCTCTTTTTTTAACATATGTAAAAACATCTTCAACAACAAATGTACATCTGTTTGCTTTAGATATTTCAATTGCCAGTTCAAGCAGCAAGTCATGGATCTTGCAATATTTGATCAGACCCTTATCATCCCATTCAAGCAAGCACAGATTGACCCTTATTAGACCCTAAAATCCTTATCAAGAGAAGTTCAGAATATTACACTTTTATAATATTTATAATAATTTTCTTTTTTATTGAAAGAAGCTAAAACAATTACAATACATCATAGAAAACTAGTATATTTATATTTAAAAAATATATCTACAGTATGCGAGAGATATCTTCCAATTTTTTTTTGTTTTTTTTACTTTTTAGTTTTTTTTTTTTAATTTTTTATAAATTATTGCTTTTTACTTTGATTTTTTTATTTTTTATAAATTATTGCTTTGTACTTTGATTTTTTTTATTTTTTTATAAATTACTCTACTAAGTATTTTATTTCTCATTTAAATATATTTCTTATTCTTCACATTTATAAATTACTTGCATCTAGAATATTTGCATTTTGGTTTAAAATAGAAAAAGCATCTTTGACAGTGGTGTCACATTTAATGGTGTATTTATTGTGGTGTTTCATTATGATCCTCTATCTTAATAATCTCATGCATATAATTTTTTTTTAAAAAAATTGGAATCTTATAAAATTACATGGAATCTTGGAATCTTTTAGCTCTTCAACTCCACCCCTGCTCTGAATGTAGAATGCCTCTTGGCGTAATTAAGAGAAACAAAGCAGCGAACGAAGTGATGAGATATAAATAACCTCATCTCTATCATGAGCCATATAACCCCTTTCTGTGTTACTAAATTATCCAAACCATGCCAATTTATTAGTTTTATAAGCAATATTTGTTTATTTTTGAAAGAACGATGTACAATCTTTGTTTTTGAATTTATTAGAGTTTTTCACTAATGTTGATGTGATTGTGTGTAAAGATTTATGTATTTATGTAGGTTTTTGAGTATGGCTTAGTGGAAGGATCAGACTTGAATGTGACTAGAGTCAGAAGCACCAAATACTAGGGCGCTAGAGATTATCATGGACTTCAGTCTGTGTTACATCTAACCACCTGGCAGTTTCATTATTTTTTGTTGTTAATTTCACTTAAGACATTTTATAGCTCCACTCGGAGCCTTTAATATGTGATATTTAAAAGACAACTGGTTTAGTAAAAATCTTTTTTTCTTGTTAAAGACTTTTTTAGCGGCATTAATATGCCACTTGAAATCTAGGATTTTGGTAGCTTTTAGATTATCTTATGATTCCTCAAAAATAGATATGTGATAGATAGTTATGTTTAGTTGATTTATGTTCTGTTATGATTATGCTATAAAGAAAAATAATCAAGTTCTGTTCCGAGTAATATTATTATGTGTAATGAGCATGCGAATAGATTTTTGGAGCTGTTGAATGATGAATGTGATTTGAATCAGTAGAAGATATCCAGGGAGCTAGCCACTCGAAGGAGTTAGGAATAGATAAGTAGTTCAATGTTGTGTGACTATGTTTGAAATTTGTTCTGTGAATGTTTTGTTTCAGATTAATATAACTTTCTATTTGGTAATGTTATGGTAGGATAGTATTGTTGTGGCCCTGCAGGATATTGTGTTCAATAATTTTTCTTACCTTGCAAGTCTTTGAAGTTCTATGTATTAATCTGTGGTTTTCGGAGCTCCTACTCTAGTTGCGAAATCTATTACCAATTGATACTGCAAGTTTAGTTTGTTACTAGTTGATAGTTCAAGTTAAATTTAGAGAATTTCCCATTTTCTTAAATTAGCCTATCTTTTCAAATTCCTAGTTAAAGAATTTATGTGTTTGATTCCTAGTCTAGAGTTCATATGATTTCTAGGTTAAGTTCAAATGCTTCGTAGATTAAATTGTATGATTTCTAGTTTAAGTCTATTTTGTAAAAGATTCATTAAAATTTTAGAAAACAATTGCTGATTTGAAATGTCCAAACCAATCTTCTATTGCATATAGCCTTGGACACTACTAGGTCGACAAATTGATACATCTTTTTGACTAAACTGTTAAGACTTAATGACAACCTGTCACATTTTAGCATTGTTGCCAAGGATTGCCTTCTTTTAGTGTCATTACAAGATTATTGGATACCTCTTATTAGTTAAAACAAAAATAGTCATCAAACTTCTTTTTCTGCATGGTCAGAAAACAAGGTCCACATGAAATATTTATAGCAAAAGCCCCCCAAATAGTATTCCCATCCAAACCTAGAGAGGTGGAAGTCTTGGCTGAAGAACTTTGTTACGAATTGATCAATCAGGATCAACCTGAGACTTCCCAATATACCTCGAATATTCAACACCATATCAAACTTTTGAAGAGGAAAACATCCCTTTCAATATCATGGATGATAATAATAATGACCGTTTCCATGGAAGGAGAGCACACAATCAAGATGGTGAGACGACAAATAATAATGATAATGAAAATGCTAATCCCAGAAGACTAGCCCGCACATTTACATTTCCTATTGCTCTCGATCCAGATGAAGACTCTGTTGATAACTAAGAGGGGGGGTGAATCAGTTATCTTAATTAATTTTAACTTTTTGTTCTTCTTTAGCAACTAGTACAGAATCAAAACACATAAACTTAAATGAACATGAAAGTAGATATAAACTCAGCACACATGACACAATATGTTTGATGTGGAAACCCTGTTAAGGTAGAAAACCATGGGGTGATTAACCCAAGAATGTATTCTCTGTTAGAAGAATGGAAATACAAAATGGCACTTGCCAATTAGGGCTCACTGCCCGAGCACACTGCTCACAAGAGGCTCACTACCTACAAGAGACTCACTGTCTACAAGTTATAAAGAGAGTAACAAGATACTTGAACTGATGAGAAGCATCCACATATGTTGAGGTTCAGTTCCGGTTAAGCTCAATACATTGATCTACTGCACTTCATCTTTTCTCTTCTATGGTGCTGCTATCCTGTCACATACTGGACCTGTATTACTGCCTTCACACTATCCTCTACTTTTCTTCACACACCATATCATATCACACACACCTTCATATCCAAATCCATCTAGTATATATATCCGCACCAATGATTTCATCTACTTTCAAGTCAGCATCTGGAATAGTTAGTATTTTCCCAAGCTTTGGTCTGTCAACTGAATCCTTACTTACCAAGTGATGTGAATCAAGGAGATACTTATAGAAGTCATCTAACATGTCAGCCAATCATGAATGATACCTTAAGAACCTTGATCACCATCAATATCTCATCTGGAATAATTCTGATGCTCTGTCGGTCAGCTCTTCCTCTGTCTACTCTGCCAAACCAGAACCCAACACTCAAGTACTCATGTTTCTTTACTCTTTCATCACTGGAGGCTCAATCCCTAGAATATATCAGTCAACACACTCCTCTTGACTTCCCCAAATCTGTACTTTACTGAGATACTTCCTCTAGGAGATCTGGACCTGACTGTCGGACCTTGCTGCATGCTCTATTCTTGCTTGTTGGACCACAACACTTCTTTAATCTGACTTCCGGTAGAGACACACCATATCCTGCGGATATGTGGGATGGACTTTGTTGCTATCAATGACAACACTCATGAATCCACATAGTGTTTCTTGCCAACAATCTCCCCCTTTGGCATTGATGGAAACACTTAGTGAAAAATGACTAAGTGTTACACTATACTCCCCCTTGGCTAGTGCTCTGTTCTTATGTATATTTTCTAGAATTCCCCCTTAGCTGGATTCCTCATTTTTCACTGCTCCTCACTCCCCCTTTGACATCAATGGCAAAGGGTAGGGTCCGCACACCAAAATTTTCAAGAAAAACAATCTATACATATCCGCATAAGTGTATATACAAGTTGTACTTACATGTACTTAAATATGTCTGCAAAAGTGTTTTTCAACTATATAACTTCTGTAGCCCAACTCTGCTTCATCCTGTCCAAAATTGAGATGTGACCACTCAACAGGAATGCAAATGCTTCTGCCTTCTTAAGATCTATCGAATCACTAGTTCGGGTTGTAGTCTGAGCATCACTTAGAGCCTCATGCATGGCTTCTAACTTAGGGATAATTATCCCTCTAAGTTCACTCAACCTATTTATTCTATTTTTCTTCTCCTTCTCAAGCTTCTTTATTTCATTTGTGACTACAATAGTTTGACACTCTTGATTTTCTATGGAAGAGGAGAGAGGATCAAAACTTTGAGATAAACTTGACAGTTTATCCTCTTGCTCTTTTTCTTTCTTCTCAATGTCCTTGGTCACTTTAGACCATGATAAACAAAATTTATAGATATCTCCACCATCTTTAAGAGTATTTTCTAGGCTCTTTATTCCAATATCCATAACTCTCCTATCATTGGTTATTAGACTTTGTACTTCAGAGAATCTCTTTCCTAAAAACTCCTTCCAGACCTTTTCTTCTACTAACTTTTCTAAGGAATCAAATGCGTATTAACAGAATTTACAAGAGACTTTAGATTACCAGATGTGGAGGTTGAACAATCTTTTTGGAAGGATGGCATAATCTTTTCCAATACACCAGATGCAACTTCTATGAGCTCACAATCTTCCATGTGAGACTTCAGAAGTTTTTCTTTTGCCTTTGCTTGTGTGAAGGATGCTAGCTTCACGGTTTGCACTGGAGAGAGGGAATCAAAATTGAATGGACCTTGAAGCAACTTTGGTTCATCAAATTCCATCATCTCTTTGGTCAAGAAATCCTTAACTGCTTCTGCTGTGTCTCTTGCCAGAGATAGAGTTTTCTCCCCTTCTGCAGCCTTACCACTGCCATCTGTGGCTTTTTCTGTCCTTGATTCTTCTTCTCTTTCCTTTACTTGTTCTTCTTGACTAGATTTTTCTTTTATTCTTTCCTCTCCTTTAGATCCGGAGTTTGCAAGGGAAACCGGAGGGGAGATTTTTGCTTCTTCATGAACTTCCTCTTTCAGAGCAGAGGAATCTAAGTTCTTAGCTTTCTCTTCACTAGTCTCCTTTGCCTCTTCTGCCACTATCTCAGTAGACTCTTCTTTGTCATCCATGGCAGAGGTTTCATCACCTAAGTCCTCTATGACAGGAAGGTTGAATCTTTTGAAGGCATTCCGAAGGATATCTTCTATTTCTTTAGCAACTTTGTCAGTTTCTCCAAGCATAAGTTGATTCATTCTAGCTTTGCTCTGGAACTCATCCTTGCAGTCCTTGAAGCTGATGTTCATTTGTTTTGGGGTGATGGACGGATAGAGCTAAATAGCAATCTGCTCCCAGATTTCTAGATCTTTTGCTTGGGCATTGTTCTTTCTCATTTCAATTTCTTTCTCTAAACTTTTGGGAATTAGAGAAATGATTTCAATAAATGCTTTGTTGTATATGTTCAAGTACTTAACTATGGCTTGCTCCAAAATCTTTTTATCTGCATCATTATATTCATCATAGAAATCTGTTATTGGTTGCAGATTTCCATCAACAGTAACTACCTTGACTACATCATCAATGCGGAGAGTAGGTTTTTCAACAAATTCCTCTGCCTTCTCTTCTTTGTCTTGACCGGTGGAGGGTTCATCGGTTGTTTTCTTCTTCTTCCTCATTTTCTTTACTTCCTCATCTGTCTCTATTTCTTCATCATCTTTGAGGCTTGTGTATGATCTTGTAGCCTTTTTCTTTGTTCTCTTTTCTCCTTTATCAGATGATTTTGCTTTCAGTTTTGATGCCTTTGAGCTCTTAGTAGTGGCAGGTGCAAAGCTCTTAGAGGACCTGGTCCGGGAGGGGGCTTCTACCAGAGCATCTTCTTTCTCTTCTTTTTCTTTTTCTTTCTCTACCCTTTCTATCTTTTCTCTATTTGCATCCAGTGCCTCCTTTGATATTCCATATTTCTTAGTGACTTCTTCAACTTCCCTTCTCACTTTCCTCTTGATTTCAGGCTGTCTAAGTTCCATATGAACTTTTACACTCAGCTCTTGATAGGTTCCAAACCTTTCTACCTTAGGGTCTTTGGGCTAGCTCAGCAGATGTTGGATATGTAGCTCTACAATTTTCTCATCTACTTCATACACCATTGGCATGATCCAGACTGTCCTTGCCTCTACTGCCTCCATTAGGCATTGATCAGTGTCTACCATGAAACACACTGTATCTTTATACTTCTCAACCAATGATTGGGGAATTCTTTCTCTGGTTTGCATCATATTTTAAAAGTTCTTGAAGTAACCCCACAGAGCTGTATTTCTTGCCTTAGCATCCCCAAGCCCATGCAAGTAATCTCTGATTTGAATTGCAACAGGTTTGTCATTCTACCATACCCAACCACTGGATCTGGGTAGCTCATTCATAAAGTAGAAAAATAGACACATTATTAGTCCACCATACTTAAAAGAGTTATTTTTGTCCTTCTTGATCTCCTGTAAGTTTTCCATCAGTTGGCTCAGAAGGAGTTCACAGAGATCATAATCTGCATTCTTTCTCAACATGTCATGAGCAATATACACAGTAGTTTTGGATACTGAATTCTTCCTGCTGGAGTGATATATCTTATAGCCAATAATCATAGATGCAAACTTGATATCCAGATCAGTGATATCTTCTATGGTCATTGCTCTCTTATCAAATTTTGATCCGGTAGCCTCACTCACAGTTTAGTTTTTGACATATTTTAGAACAAGTATCCCTCCAAAAGAGTGTAAACCGGTTACTGCCCTAATTGCATCCTTGGTGATCTTGAATGGTCTATTCAACCACAAGAAGTTATCATGCACTCTGCTCAACACATACCGGACCCACTCATCTTCTTCAAAACAAGGGAAATGGATGTACTGACCGAAATGTTTATCCCGGATGGCCTTATACTGAGGTTTTAGTTCGAATGATTCATCTATCAGTCCCTTGTGGTAGATGTCCATCAGCTTGGATTCACCAAAATCTTCAATGTTTGCATGAATGTAAACCCTAACGTCTTCTATATGCAAAACCCCATGCAGAATGCTGGAAAATGCCCCTAAGGGATCCACTTCTAGAGACTTGTAGGGATGTTTCTTAAATTTGGGGTGAGGCCTATCAGAAATCTTCATAACATTCAGAGTAGACATCTTTAAGGATTTAGAGAAAGAACAGAAAATACCTCTTACACCTTTTAGGGTTCACTGGATGAGCTGAAGAGATCACCAGCGGATTTGAATTTTGCGAATGATCCTTGAGAGAGATGAGGCAAGCTTGTTTGCAGAACTCTTCTTGTCTATTTCACTAATGCAAATGTGCAAATGAAGAGTAAACTAACCCTTTTATAACTGAGCAAACCCTAAATTCACATTGTAATAAATGCGCAACTCAAGTCATTCTGGTTGCCTTGTTCTCCTTGTTCTGAGAAAGATCTTTTTCTGGATCACTGAGATATGTTGTGAATTATGCTTGGTGATTATTGACAATCTATCTTCCTTTCCCCAAACATTTCATCTATCCACAGATCAAGATTCCTCAAATTTGAATCATACCAGATCTGTCTGTGAAGATCCTGTTCTTACCGGATGACTATTTAACTGGATTAATCTTGGAAGATTAACCTGTTCAAACCCACTTGCAGATCTTCCATCTCTTTATCAAATCTTATTTAGATGTTGCTCTGTGAACCCCTTAATCCACAACATTCCTTGTGCCAATTTCAGGCACTAATTAACTGGCTGGGGGAAAATGTTTTTCCTTGTGTCTCCCCCTGAGCCAGAGCTCATCTATTTAGTTTCTGAAACGAATATCAGCACCAGATTCTAGTGCGGATCCATCCCCAACATTCTCTGTACTCCTTTTTACCCAAATCTTGTTCATCTCCCTTTGAACCTCATCCACATTCACTTTTCCTTTTCCTTTGTCTTGATTCTGATGATTATGATGTACCGGACCCCTTCTATCCTGATTTTTGCTTCTACAGAATTTGGCAATATGACCGAATCTATTGCAATTGTAGCAAACAACATTTCTTTGCATTTTTGACTGATATCCTCTTGATCTGCATTGATTAGCCATATGTCCCATTCTATTGCATGTGGAGCATCTACCATTGAATGAGTTGTTCATTTGCATATTTCTACATTCATGAGATTTGTGACCATACCTTTTGCAGTTGAAGCATTGTTCAGAGAAGGATGAATTAGTCTGATTCATTCTTCTTCTGCACTGATTTGCTTTATGACCAAAGTTAATGCAATTGTGGCAGTATCCATTGAAAGAAGGATATCTTTGAGCATTTGGTTGCCTTATCAGAGGTCTTCTAGGCCTGTTTCTTAGATTTTCTGATCTGGTGTTCTTCTGACCAGATCTGAAGCTTTCACCTTTTTCATACCCCAAGCCTTGCTTGTCATCTACCCTCTTTTGGCTTTGAAGAAGAACTTCAAGTTGAGCAGAGCTTATCTTGAATTTCTCTTTGTATTCATTTGCTATTTGAAGATCCCTTTTAAGAGTGTCAATCTGATTCTCTAGTTGTTCTTCATTTTCTCTGGCTTCTTCAAGATCAGATTCAAGGTGCCTGATTATTCTATCCATTTTGTGGCAATCTTCTAATTTCTCCTTGAGAGATTGTCTTAGATCATCTTCAGTTTTCCTTTTCTCTTTAATTTCTTGGGTAAATTTTATAACTCCTAATTCCATTTCATGTCTTACCATAATGACTTCTTTTGATAACTTTTCACATAACTTGGTTTTCTCCTTAGATCTTCATTTGTATCATTTGCTTCACCTTGACTTACCAATTGCTGAAGTAGTTCCTTTCTCTTTTTCATGGAGATACTTAGTTTCCCTTTTAGTTCATATATGAAATCATCAGCCTATTTGAGTCTTTCCTTCAATTCATTGACTTCAAAGTTAGATTGCTCAAGATCATCTAGGGCAGTTTGAAGTTGTTCCCTCATACCATACACATCCATTTGAATTCCCAGATCTTCCTCAAGCTGGTAGGCTCTGTTTGGAGGTACTTGGCTCTAATACCAATTGTTGATAACTGAGAGGGGGGGTGAATCAGTTATCTTAATTAATTTTAACTTTATGTTCTTCTTTAGCAACTAGTACAGAATCAAAACACATAAACTTAAATGAACATGAAAGCAGATATAAACTCAGCACACATGACATAATATTTTTGACGTGGAAACCCTGTTAAGGGAGAAAACCACAGGGTGATTAACCCAAGAATGTATTCTCTATTATAAGAATGGAAATACAAAATGGCACTTGCCAATTAGGGCTCACTGCCCGAGCACACTGCTCACAAGAGGCTCACTGCCTACAAGAGACTCACTGTCTACAAGTTATAAAGAGAGTAACAAGATACTTGAACTAATGAGAAGCATCCACATATGCTGAGGTTCAATTCTGATTAAGCTCAATACACTGATCTACTGCACTTCATCTTTTCTCTTCTATGGTGCTGTTGTCCTGTCACATACCGGACCTGTATTACTGCCTTCACACTATCCTCTACTTTTATTCACACACCATATCATATCACGCATGCCTTCATATCCAAATCCATCTAGTATATATATCTGCACCAATGATTTCATCTACTTTCTAGTCAGCATCTGGAATAGTTAGTATTTTTTGAAACTTTGGTCTGTCGGCTGAATCCTTGCTTACCAAGTGATATGAATCAAGGAGATACTTATAGAAGTCATCTAACATGTCATCCAATCATGGATGATACCTTAAGAACCTTGATCACCATTAATATCTCATCCGGAATAATTTTGATGCTCTGTCGGTCAGCTCTTCCTCTGTCTACTCTGCCAAACCGGAACCCAACACTCAAGTACTCATGTCTCTTTACTCTTTCATCACCGGAGGCTCAATCCCTGGAATCTATTAGTCAAGACACTCTTCTTGACTTCCCCAAATCCACACTTTACTGAGATACTTCCTCTAGGAGATCCGGACCTGACTATTGGACCTTGTTGCATGCTCTGTTCTTGCTTGTTAGACCACAACACTTCTTCAACCTGACTTCCAGTAGAGACACACCATGTCCTGTGGATATGTGGGATAGACTTTGTTGCCATCAATGACAACACTAATGAATACACATAGTGTCTCTTGCCAACAGACTCTCCCATGAAAAATATTTCTCCTTCTATCCTACCAACGTTTAGAGGTTTATCTTCTGAGTACCCCGATCAGTTCCTTTTCAAGTTTAAGTTTTATGTTAAACCTATGATTACAAAATAGATAATCAAAAATTGAAACTATTTCCCTCTACTTTGAGAGATTCTGAAATGAGATGGTTCATGGGATGAGATGGAAACCGTCTTTTTGGAGAAATATCAAAACTATTGTAGGGTCAGTGATAGGAAGGAAGAATTGTTTAAACTAAAACAAAAAGAAGATGAAAGCTTAGAAGACTTCTTGGATAGATTCATCTTCCTAGCAAAATGATGTGGAGATGAAACAATGAGCCTAGAAATCCTAAAAACCATATTCCTCAAAGGACTTGATGAGGATGCTAGGAGAAGTTTGGACTTAATGGGAAAAGGAGACATGTCTCAACTTGACCTTGGGGGCATCTTTGTGTTGTGCATAAATTTCTCTTGGACTAGAGGAGGAATCCGTAAGTCCAGATTGTTAAGAGGCTCTAATGAAATTGGCAAACTATGAGAGGAAAGAGCTAATCTCAAAACTAACATCCTTGTTCATTTGAATACCACTCTAGATGGAATACAAGCCAACACATGCAATCCTAAAACCTTGTCCATCTATTGCCTTAGATGTTGAAATAAACATCTATTAAGGTAGTGTCCTCTGGATAAAGCTAACAGTTGTCAAATCTGTGACAAAAATCATGCCACAGACCAATGTGAGATACTCAATGCAATCAAAAACTCAAAAAGGAAATTGTCTCACACTGAGGAAGAGATCAATTATGTGGGCCAAAGACCAAGAGGAAATTTCTCCTATGGTCAAAATTCCAACTCCTCTTGGCAACCTCCAAATAATTGGAATAACAATCAATTGACAGCACCTTGGCCTCTAGCACCACCTAATTGGGGTCCCTATGCTCCATGGGGACCATCTAAATGGGCAAACCAGTCCTGAGGAAGCCCTCAATGGGTGAATTAGACTCAACAATAATGGTACCCTCAAAATCTTGCCTCACAATGGAATCAACCCTCAAACCAATTCTATCATGGTCTGAGGTGGATGCCAAATCCACAATAGAACCTCCTACCAAGTCCTCAAAACACTCAACAAAATGAGCAGTTCAATCAACCCCAATTACCAACGCAACCCATTGCTAGTCCAAAGAATATCCGTCAAAATGCACCAATGTATTCCACTGAGCAGAAAAACATGGCAAGGGTTAACGCTATCTATTGTGGAAACTTATAGTTGAGGTCAGGATTAAGGAAAAATGCTCCAGCAACCTACCATCGTTGAGATCCTAGAAGGCCAAAATGAAGAGCCCACCAAAGGAACAAAGCTGATTCTTGTACCTTCAAAACTAAACACAAGAAGTAATCAAGAGAAGCTTCTCTTGTCATCTCCTCAACAAACTCCACCTAAAGCTTCAAAGTTACCTCTAGAAGAAACTGTCAAGCATGCATCAAATCTTTCAGAGAATGACTCTAATTTGAAAAAGAGAACTTAAGCACCTTTTCCAGAGCACCTTAAGGAGACTCTCCTAAAAAATCCTCTGAAAATGATCCTGCCAACCAAAACTCCTTTAATACAAGAAATTAAATGACTCCATATTGAGATTCCACTATTACAAGCAATCAAGAAATTCCTAGACTCAACTGGTTAATCAAATAGTTGTGCAGAAAAACACTAGGGAGGAAAAAGAAACAACTTAACACAGTGCAAATCAATGGATATTTGGCCAATCTTTTGACTAGAGAAACCTCTGCCCCAAAATATGGTGACCTAGGCAGCCCACTAATAATGGTGACAATCAACAATGTAGCAATAACCAATGCACTCATCGACTTAGGGGCAGCCATTAATGTCATGACTGTGGACGTTATGGAAAAAATAGGGCTTGTCGATTTATGTCCCATAACCACCATATTACAAATGGAAAACCAATCTATAGCTATTCCCAAAAGTATCCTGGAAAATGTCCCTATCAAGGTTGATAATTGGGAGTATCTAGTGGACTTCCAAGTGATCTAGTCTCACACACCTAAGGACAACTATTCATTGATATTAGGTAGACCTTGGTTGGCAACTGTTGAAGCTAAAATTGACTGCAAAGTAGGAGGGATAATCATTTCAAATGGCCTTAATAGCAAACACTTGTCCCTATATCCCCCTGCCTAACCTGCTGTGAACAAGCAAGTTTGGATTGATGAATCAAATTGCTCTAACAAATAGGAAAATATGGCCTCACTTGCTATGGTAGTCATTAAACAACACACTGAGGAACTGGAAGATGAATGGGAAATCGATACGTAGAATATGGCCTTAGATTCAAGTGATGAAGAAATCTTAGAAGTTGAGGAAATCTTAGGACAACCGATCCATACTAACAATATCAAGCACATTTATGATAACAACCACACCTCCTTCAAAGCATTACCCTATCCTCTGGTTAACATCATTCCAAAAACTGATCACTTCTTTGAAGATATTTCTATATTTCATAAACTCATACCGTATAACTGTCCTCTCAACACGCTAACAAGAGAGGTTCGTACTGTCACCTCCAACCATCTAGGAACCAAAACTATTGTTATTGCTAGGAAAAACCTTAAATATCAATATATGGTTAACATAAGTAGACGAACTCAAATTATTTGATGTATTGATGAATAGATCCAAAGCTTTTTCTTGGGACTACACAGATATGAAAGGAATACATCGTAGTGTCTGTACCCACCACATCTATACTGAAGATGTTAGACCAGTTTGTTAGCCACAATAAAGACTCAACCCTGCTCTCAAAGATATTGTCAAAATAGAAATTGAAAAACTCCTACAAGTGGGGTTCATCTATCCTATCTCTGACAGCAATTGGATCTCTCCTTTGGTAGTTGTTCCAAAGAAAAATGGGAAATGGAGACTGTGCATAGACTATAGAGAACTCAATAAAGAAACCTATAGAGACTACTTTCTATTGCCCTTCATATTCTGCGGTAGATGACATTCTATTGAGAAGGAGCTTGATATTGAGAGATGGCGCATCTTGAGTAGCTGAGCAAGGATTCCATCTTCGATACTCTTCAACTCATTTTCATGCTGAACACTTAAGCTTAGTTCTTGGAGGTGGGTTAATTTGGCAACATCCTCCAACTTTAACAATCCATCCTCTTCAACAGAGAGCCTTAAAAGATCTGATCTGAGTACCCACAAAGACCTCAGCTCTGATATTCCCTTGGGCATACGACTCGACATTTCTGTATGGAAAGAGAAGACACCGAGATGCTTGAGACATATCAATTCATTTATCCACACAGGAAGCCTTTGCAACTGTCGGCACATAGATAGATCGAGCATGACAAGAGTCGAAATATTTCTCACACAGATTAGCACCTCCTTAATATTTGTCCATGATAAATTTAAGAGCTTGAGAAGTTTTTGCTTACCAACACACAGGGGCAATGTGGAAATCTGAGTTCAGCTCAAGTCGAGAACCCTTAATAATCTCATAGGGCTAAACAAGTTTGCCTCAATTTTTTCAATGGGATTATTATATATTGACAGAGTGTGAAGAGATCTGGGACAACAAACCCTACTTTTTGCAATGACTTCATCATCTATCTCTCTTTTGGCTAGTAAAATTCTACACCAGCGATCACTTTTTTTAACAGATGTAACGACATCTTTAACAACAAATGTACATCTGTTTGCTTCAGATATATCGATTGCCAATTCAAGCAGCAAGTCATGGATCTTGCAATATTTGATGAGACCCTTATCATCCCATTCAAGAAAGCACAGATTGACCAACTGATATAAATAACTCCAAGCAACATCGTACCTGTCTTCTCCTTGGGGAATGAATCCTTCCGCTATCCAGAGATTAATGAGATACTTGCAATCTATTTTCTCATCCTCAGGAAAGAAGGACAAATAAGAAAAATAGGGCTTAAGGGCTGCAGGCAAGGAGTCATAACTCAATCTGAGAATCTCTATGATGCGGTTGTCTGGATTAGCAACCTCTTTCTATCGATGCAGCTCTGAATCTTTGAGTTGATGCAATCTAGAGCTCCACTTTCTTATATCTATGCAACCGGAGAGAGAAGCTCCTATTGTCTTTAGAGACAACGGTAATCTCTCGCATTGCTTTTCAACTTGAGGAGCTACCTCTTCAAGGTAACGTGGTGGAAGATTTTGGGGATAATCCGAGAAGGCATATGCACAGAACTGCTAATTTTTTTACTTTAACATTATTTTATTTATTACATGGATATATGAATTTTAATTCTTAGTTAAAAATTATTTTATTTTATTACATTTACTTTATTTTATTTGAAAAACTATTTTACTTTTGTATGTAATAACTAAAAATTATTTTATTATATTACATTTAGTTTATTTTTATTTGAAAAACTATTTTACTTTGGTATGTAATT
Source organism: Cunninghamia lanceolata (assembly GCA_027924645.1). Taxonomy (NCBI): domain Eukaryota; kingdom Viridiplantae; phylum Streptophyta; class Pinopsida; order Cupressales; family Cupressaceae; genus Cunninghamia; species Cunninghamia lanceolata. Next base: position 1,681,279 of record BSBN01000378.1, on the reverse strand, counting down.
TTTTATTTTACTTTAGGAAAAGTTATCATTCCTTATTTCTTAATTATTTTGTTTTTTTTTTACTTTGAAAAGTGTAATAAATATTATATACTTATATGATACTTTTCAAAAGATTAATTTTGTAGTTTCAATTTCTTTAAACATGTGTCACTATATTTTGAATTTTATGTACAAAATCAGTACATGACCCTCCATACATTACTACCACTATAAAATGCCTATTAACATAATAATCAATTCACTAAATTCATTTTATCATATTGAGCTTTAAAATTATTATTACTAATATGTAAATATGCCAAGTAGATAAATGGATGCAGTCAAGGTAGGAGGGTCCGGTGAGGGACTGTCCAACCTTGCAGCCTTAAACAATTAATGCTATGATCATATAGATATGCAACAGAAGCTTACAGCTAATCAACTAAAAGATAAAAGATATTCATGAACATATAACACAAGATGTATCCTAGGAAAACCCTAATAGGGAAAAGCCTAGCCTTCAAAACTCATTCCTCATATATTATAACTTCAAATCAAATTACACATGCCTCAAGGGCTTTACAGATGCTAGGCCACAGCCCAGGGATTACAAAAGATTCATACAACAAGATTCTTTCATGATCTCTTTCTTCTACAACTCAATTATCTACTTTGCAACTCATTTTGCTTCCTGTTTTGCCTTCGACTATGTTCTGCTACTCCTTCGGATCAAAACAACTTAAGATCTTGCTTCATATCTTCATTATATCGATCACTACCTAGAAACAATCCTCTATCTCTTATTTATATCCTCTACAAGCCTTCAAATCATTATCAAGTCAGCCTAATTGTAACAGCTAGTAGGAAACGTGTGTACATAGATAGGTCAGACTTAAACATAAGGTATTGCTCTGCTGGTGCTTAGAACTTTGTGCAAATCTCACTGAAGGTTGGCCAGGTCCTAAACTTCATCGAACAATGCTCCTTTTTTCTCCGCAAGTCACGGGATTTCTCCGCAAGCCAATTAGACTCCACTGAACACTATCGGCTATGTTCTATCAAAACAGTCAATCTTCTGATAGCGATATCTCTATGAAATCAAACCCAAATGATCTAAATTTTAGATATGTTGTAGGTGAATATGTCTAGATGCTAAGTCCAGCTCTGCAGCCTCTAATATGCAAATGCGGTAAAATACGGTGTTCTCCAAGGTCACTTCCTCCATATTCTATAACTTATTGTTAACCATCTCAATTGTTTTGAATGCTTTCGAATGCTCCTACATCAGACTCTTGGGGTCAATTCAAAAGTGATCCTCTTCACTTTGGTCTGGATTATGTCAAAATCAATGTTATATCTTTGAATAGATTTGGTGATCTATTCGCAGGTACTTGCAACTGCCTCAAGGTCAGCGATCTGTTTAAGTCCACCCTACAAAATTGCCTCTCAAGTGTAATCTGGATTCAGCGCTTTGCTTGCAAACCTTGCACTACCTCTCTAATCGGCAGTTTGAGTAAGTCTTCTCTGCAAGCTACCTCAAGTTCTTCATCTTCTATGATGGTCTAGATTCGGTGGTCTACTTGCAAGCCCTGCACTACCTCAATGATCGGCCATCTGAGCAAGTCTTCTCTGCAAGTTGCCTCAAGCTCTATGTCTATTTCAATCAATTAAGAGTCAATCAATACTTATATGCATCCTTCAGAATAATAAAGTCACTTCCTATTACATTCTTGAATTCTTCTCTGCAACTTTGTCTAAGTCTAGGTTCCTATCACAATTTCCTCTGCACTCATCAAAATCTCATAGTTTCCTCTCTGCATACACTTTCCTTTTACTCATGTCTCTGTTTCTTTATCCATATTTACTTTATTCCGGTACACCAACTTTCTCTTCTGGTAGAATATCTTGTCATTCCCTCTTTCTTTGCCAAATGCACTTCTCTTTTATACCATGCTTCACACTTGTCCACACAAACTTTCTCTATAATGCTTTGGGTGCATGCACAAAGATGAAATCTGAAATCAGGTAAACGAAAATAGGATCCCATTTCTACAAAACAGGATCCCATTATGGATTGGGATCCCGAGCTTAAAATCTAGGACAGGATCCCAAACCTAGGACCAAGAAATGGGATCTCATTTCACAAAACAGGATCTCATTTATTGAAAGTATTATTTTTTTAAAAATGCCTGCAACCAGAATGGGATCCTAAGCAAGGCTTAAATTTGACGGTCAACCTTGCAGGTTGAGCAACTTTTTAATGACAATTATCTATTTAAAGGTGCCCTTAAAATACTATGATATACCTTAGTATAAGTAAAATTATATATAAATCAAATATATATATTATCATAATTCTATATAAATTTTGACAGTCTACCCAAAATCTCTCCTTTCATGTTTCATGACTAAAGATGATCAAGGTTAAGGTGATAGGAGAATCTTATTTCTATGCACAATACATAACCATTGGGAAGTAGTTCAAGTAGAAGTTCATAAAAAATAAATATGATAATTAAATTAAATTATTCAAAATTATACTTTTTGGAAAGCTTATTCAAAGGGCTATGATCTTTCAAAATCTCATTTCCTAGTGACTCAGCCTAATGCTCCAACCTAGGCTTTGAAACATAATTTTTTGTAGAGAAACAAGTGAGAAAAAATTGCATCAAAAGGACCTTCATGTTAGAACACATAGATATACTGAGAGGGGGGGTGAATCAATATATATATATACCACTTTTTAAATCAATTCTACTACAACACGATCTTTACTGCATCAATCAGATTATGTAAGAACTATGCAAATATAAACACATCCACACAACAAACTATAACACAAGATTTTATGTGGAAACCCAAGAAGGGAAAACCACAATGAGCAAGCTGATTAGATCTACTGTCCAAATCCAGCCTCACAAAAATGAAACAATGAGTTACAGTATGTTGTAGGCTCCAACCCACAGGAGTTTCAACCTGAGAAGGACAACAATCCTTTTTACAGATTTGTAGGAACCAACCTACAAGAGATTTTAATCTCCTTACCAAACTGAGCACCAACCCAACAATGAAGCACCAACTTCATCCTCTGAGCACCAACTGAGCAATGAAGCTCCAACTTTGTCTTCTGAGCACCAACCCAGCACTAAAGCAACAACTTCATCTTCTAAGCACCGACCCAGCACATAGAATCAATTTTCAAAACATTCATCACATACTATGCGAACTCAGGATCATCTTCAGTTCATGCCCTTCCCACACTTCACACTCTCATATTTGTACATGCCTATTCACTTGATGTTTGCATATATTTCACATATCACACACATTGATTCTCGCATTCCCAGACACTCTGAAATGCACATCAATGATCTTTCTTTTATATTGATCTATAGAATTTAATCCTTTATTGTTGGCTACATTGCATCGAATCATTCACCAAAGTCAACCTCTGTATTTTTAATTCCAACATGCATAGGGACGACCCTTCCTAAAATTCCATGCTTTAAAACTAGACCCAAATTACATAAATTTAGGTTTGCCCAATCCATAGTATAGGTCTGGACCCAAAATTGAAAATCACGCAGACTACTGTAATGGCCCCAACATTTAAATCTCTTATCTATGTCACCAAGTCAGCCTCAACCAATATATTTAAATCTTTATTTTAAATATATAATGTCTTCATATCGTTATCTTTACTTATTTAACCTTCAACACCTTTATTGGCAAATCAAGTTAGCCATGAACCACCTTCCAAATAACCCTTATCAATGAAAATAGTTTTCCTTCAACCTTGGGCACAAAGGCCTTTATTGGCAAAAGTTAACTTTTGTGAACTTCAAATCAAACACCTTTATCAGCAAAAATCCATTTCCACAAACCTTGGGCACAAAGGCCTTTATCGACAAAAGTTGCTTTTCACGAACCAACACATAAACATCTTTATCAGCGAAAATACCTTTCTGCGAACTTTAACACTTCTTTATTCTCTATCGACAAATTTGCATTTTCACATACCTGACCTTTGTTGGCAAAAACTCCTTTCTCTAAACCTTGGACTCACACGCCTTTATCGACTAAAGATGACTTCCATGAACTTGACCTCACAAGCCTTTGTCAGCTAGTTGGTGAATCAGCAAACTTGAAAACTTGTGAACTCTTTGTTAAGTTTGCAAACTTGATATTTTGCTAACTTAACTTCACTTTTTCTTTTGTTGGCAATTCAGTGAACTTAGAAACATACGAACCAAACAACTTTCCCTTTGTTGAGGTCATGAACTCGATATTTTTCTAACTTAACTTTACTTTCTCCTTTATCGGCAAATTGGTGGACTTCGAAACTTACGAACTAAACAACTTTCCCTTTGTTGAGTTCATGAACTTGATATTTTGCTGACTTAACTTCATCTTCTCTTTTATTGAAAAATTGACAAATCGGCAAACTTCAAAACTTGTGAACCAACTCTTTGCTGAAACTTTAACATTTTTCTTCTTTCAAGCCTTCATTGCAAGATTTCTCTATCAGTGAACTTGTTGTCAGAGAAACCTATTGTCGGTGAACTTAAGAGTTCGAGAACCAAATAATTTGCCAATGGAAGGCAGAAATCATTCATGCCTTAATATTTTCTTTGTCAAATTTTCATTGGCCAACTGGAGCTTAGGAAAACTGGATGTTGACGATCCTATGAGTTCGCAAACTAAGAAAATTGTCGACTAACCGTATAACTCATGCCTTAGAGATTTTTCTTTTTCTCTACCTTAGAAGCTTTTATTCTTACCATTTCCCTTTGACAACAACTTAATTTTGACATCAATGACAATATGTGTATGCACCTTTGACATCAGTGACAACACTTCCAATAATCTCCCCCTATGTCATTGATGGCAACACAAACATAACCTTCTTCTTTTGCATTTGCTCCCCCTTACTCTAATCTCCCCCTTTGACATCAATGGCAAAGGGAGGTAACCAACCTCTTTTCTTTCTACAAACTGATACAACCAAGATAAGCTCCCCCTAACTACAATGCTTCTCCTCACCAAATCATATCAAACTTTGATCATCTATTCTATCTCCTTTCTACATGCTCCCCTTGAGAGGTAGCTATTGTCCAAACAAGGATGAAGGATATGCCTTGAGATTCTCCCCCTAGACAAATGCTTCATCATAAGTTTTTACTGATTTGATGAGAGTGATCTCAATCCCAACTTCTGCCTTAAATACTCAAATATCTCTTTGGGAAGGGGTTTCATAAAAATATCTGTAATCTGATCCTTTGTAGCCACATATTCTAACTTTACCTCTCGATCCACAACCTTTTCTCTTAAGAAGTGATACTTAATAGATATATGCTTTGTTCTAGAATGCATCACTAGATTCTTTGATATGTTAATGGCACTTGTATTATCACACAAAATAGGAACAGGCTCATCATATATTACTTTGATATCCTTCAATGTCTACTTCATCCACAAAACTTGAGTACAACAAGATGTTGCGGCTATGTATTCTACTTTTGTTGTTGATAGAGAAACTAAATCTTGCTTCTTGCTTAACCATGAAACCAATCTATCACCTAGAAAGAAAGCTCCACCACTTATGCTCCTCTTATCATCAGTGTTACTAGCCCAATCTACATCTATATATGTAGTCAAAGAGAAATCCTTTCCCTTCTCATAGCACAATCTGTAGTCCAAAGTGCTCTTCAAATATTTGAAAATCCTTTTAACAACCTTTACATGAGTTTCGTTTGGACTTGAAACCTAGCTACCATACAAACGGCTTGCATAATATCTGGCCTTAATTGCATTATGAACACTTATTCATCCTCCATGTTAGTGTTTTTAATATGATGGTTACTCTTAATGCCTCAAAGAGGAAGGAGGTTGAATCAACATGAATTTTATTTTATAAAATTAAAATTTCTTTCAACCTTATGGTAATCTAACAATAATTTATGACATTTACATTTTTAACCCATTAATGTTGATCTTCCTAATATGGGAATTTCCAAATATTATCCAACTAATTATTCACAATCCTATCCTATGTGCTTATGAGTGTTGGTACATTTTAATACATTTTGTTATAAACTTTACGAATACATTGTATAGCACATAATTAAATTATAGTTGAACTTTAAATTATGTGACCACAAGTTCTAATAAATTAAACAAAACTATCTTACATTTAAATTATTCCATTTATGACATTTACATTTTTAACCCATTAATGTTGACCCTCCTAATCTGGGAATTTCCAAATATTATCCAACTAATTATTCACAATCCTATCCTATGTGCTTATGAGTGTTGGTAAATTTTAATACATTTTGTTATAAACTTTACGAATACATTGTATAGCACATAATTAAATTATAGTTGAACTTTAAATTATGTGACCATAAGTTCTAATAAATTAAACAAAACTATCTTACATTTTAATTATTCCATAATGCTATGACAACCTCACATTCTACCAACCTAAATTATACACACACTTCAAATATGACATTTGTAGTTTATTGTGTTAACTAGTAATTTATTACAATATTACCATTTTTAGTATATCATATTCTATTTAAGAGAAAATGCACCAAGATAAGGGGCAAAAATATGGCCAAAAGAGAGATTTTAAGTGAAACACATATGTGCTTGGTAAAACACATTCATTTTATAATAATCTATACACATTATGGCTTGGAACTGATCCAAGCCATAACATGTGCATTATAATGTGTATGTGTTATAGCTTGTATGTGTTACATTCTGCATTATTTTAAAGCTTATAATAAATTTCAAGTAATGAGTATATATTATAACATGGACATGTTTCTAACACCATGACTCAATTTTTTAAAGATCACACCCATTAGGCTTTGATTTCCAAGACTTGGGCTTGGACCTCTCTTTTGGCTCCTAAATTCATGTTTTCAACTTGAGTAACATAAATAGAAGTGGTGGTGAGTATTATTGTCATGGGTGATGACAATACTTTTGTGTTACCATGAATCACACCATGTCTAATGATACAATTGTTAGTATGAAAAATTTGTTACCTTTATTTTCACCTCTTTTACCTTGATTAAGTTTTAGACATTATAATAAATATCTACACCTCATCCCTTAAAACTTTTAAAATAACAAAATAATGAACTCCATATTCATTAATACTTATAAAAGATTAATTAAAAGTTGTAAATATTTGAAACTAATTACTTAAATACAAATTTAATGTTTAAACAAATGTGCATTAAAAAAATAAAGAAATATTATTACTTAATCCTTCCAAATTAGTAATTCTTAAGAAACCTTAATTCAAATATTTTTAAAAAGAAAAATCAAAAGTATTTAAGTAAAACTAGATTACATAGGTATCAACATTTTATCGTTTTTATGTAGATTATAACATGATGACTAATCATACATTTAAACCATAATTATCTTTGAGCAAGGGCCTAAATTTGAGGGTTGACCTTACTTGCCAAGCAATTTTTTTATAACAGTTATCTATTCAAATGTGCCCTTAAAATATTATGACATACCTTAGTATAAGTAAAACTATAGATAGACCAAATATATACATCATCACAATTCTAGTTAAATTTTGACAGTCTATCCAAAGTATCTCCTTTCATATGATAGAATCTTTTTAAAATTTTGATTGTATTTTACAACAAAAATACTTAAATATAGTCATATGACCATCAAATTTAGGCCTTGTTTCGAGGGAACCATCAAAGTCACCTAAAATTAAGACCTGCCCAAAAATAAAAAGGAATTAATATTGATTCTAAAAAATAGAAAAAACAAAAAAAAGTTATATAGAATTAAAAAAATTTTGGAAAAAACTGCATAGAAATTTTTGCATTTAAAAATAAATGTTTAGGTCACACTATATCCATCATCATGATTATTTGCTTCTATTCTAATGATGGATCATTAAATATTATCCAAAACTTTTACTTTTAAATTAAAAACTTCTACACAATTTTTTCCCACAAATATTTCAATAAAATATCAGTGGAAACATCGTATCTTTAAGTTATGTATATTTAACACTGAAACATCATATCTTTAAATGAGAGTGCTTCTGGAGTCAACTGTGTATGTTTTTGTATCAATGTTTTGGATCATGCTCAATGATCCATCATCAGGAAGAGGATAGTTGAACATGATCCGAAACGTTGATACAAAAACATACACAATTAAATCCAGAAGCACTCTCATTTACTGTCATGGACTCTAGAAAACTCAGGGCTTCTATCATATCTTTAAGTTATATATATTTAATAACCGATTATAAATGGATACGATCATACCCTTTTATGCGGACGTGCGGATTATTAGACTTGATTTTTTCCCAGTCTTCACCGCCTTCACTCAATCTCTTTATAAATTCATCCGTTCCGGTGCCGACGTGCTCAAACCATTCTAGTCTTCTCAAACGTTCCAATCCCTCTGGAACTTTCTTCACGCTCGGACACTCGCATAAGTAGAATTTCTCTAGGACGCCCATCGCTCCATCCTCCAAATCCGGCAACTCCTCCAAAAGAGGGAAGTAATCGATTTGTAAAAGGCGTAGCTTTGGAAACATGGATGACTTTCCAAACGCTTTTGGTATTTCTCTGCAACTCTCATTCCTCACTAATCTCAACACTATCAAGTTAGCCATTGCTTCCAACTCTGGATAATTCGTACAATCACAATTCTGTAATGTGAGATGGGTTAGATCTGTTAACATACACACCCAATTCGGCACAGCAAAATTGGCCAGTTCAAGTCTTTGGATGTCCATCAGAGCACTGATATTCTGCGGTAAATGACATTCTGTTGAGAAGTAGCTTGATATTGAGAGATGGCGCATCTTGAGTAGCTGAGCAAGGATTCCATCTTCGATACTCTTCAACTCATTTTCATGCTGAACACTTATGCTTAGTTCTTGGAGGCGGGTTAATTTGGCAACATCCTCCAACTTTAACAATCCATCATCTTCAACAGATAGCCATAAAAGATCTGATCTGAGTACCCGCAAAGACCTCAGCTCTGATATTCCTTTGGGCATACGACTCGACAATTCTGTATGGCAAGAGAAGACACCGAGATGCTCGAGACATTTCAGTTCATTTATCCACTCAGGAAGCCTTTGCAGCTGTCGGCACATAGATAGATCGAGCATGACAAGAGTCGACAGACTTCTCACACAGAGTGGCACCTCCTTAATATTTGTCCATGATAAATTTAAGAGCTTGAGAAGTTTTTGCTTACCAACACACGGGGGCAATGTGGAAATCTGAGTTCGGCTCAAGTCGAGAACCCTTAATAATCTCATAGGGCTGAACAATTTTGCCTCAATTTTTTCAATGGGATTATTATATAGTGACAGAGTGCGAAGAGATCTAGGACAACGAACCCTGCTTTTTGCAATGACTTCATCATCTATCTCTCTTTTGGCCAGTAAAATTCTACAGCAATGATCACTTTTTTTAACAGATGTAAAGACATCTTCGACAGCAAATGTACATCTGTTTGCTTCAGATATATCAATTGCCAATTCAAGCAGCAAGTCATGGATCTTGCAATATTTGATTAGACCCTTATCATCCCATTCAAGCAAGCACAGATTGACCAACTGATATAAATAACTCCAAGCAACATCGCACCTGTCTTCTTCTTGGGGAATGAATCCTTCCGCTATCCAGAGATTAACGAGATATTCGCAATCTATTTTCTCATCCTCAGGAAAGAAGGACAAATAAGAAAAACAGGGCTTAAGGGCTGCAGGCAAGGAGTCATAACTCAATCTGAGAATCTCTATGATGCGGTTGTCTGGATTAGCAACCTCTTTCTGTCGATGCAGCTCGGACTCTTTGAGTTGACGCAATCTAGAGCTCCACTTTCTTATATCTGTGCAGCCGGAGAGAGAAGCTCCTATTGTCTTTAGAGCCAACGGTAATCTCCCGCATTGCTTTTCAACTTGAGGAGCTACATCTTCAAGGTAACGTGGCGGGAGATTTTGGGGATAATCCAAGAAGGCATATGCACAGAACAACTGCCAACTCTCTTCCTCTGATAAAAGCTCTATCTGGTAAGTAAAAGCACCAAGCTTTTCACAAACTTCTCTGCTTCTCGTTGTAAACATGATTTTACATTGACTATTACTGCCAATTGGAAGACCGAGGCTTGTAATGATGTTATCGTCTCTGCTTGCCCTCCACACGTCATCAAGCACGATGAGAGACTCTTTTCCTTGTAAACTGGCATGGATCAGCTCCGCCGCTTGCTCATCACTTACATCCTTCACCCTATCCTCTAAATCTCCCATGTGCGACGCTAAATCACACTGTATTTTATGAACAGAATATGACTGTGATATGGAAAGTCAGATTGAGTGCTCATACCTTTGTTTGATTCTGTGGAAAACGTTTTGGAGAAGAAATGTCTTTCCTGCTCCGCCCATCCCCACCACGGCAATGATTGGAACAGTTGATTGATCTATCAAGGAGTTGAAGCTTCGGCTCAATCGCCACAGGGCGTGAATCGCGTGTTTCCCTTCCACACTGCTCCCCCGGCTGCACTGCTTGATGGCTGTTCGGAGGGAGACAGCACTAAATCACGGAAGAGCTTCAGCTGCTCTGCGTCTTCCATTCTTCATCACTAAATCATGGATCTGATTCGTTCTTTCACCTCTTGAATTCTTTTTCCCATTCTATAGCGGAAGAGTATTTCTTCAAGATTGCAAACACAAGACTGAGTTACACATCTAGTGTAAAGAGGGCGAACAGCACACTCTTCCACAATGTCCTCTGCATCCCAGGCAACGTCCCTAACGTTGTGCAGCCATTCTTTCACGTCCTCATCTTGTGTAGGAAGTGAATCCGCATATTTCAACCAGTCGAAGTCCCTGGTGAAGTTGCAAACCAGCGCTGCCTCTCCAGCTGCTTGTTGAACTATCATCTCAGTGAGTTTGCCAATAACACCTTCTGCAAGTGCACTTGCCATCTAATCTGTTATTACTAGTACTGAGAGTGGACGGAAAAGATCTCTCAAATTCGTATACACACCCAACTACAACAGATCTAAGTTTCTTAACGATGAGCTAAAACGAACTTGAACTTTAGAACTCTGTGTTCTATGCGAGAATAGCCCTGAAACGAACAAAATTTCTTGTTTTGCAGTTTTTGCGGAGCAAAATTATGAAAAAGAAAATACAACTGGCTGCTGGTACAAACACTCTAATATCGCTGGACAGGCTCCGCTTTGCATGGGACGTGTTAAGGGGTTACTGAAGCTGTCCTCGTTCTTTACTATATCAGTCCGCTCTGTTTAAATATCAAATAGTTCAACGTACAAAAGTCTTATTAGTGTTGAACTTCCTACCAAGAACATTGTATTTGTAAGGAACTCCTTAAAAATACAATTGTATTTGTATTTGTATGATGCCTATACAAATGCAAATTTCCCCTATCATTACGGCATACGAACCTCAGATGCAAATTTAAGAGCCTTCACGGCCTACGACTTACGGCCATCAACCAAAATCTTTTCGACAAATTCATGACAAATCAGGGTATTTAATATGTCCAAAGAATCAGAGGGAAGATTGCACAGTAAAAATCAAAAGAAAAACAGAGTCGAAAAATTCGTAAATAGTCAACATATTGTTGGGCATGTCGTTACGTGCTACGAACGTCAATACGCCCAAGGCTAATAGCATTTACGGCCTACGACTGTTACAAAACAAAATCGTACCATTTCTGGATGGGGTAAGGTGCCCGCGTCTTCTCATTTTCTAGGGTTCCACGGACTACTGGTTCTCCATACTCACCGAGTACAAAGACAGTGATGGAGATTTGAGTCTTGACAAGATACCTAAATATTGAAATTTTACAATTTTATATCTCAATCAACCTGTCAACGAATCACTAACTTACTCCAACGCTTGCTCAAAGGCTAGACGGGCTCAACCGTTAGCTTGAATTTTATGTACGAGTGACTATTGGCTAATCCGTCTAAACCAAGAACTCCACACTTATTGGGCTGTTGTCACTCGTTTCTGTATCTCCATCTTAATTTCCCTGCGTTTCTATATCTTTGAGTTGATATAATAATTAACCAAACCTTATCATTGACATACAGAAAAAATAATAATAGAAAAGTTTACTCGACTTGTATTTTGCAAAATGAAAAACTAAACACATCGTCAACAACATATGAGAATGACATTTACTTAACATGTACCTCACAAGAAAAATGCAACATATGAAGCATGTTCAAGTAAGTATCTGTCTATTTCAGATGTTGCATTTTTTTGGTGAGATACATATTAAGTAAATGTCGTTGCTGAGATGCATTCGTTTCTGTTCCTTAATTTCCGTCGTCTCATGAAAAACACACCACGAAAGGAAGAGTCAACTTTAATTTGCATCAGTCGCACCACTTTTTTAATTTCCATATAAAACTTAAAACCTGAACATGAACTGCTTCCATGGAAATTACTATTGGGTATTGCACAGTTGACATTTTTGGTTAATTACTTGTCTGTCAAGTAACTTGAGTTTTTGCAATTTGTAGATATTAGTATCATATGTTCAAGATATTCAAAATGCTGTCAGAGATATGTTTGTTTTTCTTTCTGTAAGAAGCATGGTTAAGTAAGTATCTGTCTATTTCATAAGTTGCAATTTTTTGTTTAGTAAATGTCATTCTCGTATGTTGTTGTTGATGTGTTTAGTTTCTCATTTTCAAATACATTCGATTTCCGTTGTCTCATGAAAAACACACTACAAAAGGAAGAGTCAACTTTAGAAGAGGAACTTCCCCATGCAAAGCACAAGTGTGTCCGAAAATAAAAGTGCAAGCCGTAAAATCCTTATCAAGAGAAGTTCAGAATATTACACTTTTATAATATTTATAATAATTTTCTTTTTTATTGAAAGAAGCTAAAACAATTACAATACATCAGATAAAACTAAGAGAAATAGAGTAGTGAACAGATTGATGAGGTATATATAACCTCACCTCTATCATGAGTCATATAACCCCTTTCCATGTTACTAAATTATCCAAACCATGTTAATTTATTAGTTTTATAATTAATATTTGTTTATTTTTGAAAGAATGATGTACAATCTTTGTTTTTGAATTGATTAAAGTTTTTCATTAATGTTGACGTGATTGTGTGTAAAGATCTGTGTATTTATATAGGTTTTATAGTATGGCTTAGTGGAAGGATCAGACTTGAATGCGACTGCAGTCAGAAGTGCCAGAATACTAGGGCATCGAAGATTTAGGAAATGCATGACTATAGACTTCAGTCTGTGTTACATCCAACCACCTGGTAGTTTCATTGTTTTCTGTTGTTAAGTTCACTTAAGACATCTTACAGCTCCACTCAGAGCCTTTAATATGTGATATTTAGAAGACAACTGGTTTAGTAAAAGTCTTTTTTTCTTGTTAAAGACTTTTTTAGTGGCATTAATACGCCACCTGAAATCTAGGATTTTGGTAGCTTTTAGATTATCTTATGATTCCTCAAAAAAGATATGTGATAGATAGTTATGTTCAGTTGATTTATGTTCTATTATGATTATGCTATGAAGAAAAATAATCAAGTTCTGTTCCGAGTAATATTATTATGAGTAATGAGCATGCGAATAGATTTTTGGAGCTGTTGAATGATGAATGTAATTTGAATCAGTAGAAGATATCCAGGGAGCTAGCCACTCGAAGGAGTTAGGAATAGATAAGTACTTCAATGTTGTGTGACTGTGTTGTTTGAAATTTGTTTTGTGAATGTTTTGTTTCAGATTAGTATAACTTTCTATTTGGTAATGTTATCGTAGGATAGTATTGTTGTGGCCCTGTAGGATATTATGTTCAGTAATTTTTCTTACCTTGCAAGTCTTTGAAGTTCTATGTATTAATCTATGATTTTCGGAGCTCCTTCTCCAGTTGTGAAATCTGTTACCAATTGATAGTGCAAGTTTAGTTTGTTACTAGTTGATAGTTCAAGTTAAATTTAGAGAATTTCCCATTTTCTTAAATTAGCCTGTCTTTTCAAATTCCCAGTTAAAGAATGTATGTGTTTGATTCCTAGTATAGAGTTTCTATGATTTCTAGGTTAAGTTCAAATGCTTCGTAGATTAAATTGTATGCTTTCTAGTGTAAGTCTATTTTGTAAAAGCTTCATTAAAAATTCAGAAAATGATTGCTGATTTGAAATGTCCAAACCAATCTTCTATTGCATACATCCTTGGACACTACTAGGTTGACAAACTAATACATCTTTTTGACTAAACTGTTAGGACTTAATGACAACTTGTCACATTTTAGTGTTGTTGCTAGGGATTGCCTTCTTTTAGTGTCATTAGGAGATTATTGGATACCTCTTATTAGTTAAAACAAAAATAGTCATCAAACTTCTTTTTCTGCATGGTCAGAAAACAAGGTCCACATGAAAGATTTATAGCAAAAACCCCCAAACAGTATTCCCATCCGAACCTAGAGAGGTGGAAGTCTTGGCTAAAGAACTTTTTTACGAATTGATCGATCAGGATCAACCTAAGACTTCCCAATATACCTCAGATATTCAGCCACCATATCAAATTTTTAAAGAGGAAAACATCCCTTTCAATATCATGGATGATAATAATAATGACCCTTTCAATGGAAGGAGAGCACACAATCAAGATGGTGAGAGGGCAAATAATAACGATAATGAAAATGCTAATCCCAGAAGACTAGCCCGCACATTTACATATCCTATTGCTCTCGATCCAAATGAAGACTCTCCCATGAAAAATGTTTCGCCTTCTATCCTACCAAACTTCAGAGGTTTGTCTTCTGAGTACCCCAATCAGTTCCTTTTCGAGTTTAAAGTTCTGTGTTAGACCTATGATTACAAAATGGATAATCAAAAAATGAAACTATTTCCATCTACTTTGAGAGATTATGAAATGAGATGGTTCATGGGATTAGTTTTAGGGTCAATAACCACTTGGGATGAGATGGAAACTGTCTTTTTGGACAAATATCAGAACTATTGTAGGGTTAGTGATAGAAAGGAATAACTATTTAAACTAAAACAAAAAGAAGATGAAAGCTTAGAAGACTTCTTGGATAGATTCATCTTCCTAGCAAAACGATGTGGAGAAGAAACAATGAGCCTAGAAATCCTAAAAACCATATTCCTCAAAGGACTTGATGAGGATGCTTGGAGAACTTTGGACTTAATGGGAAAAGGAGATGTGTCTCAACTTGACCTTGGGGACATCTTTGATTTGTGCATAAATTTCTCTCGGACTAGAGGAGGAATCCGTAAGTCTAGATTGTTAAGAGGCTCTAATGAAATTAGCAAACTGTGAGAGGAAATAGCTAATCTCAAAACTAACATCCTTGTTCAGTTGAATACCACTCTAGATGGAATACAAGCCAAAACATGCAATCCTAAAACCTTGTCCATCTATTGCCCTAGATGTTGAAATAAACATCTATTAAGGTAGTGTCCTCTAGATAAAGCTAATAGTTGTCAAATCTATGACAAAAATCATGTCACAGACCAATGTGAGATACTCAATGCAATCAAAAACTCAAAAAAAATTGCCTCACATTGAGGAAGAGGTCAATTATGTGGGCCAAAGACCAGGAGGAAATTTCTCCTATGATCAAAATTCCAACTCCTCTTGGCAACCTCTAAATAATTGGAATAACAATCAATGGACAACACCTTGGCCTCCAGTACCACCTAATTGGGGCCCCTATCCTCCATGGGGACCATCTGAATGGGTAAACCAATCCTGAGGAAGCCCTCAATGGATGAATTAGACTCAACAACAATGGTACCCTCAAAATCTTGCCTCGCAATGGAATCAGTCCTCAAGCCAATTCTATCATGGTCCGAGGTGGATGCCAAATCCACAATAGAACCTCCTACCAAGTCCTCAAAACACTCAACAAAATGAGCAGGTCAATCAATCCCAATGACCAACGCAACCTATTGCTAATCCAAATAATATCCGTCAAAATGCACCAATGTATTCCACTGAGTAGGAAAACATGGCAGGGGTTAACGCTATCTATTGTGGAAACTTATAGTTGAGGTCAGGATTAAGGAAAAATGCTCCAGCAACCTACCATCGTTGAGATCCTAGAAGACCAAAATGAAGAGCCCACCGAAGGAACAAAGATGATTCTTGTACCTTCAAAACTAAACACAAGAAGTAATCAAGAGAAGCTTCTCTTGTCATCTCCTCAACAAACTCCACCTAAAGCTTCAAAGTTACCTCTAGAAGAAATTGTCAAACATGCATCAAATCTTTCAGAGAATGACTCTAATTTGAAAAAGAGAACTTAAGCACCTTTTCCAGAGCGCCTTAAGGAGACTCTCCTAAAAAATTCTTTGAAAATGATCCTACCAACTGAAACTACTTTAATACAAGAAATTAAATGAGTCCATATTGAGATTCCACTATTACAAGCAATCAAAGAAATTCCTAGACTCAATCGGTTAATCAAACAGTTGTGCATAAAAACACTAGGGAGGAAAAAGAAACAACTTAACACAGTGCAAAGCAATGGATATTTGGCCAATCTTTTGACTAGAGAAACCTCCGCCCCAAAATATGGTGACCTAGGCAGCCCACTGATAATGGTGACAATCAACAATGTAGCAATAACCAATGCACTTGTCGACTTAGGGGAAGCCATTAATGTCATGACTGTGGACGTTATGGAAAAATTAGGGCTTGTCAATTTATGTCCCATAACCACGATATTGTAAATGGAAAACTAGTATATAGCTATTCCCAAAAGTATCCTAGAAAATGTCCCTATCAAGGTTGATAATTGGGAGTATCTAGTGGACTTCCAAGTGATCCAATCCCACACACCTAAGGACAACTATCTGTTGATATTAGGCAAACCTTGGTTGGCAACTGTTGAAGCCAAAATTGACTGCAAAGTAGGAGGGATAATCATTTCAAATGGCCGTAATAGAAAACACTTGTCCCAATATCCCCCTGCCCAACCTGTTGTGAACAAGCAAGTTTGGATTGATGAATTAAATTACTCTGACAAATAGGAAAATATGGCCTCACTTGCTATGGTAGTCATTAAACAACACACTAAGGAATTGGAAGATGAATGGGAAATCAATATGTAGAATATGGCCTTAGATTCAAGTGATGAGGAAATCTTAGAAGTTGAGGAAATCTTAGGACAACTGATCCATACTGACGATATCAAGCACATTTATGTAACAACCACACCTCCTTCAAAGCATTACCCTATCCTTCAGTTAACATCATTCCAAAAACTGATCATGGCTTTGAATATATTTCTAGATTTCATAAACTCATACCGTATAGCTATGCTCTCAACACGCTAACAAGAGAGGTTCATACTGTCACCTCCAACCATCTAGGAACTAAAACTATTGTTATTGCCAGGAAAAACCTTAAATATCAATAGATGGTTAACAAAAGTAGACAAACTCAAATTATTTGATATATTGATGAATAGATCCAAAGCTTTTGCTTGGGAGTACACAGATATGAAAGGAATACATCCTAGTGTCTATACCAACCACATCTATAATGAAGATGTTAGACCAGTTCGTTAGCCACAATGAAGACTCAACCCTGCTCTCAAAGATATTGTCAAAATAGAAATTGAAAAACTCCTACAAGTGGGGTTCATCTATCCTATCTCTGACAGCAATTAGGTCTCTCCTTTGGTAGTTGTTCCAAAGAAAAATGGGAAATGGAGACTGTTGGGAAATGGAGACTGTGCAGAGATTATAGAGAACTCAATAAAGAAACCTATAGAGACTACTTTCTATTGCCCTTCATAGACCAAGTCTTGGATAACTTAGTAGGGAGAAAGTATTTCTCATTCTTGGATGGATTTAGTCGATATAACCAGATACAAGTGGCAGGAGAGGATTAGGACAAAACAACTTTTACCTACCCTTGGGGAACATTCACATATCAAGTTCTTTCCTTTGGGCTATGTAATGCTAGACTGCAACAATTCAGAGAGTTGTTCTAGCAATTTTTGTTGAACTTGTAAATAATTATATAGAAGTCTATATGGAAGATTTCAATGTGTATGGATCCACTTTTGATGAAGCACTTAAAAATTTGGACAGAGTATTGCAACGATGTGAAGACCATCAGTTATCCCTTAGTCATGAGAAATGTCTAATAATGGTAGAACAAGCCTGGATAGTTCTAGGATGCCATATTTTAGCCAAGAGGATCAAGGTAGATCCTAAAAATTTGAAGTAATACAACAACTTGAGACTCCAAGAAACCAAACTGATATTAGAATTTTTTGGGTCATGCTGGATACTACCTAAGGTTCATAGAAAACTTTAGTAAAATGGCAACTCTGATGTTCTCCCTTCTTCAAAAAGATGTGGAATTTTCCTAGACAACAGAATGTCAAACATCATTTGATATCATAAAAGAAAAACTCATTTATGCTTCAATTTTACATGGACCTAACTGGAACCTTCCCTTCCATATGTATGCAGATGCTTCCAATGACGCGATTGGAGCCATCTTAGGCTAGGAAGATGAGAATGGAGAGAAGTATACTATATATTTCATAAGTGAGAATCTGACTCCCACTGAACAAAACTACACTACTATAGAGAGAGAATTCTTAGTTGTGGTTCATGCAATCAATAAATTTTGACATTACATTACAGGGTATAAGGTAACTATGTTCACAAACCATTCAACCATTAAGTAGTACCTCATAAACAAACTATTTGAAATGAAGGTGCAAACCACACAACAAAAATCTAATTCAAACCTTATTATCCTCTAAACAATGTAGAATAAATGGAGATTACAACAGAAATCAAAACCCATTACTAAGAAATAACATGCACTAAGAATTGAACACATAACACAGTATGTAATGTGGAGAAAACCCTTTCGGGTAAAAAATTCCACCAAGAAAAGAGGCTCCAAGTTGTATTATCTTCAAATACGAGATTATAATACATTCACTTCCTCTCTCCTTTAGTCTTCAATCTAGCGCCGCCTATTACTCTCTAATCTTATAAAAACATAGTATAAATATCCTTATAAAAGGGGGTTGCCTTCTAGGGCAAGATAACCGACAAAATATCGACCGTCAGATCTGTGACCTAATGACGAATGGTCTAAATTCACAATGATAAAATATAAATAAAATAAGGTTTTGGGGGCGCTGCCCCCAAACCCCCACTGGGGGGATGATCCCCCCGGACCCCTTGTAGGGGGAAACCCCCCTGCGACCCCCCATCACAGATGAATGAGCATCGTGTACCGGATATAAACATACGGCTGAAACAAGATCGTTGTTGGTGAAACCTTTTCATCCCTTATGGATGATTTACAAACAATATTAGGAGTAATTAATTACATAGGATTTACAAGGTTGATGACACGTTAATCCTAACATTCTCCCACTTGACATCATACATTGTAAATACCCATAGGAAAATCATAAAACAATCAAGCACTAGAAGCAAGGCTCATGGCCTCTCTACACCAAACAAATTTCTATGTGCTCACAGGCTTGGTCAAAGCATCTCCAACATTCTCCTGAGTGTCTACCTTCTTTAGCTCAATCTATCCATTTGCAACCATTTCTTAAACAAAGTGTTACTATACATCAACAATCTTAGTCTGAGCATGATACATAGGATGTTAGCGTTACTACATTGGCGCGGTTCATTACTACATTGTTTAGTTGGCGCGGTTATGCAGTTCATTCAGTTTTCACTTAGTTCGTTGTAACTGTAACACATGTTGTACATGTTGTAACTATCAACTCTGCTGCATATATACATGATGTATCTCCACGTTAGATAACAAGCATGAATAAAACTATTTTACTTTGCTTTATTTGGTATCAGAGTAGCCATAGAGGATAGGAGTGCAGCAAGCGTGATGTGAACCTCCTGCGTGGAAGAAGACACCCAAAGAAACCAGATGGAGTTCTGTTGAGTTGCAAGGAGAAAGCATCCACGGTGCAGGGAGGAGAGCAAAGCCGTTGGCAGGGAGGAAATTTGAATATGCTCTCTATTGTAGAGATTGTTCTTTATCAGATTGAAGACGCTCTCAGACAATAGTTTCTGCAGGAATCTACAAACATTTCCATCCCAAGGCACGTCTCTCAAGCATCAGATCTCTCACAAGAGCAATTTGATGGGTCTGTTGAATGGATCAGAATACGTGAAGATCATGAAGGAAGTTGAGGTATTGTTCCTGTAAGTTGCGGTATTGTTTTGCAGGCTGGGGATTGAATGCATAGTTTCTATTCTCATTTGAAGATATATGGTTGGGTATATAGAGGAGATTATTCATCCATCACTAGATTCAATTGAATGCCATACTAGCTATTTAAAATGGTCTACTCCATTTATTAGAAGGTGTTGTTCAATAGCTTGCCTTAGTAAGATAGAAGGCAATCAAGTTCTGCTAAGGTGTGCAGGAAACAGCCTTGGAAGGAAGCATCGAGTTTGAAGGCCTGTGTAGGTAGATTGAAGACATTTGTACTCTCTACTGTAGCGGTTGTTGTCTGGTCTGAAGTTTCTCTATCCAAGCCATTTGTAGCACTCTCCATAAGGCACCTAAAAGAGGAAGACATAGTCTACAAAACCCGAAATCAAAGAAAAGTGGATGTCCATTATCATCTCAAATTGGTATGTATTGACGTGTGTATGAAATGCAAATTTTATAAGCAAATATATTTAAGTCTGAGAAAGAAGTCAATCTTTTGAGTATTATCTAAAATGGAGATCCCATTAGACAAGTATTCCGGTTCCAATTTTCATACTTGGAGAATGAAAATTCAAATGCAACTAATGAATAAAAATTTATGGGCAATAGTAAGTGGAAAAGAAAAAGCACCTACAGATGCAAATAAGTTATTAGATTGGAGTAGTAGAGATGATAAAGCCAAGTCTATAATTGGTCTTTCTCTTTCTGACACTGAATTGCACCATATTGATTTGGATAAATCATCAGCCGAAATTTGGGATAATCTGAATAAATTGTTTGGAGCAAAAGCTGTTAATGCAAAATTTTCTCTAAAACTTCAATTATTTCGATTTAAGATGGAAGATGGAATTACAATGTCAAATCATATAAGTAACTTGCAGTCTCTCATTAGACAGCTAGCAGAGGTTAAGGTTACAGTAGATGATGATGATGCTAGGGCCATCCTATTAAATAGCTTGCCTTCAAAATACAACAATGTTGTTTTTACTCTCAGTCAAATATCTTCACAAACTCTAGAAGGTATGATTTCTGCTCTTCTATCAGAAGAGAAGAGAACAACAGAAGATTCAGAAGATGATCCTCAGGAGAAAGCGTTATTTTCAAGAAACAATTACAAGAGATCAGAGAGAATCAAA
This sequence comes from Cunninghamia lanceolata, assembly GCA_027924645.1. NCBI lineage: Eukaryota > Viridiplantae > Streptophyta > Pinopsida > Cupressales > Cupressaceae > Cunninghamia > Cunninghamia lanceolata. The sequence goes on along the minus strand of BSBN01000378.1, from coordinate 1,659,882 downwards.
TGTTTTTATTGTAAGAAAAATGGTCACATAGCTTGGGATTGTAGAACTCGAGCGAGTGATGTTCTTAAAGGAAAGCTCAAAAATGAAGGAAATCTTGCTTGCATTGAAGATGATAAGGATCCACCAGATATTGAGGATGAGGATCCACCAGATGGTGCTATTAATTTCTATGGCTATGCCCTTTAAGCAAGGTCATATTGGAGGCAGGCAGCATTGGAGGATGGAGGATTTTCTATCATCTCAAGTTAGCTTCTCGCTTTGAGATGATGCTTTGCATGAGAAGCATTTTTGGTTTTGGTTGGTTTGTTTTTTTTTTTTTCTTTGTTAATGCTGACAGAGCTGACAGATTTGAAGAATGTATGTTTTGTGAAGATTTTGTTTTGGAGACAGGTTTGGGGTTTGGTGTTGAGCTCAATATGGATTGTTGTCCAGCGAGCTTCAAAGAGTATATGATCTTGAATTATACCCTTTCGCGGTCACTAGACAACATGGCAGAGATCTGTCGTATCTCTTTGGAGCCATTATTGAATAATTCAGGACTCTGTGATTTGAGAGCTTGGGACTAAAGGGCTCAAGAACATAGCTCAAAGTGACACCTTTCCGAGGGTAGACGAGATAGCATGATGGAGCCTTGCTTGGTTCAGGATTTGTTATTTGGGAGAAGATCTTCTACAAAATATGTATTCATATTGTGTAATCAGCTTTGTTGAGTTTTTTAGCATTCAGGGGGGGTACCTTGGTACTATTGCAGGAACAATGTAATAAGGGGGGGAATGTTAGCATTACTACATTGGCGCGGTTCATTACTACATTGTTCAGTTGGCGCGGTTATGTAGTTCATTCAGTTTTCACTTAGTTCGTTGTAACTGTAACACACGTTGTACACGTTGTAACTATCAACTCTGCTGCATATATACATGATGTATCTCCACATTAGATAACAAGCATGAATAAAACTATTTTACTTTGCTTTATAGGATTCTTGGCCAAACATATAGCACTTTAGCTATCACAACCAATCTGAATGATCTTGCAATCAAATCCAATACCTGTACACAGTCTCCTCAACCAAACTACCTCCTTAAGGACATGAGTATTAGCCATATACTCTGCATCTATGGTGGATAAAGCAACTATGAGTTACCTCTTACTCATCCAATTCACTGCTCCTCCAATCAGAGTAAACACATAGCCACTAGTGGACCTTCGACTATCCAAGTCACCTACCTAATATGCATCAACAAAACCCTGTATGTCTAATGATTTATCAGCACTATCAGTACCAGAATAAACCAAACAATAATTAGAAGTACCTACAAGATACTTAAGCACCCTCTTCACATAATTCCAATGTTGTCTACCAGAGTTAGACATAAATCTGCTCAAAACTCCCACTGCTTGGGCAAAATCTAGCCTAGTGCAAACCATTGCATACATCAAACTCCATACAGTACTAGCATATGGAACATTAGACATATCCTCAAAATCATACTCATTCTTTGGACACATATCTAATGAAATCTTAGTACCAATGGGTAAAGGAACTCTAATTGGGTTACAATCCTGCATACTAAATCTCTGCAAAATGGTATTCACATACTTACTTTGCGACAATAAAGCTTTATGTTACCTCTGTCCCTCCTGATCTCCATACCTAGAATATACCTAGCAGCTCCAAGATCCTTCATATCAAATGCACCTGAAAGTTGGGCTTTAAGTTCACCAGTCATACCCTTAGTATTGCTGAAAAATAACATGTCATCAACATACAATGCAATGATCAATATAGAATCATCAATACAGTGAATGTACACACAATGATCCTCCTCACTCCTAACAAAACCCAATTTCAATACAAACGAATCAAACTTTTGATACCACATTCTGGGGGACTGTTTCAAACCATAGAGAGACCTCTTCAACCTACAAACCCAATGTTCTTTTCCTTTTACCTCAAAACCTATAAGTTGTTGCATATAAATTTCTTCCTCAAGATCTCCATGTAAGAATGCAGTCTTAACAGATCCATTTACTCAATCTCTCAATCATAAGCTGCAGCAATAGATAAAATAAATCTAATAGAAGTCAATTTAGCAACAGGGGAGAAAATTTCACCAAAATCAACTCCCTCTCTCTGGGAGTAGCCCTTGGCTACCAGTCACCTTGTACTTCTCTAATGAACCATCTACTCCAAACTTCTTCTTGAAGACCCAGTTACAACCTATGGCCTTTCTTCCTTTGGGAAAACAAACAAGATCCCAAGTGTTACAAGAGTCTAAAGCCATCATCTCCTCCTGCATGGCTAACTACCAAGACTCACTATCATCTACAAGAATAGCTTCCCTGTAGGATCTAAGCTCATCATCAGTACTCAATAAAGCAAATATACAACAAAAATTTGGTGGGCTATACTTATCAACTGGATTTTGTTGTCTTGTGGATCTCCTCAAGGGTGGAGTAAGAGTCTTAGCTTGCTCTTCTGCATGATCATCTACACCAAATTCTTCTATAACAATAGATTCATCTTCATCAGAACTACTTGAATCTTCTTCTTCTTCTTCAACCCCTAATTCATCATTGTGTACTTCCTGAGGTGCATCTTGCTTCTCTAAATCAAAGTGTAATCTCTTTACATTTTCTTCTTTTTCTTATGGATGCTCAGGTTCAGAAATAGCTCTAAGTTCCCTAAAAATAACATCTCTAGAATAGATAATATTATGGGTTAGTGGATTCCAAATTTTATAACCTTTGACATTATCACCATATCCAATGAATGTACGATTTTTAGCTTTTGGATCCAACTTAGATCACTTTTCCTTAGGCACATGAACAAAAGCCTCATAGCCAAAAACCCTTAAATGTGAAACAGAAGGTTTCTTACCTATCCACACTTCATAAGGTGTCAAATCAAGAGCCTTACAAGGAGATTTGTTAATCAAGTAGCAAGTAGTACACACAACCTCAGCCCAAAAGCATTTATCCAACTATGCATCACTCAACATACTTCTAGCTCTTTCCATGATTGTTCGGTTCATCCTTTCTGCAACACCATTCTGCTATGGTGTATACAAAGTTGTCTTTTGTATGATAATACCTACATACTTGCAAAAATCATCAAATTCCTTAGAGCAATATTCCCATCCATTGTCAGATCTTAATATTTTTATCTTCAATCCTGATTGGTTTTCGACTAAGACTTTAAAATCCTTAAACTTAGTGAAAACTTCAAATTTATGTTTCATAAAACAAATCCATGTAAATATGGATACATCATCAATGAGGTGACAAAATAATGAGGATTTCCAATAGAATCATTATCCATAGGTCCAAACACATCTATATGAATAATTTCTAACTTCTCTTTTGCTCTATTGCTTCCTAAAGGAAATGATTTTCTGTTTTATTTACCAAACACACAATGCTCACAGAAATCAAAGTGCTCATCAAAATAGGAGAAACCATCCAACAATTTTTTATTCTTGATAGTTTTCAAAACATTATTACTAGTGTGGCCCAATCTACGGTGCCACAACATACATGTATTTTTAGTACTAGTCTCAGAGACATAAGAGACATTACAAGCTGTAGCATGGCTTCAAGCTTAAACAAGTTTCCCAATCTCTTCCTCTTTGTTACCATCAAGTTCCCTCTCACCAATCTGTAGCCATGCTTGTCAAATGTTACATGCATTCCCAAATCATTCAAATTTGAAATTGAAATTAGATTTCTAGCTAATCTAGAAACATGAAAAACACCAAGGAGAGTTTTAATCCTCCCATCACTGAAACACAACAATACCTTGCCTTTCCCAACTATTGGATATGTAGAGTTGTCCCCAAGGTATATATCACCTCCATCATACTCTTTATATGTGGAAAACCATTCCTTATGCGAGTTCATATGAAATGAGAATCCTGAGTCAACCAACCAGTGATCATTAGAACCAACATTACATGTAGAAAGTAAAACATCTTCACTTGCATTCAAAGACTTATTTGAAGCACTCTCCCACTATTTCTTTGGGTTTCTACACTCCTTCACATGTCCCATTTTACCACAGTTCCAACACTTAACTCTTTTCTTCTTCCCAAGATTCTTAGATTGGCCCTTGGACTTGTCCCTAGCCCCTTTATGATCGTCTTTTGGTCCTCTTTCCATAGAAATTCCCCTGACACTAAGAGCATCCCCTGAACTATTTAAACTTTTCTTCCTCAATTCATGTGACAATAGAACTGAAACAAGAGCATCCAACTTCAAATCTATGAGGTTAGCAGTGATAGCCAAAATAACATTCTCCCATGACTCAGGCAAAGAATAGAGAAGCAATATACATTTATCTTTCTCATTCACCTCCACATCTATAGATGCTAGTTGACTCAATAAGAAATTAAACAAATTTAAATGCTCTGCAACTGATTCACCCTCTTTCGTTTTCATGGAAAATAACTTACGCTTTAAATAAAGTTTATTTACAATACTCTTGGCTTGGTAGATCTCACCCAGATGCTTCCACAAGCTATGTGCGGACTTCTCACTCACAGCATTCAGTAGAACAGAATCTCCAAAACACAGCTAGATTGTACCTCGTGCCTTTTTATCCAGTCTTTCCCACTCATCAGGAGCAACATCATCGGGTTTCTTCTCTTTTGTAATAGCCAGCCACTGGTATCTTTCTTCTAGCAAATCCTTTTTTTTCATCTTCCACAATTTGTACCCCATGCCATTGAACTTTTCAATGTCCAACTGAGAGGTAGAAGCAACGAGGATGAAGCCATGATATTTACACAAGATCTACAACAAACAACAACCAAATCACCCACTGTAGCTAAAAAACCTTCACACTACCACCCAAGAATAAAAATTGGCCAGGCTCTGATACCAAATGTTAGAAATGAAGGTGCAAACCACACAATGAAAATCTAATTCAAACCATATTATCCTCTAAACAATGTAGAATCAATGGAGATTACAATAGAAATCAAAACCCATTACACAAAAATAACATGGACTAAGAACTAAACACATAACATAGTATGTAACATGGAGAAAACCTTCTCAGGTAAAAAACTCCACAAAAAAAGAGGCTCCAAGTTGTATTATCTTCAAATATGAGATTACAATACATGCACTTCCTTTCTCCTTTAATCTTCAATCCAGCGCCACCTATTACTCTCCAATCTGATAAAAACATAGTACAAATATCCTTATAAAAGGGTGTTGCCTTCTAGGGCAAGATAACTAACAAAATATTGACCGTCAAATCTATGACCTAATGATGAATGGTCCAAATTCATAATGATAAAATATAAATAAAATGAGGTTCGGGGGCATTGCCCCCGAACCCTCACTGGGGCGTGCGGCCCCTTGACCCTCCACTAGGGGAATGATCCCTCTAGACCACTCACAGGGGGGAAACCCCCTTGCAACCCCCTGTCACAGATGAATGAGCATCGTGTATTGGATATAAACATACAACTGAAACAAGATCGCTGCTAGTGAAACCTTTTCATCCCTTATGGGTGATTTACAAACAATATTAGGAGTAATTAATTACATAAGATTTACAAGGTTGATGGCACCTTAATCCTAACACAAATCTATAGTAAATGGGAGGATAATTAGATGGTTACTACTCCTCCAAGAGTTTAATGTAACCATCATTGACAAACCCAAGAAGTTTAATGTATTCATAGACTTTTTATCCTGAATCAAACAAGACAATTGAGATTGTGCACCTGTTCAAGATGAATTTCCAGATGAAAACTTATTTTCCATCTCCATTAAAACACCCTGGTTTGCAGACATAGCCAACTATCTAGCCACCTCTAAGTTTTTGCCTGATTTTACATCAAAACAAAAGAAATGTCTCATTAGAGAAAGTTCCTAGTTTAAATGGATTAACGGTATGCTATTCAAGAGCGGACCTGATCTGGTTTTACGTTGTTGTGTCAGATCAGATGAAACACATAGCATACTAAGAGCATGCCATGATGATCCCTCTGGGGGTCATTATTTAGCAAAAAGGACATCGCACAAAATCTTAGGCACAGGCTACTATTGGCCCTCCATGCATAAAGATATAAAAAATATGTTCACCATTGTGATGAATGCCAATGAGTAGGGAGAATTACCACATCTAGTGAGATGCCACTGCAACCACAGGTAGTTTTTGAACCTTTTGAAAAATGGGGACTAGACTTCATAGGTCCTATAGATCCTCCTTCACATGGTAAAGAATACATCCTAGTCTATACTGACTATCTAACTAAATGGGCAGAAGTCCAAGCACTGAAAGTTGCTATGGAAGAACAAGTCACAAATTTCCTTTATAATGAAATATTCCTCAAATTTGGAGCCCCTAGATCAATTGTTATAGATCAGGGACAACAATTTATGTCTAAAGTTCTATTGGCATTCACTGACCATTTCCAAGTAAGTCATAAGAAATCATCTCCTTACCACCCACAAGCAAATGGTCAAGTGGAAGTCACTAATAGAGAGCTTGAAAACATCCTGACAAAAATGGTTTCGTTGGGAAGGAAGGACTAGGTTAGGAAACTGCATGAGGCAGTTTGGGCCTATTACACAACTTGGAAATCAACCACCGGTCACACTCCCTATGAATTGGTTTTTGGAAAGAAACCTCTTCTACCCATTGAATTCAAATTATAAACGCTCAGAACAATTATGGAAGTAGGCTTGGGCCTTGATTGAGCCCAAGTTGAATGAGTCCTACAACTTAGTGAACTAGATGAACTCCGCCTAGAATCCATTCACCAAACTGAGTTGGCTCAACACCAGTGAAAGACTTGGCATGACAAACACATAAAATAAAAGGAGTTCCATAGTGGTGATTGGGCATTGATGTTTGACTCCAAATATAAAGATCAAAAAGGTAAATTAAGAACTCATTGGCTGGCTCCATATGAGATTTCTAAAGTATTTCTAAATGGAACAGTGCAGCTTAAACCCATTGATGGTGATAATTGAACACTCCTAGTCAATAGTCATCGATTACAGATCTACCACAAACCTATGAACAAAGAGGAATTTGCAAGAATGGTAGAGATGTAGGGCAAGAACTAATGTATCAACTCTGCCTTGGTAGATGAGATATAAAATTTTAAAAAAAAATGTGTGTGTGTGTACGTGTGTTCATTTCGAAGCATTTCATCTAAGTTATTGTGTATCTATTTTAGTTACTTATCTAAATTTTGTTATTGTTTTGTAGGAATTTACCTCCAGATAGTGCAATGTTTCATTAGCATCTTCATCAACGATGCTCCGGAACTTTGTTCCTACTTTCTGGCGGCATCTTTCAGTAATGCTCCAAAACTTTGTTCCTTCATTCCAGTGGCATCTTTCAGAGATGCTCTAGAACTTTGTTCCTACATTTCAGCTGCATCTTTCAATGATGATCCGAAACTTTGTTCCTACATTCCGGTTGTTGGTTCTTTCCCAGACTGGATGCTTATTCCCAGATTTCCCTACAAGGTAGCCATCAATGATCAATAGGATCTCTGGGCCAGGGGCCAACAGTGTAGGAGATAGACTCTATATTTTATCTCCTCTTCTTCTTCAGGCTCTGCAAAACCTAGGGGGGTATTCCCTACTCAACATCCATGAGGATATGCATACAAAGGCTGGGATGCTGACAGAAAGCAGATAAGTCCTCTTGTAAGTAGACCAAAATTGAAAGATAAGAGCAAAGGGGTTAGCTTTGGGCCTATTTGTAGTTGTAGACAGAGGACTGAGGATCCTAAAACTAATTCTAATGTCCTAATGGTTGTTTTAGAGTTTGGTTTTGATTTTAAGTTTGGATGCAATGCTGGACATGGTTGTAACACAGACACAAGGCAAGATTGGTGCCTATCCAGGGCCTGGAGTCAGTAGACATACACCTGTGAATGATCAGCATGAACAGCTAAAACTAGATTTCAGGGGGATATGCATGATATCTGCCTTACAGATATCTCCCAAAACATAGTGTTAAGCTATCTATACTTATGGCATCCCTACTACAGTATACCCTTCCCAATGTTCAATCTAAGAACAATTTAATCTACCCCTTGAGCAGAAGTCAAAAGATCAGACATTCAACACAGGAATTCTATGTTATAGAGTCTCAAACATTCCTTAAATATCTAAAATCAGAAGAAGGATACATGCAATACTGGAGACAGAATTAACAAAACACATGCTAACATAGCATTTCTCATATAAAATTAACCATGAAATCAGTGGATTCATGCAAAAACATACAACTAGAGATACATAAACTCACAGGTTTAGCTGTACAGAGCAACCAAAACGAACTGTATTGTGTTACAGAGCCAAAATGTTTAACTTTCAACAACCTGAAAAATGGTAACACAGTCTGCCTATAACAGCCAGAAAGTGTACCACAACAATTAATTACATGACTATTACAAAATCCGCCAGATACAGTCCTCCGAAGGAATGGTGCTCAGAAAATATTAATGCAACAGACAAAGGGGGGCCTCGAGCCACGCGCCACTATCTAGGGTCTTCATTCAAAAAAATGGGCGACCTGACCATGTGTACCATTGCCCACATCCCTGCACCATCGCCATTAAGGGTCTCAACCACCCGCGGTCGCTTGAAAACCGTCCCTGTATTCAAAAAGGATTTCCCGCCAAAACACATTCTTCACAGGTTCTAACTACACAGAGGAATAATCCCACATGCATGGTGAGGAGACCCCCTCAGCAGAATAACAGCGTAGCCACAAACTCAATAAGCGTCGAGCGCTTTTGCCATGCTCGACATACAAGCCTTCGCCCGTGAGCCCATCGCCAAGACTAACACCGTCAGCCTGGCAAAAAGCTCCCTCACTGACACAGCTAGTCATGCCGATGAACACCCTCGAGCCATCCACCATCAAGCCATCGGCCCAACTCCTACCGATAGCCCACCTCCGTCGGCGAGACCGCCATCGTTGGAGCAACTGAAAAAACCCTGGCCGATACCTCATGTCATACCGAAAACCATCATGCCACACTCTGCCCTTTCATCAGCCAGACACACGCTGGTGACTATTCATCAGCCAAGCTCCTCACATCGGCAGATCAAAACAATGTCAGCCTGATATACCATCTCACTCCGATGACCACATCCTCTGTCGGCGAGACCCTCAACCGTCGGCCAAGTAGAAACATCCGCTGCCGATGATACCATTCACACCGATGACCACTCCATGCTCCCCTGTCGGTGTGACCTACGCCGATGACACCCTCGTCAGCAAAACACTCTCCATCGACGGACCCTCCAACGGCTAGCCTGACAGCCAAAGTCTTCCCGAAGCTCACCTCCGCATCCCTCCATCGGTGAGACCTACGCCGACGACATCGCATCGGCCAAGCCTCCCACCGTTGGCACAACTCAAAATACTTAGGCCGACCATACAACTCTCGCCGATGAACATTTGAGATACCCCCATCGGCCTGACCAACATTATCGGCAGAACCACAATATCCTTCGCCGATAGACCAAGTTCTTGCCAATGGACAGGAACACTTAGGGTTTAAAAGAAGAAACCCTCCAACAATAGCGTTGAGTTTCAGACCCAAAATGGGTTCCAACACTGGCTCCGAATGGGGACGTGCAGGTGAAAAACCTGCAGCGAGAACCAGATCTCCGGGCAGACCAGGCAAAAAACCAAAACGCACGAACTATACAAGGTATTTACACTATATACATATTTTTTACAGATGTGCACAGCGACAAGTCATTTATGCAAAATAGAACTTAAGGAATTGGCCATGCACAGGCAATTCCAGAATTTCACCATCTAAGGCTTGGAGGAAATAAGAGTCCTCCCCATGAGTGCTGCAAATGTGATATGGGCCCATCCATAGAGGTTCAAACTTACCATGACTACCCTTGTCCTAATTTTTTGCATTCCATATAAGTACCAGATCATTGAGCTGAAATTTTTGTTTAGTAGTTCTCCTGTCAAACAGATATTTCACATCTTGTTGTCTCTTGAGATTGATCTGGTGGGCTTTCCTTCTGCTCTCATCCAGTGCAACCAGCTGGTTCACTCTTTCTGTCATGGAGTCTTCAATCTCCTCATCATTTTCTTGGATGAATTTGTAAACTGGCAGGAGATTGTTTATGGGCAATCTGGCTGATGCACCATATACTAGCTCAAAGGGTGACATTCCAATAGCTTTTTTTATTGTCACTCTGTCAGCCCATATTGCTAACTTTAATTTTGAGTCCCAAGCTCTCTTGCTCTTGTCCAGCATCCTCTTGATAATTTTCATGATGCTCTTATTACTTGATTCCGCTTGACCATTTCCTTGTGGGTGGTATGGTGATGCATATGATAGATTTATCCCATACCTATTGCAAAAATCAACAAATTCACCTGATCTGAAGCACATAGCATTATTAGTGACTATCTTGAATGGTACTCCAAACCTGATGTTAACATTTTCCAGTATGAAATCTGTCACCACCTTACTTGTAGCTCTCTTAGTTGGAATGGCCTCAATCCATTTGGTAAAGTAATCAGTTGCCACCAAAATCCAACTGTGTCCCCCACTTGATTTATCTGCAATTTCCCCTATGAAATCAATTCCCCATTGCTGAAATGGAGCATCCACAGTTACAGTTCTGAGGGGTAAAGCACCATCATATTTCAACTTTCCTGAAAATCTTTGGCAAGGGTCACACTTCCTCACTAACCTTTGTGCATCTGAAAAGAGAGTGGGCCACCAATATCCTGCTCTGAGAATCTTATGAGCTATTGTTTGGGCAGTATAATGTCCACCACACAATCCTTTATGCATGTCAATCAAAACATTGTTAACCATATCCTCATCCACACATCTTAGCAGCACACCATCAGGGTTTTTTCAATATAGCTCACCTTGAACAAGAACATACTTGATTGCATGTAACTTTAAAGTCCTCTTTTGACTGTCACTGAAATGGGAAGGACAATTCAGATTTTGCAAGTAGTATATAATATCCTTGTACCATTCAGATCTTGATACATTTACACTCTCATTTTGGACTGCATTAACTTGGCATGCTTCCAAGTTTGACTGTGCCATCATCTTGGCTAATCCTTGTCCTCTTACCAACTTGGTAATTTGTATGTCTATGTTGAACTCTTGCAGTTTGTTTATCCATCTGCACCTTCTTCCAGTCACTTCATGTTGAGTGAATATGTCTTTGACTGCTACATGGGGTACATATGCAACTATATGTGATCCTACCAGGTATGGTCTGAAACTTTTGATGGCTCTGACTAGTGCATATGCCTATTTTTCCATAATATCATACTTCAACTCAGAAGTTTGCAAGGACATACTGAAGAAAGCTATGGGTTGTTCAAAACCATCCTCATTTTTCTGTAGCAAACATGCAGCAATAGTGTGAAAGGAAGCAAATGAAAACAATTGGAATGGCCTAGAAAAATCAGGAGATTTAAGAACAGGGGCCATCTTGATTGCCTCTTTGATACTCTGAAATGATTCAATTGCTTCACTTTCCCAGTTGACAGTTGCATCCTTCTTCATCATCTTGGAAATGTTCCTTGTGGTTTCTGCAAAGTTGGGAACAAATCTCCTAACAAAATTTACCTGTCCAAAGAAGGACTGAACTCCTTTTACAGTTTTTGGCATTTGAATTTTGTCAATAGCAGCCACTCTCTCTGGATCTATTCTGACTCCATCCTTGGAAACAATGTGTCCTAGGAGCTTTCCTTCAAGTACCCCAAAGGCACACTTCTTGGGATTTAAAGAAATACCATACTCTAGTGCTCTTATAAAAATCTGCTCCAAGTGCATACAATGTTGCTCTTCCTTCTTTGAGTAAGCAGTCAAGTCATCCTGATAAACAGCCAGGATTGAATCAATCAACCCTGCAAAAGCAACATCTATTGCTCTTTGAACTGTAGCACCTGCATTTGTTAGTCCAAATGGCATTCTAACATACACATATGTTCCCCATGGAGTGGTGAAGGAAGTCTTATACTGTTCTAATTCCTTCACCTTCACCTGATTATAACCTGAAAATCCATCCATCATGGACAAGAGTTCACAACCAGTCACTCTCTGCAACATAGCTTCCATATTAGGCAGTGGATAGTTATCCTTTAAAGAGGACATATTCAAGTTTCTGAAGTCAACACAAAGCCTAATATCACCATTCTTTTTTCTGACTGGGACAAGGTTAGACACCCAAGTTGAATGTCTGATTGGCACAATTATTCCAGCCTCCCTAAGCTTTTTGAGTTCTTCTTGCATCTTTGGAGCTAAGGTAGGATTAATAGGTCTTTGCCTTTGTCTAAATGGCTTAGCTCCAGGCTTCAATGGGATCTCATGCTGGAATAAATCTTCCCTATAGGCTTTTAGGTCCTCATATGACCAAGCAAAAACATGTTTATACCTTTTCAGTAAAGCAATCAGCATATTCCTGATGTGGGGTTTGAGTTGCTTACCAATATATACCTTCTTAGGGGCCTGAGATGTTCCCAAATTAATCTCTTCTAAATCTTCCTTATTTGTGGGAGATGTCCTTGTGACCAATCTGTCTCTACTGTTAAAAGCTCTTTCCAAAGCTACTAACCCTCTAGGAATTTTATTAGTCTTCAATTGAATTATCTCTTTTCCCACAAGAGTTTCTTTTCCATCTATAGTCTCTACAAAAGCTTGGAAATCAATTTCTTGATTCTCATATTCATCTATGCAGTGCAAAAATTTTAACAAATCCCTATCATCATTAAACACTTGCCAACTACATATGTTTTCTGGTACTGCAGGCCTAATTTTAATTTCTACATCTGTAACATCTGACAAAGTGATGTCATCTGGCCTTATTGCGACATTAGCTAAGAAATCAGCCATAACATTCTTTGATCTCTCTACCCAGCCTATTGAAAATGCATCAAACAGTTCAATGGTATCCCAAACAGCATGCTTGTATTGTTTCAATCTTTTATTTTTTGAAGCATACCTATCTCTAATTTGGGATACAATCAGCTCATAATCCCCAATACTCTTAGCATTTTGATTCCATGTTTGAGAGCTATATTTAGGCCTAATAGCAAAGCTTCATACTCTACAATGTTGTTCGTGCAAACAAACCTCAGTAAGAAAGAGAATTTGAGGAGCTTACCAGTTGGAGACAGGAAAACAACTCCAACTCCAGAGCCTTCTTTTGCACAAGCTCCATCAAAAAACATGGTCCATAAACCTTGCTAGTCCAATTCTTCAATGCAGACATTTTTCTCTTTATCTTCTCTATCATCTAAGACAACCTTGAAGTTATCACAGTCAGTGTTTACAAAGCATATCTGTTCCTCTGCTTCTTGGTCTTCCACTGTCTCTGATGATCTTTGTTCTCTAATTAGCTTAACATCCTTGCCATTCATTGGAATCATGGCATATGACAAGTCCAGCTGCATACTTCCACCAATTAGTGCAGCCCATCTTCTTGACAGTAACATACCATACTGTGGCTTGATGTCAACCACTGTTACATTCATTTTATATCTTTTTTCAGGAAATGCTGCAAGTTTGAAATCTACATCCTTCATGATTCTAATAACTGGTACCTCTCTGGCATCCATAGCATAACATTTTCCACATGCCTTGTCAATTTTCAATCCAGCTTGTTGCATGATGGCCAAAGGCATGACATTTGTAGATGCTCCAGAGTCAAGCATACAATTTCTGCTTAATTTTCCATTTATAACCAGGGATACATAAAATGGTTCCACTTGTGAAGGACACTTTGTCATAGTCACTCCTAAATAAACTTCAGGAGCCTCATCTTCTTCATTACACATGACATGTTTCTCACCCTGGATCTGAACATTTTGTTTAGCTTGAAAAGGCACCCCTGAGATTAGGGATATTGTCCTATTCTTGATTTCTTCCACTTTCATTAGTTCCATAAGTGGAACAGAGACTTTCACCTGGGAGAGGACTTGAGCTATATCAAATGGAGCATAATTTTGTATAACAGTTGTAGCTTGCTCCACAATCTTGTCTTTATCCTGAACTGACTTAGCTTTTACTTTCATAGTTCCCTGATCATCATTCTTGTCTCAGGAACCTTTGCTTTGATCTTCAGCCTGGGAAATTCTATTTTCTGGTCCTTGAGATTCATGACCTATTCTGTGTCTAAAATTCTATTTATTATTAACCCACTGCCTTTTTTGTGGTTCAATTCCTTTATGACCATGCACTGGCTGACCTGCAGAAATATCCTCTGGCTGATGTGGGCTGCTTACTTGATTTTTACCTCTGAGATTGTAGTTGCTTTTGACTTGAGCAACTGCTGCAGCTGTGAGGGCCCTAATTTCCTCATCAGAAGGTTGTTGTAAGTTACTTAGAAAAATGTGTGAGTTCTGAGCATAGGCATAGTTAACTTCATCATCTTCATCATATGGGAACTGTTGGCAGCCCAAAGTTTCATCATCTACATTTTCATCAGCATCACAAAGAGTGTATCCATTGCTTATGGACATCATATTAACATCATCATCTTGCACATAATGTGGCTCATTGCATTCATTACAAGATGTAGTATTATCACACAGGGACTGAGCAATCATACACTGTGACTGTGAATGTGGCATCTGACAAATTATACACCATGGAGTATTATCAACAACATTTACAGCCTTCTTTAGAGGATCAGGAGTTTCTTTGACATGTTGAGCTCTCTGATTTGTGTTGTTGCATGGGAATATAGGCTTACCATCATGCCAATTGGTATTATAAGGCATATCATGCAATGATGGCCTCCTTTCCTGCCTTTGATAGACTTGCCTATCAGGACCTATCCCTTTTTCACTTCTAGCTAGTCTATAGCTTAGGTCCTTAACAACATTTGCCAATTTGTCTATTTTGTCTTCAGGGGCAGATGTGTTACCTTGAGTGTTCTGAGGCTTGTTTGGGTTCTGCAGAATTTTCACATCATCCCTTCTGTTTGTCTTGCCTGATGCTTTCCTGTTGTTTTCAATATTCACTGCAATTCTGAAAGCATCCCTGATAGTAGCAAGATTTTTATCTCTTAATCCGTATGCATTTTTTGCATCAAAGGCATTGATATACAATATTATGCACATTGGTTCATTTGGCCTCATGTGATGTGGCAATTTGTTTAACACTTTAGTAAATCTTGCATTAAAGTCTGCAACCTGCTCATTTGACCCTTTAGTGATACTGGTAAACTCATTCACAAAAAAGCTAGGGTCAGTTTTGTCACCATATTGCTCCTTGAACATCCTTTTAAAATCATCCCATGATGAAATACTCCGGTCAGGCAGATTCTTGTACCATTCTCTTGCCTCATCTACTAAAGATTGCATGAATGACTTCATGAAAACATCTTCATGTTCAACCTCAAAGTTATCCATGACATTTTGAAAAGCTTTTAGATGATCTTCTCCTGACACTGTGTTGTTTCCTAAAAATTTAGGCACTTGCAACCTCAGATGCTTATCAATGGGGTTAGCATACCCAGGAATACCATCAAATACCAGCTGTCTGAATCTATCTAACTGCATTGGCTATCTGTCAAACTGATTAATATTAATATTTCTATTTGCATTCTGGTTTCTTACGTTGTTCAGTGATATCCTAGCATCATTCACATTTTGTCTTTGATCATTATGCTGATGTTGCACTTCATTTCTCTGTTGATGTCTCTGCACATTTGCATTCTCAAGGGTAGGAATTGAATCATTTTGGGCAGTCCTTAAAGCTTGCACCTTCTGCCTCATGTCATCTCTAATTTTTATGGCTTGTAGATATTCCAGTTCTGCTCTCAGATTTCTGATTTCTTCAGCTAACTGTTCTTCCTTAGGCATGGAGGTAGATGGTCTCATACCATTCTGGTCGTCATCTTCATCATCCCTCAGAGACTCTGCCTCTTCAAACCTTTCACTAGGGTCTAGAAATGGGCGTTCTTGGAACACCTCTGACCTCGTTATCACGCTACCACCCTGTTGCCTCTCATATGCACCTTGAATATCAGCTTATGTATTTGAAAAGTAAGGCACATGTTGTCCTGATGGCCTAGGGTTATCTTGCATATCATCATTTTTTCTGGGGGAACCCTCATGACTGACTGAGACAGCTTCCTTTCTTCTGTACATCATTCTCCTTGTTACTGGTAACTCTTCAAATAAAGGATTTTGTTGGGATCTTCTCCCCTGCATATAAATTTTACTTTGACCGGTTGGGAGATTACTTCGGAGTCGCCACCTATTACTAGGAACTGTTTTCTTTTTGAAAATCAGGGTTCTTTCACAAATTCCCTAGTAGAGTCACCAATTTCTGTTGGTTCTTTCCCAGACTGGATGCTTATTCCCAGATTTCCCTACAAGGTAGCCATCAATGATCAATAGGATCTCTGGGCCAGGGGCCAACAGTGTAGGAGATAGACTCTATATTTTATCTCCTCTTCTTCTTCAGGCTCTGCAAAACCTAGGGGGGTATTTCGTACTCAACATCCATGAGAATATGCATACAAAGGCTGGGATGCTGACAAAAAACAGATAAGTCCTCTTGTAAGTAGACCAAAACTGAAAGATAAGAGTAAAGGGGCTAGCTTTGGGCCTATTTGCAGTTGTAGACAGAGGACTGAGGATCCTAAAACTAATTCTAATGTCCTAATGGTTGTTTTAGAGTTTGGTTTTGATTTTAAGTTTGGATGCAAGGCTGGACATGGTTGTAACACAAACACAAGGCAAGATTGGTGCCTATCCAGGGCCTGGAGTCAGTAGACATACACCTGTGAATGATCAGCATGAACAGCTAAAACTAGATTTCAGGGGGATATGCATGATATCTGCCTTACAGATATCTCCCAAAATAGAGTGTTAAGCTATCTATACTTATGGCATCCCTACTGCAATATACCCTTCCCAATGTTCAATCTGAGAACAATTTAATCTACCCCTTGAGCAGAAGTCAAAAGATCAGACATTCAACACAGGAATTCTATGTTCTAGAGTCTCAAACATTCCTTAAATATCCAGACTCAGAAGAAGGATACATGCAATACTGGAGACAGAATTAATAAAACACATGCTAACATAGCATTTCTCATATAAAATTAACCATGAAATTAGTGGATTCATGCAAAAACATACAACTGGAGATACATAAACTCACAGGTTTAGCTGTATAGAGCAACCAAAACAAACTGTATTGTGTTACAGAGCCAAAATGTTTAACTTTCAACAACCTAAAAAATGGTAACATAGTCTGCCTATAACAGCCAGAAAGTGTACCACAGCAATTAATTACATGACTATTACAAAATCCGCCAGATACAGTCCTCCGAAGGAATGGTGCTCAGAAAATATTAATGCAGCAGACCAAGGGGGCCTCGAGCCACGCGCCACTATCTGGGGTCTTCATTCAAAAAAATGGGCGACCTGACCATGTGTACCATTGCCCACATCCCTGCACCGTCGCCATTAAAAGTCTCAACCACCCACGGTCGCTTGAAAACCGTCGCTGCATTCAAAAAGGATTTCCTGCCAAAACACATTCTTCACAGGCTCAAACTACATAGAGGAATAATCCCACATGCATGGTGAGGAGACCCCCTTAGCAGAATAATAGCGTAGCCACAAACTCAATAAGCGTCGAGCGCTTTTGCCATGCTCGACATACAAGCCTTTGCCCGTGAGCCCATCGCCAAGACTAACACCGTCGGCCTGGCAAAAAGCTCCCTCGCTGACACAGCTAGTCATGCCGATGAACACCCTCGAGCCATCCACCATCAAGCCATCGGCCCAACTCCTACAGATAGCCCACCTCCGTCAGCGAGACCGCCATCGTCGGAGCAACTGAAAAAACCCTGGCCGATACCTCATGTCATACCGAAAACCATCATGCCACACTCTGCCCTTTCATCAGCCAGACACACGCTGGTGACTCTTCATCGGCCAAGCTCCTCACATCAGCAGATCAAAACAATGTCAGCCCGATATACCATCTCACTCCGATGACCACATCCTCTGTCGGCGAGACCCTCAACCGTCGGCCAAGTAGAAACATCCGCTGCTGATGATACCATTCACACCGATGACCACTCCATGCTCCCCTGTCGGTGTGACCTACGCCAATGACACCCTCGTCGGCGAAACACTCTCCATCGACGGACCCTCCAACGGCTAGCCCGACAGCCAAAGTCTTCCCGAAGCTCACCTCCGCATCCCTCCATCGGTGAGACCTACGCCGACGACATCGCATCGGCCAAGCCTCCCACCGTCGGCACAACTCAAAATACTTAGGCCGACCATACAACTCTCGCCGATGAACATTTGAGATACCCCCATCGGCCTGACCAACATTGTCGGCAGAACCACAATATCCTTCGCCGATAGACCAAGTTCTTGCCGATGGACAGGAACACTTAGGGTTTAAAAGAAGAAACCCTCCAACAACAGCGTTCAGTTTCAGACCCAAAATGGGTGCCAACACCGGTGACATCTTTTAGCGATGCTCTGAAACTTTCTTCCTACGTTCTAGTGGTATCTTTTAGTGACGCTCTGAAACTTTTGTATCTTCACTCTTGTAGTATCCCACTCCAATTCTCCAAAACTTCATCACTTTGTTTCTATTATGTTCATTCCATGAGCATCTAATTTTGACACTCCAGAAATTTTGACTCCCTTGCAAATACTCTAGAATTTTCAAAACATACCTATTCATACCATTTTCACCACCCAACTCCTTCGTACCAACATATTCATTAAAACTAATTCCTTATGTCACCACCCTCTGTCATTATAAATGAGAATTCTTATGACCACTTACCATCATAATAATTAAACACTCCCAGACACATCATCATTATCATTAATAAATCCACCTGAACCTATTTGCCATTTGATCCAAACTTTGCATGAATAATTTTAAGAAATCGTGAATGCAGCCATTATATCAGCAAAGGTGAAGTGAATTCCAAATCAATTTCAGGATATAAGGTACGTACATACATTCTTATTTAATTAAGCAATATATTGTGAATAAAATATAATAGATTTGCATGGTTTTCCCCTTTTTCCCAAAATTAGAAATTCATGGGAACTGTATTTCAATTGGGGGATATGGTCGCACATTAACTCCATGCCATGCATGGTAATAATGATCACAAGGTCCAGGCTAATACAATGAGTTAATGGATATAACATCACTACTAGATCACTCCATTGTTTTAATACAAGTAGCTGTGAAATTGGGTCACATTTGATTCTGCATATCATTCGGCTTAAACAGTTAAGTTCACCTTTATTGCCACAATAGTTAGTAAAGAATTCAGCATAAATTATCAGCAAACTCATATGGGGATGAAGCAAAAATCAAAGTTGAGTTCTATAGAAAAATGGTTGGCTCTGCACAACATTTTGGAGCTATTTCAAAAAGTAGGGTGGCTAGACTTTATGAAGAAATTTGAAGGGCACAATGTGGAGCTGGTTAATGGATTTGTAGAGAATTTCTCAAATAGGCACTCTATTGTACGAGAGAGAAAATTCAAGGTAAGTGCCCTAATCATTTCTAATTTGTCTGGTATTAAAAATAAAGGGGTAAATTTAGCAAAAACAACCAACATTTCTTATCAAAAGATGCTAGAGATTTTCTTAAGGGAAGGGGAACCCCAGCCATTACTAGTTATAAGTTCTATGGGACAAAATAAAGGTTTTCAGAGAATGTCAATAGTAGAGCCATGGAGAATGGTAGTTGCATGGATTATCAATTATTTTACCTGTGACTGCCAATGTGCTACTGTTGTAGGTCCCCCTTTTCATGTTCTCACTCATTTGTGCCACTGTGTTGAAAACCCTGAGTTAAGAATCAACCTTCCCACTTTCCTATATGATTCCCTCATTCATATGATTGAAAGATACAAAATTGGGTCTAGGCCATTAGAACACCATGGCCTCATCTCGTTAATTTGCAAATATCAACTCCTAAAAAAGAGGATAACAGATGAAAAATGGTAGAGATTTCTTATAAAATTTGAAACCCCAGCACCCATAGGGCACTTTGAAAGGAGAGAACTGTCTGGAATAGTGGCAAAAATTCCTAGGGAGCCTTCCACTAAACCTCAGCCTTATAGAGGAGCTCTTGAAGGTGAAGCATTGAAACTTGTACCAAACCCTTTAGAGACTGTAAACACCCTAGGCCACACAATATTCTGTAATAAGGCTTCAAACTCAACTCTGCATTGATCATGAATGTGGCTTTCCTGCTCAACTCTGCACTAATCAAGGCATGACATCCAACCATGAACTTTTCTATTCTTTAGGAACATGACAATCTTCATGACAGCCTCAACAACTTTTCTCATCCTTATGATAGCTTTGACATCAATGAAAACAACATTAGGCACCATATGTGTAACAATCTCGTCCTTTGGCATTGATGGAAACACATTCCTACTCACTCTCCTCCTTTGACATCAAGGACAAAGGGATCTAATACCTACCCATTCTCCCCCTTTGATCAACAATCATATGTCTGCAGCCTTTTTCTTGCAAGCTTCCCCTATCATCAGTCACCACTACCTACTCCCCCTGAGAGGTAGCCATCATCAGTCCAAGATCAAGATATAACATGAACTCCCCTGGAAATATGCACCACTATGCATCTTTAGCAAATAGAGGGAGGGGAAATTACCCATAACCTTTGCCAAAGATCCTCAAATGTGTCCTTTGCAAGAGCCTTTGTGAAAATGTCTACAATCTGATCCTTGGTTGGAACATATTCCAATTTCACTTCCTTATCTGCAACCTTCTCTCTCAAAAAGTGATACCTGATTGTTATATGCTTGGTTCTAGAATGCATTACTGGATTCTTCAAACTATTGATAGCACCTGTATTATCACACAAAATAGGAATAGGCTCATCATACAATACCTTGATATGGGTGAGTGCGAGATCATGATGGGCCAAACAGTGGCAATGGAGAAAAACTTGTTGGATGAAAAAGTGCTAACATTTAGACTAATATTTAGATTTGGATGGAAAGGATGTTAATATTTATAGCTCAAATATGGATTTCATCCAATAATGCCTTAGGATTACCTCATATTTAGGCATGTGGGAGTCCCAAAACTTGCCAAAGAAACTTGCAAAACCACCCATTTAGTGTTATCCTGAAATTTTCCATAGTTTCATCCTTGAAGTTGACAGACTTTTTTGTAACTAAATTTAATCAAATGAAAAGGGTTTATAGAAGAATCTATTAAGATTCTAAAAATATAATATATGCCTCATAATAATTTTAATAGGTAATTATTAATAATTTTCTACATATGCTATGTCTAATTTCCTGATAAATATACATATTGAAAAGCATCCATAACTTTCAACATATTAATCCTTTTTTAAATCTAAAGGATGCGTCACATTCTAGGATTTATTGGGTGTACATTAAAATTCAAAATTTTTGAGTTTCATATATTTTTGACCAAATTAGGTTGGCTGGAAAATTATTTTTTAATATTTTAAAAAAGTCAAAGTAAAAAATTCATAAATAATTATTTATTTACTTTAAAAATTTAAAAAAATATGTATCACATCCGTTTATGTGTCCTTTACTTAAATCCAAATTATGGAGAAAAAATATTATTTTTTTCTCATACTTAGGTTGGCCAGAATGACACCTAATTTGTATGGTTTTCTAAAAAATTTAGTAGTGCTTCATTAAATATCAAATTTTCACCAAACTAGTTTTAAATTTTTTTTAAAAAGTAGCAACCCATAAACTACACTCAATTTATTACAACTTTTATGACTACCTTATTTCTAAATTGTGTAGATAACTCATTCAGTTTTTGACATGAAGTTACTTAAGTCTATTTTTCACATTTACATTGCCACTTAGGGGTAGTGTTTGGTCCATCATGATTCTGCACTCACCCATATCCTTCAAAGTTTGCTTCATTCATAACACTTGTGTATAATAGGAGGCTACTCCAATATACTATGCCTCTGCAGTGGATAAGGACAATGAATCTTGCTTCTTTCTCTGCCATGAAACCAATATGCTTCCTAAAAAGAAAGCACCGCCACTTGTACTTCTTCTATCATCAACACAACCATCCCAGTCAACATCATTGTATGCACTCAAATCAAAGTCATTACCTTTTGGATACCATAGACCATAGTCAGGAGTTCCTTTCAAGTATCTGAATATTATTTTTACTACCTTCTCATGTGTTTTCTTAGGATTGGCTTGATATCTGGCAACCACACATACTACATGCACAATGTCAGGTCTAGATGCAGTTAAATACAATAGTGCTCCAATCATAGACCTATAGGTAGACTGATGTACATCCAGAGACTCATCATCTTTGTTCAAGTGACATCCAGTGACCATGGGAGTACTCACTAGTTTTGAATCCTCCATTCCAAACTTCTTCAACAAGTCTTTGACATACTTAGCTTGAGAAATAAAGATACCACCAACTAGTTGGGAAATTTGAAGTCCAAGGAAGAAAGAAATCTCACCAATCATGGACTTCTCAAACTCTTTTTGCATCTCCTCTACAAACTTTTTACGCATGTCACCATCTCCACCAAAAATTATGTCATCAACATTTACTACAACTATCAATATAATGAAATGAGAGCTTGAATAAACAGCCCTCACATCTATTTTCTCACACACACAAACAAAAATTAAAACTTGTAGCAATTACTTGCAAATTAGGTTTGCAACTTGCAACCAAAGTCTCATATATTCATCCAATTTTGTAAAATGAATTTACAATAGTCCAAAAAGGACAATGGGCTGCAACAAACCCTCTCAAAACTTCAAAAAAATCATAAATAAAAATGATTTGCTACAACAAACCAAAGTTTTGCCAAATCACTCCTTTTAGCTCCTGTAACAACACAAAATCACAACACCAAAACTATGCCTCTATAACTGATTCTCCTGGAATCTCAATGGATGTACAATCAGCCCCAAACTTGCAACAAAACCATCCAAAAACGCCTCTTGGAGGTATGCCATGCCTCCTCTTTGTCTCTCTTACAATCTAGAAAAAATAACTTCAAAATGAATTACATTTTCCTTTTTATATCTTCTCTCTTTTTGTATGAAATGTAATTTTCCTTTATTTTAATTTCATTTCAATACATTTATCATGCCAACTCAAAAATGCACGTCCCCCTCTTAGAAAAAGCCAAATTTTTATTTATTTTAATCAAATAAATTGACTAAAATAAGCCATTCAAACTTTGTGTCTTGCCATGCTTTGTGGTGGTGTTATTTTTGCCTTTTTGCTTTTATGCATTAAAGCAAAAATCAGATTTCCTTATCTTGGGCTGCCACTCTCTCCATCCCTATTTTTTAAGGATTTTGGAATCTCAAAAATATTATTTTAAATGCAATAGAAAGTCTCCAAAAAACCACACTCCTTTTGCCTTTTCTGGATTTTGTGCTTTCAAAGCATGATTCCCACTAACTCCACTTTTACCAAATTTAATTCCAAATTGCAAATTTAATTTTAAAACATGACATAACATCCAAATGCACATCAAAATGAATTTCACAAGATAAAATATGAAATTCAAACCACCTCCAAAAATGGAACAGAAAATTAAACATATTTTTGGTTGACACAGGATTGCCACTATGCCATGGATGCTCCTGCATCACAATATCATATCTCCTTCTTCCTTGATGTAAAGATTTCTATTAGTAGTACCTTTCTTGAAGCCCTACTGAAGTAAGTACTTATCCAACCTAGCATACCAGGCTCTTGGTGCTTTCTCGAGCCCATACAAAGCCTTCTTGAGTCTGCATACCATGTCTGGATCTTTTGATATCTAGAAACCATTTAGTTGCTCAATGTAAACCTCTTCCTCTAGATCACCATTCAGAAATGTTGACTTGATATCCATTTGATATACCTTGAAGTTCTTATGAGCAGCAAGAGCAAGGAACATTCTGATTGCCTCCATCCTTGCTACCGAAGCATAAGTCTCCTCAAAGTCAATGCCTTCTACTTGAGTATATCCTTTACATACTAGTCTTCCTTTATTCCTTACAATTTTTCCTTCTTCATTCATTTTGTTCTAGAAAACTCATTTTGTTCCTATTATGTTCTTATTTGTTGGTCTAGGAACCAACTCCCATGTTTGATTCTTCTCAATATGATCTAATTCTTCTTCCATGGCTTTTATCCATCCATCATCCTTGCTGGCTTTAGCAAAGGTCTTAGGTTCTACTTGTGATAGCAAACACACAGTGTGCTTGCTCATGTGTCTTGGAAAAGCTTCTTCTTGTCTCCAATGATCTATTCTACTGAATGATTCTTTTTTATGTACTTTGTTGGATGGGCAACTACTCTGGTTCTTGTTCCTTTTCTTCTTTCACTTCTTCGTCATCTTCAATGCAAGGGAAGATATCAGATCTGGTGTCTTCTGAATCCTGTGAGAACTGATACAAGTATTCATCTACTTTGACATTTGTGCTTTCAATCATCTTTCCCAACCTTTTGTTGTAGCATCTGTAGGCCTTGCTTTTGGTTGAGTAACCAAGAAATATTCCTTCATCACATCTTGAATCACACTTTCCTAGGTCTTCTTCATCCCTTCTGATACAACATTTTATACCAAAGATCCTGAAGTATCTGATAGTAGGAGGTCTTCCAAACCACAACTCATAAGGGGTCTTGGTGTTGTTGACCCTTAACTATACTTTGTTGGTTAGATAGACAGCAATGTGGACTACTTCATTCCAGAACATATTAGGCAGATATATATCTCTCAAAATTGTTCTAGACATTTCTTGCATAATCCTATTCTTCCTTTCCACTATCCCATTTTTCTAAGGGGTTCTAGGAGCAGACAAATGCCTTCTAATACCATTAACTCTTCACAAAATTTTTCAAATTCATTTGAAGTAAACTCGCCTCCTGTATCTAACCTCAAACATTTGATCTTAGTATCCATTTCATTTTCAACCAAGGCTTTGAAAACTTTAAACTTATCAAGAGCATCAGATTTTTCTCTTAAGAAAGTAACCCAAGTCATTCTAGAATAATCATGAACAAGCAATATAAAGTACCTTTCACCTTGTTGACTCCTTACTAGTAGAATTTTGGCAAATAACTGACTATGCGACTAAAAATTTTAGTCACAACAACTAAAAATGATTAAATTCTAGTCATGTTTTGTAACACAGCTATAAATGACTAATTTGATGGTGGGTAAAAAATACAACTATAAATGACTAAATAATTAGTCACACAAGTAAAAATTTGAAAGAGAGGGAAATTAAAAAATATTTCAAATTGGAAAGAGGGAAATTTTTTCCATGAAAAATAATTCAAACAAAAGAAACATGACCGCCTCTACGCTCAAGACATTATTCATGCATTGGATGCAATGTATAGGGGTTGAATTTGTGCTCAAAAATAGGTAAGGCTCATTGATATCCCTCTTTTTGCATTGATGAATTGGAACACAATCGCTTGAAAATGTTAATTTTATTATATTTTGTTAAATTCTATATTGGGTAGACCCATTTTAGGGGGATTTCCTGGAAGTAATAGAAGAGTTTCTAGAGAAGGGCATGGCCAGATGCATTGCATTCAATCACCGAGGAACCTTACTAGCAAGTCTGGTATTCATGTGTTTTTTAAACTATAATTTTTTGTTGTGTTTGGTACTCTATTTCAGTTATGCCCATTTTCTAGATGCTATAAATACAAACACTAAAATCTAATTCAATCTGTTGACTGTTAATACTCAAACAATACCCCACTCTTATTAGGGATCAAGGTTTCAAAGCTCAGTTGTGAAGGATCGGGGTTTCATCTAATTGTAGAAGAACTGCCTCAACCTTGCAAACTTTTTTAAAAGAAAATAGCAAATAATCTTATATTGCTTAATACCCATTTCGGTTTTTGCTAGCCCTATTGTTAGGAATTGTATGCAGAAGATATCAATTAAATGCAAATAAAGATTAAATAGAGGAATAAAAAATACACAAAAATAATAAGAGCGAGAGACAATTTTTAACGTGGTTCACCCAAACTCGGGCTACATCCACCAATAGAGAGTCTAATATTATTATCTAGTAAATCAAACTGATTACAACTAGCAATCCTTGCAAATCAATATTGTTGTAAATGCTACAATACAGTATCAACGGAAACCCTAACCCTTAGCCATTTTTATCAAGACTTATGTTAGTTACAAAATAGGGTTTTTTTATGTCGGCTAATAGAAAAATAACTCTCGATGCCTTTATAAAATAATTAAATTTATTTGAAGTTTCAAAGCCCCTTGACCCCGTCTTGGGGAGGCTACCCCCAAACCCCTGTTAAATAATTTGGGGGGAAACCGCGTCAATAAAAGTGGGGAAAATTTAACCTCTGATTTTGATTAGGCTCCATATAACAAAACCTATCACAGTTTAGTCTCCTGAATAGTCATTATTGTGTTGAAGTATTGGTTATTAATACTAGTGTTGGTGTGTTCTAAAGAGTATTCAATATGCTCCATTGTTAAAATGGGTTTGATTTTTCTTAATTAGGGTCATCTTAAGTGGTTCAGCTTGGCTTAAAATGCCCAAGTGACGAGATTGTAGATCAATCTAGGGTTTCTATCTTTTTTTTGTGATATGGAAGTAACCCTTTTGGATGTTTCTCTCTCTGATGATCGTCTAACTAAAATGGCCTGTTAGCATGATGATTATTACCTTTTTAAAAATAGAAAGTTCATAGTTTATAATACTAAAAAATCATCAATCTTTTTGCCATTTCTATGATCTGAAAGCAAATAACAAGCACTCAAGAAAGAATCAAAATTAACAAAGTCAATTAATATGGCAGCCTAAAATAAGCCTCAAACAATACAAGGAAATAAGGATTACAACCTAGTTTGAAGTCTTTCCTAAAATTTTGAATCAAGATTAAACCACTAATGATAAGAAATAATAATAGGAAACATGGTTTACAACCTGGTCCCCATAAATTGTTGACACAAAGCAACCTAAATAAAAAAAGAAACTAAAAGATGACATTTTTAAATAATCAGAGCTCTATAATTGTTTAATTATGATTAAGTACGTGTACATGCTAAGCCTTCTCTGTACGATGCATAGTACTAGCATGCCCAATGTGTTGATGATTACTACCACCATGAGGATGCTCAACAAGATTCATTGCTACACCACAAACCTTGGGCCAACAGTTTCTTTTGACCCTATATTTGTGATATGCATTGCCATCTTTGAGCATTGGCTTTTTTGTCCTTACACCACCAGTAACCTAACCAATCATGACTCTACAACTACTTGGCACAATCTTCTAGCTCCAGATGGAAGCTTTGCCCTGTAAATTGAAACCAACTTCCAAGACTCATCAAACAAGGCTATTAAAAATCTACAAAATCAAAAATTACACAAATCTGAACATTAAGAGAGAACATAGATAATTATTCCAAAATTATTTCCACTACCTTTGGAATAATTGCATTTATTATCTCACTTTAACCTTGGAAAAGAATTAAGCATAGAAATATGCCATAAGTCTCAATAAGGTGTACACCTAGAACTTAAAATAGTTTAAAAATAATTTGGAAAAAGCCACCATCCATAGGACATCACAACAGATGCATCACATGTTTGTTGCTAGCCAAAAAGCAAGATGATAAACACAAATGATAATGAGTCAAGGGGAACATCAAGAAGCAGTACATTCAAATTAAATTTCAACTAGCTACTAAACAAGCACAACCCACTTTGACTTGTCATAAATTCAAAATATTAGAACAGGTACATTTTTATGTCTGTAAAGGTGACAACAATCTAACAATGGATCAAAAGTTTCAGATTGAAATGCAATAGAAATGCATTGCAAATGACAACAATCAAATTTGAAATTGCTCAGCTCATAAAAGAATAGTGTAGAAAAGGCAAAAAAAGTGTTCTTTGATTTGATCAGGCCAATGAGAAATATTGTCTCAAAAATTCAACTATATCACCATGTTTTTGGCAACTTCATTACCAATACCTTGGCCAACATTATTACACAATTGAAGAGCATTATGGGAAAAAAAAAAGTTGATTTGAGGCTTCACTAAGATAGCTTAACAAAGAGAAATGATATATCTTACTAAGACAGGCATATGACCCCAAAGATGAGATAATACCAAAAGCAAAAATAGACCATACATCTAGACAGAATCTACAAAATACTATTGATGGTGATATCATCTAGGATACCAATAGGCATTGAAAAAATGAGATTAGCAGTGATTGTCTGTTGTTTTGATTTATTTTAACAAATGAGTTTCCAATGTGAAGTGTCAACCAAGGATTTTATTACCATTCTATTGACTGTCATTTTCTAAGTCATGACTATCAATTTTGAACCAAATGAGGCCTTCCAATGCTTTGGCTTTGAGGGCTTATGATTTTATTGATTGCCTATGATGGAGTTGTCTGTCGTGTCTATATTTAGGACTCTAAGGAACACACATAATCAACAATAGAAACAAGATAGGATGGCAACTATTGGAGAAAATGGGCCATAGGTGCAAAATTAAAGTGAATGTCTAAGCATGGTTAATGATCTTTTATTTTGTTGCTTCTAATTATATTTGTTCAGCTGTCAAGGGGGTGTAATTCATGGCATAGCTCTGTATCTCTTTATTGCCTTAAGGTAGATCCTCACATGATTCTTATCTTGGTAGTAGGGGTATCTCAACACCAAAATTATTTAGAATCCCACTCCATGAAATGTAATGACTGCAAACTACTATCCCTTGACTTATCTCTACTATAAAGACAACTCTATGGAACTTGTAGAGGGTGTAAGTCATTGCTTGGTTGTGTCTAAGAAAGTTCATAGTCTGTTCTATCTCCATTTCATAAATATTGTCTCAAAAATTCAACTATATCACCATGGCTTGTTCCCTGCCACAGTATCGCAAACTATTTCTTTGACCATCATGGGACCGCAGTATACTAAGCATCACTTGAAGCCTTGCACCACACTACCACACTCCTTCATTGAAACTGTTGCGGGGCCACGGTATTCAACACTTACATAACTTAAACTCCTTATACCACCATACCGCAAGCCTTATTTGAGGCCATCGTGAGGGCGCAGTGTACTATTTTCCTCTACTCCTTACCGCCATACTACAAGCCTCACTTAAGGCCGCCACAGGGGCACGGTGTACTATTTTCCTCTACTCCTTCCACATTACCACCAATTATTATCTTGACTGCCACGGGACCATGGTGAAGTATCATATGCCACTTAAATTTATACCATCATCCTGCCACTTTGTTTTGAGACTGCTACAGGGCTACGGTAATTGATTGTTGCATCCCACAATGCTGCAAGTGCAATCTCTTCATGCTACAGGATAGCGATAATGGCTCTCTTGTTATCCTTGGTTCCTACACACCCGCCAAGACCTTTGAGTGATCTGTAGGATTATGGTGAGAGACAAAAACACATCAATGGTCAAAAATACAAATATCTTTCACATGGACTTGGTATGGGGTGTTTATGAATGACTCTTGGAATAATTTTAAAAGAAATTTGGATCCCTAAGATGGATTTATGGAAGGAAATTTGCATGGATTTATGAATTTATCAAATGTATGAAGGTATCTTTATCACAGGTTATTTTCCCTATATTATTTATTCTTGGTTTGAACTCCTTGATTTTGTCATTTCTTGTTAGGACCCAGAGCTTTCATATGTAGGACCACCTACAAGACGCCAAAGGAGTCATCTGGATCATGACTTAGGAGTTGGTTAGTATTCATTGAGTGGTATAATGGTGTTTGAACTATCCTGGTCTATAAGGACTTTTCAGAAAAAACCTATTTTAAACATATCCTTTAATCACGGCATTCCATGATATCACATTTCTTTAAGAAAATTTTTGAAACAGTTCACTTGCCTTGTTTATGCTTCCACGTTTTCATGTATGTCTAACAGGGCACTTGTAACTACAACATATGACAAAAAAATCCCTGTTGTTATGCTTTGATGGATGTCCCTTCGTTATTAATGGATATCTGATGTAGTGCACATTATTATAGTGCAAGCCTATTTTTTAGATTGTTTCATTTAGCATCACCAATATTCTCCACAAGAACATTGTCCCTGTTTAAAATGATGGAAATGGTTCACATCTCTCAGAATAATTTCTCTTGCAACAATCTTGGAGATAGATTTAGATGCAGTGTGAAAATCAGAACATACTCGAAGGTTCTTAACAACTCTAATGGTTGTACCAAGGGCCATGTTTAACAAAAAAAAATGCAATTGCTAACTTTTCACTATGGTGGCAGATAAATGATTCTTTTTTCATCTATTCCACAACATTAAGTAAAAGTCTTGAATCTTGAAATACCCTACTGCCTTCATTTACCAAGCCAATTTCTCCAATTTTGCATAGCTCACCCATGTTTGTGGATGTGATCTGTCTCCTAGATAAAAAAGCATGTACCATTTTATGCCCTTAAATCCAACTACATGCAGGTATATTTTTAATTCCTCTATCTTTCATCAATCTCCTTACTATTTGAACCTCACCACATCTGCCCACTTTTGCACAGATGTTTAGAGAAGAACATAAGTTGCAACATTTTTAGGATCCAACTAAAAAAGCAGTGTTGCTGGAATACTCAGCCTACATTCAAATTCTAAATTCTGGGAAATTATATTCAGAAAATAGATTGATGGTTGTTTCGATAGTGAAATTATTAGCTTTATTAGTAATTAACTAAAATATCTTGCCTTGAAATATCTAGAAGGATTATTTTAATTAAAAAGGATTTTGTGGTTATTTTTGTAACAATGATTTTACAGTGTAGCTAGCTTGCTATTTTCATTCAAGATACAAGTCATCAAAGTCAAGCACATACCAAGAAGATGGTACTCTCCTTCAAACCCTCCACCTCACTTAGTTTAGTATGCTTACATGGGGATATTAAGGAAGTTGCTAAACAATTAATATATATCATTTGTTGTTTGTGAAAGAGAATCCTGTGAGATCCAATATGGCAATGGATCAATATTTGGTTTCTTAAGGAAAGATGATGTCATAGTTGGGAAACTTGTTGTGAAACATCAGGTTAGTAATTTTTGGATGTTAAGGCTTCCCAGTTGGATATCAAAGATCTTTTCTCATCAACTTAATTTGGAATTTATGTATAATTAATGGATTCTTTCATCGTGCAGGTCTTTACTGAGACAACACATGAACCAGGGTTGACTTTTTTTGAATCGGTAATGATGCTTAGAGCATCATAATATATTAATATTAATAAAAACATTTTACAAGTTACAAAAAAGGCCCTTCCTAGCCAAAAAGATAAGATAATTGAGCACTTTAACTAAGAGCCCTGAACAGAGCTACAGATCTAAAAGGTCCTTTCTGGCCAAAAATGAAACCAAAGTTACAATGAAGCCAAAAACTTAAAACAGAAAGAGTGGTTCACATGTTGTCCATATTTAAATCTACAAGCCTAAAGCCATGAATCCCCAGTTGGATTCTCTTGAGAAAGGACTATGTCATCATTGGTGAAGGGAACTATCGGTGGTTGGAAATTTGACAAGAAACTCCATGCATTGAATACTTCCTCTATCCTTTCCCTCTTGGACCTTCTAAATGTAGAATTGTGAACCCGCAATGAATTAGCAAAGAGCTCTCTGTTACCTTATTGCAAACTTGAAATCATCGCTTGATAAACACAGTTAAAATGGGGTTTATTAATGATATCTTCATGGAGGAAGAGTCCCACTACCAAGGCTAAGCCATCATGGAGATTATAAGTAGCAAAAGCTTCAAATAGCTTGACATCTAGGACTAGATAGTCATGAACATACATTGATGCTATCCTTTTTACCTTATCAACCTGATGAAATAAGTCCATCGCATTTTAGAGAAAATGAGATACCAGATGTCATGTCCCCTTTCTAAAATAATTAATTAATGGTCAATATGAGCCCATTTTATTCTTTCGTGGGTTAATTGGGCAAGCATAGGAAGAATAAATATTTAATATTTAATATTGTCCAAGTAATATCTATTCTAAGAGGACAATTAAATATTAAATTAATTGTTGTGAGACTCAAAAAGGGGCATTGGATTTTGTGAGGTGTCCATTTTAATGAAAATTTTGAAAATCTTGGTAAATCACAAGTGGCGGGGGAATTTATGACAATGTATGACAATTTATGACAAATGTCATACCCCAAAATAGCAAGAAATCAAAGGAAAACATGGGAATCTTGGGTTTCCTTCTCTCACATGAAATATTGATACAAAATATATAATTTAGGTCATTTGGGGCTATTGTTGATTTGTTATTTTCTCTCAAACTTGCAGATTTGTAGATTGTGGCTTCAATGGACGAAAACCCATTGGAGTAAAGAGGCTTGTGGATAAAAACCCATGAGTTTCAAGTGGCCATAGGATGCAAACCCTTTGATCACAAGGAGTAGCTTCATCCAAAGGTTGCACAGAGCTTTAACGATTCAGTAGTTTCTGGCAATTTTCAGCAGTTTCCATTATTTGTGTGTGCAAGTCTTCTTGTGTTGTCGTGGCGGTTCCAAAAATGCTGGAAAGAGTTGCTGTTGTTATTTCCTTTTGTTTGTTTTGTAGTATCTGTAGATTTCATTTCATAGTGCCAGAGATCAGCTCTAGGAGTTCTGGGTTGTGTTGTGTAGTTTTTTGGCTTGTGGGTTTGAATACACAGTGTGTATTTCAGCTTGTAGTGAAGATTTGGTTGTGTAGTTTGTGGCTGAGTGCTGTAGGTGTTTTCTATAGATATTTTAATCATATCAGACTATATTTTATGTATTTTCTTATTGATAATCAAACAATATCATTTTATGGTGTTTGGGGTACATCTAGGTGTTTACCGGTGTCGGCAATTTTTGTGGGTTTTGCCCAGATTTTAGCTATTTGAAGTTTTAATATTACTTCTGCTATAGATCAGTATTATAGACCTGATAACATGTCATTTCCATCTAAAAAGTAATAAAAATCAGCTTGGTGAAGTTTTAGCATATTGGGTGTTAATTCCTTGCAAGACTAGCTAGCTAGTTACATCAGTTTCAGTGTAGTTTTGGGTGGATTTGTTGAAACTATATTTTCAGATCTGATATTTTATATTAAATTTGAGTTTGGCTCATTACACCAGATGCAAAGCATAACATACCCTGGATTGCAGCAGAAAATCTCTATCACATACATCTATCAAAGGATCCTCCACTAGCTCTTCATCGACCAATTTGAAGGCCCTAGCCATGTGTTGGGTGAATATTTTGTCGTTTAGCTAACCAAGGGCAAAATGGTTATATCACCACAGCTATAATGAGACTGAGTCTCTCCTCTCAGCAAGGGGAGGTTCTCTCTAGATAATGAGCTCTTTCTAACGAGCAACTTTTAATACTTAAATAAACTAAAACTATTCTTGGGGTGTTTTCATTGCATCCTATTCTCTTTATTAAGAATAGATGTTTCTCTTTTCCAAAATGACAACTTCAAAAGAAATGATATTTAATAATTCCTGACCTGAGACAAACCATAGAAACACAAAGTCTTCTATTGTTTGACTTATTTCCCACAAATAAACTTGATTGAATTCAAATGTAGCTCAAAGTCTCCACTTTCACCTAATATGATATAACTTGAACACAACAGTTTATAGCACAAAGTCTTTAAACTATTATATCTTCACAAATGTAAACACAAACTCTCGCAATGAGAAAATAGCACAAGTCTATTTAACCAAAACAAGAACACTTCTCTCAATTTCCAACAAACTCCACAATTCCAACAATGATCCAATATAATATAACACCAATGACATAAGAACACGGATATCATAAAATAATATGATTCAACTCAAAGTTTGATACTCAAATTGCTTGTTTATATTGATATTCACTTGAAAACTTGATAAACATAAAAATTTCAAAGTCTTGAAATGTTTTCCAATTCGGCAAAGTTTCTTTTCAATAGATAAAAAGATGATATTTACAATGGGGGTCCTCTTTATTTATAGGAGAGACTAAGAGCAAAATAGGAAAAGTACAACTACTTTGACTTATTCAAACAAAAGAGTCATATTTGACTTATGACTTCTTTTGTCTCATATGTAATTTCATTTGAGAAAATTACATGTGAGTATGTCCATAACAAAATTCAAATTACATCTACAAGGCTGAAAATAAACTAAGGCATTGAAAAGGAACTTCAACTGCCACCATCGTTCTTCTTCAAAAAGTTTTTATACATAGTTTGTACTACTGCCATTTCACATCCATCGGGCTTCACTGTATTCTCTGAGATGGTATGAGCCTTGAGAACTACATTTTTAACTGCCTTTATTACCTTCTCATGTTTCTCAAGATTATCCTTTAGATTCTCAAAAGTTGAGTGATGATCATAAAGGCTATCCATTGAAACCACTGTAGGTGCTTCATCTTCAAAATTTTGCTATACCATCTTCTTGGAAGCATCTATCATCTCCTTTGTTGAGAGAAACTTGTTACCTTTAGCTGTTAGAGTGCATGGTATTTCCTCTAACCTATGTAGAAGCAAGACATTATTGTCTTCACTGTTTTCACGTACTTGGCACAAGTCATCAAGTAAACTTTTTATCACATTGATGCGATGGGTAATAGATTCCTTGGTCTTAAGATAAGACTCTTAGTTTGAAATGACACCAATGGCTATCAGATTCTTTATTTTGATCTTCTTCATCTCAACCCATTCCTCTAAACTTTCCTCTTGATCTTGTAGTTCTTGAGAAAGTAAATCAATAAGGTTACCTAGCTCAGCTTTTGCCTTGTCCATCTTTCCTTTTCTTTCCACTGTGCTCTGCAATAGAATTCTTCCCTGTGCCAACAACCATTCCACAATGTCACCAACAACTCTCCCTCTAGCCTGAACCTTCTCAACCTTTTGAATAAGAGGGTCATCAATAGTCACCGCCATAGGTTCCACAATCTCAGATGATTTTACTATTCTCTAAAGAACAGCACCAAGTTGTTCTACCTTTGCTTTGTACTGCTCTTTCTCCTTCTTGACCTTATCATATTTCTCAAGCAATGAACTTGCAGTGGCTTGAAAATCTGCCTTGATACCTTCATGAGTTAGCTTACCTAACTCAACTCTAGAAACAATATAATCATTCATATCAAAAGTATCTGCAGTAGCGTCATCTGGTGGCCTCTTGCACGGGGAGTTGCCTGGAGGAATTGCATTGATAATGTGCATCACACACTAACATTCTGGTAAGGGAAAATTACTGCTATCAGCGACCACAAATGTGATGGGAGATCTAGCGTTGCATTCTACTTGAGGGCGTCTCCTGGATGAGGGTTTCTCAGTCAAAATCTTTTTTTTAGAAATTAGTGCTCCATCGCTTGCATTCAATTATGCTCTTTGGAGATAGGAAGGCGTTATATATCTGCATTAAAATTCATGTGCATAAAGAATGCTAGTACAATTTTGTAGCTTGAAGAGGTATTTTCTTTAATGAAGGTTGATTCATCTCTGTGGAGAAGCACGTTACTTTTCTTGTGAGTTTGAAAGGCACTCTTCCTAGAGGCGCTATAATTAGCCCAATTAGCTTTTCACCCGATTTCTTTCTTGTCCTTCTGTTGTGTGGTGGTGGGCATCATTCATCTCTAGCTGCATTTTGTGAAGGATAATCTCTATTTATTCCTACTACATTCAATCCCTGATTTGGTGTTGTTTGGCCATTTTTTTTCAAAACTTTATATTTTGTAAAGTTTGCCCTAAATATTTAGGGTTCAAGTTGCTGAGCAACGAAAGTGGTGTGTGGGTCCGAAATATTTTTGAAGTTGTTTTGAGATTTTAATCCCACATTACTGCCATGAAGGAGATATTACCACTTTATATTCACTAACACTTGGATTATATGGTGAATTTGTGGAAAACTTCTAGTGAATGTGCAAAGCTTTCTTAGAGTTGGTGTGTGATTGGTGGCTTATTTTGGTGATTGATTGACACAATTGCCATTATATTCTGTGACATCTTTGTTGTATTTTTTTGGCTCACTTGCAGCATGTGGTCACATGGATGACCTAGAGCTTAATCCAGTGCCCTCATTTTTGCATTGAGCCCCTCATAGGCAACTTTTGTTCCATGGAGCATATCTTGGGCATCTGGAGTCCAATTTTCACGTTCCGCATATCATCAGAAAGATGACTTCGCCAAGCTCACATTGGTATAGGTAAATTCACATAATTTTGCTGAAGGCTTCATTTGCAATATTTGGGAGTCTCATATTGTTGTTGAAGGTTAATGTCTTTGTAATTTTGGAGATTTGTCATAGTTCATTACGGGGTTTTCAGTTCATCCTGATGTGATTATGTTGAAAAGAGGAAATTATAAACAATGGAGAGATGGTATTATAAAACATCTTAGATGGCTTCATTTGTTACCACATTTGTATAATCTAGTTCCCCTTCCTGGTACTAATAGTAAGAAATTTGCATGGAATTGCAAAAGGGATCATGTCCTAGGAGTTATTGCAATGCATATTGATGATGCCACTTTGAATGCTATTGATCATTTTGAGTGTCCTCATATTCTTTGGACTAAAATTTGGGAAATACATGGAGATCCTGATACTCAGTTATTCCTAGATGATCCTGTTTTAGATTGTCTTGTGCCTCTTCATTTTTCAAACAGGATACCCTATGATCATGCTACTATGTAGGAGTTTGAAGTTTTGGAAAACTTTGAATCTTCAGATAAGGATGACAAGGGTTCTTCAGATGCTCCTTCTTCTCCATCAGGGACAGTTGATGTACCTTCACCTTCAGTGATTCATTGTGCAGAGTCATTGATTGAGGCTCCTATCATTCCTATTTAACAGGACCATTCATCTTTTGGTGGTGATTCATTGAGCACATCTAGTGATTCATCACAACCAGTATCTCATTGTCTTCCTGATTGGGATTCATATTTGTTGGACATTGGTTCCTTATTTGTAAAATCTCATATTTCTGACTTGGAAGACACGTTTGAGGGTATATCCCTCCTATTTGATGATAGTTGTGGTACAACTGTTGTCACTCCATTTATGTCTTTGGAGAATGTTCAAGATCAGTTTCCAATGGTACCTTGTTTGTCACCTTCTATTATGATTGGGCATGTTTCTGATTGGTTTGTGGCATCATTTTCCAAGGTCTTTGCAACACATGAGCAGATCTCAAAGACATCTTCATTCTTTATGCTTCTTTCTCTCAATTCCTATCTAGAGTGGGAAGCATACCTGCATTTGTACTTGGTTTTGTTTCTTCCAAAAGGGAAACAAGTTGTTTGTCGACGTTGGATCATGTTCTGTCTTCAGGCACTTACCATTTTTTCAGGTGATTACACATTATGGGGGGATACATAGTCTCTCTCTTTCCCTCTTATGGGGGGCCATAGTTTGTATATACATGATGTATGTAGTACATGGGGGGATGTGACTAAGTCCTCCATACATGCATCATTTTTGTTTTCTTTCTCTCTTTTGGGGAGGGGTTTTCTCCCATAGGGTTTTTCTCCTTTTCTCCGGTTGTGAGAGATCTCATTTTTGCATTGTAAATGGGTACCTAACATGGTTGTGTAGCCGAGACCCATATTGCATAGTCATTTTGCATAATAATATCTGCCTAAGTTGCACTTAAGGGGGGGTGTTGGAGTAAATGATTTTACCATTTACTATGATTAAGTTTTACTTAGGCAAATATTATTAGTTAGGTGCATATAGTTTTGGGTAGTTGTTTTTCCCGTGCTGGGAAGTTTCATACATGTCAGCATTTTCACGGCTTTAAAAAGCCTGTACCATATGTAATTTATCATCTCATTTTTATTCACTCCTTATTTGGTGAAATGGCCTTGTGTTGCCTCTCTCATTTTCTATGAAGGTTTGTTCCAGATGATGCTCCTGGGAGGTGGATGACACCATCAGATAACATTACTATAAATTTCCAATTTATTTGGCTTTTAAACAATCAACTTGTACTTTTGAAATAATAATAATAATAATAATAATAATAATATACCTTGGATCATGAAATGGTAAATATTTTTTTATCCAAAATATTTAATAACGTTAAATTCTATTATCAGACATATCTACTATAAATAAGTAATCATATCAATTTTCATTTAAACAATTGTATCAATTCAATATAATTTATATCAACTACATTTTCTTATAGTTCAATAATCTAATCAAATAAATCTCATTAATTTAATCTAAATAATTCACCTAACTTAATTATAATATTTGATTTATAACTATAATCAAATACAATATATTTACATTATGATTTATATATTTGCACCTATAGGAGTTTCAAAGGATATGCCGATAGAAAAGTAAAGGTATCATTTGTTTGTATAATTAATGTTATATTCTTTGTGCTTGAAGACTAATGAAATATTAATGAAGAAATAGAATAAAACCTTCCTTATTTATAGAAACCCTAAATAACTTACCCGATGATTTCAATAACATTGTTATAGATTTCTAATTGATTGAGCATTTAACTACTATGGCTGAAATAATAATAATAAAAAAAAAACCCTAGATCATTGGATAGTAAATATTTTTCAACCAAGGAGAAGTAAATTTTGTTATTATTATTTACATTAAGCTTTGATTTGACAATCAACCTTGACTATGATTTTTTTTTTATATGACAATTATCTATTCAATAGTGTTTTTAAAATACTGTATAAAAACCAAATATAAAAACCTAATATGTATATCCTCATAATCCTATATAAATTTTGACATTTTGTTTGAAACTCTCTTTTCATAGGATACGGTCCTTATAAAATTTCAGTTGTATTCTACAACTAAAATAAATATTTAACTACATCTATTACTATCGGGTATCAATTGAAGATTTTATTTTCTGTCAAGCCTAATTTTTAAACATTTTACTTCTATTCAATTCCTACTATAATTATATCATTATACACCAGAAATTATTAATGTTGGGAAGATGACTTGGGCGGCTGGGTGCGTACCTCCAACAAAGGCAATTTAAATTTATATTACTAATATTTAAGTTTTTTTATGACTTCTAAGTACAGGCAATATAATTTCTTATGGCATTAATGTGCCTTAATTAATCCTAAAATGATACACATAGCCGCATGAATGGGATGCACTTCTCATTCATCCATGAGATACAATGAGAATATTTACTGTGGTTTGCTGCTCACAGTGTCATTTGCTTCTGGTAATACGCATTCTTTTTCTCTTTAATTGATATTTCTAAATTTAAAAGATAAATTTTTAATCCATGATAGGAATAAAATAATATGTTGTTTAACAACTCCAGGTACCGCTAGATCTGAACCTCAGTTTAAAGCTAGAGGTGAGAGCATTTTTGATAACTTTGTTTTGTTCTTTTTAAAGGAAAAGAAAAATAGTTGAAAGCAAACAACTCAGACCAGCATATCAAATTACAAGATATGATATCACGATGAGAGCTGAAGGGAAGCGCAAACAGAAAACATAGTCGCCTTCTGAAGAATCGATTCCATGCCAAGCATAATGTGCACACGGTTGACCTACTTGGCAGTGCTGGCTACCTGGAGGACACCCCAACGTTATCATTAAGATATCTGTTAGATTTGTGCTCAGATAAATGGATACATTTTTCTTAGATAATTGTAGATCGCATATGAATTTAGGCTTAGGAGTATATCAGCAATGTTTCTCTATGATTTGGATCCTAAAAGCATTGCACATCTCAAGATTCTCTATTAAATGCCTATGTAGAAAAGGGTAGAGGTGGTGAGGTTTAAGAGGATAATGTGATTGACGAAAGAGACTAGAGTTACACAACGCCCCAGGGCAAAATATGAGGAATAATTGACAGATGATCACAAGATAAATTGCCAGTA
Organism: Cunninghamia lanceolata; assembly: GCA_027924645.1. Lineage (NCBI taxonomy): Eukaryota > Viridiplantae > Streptophyta > Pinopsida > Cupressales > Cupressaceae > Cunninghamia > Cunninghamia lanceolata. The sequence continues at coordinate 1,619,923 of BSBN01000378.1, read as the reverse complement.
TACGCAATTAGTAGTTTGAAACTAACTTCCACCTCCATTGGCTAGGTAGAAGCTTTGGATCAGGTTATGGACACTCATCAATGCTCTTAGAGGAGCGATTTGACAAGTATGATGCCGATGCAAGACAGAAAATGTAAACCATTTGACATATGCCACAAGAACCATCCTCTCATGGTTTTTACAATAATTGCAGGCTACGCACAGAATAGATTTGATGAAAATAAAATTGTTACTATACAGAAATGCCTAAACCATTATCAAGGTGCATCGATGGCCATTACATAGGGCTAATACAGATGGCTAGAAGAATACAGGCAACAACAATACATTAACGGATTAATTGAAAGGACTTCAAAAAGACAGATAAAATTAGAAAAGAATGAACTTGGACTCCGAATGCTTGTCTGACAGAAGATTGGAATTGCTCCTCAAATCCAGCCAGCTGCCTCTTCCCTGCCCCCGAAACCTGCAATTTCCTCTGCCAAATCATACCTAGATCCCTCTATTCTTCCATAAAAACCCTATTTCTTCCAAGCCTTTCTCCACCTTCGTAGGGGCTTGGCACATGATCCAAAGCTCTCCAACTCATTAAAATTATTATTTTTATTATTTTAATGTTTCAAATGAGTTAATTTTATCAAAATTTATGATTGTCTAAATATGTTAATTTATATATTTTGATTCCAATATAATTTAATCAATATACAACCAAACCACTTTATTATATTATTAATTAAATTGCAACATGAGAAATTACAATTTAATTTTACAACTTTAATATAATTTATTTTATTTATTAAATTGTAATATTACAAATTACAATTTGATTTACAAATTGGTTTATTTATTTCAATGTTCATTGTATATGGTTATTATATGACAACTCAAAATTAACCACATATTATTATTTATCAATTTATTTGCATTTTAATTTTTACAATTACATCATAATCGAATTGTTTATGTTTAATAAACAATTCATAATTTTCTTTTAATAAACAATTATTTCACTTTAATTTGAAATTAATCTTTATTTTAATGAAACACTAACCAGGCTTAAATCAAACATTACTAATTGGATAAACACAACCTACAAAATGATACATGACCTTCATACTAGACCACAAAACATGACAATGACACAAAAACAAATAGTTTAACTAACGATAATGACTAGATGCGATACCATATACTCATCCTCTTTGAGGATGTTGACTGTGTAGGGGACCTTATGCTAACTCCGGTCAACAACTCCATTGGCTAGGGTATGCTCAGACCTGCTAGTTCAAGTGGAGTCGATGCCCGGTACCTATAGTCTGCAACAAACAACAAGGTTGAACATATATATATGCAGTCATAAACATAGTGAACGGAAGTCGCAGTGTGGCAGGGTACTCAAACACAAGTAATGTGACATTGTTCCGTTCACATAAACACATCAATAAATAACTACATTACACATAATCTTCCAGTCCTTTTCAACAAGATAAAATAATCAATTACATAGTGATCTAATACATCCATTACCAGTAATGCATCATGTTCATGATCAAATAACACATTAAACTCAGAATAATATTAATCCATAATATCAGATATGTCTGTCAAATTGTGAAACATAAAATATTAGTAATCAAATATCATCAATCATCATCATAGCAATAGGTCCATAAACAATTAGCATAAAAACAAAGAATCCATCATCAAACAGAATGTCATGATGTCTAATCCTACTAGGAAGACTATCAATCCGATAGAAACAACATGACGGGCACTATATATATATATATATATATATATATATATATATATATATATATATATATATATATATATATATATATATATATATATATAGTTAGTAAATATAAATATAATGTGATATATAATATAAATAAAACAAATAATATTTTTTAAAAAATTATAGTTTAAAAAACAAAATCATTTTTTATAGTTTTAAAAAAAGAAACCCAAACTTTATTAATCATATAGATTTTCATTTTAAATTTAACATTTCTATTATATTATTTATTTCCTCATTTTAAATTCATTTTATCTTTATGTTTTTTTTTTTAAATATTCAATGCTACAATAAAATATTCATTTAAAATAATCGTCTAACAAAATCAATAATTCCTTCTAAAATTATCAGCGTGCCCATTGAACCTATGGATCCAATTGCTAATTAATATTACATTTAGAAAAAGTCTTAATAATTAAGTAGACTAGACCACCCTCGTGAGTAAACCGCCCTGATGAACATCTAGAATCCTTGAACAAATATTGCAAAACAGAATACCCACCACAAAATATTTCTTCCTGTGACTCACGAACTACTTGACTTTGCCTAGCAGAAAACAGAATACCCACCACAAAATATTTCTTCTTGTTACTCAACGACCACTTGACTTTGCCCAGCAGATACCGTGCACGTTCAACGCAGAATGCATCCCCATTGACTTTGTTATTCATCTGTTTAACTAATCAAACACAAATTTTCTTCCTTAAGCCGTTCAACCAAGAAATAATCAGAAGCTTCCTATAAAAGACTGCCTCTAGAAAGTCAGCAGCGTTTAACTGGCAGCACGAAACACAACACGACAAGAAACGCATAATATTTCCTTTGAATAGCTTCCGTTCTTCCAGTCAACACACAAGCATTATAATGCAGGACTTTTGGCAGCCACTTTAAAATATCATCCACTTCTATAGTTAAAATTTGTTTTGGACCAATAAAAATAGGATAAATCTTTATCACTTTTTATTGTGAATGACGTGTAAAATTGCTATTAAGTGTTTGACCATTGAAATGGATAATATTTAAGTAGAGTTGGAGGAGTTGCCGGATTTGGAGGATGGAGCAATGGCCGTCCTCGAGAAATTCCTTATAGAGTGGTGTCCTAGAGTGAAGAAAGTTCCAGAGGGATTGGAACAGTTGAGAAGACTAAGGCAGTTCTATTACATGGGGACAGGAACCGATGGATTTAGAAGGGGATTGAGTAAAGGAGGGGAAGTTTGGAATAAAATCAAAGCAAAAAATATGCATGTGCAAATCATAGAGTCTTTAATTTAGTTATTTTGTAATTTATGGATTTGTATTGATACAAAGTTAATGGTTACAGAATTCTTTTCTTCCAATAATTCGTTCTTAAATATACTTAATTTTGTTGTTTTTTCATTCTTTTCACAATTTTTATTTTATTTTATTTTTTCCATTTTTTTGACATTCAATATTATTTTATTTAATTTTTTTTTAAAGGAATATTTAAGTTTAAGATTTGGAGATTTTTTTTTGGAAAATATAAATATATTAACTAAAAAATTAGAAAAAATAGAAAAAGGATTTTTAAACAGCAACAATAGTCACTAAAGTTCATAGAATAAAAATTTAAGGGTTTTTTTACAATCCTACCACCTCCAAGAATGGAGCAAAACCACAAAATCAACAAAGCACAAAATACCAAGGAAAAATAGACCAAAACTATCAAGCCAAGTCATTATGAAGGAGCTACAAAAATTGTGAAGAATAAGAAAAAAGATAAGGACCCCCATTCACTGACATAATAGTTGCAATCAATATCAAAGGCCCATTTATCCAAATATTAGGCAACAACAATCCACTCACTAGGAATATGAATAAAAGAGATGGAACCAAAGCTTCTCGAAAGGTGAAGAATTTGCTTCAGAAAAGAATCAACTTCAAAGAAGACTCATGAAATTTCCCATTATTCCAAAGGGAGAGCAAAACCATGGAATCCATCTCACAGATTATCTTCTTCCATCTTAGCTCACATGCTTTCTCCAAAGCCACAAGGACAACCCAAGCCTCCATCTGATTATTAATGTCAAACCCTGTCGCAGAAGAGAAAAAGAAGTGAACCAACCCAAGCCTCCATCTGATCATTCCTTTTGACTGAAAGCACATGAATAGCTCATGGAAGTTCATCTCAATTGTCCCTAAAGTAGTATCCACTATATACTCCCAAAATAATATTTGTTGTACCCATGGAGATAACAAATATTGGGCAATCAAGACAGTAATTTCCCACGGATAATTTAATGCTATAGTATTTCCCTAAACAATTGACAATACACCATCTACAATCAGGGCCTAAAATTATGGAGGTGGATATATAGTCTTTTTAAAAATTCAATTGTATTTTATAGCAAAAATGCCTAAATATAGCTATACAATTGTCAAATTTAGGCCCTGCTGACCACAAAATGTTTCTTCCTGTGACTCAGCTACTACTTGACTTTGACAAACAGAAAATAGAATACCCACCACAAAATATTTTTTCATGCCACTCAACTACCACTTGACTTTGCCTAGTAGATATGTGCACGTTCAACACACAATTTGTAAAATTTGTGAATTAGTTAAGCTACAAATTACACTTGCACAAATTAGAGTGAAGAACCAACTATGAACAATTTCATTGATTGCATTCCTTTCATTATATTTGCATTACCAATAGGTTATGAATTAGTACAATATATATAAGGAGAAGATGAGCCATCCAGAAAAGCAACTGCCAACTAGAAAAAAGGGCATGCAACTCCATGCAAGATTTACACAACTAAGTAATCATTATTTTAGCAACCTAACTACTAGCAAACTTATCTAGAGGAATATTCTAGAATAGAAATTCTACACTCTAGATTCTACATTATTCACCTATTTAACTAATCAATGTAGAATGGACTAAGATTTTAGCATAGCTTTTCATAAAGCTATTATGGTTGATTTTGTTGATTTATGGAAGGGTGGGTAGGTTTATAGTGGAGGGTTTTGCCTCCTTGATAAATTTTTCTCTTCCATACATGCTCAAATGCAAACTTTATAAAAATAGTAGTTTGATATTTTTAGTAGGTTTGAAAAACTAAAGGTTCTACGTCATTATTCAAGCAATTGGGTATTTGAAAATACCAAAATTGAAAAGAATATCTAAAACAAATCATCATTTTTTGGGTGATGCAAGATCACCCTCACACCACTGTACGCTCTTGCATCAGACACCCAGGGTAATTTGAGAAGTGACCTTATCATATCTTAGGTGTTTGAAGAAAACCCAAATGGTCAACCTCTTCCTTAGACAGCTAGGAAGAATCTTTGACAAGCCTTCCCTTCCACTTAACCAAATATTCTTCATATTGCCTATTTCAGGTACTCCTTCGTACACGGCTATCTAGGATTTCTTCTATCTCCTACTTTGAAGAAGATGTCGAGATACTCCACTATTCTTCTATTGGTCCATCGTCTGTGCTACCTTCATGATACTCTATTAAATCAACAATGTTGAAGGATTCCAAGAAGATGTTGGAAAAGGAGAAAAATTTCATGGTACCTATGATAGTATTGGAGTATGTTGTAGATAGTTTACTATTTGGAAGGGTGGTTCAACCACTCAACTCCATTTTGTGAGATATATCACAAACTTCTTGCTCGGCGTATCTGATGCAGGAGCATCCAAGCTCACAAGTAATCTTGCATCAACCAAAAAAATATTTTATTTCTTTTACCCTTTTTTTGTCTTGTAGGTTTCTAATCAACATCATACACCAACTTTGGGGAAAATAAAACAAATATTTTATTTCTCCAACACTCCAAGGAAAAGACAAGGCAAGTTGCATATGGATAAAATCCTAGTCACCTACATGCTAGAAGACAAAAATTGGACAATGAAGAGTTTTCAAGCACCCAAGTCATGAAGGAAAGCAACAAAGGAATCCCAAGAGTCACCTTTCTCCATGTTGGATGCCACAAAGAAAGAAGAGGAATACCAAGAGTCATTGGAGCCCAAATGAGGAAGATGAAACTTGGCAAAGGAGATATTATAAATAGATGGAAGTTTGGCTTCAAAGAAGCATTAAAAAATAAGAGAAGAGCCCAAGTTTATTTCTAATTTTTGCTGGTCATCAAGAGGACGTCCATAGCTAATGTTGAAGATAATTCTCCAAGGGAAATACTTCCATTTTGATGAGGCAAAGAAAGTGAATGTCCATGGTGACTTGTTAGGTGACTGTTTTTTTGAATTTGTAAGTTTGTGGAGGTGGATAGTTAGAAATTTTGATAAAGATATTTCATAGTTGGATTTTTCGAGGTTATGTATGTGTGTTGCCACCTTGATTAGATGCATAAAAACATTTGGTTTGTAAGTATTTGTTGTTGTTATTGTTCTATGAAGTTCTCAAGATATAGTGTTACTTCATAGCTAAAATTGATGCTACAACATTCACAAATTATATTCACTGAAGGGCTACAAGTTTAAGAGATTAATCTACATTTTTTTTGGCAACTAAAGGAATCAAAGGGATAAATAATAATACTTAAGGGCTAGAATTTATAAAAGTTAATTTGCATCTGAGAGAAATGAAATAATCTTGACAAACAATAATCTTAAGGCTGAAAATTCACATGGATATGTTGGCACATACAGTTTGTTACAATCTTTGAAGTTTTGAGCACATGATTATAAAAACTTGGAGGCATGAATATTGTTGTTATTACAATGTATGTGAGAGAAGTTGATTGGGCTACATGATGGGACAATCCTTCATTGGATTCTCTTATCATGATTGAATAAAAAACAATCACCCACTCCCATCCCAAAACATTTCAAAAAACCAAAAAAAAAATTAAAACATTTAAAAAAATTCAAAAATATTCCAAAACCCAAAAATTCAAATATCCCAAAAAATCCAAGTACTAAATCTAAATGCAACTCATCCTTAATCCATGCCAATCTAGTGAAGCAATCTATCCAAATCATCTAATCACATCATTGCTCTTGTTTTTGACCATGTTGTCAACCTAATCACTCAATCAATCAATAATCATCATCATCACCAATGGGATATATCGTTCCCACATCCTCGTGTTGATCTAGGGATATATCTTTCCCCGCAATGACAAGACTATCCTAATCAATCAGTTATCCATCAATCGATCATCGATTTACAATTTGATAGGGGCAATACCTTGTTTGTTTTTCTTGAACCACATGTGCATGCTTTCTTGCTTGCTTCCTTGTGAGTGTTATCATTTTCTCTTGCATTTGTATTAGTCCTTGCAACATATTACTACAATGACATAATGGTCTTCCATATCATGGTGCACAAAGGCATATGTTTGCTTGTGACCTTTTTCTTTTGAGTCATTCCTTTCATGCACACGACACATTGTCACCTTGGTCTTTATACCTTGGTGCATAATGTCTAGTGCTATATCAAACTATATGTTTGTTCACTTAATGCATCATAATGTATCAATCATTCATTGTCTCCATCCTTTTTCTTGCATCCATTTTCCTTAACCAATCCCTTTCATCCATTTTGAGAGCATACCCATGTTCTTCCAACCCGCCTATCCTCTCAAGGGGACATCCCATCCTTACATTGTTCCTCCTTGTAACTCCTTCAAGTGGTTGTGGCATCCTTTTTCATCCTTTTCCGTCATCCATATCTTATCTTCTTTGAAATGATATTACTTATCTTACTCGCAACATCATCTCAAAGAGGGGCAAAATGTAGACACCTTAAATTGACCATGTCACTTTCATCACCTTGTCAACACCACCTTGCGATGCTTTGTGACACTTTTGTCCTAAGAGTCCCCTTTATCCTTTTTATCCCCTTCCCAAATTAATTAAATAAATTATATTTATTGATTAATCTATTTCCTCCATCACCTAAATTAACTAAATAAATTTATTTATTTATTTAGCCCATTTATCTTTTTTTAGCCAAAATTAATTGAATAAATCTTATTTATTTAATTAATTTATCCTCCCATCATCCCTTCTCCAATAATTAATTAAATAATTTTATTATTTAATTTAATTATTGAGAGTCACATGACTAGCTTGTCCTCATCCTCATCCACTTGCCACAATCAATAAAAGAGTGTCCCAAAAGTCAAACTAAGTGTTCATCTCAACCATCCATTTCATACTACATCTTCTAATCCTAGCCATTCACATAAAGATAAGCCCTAGAAGCTCCCTTTGTTGCCCTACAAATCCTTATCCTTTCCCTAATGTTCTTTCAACCAATTCTATCCATTCATTTAATCTTTTAATCTTAGCCCTTCATTCATCATATCCAACCTCTATAAATCAAGCCTCAACCAAGCTATTTGGACATCACATCTTTATGCAACAGCATGCTATCAAAATCCTCATAGATCTCCCAATATCATATCTATCATTTTTATCTAAGGTTATGCTGCTAGTTTGATCAACCAACATATTACAATCTCTATCAAAATATCACTCGAAGAGGTGTCTTAGATATGGAATAGGTTCTTTCATTGTATTGTTTCCTTATTTGATTCCATATTTTTACATACACAAGTACTAAGGGTGTGTGCATGGTATTTTTATCACTATTTGAGACACTTGTTACCATCTTTGCCAACTCCTAATATTGAAAGGAAGAAGAGGTATAGAATTTATTCCTACACTAATCTATGAGAGGAGGTATGTGGAAAAACTAAATTGATCATAAATTTGCAAGGAAATAAACAAAAAAGCAATATACCAAAACTCAATGTTTTACATCTAGGGAAAACCCTTTTAGGAGAAAAATTTCACACTGTAAAGTAACTCAATGTATTATTTAGCAATCAATGGTTAAAATACACTTGTAAAGTCTAAGACTTTATAGGAGTATCACCAACATGAGATTTGGAGCAATTGTAACTTGCATAATAGTACCTACAAAATCACTATAAAACCTCCATCTTAAGCACCCAATAAATATGAGAAGCAATACATGAATCAATCAAATGGTAATTAGAAAACCATAGGCTTAAACCACCAACAATGTGGTGCTCAAATCCCTAGCTAAGAATCCAACACTCAAATGCCGACATGAGTCCATAGTCTAAAAACAACATATTCCTTCCACCTGCCATAAGCTCATCATAATACACTCAACAACTTGGGTACTACATTTTAGCTCCATTATCTCCATTCAAATATGTTTTATGGCATGTCATGTAACATGTGACATAAGTTGGTCAATACGTTTAATTCTCTCTTACGTTCTCTTATTTGTCAGAGATGCTCTTACATTTTTTATGTGGGAGGCCCAACTTCTAGAGATCATAACTTTTGATTCAAAAATCTGATTGAGCCCATGCTCTTTTTAAATTGTAAACCCTAGAGGTCCATGTGATACAGAGCACACAGTGGAAGCACATAATTGATCAAACTTATGATCGGTGAGAGAGTGACTTATGTCTTGGCAATCTATTCTTATCGGCCAAACATACCCCATCGGCCACCTTGCGACTTCTCTGTCTGATCTCTCAACTCTCCCCGATAGCCCAACTCCACTTTGTCTTCGAAGAGACTTCTTCTATCGGCAGCATCTTCTAACCTCCTTCCGATACCCCAATGACGGTTAAGTTCCCACTCGCCTTAACCGTGGCGGTTAGTCGTGACCTTTTCAGCAAGACTTCGATCATCAGCGACCACTTGTGAACATTGGCCGATGTGCCGATATGTTTGACATTGCTCGACTATCCCCCGACAATTCAGTGAGACCTCCTTCATCGGTGAGATCCTTGTTTGTTCTCCCGATATGCTGATACATGTTTCTTCGGTGAGACTTCCTACGTTCTTCACCGATACACCTCCTATCGGTCCAACCCCGTTGATCGGTGTAACTCCCAAAAGCTTCCCTGAGGGCTGTGTTACACTGATGACAACTTTTGTAACTCTGCAACTCCGCAGACACCAAACCAGTATACAGAAACAAAACTCAACAGAACGGAATGGATCTATAATCCTCTGCAAACACTTGATCACCCATCAGTTTGGTCACTCCTCTAGCTGTTCTCACATAACAGCACTTTTCCTATCGTTTCAATGACTAGTCACATAGAGATGCCTAGTCAAACTCATGCCAAACTCCTTGGATCCTTGGGTGTTTGACACAAAACCACATAAAACACAAAATATACACTGTATTCCTCCATCACACTGAAAATGAGAGTCTTGCTTTTAGTGGATAGAGGAATAACAGTCCATTTATTCATAAAACCCTAGTTTCTAGGTTTTTTTCAAACCAGTCTTTGCAAAAAGAACAATATCTTACAAAATAGAGCACTTCAAGACACCAAACTACTTCCAAATGAAAGCTACTTCAATACATGAACATCTCCAATCAGTTTTAGGTGATCAACTATCCATACAGGCCATACAGAATGACTGTTATAGTGGATTACTCAGAGAAACTATGTTTTCAGCACACCCAAAAACTCCAAATCTTCATTCATTGCATGTGATTACATCCAACTATGCCTATAGAAGGCTTGAGACAGCGGTTAACATCCCTCCCAACGTACAAACTGATTTTGAAAGTTAGTTAGCCGTTGGGTTTCTCCTATCACAAGAAAACTACATGTTTTCATTGTGTTATTAAATCAAACTTGACCAAAACATGGTCTACATAGGTCTAGTGACCAAATTGACATTAAGCCTTATTACAAACATGATGTGGCTTAAAAATTCTTATTGAAAACATAAACAAAACATGACATGCATAGAATGCAAATGATCCAGATTGGATCCACCATAGAGAAGGTGCTCCTACACCACCATGTCACCGAAACCAATTTGGTCTAATTATGCCTATTTTGACATTTGTTTGAGGCCAAAATCAACCTCTAGAGCCCTAAAAATTATATTTTTTTTCTTAATATTAGGATGCACTTGGTTGAGACACCTTTCCTAATAACTAAGGGACTTGAATAGGCCCTTAAGCATGTCCAAACTTTTAAAGCCTTGTTGCTAAACTCTTGAGTTGCCTTATTCACTTCTATTTGGAACTCACAACTTTGTTCCACCTCTTAGTCCATGAATCTTAAATCCTCTTTTAGGTTGGATATAGTATTGACTATTTTGTCCCAAAAATATGTGTAAACATCTTTTACGAGGTTGATAGAGACTACTTTTTCTATGTGCTTCTTATTTTTCCTTAGCATCTTTTAACTTTGTTTTTATTTCATTGACCTTGTTTCCTACTTTAGCTTGTTCTAAGCATCCTTCATTTCACCATTATAGTAGTAGACATCATTTTAGATTGTTCTGATACAAGATTGTATCTCAACTAGCTTCTCCTTCAAGTTCTTGGCCTCTATTTGTGTGTGTTATTTCTTTTATATTCATCTTATAAGTCCTTCTCCACCCATTCCAGTGTTTCTTCATCCTTCAAGGCATTCTAGGAGGCCCTTCTTAGCTTTGACTACATCATTCTATTCTTGTGCTCATGGTGTTGAACTTTAGTCTTGTGTGTCATTTTGTTGAAACCGATTGATGTAAACTAGACGTAATTGTCAAGTTTCATTTTGTTGACAGTCTTTTTGACCTATGAGAAGAAGATTCCATAACAGATTGTTTGAGCTTGAGGATTCTATTGAGTGATAATCTATAGGGGGCTTCTTGCTTTAATGCCACTTTAGTGCTTGTTCTTTTATAGTCTTGTTGTATGCTTTGATCTATTAGAATTGTTGTATTACATCCTAAGGCTAAGATAAATATTGCCATGCATGTCTTATTTGTGAAACAACTCATTGGTTTGTTAACTTTGAAGATCAACTAACATTCATCAAGTCTTCCTTATTCTATGACTTTTTTATATTGGTACACGTCATTCTAAAAGGTAGTTGATAGGAACAACATGCAGGTACTTAATATAACAATACAATAATAATTGCATTAGAGAAATAATAAGAAGTTGATTGAAAATAAAGATTGAATTTCCAAAAAAAACTCAAATAAATATTGTGTAGGACAATGTACATACACTCCAAATTCTTTGGAATGAATCTACCACAAACATTGTCTATTTATTTGAACCTATTTAATAAATACTAATTAATATTACATTTAAAAAAAAAATCTTATCAATTAAGCGGATTCGACTTTGAACATCTTGCATCCATTCAATTACTGGGTACCCCTTGGCAGCCAAGTCGCGGCGACGAAAAATCAAAATCTAGAATCTTTGGACAAGCAAGGGAGAGGACATTGTGGAAGAGCGTGTTGTTTGCCCTCTGACCACATAATATTTCTTCCTGTGACTCAGCTACCACTTGACTTTGCCCAGCAGATCCGTGCACGTTCAACGCACATTTCATCTCCATTATTAACCTGTCAACTAATCAAACACAAATTTTCATCCTTAAACAGTTAAACGAAGAAATAATCATAAGCTCCCCACAGAAAGACCGCCTCTAGAAAGTCAACAGTGTCTTAATTGCCACCGATATTTGTAAACTCCACTAGAGTCCACACAAGAAATGCATAATTCTTCCTTCTTTCGGGAGCATCCTTTCTTTTAGTCAAGACACAAACATTATTATGCAAGACTTTTGCTCTTGCGAGTTCCAGGGCTATTCTCATATAGAACACACAGCTCTAATGTTGAAGTTGTTTTAACGCATAGTTAAGCAACTGCGATCTGTTGTAGTTGGGCGTGTATACGAATTTGAGTGATCTGTTATGCCCACTTTCAGTATTAGTAATAACAGATTAAGGATGGCAGGTGCAATTGCACAAGGTGTTATTGGCAAACTTACAGAGATGATAGTCCAACAAGCAGCTGAAGAGACAGCGCTGGTATGCAACTTCACCCGGGACTTTGACTGGTTGAAGAAGAGACTCAGAACTATAAGCGGTGGTCTGAAATATGCGGATTCACTTTCTACACAAGATGAGGATGTCAAAGAATGGGTGCACAACGTTAGAGACGTTGCCTGGGATGCGGAGGACATTGTGGAAGAGTGTGCTGTTCGCCCTCTTGACACTAGATGTGTTACTCAGTCTTGTGTTTGTAATCCTAATCAACTACTTTTCCGCTATAGAATGGGAAAAAGAATTGAAGAAGTGAAAGAAAGAATCAATTCCATTACGAAAGATGGAGAGCAGCTGAAGCTTTTCCGCGATTTAGTCCACTCCGAACAGCCATCAAGCAGTGCAACGGGGAGAACAGCGTGGAAAGGAAATAGTGTCATGCCCAGCAATTCACACCCTGTGGCGATTGAGCCCAAGCTTGAACACCTCATCTCCTTGATAGATCAATCAACAGTTCCAGTGATTGCCGTGGTGGGGATGGGCGGAGCAGGGAAGACGTTTCTTCTCCAAAACGTTTTTGACAGAATCAAACAAAGGTATGAGTATTCAATCTGGCTTTCCATATCACAGTCGTATTCTGTTGATAAATTGCAAGGTGTTTTGGCGTCGCATATGGGAGAACTAAGGGATGCTGTAAAGGATTTAATGGAAGAGCGAGTGGCAGAAATGATTAATGACCATTTAAAAGGAAGAAAGTCGCTCATCGTGCTGGATGACGTCTGGAGGGCAGGCAGAGAAGATAATATCATTAGGAGGCTTGGTCTTCCAATTGGCACTGACAGCCAATGTAAAGTTGTGGTCACAACCAGAAACAAGGAAGTTGGCCAAAATCTTCATGCTGGTATATATGAGATGGAGCTTTTATCCGAGCAAGAGAGTAGGCAGTTGTTCTGTGCTTATGCCTTCCCAGATTATGGCCAAAATTTCCCGCCACATTACCTTGAAGAGATAGCTCTTCAAGTTGAAAAGCAATGCGCGGGATTACCATTGGCTCTAAAGACAATAGGAGCTTCTCTCTCTGGCTGCACAGATATAAGAAAGTGGAGCTCTAGATTGCATCAACTCAAAGAGTCGAAACTGCATCGACACAACGAGACAGAGAATCCCGACTACCGCATCATAGAGATTCTCAGATTGAGTTATGACTCTTTGCCTGCAGCTCTTAAGCCCTGTTTTTCTTATTTGTCCTTCTTTCCTGAGGATGTGGTAATAGATTGCGAATATATCATAAATCTCTGGATAGCGGAAGGATTCATTCCCAAAGGAGAAGACCAGTGGGATGTTGCTTGGCATTATTTATATCAGTTGGCTAATCTGTGCTTGCTTGAAGTATGGAAGAATGATGTTCTATTCAAATATTGCAAAATTCATGACTTGGTGCTTGATTTGGCAATTGATATATCAAAAGAAAACAGATGTACATTTGTTGTTGAAGATGTTTTCACATCTGTGAAAAGAATTTTACTGGCCAAAAAGGACATAGCTGACACAGTCATTGCACAGAGCAGGGTTTCTTGTCCTAGGTCTCTTCGTACTCTGTCATTACGTGAAAATTCCATTAAAAAAGTTGAGGCAACCTTCTTCAGCCCTATAAGATTATTGAAGGTTCTCGACTTGAGCCAAACTCAGATATCTACACTGCCCCACTGTGTTGGAAAGCTAAAACTTCTCAAGCTTTTAAATTTATCGTGGACAAATATTCAAGAGGTACCAATCTGTGTGAGAAATCTCAAGAGTCTTGTCTTGCTCGATCTATCTTACTGCCGACATCTGAGAAGGCTGCCTGAGTGGATAAGTGAATTGAAATGTCTAGAGCATCTCAATATAAAGGATTGCCATTATGAGCTATGGAGTCATATGCTGAAGGGAATATCAGAGCTGGTGTCTTTGCGGGTACTCAGATCAAATGACTTGACGCTCTCTATTGAAGAGAATGGATTGTTAAAGTTGGAAGATGTTACCAAATTAACCCGCCTCCAAGAATTAAGCTTAGTTGTTAAGCATGAAAAAGAGTTGAAGAGTATCGAAGATGGAATCCTTGCTCAGCTACTCAAGATGCGTCATCTGTCAATAACATCTGATTTCTCTACAGAATCTCATCTATCCCAGAATATAATTGCCCTGCAGGATCTCCACACACTTTATGTGCGGAATTTTGCGATGCCGAGTTGGCTGTGTATGCTAATAAATCTGAGACAACTCATATTATCACATTTTGGTTGTATCAATTATCCGGCATTAGAAACAATGCCCAACTTGGTACTGTTGAAACTAGTGGGGAATGGGACTTGCAGAAAAGTACCAAAGTCGTTTGGAAAGTCCTCTGGGTTTCCCAAGCTACGCTTTCTAGTTATATCGGACCACCCTTTTTTGGAGGAGTTGCCGGATTGGGAGGATGGAGCGATGGCTGTCCTGGAGACATTCTTTTTAGAGTGGTGCCCGAGAGTGAGGAAAGTTCCAGGGGGATTGGAACGGTTGAGAAGACTAAGGGAGTTTTACTACAGTGGAACAGGAACCCATGAATTTAGAGAGAGATTGAGTAAAGGCGGGGAAGTTTGGACTAAAATCAAAGCAAGAAATCCGCATGTGCGCATTATGGACTCTTTTATTTAGTTATTTTGTAATTTATAAATTTATGTTAGATGTCAAAGTTATGGTTACAGATTTTTTATTTTTTTTGGCCCTAACTGTTGAATTTTGTGCTTTTAGTTCTCATTTTTGTTGTCCTTAAAAAATAAACATAAAAATAAAAATAGTGTCAAAGGGTTATATTGGTGAGGATGATTGTATGTGTTGATAATGCCATCCACCAAGGTTTAAACTTGGGAGGCACTGGACCCTTGGGTGATTTTGACAGACAAGATCCCTCCTCATGACTGCTTAGCCTAAGGACAACTTCAAGTTTAGATGTATGCTTACTCATAATGTTGTAAAGGCTTGTTCATAAAAAGGAAGTGCTGGTCATATGTATAGAACCAACTTTGGGATCGGACACAGTATAAAAGATATTTTAGAAGCACATATTCCTCCAGGAGGCTTATTAGGACGCAGACATAAGGGTCTTTACAATACAATCAATAATTCTCTTCACTTTCAATTAGATCTTGCTCTAGCTTCTTTGGGAGTTATTACTTCCTTGGTAGCTCAACACATGTATTCTTTACCTACCTATGCATTCATAGCACAAGATTTTACTACCCATATTTATATATTCCAGTTGTTTCCATTAAAAAAATATTAAAAAAGGAAATAGTGTAATATATTATACAGGTTTTACAATAATGTTTATCATTGCTGACAACACTATTGTAATGCTTGGTATGCAATTTGGGCAAAACGAATATGGAAATTTCTGCAGGTAATTGAAAAAAAGGCATTGAGTGCTAGATCTTGGAAGTTGGAACATTACATCAATTTTCTGAATATGGAAAATTCAGTTAGATTTTAATGGTTTATTTTTGCTTGCATGGCGAGTGGAGACATGGTAGGCAATCTTTTCGGATGGAAGAGCAGGAGATTGAATTCCCTTTTTAAATGTTTTGTGGAATCATTTTTGTAATGTGTGTCTGTGTGGTAGGGTTTTCCCAAAGGCCATAACACGGGCTAAGCTCATTGATTCTATGCTCGATCTGGTTAGAAAGGAAGTAGAAAATTGCGACTATCTACAAGGTTTTCCATCTTTCTAAGATTAATCTCTACTTATAGTTCCTTTGTTTACTTGATTGGCTCTTCTTTTTAATGTTTTGGAGGATTGAATCTTACATTGTTTTACAGTGTGTGGAATAGTACTCCGAATAGTGTTTTATTTGTTTTTTAAAATTCTGTATAGGATTTCAAGTATGCCATTCTCTTGGAAGGGGAACTGAGTCTGGAATGGGCACATTGCTGACATCCAAAATCAGGGAAGAGTACCCAGATAGAATGATGCTCACATTCTTTATGTTCGCTTCTCCAAGGTCTTTACAATGCTACATTGTCTAGCAGACAACTGTATGATCCTGCTATTTAATTGGATTTTAAGGGATTGTATGTGATTGTTTTAATTTGAGTTTTGTGCGGTGGACTATTTAGGATTTTGGATGCAGGGTTATTAGGCCTGTTGTTGTAGGATTGATGGAGGTTTAATGGGTTTTATGAGGCGGGATTTTAGGTTTAGAAGCCTGTTTTAGGTTATGTTGATTTAGGGTTTTCCCCACCCAAAAGGGTTTTCCCCACTTATATTGATGTTTCTTTTCTGTCTATTTTTTTTCTTTCATGTTCTTAAATTAACATGCTGTTAGATCTGTAAGTTACATTATCTTTTCTCTAAGGGTTAATGTGATGGGAAATCAACTATGTCTCTTTCCGCTTGAAAGACATAACAGTATGTTGCATCAAGTTATTGAATATCTTAAGGTATATGTTGGGTTCTCCTTTCCCTTTCAGTATAAGTAGTGATTAAAAACATAAGGTGATGACCACACGTGATTGGAGTTGATAAAAAAAATGTCATATTAATTCATTTAGACAATGATAATTTCATCAACAAACACTAGAACAGATGCAGAAATCATAGATCAATCAAATACATTGGATAGAAAAATGCATATCTGTAAGAATTTTGTTTCTGCCATAAAGATATTGGTGCCATTGAAGAAGTGCGGTATTAATGCTAATGAAAGCCGAGATATTGAAGGAAAAGTCAACAACGACACCGATCGTTTTCTAGACCTATTAAAGAATTGATATTGCCAGATTCAAAGATGCAAAAGATTGGAGTTAGTAGAGCACCCGCTAGAAAATTTGATGGCCATAAAAAAAAATATTCCCTAGCAGATGTCCTATATAACTGGCTCCTATTGAAACAATAGGAATGCCAGAAGAATTATAGTTATCCTAATTTTTGTCCTTGCCTACCATAAATGAAGAGATCTAGATTAGTACTATGTTCATTAGAATATTGCAAGTACTTAGACAAAAATATTTGCCAAACGCCCTATTTCCTTTTAGACACAAACAATCCAACGAACAAAGGAGATTTGACTGTTACTTTCAAAGAACAGTACAGTAATCCAAAGATGTGGATTCTGTGTGTCATAACTGTGCAGAAACATGTTTAATGAAAATCCTCTTCCAAGCTCTGGAACTACCAATGTTGGGCTTAACACTTATTATTTTGTTTGAATAGTATTTGCTTTTTGAACTGAGAATAAAGTGGTCTAAGGTGTGCATGGGGTGCATGTTTGTTAGAAGGGAAGATTTATTTGTGAGGAACATATTGTTGTTTACAAAGAGAAAAACATTGAAACCAGAATTATAATACTATAGTTTTAAAAATTAAAATCCATTTGCAAGTATAATTGAATTCAAATTTATTGTGTGCATGAGGAATTAAGGATTCTATTAATTATGTGTATGCCTGTTAATTTTTTTTTTTTAAAATAAAGAGAAAAACATTCAAACTAGAATTATAATACTATATAGTTTTTAAAATTAAAATCCATTTGCAACTATTAATGAATTCAAATTTGTTGTGTGCACTAGGGAATTAAGGATTCTATTAATTATGTCCATCAAATGGGAGATTTTCTAAAAACTATCAAAAAGGAGTAAGTGGTTTTTTTTGTGAATGGTAGTTCATTGGATAAAGTTTGAAGTATTATGGAAAATGTAATTTTTGGTTGCCATTCAAATATTGGAATATAATTGAAATGTTGGAGTTATAAAGTGTGTAAAACATGGTAACATTATTCCGATATGTAATAAATTAATACGAGGTAAAGATGATATCAAAATGTTGGTGACAATACAAACCTCAATTTTACAACCAATACATGATGTTCTAACAAGAATTCAATAGGTTACAAGATAAGTTAGGAGACACATAGACACATATTGATATTAAGCAAGTAGTTTAGCTTGGAATGCAGATAAAAAAATATATTCTTGAAGAAACGTCTTGTGTCCCCTCCCATGTCATAGAAAAAGGTTGTTGTGTCTACCTGTGTCACATAAGAAACCTATTGTGCAACTAAGCTAGGACACACCATGTGTAACTAATAACCAGGAAAGAGTAAACTCTAAAAGAGAAACATTTACATATCTTATATAAATTATAGTTAAAGAAAAATCTTTCCACTAGACTCATCTCCAAGACTAAAAATTACCTATAATATGTTTCCTGTTCTATCTACAAACTATCCCCACTAGGCACATGCAATCTCCGAAAATAACTCTAACTTTCCAAGGATAGTATGCACACAACAACAGTTCCCCAAAAGATTGAGTTGTTTCAAATCATTACTAAAATTAGCAACTTCAATTAACCATGGCTCTTGATTCTGGTTTACATCATTATCCCCTTCTTTTTAATTTTTTAAACATCCTAGTTCAAAGATAATTTATTTGAAAACAAGATTCAAGAAAGTTAACACACTAAAAACATTAAGAACTCAACTATTACATTTTTTTGGTGATGCAGGGTTGCTTTTACCTAGGGTGCTACTATATCAAACATTTAGGTAAGATTTTGGGTTCGATGGTATAACAATCCTTTTGAATTGAAGAATCAAGCCACAACATTCACTTCCACCAAAATTAGATACCTCTGCAAATCATCACATTTTTTCTTCTCTTTTCTTCTAGTCTTTTGTTGGGTCAGAGATCCTCCTCCTCTACTAATTTGTTCTCTTTCTCTTTTCCCAGCTCTTTGAAAGCTTCATAGTCCTCCCCCATTGAAAACCATTATGACCCTTTGCATCACTCATACCACCTTCTATTGCACCTACACATAAACCATTAAAAACAAAAATCAAGTTAAAGGAATACAAAATTTGTATAGGTGCTTCCTCCTTTGCATT
This sequence comes from Cunninghamia lanceolata, assembly GCA_027924645.1. Lineage (NCBI taxonomy): Eukaryota > Viridiplantae > Streptophyta > Pinopsida > Cupressales > Cupressaceae > Cunninghamia > Cunninghamia lanceolata. The sequence goes on along the minus strand of BSBN01000378.1, from coordinate 1,600,440 downwards.
ATGCAATTTAGGCATGCTTTTTTATTCTTTTTAATGAGGTCTTGGTTTCTTGGCTCTGCATGGGGTCCATAAATGTAGTACCCACCTATGTCGAGCCTTGTCATCTTGTGTGATAGATGAGTTTTTGTGTGTTGATCTTGATATTGGATCATTATGAGATATGCTATTGATTATTTCTATAGTGTTTTGTGTGTTCTCATGATTTGGCATCATTGCATCGATCTTACCGATGAGATTGTTGCCATCAATGTGTTATGATTATGTAGTCTGGATGCTTTATGAGATGTTCTGTATGACAATTGAGGAGTTTTCGATGAGGTCTGTTAGACCATTTCAACACCACCAAATTTAAACTTTTCATGTCAAAATGACAAGTATCGTCATGCATCAAACACCTGCGTTAAGTCATCTTATAGTCACAAACCAATAGCATCACATGTTTCTCTTACTGGTCATTGCAATCACCCATTATCAAAATGTCATGTTTAACCTTGTTTGTATCAATTTCTTGCATCAAATCCAATACAAGAGCATCAATTCAAAGCAGGATCAATCATTATTTCAGTGCAGTTATCCAATTTGAGGTAATTTATGAAAATAATTAAATTTGAAAATCTATAAAGGCTGGAAAGAAACCCTTTTACGGGGTGTTCATAACTCCATTTCTACAAATATGGAAAGTTTTTAGATCCATACACTTTCTAGTTTGGAAAATTTTAAAACTTCAAATTTTTGGCAGGCAGTTTGCAGAAACAATTAAATCAGGTTTCTGTAAGGACTACAGAAAAATGGTTTGACATGGATTTCATGATGTTATTATTGGTAATGTGGCAATGTTTTGAGATAAAATATAGATCTGATTAAAAGCTATGCACGTTTTTACCTTCATCACATTTACTAGGTTTGCCAGACAAATTTTATTAAGTTTTCACCAAGTGGGGTTTGTTATTTTTCGAGTTTTGGATCCACTCGAAGGTTTGAAAAATCAAAGGATGAAGTAATGGTAGTAGTTGAATTTTAAAAATACTTTTGTGGGACATTTTTTAATCCTTAGTATTCATGCCATTATTCCCCCTTGACTTTTTAAAATCCAAAATTCCTTTTAAAATCTTCAACATTTATCTCCTCCTTTTTATCATTTTAAAATTCAAAATCTTTAGTTCTTTGTCCATTACAAACCCCTAAAAAAATTCACTTTATATACTATTCACTTTACATTCATGGAGTAAAAAGAATAAAATATATTTTTTCGGTAGGCAATATATAGAGGCCTCCAAGAGAGAAACCATCGTGTCCTCCCAAGAGATCCACCAATCAAGGAAGGATGAAGCAGAGATTTGAACATGCCATGTCACTACAAAATCCTTCAAAATCACACCTCTCTACCGACAAACCAGAAGCACAAGATCCACTCTGTTATCCTGGAAGTGGAACGATGTCCTGACCAACCGTGCCCAGTAAAGAGAAAGGAGAATACATGTTCATGCCGCAATGATCACAGTTCCAACCAAATCATAATCTTTCAGACAACCCCATCACCTGAGATCAATAAACCAACCTCCGCCAAACCAGCCAGGCTAGCCCACGTGCCGAAATTTGAAGACTCTTTCATCCTTACTCCCTGGGCTATGGCCTTATTTGCCAACACATCTGCCAGCGAGTTAGCTTGCCTGAATATGTGGCCTATCGAGAGATATTCTAAAAGATCTAACAAGGGGGAAATTTTATCAATCCAACACGAGAGCTTCCAACTTGGGGCGTGTCTCAAACTTACAGCCCACACAACCACCTTGGAATCTCCTTCGATTTCAAGCACCAAAGATTTTTGTCCACACAATATTTCAAGCCTTCAAATAAAGCAGTCATCTCCGCATCATTATTAGATCCATCCTGAATCTTTATTGAGGCTGCCCAGATCACCCTACCTGCAAAATCTCTTACTACAAAAGGGCCCGAGTTACCCTTCGAGGCTCCGTCAAAATTCAACTTTAACCTACCCCTTGGCGGGAGCATCCACCACACCCCTTCCCTGCCTTGCTTTCACTTCATTAGATTAGCACTTTGTTTCTTTAACAACGGCCAAAGATTTTCCATCTGCCTATCCCATTTTGAGAAGAATCTAAACCTGCTATTTTGAGATGCCACATTGAAATGCTCCGAGATCCCCATCTCTATTTTTTGTGTTACCACATTCAAGCTAGAGGGTTTACCTTTGAAAATTCTATTATTTCGCTCTTGCCACAACTGCCACACCACCATTGCGAGCACCCCCTGCCATAACCCTGCTAAAGCAAAACCCAAATTTAATTGAGGCCACGAAATGAAAATGTCTTTTATGTCAATCTGCATAGGGCCTCGCCAACCCAACTTCTCACAGAAAAACCAACATCTTTGCGCAAAGGCACACTCTACCAACAAGTGATTAGTTGTTTCCTCCTCCTCTTCACAAAGAGGACACTTGAACGAGCCAGCCATCCCTATCCGCTTCAACCTTTCCCCTGTCAAAATACGACCATGCATTGTTGTCCAAGCAAAGACACCAGCCTTTGGAAGAAGAATTTTTCCCAAAGGAGCTCTATTGGCCAAATTTCTTGTACTTGTTCCCTTCTCATAACTTTATAGCCAATCCTTGCCGAATATTCTCCTATTTTTTATGCACACCAAGGAAGGGAGTCTCTTTCACCTATGAAGGCTACAAACCTTTTATTCAATTCTTCGAGAAGAAGTGTCCTTACAGCGCCTTCCAACATTTCAATTTTTTTCCATTTAAACTCCCATCTTCCACGCTCCCTTTTCAATGTTACATACGAAGCTACATTCTCACCATACACCAAACTTGAAAGTTGAATGGCCTCTTCCATATTCGGCAAGGTATCTAAGGGTGAGTACCCATTTAAAGAGTCATGCCAGAAAGACGCCCTTGTCCCATCTTTAATAATCCATGTGAGATGGTCAGTAATCAAATACCTACACTTTACCACAAAGTTCCACGGTGCTAAGCCTCTCTGTGGATTTGCAATTGTAAAGATCCTCTCAGCCTCCCACAAGTCCAAATATTTTACTTTCAATATTTTACTCCAAAGAGCCTCTGGGATTTTGAATATTTGCCACGCTATTTTTTCTCCCAAAGCCACATTTTGAAGTTTCACTTCCTTCACACCCGCCCCATCATTCTCTTTCTGTTTCAGGAGAGTATCCCAACCAATCAACAAAATGCGTTCCTTCTCCTAAGCCCCATCCCAGACCAATTTCCTTTGACAAGTAGTTTTATTAAACTATATTTTATTAGGGTTTTATCATATGAAATAAAAGAAATAAAAGGGAGAAAAGTATATTCAACAATCTTATTCCAATGGTAAATGCAATACATTTTATAGTTTTTACTATAGAGTCATCAATTTTTTTTTTCCGGCATAATAAATTTAATATATTTATTTTTAAAAAACTAGCATATGTATATTTAAAAAATGTATCTAAAATATGCCGAGAGATATCCTTCTCAGACGCCTATTCCATCTATGTGTGGCAAATTGATTAAAAAGTAGACGGCTGGAGAAGGATATCTCTCGGCATATTTTAGATATATTTTTTAAATATAGATATGCTAGTTATTTTTTCTGTAAGTCAATGATAAAGTTTAGCTAATTATTATATCAATACAAAGACATAGAAACACATGAACATTAAGATGGAGATACAGAAATGAGTGACAACAGCCCAATAAGTGTGGAATTCTTAGTGTACACGGATTAGACAACAGTCACTACACATAAAATTCAAGCTAACGGGTTTATCTTGCACTGACTTCACACTTTAAAGATCGCCTTTGAGCGACATTGGAGTGAGTTAATGATTTGTTGACAAGTTCATTGAGATAGAAAATTGTAAAATTTCAATATTTATCTTGTCAAGACTCAAATCTCCATCACCATCTTTGTACTCAGTGATTATTTTAGATGGACCGCTACCACATCTCCACTATCTTTGTACTCGGTGAGTATGGAGAACCCTAGAAAGTGAGAAGACGCGGGAACCTTACCATTTTTTAACATTAAAAAAAAAATGCTATCACATCATACAATTTACATCTAGAACCATTATATCATCAAATTTGGTGATTACACATTTTTATCTTCCCCTCAAGTTAAATTCGCAATGATGTTATGCACTCCATTTTAAGGAATCACATTATCTCTATGTCATTCTTAGTTTTGTCATAGGCCAACTTGATTACAATCTCATAACTACCTTGTACATCATGATTTGATTCTAAGAGACTTTACATTATTTTGCATCATGGATGCCAACTCATTCCCAACTCGATAGTTATATTATGCATCACAATTCTACTTAATTTCTTTTTTTTAAAGTAACAACATAACCACAACTCTATAATTATCTTACACGTTATGATTTTATTAACACATATTTTACAAGATTTATGAAGGGAAACTATTGCCTTTGTTTGTCACATTTAAAACAAGAGGTGATCAACCAGTAGAAAGATGGCGCGGGGGTTGGCATATTTCTGGAGAGTTCAATTTGAGTGTGGATAGTAGAGTAACAAGGCACTCAAGAGAAAATAACCGAAATTAGTGAAGTTGTCATAGGATAGTTGGCATAAGTCTCTCTACTTGACTAAGCCGAGATGATCCAAGGAAGGAGAGACAAATTTTCTTAGAAGAAAGAGGAAATTGTTATCTGAGGAAGAAGCTTAGCATTGCGAGGATGCCACGACTGGAGGAAGGGGGTTCTAACTGTTTTTGTGGAGTCTCAATGACTATTAGACGGGGGAAATAGGAGAAATGGGGAATGTTTTGGGGGAGGCTATTTTGGATGCTGTATGAAAATACTGGCAGAAGGGCATTAGGATATAGCAAGAAGGCAGGGGCTTGGAGAGATGGTGGAGATAGGACTATGAAAAGGATGTGTGGGAAGCTTTCACATGTTGTGTCTACCTCTTTATGCATCGAGATCTATAGAGGGAGAATACTCTTTGAGCATCGACCTAGCCAACAATAAGTTTATCCTTCAACTGGTGTAAGCTAGACAACGTATGAGATTATTTGTGAGCTATTCAACTAAACGTTAAAGTTGTAGCAGCAGAGTTGTCAACAATATAAGTATAAATGTTTCTTGTAACACAGTGCAAAGGCGAGCTCAGGTAAGGGCCAAACCTTTGTTCTGAGTCTTACAAATTCCTTTGTCATGGAGTTCATTAAAACATTGCTTTATCTAAAATTCTATCTCTTTCGAGAATGTAGTAATCTTAGGAGAGTGCATTATATATATTTGAGTGAGTTCATAGTCTTCAAATGAACTTAGTGTTGAGTGTTATTGTAGCATGGAATGCATAACATAGAGCTCACAAACTCTCAATTAATACTAGTAAGTTGTTGCACTAGTAAGTTGTATAATGTGTGTCGAAACTCTGACAGACCAAGAATATCATTATGGGTAAAGAAATCTATACGGTATCAAAGGTTTATATAAACTTGAATAGGATGCAGTATATCTCTGAGACTTGTGTTTATTGAGACTAAGTAAAACATTATCTGATTTAGGTATTTATAATTGATTTACTTTAGTAAGCATTGTACTTGAGAAAGACAATAAGGTTGATTGTATTTGTAATGAGATATCTTGTAATTGTAGTTACTCGACTATATGTTGAATAAAAGAAAAATTTTCTCTGACTCATTTTTACCTTGTAAATTTACTTTATGGTGAATTTTTGGTTTTTACTATGTTTTTAGAACGTGGATGTTACACACACAACAAACCATAACACAAGATTTTATGTGGAAACCCAAGAAGGGAAAACCACGATGAGCAAGTTGCTTGGATCTACTGTCCAAATCTAGCCTCACAAAAATGAAACAATGAGTTACAGTATTTTGTAGGCTCCAACCGACATGAGTTTCAACCTGAGAAGGACAACAATTCTTTTTACAGATCTGTAGGCACCAACCTACAAGAGATTTCAATCTCCTTACCAAATTGAGCACCAACCCAACAATGAAGCACCAACTTCATCCTCTGAGCACCAACTGAGCAATGAAGCTCCAACTTCATCTTTTGAGCACCAACCTAGCACTAAAGCAACAGCTTCATCTTCTGAGAACCAACCCAACACATAGAATCAATTTTCAAAACATTCATCACATTCTATGTAAACTCAGGATCATCTTCAGTTCATGCCCTTCCCACACTTCACACTCTTATATTTGTACATGCCTATTCGCTTGATGTTTGCATATATTTCACATATCACACACATTAATTCTCACATTCCCAGACACTCTGAAATGCACATCAATGATCCCTCTTTTATATCGATCTGTAGAATTTAATCCTTTATTGTTGGCTACACTGCATCAAATTATTCACCAAAGTTGACCTTTGTATTTTTAATTCCAACATGTACAGGGACAACCCTTCTTGAAATTCCATGCTTTAAAACTAGACCCAAATTACATAAATTTAGGTCTGCCCAATCCATAGTATAGGTCTGGACCCAAAATTAAAAATCACTCACACTACTGCAATGGCCCCAACATTTAAATCTCTTATCTATGTCAACAAGTCAGCCTCAACCAATATATTTAAATCTTTATTTTAAATATATAATGTCTTCATTACGTTATCTTTACTTATTTAACCTTTAGCACCTTTATTGGCAAATCAAGCGAGCCACGAACCACCTTCCAAACAACCCTTATCGATGAAAATATTTTTCCTTCAACCTTTGGCACAAAGGCCTTTATCGGCAAAAGTTGCTTTTTGTGAACTTCAACTAAAACACCTATATCAGCAAAAATCCATCTCCACAAACCTTGGGCACAAAGGCCTTTATTGGCAAAAGTTGCTTTTCACAAACCAACACTTAAACACCATTATCAACAAAAACACCTTTCTACGAACGTTAACACTTCTCTATTCTCCATCGACAAATTTGCATTTTCACGTACCTGACCTTTGTTGGCAAAAACTCCTTTCTTCAAACATTGGCCTCACACACCTTTATCGACTAAATAAAACTTCCATGAACTTGACCTCACAAGCCTTTGTCAGCTAGTTGGTGAATCAGCGAACTTGAAAACTTGCGAACTCTTTGTTAAGTTTGTGAACTTGATATTTTGCTGACTTAACTTCACTTTTTCTTTTGTTGGCAAATCGGTGAACTTAGAAACTTACGAACCAAACAACTTTCCCTTTGTTGAGGTCATGAACTTGATATTTTTCTGACTTAACTTTACTTTCTCCTTTATTGGCAAATCGGTAGACTTCAAAACTTACGAACTAAACAACTTTCCCTTTGTTGAGTTCACGAACTTGATATTTTGATGACTTGACTTCACGTTCTCTTTTATTGAAAAATTGACAAATCGGCGAACTTCAAAACTTGTGAACCAACTCTTTGTTGAAACTTTAACATTTTCTTTCAAGCCTTCATTGCAAGATTTCTCTGTCAGTGAACTTGTTGTCAGAGAACCCTGTTGTCGGTGAACTTAAGAGTTCACAAACCAAACAATTTGCCAACAGAAGGCAAAAATCATTCATGCCTTAATATTTTCTTTGTCAACTTTTCATTGGCCAACTGGAGCTCAGGAAAACTAGATGTTGGCGAACCTGTGAGTTCGCAAATTGAGAAAATTGCTGACTAACCGTATAACTCATGCCTTAGAGATTTTTCTTTTTCTCTGCCTTAGAAACTTTTCTTCTTACCATTTCCCTTTGACAATAACTTAATTTTTGAAGAGAAGCATAGAAGGCTGTGTTTATTTGATGATTAGAAAGTAGATACAAGATGCATATAAATACTATGCAACAGTTGATGAAACTGTCATAGCAGTTGGCATAACTGTAGAACCAAAGAAACTACCTAATGTAACCATGTAGTTATGTAATAACAATGTAATATATATTATCCTAACATTCCCCCCCTTATTACATTGCTTTTACAAATGTACCCCCTAAACAGTTCAAATTTGATCTTACCAAGAGACTTGGTGAATATATCTGCTATATAAGAGTCTGTAGGGCAGTACTGGAGCTGGATGTGGTGGTGTAAAACTTGGTCCCAAATGTAATGACACTCGACCTCAATATGCTTGGTGCGCTAATGGAAAACTGGATTCTTCACAAGTTTTAACACACACTAATTGTCACAATAGAGAACTGGTGACTTCTCTTTAGGAATGTCCATATCTGCCAGAATGTGACGTAACCAAATCACTTCATACATAGCTTCTTGTGTGGCGTAATATTCAGCCTCAGTGGATGAAAGAGCAACAACAGTTTGCTTCTTACTAACCCACAAAATTGGCCCAGATCCAAGATGAAAAACATAACCTGAGGTTGATTTCCTGTCATCTGTAGATCCTACATAATCTGAGTTTGTATATCCCTGTAAGAAGAACTGATTGGTCTTCTTATATTCCAGACCATAATCAACTGTGCCTCAGATATATCTCAACACATGCTTTGTTGCAACCCAATGACACTTCTTTGGCTCCTGCATGAATCTAGAGAGATAGCTGACAGCAAAACATAAGTCTAGTCTGGTGTAGGTCAAGTAGATGAGGCTCCCAACCAACTGTCTATAGAGAGTGGCATCTACTTGAGGTGAATCCTGAAAGCGAGATAGTTGCAAACCTTTCTCCATTGGAGTGGAAACAGGCTTATAGTTGACCATTCTATACTTTTCTAGGAGAGTCTTGGCATATTTCATTTGGGAGATGAATATGTGGTTCTTCTTCTACCATATCTCCAAGCCAAGACAATAATGAAGTAGCCCCAAATCAGTCATGTTGAAGGAGTTCTTGAGATCATTCTTTACATCATCAATGAGACTGTCTGAGTTTCCAATGAGAATAAGATCATCCACATACAAAACCAGAATGACAATCTCTGTACCTACCTTCTTAATATACAAATTAGGATCTGAGGGGCTACGAGTGAATCCATGCTGCAATAGGTGACCATCAATCTTACTGTACCATGCCCTAGGAGCTTTCTTAAGGCCATAAAGTGATTTGATGAGATGACATACCTTGTGTGGATGATGTTCATCAACTAACCCTTCTGGCTGGGTCATGTACACTTCTTCTTTGAGATCACCATTTAAGAAAGCACTCTTGACATCCATCTGCTAAATCTTCCATCCCTTTTGCGCTGCCAATGCACAGACCATTCTGATAGTTTTGATCTTCACAGTGGGTGCAAAGGTTTCTTCATAATCAATGCCCTCCTGTTGAGCATATCCCTTTGCTACAAGTCATGCTTTGTACTTGTCGATAGATCCATCTACCTTGTACTTTGTTTTGAAGATCCATTTGCAGCCAATGGGTTTCTTCCCTTTAGGCAGATTGACAAGTTCCCAAGTATGATTTTGCATCAGAGAATTATACTCTGCATCCATAGACTTCTTCCACTAAGGTTGGCTTAATGCCTCTTGAACTATGTCAGGTTCAGTGTTGTCAACAACAATACTCATGAGTGCAAGATTAACTTCATTTCTTGTTTGACTCCTGGTTCTGATTCTTAACAAAGTGTTTGGAAGAGTGTGTAGGTTAGAGTCCCTGATTGTACTTTGAACCCACTTTGGAAGCTGACTGTGTTGCTGCCGGTGTGTAATGTTTTCTAGAGGGCCCAAATCAACATACAACTCTCCTTGTAGTTCACTTTCTCTGTGAGAGTCTTCCACATGCTCATCATCTGATTGTGAGAGCAATTTATGAGAAGTAGGAGGTTGTTGCTCTTCTTTTTGTGACAAGGAGGCTGATTCATCACACGACACATCTCGACTCTCATATATCTTCTTTATCTTAGGATCTATGGGACGATATGCTTTTGATGTAATATTGTACCACAATAATATACATTGGAGTGTCTTAGGATCAGTCTTCTTTCTCTTATTTCCAGGGACATGCATGTATGTTGTGCATCCAAACACCCTTAGATGAGAAATTAAAGGCTTTTGTCCAGTCCATACCTCTTCAGGTGTCTTCTATTGTAGGATCTTTGTTGGTGCCCTATTGATGAGGTATACAGCTATCTGCACTGCTTCTACCCAAAATCTTTCCTCCAACTTGGCTATGGAGAGCATGCATTGAGCCATCTCCATGACAATCTAATTGCAACGTTCTGCAACTCCATTCTATTAAGGTGTATAGGGAGAAGTTAGGTGTTGCTTGATGCCATGATGATTCAGGTATGCCACGAACTCCTTAGAGGTGAATTCCCCCCTTGATATGAGCAGAGGACAAGAAGAGACTAGCCTGTTTCTTTGACAACTTGCTTGTGAAAGTCCTGAAAGTGGGCAAAGGCTTCATGCTTCTTCTTGAGGACGTATATGCAGGTCTTTCGTGAGAAGTCATCCACGAACAATTAGAAGTACTTATGTCTAGAAAATGAAGCAGACATGGGTCCATACAGATCGGTATGTACCAACTCAAGGTGATGTTTAGCATGGAAGATACTGGCCTCCAACAGATCCCGTTGTTGTTTACCTACAAGGCATCTAGGACATATAGGCAATGAATTTGAAATTGGGGGAAGTCCTCTTACAATTTGTTTGGAGCTGAGCTAATGCAAGGAGCTGACTAAAAGGTGCCCATAGTGATAGCGCCAGAGTCCAGTAGGTTCTATTATTGAAGCTGATAGAGCTACTGTAAGGGTGGAGATAACATCTAATGCAAAGAGTCTATCCTTCATAAATGCTCTAGCAAGTATCATACCTTCTCTTGAGATTAGACAGGTCTTGACCCCATCCTTCACCTGGAACTCAACTTTCAGTTTGTGGTTCAGAAGCTGACTGACAGATAGCAGGTTTGTTGTCAAACCAGGAACATACAGTACCTTGGTGAGGATACAACGGCTTGTCCCAAGAGGAATGATGACCTTGCCTATTCCCTCTACAACATACTCCTTGTTGTCAGCAATTCAAACTCTATCTCCAGTAGGTTGTTCTGTCAGTGCATCAAACAGCTCGCTATTGCCTGTCATATGCTTGATGGCACCTGAGTCTATCAACCAAATATCCCTTTTGGGTTGTGAGGTTTGGGAGACTAGGACTAGATTGTGATGAGTGTCGCAGTTGGCTATATCTGGTTCATCTTCTTCTAGTGCATCATCCTGTTGGGCCGCTACATTGCTTTTGTGCTTTCTGCAATGATGACAACATTTGGATGGCTGAGTATTACTGCAACTAGAAAAGCCTTCTTTACTTGAATTGCCTTGTGGTAAGGCATTGTACCAATAGTTAATAGTGTCATGATTATTTTTTTTGCATATATGACATCATCGGTTTGCCTTTGGAGGCTTCTACTGTTGATGTTCTTGTTGTTTCTATGGCTGCTTTCCATGAGACTTTTGACCTTTTGATTGCCTGTAAATCAGGGCCTTATCCTCAAGTTCACCTTGGACTGATGAATAGCTTCTTCCTACTGCAACAGATTCACCAATTCGTCAAATGACACCTCTGTCTTTATGATGTTCAGCGTGGTGACAAAGATTATGAACTAAGATGGTAGAGCTCTTACCGTAATTGGGACAAGTAGTTTGTCCTCCACCTTTTCTCCAAGTGCAACAAGCTCAGCTCGCAGTTCAAATACCCACCGTAAGAATTCCTCAACTTTCTCACCAGCTTGTATACAAAGCGTATGTAGCTTGGACTGTAGATGGAGGATCTTCATCTAGTTCTTCACTTGGTAGATTATGGAGAGAGAATACCATGCCACCTTTGATGTTTCCGCATCCCAAATGTGAGGTTGAACTTCATCGATTATGCTGAGTGTTATCAACATCAATGCTTTGGCATCAGCCTTGTCAAACTTTTGCCTTTCATCTGGGTCTTCTACTCTGGTTATGTCACCAATGAAAATTCCCCATAGCTCCTCAAAATGAGAATTGTCCGTATCTTTGTCTTCCATGTGGCATAATTTGGCCCTTTCAAAAGTTGAGTATCGAAAAGAAACAATTTCGGGGCTGACATTGTTCACCACAAATAGAAAAACTAGTCCAAACAACAATTTTATTATTATTATATTTGTCAATACATTCACTTTCAAGAAGAAATTATAGCATAGAGATGAGCACGATAGGCCTGTGTTGTGAGACAGGGATGCTTGGGAGTGTATTCTACCTCATCTTCATCATCAACATCATAACCCTCATCAAGTTTTTCTCTAATCTTCCTTACTTGACATTGTACATCAAATAGAAAGTAATCTAACAATCTTGCCTAAACAATTCATCGAATTAAAGATTACCGGTGTTTTACAGGGCATCTAGAAGAGCAAAGTAGAAGCCTGAGCTTTCTGAAATAGCACGACCGCCTTGAGGTGGCTCATTTGCATGGTTACTGGCCACACTGCTGGCATCTGGTGCGGTGGACATCCACTTTCAGGCTTATAGACTATTTCTCCCTCTCAATGGTGTGGAGAATACACACTTCTTGCTATCTTCTACCTTTCATTTAAAAAATAGTCTAAGACCTCTACAGCATCTTCAAGTCTATATGGCGTGGATGAGGAAACTTCAGTCAACAATGACCTCTACAGCAGAAAAAAATGACTTCCAATCTGCAAATGACCCTCTCCTTGCTGACGGGCTTGTAAACAGCTTCCAACATTGCCTTCCAAAGCTTTCTTGCCTTCAACTTAGATGCTTCCAATGCTATCGGGCCTCAGATCTCACAACAACTCAGAGCATGGGGTCATCATTTCATTCCAGCACCTATCTTCATTGCCACAGACTGGCAGACTAGAAACAACTCCAAAATTCAATGCCCAGCAATCAGAAAATGCTCTAATAACATTTGAAGTGAAGCATAGAAGACTGTGGTTATTCGATGATTAGAAAGCAAATACAAGATGCATATAAATACTATGCAATAGTTGATGAAACTATCATAGCAGTTGGCATAACTGTAGAACTGAAGAAACTACCTAACATAACCATGTAGTTACGTAATAACAATGTAATATATATTATGCTAACAATTTTGACATCAATGACAATATGTGTATGCACCTTTGACATCAGTGACAACACTTCCAATAATCTCCCCCTTTGTCATTGATGGCAACACAAACATAACCTTCTTCTTTTGCATTTGTTCCCCCGTACTCTAACTCTCCCCCTTTAACATCAATGGCAAAGGGAGGTAACCAACCTCTTTTCTTTCTACAAACTGGTACAACCAAGACAAGCTCCCCCTGACTACAATGCTTCTCCTCACCAAATCATATCAAAATTTGATCATCTATTCTATCTCCTTTCTACATGCTCCCCCGAGAGGTAGCTATTTTCTAAACAGGGATGAAGGATATGCCTTGAGATGCTCCCCCTGGACAGATGCTTCATCATAAGTTTTTACTGATTTGATGAGAATGATCTCAGTCCCAACTTCTGCCTTAAATACTCAAATATCTCTTTAGGAAGGGGCTTCACAAAAATATCTGTAATCTAATCCTTTGTAGCCACATATTCCAACTTTACCTCCTGATCTACAACCTTTTCTCTTAAGAAGTGATACTTAATAGATATATGCTTTGTTCTAGAATGCATCACTAGATTCTTTGATATGTTAATGGAACTTGTATTATCACACAAAATAGGAATAGGCTCATCATATATTACTTTGATATCCTTCAACGTCTGCTTCATCCAAAGAACTTGAGTACAACAAGATGTTGTGGCTATGTATTCTACTTTTGTTGTTGATAGAGAAACTAAATCTTGTTTCTTGCTTAACCATGAAACCAATCTATCACCTAGAAAGAAAGCTCCACCACTTATGCTCCTCTTATCATCAGTGTTGCCAACCCAATCTGCATCTGTATATGCAGTCAAAGAGAAATCCTTTCCCTTCTCATAGCACAATCTGTAGTCTAAAGTGCTCTTCAAATATCTAAAAATCCTTTTAACAACCTTTACGTGAGTTTCATTTGGATAAGCTTGAAACCTAGCTACCATACAAACGGCTTGCATAATATCCAGCCTTAATTGCATTATGAACATTTATTCATCCTCCATGTTAGTGTTTTTAATATGATGGTTACTCTTAATGCCTCAAAGAGGAAGGAGGTTGATTCAACATTATTTTTATTTTATAAAATTAAAATTTCTTTCAACCTTGTGGTAATCTAACAATAATTTATGACATTTACATTTTTAACCCATTAATGTTGATCCTCCTAATATGGGAGTTTCCAAATATTATCCAACTAATTATTCACAATCCTATCCTATGTGCTTATGAGTGTTGGGACATTTTAATACATTTTGTTATAAACTTTACGAATACATTATATAGCACATAATTAAATTATAGTTGAACTTTAAATTATGTGACCACAAGTTCTAATAAATTAAACAAAACTATCTTACATTTTAATTATTCCATGATGCTATTGCAACCTCACATTCTACCAACCTAAATTATACACACAATTCAAATATGACATTTCTAGTTTATTGTGTTAACTAGTAATTTATTACAATATTACCATTTTTAGTATATCATATTCTATTTAAGAGAAAATGCACCAAGATAAGGGGCAAAAATATGGCCAAAGGAGAGATTTTAAGTGAAACACATATGTTCTTGGTAAAACACATTCATGTTATAATAATCTATATGCATTATGGCTCGGAACTGATCCAAGCCATAACATGTGCATTATAATCTGTATGTGTTATAGCTTGTATGTGTTACATTTTGCATTATTTTAAAGCTTAAAATAAATTTCAAGTAATGATTATATATTATAACATGTACATGTTTCTAACACCATGACTCAAATTTTTAAAGATCACACCCATTAGGCTTTGATTTCCAAGACTTGGGCTTGGACCTCTCTTTTGGCTCCTAAATTCATGTTTTCAACTTGAGTAACATAAATAGAAGTGGTGGTGAGTATTATTGTTATGGGTGATGACAATACTTTTGTGTTACCATGCATCACACCATGTCTAATGATACAATTGTTAGTATGAAAAATTTGTTACCTTTATTTTCACCTCTTTTACCTTGATTAATTTTTAGACATTATAATAAATATCTACACTTCATCCCTTAAAACTTTTAAAACCACAAAATAATGAATTCCATATTCATTAATACTTATAAAGATTAATTAAAAGTTGTAAATATTTGAAACTAATTACTTAAATACAAAATTAATGTTTAAACAAATATGCATTATAAAAATAAAGAAATATTATTACTTAATCCTTCCAAATTAGTAGTTCTTAAGAAACCTTAAATTCAAATATTTTTAAAAAGAAAAATCAAAAGTATTAAAGTAAAACTAGATAACATAAGTATAAACATTTTATCCTTTTTATGTAGATTATAACATGATGGCTAATCATACATTTAAACCATAATTACCTTTGAGGTAGGGAATAAATTTGACGGTCGACCTTACTTGCCAAGCATTTTTTTTATAACAGTTATCTATTCAAAGGTGCCCTTAAAATATTATGACATACCTTAGTATAAGTAAAATTATATATAGACTAAATATATAAATCATCACAATTCTATTTAAATTTTTACAGCCTATCCAAAGTCTCTCCTTTCATATGATAGAATCTTTTTAAAATTTTGATTGTATTTTAGAACAAAAATACTTAAATATAGTCATACGACCATCGAATTTAGGCCTTGTTTCGAGGGAACCATCAAAGTCACCTATAATTAAGACCTGCCCAACAATAAAAAGGAATTAATATTGATTCTAAAAAATACAAAAAACAAAAAACAAAATTATATAGAATTAAAATATTTTTAGAAAAAATTGCATAGAAACTTTTACATTTAAAAATAAATGTTTAAGTGACACTGATCCATCATCATGATTATTTGCTTCTGTTCTAATGATGGATCATTAAATATGATCCAAAACTTTTACTTTTAAATTAAAAACTTCTACACAATTTTTTCTCACAAATATTTCAACAGAATATCAGTGGAAACATCATATCTTTAAGTTATATATATTTAACACTGAAACATCATATTTTTAAATGAGAGTGCTTCTGGATTCAACTGTGTATGTTTTTCTATCAACGTTTCAGATCAAGCTCAATAATCTATCATCAGGAAGAGGATAATTGAGCATGATCCGAAAAGTTGATACAAAAACATACACAGTTGAATACAGAAGCACTCTCATTTACTGTCATGAACTGTGGAAAACTCATGCCTTCTATCATATCTTTAAGTTATATATATTTAATAACAGATTATTATATGGATACGATCATACCCTTTTATGTGGACGTGCGGATTATTAGACTTGATTTTTTCCCAATCTTCACCGCCTTCACTCAATCTCTTTATAAATTCATCCGTTCCGGTGCCGACGTGCTCAAACCATTCTAGTCTTCTCAAACGTTCCAATCCATCTGGAACTTTCTTCACGCTCGGACATTCACATAAGTAGAATTTCTCCAGGACGCCCATCGCTCCATCCTCCAAATCCGGCAACTCCTCCAAAAGAGGGAAGTAATCGATTTGTAAAAGGCGTAGCTTTGGAAACATGGATGACTTTCCAAACGCTTTTGGTATTTCTCTGCAACTCTCATTACCCACTAATCTCAACACTATCAAGTTAGGCATTGCCTCCAACTCTGGATAATTAGTACAACCACAATTCAATAATGTGAGATGGGTCAGATCTGTTAACATACACACCCAATTCGGCACAGCAAAATTGGCCAGTTCAAGTCTTTGGATGTCCATCAGAGCACTGATATTCTGCGGTAGGTGACATTCTGTTGAGAAGGAGCTTGATATTGAGAGATGGCGCATCTTGAATAGCTGAGCAAGGATTCCATCTTCGATACTCTTCAACTCATTTTCATGCTGAACACTTATGCTTAGTTCTTGGAGGCGGGTTAATTTGGCAACATCCTCCAACTTTAACAATCCATCCTCTTCAACAGAGAGCCTTAAAAGATCTGATCTCAGTACCCGCAAAGACCCCAGCTCTGATATTCCCTTGGGCATATGACTCGACAATTCTGTATGGCAAGAGAAGACACCCAGATGCTCGAGACATTTCAGTTCATTTATCCACTCAGGAAGCCTTTGCAGCTGTCGGCACATAGATAGATCGAGCATGACAAGAGTCGACAGACTTCTCACACAGAGTGGCACCTCCTTAATATTTGTCCATGATAAATTTAAGAGCTTGAGAAGTTTTTGCTTACCAACACACGGGGGCAATGTGGAAATCTGAGTTCGGCTCAAGTCGAGAACCCTTAATAATCTCATAGTGCTGAACAAGTTTGCCTCAATTTTTTCAATGGGATTATTATATAGTGACAGAGTGCGAAGAGATCTGGGACAACGAACCCTGCTTTTTGCAATGACTTCATCATCTATCTCTCTTTTGGCCAGTAAAATTCTACACCAACGATCACTTTTCTTAACAGATGTAAGGACATCTTCAACAGCAAACGTACATCTGTTTGCTTCAGATATATCAATTGCCAGTTCAAGCAGCAAGTCATGGACCTTGCAATATTTGATCAGACCCTTATCATCCCATTCAAGCAAGCACAGATTGACCAACTGATATAAATAACTCCAAGCAACATCGCAGCGGTCTTCTCCTTGGGGAATGAATCCTTCCGCTATCCAGAGATTAATGAGATACTCGCAATCTATTTTCTCATCCTCAGGAAAGAAGGACAAATAAGAAAAACAGGGCTTAAGGGCTGCAGGCAAGGAGTCATAACTCAATCTGAGAATCTCTATGATGCGGTTGTCTGGATTAGCGACCTCTTTCTGTCGATGCAGCTCCGACTCTTTGAGTTGACGCAATCTAGAGCTCCACTTTCCTATATCTGTGCAGCCGGAGAGAGAAGCTCCTATTGTCTTTAGAGCCAACGGTAATCTCCCGCATTGCTTTTCAACTTGAGGAGCTACATCTTCAAGGTAACGTGGCGGGAGATTTTGGGGATAATCCGAGAAGGCATATGCACAGAACAACTGCCAACTCTCTTCCTCTGATAAAAGCTCTATCTGGTAAGTAAAAGCACCAAGCTTTTCACAAACTTCTCTGCTTCTCGTTGTAACCATGATTTTACATTGACTATTACTGCCAATTGGAAGACCGAGGCTTGTAATGATGTTATCGTCTCTGCTTGCCCTCCAAACGTCATCGAGTACGATGAGAGACTCTTTTCCTTGTAAACTGGCATGGATCAGCTCCGCCGCTCGCTCATCACTTACATCCTTCACCCTATCCTCTAAATCTCCCATGTGCGACGCTAAATCACACTGTATTTTATGAACAGAATATGACTGTGATATGGAAAGCCAGATTGAGTGCTCATACCTTTGTTTGATTCTGTGGAAAACGTTTTGGAGAAGAAATGTCTTTCCTGCTCCGCCCATCCCCACCACGGCAATGACTGGAACAGTTGATTGATCTATCAAGGAGATGAGGTGTTGAAGCTTCGGCTCAATCGCCACAGGGCGTGAATCGCTGGGCAAGAGACTATTTCCCTTCCACACTCCTCCCCCCGCTGCACTGCTTGATGGCTGTTCGGAGTGAGACGGCACTAAATCACGGAAGAGCTTCAGCTGCTCTGCATCTTCCATAATGGATCTGATTCGTTCTTTCACCTCTTGAATTCTTTTTCCCATTCTATAGCGGAAAAGTATTTCTTCAAGATTGCAAACACAAGACTGAGTTGCACATCTAGTGTAAAGAGGGCGAACAGCACACTCTTCCACAATGTCCTCTGCATCCCAGGCAACGTCCCTAACGTTGTGCAGCCATTCTTTCACGTCCTCATCTTGTGTAGGAAGTGAGTCCGCATATTTCAGGCCACCGCTTATAGTTCTGAGTCTCTTTTTCAACCAGTCGAAGTCCCTGGTGAAGTTGCAAACCAGCGCTGCCTCTCCAGCTGCTTGTTGAACTA
This sequence comes from Cunninghamia lanceolata, assembly GCA_027924645.1. Classification (NCBI taxonomy): domain Eukaryota; kingdom Viridiplantae; phylum Streptophyta; class Pinopsida; order Cupressales; family Cupressaceae; genus Cunninghamia; species Cunninghamia lanceolata. Next base: position 1,581,489 of record BSBN01000378.1, on the reverse strand, counting down.
TCATCTCAGTGAGTTTGCCAATAACACCTTCTGCAAGTGCACTTGCCATCTAATCTGTTATTACTAATACTGAGAGTGGACGGAAAAGATCTCTCAAATTCGTATACACACCCAACTACAACAGATCTAAGTTTCTTAACGATGAGCTAAAACAACTTGAACTTTAGAACTCTGTGTTCTATGCGAGAATAGCCCTGAAACGAACAAAATTTCTTGTTTTGCAGTTTTTGCGGAGCAAAATTATTAAAAAAAAATACAGCTGGCTGCTGGTACAAACACTCTAATATCGCTGGACAGGCTCCGCTTTGCATGGGACGTGCTGAAGGGGTTACTGAAGCTGTCCTCGTTCTTTACTATATCAGTCCGCTCTGTTTAAATATCAAATAGTTCAACGTACAAAAGTCTTATTAGTGTTGAACTTCCTACCAAGAACATTGTATTTGTAAGGAACTCCTTAAGGGAACTTTATTTGTGCGTTTTGAGTCTTGACAAGATACTTAAATATTGAAATTTTACAATTTTATATCTCAATCAACTTGTCAACGAATCACTAACTTACTCCAACGCTCGCTCAAAGGCTAGACGTGCTCAACCGTTAGCTTGAATTTTATGTACGAGTGACTATTATCTAATCCGTTAGACGTGCTCACTCGTTTCTGTATCTCCATCTTAATGTCACTGCGTTTCTATATCTTTGAGTTGATATAATAATTAACCAAACCTTATCATTGACATACAGAAATAATAATAATAGAAAAGTTTACTCGACTTGTATTTTGCAAAATGAAAAACGAAACACATCGTCAACTACATATGAGAATGACATTTACTTAACATGTACCTCACAAGAAAAATGCAACATATGAAATAGACAGATACTTAAAAACATGCTTCTTACAGAAAGAAAAACAAACATATCTCAACTGTGCAGTACCCAATAGTAATTTGCATCAGTCGCACCACTTTTTTTATTTCTGTATAAAACATAATACCTGAACATGTACTGCTTCCATGGAAATTACTATTGAGTATTGCACAGTTGACATTTTTGGTTAATTACTAGTCTATCAAGTAACTTGAAGACATTTTTGGTTAATTACTAGTCTATCAAGTAACTTGAATTTTTGTAATTTGTAGATATTTGTATCATATGTTCAAGATATTTAAAATGTTGTCAGAGATATGTTTGTTTTTCTTTCTGTAAGAAGCATGTTTTTAAGTATCTGTCTATTTCATATGTTGCTTTTTTCTTCTGAGGTACATGTTAAGTAAATGTTGTTGCTGAGATACATTCGTTTCTATTCCTTAATTTCCGTCGTCTCATGAAAAACACACCACGAAAGGAAGAGTCAACTTTAATTTGCATCAGTCGCACCACTTTTTTTATTTCCATATAAAACTTAAAACCTGAACATGAACTGCTTCCATGGAAATTACTATTGGGTATTGCACAGTTGACATTTTTGGTTAATTACTTGTCTGTCAAGTAACTTTAGTTTTTACAATTTGTAGATATTAGTATCATATGTTCAAGATATTTAAAATGCTGTCAGAGATATGTCTGATTTTCTTTCTGTAAGAAGCATGGTTAAGTAAGTATCCGTCTATTTCATAAGTTAAAATTTTTTGTTTAGTAAATGTCATTCTCATATGTTGTTGATGATGTGTTTAGTTTCTCATTTTGCAAATACATTCGATTTCCATTGTCTCATGAAAAACACACCACGAAAGGAAGAGTCAACTTTAGAAGAGGAATTTCCCCATGCAAAGCACGTGTGTCCGAAAATAAAAGTGCAAGCCGTAAAATCCTTATCAAGAGAAGTTCAGAATATTATACTTTTATAATATTTATAATAATTTTCTTTTTTATTGAAAGAAGCTAAAACAATTACAATACATCAGAGAAAATTAAGAGAAACAGAGCAGCGAACAGAGTGATGAGGTATAAATAACCTCATCTCTATCATGAGCCATATAACCCTTTTCCATGTTATTAAATTATCCAAACCATGCCAATTTATTAGTTTTATAAGCAATATTTGTTTATTTTTTTAAAAATGATGTACAATCTTTGTTTTTGAATTGATTAGAGTTTTTCACTAATGTTGACGTGATTGTGTGTAAAGATTTGTGTATTTATGTAGGTTTTTTAGTATGGCTTAGTGGAAGGATCAAACTTGAATGTGACTAGAGTCAGAAGCGCCGGAATACTAGGGTGCTAGAGATTTAGGAAATGCATGATCATGGACTTCAGTCTATGTTACATTCGACCACCTGGTAGTTTCATTGTTTTCTATTGTTAATTTCATTTAAGACATTTTACAGCTCCACTCAGAGCCTTTAATATGTGATATTTAAAAGACAACTAGTTTAGTAAAAGTATTTTTTTCTTGTTAAAGACTTTTTCAGTGGCATTAAAACGCCCCCTGAAATCTAGGATTTTGGTATATTTTAGATTATCTTATGATTCCTCAAAAACAAATATGTGATAGATAGTTATGTTCAGTTGATTTATGTTTTGTTATGATTATGCTATGAAGAAAAATAATCAAGTTCTATTCCGAGTAATATTATTATGAGTAATGAGCATGCAAATAGATTTTTGGAGCTGTTGAATGATGAATGTGATTTGAATCAGTAGAAGATATCTAGGGAGCTAGCCACTCAAAGGAGTTAGGAATAGATAAGTACTTCAATGTTGTGTGACTATGTTGTTTGAAATTTGTTCTGTGAATGTTTTGTTTCAGATTGGTATAACTTTCTGTTTGGTAATGTTATGGTAGGATAATATTGTTGTGGCCTTGCAAGATATTGTGTTCAGTAATTTTTCTTGCCTTGCAAGTCTTCGAAGTTCTATGTATTAATCTGTGATTTTCGGAGCTCCTGCTCCAGTTGCGAAATCTATTACCAATTGATAGTGCAAGTTTAGTTTGTTACTAGTTGATAGTTCAAGTTAAATTTAGAGAATTTCCCATTTTCTTAAATTAGCCTATCTTTTCAAATTCCTAGTTAAAGAATGTATGTGTTTGATTCCTAGTCTCAAGTTCATATGATTTCTAGGTTAAGTTCAAATGCTTCGTAGATTAAATTGTATGCTTTCTAGTTTAAGTCTATTTTGTAAAAGCATCATTAAAAATTTAGAAAAATAATTGTTGATTTGAAATGTCCAAACCAATCTTCTATTGCATACAGCCTTGGACACTACTAGGTTGACAAACTGATACATCTTTTCAACTAAACTGTTAGGACTTAATGACAACCTGTCACATTTTAGTGTTGTTGCCAAGGATTGCCTTCTTTTAGTGTCATTAGGAGATTATTGGATACCTCTTATTAGTTAAAACAAAAATAGTCATCAAACTTCTTTTTCTACATGGTCAGAAAACAAGGTCCACATGAAAGATTTATAGCAAAAACCCCCCAAATAGTATTTCCATTGGAACCTAGAGAGGTGGAAGTCTTGGCTGAAGAACTTTGTTACGAATTGATCGATCAAGATCAACCTGAGACTTCCCAATATACCTCAGATATTCAGCGACCATATCAAACTTTTGAAGAGGAAAACATCCCTTTCAATATCATGGATGATAATAATAATGACCCTTTCAATGGAAGGAGAGCACACAATCAAGATGGTGAGAGGGTAAATAATAACGATAATGAAAATGCAATTCTCCGAAGACTAGCCCGTGCATTTACATATCCTATTGATCTCGATCTAGATGAAGACTCTCCCATGAAAAATATTTCGCCTTCTATCCTACCAACCTTTAGAGGTTTGTCTTCTGAGTACCCTGATCGGTTCCTTTCCGAGTTTAAAGTTTTGTGTTAGACCTATGATTACAAAATGGATAATCAAAAACTGAAACTATTTCCCTCTACTTTGAGAGATTCTAAAATGAGATGGTTCATGGGATTAGTTTCAGGGTCAATAACCACTTGGGATGAGATGGAAACCATCTTTTTGGACAAATATCAAAACTATTGTAGGGTCAGTGATAGGAAGGAAGAACTGTTTAAACTAAAACAAAAAGAAGATCAAAGCTTAGAAGACTTCTTGGATAGATTCATCTTCCTAGCAAAATGATGTGGAGAAGAAACAATGAGCCTAGAAATCCTAAAAACCATATTCCTCAAAGGACTTGATGAGGATGCTCAAAGAAGTTTGGACTTAATGGGAAAAGGAGATGTGTCTCAACTTGACCTTGGGGACATCTTTGAGTTGTGCATAAATTTCTCTCGAACTAGAGGAGGAATCCGTAAGTCTAGATTGTTAAGAGGCTCTAATGAAATAGCTAAACTGACATCCTTGTTTAGTTGAATACCACTCTAGATGGAATACAAGCCAAAACATGCAATCCTAAAACCTTGTCCATCTATTGCCCTAGATGTCGAAATAAACATCTATTGAGGTAGTGTCCTCTCGATAAAGCTAACAGTTGTCAAATCTATGACAAAAATCATGCCACATACCAATGTGAGATACTCAATGCAATCAAAAACTCAAAAAAGAAATTGTCTCACACTGAGGAAGAGGTCAATTATGTGGGCTAAAGATCGGGAGGAAATTTCTCCTATGGTCAAAATTCCAACTCCTCTTGGCAACCTCCAAATAATTGGAATAACAATCAATGGACAACACCTTGGCCTCTAGCACCACCTAATTGGGGCCCCTATCCTTCATGGGGACCATCTGAATGGGCAAACCAGTCCTAAGGAAGCCCTCAATGGATGAATCAGACTCAACAACAATGGTACCCTCAAAATCTTGCCTCGCAATGGAATCAGCCCTCAAACCAATTCTATCATGGTCTGAGGTGGATACCAAATCCACAATAGAACCTCCTACCAAGTCCTCAAAACACTCAACAAAATGAGCAGGTCAATCAACCCCAATTACCAATGCAACCCATTGCTAATCCAAAGAATATCCATCAAAATGCACCAATGTATTCCACTGAGCAAGAAAACATGGCAGGGGTTAACGCTATCTATTGTGGAAACTTATAGTTGAGGTTAGGATTAAGGAAAAATGCTTCAGCAACCTACCATCGTTGAGATCCTAAAAGACCAAAATGAAGAGCCCACAAGGAACAAAGATGATTCTTGTACCTTCAAAACTAAACACAAGAAGTAATCAAGAGAAGCTTCTCTTGTCATTTCCTCAACAAACTCCACCTAAAGCTTCAGAGTTACCTCTAGAAGAAATTGTGGAACATGCATCAAATCTTTCAGAGAATGACTCTAATTTGAAAAAGAGAACTTAAGCACCTTTTCCAAAGCGCCTTAAGGAGACTCTCCTAAAAAAATCCTCTAAAAATGATCCTGCCAACTGAAACTACTTTAATACAAGAAATTAAATGACTCGATATTGAGATTCTTGGACTCAACTGGTTAATCAAATAGTTATGCATAAAAACACTAGGGAGGCAAAAGAAACAACTTAACCTAGTACAAACCAATGGATATTTGGCCAATCTTTTGACTAGAGAAATCTCTGCCCCAAAATATGGTGACCCAGGCAGCCCACTGATAACGGTGACAATCAACAATGTAGCAATAACCAATGCACTTGTCGACTTAGGGGCAGCCATTAATGTCATGACTATGGACGTTATGGAAAAAATAGGGCTTGTCGATTTACGTCCCATAACCACCATATTGTAAAAGGAAAACCAGTCTATAGCTATTCCCAAAAGTATCCTAGAAAATGTCCCTATCAAGGTTGATAATTGGGAGTATCTAGTGGACTCCTAAGTGATCCAGTCCCACACACCTAAGGACAACTATCCGTTGATATTACGCAGACCTTGGTTGGCAACTGTTGAAGCCAAAATTGACTGCAAAGTAGGAGGGATAATCATTTCAAATGGCCTTAATAGAAAACACTTATCCTTATATCACCCTGCCCAACCTGCTGTGAACAAGCAAGTTTGGATTGATGAATCAAATTGCTCTGACAAATAGGAAAATATGGCCTTACTTGCTATGGTAGTCATTAAACAGCACACTAAGGAACTGGAAGATGAATGGGAAATTGATATGTATAATATGGCCTTAGATTCAAGTGATGAGGAAATCTTAGGACAACTGATCCATACCGACGATATCAAGCACATTTATGATAACAACCACACCTCCTTCAAAGTGTTACCCTATCCTCTGGTTAACATCATTCCAAAAACTGATCACTTCTTTGAAGATATTTCTAGATTTCATAAAATCATACCATATAGCTATCCTCTCAACGCGCTAACAAGAGAGGTTCATACTGTCACCTCCAACCATCTAGGAACCAAAACTATTGTTATTGCCAAGAAAAACCTTAAATATCAATAGATGGTTAACAGAAGTAGACGAACTCAAATTATTTGATGTATTGATGAATAGATCCAAAGCTTTTGCTTAGGACTACACAGATATGAAAGGAATACATCCTAGTGTCTATACCCACCACATCTATAATGAAGATGTTAGATTAGTTTGTTAGCCACAATGAAGACTCAACCCTACTCTCAAAGATATTGTCAAAATAGAAATTGAAAAACTCCTACAAGTGGGGTTCATCTATCCTATCTCTGACAGCAATTAGGTCTCTCCTTTGGTATTTGTTCCAAAGAAAAATGGGAAATGGAGACTGTGCATAGATTATAGAGAACACAATAAAGAAACCTATAGAGACTACTTTCTATTGCCCTTCATAGACCAAGTCTTGGATAACTTAGTAGGGAGAAAGTATTTCTCATTCTTGGATGGATTTAGTGGATATAACCAGATACAAGTGGTAGGAGAGGATTAGGACAAAACAACTTTTACCTACCTTTGGTGAACATTCACATATCGAGTTCTTTTCGTCGGGCTATGTAATGCTAGACTGCAACAATTTAGAGAGTTGTTCTAGCAATTTTTGCTGAACTTGTAAATAATTATGTAGAAGTCTATATCAATGATTTCAATGTGTATGGATCCACTTTTGACGAAGCACTTAAAAATTTGGACAAAGTATTGCAATGATGTGAAGACCATCAGTTATCCCTTAGTCATGAGAAATGTCTAATAATGGTAGAACAAGCCTGAATAGTTCTAGGATGCCATATTTCAGCCAAGAGGATCAAGGTAGATCCTAAAAATTTGAAGTAATACAACAATTTGAGACTCCAAGAAACCAAACTGATATTAGAATCTTTTTGGGTCATGCTGGATACTACCTAAGGTTCATAGAAAACTTTAATAAAATCACAACTTCGATGTTCTCCCTTCTTCAAAAAGATGTGGAATTTTCCTAGACAACATAATGTCAAACATCATTTGATATCATAAAAGAAAAACTCATTTCTGTTCCAGTTTTACATGGACCATAAAGGTTTGGATTGTACATCCATAGCCTTGCGATGTTCTTTAGGAATGAGGGCCATAGTAGGTGAACCAAAGACTCTGAAGTGATCAACTATTGGTTTCCATCCTTTCCAAGCTTCAAAGTGGGTGATTCCTTTCAAGACTTTGTGAGGAACTCTATTCTGGATGTAACATGCACAATTGATAGCTTCAACCCAATAAGATGGTGTTAAACCTTTGGAATGAATCATACAGTTTGCCATCTCCTTTAAAGACCTATTTTTACGTTCTGCAACACCATTTTGTTGAGGGGTATATGGAACTATGTGTTGCAACTCTATCCCTTATACTATGTAAAACTGTTCAAAAATATTATAACAAATTCTCTGTCATTATCTGTTTGAAGAACCTTGATTACTTTCCCTGACTGTTTTTCTGCTAGAGCTTTGAAATCTTGAAAAGAATCAAATACTTCTAATTTTTGCCTAAGGAAGTAGACCCGTGTAAAACGTGAGAAATCATCAATAAATGTGAGAACATATCTAGCCTTTGTAAAAGAAGGATGTGGAAAAGCCAACATCACTATAAATAAGTTCTAAGACTTGTTTTTCCCTCCAAGTTTCTCTTTTGTCAAACTTTACTTCAGGATGTTTACCAAGTGCACATCCTTCAGATAGTCCTTTAGAAAACTTGACTTTTGGTAATCCATTAACCATTTTGTGTTGTCGTCGTTGTTCGAGATAACGGTAGTTAAGGTGACTGAACTGTTCATGCCATAATTTACTAACTTCATCTGAATAAGTTAGTAGTGCCTTTGGAGAAATATCTGTAACAAAACTAGAGAAGGTATACAATTTGGATTGGTGATTGGCTTCCCCTATAGAAAGTAAGTTATTACTTTGTAATTCTCTTATCTCAATTGAATTTGGAGAGAAATGAGCTTTCATACCCTTCCCTAAGTGTGTTATTTGATACACTGAAAGGAGATTAGTTGATAGTGAAGGTACACTAAGAACTTTTGAAAAAAATCCTCCTTCAACTTCAACAGACCCTCTCTCTTTAACCAATGCTGGGGTATCATCACCTAAGTTGACTGAAGACATTCTGGGTGGCTCTAAGGATGTGAATACAACCTGAGAAGAACCCATATGATGAGTAGCACCAGAATCAATAATCCATGATGGAGATGAAGATGAAGATGACTTAACAACTAGAGCTTTGCCTTTTAATTTCTCTTTGTCCTTGGTATTATCTTGAGTTGATGTCAATGCCTTGATAGAATCAGGTATCCCAATGTTATTCTTTTTGAGAATGTTTGAGAGACTTTCAATTTGCTTCTTCATGCATTTATGTTCATCATGCCCTAGTTTTTTACAAAAGGCACATATTATCCTCTCAGTAATGTGCTTACTTTGTTGAGAAGATTTATCCTTTTTGAAATCATCAATTTTATCTACTTTCTTACCATCCTTGTCCTTTTTAATGTTTTTCTTCCCATTTGAAGTTTGTGGCTTGTCATTCCCTGCGATTAGAGCTTGAGGCTTCATAGACTTCAAAGAACCCGTCTGAATTAGTTTCTCCTATTCCCTTGTGAGATCAAAAATGAATTTATCTAGAGTGAGCATTTTCCATGATGCTTCAAGAGCACTTTTAGTATAATAGAAAGTTGATACAAATACAGAAAATTCTAGACCTAATTTGGAAAGTACTGAAAGGATTAATTGATCCTCTTTCTTGTCAATTCCACAATCTTTTAACTGTAACTTTAAAGATTTAAACTTTGTGAAGAAATCTTCTAAAGTTGTGAAACTTCTAGGACTAAGACCTAAGTGCTGATTTTCCAATTCATGACTTATGAGTTCATCAATTTTTCCAAATAGTTTGTCTAAAGTATCCCACACTTCATAGAGTGTAGTTAAATTTTTGACATGAAACAATAATTCTGGAGATAGATTTAAACACAGAAAGCTAAATGCTTGATCGCATTTGTTGAAAAAGTTCTCTTTCTCTTTAGCTGCATTAGGTTCTTTTTTTGTTCCCATAGTTATCCTATATAGGCCCTTATTTTTCAGCACAAGACCAACTTTAATCTTCCAATCATGATAATTGAAAGGTGTTAGTGGAGGAATAGGAGTTGTAGACTCCATGATGCCTTTAGTCACTAAGATAGAAGATTTAGAAAACTTGAAAGAAAGAGATAGAGAAAGTGAAAGTGAAGATGTGAAAAAAAAGGTAATACACCCACACAAAAAACCACTTCTCTAGGAAGTGTACAATATGAACACACCATATTCCCCCCTTGATTATGTGTTGTTCCCCCCCCCAGATTGTGTAATTCATAGATGAAGTGTATTTGTCACTCTAAACCTAACTTAATCTGGTACTTTATAATGATAGTGTGATAATAAGATAGAATGAAAGAGGACTAAAAATGAAGCACTTTTTCCTTTTGAATGAATCAATTTTGAGTTCATATGCAAAAGTTATGGCTTCTTAAAAAGATTTGCTTATGTAAAAAAGTTACTTCTCAAAATTTTTCAATGTGCCTGAAAAAATAAAATTGCATGCAACAATTTTTGGAGAAAAAAACTTTGTACCCCCTATGGTAGAGCATGACCAAGAGCTTAAATACCCATGTGACCAAGGGGCTTAGCTCTTAAAATAGTTCTAATGACTATGGCATTAACTTTGACAACCATCAAAACAAATTAAAAGAACCTTTTTTTTAAAGTTTTCCCTCCTCCTTTGTAGTCATGGTGGGGCCCTCAAAGGACAATTCACAGAGGATGTGGTCAAAAGACTGTTGGGTGGTGGCGTCGGGTGCTGTGGCCCCTGAAGCTGTTTGAACTCCAATCTTCTCGCCTACAAAGGCATTGACTGCAGTAACAAATGTGGGCCAATAGGTGTTTGGCGTCGATGCAAGGAAGAAGCTCCCTCAACACTCCAATGTGGCGAACATGCCACTATGTAACCACCTACAGTGTCACTGAGAAAATTAGGTCTTCTAAGGTGCTGTTGGATGCAGGTTACAAGGCTTGGCTTTGGCCTTTGATGCAGGCTCGAATAGGATGAAGCTCAGCCTTCCTTGCGAGCCTTCAATGCTATGATTCGGCCTCACTGTGGTGAGGCTCGATGAGCTATGAACAATGATTAATATGCTTTGCCAAAGGCACAGTAAACCAGTCGATCACAGTGCCTCCTTTGAGGCATATTCAACCTACAAATAAATGTTGAAATATGCTTTCAAAGAAACATTACCTACGCCTGATTGTTGCCTCTGTTGAGGCATTAGAATTTGACAAGGTTCCTCGTATCGCAGTGATAAAAGGCTTGATGGAGCCTTGCGTGCAAATGAGGCTGTAGAGATTCATGATAATGGAGCGATTCGATCAACAAGCAAATGGCAATTTGATGCTATTCCACTTGCTCTTATATCATGTGTGAGTGAAAGACCAAGATCGTGGAGTAGAAATCAAACATGAGATTGCAATGTATTGAAAATGAACAATTTGGATTACAAATGAACCGGTATGAATAGGTGAAGTTTGGGAAACAATACTCTACGAGAATAGGAAAGGTGGCGAAAATGGAACCAAGAGAATAGCTCAAGGTTCAACCACCCTCAAATGTAGCGGTGATGTGTCGAATATGAGGTGACACATCTACTAACGACTCATAGAGTGGAATTCGTCTTTCCACATGTGAGGAAAACTGCCTAACTATGGTTATGTTAGGAATAACTCATGTGAGTTATACACCAATAGATATTTATTGTAACACTTAGATATATTATTTTAATTGATATTATAGTATTTTAATATAGTATAATATTAACTGATAATATTTGACTTAATTTTCTTCTTAGAATAAATATTTGTTATATAGACAAATTAGATTCAAATAATGTTAAACAAATAATTTTTTTTTAAAGCCAATCTAAATATTATAACAAAAATGTAATATTTATAGTATAATTTATAAAAAAAATTAGTTTAAATATTAATGAAATAGTATAATTAATTATTGATTGATAATAAACAATGTTTATATTATAAATATGATAATAATATATTTATATTATTACATTATTCTAATATTATAATATTTTTATATAGTATTATATTTTTTTTTGTTTTTATATAGTATTATATTATATTTTAAAAAATCTGAGCCAATGACAATATTGATGATTGATTTTTCAATAATATTTGTTAAAATATTTGCATATAGACTTAGGAAAATTTTAATATTTATTTAACGTTTAAAAAAATACTCTCCTATCATTGGTTTATTACAAAATAGTCTATGGATGTGCATTAATTGCCCTTATCGGTAAAAGTTTTCTACTAATTAGATTAAAGAAAAATTATTTTTCAAATATGTTTTGTTATAATATTTGCATCTTATTTTTCAAATATGTTTTGTTATAATATTTGCATCTATACAATAGCAATAGGTAAATATTTTTTAAATAGAAAAACTATTTTAGTTCTCATTGGTTGCAAAAAGAATTGTTAATAACTAGTTAAGAACAAGCCTTACCTATAGTTTCCTTGGTACAAACTAAAAAATAGAAAAAAAATCTAAAACATTAAAATAAGCTCTTAATGTTTGTACCATTTTTTTTAAAGGTCCATATTAAAAACAATAAATTGACTGCACTAATAAAATATTTTATATTTTAAAATATTTTAATATTTAAAATATTTTATATTTTAAAATATTTTAATATATAAAATATTTTATTATTGCAGTGAAACTATTGTTTTGAATTATTAGTAGTGTGGGCTCCACCTCAATGTCAGACCGGCTAACAACACACCGGTTGTTTAAGTCTTACCTATCACACCATGTGTGATACAATTGTTAGTATGAAAAATTTGTTACCTTTATTTTCACCACTTTTATCTTGATTAATTTTTAGACATTATAATAAATATATACACCTCATCCCTTAAAAATTTTAAAACAACAAAATAATGAACTCCATATTCATTAATACTTATAAAAGATTAATTAAAAGTTGTAAATATTTGAAACTAATTACTTAATTACAAATTTAATGTTTAAACAAATGTGCATTAAAAAAATAAAGAAATATTATTACTTAATCCTTCCAAATTAGTAATTCTTAAGAAAACCTTAATTCAAATATTTTTAAAAAGAAAAATCAAAACTATTTAAGTAAAACTAGATTACATAGGTATGAACATTTTTTCGTTTTTATGTAAATTATAACATGATGACTAATCATACATTTAAACCATAATTATCTTTGAGCAAGGGCCTAAATTTGAGAGTTGACCTTACCTGCCAAGCAATTTTTTTTATAACAGTTATCTATTCAAAGGTGCCCTTAAAACATTATAGACCAAATATATACATCATCACAATTCTATTTAAATTTTGACAGTCTATCCAAAGTCTCTCCTTTCATATGATAGAATCTTCTTAAAATTTTGATTGTATTTTACAACAAAAATACTTAAATATAGTCATACGACCATCAAATTTAGGCCTTGTTTGGAGGGAACCATCAAAGTCACCTAAAATTAAGACCTGCCCAGAAATAAAAAGGAATTAATATTGATTTTAAAAAATACAAAAACAAAAAAAGTTATATAGAATTAAAATATTTTTGGAAAAAACTGCATAGAAATTTTTGCATTTAAAAATAAATGTTTAGGTCACACTATATCCATCATCATGATTATTTGCTTCTATTCTAATGATGGATCATTAAATATTATCCAAAACTTTTACTTTTAAATTAAAAACTTCTACACAATTTTTCTCACAAATATTTCAACAGAATATCAGTGGAAACATCATATCTTTAAGTTATATATATTTAACACTGAAATATCATATCTTTAAATGAGAGTGCTTTTGGATTCAACTGTGTATGTTTTTGTATCAATGTTTCAGATCATGCTCAATAATCTATCATCAGGAAGAGGATAGTTGAGCATGATCCAAAACGTTGATACAAAAACATACACAGTTGAATACAGAAGCACTCTCATTTACTGTCATGAACTGTGGAAAACTCATGCCTTCTATCATATCTTTAAATTATATATATATTTAATAACAGATTATTATATGGATACGATCATACCCTTTTATGCGGACGTGCGGATTATTAAACTTGATGGCTGTTCGGAGTGAGACGGCACTAAATCACGGAAGAGCTGCAGCTGCTCTGCGTCTTCCATAATGGATCTGACTCGTTCTTTCACCTCTTGAATTCTTTTTCCCATTCTATAGCGGAAAAGTATTTCTTCAAGATTGCAAACACAAGACTGAGTTACACATCTAGTGTAAAGAGGGCGAACAGCACACTCTTCCACAATGTCCTCTGCATCCCAGGCAACATCCCTAACGTTGTGCAGCCATTCTTTCACGTCCTCATCTTGTGTAGGAAGTGAGTCCGCATATTTCAGGCGACCGCTTATAGTTGTGAGTCTCTTTTTCAACCAGTCGAAGTCCCGGGTGAAGTTGCAAACCAGCGCTGCCTCTCCAGCTACTTGTTGAACTATCATCTCAGTGAGTTTGCCAATAACACCTTCTGCAAGTGCACCTGCCATCTAATCTGTTATTACTAATACTGAGAGTGGACGGAAAAGATCTCTCAAATTCGTATACACACTCAACTACAAACAGATCTAAGTTTCTTAACGATGAGCTAAAACAACTTGAACTTTAGAACTCTGTGTTCTATCCGAGAATAGCCCTGAAACGAACAAAATTTCTTGTTTTGCAGTTTTTGCGGAGCAAAATTATTAAAAAGAAAATACAACTGGCTGCTGGTACAAACACTCTAATATCGCTGGACAGGCTCCGCTTTGCATGGGACGTGTTGAAGGGGTTACTGAAGCTGTCCTCGTTCTTTATTATATCAGTCCGCTCTGTGTAAATATCAAAAAGTTCAACGTACAAAAGTCTTATTAGTGTTGAACTTCCTACCAAGAACATTGTATTTGTAAGGAACTCCTTAAAAATACAATTGTATTTGTATTTGTATGATGCCTATACAAATGCAAATTTCCCCTATCATTACGGCATACGAACCTCAGATGCAAATTTAAGAGCCTTCACAGCCTACGACTTACGGCCATCGACCAAAATCTTTTCGACAAATTAATGACAAATCAGGGTATTTAATATGTCCAAAGAATCAGAGGGAAGATGGCACAGTAAAAATTAAAAGAAAACAGTGTCGAAAAATTCGTAAACAGTCAAAATGTTGTTGGGCATGTCGTTACGTGCTACGAACGTCAATACGCCCAAGGCTAATAGCATTTACGGCCTACGACTGTTAAAAAACAAAATCGTACCATTTCTGGATGGGGTAAGGTGCCCGCGTCTTCTCACTTTCTAGGGTTCCACGGACTACTGGTTCTCCATACTCACCGAGTACAAAGACAGTGATGGAGATTTGAGTCTTGACAAGATACCTAAATATTGAAATTTTACAATTTTATATCTCAATCAACTTGTCAACGAATCACTTACTCCAACGCTCGCTCAAAGGCTAGACGGGCTCAACCGTTAGCTTGAATTTTATGTACGAGTGACTATTGGCTAATCCGTCTAAACCAAGAACTCCACACTTATTGGGCTGTTGTCACTCGTTTCTGTATCTCCATCTTAATGTCACTGCGTTTCTATATCTTTGAGTTGATATAATAATTAACCAAACCTTATCATTGACATACAGAAAAAATAATAATAGAAAAGTTTACTCGACTTGTATTTTGCAAAATGAGAAACTAAACACATCATCAACAACATATCAGAATGACATTTACTTAACATGTACCTCAGAAGAAAAAAGCAACATATGAAATAGACAGATACTTAAAAACATGCTTCTTACAGAAAGAAAAACAAACATATCTCAACTGTGCAGTACCCAATAGTAATTTGCATCAGTCGCAACACTTTTTTAATTTCCGTATAAAACATAAAACCTGAACATGTACTGCTTCCATGGAAATTACTATTGAGTATTGCACAGTTGACATTTTTGGTTAATTACTAGCCTGTCAAGTAACTTGAATTTTTGCAATTTGTAGATATTTGTATCATATGTTCAAGATATTTAAAATGTTCTCAGAGATATGTTTGTTTTTCTTTCTGTAAGAAGCATGTTTTTAAGTATCTGTCTATTTCATATGTTGCATTTTTCTTCTGAGGTACATGTTAAGTAAGTGTCGTTGCTGAGGTACATGTTCCTTAATTTCCGTCGTCTCGTGAAAAACACACCACGAAAGGAAGAGTCAACTTTAATTTGCATCAGTCGCACCACTTTTTTTGTTTCCATATAAAACTTAAAACCTGAACATGAACTGCTTCCATGGAAATTACTATTGGGTATTGCACAGTTGACAATTTTGGTTAATTACTTGTCTGTCAAGTAACTTGAGTTTTTGCAATTTGTAGATATTAGTATCATATGTTCAAGATATTTAAAATGCTGTCAGAGATATGTTTGTTTTTCTTTCTGTAAGAAGCATGGTTAAGTATCTGTCTATTTCATAAGTTGCAATTTTTTGTTTAGTAAATGTCATTCTCATATGTTGTTGATGATGTGTTTAGTTTCTCATTTTGCAAATACATTCGATTTCCGTTGTCTCATGAAAAACACACTACAAAAGGAAGAGTCAACTTTAGAAAAGGAACTTCTCCATGCAAAGCACAAGTGTGTCCGAAAATAGAATTGCAAGCCTTAAAATCCTTAGAGAAGTTCAGAATATTACACTTTTATAATATTTATAATAATTTTTTTTTATTGAAAAAAGCTAAAACAATTACAATACATCAGAGAAAATTAAGAGAAATAGAGCAGTGAACAGAGTGGTGAGATATAAATAACCTCATCTCTATCATGAGCCATATAAATCTTTTACGTGTTATTAAATTATCCAAACCATGCCAATTTATTAGTTTTATAAGCAATATTTGTTTATTTTTTAAAGAATGGTGTACAATCTATTTTCGAATTGATTAGAGTTCTTACTAATGTTGACGTGATTGTGTGTAAATCTATCTATGTATTTATGTAGGTTTTTGAGTATGGCTTAGTGGAAGGATCAGACTTGAATGCGATTGGAGTCAGAAGCGCCGGAATACTAGAGCGCTGGAGATTTAGGAAATGCATGATCGTGGACTTCAGTCTGTGTTACATCCGACCACCTAGCATTTTCATTGTTTTTTGTTGTTAAGTTCACTTAAGACATTTTCAACTCCACTCAAAGCCTTTAATATGTGATATTTAAAAGACAACTGGTTTAGTAAAAGGACCTTTTTCTTGTTAAAGACTTTTTCAGTGGCATTAATACGCCACCTGAAATCTAGGATTTTGGTGTTTTTTAGATTATCTTATGATTCCTCAAAAATAGATATATGTGATAGATAGTTATGTTCAATTGATTTATGTTCTGTTATGATTATGCTATGAAGAAAAATAATCAAGTTTTGTTTTGAGTAATATTATTATGAGTAATGAGCATGCGAATGGATTTTCGGAGTTGTTGAATGATGAATGTGATTTGAAACAGTAGAAGATATCCAGGGAGCTGGCCACTCGAAGGAGTTAGGAATAGATAAGTACTTCAATGTTGTGTGACTATGTTGTTTGAAATATGTTCTGTGAATGTTTTGTTTCAAATTAGTATAACTTTCTGTTTAGTAATGTTATGGTAAGATAGTATTGTTGTGACCCTGCAAGATATTGTGTTCAGTAATTTTTCTTACATTGCAAGTCTTTGAAGTTCTATGTATTAATCTGTAATTTCGGAGCTCCTGCTCCAGCTACGAAATCTGTTACCACTTGATACTACAAGTTTAGTTTGTTACTAGTTGATAGTTCAAGTTAAATTTAGAGATTTTCTCGTTTTCTTTAATTAGCTTGTCTTTTCAAATTCCTAGTTAACGAATGTATGTGTTTGATTCCTAATCTAGAGTTCATATGCTTTCTAGGTTAAGTTCAAATGCTTCGTAGATTAAATTGTATGCTTTCTAGTTTAAGTCTATTTTGTAAAAGCTTCATTAAAAATTTAGAAAATGATTACTGATTTGAAATGTCCAAATCAATCTTCTATTTCATACAGCCTTGGACACTACCCGGTTGACAAATTGATACATCTTTTCTACTAAAGTGTTAGGACTTAATGACAACCTGTCACATTTTAGCATCGTTATCGGGGATTGCCTTCTTTTAGTGTCATTAAGAGATTATTGGATACCTCTTATTAGTTAAAACAAAAATAGTCATCAAACTTCTTTTTCTACATGGTTAGAAAACAAGGTCCACACGAAAGATTCATAGCAAAACCCCCCAAATAGTATTCCCATCCGAACCTAGAGAGGTGGAAATATTGGCTAAAAAACTTTGTTACGAATTGATCAATTAGGATCAACCTAAGACTTCCCAATATACCTCAGATATTCAACCACTATATCAAACTTTTGAAGAGGAAAACATCCCTTTCAATGGAAGGAGAGCACACAATCAAGATGGTGAGAGGGCAAATAATAACGATAATGAAAATGCTAATCCCAGAAGACCAACCCGCATAGTTACATATCCTATTGCTCTCAATCCAGATGAAGACTCTCCCATGAAAAACATTTCACCTTCTATCCTACCAACCTTTAGAGGTTTGTCTTCTGAGGACCACGATCAGTTCCTTTTCGAATTTAAAGTTCTATGTCAGATCTATGATTACAAAATGGATAATCAAAAACTGAAACTATTTCCCTCTACTTTGAGAGATTTTGCAATGAGATGGTTCATGGGATTAGTTTCAGGGTCAATAACCACTTGGGATGAGATGGAAACCATCTTTTTGGACAAATAACAAAACTATTGTAGGGTCAATGATAGGAAGGAAAATTTGTTTAAACTAAAACAAAAATAAGATGAAAGCTTAGAAGACTTCTTGGATAGATTCATCTTCCTAAAAAAATGATGTGGAGAAGAAACAATGAGCCTAGAAATCCTAAAAACCATATTCCTCGAAGGACTTGATGAGGACGCTCAGAGAAGTTTGGACTTAATGGGAAAAGGAGATGTGTCGCAACTTGACCTTGGGGACATCTTTGAGTTGTGCATAAATTTCTCTCAGACTTGAGGAGGAATCTGTAAGTCCAGCTTGTTAAGAGGCTCTAATGAAACTAGCAAACTACAAAAGGAAATAGCTAATCTCAAAACTGACATCCTTGTTCAGTTGAATACCACTCTAGATGGAATACAAGCCAAAACATGTAATCCTAAAACCTTGTCGATCTATTGCCCTAGATGTCAAAATAAACATCTATTAAGGGAGTGTCCTCTGGATAAAGCTGACAGTTGTCAAATCTATGACAAAAATCATGCCACAGACCAATGTGAGATACTCAATGCAATCAAAAACTCAAAAAAGAAATTGTCTCACACTGAGGAAGAGGTCAATTATGTGGGCCAAAGACCAGGAGGAAATTTCTCCTATGATCAAAATTCCAACTCCTCCTAGCGACCTCCAAATAATTGGAATAACAATCAATGGATAGCACCTTGGCCTCTAGCACCACCTAATTGGGGCCCCTATCCTCCATGGGGTCCACCTGAATGGGCAAACCAGTCCTGGGGAAGCCCTCAATAGATGAATCAGACTCAACAACAATGGTACCGTCAAAATCCTGCCTCACAATGGAATCAGTCCTCAAACCAATTCTATCATGGTCTAAGGTGGATGTCAAATCCACAATAGAACTTTCTTCTAGGTCCTCAAAACACTCAACAAAATGAGCAAGTCAATCAACCCCAATTACGAGTGCAACCCATTGCTAATCCAAAGAATACTCGTCAAAATGCACCAGTGTATTCCACTGAGCAGGAAAACATGGTAGGGGTTAATGCTATCTATTATGGAAACTTACAGTTGAGGTCAGGATTAAGGAAAAATGCTCCAGCAACCTACCATCGTTGAGATCCTAGAAGACGAAAATGAAGAGCCCACTGAAGGAACAAAGATGATTCCCATACCTTCAAAACCAAACACAAGAAGTAATCAATAGAAGCTTCCCTTGTCATCTCCTCAACAAACTCCACCTAAAGCTTTAGAGTTACCTCTAGAAGAAATTGTCAAACATGCATAAAATCTTCTAGAGAATGACTCTAACTTGAAAAGAGAACTTAAGCACCTTTTCTAGAGTGCCTTAAGGAGACTCTCCTAAAAAATCCTCTGAAAATGACCCTGCTAATGGAAACTGCTTTAATACAAGAAATTAAATGACTCCATATTGAGATTCCACTATTACAAGCAATCAAAGAAATTCATGAACTCAACCAATTAATCAAATAGTTGTGCATAAAAACACCAGGGAGGAAAAAGAAACAACTTAACACATTGCAAATCTGGATATTTAGCCAATCTTTTGACTGAAGAAACCTCTGCCCCAAAATATGGTGACCCAGGCAGCCCACTGATAACGGTGACAATCAACAATGTAGCAATACCCAATGCACTCGTCAACTTAGGGGCAACCATTAATGTCATGAATGTGGATGTTATGGAAAAAATAGGGCTTGTCGACTTACGTCCCACAACCACCATATTGTAAATGGAAAACTAGTCTATAGTTATTCCCAAAAGTATCCTAGAAAATGTCCCTATCAAGGTTGATAATTGGGAGTATCGAATGGACTTCCAAGTGATCCAGTATAACATACACCCTTAGATATATGTTTGCTCTGTATTTTTTGTTTTCTGCTTGTTTCGAACGGTATTTAGGGTTTTATGAGTTTTTCTTGCATGTTTGATATTTGCATTACACGTATCAAATATAGAGCATATGAACAAACCCAGAAAAACTAAAATGGATATCAACAAAATAACAACTACCCAGATAGAAATGAGCCAAAATATGAATTATAATAACATGCCCATATGGAATTTTACAACTTCATGTCAGTGTTGTAGCCAGACCAACAATATGAGCATACAAAACACCTCCAAATCTCTACCAATGGCAAGATTTCTCAGATACAATATGTAGCAGCAACATCTAGGATCTTCGACGTCCAAAATGAATAAGAAGGAAGCTCTAAAAGAATGTAATACCAGTCCTTGGAACACGTCCACCTATGGACTGTACGACCAGGCTGGGATGTAAAATTAGCAACAAATGATTGGAAACACTCTAAAATCTGTCTAAAACTCTCTGCAATCTCCTTCCAGCTCCAAACGCCTAGAATGATGCCAGAAATCAATCCCAAACTCCTCCAATATTACCTCTATAATGCAGTACGGCCACCACAGGAAAGTACGTCCTGCCAATGATGTACGGCCTACTAGGATAACTCTGTAACAGTAGCAAGGATCATTCACAATACAAGATTTTGATCTTCATATCAGTTCTTAGGTCTGGAATATAAATCCTCATGAAAATAGATTCATCCAAGCTCAAAAATAATTTAAAATCTGTCAAATGAAAGCTCAAGTGAAGCTCTGGAATGAAGCCTCTAACTATCCTCTCCTGATGCGATCTTGCACACACGAAGAAAGGGACTAATGCAGGGTTTTTCGTCCCAGCAAAGCCAAATCAAACCCTCAAGCTCCAAGCCCAAGAATGCACGGGAATATCTCTCCAAGAGAAAGCAAATCAATAGTCAAGCATGAATGCCAAATAAAAGTTACTTTTTTCTTTTATCCTTTCATCATCTCCAACACCCAAGAAGAGTAGAATAAAATATTATTTTTTATTTTAATTTGCATCCCCTTATGTCTCCCAAGAGCGCTCATCTCCTAGAGGGGTCACTTTTAAGTTATAACTTCATTTTATAAAGTGACATTATAATATAACTTAAAGTTATAAGTCTTTTATAATAACATAAGTTAAATATTTAATTTAACTTATATTATATCAAATGGAGCTCTAGACATATCGAAACCATGAACCTCATGCATCGAACATCCACAACTGGCCTGCTATAAATAGTAAGTTCCCCTATCCTGACTTACTATAAATAGTAAGTCACCCAAACTAGCTCCCTAACCATGGTCATTAGCCTACGAGAGGCATGTGATAGGCTAATCTCCTCTGTCCAACTGACTGTGCTAAATGGGGACATTACATCCAGTCCCACACACCTAAGGACAACTATCCGTTGATATTAGGCAGACCTTGGTTGGCAACTGTTGAAGCCAAAATTGACTGCAAAGCAGGAGGGATGATCATTTCAAATGGACTTAATAGCAAACACTTGTCCCTATATCCCCCTACCCAACTTGCTATGAACAAGTAAGTTTGGGTTGATGAATCAAATTGCTCTGACAAACAGGAAAATCTGGCCTCACTTGCTATGGTAGTCATTAAACAACACACTAAGGAACTGGAAGATGAATGGGAAATCGATATGTAGAATATGGCCTTAGATTCAAGTGATGAGGAAATCTTAGAAGTTGAGGAAATCTTAGGACAACCGATCCATACTGATGATATCAAGCACATTTATGATAACAACCACACCTCCTTCAAAGCATTACCATGTCCTCTAGTTAACATCATTCCAAAAACTGATCACTTCTTTGATAATATTTCTAGATTTCATAAAATCATACCACATAGTTGTCCTCTCAACACGCTAACAAGAGAGGTTCATGATGTCACCTCCAACCATCTAGGAACCAAAACTATTATGTTATTTCTAGGAAAAACCTTAAATATCAATAGATAGTTAACAGAAGTAGATGAACTCAAATTATTTGATGTATTGATGAATAGATCCAAAGCTTTTGCTTGGGACTATACAGATATGAAAGGAATACATCCTAGTGTCTATACCCACCACATCTATATTGAAGATGTTAGACCAGTTCGTTAGCCACAATAAAGACTCGACCATGCTCTCAAAGATATTGTCAAAATAGAAATTGAAAAATGCCTACAAGTGGGGTTCATCTATCCTATCTCTGACAACAAGTGGATCTCTCCTTTGGTAGATGTTCCAAAAAGAAATGGGAAATGGAGAGTGTGCGTAGATTATAGAGAACTCAATAAAGAAACCTATAGAGACTACTTTCTATTTCCCTTCATAGACCAAGTCTTGGATAACTTAGCAGGGAGAAAGTATATCTCATTCTTGGATGGATTTAGTGGATATAACCAGATACAAGTGGCAGTAGAGGATCAGGACAAAACAACTTTTACCTGTCCTTGGGGAACATAACATATTGAGTTCTTCTCTTCGGGCTATGTAATGCTCTTGCAACAATTCAGAGAGTTGTTCTAGCAATTTTCAAGTTGAACTTGTAAATGATTGTGTAGAAGTCTATATGGATGATTTCATTGTGTATGGCTCCACTTTTGACAAAGCACTTAAAAATTTGGACTGTAGAGTATTGCAACGATGTGAAGACCATTAGTTATCCCTTAGTCATGGGAAATGTCTAATAATGGTAGAACAAGGGATAGTTCTAGGACACCATATTTCAACCGAGTCGATCAAGGTAGATCCTAAAAATTTGAAGTAATACAACAACTTGAGACTCCAAGAAACCAAACTGATATTAGAATCTTTTTGGGTCATAATGGATATTACCTAAGGTTCATAAAAAACTTTAGTAAAATCGCAACTTCGATGTTCTCCCTTCTCCAAAAAGATTTGAAATTTTCCTGGACAACAGAATGTCAAACATCATTTGATATCATAAAAGAAAAACTCATTTCTGCTCTAGTTTTACGTGGACCTAACTAGAACCTTCCCTTCCATATTTATGCAGATGCTTCCAATGACGTGATTGGAGTAGTCTTAGGCCAAGAAGATGAGAATGGAAGAAAGTATGTTATATATTTCATAAGTAAGAATCTGACTACCACTGAATAAAACTACACTACTACAGAGAAAGAATTCTTAGTTGTGGTTCATGCAATCAATAAATTTTGATATTACATTACAGGGTATAAGGTAACTATGTTCACAAACCATTCAACCATTAAGTAGCTCGTACTATTGAAATGTACAAGACAACTGAGAGGGGGGGTGAATCAGTTGTTACAAAAACGTAACTTCTTATGAATATCAATACATCAATCACTTAATCACTATTATTAAATCAGAAACTTAAGCACAATCACATATTCAACAACATGAAACATAGAAACAACCAAAAAAGTCTCAAAAATGAACTAAATATATAAACTCTTTCAATAGAACATGAAATTTTGAAAACCCTTTGAAATGGTATTCTATAAATCAGACAAATAGAGAAGATAATAATGTCGGTTAGGTATTCTAGTTGTGAGAGAAGTTTGAAACCATTTCTCCCCATTGAAAAGAGAAACAAAAAGGAAGGAAAAGAGAGAAAAAGCAAAAAGAAGATTGGGATACAAAAGAGTGTCTATCCAAAATTTAAAATTAGAAAACAAGTTAGTAAAATTAGAAAGAAGAGGAAGCATTTGAGTGATTGTTTATAGCATGTAACCATGTGAGAGTCCTCTGCAATCAACTTGGCGGGTCTTTTTATTGTCGAAGTTTTTGGGTTTCTCTATATGACACTTCATCAAGGAATAGTTTGTCTAACTTTATGGATCTTTGTTAAGGAACCATCAACAAGGATACATTTGAAGCCAAGAAAACAAGCACATAGTTGATTTTAAAAGACTCTCGTGCAAGTAGTAAAGTTTCCCCTAAATTTCTACTGCTTTAAATATTTTTTTCTAATTAAATTGACTAATTCTATAGAAAAGATCCATAATCTTTCTAGCTAAGCATCCATTTTCTAAGCACTAAAACAATAATTTTAATGGGAATTATGCACTAAAAGGCCTAATTTTTGCTCTCATCCAAAAATCCATAATAGGAGGAATTTGTCCCATCCAACTCTAGATTCTTCTGAATTGTTGGTGTCCCAACTCTAATAGCTTATGTTGTAGCTAAACATTTATATGTGGATCTTGACTATATTTGTGCTCCATTGTAGGTGGAGACTGGGAGTAGAAACAATGTTATGGGTTGGCCCTTCAACTTGAAAGAGATTTAGCATCTATTGTGTTGCTATTAGAAAAGAATGCGTAGGCCCCACAAACCCATGAACATGTTATAAATGCATGTCTGTAGATGCAGAGTTCTATGCCAACTATCAATGTTAAAGCTTTGTAGTTTTATTTACATTAAATAGGTAACATTATTTAGGATAAAAATACAAATGAATAACCATGACCAAAGTATGAAGAACATGTCTTATTTAATTTGTAATTAATAAGAAAAAATATCCATCAAGAGATCTTCTAGAAAGGCCTCGTCTGAACCTAAGATTCGTTTGTTCTACTGTTGTTACTTCCAATAACGAATTAGATAAACAACAATAAGGAAATAGATAGCCACCAACGTGTCACAGAGATAACCATAGATACAACATCATTTATTCAGGGCATGTTGTGTTGTCAAGCAATCATTTGAAATGAGATACCATATTTACATTTTACATGTTGATAAAGCTAAAGTTTTAGTAGTTTAAAAATAACACCACTTTTTTTAATGTTTGCACAGAGTCATGAATCGGTAAATATATACATAATTTCCAATTCAATAAAGATGAAATTGAAATTAAAATATTTTGATGATAAAATATATTTAAGAATTACAAGTTAGTTATATCTAGACATTGGACGCACCAAAAACATTGCCTAATTTAAATCAAGTTTTAGTACGCTTTTGTAACACATCTACTGAGTTATATGCTTCTTTCACTCTTCGACCTTTTCTTTTCCTCTTTTCACTCTATAGCGGAAATATATAACCGCGCCTTCCATTTGCAACTTCTATGCTCTTCACTTCTAATTTGAAATAAATTTGGTTAGAAATAAGGGGACATTCTCAACAGCATATATAACTAAATGGCTTGTCAAATTTGAGAAATTTGGTTGTTAGGGGTGCATAATAAAAACTCAAATATGTAGTCTCAACCCTGCCACTTGAAGGCATTTATCCTTTCATAGAAATTTCACACACCCAATCTGAATTATATAATTTCATTACAATAAGAATTGGTTACAAGGACAAGATCCTCTATTGTAATATGTTGAGTTTTATTACACCTCTAGCTTGAGTACCCCATTGGCATATTTTACAAAGAATCTAAGTTTTGTATATGTATTAGAATTCCCTGACTAGGAGCACTAAGCAAGCATAAAATACTGCAGCAAGTAAATCGGGATATGACCTAAAATTTCTTTCAACACTTCACATTTGAGTATTTTCTTCTGTTCAAACACTTAATTTTTAGTGTAATGGATACTTCTTATATTTTTTTTGGAATGGATATTTTTGGTTTTTAGTTGTAGACATAGTGCAACCTAAACTCATGTTGTCCTATTGATTTACAACAATGATATGAATTTGACAAAAAACATCTAACTAAAAGAATTAAATTTGCAATTAGGCATGTGAGTCATTTGTTCTTGCATGTATATCATAAAACTAGCTTCCCAAGTTTTTTACTTCGGTTTTGGTGATTGTATCTCCAAATTTGTTTCTTAATATCGTTTGGGTAGCTTTAATTGTGATTAAATTGGGCCACATTTACTTTTCTTTATACCAGTACTTTTCTATGTATTTTCAAATGTTACAATGTTGTCTTATTGCAGCAAGAGATCTCAACCTGCCATGCTCTTAAAGTCTTGCAACTACAATCACTAAGAAGCAACACGACTTGTTGTAGCTGTTTCTACATTTAATGAAAAACTTTGATCAACTTTTCAAGTATTCCAAAGTGTTTAATGCATTTATTGATTACAAAATGAAACCTATCGATGGATATGTACAAACAAAAAATCTCAAAACACCTAAAAATGTTTAGTTCATTAATATTTTCAAAGAGTTAATAGTTCCCTAATTGTATATCTATGCATCAATCATATGAATTGTTGTTTGATTACAAGAAACAACAAATTAAATGTAAATTTCACATTAATTAATTATAACAAGACTAATTATACTCATTGCACAACATTGGCAGGAACCTGACATAATGCATCTCTTGTTAGTACTTGTGTTTTCATGGTGTTAATAATTTTAAATTAGTTTGCAGGAATCATGTCGGTGAGAAAAAATATTTAGAGATTAATTATTTTTATTTTTCTTAAAATATTCAATACTCATTTTATTAATTGGTTGATAAAACATACATTAAGTTACATAATTTTATTCATCTAATAATGTGTTATTAAATATGTGTAATTTAAAAAAAATCAATTTCTTTCAATAATTAATATTAATTTAATTTAACACTTTCTCCTTTAGAAGGTTACAAAAAAATTATTAATATGGAAGGAATAAATAACTAGTTACATATATATTATTTTAAGCTATTTTATTTACTTAAGAGTTATTTCATTTTACTTTAAAATTATTTAATTTACTATATACATATATGGAAACATAAATTTTTATTTTTATTTAAGAATTATTTTATTTTATTTACATAAATAGAAGAACTCTTGGTTGTTGTATAGTATTCTTGCATCATCATAGTCTTCGTTCTTGTTAAGTAAAAGCAAAATCACACCATCTTTTTTAAAGAAAGTAACTAGTAGAATGCATGTGCTATTATGAATTGGTTTTTGCAATAGAATTAGTTTGTTTTTCTATGTGTGTGCTGAGCTTACCTTCCGGGACATGATGCCAAATGTGGGCTAACAGAGAAGGTAGTCTTCTTTTTCAAGACTTACCAATTGTATTTTATGCTTTATCCAAAGCTATGTTGTACCATTGAAATGGATGGATATTTAATGCCTAGTGATTAATATGGTTCTCTTCCACATCCTATTTGCAAGAAATATGATAATTCTAGATTAGTATGCATCTAGGCATCAGGCATGCATTGAGAGTTTCCCTCCTGCCCATTTGTTCTGAGTTTGCTAGGCACCTCGTGCAGGGTCAGGTATTCTTTGAGATAGGAAGAATTCTAAGGAAATGTAATACTTTGTGGTTGGGTGGAAAACGCACCTTAACCATGTTGTTGACCTTTAGCTTGCGAAAGACTAGTGGGTTATGGCAGTTGAAGATGGATTGTATATTTGATCATCATTATGAAATTCTAAAAATTGATATATCATTTATGAAATAAGTGTATGGCTTTCTTAGCCAAGAGATGTAACTATACTATCTTTGTAATGCTCTATTGGTTGCACTAGAAAATTTGTAAGATATTATACATTTATGATTATCTTTGTTAATAGAAAGTTTCATATTTCCATTTATAGATTGAGATCTACTTTTCTTTGGTATTTTTACAATGTGGAGTTATCAGACTTTACACACCTCTAGCAATCACCATAGCACCTCTTATCATCTTGCATCCTGAATAAAAAAAGACTACCCGCACACCCTCATCTATTAGTTTTCTCATAGATAATAAATTTTGTGCTAATCCAAGGATATGCAACACACCATTAATCCTTTTTATTCTACCATCAGGGAATCTGATTTTAAATTTGCCACAACCAACAATATTTAAATGAGAATCATCACCCAAGTACACCTTACCTCCATCAAATTCTTCATATTAAAAAAACCAATCTCTATTAAAGGTCATATGGAAAGATGCACCTAAGTTAATTAACCATGCATCATTACCTGCACGAGTGGCCAAAGCTGCAATAGAAACTTTTCCAAAAGTTTCAAAAAATAGAAACTTTAATATCTTGTAATCTATGTATGATCTTGAGTCTAAACTCACCCAAGATGTTTACTTGGCAGTTTCACACCTTTTGGAAAAATTCTGGGTTCATCTGTGCTCAAATGTAGAGTTACTAAAAATAGTAAGCCCTATCATTTTAGCCCCTTTTCAAAACATTGAAAGTTTTAAACCATTGTTCAAGATAAAGGGTATTAGAAAAGACCAAAAATGGGGAGAATAGAGCCCTTTTGTAGTTGCAAGGTTGAGACACCTTTCCTAACAATGTAAACCTAAACAAATAAAAAATGCATGCATAAGATGTTTAATTTGCATCTAAATGCAACCTCATCATTAAGCAAAGGGTTAGCAATAATCAATGAAAACAAATAATTTATCACCTACCCCAACCCTTGTTGCACTTAAGTGGTTGTGCTTAAAGGATTGTTGATTGATGAGATGACATGTTGTTGCTCAAATGGGTAGCATGACCATGCATTCCACTTGATTGATGAAAATGGCTTATGGAGGGTTCCATTTATAGATATTTTATGAGGATGATCAATGGTTGAAATTGATATGGAAGATCAGTGGGTGAGGTTGATTGATAGATTAGGGTGCATGTGAATCCACCAAGTGTCACTTGGTAATTGATGCACATGATGAGGGTTTAGATTGAGAAGATTTGGATAGATAGGATTTTCTAGATTTGAATGGATGGACAAGATTTGATGAGAAGATTTATGGAGCCTTGTGGATGAATTGAGTCATGTACAACCTTGATCCATGTGCAAGGCTGACTTGGCTAATGATGCTTAGGCATGTGCAAGTGATTAATTAGTCAAATAAACATCATTTGTTTATTTAACTATTGATGAGGGAGAAAATAGATGAATGAAATAAGTGCTAGCTATTTATTTAATTTTTGGAGGAATAGACATAGGAATTGGTGATTTAATTAAATAAATGTTAATTTATTTAACCAAATGTTGGAACATTATAAGAAGTGCTGAAATGATTAATTAATTAATTAGATGATGAAATTTATTTATTTAATGAATTAGATGATGAAATTTATTTAATTAATGTTTGGAACATGATCGAATTGGTTATTAAATAAGTAATTTATTTAAATAATGTTAGAAGAATATAGGTGAAGGATAAATTTGGTGATGTTGGGACCAGATCAAATTTAGGTGTCTACAGTTTGTTTGCATGTGTATCAAGATTTTGATTAGTAAATGTTTTGGTAGTAGATGTGTATGCATGGTATTTTTCTCACAATTTGAGACACATGTTACCATTTTTTCCAACGCTTACTAATTTATATGTTGGCCACAATAAGTTGGTCATCAAGAATGGACTTGAGTAGGCCCTTAAGCATGGAAACTTCAAAATCCTTGTTGTCAATCTCTTGAGTCACCCTATTCACTTTCATTTGAACCTTATGGATTTGTCCCACCTCTTAGTCCGTGAACCTTAAGGCCTCTTTTAGGTTGGATATAGTACTGACTATTTTGTCCCAAAAAGACTTGTAGACATCTGTTATGAGGTTGACAAAGTTTGCCTTTTCTAGATGCTTCATATTTTTTCTTAGCATCTTTTACCTTTGTTTTTATTTTATTGACCTTGTTTCCTATTTCTTATAGCTTGTTTTGAATGTCTTTTATTTGACCATTATAGTAGTAGACATCATTTAGGTTGTTCCCATACAAGATTGTACCTCAACTAGCTTCTTCTTGAGGTTGTCAACCGTTGTTTGTGTGCCTTAGTTCTTGTATATTCATCTTATAAGTTCTCCACCCATTCTAGTGCTTCTTGATCTTTCAAGGCATTCGAGGAAGCTTTTGTTAGGTTTAACTACATCATTATATGCTTGTGTTCATGGTGTTGAACTTTAGTCTTATGTGTCATTCTGTTGAAATTGGTTGAGGTAAACTAAACATCATTGTCAAGTTTCATTTTGTCCACAAAATTTTTGACCTATGAGAATAAGATTCCATAATGGGTTATTTGAACCCAAGGATCATATTGAGTGATAATCTATAGGCAGTTGCTTTCTTTGATACCACTTTAGTGCATGTTTTTAATAGTATTGTTATAGGCTTTAATCTATTATAATTGTTGCATTACATCTGAAGGCTAAGATAAGTATTGCCATGCATGTCTTATTTGCAAAAGAACTAGTGGGCATGTTAACTTTGAAGATCAAACAATATTCATCAAGTCTTCCTCATTCTATGACCTTTTTATATCAATGCATATAATTCCAAAAAGTTGTTGACAGGGACACACATGCTCATATTTAATATAACAAGACAATAATGACCACATTTGAGAAATAAAGAAAATTGATTAAGAATAAATACTGAATTCCCTAAAAAGACTCAAATAATTATTGTGTGAGGCAAGATAAAGGCACTCCAAACTCTTTGGAATGAATCTACAACTTACGTTGTGTAATTATTTGAACCTATTTAATAAATACTAATTAATATTACATTTAGAAAAAGTCTTATTAATTAAGTGGAGTAGACCACCCTCGTGAGTAGACCACCCTGTTGAACATCTAGAATCCTTGGACAAATATTGCAAAATAGAATACCCACCACAAAATATTTCTTCCCGTGACTCACTAACTACTTGACTTTGCCTAGCAGAAAATAGAATACCCACCACAAAATATTTCTTCTTGGTTACTCAACTACCACTTGACTTTGCCCAGCAGATACGTGCATGTTCAACGCAGAATGAATCCCCATTGACTTTGTTATTCATCTGTTTAACTAATCAAACACTAATTTTCATCCTTAAGCCGTTCAACCAAGAAATAATCAGAAGCTTCCTAAAAAAGACTGCCTCTAGAAAGTCAGCAGCATTTTAACTGGCAGCATGAAACACAACACGACAAGAAATACATAATTTTTCCTTTGAAGAACTTCCGTTCTTCCAGTCAACACACAAGCACTATAATGCAGGACTTTTTGCGGCCATTTTAAAATATCATCCACTTCTATAGTCAAAATTTGTTTTGGACCAATAAAAATAGGATAAATATTTACCACTTTTTATTGTGAATGACGTGTAAATTGTTATTAAGTGTTTGACCATTGAAATGGATAATATTTAAGTAGAGTGGTGAGTTACAGGGCTATTCTCACATAGAACACAAAGTTCTAAAATTTATGTTGTTTTAACGCATCGTTAAGCAACTTCTATCTATTGCAGTTGGGCGTGTATACGAATTTGAGAGATCTTTTATGTCCCCTCCCAGTATTAGTAATAAAAGATTGAGGATGGCAGGTCCAATTGCATAAGGTGTTATTGGCAAACTTACGAAGATGATAGTCCAACAAACAGCTGAAGAGGCAGCACTGGTTTGCAACTTTACCCAAGACTTTGACTAGTTGAAGAAGAGACTCAGAATTATGAACGGTGTGTTGATTTTTTGTAGCTTGGAAGGTGGGCCCGTGTGGAGGGTGGAAGTTGCTTAAGGGCAACTCAAGTTGGATATTTAGCAATAGCATGATTTCTTTTTTATTATAGAATGTTTCTTTAGTTGTGAGGTGGAGATAACCCCAAGAGTGATTTTATGTGTAAGGAAAGCCAAGTCTTGCAAGGAAAGTTTCTTTTGTCTTGCAAGGCAAGTTTCTTTTGTCTTGCAAGGAAAGTTTCTTTTCTCTTGCATCAGCAGGGCTATATATGTAAGATTGTTGTAGCAACATTGTATGGTATTATGTGTGGAAAGGTTGTTGTTGAGGCTGAATAGAAGATCCAACATTTGCAGGTTTTTCCCCATATTGGGGTTTCCTGGTTATATCTGTGTTATTGTCTCTTTGTGTATGGCTTCTTGTTATTTTTGCTTCCGCTGTTATTTGCTATTATTTAACCCAGAGTATTAATTGTTGTAAATCAGATAGAGGTTCTATTCTGTGAATTTATTGTGCAATTAATCTATAGTTGGGTTATAAAAAAAAATTAACATGGTATCAGAGCTCTAAACTCTGAATACGAAGCCAAGATTTGTGACACGGATTTTAAAAGAAAAAAAAATTTAGATTTTCGTGTCCAGTTTCTTCTGTGGCTATGGCAACCAATGTTCGATATGAGGACAGGCTTAAGGGTGCGTCTAACGTTTTACAGTGGAAGGTTCGGATTACTTCTGTTCTCAAGGAGAACAGGCTGTGGATCTATGCTAGTACAAAGGTGACACCACCAACAAATGATCCTGTTGCCCTAGATTCGCATGAAGTCAAGGAGGCCAAGGCTCAGAGGATTATCCTGGACGAGGTAAGAGATCATCTAATTCCTCATCTATCGGGGAAAGACACTACCAAGGAGATGTGGGATTCGCTCACAAAACTTTATCAGAGCGACTATCAGAGTCCTAAGATGATGCTGAAGGACAAATTGCATAACACCAAGATGTCTAAAGGCGAGAGCGTGACCTCTTACTTGTCCAAGCTGACACAGGTCAGGGATAAGCTGGCTGCTGTTGGAGAGACGATCGCTGAAGATGAGTTGGTGCGTATAGCCTTGAACGGTTTTTTGAAGCATTGGGAAGTGTTTGTCAAGTGTATTGTTGGCAGAGATCAGCTACCTAATTGGGCGATGCTTTGGGATGATTTCGTTCAGGAAGAGATCCGTGAAGGTGCTCATCGAGGAGATCAGACAAAGAAGGGTCAAGACAAAGAAAATCTTGCTCTTGCAAGCAAGGGAAAGCAAAAGTCCAATAAATGGCAAACAAAAGGTTCTTCCAAGAATGGGAAGAAGAAAGATCTGAGAAAGATAAAATATTTTTGCTGCCATCAAATGGGTCACTATGCCAGTCAATGTCTAAATAAGAAAAATAAGGACAAGCAAAAGAAGCAAGTTGCTGCCACAGCAGAGGTGGACGAGTTTGCGTCACAATTTGAGAATGAGTTTTCACTCATTGCCTGTCTCTCAAGTTCAATTGCCAACAGGGTGTGGTATATTGACAGTGGGGCTTCTTGCCACATGACGGGACTCAGAGAATGCTTCACCAAGTTGGAGGAGAAGAAGTTGGATTTCTATATTGAGCTTGGAGACAATGCTAAGTACCATGCAACTGGTATTGGCACCATCAAGTTTCAGAGGGAGTCTGGCAAACCCTTGTTGGTGGAGGATGTGTTGTATGTCCCTGGCATGACAAAGAATTTAATCTCGGTTTCTACCTTGGAGGACAAAGGTTACATCATAACCTTTGAAAGGGGCAAAGTCTATATTCATCCCAAGGATTCCAAGGTTGCAAAAGTGATTGGAGTTAGGCATGGAAGCTTGTTTCAGTTACAGTTTGAGCCAGCACATGTGTTGGTAAGTAACTGTAAAGGGCTAGGAGAATTGTGGCACAGGAGGATGGCTCATCTTCACCATGGAGCACTTAATGTGCTCAAGGAAATAGTGACGGGGCTGCCTGAGATGAAGATAGAAAACCATGAAGTGTGCAAGGGTTGTGCTCTTGGGAAATATGCCAAGACCAATTACCCAAGCAGTGACACTAGGTCCAAAGGGATTTTGGATCTTGTACACTCAGATGTGTGTGGGCCCATGTCAACAGCATCCTTGAATGGGTATGAGTATTATGTTACTTTCATTGATGACTTCTCCAAGAAGACGTGGATATATTTTTTGAAGAACAAAGATGAGGTCTTTAGTAGGTTCAAAGAGTTTAAGGCTCTTGTGGAGAACCAAACAGGGAGGAAGATCAAGATACTAAGGTCTAATAATGGAGGTGAGTATACCTCGAATGCCTTCAAAGATTTCTGTACTCAGAAAGGTATAAAGAAAGAGTTGACGGTTCTGTACAACCCTCAACAAAATGGGGTTGCTGAACGGAAAAATAGGGCTATAGTTGGAGCAGCCAAGGCCATGCTTCATGATCAGGATCTACCTTGGTTCTTATGGGCAGAAGCTTGCAATACAGCTGTGTATTTGTAGAATAGGAGCCCCCACAAAGTGTTGGGCAAATTGACTCCAAAAGAGGCGTTCACCGGTAAGAAACCAGATTTGGGGCACATTCGCATCTTTGGATGCCTTGTGTATAGTCACATTTCTGTGGAGAAGAGAACCAAATTGGAACCAACTGCAGAGAAGGGTATCCTTGTTGGGTACAGTGAAACTTCTAAGGCCTATCGAGTTTACATTCCTGCTCTCAGGAAAATAGTAGTTCGCAGAGATGTGAAGTTTGAGGAAGAGAGGGCTCTTCAAAAGTCTAGCAGTTTGATGAATGAGGAGAAGCAATCACCTATGGTTGAGGCAGAACAAATCCCTCAAACTTTAGTCCCACAAGCTGGAGAGCAGAGCCAGTAGGCCGAGCAAGTTGATCAGAAAGAGGAACAAATAATTCCTCAGCCTCAGATTCCTATTATTGAGAAGAAGAGAAACAGAGCGGCTGAGCAAACACTGAGAGAGGCCCAGGAGTATGTTGGTGACCACAGAATTCAGTCAGACAGAGGAAAGCTCCCAAACGTTATTCTGATTATATGGCACTTATGAGTGAATTAATTAAAGAGGAGCCTTCTAGCTTTCAGGAAGCATCCAAGCACCAAGTATGGAGGGATGCCATGGTGGAAGAGTATTCTTCCATCATGAAGAATAGCGTGTGGGAGGTAGTACCTCGGCCAGAAGGTAAGTCTGTGGTGGGCTCGAGATGGTTGTATAAGATTAAGCATGCTGCAGATGGTAGTGTGAAAAAATTCAAAGCCCGGTTTTTGGCTAAGGGATTTTCTCAAAAGGAAGGAGTCGACTACGACGAGACTTTTGCTCCAGTAGCCAGGTACTCATCCATAAGAGCTATCATTTCTATAGCAGCACAGATGGGCTGGAGGATTCACTAGATGGATGTAAAGACGGCCTTCCTCAACAGAGAGATTGAGGAAGAGATTTACATAGAATAACCAGAATGATTTGAAGCACATGGGAGGGGTTCTCATGTATGCAGGTTGAGAAGAGCACTATATGGGCTCAAGCAGGCTCCCAGGGCGTGGTATTCACGTATTGATAGTTACTTGCAAAGTGTGGGCTTCATCAAGAATGAGGCAGATCCAAACCTGTACTATGTTCAGGTGAAGGATGAACTTCTCATATTGGTGTTGTATGTTGATGACCTATTTCTCACAGGGTCAGAGGAGCTCATAGCCCATTGTAAGCGGGATCTTGCAAGAGAGTTTGAGATGAAGGACTTGGGGTTGATGCACTACTTTCTAGGATTGGAGTTGTGGCAGAAAGAGGGAGAGATCTTCCTTGGACAAGGGAAGTACATAATTGATATCGTGAAGCGATTCAGGATGGAGGACTGTAAGCCCATGTCCACGCCACTTGTGACCAACTGGAAGAAGATTGATACTTCCAGATCAGAGGCAGTGGACCCAACTTTATACAGACAGTTGATAGGCTCTCTTTTATATCTGGTCAACACTAGGCCAGACATTTGTTTTGCAGTAAACTCACTTAGTCAATTTATGGTGGAACCTAAACGTGTGCACTGGATAGCTGCAAAACATGTTTTGAGGTATCTCCGAGGCACAATTGATTATGGGCTGAAGTATGTTCAACAGGATGGAGTGAAACTTGAGGGGTTCACCGATGCAGATTGGGCAAGCAGTATAGCTGATCGAAAGAGCACTTCAGGGTGTAGTTTCAGTTTGGGATCAGGAGCAGTCTCTTGGTACAGCAGGAAACAAAAGTCAGTTGCACTAAGTTCTGCAGAGGCTGAGTATATGGCAGCCAGTATGGCTACATGTGAGGCTATCTGGCTTCAAAAACTTCTAGCTAGGCTCTTTGATCAGGAGCTAGATCCTATAGTCATTTACTATGATAATTAGAGTTGTATCAAACTCTCTGAGAATCCAGTGTTTCATGACAAGTCAAAGCACATTGAGATCAAGTACCACTTCATCAGAGATTGTGTGGAGAAAGGGACAGTGAAGCTCCAATACATTCCTACTGACGAACAGATAGTAGATATCCTGACCAAGCCTTTGATGAAGAGTAAGTTTGAATTCTTCAGGGATAAGTTGGGTGTTGTGCAAAACACCTTCCTCGTTAAGAGGGAGTGTTGATTTTTTGTAGCTTGGAAGGTGGGCCCGTGTGGAGGGTGGAAGTTGCTTAAGGGCAACTCGAGTTGGATATTTAGCAACAGCATGATTTCTTTTTTATTATAGAATGTTTCTTTAGTTGTGAAGTGGAGATAACACCAAGAGTGATTTTATGTGTAAGGAAAGCCAAGTCTTGCAAAGAAAGTTTCTTTTGTCTTGCAAGAAAAGTTTCTTTTGTCTTGCAAGAAAAGTTTCTTTTCTCTTGCATCAACAGGGATCAACAGGGCTATATATGTAAGATTGCTGTAGCAACATTGTATTATTATGTGTGGAAAGGTTGTTGTTGAGGCTGAATAGAAGATCCAACATTTGAAAGTTTTTCCCCATATTGGGGTTTCCCGGTTATATCTGTGTTATTGTCTCTTTGTGTATGGCTTCTTGTTATTTTTGCTTCCGCTGTTATTTGCTGTTATTTAACCCAGAGTATTAATTGTTATAAATCAGATAGAGGTTCTATTCTGTAAATTTATTGTGCAATTAATCTGTAGCTGGGTTATAAAAAAAAATTAACACGGTGGTCTGAAATATGCAGATCCACTTTCTACACAAGACGAGGACGTCGAAGAATGGCTACACAACGTTAGGGACGTTGCCTGGGACGCAGAGGACATTGTGGAAGAGTGTGTTGTTCGCCCTCTTTACACTAGATGTGTTACTCAGTCTTGTGTTTGCAATCCTGATGAATTACTTTTCCGCTATAGAATGGGAAAAAGAATTGAAGAAGTGAAAGAAAGAATCAATTCCATTACGAAAAATGGAGAGCAGCCGAAGCTTTTCCGTGATTTAGTGCCGTCTCACACCGAACAGCCATCAAGCAGTGCAGCGGGGAGATCAGCGTGGAAGGGAAATAGTGTCATGCCCAGCGATTGAGCCCAAGCTTCAACACCTCATCTACTTGATAGAGAATGAATCAACTGCTCCAGTCATTGCCGTTGTGGGGATGGGCGGAGCAGGAAAGACGTTTCTTCTTCAAAACGTTTTTCACAGAATCAAACAAAGGTATGAGTATTCAATCTGGCTTTCCATATCACAGTCGTATTCTGTTGATAAATTACAAGGTGTTTTGGCGTCGCATATGGGATATCTAAAGGATGCTGTAAAGGATTTAATGGAAGAGAGAGCGGCAGAAATGATTAATGACCATTTAAAAGGAAGAAAGTCGCTCATCGTGCTGGATGACGTGTGGAGGGCAGCCAGAGAAGATAACATCATCAGGAGGCTTGGTCTTCCAATTGGCAGTGACAGCCAATGTAAAGTTGTGGTTACAACCAGAAACAAGGAAGTTGGCCAAAATCTTCATGCTCATATATATGAGATGGAGCTTTTATCCAGACAAGATAGTTGGCTGTTGTTCTGTGCTTACGCCTTCCCAGATTATGATCAAAATCTCCCGCCACATTACCTTGAAGAGATAACTCTTCAAGTTGAAAAGCAATGCGGAGGATTACCATTGGCTCTAAAGACAATAGGAGGTTCACTCTCCGGCTGCACAGATATAGGAAAGTGGAGCTCTAGATTGCATCAACTCAAAGAGTCGGAACTGCATCGAGAGAAAGAGGCAGCTAATCCCGACTACCGCATCATAGAGATTCTCAGATTGAGTTATGAATCCTTGCCTGCAGCTCTTAAGCCCTGTTTTTCTTATTTGTCCTTCTTTCCTGAGGATGAGATAATAGGTTGCGAATATCTCATAAATCTGTGGATAGCGGAAGGATTCATTCCCCAAGGAGAAGACCAGTGGGATGTTGCTTGGGGTTATTTGTATCAGTTGGCCAATCTGTGCTTGCTTGAAGTATGGGAGAATGAGGGTCTAATCAAATATTGCAAGATCCATGACTTGTTGCTTGATTTGGCAATTGATAGATCTAAAAAAAACAGATGTAAATTTGCTGTTGAAGATCATGTCTTTACATCTGTGAAAAGATTTTTACTGGCCAAAAAAAAGATAGATGATATAGCCATCGCACAGAGCAGGGCTTCTTGTCCCAGGTCTCTTCGCACTCTTTCATTATATAAAAATCCTATTAAAAAAATTGAGGCAAACTTCTTTAGCCCTATGAGATTATTAAGGTTTCTCGACTTGAGCCAAACTGAGATCTCCACATTGCCACACTGTGTTAGAAAGCTAAAACTTCTCAAGCTTTTAAATTTATCACGAACAAGAATTAAGGAGGTACCAATCTGTGTGAGAAGTCTTAAAAGTCTTGTCTTGCTCGATCTATCTTGCTGCCGACATCTGCAAAGGCTGCCTGAGTGGATAAGTGAATTCAAATGTCTCCAGCATCTCAACATAATGGATTGCCATTATGAGCTGTGGAGTCATATGGTGAAGGGCATATCAGAGTTGGTGTCTTTGCGGGTACTCAGATCAAATGACTTGAGGCTCTCTGTTAAAGAGGATGGATTGTTGAAGTTGGAGGATGTTACCAAATTAACCCACCTCCAAGAGTTAAGCTTAATTGTTAAGCATGAAAAGGAGTTGAAGAGTATAGAAGATGGAATACTTGCTCGGCTAGTTAAGATGCTCCATCTGTCAATAACATCTGATTTCTCTACAGAATTGCATCTACTGCAGAATATCACTGCCCTGCAGGATCTCCAAACGCTTTATGTGGGGAAATTTGCGATGCCAACTAGGGTGTGTACGCTAATAAATCTGAGGCAACTCAGATTAGTGGAGTGTGAATGTAGCAATTATCCGGGGTTAGAAACACTGCCCAACTTGGTAGAGTTGAAATTACTGGGAAACGAGAGTTGCAGAGAAGTACCAAAGGCGTTTGGAAAGTCATCTGGGTTTCCCAAGCTACGCTTTCTATTTATATCGCAATTCCCTCTTTTGGAGGAGTTGCCGGATTTGGAGGATGGAGCAATGGCCGTCCTCGAGAAATTCCTTGTAGAGTGGTGTCCTAGAGTGAAGAAAGTTCCAGAGGGATTGGAACAGTTGAGAAGACTAAGGCAGTTCTATTACATGAGGACAGGAACCGATGGATTTAGAGGGGGATTGAGCAAAGGAGGGGAAGTTTGGAATAAAATCAAAGCAAAAAATCCGCATGTGCAGATCATAGAGTCTTTAATTTAGTTATTTTGTAATTTATGGATTTGTATTGATACAAAGTTAATGGTTACAGAATTCTTTTCTTCCATATACTTAATTTTGTTGTTTTTTCATTCTTTTCACAATTTTTATTTTATTTTATTTTTTCCATTTTTTTTGACATTCAATATTATTTTATTTAATTTTTTTTTAAAGGAATATTTAAGTTTAAGATTCCAAGATTTTTTTTTGGAAAATATAAATATATTAACTAAAAAATTAGAAAAAATAGAAAAAGGACTTTTAAACAGCAATAATAGTCACTAAAGTTCATAGAATAAAAATTGAAGGGTTTTTTTACAATCCTACCACCTCCAAGAATGGAGGAAAACCACAAAACCAACAAAGCACAAAATATCAAGGAAAAATAGACCAAAACTATCAAGCCAAGTCATTATGAAGGAGCTACAAAAATTGTGAAGAATAAGTAAAAGATAAGGACCCCCATTCAGTGACATAATAGTTGCAATCAATATCAAAGGCCCATTTATCCAAATAATAGGCAACAACAATCCACTCGCTAGGAATATGAATAAAAGAGATGGAACCAAAGCTTCTCGAAAGGTGAAGAATTTGCTTCAGAAAAGAATCAACTTCAAAGAAGACTCATGAAATTTCTCATTATTCGAAAGGGAGAGCAAAACCATGGAATCCATCTCACAGATTATCTTCTTCCATCTTAGCTCACATGCTTTCTCCAAAGCCACAAGGACAACCCAAGCCTCCATCTGATTATTAATGTCAAACCCTGTAGCAGAAGATAAAAAGAAGTGAACCAAGCCAAGCCTCCATCTGATCATTCCTTTTGACTGAAAGCACATGAATAGCTCATGGAAGTTCATCTCAATTGTCCCCCAATGTAGTAATCCACTATATACTCCCAAAATAATATTTGTTGTACCAATGGAGATAACAAATATTGGGCAATCAAGACAATAATTTCCCACGGATAATTTAATGCTATAGTATTTCCCTGAACAATTAACAATACACCATCTACAATCAGGACCTAAAATTATGGAGGTGGATATATAAAATAATTCAAACGAGTAGCCATTTTTTTGTTGATGAAATTGTGAGTGCTTCTTAAGTCTATTAACACTATTACTCTCTTCTTCTTCAATAAACCCACCACCTTGTGTGTCTACAATGTGCTAATTACATAAAGTGCATGACAAGAAATGGTTGGTTTGGTATCTCCCAATTCCTCATCTATCTCATTGTCACCCTCTATGATTGGTTCTTCCTCCTCTTCTTCCTCACTTAACCCTTCAATGTAGAGCAATTTTTTTTTAGTAGATTTGTGTCAACTATATTTGCTATCACAATAAAAACATAACCCTTTTTCTCTCTTATCTTCAATTTGTTGTGGAGTTAGTCTAGTAGGCTAAGTGAATATGTAGGCATTTTTATCTTGTACATTTACAAACCCTTTCCTTCTGTTGGACACAAACTTAACCTCTATGTGCCTTGCCATAATCATTACTTCCTAGGACATAGAATTCAAATAGTGTATGCATACCTCATATTTGGTCCTGTTGACATTCTTTGAATCAGCATTAGGGTCTGCCACTTCTAATGCACAGGCAGATTCAGCCAACTGAATACAGGAGGTTACGTGAGCTCCTCCCCTTCACTTCTGGTTCTGCCGCACCAAGGGGGGTATCCCTATAACTCAAGATGTAACCTTGACTAGCTCAAAGATAGAAAGATCTAACTTGACAACAACAGGCAGAATACTCTCATGTATGGACCAAGATCTGCATGATAGATCACAAGGCTGGCAACATTCTTGGACATGATGTCTGGTTGGGTATGAGAGCATGCAGGGGGTTCCTAATCCTACTCCTACAACTAACAGGTGGAAGTATGAAATGTTTTAGTTTGAAGTTTGGATGCAAAGATGGACATGGTGTATAACACAAGAACACAGCATGATTGGTGCCTATCCAGGGCTTGGAGTCGGTAGACATACACCTGTGAATGATCAGCATGATTAGCTAAAACTGGATTTCAGGGGGATACACATGATATCTGCCCTACAGATATCTCCCAATGAAGAGTGTTGAGTTATCTCTACTTATGGCATCCCTACTGCAGTATACCCTTCCCAATGTTCAACCTGAAAACAGTTTAATCTACCCCTTGAGCAGAAGTTAAAAGGTCAGACATTCAACATAGGAATTCTATGCTCTAGAATCTAAACATTACCCAAATATCCAGATCCAGAAGAAGAATACATGCAATACTGGAGACAGAATTAACACAACACATGCTAAGATAGCATTACTCATACAAGATCAACCATGAAATCAGTGGATTCATGCCAAATCGTACAACAGGAGATACATAAACTCACAAGTTTAAGCTGTACAGAGCAACCAGATCAGCTGGTTTTGAATTACAGAGCCAAAAATCATCAACTTTCAACAACCTTGAATGAATAACACCATCTGCATTATATAGCAGGAGGGTGTATTCAGCATTAACTACCAGGTTGACCAAAAATCCCGCCAGATACACAGTATCATAAAAATGGCGCTCAAACACAACCAGATTGGCGCCCAAACTTGAATGCAGCAGGTAGGGGAGGAGACAGGAAGATTTCTCGAGCCCTGCGCCACTGATGTACACCTTCAATCGGGTACCAGATCAGCCCACGCCATCGCCCATACCTCTGCAACAATCGCCATTGATGGCGCACCAACCCGCGGCCTCGGGAAGAACATCAATTCTGCATTCGCAAGCATTTCCCGCCGAGACTCATCATCATGATATTTGAAAATGCAGGATATCAATATCCCACATGCACCCCACGATGACCTCAATAACACTTTATATACTAGGTCATGAGCATATATCATGTCGGTGCTTTTGCTCCTGACGACACTAGTATAAGACTTCATCATCATCATCCTCCAGCAGCATGATATCCTGTTGTTCGAAATATCACCCTGACGTCATCATGATATTTGAAATATAACCTGCTTGATAATCGGCACAACCTGATCCATCGGAGGAACATCCTCCTGCTGAGCCTATACCAAAAGTCTGGCCGATGAACATCCTGATGACGTCATCATCATATCCTGCTGACGTCATCATCATATCCTGCTGACGTCATCATCATATCTGCCTGCTGCGCACCTCCTCATATCCGGATGACGTCATCATCATGTTTGCAAATATCAGGGGATCTCCTTAAGATGATCAGTGTTAGAAATATGACCCCCCCGGGACCCTGATGACGTCATCATCATATTAACATCATCATGATATTCGGAAGACAACCGGATATTTGGAAATATCACCCCCGCAAGCAACTTAGGGCGCACTGTAGCTCATCAGCATCATCATCAGGATAAAAACCAAACATCACCCGATATTGAAATATGATGATGACGATGAGAAACCGGTCGACGGAGGACATGATGACGCTGACCACCATCGAAGAAAATATGATGATGATGACCTCCTCCTCAAAGAAAAAATGATGCTGTAGCTGAGAGATACTGAGGAGGTCCAACACTTAGAGCATTTTTTGGATTCTTAGGGAAAGTGCCTGCATGAAAATTGCTCAAAAATTGTCAGTCAATTCAGGCACTAACA
Organism: Cunninghamia lanceolata; assembly: GCA_027924645.1. Lineage (NCBI taxonomy): Eukaryota > Viridiplantae > Streptophyta > Pinopsida > Cupressales > Cupressaceae > Cunninghamia > Cunninghamia lanceolata. Next base: position 1,538,665 of record BSBN01000378.1, on the reverse strand, counting down.
GGTCCTTTAAACCCCCTAGGAATAATTCCTTCAAATTTTCCTCTATAACATTCTCCACTCTTAAAGATAAGGTTTGGAATTGATGAATGTAATCCTTGGTTGTACCTTTTTTTCTTTAATTTGGTAAGTTGACTAACATAGCTATCCTTAATATTGTCACCATAATGTGTAGCGAGTTCCTCTTGGAACACAGACCATGTGACAACACATACTTTCCTTCTCTTATATTCACAAAGCCAATGATACCAAATGGATTGGTTAACATCCAAGTATAAGGAGGCTATTGCAACCTTTTATTAACAAGCAACATGATGAAGATCAAAGAATTGCTCCATTTGGAAGAGCCAATTGGTCAGATCTTTGCCATCAAACTCTCACATATCCATCATTTTTTTGAAGTGCCTAGTTTGGGTGATGATCCATCTTTAGATCTAATTCAAACCTAAAAGCATCATGTACCCTAGAAGCATCATCTTCTTCCCAATTCTTATTATGTGAATCTACACCCTTAGATTCCATACCACTCACAAGGGACTTAATTCTCCTTGATAATGCATTGACATGGTTATCATTTTTGCTCCCAATGATGAAATATCTTACTTAACCTTGGTTTTTTCTTTCCTCATAGAATTAATATCATTGGGATAAATCTCCTCAATTCCTACATCATCCTTGTTTGGAGATTTCTAGGTGTGACGGGATTCTTTTTGCCTCTTGTGCCAGGCCCTGCCATGATGAAAAAAATAATTTTAAAATAAAGCATACAAAACAAATCCAAGTGATCTAAATTTTTACTATAACTTACTTGTTCCTAGATCTCACCTTGTAGAAAAAATCTCCAAGAAATTCACTAATTTAGCCTTGAGAGAAAATTTGGTGGAAACCCTAATTTCATAATAACTTTTGTAGAGCTACTCCAAATGGTTTTAAATCTAGAATCTATCATCTTCGACATGTTCTTGAAAACTATTTTAAAAATTTAGAAAAAAAATGACCAATTTGAGAGAGATATGTGCTTCCCAATTTGACCTCTTGAACTGAAAAATTACCTCAATTCTTACCCTCCAAGTGCTAAGATCAAGCACTAATACTGCTTGGAATGAAATAACTTGCACAAGAGAATAATATAATAGAAAATATGTTGCAAATACTTGAGAATAATAAGCCACTTCAAGGGGAAAAACTCCAAAAGTTTCCAAGAAGAATACAATTGGCAATATGATGATCAAATAACACTCACTACCTCCTATGCATACTCTATGTATGCCTTGGATATCACCCAAATCAACTTGGATACCTAATTATATCACCTAGTTTGACTTAAATATCTAAATAAGATTATAATAATTATCTTATAACTTAATTAAGAGTTAAGGTAGCCACAAGCTGACTACAAACAACCCTATATGCACTATAGGATTAAGGGCGTAAGAGCATAAGGTCATGTAAGATATTCTATGACACATAAGAGTATGTTACAGGGAGGTTACAAAGTGGACTAGGAACCTTGACCCACTTATGATGCATGTTATGATGTGTCATAGAGCATCTTTCTAAAGGATGTAAATCAGAAACAATGAATAAAAAATGGGGTGTGGTTTGTGAGAATTCTTACCATGGTATTCTAGGACCTTGTTTGGGCCTATGGTAATTCCTTTGGGTGGTTTTTAGGCCTCCTGAAGTCTATATATCAAGGGATTGAGATGGAAGCATTAAGAAGTTTGTATTACATAGTTATGCTGTCAAATTTCCTCTAGAGAAGTAGGATGTTGATCTCCATGTTAAAGCTCTGAGCTTGCAAGTGTATTGTAATTACTTTGTTGCTAAATAGTACATTGGTTTGATCCTTTGGAGGGTAGTGATTTTAATCAAAAGAGTTTTCCCCACATATATCAATGTCTTGCCTCTTTTGTCTATGCTTCTTCTATTCTTCTTATTTCTAAAGTGTTGATTTACATGTTATTCTGCAAAATAAAATTGTAGATTTAATTTCTACATCTCTCTCCTCATAGCCCATTAATGTGTTAAATGAATTTATGTCTTGTTTTTGCTTTATGAGCATAGTTTGTTTCCACTTGTATCAAGATTTTGATTAGCAATTTTTTTTGTAGTAGTTGTGTATGCATGGTATTTTGCTCACCATTTGAGACACTTGTTACCATTATTGCCAACTCTTACTATCTTATATGTTGGCCACAATAAGTTGGTCCTCAAGAAGGGACTTGAGTAGGCCCTTAAGCATGGAAACTTATAAAGCCTTGTTGCTTATCTCTTGAGTCACCCTATTCACTTCCATTTGAACCTTATGGCTTTGTTCCTCTTCTTAATCCATGAACCTTAAGGCCTCTTTCAGGTTGGATATAATATTGGCTAGTTTGTCCCGAAAAGACTCGTAGACTTCTTTTACGAGGTTGACAAATACAACATTTTCTAGAGGCTTCTTATTTTTTCTTAGCATTCTTTTAACTTTTTTATTTCATTTTATTGACCTTGTTTCCTACTTCTTATAGCTTGCTTTGAACATATTTTATTTCACCATTATAGTAGTTAACATCATTTAGGTTGTTCCCATCTAAGATTGTACCTCAACTAGCTTCTTCTTGAGGTTGTTGGCCTTTGTTTGAGTGCCTTTTTTTCTATTCATCTTGTAAGTTCTCCATCCATTCTAGTGCTTCTTCATCCTTCAAGGCATTCTAAGAGGCTTTTGTTAGGTTTAACTACATCATTCCATGGTTGTGTTCATGGTGTTGAACTTTAGTCTTATGTTTAATTATGTTGAAGTTAGTTGAGGCAAACTAGACATAATTTTCAAGCTTTATTTTGTCCACAAACTTTTTGACCTGTGACAACAAGTTTCCATAATACATATTATTTGAACCTAAGGATCATATTGAGTGATGATCTATAGGTGGTTTCTTTCTTTGACACAACTTTAATGGTTGTTTTTAATTGTATTATTATAGGTTTTAATTTATTAGAATTATTGCATTACATCCAAAGGCTAAGATAAAAATGATCGTGCATGTCTTATTTACAAAAGAACCCATGGGTATGTTAATTTTGAAGATGAAACAACATTCATCAAGTCTTCCTCATTCTATGACCTTTTTATATTGATGTACATAGTTCCAAAAGGTGGTTAATAAGAACATACATGCCCATACTTAAATATAACAAGACAATAATAACCACATAAATAATGAAAACTTGATTGATAATAAATATTAAATTCCCTAAAACGACCCAAATAGTTCTTGTGAGACAAGATACAAGCACTTAAAACTCTTTGGAATGAATTTATAGCTTACGTTGTCTAATTATTTGAACCTATTTAATAAATACCAATTATTTGAAATTAGTTAATAAATGGTAAGAAAAAATCTTATCACTTAAGTGGACTTGATCCTCCTCGTGAGTTGACCACCCTGTTAGCATCTCACATCCATTCAATTACAGCCAAGTCAGGAGCGACAAAAAAATGCAATCTAGAATCTTCGGACAAATATTGCAGAAACTAAATACCCACCACCAAGGCCTAAATTTGATAGTCGACCTTGCCTGTCAAGTAATTTTTGCCTAAATTTGATAGTCAACCTTGCCTGTCAAGCAATTTTTTATGACAGTTATCTATTCAATGGTGCCTTTAAAATACTATGAGATATCTTAGTAGAAGTTAATTATATAAAAACCAAATATATATATCAGCGTAATCCTATATAAATTTTGACTATTTGTCCAAAATCTCTCCTTTCATATGATACAGTCTTTTTAAAAATTCAATTGTATTTTACAGCAAAAATGCCTAAATACAGCTATACAATTGTCAAATTTAGGCCCTGCCCACCACAAAATGTTTCTTCCTATGACTCAACTACTACTTGACTTTGACAAGCATAAAATAGAATACCCACCATAAAATATTTTTTCATGCCACTCAACTACCACTTGACTTTGCCTAGCAGATATGTGCACATTCAACACACAATTTGTAAAATTTGTGAATTAGTTGAGCTGCAAATTACACTTGCACAAATTATAGTGAAGAACAAATAGTGAACAATTTCATTGATTGCATTGCTTTCATTGTATTTGCATTACCAATAGCTTAGGAATTAGTACAATATATATAAGGAGAAGATGAGCCATCCAGAAAAGCAACTACCAACTAGAAAAAAAGGCATGCAACTCCATGCAAGATTTGCACAACTAAGCAACCAGCTTTATGCAAGATTGCACAACTAAGAAATCATTATTTTAGCAACCTAACTACTAGTAAACTTATCTAGAGGAATATCCTAGAATAGAAATTCTACACTCCAGATTCTATATTATTCACCTATTTAACTAATCAATGTAGAATGGACTAAGATTTTAGCATAGCTTTTCATAAAGCTATTATGGTTGATTTTATTGATTTATGGAAGGGTGGGTAGGTTTATAGTGGAGGGTTTTGCCTCTTTGATCTTTCTTCCTAGGTATAAGTTTTTGCTACATGTTAGAAATGACTTACCCTCCACTAGCATTGAGTGTAAATTCAAGCTTGGAGTATATTTAAACCTTATAACTATCTACACTGTTATAAATTAGACTAGATTATAGCTTGGTTATGTGCCTTAGTAGTAGGTAAAAAAGGAAAAGTAAGTTCTAAGAGGTACTAGAAAAAGAGACAAAAAAGAACTTATATAGAAATGAGTAGAGTTTGAAACATGTACTTGTAGTATACAACAAGAACGTAATAGGCCCTCCATGAAATAAAATAATTTGAAACTTCCAGTTCATATTGTTTATACCCATTTTAGTTAATTGCTAAGTTAAATAGTACGTGCCTCTTGTTCTTGATAACCAACTACCTTGGTGTTGAGGACTATAACCACAAAACTCCAAGTGAAATGAAGCCTTAAGACACCATCCAATGAATATGGAACTTAGAGGACCACATGATAAAACTGAGTCTAGAATAGGTGCAATTAGTCAACTATCATGAGTACCATGTAGGTGTCAAATGCCAGGAGTTAGCCATTGTACTTAAGGATTAACCATCTTTCACCAGTAGTATGAAGGTGAAGGATGTCAGGAGCTACACATAGAATTATATGGGAGTGGGATAGATAGATATCACCAGCACCATGTAGGTGATAGGTTTCAAGAGCTAACCATCATATCTTTAGTAGTAGCCTATCACCAGTAGCATGGAGGTAATAGATGCCAAGGGCTACCCTCAGTATGATAAGGTCTTGCCATCCTTCACCATCTCCATACAAGTGATAGTGTTAGGTGCTAACCCATACTAGGATGGCCAAACTTTCACCAGTGGCTTGGAGGAAATAATTGTTTGGATCCATTGACTCGAAAGGTTCAATGAACCGTGGAGTTTTTTTTTCCACTAATGGTGTTTTGAATGTGTTCTTTCCCTAGCTAGTGATGGTGGAAAGTATTATGGGATTCTTGGTATCCATCCTAGTTAGTAGAAATCCTAGAAAAGGATGGACCCCAGTGTAGTATGGGATACATTGTACTTACTTTTCCAATTAGGATATACTTAAGGGATGGGTAAGTGTTTGCAAGCCTAGTATTAGGAAGAGAAATGAATAAGAATTGGGTCTCTTTTCTATTACCCGAGGGAAGGTATAAATACTGGGATTGATCACTTGGGTACATTTCTCTCTCTTCCATATGTATAGGTGGATCCTCTTAGCTAAACATGCTATATAAAGTATCAACTTTCATGTGTAACCTTTAAGGGTTGATGAGGGGGTCAAACCTAAAACACACAATAACACAAATTGCACACATAAAATAGGAATGCTCTTTTATTGAATTAAACAACACATTACATTACATAAACTAGAATCAAATAAGATGATGAATCCTCAACATGCTCTAACACATTACAACTTCCTTCCTCTGGATTATGGAACCTTTTGTCGTCTATAGCTTCAAATCTACTAGGGTTTTTATTTTCCCTCCTTTTACTGATTCACCACTTCCCCCTTTTCTCTACTACCCAAAGGATTCCAAAAAATGGTCATAAATAGCTCTTTTTGGTGCCTTTTAGCCAAAATTTCAAAATTTGTAACTCCCTCCAAAAATAGGTCAACTTCCGAGAGCCATAACTTTTGATCTGGGTGTTTGATTAACAAACTATTTGATGCATTGGAAATCTCATGAAGTTATCTACGCTCTTCAAATCTACTCTTCTAATTCTATCCATTTTTGGGTCTATACAAGACCTCTAAGTGACTCATATTTGACTGTGAAACTTTTTCAAGGGGTTTCAAAAAAACAAATACTTTCATATCTTTCAGCCCACAAGTGATATTTGACCAATTCCTTCACCAAAGGTTATATTTTTAAATTTTGAAGCTTTGAGTAAATTTTCGCTTCCATACGTGCTCAAATGCAAACTTTATAAAAATAGCAGTTTGATATTTTTAGCAGGTTTGAAAAACTAAAGGTTCTACATCATTATTCAAGCAATTGGGTATCTGAAAATACCAAAATTGAAAAGAATATCTAAAACAAATCATCATTTTTTGGGTGATGCAAGATCACCCTTACACCACTGGATGCTCTTGCATTAGACACAGAGGGTAATTTGAGAAGTGACCTTGTCATATCTTAGGTGTTTGAGGAAAACCCAAATGGTCAACCTCTGCTTTAGACAGCTAGGAAGAATCTTCAACAAGCCTTCCCTTCCACTTAACCAGATATTCTTCATATTGCCTGTTTTGGGTACTCCTTCGTAAACGACTATCCAGAATTTCTTCTATCTCCTACTTTGAAGAAGATGTCAAGATATTCCACTATTCTTCTATTGCTCCATCCTCTGTGCCACCTTCATGATACTCTATTAAATCAACAATGTTGAAGGATTCTAGGAAGATGTTGGAAAAGGAGAAAAATTTTCATGGTACCTATGATAGTATTGGAGTATGTTGTAGATAGTTTACTATTTGGAAGGGTGGTTCAACCACTCAACTCCATTTTGTTAGATATATCACAAACTTCTTGCTTGGCATTTCTGATCCAGGAGCATTCGGGCTCACAAGTAATCTTGCATCAACCAAAAAAATATTTTATTTCTTTTACCCTTTTTTTGTCTTGTAGGTTTCTAATCAACATCATACACCAACTTTTGGGAAAATAAAACAAATATTTTATTTCTCCAACACTCCAAGGAAAAGACAAGGCAAGTTGAATATGGATAAAATCCTAGTCACCTATATGCTAGAAGACAAAAATTGGACGATGAAGAGTTTTCAAGCACCCAAGTCATGAAGAAAAGCAACAAAAGAATCCCAAGAGTCACCTTTCTCCATGTTGGATGCCACAAAAAAAGAAGAGGAATACCAAGAGTCATTGGAGCCCAAATGAGGAAGATAAAACTTGGCAAAGGAGATATTATAAATAGATGGAAGTTTGGCTTCAAAGAAGCATTGAAAAATAAGAGAAGAGCCCAAGTTTATTTCTAATTTTTGCTGGTCATCAAGAGGACGTCCATAGGTAATGTTGAAAATAATTCTCCAAGGGAAATACTTCCATTTTGATGAGGCAAAGAAAGTGAATGTCCATGGTGACTTGTTAGGTGACTTGTTTTTTAATTTGTAAGTTTGTGGAGGTGGATAGTTAGAAATTTTGATAAAGATATTTCATAGTTGGATTTTTGGAGGTTATTTATGTGTGTTTCCACCTTGATTAGATGCATAAAAACATTTTGTTTGTAAGTACTTATTATTTTTATTGTTTTATGAAATTCGCAAGATATAGTGTTACTTCATAGCTGAAATTGATGCTACAACATTCATAAATTATATTCACTGAAGGGCTGCAAGTTTAAGAGATTAATCTACATTTATTTTTCTACAACTAAAGGAATCAAAGGGACAAATAATAATACTTAAGGGCTAGAATTTATCAAAGTTAATTTGCATCTAAGAGAAAATGAAATAATATTGACAAACAATAATCTTAAGGCTAAAAATTCACATGGATATGTTTGCACATATAGTTTGTTACAATCTTTGAAGTTTTGAGCACAAGATTATAAAAATTTGGAGGCATGAATATTATTGTTATTACAATGTATGTGAGAGAAGTTGATTGGGCTACATGATGGGACAATCCTTCATTGGATTCTCTTATCATGACTGAATAAAAAACAATCACCCACTCCCATCCCAAAACATTTCAAAAAACCAAAAAAAATATTAAAACATTTTAAAAAATTCAAAAATATTCTAAAACCCAAAAATTCAAATATCCCAAAAAATCCAAGTAATAAATCTAAATGCAACCCATCCTTAATCCATGCCAATCTAGTCAAGCAATCTATCCACATCATCTAATCACATCATTGCTCTTATTTCTGTTGACCTGCAAAAGTGCACAGTGTCACATCTCAGGAATCAGAAGTTGATTCTTCTCTTGAAAGGAGATTGGGTGATCTCCCCAAGGTCTCAAGGGTACCGGGTCACGATTAAAATGGGATGGCTCAGTTGAGTAATGTATGCCTTTTGACAAGGGGCTTCGTGTAATCACAGAGAAACAATTATACTGTGGTCAAGCTCAGTGTGATGGGTTTGCAAATTATCTTCATGAAACAAAATATACTTATGTTTAGCGATCTTAATTCATTCCTTTGTTTCATGAAGACAATATTATCGATATTAACTTGCCTAGATAGTTTAGTCTTTAGATTTACAAGCAAGTTTTGTGTTTCAGCATAAGATCTAAACCAATAAACTATTCTAAGTTAAAATCTATTCTAACCAGCTATAAAGAAAAAGCAAAAGAGTGAAGGGTAAAAAAGGGAAATAAATGACAAGAACCAAAAGAATGGAGAAGAGAGGAACAGAGAGTCTTTTACATAACAACCATTAATATGAAAAATAACATTCCATGAAACACATTTGAAACCAAACTTAAATCTTTGACAGCATCAACTCGACATAAGATTTAAATAGGGCAATCTTCTAAGGAAAACTAAGATGAGAAATTGCATTTGAAATTATAAACATATTATAACAACCACCATGAAATGATGAGCAGGATGTTATAATAAAAACCATCTCAAATGCATATTAAATTCAAGCTTACAGGTTTACACAGAATGATATATTCAATACAATGGCTGCAAATATAAATACACATACACAAACTGAAACAAAGTTCCTCCACCATATTGCATGTATTGAAGGAAAGTATTTAGTCTCCCTACTATTGAAGCTCTCCTCATTGTTTAGCACCTCCACACCTCCAGTGTCCAAAGAGACTCCTAAACTAAAAAAACCAGAGTTTCTGCTGCTACAGCTAGTAAAACCCCAAAAAAGAGAATGGCCTCAAACTCCTAGAAAAACTCCCCTCTATTGTCGCTGCTACCCCCTATCTCCTCCTAATTTTTCTTTCCAAACAGCATTTAATTCAGCATTTAATTCTTCTTGAGAAATCGGTGACCCCTAATGAAAATAGGTGGCTCCTATGACTTGTCTTCTTTTCCACGTTTTGTAGCCTTTTTGCATAGCTTGAAATTCATCTTGATTAGACTTATTCTTCACTTCCACGCTTTATTTTTTATTAATGTTCTTTTTTCTATTTTAAAACTCTTGCACCCCTTTCATATAGGCGCCTAGGTGGAGAGGATTTTAGTCTTTTCAAAGCATTAAAATGATGCTGCTTGAGTGTTGCTACTGTTAAACGATGTGTCCAAAATTCTCTTTGCCAACACGCCAAGTTACGTAGACTTGCCCCTTCATCAGTATTCTGCCTTCCATGTGCCTGCCCATGACCATTAAATGAGGTTTGTCTCCCTCCTTGGTTAAATGACATTTAATTGCGCAGCTAGAAAGAAATAAATTCACTTCATTCTCCTCCTTTATCGCCAAAGGAGTCTTGCTCCATACGCTACACAGAGCAAAAAGAAACGTGACACTCAGTAAATGTTAGATAAAATAGCTTTTATAAAAGGAATCTCATATTCTACGTGAGATTTAAGACTATCTCCCTTCCCTATAAAAAAAAAATAGTTTAAAACTAATGTATTACCTTATATCTACTTAGATTATTCTTTAAGAGTTAAAAGAGAATTTAAAATTCCCTTTTATATATATATATATATACACTTTATTTAACTTTTCTCTTTTCTTTTTTTTTTTAACAAATTTAGTAAATTGAAATCTATCTAGAATACTAAATTAGCATTATAAGTATATATATTTATATTTAATACTAAACTCTATTTAAAAATCATAGATTAATATTATATGTGCAGAGATTATATATTTATATACTTAAAATTAATGTATACATTATTATTTTTATATTTATATATAATATTAAAAAATATATATATTATATTTTTTATATCTATGCATAATATTAAAACATATACATTATATTTATATATCTATATATAATATTAATATGTATATACATTATATTTTTATATGCATATATAATGTTAATTGAGAGTGTTATTATTTTATAATGAACATTATTATAAACATTGATGAAATCTACAAAAGGTGACGCAGTTCAAGACTCGGCAGATTATGCATGCTAACTTATGAAGTTCGAGGGAGACAATGAATGACTAGTAGATATGAGCAAGGAGAGTGCATAGTATGTGGAGCTCAAGAGCACATGAAACACATGTCTTTGGGTTCCATGATTTCACGTGAAATTAGGGGGACGTTGCACAAGCGGCAACAAATGGCGACTCTGAGGGGAAGCATTGCAAAATGCTTAGAATCCAGAATCTCCAGTCAAAGAGAAACATCAAACAAAACAAAATCATAACATAAGCCACACTATCCATATCCAAATTAGACCAGACCTGAAACAAGTAGGTAATAGATTCTGCGAATTAGATTGTGTGTGCATATGGTTCAATTACCCTTTTTTCCGAGTCAACTAGGATTAACATTATAGTAGAGGAAATCAAGTGAATAAAGCAATCAGTCCTAACACATGTCGGGCATTGCTTCACTGCCAGCCAGGCATCCATAGCCTCGACGAAGATACCTCTAGTCCCATCAAAGCATTGCTCCACTGCTAGCCAGGGGTCCATAGCCCCGGTGGAGATACTTGAGTCACCCAGAAAAATTGAGTTTCTAATTTTTCTTTTCTTTACTCAATATTTTCTCTCTTTTTAAAACTTTCTTTTGATTTTTCATTCATTTTCTGTTCTCTCTCTTTTATGATTTTCTCTGTTTGCTCAATGTGCAAGCAATGAAGCTCGCAATCTGGGTTCAGGCTCAATGTGCAAGCAATGAAGCTCGCAGTCTGGGTTCGGGACTACCATTGACATGTGAAAGGATCGATCAAAAAGCTAAAAAAACTTGATTACCTCAAGCTTTAGCGAGTCACCCTAGTAGACCCAAAAAGTATTATGTATGATTAAGTGTTTCCAATTAATAGAATAGTCATGCACACTTGACAGATCAAGCATACCTCAGATAAGCCTAGCATAGCCTAAGAAATGGTTTCATTTTGTTTAAAACTTCTCTACAACTAGAAAGACAAATTTAAAGTAGCATGTTGTGCTATCCCAAGAAAGTGCCATAAGGCAACTTGACAACTACAACAAAAAATGAGGCCGAGGAGACCAAACAAAACAAAACGAAAGACACAACAAGCAAACACACACTATGTACAAAACAAAATCCTAACTAACTATACACTATACATCAGAAGAATTAGGGAAACTAACTTCAATATTGCTCCTACTTTTTTTCTCAAAGCATTAAGCAATATCAATTGGACTGTTTGGGTTCGAAGTTTAGCAACCACATCCTTGAATTCAAAGATCAAAATTATGCACAAGATGGGCTCATATTCACAAGATGGCTCATGCAAAATTAAAAGTTGAGGCAATTCATAATGGTCATGCTCAACCCATATACATGTTCTCTTTCCTACATTATTATAATCAAATTGTAACATTTTGCAAAACAAGGGTAAAGGTATAGAAACAGCCTGATTCGTGATGTCATTCAATAGGAATGCACTCTTGTGATCCAAAAAACCATTCTCTCCAACAACATGCTTATCAAAAACTCCTTTTCACTCCTCATGCACATGCAAATCACAAGAAACATTGTTAGTCAACACCGAATACTCATAGCCATCAACAAGAGAATTAGCAATATTAGAACAAAATGCAATATCATTAGTTTCAAAAAGTACACATGATTTAGAAATTTGATCAGAAAAATCAATTTGTACTCCTTGAGTTAAGTCCATATGCATCATGTTTTAATGGCTCTTGTGTTCATCCTTAGTGTCAAGGCTAGTAGTTTCTCTATCAACATCATGTTCCATCATCATTGACTGCAACAAAGGTTCAAAATCAACATGACCATCAACTTGAAGCATACATGCCATATCAACATTTTCTATTTTTAACACTAAATCAGTCATATCAACATCTTCATTCATGTGCGGGCTATCATTAGCCAAAATGAGGGAATCTTCTATTTCACTTTCCATAGGTAGATGTTCATGACAATGCTCTTCCATTTTTACGATTTCCCATGCTAGTAAGAAGTCAGGACAACTAGATTCAACATGATGGGAAGCAGGGTGGATTCTACATCTATCAGGCAAAGCAAGGTCTATTAGATTAGTTGATTTCCCTAGAGTTCTTATGTCCTTAATTAGCTGTGATATGAGATTCATCATGTTTCCAGCTTCCTGTCGCAGTACATGGTAGCCATAAAGAATTGTCATCACATAATTCTTGTCTATTGGTTGACATCTTTTCATGACTCTCACTCTCAAAGGGTAGACTATACACCTCACCTTTTCTAGAAGTATCTGCACTAGTGGGTATATCCTCATCACTGTATGAATCTTTATCAAATATGGGCCAGTTTGATTCCTTCTCAAAAGCAAGGAGAGACTCATCGATTTTATCATGCTCATTAAGTTTGAGATAAATGTCTTCATTTTCAACAAATTTGAAAGCTTCATCTTGAGTACATTCTGCGTCAAAGATTTCTTTGATAGAAATCAATCCTTTTAAAGAGAGGTCAACCCTTGTGAGGAAAGTAAGACAATAAATTTCATCATGTTGATATGTGCTATGTACCCTACATTTGCCAGATAGAGCTATGTCTTTGAGACCCCCTAGAAATCCCATGTCCAACATGTTCTTGTTTAAAATATCTATCATTTTAGGAATGTCCACTTCAAAGTTTGGAATCTTTTCATTTAAATCATGCATGGGTAGAGTAGAGATGTCATTAATGTCCAAATTTGTTGGTTTATCATGGAGTTCACCATCTTTAACCTCATCCTCATCTATTTCCATGATAACCAAAGAGGGCTCACTCATGTTTTCATCATGTTTTAGTTCATCTATATTTTTCCAATCTAGTTGTGGTTCCTTTGGGTACTCATAATTGAGAGGGTCATCACAATTTAAAGATTGTACCTCAACATTTTGACTACTAGAAAGTTGAGTAGCCACATGTAGATCTTGAATGGAATTTTGGTTGCTTTGGCCTAAAAACTGATTTTGAGACTCACTAATATGATTCATTTGATACCCAGAGTGATGATAAACTGAGGCTACTGGGATGTTCAAGTTGATTGGGTTTGGCCAAGATTGAGATTGTAGTTGCATGTAGTGAGCATGGCCTTGATTCATTGGGTTGTGGGTATTATTTTGTTCCAAGATAAGAGCTTTGTTCATAGCCTCTTGCACATTGTTTACCCCTAGTGATTGCATGATGAATGTTTCATAAGAAGGCCCTAAGGCTTGCAAATATGATTTCAAAACTTCATTGGCCGTAGGTGCATAAAATTTAACCAAGTTTTCAATAGTTTCACAAAACCTAAGGGTAAACATGGCAATATTTTGTGGAGTTCTCTTCTTATCGTCATGAGTTGTCTTCGTGCCTCTATTGAATAAAGGTGTTTTCCAAATTCTCCAAGAAATGCAACCTCTAACTGAGCCCAAGAATGAATTGAAAATGGTTGCAAATGTGTGTACCATTCATAGGCTTCTTTCTCCAAAGTGTAAGAGAACAAAATACATGCAACCTCTTCATTCATGATTTGGTGTTGAATCAAGAAGTTCCTAAATTTGTTCACATGATCTTGTGCATTATGCATGCTAGGGTCAAAAACTGATATCCATTTGATAAAACCATCAGGAAGCCCAGGAAATTGTCCATCAAATGCTAGAGGACTAGCCATTTGATTAAAACCTCCCTAGTTCAAATGGTAAGAATCACATGAGCAACCATTTCTCCTAACTTTAACTACACTCAAACTTTAGTCGCCCTCCTTCTAGCGCCAGTTAATGTTTACCCGCAAAAGTGCACGGTGTCACATCTCAGGGATCAGAAGTTGATTCCTCTCTTGAAAGGAGATTGGGTGATCTCCCCAAGGTCTCAAGGGTACCGGGTCACGGTTAAAATGGGATGGCTCAGTTGAGTAATGTATGCCTTTTGACAAGGGGCTTCGTGTAATCGCGGAGAAACAATTATACTGTGGTCAAGCTCAGTGTGATGGGTTTGCAAATTATCTTCATGAAACAAAATATACTTATGTTTAGCGATCTTAATTCATTCCTTTGTTTCATGAAGACAATATTAGATCGATATTAACTTGCCTAGATAGTTTAGTCTTTAGATTTACAAGCAAGTTTTGTGTTTCAGCATAAGATCTAAACCAATAAACTATTCTAAGTTAAAATCTATTCTAACCAGCTATAAAGAAAAAGCAAAAGAGTGAAGGGTAAAAAAGGGAAATAAATGACAGGAACCAAAAGAATGGAGAAGAGAGGAACAGAGAGTCTTTTACATAACAACCATTAATATGAAAAATAACATTTCAGGAAACACATTTGAAACCAAACTTAAATCTTTGCCAGCATCAACTCGACATAAGATTTAAATAGGGCAATCTTCTAAGGAAAACTAAGATGAGAAATTGCATTTGAAATTATAAACATATTATAACAACCACCATGAAATGATGAGCAGGTTGTTATAATAAAAACCATCTCAAATGCATATTAAATTCAAGCTTACAGGTTGACACAGAATGATATATTCAATACAATGGCTGCAAATATAAATACACATACACAAACTGAAACAAAGTTCCTCCACCATATTGCATGTGTTGAAGGAAAGTATTCAGTCTCCCTACTATTGAAGCTCTCCTCATTGTTTAGCACCTCCACACCTCCAGTGTCCAAAGAGACTCCTAAACTAAAAAAAACCAGAGTTTCTGCTGCTACAGCCAGCAAAACCCCAAAAAAGAGAACGTCCTCAAACTCCTAGAAAAACTCCCCTCTATTGTCGCTGCTACCCCCCTATCTCCTGATTTTTCTTTCCAGATAGCATTTAATTCTTCTTGAGAAATCGATGACCCCTAATGAAAATAGGTGGCTCCTATGACTTGTCTTCTTTTCCACGTTTCGTAGCCTTTTTGCATAGCTTGAAATTCATCTTGATTAGACTTATTCTTCACTTCCACGCTTTATTTTTTATTAATGTTCTTTTTTCTATTTTAAAACTCTTGCACCCTTTCATATAGGCGCCTAGGTGGAGAGGATTTTAGTCTTTTCAAAGCATTAAAATGATGCTGCTTGAGTGTTGCTACTGTTAAACGATGTGTCCAGAATTCTCTTTGCCAACACGCCAAGTTACGTAGACTTGCCCCTTCATCGGTATTCTGCCTTCCATGTGCCTGCCCATGACCATTAAATGAGGTTTGTCTCCCTCCTTGGTTAAATGGCATTTAATTGCGTAGCTAGAAAGAAATAAATTCACTTCATTCTCCTCCTTTATCGCCAAAGGAGTCTTTCTCCATACGCTGCACACAGCAAAAAGAAACGTGACACTAAGTAAATGTTAGATAAAATAGCTTTTATAAAAGAAATCTCATATTCTACGTGAGATTTAAGACTATCTCCCTTCCCTTAAAAAAAAAAACAATTTAAAACTAATGTATTACCTTATATCTACTTAGATTATTCTTTAAGAGTTAAAAGAGAATTTAAAATTCCCTTATATATATATATTTACTTTATTTAACTTTTCTCTTTTCTTTTTTTTTTTTTTACAAATTTAGTAAATTGAAATCTATCTAGAATACTAAATTAGCATTATAAGTATATATATTTATATTTAATACTAAACTCTATTTAAAAATCATAGATTAATATTATATGTGCAGAGATTATATATTTATATACTTAAAATTAATGTATACATTATTATTTTTATATTTATATATAATATTAAAAAAATATATATTATATTTTTTATATCTATGCATAATATTAAAACATATACATTATATTTATATATCTATATATAATATTAATATATATATATACATTATATTTTTATATGCATATATAATGTTAATTGAGAGTGTTATTATTTTATATTGAACATTATTATAAACATTGATGAAATCTACAAAAGGTGACGCAGTTTAAGACTCGGGGGATTATGCATGCCAACTTATGAAGTTCGAGGGAGACAATGAATGACTAGTAGATATGAGCAAGGAGAGTGCATAGTATGTGGAGCTCAAGACCACATGAAACACATGTCTTTGGGTTCCATGATTTCACGTGAAATTAAGGGGACGTTGCACAAGTGGCAACAGTTTCTGACCATGTTGTCAACCCAATCACTCAATCAATCAATCATCATCATCATCATCACCAATGGGATATATCGTTCCCACATCCTCGTGTTGATCTAGGGATATATCTTTCCCCGCAATGACAAGACTATCCTAATCAATCAATTATCCATCAATCGATCATCGATTTACAACTTGATAGGGGCAATACCTTGTTTGTTTTTCTTGAACCATATGTGCATGCTTTCTTGCTTGCTTCCTTGTGAGTGTTATCATTTTTTATTGCATTTGTATTAGTCCTTGCAACATATTACTACAATGACATCATGGTCTTCCATATCATGGTGCACAAAGGCATATGTTTTCTTGTGACCTTTTTTCTTTTGAGTCATTCCTTTCATGCACACAACACATTGTCACCCTGGTCTTTATGCCTTGGTGCATAATGTCTAGTGCTATATCAAACTATATGGTTGTTCACTTAATGCATCATAATGTATCAATCATTCATTTTCTCCATCCTTTTTCTTGCATCCATTTTCCTTAACCAATCCCTTTCATTCATTTTGAGAGCATACCCATGTTCTTCCAACTCGCCTATCCTCTCAAGGGGACATCCCATTCTTACATTGTTCCTCCTTGTAACTCTTTCAAGTGGTTGTGGAATCCTTTTTCATCCTTTTCCATCATCCATATCTTATCTTCTTTGAAATGATATTACTTATCTTACTCACAACATCATCTCAAAGAGGGGCAAAATGTAGACACCTTAAATTGACTATGTCACTTTCATCACTTTGTCAACACCACCTTGCGATGCTTTGTGACACTTTTGTCCTAAGAGTCCCCTTTATCCTTTTTATCCCTTTCCCAAATTAATTAAATAAATTATATTTATTTGATTAATCCATTTCCTCCATCACCTAAATTAAATAAATAAATTTATTTATTTATTTAGCCCATTTATCTTTTTTTAGCCAAAATTAATTGAATAAATCTTATTTATTTAATTAATTTATCCTCCATCATCCCTTCTCCAATAATTAATTAAATAATTTAATTATTTAATTTAATTATTGAGAGTCACATGACTAGCTTGTCCTCATCCTCATCCACTTGCCTCAATCAATAAAAGAGTGTCCCAAAAGTCAAACTAAGTGTTTGTCTCAACCATCTATTTCATACATCTTCTAATCCTAGCCATTCACATAAAGATAAGCCCTAGAAGCTTCCTTTGTTGCCCTACAAATCCTTATCCTTTCCCTAATGTGCTTTCAACCAATTCTATCCATTCATCTAATCTTTTAATCTTAGCCCTTCATTCATCATATCCAACCTCTATAAATCAAGCCTCAACCAAGCTATTTGGACATCACATCTTTATGCAACAGCATGCTGTCAAAATCCTCATAGATCTCCCAATATCATATCCATCATTTTTATCTAAGGTTATGCTGCTAGTTTGAGCAACCAACATATTACAATCTCTATCAAAATATCACTCGAAGAGGTGTCTTAGATATGGAATAGGTTCTCTTATTGTATTGTTTCCTTATTTGATTCCATATTTTTACATACACAAGTACTAAGGGTGTGTGCATGGTATTTTTGTCACTATTTGAGACACTTGTTACCATTTTTGCCAACTCCTAATATTGAAAGGAAGAAGAGGTATAGAATTTATTCCTACACTAATCTATGAGAGGAGGTATGTGAAAAAACTAAGATCATAAATTTGCAAGGAAATAAACAAAAAAAGCAATAAACCAAAACACAATGATTTACATCCAAGGAAAACCCTTTTAGGAGAAGCATTTCACATTGTAAAGTAACTCAATGTATTATTTAGCAATCAATGGTTACAATACACTTGCAAAGTATAAGACTTTATAGGAGTATCACCAACATGAGATTTGGAGCAATTGTAACTTGCATAATAGTACCTACAAAAATCACTATGAAACCTCCATCTTAAGCACTCAATAAATATGAGAAGCAATACATAAATCAATCAAATGGTAATTAGAAAACCATAGGCTAAAACTACCAACAATGTGGTGCTCAAATCCCTAGCTAAGAATCCAACACTCAAATGCCGACATGAGTCCATAGTCTAAAAGTAGCATATTCCTTCCACCTGCCATAAGCTCATCATAATACACTCACCAACTTGGGTACTACATTTTAGCTCCATTATCTCCATTAAAATATGTTTTATGACATGTCATGTAACATGTGACATAAGTTGGTCAATACGTTTAATTCCCTCTTACGCTCTCTTATGTGTCAGAGATGCTCTTACATTTTTGATGTGGGAGGCCCAACTTCTAGAGATCATGACTTTTGATTCAAAAATCCAATTGAGCCCATGCTCTTTTTAAATTGTAAACCCTAGAGAGGTCCATGTCACCGAAACCAATTTGGTCTAATTATGCCTATTTTGACATTTGTTTGAGGCCAAAATCAACCTCTAGAGCCCTAAAAATTATATTTTTTTCTTAATATTAGGATGCACTTGGTTGAGACACCTTTCCTAATAACTAAGGGACTTGAGTAGGCCCTTAAGCATGTCCAAAATTTTAAAGCCTTGTTGCTAAACTCTTGAGTTGCCTTATTCACTTCTATTTGGAACTTACGACTTTGTTCCACCTCTTAGTCCATGAATCTTAAATCCTCTTTTAGGTTGGATATAGTATTGACTATTTTGTCCCAAAAATACTTGTAAACATCTTTTACGAGGTTGATAGAGACTACTTTTTCTAGGTGCTTCTTATTTTTCCTTAGCATCTTTTAACTTTGTTTTTATTTCATTGACCTTGTTTCCTATTTTAGCTTGTTCTAAGCATCCTTCATTTCACCATTATAGTAGTAGACATCATTTTAGATTGTTCTGATACAAGATTGTATCTCAACTAGGTTTTCCTTCAAGTTCTTGGCCTCTATTTGTGTGTTAGTTCTTTTATATTCATCTTATAAGTCCTTCTCCACCCATTCCAGTGTTTCTTCATCCTTCAAGGCATTCTAGGAGGCCCTTCTTAGCTTTGACTACATCATTCTATTGTTGTGCTCATGGTGTTGAACTTTAGTCTTGTGTGTCATTTTGTTGAAACTGATTGATGTAAACTATACGTAATTGTCAAGTTTCATTTTGTTGACAGTCTTTTTGACCTATGAGAACAAGATTCCATAATAGATTGTTTGAGCTTGAGGATTATATTGAGTGATAATCTATAGGGGGCTTCTTGCTTTAATGCCACTTTAGTGCCTGTTTTTTTATAGTCTTGTTGTATGCTTTGATCTATTAGAATTGTTGTATTGCATCCTAAGGCTAAGATAGATATTGCCATGCATGTCTTATTTGTGAAACAACTCATTGGTTTGTTAACTTTGAAGATCAACTAACATTCATCAAGTCTTCCTTATTCTATGACTTTTTTATATTGGTGCACGTCATTCTAAAAGGTAGTTGATAGGAACAACATGCGTGTACTTAATATAACAATACAACAATAATTGCATTAGAGAAATAATAAGAAGTTGGTTGAAAATAAAGATTAAATTTCCAAAAAAAACTCAAATAAGTGTTGTGTAGGACCACGTACACACTCCAAATTCTTTGGAAGAATCTACCACAAACATTGTCTAGTTATTTGAACCTATTTAATAAATACTAATTAATATTACATTTTAAAAAAAATCTTATCAATTAAGTGGATTCGACTTTGAACATCTTGCATCCATTCAATTACTGGGTACCCCTTTGCAGCCAAGTCGGGGCGACAAAAAATAAAAATCTAGAATCTTTGGTCAAGCAAGGGAGAGGACATTGTGGAAGAGCGTGTTGTTTGCCCTCTGACCACATAATATTTCTTCCTGTGACTCAGCTACCACTTGACTTTGCCCAGCAGATCCGTGCACGTTCAATGCACATTTCATCTCCATTATTAACCTGTCAACTAATCAAACACAAATTTTCATCCTTAAATAGTTAAACGAAGAAATAATCATAAGCTCCCCACAAAAAGACCGCCTCTAGAAAGTCGACAGTGTCTTAATTGCCACCCATATTTTTAAACTCCACTAGAGTCCACACACAAGAAATGCATAATTCTTCCTTCTTTCCGGAGCATCCTTTCTTTTAGTCAAGACACAAACATTATTATGCAAGACTTTTGCTCTTGCGAGTTCCAGGGCTAATTTCACATAGAACACACAGCTCTAATGTTGAAGTTGTTTTAACGCATAGTTAAGCAACTGCGATCTGTTGTAGTTGGGCGTGTATACGAATTTGAGAGATCTTTGACGTCCACTCTCAGTATTAGTAATAACAGATGAAGGATGACAGGTGCAATTGCACAAGGTGTTATTGGCAAACTTCAGAGATGATAGTCCAACAAGCAGCTGAAGAGACAGCGCTGGTATGCAACTTCACCCGGGACTTTGACTGGTTGAAGAAGAGACTCATAACTATAAGCGGTGGTCTGAAATATGCGGATTCACTTTCTACACAAGATGAGGATGTCAAAGAATGGGTGCACAATGTTAGAGACGTTGCCTGGGATGCAGAGGACATTGTGGAAGAGTATGATGTTCGCCCTCTTTACACTAGATGTGTTACTCAGTCTTGTGTTTGTAATCCTAATCAACTACTTTTCCGCTATAGAATGGGAAGAAGAATTGAAGAAGTGAAAGAAACAATCAATTCCATTACGAAAGATGGAGAGCAGCTGAAGCTTTTCCGCGATTTAGTCCACTCCGAACAGCCATCAAGCAGTGCAACGGGGAGAACAGCGTGGAAGGGAAATAGCGTCATGACCAGCAATTCACACCCTGTGGCGATTGAGCCGAAGCTTCAACACCTCATCTCCTTGATAGATCAATCAACAGTTCCAGTGATTGCCGTGGTGGGGATGGGCGGAGCAGGGAAGACGTTTCTTCTCCAAAACGTTTTTGACAGAATCAAACAAAGGTATGAGTATTCAATCTGGCTTTCCATATCACAGTCGTATTCTGTTGATAAATTGCAAGGTGTTTTGGCGTCGCATATGGGAGAACTAAGGGATGCTGTAAAGGATTTAATGGAAGAGCGAGTGGCAGAGATGATTAATGACCATTTAAAAGGAAGAAAGTCGCTCATCGTGCTGGATGACGTCTGGAGGGCAGGCAGAGAAGATAATATCATTAGGAGGGTTGGTCTTCCAATTGGCACTGACAGCCAATGTAAAGTTGTGGTCACAACCAGAACCAAGGAAGTTGGCCAAAATTTTCATGCTGGTATATATGAGATGGAGCTTTTATCCGAGCAAGAGAGTAGGCAGTTGTTCTGTGCTTATGCCTTCCCAGATTATGGCCAAAATTTCCCGCCACATTACCTTGAAGAGATAGCTCTTCAAGTTGAAAAGCAATGCGCGGGATTACCATTGGCTCTAAAGACAATAGGAGCTTCTTGTTGGATAACTGATGTGGCACAGCCACATGTGCAGTTTCCATTTTAGAATTTCTATTTTCTTAGCTAGTTTCAGTTAGATACTTTTAGGAATTTGGCAACTTTTGTGTTGCATGATGATGCATGTAAATTATGCTATCTTTGGTTTGTTATTTTCTATTTTTTCTATTTAGTTTCCTTTGTAACAAAGGCATATACATTTGTAATAAGAGCTGTAGCTCTCTGTTTTTATCAACAGCAATAAAAGTTTATTCTCTGTGTCTGCATCTATCATTTTATGTTTTTTTTGTTTGTCTGCTGTCATATTTGTTTGTTTAAAAATCTTCATTTGGTATCAGAGCAGGTTAATTTGTTAGAAAATTTATCATGTCAAATTCTAACTCTTTGCCAATCCCAGAATTTAATGGATCTGATTATGATTATTGGTGCATCAAAATGATGACTTTTTTAATAGGAAAAGATTTATGGGAAATTGTAGAAACAAGATATGAAGAGCCAGCTGATTGGAATGTTCTTGCAGCCAATGATAGAACAGCTAAGAAGGAAGCTAAGAAGAAGAATGCACAGGCTTTATTTCACATTCAAATAGCTCTTGATAAGAGCCTATTTCCAAGAATTGCAGGTGCACAGACAACTAAAGATGCCTGGAAGACTCTAAAAGAAGCTTACCAAAGTAGTGATCAAGTCAAAGTTGTGAAGTTGCAGACATTAAAAAGAGAATTTGAGAATTTGAAGATGCAAGAAAGTGAAAATGTGAGTGATTATTGTGTAAGAGTAAAAGATGTGGTTAATAAAATGGCTACTCTTGGAGAAACTATGGACAATGAAGTTGTGATCAAAAAGGTGTTGAGGTCTCTAACACCAAGGTGGAACAATGTTGTCATCATCATTGAAGAAAGCAAGGATTTGACTGCTCTTCAGTTTGATCAGCTTGTTGGATCTCTCATGTCTCATGAAGAAAGAATGAGCGATTCATCTGGAGAAAGTAATGAGAAGGCTTTTGCTTCCAAAGTACAAATTACAAAGAATGAAAATACTAGCACAATCACTAAAAATAATCAAGGCCAATGTAGAGGTCAAAATCAAAATTCTTCAAGAGGAAACAGAGGACAAAAAGGTGGTCCAAGAGGAAGAAGTAGAGGCAGATTTGATAAAAGAAATGTTCAATGTTATCACTGCAATAGGTATGGTCACTTTGAAAGGGAATGCAAATTAAAAGAAGGTAATAATAAGAAAAGTGCTCATTTTGCTAATGAGAATGGTGAGGCTTCTCCTAGTAATTTATTCTTATCATATGACAAAGCTAAAAATAGTTCTATCTACAATGGATAAAAGTTTCAAATCTAAAATTAAGCTTGGTGATGACAAGTCCTTGAAGGTTGCAGCTAAAGGAGCTATGGAGGTGAATACAAAAGAAGGTAAGAAATGTGTGACTGATATTTACTATACTCCACAATTAAAACATAATTTATTGAGTGTTGGACAGTTGTGTGAGAAGAATTATAAGGTGGTATTTGAAAATCAGCAATATACAATTTATGATAAAAATCAAGGCAATAGGGTGGTTATAGTAGTGCCGCCTATGTCAAAGAATAGGATGTTCCCATTAAAGTTTGGTGAACATAGCAGCCATCTTGCCAATCTGGCATATGAGGATAAAAGTTGGTTATGGCATCTCAGATATGGACATTTGAATTTTCATAGTTTGATGTTTCTCACGTCAAAAGCTTTGGTTTATGGTTTGCCTAAACTTCAGGAACACAAGGAAGTTTGTGAAGGCTGTGCTAAAGGAAAACATGCAAGAGAGTCATTTCCAAAAGGCAATGCATGGAGGGCCCATTACCCCCTTCAACTGGTTCACTCAGATATTTGTGGTCCTATGCAGACAAAGAGTTTGGGTAAGTCATCATATTTCATTACTTTTATTGATGATTACTCACATAAGTGTTGGGTCTATTTTTTGAAGACCAAAGATGAAGCCTTTGATACATTCAAAAGGTTTAAAGCCCTTGTGGAAACGCTTAAGGACAGATCGTGGAGGAGAATTTTGCTCAAGAGATTTTAAGAATTATTGTGATATGAATGGTATCAAAAGGCAACTCACCATTGCTTACACACCTCAACAAAATGGGGTAGCTGAAAGGAAAAATCGTATAGTGGTGGAAATGGCAAGGAGTATGCTACATACCAAAGGATTAGACAATTCTTTTTGGGGTGATGCAGTTGCTACAGCAATGTACATTCTCAATCGGAGTCCCACTAGAGCACTTGACATGATGACTCCTTATGAAGCTTGGTATGAAAAAAAGCCTAATGTTAATCATTTTAGAGTTTTTGGTTGTTTAGCCTATGTTCATGTGGCTGATCAAAAGAGACAAAAATTAGATCCCAAAAGTGAGTCATGCATTTTTGTTGGATATAGTGAGCAAAGTAAGGCTTACACACTAATAGTATTCTTGTTTCAAGATATGTGATTTTTGATGAAGGGGGAGTTTATGGTCATCAAAAAGACCATGTTGAGAAGTCTAAATCTGTTTTGAATGGCGGTATTATTGCTGATATTGATCATGAGCAGCCAGCTAATACTTCAATTCCAAGTGCTATGCATCCACCACATAGCCCCTCATCTAGTTCTTCAGTTTCAAGTACAAGTCCAAATTCAAGTCCAAGTCCTACAAGGAAGGTAAGAAGCTTAAGTGATATCTATCAAAGAAGTACAATCCAAGCACATGAAGAGAATCCTATAGGTGAAACAATAAATTTTGCTTTATTCTCACAATCAATTTTTGAACCATCAAGTTATGAAGATGCATGTGTTAATGAAATTTGGGTGCAAGCAATGCAAGAAGAGATGGATTCTATTCATAGGAATGGTACTTGGGAGCTTACAGAGCTTCCTCATGACAAGAAAAAGATTGGCACTAAATGGGTCTACAAGACTAAGTACCATAATGATGGGAGTGTTGAAAGACATAAAGCAAGATTAGTTGCTAAAGGCTTCACACAGAGGTATGGCATTGATTATGAAGAAACATTTGCACCGGTAGCACGACAAGAGACTATTAGAATGTTGATTTCCCTTGCAGCCCAAAAGAAATGGAGCATTTATCACATGGATGTGAAAAGTGCCTTCCTGAATGGGTACTTAGATGAGGAAATTTATGTGGAACAGCCACAAGGTTTTGAGGTGCAAGGAAAAGAACATCATGTCTACACGCTGAAGAAGGCCTTGTATGGCCTCAAGCAAGCACCAAGAGCTTGGTATGCTAGGATTGATGGGTATTTTCAGCAAAATGGCTTCAAGAGAAGTAAGAGTGAGCCTACTCTCTACTACAAACAAGATTGTAATGATATTCTTATTGTGAGTTTGTATGTTGATGATTTGTTGTATATGGGTAGTAGTTCTAAGATGAAGGATGAATTCAAGCATGCTATGATGAATGAGTTTGAAATGAAAGATTTAGGCCTTATGCAATATTTTCTAGGCATGGAGGTTTATCAAAGTAAGGATGGAATTTTCCTTTGTCAAACAAAATATGCTAAGGATATGTTGAAGAAGTTTGATATGGTTGATTGTAAACCAGTCTCCACTCCAATTTCTCATGGAGTTGTGTTGTGTAGAGAGGATGGTGCTGAAAGAGTTGATGGGACAGCTTATAGAAGTGTTGTTGGCAATCGAATGTTTCTAACCCACACAAGGCCTGATATTGCTTATGCAGTTTCTCTTGTTTCAAGGTAGTTTCTCTTGTTTCAAGGTACATGACAGAACCTTCTGAATTACATATGCAGGCTGCTAAAAGAATTTTGAGGTATGTGAAAGGAACTCTTGCTTTTGGCATTCATTACTATAGTTCTAAAGGATTTAATCTAGTTGGTTTCAGTGATTCTGATTGGGGAGGTAGTGTGGATGACCGAAAGTCTACCTCTGGTAATTGTTTTACTTTTAGCTCTGGTTTGGTTTCTTGGAGTTCAAAGAAACAAAGTATAGTTTCTCTTTCTTCCACAGAGGTGGAATATGTAGCAGTCACCTCTGCAGGTACTCAAGCATTATGGCTCAAAAAAATTCTTGAAGAGATTGGAGAAAAACAAGTTCAACCTACAGTTCTTTTTTGTGATAATATGAGCACAATCAAATTGGCTAAAAATCCTGTGCATCATAGTAGAACTAAACACTTTGATCTAAAATATCATTTTATCAGAGATTTGGTGCAAAAGAAAGAAGTCAAACTTAGGTATATCAAAACTACAGAACAACTTGCAGACATTTTCACCAAGGCAGTTGCAAAGGTTCAGTTTTTGATGCTTCGAGATCATATTGTGACTCCTCTCCCCTCTCCGCATCAAGGGGGAATATGTTGGATAACTAATCTGGCACAGCCACATGTGCAGTTTCCATTTTAGAATTTCTATTTTCTTAGTTAGTTTCAATTAGATACTTTTAGGAATTTGGCAACTTTTGTGTTGCATGATGATGCATGTAAATCATGCTATCTTTGGTTTGTTATTTTCTGTTTTTTCTATTTAGTTTCCTTTGTAGCAAAGGCATATACATTTGTAATAAGAGCTGTAGCTCTCTGTTTTTATCAACAGCAATAAAAGTTTATTCTCTGTGTCTGCATCTATCCTTTTATGTTTTTTTTGTTTGTCTGTTGTCATAATTGTTTGTTTAAAAATCTTCACTTCTCTCTCTGGCTGCACAGATATAAGAAAGTGGAGCTCTAGATTGCATCAATTGAAAGAGTCGAAATTGCATCGACAGAATGAGACAGAGAATCCCGACTACCGCATCATAGAGATTCTCAGATTGAGTTATGACTCTTTGCTTGCAGCTCTTAAGCCCTGTTTTTCTTATTTGTCCTTCTTTCCTGAGGATGTGGTAATAGATTGCGAATATATCATAAATCTCTGGTTAGCGGAAGGATTCATTCCCAAAGGAGAAGACCAGTGGGATGTTGCTTGGCATTATTTATATCAGTTGGCTAATCTGTGCTTGCTTGAAGTATGGAAGAATGATGTTCTATTCAAATATTGCAAAATTCATGACTTGGTGCTTGATTTGGCAATTGATATATCAAAAGAAAATAGATGTACATTTGTTGTTGAAGATGTTTTCACATCTGTGAAAAGAATTTTACTGGCCAAAAAGGACATAGCTAATAGTCATTGCACAGAGCAGGGTTTCTTGTCCTAGGTCTCTTCGTACTCTGTCATTACGTGAAAATTCCATTAAAAAACTTGAGTCAACCTTCTTCAGCCCTATAAGATTATTGAAGGTTCTCGACTTGAGCCAAACTCAGATATCTACACTGCCCCACTGTGTTGGAAAGCTAAAACTTCTCAAGCTTTTAAATTTATCGTGGGCAAATATTCAAGAGGTACCAATTTGTGTGAGAAATCTCAAGAGTCTTGTCTTGCTCGATCTATCTTGCTGCCGACATCTGAGAAAGCTGCCTGAGTGGATAAGTGAATTGAAATATCTAGAGCATCTCAATATAAAGGATTGCCATTATGAGCTGTGGACTCATATGCTGAAGGGAATATCAGAGCTGGTGTCATTGCGGGTACTCAGATCAAATGACTTGACGCTCTCTATTGAAGAGAATGGATTGTTAAAGTTGGAAGATGTTACCAAATTAACCCGCCTCCAAGAATTAAGCTTAATTGTTAAGCATGAAAAGGAATTGAAGAGTATCGAAGATGGAATCCTTGCTCAGCTACTCAAGATGCGCCATCTGTCAATAACATCTAATTTCTCTACAGAATCTCATCTACCCCAGAATATAATTGCCCTGCAGGATCTCCACACACTTTATGTGCAGAATTTTGCGATGCCGAGTTGGCTGTGTATGCTAATAACTCTGAGGCAACTCATATTATCACATTTTGGTTGTATCAATTATCTGGCATTAGAAACAATGCCAAACTCGGTACTGTTGAAACTAGTGGGGAATGGGAGTTGCAGAAAAGTACCAAAGTTGTTTGGAAAGTCCTCTGGGTTTCCCAAGCTACGCTTTCTAGTTATATCGGACCACCCTCTTTTGGAGGAGTTGCCGGATTGGGAGGATGGAGCGATGGCTGTCCTGGAGATATTCTTTTTAGAGTGGCGCCCGAGAGTGAGGAAAGTTCCAGAGGGATTGGAACAGTTGAGAAGACTAAGGGAGTTTTACTACAGTGGAACATGAACCCATGAATTTAGAGAGCGATTGAGTAAAGGTGGGGAAGTTTGGACTAAAATCAAAGCAACAAATCCGCATGTGCGCATGATGGACTTTATGAATTTATGTTAGATGTCAAAGTTATGGATACAGAATTTTTTTTTTTTGGCCCTAACTATTGAATTTTGTGCTTTTAGTTCTCATTTTTGTTGTACTTGAAAAATAAAAATAAAAATAAAAATAGTGTCAAAGGGTTATATTGGTAAGGATGATTGTATGTGTTGATAATGCCATCCACCAATGTTTAAACTTGGGAGACACTGGACCCTTGGGTGACTTTGACAGACAGGATCCCTGTTCATGACTGCTTAGCCCAAGGACAACTTTTGGTTTAGATGTATGCTTACTCATAATGTTGTAAAGACTTGTTCATAAAAAGGAAGTGACCATATTTATATATTCCAATTGTTTCCATTAAAAAAATATTAAAAAAGGAAATAGTGTAATGTATTATACAGGTTTTACTATAATGTTATCATTGCTGACAAGACTGTTGTAATGCTTGGTATGCAATTTGGGCGAAACGAGTATGGAAATTTCTGTAGGTAATTGAAAAAAAGGCATCGAGTGCTAGATCTTGGAAGTTGGAACATTACATCAATTTTCTGAATATGGAAAATTCAGTTAGATTTTAATGGTTTATTTTTTGCTGCATGGCGAGTGGAGACATAGGAGGCAATCTTTTCGGACGGAAGAGCAGGAGATTGAATTACCTTTTTAAATGTTTCGTGGAATCATTTTTGTAATGTGTGTCTATGTGGTAGGGTTTTCCCAAAAGCCATAACACGGGCTGAGCTCATTGATTCTGTGCTCGATCTGGTTAGAAAGGAAGCAGAAAACTGTGACTATCTACAAGGTTTTCCATCTTTCTAAGATTAATCTCTACTTATAGTTCCTTTGTTTACGTGATTGGCTCTTCTTTTTAATGTTTTGGAGGATTGAATCTTACATTGTTTTACAGTGTGTGGAATAGTACTCCGAATAGTGTTTTATTTGTTTTTTAAAATTCTGTGTAGGATTTCAAGTATGCCATTCTCTTGGAAGGGGAACTGAGTGTGGAATGGGCACATTGCTGACATCCAAAATCAGGGAAGAATACCCAGATAGAATGATGCTCACATTCTTTATGTTCGCTTCTCCAAGGTCTTTACAATGCTACATTGTCTGGCAGACGACTGTATGATCCTGCTATTTAATTGGATTTTAAGGGCTTGTATGTGATTGTTTTAATTTGAGTTTTGCGCGGTGGACTATTTAGGATTTTGGATGCAGGGTTATTAGGCCTGTTATTGTAGGATTGATGGAGGTTTAATGGGTTTTATGAGGCAGGATTTTAGGTTTAGAAGCCTATTTTAGGTTATGTTGATTTAGGGTTTTCCCCACCCAAAAGGGTTTTCCCCACTTATATTGGTGTTTCTTCTCTGTCTATTTTTTTTTTTTCATGTTCTTAAATTAACATGCTGTTAGATCTGTAAGCTACATTATCTTTTCTCTAAGGGTTAATGTGATGGGAAATCAATTATGTCTCTTTCCGCTTTAAAGACATAACAGTATGTTGCATCAAGTTATTGAATATCTTAAGGTATATGTTGGGTTCTCCTTTCCCTTTCAGTATAGGTAGTGATTAAAAACATAAGGTGATGACCACACGTGATTGGAGTTGATTAAAAAAATGTCGTATTAATTCATTTAGATAATGATAATTTCATCAACAAACACTAGAACAGATGCAGAAATCATAGATCAATCAAATACATTGGATAGAAAAATTCGTATCTGTAAGAATTTTGTTTCTGCCATAGAGATATTGGTGCCATTGAAGAAGTGTGGTATTGATGCTAATGAAAGCCGAGATATTGAAGGAAAAGTCAACAATGACACTGATCGTTTTCTAGACCTATTAAAGAATTGATATTGCCAGATTCAAAGATGCAAAAGATTGAAGTTAGTAGAGCACCCGCTAGAAAATTTGATGACCATAAAAAAAAAATATTCCCTAGCAGATGTCCTATATAACTGGCTCCTATTGAAACAATAGGAATGCCAGAAGAATTATAGTTATCCTAATTTTTGCCCTTGCATACCATAAATGAAGAGATCTAGATTAGTACTATGTTCATTAGAATATTGCAAGTACTTAGACAAAAATATTTGCCAAACGCCCTATTTCCTTTTAGACACAAACAATCCAATGAACAAAGGAGATTTGATTGTTGCTTTCAAAGAACAGTACAGCAGTCCAAAGATGTGGATTCTGTGTCAGAACTGTGCAGAAACATGTTTAATGAAAATCCTCTTCCAAGCTCTGGAACTACCGATGTTGGGCATGACACTTATTATTTTGTTTGAATAGTATTTTCTTTTTGAAGTGGGAATAAAGTGGTTTAAGGTGTGCATGGGGTGCATGTTTGTTAGAAGGGAAGATTTATTTGTGAGGAACATATTGTTGTTTACAAAGAGAAAAACATTGAAACTAGAATTATAATACTATAGCTTTAAAAATTAAAATCCATTTGCAAGTATAATTGAATTCAAATTTATTGTGTGCATGAGGAATTAAGGATTCTATTAAATATGTGTATGCCTGTTAATTTTTTTTTAATAAAGAGAAAAACATTCAAACTAGAATTATAATACTATATAGTTTTTAAAATTAAAATCCATTTGCAACTATTAATGAATTCAAATTTATTGTGTGCAATAGGGAATTAAGGATTCTATTAATTATGTCTATCAAATGGGAGATTTTCTAAAAACTATCAAAAAGGAGTAAGTGGTTTTTTTGTGAATGGTAGTTCATTGGATAAAGTTTGAAGTATTATGGAAAATGTTATTTTTGGATGCCATTCAAATATTGGAATATAATTGAAGTGTTGGAGTTATAAAGTGTGTAAAACATGGTAACATTATTCCGGTATGTAATAAATTAATAAGAGGTAAAGATGATATCAAAATGTTGGTGACAATACAAACCTAAATTCTACAACCAATACATGATGTTCTAACAAGAATTAAATAGGTTACAAGATAAGTTAGGAGACACATAGACACATATTGATATTAAACAAGTAGTTTAGCTTGGAATGCAAATAAAAAAATATATTCTTGAAGAAACGTGTTGTGTCCCCTCCCATGTCATAGAAAAGGTTGTTGTGTGTACCCGTGTCACATAAGAAACCTATTGTACAACTAAGCTAGGACACACTATGTGTAACTAATAACCAGGAAAGAGTAAACTCTAAAGGAGAAACATTTACATATCTTATATAAATTATAGTTAAAGAAAAATATTTCCATTAGACTCATCTCCAAGACTAAAAACTACCTATAATGTGTTTCCTATTCTATCTAAAAACTATCCCCACTAGGCACATGCAATCTCTGAAAATAACTCTAACTTTCCAAGGATAGTATGCACACAACAACAGTTCCCCAAAAGATTGAGTTGTTTCGAATCATTACTAAAATTAGTAATTTCAATTAACCATGGCTCTTGATTCTGGTTTACATTATTATCCCCTTCTTTTTAATTTTTTAAACATCCTAGTTCAAAGATAATTTATTTGAAAACAAGATTCAAGAAAGTTAACACACTAAAAATATTAAGAACTCAACTATTACATTTTTTTGGTGATGCAGGGTTGCTTTTACCTAGGGTGCTACTGTATCAAACATTTAGGTAAGATTTTGGGTTCGATGGTATAACCATCCTTTTGAATTGAAGAATCAAGCCACAACATTCACTTCCACCAAATTAGATACCTCTGCAAATCATCACATTTTTTCTTCTCTTTTCTTCCAGCCTTTTGTTGGGTCAGAGATCCTCCTCCTCTACTAATTTGTTCTCTTTCTCTTTTCCCAGCTCTTTGAAAGCTTCATAGTCCTCCCCCATTGAAAACCATCATGACCCTTTGCATCACTCATACCACCTTCTATTGCACCTACACATAAACCATTAAAAACAAAAATCAAGTTAAAGGAATACAAAATTTGTATAGGTGCTTCCTCCTTTGCATTATGCAATTTAGGCATGCTTTTTGATTCTTTTTAATGAGGTCTTGGTTTCCATGGGGTCCATAAATGTAGTACCCACCTATGTCGAGCCTTGTCATCTTGTATGATAGATGAGTTTTTGTGTGTTGATCCTGATATTGGATCATTATGAGATGTGCTATTGATTATTTCTATAGTGTTTTGTGTTCTCATGACTTGGCATCATTGCATCGATCTTACCGATGAGATTGTTGCCATCAGTGTGTTATGATTATGTAGTCTTGATGCTTTATGAGATGTTGTGTATGATCATTGAGGAGTTTTTGATGAGGTCTGTTAGCCCGTTTCAACACCACCAAATTTAAACTTTTCATGTCAAAATGACAAGTATCGTCATGCATCAAACATCTGCATTAAGTCATCTTATAGTCACAAACCGATAGCTTCACATGTTTCTCTTACCAGTCATTGCGATCACCCATTATCGAAATGTCATGTTTAACCTTGTTCGTATCAATTTCTTGCATCAAATCCATTACAGGAGCATCAATTCAAAGCATGATCAATCATTATTTCAGTGTAGCTATCCAATTTGAGGTAATTTATGAAAATAAGTAAATTTGAAAATCTATAAAGGCTGGAAAGAAACCCTTTTACGGGGTGTTCGTAACTCCATTTCTCCAAATATGGAAAGTTTTTAGATCCATATGCTTTTTGGTTTGAGAGATTTTAAAACTTCAAGTTTTTGGCAGGCAGTTTGCATGGATTTCATGATGTAATTATTGGTAATGTGGCAAGGTTTTGAGATAAAATATAGATCTAGTTAAAAGCTATGCACGTTTTTACCTTCATCACATTTACTAGGTTTGCTAGACAAATTTTATTAAGTTTTCACCAAATGGAGTTAGTTATTTTTCCAGTTTTGGATCCACTCGAGAGGTTTGAAAAATCAAAGGATGAAGTAATGGTAGTAGTTGAATTTTAAAAATACTTTTGTCGGGGACATTTTTTAATCCTTAGTATTCATGCCATTATTCCCCCTTGACTTTTTAAAATCCAAAATTCCTTTTAAAATCTTCCAACATTTATCTCCTCCTTTTTATCATTTTAAAATTCAAAAGCTCTTCAAAATATTTAGTTCTTTGTCCATTACAAACCCCTAAAAAAATTCACTTTATATACTATTCACTTTACATTCACGTTGTAAAAAGAATAAAATATATTTTTTCAATAGGCAATATATAGAGGCCTCCAAGAGAGAAACCATCGTGTCCTCCCAAGAGAGCTGCCAATCAAGGAAGGATGAAGCAGATATTTGAACATGCCATGTCACTACAAAATCCTTCAAAATCACACCTCTCTACCGACAAACCAGAAGCACAAGATCCACTCTGTTATCCTGGAATGATTTTCTGACCAACCCTGCCCAGTAAAGAGAAAGGAGAATACATGTTCATGCCGCAATGATCACAGTTCCAACCAAATCATAATCTTTCAGACAACCCCATCACCTGAGATCAATAAACCAACCTCCGCCAAACCAGCCAGGCTAGCCCACGTGCTGAAATTTGAAGACCCTTTCATCCTTACTCCCTGGGCTACGGCCTTATTTGCCAACGCATCTGCCAGCGAGTTAGCTTGCCTGAATATGTGGCCTATCGAGAGAGATTCTAAAAGATCTAACAAGGGGGAAATTTATCAATCCAACATGAGAGCTTCCAACTTGGGGCGTGTCTCAAACTTACAGCCCACACAACCACCTCGGAATCTCCTTCGATTTCAAGCACCAAAAGATTTTTGTCCACACAATATTTCAAGCCTTCAAATAAAGCAGTCATCTCCGCATCATTATTAGATCCATCCTGAATCTTTATCGAGGCTGCCCAGATCACCCTACCTGCAAATTCTCTTACTACGAAAGGGCCCGAGTTACCCTTCGAGGCTCCGTCAAAATTCAACTTTAACCTACCCCTTGGCGGGAGCATCCACCACACCCCTTCCCTGCCTTGCTTTCACTTCATTAGATTAGCACTTTGTTTCTTTAACAACGGCCAAAGATTTTCCATCTGCCTATCCCATTTTGAGAAGAATCTAAACCTGCTATTTTGAGATGCCACATTGAAATGCTCCGAGATCCCAATCTCTATTTTTTGTGTTACCACATTCAAGCTAGAGGGTTTACCTTTGAAAATTCTATTATTTCGCTCTTGCCACAACTGCCACACCACCATTGTGAGCACCCCCTGCCATAACCCTGCTAAAGCAAAACCCAAATTTAATTGAGGCCACGAAATGAAAATGTCTTTAATGTCATTCTGCATAGGGCCTCGCCAACCCAACTTCTCACAGAAAAACCAACATCTTTGCGCAAAGGCACACTCTACCAACAAGTGATTAGTTGTTTCCTCCTCCTCTTCACAAAGAGGACACTTGAACGAGCCAGCCATCCCTATCCGCTTCAACCTTTCCCCTGTCAAAATGACCATGCATTGTTGTCCAAGCAAAGACACCGGCCTTTGGAAGAAGAATTTTTCCCAAAGGAGCTCTATTGGCCAAATTTCTTGTACTTGTTCCCTTCTCATAACTTTATAGCCAATCCTTGCCGAATATTCTCCTATTTTTTATGCACACCAACTAAGGGAGTCTCTTTCACCTATGAAGGCTACAAACCTTTTATTCAATTCTTCGAGAAGAAGTGTCCTTACAGCGCCTTCCAACATTTCAATTTTTTTCCATTTAAACTCCCATCTTCCACGCTCCCTTTTCAATGTTACATACGAAGCTACATTCTCACCATACACCAAACTTGAAAGTTGAATGGCCTATTCCATATTCGGCAAGGTATCTAAGGGTGAGTACCCATTTAAAGAGTCATGCCAGAAAGACGCCCTTGTCCCATCTTTAATAATCCATGTGAGATGGTCAGTAATCAAATACCTACACTTTACCACAAAGTTCCACGGTGCTAAGCCTCTCTGTGGATTTGCAATTGTAAAGATCCTCTCAGCCTCCCACAAGTCCAAATATTTTACTTTCAATATTTTACTCCAAAGAGCCTCTGAATATTTGCCACGCTATTTTTTCTCCCAAAGCCACATTTTGAAGTTTCACTTCCTTCACACCCGCCCCATCATTCTCTTTCTGTTTCAGGAGAGTATCCCAACCAATCAACAAAATGCGTTCCTTCTCCTAAGCCCCATCCCAGACCAATTTCCTTTGACAAGTAGTTTTATTAAACTATATTTTATTAGGGTTTTATCATATGAAATAAAAGAAATAAAAGGGAGAAAAGTATATTCAACAATCTTATTCCAATGGTAAGTGCAATACATTTTATAGTTTTTACTATAGAGTCATCAATTTTTTTTTTTCCGGCATAATAAATTTAATATATTTATTTTTAAAAAACTAGCATATGTATATTTAAAAAATATATCTAAAATATGCCGAGAGATATCCTTCTCAGACGCCTATTCCATCTATGTGTGGCAAATTGATTAAAAACTAGACGGCTGGAGAAGGATATCTCTCGGCATATTTTAGATATATTTTTTAAATATAGATATGCTAGTTATTTTTTCTGTAAGTCAATGATAAAGTTTAGCTAATTATTATATCAATACAAAGACATAGAAACACACTAACATTAAGATGGAGATACAGAAATGAGTGACAACAGCCCAATAAGTGTGGAATTCTTAGTGTACACGGATTAGACAATAGTCACTACACATAAAATTCAAGCTAACGGGTTTATCTTGCACTGACTTCACACTTTAAAGATCGCCTTTGAGCGACATTGGAGTGAGTTAATGATTTGTTGACAAGTTCATTGAGATAGAAAATTGTAAAATTTCAATATTTATCTTGTCAAGACTCAAATCTCCATCACCATCTTTGTACTCAGTGATTATTTTAGATGGACCGCTACCACATCTCCATTATCTTTGTACTCGGTGAGTATGGAGAACCCTAGAAAGTGAGAAGACACAGGAACCTTACCATTTTTTAACATTAAAAAAAAAATGCTATCACATCATACAATTTACATCTAGAACCATTATATCGTGAAATTTGGTGATTACACATTTTTATCTTCCCCTCAAGTTAAATTCGCAATGATGTTATGCACTCCATTTTAAGGAATCACATTATCTCTATGTCATTCTTAGTTTTGTCATAGGCCAACTTGATTACAATCTCATAACTACCTTGTACATCATGATTTGATTCTAAGAGACTTTACATTATTTTGCATCATGGATGCCAACTCATTCCCAACTCGATAGTTATATTATGCATCACAATTCTACTTAATTTCTTTTTTTTAAAGTAACAACATAACCACAACTCTATAATTATCTTACACGTTATGATTTTATTTACACATATTTTACAAGATTTATGAAGGGCAACTATTGCCTTTGTTTGTCACATTTAAAACAAGAGGTGATCAACCAGTAGAAAGACGGCGTGGGGGTTGGCATATTTCTGGAGAGTTCAATTTGAGTGTGGATAGTAGAGTAACAAGGCACTCAAGAGAAAATAACCGAAATTAGTGAAGTTGTCATAGGATAGTTGGCATAAGTCTCTCTACTTGACTAAGCCGAGATGATCCAAGGAAGGAGAGAAAAATTTTCTTAGAAGAAAGAGGAAATTGTTATCTGAGGAAGAAGCTTAGCATTGCGAGGATGCCACGACTGGAGGAAGGGGGTTCTAACTGTTTTTGTGGAGTCTCAATGACTATTAGACGGGGGAAATAGGAGAAATGACTCATAGCTAAGTCGTGGGGAATGTTTTGGGGGAGGCTATTTTGGATGCTGTATGAAAATACTGGCAGAAGGGCATTAGGATATAGCAAGAAGGCAGGGGCTTGGAGAGATGGTGGAGATAGGACTGTGAAAAGGATGTGTGGGAAGCTTTCACATGTTGTGTCTACCTCTTTATGCATCGAGATCTATAGAGGGAGAATACTCTTTGAGCATCGACCCAGCCAACAATAAGTTTATCCTTCAACTGGTGTAAACTAGACAACGTATGAGATTATTTGTGAGCTATTCAACTAAACGTTAAAGTTGTAGCAGCAGAGTTGTCAACAATATAAGTATAAATGTTTCTTGTAACACAGTGCGAAGGCGAGCTCAGGTAAGGGCCAAACCTTTGTTCTGAGTCTTACAAATTCCTTTGTCATGGAGTTCATTAAAACATTGCTTTATCTAAAATTCTATCTCTTTCGAGAATGTAGTAATCTTAGGAGAGTGCATTATATATATTTGAGTGAGTTCATAGTCTTCAAATGAACTTAGTGTTGAGTGTTATTGTAGCATGGAATGCATAACATAGAGCTCACAAACTCTCAATTAATACCAGTAAGTTGTTGCACTAGTAAGTTGTATAATGTGTGTCGAAACTCTGACAGACCAAGAATATCATTCTGGGTAAAGAAATCTATACGGTATCAAAGGTTTATATAAACTTGAATAGGATGCAGTATATCTCTGAGACTTGTGTTTATTGAGACTAAGTAAAACATTATCTGATTTAGGTATTTATAATTGATTTACTTTAGTAAGCATTGTACTTGAGAAAGACAATAAGGTTGATTGTATTTGTAATGAGATATCTTGTAATTGTAGTTACTCGACTATATGTTGAATAAAAGAAAAAATTTCTCTGTCTCATTTTTACCTTGTAAATTTACTTTATGGTGAATTTTTGGTTTTTACTATGTTTTTAGAACGTGGATGTTACACACACAACAAACCATAACACAAGATTTTATGTGGACACCCAAGAAGGGAAAACCACGATGAGCAAGTTGCTTGGATCTACTGTCCAAATCTAGCCTCACAAAAATGAAACAATGAGTTACAGTATTTTGTAGGCTCCAACCGACATGAGTTTCAACCTGAGAAGGACAACAATTCTTTTTACAGATCTGTAGGCACCAACCTACAAGAGATTTCAATCTCCTTACCAAATTGAGCACCAACCCAACAATGAAGCACCAACTTCATCCTCTGAGCACCAACTGAGCAATGAAGCTCCAACTTCATCTTTTGAGCACCAACCTAGCACTGAAGCAACAGCTTCATCTTCTGAGAACCAACCCAACACATAGAATCAATTTTCAAAACATTCATCACATTCTATGTAAACTCAGGATCATCTTCAATTCATGCCCTTCCCACACTTCACACTCTTATATTTGTACATGCCTATTTGCTTGATGTTTGCATATATTTCACATATCACACACATTAATTCTCACATTCCCAGACACTCTGAAATGCACATCAATGATCCCTCTTTTATATCGATCTGTAGAATTTAATCCTTTATTGTTGGCTACACTGCATCAAATTATTCACCAAAGTTGACCTTTGTATTTTTAATTCCAACATGTACAGGGACGACCCTTCTTGAAATTCCATGCTTTAAAACTAGACCCAAATTACATAAATTTAGGTCTGCCCAATCCATAGTATAGGTCTAGACCCAAAATTAAAAATCACTCACACTACTGCAATGGCCCCAACATTTAAATCTCTTATCTATGTCAACAAGTCAGCCTCAACCAATATATTTAAATCTTTATTTTAAATATATAATGTCTTCATATCGTTATCTTTACTTATTTAACCTTTAGCACCTTTATTGGCAAATCAAGCGAGCCACGAACCACCTTCAAACAACCCTTATCGATGAAAATATTTTTCCTTCAACCTTTGGCACAAAGGCCTTTATCGGCAAAAGTTTCTTTTTGTGAACTTCAACTAAAACACCTATATCAGCAAAAATCCATCTCCACAAACCTTGGGCACAAAGGCCTTTATTGGCAAAAGTTGCTTTTCACAAACCAACACTTAAACACCATTATCAACAAAAACACCTTTCTACGAACGTTAACACTTCTCTATTCTCCATCGACAAATTTGCATTTTCACGTACTTGACCTTTGTTGGCAAAAACTCCTTTCTTCAAACATTGGCCTCACACACCTTTATCGACTAAATAAAACTTCCATGAACTTGACCTCACAAGCCTTTGTCAGCTAGTTGGTGAATCAACGAACTTGAAAACTTGCGAACTCTTTGTTAAGTTTGCGAACTTGATATTTTGCTGACTTAACTTCACTTTTTCTTTTGTTGGCAAATCGGTGAACTTAGAAACTTACGAACCAAACAACTTTCCCTTTGTTGAGGTCATGAACTTGATATTTTTCTGACTTAACTTTACTTTCTCCTTTATTGGCAAATCGGTAGACTTCAAAACTTACGAACTAAACAACTTTCCCTTTGTTGAGTTCACGAACTTGATATTTTGATGACTTGACTTCACGTTCTCTTTTATTGAAAAATTGACAAATCGGCAAACTTCAAAACTTGTGAACCAACTCTTTGTTGAAACTTTAACATTTTCTTTCAAGCCTTCATTGCAAGATTTCTCTGTCAGTGAACTTGTTGTCAGAGAACCCTGTTGTCGGTGAACTTAAGAGTTCATAAACCAAACAATTTGCCAACGGAAGGCAAAAATCATTCATGCCTTAATATTTTCTTTGTCAACTTTTCATTGGCCAACTGGAGCTCAGGAAAACTAGATGTTGGCGAACTTGTGAGTTCACAAAATGAGAAAATTGCTGACTAACCGTATAACTCATGCCTTAGAGATTTTTCTTTTTCTCTGCCTTAGAAACTTTTCTTCTTACCATTTCCCTTTGACAATAACTTAATTTTTGAAGAGAAGCATAGAAGGCTGTGTTTATTCGATGATTAGAAAGTAGATACAAGATGCATATAAATACTATGCAACAGTTGATGAAACTGTCATAGCAGTTGGCATAACTGTAGAACCGAAGAAACTACCTAATGTAACCGTGTAGTTATGTAATAACAATGTAATATATATTATCCTAACATTCCCCCCCTTATTACATTGCTTTTACAAATGTACCCCCTAAACAGTTCAAATTTGATCTTACCAAGAGACTTGGTGAATATATCTGCTATATAAGAGTCTGTAGGGCAGTACTGGAGTTGGATGTGGTGGTGTAAAACTTGGTCCCAAATGTAATGACACTCGACCTCAATATGCTTGGTGCGCTAATGGAAAACTGGATTCTTCACAAGTTTTAACACACACTAATTGTCACAATAGAGAACTGATGACTTCTCTTTAGGAATGTCCATATCTGCCAGAATGTGACGTAACCAAATCACTTTATACATAGCTTCTTGTGTGGCGTAATATTCAGCCTCAGTGGATGAAAGAGCAACAATAGTTTGCTTCTTACTAACCCACAAAATTGGCCCAGATCCAAGATGAAAAACATAACCTGAGGTTGATTTCCTGTCATCTGTAGATCCTACATAATCTGAGTTTGTATATCCCTGTAAGAAGAACTGATTGGTCTTCTTATATTCTAGACCATAATCAACTGTGCCTTAGATATATCTCAACACATGCTTGGTTGCAACCCAATGACACTTCTTTGGCTCCTGCATGAATCTAGAGAGACAGCTGACAGCAAAACATAAGTCTAGTCTGGTGTAGGTCAAGTAGATGAGGCTCCCAACCAACTGTCTATAGAGAGTGGCATCTACTTGAGGTGAATCTTGAAAGCGAGATAGTTGCAAACCTTTCTCCATTGGAGTGGAAACAGGCTTATAGTTGACCATTCTATACTTTTCTAGGAGAGTCTTGGCATATTTCATTTGGGAGATGAATATGTGGTTCTTCTTCTACCATATCTCCAAGCCAAGACAATAATGAAGTAGCCCCAAATCAGTCATGTCGAAGGAGTTCTTGAGATCATTCTTTACATCATCAATGAGACTGTCTGAGTTTCCAATGAGAATAAGATCATCCACATACAAAACCAGAATGACAATCTCTGTACCTACCTTCTTAATATACAAATTAGGATCTGAGGGGCTACGAGTGAATCCATGCTGCAATAGGTGACCATCAATCTTACTGTACCATGCCCTAGGAGCTTTCTTAAGGCCATAAAGTGATTTGATGAGATGACATACCTTGTGTGGATGATGTTCATCAACTAACCCTTCTGGCTGGGTCATGTACACTTCTTCTTTGAGATCACCATTTAAGAAAGCACTCTTGACATCCATCTGCTAAATCTTCCATCCCTTTTGCGCTGCCAATGCACAGACCATTCTGATAGTTTTGATCTTCACAGTGGGTGCAAAGGTTTCTTCATAATCAATGCCCTCCTGTTGAGCATATCCCTTTGCTACAAGTCATGCTTTGTACTTGTCGATAGATCCATCTACCTTGTACTTTGTTTTGAAGATCCATTTGCAGCCAATGGGTTTCTTCTCTTTAGGCAGATCGACAAGTTCCCAAGTATGATTTTGCATCAGAGAATTATACTCTGCATCCATAGACTTCTTCCACTAAGGTTGGCTTAATGCCTCTTGAACTATGTCAGGTTCAGTGTTGTCAACAACAATACTCATGAGTGCAAGATTAACTTCATTTCTTGTTTGACTCCTGGTTTTGATTCTTAACAAAGTGTTTGGAAGAGTGTGCAGGTTAGAGTCCCTGATTGTACTTTGAACCCACTTTGGAAGCTGACTGTGTTGTTGCCGGTGTGTAATGTTTTCTAGAGGGCCCAAATCAACATACAACTCTCCTTGTAGTTCACTTTCTCTGTGAGAGTCTTCCACATGCTTATCATCTGATTGTGAGAGCAATTTATGAGAAGTAGGAGGTTGTTGCTCTTCTTTTTGTGACAAGGAGGCTGATTCATCACACGACACATCTCGACTCTCATATATCTTCTTTGTCTTAGGATCTATGGGACGATATGCTTTTGATGTAATATTGTACCACAATAATATACATTGGAGTGTCTTAGGATCAGTCTTCTTTCTCTTATTTCTAGGGACATGCATGTATGTTGTGCATCCAAACACCCTTAGATGAGAAATTGAAGGCTTTTGTCCAGTCCATACCTCTTCAGGTGTCTTCTATTGTAGGATCTTTGTTGGTGCCCTATTGATGAGGTATACAGCTGTCTGCACTGCTTCTACCCAAAATCTTTCCTCCAACTTGGCTATGGAGAGCATGCATTGAGCCATCTCCATGACAGTCTAATTGCGACGTTCTGCAACTCCATTCTATTAAGGTGTATAGGGAGAAGTTAGGTGTTGCTTGATGCCATGATGATTCAGGTATGCCACGAACTCCTTAGAGGTGAATTCCCCCCTTGATATGAGCAGAGGACAAGAAGAGACTAGCCTGTTTCTTTGACAACTTGCTTGTGAAAGTCCTGAAAGTGGGCAAAGGCTTCATGCTTCTTCTTGAGGACGTATACGCAGGTCTTTCGTGAGAAGTCATCCACGAACAATTAGAAGTACTTATGTCCAGAAAATGAAGCAGACATGGGTCCATACAGATCGGTATGTACCAACTCAAGGTGATGTTTAGCATGGAAGATACTGGCCTCCAACAGATCCCGTTGTTGTTTACCTGCAAGGCATCTAGGACATATAGGCAATGAATTTGAAATTGGGGGAAGTCCTCTTACCATTTGTTTGGAGCTGAGCTGATGCAAGGAGCTGACTAAAAGGTGCCCATAGTGATAGCGCCAGAGTCCAGTAGGTTCTATTATTGAAGCTGATAGAGCTACTGTAAGGGTGGAGATAACATCTAATGCAAAGAGTCTATCCTTCATAAATGCTCTAGCAAGTATCATACCTTCTCTTGAGATTAGACAGGTCTTGACCCCATCCTTCACCTGGAACTCAACTTTCAGTTTGTGGTTCAGAAGCTGACTGACAGATAGCAGGTTTGTTGTCAAACCAAGAACATACAGTACCTTGGTGAGGATACAACAGCTTGTCCCAAGAGGAATGATGACCTTGCCTATTCCCTCTACAACATACTCCTTGTTGTCAACAATTCAAACTCTATCTCCAGTAGGTTGTTCTGTCAGTGCATCAAACAGCTCGCTATTGCCTGTCATATGCTTGATGGCACCTGAGTCTATCAACTAAATATCCCTTTTGGGTTGTGAGGTTTGGGAGACTAGGACTAGATTGTGATGAGTGTCGCAGTTGGCTATATTTGGTTCATCTTCTTCTAATGCATCATCCTGTTGGGCCGCTACATTGCTTTTGTGCTTTCTGCAATGATGACAATATTTGGATGGCTGAGTATTACTGCAACTAGAAAAGCCATCTTTACTTGAATTGCCTTGTGGTAAGGCATTGTACCAATAGTTAATAGTGTCATGATTATTTTTGTTGCATATATGACACCATCGGTTTGCCTTTGGAGGCTTCTACTGTTGATGTTCTTGTTGTTTCTATGGCTGCTTTCCATGAGACTTTTGACCTTTTGATTGCCTGTAAATCAGGGCCTTATCCTCAAGTTCACCTTGGACTGATGAATAGCTTCTTCCTACTGCAACAGATTCACCAATTCGTCAAATGACACCTCTATCTTTATGATGTTCAGCGTGGTGACAAAGATTATGAACTAAGATGGTAGAGCTCTTACCGTAATTGGGACAAGTAGTTTGTCCTCCACCTTTTCTCCAAGTGCAACAAGCTCAGCTCGCAGTTCAAATACCCATCGTAAGAATT
Source organism: Cunninghamia lanceolata (assembly GCA_027924645.1). Lineage (NCBI taxonomy): Eukaryota > Viridiplantae > Streptophyta > Pinopsida > Cupressales > Cupressaceae > Cunninghamia > Cunninghamia lanceolata. Next base: position 1,494,788 of record BSBN01000378.1, on the reverse strand, counting down.
CCTCAACTTTCTCACCAGCTTGCATACAAAGCGTATGTAGCTTGGACTGTAGATGGAGGATCTTCATCTAGTTCTTCACTTGGTAGATTATGGAGAGAGAATCCCATGCCACCTTTGATGTTTCTGCATCCCAAATGTGAGGTTGAACTTCATCGATTATGCTGAGTGTTATCAACATCAATGCTTTGGCATCAGCCTTGTCAAACTTTTGCCTTTCATCTGGGTCTTCTACTCTGGTTATGTCACCAATGAAAATTCCCCATAGCTCCTCAAAATGAGAATTGTCCGTATCTTTGTCTTCCATGTGGCATAATTTGGCCCTTTCAAAAGTTGAGTATCGAAAAGAAACAATTTCGGGGCTGACATTGTTCACCACAAATAGAAAAACTAGTCCAGACAACAATTTTATTATTATTATATTTGTCAATACATTCACTTTCAAGAAGAAATTATAGCATAGAGATGAGCATGATAGGCCTGTGTTGTGAGACAGGGACGCTTGGGAGTGTATTCTACCTCATCTTCGTCATCAACATCATAACCCTCGTCAAGTTTTTCTCTAATCTTCCTTACTTGACATTGTACATCAAATAGAAAGTAATCTAACAATCTTGCCTAAACAATTTATCGAATTAAAGATTACCGGTGTTTTACAGGGCATCTAGAAGAGCAAAGTAGAAGCCTAAGCTTTCTGAAATAGCACGACCGCCTTGAGGTGGCTCATTTGCATGGTTACTAGCCACACTGCTGGCATCTGGTGCGGTGGACATCCACTTTCAGGCTTATAGACTATTTCTCCCTCTCAATGGTGTGGAGAATACACACTTCTTGCTATCTTCTACCTTTCATTTAAAAAATAGTCTAAGACCTCTACAGCATCTTCAAGTCTATATGGCGTGGATGAGGAAACTTCAGTCAACAATGACCTCTACAGCAGAAAAAAATGACTTCCAATCTGTAAATAACCCTCTCCTTGCTGACGGGCCTGTAAATAGCTTCCAACATTGCCTTCCAAAGCTTTCTTGCCTTCAACTTAGATGCTTCCAATGCTATCAGGCCTCAGATCTCACAACAACTCAGAGCATGGGGTCATCATTTCATTCCAGCACCTATCTTCATTGCCATAGACTGGCAGACTAGAAACAACTCCAAAATTCAATGCCCAGCAATCAGAAAATGCTCTAATAACATTTGAAGTGAAGCATAGAAGACTGTGGTTATTTGATGATTAGAAAGCAAATACAAGATGCATATAAATACTATGCAATAGTTGATGAAACTATCATAGCAGTTGGCATAACTGTAGAACTGAAGAAACTACCTAACATAACCATGTAGTTACGTAATAACAATGTAATATATATTATGCTAACAATTTTGACATCAATGACAATATGTGTATGCACCTTTGACATCAGTGACAACACTTCCAATAATCTCCCCCTTTGTCATTGATGGCAACACAAACATAACCTTCTTCTTTTGCATTTGTTCCCCCGTACTCTAACTCTCCCCCTTTAACATCAATGGCAAAGGGAGGTAACCAACCTCTTTTCTTTCTACAAACTGGTACAACCAAGACAAGCTCCCCCTGACTACAATGCTTCTCCTCACCAAATCATATCAAAATTTGATCATCTATTCTATCTCCTTTCTACATGCTCCCCCGAGAGGTAGCTATTTTCTAAACAGGGATGAAGGATATGCCTTGAGATGCTCCCCCTGGACAGATGCTTCATCATAAGTTTTTACTGATTTGATGAGAATGATCTCAGTCCCAACTTCTGCCTTAAATACTCAAATATCTCTTTAGGAAGGGGCTTCACAAAAATATCTGTAATCTAATCCTTTGTAGCCACATATTCCAACTTTACCTCCTGATCTACAACCTTTTCTCTTAAGAAGTGATACTTAATAGATATATGCTTTGTTCTAGAATGCATCACTAGATTCTTTGATATGTTAATGGAACTTGTATTATCACACAAAATAGGAATAGGCTCATCATATATTACTTTGATATCCTTCAACGTCTGCTTCATCCAAAGAACTTGAGTACAACAAGATGTTGTGGCTATGTATTCTACTTTTGTTGTTGATAGAGAAACTAAATCTTGTTTCTTGCTTAACCATGAAACCAATCTATCACCTAGAAAGAAAGCTCCACCACTTATGCTCCTCTTATCATCAGTGTTGCCAACCCAATCTGCATCTGTATATGCAGTCAAAGAGAAATCCTTTCCCTTCTCATAGCACAATCTGTAGTCTAAAGTGCTCTTCAAATATCTAAAAATCCTTTTAACAACCTTTACGTGAGTTTCATTTGGATAAGCTTGAAACCTAGCTACCATACAAACGGCTTGCATAATATCCAGCCTTAATTGCATTATGAACATTTATTCATCCTCCATGTTAGTGTTTTTAATATGATGGTTACTCTTAATGCCTCAAAGAGGAAGGAGGTTGATTCAACATTATTTTTATTTTATAAAATTAAAATTTCTTTCAACCTTGTGGTAATCTAACAATAATTTATGACATTTACATTTTTAACCCATTAATGTTGATCCTCCTAATATGGGAGTTTCCAAATATTATCCAACTAATTATTCACAATCCTATCCTATGTGCTTATGAGTGTTGGGACATTTTAATACATTTTGTTATAAACTTTACGAATACATTATATAGCACATAATTAAATTATAGTTGAACTTTAAATTATGTGACCACAAGTTCTAATAAATTAAACAAAACTATCTTACATTTTAATTATTCCATGATGCTATTGCAACCTCACATTCTACCAACCTAAATTATACACACAATTCAAATATGACATTTCTAGTTTATTGTGTTAACTAGTAATTTATTACAATATTACCATTTTTAGTATATCATATTCTATTTAAGAGAAAATGCACCAAGATAAGGGGCAAAAATATGGCCAAAGGAGAGATTTTAAGTGAAACACATATGTTCTTGGTAAAACACATTCATGTTATAATAATCTATATGCATTATGGCTCGGAACTGATCCAAGCCATAACATGTGCATTATAATCTGTATGTGTTATAGCTTGTATGTGTTACATTTTGCATTATTTTAAAGCTTAAAATAAATTTCAAGTAATGATTATATATTATAACATGTACATGTTTCTAACACCATGACTCAAATTTTTAAAGATCACACCCATTAGGCTTTGATTTCCAAGACTTGGGCTTGGACCTCTCTTTTGGCTCCTAAATTCATGTTTTCAACTTGAGTAACATAAATAGAAGTGGTGGTGAGTATTATTGTTATGGGTGATGACAATACTTTTGTGTTACCATGCATCACACCATGTCTAATGATACAATTGTTAGTATGAAAAATTTGTTACCTTTATTTTCACCTCTTTTACCTTGATTAATTTTTAGACATTATGATAAATATCTACACTTCATCCCTTAAAACTTTTAAAACCACAAAATAATGAATTCCATATTCATTAATACTTATAAAGATTAATTAAAAGTTGTAAATATTTGAAACTAATTACTTAAATACAAAATTAATGTTTAAACAAATATGCATTATAAAAATAAAGAAATATTATTACTTAATCCTTCCAAATTAGTAATTCTTAAGAAACCTTAAATTCAAATATTTTTAAAAAGAAAAATCAAAAGTATTAAAGTAAAACTAGATAACATAAGTATCAACATTTTATCCTTTTTATGTAGATTATAACATGATGGCTAATCATACATTTAAACCATAATTACCTTTGAGGTAGGGAATAAATTTGACGGTCGACCTTACTTGCCAAGCATTTTTTTTATAACAGTTATCTATTCAAAGGTGCCCTTAAAATATTATGACATACCTTAGTATAAGTAAAATTATATATAGACTAAATATATAAATCATCACAATTCTATTTAAATTTTTACAGCCTATCCAAAGTCTCTCCTTTCATATGATAGAATCTTTTTAAAATTTTGATTGTATTTTAGAACAAAAATACTTAAATATAGTCATACGACCATCGAATTTAGGCCTTGTTTCGAGGGAACCATCAAAGTCACCTATAATTAAGACCTGCCCAACAATAAAAAGGAATTAATATTGATTCTAAAAAATACAAAAAACAAAAAACAAAATTATATAGAATTAAAATATTTTTAGAAAAAATTGCATAGAAACTTTTACATTTAAAAATAAATGTTTAAGTGACACTGATCCATCATCATGATTATTTGCTTCTGTTCTAATGATGGATCATTAAATATGATCCAAAACTTTTACTTTTAAATTAAAAACTTCTACACAATTTTTTCTCACAAATATTTCAACAGATTATCAGTGGAAACATCATATCTTTAAGTTATATATATTTAACACTGAAACATCATATTTTTAAATGAGAGTGCTTCTGGATTCAACTGTGTATGTTTTTCTATCAACGTTTCAGATCAAGCTCAATAATCTATCATCAGGAAGAGGATAATTGAGCATGATCCGAAAAGTTGATACAAAAACATACACAGTTGAATACAGAAGCACTCTCATTTACTGTCATGAACTGTGGAAAACTCATGCCTTCTATCATATCTTTAAGTTATATATATTTAATAACAGATTATTATATGGATACGATCATACCCTTTTATGTGGACGTGCGGATTATTAGACTTGATTTTTTCCCAATCTTCACCGCCTTCACTCAATCTCTTTATAAATTCATCCGTTCCGGTGCCGACGTGCTCAAACCATTCTAGTCTTCTCAAACGTTCCAATCCATCTGGAACTTTCTTCACGCTCGGACATTCACATAAGTAGAATTTCTCCAGGACGCCCATCGCTCCATCCTCCAAATCCGGCAACTCCTCCAAAAGAGGGAAGTAATCGATTTGTAAAAGGCGTAGCTTTGGAAACATGGATGACTTTCCAAACGCTTTTGGTATTTCTCTGCAACTCTCATTACCCACTAATCTCAACACTATCAAGTTAGGCATTGCCTCCAACTCTGGATAATTAGTACAACCACAATTCAATAATGTGAGATGGGTCAGATCTGTTAACATACACACCCAATTCGGCACAGCAAAATTGGCCAGTTCAAGTCTTTGGATGTCCATCAGAGCACTGATATTCTGCGGTAGGTGACATTCTGTTGAGAAGGAGCTTGATATTGAGAGATGGCGCATCTTGAATAGCTGAGCAAGGATTCCATCTTCGATACTCTTCAACTCATTTTCATGCTGAACACTTATGCTTAGTTCTTGGAGGCGGGTTAATTTGGCAACATCCTCCAACTTTAACAATCCATCCTCTTCAACAGAGAGCCTTAAAAGATCTGATCTCAGTACCCGCAAAGACCCCAGCTCTGATATTCCCTTGGGCATATGACTCGACAATTCTGTATGGCAAGAGAAGACACCCAGATGCTCGAGACATTTCAGTTCATTTATCCACTCAGGAAGCCTTTGCAGCTGTCGGCACATAGATAGATCGAGCATGACAAGAGTCGACAGACTTCTCACACAGATTGGCACCTCCTTAATATTTGTCCATGATAAATTTAAGAGCTTGAGAAGTTTTTGCTTACCAACACACGGGGGCAATGTGGAAATCTGAGTTCGGCTCAAGTCGAGAACCCTTAATAATCTCATAGTGCTGAACAAGTTTGCCTCAATTTTTTCAATGGGATTATTATATAGTGACAGAGTGCGAAGAGATCTGGGACAACGAACCCTGCTTTTTGCAATGACTTCATCATCTATCTCTCTTTTGGCCAGTAAAATTCTACACCAACGATCACTTTTCTTAACAGATGTAAGGACATCTTCAACAGCAAACGTACATCTGTTTGCTTCAGATATATCAATTGCCAGTTCAAGCAGCAAGTCATGGACCTTGCAATATTTGATCAGACCCTTATCATCCCATTCAAGCAAGCACAGATTGACCAACTGATATAAATAACTCCAAGCAACATCGCAGCGGTCTTCTCCTTGGGGAATGAATCCTTCCGCTATCCAGAGATTAATGAGATACTCGCAATCTATTTTCTCATCCTCAGGAAAGAAGGACAAATAAGAAAAACAGGGCTTAAGGGCTGCAGGCAAGGAGTCATAACTCAATCTGAGAATCTCTATGATGCGGTTGTCTGGATTAGCGACCTCTTTCTGTCGATGCAGCTCCGACTCTTTGAGTTGATGCAATCTAGAACTCCACTTTCCTATATCTGTGCAGCCGGAGAGAGAAGCTCCTATTGTCTTTAGAGCCAACGGTAATCTCCCACATTGCTTTTCGACTTGAGGAGCTACCTCTTCAAGGTAACGTGGCGGGAGATTTTGGGGATAATCCGAGAAGGCATATGCACAGAACAACTGCCAACTCTCTTCCTCTGATAAAAGCTCTATCTGGTAAGTAAAAGCACCAAGCTTTTCACAAACTTCTCTGCTTCTCGTTGTAACCATGATTTTACATTGACTATTACTGCCAATTGGAAGACCGAGGCTTGTAATGATGTTATCGTCTCTGCTTGCCCTCCAAACGTCATCGAGTACGATGAGAGACTCTTTTCCTTCTAAACTGGCCTTCGCCGCTCGTTCACCACTTACATCCTTCACCCTATCCTCTAAATCTCCCATGTGCGATGCTAAATCACACTGTATTTTATGAACAGAATATGACTGTGATATGGAAAGCCAGATTGAGTGCTCATACCTTTGTTTGATTCTGTGGAAAACGTTTTGGAGAAGAAATGTCTTTCCTGCTCCGCGCATCCCCACCACGGCAATGACTGGAATAGTTGATTCATCTATCAAGGAGATGAGGTGTTGAAGCTTGGGCTCAATCGCCACAGGGCGTGAATCGCTGGGCAAGAGACTGTTTCCCTTCCACACTGCCCCCACACTGTTCGGAGTGAGACAGCACTAAATCACGGAAGAGCTTCAGCTGCTCTGCATCTTCCATAATGGATCTGACTCGTTCTTTCACCTCTTGAATTCTTTTTCCCATTCTATAGCGGAAAAGTATTTCTTCAAGATTGCAAACACAAGACTGAGTTACACATCTAGTGTAAAGAGAGCGAACAGCACACTCTTCCACAATGTCCTCTGCATCCCAGGCAACATCCCTAACGTTGTGCAGCCATTCTTTCACGTCCTCATCTTGTGTAGGAAGTGAGTCCGCATATTTCAGGCCACCGCTTATAGTTCTGAGTCTCTTTTTCAACCAGTCGAAGTCCCGGGTGAAGTTGCAAACCAGCGCTGCCTCTCCAGCTGCTTGTTGAACTATCATCTGAGTGAGTTTGCCAATAACACCTTCTGCAAGTGCACTTGCCATCTAATCTGTTATTACTAATACTGAGAGTGGACGGAAAAGATCTCTCAAATTCGTATACACACCCAACTACAAACAGATCTAAGTTTCTTAACGATGAGCTAAAACAACTTGAACTTTAGAACCCTGTGTTCTATGCGAGAATAGCCCTGAAACGAACAAAGTTTCTTGTTTTGCAGTTTTTGCGGAGCAAAATTATGAAAAAGAAAATACAACTGGCTGCTGGTACAAACACTCTAATATCGCTGGACAGGCTCCGCTTTGCATGGGACGTGTTGAAGGGGTTACTGAAGCTGTCCTCGTTCTTTACTATATCAGTCCGCTCTGTTTAAATATCAAATAGTTCAACGTACAAAAGTCTTATTAGTGTTGAACTTCCTACCAAGAACATTGTATTTGTAAGGAACTCCTTAAAAATACAATTGTATTTGTATTTGTATGATGCCTATACAAATGCAAATTTCCCCTATCATTACGGCATACGAACCTCAGATGCAAATTTAAGAGCCTTCACGGCCTACGACTTACGGCCATCGACCAAAATCTTTTCGACAAATTCATGACAAATCAGTGTATTTAATATGTCCAAAGAATCAGAGGGAAGATGTCACAGTAGAAATTAAAAGAAAGCAGAATCGAAAAAATTCGTAAACTGTCAACATGTTGTAAAAAACAAAATCGTACCATTTCTGGATGGGGTAAGGTGCCCGCGTCTTCTCACATTCTAGGGTTCCACGGACTACTGGTTCTCCATACTCACCGAGTACAAAGACAGTGACGGAGATTTGAGTCTTGACAAGATACCTAAATATTGAAATTTTACAATTTAATATCTCAATCAACTTGTCAACGAATCACTAACTTACTCCAACGCTCGCTCAAAGGCTAGACGAGCTCAACCGTTAGCTTGAATTTTATGTACGAGTGACTATTGGCTAATCCGTCTAAACTGGGCTGTTGTCACTCGTTTCTGTATCTCCATCTTAATCTCACTGCGTTTCTATATCTTTGAGTTGATATAATAATTAACCAAACCTTATCATTGACATACAGAAAAAGTAATAATAGAAAAGTTTACTCGACTTGTATTTTGCAAAATGAGAAACTAAACACATCATCATCAACAACATATGAGGATGACATTTACTTAACATGTACCTCACAAGAAAAATGCAACATACGAAATAGACAGATACTTACTTAACCATTCTTCTTACAGAAAGAAAAACAAACATATCTCAACTGTGCAGTACCCAATAGTAATTTGCATCAGTCGCACCACTTTTTTTATTTCCGTATAAAACATAAAACCTGAACATGTACTGCTTGCATGGAAATTACTATTGAGTATTGCACAGTTGACATTTTTGGTTAATTACTAGTCTGTCAAGTAACTTGAATTTTTGCAATTTGTAGATATTTGTATCATATGTTCAAGATATTTAAAATGTTGTCAGAGATATGTTTGTTTTTCTTTCTGTAAGAAGCATGTCCAAGTAAGTATCTGTCTATTTCATATGTTAGCATTTTTTTGGTGAGATACATCTTAAGTAAATGTCGTTGCTGAGATACATTCGTTTCTGGTCCTTAATTTCCGTCGTCTCATGAAAAACACACTACGAAAGGAAGAGTCAACTTTAATTTGCATCAGTCGCACCACTTTTTTTATTTCCATATAAAACTTAAAACCTCAACATGAATTGCTTCCATGGAAATTACTATTGGGTATTGCACAGTTGACATTTTTGGTTAATTACTTGTCTGTCAAGTAACTTGAGTTTTTGCAATTTATAGATATTAGTATCATATGTTCAAGATATTTAAAATGCTGTCAGAGACATGTTTGTTTTTCATTCTGTATGAAGCATGGTTAAGTAAGTATCTGTGTATTTCAGAAGTTAAAATTTTTTGTTTAGTAAATGTCATTCTCATATGCTGTTGATGATGTGTTTAGTTTCTCATTTTGCAAATACATTCAATTTCCATTTTCTCATGAAGAACATACTACGAAAGGAAGAGTCAACTTTAGAAGAGGAACTTCCCCATGCAAAGCACAAGTGTGTCCGAAAATAGAAGTGCAAGCCCTAAAATCCTTATCAAGAGAAGTTCAGAATATTACACTTTTATAATATTTATAATAATCTTCTTTTTTATTGAGAGAAGCTAAAACAATTACAATACATCAGAGAAAATTAAGTGAAACAGAGCAGCGAAGAGAGTGATGAGGTATAAATAACCGCATCTCTATCATGAGCCATATAACCCCTTTCCGTGTTACTAAATTATCCAAACCATGCCAATTTATTAGTTTTATAAGCAATATTTGTTTATTTTTGAAAGAATGATGTACAATCTTTGTTTTTGAATTGATTAGAGTTTTTCACTAATGTTGACGTGATTGTTTGTAAAGATCTGTGTATTTATGTAGGTTTTTGGGTATGGCTTAGTGGAAGGATCAGACTTGAATGCGACTAGAGTCAGAAGCGCCGGAATACTAGGGTGCTGAAGATTTAGGAAATGCATGATCATGGACTTCAGTCTATGTTACATCCGACCACCTGGCAGTTTCATTGTTTTCTATTGTTAATTTCACTTAAGACATTTTACAACTCCACTCGGAGCCTTTAATATGTGATATTTAAAAGACAACTAGTTTAGTAAAAGTCTTTTTTTCTTGTTAAAGACTTTTTCAGTGGCATTAATATGCCACCTAAAATCTAGGATTTTGGTAGCTTTTAGATTATCTTATGATTCCTCAAAAATAGATATGTGATAGATAGTTATGTTCAGTTGATTTATGTTCTATTATGATTATGCTATGAAGAAAAATAATCAAGTTCTATTATGAGTAATATTCTTATGAGTAATGAGCATGTGAATAGATTTTTGGAGCTGTTGAATGATGAATGTGATTTGAATCAGTAGAAGATATCCAGGGAGCCAGCCACTCGAAGGAGTTAGGAATAGATAAGTACTTCAATGTTGTGTGATTATGTTGTTTGAAATTTATTCTATGAATGTTTTGTTTTAGATTAGTATAACTTTCTATTTGGTAATGATATGGTAGGATAGTATTGTTGTGGCCCTGCAGAATATTGTGTTCAGTAATTTTTCTTATCTTGCAAGTCTTTGAAGTTCTATGTATTAATTTGTGATTTTCAAAGCTCCTGCTCTAGTTGTGAAATCTGTTACCAAATGATAGTGCAAGTTTAGTTTGTTACTAGTTGATAGTTCAAATTAAATTTAGAGAATTTCCCATTTCTTAAATTAGCCCGTCTTTTCAAATTCCTAGTTAAAGAATGTATGTGTTTGATTCCTAGTCTAGAGTTCATATGATTTCTAGGTTAAGTTCAAATGCTTCGTAGATTAAATTGTATGCTTTCTAGTTTAAGTCTATTTTGTAAAAGCTTCATTAAAAATTAGAAAATGATTGCTGATTTGAAATTCCAAACCAATCTTCTATTGCATACAGCCTTGGACACTACTAGGTCGACAAATTGATACATCTTTTTGACTAAAGTGTTAGGACTTAATGACAACCTGTCACATTTTAGTGTTGTTGCTAGGGATTGCCTTCTTATAGTGTCATTAGGAGATTATTGGATACCTCTTATTAGTTAAAAAAAAAATAGTCATCAAACTTCTTTTTCTGCATGGTTAGAAAACAAGGTCCACATGAAAGATTTATAGTAAAACCCCCCCAAATAGTATTCCCATCCGAACCTAGAGAGGTGGAAGTCTTGGTTGAAGAACTTTGTTACGAATTGATCAATCAGGATCAACTTGAGACTTCCCAATATACCTCAGGTATTCAGCCATCGTATCAAACTTTTGAAGAAGAAAACATCCCTTTCAATATCATGGATGATAATAATAATGACCCTTTCAATGGAAGGAGAGCACACAATCAAGATGGTGAGAGGGCAAATAATAACAATAATGAAAAAGCTAATCCCAAAAGACTAGTCCGCACATTTACATATCCTATTGCTCTCAATCTAGATGAAGACTCTCCCATGAAAAATATTTCACCTTGTATACTACCAACCTTTAGAGGTTTGTCTTCTGAGTACCCCGATCAGTTCCTTTTTGAGTTTAAAGTTTTGTGTTAGACCTATGATTACAAAATGGATAATCAAAAACCGAAACTATTTCCCTCTAGTTTGAGAGATTCTGAAATGAGATGGTTCATGGGATTAGTTTCAGGTCAATAACCACTTGGGATGAGATGGAAATCGTCTTTTTGGACAAATATTAGAACTATTGTAGGGTCAGTGATAGGAAGGAAGAACTGTTTAAACTAAAACAAAAAGAAGATGAAAGCTTAGAAGACTTCTTGTATAGATTCATCTTCCTAGCAAAACAATGTGGAGAAGAAACAATGAGCCTAGAAATCCTAAAAACCATATTCCTCAAAGGACTTGATGAGGATGCTTAGAGAAGTTTGGACTTAATGGGAAAAGGAGATGTGTCTCAACTTGACCTTGGGGACATCTTTGAGTTGTGCATAAATTTCTCTCAGACTAGAGGAGGAATCCATAAGTCTAGATTGTTAAGAGGCTCTAATGAAATTGGCAAACTGTGAGAGGAAATAGCTAATCTCAAAACTGACATCCTTGTCCAGTTGAATACCACTCTAGATGGAATACAAGCCAAAACATACAATCCTAAAACCTTGTCCATCTATTGCCCTAGGTGTCGAAATAAACATCTATTAAGGTAGTGTCCTCTGGATAAAGCTAACAGTTGTCAAATCTGTGACAAAAATCATGCCACAAACCAATGTGAGATACTCAATGCAATCAAAAACTCAAAAAAGAAATTGTCTCACATTGACGAAGAGGTCAATTATGTGGGCCAAAGACTAGGAGGAAATTTCTCCTATGATCAAAATTCTAACTCCTCTTGGCAACCTCCAAATAATTGGAATAACAATCAATGGACAACACCTTGGCCTCCAACACCACCTAATTAGGGCCCCTATCCTCCATGGGGACCGTCTAAATGGGCAAACCAGTCCTGAGGAAGCCCTCAATGGATGAATCAAACTCAACAACAATGGTACCCTCAAAATCTTGCCTTGCAATGGAATCAACCCTCAAACCAATTCTATCATGGTCCGAGGTGGATGCCAAATCCACAATAGAACCTCCTGCCAAGTCCTCAAAACAATCAACAAAATGAGCAGGTCAATCAACCACAATTACCAATGCAACCCATTGCTAATCCAAAGAATATCCATCAAAATGCACCAATGTATTCCACTAAGCAGGAAAACATGGCAGGGGTTAATGCTATCTACTGTGGAAACTTATAGTTGAGCTTAGGATTAAGGAAAAATGCTCCAGCAACCTACCATCGTTGAGATCCTAGAAGACCAAAATGAAGAGCCCACCAAAGGAACAAAGATGATTCTTGTACCTTCAAAACTAAACACAAGAAGTAATCAAGAGAAGCTTCTCTTGTCATCTTCTCAACAAACTCCACCTAAAGCTTAAGAGTTACCTCTACAAGAAATTGTCAAACATGCATCAAATCTTCCGGAGAATGACTCTAATTTGAAAAAGAGAACTTAAGGACCTTTTCCAGAGCACCTTAAGGAGACTCTCATAAAAAATCCTCTGAAAATGATCTTGCCAACTGAAACTACTTTAATACAAAAAATTAAATGACTCCATATTGAGATTCCACTATTACAAGCAAACAAATAAATTCCTGGACTCAACCAGTTAATCAAATAGTTGTGCATAAAAACACTAGGGAGGAAAAAGCAACAACTTAACATAGTGCAAATCAATGGATATTTGGCCAATCTTTTGACTAGAGAAACGTCCACCCCAAAATATGGTGACCCAAGTAGCCCACTGATAATGGTGACAATCAACAATGTAGCAATAACCAATGCACTCGTCGACTTAGGGGCAGCCATTAATGTCATGATTGTGGACGTTATGGAAAAAATAGGGCTTGTTGATTTACATCCCATAACCACCATATTGCAAATGGAAAACCAATCTATAGCTATTCCCAAAAGTATCCTAGAAAATGTCCCTATCAAGGTTGATAAATGGGAGTATCTAGTGGACTTCCAAGTGATCCAGTCCCACACACCTAAGGACAACTATCCATTGATATAAGTAGACCTTGGTTGACAACTGTTGAAGCCAAAATTGACTGCAAAGTAGGAGGGATAATCATTTCTAATGGCCTTAATAGAAAACACTTGTCCCTATATCCCCCTGCCGAACCTGTTGTGAAGAAGCAAGTTTGGATTGATGAATCAAATTGCTTTGACAAATAGGAAAATATGGCCTCACTTGCTATGGTAGTAACTAAACAACACACTGAGGAACTGGAAGATGAATGGGAAATCGATATGTAGAATATGGTGTTAGATTCAAGTGATGAGGAAATCTTAGAAGCTGAGGAAATCTTAGGACAACCGATCCATACCGACGATATCAAGCACATTTATGTTAACAACCACACCTCCTTCAAAGCATTACCGTATCCTTTGGTTAAAATCATTCCAAAAATTGATCACTTCTTTGAAGATATTTCTAGATTTCAAAAACTCACACCCTATAGCTATCCTCTCAACACGCTAACAAGAGAGGTTCATACTATCACCTCCAACCATCTAGGAACCAAAACTATTGTTATTGCTAGGAAAAACCTTAAATATCAATAGATGGTTAACAGAAGTAGACGAACTCAAATTATTTGATGTATTGATGAATAGATCCAAAGCTTTTGCTTGGGACTACATAGATATGAAAGGAATACATCCTAGTGTCTGTACCCACCACATCTATACTAAAGATTTTAGACCAATTTGTTAGCCACAATGAAGACTCAACCCTGCTCTCAAAGATATTATCAAAATAGAAATTGAAAAACTCCTACAAGTGGGGTTCATCTATCCTATCTCTGACAGCAATTGGGTCTCTCCTTTGGTAGTTGTAACAAAGAAAAATGGGAAATGGAGACTATGCGTAGATTATAGAGAACTCAATAAAGAAACCTATAGAGACTACTTTCTATTGCCCTTCATAGACCAAGTCTTGGATAACTTATTAGGGAGAAAGTATTTCTCATTCCTAGATGGATTTAGTGGATATAACCAGATACAAGTGGTAGGAGAGGTTTAGGACAAAACAATTTTTACCTACCCTTGGGGAACATTCACATATTGAGTTCTTTTCTTCGGGCTATGTAATGCTAGATTGCAACAATTCAAAGAGTTCTTCTAGCAATTTTTGCTGAACTTGTAAATAATTATGTAGAAGTCTATATGGATGATTTCAATGTGTATGACTCCACTTTTGATGAAGCACTTAAAAATTTGGACAGATTATTGTAACGATGTGAAGACCATCAGTTATCCCTTAGTCATGAGAAATGTCTAATAATGGTAGAACAAGCCTGGATAGTTCTAGGACACCATATTTCAGCGAAGAGGATCAAGGTAGATCCTAAAAATTTGAAGTAATACAACAACTTGAGACTCCAAGAAACCAAACTGATATTAGAATCTATTTGGGTCATGTTGGATACTACCTAAGGTTCATAGAAAACTTTAGTAAAATCACAAATCTAATGTTCTCCCTTCTTCAAAAAGATGTGGAATTTTCCTAGACAATAGAATGTCAAACATCATTTGATATCATAAAATAAAAACTCATTTTTGCTCCAGTTTTACATGGACCTAACTGGAACCTTCCCTTCCATATTTATGCAAATGCTTCCAATGACATGATTGGAGCCATCTTAGGCTAGGAAGATGAGAATGGAGGTAAGTATGCTATATATTTCATAAGTAAGAATCTGACTCCCACTGAACAAAACTACACTACTACAGAGAGAGAATTCTTAGCTATGGTTCATGCAATCAATAAATTTTGACATTACATTACAGGGTATAAGGTAACTATGTTCACAAACCATTCAACCATTAAGTAGTACCTCATGAACAAACTATTTGAAATGAAGGTGCAAACCACACAATGAAAATCTAATTCAAACCTTATTATCCTCTAAACAATGTAGAATCAATGGAGATTGCAACAGAAATCAAAACCTATTACACAGAAATAATATGCACTAAGAATTGAACACATAACACAGTATGTAACATGGAGAAAACCCTTTCGGGTAAAAAACTCCACCAAGAAAAGAGGCTCCAAGTTGTATTATCTTCAAATATGAGATTATAATACATGCACTTCCTCTCTCCTTCAGTCTTCAATCCAGTGCCACCTGCTACTCTCTAATCTTATAAAAATGTAGTATAAATATCCTTATAAAAGGGGGTTGCCTTCTAGGGCAAGATAACTGACAAAATATCGACCGCTAGATCTGTGACCTAATGACGAATGGTCCAGATTCACAATGATAAAATATAAATAAAATAAGGTTTTGGGGGTGCTACCCCCAAACCCCCCGCCGGGGGGATGATCCCCCCAGACCCCTTGTAGGGGGAAACCCCCTACGACCCCCCATCACAAACAAATGAGTGTCGTGTACCGGATATAAACATACGGCTAAAACAAGATCGCTGCTAGTGAAACCTTTTCATCCCTTATGGATGATTTACAAACAATATTAGGAGTAATTAATTACATAGGATTTACAAGGTTGATGACACCTTAATCCTAACATTCTCCCACTTGACATCATACATTGTAAATAATCATAGGAAATTAATAAAATAATCAAGCACTAGAAGCAAGGCTCATGGCCTCTCTACACCAAACAAATTTCTCTGTGCTCATAGGCTTGGTCAAAGCATCTACAACATTCTCCTAAGTGTCCACCTTATTTAGCTTAATCTATCCATTTGCAACCATTTCTTGAACAAAGTGATACTATACATCAACAATCTTAGTCTGAGCATGATGTTAGTCTTAGGGCAGACAACTGAGAGGGGGGGTGAATCAGTTATCCAAAACTTTCTCCCAATTACACATTTAAATCCTCTTAGTGATTAGCAGTATATCAATCATGAAACATAATGCATTTAAATCAAAAGCAGAAATACATCAACACATAAGACACCAAGATTTTGATGTGGAAAACTCGGTTAAGGAAAAAACCACAAGGTGATTAACCCAAGGTTGTATTCTCTGTTAGAAGAATAGAAAGAACAAAATGGCACATGCCAATTAGGGCTCACTACCCGAGCACACTACTCACAAGAGGCTCACTACCTACAAGAGACACACTGTCTACAAAAGAATAAGTATCACATACTTGAACTAGAAAATAGCATCTTCACCATGCTTGAGTTAGTTCCATTTAAGCCCAAAACTTCTTCTCTGCCTTTCGCTCTCCTCCTTACTAGCACACACTCATCTCCATAAGACTCACTCTGAAATGACTTTATAATCCCTTATTTATACAAGGCATTGACTTAGGAATAATCATCTAAGTTGGCAAACATCAACAAGAGCATTCACAAGATGTGTTATACATCTGGTCAACTAGTCTCAGGAAGAACATCATCATCCAAAGGTTTTTCTTCAATTGCGAGCTCCAACTCCAATGCGGACCACCAACACGAGCTAGACACGATCTAAAGACTTCCACAAGCTTGCCTGAATCACCAAGAACATCTGTACCTCATTTGAATACTGAAATCCTTCTCTCCTTCATCCGAAACCTCAAGAACACAGTCTGTCACCACTATCACAAAGGAATAGATTCTTGCAGACCTTCAAACCATGAACCAATAGAGTTAAGACTTCACAGAGACTTCCTCAACACTCCCTCAAATCCGCAGAATAGGAAAATACATTTCCAGATCTCACCAGACCTGTCTATGTCCCTTTGTTACCTCTAAACACCTACCAGAACCAGTTTTACTTGAGCGGCCACAACTTCTTCAGATCTTCATGTGGACCTCTGAAATCTCTATTGAACCACCTTAATACACATATCTACAAACCCATTAAACCACATTCTCTAATTCGCATCTTATCTTGGACTTTTACCTTACTGTCTTTACTGTTCTTCTTTGTTCTTGATTAGGACTAATTTTCTCAATATCCTCAGCACTCAGGTCATCCAATCATTTTGATTAATGCAATAGGAGTATGTTGACATCAATGACAACACTGGTTAGGCCCATACTTGCCACAATCTCCCCCTTTGTCATTGATGGCAACATATGATGTGAAAAACTATTTTGATCATCAAGATAAGAACTTCTCCTTACTGTCACAACTCCCCCTATCAGCAACAACCATTCACATGTCTTCTCTCCCTTTACTACTCCCCCTTTGATCAGTAACCAATTTTTTTTCACATGACTTCTCTCCCCCTTTGACATCAATGGCAAAGGGCACATACTTGCAATTTCACCACTTCAGAATCATACATGCTGCTCCCCCTGAGTAGCAGCTCCCCATCATCAATCCGGATCACAAGATATGACTGTGATATCCACTGGACTGATGCACATCAGTACACCTTAGTTCATCATTGGAGGGGCAATAACCCCTAACTTCTCCCTGAGATACTCAAAAAAGTCCTTAGGTAGAGGTTTAGTAAAAATATCTGCAATCTGATGCTTGGAAGGCACAAACTCCAATCTGACTTCATTCTTGTTCACTTGCTCTCTTAGAAAGTGAAACTTGATAGATATATGCTTAGTCTTTGAATGCAACACTAGATTCTTAGATATATTTATTGCACTTGAATTATCATAGAAAATCATGATAGGCTCCTCATACTCCACTCTGATGTCTCTTAGCATCTCCTTCATCAACAAAACTTGAGTGTAACTACCTGCTGCTGCAATATATTCTGCTTCAGTTGTGGATAGAGATATTGCCTCTTGTTTCTTGCT
This sequence comes from Cunninghamia lanceolata, assembly GCA_027924645.1. NCBI lineage: Eukaryota > Viridiplantae > Streptophyta > Pinopsida > Cupressales > Cupressaceae > Cunninghamia > Cunninghamia lanceolata. The sequence continues at coordinate 1,476,600 of BSBN01000378.1, read as the reverse complement.
TAGCCAAGAAACCAATCTCTTCCCCAAGAATAATGCTCCACCATTGGTACTCTTCCAGTCATCCACATCTCCTGCCCAATCCGCATCTGTATATGTATGAAGAGAAAAATCATGGTCTCTGGGATACCACAATCCATACTCAACTATCCCTTTTAGATATCTAAAAATCCTTTTGATTGCCATGACATGAGATTCTCTAGGATCAGCTTGAAATCTAGCAAGAAGACCAACAACCTGCATAATGTCTGGTCTAGTTTGAGTAAGATACAACAGTCCTCCAATCATTGACCTGTACTTTGTCTGATCAGCCTTAGGAGAGTCATCATCTTTGCTCAATTTACATCCAGTTGCCATGGGAGTATTCATTGGTTTTGAGTCTTCCATCCCAAATTTCTTCAACAATTCTTTCACATATTTGGTCTGAGAAATGAAGATTACTTTCTTTGTTTGAGTGATTTGCAGACCCAAGAAGAAATTCATTTCACCAAGCATGGACATCTCAAATTTACTTTTCATTTGATCTACAAAAGTTTTACACATACTATCTCTTCCACCAAAGATGATATCATCAACAAACACTTCAATAATCAAGATGTTTTCATGATCAATTTTGAAATACAAGTTACTATCAGTAGTACCTTTCTTAAAACCAATCTTCAAAAGATGCTTATCCAATCTTTCATACCAGGCTCTTGGGGCTTGCTTCAGTCCATACAGAGCTTTCTTCAACTTGCAAACCATATCACCATGATCAGACAATTGAAACCCATCCGGTTGCTCAATGTACACTTCTTCTTCCAAGTCACCATTTAGGAAGGCAGACTTGACATCCATCTGATATACCTTGAAATCTTTGAAAGCAGCAAAAGCAAGAAATAATCTGACTGCTTCAATTCTTGCCACCAGAGCAAAAGTTTCTTCAAAATCAACTCCTTCTATTTGAGAGTAACCCTTGCAGACCAATCTAGCTTTATTTATAATTACTTCACCAACTTCATTCAGTTTGTTCCAGAAGACCCATTTGGTTCCAATCACATTCTTGTTTCTAGGTCTGGGAACAAGATCCCAAGTGTGATTTTTCTCAATTTGCATTAGCTCTTCCTCCATTGCTTTGGTCCAGTTTTCATCATTGTAAGCTTCATTTATTGTCTTAGGTTCAAATTTTGAAATCAGACACTATTCATCTAAATTTTGAGCAATTCTCCTTCTAGTTTGCACACCTTTGCTTTTGTCACCTATGATCTGATCTTCAAAGTGGTTTAGTCTTACATACCTTAGAACTTTGGGAGTTTCTTGCACTTTTGATTCTTGACCAGGCTCATTAAAACTCATCTTTTCTTCCTGATTTACTGGATCAGTTTGAATCTGACTTTCAGAAGAGGTTTGGGCTCCTTGAATCAGAACACCATTCTGATCATCTTCATTATATTCATACAACCTTGAGGGTTTCTCAATTCCCTCATCAACCTTCACATTTGTACTTTCTGTTATCTTTCTTAGTCTCTTGTTATAACACTGGTATGCTTTGCTTTGAGTAGAGTAACCCAAGAATATTCCTTCATCACTTCTAGCATCAAACTTTCCTAGATCTTCATCTCTTTTAATGTAACATTTTCTACCAAAAACTCTAAAATACCTCACAGTAGGAGTGATGCCAAACCAGAGTTCATAAGGAGTCTTACCAGCATTGCTTCTGATTTGAACTCGATTGAGAGTGTATACTATAGTGTTCACAACTTCTCTCCAATAGATCTGAGGAACATTTGCTTCCATTATCATGGTCCTAGAAGCTTCTTGGATGGTTCAGTTCTTTCTTTCCACTACTCCATTCTACTATGGAGTCCTAGGAGCAAACAACTGTCTCTTTATTCCATGTTTCTCACAGAACTCTAAGAACTCACCAGATGTGAATTCCCCACCTCTATCAGACCTCAGACATTTTATTTTTAATCTAGTTTCATTCTCTACCATAGCCTTGAATATTTTTAATTTTTCAAGAGATTTTAATTTCTCTTTCAGAAAGGTTACCCACATCATCCAGGAATAGTCATCAATTGGTAACATGAAGTATCTATCACCTTGCACACTCCTAGTTCTTGTCGGGCCACAAAGATCAGTATGAACCAAGTCCAGTAATTTGGTAGAAGACAGTTCCTTACTCCTGAATGTGACTCTGCTCAGCTTACCCAACTGACATTCTTTACACAAGCTATTTGTAGGTTTCAGTAATTTTGGAAGATCTCTTACAGCTTGAGTATTGCTTATCTTGATGATATTATCAAAATTCACATGACACATTCTCCTATGCCATAACCAACTCTGATCAACTTGAACAAATAAGCAACTTTTACCAGTACCAACTAGATGGAAGATATTACCTTTTGTTTGAGTACCAGATGCAATCTCTGTTCTGAAACTTTCAAAGATCTTGCACTTTCCATTCTTGAATTGGAGGTCATAGCCCTTGTCCACCAACTGTCCAACACTAAGAAGATTGTACTTCAATCCTTCAACATATAGAACATTACCGATTTTGTTCTTTCCTTCAAAAGAAATAGTTCCTCTGCCTCTGATTCTACAAGTAGAATTATCACCAAACTTTAGCACTCCTCCTTCATACCTTTCCAAATCTATGAACTTATTTTTGTCACCTGTCATATGATGAGAACAACCACTATCAATGACCCAATCATCCTTTTCTTCAACTTCGACAGCCAGAGCTCTTTCTACAACTTTATGATTCACAGATTCAGAGGACATTGGTTCTTCTTCCTTGATGGCAATGAACACCCAATCATTTCTAGATTTATTTCCTATCTCTGATTCATCATCTGTTACTCATTCATTATCATCTTCCTCATGAACATAGTAACAATTCTTTTGGAACCTTGATCTATTAGGATTTGGTCTTGAAAATCTTTTCAGACATCTTGAGGCAAAATGACCAATCTTATTGCAGTTAAAACACTTAAAAGGTAATTTTCCTTCATACTTATTAGATCCTCTTGGTAGGCTTTTTATAGTAAGGGCTGCAAGTTGAGCAGTTTCTACTTCTTCTTCTTCCAGGTCTTTTCTTGCTTTTTCATACCAAGACACTTTCCTTGATGAGTTCTCTCCTGGATCAAACCTTTGTTTACCTTTTACAGAGGCACTGGCTTTGAATGCAGATTCAGTCTTGGGGGGATCACCTCTAAATTTGATCATTTCAAATGCAGCCAATTTGCCAACCAATTGATCTCTTGTGACAGTTGTATAGGCTCTGAATTCTTCAATGGCAGCAACCTTGATCTTATAAGAAGCAGGAAGGGATTTGAGAATTTTGCCAACAATCTCATTTTCATCCAAGACTCCACCAGCATTTCTAATTCCACAAACAAGCTCATTTACTCTTGGCATGAAGGTAGTGATATTTTTATATTCTCTCATCTTCAGATTTTTGAATTTTCCTTTTAGACTTTGTAACTTTGCACATTTGACATACTTGTCTCCTTCATGTAGAAGTTCCAATTTTTCCCAAATCTCAAAAGTAGTTGGTAGGTCAACAACATTTGAAAGCTCTGAATCGAATAATGCACTTAGAAGAGCTTCTATAGTCCACAGATTATTTTCAGCATCTGTGATCTCAGTTGGGGATTTCAGACCACCCTGTGGAGGAGTATACTTCATTGAAGCCATGTTCCAGTATTGTATTCCCATACATTTTAAGTGACATGTCATGCAACTTTTCTAAAGATTGAAATTAGTTTTGTCAAACTTCAGACTATCCTTCTTATAGGACGACATCCTAGATCTCCTCAAGCGGTTAAGCTCCTTTTAGAGGAAATTGGCTCTGATACCAATTGTTAGTCTTAGGGTAGACAACTGAGAGGGGGGGTGAATTAGTTGTCCAAAACTTTCTCCCAATTACACACTTAAATCCTCTTAGTGATTAGCAGTATATCAATCATGAAACATAATGCATTTAAATCAAAAGTAGAAATACATCAACACATAAGACACCAAGATTTTGACATGGAAAACTTGGTTAAGGGAAAAACCATGGGGTGATTAACCCAAGATTGTATTCTCTATTAGAAGAATAGAAAGAATAAAATGGTACATGCCAATTAGGGCTCACTGCCTGAGCACACTGCTCACAAGAGGCTCACTACCTACAAGAGACACATTGTCTACAAAAGAATAAGTATCACATACCTGAACTGGAAAATAGCATCTTCACCATGCTTGAGTCAGTTCCATTAAGCCCAAAACTTTTGCTCTGCCTTTAGCTCTCCTCCTTGCTACCACACACTCATCTCCACAAGGCTCACTCTAAAATAACTTCACAATCCCTTATTTATACAAGGCATCAACTTAGGAATAATCATCTAAGTTGGCAAACATCAACAAGAGTATCCGCAAGATGTGTAATACATCCGGTCAGCCAGTCTCAGGAAGATCATCATCATCCAAAGGTTTTTCTTCAATTGTGAGCTCCAACTCCAATGCGGACCACCAACATAAGATGGACACAATCCAAAGACTTCCACAAGCTTGGTTGAATCACCAAGAACATCTGTACCTCATCTGCATACTGAAATCCTTCTCTCCTTCATCTAGAACCTCAAGAACACAGTCTGTCACCACTGTCGCAAAGGAATAGATGTTTGCGGACCTTCAAACCATGAACCAATAGAGTTGACACTTCACAGAGACTTCCTCAACACTCCCTCAAATCTACAGAATAGGAAAATGCATTTCCAGATCTCACCTGACCTATCTGTGTCCCTCTATTACCTCTGAACACCTACCGGAACTAGTTTTACTTGAGCAGCCACAACTTCTTCAAATCTTCATGTGGACCTCTGAAATCTCTACTGAACCACCTTAATACACATATCTACAAACCCAGTAAACCACATCTTCTAATTCACATGTTATCTTGGACTTTTACCTTACTGTCTTCACTATTCTTCTCTATTCCTGATTAGGACTAATTGTCTCAATATCCTCAGCACTTAGGTCATCCAATCCTTTTCATTAATGCAACAAGAGTATGTTGACATCAATGACAACGCCGGTTAGGCCCATACTTGTAACACATGATACATAGGATTCTTGGCTAAACATATAGCACTTTGGCTATCACAACCAATCTGAATGATCTTGTAATCAAATCCAATACCTGTACACAGTCTCCTCAGCCAAATTGCCTCCTTAAAGACATGAGTAGCAACCATATACTCTACGTCTATGGTGGATAAAGCAACTATGGGCTGCCTCCTACTCATCTAACTCACTGCTCCTCTAATCAGAGTAAATACATAGCCACTAGTGGACCTTTGATTATCCAAGTTACCTACCCAATCTACATCAACAAAACCCTATATGTCCAATGATTTATCAGCACCATCAGTACCAGAATAAACCAAACAATAATCAGAAGTACCTACAAGATACTTAAGCAGGTAACTTATTTACTAGGCTCTTTATATGATATATTTCACCTATCCTTTTCCAAAATATGCATGTGGTAGTCTCCTTAGAAACATTCAAAGGCATAGAATCAAAGAGACACAGCCATATGATTCCTCGAGCCTTCTTGTGAATCTTCTTCTAGTCTTCATGCAATAATCCAAGAGACTTTTCTTTATCTATCACAATTATTCATTGATCTATTTCCTCCAATATATCTTCTATTTTGAGTTCCCTTAACTCATAACTAGATCCATTGAACTTCTCAATCTCTAAATTGGATGTGCTTTGCATAGTACCTACCACACATAGATCTATAAAGCCACTAAATCAAATAATCCCAATACAACATAAAAATATCACAATGTTCCAAGAAATATGTCTCTCTCTAATCCATTCATAGCTCTAATACCAACTATTTAGTACAAGGTGAATGATGCAATAAGAATATAAATAATAAAAATTTTCACCTTGATGAAGAATGTGATAAACCATAATTTATATCAATGAATTAATGGAGAAGCCAACACAAACAAGAAAACCAAACATGAACACACACACATTCTCCCTCTCTCTCTCTCTCTCTCTCTCTCTATATATATATATATATATATATATATATATATATATATATATATATATATATATATATATATATATATATATCTATGTATGTGCATGTGCATGTGTGTGTGTGTATAGATGTATGTAAATTTGACCTTTGTCTGTAGGTTTTATATGACTATTTCTAATATTTTTAATCCTATTCACCTTGAGAATCTAAACATAATGGTATTGATAAACATTGGTAGAATTTATTATCATAGGCATAGGAGGTGACTTTCTCCCCTCCTATTACTTTAGTCAAATCCTTAGAATCAATTCAATGACTTGGTCATGTTTGAAGACACTTGAAGCAATCATGTAAATTCCTAATATGTTCTTATCAATATAGATATTGATGTATTTATGATGCAATGCTAACCTATGTTACCTTAATATTACTCCCTTTTCTTCATGATCCCCTAAAATGAATTAGGGTTTTGTCCTTTTATACAACACCATATAATGCAAGTTTAAACATTTCAAGCTCAAGTTAGCAAATCATATGCAATATGAATAGGGTCATCTTGGGCCAAAGATTAAATTTAAATTTACAATTTTGGGGGTCAAAACTACACTTGTAAGTTTTAACTATGATAAGGAATGGAAAAATTGAAGATGGAGTCTTGATGCTTTGGAATTATGGAATTAGATGGGTAAGGATTATTTCAATTGTGAACATTTTATGTAGAAACATGAAACCTTTACACTGGTCAATGTATTTCGTACAAATGGGTTAAAGTGAGTTCAAAATAGAGTACAAAAGTGTGAGGTATGTCTTTCTTTACATTACATTTTACCTCTGTTGTAAATCTCATGTCAACCACTATGAATTGTGCATGTCAGAGTAACAATGTAGACAACATGAGAGTAAATGCATGTTACACCCATAAAAAGGATATAGATATGGATTAAGGTTCCTCTTGTACTCCTTTTAATACCTAGAAGGACAAAGTTATATGAGTAGCATATGTCAAGAGTTTAGAAATATTAATGACTACTTAACAATGTCGATGAATACACAATATTTAATTAAAAATAGATATATGGCTCAAAAATAGATAACAAAAGTGATTTTGTTATGAAGCATCTCACAACAATAATTAATGAATACAATCATGGAGGAGTTTTCAAAATAATATACCTATGAAGGGTCCTACACAAGAAATTAAAAATATGGTTGTGATAAATCCCACACAAGTATTGATAGATTTGGCTATGAAGGAGAATGCACAAGAATATATAGATTTGAACAATTTTTCATGACCATGAGATAACTTCACTATGATAATAATCATGTCAAATAGTGCTGGTGATATATGCCTCATTCACTTGGTTTGCCTATGAAAGTATCAAGGAATTAGAGGGGAGGAGAAAAGTGATACATAAAAGACATGATCATATAAATCTCAATAATCATGTAGTAATTCATGAATACATTGTGTGACAAGAAAGAGATAAAAGAAAAAGATATAATTATGGAAGCACAAACAAGGGGGGTGAGATGCCTCCAATGTTGAGGACAATACAAAATCCAATATCCTTGATTAATCATCTAAGCATAGTCCAGAACATGGATAAGATCACCTAATGTCAAGGATGGGCCAATGGAATCTATAGGTGACAAGTAATTTAGATAGGAAGGTTTGATGGTCATATTTAATATGCAAATAATCTAGAAACCCCTCTAAAACTATAAACCATTTCTTATTTTAATGCCATAAGAATTTTATCCCTCTAAAGTTGCAATCTATTTGAAATTATAAACCAATAAAATCTCTCATGGACTAAAACTATAACCTATGAAAATCGTATCTCACTAAAATTATAACCCAGTTCAAACCACCAATACATGCTCAATTATTGTATTGGTATCTTTTTCTTGACCATTAGTCCATGAATAAAATGGACAAGAGAAGAATTTATTGATGTGAAACTTGCATCTAATAACTAAATATGTGCTTCTATTGGTAACAATTGATGGAGCCAAACCAAATATCAAAATGATGTCTTCCATGATAAATGCATATATGGTAGAAGTTGTAGTAGAGTTAAGAGAAATAACCTCTACTCACTTTGTAAAATAATGTATTGCAATGATAATAAAAATGCGGACATTTGAAGAAGAAAACATAGAAAATTTTCCTACCCAGTATAATCCCCATACATAAAATGGCCAAGGAGAAGTGAATGATTAAAGTTTGTGATTAGGACTATGTCTTATATTACTATGTATTTGACACGTTAAACATTTCCAGAGAAAATTAAAGGCATCATTTTCTCTTTTAGACCAATAATACCCCATACACAATAGCTTCTATAAAAATATTTTATAAATATTAGGACTACCATGTATGCCTCCATGGGCCTCCCAAATGGAGATTTCTTTCCAATTAGTATCTAAGTATATTAGCAATAAAGCATTATATCCACATCTATAAATGACACTCTTAGTAATCAAATATATTTAGTAGTATATTTATAAATATAGATGTAAGAATTTTTAGATGAAATGGGTGAAACACTCCTATTCTAAATAAATGGAAATATTGTGAAACTACTCTTATCCTATCAATATAGAACATAAATGTATAAGACTATCTTATATAGTAGATGTCATGACTAATGAATAAGGAATGTAAAATGTGGATCATTACCCCTAATTCCCATAAATGATGTTGCACTAAACAAAGATTCTAAATGTTTATAATATTTTCATGGAAGAGCTTCAACAGTAAAAGAATCAAAGCACTATATAATAATAGTAACTTCAAGTATGACACATTGTCAATTTAACATACTTAGTTTGATATAAGTGCCAATAATCTATTGAGAAAACACTAGTGAGAAACCACAAATACCAGTGGAACTAACTCCTAAAGAATAGCTAGTTGTAAACCCACAAAAGGGACAAGGCTATAAAATGTAATGCCCAAAAATAACATTGAAAAATTAAATACATTAATTGATCTGAATTTGGTTGGAGATCCAGAGGACAACAGTTGGTTAGTAGGTCACCTATAGTGTTGTAAGAGTGAGCAGCAACTAGTTGGAGTCTTCTGGCAATTGAAGAAAGAAAATTAATTAATAAATAAGTAATTTGTTTCTGATCATTCCTCTCCCCTTGAGAGGCAATGGGTTCCATTGCATCGATGTTTGGTAACAAATGTGGAAAGCATTGTGCAATGTTCTCCTTGGTAAACTACTTTCCCTGATGAGGTAACTGGCCTACCTAAACTACATGATAGAGAGGAATTGATTGTTGTTTTAGTGTCTTCACAAGAACATTGATAATCTTGTCTTCAGTAAATGGACTTGTAGTCTTAAGATTCAAGTCAAAAGTATGAATATGTTTGAGGCATTTGTGTAACCTAGATCGAAGAGGATGAAGTTTCCTATTAGGTCCTAAAAAGTGCTACTTCTAGAGATCAAGTCAAACATTGTCATCAACTAAAAAGTGATGAGATGTATGATGTTGGTCATGTCACCTTTAAGTTAATGCTTAAGTTGGTCGCTTGATCTTGTCATTCTCTAAAACCAATTTTCTACATAGCGGCCCATTTGAGAATGGTGTTTCTTAGATTATATAAATTAAATGTTTGGTTTGACAGTGTAATGGAACATCTATTGGTGAGGTGAATACATTTTGATATATTGTCAATATCTGATCCATTAGCTTCTGCTAAATGGTGGTGATAATTGTTTTTGTATGGGTGCAAGCTATGACTGACCTTGCCTCCTTAGGTTGAATTGTTAACATTGATACTAGAGCTATAGTTGGAGAAATCAAACACACACATTGTTTTGTACTAAATAGAGATGCAGATTTTGTATGACTTACCTCATGTATCTGATACTTTTTTTCACTTAACTTAAAAATAACATTGCGAGGTATAGACTCATAGATTCCATGGTGCTTGTACATGTATGGCTATCCCAATAGTACATATCATACATCCAAAGGTGCCACATTATAGATTACCTCGTCTTCAAGTGGTTTGATGGAATAGGATAGGCAACATTGCTTTCTTACTTGAATATCACTCCCTTGGCTCACCTAGTCCATAGAGTATGGTTGTGGATGGGGTGTTGTAGGTAAGTTCAACCTCTTGATAGTCTTAGTAGAGATCAAATAATTTTGACTCCCACTATCAACAATGAAATGTAAGGGTTTTCCATTCACCCAAATCTATGAATGGAACAAACGTTCTTCATCTTCATGAGGAAAGATTTTAGCAGTGGCAATTATAGAATAAAGGTCTACCTCAATGATCTATTCATCATTATTGTATCCAAAAGGGTTTGTAGGTAACAAATTAGCTTCTTTCTCTACTTCACGCATTTCCACCATCAGTGTTTTAGCAACTTGATAATTTTTAGTGTTATTTGAAAGACTTTTAAGAATTTCACACTACATGCTTGTGTCTTTTTGCATCTTTTAGCACCTTGATCTGATGTTGATTATTGTGAGGAGAATCTCTTGGTGGATTTTTTTCTACAAACTTGTTATTGCCTTCCACCTTTGATTTGAATTTCTGTTCAATCTTTGTTGCATATTTGAAGGTTGTGGCTAGTGTCTCAACATTTAAGAAAGCCATCTCAATTTGAATATATCGATGCAGGCCACTAGATACTTCAAAACTCAATGTTTCTTCGTATCTTGGATACCAAGTTTTGTAGATAATGCATGGAATGAATTAGTGTAGTCTTGAATAGATTTGTCCTTTTTTTATTGATGAAACTACCACTGCATATATGTTTCTTCATATGCATCTTCAAGAAAATATTCTTCCCTAATGTATTCCATAAAATCTCCCCATGTTGGGTTATCATCCAAATCAAGGAGTTCTCTGGAGGCCCACTTAGTATCCCATGATTGTTTTACATGGCATTTAACTTTCAGGAGGGTGAAGGTTACCTTCTCAACACCAGAGAATTTGTTAACAAAAAAGTACTTTTCTAATTTTGATAACCAATCATCTATAGCATTTGTATCAATTTTTCCTTCGAAGTTTGGGATATCAAAACTCATTTGTAATTTGAAAGGAGTGTGACCACTAAATGGAATTTGTTTTGTTTGGTTGCTGATTTCTTCTATTTTGCTAGAGGAACTGAGAAAATTTAGTCATCATCTCCTTAAGTTGTTTTCTTAAAGTGTCTTCAACTATCACTTTTAAGGTATTAGATGAATCCCCATGTTCTTCCACCATATTTGGTTGTGTACATCTCAAAAGAAGAAATTCTAAAGGATTAAATATTCCTAATCCCAATCTTTGATAGCCTAACCTCGTGTGATGTGACATACAAGGGTCAAAAAGGCTATAGTAACAACTAATTTTGTATTTGTTTCCTTACTGTACTGAGAAAGTAAAAAGTAATATGTGTTGTTACTGCTGCTCTATTGTTTCTCATTCACTAAAGATGGATTTGCACCAATTTATTATTATTATTATTTTCTATGAATGTTTATTTTGTATACCATTATAAACAATGCAGTAGAAATTTCAAACAAATATAGTGGCCATATCTTCAACTATTGGCTATTGTTTTTATTTTCCCTTCTACAATCTCTTTTAACAACTTCCCTTAACCTTTTTTTTTTAATTGTGGATGCTTCTACAATCTAAATAGATGTGATTCCCTCTTTTCATCTTGGTGTCCTCTTTTTGCACTGTGTATTTATTTATTATTATTAATTTTTAAATTGCTACAACTCTTTTAAAATCATTAACAAGGCAATGTCACAACATCAAAAAGATAGTAGCAACATAAAAGCATCACAATTATGACTAACTATTAAAGGTTAAGGCTTACTCTAGTTTTTATGAAACCTCTAATTTGAATGTGTGTGTGCATTCTATGATGGCACAATGATCACTGTATTCACACAATCTATCACCCTCTCCCTGGTGATCCTCTCCCTCCTCATCTTGGAGGGGAAAACATTGTCCTTTCACCCACCTTAGTTGCACAATGGTAGTTAGTTCATTACATCATTTAAACACGTGCATAATAATAATGTCACATATTAATTTTATATAAAATAATATAAATCAAATGCATTTTCTAATCTAACACAACTTTAATTCAATCATATTAATTTAACCAACAAACTATTTGTGCTTGAAATAAAATGATAAGTATGTTTTTCTTAGAATGGGGTCTGAATACTCATCCCATTAGACCTTGCAAATTGACTAACCTCTCTATTATGTAAGTGGAGCTTACATACCTCAAACACTTTGAGAGGCTCAATCATGACCACTCCTGGGTCCTATACCTGGAGAGCATTCCAATCAACTATAATATGATTAGATCCTAATATATATTTCTTCAAATATGATACATGAAAAACATCAGGCATTATAGAAAGAGTTGCAAGTAGAGATATTGTGTAAGAAACTCCAGATTGATTACTTCTTGAACTTTAAAAGGTCCCACATATCTAGGGGCTAGTTTGGACAACTTCCCAAACTTGATAGGATTTTTATGTGGTTTGACCTACAAGAGAAATTTATCTCCTACAAAAAATACTCATGGGGTACACTTTGTATCAACATAGCTTTTCTCTCTATCATTTGCTTATGCCAATCTTTGTCTGATTAGCTTAACTTTCTCTTCCATTTCAGTTAATAATTCTAGTCCAAGGAAAATCCTATCTTCTATCATATCCTAGCTTATAAGAGTTCAACACTTCCTACCATACAATGCTTCAAAAGTAGCCATTCTTATTGTTGAATACTATGAATTGTTATAAGAAAATTCCACTAATGGAAGCTACTCTTATAATTTATATTACTACTCCTTGTAGTACATCCTCAACAAGTCCTCCATTACTTGATTTACTCTTTCTATTTGACCATCCGTCTCAAGAAGATAAGATGAGCCTATGTTTAATAGAGTCTCAAGCACTGAAAACAAGGTCTATGAGAACCTTGAGGTCATCTATGCATCTCTATCTGAGACAATCTTTTCTAGGACTCTGTGGAATTTGAAGACCTCTTGAATTAATTTCTTAGCAATGATATGTGCCCCATCAATAAGGTTTCCAACATTAAAATGTGCTACTTTAGTTAATTTATCCACCACCACTAGGATTGCTTCATGCTTGTATTTTGTTATAGGCAATCCCTAGACAAAATCCATACTGACCACCTACCATTTCCATTCAAGAATGGCATGAGGGTATAAGAGCCCTGTTGGGTGTTGGTATTTAGCCTTGACTCACTGATATTCAAAACATCCTACTACAAATCTGGAAGCATTATTGTTCATCGCTTTCCAAAAATATAGTGGCTTCACATCTACCAAGAGTTTTGTCACTCCTGGGTGACTAGGATAAGGGGTAGAATATGCTTCTTTCCATACTATTTTTCTTAAATCTTGATGATTTGGAACATATATCTTGTTCTTATACCTCAAAAGTCTGTCAGACTCAAAACAAAATCCTTCGTGTCTGGCATCTTGAGGATTTTTAGATAGATCTTCCAAGAATTGCTCGTAATACTCATCTCTTGTTGATTTCTTCAGTATTTGATCTCTAAAATTAGTTTGCATAGATACCATGGCTATAATATTCCTTCTATGGCTTAGGGCATTTATAACTCAGTTTTCCTTACCCTTGATGTAACTGATTTCAAAATCATAATTGGATATAAGCTCCAACCACCTTCTTTTTTGGGAATTAAGGTTTGGTTGGGTGAAGATATAGTTCAAACACTGATTATTAGTTTTGAGCTCAATTTGTTTTCCAAGAAAATAATGCCTTCATACTTGTAGAGCATCTACAATTGCTACTAACTCCAAGTCATGCAGAGCATAATTTATCTCGTACAGTCTCAATTTCCTAGACTCGTAGGCCACTAATTGACCTTATTGCATTAATATGCCTCCCAAGGCTTCTCTGGAGGCATCAGTTACAACCACAAAGAGACCTTCTAGATTTGGAACTCAAAGGATTGTTGGTGAGGTCAACTTCTTACTAAGGATATTGAAATCCTCTTCACACTTTTTTGATCATTCAAATCATTTTCCCTTACGCTGCAAATAAGTAATGGGGTGAGCAATTCTTGAGAAGCTCAAAACAAACTTCCTGTAGTATCCAGTCAGGCCCATAAAACTACAAACTTCATGGACATTTCTAGGTGTAGGCCACTCTAAGATAGCCTTTGTCTTTGAAGGTTCCACTATAATTCTGTCAGCAAAAATTAAGTGGCCTAAGTATTGAACTTCCTTCCCAAAGAAGGTACATTTGAAAAGATTACTATACATCTTGTGCTCCCTAAGGCATTGTAAGACTATCCAAAAATGTTGAATATGCTCCTCCTCATTGCGGGAGTAAATCAAGATATCATCAAGGAAAACTAGTAAAATCTTATCCAAACAATTTCCAAACTCATTATTAATCAGATTCATAAAGGTTACTGGGGCATTGGTCAACCCAAAGCATAGAGTTGTAAACTCATAATTCCCATACCTTATTCTAAATGTTGTTTTATGGATGTCCTAATCTTTTAATCTTAGTTGGTGGTAACCTAATCTCAAGTTAAGCTTTAAAAATGCAACTACAGTACACATTTGGTCAAAGAGATCATCTATGCACGGTAAAGGATATTTGTTTCTTATTGTTGCCTTATTAAGCATACAATAATCAATACACAACCTTAGGGTTCCATCCTTCTTCTTGACAAAGATCACCAGTGCCCCCCATGGTGATATACTGGGTCTAATCAATCCTTTCGACATCAAATCTTGAAGATGAGATTTTAGCTCCATTAACTTAGTTGTGGTCACTCAGTATGGTGCCTTCGACATAGGTTCAAAACCAAGAATGATGTTGACTGATAAATGAAATTCCCTTTTGGGGGGAAAACTTGGGAGGTCTTCAGGAAATACATCTTGAAATTCTCGAAGACAAGGATGATCTTCCACTGAAGGTCCTTTTTCTTTCCTTAAAATCTCACCCTTTTCATTCAATTCGTCCATATTGATTGCAAACATATGACAACCCTTCCGCTTAGCTCTCTTCAATTGCATAGTGGAGATCTATCTGCTTTTCATTTCATCCTAAACTCCTTGAATCAAGACAATATCACAAACACTATCAAGACACTCCATGGTCTTAGAAAAATAGTCCACTCTTGTCCTATTCTACCATATTCCTAGGATAGTATCATAGGATCTTAGTGGGGCCACATATAAACTTTGACTTCAGTAGAGAAGGAGGGAAGACTCAATCTAGCCTCAAACAAACATTGCTCTAATATAGCTATAAAGGGGCCTACATCAGCAATTATAAATATGGTTGTAAAGAAGCATGCTGAAGATTATGGTTGTGAATAATCCCACACAAGTATTGATAAATTTGGCTATGAAGGAGCATGCACAAGAATATAGATTTGAACAATTTGTCATAATTGTGAGATAACATCACTATTATAATAATCATCAAAGAATGCTAGTGATGTATGTCTTCTTAATTTGGTTGGATATGAAGGAATCAAGGAACTAGAGGGGAGGATAAAAGTGATATGTAAAAAATATGATCATATAATGTTCAATAATAATGTAATAATGCCATGGATATATTGTGTGATAAGAAAGACCTAAAAACAAGATATAATAATAGAAGCACAAACAAGTAGGGTGAGATGCCCCCAATGTTGAGGACAAGAAAAAATCCAATATCCTTGATGAATCAACTAAGAATGCTCAAGATAAGAGTTGGGTAAGAGATAATAACATAAGCATAATATACAGGAATATAATTTGTATGATGTAAGCATGAAAACACTTGATAAGATTTTCTAATTTCAAGGATAGAGCAATGAAAAAATATAGGTGACAAGTAAGTTAGAAAGGAAAGTTTGATGGTCATATTTAATATGCAAAGAATCTAGAAAACCCTCTTGTTGGGACCCAAAATAATGAAAACACAAAACTCTAAAACTCTCCTAGATCACCTAGGCTAGGGACTATAGTCAGGGTGATAGGAAGAGGTTTATCAACAAGTTTTGGGTGATTTTGGCCAACTAACAGGAGTGGGTAAACTCCGCTACTCTTCGAGCTCAGCTTAAACTCTAGAGGGATATTCCAAGGGGTATTATACTTGAGTACATATTAAAATCTGACCAGATGAACAACTAAAAATACTAACAACCAAACCCAAATGACTTTCTTAGCCCCCAATCTATCACTAGACTTTGAAAAACTAGTTGTGTAAGACCTCTATATAGTTGATAATGGAAATCCTACACAATGAGAATGCATTAAGACTACTTCTACTTCTAAAGATACGATGTATTATTTTTGTTTTGAGGATGGGTGATCTAAGGTTACTCAAACTAGTGCCTATCTATTGGGCTACAAAGTCTAATATTAAAGAGAGGAAACCAAACACATAGAAAGGTATAACTCTACATTTGATAAGTCAAATACAAGGAAATCAATATCAAATTATTGAGAATACTTAATAATCTAATGCTATACCATATTCTTCCCTATTCAATACTGAAATGACCATTTACAAAGCTTTGAAATGGATTAAGAACAATCACATTCATCAAATTGAAGCTTACATTCATACCACTAAATGTGGTGAAAGTAAACTATACCTATGACTATGATTTGATAAGAATAATACCTACAAGATTGGAGAAAAACAATAATCTGATACAAAGATTTGTAAATTATGTTACATACACTTCAAGTCTATTTCATGTTAAATAATAAATTGCAAAATATTCTTTCCTAATCTACCTCTTGGTGCTCATAATCTTGCTGAGAGATAACCAAAAGGACCAACCCCTACAATTATTCAAACTTCTGCATATATAGCATTTCACTCACTATAGTTTCCTAGGTGCCGCGCCCTATCCAGGACTGCACCCATGCTATAATTAACTCCAATCCTAGTTTGTTAGAAGATTTGCATATTGGAGTAGAGAACCCATGCTTTGTTGCTGCTACAAACAATTAGAAAGAGATTTGTTGCACTCTTCCTATACTCTGAGAAATAAAGAGGGAAGATTCTAATCCTTCCTGCCACTTGCAACATTTGACTTATTTGATTTGTCCTTTGTGTATTGAAGAATTTTACTGTGCCAACCACCTGCATGGTACTATTCTATAGACTGATTAAAATCTGGGTGCAAATTAGTTTGTGATAGTGTGTTGGGTTTATCCTAACCCACACCTAGGCTCATGTCACACTTAGTTGCTTTTTTGTCTCACCACATGTGCTCACATGAGGTTAGTCATTTTGACACTTCACCTCATTAGAGGTAGGAGATATTCTCTCCTCACTTTATGGGAGGTTGGAGATATTCTCTCCTCACCTTATTGGTGGTTGGAGACATTTGTCCATTACCCTCCACTTGTCCACACATGTGTTCATCACATAGAGGGTTACTCATAGTTGGTTGTCTCCTCACCTCCTTCCCCTTGCCTATATAAGCAAGGCTCTTTCTACATTTTCATCAACTCTTGGTGTAATCTATTGAATATTACATTTGCCTTTTATGTGCTTATGCTTTGTGCAAGTTCATCTTAGTTCTCATTTGCTGATCTTGGCTAATTCTAACATGGTATCAGAGACATGCAAGTGAAATTGTTCTCATTTTGAGAAAAATCAAACCCTTAGCCATTTCAAGGTTCAATTTTTGGTTTTTTATTTGCAATTAGGTGCCTATACTAATTTTGTATAGAAAAGTTGTAAAAATAAAAAAAATTAGCAGAGGGCCTTCCAACGCTCTGGTCATCTACCCATTTTGGGTAAAATATGTGTTTTGTAGGTTTGGTTTTTGTTTGTTTGCATTTTGTTTGTAGTTTTGGGCAATATTTTGAAAGAAGAACTCATTTTTGGCCTCCCAACCCGCCACAATCATCTGGTTCAATTTTTTTTCTTTTTGGTTCATTGTACTTTCTGAGTTTACAGGCATTTCTCTATGTTTGGGTGAATCTTAGTCATGCATCTTAGGAGATTGCAGGCACGTGATATCTATGTGCTTTATCCTCCAAAGCCCGGTAGAGGTTTATTTGCTTGGTGTTTCAGCCTCTTGAACCACGTGGCCCCAAGATTGCTTCAGATCAGTTTGCCCTACATAATCTGGCTTAGCTTTGAAGTTTTTGTTGCAATCTTGGTCATTGACGATCTGTTGATATTCATCACTAGCCGTCGCCATTGAGGTTGCCTGGTCACTACTCTGAAGTCAAGAATTTTCATTCAAAATATATTGTCACTATTTTGATTGTAGATCACTACTATTTTCAGGGTCGAAGCCTCCTCTTCAGTTGTCATCTCTAGATCACTATTTACAAGGTGTTGGCCATCATTCCCATTACAGGCTATCCTCATTCATTGACCATAGTCGAAGCATCACGAAGTCTCCATTCAGGTCGTAGCTCTATTGCAAGCTAAGAACTAACTCTTGGTCGATGATTGCCTTTGTGGCTACCACTGTTTGGCTTTGTTGCTATGACTTTGGCTTCATCAAGGTCGCACAGTCCCATTCGGACTCTTCACATGGTTCCTCCATGACAACCAAGTCCACTTTAGGACGCTATCATTGAATATGCCTACTATTTAGGCCCCTCATTCGGCCATAATAGTAGCTCACTTGCCCTCAAGTCTAGTCATGGCTTAGTAACATTTATTGTTACCTTTTTTTTGTTTATGCCTTTATGTGGTCAACGTTCCATTAGAATTTTATGCTCTACTTTGTATGTTATTAAGCACTTTCTGTTATTGTAAGAGTTAGAAATTCATGCTAACCATTAACATTCTTTGTAATCACAAAAGTGTATTTGTTTTTGGAAGCATAGGCATATAAGGTTTTTTTTTTAAAGAACCTTGTCAATAAATTGTTGAAGACAGTGGGAGAGGTCCGGTTTGGCAAGAGGCCAATACCCCCTCTCATTTCAAACCATTGTATTCTTCATTTCACCTCGATTCCAATGAGTGGTTGGAAGGGCATTTTCACCTCTCTGATAGGTTTCTTTTTTTCTTTTCAAGTGTAGTTAATTAAATTAGGCCATTTTTTGTGGGAAAATGACTGTTTAAGAACTTTTGCTCAGTAGCTCAAAATTGAGTACATTTTTTTGCAAAAGTGAATGGTTTTGCATTCTCCACACATTGGTCAAATTTATTTTTTAAAAAGCACTAAATAATAAAGTACCAAAATTTGGGGGGTCTTTCTTTCAACAGTTTCGGGGGAACTTTTTTGCATTTGATCTTTTGCATATTATACCATGTCTACATGTTGCATAGTCAAGTGTACTTATTGTGGGAGCATTCAACATGGGGATGCACTCTGCCACGCCCTTAATAGTGGTGTACATAGGGTTATGAATAGTCAGCTTGTATCTATCTTAACTCCTAATTAACTCATGTTATCATTATTGTATTATTATTTAGTTAGATAGGTCAGACTAGGTATTATATTCGGGTGTGTCTATTCATCCTAAGCATAATTAGGTATATATAGGAGGATATGAGTCTTATTTCATCATAGATTGTGAAGTGTGCTCTCATTGGAGATATCTGGAGATTGCCCCATCGAAGTGGCTTGATATTCTCAGTTATTATCAAGTATTTGAAGAATATTTCATATCACCTTCTTCCATTATGCAAGTTATTTCATTACAAGTGGTATCAGAGCATGATCTTGGCACCGTAGAGGCAAGGTTTTTTCTCAATATTGGAGGCAATTTTGGGAAGACCATAACTTTCATATTTGAGCAAATTTTCTAAATATTTTTAAAGGGTTTTTGAATACCATATTAAAGAAGCTACAGTCCATATTTCAAAGGAATTAGAGCAGATTTGAGTGAATTATTACAGAATTATGATTTCTACACAATTTATTTGAGATCTACATATCTATCACATCCTACTGAATTGGAGTATAATTTTTATTAGGTTTTTGAAGACATAATAGAGAAGTCTATAGGAGAAAAATTAGAGAAATTGAAGCAAAAATAAGAGAGTTATTGCAAAATTAGGTTTTGCAAGCAATTTTCTCTCAAGGCTACAAATTTGCTAATTTTTTAGATTTTTTTCTGGGTAAGTGGTATCTTTCTCCTAGTAAGTTACAATAAAAATTTTAGAGAATTTACATTTCATTTGTGTGATTTATTTCAAAAATATTAGTTTCCATCATGACGGGCCCTGCAACAAGAGGCAAAAAGAATGTTGTCACACCAAGGAAATCCTATGAAAAGGATGGGGAAATAATAGAGAATAGAAATCCCAATGAGGAAATAAGTGAGGTCAAGGAAGAGGTGTCCTCAATTAAGAAGGATATATTTGACCTAAGAGGAGATATATCAGATATACAAAGCATGTTAAGCACCTATATGAATGAACCAAGAAAGGAGTTCTCAAGCAACCAAGGTGAAACCTACAAGTTGGCTACTACTGACACAAATTTTAATACTCCTATGCAATCTAGGAATTTGTTTCCAAGGGTGGATATGTGTAAGTTTGATGCCAAGGATCCTCTAACATGGATAAACCAAATGGAGATTTTTTTTGAAGTACATCAAATCCCATATGGACAAAAGGTCACGATGGTTTCCCTATATCTAGAACTAGATCAATTCATTTGGTATCATTGGCTTTGTACTCATCGAAAGAAGAAGGGTCTCACTATCTCATGGTTAGTTTTTATGGAGGAACTCCAAGCATAATATAGAAATAGTGTGGCAAACAACTTCTTTAGCCAACCAGCTAAACTTCAACAAATAGGATCAGTTAAGGATTATATTCAGCAATTCCAAAATCTATCCTTAAGAGTGGATACAATTACAGAGGAGAACTTGAATTATTTATTCTTGGGTGGTCTCAATGATCACATTCAACATGAGGTATGCATGTTTTGTAGAAATTCTATCTCTGAAGCAATGATTATGGCAAGACAAGTGGAGGAAAATTTTTTGGCTAATAGAAGGGAGGAATTACCTAGTAACAAAGTTGACAAGGCTCTTGCATCATCATTTACTCATCCTATTATGTTGACACCTCAACAATTGGAAGAGAAAAAGGCTAAAGGGTTATGTTTCAACTGTGATGGAAAATATCATAAAGGACATAAATGTGATGAGAAGAAGTTGTTCTATATTGAGGCTAACTGTGATGAAGATAAGGATGAAGAAGATCCAGTGGTGGTAGTAGAGGAGTCTAAAGATATCCAACCAACTATCTCTTATCATGCAATATTAGTTATTAATAACCCACAAACACTCAAGGTAAGGGGTTTCCTTAAAAAACAAATAGTCACAGTATTGATTGACTTGGGGAGTACACATAACTTTATCAACAAGTAACTAGCAACAAAGTTAAATTGTTTTGTCTACCCTACCCTTGAATTCCAGGTTATGATTGTAGATGGTGGTACAGTCAATTGTTCAGGGAAATGCCATAGTATTAAACTCACCATGGGAGACTACATGATAGATAGCCCTATGTTTGCTATAACCATGGATGGAGCAGACATTGTTTTGGGAGTTCAATGGTTTACTACCTTGGGCACAATTGAGATGAATTTCCAGAAACTATTCATGTGCTTCTACTCTAGGGATAAAAAATATGAGCTACGGGGTTTATGTGCAAAGAGTCCATAATCGGTAAGTGCACACAAAATGTCACTAAAAAAAGATGTGGATAAAGGTGTGGCTCAATTATTGTCAATGGAAGTGCAAAAGCCAAAGATTCTTGCTTCACCTTTCAAGAAAGTAGTTATAGTTTCATATCACAAGAGGGAACCTAATTTGTATGGACCTCATAAAGGTTCAACAAGGACTGACAACATCGACTTCAAATTGAAGTTACCTAAATCAAAAATCATACAACCTTTCTATGATATCTCTATCTTGGAGAATGCTAGTAGACTCAAAAGTCCATCCATGACAATGTTACCAGAGCATGATAAAGAAGGAAGAATCATTTTGGAACCAGAGTGCATTCTTCAAACATGCACGAAGAAGCTGAGGAATAGAACCCTCACTGAGTATCTCATCCAATGGAAGAATTTACCAGTTGAAGAGGCCAAATGGGAGGACGAGGAGTTCATTCAGAAGAATCCACACTTGATTAGCATTGAGGACAATGCTTTTTTGAAGAGGGAGGGCATGCTTCACCCTTAATATTGGTGTACATAGGGTTATGAATAGTCAGCTTATGGCTATCTTAACTCCTAATTAAGTCATGTTATCATTATTGTATTAGTATTTAGTTAGATACATCGGACTAGGTGTTATATAGGGGTGTGTCTATTCATCCTAAGCATAATTAGGTATATATAGGAGGATATGACTCTTATTTCATCATAGATTGTGAAGTGTGTTCTCATTGGAGATATTTGGAGGTTGCTCCCTCAAAGTGGCCTGTTATTCTCAGTTATTATCAAGTATTGTGCAAGTTATTTCATTACACACTTTATTCTTATTTCTCTCATGCTATTTTTTTAATGTTCTATAAGACTGCAAAATCACCACCTGATGTTTCATTCAGGATGACTTTCAGTGATTCCTTGCATTAGAACATTATCATCATTGTTCTAGATCTAACACATTGGGATGCATACATTTAGGGTATTACCTATTCTAAGCATATACAACATTCCCAATATGTTATCCTATTTTTCTATTTGAGCCATCTGACCTTGATTGTACCACTCTGTGAGTTGGGCACCCTTCATCAACCACTTTCTACTCTTGTAAACTTCTCCATTTCCCTTTTATCCATAGCATTATTTTGACTTATTGGCAGACCTATATTTTCACAAACTAGTCCCATTACCACCTCTTTACTCACTTTATCCCTTCCTTCTATATCGGCAATTTTCAATTTTTAGAAACTTGGCCATGTTTTCACACCTGTCAGCAATTTCCTTATTTTTTTAACATTTCTCCTTTTGGCTTCTTTCATTGGAAAACTTGAACTTTTGAGAACTAGCTTTATCTCCTTATCGACAATTTTAAATTTTTCCAAACAATCTTCTTTCTCTATCCTTTGTCGATAATTTTAACATTTGTCGAACCAAGCTTCTCACCTTTCTCAGCACATTTAAATTTTTAGAACCATGGGTTGTGTTGGCTTGTTATTGGCAAAATGTGAATTTTGAGAATCTTTAGCCTTCACCTTTCCTTGATTCTTTATTGACTATTTTGTTTTTTTCTGAACTATGGGAAAAGCACTCCTTTATTGCCTTATCAGTGAACCATGAAACTTTGGAACTATCTGACTAGTTTTTTCATCATCTGGTTTGTCAATAACTCTTGCCTTAGTAATTGTTTTCTTCTATCAGAAAACTTTATCTTTTTCAAACTTTGACCTCCTATCTTAGCCCTTTATTTTCCTTATCAACAAATATATAATTTTTCTGACTCCCACTTCCCCTTCTTTCATGCCTTAGAAAAAACATTTCTACATTTTTCCTTTCTCAGTAAAAATGGCTCATGCTAAACTTCTGACATGGTCATCCTTGCCCTTATTAGCAAATTTGCACATTTCAGAACCAAGGCTCTTAGCGCCTTTTCTTCACCCTTTTGCCTTATTGGCAAAAATACCATTGGCTGAACCATTAGCTTTGCCCTTTTTTCCCTATCAGAAAAAATTCCCTTTTCAAAACCAAGAGGAAAGTGCTTCATTATCGCCTTATCGGTGAATCTCCAAATTTTTGAACTACTTCTTTAGTTTGTCCTTCTCCTAGTTTGCCAATAGACTTTTACCTTAGTCAATTTCTCTTCCTTTTGGAAAACCTTACTTTTTTCTAACTTTGAACTTTTTTCCTTCACCTTTATGTTGATAACTAAGAGGGGGGGTGAATCAGTTATCCTAATTATTTCTTCTTTTGAACTTTCTTATTAATCAAAGCATCATTGAATCAAACAAACAAACATTACCATGAAATGAGAAACACATGACACAGTATTTTTGACGTGGAAACTCGGTTAAGGGAGAAAACCACGGGGTGATTAACCCAAAGATTATTCTTTGTTAGAAGAATAAGGAATTACAAAAATGGCACTTGCTAATTAGGGCTCACTGCCCGAGCACACTGCTCACAAGAGGCACACTACCTACAAGGAGACACACTGTCTACAAAAGAATGTTTATACAATACTTGAACTGATTGGAAGCATCTACATATGTTGGAGTTCAGTTCCAGTTAGGCTCAGTATACTGATATGCTACACTTCATCTTCCCTCTGCTCTTTATTCTGCTTTCCTTTCACATACCGGATCTTTCTTATTACTTCTTCTCTGCTCTGCACTTATTCACATATAACATAACACAACACACCTTCTCACAACAAAATCCATCCTCTATTTATATCTGCACTAGTGATTTCATTATCTTTCTAGTCGGCACCCGGAATAGTCTATCTTCTCACAAACTCTGTTCTGTCGGCTGAATCCTTGCATATCAAGTAATGCGAATCAAGCATATACTTGTAGATGTCATTAATCATGTCGGCCAAACATGATTCATGCCTTCCTAACCTTTACCATCAATAGTAGCACATCCAGAAAATAGTCTGATACTCTGTCAGTCAGTTCTTCCTCTATTCTCACTGTCTTTCAGGAATCCAGTACTCAACTATTCATATCTTCTTCCTTGTCCATTATCAGAGGCTAAATCCTTGGAATATACTACTCAAGGTAGTCCTCTTGACTTCCCCAAATCCGCATTGCACCAAGACACTTCCTCTGAGAGATCCGGACCAATATGTCAAACCTTGCCACATGCTTTGTTCTTGTTCACCGGACCACAACAATCTTTATTCAAACTTCCGGTAGAGACACATCATGACTTGCGGATATGTGGGATGACCTTTGTTGCCATCAATGACAACAACCATGAATCCATATAGTGTCTCTTGCCAACAATCTCCCCCTTTGGCATTGATGGCAACACTTAGTGAAAAATGACTAAGTGTTTACACTATGCTCCCCCTTGGCTAATGCTCTAACTTTATATACAATTTATGGAACTCCCCCTTAGTTGGATTCCTCATTTTTCATTGCTCCTCACTCCCCCTTTGACATCAATGGGAAAGGGTAGGGTCCGCACACCAAAATTTTCAAAAATTTACTATACATAGCCGCATATTTACATACTCACATAAACTGAAGAATGTCTGCAAAGGATGTCTTCAATTGGACCAGTTCTGTAGCCCAACTTTGCTTCATTCTATCCAAAATTGAAATGTGACCACTTAACAAACATGCAAAGGCTTCTGCCCTTTTGAGATCTGTCGAATCATTTGTTTGGGCGGTAGTCTGAGCATCACTGATGGCCTCATGCATAGTTTCTAACTTAGGGATTATAATCCTTCTAAGTTCTCCCATCCGGTTAGTTATATTCTTCCTTACCTTTTCAAAGTTCTTTATTGCATTTGTGATTGCAATAGTTTGACATTTTTGATTTACTATGGAGGAAGAGAGAGGATCAAAACTTTGAGACAAACTTTGTAGTTTGTCCTGTTCCGCTTTTATTTTCTTATCAATTTCTACTGTTGCCTTTGACCAGGAGATACAAAATTTGTAAATGTCACCGCCATCCTTAAGAGCATTTTCTAAGCTCTTTATTCCAATACTCATATTTCTCCTATCATTAGAGATTAATCCTAGTACTTCTGAAAATCTTGTCCAAAAATTCCTTTCGGACCTTTTCTTCAGCTGATTTTTCTAGAGAATCAAAATGTGTATCAACACTGCTGACTAAGGTTTTGAGATTACCGAAAGAGGAGGCTATCGGATCTATCTGGACTGATGGCATAACCTTTTCAAGCACTCCAGAAGTAGCCTCTATCAACTCACAGTCTTCCATATGAGACTTTAGGAGTTTTTCATTTGCCTTAGCATTTGCAAATGAAGCTATCTTCATTGTCTGTACCGGAGAGAGGGAGTCAAAGTTGAATGGACCTTTTAGAAGCTCCAGTTCATCAATCTCTATTATTTCTTGGCTTAGAAACTTTTGAACAGTTTGTGCAGTGTCTCTTACCGGAGACAGATGTTTCTTCTCTTCTATAGTTTTGTCCTTTGGAGTCTTTTCTCCTTCCACATTCTTTCCACTTTCAGTTGTGGTTTTCTCTATTGGAATCTTCTCTTTCTCTACATCCTTGGTGATGTTAACCTCTTTTTCTTTTACTGCTGCTTCTTTCTCCTATAATTTCTCTTCTTCTTGGGATCCGGAGACTGTAGGAGAAGCCGGAGGAGAGATGTTAGTCTGTTCAAGGGGCACTTCTTCTGGAGCAGATGATTCCAAGTCCACAGCTGTTTCTGCACCTAAGTCCTCTACAACAGGAAGATTAAACCTTTTGAAGGCCTTCCGGAGGATCTCTTCTGTCTCTATGGCCACCTTATCAGTCTCACCAAGCATGAGTTGATTCATTCTTGCTTTACTCCTGAACTCATCTTTGCAGTCTTTGAATATTATGTTCATTGTCTTGGGATCAATTTGAGGATATAGCTGAATAGCTATCTACTCCTAGATCTCAAGATCTTTTGCCTGAGCATTATTCTTTCTTATTTCTAATTCCTTTTCTAGGCTTTTAGGAATTAGAGATATGATCTCAATGAAAGCCTTATTGTATATGTTCAGATACTTGACTGTGGCTTCCTGCAGAATCTTTTGGTCAGCCTCATTGTAGTCATCATAGAATTCAGTCATTGGTTGAAGGTTTCCATCCACCGTGACTGACTTGATTACACTCTCTAGAGACAGGGTGGGCTTTTCAACAAATACCTCTACCATTTCTTCCTTGTCTTGGCCTGTGGAGGGTTTACTGGATCCTTTCTTCTTCTGCTTCTTTATTTCTTTTACTCCCTCATCTGACTCAGTTTCCTCTTCATCCTTTTGGCTTTCATAAGCCCTTGAGGCTTTTGTCTTAGATCTTTTACCAGATGCTTGGACTTCTGGTTTTGAGCTTTTGGTTCTGACAGGTGTAAATCCTTTTGATGATCTAGTCCGGGTTGAGGTTTCCACCAGAGCACTTTTCTTGCTTTTCTTTTCTACCTTTTTCTTTTCTTCCTCAGCCTTTCTTCTCTTTTCCCGGTTGGCATCAAGTGCCTCCTTTGGGATGCCTAGGCCTTGAGCAATATGCTCTACTTCTTTTTCACTTTCCTCTTTATCTCAGGTTCCCTGAGTTCCACATGGATCTTCACACTCAGCTCCTCAAAGGTTCCGAACCTTTCTACCTTTGGATCTTTGGGCTGACTAAGCATGTGTTGAACATGCAGTTCTACAATTTGTTCATCAACCTCATACCCCATGGGCATGATCCAGACAGTCCTTGGCTCCACTGCCTCCATTAGGCACTGATCAGTATCCACCATAAAGCAAACTGAGTCTTTGTATTTTTCAACAAGAGACTGGGGAATTCTTTCTCTTGCTTGCATCGTGCTCTGGAAGTTTTTGAAATATCCCCATAGGGCTGTATTTCTTGCTTTGGCATCCCCAAGCCCATGTAAATAATCTCTTATCTGGACTGCAACAGGTTTGTCATTCTGCCATGCCCATCCACTTGATCCGGGCAACTCATTCATGAAGTAGAAAAATAGACATTATATAAGAGTACCATACTTAAAAGAATTCTTTTTGTCCTTCTTGATTTTCTGTATATTTTCCATTAATTGGCTTAAGAGAAGTTCACAGAGATCATAATATGTATTCTTCCTTAGCATTTCATAGGCAGTATGTACTGCAGTTCCGGATACAGAATTCTCCCTGCTGGAGTGATAGATCTTGTATCCTATTATCATGGATGCATACTTGATATCCGGATCAGAAATATCTTCAATGGTCATTGCCCTCTTATCAAATTTTGATCCGGTGGCCTCAGTTACAATGTTATTTTTGACAAATTTGAGGATAGGTATCCCTCCGAAAGAGTATAGACTAGTTACTGCCCTAATTGCCTCTTTTGTGATCTTGCAAGGTCTATCCAGCCATAGGAAGTTGTCATGCATCCTACTCAATACATACCGGACCCATTCATCTTCTTCAAAGCAGGGGAAATGAATGAATTGATCAAACTGTTTCTTCTGGATACCCTTATACTTTGGTTTAAGCTCAAAAGCATTGTCTATCAGTTGTTTGTGATAGAGATCTCTCAATTTGAATTCCCCGAATTCCTTAATGCTTGCATGTATGTAAACCCTAACGTCTTCTGTGTGTAAAACGCCATGAGGAACACTAGAGAATGCTCCTAAGGGATCTACCTCCAATGACTTGTATGGATGTTTCTTAAATTCAGGTCGGGGCCTATCTGAGATTTTTACTATATTTGGAGTAGCCATTTCTCAAAAGATTTGTAGCAAGATATCAAAAATGGAAAATACTTATGCGTCTTCGGTTACACGGAGTGGTTGGATTGATTTCTGTATGTAATGACTTCGGCAGGAGATCTTTGGTGAGCTTGATGAATCTTCTTGTAGAGCTCCACTTTTTGCTTCTTCTTGAGTGCAGAATGAGCAAGTGATTTTATGAGAAATCCCTTATATTGCTCTACAAACCCTAATATCTGATGGTAATAAATGCTCGACCTACATTATTCTGGTTTGCCTTATCCGGATAGCTTGGAGTACCGGATTAGTCCTGATCTATGAACATCATGCGGATCTTCCAATCATGAACAAATCAAGATGACACATTACAAGAATATCCCAAACACTTTGTCCAATCCGCAGAATAAGACAATGCACTTCCGGATCTCTCCGGACCCTTTTGTAATCCTCTATCATTCTGGAGCATCTCCCGGAACAGGTCTTACTTGATCGATCACAACTTCTTTACATCTTCATGCGGACCTCTAAAATTTTATCTGGATCATCTCAAGACATATATCTTTAAACCCTTTACTCTGCATCTTGTGCCACATCCGGCACCACTTGATTGGCTGGGGGAACAGGATTTTCTTTGAGTCTCCCCTTGAGCCAGAGCTCACTTTTTAATTTTCAAAAGAAATATCAGCACCAGAGTCTGGTGCGGATCCAACCTCTACATTCTCTGAACTTTTCTTCACCCAAATCTTGTTCATCTAATTCCTAACTTCATCCACATTCATCTTTTGTTTACCCTTGTCTTGATTCTGATTATATACCGGACCTTTTTTGTCCTGATTCTTGCTTCTGCAGACTTTTGCATTATGATCAGACATATTACAAATTTGGCAAATAACATTTCTTTGCATATTTGACTGATAACCTCTTGATCTGCATTGATTAGCCATATGACCTACTCTATTGCATGCAAAGCATCTACCATTGAATGATTTGTTTATTTGCATATTTTTGCATTCATGAGACTTGTGTCCATACCTTTTGCAGTTAAAGCACTGTCCGGAGAAGGATGAATTAGTCTGATTCATTCTCTTCCTGCACTGATTAGCTTTGTGACCAAAGTGATTGCAGCTGTGGCAGTATCCATTGAAGGATGGATATCTTTGAGCATTGGACTGTCTTACCGGAGGTCTTCTAGGCCTATTCCTTGGATTTTCTGATCCAAAATTCTTTTGACCAGATCCGAAGCTTTCTCCTTTCTCATATCCCAAACCATACTTGTCATCTGTCCTCTTTTGACTTCCAAGAAGTACTTCAAGTTGGGCAGAACTTATCTTGAATTTTTCTTTATATTCATTTGCTGTTTGAAGATCTCTTTTGAGAGAGACAATTTGATCCTCAAGTTTATCTTCATTATCTTTGGCATCTTCAAGATCAGATTCAAGATGTCTGATAATCCTATCCATCTGGTGGCATTCTTCTGATTTCTCTTTAAGAGATTGTCTTAGATTGTCTTCAGCTTTTCTTTTTTCTTCAATCTCTTGAGTAAACTTTATAGTTCCTGATTCCATTTCATGTCTTAACATAATGACTTCTTTTGATAACTTTTCACATAACTTGGTTTTCTCAGTCAATTCTTCATTTGTATTGCTTTCTTCACTTTGTCTTGCCAATTGTTGGAGTAGCTCCTTTCTCTTTTTCTTAGAGAGACTTAATTTGTCCTTTAGTTCTCTCATGAATTCATTAGCTTGTTTGAGTCTTTCCTTTAATTCATTGACTTCAGAGTTTGACTGTTCAAGATCCTCAAGGGCAGTCTTGAGTTGCTCCCTTAAACCATATGCATCCATTTGAACTCCCAGATCTTCCTCAAGCTGTTAGGCTCTATTAGGAGGAACTTAGCTCTAATACCAATTGCTGATAACTGAGAGGGGGGTGAATCAGTTATCCTAATTATTTCTTCTTTTGAACTTTCTTATTAATCAAAGCATCATTGAATCAAACAAACAAACATTACCATGAAATGAGAAACACATGACACAGTATTTTTGATGTGGAAACCCGGTTAAGCGAGAAAACCACGGGGTGATTAACCCAAAGATTATTCTCTGTTAGAAGAATAAGGAATTACAAAAATAGCACTTGCCAATTAGGGCTCACTACCCGAGCACACTGCTCACAAGAGGTACACTGCCTACAAGGAGACACACTGTCTACAAAAGAATGTTTATACAATACTTGAACTGATTGGAAGCATCTACATATGTTGGAGTTCAGTTCTAGTTAGGCTTAGTATACTAATCTGCTGCACTTCATCTTCCCTCTGCTCTTTATTCTGCTTTCCTTTCACATACCGGATCTTTCTTATTACTTCTGCTCTGCTCTGCACTTATTCACATATAACATAACACAACACACCTTCTCACAACAAAATCCATCCTCTATTTATATCCGCACTAGTGATTTCATTATCTTTCTAGTCGGCACCCAGAATAGTCTATCTTCTCACAAACTCTGTTTTGTCAGCTGAATCCTTGCATATCAAGTAATGCAGATCAAGCATATACTTGTAGATGTCATTAATCATGTCGGCCAAACATGATTCATGCCTTCCTAACCTTTACCATCAATAGTAGCACATCCAAAAATTAGTCTGATACTCTGTCAGTCAGTTCTTCCTCTGTTCTCACTGTCTTTCAGGAATCCGGTAGTCAACTATTCATATCTTCTTCCTTGTCCATTATCAGAGGCTAAATCCTTGGAATATACTACTCAAGGTAGTCCTCTTGACTTCCCTAAATCCGCACTGCACCAAGACACTTCCTCTGAGAGATCCGGACCAATCTGTTGGACCTTGCCACATGCTTTGTTCTTGTTCACCGGACCACAACAATCTTTATTCAGACTTCCGGTAGAGACACATCATGACTTGCGGATATGTGGGATGACCTTTGTTGCCATCAATGACAACAACCATGAATCCATATAGTGTCTCTTGCCAACACTTTACCCTTATCACTTTCATCGACGAATCTTCTTATTTCAGAACCAAGCCCACTCCATCATTTTTTCTGTCAGCAAAAATGTCGTAGGTCAAACCCACAATCAGTGAACTTTCATGTTTTCAAACCAAGACATAAATCTGACAAAGGCCTTTTTCTTTTCTCTTCATCACTTGCCTCAGCCTTTCCATGTCTCCTTCTATCTTCTCATTGCCTTATCATCCAATTGGCAAACTTGCAAACTTTTGAACTAGTTCGCCAATTTAGACTTTCACTGATTCACCGACCAAAGGTAAAAATTTCTAAGGGAAGAAAGGGGAAAGGCCTGGGGACTTCAATTAATCATTTTTTGAGGAAAAAGACCCCTGAAAACTATCTTTGATCAAATCTCAATAAGGGCTTTTCAATGGTAAAGGAATAAAATGGGGATTTTTAGATTTTTGGAGCATAATAGGGCATATTTGGGAACATTTTTTTTGCAAGTCCCAACAGTGGCTCTAGTTGGGGATGTGCGACAAGCAGTGTCACAGTAAGGATTTAGGTGTCTGGGAAGTCCAGAAAGGCACAAAATAGACAAAAACACAAAGTCAAAAATATAGACATATTTATAGCAAGGCTTATATACATGACAAAATATAGTCATAAACATTAGAGCATAGAATACTATTGACTATATTCAAAATTCAGGGTTAGTGTTACCTATGAAAAATAATGCTTCAGATGTTGTCCATGAATGGGTAGCTCTAAAAGCACTCCTAGAGTCATCAAATGGTAAACATTTAGCTCCAATTTCTTAACTATCTCATATGGACCAAGCCATAATGGATCAAATTTTCCATGTTTCCCCTTATCTTCAGATTTAGTATCCCAAAGGAGAAGCAAGTCACCAACTAGGAAATCTCTTGATACAGTTGTTACTAAATTATGTTCACACCTAATTTAGTTAGACCTAAATTGCAATTTTCACCAAAAGGAATAAAAGAAAGCTTTTGAAAGTGTAATGACCAATCAGTGAATGTATGACAACTTGGCAAGAGACAAGCAAAGATCATTTGTCAGGATAATCTAATAGTCCAATCAGTACTGTCAAACCATACCAACAAGTGAAGTTTTGATGACAAGAGACCATACAATCAATGAATGACGGAAATAATCTAATTGGTTTTATCTTTTAGTTATGAGATGATTGAATTATTCAAGTAATCACAATTCAGTGTGAAAGAAATGTATTTATAAAAACTGTCATTTCATATCATGTTTTGAACATATGTTTCATATCGGATTCAGTTATTCTATCCTATGCATTTGATTCAAAAAAAAGTAAACATACATAAATCATTTGCATAAGATAAAGTAACTGATCATATTTAAACAAATGTTTAAATGTGTCCCACACAAGCCGTGGGAGTGACTAAACTAAGCAATACAAGCATGTGCAAGCTATACATCTAAGGATAAAATGAAAGAGAAAGAACATATGAGAATAATGGATATCCATCATTGCCTTTTTAGAAGGTTGATATTCTTGTCTTGGCAGTTGATCTTTATATCCTCATCTTCTACTCTTGATTAGGATAGTCTACCTGTAAAATTAGGGAAAAGCCCTGTTAGAAGCTCTGAATATTCAAAATCATTGTATGCTTTATCAACAGACATATAAACTTGCAAACATTATGCATCTTATGTGATTGGATCAAATTAGAGATATGCAATAAATCATATCATCATGAGAAAGATCAATCAACTTCAAGACGTATGTTTTTATGCTAAATTGTTTATTCACTATGCAGGTATAGGAAAAGTAATGTTGCTGATTTGAAGAGATTAAAACATGTGGAGAAAATGTGGCTCTCATAGGGGTAGAGCCCAACATGTTTCCTTCTTATTCCTTTGAGAAGGATATTAGATTGTAATAGACAAAATGCACTATTTGAGAGATACTGTGCATTAGAATAGTCAAACTTACAAATGGAGTGAAGTCATCATAATAGAATTGAAGAGGAGCAGTTACTCCCATGAACTATGCCCACTTCAAGAAATAGCTTGTCAAAACCAAATCATATTCAAAATGCTTCATCACATGCTACAGGATGAGCAATGATTCTAGTCAAGATTTGTCAAATATGCAAAGGACAGGAGTATAGTCATTAAAGGTATTTTCCTATCTTGTAATAATTGAAATATGTTTTTGTTGTTCAACTATACTTCATAGATAAGATAGTAATTATATGAAACAACAATGTAAAAGAGATAGAACAATGTATTGTTTCATCATAAGGATATCATGTTCTTTCATGCATAAATGAAGTCATATCTTAGATGTATAAAGATGCAAGGAAAGTACAACATTCTTATAATCCAGGAGACAAATTGCAAGAAAGAGAATAACTCTTATCATGATAGTGATCATTAATGAACAAGTATGTATGACAGTGACAAGTATCAAAGGAAAGAAGCCTCATGTTTATCTCTTTATACAAGTATCGATATAATGATAAATGCAGTGTATACAAGAGTTGAGCAATAGTCCCATGACTGTATCAAAATGAGTAGTAGCATGAAGTAGAAATACATTTGAGAGAGATAAAAGACAATGAAATAGCATACAACCATAGCATTTTTATGCTAAAATGGGAAAGCAAAGTCATATATTGTAGAAGCTACAGGAGGTAGCATAGAAAAACATCAAATCTAAGTGACCATGTCATACAGGAGAAGAATGATAAAACTATAAGAGTATGTTGTTACATCAAAGGTACCAGATGATAAAGGAAAATTAATGCAATATTCACAAAGTACAATTTCTCTCATGCAGCCAAATGATAGAAGGAGAAAGAAGCAAAAGGATAAAAGGTTATGTATTTTTTACTTTCTGCATACTCAAAATGGAGGCCTAGTTGTACCAACATGATTATCTTTTTTTAAAAACCCTTATCACCATTCTTGCAAGATGAAGTTACAGTGTGAAAGAAAGGTAAAGAAAGTTTTAAAACAGAGTAACCCATATGGAGTTTTTACATTTAAATGCGAATAGATAAAAGAAAATGCTATTATAGGCCATGAAGAAAGAGTATTGTTGGTTGTGACTGAAGTGTTCTTTCTTTTAAAAAAATGAAAACCCATGTCAAATATTTTGAAACCCTTGTGTTTTCTAAGTAATCATGTTATGCAGAGGTTTGAAAGGAAGATACAGTCATAGCATCAGCAAAGAAAATGATTTTCTTTAATAAAATTAAAACTGTCTACATTTTTCTTGAAACCCTTGTCTAATGTATTCATGTATACATAAAAGGAAAATTAGCCAGAGCAAGATACAGTCAAGGCCGTAGACAGAGAAGGGCCATTCTTTGATAAAATGAAAAAACCTACAATATTTTTGAAACCCTCATATTTTTCTTTTACATATCTACAAAGAGAGGTCAAAAGAAAGGAATATACAACAAGGCCATAGCCATAGGAGTCTTTTATTCAAGGAAAAACAAATATCCACATCATTTCCTTTAAAACCCCTGTCAAAAATGAAGACACTGCTAAAAGAAATGAAGATACAGGAGGCTGAATGGAAGACTCACCTTACATTCTTGTACTGAGAAGAAATGCTACAGGTCGCGGCCTTTATTCCTTTGAAAACTTTCAAAAAAAGATAGATATAGTCACCAACCAAGAAAGGATGTAGTGATACCAAAAAAATATAGTAAGCAAGCTAAAATGGAACTCATTAATGCTCAGAAGAAATCCAAGTCGTGGCCAGAATGAAGTAAATCACAGAAAATCAAAGAAATGGTTTAGTTCATTACACAAAGGAGCTCACTTACCTTCTTTTTGACAGAAATACAAGAGAAGTTGACCAAGAATGGAAAGAAAAACTAGAGGAGAAGCATATTTCCATCAAACCCTAGCCATCGGCCCATCAAGTTGCAGAGCCAGAGTGCAATCAAAGTGAAAAGATCAAAATGACTTTTAGGGTTCTCAAGCATTCTTTTGGTCGACGGTGGAGTGTTTCCATCAGATTTCTTTTTGACTTTAAAAAATAAAATCATTCGCCTTATCCATGATGTCATCAAGACTTTTTGTCTTGTAAAACCTAATTATTGTGAACAGGGGACCTATGAGGCCAAGTTCATTTCTTTTTTCATTTGATTCTTTTGCAAAGTCAAAAATGCAAATCATCACAAGGTAAGGCTAATGCCTTTATTACCTTTTTCTTCATAATGGTCGACAACATAAGATCAAGTCGAAAATCCTTATGCATTTAGACAAAGTTGAAATACCTTATGCCTTATGCATTTCAAAATGCATGTAAAGTCAAACAAAGAAATCATTAAAAGGCAAGGTAATAATAAGGTGAATGGATAAGGTAAATTCATTATGAAGTCAAGTGATAGCATAGGTGGCAGAGATATGGATAAGGTGATAAATGCATTATGAAATCAAATGATAAAGGATATGGATAATGTAATGATGCATGATGCCACAGTGGCATAAACAAGTGATGGTAAGGTATGTGTTTACCTTAGGTGAAGATGAAGATTATTGTTTTAGACAAGAAGTCTAATATACATGTGTTCACATTGGGCAAAAATAATAATAGTATGCATGTATAATGCAACTATGTATTTTCTTTTGCATGGGAGTCATAAGGAAAGAATATTCTTTTATTCTCATGCATGACGACCTATTTCTTTTTTGGCATCATTGTTAATGAAATCATGGAAATTGTGCAAATGTAAAAGGAGAGATAAGGTGTTATTTTCTTCTTCCATTTTTTGCATGATTATACAACTATAAATAATGTAAACAATTAATAAAGTAATATTTTTATAAATTACTTTATTATTTTGTCACAAGTTGTAAATCAAAGAGATGAGACAAAGTGAAACTCATAATAGAGTAATCATGCAAAAGATTACTTTATTTCTTGTCCACATTATTAACACATGCAAAATCATGTAAAAATGGAGGAGTTGAGTTAACTGAAGACTTTGAGGTCTTTTTGCATGGTTTGGAGGTCAAATTGGAGAATTTGGGTCAACTTTTGGGTCAAACACATGGAGACAAGTAGTTTTGAGATATTTTTGCTCATTTTGGGGGAGTTTTGACCCTTATTTTTAGAGATTTCATTGTTTGCTCGTGGATCAAATTGGAGAGCTTATTTTTAGAGGCAGTTGATTGCAGTTGATTTTTTCTATGCATCTTGGAGAGAGAAAACTATATATTGTAAGAAAAACTTAGGTTTTTCTAGTTCTTTCTTTTTTTGCTCTTTGACAGTTTGAGAGAGAAAGAAGGTTTTGTAACTCAATTTTGTAGATTTATAGAGATTACAGTAGGTACAGGTTCTATACTTTGTCATTTATGCAATTATTTCCTTTATTTTTCATCTTGATCAAATATCTACTTCCATTAATGCAACTTGTATGAGTGATTTGATGAGATTTTATTGTGCTTAACATTAGAACCTTTAAAATAATTATCTCATTTGTACTTGCATGTGTTAGATAGCATTGAAAATCACAGGTCTTAGCCTGTGCAATTGGAGAATTTTTTTTTTTTTTTAATGAAAAACCCCTTTTCCTTCAAACAGAAATATTTTCTAGCCTCCCTTAGAAACATTTTTGTGATAAATTTGCTGAAAGTGGTTTATGTGGATATATTTTCTGAGATCTATTGTGAGTTAGATTGCCAAGTTTTCATCATTATTAGGTGCATCACCATACTTTTACAGTTTTATTTACTTTTAGAAAGATCATTTTAACCCTTTTCCACATCAAAGTCATAGATCCAATTGAATATTTTAAGGGAACCAGCCCATAATTTGGAGGTTCAAACTCAACATAGATCACTCGTAGCCTGAGTTTGATCCCATATTTTGAAGGATTACTGAGTATCACAACTTTGCATCATGGGTGCAATCCTAATCAACAACAATAGTACTCTTATCAAAAAACATCTTCATTTTATTCTTATGATTCAACATCTTGTCACGTGTAGCTATCCTTTGTTCTTCTAATTCAGTCAGCTGCAATATCCTCTGGGACATTGCATCAAACTTGTCCTCTTGTGTATGATGTACGAGCTGGTATACTAGTAACTCCAAGTTGATCGACATTTTTACCTCTGCTCCATACACTAGTTCAAATGGGTTCCAACCAATAGATGTTTTGAAGGTTATCCTGTTAGCCCATAGAGCATACTTCAGTTTATCATCCCATCTCTTTTTATTTTGATCTAGTATTCTCTTTATGATCTTCATCAAGCTTTCATTACTGGATTTAGTGTGTCCATTGCTTTGGGGATGATAAGGGGATGATTGCACTAGATTTATGCCAAACTTAACACACATGTCTAGCATCTCTTGAGACCTAAAAAATATGGTATTATCAGCCAAAATCCTAGTTGGCACCCCAAATCTAGTGATTATATTGCTGATTATGAAGTCAATAACTACTTTGGATGTTGCTTTATGAGTGGGTATTGTTTCTACCCACTTGGTGAAGTAATCAGTGGCCACAAGAATCAACTTAAACCCATTGCCAAACTTTTCCTATATTTCCCCAATAAATTAAATTCCCCACTATTGAAAAGGTGCATCAACAACAAGGGGTAAAAGGGGTAATGCCACAACAAATTTCATCTTGCGAGAAGAACATTGGCAAGCATCACATTTTATGATCTTTTGAGCCACATCTTTGAATAAGGTGGGCCACCAGTACCCAACTCTAAGGATTTTATGGGTAGTGGTTTTACCTTTGAAGTGTCCCCCACAAATGCCATGATGAAATTCATTCATTACATTTTCAGCTTGCTATTGTTTTAACATTTGAGCAATATACCCTCATGATTCCTCCACGTGAGCTCATTCTAGAAAAGAACATACTTTTGAGTTTTCATCTTGAGAGTCATTTTCTGACTCTCATCCATACCTAGAGGACAATCCATGTCTTCAAGATAAAATAATACATCCTTGTACCATGCACTATCAACCGATGAGCAATGAGGAGTTATATTTACCTCTGTTACATTTATTTCAACATCTTCAAGGTTAGAATTAGCCATCAGCTTGGCTAAGCCTTGGCCTCTTACCAACTAGGTGACTTGTATTCCCACATTATATTCTTGAATCCTATTGATCCATCTGCACCTTTTACCTAAATCTTCTTGTTGCATGAATATGTCTTTCACTAGTGTGTGTGGTACATATGCTATAACCTTGACACATGTGAAATAACATCTAAATTTTTTTGTGGTCTTGACCAATGCATGCCTGCATGCTTCTCCATAATAGAATAATTCAACTCAATGACCTATAAGGATTTACTAAAAAATGCTATAGGTTGCTCAAATCCATCCTCATTCTTTTGGAATAACACATCAGTGTTGTGTGGTTACACAACATGCCCCATTTTACCCTAGCAAAATAGGGACCCAACTTTTTGTTGTTGCTTGGCTTGTTTTGTGCCCTTTGGCTTTGGGTGGTATGGTAAAATAGTAATAAATGCATGCTTGGATGTCATCCTAGGCATATCATGACCTTAGAATATAGATCAAATTTTCAAAGTTAGAATTTCCCATCATAAACCTCACCAAATGAAAGAGCATGAAATTATATGTTAGATTGCCTTTTGAAGCACCCAGAAATTCCTTTAGGGTAAAATGTTATGCCCAGTCAAACCTCGATCAAAGGTCATGGGGATATTTGCATAGTTAATATCTAGATGATATTCCTAACATCCCAATCCCCGGTAATATCACGACGTCAAATTTAATCCATGTTGTTGATTAAATGTCACACACAGGGGAATAAGTTCATGCATCTAGACATTAACTTAGCATCTAAATATTATCTCTAATATCTTAATCAAAAAGATCCTCATCTTGTTTACGTCATGTTTTCACTGCTTACACCAAATGCCTACATCAAATGGATATTATCCAGCATGAATATCAGGTCTTCTAAGATCCTTATCCTGATGACATCACATCATTGCGACCCCATGAAGAATGTTTGGTATACCTACGTCATCAAGATATTAACCCATAGGGATATTAACCTTCTTATGTCCATATCTAGAAGATGTCACCTGACGTGACATGATACTAAGGATACATTATGCTTATGTCATCAGGACATTAAGTCATAAGGATATTTCATATTTTAATATCTAGACCTTATTTCTAATATCCTTATCCCAATGACGTCGCCTCATCACTATGTAATGAAGAAGCTACCTCATAGTGATGTCATCAGGACATTAAGGCCATATGTATATTTTGAAATCGTAATATCTTGATCCCTCAAATATTTGTGCCCCTAGCATAACCAATGGCATGATGCCACATGTCCACATGGACATCCTCACCCAATATGAGCAAAATTATAACTCGATGAAGAATTTTTAGTCAACGATGGTTGACCGAACATGATGACATTACTTGGATCATCTTCACTTGGATGTATCCATGGGGATATTCTTCACCCTGATATATCCATAGCGATATTCCTCCCAACATCCCCATGGTTTTTGTATAAAAACAAATGAAGGACTATTAGCAATTTGAATTTAAAACCATGCCATGGACACCTGTGGTAATCCTATGCAATCTTTCTAAAATGGGTTGTCAAATCACTCCCTGAGCCATTAATATGCCCTAAATTGAAATTTCACTAAGTTAAAAAGGGATTTCATCACCGTAGTTCATACTTTTGTATTTGAAGTTACATAATTTTCAAAGATAAAGAGATTTTAGTGTGAATAGAGTTGCTATTGAGGCCATCAATGTGAACCAGAGTTGGGGAGATGATAAATAGAATTATGCACAAAGATATCTACCCACTGCACCTATTTTTCCAACATTTTGTGTATTTAAGAGTTAAGTCATCACACATGTATGCTTAAGTCACTGCCCTCTTGGTTGTTTCTGCAAATACATCATGTTTTTGCCAGGTAGGAGAGTTAGTAATGAAAGTGTTAGTATGGTTTTGGTTATAATTGAATGTATTGATATGGATACCATGCTATTTCTAGGATACAGAGGATCTTGTTTGCTAACCCTAGATATATGCATATATGCCCCTATTTGAAATATGTGTTTTGAATTGCAAGGTAAACATGTCTCAACAATGCATGGATAAGAGAGATGTAGAGTTCAAATGCAACATGTTCCCAAGGACAAATACCATCTGCAACACATAGGGATTCTTCAGAAGATACTCACAATGGAAACACTGATATTGAAGCATTCAAAACAAGGATAAATTCCATCCCAAAAAACATAATAACACCTGGGATGTATTATGTTGCTGGTTTCCCCTATGTGGTAGACCCTGTAGAGCTGGTGATTGCATGTGTGTAGAACTATAATGTTGTTACAAGGAGAGTAGAGAAAGAGGGGAGACTATATGCAGATTTATCTGTGGATGAGATCACCGAGGCATTCAAATTTCATGTAACAAGGGGGATGTATGTTCCTAACCTAGCAGGATTGGCCAAAGAGTAGACAGTCAATCAAAAGGACTATAAGAAAGTGATATTCATTGGTTGGAGAGACCCAACAAACAAGGTAAAGGCAATAGCCAAGATGCCTAAACACCTATATAAGTATGATTTTTGTGAGGAGGTGCAAAACATGATGTTCCTGCTCTGTAGGATGAATGGAATGGCGACCTGTGGAAATTTCTAGCCATGGATGTTTGTCTTGATCCACATGGTCATTGAAAAGGACAATACAAATATCCAATGGGATAAAATGATCAGTGATGCCCTATATAGTCAAATCATAAAATGGAAGAAGATGAAAGATAGAGTATTCAAGATGATTGCATATCTAGTCTAAGCCTTCATGGCTAAGGGCAATTTTCATGGTTTACAAATGGTAGGAAAGATGGGTAGATTGCCCCATGAGAAGACTCCTTAGGAGAATTATCCCCAATTGGAGAAGGCCCAATCCCTACCAAACTATAGAATAGGGAATGATTACTTCACTATGCAAATTGTCAGGCTGCTAGAGGGTGATACCACCAAAAGATTTTTAGTTAGAGCTACCAAGCTAATAGATGCCTATGGTTCTTGGTTCGTACAAGCCAGAACCTACTTGTACATCTGGATGGAGGGTTTTAGTGGACAACCCTAAATGCTTCCAAGATATCCATCTGATAAGGTGGCCCTTGTAGACACCCAAAATTGACCCTTCATACCATTTATCAATTTATTGCATTATTTGCCACTGCATATGTCAATTTTGTCTAGCACACTTGTATCAATCATCTATTTTCTTCTAAATCATCTATTTCTATATATTTAATTAAATAAATCATAT
Organism: Cunninghamia lanceolata; assembly: GCA_027924645.1. Classification (NCBI taxonomy): domain Eukaryota; kingdom Viridiplantae; phylum Streptophyta; class Pinopsida; order Cupressales; family Cupressaceae; genus Cunninghamia; species Cunninghamia lanceolata. The sequence goes on along the minus strand of BSBN01000378.1, from coordinate 1,434,942 downwards.
TTATTTAAATAATTTCACCTATTTTCATTATCTTTATTCTTCTATTTTCTATCTATAATTAAATAATTTTTAATTATTTAATTATCCCATTATTCTTCTAAAATTAAATAAATTTTGTAAATTTATTTAATTGGACCTTTTTAAATAATTAAAATTAATATTTTAAATTTATTTATCTTCTCATCATGCATATATATTAAATAAATTTAAATAAATAAATAAATTTATAAAAATTTTTCCCTTTTTTGCACGTTTGGAGTCGGTAGTTAATTTTTGTTAATCGACAAATGAAAAATGACTTTATAAAAACGTAATTCTAGAAGCTTCCAAAAAGCTTTTTATAAGCGGTTGGGATGTATGTTATGGGTGAGATTTTGATATTGTATTGTAGCATATTGCATTGATATTGAGTCGCAAGAGATTACTGGTTGTGATCAGTTCTATTTGTTGGATAATAATATTGGACTCTCTGTTGGTGGATGTAGCCTAAGTTTGGGTGAGCCACGTTAAAATTGTCTCTCACTGTCTTTATTTCTGTGTTTTTCATTCCTCTATTTAATCATTGTTTGTATTTAATTGATATCTTCTGCATCCTATCCGTAACAAAAATGATCGATCTTACTAAAGATGATGTAGGTAGGGATGTGACCAATCATCCAATTGAAACATTATTACAACATACTGTAGAAGTAGCAAGAGAAGAATATGTGAATGCTCTTGTTAGGGAAGCATCCAGGGAATAATCCCCTGAGGTAGAGGTGCAAGAGGGAGCTCTTGATTCTATGATTGAAAGTGTGACCATACCAATTGTGGTTGATCTAACATATCAGCCTAATGAAGAGGTAGAGACACCCATAGAACACATCCCCATGGAGGTACATAAGTCTATCGATAGAGCACAAATTGAAGAGTCTCAACGAGATATGCCTGAGGATATAGAATCATATAGCCAAGATATCTAGGTGAATGAGCCCAAACAGGATGAACAAGCTGAGATGAGCATTCAACAAGAACCTAGATAGGAATAACATAGTAAGGATATATCCATAGATGATGTAGGTCAAGATATTTAGAGGAATAAGGCACAAGCTAATTGTCTCCTCCTTAGCAAAGACAAAAAGATCCTGCACTTGAAAAGGATAAATCAGATGATTAGGTGGGTCAATAGGATCAAGGCCAAACAAGACCATCTACAGAGTCACTACTGTCATCCGAGGTAGGTCAATCCTAAGAGGATCCAATGTCTTTTAATTTTAAGTCTTTATTCACTTTAGATCCATCTAAGCCCAAAAGAAAATCTAGGGTAGTATCCACCATCAAATGGGACCCCAAAATAGGGAAGAGGACATCATGAGTTGTTTTTCCTATGGTTGAGAAAGCCAAAGGAGAGATAAGGCCCAATGAATTCTAGGTAACATAGGTGGATTTAGGCCATGTCACCACTAAACAAGAGGTCTTGGAGCACATTAAAAGTACTCATGCTATGGTGGCAAAAATAAGGAAGCTTAAGGTGACAAAGAAGGAGCTTAAGGAGAAAATGTTCAATTGCAATAGTTTATCCAAGGGTTGGTGAACCAGATAGCCTAGCTTGCACATTGCAAACCACATAAAAGCTAATGAACTTGATATTAATAAGTGAAGATAAAATAGTTGGTCTGGATATCTAGAAGCGCTAAGCTAAGATCATGGATAAATAGTTTACCAGATTCATGACATCAGCTAAACAACTATTAAGGACATCTAGGTCCAACTGGGACACATTGTCCAACTTGAGGAAAAAAATTGATTATTTAAAAAGTGAATTCACTCTAAGAATAAAACAATGCAACTATGTATTGGACTAGCTAAAAGAGGCTGAGGAGATGACAGATGATGAATTGATCTCTAATAAGATAGTCACCCACATGAACCTTCCTTTGTTGGACACATGAAAGAAAAGATTCATTTTGAGTTAGATGTATGGAAGGCAAGCATGTCCAAGGTGAGGGACACCCAAACTAAGGTGCATGACTTACTAGTAGATGAGATGAAGATACTATTAGAATTGCTAGGTGATGCTGTTGGAGAAGATGCCATGCCTGAGGCAAATAAAACAACCAAGATCTTCAAGGATAAGTTCAAGGAAGTGGTAGAAGATGTAATTGTTATGTCAGAAAATGTCTTTCTTGGACCTTTTCACCTTAAGGTTTAGCTCACAGGTCCTTTAGATTGCATTTTAGTTATCTTGCATATTCATGTTAACTCCCAAAGTGAAAACCCTCAAATTTCATGACAAATGAGACATAGGGAATGCATATACATGAAATCCTACCTAAAATGGGAGGGAGGAATTGGGTACCCGCGCCCAAGTCTTGCCATATTTTAGGTCAGGACCTATTTCAAAGTGTTGGTTTATGACTGTTAGTTAGGTCCTATGTTGACACGTTAAGTTTTAAATATGAAATATTAAGGGGGAATGAAAGTACTAGTATATATAAGCATGTTTAGGGTTTATTTGCAAACTAGAAGATGATTATGATATTTTGACAAACTTAGGATTGTGAAGCATTTGGATTAGCATTCTGTTGCAGAGAAAACTTGTCTTGTTTGTGATTGTTTGTTGCAGATTTGATTCATCTTCTCCCATGGAGTGAAGGATCTTCATTTTCATACGAGCTACACCTCCAAGGTGATATCTATTTATGATTTGATTTGCATATTTCATATTGATTTAGCCATTATCCTGCAAGGACACACTATCTCTATACAACAGTGTTGGAAGGCTTGAATGTCATTCCAGGGCTTCACCGAGGCAAGCTCCTAAACACCACAACTCCTGACTCACTTTTCTGTGATTGCAAGCCATAGATGGAGTGGAAGAAAGTGGAGTTGTAGGAAGGTTATACAGACCACCAGAATCATAGATTTTGAAGAAAAACCTATCTAAGGACTTGGGCGCCCACACCATAGTCTCTGATATCATGAAAAGAAGAAATCTATGAGACAATAGGAATAAGCATCATACAAGGTTTCCAAATCCTGATAAATTAGGAGCAGACGACTTGGGCACCCATACTGAAGTCCCTAACATTTCCATTGATGAAATCTCAAATCCTAGTATGAATTTACTATCAATCTTACCTTTTAGTCTATGAGCATTTGTCATGATTTATTTGTTTGTTTACGATTTTGTGAAATTAGGGTTTCTTGCATAATTGAGCTTAATTAAAAATAAAAATCAACAAAAATTAAACAATTCCAAATTTCCTCTACATTACAAGTCATAGGAGATCTGTAGTAGATCCCTCTACTTGGTCAAATGTCCTTGAATGTTTGTAGTGAAAGGAGGATTTAATCAAACAACCATTAAAATTAAACCCCCTCTTTTCCTATAAAACATTTTGGTGAACCTATATTTTATTGAATTTTGCACCTTTCTGAGTTTTTCAGCTCAGATTCACATTCATTTCATTCATCATATTCATATTGCATTGGAAAATTTATAAAAACAATGAACAAATTGAAAAACATTGCATTCTAGGGTTTGAATTTTCACATATTTGGCATTAATTTAATTGAATTTCATTAAAGTTCTCATTTTCACATCATATCTGATTCATATTACAAAAAAATATAAAATTACAATCTTTTACATTGCATTTCCATCATAAAATTGCTAGGGTTTGGTTGAAATTTTGAATCTTTCATATAACCTAGTAATTTCAACAACTAGGGTTTGTAGGTAAAATCTTGTTTTAGATTTTTCTACTCATCTTAGGCACTCATTCAAATGTTTTTTTATTTTTAGTGTTACATTTTAGTGTAATTTTTAATTCAAAGTTCAAAAAATTGCATTTTTACACAGAAAATTTCAACAAAAACTAGCATTTTTCATTGATTTTTCATAAAATTTGCACTTGCATTTAGCATTGTAGGGTTTTAAAATCATTTTCAGATCTTCTTTGAATTAATTTTCATCATAAAACTGATTATAAAACATTCATCCATCATTTTTCATGCATTTATGTTTTAATTTCACATCTAGGGTTTGAAAAACTTGCATTTTTCCACTAGATTTTGACTTTTTACCACCCTAGGTTTGCATCATACATGTTTGGTGAAGGATTTTTCTGCACTAATTGACTGATAATAGGGTTATAATCTTCTTCCCCTCCTCAAATTCCTTACAACACCCTTTCTACTAGGCATTTACATTAAAAATTGGTGAAAATTTTCATATTTTAGATAAATTTTCACTAGGTTATGACTTGTCATTACTCTAGAGTTGCATTATAGGTCTGTTGTAAAGAATATTTTGGCTGTATTGGATTGATATCAGACTTATTATTCAGTACCCCTCTTCAATTTCCTTACAACACCTTCTCTTAGTCACTTGCATTGAAAAAAGCAAAAAAATCAAGCATTTTAGGTTATATTTGCACATAGTTTTGCATTTACTTTAATGCATTCATATTAAAAATAATTCAAATCTGATATTGCATACATTTTAAAACATAAATTAGGCATATTTTGATAATCTTTATTGAAATCTTGCATTATCTTACATTCACGTTGTGTGTTTCAACATAAAAACTTGAATACACTTTCTTTGAGTAAACTTGCAAGTTTGCCTTGTTGTGGTTGCAATGCTTCCCTTTTTACACTTTTGTTTGTTGTGGATCTTGTGTCTGTCCTTTATAACCCCTTTATCCCTCAAACAAGTGTTTAAAAGTTGAATTAATCTCATAACCATTCATCTTCTTGCATATCTCATGGATCGTTCTCATCATTCATCTATGGAAGATTTATTTGAGTACATTGTAAATGTTGATAACTTCTAAAATCATTGATAAGTATCCTCAAGTCTTGCATCAAATAGGATATATTTATAACATTAACTTGAACACTAGCTCTACTTGTGATGTGCTCTATTCAATAACATATTTTTAGAACTTTGTCACTATTGTGAGTATTTTCCCTTCAATCTTGGAAAATCTTACTAATTTCAATTCTGCAAACAATCATGAGGAAGGTAGTGGTGAAAATGATATCCCTTCTCTTCTTGTATTTTTTGAAGATATAATGGACACCCTTTCTGAGACATATGAAACTGAAATAGCCTAAGGTAATTCATTTAATAATATGAAGTCTTCTCTCAACATAACTCCACCTAGTGAGGATATCTTAGTGGAAGAAGAAGAAATAATTGAGACCTTCCTTAACACTAGTCTACCATCTCTTCATGCTCTCCCTAGCTAGGATGAAGCATTGGATGATGTTGACTCTCTTTGTGAATACCTTCTCCAACCTATTGAATCTGAAAATTCATCACTGGATCTTCAAACACTTCTTGACTACATTTCAAACAAAAAAAAAATCTCACACCTTTACCTGAACATCAGCATACCTTGGACAATAATGAAAACTCATAAAACATCGAAAAACATATTATTTCTCACTACCAAGGTATTCCAACACCCTATATTCTGACAGAAATGGGTATTTTCTAGGTTCCTTCACCCCCTCATTTGGTTAAAATGGGAATTTGTGAGACTCCTTCCCCGCAATCCTTGAATATTATAAAAACCAACCCTGGGAACAATGTAGAAAATACCATTCACCAAGAAGAAAGACCAAGAAAGAAATCTTTAACTATCAAAGTAAAGATAAATAATGAGAATGATTTGATGGATGATAACACCTAGCATGAGTGTGTATTCAGGTAAGTATTTCTAACCCTTGTCTCTATGTTGTGTTTCCCCTATGATGTGTTATGTGTTGTTTATGCCCCCTAGGATGACCCTTGATAGTCTTGTAAGGTCAAGGATACCGGGAGAACACCTCTACTGTGACCATTCTTCTTTATGGATCCTCTCTCTATTTTTATTGTTCTATGTCATGCCTTAAGGGCATAGCATTACGGTTGATGACCCGGGGGAACCCTCCTACATGAAATACCCAAGGCACTTGTTCTCCTCTTTCATTTTATTGTTTACCTTCTTCTAGTGGTTCTATCTATAGCACATTTCACAGTTGAGTATATTGTCTTTTCATTGATGTCAAAATGATGGTGTTTTTCATTGATGCCAAAATGGTAGTAACATCAGGAAATGGTCTTCATCAGTAAATGGTCTTCATCAGTGACATGGTCTTCTTCAGAGACATTGTCTTCTTCAGTGACATGGTCTTCTTCAGTGACATGGTCTTCATGGTAATGATTTCAGTGATATGGTTTTCAGGTCAATGATGTGGTCTTCAGTGAATAGTTTTTCAGTTAAATGGTGTGGATATGTGACATGTCCTATGTCATGTCATATAATTATCAATTGAATAAAGAGAATGTTGTGACATATATGATATCTCATCTATACTCATCTGTAGTCAGCAGATGTGGTCAGGTTAAGAACTTGGAGAAAAGTTAAATCATATGGTGTAAAGATCAAATTGTCATATTTGTTTATTACATGGTATAAAGCTTTACAAAATCCAAACCTAGAATGAAAAACCAAAAATCTAACTGTCATAGCACTTTTATTCTAATCGGCAATTGACCGGTCGAGGAGGTCATCAGGTTTTAAATAACAACTTGAGGGTATGTGCCTCATTGTTTTACCAGTCCCTTGTGTTAGGTGTTTGGTTGAGCGCCGGTGTAAGCTTCAATTGTGGGCGCAAAAAAGCTAATCAACAGATAAGTTTTAAATGATAGTTGGCGGGGGTGTTCTCATCGAATGGTAGAGATTCAAATGGAGCCCCATTTAACACAGTCTAAATTTGATGGTTTCTGTGTTTAAAAAGGCAAGAAAATCAAGCTTTTTGTTTCTATTCTAGTGAGACAGCGAAGCCCAAGAGATGTGGAGTCTTGATGAATGAAGTTAGAAAGTTTGTTTAGATTTTTTGTTAGATTTGGAAGGTTTTCTATGACAGAGAAGATGAAAAGAATGTAGTCTTCATTTTTGGTGTTTTAGTTTTTATTTTTTTAGAGAATGTGAGATGAATGAAATATGATGGTGGAAGTTGAACAAATTTTTTTTGATATTATTGTTTGATTGAAATTCATTTTGTATATAGAGATTTTTTAATGGCAGATATATAGAGTTGCAGATAAGAGATGATAAATAAGAGTTTGAGTTGAAGAGTTTTATGAGAGGTTTTTGAGGATGAGAGAAACTTCTTGAGAAGATGAAAGATTTTATTATGAGATGAATTTTTGCAGGTATGATGGTGCAATCCAGATTGAAAGGTTTTTATGATTGAAGAGTAGAGCATTAATTTTTGTTGATGGGATGATGCAATCAAGGTTGAAGTGTTACAGAGCAGATTGAAGTTTTGAAAGATAATCATTTTCAGAGAAGGTTAATTTTTCAATTTTGTAGTCAGAGAGTTTATAATATTGTGAATTGATTTTGGAATTGTGTTGCAGAGGAAAAATACATTTATTTGATTCTTTTTAAAAGGGAGAAATAAGGTATTGTGATTATTGAAACAGGGAAATCCCCTGATTTGTTCTTTTCAATAAATTTTTGATGTTGTAATGTCAGTGAGATATGTAGAGAAGTACAATATGCCAGTGAGGCAAAATTGTAATGTTAGTGAGACAGTTGTAGATCTGAAATTTTTGTTAAGCCAGTGAGGCAGTTGAGTGGTTTTTATACCCCAGGAGGGTTTTCCACTCAGGAAATTTCTTGTGTTAAATTTTATGTGTTGATACTTTGCATAATCTTTTTATCTATCTGAAAATTCTATATTTGTGAAGTTAAGTTTATCAAAAGGTGTAAAAAGTGTTAAAATTTGTAAACAACACTGATTCACCCCCCTCTCAGTGTTGTGTGTATTCCTACAATTAGTATCAGAGCTTGGTACCCTGTCAAAGCTTGATCAGCTTGGGTAGATCATAATTCTGGAATACTTATCATGGCAAGTCAAGAAGGTTACTCAAATTATAAAGCACCTGTGTTTGATGGTTCTAACCATGCTTTTTGGAAATTTAAGATGGAGTCATATTTGTCATCTCTGGGGTATGATGTGTATGCTGTCATTGTTACTGCATATACTGCTACAAATCCTCCTAGTACAGCTGATGAGAAAAGGGCATATGAAAATAATGCTAAGGCTAAATATGCATTATGTTGTGGTCTTACTAATGACATACTTGTCAAAATCATGGAGTGTAAAACAGCCAAGGAAATATGGGACAAACTATCTAATATTTATCAGGGAGATGATAAAATCAAAGAAGCAAAACTGCAATCCTATAGAGCCAAATTTGAAAGTCTCAGAATGAGTGATGATGAGAAAGTGGCAGAATATCTTCTAAGGGTCCAAGAAATTGTAAATGCTATAAGAGGACTTGGTGATACACTGGAAGAGAAGACAGTTGTTACAAAAATCTTAAGGACTTTAAATCCAAAATATGAATCCAAAGTGTCTGCAGTTGAAGAAAGAGACTTAAGCAAAGTTACACTTGATGAACTTCATGGAACTTTCACAGCCTATGAGATGAGAATTAGTAATGACATACCTTCAAGCAAAGAAGCTGCTTTCAAATCAGTCAGAAAAGAAAAGGAGATTTCTGATTCAGAAGAATTGGATGATGATCAAGAAATATCTCTGGCAAGCAAGTTGAAGAAGGGATCTGTTGGTAAGTACAAAGGCAAGCTTTCATTCAAATGTTTTGAGTGTGGAAAGATTGGACACTATGTAGCTCAGTGTCCTTACAAAGACCTAGACAGTGATGAAGATGAAAACAAGAAGCAATTTAAAAAGAAACAATTTGTTTCTAGAAGAAAAAATAAACTTAGAAAGAAAAGAAGTTTGTTCATCAAAAATTTTGATATGACTGAAAGTGATTCAGATGATTTTCTTGATGAAATTACACAGACTTTATTTATGGCTATTCTAAATGAAGTTCAAAATGAAAAATGTGAGGAACAATCAAACAGTTGTGAAGTTGTTATTGATTTTGAAGGAGAATTGATGTGTGCATTAAGTCAAGTCAAGAAACTTAAAAAGGAAATCATTGCACAAAGAAGTCAGTTTCAAAAGGAAAATGATATCATGAATGATAAATTAACTTGTTATGAGAAACAGATTACTAATCTAATTCTTTCTCTTGAAGAAAGTAAGAGAATTATTGATGTTAAAGACAAAGAGTTGAATAACAAGGACAAGGAATGTCATACACTTGAAGCTGAAATTGTTGATCTGAGAAGAAGACTTGATATGTGCAGAAGTAGTGATAAACTTGATGATCTTCTTGATAGACAAAAAGGATTCAAAGATAAATCAGGTCTTGGATTTGAAGAGGGACAATGTTCTCAAAAGGCTAGTACAAATGGCAAATCAATCATAAGGACAACAAACTACAACAAGAGTGATACTTTCAGGTATAATGCTCACTTTACTGGATTTTGTTTTTGTTGCAACAGGTTTGGACATAAAGCCAGTGAATGCAGATTTGGGAAGAGAAATGCATTTATTTCCAAGGAATCCATTCATGTTTTTAAGAAGCTTGAAGTGCCACAATTGTAAAAATTTTGGGCATATTGCCAAATTTTGTAGACCTTTGCAAATGCAGCAAACTATAAGGAATACTGTTACAGGTTTGTCTTCTTCAAGTTTTGAAAAGAAGTTGCTTGTTTGGAAACCTAAGGTAATCAATAAGAGTCTTGATGTTATGATTGCACAAGCTGCTTTTCATGCCAAAAAGAAGGAACAGTGGGTGATTAACAGTGGCTGTTCCAACCACATGACAGGAGACAAAGAAAAATTTGTTAAGTTTGAAGACATTAATGAAGGCTCTGTTATGTTTGGAAATAATGATTGCATTATGATCAAAGGCAAAGGTACACTTCTTCTTGATGATGAAACACCACTACATGATGTGTATTTTGTAGAAGGACTGAAGTACAACTTGTTAAGTGTCAGTCAAATATGTGACAATGGTTTTAATGTGGTTTTTGATGCACATGGATGTGAGATCAAAAAGAAATTAGGTAAAGTTATTGCAGCAGGTCTAAGGACTAGTGGTAACATTTACAATATTCATAACTCAGAAACTAAAAGTGTTGATAGCCATATCTGTTTCATGGGTCAAATTGAGGAAAGTTGGTTGTGGCATAGAAGACTTGGTCATGTGAACTTTGACAATCTTGTGAGAATCAGCAGGAATCACAATGTCAGAAATATGCCTCATATTTCAAAACCAAGTAATACTATATGCAAAGAGTGTCAGCTGGGTAAGCAAACCAAAGTTAGTTTCAAGCCTAAGGAGTATTTTACTTCAAAACCTCTGCAGCTGGTACATTTAGATTTGTGTGGTCCTACAAGGACTAAAGCTCTGGGAGGAGAAAAATATTTTATGCTTTTCATTGATGACTTTTCAAGAATGACATGGGTAACATTCTTAAGGCATAAATCAGAGGCATTTGATAGATTCAAAATCTTCAAGAAGATGGTTGAAAAGGAATCTGATTTCAAGATAAAATGTTTAAGGTCAGACAATGGAGGAGAGTACACTTCAAAGGAATTTGAGGAGTATTGTGAAAAACATGGGATAAGAAGGCAATTCTCCACTCTTAGAACTCCACAGCAAAATGGAGTAGCTGAAAGGAAAAACAGGACTATAAAAGAGATGGCAAGAACCTTACTACATGATGCAAATCTACCTAATGTCTATTGGAGAGAAGCTGTTCATACAGCTGTATATACTTTGAACAGAGTTCAATTAAGGGTAAAGTCAAATTATACTCCTTATGAACTTTGGTATGGTAAGTCAGCGAATGTTGGGTATTTTAAAATTTTTGGAAGTGTTACATCAAGAAAGATAATGATAGCTTATGTGGTTTTGAGTCTAGATGTGATGAAGGCATATTTCTTGGTTATTCTACACATAGCAAGGCATATAAGTGTTTTAACAATAGGCTCAAAAGAATAATTGAAAGTACTAATGTTAAGGTGGATGAGGATTTGCAGCCCTGTATGCAGTTGATTCATGACAATGAAGTTGATCATCATTCACAAAAGGAAGAAGAAATTTAGGTAGAGGAAGAAAATCCTGAAAACTTTGTTGATGTTAGGACAAAGACTCCTTCAAAGGCATATCAAAGAGATCATCCTCATGAGTTGATCATTGGGGACAAGGACAGTGGTGTGGTAACTAGAAGAAAGCTTGCTGCTGCACATAATCAAGCACATGTATGCTTGATATCTGAAATGGAACCTAAAAGTTATGTTGAGGCCAGCAAAGATGAAGCCTGGATTAAAGCCATGGAAGAGGAGTTAAGTCAAATAGAAAAGAACAAAACATGGGAACTTGTTCCAAGACCAGAAGGTAAGAATGTTATTGGATCAAAGTGGGTGTTTAGGAATAAGCTTGATGATAAAGGTAAAGTTGTTAGAAACAAAGCCAGATTAGTTTGCAAAGGGTATTCACAAATTGAAGGTATTGACTTTGAAGAAACATTTGCTCCTGTTGCTAGATTAGAAGCTATAAGAATGTTTTTAGCTTTTTCAGTTTATAAAAATTTCAAAGTTTACCAAATGGATGTAAAATCAGCATTTCTAAATGGAGATCTTGAAGAAGAAGTCTACATGGAACAACCAGAAAGTTTTGTGAATAAAGATAATTTAGATCATGTTTATAGGTTGAAAAAGGCTTTATATGGTTTAAAGCAAGCTCCAAGGGCTTGGTATTATAGACTAGATAAGTTTCTGCAAGAACAGGGGTTTACAAAAGGAGGTGTGGACAATAATCTATACTATCTAATCAAAGGTGAGGATATTCTGGTTGTTGAAATTTATGTAGATGATATCATTTTTGGTAGTAACAATGATGATATGAGTCATTCATTTCCTAGCATCATGAAATCAGAATTTGAAATGTCTATGTTGGGAGAATTGTCTTTCTTTCTTGGTCTTCAGGTATCTCAGGTTGAAAAAGGAATATTTATCTCACAAAATAAATATGCCAAAGAGATGTTAAAGAGATTTAAAATGGATGATTGCAAACCTTTGGGTACTCCTATGGAGACAGGACATAAGCTAAGTAAAAATGATGAATCACCTGAAGTAGAACAGTCTCTGTATAGATCTATGATTGGGAGTCTTTTATATCTCACTGCTTCTAGGCCTGATATTATGCAGGCTATTTGTTTGGTTGCAAGATTTCAAGCTTGTCCTAAACAATCACATTTGAATGCTATTAAGAGAATCTTTAGATATATTAAGGGTACACTTGATTTTGGTTTATGGTATCCTAGACACAATGATTTTACACTTCTTGCCTATACAGATGCAGATTGGGCAGGGTGTCCTGATGACAGAAAAAGCACAAGTGGGGCAGCTTTCTTTCTGGGTGGCAGATTGGTTGCATGGCATAGTAAGAAACAAGATTGTGTTTCTCTATCTATAGCTGAAGCTGAGTACATTGCTGCTTCATCATGTTGTACACAGGTACTTTGGATGGTACAATCACTTCTTGATATTAAGGTTGAGGTTAAAAAGCCTATGTCTATTCTTTGTGATAACACAAGTTCTATCAATATGTCAAAGAATCCTATAATGCATTCAAGAACTAAGCACATTGCTATCAGATATCATTTTCTAAGGGAAAAGGTGATTGAAAATGAAGTTGCTTTGGAATCCTATAATGCATTCAAGAACTAAGCACATTGCTATCAGATATCATTTTCTAAGGGAAAAGGTGATTGAAAATGAAGTTGCATACTAGTGATCAATTGGCTGATATCTTCACAAAGCCTTTGCCAAAGGAGACATTTGAAACTCTGAGACAGAGACTGGGAGTTCTATCTCTTGTCTCTCTTCAGTAAGTTACAAAGATATTAGATTCAGGGGGAGTTGTCTTCTAGATTATTTTAATGTCCTGAATCTCATTTGTACATATTTTTTTTGTGGTTGGCAGTGTTACAGTATTGTGCAGTATGAAGTAAAGTGTTGGTTTTGACAAATTTTTTAGAGGATTGCATTTACAAGAATAGGAATCTATTGGTTGTGGTATTTTTTTTGCCTTTGACATTTTTATGTCAAAAAGGGGGAGAAATGAGTTATGGTTTTGCCATCAATGTCAAAGACAAAGGGGGAGTTTTGTAGCACATTTCACAGTTGAGTATATTGTCTTTTCATTGATGTCAAAATGATGGTGTTTTTCATTGATGTCAAAATGGTAGTAACATCAGGAAATGGTCTTCATTAGTAAATGGTCTTCATCAGTGACATGGTCTTCTTCAGTGACATGGTCTTCTTTAGTGACATGGTCTTCTTCAGTGACATGGTCTTCATGGTAATGATTTCAGTGATATGGTTTTCAGGTCAGTGATGTGGTCTTCAGTGAATAGTTTTTCAGTTAAATGGTGTGGATATGTGACATGTCCTATGTCATGTCATATAATTATCAATTGAATAAAGAGAATGTTGTGACATATATGATATCTCATCTATACTCATCTGTAGTCAACAGATGCGGTTAGGTTAAGAACTTGGAGAAAAGTTAAATCATATGGTGTAAAGATCAAATTATCATATTTGTTTATTACATGGTATAAAGCTTTACAAAATCCAAACCTAGAATGAAAAACCAAAAATCTAACTGTCATAGCACTTTTATTCTAATCGGCAGTTGACCGGTTGAGGAGGTCATCGAGTTTTAAATAACAACTTGAGGGTATGTGCCTCGTTGTTTTACCGGCCCCTTGTGTTAGGTGTTTGGTTGAGCACCGGTGTAAGCTTCAATTGTGGGCGCAAAAAAGCTGATCAACGGCTAAGTTTTAAATGATAGTTGGTGGGGGTGTTCTCATCGAATGGTAGAGATTCAAACGGAGCCCCATTTAACACAGTCTAAATTTGACGGTTTCTGTGTTTAAAAAGGCAAGAAAATCAAGCTTTTTGTTTCTATTCTAGTGAGACAGCGAAGCCCAAGAGATGTGGAGTCTTGAAGAATGAAGTTAGAAAGTTTGTTTAAATTTTTTGTTAGATTTGGAAGGTTTCCTACGACAGAGAAGATGAAAAGAATGTAGTCTTCATTTTTGGTGTTTTAGTTTTTATTTTTTTAGAGAATGTGAGATGAATGAAATATGATGGTGGAAGTTGAACAAATTTTTTTTGCTATTATTGTTTGATTGAAATTCATTTTGTATATAGAGATTTTTTAATGGCAGATATATAGAGTTGCAGATAAGAGATGATAAATAAGAGTTTGAGTTGAAGAGGTTTATGAGAGGTTTTTGAGGATGAGAGAAACTTCTTGAGAAGATGAAAGATTTTATTATGAGATGAATTTTTGCAGGTATGATGGTGCAATCCAGATTGAAAGGTTTTTATGATTGAAGAGCAGAGCATTAATTTTTGTTGATGGGATGATGCAATCAAGGTTGAAGTGTTACAGAGCAGATTGAAGTTTTGAAAGATAATCATTTTCAGAGAAGGTTAATTTTTCAATTTTGCAGTCAGAGAGTTTATAATATTGTGAATTGATTTTGGAATTGTGTTGCAGAGGAAAAATACATTTATTTGATTCTTTTTAAAAGGGAGAAATAAGGTATTGTGATTATTGAAACAGGGAAATCCCCTGATTTGCTCTTTTCAATAAAATTTTGATGTTGTAATGTCAGTGAGACATGCAGAGAAGTACAACATGCCAGTGAGGCAAAATTGTAATGTTAGTGAGACAGTTGTAAATCTAAAATTTTTGTTAAGCCAGTGAGGCAGTTGAGTGGTTTTAATACCCCAGGAGGGTTTTCCACTCGGGAAATTTCTTGTGTCAAATTTTATGTGTTGATACTTTGCATAATCTTTTTATCTATCTGAAGAATTCTATAATTGTGAAGTTAAGTTTATCAAAAGGTGTAAAAAGTGTTAAAATTTGTAAACAACACTGATTCACCCCCCCTCTCAGTGTTATGTGTATTCCTACACTATCTAGTTGTAGGATGACGAAGAACAAATAAGACTGATTTGGACCAAGTGTCCCTTCAATGAGAAATAAAAAAATGGACCTAGTCCATACATGATGATGGGGTTGATAGATATTTATCTAATGCTTGACTAGTAGACTCACTTCATGTGATACATGGTGTAGTTGATCTTATCTCTCTAACAATTTCATAACAAGTACATTTTCTCGGTGCACTTTGTTTAATTTGAATCTTGCCTTATTTATACTTGGTTCTAAGATCTCTGCAGTATAGCCCCATGGTTATACTCATCTTCTAGACCCATAGAATAACCTCAGCCATTCACATGTTTGCTTTTTTCCTGGTGTGTGTTTGTAGAAACATTTGGTGATCATAAAGCACTTGTCACCTTCACGACAGGGGGTCTACAAGAGCCCTTGTTTCCTTGTTTGTTTTATCTCTACCTTAAAGTGCTTAATATCGATAACACAATATCAACCACCTTAAGGTGGGGGTATATAAGGTAGGTTGTCTGATGATTTTGGTACTAACGAAGCATTTTTGTAAGCCCTCTTTGAAGGCGAGATGGTGTATCTCTGCGTGAGTACACATCTTTCTTTTATATTGAAGTCAATTAAGCCCTCTATGGAGGCAAGATATCATGCATATAGTTTTGTTCAAAAAGCCCTCTGCGGAGGTGCGATATCATATCTCTTGAGCTACTATGTATCCTTTTTATTCTAAAAGTTCTTTATAGACACAGGGTTGGTGTATCCTCCCTTAAGCGTGTCTTTGGCGGTTGTTGTGGCATAAGCCCAACCATTAGGTGTGCTAGTAATGTGCCTAAGATGGTGATGAACCTAGCAATATTCTCCTTCCATCACTTGTTTGCCATGTTTTCTCCATGTCTTCTATGTGTGTGTGTGTGTATGGTGTGTTTCTTCCTGGGCATAGTCTAAAGACCAGGGCGATGAGTCCCTCCTATGCTTTGGGATTTGTATGGCATGTTTGTTCTCAAGTGTAGTATAAAGACCAGTGACGATGATGTCCTCCTACACTCTAAGATTTTTATTGTGTGTTTGCTGCCCCAATATGTAGTCTAAAGACTAGTGGCAATGAGCTCCTCCTACATTTTGGGTTGTGTGATTAGTTTTCATGTACTTGCATCTTGCATTCATGAGGAAAAATGAAAAGAGAAATAATCACTGTATCCACTATATTCACTATGTTTTGTGTGTCTTCAATACTGTCTTCTCTTTATTTTGCATGTCTCCAATAGTGTCTACTCCATGTTTTGTGTGCTTGTTAACTATCTTCTTCATATTTTGTGTGTTTGCTCTATGCTTGGCCAGTGTGTTGACCATACTTTAATGCATTTATGGATCATAAGATCATACATACATTAAAGTGGGAGCTAAATGTTATGTCAGAAAATGTCTCTGTTGGACATTTTCCCCTTAAGATTTAGCTCTCGGGTCCTTAGATTGCATTTTAGTTATCTTGTATATTCATGATAACTCCTGAAGAGAAAACCCTTGAATTTCATGACAAATGAGACATTCGGAATGTAGATAAGTTAAATCCTACCTAAAATAGGGAGGGAGGACATGGGCACCCACACCCTAGTCTGGCAGTATTTTAGGTCAGGAAATATTTCAAAGTGTCAATTTATGACCATTAGTTAGGACCTATGCTAACACGTTAAGTTTGAATTATGAAACATTAAGCAGGAATGAAAGTAGAAGCATATATAAGCATGTTTAGGGTTCATTTGTAAACTAGAAGATGATTATGATATTTTGGCAAACTTATGATTGTGAAGCATTTGGATTAGCATTGTGTTGTAGAGAAAACTTGTCTTGTTTGTGATTGTTTGTTGCAGATTTGATTCATCTTCTCCCATAGAGTGAAGGATCTTCATCTTCATGCAAGTGACACCTCTGAGGTGATATCTATTTTTGATTTGATTTGCATATTTCATAACTGGGTTTAGCCTCTATCCTGTAAGGACACACTCTTTATATCTAACAATGGTGTTGGAAGGCCTAAATATCATTCCAAGGCTTGACTGAGGCAAGCTCCTAAACACCACAACTCCCAACCTAGTTTTCTGCGATTGTAAGCTATAGGTGGAGTGGAAGGAAGTGGAGTTGCAAGAAGGTTATGCAGACTGTCAAAATCACAGATCTAGAAGAAAAACCTATCTGAGGACTTGGGTGCCCGCACCATAGTCCCCATTATCCTGAAAAGTAGAAATCTATGAGATAGCAGGAATAAGCATCAGACAAGGTTTCTAGATCCTAAGAAAAGTAGGAGCAGAGGACATGGCCACCTACACCGAAGTGCCCAAAATTTCCAGTGATAGAATCTCAAATCCTAGTATGAATCTACTCTAAATCTTACCTTTCAGTCTACAAGCATTTGTCATGATTTATCCTTTTATTTACAATTTTGTGAAATTAGGGTTTCTTGCATAATTGAGCTTAATTAGACATACAAATCAACAAAAATTAAATAATTCCGAATTTCCTCTGTGTTACAAGTGACATGAGATCTATATTAGAGCCCTCTACTTAGTGGAATGCCCTTGAATGTTTGTAGTGAAAGGAGGATTTAATCAAACAAGAAGCTAGAGCTTAGGCCATTACCTGACACCAAATGGACATAATGGTAAATGCTTGTGATTATCACAAGAAGCTAGATACAGGGATGCTGGTACATGAAGATGTTGCATCTAAGTAAGGAGATATGCCCCCAAGTGCATATATATATTTTGTCATTTTGTGCCACGTGCAGAATGGTTGACTAAGTCAAAGGTCCTAGAATATTCTAACACACCAGATGTACCCCACCAGATTGATTACCAACTGGCAATCATGTGCTCATTTTTCACCATGATCGTTGATTCATTTTGAATGGATCATGACCATGATCTTTTGTAACTGCATCCTTTTCTTTCTCTATAAAGGAAGGAGGATTACATCTTGTACATTACTAGAAGCTTAATTGAGATTGAATTGTTGAATGTCATGGTTTATTCTCAAGGTCAATTATAAATATATACTCCTTTCACATACTTAATGAAGA
Source organism: Cunninghamia lanceolata (assembly GCA_027924645.1). Classification (NCBI taxonomy): domain Eukaryota; kingdom Viridiplantae; phylum Streptophyta; class Pinopsida; order Cupressales; family Cupressaceae; genus Cunninghamia; species Cunninghamia lanceolata. Next base: position 1,416,970 of record BSBN01000378.1, on the reverse strand, counting down.
TGAAGACTTGTGATTATAAATCATCGTAAATCCTGCATAATCTGTGGATGAGATCTTGATATGTCATTGAGATTTTCTTCATCCCTTAGAGTGCATTTCATTTTTCCATGTTGTTTTCATTCTTTACCTTTGAATATTTGCATCAATCATATGTAGTTGTGGAATGTCCCAGTGAAAATATGATTTGGTTTTGTTCTCTTTCATAACTGTATCAAGGATATATGTGGATCAATGACCGAACTTCACTTAATTTCATAAAATAGAAAATACTTTATTTCAATTTCTTTAAATTTTATTTGATCACCATCACAACTACAAATAATAGAAAATAATAAGCAAAACAAAGTAAATGTGCTGACATCTGTAGATACATGAAGAACATATGTATATTTGAGAAGATAGCATGTACAATTGAAAATATCATGCAAATAATCATAAATAATGATAGGAACCATGCAAATATCAACTTGTAGGCACATCATTTGAAGAAATCCATAGTGTAGAAGAAAAATCAAGCAAGGATTAGTTCAAATAGTTTCAGAAGAACTAATCAAAGATGTCGAAGATCATCGAAATTGATCTTAATCAGAAGAATTAATCAAGCTTAGAAATGATTCACATCAATATGTGCATATAATGATTAAAGATTGTAGGATTTAACATCATTTGTTGAGAATCTACATAGAATAGGTGAAACAAAGAATATGAGGATATAAAATACTTCAAAATCATGCGTAAGGCCCCAAAATGAAAAAACAACAAATTTAGATCAAACTAACTAAGAGATTATTAGAAGATCATGACCTAGTCAATAGAGACTTGGAATCATTAATTTGACATCCTAAATTAATTGTATTCTTCAAGAAGATAAACACTTGTTTGTGAATTTTTATGATTGTTGTTATGACTGATATCATCATCAACAGTTTTTGGCGCTAGAAGGAGGGATGAGTGAATTGATTCGAGGATTTATCACCTTTGGTATCCTTTCCCACATTCAAGTGAGTAGACATATTCAAAATTCTCAAATATACTCCAAGTCTTGAGTATTTGTACAAAGATCATGTTAATATCTAACAATCAGAAGGATCTAGTCATAAATACCTCTTCCTTGTGGACTTCTATCTCGATATTTACAGACAATTGTCTGAATTTCCATAATTTTAGTCAAATTTGCATTCTCTACAAATATTCCACCAATATTTGGTCATTTTGGATATCTATTCATAAATATCAATTCTTGAGAGAGAATTATTTGCATCTTTACAAAGATCCTATTAAAATATCCAAAGTTCATCCTGAGACTTGAAGAACTGGCTCATCAGCCTAACACCAAGCAAAGATCCATTGTACTTTTAGAATAATTTCCCATAGTTAGACCTAGACTACGCTCCACAAGTCATCCTAGACTGTCTATCACTAATTTGCCAGTAGCAGCTGTTGTAGTTCCCCATGCACCTCCAATCATGTCATACTTCACTGTTGAATCACCCTTAAGTTTTAATGGATATAATCCTTTGCCTCAAAATCCTAACAAGATTTGTCCAATATATCATCCATATCTTTAAGGAAGCCTATTTTAGAGCCAGAATACCTCATCAGGATGTAGTGTGTAGACTATTTCCCTATTCCCTAGGAGAAGAGGCATATGATTAGTTCGTTAGTCTCTCTCAATCTTCCATTGATTCATGGGATGCAGAAATATTTCAAAGCTAGATTCCAAATCCCTGTAGATACAGCTACTATGTATCATCATTCTGCAACAACCAAAAGAGCTGAAGGAGAATTGATCTCCAACTTCAATGCTAGGTTTCAAAAGATATACTCTAAATTGACAAATCCCTATAATGTCCCTGATGAGGCAACCAGATTAGTGTATTACTTTGCCTTGGATCCTTTGACAACAATGTTCATTAGGAGAGCAAATCCTACAATCACATCCCTTGTTGAGGCCTTTGCTGAAGCAATAAAGGTAAATCAGGAGTTGAAACCAATAGGAATGGGTCTCCCACCTAAATTAGAATATCCTGCATATTCTAGTCTACCACAAACCAATGGAGCTTTGATGCCCCCAACTGTAATGTCCAATCCAATGTAAGTGCCTCCACTAAGCATCACACCTCCTTCGACTAATAGTCATATTATACCTCACCCTAGACATGCACCTCAAGATGTTGCACCAAACAATAATGGCAGTTCATTATTCTAGGCACAATAGGATACTGTAGTAGCCAAAGTACAAGAAGAAAAGGATGACATTAAGGAGATATTAGCTCAATTGAGAACACTGACTACTGAGGTCACTCATTTGAGAAACCAAAACTTCTATACTCAATCTAGTTCACAGAACTAAAATAGAGGATATCCTAATAGGGGATATGATAATGAGAGAAACTTCAACAAAAATAGTGACAATGCCCCTCAACCACCTAGAGTCTGGAACACCAGGCCAAACAATGGATCATTGTCATCTCCATTAGTCAACTAGCCTCCTGCTAAGCCTAAACAAACAACTAGAGTCAACCTAGCAGAAGATGCACTCACTCATTGGTGCAAGATACACAATACCAATGCATATTCTGAGTTACATTGACCACAATTCAAGATTGCAGCTAGCATATATTCCAAGCTAAAGTGTCAAATACTATAGGAGATCCACCTTTTCTTAAGGGAAATGAGATTGTTCCCCTAGGATATGAGTCAACAGTAGTGATTGAGAGTTCTAATGAGCATCAACATCATCAGATGACTACAACAAATGAGTATTATACCTTGGAATGTGATGAGTCAACCTTAGCTTTTGAGACAAACTATGTTTTTCCCTTTGAGGATGAAAATGAGCCTGAACAAGAAGCTAAATAAGTTCATGCATATCAACAACAATATCAGGGAAGATACAATTATAACCTTAGGAGCAATCCTAATCATCCTTCTAGTCCTTTGACTACATCCATCCCTCCTAAAAATTTCAATACACCTCTAGATCCCAAGGCTAGCAATAATCTACATCCTCCAAAAGTGAACGCACAGTACTACTATGCACCACAAGTAGTAGTAACCTGAGGTCTGAACTAGTTGCATGAATCTAACAAGCTTGTCACTTATTTTGCTTAAGAGATGAAGAAGATAAAGATCAGTCTATCTTTATTAGAATTACTAAAAACCCCATCATCAAGAAAGCCTTTATGAAGTCATTAGATGAACCTATACCTAAATAAGATAGTTCTGGTCATAATCTTGGTCATATCCCTACTAGAGTTCAAATGCCTAGAGATAATACTTTAAACCAAAAGTACAGGTCACTGTTCATAATGCTGACACAACACAAATGACCCTATACAGAGATAAATCAAAGTCATCCTATTTTCTACTCACACTGAGGATCTTTGGTAAGAACCTACACAATTGCCTAGTAGACTCTAGAGTATCTACCAATGTGATGCCCTTGTCTATTTGCAACACATTATGTCTGCATCCCAAAAAATCCCTCAAGAAAGTAACACAAGTAGAAAAATGTGAAGTTAGTCTTGTAGGAGAGCTAACTTACATACACATGTAGCTTGCATCTGATCCCAAAGTGCAATATTACATAGATATTCAGGTAGTGGACATACCTAACACATATGGCATGCTCCTTAGTAGAGATTGGTCCAAGACTCTAAATGGTTACATGGCCACAAACTTCTCACATGTGGTTTCTATGGAAAGGTGTTCCTAACCAATGTAGAATTGAAGCAAAACCCCAAATGAAGCATATGATCATTGAATATAACCAAAACAATGAGATACTATATGTGGACATTGAACTAGAGGTATATGCACTCAGGGCTCAACGAGTCAGAATAGAGGAAGTGATGATAGCATCCTATCATAGGCAGGATTATGGTGACCAAGAAGCAATTATGCGAGAGGCAAAGCTAATGACATAATTGGATTATAGTTCAATTCATGAAGAGGAGGTAGATTAATTTTAAAAATTTGAGAAGTATCTTGTAAAAGAAGTGCAAAGATGGCAATTGACAGGAACATCCATAGAAGATATCCTGATAATTGGATGGTGTAGATTGTATGAAGATACTCACTGAGAAAATGCCTGTGAAGTATGTCTTGACATGATTGAATTAGAAAGAGTATACATAGAAGATGGATCATCATGGACAAAATTATTGCAAGGTGTGACCCTTGGTCTCGTTGTTCAGTGTTGCGCTATAGTGGTTTGCGACAAGGGCTTAACCGCCTCCCATGCTTGTTAAGTGAAGTGGTTGTATTGGGCATTAATAGGTCGATCTTTTGGTGCAACGACAGCTAACAATTGGTATCAGAGCCGAGGTCACGGGTTCAAACCCTGCGCTTGTGCTATGGGGGATTGTTGCAAGGTGTGACCCTTGGTCTCCTTGTTTAGTGTTACGCTGCAGTGGTTTGCGACAAGGGCTTAACTGCCTCCTGTGCTTGTTAAGTCAAGTGGTTGTATTGGGCATTAATAGGTAAATCTTTTGGTGCAATGGCAGCTAACAAAAATAAGGTAAAATATTTCATTTGAAGATCATTATCATGTAATTTTTCTTGCAGATGTAAAGGACCTTGAGCAAGAGGTAAACCAGGTAATTATCCTAACACCTGATTTAGAATAAGTGTTATTATGTGATGATGCACATTCCAATGACAAGATAAGTATGATCACACCAGGGATTGATTATCTTATTGAGTCTGACTATGAGTTGTTAGATAAAGACAGAGGAAGTCATTTGACTCAATTTGAGGAATTCTTGTCTAAAAAAATTCAAAGACACATCTTGTAAGGAATTCCACCATATCAAGCATTGATTGAAGGATGTTGTAGATTACATGAGGCTCCAAACTCGGGGACAAATTATTCTCTGTCTACACATATTAAACAAAAAAAATAATTATGCTCAAGAGATAAACTACAAAAGATCAGGGATATCCCTAACAATACAAGAGAAGAAAAAGTTGCAACACATCCTAATGATAGAGATGAGGACATCAAATCCTTTAAAAGAGATGATATTAAAAAGAAGCACAAAGATGATGTGTTAGTTCCAACAAAACATCTGGATGTGGTGAGAGATGAACCACAAATGATCAAGTGGATATCTACAGGTGTAGTCACATGTGCTAAGAGAAAAAAGGAAGGTCCTGATATACCTATGACAAAAGATGAATGATGGATATTGAGATTTTATGGCTCCAAGTCCAAACAAGGAGCTAGAGTAGGGATTGACCTAATCAATCCATCAGGAAAGTCATTCCTGGTAGCATATAGGTTGCAATTTTCGTGCACCAACAATGTGGCTGAATATGTAGCCCTGATACATGGCCTGTTATTTTCTCTAAAAATGAGAGTAAAGGTTTTGGATGTCTATGGCGATTTAGAACTGGTAGTGAAACAACTTAGAAACATTTATGCATGCAATTACAAGAATCTATCTAGTTACAGACATAGAATCTAGGATATGATAGAAAGCTTTGATGCATTCAATATCATGCATGCTCCAAGAGACCTGAATCATCATGTTGATGCACTAGCACAAGTTTCTAGCACAATAGAACCTTTGTCCATATCTGGGATCAAGAGGTTCTTTGTGGTGTCAACAACATCCATTCCCAATAATGTGACCAACTTTCAGGTGTTCAATGATGACCAACACATTTTGGACTTCATTGATGGTAGAGACATATTTGAAGCCTAGATAGTAGATGAGAAGAATCTAAAAGACCATGTCTGGGAAGAAGAAGACATAATAAATCTATCCAGCAACAAAGTACCTAAGGGTATGATTAAGTTGGAAAGAGCCTTTGATCTAAACAACATGATCAAGAAAAAGGACCTCCCAAAGATAGATGGAAGAGAATATGTGCTTGTTAACATAGGGCAAGATGTAGATAAGAGAAATGTCCTCATAGAAAAAGTCTGCACTGAAGAAGAAAAGGCAAGGATAGCCTAGGCATTGAAATATTATATTCATGTCATTGCATGGATATATGACAAATTGGAAACATAAGATATATCACATCCATTATCACCCACACAATACCCCTAAAGCCTGATGCAAAGCCCTTCAGGCAGAAATAGAGACCAATGAATGCACTCCTAGAGCCTCTCATTTTTGAAGAAGTAAAGAAACTGCTAGCTGCAAGGATCATATTCCCAGTTAGGCATTCAACATGGGTTGCCAAGCTAGTCCTTTCCAGGAAGAAAAATGGAGACATACGCCTATGTGTGGACTTTAGAAATTTAAATATAGTATCAAAAAAGAATAATAATCCTTTGCCTTCTCTCAGTGAGGTTCTCCAGATAGTAAGCGGTGCATAGATGATGTCCTTTCTGGATAGTTTTTCAGGATACAACCAAGTCATGGTTGATAAGATAGATTGAATACAACTTTCACCACCAAGTGGTGAATCTTTGCCTATAGGCGCATGCCCTTTGACTTAATCAAAACTAGAGACACCTTCCAGAGAGATATGGACATAGAATTCAGAGGACTTGTTTGTCAATGTATAGTGATATACATGGATGACTTGATGGTATTGTCAAAACAAAGAGGTGATCATATAGAAGACTTCAGGAAAGTTTTAAAGTGTAAACAGTATGGTATATCACTCAATCCAAAGAAATGCATCTTTGTAGTGACCACAAGCAAGTTTCTTGGTCATGTCATATCTAAAAATGGGATCACCATTGGCCCTGCAAGGGTAGATTCAATTATGAAATTATAGCTTCCAGGGAGCAAAAAAGAGTTAAAGTCATACTTTTGTAAGATCAACTTTGTCAAGAATTTCATCACTGGATTTTCTAAAATTTTAAGACCTCTCAATACCATGCTAAAGAAGGATGCCAAGATTGAGTGGACTCCAGAGGTAAAGGAAACATTTGAAGATATAGAGAAAGCCATTGTAGATGCACATTTCCTGATCAGTCCAGATTACACTAGAGATTTCTACATTTATTCATTTTCATCAAAGCACACATGTGCAATAGTTTTAGCTCAAAAGAGTGAAGCAAAAGAGCATAAACCCATCACATTCATGAGCTCCACATTAAAAGATGCTGAGCTAAAGTATATGGATGTGGAGAGACAAGCTTTTTCCATAGCCAAACCTATAAAAACATTTAGGCATTATATCCTAAGAAACAAAGTCATAGTAGTAGTGCCAAATTCAGCTGTCAAGATGCTCCTTATGCAAAGTGAACAAGGAGAAAAGAGAGCCAAGTGGGTTACTATCCTCTAAGATTATGATATGGATATAACCCCAATGAAGCTAGTTAGAGGACAAGCTCTTAGACAAATAATAGCTGAGATAGATCCAAATCTGATAAACCAACAATCTACATTAAATGCAAAAATTCATGATGATTGGTACTCCAATATCAGGCATGTCCTCATCACTGGTAGATGTCCACCCAAAATGCATGTGTTCCAGAGAAGAGCTTTGAGGATCAAAGTACAAAAGTACATGATCAAAGGAGGAGTCCTATTCAAGAGGAACTATGAGGGGATATAGGTTAGGTGTTTAGATAAGCAAGAAGCTGCTAAAGTACTTCATGAATTGTATGTTAAATTTGGCACAACACATGGATCACATTTAGCCACTACACATGCCATCTTGAGGACAATATATCACTACCCCACTATCTTTAAAGACACAATTCAGCACATCAAATTTTGCCACACATGTCAAACTACCTCAAACAAGGAAAAATGTGCAGCTCTGCCACTGTAACTTGTCATGGAGATGTACCCATTTGCACAATGGGGCATGGACTTTATTGGTCCAATCAATCCTCCATCCTCTGTTGGATATAGGTATGTGCTAACCATCACATATTACTACACCAGATGGACAAAAGCCATTAGTAGCAAAACATGCACTTCAGATGATGTGATCAAATTCTTGGAAGGTAATATCATCACCAGATATGGAATCCCTTATGTTTTGGTATGTGATAATGGTCCCGCTTTTACATCTCTTAAATTTTTAAGTTGGGCATTTGATCATGGGATAATTTTAATATTTTCATCTAACTACTATCCCCAAGGTAATGGCCTAGCCGAATCAACCAATAAGAACCTATTGAATATCATCAAGAAACTGATTGAGAAAACTCCCAGAGAGTGGAATACTCAGCTTAAATATGCCCTATGGGTAGACAGGACTAGAATTAAGACCGCCTTAGGAAATTATCCTTACCAATTGGTATATGGGGTGGATCCTATCCTCCCTATCAACATGAAGATCCCTACCCTACAATTTTCCCAAGATTACCTAGGCATTGATAACAAACAAGAGGTCATATTTCTATAACTAATGGACTTAGATGAGAAAAGAGATAGAGCAATTGTCCAATTTTCAAAACATCAGGCTATTGTCAAACAATGGTTTGACAAAAGGGCCAAAGTGAAAGCCTTCAGGATATCAAATATAGTCTTATTGTGAGATAAACCCCATGAGAGGAAGGTTGATCATGTAAAATTTGACAAACTCTAGATTCGTCCTTTCTAAATATCTAAAATTTTAGGTGATAGCACCTATAGAATTAAGATCCTAATAGGTGAGGATGTCCCATTTCTAGTCAAGTGACAATTCTTCAAGCACTACTTTTAGGCCTAGGTAGGTCAGGACATGATAATGTATTATATGTACATATTGTATAGTTGTTTGTGTAGCTTGCTTTGCATGTTTTCTTTGCTTGTGTTGTTAAGTCCTTGTTTTGATCAGGTAAGATAGTGCACCTTTTCACTTCAAAAAACTAGTGAAATTGTCAGAATTTAGGAAATGAACACAAGTTATTACATGGGTTGTAACTCATGTTAGTTTAAGTACCTCTGATAAGGTCTGTGATATCTTGTTCATCAGTGATGACTCTTTTGTTCAAGGAGATCCTCACATTAATACACCTAACAACCTTGGGTTTTTTGAAGTCATTAGTGTAGTGTTAAGTGAAAAATATAAAGGTTTGCCCTTGCTGCCATTGCAATTCTCATCCTAAACAAGCAAGTGCCTACTCCTTGCAAATGAGCTTACATGGTCATATACTATGAAAATCAAAAATAAAAAGAAAAATAAACATATTGAATATCAAAAGAAAATAAATACTACGTCATCCAAGTAACTCTAACGGGGCTATGGATGCATGTCTGTTAGTGCGGCTCTACTTGGGAGAATTGCAAAGATAACCTTGTGAGGGCTATGGATGCCTGCTAGCAGCAAGGCTATATCCAGGTTGGCTATGAGGGTTAAATCAAATTATGTGGCTTAACACATGTCACTAATGTTTTCAACTCATCTTCAAGATTAAGGAAATTAATCACATGCAAAAACTTGATTCCTTCTTACTATATTGTTATGTTGATGAACATGAATCATTTAGGAAGATCAAGATGGTTATGTCTAAAAAGAGTTAGAACAGTATGTCCTAATTTGTTTCCATCTTTTGAATTATTTAAATTTTGGTTGTTTTCTTTGGTGGCAAGTTGTTGTTTGGTTACACAACATGCCCCATTTTTCCCTAGCAAAATAGGGACCCAACTTTTTGTTGTTTCTTATCTTGTTTGGTGCCCTTTGGCTTTTGGCAGTATGGTAAAATAGTGCTAAATGCATGCTTGGATGTCATCCTAGTCATATCATGACCTTAAAATATCGGTCAAATTTTCAAAGTTGTAATTTCCCATCATAAACCTCACCAAATGAAAGAACATGAAATTCTAAGTCAGATTGTCTTTTGAAGCACCTAGAAATTCCTACAAGATAAAAAGTTATGCTTGGTCAAACCTCAGTTAAAGGTTATGGGGATACTCACATAGTTAATATCTAGATGATATTCCTAATATCTCGATCCCCACTAATATCCCGACGTCAAATTCAATCCATGTTGTTGATTAAACGTCACATGCAAGGGGATAGGTTCATGCATCTGGACATTAACTTAATGTTTGAATATTATGTGTAATATCCTAATCCAAAAGATCCTCATCCTATTGATGTCATGTTTTCACCTCTTACACCAAATGCTTATGTCATATGGATATGACATTCATATGGATATATTAGCCAACACAAATATCAGGTCTTCTAAGATCCTTATCCCAATGACATCATGTCATCATGACCCCATGAAGAATGTTAATTCTGCCTACGTTATGAAGATATTAACCCATAGGGATATTAAGCTTCCGATGTCCATATCTTGATGATGTTACCTGACCCTGACATGATACTAAGGATACATTATGCTTACATCATCTAACACATTTTAGGTCATAAGGATATTTCATATTTTAATATCCAAACCTTATTTCTAATATCCTTATCTCGATGACATCACCTCATCACTATGTAACAAAGAAGCTACCTCCCAGTGATGTCATCAGGATATTAAGGCCATATTTTTTTTTAACATAGAATTCTCTTTTTATGGGTTTTGAATTGGGGGTGGAGAAGGGATATAAGGAGGGAGAATATAGGTACCTTGTACTTGTCTCATTGTCCTAGGTCTATCTTGAGGCATTCCCTTACATACTCCTTGAAAGTCTCTAAAATCAAAATAATTCACATGGTGACCCATTACAAAATCTGCATATAGTTTATGAAGAAAAAACAAAGGTACATCTAAATTGTCGTTGGGTGGTTTATCAAAAACCATCCACCAATGATCCCAAAAATTGTAACTAATGCCCTCATGTGTACACCATTTGATTGAATACTTGGGCTTGCAAATATCAAAATGCAATCCAATTTTTAGATTGACAAAATATTGGGCTAACATAACTTTGATAATGTCTAACTCTTTCACTTGATTATATGAAAAACCATCATCATATTTTCCTTTCTTAGTTTCTCACCTAAATGATTCGTGTTGGCTTGACAGGTTCAAACACGACTAATAATTCCCTCTAAATTTAATGTCATATAGGACAATCAAGGGTGGCGATGATACATTTCTACAATCCTACTTATTTGATCAATGTTTATTTCAAATTTCTCTTCAATTGTTGGAGGGGGATGATTTGGTGGTGGAGGGTTTGAGTTTTCATGTTGTTCATCAATTTTACCTATTTAAAATATAATACATACACATTTCGCATAAAAACTAAAAAAAATTGCTTGAATATACAAAATAAACAAAAAAATGCAAAAACCATCCTCTTTGGATCGGATACCCACTCTTGAGGTCTAATATCAGTTTTGAGAGAGGTCTACATTTTGCAAGCCGCAGGTTTGCAAAACGTGACCTCTTTTTCCCTTTTTTATGTATTGCAAAATGGATATCCATTTTGCAAAACAGATATATATTTTAGGTTACCCAATTCTTTTCATTATGTTTTAGTTTGTTGTCTTAGATTAAGTTATAGTTCATTTTATTGTTCTTTCTTCTGGCAGTGGTTTCCATCATTTTTCTTTTCAAGAGCAAGGATATATTTTTGAATAATGTGATTTCCATTTTAACAATGTTACATTTAATCTAAAAGATTCTTAGTATTTTAAGATAAAGACTCTATTTTCAATTTAGATTTTATGTTCAAGATAGTACTATACAATTTGAATTTATTCATATCTCTTGATGAGTTTGGGTGAACTATGGGATAATTGAAGAAATTTATCGTAAATCCCACACATATTACATATTAATAATTTTTGGATTTCTATAGATGAGTTGTTATAATAGATGATTAATACAATGTGCCTCTCTTGTTCCATCATGAATGTGTAGTCTATTATTCAAACACATTCATCAATATAGAATGTAAAAGACATAATTGAATAGTGCTTCCAGTTTTCTAATATATTTTTATCCAATCCTCATTATACATACCTATAGGTTTAGTTGAAGAAGGCACTATAGTTCACTAATCTATTTCTCTGGGAATATCTTCCATTTTAACTTCCACATTTTAAAGTTGTCCCCTTGTGACTAGCTATACATGAACTCTCTCTATACAATCCTTCAAAGTTTTTCTTTGTGAGTAGTTATACATGAACAATAAAATAATTTTCTTACCTAGGGTAAATCAACACTACAAGACAAACATAAACACATGCTAGAATACCACAATGGTTTGATTCTAAATAATTATATTCTTTCATGCCAAATGTTGGGACTAAGGAAGCATGTTGTAATTGGCCAACACACTATGATAGAGGAGTAACCTAAATAATAAGATCAAAGACAATGATACAAGTGTATTATCTATCTAAATTAACATTTAGGAAAGCTCATGATAGTATATAAAACTAAAAGAAACAATATGAGACACTAGATTTTATGTTAGAAACCCTTATATGAGAAAACCTAGCAATAAAAGATAGTTACCATTATATTATTTAGAATTCATTGATTTAATAGAAGCATTCTTTTGATAGAGTTGATATTTGCATGCTTATAGCATATGTTTCTTTAATGTTTATCACATCCAACACCTAACTAAACACAATCCAACTATTCTCCATTCACATGAGTAGATAGGTATATGCATCATCATAGAATACCAATTGCCTAGCTATCCAACCAACCCATGGAACACCAAAAGTCAAAAAGAAATATGTTGACCATATCATATAATCAATATATCACATATGTCACCAAACATGATGCCTCCATGTGAATAATCATTATAGAGGAGTATATTTTTTTACACATTAAATATCAATAGTTTATTACTAACTATAGTCAATGTATTCATGTCTTCTTGTATAACCACGACTACCAACCATAAGCTTTTGGTAACAAATACCACCATCTAACCAATTCTTTCACTTTGTAGTATTTTAGAACACTCTCTTAACATAACCAAGCCTCTAGATTGTTCCACATGAACTTCAACTCTGCTACAAGTGCACCTGCATTATTATTTATGCTTCTACTAGCACAATTAAATATGTAGTTGTGAGGATTTATTCAAATGACTCATGGTTGAATTCCCATAGCATCACCACATGTAGACATATCTCCATGCTATATTGTAACATCCAAAACTCACAACATCCTATCACATTACATTTTATCATTGTTCAATAGTTCCTATATAAACTCAAGAACTTTCCATAGGTTAATAATGCACTTAAGTCCTAGCATAATTCATGAAAGACTACCTTGAAATTAATGACAATACTAAAACTATAATTCTAAATTTGATTCAATTAAAAGAGAATAGAGATGTAACATTACAACACTTTACTAAGCACCAAGGAGTTATGATGCAGGAGCATCCCTTAGGTGCATATGGTAGATTTTTACATTTGGTTTGATTTAGTTTGGTTTGTATCAATAAGGTCATTTTTTACCACCTTGGATCCTTTGGAGTCATTTGGGATCCTTTTTGATGTTTGGATCAAATGTTGTCAAAGTTGCAAAAAAATGTCATTATTGTTAACAAAAAGTGCATCAACTTTACAATATTGGTTAGAGCGAGTTAGTATTTGGTTGGGAAATGATCAATTATGTTAATTTAACGTAAAAGACATGAATACCTGCCAACCAAGGTAGAAGGAGAGATTGGAATGAGAAACACTTCCTTTTAGCACACTTTTACTTGCATTTCTCTGTGAAAATAGACTTAAAAACTGTATTGTATGGATAGGTACAGAATTGTATGGACCTACAATTGATTAGAAAATTTGAATAATGTGTTTATCTTTAAAATGATTTTGTCTTGAGTAAATTTCATTATTTTTTGAAGAAGTTATGGTTGTTTTAGTGTTAATAGTTGCAGATTTTTACTAAAAAGACATAAAAGAACAGATTTGTATGACCTTGTACAAAATATTTTCAAGTTTGTAATGGCTTGGAATGATAATGGAATGTATTAAAGTTCAAATGCAATTGTTTTGACATGATTTAATTGTGTTTTCCTCAATTTATGGCAAATTTACTACTAGTTGCCCTATTTCAGAACTAGGGTTTCCAACAAGTGTAATATATTCATAACTTTTATTTTAACAATGGAAAAATTATGAAACTTGGTGAAATGCTTCTTATTCCATTTTCCAAATACCCATTAAAGGAAATTACACCAAACATCTCTAATTGAAAGTTATGCTAACATGTATGTGTTCTTTTGCAAGAAAACAGTCATAAAACCCTAGTTCTATGAGGGCATTTTTTCCTTTGTTGAGTTTCATTAGGTTTCAGGAACAAATTGCCAAGTTGTACTAGGATGAAACAAACATTGCTTTTCATGGGTCATTGTGAGAAATGTGTTAAGTGATTTATGTTTGAGTCCTTTATCTACATTATTTTTGGTATCAGAGCCCAAAGATCTGGGCAAGGGAAGTTTTTGAAGTTTGTGTATTGCATTTGATAGGTTGAAGTGAAGAACCTAGATGCCAAAAGACTAGGTAGTGAGGACAAATAAAGAAAACCTAGGTGAGGTATCATAAGAAGAATCCAAGAAAAGAGAAGAGATAGCAAGATGCAAAAAAAACTCAGAAGGAGAAGATGAAAGTCAATAAAATAAGATCAGATGAAGAGTTTGATAGAAGAATGGAAGAGTTCAAAAAAAGTATTAAAAATATAGTACAATAGTGTCTTGAGGAAGCACACCAAGGATATGTTGGGAATTGGCCAATAAATAAGAAAATGAAATGGGCCATAAAGATGATTGTTCACAAAAGGAGAAAGCAAAAGATGGTTACTTTGAAAAGAGAAGATGAAATAAAGGAAGAAGATACATTCATTGACATGGGCATGAAGAAAGATCAAGAGTGTCTTCAAGAAAGTGTAGAAATCATGGAAGAGAAATGTTCCCAAGCATACGCAAATGCAAAGGTCTATTGGCAAGAGATACATCTAAGAAACCAACAGGTTGGTGATGATCAGATAGTTGACAAGAAGATGGGTATAACTGAGGTCAAGGAAGAACCAAGACAACAAGCACCAGGAGCTAATGAAGAGGTAAATTGGCCTTGTGGTTTTTATCTATTGCATGTTGATAATAATGTTTGTATAGTTGCAGCCCATGGAGAGACTGATAAGGATGAAGACATGGACAACAATAATGTGGCATATGAAAGTGACATAGACTATTGGAGTCTTGTAGTTGAGAAGAAGATCCTTAGGAGGAGGTACAAAAAGCAAGCACAAAACAAAAGAGTGAAGACCAAGAATCATGGATAAGATCAAACCAAGCATGGGGAGGATCAAGAGGTGGTTAGAGAATAGCTAAGCATTCATCAAAATTGGAAGAAGTGAAAGAAATACCGACCATCATTTGAGATAGAACTAAAATTTCTTTTTCCTAAGGAGTGTGATGGAGGAGCATCGTTTGGTTGCATATGGTAGATGTTTAATTTTGGTTTAATTTAGTTTGGTTTGTATCAATAAGGTCATTTTTTACCCCCTTGGACCCTTTGGAGTCATTTGGGATCCTTTTTGATGTTTGGTTCAAATGTTGTCAAAGTTGAAAAAAGTGTCATTATTGTTAACAAAAAGTGCATCGACTTTACAATATTGGTTAGAGTGAGTTAGTAGTCAGTTGAGAAATTATCAATGATGTTAATTCAATCTAAAAGACATGAATAGTGCTAACCAAGGTAGAAGGAGATCTTTAAATGAGAAAAATTTTATTTTTGCACACTTTTACTTGCATTTTGTGTGAAAATAGAATGAAAAATGTATTGTACATAATGGTATGGAATGGTATGGACCTAAAATTGATTGAAAAAGTTGAATAATGTTTTTATCCTTCAAATGCTTTTGGTTTGAGTGAATTTCATTGTGGTTTAAATAAGTTATGGTCATTTTAGTGTTGATAGTTGGAGATTTTTATTTAAAAGACATCAAATAACAGATTGGTACGGCCTTGCATGGAATATTTTGAGGTCTGTGATGGCTTGGAATGATAATGGAATGTATTAAGGTTCAAATGCAATTGGTTTTAAGTGATTTAGTTGAGTTTTTCTCAAGTTATGGCAAATTTACTACTAGTTGCCTTGTTTTAGAACTAGGGTTTCCAACGAGTGTAATAAATTCATAACTTTTATTTTAACCATGGAAAAATTCATAAATTTTATTTTAATAAATTCTTGGTTATCCTTGGTTAGAATCTTTGGGAGCAATAAACATGAATGTGCAAAACAAGTTCATGAAGGTTTGGTATAGGAGAAAAAATTACATTATAGGATATTACACATAATGAAGTTCAAAATTAAGTCAAGAAAAAGAAAGTTCAAGAATCTACTAAATATTGTATCAATGAATCAAAGGACATGCAAGAGGAGCAAGATGTAGAGAAAAAAGAGGAGACAAGTAATTCTCTTCATGAGCCAACAAAACAAGTGGAAAAAAATGATGAAGAATTGGAGAAGGTTCCAGTGATAGCAAAGGGTGTAATATATAGGCATCCAAATCATGCAGACAGACAAGAATCAAGGAGAAAATCATCATGGAGGCATGAAACTATAGGGAAACAACAGTCACATCACTATGGACCTACATGGAATCAAAGGAACAACTACAACAATTAGTGGTATAATAGAAGTCATATCGATTCATGGCAACAAAGGACTTATTGTGATAAGGAATGGAAGTAAAGGGGTGTAGATAAATATGGATCAAGGATGGGATCTAGGTACTATCAAGATAAAACCATTGCAAAGATCAATTATGGATGGTATGATGATCGGTCATGGTGGAACATTCATAACAACTTGTGATAGTCTTAATATTTGGCTTCTTCTCATGTTTTGGGGATGTTACATGTCAAGGAGAGATGACATGTTATGTACCTAGGGATATGATATTATATTATATTTAGGTGGATGGAGATGCATATATGTGGCACACATCCCTTAACTTAGTTATATTGGGTCTTATCGATAACTTGCATAATTAATTGTATGTGGAGTTGAGTAGGCCCTCATTAGGATTACCCTCCCATTATGTAATTAAGAGGTGGTATATGTCTATGAGGTGAATATCATTGTAAGAGGTATATGGAGAGTATGGTATTGTATTGTAGATCTCTTGGAGGTATAGCATGGAGTAGCTTCTTAGGAGTGTTGTATGGTGTTAGCCTACCTCAAGGGTTTATTCTATTTTTGCATATATTGGATATTAGGGCATATTGACCCACAAACATCTCTTATGTTGTGTGATATCTATCTTCTGCATTTTATAATTTCTATTATTATACGTTTAGATCCTATCACACAGGTGGGATTATATACTTTGAGTACATGCTTCCTTTTCACTGTAAGGCATCTCTGTGACACAGGTGGGGTTGCATTTTAAGCCCTTATGTGGAAGGTAGGATGGTGTATCTTTTGAGTGAGTGCACATCCTTTAATTTCAAATGTCCTCTTAGTGGGCGGGATTGGTGTATCCTCCCTTAAGTGTGTCTTTGGTGGTTGTTGTGGCATAAGCCCATTGCCAAGTGTACCTATAATGTGCCTGAGATGGTGATGAACCTAGCAATAGGCTCCTTCCATCACTTGTTTGTCATGTTTAATATGTATAGTATGTCTTTGGCATGCTATACAGTGATCGTGTCTTTCGTGTGTTTTCCCCCATGTTGTAGTTTCAAGACATGTGGCAAAATTCCCCTCCTACACTCAGGTTTTCTATTGTGTCTGTTCCCAAGAATAGTCTCAAGACGTGTGGTGAAATTCCGCTCCTATGCTTTCAAATTTGTATGTTGTGTTTGTTCTCAAGTGTAGTCTTCAAGAGTGTGGAGAAATGCCCCTCCTACATTTTGAGATTTGTATTGTGTGTCTATTGTCTCATATGTAGTTTCAAGACTTGTGGTAAAATGCCCCTCCTACATTTTGAGTTGTGTGTTTACTTTCCATGTACATGCATTTGTATTCATTTATATAAGAAAATAAAAAAGAAATAATCACTCCATTCATTGTATTCATTGTGTTTTGCGTGTCTTCAATGTTGTCTTCTTTGTGTCTTGCATGACTGTTACTATCTTCTCCCTATTTACGTGCTTGTTATTGTCTTCAATGTGTTTAGCATGTCTGCGGTGTGTTTTCTCTAATGTCTACATGAGACTGGGGGCTAGAAATGGTTCCTCAATCTTTGTGTATACATTAGCTCTAAGAGCTTAGCTTGATTGCTATGTTTTGATCGTACTTTAATGCATGCATGGGCCTTGTGTTCATACATGGATTAAAGGGGGGGCTAAATGTTGTCATAAAATTTTCCCCTAGGAATTTTACCTCCTAAGTTTATCTCTCGAGTCCCTTGTTTTTCATCTTGCATGTTCATTTTAACTCCCGAAAGGAAATGACCTGAAACCCATGTCAAATGGGGCTTGAGGGACATTGTGTGCTTTAGTCCTTCCCTAAAATAGGAACTAGGGACATGGGTGCTTGCGTCCTTGTCTTGCCCTATTAAAGGCAAGTCCCAAATTTGAATTATGTGACAGTTAGTTAGGTCCCATGCTGACATCTTCAGTTTGAATTACAAAATTTGTAGTGGGAATGTGTGTTTTTGCATATATAAGCATGTTTAGGGATTCATTTGAAAACTAGAAGATGATTAGGAACTTGTGGTGAACTTATGATTTGAGAGCATTTAAGATATTCATTGTTACAGAGTAGAGCATTGTTATTATGTTTGTGATTGCAAATTTAGCTTCATCTTCTCATGTGATTGAAGGATCTTCATCTATGTGAGAGATACACCTTAGAGGTGATATCTATTTTTGTTTGAATCATTTATCAATTTGTTTTTACCTCTATCCTAGAGCGATACACACTCTTATCTAATAACAGTGTTTGAAAGACTTGAATGTCCTTTCGAGGCTTGACTAAGGAAATCTCCTAAACACCACAACCCCAACCACACTTCTTTGTGATTGCAGGTTGTAGGTACTAGATTTCACATAGTGGAGTTGCAAAGGAAAGTTGCAGAAGATAAGGATTCTAGATTTGGCAGAAAGGTGTAGTTTGGAGTACTTTTGGGACATGGGTACCAAGGGTAATGTCCTCCAGAGTTGTAGACATAGGAATCTTTGTTATAGTGAGAATGAGCACCTAAAGAATTCATGACATCCCAAAGATCAGCCTACCTTGGACTTGGATTCCAAGGGCAGTGTCCTTCACATTTCCCATGACAAAAAGAGATGGAACAGTGATTATCAGTGCCAAAAGGAGTTCAACATTCCCTAAAAAAAATTGTACCTTGGACTTTGGTGCCTAGGGCAGTGTCCCTAAATATTTTGAATCCCAAACTTTGAAAAATGGTTAGTAACTAATCTCTATCTTCTATCTTAGTCTGCGAGCATTTGTCATAATTCATCAGTTTGCTTACTTTTTTTATAATTAGGGTTTTGAGCACACTTGAGCATTAAATTAATACATTAATTGACAATTTCAAAATTTCCACATCATTCCAAGTGATAGCCTATCCTGTAGGTGAATCCTCTTGCAAAAGTGTGATTCAACTTAGTTGATATGTCCTTGAATGTTTGTAGTGAAAGGAAGATCTAGCCATTAAACCTTATCAACCCTCTTTTCCTATAAACAGGGATGTAATATCATTTTAAAACTGACTATCTCCCTTAGTTAGCTCATCTGATCCTTGATTAGTTCTTTTTGATTCTATAGCTTCTTAATGATTGCATGAGTCTTTTCAATTTCAGCTCTCAAATATCCATTGTCATCCTTTAAAGGCTCATAAGACTGAGATTTTGGCAATTTGTGTTTCAAGACAATCAATTTTGTCCTTTATGTTCTTTGTTGTAAGAGGCCATGATAGGCAATATTGATACATTACTTTGGCTTCTTCCACAATATTTTGAATACCTTTTACACTGACTCCCAACAAGTTATGTGCCTTGGTACATTTGTCTGTTAGGTCAATTGATCTCTTATTTCTAATTTATTCAAAGACTTTCTTTTTAGTAGCCTTTTCTAAGGACACAAAATGACTATTAACTGACTCCATTAGTTGCTTCACTTGTTGTGCATGAGTCAGAGAAGCATCTCTTTTGGTATCTGGTATCTTCTTCTCAAAAACATTCATTTCTTCTTCTAGAAGCTCATTATCCTCAACATGAGATTGAAGTATCTCCTCTTGGGCAGTGGCTTGAAAAATAGTTCCCATTTACAACTTAAGAGGAGATATATTGGACAAATTGATTTGTCCATCTACATGTGACAATTGAAGCAGTTGTGAGGAAGCCATGATCTTGAATTGTCTTTGTTTGGCCAAAAATTCCTTGATAGAATGTATTGGGGAGACTCTAGAGCACTCACCTTTTGTATTCTTTTTCTCCTCTTCTAAAGTAGAAATCATGTGTCAATAAGAGGTTTTTAGAGGACAATTTTCCTCATGTGTCTTTTCATTTTATTTATTTTTTAGAGAAACAGAGGCATTAGTACCTTCTACTTGTTCACTTCCAATCTAATCTCCTTTCTCTTCATCTTTCTTCTCTTTTAAAGTTCCCTTCATTTCCTCAATATTCTCTACATTTTCTGAAGGTGAATTGATGCCATTATGATCTTCTACATTGGTGTTTTTCGGAAGAGAGGGTACATTTTGTTTTGTCAAGGTATCTTCAATTTTCTCTGGGATGTTATTAGCACTTTCTCTATCCTCTAAAGAATATTCATCTATTTTATCAATATTCATTTACTTCAAGACATCTATAGTTATTCTTAAGGTCACCTTTTCTAGACTCTTTATTTCATCTTCATTATTTGGCATGAGAATATTCAATCTTTTCTAAATTATTTACCTAGCCTCTGAGTAGCCTTATTCTTCTCTTCTATAGAGATTGTGGGGAACACTTTCTCAATAGCCTTATTTCTTATCTCTAAATCTTTACTTATAGCTTCATCTCTTCTCTTGGTTTGAGCATTAGTAAGACTATTAGGTAGTTTATCAATAATTTCAATTAGGGCAACATTAAATGCGTCCATGTACATAATAATTGTTGTTTCAATGATTTCCTTGTCCTTTGAAGCTCTTTCATCATACATATCTGCAACTTTGTTTAGATTATCATACTTTGTTATAGCATTAATGGTGGCTTCTAGTTGAAGAGGTGGAAGGTTTGATGTCTCTAACTTCTTTTTCTTTTCTCCGGTAGCTTCACTTTCTTTTCTTTTCTTTTTGTTTCATTTTGTTTTAGAAGAATGGGCTCCCTCACTAGATTTCTCTACTCTTTTCTTGAATATGAAGCCTTCCTTTTCTTTTTCACTATCTTCTGCACCCTCTGTGATAATATCAATCTTTGTTCTTTTGACTTTTATCTCTTCTCTGGAGACTAGAGGCTCTTTCTTCTTTTTTTGGACCAATTTGGGTCCTTCTTCTTCTTCCTCTTCTTCCTCAACATCATCATGTTTTATGTACTTTTCTATTGTTGTATCTTCTTTTACCCTTCATTTCTTGGAATTTTGTAGTTGTATAGAAGCACTGGATGCTTCATTCTACTCTGCACATGCTGCATCCATGGCTCTAGAGGATTTCAAGACCTAAAACTTTGGATTTGAACTTCATGAATATGTACAAACAATACCTTGCAACCAGACAACAAAAATGTTTCACAGTGGAGGAATGTAGACAAAAAATCTTGTTCCTTGAACATTGAAGACATACATTGGTACTTGGACAAATTTGTAGAGTGATTGGTTCAATGGTTTTCTACAGATCAACATGACTAAATCTTTATTCTTTGTTGTCCTCTTCAACATCACACTTAGCAAACTTCATATCACACTTAGCAGCTCTCTAAAATAGTAAGAATATTATACTTAACAACTCCAATCTGACTATATCAGTACCCCTTCTCAAGACCAACATAACTATGCCATTAACCTTTGTTGCTATGAATGGAAACACTTCTTATTTCCATGCTTATCATTTTCTACACCATTATGCTTATGATGCAAACAACAATACTTTCCCCTACCTTACATCTAGTTCTGAATAGATTCTTTCTTTGTACCAGTCCTTCTCCCTTCAGATGCTCCATCAAAATGCTCCTCATCATTAGTGATCCTCTATATTAAGGCTCATCAAACTCATAATATTTTTGAGGCTCCTATCTTTCCAATTGAGCCCTAGCATTGTCCCTTGGTTTCTTCCCTTATACTTAAAAACATTTAATTGCTCTATGTCCTTCTTCCCTACATTTGAAGCATGTTCTGTTGAAGATCCTCTTCTCATTCCTTTTGTATCCCTCTCTTCCTTTCTAGTACCCAACATTGTGGGATGTATCTCCCTCTCCTTTGTCTTTACAATAGTAATTGCTATGTCCCTAGCCTTTGGTAATGAATTCCATATCTTCTTAGGCTTTGTTGTTGTATGCACCATTGCCTCTATAGTAGAAATGGTCAATCCAAGTATCCCCTTGGTAGGGTCCTTGGCCACTACATCATGATCTTTCTCTCTAGGGCCTTTCCTACTTTCCTCTTTGGTGGTTTTGTTGGTTACCAAACATCTTGTTTAACTTATGCTCTACCTTGAGTGCAAATTGGCTAATTCCTCTATGATGATCAATCTAACTAGACTCTATTCTTCTTAGATAATTTCTCTCAATCTATTGATATACAATGCAACCTTCTCTTTTCTCATTTTAGTTAGTCCTATTTTGATAATCCATTTATGTATATCATCAACCTCCTTTGGGCTCTAACCTCTTTTTCTTTCTTCCTCTAAGGCTTTCAACTGAATTTTTTTCCCTTTACCTCTTTTAGGATTTCATCCAATTTTCCAACTATACTGGTGATACCTACAATCTCCCTTGCAACTACCTTTGTGTTAGTGATCTATTGACAAGCTTCTTGTAGGTCACCTAAGTTTGATGGTATATTCATAAGTAGAAACCACAAAACAACCATTGTCTTCCCTCAAGACTCAAACCTTCGCTTTGAGACCATTTGGTGAAGTCACAATAGGAGGGTCCAATGAAGGACTATTTTGTGATGCAACCAAAATAAAGAAAAAAATTACATAACAATAATGCACAACCAAATAACACAAGATATGCCCTAGTTCATTCCTACTGGTTTCAAATCATTATTACATATATTTTCATAACCATGCATGATGTCCATAATTGGGGCCATGCAGGTCCATGTTGCCATCATGCCATAGATTCCTAGTTCAGTTGATATAATAAATGGAGACGCACATTATTATGCCTATGGATCTTTCTTCAAATATTATAAATACTAATCTTATATTTTGAATAGAGACATGCGAACATACTCTCTTATTAAAAAAAATCACACGTCCACCTTCAATTGTATACAACTTAGTCACTAATGAAGGTGTTAATATGAATAATGTATACCTTGTCATTAATGAAACCTCGATGATAATTAATTATCTTTGTCTACTTCAAAATTTCTATCATCTTGTATCCTTGTAAACATACTGTATAATCCAATATAAAAAACATAGATTGGAACATGTCATTTTTATGATAGGTTACAAAATTCTTCTCCACTAAACAAACTCATCCCCAAATGACCCTCCTCAATAAAAATATAATCCCAACCAATAAGAAATCTTGACCACTTTTATAGGAAGCAGATACAACTTGGTTGGCTTGCTAATGCCCATCTATAAATACGTTGTTTTGTTTCTATTTCAAATAAGGCTTGTTTCATTTTAGTGGTGTTGAGACATGGACCAGTTAGGACTCAAACCTAGGACCTTCCATTCGCTACTGGAGTGCTCTACCACTAAGATATTGGCCCCTCTTGGACCGGTCCATCGTCAGTTTGGGTGTGGCTTATTTCCAACACCAACACCCCCCCTTAAGCCATACCTCTCGTGTGCTTGGGGCTCCTAGCCTATGCCTAGCTCTGATACCATGCTGAGACATGGACCAACTAGGAATCGAACCTAGGACCTTCAATTTGTTCTTGGAGTGCTCTACCACTGAGTTAATGGCCCCTCTTGGACTAGTCCATCATGTTGTGACAGGAAAATTTAGAATTTTCTTATCTTCATACCCACCCATGTCTGACCAAACCAAAAAATATTTTGCCCAAAAAATCAAAATAACAACTGATATATCCCATAAAGAATCCTATGACTTTTATCACAAAATAATGTAAAGGGCCTCAATTTCTTAATATCAGCAAGACCTCATTTTAGTTATACCGATCCACGAGAAACTAGTTGAAATGAGTATTAGTGTGAGACTAATGATCGAGGAGAAGATCTCAAGAATCACCAATGTAGAAAGTAACACTGATGACCTTTCATCAGAGAGAGAATGTGTGGTCACACCGAATAAATCAACAATGAGGGTTATCGGCATAAGCAAAAACTATCAGAGAATACTCTGAAAACCCCCCTGACAGTATAAGTCATACCGATGGAGAAATTCACTAGGACTCTCACCGAGCATCCCATGGAATGGAGAGAACTAGTGGTCATCGGTAGGAGATGAGCATCAGAGTCAAAAATTAAGGAGTTTCTGACATTCTAATGTCTCAACGACCAATGAAACTATTTCGGCATAAGTTATGCCGATATGTATGGAAGATAATAACCATGAGCAAAAGTGAATGAATTAGAACAATTTTTCAAGTTTGGCTGAAACAATAGTCACAATGATGTCGGTGACATGTTGTGAAGGTCTTCTGATGAAAAGCATAAAGGAAGATATCAGGGAAACAACCATGATCGGGTAGCTTAAAATATGTTATCCCGATGACATATCTTATCCCGATGATAACAATAACCACATTCATCAACAAGACTCTCCCCGATAGTCATATCAGAGACACTTAAGAGATCAGAGAAGAATGTTATTCACACAGCGATAAACAAAATCAGGTCGATGATGACCATGCCCATTTCTACATCGAGTAGATCCTGAGAATATCTTGCCAATACAAACTCACATATGAAATATGACATCGAGAAGACAAATGAAGGGTTACAGTGATTGATCCATGAGCAAATGTTCACGCCATAAGAGGATATTAAAGTCACCCTGACATTACAAAAATCATGCTGATGATAGAAGTTATGACGATGTGACATTTCAAAATGATCAAGAAAATTGAAATGCTAGAAACAATTAATTACAAACAAGGAAGAGATCCCCTGGAATGCCATTTGAAATCATTGCAATTAAGTTTGAAAGGATTGTTTGAGAGGAGCATGCAAGTAGAAACTTGGAGGATAAAACAAGGGAATTTGATCAGCGCCTCCGATAACAGGTACCCATATACAAACTTTTGTGCAATAGCTTACAATTCAAATTTGTTTTCCAAGACTAAAATGGAAACTCCAGTGAAAGGAAAAGCTAGAAAATAGCATGGTGATACTAGTAAACCTAAAAAACAAAAAATTGACAAAACCCCTGAGGAGAAAACAAAAGAGAGGAAACTAAACCAGGACTTAATTGACCAACTACCTGGATCAACTCCCAAAGCCTGAAGGTCTGCACAACTTAGGGCAGAAGTGGAGAAACTAGAAGATAGGTGTAAATACCTAGGGAATGTCTAGACACCAATAAGAGGCTATGAGCTTTTCAAATTCCACTACAACAGAAGATTTAGGAATTTTCCAGTGTCTAACCCATGGCACTTGAATTTAGGCAAATTGGCTGTTCCTGATGTGTTTCTAAATGCAGAACTCCTCCAACTTTTGGCTAGGTAGTATAATCCAAGCCTCAAGGCCATATGTAACCTGCAAGGGAAGCCTATTATACACTTTTCTAAGAATGCCATTTGTGAAGTTTTTGACTTGGATGATTTATGTATTGTCCCCATAGTTTATGAGTTTTTGGATAAAGAGTACTGGAGAATGGATACTACATATAACAGATGGAGGTTGCCTATTCATAGGCCCAGGGTAGAGGGAGAGATGGTGCCTCTCAATGAGAATGATTAACCTCCATTTCATGTGTCATTATTTGAACCCTACATACAATACACATACTACTCTGTGGGCCAGGTCCTAGGATCAGAGGTCCCTGATTTCATGACAATTCTGCTAATGGTCATAGCTACAGACATCCAGTGCCACAATGCTAGACAGTTTGATTATGATGCCTATGTTTTTGGTAGAATTGATTCTAGTTTGACCACAATAAAGAATAATGTCCCATCAGTTTCCTTTGAACACTACTCACTCCTAATGCATATGGTGCTTTATTATGGCCAGGAAATAGGATTGTGGTCAAGTGAATTCAAAGTTGTTCCAGTGGATCAAAGGGGGCAAAAGTCACCCATGCAGATGTGGACTAGAATATGGGATAGCAGGTATGCCTATTCTAGCTATGTTCAGTTTGAAGAATACCGTGTAAAAGTATTATATAGATATTTCAGTCATCCCTGTGAGTATTCATTGTCAAATGAAATAAAGAGGTTTCTTAGACCTAAAGATTTTGGTGGTCCTCCTATTGTTACTCACAACTAGGGAGACTGGTATTATTTTGAGGATGCTATTATGGTCTGAGTTTATGGTTATGAGGACACTCCTTTTATCTTGCCTAAGACTGTCCCTGATAGAATTGCCTACTTAGAAATAGTTAGGCAAATGAATTGTTCTAATGTGATGCACTTGAGCTCCCATGACAAATAATCTTTTATGCCTAGTACTCTTTGCCTTGGAGATTTTACTATGGTATCCAAGGAGGGTTATGGTCTCATCATGGATAAGCTGATGTATTACAATATGATATATGCTGAGGCAAGAAAATGGTTTGATCCTAAGGGTTTCATTGACCTTGCTCAGAGAAAACAAAACCTTAGTGGATACACACATGTCCCTTATCCCCATGATGATATCATCAGAAATTTGGAAGAGACTGAAGTTGAATTAGTGGTTGAGAAATACAATAGGGACTTAGATGAGAAGAGGAAACAACTGGCAGAGGTAGAGTTGTTATCTTTTCGTGATGAAGAACCTACAAAACAAGAGGAGCCACATCAACAGACAACAAGAATGTCCAAACAAAAAATACAACACTATCAGTCTCCTAGTATGGAACATGATGAGGAGGGGTCTGCTGATGAGGATCCTAGACAAGTAGCATATGATTCTTTTATTTTTGATGATAAATTTATTCATTCTAAAGAATTTAAATTATTTTTATATAAATGCAAGGGGAAAGAATCAGAGAGTTAGTTGATGATATCTCTACCAACAATGAAATATAGTTACTTGATATGTTGAAAACAACAGTGGATAGTGATTTGCAAGATATGACCCCTAGTAAGGGTAGATAGCTGCTCAAAGAAATAGGGGTGATGATCTTTCATGGTCTTGATTTGAATTCTACTCTAGTATTTGATAGTTTTCTGCATAACACAGATGATAAATACAAATTCACTCTAGAAGGTGTCACAGAAGTATATATGGGCACCAAATATAATAACGATGAAAATTTATTAATGATATGGGCCCTGTATCCTCCCCATAAGAAGACAACCATTGTAGACACTAAGAATACTTTTGGCCATGTCATGAGTTTGAAGGTAGGGGAGACTGACCCCTTGATCACTACAGACATTGGCATTAATGTTGCAAAGTTGAATAAGGCACAGGCTCAGATGTTAATCAAAGCAAGAGATGCATACAAACTGAGTTCTGAGAGATTAACAAAAGAAAATGATTATTTGAGAGATGTTGTTAAGAGCACCTTCGGGGGGTCAGTAAAAAGACTAACTCATGGAGAAAGCTCACAAAGTCCCCAATCACCATCTATTGACCAGATAGCTCAAACTCAGATTGATACACTTGCCACAGTGCTCCAGAACAAGCATACCAACATGATACATTGGTTGAACCAATTTCGGGATATTTATTCTCAAAACTATAAAGTGATCCAAGAGCATGAGAGGCTTGACAAAAGGCACAGGAGAAACTCAATGAGACATAGAGTAACGATACAGATACCTCCAATGCAAAAGATTTGATTGAGCAGCATCAGAAGTATTATGATCAACTTGAGAATGATGCCAAAGAATGTATCAAAGCCTCAAAAACAGGAGTGCCCATGTTGTTCAAGGATGATAAAGAATTGAAGAACAAAGAGGAATGGAGTAAAGACTGTCAAGTTCTATTGCATGAAGGCTTAGGAGCTCTCAAGGACAAAGATTCTGCATCTGGAGAACCCTGTAAGCACCTGGAGAAGATGGTAACAATGGATGTGATCACAAGGAATGCTATTGAATTCACTGATACCCACCGTAGCTAGGAGTAGGTGGATCACATTGCTCAACCATACTTGTGGTTGAATAGAGCTTAACCATTGTTATTTTATTGTTGTTATGTTAATCATGTTGATTCCCAAAAGACATTTTGAAGAGTTATGTCTCTTTATAAGCATTTCTATAAAAGTTCAAACATATGATGTCGAATTATCATCAGCAGTAGGATATAATACATGGAGTTTACAATGTTTCAAAAGACCATGTTGCAAGTATATTATTGAAGAAGTAAATTGAAGTTCTCTGATTCTGTGGTTTTATTCTGGCATTAATTGTTTGCTAAAGTTACTAAATTGTATGGTTATCTCTAGTTCAGTATATCCTTATTATTCAGATTAATATATCAAGTATATATTTAATTTGTCAGTGCACATTTGTTGTAGTTGTGTGATTGGATTAATTGGTTTCCATTAGAGGAATTAAAATCCTTCTGATCAATCACAGTAACCTAGAAGTGTTAGTTTGGATTACTAAGAAGAACCATATAATTAGAATTGCCATTCTGTCTCCAAATTGATATTATCCGTTATTCTTCCATATTTCATTCAATTGGTTCCTTCAAGAAAGGATTAAATTTCCTTCTAGTGAATAACAAGAAATCTGATCTTATCAATTGGATTATTAAAAAGAGTTTGTTAGTCATTTCCTTGCATGCTTATACAAGTTATAAACTAAAATATTGTGCCAAACAGTTAGAGTTATTGCCTACTATAAGCCACTGGTCTTAGTCTTCCATTTGACTCTGTTTACCCAACAAGGCACTGGTCGTATTTCAATTCATCATTTAAAACCCCTTTATTAAGTTAAACACATTCATAAAATTCACCCCGATATTGCTTATACAATTTATACCAATCATCCATCATATATTAGATATAGAATTAGTTAGCAAGCTTTCATCTATTCTACACCATTTGCCACTGTAGGTAGATCCATTTACTTAGTCAAAATATTTACATTCAATCTGCTTTAATTCCCAAGGTTCACTCGCCTAGGTGTAGCGAGACCTAAAGTGTAGGGAGTCATCAAACCCTAAAGGTTGATTCCATCGTGTTAGTTCAAAAACATTATGAATCTAAGCATAGAGCCTGGCATCCTCTTAGGATTAGCAACCTACATTTTTGAGACCTAACAAATTGGCGTCTCTACTGGGGACTAAATAAAGGACCTTAGTAAGAAACCATTCTTTTATGGAGTCAAAAATTTTGAAATTCAATTTGGTAACTTTGCTGGCAAAAAGAATCCAGAAAGATAAATTATAAACTTTTTCCTATTTACAAAATAGGTGGCGACTCTAGAACCTTTCATAACAGAAAGTTAATTCCAAATGGATGGTAGGAGATCCAATATGGAAGGCAAGAAATTATAATCATCTCCACCAATTAGAAACATCTCCAAAAGAAATGGAACATCAAAGTATTCTCACCAGAATAATAACCAGGAGGCTCACGAAGATAATGCTGAGAAAACTATTGCAATTCACAATCAATTTACACCTCTGCATGAATCAAATGAAAATCTCAATAAAGCATCTAATGATATATTGGTAAAATATAGACCTGATCCTCAAGAACAACTTGAGTGTGAAGCACGGGCCATGAAGGAAATTGATCAAAGGCAAGCTGAATATGATTTTAAAATGTCATTACATCAAGAAGAAGGGGTAAAACATGGATTCTCAACTCAAGAAATAAATGAAAGTCTAAATAATTTAGGAGGTATGAATCAAGCACATCAGGATTTGCTTAGGCTCTAGGAAGAACTTGAAATGATCAAGATAGAGGAAACTAAGAGGTTGTTGCAACAAGAGATTGAACAGATAAAGAGTAGGGCTAAAATAGCCCCCCCAAAATATGTACCTCCACATAGAGGAAACACTTCAAGGAATCCACAGCAAAACTTACACCAAAATACAGGTGGTGTATCCAATTCACAAACATCTGGAAGTCATCAAAATACCCTCCCTAGAAATCCTAGACCACCTCCCATACACAACACCTCTCAACATATGGCTAATCCTTACCCGCCCCCTGGCCAACAGTATTATAGACCACAAAATCCTTATATAAATCCCCACATAAACCCACATCAATATGGTTATCATCAGCCTCCAAGTGGATATAATTACTATCCTAATCCACCACCCATGAATTTTCCACCTCAAAACCTCACAAACATATGTAGCCAATTTGATCTGACTGGATATCAGTTGTATCCATATCCTATGGATAGTAATTGGAGAAATATAGTTCCCAAGTTCACTGGAAACAGTGCAATATTAGCTGAAGATCACATCAGAAGCTTCAATGCTTTCATACAAGATATTGGTATGGACTATGAAGATGTTAAAATGAGGTTATTCATGATGTGCCTAATTGAAAATGCAAGAGACTAGTTCAACAGTTTACCTGATGCTTCAATCAGTTCAATAACATATTTCCATAATCAATTTAAGGAGCAGTATGGCAATTAGCATGCCCCTGAGTTTGTATTGGACTAATTGATAAGCATCCAGAAATACCAGAATGAATCGATGTATGACTTCAATCTGAAGTTTTCCAAGTTACACAACAAAATACCACATGGATCTAAACTGACTGATCCAGCAGCATTGAGCATTTACGTGAAAGCATTTCATCCCAAAATATGGTACAAACTTAGAAATCGATGCCCTACGACTCTAGTTGAAGCACAGAAAGTGGCATTAATTATTGAGAACAACAGGAAAGCTGTAGCTATGGTTACCAAAAGAGATAGCCCTAGAAATCCTCAGAACCCAAACATTCAACAAACTAAACAAGAAGATTAGCATAGACATGAAAGGCCCAGGTTGTATGATATGCCATATAATACAAATTGGAAAGATGGGAGACCCATTAAAAACAACAGAAAGCAACATTATGACAAAGATACCCCTGACTCTCTAAAAAGAAATGTGGAACATATGGTAGAAGATAAACCTTGGTATCTGGTGTGCAGTTTACCACACTCACTTGAATACTATGAGGTGGCTAAAATAGTACAACAAGAAGAAACATTATACAATTATAATAGAGACAATCACACAATAAACATGATGCAAGATACACCATATTTGTTGAATGAAGACTATTCTTCTACAGAGGAAGAGGGATATGAATATGATGTGGGAAACTAGAGACATCATATCAATATGGGAAAACAAGAAGTATTCTTAGATCAAGAGGATGGTTATGAGGAACCTACCTATTGTAACAATTCACCATATGATCAGTGGAGAAAGCCCACTGAAAATGAAAGAGAAGCTCTTACAATAGCTGCAATAGCTCAAGCTAAAAATACCGATAACTTAAGGAACAGGACAGCGAATGTTGAACAAGGAACACTTGGGAGTATCTTTATAAAAGATCAGAACTAAAAAAAGAATAATGCAAAGTCATCATTCAAAGAACCAGAAAAAGATGATAAAAATAAAACAAAAGATAAATCACAAAATCAAGAAAAAGAACATATAAAGACAGAAAAGAATGATCAAACTATGGTCCATTCATTTGACATTGCTCATGCAATATCTCAGGTAAAGATATCAGTTCCACTTTTGGAAATGATGAAGATAGACAAATATAGAAATACAATGGTTAAACTGATTCAGATATCCCAGATCAAAAACATAAAGGATCAGAAAATAGAACAAACAATGTTCACCAAGAAACGTTCCAAATTCCTGAGGTATACTTAGGTGATACATTGACAAAGAATCCCTCACAGCTTGACCCTTTCTACACTACCTTATTAATCAAAAATAGGATAGTAAGGAATTGCATGATTGATTTAGGTGCGGCCATGAATATCATGCCAATAGCAGTCATGAAAGAACTAGGAATGTGGGTTGACACAACATTTGGTAGGTGTTATGCAATGGATAATAGACCCATCCTAGTCGTAGGCATTATGAGGGATGTGGACATAAAACTCGCTTCATACCTTGAAGCAACCTATAACATTGATATCACTGTGGTTGACATTCCACCATATTATGGAATGCTCTTATCAAGACAATGGGCTGCAATGGTAGGAGGGAATGTCCAATTGGATTTATCATATGCCACAATACCAGTAGGAGGTAAAGAGATCAAACTATGTAGGGAGTTGAGATATGAGAACATCATAGAACGCTTGGATCAAGATCAAATAAATTTCTTTTGCGATACAGATTTGGGAGCCTTCAAGGTTGAGAAAAATCAGCCAGAATTATAGAATACTGATCCAATACATGTGGAATCTAAGAAAGAATAAAATGATGTGTGGAAGATGTATTTTGATGGTTCATGTAGTAAAATGGGAAATAGGGCCGGAGTATTATTTATCTCACCAGCACGTAAAAATTTCAAATCCTCCTTTATATTAACATTTGAATGCACAAACAATGTAGCAGAATACGAGGCTTTGTTCATTGGTTTGAGTATAGCCACCAAGCATAAGATAAAAAAGTTAGCTGTATATGGTGACTCAGAATTGGTTACTTCCCAAGTGAGAGAGAAATACTTGTCAAAAAACAAGAGGTTGAGATAGTATAGAAACACTGTCTAGGATGATATTGAGTTATTTGATGCCTTTTCAATCAACTAGATTGATAGATCAAAAAACATTATGGCAGATTTTCTAGCAAATATCACATTAAAAAGGGATGATATCACATTAGGAGGTATTACAGAAGTTGAATTCAAAACTAGACCCACTATCCCAAATAATTTACATAATTAGCAAGTGTTTAATAATGATGCTGATATAATCAACTTCCTACATTGTGCTGATCATTATGAAAATCAAGAGATTGATTTTAATGCATTTGTAGAAGAACATGATGGGAAGGAAACCCTTTTTGGTCAAGAGATAGTTCATCTGAAAACAAACAAAATACCTAAGGGTCTTATAGCATTGGAAAAGGCATTTGATGGACATGATAGATTTAAAATGAAAGACACACCAGTGGTACAAAATGACCTTGAAGAGATTAATTTGGGGACACAAGCAGCCCTAAAGAATGTATACATTGGAAAGAATCTTAATCCCAAAATCTGAAGCATGATCATCAACTTACTGAGGAAGTATAGACACGTATTTTCCTGGTGATATGATGATTTGAAAGCATATAGGGAGGATTTTTTCAGCATGAAATACCATTAAAACCAGATGCTGAACCATTTAGGCAAAAACAGAGGCCTGTCAATCCTACATTAGCTCCTAAGATGCTTGAAGAACTCATAAAATTAAGAGATGGAGCTATCATTAAACCCACAGGCATTCTTCTTGGGTTTCTAATTTGGTGCCTGTCAGAAAGAAAAATGGTGACATTAGATTATGTGTGGACTTCAGGAATCTAAACAAATCTTCTCTTAAGGACAACTATCCCCTCCCTAATATGGAAGCAATATTACAAAAGGTTACCGGATGTGAACTGTTGTCAATGATGGATGGTTTCTCAGGATATAATCAGGTGAAAGTTAAAGAATCAAAGCAATATAAGACTACAATCACCACACCATGGGGAACATATGTATATTTGAGGGTGCCATTCGGGCTCACAAATGCTGGAGCAACATTCCAAAGAGCAATGGATGTAGCCTTTGCTGAATTGATTAATAAAATCATGATAGTATATTAGGATGACATGACAACATATTCCAAAAGGGCTAAGGATCATTGTACACTTTTGGAGCAAATATTTATTAAAGCCCTAGAATATGGGATTTCATTGAATCCTAAAAAGTGCCATTTCGCAGTGATAGAGGGGAAGTTGCTTGGTCACATAGTCTCAAAAGATGGAGTAAGAATAGATCCTGAAAGAGTAAAAGCAATTGACCAAGTTCCAATTCCTAAGAATGTAAAATCTATACAGTCATTTTTTGGCCAAATCAACTTTGTCAGGAGGTTCATATCAAATTTTGCAGAAATTGTTAGTCCCATATCTAGAATGTTGAAGAAGAATTTAGAAGTGAAGTGGACCACAGAAATAGTGGAGGTATTTTCTACCATTAAGAAGGCAATCAAAGAAGCCCCTATTCTGTTATCCCTTGATTTCAGTAAGCCATTCCAACTGTTCTCATTTGCCTCTTATCATACAGTTGCAGAAGTATTATTGAAGAAAAATAATGAAGGACGTGAACAACCCATTTCATTTTTTAGTAAATCTTTTCAAAATGTAGAATTAAAATATGACATTGTTGAGAAATAGGCATATGCATTAGTGAAGGCAGTTAAAACTTTTAGGCCATACTTGGTGGGAGATGAAATCATAGCATATGTGCCTAATGCTGCAGTAAAAGATGTATTGGTCCAAACTGAGGTCACAGGCAGAAGATGCAGATGGATCAATAGAATTCAGGAGTTCAATATTGAAATGCAAATCACTAAACTAGTGAGTGGACAAGGTCTTGCTAGATTAATGGCTGAAAGTAATCTCGAGGCTTCTCAGGTATGTGGTGCTAATGATGTTGATAACACAAGTTCTAGCATTGAGCATACTCCATGGTATACTAACATCATATATTATCTAAAGCACATGAAATGTCCTAAAGGGTATGATGATAACAAAAGGACACTTAAATTACATGCATCAAAATATGTATTTATTTATGGAGATCTTTACTGGAAGAATAGGGATGGTATTCTACTATTATGCCTAGATGAACATCAATCAAAACATATCATGAAAGAGTTAGATGAAGGTATGTGTGGAGGTCATTTTTCAACAAAGACTATAGCCCATAAGATCCTAAGGGCTGGATACTATTGGCCTAGAGTTTTCAATGATTCATATCATTACACAAGAAAATGTGAAGCGTGTCAAAATTTTTTAGGAAAGTTGAAATATCGGGGAGCACTACCCTTGAAACCCATGCAGGTGGAAGCTCCATTCTACCAGTGGGGCATTGACTTCATAGGAGAAATTGCAGAGAGGTCAAGTGGTGGACACAAATGGATTTTAGTGGTGATAGATTATTTTACAAAATGGGTGGAAACAGTCCCAACTAAGCACACAACAAGTAAGGTGGTGATCAACTTTTTGATGGAGAATATTATATTTAGATTTGGCACTCCAGTAAGGTTGATTACAGATAATGGAATGTGTTTTAGGTCTGATGAGTTTAAAAATTTCTATAATACACATGGTATCAATGTGTCATATGCTGCCCCTTGTCATCCACAAGCAAATGGGCAGGCAGAATCCAGCAATAAAAATCTTTTGAAAATTATAAAGAGAATGTTGGAAGGAAATAAGAAAGCATGGAATTCAAAGTTAAGAATGGTTGTATGGGCTGACAAGATTACTGTGAAAAAGGCAATTGGGAGATCTCCTTTTGAACTAGTATATGAAACACAAGAAAGAATACCATTAGAAAATCTCCTACCAGTTTATAGATTTGTTCTTCAGGAAGACTTAAACATTCCTGAACCAATGAAGGAAAGATTAGAACATCTTGCAAAATTTTATGAGACAAGGAGGCTAGCTCAAAGGCAGAATATCAAGTTGCAATCACATGTGAAATACCTCTTTGACAAAAAGGCCAAAGATAGGAAATTTGAGAAGAATAACCTAGTACTGATGTGGAATGCTAGGTGTCAGGACAAAGGAAAACATGGAAAGTTTGAAGCTTTGTGGTTAGGTCCTTTTGTTGTAACTGGCAAAGGAGGTGATGATTCTTACTATTTGCAAAATATGTCCAGAGAGGAGTAGGAACTACTTGTGCATGGGCAATATCTGAAGCCTTTCTTTTCATAAAATACTAAAATCATGCACAAGCAGGATTAACTGTTGCCAGTGCATGGAAAACCCTTAAATAATTCTCAAAATACTTTTATTCCATGCATAGTAGTCTAGGGAAATTAAAAGAGATTAGGATATGCCAGTACATGGACAGTCCTATGAATCTCTAAAAAAGGAAAAAACTATATATATAATATAAAATCTTTTCCATGTATAGTAGTATAGGATCATCCTAGTTCCCCATAATTATCACTTCCATCTCCCATTCTAATACAATCCTATGAAACTGTCATCCCAAATAAATAAAACATATGGTCTACTCCCCTAAGAGATCTGAATTCTTGTTATACTCAGAAGGAGTATAAATCCCAGACAGAGCCACTGTTGGGATGGGAAAATTTAAAATTTTCTTATCTTCATACCCACCCATGTCTGACCAAACCAAAACACAATTTTGCCCAAAAAATTAGAATAACAACTGATATATCCCATAAAGAATCCTATGACTTTTATCACAAAATAATGTAAAGGGCCTTAATTTCTTAATATCAGCAAGACCTCATTTTAGTTATACCGATCCATGAGAAACTAGTTGAAATGAGTATCGATGTGAGACTGATGATCAGGGAGAAGATCTCAAGAATCATCGATGAAGAAAGTAACACCGATGACCTTTCATTGGAGAGAGAATGCATGGTCACACCGAATAAATCAACAATGAGGGTTATCAGCATAAGGAAAGACTATCAGAGAATACTCCGAAACCCCCTTGACAGTATAAGTCATACCGATGGAGAAATTTGATAGGACTCTCACTGAGCATCCCATGGAATAGAGAGAACTAGTGGTCATCGGCAGGAGATGAACATCAGAGTGAAAAATTAAGGAGTCTCTGACATTCCAATGTCTCAACAACCAACGAAACTATTTCGGCATAAGTCATGCCGATATGTATGGAAGATAAGAACCATTGACAAAAGTGAATGAATCAGAACAAAGCTTGCAAGTATGGCCGAAACAATACTCACAACGATGTCGATGACATGTTGTGAAGGTCTCTCTGATGAAAAGTGTAAAGGAAGGTATCAGGGAAACAACCATGATTGGGTAGCTTGAAATATGTTATCCCGATGACATATCTTATCTTGATGATAACAATAACTATGTTCATTGACAAGACTCTCCTTGATAGTCATATCGGAGATACTTAAGAGATCGAAGAAGAATGTTACTCACACAACGATAAAGAAAGTCAGGCTGATGATGACCATGCCTACCTCTACATAAGGTAGATCCTAAGAATATCTTGTTGATACAAACTCACATATGAAATATGACATCGAGAAGACAAATGAAGGGTTATAGCGATTGATCCATGAGTAAACATTCATGCCATAAGAGGATATTAAAGTCACCCTGACATTACAAAAATCGTGTCGATGAGAGAAGTTATGACAATGTGACATTTCACAATGATCAAGAGAATTGAAATGCTGGAAACAATTAATTGCAGACAAGGAAGTGATCCCTTGGAATGCCATTTGAAATCATTGCAATTAAGTTCGAAAGGATTGTCTAAGAGGAGCACACGAGTGGAAACTTGGAGGAGAAAACAAGGGAATTTGATTAGTACCTTCAAAAATAGGTACCCATATACAAACTTTTGTTCAGTAGCTTACAATTCAAATTTGTTGTCCAAGACTAAAATGGAAACTCCAGTGAAAGGAAAAGCTAGAAAACAGCAAGGTGATACTAGTAAACCTAAAAAACAAAAAATTGACAAAACCCTTGAGGAGAAAAAAAAAGATTGGAAACTAAACCAAGTCTTAATTGACCAACTACTTGGATCAACTCCCAAAGCCCGAAGGTCTACACAACTTAGGGCAGAAGTGGAGAAACTAGAAGATAGGTGTAAATACCTAGGGAATGTTTAGACACCAATAAAAGGCTATGAGATTTTCAAATTCCACTACAACAGAAGATTAAAAAATTTTCCAGTGTCTAACCCATGGCACTTGAATTTAGGCAAATTGGTTGTTCCTGATGTGTTTCTAAATGCAGAACTCCTCCAACTTCTGGCTAGGCAGTATATTCCAAGCCACAAGGCCATATGCAACCTGCAAGGGGAGCCTATTATACACTTGTCTAAGAATTCCATTTGTGAAGTTTTTGACTTGGATGATTTTTCTACTGTCCCCATAGTTTATGAGGATTTGGAAAAAGAGAACTGGAGAATGGATACTACATATAATGGATGGAGGTTGTGTATTCACAGGCCCAAGGAAGAGGGAGAGATGGTGCCTCTCAATGAGAATGATGGACCTCCATTTCATGTGTCATTATTTGAACCCTACATATAATACACATACTACTCTGTGGGCCAGGTCCTAGGATCAGAGGACCCTGATTTCATAACAATTTCACTGATGGTCATAGCTATAGACATCCAGTGCCACAATGCCAGACAGTTTGATTATGCTGCTTATGTTTTTGGTAGAATTGATTCTGGTCTGACCTCAATAAAGAACAATGCCCCATCAGTTTCCTTTGAACACTACTCACTCTTGATGCATATGGTGCTTTATTATGGCCAGGAAATAGGATTGTGGCCAAGTGAATTCAAAGTTGTTCTAGTGGATCAAAGGGGGAAAAAGTCACCCATGTAGATGTGGACTAGAATATGGGATAGCGGGTATGCCCATTCTAGCTATGTTCAGTTTGAAGAATACTGTGTAAAAGTATTATATAGATATTTCAGTCATCCTTGTGAGTATTCATTATCAAATGAAATAAAGAGGTTTCTTAGACCTAAAAATTTGGTTGGTCCTAATACTGTTACTCACAACTAGGGAGACTGGTATTGTTTTGAGGATGATACTATGGTCAGAGTTTATGGTTTTGAGGACACTCCTTTTATCTTACCTAAGACTGTCCCTGACAGAATTGCCTACTTAGAAATAGTTAGGCAAATGAATTGTTCTAATGTGATGCACTTGAGCTCCCATGACAAACAATCTTTTATGCCTAGTACTCTTTGCTTTGGAGATTTTACTATAGTATCCAAGGAGGGTTATGGTCTCATTATGGATAAGATGATGCATTACAATATGAGATATGCTAAGGCAAGAAAAGGGTTTGATCTTGAGGGTTTCATTGACCTCACTCAGAGAAAATAAAACCTTATTGGATACACACATGTCCCTTATCCCCATGATGATATCATCAAGAATTTGGAAGAGATTGAAGTTGAATTAGTGG
The DNA here is from genome assembly GCA_027924645.1 of Cunninghamia lanceolata. Lineage (NCBI taxonomy): Eukaryota > Viridiplantae > Streptophyta > Pinopsida > Cupressales > Cupressaceae > Cunninghamia > Cunninghamia lanceolata. The sequence goes on along the minus strand of BSBN01000378.1, from coordinate 1,377,807 downwards.
TTGAGAAATACAATATGGACTTAGATGAGAAGAGGAAACAAGTGGTAGAGGTAGAGTTGTTATCTTCTGGTGATGATGAACCTGCAAAACAAGAGGAGCCACATCAATAGACAACAAGAATGTCCAAATGAAAAATGCAACATTATCAATCTCCTGGTATGGAACATGATGAGGAGGGGTCTTCTGATGAGGGTCCTAGACAACTAAATGCAAGGGGAAAGAAAATTAGAGAGTCAATTGATGATATCTCTGCCAACAATGAAAGACAATTACTTGATATGTTGAAAACAACAGTAGATAGTGAATTGCAAGATATGACCCCTAGTAAGGATAGATAGCTTCTCAAACAAGTAGGGGTGATGATCTTTCCTGGTCTTGATTTGAATTCTGCAATAGTATTTGATAGTTTTCTACATAACACATATGATAAATACAAACTCACTCCAGAAGGTGTCACAGAAGTATATATGGGCACCAAATATAATAACGATGAAAATTCATTAATGATATGGGCCCTGTATCCTCCCCATAAGAAGACAGTCATTATAGACACTGAGAGGAGTTTTGGCCATTTCATGACTTTGAAGGTAGGGGAGACTGACCCCTTGATCACTGCAGACATTGGCATTGGCATTAATGTTGCAAAGTTGAATAAGGCACAGGATTAGATGTTAATCAAAGAAAGAGATGCATACAAACTGAGCTGTGAGAGATTAACAAAATAAAATGATCATTTGAAAGATGTTAAGAGCACCCTCAGGGGATCAATAAAAAGGTTAACTTAGGGAGAAAGCTCACAAAGCGCCCAATCACCATCTATTGACCAGTTAGCTTAAATTCAGATTGATACACTTGCCACAGTGCTCTAGAACAAGTATACCAACATGATGCATTGGTTGAACCGATTTTGGGATATTTATTCTCAAAACTATAAAGTGATCCAAGAGCATGAGAGGCTTGACAAAAGGCTGCAAGAGAAACTCAATGAGACATAGAGTAAGCATATAGATACCTCCAATGCAAAAGATTTGATTGAGCAGCATCAGAAGTATTATGATCAACTTGAGAATGATGTCAAACAATGTATCAAAGACTTAAAAGTAGGAGTGCCCATGTTGGTCAAGGATGATAAAGAATTGAAGAATAAAGAGGAATGGAGTAAAGACTATCAAGTTCTATTGCATGAAGCCCTAGGAGCTCTCAAGGACAAAGATTCTTGCATCTGGAGAAGCCTGTAAGCACCTGGAGAAGATGGTAATAATGGATGTGATCACAAGGAATGCTATTGAATTTACTGATACCTATCGCATCCAGGAGTACTTGGATCACATTGCTCAACTATACTTGTGGTTGAATAGAGTTTAAGCATTGTTATTTTATTATTGTTATGTTAATCATGTTGATTCCCAAAAGACATTTTGAAGAGTTATGTCTCTTCATAAGCATTTGTATAAAATTTCAAACATATGATACTGAATTATCATCAGCAGTAGGATATAATACATGAAGTTTACAATGTTTCAAAAGACAATGTTGCAAGTATATTATTGAAGAAGTAAATTGAAGTTCTCTGATTCTGTGGTTTTATTCTGGCATCTATTGTTTGTTAAAGTTACTAAATTGTATGGTTGTCTCTAGTTTAGTATTTCCTTGTTATTTAGATTAATATATCAAGTATATATTTAATTTGTCAGTGCACATTTGTTGTAGTTGTGTGATTGGATTAATTGGTTTCCATTAGAGGAATTAAAATCCTTCTTATCAGTCATAGTAACCTGGAAGTGTTAGTTTGGATTACTAAGAAGAAGCATATAATTAGAATTTCCATTCTGTCTCCAAATTGATATTATCCGTTATTCTTGCATATTTCATTCAATTGGTTCCTTCAAGAAAGGATTAAATTTCCTTCTGGTGAATAACAAGAAATCTGATCTTATCAATTGGATTATTAAAAAGTGTTTGTTAGTTATTTCCTTGCATATTTATACAAGTTATAAACTAAAATATTGTGCCAAATAGTTAGAGCTACTACCTACTATAAGCCACTGGTCATAGTCTTCCATTTGACTCTGTTTACCCAACAAGGCACTGGTCTTATTTCAATTCATCATTAAAACCCCTTTATTAAGTTAAACACATTCATAAAATTCACCTTGATATTGCTTATATAATTTATACCAATCATCCATCATATATTAGATATAGAATTAGTTAGGAAGCTTTCATCTATTATACACCATTTTCCACTGTAGGTAGATCCATTTACTTAGTCAAAATATTTACATTCAATCTGCTTTAATTCCCAAGGTTCACCCACCTAGGTGTAGCAGAACGTATAGTGCAGGGAGTCATCAAACCTTAAAGGTTGATTCTATCGCATTAGTTAAAAAATGTTGCAAATCTAAGCATAGAGCCTGGCATCCTCTTAGGATTAGCAAACTGCATTTTTGAGACCTAACACATTGTCAGTTCGGGTGTGGCTTATTTCCAACACCAACACGTGGCAAATATAAATGACAAACAAATATGCAGTATTAGTGGGGTGCAATTATCCCAATAGCGAAAACAAGCTTCGAGGTTGCATTAATGATGTCACTCACATGTCACCATCATGCAATCTAATTGCTATCTAACCTATGAAAGAGTTTTCTAGTCCCATTCTTGTCCAAGGACAAACACTATCATGCAAATTAGTGCCCACTAAGCCTATCCAAGAACCTCTTATCCCAAGCTCAATACAAAATCCATCATGCTTGCATTATGTCACTGATCATCTAAAGCATATCATAGTTATTCAAGAACCACCAATTGTATCATCCAAATTATTAGAGCCATGTCATGAAAAATATTCAAAGTATTCTGAGTCATGGCCTCAACTAAGTCAAGATCAACACATGCCAGCTCATCCTATCCATCATCAATATAATATTATCCATGTTAATCCTATCTATGATCAAGATATTATCTATGGTAAAGATATCCAAAATAGTCCTATCAAATATCCAACTATTCCTATCCATTATTCTGCAACATCTGCTTCACATGATGAGACACTTGGTCCCCATGAACACACAGACAATCAATAAAATGACATTGATCATAACACACATAATCTTAATGATCATAGAAGCCACCACGATCTTAATTGTATCAACCATGAGAATAAGAAAGTCACAATGGATACTGTTGAGCATTCAAATAATTAAGGAATACTAAACAAATGGTATTTTTTATTATTCTTTTCATTGGTTTATGCTTAGAACTTACAATTCAACTTGCAAATTTCTATTGTTACATGGTTAACATATTTTTAACCAATTGACAAAGTTGCATCTCTCTCTCTCTCTCTCTCTCTCTCTCTCTCTAACCTATCTACCTCCTAGTTAAATCCCTTTCCTAGCTTTCCTAGTTTTCCTTTTCCTTTCTAGACAATTTCCCTTTAGATCCCACTAATTTTTCCATATTTTACTATTTTTTGGCTATCCTCTCATCATTCTTCTGATCCAATGACCTTTAGTGTTATCTTGTTTCTATTTCATCCCCCCAATTTATATCCTCATCCCTCTTTGCATGTCCTAGTTTTCTTGTTTTCATTTTCTTCATCGATAAGGAAGAGGGAGAGGGATGAAGAGGGAGAGAGGGTGGAGATGGAGGGGAGAGAGAGGGGAGAGATAGGGTGATAGAGAGTGAGGTAGAGTTAGAGACATGGGTTGATAGAGAGAGCAAGATAGAGATAGATAGATAGAGAGGTAGATAGAGGAGAGAGATACAAAGAGAGTCCTAGTTTTCTTGTTTTTATTTCCTTCATCAATAAGGGAGAGGGAGAGATAGGGAGATATAGGAATGATAGGGGAGAGAGGCAAGAGATAGAAACATAGGGAGAGATAGCTAGGTACAGAGAGATAGAGAGGAGACAGATAGGGAAATATAGAGGAGACAAAGGGGAGAGATAAGGAGATAGAGAGTGAGTGAGACATCTAGAGAGATAGGGAGATAGAGAAATGAGAGGGGAGAGAGAGGAAAGAGATAGGGAGAGATAGATAGGTAGAGATAGAGAGAGGGGATAGATTGGGAGAGATAGAGGAGACAGAGGGAAAGATAGGGAGATAAAGAGTGAGTGAGATATCTAGAGAGATAGGGAGAGAGATTGAGAGATAGAGGGATGATAGAGAGGGAGATAGGGGGGAGATAGGGAGATAGAGTTTTAGGGTTACTCAAGTTTAGGGTTTAGGGGTTATGGGTTAGGGATTAGGGATAAGGGGCATTATTTAGAGTTTAGGGATTTAGAGAGAGAGAGAGAGAGTACTTTTGACATGCAATCGTAAACCCTAAATAATGCCCCTAAACCCTAAACCTCTAAATCCTAAATAATGCCCCTAAACCCTAAACCTCTAAATCCTAAATAATGCCCCTAAGCCCTAAACCCTAACCTCTAACCCCTAAACCATAAACCCTAAATAATTCCCCTAAGCCCTAATTCCTAAGCCCTAAACCCTAAACATGAGAAACCCTAAACCCCAAACCGCCAAACCCTAAACACTAAACCCAAGCAACCCTAAACCTCTATCTCCCTAGCTCCCTATCTCTATCATTCCTCTACCTCTCAATCTATCTCCCTATCTTTAGCCATGTCCCTCTCTCTCTATATCCCTATCTCTCCCTATGTCTTTGGCCATGTCCCTCACTCTCTAAATCTCCCTATTGATCCTCTCTTCAAACACTAAACCCTAAACCTCTTAACCCCTAAACCATAAGCCCTAAATAGTAAATAATGCCCCTAAATCTTAACCCCTACCCCCTAAACTCTATACCTGAGCAACCCTAAACCCCTAAACCCTAAATCCAAGAAACTCTAAACCTCGATCTCCCTATCTCTCCCCTATCTCTCTATCTCTATCATCCCTCTACCTCTCAATCTCTCTCCCTATGTCCCTGGTCATGTGCCTCACTCTTTATCTCCTTATCTCTCTCATTAGTCCCCTCTGTCATGTGACAACACAGATATGTTGACATCAATGACAACACCGATTAGGCACATACTTGCAACAAGATGTATACAAAGAAAGGGGGATTCCATATGTATTGATGGAGGAACATGTTTTTCACATCATATGTTTCCATAAATTGCAAAGGGGGAGATTGTTGCAAGTATGTGCTAATTGGTGTTGTCATTGGTGTAAGTTGTATCTTCTGATATTGTTGTTTGTTGATTGATTGAGTTGTCATGTCAAGAACATTATCTAAGTATTTTACTCCATATTCTCTATGTATTGAAGACCATATTATGAGATTTTGATATGATTTAGAGAAGTGTTTGAAGATACTAAATCTAGAATTTGGTGGTCTAGATCACTGTACAAAAAATGTTCTATCCACCAGTTTGAAGACTATGCCTGGCAATGTTTGCAGAGTGACAGAGAGATAATATTTGGCTTTGCATTTCTCTACAGGATGGAATTTAGTCTTTCTGTTCTAGAATTGATCTTATAAGGTCCTTATCTATCTTCACTCCAAAGGATTTGTCATTTGGTGCTCTAGAAAGCAAGTTATTGATTAGCAGAGTTTGACAATCTCTATTGAGAAGCAGTCTCTGATGTGTCTTCAAGTCATATTTGTTGTCTTCAAGTGATATTTTTTGTGGTTAGATTTGTATATTCCCAACTAATTCTATGTTGTTCATGGATGTCTCTAGAATGTACTAATTGGCATGTGCTTGATCCATAAGCTTTAATAAAGTTCTTGAAGACATGTATTTAAGTGTTCTTGGTGTTTGTAATAGTTTTGGCTGACCTAATTTCTCACACTTCTTGTGGAGGTGATTCATGAATTGTGAAGGCATGTTGTAGTGTGTGAAGATGTATTTGGACCTGAGCTAAGCTATGAAATGTTTCTCCTTCATTCATTTGCCCTGCAAGTTTGTTTTTGCCTAGTCCTAATTTAAATTTGTGTATGTATGTCGACCTTGGAGATAGTTCTAATGGTTGTAAAACATAATGCCGACCTTGATGTACATTCCAAGGTTGATTATAGGTATAAATATATGTAATGCATTCATGATTGAGATGTAAGTGTGAAGATGTGAAGATAAAGTGTAAAAGCATAGCAGAGCGAAGGATATATTTCACTTCAATGGAACTGAACTCAGGCATGGTTTAGATGCTACTATATCAGTTCATCTTGATAGTTAGCTAACCCTAAAGTGAGCCAACCCCGACAGTGAGCCAACCCTGGCAGTGAGCCTTTCATTTGGGCAGTGAGCCTCTTTTGATATTCAATATTGTTACTACATTATATTGTGAACTAACACTCACTATGGTTTTTCCCTTTTAGGATTTTCCACATAAAAATCTAGTGTTCATGTGTGTATGGTGTTGATGTGTTCATGTTTTGATTTTTCTATTAATGTTTAATGTTCATGACAGAATGTGGAGTTAAATTAAGTGAATATGAAAGTGATATTATAAAGAAGTTAAAGTTTTTGATACAGCTGATTCAACCCCCCCTCTTAGTTGTCTTTTGCCTTTCAATATATTCTACATTATCATTGACTCTGGTTATCTTATTCTGATAGGATATGCATTATCATTCACTCTAGTTATCTTATTCTCATAGGTTCTACATTATCATTCACTTATGTTTTCTTTGATGCCAGTTAAACTCTTATTGTTTTTAATTCCTAAGCTTTATATTGTGTTTCCCTACGGTTTATATTGCAACCATTATAATCATAGTTAAATATTTATGTTCCCCTATGGTTTATATTGCAATCGCTACAATCATAAGTTAGCAGTTGTGTTTCCCTACGTTTAAGATATGAGATCTATTAAGCTTAGCCTTACTATTTTACATTTGTAAGATTTTAACTATTTTATAGTTGTGTTTCCATATGGGTTATATTGCAATCATTACAGTCATAGTTAAAATGTGAGTGTGGTTCCCAGTTTGTTGTGCATGAGTATTGTAGAAACTAACAAGATCATGGAAAATCAACAAGCATGAGTTTGCAAGTGAAAATGAACAATTTGTATTAACAAATAACATGTATAAATAGTAGAGGTTGCATACCCAACTCTCCACGAAACAAGGATACATGGTAATATTCAAAGCAAGAGAATAGCGTAACTACCCTAGGAAATAGAGGTGATGTGTCAAGTATATTGACACCTATTACAAACGAATCACCAAGTTGAAAATGTCAAATGGCATGTGCTATAAGTCTCCTAACTATGATTGAGTTAGTGTTAATTCATGGAGTTATACACCAACACCCCCCCTTAAGCATAGCTTAGGTGAGTTTATGAATGATGAGTCTCGGCAGTGTGCCATTTTAGGTACTCATTTACAAATGTATCTCTCAGAAAATGGAGAAAGAAAGAAAACCTTGTGGGAAAAAAATTTCCTCCAAAAAGAGAGAAAACAAAAAGAAAACAAAGCAAAGTCTTAGATGGCCTCCCTAGAAGATTCCCCCCATAGGAGAGAAAATGATAGAAGGTCTATAAGACCCCCCATAATACATGTCCTGCTGCAGTGATGTTGAATAGTCAACAAAGGATGCAGATGTAGATCCAAGAACGCCGAACAATGTTCCTTCCCTTGGGAAGAAATGAAACCACCTGAAGATGCAAGATATCTTCCCATGCAAGAAGATGTATGTATGATCTTGAATCATGTTGAAGCTGATCCAAGGATCATGGTGCCCATGCTTATGCCTTCAAAGAGTGCTCATGTGTCCTCATGTCAATGCCGAAGGATGCCATAATTAAATCAGGTGTATGTGCAATAAATGATGATGATCCAAAACCATGTGTAGGACGATGTAGAGCATGAATATCTAAAGCGGACAATATTGATGCAGCTTCATCGAACCTATCATCGAAGAGAACACTAATGTCCTCAAAGTGTGCTTCCATGTCAGTAATGTGAGACTCTCCAAATAGACAAGAAATGTCAGGTAGAAATGTGTCCCAATTAGTAATGCTAGGAAGACTAATTTCCTTTTGTTAAGAAGCACTGAAAACTTTCGAAGAAGTTGTTGTGGTGTTCACAACATGCCCCATTTTACTCCTTAGCAAAATGAGGACCCCTATTGTGGCTTTACTTTTGTTTTGTTTGTGTGGGTCTATTGGTGGTAAAAGGGAAAAGAGGGTTAAAGTTGTAAACTTTGTTAAAACTAGTGAAAAATTGCATTTCAGTACTAGGGCAGAGTATGGGCGAATTCCTTGTGAAAAATGAGCTAGGGTTACTTTTTGAACCATGTTAAAATTTCAAGTATTTTGCAAGTTATGAGTATTTTGGTAAAATGTACAAAAACAGGGTTTACTGTTGCATATACAGTGCCCTTTGTATATCGGGTTGCATATACAAGGTCCTTTGTATACAAGTTCACTTATATACAAAGTCTTTTGTATATCGCTTTCCATATACAAAGTTGTTTGTATATGCAAAATCATTTTATAATTAGTCACATGGGCAGTCAGGTCTCAAATACAAGGCTGGTTGTATTTCGGGTCGTTTGCATGTTGCATACAATGCCTTTTGTATATCGGGTTGCATATACAAGGCCCTTTGTATACAAGTTCGCTTGTATATAAAGTCCTTTGTATATCACTTTCCATATACAAAGTCAATTGTATATCCTTTTCCTTGTATGCATTTTTGATAAAGTTCTATGTATACATACAAGGTGGACCCGAAACAGTTAAGAGTTGAATTGGATAAATAGTTATGTCTGTTGCATGTATCTTATATTTGTATGATTGGCAAGGTGAAGCATACAAGGCAAATATACAAATGCTTTATACATTGCGCGAATACTCCTTGTATTTTTGTGGGCTTGTATGTTTCGGAACATACAAGTGGGATATACAAAGGGCTACATACAAGACATGGAGCCGAAAAAGTTTTAATGTTGATTTAATCTTTGTATATTTGAGGGTTTGTATCTACTATCGGATACATGCAAAGCGAAATGTACATGGCATGAAATTGAAAGTTTATCAAGGTTGGTTAAGTCCATGTATATTTCGGGCTTGTATACAAAGGTTACATACAACGATACATGCAAGTAATGGAACCGAAAGGATTGTGAAGCAGAGTTAAGTCCTTGTATATGTCTGCACCTTGTATGTATATGTTTCAAAGAATACATTTCGGAAAGATACAAGTGTCGTAATTCAAAAAAGATTAAAATCGGGTTAAACCGATGTATCATTACTAAATGTATATTGAAAGATACATTGCACTATATGCATGCGCGGACCCGACAGGTGAGTAAAATATGGTGTATAAAATTTGAGGTCTGAAAAGGACATAAAAAAGAGTTTGTATGCGTCTAGGCTTGTATAGTTTCGATACAAGCAATTTATGCATTGCGGAGATACAAAAGAGGAAGGTGAGGTGGACCCCACCACTTATATATTGGGTTGTATGAATTACAATGTATGTTTAGGAGATGCAAAGCCGATATACAACCCCATGGTGAAGATATACATAGCCGATAAGAGGAAAGTTTGAATGCACCAATACTGCAAATAAGATCGAGTTGATAGCTCATTGATTACTGCAACTAGTGCCCATCTAACATTCTGACCAGGTAATAAATTGACGAAGCAACTTGATATATTTCTAATCCAATTTTTGTCTGTTTTGCAAGTTTGCAGGTATGAAGAATGAGAAATTTAATGGCGGTGACATCACAAAAGAGGAGATCAGATCACAAGTAGCATGAGAAGTCAAGGCCTTCAATGAGAAGATAAAATGCAGTGGGAGAGAAAACATTATTAAATAGACAACAGAGGATGTTTTAAGATGTTAGGGTTTCCAGAAGGGCATCTTATGCCTAGGATATGTATGCTAATCAGAGATATTTTTGGGTGAGATTTTTCCACCATTGATGCTGCAGCATGAAGTATAGACTGTTGATTAACTAGGGTTTTGGAGCTGTATTCAGGATAGTCATAGCTATATATTGAGCCCCTTTACTCTGTAATAGGTTACATAGGGATTTGTCATACCAGGAACTTATAGAATGAAACTAAAAGTTGTAATTTATCTTAGCATTTAGAAGTAGAAGGAGGTCGCCTATGTTTGCAATAAGGAACGTGTGGAACATCCTACTTCCTTACTGTAACTATAAAGCTTTTAAGTTTTCTGTAATTTGATTAATGAAGCTAAGAGTCATTTAGAGATTGTAAATCTTATCTGACTGTTTGTTTTGAATACAATCGAATCTGGAATTCTGCATCTATTTTCTAATTGTCTTCTGGCTCTTCATTGTGTTCAAAACAATATCTCTTAAAGCTTGCAATCTTGACTATATGTTTGTGAAAATGCTCAGAACTTACATTTAAGGTTTAGTCTGTGGATTTAATCAAATTGCTGCATTATTTACAAAGTGCATAAGAGAACATTTAGATCCTATCGTAGATTGAATGAAGTTTAGTTTAGATTTCTCCAACGTTTTCCAACCCATCTAAAAATACTTAACTTATAACACAGAAATGTAAAGGAAATTGTCTAATATTTGAAAGAAGCATGCATAGTTAAGTTGAAAGTAGACAGTTTTCATAATATTGAAGAGGAGAAAGCTTGCAATAATATAAATCATTTAAAGCTTTGTAACACAGTAACAAGTTTATGCAAAAGGAATGATTAACATGTTGATATTTATGATCTTTTGTATAGTTTGAGTCCAGTAAACCATCAAGAAACCCTAAATCACATAAGGCCCCTTGAACATTACAGCGTCACATCAACCTACTAAATTTTCCCAATAGGTCAAGACCTGACCATATTAAACTTGGGATTAAGCAAATCTTAATCGATTTCTTCATATCTTTCAAGTCAGTTAGGTTCAATTTTTTTTGTGACTTTTAACTATTGTTATGACTGTGTTAAAACAATAATCAATAGTTTTTTGGTGGGAAATTTATTAATCAACCCGACTAAGTAGGTCATCTCGATGGTGAAGATATACATAGCCGATAAGAGGAAAGTTTGAACGCACCAATACTGCAACTGAAGATCGAGTTAGTAGCGCATTGATTACTACAACTAGTGCCCATCTAACATTCTGACCAGGTAATAAATTAACGAAGCAACTTGATATATTTCTAATCCATTTTTTGTCTATTTTACAACTTTGCAGGTATGAAGAAGGAGAAATTTAATGGCGGTGACATCACAAAAGAGGAGATCAGATCACAAGGAGTGTGAGAAGTCAAGGCCTTTAATGAGAAGACAAAATATAGTTGGAGAGAAAACATTGTTAAAAAGACAACAGAGGATATTTTGAGCTGTTAGGGTTTCTAGAAGGGCATCTTATGCCAAGGATATGCATGCTGATCAGAGATATTTTTGGGTGTGATTTTTCCACCATTGATGCTACAACATGAAGTATAGACCATTGATTAACTAGGGTTTTGGAGCGGTATTGGGGATAGTCAGAGCTATATATTGAGCCCCTTTACTCTGTAATAGGTTACATAGGGATTTGTAATACAAGGGACTTATAGAACGGAACTAAAAGTTGTAATTTAGCTTAGCATTTTGAAGTAGAAGGAGGCTGCCTGTGTCTGCAATAAGGAATGTGTGGAACATCCTGCTTCCTTACTGTATTTGTAAAGCTTGTAAGTTTTCTATAATTTGATTAATGAAGCTAAGTGTCATTTAGACATTGTAAATCTTATATGACTGTCTATTTTGAATACAATCGAATCTGGAATTCTACATCTATTTTTTGAGTGTCTTCTGGCTCTTCATTGTGTTCAAAACAATATCTCTTAAAGCTTGCAATCTTAACTGTATGTTTGCAAAAATGCTTAGAACTTACATTTAAGGTTTAGTCTGCAAATTTATTCAAATTGTTGCATTATTTACAAAGTGCATAACAGAACATTTAGATCCTGTAGTAGATTGAATGAAGTTTAGTTTAGATTTCTCTAACTTTTCCCAACCCATCTAAAAATACTTAACTTAAAATGCAGAAATTTAAAGGAAATTGTCTCATATTTGTAAGAAGTATGCATAGCTGAGTTGAAAGTAGACAGTTTTCATACTATTGAAGAGGAGAAAGCTTGCAATAATATAAATCATTTAAAGCTTTGTAACACAATAACAAGTTTACGCAAAAGGAATGATTAACATGCTGATATTTATGATCTTTTGTATAGTTTGAGTCCATTAAACCATCAAGAAACCCTAAATCACGTAAGGCCCCTTGAACATTACAACTTCACATCAACCTATTGAATTTGCCCAATAGGTCAAGACCTGACCATATTAAACTTGGGATTAAGCAAATCTTAATCGATTTCTTCATATCTTTCAAGTCAGTTAGGTTCATTTTATTTTTTTGTGAATTTTAACTATTGTTATGACTGTGTTAAAACAATCATCAACAGTTTTTTGGCGGGAAATTTATTAATCGACCTGACTAAGTAGGTCATGCTGATGGTGAAGATATACATAGCCGATAAGAGGAAAGTTTGAATGCACCAATACTACAACTGAAGATCAAGTTGGTAGCGCATTGATTACTGCAACTAGTGCCCATCTAACATTCTGACCAGGTAATAAATTGACAAATCAACTTGATATATTTCTAATCCATTTTTTGTGTGTTTTGCAGGCTTACAGGTATGACGAAAGAGAAATTTAATGGTGATGACATCACAGAAGAGGAGATCAGATCACGAGGAGCGTAAGAAGTCAAGGCCTTCAATGAGAAGACAAAATGCAGTTGGAGAGAAAACATTATTAAACAGACAACAAAGGATATTTTGAGCTGTTAGGGTTTCTAGAAGGGTATCTTATGCCCAGGATATGTATGCTGATCAGAGATATTTTTGGGTGGGATTCTTCCACCATTGATGCTATAGCATGAAGTACAAACTATTGATTAGCTAGGGTTTTAGAGCTGTATTGGGGATAGTCAGAGCTATATATTGAGCCCCTTTACTCTATAATAGGTTACACAGGGATTTGTAATACCAGGGACTTATAGAATGGAACTGAAAGTTGTAATTTAGCTTAGCATTTAGAAGTAGAAGGAGGTCACCTGTGTCTGCAATAAGAAACATGTGGAACATCCTGCTTCCTTACTGTATCTGTAAATCTTGTAAGTTTCTGTAATTTGATTAATGAAACTAAGAGTCATTCAGACATTGTAAATCATATATGACTATCTGTTTTGATTACAATCAAATCTGGAATTCTACATCTATTTTCTGAGTGTCTTCTGGATCTTCATTGTGTTCAAAACAATATCTCTTAAAGCTTGCAATCTTGACTATATATTTGTGAAAATGCTCAGAACTTGCATTTAAGGTTTAGTCTGTGGATTTAATCAAATTGCTGCATTATTTACAAAGTGCATAATAGAACATTTAGATCCTGTAGTAGATTGAATGAAGTTTAGTTTAGATTTCTCTAACTTTTCCCAACCCATCTGAAAATACTTAACTTAAAATGTAGAAATTTAACAGATATTGTCTCATATTTGAAAGAAGAATGCATTGCTGAGTTGAAAGTAGATAGTTTTCATAATATTGAAGAGGAGAAAGCTTGCAATAATATAAATCATTTAAAGCTTTGTAACATAGTAACAAGTTTATGCAAAAGGCATGATTAACATGCTGATATTTATGATCTTTTGTATAGTTTGAGTCCAGTAAACCATCAAGAAACCCTAAATCACGTAAGGCCCCTTGAACATTATAGATTCACATCAACCTACTAAATTTGCCCAAAAGCTCAAGACCTGACCATATTAAACTTGGGATTAAGCAAATCTTAATCGATTTCTTCATATCTTTTAGGTCAATTAGGTTCTTTTTTTTTGTGAATTTTAACTATTGTTATGACTGTGTTAAAACAATCATCAACATTTTTTTGGTGCTAGAAGGAGGGCCTGATTAGAGTTAGGGTTTGTTTTAAGTAGAGCTGGCTCATAACAGTAATAGGGTGACTAGGTCTAGATCCAGTTTAGAGGATATATTTGTACAATTACTTGATAAAAGGAAAAGTAAGGGTCCTTTGATTTGGAATCCTAAAATATCATACGTAGGATGTTCATCTAGAATGCCTCCTGGGTCACCTTTTAGCATCCATAACATTGTGAGTCTTGAGAGGTTTTCATTTAGATCTTTAAATCTTGGTCCCAGTCCTCCAAGAGCTCCTAATCCTATAAAAAATCCTAATCCTCCAAAAAATCTAGATATTCCTACAGGCCCAGATCAGGCACAAGTACCTACAATGGCTTATTTTAATGTCAACACTCCCATACACTTCAATGATTATCATGAGATGCCCAAAAATCCTGAAAAGATATGTCCTATTTACCAGTTACATCAGGATCCAGAAGATCGTATTAGAATATTCAAAAAGGCATGCTTTAGAGCTAGGTTAGAATATGAAGATCTTGTGTGTAGATTATTTCCCTACACCTTTAATGAGCAGGCGGCTAACTAGTATGTTAACTTGCCCAACGGTTATATTTCTTCTTGAGCACTTATGGAAGAGGCCTTTCTGTCTAGATTTAGAGGACCCATTGATCCTTCCACCTTATATCACAAATTGGCTACAATAAAAAGAGGTGAGGGAGAGCTGATTGATAATTTTAATGATAGATTTCAAAAGGCCTATTCTAGGTTAGTAGCTCCTTACACAATGAATGCAGATACACTGTTAGCCATGTATTATGTTGCCATAGATCCATTAACTGCTATGTTTGTCAAAAGAAAGGCTGACATAGATAAAATATCTAAAGCCTATAAGGAGGCAGCCTTTGTAAATTAGGAGATGAGTCAAACAACTTATAAGCCATTTCCTAATGGTGGAAATCTTGGGATACAGAGTCAAACACAATCATGGAATGGAGCCCCTACACATAATACTCCATTTCTGAATCTAGTTCCTACATACACCCCTATGTATAGTCCTACCCCAATCCAAGCCATAGCCCCTTATACTGGCAACACTACCCATAATAATCAGGGTAATGGTCAATCTTTCTTCCAACCTCCTAGAGATACAGTTGTGGCAAAAGCATAGGAAGAAAGGGAAAAATCAAAGAAATCACTGTACACTTAAAAAGATTGACCACTGAAGTCACACAATTAAGAAATGAGAATCTCTATGGTAGAGGCAACCATGGATACAGTCAAAATCACAACCAAGGCTATAATCAAAATTACAATCAAAACTACAATCAGAGCCATAACTAGAATAACAACCAAGGTCAAAGTTCAAATCAGAACCAAAACTATAATCAGCATCAAGGTCATAACCCAGGGCAACCAATGCAAAATAGAAGTCCTGTGGTAGATAACTGGGCCTGGAGTAATAATAACAGAAATCAAAATCAGCCTAGGCCACCTAAGACATGGAACACAGGGCCAAACAATGGCACTCTAGCTTCTCCTTTTGAGAATATAGATAATTAGGATACAAAGAAAACAACTAGCATCCAAATGGCCAATACAACACTGAAGAATTGGTGTAGGTTTCATAACACCAGTGCCCATGCCGAGCTGGATTGTCCTCAGTTCCATTTAGAGGCTAGCATTTTTAATGCAGATGTGCAGCCTCCCACTTCTGAATTTCTCATTCCCAAAGGTAATGAAGTAGTGTCCTCAGGGTATGATATAGCTTTAGTCTTAGAAACGTTTACCTTTGCAACTACAGAAGAGAAAGAGGACCAATTGTTAGAGGATGAACCTTATTGTTGTGAAAATCTATATCCTAAATCAGCCTTTGTACTAAATGCATTTTAGTTTCCCTTTGAAATTGAAAATGAGGTGTTAAATGAAATACAAGAGGTGCAGGCTTTTCAATAGACAAACAAGAACGACACCTACAACTTGAGGAATAACACTAGGTCAGGAGGTCCTTTCACTACTTCCACTCATCCTAACAATTTTAATACTCCCCCATATCACAATGCTAGCAACAATCCTGCCATACTAAAATCTAATCAGCATGCAAACAATGGAACAATAGCACAAAAGGTCTAGACAAGTAAAACAAAAATAGTAGAGACAATAAGATTGATGAGTTACTTGTCAGAAGAGATAAAGAAAATCAAGGTGAGTATACCTCTATGTGAATTGTTAAAAACTCCAGGGATTAGAAATGCTTTTATAAAATCCTTGGATACATCTGTGACAGATGAGGTTTCTACTGGTATGAGTGTTCCTAATAAAGATTCACAGCCTAAAGAAAAAAGTAAGAAAATTGAGCAGCCTTCCAACACAAATGTGGTAATGTATGCTGATAAGAGGGATGCTCCTCCTTTCTTGTTAACTATTAGAATGTGTGGAAAGAACATACATAATTGTATGGTAGATTCTAGTGCATCAGCCATTGTAATGCCCCTAGGAATATGCAAAACCTTAGGGCTGACTCCCACCAAATTTGCCAAAGTTGTTACACAGTTAGATAAAACTGAGGTCAGTGTGATAGGAGAACTGATGAACATTCAAATGCAGTTAGCCTCAGACCCTAGAGTCAGCCAATTCATTGACATTCAAATAGTGGATATACCCGTGAATTATGGAATGTTGTTAAGTAGAGATTGGTCCAAAACACTGAATGGATATATAGCCACTAATTTTTCACATATGTGGTTACCTTAGAGAGGCATCCCAAATCAGATCAGGATAGAGGAAAAACCTAGGATGAAACACATGATGACAGAGTATAATAGGACTAGTGAAATATTATATGTTGCTGCTGAGCGTGGTGTTTATAGGATTACTAACAAGGGAGTACAAATTGAGAAAATCTTGATGTTAAACTTTAGGGAAAAATATGTCAACAATGAAACATCATTATTCATTGAGTCTGATGGAAATTCTTCTAATGAAGAAAATAGTGCAACGAACAAATTTGGTCATGCCATTAGACAAGAGATGGAAAAGTGTATTGAATAAAATCTACCAGTTCAATGTGAACTGTATAAGGACATGTGTAGAGTTCATAATAGGCCACATTTTGAGGAAAGTTGTGGAATGTATAGGGACATTATTGAATATCAATACACAAAATGTACAAAGAGAGTAGGGCTACAAGAGGGAGGGGTCAATCCTAATCTACCAGAGAGGTACTTTTAGAACAACATAGGTACATTGATGCCAAAATTAAAAGAAGGAACAAAGGACAAGGGTAGTTGTCTTTCTGATTTACAAACTAAAAATATAAATAGGCAAGTTGATCAACATGAGTTGGTTATGTATAAACAGGATAGCACCCCACATGTGATAGAAGAAGCGAAACATACCAAAGTAAAGGGCCAAAAGAACAAAGATCGCATGTGGACACTAAAATGTGACAGATCTAAATCAAAACAAGGTGTAGGTGTAGGTGTAGGTGTAGAGCTTATAGATCCTCAGGGTAGGTCATATCTAGCAGCATATAGGCTCCAATTTTCTTGTACTAACAATATTGCAGAATATGAGGCTTTGGTTTACGGACTTGTTATGGGTATCAAGAAGAAAGTAAAAATGATCAGAGTATTTTCAGACTCTAAACTAGTAGTCAGGCAAGTAAGAAAATCGTATGCATGCAACTACAAAAAAATGATTTGTTATAGGCATAGGGTGTGGAATTTGATTGATTCATTTGATGCTTTCAACATAGAGCATATCCCTAGAGAATTGAACCATAGACCAGATGCACTGGCAGTTGCTGCTAGCACATTAGAGCCCTTGACACTATCAAGATTGAAATGATTTGCTATTGAATTAGTTAATGTTCCCAATATCCCAGATAATGTTACACATTTTTAGGTATTTGGAGAGGATCAGCAAATTGTAGATTTTCTAACCTGCAATGAGGTATTTGAAGCTCAGATCATTGATGAGCAAGAAAGGCCCAAGGTAATATGGAATGAAGAAGATATAATCAACTTGAAAAGCAACTTCTTACCCAAGGAAGTAATTGAGCTGGAACGTATTTTTGACTTTGATGGGGTAGTAAGACAGAAGGACTTACCCAAAACTGAAGGGGGAAGTTGTGATCCATACAACTTAGGAACAAAGCAAAGTTCACAGAATGTGCTGATTGGAAAGGCTTGCTTTGAGAAATTAAGAAAATAAATTATAGATGTTCTGAAAGAATACAAACACGTAATAGTGTGGACATATGAAGAATTGAAAACATATGATACGTCCATCATAACTCACATGATACCTTTGAGACCAGATCTTAAACCATTTAGGCAGAAACAAAGGCCTGTGAACGCCATTTTAGAGCCTTTAATCTTTGAAGAAGTGAGAAAATTGCTATCTACTGGGATAATTTTCCCAGTCAGACATTCAGCCTGGGTAGCTAACTTTGTACTTGTGAGAAAGAAAAGTAGGGACATCAGGTTATGTGTAGATTTTAGAAACTTGAATAAAGCATCTGAAAATGATAATTATCCTCTACCTCCAATAGACGAACTGCTGTAAGCAGTGAATGGGGCAAAGATGATGTCTTTCTTAGATGGTTTTTCAGGATATAACTAGGTATTAATAGATAGAGAAGATAGATTAAAGACCACTTTCACTTGTAAATGGGGAAATTATGCATATAGAAGAATGCCTTTTGGTCTGATCAATGCAGGTGCCACTTTTCAGAGAGCCATGGACATTGCATTCCGTGGATTATCAGGTAGGTGCATTGTTGTTTATATGGATGATTTGACTATG
Source organism: Cunninghamia lanceolata (assembly GCA_027924645.1). Classification (NCBI taxonomy): domain Eukaryota; kingdom Viridiplantae; phylum Streptophyta; class Pinopsida; order Cupressales; family Cupressaceae; genus Cunninghamia; species Cunninghamia lanceolata. Next base: position 1,359,118 of record BSBN01000378.1, on the reverse strand, counting down.
TATTCTAAAGATGCATCCACTCACGCTAAGGATCTGAGAAAAATACTTAAATGATGTGAGAGGTACATGATTTCTCTTAACCCTAAGAAATGTTCATTTGGCGTGACTGAAGGTAAATTATTAGGACATGTCATTTCTGAGAATGGGATATCTATTGATCCTGATAGAATAGAAAGAATAAAAAAATTACAATTACCAAACACTAATAAGGAATTAAAATCATTTTTTGGCAAGATTAATTTTTTTAGGAAGTTCATTACAGGGTTTGTAGAAATTGTGCAACCATTGAACGCCATGTTGAAGAAGGATGTGAAGATAGAGTGGACGCTAGTGGCTAAAGTTGCATTTGAAGATATTAAGGAGGCCATTTCTGATGCTCTTGTGCTGACAAGTCTAGACTACACAAAGCCATTTTACATATATTCCTTTGCATCCTCCCATTTAGTTGCGGCTACCTTGACACAAAAGGGTGAAGATAATGAAGAAAAGCCCATAGCTTTTATGAGTGCACCACTGAAGGATGCACAACTGAGATACCTTGATATAGAAAGACAAGCATTTGCGCTGATGAGAGCCATAAAAAAATTTAGACATTATATCTTGCGTAGCCAGGTCAAAGCCATAGTACCAGACGCAGTAATAAAGATGCTGCTGATGCAGAACGAGCCTGGAGAAAAAAGGGCCAAATGGATCACCACGCTGTAGGAGTTTAATTTGGAAATCATTCCAATGAAGCTAGTTAGAGGGCAAGCGTTAGTATAGACCATAGCAAACACAGACCTAGATTTGATAAAACAACAGTATGTGTTGAATTCTTGTGACGCATCAGGCTAGTATGATGATTTAAAGGCTTTTCTAATATTAGGGAAGTACCCAAGTAAGATGAAAGCTTCTCAGAGGAGAGCTTTGAAGATTAAAGCACAAACATATATGGTACAAGGAGGTCTTCTATTCAGGAAGAACCATGAAGGAATTTATTTGATGTGTTTAAACATAGCTAAAGTGGATAAGGTGTTGATAGAATTGCATGATAAGTACGGAACTGGCCATGGTTCTCATCTAGCCACAATGCACAGGATATTGAGGGCAGGATATTATTGGCCTACAATGTTTAAATATATAGAGAGTCACATTAAAAGTTGCCACACCTGTCAGACTGTAGTAGATAACAAAAGAAATCAGGCCAATCCATTATAGCTAGTGATTGAGTCTAGACCATTTACACAATGGGGCCTGGATTTCATTGGAGTCATCAATCCTCCATCTTCTACAGGACACAAGTTTATACTGACAGTGATTGAATAGTATAAGGTGGACTGAAGCCACATGTTGCAAATTCTCTATGACTGAGGTAGTTATCAAGTTTCTTGAAGAAAACATCATAACCAGGTTTGGAACTCCCTATTCATTGGTATGTGATAATGGCCCTGCTTTTTCTTCTTTAAAATTTTCTAAATGGGCATTTGAATATAGCATAGTTTTAAAGTTTTCTTCAAATTATTATCCTCGGGGGAATGGATTAGTAGAGTCTACAAACAAAATTTTATTGGATATAATCAAGAAGCTAATTGAAAAGAATCCTAGAGAGTGGAATACATTGTTGAAATATGCATTGTGGGTAGATAGGACTAAGTTTAAGGCGTCCTTAGGTAATGCACCTTATCACTTAGTTTATGGGACTGATCCCATACTTCTAGTGAATTTAAGAATACCAATCTGGAAGTTTGCTAATGAGTATTTAGGCTTTGATGATCATAGAGAAGCTAGGATAGTACAAATGTTACAGTTAGATGAGAAAAGAGATCAAGCCATTGAGAAATTTGCCAAACATTAGGTAGTAGTCAAGAGATGGTTTGATAAAAGAGCAAGAGTCAAAATGTTTAGAATATCAGACTTAGTGCTGTGCTGGGATAAAGCACATGAAAAGAAAGGGCATCATGGAAAATTTGACAAACTATGGTTAGGTCCATTACAGGTCTCAGAAATAATAGGAGACAATACATTTAGAGTCAAGACCTTGACTGGGGAAGATGTGCCATTACCAGTTAATGGCCAGCATTTGAAACATTACTTCCAGGCTTGAGGTAAGGGTGGTCAATTTCTGTGTATCATAGTGTAAATAATGTACAATTTTTGTTTTTGCTTTGTTTTCTATTTTTCTTTTTTCTTTGTTTCCTTTTGTAGGTTAGTTGTTTGTACAGTCTGCTTGTTTTTCTTGCTTTGTTGTTTCCTCAGCAGGGATGTTTATTTTGATTTAGAGTATGTAGGAGCAAACTAACAACTACTGAAAATAATAAAAAATTTAGAACATTCAAGTTAATTATTTGAAATTTATGCATAACTTGTTGTGACTGTTATGAATGTAGAAAGTTGTTTTACTTGTTAAATTTCATATTCAATAATAGTGGGTTGAGTATTCAAGGAAGGTTTCTCACAATGACACACCTAAAATCTTTGGGTTTGTTGAACCTAGCAGTGTAGATATCAGGGGAAAAATTAGAGGTCACCCTTGCTACCATTACAATTCTCAGCTTAATTTCAGCAAGTGACCATTCCTCGCATCATGAAGTTACAAATGCAATATCTTATGAAATCTCTATCAAATATAAAAAATATATATATGAAATAATAAAATGGATTTTACTAAAAAACCAGATTAAGCCATCTAAGTAACTCTACCAGGGCTATAGACGGTCACTGGCAGTGGGGCTCTACTTGGGAGAATTGTAACAATAACCTTGCCGGGGCTATGGATGCTCACTGGCAGCAAGGCTCTATCCAGTTGGCTATGAGGGAATATCCTCACCTATGTAGGCTAATATCAGTCACTGGTTTGTTCAACTGATCTTCAAGATGAGGATTATTAATCATGTGCACCCACTTAAACTAAAATTGGAAAATTCATGCACCTTATTAAATACGTTAGGTCTCAAGTTGGATAATGATTTGCAAGAAAGATAGTTGGAAGTTATGAATTTATTTCATTTTGGTTTTCTTTAATGGTTTTAATTCAATTGTTTTATTTCGTTGCTAGTTGTTGTGGTGTTCACAACATGCCTCATTTTACTCCTTAGCAAAATGAGGACCCCTGTTGTGGCTTTGCTTTTGTTTTGTTTGTGTGGGTCTACTGGTGGTAAAAGGGAAAAGAGGGTTAAAGTTGCAAACTTTGTCAAAACTAGAGAAAAATTGCATTTCAGTACCAGGGCAGAGTATCGGCGAATTCCTTGTGAAAAATGAGCTAGGGTTACTTTTTGAACCACGTTAAAATTCCAAGTATTTTGCAAGTTATGAGTATTTTGGTAAAATGTACAAAAATAGGGTTTGTTGTTGCATATATAGTGCCCTTTGTCTATCAGGTTGCATATACAAGGTCCTTTGTATACAATTTCACTTATATACAAAGTCCTTTGTATATCGCTTTCCATAAACAAAGTCATTTGTATATGCAAAATCGTTTTATACTTAGTTGCATGGGCAGTTGGGTCTCAAATACAAGGCTGTTTGTATTTTGGGTCATTTGTATGTTGCATACAATGCATTTTGTATATCAGGTTGCATATACAAGGCCCTTTGTATACAAGTTCACTTGTATACAAAGTCCTTTGTATATCGCTTTCCATAAACAAAGTCGATTGTATATCCTTTTCCTTGTATGCATTTTTGATAAAGTTCTATGTATACATACAAGGTGGACCTGAAATAGTTAAGAGTTGAATTGGATAAATGGTTATGTCCATTGCATGTATCTTATATTTGTATGATTGGCAGGACGAAGCATACAAGGCAAATATACAAATGCTTTCTACATTGCGCAGAACCCAAAAGTTATGAAACACGGTTTTAGTTCTTGTATGCTTGCAGACTTGTATGTTTCAAAACATACAAGTGGGATATACAAAGGACTACATACAAGCCATGGAGCCAAAAAAGTTTTAAAGTTGATTTAATCTTTGTATATTTGAGGGTTTGTATATGCTATCGGATACATACAAAGTGAAATGTACATGGCGCGAAACTGAAAGTTTATCAAGGTTGGTTAAGTCCATGTATATTTTGGGCTTGTATACAAAGGTTACATACGAAAATACATGCAAGTAATGGAACCGAAAGGATTGTGAAGCAGAGTTAAGTCCTTGTATATGTTTGCACCTTGTATGTATATGTTTCAAAGCATGCATTTCAAAAACATACAAGTGCCAGAATTCAAAAAAGATTAAAATCAGGTTAAACCAATGTATCATTACTAAATGTATATTGAAAGATACATTGCACTATATGCATGCGTGGACCCGACAGGTGAGTAAAATATGGTGTATAAAATTTGAGGTCTGAAAAGGACATACAAAAGAGTTTGTATGTGTCTGGGCTTGTATAGTTTCGATACAAGCACTTTATGCATTTCGGAGATACAAAAGAGGAAGGTGAGGTGGACCCCACCACTTGTATATCGGGTTGTATGAATTACAATGTATGTTTAGGAGATGCAAAGCTGATAAACAAGCTAGATGTGAAGAGGGATTTAAATACAAGAAACTCTTTGTATATTTGAGGGTTTGTATATGCGAGATGCATTACGATACATACAACGCGATAGATACAAAGTGCCGAAGGTCAAAAGAAAGTTAAAAAAGAGAATATTCTTTGTATGTGTATGCGTTTGAATGTTGCGGTATACAAACCGATATGGAAAACAAAAGTACAAGCCAGATTTGAAAGAGAATTTAAATGCAGATAATTCATTGGATAATTTAAAGCTTGTATGTTTATAACATGCAAACCCCGATATACAAAAGAAAAGACATTGGCCAAAAATGTAAAATTGGCGGGAAATTTATTAATCGACCCGACTAAGTAGGTCATGTCAATGGTGAAGATATACATAGCTGATAAGAGGAAAGTTTGAATGCGCCAATACTACAACTAAAGATCAAGTTGGTAGGGCATTGATTACTGCAACTAGTGCCCATCCAACATTCTGACCAAGTAATAAATTGATGAAGCAACTTGATATATTTCTAATCCATTTTTTGTCTGTTTTATAGGTTTGCAAGTATGAAGAATGAGAAATTTAATGGCGGTGACATCACAGAAGAGGAGATCAGAAGACAAGGACCGTGAGAAGTCAAGGCCTTCAATGAGAAGACAAAATGCAGTTGGAGAGAAAACATTATTAAACAGACAATAGATGATATTTTGAGCTGTTAGGGTTTCTAGAAGGGCATCTTACGCCCAGGATATGTATGCTGATCAGAGATATTTTTGGGTGGGATTTTTCCACTGTTGATGCTACAGCATGAAGTATAGACTGTTGATTATCTAGGGTTTTGGAGCTGTATTGGGGATAGTCAGAGCTATATATTGAGCCCCTTTACTCTGTAATAGGTTACACAGGGATTTGTAATACCAGGGACTCATAGAACAAAACCAAAAGTTGTAATTTAGCTTAGCATTTAGAAGTAGAAGGAGTTCGCCTGTGTCTACAATAAGGAATGTGTGGAACATCCTATGTCCTTACTGTATCTGTAAAGCTTGTAAGCTTTCTATAATTTGATTAATGAAGCTAAGAGTCATTTAGACATTGTAAATCTTATATGACTATCTGTTTTGAATACAATCGAATCTGAAATTCTGCATCTATTTTCTGAGTGTCTTCTGGCTCTTCATTGTGTTCAAAACAATATCTCTTAAAGCTTGCAATCTTGACTGTATGTTTGTGAAAATGCTCAGAACTTATATTTAAGGTTTAGTCTATGGATTTAATCAAATTGTTGCATTATTTACAAAGTGCATAATAGAACATTTAGATCATGTAGTAGATTGAATGAAGTTTAGTTTAGATTTCTCTAACTTTTCCCAACCCATCTGAAAATACTTAACTTAAAACACAAAAATTTAAATGAAATTGTCTCATATTTGTAAGAAACATGCATAGCTAAGTTGAAAGTAGATAGTTTTCATAATATTGAAGAGGAGAAAGCTTGCAATAATATAAATCATTTAAAGCTTTGTAACATAGTAACAAGTTTATGCAAAAGGAATGATTAACATGCTGATATTTATGATCTTTTGTATAGTTTGAGTCTAGTAAACCATCAAGAAACCCTAAATCACGTAAGGCCCCTTGAACATTACAGCTTCACATCAACCTACTGAATTTTCCTAACAGGTCAAGGCCTGACCATATTAAACTTGGCATTAAGAAAATCTTAATCGATTTCTTCATATATTTCAAATCAGTTAGGTTCATTTTTTTTGTGAATTTTAACTATTGTTATGACTGTGTTAAAACAATCATCAACAGAAGTGACCCTAGAATCTGTTGAAGCAATAGTAGGAGTGATGACTTCTACTATGTCACTAGAACATTCTATTTCTGTATCATGATTAGGGATGTGAGTTGTGATCAATGTAGGATCATGTGGGAATGGAGAATCATTTAAGTCTCCATATTTCTCTCAAATTTTGATCCATAATGCATGTGGATAGTCAATATCCATGATGACATACAAAATAGCATCTAGAATATGTAAACTAATTAGTCCACAAATATGATCACAATGATTAAACAACTTAGCCTTCTGAGATTGTTTACTTGGTTCAAGGACAAGTCGATACAAATGGGGTATGAGATTATGGAACCTGAGGTGTTTTGGATGCCTTCACACTAGGACTTATAGTTTCCCTTGTTTAGGTTGATTACAGAAGAGTGAGTTTCATATCCCATGATTAGAACAAGTTAATTCGACTAGACAATAGAAATCAACACAATTAGGCAACCCAGATTAGTTAGATCCCTAATTGAACTTTGTGAAGTGGCACTTTATAAGTTGTGTGAGTGATTTTGCTTAATTCCCCCCTTAATGTGGCACTTGATAAAGTTAGTACAAAGTGAAAAATGATGACACGATGCTATCCCCCTTTGATTATGTGTTTTTCCCCCCGAATTGCACAATTAATGGAATGAGTGCTTATCATCTCCCTACAAAAGCATGATCGGGCACTTTATAAAGATAGTGCAATATTAGCTTTGTTGGATAGAGGATGAAAAAAAGAACCACCTTTGCAAAAGGAATGACTCAATTTTGAGTCAATTTGCATATGCAAAAAAAAACACTACCAGAAAATAATTTTCCAATGTGTTTGGAAAAAAAAAATTGCACAGAAAGAGTGAAGGAAAAAAACCTTGTGTGTGAGGAAGAAATCTAAGCCCCCTGTGGTAGAGCACAACCAAGAGCTTATCTGCCCATGTGAGCAAGGTCTTAGCTCTTAAAATTCCCCCCGCCTTCTTGGCTTTTTGCCTTTGATGATGTCACCCCCTAGTTTCTTATGTCACATGAATAGTGACTTATTGAACTGCATACATGGCCAAAATGGCCATTTGAAATCCACTTTTCCCGCCTCCTTTTGAGTGTGATGTGTGCACTGATAGAGATGTCTTGGTAGTGGACCAAGTCGTAGGCGTTGTGTTGATGAACGCCACATGGGAGCTCAGAATGAGCCTTTTATGATCACGTCTGATGGTCGACAGGGACCTGTGTAGCCTACGAGTTTAAACAGGTTTGGCCTTTGCCAAGAGGTGTCGAGATGGGCATTGAGGAGGGATGTCGAGGGCCTACCAATGTGTAGGTTCAGCCTGATGAGCAAAAGAAACTTGAGGCCAACCACTCTGGCTCTGATACCATGTGGAAACTAACAAGATCGTGGAGAATCAACAAGCACGAGTTTGCAAGTGAAAACAAACAATTTGTATTAATAAATAATAGGTGAAAATGAGTTTAAGAGATATGAGATATTGTTAAACTCTAACTTACTATTAAACTCTACCTTCTTGGCATACAATGTAATTATCTACCTGTCACTCCTCTTTTCCTTATGTCGCTCACTCCAGAATAATTGTAAGTCTATAAACTATGAATAGCATTTCTTAATATTAATGCAACAAACTAAAAAGAAAACACATACAAAAACTATTTAATCTTCTTTTCAAGCATCACTATCTTCATACATAAAGATAACTATCATTCAATATGAAAATGCCTTCCTATTTTTGTCAGAAGAAGTAAATATATGTTGTTTTCCTTTCTTGGTTTTGATTGTAATTATTCTGTAAAGATGGCTAAGGGTAATGCAGTGGTAAACCGTACTGGAACCAAAAGAAAGAAAAGACCCACGACATGGTTTCCCTCCCACAAACGAGGTTGTATATTTCCCCCAGAAGCAGATCTTGTTGCACCAATAGAGGAGAATTCTACTCCTTGAATACCATAGAATGAGGTTCCTACACCTTGAATAATGCATAAGGTAACAATAAAACAATGGTGGTCTTCGGAGGACATGAAAAGGGCACTCTATGAATTTAAGAAAAATGACATGTCGCTAAGGGGAGCTTCCAAAAAGTGGAATATCCCAATAGCCACACTCTCCAAATGGCTAGGCAGACTAACAATAACATCCAAGAAAGGTCTGCCAAAAGTCCTCACTGAAGAGGAAGAACATTTGATTGTGGAATGGTGCAAGGAAATGGTTGAGGTTGGCCATGGTCTTGAGATAGTCAATCTTAAGTTAGAGGATGCTCAGATTTGTCAAAATAGGCCAAACCCTTTCAGCAATGGGTTCCTGGGGAAATCCTAGTGGACAGGTTTCAAGAACTTACATCCTGAACTTGTTATGTAGATTGTTGAAGGCCTAGAAAAAGATAGGGCACTAAACTTTAGACCTGTTGTTGTAATATCTTTTTACAATACATTATCTATAGCGTATGAAACACTACCATATGGTCCTCATCAGATTTGGAATTGTGATGAAACTAGCATCTAGGAAGGCATAAATAGGTCCATGAAGGTGCTGGCCAGAAAAGGTAGCAGGAATGTCTTATACATTATTCAAAAGAGTTGTGAATGGATAAACATTATATGTTGTGTCAATGCTTCTAGGCAGAGCATTCTAGGCTTTTACTTGTTCAAGGGGAAACAAAACATACATAATTACATTGTAGACTATGAACTAGGTGCTTTCATGGAAGTCTAGCCCCATGCATGGATGACTAAAGACTTGTTTATAGATTGGTTGACCCACTTTAAAAACTTCATTCCAGGTGGTGTGTCACCCACCAACAGAGACTCGCTGATTTTTGATGGGCATGGAAGCAATGTAGTGCACGAAACCATCCAAGAAGAAAGAGTGTTGGGTGTAGATTTACTAACATTTCCATCACATATCTCACATAAGATAGAACTATTGGTTGTGAGTGTCTTTTCACCTTTTAAATCTTACTTCAAATTAGAATGTGCAACATTTTTGGTAAGGTTTCCAAACATTGAAGTGAGGAGGATAGAACTTGCACTATTAGGCAACAAAGCACTGATAACATCTTTGACAATTGAGAACATCAAAGCAGGATTTCAAAGGACTAGGATATGGTCACTCAATCCGGATGCACTCATGGATGAAATGCATCCTAGAGACACATTTGAGGTTAGTGAGCATGCTTCTGTAGTGGAAAACATTCTAAGCATTTCAGGAGTTGCTATGTCAAGAGACAATGTAGCATGATTGTACTCCACTCTTCCAGATGGACAATTGGAGTCTATGACAAAATCACAATAGTTGCTTGATAGCTATCCTACTGATTTAGTTACATAAGTGGTGGTTGATCAACAAAATCCTCCCATGGTGGACAACCCCATTGACCAATTCAGTGATAGTTTAGTTCTTCCATTGCAATGAATTGCTCCATCTTGGTTGGTGGAGGGAGCAATGAATCAAGGCATTGATTTTCATGTCCTAGAATAGTAGGGTACTAATAGTTTTCCACCACCACCTACAATTGACCTATTTGAAGTTGTGCATTACTATGCTCCTTCTTCCACTTTAGATTTAGGAGGCAATCAAGATTTCACCGAGGACTCATAGGCAATGAAGGAGAATATTGTCTCATTGTTGGATCAGATAGAACAAATAGAAATAGTTCTACACATCAGTAAATTCCTAAAGCTACCTCTGCACATTGTCCATAAAAAAATCCAAAGGTGGTGCAATTCTGTTGAGCGGACAATCTTAGCTATTAACGATAGATGACTACATGAATCTATTAATGCAGCAAAAGGAAAGGAAGAAAGAAGTTGAGGAGATAAAATCTTGAAAGAGAAAAGAGAACAAGGAGAAAAATGTAGCAAGAAATGTGGCAAAGGAGTTGAAGGAGGAGGCCAAAATAGAGAGGGAGATACAACATAAAGAAAAAGACTAGTAGAAGATACAACAAAATAAGGATAGAGATGACAAAAAGGAGCAAGAGATGCTTTAGAGGGAACATGATCGAAAGCAAAAAGAGATTGAGGAGGCATATAGGCTTTACAAAGGGAAAGGCAGTTAAGGGCCCCTATTAATCCCTTGTCTCAAAGTAATGGAGTATTTCATGACATTCTCAACATCAATATCCCTCACTTCTCTACAACAATGAAGTATTCAACCCTCTCCCAATCTAAGTTAAGGTGCACTCAATATCTAAATCAGACTGCCACTTGGGATGTACCTATATGTTCACCACCACCCCCAACACATATCACTTGCACCCAATTTTTTAGTCCAACTCCTAGTCATGTAAGCAACACTCCTCATTAACTAGAAGGGGATGAGAACATGGCTAGTGGCACCCCAAGAAACCAACCACCATTTCCCTATCACAGTAACTAGATGTAGCCTTATTTTGATTTCATTTGCAATTGATGTTTTGCACAGTTTATAAGTTTGATATCTGCAAATGCACCCTTATTGTTGACAGTTTTAAATTTATGATAACTATAGATGCATCGTTATTGTTTTGATTTGCAATGTTTTCTGATTAGATTACAATGTGTGTTATATTTATGCTTCTTGTTTCCACCTATGATCAATTGACAGTTTCTCATTTTCAGCTTTTATTTTTTATTGAATTTGACATGTGGAATGACACGATTAGTTGATACCAAAAAAATGCCATTTTTGCCATGTGACCGAAACATGCTCAGTTGGAATTATACTTGGTGTGTGGCATGGTGTCCAAAGTGGAATTCCTTTCTACATTATGCCTAATCACTCTGCCACCCTTTCACTCCACTGCCTCGCATTAATCTCTCACCGCCCCTTGCATTACTTTTGTACAATCGTGTTTACTGCACATTAACTCTGGATTCTTCCATGAAATCCCATGTAAAATTTGAGCTAACCTGCATTCAATTCTACTAGTGCTTTAGAGCCTTTCAATCTACCATCTTCTCAAATTTTCTTCACATTAGTGCTAGAATTTGCTTGCTTAAGGTCTCTACAACTTCAATGCCACTACCACTACATGTTTATGCATATGTATAGACATATACGTATATATATGTATATGTATAGGTATATACATATAGATATGTATTCATATACATAGACTTATATGTCTCTGCAACTTCAATCCTGCCACCAGTACATGTTACACTCAAACTCCAGTGTCTCTTCCAGCTTCTTTATATTGTTACATATACATATATTTATATGTTTATGCATATGTATAGACATATACATATACATATAGATAGACATACACATATACATAAATGTATACATATAAATATGCATATATGTATATGTATACACATATAAATATACATATACATATATGTACATAAATCAATTTTGTTGTTGTTCAATTTAGTCATGCAACTATTGTAACATATTTAGGTGTCATTAATTAATTTGGGGGTGTTCTCTTTTTCATAGGTTCTGCTTCATCTATTTAGTCATGTAAATATGTACACACACACACACACACACACACACACACACACACACACACACACATATTTATACAATTATATTTTGTTGTTGTTCTTTAATTTAGACATATAAATATTGTTGGTTTGTCCAATGTAAGCAAAACAATGCAACTAACCAATGTATGCATGTATGTATAAGTATATACCTCTTTATAAATATGTATTTTACTAATGTGATTCAATTCAGTCATGCAACTATTGTAACTTTTATAGCTGTGATATATACAATAACAAATTATATTGTTGGTTGTTTCGGTGCCATAGATAAATTTGGGGTTGTTTTTATTTTCATTACAGTAACAAATAATATTGCTAGTTATTTCGGTGCCATAGATAAATCTAGGGTTGTTTATATTTTATTTCAGTAACAAATAATATTGTTGGGTGTTCTCTTTTTTGTAGGCTCTGCATCATCAATTTAGTTAGGCAAGAAATAGAGACATAAATATTCTTGGTTTGTTCAGTGTAAGAAAAAGAATGCATCTAAGCAATTGTATATAGAGTCATGTTGAAAATGATTGAATTGGTGTTGGAACCGCAATTACATGCCTATATGGTGCAATTCTTATGCTTATTTTTGGGATGACAAACACATGTGACATGGATGAAATGATTTTGGTAATTGTTGCATTTAGTAATGATTTAGGGAGACTTGATTTTATGAATGCTCTTGTAATGGCACTCTGATCAAGCACTTTTCCACAATTCCATTTGATTTGTGAAGTGCTGCATACGCAACCATGAAAGTCCTTCACAAACCAAGTCCCCTAAATATGTGTTGTAACAAAGTAGAATTGATGATTATTGTTCTATGGTAATACATGTACAATTGATGATTATTGTTCTATGGTAATACTTCACAATGTGACATAAATGAATGGATTTTGGTAATTGTTACATTCACTAATGGTAATACATGTAACAAATTCCAACTGTCGATGTGCTTTAAACATGACTGTATAGAAGAATTGGTAGGGGTGGTGAGAGGCTGGCCAACTTATACTCTTTAATGGTGTGATCAAAAATAATTTTAACTTCCATCCATACAAATATTAAAAACAATTGGCAATGTGAAAGTTTGTGCAATGATGAACACACAAATAGAAGTCTTATCTATTGAGGATATCCATGATGTCCAAGGATAAAGAATCCATGGTAGATCATGTATATCTTGAACAGATATACATCTTTCAATGTCTATCACTATTTGATGAACAAACAATACTTGCAGGATTGAATTGATGAAGCATAACCTATGCAAAAGAGAACACCCCCAAATTAATCAATGGCACCTAAAAAAGATACAATAGTTACAAGACTAAATTGATGAAGCAGAACCAATAAAAAAGAGAAAACCCCCAAATTCATCAATGACACCTAAAAACATGACAATAGTTACAGGATTGAATTGATGAAGTAGAACCTATGCAAAAGAGAACATCCCTAAATTAATCAATGGCACCTAAGAAAGCTAAAATAGTTGCATGACTGAATTGATGTAGCAGAACATATAAAAAATATAATACCCCCAAATTAATCAATGGCACATAAAAATAATACAATAGTTAAAGGACTGAATTGATGAAGTAGAACCTATGCAAAAGAGAACACCCCCAAAGTAATTAATGGCACGTAAGAAAGCTACAATAGTTGAATGAGTGAATTGATGTAGCAGAACCTATAAAAAAAATTGCAGCCCCAAATTAATCAATAGCACCTAAAAATAATACAATAGTTGCACCTAACTAAATTGATGAAGTAGAACTTATGCAAAATAGAACACCCCCAAATTAATCAATGGCACCTAAGAAAGATACAATAGTTGCATTAGTGAATTGATGTAGCAGGACCTATAAAAAAGATAACACCCCCAAATTAATCAATGAGACTTGAAAACAATACAATAGTTACAGGACTGAATTCATGAAGTAGAACCTATGCAAAAGAGAACACCCCCAAATTAATCAATGGCACCTAAGAAAGCTACAATAGTTGCATGAGTTAATTGATGTAGTAGAACCTACAAAAAAGATAACACCCCCAAATTAATCAGTGACACCTAAAAACAATACAATAGTTGTAGGACTAAATTGATGAAGTGGAACCTATGCAATTTAGAGAACACCCCAAAATTAATCAATGGCACATAAGAAAGCTACAATAGTTGCATGAGTTAATTGATGTACCAGAATCTATAAAAAATATAACACCCCCAAATTAATCAATGGCACCTAAAACCATGACAATAGTTGCAGGACTGAATTGATGAAGTAGAACCTATGCAAAAGAGAACACCCCCAATTAATCAATGGCACCTAAGAAAGATACAATAGTTTCATGAGTGAATTGATATAGTAGAACTTATAAAAAATATAACACCCCCAAACACATTCTAGCATCAATGTGAAGAAAATCCGAGAAGATGGTAGATGGAAAGGCTCTAAAGTTGGCAAGTTGTGTGAGGCACTGGGAGCATTGAATGCAGGATGGCTCGAAGTTTATGTGGGATTTCATGGAAGTAGTATATACATATACATATACATATACATACATATATACATATATACATATATACATATACATATATATATACATATACATATATATATACATATACATATACATATATATATATACACATATATATATGTATATATACATATATATTTATACATATACATATACATACATATATATACATATATATATACATATACATACATATATATATATATATATATATATATATCCAAGAAGCTAGAAGGGACACCGGACTTCGAGTGTAACATGTAGTGGCGGTGGGATTGAAGTTGCAGAGATGTTAAGCCAACACATTCTGGCATCAATTTGAAGAAAATTAATCAATGGCTATTTGAATTTGGAATTATTTCAATATGATTGATGCTTGTTTGGTGTGGTGAATTAAATTTCTGTCCTATTTCGAATGTGAATTGTGGGTGATATGAATTGTAGATTTTATTGATTTGGGCCATTAATTCTTGAGTTGATTGGTTTGGTGTATTGTTTGCATTTGTTTCCATAAATTCTATATGAATAATGGCAGCCTTACAACTTGTATTTTTGGATGTAGGTGGGTTTTTAGTGTAAGGAGGTAGTACGTGCACACCCTATTTGGTGAGATGGGATAGACTCCTGCTGATACATGTTGTATGTCTCATGTTTGATGAGATAGGTGGGTGCATTTGTGAATTGTTTAGGTTATGCTACGCTGGGTAACATGGTTGTAATGGGTTAGCATTTTGGTCAAAGATGGGACACATGGGTTTGAGTTGTGTTGATGCGGCACCTCTATTTTGTTGTGTAGTTGTGATTAATCTATGAGTGATGCCTAGATTGGTGCAACAATTAGGTTTGAATGTTTATGGGAAAGGGTACAAAATTTTACGATGCGACTATTTTATTTCCAAGATGGATTTTTTATTTTTAATTCTAAATTTATTTATGTCTCTAATTTGCAATTTTTTTTACTGGCCCATGTGGCATTACACATGGACCGTCAAAAATTGGGGGCCAAGTGTTTCAGCTCCTCTCCCATATGTCAAATATAATTTCAAAACATTTACACTAGTTTGGCTGCTACCATGTACTAGTTTTGTTGACAAATATATATGACTAAATGCACATTTAATATCTGATGTGTGTTTGATCTCATTGTGACTTTGCAAGAGTTTTTTCTTAACTTGTAGAGGACCGATGTATCACTATGGCAAATTAATCAATGGCACCTAAGAAAGCTACAATATTTTGAGGACTAAATTGATGAAACAAAACCTATGCATACGAGAAGACCCCCAAATTAATCAATGGCACCAATCCCAAATTTATCTAAGGCACCAGAAAAAGCTACAATAATTGCATGAATGTATTGATATATAGAACTTATGAAAAAAAAGACACCCACAAATTTATTTAAGGCACCTAAAAAGTATATCTCTGTTGCATGACTGAATTAATGCAAAAGCTACAATAATTGCATAATTGAATTGGTGAATGGATAACCACATCTCATATTTTAAAAGGCATGTACAGTATAAACATACTCAGGCACAACAAACTGGGAACCACACTTACAATTTATAGAAGGGAAACACAACTATTTAACTATGACTGTAATGATTGTAACATAAATTGTAGGGAAACACAACTGCTAACCTATGACTATAATGGTTGTAATGAAGAATAATATAAATCTTACAAATGGAAAACAATAAGAGTTTAACAGATTTATGGAAAACTGTAATATTTTCAATATAAACCCTATGGAAGTAGATTTATCTATGACGCCAAAATAATTTGTTACTATTGTAGACTCCCAAAAACATCCAATTTGTTACACATCACCTTCTTTCTAATCCAATCCACATTATTCTACACCATGTCAACCTTAGAGGATTTGGCACAAGATACCATTCACATACTTTACTAAGTGCAAACAAGCCAATCACCTCTAAGCCAACAAATGATTCAATATGTCCATAACATGATCCAACAAATTCAAGCAAGCCAATCCTCGCAAATGCTACACCTAATAGCACAAATCCAACACCTTGTAGCAATTTTCCAATCACAAACCCCACATCATCATCCCTTATCCATTGAACACCAAACAATTCCACTTCATTCCTATGTGGCATCCCCTTCCAATTCACATCAATCTAACCCATCCACATGTCATACTAATTACACATCATCTTATCTTATTCCCTATCAACCTAATCCACCCGCATCTCAAATCACTACCACATCACCTTATCCTACATCTTCCCACAACAATGCCACATCACCTCATCCTACATCTTTCCATAACAATCCCACATCACCTTATCCCATACCTTCCCATAACAATGCCACATCACCATACCCTATTTCTTCCAACATCAACCATTATCTAGAATGTAAACCATACTCCATGATCTTTCACCCACATATCCTACCATTTCATCTCATCATCAAACACATTCACAAGACTACCAATGGCCCCCACAGCAAGAACATGCAAGTCTGAGTGGCTCTTTGTACATAAATCAAGTGAACCCAAGTCCACTTTTGCAACATGACCTAATAGACTTAAGTCCACCTTTGCTACAAGACCTAATAACATTTGACTCAAGTCTATGTGACCCCTTGTACATAAATCCAGTATCCTTAAGTCAGCCTATGCTACAAGACTTAATAGTCTTTGATGAGGGAGACACCAACATAGAGAAAGCATCTTATGAACACCCCCCATCACTATCTGATCACATGCCAAAATATGAGCCTACTAGTCCCATCTTGACACTATTATGTGATCCCATTCCTAGTTATTGACCCACCAACCATGTGATCCCATTCCTAGTCCATTGATCCCTCCACCTTCTAATCTATCAAGCACTTCATTGCCTTCATCACCATGTTATTCTGACCCTCCACCAAATGAAAATGTTGAGTGGATTTTACAAGGGATGCTTGAAGCAAAACTCATTGAACTTCCTGAAGGCAAACCATGTGAGGAAAGTACCTACAATGAAAATGACTATTGTGCATACCATAGGATCAAAGGTCATAATACAAATGTATGCCCCATATTTATGCCACTTCTCTACAAGATGTACATACAAAGCATCCGTAAGCATGCCACATCATCCCAATCTAGTCCAAGTCCTAATTTATCCAATCGCATTATTCCTCCACCAAATCCAAATCTTAATATGCCAAATGATCCCATTTTTCCTCCATCCAATCAAAGCCCTAATTCTAAGCCTACCACACCATCTACCCTTATCATCCATCCGTTATATTCTCCATCTACCCATACCCTAGCAAAGGATGTGATCCATTAGCTACTGGCAAGGAATAAAATATCGCCATGTCATCAAATATCTATCCTTGAGCCTATCAAATATCTATCCTTGAGCCTATCCAAGAGCCTTCCATTAACATGTATATCCCTATAAACCCATCATGTGAACCACAAGCTATCAAGCCTATTCAAGAGCCTCCCATCATAAGCCCAGATTAAGGTTCATTATACTCCCTTATGGATGAATATCAAGAACCTATCAAACTCATCCAAGAGCCTCCCACATCCACTTTCATCCAAAACCATGAGGTATGTCAAGAACATAACCATAATCATGTGAAAACATTAGTCCCTAATCTGAGTCAAGATCAAATTCCTTACATTCCACCTATGCAACTCATCCATAACATTTACCTTTTTTTATGATCAAGATTATATCACCTATAATGAATCTAACCATGAGCACCTTGATCTTATCCATGATCCCCTACCCATCCATGAGAAAGACACTAAAGACCTACACGCTCCATCTAATGAAAGTCTCATTGACCTCCTTGAAATGATCACCTCATTTCATGGCCTTCCTGCAAACATTCATTTGTCATGATGAGAGATGTGCCTCCCTAAAACACATAAGCATATAAGATCAAACAGATACCTTGGATCATAATGAACACAAGAAAGACCCTAATGATCCTCCATCACCTACTATTAACCCTATCGCAACTCCACCATCATGTCCTATTAGTCTGTCCACCTTTATCCATGAGTGTTCCTCCTTAGAACACCACCAACCACTATCCTCTATTTTGCCTTCTCCATCCAATAATGAACTCGTGTCTAGTGTTCCACCTACACATGGTCCCATTGTCAACTGTATCCTCCAAAACATGAACTACCACTTGTAAAGGCTTAGGCCTTCATCAACAAGTATTTTGGAGCCAAACCATGTCATGGTCCCTCTGCCCTCATTTGGCCTTGGATACACACCCCAAGGTCAACAATCTAATGATGTTGGAACTTCCTCCATGCCTCCTAAGTCCACCACTTTCCATCACAAATCCTATCACATTCCTAAAACATATGTTGCCATTCCACCTCCATCATCCTACAAATCACAAGAGCATGTGACCATACACTTCCCACCATCCAATTTGCCTCTGTTACTTCAAACTCGTAATATGCCTGCATTGAATCTACCTCCACATGTACTTCCAACACCTTATCCATCCATCCATAAATCCTCTAAAAATCTTAATCATGGCCAACAAATGTACATATTGTCTAAACAAGAAGCTTCCACCAACCTCACTTCCATCCAACCCATGGGATTCAAAAGTAAAAATTTGGATGCTTCTACCTATAAAGTCAAAATTCCTACAAATCCTAATGCCTTAGCATACAAAAGCCAAGAATCAAAGAAACATCCATCTCAAAAGTTGCATACACCCACACACCTCCAAGAAAAAATGAAAAAGGTGAGGGTCCCAAAGCAAAAAGTAATTACCTCAAAAGCTACAAAAAGCCACATATATCCCAACCCATATCACCACAAGCAAAGTCAAAAACTAAAATGGTATGGGTCCCTAAGCAACAAGCCATCCAATCAAATGAGGCATCCACCTCTCGTGAATCCCAACCATCTCCTTCTGTTCATTCCATCCAAAAGATGTCAATTCCTCCATCCCACATGAAAAGCAAAAATCACAAAAACACTAAGCCCATGTGGGTCCCCAAATGCATAAATCAACCATCTACTAAGCGAACAACACCTTTGCTTCCTACACCACCATCCAACCAAAAGCTTCAATGTTTATCACGATGTGTGCAACCATTGGTCATGATTCCTTTCCATCCCGTAACACTTCCACATACCTCCATCTCCCCACCTTTCATCCAGTATCCTACATATCTTCCTCACCACTTCCCTATGGTCCATACTTTTGCATGAACACTCCATCCATAAGCCCTACATAATCTGCATCATAATCCACTATTGCACCTTTCATAATCCACTATTGTACCTTCCATAATCTTCTATCTACCTAATCCATCTCTCACACAGTCTCACCTACCAACATCTATGAGCACACTTGACGAGGTCCATGCGATGACATCCATCTAGTAGGACTATCACCTTTCATGACACTAGACACTTGAGTCCCTCATGTCCATATCCCTCCTATCCTATCAAAAAAATTTAAATTTTTTTTTTTAAATGAAAAGAAACAAAGGTAAAGAGAAATCCCTTCATCCAACAGTGAAAACCTAACAAATAGGCGTCATGCATAAGTTGATCTTCTATGTCACCTATACTTGGGGGCACCTTGTCTCATCCTCCTATCATTTCCCCACCTATCATTTTGCATCCTATCATATCATATCATTTCTTATCCTACCTGCTTATCCATCCACATACAAACACCTAGCCCATTGCAGTACATCCATTCATCATCCCTTCCTCCTTTTGATCTTAATAAGGATTGGGGGCAAAATGTTGAAACATGCTTGAAAAAAAAATCTCTTGATGTACCTTATCCCTTCCAACCCATCCTATCATCCTATCATAATCCCATTATCATCAACCCAATCCTATCACGATCCTATCGTCCTAAGCCTTGTCATGAACAATCCCAAGCATACTATCTAGAATGGGGCATGTTATTTCCTATGCGACATAGTCTTTGAGATCACATCCTATCTCTCTTATGCATACATCTGATGTCGCCTATCCTCTTATCCAATCAAGTATCATGAGTCTTGCTTTCCATCCCTTACCGCCCATCCTTTTATCCATTCATCCTAATCCATCCTATATCCTTTCTTGCACCTAGACTTGGCTTTCTCCCTTGTCATCGGCATTTTGCATAAAGGCTACCCAAATTGTAAATCCATTGACATCCCAAAACATTTAAAAAATCCATAAAAATCATAAAACATCCTAGAAAAATCCAACAAATCATAAAACATCCTAAAAAAATCCAACAAATCATAAAATGTCCTGAAAAAATCCAAACAACTCATAAAATGCCCTCAAAAATCCAAAAAAATCATAAAACGTCCTAAAAAATTCCAACAAATCATAAAACGTCCTTAAAAAAAACTAAAAAAATCATAAAAGGCCTTGAAAAAATAAAAAAAATCATAAAACATCCTGAAAAAATACAAAAAATTAAATATTCTAAAAAGTACAAAAAAATCATAAAATCCAACAAAAAATTGAAACAATCATCAAAGTCAATCATCAAAATCAAATCGAATCAAGACAATCTATCATTCCATCACATCAAATCTAATCAAATCATCAATCAAATCATTAATCCAATCATTAGTCCAATCATCAAATTTAATCATCAAAATCAAATCATTAAATCAAGCTAAACTTCTAATCAAATCGACAATCAAATCAAATCAATAATTAAAATCGATCATCAAAATCATCAATTCAAAATCCAATCAAAACCCATCATCAATCAAATCATTCGATCACCAAATCCAATTCTTCCAATTAGTCCAAATCATCAAATCCAATCATCAAGTCATCAAATCAATCACCAAACTTTGATCAAATCAAATCACTTCCCCGAATCATCAAATCAAAGCAAGCCAAACTTCTAATCGAATAAGCAATCAATTAAATCAACAATCAAATTATCAATCAAATCATTAATCCAATCATCAAATTCAATCAATCCAATGAATCAACGAAAATCAAATCAATCATCATCATCATCAATAAAACACAAAATCAGAACTACATCTCATCTCTATCATTACATGCCTTGATCCCATTGATATATGGTATGTAGGCAGTCTGGAGTACGAAGGAAGTGCCCAGATTTAGACATAGGTGATATTCCTCTTTCTTCTCTCATCATTTTCTTCTGTCATCTTCTCCTATTAATCCATCAAATCAATTCATCAATTCAATTCTTCCAATCAATTCATCCATCACTTCTTCCAGTCATTCCATCCAATAAACTCAAATGCAAGTCATTCCTTAAAACCATACCAACCAAATCAATCAAGCTTGTCAAATTATCTGATAGCAACTAGTGGTCTTGATCCTAGCCTTGTTGTAAACCCAATCAATCAATCATCATCATCATCCTTGTGTTGATCTAGGGATATCTCATTCCCCTCAATGACAACACTATCTATCATCATCTAATCAATCAATCAGCAATCAATCATCAGTTTACAGCTTGACAAGGGCAATACCTTTTTTTTTTTTGTATCCTTTGTGCATGCTTGCTTGTGTGTGTGTGTTATCATTTTTATCTTGCATTTGCATTTGAATCACTCCCAACTAATATTCACATCTTGTATCCAGACAAGGTTGTATTATGTTGGGGCATGAGACACATTGTCACCTTGGTCCTCATACCCTGGTGCATACCGTCTCGTGCTATATCAAACATATGGTTGCTCACTTTCATTGCAGCATAACGTATCCTTTATCTCTTTCCTCTATTTCCTTATCCTTCTTCCTTGACCAATCCATTTCATTTCAAGAGCCTACCCATGTTTGTCCAACCCACCTATTCTCTCGAGGGGGCATCATCATACCATCATTCCATTCTCATCCTATCTTTCTAACATCATCATTCTTCTTCCTCTATCCATGTCTTAGCTTCTTTGAAATGATGTTACTCGACACAAATCTCATTATCTCGAACATCATCTCAAAGAGGGGCAAAATGTAGACACCCAAAAATGTCTACTTGTTGCAATGTTACATCAGTTACACATCTTGTAGCATTTTTACCCTAAGCACCTATATCATCGCCTAATCTAGCATTTTCCTCTAATTAAATTAAATAAATATAATATTTATTTAATTTAATACCATCCCTCACATTACTAAATAAATAAATTTTATTTATTTATTTACCCCTCTTTCCTCTTGAATTTAAATAAAATAAATCTTTTATTTTATTTAAATTTATCACTTTATCCTTTTCCTCTTAAAATAAATAAATAATTTTATTTATTTATTTTGTCCCCACATGCATCATAAATTAAATAATTTAATTATTTAATTATGATTTTGCCCACCTTCCAATTTCCTCTCAACTCATCTCTTCCTACTTACCATTTCTATCTCTCTAATCACTCTTCCACCTTCCTTATTCCTCTAAACTTATCTCTTACACCTTTCCAATTTCATCTCTCAAATCACTCACCTACCTTCTATTATTCTCTCCCAAGTTGCATAGCAACTTTCCAATTCAATCAGCACTCACCAAATTGGAAGGTTTATCCCTCCATTCTCTCATATTTTCCTATAAATTGACCCATTTCAAAACCATTTGGCATGGATGAATCTTCTAAGCACCAACACTCTACCAAAATTCCTCCTCATCCATCGATCTTCATCTTCATCATTATAGCTATAGAATGTGAAGCAATCAACAATGAAAACCAAGGAATCCTACATCCAGGTGAAATCGTTTTGATTTGCATGTCATTTATTTTATTCTGGGTTTGATTTCTTGAGTTTGGGTTGAATCTGATCTTGTTTGTTTGATCTTTGTCAATTTCTACCCAACACAACTGTAATGAAAAATAAACAACCCTAGATTTATCTATGGCACTGAAATAACAAACAATATTATTTGTTACTGTAATGAAAATAAAAACAACCCCAAATTTATTTATGGCACTGAAACAAAAAAAAAACAACCAACAATATCATTTGTTACTATAGTGAAAAAAAACCCCATTTTTAAAGAGAGCGATGCTTGAACAAAAGATTAATTTCCATAGAATTAGTGTTTTTATGAACACAGATTTCATAGTGTTCAAAAACACGAAAGCTCCATACCAAAATCCAATTATGCAATAGAGAAAAGACCAAAAAATAAACATAAAGTGAATTAAATAAGCAAAAACTGAATAATGGGGAGGCCTTAGTGAGCTTGCTCACTCAGGTCAAATGGAGTTATGTCGATCTGCTTCACCTACATGGTGTCGACGAACATGAGAATTGGGTACATGGCAGAGATGGAGGTGGGTTTCACGTTCTCAAATTGGTGCCTGCATGCATCTCGACTAAAGGCCAAGTGTAGCATGTTGTGGTGGTGTGCTAGAAGTTGCAAAGACCTGTAGTGAGCACCTTCTAGTGTCAAAGTGAAGAAAATTCAAGAAGATGGTAGATTAAAAGGATCTAAATTTGGAGAGTTTCGTGAGGCACTATGAGCATTGAATGAAGGTTTGCTCAAAGTTTATGCGGGATGTCGTGGAGGAAGGCAGAGTTGACGTGCAGTAAACACAACTGTACAGGAGTAAAGTAAGGGGTAGCGAGAGATTAATGCAAGGTAGTGGAGTGAAACCACTTTGGATGTCGTGCCACACACCAACTGGCATTCTAACCAAGCATGTTTCAGTCGCATGGAAAAAATGATATTTTTTTTGGGATTAACTAATCACGTTGTCTCACATCTCAAATTGAATTAAAATTTTTTTAAAAATATTTTTATTGTTTATTGTGATTTTATTTATGATTTTCAATTGCAAATTTTTTTTACTAGTCCATGTGGCATTCCATGTGGGCCGTCAAAAATTGCGTACACATGTTTTTGCTCTTCTCCCCTAGTAGTCATGGTATATTTATAAATACTACTTGTTTCTTTTTCCAACTATGCACTTGTGATGTCCACTCCATAGCACTTATATGATTAATTAATTATATTATAGTGTAGTTTAGGTTTCTATTTGTTTTAACTTATATTTTGCGATGGATTTTCAATAATTATTTTTATTAGTAAGTTAATAATAATTTAGATTAATATTTCCCATCTGTCAAATTATAAATAAGGCAAGTCTCTTCTGTAATTGTTGTTACTTACTATTGAATCCTAAAGTTTGACTTGAAAGGATTCTTACAATCTAGTAGTGGCCATGGTACTATAAAGATGTGTACTGGTAGTGGAAGGAGTAATGGTGGAATATGGATCTATATGGTAGAAGTGTGGATAGGAATAGATGCACGAGACATTGTAGAAGAAGTAAGCTTATCCAAATCCACTTGCAAAGTTTACACATATTTAAGGACTAAAAACTTCTCCAACTCACACTTGAAATACCATGTTATCATACTCATACTTATTTAATAATTAATTACCTAATTTCAAGTTATATAAGTTTATATTTATCGATGATCAAACATTTAATCTAAATTGATTCTAGATCATTAAATTAGTTTTGATATAAGTTTAAATATTGAACCTTCATCATAACTAATCTTACTTCCTTTATTAATCGCCATTCTATTTTTACTCTAATGATATCCTCTACTTGATGTAGGGTTTAACTTCAATTCATTAGTTTAGTTGTGTAAATATATATTTAAATTTAGGATAAGTAATCAACATTCTTAAATGAATGATCCTTACTTAGTCAACTAGGTTAGTTATCCTTTAATTTATTCATTATTTAGTAACTAACATATGTTTTGTTAATAATTAGATTTCTTCTAATAATACAACCTAAGACTAAAACAACATAGGGTACATTTCCTAAATAAGTTTGAATGAAAAAATCAATCATTTTTGTCTTAGTATTGAACAATATCAAATCTTACTTTTCTGATTAAAATTCTAACTTATGTATCACTATCTAATTACATTCATAAATCCTTAAAATCACATTTGATCAAATTTGTATAACCAACTTAGAGTTATGAAGAATTCATAATGCAATGAAACAATAAATCTAGGTGAGAGAACCCAATTGTTGAACAACATTCCAATAATTGTAATAGTATTTGTGGATTCAAGCTCTGATATTTTTTAAAGTGTAGCATTAGTATAAATACTTATAATAAAATGAAATGTGCTCTTTAGATCTAAAAGGCAACCAATCATGTGATGCCACATCAATGCACCAACAAAACATGACTTAATGAACACTTATTGGTCCACCCTTGTTTTTCGTCTTTTTGAACACCCCAACAAATAGCATGATGATGTGGCATCATTTTTTATGATGTGGACATGACACCTTAGTTATAAGCAGGGGCCTTGCTAAGTAAACTAATGCAATTCTTTTCTAGTGATTTGAAATAGCCACACATGATTTTGAGAGATGTGAAGTTAGTCATTTGTAGGGGTTAGTTTAAAATTTAGGATTTTAGTATCATTTCTAGGATTTTAGTTTCAAATTTAGGGTTTTAGTTTCATTTGTAAGTTTTAGTTTCATTTGTACTATTTTCATTTTAGATTTAGGCTTTAAATTTTAAACAAATTTACAAATTTAAAATAATTTAGATTTGTGGGATGTATCTCCCTCTCCTTTATCTTTGTGATAGTAATTGCTATTTCCCTGGCCTTTTGCAATGACTTCCATGTCTTCTTAGGCTTTGCTATGGTGTGCACCATTGGCTCTATGGTAGAAATGGTCAATCCTACTATCCCCTTGGTAGGATCCTTGGCCACCACATCATAATCTTTCTCTCTGGGGCCTTTCCTACTTTCCCCTTTGGTGGTTTTGTTAGTTACCAAACCTCCTGTTTAACTTATCCCCTACCTTGAGTACAAATTTGTCGATTCCTCTATGATGGTCAATCTAACTAGACATTCTTCTTCCTAGATAATTTGTCTCAATCCATTGATATACATTGCAACCTCCCCTTTGCCTATTTTAGTTAGTCTTGTTTTGATAATCAATTTATGGAATTCTTCGGTGTACTCCTTCACAATTCTATATGTTTGCCTCAAACTTTATAGTTTCTCAGTAGTTCCAGTTCATAGTCCATTAGTATGAACTGTCTTTTTAGTTTTGTAGTCATACTCTCCTATTTTGTTATTCTTTCATTTCCATTGCTATTCCATTTGCTTTCCACCAGATGGTAGCATGTCCCTTCAGTTTGGTTCTTACAAACCTAAAATTCCCTAAGTCTTCTATCTCCTCATACTCAAAGTACTCATCAAACTTGTTTATCTAGTCAATTAGTTCTTCCAAATGTATATTCATCTCTGGGATCTTCTTCATTTGCATCACTTTCATCACCCTCCTTTGGGCTCTAACCTCTTTTTCTATCTTCCTCTAAGGCTTTCAACTGAATTTTTTTTCCCTTCACCTCTTTTAGGATTTCATCCAATTTTCCAACTATACTGGTGATACATTGAATTCTTCATGGTAGCAACTTTCCTGATATGTCACAAACTGCCTTTGATCAGTGGTCCACCTACAATCAACCTTGCAACTACCTCTCTGTTAGTGATCTATTGACAAGCTTCTTGTATGGTCTATTCATAAGCAGAACCCACAAAACAGCCACTCTCTTCCGTCAACACTCAAACCTTCACTTTGAAACCATTTAGTGAAGTCACGATAGGAGGGTCCAATGAAGGACTATTTTATGATGCAACCAAAATAAAAAAAACAATTACACAACAATAACACACAACCAAATAACACAAGATATGCCCTGGTTCATTCCTGCAGGTTTCAAATCGTTATTACATATATTTTCGTAACCGTGC
This sequence comes from Cunninghamia lanceolata, assembly GCA_027924645.1. Lineage (NCBI taxonomy): Eukaryota > Viridiplantae > Streptophyta > Pinopsida > Cupressales > Cupressaceae > Cunninghamia > Cunninghamia lanceolata. The sequence goes on along the minus strand of BSBN01000378.1, from coordinate 1,332,032 downwards.
ATGGTGTGCATAATTGGGGCCATGCAGGTCCACGGTGCCATCATGCCATAGATTCCCTGTTCGGTTGATATAATAAACGGACGCGCACGTTATTATGCCCAGGGATCTTTCTTCAAATATTATAAATACTAATCTTATATCTTGAACAGAGACGTGCGAGCATACTCTCTTATTAAAAAAGAAATCACATGTCCTCCTTCAATTGTATACAGCTTAGTCACTAATGAAGCTGTTAATATGAATAATGTATACCTTGTCGCGGTTAATGAAACCTCGATGATCATTAATTGTCTTTGTCTGCTTCAGAATTTCTATCATCTTGTATCCTCGTAAGCATACTGTATAATCCAATATAAAAAACATAGATTGAAACATGCCGTTTTTATGATAGAGTAGGGAATTCTTCTCCCCTAAACAAACTCGTCCCCAGATGACCCTCCTCAATAAAAATATAATCCCAACCAATAAGAAATCCTGACCACTTTTACAGGAAGCAGATACAACTTGGTTGGCTTGCTAATGCCCGCCTATAAATACGTTGTTTCGTTTCTATTTCAAATAAGGCTTGTTTCATTTCGGTGGCAAACAGAAATGGCAAACAAATATGCAGTATTAGTGGGATGCAATTATCCCAACACCGAAAACGAGCTTCGAGGCTGCGTTAACGATGTCACTCACATGCGCAGAGAGCTGATCAAGCGATTTTGCTTTCCGGAGGACAATATCACCTTGATGATCGATACCCATACCGATTCGGCCTGCAAGCAGCCCACCCGCGAAAACATCGTCGAAGCTCTCACCTCCATGATTCTCAAGGCCAAGAGTGAAGACGTTCTTTTCTTCCATTTCAGCGGCCACGGCAGCAAAGTTGATGCCGAGAAGCCCCATAGCCGTCCTGGTCACACCCAGGACGAGTGCATTGTGGCCTGCGACCTCCGCTATATCACTGGTACTTGTCTACTTCCATGTTCCAGCTTTTCTTATAATTTTACCTCTTAAATCTTGTGCTATGTTGTGCAGACCTCGACTTTCGACGAATGGTGAATAAACTGGCCAAGGGAGCATCCTTCACGATGATGTGCGATTCGTGCTTCAGCGGAGAGCTGATTTATAACGAAAAAGAGCAAATCGGCCCAGCACATGTGTCACCCATCACCGAAGAGCGCGGTCGACCCAAGTTCATACCTGCCGAGTTTTTGATTTATAACGAAAAAGAGCAAATCGGGCCACATGGGTCACACATCACCGAAGAGCGCGGTCGACCCAAGTTCATACCTGCCAGGTTTTTGATTGCAGACAAAGCTAAGAAAAGTGTAGCGGTAGACGATGAGAATGAAACAGTTGATGGTGATACGGGTATTTTATTAAGTGGGTGCCAGTCTGACGAATACTCTGCAGATGGACAGAATGAAAAAGGGCAACCCTGCGGTGTGTTCAGTAATGCTGTTTACAAAGTGCTGGCCTCTACACACGGAAAGGCTATTACCAATAAAGAACTGGTTTTGGGAGCGCGGAAGTCGTTGGAAAAAGATGGCGGGTATCCTCATCAACACCCGTGTCTCTACTGCAGTGACATTAACGCGGATCTGAGCTTCCTGCGCCAAGCGTAGGAGTTAAGCGTTCCGTTATCACGATCACGTACTGGTTGAAGTAATCACATCTCAAATTTTTAGTTTTCTGTTATGTTCTGCATCTGCTGCTTCTTGTTTTAGACTAGTTTTCTAGCTGCTATCCTGTGTGCACCGTTATCTCCGTTTTTCAGCTGTTTTTCAACACAAGTCTGTAACCATCTATAATAAATTACTTCAGCATTTATGTTTATGTATATCTGCAATTGTTATTTATGTGTTGTTTGATTATTTACATTGATCATTAATGAATTGTTTATGTAGTGTGATCACAACCATCTTGAACTATTGTTGCGGGAAATAAAACAATTAATCGAAGTAAATAATAATGTGCCACACTAATAAATTGACTCTACTTTGCTTGGGGTCAGTTTTATAATTGCAAATTCAATCCACAATTTGACCTCTGTCTATAGATTTGAAATGAGTATTTCTAATCTTTTGAATCCTATTCACCTTGAGTATCTAAACATAACGTTATCGATAAATATTGGTAGAGTTTGTTGCATTGGGTACATCGGGTGACTTGCTACCCTCCTATTACTTTAGTTAAACCTTTAGAATCAATTCAATGATTTGAACAACTTCGAAGACCCTTGAAGTAATCATACGAATTCCTAATATGTTCTTATCAATGTAGATGTTAATGTAGTGATGATGCAATGCTAACCCACAATACTTAAGATTATTCCATTTTCTTCATGATCCTCTAAAATGAATCAGGGTTTTTTCCTTCTATACAACATCCTATGATGCATGTTCAAAAATTTCAGGCTCAAGTTAGAAAATAATGGCTAGTATGAATAGGGCTAGCTTGGGCCCAAGATTAAATTTGAATTTGCAATTTCGGGGGTCAAATCTGCACTCGTAAATTTGACCTAGGATAAGGGATGGAAAAATTAAAGAGTGAGCTCGGACCTTTTAGAAATGTGGAATTGGATTTGGGTAAGGCTTGTGTCAATTGCCAACTTTTGGACAAATGCATTTACACTATGTAAGACTTTCAGAATTGTTGAACTAGATTACGTAAAAAACATGAAACCTTTACACTAGCCAATGCTGTTTGGAATTAAGGTGTCTCAACATTTGCAATTTCCTAGCATTGATATTTTAATTATTTATTTATTTATTTTCCTATGATGTAATTTATGTTACACATCCTGTTTTGTCATTCAGTGTTAAGTGGCATGGTGAGTTGTCACTCAACATGGAAGGCGACTAGGATGGTCAACTCATCCCATGTGGATATAGGCGTCCCATTTGTTGTATGGTAGAGGTGTTATTGTGTATGACAGAATCTATGATGCAATGCTAACCTACGATAACTTAAGATTATTCCCTTTTCTTCATGATCCCGTAAAATGAATCAGGGTTTTGTCCTTCTATAAAACACCCAATGATGCAAGTTTAATCATTTCAGGCTCAAGTAAGAAAATAATGGATAGTATAAATAGGACTATCTTGGGCCCCAGATTAAATTTGAATTTGTAATTTTGGGGGTCAAAACTACACTTGTAAGTTTGAACTAGGATAAGGGATGGAAAAATTGAAGATGGAGTCTCGATGCTTTAGAATTGTAGAATTAGATGGGTAAGGATTATTTCAATTGCCAACATTTTATGTAGAAACATGAAACCTTTACACTGGTCAATTCATTTGGCACAGATGGGTCAAAGTGAGTTCAAAGTGGAGTAGAAAAGTGTGAGGTATGTCTTTCTTTCCATTACATTTTACCTTTGATATAAATCTCATGTCAACCACTATGAATCGTGCATGTCAGAGTAAAAATGTAGACAACATGAATGTAAATGCATGTTACACCCATAAAAAGGATATAGATATATGGATTAAGGTTCCTCTTATATACTCCTTTCAACACCTGGAAGGTCAAAGTTCCATGGGTAGCATATGTCAAGAGTTTAAAAATATTAATGATTGCTTAACAATGTCAATGAAGACAAAGTCTTTAACTAAAAATAGATATATGGCTCCAAAATAGATTACAACAAAAGTGATTTTGTTATCAAGCATCTCACGACAATAGTTAATGAATACAACCATGAAAGAGTTTGCAAAATAATATACCTATGAAGGGTCCTACATAAGAAAATAGAAATATGGGTGTGAAGAATCCCACACAAGTTTTGATAGATTTGGCTATAAAGGAGCATGAACAAGAATATATAGATTTGAACAATTTGTCATAATTGTGAGATAACTTCACTATGACAATAATCATCTCAAAGAGTGCTAGTGATATATGTCTCCTTCACTTGGTTGCATATGAAAGTATCAAGGAATTAGAGGGGAGGAGAAAAGTGATACATAAAATATATGATCATATAAATCTCAATAATCATGTAGTAATTCATGAATATATTGTGTGACAAGAAAGAGATAAAATAACAAGATATAACTATGGAAGCACAAACAAGGGGGGTGAGACACCCCCAATATTGAGGACAACAGAAAATCCAATATCCTTGATTAATCATCTACCTTTCATGCATCCTCATGCTACCAAAATCATTCTTCAATCTTCTCATCTATTATCATCTTTCATCCCCCATCTATCATCTTCATCTTATCGTTATGTTTCCGAATTGAGAAACCAACATATAAAGAGAAAGCTCATGATAGTGTATACAACTAAAAGAAACAATATGAGACACCAGACTTTATGTTAGAAACCCTTATCTGAGAAAACCTAGTACTAAAAGATAGTTACCATTATATTATTTAGAATCCATTGATTTAATAGAAGAATTCTTTTGATAGAGTTGATATCTACATGCTTATAGCATACTTTTCTTCAATGTTTATCACATCCAACACCTAACTAAACACAATCCAACCATTCTCCATTCACATGAGTAGATAGGTAATATGCATCATCATAGAATACAAATTGTCTAACTATCCAACCAACCCATGGAATACCAAGAGTCACAAAGCTATATGTTAACCATATCAAAAAATCAATATATCACATATATCACCGAACATGATGCCTCCATGTGGATAATCATTATAGATGACTATATGTTTTTACACATTATGTATTCATGTCTTCTTGTACAACCACCACTACCAACCATAAGCTTGTAATAACACATACAACCATCTAACCAATTCTTTCAACTTGTAGTATTGTAGAACATTCTCTTAACATAACCAAGCGTCTAGATTGTTCCACATGAACTTCAACTCTGCTACAAGTGCACCTGCAGTATTATTTATGCTTCTACTAGCACAATTAAAAATCAAGTTGTGAGTACTTATTCAAATGACTCATGGTTAAATTCCCATAGCATCACCACATGTAGACATATCTCCATGCTATATTGTAACATCTAAAACTCGCCACATCCTATCACATTACATTTTATCATTGTTCAATAGTTTCCATATAAACTCAGGAACTCTCCATAGGTGAATAATACACTTGTCCTACATAATTCATGAAAGACTACCTTGAAATTAATGACAATACTAAAACTAGAATTCTAAATTTGATTCAATTAGAAGAGAATAGAGATGCAACCTTATAACACTTTACTAAGCACCAAGGAGTTATGCAAAGATGGTGTGATAAAAGAGCTATAGTGAAATCTTTTAGAATTTTTCACTTGGTTTTGTTTTTCGATAAGGTACATGACAAGAGATGATACCATGGGAAACTTGATTCTTTCTACAGCCAAACATTAAAATAATTGTGAATTTGCAATTAGATTTAAAATGTCTTCGTACTAATATGCCTATACTTCATAGAGAGCCCTTAGGAACCTATCACAATAAATTGAAAATTTATTGTTCTACTATTGAGATATGATCAAAGACTCAATCACTTTTTCACCGATAATTAGGTCACTGAAATTTATAACTTGACCTCGACTAACTTGCAACACTCTGACGAGTCTAGAATTGACTTTAAACCATTTGTGACTATGACCACGAATTGATGAGTTCAATGAGCAATTTAACACTACAAAATGATTAAGGACATTTGCAACCAAGACTTTATGATCTGTAGATATTAATGTTTTGAACTTGATTAAACTAATGTCACAAAGGGACTCCACATGCTACTTCGAAGATCCACATGGCATTCAAGAGGTTAACTTAATGACACGTCTTTTTAATGAGTGTTAAAATTTTAAAATTTTCCTAGTTGACAACAACTAGCTCTAGCAAAAGATCGGTGCATTGTCTATTGGGTCATAAAGTTGATAGTGTACACAATATAACAAGAAATAAAAGAGGACTTTGACACAAGGAAAACTAAACATAAGGGAAAATACACACACAAAATAGAAACAAAACATGAAAAAAATTCCCAAGTAACCTATGTACATCATAGATCATGTGAACCCATTCATAGACTCAGAAAAATGTGCATCTATGCCAAATAATGAACTATATCTATGAAGCATCGATGAACCAAATTGTTATTTCTGTTTCGTGGTGAGGGATTTGAACCAAATCTTTTTCCCTTTTTATGTCTTACAAAACAGATATCCATTTTGAAATGGATATCCGTTTTGAAATGGATATATGTTTGGTTTCAGTATCCAAACCAAAATGGATATCCGTTCCATGCCTACGAAATTCAAAGTTGGCTAAGTCGCGAATTTAAATAAGTACAAACGCGATTTTTTTTTCTTTCTATTGCCACTGTTTGGCCCGCGATGATCTTGCACATACCCCTATTGATATACAACACAACCTTCTCTTTTCTCATTTCAAATAGTCTTGTTTTGATAATCAATTTATGTATATCATCACCCTCCTTTGGGCTGTGGCCTCTTTTTCTTTCTTCCTCTAAGGCTTTCAACCGATTTTTTTTCCCTTTACCTCTTTTAGGATTTCATCCAATTTTCCAATTATACTGGTGATACCTACAATCACCCTTGCAACTAGCTCTGTGTTAGTGATCTATTGACCAGCTTCTTGTAGGTCACCTCAGTTTGATGGTATATTCATAAGCAGAACCCACAAAACAGCCACTCTCTTCCCTCAAGACTCAAACCTTCACTTTGAAACCATTTGGTGAAGTCACGATAGGAGGGTCCAATGAAGGACTATTTTGTGATGCAACCAAAATAAAGAAAACAATTACACAACAATAACGCACAACCAAATAACACAAGATATGCCCTGATTCATTCCTGCAGGTTTCAAATCGTTATTACATATATTTTCGTAACCGTGCATGGTGTGCATAATTGGGGCCATGCAGGTCCACGGTGCCATCATGCCATAGATTCCCTGTTCGGTTGATATAATAAACGGACGCGCACGTTATTATGCCCAGGGATCTTTCTTCAAATATTATAAATACTAATCTTATATCTTGAACAGAGACGTGCGAGCATACTCTCTTATTAAAAAAGAAATCACATGTCCTCCTTCAATTGTATACAGCTTAGTCACCAATGAAGCTGTTAATATGAATAATGTATACCTTGTCGCGGTTAATGAAACCTCGATGATCATTAATTATCTTTCTCTGCTTCAGAATTTCTATCACCTTGTAACCTCGTAAGCATACTGTATAATCTAATACCATGTTCGGTTGATATAAGAAACGGACGCGCACGTTATTATGCCCAGGGATCTTTCTTCAAATATTATAAATACTAATCTTGTATCTTGAACAGAGACGTGCGAGCATACTCTCTTATTAAAAAAGAAATCACATGTCCTCCTTCAATTGTATACAGCTTAGTCACTAATGAAGCTGTTAATATGAACAATGTATACCTTGTCGCGGTTAATGAAACCTCGATGATCATTAATTATCTTTCTCTGCTTCAGAATTTCGATCATCTTGTAACCTCGTAAGCATACTGTATAATCTAATACCCTGTTCGGTTGATATAATAAACGGACGCGCACGTTATTATGCCCAGGGATCTTTCTTCAAATATTATAAATACTAATCTTATATCTTGAACAGAGACGTGCGAGCATACTCTCTTATTAAAAAAGAAATCACATGTCCTCCTTCAATTGTATACAGCTTAGTCACTAATGAAGCTGTTAATATGAATAATGTATACCTTGTCGCGGTTAATGAAACCTCGATGATCATTAATTGTCTTTGTCTGCTTCAGAATTTCTATCATCTTGTATCCTCGTAAGCATACTGTATAATCCAATATAAAAAACATAGATTGAAACATGCCGTTTTTATGATAGAGTAGGGAATTCTTCTCCCCTAAACAAACTCGTCCCCAGATGACCCTCCTCAATAAAAATATAATCCCAACCAATAAGAAATCCTGACCACTTTTACAGGAAGCAGATACAACTTGGTTGGCTTGCTAATGCCCGCCTATAAATACGTTGTTTCGTTTCTATTTCAAATAAGGCTTGTTTCATTTCGGTGGCAAACAGAAATGGCAAACAAATATGCAGTATTAGTGGGGTGCAATTATCCCAACACCGAAAACGAGCTTCGAGGCTGCGTCAACGATGTCACTCACATGCGCAGAAAGCTGATCAAGCGATTTTGCTTTCCGGAGGACAATATCACCTTGATGATCGATACCGATACCGATTCGGCCTGCAAGCAGCCCACCCGCGAAAACATCGTCGAAGCTCTCACCTCCATGATTCTCAAGGCCAAGAGTGAAGACGTTCTTTTCTTCCATTTCAGCGGCCACGGCAGCAAAGTTGATGCCGAGAAGCCCCATAGCCGTCCTGGCCACACCCAGGACGAGTGCATTGTGGCCTGCGACCTCCGCTATATCACTGGTACTTGTCTACTTCCATGTTCCAGCTTTTCTTATAATTTTACCTCTTAAATCTTGTGCTATGTTGTGCAGACCTCGACTTTCGACGAATGGTGAATAAACTGGCCAAGGGAGCATCCTTCACGATGATGTGCGATTCGTGCTTCAGCGGAGAGCTGATTTATAACGAAAAAGAGCAAATCGGCCCAGCACATGTGTCACCCATCACCGAAGAGCGCGGTCGACCCAAGTTCATACCTGCCGAGTTTTTGATTTATAACGAAAAAGAGCAAATCGGGCCACATGGGTCACACATCACCGAAGAGCGCGGTCGACCCAAGTTCATACCTGCCAGGTTTTTGATTGCAGACAAAGCTAAGAAAAGTGTAGCGGTAGACGATGAGAATGAAACAGTTGATGGTGATACGGGTATTTTATTAAGTGGGTGCCAGTCTGACGAATACTCTGCAGATGGACAGAATGAAAAAGGGCAACCCTGCGGTGTGTTCAGTAATGCTGTTTACAAAGTGCTGGCCTCTACACACGGAAAGGCTATTACCAATAAAGAACTGGTTTTGGGAGCGCGGAAGTCGTTGGAAAAAGATGGCGGGTATCCCCATCAACACCCGTGTCTCTACTGCAGTGACATTAACGCGGATGTGAGCTTCCTGCGCCAAGCGTAGGAGTTAAGCGTTCCGTTATCACGATCACGTACTGGTTGAAGTAATCACATCTCAAATTTTTAGTTTTCTGTTATGTTCTGCATCTGCTGCTTCTTGTTTTAGACTAGTTTTCTAGCTGCTATCCTGTGTGCACTGTTATCTCCGTTTTCAGCTGTTTTTCAACACAAGTCTGTAACCATCTATAATAAATTACTTCAGCATTTATGTTTATGTATATCTGCAATTGTTATTTATGTGTTGTTTGATTATTTACATTGATCATTAATGAATTGTTTATGTAGTGTGATCACAACCATCTTGAACTATTGTTGCGGGAAATAAAACAATTAATCGAAGTAAATAATAATGTGCCACACTAATAAATTGACTCTACTTTGCTTGGGGTCAGTTTTATAATTGCAAATTCAATCCACAATTTGACCTCTGTCTATTGATTTGAAATGAGTATTTCTAATCTTTTGAATCCTATTCACCTTGAGTATCTAAACATAACGTTATCGATAAATATTGGTAGAGTTTGTTGCATTGGGTACATCGGGTGACTTGCTACCCTCCTATTACTTTAGTTAAACCTTTAGAATCAATTCAATGATTTGAACAACTTCGAAAACCCTTGAAGTAATCATACGAATTCCTAATATGTTCTTATCAATGTAGATGTTAATGTAGTGATGATGCAATGCTAACCCACAATACCTTAAGATTATTCCATTTTCTTCGTGATCCTCTAAAATGAATCAGGGTTTTTTCCTTCTATACAACATCCTATGATGCATGTTCAAAAATTTCAGGCTCAAGTTAGAAAATAATGGCTAGTATGAATAGGGCTAGCTTGGGCCCAAGATTAAATTTGAATTTGCAATTTCGGGGGTCAAATCTGCACTCGTAAATTTGACCTAGGATAAGGGATGGAAAAATTAAAGAGTGAGCTCGGACCTTCTAGAAATGTGGAATTGGATTTGGGTAAGGCTTGTGTCAATTGCCAACTTTTGGACAAATGCATTTACACTATGTAAGACTTTCAGAATTGTTGAACTAGATTACGTAAAAAACATGAAACCTTTACACTAGCCAATGCTGTTTGGAATTAAGGTGTCTCAACATTTGCAATTTCCTAGCATTGATATTTTAATTATTTATTTATTTATTTTCCTATGATGTAATTTATGTTACACATCCTGTTTTGTCATTTAGTGTTAAGTGGCATGGTGAGTTGTCACTCAACATGGAAGGCGACTAGGATGGTCAACTCATCCCATGTGGATATAGGCGTCCCATTTGTTGTATGGTAGAGGTGCTATTGTGTATGACAGAATCTATGATGCAATGCTAACCTACGATAACTTAAGATTATTCCCTTTTCTTCATGATCCCGTAAAATGAATCAGGGTTTTGTCCTTCTATAAAACACCCAATGATGCAAGTTTAATCATTTCAGGCTCAAGTAAGAAAATAATGGATAGTATAAATAGGACTAGCTTGGGCCCCAGATTAAATTTGAATTTGTAATTTTGGGGGTCAAAACTACACTTGTAAGTTTGAACTAGGATAAGGGATGGAAAAATTGAAGATGGAGCCTAGATGCTTTAGAATTGTAGAATTAGATGGGTAAGGATTATTTCAATTGCCAACATTTTATGTAGAAACATGAAACCTTTACACTGGTCAATTCATTTGGCACAGATGGGTCAAAGTGAGTTCAAAGTGGAGTAGAAAAGTGTGAGGTATGTCTTTCTTTCCATTACATTTTACCTTTGATATAAATCTCATGTCAACCACTATGAATCGTGCATGTCAGAGTAAAAATGTAGACAACATGAATGTAAATGCATGTTACACCCATAAAAAGGATATAGATATATGGATTAAGGTTCCTCTTATATACTCCTTTCAATACCTGGAAGGTCAAAGTTCCATGGGTAGCATATGTCAAGAGTTTAAAAATATTAATGATTGCTTAACAATGTCAATGAAGACAAAGTCTTTAACTAAAAATAGATATATGGCTCCAAAATAGATTGCAACAAAAGTGATTTTGTTATCAAGCATCTCACGACAATAGTTAATGAATACAACCATGAAAGAGTTTGCAAAATAATATACCTATGAAGGGTCCTACATAAGAAAATAGAAATATGGGTGTGAAGAATCCCACACAAGTTTTGATAGATTTGGCTATAAAGGAGCATGAACAAGAATATATAGATTTGAACAATTTGTCATAATTGTGAGATAACTTCACTATGACAATAATCATCTCAAAGAGTGCTAGTGATATATGTCTCCTTCACTTGGTTGCATATGAAAGTATCAAGGAATTAGAGGGGAGGAGAAAAGTGATACATAAAATATATGATCATATAAATCTCAATAATCATGTAGTAATTCATGAATATATTGTGTGACAAGAAAGAGATAAAATAACAAGATATAACTATGGAAGCACAAACAAGGGGGGTGAGACACCCCCAATATTGAGGACAACAGAAAATCCAATATCCTTGATTAATCATCTAAGCATAGTCAAGATAATAGTTGTGTAAGAGATAACCACATAAATGCAATATACGAGACTATAATTTGTAGGATGTAATCCTGAGAGAACATGGATGAGATCACCTAATGTCAAGGATACGTCAATGGAATCTATAGGTCACTATAGACACCCAAGATTGTCCCCAAATTTGTCCATGTCTTGCAATACCTAGTCAAAAACATTATTAAGACATCCTGTAGCATTTTGTCCTAATTCCACTTGTAATTCCACTTATTCCATTATCTAATTAATTAAATAAATTTTATTTATTTAATTAAAATCCCATCTCATCCTAATCACCTAATTAAATTAATTTTATTTATTTCATTAAAATTCCATCTTAATCCCATCCATATCCCACTTTCCAATTAATTAAACAAATTCTATTTATTTAATTAATTTTCCAACTAATAGCCCAACTAATTCAAATACAATATTTGAATTAAGTCCTCACCTTTCATCACATTTCAACACTTGTCCACCTCTCACCTGAATCATGTGTGGTAGTACAACTTTCATTTAATATATTTTTTTGTGTATACAATCACACATGTACTAGGCTTTTGTGTACACGTTTAAACATGAGCTCTATCCTCCTTTGTACACTTGTCACATGACTACACCTTTCCTGAAGAGTGGGAATAACTAATCAATGCCCGCCGTCCACATCATTCATTTAGCCTTTTAATCTCAACCATCAATTCAAATCAGCCCTTGCCTATAAATCAAGCCATCTACAAGGCATTTGATCATCCACCTTTCATGCATCCTCATGCTACCAAAATCATTCTTCAATCTTCTCATCTATTATCATCTTTCATCCCCCATCTATCATCTTCATCTTATCGTTATGTTTCCGAATTGAGCAACCAACATATCAAATCAATCGATCAATTCATAATGCGTGCAATCTATATGAGGTATTGAAGATTCAGATTGAGGTAATGCATTCTATTGTTTTATCAATTTCAATTTATCCAAATTTTTTATAACACATTTTTGGTGAACCTGGCGTGAAACATTCTCCAAGGATCTAATCATTAGCTTTTGTAGGATCTTGTTGCAAAAATTTGCATTTTTCTAACCCTATCTTGTCAAGTTTTTGGAGTGAATTGTTTTAGGTGACCTCCCGGGCTAAAACCGATTGCACCATCGCATCTAGGAGGCTATTTCCATGATCTTTGAGTATAAATTTCACAGGGTTTGATCAGAACAAATTTTTTTGAAATTTTTCTAGTTATAGATCCATACCGTACGAATGCACCATATGGTCTGTGCATGTCTTTACTCCTATCACTATTATTTGATTTCATTTTTATTTGTAAATAGTCTATCGCTAAAATTTTCCTTATGTTCTATAGTTGGCTGGGGCAATTATTTTATTGTGCAGGATATTTTTTAATTATCGTCAACTGGATAACACGTTGCTTGTTAAACCTAGTTGCCTCCTCACACTGGTTGTCTACAGCCTGACTACCCTCTGCGACCTCCCAGTCGCCTCGTAACTGCTGCCTGATAGCCGTTTCTCATCAAGTCTTAACTATCTCCATCCCTAAACACAGTCGACTGATGCTTATAACTCCTGCCGACCTATCCGTTGTTTCCTCTGGATTTTTGTGTAGTTGACACCCTCAAACTCTGGTCAATGCCTCCGAAGATCCTCCTCAGCACCTTTGATAAGCCCTAAATCCCACCCTAAAAATCTGTCGTCGCCTAGAATCTTACAGTCGCCACTCCATTGTGTCGTCATCGCCTAGCTTTCAACCTCCGCTCGACTTTAACCCTTGTCAATGACTGTCATCCGCCCAAGCTCCATCAGACCTAAACTCTAGCTTCTGCCAGAGCTCAACTCCTAAACCACCGCTCAACCACTGATAGGTTCTTTTTGCCACTTTCATCGTAGGTGTCGCCACCATAAAAAATGCCCCGGCCACTCTTAAAATCCCAGTCGACATCATTTAGGCACCTCGTAGCCACCTGTGGGAACTGTGGTCGGAGTTTACTGCTAAGATGTCAGGTTTGGCAGTTTTATGCTAGCCGCAGATTTCTGTATAGGCTTTGGTCTTCCATTGTAGGTAACATTTAGGGTTTCTGATGTATATCTTCATTTTTGTTTGAAATATATTCCTTGATTGCTCAAACATCAAACTATATTCCCTGTTTCCTGTTAAACATTTACTGATCGTTCAAATGTTATATGGTAAAACTTATGCCTTAGTCTAAGCTATCAAATGGCTAATTATGGGCTAAAGCCCCAGACACATCTGCGACTTGGAGTAGGAAGGGGGAGGGCATGGTTTGCCCTTCCCTTTATTATTTTTTATTGCCTTCCCCCTTGATCATATGAATGACCGAGGTCCTAACATAAACCACACAGTATAAACCTTAACTTCCCTTTCAAACACTAACTATCATGGCTGAAAACTGCTAGCATGCGACCACATTTTAACCAAACTACTAGTAGTCAACAACAATAGTCAGGGTTTCTTTTTTATGCTTCCATATGCCATAAGGGGCTTTTTTCTTTTTCTCATAACTTGCACATACGGAGGCGAAATCGAACAAACAAGGACTCGTTGGAAAGCGACGAGTAGAAATTGTCAGATGACTACTATTTTCTAGTATTTTTTTGTAGTCAAAGTCAAACTTGCTTTAATACTCCAATCAAGCATATCTTGAGCATCTCTTATAGGATTTCAATGATTTTTTTTTTAAAAGTGCATGAAATTTCCTAAGTTTTCTGTTTATGCAATCCATTCTACTATATTAAATCATTTTAATTAGTTTTTATTAGATTCTTCATTTTTCACATAATGGTTTCTTGTGCAAGTTTACTTGGTTGTTTTTCAATTTTGTGTCTTGTAGGGGCATCAAAGGAGATGGAGCAATGTTTGGATCAGTCATAACAACAACTTGGATAGCAAAATAATTAGGTGCACTCATTTCATCTTATAATTACATTTTACCTCTGCTATAATTCTCATTTGAGAAACTATGAATCATGCATGCTAAGTAAAAAAAAGTAACCAACATGAATGCAAATATAGGTTATGCCTATAAAAATGATATAGATATGTATTAAGATTCTTCATGTACTCCTTTTACTTGAACATGATTCATCTACATACCTAGAAGGACAAAGTTCTATGGGAAGCATATGCGACTATTTAACAATGCCAATGAACACAAAGTATTTATCTAAAAGGAGAGATATGGCTGGAAAGTACCTTACAAATTAATTGATTTGGTTATGTAGGGTCTTGCAATAATAATTAATAAATACAAGCAATGTTCTCCTCACAGAGACTTATGAAGCTCTGCCCAAGAACTGATTCTGTTGTATTCTCATCCCAAGCCTACCAACACATCCATCCAAGATCATGTCTCATCATGCAAAGATATTATCAATCCCAAGCCTATTAAACATGAACAAGAACCTCCTAGTACCATGCCTATCTAGAAAACACCATCATGCAATCCAATGCACCTATCTAACCCATCAAAGAGTTTGCTAGTCCCATACTTGTCCAAAGACAAACACTATCATGCAAATCAATACCCACTAAGCCTATCCAAGAACCTCTTATCCCAAACTAAATACAAAATCCATCATGTAACTATGTCGTTGACCATCCAAAGCATATCACAATTATTCAAGAACCACCAATCGTATCATCCAAATTGTTAGAGCAATGTCAAGAATAATAAAGAGTTTTGACATAACATATTATGAATTCCAAAGAGCGGTTATGAGATTTTTTCCTCATCTTCATCCTCCGTAGTTTCAAAACTTTCTTGTTCCTCAGGAATCTTCTTATCTTCTTCATCTTCTGCCTTTTTTGACACATTCAGTTTAGCTTGAAATAATTTGAACTTCACCATGATTGAGAGAATGTTATTAGTGTTAGGAATGGCCATAATGGCCAACCTTTTCTTTCATTTTTGTAATACGTTGCTTGTCTCTCCATGTTTCCTTTCCACCTCAACAAGGTCCTTCTTGAAATAGGATATATAAGAGGATACATTGTTGAGCCATTCTATAGCATTTCCTTTTGTTTAGCATCTTCTTTAACTTTCAACTCTTTGGTCAAATTTTTTTTGAAATCCTATTTAATAGTATCCAACCCCAACAAATTGGATTTAGTCTCATCCCAAAGATCAAATCCTATGTATACACAAGCACTACGGAGGTCAAGCATGTAAGACCTATTATTCTTGGTTAGGTTCTTTAAGTCATTTTTGCATTGCTACTCCATATACAACTTCCCATCCACAACAACTAACTACATCACTGACTCATTGTCTTCTACTTTTTCAATGACCTATTCTATAACAAGAATAATAGAATCCATCTTATCCATAGCAGCAAAGTTGTTCTTGGCTACACTTAGCATCACCTGTTCCTTCTTGATTGCTTTTAAATCATTTAGAATTTCTATTTGTTTATCAGATATCTTGCCACGAAGAGTGAAAACAACATGATTAAAGTAGACGCCATAAAATGTAAACTTCTCAACCCATTCTTCTACTACATTCCAGAGATATTTATACTTGTTAATTTGATCAAATACCTCTGTAGTCAAACCTTTAGGAAAACCAGTAGTAGAATCCAAGGGCTAAGAGTTAGTATCAACAATAGATTTAACATATGAAGTTAGAATTTCTACTTGATCTTCCAAGATCTGGTTCTCTTTCTCCTTTTCTTCTAATCAGGTGGCTAAGATGTCAACTAAAAATTTTGCATTATGTATATCACCTTGAACTGAAGGTGGTCCCAAATTAAGAGTACTCAACTGGAAATCATCAACAAATATGTCTTTCATTTCTTTATCCACCATTGGTTCTCCTATCTCCACATATCTATGATTGGAGATTGGCTCTACCATTAACCTAGAAATCCTTTTGGCTTTCCTTGGGGTGGATTCCAATTTGAGAAACCTAGCCACGACATCAAATTTATTATCAGTAATTTGAGAATATCTTCTTTTGTTTCCAACCTCTGTTTTCAACCAGGCTAGGGTGGTTATCACAGAGCCATCACCTGTATCCTTTGGAGGAGCCTCATTTGTTTTAGGAGTAGCATCTAACACTACCTGTTGTTGAAAAGGATGGTTTGAAATGACCCATCCTAGGACATGTGAGTGGGGTCATACGTTGCCTTGCATTTGATGTGTCCTCCTCATCCTCCCCACTCTATAGTCCCTATTGTGATGTCCCTGAAGACTTATCTATCTCTAGGTTAAGGCATTTATTAAATATTATCTTCATTTTGGGCATTTGAATGTTTCCTCCATCTTAACATTTAGAACTGGTTTTCCCTTTGGGCACATCTATTCACCCTTGTCTTGCCATGGAAGGCTACAGTGAGGTATCTTGAAAAAAGGAAGGATTGACATGATCAGGAGTGCTCATAGAAACTTGTGGTATTTCTATAATTGGCTTCTTGTGGGAAGGAGAACCTACACCACAATCATTCAACTTAGATTGTAGCCATGCTTGACTCCGATGCAATACAAAAAAAGTTCTAGTTTTATGATCAGTGATCTCATCTACACCCCAATCAATATC
Organism: Cunninghamia lanceolata; assembly: GCA_027924645.1. NCBI lineage: Eukaryota > Viridiplantae > Streptophyta > Pinopsida > Cupressales > Cupressaceae > Cunninghamia > Cunninghamia lanceolata. Next base: position 1,314,880 of record BSBN01000378.1, on the reverse strand, counting down.
AGGCAAAGGCTTAACACTCTCAGCAACAAAAGCAAGATCAAGGACATCAAAATAATCATCAACTATGTTGAATGGATTTGCTAACAAAGTCTATAAACTCACATCTAGTCCATAGTCAATCTTGACCAATTCCTACTTCAGACTTCATACTCATCGATACAGTTAGCCCAAAAATCCTCTAAATGAGGTATATGGTTTCTCAACATAAGAAAATACAAGTTATTTTTAAAACAAATTATTTGCTATCAAAGTTAATCCTAGATCCATACGATTGAAAATGAAAGTGGTTTAACAATATATGCACACTTTTGGCATCTTTTGGTTTTACACAAGTATAGTGAGTTAACTTAAGTGGAAAAGGATACCCTCTCTTCTTTGCACCATAATACATTTTCCCTGCGAGATAGGCTTGCCTACACATTTCCAAAAATATTAGGTAATCTAAGGCATATCTTCACAACTTGATTGGTGGAAATTTAAAAAATCTAATTCAAATATAAGTAAATTTATCATATTGGAAATAACTTCCAAATCCCATCACCGAGTTGGAAGCTTCAGTTGAAATTTTGACCTCTCAATTTTTCCAAATAAGCATCAAGAAAGCATCATTCACTCTCCTATACACTTTATTTCCATTCTCCTCTTGTAATTGAGGAAAATAATCATAAAACTTTCTCTCAGCAATCATTGGTCCTACTACCTGTAATCCTGGCCAATTTGGTTGTATGGTAGCCAAAAAATAAATTAAATATGAACACATGTGAAACTTCCTCTTATTGTGAAAATTTATTAATTGATCATGCAATTAATCATTGATTAGCCTAGACCAATCAATATGTTGTTTTCTTGTACAAGACAAGCTAACAAAATATCTACCATCAGATCTAAAACCTACTAATGAATGGTCCAGATTTACAATATATCATTAATTTAATGTATGTCATCCATTTAATAGTTTTCTTAACAAAACAATGTTAACATGCATCCCACTCCACCCCCATGCTCCCATTGTATATTATGCCTATTGGTGTAAGAGTAAACAAAAAAATCATGCGCGCAACCTCCACAAGCACCCCTATGGTGATTTTAATCCTTGTCACATACATGTAAGTGTAAAATAATGTTATCTAAGTAGAAAACCTCTTGATGATGTGTCCTCTTTCTTGTCTTGTGTTGTTTCCTCTTTGTATAATTGAATCACCTTTGGTCTGACAGTGATCACCTATTGCAGAGCTAGGGTTTTTGTCGCTTATTTTTATTTTGCAAATATAGGTCGTTTGTGGATTGAAAACAATCGCTTTCTGCATCACTTATAAGCCTACACCGCTCACATCTGGTGGTTTTCCAAATTGTATTTGATCTGTAGGGGCTTGCCTGTGGTAAAACAGTGCCACTTCTGATAAACAGTAAATTGCATTTGGTGACGGTAACTTGCTTTTGGTTGCTGTTATCGTGCATTGTGGTGTTTCTATCATAACCTTCACATACGGAGGCCAAATTATGCAAACAAGGACTTGCTGGAAATCTGAGAGGATGAACTACATAGTGAAGTAGGTTTTATCAGGTGACTGTATCATTTTTCAGGATTTTTTTTATCAGTCAAAGTTTAGCTTCATTGAAAACTTCATTTGAGCATAACTTGAGCAATTCTGATCGTTTTTCAGTGAAACTTTTTTTCAAATTGCTTAGAATCTCTTGAATTTTTAGTTTATGAAATCCATTATTTTGTATCAGATCATTTTCATTAGAGTGTTTGGATTTTATTTTTTTCATGTAATCATCTTCTTTGCAAGTTTACTTGTTTCTTTTCAGAATTGGTGACTTGTAAGGGCATCTAAGGAGCTGGAGTAGCATTGGCATCAACATCTATAGCAAATTGGAAAGTGATTGTATTAGGTGCACTCATTCTAATCTTTCATCTCTTAATCTTGTTTGATCACACATTTGGACTTTGAGATTAAAATGAACATTATTTGCTATCACATATCGAAAGTGGGCATAAAATGAACCATTGTCTTCCATCACATTTGGGTTTGGATCTAAAATGAACAAGTGATTGAACTTTTTGATCACACATCTCATTTTCTAAAGGGGATAGTAACAACTGTGAGTGTGAATCAAGTGACAACTCACTTGGTTTGCTTTTGTATACCCTATCTAGGAGGCCTGCTTGGAGACACACCAGTCCAAGGGACGACCTCAATTGAGGCTGAATCGAAAGACACCCTCATTGGGAGTTGTAAATCTTGTCACTCTTGGTTAAGCCCCAAAGAACTTTATACCTTTGGGAATTGAAGGTGAAGGGTGGGTTACCCCTTTCTCCTAGCTGTGTTGTAGGATTTCACTTTCAATTCCTAGTCAACCTTGTGCAAACATAGCCCAAAACCTAATTGGCCATACCCACTTGACTAGACATTAGTCTTGTGATGTGTTTTCAAGTGCTTTCGTAATCATCATATTCTTCATATTTCAAAATTAAACTTGCTTATATGTCTTGCGTGAGTGATTCATGTGTGTATATGCATAATCATTTGTTTGAACATTGCCAAATCAAGCTCTAAACACCAATCACATAAACAATTCATCCTACATTTCATCCACATCACCCAATTTTATCATTCCACATCATATCCTAATCAAAACCCAATCACTTTCATCCCAAACATAGCCTAGTCATCATCCAACCCTTCATAGCCAAGTCATTCAAACCATCCCTATCCTAGCCAAGTCATTTCCACATCATCATCAAAATCCCTAAACGAGTACTTACAAAAAGGACTTAAGACTTAAACACTTGTGTGACATCATGTCAACCTTAGAGGACCTCCAAAAACTCCTTCATATGCTTCACCACATGCATGCAAGCCAATCACCTTTAGAGTAGCAAACCTTTCAAAGCATTCAAGAATTGATTCAAATATGTAGAACAAACCAATCCTCACACATACAATACCTCTTGGCAGAAATCCAACACCTCTTGGCCACTTGTAAAGTCCAACAACCATCCTATCTAGCACTATCCCATCATATCTATCTAATCACCATCCTAATTTGATACCAACTTATTCCATTTCTTCTAATGTTATCCCTTATCCACATCAACACATCACATCACAACAACCCATTCAACAATTCCAACAACAACAAATCATATCACAAAAACAAATCCAAACACCATCCCAACCTCAACAAATTCCACATCAACCTTACATACCATCCACTTCAGCTTCATACCAACCTCATCTATCTACACATCATATCAATGCCACACCAACCTATCAACCTCCACATCAACACTATCCAATTTCTCATTCTCACATTCCAACATACCACCAAACCCATTCACAAGGCAACCAAATGTCATCACAACAAGAACATGTAAGCTCAAATCCACCTTGGCAACAAGATCAAATGCCCTCAACTTCATATCGACCCCAAGATATTTTGTCTACATATCCCACCATTTCACTCAACCACCAAGACTATCAATGGCCTCCACAACAAGCACAAGTGAGCCCAAGTCTACCTTTACAACAAGAAGCACATCCAAGTCTAAGTAATCCCTTGTACATAAATCAAACAAGCCCAAGTTATCCTATGCAAGATCTAATAACCTTTGACAAGGGAGATACCAATCTAGAGTGGCCACCACCATCCAATCACATGCCAACACATGAGCCAACTAGTCCTATCCCAACACCACCATGTGATCCCAATCATAATCCATTGATCCCTCCATCTTCCAAACCACCAAGCCTTCCATTACCTTCATCACCATGTCATTCTAATCCTTCACCAAAGGATGCGGCTAAGATACTTTTACAAAGGATGCTTGAAGCAAAACTCATTGAACTTCCTGAAGTCAAACCACGTGAAGAAAGTCCATATGATGAACATGATTATTGTGCATACCATAGGACCAAAGGCCATAATACAAATAAATGCCCAATATTTGTCCCAATTGTTTACAAGGTGTACCCACCCATAATGGGAAATCATACCACATCATTCAAATCCCATGTATCACCCCCTTTAATCCTAATCCATCCAATCCAATTAGCCCCCAACCTAATCCTAAGCCTACAACATCATCCGCTATTATTGTTCATCCATTATATTGCCCATCCACTCATACCCTTGCGAAGGATGTGATCCATTGGCTACTAGCTAGGAATAAACTATCTCCATGTCAAACACCCACTCATGAACTGATCAAAGAACTTCCAAAGGTCATGTCTAAACCTATAGTCCCATCATGTGACCTACAAGCCATCAAGCCTATTCAAGAGTCTCCTATCATTAATCCAAGTCAAGAGTCATCGTGTTCTCATGTTGTTGACCAAGAGCCTATCCAAGAGCCTTCCACTTCCCTTCAATCAACCCAAGAGGTATGTCAAAGGTTTAATCCTAAGCATGTGGAAACATTAAGCCCTAGTCCAACTCAAGATCAAACCACTTTTATGCAACCCATCCATAACATTTACCTTCTTTATGATCAAGATGATACCTATGAAGAAGCTATCCATGAGCACCTTGATCCTATCCATAATCTTATATACATCCATGAGCAAGATATCCAATTTGCTCCTAGTCATCTTCCATCTAGCCCTATCCATAATGAGCAAACATCCACTTGTCATGATGAGACACTTGTCCCCCAAGAAAGCATAAAAGATCAAACAAATAACTTGGAACTTAGCGAACATAATCAAGATCCTAATGATCATTCATCCATATCCATCATCAATTCCACTTCAAGTCCACCATCATATCCCCTTGGTCTTACCACCTTTGTCCATGAATGTTCTTCGTTAGGATAAAAACAGCATCTATCCACATCACCTTCTTCATCCAATAATGAACTCAAGTCTAGTGTTTAAACCACACCTAGTCCCATTGTCCATCGCATACTCCAAAACATGAACTACAAAGGTAAAGGCCTAGGTCTTTATGAACAAGGCATTTTGGAGCCAAACCATGTCAAGGTCCCTCCAAGCTCATATGGCCTTGGATACACACCCCAAGGTAAACAAGGCCAAGATGTTGGTAATCCCTTCATGCATCCTAATCCTACCACTTTCCATCACACCCCCTATCATCTATCCAAAACATATATAGCCATTCTACCTCCATCATCCTATAAATGTCAAAGCATGTGACCGTACACCTTCCACCATCCACTTTGCCTCCACTTTTACCAACTCCAAATATCCCTCCATCCACCTTGCCACCATTGCTTCCAACACCTAACATACCTATCATTCATAAGTATCCTTACATCCCTAATCATGGCCAACAAAAGCACACATCGTTTAAGCATAAAGCTTCCAATCATTCCATCCACTCCACTCACCCCATGGGATTCAAAAGAAAAAATTGTGATGCCTCTACCTATAAAGATAAAAATCCTACCAAAAATCCTAAAGGTCTTCATACCTTAGGACATAAAGAATCAAACTCAAAGAAAAATTCATCTAAGTAGCTATCGAGGCCCTTACCTCCAAATGCAAAGCCCAAAAGTAAAATGGTTTGGGTTCCTAAGCAAATAGCTAGCAAAGCGAATGAAGCATCCTCATCCACATCTCAAGAATCCCAACCACCTATCTCCTTCCAAGAGCCTATTTCTATCCAAAACTTCTATTCCCTTCAAAAATCCCACAAGCAAAACAAAAGTACTAAAAATACTAAATCTATGTGGGTTCCTAAATCACTTCATCAACCATCTCCTAAGAAAACAACCCCATTGCTTCCTACACCACCATCCAATCAAAAGCTTCAATGTTTATCATGGTGTGTGCAACCATTGGTCATGGTTCCCTTCCACTCTGCAGCATCTCCACACAACTACATCTCCCCATATTCCATCCATTATCCAACATATCTCCCCCATACTATCCCTATGGTCCATGCTTTGGCATAAACTTTTCATCCATCTTCATTCCATAAGCCTATATAAATCCACACCATAAGCCACTAGCCTACCCTTTCATAATCCATTTCATCATCCACTATCTACCTAATCCATCTCCCATCCATGCAATCCCTTATCAACATCTATGAGCACACTTGACATGGTCCATGCGAAGACAACATCCATCTCTAACGGGACTACCAACATTCATAGCACTAAACACTTGAGTCCCTCCTATCCATTACCATGGTGAAAACCTGACAAATAGGCACCATGTGTAATTGTCATCCCATCTATTAAAAAAAATAAAAATAAAAAAAAATCAAAAAAAGTAAAGAGAAATCCCTTCATCCAAAGGTGAAAACCTGGTAAACAGGCACCTTGGATAAGTACCATGATGAAAACCTAGCAAATAGGCATCATGTGTAGGTTGATCTTCTATGTCACTTACACTTGGGGGCACATTGTCTCATCCAACCTATCTATTTCCAAACTTTTACCATACCATCCTGCCATCCTTAGCCATTACATAAACATGCCTATCCTATTGAATCCATTTATCCATCATTCTATCTTTTGATCTTGATGAAGACATAGAAGCAAAATGTTGAAACATGTTTGGATATTTCTTGACATACCTTCTTTCTAAACCAAGGCCTATCCATTGACCATTTATCCATCCCATTTAAACCAATCCATCATGTCATCCCTTGGTCATGAACTTTGTCATGTAAAATCCTAAGCATTACCACCTAGAATGGGGCAAGTTCTTCCTATGCAACATAGCCTTTGGAGATCACATCCTAGCTCCCTTATGATCCATCCACTATGGCATATCCTTATCACAAGCTTTCCATCTTATAGCTTATCCCCATATGTTTATCACGAGCTTTCCACTATAACCTACCTATCCATTTATCATGAGGCATACATCCATCCACCATAGCCTATCCTTGTATCTATCCATTTATCATGAGCTTTCCCTTTTATGGCCTATCCTCTTGTCTATCCATTTATTATTAGCCTTTCATCTTATCCACTATCACCCATCCTTTTATCCATCCAATCCCATTCATCCATCCTTGCACCTAGACTTGGTTTTCCCTTGTCATTGGTATCAAGCACAAAGGCTACCCAAATTCATCATCATCATCATCATCATCATCATCATCATCATCCCTATCAACTATCCATACCTTAGTTTCTTTGAAATGATGTTACTCAATGCAAATATCATCATCTCGAACATCATCTCAAAGAGGGGCAAAATGTAGACACCCAAGTTTGTCCCAAATTTATGTATGTCCTGCAACACCTAGTCAAAAACATTATCCTAGACATCTTGTAGCATTTTGTCCTAATTTCCCTAATCCATTAAGCCAATTAATTAAATAAATTTTATTTATTTAATTAAAATCCCATTTCATCCCATCCTCATCCTACTTAGCCAATTAATTAAATAAATTTTATTTATTTAATTAATTTCACATCATATCCTAATCATATCCTATCCTCATCCCAGTTAATTAAATAAATTTTATTTATCCAATTAATTTCCACATCATATCTTATCCCATCCTATTCATCTACCCAATTAATTAAATAAATTTTATTTATTTAATTAATATCCAACTATATCCCAACTAATTCAAATATTTTATTTGAATTAAGTCCTCATCTTTCATCACATTCCAACACTTGTCCAGTCAATCATGTGTTGTATTACAACTTTTATCTTTCACATGCACAACTAATGGGACCTAATTTTAGTATTTATCTACACAAGCACACCTAAGCCTTATCTTCCCTTGCCACATGTCAATTGACTACAATTTCTTAATGTGCAAGATAACTGAATCAATCCTATCCATCCATTTCATCTAAAGCCCTAATTGATCCTAGCCATCCATTGGAACCAAGCCTTTCCTATAAAACAAGCCTCTCTTGAGCCATTAGAGAATGGAGGATTCTTCTTCATGCAACCTCACTCTGCTGAATTTTCATCTCAAGCCATTATCCATCATCTTCAATCCATCTAGCTTGCATCTATCATCTATCAATCGTCCATCATCTATCTCCTTATCAATGTTATGCTACGGAATCGAGCAATCAACACAACAAAGTGATCAATCAATCAAGCTCATCTTGCATCTTTGAGGTATTGAATTATTTGGGTTTAGGTTATGGATTTCTTTGTTTGATCATTTCCATTTGTAAATCCAAATTTTTCGATAGACACTATATGCGGATGCATCTTTCGTAGCTTTTGTTTTATTAGTTTAGCTCCTGGAGCTAATGATAAGTGATGGATGACGAGATTTGGATCAAGTCGAGGCATGTCCATATAGGACCAAGCAAAATTAATCTATCTCTATTTGAATAATTTGATGAACTCTATCTTTTCTTTCTCAGATAAAGATTCTACTAGATGGATTATCTTTGGATTGTCTTCTATACCAATGTTGATAGGTTCTACTGGTTCTATCAAACCTGAGGACCTCTCCTAATGTGTAGGGTTGGGGAGAGTGTCACACCTTTCATCCTTTGGCATATTAGAGAGGTTTTCACCATCAGATACACCTTTTATTTTATCTTTTTCATGATCTAATCATAGAGCAGTTTTCACCATTAGATCTATTTTTTATTTTTACATTTTTGTAACTAAAAGATTTAGCACTCTCTCCAAAATAAGCCACATCATTGAGTTCTATAGTGAAGCCAGCTTTATGATCCCCTGAATGTAGATGATCTTGTAGTTCTAGATAATCAATAATAGCAGCATCATTTTGGAAGGTGTCTAGTTCGGGGCCTCTTTTGATTCCCAATCTATATGTTTGGGATGCACTAATGGTAGAGGATCATTAGGTTGGTTTGACTCGAGGGTAATGATGGTTAGGACAAAGGAGTTGTCTAGGTTTGTGGGGGTATTTACAAGGTCTAAAATGGTACTCTCCTCAATATTATCTATCAAGTGGGACATCTGACCTTCCTCATGAGACTCACTCTCGATATTATGCGAATCTAACCCTAGAGGTCTAGACATTGAACTTTGTCCCTCATGGTACATATGTGTAGAGTTGTATGTTTAAACCACATCAATAACCTTATCTTCACAAGATAGTTTAGAAATACTATCACATTCCCATTCATTAGAGTCTGTTTCACTCCCTTCTTGCAATTTGTGAATTTGCTCCACTAAGTTGGTAGTAGCCTTTTCCATGTGTTTTCCTTTATATCCTAGCCCTGTAGTGTCTTAAGCTGATAAGGAAGAAGGTTGTATGGGTTCAATGATACCTTCTTTTCTCAAGCCTATGGGACTATGACCATCATATCCCATTCTTTGCACAAGATAGTAAAACATTGGCTATATTGATTAATTGGTAATTTTGGTTGTTGATCTTGTGGCTTGGATTCATTATCTTCTTCCTTGTATAGCCATTAAAGGATGTATTTCTCATCACTTTCATCTAATAGAGTACCCCATTTGATAAAAGGACCTTTAGGAGTCATCAATGACTATTGTTTGTTCATAGATGGTTTTCCATAAGACTTGGGTGATAGGGGTAATTGTGCAAGACAAAAGGTTTGTTCGGCAGAATACTCTCCTACACCTTTGTCTTTGAACTTGACTTTTAGTTCAATGGTTTTCGATGTAGAAGGTATTGAGCTTGGGTCAACACTAGTTGTAGAGGATGAGCTTGCATGGTTTTTAGGTATGACAACATCAGGCTTTGGTTTGATGGTATTGCAGTATTTAAATGGATCAGGATCACCTTGGATAGTAATCTCTTGGTTGTTGTAAGGAAACTTTATGCTTTGATGATAGGTGGATGGTATGGCTTTCATTGTATGTATCCAAGGTCAGCCAAGGAGAATATTATAGGCTAGCTCCATGTCAAGGACTTGGCAAACCACATCTTTATCCACTAGTCCAATTCTTATTGGTAACACAAAAGTGCCTTTAGATGTTCTTTATTCTTCATAATATGCCTTAATTGTGATCTTCTTCTTTGGATCAATAGCATTCTCAGAGAACCCCAATGCAAGGATTAATTTTAGTGTGCATATATTTAAACATGTCCCTCCATCTATAAGGACCTATTTTTGAAAGGAAGCTAGGTGTACAGAAATCACTTCCTACATTAATCTAATAGGGAGAGACAGGTGCAAATTATTTTTATCCTTTATAGTTATAGTGTTATTAACCCAACAATAGAGATATTGTAGTAAACACATACATAAGAATGTAAGACAGAAGAAGAGAGAGACAATATATATGTGGGAAAAACCCTTACGGGCACTCCAAAACATTGCTCAAATGTATTCCATAAACAATGAAGGTTACAATATAGTCATAGAGCCAATGCTCTTACAGGAGTCTTTGACACTTGTATCTGGAGAGAATCTAGTAGCATAACAGTACCTATCAATCAAATAATACATCTCCTCTCCAAAGCACCTTTTTATATAGAAAATACAAGGCAAAATGGCTCTATCTTGGGATGGGCATCCAACATGGATTCATGGCCCAAAACCCATGCTTATGGACACTTGTCCAACATTTTAAGATGTTATTGACACTTTTCAAGTCACCCCATCCCAAAGAGGTCAGCTATTCCCAATTTGGGTAATGACAGATGCTCTTATGACTCTTACACCCGTCATAGAATCTGTCATACTGACATATCTTACAACTGTAAGAGAATCTGTCATAAACAAGCTATAAATAGCATATTCTCTTACAACATGTCATAACCCTCCTTGGGGTGCCCAACGATGCCTTTTTCAAAGATGCTTCTCAACACATGTGTTCACTATCATAGAATCTTCCATTTCTGACTCTTACATGTCATAGATTTGTCATAACCGTTTCGGTCAATATTCCCTTACACACTATTAAAGATGCTGACACATGGAAAAATATTCCTACCACTAAGTGGGATGCCTATCTCCTCATGTGAGGACAAATTTACATCTTGTCATCTTCCATGTAGGATGACACATCACCGTGCCAACTCCCACAAGATGACAACATAGGATTTACATCCTAGTTACACAATAGATAATAAATAAATAAATACAATGAAAATAATACAAGGAATTACCAAGGTTGAGAGACCTTAATTCCCAACATTCTCCCACTTGTCAAAAACCTTGTAAGAGCCAATGGAATGAACAAGATTTAACTACTATAGGCCAAGAGACCCATAGACTCTGAACACCATCTGAACTTCTTTATGCCCACTGGTTTCATCAATGCATCTGCAATATTCTTGAAAGTGTCTACCTTCTCCAAATTCACCTTCCCATCCTCTACCATGTCTCACACGAAGTGAAATTATACATCAATATTCTTTGTTCTAGCATGGAAAGTTGGATTCTTTGCTAGGCAAATCACACCCTGACTGTTACAACAAATCGTAATCTATCTTGTATCAACACCAATATTTGAACACAATCTCTTAAGCCAAATGGCTTCCTTGCAAGCATGAGTTGCTTCCATATACTCAGCTTCTATCATGGACAAAGCAACCATAGGTTGTTGCTTACTCATCCAACTAGTTGCACTACCAAACATAGTAAACACATAGGCACTGGTAGATCTCCTTCTATCAATGTCACCTGCCCAATCAAAATCCACAAACCCATGAATACAAACTAAATGCGGAGGTCTTGTAATATTACTGTGATAACATATGGAATACTTGGAAGTACCCCTCAAATATATGAACACTCGCTTAACTACATCCCAATGTACCCATCCAAGATTAGCCATAAATCTACTAAGGACTCCCACTACTTGGGCAATGTCTAGTCTTGTGTAGACCATAGCATACATCAAACTACCAACAACACTAGCGTAAGGTACTCTTCTCATGTCCTCCACCTCACTAGGATATTTTGGACAATCATTAACAAACAACTTTGTCCCCAAAGAAACAGGAACACACAATGGTCTACAATCTACCATGCTAAATCTATCCAACACAATCTTCACATACTTACTCTGGCTTAACCAAAGTTTTCTGTTAGCTCTATCTCTTATGATTTCCATTCCCAGAATGTACCTGGTTTCCCCTAGATTTTTCATCTCAAACTATGCTAACAACTGAGACTTCAAATAATAAATCATATTCTTACCATTCCCAATTAACAACATATCATCAACATACAATGCAATAATGAGAATGCGATCATTTCCAAATTTGTAATATACACAATGATCTAATTTCAATCTTAGATATCCAATCAACAACACAAAGGCATCAAACTTCAAGTACCACATCCTAGGAGACTTCTTCAAACCATACAAAGACTTTTTCAACTTGCAAACCAAATTTTCTTTACCTTTCTCTATGTAATGCTCTGGCTGTGACATGTAAATCTCTTCCTCCAAATCACCATGAAGGAATGATGTCTTCACATCCATCTGCTCCACCTCTAAGTCATAAGCTACTGCAAGAGATAACAGGAACTGAATAGATGTGAGCTTTGCAATGGGAGAGAAAATTTCACCATAATCAATTCCCTCCACTTGTGAGTACCCTTCACAACCAGTTTGGCCTTGTACTTTTCAACACTACCATCTACACCAAATTTCTTCTTGAACACCCATTTGCATCCAATAGGTTTCTGTCCTTCAGGCGAAGGCACCAAGTCCCATATTTTATTCTTTTCCAAAGAAGCCATCTCATCTTCCATGGCCTCCTTCTAGGAACCTGCATCTTTCATGCCCATAGCCTCTTTCACAGTTCTGTCATGTCCCTGCATTATGTATTATTCATTCAAATCAAAGATATGAATGATACTATAAATTGAATATATTTAAATAATATTTATTTAAAACAATTAAAAGATATATTATTATTATATTTATAAATAACACATAAACAATAATTATATATTATAAATATATCTAATAATATAAATATAAATATTCTTATATTTATCTTATATTATAATATAAATATAAATAATATAATATAAATCATATATCATTTACTATGATATAAATGATATAATATATATAATACAAAATAAATAATATATCATTTATTATAATGATATAACATAAATACAAATAATATAAATAAACTATATGTTAAGGGAGTTACGTATGGTTACCACAGGTCATAGAAGGGAATAACATAAAGTAATAAAAATTATGAAAGGGTAAGTATGTCTTTTACCACCAGGCATAATAAATATCCCTTGAAAGGGAAATAAATAAAGAAAAGAAGATGGGCAATAAATAAATAATATCCCATAAATAAATATATTTAGATCCGCATTATAGTTATATATATTTCTGAGTCATAACTAAAAAAGATATCATAAATATATATCGGGAGGAATTATTCAAGTAAAAATAAATATAATAATAATAATAATAATATATAATAGTAAATATATATTTATTCATTGCATAATATAAGGGCATTCATATATGGAATTGGGCTGTTGAGAAGATGTTGATCTCATAATAAGGAGCTCTTAACTAATACAAACAAATATCGAGTATCAAAGTTTAATAATATTTATTTATTAAGGGTGGTGACGGGTGGTGAATTGCACCCCTTCAAACTTATAAATATTAATGGGCCCATCTAACAAAAGAAGGGAAATGAATAGAAAAAAGAACGAGGAGAATAAATATCTACCGCATCCAAAAGGTACCTGCAGATCGTCTGAACATCAGGTAAGTATTTTAATATATTTAATTATTAAGATGTAATATATCTATATATATGTGTGTAAATATATATACATAAATAAATATATATATATATACAATAATATTAATAACATATATAATAATACAATATAGAGATATTATTAATATTATAACAAAAATTATAATATATAAATATTAAAGAATAGGCAAAAGAGAATAGAATCCAGTGAGCAGATTCAACAAGACAAGTAGCATAAAGAGGTACATGCACTTTCCTTATTAATAGGTTAGGCAATATAAATGTTGTAGAAGAATAATATGAATATAAATGGACTGTCAAGTTAATTGGTATAATTATGATGTTAACTATAAATAAATGCACTTAACTTAGACAAAACTATGAATGCACATAAACTAATATAATGAATAAATGTAATGATATATGATCAATATTAATATAAGGCATCTTGTGTTAAATGCCAATAAGAACAATTATGATATTTATGAAATCAATTAAAGATACAGTAATGGTATGTTCATCTCATCACTTCTATTTCCCATAACCATAGGAGAGGCGGTCTTGTTAGGTAAAGGTGGGGTAATTCCATCACGATGGATTGGAGAGGGTTTAACGCGCCCTAGACAAGGATGCTAGGGAGAGGCAGAGTAATTCCATTCCCAATCGCATTGGAGAGGGTTCAACACGCCCTAGACATATAATTTCCCCATCCATGGTTAAGGAATAGAAGGAAGATGATATGGGAAGATGAACTTAGATTATTACTTCTATATTTCTCTATTACTTCATCCTTAAAGGAATGTTAGGTCTTGTGGGGAGAGGCGGAGTAATCCCATTCGTAAGAAGGCCCGTAGGCTGGGACAAAGTCTCCCGTAGGCTGGGTCAAGAGATGGTTTCAGCGCGCCCTATACATGTAAAGCCTAGTTCTATGAGGAAGAGTAATAAGGAAAATATGCATGATTGAATTATGGAACGTATTATAGAATAGTTATCAATAGCAAGTAACAATTAGGAAATAAATAATCCTTGGAATGATGTGAATACATTATCATTGATCTTATTTGATCTATTCATCGAAAAATTATTAATCTATAATATTTCTAATGTCTCCTTGAGAAGCACTTTGAATGCAAATTTAGGTTTAAATGTTTCCTCTAGAAAGAGGGACATTACAAGTTCTAGGCTCATTAGTGTTAGTAAGCAAGGAAAAAGCACTAGAATCAAGCAATGAGTAACAAAACAATTTAGTTTGCTTTCTTGTTCATGTAGACCTCCTCAATCGCTGAGGTTGAGGTTTTGCTTCTTCTTCTAATCTTTTAGAGCTGCTAGAGCTCTCCTCATCATCAGGTCTCACAGGGTCTGCCAGTTCAGTCTTCTCAGGGGTAGAAGGAAACTAAACCACATCCTCTTTCTTTTCTATCTATTCTAGCTATAAAACAACAGAAGAAGGTGTTAGCTCTCTAAAGATAACACTTTTCTATAAAAACACTTTTTCAGCTATAGGATCCCAAAGCTTGTACCCTTTCACACCGACACCATAGCCAATGAAGATACACTTAACATCCTTGTTCTCCAATTTAGACCATTTCTCCCTAGGCACATGTGCATATGCATCACAACTAAAAACATGAAGATGTGTAACTGAAGGCTTCTTACCAAACCACACCTCCATACATGTCTTACCAATAAGAGTTGATGTAGGAGATCTGTTTACTAGATAGTAAGCAGTGGCTACAGCTTCAGCCCAAAACTTTTGTTCAAGGCTTGCTCCACTAAGCATACTCCTAGCCTTCTCCATAAGTGTCTTGTTCATCCTCTTTGCAACTCCATTTTGTTGTGGGATGTATGGAGTTGTCTTATGTCTTTCAATCCCTTGCTCTTTACAAAACTTATCAAACTTTGCCAAACAAAACTCACCACCATTATCAATTCTCAAACACTTAATCTTTTTACTAGTCTGATTCTCAATAAAAGCTTTAAACTCTTTGAACCGACTAAAGACTTCAATCTTGCTTATGAGAAAATAAACCCATGTCCTTCTACTATAATCATCTATGAAAGATATGAAATATACAGATTTGGAAATCGAAGGAACATTAATAGGACCAAACACATTAGGATGAATAAGATCCAATATACCAGAAGACTTGTGAGAACTAGAGTAAAACTAAACAAGTTTTTCTTTTCATATACACAATGTTTGCAAAAGTCAAACTCGAGATTACAATCATTTAATCCCTCAACGAGGTTTTTATTTTTCAGGGTTCTAAGACCCTTCTCACCAATGTGGCCATATCCCAAATGCCATAACATAGACTTTTCAGCAGGAAGTTTAACTTCCAAAATATTTGCACTACAATTAGAAAGTGTTACAATAGATTCCTTCACTGCTTGTTCATATGGTGGGGATGAAGTGACTGCAGCTCTTTTCTTCGAGTCAGAAGAATTATTGCACTATGAAGTGCATGCCTCAAATTGAAATAGAGTACCTCTCTGAGTACCCTTAGCAAGCACCATAGATCCTCTAGTCATCTTCCATCCATCCTTCAAAAAGACAACCTACACACTTGCATCATTCAACATACTTATAGAAAGAAAGTTTTGTGCTAGGCCTGGGATGTACATAACCCCAGTGATCCCCTTCACTCATCCATCAGGGAATCGGATTGAGACTCTTCCGCGACCAACAATCTTTAGATGAGAATCGTCACCTAGGTACACTCTTCCACCATCAAACTCTTCATACTTTGTGAACTAGTTTTGATGTGAGGTCATGTGGAATGATGCACCAGAATCTATCAACCACACATCATTAGATGCATGGGTGGCCAGGGCTATGATGAAAGCATCACCATCATCTTGAGACTTGTCAGAATCTGAATCTGGGATATTCTTCTGCTTCTTTTTCTTTTCCTCCTTGCATTCCTTTCAGAAATGCCCAGTTTTACCACATTTCCAAACAAGAGCCATGGACTTTCCAGGAGACTTGGATCTCCCATGGGATTTGGATATGTCCTTCTCAGCTTTCTTGTCCTTATTTTTCCCTTTCTCCTTAGGTCTTCCACAAATTGCAAGAGCCTCTTTGGCTACCTCAGAAGACTTTCTTTGCATCTCTTCAGATAACAACAAAGATACCACTTCGTCCATTTTGAATGTGGATGTGGTGCTCCAAATAGCCATCACAAGATGACGCCATGAGTCTGGCAAAGAACAAAGAAAGGTCATGCAATGATCCTCCTCCTCCATCTTCACACAAACAGATGTCAATTGTTCAACTAACATGTTTGAAGCATTTAGGTGATCTACAACTGATCCTCCATCCTCCATCCTTAGAGAATACAACTTCTTTCTCAAGAAAAGTTTTTTCACCAAGGATTTGGCTTGATAAACATCTCCCAACTTCTTCCAAAGATATTTTGTGCTCTTCTCCCCATGCACATTTAATAGGATAGAATCAACTAGACTGAGTCTTACGAGACCCTTAGCCTTCCGATCTTTGAGATCCCAATCTTCTTGTGACATTGCGGTTGGTTTTACATCGGATATAGTTTCCCATAGGTCACGATCAACAAGCATGTCTTCCATCTTAAGTTTCCATAATTCAAAATTAGTGTCATTGAATTTCTCTACCTCTAATCTTTTAGATGTGTCTGCCATCTCTTTCCTACAACAAGATTACAGAATGCTCTGCACAAATCTCCCACTCAACCTAAGCTTAGCTCAAAAAACCCCTACCCAACAACTAGGACCAAAGGTGATCAAGCTCTAATACCAACTGATAGGAAGCTAGGTGTGCGGAAATCACTTCCTACACTAATCTAATGAGGAGAGATTAGTGTAAATTCCCTTTATCCTTTATAGTTACAGTGTTATTAGCCCAAAAACAAAGATATTGCAGCAAACACATACATAAGAATGTAAGATAGAAGAAGAGAGAGACAAGATATACATGGGGAAAACCATTACAGGTGAAAAACCCCACACTCCAAAACACAACTCAAATGTATTATGTAAACAATGAAGGTTACAATACAGTCATAGAGCCAATGCTCTTGCAGGAGTCTTTGACACTCATATCTGGAGAGAATCTGGTAGCATAACAATACCTCTCAATCACATAATACATCTCCTCTCCAAAGCACCTGTTTATATAGAAAATACAAGGCAAAAATGGCTCTATCTAGGGATGGGCGTCCAACATGGCTTCATGGCCCAAAACCCACGCCTATGGACACATGTCCATCATTGTAAGATGTTCTTGACACTTGTCAAGCACATCCCAAAGAGGTCACCTATTCCCAATTTGGATAATGACAGATGATCTTAAGACTCTTACATCCATCATAGAATCCGTCATACTGACATATCTTATAGCTGTAAAAGAATCTATCATAAATAGGCTATAAATAGCATATTCTCTTACAACATGTCATAACCCTCCTTGGGGTGCCCAAATATTCCTTTTTCAAAGATGATTCTCGACACATGTCTTCACCTATCATAGAATCTTCAATTTCTGACTCTTACATGTCTTAAATTTGTCATAGGAATATGTCATAACTATTTCAGTCAATATTCCCTTACACACAATCCAAGATGACACTTGGAAAAATATTCCTACCACTAATCTGGACACCTATCTCCTCATGTGAGGATAAATTTACAACTTGTCATCTTCCATGTAGGATGACACATCACCATACCAACTCCCACAAGCTGACAACATAGGATTTGCATCCTAATTACACAATAGGCAATAAATAAATAAATACAATGAAAATAATACAAGGAATTACCAAGGTTGAGACACCTTAATTCCCAATAGTTTAATTATGTGTTTATGAATGAGGGCTTTGATGTGAAGGAATGCATTGTGAGGTTGGGTAATGGACATGTTATTTTTTTGGTAAAAGATAGGAAATGGGGTGTAGTGAGATGTCCTACCATGGCTTGAAATTTGTCTTCATCTAGATTTGTGGGCACCATGGTTTCCAATAGACCTTTTTCTAGGATAGCCTTATGGGATAGTGAAAGATGCAAAAGCTCTAAAATAGATATATGTGTGGGTGTCTTTTGGAGTTGGTCCAAGACATTTTACTAATTAGATACGGAAGATGGTTTAGGTGGAGCCCCTTTGGAGAGTAATCTTTCAATAACGAGTGGTAACATTACAATCAGGCTTGTTATTTATAGTAATCACATTTATATGTGAATAACATTTGGATATGTGGTTAACAATGTAATCATAGGATACATTTGTGTAATTTGCATTATTACCACTATTATTGTTTTGTTTAGAGGTACCTCCCTTTTCATACTTAGGGAGTGGATTCTTGAATGCCACATGTTCATCGTTGGATGTATGAGAATCAATTGAGATATCTCCTCTATCTATCAAGTCTTGGATGGTGTTTTTCAATTGTTGGAATCATTGGTTTATGATGCTTACTTCTATGGAATTAGAAATAATCAGAATCTTTCCACCAAGAGGGTTTGAACTTGGTTTTTTATTCTCTAACCATAGGAACCATTATAAGATTGTTTAAGATGAGCTTCCTTAGGGTAGATTCAATTGATTCTCCCAATGGTGTGAATTTTCTGCAAGGAGGAAAGTTTGTTGGTCTAGACTCATTGCTTGTGGGATTGTTTAAAGGTGCATTATTGTGTGGACTTTATAGATTTAGAATAGGTTGTTTTGGTGTCACACGTTTTGCATCTACAACTCTGTCATTTACAATGTTCTTGTTTTTAGTCCAAAATCTCAATTTATCTGGGTTATTGCTTGAACTAGGGATATACTTGTAGATTTTTATTTGTCCTTTAGCTATCAAAGCTTTCTGAATAAGTAATCCCATCTCAATGACATTACTAAAAGAAGTATGACATTGAATTTAAATTTGATAGCTTTGTTCAATGTTCAAATTATGGACAAACATTTTGACCATTTGCTTTTCGACGATGTGGTAAGGAAATTTATTTGCAAGTTGTCTCCATCTTTACAAGAAAGTGGCGAAGCATTCTCCACCCTTTTGTTTGTTATTGCATAGATCTAGCATGGAAATCTCATGTTCTATGTTATAGGAGAAGTGTGCCACAAACTTGTCCACTAGTTCATTGAATGTTTGGATTCCGGGAGGTAAACGGGAGAACCATTCCATGGTTTGCCCTTCTAAATTGTGTGGGAAGAGTCGCATTAGATATGTCTCATTATGGGTTACTTCTAAACTTGCAGTGAATTCTCTAATGTGGTCACAAGGATCACCTTTCCCCCTATATTTGTAAAATTTAGGGACTTCAAATCTTGAAGGGAAAGGTACCATAACCAAGCTTTTGTCAAAAGAATATGGAGATATATCCTCTAGTGAATAATGTTTTGTGGAGGTTCCAGTTTGTAAGTCCACAAATTGTTGTTGTAAGACTTGGATTTGTTGTGTGAGTGTCTCTAATGGATTTATGATGTCCTTAGCCTTTTTCGTTCTTGGGAGCTTCAGTTTCTCTCAATTTGGAAATGTCAAAATCAAAGGGTAACTTGGCTCCTTGTTGTGCTAGAATAAGGAAGTACTTTTGTGGGTCCATTGTTATGACCTTGTCCATCATCTTTTGGAATTTTGGATCTTGTAAGGCACTACCAAGTTCTTCATGTGGAATTTCTTCCTCTCCATCACTAGAACTAGAAGAGTGTTCACTATTGTTTGAGGTATCCATTTCTTTTTCTTCTTTTTGCTTGAGACCTAGTTTCAACCATATAAAGTTTGATGTGAATGGAGTTGGATGAAATACTTGTGGATACAAGTGATGTTTTTAGTGGGTGTAGTTTGTGTGAAAGATTGGATTGAATGTGTTGATGGTAAGGTTTTCTTAAGGGTTGTTTTGATCTTTGTTCAAACAATAGTCTTGAACTATGATGTATAGCTATCAAAGTGTTGATCCACAGTAAGCCAAATAGGGATGATTGTAATCACTATTGATGTAGACTAACCTTGTCAAGATGTTTAGTGTAGTTCCTAGATAGAGGATGATTGATCCTGATAGGGAAACTAACTAGATTGTTTTGAAATAAATGATCTAAATAGCACCTTTGGAAAAATCTTATTTTTGTTTGCTTTTTGGAGGACTAGACATGGGATGTATGTGAAATGTTTAAAAATAGGTACGACAGTGTATCTATATAGTTCAAATGACTTCTCAAGTGAATTCTAAGCAAAAATGGTATCCAAAACTAATTTTTTTATTTTCCCAACACCTTGGAAATAGCTGACTATTGTGGATGCGCAGGAATAGAGTGTGTATGCACAGGAATAGGTGTTATATGCACAGTTATGTTGATTATATACGTAGGAATAGTGTATGCTCAACGGGATTGTTTAGATGTGCAACATGAATGTTTAAATGCATGGAGATGGTATATGTGCAGCAATAAGTGTCATATGCACAACAAGAATTGGTAAATGCCCAACTCTATGTAATGGCAAAATCTGATCAATTTTGCTTGTTTTTGGCACATTTTTCTAAGTAACCTAATGTTTTTGGTGATGATTTTTTTTTCAATTTTAAGGCAAGAAAACACAATAGACAATAAAGTATAATGGTTAATTATGACAATTGGTGTTTAACACAAATTTGAAAACATGCACAATCTAGGCGAGAAAGGATACTACTTGTTCAATCCCAACTTGGATTTCTCCAGCCACTTAAACAAGGTGGACAACTAAAGACTTGGTGGCACTAGCTCCCCCTTACATGGCACACACTTCTTGGGCACACCAAGTCTTATTCTCACAAAGAGGAATTTTTGTCTCTACACTTGAATAGTGAAAACATTGGGTGGCTTTGGAGGTCTGACCTCCTGGGTCAACAAGTAAAAGGGTTTTTGGCCACTAAAACAAAATGGTTCTTAGTAACTTTGAGGGACCAATGCCTTGCAAGCATGTGGCAAGCTACTAAAATCTTTGACCAATCTTACTAAGAGTCCCAAATACTTCACACAATGTGAAAATCATTTTCACAAAGTATCAGTACACCTCTTTTCGATTTGGCACCGTAACGCAAGGATGACACTAGTTAGGACTTGTCTTTCGCCTTATCCCATCTATATAGCGGGTCAAAGGAAAATTCCTCTTAAGGTCATCTATTTTGAATGAAGTGCAATCCAAAAGTCGACCTTTCAAATGGATAACAAGAAAATGATATATGAGTCTATCTTTTTGATCACCCAAGATGTTGCAAGGGGAGAGAATATGCCTATCACCTTTACAAGAACAACAAACACTTATTTATTGACCACCTAGATTATTCTAAGTGTGACTAATCTAACCACACAAGATGCCATATTTGCATGATATCAAAAAGGAAAGATGGTCAAATTTAGCCTCTAAATTAAACTATGTTATGATTGCATTCAAGATTTGATGAAATTGCTTCCCCCTATTTATGCTATGTTTGGATTGTATGCAAGATTGTATGCAAGATTATATGCAAGATTGTCCAATAAAACCTCCTAATTTAGACTATGTGATGATTTGTATGCAAGATTGTATGAAAAATTTGTCTAATTAAACCTCCTAATTTAGACTATGTGATGATTTATATGCAAGATTGTATGCAAAATAGAATTACTCCTAATTTAGACTATGTGATGATTTTGTATGCAAGATTGTCCAATTAAGCCTCCTAATTTAGACTATGTGATGATTTGTATGCAAGATTTGAGTTACTCATATTTTAAAATAGGTGCCACTAGATTAACAATGTATGAATAAATGTTATCAATGATGTCTAGACCAAGCCATAAACCTATAAAAATACTTTATTAGTAGTCAAAGCACACTCCTTCAATGATCAATGATAGCTGCAACAAGGGTCAGTATCAAGATTTGTAAAAACCTATACTAAAACTTGATAGAAATCAAATGTACAAAAATAGACAACAGATGCACAACTGAATGAATCAAATGTGCAACAAAATTTATATGCACAACAAGAAGTACCAGATGCACAGTAGAATTTATATGCACATGATTATGAATTTCTTCCTGCAAGCTCTGGTTTTTGTCACAGATGCACAGAACTAGAATTCAAATGCGCAAAAACGACCTGTTACAACCATAAGTACACCAAAAACTCAAATTTGGAAGTTAAAAATGAGGCAAGACCCCATGGTGGGTGCCAAAATGTGATTGATTATTTGAAACAACTGTAAGAACCTAATAAGATACCACAAATACTCTAGAACTCCTACTCAAATTTAGTTATCTATTGAAACTAAGAAAAATATAGAAAACATAAGTTATACCTTGCAAACTGATTTATCCATTTTGTTCCATTGTCTCCTATCTTCTCAATGATATTATTGATAATGATATTGCTCTCAGAATTATACTTCTTTACTTTTCAAGATAACAATGAGATGAATTGAATTATGGATTCAAATGCAATGTGATCAATCCTACAATGCAAAGCTAATGATAATGAAGATGTGAGGATAATGATATGCAACTAAATGATTACTATGAAGCTATATTGATAATGCAACAATGGATCTATAATGATAATGGTATGCAAATGGGGGCCAAAGACATGCTTGGATACTTGATGGAATTTCTGCAGCATGTAAGTATGATAGGCTATAGCTCTTGTGAATGATAAAATGAGGGTAAGGCACCTTCCTTTTATAGGCCAAGGAGGGGTCAAATCCAAGTGTCAAAAGATCCATGATGGAGGAATAAATCTTGTGACATGTATGGTTGAGATCAAATTGGTTGGGATGAGGGAGATAAAGGTGGAAGATGTTCCTACTATGATGACACAGTAGAGGAATAGGAGGGACATGATGCTCACAAAGACCAGTGAGATAAAAGTGGAAGACCATGAGAAGAACATGGAGGAAGGAGTCTTTGGCTGTTGGAATGTGAGGTAATATAGGATTTAGGAGACAAGTGTCTTTGACCATGTTTGATGGTTGAGAGGAAATAGGGCACATGTTTGAGAGGATAAATGACTTAATTAACTATTAAGAATATTTAATTATTGGAGCAACATGGTAAGGTGTCCAATGATGTGGAATTTAGACATAAGACTTTGTCTTAGAGGAAATAATTAAATAATTTAGAATTATTTAATTAGATATGATGTTAGAGGAATTAGGATATTTAATTATTAGAAGAAGATGATGAATGTGAACCAAATAAATAAATTAATATATTTAAATGTATTGATAGAGGAATAAGAATAAAATAAATATTAAAATAATTATTTAATTAATCTTGAGCCATTTTTAGGTGTATACACCTATGATGAAACTGAAAGGAGATCTGAAGGTAGTATTTGATTGCTCATCAAATTAGGTCCAACCCTAGTGGAAATCACTTGTCAAGTCCTAGACCCCAGTCTCCCATTTAATAACCTCCTAGGATGTCCATGGATTTATGACATGAGGGTGGTTCCTTCCACCTATAAAAGATGCATCAAATTTCCATTTAATGACCAAGAGGTTACCATTTATGCCAACCCAAATCCTTTTCAATATTATACAATCAATGACAAGGCTGAACCACCTGCCTCATATATTGATCCATCCAACTTAACCTCTTCATCCAAGTCACCCTCATCATCATGTAAACCTAGTCCCTCCATATCAACCAATCTCATGGATATTCTGTCACAACATGAGCATGCTAGTACTAGTCACTCCTCACACCAATACTCTTGACAAGGGAGACACCACCTCAAGTTTGGAATCATACACTAATCCATCTACTAATCCCCCTCATCAATCCATCCCTATGGAGCCTCCATCATATAATCCTTCAAACCTTCCAAATCCTAATCCATTAAGCCAATCCCCAATACACTTAAAGCCTAAACCATCAAATCTTCCTCTTAGGTCCAATCTTATCATGCCTCCACCCAATCCAAATCCCAATCCTATCATAGCCAATCATCTTTTCCATCCACCCGATCCAAATCCCACTCCTATCACACCCAATCCCATTATTCATCCACCCAATCCTAATCCTACACCTTTTACGCTCATTATCCATCCATTATATTGTGTATCTACCCACATACTAATGAAGGATGTGATCCATTGGATACTAGCAAGGAATCAAACACCACCCTAATGCCATCAAATCCCTTTCCTTGAAACTATCCAAGAACCCTCAATGTCATACCTATTTCTCCTATCCCATCTTGTAGTCCATGAACTATCATGTCTCTTGAAGATCCACCTACCATAAGCCCAATTCAGTCCCCACCATACATTGAACCTATCCAAGAAACCTCCATTGCTATCCAAAATCAAGATTTATGTCAAGAGGAAAATCTAAAGCAAGATCAGACATGTACTCATCTAAATCAAGATCAAGATAATCAAGATCTTCAAGCTCAAATTATCACATTTATCTAGGAACAAAATAGCCAAGCCACTCCCATTTATGATCATGATCCTAGCTATGATCCCAAAAGCTAAGTTGATCCTCTCCTTGCACTTTATGATATTTATGATCATCAAAGACAAACTAATCCTATCACATATCCATAGCCCTATTGAATATCCAACTACAACATCCAAATCTATGATGAGACACTTAGTCCCCAAGACAACATAGACAATCACACAAATCACTTGGATCATATCATAATGGATCCCAATGAGCATAGTTGCAGCCAAGATCATATTCATATCAAGCATGAAGAAACACAAGTCATAATGGATACCATTGAACATTTATATGATCAAGGAATGATAATCACAAACAATGATCATGAAACTACAAGTGTACACAATGAGCAAGATACAACGAGTTTACATGATGAGCCAGTACAGGAATTGCATAAAATAAAATCTACTATCTTTATCAAGACAAATTTACTCATAGAAGAGACAATAGAATGTTCTAACTACTCTCAAAAAAATACTGAGTTATCATCATGTTTTAAAAATGACAAGTATCCTATTGTGAACAAGATATACCAAAGCATGGATTATCATGGAAGTGGATTGGGCCTTTTTGAACAAGGAATCCTAGAACCTATCCCAATCCACATTGGACATAGTCGAAGTATCGGTACAAAGTTGTCTCAAAAATCTAATGATGTTAGTGACACTTCCAAGATCACTAGCGAAACCTCATCCAATGAGACCATTGAGATAAAGACCATTTGTACGCCTTGTACTAAAATTGTTGCCAACAATCTCAACAATCCTTCCACTTCCAAAGAATATGAAGTCAAAAATCAAGGCAAGCATATTAAAGCAATATGGGTCCCAAAACAAAATGGACCAAGCATGTCAAATAAAGTAAATTTTCCAAATACCATGAGCTATCAAAGCTATCAAAAACAAAATACATGCCTTTCATATAATAGGTGCCCACCACCTTATAATTTATTCAAGTGTGTTGGTCCTAATTGCCATCCTAGTTCCACATATACACGTCATAAAGCTAAATCCAAATTTCATAATCCACCAACTCAAGTTTGGCGAGTCAAAAATCCATCAAACCCATCCATATCATAAACTTATTCATCTAGATTGACTATATTGCAATCACCTAATCTCACATTCAATATCCCCATAGACATCCAAAATCATGTCTAAAACCTAAGAAATCCAATTCCCAAATTCGTCATGTTGTGGGAGCAACACTTCATTATAAGGGCTATGATGGTTCACTATCGAAATGTAATCATTTGGACAAGGCCAACTTAGTTATCAATGAAGGTCACAAAAACATCAAAAGATTGTACACAAGTGCTTTAATCATCACAAAAACAATTACTTCGAGCAAGACATTATTGGCATATTATGACAATTGCATCTACATCGACCATCTTAAGAAAATAGGGACACATGACGACATTTTGAGTATCAGTATTATCCAATGAGCATAGAAAAGAAAAAGAAAAAAAAGTCAAAATAGTAAAGAGAAATCATTTGTCCAATGGTGAAAACTATTTCCATGTCACATTGGATAAGTACCATGATGAAAACTTGGAAAACAGGCGTCATGTGTAAGTTGATTGTCAATGAAAATTGTACTTGGGGGCAAGTCGTCTCATCTATCCCATACAAGCATATCCTTTACCCATCACTATAACCCATCATATCCATGTTACCTAGTTATCATTCCCCTTTTGTCTTCCCTCCTCAATTGGGATCTTAATAATAACATTGATCTTGATAAGGATTGAGTCATGATTTTAATACATGCATTGATAAATGTTTGACATAACTAATCTTTTTACAATATGTCTTCCAACCACCTTGTTATGTCCTATGCAATTTACCATATCCTTTTTTCCAATATTCTAAATGATATTTGCAGAATAGGGGCATGCTATTCATTGGCGACATAGTCCTTTGAAGTCCTTTGAAGTTACATCCTACATCCTTCTTGTCATATTCCAATTTCCATCCATCTATTTCTAAGAATATCCTTCATACACCCATCTACTACTAGGTTCATTCATCTCTTCCAAGCATTATTCCCATCATGCATACTAATAAGCATCACCTCACCTAATCTTAAGGCATAATATCTAGAGTGGGAACTATTAGAGTGGTATGGAAACTAAGAGGTGGGGTGAATTAGTGTCTATTGTACCTTATCTTTTCTCAAAAATTAAACAAACATATGTTTCCAATATTTCATTGATTAAAATATCCATAAACTGAATGCAATCATAAAACTAAAATGAGAATCATTCAAGTAAATGTACATACCAAGAAATAAGACAATAACACAATTTTGTCCTGAGTGGAAACCCTCTGGGGCAGAAAACTACTCAAAAAATTGCCTCAATGGCTTATAAAAATGAATCTCACTGATTACAGGCCTCACTGGTATACAACATTGCCTCACTAGCATATCAAAAAGAATCTCACTGATTACAGGCCTCACTAGCTTATAACATTGCCTCACTAGCTTACAACATTTAGAAGCATCAACTTCAAGGAGCACCACCCCTAACACAACCTTACATGAGCACCCACTCTCTACATATAGAAAGATAAATACAAATACAGAGGGTTATTCTGTTTCTCTTTGTGCTAGATTGATATAACATCAACAATGCATGTCCACACTCTTGCACATTCATCATTCACTTTATATCAGGTTTTATACAACATATTGCATTCTGTTCAAGTCATTCTTTCTCTCTCTAGATAGTTAGAGAGTCATAACTGTAAACTAAAACTAATAAATGATCAAAAAGTTATATCAAAGAACTACTTCCTGAATCATACTATAATATTCAAAATCTTTCCTTTTTAAACAATACCTGAGTATAACTAAACAGGTAATCATAGTCAACAGATGTTTCAGCTGTTTATAACTATTTGCACTAGAATTTCAAATGTCTAAGAAAAGAATATATCTTGTGCCCTTATAATTGCACATGTTATAAAAGAAAATGATCTCTTTGTTAGGGTTCCATCAAGATGTTACAAACCCACATGAGAGCCTGCAAAACTCTTTGTCATTTCATCTTTTTGAATAATAAGTCCTCAAAATACTAACAAAAATGTTTCAAATCCTAGGTAGCCAGAAATAATTTTATGTCCACAAAAAATAAAAAGACACTTTAAATAGTTTCAATGCTAAAAACAACCAAAGACTTTTATGCATTTAATTCAAAATAAAAACTAGAGAGAAGGCACCTGATAGCGGACAAGAGAAATGAAATGAATACAAGAGTGCTAATGGTCAACAGAAATTACTCAAGTCCAACCAGCTTTGTCACCTCAAAAGATACCTTGAATGACTTCCTTCAAAGATTCATGTGGCCACTTTCATGTTCTTTCATGATTACAACAAACTGAAATGAAACCCTAAGAAACTTTCATGTTCGAAGCTTAAACTTTGCATAATGAGTGCTAAAAACTTTCTTTTGCCTGAGTTGACTTATGCAACCGGTGTTACAAGTAAACCCTAACAAGACTGATGACTAATGAACAAGAAACTCATTCAATTTGCCTTGTTAAATTTGCACTGACTTGTTCAGGAGGTAAACCACTATAGCATGTCGATGAGAAACAAGTTTGTGATATTTACAACATTGAATATGCCCACTAGGAGATCAAATAAAAACATAACGTGGTCAACACTTAAAACCAATGTAACAAAAATTGCATGCCTTAGTCCTCATAAAACATTACATGTATTTAAATGCCTTTACCACAATGCTCATGATATTAAACATTTGTGCCAAGAGAGAGAACAAGATTATAAAATCTTTTCATATGAGCTCATCATCACCAAGAAAGAAAGAATACCATATCATTATGTAACAAAACTAAACATGAATAAAATATGCCAAATTATGTCAACATGAGCAAGAGGACCAATGCTAATGAACCCAAATGAGCTGCCACACTGAACATGTGCCAACCAACCATAGAACTGATTACAAGGTCTATATACCTACTAACATAATGTCATAGTGCCAAAGACCAATCTGTCTGTTAGGAAATCATCACAACTGAATGAGCCATGAATGAGCCATATGTACGAAGTTGTGGTTTGGTCATCAGGGACAACAAATGAGGGTAGGTCAACAAACTCCCCCTTTGTCCATGATGGAAAAAACACAACTTCCTCTCCCCCTTTTTGACATCAGGGCAAAGGGAGTGAAAGTATGCAAATGCGTGCAACATACATAAAGCCTGGAATGTGAAATATAAGCAAAAATGTAAAAGCATACCAAAAGAGTTGCATGATGGAGCACCAAGCTGAGCAACTGAAACAGAGACTGAAAGGTCAGCTTGATAAGCATGTAGTAGACAACAACTAAGGAAACTATCATTAATGCCACTATTATAAAATACTGAAAAACCATCAAGGATCAGAAATATGCAATACACTCCCCCTAAAATCATGCTTAAAAAAATTACTGAAGTAAAAGACAAGAGAAGACTCCAAGTCTATCCCTCCGATATTCAAATCTATCTTTTGGCAAAGGCTTAGTAAAAATATCAGCTATTTGATCTTTTGTGGAAACATATTCAAGAGAAACATCATTAGCAAGCACCTTTTCTATGAGAAAATGATATTTGATGGCAATGTGTTTAGTACGTGAATGAATAACAAGATTTTTAGAGATATTAATGGCACTTGTGTTATCACATAAAATAGGCACAAGTTTAGATACTTCAACTTGAATATCCTGCAAAGTTTGTGTCATCCACAGTATTTGTGTGCAACAAGTAGCAACTACAATATATTCTACCTTAGCAGTAGACAATGAGACAAATTCTTGCTTCTTTCTTTTCCAAGCAACAAGTCTACCACCCAAGAAATATACTGCACCAAAAGTACTCTTTCAATCATTAGGACAACCAACCTAGTCAGCATTAGTATAAGCAAGCAAAAATTTAAATTGTTATGCCTTGGATACCATAGTCCTTAATCAATAGTTCCATTAACATATCTAAGAATTTGTTTAACAACATTCAAATGAGTTTGTCTTGGTGCACTTTAATACCTTGCTACCAAACAGATAGCTTGCATTATATTTGGTCTAGATGTTGTCAAATAAAGCAAACTACCAATCATAGATATGTATAGATCGTGGTCTACACTAGGCGAGTCTTCATCATTTCCAAGTTTATAACTAGTTTCCATTGGTGTACCAATAGGTTTTCTGCCATCCATTTGAAATCTTGCCAACATTTCTTTGGCATATTTGGTTTGAGAAATAAAAATACCTTCTGGAAGTTGAGAAACTTGTAATCCTAAAAAGAATGAAAGTTCCCCTATCACATACATTTCAAACTCCTTTTTCACAACATCAAGAAATGAAAGTGACAACTGATCATCATTACTACCAAAGATAATATCATCAACATAGACCACTACAATCAGAATATTGTCATTTTTAGTGATAAAATACAGATTACTATCTGCTCCCCCTTTAGTGAAGCCTTGACTTTGTAAAAAAATGTCTAACTTTGAGTACCAATCCCTAAGAGCTTGTTTTAGAACATACAATTCCTTTTTCAATATGTATACATGATTTTCTTTGTCTGGATAGATAAAACCCTCTAGCTGTTCCATGTACAATTCCTCCTCAAGATCACCATTTAAAAAAGTAGTTTTGACATCCATTTGATAGACTTTAAAATTTTTATACATAGAGAAAGCAAGAAACATTCGGATGGCTTCTAGTGTAGCCACGGGATCAAAGCTCTCATCAAAATCTATACCCTCTACCTGTGAATATCCTTTACAGACTAGTATAGCCTTATTTCTAACAACATTTCCTTTTTCATCAAGTTTATTCCTGAACACCCATTTAGCCCCAATAATATTTGTCTTCAGGTCTTGGGACAAGTTCCAAAGTTTTATTCTTTTCTATCTGATCTATTTCCTCTTTCATGGCTTGCACCCATAGATCATCTTGACTAGCTTCTATGTATGTTTTAGGCTCTAACTAAGATACTAAACACATATGAACCTGATTGTTTACTTGAGCAATTTTCCTTCTAGTTTGTATTCCTAAATCTATATCACCAATAATGTGCTCATGTGGATGATTCTTTTCAACATCCCTTTAGACAGAGTATATTCCAAAGTTTTTGAAGATGTTTTAGGAGTTTTAGGACTTACAGGTACTTCTTGTGATACCTCATGATCCGATCCTTCTTCAAATTTTTTTGAATTTTCCTATATGGCAGTTTCATCTTGAAATTTTTTTTTATTGGCTAACTATAAGACTGATGTTCAACCTGCTACAAATTACCAACAACTTTAACATTAAAACTTTCAATTATTCTTCTTAGTCTCTTATTATAGCATTTATAAGCTTTTCTATGTGTGGAATATCCTAGAAATATTCCTTCATCACAATGTGATTCAAAACCACCTAAGTTATCCTCAACTCTTTTAATATAGCATTTGCTGCCAAAAATTTTAAAATAAGAGACATTTGTAGACTTACCATACCAAAGTTCATAGGGTGTATACCTATTTTTGGTCCTTAATTGAACCCTATTTAAAATATAGATCGTTGTATGAACAACTTCTTTCCAAAATGCATTTGATAGACCTGCATCATGAAGCATAGTTCTAGCCATTTCCTTAACAGTTCTATTCTTTCTTTCAGCCACCCCATCCTATTGAAGTGTCCTAAGGACTGCATATCGCCTCTTTATCCCATCTTTTTCATAGTAATCTAGAAAGGTAGTAGAGATATATTCACCTCCTTGATCAAATCTTAAACATTTCAGTTTTAAATCTATTTCCCTTTCTACCATCTTTTTGAAAACCTTAAATCTATCCAAGGCTTCATATTTGTGTTTGAGAAAGGTGACCCAACTCATTCTAGAATAGTCATCAATAAATAACATAAAATATCTTTCTCCGTTTAGTGATCTAGTCCTTGTTGGACCACACAAATCAGTATGAACCAATTGAAGATGCTTTGTGGAAGAGTATTCCTTTGTTTTGTAAATGGCCTTTGTTTGTTTACCTTGCTAACATTCTTTATAGTCAAGATTAGCAAGTTTGGATATAACAGGCATGTTTCTAACATTTTTGTTCTTGCTGAATTTGACTAAGTTGTAAAAATTAACATCTCCTAATCTTCTGTGCCAACATTTCCCTTACTCTAGCTGACTCATAAAGCACACATTATTATTCCTATCACTTGCATACCCATGTAAATTGTAGATATTTCCTTTTTGTTCGTAAACCAAAGGCAATAACTAATCCTAAGTTTTTAAGAATCTTGCAGCCTTGTGAAGTAAACACAACATCAAACCCATTATCACAATTTTGACTCACACTTAACAAATTGTGAGTTAATCCTTCCACAAAATAAACATCTTCTAAAGCAGTCTTATTCTCTAAAAGAATAGTGCCTTTACCTATAACTTGCATACAATAATCATCACCAAACTTCACTGATCCTCCTGAACAACTTTCAAATGTTGTAAATTTGCTTCTATCCCCAGTCATATGATGGGAACAACCACTATCAATTACCTAGATGTCATTTCTTTTAGCATGAAAGGCAACTTCAACTATCATGGTATTAGTTTTCTTACTAGTTTTTGGAACCCATTTCATTCTCAACTATTTTGGAAGTGAATCAATTTCAGATTTGCAAAACTTGGCTATGTGTCCAAGTTTATTACAATGAAAACACTTTAAATTATTCAAGAAATTAAAAAGTTTGCCATTCAACACATTTGTCTATTTTCTTGAAACAAACTTACAATCATTTTCTCTATGCCCATATTGATGACAATGAAAGCAATAACCAGAAAATCTGAAAGAGAATTTACTTTTGATTTGATTGATGTTTGAAGATTGACCCTTTATAAAACCTAGGCCACTCATGTCATTGTACTCTTTTTGCTTACCTAGCATATTAGCAAGCTTGTTACTGTTGTTCCACATCTCAAGTTCTTTTCTAAGATTCACTATCTTAGCTTCTTGAGAACAACACTGTTTATCTTTAACATTTAATTGTTCTTGAGTGTCTGAAAGTATTTTTTTGTTCTCTTCAAGGTTTATTTTCAAATCAGCAATTTGTTTTTCCTAATCAATGATCAGTTTATTTTGCATCAGATTTTCTTTCTTAAGTCTTTTGACTTCTTCAAAGGCACGTCTTAGTTCTCCTTCCAAATCTATTTCATTTTCAAATTGGTCCATTTGCTCTACTTCTGTAATAGTAGTGATTGCTGCCATAAAAAGTGTTTCATCAACTTCCTTAGATGAATCTTCTGAAGCACTATCAATAATATTAGCAATTAAACTCTTCTTTTTTTTGAAGGAATTTTTCTTTTTGAAGTTTAATGGCTTTTTCCTAAACTATTTTCTATTATCCTCTTGTTCACTCTCAAGATCCATGATTCCTTCATCACAACGTGATTCAAAACCACCTAAGTTATCCTCAACTCTTTTAATATAGCATTTGCTGCCAAAAATTTTAAAATAAGAGACATTTGTAGACTTACCATACCAAAGTTCATAGGGTGTATACCTATTTTTGGTCCTTAATTGAACCCTATTCAAAATATAGACCATTGTATGAACAACTTCTTTCCAAAATGCATTTATAGACCTGCATCATGAAGCATAGTTCTAGCCATTTCTTTAACAGTTCTATTCTTTCTTTCAGCCACCCCATCCTGTTGAGGTGTCCTAGGGGCTGCATATCACCTCTTTATCCCATGTTTTTCATAGTAATCTAGAAAGGTAGTAGAGATATATTCACCTCCTTGATCAAATCTTAAACATTTCAGTTTTAAATCTATTTCCCTTTCTACCATCTTTTTGAAAATCTTAAATCTATCCAAGGCTTTAGATTTGTGTTTGAGAAAGGTGACCCAACTCATCCTAGAATAGTCATCAATAAATAACATAAAATATCTTTCTCCGTTTAGTGATCTAGTCCTTGTTGGACCATACAAATTAGTATGAACCAATTGAAGAGGCTTTGTGGAAGAGTATTCCTTTGTTTTGTAAATGGCCTTTGTTTGTTTACCTTGCTGACATTCTTTACAATCAAGATTAGCAAGTTTGGATATAACAAGCATGTTTCTAACATTTTTGTTCTTGCTGAATTTGACTAAGTTGTAAAAATTAACATCTCCTAATCTTATGTGCCAACGTTTCCCTTTCTCTAGCTGACTTGTAAAGCACACATTATTATTCCAATCACTTGCATACCCATGTAAATTGTAGATATTTTCTTTTGTTCGTAAACCAAAGGCAATAACTAATCCTGAGTTTTTAAGAATCTTGTAGCCTTGTGAAGTAAACACAACATCAAACCCATTATCACAATTTTGACTCACTTAACAAATTGTGAGTTAATCCTTCCACAAAATAAACATCTTCTAAAGAAGTCTTATTCTCTAAAAGAATAGTGCCTTTACCTATAACTTGCATACAATAATCATCACCAAACTTCACTGATCCTCCTGAACAACTTTCAAATGTTGTAAATTTTCTTCTATCCCTAGTCATATGATGGGAACAGCCACTATCAATTACCTAGATGTCATTTCTTTTAGCATGAAAGACAACTTCAACTATCATGGTATTAGTTTTCTTACTGGTTTTTGGAACTCATTTCATTCTTGACTATTTTGGAAGTGAATCAATTTCAGATTTACAAAACTTGGCTATGTGTCCAAGTTTATTACAATGAAAACACTTTAAACTGTTCAAGAAATTAAAAAGTTTTCCATTCAGCACATTTGTCTATTTTCTTGAAACAAACTTACAATCATTTTCTCTATGCCATATTGATGACAATGAAAGCAATAACCAGAAAATCTGAAAGAGAATTTACTTTTGATTTGATTGATGTTTGAAGATTGACCCTTTATAAAACCTAGGCCACTCATGTCATTGTACTCTTTTTGCTTACCTAGCATATCAGCAAGCTTGTTACTATTGTTCCACATCTCAAGTTCTTTTCTAAGATTCACTATCTTAGCTTCTTGAGAACAACACTGTTTATCTTTAACATTTAATTGTTCTTGAGTGTCTGAAAGTATTTTTCTGTTCTCTTCAAGTTTTATTTTCAAATCAGCAATTTGTTTTTCCTGATCAATGATCAGTTTATTTTGCATCAGATTTTCTTTCTTAAGTCTTTTGACTTCTTCAAAGGCACATCTTAGTTCTCCTTCCAAATCTATTTCATTTTTAGATTGGTCCATTTGCTCTACTTCTGTAACAATAGTGATTGCTGCCATAAAAAATGTTTCAGCAACTTCCTTAGATGAATCTTCTAAAGCACTATCAATAATATCAGTAGTTAAACTCTTCTTTTTGAAGGAATTTTTCTTTTTGAAGTTTAATGGCTTTTTCCTAAACTATTTTCTATTATCCTCTTGTTCACTCTCAAGATCCATATTTATACATTTTGCAACATAATAACCTATTTTCCCACAATTGAAGCATTTTAAAGGAAGCTTCCATTTATACTTTAATGAACCTCTTCTAAGTTTACTAACAAAGATAGATTCATCTTCATTAACATTCTGAGTTTCACGACTTGTTTCAGCCTCCTTTTTCATAGTTTTAAAATCTACTTCCTTGTTAGGGCTATCATTTTCCATTCTCATTTCATATGTAGTAAAAACTCCATGAAGGGTGTCAACAATTATTTTCTTCAAGTCTTTTTCTTCAACCATAGAGATTTTAGAATCATATTTGGGGGTTAGGGTCCTTAAAATCTTCTTTGCTACTGTTATTTCTTCTAATTTCTCTCCTAGACCTCTAATGTTGTTCACAGTTTCCTGAACTCTCTGAAGATATTCAGCTACCTTTTCATCATCTTTCGTTCTCATTCTTTCAAATATTTCTCTAAGAGCTCTTGTAACTTAGCTTCTTTTATAATCTCATCTCCTTCATAAATATTTGACAGCTTATCCCAAATAGCTTTAACTATATCACATTCCATAACTTTATTTAAAACCTCATTTGACAAGCCACAATAGATAGCACTAGAAGCCTTTGAGTCACAATCAAGGGCCTTTTTTTTAATCAACATTAAATGGTTTGCCTGTAACACTACAACCAATTTCAATGGCATCCCAGACATCATATCCTAAAGACTTGATATGACGAGTCATTCTATATTTCCAAAAGGTATAATATGTACCATTAAATAATGGTGCTTTGGATGTAGAGAGACCAGCTTCAAAAGACATGATAACCACTCTTTCAGGAAACCCTTAGACTGATTAAGCCTTTTAGAGAAGGGTCTGGCTCTGATACCACTTGTTAGTGTGGTATGGATAGTAATAGTGGGGGTGAATCAATGTCTATTATACCTTATATTTTCTCAAAAATTAAGCAAACATATGTTACCAATATTTCACTGATTAAAATATTCATAAAATGAATGCAATCATAAAACTGAAATGATAACCATTCAAGTAAATGCACATACCAAGAAATAATACAATAACACAATTTTGTCCTGAGTGGAAACCATCTGGGGCAGAAAACCACTCCAAAAATTGCCTCACTGACTTATCAAAATGAATCTCACTGATTACAGGCCTCACTAGCTTACAACATTGCCTCACTAGCATATCAAAAAGAATCTCATTGATTACATGTCTCACTGACTTATAACATTGCCTCACTAGCTTACAACATTTAGAAGCATCAACTTCAAGGAGCACCAACCCCTAACACATCCTTGCAGGAGCACCTACTCTCTGCATCCAAAAAGATAAGTACAAATATAGAGGGTTACTCTATTTCTCTTTGTGCCAGACTGATATAACATCAATAATGCATGCACACACTCTTGCACGTTCATCATTCATATTATATCAGGTTTTATACAACATATTACATTATGTCCAAGTAATTCTTTCTCTCTACAGACAGTTAGAGAGTCATAATTGTAAACTGAAACTGATTGGTAGTTCACAACTGATCAGAAAGTTATATCAAAGAATCACTTCTTGAATCATATTATAATATTCAACATCTTTCCTTGTTAAACAATACCCGAGTATAACTAAACAAGTAATCATAGTCAACAGATGTTTCAACTGTTTATAACTATTTGCACTAGAATTTCAAATGCCCAAGAAAAGAATATATCGTGTGCCTTTATCATTGCACATGTTATAAAAGTAAATGATCTCTTTGTCGTGGTTCCATCAAGATATTACAGACCCACAAGAGAGCCTGAAAAACTCTTTTCAATTTCATCTTTTCAAACAATAAGTCCTCAAAATACTAACAAAAATATTTCAAACTCTAGGCAGCCAAAAACCATTTTTATGTCCACAAAAAATAAAAAGACCATTTAAACAATTTTAATGCCGAAAACAACTAAAGAAACTTCAAAGACTTTTATGCATTTTAATTCAAGACAAAAATTGGAGAGAAGGCACCTGAGTGAATAGGAGAAACTGAAAGAATACAAGAGTACTGATGGTCAATAGAAATTACTCATGTCCAACCAGCTTTGTCACCTCAGAAGATACCTAAGATGACTTCCTTCAAAGATGGTGTAGTCACGATAGGAGGGTTCATAGAATGAACTATTCAGACCATGCAACAAGAGTAAACACAACAGAAATAGCTCAAGAAATGGAACAAAATGTAGATTCAATCATTCGATATATCAAAGAATTCAAATACGAATCAACCGGCAACATGCGAGCTTACAATTGGGGCTCATAGGCCTTATTACATACATGCACAAGATAAAGCTTTGGATCTCCTTCGCACAAATCTAAACTATTAGATCTTTCTTATGTGAATAGATGCTTTCCTAAGGATCTATTACATCAATATATATCATTTACAGATGAATAGATTCCTTTGCGTCAGCCAAGGAAGGTCACAAACTCCAATGAAGAGATGTAACGTGTTCACAGATTTGTCAGACCCAAAGGCATAGAACATGCCCACAAATGAATGGAACAATGTGCAGACCTCTGGGAAAGGTTGGCCACAAACCAAGGATCATTGAATGATGTGTCATTAGGATCTGTAAGTCAAGGAATGATCCACAAGCCTTCTCCTTTAGCTGATTATCAGTAACTGTTAGAATGCTCTACTTTGGGAAAATAGTTGGTCTTTTGATAGTGATATCTTTCCAATAACTAATCTAAATGCTCTAAATTCTTGATATGATGTAGATGCTAAGTCTAGATCTGTAAGATGTGAAATCCCAATACCAGACCTCAGCTGAGAACTACTTTAGACTAAATTGCCTGAACTGAATTGGAAAATGAAAGAACTGAAATGCAAACAAACTAAGATGCAAATATTTTTGGTTGATGCAAGATTGCTCTTGAACCAAGGATGCTCCTACGTCAGACATCTAAGGTTATTGAAAAATTGAGTCCCTCACTTTGCTGGGGCTAGGGAAGAATCAATATGGCCACCTCACTCTGAGAAATCCAAGATGAATCTTCTTCCGGTCTGCCTTTCCACTTCACAAGATATTCTTTGTATTATCTGCCTCTAATGCTGCATCCAACTCTGTTGTCCAAAATGTCTTCAATTTGTTCTGGTGATTGTTGTGGTAACTGCTTCTTCAAGTCTTCTTCCATGCTATCACTGAACTCTACTTCATGATACTGATAAAGTTCTACAATGTTGAAAATCGATGAAATACCCAATGTCTCCGGTAACTCCACTTCATATGCATTTCCTAAATCAAATTTCCTGAGTATCTGACAATGTCCAAACTTAATCTTCAACTTGTTAAATGTCCCAACTAGAAATCTTTCTTTTCTCAAGTACACCGTGACTTCATATCCAACTTCAAATTCTCTAGGTCTTCTCTTCTCATTAGCCTTCTCTCTATACTTACTTTTCATAGTCTCCAAATGTTTCTTCACCTGATTATGCACTATCTTCATGTGATCGACAAATTCTTCTACTTCTACACTTCTCCTTTCCTCTGTACTGATGTCTCTCAATTCTGCAACTCCTCTAGGATTCACTCCAGTAACAATCTCAAAAGGTGTTCTTCTGGTACTTATGTTTTCTGAATTATTGTATGCAAACTCTGCTTGTGAAAGAATCAAGTCACAACTTCCTGTCTTCTCTCGAACCAAACATCTCAACAAGTTTCCCAAACTCCTATTCACTACCTCTATCTATCCATCTGTCTGTGGATGAAAAGTAGAACTAAACTTCAAATCTATCTTCATCTTCTTCCAAAGTGTCTTCCAAAAGTATCCAACAAACTTTGTATCTCTGTCTGAAACTATACTCCTAGGTAATCCATGCAATCTCACAATCTCCTTGAAAAATAGGTCAACCACATGTACTACATCATTTGTCTTCTTACAAGTTATGAAATGAACGATCTTTGAAAATTTGTCAATGACTACAAATATTGAATCATGTTCCCTCTATGTCTTAGGTAGTCCCATTACAAAATCCATGCTTATGTCCTCCCAAGGTTTATCCGGTACTATCAAAGGTTTATACAATCCAATGTTCTGACTACTCCTATTTGCAACTTGACAAATTATACAACTTTGCACAAATCTCCAAACATCCTTATGTATTTGAGGCCAAAAGTAGTTTTCACTCACCAAAGCCACTATTTTATCAATACCAAAATGTCCTGCCAATCCACCACTATGCTTCTCCTTGATCAAATTATCCCTCATTGAACTTCTAGGTATGCACAACTGACTTTCTTTGAACAACATATCTTCTTGAATGAAATAGTCCAACCACTTACTCCTATCTACTACAACAGGTTCCTTACATGCTTTCCATGGTTCTGCAAAATCAATGTCTCCCTCATACATATCTTTAATTCATTAAAACCCAACACTTCAACTCTCATTTCTCTCAACAAGTTTCTTCTCCTACTCAATGCATTAGCAACTTTGTTTGATTTACCACTCCTATGCTTCAACACAAAAGTATAACTCTACATGAACTCTACCCATCTCATATGTCTCTGATTCAATTTACCTTGACTATTCAAATATTGCAAATCTTGATGATCTGTATACAACACAAACTCCTTAGGCAACAAATAATGTCTCCACTTCTTCAAGGCTTGAATTATGGCATAGAACTCTTGATCATAAACTAAATATCTTCTCCTTGCATCATTCAATTTCTCACTGAAATATGCTACATGTTTACCTTATTGACTTAACATTGCTCCAATTGCATTTCCTCTTGCATCACAATCAACTTGAAATACCTTATTGAAATCTGGTAATGCCAAAATAGGTCGCTCAATCAATTTCTACTTCAACAACTCAAAACTTTTATCTGCTCCTGATGTCCACTTGAAATCTTTTCTATCACCTCTCATTGTCTCTATCATAGGGTTATAAACTAAACTAAAATTTCTAATGAACTTCTGATAGAAACTAGCCAATCCATGAAATGATCTAACCTCTCCAATGCTTTTTGGTGTAGGTAATTCAACGCTTGCTTTTACTTTCTCAGGGTCCATCTTCAATCCTTTTGTAGAAATCACAAATCCCAAATATACCAACTCTTCCTTCATTAAACTACACTTCTTAATATTTATCAACAATTTCTCCTCTATCAACCTCTGCAAAACTTGTCTAATATGTCACAAGTGTTCTTCTTTTGTCTTACTAAAAATTAGAATATCATCCAAATATACAATCACAAACTTACCCAAGAATTTCTTCAGAACTTCATTCATCAATATCGTGAAAGTACTCGGTGCATTTGTCAATCCAAAAGGCATCACTAACCACTCATACAATCCTTCATTTGTCTTAAAAGAAGTCTTCTATTCACCTCCTTCTCTGATTCTGATATGATGGTATCCACTCTTCAAATCTATCTTTGTGAAATATCTTGTTCCACTCAAACAATCCATGATATCATCCATCCTAGGTAAACGAAATCTATACTTAACTGTGATCTTGTTTATTTCTCTAGAATCAGTACACATTCTCCATTCTCCATCCTTCTTAGGTGCCAAAACTATAGGTACTACACAAGGACTCAAACTTTTTCTGATCAAACATTTCCTCAACAACTCTTGTATCTATCTATTCAACTCTTCATTCTCTGCCGGTGTCATTCTATGTGCTGCTTTGTTAGGCAAACTTGCTCCCAGTATAAGATCCATGTGATGACTGATACTCTCTATAGGTGGTAATCCTTCAGGTACATTATCTAATATGATGTCTTCATACTCTGTCAGCAACTCCTTTATCTCTTCCAGTTGTGATTCTTCCACTCCTTTCTTCAATGCTTCAGGCTTCCTACGAATTAAGGCATAAAACATATTCTCATGTCTCAAACCATACAAAAATTTTCTTCCATCTACCAAACAGATTCTAGCACTCATAGATACTTCACTCTTAGGATCATCCTCCAAAGGAATCAAAATAATTCTCCTCCATTCAATGTTATGGTATATGTATTCTTTCTACCATCATACTGCCAAGGTCTACCCAACAATATATGACAAACATGCATAGGCATAATATCACACAAGACTTCATCATGATAAGATCTAATATGAAATTTTACCAAACATTATTCACTCACTAGTACCTTATGATCATCATGAACCCATTCTATCTAATAACGCTTAGGGTGTTTCAATCTTTCCAACTTTAGCTTAGTCACCATCTCCTCTGAAACTAGATTATCTGAACTACCACTATCAATCACAACTTTACAACACTTACCTCCAGATTTACATCTGGTTCTGAATAGACTTTTCCTCTATGATGGTTCCTCATTTGTCTCTACTTGAAATCTCTCCTCATCACCAATGATTCTCCTTTCTCTGGATTGCCAATTGAACAAGGTGATCCATCAGGTTCTTCTTCAACATAGGCTGCTCTCCCACTATTCTCTATTTTCTTTCTTGTACTACCCTGATTACATTCAAATGCTCTATGTCCTTCACCTCCACATTTGAAACAAGTACCTCTAAATGTCTTCTTATCAAATCCTCTACCTTATCTCCTATATCCTTCATTCTAGTATGCACTAGGGTTTCCTCTCCGGTAAAAATTTATGTCATCTCTCTGATAAGCCATGTTATCTCTTTTATCCTTCTTCAATGGGGTGTTAAACTTATTCTGCTCCACAAATGATCTATCATATTTGGAAAATGCTCTTCCTCTCTAAAATTTACCTCCTTTGCCTCTTTGTCCCTGATCATGTCTTTTGTTTAGCTTCTCTTCAACTTTCAGGGAAAACTGATATGCTTCCTCCAAAGATGTCATCCTTACCAAACTTAGTTCCTCTTGAATGTTCAATCTTAGTCCATTGATGTATCTTGCCACTTTCTCCTTGCTCGCTTCACTATGTCTTGTTCTTATGATCATCTTATGAAATTCTTCAGTGTACTTCTTCATGGACTTCTCCTTTTGTCTTAGGTTTTGCAATCTTTTCAACTCCAACTCATAGTCAGCAGGTATAAACTGATTCTTCAACTTTGTCACCATCTGGTCCCACTTTGTAATCTTTTATTTTCCTCTTCTATTTCTTTCCAACTAAACTTCTTTCCACCATATAGCAGCATGTCCTTTCAACTTTATCTTTGCAAATTTTACCTTTTCCAAATCTTCAACCTCCTCATATTTAAAGTATTCTTCCATGTCATTTATCCAATCAATCAACTCTTCAAGATTCAAATTACCAGTATAATTTGGCACATCAACTCTAGGTCTCTTTCCAATATTTGAAATTGCTCACAACATCTTTACCTAATTTGATTCTTCTTCTTCATTACCTTATAGGGTTTCGCTAGTTTGTTCAGTAGATTGAAATTCTTCTTCATCATCACTTTCAATATTAGGTCTAAGTGTTAATCATCTTTGCCTATCTTCCTCAATAGCATCCAATCAAATTCACATTGTTCTCATGAATTTCATCATCTCATCCATTCTATAAGCCATTGTACCAACATGAGGAACTCTTCATGGTGGCTTCTTCCTAGGATCAAGTGCAAACTAGCTCAAGTTCAGTGATCAAGCTACAAGCGACAACTGCCTCTCAATCAGTGATCAGTTGTGCACAAGTAACCTGCATCTATTGCAAGTATGGGCCTAACCGGTGTTGTCATTGATGTCAACATACTCCTATTGCATTGATGTCAAGTATTGGATGAGTTGTGTGCTAAGGATATTGAGAAAATTAGTCCTATCAAAAATAAAGAAGAACAGTGAAGACAACAAAGATCTATGAAGTGAAGATCCCATCTAGATGAAGTTCAAAGAATGTGCATCAAAGGGTTTGTAGATATGTGTTTGAAGATGATCCAGTCAAGATTTGAGAGGTCCACGTGAAAATATGAAGGAGTTATGGCCATGAGAGTAAATTTAGTTCTAGCAACTGTTCAGAGGTGACAGAGTGACATAAATAGGTCTGATGAGATCTAGAAATATAATATCATGTTCTGTACATCTGGTGGCATGTTTGGGAGGCTAATTTGAATTGACAACTCAATTGGTTCTTGGTTTGAAGGTCCACAAGCAATCCTTCTAATGTGATAGTGATGGGCAACTGTATTCTTGAGGTTTTGGATGAAGATGCAAATGATTATAGTAAGCAGAAGTGGTGCGGATGTTCTTGGTGATTCAAACAAGATTGTGAGGGTCTCTAGATTGTGTCTAGTTCGTGTTGGTGGTCCGCATTAAAGATTGAGCTCGTGATTGAAGATTTACCTCCGAGTGATAGTGTTCTTCCTAGTCTTGGCCTACCGAATGATTTACGCATATTGTGGATGATCTTGAAGATGTTTTGCGAAGCATGGCATGTTCCTCAAAGAAGATTGAAGTCCCAGCTATGTGTGGCCGACAGTGTAGTGATGCGCATGAAGTTTTTGTAATAAGTCAAATTGTTTTTTTATAATTACTCTGAAATAAAATAAGTGTATGTTGTGCTGACTTTGATGATCATTCCAAAGTTCATGTCATGTATAAATAAGAGTTACGAAGTCACTCAAATGCTTCCTTGAGGTGATGATGAGAAGGTGATAGTGAAGAGGAGAGAAAAATAGAGCAGAGGTGTTGAGCTTAAATGGAACTAACTCAAGCATAGTGAAGATGCTAATCTCCAATTCAAGTATGTAATACTTATATTCTTCTATAGATAGTGTGTCTCCTGTAGGTAGTGGGCTTCTTATGAGTAGTGTACTCAGGCAGTGAACCCTAACTAGCAAGTGCCATTTTATTCATCTTATTCTTTTAACAGAGAACACAATCTTGGGTTAGTCACCCCGTGGTTTTTCCCTTAACAAAGTTTTCCATGTTAAAATATTGGTGTTATATGTGTTGAATTTGTTTCTGCTCTTGAATTATTGCATTATGCTTTCATGATTGAA
This sequence comes from Cunninghamia lanceolata, assembly GCA_027924645.1. Classification (NCBI taxonomy): domain Eukaryota; kingdom Viridiplantae; phylum Streptophyta; class Pinopsida; order Cupressales; family Cupressaceae; genus Cunninghamia; species Cunninghamia lanceolata. The sequence goes on along the minus strand of BSBN01000378.1, from coordinate 1,270,471 downwards.
TCTTTGACATGCTATTGAAATTTAAGAAGGTTTAAAGTAAATAAGAAACAAGATTTTGGTAACAACTGATTCACCACCCGCCCTCTCAGTTGACTATCCTAAATTCAACAGCCTCAGATTGACATTCTTCTCACAACAAGATCTTATGGAATCCCTTTCACCAATTCACTCCAAAGAATCAAACTTTCACTCTGATACCACTTGGTGCAGTCATGGTTTAAGGGTTCATAGAATGAACTATCTAGACCGTGCAGCAAGAGTAAACACAATGGAAACAACTCAAGAAATGGAACAAAATATAGATTCAGTCATTCGGTATATCAAAGAATTCAAATATGAATCAGTCGGCAACATGTGGGGTTACAATTGGAGCTCACAAGCCTGATTACATACATGCACAAGATAAATCTTTGATGCGGGGTTACAATTGGAGCTCACAGGCCTGATTACATACATGCACAAGATAAATCTTTGAAGCTCCTTCGTACAAATCTAAACCATCAGATCTTTCTTATTTGAATAGTTGCTTTCCTAAGGATCTATTACATCAATATATATCATTTCCATACCAATAGATTCCTCTGTGTCAGCCAAGGAAGGTCACAAACTCCAATGAAGAGATGTAACATGTTCACAGATAGATTGGACCCAAAGGCATAGAACACACCCACAAATGAATGGAATAATGTACGGACCTCCGAGGAAGGTTGGCCACAAAACAAGGATCATAAAATGATGTTTCATTAGGATCTACAAGTCAAGGAATGATCTACAAGCCTTCTCCTTTAGCTGATTATCAGGAACTGTTAGAATGCTCTACTCTAGGAAAATAGTTGGTCTTTTGATAGCGATATCTTTCCAGTAACTAATGTAGATGAATGAATGTAGATGCTAAGTCCATATCCACAAGATGTTAAATGCCAATATTGGACGGCAGCTAAAAACTTCTTTTGACTGACCTACATGAACTAAACTGGAAAATGAAAGAACTGAAACAAACTCAAATGCAAATATTTTTGGTTGATGTAAGATTTCTCTTGAACCAGGGATGCTCCTATATCAAAAGATTCATGCGGCTCATGTTCTTTCATGATTACAACAAACTAAAATGAAACCCTAAGAAGGCTTCATGTTCAAAGCTCAAACTTTGCATACTGAGTGCCAAAAACATTCTTTTGCCCAAGTTTAACTTATGCAACTGGTGCTACATGTAAACCCTAACAAGACTGGTGACTAATGAAGAAGAAACCCATTCAATTTGCCTTGTTAAATCTGCACTGACCTGTTCGGGAGGTAAACCACTAAAGCATGCCGATGAGAAACAAGTTTGTGATATTTACAACATTGAATATGCCCACTAGGAGATCAAATAAAAACATGTCATGATCAACACTTGAAACCAACATAACAAAAATCACATGCCTTAGTCCTCATAAAACATTACATATATTTAAATGCCTTTACCACAATGGTCATGATATTAAATATTTGTGCCAAGAGAGAGAACAAGATTATAACATCTTGTCATATGAGCTCATCATCACCAAGAAAGAAAGAATACCATATCATTATGTAACCAAACTAAACATGATCAAAATATGCCAAATCATGTCAACATGAACAAGAGGACCAATGCCAATGAACCCACATGAGGTGCTAAACTAAACCTGTGCCAAGCAACCACAAAACTGATTACAAGGTCAATATACCTGCTAACATAATGTCTTAGCGTCAAAGACCAATCTTTCTGTTAGGAAACCATCACAACTAAATGAGCCATGAATGAGCCATATGTATGAAGTTGTGGTTTGGTCATCAGGGACAACAACTGAGGGTAGGTCAACAAGGGCATGTTATTCCTATGCAACATAGTCCTTGGAGATCACATCCTAGGATCCCTCCATCCATCTATCATATATCTCCTCTCCATTATCCTTCTATCGCCATTCTTTGTATCCATCCATAATCCTACCTTTATCCTAGATTATCTATCTTTTTACCCACCCATCCTTCCTACACATTTCCTATCCATTTATTATCACTACTCCCTTCACCCATCCTTCTATTATTAATTCCCCTAATTCATTATCTCTCCTGTTATCCATCCAATCCAATACGTTCATTAGCCTGAATCGTCCAACTTTCCCATCCTTGTTTCTAGACTTGGTGATCCCTTGTCACTAGTTATCATTTGGAGACCACAATCCTATCTAGATGCAATCCAATTTCCTAATCCACTGCAATCCATTACCAGCAATATAATGCATTGTCAATCCAAAAAAATTGAAGCAAAGCCTCCTCCCAAACATTCTAATGCAATGATCCCAATCTTGATCCTAAAGTAGTAACTCATAGTAAGCAATCGGTATCCATGCACATATTGCCAAACAATCTATCCTATTATCCAAAAGCACTCCACCGATCTTGTTCCAAGATTTTCTAAAAATCTCAATCATCTCAATCAATCAATCAATCATGATCATCATCAGGATATATTGTTCCCAATCCTCATTTTGTTCTCGAGATATATCGTTCCCAAATCAACAACACTCACGTTGTTCTCAGGATATATCATTCCCACATTAATAACACTATTAATCAACCATAATCATTATCAATGGGATCTATCATTCCCACATCTTTGTGTTTCTCTAGGGATGTATCATTCCCCACAATGACAACACTATCCAACCCAATCAATCAATCCAATCAATCCTCATTGGGATATATTTTTCCCAATCCTCGTGTTGTTCTCAAGATAAATCATTTCCACATCAACAATGCTATCATCATCATCAATCCAACCATTGATTTTGAACTTGACCATCATTTTTTGTCTTTGATTTATGCATGCTTGCTTGTTTTACTTGTGAGTGTTTTATCATTGTTGTTTTGCATCTGTATCAGTCCTTGCAACATACCTGCCACTTTGTCATCGTGGTCTTTCATATCATGGTGTCTTAGGCATATGTTTGCTAGTGAATTCCTGTCCTTTTTGCATTTGACACATCATCACCCTGGTCTTTATACCTTGGTTCATAATGTTTAATGATGTATCAAACATCAGGTTGCTCAAACTAAATCAACATAACTCTGTCTCCTTCAGTTCATTTCCCTTTTCAAGCACATATCCATCTCCTTCATCCTTGCATATCCTCTTGAGCGGGTTGCATCTACCAATCCTTCATTTTTATGATCCCCATCTAAGCCTCATTCTACCCAATCCGAATCCAAACCCTATGTTTTAATCTTCTTTGAAATGACATTGCCTCACAACATCCTCTCAAAGAGGGGCAAAATGTAGATATCAAAAAATTGACCACTAATCAAATCCCTAATTACTCCCTAATCAAACCCCTAATTATTCCTTAAGTTACCCTTAATCCAAAGATTTAATTAATTTTAATTAATTAATTAAATCTTTCCTTTTATACCATCTCCTATTTATAATAATTTAAATAAACTTAATTTAATTTTTTATCTAAACCTAAAACCTAAACCTCTTTATAAAATTAAAAATATTAAAAACCCTTGTAACTACTTAGCTTTCAACTACAATTTGTTATTGAAATTGTCCCACCCAAAATTTATAAAACCCTACCTTATTGTCCAATTCCTCGAGACACACACATGCACATACAATTGACCGAGATCTTGGAGTTATGCTAGATTTGAGCAACCACAATTGAAAAACATTTTGGTAACATTTATGTGGTTTTTTATTGTTATATCTTTAATCTTTTTCTATTGCATTTGATATAGATTTTAGGTTTTTTAATTTTAATTTTTTTTCAATAAAATTTATATCTTGTGTAAATAGAAAGCTTACCAAATTGCCTTATCTAGATAAGGATCAATGTTTAGCCTTTAGCAAAGCCTAAAATTTAGAAGCACTCCATTTCACTCCCACTCCCCACTTGAGTTCTAAAATCCTTATCTCAAAGACTTCAATAGGTCTCATATACCAGAAAAACTTGCAATCCCCTAGATTGAAAATCATACTAAAGAGTAGTCATGTTGTTTGTTCCATGATGCATTCATACAAAAATTTAAAAAAATGTTTCAAAGCAATAAAGTCAATGTCATAACTCGTGACATTCTGTAAAAGTAAAAGTTTCATTTCAGGATCACTTGTGTTCTTGCATACGCATATCGTCACCTACATTCATATATATATTCTGAAAAAAAGATAAAAACAAATTTTAATTATCTATATGTGATCATCTTATGTATGCATTCTTGTAAGAAAAATAAAAGCTCTAGCCAACCATATGTACAACAGGGAAAGTGAAGTAAAAGATGTCGAATAAAGCTATGTATAGATCTCATCTAATCAAGTCTTATAAAAATAAGTGTAAAACAATGTCTGAGCATAAGCCACTCCTCCAATAAGTCAAAAGAACAAAATTGTGCGATCAAGTACACAAGGCTCCCCATGCAAGGGGGCAAGGGTAGAGATTCCTTCAATAAATATAGGCCTTACAAAGACCTCAAGGAGTGTCAAATCAAACCTTTGCAAAATTTTCACAAAAACCATAAAAAATAGAAAAATCAAAAAAACCTTAAAAAATTGTAAAACGTAAAAAATCCTTAAAAATCAAATATGTTCTTCAAAATTTGTAATAAAAGTAGATTATATTCTCCTCCTCTTTGGCTTAGCATGTGTTCTATTTCTTTTATGCATCTCTCATGCATTCATTTTGCATGCATTCATTCCTACAGGTCTCACCAACAAAGGCAAACAACTAGTCAAGCTCAAATGATCCATGGTATGTTCATCATTTAAGTTTTCATTACTCCTTTTGATGTATTTAAATGCTAGACTAATACTCATTATTGTAGGTATAATTGTTAGAAAATCAACAATAGGTAAGGCCTAGTTTGAGAATGGTACATACCCTTCATGTAGACTACCATCCACGAGGAGGCAAATATGTAACCACAAAAAATCATGCACACCCTCCACGAGGACCCCTACAATGAGTCACATCCTTGTCACGTACATGTAAGTGTGAAATAAACATCCTCTTAGTGGAGATTCTCTTGGTGACGTGTCTTCTCTTCCTTCTTGTGTTGTTTCCCCTTTGTCATTTTCTCTCTATCATTGTTGTTGACGCTTTTTGACACTTGTAGATTTGTATTTTCTAAGCTTGCGACCCTGTTTCTAAGCCTAGTGTGAGTCATGTAGGTGAATTTTAACCTTTCCCCAATGTTTTTCATCTTCTCCACCCCTTAGGATCCTTGTAAAGGCTCCCACTTGCCCTCTCCCACTTTTGGTTTTTAGTTTCACTCAAGCAATCAAAATCTCCCCCTATTATTTCTAGATCTCCCACCAGGAGATCCTACTTTGCAAGTGGTGATTTAGATTTTTGCACATGACTAACCTATTTTTAGAGGCATATTCCCTTCTCTTCTCTTCCTCTTCCATCTCACATCATGCACATTCACCTATCTATCCTCCTTCTAGGGTCACCCATGGGTCGCCCCTGGGTGACCAGACTAGTGAAAGGGACAACCCAGTCACAATTTCTTTCATAGAAAAACTCAAGTTTCTAACTTGAAAAAGCTCTATTTTCACCTGTTTTTCTTCTAGTTTGCATGGTTTTTCATCCCTAATATAGAGTTAACTGTTTCATGCACCCACAAATGCATAATTAACTCTATTTTATATTTAATTAAAAACTCATGCATTCCCATGCATACTTCTACTTCACTTCTTGAGTGATAAGCTTTTACTGGGTAGATCACTCCAATTTTATCTTAGATCACTCTTGAATCCTTGGTGTTAACTCTTCAATATAATTGAGTTAACTCTTCTTCTTCCTCGCTCCTCATCCCTTATTCTAACCTATATTTATACCACTCTCCCTCAAGCACAAAGGGAGGCAATTTCATTTGTGCACACAACTCTTGCAAGTTATTTCTCATGCTCATACAAGACATAGGAGCCTTTTATTTTATTCATTGCTTCATCTAGATTTCATGCAAATCTCATTATGCATCCATATGCTGCTCAAATCAAGCTATGATGCTCTTCAAAGCTCTCATTGATCTCTCTTCAAAAAGCTTCAATAGCTTCTTTTTGCTTCCATTTTCATCTTGTCACCAAGATTATCTCACTACTGCAAGAAGATTCAAGTTTGCCACAACAAGGATATTTGAGGGTAGTGGAGGCTCATGTGTCTTCATTATTTTAGGTTCCTTTATTGCTTTCTTTCAATTCATAGTAATTAGATCACCAAACTTGCTCTTTAGAATAGTAATCTTGTTTCTTTTTCCTTGATAGATAGATCTTGCCTATTAGAGTAATTTGCTTTCAAGTTCTTAGATATAGATCATTTAAAAGCAATTTTCCTTTTCTAGATTAATTCATTCCAAATATTCATAAAACCTGAAAAAACATAGTATAATTGCATTAGGAAAATTCATTGTAGTTTGCAGCCATTCTCTAATTCCTAGAATAGAAAAAAGCATCTTTATGTAGACACCTAAAATTGGATTGCTCTACAAACTAATTTCTCGTACCTCTACACTAATCCACTCTCCCCATCTGCATATCCCTAGTGATCAATTAATTCACCTAATTAATCCATTTAATCTTACAACCCTATCCTATCAATTGAATGAATATTCCTAATATTTATTTAGTTGATTTATCTATTTCCCTAATCCCTGTTAATTAGATAAATCCTGCTTATCTGATTAACCTAGACATAAGTTAATTAAGATAACACTTAATTAACCCTTCTTACCTCATCATCCACTCACTAAATTTAAAATTCAGTTGTCTCCCACTATCCTCCACTAAACTGAATTTAAAATTCAGTTGTCCCCCACAATCCTCCAATCACTGAATTTAAAATTCAGTTGTCCCCCATTATCCTCCACTCTTCCCAAAATGAGAATTTTTAATTCATCCACTAGGAATAAAAGATTCACTTTTATTTCTAGCCCTTGATCTCATCAACTAAATCCTCACCCTCGATCCTCATCTCCAAAATTCTATAAATTGGACCCCTCTCTAAGCCATTGGGAGAGACCTCTTCATACATCAAACCTCTGCCAAAATCATTTCACAATCCCCTTATCATGCCACCATAATGTCCAAATCACTCTAAATCATCTCTCATTTCCATCTAGTCTCTCAAATCTATCATCTAATCCCTAATCATTCGTCCTACATTGTGTTGAGCATTTGAGCAATCCACATACATTTCAGTTATCATGGGTAAAATTTGAGGAGACTTAATTGGGTGCATCTCCTTCCCACATGGATTTGTGAGTCAAAAGGAAGGTATAATCATTTGTTTATGCATTTGATTCATAGTTTATCTTCGTTTTGTTTTCACTTATTACATTGGCATGCCCAGTGGGAACGACCTAAGTGGCAACAAGCTCTTTCAAGCTACTATATAAATTAATGTGTTTGTGACAAAAGTCACAAGCAATAGGTGTTGTTGTGTTATACCAATAGCCAACCTCCCCCAAAACCCTCCAAGGCGTAACCCTTGGAGGCTGGGAGGCTCCATAACAGAGAGTAGTGTTGCCACATGTATAACCACCTGAACAAAAGCACTCACTATGAACCTTTTTTTTAGTGGCCCAAATCCCTAAGGTTGTACATTCTTGATTATCACATTTTTCATAAATCAAACAGTTGGCCATTGTGTTTTCTTGCTTGTTTGTTTGTCTACTTGCCAAGAAAAATCAAATTCATCCATCAATCCAACCATTTGCATCCTTTAGCACCATTTCCTCTATGTTTCAGTGCCATTTTCCATCGGTTTTAGCACTTTCTTCATCCATGTCCAAAAATCAAATTTTCTCATCAAAAACATCAATTTTATAAGCTGTTTTTCAAAAAAATTCTAGTCGGGAGGCTACGCCTCCGAACTCGTATCAGCAGGGGGTCGCGTCCATCCCCCTGCACCCCCCCTCACGTCGAGCTGAGTTTTCCTCCCAACACTGCTAAACCATCCCCCCATTTATCAAACCCCATAAGTTGAGCTTATCCAATCCCTTTATTTGAGCTTGATCAAATTCTAATCCACTTCCTCTCTAGTCATAATCTATCTTCATCATCCTAATCATTCTTATCCACTTCATCTTAATCCAATCACCCATCTATCCTAATCATCCTAACCACCTATCTTATCCACATCATCATCCAAATCAATCAATCCAATCTTATCCTAATCACCCTCATCATCCTTAATCCAATTCATCAACATCATTCTAATCTCCTCTCATCCAAATCAAATTCAAAATCTAACCAACATCTATCCATAATCTTCCGAACCATATTCCAAATCCAATCCAAAATCAACATCAATCCCAATCATTATCCAAATCGCCCACATCATTATCAAACTCCAAATCCAAATCAACCCAATCAAAAATCAAGACCTTAATTGATCACCTAATGAAATCAACCCAATCAACCCTCTTTCTTAAGATCATTAGTCTATCTTAAACATAGAGAACCATTCATCAAATCAAATCAAATCATCTTAAGGTCTTGAAATTTTGATCCCCAACATCACAATCATCCATCATCCCCCATCATCCCATACTCTCTCCCATAGAATGGATCTTTATGAATCAATACAACAAGTACAAAGAATTAGAAAAGTCTATGAGCACATGGATCCTAATGCTAAGGAACAATTCAAAAATGACATTAAAGATATACCCTTAGCACACCTCATCATTGGAGAATCCCAAACCCCTACCCCATCTTCATCATATCAACCCTCATCATATCAACCTTCAACATCTTACATATCCACACCATTGACATCATACCAACCTTCATCGTATCAACAAACACCCTACACATCATCCCCATCCACATCATATCAATTGTCATTCTTTCAACCTTCATGCCAATCTACATCTTACATATCCACACCATCAACTTCCCATCAACCTTCATCATACCAACTTCCATCATATCAACCTCCATCATCCTCATATCAACCTTCAACCTCATACCAACTTCCATCATATCAACTTCCATCATCCTCATATCAACCTTCATCATATCAATCTTTACCCTCATATCATTCACCATCCCCTTACACATCCATGCCATCATACTTATCCAATCAACCACTATCTCCAACTTATCCATGCCCCAACCTTTGTCATGCTAACTTTGATCAATGGAACACCAATCTAGCACACCTTATATCCGAAATCCAAACCTCATATCAACAACCAAATCCCCATCCTCCAATCCCCCCATCACAATATCCCTCCAACCTTATAAACCTTAATCCATCACCTTATGTATCTCCCAATCCACCAACCCCTATCACCCATCCACCATCTAATCCACCATCAAACCTTCCAAGTCCCAACACTATCGTATCCAAAGAATCCTTGTGGGATTTCTTCCAAAGAACCTCACCAAGCAAAGAAATGGAACCCCCCAAATCTCCCACTCCTCCAACACCACCATCTAGTCCAACACCTATCCTTGAACCCATCCATGAACCATCACAACCTAATCCCATGACCCACATATCCAATTCCAATCCCAATTCTACACCATCCACCATCATTATCCATCCATTATATTGTTCTTCCACCCATACACTCATGAAGGATGCCATCCATTGGCTATTAGCAAGGAATCAAACACCCTCATGCAATCCAACACCCACCAAATCTCTTGAACAACCCCCTATCATAATTCAAGAACCATCATGTAGCCATGTTCAAGAGCCCATAAGTCAAGCACCTATCACATCAATCCAAGCACCCACCGCATCTATCCAAGTCAATCCCACTTCTACCCAACCACATGAGCTATGCCAAGAAACAAATCCAAAGCATGTTGGAACATCAACCCCTTCTCCTAATCAAGATCTAACCATCCCATCTAATCCCATCCCCGATCCCCTCCCATCTATTGGTCAACTTATTGATCCCACACCTTCTTCTACTACTCCTTTACCATCCCCCACGAATCCTTTACCTCCATCTACCAATCCCATCCCAAATCCATCCCCTTATCCACTTGGCACAAGCACTTTCATCCATGGTGACTCCATTGTAGGAGGTGAACAACTTCCTTCCACCACCTATCTATCTCCAACAAATAATGGATTTACATCTTGTTTCCAAAGCACCAAACATCCCATTGCATGTCGCATGCTCCAACACATGAACTATCAAGGCAAAGGCTTAGGCCTTCATGAACAAGGCATCTTGGAGCCCATCCACACCACATTCCATGCATCCTCGCATGGCCTTGGCTATACATCCCAAGAAAAACAACCTAAACATGTCGATACCATCCACCGACCTTCCAAATTCCATTCATCCAATCCCAAACATGGTGCATGTCATCGCACTCCCAAAACATGTCGCCATCCCTCCTCCATCATCCTACCATTTGCAAAAGCATGTGACCATCCATCTCCCTCCATCAAATTTACCTCCACTACTTCCCACCCCAAATATCTCTATCAAATCCACTTTACCTCCTATCCTACCAACTCCCAACATCCCTATCCACAAATCCTCTTGTCCTCCCATCCTTCCAACTCCTAATATCCCAATCATCAAATCACTTCACCCATCTATCCATAAATCCACATTTTACCCCTCCATCCATAAATCCACTAAAATTCCCAATCAAGACCAACAAAGGCACACATCTTTCAAACATGAAGCTTTTATCAAATCCTTGGGATTCAAAAATAAACATTTGAATGCCTCAAATCATAAATCACAAAAGCCTAAAGATATTATCCCTTCCAATCAAGATCAAAAATCCAAAAGGCTATCAAAGCCCACACCATCACAAGAAAAAACAAAAACAAAAATGGTGTGGGTCCCTAAGCAAAGAGCAATCAAAACAAATGAGGCATCTACCTCCCAATCCACTCCAAACTCCCAAACATCTTGCTCCACTGTGAAAAATTCCATAAATCCTAAGTCTATTTGGGTCCCTAAAACCCCAAATCGACCATTCAAAAATCCCCCATCCCAATCCCCATTACTCCCAACTCCACATCCAAAATACAAGCTTCCAAATACATCACGGTGTGTGTGACCGTTGGTCTTGGTTCCCCTCCACCACTTGCAATTCCCTCATACCCCTGTCTCTCCATCTTTCATTCACTATCCTGCATATCTTCCCTATCACATTCCTATGGTCCATGCTTTTGCATAGTCCACATCATAATCTGCATAATCCACACTATAATCTATTATCCACCATCCATTCCATCTTCTCCTATCTACTAACATCCATGCAATCACCATCTATAATGCTATCCAACATGGGACCATCTTTTACTTGCTATGGAAATAGATGCTAGAGTCCCCATTCCATGAAAAATGCAAAAAAATCAACAAAATCAAGAAAATAGTAAAGGAAAAAAAAAAATCTGTCCAATGGTGAAAACCACTCCTTGTGGCGCTTTGGGCAAGTACCTTGATGAAAACCCCTTGTGGGCATCATGCGTAATCCCTCTCCATCCATTTTGTATCCCTACACTTGGGGGCAAACATCCATAATATCCTTGCACATCTTATCCACTATCTTATCTTTATCCTATCATATTCCTATCCACCATCCCCTATGCATCCTATCATTTCCCATCCATCATATCCATTATATCTTGTTTCAACCATCTCTCACCCTAGATCTTGATAAAGACAAGGAGCAAAATATCAACAACATGCTTTCGAGACCTCTTGGCATACTTCCTTTCCAAGTATGTCCTCCATTCATCTATTGAAAAGACCATCCATTCACACATGAGCCCATCATGCAAAATTCTTTAGACATTGGGGCATATGATTCCTTGTAAACTAGCCCTTGGAGAAAATATTGCAATCCCCCATCCATATATCATGCATACCTATCCTACCCCTCATCCTTATCTCCCGTCTATCTAACACGCATCCCCATCACTTGTCCATTCATCTATCATGAATCATCTATCCACTCCCCCTATCCAACCCCCTCACTTTCACCTCTAGACTTGGTGTTCCCTTGTCATTGGTATTTAGCACAAAGGCTATCCAAATGGAATCCAATGACACCATCATAATAAACCATTCCTTTTCCACAAAATCAAAAAATTCAAAAACATCACAAAATCACAAAATCCAAAAACATCACAAAATCAAAAAATTCAAAAACATCACAAAATCACAAAATCCAAAAACATCACAAAATCACAAAATCCAAAAACATCACAAAATCAAAAAATTCAAAAACATCACAAAATCAAAAATCCAAAAACATCACAAAGATCAAAAAATCCCAAAACAATAGAAAACACACAAAATTCCAAAAATAATCTATCCATCACACAAATAAAACTTTCCATCACACTCTCATCATCATCACATTTATCATCATCCCGCATCATCATCACATCTATCCTCAATAAGCTTACACTAGATCCAAGCATCACATCACCTATCAAAGCATCATCCCTTATCAAAAATCATCAACTATCAAATGAGCATCAACCATAACTTGTCACCATCATATCTTGAGCCAATCTTACATCAACAAAACATGATCCAATCATCAATCGATTCTTGCCTTAGGATATGTCGTTCCTACGATAGGCAGAATCTATCCAATCATCACAACATCATCAAATCATCTATCAATCCCTACCTTAGGATATATCTTCCTACGATAGGCAACATCTATCACATCATCATCCATTTTGGCAAAAGATACAATGGTTACTTGTTTCGTTCATTGGTCTTTTGGTTTTTGATTTTTATCTTTTGTCCTATTCGAAGATCACATCAAAGCTACCTTGATCTTATTATATCATGGTATGTGGCAAAAACATCTAGAATGGGGCATAGTCTTGCTTTTGTATGCTGTGCTTGTGGGTTGGTCTCATTACTCCAAACTAGTATTCATATCTTGATTGATCATAGGGTCGGTTCTAGCATATCAAGCTCCTTATGCATCTAAGGTTCATCATACCTTTTGTGTACTAAGGGCTTATGCTAAGTCCCCTTCCCTCATCAAGACAAGGTTGTACTATCTTGGGCATGCATGAGATCATTCCTTTGTCTACATGTCTAGTCCATGCAAATGTTGGATAAACATCATCACCCTAGTCTTCTATACCTTGGTGAACATATCCACTTTGCTATATCAAACCTAGGATTGCTCAAATTTAGTTTCAACACAATGATTATCCACCAAACATCTCCGAACATCATCATCCTTTCATCCCACCACTTATCCTCTGCCCACATCTACCAATCTGTCCCATCCATTTTGAGATCACAACCATGTTTTTACAACCTGCCTATCCTCTCGAGGGGGCATCACCCTTACCAATTATCCCTAAACCTTACCCTATTCTTCCAAACCAAAATATTTTTTCTATCCAATCCATCTCTATGTTCTAACTTCTTTGAAATGATGTTACTTAGCCACAACACCATCTCAAAGAGGGGCAAATGTAGACACCTAAAATTGGATTGCTCTACAAACCAATTTCTCGTACCTCTACACTAATCCACTCTCCCCATCTGCATATCCCTAGTGATCAATTAGTTCACCTAATTAATCCATTTAATCTTACAACCCTATCCTATCAATTGAATGAATATTCCTAATATTTATTTAGTTGATTTATCCATTTCCCTAATCCTTGTTAATTAGATAAATCCTGCTTATCTGATTAACCTAGAATTAAGTTAATTAAGATAACACTTAATTAACCCTGCTTACCTCATCATCCACTCACTGAATTTAAAATTTAGTTGTCTCCCACTACCCTCCACTAAACTAAATTTAAAATTCAGTTGTCCCCCACAATCCTCTAATCACTGAATTTAAAACTAGTTGTCTCCCACTATCCTCCACTCACTGAATTTAAAATTCAGTTCTCCCCCATTATCCTCCACTCTTCCCAAAATGAGAATTTTTAGTTCATCCACTAGAAATAAAAGATTCACTTTTATTCCTAGCCCTTGATCTCATCAACTGAATCCTCACCCTCCATCCTCATCTCCAAAATTCTATAAATTGGACCCCTCTCTAAGCCATTGGGAGAGACCTCTTCATGCATCAAACCTCTACCAAAATCATTTCACAATCCCCTTATTTCCATCTAGTCTCTCAAATCTATCATCTAATCCCTAATCATTCATCCTACATTGTGTTGAGCATTTGAGCAATCCACATACATTTCAGTTATCATGGGTAAAATCTGAGGAGACTTAATCGGGTGCATCTCCTTCTCGTATGGATTTGTGAGTTAAAAGGAAGGTATAATTGTTTGTTTATGCATTTGATTCATAGTTTATTTTCATTTTGTTTTCACTTATTACACTTTAATTCCAAAAACATTAATAAAGCACAAAAACAAGTTTTGCATTTCATTTATCTTGCATTCATCAAAAACCTAAAAAAGAATAGAAACATAAAAGTTTAGTAAACCCTTGATCCCATCACAAGGTTAGCCATAGTCAACACTTGGTCAAACTCTTGATTCCATCACAAGGTCATTCAAATTCAACGTTAGGTTGGCAAACACTAAGTTAAACCCTAAAAGTCTAGCTGACAAACACATGTATCTCTTCTCTTGGCTCACGAATGTGCCCAATATTAAGAGGTGAGTGGGTGAGGGAAATCCTTGATGAAATAGATGAAATCCATCCGAGACCACACCAAGACCAACTTGTCCTACAACAACAAGAACATAGATAGTTCTTAGTACAACAAGCATTCAACCAATACTTTGAAAGACAACAAGTAATCAATGAAAACTATAGCCTACCCACACAAAGGTGGAATACTAGAAACCTTAATAGGAGGACAACAACTAGTGACCCTTTGGGTCATACAATTATTTACATAACAACGGTCATAGAACAAAACATTCACACTAGTGCACAACAACACAGGCCCCAACACTAGCTGACCCCTCTCTGTGAAGTCTAGCTCTCCAATGAGCTAGACAACGCCTATGTCTTGTCTCCTCTCGACTGGCTACTTCCACAAGAGTGAGAGTGATGTTGCCTTTCACCCTAAGGAAAGGAGGGAAGGGTCTGTGTGCATGCCAAAATCTGATCCAATAGACCCAAGAAACTGAGGTTGCGATTTTAAAAGTACAGTGTCCTAGAGCTGAATACTATCTCTTGATACCATGGTTTTCATAGTAGTCTTCAAACTCTCTTGAGGTATATTCATCACCCTTATTTGACCTCAAACGCTTGATCTTTAGGTATGATTCCTTTGTGTAGAAGCCTCCTTTTTTAGTCTTTTAAGCTCTTCTAAAGCACTAACTAGTTCACCCTTAAGATCAACCTCTTCTACATCATTTTCCTCATTCTTATTAGGTTCATTTACACCTTTTTATTTCTGATTTTTAGTTTTACTAACAACAACCATAAATAAGGTTTCTTGTTTTCCTTAATAGAGTCTTTAGATTTTCTAT
Source organism: Cunninghamia lanceolata (assembly GCA_027924645.1). Taxonomy (NCBI): domain Eukaryota; kingdom Viridiplantae; phylum Streptophyta; class Pinopsida; order Cupressales; family Cupressaceae; genus Cunninghamia; species Cunninghamia lanceolata. Next base: position 1,255,025 of record BSBN01000378.1, on the reverse strand, counting down.
CAGACACATCAACATCTTTGATGAAAAGACTTTTCTTAGATTTTTATAGGAAAACTTTCTTCTAGGATTAGAATGTGCCTTTTTCCCTTGCTTTCCATCATCCTCTTCATCACTTTGAAGTTTAGAATAAGGACACTTAGTAGCAAAATGTCCTATTTTGCTACAATTAAAGCACTTGAAAGGAAGTTTCCTTTGTACTTTCCTAACCCTTTCTTCAATTTCCTAACAAAGTTGGATTCTTTGACATCCAGCTCCTTTGAATCAGAATCTGCCTCCTTGTCCTTTTTTATAGATTTAAAGGAAACCTCTTTTTTTGTAAACTCATCATTACAAATCCTCATTTCATAGGCTGTAAGAGTTCCATGTAATTCATCTAAAGTAAGTTTATTCAATTCGCTTGCCTCTTCAATTGTAGACGCCATAGAATCATATCTAGAAAGCAATGATCTTAAGACCTTTTTTACTCTATTGAATCTTTCACCTCCTCTCCAAGACCACTAATGACATTAACTATCTCATGTACCCATAGAAGATAACAACAATCTTCTATTCTTCATTCATTTTCAATCCTTCAAATTTTTCTCTAAAGGTTTGCAATTTGGCTTCTTTGATTATGACATCACCTTGATAATTACTAATCAACTTGTCCCAAACTTCCATTAGAAGATTTAAAATGCATAACCTTAACTAGGATTTCATTTGTCAAACCATAACAAATGGCATTATTGGCCTTGGCATTACACTCATAGGCTCTTTTTCATCAGTAGTGGAAGGTGGTTGAGAAGGTGCGGTATACCCATTCTCAACTGCTACCCATACATCATATCCTAAAGTGGATAATTAAGACTCCATCCTAAAACTCTAAAAAGAAAAACTAGTGCCATCAAAGAGAGGTTCTTTAGAAGTAGAAGAACCTTCCTAACTAGCAATAATATGTATTCCACTACCAAGATCAACCTAATTTTTTTAAAATTCTATAAGGAACCTACTTCTCTGATACCAATTGTGAAATATAATACCACTGAGAGGGGGGTGAATTAGTGGTATAGAAAATTTGTTTTGTCAATTCTTTAAATACTCAGAAGAAGCCACTATTTCAAGATGACAAAGCAATTAGAAGTTCATAGAAGAACAAATCATAACACAAAACACCATGACACAATATTTAAGTGGACAACCCTAATCAATGGAAAACCACTGTCCAACCTCCCAAAAGAAATTTATTGCAGTCTCACTGACAAAGAATATCACTGATTACAATGTTGAATCTCACTAATTATAGTGCTTGATAGGAACACCAATTCCTTACAAAAGGGAGCACCAACTCCAAAAGCAATCCCAAATGCAATAAGAATGAAAAACAAAAAAATAGAGTACTACTCTGTTTGCAGAAACTTTAAACTATATGCAATTCCTTCAAAGATCAAATGAACTCTCACTACTCTACAATATTCAACTCCTTCATTCACGCAAAGAGTTATCTTTTCGTCAATTATTCTGCATTGCAAAAAGATACACCATATGTGTATTGAAACTCATCAACCTTTAGAAACAAATGAAAATCTCTGTAGATTCAATTAGATAATTATGCCCTTCTTATTATGTTCATATCACATCATTAACCCCTTTTACCATTCACTCTAATTATATGAATATCATGGTGAAAAAAACATCATCAGAGAAAAAACACATACATAAGAGTACCTTAATTCATATCACTCATTTTCCAAAAACAATATTGACAACCAAAACACCTTAAGTATTTGTCCAAAACCCCTAACTACATTGCTACCTCAAATAGTTAGAAATACTATGAAAACTGCATTAAAAAACAACTCATAGGTAGGTGACCATCAAATTGTAGTCTTCAAGGAATAACCATTATTGTTTGAACTATCTCTGTTGATTTATCTCTTTGCGCCCATTGAATATTAAATATTGAGCATTGATCTCATCTTCCTACCATTTATCAACCTATGGTCAGGAACAACTAGTTTTGACTAGGTCAAGGGGTTGGTCACTAATCCCCTCTAGTCGTGACTTAAGTTATATGCCACTAGCTATAACAAGTCATTGACCAAATATAACAAAAAAAGAAAATTGTCATAAGATAAAGTATTTTAACTTATTTTCTAAGGTTTAGACCTTTAAAGTTTATGGTTTTAGGTGTTTTCAGGGCATTCGAGCTTTCAAGAATTAGATCTTCAAACAAGAGTCAATACCCTAATTTTTTATATCACACAACATTGAACCACTAATACTTAATCTATGACAATTACAAATACAATGACATGAACAATTTTGACCTTGGAAAGGAACTTTGTTTTAGAAAGCATTAGGATCTTAAGACTAAAAGACTAGGTTTCTATCTTTTGACATACCCTAATATGCAAACAAGGTCTCTCATATAGGATGAACCAATAAAGAAGATACAACATATAATCACTTTTGTTCATCTGTAAACAACTTTGTTCATCTACAAACATGAATCATGCTCTCGAGACAATCAACCATACTCATGTGTAAACCCTAATATGCCAATAGAAAACTTCCTCTTCTGCAAAAGAGACACAAAGATAAAATTAATTTTGTGAATGAAGTTTGATCAGAGGAACACCATCAATATCTCTATTGACATCAATAACAAAACATGCCAACATCCATTTCCCTTTTGTCCATAGCATTGTTTTGACTCAACAAACTTGTATTTTCACAAACTAGTCCCATTATTGCCTCTTTACTTGCTTTATTCCTTCTATATCAGAAATTTTCAATTTTTTACAAACTTGGTCATGTTTTCATGCTTGTTGGCAATTTCCTTATTTGCCAAACTATTCTCCTATTTGCTTCTTTCATTGGCAAACTTGAACTTTTGAGAGCTAGCTTTATCTCCTTATTGATAATTTTTTGTTTTGCCAAACTATGTTCTTTCTCTATCCTTTGTTGGCAATTTTAACATTTGCTGAACCAAGCTTCCTTTTTCCTTTATCAACACATTTAAATTTTTAGAACCATGGGTTGTGTTGCCTTGTTATTGGCAAAACGTGAATTTTGAGAATTTTTAGCCTTCACCTTTCCTTGTTTCTTTATCAGCAATTTTGTTTTTTGTGAAGTATGGGAAAAGCACTCCTTTATCACCTTATCAACAAACTATGAAACTTTTGAACTATCTGACTAGTTCTTTCCTCATCTAGTTTGCCAATAACTCTTGCCTTAGTCATTTTTTCCTTCTATCGATAAACTTTCTCTTTTTCAAGCATTGACCTCCTATCTTAGCCCTTTATTTTCCTTATTAGCAAATATACAATTTTTCTAACTCCCACTTCCCCTTATTTTATGCCTTAGAAAAATCATTTCTACATTTTTCATTTATCAGAAAAATGGCTTATGCCAAACTTTTGACTTGGTCATCCTTGCCCTTATCGGCAAATTTGCACATTTCAGAACCAAGGCTCTTAGTACCATTTCTTCACTCTTTTGCCTTATCGGCAAAAATGTTGTCAACTGAACTATTAGCTTTGCCCCTTTTTCCCTTATTAGCAAAAATTCCATTTTCAAAACCAAGAAGAAAGCACTTCATTATTGCCTTATTGGTGAATCACCAAATTTTTGAACTACTTCTTTAGTTCATCCTTCTCCAGGTTTTCTAATACACTTTTGCCTTAGTTAATTTCTCTTCCTTTGGGAAAACCTCACTTTTTTCTAACTTGGATTTCCTTCCCTTTTGTCCTCCGCCTTTTCCCTTATCACTTTCATCTGTGAATCTTCTTGTTTTAGAACCAAGCCCACTCCATTCTTTTCTCTATCAATGAAAATGTCATCAGTCAAACCCACAATCAGTGAAATATTGTGTTTTCAAACCAAGACATAAAGCTGACAAAGACCCTTTTCTTTGTTCTTCATCACTTGCAATAACCTTTCCTTGTCTCCTATCTTGTCGTTGCCTTATCAGCAAATTGGCAAACTTCTAAACTAGTTCGCTAATTCAGATATTTGCCAATTCACTGACCAAAGGAAAAAAAAATGAAACATATTTGTAAGGGAAGAAAGGGGAAAGACTTGGGGACTTGAATTAATCATTTTTGAGGAAAAAGACCCTTGAAAACTATCTCTGATTGGATCTCAACAAGGGGTTTTCAATGGTAAAGGCATAAAATAGGGATTTTTAGATTTTTGGGGCACAATAAGGCATATTTGGGAACAAATATTTTACAAGTCCCAACAGTGGCTCTGATTGGGGATGTATGATAGGCAGTATCACAATAAGGATTTAGGTCTCCGGGAAGACAAAAAAGGCACAAAGAAGACAAAAACACAAACGGGAAAAATATAGACGTATTTGCAACAAGGCTTATATACATGACAAAATACATTCATAAACATTAGAGCACAAAATACTATTGATTGTATTCAAATTTCAGGGGAAGTGTTACGTATGAAAAATAATGCTTCGGATGTTGTCCATGAATGGGAAGCTCTAGAAGCACTCCTTCTAGAGTCATCAAATGGTAAACATTTAGCTCCAATTTCTTAGCTATCTCATATTACCCAAGCCATAATGGATTAAATTTGCCATGTTTCGCATTATCTTTAGATTTGGCATCCCAAAGGAGAACCATGTCAACAACTTGGAAATCTCTTGATACAATACTATTATCAAACAAGAGATTCATTTTCTTCTTATGATTCAACATCTTGTCATGTGCAGCTATCTGTTGTTCTTCTAATTCAATCAGTTGCAATATCCTTTGGGACATTGCATTAAATTGGTCATCTTTTGTATCATGTAGCAGCTGGTATACTAGTAACTCCATGTTGATCAGCATTTTTACCTCTACTCCATACACTAGTTCAAATGGGTTCCGTCTAATAGATCTTTTAAAGGTTATCCTGTCAGTCCATAGAGCATACTTCAGTTATCATCCCATCTCTTTTTATTTGGATCCAATCTTCTCTTTATTATCTTCATCAAGATTTTATTACTGGATTTAGCATGTCCATTTCTTTTGAGATGATAAGGAGATGAATGCACAATATCTATGCCAAACTTAAAACACATGTCCAACATCTCTTGAAACTTGAAACACATGGAATTATCCTCCAAAATCCTAGTTGGTACCCCAAATCTAGTGATCATATTGTTGATTATGAAATCAATAACCACATTGGATATATCTTTATGAGTGGGTATTACTTCTACCCACTTGGTGAAGTAATCAGTGGCCACAAGAATCAACTTAAACCCCTACCAGACTTTACCTATATTTCCCCAATAAAATCAATTCCCCACTACTAAAAGGGTGCATCAACAATAAGGGGAAAAAGGAGTAATGCCCCAACAAATTTCATCTTGCTAGCAAAATGTTGTTAAGCATCACATTTTCTAATCTTTTGAGCCACATCTTTGAATAAGGTGGGCCACCAGTACCCAAAACTAAGGATTTTATAGGCAGTGGTTTTAGTTTTGAAGTGTCCCCCATAAATTCCATTATGACATTCATTCATCACAACTTTAGCTTGCTCTTGATTTAAACATTTGAGTAATATACCTTCATGATTCCTCCACATGAGGTCATTCTGGAATAGAACATACTTTTGAGTTTTTAACTTGAGTGTCCTTTTCTAACTCTAATCCATACCTGGTGGACAATCCATGTTTTCAAGATAAAATAAACCATCCTTATACCATGTACGGTCAACCAATGAGCAATAAGGAGCTACATTTACCTCTATTGCATTTATTTCAACAGCTTCAAGGTTAGAATTAGCCATTAGCTTGGCTAAGCCTTGGCCTCTTACCAACTTTGTGACATGTATGTCCATATCATATTCTTGGATCCTATTGATCCATTTGCACATTTTACCTAAAGATTCTTGTTGCATTGATGCAGAGGCATCCACACTATACCCTTCGCAGATAGCATGGATGTCTGCAGACCAACCTCATCATCATCATCTTCGCCATCATCATCATATTTCCTAAGACCACCAACAGCATCATCATATTTTGCGTTACACAGTCAGCATCATCATATTTCGAACGATCGCAAACATCTGCCTGCCGACTATTGTTCACCTCCGCTTTCCTTCTAACATCATCATCATGATGTTCAGCGGGCGCACACATCCTCCGGTTGCACTGTTCATCGGGCTCCGAACTCTAACGTCTTCATCATGATCTTCAACACTACCTTCGTCAGCAGGATAACCAATATCCGGTTGTTCAAATATCCTGATGACGATCGCCTTCAGCAGCTTACCTTCGGCGCTCCGCTACCCGACGATACAAGCAACAGCATCATGATCTACTTTATCCGGTTGTCTCGAAACCTCCTGATGATGCTAATACACTTTCTGCCGATGCCGATACTTAACCACTTAACAACGGCAGGATAAACTCGCACAGGGGGATATCTCAATATCCTGATGACGATGACGTCATATCCTGATGACGATGACGTCACCCAATATCCTGATGACTTCTTCAACACTTAGCCAAAAAAACCCAACTTTCACTCCCGCATCTACTCGCGATACGCGGATGTTTGGCACTCCCGATATGATGATCCTGATGCCGATACGCTCCACCTCGGCTCTCCTGATGATGATCAGCCCGACACACTTGCACTTCATGCAATCGACAACATCATGCCGATCTCCTCCACTTATCCGGATGACGATGTCCGAACTGTCTGCAGGATATTCACCAAGATATCCGGATGATGCCGTCTTTACGAACTTCTTCACTTAGCGAGATTTCACTTCGCCGATCCTCCAGGGATGACCCGATCCAACCTCAGGGTGATCTTCGACACTCTGTCTTATCAGTTTGACCTAGCACATGCCCATGCTAGGGTCTTCAACATCTTTCAGCCGCGATCCTGCACACCTGCATGCAAACAGACAAACTACCTACTAACCTACTATACATTACCATTCCACCGATCAGAGGGATCAACTGGTGGAATGGATCAGGAAATCCATGAAGTCTCTCAAACCAGCAAATCAATCAAGTAATGGAATGCAACCAGAGCAAGAACACAAACAGGATCACTTTATTGATTTCAAAGATGCAATACGATATGATCAATCTCTCTCTCAGTCTCACGCAAGCTCGATCAATGATATCTGTCTGTCCAATATCAACCGATCTCATGCTTATAAAGACTTTCCTACGAGTACTACTAACCCGACTCCAAGCGGCTGGGAACTCTCCAGGCGGCTGGGAGATCCCACCGAACATACATCATGACAGCTGTTATAACTAACTAGCTAAAAATAGCAAAAGCCCGGTCAGCATGATCTTATCCTGATCAGCATGACCTTATTACATGCATTTGGTCTTAACAGACCTTCTTGGAAACACAAACAAGACCTAAACTACTAACTGACTCATGAAGACCAGCTGTCAGGTAGGTGCTCCTGCACCATACTCCCCAAAAGAAAAGAACTCATGTCCCATGAGTTTAGTATGTGGAAGTCTTCCATCTTTACACTTTGCCTTGTCAATAGGCTGACCTGCTCCAGCTTTGTCTGCTGCTGTCTCTTGGCTTCTCCAAGACTTCTGCCCTGTAACTTGCTTTCTGGCAAGTAAATCTGCATGCCTGTTGATGTAGGCCTCTTTCTCACATACCCTGTGTTTGTCAGGTTGTCTGACCAGAACCTCTTTCTGAACTGCCTCAGTAGTGTTCAACTGTATCTTTCTTTCAATCGTTATAGGACAAGCAATAGTCCCAATTATGACAACATCCTTGTCATTCTTCTGAACTGGTGGCTGTTTGCATCCCTGTTTCTGAACCTGCTGCTGACCCCTGTCAGTCACAACTGAAACTTTCTTCAGCTTGTTGTCTGTAACAACTCCTTTCTCTGCAGTGTCCTGAACTACCTTTATGCCTGCTCCTCTAGGCATCTGTACAAATTCCTTCTTTCCCATTAGAATGATTTGGGCTGCCTTTTGTACTGCAGCTTTTGCCTGCAATGGCATCAACTTAATAATCTTCCCATCCTTCTTGATGGTGTAGGTATTAGCATACCCATCATACAGTACCCTTCTGTCAAATTGCCATGGTCTACCCAACAGTAGGTGACAACATTCCATAGGCAAAATATCACACAAGATTCTATCCTGATATGGCCCAATCTGGAAATCCACATATGCCTGTTCAGAGACAAAAAGTGATTGCCTATCACTCACCCAAGATGCCTTGTAAGGGTGTGGATGTGGAATCCTTTCCAACTTCAGTTTATCCACCATCTCCTGAGATACCATGTTGTCTGTTGAACCAGTATCAATGACAACCTTACATACCTTACCTTTGCTCTTGCATGTGGTTTTGAAAAGAGCTCTTCTTTGCATCATATCCTTTGATGCCTGCAAACTAATTCTCCTTAGCATCAATGATTCTCCACTCTCTGGATATCCATAATTATCAGGACCTTTGTTTGAACTCTGTGCACTTTCTTCTTCTTTCTCTTCTTGTACCAATTGTACTCTCTTGTCACTTGTTCTATCATTTCTGGATGATGAACCTTTGTTTTCTGGACATTTGAAAGATGGATGACCAAACTCTCCACAGGTGTAACATTTTCTTGAAAATGTAGTAGAACCTCTACCACCTCCAAATCTTCCTCTATTACCTTTCCATCCACCTCTAAAATCAGACTGTCCCTGTCCTTTACCAGTGTCTTCTTGACCCTCATTGGTTTGCTTTTGTGCAGGGGCTGCTCCTTTTCCCTTATTGTTTCCTCTTCCTCTCATGGACTTCTCATGTCCTCTATTCATCTTTTCTTCAATCCTGATTGCCATTTGATAACAATCTTCCACATTCTTAGGGTTAGCTAACACTAACTCATCCTGTATGTTAAACCTCAAACCAGCCAAGTACCTAGCCACCTTTTCTACCTCATTCTCATGATGACCAGATCTCATACTCAACAGATAAAATTCCTCAGTATATGCTTTCACATCCTTGTCTTTCTGCTTTAGAGATTGCAGCTTCTTAAACATCTGGATTTCATAATCCCTTGGCAAGAATTTACCTTTTATTCTTGCTACCATCTTATCCCAGGAAGTGATCTTAGACTTCCCTTGTTTCCTTCTCTCAGATTGTACATAATCCCACCATACCAAAGCATGACCTCCTAACTTGGTCTTTGCAATCTTTACCTTCTGATCCTCAGCAACATCTTCACATTCAAAGTGATTATCAAGTGCAGCAATCCAATCTAACAACTCATCTTCATTCAAGCTTCCAGTATATTTGGAAACATCAACCTTTACCTTAGGTTTTTCACTCTGCACTGCCTTTAACAGTTTTGCCAATCTCTGGTCTTCAGCATCCAGATCTTCAGCTACCTCTTCATACTCTTCAACAGTATCTGCATCTTCTTCAGACTCACTGTCTTCCACTTCCCTCTTTTTGTTCTTTTCCAGGGCTGTCAGCCTGGCTTGAAGTGCTTCAGCAAGCTCCTTCATCTTCCTCATCTCTCTAGCATGTTTCTCCTTCATCTCCTGCAGTTCCCTTGCAGTACCACTTCCTTTAGGAGGCATTTTGTCAACCTCTCAATCAACACACAATCAACTCTATCTCTACCTCTGCCCTTTCGGTGACAGAATCAACACACAACAGCCCAGACCTTTTGTTGAGCTCTGATACCACTATGATGCAGAGGCATCCACACTATACCCTTCGCAGATAGCATGGATGTCTGCAGACCAACCTCATCATCATCATCTTCGCCATCATCATCATATTTCCTAAGACCACCAACAGCATCATCATATTTCGCGTTACACAGTCAGCATCATCATATTTCGGACGATCGCAAACATCCGCCTGCCGACTACTGTTCACCTCCGCTTTCCTTCTAACATCATCATCATGATGTTCAGCGGGCGCACACATCCTCTGGTTGCACTGTTCATCGGGCTCCGAACTCTAACGTCTTCATCATGATCTTCAACACTACCTTCGTCAGCAGGATAACCAATATCCGGTTGTTCAAATATCCTGATGACGATCGCCTTCAGCAGCTTACCTTCGGCGCTCCGCTACCCGATGATACAAGCAACAGCATCATGATCTACTTTATCCGGTTGTCTCGAAACCTCCTGATGATGCTAATACACTTTCTGCCGATGCCGATACTTAACCACTTAACAACGGCAGGATAAACTCGCACAGGGGGATATCTCAATATCCTGATGACGATGACGTCATATCCTGATGACGATGATGTCACCCAATATCCTGATGACTTCTTCAACACTTAGCCAAAAAAATCCAACTTTCACTCCCGCATCTACTCGCGATACGCGGATGTTTGGCACTCCCGATATGATGATCCTGATGCCGATACGCTCCACCTCGGCTCTCCTGATGATGATCAGCCCGACACACTTGCACTTCATGCAATCGACAACATCATGCCGATCTCCTCCACTTATCCGGATGACGATGTCCGAACTGTCTGCAGGATATTCACCAAGATATCTGGATGATGCCGTCTTTACGAACTTCTTCACTTAGCGAGATTTCACTTCGCCGATCCTCCAGGGATGACCCGATCCAACCTCAGGGTGATCTTCGACACTCTGTCTTATCAGTTTGACCTAGCACATGCCCATGCTAGGGTCTTCAACATCTTTCAGCCGCGATCCTGCACACCTGCATGCAAACAGACAAACTACCTACTAACCTACTATACATTACCATTCCACCGATCAGAGGGATCAACCAGTGGAATGGATCAGGAAATCCATGAAGTCTCTCAAACCAGCAAATCAATCAAGTAATGGAATGCAACCAGAGCAAGAACACAAACAGGATCACTTTATTGATTTCAAAGATGCAATACGATATGATCAATCTCTCTCTCAGTCTCACGCAAGCTCGATCAATGATATCTGTCTGTCCAATATCAACCGATCTCATGCTTATAAAGACTTTCCTACGAGTACTACTAACCCGACTCCAAGCGGCTGGGAACTCTCCAGGCGGCTGGGAGATCCCACCGAACATACATCATGACAGCTGTTATAACTAACTAGCTAAAAATAGCAAAAGCCCGGTCAGCATGATCTTATCCTGATTAGCATGACCTTATTACATGCATTTGGTCTTAACAGACCTTCTTGGAAACACAAACAAGACCTAAACTACTAACTGACTCATGAAGACCAGCTGTCAGGTAGGTGCTCCTGCACCATGCATGAATATGTATTTCACTGCTACATGTGGAACAGATGCTATGACCTTGGCACCGTTGAAATAAGATCCTAAATTTTTTATGGCCTTGACCAATGCATAGGCATGCTTCTCCATAATAGAATAATTCAACTCAACAACTTGTAAGGATTTACTAAAAAATCCTATAGGTTGCTCAAATCCATCTTTATTTTTTTGGAATAACACAACAACCACAATATAAAATTAAGCTAAGGAAAAGAGTTTGAAAGGCTTGTAATAGTCTGGGCTTACAAGCATTGGTGCATTTTTGAGAGCCTCCTTTATGTCAAGAAAAGATTCAGCTGATTCCTTGTCTCATATGATGGATTGTCCCTTTTTAAGCATCTTGGAGATGGCTTTAGTCTTCTCAGTGAAGTTAGGGATAAACCTCCTTACAAAATTAATGCCCAAGGAAAGACTAAATACCTTTGACTATTTTGGGCCAGGGGATAAGGTCAATGGCCTTAACTCTATTTGGACCAATTATGACCCCCTCCCTTGACACAATGTGTCCCAAAAGCTTTCTTTCTTCAACTCTAAATTGACATTTTTTAGGATTTAATGAGATCCCATACTCTAAACATCTCTCTAAAATCAATTGCAAATTCTTGCAATGATCATTTTTATCCTCTGAAAATGTAGTTAGATCATCTTGGTAAAAATCCATGATCTCATCAATGAGGCCAACAAAGGCCACATCCATTGCTCTTTGAAATGTAGATCCTGCATTTTTTAGCCTAAATGGCATTCTCAAATACACATACATACCCCAAGGAGTGGTGAATGTTGTTTTGTATTGTTCTGACTCCTTGACCAGTACTTGGTTATACCCTAAGAATCCATCCATCATTGACATAAATTTTGAACCAACCACCCTCTGTAATAGATGATCCATATTTGGAAGAGGATAGTTATCCTTGAGGGATTTGATGTTCAGATTTCTAAAGTCAACATATAGTCTAATCTCCCCATTCTTTTTCCTTACTAGGACAAGATTAGACACCCACTTAGAGTGTCTAATTGGTTTAATTATACCTTCCTCTTTAATTTTTAGAAATTCTTTTTGTATTTTGGGAGCTATGGTTTGATTTATAGGCCTTTGTTTTATCCTAAATGGTTTTACATCAGATTGAAGGGAGATAGTATTCTTAAACAAATCCTCACTAGAAGCTTTCAGCTCATCGTATGACCATACAAAACACTTTCTGAATTTCCTCCATAAAGCAATCAACATTTGCTTTTCATGAGGCTTTAGCTTCTTGCCTATGTAAACCATCTTTGGTGCCTCATCGGTTCAAAGGTTAAAACATTCTACATTGTCTTCTTGAACTAGTTTACCATGTATTTTCTAGTGGTCAGTGCTATCAAACATCCTCTCTAATTCCACCAATCCTTTGGGAATGATATTGGTCTTCAATTGTAACACCTTGCTACCAAATAATGTTTCCTTATGATACAGGAGCATCTAGTGGTGTAAGGACAATCTTGTATCACCCAAAAAAAAATGTGTTTCAAAATTATTGATGTTCTTTCCATTTCTTTTCAAAATTTGTGGTTATGGTTCCATAATCACTCAAATAATGATGTAGAACTTTCAGTTTTTCCAAACTACTAAAAATAGTAACCTGCTATTTTTAGAAAGTTTGCATTTGGGCACAGATTGAAGTGAAAATTTACAAGAAGTTACATAACATAAATATAAGACCTTTGATGAAGGAATCATGCAAAGATCATTTGTGAGCTAAAAGATATTAAATTTTTTGTTTCCCAAAAAAAGCCTGAAAATTATTCAAACTTAGGTTTGAGGCATTAAATGGCCCTATATGAGCTCAAAAATGGCCAAAACAAGCAAAGAAGGTCTTAGCACGTAGAGAACACTGCACGATTTCTGACACATAAAACGGTTCATCAATCGGACACCCAGATCAAAAGTTATGGCTCCCGGAAGTTGACCTATTTTTGGAGGGAGATGCAAATTTTGAAATTAGGTTGTTGGCCACCAAAAAGGCTATTAATAACCATTTTTGGGAACCCTGGGTAGTAGTAGAGTTAAGGGGAGAAGTGTAGAGTCATGAATAGGTAGGAAAATAGAAACCCTAACAGATTTGAGGTTACAGAAGGCTAATGATTATAGAGTCTTATGAGAGGAAGCTGTAATGTGTTGCAGCATGTGGAGGGTTGATTCCTCTTATTGTATTTGAGCTTCTGTAATGTAATAAGTTATCCAAATCAATAAAGAAAGTTCTATTTTCTATGTGCAATTGTTGTTGTTGTGTGTTTTATGATTTGTCCCCTTCATCAAGTGGTATCAGAGTAAGGGTTCCTGAGTGTTTAGACAGATCACCGACCGTGAGGTAGTTTGCACCAGGATCTGAGGTTGTGGGTTTGCTGCAGAGATCAAGATGCCTCCATGAAGAAATCATATTGGGAGGAATGCTTTTATGGAAGAGGGTTTTAGAGCCCTGCAAAGGAAGATCGATGCACTACAAGAGGAGCTGTGAAGAGGGTTTGATTCGAGAACAAGAGAAGAAAGTGAGGATGAAGCTGAAGAAAAGCTATCTGAGGAAGAACAAGAAGCTGCAGGAGATCCTGTAGAGGTTAGGTTGTTGAGGGCCATTTTAAATATTGGAAAGAGGCCCAGGATCGAAGTTTCTACATATTCTAGAGATTTGAAACTAGAACAGCTTATTGATTGGATTAATGACATGGAGGAATATTTCAAGTATGAAGATTTGGAAGAACCAGATTAGGTGAAGTTTGCAAAAACAAAATTGAAGGGCCATGCCAGTATTTGGTGGAAGGAGGTCCAGTTAGAGAGGAACAGAAGAGGAAAAGAAAAGATCACCAGATGGGATCGAATGGTGGATAAGATGAAGAAGAAGTTCATTCTTGTGGACTATGAGATGGAGTTATTGAAGAAGCTGCAAGGATTGAAGCAAGGCAACAAGTCTGTTAAGGAGTATACAGAAGAGTTTTATAAGATTACTATCGGAACCGGTCATGTAGAGGCCAATAAGGAGAAGGTAGCCTGTTATATTAATGGGTTGAGACCAAGTATTCAAGAGGAGCTGAGCCTGGTCAGAATGACCACCATAGAAGATGCATACCAGTTTTCACTGAAGGTGGAAGAGAAGATGAATAAAAGATTTGACAATAAGCAAAGGGGAAGAGGTCAAGGCGGAATGACTGGTGGAAGACCCTATGGGGCTTGAAATAAAGATTTAAAGAAAAGTGAAGAAGCCAGCACCAGTCAAAATTAGAGAGGAGATAATACTTACCACCCTCATGACCAGAACAATGAGGAGAAAAGAGGAAGAGGAAGAGGCCAACCTCGGCAAGGACCTCGAAGAGGAGGTTTCAGAGGAACCTGTTTCCAATGTGGAGAAGAAGGGCATCGAGCATACGTGTGTCTGCAACATCAAGGAAGGACAAATAGAAGACCTAAAGGTAATGCACGAGTCACACATGTAGATGAAGATGCACAGTCTGAGTGTTCTAAAGATGTTGAAAGGGAGAAAATCTAGTTGTCAGAAGAACTTTGTTGAGTGAGGAGAAAGAACCCAATCAGAGGAAGAGTTTATTCTGTACAAGGTGCAAATGTGAAGGTAAGTGTTGTGATATTATTATTGACAGTGGAAGCACTGATAATCTTATTTCAAAGGAGATAGTTGATAAGTTGAAGTTGACAAGAAGAAAGCATCCACATCCATATCAGATTGCATGGTTGTAGAAGGACCATAGAGCTTTGGTCAATGAGCAGTGTTTAGTGAAGTTTAAGATTGGGGACTACCATGATGATGTGATGTGTGATATCATATTGATGGATGTATGTCATATGTTGTTGGGGAGGCCGTGGCAGTATGATAGGAGCGCTGTCCATGATGGCCATGCAAACACATATTCCCTAATAAAAGATGGAGTTCATAAAAAATTGAAGCCCTTCAAAGAGGTGGAAGAAAAGGTATGTAGTACTGCTAGAATTTGCTTGGAAGAGGGTAAATTTTTTTTGGAGGGTATGAAGCATGAGCATCATTGTTTTGCATTGATTCCTAAGATTATTCAAGAGAAATGTGAAGATGTACCAGCAAAAGTTTCATATATGTTGGAAGAATTTCAGGACATTATCTCTGATAATGTACTATAGGGTTTACCACTAGTGAGGAAGATAAGTCATCAAATGGATTTGATACTAGGAGCCAGTTTTCCAAATAAGGCCACCCATAGAATGACTCTAGCAGAGAGTGAAGAATTGAACAGACAAGTTCAAGAGTTGTTGAGGAAGGGATTGATAAGAGAGAGCCTAAGTCCATGTACAATACCTACAGTACTAGCACCAAAGAAAGATGGAGAGTGGAGAATGTGTACAGACTCTTGAGCCATCAATAAGATCACAATAAAATATAGATTTCCATTGCCTATAATGGATGACATAATGGATTGTTTGAGTGGAGCCAAGTACTTCACAAAGATTGACCTAAAGAGTGGGTATCACTAGATCTGTATCAGAGAAGAAGATGAGTGGAAGACAGCCTTCAAGACAAAGGAAGGTTTGTATGAGTGGTTAGTCATGCCATTTGGGCTAACCAATGCACCGAGCACATTCACACAACTCATGAACGAGTATTGAAAGAATTTTTTGGGAAGTTTTGTTATTGTTTATTTAGATGATATTTTGATTTTCAGTAAGACTTGGGATGAGCATCTGATGCATATCAGAAGAGTTTTAGAGAAGCTGAGGGAGAAGTTGTTGATTAATTTTAAGAAATGTAGTTTTGAAAAGGAGTTGGTATACCTAGGATTTGTTGTCTCAGAGGAAGGTCTTAAGATGGACCCAACAAAGGTGAGGGCTATCATTGAATGGCCTACATCAAGGAGTGCTTCTGAGGTAAGATCTTTTCATGGTTTGGCAAGTTTTTATAGAAAGTTTATTAGAAATTTTAGTAGCATTTGTGCACCCCTAACTGAGACAATGAGAGGGGATAGAAAAGAGTTTAGATGGATTAAAGGAGCAAATAAGAGCTTTGATACATTGAAGCAGAAAGTCATAGAACAAACTATTTTGGTACTTCCAAATTTCAATAAAGTATTTCAAGTAGATTGTGATGCTAGTGGTAGTGGTATAGGAGTTGTTTTGAGCCAAGAAGGTAAGACCATTGTCTATTTTAGTGAGAAGCTTAATGATGCCAAGAAAAAGTATTCTATTTATGATCAAGAGTTTTATACAATAGTTCAGGCTTTGAAGAAATGTAGACATTATTTGTTGCCAAAGGAGTTTGTTTTATATACTGATCATCAGGCCTTGTAGTATCTTAATAGTCAAGGAAAGTTAAATCAAAGGCACTTAAAATGGGTTGTGTTTTTGCAGAGCTATACTTTTGTTTTGAAGCACATGAGTGGGAATTCCAATAGAGTTGCAGATGCCTTGAGCAGAAGGCAAAATTTGTTGACAGAAATGAAGTTAGAAGTTTTTGGGTTCGATGAGCTCAAAAGTTTGTATCCCAACGATCCAGATTTTGTAGAGGTTTGGAAAGCTTGTCTGGAACCTGTTACTTTGGACAGGACAAAATGGTTGGATTTCTTAATCCAAGATGGTATGTTGTTTAAAGGAAGCTAGTTGTGCATTCTGAGGAGTTCCATGAGAGAAAACCTGATAAAGGAGAAGCATAGTGGGGGATTAGCTGGGCACTTTGGTTGAGATAAGACAATTTCTATTGTTGGTGAAAATTATTATTGGCCACAGTGGCAACAGAATGTGAGGAAGTTTGTGCAGAGTTGCAGAGTATGTCAGATGGCAAAAGGAGCAAGTCAGAATACAGGTCTATATCATCCACTACTTGTACCAGAGAAGCCATGGGATGATATTAGTATGGATTTTGTTCTTGGTTTACCAAGGACATAGAGAGGACATGATTCCATTTTTGTGGTGGTGGACAGATTCTCAAAGATGGCACATTTTATTCCTTGTAAGAAGACTAATGATGCTATTCATATTACAGAGTTATTTTTCAGGGAGGTGGTGAGAGTACATGGTCTACCTAAGAGCATAGTTTCATATCGAGATACCAAGTTTGTTGGTTATTTCTGGAGGACATTGTGGAAGAAGTTGAAGATAGATTTAAAGTTCAGTTCTGCACACCATCCACAAACTGATGGACAGACTGAAGTGGTGAATAGGAGTTTGGTTAACCTGCTACGATGCTTAGTAGGAGATAAGCCCAACAGATGGGATTTGATTTTACCATAGGCAGAATTTGCTTACAACAATTATGTCAACATGAGTATTGGTAAATCACCATTCCAAATTGTATATGGGAATAGTCCAAGAAATGCTTCAGAGTTAAGGAGTCTAGAAAAAGGAGAAAAGACAAGTGCTAAAGTTGAAGACATTGCAGAACATTTGAAGAATTTGTATGAAGAGGTGAGAAAGCACATTAATAAGATGAATATTTAGTACAAGGTTAAGGCAGATCAGAAGAGAAGATATAAGGAATTCCAGGTAGGAGATGAAGTCATGGTTCACTTTAGAAAAGAAAGGTTCCCAATTGGAACATACAATAAGCTAAAAATGCAGAAGTTTGGACCATGCAGAATTTTGAAGAAACATGATTCAGGAAATACATATGAGGTAGGGCTGTCGAGTGGGATCAACATTTCCCCTATTTTCAACATTGTTGATTTATCAAAATATCATGAAGGTGGAGCAGAGGATGGACCATCAAAGGAATAGTGGAGTATTCTAGCATTTACTTCAATAGAGGAGATAGAAGAGATCTTGGATAGCCATGTGGGAAGAAGTACTCAGAATATGCAATATGAAGAATGTCTGGTGAAATGGAAGGGAAGGCCTATTGAAGATTCTTTTTGGTTGTCTAAGGCAGAGGTTGACCATTTGGGTTTCCCTCACACAAACACCTGAGACGTGACAGGGTCACTTCTCAAATTACCCTAGGTGTCTGATGCAAGAGCATCCAGTGGTGTAAGGGCAATCTTATATCACCCCCAAAAAAAATGTGTTTCAAAATTGTTGATGTTATTTCTATTTCTTTTCAAAATTTATGGTTATGGTTCCATAATCACTCAAATAATGATGTAGAACTTTTAGTTTTTCCAAACTGCTAAAAATAGTAACCTGCTATTTTTAGAAAGTTTGCATTTAGGTACGGATTGAAGTGAAAATTTACAGGAAGTTACATAACAGAAATATAAGACCTTTGGTGAAGGAATCACGCAAAGATCATTTTCAAGATGAAAGATATTAAAGTTTTTGTTTCCTGAAAAATGCCTGAAAATTATTCAAACTTAGGTTTGAGGAACTAAACGGCCCCGTACGGGCCCAAAAATGGTCAAAATTGATAGACCAAGTTCTTAGCACGTAGAGCACTCCATGAGCTTTCTGATGCATAAAACGATTTGTCAATCAGACACCCAGATCAAAATTTATGGCTCCTAGAAGTTGACCTATTTTTGAAGGGAGATGCAAATTTCAAAATTAGGATTTTGGCCTCCAAAAAAGCTATTAATTGAAGAGACTTGATGTCTCAAATTACTGCTTAAACCTCATGTTTAATCATTGTTCTTCATTGAACTGTTCTGGAAGTTCATTGGGTTCAATGGTTCAAGGGTTCAAGAGTTCAATAGGTTCAAGGTTCAACATGAACAGTCATTGCTATGACTGAACACCATCGGCGTATCGAAAGACTTTAATAATCAGTGAGAGTTGGGAGCTTTACACCGATATATAATTTGTGTGTATATCACAATTGTATGTTGTGATAATTTATGTGTATATCACAATTGTATGTTGTGACCATTTCGTGTGTATACCGCAAATGCATGTAAGTATCATTCTGTGTGTATCTCCCTATTGCATATCATGCTTGTATGCAATGAACATACATTGCGAATGTACAAGTGTATCGGCATACAAAGGAGGTCAATGGTTGGGTCAAAGGTTGAAAGCATCTTTCAAATGCATGTTGTGAATGTACATTATAAATGTACATTGAGTTAGATACAATGCATGACCGGTTGTATCGGTGACATCGAGGTATGATACTTTAGGTGACCGGCTATAGTAAGTCAACTAAAGCATATACAAATCGGTGAGAGATTGTTCATCGAGACAATATAAACCGTTTGGACTGATGGTGAAGGTCTGACTGATGGAGGATGGAGGACTTGGGCTTTGTGGAGACATTGGACTGTCAATGCAAGAAGTGAAGTGCTCACAGATGGAGCAGGTTAGTCCGATAAGGCTATAGCTTGGCATCGTCGGCAACAAAATTGCTAACGATGGTATGACTGTGTGTTTAGCCATATAAATCAGAACATTGTCAGCGACCTGGTGCATGTGGGATTAAACATCTCACTGGAATGTGAACAATTACAACAGTTTGAAAGCAGCGACGCTGAAGAATTTAGATCGATCAGTTAGGGCAAAAGTTGAATAACTATCTTTTCTCTTAAAGACTGGATATATAAATAGATCTACGTGTATTGTTATAGATTGATGAAACGATTCGAATTATACAGTTTATTCTGTAGATGTGCAGATGAAATAAAATGGCTTTGTATAATTGTAAAAGAATCAATACCTGAACAAAAAGAGTTGGGGAGCTTTATTGTAATCTTTTAGTTTATTGTAATAAAGATAGCTTCTATTGTGGTGGTGGGTTTTTTACCTGAAAGGGTTTTCCCACGTAAAACTGGTGCCGTTCTGTGTTGTCTTAATTGTTTATTTTGTTTTTTTGGTGTATTCATCTATGGTTTTTTGAATTTGAAAGGTACCTATCTACATTATCCCCTTAGAATTATCATTAGGGAAGCTATATTCCACACCTGCGCTTTCCTTACAAGTGGTATCAGAGCCTGGCTAGTTGTGTTATCCTTGTTGGTAGGTTGGGTTTTTTGTGTTAGTTCAGTAAGTGGGAGTTCTATAGAGGTCTTTTTTTTGTTAAATAAGATGGCAAGTACATTAAAAAAAAGACATGGAAAAGTTCAATGGCACAAACTTTGAGTTGTGGAAACTTAAAGTTGAAGATATGTTGGTCTACAGAGATCTTTAGATTGCTGTGTCTAGAACTAAACCTTTAGCCATGAAGCAAGAAGATTGGGACCTGATAGATAGGAAAGCCAAAGGACTGATAAGATTAAGTTTATTTGACTTTGTTCTATTGAACGTCCATGAGGAGATGACTGCAAATGCTTTCTGGAAGAAGTTGAATAACATTTATTAGGGCAAGTCCTTGGTGAATAAACTTTTCCTCAGAAAGAAGTTGTATTCTCTGAAGATGGATGAAGGTGCATCTGTAGTAGAACATCTGAGCTCGTTTAATACAATTGTTACATAGTTGATGTCTATAGGTGTAAAAATAGAAGAGGAGGACCACTGTATGCTTCTGTTGTGTTCCTTACCTGACTTGTGGGATCATCTTGTGATGGCTATTCGAAGTACAACAACCATGTTTTCAATTGAAACTATTGTTGCCTCGCTGTTGTCTGAAGAGATGCGGAGGAAATCTTTTGAGATGGCCAAAGAGGCCCTGTCTGTTCAGGGTAGATCAAAGGAAAGAGGAAAGAAGAAGGACAAGAAGTCTAAGTCAAAATCATAGGGGAAATCAAAATCTCCTAGCAAGAAGTCCAAGGTGAAGTGTTGGAATTGTGGGCAGAAAGGACACATCAGGAAAGACTGCAAAGAAGAGAAAAAGAAGAAGAACTTCTCTGACTCTGAGTCTTCACAGAGTGATGCTAATGCCTTCATTGCTGCTTTGGCAATGCCTGCATCTGAAGATGTTTGGCTGGTGGATTCAAGAGCATCTTTCATATGACATCTCATAGAGAGTGGTTCACAAAGTATGAACCATATGCTGGTGGGAAGGTGTTCCTGGCAAGTAATTCGACACTAGAAATTGTTGGCCGAGGAATAGTCAGAATCCAGTTCCCAGATGGCAGAATAAAGGGAATGAATGGAGTTTTACACATACTAGGTCTGGCTCAAAATTTAGTTTCTGTTAGTAATCTTAATTATGTTGGAGTGCAAGTTACTTTTGTGAATGGTGGCTATAAAATGACTAGAGGTTCTATTGTACTGGCAAAGGGTGAACGCATTGGAACTTTGTATAGGTTAGATGCTAAACCAGTATGTTGTAATAATACCTCTATAAAATCTGGTAAAGCTACTATTGTAACACATGATGTAAACTCAATGGAAGTTAAACTTCTTGTAGAGGAAATAATGCTCTGGCATCATAGACTTGGTCACATAGGTGAAAAAGGTTTAAAAACCTTGAAAAACAAAAACCTAGTAGATGGACTGGATTGTAATCTGGAGTTTGATTTCTATAAACATTGTATATATGGAAAACAAAACCATGTTTTTTTTATTCTAGTTCTCATAAATCTTTTGGTGTTCTAGACTATGTACATTCTGATGTTTTTGGTGCAGTTAATGTTCCTTCTTTATCTAAATCAAAATACTATGTATCATTTATTGATGATTATTCAAGGAGGGCATTTGTATATTTTTTGAAGAATAAATTAGAAGTGTTCAGTCGGTTTAAAGAATTTAAAAATCTTGTGGAAAATTATACTGGTAGGAAAATAAAATGCTTGAGAACAGATAACGGTGGTGAATATTGTAATGCAGATTTTGATAAGTATTGTGTAGACCATGGAATTAAAAGGCATAAAACTACACCTTATACTCCACAACAAAATGGAGTTGCTAAAAGGTTAAATTGATTGTTGATGGAGAAAGAAAGAAGTATGTTGAGTTATATTGGTCTTGAACAAAGGTTCTGGGTTGAGGCAATTGCTACAACTTGTTACTTGCTGAATCATTCTCCTACTTCGGCATTGGTTGATAAGACACCTATGGAAGCTTGTCTAGAAAGAAGCCCTCTCTAAGACATCTTCGTGTCTTTGGCTGTGAGGCATATGCTCATATTCCTGATGTAAAAAGATCTAAGTTGGATTACAAAGCAGTCAAATGTATCTTTATTGGCTATGGAGTCGGCATTAAGTGGTACAAGCTTTGGAACCCTAAAACTAAAAAAGTACTTTATAGTAGGAATGTAATTTTTAGAGAGCTGAAACCTTTCGTTAGTGTTCCTCAATTGGAGAAGACAGAAGAAAAGAAAGAAAAGAGTGTTGTGAATGTTCCTATGATCCCTGTAAAAGAGGAACAATAAGCACCAAGTGTAGATGGTTCAGATGTGAGTTCAAGTAGCTCTGAAGATTCAAATCCAGAGCAAGAATCTGAACCTACATCTCAGCTATTGAGGAGGTCTACACGTGAAAGAAGACAACCAGATAGGTATGGATTTTTAGTACTTGATTCAAGTTGTGCCTATGCTTTGCTTACTGATACTGATGAACCTAAGACTGTCAAAGAAGCTATTAGTTTATCTGATTCAGATTCCTGGTTGGAAGCCATGGATAATGAAATGTCATCATTGGAGAAAAATGGAACCTGGGATCTGGTGCCCTTGCCCGAAGGTAGAAAACCTGTGGGCTGTAAGTGGGTATTTAAAAAGAAATATGGTCCAGATGGTAGTATTGATAAGTACAAGGCAAGATTGGTTGCTAAGGGGTATTCTCAAAAGGAAGGTATAGATTATGGAGAAATTTTTTCTCCTGTAGCTAAGCTAACATCCATTACATTTCTATTGTCACTTGCAGCAGCATATGACTTTGAAATTGAGCAGATGGATGTGACAACAACATTTCTTCATGAGGGCCTTGAAGAAGAAATTTATATGTCCCATCCAGAGCATTTTGTGGTAAAATGTAAAGAACATCTGGTATGTAAACTTAAAAAGTCTCTTTATGGTTTGAAGTAATCTCCCAGAATGTGGTATCAAAAATTCGATACGTATGTTTTATCTTTGGGATATATGAGATCTAAGTCTGATCATTGTGTCTATTATAAAACTAAAGGTAATCAAATTCTTATAATTGCACTATATGTGGATGATATGTTGTTCATTGGCAATGGTAAGAGGATAATCTTAGATTTAAAATCTCAGTTTTCTTTGAAATTTGAAATGAAGAATCTGGGGGCAGCGAAGTACATTTTGGGAATGGAGATCAAAAGAGCCAGATCTAAAAAAAAGCTTTGGCTTATCTAGAGCAAGTATATTACTAATGTTCTTGATAAGTTTAATATGTATGATTCTAAACAATCAGTTGTTCCAGTTATGCAGGGAACAAAACTATCTGTTGAAGATTGTCCAGAATCTTCGAATGAAGTTGATGACATGAAAAAAGTGTTGTATGCAAGTACTATTGGTAGTTTGATGTACACAATGGTCTGTGCTAGACCAAACATTGCCCAAGCAGTGGGAGTTTTGAACCAGTTTATGGTGAATCTAGGCAAATCACATTGGGATGCTATGAAAAGAGTTATGAGGTATTTGAAAGGGACATCTAACCTTTCTATTTGCTATCATGGAAACTTAGTTGGATCTCAGAGATCAATAAACATTCAAGGATATGTTGATTCTAATTGGGTAGGGGACATTGAGAGTAGAAGATCCACCAATGGATATGTATTCACGTTAAATGGTGGTGCTATCAGTTGGATGAGCAAGCAGCAGGCTGTAGTTGCTTTGTCCACAACAGAGGCAGAGTACATGGTAGCTACTCGTGCATGCCAAGAAGCTGTTTGGTTGAAGAGGTTGTGTTCTGATGTTGGTTTTAATGCAGGGCAGATACAAATTCACTGTGACAATCAAAGCGCTACATGTTTGGCGAAGAATCCTACATTTCATGCTAGGACAAAACATATTGATGTCCAATATCACTTTGTTTGTGATATGGTGGAAGACAAGAAGGTGAAGCTAGAAAAGATTGACACTTTGGAAAATGTCGCTAATGCCTTAGCCAAGCTAGTGAGCATGGTCAAGTTCAAATGGTGTTTGGATGGAATGGGTCTTCAAGCCCATAATTCTCAGTAATCATATGAGGATTACGAGGTAGCAGTAATCTCTTCGACAAGTGGGAGATTGAAGAGACTTGGTGTCTCAAATTACTGCTTGAACCTCATGGTTAATCGTTGTTCTTCATTGAATCATTCTGGAAGTTCATCGGGTTCAATGGTTTAAGGGTTCATTGAACCGGTCAAGAGTTCAACAAGTTCAAGGTTCAACGTGAACAGTCATCACTGTGACTGAACACCATCGGCATATCGAAAGACTTTAACTATCAGCGAGCATTGGGAGCTTTACACCAATATACAATTTGTGTGTATATCACAATTGTATGTTGTGACAATTTGTGTGTATATCGTAATTGTATGTTGTAACCATTTCATGTGTATACCACAAATGCATGTAAGTATCATTCTGTGTGTATCTCACTATTGTATATTGCACTTGTATGCAATGAACATACATTGCGAATGTACAAGTGTATCAACATACAAAGGAGGTCAATGGTTGGGTCAAAGGTTGAATGCATCTTTCGAATGTATGTTGCAAATGCATGTTGCGAATGTACATTATAAATGTACATTGAGTTAGATATAATGCATGACCGGCTATATTAGTGACATCGGGGTATGATACTTTAGGTAATCGGCTATAGTAAGTCAACTAAAGCATATACAAATCGGCGAGAGATTGTTCATTGAGACAATGTAAACTGTTTGGATTGATGGCAAAGGTTTGACCGATGGAGGATGGAGGACTTGGGCTTCATGGAGACATTGGACTGTCGGTGCAAGAAGTGAAGTGCTCACCGATGCAGCAGGTTATTCTGATAAGGCTATATCTTGGCATCGTCGGCAACAAAATTGCTGATGATGGTATGACTGTGTGTTCGACCATATAAACTGGAACATCGTCATTGACCTGGTGCATGTGGGATTAAACATCTCACTGGAATGTGAACAGTTACAACAGTTTGAAGGCAGCAGCCCTGAAGAAGTTAGATCAATTAGTTAGGGCAAAAGTTGAATAACTATCTTTGCTCTTAAAGACTGGATATATAAACAAATCTATGTGTATCATTGCAGATTGATGAAATGATTTGAATTATACAGTTTATTCTGTAGATGTGTAGATGAAATAAAACGGCTTTGTATAATTGTAAAAGAATTGATACTTGAACAAAAAGAGCTGGGGATCTTTATTGTAATCTTTTAGTTTACTGTAATAAAGATAGCTTCTATTGTGGTGGTCAATTTTTTACTCGAAAGGGTTTTCCCACATGAAATTGGTGTCATTCTATGTTGTCTTAATTGTTTATTTTGTTTTTCTGGTGTATTCATCTGTGGTTTTTTGAATTTGAAAGTTACCTATCTATATTATCCCCTTAGAATTATCAGTAGGGAAGTTGTATTCTGTACCTACACTTTCCTTACATTAATAACCATTTTTGGGAACCCTGGGCAGTAGTAGAGTTAAGGGAGGAAGTGTAAAGTCAATAATAGGTGGGAAAATAGAAACCCTAGCAGATTTGGGGTTACAGAAGGTTGATGATTCCAGAGTGTTGTGAGAGGAAGTTGTAATGTGTTGCAGCCTGTGGAGGGTTGATTCCTCTAATTGTATTTGAGCTTCTGTAATGTAATAAGTTGTCCAAATCAATAAAGAAAGTTCTATTTTCTATGTACAATAGTTGTTGTTGTGTGTTTTATGATTTACCCCCTTCATCACCTTACCATTGTGTATTTCAACCATAGGCTACTAGTCAATTAATTGACTTTCAAACTCATCCATACAGTTTAGAGATCTAAAAATCTGACTGCTATCATTAAATACTTGCCAACTATATATATTGTCTAGAATAGTCAGCCCTGTAAGTACTTCAATAGCTTGATGGTCACGAAGAAAATCTGACTAAGGATTATATTTGGATGCAACTATAGCTAGGACAACAACTTCTTCATTTTTTATTTTGTATATCCACTCAATACCAATGGCGTCAAACAACTCCATGGTATCCCATACTACGTTTTTGTATGCTTTCAACCTACTACCCTTGGCAGCAAAAAAATTTCTTATTTTTTGTACAATTAGCTCTGAGTCCCCATATATTCTCAAGCACTAGATGTCATGTCATGAGCCACATTTAGACCCAACAATAGGACTTCATGTTATGCCACATTATTTGTGCATTGAAAATCTAGTCTGAAAGACATGCAGGACCACATACCATCTAGGGATGTTAAAATAATCCCAACACCTGAACCATCTTCTAAAAATACACCATAAAAGTGTAATATCTACAAATAAGATGTATCACAAATAGATGCAATAGGGTTAGAAGGTGAAACATCCAAGCAGAGATTATCATCACTACAATATACCATGAAATGGTCTATTTCAATGTCAAAGAAATTTTCATGATCTTGTATTTTATATATATCCTCTATGTGTTGGTCTTCTACATTCTTTTCCCAGTATAGTTTCACTTCCACACCCTAGATTAAATGGTGGCATATGACAAGTCCATCTAAATACTTCCATCCATAGGATCTACCTACTTTCTAGATAATAGTATGCCCCACTTGGTAGGAAAATCCAAAATACTGATGTTCATCAAGAATGACTTTTCAAGATATGCAACAAGTTTGAGATAAACATCCTTGACAAGACCAATCACATTCACATCCCTATAATCCATAGAAAAATACTTACCAAAGGACTTAGACACTTTCAGTCCCAATTCATTAATGATCTCAAGAGGCATGACATTGCTAAATGCCCTTGAATTAAGCATATAGTTTTGTAGCAACCAACCATTTATGAACTTGAAGTAGTGTAAAAAGGGTCAACTCCCATCTTGCTATTAACCATGGAAGACCCTAAATAAACCTCTACCATTTCCTCATGACCTACACCCTCATAATTACTATTGAGAACAACAACAAGTTGTTTTTATGCATCTACAATGTTAATAATAAAAGACTTTGCCCCATCCCTATGTACATGGATTCTAAGGAGTTTCACTATTGGCACAAAAAATTTGATTTGGCTAAAAACTTGAGCCATATAATTAGGGAGATAATTGGGCAAAGGAGTATCACATGAAATAGTTACATCATTTGCAAAAGGAATGTAACGTATTACTTGATTGGACGAAATATCCTTACCTTCTTCCTTTGTCTTCTCCTTTTTTGGTTCCATTTGTACTTGAGGTTGATCACACTTATAACCACCTTTTGGGTAATGGACCCCTAAAATAGGTGTAGTAAAAGGTTGCTTAGTTGGTGTTGTATTCTTCTACACATATTTTTTTTTCATGCTAGCGGTTTGATATGGTGTGGAGTCTAATCAGTCTCCAAGTGGGAGATTATTGTTATATGAAGCCTAATCAGTCTCAGAGGTTAAATTTGCCCCACTTTTATCGGTGTGGATTCCCCCCAAATTATTTAATGGGGTCAAAGGGGCAACATCCCTTGTGGGGGTTTGGGGGCAGCGACTCAAGATGGGGTCAAGGGGTAGCACCCCTTGCAGGGTCCAAGGGTAGCGCTCCGTGCGTGGTCCATATTTTCTATTGGTAGACATAAAAAACCCTATTTTTGTAACTGGCATAAGGCTTGATAAAAGCAACTAATAGTTAGGGTTTTTGTTGATGTATTATAACATTTTGCAGCGGTATTGAGTTGCAAGGATTGCTTGTTGTAATTAGTTTGATTTAATAGATAATACTATTGGACTCTCTATTGGTGAATGTAGCCTGATTTTGGGTGAACCACGTTAAAACTTGTCTCTCACTGTTATTATTTCTATGTATTTTCATTCCTCTGTTTCATCTTTATTTGCATTTAATTGATATCTTCTTCTGACTAACCCTAACATGGTTACAATAGAAGCTTCTTCTTTTCTAGCACATTCTTCTTTGGAGCGTTACTACTTTTCTGCTCCACATTTCCTTTGGATCTGTCCCTATCTCCATTCAATTTTTTATGTTTTGATTCCTTGGTAGGGGCATTATGCAAAGGGACAATTCTATTTCTCAATTGATATCCTCCTTGGACTTGCAAAATGACTGTGTTTGTTAGGGTTTTCATGTCTTCCTTTGAAGGCTTAGACTATTGATATTTTTTCTACATAAAGTCCCTCAAATGCCCAAAATCGTGAGTTGGGAATTGATACCTTTTGGACCTTCATCATAATTATATTGGAAAATATGATCATCTTCCTCATAACTTTTACTATTAGCATCATGATCCATCTATTCATAATCTCTAGCTTCAAACTGATTTATTTCCTCTTCATAATACTCAACTGCACCCTCTTCATTTGGAAATTCTTCTTCTGTGCTCAATGAATGAGCCACTACACAATTTGTTGGATCATAGGGAAGGAAACAAGCTTGATACTATAATGATTCATCTTAAAAATTAAATTGATCCTTTCTCAAAGGAACATGGGCACCCCTTTCAGGCTATTTGAAACTTACATGCCTAGGGGAAGCCTATCTATCATTTTGTTGTGGTTTCTTAGACCAATTAGTATTATAAGGTCTATTATGCAACTTCTAACCTTCATTAAAATGTATTGCAACACCTTGAGGTGGCAACCCTTTGTCATTTTTGACAACCTTATAAGTCAAATCTTTCACAACCCCATAAGTTTATCAAACTTATCATTAGTAGTGAGGGGTTTATTGAAAACACAATTATCTAGATGGGACAAGTTTACATCAGACCTTTTAATATACTTCCCTGATTCTCTCATATTACTCTCAATATTTATAGTTGTAGCATAGGCCTCCCTTCATGTTTAGGGACTCTTGCACCTCAAACAATAACCAAGTTTCAAATCAAATGCACCACAATATAAAACTAAACACATTGATTCATTAGGTCTCATGTGAGGAGGTACCTTTCTCATAGTCATGATGAATTAGTTGTTCAAATCAAATATTGTCTCATTGATGGCCTTCTTGATGGCTGTGAGCTCATGGATGGCAAACTTGGGGTCAATCCTATCCCGATACTGCAGTCTGAACACCCTCATGAATTCCTCCTAAGAATCAATGTTGTTATTAGGGAGAGCCTTATACCTATCTTTGGCACTTTCTTCCAATGACTGCACAAACAACTTCATCATCACATCTTCATCTGTAATCTCATACTCATCAGTGGCATTAATAAAATGTCTCAAGTGTTCTTCACCAATGATAGCATTATTGCCATGAAATCTTGGAATCTTCCCTCTATTCTCAATTGGAATGGGATTAGGAAAATTAGGTATGCCAATGAAATCAGTTTGCTTGTACCTTTTAGCTCCCAATGGCTGCCTATGTGCAGTAAACCTCTATGCTTGTGTTCGCTGTGCATGCCCAACATTTTGAATGTTGCCATGCTATTGGTTAGGTTGGTTTTGTGGTGGCTACATATTAATATTTTGAGTAGGGACCTGATTTACACCTTACTATCCCATTTGACATTGTTGTTGTTGTCTCTAGTTATTCTATTGATTGTATTGTTGTTGGTGTGCATGTTGCTACTTTACATTTTGATTTAATCCCTACTAGGTAAGTTGAGCTTCCTGTTGCTCAAGTAAAGCCTGCACTTCCCTTTGTCTATTTCTAAGATGATAGAGTAGATCTAATTCATCCCAGATTCTTATCTCTCTTTCCTCATCATCAGGTTGCTGCTTCTCACCCTCATTATGGATAGAGTCATGTTGACCTCCAAATGATCCAGTGTGGGAATTATGATGCCTTGTCCATTGTGATGCATTTGTTCATTCTCACTAAAATTCCTAAACGACCTAAAAAATGGATCTTGAGATCTATCTCTATTGCCTCTACCAATAACATTATCATTCCTTCCTACATCTTACTCACTTCTATTATATCTTTTGTTTCTTCTGAGCATGTTATCAGCAGAGTCCTCAGAAGTAGCTTCTGAGGTTGACAAATATATTGTCTTGGGCATTTCTTGTAGGTACCACATAAGGTTTTCTTACCCTATACCGAATCCTTCTATTTCTAGCATTACTAGAGGATTCCTTATGTACATGATTCTCCTAGTTTCTTCCTCTTTCCAAAACATTTTTCAAATTGAAATTAATTTTGGGTTAACAAAACATAGCCACCACTTCCCCTGCTGGGAAGAAAAACTTAAACAAAACTGTATTTCAGTATCACAAACTAGAACTAAAAATGATTTGCTATTACCAAGGACTTCAAATTTCAATAAAAGTATTAGGTCCATGGCAACAATGCCAATCTATTGGGACCCAAAATAATGGAAACACAAAAATCTAAAACATTCCTAGATCACTTAGGCCAGGGACTATCGTCAAGGTGATAGGAAGAGGTTTATGAACAAGTTTTGGGTGATTTTGGCCAACTGACAAGAGTGGCTAAACTCCTTTTCTCTTTGCTATCATCTTAAACTTTAGATTGATATTCCAAGGGGTATTATACTTGAGTACCTACATTAAAATTAGACCATATGAACAACTAAAAATATTAACAACCAAACCTAAATTGCTCTTTTAGCCCCAAATTTGTCACTAGACTAAGAAAAACTAGTTGTATAAGACCCCTATATAGATGATAATGGCAATCCTAAACAATGAGGATGTATTAAGACTATTCTACTTCTAAATATATGATGTATTGTTATTGTTTTGAGGATGGATGATCTAAGGTTACTCAGACTAGTGCCTATCGATACCGCTATAGAGTCTAATAAAAAACACAGGAAAACAACCACATAGAAGTGTATACCTACCTATTTAATAAGTCAAATATAAGGAAATCAATATCAAATTATTGAGAATACTTAACAATCCAATGCTATACCATATTCTTCCCTATGCAATACTAAAATTACCATTTACAAATCTTGGAAATGGACTAAGAACTATCATATTCATTAAATAAGAGCTTACATTCATACCACTAAATGTGGCAAAAGAAAAATATAATTACGACCATGGTTTGCTAAGAAAAACACCTAGAAGATTGGCAAAAAATAATAATCTGATACAAAGATTTGTAAATTATGTAAATTATGTTACACACACGTCAAGATTGTCTCATGTTAAAGAATAGACTACAAAATATCAGTTCCTAATCTACCTCCTGGAGCTTGCAATCCTGTTGAGAGATTATCAAAAAGACCAACCCCTACAAAAATTCAAAATTTTGTATATACAACATTTCACTCACTACAATTTCCTAGGCACCACACCCTATCCATGAATTCACCCACATTAACATTAACTTCAATCCTAGTTTGTTAGAAGATTTACATGTTGGAGGAGAGAACCCATGCTATGTCACTTTTGTAAACAATCAGAAAGAGATTGCTTGCACTCTTCCTATACTCTGAGCAATAAAGATGGAAGGTTCTAATCCTCCCTGCCACCTGCAACTTTTGACTTATCCAATTAGTCCCTTGTGCATTGAAGAATTTCACTATGCCAACATCCTACATGGAACTATTATAGAGACTCATTAAAATCTAGGTACAAATTAGTTTGTATATCACTACAATCATGACATACATTTAGGAAATTGCCTATTTTAAGCATATACAACATTCCCAATATGTTGTCCTATTTTTCTATTTGAGCCATCTGACCTTGACTGTACCACTCTGCATGTTGGGCATCCTTCATTAGCCATTTGCTACTCTTGCAAAATTCTCCATTTCCCTTTCATCCATAGCATTAATTTAGCTTATTGACAAACCTACATTTTCACAAACTAGTCCCATTACGGCCTCTTTACTCACTTTATCCCTTCCTTCTATATTGGTAATTTTCAAATTTTTACAAACTTCGCCATGTTTTCATACTTTTCAGCAATTTCATTATTTGCCAAACTATTCTTCTTTTTGCTTCGTTCATTGACAAACTTGAACTTTTGAGAACCAACTTTATCTCCTTATCGACAATTTTTTATTTAGCTAAACTATTGATGCAATCAAGGCAAGAGGGTCCGGTGAGAGAGTGTCTAGCCTTGCAGCCTAATCAACTGACACCATGATCATAATGGATATGCAACAAAAGCTAATAGATAATCAATAGAAATATAAAAGATAATCATGAACACATAACATAAGATGTATCTTGGGAAAACCCTAACAGGGAAAAACCCAGCCTTCAAAGCTCATTCATCATATATTATAACTTCAAATCAAATTAAACATGGCTCAAGGGCTTTACAGATGCTAGGCCATAGCCTAGGGATTACTAAAGATTTCTACAACAATATTCTTCCATGATTTCTTTCTTCTACTTATCAATCGCTGACTCTACAAGTTCCTTTGTTCTCTGCTCTACTCTCTGCTTCACTTCTGCTTCTATTCGAATCAAAACACTTATGAATTTGCTTCATGTCTTTTCATAATTGTTTATTTCATCCCTGGTGCCTTGTAACAAATCTTTATCCTTCATTTATATCCTCCACAAGATTCAATTCCTTATCAAGTCGACCTAATTGCAATGGCTAGTTATGAAACGTGTGTACACGGATAGGTCAGACCTAAACACAAGGTATTTCTCTGCTGGTACATAAAACTTCATGAGGATCACCATGAAGGTTGGCTAAGTCCTATACTTCATTGAATAATGTTCCTTTAGGCATCGCAAGTCATGGATTTGCTCTGCAAGCTGATTAGACTCCACTGAACACTGTCGATTCTACTATGTGAAAATAGGTAAAAAAGGTAATCTTCTAATAGCAATATCTCTCTGAAACTGAGCCCAATGATCTAAATTTCAGATATGTTGTGGATGACTATGTCTAGATTCTAATTCTAGCTTCGCAACCTTTGATATTCAAATGTAATAAAATACAGTATTCTCCAAGGTCACTCTCTCGATACTCTGCAACTTCACTGCTAACTATCTCAATTCTTTTGAATGCTTTCAAATGCTCCTACATCAACTATCTTCTTTCTTTATCCTTTTTTGGAAATTTTAACATTTGTCGAACCAAGCTTTCTTTTTCCTTTATCAGTGTTGATGCTCAGAATTGCGCAGTTTCCAACACCAACATGGGAAACTCTGAAACGTGGGAATGCTCTTCAGAGTAACCTCCAGATTTTAAAGAAGCTGGCTCTTCTTTATCTCAAGAGTGCTTGGGGAAAACGGATAGAGTAAACAGAATCACAAATGCAACTAAAAGGAAACTAAACTATGGCGATGCGCCTGAATGTGATTTTGTTTCTCAACACTAAGAATAGTGAAACTATTTTAGGATTCAGTCACATTAAAGAGCAAACAATACATGATCAATGTAACAGATGAAAAACAAATAGGATCAAAGGCTCACAGATCAGAATATTTTGTAATAACAGAGAACATATCAGCAAAGGCACAAAACTTTGTCTTTATTAATTTTCCAGTCACATAAAAGGCACAGAATCATGCACAGTTATATAAACTCTCTGAATCAAGAAAATTGAACAAAGGCAAATGATATTACTGGCCACTACAAAAGATCCTCAAACTTCTCTAACAATCTATGATGCAGAAAATTCTCCATCTCTCCAATCTTGTATATCTGGCACTGTGATCAGAACCCATATTTATAGCATAGAATTGGTCCTAAGATTGCACACATGATCAAATCTCAATGGTCTAACCGAACTGGCACTTAACTGAAAGTGTCTAACAGAAGATCTCTTTCGAATCAGGGACGGTTAGCCACTCTGCAAGTTCATTGGCTGCAATAGATACATGTAACCCCACTTACTTGAATCAGGGAGGAACACGTGGCAGTTTCTGATAGTCTTTGCGACTATAAACCCTTGGAATAGCTGGCATTCCTATGCGCCTCTTTCTTGAAACTCTTTCATCTTTCCAGAACAATAAGAAACTAACACCTGGCATCCTTCACGTGACTTACTTGATAAACTACTTCTTTCTCAGGAGACACTGGAACTTGACACTTGGCAGCTTCCGCGGCCCTTCCAAAAGATACGTGGCACTGCCCACTTTACTTTGAGTCTTTACTGTGGCTTATACTAAGAGTGCTCGGGCTTTGCCATCTGTCACGGTCTGCTGAACTTTGAAAACTAAGAAACATTAAAAATGGGACCCACCAATAGTCCGTGCTTGAGCAGCTTCAAAAAGAAAAAGGGACAGGTGGCATTTTCTGCTGAAATGAGAAACTATGTACATGGCGGCTTCTGCTGCACTTAGAGAGACTGTAGATACCTTTACAGGATTCTGTAGAAGATGACACATGGCAGTCTCCGCTGAGCTTTGGGAAACTTTAGCATTTCAACAAAAATCTCCGTGGACGCTGCCACCTAGCGCCCCCCGCGCAACTCTAGAAACTTAATAAAAATATTAGGGACTCATAAGAACCACGCGGATGGTGACAGATGTCGCACTCCACTGCAACTATAGAAATATTAATCGGGGCCCACCAACCTCTTTACTTAGCAATAAAACCAAAAAAGGAACCCACGAAAGATGACACTTGGAGCTCTCCGCCGAAACTAAATGGGACATGCGGCACCTTCCATGTAACTTTAAGAAACTCTAAAGAAACATTCTGCATCTGCCACTTGGCACTTTCCGCGCTCACTGAAGCTCTTAAAGGGACTCGCTACATTATGAGAAACATTTAAAAGGAACGTTTGAAACTTTTAAGAAACTGGAATGGGTGCCGACACTTGGCAGCTTCCGCTGAATGCAAAAAGATACGTGGCACTCTCCGTGGCCACTATGAGAAACTCCAAAATGTATCCTGACTACTGACACGTGGTGGTTTCCGCTGCTCTGAAAGAAACTTAAAAATAGGGCCCACAGATTTACTTTGTAAAAGGGGCTTTTGAAACTTATAGAAACTAAACCTCAGATGCCGACACTTGGCAACTTCCACTGAAATTAAAAGGGATACGTGGCTCCATCCACATTACACTAAGCAACTTTATAATGTGTCCTGAGTGCTGACACTTGGCAGCTTCCGCTTCACTCTGGGACTTTGGCAAAATTTACAAAAATGAAAACCCCGCATGCTCACGCTCTGTGTCAAAACCCTCACTGCAAAAAATTGAAGCACTCAGAGACCAAAACTAGAACTCACACAACCGAAACTCAAAAATCAAAATGTAGAGTATTTTACTCTACAATTCTTGGCGACCCCGAGGACTTTTGAGCCTGCTCAAAAAGAATCAAAAAATGTGTATCTGTATAGCAAAATTTATAAATTCCGCAAGGCCGTCTGATATACAGACCACTCAGCATCAAAAAACCCCTGCTTGTTCTACAAATCCTGGAAGGCTAAATCCTGATTGATCATGTCCTTATGTGAAAAGCTTTACAAAACATGAACTGCTGCTTTCAACTGGAAATCAAGTTGGGCCATGTGAATCAAAATAGCTTCCACTTCTGACACTGATGAAGCATTTGTTAGACCCTGAAAAACTAATTGATCATTCTGTCTGGCTAGCAACAGAGGCTTGATCTCATCAACCATTAATACTGTGTTGCTATCAGGAAAAGGGGAAGGAAGACCCAATTGCACTAGGTCTTCAATATGTTTCTTCATGTCCTTCACTCCCTCCTTGACCACATCCAGGAGCTCCTGGCAGGTAATTGTAGTAGAGTTGCAACTGAGAACCTCATTCACCCATTTGGCAGCAATCATTCTGTCACTGATCCCTGCTGCTGATAAGGCTTCATCAGATGTATCATAAAGTTTCCCTAGCAGCAATTGAGAATCAGAAACTCTCATGGAAATAGTGGACAAAGTGGCCTGAACTGAGGTTTCCACCTTTTCACATAATTGCTATGCATGCAGCAGGAAAGTTAAAGAGGGCTTGAGCTGACTAATCTCCTCGGAGATTCTTGCCCACACTGATGCATATAGCGCCTTGACCAGGTTTAACACTCCTGCATTTTGTGGCCTATTTGCCAACTCAAGGGTCAATTGTTTTGTTGTTTGTTGCTCGGCCTGAAGTTGAGTCTGTATGGCAGCAATGTTATTCTGCTCTTTCAACAGCTGCTGTTGGAACTGTGTGGCTTGTTGAGAGGAATCCTAATGCTTCTTCTGCAATGTGGCCCTTTCTTGCTTCAGGGTAGTCACAACAGACTTCACCTGGATTAGCTCTTCTTTTAAGGAAGCATTTTGGCTCTGTGTAGCCTGATTGATCTGACGTGAAACAGTGTTTTGCAACTGTTTAGTG
This sequence comes from Cunninghamia lanceolata, assembly GCA_027924645.1. NCBI lineage: Eukaryota > Viridiplantae > Streptophyta > Pinopsida > Cupressales > Cupressaceae > Cunninghamia > Cunninghamia lanceolata. The sequence goes on along the minus strand of BSBN01000378.1, from coordinate 1,218,683 downwards.
AGATCTTCTATCTCGTCATTTTTTTATTTGAGCTTAGCAGTCAGAGTCTCACTATGTGTCTTTTCTTAAGTCAGATTAGCTTCCACCTTCTGTAACTTCCTTGATAACTTCAAGTAGTCAGTGGCTACAGCAGAAGTGGTTTCATTTAGCAGCTCTACCCTATCTTGTGGCCTAAAAAGTGACATGTCCATCGCCACTGCACTCATTGTATAATCTTGGGGCTGCATCTGCTCATTAGGTCTTACTATATTTGGTGACAAATGGGTCACAGTTAGCTGCTGCTAAATTGGGTCAAATAGTGACCTCATATGTGGGACAACCTGAGCTTTATTGTCCTTCTTTCTCTTTTTGTCCAGTCGGGCTTCCCTAGCCTTCTTGGCAGTATCTACTTGAGCTTGGAAGGTAGGGGGAGAGGCAATATACCCGCCCGCAAAAGGATGACCTTGTGGCAAGCCATAAGGGATAGCTAAATGTTGGCTAGGAGGGATTTGAGGAGATAGTCTCCTGGGGGAAAGAAGGAGAAAAGGGCAGCAATGATATGGCCTGTGGTGACATGGCCTGTGTAGTAATAGGTGGGGAAAAATGAGAAATTGGCACAGCAGAGGTGGCAGGGGATACTATTTGGCCAGTTGGGATTGCCACCCCTATTGAAGAAGAAAAAGATTGAGAAGAAGAAGGAGAAGAAGCACGTACCTGAGGAGCAACAGATATACTCGGTGGTGGCTACAATAAAGGTTCTACCTCCTCGTCTGAATTAGGTTGAAGTTTTAGCCTCTTATGTTTCCTTGGCCTCTCTTCTTCTTGCTGTGTTTCTTTCTCCTCAACATTTACCACTGTTGCTAGTGGCGTTTGCACAAAACTGGAAGCCCCACTCATTGAAACTAATGGGGTCCCTCTAGGTAGTGATGACACCACACTCTTTTGCTTCTCTATAGCACTGAGAGATTGGAGCCAGGTGGTTACATCAGCTGTAGATGATGCTTGTCCTGGGGTCTGTACTGTATGAGTGGATTCAGGTTCTCCTTCAGATTCCTCACCCTTTTTGCAGATCTTGCTTGTATTAGGGCTAGAGACTGGAGAAGGATGCCACTCGTCCCAAATGGACTCCCATTTCTCATCTGTATCAATGTTGCCAAAGGAGTGGGTTGTTTCAAATATCTCCTGCCTATGTTTCCAATAGGCTTCTATCTTTTCAGCCTTCCACTCTCTATCTCTTATTAAGTTTTTCTTTAATTTGGTGCCCATTTTGAGCTTAGGGTCATAGACCTTTTCCTTTTTATAAAATACCTCCCACGGCCTGGGTCCCTCAAAGGGCAAATCTGTCAATTCTGCATATAAATCAGGGATGTCCTCTTTAGGGTTTCTTCTATCTTCCCAAAAGGGGCAGCCCTCATGCACAATTTTGGCACCAATCTTATTATTCTTGACCCACAAGGTTATGAAACTGACTGGATCATATCTCCATTTATCTTCGACCAAAAGAAAACCCAGGACAGCTAACTTTCTTAGCAATAAATATTTAGCATCCCTGACCAATAGGGTCATGTTTTTCTTCACCCAAGGAATATCATACATTTTCTTTTTCTTCTTCCTAGTGCCATAATCATTATCAACCACAGACACTTGCCAGGTGACCTCTAAGAAGGCTAGCCTAGGAGTCAAAACCTTAGGTAGCAATATTGGCTCTCCATTAAAACCATGGACCCTGATAATAGTATGATGAGACCCAAAGAAATAATCACATGGAATGGGAGAATTTGCCATGAGGCCTCTGATACTTAATTTCAATCTATTCTCAACAGGCTCCGGGCTTAGGTGAGTAAAAGCAGGGGCGACAAAAAGTTCCCAAAATTCATAAGGGTCAGATGATTCAGACAAAACATGGGTCCATGCAGACACAGGGATAGTTCTATTGGGATCAAAACTTGGATCATACATGTCTAGATGCATATACTGGGAAAAAATGGCATAGTTTTGGTATAACATGAGGTGAAACAAATAAGAAGAATACCCGAAAACCCCTGTTGATTTGAAATTGGTGAGTTGTTCGGCCATTGAGTAGGCAATCTACTCTGAAAAATCTAGCCGAAACTCCTGAGACTTATCTATGGTCTTCATTCTGAATAAAATGGCCAGCTGCCAATCATAGACGGTGATGTCTTCCTTCATTCCAAAGATAAATGCCATCATAGATAGTGCTTCCTAACTGGCTTGTGTAAATTGTACCCTTCCTGTTGGCAGCGCTGGCATTTGGGTATTTTTATCTCCCAATTGCATCTCTGAATTATGAAACCTTAGTTGATGTTTGACATTTGCCCATGTCTTCTGCATTTTGGCAATGGTGGGAAACGTGGCTGTGCTATCATAGTATAGGGCCAACATGTCCCTGATGGCCTTTGGTGTAATTTGGACCATGAAGGGTCCCTTCTGAATGGTGCTTGAGGGTGCATGAAACAATTCTGCGCATACCTCAATTAGGTTGGGGCATAAATGCACGCTCGGGACCATGAATTTTGCTAATTGGGAGGTCCATATCCGCATGCCGAATGTTTCAAATTGTTTAGCTTTAGCCTTCAGGAGGCACCTTTGGTGTTCTCCCTCTCGCAGAGCTTTACCAGACTTTTGTAGGGCTGGTTCAGCAATACCATCTGTGAAATCTTGTACCTTAGCTGGGTCAACTACATAACCAACCTCTGGAACCCTAGTCCTTGGATAGGTCCTTAAAGGTTGCGTAGGGGCCAAAGCATATGATTTGCTGGTGAGAAGCTTGTCAATAGACTCATAAATCCCAAGCCCCTGTTGAGAAGACTGTGCTTCCGCCATCTCTGTGTTTGCTGGAAACTGTTGAACTTACTGTAAACAAGTATGGAAGCTTTGCAACAGGGAAGATACACTTAGGAAGCAGGTTTTGCAAATGAAAACGCAGCAACAGGGAAGACACTTAGGAGAAGTTGAAACAAATGAAACTTAGTTAAGCTTTAACTTATGTTGTTGGGATATTTTAATGACACATCAAGTCTCATAAATGGCATTAAAAATAGAAACCGTTATAAAATCTTAAGCGATCTGAGTGGGACAGAGTGTCAGACACGTCATAAAAAATGGCTGCGCTGGGTACCTTTTAGGAATTTTGGGGATTAGAGAGGTTTAATGAATGCGAAAGTTTTGAGACTTTTAAGAGACTTGAGTTGTGGCCACGTGTTTATAAAAACACTTATTCAAACAAAAGCGGGAAAAACAAAACAACAACAAACAGGAAACTATCTAACTATAATACACAAGAAAGACACTGTCTAATTGAAATGCTTCAAGTAGATCCCGTTGACGGGAATCTCTTCAGGCTCACCCTCCATCGTTTCAAGCTCAAAAGAATTCTGCTATTTACAAGAATGGATTTTATAGGGGCCAGTCCATAATGACTCAAATTTACTATGTTGACCTGGCTTGGCAGCTCTCTCATCTCATTTCAAAACAACTGATCCTACTTCAAAATGAGGGTTTGAAGTTTTCTTATCAAAATAGTCTTTGATTATTTTTTTATGTTTCAATAATGATCCATGTGCTGAATCTCTCTTTTCTTGAACTTCTAGGAGCTCAGCAAGTCTGACCTGCATGGGGCCATTTTCCTCAATCTCAATCTGTTTCAATAACTGGAGAGCAGGAATCTCCAATCACAGCAGGTTTACCATAGACCAATTCATATGGGGACATTTTTGTCACTTGTTTCGGTGTAATTCTCTCTGCCCACAGTGCTATATTAAGCACTTTATGCCACTCTTTGTGATGATCAACCCCTATTCTTTTGATGAGTCTAATCAGATTCTTGTTAGTTGATTCGGCTAAACCATTATCCTAAGGATAATAATTGGAGGAGGTCTTCAAGTAGATTTCATACTTTAGTGCAAAGTCAGATATCTTTGCCCCTAAAAATGCCTTAGCATTATCTGAAATTACAGTATGAGGAGGCCCAAAGCGAGTAGTGATACCTTCCAGAAAGTCTAGAATCACTTTCTCTATTGCTTTTTTTAGTGGGACTACCTCACTCCATCTGGTAGAATAATCTGTGGCCATTAGAATCCATTTGTGCCCCATACTTGACACTGGATTGATCATTCCAATGAAATCTAGACCCCATTGGGCAAATGGTTCATCAACAATTATAGGACTAAGGGGCATTGCTACATTCCTTCTCTTTCCTACATAGTACTAACAAGATTGGCATTCTTTAACTAGTTGATAACAATCTGTGAATAAAGTGGGCCAGAAGTAACCTGCTTGATTTATCTTTATAGCTGTGGTTCTTGCAGAAAAATGTCCACCTGACACTCCATGATGCATTTCATACAATATTCTTTGGGCTTCATCTTTTTCTATGCATCTTAAAAGTATGCCATCAGTATTTCTTCTGAAAAGAACTTGATCAATTAAAACAAAATGAACTCCCTGTTGCCTATAGTACCTCTTCTTATCCTGAGAGAGCTCCTTTGGGAAAATTCCATGTTTCATAAACTGGATCCTATCTATGACCCAAGAATTCTGAACAGCTTCTTGTATCCTTAATACAGTTTCCTCCTTTGTTTATTCAGTTATCATTTTTTCAATATCTTGAACCATATACTGGCACAAACCCTTGCCTTTGACAAGTTTAGTTGGTCTGACCTCCACATCATATTCAAGAATCTTTGTTATCCAGTTTGGTCTTTTTTCAGTTATTTCTCATTCCATAATATATTCTCTGACACTTGGATGAGCCACTAGTATCAGAATCTTATTACTTGTGACCATGTGTCTGAATTTCTTGAGGGCTTTTACCATAGCATATGCATGTTTCTCTACAAAGTTATACCTAGCTTCATACTCACTAAGAGTCCTTGAGAAAAAAGCTATTGGATGCTCTCCCTCTTGTTGATCATCTTTCTGCGTTAGGACAACAGTAACACTGAATTCTCCTCCATAGACATATATTATAAAAGACTTAGAGAAGTCAGGGTTCCTTAATACTGGTACTGTTGAAATTGTTTTCTTGACCTCTTCAAAAGCCTGTCTCCCTTCTGTAGTCCATTTGAATACGAGGTCTTTCTTTAGTAGCAGTGTAATTGGTCTTATTAGGCTTGCAAAGTCTGATATGAACCTACTGACAAAATTAATCTTTCCCAAGAAGGACTGAACTGCATTCTTATTGACAGGCAGAGACAGGTTCATTATAGCAGTGACTCTTTCTGGATCTATAGAGACTCCTTCTTTAGACACTATATGCCCTAATAGTTTACCTTGAGGTACTGCAAAAATGCACTTCTTAGGATTTAGAGATATTCTAAACTCTTGGCATTTCTTAAAAACTGCTTCTAAATGGTCAAAATGATCTACAGCATTTTTAGAGAAAATAGTGAGGTTATCTAGGTAAATTAGAATGATTATGTTGATAATCTCTCCAAATGCTACATCCATTGCCCTCTGAAATGTGGCTCTAGCATTTGAAAGACCAAAAGGCATCTTTGCATAGGCGAATATTCCCCATTTTGTGGTGAAAGCAGTCTTATGTTGGTCCTCATCAGCCAACCAAATCTGATTGTATCCAGAGAAACCATCTAGTAGAGAAAATCTCTCTGATCCAGCCACAGTCTGTAAAATTTGTTCCATAGAGGGTAAGGGGTAGTGATCCTTCAAAGAAGCCCTATTTAGATCTCTAAAATCCACACAGAGCCTTATGTCCCCATTCTTTTTCCTGACTGGTACTAAGTTGGACACCCAAGTTGAGTGTTTGATTGGGAAAATGATCTTTGACTCTAATAGTTTTTGCAACTCATCCACCATCAGAGGTTCAATCCTAGGGTTCACTAGCCTTTGTTTCTGTCTAACCAGTTTAGATCCTTCAGTCAGCTCTATAGTGTGTTGAATGATACTTCTATCATAACCATGGAGATCTTCATAGGTCTAGGCTATGACCCTATCATATTTCTCACATAAATCAATTAACCTTTTACTTTCTTGTTGAGTGGCAGAATTTCCAACCTTCAGTCTTCTCCCCTCACTAACCTGGATCTCAGAGTAATCTTCTTTGTTTGCTTGAAATCTCTTCTTTTCTAGGCTAGCATCTTCAGGATCAAACAAGTTTTCTAGGGTAATTAGTCCCTTAGGGAGCTTGTTTGACTTCGGTTGAATGATCTGATCACCATATGCCTCTTCAATTTTTGGTTGTAACTGATCAGCAAATTCTCCTGACTGTTGCAAAAATGAAAGCACTTGAAAATCATTTTCAAAAACTTGCTAATTTTCATCATTATCTAGGATGGTTGGCCTTATAATAACTTTGACTAACTCATTATTGACCATTAGATCAGTTATAGGATCAAACTGTGAACCAATTTGTGCCATCCTATCTGCCTCAGAATTTTGGGCTCTAGGGACTACTTCTATATTGAAGGCTTCAAAATTTTCTATTAGGTCCCAAATTTTGTGCCTATAGGATCTCATCCTTACATTTTTGGCTATTGCCTTCTCTCTTATTTGTTTCACCACTAGTTCTGAATCTCCTTTGACTATAAGATTCTTTACTCCTTTCCTTTTTGCCAATATAAGTCCGTGCACTAAAGATTCATACTCAGCATCATTATTGGTACAGGCAAAATGAAAGTGAATGGCTCTTAAAATCTTTTCACTATTAGGGGCAGTAAGACAGATTCCTGCTCCAGCTCCATTTTTGCTTCTAGCCCCATCAAAATTTAGGGTCCAAATTCCTGAGTCATTTATGGATTCTTGGGTCTGAGAGGGCTCATTTCTTAAGACATTAGGGATCTCCTAGTCTTCCTCAAATATAACATAAGTACCCAACCCTGTTGAGTCATAATTTCCAAAGGGATCACTCTGCATCATGGTTAACAACTGGTTATCTTCTTCTTGCTGATCATATTCATTCCAATCCCCTATTTCTTCAACAAAGATCCTTTCCTCTTTATTTAACATGGCATGGGCTACTTCTAACTTTGGGGTTGGTTCATTAGTGATATGGTCCTTTGACAATGGTTCTGACAGTATCTTCATTTTAGTCCCATATTTGGTTCTTAGGATGAGGTGGGACCAATCAAGTGACATATAACCTCCTATCTTAGCTGTGAAATCTCTGGATAGGCATAACCCAAAAACAGGAGGAATATCTATGACTACAACATCTTGATTAACAATTATATTGGGACAGGTATACAGCTGTAGTGGAAGTTGCTTAATTTTCCCTATTGTTTGTACAGACTTCCCATCTAACTGCATAACTCCTTTTGCAAGTGGCTCATATTTTATTTTCAAAGCATCTGCTATTTGCTTTGGCATCAATGTGGTGCTAGCCCCATAGTCTATCATTGCATTGTGCAATAGTTTCTTCCCAACTATCAGAGTTAAATAAAAGGGATCTAGCTTGGATTTACTTACCTCTGGTGCATTATTCAGAAGAGCTGTTGTTTGCAGAGGAATATTGTCTTTGAGCTTTTTTTATCATTAGGTCCTCCTTTGGCAACAGTCTGTTTAGGCACAGCTTGGCTCTGTAAAGCTTCTTGCAATAGTGTCTTTTGCTCAGGAATGGCTAACATATCCCATATTGACACGTGTGCTGGAGTCCTCTTCAATTGATCCACCACGTTCACAGGTCCTATTGCTTGTGTTCTTGGATAATAAGAGTACCTTGCTTTTTCTTGAACTTGTCCAGAAACTACTTGGTTCTGCATTGGCTAAGGTATTTCTTGTCTAGTAGCTGCATTTTGATGATCTTGAAATGGTGGAACTCCCATAATTTCATTATTTGTTACTCTAGGCTGTTCCATCATCCTTCTCTTGGCTCTAGTATAGTAATCTAATTGTACCAATGGCTTCTTAGAAGCTGAAGCTTCATTTAAGAATACTAACTCTTCGTCTTCAATCCATGAAAACAGAGCATGTTCAGGGGCTATTTCTTCTTCCTGCTGTAAGGACATTCCTTGCATCTAAGCCACTAGGACTGAATTTTGCATACCAGGGGATTGGTAGGGCTGAGTGTCAGAAGTATTTGCAAATTATCCATCCACTCTTCTTTGCTCTGCTATCTTTTGCTGTAGATTACCCCTAGGACAATTCCTGGGCATATGTGCATTATTACAAGGGAAACACCAGGCATTAGTGCCATCTGCATAATTATTTTATCTTGGGACAATCTCTCTGTTTGGATTGGGAGGAACAGTCTGCAAGGGTGTAGGGACTGCAACCAATTGGTTTGATGGCTGAGGGTTAGTTTATCTTTGGGGGCCCTGATACTGGTTTGACTATGGAGGAGGTCTATTCCCTTGATAGCCTTGATATTGGGGCCTAGGATAAGGATTCTACTGTCTTTTTAGGTTAATTATTTCATTAGAAAATATTCTCAAGATGTTCTTGACATCATCCATCTCTGAAGACTGGGCAGGGACAGCAGCTTTAGCAGGTTGTTGGGGAAACGTATACATGGACACAGGTGGGCTTATGGGGTTAGGAGCTTCTTGAGGCAATGGTAGGGTAATCTCTGGAAATATAGGCATGGGGGGCCTTGGGGGAAATTTTCCAGCATCTATCAAATTATTTTCAGCTCTGACTGCATAGTCATAGGCTTCTGGCAGGGTCTAGCCTCCAAGTGATTGAATCATTACTGCTATATATGAATTTAGGGCCTTAAGATAAAATACTATAGCCATACCTGGTAATGGTCTTGCTGTAGTAGGAATCCTTTCCCAAGTCTTCTGAAATCTAGAATTGAAATCAGTCATTGCCTCTTTTGGTGCCCTCTTAATGGTAATCAGTTGTTGTAACAAAGAAGATTTATCACCCTTCTCTTTGAATCTTGCAAAGAAAGCGTCTCCAAGCTGATCCCATGTAGATATTGAATTTGGGGTCAAAGATCTGTACCAGTCCAGAGCCTTCCCCTTAAAAGAAGCTACTAAGAGTCTTATAGCCACATTTTGCTATGTGATCACATGTATTGCACAGACATTAGACACATCTTGTAGATGCTCTTCAGGTGTTTTGAAATCCTCCCCACTGAATTTGGGCAGAGCCTTCAAGGCATTTGCTGGAATAGGATCCCAAGTGGCTGGTGGTACTGGAAGAATCAGAGCACTGCCAGTATTCCAATTTGCATAATTCCTTGGAGCTATAGGTGCTCCCATGTTTGCACTTGGGGTTGCTGTAAACTGATTGACCCTTCTTCTTGAATTATTATCAATGGTGATAAAAGAATTCCTGGGTTCACAGCAGATTGAGCTCTTGTCATAGGTCCACAGCTCTGACTCCTCGTGACTCTCTGGTTCATACAGTCTTGAAAGAAACTTCAAGAAATTGTCCCACCGGGCGTGCCAAAAACTGTTGATGCTCAGAATTGCACAGTTTCTAACACCAACATGAGAAACTCTGAAACGTGGGAATGCTCTTCAGAGTAACCTCCAGATTTTAAAGAAACTGGCTCTTCTTTATCTCAAAAGTGCTTGGGGAAAAGGGATAGAGTTAAACAGAATCACAAATGCAACTAAAAGGAAACTAAACTATGGCGATGCACCTGAATGTGATTTTGTTTCTCAACACTAAGCACAGTGAAACTATTTTAAGATTCAGTCACATTAAAGAGCAAACAATGCATGATCAATGTAACAGATGAAAAACAAATAAGATCAAAGGCTCACAGATCAGAATATTTTGTAATAACATAGAACATATCAGCAAAGGCACAGAACTCTGTCTTTATTAATTTTTCAGTCACATAAAAGGCACAGAATCATGCACAATTATACAAACTCTCTGAATCAAGAAAATAGAACAAAGGCAAATGATATTACTGGCCACTACAAAAGATCCTCAAACTTCTCTAACAATCTATGATGCAGAAAATTCTCTATCTCTCCAATCTTGTATATCTGGCACTATGATCAGAACCCATATTTATAGCATAGAACCGGCCCTAAGATTGCACGCATGATCAAATCTCAACGGTCTAACCGAACTGGTGCTTAACTGAAAGTGTCTGACAGAAGATCTCTTTTGAATCAGGGACGGTTAGCCACTCTACAAGTTCATTGGCTGCAATAGATACATGTAACCCCACTTACTTGAATCAGGGAGGAACACGTGGCAGTCTCCACTAAGCTTCGAGAAACTTTAGCATTTCAACAAAAACCTCCGCGGACGCTGCCACCTGGCGCCCTCCGCGCAACTCTAGAAACTTAATAAAAACATTAGGGACTCATAAGAACCACACCGATGGTGACAGATGTTGCACTCCGCTGCAACTACAGAAATATTAATCGGGGCCCACCAACCTCTTTACTTAGCAATAAAACCAAAAAAGGAACCCGCGGAAGATGACACTTGGAGCTCTCCGCCGAAACTAAATGGGACACACGGCACCTTCCATGTAACTTTAGGAAACTCTAAAGAAACATTCCGCATCTGCCACTTGGCACTTTCCGTGCTCACTGAAGCTCTTAAAGGAACCCGCTACATTATGAGAAACATTCAAAAGGAACGTTTGAAACTTTTAAGAAACTGGAATGGGTGCCGACACTTGGCAGCTTCCGCTGAATGCAAAAAGATACGTGGCACTCTCCGCGGCCACTCTGAGAAACTCCAAAATGTATCCCAACTGCTGACACGTGGCGGTTTCTGCTGCTCTGAAAGAAACTTAAAAATAGGGCCCGCCAGACTTACTTTGTAAAAGGGGCTTTTGAAACTTATAGAAACTGAACCTCAGATGCCGACACTTGGCAGCTTCTGTTGAAATTAAAAGGGACGCGTGGCTCCATCCACGTTACACTAAGCAACTTTAAAATGTGTCCCAGGTGCTGACACTTGGTGGCTTCCGCTTCACTCTGGGACTTTGGCAAAATTTATAAAAATGAAAACCCCGCGTGCCCGCGCTCTATGTCAAAACCCTCGCTGCAAAAAATTGAAGCGCTCAAAGACCAAAATTGGAACTCACACAACTGAAACTCAAAAATCAAAATGTAGAGTATTTTACTCTACAATTGGCACATTTGATTTTTTTTAACCATGGGCTGTGTTGCCTTGTTATCAACAAAATGTGAATTTTGAGAATCTTCAGCCTTCACCTTTCCTTGTTTCTAAAGCCTTTTCAACAAATCCATTTTGTGGATACCTTACAATTTTCTTAAAAGTTTCTAAAGCCTTTTCAATACCCTGCAATCATAAAATGCTCTGGTAGACATTTGTATAGATGTAAAATACAATTGAAATTTTGAAAAAGTTGTATCATATGAAAGGAGAGATTTTGGACAAACCGTCAAAATTTATATAGGATTATGATGATATATATATATATTTTTTATATATAGGATTAGGCATTAAAATTGACCTAGTCATATAGCTGTATAATTTAGACATTTTAGCTACAAAATACAATTGAAATTTTGAAAAAACTGTATCATGAAAGGAGAGATTTTAGAAAAACTATAAAAATTTATATAGGATTATGATGATATATATTTGGTTTTTATATAATTATTTATATTATATACTAATGTATGTCATTGTATTTCAAAGACACTATTAACTAGATAACTATCATAAAAAATTGCTTAACAGTCAAGGTTGACTGTCAAATTTAAGCCTTGCCTGTAATTAAGGCCCATTCCATGAGAACAAATTTATTTGAGGCATTCTGTCAAACAATTCATGTCCCTTGTCTACATTGAGTTCAAATTATCTACTTGTTTACATACATAATACTTTAAATGTTATCTAGATATGTACATGTGTAGTATCTAGTTGTCGATAAGAAATACCATTTGGTTATTTTTCATATCTCTAGTTAGTAGTTTTGTTTACACATGCTTATTTTGAATGCTTTATGGATGCTACTTATTTGGATCCCTTTATTTTGTGTTTGCATGTTTTTAAGTGGCACACTTATCACAAGCTTGAACACGTATCAAAATAGTGTTTAGTTGGACATATGTGTATCCTTTTATGGGTGTGAATATTTATGGTTATATTGATGCACAAAACATAGAACATTTATAAAATGTAGGACTAAACCTAATTAATTTATAAAATATAGCAAATGCATGGAACATTTTAACACTTTCTAACACACATCACATAACCTAAAAAGAGTCAGATCTTGTGATATCAACATTGTGTCATCATTCTAGCTCGCATATTGCTTGAATTATTTCTATCTTTAATCTTGTTCAAAATTATTGATTCAACATGTCTATATTAGGGTTTGACATAGAGAAGCAATTATCCTTGCCATGTGTAATCTCCAAATCACACAAACCAAACTTTTAATTTGCAAATATCAAACTTAGAAACTTGAGCCGAGTTGAAAGTGAATGTCTAAAAATTAGTAAAGATTAGATATATGTACCTCAACTTTACCTCATCCCTTAATTACTCCTATTTGCATGCATTCAACTTTACCTCATCTGTTTTTGTACACATATGGTCCATACATTCGTCATTTACACATCATTTATTATTGCCTCAATATTGACCCTAAATTTAAAATTTTTATGTTTCCCACCCCTTTTCACTAGTCATTGTGAGGACCCACTTGGTACATGCTTTATGAGACTAATTACTATGTTTTTGTATTTTAAGATATTCATTTGTGCAATTAATTCAAGGGGATCATAAGGAGAAATGAAGAGAACATTTATTCTAGGAACATTTCAATTTCGAGCTTAAAAGGAATCTAAGTCTACATTAAAATCACAAGTCTCGAGCCATGTTTTCTAAAATCATTTTATCAAATATGTAAAGACAATTTGAAATGGGACCTTGATCTAATAGAACTTTACCTTAGAAATCTAGTCTAGCTTCCCTAAAGATATTTTAAATATTGTATCATCCTTGTACAAGAATTCAAATATTAAAGATTAGGGTTAAACATTTTTAGGAGTCTAAATTACATGCCAAGTTGATTTACAAGTTACAATTTTCATTTCCATATAGAAATTCATTCTTATGGTTGACTTAGGTTTTATTCCAAGGAGTTTAGATCTAATCCATATAGATTTCTACAGGTCTGATGATTTAAAACATGAGATATCTAGCAAACTAGAAGAACATTTACAAGTAGGTCTTAGAAATTAGATTATGTGTGACATCAATAGAAATTTTCCTTAACTTGATTCCCACATAAAAGTAGCTTATCCATAACATTTATAATTTTCTAAAAATAACGTTTCAATTTATCAGTTGACACAAATACTTTCTTAACTAAATCTAAAATAATTATGTGATGATATTGATTGCATTATTTTACTCAACCTAGATTTAATGAGATTGTATTCCTTTACTTGAATAGATACATATAACATTTTAAAAGATTTTATAATTTAACTATTCAAGCTCGATAAGTGCAAATCATTTTAGAAGCTCTCTCAAAATACTCATGATCTCATTACTCCCCAAGATGAGTTACAATCCCCTCCCAAAAGGGCTATTACAATATATTAAAAGGTTTAATGGGGTGGAAAAGGGAATCATACTCCTGTTAGATCTAGGGCACACAACTGAGAGCGGGGGGGGGGGGGGAGTGGTGAATCAGTTGTACAAAAACCTTGCTTCTACTTCAAACACTTGTTTCTTCTTGTTAGTTAATAGCATATCAATTAACCATTCATGAAAGTAGAAAGCATAAACACCGGAGAAGATAAACATCAACACATTAGACACCAATGTTTTTGATGTGGAAAACCTAGTTAAGGGAAAAACCACAGGGTGATTAACCCAAGGATTATTCTTTGTTAGAAGAATAAGAAAAATGAATGGCACATGCCAATTAGGGCTCACTGCCTGAGCACACTACTGACAAGGAGGCACACTGCCTACAAGAGACACACTGTCTATAAGATCATAAGTAACACAACCTTGAACTGGAGAATGACATCTTCACCATGTCTAGATCAGTTCCATTTAAGCCCGAAATACTTCTGCTCTGCCTTTCACTCTTTCACTATACCACACTCATCCGCTCCATGACACACTTCGAAATGAACTCACAAACCTTTATTTATACAAGACATCGACTTAGGAACAATCATCTAAGTCAGCAAACAACCATAAGAACATTCGCAAGATGAATAACACATCCGGTCGGCCACCACAAGAACATTCGCACGATGAACAACTCATCTGGTCGGCTAGTCTGAACAAGAACTTCATCTGGAAGAATATCTTCAATTCCAAGCTCTACCGCCAATGCGGACCAACAACACAACCTCAATATGATCCAATAACCTTCACAGGCTTGCCTGAATGACTAGGTACATCTGCACTTCCTCTACTCACTAGAATCTCTTCTCTTCCTCATCTGAAACTTCAAGAACACAGGCTATCGCCACTATCATACTACAAGAGGTGCTTCTAGACCTCCAAACCACATACCAATCGAGATGACACATCATAAGGACATCCCAAACACTTTGTCCAATCCACAGAATAGGACATTGCACTTCTAGATCTCACCAGACCTTTTTGTAACACTTTGTCACTCCGGAGCATCTCTCCGAACCGGTTCTACTTGCTCAATCACAACTTCTTCACATCTTCATGCGGACCTCCGAAATCTTAACTGGATCATCTTAATACTCATATCTACAAACCCTTTAATCTGCATCCTCTGAATCTCAACCTATTGAGTACTTTTGCCTTCTTCTCATCATTGTTCTTCACTGTTCCTGATTGAGACTAATTTTCTCAATATCCTTAGCACACAACTCATTCAATCCTTCTTGTCAAAGCAATATGAGTATGTTGATATCAATGACAACATTGGTTCACCTCATACTTGCAACAATCTCCCCCTTTGTCATTGATGACAACATATGATGTGAAAAACCATCAAGACAAGAGCTTCACCTTTCTGTCACAATTCCCCCTATCAACAACAACTCTTCACATGTCTTCTCTTCCTTTGCTGCTCCCCCTTTGATCATCAACCACTTGTTTTTCACATGTCTTCTCTCCCCTTTTGACATCAATGGCAAAGGGCTCATACTTGCAATTCAAACACATCAGAATCATACCAGCTACTCCCCCTTAGTAGCAGCTCCCCATCATCAATCCGGATCACAAGATATGACTGTGATATCCACCAGACTGATGCACATTGGTGCATCCTAGTTCATCTCTGGAGGGGCCATGACCCCTGACTTCTCCCTGAGATACTCAAAAGAGTCCTTGGGAAGAGGTTTAGTAAAGATATCTGCAATCTGATCGTTGGAGGATACATACTCCAATCTAATTTCATCCTTGTTCACTTGTTCTCTCAGAAAGTAAAACTTGATAGATATGTGCTTGGTCTTAGAATGCAACATTGGATTCTTAGAAATATTTATTGCACTTGAATTATCATAGAAAATTGTGATAGGCTCCTCATATTCTACTTTAATGTCTTTTAGCATCTGCTTCATCCATAAGATTTGAGTGCAACTACCTACTGCTACAATGTATTCTACTTCAATTGTAGACAGAGATATTGCATCTTGTTTCTTGCTTAGCCAAGAAACCAATCTCTTTCCCAAAAAGAATGCTCCACCACTGGTGCTCTTCCGTTCATCCACATCTCCTGCCCAATCTGTATTTGTATATGCATGAAGAGAGAAATCATGATCTCTAGGATACCACAAACCATACTCAACTGTCCCCTTTAGATATCTAAAGATTCTCTTGATTGCCATGACATGAGATTCTCTGGGATCAACCTGGAATCTCACAACAAGACCAACAACTTGTATAATATCCGGTCTAGCTTGAGTGAGATACAACAATCTACCAATCATTGATCTATACTTTGTCTGGTCTGCCTTAGGAGAGTCATCATCTTTGCTCAACTTGCATCCGGTTGCCATGGGAGTATTCATTAGCTTTGAATCTTCCATCCCAAATTTCCTCAACAATTCTTTCACATATTTGGTCTGAGAAATGAAGATCCCTTTCTTTGTTTGAGTAATTTGCAGACCCAAGAAGAAATTCATTTCACCAAGCATAGACATTTCAAACTCACTTTTCATCTAATTTGTAAAAGTTTTACACATACTATCTCTTCCTCCAAAAATGATATCATCCACAAACACTTCAGCAATCAAAATGTTTTCATGATCAATTTTGAAATATAAGTTACTGTCAGCAGTACCTTTGTTGAATCCAATCTGCACAAGATGCTTATCCAACCTTTCATACCATGCTCTTGGGGCTTGCTTTAAACCATACAGTGCTTTCTTCAGCTTGCAGACCATATCATCATGATCAGACAATTGAAATCCATCCGGTTGTTCAATGTAAACTTCTTCTTCCAAATCACCATTTAGGAAGGCAGACTTGAGATCAATCTATTATACCTTGAAGTCTTTGAAAGCAGCAAATGCAAGAAATAATCTGACTGCTTCAATTCTTGCCACCGGAGAAAAGGTTTCTTCAAAATTAATTCCTTCTTTTTGAGAGTAGCCTTTGCAGACCAATCTAGCTTTGTTTCTGATCACTTCACCAACTTATTTAGTTTGTTCCGGAAGACCCATTTGGTTCCAATCACATTCTTGTTTCTAGGTCTGGGAACAAGATCCCAAGTATGATTTTTCTCAATTTGCATCAACTCTTCCTCCATTGCTTTGGTCCAGTTTTCATCATTGCAAGCTTCATTAATTGTCTTAGGTTCAATCTTTGAAATCAGACAACATTCATTTGAATCTTGAGCAAATCTTCTCCTTGTTTATACCCCTTTGCTTTTGTCACCTATGATCTGACCTTCAAAATGATTTAGAGTTACATACCTTGGAACTTTGGGAGTTTCTTGCACTACTGTTTCTTGATCAAGCTCATTCAGACAAACCTCTTCTTCCTGATTTACCAGATCAGTCTATATCTAAAATTCAGAGGAGGATTGAGCTCCTTGCACCAGAGAATCATTCTGATCATCTTCATCATATTCATAAAACCTTGAGGGCTTCTCAATTCCTTCATCAACTTTCACATTTGAACTTTCTATCAACTTTCTCAATCTTTTATTGTAACACCAGTATGCTTTGCTTTGAGTGGAGTAACCCAAGAAAATTCTTTCATCACTTCTAGCATCAAACTTTCCTAGATCTTCATCTCTTTTGATGTAACATTTGCTTCCAAATACTCTGAAATACCTCACAGTAGGAGTTATACCAAACCAAAGTTCATAAGGAGTCTTACCAGTATTGCTTCTGATTTGAACTCGATTAAGAGTGTAGACTACAGTGCTGACACCTTCTCTCCAAAACATTTGAGGAACATTTGCTTCCATCATCATTGTTCTAGATGCTTTCTGGATGGTCTGGTTCTTTCTCTCAACTACTCCATTCTGCTGTGGAGTCCTAGGAGCAGACAACTGTCTCCTTATGCCATGCTTCTCACAAAAGTCTATGAATTCACCGGATGTGAATTCAGCACCTCTATCAGACCTTAGACATTTCAGTTTTAATCTGGTTTGATTCTCTACCATAGCTTTGAAGATTTTGAACTTCTTAAGGGCTTTTGATTTCTCTTTTAGGAAGGTAACCCACATCATCTGGGAATGATCATCAATCAGTAACATGAAATATCCATCACCTTGCATACTCTTGATTCTTGTTGGACCACATAGATCGGTATAGACTAATTCTAGTAATCCAGTAGTGGACTGATCCTTGCTTTTGAAAGAGACTCTGCTCTATTTACCTAGCTAACATTCTTTGCACAAACTATTTGTAGGTTTCACCAATTTAGGAAGATCTCTTACAGCCTAAGTATTGCTTATCTTGATGATGTTATCAAAATTCACATGACACATCCTTCTATGCCATAACCAACTTTGATCAACTTGAACAAATAGACAACTTTTATTAGAACCAACTAGATGGAAGATATTACCTTTTGTTTGGGTACTGGATGTAATCTCAGTTTGCGGAGCTTTCAAAGATCCTGCATCTTCCATTCTTGAACCGGAGATCATAGCCTTTGTCCACCAACTGACCAACACAGAAGATTGTGTTTCAATCCTTCAACATAAAGTACATTACCAGTTTTGCTCTTTCAATCAAAAGAAATAGTTCCTCTACCTCTGATTCTACCAGCAGAATTATCACCAAACTTTACCATTCCTCCTTCATACCTTTCCAAATCTAAGAACTTGTTCTTGTCACCTGTCATATGGTGAGAACAACCACTGTCAATAACCCAATCATCCTTTTCTTCAACTTGGGCAGCCAAAGCTCTTTCTAAAACCTTATGATTGACAGATTCAGAGGATATTGAATCTTCTTCCTTGATAACAATAAACACCCATTCATTTCTGGATTTGCTTCCCATTTCTGATTCATCATCTGTTACTCCTTCATTATCATCTTCATGAACATAATAGTAGTTCTTTTGAAACCTTTGTCTGTTAGCATTTGACCTTGCAGATCTTTCTGGACATCTTGAAGCAAAATGACCAATCTTATTGTAGTTGAAGCACTTAAAGGGTAGTTTTCCTTCATACTTACCGGATCCTCTTGGCAGTCTCTTTGCAATGAGGGCTTCAAGTTGAGCTATTTCTGCTTCTTCCTCTTCCATGTCTTTCCTTGCTTGATCATACCGTGACAGCTTCCTTGAAGAATTCTCTCCCAGATCAAATCTTTGTTTGCCTTTCACATAGGCACTAGCCTTGAATGCAGATTCAGTCTTGGGGTGATCATCTCCAAACTTGGTCATTTCAAATGCAACTAGTTTGCTAGCCAATTGCTCTCTTGTGACAATTGTATGGGCTCTGAATTCATCAATGGCAGCAACCTTGATTTTGTAGGTAGCAGGATGGGATCTGAGAATTTTGCAAACAATTTCATTTTCATCCAGAACTCCACCAGCATTCCTGATTCCACACACCAGCTCATTTACCCTTGGCATAAAGGTAGTGATATTTTCATCATCTTTCATCTTCAATCTTTCAAATTTTCCTTTCAGACTTTGTAACCTTGCACTCTTAACAAACTCATCTCCTTCATGCAGAAGTTCCAGTTTAACCCAGATCTCATATGCAGTTGGTAGGTCAATGACATTTGAGAGCTCTGAATCATTCAATGTGCTTAGAAGAGCTTCTTTGGTCTGCAAATTATTTTCAGCATCTGTGATTTCATTCAAAGTTGTCAGACCACCCTGTGGAGGTACATATGGTTTTGAGACCATGGTCAAGTATGCTTTTCCCATACACTCCAAGTGACATTTCATGTGACCTTTCCAGAGAGTGAAGTTGGTTCCATCAAACTTCGGACTATCCTTCTTGTATGACGACATCCTGGATCTCCTCAAGCAGTTAAGCTCATTTCAGAGGAACTTAGCTCTGATACCAATTGTTAGATCTAGGGCACACAACTGAGAGGGGGGGTGAATTAGTTGTACAAAAACCTTGCTTCTACTTCAAACACTTGTTTCTTCTAGTTAGTTAATAGCATATCAATTAACCATTCATGAAAGTAGAAAGCATAAACACCGGAGCAGATAAACATCAACACATTAGACACCAAGATTTTTGACATGGAAAACCTGGTTAAGGGAAAAACCACAGGGTGATTAACCCAAGGATTATTCTCTATTAGAAGAATAAGAAAAATGAATGGCACATGCCAATTTGGGCTCACTGCCTGAGCACACTGCTGACAAGGAGGCACACTGCCTACAAGAGACACACTATCTACAAGATCATAAGTAACACAACCTTGAATTGGAGAATGACATCTTCACCATGTCTGGATTAGTTCCATTTAAGCTTGAAACACTTTTGCTCTGCCTTTCACTCTTTCACTATACCACACTCATCCGCTCCACGACACACTTCGAAATGAACTCACAAACCTTTATTTATACAATGCATCAACTTAGGAACAATCATCTAAGTTGGTAAACAACCATAAGAACATTCTCAAGATGAATAACACATCTGGTCAGCCACCACAAGAACATTCACACAATGAACAACTCATCCGGTCGGCTAGTCTAAACAAGAACTTCATCTAGAAGAATATCTTCAATTCCAGTCTCTACCGCCAATGTGGACCAACAACACAACCTCAATATGATCCAAGAACCTTCACAAGCTTGCTTGAATGACCAAGTACATCTGCACTTCATCTACTCACTGGAATCTCTTCTCTTCCTCATCCAAAACTTCAAGAACATAGTCTATTGCCACCATCATATTGCAAGAGGTGCTTCCAGACCTCCAAACCACATACCAATTGAGATGAGACATCACAAGGACATCCCAAACACTCTGTCCAATCCGTAGATTAGGACAATGCACTTCCGGATCTCACCGGACCTTTTTGTAACACTCTGTCACTCTGGAGCATCTCCTAGAACCGGTTCTACTTGCTCGATCACAACTTCTTCACATCTTCATACGAACCTCTGAAATCTTAACTGGATCATCTTAAGACTCATATCTACAAACCCTTTAATTCGTATCCTCTGAATCTCAACCTATTGAGTACTTTTGCCTTCTTCTCATCACTGTTCTTCACTGTTCCTGATTGAGACTAATTTTCTCAATATCCTCAGCACACAACTCATTCAATCCTTCTTGTCAAAGCAATATGAGTATGTTGACATCAATGACAACACTGGTTCACCTGATACTTGCAACAACTCCCCTGGACCCTAGAGGGATCCAAGAGATTAAACTTTAATGAGGTACAATCATTTCCAAATGACCAGGTAATAGAAAAATAGAAGTTTAACTGATTTTGATGCCTTTATTTAGTAGGCCTTGAAATTTTAAAATATTGACAAATCACCTTGGGACATAGGTGCATGTAGTCATATTCTATGTCAAGTGCTACTTGAGCTATGTAAGTTTACATGTATTATTTAAATTTTCTCTTATATTAAATATACGATAAAAGTGTACTTTTATATCATTTTTCTACTCATTTTACACTCATTTTAGGTTTTATCTTAAGACATGTTATCTTGGTATTTATTTCAAGATATAAGCTAGAAAAAATATAGAATTTATCTATCAACCTATAGTATTTTTATACCTAGAATTTGGTCTAAACCCATTTTTATTTATGTACACATTCCCTCACCTTGGATTGAATTGCAAACTTGTGATTTTGTCTAGAGTGCAAAGTTGTTCTATAGATAAAAAATCGTACTTGTAATCACATCCTCCAAATTCAAACATGCTTTTCAGTTATGCCATGTGGTGACCCTTTCACTTGAATACAAGTTCATCAAACCAAATGGATTTGGAGAGTTGACTCTAGATTGGAGGATCCTCCACATGTAGTGTTATAATAACTTTTTCAATAAATACTCATCACTTCACCTCTTGGTTAAACCAATTGTCACATCTAGAGGTGTCCTAACACATTTCAATGCTAGATATTTCATTGATTATAATCAAACACATGGACATACCATAGTTATGTGCATCACACTAAAGACTTAAATTTAGGATCTTATTGAGAAAATGTGATATAAATATATAGGATATTCATGATCAAGCAAAAACATATTTAGTATGGGTCCACATAGTGATTCTAATCAAAAGGAAACAAATGATAAAGATTCTTCTAATTCTAGTAATAATTATTATATTGGTCTAGATGTCCAAATTCTAATGACATACCTGACACATATTACATTAATGTGCAAATGAAACTTTCTTGAATATGATGCAAATGAAGACAAGAAAAATAATAAAATACCCACTAAATAATATCAAGAATAAGAACATGAAATCTAAGTCACAACATATAAGCTGGTTATTTCAACTTGAATACATCACAATTGGAATATATACACTTAGGAATTATGTTCATAAAGGAGTCCTCTTCATGATCATGCATCATCATCATCATCTATGCAACATGGCATCATAAATATCAATCCCATTTAGAGTCTCCCTTGGAAATGTAGGCATCAACCACCTAGACAAGGCTTGGTGTTGCTTATCCATCTAAATTTTGAATAGCATGTAGAAAGGCACTACTTCAAGCTAAGTGGAGAGCTGTTTGAGCTTCAATGAAATGGCCGCATGTATAGGAAATTTGTAATGTATCTTGGCCAATTGATGGCTAGAAAAAATCTAAAAATAGGTATTACAAATGATGATGTTAGACTACCAAACAACCCAACCACTATCTCCCTTTGGATGTGGCACGAAATCCCAAATGTGTCCAATATGCTAGCTAATGTAGAATTGTACTAGAGTAATGTGTGTTAAAAATAATTGTCTTTTAAGCCCTAATGTTTTGTAGGCTCCACTTAATTTTGAACAAGATCAATCAATGGTGGAAAATAACACAATCAGGCATGGGTTCAACTTGAAGAGAGTAATAGTTAGTGAAGGAACAATATCTAGTTTCTTTGACATCATAACACAATCAATTCTCTCAATGAATCTTTTATATCCACTATGCAAATTGGATCAAGAGTACCAAATTAGAGATGAACTTTGGCAACCAAGACTTGGGTCATAAATGCATAATTTATTGTGCATATAAAAGCACGTGTCTCTTTTTTTCTACCCATTGCATAGGAAAATGGCCAAGTGTCTCTTAGATTCCTCCTCAACTAGGTTGAAGTTTCCATTAATAAACCACTATACTAGTAGAATTTCATATGCAAGCCACCACTAAAGTAGCATCCTTTCAGTAACATCATTTGAGGTATAGATATTGACACACTAAAAGATTGATTCTCAATATTGAAAAGGACCCATAACCTAGTTTGTTAGATGGGTCACAACCATGGGTAAAATAGTGAGGTTGCCAATTGGCATTAACAAATGTTCTATGTGCTAGCATGAAGTTGCTCATTATTATTGATTAGAGAATATTATCTAGCCATAGGACACATCACATTATTGGAAGCAAAAATCCAACAAATTTTGAATCTCTTGAAGACAAAGAATGTCTAGGGGGTAAATATATATCAAAAATCCCACACCTCATCCTCCATGAGATGTAACTCATAAGGCAATAGGGTCTAAGGATATTTCCTTGTAGTCTAACCCTTGCAATGTAAAAAATATATTCTACTCAAGTCTAATCTAACATTTTTTGGAGAAAAGGCTCCAAATTTAATCTACCATTTCTCAAGATCATATTATCCTTCTTCAACCTCCTAGGGG
The DNA here is from genome assembly GCA_027924645.1 of Cunninghamia lanceolata. Taxonomy (NCBI): domain Eukaryota; kingdom Viridiplantae; phylum Streptophyta; class Pinopsida; order Cupressales; family Cupressaceae; genus Cunninghamia; species Cunninghamia lanceolata. The sequence goes on along the minus strand of BSBN01000378.1, from coordinate 1,195,552 downwards.
AGACTATGAGATCATCTTCCTCCATTTGGTTGCAACATACTTGGAACTCCCAAATCCAATGAGAAAATAACACTCACTAAAAGAGGAACTTTCATAAGAACTACTTGGCTTACTAAACTCTTTGAAGGAATCACCAAAGGAATATCGGTAAGAGTTGATTATGAATCAACTACTTGATTTGCTTTATTATTGGCCTTAGCTGAGAGGATTTTATGGGTTATGTTGATTTGGAATTATTCTAAGGCCATGTGGGACTTGTTTTGTGCTAGCCAAGTAGTAGAGTTGGAAGTTAGATAGTTATTCTTATCCTTATTATGAACATTTCTATATTTTTTACATTAGTCCACCCAACTTTAAATTTTCTTGCCTCAACAACTAGCTTGGAGGTTAGTTTAGGCTTGTGTGTAGCTAGAGGGTAGTCTATGTGACATGATGAAATCCCTTATATAGGGAGAAAAAAATTGTAAATATCTATGCATGTAGTTGGGTCCATGGTGGAGGAATTTGTTTGTATGGTTGGATTCCACAAAAGAGAATAAAAAGAAGCCTTTGGTTACATTTTGGATGGCATGCAACCAAAAAATAACCATTTATACAAGTATGCTACTCAAGCCATTTACATGCATTCTCAAAATTAGGCACCAAAATATGTTCAACATTTGGTGGGTTAATATAAGACATACCTCATGGAATACTTTTGGTCTTGGGCATTCATTTATGTGACACATATTTGCTCATGTGTTTATGAAAATGTGTCACCTAATTATATTTTTATATTTATAATTAAAGTTTCTTACATAATTATGAAAATATGATATATAGTGTATATATCAAATATTTTAAGTATATATGAAATGAACTTCAAAATGAACATGTTTATGTGCCATTAGACATGTCTATATTTAACAAAAAATATACAAAAATTAAATATGGCTTGGTGTGTGTGAAGATATTTTTTTGCTTGATCTAGTTTGCCATAAATATAATTTAACACAACTTGGTTCACCTCCTAGTAGAGCGAGCCTCAGAATCAAAACATGGGTCATCTAAATGCTGCAATAAACTTTGCATTAATTTACACATACATAAGAATATGTCTAAATTTAATATATTGTTAATTTAAATTTATTACTTACATGTTAGAATGTATGTTTATTATCTCACCTGATCACTTGCTTGATCAAAATCACAGCATGCAATGCCATTTTGAGAGGACATGTGACTTGATGATATATCTACTCGCATAAAATGTACATATTTTTGAAAAAATTAGTAGATGACACAATCTACACATAAAATAAAATTGTTTGAAATAGACAATGTGTTGAATTATACTTACAAAACCTTATTTATACCTCTATAGTTGCATTAGGATGGTCATGTTGAACCAATTATCTACAAGATGGCTGATATGTCTCACCAATGTCAGTGATAGTGTCTACTTTGGAAGTTGTGGAACAACATCAACATACACACCTACATCAGAGAGAGGGATGTTGTGTTGTGAGCTTAAATCACCAAGGATAAGCGAGCTCAACAAGTCAGAAGAATGAAATTGTATGTTGATAGGCGAGTGCAACACAACATCCCTATCTACTCTAATGTAGGTGTGTATGTTGATACATTTGTTCCATAGTCCAAAGTAGACACTATCATTAATGTTGGTGAGACATATTAGTCATCAAGTGTAGAGAATTTGTTCAACATGGCCATCCTAATGTAACTATAAAGGTATAAATAAGGTTTTGTAAGTATAATTCAGCATGTCTATTTCAAACAATTTAATTTTACATGTAGATTGTGTCATCTACTAAATTTTTTCAAATATGTTTTTTTATACGAGTACATATCATCAATATATTTCAATGCTCATAAAATAAGGAGTAACATGAGGTATGTCAATATATTTTTCTCAAATTATATGCTTCGAGTCCAAAATGCATATATATAAATAGTAGTTCTTTGAAATTTTTGGAATACATATTTCAAGGATGTTTGAACAAGTGTATATAACATTCATAGGCTTGCAAAAGATTTTAACAAATTGTTTGTTGAATTAAGTTATAACTAGACATTCAATTAGAACTCCTTTCTATTATATCTACATGTACTAGAGTGAAATGTTCTTTACTAGAACTATGTGCATTTTTTTGTATTTCACTTATTTGGGCCAAAATATTTAAATTTAGCAGGTCTCAATTAAATCAAGTTGCATTTTTAGAACATAGGTGTCACTATCAAATTGTATTGATATTAATACTATTAGTGTACACATTTCATTTGGCTTCATTTGGATTTCATTTGGCCTTATTTGGAAGCCTCATTTTATGCACATGGCATAAGACACCTCAGCTGGGTCTGTGGCAATTAGGAAGAGTCCTTCAAACTCTTTCACTCCACTTAACTTTCCATATCTACTTGAGATCTTCTTAAGTTATGGGATTGACTCCCATTAACTCAAGGCTACTCAAGGCTATATGTAATCATCTATTTGCCTAATCAATCTACTTAGATTTGATGCTAGCTTACAACTTTGTTGATCTTAGGTTCTCATATGGTATTAGAGCTAATCCTAGCTTGTTGGCTGGCTCATTTTTGAGGCAAAACCCCATCCATGTTTGCAAGGCTTGTGTCTTCTTTGTAGATGGGTTGATGCTTCAATCACACACTGAGGTTAGAGTTTGTTGGTTGAAGTGACAATTCTAAGATCACCTTCAAAGGATGAGTAGAGAGACTTGGAATGCCACCAAACTTGGAGCCTGCATTTAAAATTTGGATGCTGTTGTGGATTGACGACACCTAGAGGTCTTGTACATAGCAGAGATATAGAGGTCGTTGTTGCATGATCACTTATCTATTGAAGTGGTCATTGGATCTATTCATAAGGAATCACCTACCATTTACTACAGCCTGCTTGACCCTTCTTCACTAGGCATTGGTCAACTAGCATTCTTGGCTTACACAGCCAGATCAAGAACCGCAATTTGGAGCATCAGATGTGTGGCAAAGATCTAGATATGCGTTGAAGGATTTCACAAGTAGAGATCTCAACTCTTGTGGTAGAGATGTAAATGCCTAGTGGCCAACAATGAAGGAATCACCCAGTAAAAGGCCTTGAAACGTAGCGGCCGGCATGGAGGTTGGAAACCACGATGCCCTTTGTTGAAGTTTTGAAGATGACTGATGAAGGGGGTAAATCATAAAACACACAATAACATAAATTGCACATAGAAAATAGATTGATATTTTATTAATATGGGCAAAATATTACATTATAGAAGCTCAAATACAATCAGAGGATGAATCCCCTACAGGCTGCAACACATTACAGCTCCCTCTCTCAAGACTCTGGAATCTTCAGCCTTCTGTAATTCCCAAATCAACTAGGGTTTCTAATTTTCCTTCCTTTTCCCGACTCTATACCTCCCCCCTTAACTCTACTACCCTAAGGGTTCCCAAAAATGGTTATATATAGCCCTTTTTGGCAACCACCAGCTTAATTTCAAAATTTGCATCTCCCTCCAAAAATAGGTCAACTTCGCAAGGCCATAACTTCCGATCTGACTATTGGATTTTCAATTATAATACCTTTTTGGAAAGCTCTCAAAAAAATGATGGTGGACAAGAAATACTGATAGGTAGATTGCTTGGGTTTCCCACCAAATTTTAGGCCCATCCAATGCCTCTAAGTGCCTCAAATTTGACTTTGAATATTTCAATAGGATTTTTGGAATTTGAAATTTTAATATCTCACAAATGACAAATGATATTGAAGTGATTTCTACACCATTAGTTTTAATTCACCATTCTAGAGGTCTGTGTAAGATTTTGTATCCAACCGTGCACAAATGCAAACTTACTAAAAGTAGTAACCCTACCAAATTTAGCCCTTATTGAAAAGAAACAACATTTTTTTTTGGTTGATGCAAGATTACTCTTACACCCTGGATGCTCCTGCATAAATGACCTTTGTTTCAATCAATTGCCCCCTCATGGAGGAATGTTGATGCACCTACACGCACCAGTGGAATCACCCTTGGAGGTACAGGGAAAGCTTTATGGTGTCACAACGGTAGCGAGATCAGAGACACCTTTATGGACCATGATGGCCTGCTTGTTGTTAATCTCATCCACCAACTTTGTTATGTTGAACTCATTCTCAGCCGGCATGCAATCTCTGCTTGAACCATTCAAGATGAGGGACATTCCTCATTTGGCACATGCACTTGTCTTCAATTATGCTTTGGACTCAACTAGCCTCTTTATGGCCACGTCCTTACTCAGCCATGAAGGCCTCTTCTTCCAATCTCTACGCCCTCAATTCAGGCTATGATGGCCAAGACTCAATTAGCCCCTTTACAAGGCTACTTTTATTCATAATTTGTTGCATGATAAAGTTAGTTAGCATTTAAAATATTATTGTTAGCTTAACTATAACTATATGTTAACCTTCATGTAACCATCAAAGGCATCTTCATTTTTTAGTGTTAGAAATAGTAATTATTGTCTAATGCACTAAGAAAGTTATAAAGTGCCATAAATTTGGGGGTAATCAAACAAAAAGGGTTAGGCATGCACTAATTTATAAAGTGCCACAAAGTAGGGGGGCTCAAAGTAATGGGGGGTATTATTGAGTTATTTTTTCTTTTTGTACTTGTAAGTTGTATAATACATCTCATAGTTTAATAAGTGTGATCAAATCTAACTCTGAGTACTTCTATTGTGACCTTGAAAACACCCAAGGGAAGGTCATCAAGCAAAGAAGTCATGAGCTAAAGACCTCATAAGTATAAGTCTAAATGACTCTAATATTGTAGAGGATTATGTCACCTAATTTAACTCAATGAGGTTGCAACTAAAAGAAGCTAGGATTGAGAAATAGGTGGATCGAATGATCCTTCAAACATTTTTTTGAGGGCCTATGGTAAATGATCCATAATCTTGCAATGGATTCACATCGCTTCATATCTCACATCGAGAGCCTATGGTAAATGAACCTAAATCGTGCATCGGATCACATCTCAAATTTGGTTAATTTTCCTGAATACTCATGATACTATCATCTATGGAGTCACTAGTTGTAGTTTAGCATCGACATCAGTACACAAGTAGCTTCCAGATTCGTGCATATTTTTTCTCTTTTGGGGGGTAGTTTTTTGTCATTGGGTTTTCTACCTTTCTCCACTTATGAGAGTTTTATTTGTATATGGTTACCTCGTCAGGCCTTGTTGTCGAGACCCATCTTTTACACCCACCTAAGTTGTGCTTAAGGGGGGGTATTAGCAGGGGGGGTATTAGCGTACACATTTCATTTGGCTTCATTTGGCTTTCATTTGGCCTTATTTGGAAGCCTCATTTTATGCACATGGCATAAGACACCTCAGCTGGGTGTGTGGCAGTTAGGAAGAGTCCTTCAAACTCTTTTACTCCACTTAACTTGCCACATCTACTTGAGATCTCCTTAAGTTATGGGATTGACTCCCATTAACTCAAGGTTACTCAAGGCTATATGTACTCATCTATTTGCCTAATCAATCTACTCAGATTTGATGCTAGCTTATAGCTTTGTTGATCTTAGGTTCTCATACATACATCAATTGTCTTATTAATTGCTAGAATATTCTTATCTAATGCTAAAACATGCCATACATTATGGATTTTCTTATACACACCATTGAACATGTTTTTTTATGAAATATTTCCCACTCCAAATATTTTAAATGATATATTATCACCGAGCATAACATTCTTTCCTTTGGGAATCTCATTGTACTCTTTCAACAAACCTTTTTTGGGTGTCAAGTATGTTGCATCACTCCTAAATCCAAAGATGGTCAATATTTTGTAGAGTATGAGTTTATAGGTGTAATGAGTATATAAATAATTATTCTTCGTCACTATATGTTCACTTACATAATTAGCTTTTGATTCCTTAAATTATTTTTTTTATCTCTTCAACTCATTTTATCTTTTTAAACTATGCTTAAGAACTATACTAGAAGTATTTTCTAGGTTTTTTCTCCTCCTCCATGCCTTGACTATTTTATAGACACTTCGAGACTTATTTTTTGTCTTCTTCTTTACCTTGCCCTTATATCCTATTAAGGGTTCCAAAACTCTCAATATACAATCCTACATCCTTGATTCTTACCTCTTTCTGGAGTAGTGATGTTCTTACATCTATATTTTTAGATTGAAATGAGTGCTAAGAGCTATTATTAATTTTTGAGTAGAATTTTAGCAAGCTCTCAAGAAGCATCATCATTATATCTTCTTCTAAAATTGCTAACCCACATGCTACCAACTAATTTTTGAAATAATTAAATTGATTCATATGTTTGGCAATACATTCTAATTTTCACATTTTTGATTGAAAAAACTTCTTTTGAAAATACAATCTAGCATAGACATCTCTTGATTCACACATTTAAGTCAATTAATCCAAAGAATCATTTGCTATATTTGAGTCACTAACATGTAGAATCACATTATTAATTAAATTATATAATATCCAAAAGAAAACTTTACCATATCCGTATTACCTCCCACTTCCTGATAAATTTTGTGGAGGCTTGACTTTTTTTATCAACTAAAATGAGTCCTTATTTTAGCAAAAAACACCTTCATGATAAATATATTAAAACCTTAATCATTGAATTTATCTATAATATTTCATGATTCTCCAATGCATTTCTACTACCATCTCTTTTTCTTTAGAAAGTTTCAAAATCTTACAAGAAATCTAGTTGATAAAAAATGAGATTTATGGCTTTGATAACATGTTAAATTATTGAGCATATTTCAAACAAGTATACAGTAAATAAATTGATTCATAAATAATATACTCAAACAAAGGTGCTTATAATATACTTTCCTTGCTTTTCTTAAGGCATATAAAATATAAAATGTTATTGTATAAAATGTTCTTGTATTGTATTGTGTGTATTCTACTACTTATTCTCTTTCTTGTTTTCTTATTTATTTAATATATTTATGCACGTGAGTTATGAATTTCTACATGCATGATGTATCTCTATGTCTAATTTTTCACATGTTTTATCCAACTAGAGATCTTTGACTAAATTTATATGTAATAATTACAACTTTAATAAACTAAGCTAATGTATTGTTTTAAATAGACATTTAATAGTTTATGGAGCTAGATGGGCCTACCAATGTCTCTTCCTAAATTCAAGATAAACATTTAATACTTGTGTAATGGTGAAAATTGCATACCCATGCCCCATTTCCATTATTTTTTGGGCCCACTTTGATTGGAGATTTTTATGCAATAAGAAGTTTACACGTGGTATATTCTTGCATGAAATTTATCTCACTATACTAATTGATCTCTATTCCTAGATCATTCAAAGAGAAGACCTAAGATACTAAACAATTTAGTGATCACTAAATTGCTTAGTATCTTAGGTCTTAGGTCTTCTCTTTGAATGATCTAGGAATAGAGATCAATTAGTATAGTGAGCTAAATTTCATGCAAGAATATACCACGTGTAAACTTCTTATTGCATAAAAATCTCCAATCAAAGTGGGCCCAAAAAATAATGGTAATGGGGCATAGGTATGCAATTTTCACCATTACACAAGTATTAAATGTTTAGTTTAAATTTAGGAAGAGACATTGGTAGGCCCATCTAGCTCCATAAACTATTAAATGTTTATTTAAAAAAATACATTAGCTTAGTTTATTAAAGTTGTAATATATATATATATATATATATATATATATATATATATATATATATATATATATATATATATATATATATATATATATATATATATATATATATATATATATATATATATATATATATATATATATATATATATATATATATATATATATTACAAACTTTTGTACATGTTATGGTGAAATTCATGTGCACATTCAAAGTGAATAATTTTCATTAGATAAATATTAATACTTCAAATTAATTTTCTAGTTTCACTTGTTTAGTTGTTTCTAGAAGTTTTATTGCACACACATATGTATGCACAAGAACTAGATGGATATAGAGAAATACAATGTATCTATCACTCAAGTAATTAGTTACATTTTGAATAATTTAAATTGAATGTGTACATCTATGTCCAGTATTTCTAGATTCTCTATCTAGACAAAAACCTTGAAATTTTGCTCCTTCAGGTACATCACATGGAAAATTATGCACCAGTTCCACCTCAGGAACTATTTGCATGAACTAATAGTTAGATCGAGAGATTGAGAGTTTCCATAAATAATGGTACCAACATGGGAATATATAAGGACACTTGTAAGGCCATAATGGAAAGCCTAGAAAAAATTAGAGATAAAAATGTATGTATTTACTTGATGTGAACTAATAGTTAGTCTTTGCTCCTTTCACTATGCTTCCACTTTTACATTTTCCATCTTATCTTCCTCTATCATGGAAACATCCATCTATGTACACCATTTTATCTAATTATATGTGGTCTAGATCCTAAGAGCTAAGAACTAATTAGCCTAATCCTCTCATGAAATTTGAAGTCTCGTGCATACATCTTCCAACCATTAGAGAAAATATTTTTCTACAATTCTTTTAACCTAGATCCTCCATGATAACAATACTCATTACAGTGTTAGTAACTCATGAGCTAGTCTTAGTACATCCAATTTGGTAGCCATATTCCTTATCTAGATATATTGTTCTTATTCACAATTTGGCATATGAGATCCTTTGAAACATCCTACCATAGACTATTCACGTCCTTTATCTAGATTCTTTAGAAGATCATTTTGTTTGTCTATTCTATTGTGTCACTTATCCATATCTATATAATTCAATTATTACAATTGTTTTTAACCTTGAGATTATCAGATCATATAATTGAAACAATAATACATGTCCAAAACACATTTCCTCTAGCACCATGGTAATTTTCATTATATAGTTGAACAGTTTGTTGTGATTAGATACACCCTTCTCACCTATTTTTAATGTACAAGCATCTACAATTTTGGAATCAAAGTTGAAAAACATTGTACATATTTATATATATTTAAATTATGATCTGTCTGACATGTTATAATCTTCCTTTACCTTGTAGTGATGGTGGTACTTTTGTTGATGCATGTGGATGTCTTGCTATTTCTTCCCTCATTTCTTTATGCAATCTAAACTTCTTCTTTATCCTTTTGCATGATGGTTAAAGTTGATTCCAATGTTATGTTAATGTTAAGGGAAAATTGGTGTAAATGAATAATCAATGTATATCAACAATACCTACTAACTCAATGAAACAATAAACAAAGAAGATTGAATAAACAAAGAAATTCAAACCTTTGCAAACCTCTTCACTTCGTGGCTTCCATTGATTGCCTATCTCAAATGATCTTGTGTATGAATATGGCCCTTAGAAGGTGCACTTCCTTGCTATTCCAAGATGTCAAGTGGGAATGGCTATGATAGTTTATTGCAATGAAGATGAGCTTCACAACAAAGGTAATGGTAATGGTAACAAGTTGATCGCAAGAAAATGGAATGACTTGGGTACCAAAGGCGAACTGTAATTCCTATAGAGCAACAATACTAAAAGCTTGGATCATTGAAATGGAAGAATTGGGTTCAATTTATAGACTTATGTGAGAGAAGATCAATGGTATAGAAAGAATGAGAAGATCAATGGTATAGAAACCTTGAGAGGATGTGCGCAAATACAAAGAAGACAAGTGTCACAAAAAAGTTGTTTTGTTTGAGTTAACTACTTTCTTTTATAAAGATAAGATATGCTTTCATAAATTAGAATACTTTTTTTCTAATTTAAGAGTTATTGATAAAAACAAGGTTGATTGAGTTAGTTAACTCAACTTGTGATTTGCTTTTGCATTATTTGAGAGAAATTAAATAATAAATTATTTAATTTTGTGTGCATGAAGAAGAAGAATTATTTTTAGAAGATTTAGAAGATATTTGAGAAATTAGTAGATATAAAAGCAAATTAAATAAATAAATTTATTTAATTGATTGTGCAAGATAGAAGAATAAATAAAATATTTGATTGTATTTTATTTTTAGAGATTGAGAGAATTTAAATAAATTTGATTGATTTATTTAAATTTGGAGGAATGATTGACTTAATTAAATAATTAAGAATTATTTAATTGTTTGGAAGAATTTAATTAAATAAAGGATTTTATTTAATTTTGACTTTAGAAGAGGTAATTAAATATTTTGATATTTAATTAACTTAGAGGAATATGAATCGATTAAATAAATTTGTTTATTTATATATTGATAGAGGAATTAGATAGAATAAATATTAAGAATATTTATTTAGACAAAGTCATGTCAATTTTAGGCGTATACATTTTGCCCCTCTTTGATGCAATGTGTTTTATCACATTGCTTCAAAGAATAAGAATTTCTGATAGTGATACATGCCCCAGTTTGCTCCTGGTATAGGTTTAATGATAGGATGCCCCCTCGAGAGATTGGACGGGGAAGAAGGCAGAAGGACGTGAGACAGAAATCTCACAAGGAAGAAGGTGAAAAATAGGTTAGGATGAAGAAGAAAAGGGTCACGGTTGGAGAAATGGGAGGAAACGGGCTTGGGAAGTAGTCATGGTTGCCACACAGCCAGTTAGGGTTCACATGCTATATATAGGAGCTGGGTCCACAAATCTAGTCATTTGCACCCTTGGCTTTTGTTGATAGGTCACTCAGAGCTTAGGAGAGAATAGGAACTACAACAGTCAGTATAGAGATAGATATTCTATGCGAGGAGTACCACTTTGAGTGAGTCCAATGGTTCAATCAGCTAGCTGACGTAGGACCACTGGTATGTAGCTCCAAAAAACTCACCTAGGGTCATTTATTAGTGCAATAAATGCTAGGGAAAGTTAGCTAGGATAGATGCACCGATTCGTGTTTCAACATATATACGCTGCAAAACCACGTATATGTAAAGATTTGGCACATATGAGATATGAATTGGCGCATGCATGAGTCCTGCGCATATATGTTATGAGTTGGTGCACCTATTAAGAACTTGCGCATTTGATATGGGAAGCTACGCATATGTAGAAGTTATGCATGTGTGACATGTTTCAGTGCATTCATGCTGAAGTTGCAATTATGATATGGAAATGTACATATACTCAATGTTGTGGTACATCTGCCAGAAGTGGTGCTTTACCGTGAAATGGTGCATGTACCTTATGGTTTGGCGCATGTGTTTTAGATAGTTAGTTTACTTAACGAAATTGACTTGATTGGCATCTTGCTCGATGCGTTAATCGATAAGCTATCTCCGAGATTGTAGGAATCTAGTCAAGAGATGTTTTATGATGTTTTGATCAATTTGATATGTTAAGTAAGTGATAGGATACTTTTGATACTTTGAGTAGTTATGCAGTTTTGGTTGACGCATTGACTTGCTTGATTGTAGGACATCTGGGATGTACTTATGTCACAGGAACAGTTTCCCTTGCTATTGTTGCAGCGGTACATGCTTATAGAGATAGATCATGAGGTGCTTGGTGCTATGGGTCTTGACTACATGTGCTTCATGCCCGAGGTTCGTACGAACCTTGATTTGCTGACTGTTGCAGTGGAGCGATACCACAGTGAGGATGGGACCTTTCACTTGCCTACTGGTGAGATGGCAATTACTCTAGAGGATGTCTATAGGATTATGCACTGGCTGATAGAGGGTGAGCTTGTAGAGTATGATCCCCAGTGGGATGTAGGACTGGAAGAGTGCTGGCAATTTTTTGATGATGCAAAGTTAGAGGATCAGGTTATCTCTTGGCAGGATATTCATGACTACTATGACTACTTCCCAAGGATAGTGGCAGGGTTGATCAGGGGTGTTGTTTGCCCTGATAGGAGGTCACATGGGTTCCCCACTGGTTGGGGTAGGACTATGGAGAGGATGATCATAGAGGGTACACGTTTTGCATGGGGTGTCTATGTTTTGGCTCACTTATACCATGACATGCATCAGGTGGTATACCATAGAGGAGCTAGCTTGTCTGCAAGCATCTCACTATTATAGTTTTGGCTATGGGAGCACATTGCTATTACTCAGCCGATATGCATATTTTCCAAGTAGAGGGGTGAGCCTTATAGTTATGGATACGTAGGTGTTATTTCCTAGCATAAGCTGGGAAAGCTTGAGTATTGGAGACACATGCTGGATAATGTAGATAGAGTTATCTCTCACCCATATCTAGATTGTGAGCCATGGGACGATGAGGACGACGAGCTTCCATACTACTTTTAGACTCAGTGGCTCATTGGGAGGAAATGGTTCATACTAGAGAGGTAGATTATTAGTCAGGTTCGGTGACAGTTTGGTAGGGTACAAGGTATGCCACAGGGGCAGGCCTAGTTTGTGAGGACACATGTAGAGTGATTTAGATGGGGCCCAATCGCTTCCTATGAGGAGACCCTAGCAGAGTTTTAGTAGATTCCCTACATGGCCTGGCTGATGCAAAGGGAGGTAGTAGATGCGGGGATGACTCCTAACTATGAGGAGTGGTTTGTGGCCAACCCATTCTTGAGGTACTCAGGACCTAGAGTTGGCTCCTCGCTTGGAGGAGTGGTGCAGTCAATATAGGAGGGTTCACAAAATGAACTGTTTGGACCATGTAGCAAGAGTAAGCACAACAGAAACAACTCAAAGAAATGGAACAAATGCAGATTTAGTCATCTAGTATATCAAAAAATTCAAAATAGAGATCCACTGGTAACATGCGGGCTTACAACGAGGGCTCATAGGCCTGATGACATCCATGCACAAGATAAGGCTTTAAAGCTCTTTTGCACAAGATCTAAACTATGGAATGTGAATCAATTACTAACTACTTTCCTAAGGATCTATTACATCTTTATATATCATTTCTAGACCAATAGATTCCTCTGCGTCAGCCAAGGAAGATCATAAACTCCAATGAAGAGTTGTAACATGTTCACAGATAGGTCAGGCCTAAATGCATAGAACACTTCCTTAAATGAATGGAACAACATGTGAACCCTTGGGGAAGCTTGGCCATGGACCATAGGGCATTAAATGATGTGTCATTGAGATCCGCAAATCAAGGAATGATCCACAAGCTCTCTCCTTTGGCTGATTATCAGGAACTATTAGAATGCTCTACTCTGAGAAAATAGTCAACTTCTGATAGCGATATCTTTCCAGTCACTGATCCAAATTTTCTAAATTCTTGATATGATGTAGATGAAAAAATGTAGATGCTAAGTCCAGATCGACAAGATGTGAAATGCCAAAACTGGACCAAAAGATGAAAACTGCTACTGACTAAATTGCTTGAACTGAACTGGAAAATGAAATAACTGAATGCAAACAAACTAAACTGTAAATGTTTTTTGGTTGATGCATAATTGCTCTTGAACCAAGGATGCTCTTGTATCAGACATCCAAGGTTATTGAAAAGTAAGTCCCTCACTTTTCTGGGGCTAGGGGAGAACCCAGACAGTCCACCTCAGCCTAAGAAATCCATGATGAATCTTCTTCTGGTCTGCCTTTCCACTTCACAAGATATTCTTTATATTGTCTTCCTCTAATGTTGTGTCCAACTCTGCTGTCTAAGATGTCTTCTATCTACTCTAGTTCTTGTTGTGGTAACTGCTTCTTCAAGTCTTCTTCCATGCTGTCACTGGATTCTACTTCATGATACTGATATAGGTCTGCAATATTGAAAATAGGTGAGATACCCAATGGTGCAGGAGCACCCCTTCAACAGGATCAACATACACAAGAGGGAGAAGAATAAGACTAATATAGTTTTTGACATTTCATGTTACCTTATAGCATCTTCAAAAATGTAACATTCTATATTGGCATTTCATGTTTGTAAACTCCAAACTCAACATTTTTGACAGTTTGGATTAAAGGAAGGGTTAATCAAGGTGTCTTAACATTAAGAGTTTTGCTGTCACATACAAAGCAGATGTCATGTAATTAATTTAGGGCTTCTACCAATAATTTTGGAAAACTCAAATCCCAGAAATAGAGAGGAATGTTGGTCTCTCACCATTGGGAAAGTTAAAAAGGGGAAAACCCTTTGCAATATGGTGTGGTATGTTTTTGGTCTGGGTTGAATAGTTGAATGTAATTCTGAAAACACTAAAAAGAGGAGGAATAGAAGTTCTGTAGATTGTTTTCCTTCCAGATTCTGAATTCTGTCTAGATACTCTATGTAGAAATTCATGCTGTATAGGATTTGTATATAATCTAGTTCAGTGCCTCTATGGTCGAATTAACTAGCTAAATCCATTCCACTGGTGGATTTCTACAAAATCAGTGGAATGGACTTGTAGATTATTTCCCCATGTTTGTTTGTTTGTTTGACTGTTAAGTGTGGTAGGTTAGGAATTATAGGAATCCCTCCAGAGAAAATCATCATAAGGTATGTGTATATAATATAATTAAAGGGTGACTATTTTGTGTGTATCTGTCAATTGTGTCTGTATGTGCATCGCTGAACAATTCGGGTGTCAATACAAGTCTATAATGCATGTTCAGAAGGCATCGGCATAAGTTTTCATTGGTGTCACCAATGAAGGAGGTATCGACGTGAGTCAGTGTATCGGTGAAGGAGTTAAATGTTGGTCCAAATGGTGAAAGTCACACCGAAGGAATATATCAGGGTGACCATTGGCAAGTCCCACCGATGATAGTATGTGTTAAGTCCATTGGGTTGAAAAGGAGTATTGACGAAGGAGAATGAAGTTGTGCCGACCGATAGAGTCACTCTAATAGTAGGTATATAGGAGACATCGGCGTGAGGGAGCCCATCAGGGAAGGCTTTAAGAGTCTTACCGAAAGGCAGAGTGTTGCCGATAGTTACCGATATAAAGCATATCAGGAAGAGTCTGACCGACGGTAGGTAGAAATAGAGGTGCATCGGCATAACAATTGCCATCAAAGGATAGGAGAAATGTCTAGCCGAAGAAGCATGTTTTGCCGAAGAGAGAGTGGGTGTTGGATGTATCGGTATGAGATTTGATATCGGTGAATGTGTTGGAAGTCAGCCCGACATGGGATGTTTGGCCAACAAAGGCGGTCATAATCTTCATTAGTGTGACTGTAGGTGTCGGCAGGAGATATAAAGAGGTGGCCGATAGTGGAGGTCCCACCGAAAGGCGAAGAATCGATTCCCATTGGCAAGAGGCTAGCGATCGGTGGAGGAAATAAAAGTGGCACCAATGGTATAAGGTGTTGCTGATAGACAACCAAGGGCAATGCATCAGAGAGGCAATAGAGATCGGCAAGAAGGTTGGAGGTGTTCGCTGATAGTTCATGTTTTAGCAATGGGAGTGTGGTTGTCGGTGAGAGATGGTAAGAGGTCTGACCGATAGGTTGATATCAGCGTGATTGAAGATGTCGGCATAACAATCTTGAGGGGGGCCAATGAAACATGTGTTGCCAATGGAAGAGTGAATGCCTATTTCGGTAAGACAAGAGAGATATCTCACTGATATTGACAGTAATAGTTGTGAGTGTTGGATGCTCTGCATCAAAGAATTCCTAACCTACCATACTTAATAGTCAAATGAACAAACAAACATGGGGAAATAATCTACAAGTCCATTCCACTGATTTTGTAGAAATCCACCAGTGGAATGGATTTAGCTAGTTAATTCAACCACAAAGGCACTAAACTAGATTATATACAAATCCTATATAGCATAAATTTCTACACAGAGTATCTAGATAGAATTCAGAATCTGGAAGGAAAACAATCTACAGAATTTCTATTCCTCCTCTTTTTAGTGTTTTCAGAATTACATTCAACTATTCGACCCAGACCAAAAACATACCACACCATATTACAAAGGGTTTTCCCCTTTTTAACTTTCCCAATGGTGAGAGACCAACATTCCTCTTTGTTTCTAGGATTTCAGTTTTCTAAAATTATTGGTAGAAGCCCTAAATTAATTACATGACATCTGCTTTGTATGTGACAGCAAAACTCTTAATGTTAAGACACCTTGATTAACCCTTCCCTTAATCCAAACTATCAAAAATGTTGAGTTTGGAGTTTACAAACATGAAATGCCAATATAGAATGTTACATTTTTGAAGATGCTATAAGGTAACATGAAATGTCAAAAACTATATTAGTCATATTCTTCTCCCTCTTGTGTATGTTGATCCTATTGAAGGGGTGCTCCTGCACCATAGTCCCAGGGAGAAGAGATCTCAAGCCCCTTTGAGATCAGAGTTTGGAGATCTGCACCATGATTTGAAATCTAATCTACAGTCATCCAGACGACCTCTGAATCTGGTTTCCCTTGCCAAGCTACCAAGCATTGCATGTACTCTTCGTTTCTTGTCTTCTTTATCACTCTTGAGTCTAAGATATGCTTCAACTTTGGTGGATCATGCTTAGGAATGTCATCATCTACTGCATCCTGCAATGGTTCTGGTTCTACATCTGCATTTGGCTTGTGTGGAGTAAAATCACATACATTGAAAGTGGGTGATAATCCAAGATTAGGAGGAAGTTGGATCTCATATGCATTCTGCCCACACTTCTTTAAAATCTGACATGGTCCAATCTTCCTCTGCATTAGCTTGGTATACTTACTTTTGGGGAGCCTCTCCTTCTTCAGATTTACCCACACCAAATCTCCAACCACAAACTGTAAATCTCTTTTCTTTTTGTTAGCATATGTTTTGTACTTCATTATAGCCTGTTGGAGTTGGTTCTTGACCTGATCATGCATTTCTTTAATAGCTGAAGCAAAAGCTTCACTAGCTGTACTAATAGGCTCTCCTATAGGCAGATGTCTCAGCTCCAGAATACCTCTTGGATGAATACCATATACTATTTAAAAAGGTGAATTTCTTGTACTCTGATTGATGGTGTCATTATTAGAAAATTCTGCCTGTGGGAGGATATTATCCCATTTCTCTCCATGCTACCTGGTTAAACACCTAAGTAGATTACCCAATGAATAGTTAACAACTTCAGTCTGTCCATCTGTTTGAGGATGGTAGGCTGATGAGAAAGACAAATTTGTTCCAAGCTTCTTCCAAAGAGTTCTCCAGAAGTGACCAATAAACTTCACATCTCTGTCTGATACTATGTTCAATGGCAAACCATGTATCCTCACTATTTCTTTGAAAAACAAATCAGAAACATATGAAGCATCATAAGTGGTTTTACATGGCAAGAAATGTGCCATTTTACTGAATCTATCTACTACCACAAAAACACTATCATATCCTTTCCTTGTCCTAGGCAAACCTAGTACAAAATCCATGCTTATGCTCTCCCATGGCCTAGAAGGAATGGGTAATGGCTGATACAAACCTACATTTGTGGATCTTCCTTTGGCTTTCTGACATATTACACATGCTTCCACAAATTTTCTCACATCTTACTATAGCTTAGGCCAATAGTAATGCCTCTTCACAAGATCAAGAGTTTTATCAAGACCAAAATGTCCTGCCATAGCCCCACAATGTTTCTCTTGAATAATATTTAGTCTCATAGAACATCTTGGAATGCATAACTGTCCACCTTTGAAAAGTAATCCATCTTGGATCAAAAATTTAGAAAACTCAACATGATATTTGTCTCCAAAAGAAGTACATACCTTGTAGATCTCACCAAAGTCTTCATCCTCAACATACATTATCTTCAAAGAATCAATCCCAACACTCTCCAATTGGATCTGATTGATGGTCAAAACTCTCCTGCTCAAAGCATCTGCTACTTTGTTCTTAACCCCTTTCTTGTGCTTGAGTGTGAAAGTGAAAGCTTGTAGAGTCTCCACCCACTTCATGTGCCTATGGTTTAGCTTCTCTTGACTGTTTATGAAACTGAGGGCCTGATTATCTGTGAACACTATGAATTCTTTGGGCATCAAGTAATGCCTCCATTTCTTGAGTGACTGGACTAGAGCATACATCTCCAAATCATAGGATGAGTATCTCTTCTTGGCATCATTTAATTTCTCACTGAAGAATGCAATAGGCCTGCCTTCTTGGCTAAGTACTACTCCAATTGCAATATGACTTGCATCACATTCTACTTGAAAAATCTTGCTAAAGTTAGGAAAAGTAAGAACTGGTTGTTCTGCCACCTTCTTCTTCAATGTTTCAAAGGAATTATCTACCTCCTTTGTCCATGTAAACTTGCACTTCTGTCCTCCCTTTATGGTGTCAAGCGTGGGTGCACAAATATGACTAAATCCCTTTATAAATTTCCTATAAAAGGTTGCTAATCCATGGAAACTTCTAACATCATTCAAGGTTTTGGGTGTTGACCAAGACAATATGGCACTTACCTTTTCTGGATCCATTTTCAGTTTGTTATGTGATAAAAAATCCCAAGTAGATGATCTCTTCCTACATAAATAGACACTTTGCTAAATTGATCCTTAGTTGTTCTTCATGTAACCTTTTGAGAACCAAGTCTATATGGATGAGGTGTTCTTCCCTCATATTACTAAAAATTAGGATGTCATCTAGATATACTATGACAAATTTACCTATGAATTCTCTCAAGACCTCATTCATCAATCTCATGAAGGTACTAGGGGCATTGGACAAACCAAAAGGCATGACCTTCCACTCATATAACCCCTCATTAGTCTTGAATGTAGTTTTCCATTCATCACCAGGTCTAATCCTAATCTAATGATAGCCACTCTTTAAATCTATTTTGGTGAAGTATTTAGCACCTCCTAAACAATAAAGTAAATCTTCTATCCTAGGGATTGGAAACCTATACCTAATGGTTATCTTGTTGATTGCCCTTGAATTAGTGCAAAGCCTCCAAGTGCCTTCCTTCTTTGGTGCTAGTACAGCTGGTACTGCACATGGGCTTAAACTTTTGCCAATTAGGCTTGTCTTCAACAACTCTTCAATTTGTCTTGCTACCTCTGTATTCTGATCTGGAGTGAGCTTATAGGCTACTTTGTTTGGAAGTGTATATCCTGGGATCAGATCTATATAATGGCTGATGTCTCTTATAGGTGGTAGGGAACTTAGCATCCCATCAGAGATAATGCCTTTGTACTTGTCCAATAGCTCTTGGACAGTTGGGTCTATGAATTTTTGGTTCTTCTCTCCCTTGACTTCTTGCTGCTATTCCTTGTTCACCTTCAGGCAAGGAATTAGAGCATATGTAACTACTCCTTCTTCTCCTATCCCCTTCATGAATTGTTTACCTTCTACCATCATCACCTTAACTTCTTTTCCTTTAAATTCAACCTTATTCTCCATTAATGGTATCAATTCTATCACCTTACCATTCTTGGTGATGGAATAGGTGTTCCTAACTCCATCATGGTATGCTTTTAAATCATACTGCCATGGTCTTCCAAATAGGAGATGGCAAGCATCCATCTTGGCAATGTCAAACAGTAACCTATCCTTGTATGGGCCAATTTGAAATTCTACCCAAGCCTGTTCTTCTACAACTGTTTGCTGACCTTGGGTGAGCCATGAAATTTTATATGGGCAAGGATGTGGTAGTCTCCTAAGCTTAAGCTTTTCTACCATCTCAAGGGATACAAAATTTTTAGTAGATCTAGAGTCAATCAGAACTTTACATACCTGTCCTCCTACCTTGCAAGTAGTTCTGAAGAGAGACTTCCTTTGTGGAGGTTCTTTCGCAGGCACCTTCATGGTGGTCATTACTCTCCTAATCATCAAATATTCTCCATTCTCAAGATATCCATAACTCTCAAGAGCATTCACACTTTGATTTGTGCTTGAGCTTGCTACACTTTGACAATCAGATTCTTGGATCAGACTGATCCTCTTTTCTCCCATTGAACTTGTTGCCTTTTCTGGGCATCTGTTGGCTATATGGCCTTCTTTGTTACAGTTATAACATTTGATAGATCCCCTGCCCTGAGATCTTCCTCTAAATGGTGGTCTTCTACCCCTGAAGTTTCCCCTTTGATTGTAGCTTCCCCTTTGGTTCTAACTGCTGTCTCCTCTACTGTTCTCTTGGTTAGATTCACTTTGGTAGCCAAATCCTCTACCTCTAAAAAGACTTCTTCCTCCTCTCTGTTGTCTTCCTCTACCTCTATTGTTCTACTCATGCCTTCTCTTTAATTTTTCTTCTACTTTGAGTGCCATTTGATAGCATTTTTGAACTGTATCTGGATTATGCAGATTTAGGTCTTCTTGGATGTTGAACCTCAATCCATTGAGGTACCTTGCTACCTTCTCTTCCTCACCTTCCTTTACCCTTGTTTTTACACACAACTTCATGAATTCTTCTGTGTATGAGCTGACATCTAGCTCCTTCTACTTCAAATTTTGTTTCTTCTTATGTAATTAGATATTGTAATCCAATGGAACATAGGCCTCCTTCACCAATGCCATCATTCTCTTCTAGGTTGCAACTCTATTCTTTCCCTCTTTCACCCTGTCATCTTGGATGAAATTCCACCAAGTTAGTGCAACTCCTTTCATTTTGGACTAAGCCATCTTCACTCTTTGGTGTTTTAGTATCTCTTCTGTCTCAAAGAAATTATTCAAGGAGTCTATCCACTCCATTACTGAATCAGGTTCCATTTTTCCTTTAAACACTGGCAGGTCTATTTTCACATCCATGGTCCTTCTTTCCATGGACCTGAGGGCATTGAGTAAGGGTCTCTGGTCTGCAGGAACCACTAGCTCTTCCTACTTTGGGGTCTCCTCTTCATCCCCATCTTCTCACTCACCAGAGTTTTCTTCCCCTTTCTCCACTCTGTCCCTCAACTTCTCTAATTCTTCCTTCAATGCCTAATTTTGAGCTCTATCAGTTCTACTCTCTACTATATATTTTTGTACCAAGGCCGTCAATTCAACATTAGTCATCTCTGCCAGAAAAGTTTCTGAAGCTTCTCCTTCTGACATTTTGCTTTCTCCTTCTATTGCTAGATGGAACAAACACCTTCAGAAATCAAAATACACAACAGGCTTTCCCAGAGCTTTCTCTAGCTCTGATACCACTTTGATGCATACTCCTACACCATAGTCCCCAGGAGAAGAGATCTCAAGCCCCTTTGAGATCAGAGTTTGGATATCTGCACCATGATTTGAAATCTGACCTGCAGCCATCCAGATGACAGATCAGATTTCAAATCATGGTGCAGATCTCCAAACTCTGATCTCAAAGGGGCTTGAGATCTCTTCTCCCAGGGACTATGGTGCAGGAGCACCCCTTCAACACGATCAACATACACAAGAGGGAGAAGAATAAGACTAATATAGTTTTTGACATTTCATGTTACCTTATAGCATCTTCAAAAATGTAACATTCTATATTGGCATTTCATGTTTGTAAACTCCAAACTCAACATTTTTGACAATTTGGATTAAGGGAAGGGTTAATCAAGGTGTCTTAACATTAAGAGTTTTGCTATCACATACAAAGAAGATGTCATGTAATTAATTTGGGGCTTCTACCAATAATTTTGGAAAACTCAAATCCCAGAAAAAGAGAGGAATGTTTGTCTCTCATCATTGGGAAAGTTAAAAAGGGGAAAACCCTTTGTAATATGGTGTGGTATGTTTTTGGTCTGGGTCGAATAGTTGAATGTAATTCTGAAAACACTAAAAAGAGGAGGAATTGAAGTTCTATAGATTGTTTTCCTTCCAGATTCTAAATTCTATCTAGATACTCTGTGTAGAAATTCATGCTGTATAGGATTTGTATATAATCTAGTCCAGTGCCTCTGTGGTCAAATTAACTAGCTAAATCCATTCCACTGGTGGATTTCTACAAAATCAGTGGAATGGACTTGTAGATTATTTCCCCATGTTTGTTTGTTCATTTGACTGTTAAGTATGGTAGGTTAGGAATTGTAGGAATCCCTCTAGAGAAAATCGTCATAAGGTATGTGTATATACTGCAATTAATGGGTGAATATTTTGTGTGTATCTATCAGTTGTGTCTATATGTGCATCACTAAATAGTTCAGGTGTCAATACAAGTCTATAATGTGTGTTCAGAAGGCATCGGCATAAGTTTTCATTGGTGTCATCGATGAAGGAGGTATCGGCGAAGGAGTTAAATGTTGGTCCGAATGGTGAAAGTCACACTGAAGGAATATATCAGGGTGACCATTGGCAAGTCCCATCGATGATAGTATGTGGTAAGTCCATCAAGTTGAAAAGGAGTATCGGCGAAGGAGAATGAAGTTGTGCCGATCAATAGAGTCACTCCGATAGTAAGTGTATAGGAGACATTGGCGTGAGGGAGCCCATCGGGGAAGGCTTTAAGAGTCTTACTGAAAGGCAGAGTGTTGCCGATAGTTACCGATATAAAGCATATCAGAAAGAGTCTGACCGATGGCAGGTAGAAAGGGAGGTGCATCAGTGTAACAATTGCCATCAGAGGATAGGAGAAATGTCTAGCCGAAGAAGCGTGTTTTGCCGAAGAGAGAGTGGGTGTTGGATGTATCGGTATGAAATTTGATATCGGCAAATGTGTTGGAAGTCAGCCCGACGTGGGATGTTTGGTTGACAAAGGCGGTCATAAGCTTCATCGGTGTGGCTGAAGGTGTCGGTAGGAGATATAAGGAGGTGGTCGATAGTGGAGGTCCCGCCGATAGGTGAAGAATCGATTCCCATCGGCAAGAGGCTAGCAATCGGCAGAGAAAATAAAAGTGGTGCCGATGGTATAAGGTGTTGCCGATAGGCAACCAAGGGTGATGCGTCGGAGAGACAATAGAGATTGGCAAGAAGGTTGGAGGTGTTCACCAGTAGTTCATGTTTTAGCGATGGGAGTGTGGTCGTCAGCGAGAGATGGTAAGAGGTCTGACCGATAGGTTGATATCAGCATGACTGAAGATGTCGACATAACAATCTTGAGAGGGGCCGATGAAACATGTGTTGCCGATGGAAGAGTGAATGCCTATTTCGTTAAGACAAGAGAGATATCTCACTGATATTGACAGTAATAGTTGTGAGTGTTGGATGCTCTACATCACCCAATGTCTCTGGTAACTCCACTTCATGTGCATTTCCTTAATCAAATTTCCTGAGTATCCTACAAGGTCCAAACATCTTCATCTTCAACTTGTCATATATCCCAACTAGAAATCTTTCTTTTCTTAGGTACACCATTACTTCATCTCCCACTTCAAATTCCTTGTCTTCTCTTCTCATCTGCCTTCTCTTTGTATTTACTATTCATATCCTCCAAATGTTTCTTCACCTGGTTATGCATTGTCTTCTTGTGGTCTACAAATTCTTCTACTTTTGCACTCCTCTTTTCTTCTATGTTGATCTCTCAATTTTGCAACTCCTCTAGGATTCACTCTAGTAACAATCTCAAAAGGTGTTCTTCCAGTACTCCTATTTATTGAATTATTGTATGCAAACTTTGCTTGTGAAAGAATCAAATCCCAACTTCCTATCTTATCTCCAACCAAACATCTCAACAAGTTTCCCAAACTCCTATTCACTACCTCTGTCTGTCCATCTGTCTGTGGATGAAAAGTAGAACTAAACTTCAATTCTATCTCCATCTTCTTCCAAAGTGTCTTCCAAAAATATCCAACAAACTTTGTATCTCTATTTGAAATTACACTCTTAGGTAATCCATGCAATCTCACAATCTCTTTGAAAAATAGGTCAGCTACATGCACTATATCAGTCATCTTCTTACAAGGTATGAAATGATCCATCTTTGAAAATCTGTTAAACACTACAAATATTGAATCATGTCCTCTCTATGTCTTAGGCAATCCCATCACAAAATCCATACTTATGTCTTCCAAAGGTCTCTCCGATACTATCAAATATTTATACAATCCAATGTTCTACTTACTACCTTTTGCAACTTGACAAACTCTACAACTCTGTACAAATCTCCTAACATCCTTATGTATCTGAGGCCAAAATAAATTTTCACTTATCGAAGCCATTGTCTTATTAATGCCAAAATATCCTGCCAATCCACAACTATGTTTCTCCTTGATCAAATTATCCCTCATTGAACTTCTAGGTATGCACAACTAACTTCCTTTGAACAACATATATTCTTGAATGAAATAGTCTAGCCACTTACTCCTATTTGTCACAACAGGTTCCTTACATGCTTTCCAAGGTTCTGCAAAATCAGTGTCTCTCTCATACATGTTCTTCAATTCATCAAAAACCAACACTTCAACTCTCATTTTTGTCAACAAGTTCCTTCTTCTACTCAATGCCTCAGTGACTTTGTTTGGTTTTCCACTCGTATGCTTCAACACAAAAGTATAACTCTGCATGAACTCTACCCATCTCATATGTCTCTGATTCAAGTTACCTTAACTATTCAAATATTACAAAGCTTGATAATCTGTATACAACACAAACTCCTTAGGCAGCAGGTAATGTCTCCACTTCTTCAAGGCTTGAATTACGGCATAGAACTCTTGATCATAAACTAAATATCTTTTCCTTGCATCATTCAACTTTTCATTGAAATAAGCTATAGGTCTACCTTCTTGATTTAATACTGCTCCAATTGTATTTCCACTTGCATCACAATCAACTTGAAATACCTTATTGAAATCCGGTAATGCCAAAATATGTTGCTCTGTCACTTTCTGCTTCAACAACTCAAAACTTTTATCTGCTCCTAATGTCCACTTGAAATCCTTTCTGTCACCTCTCATTGTCTAGGTCATAGGGTTACAAACTGAACTGAAATTTCTAATGAACTTCTAGTAGAAACTAGCCAACCATGAAATGATCTAACTTCTCTAATGCTCTTCAATGCAGGCCATTCAATAATTGCCCACTTTCTCAGGGTCCATCTTCAATCCTTCCGTAGAAATCACAAATCCTAGATATACCAACTCTTCCTTCATGAAACTACACTTCTTGATGTTTATTAGCAATTTCTCCTCTCTCAGTCTCTACAATACTTATTTAGTATGCCACAAATGTTATTCCTTTGCCTCATTGAAAATTAGAATATCATCCAAGTATACAATCACAAACTTACCCAAGAATTTCTTCAGAACTTCATTCATCAACCTCAGGAAAGTACTTGGTGCATTTGTCAATCCAAAAGGCTTCACTAACCACTCATACAATCCTTCATTTGTCTTAAAAGTAGTCTTCCATTCATCTCCTTCTCTGATTCTGATCTGATGGTATCCACTCTTCAAATCTATCTTTGTGAAATATATTGCTCCACTCAAACAATCCATGATATCATCCATCCTAGGTGAAGGAAATCTATACTTAACTGTGATCTTATTTATTGCTCTGGAATCAGTACACATTCTCCATTCTCCATCCTTCTTCGGTGCTAACACTGTAGGTATTGCACAAGGAGTCAAACTTTCTATGATCAAACCTTTCCTCAACAATTCTTGTATCTGTCTATTTAGTTCTTCATTTTCTGTCGGTGTCATCTGGTGTGTTTCTCCGTTAGGAAAACTTGCTCCCAGTATAAGATCCATGTGATGACTAATACTCCTTATAGGTGGTAATCCTTCGGGTACATTATCTGATATGATGTATTCATACTCTATCAGCAACTCCTTTATTTCTTCTGGTTCAATTTCTTTCTCCACTACTTTAGGCTTCTTAGGAATCAAGGCATAACACATACTTTCCTATTTCAAACCATCCAAAAATTTCCTTCCATCTACCAAATATATTCTAGCATTCCTACATACCACATCTTTAGAATCATCTTCTAAAGGAATGAAAGTAATTCTTTTCCCATTTGTTGCTATAGTATATGTGTTCTTTCTCTCATCATGTATAGCTTTTCTATCATATTTCCAAGGTCTACCCAACAAGATATGACAAACATCCATAGGCATAATATCACACAAGACTTCGTCATGATAAGATCCAATATGAAATTTCACCAAACATTGTTCACTTACCAGTACCTTATGATCATCCTGAATCCATGTTATCTAATAGGACTTAGGGTGTTTCAATCTTTACAACTTCAGCTTAGTCACCATCTCCTTTGAAACTAGGTTATCTGAACTACCACTATCAATTACAACTTTACAACACTTACCTCCGGATTTGCATCTAAAACTGAACAAACTTTTCCTCTGTGATGGTTCCTCATTTGCCTTTGTTTGAAATAGTTCTCTCCTCATCATCAATGATTCTCCTTTCTAAGGTTTACTAATAGAACTAGGTGATTCAATAGGTTCTTCCTCAACATAGGTTTCTCTCTCACTATTCTCTGTCTTCTTGCTTGTACTACCATGATTACATTCAAATGCTCTATGTCCTTCACATCCACACTTGAAATAAGTACCTCTAAATGTCCTCTTATCAAATCCTCTTCCTTGTCTTCTATATCCATCATTCTGGTATGCACTAGGGTTTCCTCTTCGGTAAAAATTTTTGTCATCTCTCCAACAAGCATTGTTATCTCTGTCATCCTTTCTAACTAGGTTGTCAAACTTGTTCTGCTCTGCAAATGATCTATCATATTTAGAAAATGTTTTACCTTTGAAATTTACCTCCTCTGCCTCTCTATCTCTAATCATGCTTCTTATTCAGCTTCTCTTCAACTTTCAGGGAAAATTGGTATGCTTCTTCCAAATATGTCTAATCTGAATTTTAATGGAGAATTTGGATAACAATACCTAGCACTGAGCTTGTGGTATTGTGAAAATAAATAAAATGCTCAATGTGCAGAACTTGTAAAAAGTTGTAGGCAACCAAAGAGGATTTATTATTGCATCAAAAGTTGGATATATACAATGAGACAGAATGTGAAAGGTCACCTTATCCATATAATTTGAAATGGATAGTTGGAAGGTGACAAAACTACTAAAATTCAAAATTTCAAAATTTTCAAAGTTAAAAAAACTACTAAATTTTAGACCCCACTAGGCAGGGTCATAACTTCTAGCCAGCTAGTCGAAATCTAGACATTTCAGACTCATTGGAAAGATCTCCTAAAGAGCTAGATTGAGTTGCATTGATCCCTACCTGTGGCTACTGCTCAAAGCAACCCAAAAAGTCTTGACCCCAAATTCCACTCTGGAGGCCTTCGAAAATGCCAATTACTAGGATGTAGACAAAACTAGAAAAAAATATTGAAAAACTAGAATATAGTTGTCTGAACAAATGCCACCCTAAGGCTTCTAAATCTGTGTGGGATCATTACTTCCCCCTTGAGAGGCAATGGGTGCCATTGCACCTGTGTATTGCAGCAAATGAGGAATTTCTTCTCAATCTAGTCCTTAGTGAACCATTTTCCTTGATGTGGAAGTTGTTCTGCTTGTACCACCTGATAGAGAGGAATCTATTGTTTCTTCAATGTTTTCACCACAACATTAGTAATCTGATCACATGTGAGAGGGGCAGTAGTGTCAGGATTCAAATCTGAGCAACTTATATGTTCTGCAACATCTGAAGTGTCCAACAATGGTGGAAAATATGGCCGTAACAATTCAACATTGAAAACAGTATGTAGTCCAAGAAAAGATGGCAGATTGAGTTCAAAAGTATTTTCACCAACTTGTTTGATGATGGTGTATGGACCATATCAAATAGGATGGAGTTTCTTATGAGGCCCTTGAAGTCTTTCTTTATGAATATGAAGCCAAACCTTGTCCCCAACCTTAAACTAATGAGGTGTACGATGATGATCATGTATGTCCTTATATTTCTGATTGCTATATTGTAGTATCTCATGGACTTGTTGCTGAATATGGTGTATCTTCTCCACAAACTTAGTTGCCATGTCTGCCTCTTTTCTGAATGTGTTGATGGGTCACTCATCATAGTCGGCAATGCTACATCAAATGGAGCCAATGGCTAGTAGCCAAGACATGCCTCAAATGGACTATGCCCTGTGGAACCATGTAGTGCTCGATTGTAACTATGTTGTACATATGACAAGCTTTCATCCCAAGTCCAAAGATGTTTGGAATGGTACATCCACAAAATGTGAATGATCATCCGATTCACCACCTCAGTTTGCCCATCTGTTTGGGGATGGAAGGCAGTGGATTTTGTCAACTTTGTGTCCATCAAGGCCCAAAGTGCTGACCAAAAATTGCTAAGAAATCTACTATCTCTATCAGATATGATGAATTGTGGCAATCCAAAGTGTACCCAAACATTCTCAAAGAAAAGATTGGTAGTTTCTTCCATAGAGACTCCTTTCTTGCAAGCCACTATGACAACCATTTTTGAAAACATGTCTACCACAACATATACACAAGCATGCCCATGTTTGGTAGAAGGTAGTCCGGACATGAAATCCATTGAAACTGAATGCCAAGGTTGGTCAAGGACTGGAAGAGGTGTATACAATCCTTGTTTACGATTGGCAAGCTTTGTAATGGCACAACCAGTACAAGCTCGGATGTATAAAATGACATCATGTCTCAATTTGGGCCAATAAAAATACCTTTGAAGTACATCAATAGTCTTCTCCACCTCAAAGTGTCCTATAACACAGCTGTAGTGTGCCTCCCATATCATATTTTGCCGCTCCTTGGTTGGAACACATATGTGTCCCATGTGACAGAGAATCCCATCCTTTAAGTAGAAATCAATGGCTTGTTTTCCCTCTGCTAGATTGTTGTAGATCTCAGCAAAATCAGGATCTGTGCCATACAACTGAGGCCAATCTGTTGTGTGGTGGCCACAAGAATCCAATACCACTATCAAGGCTGTGATCGAAGGTCTACTCAAATAGTTTGCAACTTTGTTAGTAGCTCCCTTCTTGTGGTAGATATTGAGATGAAATTGTTGCAAGTATGTAGACCATCTTTGATGCCTATCATTTTGTAGCTTCCCTTGTGTTTGTAGAAATTGCATAGGTTTATGATCTATGTGAATGATAGTCTCCTTCCCCAGAATGTAGTGTTTCCATTATTTGCAGGCTTGCACAATAGCATACAACTCCTTATCATAGGTGGGGTACTTACACACTATGTCAAAGAAAGTCTCACTATGGTAGGCAACTGGATGCCCATGTTGGATGAGAACTACCCCTAGTGCATAGTCTGAAGCATCTATTTCAATTTGGAAAGATTGTTGCAAATCTGGGAGTGCTAGTACTAGTGCAAAACATAGCCTCCTCTTCAACTCCATGAATTCTTTCTGTTGTACCTCTATCCAGCAAAATTTTTCCCTTGGTCCTCCCCTCAGTGCTTGATTCATAGGCCATGCCAAATGTGAAAAACCAAGTACAAATCTTCGATAGAAATTGGCTAGACCCAAGAAGCTACGAAGTTCTGTGAGACTTTTGGGAGATGACCAATCTTTGAGAACATGTATCTTTTTAGGGTCCACATGAACACCCATTCTATATTGAATACTCTCCATGCCAAAAGAACCCTTATCTCTATTAGCATATAGCTTGTGTTGTTGCAAGGTTGAAAGCACTTGCTGAACATGCTGTAGATGGTCACCACATGTTTTACTGAAGATGAGTATGTCATCTAAATAGACAACAATGAAAGAACCAATGAATGGTCTAAGGACATCATCCATCAATCTCATGAATGTGGTAGGGGCATTGGTCAAGACAAAAGGTAGACTAGCCACTCAAACAACCCTTCCTTGGATTTGAAAGCAGTCTTCCACACATCTGATGGCTCAACTAGGACTTGCTGATATCCAGATTTCAAGTCAATTTTGGTGAAAAGTTTTGCCCCCTTGAGCTGGTCCAGCAAATCATTAATGCGAGGAAGTGGATATCAGTTCTTCATAGGGATCTTGTTGAGAACCTAATAATCAATACAAAGTCTCCACGTTCCATCCTTCTTTTTAGCCAAAACAATTGGACTTCCACATGGTGAAGCACTTGGGTGAATGTGTCCTTTCTTGATCAACTCTTGAATCTGCCACTTGATTTCTTCATTCTCTAAAATTGACATTCTATACAATGGCCCATTTGGTAATGGTGTCCCTGGAATTAGATCAATCCGATGCTTGAATTGGCAATGTAGTGGTACCCCTGTTGGTGAATTGAATACATCCTAATATGTTGATAATATTTTCTCCATTTGTTTTTGTTTAGCTATGGTAGTGGACAGTTTGGTATGACTGTTGGCCACAACAAACCTTGCCTCCTCTAGTCAAACCATTAGTAGGACAAATTTTCCAATGTGAGCAATCAAACGCTTACATTGTTTTGCAGTAATCAAAGATACTGGTTCTACAGGACTTACCTCAGGTATCCGATACCTCTTTTCTACCAACTTGATGGTAACACTACGTGGCCTTGACTTATAGACTCCATGGTGCTTGTACATGTATGGGTGCCCCAACAATACATCGCATACATCCAAAGGTGCCACATCACATATTACTTCATCTTTGAATGGCTTGATAGAATAAGGTAAGTGGCACTATTTATTCACTAGAATGTCTTGTCCCTGACTTACCCATCCCATATGATATGGTTGTGGATGTCGTGTTGTCTGCAGATTCAATCTTTTCACAGTTTCAGCAGAGAACAAATTATTTTGGCTTCCACTATCAACAATGAAATGAAGAGCCTTTTCGTTTACCCACATCTGTGAGTGGAACAAGTGATCATCATCTTTATGGGGCATGACTTTGGTAGTGGCAACTATGGCATGTGGGTCAGCCTCAATGATTTTTTCACCATCATTTTATTCACAAGGATTTGTAGGTAGCGACTCCTATTTTATCTCCCCTTGACAGATTTCTGCCAACAAAGTCTTCATGGAATGATAGTCTTTAGTGTTATGACCAGGGCTCTTATGGAATTCACACCACATCTTATGCTTACCCTTATTTGTTGTTGATGAGGTTTGTGAGGAAAAGTCCTTGGTTGTTTGTTTCCCACCAAATTTGTTACCACCTTCACCCTTGAATTTGTTGTTTGAGAGAGAATCCTTCTTCCCCTTTTGTTTGAATTTCTCCTCTATCTTTACTACATATTTGAAGGTGGTATCCAAGGTCTCAATATGTAATAAATCCATTTCTGTCTAGATATACCAATGAAGCCCACTGCAATACTTCAATACCTGATGCTTTTCTGTGTCACAGATTCCCAATTTTACAGAAAGTGCATGAAATGTATTTGTATAATCTTGAACAGATTGGTCCTTCTTTTGTCGAAGTAATTACCATTGTATGTACTTTTCCTCATATGAATTTTTAGGGTAGTATTCCTCCTTGATGTATTCCACAAATTCTCCCCATGTGGGATTGTCATCCTCCAACATTTCAAATCCTTGGCTATCAAGGCCATCATCCCTGGCTAGTAGTCTATTCTCCCAAGATTGTTTCACATGTTCCTCAACTTTGAGGAGTGCAAAGGTTATTTTTTCAACATCTATGAAGTGGTTTACAGAAAAATATTTCTCTATTTTTGATAGCCAATCATCAACAACATCTACATTAATTTTTCCTTCAAATTTTGGAATGTCAAAATTTACTTGTACCTTGAATGGGTTGTGACCATGAAATGGCACTCCAGATGAACCTTCCGGTTGATGATTTCATTAGAGAATTTGAGAGAATTCAGTCATCATATCCTCACATTACTTTGCCAAAGCTTCTTGTACCAATTCCTTGAAAGGGTCAGATCCATCTCCTTGTTCTCCCATCTTCGGTCATGTGCATCTCAAGGGTAGGTAATCTAAACGGTCTCTTGTCTGCAATCCCAACCTTGCATAACCAGACCGTGTACAATGTGACATATAGGAGCGAACCACTTTGATACCACTAATCTAAATTTTAATGGAGAATTCAGATAACAATACCTAGCACTGAGCCTGCGGTATTGTGAAAATAAATAAAATGCTCAATGTGTAGAACTTGTAAAAAGTTGCAAGCAACCAAAGAGGATTTCTTCTTGCATAAAAAGTTGGATATATATAATGAGCAAGAATGTGAAAGGTTACCTTATCCATATAATTTGAAATGGATAGTTGGAAGGTGACAAAACTACTAAAATTCAAATTTTCAAAATTAAAAAAAAAACTACTAAATTTTGGACCCCACTAGGCAGGGTCATAACTTCTAGCTAGCTAGTTGAAATCTAGACATTTCGGACTCATTGGAAAGATCTCCTGAATAGCTAGATTGAGTTGCATCGAGCCTTGTCTACAGCTACTGTTCAAAGCAACCGAATAAAGTCTTGACCCCAAATTCCACTTCGGAGGCCTCTGAAAATGCCAATTACTAGGATGTGACAAAATTGGAAAAAAATACTAAAAAACTAGAATATAGTTCCCTGAACAAATGCCACCATAAGGCTTCTAAATCTTTGTGGGATCAATGTCATCCTTACCAAACTTAGCTCTTCTTGAATGTTCAATCTCAGTCCATTGATGTATCTAGCCACTTTCTCCTTGCTTGCTTCACTATGTCATGTCCTTATGATCATCTTATGAAATTCTTTAGTGTACTCCTTCACAGACTTCTCCTTTTGTCTTAGGTTCTGCAATCTTTTCAATAGCTCTAACTCATAGTCAGCAGGTATAAATTGTTTCTTCAACTTTGTCACCATCTTGTCCCACTTTCTAATATTTTTTTTTCCTCTCCTATTTCTTTCCAACTGAACTTCTTTCTACCATATAACAGTATGTCCTTTCAACTTTGTCTATGAAAATTTTACCTTCTCTGGATCTTTAATTTCCTCATATAAAAAATATTCTTCCATATCATTTATCCAGTTAATCAATTCTTCAAGATTCAGATTACCAGTATAGTTTGGTACATCAACTCTAGGTATCTTTCCAATCTTTGAAATAGCTTGCAATATCTTTATCTGATCTGATTCTTCTTCTTCATTCCCTTCTAGGATTTTGCCAATTTGTTCAGTAGATTGAAATTCTTCATCATTACTTTCAACATTAGGTCTCGGTGTCAATCCTCTTTGCCTATCTTCTTTAATAGCATACAAATGAATTCACATTGTTCTCATCAATTCCATCATCTCATTCATTCTATTAGCCATTGTACTAACAAGAGGAACTCTCTGCGGTGGCATCTTCCTAGGATCAAGTGCAAACTGCCTCAGGTTCGGTGATCAGGCTACAAGTGACAACTGCCTCTCAATCATCTATCGGTTGTGCACAAGTAACCTACCTCAGATCAACAATCTATCCACAGCAAGATCTTATGGAATTCCCTTTTCTTATTCGCTCCAAAGAATCAAACTTTTGCTTTGATACCACTTGGTGCAGTCACAGTAGGAGGGTTCATAGAATGAACTGTCCAAACTATGTAGCAAGAGTGAACACAATGGAAACAACTCAAAGAAATGGAACAAATGCAGATTCAGTCATCTAGTATATCAAAGAATTCAAAATAGAGATCCACCGGTAACATGCGAGCTTACAACGAGGGCTCACAGGCCTGATGACATACATGTGCAAGATAAGACTTTGAAGCTCTTTAGCACAAGATCTAAACTATGGAATATGAATCAATTGCTAACTACTTTCCTAAGGATCTATTACATCTTTATATATCATTTCTGGACCAATAGATTCCTTCACATTGGCCAAGGAAGATCACAAACTCCAATGAAGAGTTGTAACATGTTCACAAATAGGTCGGGCCTAAATGCATATAACATTTCCTCAAATGAATGGAACAATGTGCGGACCCTTGGGGAAGGTTGGCCATGAACCATAGGACATTTAATGATGTGTCATTGAGGTCTAAAAATCAAGGAATGACCCACAAGCTTTCTCCTTTGGCTGATTATCAAGAACTGTTAGAATGCTCTACTTTGAGAAAACAGTCAACTTCTGATAGCGATATCTTTCTGGTAACTAATCCAAATGCTCTGAATTCTTGATATGATGTAGATGAATGAATGTAGATGCTAAGTCCAGATTCGCAAGATTGAAAATGCAAAACTAGACCACAAGATGAAAACTACTACTGACTATACTGAACTAGAAAATGAAAGAACTAAATGCAAACAAACTGAAATGCAAATGTTTTTTGGTTGATGCAAGATTGCTCTTGAACTAGGGATGCTCCTGCATCAAGGAGGTAGATTCAGATGATGAGGACGGTGGAGACAAGAGGAGGAGACAGAGGAGGGGTAGAGGAGGACGAGGAGATGGAGATGACAAAGGTGACGGAGGAGGAGGAGAGGAGATAGAGGTGACAGAGGAGGAGGAGTGGGAGATGGAGGTAGAGGGAGGTAGAGAAAGAGGAGGAGAGCTGGGGAGGGATCCTCTCAGTAGTAGCAGGTAGTGCAGCCACAAGTTACACCACAGGTGGGACAACAGATACAGATGTTGGCACCGCAGCATGTGCCCCAACAGGTAGCTCAGCAACAAGTGCCCCAACAGCAGCTGCCACACATTAAGGTTCCTCAGGTTCAGGTTCATTAGCCTGATTTATAGCAGAAGGCCATTACTACGCTATAGGGTAAGGTGAGATAGCTCAAGAGACATCTCAAAGTGGTAGAGTCCCAGAGAGAGTCAGATGCACAGGTTTTATTTGGGCTCACCACAAAGCGGGATATAACATTGGTGAGGGTGCGGGCCCTTAGACTAGAGAGAGACTCAGCTTTAGCTACCTTGGGCACTGATGGGGCTACTACATTCTTGGTTACATAGGTGCAGCAAGGACAAGCCTAGGTACATAAACTATAGATAGAGATTGCATAGATATAGGGTGAGCTTGCTAGAGCACAGGCTTAGACATAGTATTATAGAGGATTGTATCATGGCACGGTGCTGGCAAACCAAAGACCACCGAGCTATAGGAGCCAGTCTATGGCAAGCACCCCTCAAAGAGTAGGGGGTTCATGGTTAGTGGCATTTTCCATGGGTCCACACTAGTCGAGGGCTAGCAGATAAGGTGATGGAGAGGGTAGTGCTAGGAGTAGTGTCCCATGGCAGCAAGGCTAGCCTTCACACTTGTACTGATGTTGGCTTATGTATACACATTTTTGATGGCTCATAGATAGCTTGATATGTATATATTTGTATCATTTTACGTCAAGACATGTATCATTATTTTTGTGATGTATACACTTTATATGATTTTGACTCAGAGATTACAGACACTTGATATATTGTAAATTTGGACATGTTTTATGTTATATTTATATGATGATACAGCTATATGATCTCTATATGTAGTTGTTTATGCTATATGTCATGGATAAATTCTATCTTATGATGCTTCATATGTGATGCACATGTTTATTTTGTCTATATGATGCTATGTGATGCTTTTATGATAATACAGTTTTATGTTTCCAAACTATGATGTTTATGAGATATGGTTCCATGACTCTGATATGATGATGATCTAATATGCAAATGTGAATATTATCTATATGATTATGCAGTGTTATGAGATGATCTACATGTTTTTGTCTATGTTTTTGGTCTTTTTCTATTGACACTATGTTATGATGCAAATGTACATGGATGACCTAATGCACTTATTATGTTATGCAAATAATTTAATCATGTTAATGACTATCTCATATGATATGATATGAAATTTACACTATGTTTTTGTTATGTCCAAATGTACTCAACCAACACAAAAATGACACAAGATAGATAGAAGACTGACTGAAGACTGACTCAGTAGAAGGACTCACAAGCTTTTCTAAACATTGATACTCTATAATTTGAATCTTTATTGCATGGGATATGGATGTAAATAGATATGATATGGATGTGAATGGTTTTTCTATCTTGATGCTGCAAGTAATTTGAAGTGCCTATTTCATCATCAGGTGATTTTTTTGGTACTTCTTCTGAATGTTGTAAGAAAATACAAGCATCTAGGTATAATTGAACCAAGATGACCTAAGTATTGCTTACATGGATTTTGATTTAGCAAGTTAATATAGGCATCGAGGTATAATTTTACGAAGATGACCTGAGTATTTCTTGCATATCAATAGACAAGGATTACCCCCTTTCATGTTAGACCTTTGATGTCCTCGATGATCTTTTGCTGATCATGTCGTTAGACAAGGCTTCACATTACTAAAGATTGGTCCACAAACAACAAACAAAGAAAATAATCATGCCCCCATCATAGCATCTCTAGCTTTTGGCATCCTCGAGTAGCATAGGAAACATGGTAACAAAAATCAAGATGTACCCTATAACTTGATCACAACCACAAAATATTTTTGCATTTTAGCTATGCTTTTTTCTTGCCATAATTTAGATAGAATCATTTAGATTGATTTAGGTACTTGTTTGCTTTGCTTTGGATAGGTTGATGTCTTGCGTCAAAATTTTTTCTTTAGAAGTGGGCTTTTCATTGCGCTTGCATGCCTAGTGAAAAGGAATGACGATCCTTACCTAGTGCCTCAAGGGTGCATTGCTAAATGGCCTTGCCTACGTGATGATGTAGAGGCAATGTAGTTTGGGGACTTGGACTACATGGATGGACTAGAGGACATATGACAAGATATGGGATGAATGGAAAGTGGAGCCTTGGGAGCGCATTGATAATGGCCTTGCCTATGTGATGATGCAGAGGCAGCGTAGTTTGGGGGTTGACCCTATGATACTGATGACAGACGCTATGCTAGGCTAACACTATGGATAGGATATTGGATAAGACCTTAGTTGATAAGGCAACAAAAAGAGATAAAGTATCAAGCCAATTATAGTTTATCGTTAGGTTTTTATTATGAGCTACATATGGATCGGATGAGAAACGATGGAAGGAGGAATGGACACAAGCTGACTGGTTTCCCAAAGATGGAAGAGGTGGTTCATCACAAGTAGCACCTGTTTAGCAGGTTTTCACCACTTGTTTTTATTTGCATGAAAGCTAAAAGTACACATGACGCCTGTTTGCCAGGTTTTCATCATGGTACCTATCCAAGGCACCTGTTTTCTAGGTTTTCACCAAAGGATAATTTTTTTTGTTTTTTTCTGTTTTTTTTTATTTTTCCTATTTTTTTTATTTTTTTTGCTTTTTTGAATTTTTTGCTTCTCTTTTTATTTTTATTTTTGCCCTCCTTACATTGGGGCTTTCTTAGGTATAGAACTGGCGAAGATGCATATTGTTGATTGGGTCATCAAATAGCTCACCCTTTGATATTGCTAACTAATACGCTCCTAACCCATAGCCAACAATGATTACATAAGGACCAAGCCAGTTGGGTTCAAACTTACCTTTCTTTTCCCGATCCTATTGATTGCGGGGATTTTCCTTAAGTACTAGATCACCAACATTTAAGACTCTTGGATGGACCC
This sequence comes from Cunninghamia lanceolata, assembly GCA_027924645.1. NCBI lineage: Eukaryota > Viridiplantae > Streptophyta > Pinopsida > Cupressales > Cupressaceae > Cunninghamia > Cunninghamia lanceolata. The sequence goes on along the minus strand of BSBN01000378.1, from coordinate 1,158,404 downwards.
TGTGATTGTAGCTCTGTGACATTCTCTGTTGATATTCTTTGAGATGATTGATAGCATTATGTCTCTTCTCCTCTAATAATTCTAACTCTTGCAATCTGGACACTCTGTAGTCTTCATTAGTAATCAAACCTTTTAACGACACCATTCAAGATGGTAACTCGACCTTGATGGGAAAAATGGATTCTAATCCATAGACAAGGACGTAATGGGTAGAACCTGTGGGAGTGTGTATACTGGTTCAATAGGCCCATAGAGCGAGATTCAGTTGTATGTGCCAATCATAGCCAGCATCGTTGACTGTCTTCTTGAGGATTTTCAAGATTGTTTTGTTGGATGCCTCTGCTTGGCCATTGCCTTGTGGATAGTAGGGGGTGGAGAAACAGTGTTGGATTTTGAATTTGTCACAAAGCTCTTAGACATCTTGGTTCTTGAAAGGTCTTCTATTATCCATGATGATGGATGAGGAAATTCCATATCTACAGATGAGGTAATTGAGGATGAAGGAGGCAATCTGTTTTCCTATGACATTTGTGAGTGGAACAGCTTCAATCCACTTGGTAAAATATTCAATGGTGGTTATTATGAAATTGTGGCCATTGGATGAGGGGGGTGGATTTTGCCCACAAGGTCGAGTCCCCATTGACAAAAGGGCTAAGGTGTCGTTACAGGTCATAGCTCTTGGGTTGGCACATGGATGAGCTTTCCATGTATCTGGTACTGCTTGCATTTCTTCACAAACTGGTATGAATCAGTTTCCATGTTTGGCCAATAGCATCCCAAACGCATGAGTTTCTTAGCTAAAGAAGGACCACTAGAGTGTGTGCTCCACAAATTCCTTCATGTACATCTTGTAAGGTAGTTTGAGATTCTTCCCATTCTAAACATCAGAGTAAAGTACTATCCAGACCTCGAAGGTATAGGATGTCAACGATAATGGTGTAACGGGAGGTTTGGCGAATGAAGGTTCAGCATTGGTTAGAAGACAAGTCAAGTGGTAGGGTGTTATCTTTGAGGTAAGTGTAAATCTTACCATACAAGGGTGAATCATATCTGACTAATAGGCATATGGAGTGTGTTTTAGGGATATCATAAGCTATTTGCATAACTAACTCCATCAAGAACTCATACCGTGACTCATTCTCTAGGATCTCGAGGAGAGAGGCAATGGTTGCCATGGCATCTGCTGCTTTGTTTTCAATGTGAGGTATCTGTTCAAATAAGATGATCACAAAGTACTCTTTAAATTCATTGACCATACACTTGTATGGGATTAACTTGTCATCTTTGGTCTAAAAGTTGTTATTGACTTGATTGATTACCAATTGGGAGTTGCCATAGACATGTAGCTCCTGTATTTTCCATTCTACTGCCATTTTGAGACCAATGACCAAGGCCTTATACTATATAATAACCCTAAATCTACTTTTCTAAAAGAAAATAACAAAAACCAATATTCTTTCAAATTATCATAGTAGCAATATTTGATTAGGATTATAAATTTTAAAATCAAATCTTCTAATCTTGATACAATTTTTTTTATAATAAGGTTTAATCCATATTGTTAATTCCTATATCATTTCCCAATCATACAATTAGCACAACAATTAAATTAAAAATAGTATAATCATTTATATCCTCTTAACCATACACTAAGTTAAATAAATTTGAATAATAATAATAATAGAAACTAAACTCAACTAAATATTTTGACAATAACCTCTATAATCAATCAACAATTAAATATAGATTACCATTTAAATATTTGTTCCCTAGTAATGTACTAGGTTACATTCTTTATCAAAAAGCACTACAATCTTTTGAAAGAAATGATTAATAATAAATCTATCTAAATATATCTGAGAATCCAATAGATGTAACTGAGACTCTATATAGAAACTTTCTTACAAAATCCAAACCATTTCCTTAACAATAGCATATTACTAATTATGAAGAGCTTGATATCAATGTCGATATGCTACAGATCATCATGGACGGGATGCTAACAAACTACAAAGGAGTTTAGACAAAAGCTCAGAGATATGATTAACCTACAAATGGTGAAAATTACCTGGATGAGGTCAAATAATGTTAGGTTGTGATGCAGGGACTTCCAGAGGTCATAACTTTTGACTCGAATGTGGGTTTTCTATGAGATTTTATAGGTGGATGTGTTATGAGGTGGCAAGTGGTTTCCCAACCAACCCTAGTGGGTTGGACCCCTGCTTGGGACTTTTTTGGGGCTTCAAACTTTCATCTTGGCCCTCAAAATGGCAATTTAGTGTTTTTTTTTTAGATTTTTATAAAGTTTCTTTTGTAATAACTTGAAACTCATGTTTCAAATTTAGAATATTAGTTGGCCTTTCGTCCTACCTTAGTTTTAGGAAGCTTTTGGGAAAAAATTGGATTCTCTAGATATGATTGTAAAATTACCTAAAATGGCAAAATCTGACAATTGTCAAAATCTACCAAAAAAGGTAATTTTTTGATTTTTTTGTTTTCTTGGATATAAGAGAGTTTTCTCTCATTGTAGCAGTAGTGTTGATGAATAAAAGTTTTTTTATGTTCTAGCTTTCAAATATTTGGCTCTCACATGATTAATGACAGAATTCTATTGAGTGTATGTTGTTGGCTACGTCATTTGGTATTAGAGTAGGACGATGGCTAGGAGAGGAAGAGGAAGAGACGGTCTTGCCTAGATGCATACAGAAATGCAAAATCTACAAAGGAAAGTAGCATAACTTACAACACGGATAGAAAACCAAAGACTGGGTAGAGGAGGAGATGAATCTGATGAAGAGATAGGTTGAGGAGGTGCAGATCAAGATACAGAACATGAAGAAGAAGAATTAGAAGGAATAAGTTTTGAAGAGAGGATGCTCAGGGCCTTATAAGGGAAAAATGAAGGGGTCAAGGTAGATGTTTCAGATTATGCAGGTAGTCTTAAACCAGAGGAGTTGATAGATTGGTTGAATGATATGAGAAATTTTTTTGAATGGAAATCCATGACAGAGGAAAAGAAGGTGAAATTCGCATGCACCAAATTAAAGGGTCATGCAATGATTTGGTGGGATCATCTTCAAAGGGAATGAACAAGGAAATGCAAGGATAAGATCAGGACATGGAATACAATGGAGAAGAAGTTGAGAGAAATTTTTTTTCCCATAGATTATGCGTAAACCCTTTTTCATAGGTTTCAAAATTTAAAGCAGAACCTCTCTTCTATGCAAGATTATACAAATGAGTTTTATACACTGTCTATATGTATAGAGCATCGAGAAATTGATGAATAGATGGCTGCTAGATATGTGAATGGCTTGAAATTCTCTATTTAAGATGAATTGAGCATGCATCAACTGAATAGTATGGAAGAAGCTTACCAATTGGCTCTAAAGGCTGAAGAAAAACAAAACAGACAATACCATCAGAGGAATAGAGGGGTAAGAAGGGGTACATCAACCCCATTTTGAGGAGGTTTGAATTATGGCAGGGGAGAGTCATCCCATGGATTGGAAAAACAAAGACAAGATCCTCTGAATCAAGAATGAGGAAGGGGATTTCAAAGAGGTAGAGGTTATGGTAGCGATAGGGAATGGGAAAACTAGAGAAGGCCTTTCACTTGTTTTAGATGTGGAGAATGAGGTCATAGGGCATTTGAATGCTCAAATTATAAAATGCATGAAAGAAATCAAGGAGGACAACCTAGGGTGAACCTGATTCAAATACAACATGAAGTGTAAGAGATGGAACTAGAGGTTCCACCAGATGTGGGAGAAAGTCTCATGATGAGAAGAGCAATGGTGATTCTAGAGAAGGAGAAAACACAAGCCAAAAGCTCTAATGGTTCATGGCTTCAAACCAATATCTTCAAAACCAGATGCACTTCACGTGGCAAGGTATGTCAAGTTATTGTTGATGGAGGTAGTTGTGAAAATATGGTTTCTTAAGAAATGGTAGACAAATTGAATTTACACTATGAAAAACATCCTCATCCATACCACATTGCATGGTTTAAGAAGGGAAATGAAGTCACTATTGATAAAAGATACCTAATTAAGTTTAGCATAGCGAAGATCTATCAGGATGAGATATGGTGTGATGTTGTCCCAATGGATGCATGTCATGTGTTATTGGGAAGGCCATGGTAGTATGATAGTAAAGTCATACATGATGGAGAGAAAAACACATACACCTTTTAGAAAGATAGCTCTAAGATGACTTTGTTGCCTCTCAAGGATGAAGGAAAAGGTGAGACCATGTTGTCTGAAAGAGATCTTGTTAAAGAAATGAAGGTGACAGGGTGTTGTTATGCATTAGTAGTGAAAAAAGGTGAAGTGGAAGACATTTTAGTTCCCCCAAAAGTAGCAAAGCTATTGAAATAATTTGTTGATGTTGTGCCCGATGAATTACCTGATAGTCCACCACCAAAGAGAGATATTCAGCATCATATTGATTTGATTCCAGGAGAAACTCTACCCAACCAAGTAACTTATAGGATGAATCCAACACAAGATGCAGAATTGAATAAGAAAGTAACAGAACTCATAAGTAAAGGTGTGGTGAGAGAGAGCATGAGCCCATGTGCTATACCAGCATTGTTGGCCCCCAAAAAAGATGGAACATGGAGGATGTGCACTGATAGTAGAGCAATTAATAAGATTACCATCAAGTTTCAGTTTCCTATACCTCGTATGGAGGACATGATGGATGTCCTTGTAGGGGCCAAATATTTCAGCAAGATCGACCTACGAAGTGGCTACCACCAAATCTGGATCCGAGAAGGGGATGAGTGGAAGACAGCCTTTAAGATTGGAGATGGATTATATGAGTGGATGATTATGCCATTCGGGTTATCAAATGTACCTAGCACATTTATGAGATTGATGAACACTATACTATGACCTTACATTGGTAAGTTTGTGGTAGTTTATTTTGATGATATTTTAGTATTTAGTAATGGCAAAGAAGAGCACTTATGATGCAGAGGCATCCACACTATAACCTTCGCATATAGCATGAATGTCTGCAGACCAACCTCATCATCATCATCTTCGCCATCATCATCATATTCCCTAAAACCAACAACAGCATCATCATGTTTTGCGTTACACAGTCAGCATCATCATATTTCGGACGATCGCAAACATCCGCCTGCCGACTACTGTTCACCTCCGCTTTCCTTCTAACATCATCATCATGATGTTCAGCGGGCGCACACATCCTTCGGTTGCACTGTTCATCGGGCTCCGAACTCTAACGTCTTCATCATGATCTTCAACACTACCTTCGTCAGCAGGATAACCAATATCCGGTTGTTCAAAGATCCTGATGACGATCGCCTTCAGCAGCTTACCTTCGATGCTCCGCTACCCGACGGTACAAGCAACAGCATCATGATATAATTCATCCGGTTCTCTTCGAAACCTCCTGATGACGATGTTAACACAACTTCCTGCCACGGACTTCCGCCGATACCCAAGCACTTAACGACGGCAGGATAAACTCGCATAAGGGGGATATCTCAATATCCTGATGACGATGACGTCATATCCTGATGACGATGACGTCACCCGTTATCCTGATGACCTCTTCAACACTTAGCCAAAAAAACAAACTTTCATCCCGCATCTACTCGCGATACGCGGATGTTTGGCACTCCCGATATGATGATCCTGATGCCGATACATGCACTTAGTCTATGTCCGGCCTAAAACATCCTGATGCACTCGCAACATGAAAACTCCAACAGTTTCATGATCCGACCTTCTTCCTGATGCCGATGCACTCCTCCTCGGCTCCTCCTGCTGATGATCACCCCGATGAACTCACACTTCATGTACTCGACAACATCATGCTCTCCTTCACTTATCCGGATGACAATGCCTAATCCGACTGCAGGATATTTGCAGAGATATCCTGATGATGCCGTCTTTACCGAACTTTTAGCTTTTGCGAAGTTTCACTTCACCGATCCTCCAGGGATGACCCGATCCAGTCTTAGGGTGATCTTTCTCAACTTGAACTTCTCAACTTGACCTAGCACATGAGGATGCTAGGCTCCTCAACATCTGTCAACCGCGATCCTGCACACCTGCATACAAACAGAAAACAAACTAACTACTAACCTACTGTACATTGCCATTCCACCGATCAGATGAGTCAACCGGTGGAATGGATCAGTGAGTCCATGAAGTCTCTCAAACCAGCAAATCAATCAAGCAATGGGATGCAACCAGAGCAAGAACACAAACAGGATCTCTTTATTGACTTCAAAAGATGCAATACAAATGATCAGCCTCTCTCTCAGTCTCACTCTCTACAACTAGCTCGATCGATGATATCTGTCCGTCTCTCCAATATCAAACGATCTCATGCTTATAAAGACTTTCCTACGAGTACTACTGACCCGACTCCAAGCGGCTGGGAACTCTCCAAGCGGCTGGGAGATCCCACCGAACATACATCAAGACAGCTGTTATAACTAACTAGCTAAAATTAGAAAAAGCCCGGTCAGCATGATCTTATCATGATCAGCATGACCTTATTACATGCAATTGGTCTAACAGACCTTCTTGGAAACATAAACTGGACCTAAACTACTAACTGCCTTATCCAGACCAGCTGTCAGGTAGGTGCTCCTGCACCATACTCCCCAAAAGAAAAGAACTCATGTCCCATGAGTTTAGCATGTGGAAATCCTCCACCTTTACACTTTGCTGTGTCAATCTTCTGACCTGCTCCAGCTTTGTCTGCTGCTGTCTCTTGGCTGCTCCAAGACTTCTGCACTGTAACTTGCTTTCTTGCAAGTGAATCCTCATGCCTGTTGATGTAGGCCTTTGTCTCACATACCCTATGTTTGTCAGATTGTCTGACCAGAACCTCTTTCTGAACTGCCTCTGTGGTGTTCAACTGTATCTTCCTGTCAACCTTCATAGGACAAGCAATAGTCCCAACTATGACAACATCCTTGTCATTCTTCTCAACTGGTTGCTGTTTGCACCCCTGTGTCTGAACCTGCTGCTGACCTCTGTCAGTCACAACTGAAACTTTCTTCAGCTTGGTGTCTGTAACAACTCCTGTCCCTGCAGTGTCCTGAACTGCCTTCATGCCTGCTCCACTAGGCATCTGCACATACTCCTTCTTTCCCATTAAAATGATTTGGGCTGCCTTCTGTACTGCAGCTTTTGCCTGCAATGGCATCAACTTAATAATCTTCCCATCCTTCTTGATGGTGTAGGTATTAGCATACCCATCATACAGTACTCTTCTGTCAAATTGCCATGGTCTACCCAACAGTAGGTGACAACATTCCATAGGCAAAATATCACACAAGATTCTATCCTGATATGGTCCAATCTGGAAATCCACATATGCCTGTTCAGAGACAAAAAGTGATTGCCTATCACTCACCCAAGATGCCTTGTAAGGGTGTGGATGTGGAATCCTTTCCAGCTTCAGTTTATCCACCATTTCCTGAGATACCATGTTGTCTGTTGAACCAGTATCAATGACAACCTTACATATCTTACCCTTGCTCTTGCATGTGGTCTTGAAAAGAGCTCTTCTTTGCATCAGATCCTTTGATGCCTGCAAACTAATTCTTCTTAACATCAATGATTCTCCACTCTCTGGATATCCAACATTATCAGGTTCTCTGTTTGAACTCTGTGCACTTTCTTCTACTTTCTCTTCCTGTACCAATTGTACTCTCTTGTCACTTGTTCTATCATTTCTGGATGATGAACCTTTGTTTTCTGGACATTTGAAAGATGGATGACCAAACTCACCACAGGTGTAACATTTTCCTGAAAATGTAGTAGAACCTCTACCACCTCCAAATCTTCCTCTATTACCTTTCCATCCACCTCTGAAATCAGACTGTCCTTGTCCTTTTCCAGTGTCTTCTTGACCCTCATTGGTTTGCTTTTGTGCAGGGGCTGTTCCTCTTCCCCTATTGTTTCCTCTTCCTCTCATGGACTTATCATGTCCTCTATTCATCTTCTCTTCAATCCTGATTGCCATTTGGTAACAATCCTCCACATTCTTAGGGTTAGCTAAAACTAACTCATCATGTATGTTAAACCTCAAACCAGCCAAGTACCTAGCCACCTTTTCTACCTCATTCTCATGATGACCAGATCTCATACTCAACAGATAAAATTCCTCAGTATATGCTTTCACATCCCTGTCTTTCTGCTTTAGAAATTGCAGCTTCTTAAACATCTGGATTTCATAATCCCTTGGCAAGAATTTACCCTTGATCCTTGCTACCATCTTATCCCATGAAGTGATCTTAGACTTCCCTTGTTTCCTTCTCTCAGACTGTACATAATCCCACCATACCAAAGCATGACCCCCTAACTTGGTCTTTGCAATCTTTACCTTCTGATCCTCAGCAACATCTTCACATTCAAAGTGATTATCAAGTGCAGCAATCCAATCCAACAACTCATCTTCATTCAAGCTTCCAGTATACTTGGTAACATCAACCTTTACCTTAGGTTTTTCACTCTGCACTGCCTTTAACAGTTTTGCCAATCTCTAGTCTTCAGCATCCAGATCTTCAGCTACCTCTTCATACTCTTCAACAGTATCTGCATCTTCTTCAGACTCACTATCTTCCACTTCCCTCTTTTTGTTCTTTTCCAGGGCTGTCAGCCTGGCTTGAAGTGCTTCAGCAAGCTCCTTCATCTTCCTCATCTCTCTAGCATGTTTCTCCTTCATTTCCTGCAATTCCCTTGCAGTACCACTACCTTTAGGAGGCATTTTGTCAACCTCTCAATCAAAACACAACACAATCAACTCTACCTCTGCCCTTTCAGTGACAGAATCAACACACAACAGCCCAGACCTTTTGCTGAGCTCTGATACCACTATGATGCAGAGGCATCCACACTATAACCTTCGCATATAGCATGAATGTCTGCAGACCAACCTCATCATCATCATCTTCGCCATCATCATCATATTCCCTAAAACCAACAACAACATCATCATGTTTTGCGTTACACAGTCAGCATCATCATATTTCAGACGATCGCAAACATCCGCCTGCCGACTACTGTTCACCTCCGCTTTCCTTCTAACATCATCATCATGATGTTCAGTGGGCGCACACATCCTCCGGTTGCACTGTTCATCGGGCTCCGAACTCTAACGTCTTCATCATGATCTTCAACACTACCTTCGTCAGCAGGATAACCAATATCCGGTTGTTCAAAGATCCTGATGACGATCGCCTTCAGCAGCTTACCTTTGATGCTCCGCTACCTGACGGTACAAGCAACAGCATCATGATATAATTCATCCGGTTCTCTTCGAAACCTCCTGATGACGATGTTAACACAACTTCCTGCCACGGACTTCCGCCGATACCCAAGCACTTAACGACGGCAGGATAAACTCGCATAAGGGGGATATCTCAATATCCTGATGACGATGACGTCATATCCTGATGACGATGACGTCACCCGTTATCCTGATGACCTCTTCAACACTTAGCCAAAAAAACAAACTTTCATCCCGCATCTACTCGCGATACGCGGATGTTTGGCACTCCCGATATGATGATCCTGATGCCGATACATGCACTTAGTCTATGTCCGGCCTAAAACATCCTGATGCACTCGCAACATGAAAACTCCAACAGTTTCATGATCCGACCTTCTTCCTGATGCCGATGCACTCCTCCTCAGCTCCTCCTGCTGATGATCACCCCGACGAACTCACACTTCATGTACTCGACAACATCATGCTCTCCTTCACTTATCCGGATGACGATGCCTAATCCAACTGCAGGATATTTGGAGAGTTATCCTGATGATGCCGTCTTTACCAAACTTTCAGCTTTTGCGAAGTTTCACTTCGCCGATCCTCCAGGGATGACCCGATCCAGTCTTAGGGCGATCTTTCTCAACTTGAACTTCTCAACTTGACCTAGCACATGAGGATGCTAGGCTCCTCAACATCTGTCGACCGCGATCCTGCACACCTGCATACAAACAGAAAACAAACAAACTACTAACCTACTGTACATTGCCATTCCACCGATCAGATGAGTCAACCGGTGGAATGGATCAGTGAGTCCATGAAGTCTCTCAAACCAGCAAATCAATCAAGCAATGGGATGCAACCAGAGCAAGAACACAAACATGATCTCTTTATTGACTTCAAAAGATGCAATACAAATGATCAGCCTCTCTCTCAGTCTCACTCTCTGCAACTAGCTCGATCGATGATATCTGTCCGTCTCTCCAATATCAAACGATCTCATGCTTATAAAGACTTTCCTACGAGTACTACTGACCCGACTCCAAGCGGCTGGGAACTCTCCAAGCGGCTGGGAGATCCCACCGAACATACATCAAGACAGCTGTTATAACTAACTAGCTAAAATTAGAAAAAGCCCGGTCAGCATGATCTTATCATGATCAGCATGACCTTATTACATGCAATTGGTCTAACAGACCTTCTTGGAAACATAAACTGGACGTAAACTACTAACTGCCTTATCCAGACTAGCTGTCAGGTAGGTGCTCCTGCACCAACTTACAACACTTGAGGATCATCTTTGGTGTGTTAATAAAGGAGAAGCTCTATGCCACTTTGAAGAAGTGTAGGTTCATGTAGGATAGTTTGGTTTTCTTAGGATTTGTCACTTCTAAAGATGGTGTCAAAATGGATCCAGAGAAGGTCAAGACAATTCTAGAATGGCCTAGTCCAAGAAGCATCACAGAGGTAAAAAGTTTTCATTGCTTGGCCACTTTCTATCGAAAGTTCATTTGAAATTTTAGTAGTATTATAGCCCCTATAACAGATTGCACCAAAGGAAGGGAGTTTGTATGGACCACGAGTGCTGAGGAGAGCTTTAAGTACTTGAAGAAAAAGGTAACATAAGCACCTATACTTGCATTGCCAAATTTTGATAAGGTATTTGAAGTAGAATGTAATGCCTCCTATCTGGGAATAGGTGCTGTACTTTGCCAAGTTGGAAAACCTATAGCTTTTTTTAGTGAAAAGCTGAATGAAGTGAGAAAGAACTATTCTCCTTATGATTTGGAATTTTATGCAATTGTTCAAGCATTGAGGCATTGGAGACATTATCTAGTTCCCTAGGAGTTTGTATTGTTTACAGATCATATAGCATTGAGATACTTGAACACACAGAAAAACTTGAATAGTAGGCATGCCAATTGGGTCTCTTTCTTGCAGGGTTACAATTTTGTGTTGAAGCATAAGTCTAGAAAACAAAACCAGGTTGCAGATGCGTTAAGTAGGTGTGTTGCACTTTTGACCACAATGGAAACTGAGGTGATTGGTTTTGATGCCATCAAAAATTTGTATGAGTTTGATGATGATTTTTGGGAGATTATGGAACAATTGAGGGCACCAGTGTCTAGTAACTTGGATCACTTTAGGGGTGAATATTTTATGCAAGATGGGTATCTATTTAAAGGAAAACAACTATGCATACCAGCTGCCTCTATGAGGGAAAACATTCTCAGAGAATTTCATAGTAGTGGGTTGGCTGGACATTTTGGCAAGGACAAGACAATAGCCTTGATAGAAGATAAATATTACTGGCCAAAGATGAAAAGAGATATAACTAGGTATGTAACAAGGTGTAGGATCTACCAAGTGGCTAAGGGACATTCACAAATATAGGGTTGTATATGCCATTACCAGTACCAACTACACCATGGATAGATTTGAGCATGGACTTGATGATTATTTTTACACATTCATAACAAAAGTTAAAATTCACAAAATGAACCTAACTATCTTGAAAGATATGAAGAAATCAATGAAGATTACTTAATCCCAAGTTTCTGTATGGTCAGGTCTTGACCTGTAGGACAATTTAGTAGGTTGATGTGAAGCTGTAATATGCAAGGGGCCTTACTTGATTTAAGGTTTTTCAATGATTTATTGGAATCAAATTATGCAAAATATCACAAATATCAACATTTTATTCATTATTTTGCACAGATTTGTTACTGTATCATAAACCTTTTATATGATTTATATTAAAACAAGATTTCTTTTCAAATATTATGAAAACTATCCAATATCAACTTAGCTGTTCATGTTTCCTTCAAATATTAGACAATCTCCTTTAAATTTTTGCATTTAAGCTAAGTATTTCAAATGGTTTGGGAAAAGTTAGAGAAATCTAAATTAAGCTTCATTCTACTACAGGATCTAAATGCTCTGTTATGCACATTGTAAGCAGTACAACAAACTTTATCAAATTCACAGACTAAACCTTTAAATGTGAATGCCTTGAGTATTTTCACGAACACACATTAAAGATTGCAAGCTTTAAGAGATATTATTTCAAATACAAAGAAGAGCCAAAAGGCACTCTGAATATAGACACAGAATTCCAAATTCATTTGTATTCAAAACACACAGTCATATATGATTTACAATGTATGAATGACTCTTAGCTTCATTAATAAATTTACAAAAAAACTTACAACACTTTATAGATACAGTAAGGGAGCTAGATGTTCCACGCATTCCTTATTGTAGACACATGTGACCTCTTCTAAACTAAACTAATCTTCTACTCAAAATGCTAAGATAAATTACAACTTCCAACTCTATTCTACAAATCCATGTGTACCTTATTACAAAGTAAAGGGGCTCAATATATAGCTATGATTATCCCCAATACAGCTACAAAACCCTGGTCAATCAACGGTCCACACTCCAAGTGCAGCATCAATCGGTGGAAAACAAATCCTGCCAAAAATCTCTGAGCAGCATGCCCATACTGAGTGTAAGGATGCCCTTTGAAAACCCTAACAGCCACCAAAATATCTTTTGTTGTTCTTTTAATAATGTTTCTCCATCTGTATATCTCTTCTCACTGAAATCTTTTGCTTCTTTTGTGATGTCATCACCATTAAAGCTCCTCCTTAATATCTACTTGCATACTTGCAAACAGACAGAAAAATAGATTATAAAAAATTCATGTCACATTCACCAATTTATACCTCGTCAGAATGTTTGATGGGCATTAATTACAACAATTAATGCACCATAAGTTCGATCTTTAGTTGCAGTGTTCATGCACTTTTTAAACTTCCCTTTTATCGCTAGTTTAATTCTGCATACAAACCCTTTTGTATGTTCTGTTTGTATGTCTTCTGCCTTTTACACTGCATTCTATATATTTCTTTATCATCGGCGTAACTCTCACAATCGGGACGATCCAAAACTTTCATTCCGATTGCATATTTCTAGCCGATGTAACTTTATTGGCTTGTATTTCCTTTACTTTGCATATCAGTTTTGTATATCGGAGATATACATTGTAATTATACAAACTTGATGTGCAAACGGTGGGGTCCACATTACCTTCCCCCTTTGCATCTCTGCGATGCATCTTTCACTTGTATCAAACCTTTAGATACAAAGCCCAAGATACATACAAGATCCCTTGCATGTCCTTTCAGACTTCAACTCTTATAAATAATAGCTTACTCATTCTGATCACATATTTCTGGTCGATGTAACTTTATCGGCTTGTATTTCCTTTACTTTGCATATCACTTTTGTATATCGGAGATATACATCGTAATTATACAAACTTGATGTGCAAACGGTGGGGTCCACATTACCTTCCCCCTTTGTATCTCTACGATGCATCTTTCACTTGTATCAAGCATTTAGATACAAAGCCCAAGATACATACAAGATCCCTTACATGTCCTTTCAGACTTCAACTCTTATAAATCACAGCTTACTCATTTTTGGCTCCGTGGCATGCATAAAGTGTAATGCATCCTCCGATATACATTAGTCAAGATACATTGCATTAACCAAATTTTACCCTTTCCTGAATTCCGCCTTGCATGTATATTGAAATGTATGTAACTGAAACATACATATACAAAGTGCGAAACATACAGCAATTACATCAACTTTAATACTCTTTTCGGTTCTGTGCTATGTATATCCCCATTGTATATCACATTGTATGTTTCACTTTAGCCAAACATACAAACCTCGATATACAACCGGCGGACTTTAACTGTTTACTCATTCAAACTTTGAACTTTAATAAAGTGTAAGCGAAATGCATACAAGTATAATGACTTAGAAAACTCGATGACTTCTACATGCGACTTTGCATATGCAAACAACCTTGTATATACAACCTGATATACAAAGGACCTTGTATATGCAACCCGATATACAAAGGACTTTGTATATGCAACATACAAACCCAATTGTACATTTTACCAAAAACATACATAACTTACAAAATACAGGGAATTTTCACATGGTTCAAAAAACAACCCTCACTCATTTTTGACAAGGAATTCACCTATATTTAGCTCTAGTACTTAATGCAATTTTTTCTTTATTTTCAACAATTTTTGCAACTTTCACTCTCTTTTTCCCTTTTGCCACCCAACAGACCCACACACAAAAGCAAAATAAAAGCTACAATAGGGGTCCTCATTTTGCTGAGTAAAATGGGGTGTGTTGTGAGCATCACAACAATTAGCAACCAAACAAAAAAATCAAAATTAAAACCATTAGAGAAAACTAAATGAAATAAATTCATAACTTCCAACTATCTTTTCTACAAATCATTATCTCACTTGAGACTTAATGTATTCAATAAGGTGCATGAATTCTCCAACTCAGTTTAAGTGGGTGCACGTGATTAATAATCCTCATCTTGAAAAAATCAGTTGAACAAACTAGTGACTAATATTAGACTACATAGTTGATGTCATTCCCTCATAGCCAACTGGATAGAGCCTTGCTACTAGCAGGCATCCATAGCCCCGCCAAGGTTATCATTACAATTCTCCTAAGTAGAGCCCCAATGCCAACAAGTGTTTATAGCCCTAGTAGAGTTACTTAGATGGCTTAATCTAAATTTTTACTGAAATCCATTTTATTATTTTATATATATTTTTTTGTATTTGATAGAGATTTCATAAGATATTACAGTTGTAACTCCATGATGCAAGGAAATGATCACTTGCTGAAATTAAGCTGAGAATTGTAATGGTAGCAAGGGTGACCTCTGATTTTTCTCCTGATATCTACACTGGTATGTTCAACAAATCCAATGATTTTAGGTGTCATTGTGAGAAACTTCCATTGAATACTCAACCCACAGTTATTGAATACAAAATTTCACAAGTTAAACAACTTTCTGCATTCATGACAGTCATAACAAGTTATACATAAATTTCAAATAATTAACCTGAATGTGCTAAATTTTATATTGTTTTTAGTGGTTGTCAGTCTACTCCTACATATTCTAAATCAGAATAAAGATCCCAGCACACAGGAAAAAAACAAAGGAAACAAAACAAACAGACTGTACAAACAACTAACAGAACAAAGCAACAAACAAAAAAAACAAAAAGAAAAAAACAACCCAAAACTGTACATTATTTACATTATGATACACAGAAACTAACTGCCCTCACCTCAATCCTGAAAGTAATGTTTCAAGTATTGGCCATTGACTGGTAATGGCACATCTTCCCCAGTCAAGGTCTTGAGTCTGAAAGTATTGTCTCTAATTATTTATGCGACCTATAATGGACCTAACCATAATTTGTCAAATTTTCCATGATTCCCTTTCTTTTCATGTGCTTTATCCTAGCACAACACTAAGTTTGATATTCTAAATGTTTTGACTCTTGCTCTTTTATCAAACCATCTCTTGACTACTGCTTGATGTTTGGTGAATTTCTCAATGGCTTGATCTCTTTTCTCATCTAATGGTAACATTTGTATTATTCTAGCCTCTCTATGATCATCAAAGCCTAAATATTCATTAGCAAACTTCTAGACTGGTATTCTTAAATTCACTGGAAGTATGGGATCAGTCCCATAAACTAAGTGATAAGGTGCATTGCTTAAGGCTGACTTAACCTTAGTCCTATCTACCCACAGCGCATCTTTCAACAATGTGTTCCACTGTCTAGGATTCTTTTTAGTTAGCTTCTTGATTATATGCAATAAAATTTTGTCTGTAGACTCAGCTAACCCATTCCCCTAAGGATAATAATTTGAAGAGAACTTTAAAACTATCCCATATTCAAATGCCCATTTAGAAAATTTTAGAGAAGAAAAAGTAGGGACATTATCACATACCAATGAATATGGAGTTCCAAACCTGAATATGATGTTTTCTTCAAGGAACTTGATAACTACCTCAGTAGTAGAGAACTTGCAACATATAGCTTTAGTCCACCTTGTACAGTAATCAGTCACTATCAGTATAAACTTATGTCCTGCAGATGATGGAGGATTTATGACCCCAATGAAATCTAAGCCCCATTATCCAAATGGTCTAGACTCAATCACTGACTATAATGGATTAGCCTGATTCCTTCCCTTGTCTGCTATAGTTTGACAGGTGTGACAACTTTTAATGTGACTCTCTATATCCTTAAACATTGTAGGCCAATAGTACCCTGCTCTCAATATCTTATGCATTGTAACTAAATGGGAACCATGAGCAGTTCCATACTTATCATGTAATTCTGACAACACCTTATCTGCTTCAACTCTGTTTAAACATCTTAAATATATTCCTTCATGGTTCTTCCTAAATAGAAGACCTCCTTGTACCATATACTTATGTGCTTTAATCTTTAAAGTTCTCCTCTGACAAGATTTCATCTTATTTGGATATTTTCTTGATATTAGAAAAGTCAAATCATCATACCACCCTGATGCATCATTAGTATTCAACACATGCTGCTGTTTCACTAAATTTGGATCTATGTTTGCTATGGTCTGCACTAATGCTTGTCCTCTGACCAACTTCATTGGGATAATTTCCATATCAAACTCTTGCAATGTTGTAATCCATTTGGCTCTTTTCTATCCAGGCTCATTCTACATCAGCAGCATCTTCACGCCTACATCTGGTACTATGGCTTTAACCTAACTGCATAAGATATAATGTTTGAACTTTTTCACTACTCTTACTAATGCAAACACCTATCTTTCTATATCAAGATATTTCAGTTATGCATCCTTCATAGGTGCACTGATGAAGGCTATGGGCTTTTCTTCATTATCTTCTCCCTTTTGTGTCAAAGCAGTTGCAATTGAATGTGAGGATGTAAAAGAATAAATGTAAAATGGCTTTGTATAATCTGGACTTGTCAACATAGGAGCATTGGAAATGACCTCCTTAATATCTTCAAATGCGGCTTTAGCTACTAGTGTCCATTCTATCTTTGTGTCCTTCTTTAGCATGGCATTCAATGGTTGCACAATTTCTGCAAACCCTGTAATAAACTTCCTGACAAAATTAATCTTACCAAAAAATGACTTTAGTTCTTTCTTACTGTTTGGTAATTGCAATTTCTTTATTCCTTCTATTCTATCAGGATCAATAGATATCCCATTTTCAGAAATGACATGTCCTAATAATTTTCCTTCAGTTACGCCAAATGAACATTTCTTTGGGTTAAGGGAAATCCCATACCTTTCACATCTTTTAAGTATATTTCTCAGATCTTCAGCATGAGTGGATGTATCTTTAGAGTAAATAGTTAAATCATCCATATAAATGATAATGCACTTACTTGACAATCCACGGAATGCAATGTCCATGGCTCGTTAAAAAGTGGCATCTGCATTGATTAGACCAAAAGGCATTCTTTTGTATGCATTATTTCCTCATTTACAAGTAAAAGTGGTCTTCAATCTATCCTCTTTATTTATTAAGACCTAGTTATATCCTGATAATCCATCCAAGAAAGACATCATTTTAGCCCCATTCACTACTTACAACACTTCATCTATTGGAGGTAGGGGATAATTATCTTTTTCAAATGCCCTGTTCAAATTTCTAAAATCTACACATAACCTAATGTCTCCATTTTTCTTTCTCATAGGTACTAAATTAGCTACCTAGGTTGAATGTCTGACTGGGAAAATTATTCAGGTAGACAGCAATTTTTTCACTTCTTCAAAGATTAAAGGCTCTAAAATGGCATTCACAGACCTTTGTCTCTGCCTAAATGGTTTAATGTCTGGTTTCAAGGGTATCACATGAGTTATGATGGATGTACCATATGTTTTCAAATCCTCATACATCCATGCTATGACATGTTTGTACTCTTTTAGAACATCCATGATTTATTTTCTCAATTCTTCAGAGCAAGCCTTTCCAATCAGTACATTCTGTGGACTCTATTATGTTCCAAGGTTGTATGGATCACACTTACCTCCCTCAGTTTTGGGAAAATCTTTCTATCTTACTACCCCATCAAAGTCAAAAATCTGTTCTAACTCAATTACCCCCTTAGGTAAGAAATTGCTTTTTAGGTTGATTATGTCTTCTTCATCCCAAGACACATCAGGCCTTTCTTGTTCATCAATAATTTGAGCTTCAAAGACCTCATTACAAGTTAGAAAATCCATAATTTGTTGATCCCCTTCATATACCTAAAAATAGGTAACATTATCTGGTATGCTAGGAACATTTACTAACTCAACAACAAATCTTTTTAAACTTGACAATGTTAAGGGTTCTAATGAGCTAGCAGCAACTGCTAATGCATCTGGTCTATGGTTCAATTCTCTAGGGATATGTTCTATGTTGAAAGCATCAAATGCACCTATCAAATCCCACACCCTATGCCTGTAACAAATCATCTTTTTGTAGTTGCATGCATACAATTTCCTTACTTGCCTGACTACTAACTCAAAATCTGAAAATACCTTGATCATTTTTACCTTCTTCTTGATAGCCATAACGAGTCTATAAATCAAAGATTCATATTCTGTAACATTGTTAGTACAAGAAAATTGTAGCCTATATGATGCTAAATATGACTTACCATGAGGATCTATAAGTTCCACACCTGCACCTACACCCTGTTTAGACTTAGATCCATCACATTTTAGGGTCCACATGCCATCCTTATTCTTTTGACCCTTTACTTTGGCATGTTTTGCTTTTTCTATCACATGTGAGGTGCTATCTTGTTCATTCACAGGCAATTCATTTTGACTTACTTGTACATTTATACTTTTAGTTTGTAAATCAGAAAGACAAATGCTCTTGTCCTTTGTTTCTTCTTTTAAATCTGGGATCAACACATCTATGTTATTCTGAAAGTATTTCTCTAGTTGATTAGGATTACCCTTTCCTTTTTGCATTCCTACTCCCTTTGTGCATTTTATGTATTGATATTCAATAATGTCTCTGTTAGATTTAGGGTACACAACTGAGAGGGGGGGTGAATTAGTTGTCCAAAACTTCTCTTACTTTCACACTTAAATCCTTTAAGTAATTAGTAGTATATCAATCATGAAATGTAATGTAATTAAATCAAAAGCAGAAACACATCAACACATAGGACACCAAGATTTTGACATGGAAAACCTAGTTAAGGGAAAAACCACGAGGTGATTAACCCAAGATTGTATTCTCTGTTAGAAGAATAGAAAGAACAAATGACACATGTCAATTAGGGATCACTGCCTGAGCACACTGCTCACAAGAGGCCCACTACCTATAGGAGGCACATTGTCTACAAAGAAATAAGTATCACCTACTTGAACTGCAAAATTACATCTTCACCATGCTTGAATCAGTTCCATTTAAGCCCAATACTTCTGCTCTACCTTTTTCTCTCTTCCTTGCTACCACAATCTCATCACACCAAGGACAACTTTGAAATGACTTTGCAACCCCTTACTTATACAAGACACAAACTTAGGAATGATCATCTAAGTCAGTAAACATCCATAAGAACATCTGCAAGACGTGTAACTCATCCGGTTGGCCAGTCTCAGGAAGAACATCATCATTTGGAGGTTATTCTTCAATTGCAAGCTCCAACTCCAATGCAGACCACCAATACCAGCTGGACACAATCCAAAGACCTTCACAAGATATCCTGACTCACCAAGAACATCTGCACTTCATCTGTTTACTGAAAACCATCTCTCCTTCATCTGGAACCTTAAGAACATAGTCTGTCACTATTGTCACAAAAGAATACATGCTTTTGGACCTTCAAACCATGAACTAATCTAGCTAACAATCCACAGAGACTTCCTTAACACTCCCTCAAATTCGTAGAGTAGGATCTTTCATTTCCAGATCTCACCGGACCTATCTGTGTCACTCTGTCCCCTCTGAGCACCTGCCAAAACTAGTTTTACTTGAACGGCCACAACTTCTTTAGATCTTCATGTGGACCTCTGAAATCTCTATTGGACTATCTTAAGACACATATCTACAAACCCTTTAATCTGCATCCTCTGATCCTCACCCTATCTTGGAATTTTACCTTACTGTCATCACTGTTCTTTACTGGTCCTGATTGAGACTAATTTTCTCAATATCCTCAGCTCACAGCTCATCCAATCCTTATCATTAATGCAACAGGAGTATGTTGACATCAATGACAACACCGGTTAGACCCATACTTGCAACAATCTCCCCCTTGTCATTGATGGCAACATATGATGTGAAAAACCATGAAGACAAGAGCTTCCCCTTACTGTCACAACTTCCCCTATCAACAACAACCATTCACATGTCTTCTCTCCCTTTACTGCTCCCCCTTTGATCATTAACTACTTCTTTTTCACAACATGTCTTCTCTCCCCCTTTGACATCAATGGCAAAGGGCACATACTTGCAATTCCACCATCTTAGAATCATACCTACTGCTCCCCCTAAGTAGCAGCTCCCCAACATCAATTTGGATCACAAGATGTGACTATGATACCCACCGAACGGATGCACATCAGTGCACCTTAGTTCATCATCAGAGGGGCAATAACCCTTAACTTCTCCCTGAGATACTCAAAAGAGTCCTTAGGTAGAGGTTTAGTAAAGATCTTTGCAATCTGATCCTTGGAAGGCACAAACTCCAATCTGACTTCATTCTTGTTCACTTGCTCTCTCAGAAAATAAAACTTGATAGATATATGCTTAGTCTTTGAATGCAATACCGGATTCTTAGATATGCTTATTGCACTTTAATTATCACAGAAGATTGTGATAGGCTCTTCATACTCCACTCTTATGTCTCTTAGCATTTTCTTCATCCACAAAACCTGAGTGCAACTACCTACTGCTGCAATATATTCTACTTCTATTGTAGATAGAGATATTGCCTCTTATTTCTTACTTAGCCAAGAAACCAATCTCTTCCCCAAAAAGAATGCTCCACCACTGGTACTCTTCCGGTCATCCACATCTCTTGCTCAATTAGCATCTGTATATACATGAAGAGAGAAATCATGATCTCTAGGATACCATAGACCATACTCAACTGTCCCTTTTAGATATCTAAAAATCCTCTTGATTGCTATAACATGAGATTCTCTAGGATCAACCTAAAATCTAGCAACAAGACCAACAACCTGCATAATGTCTGGTCTAGTTTGAGTAAGATACAACATTCCTCCAATCATTGACCTGTACTTTGTCTGATCAGCCTTAGGGGAGTCATCATCTTTTCTCAATTTACATCTGGTTGCTCTGGGAGTATTCATTTGTTTTGAGTCTTCCATCCCAAATTTCTTCAATAATTATTTCACATATTTGGTCTGAGAAATGAAGATTCCTTTCTTTGTTTGAGTGATTTGTAGACCTAAGAAGAAATTTATTTCACCAAGCATGGACATCTCAAATTCACTTTTCATCTGATTTGCAAAAGTTTTACACATACTATCTCTTCCTCCAAAAATGATATCATCAACAAACACTTCAACAATCAAAATGTTTTCATGATCAATTTTGAAATACAAATTACTGTCAACAGTACCTTTGTTGAAACCAATCTTTAAAAGATGTTTATCCAATCTTTCATACCAGGCTCTTGGGGCTTGCTTCAGTCCATACAGTGCCTTCTTCAGCTTACAGACCATATTACCATGATCAGACAATTGAAATCCATCCGGTTGCTCAATGTACACTTCCTCCAATTCACCATTTAGGAAGGCAGACTTGACATCTATCTGATATACTTTGAAATCTTTGAAGGTAGCAAATGTAAATTCTTTCTACTGGAGCAAAAGTTTCTTCAAAATCAACTCCTTCTATTTGAGAATATCCTTTGCAGACCAATCTGGCTTTATTTCTGATTACTTCACCAACTTCATTTAGTTTGTTCCAGAAGACCCATTTGGTTCCAATCACATTCTTGTTTCTAGGTCTAGGAACAAGACCCCAAGTGTGATTTTTCTCAATTTGCATCAACTCTTCCTCCATTTCTTTGGTCCAATTTTCATCATTGCAAGCTTCATTTATTGTCTTAGGTTCAATCTTTGAAATCAGACAATACTCATCTAAGTTTTGAGTAATTCTCTTTCTAGTTTGCACACCTTTTCTTTTGTCACCTATGATCTGATCTTCAGAGTGGTTTAGTCTTACATACCTTGGAACTTTGGGAGTTTCTTGCACTTCTGCTTCTTGATCGGGCTCATTCAAACTTAACTCTTCTTCCTGATTTACTAGATCAGTTTGAATCTGACTTTCAGAAGAGGTTTGGGCTCCTTGATCAAAACATCATTCTGATCATCTTCATCATATTCATAAAATCTTGAGGGTTTCTCAATTCCCTCATCAACCTTCACATTTGTAGTTTCTATTATCTTTCTCAATCTCTTGTTATAACACCGGTATGCTTTGCTTTGAGTAGAGTAACCCAAGAAAATTCCTTCATCACTTCTAGCATCAAACTTCCCTAGATCTTCATCTCTTTTGATGTAACATTTGCTACCAAAGAATCTGAAGTACCTTATAGTAGGAATAATGCCAAACCTGAGTTCATAAGGAGTCTTACTAGTATTGCTTATGATTTGAACTCGATTGAGAGTATAGACTACAGTGCTAACAACTTCTCTCCAATAGATCTGAGGAACATTTGCTTCCATCATCATGGTCCTAGATGGTCCAGTTCTTTCTTTCCACTACTCCATTCTGCTGTGGAGTCCTAGGAGCAGACAACTGTCTCTTTATTCCATGCTTCTCACAGAATTCTATGAAATCTCTGGATGTAAATTCTCCACCTCTATCAGATCTTAGATATTTCAATTTTAATCCAATTTCATTCTCTACCATAGCTTTGAATATTTTGAATTTCTCAAGAGCTTCTGATTTCTCTTTCAGAAAGGTTACCCACACCATCCGAGAATAGTCATCAATTAGCAACATAAAGTATCTCACTTTGTACACTTCTAATTCTTGTTGGACCACATAGATCAGTATGAACTAAGTCCAATAATTCGGTAGAGGACAGTTCCTTACTTTTGAATGTGATTTTTTTCAGCTTACCCAACTAACATTCCTTGCACAAGCTATTAGAGGGTTTCACCAATTTTGGAAGATCTCTTACAGCCTGAGTATTGCCTATCTTTATGATATTATCAAAATTCACATGACACATCCTCCTATGCCATAATCAACTCTGATCAACTTGAACAAATAAGCAACTTTTGCTAGTACCAACCAAATGAAAGATATTACCTTTTGTTTGAATACCGGATGCAATATCTGTTCTGGAACTTTCAAAGATCTTGCATTTTCTATTCTTGAATCGGAGATCATAGCCTTTGTCCACCAACTGTCCAACACTAAGAAGATTGTGCTTCAAACCTTCAACATATAGTACATTACCGGTTTTGTTCCTTCCATCAAAAGAAATAGTTCTTCTTCCTCTTATTCTACCAGCAGAATTATCACCAAACTTTACCACTCCTCCATACCTCTCCAAATCTATGAACTTATTTTTGTCACTTGTCATATGATGAGAGCATCCACTGTTAATGACCCAATCATCCTTTTCTTCAACTTGAGCAGCCAGAGCTCTTTCCATAGTCTTATGATTGACAGATACAAAGGACATTGGATCTTCTTCCTTGATGGCAATGAACACCCATTCATTTCTAGATTTGTTTCCTATCTCTGATTCATCATCTGTTAGTCCTTCATTATCATCATCTTCATGTACATAGTAACAGTTCTTTTGGAACCTTGGCTTGTTAGGAATTTGTCTTGAAAACCTTTTCGGACATCTTGAGGCAAAATGACCAATCTTATTGTAGTTAAAACACTTAAAAGGTAATTTTTCTTCATACTTACCGGATCCTCTTGGCAGCCTCTTTGCAATAAGGGCTTCAAGTTGAGCAGTTTCTACTTCTTCTTCCAGATCTTTTCTTGCTTTTTCATACCATGTCAGCTTCCTTGATGAATTCTCTCCCAGATCAAACCTTTGTTTACCTTTAATAGAGGCACTGGCTTTGAATGTAGATTCAGTCTTGGGGAGGTCATCTCCAAACTCTGTCATTTCAAATGCAACTAATTTTCTAGCCAATTGATCTCTTGTGATAGTTGTATGGGCTTTGAATTCTTCAATGGCAGCAACCTTGATTTTGTAAGAAGCAGGAAGGGATCTGAGAATTTTTCCAACAATCTCATCTTCATCTAAGACTCCACCAACATTTCTAATTCCACAAACAAGCTCATTTACTCTTGGCATAAAAGTAGTGATGTTTTCATCTTCTCTCATCTTCAGATTTTCAAATTTTCCTTTCAAACTTTGTAACCTTGCACATTTGACCTATTTGTCTCCTTCATGCAGAATTTCTAGTTTTTGCCAAATCTCAAAAGAAGTTGGTAGGTCAATAACATTTGAGAGCTTTGAATTAGACAATGCACTTAGAAGAGCCTTTATAGTCCGCAGATTGTTTTCGGCATCTATGATTTCATTTTGGGTTTTCGGACCACCCTGTGGAGGAACATACTGTGTTGTAGCCATGGTCTAGTATGCCATTCCCATACATCTCAAATGACATTTCATGCGACCTTTCCAAAGATTAAAATTGGTTCCATCAAACTTTGGACTATCCTTCTTGTAAGATGACATCTTGGATCTCCTCAAGTAGTTAAGCTCTTTTAGAGGAACTTGGCTCCGATACCAATTGTTAGATTTAGGGCACACAACTGAGAGGGGGGGTGAATCAGTTCTCCAAAACTTCTCTTACTTTCACACTTAAATTCTTTAAGTAATTAGCAGTATATCAATCATGAAATGTAATGTAATTAAATCAAAAGTAGAAACACATCAACACATAAGACACCAAGATTTTGACGTGGAATACCTAGTTAAGTGAAAAACCATTGGGTGATTAACCCAAGATTGTATTCTCTATTAGAAGAATAGAAAGAACAAATGGCACATGCCAATTAGGGCTCACTACCTGAGCACACTACTCACAAGAGGGCCACTGCCTACAGGAGACACACTGTCTACAAAGAAATAAGTATCACCTACTTGAACTAGAAAATAGCATCGTCACCATGCTTGAATTAGTTCCATTTAAGCCCAATACTTCTGTTCTGCCTTTCACTCTTTTCTTTGCTACCACACTCTCATCACACCAACAACAACTTTGAAATGACTTTGCAACCCCTTACTTATACAAGACATCAACTTAGGAATGATCATCTAAGTCGGTAAACATCCATAAGAACATCCGCAAGATGTGTAACTCATTCGGTTGGCCAGTCTCAAGAAGAACATCATCATCCAGAGGTTATTCTTCAATTGCGGGCTTTAACTCCAATGCGGACCACCAATATGGGCTGGACATGATCCAAAGACCTTCACAAGATATCCTGACTCACCAAGAACATCCACACTTCATCTGTTTACTGAAAACCATCTCTCCTTCATCTGAAACCTCAAGAACACAGTCTATCACTATTGTCACAAAAGAATACATGCTTTCAAACCTTCAAACCATGAACCAATCTAGATAACACTCCACAAAGACTTCCTTAACACTCCCTCAAATCCACAGAGTAGGATCTTTCATTTCCGGATCTCACCGGACCTGTCTATGTCACTCTGTCACCTCTGAGCACCTGCCAGAACTAGTTTTACTTGAATCACCACAACTTCTTCAGATCTTCATACGA
This sequence comes from Cunninghamia lanceolata, assembly GCA_027924645.1. NCBI lineage: Eukaryota > Viridiplantae > Streptophyta > Pinopsida > Cupressales > Cupressaceae > Cunninghamia > Cunninghamia lanceolata. Next base: position 1,132,456 of record BSBN01000378.1, on the reverse strand, counting down.
ACCTCTAAAATATCTACTGGACTATCTTAAGACACATATCTACAAACCCTTTAATCTGCATCCTCTGATCCTCATCCTATCTTGTACTTTTACCTTACTGTCATCATTGTTCTTCACTATTCCTGATTGAGACTAATTTTCTCAATATCATCATCTCATAGCTCATCCAATCCTTATCATTAATGCAATAGAAGTATGTTGACATCAATGACAACACTGGTTAGACCCATACTTGCAACAGTCTCTGCACATTCCACAATTCTCTTCAGAATGTGGCTTATCATGAACTCTACACATGTTTTTATATAACTTGCATTGAACTGGCAGATTTTGTTTAATGCACTTTTCCATTTCCTGTCTAATGATCTAACCAAAATTGTTCATTGCATTGTTTTCTTCATCAGAAGAATTTCCATCAGACTCAATGAACAATACTATTTCCTTACTGACATGTTTTTCTCTAAAATTTAACATTAGGATTTCTTCAATTTGTACTCCCTTGTCAGTGATTCTATAAACACCAGGTTCAACAGAAGCATACAATATCTCATTAGTCCTATTGTATCCTGTAATCATGTCTTTCATCCTAGGTTTAGCTTCTATCCTGATCTGATTTGGAACACCTCTCCAAGGTAACCACATATGTGAAAAGTTAGTGGCCATATATCCATTCAATGTTTTAGACTAGTCTCTACTCAACAACATCCCATAATTAACAAGTATATGTACTACCGGAATGTCAATAAACTGACTCACCCTAGGATTTGAGGCTAATTGCATTTGAATATGCATCAGTTCTCCTATCACGTTAAAATCAGTTTTGTCCAATTGTGTAACAACCTTAGCAGATTTAGTAGGAGTTAGCCCTAAAGTTTTGCATATTCCTAAAGGCATTACATTGGATGATGCACCAGAATCTACCATACAATTATGTATGTTCTTTCCAAACATTCTAATGTTTAACAAGAAAGGAGGGGCTTCTTTCTTAGCTGCATACATCACCACATTAGTGTTGGAAGGCTGCTCAATTTTTTTACTCTTTTCTTTAGGTTGTGAGTCTCTACTAGGAACATTCACATCAGCAGAAACCTCACCTGTCATAGATGTATCCAAGGATTTTATGAAAGAATTTTTGATCCCTGGACTTTTCAATAATTCACACAAAGGTATAGTAACCTTAATTTTCTTTATCTCTTTAGATAAATAGCTCATCAATCCCATTGTTTCTTTTGTCTCTGTTTTACCTGTTTGGACCTTTTGTGTTACTGTTTCATTATTTGCATGATGATTAGCCTTCAGTATAGCAAGATTATTACTAGCGTTCTGATCTGGGGGAGTATTGAAATTGTTAGGAGGAGTGGAAGTAGTGAAAGGACCTCCTGGCCTAGTGTTACTTCTCAAATTGTAAGTGTGATTTTTGTTTGACTGCTGAAAATCCTGTACCTCTTCTGTTTCATATAACACTTCATTTTTAGTTTCAAAGGGAAATTGAAATGCATTTAGTACAAAGGCTGATTCAGGATATAGTTTTTCACAAAAATAAGGTTCATCTTCTAACAATTGATCCTCTTCTTCTCTAGTTGCAAAAGTAAAAGTCTCTAAGACTAAAGTAGTCTCATATCCTGAGGGCACTACTTCATTACCTTTAGGAATGAGAAACTCAGAAGTGGGAGCTTGTACATCTACATTGAAAATACTAGCTACTAAACGGAATTGAGGACAATCTAGTTCAGCATGGGCACTGGTATTATGAAATATGCACCAATTCTTCAATGCTGCATTAGCCATTTGAATTCCAGCTATTTGTTTTGTATCTTGATTATCTAAATTCTCAAATGGAGAAGCTAGAGTGCCATTATTTGGCCCTGTGTTCCATGTCTTAGGTGACCTTGGCTGATTTTAATTTTTGTTGTTATTACCCTAGGCTCTGTTATCTATAGCTGGTCCTCTGTTTTGCATATGTTGTCCTTGATTATGATTCTAATTCTGATTGTAATTCTAGTTTTGATTTGAACTTTGACCCTGGTTATAATTCTGATTATGATTCTGGTTATGGTTTGGGTTGTAGTTCTGACTATAACTTTGGTTATGGTTTTGACTATATCCTTGGTTGTTTCTACCATAGAAATTTTCATTTCTCAGTTGTGTCATTTCAGTAGTCAATCTTCTCAAGTGTGCAGTAATTTCTTTGATTTCTTCTCTTTCCTCTTGTGCCTTTGCCACAAATGTATCCCAAGGAGGTTGGATGAAAGATTGACCATTAATCTGATTATTATTAGCAATGTTACCAGTATAAGGGGCTATGACTTGGATTGGGGTAGGATTATACATAGGTGTGTATGTAGGAATTGGATTCAATAATGGAGTGTTATGTGTAGGGACTCCATTCCAAGGTTGTGTTTGACTTTGTATCCCAAGACTTCCTCCATTAGGAAATGGATTATAAGTTGTTTGCCTCATCTCTTGATTTACTGAAGCTACCTCCTTATAAGCTTTCGATATTGTATCTATGTCAGCCTTTCTTTTGACAAACATAGCATTTAATGGATCTAAGGCAACATAATACATGGCTAACAATGTATCTGCATTTACTATGTAAGGAGTTACCAACCTAGAATAAGCCTTTTGAAATCTATCATTAAAATTATCAATCAGTTCTCCTTCACCTCTCTTAATTGTAGCTAATTTGTGATATAAGGTGGAAGGATCTATTGGTCCTCTAAATCTAGACAAAAATGTTTCTTCCATAAGTGCCCAAGAAGAAATGTAACCGTTAGGCAAGTTAACATACCAGTTAGAAACCTGCTCATTAAAGGTGTAAGGAAACAATCTACACACAACATCCTCATTATCTAACCTAGCCCTAAAGCATGCCTCTTCGAATATTCTAATGTGATCTTCTGGATCCTGATGTAATTGATATTTAGGACATATCTTTCTAGGATTTTTGGGCATCTCATGATAATCAGTGAGCTCTATGGGAGATTTAACATTAAAGTAAGCCATTGCAGGTACTTGTGCTTGACCTGAACCTTGGGGAATACCTAGATTTCTTGGTGGATTTTGATTTCTGAGAGAACTGAGACCTATAGGAGTACCTAAACCAAGATTCAAAGATCTAAATGAAGAACTATTGGGACTCACAAAGTTATGGATACCAAAAGGTGATCTAGGAGGTGTTCCAGATGAACCTCCTACGTGAGATATTCTAGGATTCCAAATCAAAGGACTCTTACTTTGCCTTTTATCAAGTAATTGAACAAATATATCCTCTGAACTAGATCTAGACCTAGTCACTCTGTTACTATTATGAGCCAGCTCTACTTAAAACAAACCCTAACTCCAATCAGGCCCTCCTTCTAGCACCAAAAACTATTGATGATTGTCTTTACACATTCATAACAAAAGTTAAAATTCACAAAATGAATCTAACTGTCTTGAAAGATATGAAGAAATCAATGAATATTACTTAATCCCAAGTTTTTGTATGGTCAGGTCTTGACCTATTGGACAATTTAGTAGGTTGATGTGAAGCTGTAATATGCAAGGGGCCTTACTTGATTTAAGGTTTTTTGATGATTTACTGGACTCGAATTATGTAAAATATCACAAATATCAACATTTTATTCATTCTTTTGCATATATTTGTTACTGTATCAGAAAGCTTTTATATGATTTATATTAACACAAGCTTTCTTTTCAAATATTATGAAAACCATCCAATATCAACTTAGTTGTTCATGTTTCCTTCAAATATCGGACAATCTCCTTTAAATTTTTGTGTTTAAGCTAAGTTATTCAAATGGTTTGGGAAAAGTTAGAGAAATCTAAATTAAGCTTCATTCTACTATAGGATCTAAATGCTTTGTTATGCATGTTGTAAGTAGTACAATAAACTTGATCAAATCCACAAACTAAAGCTTTAAATGTGAATGCCCTGAGTATTTTCACGAACACACATTAAAGATTGCAAGCTGTAAGAGATGTTATTTCAAATACAAAGAAGAGCCAGAAGACACTCTGAATATAGACACAGAATTCCATATTCATTTGTATTCAAAACACACAGTCATAAATGATTTACAATGTATGAATGACTCTTAGCTTCGTTAATCAATTTACAGAAAACTTTCAATGCTTTATAGATATAGTAAGGAAGCTAAATGTTCCATGCATTCCTTATTGCAGACATAGGCAACCTCCTCTAAACTAAACTACTCTTCTACTCAAAATGCTAAGATAAATTACAACTTCCAACTCTATTCTACAAATCCCTATGTAACTTATTACAGAGTAAAGGGGCTCAATATATAGCTCTGATTATCCCCAATATAGCCACAAAACCCTAGTCAATCAACGGTCCACACTCCAAGTGCAGCGTCAATTGGTGGAAAACAAATCCTACCAAAAATCTCTGAGCAGCATACCCATACTGAGCATAAGGATGCCCTTTGAAAACCCTAATAGCCACCAAAATATCTTTTGTTGTTCTTTTAATAATGTTTCTCCATCTGCATATCTCTTCTCACTAAAATCTTTTTCTTCTTTTACGATCTTTTGTGATCCGATCCACCTCCTATGATGTCATCGCCATTAAAGCTCCTCCTTAATATCTACCTATAAACAGACACAAAAATAGATTATAAAAAATTCATGTCGCTTTCGCCAATTTATACCTTGTCAGAATGTTCGATGGGCATTAATTACAACAATTAATGCCCCATAAGTTCTGTCTTTAGTTGCAGTGTTCATGTGCTTTTTAAACTTCCCTTTTACCGCTAGTTTAATTTCACATTCAAACCCTTTTGTATGTTCTATTTGTATGGCTTCTACCTTGTATATCATGTTCTTTATATTTCTTTATCATCAGCATAACTCTCGCAGTTGGGACGATCCAAAACTTTCATTCCGATCGCATATTTCTGGGTGATGTAACTTTATCGGCTTGTATTTCCTTTACTTTGCATATCGCTTTTGTATATCGGAGATATACATTGTAATTATACAAATTCGATGTGCAAACGGTGGGGTCCATATTACCTTCCCCCTTTATATCTCTACGATGCATCTTTCGCTTGTATCAAACCTTTAGATACAAAGCCCAAGATACATACAAGATCCCTTGCATGTCCTTTCAGACTTCAACTCTTATAAATCACAGCTTACTTATTTTTGGCTCCGCGGCATGCATAAAGTGTAATGCATCCTCCGATATACATTAAGTCAGGATACCTTGCATTAACCAAATTTTACCGTTTCTTGAATTCCTCCTTGCATGTATATCGAAATGTATGTAACCGAAACATACATATACAAAGTGCGGAACATACAACAATTACATGAACTTTAATACTCTTTTTGGTTCTGCAATATGTATATCCCCATTGTATATCACGTTGTATGTTTCGCTTTCGCCAAACATACAAACCCTGATATACAACCAACAGACTTTAATTGTTTACTCATTCAAACTTTAAACTCTATCAGGTCCGTGGCATGCATATAAAAAATAAAGTGTAAGCGAAATGCAAACAAGTATAATGACTTAGAAAACCTGATGACTTCTACATACGACTTTGCATATGCAAACAACCTTGTATACGCAACCAGATATACAAAGGACTTTGTATGCAAGAGACCTTGTATACAAAGGACCTTGTATATGCAACCCAATATACAAAGGACTTTGTATATGCAACATACAAACCCGATTGTACATTTTACCAAAAACATACATAACTTGCAAAATACAGGGAATTTTCACATGGTTCAAAAAGCAACCCTCACTCATTTTTGACAAGGAATTCACCTATATTTAGCTTTGGTACTTAATGCAATTTTTTCTTTGTTTTCAACAAGGTTTGCAACTTTCACTCTCTTTTTCCCTTTTACCACCCCACACACAAAAGCAAAAGCAAAGCCACAGCAGGGGTCCTCATTTTGCTAAGGAGTAAAATGGGGCATGTTGTGAGCATCACAACAGGACTTTGTGTTGGGAATTCCACATAATCAATGAGGTAATGACTCTATTTTTGTATTTGTTGATAGGTTCTCCAAGATGGTTCATTTTATTACCTGTAAGAAAACTAATGATGCCATGAGGGTAGCAGAGTTATTTTTTTTAGAAGTTGTTCGACTACATGGTGTTCCAAAGACTATTACCTCTAATTGGGATACCAAATTCCTCAATCATTTCTGGAGGACTTTATGGAAGAAGATGGGGACAAAGTTATAGTTTAGTAGTGCCTATGATCCTCAAATGGATGGGCAAACAGACGTAGTCAATCAGAGTCTGGGAAATTTGTTGAGGTGTATTATTGGAGAAAAGCCAAAACAATGGGACATGGCATTACCCCAGGCTGAATTTGCCTATAATAGTTCTATTAACAGATCAATGGGAAAGTCCCCTTTCTAGATTATGTATGGCAGGAATCCTAAGGGTGTTCTAGATTTGGTACAGCTACCAATGAAAGATAAGGTCAGTGATAATGGGGAAGCATTTGTAGAACACCTTCAACAGTTGCAGAAAGAAGTGAGACAGAAGTTGCAAGACAATAATGAGAGGTACAAGAATACAGTGGTTGCTAGTAGGTGACATCAGACATTCAATGAAGGTGACTTAGTGATGTTATATTTGAGAAAAGAGTAGTTTTCTAGTGGAACATACCACAAGTTGAACTATAGACAAATTGGTCCTTGCAAAATTACAAAGAAGATCAATGATAATGCATATGAGGTCAGTTTACCAGATGATCTCAATATTTATCCTATGTTTAATGTTTCTAATTTATATGCATTCCATGGTGAGGATGATGCTAAATATAGTCAACCAGAAGTGGCATGGCACCACCACATTCCCCATAAGAAGAAGGAAAAGATTGCACGAGTTCTTGATAAGAACACTATCTACACTCGGCAAGGGCAGTACAACAAGTATTTAGTATAGTGGGAAGGATTGCCACCAATAGATAGCACATAGATTACAGAGTGGGAAGTGCAGAGGTTGGATCCAGTCAAGTGGCAGCAGTTCGAAGACACTCACTTGCAGGAGTTGCGTTCTTTTCAACTAGAGGAGAATGATGCAGGGACTTTCGGAGGTCATAACTTTTGGATTAGATGTGGGTTTTCTAAGAGATTTTACAGGTGGATGCATTATGAGGTGGCAAGTGGTTTCCCAAACAACCCTAGTGGGTTGGACCCCATCTTGGGACTTTTTTGGGGCTTGAAACTTTCATCTTGGCCCTCAAAATGGCAATTTAGTATTTTTTTCTAGATTTTTAAAAAGTTGCTTTTGTAATAACTTGAAATGCATGTTTCAAATTTAGAATATTAGTTGGCCTTTTGTCCTACCTTAGTTTTAGGAAGCTTTTGGGAAAAAATTGGATTCTCAAGATATGATTGTAAAATTACCTAAAATGGCAAAATCTGACAATTGTCAAAATCTGCCAAAAAAGGTATTTTTTATTTTTTTGTTTTCTTGGATATAAGAGAGTTTTCTCTCATTGTAGCAGCAGAGTTGATGAAAAGAAGTTTTTTTATGTTCCATCTTTCAAATCTTTGGCTCTCACATGATTAATGGCACAATTCTATTGAGTGTATGTTGTTGGCTACATCAGGTTGAATCTGCTCTCATCCTACAATCGACACTTCAGATTCTAGTGATGGGGAAAATTAGTCATACTTAGGTAGTCAATACCTATAATAGTTTTAGATACTACAATTAATGCATGGTAGGTTGATAAATGATTTCCAGAGATAAGCTAGAAGGATTGACGCCCTACAAACATCAATAAAAATTAATATAATACAATTTAAAAGTTTGATGTCAATGTTGGGAGATTTGAAGAAATGACAATTGCTTGAACAACACATCAGTCATGGCCATACGATGGCATAGAGGAACAATTTGGATTTGGTGACTGGACGGATTAGAAAGAGAGCAAAATGATGAATTTTTGTTGATTTCTATGAATCAGTTAGGTAACAAAAGTTCCCTCTTATGTTTGCACAATATGCTAAGTCAATTTAAGAGACCTAGAACCTAATTCAATCTAGATTAAATGAATGGTGGAAAATCACTATAGGTTGCCACAGCTAAGAGGGTCGACTGGCTTATATGCACAATTGAAGGAGATAACGATTTGTCTCAATTCAAAATTGGTGCGGCATCAAATAGATGTACATGCAAATTAAAACAAGACTTAGAGATAGCTGACGATCACTTCTGGTAAGCCCTATTCAACGGGTAGATAGACATAACCCTCAAATTATTTCCAAATAGTTTTCAGAGAGGGACACAAATGCTAGTATAAATTGTCTCATGTCATTTAAATGTTCCTTGTAGGATGCTCTCTGCAAAATGGTTTTAAACAAATAACTCAAATGAGCATATCAAATCATAAGATTTGAGGAGAGCTAAGGGGGAGTATGAATAGAAGATGAAAAACCACAAGTATCTTCCACGGAGGAGACAGATCACATCTATGGAGTATGAAGGCAGCAAGTATTTCCTAGATTCAAGACATTAGCTTAAGGTTTCAAGTATGGCCGATTGGGAGGAAGAAATCAATAGGTCAGATGAACACCATATCAACACAAATTTTAAGAATCTTATTCAAAATTTGGCAAGAGGTTACAAATGTCATAAATCTACAGATATGGCTAGTAGAATGATGGATTCATGTCTATCACAGTAGTTTTCTTTTGATAGTAAAATTCTTTCTGTGTTGTCCAATATAGAACACAATCTTGTAGAGATGGAGTGAATGAATTTTCTTGGCATCTAAATTAAGGAATTATAGGAAAACCTTAGATTCAAATGGTGATAGGGGGTCACAAGATCACAGGCTATCCAGCATACTAGTATGATTTTCAGATAGGTAGAACTACATGAGAGAAAGAGACAGAAGAGAGATTCATACAGAGGCTTTAAATTATCTCAAATAAAATTTATTCTATTACACTACTAGACACACCCATATTTTGTTATTCCCAAGCTCTAGAGACCTCCTGTTGAATTCCTTTCTCCTTCTAATTCTTCTTTTTCCCCAAAATCTTTCTATCTCCCCTATTCTGCAAAATCCCCCCTTCAAATATCCACCCTCTCACAAAAATAGTCAAATTCCATAAATCCCCACTCCCTCCTCTCCGTTACTGACAATCCCACTTTCACAAAAAAAATTAAATACATTAAATTCTCCATTACCAGGGAGATTCTCCCAATCTAATAAAAATATGACAACTCACTAATATTAGTTTTAAACTTATAAATATATTATAAAATAATATCTTGTCTAACTATACAAAACGAATATTTATTCACTTAATAAAAAATATTAAATATTTATAATTTACATATTATTATTGTTATTATTATTACCTATTAAAATTATGAATTTAATTCTTATTTAAACAATATTTAATATACCCTTAACTTATTATTACTTTATCAAGATAGATTAATAATCTATTTAATGAACAATAGACCAACAATATCAACTCAAAGAGAACATACCAAAGAGCAACAAGGACTCAATAATCAGGTTCCATCTGACCAATCTGACAAAATCCAAGAGTGAGCACTCATCCTCATTGAGGATGTTGACAAACTGAGGAACCACATGTTATCTTCCTTCTACAACATCCATTAGTATGAAGGCACGCTTAGACCTGCCAATTCGGGTGGAGTCGATGCCTGGTACCTGCAATCCTGCAGGAAACAAAAGTATTGAATACAAACACACAAACACACACACACACACACACACACACACACACACACACACATAATCATCCCACAAGAATACTATGACAGGGAGTCACAGCGTAGTAGGGTACTCGTCATCAGTAATACTACACTGTCCCTTCACAAAACACATCACAAATATCCACAATAAACAAGTTCATGATTAACTAATCAATTAAATAACACATCATTAGATAGTCGCATAAATCACATAGTAAACTAATCTACATAATCAATTAACTCATAACTAATCACAACATAAGCATAATGTACTAATCATAAGCATAAAGTATCAATAGTGTCATCATAGTAAACATAACTAACTGTCATCAAAATAGTAAATCCATCATCAGTAATATGTCATAATGTCTGGATATAAAGAAATAAGTAATAGTCTATCAGAAAGCCAAAATGAGGGGCACTACATATCAAAAGTTTGGATTTAGGTAATGCATTTCATTGTTTTATCATTATTATTTATCAAAAAAATTTGAATACACTAGTATTTATAGGTTGTTTGGCATAATATTTCAATTTCTCCACATCCATTTCAAGTAAATGATCTAAATTTCTATAACTTGAAATTTTTGTCTTCACCTCTTTATCTAGATTCATATGCTCATCCATACCAATAGAAGGAAGTGATCCTGACCCCACTCCAACATGCATTGTTTGAACTTGGGTCTCCTCCCTAGCTTCAAATATCTACTCTTTAGCCTCATTTGCCCCAGTATCTAAATTTGGCTTGACTCCTGCTTGAGAACTTTCTGCTTGTTGAGCCCATTCTACACACAAAATACTTAAGTCAAGAGATATCAAAAGAAAGAGATTTAAAAAAACTTACTTCAAGAGAGAGATAGAAGACCTATCTTGAGAAGTCTTATAAAGAGAGAACGGAGCTTTAAAAAGAATTAAGTCAAGAGAGAGAGAGAGGAACTTATGAATAAATTTAATACAAGTATGATTTACTTAATGTGCAAACCTATGAAGGACCCTAGTACACATTCAATTGAAACAAATATAAATTCTCTAAGTATTTATGTTCAAAACTAGAAATAACATCCTACTACATGCTAAAAACTAATAAATTAAATAGGAAAAAAAATGCGTACATACCTTGTTTCTTTCTATGGTATCTTGTCAAATTTATTTCATGCATCTCTTTTTCTCTTTCTTTTGAATACTTTCTTTGAGTCTTATTTTGTCTTTTTTTTGTCTCCCATTTTCTTCTTCAAGTTTTCTTCTCTCAAATCCTCTACCAAAAGTTTTCTTCTCCAAAATATTGGCTACTGAATAATAATGTGAATTAACATTACAATGTTATATGAAAAATAAAAAAAGAGTTCATATTTATATGCATATAACATTATTAAATAAAATAATAATAATTTCGCTAGCCAGGGGTTCAAGCAAACGTCAGCAGTTAAATTTTTTTTAACCGATAGGGTTCTATTGAACCCACCTTGGATTGATTTTTAAACATTTTTTTAATAGGATTCAAATGAATGGGGGTTCGAATGAACCCCTATAGATTTCAATGGGTCATGGGGGTTTTATTCGAAACCCCATTCATTTGAACACCCTTATTTTGCCCTTGGCCCTCTATAGCTGTAATTTTATGTAGTTTTTGGGTTTCGAAGCTCAAGTTGAGAATCAAAATGGAACCAACTTGACAAACCTAGCTAGAAGATTATAGTCCTCAAAACAAGCTTTCTATCAAGTATAAATTTAATATATTGTGGTTTTATTATTATAGACACCTAAAAATGTCTCCATTGTCAAACCGACTCCCGACATCCCTAAACATACCATTTTCCCTTCTAATCAATTAATTAAATTTTTATTTAGTTAATTATCCCTTCATCACCTAATTTTTCATCATTCTATCCCCAACAATTGGATTAATTTTATTAATTCAATAGTTCAACCTTAGCTAATTAATTAAATAAATATGCAATATTTATTTGGTTAATTTCCTCCTTCTCACTAAATCCAATTAATTAGGTAAATCATGTTTAACTAATTAATTCAGCCTATTAATTAACCTATCCCTACCCTAAGTAATTAAATAGTCATTATTTAATTGCCTACCCTAGCCTATATCATCCTAGTCTTAGGATTAATTAAATAAAACCTTATTTAATTAATCTTAACCTCCCCTTTAACCCATTCCCTAATTTTTTCCAGCCATATTAATTAGGCTAATCACCCTAATTAAAATGGTCAAACCTTGATTAACACTCCTTCCCACATCCCACAAATAAAAAATTGAAATATATCTCATATAAATCAATTTTTTATACACATGTGTCATAATCTTCATTTAATACCTCTTACACCCCTTACACATGCCATAACTCATTAATATCCACTCTTCCCCAAATGAATTTTTAATTCACAAATAATCCATCTCACCTAACCTCATTAACTCCACCCCTTTCCCAAGATGAATTTAAAATTCATCTTTATTCCTAGCCCTCCATTTTTCAAGATAAAATTTAGGCCCTCCACATCATCTTCATCCTCCACCCTTGATCTCCCAAATCAATCTCAACCATTGGATAAAAATCTCTTCAAAATGCCAATAAATACAACATCTTTTAATCCATTTTAGGATAAAATTTCTAAGCAATGTTACCATGTCAAAATATCTATTGAGCTAGCTTGTGAGTTGCATTAGATAGAGCATTTCACATTGAAATCCATTATCTAGGGTATATCTAGGAGCTCTTGGGTGCATGCTTCTACAACCCTATCTTAGATTTGTGAGTCATAGTGAGGTATAACATTTGTTTTTATGCACTTGTTTTGTGTTTTCTATCTCATTTCAATTTCACCAATCACATTGGCATGCCCGGTGGGACCCGCAAGGTCTCAATCTAATCATTTTTTTGTGAGTTTTGTTGTTTGAGCCATGCTTTACAGGTGTGGCTCTATCTACCTACGCAGTGGCGCCATTTTGGGTGGATTTTGGTGCTATCTTTTGTTTTAGTGCTATTTGACACGACACTTTTTTTAGATTTTACTCACACCTCCTGCTGCTACTTGGTCTTCCTATCGATTTCCCAAGTTATTTGCTTTCTATTTTTGTAGGGATCATGCACAAAGAGGGGGAGGTCATGCCAAAATCTTATTGAGAACCAAACACACATTTTTGCTTTTATCTTGTCTTAGTTTCCATTCACTAGGTTGTTTTACTGCTAACAATGGCTAACAAGACCCTTTCTTTGCAAGTCTAAACCCCTATTTTGGTTAGGAAAACATTGTTTTTGTAGGCCTGGCAATCTCAATCCTGTATCAGTGCTATCAGCACCTAGAGCGGCACTATAGTCTACTATCGACCAGACCATTCAGATGCACGCACAATGGTGCTTTGTTCTATACATATTAGCATGTTCTTTAGTTGTAGCGCTTTCTATAATACATATTAGCGTGATCTTTAGTTTTAGCGCATCCTGTAACTTACTATAGTGCTATTTGTTTTTCTAGTGCATTATGTCTATCTTTTTAGCGCTATATTGTATATTAGCGCTATTTACTAGGGCAGTCAGATTTTAGGCCAGTTTCTGTCAATAGTGCCATTACAATCGATGGTGGCACCATTTGGTCTCTATTTTAGCGCTATTTTTACAAGCTAACCTTGGGTTTTGTACAGGGACTGATAAGCTATCTGCAAGTCATCATCATCATTCTAGAGCCACTAACAAGTTCTTGCAGGGTTTTTATCTTTAGTTTAAAGAAACACTTCAATTGGTTCTTAAAAGGAACCCTTGTATGTTAGCATAAACAACATTTCAATTTGGTGCACTTAAATTGATCAAACAACAACAAACAACGAACAAAATCTTTGTGTGCCTTAGCTTAGAAAAAATATTTGAATTTGGTGCTCTAAAATTTGCAAGTGCTTGCCTACAAACATTTTGATTTTTGAGCTTAAACAGAACCACAAAGTGCATCACAACTCATTGGATTAAAAAGAACAACAATCTGCATTTTTCACTCATCTAAACAAGAAAACACATCAATTGTGTGATATTTTTTGTGATAATGTTGGTGTGGTGAAAAGTGTATGCTCTTCCCTCGTACCATTGGTGATCTTGGGAATCAAAAACTTCTCACAACACTTACATAAATCACCCCCAACATAATCCAAGAACTAAAATGAACCTTGTTTAGTGTAACCCAAGCACAAAATATACGTATGCTCTCCCCTCGCATCCTTGTATGAACTTTGGGATCAAAAGTATTTTTGTGGTTGTGTTGCTTTTGTTAAAGCCTTAGAGGGCCTACCACCCCGCTTTGAAAGGTGGGAATGACCCAAGCGGTAACAGCCTAAAGCCAAGCTCTTTCGAGCCACTATATAAATAATGTGTTTGTGATGAAAGTCATAAGCAACAGGTGTTGTTGTGTCATACTGACAACTAACCTCCCCCAAAACCCTCCAAGAAACCCTCCAAGGCGTAACCCTTGGAGGCTGGGAGACTCCATAACAGAGAATAGTGTTGCCGCATGTATGGCCACCTAAACGAATGCACTTACTACGAACCTTTGTTGTAGTAAGCCAAAAAACCTTCTATTTGTTGACGCAAAAGGGTACCTTTGAAGCGGCCTTGATTCATGCAGTTCTTAGCTGAGGTAGTAGGGACAATCCTAAGGTTTGGTGAGGGACAAGCCTTCGTGGAAACCTAGATCTTGGTATGAATGAGAAGTGAGTGCACTGTAAGGGGGAGTCAGTGCAAGATCCTGGAACTACCTGCTTTGAATAGGTGCGGCTAGGGGATTCAACAAATATTGTCCTATCTTCGCCTTAGGTTGTACAAAGTGCTTGTTCAAACATCTCACATCTTTTCACAAACAAAATCTTGGTTATTGTGTGTTATTGTGCTTAAAGTGCTTTCAAGAAACTTGCCAAGAGACAATAAAAATCATTTGATCAAACTTCTTATCAATACAAATCCAAATTTGTCATCAAAATCCATCTTTTTCAAAGCCTTGACCAACAATGACCTGTTTTAGTGCCATCCCTATCTATTTTTGGCTCCATTTCACCTGTGGATTGGCACTATTTGTAGATGAACCTACCTGAAGCTAAGAAAAATTCCATTGTGATCTTTAGGGCCTGCCTGACCATAATCCATAATCACCTTGTAGGAGTCCAGGACAACATTGAGAGGGGGGTGAATCAGTGTTGTATTAGTTTTCAAATATTTTAGAACTTTTTGAAAACTTTCTCTTGCAGAACAAATAGAGAGGAATACATTAATGATTTGTGCACAAGATTAATAATGAAGGATGTGAACAAAACTTAATAAGCAAAGCACTAATATACACACATACAGATGAAAACAATATTAAACATAACACATGTTTTTCACGAGTGGAAAACCCTTCTTAGGTAGAAAAACCACTCAAAATTGCCTCACTAGCTTAAGTGAAAACCTCACTGGTTACAATGTTTAGAAGCACCAACTTCCAGGAGCACCAACCCCTAATATTTTAGAAGAACCAACTTCAAGGAGCACTAACCCCTAATACAGAACAAATTAAAAACAAGAACTCAGAAGGTTTCTCTGTTTCAATACAAAACACTTCTTCTTTCACATGTGTCTATCAAATGACCATTCTTCTTATCAATCCAAATCAATCTGTATACTAGTCCTAATGTCTTTGTTCAAAAAATTCATAACTCATTCATCTGATTATCTCTGTATAACAATTCATCTGATGCAATCAATTGCAGATCATCTCTATATTTGATTTAGTTTCCAGATTGTATTTAATTTGCATATATGTTCTTATTCACAGAAAATTTCATTTCAATTTGTGCCATTTAAAACCACACAACCCTCATTTTCATCATCTGTATATATAAGGATTTCAAACAAAAAGACCTTTCAAATTCAACTTTTTCCTACAAAAAAAGCTTTTCATATTCCTCTGTGCATTTATAATTCTTCAATAACCCCTTCAAATTCAATTTGCAAAAATAACTCTTCACCAAATTGTCAATCTACAAAGAATAAATCAAACTTCTCTGCAATAAAAAATTTTCACTTAAAGAGAATAAAATCTCTTTCAAGCATAATCTCTATCTGTAAAAACAATTTCATCTTCATATGCAAAAGACAATCTCCTACAATAAAACTTTTCACCTTCTCTTCAATAAATTTCTCACACACAAAAAAATTATCTTTAGGTCCTCTTCTCAAAAATTTCTCTGCATAAAAAAAAACTTTTCAACTTCTTCTATGAAATCTTAATCTACCTTTGAAAGAAAATACAAAACTCCTTTATTAAAAAAATCTTCTTCAAACAACTTCTTTTCTTCTCTTAAAAAATCTTCTCCTTAACAAAACTCTTCATTTTCTTTAAAAACTTTCTCTCAAAAAATAATTTCCAAAATAATAAAATGTCTAAAAAAATTTCTAAAAAGACTCCTTGAATCCCAAGAGAGAGAGGGATAATTGTGTTTTAGATTTAGAAAAATTTCTAAAAACATTTTAAAACTCTTTAAATCAAATCTTTCTATTCAGGCTAGAAAGACTTCAAAAACTACCAAAAATACCTCATGCTATAAACTGACGTCCTCAAGCCCGTCAAAGAAGGTTCTTCACAGAGAAATAATTCATTTTGAATATCAACCATCGATTTTCTTTTTTCCTCTATTCATTCTTTTAAACTTATCCGTTGATCTCGCTTTACCGCCCAAACACTTGTGAGAGAGACCGATGGCATCGGTTAGGGATATAAAGAGGGCCAGTCAACAAATGTTTCAAAAGACCTTCAACCAGTGATCCTTAAGTGAATTACCTACTAGCCCAAGTCACCAATGTTTTAAAACATAAAGTGCATAAATGAATGACGGGTAGTTTAGAGTTAATCGTGATGTGTTAGGCACATAGTAGAGGGATAGTTTAGGGATAATAATCAACATTTGAACTTTGTAAAGAAAGAATACCTTCAATCAGAATATAATAGTCTTGATAATCATCATAGTTATAATTGTCACCAGGACTTCTTAAACATTATGAATGTTTCAAAGAAATTCCTTGTCATGTCATAGAGATCACTTAACACAATGAATGCTAACTCTTGAACACAAAAACATAAACCTTGCCCTGAAAGCATAAAGATCACTAAATGCTTTGTTGCAGAGAATGCCAAATAACTGATTACTCAAGAAACTTACCTTGATGCAGAGTATGTAGAGAATGCAATAATGATTGAAGATTACTGATTGCCACTCATAATATGCCACTTCCATGACATGAACTAAATCATAATGACATGTGAAGAACACCTCAACTGTATATCAACACCACTGAACACCTCTGTAGGAAATTTGTAGAACTTATGACCAACTAACCTTGCTAACACATTCCTCAACTTTTGATATGAGAACAAGAACCCAAATTGAAGTTTAAACATGAAATCCCCCCTATTTTATCACTGCTAACATTATGAGCACCAAACACCTTCATAATACTAGATGACATGTTGACAACTCTTGACTTGGATATTGAACATCATGATGCATGATACATAAAGCACTAATCAACCTGTCAAGAAACCATCTCCATCTGAGGTAGATATGAAACTCACCAAGCATCTGACTTGAACATTTGCATTACCTTGAATGACATCTGTATTTGACCCAAGTGATCAACCTATGAACAACATGACAAAGAGCAAGAAACAATATGTGATTAAATTGATCCAGATATAAGTATATCTAGCAATATCCATCCATCCTGAGACAACATAATGATAAACACCAAACACCAAGACAATGAGTATGAGAACACATCCTGAACAAATGTTAAACACATCCTACCATATCTGCATCATCAACAACTAAACACACTTTTGACATCAATGACAACCTGTCACCATCACACCTTCCCAAAAATCCATCAATACCCTACCCATTTTTCTTCTAAAAAATTCCAATCATACCTTCATTTTGATCTTAGAGAATCAATCATTATCATTATCAAACCCCTTGCCATACCATAATCCACTCAATTTCATATCTATTCATCCTCATTAATCTTTGCATGCCTTTTGGACCAAACAAACATCCTTGCTACAAGAAATCATTCTAAAATCCTTTCCCTTCACTCATCAAAAACATATCCAAAAATCCAAACACCCATCAAAAAAAAAAATCATCAACCAAAACTCGTCATCCCTTTGAGCTAAAGCTAGATCTAGATTTCATCTTTGACATCATATTTTTCTTGGAGAGTCATTAGTCAACATTTAAAGTGAAATAATCATCCTTCTTTGTGTAAGGTCACTAGTCTACCCCAAACAAAGAGAAACATCCATTTGTGCAAACACAAAACTAGATCTTACTTAAGCTCATTCGTTGATCTTCAAATCCTTTTCAAAAACATCATCCTAAACTCTCATACCAAGCATCTAGTTCATCTAAAAATTTCACCCTCCAAATCAACATCAAAAATCCTTTCCGTCAAATCATCCTCAAGCAATCATCTACCTTTTTGGTCCAATTTTTGAAAAGATCAATATCACCCACTCTTATCATCCTTAGATTGACACTTTTTTGAAGACTCATCTCCTAGAAGTAAAAATCTATCCCTTATCATGGTACAATCACCCTTTCATCTTTCACTCCATTCCACTACCACATCCATCTTTGGGTCCAACAAATCAATCCAAATTCTCTAAGGTCTCCATCCCCCCCCCTCATCCACCTCAAAATCAAATCCATACACTTTCATGCCCATAAGTAGATCACAACACAAGAAGAATCAAGCAATGGCAGACTTTGGACAATATATGGGCATAGGAATTTCTACTACCAATGACAACGACCTACCAATCAACCAAACACATAGCCCACCTTCGGTCTTTCAAATCCCGACATATAATCCCAATGAAAATCCCTTCCATTTCTTACAACCACCACCACCACCACCACCCTTCCAAAATGTCACCACCATGTCCCAAGATGATCAAGATGTCTTGAACTTTACACAAGATGCCGATAACATGGACATGCTTGACAAAGTCCTAAGGTCGTATCCAAATAGATATCTTGACTGCCTCCTCAAAATTGGTGCCCAACCACCCCACAACACAACATCGTCCCAACCATCCCCCTCTAACAACAATCCTACCACATCCTCCCAACCATCTACATCAAACACCCAACCTACCATCTCTCAAACCTCAACTCCCGCCATATCTACCGCCCCCACAAGCTCTAATGTTACCACATCTATGATTCCCATAAGTGTCTCCAATCCTACCACCTCCCAACTTGTCATCACATCCACTGCCGTAACTAACGTAAACTCTTCCGTTCCACAAATCACTTTAGGCATCCAAGGGAACCTCACACATGCAAGTGCCTCAAGTGTGCCTCCACTCAACCCTCAAACCATAGCCTACATGAGACAATTATTTTCACAACCACCTTACAACACGACCAACCCATCTAATGTCAATACATCTCGTGTCAATCCATCCAACGTCAACCCATCCAATGTCAATCCATCTAATCTAATGTATCTACAAAACCCCCTAGCATCATCAACACAAGATAATCTCAATCCTCAAATACCTCCCCATATTCTCCAACAAATCCACGCTTACCAACAACATCTCACACAACTCAACCAAAACACCACCCCACAGTACCAAAACATGATCTCCCAAAACCTCCAACATCAAATCCCACCCAATCTCCAACATCTCATCAATCAACAAACCTACACACCACAATCGCAACCAACCCCAGATCTAACAAGCATTGTACAAGCCTTGATTCAAAAAGTAGACAATATACAAACTGGGGGGAAATGCAAGCATTATTCTTTTGAGGATATTTGTCCCTATCCATTTGATCGAACATTGTACATGCCCGCTTTCCTAAAAAAATTTGAAATGCCCAAATTTGACAAGTACAAGGGAAAGGGAGACCCTAGGGATCAATTTAGGGAATTCTACCTTGCTTGCTTAGAAGTCTCAAACAATTATACATATCTAATGAGACTATTCTAAGAAGCCTCGGTGGTCAAGCCGCTGAATGGTTCGGACATCTTCCCCCAGGCATTAGGTCTTTCCCTGAGCTCACGAAAAAAATTCTCAATCATTTCTCCTATAATTTTGAACATGAAATATCTATGACAGACCTTTGCAATACAAAACAAAAGAGGGGAGAATCCTTCACTTCTTTCTTGCAAAGATGGAGAGGCTTAGCAAGCAAACTCCCTTGACCAATTCCCGAGAAGCAATTAGTCACCATGTTTGTGACTAACCTAAATCAAGAAATAGGGTTCCATCTACAAATCCTTTGTGTGTCTACCTTCAAAGAAGTCATTGACAAAGGTACCACCATATAAAAGGCCCTTATCACCAAAGGCTCAATCAAATTGTACGAAAAAAAGTCCTACAGCAACAATAACAACACCAACCACAACAAAGTCAATATCAACATCCCCAATTCAAACAACAACAACAACACGCAATCAAATGAAAAGCCACACTTTTGGGGAAAGAACAAAAACACCCTAAATGAAGGTGTCACTGATGTAAAGGCCATCCAACATGTACAAAATCAAACACCATTAAGTACATATGCCGCCAATGTAAATATCCCAAAGGGGCAATCTAAACAAAACAAACCTCGAAGACAATTCACCCCTCTAGGGGAACCAATTGAGGATATCCTCGATAGATGCCTAAAGAAAGGTTTGATAACTCTCCCACCTATTAAACATCACCAAGAGAGTGACCTCAAAGATGTGCGGTACAATGAAAATGATTGTTGCAACTACCACTGCATTATGGGCCACAAGATGACTGATTCCATGAAATTAAAGCATTGTGTGCAAGACCTCATAGATCAGAACAAAGTCAATCTTGACCAAAGCACCCAACCATCACCTAATGCTAATCTAGGAGCTTACAGGGATCCACTACCCAATCATAACAAAGCCTCAACATCCAATCAAGCCTACAACGTCACCCCACCTCCCGCATCCTATGACTCTATTGTGGGGTAGATAGAACCATCATCTAACCATATCAACACAATCACCATTCGGGCTCAAGCACTCGATTGCACTGTCACAACCTGCCATGGCCACGTATCCATTCGTACAACCCCTACCACTGATCAAATGCCCACATCCATGTCTGACTCCCTACCCAATCGTCCAACTACGTGCCCATCACTTAACAATAAGTACAACCTCCTAGAACATCTAGGAAAGACCCCTGCACAAATCTCCATACTTGAGCTACTTCGCACATCACCTCTCCATAAGGAAGTCCTTGATAAAGTACTCTTGGAAACCCAAGTTCCCGCGAACCTAGAGGTGAATCAATTCCAAGCCATGGTAGGCCATATCACTGTGCCTCATCATCTCACCTTCTCAGAAAAAGATCTTCCCGCTTATGAGAACCTACATAACGACACCTTGCACATTGAAGTCCGCATCCACAAGCACATCATCAAGAGAGTCTTAATAGATGGTGGCTCTGGCCTAAACCTATGCACTCTTAAATTACTAAAACACTTGGGATACTCATATGTGGTTGTAGACACCAGTGAATGCATAACAATCAAAGGGTATGATGACATTAAATGACTATCTAAAGGTACTATAAAGCTCCCTATTCAAGTGGGACAAAAGATAATGGAAACAAAATTTTAGGTCTTTGATCTTGATCTCCCTTATAACATCCTTCTTGGTCGACTGTGGATCCATGCCATGCAAGCAGTCCCCTCTACATTTCATCAATGTCTAAAGTTCCCTCACAATGGCATAGAAGTAACTATCTATGTTGATCCCCGCCCCTTCCAATACTGCAATTTCTTGGAAGGCCATGACCACACCTTCTGTCTGTATAACAAAGCTATCACAAAAGCCAACCCCACAACATCCACTTCATACATCGACCTCGCCAACATTGCCACCACTTCATCCTACACACCTCCATCACTTGAGGTCAAGATCAAGCTTAGTGACATGGGATGTGGGGAATACCGCCTACATGGTACCTTTTCTGTAGGCACATTACCCAACCCTAAAATGTTTGGCATTCCATCAAATGTAAACCCTCACCTATCTTTGAGAAGAAACATATCCTTGATCAAGATGTGCTTGAAGACATATCATCCTGGCTATATAAAGATGAAGAAACAAAGCAAGAAGCTCCCACCCTACCAATAGAGATCTATGGCAAAGGGTCAGAGATTGTCAAAAACATGGGCTATAAAGGATAGGGCGGTATTGGCCTTCATGAAAAAAGGATCATGGTACCAGTCCAAGCGACAAGAAATCCTTATACTCAAGGATTAGGATATGGTTAGCGACAACGTATCCTCACTACTGGTGAATGTATCCTAGCTGAGGTCGCTACGGTCTCCCTTGAAGTTGATAATGTCAACAAAATAGGCCATCAAGACTCCTTTAGTGACTTCATCAATTTCTTTGAATCATCCATATGTACCATATACACAGTCACCATCCTAACTTCTTCATCCAATGACTTACCCCTTGTATACCTAGACCTCATAGACTAGGACCAATAGGGACCTTCTATCTTCGACGTAGCACCAAATGACGAAGTAATCGCTAAAATGATGGGAGTTAGAGATCACTTCCCCCTGGGAGATCATAAAGCAGGATACATTATGGAACTTGATATGACTGCCTATTTCAAGGAGACAACCCCTGCTTCCAGTCACAAAAATATAAAAATCAAACATGGATTTGATGGTGAAAACCGTTCTGCAGTAGTGTCAGATCCTAAAAAAATAAAAATAAAGGACGTATCTCCTGGTGAAAACCTCCATGAGGCGCTAGGAGATGGAAGCATGGGCCTTCCCAAGATTGAGAAGGTATATCCTGATAGATCATTTGTCTAGGTGGAGCCAACTCAAGAGATGAATCTTGGGACAGAAGAAGAGCCAAAAATCACCTTCAGGGCATAATCTCTCAGCGCAATAGAGCAGGAAAACTTCTTAGCCTTCTTCAAACATAGAAATCACAATTTTGTGTGGACTTATACAGACATGCTAGGGCTCAATCTCGCTTTGGTTGTCCATCACCTTGTAGTACGGCCTGATGTGAAACCAGTGAAATAGAAGCTATGAAAAATGAACCCTTAGGTTGCCCTCTTAGTCAAAGTAGAATTGAAGAAATTACTGGATGCCAGGTTCATCTGACCAATTGATTATCCCAAGTGGTTTTCCAACCTAGTACCAATGGCCAAACCTGATGGCCAAATCCATTGCTGCATCGACTTCTGGGATCTTAACAAAGCCTACCTGAAGGATGACTTTCCTTTACCAAACATTGACATGATAGTGGATCTTACAGCAGGACACGAGATGTTATCCCTAATGGATAGTTTTTCAAGGTATAACCAGATTAGGATTGTAGAAGAGGACCAACATAAGACAACCTTTATATGTCCATGGGGGATGTACTATTGGGTGGTAATGTTGTTTGGCCTAAAGAATGCTAGAGCCACATATCAACGAGCCATGACTATCATCTTCCATGATCTTTTCCACCACATCATGGAAGACTATGTGGATGACTTGCTAGGAAAATCAAAGACACAGGAGGAACACCTGAATGTATTAGCAAAAATCTTCGACCGACTGGAGCAATACAATGTTCGCTTGAATCCAAAGAAATGTGTCTTTGGGGTCACCTCCGAAAAATGTTTGGGATACATAGTCTCCAGAAGAGGAATTGAGGTAGACCCTGCAAAAGTCAAAGCTGAAATGCCTCCTCCAAAAACACTAAAATAGATAAGAAGTCTACAAGGGAAACTCTAGTCCATTTGTCAGTTTATTGCTCAACTTGCTGATAAATGTCAACCTTTCCAACATCTACTTAGAAAGAATATAGCTTTTGTCTAGGATAATCAGTGTCAGGCTGCCTTTGACCAGCTAAAAGATTACCTAGCTAATCCCCCTATTCTAACTCTACCAAGGCAAGGAGAACCCCTCCTATTATACATCTCAGCAACAGAAACAGCTATTGGCACCTTATTAGCACAACACGATGAGCAAGGGAAAGAAAGAGCCATATATTACATCAGTCGCACCTTGATATCCTATGAGCTAAACTATACACCAATTGAATGAGCATGTCTAGCCTTGGTCTTTACTTCACAAAAACTAAGACACTACATGATCAATCACAAAACTAAGCTCATCGCCAAGATCGATCCACTAAAATATCTGCTAAACAGAGCTGCTCTTACTGGGAGACTGACAAAATGGGTCATGATCCTCACTGAATTTGACATTGAATATACTGAGAGAAAAGCTATCAAAGCATAGGTTATTGCTAATTAGATGGCTGAAGCACCCATTCCTGCAGAATGTCCTACATTGGCAGAGTTTCCTGATGAAACCATCTTGACAATAGCATCGGTAACAGAAACATGGAAAATGTACTTCAATGGGTCATATACACAAAGAGGCTCGGGGGTAGGTGTCTTGTTTGTTACCCCTCAAGGTGACACCATCCCCAAGTCATTCAAAATTACATTCCCATGTACCATCCCCATGTATCACAGGTCTCCGAATGGCAATCAAATGGAGAATTGAGAAGTTGACAGTGTATGGAGACTCTCAATTGGTCATCTGGAAAGTAAACAATGAGTATAAGACCAAGGATGATAAACTCCTACCTTATAAAAACATGGTTGATGACATTAAAGACTATTTTGATGACATCCACTTTGAACAAATCCCAAGGCTAAACAACAAAGCTATAGATGCCATGGCCACCATCAGATCCCTGGTCGACATGAAGAAAGATAGCAAGAAGTGTGAATTCCTGATAGAAGAGCTCCCTATTCTAGCATATGATGTTCCCCAATCAGAGCTAGTATGTGAAGTCATTGGTCCCTTATTCCCATGGTATCAATAAACGTATCTATATCTCCATGATAACATCATCCCTCCTAACCTATCGACCTCACAATGCAAAACTTTCATCCACCTAGCCTCCTGCTTCACCCTTGTAGGAGATACCCTATACAAAAGGAGTCTTGATGGCACGCTTTTATGATGTTTAGACTCTAGGGAAGCTAAAGTGGCTTTGCAAGAGGTACATGAAGGCATCTGTGGGGCACATTCAAGTGGACCCACTCTCGCTAAAAAGATCCTAAGGACCAGATACTATTGGCCAATCATGGAACGAGACACCTATCAGTTTGTAAAAAAATGCCTGCCATGTCAATAACACAGAGATCTCATTCACGCACTAGCATAAGAATTGCAACCCATCACTATGTTATGGCCTTTCTCACAATGGGAGCTCGACCTTGTAGGCAAAATACATCCACCATCATCCAATGGCCATAAATTCATCATCACAGCTACTGAATACTTCACTAAGTGGGTGGAAGCAATACCACTCACCTTCACCATTGGAACCTAGATATCCAAGTTCATCCTCCATTATATCATATGTCGTTATGGTATCCCTCATTCCATCATCACCGATAATGGAAAACCATTCAAGAACCAAGAAGTCCGCACTTTGTGTGAAAAATTCTAAATCCAACACCACTTCTCCACTCCATATTATCCTCAAGGAAACAGTCAGGTAGAAGCTTCAAATCAAACCATCCTCTGTATTCTAAAGAAGATAGTTAATGAAGCTGATCGTGACTAGCACCTCCAGCTCAATCCCGCCCTATGGGCCTATCGTACAAGTATCCATATCCCCATAGGAGCCACTCCATATTCCCTTGTATTTAGATCCAAAGCCATTTTACCTATTGAGGTCGAGCTCCCTTCCCTAAGAGTATCTCTGTAAATTATAATCAATGATGAGGAATACCGAGTCGTAAGGTTGCATGAGCTAGAATTACTAGATGAGAAACATCTGGATGCATTGAATCGCCTACAGGCCTATCAAAATCGCCTTAGAAGAAGCTATCACAAGAAAATCAAAAACCAAAAATTTGAAGTTGGTGACCTTGTCCTTATGGAAAACCAAAAAAACTTGTAGGAGTGCCCTAAGGAAGGAAAATTTGAGCCCAATTGGCTAGGGCTTTATGTCATCATAGCTAGCTATGGGTCAGGAGCATATCATCTTGCAACACCTGAGGGGTAGCCTCTGGATGAGCTTATGAACATTCTACACCTGAAGAAATTCTACGCATAACCCATCGAGTACCCCAAAAATCAAAAAAATCAAAAAATTAAAAAATCAAAACATATAAAAAATCTAAAAAAAATCAAGAAAAACCTGAATGCAATAAAGACTTCCAATGGTGAAAATCACTTTAGTGATGCCTTGGATTGGTACCATGCTAAAAATGTATCTCAGGCGCCATGTGTAGTGGCCGGTTCTACCATCTAATAAATCCTCTTTCCATCACAACACTCCATATTACACACATCCCATGGCTTGGAATTGTGAAACATCAAATCCAATAGCCTACCCCGCATAACCTCACCCAAAGCTAATTTCTGGAATGAGGATCCTTGTAAGCTTCCATCTGTACAGCTCAAAATCAAAAAATTCAAAAACAATAGAAAATCAAAAAATTCAAAAACAATAGAAAATCAAAAAATCCAAAAACAATAGAAAATCAAAAAATCCAAAAACAATAGAAAATCAAAAAATAAAAAAACAATAGAAAATCAAAAAATCCAAAAACAATAGAAAATCAAAAATCCAAAAATAATAGAAAAATCATGAAAATCCAAAAATCATTTCTAAAGATTCACTGCAAATCACCCCCATGCATCAATCCATAATAGTACTCTCTACAAATTGCAACCATTAACATCCATCAACCCTTAGCATCACACCCATCCCAAACCATTCCCACATCATCAAGTCTTGCTAGAACTACATATTCATCTCACCTGCATCTTGAAAGTACCTTGATCCCGTGGATACAGGGTATGTAGGTAGTCTGGAATACAAAGGAAGTTTCCAATACTCAGGTACATAAGATGCACCCATCCAACCCATTTGGATGGTCCCCATTCACTGAGCTCGCTGGACCCAACAAGTGATACACACGCTAGGTATATGTTTGAAACATCGTGCCTCATGCAAAAATCATCAATCAACATACCAACTATAACCCAACACATAGCCTGACTGTCCTTTTGCCCACCTTTCAAAAAGTATCCAACAAAAATCCAACTGATTCGCATCCTAGGATATATCATTCCTACAATGGATAAGAATCTGTCATCTTATCAACATTTATCTTGGCAAGAGCACACAATGGCTATTTGTATCTTTTTTTTGGTCTTTTTTATTATTGATTTTTATCTTTTTGTCTCACTCTAGGTCATTTCCAAAGCTACCTTGATCTCATTATATCATGGTAAGTGTCGGACAACACCTGGAGTAGACATGGTCATTGTTTTTGTATGCTGTGCTTGTGGGTTGGTTTCATTACTCTAAGAATAGTATTCATATCTTGAAGCCTGGGTTGGTTCTAGCATGATGTGCCTCATTTGCATATATAGGCATAAATACCATATATGTACTATGAGCACTCATCGCTATGAGTCCCCTTCCTTGGCTAGGCAAGGTTATTCTACCTTGGGCACGCATGAAATCAACCTATTGTTTGTGGGTCTAGTCCATGCAATCATGTGATATATATCATCACCTAGGTCATCTCATACCTTTGTGAACTGTATCCTACATTGATATAATAAATTAAGAAATACTCTCACTTAAACTGATGCAACTACTATGGCTAGCTCAAATCATCTTTCTATCACCCATTCAACCATACTATCTGGGCCTTGATTTTTCCCCCCATCCATTTAGCCCTGTCCACCATTCTTATAACTAACCTATCTTCTTACTAATTTCCAATCCATCCTAAACCAAACCAAATCCCCCCTCAATGACATGGTGTTTCATGACCTAGCAATTTTCTCATCTCCCACCCCACCCCCCCAATCTAACGATAGCCAATTATTTCCGTACATAATCCATCAAACCTTATCTTCTCCTCACCTATTCCCCTATCACATAGCCCCACCACCCATGGTTCAATGAAGAACATCATGTGTATCAAGGCTTAATCATTTACATTTTATTTAGGTGCATTTTAGAATCGTGTAGTTGCATAATCATAATCATTTCATTTACATTTCATTTAGGTGCATTTTAGAATCATGTAGTTGCATAATCATTTAATCATTTAATTTGCATTTCATTTAGGTTCATTTTAGAATCCTTTAGTTTGCATATCATTTAATTTTCAATTCATTTTAGAATCCTTTAGTTTGCATATCATAAATCATGTAACTTGCATTTCATTCTAGAATCCTTTAGTTGCATATCATAATCATTTAGTTTGGAATCACTTAGGAGCATTTTAAAATCATTTAGTGAAATGTCATAAATCATTACATTCCATTTTATAATCATTTAAATTGCATATAATCATTTAATTTGCACTTAGTTTGCATTCCATAATCATTACATTGCATTATATCATTTCATAATCATTTAGCTACATCTACTCGCATAAGCATAATCATTTAGTTACATTGCATAAGCATAATCATAATCATATTAGTTGCATTTTATAACCATTTAGTTACATATCCATATTTCCATACATAACATGTGTTTATTAAGATAAACATACATTTCCATTGCATTACATTTTACATCCAAAATAAATGTTTATTAATCTAAACATTTATTTGCATTATACATCATCATCCATAAATCACACACATGCATATATCAAAATAAGTAAACCATCATTACATCCATCATATTACATCAATAGGTACATCCATAACATCATCATACTACATCGCATAAACACAACACATCCATAGCATATAATCCATAAAGCATACTGTATCCATCAACATAAGCACCATCATAATCATATAAAAGCATCATAGATAAATAAATAGGCCATCAAAAAGCATCATCTCATATATGATCATCGCAAAAATGCACATGGCTCATGTATATACATAAAAATAATAATAATAATAAATGATACAATGCCTCCAAGGGTCAAAATGATACAACTATCACATAGAAGACCCTCTCTCTGACCCAGTCGGGGATCTTGGTTATGGTGGAGGTTGTGGCTGTTACTGTGGTCCTACCTATGGCTGTGGCTACGGCTGCGGCTGAACCTATATCTGTGTGACCTACCTAGCCACATGTGATGGGGGACCCATCACCTACTGAATAGACTGAACTAATCTAGATCTATATGACCTAGATGCCCTAGATCCATTGACCTGACTGTAGCTCAGACTCCTCATCCCCTGATGCTACCACCTCCTCCATGGGGACTACCTCCTCTATAGGGTCGGTGAACTGTGTAGGCCACCACATCCACCACCATGTCTCATACACAAGAGTAGTGCCTGAATCCCTGACCACACTCTGCCAATCCCACATCAATGCCTGCAAAGCTACAAAATCCTCCAGGGTAACCCATGGCTGTATGGCTGCAGGCCAATAACGGACATCTCGATGGGTCTTGTTGTGATGTTCACAACACGCCCCATTATGCTCCTTAGCAAAATGGGGACCCCTGCTGATGTCTTGCTTTTTGCTTCTACTTGTGTTTTTTCTGCTTCCTGGCGGTCTGGTAAAAATGAAGGTCAGGTGCATCATCATCATGATATATGATGAGGTAGGTCATCATCATGAGGTCAGTTTGTCAAAGTTCATATTTTGTTGCTGTGACTTCATACTTAGAAAGAACTTGAAATTCCATGCAGGTTTGCCTTTTACTTCACTTGAAAATTCGTCCATATGTGGAAGTTATGCACGGTCAAAGTCTTGGTCAAACCTGATATTCGCAGGAGGATCATCATTTTATTTTTTATTCTAAGTCATGTTGACAGGATCATCATGATCTTGGTCTATCACCCGATAAAAATCATGCAGTCGCAACATCCGGACGTCAATCTTAGGTGGTAGTGCTTTTTACCCATCAAAAGGCCTTGTGCGCATCATCAGCATCATGATTTCCTTAGGAGCGTCATATTTTACAAACTCGGTTTTGCTGTATAAACATCATCATCATCATATTTGAACCCCCCCCGATAATATCCTGAGGTTCAAATATCATGATGACATCGGCTTTGAGTCAGGGTAAGTTCCCCGTCGAAGTGGTCTGTTGTATCGCGAGCATCATCATGATATTTCAACATTACCTGATCTTTTCATATCATGCTGATCACCCTTAGAAAAATCCACCTTCGGCATATTTGCATGCGCTTGTTATAAACCTATCGTAGGGTCATCATCACGATATTTGCTGAACTTCAAAATATGATGATGACGGCTTCTTGATCACCATCCTGATCTTTCACAGGACATTTGCTGAATTTCGCTAAGTGTTGGAGACATCATCATCATAATTCGACGAGGAGGATCATCATCCTCCGGTTAGCGAATATCATGATGATCACCCCGTCTATTCAGAAGAGGTGGTCAATATTGCATTTCTTAAACAGCATCATCATATTTTGCAATATCACCCTAGCGCATTTATCATGATGACCTTAACTCATCCTTGTGCTTCGAAGACAAAGTATCATGATGACGTCATCATGATAAATCGATGAGGAGGGTCATCATCATCATTTTTTTATCCTGTCCTGATTGTCAAGATCATCATGATCTTGTTTCTTCGCCTGATATTTCGCAAAGTCCTCCTGCCGATGAATTACAACCTTTTGCAAGTATCCTGATGATCCTCATCATGATCATATTTTCCCTTCGGCAGGATATTTCTCAAACATGATCCGGTTGGCGAAATATCATGATGACGTCATGTTTCAAGTTTAATGAAGGCCCAAATATCATGATGACGTCATCCCGATCTTATAACGAAGAAGCTAATATCCTGATGATCATCATCATCATTCTTTCCTTCAAACAGGATATTTTTTCAAGCACGATCCGGTTCCCAAATATGATGATGACGTCCTATTCCAAGTTCGACAAAAGGCAAATATGATGATGATCTTCATCATGCTGATCTTTCGAGAGGGTTGCCTTGGCCGCGAAAAGGTCATATTCACTTCATCATCCTGATCATGCTCCTTAGGTGACCCGATATCATAATTATCCCCCTGATCTTAATCGGATATGACGATGACGTCATCCTTAGGATTTCAATGAAGCCCGAATATCATGATGACGTCACCATCATCTTCCTTTCCTCGGCAGCAGGATTATCTTCATATCCTCCTATTATCCTTCAACATGATGATGATGATGATGTTGTTTTTTCTCCAATGCGCAGAAGCGAAACATCATGATGACATTCATCTGGACCTTCAGGAGGGAATGCTATTTCCAAAATATCATGATGATGAAGTATATCGACCAACCTGTTTTTTTGACGCACCGACAGCGAATATCATGCCGATGGGCGGGAAATGAGGCGGTGCAGTTTTAAAGTGTTTTTTTTTTTTGGCGCCTCTGGCACATTTTTCGGTCAGCGATGGTTGACCCATCAATTTTGAGCAGCTTGGGCGCATTTTTGACGCGTTTTGAGCGGATTTTGGATCTGATTTCCGTGATCTTGCGCAGTCACCTGGATTTAAATGCTTATTCTATTTTCATGCTTTTTTTTGTGATAAATGTGAAACTTATTGCCTGTCTTGTCTTGCAGGCTTGCAGTTAAGGAAGCAGCTGGAAAGTCAATACAGTGACCTCATGGAGGCAGAAGATCAGATCTCAGGAGCAAGAAGATAAGGATGAAGTGATAAAAGTCAAAGCCATTCAAGTGAAGAGGAAGGTCGCAGCTGGAGGTATTTCTGCAAAAGACAAACAGAAGTTATTACCCAGCTGCTGGAACTTCTCAGAAGGGGCAATATTTCGCTCAGACTTGACCACTGCTCTGAGATATTTTTTGAGAACTGGTTCACCTGCATTTATTGCTGTAACTAGGGGTTTGAACCAGGGGTTCAGTTAGGTTTTTGCTGTAGTGAGGACAATCAGAATGTTATATATTGTGCCTCTCTGCACTGTAATACTTTACAACAGGGGCTACAACAGGGATTTTTAGGGCCTACAATAGAGATTATAGGAAAATACAGCAGTTAGCTTAGCATAGTTTAGAAGTAGAAGAAGGAGGTCGCCTGTTTGTTTGCAGGAAGGTGCGCGTGGAATGTCTGGCTGCCTTACTGTATCTGTAAAGCTTGTAAGTTCTCTATAGTATGATCAATGAAACTAAGAGTCATTCTTACATTGTAAATCATGTATGGCTATTCGTTTCTAATACAATAGAATCTGGAGTTCTGCATCTATCTTCTGAGTGTCCTCCTGCTCTTCTTTGTGTTTTGAAATATCTTCTTTGAGAGCTTGCAATTTTAAATGTATGTTTGTGAAAATGCTCAGGACTTACATTTAGGGTTTTTACTGTGGATTTGATCAAACTACTGTGGTATTTACATAGTGGATAACAGAAACAATTAGATCCTTCGGTAGATTAGATGAAGTGTAGATTAGATCTCTCTAACTTTTCCCAACCCATCTGAAATATTTAGCTGAAAACGCAAAAATCTAAAGGAAATTGTCTCAAATCTGAAGAAACATGCATAACAGAGTCTAAGTAGACAGTTTTCATAAGTACATGAAGAAGGAAGCTGCATAAATCAAAAAAAAAAACCATCTGAAACTTGCAGCATAGTAGCACCTTTATGCAAAGGAATGAAGAGTATTGACATATCTCATGACCTCTTTGCATATTCTTAGGCCAGTAAACCACAGAACAAACCTAAACTATGTAAGGCCCCTTGAACATTACAGCTTCACATTGACCAACTGAACTTGACCAACCGAACCATTGTAGACTTGGGATTAGTTGAATCACCAAATGATTCCTTCTTGTCTTTCAAGTATAGTTACAGTTCATGTCATGTGAATTTTAACTTATTGTTATGATTGCATCAAAACAGTCATCAACAGGTCTGTGCAAAAATTGCCATCTACTGTGGAGCATCTTGTCGCAACCCAAACTATCGTATAACTTATGACTGTAGATACATATCAATCATGTGGTCTCCTCAACCTATTAGGTGGCATTTTTGGAATGTGAAAGGCATGTGTACATCGGCATCTGGCCAAGGCTCCACTCTGATATATGGTCAGCAAGTCACCTGAATGACGTCATCCAAAACCTACCTCCAAGAACACAAAGGCCTCAAACAGATGATGATAGTACCCACATCTCGACTGAGTGATTGGAATATGCTCCTAGATCCACACATGCAGTAAAGTAACCCCCACTGATAAAGCTTAATCATAATGATAAACACCTGTATGCATCTAATGATAGAGTTGTGCCAACATCGCCGGTCCCTAGGTATACATTGTCTCATGTCTGACCATCCCCTTAATCATCTCTCCCCATCCAACTGGAAATCCCCTGCCTCTCCTATCTAGCATCACTACGCCACCAATCGATGCACACAGGAATAAAGCGAAGGGATTTGCACCTGCCACAAGTGTCCCCTCATAGCTCATCTCCCTCCCATTTGCTGACAAAGCCATGTGATCGTGGCCAAATACTCTAATCAAGGCCCTCCATCCCCTCCTCATGTCATATGTCACCCAACGACCATGAATCGATATCTTGAGGATGCGATAAACATCCTCGAGAGTGATAGTGATCTCACCACTAGGAAGCAAAAATGAACAAGTCTCTGGCTAATAGCGCTCAACAACAGCTGTAATCAAAGCTCTATGAGCTCGCAACACTGGCATCAATGTAGCTATCAAAATCCCTAACCTCGCTAGTCGAGCCTGGGTGGCATCATCAAACTGATCAAATAGTACCATCATAGACAACATGTGTTGCTCCCGTGAGGACACTATAAATGACCTCGTATCCTGCATCCATAGTTTTCTGGTAAAAAATCTACCTATCTTTTTCCAAATCCCCCCCTTTCTTCTAATGTTGAAAGATAAAAACATTTTAGCACCACAACAAACCATATTTTGTGCCATTCCTAATGATGGTGCTACCACATTTCCCCAAGGCACTAATTCACAATATAGCACCACTGTGCAGCCTTTTCACGCCATTTCCAAAAATGGCACTACCCTCCCATTTGGCACCAATCTAACGAATGGCGCCACCTTCCCAATAGTGCCTATATCAAGTATAGCACTTCTCCTCCACATAGCCCTAATCGTAAAGATAACACCATTATCCATTATAGCGCTTATCTAAAAGATAGTGCTACCCTTCCCCCTATTTGGTGCCAAAACCCTAAACCCTACACACATTATGCTAATATAGAGGATGGTGCCAAAACGCTAAGCATATGGCACCAATCCACCTCTGCTCTACCCTAGCAGATAGCGCCAATCTAGAGGATTGTGCTAATCTACTTCTTTTTGGTGACGTGCGATCTTGCGATAGCACCACAATGCTAATCCCAAATTCCTAAAGCTCAAAAAATGTGACAAAATCAAAAAATGACAAAGCTAGGGTTAGGCCCTACCTACCTAGGGTCCAGCCTCTAGTGCCCGGCCATATGATCAGAAATGCTCAAAAATGTGGGTGAGTCACAGGAATCTGGGATTGCGCTCTACCATCTCTCCTTTGCTCCTTCTTCTCAAGAATTCAATGTGTGCAAATGTGGCACCCTTAAGGCCCACTAGTCTAAATATAGTAAGCCATGTCATCCTTCTGCCCACTCTTTTTCCCCTCCAAGGTACAGATCACAACTTTTTTCCTTTGTTTTTCTTCCTGTCATCTTCTTTTTCCATCCTCTATCCAACCTTCACTCCCGTCGCATCCTTTCGAGAGCTCGTCTAAAAGATTGTTATTTTTTTCAGCGACCTCTTGAGGGGGCATCCCTCACCCATTTTATTCCTTTCCAGCAGTTAGGGCATATTTTTCTTTGACATGACGCCACGTTAAAGAGGGGCAAATGTAGACACCTAAAAATGTCTCCATCGTCAAACCGTCTCTCGACATCCCTAAACATACCAATTTCCCTTCTAATCAATTAATTAAATTTTTATTTAGTTAATTATCCCTTCATCACCTAATTTTTCATCATTCTATCCCCAACAATTGGATTAATTTTATTAATTCAATAGTTGAACCTTAGCCAATTAATTAAATAAATATGTAATATTTATTTGGTTAATTTCCCCCTTCTCACTAAATCCAATTAATTAGGTAAATCATGTTTAACTAATTAATTTAGGCTATTAATTAACCTATCCCTACCCTAGGTAATTAAATAGTCATTATTTAATTGCCTACTCTAGCCTATATCATCCTAGCCTTAGGATTAATTAAATAAAACCTTATTTAATTGATCTTAACCTCCCCTTTAACCCATTCCCTAATTTTTTCTAGCCATATTAATTAGGGTAATCACCCTAATTAAAATGGTCAAACCTTGATTAACACTCCTCCCCACATCCCACAAATAAAAAATTAAAATATATCTCATATAAATCAATTTTTTATACACGTGTCATAATCTTCATTTAATACCTTTTACACCCCTTACACATGCCATAACTCATTAATATCCACTCTTCCCCAAATGAATTTTTAATTCATTTTACCCTTCCCCATGTGAATTTTTAATTCACAAATAATCCATCTCACCCAACCTCATTAACTCCACCCCTTTCCCAAGATGAATTTAAAATTCATCTTTATTCCTAGCCCTCCATTTTTCAAGATGAAATCTAGGCCCTCCACATCATCTTCATCCTCCACCCTTGATCTCCCAAATCAATCTCAACCATTGGATCAAAATCTCTCCAAAATACGTATAAATACAACATCCTCTGAGCTATTTTAGGATAAAATTTCTAAGCAATGTTACCATGTCAAAATATCTATTGAGCTAGCTTGTGAGTTGCATTAGATAGAGCATTTCACATTGAAATTCATTATCTAGGGTATATCTAGGAGCTCTTGGGTGCATGCTTCTACAACCCTATCTTAGATTTGTGAGTCATAGTGAGGTATAACATTTGTTTTTATGCACTTGTTTTATATTTTCTATCTCATTTCGATTTCACCAATCACAATTATAATTTTTTATAGTTTAATAAAACATAGGCTTTTCACCAAAAATCAAGCTCTCTATTCTGTACATGTGGAAAAATAGTATATTACCAAAAAAAATTATGAAAAATATATACCCTCTTGGTATTCATGTCCTTGATCCAACAATAAAAATTGAATTCCGATACATACAAAAAACATTATGCTTTACACAGTACACCTATGTCTAAATTGTAATTGGTCTGACTTCAAAAGTTAATTAAAAGAAAAATATTTAATTAAACATTATGAATCCAATATGCATCCTCTAGACGTTGTAGTTAAAAATCTAAATTCAAAAAAAAAAAAAATTATCCTTCATAGAAAAAAGGTATGTTTTACACAGTACACATCACTCTTTAAAAATGGTGTTTACTGTTAGAAACTAGTTATTGAAGGAGATTTAGAAAGAAATACAATTTGATTCCAAAAAATTAAAAAATATATATATTTAAAATCTACAGACAAAATGTGACAAATCATTAGTTTACATCATCTTCAAATTCCTCACAGTTTAGCAACTACAGGTGTTCGAAAGTGAATTTTTTTCAAAATGTTCATTTCAATGTCAACTTTGGCCAAAAAGTGTAACTCACTATTGTGGGATCACCCATCTCTTGTGTGTAACAAAATTATTTTCAAATGTCTTTAAGTATCTAACCTTAGGAATTTCAAATTTCAAAATAAGATGTCGACATTGTGCAAAAAATGAAAATTTGAAAACCTACTTAATGTCATAACCCAGTTATTTCCTCTCACCCTATTTTTAGCCTCATGTCATAACCAACTTAATGTGTGTCATAGGCACTAAAATTAACTTTTAATCCTAGCCGTACACATCACACAATTGACTTTTAATCTTAGCCATCGAATCGTATTAGTTTTTGCCTATAAATCACCTCTCATCCAAGCCATTTTCATGGATTGAGTTTCAAGCATCTTTACGCTATCAAAATCCCAATTGAGCCTTTGCATCACTCATCTATTTTCATCTATCTATTTTCTTCTATCATCTTCATCTTTATGTTATGCTACGAAAATGAGCAATCAACATCAAATCTCAATCAATCTTTCAATCGATCATGCATGCATCTATTTGAGGTATTAAAAGATTAGATTTAGGTAATGCATTTCATTGTTTTATCATTATTATTTATCCGGAAAATTTGAATACATTTTGGTGAACCCAGCGTGAACATGCTCCAAGGATCTAATCAATAATTTTTCTAGGTTTTTGTTGTAAAAATTTGTAATTTTTTAACCCTCGTATGGCAAGTTTTGCATGTGATCTGTTACAGGTGACCGCATGGGCTCAAACTAACTACACCATCATGTTCGGGAGGCCGTTTCCCTAAATTTTGACTATAAACTTGCTAGATGTAGTGCCCCTCCATTCTCATCTTGGATGTGCAGGTAGTTGGCTTTGGAACTTAGAGATGAAGGTGAAATAATAGGGATATTTAAAGGTATGTGCTAATGATGTTAAGCAGTTGATGTTTGAAATTGACAATTGCAATATTGTTGTGCAACATGGATGAATGATATTTTGAGTAGATAGTTAAAATGTAACTTACCTAGTATTTTAGAATGCCTTGGAAGATAAAGTTTGCTATTCTCATACTTGAGAATTTTTGCATAAAATATTATTGACAAGTGTTTGTGTGTGAGGCCTACTTTTTACAGTACTGTTCATGAGAGTATTTGCAATCATATTGATTATTATTTATATGTTGAGAGACTTTTGATCTGGAATCTTGCTTATTAAACCTAATTGATTTTTAAGGAAATAATTGTGCAATGATAATTAGATGTTGCTTCTAAGAAATTGATGAATGGATATGGAACTTCAATGTGATTATATGGTAGAATGTTTAGGATGCATGTATTTAGTTTTGCTTCGGCTATGATTTCTCTATGTGGTATTGACTTCGAGTTTGAGTGTGCAGGTATTGCTAACGAAACCACAAATATAGGAGATCATCTCATACGTATGTTGTATCCCTTGTGAGCCGATCTAGTTCCATGAGGAACTAAGATCAACCTCGTGTTTGAAAAAAATGTTGTAATATTGTAATGTGTTAATGTTGCATGAGGTCAAGGGAATAAGGGCTATCTTTTGATTTACTTTTATTATGATAAGTGTTGTAAGAAATGATGTTTTAAATCTTGTTTAAACTTTATTTTTTTTAGACCCTTTTCTTGTGTTTTAATTGACTCTGGGAGTTCTAACTAGGCAAAAATCAACCCTGCGTTATACCTCATGGGTCTAGGGGCCTTTTTGACTAGGATAACCTTGGGTTAACCTCCATATGGTCACTTAAACTTCATAGTGAAATTAAGTGACGAATTTGGGAGCATAGGGACAATGGAATGAGTGGAATCCACACTCAGGCCACTTTTAAGTCATAAAATAACTCCATGATTCCCTAATAATGGAGTGCTTGTCTCTTGTGCCACTCTTTTGGTGGGGTTCCCCTTAATAAGGGTGGTGTGTCCTCAATTTCCCTTTTTGTTTATATTTTACTTATTGTATTTTATTTCTACATGTGGGCTTTAATGGGGGACCTCTTGAGTGGGGTTAATTGTTTTATGTCCACTAGGGTAATGGATGAGTTGTGGATTAGTTGTTTAATGCCACTTGGGAAATTAGGAAAATGAGGGAATTAGTTTTAAAAGAAGGAGTAGGAGGAGAGTAAGGGGGCTGGATTATTGTGGAAAACAAGGAGATTTTGGAGGAGGCTAGAGTGGAACTCTTCATCAAATTTCATTCCATAATTGGGCTTTGAAAGGTTGGTGAACAAGTCTACTCTCTTGTGTGATCTGTTGCTTGATATGTATGTTTGTTTCTTGCTTGATGAATGAGTTTGCAAATGTCTTTATGAGTTTTCTATTATTTTTTGGGTTTTGTGTTGGGTGTGGAAACAGCTCCTTCTAGTTGGAAGGCAATGCTCATCTTGTATAGGGAAGGGAAGGTGTGACCCTCCTCGGGTGTCATCTTGTTTCTTGATATATGAAATGCCTTGAGGGCATGTTGATACTTATTTAGCCTAGAGGGCTTTATGGCTTTGAGAGCCTATTGGGATATCCTTGGAAGTTTGACTATTTGGAGGGCTTGAGTTCTTGAGGAAGAGTAATTTGTTGGCTAGAGGCCTTGTGATAAAATGTGAAAAGATGACACCTAGAGGTAGAGATGTCTACTTCCCTATCCTCCTTGAACTCACCTAAGCTGAGTCTTTGTATTGTGAGTCAACCCTTGGGAGTGTGTGTGTTAATTGCTTTGTTGTTGTTATTCACGGTTGTGAAGTGTTGATTGTCTATTCAGCCCTGGGTATGAGGATGGTCTCCCTAGCTCGGGGGTGACCCTCTTGTAGGTCTAAGGTAGGGAGGAGAGCTAGATGGTTGTTGTCTTCTCCCTTGTCTTGCAGGTTACTAATGAAGCATGATTAAGAGCATTGAAGATAGATTTGCCTTGTCAAAGAAAATGTCTAACTTCCTATTTGCATTAAGAGCTTGGTCCTTGTAAGTTTCATTATGTAAAAGTTTTAGAGGAGAGAACTTCTCTCTTGAAATTGATGTAAAAGTTATTATCTAGGGAGTGGAGAGATTATCCTCCCTCTCTATGTTAAAAGTTGTGATTTTATTAGTTATTACATTTCTTCATTTGTATGTTTTGGGAGAAGAAAGAAATTCCTCCCTTAGAGTGTATTTGAGTTGTGGAATTCTTACAGTTGTTGTCATCTTTTGGTTTTATCAAAATATAAGGTTGTGAGATTGTTGTTGTTGGGGATCAATTATTTAAATTACCTCTTGTTCTATGTAGAGAAAAAGTCACAGTTACAGTATTATGAAAATTGTAAATTTCCCCTTGAAAACAAGATTAAAGCTTGAGTTAATGTATGCAATGGAAATAATCTAAATCAAATTTACTTGATAGTTGTGTGTTTTTGAAATGAAAAGATTTTGTGTGTGTGTGTGTGTGTGTGTGTGTGTGTGTGTGTGTGTGTATGTACATATATATATGTATATATATTTTGATTTTAAATTTAGTTGTGGAAACTTGATAAAACTGTATTTATATTTTTTTATTAAGTGAAATTGTGAAACATAATTAAATATATATATATATATATATATATATATATTTATTAATAGTTTATTTTAAACAAAATTGTGAAAAAGGGAACTATTATTACATTGTGAATACACACACACACACACATGGGTTACAAAGAAAGTGGTGGTGGGGGATTAAACCCCACCGAATATATTATGGGGGGGTGTGGGGAGGGGCGGAGCCCCACCCACACCCATGAAGTGGTGGTGGGGGATTAACCCCCACCGAATATATTATGAGGGGGGGGGTGGGGAGGGGCGGAGCCCCACCCACACCCATGAAGTGGGGTGTGGGTGGGGATCCGCCCCTCCCCACATCCCCACCGTGCCTCCACTGCCCATGAAACCGCAGGCCCTCTGCGGCCCAACTTCCCTTCGCCCACTACCTTCCTTGTGCGGTGAACCTCCAACCCACCGCTACGCCCACCTTCTCCACTACCCTCTACGGCACTGTCCCTCCATCCGCCACCTCCATACGCCGCCCCTCCACCATTAAACCCTGCACAAGCAAAAAAAAAAAAAAAAGAAACACACTCAGTTCAAAATAAACTTAGGGTTATTTAACCCACAATGCCATGAGTTGGCATTTCATAAAAATGAGGTATTTAAACAATAGTGGGATTACCACTAGTATGGGTTTAAATGGCTTATATATATATATTGTTTTCAAGGGCAGGGCTTCAATTAAAAGGATATTGTATCTCAATTGTGATAATTAAATAAATGCTTTTACATTTATGTTTATATATATAAATAAGAATGAATTAATTGCAATGTAATTTAAATATAAAAAAAAATATAGTTCATTAGTGGCATATATATAATTGTTGTGTATATATATATGTGTGTGTGTGTGTGTGTGTGTGTGTGTGTGTGGATACAAATGAATAATAGTAGTATAATTAAATATTTGTAAATATTTAATTATCGTTTAAACATTATGGAAAGAGGATGAGTTTTAAAGAAAAGAATTATATAATAAAAGAAAGGTAAAATATTTAAATATAAATATACAATTAAATATTTATTTTACGAATTAACGAGACAATTAAGTTGACAATTATTATTTAAATCCATAGGTCGATCTGTATTTTAAAAAAAAAACGTGATCTCAAATAATATTATTACCAAAATCGTTAGACTGTGAAATGAGTAACTGATTGAGATAAATAGATAATTAATTAAATTAATGACGGTGTAATAAAAATAAAAATGTGAACTGGTAATGAGACAAATTGAGGACAACCTAAATGTTGCAACTTGAACCATCACAACATAGTGAACGGTATCTATATATACACGTGTGTAGAATATATCGCTAGCAACAATAATGTTGATAACTTGAACATACGCAACCGAGCACGATTACGCGTGCGAGTGAGAAACTTTTAAGTAGTAAAGAAATTTTTTGATAGTTTGTATCATGTCTACATGTCATATGTGG
The DNA here is from genome assembly GCA_027924645.1 of Cunninghamia lanceolata. Lineage (NCBI taxonomy): Eukaryota > Viridiplantae > Streptophyta > Pinopsida > Cupressales > Cupressaceae > Cunninghamia > Cunninghamia lanceolata. The sequence goes on along the minus strand of BSBN01000378.1, from coordinate 1,091,078 downwards.
ACATAACATGCATGTTTTACGTGTTGTGAATGCATGTGAAATGTGGGCATGACATTTGGTATCAGAGCACAGTTGTTTTAAAACACTGGGCTTGTATGAGCACATTATCACTTCCACGACCAAACTAACTAGAGGTTACCTCATTTTGTAGGATGCCTCCCAGACAAGTTCAGCAACCACTATCCCGCTGCACTGTTACACTGATTCTTCAGCTGTGGGACCGGATTAGCCAGCCCCACCAGAACAGCCAATTCCACAAGTTCAGCAAGTTTTACAGGCACAATCAGTTCCTCAAGTACCGCAAGCACCAACAGCCCCACCTAAAATGGGACCACAGATATTATAGGCCTTATAGGCTATTTTGGATAGGCTTCCACTAGCCATAATTGAGCCGTGCGTAGAGCAACGTGACGAGCCCCACGATGTTCTGCGAGAGGAGCCACACATGGAGGCACAAGCGGAGTCTCATGTCAAGCCACGTGAGGAGCCCCGTGTAGAGTCGCAGGGGGTACCACGTGTGGAGCCGTATGTCGAGCTGCCTGATACAGAGGAGGTTGGTTCAGTCGGCAAGGCCCGTAGCAGGAGCCCCACACACCATGTCAGGCATGACAAGACAATGAGAGTAGAGCATTTTGGTTCCAGGCCTTATGAGTATCATACAATTGAGCCTTATAAGGGGCACAGTGATAGAGGAGATCCCATTAGGGATATACTGAGATTGAACCCTCCTACCTTCATTGGAACCACAGAGGGAGCTGAGGTAGAGGCCTGGCTTATTAGTTTGGATAGGTGCTTTGTGTTGCGTCCATACACAGGCAACACGAAGGCCCATGTGGCAGTACACCTATTACGAGATGCAGCAACTACATGGTGGCACACTGAGGAGTGCAAGCGTTGCCTTTCCATAGACACCCTCTCATGGGAAACCTTTATTGAGTGCTTCAACGCGCGTTATCTATCAGATCATTACAGACAGCGTCGTATAGATGAGTTTCATGACCTATAGCAGAAGGGACTCTCAGTGGCACAATATGAGAGTAAATTTACAAAGTTATCTAGGTATGCGGAGTATCTCCATGATGAGAAACTTTTGGTGCATAAGTTCATCAGAGGTCTCAACCATAGTATAGTAGGACCTGTTCGGATGGCAGATCTGCAGATACTAAGTGATGCTGCCGAGAAGGCTTATATTGCTTAAGAGATTCAGGGACGGGGGCAGAATTCTCACCCTCAGTTCCAGAATCGGGGACAACAGCAGCATCAACAGAACTTCCATAGGCTGACATAGCATTTCCCTAAAGGAGGATATAGTTCAGCACCATTACCTCCTAGGCCCCCACACCAATAGCAGTCATAGCAGCAACAGAAAGCTAAAACACAACAGAAGTCATATGGGGGAAATAATAGAGGTTGGCAGTAGCAGGGCCTACGTAGAGATCAGAGATAGCAAGGACCACCTGCGGGACCACAACAGTCGTATAGAGGTTCACAGGGGTCTACTGGCAGAACAGGATAGCAACAGTCGAGTAGGACTCAGACTGTACAGGTACAGGCTAGAGGCCCTTGTTATACTTGTGGTGAAGCTAGACACATAGCTAGAGAGTGTCCACTGGGTTATACAACTGGGGGACAGCATCATGCAAGAGATTCTGAGCAGACTGTGGGTGACGTAGGTAAATCCCACCATATGTTTGCAGCGGTTGACAACCGCCAGGCCGATTTTCAGGCTTCAGTTATTGAGATAGCAGGTAAGATTGCAGAATCTCCCATCTCTATCCTTTTCGACTCCAGAGCTATCAACTCCTTTATATCTACATCATTAGTGGAACGTTGCAGGCTAGTGGCTTCTAGGTAGGACATTAGATGGGAGGTCAAGTTGGCCTCTGGGGCTAGGATGTCAGTTGATTCCATTGTCAGGAATTGTGAAGCTTCCTTGGGTTCATTCATTACAACATGGAATCTTAGGGTGATGCCATTAGGAACCTATGGCATAGTTCTTGGCATGGACTAGCTTGCGGCTCACAGAGCCAAGCTAGACTGCCGTCAGAAGATGATTAGTTGCACAAATGATCATGACACACCGGTCGAGATAGTGGGCATACAGAAGTCCATGACTGCTTGAATGGTATCCACTCAACAACTTAAGCGTTGCATGCAGAAGGGATGTCAGATGTTTGCTATCACAATCAGTGATAGATCAGAAGATGAACCTGAGACTACATTAGATGATCACCCCATCCTGAGAGAATTTGTAGATGTCTTTCCACCAGAGTTACCTGGTATGCCTCCACGCAGAGAAGTTGATTTTCACATCGATCTAGTACTAGGGGTAGAACCAGTGTCTCGGGCACCTTACAGAATGACTACACATGAGCTTACAGAGCTTAAACTCCAGTTGGAAGAATTATTAGAGAAGGGACACATCCAACCTAGTGTTTCTCCATGGGGCACACCAGTTATCTTTGTAAAGAAGAAGGATGGATCTTTTCGGCTATGCATGGACTACAGGCAGTTGAACAAAATAACGGTGAGGAACCGATATCCTTTACCAAGGATTGATGATCTCTTTGACCAAATGCAAGGAGCTAAAGTGTTTTCAAAGATTGATCTAAAATCTGGGTATCATCAATTGAGAATTATAGAGGTAGATATTCACAAAACTGCTTTCTGAACCAGATTTGGCCACTATGAGTTTACAGTGTTACCCTTCGGATTGACGAATGCTCCTGTAGTGTTCATGAGTCTCATGAACAGGGTGTTCTGTACTTACCTAGATCGATTCGTGATCATCTTGATCTATTCACAAACTGAGGAGGAACATGTGGACCATTTACGTCAGGTAATGCAGTGTTTATGTGAGCATCACCTGTATGGCAATTTGGCGAAATGTGCTTTCTTCAGGATAGAGGTACAGTATTTGGGACATATATTATTAAGTGATGGTATCTCCGTGGATCCATCGAAGATCAGGGCAATTCAGGATTGGCCAGCACCGACCAGTGTTACAGAAGTAAGGAGCTTTATGGGACTAGCCAGTTACTACTGTAGGTTTGTCGAAGGTTTCTCCAGAATAGCTCATCCTATCACTTCCCTTCAGCAAAAAGGGAAAGGATTCACTTGGACTGAGCAGTGTGAGAAGGTCTTTAGGATCCTTAAGGAATGGCTTACCAGCACTCCCATATTAGCTATACCTGATCCGGTAGAAGATTTTGTTGTCTGCATGGATGCATCTTTAGAGGGATTTGGAGTTGTACTTATGCAGGGCGGTAGAGCGATTGCTTATGAATCATGAAAACTTAAAACACATGACCTAAACTACCCTACTCACAATCTAGATCTAGCAGCTGTCATTCATGCTCTTATTCGTTGGAGACACTTTCTTTTAGGCCGACGTTTTGAGCTCCATTTGGACAATCACAATTTGCAGTTTATTTTCACTCAGCCAAATTTGAACGCCTGTCAGCGGCATTGGATGGAGTTCTTATGTGAGTATGACTTTGATGTCCATTACATCAAGGGAAAGGAGAATGTGGTCGCCAACGCATTGATTCGAAGGCACCATGAGATCCTGACTCTAACTTTGAAGGTGGATTTAAGAGAACGTATTTTACAGCATCTGCCTGAGGACGAGTGGTTTCTTGAGGTGCAGCAAGAAATTCAGAATCAGAGGGTCCTGAAGGGTAAATGATGCAGGAGCATCCAGAGGTGTAAGAGCAATCTTGCATCACCAAAAAAGAAGTTAATTCAAAACCATTGTAGTTGTTCTCATTTCTTCCCATAATTAGTGTTTTTGGTTCCATAATATCTAGAATAATAATGTAGGACTTTCAGTTTTTCCAAAACTGCTAAAAATAGCGACCTGCCTATTTAGGAAAGTGTACCTGCTATTTTTAGAAAGTTTGCATTTGGGTACATAATGAAGCAAAAACTTCTAGAAAGTTACATAATGGAAATATAAGACCTTTGGCGAAGGAATCAGGCAAAGATCATTTGTGAGCTAAAAGATATTAAAGTTTTTGTTTTTCTGAAAAGCCCTTGAAAATTTACGGAATGAGATATGAGGCACTAAAACTTCTTATAACGTTTTGAAAAGTTGACAAAAATCCATTTACAAATTTTTGGCATGATAGTTCACATTGCGAGCTTTCCGGCACTTAAAACGGTTCATCAATCAGACAACCGGATCAAAAGTTATGCTTCCCGGAAGTTGACCTACTTTTGGAGGGAGTTGCAAATTTTGAAATTTAGTTAGAGTCCGCCAAAAAGTGCTATCTATGACTATTCTGGGAACTTTGGGTGGTAGTAGAGTTAAGGGGGGCTAGTGTAGAATCTAGAATAGGGGGGAAAATAGAAACCCTAGCTGATTTGGGGTTACAGAAGGCTGAAGATTCTAGAGTCTTGGGGTTGGGAAAGCTGTAATGTGTTGCAGCCAGTAGAGGATTCATCCTCTGATTGTAATTGAGCTTCTGTAATGTAATAAGTTGCCTAGTTCAATTAAAAAAAGTTCTATTTATTGTGTTTAATATTTATTATTGTGTGTTTTGTGATTTACCCCCTTCATCAAGTGGTATCAGAGCATGGGTCCCTGAGTGTGTAGACAGATCGCCGACCGTGAGGCAGTTTTGCACCAGGACCTAAGGTTGTGGGTTTGCTGCAGAGACCAAGATGCCTCCACAAAGAAATTGTGTTGGGAGGAATGCTTTGATAGAAGAGGGTTTTAGATCCCTACAAAGGTAAATCAATGCATTGCAAGAGGAGCTGCGAAGAGGGTTTGATCTGAGAACAAGAGAAGAAAGTGAAGATGAAGCCGAAGAGGAGCTATCTGACAAAGAACAAGAAGCTGTAGGAGATCATGCAGATGTTAGGTTGTTGAGGGCCATTTCAAAGATTGGAAAGAGGCCCAGAATCAAAGTTTCTACATATTTTGGAGATTTGAATATGGAATAGCTCATTGATTGGATCAATGACATGGAGGAGTATTTCGAGTATGAAGATGTGGAGGACCCAGATCGGGTCAAGTTTGCAAAAATAAAGTTGAAGGGCCATGCCAGTATTTGGTGGAAGGAGGTCCAATTAGAGAGGAATAGAAGAGGAAAAGGAAAGATCACCAGATGGGATCGGATGGTGGAGAAATTGAAGAAGCAGTTCATTCCTATGGACTATGAGATGGAGTTGTTGAAGAAGCTGCAAGGACTAAAGCAAGGTAACAAGTCTGTTAAGGAGTATACAGAAGAGTTTTATAAGATTACTATCAGGACAAGACATGCAGAGCCCAACAAGGAAAAGGTAGCCCATTATATTAATGGGTTGAGGCCGAGTATTCAGGAGGAGCTGAGCCTAGTCAGAATGACTACCATAGAAGATGCATACCAATTTTCCTTGAAGGTGGAAGAGAAGCTGAATAAAAGATTTGACAGCAAGCAAAGGGGAAGAGGTCAAGGTGGAAGGACTGGTGGAAGACCCTATGGGGGCCGAAATGAAGATGCAAAGAAAAGTGAAGAAGCTGGCACCAGTCGAAATCAGAGAGGAGATAACACCTATCTTCCTTGTGACCAAAACAATGGTGAGCAAAGGGGAAGAGGAAGAGGTAGACCTGGGCAAGGACCTAGAAGAGGAGGTTTCAGAGGAACCTGTTTCCAATGTGGAGAAGAAGGGCATCGAGCATATGAGTGTCCACAACATCAAGGAAGGATGAATAGGAGACCTAAAGGTAATGCATGAGTTGCACATGTAGATGAAGATGCACAGTATGAGCATTCTGAAGATGCTGAAAGGGGAGAAACCCTAGTTGTCAGAAGAACCTTGTTGAATGAGGAGAAAGAACCAAATCAGAGGAAGAGTTTATTTCGCACAAGGTGCAAATGTGAAGGTAAGTGTTGTGATATTATTATTGATAGTGGAAGCACTGATAATTTGGTTTCAAAAGAGATGGTTGACAAGTTGAAGTTGACAAGAAGAAAGCATCCACATCCATATCAGATTGCATGGTTGCAAAAAAACCATAGAGCTTTGGTCAATGAGCAGTGTTTAGTGAAGTTCAAGATTGGGGACTACCAGGATGAGGTACTGTGTGATATCATACCGATGTATGCATGTCATATGCTATTGGGAAGGTCGTGGCAGTATGATAGGAGCACTGTCCATGATGGCCGTGCAAACACATATTCCCTAACAAAAGATGGAGTTTGTCATAAATTGAAGCCCTTGAAGGAGGTGGAAGAAAAGGTATATAGTACTGCCAGAATTTGCTTGGTAGATGGTAGGAAATTTTTGGAGGGTATGAAGCATGAGCATCATTACTTTGCATTGATTCCTAAGATTAGTCAAGAGAACTATGAAGATGTACAAGAAGAAGTTTCAGATATGTTGGAAGAGTTCCAGGACATTATCTCTGATAATGTACCAGAAGGTTTACCACCAGTAAGGAAGATAAGTCATCAAATGGATTTGATACCAGGAGCCAGCTTGCCAAACAAGGCAGCCCATAGAATGACCCCTGCAGAGAATGAAGAGCTGAACAGACAAGTTCAGGAGTTGTTGAGGAAGGGACTGATAAGGGAGAGCCTAAGCCCATGTGCGGTACCTACAGTACTAGCACCAAAGAAGGATGGAGAATGGAGGATGTGTATAGACTCTCGAGCCATCAATAAGATAACGATCAAGTATAGATTTCTATTGCCAAGAATGGATGACATCATGGATTGTTTGAGTGGAGCCAAGTACTTCACGAAAATTGACCTAAAGAGTGGATATCACCAAATTCGTATCAGAGAAGGAGATGAATGAAAGATAGCCTTCAAGACAAAGGAAGGTTTGTATGAGTGGTTAGTCATGCATTTGGGCTAACCAATGCACTGAGCACATTCATGCAGCTCATAAACGAGGTACTGAAGGAATTTTTGGGAAGTTTTATTATTGTTTATTTGGATGATATATTAATTTTCAGTAAGACTTGGGATGAGCATCTGATACATATCAGAAGAGTTCTAGAGAAGCTAAGGGAGGAGAAGTTGTTGATTAATCTGAAGAAATGTAGTTTTGCAAAGAAGGAGTTGGTGTACCTGGGATTTGTTGTCTCAGAAGAAGGTCTTAAGATGGACCCAAAAAAAGTAAGGGCTATCATTAAATGGCCTATGCCAAGGAGTGTCACAGAGGTAAGATCTTTTCATGGTTTGGCAAGTTTTTATAGAAAGTTTATCAGGAGTTTCAGTAGCATTTGTTCATCCCTAACTGAGACAATGAGAGGGGACAGAAAAGAGTTTAGATGGACTAAAGGAGTGCACAAGAGCTTTAATACATTGAAACAAAAAGTGGTGGAACAACCTGTTTTGGCACTTCCAGATTTTAATAAAGTATTTCAAGTAGATTGTGATGCTAGTGGTAGTTGTATAGGAGCTATTTTAAGCCAAGAAGGTAAGCCCATTGCCTATTTTAGTGAGAAGCTTAATGATGCCAAGAAAAAGTATTATGTTTATGATCAGGAGTTTTATGCAATAGTTCAGGCTTTGAAGAAATGGAGACATTATTTGTTGCCAAAGGAGTTTGTTTTATATACTAATCATCAGGCTTTGCAGTATCTTAATAGTCAAGGAAAGTTAAATCAAAGGCTCTTAAAATGGGTTGAGTTTTTGCAGAGCTATACTTTTGTTTTGAAGCACAGGAGTGGGAAGTCCAACAGAGTTGCAGATGCCTTAAGCAGAAGGCAAAATTTGTTGACAGAAATGAAGATAGAGGTTGTTGGGTTAGATGAGCTCAAAAGTTTGTATCCTGAAGATCCAGATTTTGCAGAGGCCTGGAAAGCTTGTTTGGAACCTGTTACTTTAGAAAAGACAAAATGGTTGGATTTCATTATCCAAGATGGCATGTTGTTTAGAGGAAGCCAGTTGTGCATTCCAAGGAGTTCCATGAGAGAGAACCTGATTAAGGAGAAGCATAGTTGGGGATTGGATGGACACTTTGGTCGAGATAAGACCATTGCTATTATTGGTGAAAATTATTATTGGCCACAGTTGCAATAGAATGTGAGGAAATTTGTGTAGAGTTGCAGAGTGTGTCAGATGGCAAAAGGAACAAGTCAGAATACAGGGTTGTATCAACCATTACCTGTACAGGAGAAGCCATGGGATGATATTAGTATGGATTTTGTTCTTGGTTTACCAAGGACACAAAGAGGACATGATTTTATTTTTGTGGTGGTGGACAGATTCTCAAAAATGGCACATTTTATTCCTTGTAAGAAGACTAATGATGCTGTTCATATTGCAGAGTTATTTTTCAAGGAAGTGGTGAGACTACATGGTCTACCAAAAAGCATAGTTTCAGACCAAGATACCAAATTTGTTGGTTATTTCTAGAGGACATTGTGGAAGAAGTTGAAGACAGACTTGAAGTTTAGATCTGCACATCATCCACAGACTGATGGACAAACTGAAGTGGTGAATAGGAGTTTGGGTAACCTACTACGATGCTTGGTGGGAGATAAGCCCAAGGGATGGGATTTGATTTTACCACAAGCAGAATTTGCTTACAACAATTCTGTCAATAAGAGTACTGGTAAATCACCATTCCAGATTGTATATGGCAATAGCCCAAGAAATGCTTCTAAGTTAAGGAAGCTGGACAACAGAGAAAAGACAAGTGCCAAAGTTGAAGACTTTGCAGAACATCTGAAGAATTTGCATGAAGAGGTGAGAAAGCACATTAATAAAATGAATATTCAGTATAAGGCTAAGGCAGATCAGAAGAGGAGATATAAGGAATTCTAGGTAGGAGATGAAGTCATGGTTCACCTGAGAAAAGAAAGGTTCCCAATTGGAACATACAATAAGTTAAAAATGAAGAAATTTGGACCATGCAAAATCATGAAGAAGCATGATTCAAGAAATGCAAATGAGGTAGAGCTGCCGAGTGGGATCAATATTTCCCTTGTTTTCAACATTGTTGATTTATCAGAATATCATGAAGGTGGAATAGAGGATGGACCAACAAAAGTGCAGTGGAGTATTCTGGCATCTACTTCAATAGAGGAGATAGAAGAGATCTTGGATAGCCATGTGGGAAGGAGCACTCGAAACAGGCAATATCAAGAATATCTAGTGAAATGGAAAGGAATGCCTGTTGAAGATTTTTTTTGGTTGTCTAAGGTAGAGGTGGACCGTTTGAGTTTTTCTCACACAAACACATGAGACGTGACAGGGTCACTTCTCAAATTACCCTGGGTGTCTGATGCAGGAGCATCCAGAGGCGTAAGGGCAATCTTCCATCACCCAAAAAGAAGTTAATTTAAAACCATTGTAGTTGTTCTCATTTCTTCCCATAATTAGTGTTTTTGGTTCCATAATATCCAGAATAATAATGTAGGACTTTCAGTTTTTCTAAAACTGCTAAAAATAGCTACCTGCTTATTTAGGAAAGTGTACCTGCTATTTTTAGAAAGTTTGCATTTGGGCACGTAATGAAGCAAAAACTTCCAAAAAGTTACATAATGGAAATATAAGACCTTTGGCAAAGGAATCAGGCAAAGATCATTTGTGAGCTGAAAGATATTAAAGTTTTTGTTTTTCTGAAAAGCCCCTGAAAATTTACGGAACGAGATATGAGGCACTAAAACTTCTCATAACATCTCAAAAAGTTGACGAAAATCCATTTACAAATTTCCAGCATGATAGTTCACATCGGCGCTTAAAACGGTTCGTTAATCAAACACCAGGATCAAAAGTTATGCTTCTCGGAAGTTGACCTACTTTTGGAGGGAGTTGTAAATTTTGAAATTTAGCTAGAGGCCGCCAAAAAGTGCTATTTATGACTATTCTGGGAACCCTGAGCAGTAGTAGAGTTAAGGGGGGCCAGTGTAGAGTCCAAAATAGGGGGAAAAATAGAAACCCTAGCTGATTTGGGGTTATAGAAGGCTGAAGATTCTAGAGTCTTGGGGTTGGGAAAGCTGTAATGTGTTGCAGCCAGTAGAGGATTCATCCTCTGATTGTAATTGAGCTTTTGTAATGTAATGAGTTGCCCAATTCAATAAAAGAAAGTTGTATTTGTTGTGTTTAATATTTATTATTGTGTGTTTTGTGATTTACCCCCTTCATCAGTAAATTCGTAGGATATTCTTTGGAGTTAGATGGATTACTTAGACATAAGCAATGCATCTACGTACCCCGTGCGGGTGACCTACGTACAGTAATACTCTCTAAGGCTCATAAAGCACCCTATGCAGCTCATCCAGGAGTCAAGAAAATGCATGCGGATTTACGGTAGTTATATAATTGGGCTAGGATGAGATGTGATATTGCAGAGTATGTTGCTCGATGCCTTGAGTGTCAGAGGGTCAAGGCTGAACATCAGCATCCAGCAGGACTTTTGTATCCACATGAGATACCTAAGTGGAAATGGGACACCATTTCCATAGACTTCATTGTTGGTCTACCTATGTCATTGTGACGCCATGATGCCATCATGGTGACAGTTGACAAGTTGACCAAGGTGGCACATTTCTCCCCGGTTCGCACAACTTATAATGCACCATCCGTGGTGAGGGTGTTTCTAGATCAGATCGTCAGACTGCATGGAGTACCTCGCCATATCATATCTGATAGAGACTCTGTTTTCACATCTTTATTTCGGAGAGCTTTACATCAAGCATTGGGCACACAGCTCAACTTCAATTCTACTTATCATCCTAAGACCGATGGCTAGACAGAAAGAGTTAATCAGGTGTTAGAGGATATGCTGTGTATGTATTTTATGGATCATCAATCTGAATGGGAGGAGAACCTGTATCTGGTTGAGTTCACCTACAATAATGGGCATCACAGCTCATTAGGTATGCCTCCTTACCAGGCTTTATACGGCAGACCTTGCAGAATGCCTTTGAGTTGGGATTGGTTAGAGGACCGAGTTGCCATTAGTCCCAAAATAATCTAGGATATGGAACAGTAGGTTGCTTTGATTAGACAGAGACTATAGGAGGCTTAGGATAGATAGAAGAAGTATGCAGATGCAAAGAGGACAGATCGAAGCTTTTCAATAGGTGACAGAGTATTCTTGAGAGTGCGATAGCATAAGAGTCCAATCCATTACGGAAAAGGCTCTAAGCTCGCACCCCAGTTTGTAGGACCTTTTGAGATCATAGAGAGGATAGGACCTATAGCCTACCATTTAGCCTTGCTACCCAGCCTGTCTCGTATCCACGATGTCTTTCATGTATCAGCTTTACATTGTTATATATCTGACTTGTCTCACGTATTGGATTGGAGTGCTCTTCAGGTAGAGGCAGACAGATAGCTAGCTTTGGAGCCAATAGGCATATTGGTTCGTCAAATGCTGGGCCTTCAAGGTTGAGAGCTGGACTAGGTTAGGGTCCAATGGGATATGTACGATGAGGTCACTACAACATGGGAATATGCTATGAGACTGAAGATGCTTTACCCTCACCTCTTTGATGACTTCCACGAGGAAGTGCAATCTTAGGGGGAGAGGATGTGAAGCCTACTTTTTACACTATTGTTCATGAGACTATTTGCAGTGATATTGATTATTATTTATATGTTGAGAGACTTTTGATCTGGAATCTTGCTTATTAAACCTAATTGATTTTTAAGGAAATAATTGTGCAATGATAATTAGATGTTGCTTCTAAGAAATTGATGAATGGCTATGGAACTTCAATGTGATTATATGGTAGAATGTTTAGGATGCATGTATTTAGTTTTGCTTCGGCTATGATTTCTCTATGTGGTATTGACTTCGAGTTTGAGTGTGCAGGTATTACTAATGAAACCACAAATATAGGAGATCATTTCACACCTATGTTGTATCCCTTGTGAGCCAATCTAGTTCCATGAGAAACTAAGATCAACCTCGTGTTTGAAAAAAAATTTGTAATGTTGTAATGTGTTAATGTTGCATGAGGTCAAGGGAATAAGGGCTATCTTCTAATTTACTTTTATTATGATAAGTGTTGTAAGAAATGATGTTTTAAATCTTGTTTAAACTTTATTTCTTTTAGACCCTTTTTCTTGTGTTTTTATTTGACTCTGGGAGTTCTAACTAGGCAAAATCAACCCTGGGTTATACCTCATGGGTCTAGGGACCTTTTTGACTAGGATAACCTTGGGTTAACCTCCATATGGTCACTTAAACTTCACAGTGAAGTTAAGTGACGAATTTGGGAGCATGGGGACAATGGGATGAGTGGAATCCACACTCAGGCCACTTTTAAGTCATAAAATAACTCCATGATTCCCTAATAATGGAGTGCTTGTCTCTTGTGCCACTGTTTTGGTGGGGTTCCCCTTAATAAGGGTGGTGTGTCCTCCATTTCCCTTTTTGTTTATATTTTACTTATTGTATTTTATTTCTACATGTGGGCTTTAATGGGGGACCTCTTGAGTGGGGTTAATTGTTTTATGTCCACTAGGGTAATGGATGAGTTGTGGATTAGTTGTTTAATGCCACTTGGGAAATTAGGAAAATAGAGGGAATTAGTTTTAAAAGGAGTAGGAGGAAAGTAAGGGGGTTGGATTATTGTGAAAAACAAGGAGATTTTGGAGAAGGCGGCTAGAGTGGAGCTCTTCATCAAATTTTATTCCATAGTTGGGCTTTGAAAGGTTGGTGAACAAGTCTACTCTCTTGTGTGATTTGTTGCTTGATATGTATGTTTGTTTCTTGCATGATAAATGAGTTTACAAATGTCTTTATGAGTTTTCTATTATTTTTTGGGTTTTGTGTTAGGTGTGGAAAGAGCACCTTCTAGGTGGAAGGCAATGCTCATCTTGTATAGGGAAGGGAAGGTGTGACCCTCCTCTGGTGGCATCTTGTTTCTTGATATATGAAATGCCTTGAGGGCATGTTGGTACTTATTTAGCCTAGAGGGCTTTATGGCTTTGAAAGCCTATTGGGATATCCTTGGAAGTTTGATTATTTGGAGGGCTTGAGGCCTTGAGGAAGAGTAATTTGTTGGCTAGAGGCCTTGTGATAAAATGTGATAAAATGTGAAAGGATGACACCTAGAGGTAGAGATGTCTACTTCCCTACCCTCCTTGAACTCACCTAAGCTGAGTCTTTGTATTGTGGTTCAACCCCTAGGAGTGTGTGTGTTAATTGCCTTGTTGTTGTTATTCACGGTTGTGAAGTGTTGATTGTCTATTCAGCCCTGGGTATGAGGATAGTCTCCCTAACTCGAGGGTGACCCTCTTGCGGGTCTAAGGTAGGGAGGAGAGCTAGATGGTTGTTGTCTTCTCCCTTGTTGTCTTGTAGATTACTAATGAAGCATGATTAAGAGGATTGAAGATAGATTTGCCTTGTCAAAGAAAATGTCTAACTTCCTATTTGCATTAAGAGCTTGGTCCTTGTAAGTTTCATTATGTAAAAGTTTTAGAGGAGAGAACTTCTCTCTTGAAATTGATGTACAAGTTGTTATCTAGGGAGTGGAGAGATTATCCTCTCTCTGTATGTTAAAAGTTGTGATTTTATTGGTTATTACATTTCTTCATTTGTATGTTTTGGGAGAAGAAAGAAATTCCTCCCTTAGAGTGTATTTGAGTTGTGGAATTCTTACAGTTGTCATCTTTTGGTTTTATCAAAATATAAGGTTGAGAGATTATTGTTGTTGGGGATCAATTGTTTAAATTACCTCTTGTTCTATGTAGAGAAAAAGTCATAGTTACAGTATTATGAAAATTGTAAATTTCCCCTTGAAAACAAGATTGAAGCTTGAGTTAATGTATGCAATGGAAATAATCTAAATCGAATTTACTTGATAGTTGTGTGTTTTTGAAATGAAAAGATTTAGTAGATCTCTGTAATTACTTCTGATTCTTAAAGTTATTTGAAAGGAAAATTTACTTGTTAGATTTAAAAAAAGGCAAGAACAGTTCTAAATGGTTAATGTTTTCTTCATTTGACTAAGTACTATCTTGAAATTTAAAATATTAAAAGGTAGTGAAAAATGAATTTACCATATAATTTGTTATATATATATTTTGATTTTAAATTTAGTTGTGGAAACTTGATAAAACTGTATTTATATTTTTATTATTAAGTGAAATTGTGAAACATAATTAAATATATATATATATATATAGAATAGCTTTAAATTAAATGAAATTGTGAAAATGATACACACACACACACGCACACACACACACACACATATATATTATCATTAATTAATAATAATTGGAAAATTTTGAAATAACAAATAATGGAGAAATCATTGTGTTCACATAATATACAGCCGTGGGTTACAAAGAAAGTGGTGGTGGGGGATTAACCCCCACCGAATATATTATGAGGGGGGGTGTGGGGAGGGGCGGAGCCCTACCCACACCCCACTTCGTGGGGTGTGGGTGGGGCTCCACCCCTCCCCACATCCCCACTGTGCCTCCATCACCCGCGAAACTGTAGGCCCTCTGCAACCCAACTTCCCTCCGCCCACTGCCTTCCCTGCGCGACGAACCTCCAACCCGCTACTACGCCCACCTTCTCCACTGCCCTCTGCGGCATCGTCCCTCAATCCGCCGCCTCCATACACCGCCACTCCACCATTAAACCCTGCACAAGTAAAAAGAAAAAGAAACACGCTCAGTTCAAAATAAACTTAGGGTTATTTAACCCACAATGCCATGAGTTGGCATTTCATAAAAATGAGGTATTTAAACAATAGTGGGATTACCACTAGTTTGGGTTTAAATGACTTATATATATATATATATATATATATATATATATATATATATATATATATATATATATATATATATATATATATATATATATATATATATATATATATATTGTTTTCAAGGGCAGGGCTTCAATTAAAAGGATATTGTATCTCAATGGTGATAATTAAATAAATGCTTTTATATATATATATGAATTAATTGCAATGTAATTTAAATATAAAAAAAATATATAGTTCATTAGTGGCATATATATAATTGTTGTATATATGTGTGTGTGTGTGTGTGTGTGTGTGTGTGTGTGTGGATACAAATGAATAATAGTAGTATAATTAAATATTTGTAAATATTTAATTATCGTTTAAACATTATGGAAGGAGGATGAGTTTTAAAGAAAAGAATTATATAATAAAAGAAAGGTAAAATATTTAAATATAAATATATAATTAAATATTTATTTTGCAAATTAACAAGACGATTAAGTTGACAATTATTATTTAAATCCATAGGTCGATCTGTATTTTTTTTTTTAAAGAAAATGTGATCTCAAATAATATTATTACCAAAATCGTTAGACTGTGAAATGAGTAACTGATTGAGATAAATAGATAATTAATTAAATTAACGATGGTGTAATAAAAATAAAAATGCGAACCGGTAATGAGACAAACTGAGGACAACCTAAATGTTGCAACTTGAACCATCACAACGTAGTGAACGTTATCTACATATACACGTGTGTAGAATATATCGGTAGCAACAGTAACGTTAACAACTTGAACATACACAACCGAGCACGATTATGTGTGCGAGTGAGAAACTTTTAAGTAGTAAAGAAAATTTTTGATAGTTCGTATCATGTCTACATGTCATATGTGGACATAACATGCGTATTTTGCATGTTGTGAACACATGTGAAATATAGGCATGACATTGTGTTTACCTTCATTTCTAGGGACTTCCAGGAGGAAGCCTAATCCTACGACAGAGAGAGTGTAGGACCCCATCCCTTGTGGCCTTATTGATCCTACTAGTCATCGATGGTTTATGTCCTATATTTTATGATCTTTTATGTTGAAGAATATACATTAGTGATTATTGTTCCTATACATCAAGTTGCTTATACTTTGATTGTTAACTAACTAACTAGTGGTTGTGATTTCGTGTGATAGCCAAATGATTTATATTCCTTATCTACATAAGTATGCAATGATCGAGATGTTTCATTGTTGCTAATATTATTATGTATATCAAATAGATTGCATCATGTTTGGTGATTTTATATTATGAGTGTGAGTAAGTGTGAATATAAAGGTAATGATTGATATTAAATATTTGCTTGTAGTAGCATTTGTTACATGTTAATTAGATTATTGGTAAGTGGTAATATTTTGATATTAAATAGTATGATCAATCATTGGTTGACTCTAAAAGATATTATGCAAGCAGGAAGAGTTAAATTATGCTTGTGTAGATTTAATCCTCTATTCAATTATTATTCTTGGAAGGTTATTTTTCATATGCCATTTATTTCAATTACTATTAATTATGAGAAGTACTAACACTTTTGGTTGAGTATACAAGTAAAAAAAATGGCCAATGTTGATGAAGGGTTCACATAGCTACTTCCCTTATGTTATTCTTGTGATGTGTTTTATCCTTGTTTATAAGGGTTGTGAATGTGTGGGAGGTTGTTTTATTAGACCCTTGAGTCACCTTTTTAAATTTGATTACTTATTGTATGTTTTATGAAGTCTTTATGTGGTTTTAATTGTATAAAAAGTTTCCTAAGTGGTAGGTCTATGGGTTAGGGGTCCTTTTATTCCGTTAAACCCCTTAAATAAAGTCTAAAGCCCACTCTAATTACCCACTTATGAAAAGTGGCGAAAATTGGAGTTGGTTGGGTGGTTAGGAAGTTATGGGGAGTTGGTTTTCTTTTTCCTTCTATATATATTCCTTCTCTTTGAAAGGAGAGGGGGCTTTTCTCTTTTTTCCTTGGCTTCTCTCACTTGCTCTTGGTTGTTCTTGTTTTTCATCATTTGGGAGGAGATTTCTTGATGGAAAAAAAAGGAAATGATGGGTGAGGAAGAATAGAGGAAAGGGCTTGGAGAAATTGAGGGTTTCTACCATATTTGGGTTGCAATTCTCTGGGTAAGATCTACTCTTTTGGATTCAAGTTTTGTTGATATGAAAATGAATGATTGGAGTTTTCATTGGTCTATGTATATCTTTGTTAATCCTTGTTTAAATGGATATTTGTGATTGAAATCTATTTGAAGAATTAATGTTGGTTTCCTTGTGAGGATGTTGTGTGTGTTGGGGTTTGTGTGGGTAGGAGTTCCATCTTGTTGAGTTGAACATGAATAGCCATTTTTTTGTTAAAGTTAAGCTTGAGTTATGTGAATGAATGGTTGATTTGTGTCATGTTTGGAAATGTAAGCCATGTCAGTTGGGGAAGAGATATGTGACCCTTAGAGATCAGAGGTGAATTAAGCATCAATCCTATGGTTGGGAGGAGAGATTGTGGCCATATTGTTGTTTTTTTTGTCCTCTTCTTTCAGGAGATTACTAATGACATTAATATTACATTTTCTATATTATGTTCTTTTCTATATGCTTTGGGATAATATGTCATTTGCAAATTAAATTGATGTAGTTCAACTATAATACTTTCATGATGCAGAGAAGGACTCAGAAAAGACTAACTTGACACATTTCAAATAGGGTTTCAATACAAATGATGCAAATATGCATTCTTGTTCATTCTTGGCAACTTGCTCTTAAAGCCTAAAACATGAGTGCAACAATTTAAATCTTTTTGAGCATAACTTTCATTGCAAACCTAATATTCAAAATCTAAAACCTTTTTGAGATACCATTTTGGCCCTTACTACACATATGTCAAAATGGGCTAGGGTTGTTTTGTACTGAATAGGGCAAAACAAGGATGTTCGAAATTGGGAACCCTAGGCAGAGTTCAGACCTACTATTAGTAAAAATGTCATAACGCACTCAACACCTAATGAAATTACATGAAACTAAAAGCATTGTAAAATATAAATAAATATATTTCCATCCATCTATTACATTCCATAATATGAGGTCGTACAAGGCCGTACCATGCATGTTTTCAGACTACATTTTTAGAAAATTAAACTTTATAGACCTACCCTCAATAAAAATGCCATAACTTATTCAAATATCCATGAAATCAAATGAAACAAAAAGAAATGGAAAGTAGATTCACTGTACCTTTATTCCAAATCAGTCTTAGACTAGTACTAGGTTTTACATATCCGTACGATGCAAGATAAGAATAGAAAATGTTTGGAAACTACAGAAAATTGGGTATTTTTATTTCTTCAACTTTAAAAATCCAACCACCAACTCTTCATTCAACTTGGAGGATCATATTTATGCTTGTACAATCAATTTATGCCCCCCAACCAACCTAAAACTACCATTTAACAACTTTTAACAAACTGAAAAGTTGTTATGACAACACTTGACAACTTTTAACAATGTTTTGATTTTTCAACTAAATGACACCAAACCTTCATCAATGACTCTAAATGACTTATATTGGCCTGAAATGATCTTATTAACATTGAACAATAGAAAATAAGATAAAAACTCAAACTTTGCCTCCTATAGGCATCAGGTCCTTGTTGGTCATGATGTTAGTCATAAACAAGCATAGAATAAAAGTACACATTAACCTTTATTCATCTTGAAAGATACTGTGAATTCAAGGAATTCAGGATCCCAAGTCTCCGGTGATTAGGTCTTAATCGTCTGACATTACTCAGAGGTTAATGTGTGTTGCTATTTCCATTTTGGGGCCTTACGTGAAATTGTGCCATCATCATGACATTCCTGCAGAAATTCTTTACAGAGCAGTCATATTCTACAGTTATTAGATGAAAGGATGTAGAAATACCTCAATCTTTGCATGATATTTTTCAATTGTGCATGCTTTGCATTCAAATATGCAAAATATTTGCAATTACCTACGAGATGTCTGCATATTTGCGTTATTTACTTAGGATTATCAATTATTCGCCATTGTGATAATGAAATGTCTTGAAATTGAAAGAAATTAAAGGAATACTACAGTTTAAAGTTGAACCTTCAGCCATTGATCCACATACATACTTGATACTGTCATGACGAGAAGAAATCAAACCATATGTTCACTAGGATATTCCATAGCTAGATACAGTTGATGCAAACTTCAGAGGATGATGAATGAAAACAATACATGCAACATGATGAGCACTCCAAGGGACGTAGCAAATCAAAGCACATATGTAGAATTCAGACATAGATTACTCAAGATTTACAAAGATTTGTAATCAAAATACTCTTCTCTTTCATTAAGTATGCAAAAAGACATGTACATATGCAATAACTTTGAAATAAGCCCTGAATACTTCAGCAAACAGATTTCAATTAAGTTTCAAATGTTTCAACAAGGCATTCCACCACCTTTTATAGAATAAGGTGAGGAATCCGTTACAAAAGATCTACGATCTAGACTTATCAATACAAATCTACGGTCATGATTCACTTGATTTTGTCAATCTTTACAAAATGGCACAAGTTGCCAGCTGGCAACTATCTATACTACTTATGCCATTATCCCCTTCATGATGTATCTTCATCATGCTCTTCAGCTGATTCATGCGGGTCATCATCATGTGCATCACTTTCTGAACTTTCACTATCCTGATGATGACGCGGCTGCATATGGGGCTACATACTACTGTGGACCTGTTCGTATGAACACACAACCTGATCTATCCCTCCACCATCTTGAGTCTTTGTTTTGACAATGGCATGCTTATGTGCTTCATATTTATCCCTGCTATTGTCAAGCTTATTTTTCCTCTCCTGTAGTGTTTCTTTGTATTTCTCCATCTGGACCTTGATCCTCATTATTTTATCTATCAATTCCTCTGTCAAAGGGACAGGTGGACCATTTGTCTCTGATTGGAAGTTGCTGTGTACAGCTTTAATGGCAGACTCTTCATCTTGATTTTTTATTTTTCCTTCCACCTTGCCTTCCAATGCCTCCAGTATCACCGCTTCTTCAGCCATTAACTCTCGTAGCCTCATGCTGATATCCCTTAGCTTATTATTACACCTTTTGAGGACTCCACACTCAAACTGAGTGTCCTTATACCAAATATCTATTAATAATGTGGTATTATTATTCAATACCTGCTTACTGATAAGCAGTTGTGGATTTATATTCCTTATTTCCCCTAACAGGGTCAGGACTCTCTCCAGCTTGTAAGACCTCTTCCCGGTCTGCATCTGCAATTTATCCACTTTGGCCTTGGAGTCACTTAGGATGCTCCATTTCTTCAAAGAGGCCTTCATTATTTCTACTGCATCATCCAATGTGGATGACATCCATCTCCTTATTACGGACGCCTCATGTTTCATGAGGTCCAATTTATTTACCTCCTCCTAAGAAATGGTAGTCAATGGGACTGCATGTTCAGTTGTGGTATCATCAGGATTGGTCAGCCATTTGATATAGGCATGCAACTGAGCAATGTGCTCTTTATGTTGCTTATTTTTCTCCTTCTCTCTTTTCACCTTCTGAATTAGAGAGTCAATGATATCTTTGCCCTCTTGACCTTCTTTGTCCTCATTGGCAAAGCCCAAATCTATTATACTGATTTGAAATTCATTGATAGTGATTCTACCTTTTTCCTTCTCCACCGCAGGTATGGCAATTTGCGCGGTCCTTCTCCCTGTTGCCGGATCTCTCTTGATGGCCGAATTCATTCTTGATGCTCTCTTTGTTGTTGATCCTGCGGTACCTCCTCCTGTTGGGGAATTTCCTTCTCCGGAGGAGCATCTATATGCTGTGGGGAACCTTGAGGTGCATCTATATGCTGATGATGATGATCATGACCCTCTTCTGTCATTATTTCATCTGTTTCCACTTCTTCTTCTTCTTGTGGTTTATCCACTGCACTAGATATTGGGGACTCTGTCTGATGTGCTGGTGATTGCTCTGCAGGTACTACTTCTTTCGAGCCTGCACCATCCACTTCTTGTACTTTGGTAGCTGGATCCTCTAGTGTTTCTTTCTCATCAGCCTTCACTACCTGAAACTCTACTATAGCAGGTTCCTCTGTTGTATCCTGTGGACTTTGTTGGCCAGTTTCAAGAGCATGGCCTTCTAACTCTGCCATCTCTATCTCTTTTGTTAGGTGACCCTTATCAGGTGATCCTGCTGGCTGTTCAGGACTTGCATCCTGTTTCTCTGTCAGATCACTACAGGACTGGTCACCTCTGTGATCAATGTATCTAGCCCTATTTCCTGAGCTATTTGCTCTGGGCTCTTTTCTTGCTCTTCTTCTACTTGTTTCATCTCCTCAAGCACAGTTTGAACTGGTGGAGGCTTGTGAGGAGTCATACTTACATCAGCAGCAAGTGTTTCCATCTTCTGTGCAGCCACATCCTGCACCACCTCATCATCAGACAAATTTATTGTCTCGTCAAGCGAGACATGCCCTTCTGCTTGTGTCTGGGAGGTTTCTTTCAGCTGCTCCTCAGCAAGTTCGGTCTTGAACTTGACAATGGTAGGAAGTGGAACATTATGTTGAAGTTCCTTGTGCACTTCACTACCTTCCCCTTGTAATGAAGTAGGGGGTTGGCTTATTCCACCTCTCATGGATGTTCTTTGTTTCTTAGGTGGGGAAGACACCAACACCTGTGGAGTTCTCCTCTTCCTTTTTATTACCAATGGAGCTTCCTCCTCCTCAGGCGCTTCTTCTATGAGGGTATCCTCTCCTCCTGGTTGTTTAGAAGATTGACCCACTTCGTGGGTCTCAGTGATTCCAGCCTCTGTTGTCTTACTTTTCTTGGGCCTTTCTTTCTCTGGAGGGGATGCTGATTCTGATCCTGACCCTGCCGTCTGCCCAGCTACAAATACTGCCCTTTCAATTACAATCCCCTTTTGTCCCTGTTCCACCTTCTTGCCCCTTGGGGATCTTTTGCTCTGCTATTGTGGTGGAGGGACCCTATCTCCCTTGGTCTTCCTCTTCTCTAATAGGAAGTCATCATATTCATCCGCGGGAATATCCGCCCTTTCTTCTTGTTGTCCACCATAATGGAAACACCCTTCTTCTTCAATGCCTCTATCTGTGCATCAACCCAAGCTTGGGTTAGGTGTAAGGTCCTGGCAATGAATGGGTCCAAGGATATGTCCTCCTGCATAGTGAGGTCAGGTGCAGAGATGGTGTCATTATATATCTTTTTCTGTTCATACTCGTCTGCCATTGTCCTGCCATCGTCCTTCTTTAATTGTTGGGGAAGGGAGATGCAATCAAAAGTTCTAACTTGGTTCAGAGTTAACCTCTGATACCTCCTTCTCCTGGCTTCTGCCTCATCCTCACAGTCAGCCCAAAAATCCTCTAGGTGCCTTTGGTGAATAGGCTTTCCTAGTACCTTCTGTATCCTGTCGTAAGGATCATATGGTCTTGTTATTGGAAAAGGCTGCAGATTCATCTTATTCAGGGTGACCATCACCTTCTTTATATTATCAGATTCAGGGCACATATAATTGCCAATGCTAACTGGGAACAAAATTGGTGGCAGCTTCTTGGCATCCTTGTACATTTGTATCATGGTGGAGCCCTGCTTGATAAATTTCATTAGTACTATGGCGTCGATAGGATACCTTGGCAGCATCAGGGGATGTCCCTCAAAACCCTCAACCTTTATATAAGAAAAGGTTGCAAATTGTATGTACCAGGCCCCATGCCTGTAGACTGCCTCTTGAGCCTCCATGCTCAATCTCTTTGTTCTGTCTTCTTCCATGGTCCTTACCAGATGCATAGAGAATGCATCATTGACCAGTTTGTAATCTTTTAGGTAGTTGGTTCTCTGCAGCTGGGGATGATGATCCCAGATATATGCAGCATTTGTGCCTGTGAGCTTCCCATCTGTAACTAAGGCATCAAAAGTACCTCTGTAGGCACAAGAATAAACAATATATGATGACATGTAAAATGCACAATTCGAACCTCCCAGGTTCATCAGTTGCTCATGCAAAGCATCACTTATAATTTGGCCCCAAAGTGGCTTGGTGTCTGAATATAGACACATCATTATTATTCCGTACATCCAATCCCTGAAACTGCCAGTATCAGGTTGGCCAATTAATCTATTCAGGAGTGCAATCATGTACTGATACTCCTCACTGAAATCATACTTAAACAGGTGCACAGGAAGCTTGGTGGCTGCATTATATGTGTTGGTCTCAGCTCGCCACGGATACATGTTCTTCCTGGCCGATTTCTTATTGGCTTCATACTCCATTTCAGACTTCTTCAAGTCTACACTTTTGACCTTACTGCCCAGTGGCAATCCAAATGTTTGGGAGAGACCTTTGATGGAAAGGTCTGCATATATCCTCCCATGCTTTACTACTTGCCTTGTTTGAGGGTTATAATTTCGGGCACACTCAATGACGAGCTCCGAAGATTCCATGCAGTATGGAAAACTAGGGGCATTCCACAATCCCAACATGAACACCGCGTCCAGGACAGGACTCTTGTCATGTCCATTGTTTAGCTTGGCTGACCAGGCCTCCAAATTAGTGCTTCCCTGATGGGTGTCTGTAATTGCTCCATATTTAAACAGGACCCCCCTCTGAGCAGAGAACATGGGCTTGCTGAATTCTTCCTGACACTTGACCAATGACTTCTCAGCCATGAGTGCCTGCAATTAAGGACAATCCTATCTCACAACAGGTACATATATGCATGCATACTGCAGTTGACTTTATAAATCATTATGCCTACTGTATCAATTCCAACACTACTTAATCACACGGGTGCATAAACCAGAACTTACATCATCGTACCAGAACAAAAACAATATGATGAGGGTTTTATTCACTTACCTGGTTATGCAGATTTCCTTTTATACCAGTAGATTGCTGAGACGTTCTTAATTCAGCTGATGATCACCTCTTTCCTTCTGCCTGTGAGGTCAAATCGCGCAACGGTAGCTAGTATGCAGATATGGAAGCTGGTGCTCTGTAAAACAAGTTTATCATAAGGTAAATGTGAAAATGGCGGTTGAATTAGCTTTTAACCTCACATTTATGGTACATTTAGGGCAACTCTGACAGATTGGATCATGTTCCTCGATTATTCGTGCAAAAATGCAAGATCTCGCTAGGTGTTTCATTAGGTTCTGGGGTCGGCGGGAACTACCTACCATGTCTACGCACATTAAATGATAATGGCGGCAATGGGAGCAGAGAATATCCCTATGACATGATATCATGAGGCAGGATGATATTCGTAAATATCGGGTTGAGTTTCAATATCATCCTCCTCCCCGCATTGACATTGTTATCGCGACAAGATTTGGGTGACGAAAGCACCTTTGTTTATGCTTAGTACATCAAGAGGATATTTCGGTGTATTGGGTGATGTTTCAGAATATGATGATGACGAGACAAACTTACATGTCTCTCTTTTTGGAATATCAAGGTGACGTCATCCTGATATTCGCTCTCCGTATCGGAAGTGCATCATGACATCATCATCATATTAGGCTAACATGATCATGTTTTAGAGAATATCCTGCGGCAATGTAAATGTGATGATGATGTCATCGTTATGTATGTTCCTATATCTATCGTATTCGGATGATGTCATCAGGATATTTGCTAAGGGTGATTTTTGCGTCAGGAGGATATAAAGAAATATCGGATTACATGCGAAGTATGACGCTCGCGATAGATAAACTGTTTGACGGGAAGATTTTGCTACCATTTAAAGTTGACGTCTGGATATTTGAACCGCATGACATATCGGGGGGGAATGTTTCAAATATGATGATGAACTTCAACAATTTGACCTTCCTCTTGTGAATATCAGGTTTGACTGAAACTTTGACTGTTCATAACTCTTATATCGTGATGAATATCAAGGTGATGTAAAAGGCAAACCTGCCTGAATTTCAATGGTCTTTCAAAATATGAGGTCACAGAGATGAAATATGAATTTTGACAAATTAACCTCATGCTGACTTACCTCATCATAGTTTTGTATGATGATGCACTCGACTCACTTTTACCAAACCACCCAGAAGCAGACGCACAAGCCAAACCAAAAAATTGGATCCCTGTTTTGCCAAGTCAAAATGGGTCGTGTTGTGTAACCACACAACAACTTGCCACCAAAGAAAACAACCAAATTCTAATGATTCAAGTGATGTGATCACATTCACCTATAGTATTCTAATTCCATATAAGCATAAGTATCATGATCCCCTAAATGATAAAATTCTGTCATGACAACAATGCTAGCAAAGGATCAGGTGTGTGCATATGATTAATCATCTTCATCTTGAAAGCAAGTTGAAAACATGAGTAACTTGTGTTAAACTACATAGTTGAGGATCATCCCTCATAGCTGACCTGGATAGAGCCTTGCTGCCAGCAGGCGTCTATAGCCCCGGCAAGGTTATCTATACAATCTCCCCAAGTAGAGCCCCACTGCCAGCAGGCGTCCATAGCCCCGGTAGAGTTACTTAGATGGCCTAATTTTATTTTTGTTCTAATTTTCTCTTTAAAATTTGTACTTGATATCACCATGTTAGCTTATTTGTACAAGATACAGTCACTTGCAGCTTTAGGTTGGAGATTGTATTGGTAGCAAAGGAGTCCCTTTGGATTTTTCACTTAAGACCTATACTTATGTGTTCAACAAACCCAAGGCTGTTAGGTGTTTCATTGTGATTGATTCACTTTGATCAAGAAAAGGCACCCTGATAAAAAGATATCAGAAACCTGATCATGAACACTTCTTACAACGAATCATAACCTATGTCTAAATGTGATCTCATTACTTGAACCTTAACAATTTAGTTATTTTCTAGGGTAATGAAGTGCACAATCTTGACTTATCAGAACAAGGTCCCAACCAAGAACACGAAACAAGCAAAACAGACACACTGCACAAACAACTATACAAATATACAATATGATACACATGACTGTTATGAAGTCATTCAGGCCTGGAAATAATGTTTGAGGAATTGTCCATTGACTGGCAATGGGATATCCTCGCCTGTCAGGTTCTTAAGCCTATAAGTACTATCTCCTAGTATCTCAAAAATTTGAAAGGGACCTATCCATAATCTATCAAACTTACCATGGTCACCTTTCTTTTCATGGGCCTTGTCCCACATCAGGACCAAATCGGATATCCTAAAGGCTTTAATTCTGGCTCTCTTGTCAAACCAACGTTTGACAACAGCCTAATGTTTTGCAAATTGATCGATTGCTTGACTTCTTTTTTCTTCTAGGTACATTAACTGAAGCAACTTGGCTTCTTGTTTATTGTCTATGCCTAGGTATTCTTGGGCAAACTGTAGGGTAGGAATTTTTAAGTTTATAGGGAGGATGGGGTCCACTCCATATACTAGTTGGAAAGGTGAGTTTCCTAATGCAGTTTTTATTCTAGTTCTATCCACCCATAAGGCATACTTTAGAAATGAGTTCCATTCCCTGGGGTTCTTCTCTATCAGTTTTCTTATGATACTCAGTAAATTCTTGTTGGTGGATTCTGCTAAACCATTCCCTTGAGGATAATAGTTAGATGAAAACTTAAGTATAATCCCTGGTCAAAAGCCCAACTGGATAACTTGGTGGAAATGAAGGCGGACCCATTATCGCTTACCAATGCATAAGGAGTTCCATACCTGGTGACAATGTTGCTTTCCAGAAATTTAATGACATCATCTGTAGTACAAGTTTTGCTGCTAATAGCCTCAGTCCATCTAGTACAATAGTCAGTAATTGCTAAAACATACCTATGCCCTGAGGAGGACGGAGGATTGATTGGTCCTATGAAGTCCATGCCCCACTGTGCAAATGGGCGCTCTTCCATTACTGGCTGCAATGGTTGTGCAGCATATTTCTCTCTGTTGGCAGCAACCTAGCAAACATGACAACATTTAACATGATCAGCTGTGTCTTTAAAAATTGTAGGCCAGTAATATCCTGCTCGGAGGATTGCATGTGTTGTGGCCAATGCTGATCCATGTGCCGTTCCAAACTTATCATGTAATTCTGTCAGGATTCTACTTGCTTCTGGCTTCTCTAAGCATCTAAGGTATATTCCTTCGTAATTCTTCTTGAACAAGGTTCCTCCCTTCATCATATACTTTTGGGATCTTATCTTTAAGGCTCTTCTCTGTGAAGCCTGCATTCTCGATGGACATCTTCCAGTAATCAGGATGTGCCTAATATCTGAATACCACTCTTTATTGTCTTTCTCATTGATCACATATTGCTGACTAGTGATGTTTGGATCAATCTCTGATATCATCTGGCTCAAAGCTTGTCCTCTTACCAGCTTCATTGGTGTGATTTCCATGTCATACTCTTGTAATACAGTAATCCATTTAGCTCTTTTTTCACTAGGCTCACTTTGCATCAGCAGCATCTTCACTGCTGCATCAAGCACCACAGCAATCACTTTGCTTTTGAGTATGTAATGTCTGAATTTTTTTACTGCTCAAACTAATGCAAGTGCCTGTCTCTCAACATCTACATACCTCAACTCAGCATCCCTGAAAGGACAGCTCATGAAAGCAATTGGTTTCTCTTCTTTCTCTTCATTTCTTTGAGTTAACACTGCTGCAGAGGTATGTTCTGAAGAAAATGAATAGATGTAGAAATCTTTGGTGTAGTCTAGACTAATGAGGACAGGAGCATCTAAAATGGCCTTTTTTATATCTTCAAATGCAGTCCTGGCTTCCGGTGTCCACTCAATTTGTGCATCTTTTTTCAACATAGCATTTAAAGGTCTGACAATCTCAGCAAAGCCAGTGATGAACTTCCTCACAAAGTTTATCTTACCAAAGTAAGACTCGAGTTCCTTTTTGCTTCTTAGAAGTTGTAACTTCATAATAGATTCCACCCTGTCAGGATCAATGATAATTCCATCCTCTGTGATCAGGTGGCCTAGTAATTTTCCTGTTGTGACCCCAAATATGCACTTCTTGGGATTCAAAGATATTCCATATTCTTCACATTTCTTTAGTACACTTCTGAGATCAGCAACATGATTCCTCTTTTCCTTGGAGAATACCGTCAAGTCATCCGTGTAGATGACTATACACTTTCCTAGTAATCCTCTGAAAGGTATGTCCATTGCTCACTGGAATGTAGCTCCAGCATTTATGAGTCCAAAGGGCATACGTCTATATGCAAATATCCCCCACTTTGTGGTGAAGGCAGTTTTCAATCTGTCAATTTTGTCAACCATTACTTGGTTATATCCTAAAAAGCCATCTAAGAAGGACATCATTTTAGCTCCATTTACAATATGCAGAACTTCATCCAATGAGGGTAAAGGATAGTTATCCTTTTCTGATGCTCTATTCAGGTTCCTGAAATCTACACATAACCTGATGTCTCCATTCTTCTTTCTGACTGGCATAAGATTAGCCACCCATGTGGAGTGCCTGACAGGAAATATTATCCTGGCATTTAACAATTTCTTGACTTCTTCAAGAATTATTGGTTCGAGCAAGGCATTGACTGGTCTCTACTTTTGTCTGAAAGGCTTTGCATCCAGCTTGAGAGGTATAGTATGAGTTATGACAGAGGTGTCATATGTCTTCAGCTCATCATAAGTCCATGCAATTACATGTATGTAATCCTTGAGGGCCTAAGTTATTCCTTCTAACTCTTCTGGTGTGCAAACCTTACCCAATAAGACGTTTTTCTTGTCATCAGCTTGTCCAATATTCACTTGTGAATATTGACCCCCATCTGCCTTAGGGAGACCTTTATGTTTAAGCATATTATCCAAATCAAAGGCTCTTTCCAACTCAATCATACCTTTGGGGATCCTGTTGCTAGGCAACTCTAATATCTCATCTTCTTCCCAGACTTGATCATCCATACCATTCTCATCTGTAATTTGAGCCTCAAATATGTCTCTATTTGAAATGAAGTTCAGAATGTGCTGATCATCATCAAACACCTGGAAATTAGTCACATTGTCAGTTATCGATGGTACTGACACCAGTTCTACTGAAAATCTCTTTAGACCAGATATAGACAGTGGCTCCAATGTACTGGCAGCTTGAGCTAGCACATCTGCCCTATGATTTTGTTCTCTTGGTACATGAGTGATATTAAAGGCATCAAAGTCTTCCATCAGGTCCCACACACGATGTCTCTAATTTGATAGTTTTCTGTAGTTACAGGAGTAAATTCCTCTTACTTGCTTCACAACTAGTTCTGAATCTCCAAAGACATGCAGAATCTTTACTTTCCTCTTATGAGCAAACAACATTCCATGAATCAAAGCCTCATACTCTGCTACATTATTACTACAGGGGAACTGTAATCTATAGGCTGCCAGATAGGATTTCCCAGTTGAATCAATCAGGTCGATTCCTACCCCAGCACCTTGCTTAGATTTGGACCCATCAAACCTTAGGATCCAAGGTTTATCTTCAACAGGACATTTAGCTGAACTTTCTTTTCCCTTTGCAGCTTTGGCTGCTACTCCGCTTGATATCCATTTTAACTTAGGGACATCATCATCCTTAAGTTTCTTCTTTCCCTTTTCTTGTGAGCCTGATGGCTTTTCTATTCTCTCTTTCATTTCAGCAGGAGGATGATCTTCCGAATCTGCAGCTGCATGCTTTTTCAAGATGTGTAAACATAGTGAGCAAGTTGTTTCCGAGTGAGGTGCCTCATGCAACCTACACCAATTTTTAATTAAGACCTCCCGAGGAGATTTATGTTGTCGTGTCACCTTCTCTATTTCTTTTTCCAAAAAATCGTTGAACTTCGTCAGGTCACTACCTTTGTCTTCATCGGACAATTCATACTCTGGTTCCATAAAGCAATCACTTCCTGGGGTGATCTTTTCTTTCATTTCATGATTTACTTGGAGAGAGACTAAAATTTCCTTTGTTTCCGGGATAAGATGCTCATCATGATCTGTCGGTTCTTTAGTTCCTACAAAAGACAGATAAGAATTATTATCGTCATCATCATCAAATGTAACATTTACCTCAGAATATGATGATGATGCCTCGCTGTATGTTCGCTCTAGCATCATCATCTCTAAGCATGTTTTACATTTCTTTTCTGAATGTGCCTCGTCGTGTAATCTGCAACATCTGTCAATCAAAATATCATTAACAGGTACATTTAACAATTGACAACGTTTTACCTGTTTAGACAGATGTATCTCGAAATCTCTGAAGCGATCTATTTCATTCTCATTATCGGGATTATTATTACATTCTGACTGGCATGTCGTCCTGATCATCATCATCATGATGATGATGCAGCTTAAGCATCAGGATCTCTTCTATTTTGACAGTCTGCGGCCTGATGCAATAAACTCCAGGTTCTACGTTTACGTACATGATCTCATTTGTTCTATTGTACTCAGTTATCATATGTTTCATTCTAGGTTCAGCATCAATCCTGATCTGATTAGGTATACCCTTCCATGGTAACCACATGTGACTGAAATCTGTAGACATATATCCGTTGAGCATTTTAGACCAATCGTGGCTAAGCAACATCCCATATGTATCAGGTATGTCAACTACTTGAATATCAATGTAATACTGGATCCTAGTATTAGATGCTAGCTGCATGTGGATATGAGTTAATTCCCCTACTACACTTACTTCTGTTTTGTTCAACTATGTGACCTTCTTTAAGGATTTAACAGGATGCAGTCCTAAGGCATTGCATATTGACAAGGGCATAACATTCGTTGAAGCTCCCGAATCTACCAGACAGTTGTGCAGGTTCTCGCTGAACATTCTTATGGTAAGGAGGAATGGAGGTGATTCGATTTTATCCCTATACAAGGTCATGTGGGAGGTTTCTACAGCTTGGACTGTAGCTGACACTTTAGGCTTGATAATATTATCCTTAACAGCATGACCTTTGCCACTGGATTGACTCGAAAAATGGCTATCCTCTTTAGAGGCAGGATCATCTAAGGACTTCATGAATGCCCTTTTGATGGCAGGGGTTTTCAGTAACTCAGACAGGGACAAGCTGATCTTAATTTTCTTCATTTCATCAGCGAGATAGCTGACCAACTTGTCAGATTCATGAGGTGTATTCACAATCTTTGATACTGTGTTTTGAGGTGACAAGTACTGAGCATTCACCTTAGGGAACCCTGGGTTATTGCTAGCCTTAGGATCAGGAGGTGTATTGAAGTTGTTTGGAGGTAGAGATGATGTCAATGGACTAGCAGGTCTGTTGGCATTGCTTCTCAAGTTATAATTATGCTTACCAGGATATTGCTGCTGATATGCATGTATTTCTTCACGTTCCCTTGCAGGCTCATTTTCATCTTCAAAGGGGAAAACATAGTTTGTTTCAAAAGCTAAGGCTGATTCTTCATATGCATGGTTATAACTCTGATGAGGTTCATTTGTATAGGCTTCTGGCACAAAAGCTGAGTCGTATCCATAAGGAACAATCTCATTTCCTTCTGCATGAGGTGGATTTCCAGAAGTGTTAGACACTTCAGTCTGAAAGATGCTAGCAGCAATTCTAAATTGTGGACAGTCTAATTCTGCATGTGCATTAGTATTGTGGATCCTACACCAATTGGTAAGAGCTGCCTCAGCAAGATTGACTCTAGTAGTCTGTTTGGCTTCACCAGGAGGCTGATTGTCCAGGGGTGATGGTAATGAACCATTATTTGGCCTAGAATTCCATACTCTGGGCTGTCTAGGTGGATTATTGTTATTTCCACCATTATTGTTGAAATTATTGTTGTTATATCCTCTATCAGGATAATTTGGCCTGTCATTGGAATAATTTCTGTTCTGACTTAACTAGGAATAAAAACCCTGATTTCTCAAGTGTGTCACTTCTATGGTGAGTTTTCTTAATTGAGCAGAAATTTCTTTGATTTCCTCCTTTTCTTCTTGAGCTTTGGCCACTACATTTTCAGTATGAGGCTTGAAGAAAGAGGATCCATGGTTATTATTGGATAGATCAGCACCCTGAGGTACTTGGGCTTGTGCAGGGTATTGTGGCACTTGGCCATTTCCATTAGGAGGGGGCATGATGCTCAGTGGAGGTACTTGCAAAGGTGCAGGCATGACTGTTGGAGGTATCACTGTTCCATTAGGATACTGTGCAGGATACTGCAGAGAATATGTTGCAGGATATGATGCAGGATATTGTGAATGCATGCCAGGCAAGGTAGGGAATACTATATTTAGAGTAGGAGCAGGCATCAACTATTGATTCACTTTGATAGCTTCTTGAAAAGCTCCTGTCAATGTAGTGATCTCGGGATGTGTTCTCCTGATGAACATGGAAGTTAATGGATCTAGAGCTGAATAATAGATACTCCAGGCAGAGGCATCAGATACTACATATGGGGCAACTAACTTGCATAACATTTTCTGAAACCTAGCATTGAAATTGGTGATAGGTTCATGCTCAAATCTTTTGATCGTGGCAAACATATGGTAATTCATAGATGGATCAATAGGGACTTTGAACCTGTCAAGAAAGGCTTTCTCTAAGATAGTCCATGAACCAACAGAGGCTTGGCCAAGACTAATGAACCAATTATAAGCATCTTCCCCTAAAGAAAAAGGAAATAACCTGCACACCACATCTTGATGTTCTATCCTGGCTCTGCAGCAAGCTTACTTAAATGTCCTGATATGATCATCAGCATCTTGATAAGGATGATATTTTGGACAAAGTTTATCCGGATTCTTTGGTAGCTCATGATATGCATTAAAGGTCAAAGGTGACTCCGCTGCAAAGAAAGACATTACAACTAGAGGAGGTTGAACTGATGCTGCAGCTGGCTGGGGTTGAACCAAAGGTACACCCTGAGGCTGAACAAGAGGTGTCACAGATATCCCGGAAGGTATTTGTAAACCAACGGGAGTTACAGGAGGAGGTTCTGGTGAAGCCCTTGACGCACTAGACCCTGGAGTATGATGAATGTATACGGTTCTAGGTCTGAAACCTCTAACAGGTAGTTGCTCGAAGATTCCACTAGATCTAGACCTGGTATTTATCCTGTGAGCCAGGATTTCACAATTTTGAGGCAAATTGGCTTAAACTTTGCAAATATTGGCTGGATTTCACCGAATGAGGTGATATTTGCAGTCAGATGGTTAATCAAACTGGATATTTATGAAATATTTATGAAGATACTGCAAGTATGATAGGATATTTGGGGTATAATGACCCCCTAGCACGAGATCTCAAGTATCTAAAGCTTAAACTCTTCAAAGCTTGAACAGATTTACGGATCTTTCGCCAATATTAGTGGATTCAGAATGATCTACTGTAAAGCTTACAATATTTATGTAAGATCTGGAAATCTTTACACAAAATGAGCATATATGAGCTTCTTACAGTAAATATTTACGTAATATTTGAAATTCACAGACGATCTGAGGTTACCTTACTCCCTGCATCATAGAACCTGAAAATAATGATGATGCGCGCGGTCTTCTGGACTGCCCTCCTTCTAGCGCCAATTTATGTTGGTCATGATGTTAGTCATAAACAAGCATAGAATAAAAGTACACATTAACCTTTATTCATCTTGAAAGACACTATGAATTCAAGGAATTCGAGATCCCAAGTCTCCGGTGATTAGGTCTTAATCGTCTGATGTTACTCAGAGGTTAATGTGTGTTACTGTTTCCATTTTGGGGCCTTACGTGAAATTGTGCCATCATCATGACATTCCTGCAGAAATTCTTTACAGAGCAGTCATATTCTGCAGTTATTAGATGAAAGGATGTAGAAATACCTCAATCTTTGCATGATATTTTTCAATTGTGCATGCTTTGCATTCAAATATGCTAAATATTTGCGATTACCTACGAGATGTCTGCATATTTGTGTTATTTACTTAGGATTATCAATTATTCGCCATTGTGATAATGAAATGTCTTGAAATTGAAAGAAATTAAAGGAATACTACAGTTTAAAGTTGAACCTTCAGCCATTGATCCACATACATACTTAATACTGTCATGACGAGAAGAAATCAAACCATATGTTCACAGGATATTCCACATCTAGATACAGTTGATGCAAACTTCAGAGGATGATGAATGAAAACAATACATGCAACATGATGAGCACTCCAAGGGACACAGCAAATCAAAGCATATATCCAGAATTCAGACACAGATTACTTAAGATTTACGAAGATTTGTAATCGAAATACTCTTCTCTTTCATTAAGTATGCAAAAAGACATGTACATATGCAATAACTTTGAAATAAGCCTTGAATACTTCAGCAAACAGATTTCAATTAAGTTTTGAATGTTTCAACAAGGCATTCCACCACCTTTTATAGAATAAGGTGAGGAATCCGTTACAAAAGATCTACGATCTAGACTTATCAATACAAATCTACGGTCATGATTCACTTGATTTTGTCAATCTTTACAAAATGGCACAAGTTGCCAGCTGGCAACTATCTATACTACTTATGCCATTATCCCCTTCATGATGTATCTTCATCATGCTCTTCAGCTGATTCATGCGGGTCATCATCATGTGCACCACTTTCTGAACTTTCACTATCCTGATGATGACGCGGCTGCATATGGGGCTGCATACTACTGCGGACCTGTTCGTATGAACGCACAACCTGATCTATCCCTCCGCCATCTTGAGTCTTTGCTTTGCCAATGGCATGCTTATGTGCTTCATATTTATCCCTGCTGTTGTTGAGCTTATTTTTCATGTCTTGTAGTGTTTCTTTGTATTTCTCCATCTGGACCTTGATCCTCATTATTTTATCTATCAATTCCTCTGTCAAAGGGACAGGTGGACCATCTGTCTCTGATTGGAAGTTGCTGTGTATAGCTTTAATGGCGGACTCTTCATCTTGATTTTCTATTTTCCTTCCACCTTACCTTCCAATGCCTCCAGTATCACCGCTTCTTCAGCCATTAACTCTCGTAACCTCATGCTGATATCCCTCAGCTTATTATTACACCTTTTGAGGACTCCACACTCAAACTGAGTGTCCTTATAACAAATATCTATTAATAATGTGGTATTATTATTCAATACCTGCTTACTAATAAGCAGTTGTGGATTTATATTCCTTATTTCCCCTAACAGGGTCAGGACTCTCTCCAGCTTGTAAGACCTCTTCCCGGTCTACATCTGCAATTTATCCACTTTGGCCTTGGAGTCACTTAGGATGCTCCATTTCTTCAAAGAGGCCTTCATTATTTCTACTGCATCATCCAATGTGGATGACATCCATCTCCTTATTACGGATGCCTCATGTTTCATGATGTCCAATTTATTTACCTCCTCCTAAGAAATGGCAGTCAATGGGACTACATGTTCAGTTGTGGTATCATTAGGATTGGTCAGCCCTTTGATATAGGCATGCAACTGAGGAATGTGCTCTTTATGTTGCTTATTTTTCTCCTTCTCTCTTCTCACCTTCTGAATTAGAGAGTCAATGATATCTTTGCCCTCCTGACCTTCTTGGTCCTCATTGGCAAAGCCCAAATCTACTATACTGATTTGAAATTCATTGACAGTGATTCTACCTTTTTCCTTCTCCACCACAGGTATGGCAATTTGCACGGTCCTTCTCCCTGTTGCCAAATCTCTCTTGATGGCCGAAGTCATTCTGGCCTTCCTCTTTGGCTTCATTATATCCGTAGAGAATAGGGTGGAGACATCGAATTCCTAAATTTCAAGCTCCTCCTCAGCATTTACCTCTTTTGCCAACCACGGAGGCACCTGATCATGTTTTTCAACATCATCCTGATGTTCACCTATATCTCCCGTTTCTGTCAACAAGTGTTTTGGAGATGGTGACTTTCTCATTTCTCCTTCTTGATGCTCTCTTTGTTGTTGATCCTGCAGTACCTCCTCCTGTTGGGGAATTTCCTTCTCCAGAGGAGCATCTATATGCTGTGGGGAACCTTGAGGTGCATCTATATGCTGATGATGATGATCATGACCCTCTTCTATCATTATTTCATATGTTCCCACTTCTTCTTCTTCTTGTGGTTTATCCACTGCACCAGATATTGGGGACTTTGCCTAATGTGCTGGCGATTGCTCTGCAGGTACTACTTCTTTCGAGCCTGCACCATCCACTTCTTGTACTTTGGCAGCTGGATCCTCTAGTGTTTCTTTCTCATCAGCCTTCGCTTCCTGAACCTCTACTATAGCAGGTTCCTCTGTTGTATCCTGTGGACTTTGTTGGCCGGTTTCAAGAGCATGGCCTTCTGACCTTGCCATCTCTATCTCTTCTGTTAGGTGACCTTTATTAGGTGATCCTGCTGGCTGTTCAGGACTTGCATCCTGTTTCTCTGTCAGATCAACCAATACAGGACTGGTCACCTCTGTGATCAATGTATCTAGCCCTATTTCCTGAGCTATTTGCTCTGGGCTCTTTTCTTGCTCTTCTTCTGCTTGTTTCATCTCCTCAAGCACAGTTTGAACTGGTGGAGGCTTGTGAGGAGTCATACTTACATCAGCAAAAAGTGTTTCCATCTTCTGTGCAGCCACATCCTGCACCACCTCATCATCAGACAAATTTATTGTCTCGTCGAGCGAGACATGCCCTTCTGCTTGTGTCTGGGAGGTTTCTTTCAGCTGCTCCTCAGCAAGTTCGGTCTTGAACTTGACAATGGTAGGAAGTGGAACATTATGTTGAAGTTCCTTGTGCACTTCACTACCTTCCCCTTGTAATGAAGTAGGGGGTTGGCTTATTCCACCTCTCATGGAGGTTCTTTGTTTCTTAGGTGGGGAAGACACCAACACCTGTGGAGCTCTCCTCTTCCTTTTTATTACCAATGGAGCTTCCTCCTCCTCAGGCTCTTCTTCTATGAGGGTATCGTCTCCTCCTGGTTGTTTAGAAGATTGACCCACTTCGTGGGTCTCAGTGATTCCAGCCTCTGTTGTCTTACTTTTCTTGGGCCTTTCTTTCTCTGGAGGGGATGCTGATTTTGATCCTGACCGTGCCGTCTGCCCAGCTGCAAATACTGCCCTTTCAATTATAATCCCCTTTTGTCCCTATTCCACCTTCTTGCCCCTTGGGGATATTTTGCTCTACTGTTGTGGTGGAGGGACCCTATCTCCCTTGGTCTTCCTCTTCTCTAATAGGAAGTCATCATATTCATCCGCGGGGATATCCTGCCCTTTGTTCTTGTTGTCCATCGTAATGGCAACACCCTTCTTCTTCAATGCCTCTATCTGTGCATCAACCCAAGCTTGGGTTAGGTGTAAGGTCCTAGCAATGAATGGGTCCAAGGATATGTCCTCCTGCATAGTGAGGTCAGGTGCAGAGATGGTGTCATTATATATCTTTTTCTATTCATACTCGTCTTCCATTGTCCTGCCATCATCCTTCTTTAATTGTTGGGGAAGGGAGATGCAATCAAAAGTTCTAACTTGGTTCAAAGTTAACCTCTGATACCTCCTTCTGGCTTCTGCCTCATCCTCACAGTCAGCCCAAAAATCCTCTAGGTGCCTTTGGTGAATAGGCTTTCCTAGTACCTTTTGTATCCTGTCGTAAGGATCATATGGTCTTGTTATTGGAAAAGGCTGCATATTCATCTTATTCAGGGTGACCATCACCTTCTTTATATTATCAGAGTCAGGGCACATATAATTGCCAATGCTGACTGGGAATAAAATTGGTGGCAGCTTCTTGGCATCCTTGTCCATTTGTATCATGGTGGAGCCCTGCCTGATAAATTCTATTAGTACTATGGCGTCGGTAGGATACCTTGGCAGCATCAAGGGATGTCCCTCGAAACCCTCAACCCTTATATAAGAAAAGGTTGCAAATTGTATGTACCAGGCCCCATGCCTATAGACTGCCTCTTGAGCCTCCATGCTCAATCTCTTTGTTCTGTCTTCTTCCATGGTCCTTACCAGATGCATAGAGAATGCATCATTGACCAGTTTGTAATCTTTTAGGTAGTTGGTTCTCTGCAGCTGGGGATGATGATCCCAGATATATGCAGCATTTGTGCCTGTGAGCTTCCCATCTGTAACCAAGGCATCAAAAGTACCTCTGTAGGCACAAGAATAAACAATATATGATGACATGTAAAATACACAATTCGAACCTCCCAGGTTCATTAGTTGCTCATGCAAAGCATCACTTATAATTTGGCCCCAAAGTGGCTTGGTGTCTGAATATAGACACATCATTATTATTCCATATATCCAATCCCTGAAACTGCCAGTATCAGGTTGGCCAGTTAATCTATTCAGGAGTGCAATCATGTACTGATACTCCTCACAGAAATCATACTTAAACAGGTGCACAGGAAGCTTGGCGGCTGCATTATATGTGCTGTTCTCAGCCCGCCACAGATACATGTTCTTCCTGGCCGATTTCTTATTGGCTTCATACTTCCTTTCAGACTTCTTCAAGTCTACACTTTTGACCTTACTGCCCAATGGCAATCCAAATGTCTGGGAGAGACCTTTGATGGAAAGGTCTGCATATATCCTCCCATGCTATACTACTTTCCTTGTTTGAGGGTTATAATTTCAGGCACACTCAATGACGAGCTCCAAAGATTCCATGGAGTATGGAAAACCGGCGGCATTCCACAATCCTGACACGAACACCGCGTCTAGCATAGGACTCTTGTCATGTCCACTGTTTAGCTTGGCTGACCAGGCCTCCAAATTAGTGCTTCCCTGATGGGTGTCTGTAATTGCTCCATATTTAAACAAGACCCCCCTCTGAGCAGAGAACATGGGCTTGCTGAATTCTTCCTGACACTTGACCAATCGCTTCTCAGCCATGAGTGCCTGCAATTAATGACAATCCTATCTCACAACAGGTACATATATGCATGCATACTGCAATTGACTTTATAAATCATTATGCCTACTGTATCAATTCCAACACTACTTAATCATACGGGTGCATAAACCAGAACTTACATCATCGTACCAGAACAGAAACAATATGATGAGGGTTTTATTCACTTACCTGGTTATGTAGATTTCCTTTTATACCAGTAGATTGCTGAGACGTTCTTAATTCAGCTGATGATCACCTCTTTCCTTCTGCCTGTGAGGTCAAATCACGCAACGGTAGCTGGTATGCAAATATGGAAGCTGGTGCTCTGTAAAACAAGTTTATCACAAGGTAAATGTGAAAATGGCAGTTGAATTACCTTTTAACCTCACATTTAGGGTACATTTAGGGCAACTCTGACAGATTGGATCATGTTCCTGGATTATTCATGCGAAAATGCAAGATCTCGCCAGGTGTTTCATTGGGTTCCGGGGTCGGCGGGAACTACCTACCATGTCTGCGCACATTAAATGATAATGGCAGCAACGGGAGTGGGGAATATCCCTATGACATGATATCATGAGGGCAGGATGATATTCGTAAATATCGGGTTGAGTTTCAATATCATCCTTCTCCCGGCATTGACATTGTTATCGCGACAAGATTTGGGTGACGAAAGCACCTTTGTTTATGCTTAGTACGTCAGGAGGATATTTCGGTGTATCGGGTGATGTTTCAGAATATGATGATGACGAGACAAACTTACATGTCTCTCTTTTTGGAATATCGGGGTGACATCATCCTGATATTCGCTCTCCGTATCGGAAGTGCATCATGATGTCATCATCATATTAGGCTAACATGATCATGTTTTAGAGAATATCCTGCGGCAATGTAAATGTGATGATGATGTCATCATTATGTATGTTCCTACATCTATCGTATTCAGATGATGTCATCAGGATATTTGCTAAGGGTGATTTTTGCATCAAGAGGATATAAAGAAATATCAGGTTACATGCGAAGTATGACGCTCGCGATAGATAAACTGTTTGACGGGAAGATTTTGCTACCATTTAAAGTTGACGTCTGGATATTTTAACTGCATGACATATCGAGGGGGAATGTTTCAAATATGATGATGAACTTCAACAATTTGACCTTCCTCTTGCGAATATCAGGTTTGACTAAAACTTTGACTGTTCATAACTCTTATATCGTGATGAATATCAAGGTGATGTAAAAGGTAAACCTGCCTGAATTTCAATGGTCTTTCAAAATATGAGGTCACAGAGATGAAATACGAATTTTGACAAACTAACCTCATGGTGACTTACCTCATCGTGGTTTTGTATGATGATGCATTCGACTCACTTTTACCAAACCGCCCAGAAGTAGACGCACAGGCCAAACCAAAAAATTGGGTCCCTATTTTGCCAAGTCAAAATGGGGCGTGTTGTGTAACCACACAACAACTTGCCACCAAAGAAAACAACCAAATTCCAATGATTCAAGTGATGTGATCACAATCACCTATAGTATTCTAATTCCATATAAGCATAAGTATCATGATCCCCTGAATGATAAAATTTTGTCATGACAACAATGCTAGCAAATGATCAGGTGTGTGCATATGATTAATCATCCTCATCTTGAAAGCAAGTTGAAAACATGAGTAACTGGTGTTAAACTACATAGTTGAGGATCATCCCTCATAGCCGACCTAGATAGAGCCTTATTGCCAGTAGGCGTCTATAGCCCCGGCAAGGTTATCTATACAATCTCTCCAAGTAGAGCCCCACTGCCAACAGGCGTCCATAGCCCCGGTAGAGTTACTTAGATGGCCTAATTTTATTTCTGTTCTAATTTTTTCTTTAAAATTTGTACTTGATATCATCATGTTAGCTTATTTGTACAAGATACAGTCACTTGCAGCTTTAGGTTGGAGATTGTATTGGTAGCAAAGGAGTCCCTTTAGATTTTTCACTTAACACCTATACTTATGTGTTCAACAAACCCAAGGCTATTAGGTGTTTCATTGTGATTGATTCACTTTGATCAAGAAAAGGCACCCTGATGAAAAGATATCAGAAACCTGATCATGAACACTTCTTACAACGAATCATAACCTATGTCTAAATGTGATCTCATTACTTGAACCTTAACAATTTAGTTATTTTCTGGGGTAATGAAGTGCACAATCCTGACTTATCAGAATAAGGTCCCAACCAACAACACGAAACAAGCAAAACAGACACACTGCACAAACAACTATACAAATATACAATATGATACACATGACTGTTATGAAGTCATTCAGGCCTGGAAATAATGTTTGAGGAATTGTCCATTGACTGGCAATGGGATATCCTCGCCTGTCAGGTTCTTAAGCCTATAAGTACTATCTCCTAGTATCTCAGAAATTTGAAAGGGACCTATCCATAATCTATCAAACTTACCATGGTCACCTTTATTTTCATGGGCCTTGTCCCACATCAGGACCAATTCAGATATCCTGAAGGCTTTAATTCTAGCTCTCTTGTCAAACCAACATTTGACAACAGCCTGATGTTTTGCAAATTGATCGATTACTTGACTCCTTTTTTCTTCTAGGTGCATCAACTGAAGCAACCTGACTTCTTGTTTATTGTCTATGCCTAGGTATTCTTGGGCAAACTGTAGGGTAGGAATTTTTAAGTTTACAGGGAGGATGGGGTCCACTCCATATACTAGTTGGAAAGGTGAGTTTCCTAATGCAGTTTTTATTCTAGTTCTATCCACCCATAAGGCATACTTTAGAAATGAGTTCCATTCCCTGGGGTTCTTCTCTATCAGTTTTCTTATGATACTCAGTAAATTCTTGTTGGTGGATTCTGCTAAACCATTCCCTTGAGGATAATAGTTAGATGAAAACTTAAGTATAATCCCCTAGTCAAAAGCCCAACTGGATAACTTGGTGGAAATGAAGGCGGACCCATTATCACTTACCAATGCATAAGGAGTTCCATACCTGGTGACAATGTTGCTTTCCAGAAATTTAATGACATCATCTGTAGTGCAAGTTTTGCTGTTAATAGCCTCAGTCCATCTAGTACAATAGTCAGTAATTGTTAAAACATACCTATGCCCTGAGGAGGGCGGAGGATTGATTGGTCCTATGAAGTCCATGCCCCACTATGCAAATGGGCGCTCTTCCATTACTGGCTGCAATGGTTGTGTAGCATATTTCTCTCTCTTGGCAGCAACCTGGCAAACATGACAACATTTAACATGATTAGCTGTGTCTTTAAAAATTGTAGGCCAGTAATATCCTACTCAGAGGATTGCATGTGTTGTGGCCAATGCTGATCCATGTGCCGTTCCAAACTTATCATGTAATTCTGTCAGGATTCTACTTGCTTCTGGCTTCTCTAAGCATCTAAGGTATATTCCTTCGTAATTCTTCTTGAACAAGGTTCCTCCCTTCATCATATACTTTTGGGATCTTATCTTTAAGGCTCTTCTCTGTGAAGCCTGCATTCTCGATGGACATCTTCCAGTAATCAGGATGTGCCTGATATCTGAATACCACTCTTTATTGTCTTTCTCATTGATCACATATTGCTGACTAGTGATGTTTGGATCAATCTCAGATATCATCTGGCTCAAATCTTGTCCTCTTACCAGCTTCATTGGTGTGATTTCCATGTCATACTCTTGTAATACAGTAATCCATTTAGCTCTTTTTTCACCAGGCTCACTTTGCATCAGCAGCATCTTCACTGCTACATCAAGCACCACAGCAATCACTTTGCTTTTGAGTATGTAATGTCTGAATTTCTTTACTACCTGAACTAATGCAAGTGCCTGTCTCTCAACGTCTACATACCTCAACTCAGCATCCCTGAAAGGACAGCTCATGAAAGCAATTGGTTTCTCTTCTTTCTCTTCATTTCTTTGAGTTAACACTGCTGCAGAGGTATGTTCTGAAGCAAATGAATAGATGTAGAAATCTTTGGTGTAGTCTGGACTAATGAGGACAGGATCATCTGAAATGGCCTTTTTTATATCTTCAAATGCAGTCCTGGCTTCCGGTGTCCACTCAATTTGTGCATCTTTTTTCAACATAGCATTTAAAGGTCTGACAATCTCAGCAAAGCCAGTGATGAACTTCCTCACAAAGTTTATCTTACCAAAGTAAGACTCGAGTTCCTTTTTGCTTCTTGGAAGTTGTAACTTCATAATAGATTCCACCCTGTCAGGATCAATGATAATTCCATCCTCTGTGATCAGGTGGCCTAGTAATTTTCCTGTTGTGACCCCAAATATGCACTTCTTGGGATTCAAAGATATTCCATATTCTTCACATTTCTTCAGTACACTTTTGAGATCAGCAACATGATTCCTCCTTTCCTTGGAGAATACCGTCAAGTCATCCATGTAGATGACTATACACTTTCCTATTAAACCTCTGAAAGCTATGTCCATTGCTCGCTGGAATGTAGCTCCAGCATTTATGAGTCCAAAGGGCATACGTCTATATGCAAATATCCCCCACTTTGTGGTGAAGGCAGTTTTCAATCTGTCAATTTTGTCAACCATTACTTGGTTATATCCTGAAAAGCCGTCCAAGAAGGACATCATTTTAGCTCCATTTACAATCTGTAGAACTTCATCCAATGAGGGTAAAGGATAGTTATCCTTTTCTGATGCTCTGTTCAGGTTCCTGATATCTACACATAACCTGATGTCTCCATTCTTCTTTCTGACTGGCACAAGATTAGCCACCCATGTGGAGTGCCTAACAGGAAATATTATCCTGGCATTTAACAATTTCTTGACTTCTTCAAGAATTATTGGTTCGAGCAAGGCATTGACTGGTCTCTGCTTTTGTCTGAAAGGCTTTGCATCCAGCTTGAGAGGTATAGTATGAGTTATGACAGAGGTGTCATATGTCTTCAGCTCATCATAAGTCCATGCAATTACATGTATGTAATCCTTGAGGGCCTGAGTTATTCCTTCTAACTCTTCTGGTGTGCAAACCTTACCCAATAAGATGTTTTTCTTGTCATCAGCTTGTCCAATATTCACTTGTGAATATTGACCCCCATCTGCCTTAGGCAGATCTTTATGTTTAAGCATATTATCCAAATCAAAGGCTCTTTCCAACTCAATCATACCTTTGGGGATCCTGTTGCTAGGCAACTCTAATATCTCATCTTCTTCCCAAACTTGATCATCCATACCATTCTCATCTATAATCTGAGCCTCAAATATGTCTCTATTTGAAATGAAGTTCAGAATGTGCTGATCATCATCAAACACCTGGAGATTAGTCACATTGTCAGGTATCGATGGTACGGACACCAGTTCTACTGAAAATCTCTTTAGACTAGATATAGACAGTGGCTCCAATGTACTGGCAGCTTGAGCTAGCGCATCTGCCCTATGATTTTGTTCTCTTGGTACATGAGTGATATTAAAGGCATCAAAGTCTTCTATCAGGTCCCACAGACGATGTCTCTAATTTGATAGTTTTCTGTAGTTACAGGAGTAAATTCCTCTTGCTTCACAACTAGTTCTGAATCTCCAAAGACATGCAGAATCTTTACTTTCCTCTTATGAGCAAACAGCATTCCATGAATCAAAGCCTCATACTCTGCTACATTGTTAGTACAGGGGAACTGTAATCTGTAGGATGCCAGATAGGATTTCCCAGTTGAATCAATCAGGTCGATTCCTACCCCAGCACCTTGCTTAGATTTGGACCCATCAAACCTCAGGATCCAAGGTTTATCTTTAGCAGGACATTTAGCTGAACTTTCTTTTCCCTTTGCTACTCTGGCTGCTGCTCCGCTTGATATCCATTTTAACTTAGGGACATCATCATCCTTAAGTTTCTTCTTTCCCTTTTCTTGTGAGCCTGATGGCTTTTCTATTCTCTCTTTCATTTCAGCAGGAGGATGATCTTCCGAATCTGCAGCTGCATGCTTTTTCAAGATGTGTAAACATAGTGAGCAAGTTGTTTCCGAGTGAGGTGCCTCATGCAGCCTACACCAATTTTTAATTAAGACCTCCCAAGGAGATTTATGCTGTCGTGTCACCTTCTCTATTTCTTTTTCTAAAAAATCTTCGAACTTTGTCAGGTCACTACATTTGTTTTCATCAGACAATTCATACTCTGGTTCCATAAAGCAATCACTTCCTAGGGTGATCTTTTCTTTCATTTCATTATTT
Source organism: Cunninghamia lanceolata (assembly GCA_027924645.1). NCBI lineage: Eukaryota > Viridiplantae > Streptophyta > Pinopsida > Cupressales > Cupressaceae > Cunninghamia > Cunninghamia lanceolata. The sequence continues at coordinate 1,046,328 of BSBN01000378.1, read as the reverse complement.
ACTTGGAGAGAGACTAAAATTTCCTTTATTTTCGGGATAAGATGCTCATCATGATCTGTCGGTTCTTCAATTCCTACAAAAGAAAGATAAGAATTATTATCGTCATCATCATCAAATGTAACATTTACCTCAGAATATGATGATGATGCCTCGCTGTATGTTCACTCTAGCATCATCATCTCTAAGCATGTTTCACATGTCTTTTCTGAATTTGCCTCGTCATGTAATCTACACCATCCGTCAATCAAAATATCATTAACAGGTACATTTAACAATTGACAACGTTTTACCTATTTAGACAGATGTATCTCGAAATCTCTGAAGTGATCTATTTCATTCTCATTATCGTGATTATTATTGCATTCTATGACTAGCATGTCGTCCTGATCATCATCATCATGATGATGATGCAGCTTAAGCATCAGGATCTCTTCTATTTTGATAGTCTACGGCCTGATGCAATAAATTCCAGGTTCTACGTTTATGTACACGATCTCATTTGTTATGTTGTACTCAGTTATCATATGTTTCATTCTAGGTTCAGCATCAATCCTGATCTGATTAGGTATACCCTTCCATGGTAACCACATGTGACTTAAATCTGTAGACATATCTGTTAAGCGTTTTAGACCAATCACGGCTGAGCAACATCCCATACGTATCAGGTATGTCAACTAATTGAATATCAATGTAATACTGGATCCTAGGATTAGATGCTAGCTGCATGTGGATATGAGTTTATTCCCCTACTACACTTACTTCTGTTTTGTCCAACTATGTGACCTTCTTTAAGGATTTAATAGGATGCAGTCCTAAGGCATTGCATATTGACAAGGGCATAACATTCGTTGAAGCTCCCGAATCTACCAGACAGTTGTGCAGGTTCTTGCTGAACATTCTTACGGTAAGGAGGAATGGAGGTGATTCAGTTTTATCCCTATACAAGGTCATATGGGAGGTTTCTACAGCTTGGACCATAGCTGACACTTTAGGCTTGATAATATTATCCTTAATAGCATGATCTTTGCCACTGGATTGATTCGAAAAATGGCTATCCTCTTTAGGGGTAGGATCATCTAAGGACTTCATGAATGCCCTTTTGATGGCAGGGGTTTTCAATAACTCAGACAGGGACAAGCTGATCTTAATTTTCTTCATTTCATCAGTGAGATAGCTGACCAACTTGTCAGATTCATGAGGTGTATTCACAATCTTTGATACTGTGTTTTGAGGTGACAAGTACTGAGCATTCACCTTAGGGAACCCTGGGTTATTGCTAGCCTTAGGATCAGGAGGTGTATTGAAGTTGTTTGGAGGTAGAGATGATGTCAATGGACCAACAGGTCTGTTGGCATTGCTTCTCAAGTTATAATTATGCTTACCAGGATATTGCTGCTGATATGCATGTATTTCTTCACGTTCCCTTGCAGGCTCATTTTCATCTTCAAAGGGGAAAACATAGTTTGTTTCAAAAGCTAAGGCCGATCCTTCATATGCCTGGTTATAACTCTGATGAGGTTCATTTGTATAGGCTTCTAGCACAAAAGCTGAGTCATATCCACAAGGAACAATCTCATTTCCTTCTGCATGAGGTGGATTTCCAGAAGTGTTAGACACTTCAGTCTGAAAGATGCTAGCAGTAATTCTAAATTGTGGACAGTCTAATTCTGCATGTGCATTAGTATTGTGGATCCTACACCAATTAGTAAGAGCTGCCTCAGCAAGATTGACTCTAGTAGTCTGTTTGGCTTCACCAGGAGGCTGATTGTCCAAGGGTGATGGTAATGAACCATTATTTGACCTAGAATTCCATACTCTGGGCTGTCTAGGTGGATTATTGTTATTTGCACCATTATTGTTGAAATTATTGTTGTTATATCCTCTATCAGGATAATTTGGTCTGTCATTGGAATAATTTTTTTTCTGACTTGACTGGGAATAAAAACCCTAATTTCTCAAGTGTGTCACTTCTGTGGTGAGTTTTCTTAATTGAGCAAAAATTTCTTTGATTTCCTCCTTTTCTTCTTGAGCTTTGGCCACTACATTTTCAGTCTAAGGCTTGAAGAAAAAGGATCCATGGTTATTATTGGATAGATCAGCACCCTGAGGTACTTGGGCTTGTGCAGGGTATTGTGGCACTTGGCCATTTCCATTAGGAGGGGGCATGATGCTCAGTGGAGGTACTTGCAAAGGTGCAGGCATGACTGTTGGAGGTATCACTGTTCCATTAGGATACTGTGCAGGATACTACAGAGAATATGTTGCAGGATATGATGCAGGATATTATGAATGCATGCCAGGCAAGGTAGGGAATACTATATTTAGAGTAGGAGCAGGCATCAACTATTGATTCACTTTGATAGCTTCTTGAAAAGCTCTTGTCAATGTAGTGATCTCGGGATGTGTTCTCCTGATGAACATGGAAGTTAATGGATCCAGAGCTGAATAATAGATACTCCAGGCAGAGGCATCAGATACTACATATGGGGCAACTAACTTGGATAACATTTTCTGAAACCTAGCATTGAAATTGGCAATAGGTTCATGCTCAACTCTTTTGATCGTGGTAAACATATGGTAATTCATAGATGGATCAATAGGGACTTTGAACCTGTCAAGAAAGGCTTTCTCTAAGACAGTCCATGAACCAACAGAGGCTTGGCCAAGACTAATGAACCAATTATAAGCATCTTCCCCTAAAGAAAAAGGAAATAACCTGCACACCACATCTTGATGTTCTATCCTGGCTCTGCAGCAAGCTTCCTTAAATGTCCTGATATGATCATTAGCATCTTGATAAGGATGATATTTTGGACAAAGTTTATCCAGATTCTTTGGTAGCTCATGATATGCATTAAAGGTCAAAGGTGACTCTGCTGCAAAGAAAGACATTGCAACCAGAGGAGGTTAAGCTGATGTTGCAGCTGGCTGGGGTTGAACCAAAGGTACACCCTGAGGCTGAACAAGAGGTGTCACAGATATCCCAGAAGGTATTTGTAAACCAACGAGAGTTACAGGAGGAGGTTCTGGTGAAGCCCTTGATGCACTAGACCCTGGAGTATGATGAATGTCTACGGTTCTAGGTCTGAAACCTCTAACAGGTAGTTCCTCGAAGATTCCACTAGATCTAGACCTGGTATTTATCCTGTGAGCCAGGATTTCACAATTTTGAGGCAAATTGGCTTAAACTTTGCAAATATTGGCTGGATTTCACCGAATGAGGTGATATTTGCAGTCAGATGGTTAATCAAACTAGATATTTACGAAATATTTATGAAGATACTGCAAGTATGATAGGATATTTGGGGTATAATGACCCCCTAGCATGAGATCTCAAGTATCTAAATCTTAAACTCTTCAAAGTTTGAACAGATTTACAGATCTTTGGCCAATATTAGTGGATTCAGAATGATCTACTGTAAAGCTTACAATATTTATGTAAGATCAGGAAATCTTTACACGAAATGAGCATATATGAGCTTCTTACAGTAAATATTTACGTAATATTTGAAATTCACAGACGATCTGAGGTTACCTTACTCCCTGCATCATAGAACCTGAAAATAACGATGATGCGCGCGGTCTTCTGGACTGCCCTCCTTCTAGCGCCAATTTATGTTGGTCATGATGTTAGTCATAAACAAGCATAGAATAAAAGTACACATTAACCTTTATTCATCTTGAAAGATACTTTGAATTCAAGGAATTTGGGATCCCAAGTCTCCAGTGATTAGGTCTTAATCGTCTGACGTTACTTAGAGGTTAATGTGTGTTGCTGTTTCCATTTTGGGGCCTTACGTGAAATTGTGCCATCATCATGACATTCCTATAGAAATTCTTTACAGAGCAGTCATATTCTGCAGTTATTAGATGAAAGGATGTAGAAATACCTCAATCTTTGCATGATATTTTTCAATTGTGCATGCTTTGCATTCAAATATGCTAAATATTTACGATTACCTACGAGATGTCTGCATATTTGCGTTATTTACTTAGGATTATCAATTATTCACCATTGTGATAATGAAATGTCCTAAAATTGAAAGAAATTAAAGGAATACTACAGTTTAAAGTTGAACCTTCAGCCATTGATCCACATACATACTTGATACTGTCGTGACGAGAAGAAATCAAACCATATGTTCACCAGGATATTCCACAGCTAGATATAGTTGATGCAAACTTCAGAGGATGATGAATGAAAACAATACATGCAACATGATGAGCACTCCAAGGGACGTAGCAAATCAAAGCACATATCCAAAATTCAGACACAGATTACTCAAGATTTACGAAGATTTGTAATCGAAATACTCTTCTCTTTCATTAAGTATGCAAAAAGACATGTACAATGCAATAACTTTGAAATAAGCCCTAAATACTTCAGCAAACAGATTTCAATTAAGTTTCGAATGTTTCAACAAGGCATTCCACCACCTTTTATAGAATAAGGTGAGGAATCCATTACAAAAGATCTACGATCTAGACTTATCAATACAAATCTACGGTCATGATTCACTTGATTTTGTCAATCTTTACAAAATGGCACAAGTTGCCAGCTGGCAACTATCTATACTACTTATGCCATTATCCCCTTCATGATGTATCTTCATCATGCTCTTCAGCTGATTCATGCGGGTCATCATCATGTGCATCACTTTCTGAACTTTCACTATCCTGATGATGACGCGGCTGCATATGGGGCTGCATACTACTGCGGACCTGTTCATATGAATGCACAACCTAATCTATCCCTCCACCATCTTGAGTCTTTGCTTTGACAATGGCGTGCTTATGTGCTTCATATTTATCCCTGCTGTTGTCGAGCTTATTTTTCCTGTCCTGTAGTGTTTCTTTGTATTTCTCCATCTGGACCTTGATCCTCATTATTTTATCTATCAATTCCTCTGTCAAAGGGACAGGTGGACCATCTGTCTCTGATTGGAAGTTGCTGTGTACAGCTTTAATGGCAGACTCTTCATCTTGATTTTCTATTTTTCCTTCCACCTTGCCTTCCAATGCCTCCAGTATCACCGCTTCTTCAGCCATTAACTCTCATAGCCTCATGCTGATATCCCTCAGCTTATTATTACACCTTTTGAGGACTCCACACTCAAACTGAGTGTCCTTATACCAAATATCTATTAATAATGCGGTATTATTATTCAATACCTGCTTACTGATAAGCAGTTGTGGATTTATATTCCTTATTTCCCCTAACAGGGTCAGGACTCTCTCCAGCTTGTAAGACCTCTTCACGGTCTACATCTGCAATTTATCCACTTTGGCCTTGGAGTCACTTAGGATGCTCCATTTCTTCAAAGAGGCCTTCATTATTTCTACTGCATCATCCAATGTAGATGACATCCATCTCCTTATTACGGACGCCTCATGTTTCATGAGGTCCAATTTATTTACCTCCTCCTGAGAAATGGCAGTCAATGGGACTGCATGTTCAGTTGTGGTATCATCAGGATTGGTCAGCCCTTTGATATAGGCATGCAACTAAGCAATGTGCTCTTTATGTTGCTTATTTTTCTCCTTCTCTCTTTTCACCTTTTGAATTAGAGAGTCAATGATATCTTTGCCCTCCTGACCTTCTTGGTCCTCATTGGCAAAGCCCAAATCTACTGTACTGATTTGAAATTCATCGACAGTGATTCTACCTTTTTCCTTCTCCACCGCAGGTATGGCAATTTGCGCGGTCCTTCTCCTTGTTGTCGGATCTCTCTTGATGTCCGAAGTCATTCTGGCCTTCCTCTTTGGCTTCATTATATCTGCAGAGAATAGGGTGGAGACGTCAAATTCCTGAATTTCAAGCTCCTCCTCAGCATTTACCTCTTTTGCCAAAACCACGGAGGCACCTGATCATGTTTTTCAACATCATCCTGATGTTCACCTATATCTCTTGTTTCTGTTAACAAGTGTGGTGGAGATGGTGACTTTCTCATTTCTCCTTCTTGATGCTCTCTTTGTTGTTGATCCTGCGGTACCTCCTCCTATTGGAGAATTTCCTTCTCCGGAGGAGCATCTATATGCTGTGGGGAACCTTGAGGTGCATCTATATGCTGATGATGATGATCATGACCCTCTTCTATCATTATTTCATCTGTTCCCACTTCTTCTTCTTCTTGTGGTTTATCCACTGCACCAGATACTGGGGACTCTGCCTGATGTGCTAGCGATTGCTCTGCAGCTACTACTTCTTTCGAGCCTGCACCATCCACTTCTTGTACTTTGGCAGCTGGATCCTCTAGTGTTTCTTTCTCATCATCCTTCGCTTCCTGAACCTCTACTATAGCAGGTTCCTCTGTTGTATCCTATGGACTTTGTTGGCCGGTTTCAAGAGCATGGCCTTCTGACTCTGCCATCTCTATCTCTTTTGTTAGGTGACCCTTACTAGGTGATCCTGCTGGCTGTTCAGGACTTGCATCCTGTTTCTCTGTTAGATCCACCACTACAGGACTGGTCACCTCGTTGATCAATGTATCTAGCCCTATTTCCTGAGCTATTTGCTCTGGGCTCTTTTCTTGCTCTTCTTCTACTTGTTTCATCTCCTCAAGCATAGTTTGAACTGGTGGAGGCTTGTGAGGAGTCATACTTACATCAGTAGCAAGTGTTTCCATCTTCTGTGCAGCCACATCTTGCACCACCTCATCATCAGACAAATTTATTGTCTCATCGAGCGAGACATGCCCTTCTGCTTGTGTCTGGGAGGTTTCTTTCAGCTGCTCCTCAGCAAGTTCGGTCTTGAACTTGACAATGGTAGGAGGTGGAACATTATGTTGAAGTTCCTTGTGCACTTCACTACCTTCCCCTTGTAATGAAGTAGGGGGTTGGCTTATTCCACCTCTCATGGAGGTTCTTTGTTTCTTAGGTGGGGAAGACACCAACACTTGTGGAGCTCTCCTCTTCCTTTTTATTACCAATGGAGCTTCCTCCTCCTCAGGCTCTTCTTCTATGAGGGTATCCTCTCCTCCTGGTTGTTTAGAAGATTGACCCACTTCTTGGGTCTTAATGATTCTAGCCTCTGCTGTCTTACTTTTCTTGGGCCTTTCTTTCTCTGGAGGAGATGCTGATTCTGATCCTGACCCTGCCGTCTGCCCAGCTGCAAATACTGCCCTTTCAATTACAATCCCCTTTTGTCCCTGTTCCACCTTCTTGCCCCTTGGGGATCTTTTGCTCTGCTGTTGTGGTGGAGGGACCCTATCTCCCTTGGTCTTCCTCTTCTCTAACAGGAAGTCATCATATTCATCCGTGGGGATATCCTGCCCTTTGTTCTTGTTGTCCACCGTAATGGCAACACCCTTCTTCTTCAATGCCTCTATCTATGCATCAACCCAAGCTTGGGTTAGGTGTAAGGTCCTAGCAATGAATGGGTCCAAGGATATGTCCTCCTGCATAGTGAGGTCAGGTGCAGAGATGGTGTCATTATATATCTTTTTCTGTTCATACTCGTCTGCCATTGTCCTGCCATCATCCTTCTTTAATTGTTGGGGAAGGGAGATGCAATCAAAAGTTCTAACTTGGTTTAGAGTTAAGCTCTGATACCTCCTTCTCCTGGCTTCTGCCTCATCCTCACAGTCAGCCCAAAAATCCTCTAGGTGCCTTTGGTGAATAGGCTTTCCTAGTACCTTTTGTATCCTGTTGTAAGGATCATATGGTCTTGTTATTGGAAAAGGCTGCGGATTCATCTTATTCAGGGTGACCATCACCTTCTTTATATTATCAGAGTCAAGGCACATATAATTGCCAATGCTGACTGGGAACAAAATTGGTGGCAGCTTCTTGGCATCCTTGTACATTCGTATCATGGTGGAGCCCTGCCTGATAAATTCCATTAGTACTTTGGCATCAGTAGGATACCTTTGCAGCATCAGGGAATGTCCTTCGAAACCCTCAACCCTTATATAAGAAAAGGTTGCAAATTGTATGTACCAGGCCCCATGCCTGTAGACTGCCTCTTGAGCCTCCATGCTCAATCTCTTTGTTTTGTCTTCTTCCATGGTCCTTACCAGATGCATAGAGAATGCATCATTGACCAGTTTGTAATCTTTTAGGTAGTTGGTTCTCTGCAGCTGGGGATGATGATCCCAGATATATGCAGCATTTGTGCCTATGAGCTTCCCATCTATAACCAAGGCATCAAAAGTACCTCTGTAGGCACAAGAATAAACAATATATGATGACATGTAAAATGCACAATTTGAACCTCCCAGGTTCATCAGTTGCTCATGCAGAGCATCACTTATAATTTGGCGCCAAAGTGGCTTGGTGTCTGAATATAGACACATCATTATTATTCCGTACATCCAATCCCTAAAACTGCCAGTATCAGGTTGGCCAGTTAATCTATTCAGGAGTGCAATCATGTACTGATACTCCTCACTGAAATCATACTTAAACAGGTGCACAGGAAGCTTGGCGGCTGCATTATATGTGCTATTCTTAGCCCGCCATGGATACATGTTCTTCCTAGCTGATTTCTTATTGGCTTCATACTCCCTTTCAGACTTCTTCAAGTCTACACTTTTGACCTTACTGCCCAGTGGCAATCCAAATGTCTAGGAGAGACCTTTGATGGAAAGGTCTGCATATATCCTCCCATGCTTTACTACTTGCCTTGTTTGAGGGTTATAATTCCGGGCGCACTTAATGATGAGCTCTGGAGATTCCATGGAGTATGGAAAACCGGCGGCATTCCACAATCCCGACACGAACACCGTGTCCAGCACAGGACTCTTGTCATGTCCATTGTTTAGCTTGGCTGACCAGGCCTCCAAATTAGTGCTTCCCTGATGGGTGTCTGTAATTGCTCCATATTTAAACAGGACCCCCCTCTGAGCAGAGAACATGGGCTTGCTGAATTCTTTTTGACACTTGACCAATCACTTCTTAGCCATGAGTGCCTACAATTAACGACAATCCTATCTCACAATAGGTAGATATATGCATGCATACTGCAGTTGACTTTATAAATCATTATGCCTACTGTATCAATTCCAACATTACTTAATCACACGGGTGCATAAACCAGAACTTACATCATTGTACCAGAACAGAAACAATATAATGAGGGTTTTATTCACTTACCTGGTTATGTAGATTTCCTTTTATACTAGTAGATTGCTGAGACATTCTTAATTCAGCTGATGATCACCTCTTTATTTCTGCCTGTGAGGTCAAATCGCACAACGGTAGCTGGTATGCAGATATGGAAGCTGGTGCTCTGTAAAACAAGTTTATCACAAGGTAAATGTGAAAATGGCGGTTGAATTACCTTTTAACCTCGCATTTAGGGTACATTTAGGGCAACTCTGATAGATTGGATCATGTTCCTTGATTATTCGTGCGAAAATGCAAGATCTCGCCAGGTGTTTCATTGGGTTCCGGGGTCGGCGGGAACTACCTACCATGTCTACGCGCATTAAATGATAATGGTAGCAACGGGAGCGGGGAATATCCCTATGACATGATATCATGAGGGCAGGATGATATTCGCAAATATCGGGTTGAGTTTCAATATCATCCTCCTCCCCGCATTAACATTGTTATCGCAACAAGATTCGGGTGACGAAAGCACCTTTGTTTATGCTTAGTACATCAGGAGGATATTTCGGTGTATCGGGTGATGTTTCGGAATATGATGATGATGAGACAAACTTACATGTCTCTCTTTTTGGAATATCGGGGTGACGTCATCCTAATATTCGCTCTCCGTATCGGAAGTGCATCATGACGTCATCATCATATTAGGCTAACATGATCATGTTTTAGAGAATATCCTGCGGCAATGTAAATGTGATGATGATGTCATTGTTATGTATGTTCCTACATCTATCGTATTCGGATGATGTCATCAGGATATTTGCTAAGGGTGATTTTTGCGTCAGGGGGATATAAAGAAATATCGGGTTACATGCGAAGTATGACGCTCGCGATAGATAAACTGTTTGACAGGAAGATTTTGCTACCATTTAAAGTTGACGTCTGGATATTTGAATTGCATGACATATCAGGGGGGAATGTTTCAAATATGATGATGAACTTCAACAATTTGACCTTCCTCTTGTGAATATCAGGTTTGACCGAAACTTTGACTGTTCATAACTCTTATATCGTGATGAATATCAAGGTGATGTAAAAGGCAAACCTGCCTGAATTTCAATGGTCTTTCAAAATATGAGGTCACAAAGATGAAATACGAACTTTGACAAACTAACCTCATGGTGACTTACCTCATCATGGTTTTGTATGATGATGCACTCGACTCACTTTTACCAAACCGCCCAGAAGCAGACGCACAAGCCAAACCAAAAAATTGGGTCCCTATTTTGCCAAGTCAAAATGGGGCGTGTTGTGTAACCACACAACAGTCCTGGGGGTGCTCCTGCACCATTTGATCTACTTGTGTGTAGGTCTGTAGCACAATGGATCTAAATATATGTAAGTAGATTGATTATGTATAATATGGTGCAGAAACGAAAGAGGTTGCATGACATAGATCTTTATCTTATCTTTCCACCTCAAGTAAGTGACTTAGTAAGGATTAAATTAGTAATTTTAGTACTCTAGTAGATATTTTAAAGAGGATGTTTTTACTTTCTACACTCAGTTGTTTTACGAATCGTGGCTTCCTTTTCAATATTATGATATTAAAGACTTGTTGATATGAATATTGAAATTAATGTTGTACAAGGAAATGGTTCTAGGTAGTAAAAGGATAAAATTCATTATTGTTCTAGTTAGAGATTTATTGACTAATGGGAAGTGGTTTCAGCTTGATTGAATAACAAAACAATACTTGGTGAATAATGAAATTAACTTTGATTAATGTTTCCTTGAAATGATGATTATATTTTGTGTGATCGTGAATGTCTCAATGAATGTAGGAAGTTATTGTGCTTTCTAGATCTTGAATGATACTCTAGAAATTAATATATGATAGCTTTTGAGATATTGTATCTAAGTCAACTTTATGGTTGAAAAATTAGTTGTTTCAAACTACAAAGTCTCTGCACTACGCATACGTAGGCAAGGCCATCATGAGCCCCCGAGACATTAGGTCAGCCCCTTAAGGCCTTAGGCTAGTAAATAGTTCTCTTTTATGTTTATTGATAATCTTTGTGGAACTAATGTTCACTTTTAGATGCATAGATACAGGTTTGTTAACTGAGTGGATTACTGCAGCAAAGAATATGTTTTTCCACTATGGTAAGGATGACCTTATAGTTCTTACTATAATTGTTTGTAAATGCATGAGAGATGTCTTGTTCCTATTTGAAAAGATCTATTATCATGTATTTGTAAATTGGGATGTATCTCTTTACATAACCTTTGTTTCTTGTAATCTTTATTTGTGAGTAACGCAGTCAAGGAATCTTAGAGGACCTAGGTTTATATTATTATGTTATGTTATGCATTCTATTATTATTTACTTAAAAAAAAAATATTCCATTAATTTGACCTAGTTTAGTGTTGTCCTCTGGGGTTCCTTGATGGGGGTGTTACACCTAGTATTAGAGCCATGGTTGCAGCACTGGCATCTCTGGTTAACATTGTTACCCATGTCTAGTTATAGTAACTTTCTCTATGCATGTGTTCTCAGATATTTGATGTATGTCTAGAAGGTCATAGGGACCCTTGTGTTAGATACCATGTTTTAATCTAAACACCCAGTTAGATGTTAGGTAGAGGATTAGATGCTTTGTGCATTCTCCTATTGGGGGTGATTCCTTGGATGCTTGTAACTGTTGATTTTTTTTGTCTTGTGTGACCTTGTTTTATTTGGATGACTTCTAGTTCTTACAAGTACAAATTTAGTGTTGGCATGTGGATTTCTTTTGTTTGACTGAATGAGCATTAGGATAAGATGTTGTTTTGCACAACTAGGTTACTTATCCCATTCTATGTAAGTGGAAATGTATAGTATGTGGCTTAAAAGGGATCTCCTAGCCTAAGTATGTGATCTCTTCGTGTGTTTTTCTGTGGTTTGTAGAAATGTTAACACCCATATGTTGTTTAGTGCATTTCATAATATTAAGAATATATTGGACATAAAAGGGTTGTTAGAATAGACTAAGGAAAAAGTATATAGGTACTTTATAAATGAATTATTACCTATCTTTGGGATTTCTCTAATATATGCAGAGTGATGTAATGGAATCATGACCTTGTGTTTAGAAATGGAAAATCTGCCTATGGGTGGTAGTTAACATTTGGTTAGGAAGTGTGACTTAATTTTCCTTTATATGGATGCTTTTTTTGGAAAGGTTGTGTTTGCAGGTTACTTGCATTGAATTAAATTATTTTGTTTCCTCTTTCTCTTAACCCACATATAGTTAATAAAGAGAAATAGTCTTAAACCACATTATAATAAGAAATCTTTTAGGCATTAAAATTGTATTCTTAAACCTTGACTATGAATCAAAGAATTATGTTTGAAATTACTTGAGTGATGGATCTTATCTTCTCCTAAAATTGTACTCCTTACTTTTGGTTATGCATAAAATATAGATTACGAATGAGACTGATTGTAGTTGTTGGGTATTTAATCTATGCATTTGGAATTAAAATTATGTGATTAAGTTTTGCATTACATGATGTGATATGTTTTTATTGGAAAGGACTACTTTTGTGGAAAAAATGAGATGCTAGTGCATATAATTAGGTTTCTATTTTGAGAAATTATGATGATTGTGTTGTTATTTGAACATCTTGGTTGCTATGTGAAGATGAAACTTATGATGTAATGTCTTTCTCTTTTCTTACTATCATATTAATAGTACAGATTTATGTATTGGATGTCTTCAATGTTGAATTATTATGAGGGGGTAACATGTGAAGTAATTAAACCTAGGTATGGAACAGAGATGTTTGAGTAGGCATAATCATTGTGTAAATACTTAGTGTTGTAAAGGGGCAAAATTTGGATAGTTGTTTATTTTTGTTTTGTATTAGTTTGTGTATATCCTCCTTACACCTTTACATTCAAGGACCTTGGGTTGAGTGGCAATGCACTATCAGGGCCTTGATCACTTAGGAATGTTGGGAAGATTGGATTTATCTGATTTGATTGCCAATTATGCCCAGTTATGCTCAATTATACATCAAAACCCTAATTATGCAAATACAAAAGTAAATGAACAAATTACGGCAAATGCTACTACAGGAAGTTGTAAAATGATAGATAAATATGCACCTTTTTTGGAAGTTTAGGAAGTGAAATAGTTAGGAACTAATGAATGGGTGCCCTAGTCCAATGCCCTGATTTTTGTTAGGATCTAGAAACTTGATCTGCAACATGTTCCTGCTGTCTCAAAGATTTCTCTATTGTAGAATCTAGAGGAATGATGAGAGGGCACCCGAGTCCAGGGCCCTATTTTCAACTCTGATCTGTGAATCTGACACTTTGCAACACTCTCCTACAACTACACTTTTCTTGCTTCTTCAACCTGTGACCTGCAATTACAGAAAGATGGGGAGGGGGTTGTGGCACTATTTAGAGGCTTGCCTCAGTCAAGCCCCGAAGAGACATTCAAGTCTTCCAAACACCATTGTCAGATAGAGAGTGCATGGCCTTGGGAGGTAGAGGAAATAACCAAATGATAAATGCTTGAAAACATAAATGATGTCACCTTGTAGTGATGATCTCATGGGAGGAAGAAGCTCTTCATGCAATGAGGAGATGATTGCTTAAATCTGCAAATACAAACACAAACAACACAAATCTGATCTTGCTACACAATGAATGCCTTGAATCCCTTTCAAAATGCCAATGCTCATAAAGTTTCCATCTAGTTTACAAATGAATGTCTAAACATGCTTATATATGTAACTACAAACACTCCCACCAAGAATTTTGTCATTCAAACTTACCTTGTCAGCACAGGACCTAGATAACAGTCACAAGCTGACACTTAAAATTTGGGCCTGACCCAAAATAGGGTAGGACTAGGGCACGGGGGCCCAAGTCCTCCCTCCCTATTTTGGTTAGGGATTAGTTCAAGGGATCCCCTTAGGTCCCATTTATCATGAAACTTAGGGTTCATTTCATCGGCATGTCAAAATATGATGCAAGATGTCCTAAATGCATATCAAAGACATGGGAGCTAAACCTTATGAGGGAAAAGCCCCCAAGGGGACATTTTCTGACGTTACATTTAGCCCCCACTTTAATGTATGTATAAATGCAAGGTCAATACATGCATTAATGCATGGTCAACAAACACAGCAAACATGCCAAGCACAGAGAAGACATGCCAATCACTAAGAAAACAATAACAGGCACACAAAATAGAAAGAAGATAGTTAATGCATAGAAGACAAGAATGATTTCTTTTCTTTTTATTTTTCTCATATATGTGAAATGCAGATGCAAGTACAAGAAAGTAAACACACCAACCAAAATATTGAAAGCACTCATCGCGTTGGTCTTTAAATTGCATATGGGGAAACACACACACAAGACATGCTAAACCTCCCAAAATGCAGGAAGCACTCATTGCGTTGGTCTTTAAAATACACATGGGGCAACAGACATGCCAAACAATTCAAGCACGCCAAACACACACACTTTGAAAACATGGTGAAAACATGGCAGACAAGCGATGGAGTGTCCCTATTTCTAGGTTCATCACCATCTCATGCACATTATATGCACACACTGACGATTGAGCTTCGCCACAACAATCACTAAAGGTATGCTTAAGGGTTGAGTTAGTCACATAACCACTCCTCGCCTCGTGATGAGGATGTTTTGAAAATGATAGGATGGGAATTCTCTGTAAGAGATAAACCACCCTTGCCTCCGTAGAGGGCTTAAGATGATTGATTGATTGCAAACAAAACTCAGAGTGTAGGAGGGACTCATCGCCACCAGTCTTTAAATTGCACCTAAGGACAAGCATGTTGCTAACATCTACAATAGACATCTTACCTTATATACACCCCCACCTTAAGGTGGTTGATATCACACATTGATATCAAGCATGTTAATGTAGGAAGAAAACACACAAGGGAACACAGTCTTTCACAAAGCCCATGCCCCCGGAGGTGACATGTACTTTACGATCACCAAATGTTCCCACAAACACATCCCTGCAAGAAACATGTTAGTGTCCATAAAATCATGATAAATAACAATATTAATGCATATGATTAATCACACAAAGATCCAAGGTTATACTATGAATTTGGAGATCGAGGATAACTGTGGGGCTATATCACGAAAATCTCAAAATCAAGCATCACCAAGGCAAGATTCAAAGACAAACAAAGTTAATGGAGCAGTAGTATTGTTATGTTTTGTAAGTGAGATAAAAACATCATCAAAATCACTATGTAGAAAGCACAAAGCACTTCTACTAGCCAAGCATTGGATAATATATTGCAACCCCATTGTCATATTAGGAACTAAGTCCAATTTTTGATTTCTCACTAAAGGGACACTAGGTCCACATCAGTATTAATATTTTTTGTCATCTGCCCACTAGATAGAAACACTAGAGGAAGGGAAACAATAAATTAGAGAAGAGAAACAAGTGTCTTAGGGAAAGTCATGTAGGAGGGTGCCCCCAATTCACCAACCGCAATGCTATGTCTATAAGACACAACACACAAGAATGAAATCAAAGAGAGAGGCAATATAGTAGAATGATGATACAAATAGAAGGTCACAACAAAGGTGGTGTATTGGTATCCCAGACCTTACAAGAGAATCAAGGGTCATCCCAAGAGGCCTAAACAACACATAACACATCACAGGGAAAACACATCACAAGAGATAAAGGGTTAGAAATACTTACCTGTAGGGAGACTCATGCTAGGTTTTGTCATCAAGAAAATCATTGTCATCCTCCCACTCCTGAATGTTAGAGGAAAGTGGAACATAAGGTGTACACCATGGCCCAACTCTTATCTTTGTCTTTAGGTTGCTCATTCTTAGGATTATCTTTGTTTAGTTCAATGTTTGGATCAATGTTTTCTTGTTGAGATGCAAGGTGTATGGCATATTCTTGTCATCTCTTCCTTCTTTCTCTTTCTTTTCTATTTCTTTTTGTTCTACCATTTATCTCTTGTGAGATAGTATTTTTCTCATTCATAGGTTTTTTTGTTTTAGAAGAGGAAATATCGGGATCAAATCTCATTTGTCTAGGTGGAATGCCATGTTGTCGACAGTTACCTCCTAGTCCTTGTAAGGATGGCAGGGGAGGAACCTCAGCATAGGGACCTTGTCCTTTTGGTCTAGAGGGTTCTCTTCAAATGCAGGTTGCTCGTCTTTTGTTATTTCTTACGCACGAGGATCGGCCTTTGGATGTAATAGTTTTTCTTTGTAATTGCTATAGCTCAAAACGTTAAAGTCCATTCGTGGCTCTGGTTCCTTTTTAGATTTGTCCCAAAAGTAATCTAGTTTACAATGTTTTCTTGTAACCAAAGTTGTATACTTATTGTAGGGTATAATAAGCACTTGTCCATTCAAAGGAAATTTTAAACAATTGTGAATTGTTCAAGGTACAACTTTCATAACCTTTAAGCATGGATGTCCAAGCTTTATGTGAAAGTGATCAGAAATAGGGACAACATCAAACCATTATTCTACATGTTTCTCAAATATAGTTACCAATAGTGATATCTTACCCAAAGGCTTTACAAAGGTTCCCTTATGTGTTTTAATCATCATAGAGGAACTCTTTTGTAGCTACATTGGTCATGAAATTAGGATCAATAAGGGTTCCATCCATAGGGTTTCCCATTATTTTCACAGTGATATAAAGAGGTCCTTTAGTGTCTCTAATTGTTATATCATGGGGTGTAAACACAATTTCAGGTTCATGGACCTTTCTCTTCATGTAAGGCCTAGGAGGGACCCTATTGTTTTTTATTCTATTAGAGACCATGTGTATATGCTCCAATTAATGCAAAATTGGATTTTAAATGTTGTCCTAAAGTATGCAAAAGACAAGTGCAAAACTATATGCAAAAATGACCTAAAATGCTTGTTTTTTTGTACTTTTTTAATGCAAATATATGAAAGAAAGGTGTTCTAAGGATTTTGATCAGGGGAAGAAAATAATATGTCTATTTTTAGTCCAATACAGCAATAAAACCCTTCACAACACACTTTTGATGCAAATCTATAATGATGATAAGGCAAAACCTAGTGAAAATGTACTAAAATATGTGATTTTTCACCAAATCTCAATGCAAAAGGGCATGACAAAGGGTGTTGTGAGGAAAATTATGATGGAGAGAAAATTATAATAGTATGAAAAGCCACCTAATTCAAAAAAATCCATCACAACTCGCTTATAGTGCTACTCAAGATTAAACCCTAGTGAAAATATAGCAAAAATATGCAATTTTTCACGATTTTTTAATTCCAAGACCTAATGAAAGAGGTGTTGTAAGGAATTTTAGGAGCTGAAAAAAATAATAGCACTAATATAAGTCACCTCAAACTATAAAATCTTTTACAACATGCATGGAGTGTAAATCTAGGTCAAACCCTAAGGCAAATATAGCAAAAATGTGTAATTTTTTCACCAAATTTTCAATACAAGGGCCCAATAAAAAGGGTGTTGTGAATATTTTTAGGAGGGAAAGAAGATAATAACCCTGATAATATAAAATTAGTGAAAAAATATCCTTCACAACACGCCTATGGTGGAAATCTAGAGAGTTGATAAGGCCAAATCTAGTGAAAATCAGGGTTTTTCAAGCCCTAGGTTTTAGATCTTAATGCAAAATGCTATATGAATGTATTGAAATCCACTCAGATCTGAAAATTATTTCCAAGTCCTAAGATGCAAAATGCCAGTGCATATCTAATGCAAAATTAATGAAAAATGCTAGTTTTTGTTGAAATTTTCTATGTAAAAATGCAAATTTTTGAAATCTAAATGCAAATTTACACTAAAATGCAACACTACAGCCAAATGCAAATTTCAATGAGTTCCTATGATTGGTAGAAAAATTTGAAACAAGATTTTATCTACAAACACTATTTTTGAAATTACTAGGTTATATGAAAAATTCAAAATTTCTAACAAAACCCTAACAATTTTATGATGAAAATGCAATGCAAGTGATTGAATTTTTGTAATTTTATACAATTAGTCTCAGATCTAGTGTAAAAATCAGAAATTTGATTAAATTCAAATTAATTAATGCAACATGCAAACCCTAGGATGCCATTTTTTATTCAAATTTTTCAAATTTTTCATTTTTTTTGTAATTTTTTCAATGCAATTCCATTCTAGTATTGTACTTTCTATTGGAAGTTTTGTTATTGATGTCAAAGGTGCATACACATGTTGTAATTGATTGCAAAGGAGATTTTTGGAAGTGTTGTCATTGATGTCAAAAAGAAGTTTAGAGAAGAACAAAAGAGAAAAAAAGTTTCTAACGCATGATTTCTACCTTTAGTCAGCAAAAAGTTTGGTTTGTGAACTTATAGGTTTGTCGATAGCTAGTTTTACCAACATCTTGTTGGCTGATGAGAAGTTGACAAAGAAAAATCTAAAGCATGAATGATTTCTACCTTCGGTTGGAAAATTATTCAGTTCACGAACTGCTTCATAGGTTTTGAAGTTCATCAATTTTTTGATTCTCTGAAAAAGGAGAAAGTGAAGTGTTATTAGAAAAATATCTAGTTTGGGAACTTAAGAAAAGAAAATATGTTTGGTTCATGAGTTTCAAAGTTTGCCGATCAGCCCACAAAGGCTTGTGAAGTCAAAGTTTGTGAAAACAAGATTTTTCGATAAGAGTAAAGTTGGTTTGTGGAAAGTTGGCAAGGCTTTAAGAAAAGTCTTAGTTTACAAAGGGCTTAGTTCACCAACATTAAGGTTCATCGATAGACAACTTTAACAATAAGAGGAAAAGGCATTGAAGTGTAAGGATCTTAAGGTTAAGTTTGTGGAAACATACTTTTGCCAATAAAGGGTTTAAGCGAAGGTTTGTGAGAAGATTTTTTTGCCAACTATATGTTGGCAAGAGACACTGCTAGCCATGCTAGGTGTTGTCATTGATGGCAACTGAATCTATCTTACACATCCGCATTGCATCATTTGATCATACCGGAAGTCAGATTGTAGAATTGTCTAAGTCTAGATAGACAGGAATAGAGCAAATGACAGGGTTCAACATTTTGGTCCGCATTTCTCTATAGTTAATCATATTGTGATGTGGATCTAAGGGAATGTTAAGGGATGTTAGGGCTACCTAAATGCAAATTTTTAGCCTCTGGTGATGAAGGGATTGGAAGTTACAAGCATCTGAGTATCAGGTTTTGATTAGGTAGTGCAATACAGTGAAGAACAAGCCGACTTGGTGTTTGATCCTTGTGCGGATTAGGAAAAGTTCTTGGTTGAGTAAATTGTGAGATTTAGTAGTATTGGCTGACATGTTAGCTAACTTAAATACATAGGTTTTGTTCTACATTGATGTTTATGCATGGATTCAGCCGACAGAACAGTGATCTTGAAAAAGTTTAAAAGTTTTCTTGAGGCCGACTACAGTTGATGAAATCTCATGTTGCGGATATATATAGTCAATGGGTTCGAGCTTTTTGTGGTGTGAGTGTGTGAATATGATGTGAGAGGTGTGAAGTTTGGTAGTAATAAGTATGAATCAAAGAGATCTAAGGTTCAGATCATGGCATAACAGTGAAATAGGACAGTGAGAGATGAAGTGTGTAAAATTAGTATATTGACCCTAACTAGAACTATAATATTGAATTGTTAGATGCTATTCTTTAGTTCAAGTATTCCAGTGAACTCTTGTAATTGATCTTGTAGGCAGTGAGGCTCCTTTGAGCAGTGAGCTCTAGGCAGTGTGCCTGAAGGCATGTGCCTTCCCATTTGTAATACTTTTAACAGAGTATAAATTCTTGTGGGTTAACCCCCACTATAGTTTTTCCCTTAACTGAGTTTCCACATAAAAATCATGGTGTTCATGTGTGATGATCTTGTTGTTATTGTTCTTAAGTTCATGCTTCTTTCTTTTGAATGAATATGGTAAATTATTAAAAGAAAATAATAATAAGTTTTGTAAAACACTGATTCATCCCCCCCCTCTCAGTGTTCCTTATTTCCAACAATTGGTATCAGAGAAAGGTTCCTTAGAAGAAGTTTAATAGCTTGAGGAAGATCTAGGAAGGTGTCTTGATGGGTTCATTCAGGTATTCTGATGGGATAAATGAACATCTTCAGGTTGCTTTAGAAGATCTTGATCAGTCTAGAGTAGAAGTTAAAGAACTACAAGAGAATGTCAAAGATGCTAAGGATTTCATTTAGACTTTAAGAGAGCAACTAAGTAAATCTAATGAAAAGAGGAAGGAGCTACTTTAGTAGTTAGTAAATTAGAAGGAAGACAATGGCATGGATGAGGCTCTAAAGGAGAAGACAAAGGAATGTGAGAAGCTGGCAAAAGAAGTTGTTGTCCTAAAACATGAGATGGAATCTAGGGTGATGAGGCTAACCAAGGAAATTGAGGAAATGAAGAAGACTGAAGAAAACTTGAATCAGTCTTTGAAAGAAAGAACAAAAGAATGCTGCAAATTAGATAGAATAATTGGCCATCTAGAGTCTTATCTACAAGAAATTGGGTATAAGGAGGAAAAACTTGAAATGCAAATTGTCATTCTCAAACATGACCTAGAAGCTGCAAATGAATATCAAGAGAAGTTCAAGATAATCTCAGTTAAACTTGATGTGCTTCTTGATAGTCAGAAGAAGGCAGATGATAAGCATGGTCTTGGATATGAAAAAGGTGAAAGATTGGGATCTAGTCAAGGAAATTCTGAATCAAGGATAAGAGAAATAGACCTAGAAGACCTCCGATCAGACAACCTAATGCTCAAAGGTATCCATCCTTCAATGGAAATTGTTTAATTGCAATAAATTTGGTCATAGAGCTACTCAATGTAGAAGTAGAGTGAATCAAATAGGCCTATCCTTCTCCGATCGATGCTTCAATTGTAAAAGGTATGGTCATAGATCTAATGAATATAGAAGTATGATGATGAATAACTCTAACAATAGAGGAAATGTCAATTCATTCAATGGCAAATGTTTTGCATGCAATAGATTTGGACACGTGGCTAAACAGTGCAGATCAAGATGAAATCAAGTGAATGAGAAAAGAAAGGTTGTGTGCTTTAATTGCAATAGATCTGGTCATATTGCAAGATTTTGTAGAAGAAGGAATGATGATGGAAAAGGTCCAGTAAATAGAAACTAGAATATCCAGAGATAGGATAAAGGCAAGGGAAAAGTAGATATGAATGAGATCTAGAATGAAATGAACAAGACATGGGTGAAGAAAGGTGAAATGAATAATGGTGATGGATCCGCACCAGAATTTAGTGCTAATAATTCCTCTAGAAATTGAAGTTAGAGCTCTGGCTTAGGGGGAGCTGCATTGAAAATCTAATTCCCCCTGCCAGTAAATCAGTGCCTAAATCTAGCACAATGAATGAAGTTAAAGAAGCCTATTTCATATCTATTAAAGCAAATTCTAGAAGAAAAGAAGCTAATGCGATTGATTGCGGAGTAATTGAAGATTGACTATATTTAGAAACAGTGTAACTAGATAAATTAGGGCAAAGCATTTATTACAATGGAAAATTAGGTTTTGCGGAGCATAAAAGGTCATCCACTTAACATTTGAATCACTTGGTATTTGAAGAAAACAAGAAGAGTGCCTAAGCTGAGATTTCAAGGTTTGGAGTACAAAAGCAAATTCAACTGCTAACCCTAATCCCATGGAGAAAAAGGTATTTTTCTGTGAAGCTTTAAACTTGTATTCTTTTTGAAATGGCTACACCTCTAGTTGTGGATATCACTGAGTGACCTAGGCCAAGGTTTAAGAAGCACCCTTTCAAGTCAACAGAAGTCGATCTGATGGTAACATTTTCTGATGTTGCATATGGAGTTCTTCACATAGAGAATATTAGGGCTTACATTCATGCACCTCTAGAGGAACACAACTTAAGGTTTGCTGATCTATTCATTAATCACTTAAGAGACAATGACTTTGAGCTCAAACTGGAGTATAAATCTTTGAAAGATAAAAAAATTCATACAATTTGTTGAGTTTCTAAAATTCACAGAAGAAGACTGGGTCCAGTATGTCTTGAGCCATATCCATGATGAATTTATGTGGCTGAACCATCCATTTAAGATCACAAAAGGTGTAATAAGGGAAGTTACAGGATTGAATTCAATTGGTACTCTGCCTCAGTTGAAGGCCGTGAATAATCTAGTAGTCACAGAGGCAATCGGATCAAAATTTGATAAAAGAGCTATGACTATAAATGATATAGAGGATCATGGGGTCAGATTTGCATCTATGGTGTTTGGATATAAGATATATCACTCTAGCAAGGAAAACTCAATGTCTGGAACATCCATCTATATTGCATATAAAATGGTAAAAGAAGATGCAGACTATGATCTCTGTGAACTCATGCAGAACTAGCTTATGGAGAATCTAAGCAAGATAAAGAAGGACAAGAAGTACTCATTCAAATTTGGTATGCTAATAATGTGTCTTTTCTTTTCTTTCTTGAATGAGTTCCTTGGAAAGAAGAATGTATATTGGACTAATGACAAACTGGTATCAATTCAAATTAGAAATTATTTGAGTAGTTTGGGTACTTATGAGGCACAAAGTTCTACACTTTGGGGATTCTACCAGAATTTCCAGAGTATGATGCAAGCTAGGGAAAGAATACCTAGGGCTGTGGTTGATAAATACAAGACACCATCTATTTTATAGTTACTGTTGATTGGTGCAAGATGGAAGTAGTAGAGCCTAGAGTTGTGTGGATCATGCCCATAGAGTATGAAGTGGATAGACATGTATTGGAGTATATGCACAACATTTGCTGAGCCATCCTAGGGACTCGGCTGAAGAGAGATTTGGAACATATGAAGAGATTTCTCAAAAATTGCATGCTGAATTCAAGGTTCTAAAAATCAAAAGGACTGTGAGAAAAGAAGTTGAGTAGTTGGTTGAGAATCTTGGCCTTACAAGGGAGCTATGAGATAATACAGGGAAAGGACAGAGAAAGCTAAGAAGGAGAAACATGATAGCGAAAGAGGAAGTGTTCCGATAGAACCCCCCTCTAAATCAAGAACTACAAGGAGTTCTGGTACAACCTCCAATGCATTACCTTCTCCTATTTTAGAGAAATTCAAAGAAAAACCTACTGGTAAGAAAGGAAAAAGAACAAAAGTAATGGCCAAAAGGTCATATGTTAGTGTGGAGAAGGATGATGAAGAAAAGAATAATTCAGATGATGAGGTTAAAGAGTTGAAGGCCTCAGGCACTAAGGCTACTAAAGTATATAAGGAGAAGCCCTCTAGAGACATAAAATCAAAGAAAGTAGAAGCATCAAAAGTTGGCGAAGATAAGCCCTCTGGAAGTGTAAGGGTGAGCAAAAGGCAAAAGACTGAGACACATGTTGAAAAATCTAACTTGTCAATTGAAGACATTCTGAATGCGGTAACTGTTCATGGGAATTTGAAGCCCATAACAAAATATTATGATATCTTTGATGATGCTAACAAGAAAATCTTAGAGGATGCTACTATTAAGTACTTGAATATATTCAACAGAGTACTTGTGGAAATTGTGGACCTGAAATTCCTAAGAGTCTAGGTGATATCTTGGAAATGAGAAAAGAAGTTGCAAAAGAAAAAGATTTGGAGCTAAGGGAACATGTTTTGTCAAATCCGTGCTTGGTGATATCTAAGAAAGAAGCAAGTAAAATTTTCAAAGAAGTTAAAAATAAATTTAGAAGCAAAATCAAGATGAATAAGCTAATGATTGGAGACATTGATGAAGTAGTCAAAGAAACATAACAAATTCTGAAGAAAGCCCTAGATAAGAATAAGTTCTATGTTGTCACTAAAGAACCTATTGATGATACATTCATTCTAAATGATGAAGAGTTGCAGAAAAATGAGCAACAAGTTGAGGAAGATGATGTCTCTATTCCAGAAGAGGAAACATTGAATAGAGAAGATGAAGAAATGGTGAAGGAAGATAAAAGTGATGATAATGCTACTGCTAAGGATACACAAAATCCTTTGAAAGAAAATGTAGAAGACATTTTTTATAAAGATAAAAGGAAGGATGCCTCTATTGATAATGTAGAGAAAGAAGAAGTAAAGAAAAACAATGAAAATTATAAGCAAGACAATGCAGTTGACTCCAAAAAGGGAGAAGGTGCAGGCCTTGAAGAGCATAAAACTAAAACATCATATTGGATAAGAGACATTGTAGAAGTAGTGAAAGAAATATTGGAGAAAGATAAACAAGTTGTAGAAGATTCAGATATAATACAAGGTCCATTCAATTTGGATACTCTCTCACTGGTACAGAAGATAAAGTTGGCCTCTCTTGCACAAGCTAAGGCCGGAGAGGATATCTTGACATCCCATATAGAAGATAGTGAATTTCTTGGTCTTGCATCTGGGATTTTGGAGAAAATCATGCCTACATTTTAGAAGGACTCATCATGATCCCCCTCTGGTCAGTTGAAGAGTCTAATAAACTTTGTAAGTACTCATTTTGAAGATTTTGTCAAGTCAACAAAAGTCAAAGTCCAAAATGAATTTAATGAGAAGAGGTTTGCTAAAAAAAAGAGAATAATTAGTTATGATAGATCAATGCTTGATACTAGTGTAACGAGTATTCAAAATGCCCTCTTTGAAGGTGCAAAGATTTATAAGTTTTGCCTAAATCGGTCTAATTTGTTGATGT
The DNA here is from genome assembly GCA_027924645.1 of Cunninghamia lanceolata. Lineage (NCBI taxonomy): Eukaryota > Viridiplantae > Streptophyta > Pinopsida > Cupressales > Cupressaceae > Cunninghamia > Cunninghamia lanceolata. The sequence goes on along the minus strand of BSBN01000378.1, from coordinate 1,021,557 downwards.
TGGTTTCAGGACAGACAACTGAGAGGGGGGGTAAGTAAGTTGTCACAAAAACTTTCTTTTTTTTAAACACTTAAATCCTTCTTATATTTCTACAGCATAATACTGATTCAATCATGGAAGCACAATGCAATAACTCAAGAGCAGAAACACATTAACACATATGACACCAAGATTTTAACGTGGAAAACCCAGTTAAGGGAAAAACCATGGGGTGACTAACCTAAGATTGTATTCTCTATTAAAAGAATAAGAACAAAATGGCACTTGCCAATTAGGGCCCACTGCCTGAGCACACTGCTCACAAGAGGCCCATTGCCTATAGGAGACACAATCTCTAAAGAATAATATAAATATTACATACTTGAACTAGAGATTAGCATCTTCACTATGCTTGAGTCAGTTCCATTTAAGCTCAATACCTCTGCTCTGCTTTTTGTTCCTCTCCACTACCACTTTCTTTTCATGACCACAAGGATACATTTCAATGACTTTGCAACTCTTATTTATACATGACATCGATTTTGGAATGATCATCAAAGTTGGCACAACATACACTTATTTTATTACAGAGCAATTACAAAAACTTCATGTGTATCACCACACTGTCAACCACACATATCTGGACTTCAATCTTCTTTGAGGAACACGCCATGCTTCGCATAACATCTTCAATATCATCTGTAAGATGTATAAAACATCTAGTCGGCCATGATTAGGAAGAACACCATCACTCGAGAGTAAATCTTCAATTACGAGATCAATCTTCAATGTGGACTGCCAACACAAACTGGACACAATCTAGAGACCCCCACAAGCTTGCTTGAATCACCAAGAACATCCACACCACTTCTACTTACTAAAATCATTTGCATCTTCATCCAGAACCTCAAGAGCATAGTTTGTCGTCACTATCACATTAGAATAAATGCTTGCAGACCTCCAGACCACAAACCAATTGAGTTGTCAATTCACATTAGCTTCCTAAACATTCCACCAAATCCACAGAACAAGATATTGCATTTCTGGATCTCATCGGACCTATTTGTGTCACTCTGTCACCTTTGAATAGCCGCCAGAACTAGTTTTATTCATATGGCCATAACTTCTCCAAATCTTCATGCGAACCTCTCAAATCTTGACTGGATCATCTTTATACACATATCTACAACCCTTTGATATGCATTCTCTGATCTTCATCTAGCTGGGATCTTCACTTCATAGAGCTTCACTATCTTCACTATTTCTGATAGGACTAATTTTCTAAATATCCTCAGCACACAACTCATCCAATCCTTGACATCAATGCAATAGGCATATGTTGACATCAATGACAACAACGGTTATGCCCATACTTGCAACAATCTCCCCCTTTGTCATTGATGGCAACATATGATGTGAAAAAATGTTTTAACCATCAAGAAAAAAACTTCTCCTCACTAACTAACATAGCTCCCCCTATCAACAATAATCATTCATATGTCTTCTCTTTCTTTGCTCCTCCCCCTTTGATTAGCAACCACGTTTGTTTTTCACATGTCTTCTCTCCCCCTTTGACATCAATGGCAAAGGGCACATACTTGCATCAATACTTTAGAATCATACAAACTGCTCCCCCTGAGTGGCAGCTTCCTATCATCAATCTGTACCACAAGATATGACTGTGAGATCCATCAGGACGATGCACATCAGTACACCTTAATTTAGAGCCGGAGCAGTAATAACCCCTAACTTCTCCCTGAGATACTCAAAAGAGTCCTTTGGTAGAGGTTTAGTAAAAATGTCTGCAATCTGATCCTTTGCGGGCACAAACTCCAATCTAACTTCATTCTTGTTCACCTGCTCTCTCAAAAAGTGAAACTTGATGGATATATGTTTTGTCTTTGAATGCAACACTGGATTTTTTGATATATTTATTGCACTTGAGTTATCACAGAAGATTGTGATAGGTTCCTCATACTCCACTCTAATGTCTCTTAGCATTTGCTTCATCCATAATACTTGAGTGCAACTACCTGCTACTGCAATATATTCTACTTCTATAGTGGATAGAGATATTGCCTCTTGTTTCTTGCTTAGCTAATAAACCAATATTTTCCCCAAAAAGAATGCACCACCATTGGTACTCTTCCAGTCATCCACATCTCCTACCCAATCAACATCTGTATATGTGTGAAGAGAGAAATCATGATCCCTAGGATACGATAAACCATACTCAACTATTCCCTTTAGATATCTGAGAATTCTCTTGATTGCCATGACATGAGATTCTCTAGGATCAGCTTGGAATCTAGCAACAAGACCAACAACATTCATAATGTTAGGTCTAGTTTGAGTAAGATACAGTAGTCCTCCAATCATTGACCTATACTTTTTCTGATCAGCCTTAGTAGATTCATAATCTTTGTTCAGTTTATACACAGTTGCCATGGGAGTATTCATTAGCTTTGAATCTTCCATCCCAAATTTCTTCAACAATTCTTTCACTTATTTGGTCTGTGATATGAAGATTCCTTTCTTTATTTGAGTGAATTGCAGACCCAAGAAGAAATTCATTTCCCCAAACATAGACATCTCAAATTCACTTTTCATTTGATTTGCAAAAGTCTTGCACATACTATCTCTTCCTCCAAAAATGATGTCATCAACAAATACTTCAACAATTAAGATATTTTCATGATCAATCTTGAAGTACAATTTACTGTCAGTAGTACCATTGTCGAAACCAATCTTCAAAAGATGTTTATCCAATCTTTCATACCAAACCCTTGGGGCTTGTTTGAGTCCATACAATACTTTCTTCAACTTGCAGACCATATCACCATGATTAGACAATTGAAATCCATCCGATTGCTCAATGTATACTTCTTCTTCCAAGTCACCATTTAGGAAGGTAGACTTGACATCCATCTGATATACTTTGTAATCCTTGAAGGTAGCAAAAGCAAGAAATAATCTGACTGCTTCAATTCTTGCCACTGGAGGAAAAGTTTCTTCAAAGTCAACTCCTTCTACTTGAGAATAACCCTTACAGACTAATCTAGATTTGTTTCTAACTACTTCACCATCTTTATTCAGTTTATTCCAGAAGACCCACTTGGTCCTAATCACATTTTTTTCTAGGTCTGGGAACAAGATCCTAAGTGTGATTTTTCTCAATCTGCATCAGCTTTTCCTACATTGCTTTGGCCCAGCTTTCATCATTGCATGCTTGACTTACTATTTTTGGTTCAATCTTTGAAATCAAACAATACTTATTTGAATCTTGAGCAATCTTTCTTCTTGTTTGAACACCTTTGCTTCTATCACCTATGATTTGGTCTTCAGAATGATTCAATCTTACATACCTAGGAGTTTTGGTAATTTCTTGCACTTCTATTTCTTGGACATGTTCATTCAAGCTTATCTCTTCTGCCTGTATTTCAGGATTCTCCATATCAGTTTGAATCTAAACTATAGAAGGGGCTAGATCTTCTTGGACTAGAACATCATTCTGATCATCTGCTTCATACTCATAAAACCTTTAGGGATTTTCAATTCCTTCATCAACCTTTACATTTGTAGTTTCTAAAATCTTTCTTAATCTCTTGTTATAACACCAGTATGCTTTGCTTTGAGTAGAGTAACCCAAGAATATTCCTTCATCACTTCTAGCATCAAATTTTCCAAGGTCTTCATCTCTTTTAATGTAACATTTACTACCAAAGACTCTGAAATACTTCACAGTAGGAGTGATGCCAAACCAGAGTTCATAAGGGGTCTTACCAGTATTGCTTCTGATTTGTACTCAATTAAGAGTATAGACAGTAGTGCTTACAGCTTCTCTCCAATAGATCTGAGGGACATTTGCTTCCATCATCATGGTTCTAGATACTTCCTGGATGGTTCAGTTCTTTCTTTCCACTACTCCATTCTGCTGTGGAGTCCTTGGAGCAGATAACTGTCTCATTATCCCATGTTTCTCATAGAATTCTATCAACTCTCCAGATGTGAATTCACCATCTCTATCAGACCTAAGACATTTTGTGTTTAACCTAGTTTCATTTTCTACCATAGATTTAAATATTTTGAACTTCTCAAGAGCTTCAGATTTCTCTTTTAGGAAAGTCACCCACATCATCTAGGAGTGGTCATCAATCAGTAACATAAAATATCTATCACCTTGCAAACTTTTGATTCTTGCCAGTCCACATAGATCAGTGTGTACTAAGTCTAACAATCTGGTAGAAGATCGTTCCTTACTTTTAAATGTGACTCTTCTCTGCTTACCCAACTGACATTCTTTGTACAAACTGTTAGTAGGTTTCACCAGTCTTGGAAGATCTCTTACAGCCTGAGTGTTACTTATTTTGATGATATTATCAAAATTTACATTGCACATTCTCCTATGCCACAACTAATTCTAATCAATTTGAACAAATAAACAACATTTGCCAGTACCAACCAAGTGGAAGATGTTACCTTTTGTTTGAGTACCAGATGCAATTTCTGTTCCAGAACTTTCAAAGATCTTACATTTTCCATTTTTGAATCAGAGATCATAGCCTTTGTTTACCAACTTCTTAACACTAAGAAGATTATGCTTCAGACCTTCAACATATAGTACATCACTGGTTTTGTTCTTTCCATCAAAAGAAATAGTTCCTCTGCCTCTGATTCTGCCAGTAGAATTATCACCAAATTCTACAACTCCTCCTTCATATCTTTCCAAATCTATGAACTTATTTTAGTCACAAGTCATATGGCGGGAGCATCCAGTGTCAATGAGCCATTCATCCTTTTCTTCAACTTGAGCAGCCAAAGTTCTTTCTACCTGTTTATGACTGATAGATTTAGTGGGCATTAGATCTTCTTCCTTGATGGAAATAAACACACAGTCACTTCTAGATTTGTTTCCTGTCTCTGATTCATCATCTGTTACACCTTCATCATCATCATCTTCATGAACATAGTAACATTTCTTTTGGAATCTTGATTTATTTGGATTTGTCTTTGAAAATGTTTCCATTCACCTTGAAGCAAAATGACCAAGCTTGTTGCAGTTGAAACATTTGAAGGGAAATTTTCCTTCATACTTACTAGATCCTCTTGGTAGTCTTTTTTCAATAAGGTCTTTAAGTTAAGTAGCTTCTGCCTCATCTTCTTCCAAATCTTTTCTTGCTTTTTCATACCATGATAGTTTCTTTGAGGAGTTCTCTCCTGGATCATACCTTTTTTTGCCTTTTATAGAGGAAATAGATTTGAATGTAGATTCAGTCTTGGGGGGTGCATCTCTGAACTTAGCCAATTCAAATGCAGTTAATTTTCCAACCAATTGATCTCTTGTGATATTTGATAAAGATCTGAATTCTTCAATAGCAGCAACCTTGTGTTTGTAAGAAGGAGGTAGGGATCTAAGAACTTTGGCAACAATCTTATCTTCATCCAAGGTTCCACTAGCACACCTAATGCCACAAACAAGCTCATTTACTTTTGGCATAAATGTAGTGATATTCTCATCTTCAGGTTTTCAAATTATCCTTTTAGACTCTATAGCTTGGCACATTTAACATATTTGTCTCCTTCATGCAGAAGTTCCAACTTTGACCAAATCTCATATGCAATTTTTAAATCTATAACATTTGTCAACTCTAAATTAGATAAGGCACTTAGTAAGGCTTCTTTAGCTCGAAGATTATCTTCAACATCTCTGATTTCATCTATAGTTGTCAGACCATTCTTTGGAGGAACATACTTCTTTGTAGTCATGGTCCAATATTGCATTCCCATAAATTGCAAGTGAAATTCCATGCGGCTTTTCCAAAGAGTGTAATTAGTTCCATCAAACCTCAGACTATCCTTCTTGTAGGAAGACATCCTGGATCTCCTCAAGTGATTAAGATATTTTAGAGGAACTTAGCTCTGATACCAATTGTTGGTTTTAGGACAGACAACTGAGAGGGGGGGTGAATCAATTGTCACAAAAAATTTCTTTTCTTTCAACACTTAAATCCTTCTTATATTTCTACAGCATAATAATGATTCAATCATGGAAGCACAATGCAATAACTCAAGAGTAGAAACACATTAACACATATGACACCAAGATTTTAACGTGGAAAACCTAGTTAAGGGAAAAACCATGAGGTGACTAACCCAAGATTGTATTCTCTATTAAAAGAATAAGAAGAACAAAATGGTACTTGCCAATTAGGGCTCATTGCCTAAGCACACTACTCACAAGAGGCCCACTGCCTATAGGAGACACATTGTCTTCAGAATAATATAAATATTACATACTTGAACTAGAGATTAGCATCTTCACTATGCTTGAGTCAATTCCATTTAAGTTCAACACCTCTACTCTGCCTTTTGCTCCTCTTCACTACCACTTTCTCTTCATGACCACAAGGATACATTTGAATGACTTCGCAACTCTTATTTATACATGACATTGACTTTGGAATGATCATCAAAGTCGGCACAACATACACTTATTTTATTACAGAGCAATTAAAAAAATACTTGTCTTATTACAAAAACTTCATGTGTATCACCACACTGTCAGCCACACATATCTGGACTTCAATCTTCTTTGAGGAACACACCATGCTTCGCATAACATCTTCAAGATCATCTACAAGATGTGTAAAACATCTGGTTGGCCATGATTAGGAAGAACACTATCACCTGAGAGTAAATCTTCAATTACAAGCTCAATCTTCAATGTGGACTGCCAACACAAACTAGACACAATCTAGAGACCCCCACAAGCTTTCTTGAATCACCAAGAACATCCACACCACTTCTTCTTACTAAAATCATTCGTATCTTCAACGAAAACCTCAAGAGCACAGTCTGTCATCACTATCACATTAGAATAAATGATTGCGGACCTCCAGACCACAAGCCAATTGATTCACGTCGGTTTCCTAAACATTCCACCAAATCCACATAACAAGATATTGTATTTCTAGATCTCACCAGACCTATTTGTGTCACTCTGTCACCTCTGAATAGCTGCCAAAACTAGTTTTATTCATATGGCCATAACTTCTCCAAATCTTCATGCAGACCTCTCAAATCTTGACTGGATCATCTTTAGACACATATCTACAAAATCTTTGATGCGCATTCTCTGATCTTCATCTACTTGGGATCTTCACTTCATAGAGCTTCATTGTCTTCATTGTTTCTGATAGGACTAATGTTCTCAATATCCTCAGCACATAGCTTATCCAATCATTGACATCAATGCAATAGGAGTATGTTGACATCAATGACAACACTGGTTAGGCCCATACTTGCAATAGTTGAAGATATTGAGAAGAAGATTAAGGACCTAGAACTTAAACTGTCTAACATCTCTCAGACCTATAGTCCCTTAACTGAGTTTGTAATAACTAAAAATTATCAAGAAGTAAGTTTTCTTGATGAATTGAATAATTTGGAGAAGGAAAAGGTTAATGATTTGAGTAGATTAGATGAACTTCAGGGATTGATTTCCCCTAAGTTAGAGATAATGTTTAGTGCATTGACAAAGGCTCAAACTTCTGCTCTAACAAGTGATACCACTAATCTATAGAAGGCAGAGTCATAGGCATTTCTATTTATTGGTCATATTTGAATTTTGGATAACATGAAGAAAAGTTGGGATAGTGAATTGGCACTGTTGAAAAACATTTTTGGTGATTTCCTTAAGTTCATGTAGATAAGACATAAGGATTGTTTGTATATATACGCCTTTGTACATAAAATTTTTGTATGAATTTTTGTACGCGGATCTTAGCCTTTGCCATTGATGTCAAAGGGGGAGAGGAAAGCAGTGAAAATTGAGAAATTCATCTAAGGGGGAGCATTGCAAATAAAAAGTGTAAATAGTAAGGGGGAACTGTTCTAACACTTAGTCATTTTTCACTAAGTGTTGCCATCAATGCCAAAGGGGGAGATTGTTGGCAAGAGACACTGCTAGGCATGTTAGGTGCTGTCATTGATAGAAACTAAATCTATCTTACACATGCACATTGCATCATTTGATCATACTGAAAGTTAAATTACAGAATTGTCTAAGTCCAGATAGACAAGAACAGAGCAAATGATAGGGTTCAACATTTTGGTCCACATTTCTCTACAGTTAATCATATTGTGTTGCAGATCTAAGGGAATGTTAAGGGATATTAGGGCTATCTAAATCCAAATATTTATCCTACGATGATGAAGGGATTGGAAGTTACAAGCATCTAAGTATCGGGTTTTGATTAGGTAGCTCAATCTGGTGAAGAATAGGCCAACTTAGTGTTTGATCCTTGTGTAGATTAGGAGAAATTGTTGGTTGAGTAATTTGTGAGATTCAATGGTATTGGCTAAAATATTAGATGACTTAAATACATAGGTGTTGGTCCACATTGGTGTTTGTGCATGGATTCAGCTGACAGAATAGTGATCTTGAAAATTTTTGTAAGTTTTCTTGAGGCCGACTGCAGTTGATGAAATCTCATGTTGTGGATATATATAGTCGATGGGTTCAATCTTTTTATGGGGTGTGTGTGTGAATATGATGTGAGAGATGCGAAGTGTGGTAGTAACAAGTGTAATGAAAAGAGATCTAAGGTTCAGATCATGGTAGAACAATGAAATAGGGCAGTCAGAGATGAAGTATGTATAGTCAATATATCGAGCCTAATCAGAACTATAATCTTGAATTGTTAGATGCTATTCTTCAATTCAAGTATTCCAGTGAACTCTTGTAATTGATCTTGTAAGCAGTGAGCCTCCTTTAAGAAGTGATCTCTAAGCAGTGTGCCCGAAGGCATGTGCCTTCCCATTTGTAATACTTTTAACAAAGTATAAATTCTTGTGGGTTAACCCCCACCGTGGTTTTTCCCTTAACTGAGTTTCCACGTAAAAATCCTAGTGTTTATGTGTGATGATCATTTTGTTACTGTTCTTAAGTTCATGCTTCTTTCTTTTGAATGAATGTGGTAAATTAATTAAATTAAATAATAATAAGTTTTGCAGAAGACTAATTCACCCCCTCTCTGTGTTCCTTATTTCCAACACTATAGAGTGGATGTGCAAAGTTCATAGAAAGCAACTTTTGTTGATACAAGTTTGTTTGCCCAAGGTTTGCAAAAAGTAAGTTTTGTCAATTAAGGTGTTGGACGATAAGATATGAAGACATTAAATATATTTAAATTAAAGATATAAATATATGTTGTGAGGCTAACATCGTGAGATGAGTTAACAACATTACAAATCGGAGACTTAATTGTTGGCACCATTGCAATAATGTGAGAATTTTAGTTTGGTTCCAGTCCCATAAATGGTGTTTGGACTGACCTAAGTTTGTGTGTTTTGGGCCTAGTTTTAAAAGCATAAAATTATAGGATGGGCCACTCCTGTACACATTGAAATTGAAATTATAGATGCCAACCTAGGAGAAAGGTTTAATTTGGTCATGGAGAATGTTTCATAGTGCAGCCAACAATGAAGTTTTTATTTTGAACAGATCGATATAAAAGGGAGGCCATTGATGTGCATTAGTGTAGTGATGTATGCAAGTACAAAAGCAAAATATCTGAACATATGTGAGTGATTGAATTAGTGAAACACATGTGAATATCCACTAAATAGGCATGTGGAGTTATGCAAATGTGAAGTGTGTGAAGGGCATGAACTGTAGATGATCTTGAGTTCACATAGTATGTGTTGATTATCTTGAAATTAATTTTGTTTTAGTTTGTTGGATTGGAGTCCAAGTTGTGTGCGGGTTGGAACCTTGAATAGGTTGGAACCTATTGTTAATTTGTTTCTCAGAAGATGAAGTTGGAGGTTCATTGTTGGGTTGTTTCTCAGAGGTTGAAGTTGGTGCTTCTTTGTTGTGTTGGTACTTAGCTTGGTAAGAAGACTAAATTCTCTTGTAGGTTGGTGCCTATAGATTTGTAAAAGGATTTTAGTCCTTCTTAGGTTGAAATTTCTATGGGTTGGATCCTACAAAATATTGTAATTCACTATTTCATTTTTGTGATGCTAGATTTGGATAGTAGATCCAAGCAGCTTGCTCACCATGGTTTTTCCCTTCTTGGGTTTGCACGTAAATTTGGTGTTATGGTTTCTTGTGGATGTGTGATTATGTTTTGGTTTGCATAGTTCTTACATAATCTAATTTGTGTAGTAAATATCATGTTGTTACAATAGAATCAAATTAAAAGGTGGCATATATTGATTCACCCCCCTCTTAGTATATTTGTGATATTCTAACAATTGGTATCAGAACCAAGTTCCTTGGTGTAGCCTAACAACTGAAGGTAGACCTTGGATAAGAATGCATGGCTAGACAAGAACGATCCTCTTCTAACAAAGCACCTCTATTTTATGGATCTAACTATACCTTCTGGAGTATAAGGATGGAAGCCTATTTAACTTCTCTATGGTATGATGTTTAGAGATCTATGATTGATGGTTATACTACTCCTACAAATCCTCTCATAGATTAGGTTGATAAGAAGGCTTGTGAGAACAATGCTAAATCTAAGAATGCTATCTTGAGTTGTCTAACTAACACAGAGTTTGTCAAAGTAATATAATGCAAGACTACTAAGGATATTAGGAAAAAGATTAGTAACATTTATGAAGGTGATGATAAGGTGAAACAAGATAATCTATAGACCTGTAGAGGCAAGTTTGATAGTATGAAGATGAAAGAAGAAGAGAACATATATGACCATCTACTCTAAGTAGATGAAGTTGTGAATGTAATCAGAGGTCTTGGTGAAGAGGTAAAGGATTCAATGGTCATTAAGAAAGTACTAAGACCACTCCCTCAAAGGTATGACTCAAAAGTTTCTATTATTGAAGAAGCCATAGATCTAAATATACTCACAATGAATGAACTATTTTGTTCCCTCACTCCCTCTGAGATGAGGATTGCAAGCAAAGACACATCTAAAAGGGAAGTTGTATTTAAATCAACAAAGAAAGAAGAAGCATCTAATTGAAGTAGTGAATATGAGGAAGAAGAGGTAAACTTTGTAAGAAAGTTAAAGAAGGGTTTAGGTAAGTACAAAGGTAAGTTACCCTTCAAATGCTTTAATTGTGGTAAAATTGGTCATTTTGTTGCTAAGTGCCCTTGGGCCAAAAGTGAAAGCAATGATGAGGAAGAAGAGCATAACATAAGGAATGATGGTAAACATTATCAACATAAAAAAAAGCCACAAACAAGGCAAACATGAAAAGAGGAGCTTTCACAAACATTAAAAAAAAAACCTCTATTCCAAATAGGAAAGTGGCTCATCTAATGAGAGAAGTGAAAGTATCTCAGACAATGACAAAGAAGAAACTTAGCTCATGGAAATAGAGACAAGAAGTGTTGCTTTTAAAAATAATACAACCCTATAGAAGATGGTGAAGAAATGCTAGATCCTAATAAAGAAGACCTGACCATCATTGATGAAGAAGAATGTGAAGTTGATCTTGAAGGTGAATTGATCTCAGCACTTAAAGACTTGGATTCAATAAGAAAATAAAATGAAGAACAAAAGGCAAGGCTCAAAGAATTAGAGGAAATGATTATTAACTTTAAGATTCAAATTGAAGAAGGAAAAATGATTGTAGAAATTATGAACACTACCTTCAAAGCCAAATCAAATGAGTGTTTAAAACTTGAAGAAGAAATTATTTCACTGAGAAAGGAAGTTGAAATAGTTAATGATTAGTTGAGTAAGAATATCAAGTTTGGAAAGAGTTCTAAAATTTTGGATGATATAATAAACATTCAGAGACCTTTATTCATAAAGTTAGGTTTGGGCTATGGTGAAGAAGCTACACAATCTTTTGTTCCCATAAAGAAGACTGACTCGGAGAAAACAATGCAAAAAGAAGATATCCCAATGAAGAAAGAGAGCAAGAAAATTGAAGAATTTGATTTCATCCCTGTCATCTCTTAGAGAAGAAAATTTAGAAGATCAAGACATTCATGAATAAGTTCAATTAAGCTTTCTCTATTTATTGTTTTAGTTGCAATCAGTATGGTCACAAAGCCATTGAATGTAGATCGAGAATGATGCAATCATTTACATAAGTAGAAATCCTTTTGCCCCTTTATTTTTTTCAATATAATGTCATATTTGAAACAATTTTGGGCACACAGTAAGGTTTTGCAAAAGTAGCTTGGCAAAGTCAAAATCTCAAACAACTGATCTTGATAACCAAGACAAAAAGATAAACATATCTGAAAATCAAAAGACAGATCAGAAGAAGGAATGGAAAATCAAGAAAAACAATCATGAAGGTGAAAACTCAATGATTGTCCAAGGTGCATTTCATGCATAAGGACAAGTAAATCCTTGGGTTATAGGTAGTGGATGCTCGAGTCACATGATAGGAGACAAAAGTAAGTTTATCCACCTTGATAAATGGAATGGTGGATCAATCAAGTTTGAAAACAACACCTCTACAAAAATATGCAGCAAAGGCACAATAAGTATTGATGGAAAGAATAGTATAGAAGATGTTCTATATGTATAAGGTCTCAAGAACAATCTTATTAGTTTAATTCAAATGTGCAGAAAATGATATAATCTCATTTTCAATGCGCAAGGATGTGAAATCAAAAGAGAAAGTATTGGCAAACTTGTGGTAGAAGAAAGCAGGACAAAAAATAATTTGTATAATAATAGTGAAGTCAAAGGAAGGATTTTCCTTCTAGGACAAATAGATGAGAGTTGGTTGTGGGACAAAAGGATGGGACACATCCACTTTGACAACCTTCTAAAGATCAGCTCTAAACTTCAATTAAAGGCATGTCAAAGATTGCTAAGCCTACTAGCACCTTCTGTAAGGAATGTCAAATTGGGAATCAAACGAGGACCAAGTTCAAGACCAAGAAATATTGTTCTACTGAGCCGCTAGAACTGATTCATATAGACCTATGTGGTCCTACCAAAACAAGAAGTCTCCAAGGTGAAAGGTATTTCATGTTGCTCAATGATGATTACTCTAGAACGACATGGGTTACGATTTTAAAACATAAATTAGAAGCTTTTAACAAATTTGAAATTTTCAAATCTATGGTTGAGAATGAAATGAATGCTAGAATCAAGTGCCTAAGATCAAACAGAGGTGGTGAGTTCACATCAAATGAATTTGAGGAATATTGTGAAGAACATGGAATAAGGAGACACTACTTTGCCACAAGGACTCCTCAGTAAAATGGAGTAGTTGAAAGGAAGAACAAAATAGTATAGGAAATGGCAAGAACAATGTTGAATGAATCCATGCTTCCTGATGTTTATTGGAAAGAAGCAATTCATATTATTGTCTATATTCTTAACATAGGACAACTAAGAGTAAACAAAACTAAGACACCATATGAGCTATGGAAAGGAAAACCTACTTCTATCAAGTATTTTAGAATTTATAGAGGGTAAGTGCAAAAAATTGGGGGGCCAAAAAGTGGCCAAATTTTTTTCAAACAAAATTAATACATAACGCGAGCACATTATAACGCACTTGCGTTATGGTTTGGTAGTGATGCGCCTAAGGCTCGGCAAAACCAAACCATAATGCACTCGTGTTATAACGCGAGCATGTTATGACTGATTATATATAAAAAAAGAGCATTTGTACTCATTTCATTTCTTTATCTTCCTCTACACCCACGGCCTGCAAACCCTAAGAAGTGTGCTCGCATTTTTGAAGAGTTGATTCAACACCAAAATGTTACTGATTCATTGCCAAAATGCCACCACGATGTCGAGCAAGCCAAAGGAGTGAGTTTTATTTGTTTTTTTGTTTGAATTTGTTTCTAAATAGGTAGGTTTGAGTTGATTTTTGATGTAAATTTCATTAATTGTCAGGAAATGTTAATGCACCTCCTCCTTCTCCTCCTCCTCCTCTTCCTCAAAATCTACAAAATCCTGTAGAGGAAATACCTATTGAAGAACAAGCTGAACAACAAACTCCTCCATCCATTCCTCGACATGCCCTTGGAACACAAGAAAATCTAATCGGGCAAATTGAAAACAATAAAAAAAATTGAAGACATAATTGCAAGGTTGAAAGATCCTTCAACTTCAACATTGCATAGGTCCACACTTGCTGAATCTCTTGAATCTATTTTATCAAATGTAGATTCAATTAGCAAGCAAATATCTAGTTGGTCAGATGAGAGGAGAAAGTTTAGAGAGTATTATGCAGACAAGCTATCATATCAAGATGTGAAAAAGTTACAAATTACAAAATTAGACTTGTGTTCTATTTTCGCAAACCCACAAATAAATTAACCTCCACCCATTACATGCAAGAGGTTCCCTATCCATTGGTACAACAACCAAGTGATAAGGGACAATTTTGGGCAGAGGTGGTGGATGTTTTTTGACCATCCTCCATGCAATAATAATGAGGTCCTGCAATACTTTTTGAGGAAACTCTATTGCGAGTTTGTCCTCAATAAAGTGTCAAACTATTTTGATATGCAAGACTTCTAGGGTAGAGGTGGGGGGTTAGCACAAGATAGACTAGAGGCACATGTTGACCCACAGTGGCCAATGAGACGAGTAATCAACAAACCAGCCCATGAGCATGTTTCTATCCCTTCCATTGTGAAGGAGAGTGTTGAGGTCGATACACTTCAGTCCATTAGTGCCTTGACCTAGAGCATCATAGAGCATGCCAGTCCTACAACACAATGTGGGTTGGGAGATAGTGTGAGGAGTAGGGTCCCACCCCATGCTTGTCAGACTTACAGGTTAGCTTGTGGTTATGACCACATGGATAGTCAGGACATAGGTGCACAGGCTACATTTGCAGCTAAATAGATGGTGATGATAGATACCCTCCTGAGTGAGACTTTTGGCCTTAATACTCAGGTAAATATTAGCAAGTTCATTGAATTTAATTTATTAAATTTCATTTTTGAAATTCAAGATTAACTAATTTAGTTTGATGATTTTAATGAAATTTCAAGGTCATAGCATTGATGCAGTTTTCAGTGGTTCTCCACCTGCATATTACACTACATCATCTACTGTTGGGGTATCTAACTAGTAAACAATTATAAATATTACATGGGAATAGCATTGTTATATGAATGGTATTCTAATATCTGATTTTGGATGTTGAATAGGTTAATATTAGAGATTTCACAGCAACAACTGCCAGTGGTGGTGGACTTCAAAGCTTCACGAAAGTAATAAAATAAATAGTTTATTTAATGAATTGTACTTACTAGATTTTTGTATGTGACTTGTGTGCTTTATTGTGTGTACTTTCATGTTTAGGTGAATGTGTGTATATTTTAGGAGCCATGATTTGCATCACTATTATAGTTTTCGTAATTGAATAATGTTGTTTTATTTCCAGATGATGCAGGCTGTGAAGACACCTCCCGATGTTCATAGGGCAATGGAGCATGGTGTGACCTCTACAATTCATGGCTCCATGCCATTGACAGGGGTATGAGGCAAATTAGTAAATTTCAATTTACATCTATTTTTATAGTTGTTTATTTTTGAAAACTCAAAAGATTATTAATTTGAAGTTTAATTTCTATCTAGATGGTTTTTATAGGACATGACATCACCACAGCCTAATCTTGTTACTAAGGCAAGTGAGGAGATAGATTATATGGTAGTGGTAAGTGATTATTTTGTTAAATGTTTCATTTTTATAACATGTAATTTCTATATATTAATGTCTATACTTTTTATTGTAACAGCTACAGATGCAGGAAGAACTAAATAGGAGGAGCAACCCTTGGGTTCGTAGTACACCACCCACATATGCGTCTCCATCCCCTAGAAGACCAAAGGCTGCTTGTGATCTATTCTCTTCATCAACTAGAGGGGAATGACTTTTTATGTGTTCCTTTGTTGTATGCCTATATGGCATTCTTGTAAGTCTATATAGCTATTTTGTATATATGTTATACTTATATCGATAGATATTGATGTATACCTATATGGATATTTGGTTAATACAAAAAAAATTATTGATGGCGTCCATACTTGCATTATAAATCCATGTTTGAATGGATATTTGTAGATGGCTACTTCAAATATTTAAAGTCCAATTGTATTACATAAGATGTTTGTTGATCCAATAAGCCAGCTATTGTTATTCAAGTATCACCTAAACCTCATTTTGGAACTAAAAGATAAGAGTTGTATTTAAAATAAAAATGAATCATCATGTTGAACAGAAAATATTCATATTCTTTATGAGTTGCTCAATTGAAAATATTCAAATGAGTATGCTGATCCATATTCTTTATGAGTTGGTCAATTGAAAATATTTCTTAATTTCTTGTTATTATACCATATTGGGATGCAAAGAGTATGTTTTTTGTTTTGAATAAGATAGTCAAAATCATATGCTTATGAGCAACTGATGACCATTGTGGTTATTAAGTGTAATTCCTCTTGCATATAAGGCAAGGTTATGAGATTACATTGAGTTTTACCTAATTTTAGTATGTAACATAACATTGGGGCTATAGGCTTCCATAAGTCATCAACAATCAAGGTTCAAGGTTGTCATTGAAGTCAAAGGGTCAAGGTTGTTTATCATTGATGTCAAGGTTGATGCCATGATGTTGATAAGGTGATATAGTGATTCAAGGTAGGTGATGGTCATGAGGTGCATGATGTTGTGAATATGGTTTTCATGATAAGGTCTCTCAATTCATGTTGATGTTGTACAAGACAAACATTGATGTAGAGGACTTAGGATAGGTTGAGGATACCTTCTTTTGACAAGGTTTCCTTCCTACACTTAAAACCCAAATTCAAGGATCATCATGCAAAAGTGCGAACAACAGTAGGTTTTTTTTGAAATCATCATGCTAAGGCTCATTTGGCATCCCATATGACACATTCCAATCATTAGTTAAGGTTAGACAAGCTTTGAGTTGGGACTTCCTTCTTTAGGCCACTAAACTCCTTATAGCCCTTGAAATAGGAACAGTCGGTTATAACTCTTGATATAGGTCTACAAACTCAAAACTTAGACAATCCTAAGATACCCATTTAGATTCCCTACAACATATCCCAAATTGGGTATGGTTTGTTTTGGACAATATAGTCTAACCTATAACCCCTCCTAGTGGTCTAGAGCCCCAATTAGCCCTTTTTTGTGAAGCAACCACCCTCCAATATTATAGCTCTTAATCAATCATTTGGACATCTTAAGGGCATGATAACACTAAGGATTTCTCAGGTTTTGGGTCCCCAAAATGGACTGCAACTAATTGGTCTTATGTTGCTCCCTTACTAGGCTTCTATGCACCACCTAACACATGAGGATGTTAGGTTTCTTTAATAGAATCTCCTCCGTCTCAAATCCCCTACCCAAAACTCTTCATAATACATTAAAACAGACACCAACAAGTCCATTCCACTGATCAGGAATGAGTCAAACTAGTGGAATGGAGAACAAAAGCATAGTTTCTGTCAGAAACCCTAAGTTAGGCTTTGGTAACCAGATTTCAGAAAGGTGTAGAGAACTCAAACACATTCAAGACTTCTAATCACTTGTAATAAGGACTTAACTCATACCTCTAACATTGCACAAACACTTGCCTTATGACACCCCCATACAGAGAAGTACCACGGACAGGAACAACGTAATACACAGGAAGTTGCAGGAAAACTGAGTTCTTCTTATTGATTACTTCCACCAATTCACTTCTTCTCCTTCAAGGTGTTGACTTTTTCCCAGACTGGATGTTTATTCCCAGATTTCCCTACAAGGTAGCCATCAATGATCAACAGGATCTCTGGGCCAGGGGGCCAACAGTGTAGGAGATAGACTCTATATTTTATCTCCTCTTCTTCTTCAGGCTCTGCAAGACCTAGGGGGGTATTCCCTACTCAACATCCATGAGGATATGCATACAAGGCTGGGATGCTGACAGAAAGTAGATAAGTCCTCCTATAAGTAGACCAAAACTGAAAGATAAGAGCAAAGGGGCTAGCTTTGGGCCTATTTGCAGTTGTAGACAGAGGACTGAGGGTCCTAAAACTAACTCTAATGTCCTAATGGTTGTTTTAGATTTTGATTTGGAGTTTAAGTTTGGATGCAAAGTTGGATATGGTTGTAACACAAACACAAAGCAAGATTGGTGCCTATCCAGGGCCTGGAGTCAGTAGACATACACCTGTGAATGATCAGCATAAACAGCTAAAACTGGATTTCAAGGGGATATATGTGATACCTGCCTTACAGGTATCTCCCAATATAGAGTGTTAAGTTATCTCTACTTATGGCATCCCTACTGCAGTATACCCTTCCCAATGTTCAACCTGAAAACAGTTTAATATACCCCTTGAGCAGAAGTTAAAAGATCAGACATTCAACATATGAATTCTATGCTCTAGAATCTAAACATCACCCAAATATCCAGATTCAGAAGAAGAATACATGCAATACTGGAGACAGAATTAACACAACACATGCTAAGATAGCATTTCTCATATAAGTTTAATCATGAAATCAGTGGGTTCATGCCAAAAACATACAACAAGAGATACATAAACTCACAGGTAAGCTGTACAGAGCAACCAGATCAGCTTGTTATGAATTACAGAGCCAAAAATCTTCAACTTTCAACAACCAACAAATGAGCAACACAACCTGCTTATAACAGCCAGGTAGGTGCTCAGCAATTAATTATATGGTTGACCAAAAATCCCGCCAGATACACAGTATCAGAAAGATGGCGCTCAAACATTACCAGATTGGCGCCCAAACTTGAATGCAGCAGGTAGGGGAGGAGACAGGAAGATTTCTCGAGCCCTGCGCCACTGTCCGTTGATGTACACCTTCAATCGGGTACCAGAACCGCCCACGCCATCGCCCATACCTCTGCAACAATCGCCATTAAAGGCGCACCAACCCGCGGCCTCGGGAAAACGTCAATTCTGCATCGCAACCATTTCCCGCCGAGATTCATCATCATGATATTTGAAAATGCAGGATATCAATTATCCCACATGCACCCCGCAGCAACCTCTTTAACACTTATATACTAGGTCATGAGCATATATGATGTCGGTGCTTTTGCTCCTGACGACACTAGTATAAGACTTCATCATCATCATCCTCCAGCAGCATGATATCCTGTCGCTTGAAATATCACCCTGACGTCAGCATCATATCGCAATATAACCTGCATGATAATCGGCACAACCTGATCCATCGGAGGAACATCCTCCTGCTGAGCTTATACCAAAAGTCTGGCCGATAAACATCCTGATGACATCATCATCATATCCTGCTGACGTCATCATCATATCTGCCTACTGCGCACCTCCTCATATCCGGATGACGTCATCATCATGTTTGCAAATATCAGGAGATCTCCTCAAAATGATCAGTGTTAGAAATATGACCCCCCCGGACCTTGATGACGTCATCATCATATTAACATCAGGATGATATTCGGAAGACAACCGGATATTTGGAAATATCATCCTGATGCACAAATATCAGGTTGCACTGTAGCTCCACTATAAGATCGGGGCGATAGATGAATATGATGATGCTTGAAAAGATCACCCCCACTAGATAATACACGAAGCCGGCAGGTGGATATCTCCTTGATATCAGCATCATCATGACGCTGGAACAAACATACACCCGGGTGATATGAAAATATCACCCCCTCCTTCGGAAATATCATGATGCAGATAGGCAGAGAAATAGATATCACCCTGATATAAGGATGACGTCAGCATCATCAGGATGACAAAACAACAAACAAGTGATACAACATCATCAGGATGATATTGACTAAGATCATCCTGACGTCCAAAATATGATGACCCCAGTGAATATCGGGTCGCACTTAGAACTCTTCAACAACATCATCAGGATGATCATAACCAAGATCACCCGATGATAGAAATATCACCCCAGCGAAATATCATGAAGGCAGAAAATATGATGACCCCCGCAAGCAACACGGTGATAACTGGAAATATGATGATGATGACGACGACCCTTAAGAAAAAACAAGTCAAGTCGAACAACTTAGAGAATAACCCCTTCAGAATGTCGGGGCAACATCATCATCATGTTTGGGCAAGGTGATAATTGGAAGATCACCGGATACTTGAGAAATCACCCCCGCAAGCAAATCAGGGCGCACTGTAGCTCATCAGCAGGATCAGGATAAAAACCAAACATCACCCGATATTGAAATATGATGATGACGATGAGAAACCAGTTGACGAAGAACATGATGATGCAGACCATCATCGAAGATAAGATGATGATGATGACCTCCTCCTCAGGAAAATATGATGATGCAGCTGAAAAATGCTGAGGAGGTCCAATACTTAGAAAAAATGGGCAAGAAGATAAAGGGTTCAAATGAAGAAACCCCCTGATCATGAAAAATCAACCCCAGGTCAAAATGAGTGCTAACACAAGGAACATCTGCAAGACTTTAAGAAGCTTGCGATAATAGCTTGGGATAGTTGGAGGGTCTTTAAGTCATTAGTTCACCGGCCCTTCAACCTATCTCAACTAGCGTCTCTGGTAAACTCTCATAAGCTCGAGCGCCATATCATAATCGAAGGTCATAATTAATTGATATGAGGGTGGGAAAAAAGATTGGAAGGTCAGTATTTAAAAGGAAATTGGAATACAAAAAATCATCTCTATGCGGTTGAATTTGATGGACATGCCTTTATAAAAGGCTAAAAGACAGCTTTATGTAGGATATCATGGTATTTGTAGTGTTTGAAGATTGAAGACTAGTTAGTGTTTGTATCTCAAACTGTTTCAGCATGTTTGGGTATGAAATAGGATCATGCCTAGCCTAAATGTACCCATCCAGATGCATTGGAATTGTCAGTTTGGCCACACAAGGACAAGAACAAAAGTTACACCCCTTTGCAACTTTACACTACCTCCTTTTGACAATTTTTGGGGCAGAAGAAAACCTTTCACCATGGGAAAACACCTCAAAGATATAAAAAATTTAGAGAGGTTATTGTAGAGGCACTCTACATGATAATGTTTCCTTAGATGGAATGTTTCTAAGTGACACAGTTTTCAAGTAACATCTCACAAAGATTGCTGCCTTTTTGCACTTTGTACTCTTTAGGGATATTGTTGGTACAATGTAGCTCAGACTGTTTCGACATGTTTGGGTGAAAAATAGGACCATGCCTAGCATAAATGTACCCATCCAGATGCGTTGGAATAGTCAGTTTGGTCACATCAAGAGCAGGATGAAAGTTACACCCCTTTGCAACTTTACACTATCTCCTTCTGACAATTTTTAGGGCAGTAGAAAACCTTTCACCATGGGCAAACACCTCAGAGATATAAAAAAATGAGAGAGGTTATTGTAGAGGGACTCTACATGATCATGTTACCTTAGACAGAATGTTTCTAAGTCACACAATTTTCAAGTAACATCTCGTCAAAGATTGCTGCCTTTTTACACTTTGGACTCTTCAGGGATATCGTCGGTACAATGTAGCTCAGACTGTTTTGACATGTTTGGGTGAAAAATAGGACCATGCCTATCATAAATGTATCCATCTAGATGTGTTGGAATAGTCAGTTTGGTCACATCAGGAGCAGGACAAAAGTTACACCCCTTTGCAACTTTACACTGCCTCCTTCTGACGATTTTTGGGGCAGCAGAAAACCTTTCACCATGGACAAACACCTCAGAGATATTAAAAATTGAGAGAGATTACTATAGATACACTCTACATGATCGTGTTGCCTTAGATAGAATGTTTCTCACTGACATGGTTTTCAAGTAACATCTCGTCAAAGATTGTTGCCTTTTTGCACTTTGGACTCTTCAGGGATATCGTCAGTATAATGTAGCTCAGACTATTTCGACATGTTTGGGTGAAAAATAGGACCATACCTAGCATAAATGTACCCATATCGATGTGTTAGAACTGTTAGTTTGGTTGCATTAGGAGCAGGACAAAAGTTACACCCCTTTACAACTTTACACTACCTCCTTCTAACAATTTTTGGGGTAGCAGAAAACCTTTCACCACGGGAAAATGCCTTAGAGATATAAAATACTGAGAGATTTTATTGTAGAGGCACTCTACATGATCATGTTTCTTTAGATAGAATGTTTCTAAGTGACATGGTTTTCAAGTAACATTTCGTCAAAGAGTGTTGTCTTTTTGCACTTTGGACTCTTCAGGGATATCGTTGGTACAGTGTGGCTCAGACTGTTTCGACATGTTTGGGTGAAAAATAGGACCATACCTAGCGTAAATGTACCCATTCAGACGCGTTAGAACTGTCAGTTTGGTTGCATCAGGAGCAGGACACCAAAAATGTAAAAGTTGCTTTATTGAACTTGACAACATTGACACTTTTTTGCAACAGGACTCAAAGACTCAAACTGACCCCAAATGACTCAAAATGACTTAAAAAGAAATGAAATGGTCTTAGAAGACCTTATTACATACAATTGACTCAATCAAAACAAAATTTTATTTTTTGACCCCTCTTGGAGGCATGACAACCTAGGTGCCCCTGCACCATTAGTGCAACTGAAGTCAATAAAGTTTTCCTATTAAGAGAAAGAGCTTCCCTTAGCTTCAAGAAATATAAATATTCTATACTGATAAGGCCAACCATGTGAAGGTGGAACCTCATGTGGCCTCACCTAAGACCTAAGACACATGTAGTCTAGTAGACGTAGGACACCTAAGGCACCTATTGTAACATGACTTTACAAAATTAATGTGCATACTTACAACTCAATGTAACATGACTTTACAAAATCAATGTGAATACTTACAAATTAATCCAATGAACCATCTGGGTCTGCTCTACTCTTTATTGTGTCAAGTATTGCTTCATGGTCAGACTCATGCACCTTCCACAAGGTCTTGTTCAAAGGTCTACCCTGATACTGTATCAAATGAACATTGGATGCCACGACAAGGTTTAAGTAATGAAGAATCTTTCGATACATGTCAAAGTCCTAAAACAACCAAACATTAACACTCTTATATGGGTACCTTCTAAGCCATGTTCTAGTAATAACCACTAAGCTTGTAGGGTGTTTGATGTTTTCTCCATCTGTAACTGGGGCTTCCAATTTCTTTTTGGCCTCAACACAATGACATAAGTAATAATCTGTTCCCTCTTCATTATCTTCATCTGCAATAACTGCATATACGTGCCCTACATTGATATGTGTAGCAAATTAGATCAAATTAGTCAACATTACAAAAACATTACAAAGTAAGATGACATTAGGAATTTCAAAAACTATGCAAATAGATATATTACCTGGTTGAACTAGATCTGATATGTGGTCAAAGTCAACTGATGATTCCATCTGTGTTAGTTCTAGTGCCATCGAGGGTCGATACATGTCAAGTGGGCTAAGATAACTTAACTGCCATTCATCAACCCACTCCTTTGATGTGTACTCATCCTAGGCTTGAATTGTACAGGAAGAACAAAAGCATGACATCTTTCACGTATGGATACTCCATGAACCTACAATTGATCTTATGAAAGAGTGCATCTCACTTGATCCTGTCAGTGTAGAGCAATCCTCATATGGTACAATGTTAGTATCATCTATCAACCAAAAAAATCTACGACATGAAGACTTACCTTCATTACCTGAACCCATGGAAGCATTACACCACTTGATAATCAATTTTGCATCTGTTAACTTTGCATTGTCTTTATACTTTAACTCTTCTCATACTATGACTCTTTTGATACATTCTCCTGCACCATCATGCTCCCCCTTTCCATGCCTGGCATCACAAAAGTTCCACATATGCTGAATACCTGTAAAATTATGCCTCCTACTCAGCCAATAGAAATTTCATGAGTTCTTGAATTGTGACACATAGTTATCTGACCATATGATATGCTGACTGAACGATATGCCCCTTCTAGCCAAATCATTGTAGAACACATGAAAGCAACCTTGCACGAACTCTGTAGAATGTGTGCGATCATCACTAATATAGAAATTATACTCCCTTATGATCTTTCTATCATCCTCTGTACTATCATTCGCATGAATGAATGCAATGTGCACAAATATAGAAACGTGTGTGGAGTTGTAATATTGTGATTTCACCTCATGCGGTGGCTGTAGACTGTAGTTCTCTGCAAAGTCAATGACTAAAACAATGCTACCAACTGGAAATGTGTCCTTACATAACTTGAATTACAAGTCCAACCATCAAGCTCTATGGGCATGTCTTGCATACTCATACACTATGTTGTCACGAAATATAGGCATAAACTGATACGCTAGAATCTTTTCAATAACTAATTCACACCTCTTTGCTTCTTTACCATCTTTTGTATTGTATGCCACTATTTTATACTTGCTAAACTCTACTAGCTCATTTCCAACTACATGTGTTCTTTCCATATGTTCACATATTGGCAAATGTTGCAAGCCACCACAACAATGACATGTGCCATCCAAGCATAATATCTTGTAGAATATTTGACCTTCCTCTCTTTCACATAAAATTCTTGATATGAAGTCTCTTGAAGATGTTGGTGGGGCACGTATGGCACAACCCTGCAAAACATTGTTAGTATGCATATCTAAACATATAGACCTATAAACATCAAAATGGTTAGAAAATTCAATATGTAATCTACAACAACAAGTAGTGTGTGTGTGATTTATCTTGACATAGAAAGGTTTTAGCATTTCAAAATATCTTTGACAAATTGTAATTTGAGGATAATTCTCTAGAAATTTTCCATAAAACTGTGTTTGAGTCTCATCCAAAAAATGCTTTGGATGTGGCTCACGGTTCTGACTACTAATTCTCCTTCTTACCACATCCCTTTGATTCATAGATACCCTTGTGTAATTCTTCCAAAAGTCTTCAATTAGTGATCTCAATGCTTCAACAATTGGTTTATCTTTTTGTGGTAGTCTCCCCAAGAATGCCCATAATTCATTTGCATTAGTGTCCTCAATTCTTTGGCATCTTCCAACGGCTCTTGATAAAGTTTTCCTATTAATTCTTAATTCTTGACTCGTCTTTCTAATGAGACAAGCTTTCCTCATTTGACTACTTACTATAGTTGATGTAATCACATGCCGTGTTGTATTACTATCTTTTGTGTGTGAGGTGTTACCCACACTCTCATACACACTCATTGGATTCTTGACAATAGATTTTTCACTTGAAGCCTCTGATGTTCTCAACCCAAGAATCTTCATGATGGACCTATACTTTATACTTCGCATCATTTCAACAAATAGTTGACATTGTGCAGTCTCATTTATGTTTTCAAAGAACAATCTCTAAATCTTCTGAGCATATCTTCTACAAGTGCGTTTTAAAATCTTACCTTCCATTGGCTGCAAAATATTCTCATCAATATCAATCAAATACTTTAGCTTTCTATGCAATATTCTAGGTGGTGTTAAGTTAGGTAAATTCATCTCAACATTAGGAATTTCATCAATATTTAAATGAGATGGGCTAGATGGCATACCTTCGATTGAAGATGAAATAGATGACATACCTTGAGGTTGAGGTGGGAATGATGGCATACCTCCTTCATCACATGTGAATGATGATGTACTCTCAACTTGAGATATGGTAGATGGTGTCCCTACATGTTGACTTGCACGAAGTTTTTGCATTCGTTCTCTTTGTGCCACCAATACCATATCTCTTTGTGATGGTTGTGGTTCCTCTTCAATTGGCATGTCTTCATTTATCATGTCTAATTTCCTCTTCTCATGAAGTTCCCTCATAGCCACTACTTTCTTTGCATTCTTAGCTTCTATCTCTTCCTGTGTTGGTTTAATTCTTGATCGTTTCCTCAGCATGATAGAGAATTTGTCTGTAGCATGATAAAGAGACCAATATTAGTTCTTAAGAAATGAATCCATACAAATAACTAAAATATATGTCATTCAACCCTTCATAGTAAATGTCACTCAACCAAAATAGGTACAAAGCATACAAAGCAAGTTATTACAGCCATGAAAAGAGTACATGGGATGTCATGCTTGAAAAGGTTGAGGCAGACCCAATTTGACATGTTTGTTGTTACTAGGGCTACTAGGATTTGGAAGTGAGAAGGTGTTTTGTTGGTACTAGGGATACTAGGATTTGGGTGGCTTGTGAAGGAATAGACAACAATTGTTGTGTCATGTTCATGTACAAATCATCATGAATAGGTGCATAAGGAATGTCCTAGCCCAAGTTATGTGCATGCAAATCATCATGTCATGTGCATACTTGTATGGTTTGGGCACCTATTCATTTGTATTTTAACTTGTTAATATGACAAGATAATAGTGGGATTGTATTTTTATTATGTTGTAAGGTTTTACTCTTGTTTGACATCATGGTATGTTAATGTCTATTTATTACACATAATTATTAAAGAGCCCAAGTGTAGAAAATATACATGGCATCATGTGAGATTGTAGGCTACTTTCTTGATTGGGAATGTGTCTATTTTAAACATGTATGATAAAGCATGATAAAGTAATTCAAATAGAATTAAGGAAAATGTAAAGAACATGCATGTAAAGACTTGACATACCTAAAAAACAAAGATTCAAATGGAGAGACTACCCAATTATGTAGTGTTTTTTTCTTCTTGCATCAAACTCCTCAACAATTTGAGTTTTTCACCACTTGCTTCCTTTTCAATGTTAAATTGAATAACACTCAAATATAATTACTAACAACAATACTATTAACCAATCTATAATGTTAAATTGCTAAAAGTGAATCACAATTAACATTACAACACTACAAAAATTGAAACTTGAATAGATATATATCAAACTTGGTGTGAAAACTATGTTATTTCCTCCTTCTCAAGTTGGCAAAGTAGAAAAGGTGGTGGAAAGATCATGCAAAGGTGGTAGAATGTGTAAAATGTGCATGTGAACTTCCAACAGCATGAAAGCATTTTTTTTTGTCATAGCACGCGCATAATCAACATGAAAATAGAGCATGTGGGCCTGGATCATGGGGGTCAACACTTTTTTACCATTTCTATAGCAGGACAAAATGTGAGCGCATTATAACGCACTCACATTTTGTCCTGCTATAGATTGATCCATAAATATTTGTGCCTATCTCACCTTTGATAGCCCCTTTACAATATCTCACCTCTAGTTCCATTAGCTCATGTTCTGTATCTCACTTATCTCTCTCCCTCACCTCTCTACCTCTCCCCTCTCTATGTCTCTCAATTGCTCCTTGTCTACCTCAACCCTAAACCATAAAACTTATCCCTAAACCCTAATCCCTTAACCCTCAACCCTAATCCCTCAGCCCTCAACTCTAATCCCTCATCCCTAAACCCTAAACACTATCCCTATTCCTAAACACTCAACCCTATCCTGAAACCCCCAACCCTCGAACCTCAATGTACTCAACCCTCAACATCAAACCCTAATTCCTCAACCCTTAACTCTGATCCCTTGACCCTCAACCCTATC
This sequence comes from Cunninghamia lanceolata, assembly GCA_027924645.1. Taxonomy (NCBI): domain Eukaryota; kingdom Viridiplantae; phylum Streptophyta; class Pinopsida; order Cupressales; family Cupressaceae; genus Cunninghamia; species Cunninghamia lanceolata. The sequence goes on along the minus strand of BSBN01000378.1, from coordinate 994,112 downwards.
CCTAAACCCTCAACCCTAAAACCTCAACCCTCAACACTCAACGTCAAACCCTAATCCCTCAACCCTTAACTCTAATCCCTCAACCCTAAACTGTATCCCTAAACCCTAAACATTATCCCTATTCCTAAACCCTTAATGGGCTTGATACTATACCTTAAACCCTAAACCTTTATCCCTAAACCCTCCACCCCTATCCCTAATCCTTATACCCCCGACACTCTACTTTAACCCTAATCCCTCGACCCTCAACCCTATCCCTAAACCCTTGACTCTCAAACCTCAACCCTCAACCCTCAATGTCAAACCCTAATCCCTCAACCCTTAACTCTAATCCCTCAATCCTCAACCCTATCCCTAAACCCTAAACCCTAAATCCTAAATCCTCAACCCTCAACCCTCAATGTCAAATCCTAATCCCTCAACCCTTCACTCTAATCTCTCAACCCTAAACCATATCCCTAAACCTTCAACACTATACCTTAAACCCTAATCCCTCAACCCTCAACCCTAAACCCTAATCTCTCAACCCTAATCCCTCATCCCTCAACTCTAATCCCTCATCCCTAAACCCTAATCCCTTATCCCTAAACCCTCCAACCCTATCCCTAATCCTTATACCCTTGACACTCTACTTTAACCCTAATCCCTCGACCCTCAACCCTAACCCTAATCCCTTGACCCTCGAACCTCAACCCTCAACCCTCAACATCAAACCCTAATCTCTCAACCCTTAACTCTAATCCCTTGAGCCTCAACCCTATCCCTAAACCCTAAAGCCTAAAGCCTCAACCCTCAACCCTCAACGTCAAATCTTAATCCCTCAACCCTTGACTCGAATCCCTCAACCCTAAACCATATCCCTAAACCCTCAACACTATACCTTAAACCCTAGTCCCTCAACCCACAACCCTAAACCTTATCCCTAAACCCTAATCCCTCAACCCTCAACCATAATCCCTCAACCCTCAACTCTAATCCCTCATCCATAAACCCTAAACGCTATCCCTATTCCTAAAGCCTCAACAAGCTTGATACTATTGTTGGCAAGAGACACTATATGGATTCATGATTGTTGTCATTAATGGCAACACAGTTCATCCCACACATCCGCAGGACATGGTGTGTCTCTACCGGAAGTCAGAGTGAAGAATGTTGTGGTCCAGTAAACAAGAACAGAGCATGTGGCAAGGTCCGACAGATAGGTCCGGATCTCTCAGAGGAAGTATCTTGGTGTAGTGCGGATTTGGGGAAGTCAAGAGGACTACCTTGAGTAGTATATTCCAAGGATTTATCCTCCAGTGATAGATGAGGTAAAAGATATGAATACTTGAGCACCGGGTTCCTGAGTGACAGTGTGAACAAAGGAAGAACTGACTGACAGAACATCAAACTACTTTTCGAATGTGTTACTGATGGTGGTAAAGGTTATGAAGGCATGAATCATGTTTGGCTGACATGATTAATGATTTCTACAAGCATAGTCTTGATCCGCATTACTTGGTGTGGAAGGATTCAGCCGACAAATCAGAGTTTGTGAAAAGAATTGACTATTCCGAGTGCCGACTTGAAAAATGATGAAATCACTTGTGTGGATATATATACATGATGGATTTAGTTGTGAGCAAAGTCGTTGAGTGATGTGTTGTGTGAATAAAAGTAGAAGTACAGAGCAGAAGCAGTAAGGAAGGTCCAGTATGTGAAAGGAAAGAAGCTTAAAAGAAAAGGAAAGATGAAGTGAAGCAGATCAGTATACTGAGCCTAACCGGAACTAGACTCTAGCATTTACAGATGCTACCGATCAGTTCAAGTATTGTATAACACTCTTTTGTAGACATTGTGTCTCTTTGTAGGCAGTGTGCCTCCTTGTGAGCAGTGTGCTCAGGTAGTGAGCCCTAATTGGCAAGTGCCATTTTGTATTTCCTTATTCTTCTAACAGAGAATAATCTTTGGGTTAATCACCCCGTGGTTTTCTCCCTTAACAGGGTTTCCACGTCAAAAATATTGTGTCATGTGTATCTTCATTTCATGGTTATGTTTACTTGTTTGAATTAGTGCTGCATTGATTAATAAGAAAAGTCTAGAAAAAGAAATAATTAGGATAACTAATTCACACCCCCTCTCAGTTATCAACAATTGGTATCAGAGCTAAGTTCCTCCTAAATAGAGTCTAATAGCTCGAGGAAGATCTGGGAATCCAAATTGATACATATGGTTTAAGGAAGCAACTCAAGACAGCGCTTGAGGATCTTAAACAGTCAAACTCTGAAGTCAATGAATTAAAGGAAAGACTCAAACAGGCTAATGATTTCATGAGAGAACTAAAAGACAAATTAAGCCTCTCTATGAAAAAGAGAAAAGAGCTACTTCAGCAATTGGCAAGATAAGGTGAAGCAAATGATGCAAATGAAGAGTTGAATGAGAAAACCAAGTTATGTGAAAAGTTATCAAAAGAAATCATTATGGTAAGACATGAAATGGAATCAGGAGTTATAAAGTTTACTCAAGAGATTGAAGAGAAAAGAAAAACTGAAGATAATCTAAGACAATCCCTCAAGGAGAAATCAAAAGATTGCCACCAAATGGACAGAATTATTAGACATCTTGAATCTGATCTTGAAGATGCTAAAGAAAATGAAGAAAAACTTGAAGATCAAATTGTCTCTCTCAAAAGGGATCTTCAATCAGCAAATGAATATAAAGAGAAATTCAAGATAAGTTCTGCTCAACTTGAAGTTCTTCTTGGAAGTCAAAAGAGGGCAGATGACAAGTGTGGTTTGGGATATGAGAAAGGAGAAAGCTCTGGATTTGGTCAGAAGAATTTTGGATCAGAAAATCCAAGGAATAGGCCTAGAAGACCTCCAATAAGACAGCCCAATGCTCAAAGATATCCATCCTTCAATGGATATTGCCACAATTGTAATCACTTTGGTCACAAAGCTAATCAGTGCAGAAAGAGAATAAATTAGACTAATTCTTCCTTCTCCGGACAATGTTTTAACTACAAAAGGTATGGTCACAAATCTCATATATGCAGAAATATGCAAATGAACAAATCATTCAATGTAGATGCTTTGCATGCAATAGAATAGGTCATATGGCTAATCAATGTAGATCAAAAGGATATCAGTTAAATATGCAAAGAAATGTTGTTTGCCAAATCTGCAATAGATCCGGTAACAGTGCAAATTTCTACAGAAACAAGAATCAGGACAAAAGAGGTCTGATATATCATAATCAGATCAAGATAAGGGTAAACAAAAAGTGAATGCGGATGAAGTTAAAAGTGAGATGAGCAAGATTTGGGTGAAGAAAGGTATAGAGAATATAGAGGTTGGATCCGCAATAGATTCTAGTGCTAATATTCTGTCCAGAAATTAAAAAGTGAGCTCTGGCTCAGGGGGAGACACAAAGAAAACCTTGTTCCCCCAGCCAGTCAAGTGGTGCCGGAATTGGCACAAGTAGAGGATGCAGATTAAAGGGTTTGTAGATATGAGTCTTGAGATGATCCAGTTAAGATTTCAGAGGTCCGCATGAAGATGTGAAGAAGTGTGATAGATCAAGTAGAACCAGTTCCAGGAGATGCTCCAGTTTTAATACAGGGTAACAAAAAGGTCTAGTGAGATCCAGAAATGCATTGTCCTATTTTGTAGATTGGACTGAGTGGTTGGGATGTCCTTGTGATGTGTCATCTTTATTTGTTCATGGATTCACATGTTGTTCATAGATCTGGATAGATCTAGTTCTTCAAGTCATCTGATTAAGGCAAACTAGAAAAATGTAGGTTGAGCATTTATTGCAATCTGATATTAGGGTTTGTGGAGGAATACAAGGGTTCTCTCATCAATCACCTATTCATTCTGCACTCATGAAGAAATGAAAAGTGGAGCTCTGCAACAAAATTCATCAAGTTCATCAAAGATCACTTGTAGAAGTCATTACATCTAGAAATCAATTCAACCAACTCTGTGTAACCGAAGGCGCATAAGGTATTTTCTGTTTTCAATATCTCACTGCAAATCTTTTGAAAAATGACTACTTTGAATATAGTTAAGATCTCTGATAGACCTCACCCCACTTTCAAGAAACATCCATACAAATCCTTGGAGGTAGATCCCCTAGGAGCCTTCTCTAGTATTCTACATGGCATGTTGCACACCGAAGATATTAGGGTTTACATACATGCGAGTATTGAAGAGTTTGGGGAATTCAAACTAAGAGATATCTATCACAAACAACTGTTAGATGATTCATTTGAGCTCAAACCCCAATACAAGGGCCTCTGGAACAAACACTTTGCACAATACATACATTTCCCCTATTTTATGGAGGATGAATGGGTTACATACATTCTGAGCAGAATACATGACAACTTCATGTGGTTGAATGGACCATTCAATATCACTAAGGATGCCATCAGGGTAGTTATCAGATTACACTCATCCGATGGGATTCCTGTTCTCAAATCTGTGAAGAACCAAACCGTAAGTGAGGCTACCAGATCTAAGTTTGACAAAAGAGCAATGACAGTAGATGACATCACTGATCCAGATATCAAGTTTGCCTCCATGATCATTGGATATAAGATATATCATTCTAGTAGAGAAAATTCTATACCTAGAACTGCCATCTATACAGCTTATGAAATGTTATGAAAGGATGCAGATTATGATCTCTGCCAGCTTCTCCTGAACCAACTCTTAGAGAATTTGCAGAAAACCAAGAAAGATAAAAAGAATTCATTTAAGTATGGTGGATTAATTTTGTGTCTATTCTTCTACTTTATGAATGAGCTTCCCGGATCTAATGGCTGGGTATGGGAGAGTGATAGGCCAATAGCTATCCAAATCAGATATTATTTGCATGGACTTGGTGATAACCAAGTACAAAATATAGCTCTGTGGGGATACTTTAAGAACTTTCAGAACATGATGCAAACAAGAGAAAGGATTCCCCAGTCCCTTGTTGAGAAATACAAAGACATAGTCTGCTTTATGGTAGAGACTAATCAATGCCTAATGGAGGCAGTAGAACCAAGGATAGTCTGGATCATGCCCATGGGGTATGAAGTTGATGAATACATTGTGGAGCTGCATGTTCAACACATGCTAGGTTAGCCTAAAGATCCAAAGGAAGAAAGGTTTGGAACCTTTGAGGAGCTGAGTGTAAAGATTCATGTGGAACTCAGAGAACCAGAGATGAAAAGGAAGGTGAGAAAAGAAGTAGAACATATTGCCTAAGGCCTTGGGATCTCAAAGGAGGCACTTGATGCCAACTGGGAAAAGAGGTGAAAGGCTAAGGAAGAGAAGAAAGAGGCAGAAAAGAAAAGCAAGAAAAGTACTTTGGTGGAAACCTCAACCTAGACCAGATCATCAAAAGGATCTACACCTGTCACAACCAAAAGCTCAAAAACATCAAAACTAGAAGGTCAGACATCAAGAGGAAAGGTCTAAAATAAAAGCCACAAGGGCTTATGCAAGTCAAAAAGATGAAGAGGAAACTGAATTAGATGAGGGGGTAAAGGAGATAAAGAAACAGAAGAAGAAATCATCCGGTAAACACTCTACTGGTCAAGGAGAAGAAGAGAAGGAAGAGGAATTTGTTGAAAAACCTACTCTCTCCTTAGATGATGTAGTAAAAGCAGTCACTGTGGATGGCAACCTTCAACTCCTAACAAAATTCTATGATGATTATAATGAAGCAGATAAAAAGATTCTGGAGGAAGCCATAGTTAAGTTCTTGAACATTTACAACAAAGCTTTTATTGAAATTATCTCTTTAACTCCTAAAAGTCTAGAAAAGGAGTTGGAAATGAGAAAGTCCTATGCCATGGCAAAAGACCTTGAGATTCAGGAGCAGATAGCTATTCAGCTATATCCTTCAGTTGATCCAAAGACAATGAACATGGTATTCAAAGACAGCAAGGATGAATTCGGGAGCAAAGCAAGGATGAATGAACTTATGCTTGGTGAGACCAACAAGGTAGCCAAGGACACTGAAGAGATTCTCCAGAAGACCTTCAAAAGGTTTAATCTTCCTATCATAGAGGACTTGGGTACTGACCCCTCCACCACAAATGTTGCAGAAGAAACTCCTGAGAAAATGTCAGAAGAAGTGGGCTCCAAACAAACAAACATTTCTCCTCCAGTTTTCCCTACAGTCTTCAGATCTAAAGGAGAAGAAAATTTACAGGAGAAAGAAGTAGAGGTAAAAGAAAAAGAAGATAACAGTTCTAAGGCTGCAGAATGAAAGAAGACTTCAGTAGAGAAAACCACAACTACTAGTGGTGGGATTGTAGAAGGAGAGAAAACTCCAAAGGACAGCTCCAAGACTGCAGAAGAGAAGAAACATCTATCTCTGGTAAGAGACACTGCACAAACTGTCCAAGAATTCCTGAGCAAAGAAATAATGGTGATTGATGAACCAGAGCTTCTACAAGGTCCATTCAATTTTGATTCTCTTTCTCCGGTACAGAAAATGAAGATAGCTTCATTTGCAAATGCTAAATGGTGCAGGAGCACCTACCTGACAGCTAGCCTCCATGAGGCAGTTAGTTTGTTATAGGTCTTGTTAATGTTTTCAAGAAGGTCGTATAAGACCAATGCATGTAATAAGGTCATGTTGACCATACTTTGCTATTTTTAGCTATGTTGTTAGGATAGCTGTTATGTTGTAGGTCCAGTTGGATCTCCCAGCCGCCTGGAGAGATTTCCCAGCCGCTTGGAGTCGGGTCAGTAGTACTCGCAGGAAATCCTATTTATGCATGAGGATCGGTTGGTTTTAGATTATCGATAGTATTGCATTGAGCAGAGGAGTTAGATTGTGCTGTGTGAGAGACTGAATATTGTATTTGCATCTTTTGAAATCAATAAAGAGATCCTGTTGTGTCAATTCTCTATTTGATCTCCATTGTTTAATTGATTTGCTGTTCTGGTGGTTTCATGGATTCGCTGATCCATTCCACCGGTTGATTCATCGAATCGGTGGAATGGCTATGTACAGTAGTTTAGGAGGTAGTTTGCATTTTCTGTTTGTTCGCATGCAGGTGTGCAGGATCGCGATCAAGAGGTGTTGAGAACCCTAGCATGGGTATGTGCTAGGTCGTGTTGATAGTTAGAGTCTGGAAAGTTGTCCAGAAAGTAGATCGGGTCACCTCAGGAGGTTCGGCGGATCGAAATTTGCTAAGGTTGGAAAAATCCATCGCAACGGCATCATCAGGATATTTCTGTGTATATCCTGCAGTCGCTTTGGGCGTCATCCGAGTAGGTGGAGGTGAGCATGATGCAATCGTTTGCATAAGGTGAATGTGTTTCGGGATGATCATCATCAGGTGTTGCCGAGGAGGAGCGTATCGGCATAAGGTAGAAGATCGGGTTGATAAAGTCATCGCGGGCCAATAATGTTTAGTTTGGCCGACAGCAGGATATTGAAGGAACTGCATGTGACGTCATCGTCATCAGGATAATCGTCATCAGGATATCAGAGCAGCAGGATATGGAAGGAGCTGCATGTGACGTCATCGTCATCAGGATAATCGTCATCAGGATATGGGGGTGACGTAAGCATCGAAGAAAAGGTGCATGAAGTTGAGTATCATCATCAGGATATATGGGAGGAACCGGATGTTCTATATCCTGCTGATGAGCATGTTGTTGAACATCATGATGATGAAGGTAGAGGTTGGCGGTAAGTGAATAGTGATCATCAGGAGGATGTTTGCGCTTGCAGAATATCATGATGCTGCTGACAGGCGAAAGGCGAAAGGCGATAAGGGAATGAACAGTAGTCAGCAGGAGGATATTTTGTGTCTCTTCGAAATATGATGATGCTGTCTGTGTTAAGAAATATGATGATGATGATAAGCCGATAGGATTTTAACATGCTGTTTGTGTTAATGACTCCGCCTTCCCAGTTGTAAGCTCCTGTTGCGTTTTACCTCTGCATCATAGTGGTATCAGAGCAAAGGAAGGATCTTCTGGAAGAGATCAGGATATAGCAGGATGTCAGATGAAGAAGGAACATCTGAGATGCCGGTAAGGATGACCAACGTTGAGTTGGCAGTTCTGGTAAAGAAACAGATTGCAGAAAGCAAGGCCATGAAGGCTCAGAATCAGGAATTGAAGGATGAGTTAGCGAAGTTGAGGAGCAGAGTAGGTTCTGGTAGAGAAGAAGATAGGGAAGAAGAAGAGATCCCTAGTTGGAGCGAGGAGGTCGTTCCTGCAGACCAGAGACCACTGTTGAATGCCCTCAAGGCCATGGAGAGGAGAACCATGGATGTGAAACTGGATTTGCCAGTGTTTACAGGAAAGATGGAACCTGATTCAGTGATGGAGTGGATAGACTCCTTGAACAATTTCTTTGAAACAGAGGAGATACCAGAACAACAGAGGGTGAAAATAGCCCAGTCGAAAATGAGAGAAGCTGCCTTGACATGGTGGAATTTCGTCCAAGATGACAGAGTACAGGAAGGAAAGCGTAGAGTCGCTACATGGAAGAAGATGATGGCATTAGTAAAGGAAGCTTATGTCCCATTGGATTACAGTATCCAATTACACAAGAGGAAGCAAAACCTGAAGCAGAAGGAGCTAGATGTCAACTCATATACAGAAGAATTCATGAAACTTTGTATGAAAAAAAAGGTAAAGGAAAGTGAAGAAGAGAAGGTAGCCAGATACCTTAATGGATTGAGGTTCAACATTTAGGATGATTTAAGTCTGCATAATCCAGATACAGTTCAGAAATGCTTCCAGTTGGCATTGAAAGTGGAAGAGAAGTTAAAGAGAAAACAAGAACAACACAATATGAGAGGAAGAGGATCAGCCCATACAACAAGACAAACCAATGAGGGTCAAGAAGACACTGGTAAAGGATAGGGACAGTCTGATTTCAGAGGTGGATGGAAAGGTAATAGAGGTAGATTTGGAAGTGGTAGAGGTTCTACTACATTTTCAGGAAAGTGTTACACCTGTGGTGAGTTTGGTCATCCATTTTTCAAATGTCCAGAAAGCAAAGGTTCATCATCCAGCAATGATAGAACGAATGACAAGAGAGTGCAACTTGTGCAAGAAGAGAAAGTAGAGCAAACAGATGGAGCTTCTGAAAATTATGGGTATCCTGAGGAGGGAGAAGCATTGATGCTAAGGAGAATTAGTTTGCAGACATCAAAGGATATGATGCAAAGAAGAGCTCTTTTCAAGACCACATGCAAGAGTAAAGGTAAAGTATGTAAGGTTGTCATTGATACTGGTTCAACAGACAACATGGTATCTCAGGAAATGGTGGATAAACTGAATTTGGAAAGGATTCCACACCAACACCCTTACAAGGTATCTTGGGTGAGTGATAGTCAATCACTTTTTGTCTATGAACAGGCATATGTTGATTTTCAGATTGGAGCATATCAGGATAGAGTTTTGTGTGACATTTTGCCCATGGAATGTTGTCACCTCCTGTTGGGTAGACCATGGCAATTTGATAGGAGGGTACTGTATGATGGGTATGCTAATACCTACACCATCAAGAAAGATGGGAAGACTATTATGTTGATGCCATTGCAGGAAGATGCTGCAGTACAGAAGGCAGCAAAAATTATTTTAGTGGGAAAGAAGGAATTTGTGCAGAAGCCTATAGGAGCAGGCATAAAGGCAGTTGAGGACACTGCAGGGAAAGAAGTTGTTAAGGACAATAGTTTGAAGAAAGTTTCAGTTTTGACTGATAGAGGTCAGCAGCAGGTTCAGAAACAGGTGTGCAAACAGCAACCAGTTGAGAGGAATGACAAGGATGTTGTCATAGTTGGGACTATTGTTTGTCCTATAAAGGTTGAAAGAAAGACAGAGTTGAACATTACAGAAGTTCAAGAGGCAGTTCAGACAGAGGTTCTGGTCAGACAACCTGACAAACACAAGGTATGTGAGAGAAGGGCCTACATTGACAGGCATGAGGGTTCAAATGCAAGAAAGCAAGTTACAGTTCAGAAGTCTTGGAGAAGCCAAGAGACAGCAGAGGATAAAGCTGGAACAGGTTAGAATATTGTAAAGGCAAAGTGTAAAGGTGGAGGACTTCCACAACCAAACTCATGGGACATGAGTTCTTTTCTATTGGGGAGTATGGTGCAGGAGCACCTACCTGACAGCTGGCCTCCATGATGTAGTTAGTTTGTTATAGGTCTTGTTAATGTTTTCAAGAAGGTCGTATAAGACCAATGCATGTAATAAGGTCATGTTGACCATACTTTGCTATTTTTAGCTATGTTGTTAGGACAGCTGTTATGCTGTAGGTCCGGTTGGATCTCCCAGCCGCCTGGAGAGATTTCCCAGCTGCTTGGAGTCGGGTCAGTAGTACTCGCAGGAAATCCTATTTATGCATGAGGATCGGTTGGTTTTAGATTATTGATAGTATTGCATTGAGCAGAGGAGTTAGATTGTGCTGTGTGAGAGACTGAATATTGTATTTGCATCTTTTGAAATCAATAAAGAGATCCTGTTGTGTCAATTCTCTGTTTGATCTCCATTGTTTAATCGATTTGCTGTTCTGGTGGTTTCATGGATTCGCTGATCCATTCCACCAGTTGATTCGTCGAATCGGTGGAATGGCTATGTACAGTAGTTTAGGAGGTAGTTTGCATTTTCTGTTTGTTCGCATGCAGGTGTGCAGGATCGCGATCAAGAGGTGTTGAGAACCCTAGCATGGGTATGTGCTAGGTCGTGTTGATAGTTAGAGTCTGGAAAGTTGTCCAGAAAGTAGATCGGGTCACCTCAGGAGGTTCGGCGGATCGAAATTCGCTAAGGTTGGAAAAATCCATTGCAACGGCATCATCAGGATATTTCTGTGTATATCCTGCAGTCGCTTCGGGCGTCATCCGAGTAGGTGGAGGTGAGCATGATGCAATCGTTTGCATAAGGTGAATGTGTTTCAGGGTGATCATCATCAGGTGTTGCCGAGGAGGAGCGTATCGGCATAAGGTAGAAGATCGGGTTGATAAAGTCATCGCGGGCCGATAATGTTTAGTTTGGCCGACAGCAGGATATTGAAGGAACTGCATGTGACGTCATCGTCATCAGGATAATCGTCATCAGGATATCAGAGCAGCAGGATATTGAAGGAGCTGCATGTGACGTCATCGTCATCAGGATAATCGTCATTAGGATATCGGGGTGACGTAAGCATCGAAGAAAAGGTGCGTGAAGTTGAGTATCATCATCAGGATATATGGGAGGAACCGGATGTTCTATATCCTGCTGATGAGCATGTTATTGAACATCATGATGATGAAGGTAGAGGTTGGCGGTAAGTGAATAGTTATCATCAGGAGGATGTTTGCGCTTGCAGAATATCATGATGCTGCTGACAGGCGAAAGGCGAAAGGTGATAAGGGAATGAACAGTAGTCAGCAGGAGGATATTTTGTGTCTCTTCGAAATATGATGATGCTGTCTGTGTTAAGAAATATGATGATGATGATAAACCGATAGGATTTTAACATGCTGTTTGTGTTAATGACTCCGCCTTCCCAGTTGTAAGCTCCCATTGCGTTTTACCTCTGCATCACTAAAGCTAATGAAAAACTCCTAAAGTCTCATATGGAAGACTGTGAGTTGATAGAAGTTGCATCCGGAGTGCTGGAAAAGATCATACCATCTTTTTAGAAGGATCCCACAGCATCCTCTTCCGGTAATCTCAAAACCTTAGTCAGCAGTGTTAGTACACATTTTGATTCTCTAGAAAAATTAGCTGAAGTAAAGGTCTAGAAGGAGTTTTTGGATAAGAGATTCTCAGAGGTACAAGGACTAATCACTAATGATAAGAGAAATATGAGTATTGGAATAAAGAGCTTAGAAAATGCTCTTAAGGATGGCAGTGAAATATACAAATTTTGTATCTCTTGGTCCAAAGCAACAATAGAGATTGAGAAGAAGATAAAAGAGCAAGAGGATAAACTCCTAAGTTTGTCTCAAAGATTTGATCCTCTCTCTTCCTCCATAGTAAATCAAAAGTGTCAAACTATTGCAATCACAAATGCAATAAAAATTTTTGAGAAGGAAAGGAAGAACATAATCAGCCGGATTGGTGAACTTAGAAGGATTATTATCCCTAAGTTAGAGGCCATAAATGAGGCTCATATTATAGCCTGGACCACTGATTCGACAGATCTTAAGAAGGCTGAAGCATTTGCTTTCCTGTTGAGTGGTCACATCTCAATTTTGGATAGGATGAAGCAGAGTTGGGCGACAAAAGTTGTACAGTTGAAGAACACTTTTGCAGATATACTTAAGTTCATGTAAGTACAACTTATATATATATATATATACTTATGCGGCCAAGTATAGTTAAATTTTTGAAAATTTTGGTATGCGGACCCTACCCTTTGCCATTGATGTCAAAGGAGGAGTGAGGAACAGTGAAAAATGAGGAATCCAACTAAGGGGGAGCTCTGAAAAATGTATATAAAGACAGAACATCAGCCAAGGGGGAGCATAGTGTAAACACTTAGTCATTTTTCACTAAGTGTTGCCATCAATGCCAAAGGGGGAGATTGTTGGCAAGAGACACTATATGGATTCATGATTGTTGTCATTGATGGCAACACAATTCATCCCACACATCCGCAGGACATGGTGTGTCTCTACCGGAAGTCAAAGTGAAGAATGTTGTGGTCTGGTAAACAAGAACAAAGCATGTGGCAAGGTCTGACAGATAGGTCTGGATCTCTTAGAGGAAGTATCTTGGTGTAGTGCAGATTTGGGGAAGTCAAGAGGACTGCCTTGAGTAGTTTAATCCAAGGAATTAGCCTCTGGTGATAGATGAGGTAAAAGATATGAGTACTTGAGCATCAGGTTCCTGAGTGACAGTGTGAACAAAGGAAGAACTGACTGACAGAACATCAGACTACTTTCTGGATGTGTTACTGATGGTGGTAAAGGTTATGAAGGCATGAATCATGTTTGGCTGACATGATTAATGATTTCTACAAGCATAGTCTTGATCCACATTACTTGGTGTGGAAGGATTCAACCGACAGATCAGAGTTTGTGAAAAGAATTGACTATTCCAAGTGCTCACTTGAAAAATGATGAAATCACTTGTGCAGATATATATACATGATAGATTTAGTAGTGAGCAGAGTCGTTGAGTGATGTGTTGTGTGAATAAAAGTAGAAGTATAGAGCAGAAGTAGTAAGGAAGGTCTAGTATGTGAAAGGAAAGAAGCTTAAAAGAAAAGGAAAGATGAAGTGCAGCAGATCAGTATACTGAGCCTAACCAAAACTGGACTCTAGCATTTGCAGATGCTACCAATCAGTTCAACTATTGTATAATACTCTTTTGTAGACAGTGTGTCTCTTTGTAGGCAGTATGCCTCCTTATGAGCAGTGTGCTTAGGCAGTGAGCCTTAATTGGCAAGTGCCATTTTGTATTTCCTTATTCTTCTAACAGAGAATAATCTTTGGGTTAATCACCCCGTGGTTTTCTCCCTTAATAGGGTTTCCATATCAAAAAAATTGTGTCATGTGTATCTTCATTTCATGGTTATGTTTACTTGTTTGAATTAGCACTGCATTGATTAATAAGAAAAGTTCAAAAAAAGAAATAATTAGGATAACTGATTCACCCCCCCTCTCAGTTATCAACAACTATACCTTAAACCCTAATTCCTTATCCCTAAACCCTCCAACCCTATCACTAATCCTTATACCCTTGACACTCTACTTTAACCCTAATCCATCGACCCTCAACCTTATCCCAAAACCCTCAACCCTCGAACCTCAATGTACTCAACCCTCAATGTCAAACCCTAATCCCCCAACCCTTAACTCTGATCCCTCGACCCTAAACCCTATCCCTAAACCCTCAACCCTCAACCCTCAACCCTCATTGTCAAACCCTAATCCCTCAACCCTTAACTCTAATCTCTCAACCCTAAACCCTATCCCTAAACCCTAAACACTATCCCTATTCCTAAACCCTCAATGGGATCGATACTATACCTTAAACCCTAAACCCTCCAACCCTATCCCTAATCCTTATACCCTCAACACTCTACTTTAACCCTAATCCCTTGACCCTCAACCCTATCCCTAAACCCTCGACCCTCGAACCTCAACCCTCAACCCTCAACCCTCAACATCAAACCCTAATTCCTCAACCCTTAACTCTAATCCCTTGACTGTCAACCCTATCCCTAAACCCTAAAGCCTAAACCCTCAACCCTCAACCCTCAACCCTCAATGTGAAATCCTAATCCCTCAACCCTTCACTCTAATCCCTCAACCCTAAACCCTATCCCTAAACCCTCAACACTATACCTTAAACCCTAATCCCTCAACACTCAACCCTAAACCTTATCCATAAACCCTATCCCTCAACCCTCAACTCTAATCCCTCATCCCTAAACTGTAAATACTATCCTTATTCCTAAACCCTCAACGGGCTCAATACTATACCTTAAACCCTAATCCCTTATCCCTAAACCCTCTAACCCTATCCCTGATCCTTATACCCTCGACACTCTACTTTAACCCTAATCCCTTGACCCTCAACCCTATCCTAAAACTCTCAACCCTCTAACCTCAATGAACTCAACCCTCAACGTTAAAACCTAATCCCTCAAACCTTAACTTTGATCCATCAACCCTCAACCCTATCCCTAAACCCTTAACCCTAAAACCTCAACCCTCAACACTCAACATCAAACCCTAATCCCTCAACCCATAACTCTAATCCCTCAACCCTAAACCCTATCCCTAAATCCTCAACACTATACCTTAAATCCTCATCCCTCAACCCTAAACCGTATCCCTAAGCCCTAATTTGTCAACCCTCAACCCTAATCCATCAACCCTCAACCTTAATCCCTCATCCATAAACCCTAAACATTATCCCTATTCCTAAACCCTCAATGGGCTCGATACTATCTCTTAATCCTTAACCCTTAAAACTTGAATGCTAAAACCTATCCCTACACCCTTGACACTTGACATTATATCTTAAACCATAATCCCTTAACCCTCATCCCTAAAGCCTCAACCCTAAATCCTTAAACCTTCAACGCTAAACCCTATCTCTAATCCCTCTACCCTCAACACTCTACTTTAACCCTAATCCCTTGACCATCAACCCTATCCCTCAACCCTCAACCCTCAACTTTCAACATTAAACCCTAATTTATCAACCCTAAACCCTAATCCCTTAAAACTTAAACCCTATCCCTACACCATCAATACTCGACACTATATCTTAAGCCTTAAACCCTCATCCCTAAAGCCTCAACCCTCAATCCTTAAGCCTTCAACCCTAAACCCTATCCCTAATCCCTCTACCCTTGACATTCTAACCCTAACCTTGACATTAAATGCTAATCCGTCAACCCTAAACCCTAATTCGTCAACCCTAAACCCTATCCCTAAACCCACAACCCTCAACACTATACCTTAAACCCTAATCCATCAACCCTAAAACCTAATCCCTCAACCCTCAACCCTAAATGCTATCCCTATTCCTAAACCCACAACCCTCGACACTATACCTTAAACCCTAATCCCTTATCCCTAAACCCTAAACCCTATCCCTCAACCCTTAACCCTTAAAACTTAAACCCTAAAATCTATCCATAAACCCTCGATGCTCAACACTATATTTTAAACCCCAATCCCTTAACCCTCAGCCGTAAAGCCTCAACCCTCAATCGTTAAACCTTCAACCCTAAACCCTATCCCTAATCCCTCTACCCTCAACACTCTACTTTAACCCTAATCCCTTGACCATCAACCCTATCCCTAAACCCTCAACCCTCAACCCTCAACTCTCAACATTAAACCCTAATCCGTCAACCCTAATCCCTAATCCCTCAACCCTAAACCCTAATCCCTCAACCCTAAACCCTATTCCTAAACCCTTAACAATATTCCTTAAACCCTAATCCATCAACCCTAAACCATAATCCCTCAACCCTAAACCCTATCCCTAAACCCTCAACACTATTCCTTAAACCCTAATCCCCCAACTCTAAACCCTAATCCCTCAACCCTAAACCCTAAACCCTATCCTTAAACACTCAACCCTCAACAAGTTATACCTTAAACCTTAATCCCTCAACCCTCAAACCTCAACCCTAATCCCTCATCCCTAAACCCTAAATGCTATCCCTATTCCTAAACCCTTAACCCAAGACACTATACCGTAAATCCTAATCCCTTACCCCTAAACCTTAAACCCTATCCCTCAACCCTTAACCCTTAAACCTTAAACCCTAAAACCTATCCCTAAACTCTCAACCCTATACCCTCAACAATATACTTACGCCCTAATACCTCAATCATCAACCCTATAACTTAAACTTGAAGCCTACATCCTCAAACCCTCATCCCTAGACCATATAACCTCACCCTTATATCCTAAACCTCAAATATTATGCCTCAAAACTATACTTAAGTTAAACCTAAACCATACGTTCTCTCAACCCAAGTCACCCTATGCCTTATATACACTCAATGCATATCGTAAACCCTAAACCATAATCCCTGCACCTTAAACAATCAATCTTATACATTCAACAACCTAAATATTAATTGTAACCCTCAACCCTCTACCCTCTACCTATTACTTAAGCCCTAATCCCTCAACCCTCAACCCTCAAAACTATACAAGCTCAGGTCCTTATATACGCTAAACCCAAAACACATGCATACATACAAACATACATACATATAAAGATGCATACATACAAGCATGCATACATGTACATGCATACATACCTATAAGAATAGATATAAACATCCATGAAACATACTTATGAAATTTGAACATATCTCATTCAAAGGAAGACATAACGTGAGCACGTTATTGTTAGATTTAGGGCACACAATTGAGAGGGGGGGTGAATCAGTTGTCCAAAACTTCTCTTACTTTCACACTTAAATCCTTTAAGTAATTAGCAGTATATCAATCATGAAATGTAATGTAATTAAATTAAAAGCAAAAACACATCAACACATAAGACACCAAGATTTTGACGTGGAAAACCTGGTTAAGGGAAAAACCATGGGGTGATTAACCCAAGATTGTATTCTCTATTAGAAGAATAGAAAGAACAAATGGCACATGCCAATTAGGGCTCACTGCCCGAGCACACTCCTCACAAGAGGCCCATTGCCTATAGGAGACACACTATCTACAAAGAAATAAGTATCATCTACTTGAACTGGAAAATAACATCTTTAACATGCTTGAATTAGTTCCATTTAAGCCTAATACTTCTGCTCTGCCTTTCGCTCTCTTCCTTGCTACCACACTCTCATCACACCAAGGACAACTTTGAAATGACTTCGCAACCCCTTACTTATACAAGACATCAACTTACGAATGATCATCTAAGTCAGAAAACATCCATAAGAACATCTGCAAGACGTGTAACTCATCCGGTCGTCAGTCTCAGGAAGAACATCATCATCCAGAGGTTATTCTTCAATTGCAGGCTCCAACTCCAATGCAGACCACCAATATGGGCTGGACACGATCCAAAGACCTTCACAAGATATCCTGACTCACCAAGAATATCCACACTTCATCTATTTACTGAAAACCATCTCTCCTTCATCTGGAACCTCAAGAACACAGTCTGTCACTACTGTCACAAAAGAATACATGCTTCCAGACCTTCAAACCATGAACCAATCTAGATAACACTCCACAAAGACTTCCTTAATACTCCCTCAAATCTGTAGAGTAGGATCTTTCATTTCCAGATCTCACCAGACCTGTCTGTGTCACTTTGTCACCTCTGAGCACTTGCCAGAACCTGTTTTACTTGAACGACCACAACTTCTTTAGATCTTCATGTGGACCTCTGAAATATCTACTGGACTGTCTTAAGACACATATCTACAAACCCTTTAATCTGCATCCTCTGATCCTCATCCTATCTTGGACTTTTACCTTATTGTCATCATTGTTTTTCACTGTTCCTAATTAAGACTAATTTTCTCAATATCCTCAACTCATAGCTCATCCAATCCTTATCATTAATGCAACAGGAGTATGTTGACATCAATGAAAACACAGGTTAGACCCATACTTGCAACAATCTCCCCCTTTGTCATTGATGGCAACATATGATGTGAAAAACCATCAAGACAAGAGCTTCTCCTTACTATTACAACTCCCCCTATCAACAACAAGCATTCACATGTCTTCTCTCCCTTTATTGCTCCCCCTTTGATTAACAACTACTTTTTCACAACATGTCTTCTCTCCCCCTTTGACATCAATGGCAAAGGGCACATACTTGCAATTCCACCATCTCAGAATCATACGTGTTGCTCCCCCTGAGTAGCAGCTTTCCAACATCAATCTGGATCACAAGATGTGACTATGATACCCACTGGACAGATGCACATCAGTGCACCTTAGTTCATCACCGGAGGGGCAATAACCCCTAACTTCTCCTTGAGATACTCAAAAGAGTCCTTAGGTAGAGGTTTAGTAAAGATATCTGCAATCTGATCCTTGGAAGGCACAAACTCCAATCTAGCTTCATTCTTGTTGACTTGCTCTCTCAGAAAATGAAACTTGATAGATATATGCTTAGTCTTTGAATGCCATACCAAATTCTTAGATATGCTTATTGCACTTGAATTATCACAGAAGATTGTGATAGGCTCCTCATACTCCACTCTTATGTCTCTTAGCATTTGCTTCATCCACAAAACCTAGGTGCAACTACCTACTGCTGCAATATATTTTGCTTCTATTGTAGATAGAGATATTACCTCTTGTTTCTTGCTTAGCCAAGAAACCAATCTCTTCCCCAAAAAGAATGCTCCACCACTGGTACTCTTCCGGTCATCCACATCTCCTACCCAATCAGCATCTATATATGCATGAAGAGAGAAATCATGATCTCTAGGATACCATAGACCATAACTTTCGCTTTTAGATATCTAAAAATCCTCTTGATTGCTATAACATGAGATTCTCTAGGATCAGCCTGAAATCTAGCAACAAGACCAACAACCTGCATAATGTCTGTTCTAGTTTGAGTAAGATACAATAATCCTCCAATCATTGACCTGTACTTTGTCTGATCAGCCTTAGGGGAGTCATCATCTTTTCTCAATTTACACCCGGTTGCCATGGGAGTATTCATTGGTTTTGAGTCTTCCATCCCAAATTTCTTCAACAATTCTTTCACATATATGGTCTAAGAAATGAAGATTCCTTTCTTTGTTTGAGTGATTTACAAACCCAAGAAGAAATTCATTTCACCAAGCATGGACATCTCAAATTCACTTTTCATCTGATTTGCAAATGTTTTACACATACTATCTCTTCCTCCAAAAATGTTATCATCAACAAACACTTCAACAATCAAAATGTTTTCATGATCAATTTTGAAATACAAATTACTGTCAGCAGTACCTTTGTTGAAACCAATCTTCAAAACATGTTTATCCAATCTTTCATACCAGGCTCTTGGGGCTTGCTTCAGTCCATACAGTGCCTTCTTCAACTTGCAGACCATATTACCATGATCAGACAATTGAAATCCATCCGGTTGCTCAATGTACACTTATTTTTCCAAGTCACCATTTAGGAAGGCAGACTTGACATCCATCTGATATACTTTGAAATTTTTCAAGGCAACAAATGCAAGAAATAATCTAATTGCTTCAATTCTTGCTACTGGAGCAAAAGTTTCTTCAAAATCAACTCCTTCTATTTGAGAATATCCTTTGCAGACCAATCTGGCTTTATTTCTGATTACTTCACCAACTTCATTTAGTTTGTTCCAGAAGACCCATTTGGTTCTAGTCACATTCTTGTTTCTAGGTCTGGGAACAAGATGTCAAGTGTGATTTTTCTCAATTTGCATCAACTCTTCCTCCATTGCTTTGGTCCAGTTTTCATCATTGCAAGCTTCATTTATTGTCTTAGGTTCAATCTTTGAAATCAGACAATAGTCATCTGAGTTTTGAGCAATTCTCCTTCTAGTTTGCACACCTTTGCTTTTGTCACCTATGATCTGATCTTCAGAGTGGTTCAGTCTTACATACCTTGGAACTTTGGGAGTTTCTTGCACTTCTGCTTCTTGATCAGGCTCATTCAAACTTAACTCTTCTTCCTGATTTACCGGATCAGTTTGAATCTGACTTTCAGAAGAGGTTTGGTCTCCTTGAATCAAAAAATCATTCTAATCATCTTCATCATATTCATAAAATCTTGAGGGTTTCTCAATTCCCTCATCAACCTTCACATTTGTACTTTCTATTATCTTTCTCAATCTCTTGTTATAACACCAATATGCTTTGCTTTGAGTAGAGTAACCCAAGAAAATTCCTTCATCACTTCTAGAATCAAACTTCCCTAGATCTTCATCTCTTTTAATGTAATATTTGCTACCAAAGACTCTAAAGTACCTTATAGTAGGAGTAATGCCAAACTAGAGTTCAAAAGGAGTTTTACCGGTATTGCTTCTGATTTGAACTTGATTGAGAGTATAGACTACAGTGCTGACAGTTTCTCTCCAATAGATCTGAGGAACATTTGCTTCCATCATCATGGTCCTAGATGCTTCCTGGATGGTCCGGTTCTTTCTTTCCACTACTCCATTCTGTTGTGGAGTCCTAGGAACAGACAACTGTCTCTTTATTCCATGCTTCTCTTAGAATTCTATGAACTCTCCAGATGTGAATTCTCCACCTCTATCAGACCTCAAACATTTTAATTTTAATCCGGTTTCATTCTCTACCATAGCTTTGAATATTTTGAATTTTGAAGAGCTTCTGATTTCTCTTTCAGAAAGGTTACCCACATCATTTAGGAATAGTCATCAATTAGCAACATAAAGTATCTATCACTTTGTACACTTCTGATTCTTGCCGAACCACATAGATCAGTATGAACTAAGTCCAATAATCTGGTAAAGGACAGTTCCTTACTTTTGAATGTGATTTTTCTTAGCTTACCCAACTGACATTCCTTGCACAAGCTATTAGAGGGTTTCACCAATGTTGGAAGATCTCTTATAGCATGAGCATTGCTTATCTTGATGATATTATCAAAATTCACATGACACATCCTCCTATGCCATAACCAACTGTGATCAACTTGAACAAATAAACAACTTTTGCCAGTAGCAATCAAATGAAAGATATTACCTTTTGTTTGTGTACCGGATGCAATCTCTGTTCTGGAACTTTCAAAGATCTTGCATTTTCCAATCTTGAATCAGAGATCATAGCTTTTGTCCACCAACTGTCCAACACTGAGAAGATTGTGCTTCAAACCTTCAACATATAGTACATTACCGGTTTTGTTCCTTCCATCAAAAGAAATAGTTCCTCTTCCTCTGATTCTACCAACAGAATTATCACCAAACTTTACCACTCCTCCTTCATACCTCTCCAAATCTATGAACTTATTTTTGTCACCTATCATATGGTGAGAGCATCCACTGTCAATGACCCAATCATCCTTTTCTTCAACTTGGGAAGCCAGAGCTCTTTCCACAGTCTTATGATTGACAGATATAGAGGACATTGGATCTTCTTCCTTGATGGCAATGAACACCCATTCATTTCTAGATTTGTTTCCTATCTCTGATTCATCATCTGTTACTCCTTCATTATCATCATCTTCATGTACATAGTAATAATTCTTTTGGAACCTTGGCTTGTTAGGAATTTGTCTTGAAAACCTTTCCGGACACCTTGAGGCAAAATGACCAATCTTATTGCAGTTAAAACACTTAAAAGGTAATTTTCATTCATACTTACCAGATCCTCTTGGCAGCCTCTTTGCAATAAGGGCTTCAAGTTGAGCAGTTTCTACTTCTTCTTCTTCCAGATCTTTTCTTGATTTTTCATACCATGTCATCTTCATTGATGAATTATCTCCCAGATCAAACCTTTGTTTACCTTTAATAGTGGTACTAGCTTTGAATGCAGATTTAGTCTTGGGGAGGTCATCTCCAAACTCTGTCATTTCAAATGCAGCTAATTTTCTAGCTAATTGATCTCTTGTGACAGTTGTATGGGCTCTGAATTCTTCAATGGCAGCAGCCTTGATTTTGTAAGAAGCAAGAAGGGATTTGAGAATTTTGCCAACAATCTCATCTTCATCCAAGACTCCACCAGCATTTCTAATTCCACAAACAAGCTCATTTACTCTTGGCATTAAAGTAGTGATGTTTTCATCTTCTCTCATCTTTAGATTTTTGAATTTTCCTTTCAGACTTTGTAACCTTGCACATTTGACATATTTGTCTCCTTCATGCAGAAGTTCTAGTTTTTGCCAAATCTAAAAAGCAGTTGGTAGGTCAATAAAATTTGAGAGCTTTGAATCAGACAATGTGCTTAGAAGAGCCTCTATAGTCTGCAAATTGTTTTCAGCATCTGTGATTTCATTTTGGGTTTTCAGACCACCTTGTGGAGGAACATACTGTGTTGTAGCCATGGTCCAGTATGCCATTCCCATACATCTCAAATGACATTTCATGCAACCTTTCCAGAGATTAAAATTGGTTCCATCAAACTTCGAACTATCCTTCTTGTAAGATGACATCTTGGATCTCCTCAAGCTCTTTTAGAGGGACTTGGCTCTGATACTAGTTGTTAGATTTAGGGCACACAACTGAGAGGGGGGTGAATTAGTTGTCTAAAACTTCTCTTACTTTCACACTTAAATCCTTTAAGTAATTAGTAGTATATCAATCATGAAATGTAATGTAATTAAATCAAAAGCAGAAACACATCAACACATAAGACACCAAGATTTTGACGTGAAAAACTTGGTTAAGGGAAAAACCACGGGGTGATTAACCCAAGATTATATTCTCTGTTAGAAGAATAGAAAGAACAAATGGCACATGCCAATTAGGGCTCACTGTCTGAGTACACTTCTCACAAGAGGCCCACTACCTATAGGAGACACACTGTCTACAAAGAAATAAGTATCACCTACTTGAACTTGAAAATAGCATCTTCACCATGCTTGAATCAGTTCCATTTAAGCCCAATACTTCTGCTCTGCCTTTTGCTCTCTTCCTTGATACCACACTCTCATCACACCAAGGACAACTTTGAAATGACTTTGCAACCCCTTACTTATACAAGACATCAACTTAGGAATGATCATCTAAGTCGGCAAACATCCATAAGAACATCCGCAAGACGTGTAACTCATCCGGTTGGCTAGTCTTAGGAAGAATATCATCATCCAGAGGTTATTCTTCAATTGCAGGCTCCAACTCTAATGCAGACCACCTATATGGGCTGGACACGATCCAAAGACCTTCACAAGATATCCTGACTCACCAAGAACATCCACACTTCTGTTTACTGAAAACCATATCTCCTTCATCTGGAACCTCAAGAACATAGTCTGTCACTACTGTCACAAAAGAATACATGCTTCTGGACCTTCAAACTATGAACCAATCTAGATAACACTCCATAGAGACTTCCTTAACACTCCCTCAAATCCCCAGAGTAGGATCTTTCATTTCCAGATCTCACCGGACCTGTCTGTGTCACTCTGTCACCTTTGAGCACCTACTAGAACTGGTTTTACTTAAGTGACCACATGCGGACCTCTAAAATCTCTACTAGACTATCTTAAGACAC
The DNA here is from genome assembly GCA_027924645.1 of Cunninghamia lanceolata. Lineage (NCBI taxonomy): Eukaryota > Viridiplantae > Streptophyta > Pinopsida > Cupressales > Cupressaceae > Cunninghamia > Cunninghamia lanceolata. Next base: position 970,501 of record BSBN01000378.1, on the reverse strand, counting down.
ATATCTACAAACCCTTTAATCCGCATCCTCTGATCCTCATGCTATCTTGGACTTTTACCTTACTATCATCATTGTTCCTGATTGAGACTAATTTTTTCAATATCCTCAGCTCACAGCTCATCCAATCCTTATCATTAATGCAACAGGAGTATGTTGACATCAATGACAACATTAGTTAGACCCATACTTGCAACAGTTATAATGTGCTTGCATTATGTCAAATTGGGAAAACACTGGCAAACATGCAAAAAAGAAAAAAAGCACAACATAACATGCTTGCGTTATAACACGTTCGTGTTATAATGTGCTCGCGTTATGTTGTGCTTTGGGAATCCCAAGCCTTGGGCTTGGGATTTTCTTTAGATTTCTAACCCAAAGGTTTGGAGTGCCTTTTCAACATCCATAGACGTGTTTTTGCAGATTCTTCAAGATTTCACATAATTTTGTTCGTGCTAACCCTCAAATTTGCATGTGTTTCAAGGTCAAACAAATCAAACACTTAGGTAATGTTAGGCTTTCTCTTAACTATTTAACAATAATTTTTTTTTCACATTTTGACAAAGTTAAGCCTTTCATCTTTAATTTCTTTTGTTTGTGTGTCTGGTTTTGGGCAAAAACCACTATTTGGTCTTTTTTTCATTGTAAATTAACCATTCATTGAAATTTTAAAAAAATACATATTTATAAACTAGACTCCATTCTACACATATTAAAAAAAAGAAAACATGATTTTCAATTAGTTTTCAAAATTTTTAGGGGCAACACGGCAAAAATTCTATTTTTTAGGATGTGTCCACTTTGAAAATTAGTAAAAAATCAAATATTCATAAAAAAATTATCAAAAAGATCGGGCATAAACTACGTGCTGTTAGCTAATTTCTCACTGAAGTGATTTTAAAAATACAAAAAAAAATTTAACCTTTTGAGGGAGCCACAAAACATGCTATGTTATGTTTTTTTGATAGAAACAACACCAATTTCTGTGGCTCCCTCTTTTGAACCCCTTAATCTATACCATTTTCAAAAAAAAAATAGTAGTGTAGAAGGTAGACTTAGAGCACTACGAACATTGTTTTGGTTGTATCTCCAAATTTTGAGTGTAACTATGCTCAATTTCTCATCCAAGGCCAGCATTTCCTAATTTTAGAAAAAAAGTGGCCACTTAAGACCCCTTTTTGGCCCCCCATCTTCTTGCACTTACCCTAGAAGCAAATGCTATATTAGAATAGATGAAGATAATTTGGGTAAGTTTGACTCAAGATTTGAGGAATGAATTTTTCTTGGCTACTCAACTAGAAGCAAGGCTTACAGATGACAACAAAACACTATGGCTTAGATAGTTGAGAGTGCAAATGTTAGGGTTGATGAAAAGTTACATCCATCCACACTTGATCAAGGAGACTGTTGTTCATATGATTAATCCTACACAGAAGAAGAAGATGAAGTTGTAGAAGAAGAAATGCCCAAGGAGACTACCAAGCACCTGCAAAGTATATTAAGAAGAATCACTCTAAAAATTAGATCATTAGAAACAAGAATGAAGGAATTATGACTAGAAGAAAGATCAAAGAACAAGTAAACTTCTCACTGTTGTTTAAGATAGAACCAAAGAATTTCTCTGAAGCCAACAAGGAGAGTTGGATTCTAGCAATGCAAGAAGAGCTAAATTAGATTGAGAAAAATAAGACGTGGGAACTAGTTTCAAGGCCAAAAGAGAAGAATGTGATTGACACCAAGTGGGTATTTAGAAATAAATTGAATGAGGATGAAGAAGTGATTAGAAACAAAGCAAGGTTGGTTTGCAAGGGCTATTTGCAAGTGGAAGGAATTGATTTTAAGGAGAAATTTTCTCTTGTGGAAAGATTGGAAGTGATTAGGATGTTCCTTCCATTCATGATTCACTAATATTTCAAGGTGTATCAAATGGATGTTAAATCAACTTTCTTAAACAATTATTTAGAAGAAGTTTACATAGAGTAGCTTAAAGGATTTTAGTTATTAGAAGAACAAAATTTTGTATGCAAACTTAAAAAGGATTCATACAGTCTCAAACAAACTCCTAGGGCATGGTATGCAAGATTGGACAAGTACTTATAGTAGAAAGACTTCAAGAAAGGTATTGCAGACAGTAATGTCTATATCAAAGTAGAAGGTGAGCACATGTTGATAGTTGTATTATATGTTGATGATATTATCTTTGGTGGCCATGATGGGATGTGCAAGAAGTTTGCAAAAGGAGTTTGAAATATCTATGATAGGTAAACTTTCATTCTTTCTTGGACTTCAAATTATTCAATCAGACAAATGTATTTTTATTTCACAAGCTAAATCTGTCAAGGAGATGTTGAAAAATTTTGGTATGGATAATTGTAAACTAGTAAGTACACCTATGGTAATAGTTTTTCACCTTGGCAAGGATGATGAGTTACCTCAACCTGATCAGACTCTTTATAGGTCCATGATTGGAACCTTATTATACTTGATTGCATCAAGACCAGATATTATGCAAACATTTTGTATGGTGTCTAGGTTTCAAGTCGATCGAAAAGAGACTCATGTAAAGGCTATGAAAAGGATCTTCCGATATTTGAAGAGCACTTTGGACTATGGATTGTTGTATGAGAAGGGAAAGGATTTCTCTTTGATGGCATATACAGATGTAGATTGGGTTGGTAGCACTAATGATCCAGGAGGAGCACAAATGGTGGAGCCTTCTTTCTAGGTGATAGTTTGGTTTCATGGTTAAGAAAAAAACAAGATTTAACTTCTTTATCAATAATAGAAGCAGAATACATAGTCACAACATCTTTTTGTACTCAGGTTTTATGGATGAAGCAAACATTGAAGGATATCAAAGTAATATATGATGAGCCCATTCCTATTTTTTCTGATAATACAAGTGCCATTAATATATCAAAGAATCTAGTGATGCATTCTAGAACCAAGCATATATCCATTAGATATCATTTATTAAGAGAAAAGGTTGCAGATCAAGACGTGAAGTTGGAGTATGTAGCTACAAAGGATCAGATTGCAGATAATTTTACAAAACCCCTTCCCAAAGACACATTTGAGTACATTTAAGGCAAAATTTGGGAGTGATATCACTCATAAATTCAGTAAAAAAACTTATGATGAAGCATCTATCCAGGGGGAGCATCACAAGGAATATCCTTCATCCCTAATTGGATAGTGATTACCTCTCAGGGGAAGTAGATAGAAAGAAGACAATTTTGATGATCAAGTTTGGTATAACAAAAGGAAGAGATATGATAAGGAGAAGTACTATAGTCAGGGGGAGGTTGTCTTAGCAGTATCAGTTTGTAGAAAGGAATGAATTTGGTTACCTCCCTTTTCCATTGATGTCAAAGGGGGAGAGATAGAGTAAGGGAAGAAAAGAAAATGTAAAAATAGTTAGAGTAAGAGTAGAGATAGAGATATATTTTATTTGTGTTGTCATCAATTACAAAGGGCAAGATTGTTGGAAGTGTTGCCATTGATGTCAAAGGTGCATACGCATGTTGTCATTGATGTCAAAGGAGATTGTTGGAAGTTTTGTCATTGAAGTCAAAAGGAAGTTTAGAGAATAAGAAAAGATAAGAGCTTCTAAGGCACGAGATATATCTTTAGTCAGCAAAATGTTTGGTTCATGAACTTAGGTTCTCCAATAGCCAGTTTTACTAGCATCTTGTTGGGCAATGAGAAGTTGACAAAGAAAAATATAAGGCATGAATGATTTCTGCCTTTGGTTGGCAAATTGTTTGATTTGTGAACTTGTTCATAGGTTTTGATGTTCATTGATTTGTTGATTCACTAATAAAGGAGAAAGTGAAGTGTTATGAACAAAATATCTAGTTCACGAATTTAAGAAAAGAAAAGTTGTTTGGTTCATGAGTTTCAAATTTTGTTGATTAGTTGAAAAAGGCTTGTGAAGTCAAAGTTTGTGAAAATAAGATTGTTCCGATAAGAGTAAAGTTGGTTCATAGAAAGTTGGTAAGGCTTTGGGAAAAGTCTTAGTTTGTGAAGGGCTCAGTTCACTGACATTAGGGTTCATCGATAAACAACATTGTCGATAAGAGGAAAAGACATTGAAGTGTAAGGCTCTTAAGGTTATGTTTGTGGAAACATACTTTTTTTGATAAAGGGTTTAAGTGAAGGTTTGTGAGAAGAAGTTTTTTCCAACTATAGAGAGGATGTACAAAGTTCACAGAAAGTAACTTTTACTGATAAAATCTTATTTACCCAACACTCATAGAAAGTAATTTTTTCTGATGAAGCCACTAGAGGATAAGATATAAAGACATTATATTTATAAATTAAAGATTTAAATATATGTTGTGAGGTTGACATCATGAGATGGGTTAATAGTATTACAAATCAGAGAGTTAATTGTTGGCACCATTGCAATAAAGTGTGAGAATTTTAGTTTGGGTCTAGACCTATAATGATGTTTGGACCAACCTATGTTTGTGTGTATTGGTCCTAGTTGTAAAACCATAGAATTATAGGATGGGTCTCCCCTATACATGTTGAAATTCAAATTCTAGATGCCAACTTGGGAGAAAGTTTTAATCCAATCTAAGAGAATGTTTCATAGTGTAGCCAAAAATGAAGATTTTATTTTGAACAAGTTGATATAAAAGGGAGGTCATTATTGTGCATTTGTGTAGTGATGTATGCAAGTATTGAAGCAAAATATCTGAACATATGCGAGTGACTGAATAAGTGAAACACATGTGAACATCAAGTGGATAGGCATGTGTAGTTAAGCAAATGTCAAGTGTGTGAAGGGCATGAACTATAGATGAGCTTGAGTTTGCATAGTATGTGTTGATTACCTTGAAAGTTGATTTTATTTTAGTTTGCTGGGTTGGAGTTTAGGTTGTGTTGGGGTTGGAGTCTCCAATAGATTAGAGCCTATTGTTGAGTTGTTGGTCAAAAGATGAAGTTGGAGCTTCATTCCAAGGTTTTTATGTAGAGGTTGAAGTTGGTACTTATTTTCTATGTTGGTGCTCAACTTGGTAAGAAGATTGAATTCTCTTGTAGGTTGGTGCCTACAAATTTGTAAAAGGATTATAGTTGTTCTCAAGTTGAAATTCATGTGGGTTGGAGCCTACAAAATATTGTAATTCATTTTTTCATTTTTGTGAGGCTAGGTATAGATAGCAGGTCTAAGCAGCTTGCTCACTATGGTTTCTTCCTTATTGGGTTTCCACATAAATATGGTGTTATGGTTTCTTTTGGATGTGTGATTGTGTTTTGGTTTGCATAGTTCTTACATAATCTAATTGATGCAGTAAAGATCATGTTGTTACAATAGAGTCAAACTAAAAAGTGGCATACACTAATTCACCCCCCCTTCTCTCAGTATATCTGTGTGTTCTAATACATTCAACATACACCTATTGTTGAGGATTTTTTAATGCATTAAGATCAAGACCACTAAGTATTTATTTCTATTAGAAAGCTTTAAATGCACTAATTATAAAGTGCCAAATCATGTTTGCTTTGGGGGATCTTTGATTGAGTGAAAAGAGGGGGTTGCCATGTGTGTGTTCTCTTCTTTTCAACATTTCTTTTTTACATTTCTTCATCAAGGATCAAACAACAGTACCCATTTTAACTCCCTACAACTACTTTGAGTGGAAATCAAGCATGACAATATACTTAAGGAAAGATAGATTACATAGGATAACAATGGGACTTGAAATTGAACCTACTAAAGATGAAGATAAGCCTAAGTGGTTTAGCAAATGTGATGAGGATGATGGAACATTGTGTGTCTATTTCTCCTGATTTACTCTTTCACATTGAGCCTTTGAATTCACCAAATGAAATCTAGGCAAAGCTGGAAACACTATTTAGCACACAAGATTCAATGAGGGGTATATTCTAGAAAATGAACTAATTAGTTTAAGTATAAGCAACTTCAACACAATTTAGGATTTTTTCACAAAATCAAAATCACTAAGGCTATAGTTGAAATAGTTTGGAATTTAAAAGAAAGATGAACAATTGATTCTTAGTATTTTCTCAAAGCTAAGTTAAGAATATTTTGTATTTGTTTATACCTTCTATGTTACTAAGGGTGCACTTGGTACTTACTTCACCATGCCATCTTTGGATGATTTTGCTACCTCTCTCACACAAGAGTAAGATAAGATAATCCATAAGGGCAATCTAAAATCCTCTAAGTCACATGCCCTAGCTATAAACCATGACATGAAAGAACAAAAAGGGAAAATTAGTAATAATAAGAATAAGAAATAAAATAATAGAAAGGAGAAGGATCAAAAACAAGCTACCCCAAAAGTAACTAATGAGACCCAATCTTCTAAGGGTGGAAAGCCTAAGAAAGAGAAGGTACAATGTGCCTATTGTAAAAGATCTGTTCATGATGAACATAAGTGTTTGAAGAAATAAATTGATCACCTGACACACATTCTTGAAAAGAATGATATCAATATTCTTGAATCTATAAAATAGAGTTCTAATGAGGGGTCTAGAAAGGCAAAGGAAAACAACATTGGGAAAGGAAAGGGGAAGGCCCTGGTAGTAGTTGCTTCTTCACCATCCACTTGGGTTCTTGATTCAGGTGCTTCTCACCACATGGCTTCATCTAAGGAAGAACTTGCATCTTCTAAGCTATGTACTACACCTTGTATTTTGATGGGTAATGACACTATTGTTGAGGTGTGTGGGAGAGGGTTTGTTGATGTGGGGGATGGTACATTCCATGATGTTCTTTGTGTGCCCTCATTATCAACTAATCTCCTATCAATATATCAGATCACTCACACGGGTTCATACAAGTAGGTTAAGTACACTCATGATTCAGTGGAGATTCATGAGTTGCATAGTGGTTCTACAATTGTATTTGGGAGAGCAAATCATCAGTCTTGGCTATATCTATTTTCTCACTTTTTCCTAATCCTTCTTTTTCTATTTTTCTCTCATTCAGATGATGTGTGTAGATTATGGCATTAGTGATTTGGCCATCTTAACTTCCGCTCAAGTAGCAGACCATGGTCATAGGGTTTCCTTCAATTTAGTTTTTAGGTGGTGTTTGTGAAAGTTACATTCTTGGTAAGCATCCTAAAGAAAAATTTGAAAAAGGTAAGGCATGGAGAGCACCACAGATACTGGAGTTAGTTCACAGTGATTTGGCTAGTCCATTTTCTCATCCATCCCTTAGCAAGGTGAGATTTGTTCTAACTTTCATTGATGACGTTTGTCGATATACTTGGGTGTACTTTCTCAAAATAAAAGTCTAAGGTATTTGATCAATTTAAGGACTTGAAGACTTTTGTAGAGAAGCAATCTAGAAAATCTATCAAAGTTTTACATACTAACAATGGTGGTGAATATGTCAACAATCATTTTGATAGGTTTTGAACTTTAGAGGGGATTGATTTTTAGCATTTTGTTCCATACACTCCCTAGTAGAACAATGTTACAAATGTATAGAATAGGTCCTTGAAGGAAATGGCAAACTACATGATTCACTCCAAATCTCTTGTACCATAGTATTGGGCAAAGGCCATTAACTGTGTTTGTTATATCTAAAACTATTGATGCAGAGAAAGTACTCAAACAAGGCTAACTTGACACATTCCAAACAAGGTTTCAATACAAATGATGTAATTATGCATTCTTGTTCATTCTTGGCAACTTGCTCTTAAAACATATTACATCAAACAATGAAGAAATAAAAGAAAACTTGAGGCACATGATTGTTCTAACATCTCATAATACATATCATTGATCCACTGCACATTCATGATTAAACAATGCAAGGAATCCATTGAATACATAGTTAACTAGGCTTTACGATAAATTTTATGCAATCTTGAACACAAATCCTCAAAACTCCTCCAACATTTCAAGTTATGAATTTTCCTTTTAAGGGTTTTTAAAACATTTTAAAATAGAACTTCTTACTAATTTTTATGACTTTTTGACATTGGAAAACAAAGATATGAATTTTTTGTGTTTCTAGAAACCCTAGGAAGGGTATAGGGTTGTCATCATCAAAATTGCAATAAATTTCACAAAACTTAATGAAATGACTCTGGAAACAAAAACCAAAAGCTTTGAATTGCATATATTTATTATCCACATGCCTGCCCTTGACCATACCAGGTCGTACAAAACCATACCAACATGTTTTCTTTATGTTTCATAATAAAAATTTGTAAGTTACAATCACTAAAATTATCATAACTTTCATAAAGCTTGATGAAAATTTACCAAACCAAATGTATTTGAAAGATAACTTTCTCCTCTAACATCTCCAACTAGTTTTAAGATAGTATCATACATTATCAACCCATACCACATGAAATGTAGCCATTGTTCATAGAAAATGCAATAAAGAATGTGCAAAATGAATTGGTTTCTCATTCAAAACTTCTTTCCAACCCTTTGGATTAGTGTTACAAGGCATATTTAATATGTTCCAATAATTTGTAGATGAAAAATGACCACCAACCCTTTTTAACTCTAATGACATCATTTGCAACTTTTACAACATAACTCCAAAACACCATAGAACATCATAGAATGACTCCAAATGACTCAAAATGATCTTACATGACCTTATTAACCACAATCAAACCATAATAAATAAATTTTATCAATCATGACAATATTTTCCTCAAAAATGGTGCATTAGATGCCCCTACATCATTGCCTCTAAATAGAAAAAATTTGGGTTCCACCTCAAATAGGAATCTTCTTTCTTGTCTTCTAGTTCCTTTGCATGCATGCATTGTTTTATTTTTTCTAGATCTCAACTACATTTGTATCAACTGGTGCACTAGTGCTTTTTGGTCCAACAACATGCTTCTTGAGCCAAGGCCAACTTGGTACAATGTATCCATGTGCTTTTATTTGTATTCTTGTTCTAGCTTGACCTTGGACTGCAATTGAAAATTTACTTTCGTTGTCATCCACTTTGTCTTTTTTACCAACACAAGAAACAAACATATTAAATAAATCATATTCTTCTTCTTCATACTTTATTGCTTCATCCACCTCATGTTGTTTGCCATACATTTCATTCTCCGCATTATTCTCCATAAGCTTTTGGCTTCACCTCAATCTTACTCAACCATTCATCTATATTTTTGAATTGCTCATCCATTCTTTTGTCCTCCTTGACATCAACATTCTCATCTCTTAGTTCTTCTTTTAAGAATCATGATATTTCCTTATCCTCCATGACTATCTTCTCTCTTTGGACTATCCTTGAGTCCTCTATAGCCTCTTTTGTTGTTTCTTCTTCTTCTTGAACATCACCCACTTCAACATTAAAGTCACTATTACTTTCATTAGTTTGAGCAAATTCAAAAGAAATTTCTTCTATTTCTCTTTCAACTGATTTAAACATGTTATTTTCAAAATTTGTTACCTCAACCATTACCTCATTTGTCTCTATTTCATATTGTTATACGTCCTTCTCACTTAACAAAAATCTTTCAATTCTTGTGCACTCATCCTTCAAGGTTGTTATGCATATTTCTTCTCATCTTTGTCCAACTCATATGTGTTGTTTTTCCTATTATATTTCACTACCATGCTATAATGCCACAACCTTCCAAACACAATGTGACATACATCCAAATGCATAATATCACAAACTATTTCATCTTTATAATTGGCTATTTGAAACTCAACTTTGCATTGCTCCCTTATGGTTCCCTGGTTACCTATTTGAAGCCAACTCACTGAATAGGTTGTGGGGTGTTGTATTCTTCTCAGACCCAATTTATCTACCATATATTCACAAACAATAATATCCATGCAGTTATCTGAAATCACAACTTGATAGCATTTACCTTTGGACTTGCAGGTAGTCTAGAATAATATTTCCTTTTCCAACTTGTTTTCTTTCTTGGCTATCATTTCTTCCTCATGTAGCCTCTCTGCCACTTTGAACAATGTATTTAATAATGATGATGCCATGTGCCCATCTTTCTTCTTACTAAGAGTCATACTTAAACATCAAATCTCACTAAACTACATTAGCTAAAAGAAAAAAATTATTTCCTAGAGAACTTCTAGCTCTGATACCAAAACTGATGTAGAAAAAATACTCAAACAAGGCTAACTTAACACATTCCAAATAGAGTTTCAATACAAATGATGCAAATATGCATTCTTGTTCATTCTTGGCAACTTGCTCTTAAAACCTATTACACAAAACAATGAAGAAATCAAACAAAACTTGAGGCACATGATTGTTCTAACATCTCACAATACATATCATTGATCCACTACCCATTCATGATTAAACAATGCAAGGAATCCATTGAATACATAGTTAACTAGGTTTTATGATAGATTTTATGTAATCTTGAACACATAGACCCTCACAACTCCTCCAACCTTTCAAGTTATGAATTTTAATTTTAGGGGTTTTTAGAACATACTAAAATATAACTTCTTACCAATTTTCATGACTTTTTGATGGTGGAAAATAAAGATATGAATTTTTTGTGTTTTCTGAAACCCTAGACAGGGTATAGGGCTGTCATCACGAAAATTGCAATAACTTTGACAAAACTTAATAAAATGACTCCAAAAAAAAAACCAAAAGTTCTTTATTTCATATATTTATCATCCACATCCCTACCCTTGACCATATCAGGTCATACAAAACTGTACCAACATGTTTTCTTTTTATTTCACAGTAAAAATCTATAAGTTGCATCACTAAAATTATCATAACTTTCATAAAATTTGATAAAAATTACCAAACCAAATGCATTTCAAAGATAACTCTCTCATATAATTTTTCCAACTAGTTTAAGGACTGTACCATACATTATCAGTTTGTACCATGTAAAATACAGTCATTGTTCACAAAAAATGCAATAAAGAATATGCAAAATGAATTGGTTTCTCATTCAAAACTTCTTTCCAACCCTAGGGATCAGTGTTACAAGGCATAATTAACATGTTCCAATCATTTGTAACTAAAAAACTGACCACCAACCCTTTTTTAACTCTAATGACATCATTTGCAACTTTTGACAACATATTTTGATAACATTTTGCAACTTTTATAACATAACTCCAAAACACCATAGAACATCATAGAATGACTCTAAATGACTCAAAATGGTCGCACATGACCTTATTAACCTCAATCAAACCAAAAAAATAAATTTTATTGTAGTTAGGGTAAAATTGCAAATAGGGTAAATGAATAAACAAGAATGATCAAACCCTAACAATGCATAATGAAGCACAAGACAACATGAAAATTAAAATAACAAATGTAAATGCAAACTGATCTCCATGCTATGCTCGATTTATCTCCATTGCTCTTCTCCACCTCACATGAGCATGCAAGATTTTGAAGGATTATTGTTGGAGGAATGTTGGGTGCTCAGTTCTGCAGCATAACATTAAGATGAAGATGCTAGAATGAATGATAGATGAAGGATGCAAAGGCTCTAATGATATTTTGACAGCATGTAGATACTTGAGGATCAATGCATGCTAATGGCTTATGAGGGGGTTGATTTATAGAAAAGGCTTGGTTCAAATAGATGGTTGAGATTAAAAAGCTAAATGATTGATGTGGACGGCTAGGATTGATTCAGTTATCCCACTCTTCAAGGGAGTTGTAGTCATTTGACAAGTGGAGGGAGGATAGGGCTCATGTGTGCTTGTGTACATAAAAAATACATGTGAAAGATATTAAATAAAAGGGTGTAGTACCACTTATCTTTTTAAATGAAAGAGGCACACATGTCGGCTCAATGATAAGATAAATTAATTAAATAAATAAAATTTATTTAATTAATTAGAAAGTCGGCTTATGATGAGAACTTAATTCAAATAAAATATTTGAATTAGTTGGGATATGAGTTGGATATTAATTAAATAAATAAAATTTATTTAATTAATTGGATAGTGGGGAACTTAATTCAAATAAAATATTTGAATTAGTTGGGATATGAGTTGGATATTAATTAAATAAATAAAGTTTATTTAATTAATTGGATAGTGGGGAACTTAATTCAAATAAAATATTTGAATTAGTTGGGATATGATGTGGAAACTAATTAAATAAATAAAATTTATTTAATTAATTGGCTAAGTAGGATAAGGATGGGATTGAATGGGATTTTAATTAAATAAATAAAATTTATTTAATTAATTGCCTAATGGAATAAGTGGGGTTAAGAGTGGGATTTAGGACAAAATGTTACATGATGTCTTAATAATGTTTTTGACAAGGTGTTGCTAGACATGAACAATTTTGGGACAATTTTAGGTGTCTACATTTATCAAGCATGACAACATTTGACTCAAAAAGGGTGCATCAGGATGCCTATCCATCAATAATGTTCCTGACCGAGCCTTGAAGGGAGTCACTCCTTTTGAAGCTTGGAGCGATCAGAAACCATCAGTTAAGAACTTTCAAGTTTTTGGTTCCCTACATGGGCCCAGATTCCTATAGAGAAATGCAAGGCCTTGGATCTACAAAGTAGACCTTACATATTTTTAGGCTATTCTAATTGTGTGAAGGATTATCAGTTGCTCCACCCTACTACACATGAGTTTTTCATTAAGAGGAGTGTTCAATTTGAGGAGGGCTCTTCAAGCTCAAATTCTATCACTTCTCCACCTCCTTCTACTTTTAATTTGGAGTCACTTGGGCTACATGACAGATCTTCTGATGAGTCAAATTCACCTGAGTAGATTCTTTATGATGAGGAGTCTTCTACCTCCACTTCTAATGTTGAGAGTGATTTAGAGGATTCACCTCCTTCCTCTCCTAGTCATCATTCAGAGGGTTATAATTCTCCTCTAGATTCTCTAACTTCTAGTCTACTTTGGGTGAGATAGACCTTGTAGTCTATAGGCGATCGGGTTGGGGATCCATCAGACACCATGTAAGGCTGCCTAAATCCTATCTAATAACTATAATGGTATATATATCAAAGTTTTCTTAATTAGTTAAATTATGAGTATAAATTTTTATTTTATGATATTAGACTAGCTAATTTTCATGAAATTATTATGCTAATTATTACTATCAATTAGAATTCTTGAAAGGATTTTAGTTATAATAATATCAAGAGACATTAATGGTAAAGGAGAATTCGAGAGATAAACAAAGTATGAGATTTGCATTTTGATAATTTATTTCATTCAGGTATGCAAATACTTTATATGCCTTGTTTACAATTATGTTTCCTCCATATGCATTTATGTAAGTATTATTATTATATGTTTAATTTGAATATATTTGTAATAATTTTATGTATAATTATTTGTTGTGGGAGCATCCATGTGGGGCCTAATCTTTACTAACAATCTCTTATGCATATGATAGATTTGTTTATGAAATCATTGTATAAGTTATAAAGAGATTATAATTTAGCAATAAGGTCTTGATATGGTTTAGTTAATTGATTTAAATTAATTATCTTCTGTGTTGTGGGGAATAAGAGCTCTTTTATAATTATTTTTGGTAAAAATAAGACCATAGGTCAATCACCTATGGGTAGGGTACTTTTTTATTCATAAAAATTATGTTTTAGAGTTGTTTTAATACATTTTTAGTGCACAAAAAATTAAGTGACGAGATTGGCAGATGAAGAGTCATCTTCTCTTGAAGAGTTTCTAAGCATCCAAGTCAGGAAGAAAAAGAAATAAAAGGAAATCCCAAGAATCACATTTCTTGAAAGAAATGGATGCCACAAGCAAGAAGAGAAAACAAGAGAAGAGCCAAAGTTTATTTCTGATTTTTGCAGGTCATCAAGAGGACATTGTTATCTGATGTGGAAGATAATTCTTCAAGGAAATTACATCCATTTTGATGAGGAAAAGAAAGCATACATTCATGGTGACTTGTTAGGTGAAAAATTTCTAAATTTCATGAGGAGGGCAATAGAATTCTAAGTAGAAGAAAGGAAGCACACAACTGAATAAGATGGAAGCTCTCAGATTAAGGAATCTCAGAATCTCTCTTCAGGTGCATTTAGAGGTATTCTTCATTAATTAAATTCTTGCGGTATTTTCTTGAAAACTCACCATTATTTATGTTAAATTTTTTCTGAAAATTTTCAAGAAAACTTGTTGTTGTCACATGAAATTAACATATTATAGGAATTAGTTTATCAAAAGATTTATGGTTTTTGTGAATCATGTTTTCAAATTTCTGAAACATCTTATGGTTTTAAATTTCATTAAGTATTAAGAAATTTATCATGATTTTAGTACTATTTTAACCTTGCTAAAACCCTATTATAAACCCTACTGATGTTTCATAAATTTCTCTCTGCACATGAAAGGGATTGTAAAATTGTTTTTGAGTTATGAGAATATTTATTTGATATTTTTGGAATATTTTATGGTTTTAGATTTCATTAAGTATTCTGAAAGATATGGCATTTTTATTACTAATGTAGAAGAAATTGAAAATCTAGGGTTTTGTTGGTAGTTTACATTGTTGGAAATGAATTATTTTCATTACAGAATTGTGTCAGATGAATTTGTAGATTTTCTTTCTTAGAATGGGTATGATTAGATAATCTTTCATATAATTAGTTGCATGCAAAAATTAGATTGAATCAAGTATATACTTGTAGTGCAAAAAGGTCAATTAAACCCTTATGTTGATTAGTTTATAAGAAAAATTGTTAGATTAGACATATATGTTGTATAGTTATTTGAATGTCAAAATTAAAGAAAAATAACAGATCTTTTATCTTTTATTATTTCTAGCATTCATTATAATATAGGGAATACTTTTTAGTAATCAAGGCATTCTTAATTTATGATCAAGTTTGGGTTAAACCTAGATTTGAGGGAAATGAATGATTGTAGTAAACACTACCTCCTCATCTTATATACTTTTTCTATTCTTTTTCTGGGTTTTATTACTCTTATTCTTACCTTTCCAAAACATCTTGAATTTTAGCATTCCACTAAGAAATAAGAAAGTTATGATAGATTTACTACTTGGTGGTTTTCCATGTTAAGGCTATTTCTATTCAATTATTTCATTTTATTCTTATTCTTAAATTCATTTCATTCATTGAATTAAGTTTGAGATTGGATAGGAGACTAATTTAATTAAATACATTTCATTTTTAATACATTATTTATGTCATGTTTAATATTATTTTGTGCTTGTATTGGTAACAATGGTAAGAGGTAGATTTTCAATTTGAAACAAGATAATAGAAAGGTTTTATTTCCAATCATCTAGAATGTTTTGTCCACACTTGAAATGATTTTATATAGGCCAGTAAATGAAGTTGTGAATCTCATTTAAGTAAGTAGAGTGAAATATTTTCTTAGAATCTTTTATGTGTAACTAGTCATGTATGAAAGAAAATAACTCTAGAGATACTTGAGCATTGCTTTAATGACTTAGGAATTGGAGGTTTTCTTATTAAATGAAAAATGTAGTAGGATCTTCATTAAATACCTTAAGCTATATTTTACTTGGTTTTGGATAATAGAAATGTAGATTAGAATTTAGGAATGAGGCTAAAACTTTAAATTATAGTATAGATGAGGATGAGAGAAATATAATAGAAAGTGTGTTTCATATCAATGCCCATGAGAATGTGTAGGTAGAAATTACAAGTTGAAATTATGTTTAATTTATTAATATCATATATGTTCTTAGATCTCTAATTATTATGTTTTAATACATTTGTTCTAGTATGGTGTAGGGTTGACTATAAAGGGTTCATTCTTTTAATAAGTCTAGGATGATATAATGAATTAGTGAATATATGATGATAATTTCATATTGATGTTAGAAGCTAAATATTTAATGATTTGTGTATAATCTTCTTATATTTAGAATTACATTGGTATTGAATTATTTAGTAAGAGTAATTAATATAATTGATTAGAGAATTTTAACTTGATAATTTTGTTTGGAAGAATTTTTTTATGTTAAATCTTCATTCATATTCAACCTTTTATTATGATTCAAGGTTAAGAATATTTTATCATGTTAGCCAAGTTAGGATTAGAATTAAAATAATAGACTAAATAGTTAGTTTGGAAATGCTAGTATAGTTAGAAAAATCATATAAGATATAATCATAGATTAGACAAAAAATGTGGAATTGTTTCAATAATGTTTATTTAATATTTTTTATCATTATTGTTGACTTCAATGAAGTGTTCATACTTGATTTGGATGTTACCATATTATCTTGAATTATTGATAAAATTGAGAAAACATTTATTAAAGACTAGTCCTTGAGAATATTATTGCAACCTTTCTATGGTGGTCAAACTTGTTAGATCTAGGGCACACAACTGAGAGGGGGGCTGAATTAGTTGTACAAAAACTTGCTTTTACTCAGACACTTGATTCTTCTTTGTTATTAATAGCATATCAATTAACCATTCATGAAAGCATAAAGCATAAACACCAGAGTAGATAAACATCAACACATTAGACACGAAGATTTTGACGTGGAAAACCTGGTTAAGGGAAAAACCACGAGGTGATTAACCCAAGGATTATTCTCTGTTAGAAGAATAAGAAAAATAGATGGCACATGCCAATTAGGGCTCACTGCCTGAGCACACTACTCACAAGGAGGCACATTGCCTACAAGAGACACACTGTCTACAAGATAACAAGTATTACAAACTTGAACTAGAGATTGACATCTTTACCATGCTTGGATCAGTTCCATTTAAGCCCAAAGACTCCTGCTCTACCTTTTGCACTTCTCTTCTCTATCTCACTCTCATCACCACAAGACACACTACAAAATGAATTCACAAACCCTTATTTATAAAAGGCATCGACTTAGAAACAATCATCTAAGTCGGCAAACACCTACAAGATCATTCGAAAGACGTGTAATACATCTGGTCAGCTAGTCTTAAGAAGAACACCAATATCTATGGTTATTCTTTGAATGCAAACTCTAACTTCAATGTGGACTGCCAATAAGAATAGAACATGATCCAAAGATCACCAAAACCTTTCCTGAGTCATCAAGAACATCTGTACTTTATTAGCTTACTCGAATTCTTCTGCTCTTCATCGGAAACTTCAAGAACACAGTCTGTCATCACTGTCATAATGAAAAAGATACTTCCGGACCTCCAAACCATGAACAAATCTGGTTGTCACTTCACACAAACTTTTTCAACACTCTCTCCAATCCGTAGAATGAGATAATACAATTTCGAAGCTCACCGGACCAATCTGTGACACTTAGTTTCCACTAAACACCTACCGGAACCGGTTCTGCACAAGCAGCCATAACTTCTTTAGATCTTTATGCAAACCTCTAAAATCTTAACTGGAACATCTCAAGACTCCAATCTACAAACCCTTTAATCTATATCCTCTGATCCTCAAACTATTGAGTACTTTTGCCTTCTTCTCATCACTATTCTCCACTGTTCCTGATTGAGACTAATTTCCTCAATAACCTCAGCACATAGCTCATCCAATCCTTCTTATCAATGCAATATGTGTATGTTGACATCAATGACAATGCTGTTTAACTGCATACTTGCAACAATCTCCCCCTTTGTCATTGATGGCAACATATGATGTGAAAAACCATCAAGACAAGAACTTCTCCTTTCTGTCACAACTCCCCCTATCAGCAACAACTCTTCACATGTCTTCTCTTCCTTTACTACTCCCCCTTTGATCATCAACCACTTGTTTTTCACATCTCTTCTCTCCCCCTTTGACATCAATGGCAAAGGGCTCATACTTGCAAATCTAACACCTCAGAATCATACTAGCTGCTCCCCCTTAGTAGCAGCTCCCCATCATAAATCTGGATCACAAGATATGACTGTGATATCCACCGGATTGATGCACATCAGTGTATCCTACTTCATCATCGAAGGGGTCATGACCCCTAACTTCTCCCTGAGATACTCAAAAGAGTCCTTGGGAAGAGGTTTAGTAAAAATATTTGCAAGCTGATCCTTGGTGGGCACATACTCCAATCTGACTTCACCCTTGTTCACTTGTTCTCTCAAAAAGTGAAATTTGATAGATATATGCTTGGTCTCAGAATGCAATACTGGATTCTTAGAAATATTTATTGCACTTGAATTATCATAGAAAATTGTGTTGGGCTCCTCATATTCTACTTGAATATCTCTTAGCATTTGCTTCATCCACAAAAGTTGAGTGCAACTACTTGCTGCTGCAATGTATTCTGCTTCTATTGTAGACAGGGATATTGCTTCCTGTTTCTTACTTAGCCAAGAAACTAACCTTTTTCCCAAAAAGAATGCTCCTCCACTTGTACTCTTCCTATCATCCACATCTCCTACCCAATCTGCATCTGTATATGCATGAAGAGAAAAGTCATGATCTCTAGGATACCGTAGGCCATACTCAACTATTCCTTTCAAGTACCTAAAAATTCTTTTGATTGCCATGACATGAGATTCTCTGGGATTAGCCTGGAATCTTGCCACAAGACCAACAACCTGCATTATATCTGGTCTAGTTTGAGTGAGATACAGTAATCCACTAATCATTGATCTGTACTTTGTTTGATCTGTCTTAGGAGAGTCATCATCTTTGCTCAACTTACATCCAGTAGCCATGGAAGTGTTCATTGGCTTTGAATCTTCCATTCCAAATTTCTTCAATAGTTCTTTCACATATTTGGTCTGAGAGATAAAGATTCCTTTCTTTGTCTGAGTAATTTGCAAACCCAAGAAGAAATTCATTTCACTGAGCATTGACATTTCAAACTCACTTTTCATTTGGTTTGCAAAGGTTTTATACATACTGTCTCTTCCTCCAAAGATGATATCATCAACAAATACTTCAACAATCAAGATATTTTCATGATCAATTTAGAAATATAGGTTACTATCAGTAGTACCTTTGTTGAAACCAATCTTCAAAAGATGTTTGTCCAGCCTCGCATACCATGCTCTTGGGGCTTGCTTTAGACCATATAGTGCCTTCTTTAATTTGTAGACCATATCACCATGCTCAGATAACTAAAATCCGTCCGGTTGTTCAATATACACTTCTTCTTCTAAGTCACCATTTAGGAAAGCAGATTTGACATCCTTCTGATACACTTTGAAATCTTTGAAGGCAGCAAATGCAAGAAATAGTCTGACTGCTTCAATTCTTGCCACCGGAGAAAAGGTTTCCTCAAAATCAATCCCTTCTATTTGAGAGTAGCCTTTGCAGACTAATCTGGCCTTATTTCTGATTACTTCACCAACTTCATTTAGTTTGTTCTGAAAGACCCATTTGGTTCCAATCACATTCTTGTTTCTAGGTCTAGAAACAAGATCCCAAGTGTGATTTTTCTCAATTTGCATTAATTCTTCTTCAATTGCTTTTGTCCAATTTTCATCATTGCATGCTTCATTTATTGTCTTAGGTTCAATCTTTGAAATCAGACAACATTCATCTGAATTTTGAGCAACATTTCTTCTAGTTTGCACACCTTTGCTTTTGTCACCTATGATCTGATCTTCAAAGTGGTTCAGTCTTACATACCTTGGAACTTTTGGAGTTTCTTGCACTTCTGCTTCTTGATCATGCTCATTCAGACCTGTCTCTTCTTCCTGATTTACCAGATCAGTCTGAATCTGACTTTCAGGAGAGGATGGAGCACCTTGAACCAAAACATCATTCTAATCATCTTCATCATACTCATAAAATCTTGAGGGCCTCTCAATACCTTCATCAACCTTCACATTTGTACTTTCTATCATCTTTCTCATGCTCTTATTGTAACACCGGTATGCTTTGCTTTGAGTGGAGTAACCCAAGAAAATTCCTTCATCACTTCTAGCATCAAACTTTCCTAGATCTTCATCTCTTTTAATCTAACACCTGCTACCAAATACTCTGAAATATCTCATAGTAGGAGTGATGCCAAACCAAAGTTCATAAGGAGTCTTACCGGTATTGCTTCTGATTTGAACTCGATTGAGAGTGTAGACTATAGTGCTGACAGCTTCTTTCCAAAACATCTGGGGAACATTTGCTTCCATCATCATTGTCCTAGATGCTTCCTAGATGGTCTAGTTCTTTCTCTCAACTACTCCATTATGCTGTGGAGTCCTAGGAGTAGATAACTATCTCTTTATACCATGCTTCTCACAAAAATCTATGAATTCACCAGATGTGAATTCATCACCTCTATCAGACCTCAGACATTTCAGTTTTAATCTGGTTTGATTCTCTACCATAGCCTTGAAGATTTTGAACTTCTCAAAAGCTTCTGATTTCTCTTTCATAAAGGTAACCCACATCATCTGGGAATGGTCATCAATCAGTAAAATGAAATATCTATCACCTTGCATACTCTTGATTCTTGTCGAACCACATAGATCAGTATGAACTAACTCCAATAATCTGGTAGAGGACTGATCCTTGCTTTTGAATGAAACTCTGCTTTGTTTACCTAGCTGACATTCTTTGCACATACTATTTGTAGGTTTTACCAACTTTGGAAGATCTCTTACAACCTGAGTACTGCTTATCTTGATGATGTTATCAAAATTTACATGACACATCCTTCTATGCCATAACCAACTCTAATCAACTTGAACAAATAGACAACTTTTATTAGTACCAACTAGATGGAAGATATTACTTTTTGTTTGAGTATCGGATGCAATCTCAGTTCTGGAGCTTTCAAAGATCCTGCATCTTCCATTCTTGAACTAGAGATCATATCCTTTGTCCACCAACTGACCAACACTGAGAAGATTGTGCTTCAATCCTTTAACATACAGTACATTGCTAGTTTTGTTCTTTCTATCAAAAGAGATAGTTCCCCTACCTCTGATTCTACCAGCAGAGCTATCACCAAACTTTACCATTCCTCCTTCATACCTTTACAAATCTAAGAACTTGTTCTTGTCACCTGTCATATGGTGAAAGCATCCACTATCAATAACCCAATCATCCTTTTCTTCAACTTGGGTAGCCAAAGCTCTTTCTACCACCTTATGATTGATAGATATTAGATCTTCTTCCTTGATGGAAATAAACACCCATTCATTTCCAGATTTGTCTCCTATCTCTAATTCATCATCTGTTACTCCTTCATTATTAGCTTTTTCATGAACATAATAACAATTCTTTTGGAACCTTTGTCTATTAGAGTTTGACCTTGTAGATCTTTCCGGACATCTTGATGCAAAGTGACCAATCTTATTGCAGTTGAAGCATTTAAAAGGTAATTTTCCTTCATACTTATTGGATCCTCTTGGCAGTCTTTTTGCAATGAGGGCTTCAAGTTGGGTTGTTTTTGCTTCTTCCTCTTCCATGTCTTTCCTTGCTTGATCATACCATGACAGCTTCTTTGAAGAGTTTTCTCCTGGATCAAATATTTGTTTGCCTTTCACATAGGCACTGGCTTTGAATGTAGATTTAGTCTTGGGGGGACCATCTCCAAGCTCGGTCATTTCAAATGTAGCCAGTTTGCTAGCCAATTGGTCTCTTGTGACAGTTGTATGAGCTCTAAATTCATCAATGGTAGCAACCTTAATTTTGTAGGTAGCAGGAAGGGATCTGAGAATTTTGCAAACAATCTCATTTTCATCCAAAACTCCACCAGCATTCCTAATTCCACACACCAGCTCATTTACTCTTGGCATAAAGGTAGTGATATTTTCATCATCTCTCATCTTTAATCTTTCAAATTTCCCTTTGAAACTCTGCAACCTTGCACTCTTAACATACTCATCTCCTTCATGTAGAAGTTCTAGTTTAATCCAGATCTCATAGGTAGTTGGTAGGTCAATAACATTTGAGATCTCTAAGTCAATTAATGCACTTAGAAGAGCCTCTTTAGTCCTTAGATTGTTTTCAGCATCTGTGATTTCATTTAGAGTTGTTGGACCACCCAATGGAGGTGTATATTTTTTTGTGACCATGGACAAGTATGCCTTTCCCATACACTCCAAGTGACATTTCATGCGGCCTTTCTAAAGAGTGAAGTTGGTTCCATCAAACTTCGGACTGTCCTTCTTGTATGATGACATCCTGGATCTCCTCAAGCAGTTAAGCTCCTTTTAGAGGAACCTCGCTCTGATACCAATTGTTAGATCTAGGGCACACAACTGAGAGGGGGGGTGAATCAGTTGTACAAAAACTTGCTTTTACCTCAGACACTTGATTCTTCTTTGTTATTAAAAGCATATCAATTAACCATTCATGAAAGCATAAAGTATAAACACCAGAGTAGATAAACATCAACACATTAGACACCAAGATTTTGATGTGGAAAACCTGGTTAAGGGAAAAATCACGGGGTGATTAACCCAAGGATTATTCTTTGTTAGAAGAATAAGAAAAATGGATGGCACATGCCAATTAGGGCTCACTACTCAAGCACACTACTCACAAGGAGGTACACTGCCTACAAGAGACACACGGTCTACAAGATAACAAGTATTACAAACTTGAACTAGAGATTGACATCTTTACCATGCCTGGATCAGTTCCATTTAAGCCCAAAGACTCCTACTCTACCTTTCACACTTCTCTTCGCTATCTCACTCTCATCACTACAAGACACACTACAAAATGAATTCACAAACCCTTATTTATACAAGGCATCGACTTAGGAACAATAATCTAAGTCGGCAAACACCTACAAGATCATTCACAAGACGTGTAATACATCTGGTCGGCCAATCTTAAGAAGAACACCAATATCCATCGTTATTCTTCAAATGCAAACTCTAACTTCAATGTAGACTACCAATAAGAGTAGAACACAATCCAAAGATTACCAAAACCTTTCCTGACTCATCAAGAACATTCGCACTTTATCAGCTTACTCAAATTCTTCTGTTCTTCATCTGGAACTTCAAGAACACAGTCTACTAGCACTGTCATAATGAAAAAGATACTTCCGGACCTTCAAACCATGAAAAAATCTGGTTGTCACTTCACACGAACTTTTTCAACACTCTCTCTAATTCGCAGAATGAGATAATGCAATTCTCGAGCTCACCGGACCAATCTGTGACACTCTGTCTCCACTGAACACCTGCCAGAACCGGTTCTACACAAGCAGCCATAACTTCTTTAGATCTTTATGAGGACCTCTGAAATCTTAACTGGAACATCTCAAGACTCAAATCTACAAACCCTTTAATCCGCATCCTCTAATCCTCAACCTATTGAGTACTTTTTCCTTCTTCTCATCACTGTTCTTCACTATTCTTGATTGAGACTAATTTCCTCAATAACCTTAGCACACAGCTCATCCAATCCTTCTTATCAATGCAATATGAGTATATTGACATCAATGACAACACTGATTAACCTCATACTTGCAACAAAGCTAGGATGTACCAATGGTAAAATGATGACAAGTTATGTATATCTTTGCTTGATGCATTGTAGGAAGTTGAATGTCAAAAATAATGCTCAAGTAAATTAGTCATCTCTATTTGAGCATGTGTAAATGATGTACTTTCATCTATTCTAAGTGAGTACATATTGTATGCATTAGTAAGGTGTCGATAAGGGTTTTATGTGTTTGTTAATGATAAGATATATATTGTGGAATAGTGCTATAAATCATTTTATTTAGAACTTGAATATAAGATGGTAATTTTCATAATTATGATAGACTTTTCCATTTATTGCAATCTAAGTAATTGTCCGTGGAAATTTATGTTTTTTATCCAAGAGAATGGTTGAAATATTTTTGTTGTTATAACTTCCCTATTTTACCCCTATAGGAATTAATTATAAATTTAATTGTTGCATGCACTTTTTAGAGCTTGGATGATTTATTCATCATATGGTGTATTTAATCTTCAGAACAATAGGGATGTGTATATTAATTGGTTTGTTGGTTCTAGAAAATATTATGTGATGAACTAGATCCCTTAAGAGTTATTTTATCCAAGTCAACCTTATGATTGCAAGACTAGTTTACCCTGAACTACGAAGTCTCTGCACTGCGTGTACCTAGGCAAGGCCATCATGAGCCCCCAAGACATTAGGTCTGGCCCTTGTGGCCAATAGTCTCATCATCTTATGTAAATTGATATCTATTATGTATATTTAATGACTTTGTGGAACTAATGTTTATATTTAGCTATGTAGTTTTAGGTCTGTTAACATGTAGGGTACTGGAGCAAAGAAAGTATTTTCCCACTTTGCAAATGGATGATTATATGGCATTTACTATAATTGTGTATAGTTGTATAAGAAACACTTGTATCCTAAATTTTTAGTTACGATGAATGATACAAAACTTATGTTTAATAGGAAGTTTATTAAGTTAGATCTAGGGAATTTTCTCTTGTCATCATTTTTATTTCATTATTTCATACTAAATTAATGCATTATTGTTATATATTGATTTTTTCATGGGTAAGCATTGAAATAAAGTAAGGTATTTGGAAAATACTTCCTACACCGATCTAATGAGGAGATATTTATGCAAATTTCTTTTACAGTTATAGATTAAGATGCACATTAATAGAAAGATAATAAAAACTTCCAAATGCAAACACAAAACTCACAACACAAGATATACGTGGGAAAACCCTTTCAGGTAAAAACCCCACACTCCAAAGCTGCCCAATATATTATTCAAAATCATGAAGATTACAATATACTTGTAGAGCAAGATTTTACAGGAGTATATCCAACCAGAGATCTAGAAGGTAATTTGGCATCTATATGATTCTACATACAACCTCCATCTCAAGTTCCTAATATATAGGAGATACAATACAGTAAACTGTTATTGGTAATTATGAAACCATGAGCTAAAACCACCCAAAAGTGGTGCCCAAATTATCTCCAATCAAAGATTCCTTGTGATGTGCCAAACCACACACCAAAATGTATAACTCTCCCCTTTACAACTCTTTTATGTGTCCAACATGTTTTTCTATTTCCCAAAACAGAAGGTCCAACTTCTAGAGGCCATAACTTTTGATACGGGTGTCCAATTGAAGAACTGTTTAATGCGTAGAAAATCTCATGAAGAGATCTATCACCCTATAACCTGATATGCCAATTATCCTAATTTTTGGGACATTTAGAGAAGTTTTAATTCTGGTAATTGAGTTCAAAGACATTTTTCGGCAGTTTAAAAAAATAGAAACTTTAATATCTTGCGATCCAAATATGATCTTGAGATGAAACTCACCCAAGATGTTCACTTAGCTATTCTACACCTTCTAGGAAAATTTTTAGGTCAATTTGAGCTCAATCTAAGAAATTACTAAAAATATTAAGTCTCACTATAATTAGTTCTCTTGGAAACTTTTAGAATCTTTGAAAGTTCCAGACCATTATCTAAGATAAAAAGTATTCAAAATGACCAAAACTGAGAAGAATAGTAATCTTTCAAGGTTGCAAGGTTGAGACACTTTTCCTAACATTCTCCCACTTATCGAACACCTTGCAAGAGCAAAGGGGGTATTAACACCATGATTTAATTGATAGGGGCCGTGAGGCCCATAAACTCTGAACACCATCTGAACTTCTCTGTGCTCATAGGTTTTGTCAAGGAATCTACAACATTCATCAAAGTTTCATTTTTTTCTAAGTTTACCTTCCCATCCTCTACCATGTCATGAACAAAATGATACTAGACATCAATATGCTTAGTCCTTGTGTGGAAAGTAAGATTCTTCGTAAAACATATGGCACTCTAACTGTCACAACAAATAGTAATTTTCCCTATATCAAACCCAACATTAGAACACAATCTCTTAAGCCAAATGGATTCTTTAAAAGCATGAGTTGCTACCATGTACTTATCTTTAGGAGTGGACAAAGTGGCCACAGGTTTCTGGTAACTGATCCAACTAGTAGCACCACCAAACATAGTGAACACATAAGCACTAGTGGATCTCCTGCTGTCAATGTCACTTGCCCAATCTAAATCCACAAATCCAATAATACAAAGTGAATGCCAAGGTCTTGTAGGATAACCATGATAACATAAGGAATACTCAGAAGTACCTCACAAATATCTAAACACTCTATTTACTACATCTCGATGTACCCATCCAGGATTAGCCATAAATTGACTAAGGACTCCCACTGCTTGGGTAATGTCTAGTCTTGTGTAGACCATCGTATAAATCAAACTGCCAATCATAGTAGCATAAGGAACTCTACTCATATCTTCTATCTCGAAAGGAGATTTCAGACAATCTTCAACAAATAACTTTGTCCCCATTGTAACAAGAATAGTCAAAGGTCTGCAATCCATCATGTTGAATCTCTCCAACACAGTCTTAACATACTTAATCTAACCTAACTAAAGTTTTTTATTTTCTCTGTCTCTTCTGATTTCCATTCCCAGAATGTATTGAGATTTCCCTAGATTTTGCATCTCAAACTGTGCTGACAGCTGAAACTTCAAATCAGAAATCAAACTTTTACCATTCCCAATGAGTAACATATCATTGACATATAATGCAATAATGACAATGTGATCATTGTGAACCTTGTAGTAAACACAATGATCTAATTTTGATCTTTGAAATCTAATACTCAACACAAAGGCATCAAACTTCTGGTACCACATCCTAGGAGATTGTTTCAAAACATACAAAGACTTTTTCACGTTGCAAACCCAATTTCTTTACCTTTCACCACATAGTGCTTTGGCTGTGACATATAGATTTACTCCTCCAAGTCACCATGAAGGAATGATGTCCATCTGTTCCACTTCTAGATCATACACTGCTGCAAGAGATAACAGGAACCAAATAGACGTTAGCTTTGCAATAGGAGAGAAAATCTCACCATAGTCAATTCCCTCTACTTGATAATACCCCTTTGCAACCAATCTAGCCTTATATTTCTCAACACTGCCATCTACATCAAATTTCTTTTTGAACACCCATTTGCATCCAACAGGTTTTCATCCTTCAAGAAAAGGCACCAAGTCCCAAGTATTATTCTTTTCCAAAGAAGCCATCTCTTCTTCCATGGCCTCCTTCTAGGAACCTACATCTTTCATACCCATAGCCTCTTTCATAGTTCTAGGCTCATCAGTGTTAGAAATCAAAGAAAAATACAACTGGAATCATGCAATGAATAACCAAACCTATCAAGTTGTTGCCTTATCTATGTGGATCTCCTCAAAGGTTGAGGTTGAGGTTCTTCATCTTCTTTTGAACTTTCAAAGCTACTAGAGCTCTCCTCATTATCAAGTCTAATAGATGTTTTTAGTTCAACTTTCTTAGGGGTGGAAGGTGTTGCAAGTATGGGCCTAACCAGTGTTGTCATTGATGTCAATATACTCATGTTGCATTAATGATAAGGATTGGATGAGTTGTGTGCTAAGGATATTGAGAAAATTATTCCTAATCAAGAACAGAGAAGAATAGTCAAGACAGCGAGATAAAGATCCTAGCTAAGATGAAGATCAGAGGATCCGCTTCAAAGGGTTTGTAGATATGTGTCTTAAGATGATATAAGAAAGATTTCAGAGGTCCGCATGAAGATTTGAAGATGTTATGGCCACTTAAGTAAAATGGGTTCTGGTAGATGTTCAGAGGTGACAGAGTGACACAGATAGGTTTGGTAAGATCTAGAAATACAATATCTTGTTCTACAGATTTGGTGGAGTGTTTATGAAGTCAATGTGAATTGACAGCTCAATTGGTTCATGGGAGGTCCACAAGCATCTATTCCAATATGACAGTGATGACAGACTGTGTTCTTGAGGTTCTGGATGAAGGAGAGAATGATTATAGTAAGCAGAAGTAGTGTGGATGTTCTTGGTGATTCAGGAAATCTTGTGGAAGTCTTCTTATTGTTTCTAGTTTGTGTTGGTGGTCCGCATTGAAGATTGAGCTTGTAATTGAAGAATTACTTCTGAATGATGGTGTTCTTCCTAAGTTTGGTTGACCGGATGAGTTACACCTCATATGGATGATCTTGAAGATGTTTTGTGAAGAATGGCATGTTCCTAAAGGAAGATTGAAGTCTCAGATCTGTGTGACCAACAGTGTGTTGATCGAGTGAAGTCTTTTTGTAATAAGTCATGTTATATTTATGTATTTGCTCTGTAATGTATGCCAACTTGGATGATTATTCCTAAGTCGATGTCTTGTATAAATAAGGAGTTGTAAAGTCATTTCAAAAAGAGGTGTGGTGATGAGAATGTGGTAGAGAAGAGAAGAGCGAAAGGCAGAGCAGAAGTATTGAGCTTAAATGGAACTGACTCAAGCATGGTGAAGATGCTATTCTTCAGTTCAAGTATGTAATACTTATTATTCTATAGATAGTGTGTCTCCTGTAGGTAGTGGGCCTCTTGTGAATAGTGTACTTGAGTAGTAAGCCCTAATTGGCATGTGTCATTTTATTCTTTCTATTCTTTTAACAGAGAATACAATCTTGGGTTAGTCACCCCGTGGTTTTTCCCTTAACTGGGTTTTCCATGTTAAAAATCTTAGTGTCATATGTGTTTTTGCTTTTGAATTGTTGCATTATGTTGCCATGATTGATTTATTATTATGCTACTGAAATAAGAAAAGGATTTAAGTGATTAATTGCAAGAAATTTTTAGACAACTGATTCACCCCCCTCTCAGTTGTCTATCCTAAATCTAACAATTGGTATCAGAGCCTTGCTCCTCTAAATGGAGTTTAACTACTTGAGGAGATCCAAGATGTCATCCTACAAGAAGGATATTCCAAGGTTTGATGGAACCAATTTCACTCTTTGGAAAAGTCAAATGGAATGCCACTTGTAATGTATGGGAATGTAGTATTGGATCATGGCTTCAAAGAAGTATGTTCCTCCATAGAATGGTCTGAGTACCATAGATGAAATCAGAGATGCTGAAAATAATCTGTGGACTAAAGAAGCCCTTTTAAGTGCCTTATCTGATTCAGAGCTGACAAATGTTATTGATCTAAAAACTGCATATGAGATTTGGCAAAAATTGGAACTTCTACATGAAGGAGACAAGTATGTTAAATGTGCCAAGCTACAGAGTCTAAAAAGAAAATTTGAAAACCTGAAGATGAGAGAAGATGAAAATATCACTACATTAATGCCAAGAGTAAATGAGCTTGTTTGTGGCATTAGATGTGTTGGTGGAATCTTGGATGAAGATGAGATTGTTGGCAAAGTTCTCAGATCCCTTCCTAATTCTTACAAATATAAGGTTGCTGCTATTGAAGAATTCAGATCCTTTTCAAGTATCATAAGAGATCAATTGGTTGGTAAATTGGCTGCATTTGAATTAACCAATTTTGGAGATGCCCCCCAAGACTAAATCTACATTCAAAGCTAGTGCCTCTATAAAAGGAAAACAAAAGTTTGATTCGGGAGAGAACTCTTCAAAGAAACTATCATGGTATGAAAAGGCAAGAAAAGACCTAGAAGGAGATGAAGCAAAAGCTGCTCAACTTGAAATCCTTATTGCAAAAATACTACCAAGAGGATCTAGTAAGTATGAAGGGAAATTGCCTTTTAAATGTTTTAACTACAATAAGATTGGTCATTTTGGCTCAAGGTATCTGAAAAGATTTTCAAGGCCAAAATCCTAATAGATCAAGGTTCCAAAAGAAATGTTACTATGTTCATGAAGATGATGATGAAGAAGGAGTAACAGATGATGAATCAGAGATAGAAAACAAATCTAGAAGTGACTGGGTGTTTATTGCCATCAAGGAAGAAGATCTAATGCCCTCTGAATCTGTCAATCATAAAATTGTAGAAAGAGCTCTGGCTGCCCAAGTTGAAGAAAAGGATGATTGGGTCATTGACAGTGGATGCTCACATCATATGACAGGTGACAAAAATAAGTTCATAGATTTGGAAAGGTATGAAGGAGGAGTGGTAAAATTCAGTGATAATTCTGCTGGCAGAATCAGAGGTAGAGGAACTATTTCTTTTGATGGAAAGAACAAAACCAGTAATGTACTATATGTTGAAGGCTTGAAGCAGAATCTTCTTAGTGTTGACAGTTGGTGGACAAAGGCTATGATCTCTTATTCAAAAATAGAAAATGCAAGATCTTTGAAAGTTCTAGAACAGAGATTGCATCTGGTACTCAGACTAAAGATAATATCTTCCACTTGGTTGGTATTGGTAAAAGTTGCTTATTTGTTCAAATTGATCAGAGTTGGTTCTGGCATAGGAGAATGTCTCATGTGAATTTTGATAATATCATCAAGATAAGAAACACTCAGGTTGTAAGAGATCTTCCAAGATTGGTGAAACCTACTAATAGTTTGTGCAAAGAATGTCAGTTGGGTATGCAGAGCAGAGTCGCATTCAAAAGTAAAGAATAGTCTTCTACCGAATTATTGGACTTAGTTCATACTGATCTATGTGGTCTGGCAAGAATTAGAAGTGTACAAGGTGATAGATACTTCATGTTATTAATTGATGATCACTCCCGGATGATGTGGGTAACTTTTCTGAAAGAGAAATCTAAGGCCCTTGAGAAATTCAAAATATTCAAGGCTATGGTAGAAAATGAAACTAGATTGAACATAAAATGTCTAAGGTCTGACAGAGATGGAGAATTCACATCCGGTGATTTCATAGAATTCTGTGAGAAACATGGGATAAAAAGACAGTTGTCTGCTCCAAGGACACCACAGCAAAATGGAGTAGTGGAGAGAAAGAACCAAACCATCTAGGAGGCATCTAGAACCATGATGATGGAAGTAAATGTTCCTTAGATCTACTGGAGAGAAGCTATAAGTACTGCAGTCTACACTCTTAATCAAGTTCAAATTAGAAGCAATACTAGTAAGACTCCTTATGAACTCTGTTTTGGCATCACTCCCACTATGAAGTATTTTAGAGTCTTTGGTAGCAAATGTTACATTAAAAGAGATGAAGATCTAGGCAAATTTGATGCTAGAAGTGATGAAAGAATATTCTTGGGTTATTCTACTCAAAGCAAAGCATACCGATGTTATAACAAGAGATTGAGAAAGATTATAGAAAGTACAAATGTGAAGGTTGATGAAGGTGTTGAAAAATCCTCAAGGTTTTATGAATATCATGAAGATGATCAGAATGATGTTTTGATCCAAGGAGTCCAAGCCCCTTTTGAGATTCAAATTCAAACTGATCTGGTGAATCAGGAAGAAGAGATAGGTTTGAATGAACCTGTGCAAGAAATAGAAGTGCAAGTAAGTCCCAAAATTCCCAAGTATGTAAAACTAAATCACACTGAAGACCATATCATAGGTGATAAAAGCAAAGGTGTTCAAACAAGAAGAAGGATTGCTCAAGATTCAGAAGAGTATTGTCTGATTTCAAAGATTGAACCTAAGACAGTGAATGAAGCATGCAATGATGAAAACTAGACTAAAGCAATAGAGGAAGAGCTGATGCAAATTGAGAAAAATCACACTTGGGATCTTGTTCCCAGACCTAAAAACAAGAATGTGATTGGAACCAAATGGGTCTTCTAGAATAAACTTAATGAAGATGGTGAAGTAGTCAAAAACAAAAATAGATTGGTCTACAAGGGTTACTCCCAAGTAGAAGGAGTTGATTTTGAAGAAACTTTTGTTTCGGTGGCAAGAATTGAAGCAGTCAAATTATTTCTTGCTTTTGCTACCTTCAAGGATTTCAAAGTATATTAGATGGATGTCAAGTCTACCTTCCTAAATGGTGACTTGGAAGAAGTTTACATTGAGAAACCAGATGGATTTCAATTGTCTAATCATGGTGATATGGTCTGCAAGTTGAAGAAAGCATTGTATGGACTCAAGCAATCCCCAAGAGCCTGGTATGAAAGATTGGATAAGCATCTTTTGAAGATTGGTTTCAACAAAGGTACTACTGATAGTAATTTGTACTTCAAAATTGATCATGAAAATATCTTGATTGTTGAAGATATCATTCTTGGAGGAAGAGATAGTATGTGCAAAACTTTTGCTAATCAAATGAAACTGAATTTGAGATGTCCATGTTTGAGGAAATAAATTTCTTCTTGGGTTTGCAAATCACTCAAACAAAGAAAGGAATCTTCATTTCTCAGACCAAATATGTGAAAGAATTATTGAAAAAATTTGGGATGGAAGATTCAAAACCAATGAGTACTCCCATGGAAATTGGATGTAAATTGAGAAAGATGACGACTCTCCTAAGGCTAATCAGAAAAAGTATAGGTCAATGATTGGAGGATTACTGTATCTCACTCAGACTAGACCTAGCATTATGAATGTTGTTGGTCTTGTTGCTAGATTTCAAGCTGATCCTAGAGAATCTCATGTCATGGCAACCAAAAGGATTTTTAGATATCTAAAAGGGATAGTTGAGTATGGTTTATGGTATCCTAGAGATCATGATTTCTCTCTTCATGCATATACAGATGCAGATTGGGCAGGAGATGTGGATGACTGGAAGAATACCAGTGGTGGAGCATCTTTTTGGGGAAGAGATTAGTTTCTTGGCTGAGAAAAAAATAAGAGGCAATATCTCTATCCACTGCACAAGCATAATATATTGCTACAAAAGGTAGTTGCACTCATGTATTGTGGATGAAGCAAATGCTAAGAGATATCAGAGTGGAGTATGAAGAACCTATCACAATCTTTTGTGATAATTTAAGTGCAATTAACATATCAAAAAATCTAGTGTTGCATTCAATGACTAAACATATATCCATCAAGTTTCACTTTTTGAGAGAACAAGAGAACAAGAATGAAGTCAGATTGGAGTTTGTGCCTTCCAAAGATCAGATTGCAGATAGTTTTACTAAACCTCTACCTAAGTACTCTTTTGAGTATCTTAGGGAGAAGTTAGGGGTTATTATCCCTTTGGTTTTGAATTAAGCAGCACTAGTATGCATTAGTCTGGTGGATCTCACAGTCACATCTTGTGGTCCAGATTGATGATGGGAAGCTGCTACTCAGGGGGAGCAGCTGGTATGATGCAAGTATGTACCCTTTGCCATTGATGTCAAAGGGGTAGAGAAGACATGTGAAAAACAAGTAATTGCTGATCAAAGGGGGAGAAGGAAAGGAAGAGAAGAAATGTGAATGGTTGTTGTTAATAGGGGGAGTTGTGTCAGTGAGGAGTTCTTGTCTTGATGATTAAAATAGTTTTTCACATCATATTTTGCCATTAATGACAAAGGTAGAGATTGTCATAAGTATGGGCCTAACCAGTGTTGTCATTGATGTCAGCATACTTCTATTGCATTGATGATAAGGATTGGATGACCTATGTGCTGAGGATATTGAGAAAATTAGTCCTAATCAAGAATAGAGAAGAACAGTGAAGACAGTGAGATAAAGATCCCAGCTAAGATGAAGATTGGAGGATCCGCTTCAAAGGGTTTGTAGATATGTGTCTTAAGATGATACAAGAAAGATTTCAGAGGTCCGTATGAAGATCTAAAGATGTTATGGCCACTTAAGTAAAACTGGTTCTGGCAGATATTCAGAGGTGACAGAGTGACACAGATAGGTCTGGTAAGATCCAAAAATGCAATATCTTGTTCTGCAGATTTGGTGGAGTGTTTAGGAAGTCAATGTGAATTGACAACTCAATTGGTTCATGGTCTGGATGTCCACAAGCATCTATTCCAATATGACAGTGATGACAGACTGTGTTCTTGAGGTTTTGGATGAAGGAGAGAATGATTTCAGTAAGCAAAAGTAGTGTGGATGTTCTTGGTGATTCAAGAAATCTTGTGGAAGTCTTTAGATTGAGCTCGTAATTGAAGAATTACTTCTGGATGATGGTGTTCTTCCTAAGTCTAGCCGACCGGATGAGTTACACATCCTGCGGATGATCTTGAAGATGTTCTGTGAAGAATGGCATGTTCCTAAAGGAAGATTGAAGTCTCAGATCTGTGTGGCCGATAGTGTGTTGATCCACATGAAGTCTTTTTGTAATAAGTCATGTTATATTTATGTATTTTCTTTGTAATGTATGCTGACTTGGATGGGTATTCCTAAGTCAATGTCTTGTATAAATAAGGAGTTGTAAAGTCATTTCAAAAAGAGGTGTGGTGATGAGAATGTGGTAGAGAAGAGAAGAGTGAAAGGCAGAGCAAAAGTATTGGGCTTAAATGGAACTGACTCAAGCATGGTGAAGATACTATTCTTCAGTTCAAGTATGTAATACTTATTATTTTGTAGACAATGTGTCTCCCATAGGCAGTGGACCTCTTGTGAGTAGTATGCTCGAGAAGTGAGCCCTAATTGGCATGTGCCATTTTGTTCTTTCTATTCTTTTAACAAAGAATACAATCTTGGGTTAGTCACCCCGTGGTTTTTCCCTTAATTGAGTTTTTCACATTAAAAATCTTGGTGTCATATGTGTTTCTACTTTTGAATTGTTACATTATGTTTCCATGATTGATTTATTATTATGCTATTGAAATAAGAAAAGAATTTAAGTGATTAATTGCAAGAAAGGTTTAGACAACTGATTCACCCCCCTCTCAGTTGTTTGTCCTAAATCTAACAGAAGAAAGCTGAACCACATCATCTTTCTTCTCTTCTTTCTCTGGCTGCAAGACAACAAAAGAAGGATTGAGCTCTCTGCAGATCATGCTTCTGCTATATAGAACTCTCTTAGCTACTGGATCCCAAAGCTTGTACCCTTTCACATTGATGCCATAACCGATGAAGATACACTTTATAGCCTTGTTCTCCAACTTAGACCTCTTCTCCATAAGCACATGTGCATATGCCTCAGAACTAAATACTCAAATGTGTCTTAATGAAGGCTTTTTACCAGACCATACCTCCATAGGTGTCTTATCAATGAGAGCTAATGTAGAAGGCCTGTTAACTAGGTAACAAGTGGTAGCATCAGCTTCAACCCATAAATTTTGTTCAAGACTAGCTCCACTTAGCATACTCCTTGCCCTTTCCATCAATGTTCTATTCATCCTCTCTGCAACTCCATTCTACTAAGGGGTATATAGAGTTGTCTTGTGCCTCTCAATCCCTTATTCTTTACATAACTTGTTGAAATCTGTTGAACAGTACTCACCACCGTTGTTAGTCCTCAAACACTTATTCTTTCTATACTTTTGATTCTCTACAAGAGCTTTGAACTCTTTGAATCTATTAAAGACTTCAGATTTACTTCTAAGGAAATACACCCATGTCCTTCTACTGTAATGATCAAAGAATGAAACAAAGTAAATAGATTTTGAAATTGAAGGAACATTAACAGGACCAAACACATTAAAATGAATCAAGTCCAATAGCTCAGAAGATTTTTGAGAATTGGAATAAAACTGAACACAATTTTGTTTTCTATAAATGCAATGTTCACAAAAATCAAACTCAAGGTTACAATCATTCATACCCTCAAGAAGATTTTTATTCTTCAAGGTCCTCAAACCCTTTTCACCAATGTGACCAAGCCTTTGGTGCCATAACATTGTCTTCTCAACTGGAAGTTTCATCATATCTATAGAATGAGCAACCTTAGGTACCGAGAAAGAATGGCCATCGAAAGTAGATGCAACAGTCTTCTTGTCTACTAGTTCCAATGGTGAGGATTAAGACTTTGAAGTTCTCTTCTTAGAAATAGAGGCACTATTGCACTATACTGCACATGCATCAAGCTGAAATAGAGTGCCAATCTGAACACCCTTAGCCAACACCATAGATCCTCTAGTCACCTTGCATCCTCCATTCGAGAAAACAACCTACACACCCACATCATTCAATTTACTTATAGAAAGAAGGTTCCAAGTCAAACCAGGGATATGCAGAACACCATTGATTCCCTTTACTCATCCATTAGGGAATCAAATCAAGGCTCTTCCATGGCCAATAATATCCAGGTGAGAATCATCACCCAAGTACACCTTTCCACCATCGTATTCTTTATACTTTGAAAACCAGCCCCAATGCGAGGTCATGTGAAAAGATGCACCAGAGTCAATAAGCCACACATCCTCAGATGCATGTGTTTCCAAGGTAGCGACAAACACTTCTCCTTCATCCTGAGAGGACTTATCAGAATCTGAATCTTGATTCTTCTTCATTTTCTTTTTCTCCTCCTTGCAATCCTTGCAAAACTGACCAGGTTTTCCACAATTCCAACATAGGGCCTTGGACTTTCCAGGCGACTTATATCTCCCACGGGATTTGGATCTTCCTTTTTCTTCCTTCTTATCCTTTTTATTTCCCTTCTCTTTAGATCTACCATGAACTGCAAGAGCCTCCTTAGCAGATTCGAAAGATTTTCTCCGCATCTCTTTAGACAACTGCAAAGAAACCACATCATCCATCTTGAAGTTGGTAGTCTTACTTCCAATGGCCATAACAAGGTGGTCCCATGAATCTGGTAAGGAACATAGTAATGTCATACATCGATCCTCCTCCATCTTCACTCCAACATAAGTCGACTGAGCAACAAGCATATTGAATGTATTTAGGTGATCAACAATAGACCCTCAATCTTCCATCCTCAGAGAAAACAATTTCTTTCATAGGAAAAACTTGTTCATCAGGGATTTAGCCTAATAAACATCTTCATGCTTCGTCCAAAGATCCTTTGCAGTCTTCTCTTCATGGATATTCAAGAGCACTGAATCAACCAAACAGAGTCTTATCAAACCCTTAGCTTTTTGATCTTTGAGATCCTAGTCTTCTTAAGACATTGCCGTTGGTTTTGTACCAGATACAGCTTCCCATAAATCTTGTTTTACAAGCATGTCCTCCATTTTGAGTTTCCACAACTCAAAATTATTGCCAATAAACTTCTCTATCTCAAACCTCCCAGATGTGCTCACCATCTATTACCTACAATAAAGATTTCAAAATCCTCTGCACAAGCTCCCGCTCAAATGAGGATCAGCTCAGAAAACCCTCTACCCAACAACTAGAACCAAAGGTGATTAGGCTCTGATACCAATTGAAAGGAAGCAAGGTACATAGAAAATGCTTCCTACACTGATCTAATGAGGAGAGATTTATGCAAATTTCTTTTACAATTACAGATTAAGCTGTACATTAATAAGAAGATAATAACAACGTCCCAATGCAAACATAAAACTTAAAACACAAGATATACGTGGGAAAAACCCTTTCAAGTCAAAAAACCCACAGTCTAGAGCCACCCAATATATTATTCAGGAATCACAAAGATTATAATATACTTGTAGAGCAAGCTTTTACAGGAGTATATTGATGTAGACAACTAGACACACTCAATAGAATTTTGCCATCAATCATGTGAGAGCCAAAGATTTGAAAACTGGAACATAAAAAAACTTCTATTCATCAACTCTACTACTACAATGAGAGGAAACTCTCTTATATCCAAGCAAACAAAAAAATAAAAACATTACCCTTTTTGGCAGATTTTTACAATTGTCAGATTTTGCCATTTTAGGTAATTTTACAATCATATCTTGAGAATCCATTTTTTTCCCAAAAGCTTCCTAAAACTAAGGTAGGATGAAAAGCCAACTAATATTCTAAATTCAAAACATGAGTTTTGATTTATTACAAAAGCAACTTTTTAAAAATCTAGAAAAAAACACTAAATTGCCATTTTGAGGGCCAAGATGAAAGTTTCAAGCCCTAAAAAAGTGCCAAGATGGGGTCCAACTAATTAGGGTAGGTTGGGAAACCACTTGCTACCTCATAATGCAACCACCCATAAAATCTCATAGAAAATCCACATCTGAGTCAAAAGTTATGACCTCCAGAAGTCCCTGAATCATTCTCCTCTGGTTGAAAAGAACGCAGCTCCTGCAAGTGAGTGTCTTCGAACTACTGCCACTTGACTGGATCCAACCTCTGTACTTCCCACTCTATAATCCATGTGTTATCTTTTGGTGGAAATCCTTCCCACTGTACTAAATACCTATTGTAATGCCCTTGCTGAGTGAAGACAATGTTCTTATCAAGAACCTGTGCAATCTTTTCCTTCTTCTTATGGGGAATGTGGTGGTGCCATGCCACTTCTGGTTGACTATCTTCAGCATCATCCTCACCATGGAATGCATATAAATTAGAAACATTAAACACAGGAGAAATATCAAGATCTTCTAGTAAACTGACCTCATATGCATTATCATTGATCTTCTTTGTAATTTTACAAGGACCAATTTTCCTGTACTTCAGCTTGTGGTATGTTACAGTGGGAAACTGCTATTTTCTCAAATATACCATCACTATGTTACCTTCATTGAATGTATGATGTAGCCTACTAGCATCCACTATATTCTTGTACATCTCATTACTATCTTGGAACTTCTGTCTCACATCTTTCTGCAACTGTTGAAGGTGTCCCGCAAATGCTTCCCCATCATCACTGACCCTATCTTTCATTGGTAGCTATACCAAATCTAGAACACCCTTAGGATTTCTGCCATACACAATCTGGAAAGGGGACTTTCCTATTGATCTGTTAATAGAACTATTATAGGCAAATTCAGCCTGGGGTAATGCCATGTCCCATTATTTTGGCTTTTCTCCAACAATACACCTCAACAAATTTCCCAGACTCTGATTGACGACCTATGTTTGCTCATCCATTTGAGGATGATATGCACTACTAAACTGTAACTTGGTCCCCATCTTCTTCCATAAATTCCTCCAGAAATGACTGAGGAATTTGGTATCCCTATCAAAGGTAATAGTCTTTGGAACACCATGTAGTCGAACAACTTCTAAAAAAAATAACTTTGCTACCCTCGTTGCATCA
This sequence comes from Cunninghamia lanceolata, assembly GCA_027924645.1. Taxonomy (NCBI): domain Eukaryota; kingdom Viridiplantae; phylum Streptophyta; class Pinopsida; order Cupressales; family Cupressaceae; genus Cunninghamia; species Cunninghamia lanceolata. Next base: position 931,866 of record BSBN01000378.1, on the reverse strand, counting down.
TTAGTTTTCTTACATGCAATTAAATGAACCATCTTGGAGAACCTATCAACAACTACAAAAATAGAGTCATTACCTCGTTGAGTATGTGGAAGTCCCAACACAAAGTCCATGCTCAAATTTGTCCATGGTGCAATTGGTACTGGTAATGGCATATACAACCCTATATTTTGTGAATGTCCCTTAGCCACTTGGCAGATCCTACACCTTGTTACATACCTGGTTATATCTCTTTTCACCTTTGGCTAGTAATATTTATCTTTAGTAGGCATGAGTTTTCCACAGTCCATGAAATGAATGCAAGAGTGCTTCTGGATTTAACTATGTATGTTTTTGCTTCACAAGGCTATCAAGGCTATTTATCTTCTATCAAGGCTATTGTCTTGTCCTTGCCAAAATGTCCAGCCAACCCACTACTATGAAATTCTCTGAGAATGTTTTCCCTCATAGAGCCAGCTAGTATGCATAGTTGTTTTCCTTTAAATAGATACCCATCTTGCATAAAATATTCACCCTTAAAGTGATCCAAGTTATCAGATACTAGTGCATTCAATTGTTCCACAATCTCCCAAAAATCATCATTAGACTTATACAAATTTTTGATGGCATCAAAATCAATCACCTTGGTTTCCATTATGGTCAAAAGTGCAACACACCTACTTAATGCATCTGCAACCTAGTTTTGTTTTCTAGACTTATGCTTCAACACAAAATTGTAACCCTGTAAGAAAGAGACCCACTTGGCATGCCTACTATTCAACTTTTTCTGTGTGTTCAAGTATGTCAATGCAATATGATCTGTAAACAATACAAACTCCTGGGGAACTAGATAATGTCTCCAATGCCTCAATGCTTGAATAATTGCATAAAATTCCAAATCATAAGTAGCATAATTCTTTCTCACTTCATTCAACTTTTCACTAAAGAAAGCTACAGGTTTTCTAGCTTGGCTAAGCACAACACCTATTCCCACATGGGAGGAATCACATTCTACTTCAAATACCTTATCAAAATTTGGCAATGCAAGTATAGGTGCTTTTGTTACCTTTTCCTTCAAGTACTTAAAGCTCTCCTCAACATTCGTGGTCCATACAAACTCCCTTCCTTCGGTGCAATCTGTTATAGGGGATACAATACTACTAAAATTTTGAATGAACTTTCGATAGAAAGTAGCCAAGCCATGAAAACTTTATACCTCTGTGATGCTACTTGGACTAAGCCATTCTAGAATTGCCCTGACCTTCTCTAGATCCATTCTGACACCATCTTTAGAAATGACAAAGCCTAAAAAAACCAAACTGTTGTGCATGAACCTACACTTCTTCAAATTGGCATAGAGCTTCTCCTTTCTTAACACACCAAAGATGATCCTCAAGTGTTGTAAGTGCTCTTCTTTGCTGTTACTAAATACCAAAATATCATCAAAATAAACTACCACAAACTTACCAATGTAAGGTCATGTTGATGGTGATGTTAGTCATAGCCAAACACTAAACAAAAGTTACACAACAACCTTTATTTATCTTGAAAGATATGATGAATTGAAAGAATTCATGATCCCAAGTCTCCATTGATTAGTACATAATCTACTGACGTTACTCAGTGGTTGATGTGTGTTGTTGTTAATCATTCAGGGGCCTTACGTTCATCAGTAGTTTCTACAAAGTTCACTATGAACTTACTCAAATAATGTGCCTACAGATTGATATTTGCATGATTTCTACCATTATTTGCAAGTCTTTGCATGATATTTTCAATACTACATGCATCTTTGAGCTCAAATATGCTAATGATATTCAGTTATCTATAGGGTGTCAGCATATTTTTTTGTTCTACTTTTCATTTATCTATGTATTACAATTATGGAAGTGATTTCAATGAAATTAAGAAAAGGAAAATAACAGAGATAGGGTTCAGAAAATGAGATTCCCAAAATTACTTGATTGAGATCACTGATCCACATACATGTTCCCATAAAGTAATGAAGAGAAGAAAACTAGAATCATACTTCATCGGGACATTCCACAAACCCACATGATCTAGTACAAATCTTCAAAGGAAAAGTTGACAACATGTAATAAAATGAAAGCACTTCTAGTAGAACACAACATTCACCATTACATATCCAGAAATCAACTTGAAGATTACGTAAAGTTTACAATCAGGATGTAATCTGAAGCTTCATCTCCATTCAGTATGCTTAAGAACAAGTACATTTATAATGATCTAAAGAAAGAACCTTGATGTTTCAAAAATTCAGTCCTCATTAGTCTCAGTAATCTAATCTCCTATATTAAACTGTCTCGGTCAGATTTTTACAAAATGATTGACCTCCTCCCCTTTTTTCATAGTAAAGGGTCTTAATATATATAGCTCTGATTTCTCCCAAAATGGTGAAAAAAACCCTAGTTAAGCAATGGTTCAAACCTCTGGTTATAGCAATAAATGTTGGAGAACAAATCTCCCAAAATATCTCTGAGCACAAATTAAATCTGGGTGAAATATGCCCTTCTGGAAACCCTAGCAGTTCAACAATAACTTTTGTTGTCTGCTACAATAATGTTTCATCTGCATTCTATCTTCATCAATGAAGACCCTTGACTTTTTGCACTCCATCCTTATCTTCCTTTCTTGCTATGATCTGATCCATCTTTAAGTTTCACCTGCACGCCACCACTATGTGTCAGCAACCTTGTAATTCTCAGCTATCCAAACAGCTCCTTCAATCCTGCAAACCTACAAAAATAGATAAGCAATAAGTACCAATTTGTCCAATACACCTACAGGGAAAATAAAAGTTATTGAATCAAGGTGTGACTGTGTAGTTGCAAAAATTGAGCCCTAAATTCATGAAAATTTTATGTTCAAATGCATATTCATCGTTAAAACCAAACGGGTCAACCATCGTTGACCAGAAATATGCATTTGGCCCTAAATGGATTCAAAAATCCTATCGCTTTGCGTTCCCCCATTTTCCTTGTATATCACAAACTCAATCTCTTCTTATATTGTGAATGCATGTCTTCTTTGTATATTAGGCTTGTATATTTAATATATAAGCACCAAAATATGCAAGGAACTTTCTATTTTTAATTTCCATTTCAAATCCAGCTTGTACATTTTACCCTACACATCGGCTTGTATATTGCTTACATACAAGCATGTACATACAAAGAATATTCTGTGCTTAACCCCTTTTTGGATTCTGCCCTTGTATGTTCCTCAATGTATACTTATTGGAATGTATACCTCGACATACATAAAAGGATTAAACTTCCTTTCATAACTTTTGAGTTTCGGCCAATGTATACTTCGATGCATATTGTGCTTTATCTTTGGATATACATTCGGGTATACATACAAGCATTTAACTTGATTTTAATCTTTATTTTGGATTCCGCATTGTATGCTATCGAAATGTATGTTTTGAAACATACATATGCAAAGCACCATATATACAACGATTATATCCCATTTGATAGCCCTTTTCAAATCTGTGGCTTGCATGATCGACAATGTATATAATGCAATGTATGTCACTGAAATATACAAGCCCACAAAATATACAAGGACTTAACCTTGTTTAATAATCACTTCAGGTCTGCGCATGCATGTACCCCTTGTATATTTCACTTGTATGTATAAATATACAAGCCTGAAATTACCACAATTTAACATTGCTTAATAACTTTTCGGTTCCGGCCCTTGTATAAGTGCATTGTATGTTTTGACCTACCAAACATACAAATGTGAGATACATGCAACAGATTTTAAACATTCATTCATTCTAACCCTAAAACTATTTCGGGTCGACCTTGTATGTATGCATAAACTCTACCAAATGCATACAAGGTAAAAAGACATACAATCGACTTTTGCACATACAAACAACTTTGCATATGGAAAGCGATATACAAAGGACTTTGCATACAAGAGAACTTGTATGCAAAGGGCCTTGTAAATGCAACCCGATTATACAAAAGACAATGCATATACAATAGCAAACCCTTGCCTTGTACATTTTACCAAAATACTCATAACTTACAAAATATGGCAAATTTTAAGATGGTTCAAAAATTAACCCTAGCTCATTTTTCACAAGGAATCCATCCATATTTTGCCCTAATACTGAAAATGCATTTTTCTCTATTTTTAACAAAGTTTGCAATTTTAACCCTTTTTCCCTTTATCACTAAGCAAAACAACACACACACAAGCAAAAGCAACAGCCATAGCAGGGGTCCTCATTTTGCTAAGGAGTAAAATGGGGCGTGTTGTGAACATCACAACAACTAGCCATCAAACAAAACAATTAAATTCAACCCATTAAAGAAAACTAAATGAAATAAATTCATAATTTCCAACTATCTTTTCTGTAAATTATTATCCAACTTGAGACTCAATGTATTCAATAAGGTGCATGAATTTTCCTTTCAGTTTAAGTGGGTGCACGTGATTAATTATCCTCATCTTGAAGATCAGTTGAACAAACCAGTGACTGATATTAGCCTACATAGTTGAGGTCATTCCCTCATAGCCAACCGTATAGAGCCTTGTTGTCAGCAGGCGTCCATAGCCCTGACAAGGTTATCATTACAATTCTCCTAAGTAGAGCCCCACTGCCAGCAAGCATCTATATCCCTGGTAGAGTTACTTAGATGGCTTAATTTGGATTTTTAGTATAATCTATTTTATTTATTTATTTATTTTTGTGTTTTGATAGAGATTTCATAAGATATAACAATTGTAACTTCATGATGCAAGGAGTGGTCACTTGCTGAAATTAAGCTGAGAATTGTAATGGTAGCAAGGGTGACCTTAGATTTTTCACCTAATATCTACACTGGTAAGTTTAACAAACCCAAAGATTTTAGGTGTGTCATTGTGAGAAACCTCTTTGAATACTCAACCCACAGTTTATTGAATACAAAATTTCACAAAGTTAAACAACTTTCTACATTCATGATAGTTACAACAAATTATGCATAAATTTCAAACAATTAACCTGAATGTTCTAAATATTCTATTGTTTTCAATGGTTGTTAATATGTTCCTTCTCACTCTAAATCAAAATAAAGATCCCTACTGAGGAAACAACAAAGCAAACCAAAACAAAACAAACTGTACAAACAACTAACCTACGAAAGGAAGCCAACAGAAAGCAAGACCAGAAAGCAAAGAAAAGAAACAAAACAACTACTCTACCAAACTATACACAAGACACTACAAGGCAAATAAAACCCAGGAAAAGACCCAAAGACACCTTGTATTTGCACATTTCCTTAGATTGTATAGGAGCATCAGGGCATTAGTTATGGTTCTCAAGTTAGCAAATTTATCTTTGAATTCTGAAAAATGCTCTTGTATTCTACCCTCACTGTGTTTAACAAAATAATCTCTGATAATCAACAACTGAGGAAGCTCATCATGCTCATGATTAATCCATATGCATGTCCTATTTCCCAAATTTCCATAATCAAAATAATAATCAATAGTATTTACTATGGAAAGGAAAGATACAACCTAGTGCATCTCTGGTTCTACAGTTGGACATGTTGGTTCATTGACAGCTGGTCTTCCATTTGACTTTATATCTTCATTTCTCAGCTCAATGTCTGGTCTCACTTTGAACTGAAGGATGTATGGCTCTTGATGGATTATTTCTTCATCTTTGCCCAACTTTGTTCCTTCATTTTGTATGTATGGTTTATCCTCAATTTCAGGAAGCACCCCAATGTTTTCATTAATTTTTTGCACATTGGCATCTAAATGAGTATCTTTATCATCATAACTTGATATACAAAAATTTATCATTTCTAAATCATTTGACTATAAAGGTGAAACAACTCCCGATTGATAGGAATACTCCCCTATTTCATTCTCAAAATGACACTGGATTGGCATTTGATCGTGCACAACAACTCCAAAGTTTTCTGCATCCTCAACTTTCATGAATTGTTCATCAAGTATTTCACTTCTACCATCTAGTAAGGTACCTAGTTCCATTAACCTGCAACGTTCTTGCATTTGATCTTTCAATTCAAAGGAGTCAGCTATGAAATCACCATTTATTTCCTTTTCTATGACTCCACTAGTTGCTATAATAGGAACTTCATCAACAACAGTGTGTTTAAATTGTTCTATTACCTGTTTACACTTCTTTATCAACTCATTTCTATCAAAACTGCTAAATTCAGATCCAAAAACATCATCCTGACAAGCATTTAATAATTCAATATATTTGTCTAGTGTATCAAGATCAATTTCATATTTGTCTTTCCCCTCATCAATTCTTTCTTGCTAATTGTCTGATGATGTGAAATAAGAAGCACTTTCTTCTCTAGGATTTTCAAAAGATTCATACCTGCACTCTGTCTCATCTATATTATTAAGTAGAGAACGCCAATTCTCACCATAAAATGACTCAAGGAAAGATGCTTCACTATCCTTACCTTCTGGAACTGATTCAACCGGTACCTTTTCTAGATGTCTCCTATCAATCCCACCATAAAATGACTCAATGAAAGATGCTTCCTCATTTTTAACTTCTGAAACTAATTCAGCTATTTTATGTTCTGACCAACTCATGATTATAGGTGTTGCCTCTTCTTGCTGTTCCAAATTTCTTCGTTTTCTTATTAGACTTCAGCCCTGAGCATATCTATAAAAAATATTAGTCCCTTCAGATATAAATCCAACCTTTTAAGAAAAGTTAGGCAATTAATTTCACTGTACTCTATAGTCTGGTGTATCCTGCAACAACTGGATAAACCAAAGTTATACAAACTTTGAGCATAAAGCTGCTTATTCAAAGTTTCTTGAAATAAAGGAATATTAACTTGATAATTATCCTCATATGCATCCATCAAAATGAGACTCTGCTTTCTATTTTTAGGATTTTTGAAATTTTAATGACATCTATCATATCTCAAAATACAACTTGAAAGTTCAAAAAAATGTTTATACAACATTTGCAAAAAACACAGATTCTTTGTCCAGGCCCTCCTTCTAGCGCCAATTTTTTGTTGATGTGCTGGAAGAGAGGGGCGTGCTGACAAAATCAATGTCTTTAAATGGAGCAATGCCTTTGTTCTGCCCTCCTTCTAGCACTAGTTTCCTGTTGATGGTGATGTTAGTCACAACCAAACACTAAACAAAAGTTACACAACAACCTTTATTTATCTTGAAAGATATGATGAATTCAAAAAATTCATGATCCCAAGTCTCCATTGATTAGTTTATAATCTACTGACATTACTCAGTGGTTGATGTGTGTTGCTGTTAATCATTTAGGGGCCTTACGTTCATCAGTAGTTTCTACAAAGTTCACTATGAACTTACTCAAATAATGTGCCTATAGATTGATATTTTCATGATCTCTACCATTATTTGCAAGTCTTTGCATGATATTTTCAATACTACATGCATCTTTGAGCTCAAATATGCTAATGATATTCAATTATCTATGGGGTGTCAGCATATTTTTCTATTCTACTTTTCATTTATCTGTGTATTACAGTTATGGAAGTGATTTCAATGAACTTAAAAAAGGAAAATAACAGAGATAGGGTTCAGAAAATGAGATTCCCAAAATTACATGACTAAGATCACTGATCCACATACATGTTCCCATATAGTATTGAAGAGAAGAAAACTAGAATCATACTTCGCCAGGACATTCCACAAACCCACATGATCTAGTACAAATCTTCAATGGAAAAGTTGACAACAACAGGTAATAAAATAAAAGTGCTTCTAGTTGAACACAGCATTCACCATTACATATCCAGAAATCAACTTGAAGATTACGTAAAGTTTACAATTAGGATGTAATCTGAAGCTTCATCTCCATTCAGTATGCTTAGTAACAAGTACATTTACAATGATATGAAGAAAGAACCTTGATGTTTCAACAATTCAGTCCTTATTAGTCTCAGTAATCTGATCTCCTATATTAAACTATCTTAGTTAGACTTTTACAAAATGATTGACCTCCTCTCCATTTTTCACAGTAAATGGTCTCAATATATATAGCTCTAATTTCCCCCAAAATGGTGAAAAAAACCCTAGTTAAGCAATGGTTCAAACCTCTGGTTACAACAATAAATGTTGGAGAACAAGTCTCCCAAAATATCTTTGAGCACACATCAAATCTAGACGAAATATGCCCCTTTGGAAACTCTAGCAGTTCAATAATAACTTCTGCTGTCTGCTGCAATAATGTTTCATCTGCATTCTATTTTCATCAATGAAGACCCTTGACTTTTTGCACTCCATCCTTATCTTCCTTTCCTGATGTGATCTAATCCATCTTTAAGTTTCACCTGCATGCCGCCACTGTGTGTCAGCGACCCTGTAATTCTCAGCTAGTCCAAACAACTCCTTCAATCTTGCAAACCTGCAAAACTAGTCAAGCAATAAGTACCATTTCATCCAATAAACCTGCAGGGAAAATAAAAGTTATTGAATCAAGGTGTGACTGTGTAGTTGAAAACATTAGGTGCTAAATTCATGAAAATTTCACGTTCAAATGCATATTCATCGTTAACACCGATTGGGTCAACCATCGTTGACCAGAAACATGCATTTGGCCCTAAATGGATTCAAAAATCCTATCGCTTTGCGTTCCCACCATTTTCCTTGTATATCGCAAACTCAATCTCTTCGTATATCGCGAATGCATGTCTTCTTTGTATATCAGGCTTGTATATTTAATATACAGCACCAAAATATGCAAGGAACTTTCTATTTTTAATTTCCATTTCAAATCCAGCTTGTACATTTTACCCTGCACATCGGCTTATATATCACTTACATACAAGCATGTACATACAAAGAATATTCCGTGCTTAACCCCTTTTTGGATTTTGCCCTTGTATGTTCCTCAATGTATACTTATTGGAATGTATACCTCGACATACATAAAAGGATTAAACTTCCTTTCATAACTTTTGAGTTCCGACCAATGTATACTTCGATGCATATTATGCTTTATCTTTGGATATACAATTCGGTATACATACAAGCATTTAACTTGATTTTAATCTTTATTTTGGATTCCGCATTGTATGCTATCGAAATGTATGTTTCGAAACATACATATGCAAAGCACCATATATACAACGATTATATCCCATTTGATAGCCCTTTTCAAATCTGTGGCTTGCATGATCGACAATGTATATAATGCAATGTATGTCACTGAAATATACAAGCCCGCAAAATATACAAGGACTTAACCTTGTTTAATAATCACTTCGGGTCCGTGCATGCATGTACCCCTTGTATATTTCACTTGTATGTATAAATATACAAGCCTGAAATATACCACGATTTAACATTGCTTAATAATTTTTTGGTTTCATCCCTTGTATAAGTGCATTGTATGTTTTGACCTGCCAAACATACAAACATGAGATACATGCAATGGATTTTAAACATTCATTCATTCTAACCCTAAAACTATTTTGGGTCCACCTTGTATGTATGCATAAACTCTACCAAATGCATACAAGGTAAAAAGACATACAATCAACTTTTGCACATACAAACGACTTTGCATATGGAAAGCAATATACAAAGGACTTTGCATACAAGCGAACTTGTATGCAAAGGGCCTTGTATATGCAACCCGATTATACAAAAGACAATGTATATGCAACAGCAAACCCTTCCCTTGTACATTTTACCAAAATGCTCATAACTTGCAAAATATGGTGAATTTTAAGATGGTTCAAAAAGCAACCCTAGCTCATTTTTCACAAGGAATCCATCCATATTCTGCCCTGGTACTGAAAATGCATTTTTCTCTATTTTTAACAAAGTTTTCAATTTTAACCCTTTTTCCCTTTACCACCAAGCAAAACAACACACACACAAGCAAAAGCAACAACCACAACAGGGGTCCTCATTTTGCTAAGGAGTAAAATGGAGCGTGTTGTGAACATCACAACAGGTCATAGTATAGTGTCCATCAATCTCATAAATGTGCTAGGTGTATTTGATAACCTGAATGGCATAACCATCCACTCATATAATCCGTCTCCAATCTTAAAGGTTGCCTTCCACTCATCCTCTTCTCAGATCCATATTTGGTGGTAGACACTTCTTAGGTGGATCTTGCTGAAATATTTGGCCCCTACAAGGACATCCATCATGTCCTCCATACGAGGTATAGGAGACCGATACTTGATGGTAATCTTATTAATTGCTCTGCTATTAGTGCACATCCTCCATGTTCCATCTTTTTTGGGGATCAACAATGCTGGTACAACACATGGGCTCATGCTCTCTCTCACCACAACTTTACTTATGAGTTCTGTTACTTGCTTATTCAACTCTGTATGTTGTGTCGGATTCATCCTATAAGCTGCTTGGTTGGGTAGAGTTGCTTCTGGAATCAAATCAATATGATGCTGAATATCTCTCTTTGGTGGTAGACCATCAGGTAATTCATTAGGCACAACATCAACAAATTCTTTCAATAACTCTGCTACTTCTAGGGGAACTGAAATGTCTTCCTCTTCACCTTTTTTCACTGCTACTGCATAACAACACCCTGTCACCTTCATTTCTTTAACAAGATCTCTTTCAGACAACATGGTCTCACCTTTTCCTTCATCCTTGAGAGGCAATAAAATCACCTTAGAGCCATCTTTCCAAAAGGTGTATGTGTTTTTCTCTCCATCATGTATGGCTTTTCTATCATACTACCATGGCCTTCCCAATAACACATGACAAACATCCATTGGGACAACATCACACCATATCTCATCCTGGTAGATCTTCCCTATGCTATACTTAATTAGGCATCTTTTATCAACAGTAACTTCATTTCCCTTTTTAAACAATGTAATGCGGTATGGATGATGATGTTTTTCACAGTGTAAATTCAATTTGTCTACCATTTCTTTAGAAACTATATTTTCACAACTACCTCCATCAACAATAACTTGACATACCTTACCAGCCGAAGTGCATCTGGTTCTGAAGATATTGGTTCAAAGCCATGAACCATCAGAGCTTTTGGCTTGTGTTTTCTCCTTCTCCAGATTCACCATTGCTCTTCTCATCATGAGACTTTCTCCCACATCTGGTGGAACCTCTAGTTCTGTCCCTTCCACTTCATGCTACATTTGAATCAGGTTCACCCTAAGTTGTCCTCTTTGATTCTAGTCTTGCATGTTATAATTTGAGCATTCAAATGCCCTATGACCTTCTTCTCCACATCTGAAACAAGTGAAAGGCCTTCTCTAGTTTTCCCATCCTCTACCACTACCATAACCTCTACCTCTTTGAAATCCTCTTCCTCGTTCTTGATTCAGAGGATCTTGTCGAGTGTCTGCTTGTTTTTCCAATCCATGGGATGACTCTCCCCTGCCATAATTTGAACCTCCTCAAAATGGGGTTGATGTACCCCTTCTTCCTCCTCTATTCCTTTGTTGCTATTGTCTGTTTTATTTTTCTTTAGCCTATAGAGCCAATTGGTAAGCCTCTTCCATATTGTTGAGTCGATGCATGCTCAATTCATCTTGAATAGAGAATTTTAGGCCATTCACATATCTAGCAGCCATCGGTTCATCAGTTTCTTGATGCTCAATGTGTATAGACAACGTATAAAACTCATTTGTATAATCTTGCATAGAAGAGAGATTCTGTTTTAAATTTTGAAACCTTCAGAAAAGGGTTTGCGCATAATCTATGGGCAAATTTTTTTCTCTCAACTTCTTCTCCATTTTATTCCATGTATTGATCTTATCCTTTCCTTGTTCATTCCTTTTGAAGATGGTCCCACCAAATCATTGCATGACCCTTTAATTTGGTGCATGCGAATTTCACCTTCTTTTTCTCTGTCATGGATTTCCATTCAAAAAAAATTCTCATATCATTCAACTAGTCTATCAACTCCTCTGGTTTAAGACTACATGCATAATCTGAAACATCTACCTTGACCCCTTTATTTTTCCTTTCTAAGGCCCTGAGCATCCTCTCTTCAAAACTCATGCCTTCTAATTCTTCTTCTTCATGTTCTGTATCTTGATCTACACCTCCTCGACCTATCTCTTCATCAGATTCATCTCCTCCTCTACCCAGTCTTTGGTTTTCCATCTGTGTTGTAAGTTCTGCTACTTGCCTTTGCAGATTTTGCATTTTGCTATGTATCTGGGCAAGACTGCCTCTTCCTCTTCCTCTCCCAGCCATCTTCTTGCTCTGATACCAAATGATGTAGACAACTACACACACTCAATAGAATTTTTCCATTAATCATGTGAGAACCAAAGATTTGAAAACTGGAACATAAAAAAACTTCTATTCATCAACTCTACTACTACAATGAGAGGAAACTCTCTTATATCTAAGAAACAATAAAAAAACAAAAAAAATACCTTTTTTGGCAGATTTCGACAATTGTCAGATTTTACCATTTTAGGTAATTTTACAATCATATCTTGAGAATCTAGTTTTTTCCAAAAATCTTCCTCAAACTAAGGTAGGATGAAAAGCCAACTAATATTCTAAATTTGAAACATTAGTTTTGATTTATTACAAAAGAAACTTTTTAAAAGTCTAGAAAAAACACTAAATTGCCATTTTGAGGGCCAAGATGAAAGTTTCAAGCCCCGAAAAAGTGCCAAGATGGGGTCCAACCGACTAGGGTGGGTTGGGAAACCACTTGCCACCTCATAACGCAACCACCTTTAAAATCTCGTAGAAAACCCACATCCAAGTCAAAAGTTATGACCTCTGGAAGTCCCGGCATCATATATCCAACCAGAGATCTAGGAGGTAATTTGACATCTATATGATTCTACATACAACCTCCATCTGAAGTTCTTGATACTAGGAGATATAATACAGTAAACTGTTACCGGTAATTACAAAACCATGAGTTGAAACCACCCAAAAGTGGCGCCCAAATTATCTCCAATCAAAGATGCCTTGTGATGTGCCAAACCACACACCAACATGTATAACTCTCCCCTTTGCAACTCTTTTATGTGTCCAACACGTTTTTTCATTTCCCAAAATAGAAGGTCCAACTTCTGGAGGCCATAACTTTTGATCTAGGTGTCCGATTGACAAACTGTTTAATGCATCAGAAAGCTCGTGAAAAGATCTATCACCATATAACCTACTACGCCAGTTATCCCAAATTTTAGGACATTTAGAGAAGTTTTGATTCTGGTAATTGAGTTTAAAGACTTTTTCTAGGTGTTTCAAAAAATAGAAACTTTAATAACTCGCGATCCAGATATGATCTTTAGATGAAACTCACTCGAGATGTTCACTTAGATGTTCCACACCTTCTGGGAAAAATTTTAGGTCAATCCGATCTTAATTGAAGAACTTAGTAAAAATAGTAAGTCTCGCTATATTTCATTCTCTTGGAAACTTTTGGAAACTTTGAAAGTTCCAACCATTATCCAAGATAAAGGGTATTCAAAATGACCAAAACTAAGAAGAATAGTAATCTTTCAAGGTTGCAAGGTTGACACTCTTTTCCTAATAGGTATTACACACTAGGTGGACTCATTCATAATTCTAGGATGCTTCACCTATCTTTATTTCTACTACCTTTGATCCACAGTTCTTTCAAGAGGCTTCTATTATTCCTGAGTGGGATACAACTATGCAGGAGAAGTATAGTTCCTTGATGAGGAATGACACTTGGGATCTTGTTCCTCTTCCTAAGGGAACAAAACTTGTTCGATGTAAGTGGATCTACCAGATAAAATTTGCATCAGATGGGTTGGTTGATAAACATAAGGCTCTCCTAGTCACCAAAGCATTCTCCCAAGTTCCTAGGATTTACTACTCTAAGACTTTTGTGCCAGTTACCAAAATGAACTCCATATGACTTATTCTTGCCATTGCTATAGGCAATTGTTAGGAAGTGCACCAAATGAATGTGAAGAGTGATTTTCTTCATAGTGACCTTCAAGAGGAGATTTACATGGGGCAGCCATAGGGATTCGTTTAGGATTGTGTCACCTTTGGAAGTCTATTTATGGCCTCAAATAGGCTCATTGATCCTAGTAGGCCAAGATGGACTCCTTCCTTCTGACATTTGGGTTCACTCGGTGCCATTCTGATCACAATGTCTACATTTTGTAGAAAGATAATTCACTCATATTTCTGGTTCTATATGTTGATGACTTACTAGTCATAGGGAGTTCTTCATCCACCATTGGGGTAGTCAAAACTACCCTTCATGACAGGTTTTTGATGACTAACTTGGGTTGTTGCATTACTTTCTCAAGACTGAAATCTACCAGTTTACTTCTGGGATCACCATCACACAATCCAAGTATTCTTTAGATTTGCTCTCACAATTTCATATGGCTAACTGTAGGCTTGCTTTGACTCCATTTCTTTTTGGAGTCAAACATGAGGCTCAGTGTTCACCATTTGTTGATGGCAATTTGTACTGATAGTTTGTTGGGAGTTTTATTTATCTGACTCATATGAGACCCAATATTTCATATGTTATAGGCATGGTTTCTCAATTCATGCATGAGCATCATGAGCTACACTAGAAAACAACCAATTAGATACTTCACTACATTCAGGTTCCTCATAGTTTTGGGATTCACTATGCAGCGGGCATTGATCTTGACTTGGTGGGCTACACAAATTCATATTGGGTAGGTGATTCTTTGGATCACAAGTCTACTTCAAATTACAACTTCTCACTTGGTTCAGGTTTTGTTTGTTGGTCAAGCAAGAAGCAGTCTGCTATTGTTCTATCTTCTACTAAGGCTGAGTATTGGGGGTTGTGAACACTAATACAAAAACAACAATATATGATTAAAAAACTACTAAAAACTACATATAAATGACCAAACATGATCACATGACCATTAGTAGTTTATTGTCAATCATTTATAATGCAATCGAATTGATGACTAAACCATTTTTAGTCATTTATTGGTTGTTTTGATTGATCAATTTGGTAGTATATTTAGTCATTGATTCCTATAATCTGGTCACTTATTTAGTCATTTTTTATTCACTGATATATTTAGTCATTAATTTAGTCATTGATTGTTGTTAACTAGTCACTTATTTAGTCATTTTTATTCATTGGTTTCACTAGTCATATATTTATTTATATTTATTCATTGTTCACTGATTTCTTTCAGTTGGTATTATATTTAGTCAATTTAATTATTAATTGATGTCAATTAGTAGTGTATTTAGTCATTTTAATTGATTGATATTTGAGGATTTAAACATAAAACATAGAAATACACATCAATCATCAATTGCACACAATATGATAGCCATTGAGAAGGCAAAGTCATTGAACTTTATTAAAAGAAAGGTGTTCTTATAGCTTGTACAAGTTTGAAATATATATCTTGCTTGAAAATTCCTTAGAAATAGAGTAATTACAATTTTTATTTTTAGTCACAAGACTGCAAATCTAAGTTACAATGCACAGAAATGACAAGAAAGAAACTTCTCCAAAAAACTTCTACAATGATGGAAATGCATGCTTGGAGCCCTTATATGTGAGCATATGCCCCTTTCATCTCTTAAAACTTCTACAACATGGGCAATCTTCCTGGAGCAAGCTGTAATGTGTAGAATCCAAGGAGAGTGTTGATTGTGTCCCATATATGAAGCTCTCTTCTTCAATGCAGTCAAAAATCACCCTAGAATCTTTCCTTCTTTATATGCAACGTGCCATCTGATATGAGCAATAGGGTGCTACCTTTTCTGCCATGAATGAAGTTGTGCCTCAATACAACCAACAAAATTATTATTAGTCTCAATTTATAAAGAATAAAAGTGCATTTTATATTGCAAGTTTACAAAAGTAAGTCCAAACATAGTAGAAAGATAAATCAATTAAAAAAAATTAGACTTGTCAACAAATGCCTTAAACAGAGTGTTCAACATAGGCCTAATATATGCATATTGAACCCTTGATTTCAAAACCTTGTTCAAAGTTTAAGAAAGGTGGTACACGCAGATTATAGTATGAAGTTGATATTATAGAATGAAGGCTATCAACACTAACCAGACTAGAACAACATTATCAATAGAAAGTTCCTAGAAACTAAGCCCAAGAATGTCATTAGACATATGCAATAAAAATGTCAACCTTGGTTCATGTGTTATCTCAGTTGCAATTTGTCCAATTTGATATTTTACAAACTTTGATATATGACGGAAAGAATATTTTGTTTCTTGAATAAGAATACAAATAATCCTCAATGCATTATAATATCATAGACCCATTTTCCATGAACATTTATCTGAAAGATTTGTAATCACAAATCCTGTAGATACCTGCAAATGATGCCAAGAAAATTTCAAAAAAGATTAGAACTTATTAGGTAAATACAAGTTCAAGAACAAAGTATATACTCACAAGATCCATTAAGAAAAAATGATATGGTGATATACTCGAGTTGAGACAAGCATATAGATTGATGAATAGTGGTGCCTATGAATCACCATGTTAGCTATCATTGCCAAAGGAATGGTGAGGAACATGCCAAGAGTTGCAACAAGAGGTGTCGTCCATACCACAGATAGTGCCCTACAATTATTAGTGAAAATATGATTCCAACTTAGTTCTAGAATCAAAGGCCAAACTTAATGTATCCAAATAAGCATTACTTTATAAGCTGCATATGAAAAGTAATTAGATAGGACACTTCCAATGAATCCATTTGCAATCATAAATTCATCCAATTTGGCAGATTTAGGAATACTAAATTTTGGTTCAATGCTAATAGCAGCTAAAGGCCATACTGCAAGATAATGTAAGCATAGATATTATTTAATTTCAATATAATGATCATCTAGGGAAATTACAAATTAGAAAGCATTAGAGGGCACAATTTAACAACAATCTATGCCAAATAGAGAAACTACAAAAGGAGAGAAAACCTTATATATGGAATGGTAAAAGTAGATAGTAATGCCTATGCTTTGAATATAAAATTATTTTATGTATCCTACTTCTATCATGTAAGTATCGATGCATTGAAATAAAAGATGAAGCCATGAAAATAAATATGAATACCCAGAGCATTCAATGATCTTCAATTTAAATTCTATGAATTGAAATTTTGATTGATGCATTTAGATTCAATTGAAATCTACTAAATCCTTGTCTTCTTGGAGGTGGACCATACCTATATAGAGGTATGCAATCATTATCTATATACAAGTATAGCTCATGAATGGTCTTATTCTTGTTACAACTATGTGCCTAATTGGTGTTGTCATTGATGTCAACATATTTTTGTTGTCATTGGTGTCAACTGTATCTTATTCTATTATATGTTAGGAAATTTTGCATGTTGAGGATATTGAGAAAATTGGCCTCTCCAGAAGAACCAAGTAACCTACAGTGAAGTGCAGTATAGACAGTAAGTGGCATGTTGAAGAACAACCTGGTAGACTGCTCCACATTTCTTTCTAGGTGAAGACCTTGTTGTATGGATTGGAAGTTATTCAAAGGGATGTCTAAAGTTGTTGAATCCTAAGTTTGAGCCTCTAGTATGAGTAATTGAGAGAGTTGCATTCACCAGAGCAAAGTCTGCCTTTTCTAGAAGTTTAGTTGGGACAGGGAGAGAATAATATGCTCCACATTTCTCTACAATAAAGTATTTTTCCCTGTGGTTCGAGAGGGAAGTCTAGGATGATGGTAAGTGCCTACAATTGCAGTGGTTCATGTTTTGGTGGTCCGCAAGCTATCTTTCTTTTATTACATTTGAAGACAGAGAAGTTCATGTGTTTCGGTGAGAAGATTCCCATGGATAAAGTGGTTAAGGGTTGTCTGGTTGCTCCTAATGATTATAACATACTTGTGGATACCTCATGATCATGTTCCCATCATTACATTGGTCCACGTGGAAGAATTGTGAAGGTGTTTGAAGATTACTTCCTGATAGCATGTTGTGTAACTAGCTTGGTCGACCTAGTTGATTCCAGTGATTGCGGAGATCTCTTGAAGATTGTGAAATCATGTTGAAGTGTGGAAGATCGTGTTTGAGTCCCAGCTAAGGTGTGGCATGATCCACGTGCATTTTTACTTCATCTCCCTTGCATAATGTTATAAGGTCAAGACCTATTTTGTAAATGTTTGTAATGCCGACCTTGGAGAATGTTCCAATGGTTGATGATTGTAATGTTGACCTTGATGATCATTCCAAGGTTGAGCAATTGTATAAATACTTGTAATTGAGTCATAGAAAAGTTGTCCTTGAGAAAAAATGAAAAGATTATAAGAAAGGTCCAAAGGTAGAGAAAAGCAGAGGTAGAAAAGAGAAGAGGCAAAGCAAAGGAGAGGAATTGTTGCACTTCAATTATAAATATAAAGGTGTTGATCATGGTAGTGATCCTAGCAGTGATCCACCAGTAGGGCTTAACATCCCTTATTGTAAACTTGCTAGGTTTAGGGTTGAGGTAGTGAGCCTGCCAGACCTAGTTGTTCTTCATGACAGTGAGTCAGTATGATTAGGCCCATGGAGTGACCAAGCTTGATCATCATTATTTCAAGATTACAATATATATTGAGAACTAATCCTCTCCGTGGTTTTTCCCCACCTTAGGTTTTTCCACATAAAATTTGGTGTAGATCTTGTGTTTGTTGCTGCATATGTGGTTAAGTTTTTGATTTTATGCATTCATGGTTAAATATTAATAATTGCAAATAAGTGTTCAATGTTTTAATGCAAAAGTGTTTGAGTTTTTAAGACAACTAATTCACCCCCCCTCTCAGTTGTTCATCGCATATCAACAATTCTTGTACCATCACTACCTTTATATGAATTGCATTCTTGTCATATGTATTGACTTGTAGTTTATGAGTCCCTTTGATATAATAAAAATGGCAAAGTTCATCGAAGAGAAAGGTAGGTATCGATGGGAAAGAGACATTGGTATCTTCGATGAAGCAATAGTATTTATTTACCTAGATTCAATAATGAAATGACTATGTTGAAGTGATAGAACATCGAAAAAGATTGATCTGACTGGTGGAAAGATCAAATGGGAACAGGTAAGGCATGATTACTTGAGTGGAATTCGATAGAGGCTTGCAATGGCTAGAGTTTAGGATGATAGGATGCAGTGTTCACTGCTTTACCATGACCATACCCTAAGAAGTGTGCGGGAAGGTAGGTGACCCCTTCATCCCCATAGAGAAATCTTGAAGATCATGTGGTATTACAGTGACATTCCCCACATTCCTGCAGAGACGAAGCAAGAATAGTATAGTATTGCAATATTTCTCCCACATCCCTACAAAACCAAAATTAGAAACCTAAGAATTATTGAGATATTGTGATAAAATATAAGGCACATAAAAGCACGGGGGTGACAGTCAAGTGATAAAAATCAGAGAAGAAGATCAACATGTGGGAGAAGATATTAGAAGTAGTTTAAGCACTACAACTAGTTTTAGTGCTACTTCTACTGCTGATATGTTTCTTACTAGATCAAAGCACTCAAATCCTTCACCTCTGGGGATGAAGAGTGGAGGTAACGTTAAAATGAATTTGAGATAAATAGATGAAGATGTTTTCTCATTGGGAAATCTATGTAGATATTAGAAGCTCAAGACCCATTTGACCCATGGGAAATCATTTTCTTGATTGTGTTTTCTATTTTAATATATTTAAATGGTGATGTAGTGAAAATTCTTCATTATTGAATTTTGTGCAGAAGTTTTTGTGAAGTCTTTGGTGATCTGAAGTGGAAGTTGCAACTATAATATCTGATAAAAATCCACTTCAAATTAAAAGAAAGGGCTTTTAATCAAATGGCAATCATAATGAATTTATGGCCATATCCTCACTAATCCAATCAAACATAACTAGATAAGGCTACTTACACCACCAATGGTCTCATTGTCTACTCTTATATCATTTTATGGACTGTGGTACATGGTACTTCAACAATATGTGAAAAGTGATCTATGTTGTCAATGACAACCTAGGAAAGGTCACTCCATATGTGGAAGAACAAACTTTGATATATTTCTTGATGACCTACTTCAACTTCTATACCTTAACAACAATGCACAAATGGATGGGAATGGAGTGAAAATTTTCAAACAATTTAACCCTTATTTCTACCCACCAATTTATAGGGTCAATGTCACAAATATTGTTCTTATAGCTTTGTTAGGTGTTATATGTAGTAGTTTGTCAGAAAATATATCCTAATTTATACAATATGTACTTAAATTTACAATTTGTACAGTGTGTTCTAGATGGTTCACAATCATGCTAAACAAAACTAAATAAGTGTCTTTTTGGATACACCTAGGGCAAAATACTGATATGCACTTCAATTCAAGGCAATAAAGTTTTGTATGCTTTTTAACTGAAAGTAAACCTTACAACTATCACACTTACAATGTTCAGCTAGAGGAAGAGTGAATAGTAGTACACACAAGGATAAGATTGGTTGAACAATACAAAAGACTTTATGAATAAGAATAAGGAAATGACATGCAATGGTATTAGATTCACATTAGTAAGACAAGAAATTCAAAGATTGTAGTTAATATTAAAAACACCTCAATCACTTCATCTACATACATCAAACTTATGAGTTAAAAATGTAGCTAGATTCAAAGCCACAATCAACCTAACACCTATTGTAATACAAATCTTTTAGCAAATGCTAAGCAATGCTATTAGTTTGTAGGATGATGACATTTCAAATCTAGGTTGAAGGAAGGACTATAACCTTAAGCTGCCAACCACAAAGAGATCAAAGGGAAGTGATTATTTTATCGAAGAGTGGTAATGAAATGGCAGTGAGGATCAACCTTTAGGGTTTCAAGACCAATCAATCCCTAGACTGTGCCTCAAGTGTAGAAATCTGACAGTAGTAGTGATAAACAAAGTGATGGTCATAGAAATTAAAATTGTAGTCATACTCAGTTTTAGGATAGTTAGAATACTGCCATGGTTGACTATGCATAAGAGGTCAATGCATGTATCATAGGTTGGTGACAATCCCACATCACAGTGACTGTGTAGGAAGATACAAATGATAGTTGAAATGTATATAGAGGAAGAATTTTTGATCCTTGAGGAAAGTAGTGAGTATCATATAAAGCATATATACTATGAAAGGCAATCATGATGGGGTGCTACATGATTGTAGTTAGGTAGAGAAATGACAAGATTCTAGTAGTGTAAACCTTGTGTTTGAACCATGACATTATATGCAAGGAGATTGTGAAATGAAAGTGTAGGATCAGGGTTAGAGGTACCTCATGCATAAGTCTTTAATCAAAGCATTCTTTACTAACACCCAAAAGACCCTTAGAGCCAAGTAAATAGTCATGATTTGGAATGCTTTAGGACAAGTGAGTTACCACCTTGTTTTGAATTCATCATGGGATCATAGGTGGCAGTTTAACAGTTTGTATAAGAATATCTATGAGTGGAGGTTTCAGGGCACTATTCACATTTTATGATGGGAATCCAAACCTTGATCACTAAGTGAAAGTGTATAATACAATGTTGACTGTGAAGTGCAGGGACAACAAATATGTTAGTTTCAAGACAGACAACTGAGAGGGGGGGCTGAATTAGTTGTCTCAAAAAATTTTCTTTTGTTAACCACTTAAATCCTTCTTGTAATTCAGCAGCATAATAATAAATCAATCATGGAAGCATAATGCAATAATTCAAGAGCAAAAACACATTAACACATATGATACCAAGATTTTAACATGGAAAACCTAGTTAAGGGAAAAACCACAGGGTGACTAACCCAAGATTGTATTCTTTATAAAAGAATAAAAAGAAAAATGGCACACGCCAATTAGGGCTCACTACCTGAGCACATTGCTCACAAGAGGCCCACTGCCTATAGGAGACACATTGTCTATAGAGTTATAAATATTACATACTTGAACTGAAGAATAGCATCTTCACCATGCTTGATTCAGTTCCATTTAAGCTCAAAACTTCTACTTTGCTTTTCACTCTTCTCCTCTTTACCACACTCTCATCTTCACCAAGATGCCTTTGAAATGATTTCACAACTCTTATTAATACAAGACATTGAATTTGGGATAATCATCAAAGTCGACACACTTTATTTTATTACAGAGTAAATAAACAATTACAACTTGACTTATTACAAAAGACTTCATGTGAATCACCACTCTGTCGGCCACACATATCTGGGACTTCAATCTTCTTTCAGGAACATGCCATCCTCTGCAGAACAACTTCAAGATCATCTGTAAGAAGTGTAAATCATCCGGTCGGCCAAGTTTAGGAAGAACATCATCATCCGGAAGTAATTCTTCAATTTTGAGCTCCATCTTCAATGCAAACCACCAACACAAACTAGACACAATCTAGAGACCCCCACAAGCTTGCTTGAATCACCAAGAACATCCACACTACTTCTGCTTACCAAAATCATTCTCTTCTTCATCTAGAACCTCAAGAACATAGTCTATTATCACTGTCATTTTGAAATAGATGCTTGCAGACCTCCAGACCATGGACCAATTGGGTTGTCAATTCAAATTGACTTCCTAAACACTCCACCAAATATGTAGAATAAGATATTGCATTTTCGGATCTCACTAGACCTATTCGTGTCACTCTGTCACCTCTGAACATCTGCCAGAACTAGTTTTACTAATATGGCCATAACTTCTTCAAATCTTCATGCGGACCTCACAAATCTTTACTGGATGACCTTTAGACATATATCTACAAACCCTTTGATTCATATCCTCTGATCTTCATCTTAGCTAGGATCTTCACTTCATAGAGCTTCATTGTCTTCACTGTTCTTCTATGTTTCTAATAAGACTAATTTTCTCAATATCCTCAGCACACAACTCATCCAATCCTTGACATCAATGCAACAGGAGTATGTTGACATCAATGACAACACCGGTTAGGCCCATACTTGCAACAATCAACCCCTTTGTCATTGATGGCAACATATGATGTGAAAAACTGTTTTAACTATCAAGACAAGAACTTCTCCTCATTGACTGACATAACTCCCCCTATCAACAACAACCATTCACATGTCTTCTCTTTCTTTATTGCTCCCCCTTTGATCAAAAACCATTTTTGTTTTTCACATGTCTTCTCTCCCCCTTTGACATCAATGGGAAAGGGCACATACTTGCATCACTCAGAATCATACAGACTGCTCCCCCTGAGTAGTCGCTTCCTATCATCAATCTGGACCATAAGATATGACTATGAGATCCACTAGACTGATGCACACCAGTACACCTTAATTCAGAACTGGAGGGGTAATAACCCCTAACTTCTCCCTAAGATACTCAAAAGAGTCCTTAGGTAGAGGTTTAGTAAAAATGTCTGCAATATGATCTTTGGAGGGAACAAACTCCAATCTGACTTCATTCTTGTTCACCTACTCTCTCAAAAAGTGAAACTTGATGGATATATGTTTTGTCTTTGAATGTAACACCGGATTCTTTGAAATGTTTATTGCACTTGAGTTATTACAGAAGATTGTGATAGGTTCCTCATACTCCACTCTGATGTCTCTTAGCATTTGCTTCATCCACAATACTTGAGTGCAACTGCCTGCTACTACAATATATTTTTCTTCTATAGTGGAAAGAGATATTGCCTCTTATTTCTTGCTTAGCCAGGAAACCAATCTTTTCCCTAAAAAGAATGTTCCACCACTGGTACTCTTTCGGTCATCCACATCTCCTGCCCAATCCACATCTGTATATGCATGAAGAGAGAAATCATGATCTCTAGGATACCATAAACCATACTCAACTATTCCTTTTAGATATCTAAGAATCCTCTTGATTTTCATGACATGAGATTCTCTAGGATTAGCTTGGAATCTAGCAACAAGACCAACAACATTCATAATGTCAGGCCTAGTTTGAGTAAGATACAATAGTCCTCCAATCGTTGACCTATACTTTTTTCTAATCAGCCTTAGGATAGTCATCATCTTTGCTCAATTTACATCTAGTTGCCATGGGAGTATTCATTGGTTTTAAGTCTTCCATCCCAAATTTCTTCAACATTTCTTTCACATATTTGGTCTATGAAATAAAGATTCCTTTCTTTGTTTGAATGATTTGCAGACCCAAGAAGAAATTCATTTCCCCAAACATGGACATCTCAAATTCACTTTTCATTTGATTTGTAAAAGTTTTGCGCATACTATCTCTTCCTCCAAAAATGATATCATCAACAAACACTTCAACAATCAAGATATTTTCATGATCAATTTTGAAGTACAAGTTACTGTCAACAGTACCTTTGTTGAAACCAATCTTCAAAAGATTCTTATCCAGTCTTTCATACTAGGCTCTTGGGGCTTATTTGAGTCCATATAGTGCTTTCTTCAACTTGCAGACCATAACACCATGATCAAACAATTGAAATCCATCCGGTTTCTCAATGTACACTTCTTCTTCCAAGTCACCATTCAAGAAGGTAGACTTGACATCCATTTGATATACTTTGAAATCCTTGAAGGCAGCAAAGGCAAGAAATAATCTGACTACTTCAATTCTTGCCACCGGAGCAAAAGTTTCTACAAAATTAACTCCTACTTGGGAATAACCCTTGCAGACCAATATGGCTTTGTTTCTGACTACTTCACCATCTTCATTCAGTTTATTTCAAAAGACCCATTTGGTTCCAATCACATTTTTGTTTCTAGGTCTGGGAACAAGATCCCAAGTGTGATTTTTCTCAATCTGCATCAACTCTTCCTTCATTGCTTTAGTCCAGTTTTCATCATTGCATGCTTCACTTACTATTTTTGGTTCAACTTTTGAAATTAGATAATAATTTTCTGAGTCTTGAGAAATCTTTCTTCTGGTTTGGACACCTTTGCTTTTATCACCTATGATCTGATCTTCAGAATGATTCAGTCTTACATACCTGGGAGTTTTGGGAATTTCTTGCACTTCTATTTCTTGAATAGGTTCATTCAAACTTATCTCTTTTTCCTAATTCTCTGGATCGGTCTATATTTGAGTTTTAGAAGGAACTTGAACATCTTGGACCAAAACATTATTCTGATCATCTTCTTCATATTCATAAAACCTTGAGGGTTTTTCAATACCTTCATCAACCTTCACATTTGTACTTTCTATAATCTTTCTCAATCTCTTGTTATAACACCAGTATGCTTTTCTTTGAGTAGAATAACCAAGAATATTCCTTCATCACTTCTAGCATCAAATTTGCCAAGGTCTTCATCTCTTTTAATGTAACATTTGCTACCAAAGACTCTGAAATACTTCACAGTGGGAGTGATGCCAAACTAGAGTTCATAAGGGGTCTTACCAGTATTGTTTCTGATTTGTACTCGATTAAGAGTATAGACAGCAGTGCTTACAACTTCTCTCTAGTATATTTGAGGAACATTTGCTTCCATCATCATGGTTCTAGATGCTTCCTAGATGGTCTAGTTCTTTCTCTCCACTACTCCATTCTACTGTGGAGTCCTTGCAGCAGATAACTTTATTTTTATCCCATGTTTCTCATAGAATTCTATGAACTCTCTAGATGTGAATTCTCCACCTCTATTAGACTTGAGACATTTTATGTTTAATCCAATTTCATTCTCTACCATAGCTTTGAATATTTTGAATTTCTCAAGAGCCTCAGATTTTTCTTTCAGAAAACTTACCCACATCATCTGGGAGTGGTCATCAATTAGTAACATGAAGTATCTATTACCTTGCAAACTCCTGATTCTTGTTGGTCCACATAGATTAGTATGTACTAAGTCCAATAGTCCGGTAGAAGATTGTTCCTTACTTTTGAATGTGACTCTGCTCTACTTACCCAACTGACATTCTTTGCACAAACTATTAGTAGGTTTCACTAGTCTTAGAAGATCTCTTATAGCCTGAGTGTTGCTTATCTTGCTGATATTATCAAAATTCACATGACACATTCTCCTATGACACAACCAACTCTGATCAATTTAAACAAATAAACAACTTTTGCCAGTGCCAACCAAGTGGAAGATGTTAACTTTTGTTTGAGTACCGGATGCAATCTTTGTTCTAGAACTTTCAAAGATCTTACATTTTCTATTTTTGAATTAGAGATCATAGCCTTTGTCCACCAACTGTCCAACACTGAGAAGATTGTACTTCAGACCTTCAACATATAGCACATCACTGGTTTTGTTCTTTCCATCAAAAGAAATAGTTCCTCTACCTCTGATTCTACCAGTAGAATTATCACCAAATTTTACAACTCCTCCTTCATACCTTTCTAAATCTATGAACTTATTTTTGTCACCAGTCATATGGTGGGAGCATCCACTGTCAATGACCCAATCATCCTTTTCTTCAACTTGGGTAGCTAGAGCTCTTTCTATCATTTTATGATTGACACATTTAGAGGACATTGGATCTTCTTCCTTGATGGCAATAAACATCTAGTCACTTCCAGATTTGTTACCTATCTCTAATTCATCATCTGTTACTCCTTCATCATCATCATCTTCATGAACATAGTAACACTTGTTTTGAAATCTTGATCTATTGGAGTTTGGCCTAGAAAATCTTTCCGGACACCTTGAGGCAAAATGATCAATCTTGTTGCAGTTAAAACATTTGAAAGGAAATTTTCCTTCATACTTACCTAATCCTCTTGGCAGTCTCTTTACAATGAGGCCTCAAGTTGTTCAGCTTCTAGTTCATCTTCTTCCATATATTTTCTTTCTTTCTCATACCAAGATGATTTTCCTGAGGAACTTTCTCCTAGATCATATCTCTGTTTTCCTTTTGTAGAGGCACTATCTTTGAATGTAGATTCAGTCTTTGGAAGTACATCACCAAACTTAGCTAATTCAAATGCAGATATCTTACCAACCAATTGATCCCTTGTGATAGTTGTTAAGGACCTGATTTCCTCAATAGCAGCAACTTTGTGTTTGTAAGTAGGAGGTAAGGATTTGAGAACTTTAGCAACAATTTCATCTTCATCCAGAACTCCACCAGCACATTTGATGCCACAAACAAGCTCATTTACTTTTGTCATGTAAGAAGTGATATTCTCATCTTCACTCATCTTTAAGTTTTCAAACTTTCCTTTCAAACTTTGTAGCTTGGCACACTTAACATATTTGTCTCCTTCATATAGATTGTCAAGCTTCATCCAAATTTCATAGGCAGTCTTCAAACCCATAACATTTGTCAACTCTGAATCAAACAAGGCACTCAATAGGGCTTCTTTAGATCAAAGATTATTCTCTACATCTCTGATTTCATTTAGAGTTGTAGGACCATTTGTTGGGGGAACATATTTAATTGAGGTTATGTTCCAATACTGATATCCCATGCATTGTAGGTGAAATTCCATGCAGCTTTTCCATGCAGTGAAGTTTGAACCATCAAACCTTGGACTATCCTTCTTGTATGTCGACATTCTAGATCTCCTCAAGTGGTTAAGCTTCTTCTAGAGGAACTTAGCTTTGATACCAATTGTTAGTTTCAAGACAGACAACTGAGAGGGGGGGTGAATCAGTTGTCTCAAAAAAAATCCTTTTGTTAACCACTTAAATCCTTCTTGTAATTCAACAGCATAATAATAAATCAATAATGGAAGCATAATACAATAATCCAAGAGCAAAAACACATTAACACATATGACACCAAGATTTTAACATGGAAAACCCAGTTAAGGGAAAAACCACGGGGTGACTAACCCAATATTACATACTTGAGCTAAAGAATAGCATCTTCACCATGCTTGATTCAGTTCCATTTAAGCTCAAAAATTCTACTCTGCTTTTCACTCTTCCCCTCTTTACCACACTCTCATCTTCACCAAGATGCCTTTGAAATGATTTCACAACTCTTATTAATACAAGACATCAACTTTGGGATAATCATCAAAGTCGGCACACTTTATTTTATTTCAAAGCAAATACACAAATACAACTTGAATTATTACAAAAGAAATCATGAGAATCACCAATCTATTAGCCACACATATCTAGGACTTCAATCTTCTTTGAGGAATATGCCATCCTTCACAGAACAACTTCAAGATCATTTGTAAGATGTGTAAATCATCCGGTCGACCAAGTTTAGGAAGAACATCATCATCCAGAAATAATTCTTCAATTTTGAGCTCCATCTTCAATGCGGACCACCAACACAAACTAGACACAATCTAGAGACCCCCACAAGCTTGCTTGAATCACCAAGAACATCCACACTACTTCTGCTTACCGAAATCATTCTTTTCTTCATCTGGAACCTCAAGAACACAGTTTGTTATCACTGTCATTTTGAAATAGATGCTTGTGGACCTCCAGACCACGGACCAATTGGGTTGTCAATTCACATTGACTTCCTAAACACTCCACTAAATTTGTAGAACAAGATATTGTATTTCCAAATCTCACCGGACCTATTTGTGTCACTCTGTCACCTCTAAACATCTGCTAGAACCAATTTTACTAATATGGCCATAACTTCTTCAAATCTTTATGCAGACCTCTCAAATCTTTACTGGATGACCTTTAGACACATATCTACAAACCCTTTGATTCACATCCTCTGATCTTCATCTTGACTGGGATCTTCACTTCATAGAGCTTCACTGTCATCAAAGTTCTTCTCTATTTCTGATAGGACTAATTTTCTCAATATCCTCAGTACACAACTCATCCAATCCTTGACATCAATGACAACACTGGTTAGGCCCATACTTGCAACAAAATAGACCTAAACAAGGCTCTTTATATCAAATGTGGCAAATTAAAAGGCATTGAGGGTAATGAAAGAGGTGTCAATGCATGAAGATGAGTGATGAAACAATCTCAGGTATTGAAGGTAATGGTGAATGCAGTAGTGTTTTGTTAGGGATTGTCCATTCAAGATAACACTGACATGAATACCCAAAGGTTGTGGATGTGGGCAACTCCAATCATGTCTCATTCTTCAAGTTCCTCTCTAATGTTTCTTTCATGGAGTTCATCTTGAGTATCTTGGCCTTCCTTCTTGAAATGAAGAATTGTTAGTATGTTTTATACTATATTGATAATTTATAAATACAAGTAATATTCGATATGTTTAAATACCCAACATGATTGGTCAATTAATATAAACAAATTTTATTATTACCAAGCCCTAGGATAGATAGTCAAATCACCTTGAGATGAGGAGTCATAGCCATAAGGGTTGCTAAAAAGGACAGTCAACAAGAACACAAATTTTGAAGTCCTCTAATGCAAGGATAGTTTTCAAACCTTAGATGATAGTGATTAAATGCATATATTATGAGAGGGACTATCTTTTAATGAGAAGAGTGTCTTTTAGGACAGAGTTATCAAGGGCATAGCCATACCTCAAGAGGCACAATGCTAAGAAAGGGGCAACTGGAAGTCAAATAGTGATTTTGAATGGAGGATTATCTGCAAGTCTTGCACTACTTTGGAGATTATAGGAACTATCTTATTGAACAATCACCTAGGAGATTTTTGCCATTTGATGAAACTCTTTCAAGGTTCATGGATATATTAGGTTGCATTAACATTAACATCCCCAAACATTCATCAAAATAGTGGTTAAGGGAGGCCAAAATCCAAGATTGAGTGATAGTAATAGCTAGCAATAGATTTGGAGGTACTAATTGGAAAAATAAGGATGGAAGTAATAGATTTGGAGGTACTAATTGGAAAAATATGTACACTAGAAGGGATCATTTCATAAAGACTATCAAACCTTAGACAAATAATGTTATCAGGTTTTCATGTTTCTCTTTTTGTTTGCTAATAATAAGAATATAGGCTCAGACCCTCAAATATTGAATAGGCATTTTACTTGCCAAACCCATCATTAACCCTATTTACTTAAGGGTAGATAGTAAAATTCAAATGATAAAATTGATATTTATACTAAATGTTCTAGAAGAGCATAGTATCATACTGAGAAAAGATTTACTCTTCTATCACAAATTGGATGATAGCTCTCAAGAAACACTGAAGCTCAATCACACATAATCAGAAAATATTTTGATAAATCTTAAGAATCTTAAGTAAAAAATTTAGCAACCAATCAACACATATTTCTTAAACAACCCACATGGTTCTGCTATGAACTACTCTTAAAGTGTTTCTCAATGATTCAATTGGAGATGCACTAGGAAATGCATTATAGTTTGAGTGGATTATATAGACCCTCTTGGGGCAGAATGTAAAAATAGGATAGCACAGAAATTTTATCCCAAGTACTCAAAAATATAGTATTTGTAGACCCTCATAATTGCTCCTGTCTAGGAATATAGATGAGGAATGCAGGACTTTGTGATCCAACACAAAACACAACACACCATCTAACATACATAAACACAGTTACTCAAATGTAGATATTTATTTTATTAATCATTAACTCAGTTCAACTAAATATCAAGCCTCTATAAAGACCTTACAAATTGGCCAAGGCCTTTGCTTAACCTTAGAAGCAAACATGCATTGTATCATGTTTACCAAGTCAATTCCCTTGACAACTTTTGTAAACTATCAACTAAAAATACTAAATTACCAAGAGATTTGCATCACTGCACATTTTGCATGATATGCAGATCCTCCTAACCCTAAGAACATGTCAACTCATTTCATAGATGAAAGTACATGTGTATGTCTTAGAAGTTAAAGGATATGGATATGTTTATAATAACTTGATGCAATAGTTGTATTGAAACTCATCTACTACACTAACCTAATACTTATGAACTAACATCTTCTACCAACTTCAAATGAGTAAATAGTACTTCATTAACTACCAAAAAAAAGCACTACCCACAATATACTAACAAAGAGTTTAATACATTACATTTACACAATATACTCAGAAATATTTAAATAATAAATAATTCAATGATGTCCTTCAGATGAACTTGATGTCAATCAATGTGAATAAAATGCATTAACAGGCAATAAATAATTTTAGAAATAATTCTTAAGGAGTTGCGGTCTAACAATAATAATGAGACATTGGGAAGCATCTAGAAAGTCTAACCATGTTCAAACCTTCCTCACTATAATAAGTTGCCCATTACTCCAATAGAAATAGTGAGGCTTTTATCGAATGATTCTAGGTACATTCAAGGATGATCAATGTTAATAAATATTTAGAATAGGAACTAATCTTACCCCGTGCCATGTTAAAGTCGCCCAAAGATTTATAGAGCAAATAAAAAGATATTTTAGGATAACAAATAATTCTATCAAATCATGGACCTTCCAAACAGGCTAAAATCAAAATCATAAGGTGAAAGAGGAGGCTACAAAGCATGTGCCACATGGCCGGTTGCAAGATTCATTTTGAGAAAAATAAGAGCCAACAACACATTGGAATTAGGTCAGATAGCTAAGGGAGGGTGAATCAATTATCCCAAATCTTTATCACTTGTAGCAATTAATTTTTCTTTATTACTTAAAAATGATTATGATGTCAACATTAAAACATGAATTATCAACACATGAGCAGAAACAAATTAACACACATAACACCAAAAATTTTAACGTGGAAACTTGGTTAAGGTAAAACCACAGTGGGGGTTAACCCACAAGATTCGTACCCTATTAAAATTACTTAGAAAAGGAGAACCCACAATGGGGGTTAACCCACATGCCTTCGGGCACACTGCCCAAAGCTCACTGCTCAAAGAGGCTCATTACCTATAGGAGGCTCACTGCCTATAAGAAATTAAGTTTAACACATAAATAATGAACTGAGAAATAGCATCTTCTTCATGCCTGGTTTAGTCCCTTTGAAAGCTCACAATTTTCTACTTTGATACTCAAACACTTCTTTGCTATATCTTCATCCTTTACTACTCTTGATCCTCTGCACTTCTTCCTCTTTTGCTTCTACTCTGCTTTTATATATCTCTTAGGATTTTATCATTTTCGCACAAGGACATCTTTCCACAACTCATCCACAAATATTTATATGCTTTATCAACCTTGGAATGAACATCAAGGTCATCTTGTATTAATGCGGATCACTATACTATCGGCCAAACATAGTTGAGACTTGAATCTTCCTTAAACAACATGCCTCACTCTAGGTAAATGCTCTTAGATCATCCGCAACATGCTTGAATCATCTGGTCGACCAAGACTGGGAAGAACAACAACACCAAGAAAGAAATCTTCACCAACGAGCTCTATCTTCAATGTGGACCTCCAACATAATAGTCACATAATGCAGAGACTTCCACAAGCACATTGAATTCAACAAAAACATTTGTACTCCTTCAAATCATCAGAATCACTTGCATCTTCATCCAGAATCTCAAGAACACTATTTGCCAAGGCTGTCAACCTAGAAAGATTGAGTGCGGACCTCCAAACCACTAACCACTTGAGTTGAGGATACACATTGACTTCCCAAACATGCCTCTAGATTCTCAAATCATAATTTTTCATTTGCGGAGCAATCCGGACCCATTTCCTATCACTCTGTTTCTTCTAAACACTACAAAACCAAGTTCTACATAGATGGCCACAACTTCTACAAATCTTCATGTAGTCCTCTCAGTTCTTAACTGGAGCTATTTCAGACAATCCTCTATACAGCCATATGATCCACATACATTGATCTTTATTAATTTTCTCAATATCCTCAACATTCTAGTCTTCTAATTAGGCAACAAAATAGGATACAATTGACATCAATTCAATAAGGATATGTTGACATCAATGATAACACAACTTAGGCACATATTTAGAAGAATCTCCCCCTTTTTCATTGATGGCAACATATGATGTCAAAAACTAATTTAATCATCAAGACACAAACTTCTCCCCCTTTCTCTTATTACTTCTATAACCACTTTCTTCATTGTTCCCTCTTTCATCACCAACTAGTTTTTCACATGACTTCTCTCCCCCTTTGACATCAATGGCAAAGGGCAAATATTTGCAATCTTTTCTCCCCCTTTGTTTTAGACTGGTCTCCAATAATTTGCATACTGACTACTCCCTTTGAGTAGTATCTCCTTAACATCAATCTGGATCATAGGATGTGACTATGAATTCCACTGGACTGACGCACCCTAGTGCATCTTAGTTCTGATGAGGAGGGATAACAACCCCTAACTTCTCTCTGAGATACTCAAAAGTATCCTTAGGTAGAGGCTTGGTAAATATGTCCACAATCTGATCCTTTGAAGAAACAAACTCCAATCTAACTTCATTCTCATTTACCTTCTCTCTTAAGAAATGAAACTTGATGGATATGTGCTTTGTTTTTGAATGCAACACCAAATTCTTGGAGATGTTTATTGCACTTGAATTATCATAGAAGATTGTAATAGGTTCCTCAAACACAATTCTAATATCCTTCAACATTTGCTTCATCCACAAAACTTGAGTGCACTTACTTTCTACTGCTATGTACTCTGCCTCTGCAATAGACAAAGATATTGCCTCCTACTTTTTACTCAGCTAAGAAACCAATCTTCTTCCCAAGAAGAATGCACCACCACTAGTACTTTTCTTGTCATCCACATCTCCTACCCAATCAACATTAGTATATGCATGAAGAGTGAAGTTATTGTCCTTTGGATACCACAAGCCATAGTCAAGTGTCCCTTTGAGATATCTAAAAATTCTCTTGACTGCTACGACATGGGATTCTCTAGGATCATCTTGAAATCTAGCAACAAGTCCAACTACATTCATGATATCAGGTCTGGTCTGAATCAAATAGAGCAGTCCTCCAATCATTGATCTAAACCTTTCCTTATTTGCCTTAGGGGATTCATCATCTTTACTCAATTTGCATCCAGTTACCATAGGTGTACCTACTAGATTTGAATCTTCCATCCCAAACTTTTTCAACAATTCTCTCACATACATAGATTGAGATATGAAGATACCTTTATCTAACCAGGTGATTTGCAGACCTAAGAAGAAATTAATTTCTCCAAACATTGACATCTCAAATTCACTTTGCATTTGATTAGCAAATGTTTGCACATATTCTCATTTCCACCAAAAATGATATCATCAACAAATACCTCAACAATCAGGATATGTTTATGATCAATCTTGAAGTAAAGATTACTGTCAACAGTACCTTTGCTAAAACCCAATTTTAGCATATACTTATCTAATCTTGCATATTAGGCTCTTGGGGCTTGCTTGAGTCCATATATTGCTTTCCTCAATTTGAAGACCATATCCTTTTGATCAGACAACTGAAATCCTTTCGGTTGCTCAATGTAGACTTCTTCTTCACTCTCCATTCAGGAATGCTGACTTGACATCCATCTAATATACCTTGAAATCTTTATAAGTAGCAAATGCAAGAAATAATCCAACTGCTTCTATTCTTGCCACCGAAGCAAAAGTTTCTTCAAAATCAATTCCTTCCACTTGAGAACATACCAACCTTGCTTTGTTCCTTACAACTTCACCATCTTCATTTAGTTTATTCCAAAAGACCCATTTAGTTCCAATCACATTTTTGTCTTCAGGTCTAGGAACAAGATCCCAAGTGTGATTCTTTTCAATTTGCATTAATTCTTCTTCCATTGCTTTTACCCAATTTTCATCATTGCAAGCTTCACTTACTGATTTTGGTTCAATATTTGAGATCAAACAAATCTCCTCTTGATATTCAACAATTCTTCTCCTAGTTCGAACACCTTTGTCTCTATCTCCTATGATTTGATATTTAGGATGATTCAACCTTACATACCTGGGAGTTTTGGGATTTGCTTGAACTTCTATTTCTTGAGCTTGTTCCTCAACATCTGCACTAGCCTCTTGAGTCACTATATTTTCCAGATCAATCTAGATCTGAATCTGGCTTTGAACTTGCCTTACTTGATTTTGACTTTCATCTTGATCATCTAAATCATATCTGCAAGACCTAGAAGGTCTCTCCTTGCTTTCATCAACTCTGACATTAGTACTTTCAACAATCTTTTTCAATCTCTTGTTGAAACACCAGTATGTCTTGCTTTGGGTTGAGTAACCTAGAAATATTCCTTCATCACTTCTTGCATCAAACTTGCCTAGATCCTCATCTCTTTTGATATAGCATTTACTACCAAAAACTCTAAAATACTTCATAGTAGGAGGATGACCAAACCACAGTTCATAAGGGGTCTTACTAGAATTGCCTTTGATTTGTACCCAGTTAATAGTGTAGACATCAGTACTCACAACTTCTCTCCAATAGACTTGTGGAACATTTGCTTCCATCATCATGGTCCTAGCAAATTATTGAATGGTCTGGTTCTTTCTCTTCACAACTCCATTCTTCTGAGGAGTCCTAGTAACAGATAACTGTCTTGTTATCCCTTACTTTTCATAGAATGAATCAAACTCACCAGAGGTAAACTCTTCACCTATGTCAGATTTTAGACACTTTATCTTCACACCAATCTCTTTCTCCACCATAACCTTGAACACTTTGAATTTATCAAGAGCTTTAATTTTTCTTTTAAAAAGGTTACCCACATCATCTGAGAGTAATCATCAATCAACAACATAAAATATCTATCTCCTTGTACACTCCTAATTCTAGCATGATTGCATAGATCAGTATGCACAAGTTCCAATAATCCACTTGAATTGTGTTCTTTGTTCTTAAATGTAGTTCTGCTCTATTTGCCTAATTGACATTCTCTACACATGTTATCAGTAGGTTTTTACAATTTTTGGAAGATCTCTCATAGCCTGAGTAGAACTTATCTTGACAATGTTGTCAAAATTCACATGACACATTCTCCTATGCCATAACCAACTCTGATCAATCTGAGTAATCAAGCAACTCTTACCAGAACTACTTAAATGAAATATGTTACCTCTAGTCTAAGTACCAGATGCAATTTCAGTTTCAAATCTTTCCAAGATTCTGCATTTTCCATCCTTGAATCGAAGATCATAACCCTTGTCAACCAACTGTCCAACATTGAGAAGATTGTGCTTCAATCCTTCCACATATAGAACATCATTAGTGTTATTCTTACCATCAAAAGAGATGGATCCCTTTTCACAGATTCTACCAGCTGAGTTGTCTCCAAACTTCATAATTCCACCTTCATATCTTTCCAAACTAACAAACTTGCTTTTATCACAAGTCATATAATAAGAACATCCACTGTTAATCACCTGTTCATCCTTTTCTTCAATCTAAGTAGCTAAAGCACTTTCCACATTCACACATCCAGTAGATTCAGTAGATGCCAAATCTTCTTCCTTGATGGCAATGAACACCCAATCATTTTTAGAAGTACTCCCTTTATCAGATTCATCGTCTGTGACTCCTTCAGTTTCTTGGACATAGTAGCATTTCTTCTGACCCCTAGGTATGTTAGGATTTGGTTTTGAAAACCTCTCCAGACATCTTGAAGAAAAATGACCAATCTTATTGCTAGCAAAACATTTGAGAATCAACATTCCTTCATACTTACCTATGCCTCTTGGTAATCTTTTGGCAATAAGGGCTTCAAGTTGTTCGATTCCATATTCATCTTCTTCAAGTTCCTTTCTTGCTTTTTCAAATTTGATTGATCTTTTTGAAGAACTTTCACCTAGATCAAATCTTTGTTTTCCATAAACACTGGCCTTGAATGCAGATTCTAATTTAGGAAGGGAATCACCAAACTCACTCAATTCAAAAGCTGAAATTTTGCCAACCAACTGATCTCTTGTAACTTTTGAGACCGTCCTGATCTCCTCTATAGCAACAACCTTATGTTTGTATGAATCAAGTAAGGATTTGAGCACTTTTGCAACAATCTCTAATTCTTCCAAAGTTCCACCAGCACACTTGATACCACACACAAGTTCATTTATCTTTTGCATGTAGGTCGTGATGTTTTCATCTTCACTCATCCTTAAGTTTTCATATCTTCCTCTCAGACTTTGTAGCTTGGCACATTTGACGTATTCATCACCTTCATAAAGATTTTCCAACTTCTTCTAGATTTCATGAGCAATTTTTAGTCCAAAGACATTTGTCATTTCTGTATCAGTCAGGGCACTCAACAAGGCTTCTTTAGCTTGAATGTTATTTTCAGCATCTTTGAGTTCATATGGAGTTGAAGGACCTTTCTCTGGAGGTTTATACTCATCCTTATTTATCAACCAATAAGCATCGGCCATGCATTACAAATGGTACTCCATGCAACTCTTCCAAAGAGAGTAATTTGTCCCATCAAAACTTAGACTATCATTCTTGTAAGTTGACATCCTGGATCTCCTCGAGCAGTTAAGCTTCTTTAGAGGAACCAGCTCTGATACCAATTATTGGAATTAGGTCAGACAACTGAGAGGGGGGTGAATTAGTTGTCCTAAAACTTTATCACTTATAGCAATTAATTCTTCTTTTCTACTTAAAACTGATTAATGATGTGAACATTAAAACATGAATCATCAACATATGAGCATAAACAAATTAACACACATAACACCAAAAATTCTAACGTGAAAACCTAATTAAGGGAAAACCACGGTGGGGGTTAACCCACAATACTTGTACCCTATTCAAAGTACTTAGAAAAGGAGAAGGCACATTCCTTCAAGCACACTACCTAGAGCTCACTACTCAAAGAGGCTCACTGCCTATAGGAGGCTCACTGCCTACAAGAAATTAAGTTTAACATAGAAATAATGAACTGAGAAATAGCATCTTCTTCATGCCTAGTTCAGTCCCTTTGAAAGCTCACAATTTTTTGCTCTGATCCTCAAACACTTCTTTACTATATCTTCATCCTTTACTGCTCTTGCTCCATTGCACTTCTTCCTCTTTTTCTTCTGCTCTGCTTTTGTACCTCTCTTAGGATTTTATCATTTTCACACAAGGACATCTTTCCACAACTCATCCACAAATATTTATATTCTTTATCAACCTTGGAATGGACATCAAGGTCATCTTGTCTTAAGACAGATCACTATACTGTCGACCAAAAATAGTTGAGACTTGAATCTTCCTTAAACAACATGCCTCACTCCAAGGAAATGTTCTTAGATCATCCGCAACACGCTTGAATCATCCAGTCGACCAAGACTGGGAAGAATAGCAACACCAAGAAAGAAATCTTCACCAATGATCTTAATCTTCAATGTGGGCCTCCAACACAATCAGATGATCCAGAGACTTCCACAAGCACATTGAATTCAACAAAAACATTCGTACTCCTTCAAATCATCAGAATCACTTGCATCTTCATTTGGAATCTCAAGAACACTGTCTGCCATGACTTTTAACCTAGAAAGATTGCTTGCCAACCTCCAAACCACTAACCACTTGAGTTGAGGATACACATCGACTTCCCAAACATGCCTCTAGATTTGTAGATCATATTTTTTCATTTGTGGAGAAATCCAAACCCATTTCATGTCACTCTGTTTCTTCTGAACACTGCAAAACCAAGTTCTACACAGATGGCCATAGCTTCTTCATATCTTCATGCAGTCCTCTCAATTCTTAATTGGAGCTATTTCAGACAATCCTCTACATAGCCATATGGTCCACATACATTGATCTTTATTAATTTTCTCAATATCCTCAACATTCCAGTCTTCTAACCAGGCAACAAAATAGGATACAGTTGACATCAATGCAACAAGGATATGTTGACATCAATGACAACATAGCTTAGGCACATATTTGCAACACAACAATCAGTAAATAAATGGCAATAAATTATTTTTGATAGAGACCATGAAATCATAGACATACCTTTAGAAAGGGGTAAAATCCTAACTTGAAATTATAGGGGTAATTATCTTCATCAAAAAGTGTAGATATATCTGGCGTGCAAAATAGTGATAGGAAAATAAGAAACAATGAGATATGGAAGGAATAGAAAGGATAGAAATCAAGCATATCTAAATTTTCAAATATTGCATCCCATTAAATCTAAATCAAAGCAATCCATGAAAGCATCTATAAATCCTCAAAAGATTCTCGTCAACATTGAAGAGAATATAACAAGTTTCCTTAAACAGATAAAGTAGTAAGCTAAGAGACATAAGTTCAAGATTCTAGCATAACCTATTTTGTTGAATTTAAACAATACTGAGAATCCACAAATAGATTTAAAAGTAATTAACAAGCATATGTACTTCCACTCACTGAGCAGTTGTTTTTAATCACAATTAGTTATTCTATTTGATATAATAATAAACAAACTAGGATATCAGTATATCTCATAAAATAAAAAGGTAGCCTAAAAGATGAGAAAGTTGATACCTTTACATGATTAGTATCAGATAGAAGTCTAACTTTCACATCCTTACCCAACAAATGTGTAACAAATTGAATCACTGGTAATGGATCAATAAATGCAGTTGAAGATATATCTGCAAGATACATGCATAAGGATCTATGAACTATTTGCATATTGTGGAAGCTTGATTCAGAAAATTAATTGCTTAGGATATACACTAAATCTCAATAAAATCTACAAGCAAATTTACTTGGCCTTCTATAACATCAGAAATTGTCCTCTTGCATGGGATGGTACAATTTCCCTTGGTTTAGCTCCTCACTTTAGGTGACTTCTCAACCTTTTTCTTTTTGGCCTTCCTAGACCTTGATTGACTAAGTTTAGCTGCAAAATGTTCACTTTTTGAGGTAACCTTTTGATGGAACCTAGAAAGGGAATTTGAATTATAGGTCCTTGGGATCCCCAAAAAGTAGATCTGAGCAGAAAATGGGGGCTTCGACTCGGGTGCCCGTGCCCTAGTCCTCCCCTATTTCTCAGGATTTTTAATTTTGGTGGGGTGTGTTGGGTGAATATTTTGTCTTCAACTCACTAAATGCAAAATGGTTATATCGACCACAGTGTAATGAGATAAATCTCTCCTCTCATCAAGGGGAGGTTCCCTATCACTTATCACAAAATACTTTAAACTAAATACTAATTCAAGCGTGAGACCATATCATCCATTTCTCTTTTTTCAGAAATGATGTTTATAAAATAAAAGAGCACTTTCTTGATACAAACTGAATAACCAAGAAACCTACGAGAGCACAAAGTCTATCGTTGCTTCTTTCACCAATGGAAAATAAAATGATTTGGAGTAGAGTACAGCCCAAAGTCTTCACTATACGACAAGATGAGATAAATAGATCAAAGATAACAACTTGTAGCACAAAGTCTTCAAGCTATTTCTCATTCACGAACACAACACAATTCTCACAAATTATTTTATAGCTCAAAGTCTATTAAAATCAGATTTAGAATACTCCTTAATCACTTGAAATAAACTCTCACACTTCAATTACTTATCAAATATAATATGATAGCAAAGACATAAGAACAATTCTATCATAAAACAAATCACTCCAAGACAAAGATTGGAATTTAACTTGCTCTCTTGTATTGATAAATATTTGAAAATTGATTTACACAAATAAGCACAAAGTCTCAACTTGCTTCTCAATTCGGCAGAGTTTTGTTATAATAGATAAAAGATAATATTTACAATAGAGGCCTTCTTTATTTATAGGGAGGATCCTGGAGCAAAAATAGGAAATTTACAACTACTTTGATTTATTCAATAAAGGAGTCCTTTTTCACTTGGGACTTCCTATGTTTTTACATGTAATTACATATGGAAAAAGTACATGTAAATATGTCCAAAGTGGTTTCAAAAGTACATCTAAAAAGCAGAAAAATAAACTAAGTATTGGGAAAAACTGCTTCAACTTGTATCGCAATCTTTCTTCATATGACAATCATACATGGTGAAAGTTGCTTGCATACCAATACTGTCTGGACTAACTATGTTCCTGAAAATCATCTTGGCTCTCACTATGGCATCCCTTATTGTGGTGACTAATTTTGCATGACTAGTTAACTTGGTTTTCAGATTATCCAAAGTTAACTGATTGTCTAGAATATTGTCCATAGAAGTCATTGAAAATTCTTTATCCTCAAACTCTTTCTAGAACATATCTTCAAATTCTTGAACCATTTCTTCTACAAAGAGAAACTAGTTATCCTATGATACAAGCTTGCACGGTAGCTC
Source organism: Cunninghamia lanceolata (assembly GCA_027924645.1). Lineage (NCBI taxonomy): Eukaryota > Viridiplantae > Streptophyta > Pinopsida > Cupressales > Cupressaceae > Cunninghamia > Cunninghamia lanceolata. The sequence continues at coordinate 890,865 of BSBN01000378.1, read as the reverse complement.
CTCCAATTTATGTAGAAGACTAACATCACTCTGCTCACTGAGTTTCCTCATAGCTTCCAAGTCATTGAGCAAATCTTTCAACACACGGCTCCTATATGTCAATGCCTCTTTGGTCTCTGTATAAGAATCCCTATTAGGAATAGCACCAATTGATATTAGAGCGCTTATTTTTAGCTTTCTCATTTCCACCCATTTATCATGATTCTTTTCTATGCGCTCAATATCCTGAGAAATAACATCAATGAGATCATCAAGTTCTGCTCTTATTTTCTCCAGTTTATCTGTCTTCTCAGATAGCTCTATGAGTAGATATATCCCTTGTGTGTGCATCCTTTCTAAGTGCTCTTCAAGTACTCTTCCTTTTAGATGAGTCTTCTCTTCTTTCTGGATGATGGGGTCTTCTACAGAAACAACCTCAGGAGTTACTGCTTTTGAATTCAAAGTGATTTTCCTCACCATTGCAGTCAACTATCCACCATTGCTTTGTAGTGATCTTTCATTTCTTTCTCCCTGTCAAATTTCTGAATTAGGATGTCCATTGCTAACTGCATAACATTCTTGGCACTTTCATGAGTTATCTTGCCCAATTCAACTCTAGAGATAGAGTAATCATTCATATCAAAATTTTCCATGGTTGCATCCTGTGGAGGTCTTGCAATCTCTAGAAATTTGTGTCCCTTATCCCTAAGCATTCTTGAAAGAATCTTTGGCTTCTTCGGGGCCTTGGCTTTTGCCAGCACCAGCTTACTGAAATCAAAGTCATCTGGGGAGATGGCTTGTTTCTTCCTTTTTGGTGTATAAGCTAACAGCCATGGTGGAAGCACGGAAGTACTCACATTAGGATCTGCTCCCATTGTTGGTGTCACCGGAACTACACTTGCACTGGTAGTGGAAACAATAGGTGGAGTGTTAGTGAAAACTACACCTGTTACATTTACATTAGAGACCTGCTCAGTATTCATTACAAAGTGATCAAATATGGAAGCATCCCCAATATCAAAAGATGAAGAAGACATACTAGGAATAGACTGAAGAATGGGGAACATCCTCAAAAGTGTTTTGAGGATTGTCAAAAACAATTTTGTAAGGGGAGGGAGATTCAGAAGAGGGAATATCAATAGGCGTATCAGACAAAGGAGCTGCAACAGGTGTTTTAGGCAAGGGAGAAGAGACTCCTGTTACTTGTTGTACATTCTCTTGCCGGGACAAAGCTTCCTCCTCTTGTTGATCTGTAGGCCTATCTTCAACCTCCCTTCCTTCAGTGGCTAGCTCCTCAGTGTTCTCTTTCTCAACTTCCATATCTTCTATTTCAGCCTCTTTCTCCACAATCTTTGATTTCTTCGTCACAAAATTGATTCTAGGCTTATGTGTTTTAGAAGAAGAGGGAACATCACTTTTGTTCTTCATCCTATTTTCCACCTTTTTACTTATTTTCTCCTAGATCTTAGTCTCTTATCCTGTAAGGAATTCTTTCAAAGTGATTCCTTTATCGGCTAGCCAATTATTGGTGTTTGCCAATATAGGCTCAAATCTTTTCCTTAAAGAGGTCAACTCTTTTTGAGACCATTGGATTGGAGGAAGAGGAGTGTCAACAATCTTCTCAGTGTTATATCTGCCATCGACCAATTCTCCATCATCCACTAGATCCTTAGGAATACCAACAAGTCCTAGATATTCAATATGCTCAAGAGATAACCTACTGTAGTCCAACTTCCTGACATCTTCTTCTATTCTCAAATATACCTAGACATCCTCAACCATAGGTTCATGGAATTGGGTTTTCCTTTTAATGTTGTCCTTCACTCCCCTGTAGTCAAACTTTGGTCTTCTCTTGAATTACTTCATGGTAACAAGCTGCATCTCAGTTTCCATGGCCCTAACCTTTGTAGCAGTTGATACTGAGAAGCTACCAATTTCAATTGGAAACCTAAAACCAGGCTTCTTGAGCTCCATCTATTTATTATGCACGACGATCATTTGTCTACATAACTCCATTAAGACTAGTTTGTCTAAGGGGAACCTTGGAAAAAGCCAACCCTCAAGTATGAGAAAGAAGGAAACTGTAAGAACATGCATCCAAAATCATTTACCACTATCCAAGCTTCATCTGATACTCTTCTTTGTTCTATTTGGGGGTCAAAAAGACACAAAAATACTGCAAAGATAGCATCATTTACTCTCCTAAAATGATGATTAGAACCCTTCAATGTAAATTAAGAGTAGTATTGATACACAGGGATTACCCTCCTATCTCCTGATGTTAACCTGGAAAGATTCTCATAGAGGTTGCTATATACACTAGGTAAGAAGTCATGTAGAACTTGGAAGTAGTAGATACCTTTATCAATTGCTCGTGCAGAGCATTGCTGATTTGTTCTCCCCAAAAGATAGCTTGTTTGCCTTGGAGTATGACCTTGATGAAAGGATACATCAATTCATGAAACTGTGAGGAAAAGGACAATCCCCTTATCCTTCTGAGAAGAGTTGTCAGATCACCAACTTCTTCTATAAAGTTTCTCCTGGGAAAACTCTGTGGCCACCTAAACAAATTTGACTGTGGAACTTTTAGCCATTTGGTATTGATTACCTTCTTTGCCTTCTCTAGATTTTTGTCATATTCCTTATGTGCTTCAGCAAAATCAAGCTTTATCACTTTTGTAGCAGGAGGGCACATAAACACCTTATCAATGAACTCAGGATCTAGTCTGATTATTACATTGCCACTTGTGTCCACCACAGCCCTAGTATCTCTGTTATAAAAATGAGCACACTGAACGACAAATTCTGTGTTGTGAGCTGCCACCGAAAAAGTAGACACCAAATGAATGTTACTATCAATTATTTTCTTCATTGCAAAGCTGGTGTTATTTGACTTGGTTCTCTCCACAAATTCAGCCATGTCCACATGGCAAATCTCTATATCTCTAATGTCGTCAACAGTAGAAGTGACTGAGGTGATTGGAAAAACACCTTGATATTTGTACTTCATCGCTTTTGATTTCTTCAAGGACAACTCAGTCATCTGAACGAGCTATCACCATAAGATGGTGATGAAGAATGAAGATTGACAGAAGAAACTGCAGCAAAAAGTCATGATCATGCATTTAGGGGAAATACTAGTAATCTGGGAAAATTGTACGTTGACGATCACAATTATGGAGATGCGCTTGAAAGGGCTAGAGTGCGAGCAGGCAAAAAATCAGAGGAAAGTGGGCTCAGAAAAATAAAAATGAAAATTTCCTAGTGTTAGGAAAATTTGAGAGAATGTTTGCATGGGCGATAAAATTTGCCACCCTTACATATGAGGGATATTGTATCCTTGCACCGGCAGTAAAATTCGCCGCTACCACATGTTCCAGGAAATGAGTTATATGTTGGAGTGGCAAATTTTGCCGACACTGCAGGTAATCAGGAAATTTGCAAGTTTGATGTGCATCGGCAGTAGAAAATGTCGACAATGCGTATGGGGGATTCACAAATGTTCGGACGGTTAAAAATACCGATCCTGTAGATGATAAGAATTGCAAGGTTTTCATGTAAGGGCAGCAAATTTTGCCACCCATACACCTCCATTTGAAAGTTTAGGAAAATACATAAGCGGCAAAAATGTTGACTTTGCATGTAAGGTGTAAGAGTTGCAAGGTTGTGTAAGGGGGGCGGATTTCACCATCCATACACCTTGTGTTTGGAAAACTCATAAAAATGTGCAAGCGGCAAAAATGTCGACTTTGCACCTGCTTGCATATATGCAGAGATCAATGATTTCATGAGACAAAAACTATGAAAACACTCACAAGATAATATTAGCCAGAGGGGGTTTAAACCAAAATAGGGTTTTGACATAGAAAAGAAGCAAGATATGAAAAACTATGATTTTTCTTTGAACAATAACAAACAAAATAATAGACAAAATAATCCTCGGAGGACAAGGGTTCAATCATTTTAGCTAACAAGAAATGGAAGATTCAAACAAGGAAACAATAACAAATAAAAACACTTACCTGTTTAAATGGAGGAAACCCTAAGCTTGACAATGGTGATTTTGGTAGAATCTAAAATGACGCAATCGAATGGTGCGAGGAGAGTCCAATGACTGACTAGGAAGTATTAGGAAAAGAAATGACAAAAGAAACAACGAGAAAACATATTTAAAAACTTGAAAACAAGCCATTAATACTTCGCACGAGTAGCCATTAATGCCACTCGAAGTTCAAGATCTCAGAGATCTTGCTCAGGCGGTGATTTCGGCTAACCTGACACGTACTTCACAAAATGTAAAAGCGGGAAAAACTGCCGACCATGCACGTGTCTTTTTAGCGAGAATATGTAATGATGGCGAAAAGTGCTGCTCGGGCATGTGGAAAAGGAAAACCATGTAAAAGTAGTAAAAAGTGCTGCCATAAAACAAGTAAACAAAAAGACATGCAAAAGCGGTGATTTTGACTGACTTTGCATGTAAAGACTCAAAATTTTACTAACATCTTAAAAATGACCAAAATTGATATTTTGGTCAGTTTACAACCTAATTAATTTGCACAAACTTCAAGGAGTCGATTTCAGGGAATGTTGTAAACTAATTTAGGATGCCATACGAATTCGCATGGGACCAAGAGAATCTTGTCTCAATTTGCAAACTTAGAGTGCAGATCATGAAATAAACAAGTTTCATGGGGGTTGTCTACAAAAATGAGCATAGCTGATTTTGAGAACAACAGCTGGCTCTAACTGGGAAACTTCCTTCAATCAAACTTTGAAATGATCGAAGGGAGAAGAATCCAGTCTCTAAGTGCCTTCATCCATGCCATTAGGCTATAGAGTCAAGCTAAAAAGAAAAAGACACAAAACACTAAACAAAACACAAAAATAAAAACACAAAACTATGTAAATGTACAAATGAACTTATTTGACACTTCAAGGATTGAAGTGTTTCAGATGTTGCCCACTGTGAGGCTGCAAGAATGGTGTTCCATCCTGATACTCCAGCAAGAAGCTATTTTCACCACAGAACTGATGAATGGTGAATGGACCCCTCCACAAGGAATCGAACTTTCCATGCATTCCCTTTGGTTCTCTCCTCTTGTCCCACAACAAGACTTGATCTCAATCTAAAACTCATGAGTCCTTTCTTTCTTGTCAAAGAGTTTCTTTACCTAACTTTGATGCTTAACGATACAATCCACTACCATAGCTCACTGCTCCTCAAGTTCAGTTAGGTACATAATCCTTTTATCAATAGAACTATCAAAAGTTCTATCTTCCACTGCCTTTACCAACTTTAGTGCTGGCAACTCCAAGGTAATTGGTATCTCCGCATTCAGGCCATACAGAAGCTGAAATGGAGACATGCCTATTGCCCTTTTAGGAGTAATCTTGTCTGCCCATAAAGCATCAAACAACACTTTATGCCAAGTTCTTTGATTCTCATCCACCAGTTTCCTAATAATAGTAACTAGATTTTTGTTACTCGATTCCTCCTGACCATTTCCTTGCAGATAATAGTCTGAAGAGTGGGAAAGAATGATCCCATGCCCATAGCAAAAGTCAATAATCTCATGAGAAGAGAAACAAGTAGCATTGTTTGCTACAATCTTGTTTGGAACTCCAAACCGGGAAATAGTGTTTTCCTTGAGGAGATTACATACCACTTCAAAAGTAGCATGCTTAACTGGGATAGCTTCCACCCACTTGGTAAAATAATTTGTCATAGTGAGAACATAGTTGTGTCTCGTGATTGACAGTGGATTCACAACACCAATGAAGTCAATGCCCCATTGCTGAAAAGGTTCTTTAATCACCACCAGCTTGAGAGGTAATGTGGCCAACTTTGGTTTCCCAACAAACTATTGACACAACTCACACCTATGCACCCAATTGTATGCATCTTGAAATAGTGTGGGCCAATAGTATCTGGCTCACAGAATCTTGTGAGTTGTCACAGGTGCAAAAAATGTCCTCCACAAGCCAAATTGTGGAAAGACTCTAGAAGTCTACTTTGTTGTGCTTTATCCACGCAGCGGAGAAATACTCCATCAAGGCTTCTTTTGTACAAACCATTATCCCATAGGACATAGTTAGCTGTCATGCCCACATTTCATATGCAGTCACAACATGCAAACATGTGTGTCATGTCCACATGCAACATGTGGTCATGATACGAAATGTCAAAAATTTTCTTCTATCTATTCTAAATTCCCCCTCGCATGTGTAAGCGTGCTCGATTGTGTATGTTTACGTCATCAATGATAAATGTGGTTTCAGAATTTTTCTCACTTGTGAACATTCACTTTACAAACCTACAATTTTGCTTGGAGGTTGTTCTCTACATTGTTATTTAGTTGGCCTCTATTGGTATACTCAGTCTATTTAATACTATCTTGCACTATGTGTTTACTCCTCTGTCAATTTTGTTTAAATAGCTTCTTGTTTGCTCGTTTATGTATTTCTTTATTTACTCCTGGTATTTTTTTTAATTAAATTTAATACGTTAATTTAAATTTTACTAGCTTGGTAATTCGTTAGGAAAAATACTAATCCCGATGTCTCAATTTCTTTACAAATGAACTAATGTAAAGGATTATCAATGTAAATAACAATTGCCCCATTATTTGTCCATATATATATATATATATATATTCATTTATATAATAATGTTATATTTGTATATATAATTTCCTTTTGAATCATGTTGTGGAAACTCCACTCATAATTTTATTAGAGTATTTTATATAAGTCCAACTCATAATATTCCCATGTATTGAGGAATTATATATATATATATATATATATATAAATATAATTGTTTATTTTTCTAATGTTAGTGGGAAACCCACTTATAATTTTTAATAGAGTATTTTGATAAACTCCAACTCATAGTGTAGGGTAGAAATAACCCTAACCTTTATTTTATTTTTGTGTGTTTTGTTGAGATGTAGGGAATGGTGGAGCGACGGCAACAGATTTACAATGGAGGCTAAAGCAATGGACGCAGGTCGACGGGGGGGGGGGGGGGGGGGGGGGGGTTTGGAGGTGGAGAGGCAGAAGAGAGGTGGTGGTTGGGAAGAGGGCAGTGAGGAGTTGTAGAGAGTGGTGGAAGGGGAGGCCGCACAGACTGTCGAAGGGGAGGGCCATAGGAGGCGGCGGAGGCACCATCGACGGAAGGGAAGCGCAGACCCGGCGGCACAGAGGTGAGGAGTATAGCGGGGAGTGGGGTTTATAGTCACAGCGGGGGATGTGGGGAGGGGCGAAGGCCCACCCACATCCCACTACGTGGGATGGGGAGGGGCCTCCACCTCTCCCCATACCCGCATTGCTTAAGATTTCGGTGGGGGTTTAAACCCCCACCATTTATATAAATGTCGACTGTGTAAAAATAAATCTGCGAATTTCCTCAGTCTATTTCCTTGCAAAATTTTGAAATTATTAATTAATATTAATTATATATATATATATATATATATATATATATTCAAGTTAACCAAATTTTTCACAACTTCATTTAATAATACAAAAATATATACATACATACATATATACATATATATATATATATATATATATATATATATATATATATATATATAATTCATAACATAGTTTCACAGTGAATCCATTTCACACTATCTCCTCATTTTTTTAATTTTCAATATAATAACTACTTCAATGAATCAGAAAGCACTAACCATTTAAATCTAAATTCACCAACTAAAATTTAGTCTATCAAAAATACATTCCACTTCAAATAAATTAAAGTATTGAGAGTAAACACAGAAGCTAATAGATCTTTCATTTCAATGACCCAACAACAGTCAAGTAAATCGATTTAGGATATTTTCCATTGCATATTTAACTCAAGTTTAAATTTTGTTTTCAAGGGAAAATTGCATCTTTCATTATACTGTGAAAATAACTTTCTCACTAAATAATACAAGAGATATATCTTAACAACTGATCCAAATCAACAACTAATCTCACAATTTACAATTTTGATAAACAAGAACAAGCAACTATAAGATTCCACAACTCGCAAACATTCTAAGGAAGTAATTACTTTCTCCTCCCAGCTCACACAAATGATGTAATGTAATAACCAATTAAAGTCACAACTAACAACATAATAAGGGTGGATTTTCTCTCCACTCCCAAGATAACAACTTTTGCAACAAATTCAAGAGAGAAGTTCCCTCCTCTAAAACTCTTATAGAATGATACTTTAAAAGACCAAGCTCTTATTACAAATAAAAAGATAGAACATTTTCTTTAACAAGGCAAAATCCCTCCAATTCTTTTAACATGCTCCAACAGTAACCTGCATGACAACAAGGGAGAAAACAACAACCAACTAGCTCTCCTCCCTACCATAGACCCGCAAGAGGGTCACCCCCGAGCTAGGGAGATCATCCACACACCCAAGGTAGAATAGACCAAAACACTTCACAACATTGCATAACAACAACCAAAGTAGTTAACACACACACTCACTTGGTTTTACTCACAATACAAAGACTTAGTTGAGGTGAGTTCAAAGAGGGTAGGGAAGTAGACTCTCTCAACTCAAGGTGTCATTCTTTTCAACATTTAATCACAATATATCTCATGGCCTCAAGCCAACAACTTTAAACTTTCTCATGGCCTCAAGCCATCCAATAATCAAAATACCAGGGATATCCCAAATAGGCTCTCAAAGCCTTAAAGCCCTCTTGGCTCAAAAGTACCAACATGCCCTCAAGGCATTTCATATATCAAGAAACAAGAAGACACCCAAGGAGGTTCACACCTTCCCTTCCCTATACATGATGAGCAATGCCTTCCAACTAGAAGAAGCTCTTTCAACACCCAACACAAAACCCAAAATAATAGAAAACACATAGACAACATTTGCAATCCTCATTCATCAAATAAGAATAAAACATACATAACAAGTAATAGATCATACAAGGTGAATAGTCTTGTTCACCAACCTTCACAAGCCCTATTATGGATGAAATTTGATGAAGAGCTCCACTCTAGCCTCCTCCTCCAAGTTCTCCTTCTTTCCACAATAATCCAACCCCCTCTCTCTCCTCCTCCTCTCTCTTTTAAAACTAAATTCCCTCCATTTTCCTTATTTCCCAAGTGGCATTAAAGAACTAAATCCACAACTCATCCATTATCCTAGTGGTCTTAAAACAATTAACCCCACTCAAGAGGTTCCCCACTATAGTCCTTTTACAACACATGGAGAAATAAAATACAATAAGTAAAATATAAATAAAAAGGGAGTGGAAGACACACCACCCTTATTAAGGGGAACCCTACCAAAAGAGAGGCACAAAGAGACAAGCACTCCATTATTAGGAGATCATGGAGTTATTCCATGACTTGGAAGTGGGCCTAAGTGTGGATTCCACTCATCCCATTATCCCCATGCTTCCAAATTCATCACTTAACTTCACTGTGAAGTTAAAGTGACCATATGAAGGTTATCCTAGTCAAAAAGGTCCCTAGACCCATGGGGTATAACCCAGGGTTGATTTTTACCTAGTTTGGACTTCCAAAGTCAAATAAAAACACAAGAAAAGGGTCTAAAAGAAATAAAGTTTAAACAAGATTCAAAACAACATTTCTTACAACACTTATCACAATATAAGTAAACTAGAAGGTAGCCCTAATTCCCTTGACCTCATGCAATATTACAACATTAAAAAATTACAACATTTCACTAACACGAGGTTGATCTTAGTTCCTCATGGAACTAGATCGGCTCACAAGGGATACAACATAGGGTATGGGACGATCTCCTGTATTTGTAGTTTTGTTAGCAATACTTGCACACTCAAACTCAAAGTTAATAACACATAAAGATATCATAGCCGAAGCAATTTAAATACATGCATACCTAAACATTCTACCATATAATCATATTGAATTCACATTAAAGTTCCATATTCATTCATCATTTTCTTAAAAGCAACATCTAATTATCATTGCACAATTATTTCAATTAGGTTTAATAAACAGGATTCAAGTTCAATAGTCTCTCAACATAAAAGTAATAGCAATAGCACTGCAAATAGTCTGATGAATAGAAATGTAAAAAGTAGGCCTCACATTAGCTACCTTCAACTTAACAGTTCTTTTCTCCTTATAAGACAGATGGGTAGGACACTCACCATAGGTAAGAAAATGAGTGATATTTGAATACCACTGATCAGTAGTAGTGACAAAATGAACAGTTGGCGTATCCTCAACTTCTTCTTCTTTATCCCCTGTCTCTTTTGGTACGTTATCAGCGATCAATTGACACAAACCTCTACCACACACAAGCTTGGTAGGTTTGATATCTAGATCAAACTCTTGGATCTTAGCAATCCAATTACCTCTTTTTGTTCCAAACTCCTGTTGAGTTAGAATAGACTTTACTGTTGTATCAGGCACCATAACAACAGTGTGTGAATTCAGAATATAGAACCTAAAATGCTTCACCACTTTGACCACGGCATAAGCATGCTTCTCCATATTCGAATATTTCAATTCATGAGCTTTGAGAGGACAACTCATGAATGATATGGGGGATTCCACACCTTCTTCATTTTGCTGAACAAGAATAGCTGAAAGTGTATGTTATGAAGCATAGCTATAAACTACGAAATCTTTGGTATAGTTAGGACAAACAAGAACTGGAGCATGAGCAATAGCCCTCTTGATATCCTCAAATGCCTCTTTGCCTTCTACACTCCAACGAAAAGTAGCCTTACCCTTCATCATGTTGATGATGTGATGGGTTTTCTTTGCAAATTCAGGAATGAACCTTCGCAAAAAATTCACCTTTCTGAAGAAAGAATGAACCACAGTCTTACTAGTAAGTAGAGTAAGACTTTGAATGGATTTGACTCTTTCAGAGCCAATTTTAGTGCCTTCTCAAGATACAATATGACTGAGAATTTTACCTTCTGTAACCCCAAAAACTGACTTCTTAGGGTTAAGAGAGATACCATTTAGTCGACATCGTTCCAACACTTGTCGTAAATGGTACGCATGATCATGACGGTGTTTGGAAAAAATAGTCAAGTCATCAAGATACACCATGATGAACTTCCCCATCTTGTCTCTAAAGGCGAGGTCCATTGCTCTCTGTAATGTGACGCCAGCATTGATTAGACCAAAAGGCATTCTGCAATATGCAAAGGTGCCCCAAGGTGTAGTAAAAGTAGTTTTGTACTGGTCTACTTCATTGACCTCCACTTGATTATATCCTAAAAAACTGTCTAACATAGACAGCATTTCTGAACTAGTTACGATTTGCAATACTTGATTCATGATGGGTAAGGGGTAGGTATCTTTTAGGGAAGATTGGTTGAGATTCTTGAAATCAACACAGATACGGATTTCTCTGTTCTTCTTCCTTCTAGGAACTATGTTCGCGATCCAAGTGGAATGATGAATTAGAAAAATTATCCTTGCATTTAATATCTTCTGAATCTTTGAAAGGATAGTATCTGATATTTTAGGGTTGTATTGCCTTTGCTTCTGCTTGTGAGGTAATGACCCAACTTTGAGGGGAATTTCATGCTAAATTTCCTTTGGCCTGAAGGACTTCAGGTCATCTTAGGAATACGCCAAGACATCAATGTAATGGCAAAGGAGTGTGATGAATTTGAACTTTTCATCGGCAGTGCAACATTTCCCAATATTGACCATTTTGGGATCTGCCTCCGAACTCAAATTTACCTGCTCAAATTCCATAGAGGAACTTGAATCCTGTTGTTTCTGCTGCTTGATATACCTCTCATGCTTATCAAATAGCTTCTCAAGGGAAACCAAACCTTTTGGAATCTTATTGCCTTTCAATTGAAGAAACTCTTTACCAGTTTGTGAATCTATTTCAGAAACATATTCCCATTGTGGAGACTCACTACCTTCAAAATAGAGCTCATCAAAGCTATCCGTCTTTTCCAAGAAAGTAATGATTTGGTTATCACCATTGAACACCTGCCAATGGTCAGCATTATCAAGTACACTTGGTCGAAAGACCAGCTCAATAGTGTACTTGTTTCCTTTGAAATCCTTATGGGGAACCATAAGGGTTGTGGAGACAGCTAATGAATCTGCACGATCATTAAACTCTCTAGGCACCGCAGAAATGTTGAAAGCATCAAAACCTTTAATGCAATTGCATACGCAATTGCGATAGTGTCTCAATCTTTCATTCTTGGTTTGATACAAATTTCTCACTTGACAAACCACTAATTTGGCATCTCCTTGATCATGAAGAATTTTAACACCTCTAGCATGAGCAGCTTCTAATCCGAGCAACAATGACTCGTATATGGCGGTGTTGTTGGTGTTGTCGAATTGCAACTTGTATGAGAAAGGTAAGATATCACCTTGTGGAGATATCAAAACAAATCTAGCTCTAGAACTGGTAGAGGAACAACTACCATCAAATTCTAGGACCCATACCTCAATAGAATTTGATTTTTTGGAATTTCTTTGACTAGAATATTATTTGTCATCAGTGAGGGAAGAATCTAACATTACTATACCTTCACCTAAACTATCATCTGAATACTCTTCTGATTCTCCATCTGAATTATCTGAGCTCTCACCTAATGAGCTCTCATCTAATGAAATAGAAACATCTTTAGTGGACAGGAAATAATTACCCATTCTCAATGACTTAAACAAAATTTGAGCTTTGGGATTTGCCAAAAACTGTTGGGTGAATATTTTGTCTTCAACTCAGGAAGCAACTTCTGTATGACACCTTTAACAGGTATCCTTGCTTTGGATAGATCCATATTGAGCTCACCACCCACATCTTTACAAAAATTACGCCCAAGCAAGATGCCATACAAAGCTAGAACATCAACTACTAGGACGGTCATTTTAATCCTCTTGTCTGGAAAGGCCCTAAATGCAAATTGGGCATCTTTGATTTGACCCAATAATGGTACTTGTTTATTTTCCATGGAGAAACATCTCCCAAGGGTCTTAGTTAAAGTGAGGCCAAGGGAGTCTGCTACTTTGGCGGGCATAACATTATTAGAGGCTCTAGAATCTATCATGCAATTGCTCAACTTATGACCATTTACCAATAGAGAAACATAGAAAGGTTCTATTTTTCCAGAGGCAACAAGGGGAGTTGTGACAAGATTATTTTGGGTAGATTTATTCTTTGAGGAATCATGGGAAACTATTGAAAAATCTTGTCCTGTAGGGATGGTCTTGTTTTTGACATATTTAGCTAACCTATCAAACTCTTCAAGATTAGCTTGTAAATACTCAACCTTAGACATTTGGATTTTAGTCTTCCCAGCATGATCTATTATATCAAATAAATGGAATGAACTAGAGACAGAGGAAGGCAATCCATCATTCTAAGTTTTATTTGGGGTAGTACTGGTCTGAGGGACAAAAGTAGAAGATACAAGATTGTTAGATGTACTTACTTGCTTATTGCCCACCGGGTCCTTTGGTTGAAAAGACAATGGAGTTCCCCATTTAGCAATCAAGATCATTGGTTGAGGTCCTTCTCTTGCTTTTCCCTTATCAACTTGCTGATTTGGCTGATTTTGGGACCTAGTAAACATAGCATATGCTCCATCATACACTTCTCCTTCTCTTATGGCTTCGTCTTGGTAATTCAGAAAGCCAATGGTAGAGTTGCCAGCTAATTCATCTTCTCCTTCTACAAAGAGATTAGCATCATTCTCTTGGTCCAACTCAGGATGGAAAGAATGATCATGTTTGGCTTCATAATAGCCACTGCTGAGTTGACTGGTGTTGCTTCAATGGCAAGCTTCCCCTGAGTAGGTGGAAGATGATTGGGTTGCCCTTGATTTTTAGCAGCATTACCTTGATATGAATTGTTGGGAAATGTCCTCCTTGGTATATCCCAATAAGAAGGAGGTGCAGATATACCTTGTGACATTTGCCTTTTCAGAGCTAGCAATTCATTTACTAACTTTTGCACCATAGGATCCGTGGTGCTTGTGGAAGAATTCTCAGCAGAAGAGGGACCTTTATTTCTATTAGAATTTCTTCTTATCTTACCTGCAAGGATAAGATCATCTTCAACTTCAGTAGCCAAAATTTGAGCTATCGAGATCTATGGGACCAGCCCGTCTCAATAGAAAACTTACCTCAGGAAGCTGAGTATTAATGAAAAAGCATTTGAGATTCTCCACCATTGGTTGAGCGGTTGCAAGAATCCTATTTCTTAGCTTATTGAACTTGACGATGAAGTCTCGCATGGGTTCATGAGGCTCTTTCTTCATTTGTGTGAGCTGAGCCAATAAGGCATGTGCATCTTCTGCAAGTTTGAACCTAGCCTCAAACTTGGTTTTGAGAGTGTTCCAGTTGGTTATAGTTTGAGCTTGAAGATGATCAAACCAATCTATAGCAGCACCTTGCAGTGTTTCCACAAAAAGTCTTACTACTACATCTTCATGCTCAACACCTATCACACCATAGGCTATGCAGAAAGCTACAATGTGTTCATCCGGATGAACTTTCCCATCATCATAGAACTTAGGAAAAGTCTTCCTCGAACTACGAGGTAGTTCATGCAAAGGTGGAGTTAAATTCAAAGGACCAAAAGTGTTACCCCAAGGGCCTTGAGCTGCCATGATGCGCTGATTAAAGGGTGGGATAACAAATCTTTGTGGAGTATGAATAGTTAAAACTCTGCTAGCACTAGAACTAGAAGCTTCACCTAGTATTGGAGACCTAGCGTTGGCAGGAGGAAAACTCCTAGTTCACTGAAGTTGAGGTCGTGAACACAAAAGACCAAAGTTATTTTGTTGCATCAACTCAAATATAGGATCAATAATGCCTTGAGCTCTCTTGCTTCTTGTATACTGTGAATCAGCTAGAATGTAGTATACTCAACAAAATTTTGAATATTTTTGAAACAATGGAAAAGAACTAAAATGCTTCAACTCAAAGTGTGAGGCTTCAAGTTGCGTGTTCCTTCCCCAGTAGAGTCACCAAAAACTGTTGGGTGAATGTTTTGTCTTCAACTCACTGAAGGCAAAATGGTTATATCGACCACAGTGTAATGAGATAAATCTCTCCTCTCATCAAGGGGAGGTTCCCTATCACTTATCACAAAATACTTTAAACTAAATACTAATTCAAGGGTGAGACCATATCATCCATTTCTCTTTTTTCAGAAATGACGTTTATAAAATAAAAGAGCACTTTCTTGATACAAACTGAATAACCAAGAAACCTACAAGAGCACAAAGTCTATCATTGCTTCTTTCACCAATGGAAAATAAAATGATTTGGAGTAGAGTACAGCCCAAAGTCTTCACTATACGACAAGATGAGAAAAATAGATCAAAGATAACAAATTGCAGCACAAAGTCTTCAAGCTATTTCTCATTCACGAACACAACACAATTCTCACAAATTATTTTATAGCTCAAAGTCTATTAAAATCAGATTTAGAATACTCCTTAATCACTTGAAATAAACTCTCACACTTCAATTACTTATCAAAGATAATATGATAGCAAAGACATAAGAACAATTCTATCATAAAACAAATCACTCCAAGACAAAGATTGGAATTTAACTTTCTCTCTTTTATTGATAAATATTTGAAAATTGATTTACACAAATAACCACAAAGTCTCAACTTGCTTCTCAATTCGGCAAATTTTTGTTACAATAGATAAAAGATAATATTTACAATAGACGCCCTCTTTATTTATAGGGAGGAGCCTGGAGCAAAAATAGGAAATTTACAACTACTTTGACTTATTCAACAAAGGAGTCCTTTTTGACTAGGGACTTCCTATGTTTTTACATGTAATTATATATGGAAAAAGTACATGTAAATATGTCCAAAGTTGTTTCAAAAGTACATCTAAAAAGCAGAAAAATAAACTAAGTATTGGGAAAAACTGCTTCAACTTGTATCGCCATCTTTCTTCATATGGCAATCATACATGGTGAAAGCTGCTTGCATACCAATACTGTCTGGACTAACTGTGTTCCTAAAAATCATCTTGGCTCTCACTATGGCATCCCTTATTGGGGTGATTGATTTTGCATGACCAATTAACTTGGTTTTCAGATTATCCAAAGTTAACTGATTGTCTAGAATATTGTCCATAGAAGTCATTGAAAATGCTTTATCCTCAAACTCTTTCTAGAACATATCTTCAAATTCCCGAACCATTTCTTCTGTAGAGAAAAACTGGTTATCCTGTGACACAAGCTTGCATGGTAGCTCCTCCATTTATGTAGAAGACTAACATCACTTTGCTCACTGAGTTTCCTCGTAGCTTCCAAGTCATTGAGCAAATCTTTCAACACACGGCTCCTATATGTCAATGTCTCTTTGGCCTCTGTATAAGAATCCCTATTAGGAATAGCACCAATTGATATTAGAGCACTTATTTTCAGCTTTCTCATTTCCACCCATTTATCATGATTCCTTTCTATGTGCTCAATATCCTGAGAAATAACATCAATGAGATCATCAAGTTTTGCTCTTATTTTTTCCATTTTATCTATCTTTTCAGATAGCTCTATGAGCAGAGATATCCCTTGTGTGTGCATCTTTTCTAAGTACTCTTCCTTTGAGATGTGTCTTCTTTGCTTTCTGGATGATGGGGTCTTCTACAAAAATAGCCTCAGGAGTTACTACTTCTGAATTCAAAGTGATTTTCCTCACCACTACAGTTAACTATTCCACCGTTGCTTTGTAGTGATCATTCATTTCTTTCTCCCTGTCAAATTTCTGAATTAGCATGTCCATTGCTGACTGCATATCATTCTTGGCACTTTCATGAGTTATCTTGCCCAATTCAACTCTAGAGATAGAGTAATCATTCATATCAAAATTTTCCATGGTTGCATCCTGTGGAGGTCTTGCAATCTCTAGAAATTTGTGTCCCTTGTCCCCAAGCATTCTTGAAAGAATCTTTGGCTTCTTCAGGGCCTTGGCTTTTGCCAGCACCAGCTTACTAAAATCAAAGTCATCTGGGGAGATGGCTTGTTTCTTCCTCTTCGATGTATAAGCTGACAACCATGGTGGAAACATAGAAGTACTCACATTAGGATCTGCTCCCATTGTTGGTGTCACCGGAATTGCACTTGCACTGGTAATGGAAACAATAGGTGGAGTGTTAGTGAAAACTGCACCTATTACATTTACATTAGAGACCTGCGCAATATTCATTACAAAGTGATCAAATATGAGAGCATCCCCAATATCAAAAGATGAAGAAGATAGACTAGGAATAGACTTTGAAGAATGGAGAACATCTTCAAAAGTGTTTTGAGGATTGTCAAAAATAATTTTGGAAGGGGAGGGAGATTCAGAAGAGGGAATATCAATAGGTGTATCAGACAAAGGAGCTGCAACAGGTGTATCAGGCAAGGAAGAAGAGACTTCCGTTTCTTGTTGTACATTCTCTTGTGAGGACAAAGCTTCCCCCTCTTGTTGATTTGTAGGCCTATCTTCAACCTCCATTCCTTCAGTGGCTGGCTCCTCAGAGTTCTCTTTCTCAACTTCCATATCTTCTATTTCAGCCTCTTTCTCCACAGTCTTTCATTTCTTCATCACAAAATTGATTCTAGGCTTATGTGTTTTAGAAGAAGAGGGAACATCACTTTTGTTCTTCATCCTATTTTCCACCTTTTTACGTGTTTTCTCCTAGATCTCAATCTCTGATCCTGTAAGGAATTCTTTCAAAGTGATTCCTTTATCGGCTAGACAATTATTGGTGTTTGCCAATATAGGCTCAAATCTTTTCCTTAAAGAGGTCAACTCTTTTTGAGACCATTGGATTGGAGGAAGAGGATTGTTAGCAATCTGCTGAGTGTTATATCTGTCATCGACCAATTCTCCATCATCCACTAGATCCTCAGGAATATCAGCATGTTCCAGATATTCAATATGCTCAAGAGATAACCTACTGTAGTCTAACTTCCTGACATCTTCTTCCATTCTCAAATCTACCCAGAGATCCTCAACCATAGGTTCATGGAATTGGGTTTTCCTTTTAATTTTTTCCTTCACACCCCTGTAGTGAAACTTTGGTCTTCTCTTGAATTGCTTCATGGTAACAAGCTGCATCTCAATTTCCATGGCCCTAGCCTTTATAGTAGTTGATACTGAGAAGCTACCAATTTCAATTGGAAACCTGAAACTAGGCTTCTTGAACTCCATCTATTTATTATGCACAATGATCATTTGTCTGCATAACTCCATTAAGACTAGTTTGTCTGAGGGGAACCTTGGCAGCATATAAGGATGACCTTGGAAAAAGCCAACCCTCAGGTATGAGAAAGAAGGAAACTGTAAGAACATGCATCCAAAATCATTTACCACTATCCAAGCTTCATCTAATACTCTTCTTTGTTCTAGTTGGGGGTCAAAAAGACACAAAAATACTGCAAAGAAAGCATCATTTACTCTCCTGAAATGATGAATAGAACCCTTTAATGTTAATTGAGAGTAGTATTGATACGCAAGGATTATCCTCCTATCTCCTTCTGATGTTAGACCTGGAAAGATTCTCATAGAGGCTGCTATATACACCAAGTAAGAAGTCATGTAGAACTTGAAAGTAGTAGATACCTTTGTCAATTGCTTGTGCAGAGCATTGCTGATTTGTTCTCCCCATAAGATAGCTTGTTTGCCTTGGAGTATTACCTTAATGAAAGGATACATCCATTCATGAAACTGTGAGGAAGAGGACAATCCCCTTATCTTGCTAAGAAGAGTTATCAAATCACCAACTTCTTCTATAAAGTCACTCTTGGGAAAACTCCATGGCCACCTAGACAAATTTGACCGTGGAACTTTTAGCCATTTGGTATTGATTACCTTCTTTGCCTTCTCTGGATTTTTGTCATATTCCTTTTGTGCTTTAGCAAAATCAAGCTTTATCACTTCTGTAGCAGGAGGGCACATAAACACCTTATCAATGAACTTAGGATCTAGTTTGATTATTACATTGCCACTTGTATCCAGCACAACCATAGTATCTCTGTTATAAAAATGAGCACACTGAAGGACAAATTCTGTGTTGTGAGCTACCACCAGGGACGCCAACACCAAATGAATGTTACTGTCAATTATTTTCTTCATTACAGAGCTGGGGTTATTTGACTTGGTTCTCTCCACAAATTCAGCCATGTCCGCATGGCTAATCTCTATATCTCTAATGTCGTCGACATGAGGTGATTGGAAAAACACCTTGATATTTGTACTTCATCGCTTTTGATTTCCTCGGGGACAACTCAGTCATCTGAACGAGCTATCACCAGAAGATGTTGATGAAGAATGAAGATCCATAGAAGAAACTATAGAAAAAAGTCATGATCATGCAATTAGGGGAAATACTAGTAATCTGGGAAAATTGCACGTTGACAATCACGACTATGGAGATGCGCTTGAAAGGGCTAGATTGCGAGCAGGCCAAAAATCAAAGGAAAGTGGGCTCAGAAAAACAAAACTAAAAATTTCCCAGCGTTAGGAAAATTTGAGAGAATGTTTGCATGGGTGGAAAAATTTGCCAGCCTTGTATATGAGGGATATTGTATCCTTGCACCAGCGGTAAAATTCGCCGCTACCACATGTTCCAGGAAATGAGTTATATGTTGGAGTGGCAAATTTTTCTGACACTGTAGGTAATTAGGAAATTCACAAGTTTGATGTGCATCGGCGGTAGAAAACGTCGACAATGCATATGAGGGATTCATAAATGTCTGGGCGGTTAAAAATATCGATCCTGCAGATGATACGAATTGCAAGGTTTTCATGTAAGGGCGGTAGATTTCCCCGCCCATACACCTCCATTAGAAAGTTTAGGAAAATACATAAGCGGCAAAAATGCTGACTTTGCATGTAAGGTGTAAGAGTTGCAAGGTTGTGTAAGGGCGGTGGATTTCACCACCCATACACCTTGTGTTTGGAAAACTCGTAAAAATGTGCAAGCGGCAAAAATACCGACTTTGCACCTACTTGCATATATGTGGAGATCAATGATTTCACAAGACAAAAACTATGAAAACACTCACAAGATAATATCAGCCAAAGAGGGGGTTTAAACCAAAAATAGGGTTTTGACACAGAAAAGAAGCAAGATATGAAAAACTATGACTTTGCTTTGAACAATAACAAACAAAATAATCCTTGGAGGACAAGGGTTCAATCATTTTAGCTAACAAGAAATGGAAGATTCAAACAAGGAAACAATAACAAACAAAAACACTTACCTATTTAAATGGAGGAAACCCTAAGCTTGACGATGGCAAATTTGGTAGAATCTAAAATGACGCAATCGAAGGGTGCAAGGAGAGTCCAATGACTGACTAGGAAGTATTAGGAAAAGAAATGACAAAAGAAACAATGAAAAAACATATTTAAAAACTTGAAAACAAGCCATTAAAACTTTGCATGAATAGCCATTAATGCCACTCAAAGTTCAAGATCTCAGAGATCTTGCTCAGGCGGCGATTTCGGCCGACTTGACACGTACTTCACAAAATGCACAAGTGCGAAAAATTGCCGACCATGCACGTGTCTTTTTAGCGAGAATATGTAATGGCAGTGAAAAGTGCCACTCAAGCATGTGGAAAAGGAAAACCATGTAAAAGCGGTAAAAAGTGCCGCCATAACACAAGTAAACAAAAAGACATGCAAAAGCGGTGAATTTGACGGACTTTGCATGTAAAGACTCAAAATTTTACTAACACCCTAAAAATGACCAAAATTGATATTTTGGTCAGTTTACAACCTAATCGATTCGTACAAACTTCGAGGAGTCAATTTGAGTGAATGTTGTAAACTAATTTAGGATGCCATACGACTTCATATGGGACCAAGAGAATCTTGTCTCGATTTACAAATTTAGAGTGTAGATCATGAAACGGACAAGTTTTGTGGAGGTTGTCTACGAAAACGAGCATAGCTGATTTTGAGAACAACAGGGTGTCAGCTCCCACTGTATGCCTCATGATTCCATTTTCAAATTGTCAGTTTTTGCGTGATATCAAGATGTTATTTCAAAGTTTGAATTTCCCTAAAGCTGGGTATAAAAAGACATTTGAAAATCATTTTAACACACACAATTCTTACGCAAGCTTAATGCCAAAACTCTACTACAATTGCCCTTGAAGATCAGTGAGTTGTTAAAGCTCTTGAAAGTATTTTTGTATTTTCTATCATGGAGAGAATGGATGGAGATTAGGAATCAAGATCTTGAGACTATCTTGCTCTTCCTAGGGTTTGTACACCCTTTGTATGATTAGGAGAAGGGTTGAAGCTTCCAACATTGAGCTTGGAGATCCTCCGTAGACATTGTTGATTCACCTTCTTGTTCATGCAAGTCTTGATTTGTTTTCATTTCCTTGAGGTGAAATTGTATGTGTTTATTGATGCAAAGCAATTTATTGATCTTTCCTTGATTGAGACATCTAGGGTTTGATATTTCTATATACACATTGTTAGGTTTGCACACACTTCTATAAATCTTTGTCTCTAGCTATTGTTGAGGTAGAAATACCAAAGATGGGGCTTGACTGAGGCAAGATCCTATATAGACACAACATCTTTCTCCTTCTTTTGTAGATATAGACTATGTTTTACAGGTTTTGGTAGAAAGAAGCTATAGAAAGGAGGATATTGTGGGTACAGTCATCATAGACTTTTGAATTTCTAGATTCCAACACTTGTGAGACTAATGAGCAAGTGCCCTAGTCCTACTGGGGGAATTCCTAGGATCTAGAAGCCATTCAGGAGTACCAGACAACCTGTGCAGAAGATTATCTGATAGGACTAAAGAGCGGGTGCCCTAGTCTAGTGGGTCCTCAAAATTTGGGTGCACAGTCTCTAAAACCTTTTCTTTGCATTTCTGTGATATATTTTGCTTGTTTCATGATCAGATTCTGAATATCTCTGATTTAAGGCATAATTAGGGTTTTACTTGGTTCATGAACAAAACACTTAACAAAACCTTAATTAGGCCCTTGAAATTAGACCATGCAAACCTAAGGGATAGACAACGTGATTAGAAGTGGTGCAGGAGCACCTACCTGACAGCTGGCCTTCATGAGGCAGTTAGTAGTTTAGGTCTTGTTTGTGTTTCCAAGAAGGTCTAGTAAGACCAAATGCATGTAATAAGGTCATGCTCAGCAAAAGGTCTGGGCTGTTGTGTGTTGATTCTGTCACCGAAAGGGCAGAGGTAGAGTTGAGTGTGTTGTGTGTTGTGTGAGGTTGACAAAATGCCTCCTAAAGGTAGTGGTACTGCAAGGGAATTGCAGGAAATGAAGGAAAAACATGCTAGAGAGATGAGGAAGATGAAGGAGCTTGCTGAAGCACTTCAAGCCAGGCTGACAGCCCTGGAAAAGAACAAAAAGAGGGAAGTGGAAGACAGTGAGTCTGAAGAAGATGCAGATACTGTTGAAGAGTATGAAGAGGTAGCTGAAGATCTGGATGCTGAAGACCAGAGACTGGCAAAACTGTTAAAGGCAGTACAGAGTGAAAAACCTAAGGTAAAGGTTGATGTTACCAAGTATACTGGAAGCTTGAATGAAGATGAGTTGTTGGATTGGATTGCTGCACTTGATAATCACTTTGAATGTGAAGATGTTGCTGAGGATCAGAAGGTAAAGATTGCAAAGACCAAGTTAGGAGGTCATGCTTTGGTATGGTGGGATTATGTACAATCTGAGAGAAGGAAACAAGGGAAGTCTAAGATCACTTCATGGGATAAGATGGTAGCAAGGATAAATGGTAAATTCTTGCCAAGGGATTATGAAATCCAGATGTTTAAGAAGCTGCAATTTTTAAAGCAGAAAGACAGCGATGTGAAAGCATATACTGAGGAATTTTATCTGTTAAGTATGAGATCTGGTCATCATGAGAATGAGGTAGAAAAGGTGGCTAGGTACTTGGCTGGTTTGAGGTTTAACATACAGGATGAGTTAGTGTTAGCTAACCCTAAGAATGTGGAGGATTGTTATCAAATGGCAATCAGGGTTGAAGAAAAGATGAATAGAGGACATGATAAGTCCATGAGAGGAAGAGGAAACAATAGGGGAAAGGGAGCAGCCCCTGCACAAAAGCAAACCAATGAGGGTCAAGAAGACACTGGTAAAGGACAGGGACAGTCTGATTTCAGAGGTGGATGGAAAGGTAATAGAGGAAGATTTGGAGGTGGTAGAGGTTCTACTACATTTTCAGGAAAGTGTTACACCTGTGGAGAGTTTGGTCATCCATCTTTCAAATGTCCAGAAAACAAGGGTTCATCATCCAGAAATGATAGAACTAGTGACAAGAGAGTACAACTTGTGCAAGAAGAGAAAGAAGAAGAAAGTACACAGAGTTCAAACAGAGATCCTGATAATGTTGGATATCCAGAGAGTGGAGAATCATTGATGTTAAGAAGAATTAGTTTGCAGGCATCCAAGGATATGATGCAAAGAAAAGCTCTTTTTAAGACCACATGCAAGAGCAAAGGTAAGGTATGTAAAGTTGTCATTGACACTGGTTCAACAGACAACATGGTCTCTTAGGAAATGGTGGATAAACTGAAGCTGGAAAGGATTCCACATCCACACCCTTACAAGGCATCTTGGGTGAGTGATAGGCAATCACTTTTTGTCTCTGAACAGGCATATGTGGATTTCCAGATTGGACCATATCAGGATAGAATCTTGTGTGATATATTGCCTATGGAATGTTGTCACCTACTGTTAGGTAGACCATGGCAATTTGACAGAAGGGTACTGTATGATGGGTATGCTAATACCTACACCATCCAAAAAGATGGGAAGATCATTAAGTTGATGCCATTGCAGGCAAAAGCTGCAGTACAGAAGGTAGCTCAACTCATTTTAATGGGAAAGAAGGAGTTTGTGCAGATGCCTAGAGGAGCAGGCATGAAGGCAGTTCAGGATACTGCAGGGAAAGGAGTTGTTACAGACAACAAGCTGAAGAAAGTTTCAGTTGTGACTGACAGAGGTCAGCAGCAGGTTCAGAAACAGGGGTGCAAACAGCAACCAGTTGAGAAGAATGACAAGGATGTTGTCATAGTTGGGACTATTGCTTGTCCTATAAAGATTGACAGGAAGATAGAGTTGAACATTTCAGCAGTTCAAGAGGTAGTTTAGACAGAAGTTCTGGTCAGACAACCTGACAAACACAGAGACAACCTGAGAAAGGCCTACATCAACAGGCATGAGGATTTACTTGCCAGAAAGCAAGTCACAGTTCAGATGGCTTGGAGCAGCCAAGAGACAGCAGCAGACAAAGCTGGAGCAAGTCAGACTATTGACAAAGCAAAGAGTACAGGTGGAGGACTTCCACATGCTAAACTCATGGGACATGAGTTCTTTTCTTTTGGGGAGTATGGTGCAGGAGCACCTACCTAACAGCTGGCCTTCATGAGGCAGTTAGTAGTTTAGGTCTTGTTTGTGTTTCCAAGAAGGTCTAGTAAGACCAAATGCATGTAATAAGGTCATGCTGATCAGGATAAGATCATGCTGACCAGGCTTTTGCTATTTTTAGGTAGTTAGTTATAACAGCTGTCATGATGTATGTTCGGTGGGATCTCCCAGCCGCTTGGAGAGTTCCCAGCCGCTTGGAGTCGGGTCAGTAGTACTCGTAGGGAAATCTTTATAAGCGTGAGATCGTTTGATATAGGATATACAGACAGATATCATCGATCGAGCTTGAGTGAGACTGAGAGAGAGATTGATCATATTGTATTGCATCTTTGACTCAATAAAGATCCTGTTTGTGTTCTTGCTTTGGTTGGATTCCTTTGCGTAATAGATCTGCTGGTTTGAGTGGTTTCATGGATTTCCTGATCCATTCCACCGGTTGACTCATCTGATCGGTGGAATGGTAATGTACAGTAGGTTAGTAGGTAGTTTGTTTGTTTGCATGCAGGTGTGCAGGATCGCGGTCGACAGATGTTGAGGAGCCTAGCATCCTCATGTGCTAGGTCAAGTTGAGAAGTTCAAGTTGAGAGAGAGATCACCCTAAGACTAGATCGGGTCATCCCTGGAGGATCGGCGAAGTGAGATTTCGCTAAGTGAAGCAGTCTGTTAAAACGGCATCATCAGGATATTTCTGCAAATATCCTGCAGACAGTTCGGATATCGTCATCCGGATAAGTGGAGGAGATCGGCATGATGATGTCGATTGCATGAAGTGCAAGTTCGTTGGGGTGATCATCATCTGGAGGAACCGAGGAGGAGTGCATCTTCATCAGGTAGAAGATCGGGTCATGAAACTGTTGGAGTTTTCATGTTGCGAGTGCATCAGGATGTTTTAGGCCGGACATAGACTAAGTGCATGTATCGGCATCAGGATCATCATATCGGAGTGCCAAACATCCGCATATCGCAAGTAGATGCGGGAGAGAAAGTTCATGTTTTTCGACTAAGTGTTGAAAAGGTCATCAGGATATTGGGTGACGTCATCGTCATCAGGATATGACGTCATCGTCATCAGGATATTGAGATATTCCCTTATGCGAGTTTATCCTGCCGTCGTTAAGTGCTAAGGTATCGGCGGAAGTCCATGGCAGGAAGTTGTATTAACATCATCAGGAGGTTTCGAGACAGCCGGATAAAGTAGATCATGATGATGTTGCTTGTGTCGTCGGGTAGCGGAGCATCGAAGGTAAGGTGCTGAAGGTGATCGTCATCAGGATATTTGTGCAACCGGATGTTGAATATCCTGCTGACGAAGGAAGTGTTGCATATCATGATGCCGAAGGAGTTCGGAGCCCGATGAACAGTGCAACAGGAGGATGTGTGCGCCCGCTGAACATCATGATGATGATGTTAGAAGGAAGGCGGAGGAGGTGAACAGTAGTCGGCAGGCGGATGTTTGCGATCGTCCGAAATATGATGATGCTGACTGTGTAACGCGAAACATGATGATGCTGTTGGTGGTTTTGGGAAATATGATGATGATGGCGAAGATGATGATGATGAGGTTGGTCTGCAGACATTCATGCTATATGCGAAGGTTATAGTGTGGATGCCTCTGCATCAAGAAGCTTGATCTAGAGCTCAATCCTTGTCCTCCCAATGCTTAGAGGTGAACCAGTAGTATTTGACCTAGTTGATACAAAGCTACAATTTTACCCTAAACATTTTGGTGAACCTAAGCTTTAAAGAATTTGCATCCTTTTAAACTTTAGATCTGAAATAATTTGTTGTCCTAGAGCATAATTGGATTGGAAAATCTTTGGCAAAATTGCATACATTGAATTGTAAATCACATCCTTTATCTTTTCACTAAAAGAGTTGGAAAATTGTCATTGATTGTTTTGTATAATATTTCATTTTCACAGGCCATCATTGTGCATTTGAATCTTGGGTTAAAAAGAGCATGTTAGAATGTTAGATTATTTTTTGCAATATTTTCATGCTTATGATGAGTCATTTAGTCGTGATGACTTTGATATGTTAGATGAAGCCCTTGAGGACTTTATCTAGATTAAACATTTAACTACAGCCTCTAAGCCTATTTCAAATATTTGTAAATGTGATTTATATTCCTAAATCTAAAGAAGAGCCTGAAAAACTAAAAATTGTGGTCACTTTATGTTCAAATGTGGTTCAACCATCTTCTAAACCTGTGCTTACTATTAAAGGTTGTCCATCTTCTTCTCGACCTCCTAATCACATTTATGATTATGCTAAACAAATAGAAAAACAAAACCCACAACAAACTAATCATAATTTGGTTGCTCATGCATAAACACTCAAAATAATAAACAATATACACAACAATTGAACATTCTGATATTTTACCGGCTTCTTAACATATGCTTCCTCAAGCACCTCATTAACATATAAAGGTGGTAAAGACTATGATCTTGTAGAGCAAATTTGTGTTACTCCTGCAAAGATATCTCTTTGGGAACTTATACAAACTTCACCTACCTACCATGGAATGCTCCAAGAAGCTTTACAAAAGGTGATTGTCCCACCTGTTGTTAAACCAAATGATGTTTCTGCTCTATTAGATTGTATGCATGCAACAAAAACATATATTTTGTTTCAACAACATGAACTACCATCTCCTGGAGTTCAGAATTAGTATGATCCATTGGTTATCTTCAATACAATAAACAAAACATTGGTTAAGAGAGTTATGATTGATAATGGATCAGCCCTTAATGTTTGTGGCATGGATTTACTACAAAAAGTTAAAGTTGACATATCTACCATCAAACTGGAATCATTAAGTATCTGTGGTTTTGACAATGTTGGATGACAATTTGTGGGTACCATAACTTTACCTATACAAGTAGGACCTATGATTGTGCCTACCCTGATTCATGTCATGCCTTGCTCTCTATATTAAAACATGATTCTTGGTAGACCTTAGATACATGCATTAGGAGTAGTTCCTTCTACTTTGCACCATTCAATTAAATTTATAGTTAAAGATAAGCTACACACTATCCATGCTGATCCTGAACCTAATAATTATTTGTAAATGGAAGTGTATAAGCACATTATTTGTCCCAAGAGTCTAAACAATCTGAAAGCTAACTTAGCAATCCCCCTTGCTTCCGAGGATGTTACACAATAGTCTAAACAACTGAATGCATTTGTTGGTGATGACTAGGGTTCATTAGATTTCACATCTTCTTCTCCAGGAGAATACAAACTTAAAAACCCCGTCCCTAAAACATCAAATATTGCATCAATTACATCGCATTTTTTGATTGATAAACATAAAGCTTCTTTGGTGAAAAATAAGGATAATACCTTTACGTATACTATTGATTACAAAACTTATGATGCTTCACCTTCCTCTAAGGAAATGGTATTTCTTTATGGTAGATGATTCTAAATCCTTTATAAAAATTATGACTATGTAGGTAATGGTTGTGGCATAAATCAACAAGGAATCAAAGTCCCTGTATAATCTGCTTCACGACATTTCTCAACTGGCATTGGATATAATCCTTTCAAGGAATCTAAAGCCCATAAATGACCTACTCTTAATGTGAATACAATATCAAATCTTAGTTTTCCTGAGATGATTGACATTAATTGTCCTCCAAGATCACTCCCACTAGATGTATTCTCAGTAGATGAAGTGATAATAGAATTCTTGGGTGCTTATGACAATATTCCTTGTTATCATCATAAACACGACCTGTACCTTATTATTTAAACAATAATTCATACCTTGGAAGAACTACTAGCACAATAAATGCTACTGTAGAGCCTAATGGAGAATTTGAATAACAATTACAAACTCATAATCCCTTAGACCATAGTACTCTCTTTAATGGAAAGATTGTTGATGTTATGGATAAGGATAACACTAAAAAAGTTCTCCCTATTGGTGATTGTTTAAATGTGGAAGAAAAAGAACAGATGACTAAGCTATTGCATGAATTCTAGGAATTGTTTGCGTGGACTTATTTCAACATGCTTGGTATCAATCCTCATATTGTAACACATAATATCATGTTGAAACCAAATGTCAAGCCATTTAAGTAAAAGATTCATAAGATGAACCCTAAGATTGCACTACTTGTTAAAATTGTGATAGAAAAGCTTTTACAAATTGGTTTCATCTGACCTATTGATTATTCACCTTAGATTTTGAATATTTTTACCATCGCTAAACCTGATGGTCATATAAGAATGTGCACAGATTTCTAAGATTTGAATTTGACATCTTTAAAAGATGATTTTCCACTCCCTAACATTGACATGATTGTCGATTCCATAGCTGGCCATGAATTACTATCTTTCATGGATGGTTTTTCAGGATATAATCAAATCCTAATAAATCCTCTAGACCAATATAAAACAACTTGTATAACACCTTGGGGTACATTTTGTTGGGTAGTGATGTCATTTGGAATTAAGAATGCAGGAGCTACTTACCAATGTGCAATGAGTCTTATATTTCATGATTATATGCACAATTTTTTAGAAGATTATATCAATGATATCTTGGCAAAGTCTATCCATCATAAGGATCACACTACAAATATTTGACAAATATTTGAATGCATAAAGAAATATAATATGTGATTGAATCCTCTTAAGTGTGTTTTTGGTGTGGATAGTGGAAAGTTACTCAGATTTATCGTCTCAAACTAAGGAATTGAAGTAGATACGAAAAAGATAGATGCAATCATTAATATGCCAATTCCTAAGAACATATCTCAACTTTGTAGTTTACAGGTAAAGATACAGGTCATCCATCAATTTGTTTCACAACTCGCAGATAGGACTCACCCTTTTACATAACTATTAAAGAAAGATTCTAAATTTTAGTAGAATTCTGAATGTTAAAAAGCTTTCGATGACTTAAAGGATTACTTAGCTAATCCGCCTATTCTGCAACCCGCTATTCTTGATAAACCATTTCTTTTATACATCTAACAATGCCCTAGTAGCTTTGTTACCACAACATAATGCTGAAGGCAAAGAATACGTTGTCTATTACATTAGTCAAACTTTGTTCAATTATGAAGTGAGATATAGTGTTATAGAGAAGCATTGCTTAGCTTCAGTGTTTGCAACTCAAAAGATTTGACATTATCTTCTAAATGTTGAAGTACATGTGATGGTAAAATTTGACCCTCTGAAACATCTCTTCACAAGAACAGATCTATCAAGTGATCTTACTAAATGGGTTATGTTGTTAACAGAATTCAACCTTACATTAATTTCCCAAAAAGTGATTAAAGGACAAGCATTAGCTAATCAATTAGCTAAATCTCCTTTGCCCTTTTCTATACAACATTAGGATGTATTCCCTAATGACCAAATTGTAACAATCTTTACAGAGGAAAGATAGGAATTATACTTTGACAGATTGAAATGTCAAACCAGCTCTAGGGCTATTGTTATATTAATACCCCTGCAGGAAAGCCAATTCCTCTCTCTTACCACTTAGAGTTCTCATGCACAAACAATATAAACAAGTATGAAGCTCTCATCGCAGGACTTCGTGTTACTCTAGTTCTTACTATTAAACACATTACAATATATGGCAATTCTTAGCTAATTGTAAAACAAATAACTAGATCATATCAAACCAAGCATGATAAGCTATCTCAGTACCATGAATATGCATTATCTCTCTTAAAACACTTTAAATCATATTTAATCAACACTATTCCCAGGAAAGACAATCGGCATGCAAATGCAATGGCAAGTGTAACTTCCCTTATATCACTTGACAGATCTCTTGAGGAATTTACTTTCATTGTCCATAATCTTAAAACATTGATAATCGAAGATCCTATAATTGCAAATTTAGAAGTCTGTGGTAATACATACACTGATGAATGGTTCTCCTACATATTCAATTATCTACACGATGGAACTATTCCTAATTCAAAATCTAAGAATGCATGAATCTATCTATGCAAACTAGCAATGCGATACATTATACTATCAAATGTCCTATATCGATGAAGTTACAACGGTGTTTTACTCTGATGTTTAAGTAATTCATAGATTCTAATAGCTTTAGAAGAAGCTCACTCTAGTGCCTATGGAGGGTATTTTGGAGGAAAAACACTGGTGCAAAAATTATTACGAATGGGCTACTATTGGCATTATATGGAACAAGATTCCTTTGCTTACATCAAAAGATGCCCGCAATGTCAACAACATAAACACCTAATCCATGCTTCCGGTCAAGAGCTTCATGCCCAGGTGTCACCATGGCCATTCTCTATTTGGGGCTTGGATCTAATTGGTAAAATCTCCCCACCCTCCTCTCAAGGACATACATTTATCATTACTACCACTGATTATTTTACAAAGTGGGTCAAAGCGGTCCCCTTGTGATCCATGACTGTCAATGTAATCTATCGATTTATATAAGACAACATTATTTCTCAATTTGGAATACCTTCCTCCCTTGTTTCAGACAATGGTACACCATTTGAGAACAAGGATGTAAAAAAGTTCCTTGAAAAATATCATATACAACATCACTTCTCTACGACTTACTACCCTCAATCAAATGGTCAAGAAGAAGCTTCAAACAAAGTTATTGGATAAATTTTATAGAAAACTATTAATAAACATAAAAAAGATTAGAATACTCAATTATCATATGCATTATGGGCTTATAGAACTAGCATTCGAACTCCTATTGGTAATACGCCATATAATCTCATCTATGGCGCAGACGTAATAATGCTCTTGGAATTAGAAATTCATTCCTTAAAAATTTCCCTAACAGATATCATGGATGATGACACGAAATGTGAGAAAAGACTACAAGAACTTGAGATGCTTGACGAAAGATGGATTAACACTCTTGAGCATCTCAAGGCTTATCCAAAAGGCATACAATGATCCTATAATGTGCAAGTCATATATCACTCGTTTACCATTGGGGATTTGGTTCTTTATGAAAATCAATGTAACATAAACATGTCGCCTGGTGAAAAAGGTAAGTTCAACCCTAATTAGCTTGGACCGTATATAATCATTGAAGCCTTTGGATCTGGAGTGTATAAGTAAGTTGGTAAGCAAGGTACGCCACATAAAGAACCTATCAGCGTACCTCAAAAGATTTTATTCTTAAAGGATCAGATGTTAAATGTTCCTAAGCTAATTTATTACATAAAATAGCTTCAATTTTGACAAGATATCATTATTTTGTCTTAATTCATTTAACATTACATCTTTGCTTAGTTGATCATTGTTGTATCTTGTTTAAATATTCTTTGCTTAGACCACTTTGGTATTAACTAAATATAACATTAAAATTATAATTATAAGTGAAATACTTGATCATTGTGCTTATTACTACATGTTCTTTAAGAATCATTAGTATAGCATTAATTATAGCATTTAAACATCATCACTAGTTGCATTTTTACATAAATCACATGTGATAGATCAAAAACCATTACACATAGATAGAATGATATAAGCATCATACATATATCATCAATTTTAAATATACATCTGAGTCGAGTATCCCTTAAGACAAAATGGGATGTTGTAGTGCCTAAAATCTATACATCACATAGTTGAGCCTCGATCGCCAGTACCCTCAGGCCCTCATGGTGTGCGAGTGACCGAGGCCTGACCATGTGTGGCTATGAATCACGAATGACTCATAGAGATACTTCACGATCGTAACCCCTTGATCTCACCTCTCATCTCTATCACCTGCTCATGTGCCTCTTAGTACATCCTCTAGTACTGGTCCCTCTCAGATTAAACCCTATCTCTATCAACTCTCATCAAATGAACCTCACGCAATAAGAACTCACTAACAGTCGGTTCTCCCTCTAATGTAGGTACTTCTATCATCTACTCTCGCTACACCCTAAGATCAACTTTAGCATGCTCAACTCTCTATCGCAACTCCTCTCTCTCCCGTGCAGACTGCTCTAGCATAACCTCTATAGCGGTCCTATACCAGACAAAGGGCATGAATATCTCTACATGTCACCCAGCAGATGATCATGGTGAATAACCTACCTACACTTGCTACTCAGAGGCATCTATAAGTACTATGTCTGCTATGACATGACTCACAAAGTCTCGCCATGCATCCGTCCTAACTGCAAAATAGAGAATGAGATAGATGTTAGACTCCCATATAAATATCATAAGTAATAAACATACAAAACATCAAAATAATAAACCAAACCTAACCTGGATCTCCATCTCGCTAGGATGGATCTCAGATCGTTGAAGGTGTGATGAGCTCTACTATCTGATCTATAGCTAGAAGCATAGACCTACTACACTCCTCTCACTCTCTCTAACTAGGTCTTGCATCACTTGGAAGAATAGGACCATGAGCCCCAGACCATGGCCTCGACTTAGTCTCCTCGTTAGTGTCTGCCTTCTATTGGCCTTTTTGTAGTCTCACTCTGAAGATGTACTACAATGGGACCTCCTCTAACTCATCCTTGTCATTCTCCACATCCTCCTTGAGATCGTAGTATCCCACAAAATCACTAACATCATCCTCTACCCCTGCACCACTAGCATGACTGGCCCAAGGTCGAGCATCACCTATAGAGTGACCAGGTGGAAAGATAGGAGCAGGCCATGTTGTATGCCACCAAGTCTGATATGCTTGGGAACAACTGACATCATCTACATCTAACATTGGCTCTGTATCATCAGGACTCTCCTCATCACTAAGTGGTACATTTGCTACTATCAGTCGTTGGACGGTATTCGCTCTAATTGTACTGTGCATAGTACGCGCATAGCTTAGATGCACTATAACAACATCCTGTATCTGTTTGAACTGTCATACCACCCTGTCAAAATAGAACAAAGCCATGACATGATTGAGGCATCCAGCCATCAGCTGATCCCTCTACATCCTCGCTAACTACCTCTGCTGGCTAGGCCATCTAATGTAGCCGAGCTGTAATTTATCAAAAATGACCCTCTAATATAGCAAATCCTCATGCCCCCAACACTTGACCAGTGGATAAGCGTAAACACAAGAATGGGTGAATGCTACCTCTATAGGGTGACCCACCGGTCATGTGCACTTGATGTGCTCAAAGGCCCAAACTTGTAGTAATATGCAAATCATCAGACTATGCATCTCATAATGGACATATTGCTCCAAATCATAGTAAAGGTGCACAAGCATACTACGCCCCCATGCATAGACCATCTGATGCTCCTCCATTGCCCTAATGGTGTGAATGAGACCCCCATGTAGGTGAGTGCCTCATCCATCTGGCACGATGGCTAATGTGACTGTGACAATCAAAATCCTCCGCAATAAGGGAATGTTCCAATATCCCTACTCTAGAAGTCAGAACTGAATGTATCTTCACTCCGCCTGAGAAATAGTGTGACCCAAGTAGTATAGCTAAATCTCGCAACCATACCCCATTGAGTGATGTCCTACTATCCTCACTATCTCTCCCTAGATAGGTAGTCAAAGGATCCTGAGTACATCCTCCAGTGTGATGGTAATCTCACCTGTCGGTAAGTGGAATGTGGATGTATCTGCATCCCATCTCTCCATCAGTGCCATCAACATAGTGCAGTGGAATCTAATTGTGGGCATATCAAACACCCACCATAGGCCCACCATCTATAGGTGTTCTCTCTTTGCAGTAGACAAAGAACTAGCATGCTCTCATAGGAGCACCATTAGGTGACCGCCTATGTGCTCACACATGTCAGGGACATCCTGCAGGTCAAAAAAGCATACAAGAACATCAGAATCTCCTCAGAAACTGAAAGCAACTACCAATAATAGAAAAGAGTGTCTATCCTTAGGGCCTATGTCCTCTGTGGACCCAAGTGCCCCAGGAAAACTAGGGTGCCCCAGAGAAACACTGGTGCCCCTGTGAGACTAGGGCGCCCCAGAGAGACTCTGGCACCCTAGGTGGACCTAGGCGCCACTCTCAAGGGCCCCTGTCCATCTTCTCCCTCTCAGCACAGTAATCAGTAAAGTCAAAACAAAAGTAAAATGAAAGTAGATAGAAGCGTAGGATTAGGACCCTACCTCAGCCTCGAAGCACCTCTCTGCTACTCAAGATTGGAGCATCTCTAGTCATGGTGGCTAATACGGGTCTCAGCTCGGCATGGTTGTCCTCCTATTCTCCTCTCTCTCTCTCTTCTACTTTTCTACAATGACAAGAAACAAGAATGAGTAAGTGATAAGTGACATCTCCCTTTACATAGTGTAAATGAGTGAGAATTCCTATCCCTAACTAGGTGCAATATTGACCTCTTTTACTCTCGAGCCCTTATCTTGAGCTGTCAAACTCTTATTTTAGTGTCGTTTGTTGCGTTGGAATTCAAGTTATGTTCCCCTTCTTACCCAATATGTTATGTTTTAGCATTGTTCTTCAAATGACCCTCATAACACATTTCTCATCAAATTTCCCTCAAAATTGACGTACATAGGTATCTCCTTGTTTCTACTCTCAGACTAAGCAAGCAAAAATAAGGGGATGCATATATCTCCCTTGATTTCCTCCCTTTTCATGTCCCATAACTCAATCCCCTTAGTGTTTTTGTACTGACGCATTGGTGGTGGTTGTAGGTTGATTTGATTTTTTTTATTTTCTAACAAAAGTGTTCCTCTGTAGGTTGCGGTTCCTAACTTTGTGGTCTTGTAGGATTATAGACTTGGGGGCTTCTTCTTTCTTGGTGACAACACTTTAGCTTCCTCTATAGTATCCTTTTGGGTATCCTTTTCATGATTGACGCATTTACTTTTCTTTAGTTGCATATGCACGTAGTGTCATATGGCCACTAAAGTTGGGACTAAATGTAACGTTAGAAATTATCCTCCTACATGGAATGGTACAATGTCCCTTGGTTTAGCTCCTCACTTTGGATGACCTCTCAACCTTTTTCTTTCTGGCCTTCCCAAAACCCTAATTGACTAAGTCTAGCTGTAAAATCTTCACTTTTTGAAGTAACCTTTTGGTGGAACTTGAAAAGGGAATTTGAATTATAGGTCCCTGGGACCCCAAAAAAGTAGATCTGAGTAGAAAATGGGGGCTTCGACTCGGGCACCCGCACCCTAGTCCTCCCCTATTCCTTGGGATTTTGAATTTTGGTGGGGTGTCGTCTCCCTCCATATGCCTCGGGATTCCATTTTCAAATTCTCAGTTTTCACATGATATTGAGACGTTATTTTGAAATTTAAATTTCCCTAAATCTAGGTATTAAAAGACATTCAAAAGTCATTTTAACACACAATTCTTATGCAAGCTTGATGCCCAAACTCTACTACAATCGCCATTGAAGATTAGTGATTTGTTGAAGCTATTGAAAGTATTTTTTGTAAGAGTCAATGTGACTCAGCAAGCCAGGATCACCTGCAATCAAGACAACCTTCCACACAAAGATAACAGAGAAGATGCTAAAACAATGGAGCAATGATTCTATACAAATATCATCAACTGTATGAAATACAATGAGAGAGCCTTGCTTCTAAAGGCAAGGTGAGAGCTAGAAAGGTAGAGTGAAAGGTGGACTGGAAAGTGTAGATATTCCTACAACATGTGACGATTAGAGGATGATAACAAATTGCACATGTGGAGAATTCAACACACAACTAGACTCAACTAGTGACATCTAGAAGACTCACTAAGTCAACTTAACATGTGAATTATGTCTGATATGTGAATATTATTCAACTAATAAATAGTTAAATAATATGAACTATCCACACAAGGGTAAACTGGTTAGTTTTGATGGGTGTTTTAGCACACAACAACGCAGGTGTGATTGCTAGTTTCACACCTCTTGAAAAAGTATCCTACCCTAGGTAAGACTACTCCAAGGTTTCTACAACTAGGTCTTAGCTTGCTTGGAATAACCTCAGTGGAATGTCTAGCTGTATCGACAAGGGGTCTTACATGAAATGCAGGGTTTATAGAATATGACAGCAGTGTATGCATAAACCCTATGATACTTTTAGTAGATTTGTAATGTAGATGTTACTTATAACCTAACCTAATAAACATGATATAAATAAAATGCAAAAGGAAAAGGAGAGAGAGAAGGGATAAGAGATCCTAAGTGACAATCACAACTGGGTAAAATGCTGTAGATAGACAAATACTTTCAATAAACCATTCCCTGTTTCACCAAGATAAGAAACCCACAATGTTACAAGAAATGATGTAATCTTCAAAGGATCCTTATGATTTTCAAATTGAATTCACTCATTAAACACCCAAACAATGGTGTAGCTTAACTAGTGGAATGTAACTGAACTATATTCAATGATAGGACCCAGGCTAACTATGCATAGCAACTTACCATCAGCAAGCACTAATAGTATGGACCAAAGCATTCATCATATATCTTAACATTTACCCATCATTGCAAAAGCACAACTAATTAAATTTAGATTGATATGAACCATGAAAACTAAAGAGGACAACACAAGAACACAAATTCCCAGCAACCTGCAAAACTTGCTTTGTATTGATCACAATTTGGCAGAGCCTCAGCAATTTAGTATCTAATCTTACTTGTTACAATGAGAGAATGATGGCCCTTTTATAGACAAGGCACCATATCAAGTTTTTCAATGGACGGTGGAGATTAACTCAATAGCAATGGTCCATATTACATGGCATTTAATGAAATACAGTAGTTTGTTACATTTTTAGATTTGCATTTATCTTGTAGGAGAAAGATAAAAAATAGTTTGCAAATACATCGAAGCTGGATAGAATGGATACCTATTTGGTTGTATATGATGAAAAGTCAATTTTAAAGGCCTAATAAAGCCAAAATAGAGTCACATTACACTTAAACATATGAGATGATGTAGATTCATGAGATTCCAAGTGTTGAATGGACTAAGAGGTGTATGTGGCACATTTTTGGTGAAAGTGTATCCAACTAGAAGCTTGTTGGACCAACATTGCATGATTGGATGACTGGGACAACTCTGAACAAGTCTTGGACATTGGACTGTATCTATAGGAACAGTAGTGATTTGGCATGATCTTCTATGTATTTTAGCTCCTAAGACTCATTTTTATCATTCTAGACATTATATTGATCTTCTCTTATAGGTGCAACAGTAATTTAGTTGATAGAATGTCAGTTCTATATTTCTGGGTCAGCGAGATACTATTGTATGTTCATCCTTCCAAGACAACTCGAACAAGGTCATATGTCCTCCAAGACCTACAATTCACAATGCAAAGCATCAATTTCATCTTAAACAATCATTTTCTATCAATTTAGATCAAAACATGTCCATTTGCAGTCATGGATCAGTAAAAAACAACCCATTGTCAATGTCGCTTTCTCTATGAACAACCTCTTAAATCCAATGATTTTTACATGATTTTATGCACTTTTACCATTTTCAAGCATCCAATCAGCCAATATATTGATCTAGGAAGTTTTTGTGGTCATTAGAATCCATTTGCAGACTTTTATTTCATGTTTTCTTAGCCTTTTCTGCAAAAAGTAGGATTTTTGGGGGTCACAGACTTTTCATGTGCAGTAGCATTAATTATCGTAAAATATACCAAAAATCCACACAAACTTGGTAAAATGTTCATCATGATGTGACAAATAGATATGCAATTCAAATTCACCAAGAAAATCTAAGTTTCACCTTGAAAAAATGTGTTTTGAAGCCAAAATGGGCAAAAAATAGGGATTTTGGGGCCTACCGACTAAAAGTTGGTGCAATGCAATTCTAGCGTAGGTTGGAGAGGTTCATTTTTATCATAAAATACTTTTGCACTACTTTTGGGTGCCACCAACTTGTGCAAGTTTGGGCTCGGACTGACTAATAGCATCTCATAAGGTTGGTCAGGGTGGATTGTAGCACAAGTCGATAAGGTCGATTTCTAGTGCAAAACATAAAAAGCTCAGTCGGCGGGGATTTTCAATGCAACCAACTAGCACAAGTTTCTCTATCTATTGACCAAGTGTAATGAAGGAAAATATTAGCGCAAGTCAGTTGAAGCCCATTTTAGCGCTTTTCTTCAAAATTATCTCAGCGGGGATTTTTGGTCCGATTGACTTGGTGGTAGCTTGGAGGAAGGTCGGTAGGAGCTATTTTTAGTACTTTTTGTAGTTGGGGTCATTTTTGGTGCCAAATTTTGAATTTGCAAAGGTGAAAGTATATTTGAAAATATATTTAAGAATTTTTTATACTTTAAATATTTTTAAATATACTTTCAGGATGTTTGAGATAGGTTCCATATCCATAGGATTTCATATGTAGATTCTAGAATTTTATGGTTCCATCAGATTTCAGACTTAGCCATTTTTCAAGATTTTTCAGGATTTCAGACTTAGCCAAATCAGGGCTCCAGGATCATGCGATAAGATGAAAGCTTATGGACCCTTTAGTGAAATCTAATGGAATTTGACACAATTTTGCAACTGTAAGACCTGGAAACTAAGAATTTCAACATGGCACATCCTGCAAAAGCAATCTCAAGGGCAATATCCAGTGACATGGGATTTTGGAACAAAATATAGTAACACCCAATTTCAATGTAGAAGGTAACAAATGGCAATCTTTTAAGCACAAGACTATTCAAGACACTTCCAAATCAATCATGAAAAACATCAAATCACTTCAAACATGCCAAGAACTCAAATTTGAAGCAAGTCCTGCATTCTAAGCACAAATTCACTTTCTCATCATCATAAGTAAGAGAGGTCAAGACTCCAAGCCAAAGTAAAAGAGGGGGTCTTCATTTGGCAAAATGGGGCGTGTGTGCAAGGCACAATAGTTAGGTGAAAACCCTGTTCACACCAACAAACCCATTAAGTGTAACTTAGGGAGTAGTTGACTAAAGAAAAGATGCAATGATGGATGGGTCCCTTCTACTAGGCCATGTTAGGTACCCA
The DNA here is from genome assembly GCA_027924645.1 of Cunninghamia lanceolata. Lineage (NCBI taxonomy): Eukaryota > Viridiplantae > Streptophyta > Pinopsida > Cupressales > Cupressaceae > Cunninghamia > Cunninghamia lanceolata. The sequence goes on along the minus strand of BSBN01000378.1, from coordinate 851,544 downwards.
TGTACAAAAAATCTCAAGTGGAGAAAAGGAGAAAACCTCATGGGACAAAACTCCTCTCCAAAAGTGAGAATGCAGAAAACAAATGAAGGATGTGATGGAAGGAGGACTCAAGACCCCCCAAGGACTACATCCAACACATATGTACAATCAATTACCCCCATAGGAGAGAAAGAGCAAGACTATAGGTCCCCCCACAATGAAGTAGCTCCTGTGCCGATGGTGAATGCCTGAAGAAGAATGCTGAAGAGAATCCAAAGCCTGCAAACAACATTCTTCCTGTTAGGAAGAAACAGGTCCAAAGGCTGATGTCAAAGAAACTCCATCTCAAGGTATGAAGGAAAAAGCCTCATGATGTATGTTGTCTTTGAAAACTACTCAATTGTCCACATGTCACAACCAAAAGATGCCACATAATCAGGTGCTGCAAGCCTAATCAAAGAATGTGACAATCCAAGACATGGTGAAAACTCAAGATCATCAATCTCCAAAGACAAAGAATCCTCCAAATGATGCTCAACATATTCCAACTCAGTGCCAAAATGGGACAAGTGAAGAGGAGAAGAAGGTGCCTACTCATCCAAAGTAGAAGAATCAACTCCTTCAAAGAGGAGATGAATGTCATCAATGATGTCCTCCAAGTCATCAAGATAGGACTCATGAAACAAGTTTGCAATGCCTATCAAGTACTCATCCCACAAACCTATATCTGGAAGACAAACAATATCTTGCTCAACTAAAGTGGGCGAAGCTATGTCACTGACAATCTCTGAAGAAGCAGGAGAAGGAGGAAACTCAAAACTAGTCTTAGGAATCGAACTAGATGCATGAACACCAAGGTTCAAGTGACCAAACTTCTCCTTAAAAACATGATTTACACTTGATGAATGAGTGTGAATATCAATCAATGGATCTACATCATCATCAAAAACAAAATGGGAGAATGTAAACAAATGAGATGTACGATTAGCCATCCCAACAACAATGATGTCTCTACTCTCCAGGTCCCATATGATCACAAAATTAGGAGTGAACTCAACTATCTTCCTTACGCCACAATGAGTAATCTGGTAGATGTAAAGGAGATTGGTTATCAAGGAAGGTACACACAACACATTGTTGAATATATTCTCTCCAACATCAATATTTCCTTTTCTAATTACATGCATGTATGTGTTATTACCCATCAAAATAGGTGGTGAAGTACATGACTGAAATGAAGAGAACATCCCTTGTTAAGATGCCATATGATGAGAAGCTCTTGAATCAAGAAGCCATCTCTCTAACTGTAGACTTGTTGAAGCAAAGAGTGCTTGTCCTTTTCCTTTGTCTGTACCATAAGCAATACATGTTGTCCCTGTAGATGTAGATGATGATGGTGTCAAAGAAGAAGACTTGGGTAAAATTGTTGTTGAAGAATACTCAATGTTATTTTTTTGAAGAAGTTGTGACATCTCTAAGAAAAAATTTTCTCATAACATTTAGTCTCATCATGACCCAATTTCTTTCAATAAGAACACTTTGGCTTCTTCTTCTTATTGGACTCCTCTTTGGAAGAAGATTTGGGGGTTTTCTTTGATTCTTTCTATTGCTCATTAGACTTTGCATCCTTTTGTGTCTTACCCTTATTATGTGAAGCCTTAGGATTTTTCGTGCTTTGTGTTGCAACTAGAGCCTATTTTCTAGAAGACTTCAATGTGCCCATGTGTAGTAGATTGGCTTGTTCTCTAGTGAGTTGTGTAGAAAACTCCTCAAGTGAAGGCATTTTAAACTCACTAGCAAAGGCATCCATTGTAGCATAAAAGGTAGAAACATAAACTGAATATGCATGACCCAATTTTGCAAGAATAGAGAGAATCAATTGTTCATCTTCTTTATCAAGACCACACTATTTTAGTTGCAAACTAAGAGACTTAAACTTGGTGAAGAAATCTTCTATTTGATCAAAATCTTGAGGATTAAGGGCAATTAGCTCATTCTCCAATTGAAACCTTCTTATTTTATCTTGCTTTCCAAATAGATTATCTAGGTCCGTATCTCATTTGGCATTGTACAAGACTCAACATGAAATCTCAAATCTAGAGAAATAGAAAGACAAAGTGTGCCATAAGCCTCATCTCTTCTATATAACCATTTTATTCTCTCAGTAGCACTTGTGGGTTCAGGATCTGTGCCTAAAGTTATTCTATGTAACTTTTGTTTATACAATACAAAATCCATGACTTTCTTTCATTCAAAATAATTATATGAAGTTAGAAGTGGAATTTCAGGCACATCCATGATGAAAAAGAAAGACAACAAGACAACAACACCCATTTACTATGTAAGAGAGCCCCCCCAATTTGTTGTGGCACTTTATACTTAGTGTGATTTATAATTGTCCTCAAAGGACACAAATTGGGAAAACAATGAAATCTCTTAAAAAAGAGATCCAAGTGAGATTACAATCACTCACAATGATGTATTACATCAAACAAATCCTCTCAAAATAAATTTCACCCTCTCAAGTATCAAAATGCCCAAGTTATCACTCAAATGCCAAAAAATTGACAAATTAAATAAAATGCACCTGAAGTTGAATCTGAGAAAAGTGCATGGATGTATTGAAAGAGCTCCTTAATACCTTTTTGATGATGCAAGAATCATGAAATCAGAGATCGTGGCAAAAAGTTATGAGCTCGGGAGCCAAAAAGAGAGATCTATCTTCAACTTGCAATAAATGATATCAAACAATAAAATCGGTGGAAATGACTAATACCACTGCGAAGTGCTCTCTGTCAAATTTGCAATGATATCTCATTTTCTCAATTTAAACATCATGGGAAAATGTTATGTAAAAAATAAAAAAGCCCTATTTTAGGACTTTGAGGGATAAAATAGGCCCCTTGTAAATGGAATATTCTTCTACAAATGGAATATTCCCTTCCTGCGCCGTAAAACCACAAGAAGAAAACAAAAATTGCCTATTATGGGCACAAAACCACCCTGGGAGAAAAATATCTCCTATCCGAAGATGAAACTGCCAGTGAGGAAAACCTTGATGGTCGACCTTGCTTGCTAGCTTAAATTTGACGGTCGACTATGGGATGGTTGTGGGATCCTGAGCCTAAAGGATCCCTGCGTGGCTTTAGACTACCTTTTAAAACTACTTGGGAGGTAAAAATAGCTGATCTGAGGAAAAAAATAGTCTTGTGCAGTCAAAACCTCCTTTGGAAAGTCAAAACCACCTTTTGCCGATCTAAAGACTGCTGATTAAACTATCAAATGATTACAAAAACTGATCTTTAGAGACGAAAACCACTATTTGTAGTATGACTATGGGGCCTCCATTCTTGGTTTGGAAGACTATTTCAAGTATGTGGCAGTCTTTGTTAATGGCTTTCAAAACCTGCAGGCTTGAAATGGAAACCGCTGATGCTAAAGAAGATATGAACACCGATGGTGGGTAGAATTCAAAGAATCCACTGATAGGGACAACTAATGTGTTAGAAAATTCCTAGCATGAACCTTTTTTTTATGGCGTAAGATAATTCCAAGCAGTTAATGCTCATAAGGCCGCTGATGAATATATGAACTACTGACTAAGATGTTTTTGGACACTCTGTATGTTATCCATCAGAGATTGTTAAACTACAGTTGAATTTTATGAAGGTTGCTAAAAAATGCTATAGATGCCGATGGAATGAAAACTACCAGATAAAGAATTTAGACTTTAGACTATAGTGAAGTCTGAATGTCGACTGAGATCCTTTGATGCTAACCACCAATGATTAAGTCGAAAGCTGGCCGATCGAAATAAAATTAGAAACTGTTGACTACCAAAGACTCCGACCAGTAAGATCAAAGACGACTGGGTGAAATCCTTGGTCACTTGTGATTTCAGATCCCATTGATGGCTGCCGATAACTATTATTGGTCAACAGTTTTCTTCAACACTGGTCGCTAGATGTTTAACAAAAACTTTTTAAATCTGCATAGTTGTATTTAAACGTAAGGCCGAAGCCTTTGAAACAAGGCTGCCAGACCTATAAAGCCACCAAACAAGGGGATCCTATGGTTTAGAAAACCCTCTATGGGTACAGTGACACAGGATATGGGGGTACAGGGTACCCTCGACCCTTAAAAAAATTTGCTTTTCAAAAAAGACTTCAAACAATCTGTAGAAAATAATAGGACCAACAGTCGATATCAAAAAACAATGATTTGAATATTTACCGACACAACAAAGATGCTGATGATGCAGGTGATGGCACATACTATCATAGAGCAGTATAGTAGAAGATTCCTTCTATGTAGGGAATATTCCCTGCTGTCTGGAGGGGCAGAGGCAAAAAAAATTTTGCCTTCTTTTTTTTTTCAACTTCTCCGATTTCAACGTTTGGACAATCAATCTATATAGATTTGGGCCTCCTGGTCACAATAATGATGTCCATTTTTCTCCAAGATGCTCCTAACACATAGCTCCCAGTAAAACCTCTCCAATGAGGGAAAGAAATTATAGATTTGGCTTTGATACCATGTAAGAGTTAATGTGACTCAGCAAGCCACGATCACCTGCAATCAAGACAACCTTCCACACAACACCATTCTCTAGATTGGCACATCTTCACATAGTACATGGTGAAACCCTGTCACCCTTTACACCATTGTCATGAATTCCTTGAAAATATTGTTCAATTATGACTTTTATATTACCTTCAAGAAACTTTTTGTGCTCTATTGATTTATAGCTCTTCACACAACACTATGATATCTCCTTTGATGCCACTGTCATATGACTATTTGATACCACTATCATTGGTCTTCTCTCAAATTCAAACCTTACTCTTTTCACACTTTCACTCATAGGTTTTGAGTCAAGGGAGTCAAGTCTAAAATGTAACATTGTTACTCCTATGTTTGCAAAAAGAGAATATTGTCATTTGAAACTAATATCTTTGTCACACCTAATTATTGATCTATTGCCTTTTCCAACAGTCATATGGCTATGATATGCTTCTTTGCAATGATGACTAATCATTGCATGATAATGTAGACTATCATTGTGTTTGTGTCATAGGGCATTTGACTGTATTATTAGATCATGTGTATTCTTATGGTCTCACAAACTCTAGGAAATAACCTAAGACCCTTGGATTGCCTTAATACTCTCCTATAACCTTCCATGCTTTAACAATCTCTTACATTGTCCTTTATCTCCAACCATATACTTGTAGACTACTTTTAGAATTTTGTTTACTACCCTCTTTTATATTTTCTAGAGGTTGTAACTCATCCATTAGTATCTTAAAATTTTAAAACAAGATGCTTAACACTTCTATCATGATTGTAAGTGTGATTGTGTAGGATCTCTTGTGACTTGTATAGGTGACCTATGGATTATTTGTTATCTATCCTTCATGCACACTTTTCATATAGTCCCTAACTTATAACTGTCATCTGCAACATTTCCATGACACAAAACCTTAAGGCCTAATTTGAAAGATAGTGTCTCATAAAAATCCTTATATACGACCTTCTACTCACACTCAAAATGTGGAGATAGAAATCACTTACATACTCTTATGCCAAAGAATATGCTCTTGTTCACAATAATCTTAAGATTCACTTATATTTACAAAAATCTCATTAAATCTCTTAGACACACCACTCTTTAAACAACATTTCCATGAAAGGCTTGTCATACTACTCTCTATCATTTTGTTTGACATGTCATTATACACTGCCTTCAAATTCTCCATTCATTATTTTTCATGAGAGAAATCTTTTGTGAGTCCTCAATGAAATGTCACATACCTATGACTGCCCTTGTGACTGTCATGAAACTCGTTCCTATTATCTTCACAAACCATTTACTTGAGTTATTGTATTTTGACTTGATAACAATGACTTCTTTTTTACCTTGTCTAACAAGGTTTAACATGGAAAACCTCCATAGATTTTGATGAAGGTTCTAGGGCTTAACAGACCTAAGATCTTATCACTATTCATAGCTTTCAATATTCATAGAGACAAAATCAACCATGGAAAACAATGGAAAATAACTCATATTTCATAAGTAGTAATTTATGTTTTTGACATATTCATTTGAGAAATTAATATTGAAATGTCAATTTTAATTTAGTGTTCTAGTGCATGACTTTGTAACATTTGCATCTAGTATCCCTACATTAGGAAATTTATGCAAATATTAAATTCATGAAGAGATAGTGAATAGAAAAACATAGTCATAGTGTTATCTTTAATAGGTACAAGCCTGTGTTAAGGAAGGTAGTGAGCAATTTTTGTCAAAGGACAATGGGATAGCACTTGTAGATGCTTGGTCAAGAGGCACAACATAACAATCCTTAAGGGGTAGATTGAGCAGTAGCAACCTCAAAATTACAAACTTATCCTTCAATCCCTACAATCATGTTCTAAAATTACATGGAAAATAGGTATAATTTTTCATTTAAATGACAAAAACACAAATCTTATCTAATATATTCAATAGATTAAATATAGAGCACCAAGAAAAACTAATAAAGGGTAAACTTTAATTGTACAACCTAAATAAAATTGGAAACAGATAAAGGTTGTTTCAGACCCAATTAGTTTATATAATTTGAATGTATTAGAGGATGCAAAAATATGGGAGCATGAAAAAGAAAAATGTCTAGAATTTTATGTAAATATGTAAATAGAATATGGATATTGGATGCAATGTAAACTCCTAAATCCCTGATAATCTAAGCAAGGAATTTTTCTACAATGTTATTGAGTTGGCTGCTTGGTCACCTAGCATATTAATTGTTCAGGGATATACACACCATTATATAAAAGATGTCTTATGTGGTAGAGATAGACTCTACATATTGATAGCTGATATGTTTTAATATGTTTTTGTTATAGACATTTTCATGCATAATCATATCCACTTATGTACATCCATATATACACTCTATTAGATATCTTTTCTTTTAGGATTAACCACTTGGAATATTTAATACTCAAGTGATTCTTTCAATGAGCTATCATTCTTACACTCATGTCTTTATATATAGAAATCTACACATTTTTACATGCATATATGTGTCTATCTGTATATACATACAAACACACAAGTACATGTCTATGTGTATACACATAAACATAGATATACAAATGTATGTATATATGTAGAGTAAATTATATATGCAGATCTCTCTCAATCACTATTATATGCACATTTGCATCACCATTATATGGGCATTTGCATCAGGTCAAAAATTGTTGAATTAAGTATTTACTTGTATGTACCCCATATGCTGCTGGTGCAGGGTTGGGGCATGCCTTGATTACAGAGTATCCTCCCTAGATTTGGGAACATTTAAAATGTAATTTTTCTTAAACATAAAGCAAAAAAAAATACACTAAGCAAACCTGGATAAGAACAATTTACAACCATTAAAGAGATATTTTGCAGTATTTTCTTCTCTTTATATTTTCAAGTACCAATACATTGACTTGGGAAGTAGCTACACATTCAAACACATTTATGCATCTCTCTATGGTTCAATGTTTCATTGAGCCCTCCAATTTTGTTTTCTAGGGATGCAAGAGAGATGAAGTATGTGGAAATCTAAAAAGTGAATGCTTAGAAGCTCCCCTAAAATGCAAGGAATATAATTTGAATATGAAGTTGTAATGGGAATGGGGAGTATGTGATTGGGCCAGGAGGATGAGAAAAAGGGAAATGCAAAACAAAGTAATGATTGACAAGTTTTGCACAAGGAATATCTATATTAGTATATATGAACAATAAAATGCTCTTTTATAGCTATATAAAAATTAACCTTCTAATTAACAAGTAGTGCAGCAATTTTTCTTTCATGAATTCATTATGAATTCTAGTTGATCAATAAGCACACCAGAACATTCTAACTTACTATGGTGATCCTCAAATCATAAAACCATAAATATGTCAAACAAGACCCAATTTATATCACCAACATTAAAAATGACCATGTGAGAAGAAGACACACCTTGAAGGAAGATAAAACTAACAAAAATCATGGTTGGAGGTAGAAGTAGGCCCTAAGTCCATATCAAAATGTAGGCATTGAATAATTAACATCATCATTATCAATAAATGAGGCAAAGAAAATTTGATAATGCCCATAGAAATTAAGCTTAGATCGGAGGGCTTGGTGTGGTAATCTTGTTGGAGTGCAATTAACTTTTCTTGGGAGCTTTTATCACAACTACCAAAAATCAGAGAGGAAGTTAGCAATGAGCATTTTTTTCGATCTCTTGGAGTATGGATGAGGAGTGAGGAGAAGTTGAATGTTTGTAAAGAAGAACATCATATGTACTGCTTTAAACAAAAAACATGACATTTTAAACAAAAATCTTTATATTTGGAAGCTTTATAGGGCTTCTCAATATAATCTCAAAAAACACCAAAATATGGGAAGAAGTCTGCACTAAGTCATACTACATTACCGATAGCCTTGTGTCCTAAAGTTATACTTTCCTAAGAAGTCCTCTATTCTCCATCAAACATCTGTAAAAAGGATTGAGCTTCAAACCCTAATCCTCTTCATATATGGCAAACACGTTCATTAATGAGCATCTGACGCGAACAAGATGAATGATTTTTTGTACTAAAGATATCAGTTCAAGCTTACATTCCTTTATAAGGTTCTTAGCTCTTAAACTAATGAAAGGATAGCAGAGGAAATATTTGCATCCCACCAATAATTTCTCAATTGTAGCAATGGAGAGGAAATGATTAGCATCTCACCAATAATTTTTCAATTCAAAATATTTTTTTAATTACCCACTTTTATTTGTGTGACTAACTATTTAGTCAGTTTTATTTGTATGACTAAATAGTTTTTTAGTCGATGAACTAGTTAGTCATTTATTTACTCAATTATAGATGAGTTGCAAAAAATTAGTAGAATTTAGTCATTTTTAGTTGTTGTGACTAAAAGTTTTAGTCGCATAGTCATTTATTTGTCAAATTCTACTAGTGGAATGCCACCACTGAGGCCATCTGGCTTCAGATTCTTCTCACTGAGTTTGGTATCCAGATCAGACATCCATTCGTCATATTTTGTGACAACCAAAGTGTCATTCTTATCTCATGGAATCTAGTCTATCAATGGACCAAACATATTGAGGTCCACATGCACTATATCTGGGAGCTCATCCATGGGCACGTCATTGACCTTCACTAATGTCAAACTTATAAGTAGGTCATTGATATCTTCACCAAAACCTTCACTGAGAGTAAGTTCCTTCATTTGTACGCATTGTTGGGAGTGCAAGAGGGCTTGGGGGCAATACCCTTGAAGCAAAAATGCCATGTATTTAATAAAGGCATCGATAGTTAGTTTGTTATTATTCGACATGGAAAATCAAACATTGGATAACCGCCAAAGAGGCTTGATAAATAAGTGGCTAGAGAATGTTAAAGGTCATGGGCTACGAATGAGAATTGGCATCGTGTACTCCTAAAAGAGATTGCATTTCAAGTGTGTTATAACCATCTTTTGATTTGATAATACATTGTGCATGTTTTAGAGTGTGGGGTTTTTCACCCGAAAGGTTTTTCCCCACATGTATCTTGTGTTGTGAGTTTTGTATTTGCATTTGAATGTTGTTATTACCTTTCTATTAATGTGCATCTTAATCTATAACTATAGAAGTTAAATTTTACGTAAATGTTTCCTCAGTAGATCAGTGTAGGAAGTGTTTCCCCATACCAAGTGATTTCTTTAATTTGGTATCAAAGTCTTATCACCTTTGGTTCTTGTTGTTAGGTAGAGGGCTTTTTTGAGCTAATCTTTGTTTGAGTGGGAGCTTATGCAGAGGATTTTGAAATCTTTGTTGTAGGAAAGAGATGGTGAGCACATCTTGGAGGTTTGATGTAGAGAATTTTAATGGATGAAACTTTGAGTTGTGGAAACTTAAGATGAAGGATGTATTGGTGGATAGATATCTATTGCTTGTAGTATCTAGAACCATACCATCAGGCATGAAACAATAAGATTAGGATATGATGGAATTTGATTCATTGCTCTTGAATGTCCATGAAGAGAAGACTGCAAAAGGTCTTTAGAAGAAACTTGGAGATGTTTATTAGGCTAAATCCCTAGTGAACAAGTTATTCCTATGAAATAAATTGTATTCTCTGAGGATGGAAGATGGATGTTCTGTCACTGATCACCTAAACACTTTCAATATGCTTGTTGCATAGTTGACCATTGTTGGTGTGAAGATGGAGGAGGAGGGTCGATGTATGACATTATTGTGTTCCTTACTAGAGTCATGGGACCACCTTGTTATGGCCATTGGGAGTACAACTACCACCTTTAAGATGGATGAAGTGGTTTCTTTATTGTTGTCTAAAATGATACAAAGAAAATATTTCAAACCAGCTAAGGAGGCTCTTGTGGTTCATGGTAGATCTAAAGAAAAAGGGAAGAAAAAGGATAAGAAGAATGAAGAAAAAGGAAGATCTAAATCCCATGGGAGATCCAAGTCTCCAAGAAAGTCCAAGGCTCTATGTTGGAACTATGGAAAACATGGTCACTTCCATAAGGAGTGTAAGGAGGAGAAGAAGAGAAAGAATACGAATTATGATTCAGAATCTAAAAAGTCCTCTCAGGATGATGGAGAAGCATTTGTCACTACCTTGGCAACACATGCATATGAGGATGTATGGATTATTGACTCTGGTGCATCTTTTCACATGACCTCTCATTGGGGTTAATTTTCAAAGTACAAAGAATATGATGGTGGGAAGGTGTACATAGGTGATGACTCTCACCTAAATATTTTTAGTTGTGGAAGAGTCTTCATTTGATTCACTGATGGATGAGTGAAGGAAATCAATGGTGTTCTGCATATCCCTGGTTTGGCATGGAACATATTATCTTTAAGTAAGTTGAAAGATGTGGGTGTGTAAGTTGTTTTCTGCAAGATGGCTAGGGCAGCTATAGTGCTAGCTAAGGGTGTTCAAATTAGCACTTTGTTTCAGATTGATGCATGCATGGTATAGTGCAATAGTACCTCTATTTCAAAGAAGAGAACTTCAGAGTCTTCATCCTCACTGGTGGAACCAGTAGCGAAGAGGACTATTGCATCTACTTCTGATGGTCTTGCTTTCTAGGTACCTAAGGGTGCTCATTCTATGAAGATGAAACTTCTTGCTAAGAAGATAATGTTATGACACCAAAGACTTGGTCACATTGGTGAATAGAGTTTGAGGATCCTTAAAAATAAAAACATCATTGAGGGTATGAATGATTGTAATCTTGAGTTTGATTTTTGCAAACATTGCCTATGGTAAACAAAACCATGTTTAGTTTTATTATAGTTCTCACAAATCTTCTGAGGTGTTGAACTTGATTCATTCTAATGTGTTTGGTCTAGTTAATATTCCTTTGATTTCAAAATCTATTTACTTTGTTTTATTCATTAATGATTATAGTAGGACATAGGTCTATTTCCTTAGAAGCAAATCTAAAGTCTTTAGTAGATTCAAAGAGTTCAAAGCTCTTGTAGAGAATCAAAAGGATAGAAAGATTAAGTGTTTGAGGAATGATAATGATGGTGAGTTTTGTTCAAAAGTGTTATGTCAAAAATTGTACTCCTATATGGATTAGCACAATTTTGCATAGTTAGCTCCTCTCCTTTGGTGCCCTCTTGCCCTTTCTATTTCTAGCCTACCTAAACCCTGATTTACCTATACCTCATTGAAGAAATGTCATATTCTGAAGCAATAATTGACAAAATGTGAAAACAAACTTTGGAGTCTAGACATTCTAGACTCCCTAGAGACAGACCTTGTGTGAAATTTAGGGTCTTGACTAGGGTGCCCACACCCTAGTCCTACCCTATTTTTCTAGGTCCTCAATCTTGGGGTGGTGTTAGCTTGTTCCATGCACCTCGGGATTCTATTTAAAATTTTGGTTTTTGTGTGATGTCAGTGTATTATTTTGAATATTTGAATTTCTAAGGCTAGGTAATGAAAGAGAATTGAAAAACATTTTACCACACACAATCTATATGCAATCTTACTATGCAAAAATTCTGCCATTGTTTCTATTTAAGATACACACTTTGTTGAAGCTCTTTGAAGTTATTGATATTTTCTATCATGGAGATATTCGGTGGAGATTAGGAATCAAGATCTTGAGTCTATCTTACTCTTCCTAGGGTTTTATCAAACCTTTTATATGATTAGGAGAAGGGTTGAAGCCTACAACTTGAGCTTAGGAATCCTCCATAGATACAATTGCCTCACCTTCTTGTTCTACAAGTCTTCATTACTATCATCTCCTTGAGGTGATGTTGTTGTTTCCTTGAGTGAAGCGTTGTGTTGATCTATCTTTGATGCTTGAGTCATCTAGGGTTTTATACTTCTACATACACATATGATCTATGAGCACACACATCTACAAATATTTATCATTGGCTATTGTTGAGATAGAAATACCAAAGATGGGGTTTGATTGAGGCAAAATCCTATATAGCCACAACTAGCTTTCTCCTCCTTTTGTATGTGTAGTTCATATTTGGAAAGATCTAGTGAAAAGGAGTGGAAGGAGAATAGGTATTGTAACATTAGAAAATGTCCCCTTGGGGGCTTTTCACTCATAAGGTTTAGCTCTCAGGTCTTTAACATGCATTTAGGACATCTTAGTTATATTTTGGCATCCTAATGGAATGAGACCTAGGTTTCATGGCAAAGTGGACCTAGGAGGACCCCTTGACCTTAAACCTACCCAAAATAGGGGGGAGGACTTGGGAACCCATGCCCTAGTCTTGCCCAGGCCAAAAATTTAAGTGTCAGTTTATGACCGTTATTTGGTCCTTTTGCCGACACAGTAAGTTTTGATTTTCAAAATCTTGGCGAGAGTGTTTGTAGTTGCATATAAAAGCATGTTTAGCATTCATTTGTAAACTAGATTTCAATTAGATGGAAATTGTGATGTTCAAGTGTTCTCAAGGTGATTCAAGGCTTTCATTGTGTTGCAAGAGTAGACTTGTGTGGTTTGTGTGTTTGTATTTGCAGATTTGAGCATCCATTTCATCATGGAATGAAGAGTATCTTCCTCCCATGATATCTTCGCTACAAGGTGACATTATATTGTGTTTCCATTATCAATTCCTTTGGTTTTTGCCTCTGCCTCACAAGGGCACGCACTCTTTATCTAACAATGGTGTTCAGAGACTTAAGTGTCCTCTGAGGCTTGACTGAGGCAAGCCTCTAAACACCACAATCCCCAAACCAAGTCTTGTGATTGTAGGTTACAGGTGTCACATTTGGGAAAAGTGAAGTTATAGAAAGGATTGGCAGGCATTAAGGATTTGGGATCTGAAGAAAAATAGGACACTGGAGCATTTCCAGGACCTGGACACTTGCTCTAGTGTCCTCCATAGACAAATTTCTAGAAACAAAAGTTATAGGGATGATCAGTGTCGGAAGGAGGTCCAGATCCCATGAAGAAACTCGTACATTGGACTTGGGCGCCCACTCTAGTGTCCTCAACTATTCTGCCTTGGATCCCTAAAAATAGGTACTCTGTGATTTGCTTTCTTACTTCTGTCTGTAAGAGCATTTTCTGTTATTCATCAGTTTATTGTTATATTTGCATAATTAGGGTTTTAATGGTCAAATGAGCATAAGAGAGGAGAAATTGATAATTAAATTCCCTAATCCAAGTTTCCCTACATCTCACAAGTGATCTAGGGTATGATAGTGCTCACCACTTGACCCTAGATCCTTGAATGTAAAGTGGAGAGGAGGATTTAAACATCAAAACACCAAAACATTAACAAATCCAATTTTCCACTAAATGGGTATTATAGATATAGTTGTCGTAGAACTTTGAGTTTTGGAATTGTGAAATAATCAAGATTATGGGGTGGGTGCTGTAGTCTAACAGGGCTTTATATCCTAGATCTGGAAACCTCTACAGACAATTTGACATCATGTACAAAATATTTTAACATTTGGAAGCTTTCGTGACACTCAGGCATGTGCCCTTGTCTGAAAGGTCCTCAATTTCTTGGTACATGCTCTTTGTAACCTTTGCTCTTCATTTTTGTAGTTTGCTTGTTAGTTTCTGTATTGCAAATCCATCTATTATTACATATCTTACAATTAGGGTTTCATGCCATTTGGTTTCTTCAAGTTTGTAAAAACCTAATTAAGGCATCTAATCAGTCACAACAAGCATAAAAAGGTCATATGAATCAGTAGCTTGATCCTTCATAGTGAGAAAGATCAGTTCCTATTTCCTAATGTGATGTGAGTGAGAGAGGGGCTTGATTTTGGTTTATGTAAACCATATTTTCCCTACTTTTTCCACATTACAAGAAGATTTTGACAAGTTCTGTAAAGAACATGGGTTTGAGAGGCATAAGACAACTCCATATACCCCTTAGCAGAATGGAGTTGCAGAGAGGATGAATAGAACATTGATGGAGTGGGCAAGGATTATGCTAAGTGGAGTTGGCCTTGAACAAAAGTTCTAGGCTAAAACTGTTGCTACCACTTGTTACCTGGTTAATAGGTCTCCTACATCAACGCTTGTAGATAAGACACCTATGGAGGTATGGTCTGGTAAAAAGCCTTCATTGAGACAAATTCGAGTATTTGGTTGTGAGGCATATGCACATCTGCATAAGGAGAAGATTTCTAAGTTGAAGAATAAGGATGTGAAGTGTATCTTCATCTGTTATGGCATTAGTATGAAAGGATACAAGCTTTGGGATGTAGTGGCTGAGAGAGTTTTGTATAGAAGAAAGGTGATCTGTAGAGAGCTTAATCCTTCTTCTAATGTTCTACTATTAGAGAAAGAAGAAGAGAAAGAGGATGTGGTTCAACTTCTTTCCACCCCTAAGAAAGTTGAACTGAAGACATCTATTGGACCTGATAATGAAGAGAGCTCTTATAGCTCTAAAAATTTAGAAGAAGATGAAGAACCTCAACCTCAACCTCAACCTTTGATGAGGTCCACACGGATATGGTGGTAACCTAATAGGTTTGATTATTAATTACATGATTCTAGTTGTATTTTTTCTTTGATTTCTAACATTGATGAGCCTAGGACCATAAGCAAGGCTATGGGTATGAGTGATACAGATTCCTGGAAAGAGTCCATGGAAGAAGAGATGGCTTCCTTGGAGAAAAAAATACTTGGGATCTAGTGCCCTTGCCTAATGGACATAAACCTATTGGATGCAAAAGGGTGTTCAAAAAGAAATTTGGTTTAGATGGTAGTGTTGAGAAGTTTATGGCAAGGTTGTTTGTGAAGGGTTATACCCAAGTTGAGGGAATAGATTATGGTGAGATTTTCTCTCCCATTGCAAAGCTGACATTTATCAAATTCTTATTATCACTTGCTATTGTATAAAATTTAGAAGTTGAATAGATGGATGTGAAGACAACTTTCCTTCATGGTGACTTGGAGGAAGAAATTTATGTCACAACTAGAGAATTACATGGTTAGAGATAAAGAAAATCTAGTTTACAAGTTGAATAAGTCTTTGTATGGTTTGAAGTAATCTCCTAGAAAGTGGAACCATAAATTTGATGGCTTTGTGTTGAGTTTGGGATTTTTGAGATCAAAATTAGATCATTATGTTTACTTTAAAATGGATAACGATCGCATTCTCATTATTGCATTATATGTTGATGATATGATAAATGAAGTCTCAATTGCTAGCATAGTTTGAGATGAAAGACTTAGGAGCAGACAAATACATCTTGAGAATGGAAATCAAAAGAGACAGATCTAATAGAAAACTATGGTTAGGCCAGAGTAAGTATGTGAACACCGTGTTGGAAAGATTCGGCATGGAAATTTATATACCGTTGATTGTTCCTGTTATGATGGAGACAAATTTATCTATTAAAGATTGTATGAAGTCTCCTTCTAAGATGGACAATGTGAGTAGATTTCCTTATGCTAGTGTGGTTGGCAGCTTGATGTATGTTATGGTTTGTACAACACCAGACATTGCCCAAGTAGTGAGAGTCAGTTGGTTTATGGCTAATCCTAGATGGGTACATTGGGATGCAGTGAAGAGAGTATTCAAATATTTACAAGGTGCAGACACCTAAAATTGACTTGCTCTGCAAACCAATTTCCCATATCTCTACACTAATTTATCCCTCCTATTAATTAAATAAATTTATTTTATTTAATTAAATTTATCCCTAACCATCTGTCTATCCCTTGTGATCATTTAATTCACTTAATTTATCACCATACCTTATAACTATATCCTCATTTGATTAAATAAATATTCTTAATATTTATTTAGCTAATTTGTCCATCTCCCTAATCCTTTTTAATTAGATAAATCATGCTTATATGATTAATCTGCCCTAATAATCAACCTATCTCTAGCCTAGTTGATTAAATAGCAATTATTTAATCAATCTACCCTAGCCTACCTATCCCCTAGACCTAAGTTAATTAAGCTAAACACTTAATTAACCTTGCTTAGCCTATCCTCCCACACACCTTTGAATAAAAATCAATTTTTTATTCAAATGGTCAAATCCTCCTTACACCTCATTTATCACCTTCTTACACATGTAAGTGTACATGTGTCCTTCAACCTTCACATCTCCACATAAAAGTGAATTTTTAATTAACACTCCCCCATGAGTTGAATTTTTAATTCACTTGTCATATCCACTCTTCCCAAAAATGAATCTTTAATTTATTTTTATCCTCAACACCTTTCCCCATGTGAATTTAAAATTCACAAATAATGAGAGCCCTCCAAATCCATTGACCAAGCTTCAACCCTTGATCTCTCTCATCCACTCCCCTTGTGACACTTGTCACAAGGCTATGACTTTAATCCAAACCCTAACTCTCAACCATTCCTAGCCCTTGATCTCATCTTTTAATCCTCACCCTCCTATCCTTTCACCAAAAATCTATAAATGAGACCCTTCTCTAAGCCATTTGGGGGGAACTTCTTCTTGCATCCAAACTCTGCCCAAATCTCTCCAAAATCTTCTTATCCCAACATCATAATGCCAAAATCATTCCTCATCCCCATCTCAATCTCCATCTAAGTCCAAATCCTTCATCTACATTGTGTTGAAAGCAAGAGCAATCCACATTTCATCATATTGGGTAAAATCTATGGAGTTTGGGTGCAACTCCTTCCACCCTATCTTAGATTTGTGGTTCATTGTGAAGGTATATCATTTGTGTTTTGGCTTTCATTTTTACTTCATGGATTACATTGGCACGCTCAGTGGGACCCACAAGGTCCATATCTAATCAATTTTTTGCAAGTTTTGGGGGTGAGCATGTGAAGGTTGCATCCTGGGCAAAAAATGGATTGCACCATTGCGATCAGGACGATGTTTCTGAGTTTTTTGACTATAAATTTGCCTATTTTTGATGACTGAATTTTTGAAAAAATTTGAAATTTTTTTAGGGCCTCAAGTCTGTACGGTACAAATCCTTACCGTACGGATCCCTGACCCTATGCATACTGTTCTCTGGTTCTGTTTCAGGTTTTATGTTTTGTCAGATTTATTGTTCTAGTTGTAGGCTTGGTTTCTATGTTCGTAGGTTGGATTTTGAGTGTTGCAAGGTTTGTTTGTTTGCTGTGACTATAACATCCTTTTACTGACTGGTTTATGCCTAATCCTAACAATCCTTTGGTTTTAAAACCCCAGTCTATTCCTTACCACTGCTCTCTCAAAAAAATATCTGTCACCATTAAAAAATCACAGTCACCGCCTCTTATGATCTACTATCTCTGTGTACATACTACCCTAAAGTACCCATAAAATAGTGCTAGAAATATGTCTTGGGCTAGAGACTTATCTAGGAAATCTGCCTTTTATTTCATCTTTGTAGCTAGTTTCAAATTTTCATTATTGCCCTGCTGATATAGTTCTAAAATATGTTAAAAGGAGTTCTTGCTGGAGCCTTTGCTTGATTTGCATAGGAGGAACTTCATTTATAACTTATTTTAAAACATTTACAGCATACGGTAAAGTATCAGATGCAGAATCAATGAAGTTGCCATCTTATGTTTCAATTCTCTACACATAAGATATATTATCTATTGAGAACTGAGGTATTGAAGCATTTGGATTGAGTCTCCTTGCTTTGTCAATTGATTTAAGGACTTTTGCTCCATTTCTGCTTGCATTTTGTGGTTTGTTGCTCTTGTGTTGCGAATACTGGGCTGAATGCCTGATCTCAAGGCATTTTCTAAATCTAAAGGGTATATTCTCACACAGTCCAAAGGCTGCTCCCACTTAGTAACTCCCATGTCCAAGATTGATCTATAGCAAAGGCTTGTCTTGCCAATTGTGTCTTGTTTAAATATACTCTGGATTTTGCATAAAGAATGGTTTTTTCTCATAAGGGTACCATACAAGCACACAATGCAAGACATTAAGCCACCTTCCTTATTTCCCTGGTTATAGCTGGCAACAAAGAATGTCAACATTGCAAAGAAAAACATCTGTAATCTGAGGTCCTGACTAATCATCTTCCTTTCTTAGTATAATCTTTTCAAATCTTGTCTCAGGATTGAGGCCTCCCACCATCCCTTTGGAACAGATGGGAGGTGCCATTTACAATTCTTGGTTGCCACCTAAATCCTGAGTTGATCCCCTCCCATCGCCACTAACCACACGTTGCTCCTCAAACCTGTCTGTATTCACCCATCACTGACAGGTATCCCTCTGCCCCTCATATCTCCCTTAGCCTGCGTGCAAACCCTACGCCCAAGATACCGAACCGCCACCTATGAACACAGCTGACACCCTTCATAACTGTTGCCACCTGCAACTCTTGGCTTTCCACTGCCACCACCGTCGTTGACCTCACAGAGCTTCCCATTCACCACTGCCATTAGAAACCCTAACCCTTCGCTCACAAAAATTCCCTGTTGCCCCTGATAATAACATAGTCATCGTCGCCCTTTTTCACAACCCATTACTCGGCCTTTGAAATTTCAATCCTATTGCAACTTCACCATCTGCAACACCCTCCATCTCTCGATCCACCTAATTCACCAGATCCATGCAATCCACCCATCTCTGATCTTTCGGTTGGCATCCTCTGTGACACCCATCTCCTAATCTCTGCTCTCCACTCTCTACAGACCATCGACCATACCCCTTTGAAACTGTCACACATTTGCTCATCTTTGTTGTGGGATCCTGACAGTTAAATTATTCTGGCCACTGTGTCAGCTCCCATAGTCCATGTTGCTGTGTTGGTTCTAGCAGTTCCGGCCACAGTCCCAACAACTTTATTAGTTTTGGCAGTTCCAACAGTTCCAGCCACAGTCCCGGCCACTCTATTAGCTCCGGCATCCATTGTGGCAGTTGTAATAGTAGTTCTCCTGAAGCTACCGACAATAGTTCTTCACTTTTTGAATCTACTGACAGTGGTTCTTGTTCACTCATAACTGCATTTTAGTTAGAAAAGAGATCTGAATTTACTGTTGACAGTGCTTCATCTACTACTTTGTCCACTATTCTGAGTTCCACTAGTGTTGCTAGCAAAGTTATTCTCTACAGCTTCCAACATCTGACAATGCTAATCTTCTTAAGGCAAGTTTAACGTGCAAAACAGGGCAGCTCTTCAAGCTCTGAATAGTCAAACAACTAAAGACTTTCCAATGCACACAGCTCGTCGAAACATCAACACTGCACCATAAATACACCGCCACTGCCACTCACCCATCACTCACCTAGGTTTAAACCTCCCACCACTACTCAACTCCAAACTCTCCGCAGCCCATAAAGAGCTTCATCGCCTCCACAAAGACTTCTCTGCACTAGTTTCAAATCCTACATGGTCACTGTTGAAACTTAAACCATCGCGGCCTCTATTTCTAACATTGTTTCTTCTTGTTTAGATTTCCCACTCACTGGTTTCAAGTTGTTGGATGCTTTTAGTTAGGGTTTTAGGCCCCCCCATCCACAGTGAGCATAGGTCACTTTGGTGACCACAAGATCTATTGGGCTTTAAGCCCTTCATATTTTAATTTCTTTTTATTTTTTATTTTTTTATTTTATTTTTCCTTTTGATTCGCCCCTGGTCACATGGGTGACTAGGGGGCTTAAAATATTAGCCTTGACCTTGACTGCCAATACAAACCACTAGTGAGAAAATGGTTACATGTGACCAGAAATCTGCCTAACTGCTAGCGGTCAACCAAATAGTCAGCCTGTGCTCTAGTGTTTCCTACATGCTGAAGGAGGCTATTTTTTTCAAATTTTCACAACTTTTGCATACGGTGACGAAATCGCACAAAATTGGTGGCGTTGGAAAGAGGATTTAGAGTACTTCACAACTAAGGGGAAATTTTTAGGTGACTATACAATTTTATCAGCTTTTTTGTAGTCAAAGTCAAACTTGCATGAAAACTTCAATCAAGCATATCTTTTACAAATTTCATCATTTTTCAGCGATTTTTTTTTTGAAATTGATTAGAATTTTGTCTAGAATCTACTCATGTACTCTATATTTCTATATCAATTCATTAATCATCATATTTTATTAGATTCTTGATTTTCACATAACAGATCCCTAGGCACTTTCACTTGTTTCTTTTTGATTTTGGTGACTTTTAGGGACATCAACGGAGCTGGAACAACATCAGGAACAAGATATACAACTATTTGGATAGAAAAATAATTAGGTGCACTCATTCTATTTTTCATTTCATCACAATCTTGTTTGCATACACACTTCAATTTGGGCTCATAAAATAAACATTGCTTGATCACACATCATTGAAAATTGAGCTTAAAATAAACTAGTATCTTCTATCACATTTGGATTTTGGGTTTAAAAAGAACAATTGCTTGACGTGTCTTTCACACATTCTTTTTTCTAAGGGTCAATTAACCACTGCAAGTGTGAATCAAGTGTACATGTGTATGCTCTCTCCTCGCACCGTAAGGTGATCTTGGAGATCAAAAACACCTCACTTGATTTGCTTTTGTTTACCCTTTCCTAGGAGGCCTACTTGGAGACACACCACTCCAAGGGACGACCTCATTCGAGGATGAATTGATAGACACCCTCATTGAAAGTTGGAATCTTGTCACTCTTGGGTAAGCCCCAAAGAACTTTATACCTTTGGGAAGTGAAGGTGAAGGGTGGGTTACCCCTTTCTCCTAGCTGTGTGGCAAGATTTCACTTTCAATTCCTTAGTCAACCTCGTGTAAACATTGCCCAAGACCTAATTGGCCATACCCTATTTCAAACTAGACATTAGGGCATGTTGATGTGTCTTCCACATATGCTTGTTTAATCATCATTACATTTCATTTTCAAAATCCAAAATTGCTTATGTGTCTTGCATGAGTGATTCATGATTGTACATGTGTGATCATTTGATTGAACATTTCCAAATCAAGATAAACACCAAACACATAAGACAAGTCATTCAACAAATCCAATCACATTCATCCTAATCACTCATTTTTAGCCACTTCATTCCTAATCACATCCAAGTCATCCTAAATAAATCCTAATCATATCCTTGTCACTCTACATCATAAAATCATCATCATTCAATCCAATCTTATCCTAATCACCCTCATCATCCTTAATCCAATTCATCACCATCATTTTAAATCTCATTTCCCTCATCCACTTGACGAATCTCATCCAAATCACATCCAAAACCCAACCAACATCAATCCATAATCTTCAAAACCATAGTCCAAATCCAATCCAAAATCAACATCCATCCCAATCATTATCCAAATCCCTCAACATCATTATCAAACTCAAAAAATCCAAATCAACCCAACCAAAAAAATCAAGACCTTAATTGATCATCCAATCCAATCAACCAAATCAATTCTATTACTTAAGTGTCATTAGTCCACCTTAAGTATAGACAATCATCCATCCTTTGAAGCAAATTGAATCACCCTAAGGTTTTGAAATTTGATCCCCAACATTGCAATCACCCATCATTCCCCATCATCCCCCATCATCCCATACCATCTCCAACAACATGGATCCTTATGAAGCAATGCAACAATTACAAAGACTTAGAAAAGTCTATGAGAACATGGATCTTAATGCTAAGAAAAAAATGTAAAAATGATATTAAGGATATACCCTTAGCACACCTCATCATTGGAGAATCCCAAGCCCCTACCCAACCTTCATCATATCAACAAACATCCTACATATCATCCCCATCCACATCATATCAATCTTCATTCTTTCAACCTTCATCATACCTACCTTCATCCTATATACCCACACTATCAACCTCATATCAACCTTCATCATACCTACCTTCATCCTATATACCCACACTATCAACCTCATATCAACCTTCATCATATCAACCTTCACCCTCATATCAATCTTCATCCCCTTACACATCCATGCCATCATACCTATCCAACCAATCAATACCTCCACCGTATCTATCCCCCAACCTTTGTCATGCTAACCTTGATCAAGGGAACACCAATCTAGCACACCTTATCTACAAAATCCAAACCTTATATCAATAACCATTTTCCCATACAAATCCCCCATCCTCTAATCCCCATCCTATCAACCTTAATCCATCACCCTACCTAGCTTACAATCCATCAATCCCAACCCCCCAAACACAATGTTCCTCCAATCTTAATCCATAACCCTATGTATCTCCCAATCCACCAATCCCTATCACCCATCCACCATCTAATCCACCATCAAATCTTCCAAATCCTAACACCACGACATCCAAAGAATCCTTGTGGGATTTCCTCCAAAGAACATCACCAAGCAAAGAAAAGGAATCCCCCAAATCCTCCACCCCTCCAACACCACCACCTAGTCCAACACCTATCCTTGAACCCACCCAAGAACCATCACTACCTAATCCCATAACCCACCTATCCAATCCCAATCCTAATCCCACACTAGCCACCATCATTATCCATCCATTATATTGTTCATCAACCCATATACTCATAAAAGACACCATCCATTGGCTATTAGCAAGGAATCAAACACCCTCATGAAATCCAACCTCCACCAAATCTCTTGAACAACCCCCTATCATAAGTCAAGAACCATCATGTAACCATGTTCAAGAACACATAAGTCAAGAACCTATCGCATCCATCCAAACACCTATCACGTCCATCTAAACACCTATCACATCCATTGAAGCACCCACCACATCTATCCAAGTCACTCCCACTTCTATCCAAGCACATGAGCTATGTCAAGAATCAAATCCCATTTATTGATCAACTTATTGATCTCACACCATCTTCTACCACCTCTTTACCATCCCCCATGAATCCTTTACCTCCATCTACCAATCCCATCCCAAATCCACCCTCCTATTCACTTAGACAAAGCGCTTTCATCCGTGGTGACTCCCTTGTAGGAGGTGAACAACTTCCATCCACCACCTATCCTCTTCCAACAAATAATAGACTCGCGTCTTGTTCCAAAGCACCAAACAACCCATCGCATGTCTCATACTCCAACATATGAACTATCAAGGCAAAGGCTTAGGCCTTCATGAACAAGGCATCTTGGAGCCCATCCACACCACATTCCATCCATCCTCGCATGGCCTTGGCTATACATCCCAAGGAAAATAATCTAAACATGTTGATACCATCCACCCACGTTCCAAAATCCACTCATCCAATCCCAAACATGGTGCATCTCATCGCACCCCCAAAGCATATGTCGCCATCCCCCCTCCATCATCATATCATTTACAAAAGCATGTGACCATTCATCTCCCTCCATCAAATTTACCTCCACTACTTCCAACTCCTAATATCCCTATCAAGTCCACTTTACCTCCTATCCTACCAACACCTAACATCCCTATCCTCAAATCCCCTCATTCATTTATCCATAAATCCACTTTTAACCCCTCCACCCATAAATCCCCTAAAATCCCCAATCAAGACCAACAAAAGCACACATCATCCAAACATGAAGCTTCCATCAAACCCATGGGATTCAAAAGTAATAATTTGAATGACTCAACTCATAAAGCACAAAATCCTAAAGATGTTATCCCTTCCAATCAAAATGATAAATCCAAAAGGCTATCAAAGCCCACACCATCACAAGAAAAAGCAAAAACAAAAATGGTGTGGGTCCCTAAACAAAAAGCACCAAAATCTAATGTAGCATCCACATCCCAATCCACCCCAAAATCCCAAACATCCCCCTCCCCATCTAAAAATCCCCCAACACCTAAGTCTATTTGGGTCCCTAAAACCCCAAATCAACCATCTAAAAATCCCCTGTCTCGATCCCCATTACTCCCAACTCCACATCCAAAACACAAGCTTACAAATACATCATGGTGTGTGCAACCATTGGTCTTGGTTCCCCTCCACCACATGACATTCCCACATACCTCCATCTCTCCATCTTTCATCCACTATCCTACATATCTCCCCCATCACATCCCTACGGTCCATACTTTTACATAATCCACATCATAATCCACTATCAACCATCCATTCCACCTCCTCCTATATACCAACATCCATGTGCATAATGATATCTCCATCTACTTTACCACTATCCAACATGGGACCATCTTCTCCTTTCTATGGAAACAGACGCTAGAGTCCCCATTCCATCAAAAAAGAAAAAAAATCAAAAAATCAAGAAAATAATAAAGAGAAAAAATCCGTCCAATGGTGAAAACCACTCCTTGTGGCACCTTGGGAAAGTACCATGATGAAAACCACTTGTGGGCGTCATGCGTAATCCCTTCTCCATCCATTTTATATCCCTGCACTTGGGGGCAAAACCATCTAATCATCCACATCCATAACATCCTTTTGCATATCCTATCCATGTATCCTTATCCTATCATATTCCTATCCACTACCCCCTATTTATCCTATCATTTCCCATCCATCCTATCCATTATATCTTTCTTTTACCATCTCCCACCTTAGATCTTGATAAAGACAAGGGGAAAAATATCAACAACATGCTTTGGAGACCTCTTGGCATACTCCCTTTGTAAGTATATCCTCCATCCATCTACTGCAAAGTACATCCAGTCAAACATGAACCCATCATGCAAAATTCTAAGCATTGGGGCATATGATTCCTTACAACCTAGCCCTTGGAGAAAATCCTAAAACCCCCCATCCATATATCATGCATACCTATCCTATACATCATCCCTATCTTCCATCTATCTAACATGCATCCCTATTGCTTGTCCATTCATCTATCATGAATCAACTATCCATCATCTTTCATCGCCAATCCCTCTATCCAACCCATCACTTTCACCTCTAGACTTGTTCCCTTGTCATTGGTATGTAGCGCAAAGGCTATCTAAATGAAATCCAATGCAACCATCATAATAAATCATTCCCTTTCCAAAATCTCAAAAATCCAAAAGAAAATTAGAAAATCTAAGAAAATCCAAAAAAATCAAAATATCCACAAAATCCCAAAAATAATTATCATCACAATCACCCAAATCATCCAACACATCATATTCCAACATCATTACACCTATCCTCAACCATCCCACATCATCAACACAAATCAGAACTACATATCATCACCACCCGCATCTTAGTGTGCCTTGATCCCTTGGATACAGGGTATGTAGGCAATCTGGAATACACAGGAAGTTTCCAGTACTCAGGTACATAAGATGCACCCATCCAACCCACTAAGCTTACACTAGATCCAAGCATTGTATTACCTATCAAAGCATTGTCCCTTAATAAAAAATCACCAGCTATCAAATTAGCATCAACCACAACTTGTCACCATCATATCTTGAGCCAATCTTATGACATCAACTAGACATGATCCAATCATCAATCGATTCCTGCCTTAGGATATATCATTGCTACAATAGGCAGAATCTATCCTATCATCATCCATCTTGACAGGAGATACAATGGCTACTTGTTTGGTTCGTTGGTCTTTTCGTTTTTGATTTTTATCTTTTGTCCTATTCAAAGATCACATCGAAGCTACCTTGATCTCACTATATCATGGTGTGTGGCAAAAACATCTAGAATGGGGCATAGTCTGGCTTTTGTATGTTGTGCTTGTGGGTTGGTTTCATTACTCCAAGATAGTATTCATATCTTGTGAATCGTAGGGTTAGTTCTAGCATATTGATCTCCTTGTGCATCTAAGGTTCATCATACCTTTTGTGTACTAAGGACTTATGCTATGAGTCCCTTTCCCTCATCTAGACAAGGTTGTACTATCTTGGGCATGCATGAGATCATCCCTTTGTCTGTGTGTCTAGTCCATGCAAATGTTGGATAAACATCATCACCATGGTCTTCTATACCTTAGTGAAAATATCCACTTTGCTATATCAAACCTAGGATTGCTCTAAATCATTTTCAGCACAATGATCATCCACCAATCAATCTCCCAACATTATTACACTTTCATCTTGCCCCTTATCCTCCAACCACTTCTACCAATCTCTTCCATCCATTTCGAGAGCACAACCATGTTCTTGCAAGCCACCTATCCTCTCGAGGGGGCATCACCCTTACCAGTTATCCCCAAAACCTTACCCTATTCTTCTAAGCCAAAATCTTTTTTCTATCCAATCCAACTCTATGTTTTAACTTCTTTGAAATGATGTTATTTAGCCGCAACACCATTTCAAAGAGGGGTAAATGTAGACACCTAAAATTGACTTGCTCTGCAAACCAATTTCTCGTATCTCTACACTAATTTATCCCTCCTATTAATTAAATAAATTCATTTTATTTAATTAAGTTTATCCCTAACCATCTGTCTATCCCTTGTGATCAATTAATTCACTTAATTTATCACCATACCTTATAACTATATCCTCATTTGATTAAATAAACATTCCTAATATTTATTTAGCTAATTTGTCCATCTCCCTAATCTTTGTTAATTAGATAAATCATGCTTATCTGATTAATCAACCTATCCCTAGCCTAGTTGATTAAATAGCAATTATTTAATCAATCTACCCTAGCCTACCTATCCCCTATACCTAAGTTAATTAAGATAAGCACTTAATTAGCCTTGCTTAGCCCATCCTCCCACACACCTTTGAATAAAAATCAATTTTTTATTCAAATGGTCAAATCCTCCTTACACCTCATTTATCACCTTCTTACACATGTAAGTGTACATGTGTCCTTCAACTTTCACACTCCACATAAAAGTGAATTTTTAATTCACACTCCCCCATGATTTGAATTTTTAATTCACTTGTCATATCCACTCTTCCCAAAAATGAATCTTTAATTCATTTTTATCCTCAACACCTTTCCCCATGTGAATTTAAAATTCATAAATAATAAGAGCCCTCCAAATCCATTGACCAAGCTTCAACCCTTGATCTCTCTCATCCACTTCCCTTGTGACACTTGTCACAAGGCTATGACTTCAATCCAAACCCTAACTCTCAACCATTCCTAGCCCTTGATCTCATCTTTTAATCCTCACCCTCCAATCCTTTCACCAAAAATCTATAAATGAAACCCTTCTCTAAGCCATTTGGGGGGAACTTCTTCTTGCATCCAAACTCTACCCAAATATCTCCAAAATCTTCTTATCACAACATCATAATGCCAAAATCATTCCTCATCCCCATCTCAATCTCCATCTAAGTCCAAATCCTTCATCTACATTGTGTCAAAAGCAAGAGCAATCCACATTTCATCATCTTGGGTAAAATCTATGGAGTTTAGGTGCAACTCCTTCCACCCTATCTTGGATTTGTGGGTCATTGTGAAGGTATATCATTTGTGTTTTGCACTTGATTTATGTTTTGGCTTTCATTTTGACTTCATGGATTACACAAGGTACTTCTAAGTATTTCCTATGTTATCATGTTTATCCTATAGGACCTCGGCATTCACTTTGTATTCTAGGATTTGCAGATATAGATTGAGCAGGTGATATTGATAGCAAGAGATCCACTAATGCTTATGTTTTCACTATGTTTGGTGGTGCTATTAGTTGGATGAGTAAGCAGTAGCATATGGTCTCTTTGTCCACTATTGAAGTAGAGTATATGGAAGAAACTCATACTTTTAAAGAAGCCATTTGGCTTAAGAGATTATGTTTTGATGTTGGGTTTAATGCAAGGAAGATTACCATTTGTTTTGATAGTCAGAATGCCATATGGTTGGCAAAGAATCCTACTTTCCAAGTGAGGATTAAGCATATTGATATCCAGTACCATTTTGTTTGTGACATGGTAGAGGATGGGAAGGTGAACTTTGAGAAAGTTGACACTTTGACGAATGTTGCAAATTCCTTGACAAAACATGTGAGCACAGAGAAGTTCAGATGCCGTTCGGAGTCTATGGGCCTCTTGGCTCCTAGAAGTTAAATCCTATCATTCTATTGGCTCTTGAAAGGTGTTTGACAAGTGGGAGAATGTTGGGAAATGAGGTGTCTCAACCATTGCAAGTTCCTAATGTTATATTTATTTATTTTTTCCTGCTATTGTAATTTTCTATGTAAAGTTTGTCCTCATATGAGGAGGTAGGCATCCCATGTTGACTTGGCATAGTTTTTCCATGTGTCAGCACCTTGTGGTCATGTGTCATGAGTTATGACATATTCTATGACATCTAAGAGTTGGAATGATAGGTGTGACAAGTTATTAATATATGGTGACTAATCATGATACAGGGTTGCAAGTACATGTAACAAGGTAAATTTTGGTGACTATCAATCATAGTTTCCCCCCAAAATAATTAACAGGGGAGTGCAAGGGGGTGGATCCCCTCCTATGGGGCCCGAGGGGCTTACCCCCCTAGTAGGGACCTAAGAGTGGAGCCGAAAGTAGAGGTCTGGGGGTAATGCTCCCGACTGGGGGCTCAGGGCCAACAACCTCGAAGCACAAAACACCCTATATTTAATATAGGCATCGACAATTAGTTTGTTATTAGCCAACATGAAAATATTGATATTGGATAACTGCCAAAGAGGCTTGATAAATAAGTAGCTAGAGAATGTGAAAGGTCATGGGGTGCAAATAAGAATCAACATCATGTACTCCTAAAAGAGCTTGCATTGCAAGTGTGTTTTAATCATCTTTTGATTTGATTACATTGTGCAGGTTTTGGAGTGCAGGGTTTTTCACCTGAAAGGGTTTTCCCCATGTATATCTTGTGTTGTGAGTTTTGTATTTGCATTTGGATGTTGTTATTACCTTTCAAATAATGTGCATCTTAATTTTTGTAATTGTAAAAGTTAAAATTTATATAAATCTTTCATTAATAGATCAGTGTAGGAAGCATTTTTGCATACCTTGCTTCCTTTCATGTTAGTGTAGGTTTTTATTTCCTAGTTAGGTTATTTATTTTTCTATATTTCTAGGTTTCCCTTATACCTTTTATTAATCTTTCTTAGGTTCATAAAGTGTGTTTAATTAAGTGAGTGGGTTATGAGGTGTCACCATTCTACAAGGGAGCACCCATTAGCTATCATGGGAAGATACTTTCCTTTCTTTAGACCAATAGATGGTTGCTTCCTATCGGTTGGTGTTGTCACCTCCGCCCTCTCCTTTTTCTATATAATCATGATACATATCTTGTATTAGGTATCTTTTTCTTTTGTATCCTTATAATTCTATTTTGCTTTTGAATCATTTGCATTACTCTCGTGGAGAGTAACTCTGTGTTGTTATTTTGATCTTGTATCATTTTCTTTCACATTTTAATAGCTGTTTGTTTGCACTAGTTTGTTGGGTTATTCATTTTTTAGATTCTAACATGTCTTCCCCTTACATGCATCTTGAAAAAAATGGCATCATATTATTGGCTCTTTGGATCAACATTAATGTTCAAGCTCTGGGTTGGTCAAAATGGTAGTTGTCAACTATACTTCCTGCTTCTAGAAGTTTTTTGGATGATTCTGCAAGCTAACTAGATGTGATTGAGCATTAGAACATGCTATAGGGCATCCAAATAAACAAATATCTAGTTGGGAGATAAGCAGTGCAACTGGATATGGATATACAATAGGATGCCCAGATGCGAAATGTTCACTTGAGAGATGTCCGGTTGGAAGATGAAATAGGTAACAGGAATTGGATATGTCAACAGGACATCTAGATAGAAATATGTCCAATTAGAAATGAAGCATTACAACTAGAAGTGCACAACAACTAGATTTGATAATGAAATGTAATAGGATATCCAGTTTGAAATATGTCCAGTAAATATAAGCAGTGTAATCGGATGTGTAACATGATATTTGGATGAGATATTCGGATGGATGATAAAGCATCATAATTGGAACCAAATATGAATAGAAACAGGATTCAGATATAACAAATTAGTAAGATGTCTAGTTAGGAAAGGTCTGGATGAAATGTTCAGTTAAAGAAAGACAATGAAACTGGATATGAATAAGGAAACTAGATCCAGATATCAAAACCCAACAAGATATTTGGTTAGTAAATGTCTAGTTGGAATATAAAGGTGATGCAACCGGATCTAAACATGATAAGGCTACAAGATCTGAATGCGACAAGGCAATAGGATCTGGATAAGATGTTTAGTTTAAATACAAATAATTGCAATCAGATCCAGACATGAAATACAACTGGATGTTCAGATGTCTGGTTAAAAAATGTTTGGTTATAAATGTTCAGTTGGAGAGATGAGTATAACTTAGCCAAAATTCATCAAATCTTCATCAAATTTGAATTGTAGGCTATACCCATTTGGATCTTTAACAAGATGCACTCCTTACTTGGGCATGATTCCAACTAGATCTATCATATTTTTGAACATCTACTCTTGTAAGAAAAAATAAAGAAAAACACACATAAAAAAGTAAAGAAAATATTTTGGGGTGATGAGGATTTCTTGTGGACCCAGATGCTCCTGCATAAGACACGTTGAGTTACTAAAGTGTTCCATGAGTTGAACTCATGAAAATTTAGGTAAGTTAGGAATTGGTATCCCAAACTTAACCAACTCTAAAGCTAACATCCAAGAAGCTTCATCTATTGGTTGATCCTTCCAATAGACAAGATATTCTATATATTCCTTCCCTCTTTTTCATTTAGGCACGTGGAAATCAATTACCTTATCAACCTACTCAAACTTCTTCTCAGTTAATTGATGTACCTATTCATGTGCATCCTGCAAATCTATAACTAGATTCACCTATAAACTTGGTTCACCCTCATAGTATTTAGAAAAATCAACCATGTTGAAAATGGGAGAAATGTCAATACCCACCAGAAGTTCAACTTCATATGCATTGGATAAAAATTTCCTTAAGACCTTACAAGGTCCAATCTTCCTCCACTTAATTTTATTATATGTTCCCTGAAGGAACCTTTCCTTCCATAAATGTACCATCTGATGAGGGTGGATTCAACTCAAAACACATACAACAACAATTTATAGATTTAAAATAGACACGAACAAGATCTCAAGAAAGATTAGTTAATCAAACTATAAACTATTTCAGAATTTCTTCATTAAACTTGTATGTAAAATGCTACAAATCTGAAATACAATTTCTAGGGTCATATGCCCTCTTATTACAACAATACAGGTTGCATTACAATAGAAATATCTGACTTACAAAACCTTCTGGAGCTATCTTCTAATATCTATCTGACCTCCTTATTTGCATGAACAAGACTTTCCAATCACTCCCCCCTCCTCACTACTTTTAGAACTATAGGCTATACATATGCATCAACACCACTTAGTGAAATTTCCCCAATGTTAGCTTTCTTTGAAATGTGTAACTCCTATTTGGGTGCCAAAATGAACCCAACTATCCCTTTTTCCTCAAGAAAGAATTTTAAAATTTTAAAATTGAGAAACTAGGTAGCACAACTTCTGAGAGCCATAACTTTTGAACCAGATGTCTGATTGACAAACTTTTTGATGCATTAGAAAGGTTATGAAGAGATCTATCAAGCTATAACTTGCTTTGCTGGTTATTGTTATACATATGGTTCATAAGGTTGTCATTGATGTCAACACTTTCATGGATGTGTGATGGTGTACATGGTTGGATTTCATGTTCCTAAAGAAGATACATAGGATTTAGAAGTTCATGGTTGGATGTTATGTTCTATCTAGCAAAAAGGATATAGTTCATGGTTAGATGTCATGTTGAATATAATGTGGTTACTGAAGTTCATGGTTGGATTTCATGCCTTGATCAATATAGAGTTGAGTATGAAGACATATTCAAATGGAAATTAGAAGTGTCAAGAAGATACATTAATATGGGAATTAGAAACACTAAGGTGATCAAATCACTGGAAGGATGTTTTTTCTATTGATAGTTTGAAGATAGCATTGGTTCTAAAGAAGAAATTTTCAATAAAGTAATGGAATGCTTTGCATTAGCAATTATGGCTATGCAATTCTGGAAGTATGGTTATGGTGTAGTGAAGGTGGTAATTCCAATATTTCATATCATTTCTCCTTCCATTGTGAAAGTTATGCATGATAGAGTACCGACATGTGTTCTGGTAGATTGAGGTGGTGTTAAAGGCCTGTTGGAATGCTCTACATTCCTCCAAAAGTGAATGGTTTCCTTTGTAGTTTTGTGGACATGTTTATGGATGTGTATTACATTCTTCCTTGGAGTTTCAAGTTTATTGGTGATCCGCAAGCTCAGTTTTTCAATGATAGTATGTTGCACAGTGTTCCGAATGACTTGTTGTTCTCAAAAGTTCATGGTTGAAGATGTGTGGCACAAAATATTTGATGTACAGAGGTAAAGGAGCATTTGGATATGTTTTATGATTCCTATAGACTAATCTAGAAGAGTTTCATGAAGATCTTTCTTATTTCCAGTACTGCACAAGGTTTTCAAGTTGTTGTGGCCGTTATGCTTCAACTTTCACATGTTTTTTTTTCTCAAGGCTATCTTATTTTCAAATTAGTGGAGTGTGCGGATGCAAATCCTTGTTGTTTGATGTTGTGAAGGATGTTTTGGACCTAGTTAAGCAAGTGTTGGTGTCTAGAAGGCATGGGTTTTCTATTGGTGTAGCATGTGGTCTTGTTTAGAACTTGTCCTCTACACGTTTCATGTTGTATATTGTCTGGCCGACTTGTAAATGTATTTTTCATGTTGTCTCTGGCTGAAAATAAATGCAATCAATGTAATATCATGTATAAATTGTAAATTAAATTGAGTTAGGTGAAGTGTGGTTGCGAGTGATTGATAAGGTTTGCAAGTAAGAAAAGAAGGAGAATGACTGCATTATGATGTTGGACTGAAGGAGAATGAGTAGATATGTTAGAAGTTGTCTTGATTCATCTTGAAGACATTTGTGTGATAGGAAGGAAGTGAAGAGTGTGCCTAATTGATCCAATCATCAAGAGAAACAATATTGCAATCATCAAAGATGTGAACTTCAATGTCAGTTTTTAGGTAGTAGAAGGATTGTCATACTGTAATCTTTTCTGAGTTTGTTCTCAGATCAGGTAGTAGTTGCTTCCTTTAGAGTGACCCTATAACAAAGTCTTCAGGGATTTGTAGCTTCCTTGGGAGTGACCCTAAAGAAAAATTTCTAGGGAGTATTTTCTCCCTTGGGTTATAGCCCTAAAACAAAGTCAACGGGGAGTAGTAGCTTCCTTGGGTTGTAGCCCTAAAACAAAGTTGTTATTTTGAGCTTCATATTTTGTGAGTTAATCCTCACCGTGGTTTTTCCCTTCTAGGGTTTGCCACTTATATCTAGTGTTATGTGTTGATGTTCATTGTGTTGATCTCTCATGTTTATGTTTATGTTGTAATGCTTAAGTTTTAATCTGCTCTAGAGAATTTGAAGTTTGTTTAGATATTGATTCACCCCCCCATCAGTATCTTGGTATGCTCAACAATTGGTATTAGAGCCAAGTTCCTTTGAAGGAAGGTTAACTACTCGAGGAAGGTCTGGGATGGCACTTAATGGATCCAACAAGATAGCCTAGGTTTGATGGAATAAATTATGCTTTTTGGAAGCTAAGGATTGAAGCCTATATCAACTCTCTAGGGTGCGGTGTTTGAGACTCTATAAAGATTGATTACAAAGTTCCCATTACTACTCCTACAGATCATGATGAATTTAATGAATATGATAACAATGCCAAGGTAAATTTTTCTATCATGAGTGGGTTAGCTGATTCAGAACAAATTTGAGACCCTAAAAATGTCAAAGGATGAAGATATTGTTGGATATATTCTTAGAGTTAATGAAGTGGTCAATGACATTAGAGGTCTTGGTGGAGAGGTGAAAGATGATGAGATTGTGAAGAAGGTTCTGAGATCTCTTCCGAAATCTTACAATCATAAGGTATCTGTTGTTGAGGAGAATGCGGACTTGGATACATACATTGTAGACAAATTGTTTGGTTCCCTGACTGCCTTTGAAATGAGAGAGTTTGGTAGTGATGCTCCAAAGAAAGAAGTTGCTTTCAAAGCCAGTATGAATACAAAGGATGAAATTGTTGATGAAGATGAGAGCTCTGATGAAGTTGAAGCAAATTTTGTGAAAAGATTGAAGAAAGGCACTAGAAAATACAAAGGTAAGTTACCCTTCAAATGTTTCAATTGTGGAAAGGTTAGTCACTTTGCTTCTAAATGTCCTTTTAAAGAATCAAGGGGTAGTAACAAGAGATACAAGTTCAAAAGAAGTTTGTATTCCATAGAGAGCAGTTGTTCTTTAGAAGATGAGGATCATGATGATTCAAATGATGAAACAATTTTCATGGCCTTGAATGTTGGTGACAAAAAGGATGATGTTGGAAAATGTGAGAAGACTAATGCCTTGAAAACAAACCAAAACAATGATAGATCAATGGTTGTATGGACTGGTTTTCATGCAAGAGAAGAAGCCAAGGCTTGGGTAATTGATAGTGGTTGCTCAAATCATATGACTGCTGACAAAGAAAAGTTTATCATCCTTGAGAAGTGGGATGGTGGAGCTTTCAATTTTGGTGGTGATGAGTTAGCACAAATTTGTGGAAAGGGTGCTATAATGATTGATGGGAAGAATAGGACTGAGGATGTCCTCTATGTCAAAGGGCTAAAGAATAATCTTCTTAGTATTAGTCAAATGTGTAGCAAAGGTTACAATCTCACTTTTCATGCCAAAGGTTGTGAAACCAAGAAGGCAGGATCTGAAAAACTAGTTGCTAAAGGTATCAAGTCATATGGTGATATCTATCATCTAAAGGACATAAATGGAAGAACATGTTTGTTGGCTCAATCTAGTGAGTGTTGGTTGTGGCACAAAAGAATGGGACACAACAATTTTGATAATACAATAAGTATTAGCTCTACTCATGTAGCGAGATACATGCCTAAGATTATCAAGTTTGCAAACACAGTATGCAAGGAATGTCAAATGAGAAAGCAGACAAAGACAAGTTTCAAAAGAAAGGAGTATTCTTCTTTAAAGCCATTGGAGTTGATTCACACTAATCTATGTGACCCTACAAGAGTAAAGAGTCAACAAGATGAGAGGTATTTTATGTTTCTCATTGATGATTATTCTAGAATGACTTGCATTACTTTCTTAAGAGAAAAATCAGATACCCTTGATAAATTTAAGGTGTTCAAAGCTATGGTTGAAAATGAAGTGGATGCTAAGATCAAATGTTTAAGGTCTGATAAAGGAGGTCAATTTACTTCAAATGAATTTGAAAAGTTTTATGAAGATCATGGTATTAGGAGACATCTGTTAGCCCCTAGGATCCCTTAGTAAAATGGGGTAGTGGAGAGGAAGAATAGAACTATGCAAGAGATTGCTAGGGTAATGTTGAAAGATGTAGATCTATATGATATGTACTGGAAGGAAGCAATTCACACTGTTGTCTATCTAATTAACAAAGTGCAACTAAGGGTCAACAACACTAAGACCCCTTATGAGATATGCTATGGAATACCTCCTAGTGTTAGATACTTCAGGATTTTTGGTAGCAAATGCTATATTAGAAGAGATGAAGAAGACCTAGGAAAGTTTGATTCAAGAAGTGATGAAGGGATCTTCCTTGGTTACTCAACCAAAAGCAAGGCCTATAGATGCTACAACAAGAGGTTGGGAAAGATTATTGAAAGCACAAGTATCAAAGTAGATAAAGACCTATATCAAATCTCACAAGATTCAGAGGAGTCTAGATTTGATATCTTTCTATGCATTGAAGATGAAGAAGAAGAAGTGAAAGAATAAAAGGAATAAGAACCAAAGCAATTGCCTAAGACTCATGCAAAGTATGTTCAGAAGAAGTACTTAGCAGATCAGATCATTGGAGATAAAAATGAAGGTGTGAAGACAAGGAGAAGGTTTTCTAAGAAACATGAGCAAGTAAACTTGTGTTTTTTTATCAAAAGTAGAACCCAAAACCTTTGTTGATGTTAGCAAAGATGATGGATGGATAAAAGCAATGGAAGAAGATCTAGATCAGAATGAGAAGAATCAAACATAGGAATTGGTTACCAGACTAGCAAATAAGAATGTTATAGGAACAAAGTGGGTGTTTCGGAACTAGCTAAATGAAGAAGGTGAAGTTTTAAGGAACAAATCAAGGTTGGTATGTAAGGGCTACTCTGAAGTTGAAGGCATTGACTTTGAGGAGACTTTTTCTCTAGTAGCCAGGATGGAGGCAATGAGGATGTTCCTTTCCCTTGCTCCTCATAAGAACTTCAAGGTATATCAAATGGATGTTAAGTTAGCATTTTGAATGGTGATCTAGAGGAAGAAGTCTGCATTGAACAACCAAATGGTTTTCAGCTATCAGAAGATCCGAACATGGTGTGCAAACTCAAGAAAGCTTTGTATGGTCTCAAGCAAGCACATAGGGCTTGGTATGATAGGTTAGACAAGTACTTACTTTAGTAGGGCTTTAGGAAAGGTACTACAAATAGTAATCTTAACATTAAGGAAGATGGAGATATGATATTGATAGTTGTAGTATATGTTGATGACATCATCTTTGGTGGAGATGATGATATGTGTAAGAGGTTTGTAGAGGAGATGCAAAAGGAGTTTGAGATGTCTATGATTGGTGAGATGTCTTTCTTCCTTGGACTTCAAATTACTCAGCTAGATGATGGTATCTTTATTTCTCAAGATAAGTATGTCAAAGAGTTGTTGAAGAATTTTGGTATGGAGGATTCAAAACTAGTGAGTACTTCCATGGTCATTGGATTTCACTTGAGCAAGGATGATGAGTCTTCAGAGATGGATCAGACTTCCTATAGATCTATGATAGGAGGATTGTTGTATCTAACTCCTTCTAGACCTAGTATTATGCATGTAGTATGTGTGGTTGCTAGATATCAAGCTAGTCCTAGGAAAACACATGAGAAGACAGTGAAAAGAATACTCAAATATTTGAAAGGAACTCTAGATTATGGCTTATGGTATCCAAGAGGTAATGACTTTGATTTGAGTGCCTACACTGATGTTGATTGGGCTAGTTGTGTTGATGATAGGAGTACAAGTGGTAGTGCTTTATTTTTAGGAAGTAGATTGGTTTCATGGTAGAGTAAGAAGCAAGATTCACTATCCTTATCAACTACAGATTCAGAGTACATTTAAACAACATCCTACTATACACAAGTGTTGTAGATGAAGCAAATCCTAAAGGATATCAAGGTCTTAATGATCCCATTCCTATTTTGTGTGACAATACAAGTGCTATCATTATTTACAAGAATCTAGTGATGGATTATAGAACCAAGCATATAGCAATCAGGTATCACTTTTTGAGAGAGAAGGTTGCAAATAAGGAAGTGAAGTTGGAATATGTTCCAACAAAGGAGATCAGATTGTAGTATTTTCACAAAGGCTCTTGCAAAGGACACTTTTGAGGATCTTCGCCAGAGGTTAGGGGTAATTACCCCTCCTTATTGGTAGATGCATAGTGGTGCATCTATCCAAGGGGAGTGGTTCATGTTATATCTTTTTTCCTAGACTGATGATGGCTACCTTTTAGGGGGAGCATGCACTGGTTGCTGATTATAGGGGGAGTCAGTTTCTTGTAAAAAGAAGTTATTCCCTAAGGGAGAAGATGTTTCCCTTTGTCCCTGATGTTAAAGGGGGAGAAATGTGTAGTATGTGTTGCCATCAATGCCAAAAGGGGAGATTGTTAAACATATGGTTCCTAAGGTTGTCATTGATGTCAACACTGTCACAAGGTTGTCATTGATGTTAACATTGTCTTGGATGTGTGATGGTGTTCATGGTTGGATGTCATGTTCCTAAAGAAGATACATGGGATTTAGAATTTCATGGTTGGATGTCATGCCCTATCCAGCAAAAAAGATACAGTTCATGGTTGGATGTCATGTTGAATATAATGTGGTTACTGAAGTTCATGGTTGGATGTCATGCCTTGATCAATGCAAAGTTGAGTATGAAGGCATATTAAGATGGGAATTAAAAACATCAAGAAGATACATTAATATGGGAATTAGAAGGACTATGATGATCAAATCACTAGAAGGATGTTTTTGTTGTTGACAGTTTGAAGACAATGTTGGTTCTAAAAAAGACATTTTCAATATAGTAATGGAATGCTCTGCATTCCTCTTCATTAGTAGTTATGGCTATGCAGTTCTAGAACTATGTTTAGGGTGCAGTGAAGGTGATAATTCCAAAGTTTTAGATCATTTTCCCTTTTACTGTGAAAGTTGTGCATGATAGAGTACTGGCATGTGTTATGGCAGAGTCAGGTGGTGTTAAAGGCTTGCTGGAATGCTCTGCATTCCTTTGGAAGTGAATGGTTGCCTTTGTGGTTTTGTGGACATGTTTATGGATGTGCATTATATGTTTCCTTGCAGTTTCAAGTTCATTGGTGATTTTCAAGCTTAGTTTTTCAATGACAATATGTTGTAGAGTGTTTTGGATGACTTGTTCTCAAAAGTTCATGGTTGAGGATGTGTGGCACAAAATATTTGATGTATAGAGGTAAAGGAGTGTTTGGAGATGTTTTTATGAGTCCTATAGACTCATGTAGAAGAGTTTAATGAAGATCTTTCTTGTTTCCAGTACTGTACAAGGTTTTCAAATGGTTGTGGTTGTTATGCTTCAAGTTTCACATGTTTTTTCTTAAGGCTATCCTATTTCCAAATGAGCAGAGTGTGCAGATACAATTCCTTGTTTTTTGATATTGTGAAGAATGTTTTGAACCTAGTTAAGAAAGTGTTGGTGTTCGCAAGGCATGGGTCATCTGTTGGTGTAGAGTGTGGTCTTGTTTAGAACTTGTCCTCTACACATTTCATGTTGTATGATATATAGCCATCTTGTAAATGTATTTTTCATGTTGTCTCTAGTCGAAAATCAATGTATTCAATGTAATATCATGTATAAATTTTAAATTAAATTGAGTTAGGCAAAGTATGGTTGCAAGTGATTGATAAGGTTTGCAAGTAAGAAAAGAAGCATAATGACTGTATTATGATGTACGACTGAAGGAGAAAGAGAAGATGTGTTAGAAGCTATCTTGATTCATCTTGAAGACATTTGTGTGACATGAAGCAAGTGAAGAGTGTACCTAATTGATCCAATCATCAGAAGAAGCAGTATTGCTACCATCAAAGGTGTGAACTTCAATGTCAGTTTTCAGGCAATAGAAGGATTGTCATATTGTAATCTTTTCTGAGTTTGTTCTCAGATCAGGGAGTAGTTGCTTCCTTGGGAGTGACCCTAAAGAAAAGTTTTCAAGGAGTAGTTTCTTCCTTGCATTGTAGCCCTAAACCAAAGTCAGTAGGGAGTAGTAGCTTCCTTGGGTTGTAGCCCTAAAACAAAGTGTTATTTTGAGCTTCATATATTGTGAGTTAATCCACATCATGGGTTTTCCCTTCTAAGGTTTTCCACATATATCTGGTGTTATGTGTTGATGTGTATTGTGTTGATCTCTCATGTTTATGTTTATGTTGTAATGCTTAAGTTTTAATCTGTTCCAAAGAATTTGAATTTTTTTTAGATAATGATTTACCCCCCTTTCCTTATCTTGGTGTGTTCAACTATTATGACAACTTTTAGGCCATTTAGGGATGTCTAAGTGCTTCAAATTTTATTCTAGAATTTTTTTCAAAAACCTCAAAAATGGAAACTTTAATATCTTGCAATTCAGACATGATCTTGGGCTGAAATTTACCAAGAATGTTTATTTGACTATTCCAAAGCTTTGGGGAAAATTTTGAGCCCAATCGTTTCTCTAATATAGGTTTACTAAAAATAGTAGGTCCTAGGATTCTTAGCCTTTTTGGAAGCTTTGAAGGTTTTGAATCATTATTCAAGCAAATGGGTATCTGAAAATACAAAAATTGAAAAGAAAAGAAAAGAAATCATCATTTTTTTGGGTGATGCAAGATTACCCTCACACCATTGGATTTTTTGCATCACCGTCACTAAATCATCAACCTAAAATTCATGTTCTCTCCTGTGCATATTAGCACACTCCTTATATTTGATGGCACTCTTTTCCAAAGATTGTTTTACTTCCTTATGCAAATAATGAATATACTCGACAAAATCTTCAGCTATTGCACTTTTCCTATGCAACTATACATTATCTGTCAACTCATCCACACCTCTTGGACAATATCCACTAACAACTTGAAAAGGACTTTTCCCTATGCTTCTTGTAGACAGTTGAAATTGACAATGTCACTTTAATCACATTGTCAACACCACTTGGCAACACTTTCCAACACTTGTGTCCTAAGAGTTCCCTTTACCATATCCCTTTTCTAAATTAATTAAATAAATTATATTTATTTAATTAATCCACTTCCTCAATCACTTAAATTAAATAAATACATTTTATTTATTTAACTCATCCCTTTTTATCCCTTGTAGCCAAAATTGCCCCCTCTTCTATTGTTTTAGAGGAGGTTGAGAATTACTTGCATGCTTGCATTCTTCTTAGAGGCTATATTTTCTTTTCTCCTTTTTTTTTTGCTTCTAAGCCCTCAATACAAACCCTCTTTTGGGGACAAGCAAGAAAAAATATATCTTGTTCAACATGAATGACATGAGCTAAAAAGGTTTTAATATGATTGAGAAAATGCAAATGAGGGAGGGGAGGATAGGAAACCTTACCTAGACTCAGACTCTGATGGCACACTCCTTAGAGACAACAAAATCTTGAATTTGTGGGGAGAAGACGAACAAAAAATTACCAAAAGCCATGTTCAAAAATAAACTTTACAAATTTCTCCTTAGAAAAAAAATTAGACCCAAGTGTGTAAATATATTTTAAAAGTGGGTAAAGGAGCCAGATAAAGTTTTAAAAATATATTTACCCAATAAAGGAACCATATAAAATTAGCCCAACTTTTAAACATAGGAAACTCTACCAACAACATACGTACTACTATATGAAATATTGAATAAAAATATGATCAATTTATTTCTATTAATTTTTAATTAAAAAAATCTTGAAAAACAAGATTTTTTTTAATTTCTAAAAGTGTGTAAATATATTTTAAAAAATCATTCATTTTTATTTAATTTTTATAATCCACACTTATTTTTGCTTTTTAATTGTTGAAAAACTACACAACATTTCTTATATTTTTCCATATTTTCTTATAAGAAAGTGGTTGACATAATTCACCTTATTCTTAAGGATAAACAATATATTCCTATTGATATAAACAA
Organism: Cunninghamia lanceolata; assembly: GCA_027924645.1. Taxonomy (NCBI): domain Eukaryota; kingdom Viridiplantae; phylum Streptophyta; class Pinopsida; order Cupressales; family Cupressaceae; genus Cunninghamia; species Cunninghamia lanceolata. The sequence goes on along the minus strand of BSBN01000378.1, from coordinate 809,919 downwards.
ATAAAAACCATCATATTGATTAAAGAGAAAAAGAATGCATATTAACATAAGCAAAAGATGTTGTGAGAAATAAAATACACATATATGCCCTTCTCCATGTAATCAACTATAGACGTCCAGAGGTAATAATATATTCTATGATAAAAAGATTTACTGACGTACTACTTATGGCTAACACATGCTAAATATCACCGTATTTCGTAAACAAAAGCTGTACTTCGTAAACGGAAAAGTATCTAACACACGCAAAAATGTCGCCGTATTTCATAAACGGAAAAGTATCTAACACATGCTAAATGTCATCATATTTTGTTAACGGAAAAGTATCTAACACACGGTAAATGTCGTCATATTTCGTAAATGGACAAGTATGATGGAAAAATATCAGAGGAATATCAGAGAAAATCGGTGATCCAACTTTGCTGACAAATTTTAGACATAGTTGTAAAAAAATAATATAAATTTAAAATATTTGATATAAATTTAAATTTTAATATTTATAAATTTGAATTTTAATATATATAAAAAAATAATATAAATTTAAAAAATTTGATATAAATTTGAATTTTAAAATATATAAATTTGAATATTAATATTTGATATATTTTTATTCGTATAAACAAATAAAAACCATCATAAAAGAATACATATTACCAAAAGACGCTGTGAGCAATAAAATACACATATATGCCCTTCGCCATGTAATCAACTACAGAGGTTCAGAGATAAAAAGATTTACTGACGGTACTACTTATGTATTTTGCAAATGGAAAAGTATGATCCAAAAATATTGGAACATCATGGGAATATGGGAATTAACCGGTGATCCATCTTTCTCGGAAGGTTCTATCGGCTAAAAATATGCACCTAAAAACAATTCTTCTTTTACCTTTTTTATAGTTGACTCTATGAAGGTGGTGTCTACGGACACCATTTAAGAGTTTGCCAACTTGATACGTGAGTGAATTATCCTAGCTCAATCCACTTTGGTGAGTCAAATTAATAATGACAAGAAATATGGAACATGTACCTAAATATGTAGATGGCCTAGATGACAATGATTATAATTTGATTTTTATTCTCATATTAGAAATTGAATTGCACTTTAATTATTCCCCCTGCAATCACATGTTCGTCCTTGATTTTCTCTAGTTTTCAATTAATGGCACATTGGATGTCTTTAAATACCTTGACATAACAGTTCATGACACACAAACATGTGCCAAATCGATTCACAATGGTTTGTAGAAGGAGGAGGAAAACATAGAACTTTAACTTTAAACATTTAAATTGCAAGTTCATTCCTACGTGCCTCAAGATTGAAGCAACTCAATATTGAGCCGCTTTGAAATGAACCATGGGTTTAAAATTATAATTATACGCATAGAAGGAATGCATGGAAGTAGGTGCAAATGATGGTGCAATATTGATAAAATAGTGAATTTATGGGAATTGGTGGAAATGAGGGTAAATAATGATGGATAGGAACTAAGCATGAGCCAAACCAAGCCCATGAGTACACCACATGTCCTTCTATTATAGCATTGAGATGTTCCACCAAGCTAGGCCTAAACTAAATGGGAAATGGCATGGATATTTTAATTTCACTATTACATTTTGCCCCTACTTTGATGTATATGCAATCTAACATGAGCATGCACTTCAAAGGGTATGGAATTTTTCAGCTAGCTAGCATGAAAAGTAAATATATAGACACTCATAACATGACATTATTTCTAAAAAAGGATGCAATGAGTATTTCTTGCCTCGTAATCAAAATAAGCACAAACAATGAGTTGCTTCAACTATCTACAAAAAATGAAACAATTAAAGAAGCCCAATAGAAAATTTTACTTGTATGAAAAGATGCAAAAATGCTTTGCAAAATGTGGTAATGCAATATTGGTCCACATGACCATGTGATATAACATCATGTGATATAGAAATGCAATAAGTCTTCATTCAATGTGGGTGGTAAGATCAAAATTTTGCATGATGCAACACTATGATCAATATTCATGGGATGTGGAAAATATAATAAATCTTTGTAGATTGATGTGATGTCATCTCTCTACTAATGAACCATATACATGTATCTTTTGCACATGTAGGGTGTTTTTGAATAGTGTTGTAACATGTGATGGCAACTCTAATGTGTTAGCATTGCTCACTAGTTGTGTTGCAATTGTTTAATATAAAAAATTTGCTGGCCTTGTTTTGCATATTTTATCCTCAATAAAATTTGGCATTACACATTACATATTTCATCCCTTAGGAGGGAGAAAATGCATCAAAGAAGCACATATAGCCATCTTGAGCCCTTCATTGCCTCAAGAATGTTTGGAACTCTATCTCTAATATTTTGTACCCTCTATATAAAGGGAATATCTATACATCTCTTCATTTTGATATTAAGTGGTTGAGTAGTTAACTAATGAGATTCTTTTGTCATCTCCTGAATGTGTCGGGCTTCTTCTTGGAAATAGTACAAATGGTCCAATGTAAGTATTATATAGAAATCAACCAAAAGTGAAAGTTGAGAAGGCCACAAATCTTATAAGAATTAATGGAAACATGAACTTAATGAGTTTAGTAGAAATTCATCCCATAAACATTCCTCATTGTACTGATAATGATAATGGAAATTTAACAAAGATAGTTCATACGATAGAAAATAGTCAAAATTAATGTTTAATTAAGCTGAAATTTATAGCATTAGTGACCAGTAGAATTTCTAATGATGTTTCCATTAGAGAGGATAATAATAATTGTTTTTGTTTCTTGATTGAGTTGAATGATGGCCATAATGAACTTGATCTCTTCACTATCACCTTTCCATCAACTATCCCCTTGCATAGTTTCATCTCAATTTTCTTGCTTTCTCTTGTTTTCCCTCTTTCTTCTCTTCTCTCTTCTCTCTTATCTAGCTTAGCTTGTTTTTTTGATCTTTTATTTCCTTAGTTTGGATTTTATAATCTAGGCTTATGTCCTCGTATTGTGTGTCTTTTATCATCATGACAGGTTGTTATGACAAGGCGAGGTGACATAGGTAAACATCAAACATCTATGCTACGTTCCCTCATCTTCCTTCCATTATTCTCGTCTTCCTTTCAATACTTATCATCAAACATCTATGGTATGTTCCTTCATCTTCCTTTCAGGGGTGTCACAACAACCTGTCATGATGATAAAAGACATAGTTAAATATCAAACATCTATGGTACATTCCCTCATCTTCCTTCCATTATTCTCATCTTCTTTTCAATACTTACTTTGAAGTTATCTAGAATCAATTCACTATTATTTAAAAATTATTTTTTTAATTTGATATCTACCTTAGAGATCTTTGTAGTTTAATCTTGAGATCTGAGTTTGATTTTGAGTGGTGTGGATTTGATTTGACGTGGAGGATTAATTTGGAAGAATATTCACATAAAAATTCTTCCTTTACCTTATTGATAGAACTTGAATCTATCAAGGTGGTGTCTAGGGACACCATTTAAGAGTTTGTCAACTCGTTAGGTGAGCAAATTCTCCTAGCTCAATCCCCTTTCGTGAGTCAAATTAATAATGAAAAGAAATATGGAACATACCTAAATATGTAGATGGCCTAGATGACAATTATTATTAATTTGATTCTTAATTCTCATATTAGAAATTGAGTTGTGCTCTAATTATTCTCCATGTAATCGTATGTTCTTCCTTGATTTTCTCTAGATTCAAATTAATGGCACATTGAATATCTTTAAATACCTTGACATAACAACATGACACACAAACATGTGGCAAGTCAACTCATAATGGCTTGTAGAAGGGGGTGGAAAACATAGAACTTGAACTTTAAAAAAAATGAATTACAGGTATATTCCTACATGCCTCGAGATTGAAGCAAATCAATCCTAAGCCAGTTGGAAATGAACCATTGGTCTAACATGATAATTTAGAGACATAGAAGGAATGTATGGAAGTAGGTACAAATGGTGGTGAAATAATGATAAGTAAATGGTGAATTTATGGGAATTGTGAGAAATGGGAGTAAATAATGATGGATAGGAATCAAGCATGAGCCAAACCAAACACATGAATATACCACTTCTCCTTATATTATTGCATCGACATTCCACCAATCTAGGCCCAAAACTAAATTGAAAATGACATGAATATTTTAATTTCATTATTACATTTTCCCCCTACTTTGATGTGCATGTAATCTAATATGAGCATGCACTTCAAAGGACATCCATCAAAGCATTAAGGGTATGGGAATTTTGTTAGATGTTCTAGTTGCAACTGCCCTAGTAGACATGTATGCAAAATATGGAAGCATAGACAAGGCATGTGAACTGTTTGACAGAACACATCAAAGAGATATCGTCTTGTCGATTATGATGATTGCAAGATATGCATAAAATGGATTTGTCGATAAGGCTATTGAAACTTTCAAGAAATTGTAATTGGCCAGTGTAAAGCCAAATTCCACAACCTTTGCCAACATCCTCTCCGCATGTGCCAAAATGGGATCTTTGGAACAAGGTACATGGACATCCATTAAAGCATTAAGGATATGGGAATGTTGTCAGATGTTCTAGTTGCAATTTCCTTGGTAGATATTTATGCCAAATGTGGAAGCATAGAGATGTCACATCTCATTTTTTAGACTTTATTATAAATTAGATCATTGGACATTTTTACTATGATTGATTTACTATGAGTGATTCCACGCGTGTGAGAGTAATTGTCATGAATGTTATAAAGGCATGATTTTAAAAGTTGATTTTAATAATAGATATTATGGGTATGATTATGGATGTACATTTTGCTTTGCCTCGGCTAAGATTATAAAGAACTAGCCTATTAATGAAAATCTAAGTGCGACTGAGTGCAAGAGAAATGTTGAAGATGAGAACATGGTTGAGGTAGAGATGTTCTATCCGCCCAACAAGAACTGTTGGGATGGATTAATCTAATATATGCACACATTCACTTAGTTTCATATCATATTGCATTAGTGTGAGGCTTTATTATGCATCATATGAGGTTATGTAGTCATGTTTGAGCATTTTGCATGGTTAATGGATGTGATTGATGTATGATGGTTAGATAAATATGTGATTCCATTGCTATGGTATGTTCACTTGAATGCATAAGTTAGACATGTAAATATATTTTCTTTGATTTTAGATTTAATGAAAATTATGTGATTTATCTTCAACTGATTTATTTGTTAATTATTAAAAGTGTTTATATATATATATATATATATATATATATATATATATATATATATATATATATATATATATATATATATATATATATATATATATATATAACTTACTCTTGCTTGAAAATAATATCTTTGATGGGTTTAAACTAAAAATATATATTATATAATTATTTAATTTAAAATTATATTATTATTAAGAATTGTATAAAGTTGTCTTACTTTGGATTAATAATTGAATAAATAACATGTTTTCTTCTTTATTTAAATAAGTTTATTAATAAATATATATTCTCATTAGATTAAAATAAATATGGAATATTTATTTGATAAATATATAATATTAACAACATATATTATAAATAGAAATCCAAATATAATAATAATAATAATAATAAATCTTTTTCATGCAAAATTGAGTACTACAGAAATAAGAGAGGGAGTTTAATATTGCAAAAGAGAACCAGTTGTACAAGAAGCAAAAGGCATGCAAAACTAAAGGTAACTGCAGTTTAAACAATAATAAAGGAGTCTAAAAATATGAATGCTAAGAGGAGAAGAGAATTATTCATAAAATAAGGATGCACAACAAGGAAAAGAGGAGGAGAAAACAGTGACAGAAGTAGAGAAAGAAAACAAAGTATAACAGTGGCAGAAAGGATAAGCAATCAGAGATAGAAGGGGGCCGAATTGACTTAGCAAGAAGAGTGTGACTGTCAAATATTTTATTTTCTTTTCTCTAAGTTATATTTGATAAATAGGTAAGGTATATCTGAGAATGTCTATGTGTTGCATTGGCCTGTATTGGATATAGGCGGCTCTTAATTATTTCAACAAACATTGTTATTTCCTTATGTGACCTTTGTAATATCAAATTGACTATAGCTATCTTTGTTTGGTCTTGATTATTTATGAGCATCTGTATTAAACTATCTACCATGTTATTATTGTATAACCTACAATAAACTATGATAAATATTATGTTGTCATATGTATATAAATTAAATCCTTTATGTTGTTATGAATTGACCCAATTATCTTCTTAAATGACCAAAACTATGTATATATTTGACCTAGCTGTATTTATTTAATGTTAGCACGTATCAACCTTGGAGATTTATCTCAACTGTTGCCTTATATTTGGCCTGTGTTTTATATCTAGTCAGCCTCTGGTTGCTCTTTAAAACTGCCTATTCCTTGTTGTTATCGACCTCTCTATCTACTATTTTATCAACCTAAAGTGCTTTTCTAATGGCCTATGTATTAACTAGTCCTCTAGCTTGTGATTCTTATCCCATATTTAATTCAAATCATGTAGATGTTATTTTTATTCTTGTCCCCATCTTGTTATTATTCCTATCGCAGTAGCTTGATGTCTTTTTATAGTAGACTGATATGTCTTCTGTAGTTGATTTTATTACCTTTCTATAGCAGATTTTACTACCTTTCTATAGTATATTTTATTGCCTTTCTATAGCAGATTTTACTACTTTTCTGTAGCAGATTTTATTACCTTTCTATAGCATATTTTATTACCTTTCTATAGCAGATTTTACTGCCTTTCTGTAGCAGATTTTATTGCCTTTCTATAGCAGATTTTAATTTCTTTCTATAGAAGATTTAATTTCCTTTCTATAGCAGATTTTTATTGTATTCCTGTAGCTATTTTTGTAGCAGCATTTAATTTGTTTCTATAGAAGCAGTTAAGCTATTTTTGTAGCAGCATTTAAGCTGTTTCTATAGCAGCATTTAAGTTGTTTCTGTAGCAGCACTTAAGTTGTTCTATAGCAGCATTTAAGTTGTTTATGTAGCAGCACTTAAGTTGTTTCCATAGTAGCATTTACATTGTTTCTATAGCAGCAGATTTAGTTCGTGTCACAATCTTTTATTTTATTCCTGGTAGCATATAGATCCTATAGCTGATAGCAAGGTTACTATAGTCGCTTAGGAATATATAACTTACCTCCTTGCTCATGCCTTCGAATGATGTTAATGGATTTTATAAAAGATGTTAAATGATATTTATTTATCTTTTGTTAGATCTAGATTATATTGAGAAATTATGAATGAAATATGGGACAAAAGATATAACAAGTTTTATAGCTTTTTAGGTGCATGTGAATGAATAAATGAATCTATTTTTTGAATTATTGCTTGAAAGTGCACTCTTGTTGGTTGAGCAAAGAAAGAATTAATAAACCGTATTTAGGCAAAAGAATGTGTTTTGATTTGGTTATGAAACCCTAGAACAAGTTTAAACCTTTCAAATCATTGAGCATATTTAACATATGGATATCTATGTAATGCCATCTTAAACATTACTAGCATCTATTCTATTTAAATTAAATTTCTATCTTATCTCTATCTCATGAATTCAAGAAATAGATAGTAAAACCAAGAAAAGATAGTGATGATATTTGAAATAATCATGCATGGAAGCTCATTGTTAAAAGTAGAGTAGGCATACATCATTATTGATTTCATTGCTTGGAATGTATTTCTGTTGATTGTGCAAAGGAAAGGGATTAAAAATGGTTTTTAGATGAACATGGGTTTCTTTTTGTTTGAAAAGAAAGTAGATTATCTCTTATGTGTGTTTAGGGTTTCTTTCTAGGTTAGGATGCCAAATGTGGAATATTAGAGATGGCTTTTCCTCTTTTTGGGAATTGAACCTTAAACTATTTTTATGCTTGGCCAAGCTAGGGATTCATTGAAATGAGATGCATATTTGTCTAGCAAAACTTTATTTACATATATCTCTGCCACATCTTATTGTGAGATAATTTGCATATCATTATTTAGATTTGTACATTAGACTTTAGGTTACATTGGGTGTTCCCTCCTGCCAATTGTTTCCAGGTTGCTAGACGTTTCATGTAGGGCTAGATTTCCTTCATGTTAAGAAAGGATCTAGGGAAGTGTAATTGCTTCATGGTTGGGTGGAAAAGTGCCTGAGCCATGTACCTATCTCTCGGCTCGTAAGAGGACCATGTAGGTTCATGGCGACTAGAGAGTTTGTTTGATTTATTTCTTTTATTGTACATGATTATTGTATCTTGTAAGTGTCTTTGGATGAATTATGGCAAGAAAGCCAAATGGACACTATAAATTATTTATAGTTCTAATACCTAGATTAAGCACATGATTTGTAAGATTTAATGATATTATTGATTATGTTTATGAGATCTATCCTTTTACTTCAGTTGATGTAAATAAGTGGATGGTTTACTTCAGTAACTTTTGATATGGATTGAGTACTTTACAAGACAAGAAACATTGTCATGTCCCTTTTTCCAAAAAATGTACTTACTAAAATTAGTAAGTTTGCACCATCTCGAAATAGCAAGTCGGAAAGGGTCACAAGGGACATTGAGAAAATTATATATTTAATATTTATATTGTTCTGATCACATTTACATCATTCAAATAAATAAATATTAAAATTATTAATATTTTAATAATGCCAGCACAAGTATTGCTCTTTTTTGTTGGTTGATCGATGGCGCTACATGGTGAAGGGCAGGCTGTGCACTGCCTGTGAAGGCACGCACATGTCCTCTTTCTCTCTGCATGTACAATTTTTTGCCTTTGTTCTGCGGTGGCTCTCGGTTGGGGGGTGTTCTCTACTTTCGAGGTGGGTTTTGCTTTTCTTTTTTCTCAGTTTTACTCTTGCTGCAAATTTTGCTGGAGGGACTGGCATTGGGTGAAAGTAGGTTTTACTGTCAAGGCTGTGTGTAAGGTTTGGTGTTGGGTGTGGAGGAATGGCAGGGGTTTCAAAAAGCTTGGTTTCTGCTGGTGTGAAGCAACCTCAGGGTTTACCTGAGGATTCCTCTTTCATGGGTGAGAGCTCTAAGCTTAAGAAAGTGAATGGCTGTTTACCGTGGAGTCTTGATCATCCGGTGCTGGTTATCTCTCCTGAATCGGTACAAGAGGACATATCTTACTGGAGCCAACATGTTGTGATTTGTAAGTTCCTGGGTATTCATATCCCTCTCTTGGCGTTGGAGGCTTGGATTCACCGATCCTGGCAGGTTGAGGGTGATTTTGATATTCTGGTGGTAGCGAATGGTTATTTCATGGTTGATTTTTCTTGTATTTCGGATCAAAATCACGTTTGTGAGGGAGGGCCATATTTTTACAAACATGTTGGTTTGTTCATGAAGCCCTAGCATGGAGGTTTTAATGCGGCAGAAGATATGCTTTCATGAGTTCCTGTGTGGGTTCATTTGCCTTGGCTACCGATGGAGTTTTGGAAGGAGGATATTCTGCTCCAGATTGCAGCTCTGCTGGGGAAGCTGGATGCCATCGCTCAGAATACTCTGGATAAAAAGGTGTTTTCCTTTACTCGTATTTGTGTTGAAATTGACCTAAATAATCCATTGCCAAATTCTTGAGAAATTTTTCTTGGCTCTGCTTCGTGGATTCAACGGTTGGATTATGAATCCCTCCCTTTTCGATGTTGCTTTTGTCATGAGTATGGACACCTTCAGCGCCAATGCCCTTAAGCACCAAAGCTACAGGGGTTTCTTCTCCTCCTTCATCAGAGCCTTCAGTGGAGAAAGGGGATAAAGGCAAGTCACATGTGGCTGAGGGTGGGACCGATAAGGATGGCTTCATTCCTATTAAGTCGAAGGCTAAAGGAAGGGGACAAAAGCGGGCCTACAAAGATAGACAAAGTGATCAGGTATCCAATCATTTTGAGGTCTTGGATAATCAGGCCTTGGAAGAGGGGATTCCTATTGAGTTTCCTTCTGGGGCCTTTGGTATGGATACAGGGCTAGAGCAAGCGATTGTTGTTAAAGATTTTTCTTCGACTTTGAAACAGGAGAATTCTGGGATTCCTGGTGCCTCTACAGATCCGCAGGATAACATTATACTAGCTGATTTAGCTAAGGAGGTGTTGCCTGCTAGTAAGGGGTGGGGATCATCTCATGTTCTGGGCGTGTTGCAACGCCCTCTTAAGAGGGGTCATCTTGAGAGTTCATCTAAAGCTGGCCGTAAAAAGGATGTGGACAAGCTTAAATCCACTGGGGATTGCTGGTGGAATCTGGGTTAGTTAGGACCATTGATGCCCTTTTCTCTCTACCGTCCTCATGATTATTCTTTCTTGGAATGCAAGGGGTTTGAATAGCACCCCCCGTCAAAAGGCTATTCAGGATTTGATTGTGGTTCATTCTCCAGATATCTTTTGCGTTCAGGAGACTAAGCTTTGGGTGGACTCCATGCTTCACTATGCTCCTCGTATTTGGGCTTCTGGTCAATGTCAGTGTATTGGTTCTAAGGGTAACTTTGGAGGTTTGGCTTTTTTCTGGGATCCACGTAAGGTTGTTCCTCGTTGGTGGATTTCTAGCCATTCCTCTATTTCTGTGGTGGCTTTAGTTTTGGAGTTTGGTGAGACTATTTTGGTCAGTAATGTGTATGCTCTGATTGACATTCGCGGTAAAATCTAACTTTGGGCCCACATCAGGTTTGTTAGGTCTTGTGCACCTTTTCTTCCTTAGATCTTAGCTAGTGATTTCAATTTTGTGTTGTGTTTGGAGGAGAAAAGAGGGGGGCTTCCTAGGCTTGGTCCTGCTTCAGATCTTTTTTGGGCAAGTGTGGATTCTCTTGCTCTTGTTGATGTTAAACCCTCTAATGCTATTTTCACTTGGAATAATAGATTTCTTGTTTCTAGTTTTTGGATGGGTGGTTGCATGGTCACTTGCTCTGAGATCCTTGATTGGTGTGGCTCTGATCATTGGCCAATTAAGTTTTCTGCTTCTTCTTTTCCTTCTCCAAAGAATCCTCTTTTCAAATTTCAGCTTATGTGGCTCCGTGATCTGTCCTTGTATGACCTGGTTGCCCAGTGGTAGCGGGATAGAGCCCCTGCGTATGGTACAGCTATGTATTGTCTTGTTAAGAAGCTGCAATTTATCAAGTATCATCTTAAGCAATGGAATAGGTCATGTTTTGGCAATCTTTGGGCCAAGAAAAGGGAGGCGCAAGATCATCTTGCTATTATTACTCGTCAAATTCAAGATTTGAGATTCTCAGAGGATCTGGGACATGCTGAGTCCCAGGCTCTGAAATTGGTGGAGGAGTGGGAGCTTTGTGAGGAGATTTTCTGGAAACAAAAGGCAAGGATTGATTGGCTTCAAGAGGGTGACAGGAATACTGCTTTCTTCCATCATTCTGTGCAAGCTCATCAGAATAAGTGTTATATTTCTTCTCTTGTTAACTTTGAGGGTCTTTTAATTTCCTCACAATAGGTGTTGTCTAGAGAGGCTCGTTAGTTTTATTCTACCCTATTTACTGAAGACTAACCTCCTGCTGAGGCTGATGAGAATATGATCCTTGCTTGCATTCCTTCTTTGATTTCTAATGATTTGAATGCTTCTCTTACTCGTCCAATTTCCTTGTCTAAAGCGGAGGAGGTTGTGTTCGGGATGAATAAGGGGAAAGCTCTTGGCCCTGATGGTTTTTCAGTTGAATTTTTCAAGGAGTTTTGGGATATTGTGAAGCTGGATTTATTGGAGGTTGTTCAAGAGTCTCTCCATAGTAAGTAGATGCTAAGGGCCCTGAATGCTACTTTGCTGGTTCTCATTCCTAAAAAGGAAGATGCTAATAGGCTTGAATTCTTTAGACCTATTGTGCTCTGTAATGTGGTGTACAAGATTATTACGAAATTGATTGCTGAGAGGCTTAAACAGTGCTTGCCCGTTGTCATTTTTGAGGAGCAAGGATGCTTTGTGGTAGGCCGACAAATTTTGGATGGGGTGGTTGTAGCCTCTGCGGTCATTCATTCCATGGAGACTTCTTCGGAATGGTCTATGTTCATCAAGTTGGATATGGCCAAAGCTTACGATAGAGTTAAATAGAGTTTTCTTCAGAAGATTATGTTGGCCTTTGGTTTTTCTTCAGATTGGGCGAGTTGGACTCTGAGTTGTGTGACTTCCTCCTCCTTTTCGGTTATTGTGAATGGTGAACCTTCAGAGCCTTTTGGTGCTACTAGGGGCCTTTGTCAGGGGGACTCGCTCTCTCCTTATCTGTTTATCATTATGGCAGAGGGGCTGAGTCACTGTTTTAAATGTAAGGTCTCCCAAGGCTTGATTCATGGCTAGCAGTGGGGCTTGGGTCTGCCAAAGATTTCCCATCTCTAGTTTGTGGATGATACTTCTCTTATGGGGTTGGCTCGTATTCGAGAAGCTGATTCATTTAGGCAAGCTTTGGATATCTACCTTGTTGTTTTGGGTCAGAAAGTCAATGAGCAAAAGTCTTCTATTTTCTTTTTTAATACGCCTTAGGCTATCCAATGGCAGATTGCAGCTATTTTGTGGTTTCAAATTGGGTCTCTTCCCTTTGTCTATTTGGGTATTCCTCTGGCTGTTGGGCGTCAGCCTAGGTCCTTCTGGCATATGTTGCTTGACAAGCTAAGGTGGAAGGTAACTCATTGGACTCATCGATGGTTATCTACAGCTGCTAGATTGACTCTTCTCAAGTCAGTTATCCAGGCCCTTCCTATCTACAGATGCTTTGTTCAAGTGGCCCCTATGTATTTCCTTAGGGCTTTTGATGCCCTCTCTCGTCAATTCCTTTGGAGTGGTAACTTACTGTCTACTAAGTGAAGCCTTGTTAAGTGGGATTCTATGTGTAGACCAAAGTGAGAGGGTGGTCTAGGTTTATGCTCTACCATTTTGAACGGGCAAGTTCTTGCTGCTAAGCTTTACTGGCATTGGTGTATCAATCAGCATCAGTTATGGGCCCGTATTCTCACCCATAAGTATCTTAGGGGTGTTTCTTCTTTTGAAGTCCCTAGCTATCCTCTAGAGGGGAGTGGTTCTATGATTTGGCACACTTTGAAATCTGGGGCTCAGTTGATTAAGCATGCGCTTTTTTGGATCTATCATTCAGGGTCGCAGACTTTTTTTTGGTTAGATTCTTGGGATGGCCAACCACCTATTCTCTCTTCTCTTCCTCACCTCTAGTCACTTTATGAGGTTTTTACTGTGGCTGGCTGGGATACCCTTGATCATTATAAATTTGCACAATATTGTGGTTCGGCTGTAAGCTTTTGTTGGAAACTTCCCTCTGAGTGGCCTCCTGGGGGCTATGAGGAGGATAGGTGTGAGCTTGCTCAGCTTTTGGCTTCCCGTGCTTGTAATTCTTTGAAGGGACCCGATGTCTTGGCTTGGGATGGTCCTGATTTATCTGTGAAGTACTCTGTGTCTGCTGGTTATAAGCAGCTTGATAGGCAGTTGTTTGGGGCTATTGAGGTCCCTTGGTGGAAGCATGTCTAGCACAAGTTGTCGTGGCCCAAATGTAATTTTTTCTTGTGGCTTGTTGCTCATAACCGGTGCCTTACTTGGGATAATTTGTGTAAGCATGGTTTCCAAGGCCCTTCTATGTGTGTTTTGTGTCATAACTATGAGGAGAGTGTCTCTCATATCTTCTTCCAATGTTCCTATGCTAGGCAGATTTGGCATTTTTGGTGGAGGGTGTGGAATATGCCCTATTGGCATGTCTCCTCCCTGGCTGAGTTTGTGGATTGGTGGGGCAAGGCCCCTATTTCTACTTCCTTTCTTTAGGCTGCTTGGGCTATTGGCCCCTCCTTTATTATGTGGAACCTTTGGTTGGAGCAGAATCATCAAATTTTTTAGGAGGTGATGTTGGTGGCTTCTCGCTTGTGGTGGAAAATTCTGCATTCTTTGGGGGAAACTGTTGTGGCTAAGTGTGATCTTATGGCATCAGTGGACCCTTGTGATGTTGATTGTTATCACCGTCTTCATCTTTCACCTCCGCAACGTCAGCTCATGTGCAACAGATGTAGACATCCTACCCCGAAAGTGAATAGGGAGGGGAGATGGTCTCCTCCACCTCAAGGTACTCTAAAAATCAACATGGATGGCTCTTCTCGCGGAAACCCTAGTCATGCTGGAATTGGTGGTGTTGGGTGGGATAGATTTGGAGAAGTTCAGTTTATCTTCTCTATTTATAAGGGTCTTCATACTAATAATCTTATCGAGGCTCAGGCTATTTTAATGGCTGTGGAGTGTGGAAGTCAATTGGGGTGGTGAAGGATCATATGTGAGTCTGATTCCTAGGTTGTGGTGAACTTGTTGAATAGGAGGCAGTTAGATAATGTCAGTTGGCATTTGGCTTTGATTGTTGGCCAGATTCTTAACCTCTATGCTTTGTTGGAGTATGTTACTTTCACTCATATTCCTAGAGAATGGAATAGTGTTGCTGATTGTTTGGCTAAATGGGCTTCTAAACATATTCATGATTGGAATTTGATGGACCACGGCTGTTTACCCTTAGATCTGTCTCAACATCTAGCTCACTTAGTGGAGCTTGATAGGGCTTTGTAATTTTCTTGCTTTGTTCTTCTTCTCGTTTTAATAAATTTTAACCCCTCCTTTATGTTAAAATAATGCTAGCACAAGTGGGGCATTGGAACTTGGGAGCATCTTTGAAGATTGCATGCAATGAATTGAAAAAAGATCTATGATAGATTATGACAAGAAATGATAGGTTTTATGACAAATGACATACCTTGTTTTTAACACCCCTCATGGAATCTTCTCAAAGAGGGCGTTGGGATTTATTAGGTTCCCAAGTTGTATTTTAATTTATAATTTGTGATGTTTTATCATTTGGAACTATTGCATTTTGTTTACTCCTTCTCACAAAGATGTTTAACTTGTGTATCTTTAGTGGGCGATGTATCCATTGGAGTTGGAGACTCATGGGCATTTGTTCAAGGGTTTTAGATTGTATGAGGTGTTTTAGCCTTGGATTATAGAGGAAAATCTCATTTAGAGGTTGCATTGGAGCTTCATTGATTTGAAAATTCTCGTATATAGTTTGGAGTGTTTATTTGCAGGGTTTTGGGTATTTCTTCATGTGGTTTGAGTTCTAGATTTTTTTCTATATTTTTGGTTGTTGTATTTTTTGTACAATAGAAAATTTCTATACTTGAAGGTTTCCCATATGTTTCATTTATATTTTTGGGGAGTCTGATGCAGTTTGGGGCTAAAATTGTCAAATCTAGAGCATTGATATCATCCTGTTGTAGTAGTTCTTTGTGGATTAGTTTCCATATTTGTGTATCTGCTATATTTACTATTATATAATTGTATACCAATTCTTTTCATACTTCTATAGGTTTCATTTCAGCTATTTAAGGAATATCTTTCATTTGGTGCACAAATTGTCAATTATGGGTGTTCGCAGTGTGCATTATATTAAGAGTTTGGGTAGTAGAATTTGTGGGCTTGTTTAATTTTTTTGTAGCTTGTGTTACTAGGGGTTTTCTTTGTTTTAATAGCATACTATAGGTGTTTTATCATATTTTATTAATAGAATAAGAATCCCTAAGTTTCTGTGTAAGATTGTTAAATCGAGTGCCATATAGATTGTGATAAATTTGCTAAATATTTGTAGGTTTGCAAGATATTATCAAAAGTGATTTGAAGAGAATTTGGAATATATTATTTTGGATCAGATTTTATATGTATTTCTACATTTTAAATAAATTAGCAAAATATTTCATTTGGGACATTACAGTGCTATCAGAGATAAGATCTTGCTAGCACGTAGGGTATTGAATGGTCAATGTGAATCATGGGAAGTTTCTTTGAGTCTCTATTTATGAGAATGAGGGAGAGATAAAATGAAATTCTAGTCTACAAAATTGCTAGATGGTATGAAGAATACCAAGGTTTTATGGACCTTCTAACATTTCAAGAATATTTAAGATTGGCAAGAATAGGTATACCCATAGAAGAGGAGATTGCCACAATCTTTGAGGAGTACCACGGTAAACCTAAAGATTTCAAAGCTACAGAAACTTTTGATAGGTATTACATAAGAACTAAAAAGGATGAAGAGAAGTTGAAAGATGCTAAGGAGGAGATCAAGAAGCTAGAATTAGAGCCTTAAAAGGTTGTTGAGGAAAATATTTTCTTGCAGAAGGAAGAAGAGAAATTAAATGTAGAACAAGACATCAAGCAAGAACATAAGGAATCTACTTTGGATGTTGTAGAAGAAGATGAAAAGTTGATCAAGTGTTATTCCCCACTAAATAGTGGTAAGATCAAGGAAGAAATTATGTTGGGAGAGTGTGAGAAAGAAGAAAAATTAGATTTGCAAGATGTTTGTCAAAATGAAGATGATGAGGCAAAGGTAGATGAAGAGAATATGTTGAAAAATAAGCTTGTCAATATTCCTTTCAAGAGGTTCCAATAAAAGAGAATGTTGATTTTCAGTATGTGGAAACTGTTGGAGCAATAATCAGTGATGAGCACAACTTTAGGAAGGATGCCTTAGGTGAGACCTATTCTATTGATATTCATCATGAGAAGGGTGATACTGATACAAGTCCCTCAAAGAATTTCAAATGAGTTAATAAAGGTAAACATTTTGATTGTATCTTTGATTTCAATAATGATGTTGGTAGAAGCAAGGATTTGTTGCATCAGTTTCGTAGGATATCATTACAATGTTTATGTCATAAAAAGAGACATTCTAACAATATAGAAAAGATGAAGGGTGTAAAGTGGAAAGGAGATCCTTTCTCTCAACATCAAAATGTTTCACACATGATGTTATGGGATCTAGGTGTTCTATCCAAATCCAACATATAGATTGAAGAGTTTAGGGTGGAGGATCAAATACTAAAATCCAAACTTTCAAAAGGTAAGGCAATGATTGGCTTTCAAAGTAGTGTGGTGATTGGATATGCTTTTGAAGGAAATCTTTTGAGTTGTGAGGATAGAAGTGTTGAGGGTATCTCAACAATATTCATCTTGGAAAAGGAAGATGAGCTTGTTATTGGCATCCTAAGGTATGAAAATAATGATTTGTTATTTCCTCTTTTGTCACTACAAAATTTTGGTCATCATGGGAAACATGCCAACAAGGGTGATCTTCAGAGAATCAAAGTGGATAGAGGCATTAATACTATTGAGTTCGCCATTCCTTGCATCAGGATTGGAAGAGAGTTTATAAGGGATAATATGGGGTTAGTTGTACATTCTAATGACTTTAAGAAGGAAGCATATGATAGTAAAAAGGTGTGTACCATTCATGAAGCTTTGAACAAGATTCCCAGACATGAAGAACATGTTGATGAATTGCAGGAGGTAGTTTATTCCTCAAAGATTAATTTGAGGACAAGATACCATTGGATTCAGGTGTGGGATGTGTATATGCACATGATAACATTCAGGAGTTACTTCAAGCACTTTGATCTCATGATCATGCTATGTGGTTTAACTAATACACTAGCCACCTTCCAATCTGGGATGAATTAAATACTTAGTAATTATTTGGAAAAAAATTCTTTGATGATTTTTGATAACATTTTGATGTGTAGAAAAGATTTGGAAGATCACATGTGGCACATGATGTTGACTAATAAAGTTTTAGAGAAACATGCTCTAGATACAAAGGGATCTATATGTGATCATGAGGTTGCAAATCTTCCATGCCTAGGCCATGTCATTTATGCTAGGTGCATGTAGGGAAATACCACATTAGAAGACCTTGATAAGTGGGGAAAGGTATCAAGCTTATAAATCATGTATTGGTTATTTCATATTTCTTTAAAGAAATGTCTATATGATGTGATGATTTAGGAGAGGGATTTGTTGTGGCTTTAATGCAAAGAAGTAACTCCATACAAATTGAAGGCATGAAGTCCAAATATTCAAAGGAAAGTATACCAAGGATGATTACTTCATGGTATCTTCTTATCACTTATGGAGATCAGAGGTTTCCAACCATGTTAGATTATGCTATAATTATATTTTCCACTAATATTTTGGGGATTTGGTTAGATAATTAGAATGTGCTAGTGGATGGACTCAGAGAGTGTATAGTCTTCCATAAGAATGAACTGTTATTTGCAAATTTGAGATCCAAAGTTGGGTGGACTATTTCATACTATTATAATATGATTATTTATATTCCTCAACTATACCATTTTTGTTCTAGATCATATCCTAAAGTTGCATTCAACACCCTTCAAATTGAGACAGAGTATGGAAAATTAGTGTTGTTTTTAGCAAGGTATATCTTCACATTTCAAAGGTAAATAGGGTAATTGTTCCTTAGTTGTGTATTTTATATTGTGATGGATGTATTGACTTTTCTAACAGTCCTATGGGCTATAAAAATTAGATTTGTGCCATAAATAGAAGTTTCAGATATTTTTGGTACAAACTACCTAGTGCTAGTGCATACACACAATGCTACCAAAATGAACTATTGCTTGCATATTTAGATTTGAGAAATGGTGGTGTAAATGATATTGTTACATGATGCTACTTTCTACCCCTCTATAGATATTTTGTTGTTATAGATCAACTAATGAAGCTGAAGGTACCATCCCTCAAGTTAAGGTAAAGTTTGGGTCTACTAGTGTGTATTTCAGCCATGTATATTTCAATGTTTTGCAGATAGAAGTAGTTTTTATTTCCCAAACATGTATTTTCTATTAAAAAGGATGAAATTAATTTTATAATAGTCCTAAAATCAGCACATGTAAAATTTATATCATTGGGAGAAGTTGCAAAAGTTCCAGGATTGACTTGTCACATACTAGTGTACATGCACCGCTGAAGAGGCAAGTTTGTGGGA
The DNA here is from genome assembly GCA_027924645.1 of Cunninghamia lanceolata. Taxonomy (NCBI): domain Eukaryota; kingdom Viridiplantae; phylum Streptophyta; class Pinopsida; order Cupressales; family Cupressaceae; genus Cunninghamia; species Cunninghamia lanceolata. The sequence goes on along the minus strand of BSBN01000378.1, from coordinate 791,075 downwards.
GAACGGGTACTAAAGAAAAATAAGGGGAGACATATTACATACCAATTGATAGCATGGATCATTTAGTTATATCTTTGTGATTGTTACATCAGTATCACTTAGCTTAGGCCCACTACTCTGAGAGTTCCCTAATGCCAGGAAGGATGTTGGCCAAAACTGCATTTGGTAAGTTTATAGATCAGTTTGAGTATTGGGGAGAATGCCACAAAGATTTGCACATCCAAGATCCCATATTATATGGATACTTCTATTTATAACATGGCATGGTCACTAAGGAATCTGAGTCTCAGGTCTCCAGGTTTGCACAATATTCTTTGGCAAGAGATGCAACACATCATGGGTACAAGATCAAGGTTGAATTTGTAACTTGACACATTTCATCAATTTTGCTTACAGACTCTAGATTTTTATGGTTGTAATTGCTTGAGGACAAGTAATTTTTGGAAGGGAGGACTTTTCATGTCCCTTTTTCCAAAAATAGTACTTACTAAAAATAGTAAGTGTCTATCGTCTCGAAATAGTAAGTTAGAAAAGGTCACAAGGGACATTGAGAAAAATTATATATTTAATATTTATATTGTCCTAATCATATTTACATCATTTAGACAAATAAACATTAAAATTATTAATATTTTAATAATACCAACACATGTAGGCATTGGAAATTGGGAGTATCTTGGAAGATTGCATGCAATAAATTGAAAAAGGATCTATGATAGATCATGACAAGATATGCCAGATTTTATGACAACCGACATACCCTATTTTTAGTACCACTCATGGAATCTTCTCAAAGAGACCATTGGAATTTCTTGGGCACCCAAGTTGGAGTTCAATATATAATTTGTGATGTTTTATAATTTGGAACTTGTATTTTGTTTACTCTTTTTCACAAAGCTATTTAGCTTGTGTATCTTCACTAGGCAATTTATCCATTGGAGCTGGGGACTCATGGGCATTTGTTCAAGGGTTTCAGATTGTATGAGGTTGTTTATCCTTGGATTATAGAGGGAAATCTCATCCAAAGGTTGCATTGGATCTTAACTTATTTGTAAATTCCCATTTATAGTTTGGAGTGTTTGTTTGCAGGGTTTTGGGTATTTCTTCATGTGGTTTGAGTTCCATATTTTGATTTTGTATTTTTGTTTGCTTTAAGTTCTTTAAAACATAAAATTTATGTACTTTAAGGTTTCCCATATGTTTCATTCATATTCATGGGGATTTTGATGCAATTTGGTGTTGAAATTGTCAAATCTAGAGCATTGATAGCATCTTATTGTAGTAGTTCTTTGTGGATTAGTTTCCAGATTTGTGTATGTATTGTATTTATTGTTATATAAATGTACACCAATGCATTTCATACTTCCATATGTTTAGTTTCATCTATTCAAGAATATCTTTCATTTGGTGCACAAATTGTCAATTCTGGGTATCCACGATGTGCATTGTATTAAGAGTTTGGGTAGTAGAATTTGTGGCCCGCTTGTTTAATTTTTGTTGTATCTTGTGCTACTATAGGTTAAATTCTCTAAACTACAATAGCATACTACAGGTGTTTTATCATATTTTATTTTTAGAAGAAGAATCCCCAAGTTTTTGTGCAAGATTGTTAAATCGGGTGCCTTATAGATTATGATAAATTTGCTAAATATTTTTGGGTTTGAAAGATATTATCAAAAGTGATTTGAAGAGAATTTGGAATATATTATTTTGGATTAGATTTTCTATGTATTTCTATAGTTTAAATAAATTAGCAAAATATTTCATTTGGGACATTACACACGTGAATTGTTTGACAAAGCATCTCAAAGAGATGCCATCTCATGGAATGCAATAATTGCAAGATATGCACAAAATGGATTTGTTGATAAGGCTTTATAAACATTCAAGTAAATGCAATGGGTGGATGTAAAGAAAATATAGAAAGGTGAAATGAGGATATGCAAAGCATGAAAACCATATAGAAGGTGAAATGAGGATATGTGAATCATGCCAAACATCTCTCTCTCTCTCTCTCTCTCTCTCTCTCTCTCTCTCTCTCTCTCTCTCTCTCTCTCTCTCTCTCTCTCTCTCTCTCTCTCTCTCTCTCTCTCTCTCTCTCTCTCTCTCTCTCTCTCTCTCAGTAACCCATATAGAAGGTGAAATGAGGGTGTTTTTAGACTTATAGAAGGTGAAATGAGGATAAGAAAATCATATTAAACATATAGAAGGTGAAATGAGGATATAATGTCAAACATGTCATCTCTCTCTTGGTCTCTCTAAGTCTCTCCCAGACTAAACATATAATGTCAAACATATAGAAGGTTAAATGAGGATAAGAAAATCATGTCAAAGGCTTTAGAAGGTGAAATAAGGATATGCAAAGCATGGAAATCATATAGAAGGCACCTAAAATAAGGATATGTAAATCATGTCAAACATGTCTCTCTCCCTATGTCTCTCTCTTCCTCTCTCTTTGAGTCTCTCCCTAAGTCTCTATAGTTATCAAACTAGAATTGGGTGTTGGCATGAACAACTTAAATGGAGTATATGATATTGAAACACACTTCCATTTAAGATACACCTATTTACATTTCCAAATGCAAAGTTAGGTGAATTTGGGTTGTGGATGACATTTGTTTGCATAAACTAGATAACGAACATACGAACATGTCTTTTCTCATTAATACGAAGATAACTATTTTTTACTTAATAAAAAAATATCATAAGTTTTGTCATTTTTAACATGTATCTTGAACGTTTAACATGTAAGATGAGAAATTATCTATGATTATTATATCAAATCTAGTAGTTTTAATAACATGATTGTCATGATATGTATACAAAAAGAAGAGTACAACAAATATGTTAACTAACACTAAGCATCCAAGTAATAATTTAGCATAAACAAATATTGAACAAGTATGTACTAATTTAGCTTAAATTAACATGAAATTTGTTTTAAAATATAGATTTCATATGATTGCAATTAAGCTTCTTTTTCATTAATTCTTACTAATTGGGGTATTTATAGAGAAATATATAGTAACTCATAACATTACTTATGTACAAATCTTTGGTTTTATGCTAGTAATAAGACAACCACTGGTATCAAAACAACAAGAAGGTCCTTTTAATGGTTACACATCATTCTAAGACAATCCTATATTTAACTAAATCTACCATCATGGCAATTAAGATCAACCTATGTATTGAGGTAGGAAACTACATATCATCTTTCTACCAAGAAAAACAATCATTTATAATGTAAGGAATCAATCTATAACATGTTATTGTTTCTAACTCAACCATTCTAAAGTGATTGTACATTCAACTTTTAAGTTTCAAAGTAGAAAAACATGCACAAAAAGAACTCAAATTATATTGTATATCAAGGTGTATATATAAAAATCTAGGATAATGGTAGACATATCCAAAAAATTGGCATATATGCCAACACAAAACATTTTTTATAAAATGTAGCATATGCCATCTCAAAATCTATATACAATCAACATGTTGAATAGCTACATCAAATACTAAAGGTCCACTTGATCCTATGTCTCTGGTGAATCCTTAACTTGTGGAGGACCCTCAAAAAGTGGCCTCTTCATGCCACGATGCTTAGTAGTTGATGCATGCAACATTGACTACAATAACAAGTCAAACCATAAATTTGATTAATTAGTTCAATGGTAAATATAAATAAGTTAGATTAGTAGACATAAACTTATTTACTACAACATATTTGAAATTAACTTCTAAATCACTACAATCATGTTAGGGTTAGCCAGCAGAAGATATCAATTAAATGTAAATAAAGATTAAATAGAGAAATGGAAATACATAGAATTAATAACAACGAGAGACAAGTTTTAACGTGGTTCACCCAAACTCGGGCTACATCCACCAAACAGAGAGTCTAATATTATTATCCAATAAATCAAACCGATTACAATCAGTAATCCCTACAACTCAATACCACTGCAAAATGCTACAATACAATATATCAAAACCCTAACCCTTAGCCGCTTTTATCAAGCTTTTTGTCGGTTACAAAAATAGGGTTTTCTTATGTCGGTCAATGAAAAATAACTCCCGGTGCCTTTATAAAATAATAAAAAACTGTGTGAGGTTTTGGGGGCACTGCACCTGAGCCCCTGCAAGGACGCTGCCCCTCAACCCCGCCCTGTATCGCGACAAGGAACATGCGAGGGGAGCTGCCCCTAAACCCCCACAAGTGGCACTGCCCCTTGACCCTATAGGAATTTGGGGGGAAACTGCACCGATAAAAGTGGGAAAAATATAACCTCTGAGTCTGATTAGGCTCCATATAACAACAAATTAGCTATAAGGTCTCTAAACTATCAATTATTTAGTAAAATTCAAATTAATTACTTTAACTCTTTGTTGTCATTCTGAGAGTTATTCTACAAAGGATGGTCTCTTAGGAGGATCAGGTGTCCTAATAAAGCATGATGGCAAAGGTGTCACATCCCTCACTTTCAGAATATACTATAATAGTAAAATAACATGATATAATTTAATATATAATTACTAACATAAAAGGAAATACATACATTAAAAAGGTTATATGTGTAAATAAACAATCTAGACTAGACTAAACAAAAGTCCTACTACGAAAAATCACATCAACAATGAGGCATCTTGCATCGATTGAGGACTCATCATGGATGAACCAACTAAGATTTCCTATATGAAAAATGACAAGAATGTAAGACATTATGTATACATATAATCATAACAACTTGGAAATTAACATATCTAAATCACTATAATCAACTATAAGTTCTCTAAATTATCAATTAAAGTAAAATTCAATTCAATTACTTCCTCCCTTTGTTGTCATTCTAAGAATCTTTCAGTGAATGATGGTCCTTTAGGATGATCTAGGGTTCTACTAAAACATATTGGCAAAGGTGCCACATCATTCACATTTTGAATAGATTGTAAAAATAAAATAACACCAATATATAAATTAATATATGATTACTCAAAAAAAATGAAATGCATACAATAAAAAAAGGTTAGATGTGTAAAAAAATTTATACCCGCAAGCCCAGGCCAAATTGAATGGTAGAAAGAGTGCCATGATGAACTGCTATAAGATCCTCCTTTGTCATCAACTATTATCCCACTTAGATACATTAGTACTAATCTTTGTTTATATTAAATTCAAATAGAATACACCATGAAATTGAACTTTAAGTTTTACCTACAAGAAATATTAGCCTTACTCCTCTTCTTCTCTAGCCCTTGATGCTCTTTCTCATGTTCTAGTCCCTGATGCCTCAACTTGAGTTCTAGACCCTGGTACCTCAACCTACAAAGGTGACATACAAGCCTGGACATCATACTCTGATGTGTTTAAGGGTGGATCACTAGTCTCTCCAAGAGGACCTAAGCACAATTGATTGTACATAATGCAATGATGAAGCACACAAACATGAGTGGATGACGAGGGTCCTATAATCTCAACTAATCCACTACAACCACCAATATCCGTGGTTGTTCTAGCTGAGAAGTATGTGTAATCAAATGCTCATTCAAAGAGTGTATGGTAGAGAGGCTCTAATGTGTTGCATATGTAACAATGATTGGGTGCTGAATTGGAGGTGGATAAGGGATAAGAGGAGGGAGAATAAATGGACCTTGCACTTGTCACACTACCCTAGGTCTATCTTGAGGCATTTCTTTACCTACTCTCTAGAACTCTATAAAATCAAAATAGTTCACATGGTGAGCTAATATAAATTCCCCATATAGTTTATGAAGGAAATATAAAGGTACATCAAGATTGTTGTTGGGTGCTTTATCAAAAACCATCCACCAACAATCCCAAAAATTATAAGTGATACCCTGATGTGTCCACCATTTGATTGGAAACTTAGGCTTAAGCATATCAACATGCAATCTGGTTTTGGGGTTGACAAAATGTTGCATGTTCATGGCTTTGGTAATGTCTAAATATTTTCCCCTCTTGGCTTCTCACCATTCCTAAAATGATTCATGTTGGATTGTGAGGGTTTAGACATGAGTGATAATTCCCTCTAAGGTGGATGCCATTGAAGTCAATCGAGGGTGGCATCAATAAATGTCTATAATCCTATTTATTTCATTAATATTTTTTTCAATTTTTACTTGAATTGTTGGAGGGTTTGGTGGGGGAGGGTTTAGGTTTTGACCTTGCTCATCCATATTACCTGGATTTAAAATATAAAACATGCAAATTTAATAACTAAAACAATTTCTTAAACTATATACAATTCAATTTAAACATTTAGAACACAATCAAAATTAATAAATTACATTCAAAATTGACTTCAAAACTAATTCTTACAATCAATAATTGAAAACCCTAAATCATGTCAAACATGTCAATTTAATTTTGAAAAAAAACTCAAAAAAACCAAAAAATTACCTGTATATAGCTCTTGAATATAGGAGAGATTTTATCTTCCAAAAAACCAATATCCGTCATCCCCTCTCTGATATCCATTTTCCTTTGCCGCTCTATGTTTTCCAAACCTGCAGGTCATGATATATGTAATACTTTTTAACAATATTGGGGGAAGAAAAATGGATATCTATTTCTTAGTAATGGTATCCATTTTGGTTTGGTGTCACCAAACCAAAATAAAAATTTTACCATTCAAAAAGTTAAATGTCTATTTCGGGATTTTGGCTAAGTAAAAACATATTCCCCCCCTATTGCCACTATTTAGCTCATGATGATCCTATGCTCACCCATATATAAATAGAGAGAGATGGTAAGAAAGAAGAAAGAAGAGAGATCAAGATAGAGAATGAGAGAGAGGAGAGATAAATAACTTGAAAGAAGGGGAGATAGAGACAAAGGTCTGATAGAGAGAGGGAGATAGGGACAGAGAGATAAAGAGAGATGGTAAGAAAGAGATAAAGAAAGATAGAGGGAAAGAGAAAGGAAGAGAGAAAGAGAGATAGAGGAAGAAAGGAGGGAAGATGGAGATGGAGAGAGAGAGAGAGAGAGATGAAGAAATAGAGAGATAGATATGTAGAGAAAGAGACATAGAGAGGAAGATAGATAAAGAGACCTACAAAAAGAGAGATAAAGAGAGATGATAAGAAATAAGAAAGAAGCTCGATCAAGAGAGAGAGATATAGAGGAATAAAGAAGGGGAGATAGAGATAGAGGGAGATAAAGAGATAAAGAGATAGAAATAAAGATGGAGAGAAAGATATATATATATATATATATATATATATATATATATATATATATAGAGAGAGAGAGAGAGAGAGAGGCATATATAAAGATAGAAAGATATAAAGAAAGGGAATTGAGAGACATATATAAAGATAGAAAGAAAGAGAGAGGAGACAAAATTTGATAGAGGGACATAGAGAGGTAGAGATAAAGAGGGAGAGAGAAAGAAATAGAGATGGTAAGAGAGAGATAGATAGAGAAAGATTAAAAGGGCAAACTGATTGAGGTGGAAGATGTGTAAAATCTAACAGAAGAAAGAAGTGATGAAATGATTAATTCATTTGGAGGTTTTGATCTGATAATAGTTAGAAGCCCTTGTAATAATTTGACAGGAAACAACAAGTGCACAAGGGAAGCATTCCTTTTTTTCTATGAATTTCCATGGATTATGAATTACATAAGGTGTGCAATGCATTCAAACATAACTTGATAAAATAATATCATATTATTAAAGGTGTAACACATTTTAACAATTTTGTCTTACAATGCCCCTCTTGAGTCACTTATTTCAAATCTACCCAACAAATTTTTGGGGATATTCAAAATCTACATACCTTAAAGCTTTTGTTACAATTTATTACATAGACAAATGGAAATAATTATACAAAAATAGCAAGGAGATGAAATAGTCATAAATTAGCTATTTGATGTAAAGTTTTCTCAAACAATGACCACTGGATGGAATTTGCACTGTACATCTCTAGACCCATTAACATACACCAATGATGAAATTCCTTTTGATTGGGGACATGTAATGCAAGAAGATAGTCTTGATGAATGGAAAGTCTTGTCAAGTCTATACCTAGGCCTCCCATTTTAGCTAGATGGACTCGACATACTTGAGAAACAAGAAGAGGACTGGTTAAGGGCTCTCACTTGTAAATAATTGACTGAAAAAAAAAGCAAAAAAAAAAAAAGTTTTCTCATCTCCATACTTGCTTTTACCCACTACTATTTAAAAACAATTTTACTTTCATGCATGTCAACATATTTAATTTACTTCATTTTTCTTCTAATGCAAGACAAGAACAAATATCACTACATCCTTTCAATATTGAAATGATGGATGGACACCAACCATTCACCAGCAACTATATGATCTCTTGCCGAGAATTTTGAATGTCCAATGTGCACTTATAAAAGAACCACTAATTACTTTTGTTTACATACTACCTTGGTTTACCCATTGCACACTAAGATACCATTGCTAGTGAATTTTTTAATAATAATAATCTTGACTTTAAACACGTTAACTATATTTTCCACTAACTTTAAATACCATTAATATTTATAATAATTTTTGACCTTTTAATGATGACGATCACTTTCATAATATTACTTTAAGTAGTTTACCACAATTTTAATGCCAAAGGACTTATTGGTAGTTAATAACTGATCACATAGCTTGTTACTGTTACAATTTACATAAAATTTTATGTCAAGATCTTCAATCGCCCCTTCCGTGCATTTCATGTGAAGAGGAGCCTGTCCATTCATAAGCAGCCACTTGTATTTTCTTTTTAATATTTTTCTGTACAAAATGACTTTTTGCTCTTGAAAGTTTCAGGCTATTCTCACATAGAACAGAGTTCTGAAGTTTAAGTTGTTGTAACGCATCGTTAAGCAACTTCGATCTGTTGTAGTTGGGCGTGTATACGAATTTGGGAGATCTTTTACGTCCGCTCTCAGGATGGCCAGTGCAATTGCAGAAGCTGCTATTGGCAAACTTATTGACACACTTAGTGAGATGATAGTCAAACAAATAGCTGAAGAGGCAGCGCTGGTTCGCAACTTCACCGAGGACTTTGAGTGGTTGCAGGAGAAGCTCACAACTATAAGTGGTTGTCTGACATACGCAGATTCACGGGCTGCGCAAGATGAGCCCGTCAAAAGATGGCTGCACCGCGTTGGGGACGTTGCCTGGGATGCAGAGGACATTGTGGAAGAGTGTGCTGTTCGCCCTCTGTATACTAGATGTGCAACTCAGTCTTGTGTTTGCAATCCTCATGAATTACTTTTCAGCTATAGAATGGGGAAAAGAATTAAAGAAGTGAAAGAAAGAATCAATTCCATTATGGTAGATGGAGAGCAGCTGATGCTGTTCCGTGTTTTAGTGCCACTACAAGCCGAAAATCCATCAAGCAGTGCAGCGGGGGGAGCAGTGTGGAAGGGAAATAGTGTCATGACCAGCGATTCACACCCAGTGGCGATTGAGCCCAAGATTCAACACCTCATCTCCATGATAGATCAATCAACTGCTCCAGTCATTGCCGTGGTGGCGATGGGCGGAGCAGGGAAGACATTTCTTCTCCAAAACGTTTTTGACAGAATCAAAAAAAGGTATGACCATTCAATCTGGCTTTCCATATCACAGTCATATTTTATTCATAAATTACAAGGTGTTTTGGCATCGTACATGGGAAATCTAAAAGATGCTATAAAGGATTTAATGGAAGAGCGAGCGGCAGAGATGATTCATGGCCGTTTAAAAGAAGCAAACTCTCTCATCGTGCTGGATGACGTCTGGAGGGCAGCCAGAGAAAGTAACATCATTGAGAGGCTTGGTCTTCCAATTGGCCTTGAGAGTAAATGTAAAGTTGTAGTTACAACAAGAAACAGAGGAGTTGGCCAAAATCTTCATGCTTGTATATATGAAATGGAGGTTTTATCCAAGGAAGAGAGTTGGCAGTTGTTCTGTGCTCATGCTTTCGGAGGTGATCTCCCACCATCCCACCTTCACCTTAAAAAGATAGCTTCTGAAGTCGAAAAACAATGCGGGAAGTTACCATTGGCTCTCAAGATAACAGGAGCTTCTCTCTCCGGCTGCACAGAAATAAGTCAGTGGAACTCCAAACTGAGTCAGCTCAAGGAGGTTGTTGATCTTAACAAAGACCCAGTTATACAGATTCTCAGATTGAGTTATGACTCCTTGCCTGCAGCTCTTAAGCCCTGTTTTTCTTATTTGTCCTCCTTTCCTGAGGATGAGGAAATACCTGGCGAATATGTCATAAGTCTCTGGATAGCGGAAGGATTCATTCCCCAAGGAGAAGACCAGTGGGATGTTGCTTGGGGTTATTTATATCAGTTGGCCAATCTGTGCTTGCTTGAAGTATGGGAGATTGAGGGTCTAATCAAATATTGCAAGATCCATGACTTGCTGCTTGATTTGGCAATTGATATATCTAAAGAAAACAGATGTGCATTTGCTGTTGAAGCTGATGCCTTCCCAGCTGTGAAAAGAATTTTACTGGCCAAAAAAGAGATAGATGATATGGTCATCGCACGTAGCAACGCTTCTTGTCCCAGGTCTCTTCGCACTCTGTCATTAAATAAAAACCCCATTGAAAAAATTGAGGAAAACTTCATTAGCCCTATGAGATTATTAAGGGTTCTCGACTTGAGGGAAACTAAGATCTCCACATTGCCCGCCTGTGTTGGAAAGCTAAAACTTCTCAAGCTTTTAAATTTATCAGAGACAAATATTGCGGAGGTACCAATCTGTGTGAAAAGTCTTAAGAGTCTTGTCTTGCTCGATCTGTCAGCCTGCGAACAGCTGAAAAGGGTGCCTCAATGGATAAGTCAACTCAAATGTCTCCAGCATCTCAATATAGATGGTTGCCATGATGAGCTGCGGAATCATATGCCGAAGGGATTATCAGAGCTGGTGTCTTTGCGGTTACTCAGATCAAGGGACTTGAGGCTGTCTGTTGAAGAGGATGGATTGTTAAAGTTGGAGGATGTTGCCAAATTAACCCGCCTCCAGGAATTATGGTTAACTGTTAAGCATGAAAAGGAGTTGAAGAGTATCGAAGATGGAATCCTTGCTCAACTACTCAAGATGCGCCTTCTGTCAATAACATCTGATTTCTCTACAGATTCGCATCTACCGCAGAATATCACTGCTCTGCCGGATCTCCAAAAACTTTCTGTGGTGAAATTTGCGGTGCCGAATTGGGTGTGGCTACCAAATCTGAGGGAACTCGGATTATGGCATTGTAGACGTAGCAATTATCCTGAATTAGAAACAATGCCTAACTTGGTAAGGTTGAGATTAGTGGGCAATGAGAGTTGCCGAGAAGTACCGAAGGCGTTTGGAAAGTCATCCGGGTTTCCCAAGCTACGCTTTCTACGTTTATCGAACTTCCCTCTTTTGGAGGAGGAGTTGCCGGATTTGGAGGATGGAGCGATGGCCGTCCTGGAGGCATTCTCTGTACGCGATTGTCCGAGAGTGAAGAAAGGTCTAGAGGGATTGGAACGGCTGACAAGACTAAGGGGGTTCAACTACAGCCGGACAGGAACCCATGAATTTAGAGAGAAATTGAGTAGCAGGGAAGTTTGGAATAAAATCAAAGCAAAAAATCTGCATCTGGTCATGAAGGGAACTATGGTGTCTAATCTTTTATTTAGTTATTTGGTAATTTATGACTTTAAAATAGTACAAAGTTAATGGTTGCACATTCAATAATTTGTATAAAGTTAATGGGTATAAATAAAAATTATTTTAAAATTTATGAATTTATATTATTATTTTTAATGTGTATAAATTTTTTTGTTCTTTTATTTAGTTGTTTTGTAATGTATGAATTTATATCATTATAACAAAGTTAACCATTATAGAATTTTATTATTCATTTAATAATTTGTTATTGGTTTTTATAGATTTAGTTTTATTTTTATTTTTTGAAAGTATAAAATTATTTAAGTTTTCAAAAGTTTAGAATTTTCATTTTTTAAAAGGGGAAAAGCTATTTATTTTAATTTTAAAGATTATTTTTCTTTAATAAAATTTAAATCTTATTTTTTATTAGATGATAAAAAAATAAAATGTGGAAAACTATAATAGAAATACACTCAACATGCTATATTTTAAGCATCTCAAGGTATAGATAAAATATTAACTAAACCTAAGAATCATGTTTCATCTCTTAAGTTTTTTGAAATGTCAACAATTTTTCTCTTTGTTTATATTCACCCCTACAAACAAGCATTCACCCCTTTTCTCTTAAGTTTTTTGATAAGTCAATATTTTTTTTTACAATTTTTAATCACCCCTACATACAAGCATTCACCCATTTTACTAGTTGATTGGCCTAGGTGAAGTGCCATTTACAATGATGAATTACTCTATCAAACCCACTAATGACTTTGTGTAAAACCAACAAGTAAACTTTTTGTGAAACAATAAGTATGAAAAATAAATAAAGTTGATGAAATTTTCTCTTAGGCAAAAACGAATATGTTCTTCTATAACATGAATATACAAATGAATTAATTCTACACCTTTTCATTAAGACAATTTACTCGATCATGCCTTAACACATGCATGGTGACTAGCATTCTAAAGTCACCGAGAATAAGGCTTAAAATATAACTTATCTTATAAGATTTGATGCAAGAAATATAGAATGCACGTGTAGGTTCATTGGTTTCATTAATTTTCCAACTACTCATTTGAGAGAAAGCATTAAAACCAATACTTTTCAACTTACTCATAAAATCATATTTTCTTTACCAATGAGTTTACTTGGTTTATGTCCATTTTCATAAAAAAAACATAATAAAATGAAGAAGTTTACAAATCATTACACCAATCTATAGAATACATGCATGGATATGTCTAGAGCACTTCTAACAACTCATAAGTGACAAATTACTCCCAATTTATAGTTTGATCATATTACAACTCAAATAGAGTAATAAAAAATGATTAGGAACTCTCTATGCTCCAAGTGATACCTTCATGATTCCATGCTTCTAAACCAACAGTGGAAAATCTACCACCCAATCGTGTGGAACCATAGGTCCACCCCAACTTGGTATGATAGTAGTAACATGGGTGTAAACAAATAAACTCAAACAATCATATTGGTAGCACATATAAGCACTTACAAATATAGCTCACTTAACACAATTACGAACCTCACAAAATATCACAATAAGGAAGGAAGAAGTAAAAAAAAAAAGGAAATGAGTGTCCATCATGACTCTCTATGACCAATTATAAATTTAGGGAGAACATAAATATTCTTAAAATAGAAGACATCCATTAATGGATGCCAAGACAATAACAAGTATCCTTATTCAAGATTTCCAATACATCATCTCCACCACTTATTTCTCTATAAACACAAATAAATATCATCATGAGCTTGAATAAACCATTCCAAGCCTCCTACATACCCTACCATCCCTACACATAATTCCACCTCTTCAATAGACTTCATTTCCACCTCATCTTTTCCTTATGTTTGTGTTATCACACCTACTTCATTGTTGGTTTGGGAGGAATTCACCTTTGATCTCTTCTACCCTATCGAGTCTTCTCAATGACTACTATAGATAATAACAACTACTAGAACTATTTTTTTCTTAGCTATTCTTTTTCTACCTTTGATTGAGTGTTTCCTTTGTCTCTAGGGCATATTGGTATGTTTCTTCAATGGTACAAAGTCTCAACATTCTTGTCTCCTCCTAGATGCCAATTTGTAAGCCTTTGATGTATCATACCACCTTCTCTTGATCTTGATTGTATCATTCCAAATTTAATTAATAGCTTATAAAAATATTTACCTTACTCCTTCACACTTCCCTCACACTGCCATAGATTCTACAATGTGTTAAATAGTAGATCTAATTGGTAGTACCATGGCAGGAACTTACTCTTTAACTTTACTACTATCTGGGCCTATCCAATGACCCTTTACTTATCACCCTCACTCTCTGAGATTGTATCTCCTTCCACCATAATGTGACATGACCCTTTGGTTTGCTTTTTGGGAAATCCTTACCCACTATGGACTTAATATTTTCAATCTTGAAGAACTCCATCTATATGATCCAATCAACCATTTCCTCTAGATTAAGAGATCTAGAAAAACATGAGATCTCCATTTGTACACCTTGGCTAATCCTAGAGATGACCTGAAATAACCTTTCCTACATGGCATCCTCATGAGTTGTTTGTAACTCCTCCCACTCTTCCTCCTTTGTCTCTCTTTTCATCTTCTAAATCACTAGAGTCACCCACTAGAAAAACCCTCTAAATTGCTCTATAATTATAGTGTCTTTATCTATCATTGTATCCTCCAAAATAACCTTATGACTTCATCTAATCTCCTACCAAATGGGCAAGTCCATGTCAGCCTCTTCTAGCTACTCTTCTAGGAAGCATTATTAACAACATGCCAAACATCCTAGTGGTATGCCAATAGGTGACATTATTATGGATGTTAGTACCACAATTGGAGTATAGTAGAACAAAGGAGTTGCAAACAAAAGTATTAGAATCACAACAGTAACCATTACTAGATATTATTTTGCATCCTGCATTGGAGTTCATAGTTAATCTAGAGAAAGAACCTAGCGAAATGTAACAGAAGGTGCAAGAACTAGTTATGTTCAGCATGCCAAAAGACCTCCTTGTCAGATAAGCACTATGTAGTTGGCCATTTGTATTAGTATACATAACATCGAAAGTTGCATGCCTACTTAGTCCTAGAATGGAATTCAATAGAGATAGTGAAATTGCACTTGTAATGGGTAATTTTTGGATAAAGGTTTTGATTGTGATGGTTTGTTTTATCCTCCTCTCACCTAAAACATTCAAGGAATTTATCAGTCGAGTAGAAGATCTATTGTAAGGCCTTAGGTCACTCAGAACATCAAGGAAAATTGGATTTGTTTGATTTATTTGTTTAATTATGCCCAATTATGCTCAAAACCCTAATTATACAAATTCAGAAGCAAACAGACAAATTACAGAAAGTGCTCTTACAAAAAGATACCAAATAACAATCAAATGTGTACAAGATTTCAAAGTTCAGAAAGGGGAATAGTCAAGGACTAATGAGCAGGTGCCCTAGTCCAGTGCCATAATTTTTGTTAGGATATGGGAACTCTGACCGCAACATGTTCTTGTTGTTCTAGAAATTTTGCAGTTATGAGATCCAGAGGACTAATGAGTGGACACCTAAGTCCAAGTACCTATTTTCATCTTTGATATGTAATTCTAACACTGTGTAACCCTTCTCTGCAACTCCAATTTTCCTACTTCTTCAACCTGTAACCTGCAATCATGAAAAAATGGGGAGGGGGTTGTGGTGTTTAGAGGCTTGCCTCAGTCAAGCCCCGGAGAGACATTCAAGTCTTCTGAACACCGTTGTCAGATAGAGAGTGCGTATCCCGATGGGATAGAGGCAAAAACCAAATGATAAATACTTGAAAACACAAATGATATCACCTTGTAGTGAAGATCTCATGGAAGGAAGAAGCTCTTCATGCCAAGAGGAGATGGATACTGAAAGCTATAAATACAAATACATAAACAACACAAGTATTGCTCTAACACACAATGAATGCCTTGAGTCACCTTCACAAAAGCTTGAGAGTCACAATTGCATCTAATGATCATCTAGTTTACAAATGAATACCTAAATATGCTTATATATCCAACTACAAACATTCCTGCTAAGAAAATTTTGTAATTCAAACTTACCATGTCAGCCTAGGACCCAAATAATGGTCATAAACTAACACTTAAAATTTGGGCCTGATCTAAAATACGATAGGACTAGGGCATGGGCACCCAAGTCCACCTCCCTATTTTATGTAGGTCTTATCTCAAGTGCTTCCCCTAGGTCCCATTTGTCATGAAACTTAGGGGTTTTCTCATCAGGATGTCAAAATATGATGCAAGATGCTCTAAATGCAAACTAAGGACTTGGGAGCTAAACCTCAAGAGGGAAAAACCCCCAAGGGGACATTTTTCAATGTTATATTTAGTCCCCACTTTAATGTATGTATAAATACAAGGCCAATACATGCATTAAAGTATGGTCAACAAACACAACAAACACGCTAAGCATGGAAAATACACTCCAATCACAGAGAAGACAGTAACAGGCACACAAAACATGAAGAAGACAACATTGAAGACATGCAAAACACAGTGAATATAGTGAATGCATAGAAGACATGAATGATTTATTTTCTTTTCTTTTTCTCATATATATGAAATGCAGATGCAAGTACAAGGAAAGTAAACAAACCACCCATAATGCAAGAGGGACTCATCACCACCTATCTTTAAGACTGCATATGGGGCAACAGACATGCCAAACAAATTAAGCACACCATACAAAACAAGCACGCCATACACACACACTTTGAAGACATGAAGAAAACACGACAGACAAGCGATGAAGTCTCCCTATTTCTAGGTTCATCACCATCTCAGGCACATTACAAGCACACACCAACGATCGTGCTTCACCACAACAATCACCGAAGACACGCTTAAGGGTTGAGTTAGTCACAAAATGACTCCCCACCTCTCAATTAGGACTTTTGAAAATGACAGGATTTGATATCCCTACCTCGTGATGAGGGCATAAATGATTGATTTCAAACAAAACTTAGAGTGTAAGAGGGACTCATCACCACCAGTCTTTCAGACTGAACCTGAGAACAAGCACATTGTTAACATCTAAAACAAACAACTTACCTTATATATGCCCCCACCTTAAGGTGGTTGATATCATGTGACGATATCAAGCATGTTAAGGTAGGAAGAAAACACACAAGGGAACACAGACTCTCACAAATCCCATGCCCCTAAGAGGTGACATGTACTTTATGATTGCCAAATGTTCCCACAAACACATCCCTGCAAGAAAAGTGTTAGTGTCCATATTATCATGATAAACAACAATGCATATGAAAACTGAGGAATGCAATATGCAAGATAGACAAAGTGCATGGCGAAAAAGTATTGTTATGTTTTGTAAGTGAGATAAGACATCATCAAGATCAGATAATAAAGTGCATGAAGTGATTCTACTAGCCAAGTGTCTGATAATATATATCAACTCCATCGTCATATAGGAACTAAGTCCAATTTTTGATTTCTCACTAAAGGGACACTAGGTCCGCATCAGTATAATATGTTTTTCATCATCCGCCCATTAGATAGAAACACTAGAGGAAGGGAAACAATAAATCAAGAGAGGAGAAACAAGTGTCTTAGGGATAGTCACATAGGAGGGTGCCCCCAAATCACCAACTGCAACACTCTGTCTGTAAGACACAACACACAACAATAAAAATAGAGGAGAATCAATATAGAAGAATGATGGTACAAATAGAAGAAGGTCACAATAGAGGCGGTCTCCCAGTATCTCAGACCTTACAAGAGAATCAGGGGTCATCCCATGAGGCCTAAACAACACATAACACATCACAAGGGAAACACATCATGAGAGATAAAGGGTTAGAAATACTTACCTGTAGGGAAGCTCATGCTAGGTTTTATCAAGAATCAAATTATCCACCTCCCAATCCCGAATGCTAGAGTAAAGAGGTATGTAAGGTACCAATGCCAAGTCTTTGTCATTTTTCTTTTGTTCATTCTTAAATTCTTCGTGGTTTAACTCAATGTTAGGTGGAATATTTTCTTGTTGAAGTTCATTAGTATATTTATTAATTATCCTCTTAGGAGGTGGAAGAAGTGATATGTTGTGAGTGATCTCAACATTAATCCTTGAGGGATTTAATGTGAGAGACCTTTCCTCATTAGTTAGTGATGCATCTTTTGGAGAGAGAACGTAGGAATTCAAAGGGAAGGTAAAGTGTTGTGAGGAGAGGTAGTCAATGTTTTTAAATCCTTAGTGATGTCCAAATGACTTGAATATTTAATCAAAGGAGGAAGATTAAGGGTCTTCACTTCCTTAGTGATATTCAAGGTATGTGAAAAATCAACTAAAGGAAGAAGGTTGATGGGTTCCTCATTTTCTATCCATGGAATGTTCTTTATTAGAGGGTTCTATACACTCACCAATGCTTCATCTTTGCTAGAGAGATCATTGGAATGGAGAGATGGTGGGAGGTCTTCAATCACTAATGCTTCATCTTGGCTAGAGAGAGCATTGGAATGAAGATTTGGTGGTATGATGTTAAGAGATGTGTCATTGAAATCATTCTCTTGCATCAAAGTGTCCTTATGAGGAGGAACAACTTTGGGAGAGGGATCATAAGGTAAACCAAAGTTATCACCACATGCATTAGCAATAGGAGGCATAGTGGACTATTCAACAGAGAGAAAGTTATCAAGGGCTTTGTCTAACATATCGAAATCATCACTACTAAATGTATTGTGGATCATGAATTTAGTGAGATCATCTAATATCAAAGGATATATTCCCATGAGATATGTGAAGCTATCAAAATTAGATATATAGAAGAGGATTTCATATGTGGAACACATAGAAATATCAACATCATATATGCATGCTATTTGTTCCAAGACTTGAGGATGTTTATCAATGAATTTAGAGAAACGATCAATGTCTATGATGTATGAAAACAAATCTTCGTAATAATTATACATGATATATGCTTTCAAATCAATGTGAGATCAGATTTTTAAAATCTTTTTAGAAGGTATGCAAAAGACAAGTGCAAAACTATGTATGAAAATGACCTAAAATGCTTGATTTTTTTCAACTTTT
Organism: Cunninghamia lanceolata; assembly: GCA_027924645.1. Lineage (NCBI taxonomy): Eukaryota > Viridiplantae > Streptophyta > Pinopsida > Cupressales > Cupressaceae > Cunninghamia > Cunninghamia lanceolata. Next base: position 772,325 of record BSBN01000378.1, on the reverse strand, counting down.
GCAATGCAAATAAGTGAAAGAAAAGGTGTTGTAAGGAATTTGATCAGGGGAAGAAAATAATATGTTCAATATCATTCCAATAAAGCAATAATATCCTTCACAACACACTTTTTATGAAAACTTAGGATGATGACAAGTCAAAACCTAGTGAAAATACCCTAAAATATATATTTTTTCACAATTTTTCAATGCAAATACCCTATAAAATGGGGTGTTGTAAATAATTTTAAGAGGTAAAGAAAATAATAGCAATAATATCAGTCACATAAAGCCATATAATCCATCACAACACGCATGGAGTGCAAATCTAGGTCAAACCCTAGGGCAAATATAGCTAAAATATGCAATTTTTCAACAAATTTTGAATGCAAGGGCCCAATAAAAAGGTGTTGTAAAGAATTTGAGGAGGTAAAGAAGATAATAACCCTAATAAAATCCAATTAATGCAAAAATATTCTTCACAACATGCCTATGATGCAAATCTAGAGAGTTGATAAGGCCAAATCTAGTGAAAAATCTAGGTTTTCAAACCCTAGGCATGAGATCTTGATGTGAATGAATGAAAAATGCTACATGAATGTTTTGCAATCTGATTTATGATGAAAATTATTTCCACTCAGATCTGAAAATTATTTTCAAACCCTACAGTGCGAAATGCAAGTGCAAATCTAATGAAAAATCAATGAAAAATGCTAGCTTTGTTGAAATTTTCTATGTAAAAATGTAAATTTTTGAACTCTAAATACAAATTTACACTAAAATGCCACACTATAGACAAATTCAAATTTGAATGAGTGTCTAAGATCAGTAGTAAATTTTGAAACAAGATTTTACCTACAAACCCTAGTTTTTGAAATTACTAGGTTATTTGAAAATTTTGAAATTTCCAACAAAACCCTAGCAATTTTATAATAAAAATGCAATGCAAGTGATCAAATTTTTGTAATTTTATGCCATTGATCTCATATGTAATGCAAAAATCAAAAATTTTAAATTAATTGATGCAAGTTATATGAAAATGCAAACCTTAGAATGCAATTTTTTTCAAATTTTTCAATTTTTTTGTAATTTTTCCAATGCAACAAGATGAATAATGATATGAATGAATACAATGACTACAAATCTGATGAAAAACACTCAGCAAGGTTCCAAAAGTTCAACAACATGGGTTGACCAAAATGTAATAGGTGATTTTTGGATAAAGGTTTTGATTGTGATGGTTTGTTTTATCCTCCTTTCACCTAAAACATTCAAGGACTTTATTAGCTGAGTAGGAGATCTACTGTCAGGCCTTAGGTCACTCAAAACATTAGGGAAAATTGGATTTTTTCTATTTAGTTGTTCAATTATGCCCAATTATGCTCAAAACCCTAATTATGCAAATTTAGAAGCAAACAGACAAATTACAGAAAATGCTCTTACAGAAAGATGCCAAATATAACAATCAAATGTGTACCAAATTTTAAAGTTTAGAAAGAAGAATAGTCGAGAACTAATGAATGGGCACCCTATTCTAGTGCCATGATTTTTGTTAGGATTTGGGAACTTTTTCTACAACATGTTCCTACTGTTCTAAAATTTTTGCAATTGTAGGCTCCAGAGGACTAATGAGCGGGCACCTAAGTCAAGGTCCCTATTTTTAGCTCTGATCTACAATTTCAACACTCTGTAACCCTTCTCTACAACTCCACTTTTCCTGCTTCTTCAACCTATAACCTGTAATCACGAAAAAATGGGGAGGGGGTTGTGGTGTTTAGAGGCTTGCCTTAGTCAAGACTTGGAGAGACATTCAAGTCTTTCAAACACTATTGTCAGATAGAGAGTGCGTATCTCGGTGGGATAGAGGCAAAAACCAAATGATAAATACTTGAAAACACAAATGATATCACCTTGTAGTAAAGATTTCATGGAAGGAAGAAGCTCCTCATGCCATGAGGAGATGGATGCTCAAATCTACAAATACAAACACATAAACAACACATGTACTGCTCTAATACACAATGAATGCCTTGAGTCACCTTCATAAAAGCTTGAGAGTCACAATTACATCTAGTGATCATCTAGTTTACAAATGAATGCCTAAACATGCTTATATATGCAATTACAAACATTTCTGCTAAGAATTTCAGAATTCAAACTTACCGTGTTGGCCTAGGACCCAAATAATGGTCATAAACTGACACTTAGAATTTGGGCCTGACTTAAAATAAGGCAGGACTAGGGCGCGGGTGCCCAAGTCCACCCCCCTATTTTAGGTAGGGCTTATCTCAAGTGCTTCCCCTAGGTCCCATTTGTCATGAAACTTAGGGGTTTTCTCATCGAGATGTCAAAATATGATTCGAGATGCTCTAAATGCAGACTAAAGACCCGAGAGCTAAACCTTAAGAGGGAAAAGCCCCCAAGGGGACATTTTTTGATGTTATATTTAGCCCCCACTTTAATGTATGTATAAATGCAAGGCCATTACATGCATTAAAGTATAGTCAACAAACACAGCAAACATGCCAAGCATAGAGAAGACAAGCCAATCATAGAGAAGAATATAATAGGCAAACAAAACATGGAGAAGACAACATTGAAGACACGCAAAACACAATGAATACAGTGAATGCATAGAAGACATGAATGATTTATTTTCTTTTCTTTTTCTCATATATATGAAATGAAGATGCAAGTACAAGGAAAGTAAACACACCACCCATAATGCAGGAGGGACTCATCGCCACCACTCTTTAAGATTGCATATGGGGCAACAGACGCGCCAAACAAATCAAGCATGCCATACACATGCACTTTGAAGACACAGAGAAAACACGACAAACAAGAGATGTAGTCTCCCTATTTCTAGGTTCATCACCATCTTAGGCACATTATAGGCACACATTGATGATTGGGCTTTGCCACAACAATTGCCGAAGACACGCTTAAGGGTTGAGTTAGTCACAGAACCGCTCCCTGCCTCTCGATGAGGAATTTTGAAAATGACAGGATTAGATATCCCTGCCTTGCGATGAGGTCTTAAATGATTGATATCAAACAAAACTTAGAGTGTAGGAGGGACTCATTGCCACTAGTCTTTAAGACTGCACCTAAGAACAAGTACATTGCTAACATCTAAAATAGACAGCTTACCTTATATATGCCCCCACCTTAAGGTAGTTTATATCATGTGACGATTTTAAGAACATTAAGGTAGGAAGAAAATACACAAGGGAACACAGACTCTCACAATGCATATGCCCCTCAGAGGTGACATGTACTTTACGATTGCCAAATGTTCCCAAAAACACATCCCTACAAGAAAAGTGTTAGTGTCCATATAATCATGATAAACAACAATGCATATGAAAACTGAGGAATGCAAGATAGACAAAGTGCATGGAATAGAAGTATTGTTATGTTTTGTAAGTGAGATAAGACACCATCAAGATCAAACAACAAAGTGCATGAACTGATTCTACTAGCCAAGTGTCGGATAATATATATCAACCCCATCGTCATATAGGAACTAAGTCCAATTTTTGATTTCTCACTAAAGGGACACTAGGTTTGCATCAGTATAATATGTTTTTTGTCATCTGGTCACTAGATAGAAACACTAGAGGAAGGGAAACAATAAAGCAAGAGTGGAGAAACAAGTGTTTTAGGGACAATCACGTAGGAGGGTGCCCCCAAGTCACCAACCGCAATGCTATGTCCGTAAGACACAACACACAACAATGGAAATAGAGGAGAATCAATATAGAAGAATGATAGTACAAATAGAAGGTCACAACAGAGGTGGTCTCCCGATATCTCAGACCTTACAAGAGAATCAAGGGTCATCCCAGGAGGCTTAAACAACACATAACACATCACAGGGGACACATCACGAGAGATAAAGGGTTAGAAATACTTACCTGTAGGGAGGCTCATGCTAGGTTTTATCAAGAATCAAATTATCCACCTCCCAATCTTGAATGCTAGAGTAGAGAGGTATGTAAGGTACCATTGTCAAGTCTTTGTCATTATTATTTTGTTCATTCTTAAATGTTTTGTGGTTTGACTCAATGTTAGGTGGAATTTTTTCTTGTTGAAGTTCATTAGTACACTTATTCACTATCATCTTAGGAGGTGGAATAAGTGATATGTTGTGAGTGATCTCAATATCCATCCTTGAGGGATTTAATGTGAGATACCTTTCCTCAGATCCGTTAGTGTTGCATCTTTTGGAGAGAGAGCGTAGGGATGAAGGGAAGGTAAAGTGTTGTGAGGAGAGGTAGTCAATGTTTTTAAATCCTTAGTGATGTCCAAATGACTTGAATATTCAATCAATGGAGGGAGATTAAGGGTCTTCACTTCCTTAGTTATATTCAAGGTATGTGAACAATCAACTAAAGGACGAAGGTTGACTAGTTGCTCATTTTCTATCCATGGAATGTTTTTTGTTAGAGGGTTCTCTACACTCACTAATGCTTCATCTTGGCTAGAGAGAGCATTGGAATAGAGAGATGGTGAGAGGTCTTCATTCACTAATGCTTCATCTTGTCCAGAGAGCACTAGAATGAAGATTTGTTTTTATGATGTTAAGAGATGTGTCAATGAAATCATCATCTTGCATCAAAGTGTCCATACGAGGAGGAACAACTTTGGGAGAGGGATCATAAGGCAAACCAAAGTTATCACCACATGCATTAGCAATAGGAGGCATAGTGGACTATTCAACAAAGAGAAAGTCATCTATGGCTTCGTTTAACATATTGAAATCATCACTACTAAATGTATTGTGGATCATGAATTTAGTGAGGTCATATAATATCAAAGGATATATACAAATGAGATTTGTGAAGCTATGAAAATCAAATATATAGAAGAGGATTTCATATGTGGAACACATAGAAATATCAACATCATATATGCATGCTATTTGTTCCAAGACTTGAGGATGTTTATCAATGAATTTAGAGAAATGGTCAATGTCTATGATGTATGCAAAAAAATCTTCCAAATAAGTAGCCATGATATATGATTTCAAATCAATGTGATATAATATTTTTAAAATCATTTTAGAAGGTATGCAAAAGACAAGTGCAAAACTATGTATGAAAATGACCTAAAATGCTTGATTTTTTCAACTTTTGCAATTCAAATAAGTGAAAGAAAAGGTGTTGTAAGGAATTTGATCAGGGGAATAAAATAATATATTCAATATCATTCCAATAAATAAATAATATCCTTCACAACATGATTTTTATGCAAACCTAGGATGATGACAAGTCAAAACCTAGTGAAAATACCCTAAAATATGTAATTTTTCACAATTTTTCAATGCAAAGGCCCAATAAAAGGGGTGTTGTAAAGAATTTTAAGAGGTGAAGAAAATAATAACAATAATATCAGTCATCTAAAGCCATAAAATCCATCAAAACATGCATGGAGTGCAAATATAGGTCAAACCGTAGGGCAAATATAGCCAAAATATGCAATTTTCACCAAATTTTGAATTCAAAGGCCCAATAAAAAGGTGTTGTAAATAATTTGAGGAGGGGTAGAAGATAATAAACCTAATAGCAGAAAATTAGTTCAAAAATATTCTTCACAACATGCCTATTATGCAAATCTAGAGAGTTGATAAGGCCAAATCTAGTGAAAAATCTAGGTTTTCAAACCCTAGGCATGAGATGATTCTTGATGTGAATGAATGAAAAATGCTACATGAATGTTTTGTAATCTAATTTATGATAAAAATTAATTCCACTTAGATCTGAAAATTATTTTCAAACCCTACAATGTAAAATGCAAGTGCAAATCTAATGAAAATGCTAGTTTTTGTTGAAATTTTCTATGTAAAAATGTAAATTTTTGAACTCTAAATGCAAATTTACACTAAAATGCCACACTACAGCCAAACTCAAATTTGAATGAGTGTCTAAGATCAGTAGAAAAATCTGAAACAAGATTTTACCTACAAACCCTAGTTTTTGAAATTACTAGATTATATGAAAATTTTGAAATTTCCAATAGAACCCTAGCAATTTTATAACGAAAATGCAATGAAAGTGATTGAATTTTTATAATTTTCTACAATTTAGCTCATATCTAATGCAACAGTAAAAAATTTAAAATTAATTGATGCAAATTATAGGAAAATGCAAACCTAGAATGTAATTTTTTCAAAATTTTCAAAAAAATTTGTAATTTTTCCAATGCAACAAGATGAATAATGATGTGAATGAATAGAATGACTACAAATCTGAAGAAAAGCACTCAGCAAGGTGCCAAAAATTTCAACAACACGGGTTCACTAAAATGTAATAGGTGATTTTTGGATAAAAGTTTTGATTGTGATGGTTTGTTTTATCCTCCTTTCACCTAAAACATTCAAGGACTTTATCATATGAGTAGATCTACTGTCAGGCCTTAGGTCATTTAGAACATTAGGAAAAATTGGATTTGTTTGATTTAGTTGTTCAAATATGCCCAATTATGCTCAAAACCCTAATTATGCAAATTCAGAAGCAAACAGACAAATTACAAAAAAATGCTCTTACAGAAAGAGGCCAAATAGCAATCAAATGTGTACCAAATTTCAAAGTTCAGAATGTGGAACAGTTGAGGACTAATGAGCAGGCATCCTAGTCTAGTGCCATGATTTTTGTCAGGATCTGGGAACTTTGTCTGTAACTTGTTCCTGTTATTCCAAAATATGAAATTATGCTTCATTACTTTTTAGTTGGATTATTGTTTCTTTGTCTCTTTATCACTTTGCATTGTTTCTTTGTCTCTTTATCATTTTCTTGTTTCTTTGTCTCTTTATCACTTTGTTCAAGACACTATCAGTTCTGATTGGGATTCAATTTGAAACTTGACACATCTTTTTGTTTCAATAAGTTATTGTTTCCTATTTGGATTCTATCTGAAAAATGGATACAACTTTTGGTTTTCATTCATCTATATGGAGAAGTGGTACACTATGAACAAGGATGGTTTTGATATGTTGTTATTTCCTATTTCTATTAGACCATTGAAAGGTATGTGAAAGTGGAAATATGTGTTTCTCTTTGGTTCTGGGCCTCAAAAATAACTAACAGCACTCAATGGACCTTGCAGGGCATACGGTAGTGGAAAGGAAGACAGTCCTTTTTGTGATGTCCCTAGATTTGAAAATGCACGCATGAAGCTTTTAAGACATGTTTCATTTGTGGATTGCCTGGTATGTATAATAATAACAATTTACTATTTGTAAATTGGGTGTTTGCAAAATACATCTTTTTGTTTCAATAAGTTATTGTTTCCTATTTGGATTCTATCTAAAAATGGATACAACTTTTGGTTGTGAATGAGTTGTAAAGATTTCCATTGAATACATAGAACAACCATAAAGAATAAAAATCAGTCACCATATGCCTCTACAATATGCAAGATAGAACCATGAGAGTATAAGTTGTTTTGAGAGATAGGTGTGTTTAAGCATAAGTGTTATGAGAAGATTAAGTAAAATGCAAATCATGGACAGTAATCATGAAGAAAGCTGATAATGCCATCAATGAGAAGATGTCAGACTCATGCAATGATAAGTATAGGTGCAGTGATTATTTAGAATGGAGCAGTAAGCTTGAAAAGCTTTATAAACTTCCAAATGCATAGTTGTATGAGCATAGGACATCAAGTAAAAAATGCACTGTATCATGATAAGGAAAGAATGAAATCTCATTGTACATCTACAGGATATACTAAACAAGAACAACATATATCTCAACTCATTCTATTTCATTTCAAAGTGTAGAGTTTACAAATGTATGTGAATCCATATGGAGTAGTAGACGTAATAAAACCATAGTTTTGGTGACAGAGTAAAACAAGAATGAACTATATTGTACACCACCCATTTATATTCATGTAAGTGATCATTATGTTGCTACAAAGGTAAAGACTCAAGCATATGGAGTCTGTAGCCCTAAATAGTGAAAGATATAGTTTCATTTCTTTTGCATTTTCAAAAAATGGAAAAACCTATTTCATACCCTCAAGATTTGTGGTCTGAGAATGTGTTTCTCTTCATTATTGTCGAAACCCACTTGGGTTTGAACAAGATTATCAATATATCAGAGAAAAATGGAGAGTTTCAAGCCATGAGGGTTTAGTAATCACTCAAAAATCACAAATGAAATACTCAGCAGTGTTTCAGCCTTTGGAGGTTTTTATAATATACCTGGCGACTCTATTTTTTCTGCTTTTAAATGCAGATCTAGTGTAACCAGCTTATGAGAAGAGTACAAACCATATCTAGTCCTACTCTATTTGATTATTTGCAATTATCTCTACCAAGAAGGAGAGGTAGGACAATAAGTAAAATTTTTGATTCATTGAGGAGGTCAAGATCTACACCTCTGAGACTCAATCCTCCAACTCCAGTATAGAGAAGCAGGAGTCCTATGCTAGTAGTACAAATACCAATGATTCTAAGAAATTTTACATTTAGCATGATGACATTCTAGTTGCAGCCCTCAAAAGTCTTCCATTTTTTACTAGAGAGGATCATACCACTCCTATTGAGCATATCCAAGACATGGCAACATTGTTCTTAGTGCATAATATCACCCAAAAAAATGTAGCACTAAGGCTTTTGGCTGCATCACTGAAAAGGAAAGCTTTGCAGTGGTTTAGATGACTCAGAGCAGGCTCAATCACGTCATGCGATGATCTGGGAGATGGTTTGCATCAACATTTTCAGGACAAGTCTAATCATTTGTTGTTATTGGAGTCGCTGAGTACTGTTAAAAGAGCTCCTCATGAGTACATGGCAAATTTTAACTACCATTTCCAAAGGACTTAGGAAAGGATTCGCACAACGGTAAAGCCTACCCCATAGCATGCTTTTTTATTCTTCATTAAGGATTTAAAAAGTGAAACCTCTCTAATAATTCAGTCTATGGGAGGGTTTACTCTTCCTAGTGCTTTTGAGATAGCTATTAGAGCAGAAAACTGCCTTTTTCAAGTAGGAAAAATAGCCCCAAGGTCTCCTTTGCCTATTTTTCTTGAAATCTAACCACCTGTACCCATGGTTGTACCTCCTTTAGATGCTATCCCGCCAGTTCCAGCAATAGGATATCAAGCTGCAACTCAAGAAACCGTTGTTCTAGCCCCATTCTAAAAACCTTTGGGAATGAATTAGTGAGTATCAAAAAATAAGTTGGCCAAGAGCATAAGCCCTATCAAGTCCCATATCAGCAAAATAGGCCACCTTTTCAAGCTAATTCTGAAGGCCAAAGGAGAAATTTCAATCCTAGACCTTTCCAGTCCTATAATCCTAATGATGCCAGCTCTTCAAAAGAACTCATGCCTACTTAGAACAATATGGAGCAAGAATGTGACTGGTGCTATTCATGTCACTAGCCTCATAACCAAGCTGTATGTACAAATGGTATGAGGAATCAAGCTCTTATGGTGTAGAATAGTTATGATGTTTCGAAAGGTATTGTGAATGAGAATTTCATTCAACAAGATAACCCTGATGTGGCCTTAAGGAATTGGAAAGGCACTAAATTTTGTGGTGTGAATTATCCCCATGGCCAAAATCAATTAAATGTACCTGTTTGATGTAAAGAATATTGAGACGGTAGATGGGTAGCAATTGGAGATTGCCTCATGTGATGTGAAGGGTAAACAAGTTGAGTTTAATCATGCTTTTGAAATTTTGGATGATTTTGAAAACAATAAGAAAAAGTGTAATGGTGAACAATCCGATGTTAGTGATGAGGCTAATGAGGCTTTGAATGAAATTTATGAAGAAGATACCAAGGTTAATGAAGTGAATGGTGATTGGGAGATGAATGAGTATGATGTGGAGATGTGGAGGATTATGGATGAGAAAGATCTAAGGAGGAGGAAATATTAGAAGAAGAAAGAAAGTAGGAAAAGGCAGATGGAGAAATTCAAGAGGAACATAGGAGAATATAATAGGAAAGAGGAAAAGTTGGTTGGAGGAGCTAAATATGAAAAGAGGACAACAGTAGCATGTGGTGTAAGCATGAAAATATAGATTTGGAAAAGAGAGTAGCCTCAAATGAAGAGGGTGATGATGGAGCAACAATGACCCAGGGAAAAGAACGCAAACAAAAGAATGATGAAGATGATGTAGCAATAGAATCTAAAGAAAGGGCAACAAAAGGAAGCACTGAAGAAGATTTGTGGAAAACAATTTGTAGCCACTGAGAAAGAATGGAATGAGAAGATTAAAGGTTTGAGCATAAGTAGGATAGCAAAGGAGATTGAAGACAATGATGTAGAAGTGTTTGCAGAAATGAAGATTGCAGATGTTGTAGATTTGGAGAGGAAGATGATAAAGGATGAGTTTGAAAATATTTTGTTGCAGTAGATGGCCATGGAGGAAGAGTGGATGGAAAGAAAGTTAGATTTAGAGATGGAAAATGTTGATAAGGAAGTAGGTAATGTTGAAGATATGGAAATTTTCCATTGTTTATGATATGATAGATATAAATGAAAAGAGAATTAGAAATCAGAGGAGGATGGAATTTGTTGAAGACAATTCCATGAGGATAGCAAATAGTGGTGCACAACAATCTTGGAAGGATGAGGAAAATGGGCCAAAGAAATTGTGGAAGAAGTGAAAAAATAGATAGTTAAGTTTGTAGAATCAACACATGTGCAGGAGCACATGATTTTTGTTCCCTGGGGAGTCTCATGTAGGGGCATCGTACTCAATTTTTTATTTTTTGTGTGGATTTTTAATCTTTGGCAGTGATGACATCGGTGGTGGCTTGGTACATTCCTGTCACTAGTAACCAGGGAAAGTAGAAAGAGTCCTATTGCCAGTAGCAAGGAATATCCCTTTTGCTAGTTTGTGAAGAGTTACGGTTATTCTCTAAACTACTAGTTTTGATTGCATCGACAGTTACAGTTTTGAGGGATGATGAAGGATCGAACATGGTGGAATTGGATGACAATTTTGTGGAAGAGGAATGTCAAGTAATAGTGAATGTGGCATGAAATGCTCAACAACGGCAGCATAACAGTTGGAAGATAGAGCGACAACATTTTGTAACGGTTGTAGAAGAGATTCTCTCTAAACAAGGAGTGACAGTTATGGGAAGATGAAGAGAAGGCTAAATAGGATATAGAAGGATTTGGTAGAGGTCAGGGGAGGAGGAAGGCTGATGTGGAGAAGGCCACCCATAGAAAATAGAGGAGGCCCATCTAGCAGAGGCTGCGTGCATATAGAGAGATGAAGTCGCATATTAGAAGATGGTAGAGGCCGAAAGGAATGAGAAATGTCAAAGGCATACAGAAAGAGGAGAGGTCATGATTAGAATAAGGCATTAATCCTGAAAGAAGAGAGGAGGCATAGTGAGGAGATTAAATGGATGAGGACTAAAGGATGAAAAGGGATTAAAGATCAAATTTCTTTAGCATAATAAAGGAGGTGAACGTATCTTCATAGAATTTTAACAATTTTCTATTAATTATGACATCACATTTCATCACACAATTCACTACACACCATGGAAGAATGGGGTCATAAATTGGAAGAATCGTTCCATTAAATGTGTTGATGTGGCATCATATTTGATGATGTGGCCTTGAAACCTTATAAACAGGGGCCTTGCCAAGTAAGTTACTGTAAATTTTTAAGAGTGATTCATGATTTTGAGAGGTGTGAAGTTAGGGTGCTCAACTACTGGGTCCTCTCCCCTAAACAATTTCAAATGATTTTGAATTATCATTCCTAAAGGTTTGTTGTTAAGCCTTTATGATAGAAACCCTATCTAAGTTCTATCGAACCAGGTACTTCATGGAGGGATTGTCATGTGGCCATAATTTTTTGTATATATATATATATATATATATATATATATATATATATATATATATATAAATTAAAGATTTAAACATAATAAAGTGAAGTTTCTAGGGTTTAGGTTTAGGTTTAATAAGTTATTGAGGTTTTAAAGAATAGGTCAGTTTAGTTTATGAAATCCTAGTTTATGAATTAGGGTTTTAGGTTAATGAATTAGGGTTTTGCAGTTTAGTCTTTATGAAATAGGGTTTATTTTTTCTGAATTAAAGGTTTATGGTTTATGCAATATGATTTACTTTTTTTCGATTTGATATACAGTTTAACATTGCAAAAACAACAAAAAAACAACAAAATACAAAGCAAAAAGCAATGAAAACTAGTAGAAATGGATGGGCAACCAATCTGGGGCATTGGTTAATCAATTTGAGGAGGTAGGGATGCTTTGGAGGTGGAAAATGGGGTCATCCAATGTGGGTACCCATTCTTGGCATCGTTCTACCTTGTCTTTCGTGGCCTGTAGTTGTTAAAATGAAGCTACAGGCCTATTTTCTAAAAAAATTATACTTTTCAAAAATGGGTACCCGTTTCGTAATGGGTGCCCGTTTTACCTTTGGGTGCCCGATCATAAATAGGGACCCGTTTCATAACGAGCACTCGTTTTGGCTCAGGCACCCGTTCCAAGTAGCATTTTTCATCCGCTGAAAACTTTCGTGAAATGTATACTCAACTTCTTGCTTTGACCCATTATTCTAATATTATAATCTTTTTATATAGTATTATATTATATTTTTGTTTTTATATAGTATTATATTATATTTTTAAAAATATGAGCTAATGACAAGATTGATGATTGAATTTTCAATAATATTTGTTAAAATATTTGCATATAGACTTAGGAAAAAGTTAATATTTGTTTAACGTTTAAAAAATACTCTTCTCATTGCTTTATTCAACAAATATTTGCATATAGATTTAGGAAAAATTTAATATTTGTTTAACGTTTAAAAAATACTCTCTTGTCATTGGTTTATTTTGAATAGAATAATTACTAGACAATAAAAACTCATTGGTTAGTCTGCCACTCCCTTTTCATAAGCCAAAATTACTACCATTATTGTAATGGATGCACATTAATCGCCCTTATCAGGTAAAAGTTTTCTGCCAATTAGATTAAAGAAAAAATATTTTTCAAATATGTTTTGTTATAATATTTGCATCTATACAATAGCAATATCTAAATATTTTTTAAATAGAAAAACTATTTCAATTCTCATTGGTTGCAAAAAGAATTATTAATAACTAGTTAAGAAAATGCCTCGTCTATAGTTTCCTTGGTAGAAACTAATAAATATTATAGATTTAGGAAAAATTTAATATTTGTTTAACGTTTAGTTTAATGACCTTTGTTTTAGATTTTTACTATGAGGATTAATTGCTTTAAAAAATTATAATAATTTTTTTACTATGGGAATAAATTCTTGTAAAGAAAATATAATAAGTTTTTGGTATCATTTAGATTAAATTATTGAAATAATTTCATTAAAAACTAATTATTAGAACTAACAATTTTTATTTTTATTTTTTTATTTTTATTTTTTTGGTGGTAAGTTCTACCATTGGGGGTAGATCCCTTTTATTTATATCAAAAACCAAGAATTATGTTGCCTCTGAGATGGAGTTTATGCCATCTGTGAGGGAGTTGATTCATTCGAACATTTCTGCTGAGAACAATTAAAATGCTTTCTGTCAGCCATTGCTATGACTTCCTTCCTACGATCCTCTTAAATAGAAAGTTTCTTAAGACAACATCCTTCCTCATGACTTGCCTAGACTAGCTGGCACTAGCTGTGTCTGCATACCTCATGGCTAGTTCGATCAATCCCTTCTTCTTGGAAAAATATGCAGGATGAAGCTTTCTTATTCTGAAACAAACAGGGGACTATCCTTCCTATCTCCTTTGGGATTTTCTAAATTGAGATAGGCCTTACTTGCTATCGATCCTTTGGTGATCTCTAGTCACAGACTACTCCTAGGATTTCCCTATCTCCCCAAGGTCCTTGCTGAACTGCTTTCGTAGATCCTCAAAACACTGCCCCTCAAAAAAACTTTCCTCCCCTGCTACCAACTCAACCCCCCGATTTGCTAGGAGGTTGGCCACTCCATTGGCCTCTCTATAAACATGCAATATTGACCAATTCTCCATCTTGTCTAGGCTTTCCCAAATGAATACTGCCCACCACCTTAGCTTCTAGTTTTGTACTGATCTGTTGCTAGCTATATTGATGTTGATTAAGGATTCCCCTTCTATATCTACATCCTTAACTCCTTTGTCGATGCAGAACCACAGACCCCTGGCCAAGGCTTTCAGTTCAGCCTCATTGTTGGTAGCCTCTCCCAAATTCCTGGCCAACGCCCAAACCATCTTTCCTTACTTATTCTGGATAATACATCCTGCCCCAGCTGGACCAGGGTTGCCTTTGGTTGCCCCATCAAAATTCAACTATACTCTACCTATTTCTGGCCTTGACCATTTGGCCTCTGGTCTTTTGTCACCATTGTTCATGGCTATTCCTACTGGACGCTTGAGCTCTATCCACCTCTGTTGCATTCTGTCATCCTACTTAGTGAATTTGCCCTTCCTTTTGCTTCTCATATGGGCATTCACAACTTCACAAATCCCCTCTTATTTTCTTTTTTGCCTCTGCAAGTGAAGAGATTTGATCACTGAAGATCCTTCAATTTCTTTCCTTCCAAATATGCCATACAACTGTTGAGGGAGTTACCACCCAAATATCATCCCAAGTGTCCAACACTCCATTCTTCAGCCAGCTAAACATGAAGTTTAGTAAGTCTTCCTATCTCGCTAAACTCCAACCTAAGTCCTTTGCCAACCAATCCCAGCACTCGGATGCAAAGTTGTAGTTGAGAAGAAGATGGTTGGTAGATTCTTCGTTCTGCAAACAAATTGGGCACATGTTGGGTCCTTCAAATCCTATGGACCCCAACCTGTCCCCCGTGAGAAATCTTTTGTGCAAGGTTGTCCATAGGAAGGCCCCTACTTTGGGGAGAAGGTATTTGTTCAAACATAGTTGGGCTAGCCAATCAGTTCTTCTTAGACTTTGTCCTTTACTGCATATCCCCGTTTGACTGAGTATCCCCCCAACTTCACTACACACCATAATATCTCATCCAGTTTGTTTGAAAACATTATTTTCCTAGTTTGCAAGATCTCTCTAACTGCACTTTTCATTTCCCCTGGCACTAGCATGGCTTCGAAATAAATCCATTTGTAATCCACTCCCGAGCTAAAACTGACTTTCATTGCATAGTCTGCCACTAATACTCCCATTTCTTGTTCCACTGTATTAATCCATCTTGGGAATCCTAGGAGGCTATCCATGGAGGCTTTTCCATTCCATGAATCTGTCCAGAATCTGATTCTCCTCCCATCCCCAATTTTCCATGTTAGGTGGTCTTTCAATATCTATCTACTTTCCCATATGAATCTCCAGACTGCTGATCCACCCTGGGAGTTTGCTACTGTTAGGATTCTACTCGACTCCAATGAGTCTAGGTGCTTTCTTTGAACTACTTTGCACCAAAGCTTCTCTGGGCTTCTGTACAATTTCTAGGCTAGCTTGGCATCCAGGGCCAAGTTTTGGTCGGATAACTATCGTAATCCAGCTCCCCTTCTGATTTTGGTCCATAGGTTGTGTTGGTGTTAAGCCACACTTGGACCGAAGATGGACTGGTCAAAGAGGGGCCAGTAGCTCAGTGGTAGAGCACTCTAGCAGCAAATGGAAGGTCCTAGGTTTGAGTCCTAGCTGGTCCATGTCTCAACATGGTATCAGAGCCAGGCCAGGCTAGGAGCCCCAAGCACACGAGAGGTGTGGCTTAAGGGGGGGTGTTGGTGTTAAGCCACACTTGGATCGAAGATGGACTGGTCAAAGAGGGGCTAGTAGCTCAGTGGTAGAGCACTCCAACAGCAAAGGGAAGGTCCTAGGTTTGAGTCCTAGCTAGTCCATGTCTCAACAGGTTGTGTCCTAGTTTAGCAGAGGAATTATTTTATGGTCCTTTGCCCCTTCCCACAATAATTTCTTCATGTAGCTTTCTAGGCCAGCTGTGGCTTT
The DNA here is from genome assembly GCA_027924645.1 of Cunninghamia lanceolata. Classification (NCBI taxonomy): domain Eukaryota; kingdom Viridiplantae; phylum Streptophyta; class Pinopsida; order Cupressales; family Cupressaceae; genus Cunninghamia; species Cunninghamia lanceolata. The sequence continues at coordinate 756,398 of BSBN01000378.1, read as the reverse complement.
ATGGGTTAGCTTAAAACATGACATGGCATAGATTGGGACTGCTGACAAAACCACCTTTATCATTAGGATTCTTCTAGCCAATGTTAACCACTTATTTTTCCAAGTGTTGGCCTTCAATCTGCATTTACTTAGTAGCTCCTCCCACCATGCTGATCTATTAGTGCCTGTGAGCAATGGTAGTCCAAGATGTATCACTGGGAGCTGACCAATTGAGAATCCCAAGATTTTGGCTATTTTTTTTCTGTTGGGCCTTCTTGGTGTTGAAGATATTAGAACTAACAATTAATTAGCAAAGAAAACTTTATTTTAGTTTAATGAAAGTAAAAAAATATGCAACTACACATGATTGATATGCAAATATAAAAGTACTAGTTCCCCGTTATTTCTAAATAAAATAATCATTGATTAAATGATACATTGTGGCAAATAAAATAAGTTCTTTAGTTTTAATTTTTTAATTCATTAGGTAAACTTCAAATTTACTTTTTGTCAAACCAACAAAATGGTTATTATTTATAGTTATAATATTAATTATATTATTAATATTGTGTGAGTGGAAGACCAAGATCGTGGAGTAGAAATCAAACACGAGATTGCAATGTATTGAAAACGAACAATTTGGATTACAAATGAACCAGTATAAATAGGTAAAGTTTGGGAAACAATACTCCATGAGAATAGGAAAGGTAGCAAAAATGGAACCAAGAGAATAGCTCAAGGTTTAACCACCCTCAAATGTAGCGGCGATGTGTCGAATATGAGGTGACATATCTACTAACGACTCATAGAGTGGAATTAATCTTTCCACATGTGAGGAAAACCACCTAACTATGGTTATGTTAGAAATAACTCATGTGAGTTATACACCAACACGCCCCATTAAGCATACTTAGGTGGGTTTATGAAATATGAGTCCAAACTGTGCATCATTTTAGGTACTCATTTACAAAAAATATCTCTCATACAATAGAGAAAGAAAGAAAACCCATTGGGAAAAAACTTTCCTCCAAAAGAGAGAAAACAAAGAGAGGACTTTACATGGCCCCTCCTAATGATGATGATGCCGATGTAGATTGTATGCCAAGAAGAGCTCATAGATGGATGAACTTGCTTTCTGTAAAGGGTTTGGTGAAGATGTCAGCAACTTGTTCTAAAGACTAGCAAAATACTAGGTTGATGATCTAATCATTGATGAACTCACGAATATAATGCATATGAATCTCAATATGTTTGGTTTGTTGATGTTGAACCAGATTCTTGCATATTTGGATAGTACTATGGTTATCACAATAGATAATTGTAGGTCATTTGAGAGGAATGCCAAATTCATAAATGATGCCTTAAAGCCATATGGCTTCTGTAGCTGAGTTAACATCTCAAAACTCTACCTCTGTAGAAGATATAACAATAACATTTTGCTTTTCGCTAGACCAGCTAATAGAACCTGAACCAAGTGAAAAATTGTACCCAGAAATGGACTTACAATTTTTTGTATCACCAGCCCAATTTGAATCTATGAATCCAACCAAATCAACTATGGAACCAAATCTATAATGTATCCCAAATGCAATTGTACCATGAAGGTAATTAAGAATTCTCTTAGCTGCTTTCCAATGCAACTCATGAGGTTCCTGCATAAATCTAGAAACTAAGCCAACTGCATATGCAATGTTAGGCCTGGTGTGTGTTAAGTAAATAAGACTGCCTGCAAGTTGTCTGTACAATGTTGCATCAACTAATGGTGTAGGACAGGAAGTCTCAAGATTAACACCAGATAAGAAGGGAGTTGGAGCTCATTTACAATTAGTTATGTGAAAACGTTCAAGTAAATTGAGAGCATACTTGGTCTGAGAAAGAACAATCCCTAAATCTGATTGAGATATCTCAATACCAAGAAAGTAATGTAGTAACCCTAAGTCTGTCATGTCAAACCTTTCTTGAAGTACTAATTTTACTACCGTAATAGCAAAGGAAGCACTCTGAGTGATTAAAAGGTCATCTACATAAAGAACCAGTATTAACAATGAATCATCATGTTGCAAAAGATACACATTAGGATATGAATTGCATCGAGTGAATCCTGAAGATAAAAGGTAGGAATCCATCTTACCATACCAAGCCTTGGGTGCTTGTTTTAGGCCATAGATAGATTTCCTTAGCATACACACTAAGTATGAATCATGAAAAATCCCTGGCGGTTGTTCCATGTAGATCTCCTCCTCAAGGTGTCCATGAAGAAAGGCATTCTTTACATCCATTTGATGTACTGCCCACCCATGTGCTACGGCTATAGAAAGTGTGAGTCTAATTGAAGTCATCTTTGCATCAGGTGCAAAGGTCTCTGTATAGTCAATTCTTGCAACTTGTGAAAAACCTTTAGCAACCAACTATGCTTTGTACTTGTTAATAAATCCATCTGCTACATATTTAGTCTGACATATCCATTTACATCAAACTACTTTTCTCCCCTTAGGAAGAGAAGTTAAGTCCCAAGTGTGATTTCTGATTAAGGAATCATATTCCTCATTCATGGCAACATCCCACTCAAGTATGTCTGATGCATCTTTAAATGTCTGCAGATCAGACACTAAAGAAAAGAAGGCATGAGATTCCCCCTGAAAGTCTGTCTGAATCTGTCTGTTATCTGCTGCAATTTGTACCCAAGAATCTGATTGTGAAGATCTTGATGCAAATGAGTTCGGTGAAAATATGTTAACTTCTAATTCAATCCCTGAACTTGATGAAGATGAATTCTCTATAACGTCACTTTGTGAATTAGAAGAAGAAGAAGAACTACATACTGAACTAGAAGTCTGCTACAATGATATGATCTGTCAGAGGTATTTTCATGATCTGTAGAATCAATAGTATGTCAAGGAATGTCAAGAACTGTTTCAAGGGGTTCTTCTTGAAACTTGACACTTCTCTCGATGAACAACTCATGTGTGGTAGGGTGTAGTAGGTGATAGCCTTTAACACCTTCTAGATATCCAACAAAGATACAAGGTTTGGATTGTACATCCATAGCCTTGTGATGTTCTTTAGGAATGAGGGCCATAGTAGGTGAACCAAAGACTCTGAAGTGATCATCTATTGGTTTCCATCCTTTCCAAGCTTCAAAGTGGGTGATTCCTTTCAAGACTTTGTGAGGAACTCTATTCTGAATGTAACATGCACAATTGATAGCTTCAGCCTAATAAGATGGTGTTAAACCTTTGGAATGAATCATACAGTTTGCCATCTCCTTTAAAGACCTATTTTTACATTCTGCAACACCATTTTGTTGAGGGGTATATGGAACTATGTGTTGCAACTCTATCCCTTATACTATGTAAAACTGTTCAAAAATATTATAACATATTCTCTGTCATTATCTGTTTGAAGAACCTTGATGACTTTCCCTAACTGTTTTTCCGCTAGAGCTTTGAAATCTTGAAAAGAATCAAATACTTTTAATTTTTGCCTAAGGAAGTAGACCCATGTAAAACGTGAGAAATCATCAATAAATGTGAGAACATATCTAGCCTTTGTAAAAGAAGGATGTGGAAAAGCCAACATCACTATGAATAAGTTCTAAGGCCTGTTTTTTCCTCCAATTTCTCCTTTGTCAAACTTTGCTTCAGGATGTTTACCAAGTGCACATCCTTTAGATAGTCCTTTAGAAAACTTGACTTTTGGTAATCCATTAACCATTTTGTGTTGTCCTCGTTGTTCAAGATAACGGTAGTTAAGGTGACTGAACTGTTCATGCCATAATTTACTAACTTCATCTGAATAATTTAGTAGTGCCTTTAGAGAAATATCTATAACAAAACTAGAGAAGGTATACAATTTAGATTGGTGATTGGTTTCCCCTATAGAAACTAAGTTATTACTTTGTAATTCTCTTATCTCAATTGAATTTGGAGAGAAATGAGCTCTCATACCCTTCCCTAAGTGTGTTATTTGATACACTGAAAGGAGATTAGTTGATAGTGAAGGTACACTAAGAACTTTTGAAAAAAATCCTCCTTCAACTTCAATAGACCCTCTCTCTTTAACCAATGCTGAGGTATCATCACCTAAGTTGACTGAAGACATTCTGGGTGGCTCTAAGGATGTGAATGCAACCTGAGAAGAACCCATATGATGAGTAGCACCAGAATCAATAATCCATGATGGAGATGAAGATGAAGATGACTTAACAACTAGAGCTTTGCCTTTTAAATTCTCTTTGTCCTTGGTATTATCTTGAGTTGATGTCGATGCCTTGATAGAATCAGGTATCCCAATGTTATTCTTTTTGAGAATGTTTGAGAGACTTTCAATTTGCTTCTTCATGCATTTATGTTCATCATGCCCTGGTTTTTTACAAAAGGCACATATTATCCTCTCAGTAATGTGCTTACTTTGTTGAGAAGATTTATCCTTTTTGAAATCATCAATTTTATCTACTTTCTTACCATCCTTGTCCTTTTTAGTGTTTTTCTTCCCATTTGAAGTTTGTGGCTTGTCATTCCCTGTGATTAGAGCTTGAGGCTTCGTAGACTTCAAAGAACCCATCTGAATTAGTTTCTCCTATTCCCTTGTGAGATCAAAAATGAATTTATCTAGAGTGGGCATTTTCCATGATGCTCCAAGAGCACTTTTAGTAAAATAGAAAGTTGATACAAACACAAAAAATTCTAGACCTAATTTGGAAAGTACTGAAAGGATTAATTGATCCTCTTTCTTGTCAATTCCACAATCTTTTAACTGTAACTTTAAATATTTAAACTTTGTGAAGAAATCTTCTAAAGTTGTGAAACTTCTAGGACTAAGACCTAAGAGCAGATTTTCCAATTCATGACCTATGAGTTCATCAATTTTTCCAAATAGTTTGTCTAAAGTATCCCACACTTCATAGGGTGTAGTTAAATTTTTGACATGAAACAATAATTCTGGAGATAGATTTAAACATAGAAAGCCAAATGCTTGATCGCATTTGTTGAAAAAGTTCTCTTTCTCTTTAGCTGCATTAGGTTCTTTTTTTGTTCCCATAGTTATCCTATATAGGCCCTTATTTTTTAGTACAAGACCAACTTTAATCTTCCAATCATGATAATTGAAAGGTGTTAGTGGAGGAATAGGAGTTGTAGACTCCATGATGCCTTTAGTCACTAAGATAGAAGATGCAGAAAACTTGAAAGAAAGAGATAGAGAAAGTGAAAGTGAAGATGTGAAAAAAAAAGGTAACACACCCACACAAAAAACCACTTCTCTTGGAAGTGTACAATATGAACACACCATATTCCCCCCTTGATTATGTGTTGTTCCCCCCCCCCCCAAATTGTGTAATTCATAGATGAAGTGTATTTGTCACTCTAAACCTAACTTAATTTGGCACTTTATAATGATAGTGTGATAATAAGATAGAATGAAAGAGGACTAAAAATGAAGCACTTTTTCCTTTTGAATGACTCAATTTTGAGTTCATATGCAAAAGTTATGGCTTCTTAAAAAGATTTGCTTATGTAAAAAAGTTACTTCTCAAAATTTTTCAATGTGCCTAAAAAAATAAAATTGCATGCAACAATTTTTGGAGAAAAAAACTTTGTACCCCCTATGGTAGAGCGCGACCAAGGGCTTAGCTCTTAAAATAGTTCTAATGACTATGGCATTAACTTTGACAACCATCAAAACAAATTAAAAGAACCTTTTTTTTTAAGTTTTCCCTCCTCCTTTGTAGTCATGGTGGGGCCCTCAAAGGACAATTCACATGTGAGGACGTGGTCAAAAGACTGTTGGGTGGTGGCGTCGGGTGTTGTGGCCCCTGGAGCTATTTGAACTCCAATCTTCTTGCCTACAAAGGCATTGACTGCAGTCACAAACGTGGGCCAATAGGTGTTTGGCATCGATGCAAGGAAGAAGCTCCCTCAACACTCCAATGTGGTGAACATGCCACTGTGTAACCACCTACAGTGTTGCTGAGAAAATTAGGCCTTCTAAGGTGCTGTTGGATGCAAGTTACAAGGCTTGGCTTTGGCCTTTGATGCAGGCCCGAATAGGATGAAGCTCAGCCTTCCTTGTGAGCCTTCGATGCTATGATTTGGCCTCACTGTGGTGAGGCTCGATGAGCTATGAACAACAATTAATATGCTTTGTCAAAGGCACAACAAATCAGTCGATCACAGTGCCTCCTTTGAGGCATATTCAACCTACAAATAAATGTTGAAATATGCTTTCAAAGAAACATTACCTACACCTGATTGTTGCCTCTATTGAGGCGTCAGAATTTGACAAGGTTCCTCATATCGCAGTGATAAAAGGCTTGATGGAGCCTTGTGTGCAAATGAGGCTATAGAGATTCATGATAATGGAGTGATTTGATCAACAAGCAAATGGCAATTTGATGCTATTCCACTTGCTCTTATATCATGTGTGAGTGAAAGACCAAGATCGTGGAGTAGAAATCAAACATGAGATTGCAATGTATTGAAAATAAACAATTTGGATTACAAATGAACTGGTATGAATAGGTGAAGTTTGGGAAACAATACTCTACGAGAATAGGAAAGGTGGCGAAAATGGAACCAAGAGAATAGCTCAAGGTTCAACCACCCTCAAATGTAGCGAGGTGTGTCAAATATGAGGTGACACATCTACTAACAACTCATAGAGTGGAATTAGTCTTTCCACATGTGAGGAAAATTGCCTAACTATGATTATGTTAGGAATAACTCATGTGAGTTATACACCAATAGATATTTATTGTAACACTTAGATATATTATTTTAATTGATATTATAGTATTTTAATATAGTATAATATTAATTGATAATATTTGACTTAATTTTCTTCTTAGAATAAATATTTGTTATATAGACAAATTAGATTCAAATAATGTTAAACAAATAATTTTTTTTAAAGCCAATCTAAATATTATAACAAAAATGTAATATTTATAGTATACTTAATAAAAAAAAATTAGTTTAAATATTAATGAAGTATAATTAATTATTGATTGATAATAAACAATGTTTATATTATAAATATGATAATAATATATTTATATTATTACATTATTCTAATATTATAATATTTTTATATAGTATTATATTATTTTTTTGTTTTTATATAGTATTATATTATATTTTAAAAAATCTGAGCCAATGACAATATTGATGATTGATTTTTCAATAATATTTGTTAAAATATTTGCATATAGACTTAGGAAAATTTTAATATTTATTTAACGTTTAAAAAAATACTCTCCTGTCATTGGTTTATTAAAAAATAGTCTATGGATGTGCATTAATTGCCCTTATCGTAAAAGTTTTCTACCAATTAGATTAAAGAAAAATTATTTTTCAAATATGTTTTGTTATAATATTTGCATCTTAATTTTCAAATATGTTTTGTTATAATATTTGCATCTATACAATAGCAATAGCTAAATATTTTTTAAATAGAAAAACTATTTTAGTTCTCATTGGTTGCAAAAAGAATTGTTAATAACTAGTTAAGAATAAGCCTCACCTATAGTTTCCTTGGTACAAACTAAAAAATGGAAAAAAAATCTAAAACATTAAAATAAGCTCTTAATGTTTGTGCCATTTTTTTTAAAGGTCCATATTAAAAACAATAACTTGACTGCACTAATAAAATATTTTATATTTTAAAATATTTTAATATATAAAATATTTTATTATTGTAGTGAAACTATTGTTTTGAATTATTAGTAGTGTGGGCTCCACCTTAATGTCAGACCGGCTAACAACACACCAGTTGTTTAAGTCTTACCCATCACACCATGTGTGATACAATTGGTAGTATGAAAAATTTGTTACCTTTGTTTTCACCTCTTTTACCTTGATTAATTTTTAGACATTATAATAAATATATACACCTCATCCCTTAAAAATTTTAAAACAACAAAATAATGAACTCCATATTCATTAATACTTATAAAAGATTAATTAAAAGTTGTAAATATTTGAAACTAATTACTTAAATACAAATTTAATGTTTAAACAAATGTGCATTAAAAAAATAAAGAAATATTATTACTTAATCCTTCCAAATTAGTAATTCTTAAGAAACCTTAATTCAAATATTTTTAAAAAGAAAAATCAAAACTATTTAAGTAAAACAAGATTACATAGGTATGAACATTTTTTCGTTTTTAGGTAAATTATAACATGATGACTAATCATACATTTAAACCATAATTATCTTTGAGCAAGGGCCTAAATTTGAGGGTTGACCTTACCTACCAAGCAATTTTTTTATAACAGTTATCTATTCAAAGGTGCCCTTAAAACATTATGACATACCTTAATATAAGTAAAATTATATATAGACCAAATATATACATCATCACAATTCTATTTAAATTTTGACAGTCTATCCAAAGTCTCTCCTTTCATATGATAGAATCTTCTTAAAATTTTGATTGTATTTTACAACAAAAATACTTAAATATAGTCATACGACCATCAAATTTAGGCCTTGTTTGGAGGGAACCATCAAAGTCACCTAAAATTAAGACCTGCCCAAAAATAAAAAGGAATTAATATTGATTCTAAAAAATACAAAAAACAAAAAAAGTTATATAGAATTAAAATATTTTTGGAAAAAACTGCATAGAAATTTTTGCATTTAAAAATAGATGTTTAGGTCACACTATATCCATCATCATGATTATTTGCTTCTATTCTAATGATGGATCATTAAATATTATCCAAAACTTTTACTTTTAAATTAAAAACTTCTACACAATTTTTTCTCACAAATATTTCAACAGAATATCAGTGGAAACATCATATCTTTAAGTTATATATATTTAACACTGAAACATCATATCTTTAAATGAGAGTGCTTTTGGATTCAACTGTGTATATTTTTGTATCAACGTTTCAGATCATGCTCAATAATCTATCATCAGGAAGAGGATAGTTGAACATGATCCGAAATGTTGATACAAAAACATACACAGTTGAATACAGAGGCACTCTCATTTACTGTCATGTACTGTGGAAAACTCATGCCTTCTATCATATCTTTAAGTTATATATATTTAATAACAGATTATTATATAGATACGATCATACCCTTTTATGCGGACGTGCGGATTATTAAACTTGATTTTTTCCCAATCTTCACCGCCTTCACTCAATCTCTTTATAAATTCATCCGTTCCGGTGCCGACGTGCTCAAACCATTCTAGGCTTCTCAAACGTTCCAATCCCTCTGGAACTTTCTTCACGCTCGGACACTCGCATAAGTAGAATTTCTCCAGGACGCCCATCGCTCCATCCTCCAAATCCGGCAACTCCTCCAAAAGAGGGAAGTAATCGATTTGTAAAAGGCGTAGCTTTGGAAACATGGATGACTTTCCAAACGCTTTTGGTATTTCTCTGCAACTCTCATTACCCACTAATCTCAACACTATCAAGTTAGGCATTGCCTCCAACTCTGGATAATTAGTGCAATCACAATTCAATAATGTGAGATGGGTCAGATCTGTTAACATACACACCCAATTCGGCACAGCAAAATTGGCCAGTTCAAGTCTTTGGATGTCCATCAGAGCACTGATATTCTGCGGTAGGTGACATTCTGTTGAGAAGGAGCTTGATATTGAGAGATGGCGCATCTTGAGTAGCTGAGCAAGGATTCCATCTTCGATACTCTTCAACTCATTTTCATGCTGAACACTTATGCTTAGTTCTTGGAGGCGAGTTAATTTGGCAACATCCTCCAACTTTAACAATCCATCCTCTTCAACAGAGAGCCTTAAAAGATCTGATCTCAGTACCTGCAAAGACCCCAGCTCTGATATTCCCTTGGGCATATGACTCGACAATTCTTTATGGCAAGAGAAGACACCCAGATGCTCGAGACATTTCAGTTCATTTATCCACTCAGGCAGCCTTTGCAGCTGTCGGCACATAGATAGATCGAGCATGACAAGACTCGAAAGACTTCTCACACAGATTGGCACCTCCTTAATATTTGTCCATGATAAATTTAAGAGCTTGAGAAGTTTTTGCTTACCAACACACGGGGGCAATGTGGAAATCTGAGTTCGGCTCAAGTCGAGAACCCTTAATAATCTCATAGGGCTGAAGAAGTTTGCCTCAATTTTTTCAATGGGATTACTATATAGTGACAGAGTGCGAAGAGATCTAGGACAACGAACCCTGCTTTTTGCAATGACTTCATCATCTATCTCTCTTTTGGCCAGTAAAATTCTTTTCACAGATGGGAAGGCATCATCTTCAACAGCAAATGCACATCTGTTTTCTTTAGATATATCAATTGCCAAATCAAGCAGCAAGTCATGGATCTTGCAATATTTGATTAGACCCTTATCATCCCACTCAAGCAAGCACAGATTGACCAACTGATATAAATAACTCCAAGCAACATCGCACCTGTCTTCTCCTTGGGGAATGAATCCTTCCGCTATCCAGAGATTAATGAGATATTCGCAATCTATTTTCTCATCCTCAGGAAAGAAGGACAAATAAGAAAAACAGGGCTTAAGGGCTGCAGGCAAGGAGTCATAACTCAATCTGAGAATCTCTATGATGCGGTTGTCTGGATTAGCAACCTCTTTCTGTCGATGCAGCTCCGACTCTTTGAGTTGACGCAATCTAGAGCTCCACTTTCTTATATCTGTGCAGCCGGACAGAGAAGCTCCTATTGTCTTTAGAGCCAACGGTAATCTCCCGCATTGCTTTTCAACTTGAGGAGCTACCTCTTCAAGGTAACTTGGCGGGAGATTTTGGGGATAATCCGAGAAGGCATATGCACAGAACAACTGCCAACTCTCTTCCTCTGATAAAAGCTCTATCTGGTAAGTAAAAGCACCAAGCTTTTCACAAACTTCCCTGCTTCTCGTTGTAACCATGACTTTACATTGGCTATTACTGCCAATTGGAAGACCGAGGCTTGTAATGATGTTATCGTCTCTGCGTGCCCTCCACACGTCATCGAGCACGATGAGAGACTCTTTTCCTTGTAAACTGGCATGGATCAGCTCCGCCGCTCGCTCATCACTTACATCCTTCACCCTATCCTCTAAATCTCCCATGTGCGACGCTAAATCACAGTGTAATTTATGAACAGAATATGACTGTGATATGGAAAGCCAGATTGAGTGCTCATACCTTTGTTTGATTCTGTGGAAAACGTTTTGGAGAAGAAATGTCTTTCCTGCTCCGCCCATCCCCACCACGGCAATGACTGGAACAGTTGATTGATCTATCAAGGAGATGAGGTGTTGAAGCTTGGGCTCAATCGCCACAGGGCGTGAATCGCTGGGCAAGAGACTGTTTCCCTTCCACACTGCTCCCCCCGCTGCACTGCTTGATGGCTGTTCTGAGTGAGACGGCACTAAATCATGGAAGAGCTTCAGCTGCTCTGCGTCTTCCATAATGGATCTGATTCGTTCTTTCACCTCTTGAATTCTTTTTCCCATTCTATAGCGGAAAAGTATTTCTTCAAGATTGCAAACACAAGACTGAGTTACACATCTAGTGTAAAGAGGGCCAACAGCACACTCTTCCACAATGTCCTCTGCATCCCAGGCAACGTCCCTAACGTTGTGCAGCCATTCTTTCACGTCCTCATCTTGTGTAGGAAGTGAGTCTGCATATTTCAGGCCACCGCTTATAGTTCTGAGTCTCTTTTTCAACCAGTCGAAGTCCCGGGTGAAGTTGCAAACCAGCGCTGCCTCTCCAGCTGCTTGTTGAACTATCATCTCAGTGAGTTTGCCAATAACACCTTCTGCAAGTGCACTTGCCATCTAATCTGTTATTACTAGTACTGAGAGTGGACGGAAAAGATCTCTCAAATTCGCATACACACCCAACTACAACAGATCTAAGTTTCTTAACGATGAGCTAAAACAACTTGAACTTTAGAACTCTGTGTTCTATGCGAGAATAGCCCTGAAACGAACAAAATTTCTTGTTTTGCAGTTTTTGCGGAGCAAAATTATTAAAAAGAAAATACAACTGGCTGCTGGTACAAACACTCTAATATCGCTGGACAGGCTCCGCTTTGCATGGGACGTGTTGAAGGGGTTACTGAATCTGTCCTCCTCGTTCTTTAATGGCGGAATACTATATCAGTCCGCTCTGTTTAAATATCAAATAGTTCAACGTACAAAAGTCTTATTAGTGTTGAACTTCCTACCAAGAACATTGTATTTGTAAGGAACTCCTAAAAAATACAATTGTATTTGTATTTGTATGATGCCTATACAAATGCAAATTTCCCCTATCATTACGGCATACGAATCTCAGATGCAAATTTAAGAGCCTTCACGGCCTACGACTTACGGCCATCGACCAAAATCTTTTCGACAAATTCATGACAAATCAGGGTATTTAATATGTCCAAAGAATCAGAGGGAAGATGTCACAGTAAAAATCAAAAGAAAACAAAGTCGAAAAATTCGTAAACAGTCAACATGTTGTTGGGAATGTCGTTACGTGCTACGAACGTCAATACGCCCAAGGCTAATAGCATTTACGGCCTACGATTGTCAAAAAACAAAATCGTACCATTTCTGGATGGGGTAAGGTGCCCGCGTCTTCTCACATTCTAGGGTTCCACGGACTACTGGTTCTCCATACTCACCGAGTACAAAGACGGTGATGGAGATTTTGAGTCTTGACAAGATACCTAAATATTGAAATTTTACAATTTTATATCTCAATCAACTTGTCAACGAATTACTAACTTACTCCAACGCTCGCTCAAAGGCTAGACGGGCTCAACCGTTAGCTTGAATTTTATGTACGAGTGACTATTGGCTAATCCGGTTAAACCAAGAACTACACACTTATTGGGCTGTTGTCACTCGTTTCTGTATCTCCATCTTAATGTCAGTGCGTTTCTATATCTTTCAGTTGATAAAATAATTAACCAAACCTTATCATTGACATACAGAAAAAATAATAATAGAAAAGTTTACTCGACTTGTCTTTTGCAAAATGAAAAACTAAACACATCATCAACAACATATGAGAATGACATTTACTTAACATGTACCTCAGAAGAAAAAAGCAACATATGAAATAGACAGATACTTAAAAACATGCTTCTTACAGAAAGAAAAACAAACATATCTCAACTGTGCAGTACCCAATAGTAATTTGCATCAGTCGCACCACTTTTTTTATTTCTGTATAAAACATAATACCTGAACATGTACTGCTTCCATGGAAATTACTATTGAGTATTGCACAGTTGACATTTTTCGTTAATTACTAGTCTATCAAGTAACTTGAATTTTTACAATTTGTAGATATTTGTATCATATGTTCAAGATATTTAAAATGTTGTCAGAGATATGTTTGTTTTTCTTTCCGTAAGAAGCATGTTCAAGTGAGTATCTGTCTATTTCAGATGTTGCATTTTTTTGGTGAGATACATATTAAGTAAATGTCGTTGCTGAGATGCATTCGTTTCTGTTCCTTAATTTCCGTCGTCTCATGAAAAACACACCACGAAAGGAAGAGTCAACTTTAATTTGCATCAGTCGCACCACTTTTTTTATTTCCATATAAAACTTAAAACCTGAACATGAACTGCTTCCATGGAAATTACTATTGGGTATTGCACAGTTGACATTTTTGGTTAATTACTTGTCTGTCAAGTAACTTGAGTTTTTGCAATTTGTAGATATTAGTATCATATGTTCAAGATATTTAAAATGCTGTCAGAGATATGTTTGTTTTTCTTTCTGTAAGAAGCATGGTTAAGTATCTGTCTATTTCATAAGTTGCAATTTTTTGTTTAGTAAATGTCATTCTCATATGTTGTTGATGATGTGTTTAGTTTCTCATTTTGCAAATACATTCGATTTCCGTTGTCTCATGAAAAACACACTACAAAAGGAAGAGTCAACTTTAGAAAAGGAACTTCTCCATGCAAAGCACAAGTGTGTCCGAAAATAAAATTGCAAGCCTTAAAATCCTTATCAAGAGAAGTTCAGAATATTACACTTTTATAATATTTATAGTAATTTTTTTTTATTGAAAGAAGCTAAAACAATTACAATACATCAGAGAAAATTAAGAGACACAGAGCAGTGAACAGAGTGGTGAGATATAAATAACCTCATCTCTATCATGAGCCATATAACCCTTTTATGTGTTATTAAATTATCCAAACCATGCCAATTTATTAGTTTTATAAGCAATATTTGTTTATTTTTTAAAGAATGGTGTACAATCTATTTTCGAATTGATTAGGGTTCTTACTAATGTTGACGTGATTGTGTGTAAATCTATCTATGTATTTATGTAGGTTTTTGAGTATGGCTTAGTGGAAGGATCAGACTTGAATGCGATTGGAGTCAAAAGCGCCGGAATACTAGGGCGCTGGAGATTTAGGAAATGCGTGATCGTGGACTTCAGTCTGTGTTACATCCGACCACCTAGCATTTTCATTGTTTTTTGTTGTTAAGTTCACTTAAGACATTTTCAACTCCACTCAAAGCCTTTAATATGTGATATTTAAAAGACAACCGGTTTAGTAAAAGGAACTTTTTCTTGTTAAAGACTTTTTCAGTGGCATTAATATGCCACCTGAAATCTAGGATTTTGGTAGTTTTTAGATTATCTTATGATTCCTCAAAAATAGATATATGTGATAGATATTTATGTTCAATTGATTTATGTTCTGTTATGATTATGCTATGAAGAAAAATAATCAAGTTTTGTTTTGAGTAATATTATTATGAGTAATGAGTATGCGAATGGATTTTCAGAGTTGTTGAATGATGAATGTGATTTGAATCAGTAGAAGATATCCAGGGAACTGGCCACTTGAAGGAGTTAGGAATAGATAAGTACTTCAATGTTGTGTGACTATGTTGTTTGAAATATGTTCTGTGAATGTTTTTTTTCAAATTAGTATAACTTTCTGTTTAGTAATGTTATGGTAGGATAGTATTGTTGTGACCCTGCAAGATATTGTGTTCAGTAATTTTTCTTACGTTGCAAGTCTTTGAAGTTCTATGTATTAATCTGTAATTTCAGAGCTCCTGCTCCAGCTGCGAAATCTGTTACCAATTGATACTGCAAGTTTAGTTTGTTACTAGTTGATAGTTCAAGTTAAATTTAGAGATTTTCTCATTTTCTTTAATTAGCTTGTCTTTTCAAATTCCTAGTTAACGAATGTATGTGTTTGATTCCTAATCTAGAGTTCATATGCTTTCTAGGTTAAGTTCAAATGCTTCGTAGATTAAATTGTATGCTTTCTAGTTTAAGTCTATTTTGTAAAAGCTTCATTAAAAATTTAGAAAATGATTACTGATTTGAAATGTCCAAATCAATCTTCTATTTCATATAGCCTTGGACACTACCTAGTTGACAAATTGATACATCTTTTCGACTAAAGTGTTAGGACTTAACGACAACCTGTCACATTTTAGCATCGTTACCAGGGATTGCCTTCTTTTAGTGTCATTAAGAGATTATTGGATACCTCTTATTAGTTAAAAAAAAAAATAGTCATCAAACTTCTTTTTCTGCATGGTTAGAAAACAAGGTCCACACGAAAGATTCATAGCAAAACCACCCAAATAGTATTCCCATCCGAACCTAGAGGTGGAAATATTGGCTAAAGAACTTTGTACGAATTGATCAATTAGGATCAACCTGAGACTTCCCAATATACCTTAGATATTCAACCACTATATCAAACTTTTGAAGAGGAAAACATCCCTTTCAATATCATGGCTAATAATAATAATGACCCTTTCAATGGAAGGAGAGCACACAATCAAGATGGTGAGAGGGCAAATAATAATGATAATGAAAATGCTAATCCTAGAAGACCAGCCCGCACATTTACATATCCTATTGCTCTCAATCCAGATGAAAACTCTCCCATGAAAAACATTTCACCTTCTATCCTACCAACCTTTAGAGGTTTATCTTCTGAGGACCACGATCAGTTCCTTTTCGAATTTAAAGTTCTATGTCAGATCTATGATTACAAAATGGATAATCAAAAACTGAAACTATTTCCCTCTACTTTGAGAGATTTTCCAATGAGATGGTTCATGGGATTAGTTTCAGGATCAATAACCACTTGGGATGAGATGGAAACCATCTTTTTGGACAAATATCAAAACTATTGTAGGGTTAGTGATAGGAAGGAAAATTTGTTTAAACTAAAACAAAAATAAGATGAAAGCTTAGAAGACTTCTTGGATAGATTCATCTTCCTAGAAAAATGATGTGGAGAAGAAACAATGAGCCTAGAAATCCTAAAAACCATATTCCTCGAAGGACTTGATGAGGACGCTCAGAGAAGTTTGGACTTAATGAGAAAAGGAGATGTGTCACAACTTGACCTTGGGGACATCTTTGAGTTGTGCATAAATTTCTCTCAAACTTGAGGAGGAATCTGTAAGTCCCGCTTGTTAAGAGGCTCTAATGAAACTAGCAAACTACAAAAGGAAATAGCTAATGTCAAAACTGACATCGTTGTTTAGTTGAATACCACTCTAGATGGAATACAAGCCAAAACATGTAATCCTAAAACCTTGTCCATCTATTGCCCTAGATGTCAAAATAAACATCTATTAAGGGAGTGTCCTCTGGATAAAGCTGACAGTTGTCAAATCTATGACAAAAATCATGCCACAGACCAATGTGAGATACTCAATGCAATCAAAAACTCAAAAAAGAAATTGTCTCACACTGAGGAAGAGGTCAATTATCTGGGCCAAAGACCAGGAGGAAATTTCTCCTATGGTCAAAATTCCAACTCTTCCTAGCGACATCCAAATAATTGGAATAACAATCAATGGATAGCACCTTGGCCTCTAGCACCACCTAATTGGGGCCCCTATCCTCCATGGGGACCACCTGAATGGGCAAACCAGTCCTAGGGAAGCCCTCAATGGATGAATCAGACTCAACAACAATGGTACCCTCAAAATCCTACCTCGCTATGGAATCAATCCTAAAACCAATTCTATCATGGTCTAAGGTGGATGTCAAATCCACAACAGAACTTTCTTCTAGGTCCTCAAAACACTCAACAAAATGAGCAAGTCAATCAACCCCAATTACCAGTGCAACCCATTGCTAATCCAAAGAATACTCGTCAAAATGCACCAGTGTATTCCACTGAGCAGGAAAACATGGTAGGGGTTAATGCTATCTATTATGGAAACTTACAGTTGAGGTCAGGATTAAGGAAAAATGCTCCAGCAACCTACCATCGTTGAGATCCTAGAAGACGAAAATGAAGAGCCCACTGAAGGAACAAAGATGATTCCCATACCTTCAAAACCAAACACAAGAAGTAATCAATAGAAGCTTCCTTTGTCATCTCCTCAACAAACTCCACCTAAAGCTTCAGAGTTACCTCTAGAAGAAATTGTCAAACATGCATCAAATCTTCTAGAGAACGACTCTAACTTGAAAAAGAGAACTTAAGCACCTTTTCTAGAGCGCCTTAAGGAGACTCTCCTAAAAAATCCTTTGAAAATGATCCTGCCAACAGAAACTTCTTTAATACAAGAAATTAAATGACTCCATATTGAGATTCCACTATTACAAGCAATCAAAGAAATTCATGAACTCAACCAGTTAATCAAATAGTTGTGCATAAAAACACCAGGGAGGAAAAAGAAACAACTTAACACATTGCAAATCAATGGATATTTGGACAATCTTTTGACTGAAGAAACCTCTGCCCCAAAATATGGTGACCCAAGCAGCCCACTGATAACGGTGACAATAAACAATGTAGCAATACCCAATGCACTCGTCGACTTAGGGGCAACCATTAATGTCATGAATGTGGATGTTATGGAAAAAATAGGGCTTGTCAACTTACGTCCCACAACCACCATATTGCAAATGGAAAACTAGTCTGTAGTTATTCCCAAAAGTATCCTAGAAAATGTCCCTATCAAGGTTGATAATTGGGAGTATCGAATGGACTTCCAAGTGATCCAGTGTAACATACACCCTCAAATATATGTTTGCTCTATATTTTTTGTTTTCTGCTTGTTTTGAACAGTATTTAGGGTTTTATGAGTTTTTCTTGCATGTTTGATATTTGCATTACACGTATCAAATATAGAGCATATGAATAAACCCAGAAAAACTAAAATGGATATCAACAAAATAACAACTACCCAGATAGAAATGAACCAAAATATGAATTATAATAACATGCCCATATGGAGTTTTACAACTTCATGTTAGTGTTGTAGCCAGACCAACAATATGAGCATACAAAACGCCTCCAAATCTCTACCATTGGCAAGATTTCTCAGATACAATATGTAGCAGCAACATCTAGGATCCTTGACGTCCAAAATGAATAAGAAGGAATCTCTGAAAGAATGTAATACTAGTCCTTGGAACACGTCCACCTATGGACTGTACGACCAGGGTGGGATGTAAAATTAGCAACAAATGATTGGAAACACTCTAAAATCTGTTTAAAACTCTTTGCAGTCTCCTTCTAGCTCCAAACGTCTAGAATGATGCCATAAATCAATCCCAAACTCCTCCAATATTACCTCTATAATGCAGTACGGCCACCACAGGAAAGTACGTCCTGCCAATGATGTACGGCCTACTAGGATAACTCTGTAACAGTAGTAAGGATCATTCACAATACAAGATTTTGATCT
Source organism: Cunninghamia lanceolata (assembly GCA_027924645.1). Lineage (NCBI taxonomy): Eukaryota > Viridiplantae > Streptophyta > Pinopsida > Cupressales > Cupressaceae > Cunninghamia > Cunninghamia lanceolata. Next base: position 737,752 of record BSBN01000378.1, on the reverse strand, counting down.
TCATATCAGTTCTTAGGTCTGCAATATAAATCCTCATGAAAATAGATTCATCTAAGCTCAAAAATAATTTAAAATCTGTCAAAATGAAGCCCAAGTGAAGCTCCGGAATGAAGTCTCTAACTATCCTCTCCTGATGCAATCTTGCACGCATGAAGAAAGGGACTAATGCAGGGGTTTTCGTCCCAGCAAAGCCAAATCAAAGCGTCAAGCTCCAAGCCCAAGAATGCATGGGAATATCTCTCCAAGAGAAAGAAAATCAATAGTCAAGCATGAATGCCAAATGAAAGTTACTTTTTTCTTTTATCCTTTCATCATCTCCAACACCAAAGAAGAGTAGAATAAAATATTATTTTTTATTTTAATTTGCATTCCCTTATGTCTCCCAAGAGCGCTCATCTCCTAGAGGGGTCACTTTTAAGTTATAACTTCATTTTATAAAGTGACATTATAATATAACTTAAAGTTATAAGTCTTTTATAATAACATAAGTTAAATATTTAATTTAACTTATATTATATCGAATGGAGCTCTAGACATATCGAAACCATGAACCTCGTGCATCGAACATCCACAACTGGCCTGCTATAAATAGTAAGTTCCCCTATCCTAACTTACTATAAATAGTAAGTCACCCAAACTAGCTCTCTAACCATGGTCATTAGCCTACGAGAGGCATGTGATAGGCTAATCTCCTCTGTCCAACTGACTGGGCTAAATGGGGACATTACATCTAGTCCCACACACCTAAGGACAACTATCCGTTGATATTAGGCAGACCTTGGTTGGCAACTATTGAAGCCAAAATTGACTGCAAAGCAGGAGGGATGATCATTTCAAACGGACTTAATAGCAAACACTTGTCCCTATATCCCCCTGCCCAACTTGCTATGAACAAGTAAGTTTGGGTTGATGAATCAAATTGCCCTAACAAATAGGAAAATCTGGCCTCACTTGCTATGGTAGTCATTAAACAACACACTAAGGAACTAGAAGATGAATGGGAAATCGATATGTAGAATATGGCCTTAGATTCAAGTGATGAGGAAATCTTAGAAGTTGAGGAAATCTTAGGACAACCGATCCATACTGATGATATCAAGTACATTTATGATAACAACCACACCTCCTTCAAAGCATTACCATGTCCTCTGGTTAACATCATTCCAAAAACTGATCACTTCTTTGACAATATTTCCAGATTTCATAAAATCATACCGCATAGTTGTCCTCTCAACACGCTAACAAGAGAGGTTCATGATGTCACCTCCAACCATCTAGGAACCAAAACTATTATGTTATTTCTAGGAAAAACCTTAAATATCAATAGATAGTTGACAGAAGTAGATGAACTCAAATTATTTGATGTATTGATGAATAGATCCAAAGCTTTTGCTTGGGACTATACAAATATGAAAGGAATACATTCTAGTGTCTGTACCCACCACATCTATACTGAAGATGTTAGACCAGTTCGTTAGCCACAACAAAGACTCGACCATGCTCTCAAAGATATTGTCAAAATAGAAATTGAAAAATGCCTACAAGTGGGGTTCATCTATCCTATCTCTGACAACAAGTGGATCTCTCCTTTGGTAGATGTTCCAAAAAGAAATGGGAAACAGAGAGTGTGCGTAGATTATAGAGAACTCAATAAAGAAACCTATAGAGATTACTTTCTATTGCCCTTCGTAGACCAAGTCTTGGATAACGTAGCAGGGAGAAAGTATATCTCATTCTTGGATGGATTTAGTGGATATAACCAGATACAAGTGGCAGTAGAGGATCAGGACAAAACAACTTTTACCTATCCTTGGGGAACATAACATATTGAGTTCTTCTCTTTGGGCTATGTAATGCTCATGTAACAATTCAGAGAGGTGTTCTAGCAATTTTCAAGTTGAACTTGTAAATGATTGTGTAGAAGTCTATATGGATGATTTCCTTGTGTATGGCTCCACTTTTGACGAAGCACTTAAAAATTTGGACTGTAGAGTATTGCAACGATGTGAAGACCATTAGTTATCCCTTAGTCATGGGAAATGTCTAATAATGGTAGAACAAGGGATAGTTCTAGGACACCATATTTCAGTCGAGTTGATCAAGGTAGATCCTAAAAATTTGAAGTAATACAACAACTTGAGACTCCAAGAAACCAAATTGATATTAGAATCTTTTTGGGTCATACTAGATATTACCCAAGGTTCATAAAAAACTTTAGTAAAATCGCAACTCTGATGTTCTCCCTTCTCCAAAAAGATTTGAAATTTTCCTGGACAACAGAATGTTAGACATCATTTGATATCATAAAACAAAAACTCATTTCTGCTCTAGTTTTACGTGGACCTAACTAGAACCTTCCCTTCCATATTTATGCAGATGCTTCCAATGACGTGATTGGAGTAGTCTTAGGCCAAGAAGATGAGAATGGAGGAAAGTATGTTATATATTTCATAAGTAAGAATCTGACTACCACTGAATAAAACTACACTACTACAGAGAAAGAATTCTTAGTTGTGGTTCATGCAATCAATAAATTTTGATAGTACATTACAGGGTATAAGGTAACTGTGTTCACAAACCATTCAACCATTAAGTACCTCGTACTATTGAAATGTACAAGACAACTGAGAGGGGGGGTGAATCAGTTGTTACAAAAACTTAACTTCTTATGAATATCAATACATCAATCACTTAATCACTATTATTAAATCAAAAACTTAAGCACAATCACATATTCAACAACATGAAACATAGAAACAACCAAAAAAGTCTCAAAAATGAACTAAATATATAAACTCTTTCAATAGAACATGAAATTTTGAAAACCCTTTGAAATGGTATTCTATAGATCAGACAAATAGAGAAGATAATAATGTCGGTTAGGTATTCTAGTTGTGAGAGAAGTTTGAAACCATTTCTCCCCATTGAAAAGAGAAACAAAAAGGAAGGAAAAGAGAGAAAAAACAAAAAGAAGATTGGGATACAAAAGAGTGTCTATCCAAAATTTAAAATTAGAAAACAAGTTAGAAAATTAGAAAAAAGAGGGAGCATTTGAGTGATTGTTTATAGCATGTAACCATGTGAGAGTCCTCTGCAATCAACTTGGCGGGTCTTTTTATTGTCGAAGTTTTTGGGTTTCTCTATATGACACTTCATCAAGGAATAGTTTGTCTAACTTTATGGATCTTTGTTAAGGAACCATCAACAAGGATACATTTGAAGCCAAGAAAACAAGCACATAGTTGATTTCAAAAGACTCTCGTGCAAGTAGTAAAGTTTCCACTAAATTTCTACTGCTTTAAATATTTTTTTCTAATTAAATTGACTAATTCTATAGAAAAGATCCATAATCTTTCTAGCTAAGCATCCATTTTCTAAGCACTAAAACAATAATTTTTATGGGAATTATGCACTAAAAGGCCTAATTTTTGCTCTCATCCAAAAATCCATAATAGGAGGAATTTGTCCCATCCAACTCTAGATTCTTCTGAATTGTTGGTGTCCCAACTCTAATAGCTTATGTTGTAGCTAAACATTTATACGTGGATCTTGACTATATTTGGGCTCCATTGTAGGTGGAGACTGGGAGTAGAAACAATGTTATGGGTTGGCCCTTCAACTTGAAAGAGCTTTAGCATCTATTGTGTTGCTATTAGAAAAGAATGCGTAGGCCCCACAAACCCATGAACATGTTATAAATGCATGCCTGTAGATGTAGAGTTCTATGCCAACTATCAATGTTAAAGCTTTGTAGTTTTGTTTACATTAAGTAGGTAACATTATTTAGGATAAAAATACAAATGAATAACCATGATCAAAGTATGAAGAACATGTCTTATTTAATTTGTAATTAACAAGAAAAAATATCCATCAAGACATCTTCTAGAAAGGCCTCGTCTGAACCTAAGATTCGTTTGTTCTACCGTTGTTACTTCCAATAAGGAATTAGATAAACAACAGTAAGGAAATAGATAACCACCAACGTGTCACAGAGATAACCATAGATACAACATCATTTATTCAGGGCATGTTGTGTTGTCAAGCAATCATTTGAAATGAGATACCATATTTACATTTTACACATTAATAAAGCTAAAGTTTTAGTAGTTTAAAAATAACACCACTTTTTTTAATGTTTGCACAGAGTCGTGAATTGGTAAATATATACATAGTTTCCAATTCAATAAAGATGAAATTGAAATTAAAATATTTTGATGATAAAATATATTTAAGAATTACAAGTTAGTTATATCTAGACATTGGACACACCAAAAACATTACCTAATTTAAATCAAGTTTTAGTACGCTTTTGTAACACATCTACTGAGTTATATGCTTCTTTCACTCTTTGACCTTTTCTTTTCCTCTTTTCACTCTATAGCGGAAATATATAACCACGCCTTCCATTTGCAGCTTCTGTGCTCTTCACTTCTATTTTGAAATAAATTTGGTTAGAAATAAGGGGACATTCTCAACAGCATATATAACTAAATGGCTTGTCGAATTTGAGAAATTTAGTTGTTAGGGGTGCATAATAAAAAATCAAATATGTAGTCTCAACCCTGCCACTTGAAGGCATTTATCCTTTCATAGAAATTTCACACACCCAATCTGAATTATATAATTTCATTACAATAAGAACTGGTTACAAGGACAAGATCCTCTATTGTAATATGTTGAGTTTTATTACACCTCTAGCTTGAGTACCCCATTGGCATATTTTACAAAGAATCTAAGTTTTGTATATGTATTAGAATTCCCTGACTAGGAGCACTAAGCAAGCATAAACCGAGATATGACCTGAAATTTCTTTCAACACTTCACATTTGAATATTTTCTTCTGTTCAAACACTTAATTTTTAGTGTAATGGATACTTCTTATATTTTTTTTGGAATGGATATTTTTGGTTTTTAGTTGCAGACGTAGTGCAACCTAAACTCATGTTCTCCTATTGATTTACAACAATGCTATGAATTTGACAGAAAACATCTAACTAAAAGAATTAAATTTGCAATTAGGCATGTGAGTCATTTGTTCTTGCAAGTATATCATAAAACTAGCTTCCCAATTTTTTTACTTCGGTTTTGGTGATTGTATCTCCAAATTTGTTTCTTAATATCGTTTAGGTAGCTTTAATTGTGATTAAATTGGGCCACATTTTCTTTTCTTTATACCAGTACTTTTCTATGTATTTTCAAATGTTACAATGTTGTCTTATTGTAGCGAGAGATCTCAACCTGCCATGCTCTTAAAGTCTTGCAACTACAATCACTAAGAAGCAACACAACTTGTTGTAACTGTTTCTACATTTAATGAAAAACTTTGATCAACTTTTCAAGTATTCCAAAGTGTTTAATGCATTTATTGATTACAAAATGAAACCTATCGATGGATATGTACAAACAAAAAATCTCAAAACACCTAAAAATGTTTAGTTCATTAATATTTTCAAAGAGTTAATAGTTCCCTAATTGTATATCTATGCATCAATCGTATGAATTGTTGTTTGATTACAAGAAACAACAAATTAAATGTAAATTTCACATTAATTAATTATAACAAGACTAATTATACTCATTGCACAACATTGGCAGGAACCTGACATAATGCATCTCTTGTTAGTACTTGTGTTTTCATGGTGTTAATAATTTTAAATTAGTTTGCAGGAATCATGTCAGCGAGAAAAAATATTTAGAGATTAATTATTTTTATTTTTCTTAAAATATTCAACACTCATTTTATTAATTGGTTGATAAAAGATACATTAAGTTACATAATTTTATTCATCTAATAATTTGTTATTAAATATGTGTAATTTAAAAAAAATCAATTTCTTTCAATAATTAATATTAATTTAATTTAACACTTTCTCCTTTAGAAGGTTACAAAAAAATTATTAATATGGAAGGAATAAATAACTAGTTACATATATATTATTTTAAGCTATTTTATTTACTTAAGAGTTATTTCATTTTACTTTAAAATTATTTAATTTACTATATACATATATGGAAACATAAATTTTTATTTTTATTTAAGAATTATTTTATTTTATTTACATAAATAGAAGAACTCTTGGTTGTTGTATAGTATTCTTGCATCATCATAGTCTTCGTTCTTGTTAAGTAAAAGTAGAATCACACCATCTTTTTTAAAGAAAGTAACTAGTAGAATGCATGTGCTATTATGAATTGGTTTTTGCAATAGAATTAGTTTGTTTTGCTATGTGTGTGCTGAGCTTACCTTCTGGGACATGATGCCAAATGTGGGCTAATAGAGAAGGTAGTCTTCTTTTTCAAGACTTACCAATTGTATTTTATGCTTTATCCAAAGCTATGTTGTACCATTGAAATGGATGGATATTTAATGCCTAGTGATTAAAATGGTTCTCTTCCACATCCTATTTGCAAGAAATATGATAATTCTAGATTAGTATGCATCTAGGCATCAGGCATGCATTGAGAGTTTCCCTCCTGCCCATTTGTTCTGAGTTTGCTAGGCACCTCGTGCAGGGTCGGATATTCTTTGAGATAGGAAGAATCCTAAGGAAATGTAATACTTCGTGGTTGGGTGGAAAATGCACCTTAACCATGCTCTTGACCTTTAGCTTGCGAAAGACTAGTGGGTTATGGCAGTTGAAGATGGATTGTATATTTGATCATCATTATGAAATTCTAAAAATTGATATATCATTGTATGAAATAAGTGTATGGCTTTCTTAGCCAAGAGATGTAACTATACTATCTTTGTAATGCTATATTGGTTGCACTAGAAAATTTGTAAGATATTATACATTTATGATTATCTTTGTTAATAGAAAGTTTCATATTTCCATTTATAGATCGAGATCTACTTTTCTTTGGTATTTTTACAATGTGGAGTTATCAGACTTTACACACCTCTAGCAATCACCATAGCACCTCTTACCATCTTGCATCCTGAATAAAAAAAGACTACCTACACACCCTCATCTATTAGTTTTCTCACAGATAATAAATTTTGTGCTAATCCAAGGATATGCAACACACCATTAATCCTTTTTATTCTACCATCAGGGAATCTAATTTTAAATTTACCACAACCAACAATATTTAAATGAGAATCATCACCCAAGTACACCTTACCTCCATCAAATTCTTCATATTAAAAAAACCAATCTCTATTAGAGGTCATATGGAAAGATGCACCTAAGTTAATTAACCATGCATCATTACCTGCATGAGTGGCCAAAGCTGCAATAGAAACTTTTCTAAAAGTTTCAGAAAATAAAAACTTTAATATCTTGTAATCTAGGTATGATCTTGAGTCTAAACTCACCCAAGATGTTTACTTGGCAGTTTCACACCTTTTGGAAAAATTCTGGGTTCATCCCTGCTCAAATGTAGAGTTACTAAAAATAGTAAGCCCTACCATTTTAGCCCCTTTTCGAAACTTTGAAAGTTTTAAACCATTGTTCAAGATAAAGGGTATTAGAAAAGATGAAAAATGGGAAGAATAGAGCCCTTTTGTAGTTGCAAGGTTGAGACACCTTTCCTAACAATGTAAACCTAAACAAATAAAAAATGCATGCATAAGTTGTTTAATTTGCATCTAAATGCAACCTCATCATTAAGCAAAGGGCTAGCAATAATCAATGAAAACAAATAATTTATCACCTACCCCAACCCTTGTTGCACTTAAGTGGTTGTGCTTAAAGGATTGTTGATTGATGAGATGACATGTTGTTGCTCAAATGGGTAGCATGACCATGCATTCCACTTGATTGATGAAAATGGCTTATGGAGGGTTCCATTTATAGATTTTTTATGAGGATGATCAATGGTTGAGATTGATATGGAAGATCAGTGGGTGAGGTTGATTGATAGATTAGGGTGCATGTGAATCCACCAAGTGTCACTTGGTAATTGATGCACATGATGAGGGTTTAGATTGAGAAGATTTGGATAGATAGGATTTTCTAGATTTGAATGGATGGACAAGATTTGATGAGAAGATTTATGGAGCCTTATGGATGAATTGAGTCATGTACAACCTCGATCCATGTGCAAGGCTGACTTGGCTAATGATGCTTAGGCATGTGCAAGTGATTAATTAGTCAATTAAACATCATTTGTTTATTTAACTATTGATGAGGGAGAAAATAGATGAATGAAATAAGTGCTGGCTATTTATTTAATTTTTGGAGGAATAGACATAGGAATTGGTGATTTAATTAAATAAATGTTAATTTATTTAACCAAATGTTGGAACATTATAAGAAGTGCTGAAATGATTAATTAATTAATTAGATGATGAAATTTATTTAATTAATGAATTAGATGATGAAATTTATTTAATTAATGTTTGGAACATGATCGAATTGGTTATTAAATAAGTAATTTATTTAAATAATGTTAGAAGAAGATAGGTGAAGGATAAATTTGGTGATGTTGGGACTAGATCAAATTTAGGTGTCTACAGTTTGTTTGCATGTGTATCAAGATTTTGATTAGTAAATGTTTTGGTAGTAGATGTGTATGCATGGTATTTTTCTCACAATTTGAGACACATGTTACCATTTTTTCCAACGCTTACTAATTTATATGTTGGCCACAATAAGTTGGTCATCAAGAATGGACTTGAGTAGGCCCTTAAGCATGGAAACTTCAAAATCCTTGTTGTCAATCTCTTGAGTCACCCTATTCACTTTCATTTGAACCTTATGGCTTTGTCCCACCTCTTAGTCCATGAACCTTAAGGTCTCTTTTAGGTTGGATATAGTACTGACTATTTTGTCCCAAAAAGACTTGTAGACATCTGTTATGAGGTTGACAAAGTTTGCCTTTTCTAGATGCTTCATATTTTTTCTTAGCATCTTTTACCTTTGTTTCTATTTTATTGACCTTGTTTCCTATTTCTTATAGCTTGTTTTGAATGTCTTTTATTTGACCATTATAGTAGTAGACATCATTTAGGTTGTTCCCATACAAGATTGTACCTCAACTAGCTTCTTCTTGAGGTTGTCAACCGTTGTTTGTGTGCCTTAGTTCTTGTATATTCATCTTATAAGTTCTCCACCCGTTCTAGTGCTTCTTGATCTTTCAAGGCATTCTAGGAAGCTTTTGTTAAGTTTAACTACATCATTATATGCTTGTGTTCATGGTGTTGAACTTTAGTCTTATGTGTTATTCTGTTGAAATTGGTTGAGGTAAACTAGACATCATTGTCAAGTTTCATTTTGTCCACAAAATTTTTGACCTATGAGAATAAGATTCCATAATGGGTTACTTGAACCCAAGGATCATATTGAGTGATAATCTATAGGCAGTTGCTTACTTTGATACCACTTTAGTGCATGTTTTTAATAGTACTGTTATAGGCTTTAATCTATTATAATTGTTGCATTACATCTGAAGGCTAAGATAAGTATTGCCATGCATGTCTTATTTGCAAAAGATCTAGTGGGCATGTTAACTTTGAAGATCAAACAATATTCATCAAGTCTTCCTCATTCTATGACCTTTTTATATCAATGCGTATAATTCCAAAAAGTTGTTGACAGGAACACACATGCTCATATTTAATATAACAAGACAATAATGACCACATTTGAGAAATAAAGAAACTTAATTAAGAATAAATACTGAATTCCCTAAAAAGACTCAAATAATTATTGTGTGAGGCAAGATAAAGGCACTCCAAACTCTTTGGAATGAATCTACAACGTAAGTTGTGTAATTATTTGAACCTATTTAATAAATACTAATTAATATTACATTTAGAAAAAGTCTTATTAATTAAGTGGACTAGACCACCCTCGTGAGTAGACCACCCTGTTGAAGATCTAGAATCCTTGGACAAATATTGCAAAACAGAATACCCACCACAAAATATTTCTTCCTGTGACTCACGAACTACTTGACTTTGCCTAGCAGAAAACAGAATACCCACCACAAAATATTTCTTGTTACTCAACTACCACTTGACTATGCCCAGCAGATACGTGCATCCCCATTGCCCAATCCTATTATTCATCTGTTTAACTAATCAAACACAAATTTTCATCCTTAAGCCGTTCAACCAAGAAATAATCAGAAGATTCCTAAAAAAGACTGCCTCTAGTAAGTCAGCAGCGTTTTAACTGGCAGCACGAAACACAACACGACAAGAAAGGCATAATTTTTCCTTTGAAGAGCTTCCGTTCTTCCAGTCAACACACAAGCACTATAATGCAGGACTTTTTGCGCTTGTGAGTTACAGGGCTATCCTCACATAGAACACAGAGTTCTAAAATTTACGTTGTTTTAACGCATCGTTAAGCAACTTCTATCTATTGCAGTTGGGCGTGTATTAGTACTAAAAGATTGAGGATGGCAGGTCCAATTGCACAAGGTGTTATTGGCAAACTTACTGAGATGATAGTCCAACGAACGGCTGAAGAGGCAGCGCTGGTTTGCAACTTCAGCCGCGACTTTGACTGGTTGAAGAAGAGACTCAGAACTATGAACAGTGGTCTGAAATATGCGGATTCACTTTCTACACAAGACGAGGACGTCGAAGAATGGCTACACAACGTTAGGGACGTTGCCTGGGACGCGGAGGACATTGTGGAAGAGTGTGTTGTTCGCCCTCTTTACACTAGATGTGTTACTCAGTCTTGTGTTTGCAATCCTGATGAACTACTTTTCCGCTATAGAATGGGAAAAAGAATTGAAGAAGTGAAAGAAAGAATCAATTCCATTACGAAAAATGGAGAGCAGCTGAAACTTTTCCGTGATTTAGTGCCGTCTCACACCGAACAGCCATCAAGCAGTGCAGCAGTGTGGAAGGGAAATAGTGTCCTGCCCAGCGATTCACACCCTGTGGCGATTGAGCCCAAGCTTCAACACCTCATATCCTTGATAGATGACTCAACTGTTCCAGTCATTGCCGTTGTGGGGATGGGCGGAGCAGGAAAAACGTTTCTTCTCCAAAACGTTTTTCACAGAATCAAACAAAGGTATGAGTATTCAATCTGGCTTTCCATATCACAATCGTATTCTGTTGATAAATTACAAGGTGTTTTGGCGTCGCATATGGGATATCTAAAGGATGCTGTAAAGGATTTAATGGAAGAGCGAGCGGCAGAAATGATTAATGACCATTTAAAAGGAAGAAAGTCGCTCATTGTGCTGGATGACGTCTGGAGGGCAGCCAGAGAAGACAACATCATCAGGAGGCTTGGTCTTCCAATTGGCAGTGACAGCCAATGTAAAGTTGTGGTTACAACCAGAAACAAGGAAGTTGGCCAAAATCTTCATGCTCATATATATGAGATGGAGCTTTTATCCAGACAAGATAGTTGGCTGTTGTTCTGTGCTTACGCCTTCCCAGATTATCATCAAAATCTCCCGCCACATTACCTTGAAGAGATAACTCTTCAAGTTGAAAAGCAATGTGGAGGATTACCATTGGCTCTAAAGACAATAGGAGGTTCACTCTCCGGCTGCACAGATATAGGAAAGTGGAGCTCTAGATTGCATCAGCTCAAAGAGTCGGAACTGCATCGAGAGAAAGAGGCACCTAATCCCGACGACCGCATCATAGAGATCCTCAGATTGAGTTATGAATCCTTGCCTGCAGGTCTTAAGCCCTGTTTTTCTTATTTGTCCTTCTTTCCTGAGGATGAGATAATAGGTTGCGAATATCTCATACATCTGTGGATAGCGGAAGGATTCATTCCCCAAGGAGAAGACCAGTGGGATGTTGCTTGGGGTTATTTGTATCAGTTGGCCAATCTGTGCTTGCTTGAAGTATGGGAGAATGAGGGTCTAATCAAATATTGCAAGATCCATGACTTGTTGCTTGATTTGGCAATTGATATATCTAAAAAAAATAGATGTACATTTGCTGTTGAAGATCATGTCTTCACATCTGTAAAAAGATTTTTACTGGCCAAAAAAAGGATAGATGATATAGTCATCGCACAGAGCAGGGCTTCTTGTCCCAGGTCTCTTCGCACTCTTTCATTATATAAAAATCCTATTAAAAAAATTGAGGCAAACTTCTTTAGCCCTATGAGATTATTAAGGGTTCTCGACTTGAGCCAAACTGAGATCTCCACATTGCCACACTGTGTTAGAAAGCTAAAACTTCTCAAGCTTTTAAATTTATCACGAACAAGAATTAAGGAGGTACCAATCTGTGTGAGAAGTCTTAAAAGTCTTGTCTTGCTCGATCTATCTTGCTGCCGACATCTGCAAAGGCTGCCTGAATGGATAAGTGAATTCAAATGTCTCCAGCATCTCAACATAATGGATTGCCATTATGAGCTGTGGAGTCATATGGTGAAGGGCATATCAGAGTTGGTGTCTTTGCGGGTACTCAGATCAAATGACTTGAGGCTCTCTGTTAAAGAGGATGGATTGTTGAAGTTGGAGGATGTTACCAAATTAACCCGCCTCCAAGAGTTAAGCTTAATTGTTAAGCATGAAAAGGAGTTGAAGAGTATAGAAGATGGAATCCTTGCTCGGCTAGTTAAGATGCGCCATCTGTCAATAACATCGGATTTCTCTACAGATTTGCATCTACTGCAGAATATCACTGTCCTGCAGGATCTCCAAACGCTTTATGTGGGGAAATTTGCGATGCCAAGTAGGGTGTGTACGCTAATAAATCTGAGGCAACTCAGATTAGTGGAGTGTGAGTGTAGCAATTATCCGGGGTTAGAAACTCTGCCCAACTTGGTAGAGTTGAAATTACTGGGAAACGAGAGTTGCAGAGAAGTACCAAAGGCGTTTGGAAAGTCATCTGGGTTTCCTAAGCTACGCTTTCTATTTATATCGCAATTCCCTCTTTTGGAGGAGTTGCCGGATTTGGAGGATGGAGCAATGCCCGTCCTCGAGAAATTCCTTATAGAGTGGTGTCCTAGAGTGAAGAAAGTTCCAGAGGGATTGGAACAGTTGAGAAGACTAAGGCAGTTCTATTACATGGGGACAGGAATCGATGGATTTAGAGGGGGATTGAGTAAAGGAGGGGAAGTTTGGAATAAAATCAAAGCAAAAAATCCGCATGTGCAGATCATAGAGTCTTTAATTTAGTTATTTTGTAATTGATGGATTTGTATTGATACAAAGTTAATGGTTACAGAATTCTTTTCTTCCAATAATTCGTTCTTAAATATACTTAATTTTGTTGTTTTTTCATTCTTTTCACAATTTTTATTTTATTTTATTTTATGTTTTTCATTTTTTGACATTCAATATTATTTTATTTAATTTTTTTTAAAGGAATATTTAACTTTAAGATTTGGAGATTTTTTTTGGAAAATATAAATATATTAACTAAAAAATTAGAAAAAAATAGAAAAAGGATTTTTAAACAGCAACAATAGTCACTAAAGTCCATAGAATAAAAATTTAAGGGTTTTTTACAATCCTACCACCTCCAAGAATGGAGGAAAACCACAAAACCAACAAAGCACAAAATACCAAGGAAAAATAGACCAAAACTATCAAGCCAAGTCATTATGAAGGAGCTACAAAAATTGTGAAGAATATGCAAAAGATAAGGACCCCCATTCAGTGACATAATAGTTGCAATCACTATCAAAGGCCCATTTATCCAAATAATAGGCAACAACAATCCACTCGCTAGGAATATGAATAAAAGAGATGGAACCAAAGCTTCTCGAAAGGTTAAGAATTTGCTTCAGAAAAGAATCAACTTCAAAGAAGACTCGTGAAATTTCTCATTATTCCAAAGGGAGAGCAAAACCATGGAATCCATCTCATAGATTATCTTCTTCCATCTTAGCTCACATGCTTTCTCCAAAGCCACAAGGACAACCCAAGCCTCCATCTGATTATTAATGTCAAACCCTGTACTAGAAGAGAAAAAGAAGTGAACCAAGCCAAGCCTCCATCTAATCATTCCTTTTGACCGAAAGTACATGAATAGCTCATGGAAGTTCATCTCAATTGTCCCCAATGTAGTAATCCACTATATACTCCCAAAATAATATTTGTTGTACCCATGGAGATAACAAATATTGGGCAATCAAGACAGTAATTTCCCATGGATAATTTAATGCTATAGTATTTCCCTGAACAATTGACAATACACCATCTACAATCAGGACCTAAAATTATGGAGGTGGATATATAAAATAATTCAAACAAGTAGCCAAATTTTTGTTGATGAAATTGTGAGTGCTTCCTAAGTCTATTAACACTATTACTCTCTCCTTCTTCAATAAACCCACCACCTTGAGAGTCTACAATGTGCTAATTACATAAAGTGCATGACAAGAAATGGTTGGTTTGGTATCTCCCAATTCCTCATCTATCTCATTGTCACCTTCTATGATTGGTTCTTCCTCCTCTTCTTCCTCACTTAACCCTTCAATGTAGAGCAATTTCTTTTCAGTAGATTTGTGTCAACTATATTTGCTATCACAATAAAAACATAACCCTTTTTCTCTCTTATCTTCAATTTGTTGTGGAGTTAGTCTAGTAGGCTAAGTGAATATGTAGGCATTTTTATCTTGTACATTTACAAACCCTTTCCTTCTATTGGACACAAGCTTAACCTCTACTTGCCTTGCCATAATCATTACTTCCTAGGACATAGAATTCAAATAGTGTATGCATAACTCATATTTGGTCCTTTAAACCCCCTAGGAATAATTCCTTCAAATTTTCCTCTATAACATTCTCCACTCTTAAAGACGAGGTTTGGAATTGATGAATATAATCCTTGGTTGTTCCTTTTTTCTTTAATTTGGTAAGTTGACTAACATAGCTATCCTTAAGATTGTCACCATAATGTGAAGCGAGTTCCTCTTGGAACACAGACCATGTGACAACACATACTTTCTTTCTCTTATATTCACAAAGCCAATGATACCAAATGGATAGGTTAAGATCTAAGTATAAGGAGGTCATTGCAACCTTTTATTGACAAGCAACATGATGAAGATCAAAGAATTAGTCCATTTGGAAGAGCCAATTGGTCAGATCTTTGCCATCAAACTCTCACATATCCATCTTTTTTGTGAAGTTCCTAATTTGGGTGATGATCCATCTTTAGATCTGATTCAAACCTAAAAGCATCATGTTCCCTGGAAGCATCATCTTCTTCCCAATTCTTATTATGTGAATCTACACCCTTAGATTCCATACCACTCACAAGGGACTTAATTCTCCTTGATAATGCATTGATCTCTACTCTCATGGTTATCATCTCTGCTCTCAATGATGAAATATCTTCCTTAACCTTGGTTTTTTCTTTCCTCATAGAATCAATATCATTGGGATAAATCTCCTCAATTCCTACATCATCCTTGTTTGGAGATTTCTAGGTGTGACGGGATTCTTTTTGCCTCTTGTGCCAGACCCCGCCATGATGAAAAAAATAATTTTGAAATAAAGCATACAAAAAAAATCCAAATGATCTAAATTTTTACTATAACTTACTTGTTCCTAGATCTCACCTTGTAGAAAAAATCTCCAAGAAATTCACTAATTTGGCCTCAGGAGAAAATTTGGTGGAAACCCTAATTTCATAATAACTTCAGTAGAGCTACTCCAAATGATTTTAAATCTAGAATCTATCATCCTCGACATGTTCTTGAAAACTATTTTAAAAATCTAGAAAAAAAAATCACCAATTTGAGAGAGATATGTGCTTCCCAATTTGACCTCTTGAACTGAAAAATTACCTCAATTCTTGCCCTCCAAGTGTTAATATCAAGCTCTAATACTACTTGGAATGAAATAACTTGCACAAGAGAATAATATAATAGAAAATATGCTGCAAATACTTGAGAATAATAAGCCACTTCATGGGGAAAAACTCCAAAAGTCTCCAAGAAGAATACAATTGGCAATATGATGATCAAATAAAACTCACTACCTCCTATGCATACTCTATGTATGCCTTGGATATCACCCAAGCCAACTTGGATACCTAATTATATCACCTAGTTTGACTTAAATATCTAAATAAGATTATAATAATGATCTTATAACTTAATTAAGAGTTAAGGTAGCCACAAGCTGACTACAAATTACCATATATGCACTATAGAATTAAGGGCATAAGGTAGCCATGTGTACTCCCTAGTATTATGTGTGTGTACAATAATATATAAGAGCATAAGGTCATGTAAGATATTCTATGACACACATAAGAGTATGTTACAGGGAGGTTACAAAGTGGACTAGGAATCTTGACCCACTTATGATGCATGTTATGATGTGTCATAGAGCATCTTTCTAAAGGATGTAAATCACAAATAATGAATAAAAAATGGGGTGTGGTTTGTGAGAATTCTTACTGTGGTATTCTAGGACCTTGTTTGGGCCTATGGTAATTCCTTTGGGTGGTTTTTAGGCCTCCTGAAGTCTATATATCAAGGGATTGAGATGGAAGCATTCAGAAGTTTGTATTACATAGTTATGCTGTCAAATTTCCTCTAGAGAAGTAGGATGTTGATCTCCATGTTAAAGCTCTAATCTTGCAAGTGTATTGTAATTACTTTGTTGCTATATAGTTCATTGGTTTGATCCTTTGGAGTGTGGTGATTTTAATCAAAAGAGTTTTCCCCACATATATCAATGTCTTGTCTCTTTTGTCTATGCTTCTTCTATTCTTCTTATTTCTAAAGTGTTGATTTACATGTTATTCTACAAAAAAAATTTGTAGATTTAATTTCTACATTTCTCTCCTCATAGCCCGTTAATGTGTTAAATGAATTTATGTCTTGTTTTTGCTTTATGAGCATAGTTTGTTTCCACTTGTATCAAGCTTTTGATTAGTAATTTTTTTTTTGTAGTAGTTGTGTATGCATGGTATTTTGCTGACAATTTGAGACACTTGTTACCATTATTACCAACTCTTACTATCTTATATGTTGGCCACAATAAGTTGGTCCTCAAGAAGGGACTTGAGTAGGCCCTTAAGCATGGAAACTTTTAA
Source organism: Cunninghamia lanceolata (assembly GCA_027924645.1). Classification (NCBI taxonomy): domain Eukaryota; kingdom Viridiplantae; phylum Streptophyta; class Pinopsida; order Cupressales; family Cupressaceae; genus Cunninghamia; species Cunninghamia lanceolata. The sequence continues at coordinate 720,813 of BSBN01000378.1, read as the reverse complement.
AGCCTTGTTGCTTATCTCTTGAGTCACCCTATTCACTTCCATTTGAACCTTATGGCTTTGTTCTGCTTCTTAATCCATGAACCTTAAGGCCTCTTTTAGGTTGGATATAATATTGGCTAGTTTGCCACAAAAAGACTTGTAGACTTCTTTTATGAGGTTGACAAATACTACATTTTCTAGAGGCTTCTTATTTTTTCTTAGCTTTCTTTTAACTTTTTTATTTTATTTTATTGACATTGTTTCCTACTTCTTATAGCTTACTTTGAACATATTTTATTTCACCAGTATAGTAGTTAACATCATTTAGGTTGTTCCCATCTAAGATTGTACCTCAACTAGCTTCTTGTTGAGGTTGTTGGCCTTTGTTTGAGTGCTTTTTTTTTATATTCATCTTGTAAGTTCTCCATCCATTCCAGTGCTTCTTCATCCTTCAAGGCATTCTAAGAGGCTTTTGTTAGGTTTAACTACATCATTCCATGGTTGTGTTCATGGTGTTGAACTTTAGTCTTATGTTTAATTCTATTGAAGTTAGTTGAGGCAAACTAGACATAATTTTCAAGTTTTATTTTGTCCACAAACGTTTTGACCTGTGAGAACAAGTTTCCATAATACATATTGTTTGAACCTAAGGATCATATTGAGTGATGATCTATAGGTGGTTGCTTGCTTTGACACAACTTTAATGGTTGTTTTTAATTGTATTATTATAGGTTTTAATTTATTAGAATTATTGCATTACATCCAAAGGCTAAGAGAAAAATGGTCATGCATGTCTTATTTGCAAAAGAACCCATGGGTATGTTAATTTTGAAGATCAAACAACATTCATCAAGTCTTCCTCATTCTATGACCTTTTTATATTGATGTACATAGTTCCAAAAGGTGGTTAATAAGAACATACATGCCCATACTTAAATATAACAAGACAATAATAACCACATAAATAATGAAAACTTGATTGAGAATAAATATTAAATTCCCCAAAATGACCCAAATAGTTCTTGTGAGACAAGATACAAGCACTTAAAACTCTTTGGAATGAATTTATAGCTTATGTTGTCTAATTATTTGAACCTATTTAATAAATACCATTTATTTGAACTTATTTAATAAATGGTAAGAAAAAATCTTATCACTTAAGTGGACTTGATCACCCTTGTGAGTTGCCCACCCTGTTAACATCTCACATCCATTCAATTACAGCCAAGTCGGGAGCGACAAAAAAATGCAATCTAGAATCTTTGGACAAATATTGCAGAAACAGAATACCCACCAGTAGGGCCTAAATTTGATAGTCGACCTTGTCTGTCAAGCAATTTTTTATGATAGTTATCTATTCAATGGTGCCTTTAAAATACTATGACATATCTTAGTATAAGTTAATTATATAAAAACCAAATATATATATTAGCATAATCCTATATAGATTTTGACTGTTTGTCCAAAATCTCTCCTTTCATATGATACAATCTTTTTAAAAATTCAATTGTATTTTACAGCAAAAATGCCTAAATACAGCTATACAATTGTCAAATTTAGGCCTTGCTGACCACAAAATGTTTCTTCCTGTGACTCAGCTACTACTTGACTTTGACAAGCAGAAAATGGAATACCCACCACAAAATATTTTTTCATGCCACTCAACTACCACTTGACTTTGCCTAGCAGATATGTGCACGTTCAACACACAATTTGTAAAATTTGTGAATTAGTTGAGCTACAAATTACACTTGCGCAAATTAGAGTGAAGAACAAACTATGAACAATTTCATTGATTGCATTGCTTTCATTGTATTTGCATTACAAATAGATTAGGAATTAGTACAATATATATAAGGAGAAGATGAGCCATCTAGAAAAGCAACTGCCAACTAGAAAAAAAGGCATGCAACTCCATGCAAGATTTGCACAACTAAGGAATCATTATTTTAGCAACCTAACTACTAGCAAACTTATCTAGAGGAATATTCTAGGATAGAGATTCTACACTCCATATTCTACATTATTCACCTGTTTAACTAATCAATGTAGAATGGACTAAGATTTTAGCATAGCTTTTCATAAAGCTATTATGGTTGATTTTGTTGATTTATGGAAGGGTGGGTAGGTTTATAGTGGAGGGTTTTGCCTCCTTGATCTTTCTTCCTAGGTATAAATTTTTGCTACATGTTATAAATGACTTATCCTCCACTAGCATCGAGTGTAAATTCAAGCTTGGAGTGTATTCAAACCTTATAACTATCTAGACTATTATAAATTAGACTAGATTATAGGTTGGTTATGTGCTTTAGTAGTAGGAAAAAAAGGAAAAGTAAGTTCTAAGAGGTACTAGAAAAAGAGACAAAAAAGAACTTATATAGAAATGAGTAGAGTTTGAAACATGTACTTGTACTATACAACAAGAATGTAATAGGCCCTCCATGAAATAAAATAATTTGAAACGTCCAGTTCACATTGTTTATACCCCTTTTAGTTAATTGCTAAGTTAAATAGTAAGTGCCTCTTGTTCTTGATAACCAACTACCTTGGTGTTGAGGACTATAACCACAAAACTCCAAGTGAAATGAAGCCTTGAGACACTATCCAATGAATATGGCACATAGACGACCACATGATAAAATTGAGTCTAGAACAGGTACGATTAGTCAACTATCATGAGTACCATGTAGGTGTCAAATGCCAGGAGTTAGCCATTGTACTTAAGGATTAACCATCTTTCACCAATAGTGTGAAGGTGAAGGATGTCAGGAGCTGCACATAGAATTATATAGGAGTGGGATAGATGGAGATCACTAGCACCATGTAGGTGATAGGTGTCAAGAGCTAACCATCATATCTTTAGTAGTAGGCTATCACCAGTAGCATGGAGGTAATAGATGCCAAGGGCTACCCTCAGTATGATAAGGTCTAGCCATCCTTCACCATCTCCATACAAGTGATAGTGTCAGGTGCTAACCCATACTAGGATGGCCAAACTTTCACCAGTGGCTTCGAGGAAATAGTTGTTTGTATCCACTGATTCAAAATGTTCAATGAACTGTGGAGTTTTTTTGCCACTAATGGTGTTTTGAATGTGCTCTTTCCCTAGCTAGTGATGGTGGAAAGTATTATGGGATACTTGGTATCCATCCTAGTTAGTAGAAATCCTAGAAAAGGATGGACCCCAGTGTAGTATGGGATACATTGTACTCACTTTTCCAATTGGGATATACTTAAGGGATGGGTAAGTGTTTGCAAGCCTAGTATTAGGAAGAGAAATGAATAAGAATTGGGTCTCTTTTCTATTACCCAAGGGAAGGTATAAATACTGGGATTGATCACTTGGGTACATTTCTCTCTTCCATATGTATAAATGGATCCTCTTAGCTAAACGTGTTATATAAAGTGTCAACTTTCATGTGTAACCTTTAAGGGTTAATGAGGGGGTCAAACCCAGAACACATAATAACACAAATTGCACACATAAAATAGGAATGCTCTTTTATTGAATTGAACAACACATTACATTACATAAACTAGAATCAAATAAGAGGATGAATCCTCAACATGCTCCAACACATTACAACTTCCTTCCTCTAGATTATGGAACCTTTTGCCGTCTATAGCTTCAAATCTACTAGGGTTTCTATTTTCCCTCCTTTTACTGACTCACCACTTCCCCCCTTTATCTACTACCCAAAGGATTCCAAAAAATGGTCATAAATAACTCTTTTTGGTGCCTTCCAGCCAAAATTTCAAAATTTGTAACTCCCTCCAAAAATAGGTCAACTTCCGAGAGCCATAACTTTTGATCTAGGTGTTTGATTGACAAACTGTTTGATGCATTGGAAAGCTCATGAAGTTATCTATGCCCTTCAAATTTTCTCTTCTAATTCTGCCCATTTTTTGTTCTATACGAGGCCTCTATGTGACTCATATTTGACTTTGAAACTTTTTCAAGGGGTTTCAAAGAAACAAATACTTTCATATCTTTTAGCCCACAAGTGATATTTGACCAATTCCTTCACCAAAGGTTATATTTTTCAATTCTGAAGCTTTGAGTAAATTTTCACTTCCATACGTGCTCAAATGCAAACTTTATAAAAATAGCAGTTTGATATTTTTAGCAGGTTTGAAAACCTAAAGGTTCTACATCATTATTCAAGCAATTGGGTATTTGAAAATACCAAAATTAAAAAGAATATCTAAAACAAATCATCATTTTTTGGGTGATGCAAGATCGTCCTTACACCACTGTACGCTCTTGCATCAGACACCCAGGGTAATTTGAGAAGTGACCTTGTCATATCTCATGTGTTTGAGGAAAACCCAAATGGTCAACCTCTGCCTTAGACAGCTAGGAAGAATCTTCGACAAGCCTTCCCTTCCACTTAACCATATATTCTCCATATTGCCTATTTCGGGTACTCCTTCGTACACAACTATCTAGGATTTCTTCTATCTCCTACTTTGAAGAGGATGCCAAGATACTCCACTATTCTTCTATTGGTCCATCCTCTGTGCCACCTTCATGATACTCTATTAAATCAACAATGTTGAAGGATTCCAGGAAGATATTAGAAAAGGAGAAAAATTTTTATGGTACCTATGATAGTATTGGAGTATGTTGTAGATAGTTTACTATTTGGAAGGGTCGTTCAACCACTCAACTCCATTTTGTGAGTTATATCACAAACTTCTTGCTCGACGTATCTGATGCAGGAGCATCTGGGCTCACAAGTAATCTTGCATCAACCAAAAAAAAATTTTATTTCTTTTACCCTTTTTTTGTCTTGTATGTTTCTAATCAACATCATACACCAACTTTGGGGAAAATAAAACAAATATTTTATTTCTCCAACACTCCAAGGAAAAGACAAGGCAAGTTGCATATGGATAAAATCCTAGTCACCTACATGCTAGAAGACAAAAATTGGACAATGAAGAGTTTTCAAGCACCCAAGTCATGAAGGAAAGCAACAAAGGAATCCCAAGAGTCACCTTTCTCCATGTTGGATGCCACAAAGAAAGAAGAGGAATACCAAGAGTCATTGGAGCCCAAATGAGGAAGATGAAACTTGGCAAATGAGATATTATAAATAGATGAAAGTTTGGCTTCAAAGAAGCATTGAAAAATACGAGAAGAGCCCAAGTTTATTTCTAATTTTTACTGGTCATCAAGAGGACGTCTATAGCTGATGTTGAAGATAATTCTCCAAGGGAAATACATCCATTTTGATGAGGTAAAGAAAGTGAATGTCCATGGTGACTTGTTAGGTGACTTTTTTTTAATTTGTAAGTTTGTGGAGGTGGATAGTTAGAAATTTTGATAAAGATATTTCATAGTTGAATTTTTGGAGGTTATGTATGTGTGTTGCCACCTTGATTAGATGCATAAAAACATTTGGTTTGTAATTATTTGTTGTTGTTATTGTTTTATGAAATTCTCAAGATATAGTGCTACTTCATAGCTGAAATTGATGCTACAACATTCACAAATTATATTCACTGAAGGGCTGCAAGTTTAAGAGGTTAATTTACATTTATTTTTCTGCAACTAAAGGAATCAAAGGGACAAATAATAATACTTAAGGGATAGAATTTATCAAAGTTAATTTGCATCTAAGAGAAATGAAATAATCTTGACAAACAATAATCTTAAGGCTGGAAATTCACATAGATATGTTGGCACATACAGTTTGTTACAATCTTTGAAGTTTTGAGCACATGATTATAAAAATTTGGAGGCATGAATATTGTTGTTATTACAATGTATGTGAGAGAAGTTGATTGGGATGCATGATGGGACAATCCTTGATTGGCTTCTCTTGACATGACTAAATAAAAAACAATCACCCACTCCCATCCCAAAACATTTCAAAAAACCCAAAAAAAAATTAAAACATTTAAAAAAATTCAAAAATATTCCAAAACCCAAAAATTCAAATATCCCAAAAAAACCAAGTAATAAATCTAAATGCAACCCATCCTTAATCCATGCCAATCTAGTCAATCAATCTATCCAAATCATCTAATCACATCATTGCTCTTGTTTCTGACTGTGTTGTCAATCCAATCACTCAATCAATCAATCATCATCATCACCACCAATGGGATATATCGTTCCCACATCCTCGTGTTGATCTAAGGATATATCTTTCCCCGCAATGACAAGGCTATCCTAATCAATCAATTATCCATCAATCGATCATCGATTTACAACTTGATAGGGGCAATACCTTGTTTGTTTTTCTTGAACTATATGTGCATGCTTCCTTGTGAGTGTTATCATTTTTTCTTGCATTTGTATTAGTCCTTGCAACATATTACTACAATGACATCATGATCTTCCATATCATGGTGCACAAAGGCATATGTTTGCTTGTGACCTTTTTATTTTGAGTCATTCCTTTCATGCACGCGACACATTGTCACCCTGGTCTTTATACCTTGGTGCATAATGTCTAGTGCTATATCAAACTATATGGTTGCTCACTTAATGCATCATAATGTATCAATCATTCATTTTCTCCATCCTTTTTCTTGCATCCATTTTCCTTAACCAATCCCTTTCATCCATTTTGAGAGCATACCCATGTTCTTCCAACCCGCCTATCCTCTCAAGGGGACATCCCATCCTTACATTGTTCCTCCTTATAACTCTTTCAAGTGGTTGTGGCATCCTTTTTCATCATTTTCCATCATCCATATCTTATCTTCTTTGAAATGATATTACTTATTTTACTCACAACATCATCTCAAAGAGGGGCAAAATGTAGACACCTTAAATTGACCATGTCACTTTCATCACCTTGTCAACGCCACCGTGCAATGCTTTGTGACACTTTTGTCCTAAGAGTCCCCTTTATCCTTTTTATCCCTTTCCCAAATTAATTAAATAAATTATATTTATTTGATTAATCCATTTCCTCCATCACCTAAATTAAATAAATAAATTTATTTATTTATTTAGCCCATTTATCTTTTTTTAGCTAAAATTAATTGAATAAATTTTATTTATTTAATTAATTTATCCTCCCATCATCCTTTCTCCAATAATTAATTAAATAATTTTATTATTTAATTTAATTATTGAGAGTCACATGACTAGCTTGTCCTCATCCTCATCCACTTGCCACAATCAATAAAAGATTGTCCCAAAAGTCAAACTAAGTGTTCATCTCAACCATCCATTTCATACTACATCTTCTAATCCTAGCCATTCACATAAAGATAAGCCCTAGAAGCTTCCTTTGTTACCCTACAAATCCTTATCCTTTCCCTAATGTGCTTTCAACCACTTCTATCCATTCATCTAATCTTTTAATCTTAGCCCTTCATTCATCATATCCAACATCTATAAATCAAGCCTCAACCAAGCTATTTGGACATCACATCTTTATGCAACAGCATGCTGTCAAAATCCTCATAGATCTCCTGTTATCATATCCATCATTTTTATCTAAGGTTATGCTGCTAGTTTGATCAACCAACATATTACAATCTCTATCAAAATATCACTCGAAGAGGTGTCTTAGATATGGAATAGGTTCTTTCATTGTATTGTTTCTTTATTTGATTCCATATTTTTACATACACAAGTACTAAGGCTGTGTGCATGGTATTTTTATCACTATTTGAGACACTTCTTACCATTTTTGCCAACTCTTAATATTGAAAGGAAGAAGAGGTATAGAATTTATTGCTACACTAATCTATGAGAGGAGGTATGTGGAAAAACTAAATTGATCATAAATTTGCAAGGAAATAAACAAAAAAGCAATATACCAAAACACAATGATTTACATCCAAGGAAAACCCTTTTAGGAGAAAAATTTCACACTATAAAGTAACTCAATGTATTATTTAGCAATCAATGGTTACAATACACTTGCAAAGTCTAAGACTTTATAGGAGTATCACCAACATGAGATTTGGAGCAATTGTAACTTGCAGAATAGTACCTACAAAAATCACTATGAAACCTCCATCTTAAGCACCCAATAAATATGAGAAGCAATACATGAATCAATCAAATGGTAATTAGAAAACCATAGGCTAAAACCACCAACAATGTGGTGCTCAAATCCCTAGCTAAGAATCCAACACTCAAATGCCGACATGAGTCCATAGTCTAAAAGCAACATATTCCTTCAACCTGCCATAAGCTCATCATAATACACTCATCAACTTGGGTACTACATTTTAGCTCCATTATCTCCATTCAAATATGTTTTATGACATGTCATGTAACATGTGACATAAGTTGGTCAATACTTTTAATTCTATCTTACGCTCTCTTATGTGTCAGAGATGCTCTTACATTTTTGATGTGGGAGGCCCAACTTCTAGAGATCATAACTTTTGATTCAAAAATCCAATTGAGCCCATGCTCTTTTTAAATTGTAAACCCTAGAGAGGTCCATGTCACCGAAACCAATTTGGTCTAATTATGCCTATTTTGACATTTGTTTGAGGCCAAAATCAACCTCTAGAGCCCTAAAAATTATATTTTTTTTCTTAATATTAGGATGCACTTGGTTGAGACACCTTTCCTAATAACTAAGGGACTTGAGTAGGCCCTTAAGCATGTCCAAACATTTAAAGCCTTGTTGCTAAACTCTTGAGTTGCCTTATTCACTTCCATTTGGAACTTACAACTTTGTTCCACCTCTTAGTCCATGAATCTTAAATCCCCTTTTAGGTTGGATATAGTATTGACTATTTTGTCCCAAAAATACTTGTAAACATCTTTTACGAGGTTGATAGAGACTACTTTTTCTAGGTGCTTCTTATTTTTCCTTAGCATCTTTTAACTTTGTTTTTATTTCATTGACCTTGTTTCCTACTTTAGCTTGTTCTAAGCATCCTTCATTTCACCATTATAGTAGTAGACATCATTTTAGATTGTTCTAATACAAGATTGTATCTCAACTAGCTTCTCCTTCAAGTTCTTGGCCTCTATTTGTGTGTGTTAGTTCTTTTATATTCATCTTATAAGTCCTTCTCTACCCGTTCCAGTGTTTCTTCATCCTTCAAGGCATTCTAGGAGGCCCTTCTTAGCTTTGACTACATCATTCTATTGTTCTGCTTATGGTGTTGAACTTTAGTCTTGTGTGTCATTTTGTTGAAACCGATTGATGTAAACTAGACGTAATTGTCAAGTTTCATTTTGCTGACAGTCTTTTTGACATATGAGAACAAGATTCCATAATAGATTGTTTGAGCTTGAGGATTATATTGAGTGATAATCTATAGGGGGCTTCTTGCTTAAATGCCAATTTAGTGCTTGTTTTTTTATAGTCTTGTTGTATGCTTTGATCTATTAGAATTGTTGTATTACATCCTAAGGCTAAGATAAATATTGCCATGCATGTCTTATTTGTGAAACAACTCATTGGTTTGTTAACTTTGAAGATCAACTAACATTCATCAAGTCTTCCTTATTCTATGACTTTTTTATATTGGTGCACATCATTCTAAAAGGTAGTTGATAGGAACAACATGTGTGTACTTAATATAACAATACAATAATAATTGCATTAGAGAAATAATAAGAAGTTGGTTGAGAATAAAGATTGAATTTCCCAAAAAAAACTCAAATAAGTGTAGGACCATGTACATACACTCCAAATTCTTTGGAATGAATCTACCACAAACATTGTCTAATTATTTGAACCTATTTAATAAATACTAATTAATATTACATTTAAAAAAAAAGTCTTATCAATTAAGTGGATTCGACTTTGAACATCTTGCATCCATTCAATTGCTGGGTACCCCTTGGCAGCCAAGTCGGGGCGACAAAAAATCAAAATCTAGAATCTTTGGACAAGCAAGGGAGAGGACATTGTGGAAGAGCGTGTTGTTTGCCCTCTGACCACATAATATTTCTTCCTGTAACTCAGCTACCACTTGACTTTGCCCAGCAGATCCGTGCACGTTCAACGCACATTTCATCTCCATTATTAACCTGTCAACTAAACAAACACAAATTTTCATCCCTAAACAGTTAAACAAAGAAATAATCATAAGCTCCCCACAAAAAGACCGCCTCTAGAAAGTCAACAGTGTCTTAATTGCCACCCATTTTTCTGAACTCCACTAGAGTCCACACACAAGAAATGCATAATTCTTCCTTCTGTCGGGAGCATCCTTTCTTTTAGTCAAGACACAAACATTATTATGCAAGACTTTTGCTCTTGCGAGTTCCAGGGCTATTCTCACATAGAACACACAGCTCTAATGTTGAAGTTGTTTTAACGCATAGATAAGCAACTGCGATCTGTTGTAGTTGGGCGTGTATACGAATTTTAGTGATCTGTTATGCCCACTTTCAGTATTAGTAATAACAGATTAAGAATGGCAGGTGCAATTGCACAAGGTGTTATTGGCAAACTTACAGAGATGATACTCCAACAAGCAGCTGAAGAGACAGCGCTGGTATGCAACTTCACCCGGGACTTTGACTGGTTGAAGAAGAGACTCAGAACTATAAGCGGTGGTCTGAAATATGCGGATTCACTTTCTACACAAGATGAGGATGTCAAAGAATGGGTGCACAATGTTAGAGACGTTGCCTGGGATGCAGAGGACATTGTGGAAGAGTGTGCTGTTCGCCCTCTTTACACTAGATGTGTTACTCAGTCTTGTGTTTGTAATCCTAATCAACTACTTTTCCGCTATAGAATGGGAAAAAGAATTGAAGAAGTGAAAGAAAGAATCAATTCCATTACGAAAGATGGAGAGCAGCTGAAGCTTTTCCGCGATTTAGTCCACTCCGAAAAGCCATCAAGCAGTGCAACGGGGAGAACAGCGTGGAAGGGAAATAGTGTCATGCCCAGCAATTCACACCCTGTGGCGATTGAGCCCAAGCTTGAACACCTCATCTCCTTGATAGATCAATCAACAGTTCCAGTGATTGCCGTGGTGGGGATGGGCGGAGCAGGGAAGACGTTTCTTCTCCAAAACGTTTTTGACAGAATCAAACAAAGGTATGAGTATTCAATCTGGCTTTCCATATCACAGTCGTATTCTGTTGATAAATTGCAAGGTGTTTTGGCGTCGCATATGGGAGAACTAAGGGATGCTGTAAAGGATTTAATGGAAGAGCGAGTGGCAGAAATGATTAATGACCATTTAAAAGGAAGAAAGTCGCTCATCGTGCTGGATGACGTCTGGAGGGCAGGCAGAGAAGATAATATCATTAGGAGGCTTGGTCTTCCAATTGGCACTGACAGCCAATGTAAAGTTGTGGTCACAACCAGAAACAAGGAAGTTGGCCAAAATCTTCATGCTGGTATATATGAGATGGAGCTTTTATCCGAGCAAGAGAGTAGGCAGTTGTTCTGTGCTTATGCCTTCCCAGATTATGGCCAAAATTTCCCGCCACATTACCTTGAAGAGATAGCTCTTCAAGTTGAAAAGCAATGCGCGGGATTACCATTGGCTCTAAAGACAATAGGAGCTTCTCTCTCTGGCTGCACAGATATAAGCAAGTGGAGCTCTAGATTGCATCAACTCAAAGAGTCGAAACTGCATCGACACAACGAGACAGAGAATCCCGACTACCGCATCATAGAGATTCTCAGATTGAGTTATGACTCTTTGCCTGCAGCTCTTAAGCCCTGTTTTTCTTATTTGTCCTTCTTTCCTGAGGATGTGGTAATAGATTGCGAATATATCATAAATCTCTGGATAGCGGAAGGATTCATTCCCAAAGGAGAAGACCAGTGGGATGTTGCTTGGCATTATTTATATCAGTTGGCTAATCTGTGCTTGCTTGAAGTATGGAAGAATGATGTTCTATTCAAATATTGCAAAATTCATGACTTGGTGCTTGATTTGGCAATTGATATATCAAAAGAAAACAGATGTACATTTGTTGTTGAAGATGTTTTCACATCTGTGAAAAGAATTTTACTGGCCAAAAAGGACATAGCTGATACAGTCATTGCACAGAGCAGGATTTCTTGTCCCAGGTCTCTTCGTACTCTGTCATTACGTGAAAATTCCATTAAAAAACTTGAGGCAACCTTCTTCAGCCCTATAAGATTATTGAAGGTTCTCGACTTGAGCCAAACTCGGATATCTACACTGCCCCACTGTGTTGGAAAGCTAAAACTTCTCAAGCTTTTAAATTTATCGTGGACAAATATTCAAGAGGTACCAATCTGTGTGAGAAATCTCAAGAGTCTTGTCTTGCTCGATCTATCTTGCTGCCGACATCTGAGAAGGCTGCCTGAGTGGATAAGTGAATTGAAATATCTAGAGCATCTCAATATAAAGGATTGCCATTATGAGCTGTGGAGTCATATGCTGAAGGGAATATCAGAGCTGATGTCTTTGCGGGTACTCAGATCAAATGACTTGACGCTGTCTATTGAAGAGAATGGATTGTTAAAGTTGGAAGATGTTACCAAATTAACCCGCCTCCAAGAATTAAGCTTAATTGTTAAGCATGAAAAGGAGTTGAAGAGTATCGAAGATGGAATCCTTGCTCAGCTACTCAAGATGCGCCATCTGTCAATAACATCTGATTTCTCTACAGAATCTCATCTACCCCAGAATCTAATTGCCCTGCAGGATCTCCACACACTTTATGTGCGGAATTTTGCGATGCCGAGTTGGCTGTGTATGCTAATAAATCTGAGACAACTCATATTATCACATTTTGGTTGTATCAATTATCCGGCATTAGAAACAATGCCCAACTTGGTACTGTTGAAACTAGTGGGGAATGGGACTTGCAGAAAAGTACCAAAGTCGTTTGGAAAGTCCTCTGGGTTTCCCAAGCTACGCTTTCTAGTTATATCGGACCACCCTCTTTTGGAGGAGTTGCCGGATTGGGAGGATGGAGCGATGGCTGTCCTGGAGACATTCTTTTTAGAGTGGTGCCCGAGAGTGAGGACAGTTCCAGGGGGATTGGAACGGTTGAGAAGACTAAGGGAGTTTTACTACAGTGGAACAGGAACCCATGAATTTAGAGAGAGATTGAGTAAAGGCGGGGAAGTTTGGACTAAAATCAAAGCAAGAAATCCGCATGTGCGCATTATGGACTCTTTTATTTAGTTATTTTGTAATTTATAAATTTATGTTAGATGTCAAAGTTATGGTTACAGATTTTTTATTTTTTTTGGCCCTAACTGTTGAATTTTGTGCTTTTAGTTCTCATTTTTGTTGTCCTTAAAAAATAAACATAAAAATAAAAATAGTGTCAAAGGGTTATATTGGTGAGGATGATTGTATGTGTTGATAATGCCATCCACCAAGGTTTAAACTTGGGAGGCACTGGACCCTTGGGTGATTTTGACAGACAAGATCCCTCCTCATGACTGCTTAGCCTAAGGACAACTTCAAGTTTAGATGTATGCTTACTCATAATGTTGTAAAGGCTTGTTCATAAAAAGGAAGTGCTGGTCATATGTATAGAACCAACTTTGGGATCGGACACAGTATAAAAGATATTTTAGAAGCACATATTCCTCCAGGAGGCTTATTAGGACGCGGACATAAGGGTCTTTACAATACAATCAATAATTCTCTTCACTTTCAATTAGATCTTGCTCTAGCTTCTTTGGGAGTTATTACTTCCTTGGTAGCTCAACACATGTATTCTTTACCTGCCTATGCATTCATAGCACAAGATTTTACTACCCATATTTATATATTCCAGTTGTTTCCATTAAAAAAATATTAAAAAGGAAATATTGTAATATGTTATACAGGTTTTACAATAATATTTATCATTGCTGACAAGACTGTTGTAATGCTTGGTATGCAATTTGGGCGAAACGAATATGGAAATTTCTGAAAGTAATTGAAAAAAAGGCATCGAGTGCTAGATCTTGGAAGTTGGAACATTACATCAGTTTTTTGAATATGGAAAATTCAGTTAGATTTTAATGGTTTATTTTTGATTGCATGGCGAGTGGAGACATAGTAGGCAATCTTTTCGGATGGAAGAGCAGGAGATTGAATTGCCTTTTTAAATGTTTCGTGGAATCATTTTTGTAATGTGTGTCTGTGTGGTAGGGTTTTCCCAAAGGCCATAACACGGGCTGAGCTCATTGATTTTGTGCTCGATCTGGTTAGAAAGGAAGCAGAAAACTGCGACTATCTACAAGGTTTTCCATCTTTCTAAGATTAATCTCTACTTATAGTTCCTTTGTTTGCTTGATTGGCTCTTCTTCTTAATGTTTTGGAGGATTGAATCTTACATTGTTTTACAGTGTGTGGAATAGTACTCCGAATATTGTTTTATTTAGTTTTTAAAATTCTGTGTAGGATTTCAAGTATGCCATTCTCTTGGAAGGGGAACTGAGTCTGTAATGGGCACATTGCTGACATCCAAAATCAGGGAAGAGTACCCAGATAGAATGATGCTCACATTCTTTATGTTCGCTTCTCCCAATGTCTTTACAATGCTACATTGTCTGGCAGGCGACTGTATAATCCTGCTATTTAATTCGATTTTAAGGGCTTGTATGTGATTGTTTTAATTTGAGTTTTGTGCAGTGGACTATTTAGGATTTTGGATGCAGGGTTATTAGGCCTGTTATTGTAGGATTGATGGAGGTTTAATGGGTTTTATGAGGCAGGATTTTACGTTCCCAAAAGGGTTTTCTCACGTATATTGGTGTTTCTTCTCTGTCTATTTTCTTTTTCTTTCGTGTTCTTAAATTAATATGCTGTTAGATCTGTAAGCTACATTATCTTTTCTCTAAGGGTTAATGTGATGGGAAATCAACTGTCTCTTTCCGCAGTATGTTGCATCAAGTATCACAGTAATTTGACAGTCCACCTTGCCTGTCAAGGAATGTCTTCCGTATTGCCTGTCACAAGACAATTAATTTTTTTAAATGCAAGTCAAAATTATATATATAAAGTTGGAGCTTTCTCAATTGAGCAATTTTCTGAGACTGAATTTTTTATTTATGTTTGCACTTTTCAAATTTGACTTATATCGACATGTATCAAATACTAACAATGCAGAATGATAGCAATGCAACTCATAAGCTATGGTCTTTATTCCTTATGCATTTAAATTCCAAATCCCATACAAGATAATTATATCAGATCTGGTTGTTACAACAGTTCTCACAATTCTTTTGATTATATCAGACTTTATGGATCTCTGCAGTCTTGATGTCCGATCTCATGTGATGTCAGGCTCAAGGATGGTGGAGTCACTTTGCAACTGATTGCTGCCCTTTTTACTAATAATTCGTTGTCACAAATGATGGATCACTGCCTTGTTGCAGGTTTTTGCTATCTCCAAAGGCTGGTCGCTGATTCGAATGTGCAGATATGAGAAGGGCAATGAGCATAAGTCCGGTGAATCCCTTCGAGGATGAAATCGCACCAAATTTATCAATCTTCAATTGGCGGCGGCTAGGGTGTTGTTGCAAGGGGACGTCGCTGCTGCCAAATCTGAAGTATAACGTATGCCAAATGGACTCCTAGAGCCAAGAATATGCTGTTATTCCTCTACCAATGAGGTGTGCTCAAGTCAAGGTGTGATACTTATGCAAGTTGGCACCTAAGGAAGCAATCAATTGAATTCCAACGCCTTCAAGAAATTCTTTCGATGCTCAGATCTAAAATGATGATCAATCAATGCCCTTTCTTCCATTCTTTCTTACAATCAAAACAAAGGCCCTTTTTTCTAAGCTCTTCTTGGTCATGGTAAGAGAGATATGGTTTTTCGTGTCCGTCTTCCCTTCTGAAAGGTTTACCCTTTGAAGTAAAGTCTTTGGAAAAACTCTCCTTCTTGTGTAGAGAGGATTTGCTTTGCTCTAATTGTGTTGCCATTTCTATGGCATCATCAAGTGTAGTGGGTCTAAGTGCCCCCACTAATCCTCTTAGTTTTTCATCCAAACCTTGAACAAATAAGAAAGTGAGTCTTTCATTTTCCATTCCGGGGAGTCGTAGAGCTATTTTCTCAAATTCATTCATATATTCATCTACTGTTCCTCTTTGTCTTAATAGGGTTAGATCTTTGAAATCTTGTTGGAGATGTCTCCCATCAAATTTCTTAAGGAATCTCTTAGAAAATTTTTCATAAGATGTAATGTTTTCCAAAGTGTGCTTCCCGTGATGTCACCAATCGTAGGCCAAGCCTTCTAGATGTAGGATGGCGAATTGAAGGACATCTTTTTCCGTCATGGGGTTAAGAAGAAAGTAGTCATTTAGTTTTTGCAACTGTAAGGACCCGCTTAATCCAAACTTGAATTTTCAAAAATTTTACTTTATTAACAAGTTCTTATGAGATATATCAAGACTTTCATTGAGTACTCAGGAAAAACTTCGGCCAAAACGAGCCATATGTTCAAAACAAAACATTAATTTCAACTAAAACGGGCCATATGTTCAAAACGGAACATTCTTAAGCCAACCCGGGCTCTTCTATCCTTTGGGCAAATAGGTTCATACGGAACCAGGTCAAACGAACCTTATCGCTACCTGATTCGGGTAGAACAAATAGTGGCCAAAAGGCCTAATGGTCAAACGGACCAAGTCTCTATCCAATACGGGATAAGTAAACACAACAGCCAACCGGGCTAAATAGGACAGGAATCATTATGCTCTGGCCAGAGACTTCTGACTCCCTCAGGACCAATATAGGTTCATGAGTCACTTCCTGGGGACCACAGTCTGCCCAGACACTGTACTGAGGATGTCAACTAGGGAACACATAACATCAACTTGTACTCACCTTAGTTTACGGCAATGTCGGGTACAAGTAACCCACCCCGGTGATTCTTCTGAGTACTAGGAGAGTTCTTAAGTTACCTAGTTAACCTTTAAACTAGAGATCGAGATTATGAAGTTGATTATTATAGAGTTACCCTATATCCGAGGGACCTGAGTACTGGAGGCATCCTTCGCCATCCAAACTGCCTACATACCATGTATCCATGGGATCAAGGCCCTCTACAGATGCGATCTACATGACGAATGTGAACATGTAGTTTTGTCTTGCACTATGTTTTATGTAACTGTGGTTGGTACACAGTTCTTTGCCAACTGCCCATTCACTCAAGTGATACAGAGACGGAATTCCTAAGAAACTAGTATTGCAAACACACCTCCCAGGAGTGTTTGGTGTTTAAGTTTTCAAGTGTGAATAATTTACCTATCACGCATATTTCCCTGATGAGGTATTTCCGTTGATCATCCTACAACAATTTTTGATAGTCTCACCTTTTTCCTTTTCTTAATCTTTTTAGTCAGGTATCCGAGGAGATTTTCCCTTTCTGCGGATTTAACTTAGACATGTTCCTTATTACTCCCCGACGATTTAGAGGGACGGTGCCTAGACGTCGTTATTGCATCTATGTTAGGCGTGAGGTACTTGGTTCAACGTGAAGGCATTACCCGTAAACGTGACCCAGAGGTACCGTAAATACCGAACACTGTGAATGTTTGAGTTTGGACGTTTAATTACAAGGTTTAACTTGCTAATAGAAAAACTTTATCTATATCAAAATAAATAAAAAGATAAAGGGAACATGCTTGATAAATTTGTTTATGCAAATTGAAGAGGCCTAGAAATGATACAATTACTGCCATTAATTCATAATTGTACTAGAAAGGATATTTTATCAATAATGCACATAAGGATGCAGTCTTAAGAGAAACAAGGGAATTTTATTTTATCATGTAAGTAAAGAATTGATACAATTTCTTGCATTATCATTGCTAACTTTCTTTTAAACCAATAAGTCATAAAACAAGGTAGACATCTTCAACAAGAGCATTATTTCCATAACTTGAGTAAAAATAAGGTTCTCATTAACCAAAACTAGTCAATAGATATTCTAATTGTCCAACCAATTTAAAATATACATAATTTATGTTTATTCAAATTTAATACACCTATATTTATTGTTGCACATGATTATTAAATAATTGTTGTATTGTGAGGTGGCTTCAAAAATAAATCTTTATGGTGAATATGGACTCCACATATAATGGACCGCAATAGTGATTTTTATTTATTTGAATTTCATTCCTCGCATCTTCCTATACTCTACAATATACTACCTTTCATCTTATTATATTATTATAGTTCAATGTTTTATTTTACTTCTCCAAACATACTCATCCATTCATTACCATACCCAAGAAATGGGTTTTCCACATTCTATCAACATTCACAACATCATGTATACCAAGCTAAAAAGAAAGATTGTTTGAAAGATCTTCTCACCAATTTGCTACACATTTAATCTTACGATGTTGTCGATATCCAAATCTTTGCTTGTCAATAATTAAATATCTTTGTATTTATCTTGGTTCTTTCATTGATAAAATATAGAAGTTGTGTGAAGAGTTGTTAAAATATCATAGGGAGCATGTGATTGAGGTTCCCATGGTAGACCCCAAACAAAGGACGTCACTTAATTGATCTAGTGTTATTTGTAGCTATGTTGTAACACATGTATATACATGTTCTGCTAATTATTTTGTTGATGATAGACATGGAGGTCATGAACCAAGGAGAAATTAACTACTTTAACACTTAGAACATAATGTTATTTCCTACAATCTAGCAGGTGCTTAGAACAACGTATGGGTTTCTAACAGGTACAAAGGAAAGTGATTTGCACGGACGTGAACTGTTTGTCAAAATGCCTTTAAAAACTTTCAAGCAAAAGCAATCGTTAGATGAAAATTGAACATCCATAATTTTTTTGCCAGTATCCTCACTACCTGTGCACTAACGCTAAGAGAGAAAGGTATGGATTTCTATCATCATGGAAGTGGTGATTATAGTTGGAAATACTCTGGTAGGCATATATAAATAAAAAATGCAGACAAGGCACGTCATTTGTTTGACAAAATCCCTCAAAGTAGTGTGGCCTCATAGACTGCAACGATTTCAGGATATGCACAAAATGAGTTTGTTGATAAGGCATTAAAAAATATCAAGCAAATGCAATTGTCAACTATAAATCTAAATTCCACAACCTCTACCAGCGTCCTCTCTGCCAGTGCCAGCGTGGGAGCTTTGGAACAAGGCACAAACATTCATCAAACCATATTTGAAGGTGAGTTTTTTTGGAATTGTTGACAAAATCCCTCAAAGAAATGTTGCCTCATGAGCTGCAATGACTGCAAGACCTCTGCCAGCATCCTTCGTAGTTATGCTCGAGCAGGAAATGGTCAACTATGGATGCACAAACCAGCGTGTGAACTGTTTGACAAAATGCCTCAAAGAAAAGTTTTCTTGCAATGAATGCAGGATGTGCACATAACAAATTTGATGATAAGGCTTTAAAGACTCTCAAGCAAAAGCAATTGGTGAATGCAAAGCTAGGCTCCTCAACCATTGCCAGCACGTGAATGGTTTGATAGACTACCTCAATGCACAAAATGGATTTGCAGGAATAGATTTAGAATGTTTAAACAAATGTAATTGGCAGTGCGTAAAGCTACATTCCTCGGCCTTGGGAAGTGTATTGCCTGAAACAAAGTATAGGGTGTTTGCCAGATATTATAGTTTGGGGCGCTCAGGTAGACATGATTGCAAAATGTGAACTTTTTGATGAAATCCTTCAAAGAAACATTGCTGCATGGACTGCAACAATTGCAGGATATGTGGAAATGAATTAGAGGTGGAAGTAGACAACAAAGGCCTCAAAAATGTTAAGACATCATTTATTGCCAATTTGTGGCCAAGGACCTACAGGAGCAGCTATACGTCTTGTCTATCACGAAGATACAAGACTATAAAAAGGCAAACAACAATAAATAATTCTAATATTCTTCCCCTAAGTGACTTAACAGACATTCTAGAGTATTCTTGTTACAGACTCCGCTACAAGCTGCATTCATACGTGACAAACACATAGCAATATCAGGTTAATGGTCTGGTGCTATACAATCTATAATTTGATTGAACCATAGTATCACTATTTGGAATTGGAATTGACTCAGCAAGCCAAGTATAAAATGAATTCAAATTGAAATTAAAACTTATGCAACAATTCATAAATCTAGGTTAGTTAAATACTGCAAACAACAAGCATTAATGTCAACAAATTATCTGAACAAAAATTTTCAAGGAAAAGAACAAAACTATGGAGAGAAGTGCTCTTACAGTTTACTCCAGCACTCCAAACCAGAGATCCATCCTCTTCTTCCTCACAATTCTAGGCAATTTATAGAAAAATCCATCCTCCACTCTCTTTTTTTTTAATGATAATGCATCCTCCACTCTCTTTTTTTTTAATGATAATGCATCCTCCACTCTTTTTTTTTAATGATAATGCATCCTCCACTCTTTTATTTTAATGATAATGCATCCTCCACTTTTTAGTGGATTTGCAAATCTTATCCTCAATTTTTTTTAAGTGTAATCCATTGTTAAATTGTTTATTATTTGTATTTTTAAATGAATATACATTTTATGTTTAGTTTTCAGATTTAGAATTCAAAAATTGAGTTGTGACAGCAACCATGCATGAGGTGACAATTTATGTGTTCCATCAAAATGAGGTAAATTGATTTTGTTGGTGGGTCTTTTCTCTCTTTTTGTTAACTCATTCCTTTTTGAATTGCTATATTCAGTAAAGGACACCATTCTTCTTAGTTTGGGTTCTAAGTTGGCATAAGCTCTCATCATATCTTCCGTGCTCATGCTTTGGGGGTATCATTTTCCATCCTTGGATTTTCTTCGCTTGGTAGGAATGGTGGTATTGGGATCCTTGTGCTTGTTGAAGAGGTACATGTTGGGTTCTCCTTTCCCTTTCAGTATAGGTAGTGATTAAAAACATAAGGTGATGACCACACGTGAATGGAATTGATTAAAAAAAATGTCATATTAATTCATTTAGATAATGATAATTTCATCAACAAACACTAGAATAGATGCAGAAATCGTAGATCAATCAAATACATCGGATAGAAAAATTTGTATCTGTAAGAAATTCGTTTCTGCCATAGAGATATTGGTGCCATTGAAGAAGTACGGCATTGATGCTAATGAAAGCCAAGATATTGAAGGAAAAGTCAACAACAACACCTATCATTTTCTAGACCTATTAAGGAATTGATATTGCCAGATTCAAAGATGCAAAAGATTGAAGTTAGTAGAGCACCCACTAGAAAATTTGATGACCATAAAAAAAAATATTCCCTAGCAGATGTCCTATACAACTGGCTCCTATTAAAACAATAGGAATGCCAGAAGAATTATAGTTATCCTAATTTTTGCCCTTGCCTACCATAAATGAAGAGTTCTAGATTAGTACTATGTTCGTTAGAATATTGCAGGTACTTAGACAAAAATATTTGCCAAATGCCCTATTTCCTTTTAGACACAAACAATCCAACGAACAAAGGAGATTTGACTGTTGCTTTCAAAGAATAGTATAGTAATCCAAAGATGTGGATTCTATGTGTCATAACTGTGCAAGAACATGTTTAATGAAAATCCTCTTCCAAGCTCTGGAACTACCAATGTTGGGCATGACACTTATTATTTTGTTTGAATAGCATTTGCTTTTTGAAGTGAGAATAAAGTGGTCTAAGGTGTGCATGGGGTGCATGTTTGTTCGAAGGGAAGATTTATTTGTGAGGAACATATTGTTGTTTACAAAGAGAAAAACATTTTAAACCAGAATTATAATACTATAGTTTTAAAAATTAAAATCCATTTGCAAGTATAATTGAATTCAAATTTATTGTGTGCATGAGGAATTAAGGATTCTATTAATTATGTGTATGCATGTTAATATTTTTTTTTTTAAATAAAGAGAAAAACATTCAAACTAGAATTATAATACTATATAGTTTTTAAAATTAAAATCCATTTGCAACTATTAATGAATTCAAATTTATTGTGTGCACTAGGGAATTAAGGATTCTATTAATTATGTCTATCAAATGGGGGATTTTCTAAAAACTATCAAAAAGGAGTAAGTGGCTTTTTTTGTGAATGGTAGTTCATTGGATAAAGTTTGAAGTATTATGGAAAATGTTATTTTTGGATGCCATTCAAATATTGGAATATAATTGAAGTGTTGGAGTTATAAAGTGTGTAAAACATGGTAACATTATTTCGATATGTAATAAATTAATACGAGGCAAAGATGATATCAAAATGTTGGTGACAATACAAACCTCAATTTTACAACCAATACATGATGTTCTAACAAGAATTCAATAGGTTAAAAGATAAGTTAGGAGACACATAGACACATATTGATATTAAGCAAGTAGTTTAGCTCAGAATGCAGATAAAAAAATATATTCTTGAAGAAAAGTGTTGTGTCCCCTCCTATGTCATAGAAAAAGCTTGTTGTGTCTACCCGTGTCACATAAGAAACCTATTGTGCAACTAAGCTAGGACACACCATGTGTAACTAATAACCAGGAAAGAGTAAACTCCAAAAGAGAAACATTTACATATCTTATATAAATTATAGTTAAAGAAAAATCTTTCCATTAGACTCATCTCCAAGACTAAAAATTACCTATAATGTGTTTCCTATTCTATCTAAAAACTATCCCCACTAGGCACATGCAATCTCCTAAAATAACTCTAACTTTCCAAGGATAGTATGCACACAACAACAGTTCCCCAAAAGATTGAGTTGTTTCAAATCATTACTAAAATTAACAATTTCAATTAACCATGCCTCTTGATTCTGGTTTACATCATTATCCCCTTCTTTTTAATTTTTTAAACATCCTAGTTCAAAGATAATTTATTCGAAAACAAGATTCAAGAAAGTTAACACACTAAAAACATTAAGAACTCAACTATTACATTTTTTTAGTGATGCAGGGTTGCTTTTACCTAGGCTGCTACTATATCAAACATTTAGGTAAGATTTTGGGTTGGATGCTATAACCATCCTTTTGAATTGAAGAATCAAGCCACAACATTCACTTCCACCAAATTAGATACCTCTGCATATCATTACATTTTTTCTTCTCTTTTCTTCCAGCCTTTTGTTGGGTCAGAGATTCTCCTCCTCTACTAATTTGTTCTCTTTCTCTTTTCCCAACTCTTTGAAAGCTTCATAGTCCTCCCCCATTGAAAACCATCATGACCCTTTGCATCATTCATACCACCTTCTATTGCACCAACACATAAACCATTAAAAACAAAATTCAAGTTAAAGGAATACAAAATTTGTATAGGTGCTTCCTCCTTTGCATTATACAATTTAGGCATGCTTTTTGATTCTTTTTTATGAGGTCTTGGTTTCCTGGCTTTGCATGGGGTCCATAAATGTAGTACCCACCTATGTTGAGCCTTGTCATCTTGTGTGATAGATGATTTTTTGTGTGTTGATCCTAATATTGGATCATTATGAGATATGCTATTGATTATTTCTATAGTGTTTTGTGTGTTCTCATGATTTGGCATCATTGCATCGATCTTACCGATGAGATTATTGCCATCAATGTGTTCTGGATGCTTTATGAGATGTTGTGTATGACCATTGAGGAGTTTTCGATGTTGTTAGCCCATTTTGACACCACCAAATTTAAACTTTTCATGTCAAAATGACAAGTATCGTCATGCATCAAACACCTGTGTTAAGTCATCTTACAGCCACAAACCGATAGCATCCCATGTTTCTCTTACTAGTCATTGCGATCACCCATTATCAAAATGTCATGTTTAACCTTGTTCGTATCAATTTCTTGCATCAAATCCAATATAGGAGCATCAATTGAAAGCAGGATCAATCATTATTTCAGTGCAGCTATCTAATTTGAGGTAATTTATGAAAACAATTAAATTTGAAAATCTATAAAGGCTGGAAAGAAACCCTTTTATGGGGTGTTCATAACTCCATTTCTCCAAATATGGAAATTTTTTAGATCCATACGCTTTCTGGTTTGGGAGATTTTAAAACTTCAAGTTTTCGGCAGGTAGTTTATGGAAACAATTAAATCAGGGTTTCTGTAAGGACTAGAGAAAAATGGTTTGACATGGATTTCATGATGTCATTATTGGTAATGTGGCAAGGTTTTGAGAGAAAATATAGATCCGGTTAAAAGTTATGCACGTTTTTGCCTTCATCACATTTACTAGGTTTACCAGACAAATTTTATTAAGTTTCACCAAGTGGGGTTAGTTATTTTTTGAGTTTTGGATCCACTGGGGAGGTTTGAAAAATCAAAGGATGAAGTAATGGTAGTAGTTGAATTTTAAAAATACTTTTTTGGGGACATTTTTTAATCCTTAGTATTCATGCCATTATTCCCCCTTGACTTTTTAAAATCCAAAATTCCTTTTAAAATCTTCAACATTTATCTCCTCCTTTTTATCATTTTAAAATTCAAAATCTCTTCAAGATTTCGTGTCATTTTATAAGATTCCAATCTAAAAAATTTAAAAAAAAATTATATGCTTGAGGTTATTAAGATAGAGGATCATAATGAAACGCCACAATAAATACACCACTAAATGTGACACCACTCTCAAAGATGCTTTTTCTATTTTAAACCAAAATGCAAATATTCTAGATGTGAGTAATTTATAAGATGCATGTGCTATTTTAAACCAAAATGCAAATATTCTAAATGCAAGTAATTTATAAATGTGAACAATAAGAACTATATTTAAATGGGAAATGAAACACTTGCATTCTAGCTATAGTAATTTATTAAAAATAAATAAATCAAAATAAAAAATCATACTTACATTATAAAAAAATTTAAAAAATCAAAATCAAAAACCAAAAAGCCAAAAAAAAATGGAAGATATCTCTCAGCATATTGTAGATATATTTTTAAAATATAAATATACTAGTAAACTACTTTGTCAGAGCTTCAAACACAACCAGGAACAAAATTGGTTTTCAAAACCAACCTAACCTCTAAAACTCCTTTGTAAGCATTGAAAATGTTCTTGATGAATATCAAACCTCTGACATTCTTTCAAATTTGCCTACTTTTTTTTGCTCCTTTTCCAACCTCTGACTCCCCTATAGAACGTCATTTTCCCATGCTCTCCTCTCTGCCAGAATCACCATGGACAACAATGATTGCAAGATGGGCATGAAATGCATTTGTTTAAAAGACTTTAGAAACTTTCAAGAAAATGTAGTTCAAACTATTTCTTAGCAAGGAATGATGGTATTTTCCAAGCTCACATTCTTAGCCAATACTTTGGGCTTAGATCTGAAACACACCATATCAGTACATTGATTCTCGATCCATATGGAATTATAGTTGGAGATCCTAATAAAATACCTGAAGGCTTTACTTGAAATACTCTATATATTGGGTGGATTGGGAGGAAAGTATTGTTCCTGTTAAAGTATATATTCTTGATGTTACAGATACTGGAGAGCAGTCTATTGATCAATCGAGTTCTGATTACAATATTGGTTTCCATGTTGAATATGATGTTCCACAATGTAGTGCTATTATTCATTCTCCTGAAGGTTATATTGACATTTGTGAAGCACGTATGGTCATACTACAAGGTGGGGATATAATTTACGGTGTTGCACACCAACATACTGGAGGCGTTGGTTCAACACTTTATGGCCAAGATGGTCAAGAGATTTGCACATCATTGCCACTTTATGGTGAAGGAATAGAGCTTGGTAATGAAATTAGCTGTGTTGTTGGAATGACAACATGTTATCTAGAGCCTAGGAGTGTACAGATACATGGTGGAGAGACTCTAAAATTATAATCCAAATATGTCAATGAATGCAGTCACATAGGTGTTATAGGTCTTTTCTATCTTCTCATAGAAAACCCTGTGCAAAAGAAGGCTCTTTATTCTCATCAACCAAAGTAAACAAGTTTGCTTCATTTGAGAAGTTTTCTTAGTTTTCACAATCGTAAGAGTTCCCGGTAACAAATTAGTTCCTGGTGTGTACAGAAAACTAACATTACTTTAAAAGATGTTTTGAGTGTAAGGAAATTAAAGTAGTGGAAACAACTTCCTACACCAATCTTGAGGAGAGATATTATGCAAAGCTTTTAAAATCTGATCTACAGTTACAAAAATTCTAGAAACACATTCAAAACATGAAATAAACAATGAAACACAAAACACTAGATACACATGGGGAAAACCCTTTTGAGTGAAAAAACCCACACTCCAAAAGCCTGCTCAATGTCTTCCAAATCCAACAACAAGATTACATACACTTGCAAAGCAAGTTTATTATAGGAGTATCACCAATAGACAACTCTAGAAGAATTCCATCAGCATTCTGACAACATAACAGTAATTGCAAACTCACACACACAAACTACTCCTCACACCTCCAATTTTTAGACTTCTAGCTATACAAGAAACCATCTGTGGTTTTACACAACTATGTGTGAAACTTCTCAGCCAAGATTCCAATCTAAAAATAAGCTCTCATGTCCAAAATGATATCCCCTATTTTTGACACTTACAATTGTCATAGAATCTGTCATAATACCTCTAAAAATAGCCCTTCCATGATATACTACCATGTGGGCATCTTTTGACAACTAATATTTCAATTTTCAAGGCACTGACATGTGGCAAAAGTGCCAACTAAGAATTCAAATGCCCCTACATTATTTTGGAGCTAAATAAAAATAATAATGGACTATGGAAAAATATTAAATACAAAATAATGCTATAGGAAACATGCAAGGTTGAGACACCTCATTTCCCAACATTCTCCCACTTGTTGAATACCGTGTAAGAGCCAGGGGAATAACACCATCATGGATCAACTACTAGGGGCCAAAAGGCTCATAGACTCAGAACACCACCTAAATTTTGTTGTGCTCATGGGCTTACTTAATGTATCAACAACATTTGCCACTATCTCTACCTTTCCAACTTCACCCTGCCAGATCCTTGACCATATCTATCATGAAGTGATACAAAACACCAATGTGTTTGGTCCTAGCATGAAAACTCAAGTTCTTTGCAAGATAGATTACACTGTGACTGTCATAATAAACTGTAACTGCACCCTATTTCAATCCAATACCTGAACACAGTCACTTCAGCAAAATGGCTTCTTTACAGGCATGAGTAGCTGCCATGTACACTACCTCAATAGTGGAAAAAGTGACCACAACATGTCTCTTGCTCATCCAACTAATTACACCACCATTAAGAGTAAACACATATGCATTGGTGGACCTTCTGCTATCGACATCACCAACCCAGTCTGAATCCACAAAACTGCAAATACTCAAGGAATGTTAATCTCATGTACCATGAAAACTTATGAAGTACTCTATTGTACTCTGCAAATTATATTTGAAGACTCTCTTAAATGCATCCCAATGCACTCTTCCAAGATTAGACATAAAATGAGAAAGAACTCCCATTTCTTGTGCAATGTCTGGTCTTGTATAAACCATAGTATACATTAAGCTTCCAATTGCACCCTAGTAAGGCACTCTGCTCATGTCTGCCATCTATGATGGGGTTGTAGGACATTGTGAAATAAAGAGCTTCTTTCCCAATGTAACAGGAACACAAAGTGGTTTACAATCCTACATGTTAAACTTTTGCAAAACTGAACAAACATACTTACTCTGGCCAAGCCATAGCATTTTTTTCTCACGATCTCTTCTGATCTCCATCCCAAGTAAGTGTTTTGCTGCACCAAGATCTTTCATTTCAAATTTTGCAAAGAGCTGAGATTTTAATTATGTAATCAAACCTTTGCCTTTCCCAATAAACATGTCATCAACATATAAAGTAATTACCAAGAAACAATCACAATCAGATTTAAAATATACACAGTGATCAGATTTAGACCGCACAAATCCCAAACTCAACACATAAGCATTCAACTTCTGGTACCACATACTAAGACTTTGTTTAAGGCCATATAGAGATTTCTTTAACATACAAACCAAATTGCTTTTACCTTTCACCACGTAGTACTCTAGCTATGTCATATAGATTTCTTCCTCCAAATCACAATGAAGGAAACCAATTTTCACATCCATTTGTTTGACCTCTAGGTCATAAGCAGCTGCAATAGATAATAAAAATTGAATGGATGCCATTTTACCAACAGGAGAAAAGATCTCACCGTAATCAATACCCTCAACCTGAGAGTATCCCTTCACAACCAATTGTGCCTTATACTTTTCAACATTTCCATTTGAACCAATCTTTTTCTTAAACACCCATTTACATCCAACAGGTTTATGTCCTTCAAGCAATGGTACTAAGTCCCATGTATCATTTCTTTCAAGGGCTGGCATTTCTTTATCCATGGCCATTTTCCAGGACTTTTCATCATTCATACCCAAAGCCTCTTGTACAGATCTCAGTTCATCAATCTTAGTACTCAAAGCAAATATACACTTCCAATCATCAGGTGAATACCCATACCTTGTAGGTGGTTTCCTATGCCCTGTGGACCTTTGAACAAGCTGAGGTGGAGGTTCTTCCACTTCTTGCCCCTCTTCTTCATCTTCTAAAGATTCAGAGCTTGATGAGCTCTCGTCAACTTCTAGTCTACCTTGGGGTCTTGATTCAACTTTCTTAGGTGTAGAAGGAAGTTGAATCACATCCTTTTTCTATTCAATTTCTTTATGTTGTTCTGGTTGAAAAGTAACAGGAGAAGATTTAGTCTCTCTAAAAACAACACTTTTGGAATAAATTACATTATGTACAATAGGGTCCCAAATCTTGTATCCTTTCACACCATAGTTGTAGCAAATGAAGATACATTTGACAGCCTTGGCATCAAACTTTGTGACTCTTCTCCTTAGACACATGTGCATATGCCTCACAACCAAAAACTCTCAGATGTCTAGGTGAAGGCTTTTTCCCTAACCATGCTTCCATTGGCATTTTATCAACAACCGCTAATGTAGGAGATCAATTGATCAAATAACAAATAGTGGCAATAGCTTTAGCTCAAAAATTTTGTTCTAGACTAGTTACACTCAACATGCTTCTAGCCTTCTCCATCAACACACTGTTCATTCTTTCTGCAACTCCATTCTATTGAGGACAACATGGAGTTGTCTTTTGTCTTTTAATCCGACAATCTATACAGAATCTATCAAAATCTTGAGAACGGTACTCACCGCCATTGTCAGTCCTCAAACATTTAATTTTCTTTCTAGTATGAGTTTCTACCATAGCCTTGAACTCCTTAAAACAACTGAAAACTTTAGATTTACTCTTAAAAAATATACCCATGTTCTACTAAAATCATTAATGAAAGTAACATAATAAATTGATTTACCAATAGAAGCAACATCGAGAGGACCAAATACATCCGAATGGATTAGATCCAATATACATGAAGACTTATGAGAAGACGAGTAAAACTAAATGTGGTTTAGGGTTAAGAGATTAGGGTTGAGGGTTTAGGGATAGGGTTTAGGTTTTAAGGTGTAAGGGTTGAGGGGTAAGGTTTTAGGGATAGGGTTTAGGGTTGAGGGATTAGGGTTTGCGGTATAGTGTTGAGGGTTTAGGGTTTAGGGATAGGGCTTAGGATTTAAGGTTTAAGTGTTGAGGGTTGAGGCTTTAGGGTTGAGGGACTAGGGTTTAGGGTTGAGGGATTAGGCTTTGAGGTATAGTGTTGAGGGTTGAGGGATTAGGGTTTGAGGTATAGTGATGAGGGTTGAGGGTTTAGGGGGTGTTGTGGTATAAGGGATAGGGTTGGCATGGATAAGTTGATCACTAGATGGGAGGAGATTGAGGATGGGGTTAGATGGGATGCTTAGATCTTGATTAGGATATGAAGTTGATGTTTTAATATGTTTTAGATTTGATTCTTGACATAGCTCTTTCCCAAGTAATTATATTAATCTCTTCTAACAAATATGTGTGGCTTCTGAGAATGCATTTTTTGAGGTTTATTGTGACTAGCTTTATGTGTATGAATTTTCTACACTAGAGAACAATGCTTAACATGAGTTAGATGATTTCAAAGTTATATTATTGCAGAGATGATACAGATGACATGATGTGCAAAGACTATGAGTTGTTTTATTGACTTGTGAATGATTTTAAAAAGAGATTTTGCATGTATTGTTTTTGAATAAACTTATCATTGTACTATACATAGAAAGAATGAACTTATTTCAAGAGATATATAGTTTGAAAGAAGGTTTTCAAGCATGATATTGACTAAGATGTTTTGTATGGTAAGATTAAAAGGAAGAAAGAAAGATTTTGATGTGTATTCAAGAGACTGATCATGTCATGATAGTAAATGAAGAACAAAGGCAGTAGAGGAATGTTGTGTTGTAGGTTAATGATGGTAGACAATGATGACATAAAAATATCTTTCTTGTAGAGCAATAATGAGAAAGGATTGGGCTTATTGTAGAGGCAAAGAAGTGATCTCTCATAGCATGATGCTTTGTGTTGATCTTAAATAGTTTTGAGTTCACTATTTTTTATGATGAAAGTTGTTGAAAGATAGATATCTATATTCTAGACAAATTATGACATGAGAAGAATGTTGCATTTTGTATAGAGATAATTTTGACATAGGTTTGAGTATCTGTTCGATTCAAGAATTATCATCTTGTCCTTTAATGGCATGTACTTTTTTAATTGCATGTATGGTGATCATGAAACATTATTCTTTTGTGTTGATCTAGGAGAGATAAGGTGTTTTATTTCTGAGTTATAGAAGTCATCTATAACCAGTGAGATTAATGTAAAAAGAGTAGTACTTTGTACTTTATCCTTTTGTTTTTAGACAACTTGTTTGCTAATGAGGCATTGTCAGTGGGACATGTTTTTTCCAGTGAGGCTTGTGAGATTGCCAGTGAGGCTTGTGAGATTACCAGTGAGGCTTGTCATATTGCCAGTGAGGCTTGTGAGATTACCAGTGAGGCTTGTCATATGGCCAGTGAGGCTTATTTGTACTTAGTGAGAGTTTGGTCAATAAGACCTAATAAAGTTGTTGAGTTTTGGACAATGCTTTTTCCCTGGATAGGGTTTTCCACTTTACATCTTGTCTAATGGCTTCAGGATTCTATTACTCTTTATGTATTTAGTTTGTTGATGCTAAATGTATTCATATTGTGATAATGAATGAACAAGTTTTATTAATTCACTAATTCACCCCCCCTTTGAGTGATTTTTAGTATTCCAACAATTGGTATTAGAGTTGCAGGTTCCCTGGAAGAGCCTAATAGACTTGGGTAGATTCTGGAGGTGGAATACTATGGGTAAGAGGTATAGAAATAAAGTTTCTAAAAAAGAGAAAGATTTACATAAAAAGAAAGAGAAATCTAATACAAAAGTTGATGATGTTTCTAATGTTCTTGGCTCTAAAGAATGTCATCTAGGAATGTCTGATGCAAAAAGAGATGAGTTTCAGATCATGGAGATTGTGAATGAGCAATCTGATGAAAATGATGAAGAGGAAGCACAAGCTTATCTTGAAGATGAATTGATTTTTGCCTTGGATGAATTAGAGAAAGAAAGAAGTGTAACATCCACATTCTAAAAACATAGTTAAAATTGATAATTTACCATAGAGTAATTCAACAAGGTAAAAATGAGAGAATTTTTTTTATTTAACATATAATCAAGTAACAACCAATTGCAAGATTTCTATCCTAAAATAAGCAACATGATGTAATATACAAAGATGACAATTTGTCTTTACAATTCCAAATATTTGCATTTAGATAATGTTTTACATAGTCACAATAAACATAAGTCTCAAAGATATATTGCATCCGGAAATCTGACATCTTTATCACAAGCCTCGGCATGTCTTCTGCAAGAGAGAGAGAAAGAGCATCTTTCTAGTGATTTACCTCCAACCACAGATCAGCGGTCTCCCACACATCTTCCACATAGGAAGTGGCCCTACCCTTCATGAGGAATATAGACCAAAGGTGACCAATGGTAATTTGCCTTTCCAAGTACATAGTGTTGTATCCTACACAACTCTATCAATCATACAACCCTAGATAGCCTCTAGCTAAGTATGATTTCCAATAGATTGTGCAATCCAGATATAGTGAACTGATAATGCATGCAGAGACATATGCATTACTAAGGCCATAGTTTCAATATAAATTGACATTCGCAATGATCATTGTCATAATGTTCACTCACCCCAACTCAACTTGGATACTATCATATTCCTATAGTTTGACTTGGTCAACTATGTTTAACTTATGAAGTCCTGACAATTTTAATATTTTAGTCTTCTAGACCTAGACAAGTTTACATTCACTGTCTATATTCCATAGACCTTATCGACTACCTTTCTTTACGAGGATTCTCATTGCATCATTGTAATACCTAAGATCCAAGACTTATCAATTCAGAAGAATTTTAAGTCGATTTATAACGAATAAGATGGTTACTTTACCTAGGTTAAGCAACATAGTCTAGGAAATTATTTCCTTTCTTACAAGTAAGAATAAATATACAATAGTTAAGGTACGTGTCCCTTCAATCACAATCTATATAATGATCTCAACAATTTAATATAGGTAATTACCATAGCTAGGTCAAGTTAAGGTTTAACTAAGAGTTTTATCTAACTCAAATCTAGTCTTTCTGACTTAGGTGGATTCATAAGACACTGTCACTGCTCCATAGACCTTATGGAATGACTATATACTCTTAGGAATTTCTATTTGCATCTTTGCAACATTCGAGATTCATCACTTATCAACAAGTAATAGCTAAGAGAAGTTGTGACCAATACAGTATAATAAACTTTATGGTTGACTAACCATTTAATATTACCTCTTGCATGCTTGCTAAACCCAAGGCTTATGACTTATACCTCAAGTTGACTTGTAACCAGACAAATAGATTCCTCTACCTAAGGTTAATCATTATCGATTAATAACAAATCTCTTTTCAATAAGATAAATATGAACATTTATTATTTAGGGTTCTCGACCCTTTAATATCTACCCCCATAAAATAACTAAATGGGTTATAACTATAAAGGTGTCATCAAATAATCTTTAACCCTTCTAGGTTAAACTAGGGTTTTATTTTACCCTTGAATAATCCATTATATAAAAATAACCCAATCTCATAAATTCAAGACTAAGGTTTATAAATGACCTTTGGTTTAACTCAACCAAGGTTAAGAATACTATGGTTTTGATCTATCCTATTCCATCATAATGAAATAACTAACATAAATTCCCATAAGATAATAATATAATACACAAAAAGGGTTCACCCTAGGTATTATTTAACTCCAAGGTCATTTCTAGTTTCACAATTATTAACTAGAAAGAAGATTAATTCTCATTGATTTGTCCACTAAGGGCTTGCTCAACCTTAATCAACTAGATTAATCTTCCTTAAGAAAACTTAATTATAATAAACATAAGGTTGTTGACTAAATTTTGAAATGACTCCAAGGTTGTGAAAAATCTTATACCAATTACAATTAACATAAGTATTAAAATAACCAAAAGCCTAGGTTCTTATTCCCCTTATGCCATAGTATTAGGATATTGAGTATTCTAATGCTAGAAAGAATCTGAGTTTAAAGTAAATGTTGAACCTCTAGCCTAACAACATTAATCACATTATGCTACTCAAAACAACGTGAAATCTATGACACATATCGAGTATAAAAATTCTCGAGGTTCTTGTCACTTGGTTGAGGGTTTGACAATATAAAACATAGAAGAATATTCTTTTTCTAACAGATAAGCAATACAGAGATAACTAGTTATCTACTTAACACAATCATTCAGTAATAAAGACTTTAATTTAACATAGTCTTAAACCAAATGTTAGCATCTAACATGCACTCTAATATAGAAATAATACTTGAGAAGTTTTAGCTTATTCTAAGCCACTGGTTTGCACCATTTCTCAGAGATACGAACAGTTTACCAACCATTAAATAAAATAGTTTATGTTTTCTCTATGTCGAGTTATGCCACTCAAGACATCAATAGACTCTTCGAGAAAACAAAAAACTCACATAACATTCTCTATTGAATAAACTACAACAGGAATACAAATATACATATATCACAAGGTAATGACATGCTCAAGTCTATATGGCACAGATAGATATATACTTATCACATATAGCTTCAGCCTCTAAAGAATACAACATAATAAGCATTGATAATACATAACAGGTATTCATCTTAGAATAGATGCAATGTGTTGTTTACCATATTGGCATATCTACAGTAATGATAAAGGTTATATAAAGAAATATATGACTACAAACACATCATAAAGAACCTGATAGATACTCGTGCAAATGCATGAGCTTCACTATCTCTGCTTCTATTCTCTAAAACTTCTATAACTATCCACTATCTGTCCTCACACACTTCTTTCCTATTCTCTATATGCCATCGTCTGCCGTGTTCCCCCTAAAAAGCATATCATTCCATGATAATGATCCTCCGTCGACTCTACTGAGTCAGGTCTATAAGGGCTTAAGCAAGACTCTTTATTAGTCACCCATTTTTCACCTCTCCACACTTTGCAGTTGGAAACATATTGAATGCAAAGTAGTATGCTTCATGATTTGGTTTCAACCAATAGCTATAAATTTGCATATCTCTACACATGTCAACGGGAAGAACATTCTTTGAGGGAGCTTCAGCGAATGTGGTTAGCATCACCACCACTCTACTTTCAAAGAGGTCGACAAGGCATTAAACCAACGTTTGTTCATTTAATAAACACTTAAAGTGGTTCAATCCACCACTCAATATCATGAAGGCTCTCCTATTTGTAAGCCTTTGGCTACTCTAGCATAACATTATTAACTTATCATGAGGTATTATCGTCCTTCAACACATAAGCATATTCTTATTTGATTATATCAAATATGATTCACATAACATCACCTCTATTAGATAGTTATGGTTTAATCAATAAAAAGATAATATTAAAACAAGGGATTATGGATAATGTGATTGGGTTGAGCTTGTCTCCCCCTCACAATCCATTGACAAAATCATGGATTCTTAACTTGACAAAAATGTCTTGAAGTTAAGAATCGACAACAAAACCTCAAGTGCCTTAATAATAAGACGACCCCTTTTAGGACAATGATGTCGTAACTTTTATGTTAAACATAAACGGTCACAGTTCTACTCAGACAACATCGTTTACTTCACAAACAACTATGACGTCACACTACAACTTGAAAAGATTTGAAAGATATCGACTACCTATCGATTAGGTTCAAAAGTAAACTAACAAGACAAGACTTACCTCTTACGACACTGGTTCATGTTTTCATTAAACACTAATACTTGTTTGGCAAATAATCACTCATAACCTGAGGTCTATATCTCTCTCCTCAAAAGATACTCTCTCTCTCTTTTCTCCGAGAGTCATTTGAAAACCTGTAATCCTGTATCAACTTTGTAAACAACAAATTATGATCAATGCATCATTATTCAAATAATAAACCAAATCTCATAATGCAATAATAAATCAACAATAATAAAATATTCATTTCCATAATTCCATATATGACATTCAATATAATCTGCCTTTCCTCGACATTAATCTAAACATCATAATAGATTTACTTATGTCCAAGTAAAAGTAAAAAGTATAGCAAGACAAAAATTGGGGATGTAACATATCCTTCCCCTAAAGATTCATAATCCTCGATGATATAAAGTATCAAAATGCAACTAAAATGCAAGTTCATTATTTTCAACTGGTAACAACATAAAATAAATAAGAAATTTTTTGATAAAATTCATGGTAATCCTCCCATGTAGCATTTTCCTTAGCATATTGATCCTATTGGACCTTGCATTGTAAGACCTCTATGTTATACAAGCAATGTTTACAAACTTCAAGCATTTAAGAAGCTCGATCATAACCATTCCTAGGTTCTGTACTTGAAAAACATTCTTTCAATATAATATTCATATATTACATAAATATATTTTTCATATATGAATCACAAAAAGCATTATGCCTCCTAGCAATAACTGGTAATAGATTGATTCTTGTAATCAATAAAACTGATAATCTTGAAAATTTAGAAGAGTCCTTTATACTTAGGAACTAGTTTGGAATACATTCCATACTTTATGAAACTTTTTCTAGGCTTTGACCCTCAAAATAACTTTTCTTCTCTAACCGAGAATTGTCTTAGTGTACGCTTAACATTAACATAACTTTTCTATTTATTATTTGTTTCCACAGATCTTTTATGATCAGCTTAATCTGTTCATCCATTTCAGACAACATTTCTGGACTAATGCTAATCCTATCTTCTAGCTTACCTAGCTTATAGGAGTTCAGTATCTTTTCTATCCAATGTTTCAATTCAAGCCATCTTAATAGAAAAAGTTAGGTATTGATAAAAATTTCACAAGTGATAAGTAGTCTCCCCACTTATATTATTGATCCATGTAATACGTTTGAAACAAACCTTCAAAACCTGATTAACTCTTTTAGTTTATCCATCTATTCTCAAGATGATAGATTGTACTCTTATTAAATTTAGTCCTTAGCATAGAGAACAAAGTTTGCCAAAACCTTGACATTACACACGTATTTCTATCCGAGATAACCTTCTTAGGAAACCATGCAATCTAAACACCTCTTGCACAATTTTGCAAGCTAACACTAGTGCTCCATCAGTTAAATTCCTTGGTATAAAATGTGCTGCCTTTGTGTTGGGTGAATATTTTGTCTTCAACTAACTAAAGGCAAAATGGTTATATCGACCACAGTGTAATGAGATAAATCTCTCCTCTCAGCAAGGGGAGGTTCCCTATAAACTATCACAAACTAATTTAAACTAAATACTAATTCAGGGGTGAGACCATATCATCCATTTCTCTTTTTTTAGAAATGATGTTTATAAAATAAAAGAGCACTTTCTTGATACAAACTGAATAACCGATAAACCCACGAGAGCACAAAGTCTATCATTGCTTCTTTTGCTGATTTATAACTTAGAACCTAGTAGAATGAGGTGCAGCCCAAAGTCTTCACCGAAAACTACAACAAAATATATGATCACAAAAGATAATAGTAGTTTAAAGCCTTTCCAATATCTTTTACTTTAAAACATGAAATCAAAAACTAAAGATAATTGTTGTAGCACAAAGTCTCCACAATCAACTTTAGAACATCTCCTAGATTATTCTCACTCACACTACTATTTGAGCAAACAGATAAGATCGTATTAGGAAAAGGACATAAGAACAATTTCCAATACAATACAAGTTATTTCAACACAAAGTTTGAATGGTCACTTGCTTTCTTATTCACTTAATAAAGTTTGATTTACAATTTGAACTTAAAGTCTCAAAATGCTCTTCAATTTGGCAGAGTTTCACTTCAATAACTAAAAGATAATATTTACAATAGAGGCCCTCTTTATTTATAGGGAGGAGCTTAGAGCAAAAATAGGAAATTTACAACTACTTTGACTTATTCAACAAAGGAGTCCTTTTTGACTTGGGACTTCCTATGTTTTTACATGTAATTACAATGGAAAAAGTACATGTAAATATGTCCAAAATTGTTTCAAAAGTACATCTAAAAAGTAGAAAAATAAACTAAGTATTGGGAAAAACTGCTTCAACTTGTATCGCCATCTTTCTTCATATGACAATCATACATGGTGAAAGCTGCTTGCATACCAATACTGTCTGGACTAACTGTGTTCTTGAAAATCATCTTGGCTCTTACTATGGCATCTCTGACTATGGTGACTGATTTCGCGTGACTAGTTAACTTGGTTTTCAGATTATCCAAAGTTAACTAATTGTCCAGAATATTGTCCACATAGGCCATTGAAAATGTTTTATCCTCAAACTCTTTCTGGAACATATCTTCAAATTCCTGAACCATTTCTTCTGCAGAGAGAAATTGGTTATCCTGTGATACAAGCTTGCACGGCAGCTCCTCTAATTTATGCAGAAGACTAACCTCACTCTGCTCACTGAGTTTCCTTGCAGCTTCCAGGTCATTGAACAAATCTTTCAGCACACTGCTCCTATATGTCAATGCCTCTTTGGTCTCTGCATAAGAATCCCTATTAGGAATAGCACCAATTGATATCAGAGCGCTTGTTTTCAGATTTCTCATTTCCACCCATTTATCATGATTCTTTTCTATGCACTCAATATCTTGAGAAATAACATCAATGAGATCATCAAGTTCTACTCTTATTTTCTCCATTTTATCTATCTTCTTAGATAGCTCTGTGAGTAGAAATATCCCTTGTGTGTGCATCCTTTCTAAGTACTCTTCCTTTGAGATGAGTCCTTTCTGCTTTCTGGATAATAGGGTCTTCTACAGAAACGGCTTCAGGAATTACTGCTTCTGAATTCAAAGTGATTTTCCTCACCACTGCAGTCAATTGTTCTACCATTGCCTTGTAGTGATCTTTCATTTCTTTCTCCCTGTCAAATTTTTGAATTAGAATATCCATAGCTGACTGCATGTCTGTCCTGGCACTTTCATGAGTTATCTTGCCTAACTCCACTCTAGAGATAGAGTAATCAGTCATACTAAAATTTTCCATTGTTGCATCCTGTGGAGGTCTTGCAATCTCCAGAAATTTGTGTCCCTTGTCCCCAAGCATTCTTGAAAGAATCTTTGGCTTCTTCAGGGCCTTGGATTTTGCAAGCACCAGCTTACTGAAATCAAAGTCATCTGGGAAGATGGATTATTTCTTCCTTTTCAGTGTATAAGCTGACAACCATGGTGGAAGTACAGAAGTACTCACATTAGGATCTTCTCCCATTGCTAGTGTCACCGGAACTGTACTTGCACTGGTAGTGGAAACAATAGGTGGAGTGTTAGTAAAAACTGCACCTATTATATTTACATTAGAAACCTATTCAGTATTCATTACAAAGTGATCAAATATGGAAGCATCCCTGATATCAAAAGATGAAGAAGACAAGCTAGGAATAGACTCTGAAGAACAGAGCACATCTTCAAATGTATTTTGAGGATTGTCAAAAATAGTTTTGGAAGGGGAGGGAGATTCAAAAGAGGGAATATCAATAGGTGTATCAGACAAAGGAGCTGTAACAGGTGTGTCAGGCAAGGGAGAAGAGACTCCCGTTTCTTGTTGTACATTCTCCTGTGGGGACAAAGCTTCTTCCTCTTGTTGATATGTAGGCTTATCTTCAACCTCCATTTCTTCAGTGGCTGGCTCCTCAGTGTTCTCTTTCTCAACATCCATATCTTCTATTTTAGATTCTTTCTCCACAGCTTTTGACTTCTTCGTCACAAAATTAATCCTAGGCTTATGTGTTTTGGAAGAAGAGGGAACATCACTTTTCTTCATCCTGTTTTCCACCTTTTTACCTGTTTGCTCTTGGATCTCAGTCTCTGATCCTGTAAGGAATTCTTTCAAAGTGATTCCCTTATATGCTAGCCAATTATTGGTGTTTGCCAATATAGGCTCAAATCTTTTCCTCAAAGAGGTCAACTCTTTTTGAGACCATTAGATTGGAGGAAAAGGAGTGTCAGCAATCTACTCAGTGTTATACCTGTCATTGACCAATTCTCCATCATCCACTAGATCCTCAGGAATATCAGCAAGTCCCAGATATTCAATTTGCTCAAGAGATAACCTATTGTAGTCCAACTTCCTGACATCTTCTTATGTTCTCAAATCTACCCAAACATCCTCAACCATAGGTTCATGGAATTGGGTTTTCCTTTTGATTTTGTCCTTCATGCCCCTATAGTCAAACTTTGGCCTTCTCTTGAATTGCTTCATAGTTACAAGCTGCATCTCAGTTTCCATGGCCCTAGCCTTTGCAGCAGTTAATACTGAGAACCTGCCAATTTCAATTGGAAACCTAAAACTGGGCTTCTTGAGCTCCATTTGTTTATTATGCACGATAATCATTTGTCTGCATAACTCCATTAAGACTAGTTTGTCTGAGGGGAACCTTGGCAGCATATAAGGATGACCTTGGAAAAAGCCAACCCTCAGGTATGAGAAAGAAGGAAACTATAAGAACATGCATCCAAAATTATTTACCACT
Organism: Cunninghamia lanceolata; assembly: GCA_027924645.1. Classification (NCBI taxonomy): domain Eukaryota; kingdom Viridiplantae; phylum Streptophyta; class Pinopsida; order Cupressales; family Cupressaceae; genus Cunninghamia; species Cunninghamia lanceolata. The sequence continues at coordinate 680,904 of BSBN01000378.1, read as the reverse complement.
ATCCAAGCCTCATCTGACACTCTTCTTTGTTCTAATTGGGGGTCAAAAAGACACAAGAATACTGCAAAGAAAGCATCATTTACTCTCCTGAAATGATGAATAGAACCCTTCAATGTTAATTAAGAGTAGTACTAATACACAGGGATTACCCTCCTATCTCCTTCTAAAGTTAGACCTGGAAAGATTCTCATAGAGGCAGCTATATACACCAGGTAAGAAGTCATGTAGAATTTGAAGGTGGTAGATACCTTTGTCAATTGCTCATGCAGAGCATTACTGATTTGTTCACCCCAGAAGATAGCTTGTTTGCCTTGGAGTATTACCTTAATGAAAGGATACATCCACTCATGAAATAGTGAAGAAGAAGCCAATCCTCTTATCATGCTGAGAAGAGTAATCAGATCACCAACCTCTTCTATAAAGTCACTCCTAGGAAATCTCCATGGCCACTTAGACAAGTTTGACCGTGGAGTTTTAAGCCATTTAGTATTGATTACCTCCTTGGTTTTCTCTAGATTCTTGTCATACTCTTTTTGTGCTTCAGCAAAATCTAGCTTTATCACTTCTGTTGCAGGAGGGCACATAAACACCTTATCAATGAATTCAGGATCTAGTATGATTATCACATTGCCACTTGTGTCCACCACAGCTCTAGTATCTCTGTTATAAAACTCAGCATACTAAAGAACAAATTATGTATTGTGAGCTGCCACCAGGAAAGCTGACACCAAGTGAATGTTACTGTCAATTATCTTCTTCATTGTGGAGCTAGGATTATTTGACTTGGTTCTCTCCACAAATTCAACCATGTCCACATGGCCAATCTCTGTATCTCTAATGTCATCGACATTAGAAGTGACTGAGGTGATTGGGAAAACACCTTGATATTTGTACTTTATCGCTTTCAACTTCTTCGGGGACAACTCAGTCATCTGAATGAGCTATCACTAGAAGGATGTCGATGAAGATAGAAGATGCACAGAAGAAACTGCAACAAAAAAAGTCATGACCATGCAATTAGGGGAAAAACTGGTAATCTGGAAAAATTGCATGTCGATGATCACGACTATGGAGATGCGCTTGAAAGGGCTATAGTGCGAGAAGGCCAAAAATTAGAGGAAAGCGGGCTCAGAAAAACAAAATTGAAAATATCCCAGAGTTAGGAAAATTTGAGAGAATGTTTGCATGGATGGAAAAATTTGCCACCCTTGCATGTGAGGGATATTGTGCATGTGCATCAGCGGTAAAATTAGCCACTATTGCATATTACAGGAAAATAGTTATGTTGGAGCGGCAAAAAATGTGGACACTGCAGGTAACAAGGAGATTGCAAGTTGGATGTTTGATCGGCAAAAAATGCTGACATTGCATATGGTACAAATGGCGTTTGATGTTCAAGTGGCAAATTTTGCCAATACTATAGGTAATGGGAATTGCAAGGTTTTTGTGTAAGGGCGGCGGATTTCACCACCCATACACTTACACTAACACATGCTCAAATGCATAAGTAGTGAATAATGCCGATCTCGCTTTTAACTTATTCTCAACAAGAACATGTTAGAGTGGCTAATATAGCCGATATCACAATTCACATGGTGAGGGTTATGAACTGCGAGTTGGTTTTGATTCTTGATCGGCATAAACTACCGACAGCACATGTTGGTATAAAACTTGGGGCACAAACATCAATAGGCATTTTTCGCTTCGCTGTTTGGAATTATCAGTTTGCAATCTAGGGCACAAAGCGATAAGACCTATTTGAAGACACAGTTAACACACGTTTGAAGAATGAACTAAGATCAAGACAAAGACGACCATAACAAATAGGAACACAACATTCTACAAAGGTTTCTGATAAATTCAAACAAATAAAGCCATTTAAACAATTACACTAATGAAAACCCTAAAAAGTGAAAGCGGTTGAAAAGACTTACCTGTCGAGTTTGAAACACTAAGCTTGATGACGGAGAATTCGGTAGAATCTAAAATGACGCAGTTGAATGGTGCGAGGAGAGTTCAATAACTGACTAGGAAGTATTAGAAGAAAAGAAATGACAAAAAGAAACAATGAAATAATACATTTAAGAAACTTAAAAACAAGCCCTTAATGCTTCACATGAATAGCCATTAATGCCACTTGAAGTTCAAGATCTTAGAGATCATGCTCAGGCGGCAATTTTGGCCGACCTGACACGTGCTTCACAAAAATACAAGAGCAGTAAAAACCATCGACCATGCACATGCCTTTTAGCGAGAACATGTAATGGTGGCAAAAAATGGCGCTCGAGCATGTGGGAAAGAAAACTACGTAAAAGCGGCAAAAATTGCCGACACTACATAGGTAAACAAAAAGACATGCAATAGTAGCGAATTTGGCTGACTTTGCATATAAAGACTCAAAATTTTACTAACACCGTAAAAATGACCAAAATTGATATTTTGGTCAATTTACAACCTAATCGATTTGCACAAATATCAAGGAATTGAATTGAGGGGATGTTGTAAACTAGTTTAGGATGCCATATGACTTCGTACAGGACCAAGAGAACCTTGTCTCAATTTGTGAACTTAGAGTGTAGATTACGAAACAGACAAGTTTCGTAGGGGTTGTCTACAAAAATGAGCGTAGCTGATTTTGAGAACAACACTTTGTGAGTTTATCAACCACAACTAAAAAGACATTATGTCGATTCCTAGACATAGGAAGACCTTGGACAAAATCCATGCTAAAACTCACCATTTCCACTCTAGTACATCATGTGGATACAACAATCCTGTAGGGTGTTGATGTTCTTCTTTTACCCTCAAGCATTCTAGACAACTTGTTGCTAATTTCGCAGCATCATTCATCATTCCTTTCTAGCATTAAAGAAGTTTTAAATCTATTAGTAGTTGGTTACCCTTGGATGTCTTGGGTATGGTGCGGTATGTGTTAGGGTTAGCCGGTAGAAGATATCAATTAAATGCAAATAAAGATTAAACAAAGGAATGAAAATACATAGAAATAATAACAGTGAGAGACAAGTTTTAACATGGTTCACCCAAACTTGGGCTACATCCACCAATAGAGAGTCCAATATTATTATCTAGTAAATCAAACCAATTACAACTAGCAATCCTTGCAACTCAATACCACTACAAAATGCTAAAATACATCAATGGAAACCCTAACCCTTAGCCATTTTTATCACGACTTTTGTTGGTTACAAAATAGGGTTTTTTATGTCGGCCAATGAAAAAATAACTCCCGACACCTTAATGAAATAATAAAAATGGTGTGAGGTTTCGGGGGTGTTGCCCCCAAGACCCCACGGGGGCGCTACCCCTCGACCCCACCCTGTATCACAATAGGGAGCATGCCAAGGGCACTACCCCTAGACCCCACAAGGGATGCTACCCCTTGACCTTGTCTTGGAGGCACTGCCCCCAAACCCCCTCAAGGGGTACTACCCCTTGACCCTGTAGGAATTTGGGGGGAAACTGGGCCGATAAAAATGGGGTAAATTTAACCTCCGAGTCTGATTAGGCTCCATATAACAACAATCTCCAACTTGGAGATTAATCAAACTCCACACCATATCATCTCCCACTTGGAGACTGATCATAACATCGCTGACCCTGTAGCTCCCACTAGAAATAACCACCCTGGACTCTGTTGTTCTGATTTTGTTTTCAGTCTTGAAGACCAATCGAAGCTGAAGAGGAGCTCAGCTTCTCCCTTGTCACTATTGGATTCAGGACAGACAACTGAGAGGGGGGGTGAATCAGTTGTCCAAAACTTACTTACAATTCAAACACGTCCACTTTGTTATTTAGTAGCATATCAATTAATCAATCATGAAAGGATAAAGCATAAACACCAGAGCAGATACACATCAACACATGAGACACCAAGATTTTAACGTAGAAAATCTGGTCAAGGGAAAAACCATGGGGTGATTAACCTAAGGATTATTCTTTATTAGAAGAATAAGAAAAATAGATGGCACATGCCAATTAGGGCTCACTACCCGAGCACACTACTCACAAGAGGCCCACTGCCTACAAGAGACACACTGTCTACAAAGTAACAAGTATCACAAACTTGAACTAGAGATTGACATCTTTACCATGCCTGGATCAGTTCCATTTAAGCCCAAAAATGCCTGCTCTGCCTTTTGCTCTTCTTTTTCGCTATGCCATACTCATCTGCAACCAATATGCTTTAGAATGACTTCACAATCCTTTATTTATACAAGGCATCAACTTAGGAACAATCATCTAAGTTAGCAGACACTTTTAGATCATCTGGAAGACATGTAATACATCCGGTCGACCTGTCTCAGGAAGAACACCAACATCTAGTGGTTTATACATCAAATCCAAACTCTAACTTCAATGTGGACTGCCAATAAGAATTGTACACAATCCAAAGATCACCAAAACCTTTCCTGAGTCACCAAGAACATCCACACTTCATCAGCTTACTGGAATTCTTCTCTTCTTCATTTGGAACTTGAAGAACATAGTCTGTCATCACTGTCACAATGGAAAAGGTGCTTCTAGACCTCCAAACCATGAACAAATCTAGTTGTCACTTCATACTGACTTCCTCAACACTTCCTCCAATCCGCAGAATGGGATAATGCAATTCTGGAGTTCATTGGACCAATCTGTGACATTCTTGTCACCACTGAACACCTACCAGAACCGGTTCTACTAGAGCAGTCATAACTTCTTCAGATCGTTATGCGGACCTCTGAAAACTTGACTGGATCATCTCAAGACTCGTATCTACAAACCCTTTAAACCGCATCCTCTGATCTTCATCTTATCTTGGGATTTTATCTTAATGTCATCACTGTTCTTCACTGTTCCTGATTGCGACTATTTTCCTCAATAACCTCAGCACACAACTCATCCAATCCTTCTCATTAATACAATATGAGTATGTTGACATCAATGACAACACTGGTTATCCTCATACTTGCAACAATCTCCCCCTTTGTCATTGATGGCAACATATGATGTGAAAAACCATCAAGACAAGAACTTCTCCTTTCTGTCACAGCTCCCCCTATCAACAACTCTTCACATGTCTTCTCTTCCTTTACTGCTCCCCCTTTGATCATCAACCACTTGTTTTTCACATATCTTCTCTCCCCCTTTGACATCAATGGCAAAGAGCTTATACTTGCAACTCTAACACATCTGAATCATACCAGCTGCTCCCCTTGAGTAGTAGCTCCCCATCACCAATCCGGATCACAAGATATGATTGTGATATCCACTGGATTGATGCACATCAGTGCATCCTAGTTCATCACCGGAGGGGCAATAACCCCTAACTTCTCCCTGAGATACTCAAAAGAGTCCTTGGGAAGAGGTTTAGTAAAGACATCTGCAATCTGATCCTTGGAGGGCACAAACTCTAGTCTAACTTCATCCTTGTTCACTTGTTCTCTCAGAAAGTGAAACTTGATAGATATATGCTTAGTCTTAGAATGCAACACCGGATTCTTAGAAATATTTATTGCACTGGAATTATCACAAAAAATTGTGATAGGCTCCTCATACTCTACTTTAATATCTCTTAGCATCTGCTTCATCCATAAAACTTGAGTGCAACTACCTGCTGCAGCAATGTATTTTGCTTCAGTTGTAGACAGAGATATTGCCTCTTGTTTCTTTCTTAGCCAAGAAACCAATCTCTTTCCCAAAAAGAAGGCTCCACCACTGGTACTCTTCTGGTCATCCACATCTCCTAACCAATCTGTATCTGTATATGCATGAAGAGAGAAATCATGATCTCTAGGATACCACAAACCATACTCAGCTATCCCTCTTAGATATCTAAAAATTCTCTTGATTGCCATGACACAAGATTCTCTGGGATCAACCTGGAATCTAGCAACAAGACCAACAACTTGCATAATATCTGGTCTAGTTTGAGTGAGATACAACAATCCACCAATCATTGATATATAATTTGTCTGGTCTACCTTAGGAGAGTCATCATCTTTGCTTAACTTGCATCCAGTTGCCATGGGAGTATTCATTGGCTTTGAATCTTCCATCCCAAATTTCTTCAACAATTCTTTCACATATTTGGTCTGAGAAATGAAGATCCATTTCTTTGTTTGAGTAATTTGTAGACCCAAGAAGAAACTCATTTCACCAAGCATAGACATCTCAAACTCACTGTTCATTTGATTTGTAAAAGTTTTACACATACTATCTTTTCCTCCAAAGATGATATCATCAACAAATACTTCAACAATCAAGATGTTTTCATGATTAATTTTAAAATATAAGTTACTGTCAGTAGTACCTTTGTTGAAACCAATCTACACAAGATGCTTATCCAATCTTTCATACCAAGCTCTTGGGGCTTGCTTCAATCCATACAGTGCTTTCTTCAACTTGCAGACCATATCACCATGATCAGACAATTGAAATCCATCCGGTTGCTCAATGTATACTTCTTCTTCCAAATCACCATTTAGGAAGGCAGATTTGACATCCATCTGACACACCTTGAAATCCTTGAAGGCAGCATAGGCAAGAAATAATCTGACTGCTTCAATTCTTGCCACCAGAGCAAAGGTTTCTTCAAAATCAACTCCTATTTGAGAGTAGCCCTTTCTGACCAATCTGGCTTTATTTCTGATTACATCACCAACTTCATTTAGTTTGTTCCAAAAGACCCATTTGGTTCCAATCACATTCTTGTCTCTAGGTCTGGGAACAAGATCCCAAGTGTGATTTTTCTCAATTTGCATCAGCTCTTCTTCAATTGCTTTAGTCCAGTTTTCATCATTACATGCTTCATTTACTATCTTAGGTTCTATCCTTGAAATCAGACAATACTCATATGAGTTTTGAGCAATTCTTCTTCTTGTTTGCACACCTTTGCTTTTATCACCTATGATCTGATCTTCAGAGTGGTTCAGTCTTACATACCTGAAAACTTTGGGAATTTCCTACACTTCTAATTCTTCATCCGGTTCATTGTGACTCATCTCTTCTCCTTGAGCTACTGGACCTATTTGATTCTGAGTACCGGAAGGAGTTTGGGCTCCTTGAATCAAAACATCATTCTGATCATCTTCATCATATTCATAAAACCTTGAAGGTCTCTCAATTCCTTCATCAACCTTCACATTTGTACTTTCTATCATCTTTTTGAGTCTCTTATTGTAACACCAGTATGCTTTGCTTTGAGTGGAGTAACCCAAGAATATCCCTTCATCACTTCTAGCATCAAACTTTCCTAGATCTTCATCTCTTTTAGTGTAACATTTGCTACCAAATACTCTGAAATACCTCATAGTAGGAGTGATGCCAAACCAAAGTTCATATGGAGTCTTATCGATATTGCTTCTGATTTGAACTTAATTGAGAGTATAAACTACAGTGCTGACAGCTTCTCTCCAAAACATCTGAGGAACATTTGCTTCCATCATCATTGTCCTGGATGCTTCCTGGATGGTCCAGTTCTTTCTCTCAACTACTCCATTTTGCTGTGGAGTCCTAGGTGCAGGCAACTGTCTCTTTATACCATGCTTTTCACAAAAGTCTATGAATTCTCTGGATGTGAATTCACCACATCTATCAGACCTCAGACATTTCAGTTTCAAACTGGTTTGATTCTCTACCATAGCCTTGAATATCTTAAACTTCTCAAAAGCTTCTAATTTTTCTTTTAGAAAGGTGACCCACATCATCTGGGAGTGATCATCAATTAGTAACATGAAATATCTATCATCTTGTATACTTTTGATCTTTGTTGGACCACATAGATCAGTATGAACTAATTCCAATAATTCGGTAGAGGACTGATCCTTGATTTTGAATAAGACTCTGCTTTGTTTGCCTAGCTGACATTCTTTGCACAAGCTATTTGTAGGTTTTACCAATTTTGGAAGATCTCTTACAGCCTGAGTATTGCTTATCTTGATGATGTTATCAAAATTTACATGACACATGTTTCTATGCCATAACCAACTCTGATCAACTTGAACAAACATACAACTTTTATTGGTACCAACTAGATGAAAGATGTTACCTTTTGTTTGAGTACCAGATGCAATCTCTGTTTCGAAACTTTCAAAGATCCTACATTTTCCATTCTTGAACTGGAGATCATAACCTTTGTCCACCAACTGTCCAACACTGAGAAGATTGTGCTTCAAGACTGCAACATATAGTACATTACCGGTTTTATTCTTTCCATCAAAAGAAATAGTTCCTCTACCTCTGATTCTACCAGCAGAATTATCACCAAACTTTACCATTCATCCTTCATACCTTTCCAAATCTAAGAACTTGTTCTTGTCACCTGCCATATGGTGAGAGCATCCACTATCAATGACCCAATCATCATTTTCTTCAATTTGGGCAACTAGAGCTCTTTCTACAACCTTATGATTGATAGACTTAGAGGGCATTGGATCTTTTTCTTTGATGGCAATAAACACCCATTCATTTCTAAATTTGTTTCCTATCTCTGATTCATCATCTGTTACTCCTTCATTATCATCTTCTTCATGGACATAATAACAATCTTTTTGGAATCTTTGTCTATTAGGATTTGACCTTGAAAATCTTTCCAGACATCTTGAGGCAAAATGACCAATCTTATTACAGTTAAAACATTTAAAGGGTAATTTTCCTTCATACTTACCAGATCCTCTTGGCAGTCTCTTTGCAATGAGGGCTTCAAGTTGAGCTATTTCTGCTTCTTCTTCTTCCATGTCTTTTCTTGCCTTTTCATACCATGAAAGTTTCTTTGATGAATTCTATCTCAGATCAAATCTTTGTTTACCTTTGACACAGGCACTGGCTTTGAATGCAGATTCAGTCTTGGGGGAATCATCTCCAAACTTGGTCATTTCAAATGCAGCTAGTTTGCCAGCCAATTGGTCTCTTGTGATAGTTGTATGAGCTCTGAATTCCTCAATGGCAGCAACCTTGATTTTGTAAGAGTCAGGAAGGGATCTAAGAATTTTGCCAATAATCTCATTTTCATCCAAGACTCCACCAGCATTCCTAATTCCACACACCAGCTCATTTCCTCTTGGCATAAAGGTAGTAATATTTTCATCATCTCTCATCTTCAGTCTTTCAAATTTCCCTTTTAGACTCTGCAACCTTACACACTTAACATACTGGTCTCCTTCATGCAAGAGTTCTAGTTTGTTCCAAATCTCAAAAGCAGTTGGTAGGTCAATAACATTTGATAGCTCTGAGTCAGATAATGCACTTAGAAGAGCCTCTCTGGGCCACAGATTGTTTTCAGCATCTGTGAGTTCATTTAGGGTTGTCAGACCACCCTGTGGAGGAACATATGGTTTTGTGACCATGGACCAGTACGCTATTCCCATACACTGCAAGTGACATTTCATCGACCTTTCTAGAGAGTAAAGTTGGTTCCATCAAACTTCAGACTATCCTTCTTATAGGACAACATCCTAGATCTCCTCAAGTGGTTAAGCTCCTTCTAGAGGAACTTGGCTCTGATACCAATTGTTGGATTCAGGACAAACAACTGCGGGGGGGGGGTGAATCAGTTGTCCAAAACTTGCTTACAATTCAAACACTTAAATCCACTTTGTTATTTAGTAGCATATCAATTAATCAATCATGAAAGCATAAAGCATAAACACCAGAGTAGATACACATCAACACATGAGACACCAAGATTTTGATGTGGAAAACCTGGTCAAGGGAAAAACCTCAAGGTGATTAACCCAAGGATTATTCTCTGTTAGAAGAATAAGAAAAATAGATGGCACATGCCAATTAGGGCTCACTGCCCGAGCACATTGCTCACAAGAGGCCCACTGCCTACAAGAGACACACTGTCTACAAAGTAACAAGTATCACAAACTTGAATTAGAAATTGACATCTTTACCATGCGTGGATCAGTTCCATTTAAGCCCAAGAACTCTTGCTCTGCCTTTCACTCTTCTTTGCTATGCCACACTCATCCGCAACCAACACGCTTTGGAATGACTTCACAATCCTTTATTTATACAAGGCATTGACTTAGGAACAATCATCTAAGTCGGCAGACACTTTTAGATCATCCGGAAGATGTGTAATACATCCGGTCGGTCTGTCTCAGGAAGAACACTAACATCCAGTGGTTTATACAACAAATCCAAACTCTAACTTCAATGTGGACTGCCAATAAGAATTGTACACAATCCAAAGATCACTAAAACCTTTCCTGAGTCACCAAGAACATCCGCACTTCATCATCTTACTAGAATTCTTCTCTTCTTCATCTGGAACTTGAAGAACACAGTCTGTCATCACTGTCACAATGGAAAAGGTGTTTCTGGACCTCCAAACCATGAACAAATCTAGTTGTCACTTCATACTAACTTCCTCAACACTCCCTCCAATCTGTAAAATGGGATAATGCAATTCTAAAGTTCACCGGACTAATCTGTGACATTCTTGTCACAACTAAACACCTGCCGGAACCGGTTCTACTAGAGTAGTCATAACTTCTGTAGATCATTATGCGGACCTCTGAAAACTTGACTGGATCATCTCAAGACTCATATCTACAAACCCTTTAAACCGCATCTTCTGATCTTCATCTTATCTTGGGATTTTACCTTAATGTCATCACTGTTCTTCACTGTTCCTGATTGAGACTATTTTCCTCAATAACCTCAGCACACAGCTCATCCAATCCTTCTCATTAGTGCAATATGAGTATGTTGACATCAATGACAACACTGGTTATCCTCATACTTACAACAGTCACTACCTTTGTAAACATATCCACTAGATTTTCATCTGTATGTATCTTTTCCAACCTTAACTGTCCATCATCCAACATCGATCAAATAAAGTGATACCTCAATTGTATGTGTTTGGTCTTTGAATGCAAGGCAAAATTCTTTGCAAGATGTATGGCACTCTGATTGTCCATAAACAAATAATTGTTAACCTATTTTTCACCCAATTCTTCCATGAAATATTGCAGCCATGTCATCTCTTTTCTTACTTCTATTGCAGCTACATACTCTACCTCTGTGGTGGATAAAGCAACCACCTTTTGCAACCGTGTAATCTAATTCACCATTGTCCCACCTACAGTAAAGACATAACCTGTAGTACTCCGCCTGGTATCAATATCCCCTGCTAAATCTGAGTCTACATAGCCTATTAAATCAGTATTAAAGCCCCCAAAACATAAGTGTTTATCGGATGTACCTCTCAAATATCTGAGAATCCATTTTACTACATTACAATGCTCCAATCCAAGATGACTCATATACCTTCTTACGACTCCTACAGCATGTGCAATATCTGATCTTGTGCATATCATGGCATACATTAAACTTCCTACAGCTGAAGCATATGGTACCTTGGACATTTTTTCTTCCTCCTCTGGTGTCTTAGGACACATCTCCTTAGTCAATTTCAAATGACTAGGCAAAGGTGTGCTGACAGCTTTTGCATTCTCCATATGGAATCTCTGCAACATCTTTTCAACATAATCAACTTGAGATAGAGTCAATTTTTTTGTTCTTCCTATCTCTACAAATTTTCATACCAAGGATTTGTTTTACTGCCCCCAAATCCTTCATAGCAAATGACTGTGCTAACTGCTATTTTAACTCTCTTATATGATCCATGTTAGACCCAGCTACAAGCATGTCATCAACATATAAACATAAAATAATGGAGTTGTCATTATCCAACCTCCTAAAATAAACACAATGGTCAGAATTACACCGACTGTAGCCTTGCTCAGCCATAAAACTATCAAATTTTAAATACCATTGTTGAGGTGCTTGTTTTAGGCCATACAAACTCTTCTTCAATTTGCACACCAATTTCTCCTTACCTTTGACCTCAAATCCTTGTGGTTGTTCCATATATATCTCCTCCTCCAAATCACCATAGAGAAAGGTAGTTTTCACATCTAGTTGTTCTAAATACAAATCTTCAGCAGCCACAATACTTAAAATAGTACGAATAGAAGTCATCTTGACAACCAAAGAAATGTCTCATCAAAATCAATGCCTTTTTCTATGCAAATCCTTTTACAACTAACCTGGCTTTAAATCTTTTCTTACCTCCATCTTCCTCTTTTAGCCTATAAACCCATTTGTTTGGTAAAGCCTTTTTACCTACAAGCAACTTACATAATTCCCAAGTCTAATTTTTCAGCAAGGAGTCCATTTCTTCTTTCATTGCAAGCTCCCACTAAACCTTTGTATCCACCTGCATAGCTTCATCATACCCTTCCAGTTCACCAGCATTGGTTAACAAAATAGAATACAAAGAGAGAAAATCTTTCAATAGGTCTACTTAGCCTTGTTGACCATCTAACATTCACTAGAGTTTGTGGCATTTCTTGTTGCTATTGTGGAGCTTGAGGAACCACTAGAACATCACTATTTAGAGTATCATCTAGCACCACATAATCCTTTTCTTTCTTCTCATGCTGCTACAAGTAATCTTTGTACAACACATTCTCATTGAATACAACATCCCTGCTTCTCACAATTTTCTAATTTTTAAAATCCCAAAGCCTATAACTAAATTCATCAATGCCATATCCAACGAAAGTACACTTTTTTGATTTTGCATCCATCTTGGTTCTATTTTCAGAATCTACATGTGCAAATACTTCACATCTGAAGGTTTTGAGAAAAGAATAACTCACCTTCTTACATGTCCATGCTACCTCTGGAATACCACAGCCCAAAGGAACTGAAGGACCTCTATTAATTAAATATATAGTGGTGTTGACAACCTCTACCCACATGTTTATAGGTAGTCCAGCATGCAATCTCATGGTCCTTGCACACTCCATTATTGTCATATTCATGAGTTCATCCATTCCATTTTCTTGTGGAGTCCCTAGAACTATTTTCTGCCTATGAATTCCATTAAAGGAACAACAATCCTCAAATTATTTGTTGCAATACTCACCACCATTATCAGATCTGAGACATTTTAATCTTTTACCCATCTCATTCTCAACCGAGCTTCTCCATTTCTTAAATACTTCAAATACATCAGATTTCTGCCTAAGGAAATAAATCCATACCTTCCTAATCCATACCTTCCTAGTTGCATCATCTATGAATGTAACATAATGCTGAGAGCCACCGAGAGAAGATACTTGAGCTGGTCCCCATACATCTATATGCACAAGCTCCAACTTTTCATCTTTCTTTTTCTTCCCATCCTTGAGAAAACTGACTCTCTTTTGTTTGTCATACACACAAGTTTCACAAAAATCTATATTAATACATTTCAAACCTGGTAAAACTTTCTTAGAATGAAGTACCTTTTTCACTCATATGCTCAAGTCTATTATGCCACAGTGTTGTCTCAAAACCTGCAACAACTATTCCTAAACCTGTTTGTTTTTTCTTTGCAACAGCTAAAGTAGAAGGAACAGTATGACTTGTACAAAGATATAAGGTGCCTACTTTCACACCTTTTGCTACTATTAAGGCACCTTTTGAAACCTTCCAATTTTTATCAATAAATGTAACAATGCAACCTTCTTCAGCTAGCTACCCTGCTGAAATTAAATTCCTACTGAGCCTTGGAACGTGTCTTACCTCTTGTAGGAGCCAATGATTCTCATTCTGCAACTTAATCTTGATTCTTCCCTTTCCAACAATCTAATAGGGTTCATTATCTCCCAAATAAGCTAGCCCAAAATCCCCTTAGACATAATCAAGAAAATAACTTTTATGGGGCGTAGTATGAAATGAGGCCCCTAAATCTAAAACCCATGAATCATCAACATTATCTAGGGAAAGAATCAAAGCATCATCTTTAGATTTATTACTTACCACATTTGCCTCCTTATTGCCTTCTTGTTTGTCTCCTTCTTTATTCTTCTGAGACCAGCAATCTTTCTTCAGATGACCTAGTTTCCCATAATACCAACAATCCTTCTGTCCTCTAGATTGAGATCTCTTATCCTTTGATTTTCCTCGTGACTTCCCATGACCTCCAGAACCTTTTCCTCTCTCCTTTGATCTGCTCCTGCTTTCTGCACTCAAAACACTACCTGATGTGGACCCTCTTGAGCTTTTCTATCTCATTTCCTCGCTAAAGATAACACTAACAACATCATCAAATTTCAAAGTGTTTGAACTAGAGACAGAGTTACTTATAGCCATTACCAAGCTATTCCAACTTTCTAGCAAAGAACATAATATCAAGAGAGCCCTCACCTCTTCATCAAAACTTACTTTTACAAAAGTTAACTGATTGATAATCATATTAAACTCATTTAAATGATCTATCACAGATCCACCTTCAATCATTTTTAGATTAAACAAACGCTTCATGAGAAATACCTTATTTAAGGTTGAGGGTTTTTCATACAATTTAGCCAAAGCTTTCAGTAGACCATCTATTGTCTTCACTTCTATTATATTGAATGCCACCAATGGTGCCAGGCACAACCGAATAGTTCCCAGAGTCTTTTTGTCCAGAAGATTCTAATCCTCATCCATCATTCCTACTAGTTTCTTGGATACTCCTTCCAACAGCCTCCATAAATCCTTCTGATAGAGGTAATCCTCCATCTGCATCTTCCATAACTGATAGTTCTGCCCATTAAATTTATCGACCTTCAATTTACCCTCGTCTACCATTGCTCCCACTCAACTGTGAGACTCCCACTCAATCGTGAGACCTTCCTGTAGATGATAATCAAATACAACCTGCTCTAATACCACTTGTTAGGGTTAGTCGGTAGAAGATATCAATTAAATGCAAATAAAGATTAAACAGAGGAATGAAAATACACAGAAATAATAACAGTGAGAGACAAGTTTTAACATGGTTCACCCAAACTTGGGCTACATCTACCAATAGAGAGTCCAATATTATTATCTAGTAAATCAAACTGATTACAACTAGCAATCCTTGCAACTTAATACCACTGCAAAATGCTACAATACATCAATGGAAACCCTAACCCTTAGCCATTTTTATCATGACTTTTGTCAGTTAAAAAATAGAATTTTTATCTCAGCCAATGAAAAAATAACTCCTGACGCCTTAATAAAGTAATAAAAATGGTGTGAGGTTTCGAGGGCATTGCCCCTGAGCCCCCACGAGAGCACTTCCCCTCGACCCCGCCCTATATCAGGACAGGGAGCATGCCAGGGGCTGTGCCCCTTGACCCCATCTTGGGGGTGCTACCCCCAAACCCTTGCAAGCGGCGCTACCCCTTGACCCTGTAGGAATTTGGGGGGAAACTTTGCCGAGAAAAGTGGGGTAAATTTAACCTCTGAATCTGATTAGGCTCTATATAACAATAGTATGAACTTTTTTCTTTCTACACCATTTTTCTTAATTCAGTAGAATTAGAAACATATTTTCTTTCTTTGAAACTCAATAATCCATCAGATTCAAAATAAAACCTATCATACCTTGAATATTTAGGATTTACCATAACAGCTTGCTTGACTTGCTCATAATACTCATCACCTAATAAATTTTCCAACACTTAATCTTTAAAGTTTTCATGAATAGTGATAATTGAATAAATATATCCCCTCAGACTCAGAGCATCAGCTACTCTGTTCTCTAAAAACTGCTTCCCTTAACCATTGCAGAACCACTTGTACATGTTGGTGATGTTCTCCTTAATTCTTAGAATAAATAAGTATTTCTTCCATAAAGGTTCGAACAAACTTATCTAAACAAACTATTCATGAGATTTATGAATACGATAGAGGTATTTGTAACTCCAAAAGGCAACATTGCAAACTCACAGTGGCCATTTCTTGTCCTATAAGTTGTTTTATGGGTATCCTCATCCTTCCATCTTGACTGATAATATATTGATCATCAATCAATCTTGAAAAAAATGTAGTTCCACGCATCTAATCAAAGAGGTCATCAATACATGGCGAAATATATTTGTTCTTTATTGTTGCTTTAATGAGCATATGATACTAAATACACAATTGCAGAGTTATGTCCTTGACAATGATAACTAGTACACCCCATGGTGAAATATTGGATCTAATCAAACCTTTAGCCAATAATTCTTGTTATGGGGCTTTTGATTCCATTAATTTGTAGTTGTCATATGGCAAGGTACTTTTCTAGGTAACCTATCCCAAAACTCTAGGAGGAACAAAATTTTTAGTTTCTCCAATCACCCGTTCCATCAAACTTTGGTGGAATGACTTTCTTCATATCTAGGAAAGTTCTAAGGCAATCCTATCCTTTGCTTCCTTTTAGGGTCTATAGTTTTAAGATTTTCATTACTCACACTATATTCTTGGTAATTTTCCTTGATCTCTTACTCTCTTTTTCCAAAATACCAGGTATCTCCTTGGTTTTTACAAACATGGTTAGGATTGCTCCAATTTGTCCAAGAGATTAACTAATGGTGTATTCTCTTCTAGACTCTCACCCTGGTGAATGATACATGTCATTTTGCTGATGCCAGATAAATAAGTTCTCATAGTTTTCTAAAGCTAAAGCGACTCAAAACATCAAAATGTTTTTAACTCATAGCAATCAATAGATTGGCACAAAACATTCCCATCTTTATTATAATTTATTCAGGAGTAACTACATCCTTATTTATATAGTTGATATGACAAGACTACATGTCACTGTCAATTTAACGATCTTCCAATTAAACAAACTTAGAGGGTGGATGTACACATAGGTACTCCTCCAACACCTCTTTTCCTAAAATAGAAGCATCACATCAACCTTCAAGTGACATGTTGTGACTGGCTACAGTTTACTAGGTATTACTACACAAGTAGAATTACTAGGATTCTTGGCCAGTTCAAAACATTATTTTCTTTCTAGTCGTATCTGCTTAAGTGCATCAGTAAAAGTTTCTAAATCCTCCAGCCATGTACCCTCAGAGTAAATAATATGCTCATTAAGTTTCACTTCCTTGATAGGTTCCTTCTTAACTACTAATTCAGGCATATGCTAGGGAACAGATTTTCTAGCAATTTTCTTGGTTATTTTCCATGCCATTATGGCATAAGAAAATTCAAACATTAGCTAACTACATAATGTTGACTACAGATTAGCATAGTGGACTCATAAGCCCTAGTGTCGAACCTTGTAGCTCTGATACCATATGTAACATCCACATTCTAAAAATATAGTAAAAATTGATAATTTACCATAGAGTAATTCAACAAGGTAAAAATGAGAGAGAATTTTTTTTATTTAGCATATAATCAAGTAACAACAAATTACAAGATTTTTATCCTGAAATAAGCAACATGATATAATTACAAAGATGAGAATTTGTCTTTACAATTTCAAATATCTACATTTAGATAATGTTTTACATAGTCTCAATAAACATAAGTCTCAAAGATATATTGCATCCAGAAATCTGACATCTTTATCACAAGCCTCAGCATGTCTTCTGCTAGAGAGAGAGAGCATCTTTCTAGTGATTTACCTTCAACCACAGACCGGCAGTCTCCCACACATCTTCCACATAGGAAGTGGTCGTAACCTTCACAAGGAATATAGGCCAAAGGTGACCAGTGGTAATTTGCCTTTCTGAGTACATAGTGTTGTATCCTACACAACTCTATAAATCATACAACCCTAGATACCCTCTATCTAAGTATGATTTCTAATAGGTTGTGCAATCCAGATACAGTGAACTGATAATGCATGCAAAGACATATGCATTACTATGGCCATAGTTTCAATATAAATTGACATTCACAATGAATGTTGTCGTAATGTTCACTCACCCCAACTCGACTTGGATACTATTATATTCCTACAGTTTGACTTAGTCAACTACGTTTAACTTATGAAGTCCTAACAATTTCAATACTTTAGTCTTCCTGACCTAGACAAGTTTACATTCACTGTCTATATTCCATAGACCTTATCAACTACCTTTCTTTACGAGGATTCTCATTGCATCATTGCAATACTGAGATCCAAGACTTATCAATTCATAAGAATTTTAAATCGATTTATAACAACTAAGATGGTTACTTTACCCAGGTTAAGCATCACAGTCTAGGAAATTATTTCCTTTCTTACAAGTAAGAATAAATATACAATAGTTAAGGTACTTGTCCCTTCAATCATGATCTATATAATGATCTCAACGATTTAATATAAGTAATTACCATATCTAGGTCAAGTTAAGGTTTAACTAAGAGTTTTATTTAACTTAAATCTAGTCTTTCTGACTTAGGTGGATTCATAAGGCACTGTCACTGCTCCATAGATCTTATGGAATGACTATATACTCTTGGGTATCTCTCTTTGCATCTCTGCAACATTTGAGATTCATCACTTATCGACAAGTAATAGCTAAGAGAAGTTGTGACCAATAAATTATAATAAACTTTATGGTTGACTAACCATTTAATAGTACCTCTTGCATGCTTGCTAAAACCAAGGCTTATGATTTATACCTCAAGTCAACTTGTAACTAGACAAATAGGTTCCTCTACCTAAGGTTAATCATTATCGACTAATAACAAATCTCTTTTCAATAAGATAAATATGAACATTTCTTATTTAGGGTTCTCAACCCTTTAATGTCTACCCCCATAAAATAACTTAACGGGTTATAACTATAAAGGTGTCATCAAATAATCTTTAACCCTTTTAGGTTAAACTAGGGTTTTATTTTACCCTTGAATAATCCATTATATCAAAATAACCCTATCTCATAACTTCAAGACTAAGGTTTATAAATGACCTTTGGTTTAACACAACCAAGGTTAAGAATACTATGATTTTGATCTATCCTATTCCATCATAATGAAATAACTAACATAAATTCCCATAAGATAATAATATAATACACAAAAAGGGTTCACCCTAGGTATTGTTAAACTCCAAGATCATTTCTAGGTTTCACAATTATTGACTAGAAAGAAGATTAATTCTTGTCAATCTGTCCACTAAGGGCTTGCTCAACCTTAATAAACTAGATTAATCTTCCTTGAGAAAACTTAATTATAATAACCATAAGGTTGTTGACTAAATATTGAAATGACTCCAAGCTTGTAAAAAGTCTTATACCAATTGCAATTAACATAAGTATTAAAATAACCAAAAGGCTAGGTTCTTATTCCCCTTATGCCATAGTATTGGGATATTGAGTATTATAATGCTTGAAAGAATCTGAGTTTAAAGTAAATGTTGAACCTCTAGCCTGACAACATTAATCACATTATGCTACTCAAAACAACATAAAATCTATGACACATATCGAGTATAAAAATTCTCGAGGTTCTTGTCACTTGGTTGAGGGTTTGACAATATAAAACATAGAAGAATATTCTTCTTCTAATGGTTAAGCAATACAAAGATAACTAGTTATCTACTTAACATAGTCATTCAGTAATAAAGAATTTAATTTAATGCAGTCTTAAACCAACTGTCGGCATCTAGCATGCACTCTAATATAGAAATAATACTTGAGAAGTTTTAGCTTATTCTAAGCCATCAGTTTGTACCATTTCTCAAAGATACAAATAGTTTAACAACCATTAAATAAAATAGTTTACGTTTTCTCTATGTCGAGTTATGCCACTCAAGACATTAATAGACTCTTCGAGAAAACCAAAAACTCACATAACATTCTCTATTGATTAAACTACAACAGGAATGCAAATATACATATATTGCTAGGTAATGACATGCTTGAGTCTATATGGCACAGATAGATATATACTTATCATGTATAGCTTCGGCCTCTAAATAATACAACATAATAAGCATTGATAATACATAACAAGTATTCATCTTAGAATAGATGCAATGTGTTGTTTACCATATTGGCAGATCTACAGTAATGATAAAGGTTATATAAAGAAATATATGACTACAAACACATCATAAAGAACCTAATAGATACTCATGCAAATGCTTGAGCTTCACTATCTCTGCTTCTATTCTCCAAAACTTCTACAGCTATCCACTATCCATCCTCACACACTTCTTTCCTATTCTCTATATGCCAGCCTCTGCCGTGTTCCCCCTAAAAAGCATATCATTCCATGATAATGATCCTCCCTTGACTCTGTTGAGTCGGTTCTATAAAGACTTAAGAAAGACTCTTTACGAGTCACCTATTTTTTGCTCCTCCACACTTTGCAATTGGAAACATATTGAATACAAAGCAATCCGCTTCATGATTCAATTTCAACCGATAGCTATAAATCTACATATCTCTACACATATCGATGTGAAGAACATTCTTTGAGGGAGCTTTAGCGAATGTGGCTAGCATCACCACCACTCTACTTTCAAAGAGGCCGACAAGGCATTAAACCAACGTTTTCTCATTTAATAAACACTTAAAGTGGTTCTATCCACCACTCAATATAATGAAGGCTCTCCTATTTGTAAGCCTTTGGCTACACTAGCATAACATTATTAACTTATCATGAGGTATTATCCTCATTCAACACATAAGCATATTCTTATTTGATTATATAAAATATGATTCACATAATATCGCCTCTATTAGATAGTTATGGTTTAATCAATAAAAAGATAATATTAAAACAAGGGATTATGGATAATGTGATTGGGTTGAGCTTGTCTCCCCATCACAATCCATCGACAAGATCATGGCTTCTTAACTTGACAAAAATGTCTTGACGTTAAGAATCGACAACAAAACCTCAAGTGCCTTAATGATAAGACGACCCCTGTTATGATAATGATGTCATAACTTTTACGTTAAACATAAACGGTCATAGTTCTACTCAGACGATGTCCTTTACTTCACAAATGACTATGACATCACACTATGACTTGAAAAGATTTGAAAGATATCGACTACCTGTCGATTGGGTTCAAAAGTAAACTGACAAGACAAGACTTACCTCTTACGACACTGGTTCATGTTTTTGTTAAACAATAATACTCATTTGGCAAATAATCACTCTTAACCTAAGGTGTATATCTCCTTCCTCAAAAGATACTCTCTCTCTCTTTTCTCCAAGAGTCATCTGAAAACCTGTAATCATGTATCAACTTTGTAAACAACAAATTATGATCAGTGCATCATTATTCAAATAATAAACCAAATCTCATAATGCAATATTAAATCAACAATAATAAAATATCCATTTTGATATTTCCATATATGACATTCAATATAATCTATGTCTTTCCTTGACATTAATCTAAACATCATAATAGATTTACTTATGTCCAAGTAAAAGTAAAAAGTATAGCAATACAAAAATTGGGGATGTAACAAGAAGAGAAAAATAAGAACTAAAGATGATGTATGAAGAATGTAATCAACTTGTTGAGGAACTAAAGAAGAAGTGTGTAGAATCTGATCAGATTATTGAGAAACTCAAGTTGCAATTGGAAGTGTCTAGAAAAGTTGAAGAAGCCACTTTCTTGAAGTTGCAAACCAAAGTAGAAGATTGCCAAAAGTTAGAGAAGCTGAAATGTTTTCCCTAAATAAGCAATTAGAGAAGGTAAATCAAGATTTGAAAAGAAGTCTACAAAATGAGCAGAGCACTGAGTTGTTTGAAAAAATGATGCTAAGTCAAAAATCTCTATCAAACAAATTAGGGATAGGATGTGAAGGAGAAATTAGTAACAAAGATGCTACAATGTCAAAGAAGCCAATGAAATTGACAAGCCTGTTAAAAGGAGTAGCATATGAACAAGGAGAATCAAGTTTTACTTCCAAAAAGCCTGCAGATCAGAATACTTATGAAGATGGATACAGAAGAGTTCATGATCCCAAATAAAGTCTGAGAAGAAGGTCATCAACAAGGCAAATCAGGTACAATTATTCATATTTCCATGGTTACTGTTATTTTTGTAATGATTATGGACATAAAGCAATTGATTGTAGAAGAAGAAGTCAATTTGCATTTATAGAAATATGAATGTAGTTTGTTATAAATGCACCAACCTTGGACATATAGCACAATTTTGTAGAAGAAGTTTAGTGAGTCCACCAAATCATAATAAGAAGGCAAACATGTCAAACAAGAAAAAGAAAGAGTCTGAAAAAGCTTGGAAAAGGAAAGAGCCTTAGAAAGTTTGGAGGATGAAACATGAACAAGGAAAAGAACCTATGCCTATGCTTTATGCACAAAAGGCATCACCAACTGCATAAGATGTGGCATAAGTTTAGGGGGAGTAAGTGATCATTTGATATGGATTGAAATGATTTGAATGGTTACTTACTTTGGTTGTTCAGGAGTTTGTTTGCATTTCAATGCTTTCTACTTCAAGATCATTATGCCCTGAGAACATAAAGAGAACAGTGGAAGTTCATTTATTCTTCAATGAACTCTTTCTTCAAGATAAGTATCATTTGTGTTTAAGGACAGTCTATCTTCACAACAATGATAACAATATTGTCTAATAGTGGTAGGCACAGTACAATATATTGAGTGGATAAGGAATTAGTATACATTTTTCCATTATATCAGGTGTGTCACTAGCAACAATCAATGTGTTTCACTTGACAAAACTATGTTTTAGAATATGGAGGATAGTATTTGTTTTGATCAATGTTTGAGAATATGATAACTATGTTTGTGGAGTATTTGGTAGAGTACCTTCAAAGACTTCACATGATTGTCGACTTTAAGACGATGTTTAAGTAGAAGGTTGAGTATGCACAGTGCATTTTTCCTCTTCAAAATGCTGATTGAGTTAACAAATATCAATGATCAATGGACTGATTAATAGTAATGCAAAATCAATTTGGTAAGGAAGTAAGACCAAAGAGATCTGCATAAGAAAGATATTTGTATAGTTCTTTGCATCAAGTCACTATATTAGACATCAGATGGTGTTTCATCTTCGGAGAATAGCTTAACCATTGGATTCAGTCAAAAAATATTTGTTGAAAAGTTTTTAGGAATAGTCAAGAAAGTGCAGTTGGCAGGTGTAAGGTTAGATTTTGCAACCTCTGTTAGTATTCTTGTAGCTTGTATAATAGTGGGAGTCTTGGAATAGGGTAGATCATCCAATAAAGTATAAAGGAAAGTAATAGTTGTGTCAAATGTTGTGTTGCAAGTACTCTAGTAGTCATATATGCAAAATGTAGAAGCATAGATAAGGAATATAGACTTTGTGTCAGTTCACCTTGAAGAAATGTGGTTTCATCAAGATCTATATCAATATTTAATGCATCATGAAAGGGGAAGTAGACATCAGACAAGAGCAGGTTTGCATGATTGCAGTGATCTTTATTGACTATTCTTCTAAGCAAATTATTATAGTGGTCATGTTCAACAATAAGATAATGACAATGGTTTGAGACAGTAGGAAAGTGGAGGTGTTATGCAGAGTGCAGAGTAGGAAAACAACTGCCAAATGTAGTACTATAATCATGATCTTGATAGGCAAAGGACAACAAATGAAGTTGTTTTATACAGTGATCCTTTGTAGTAGTAGGACAGTATGGCATGTGTGAAGATTTGGGACAGTATGTCAATCAATGTGATAGATAGTGATAGAACTTCTGTGTTCATGTCAAGTGATAGTTTGCAACACAGGGAGAGTTGTATGTAGTGATTATGTTTGACATGACAAAGGTGATGTGCAGTGGAGTGTAATAAGAAGAACTATAGGTAGAACAGGATAGTTATTATGCAGGTAATGTTGATGATCAGTCTTTATAAGTCTTTGATAAGCTCTTCATGATAAGATCAGAGATTAGAAATCAAAATGCAAAGACTATGGATGTAGGGCAACATGTGCCATGGATAGAAGGATAGCCTACTATCAACCAATTTTATCTCTTTTGACAGGGGGAGTGTTTGAATATTCTTTGTCCTTGATTTCAAAGGGGGAGAGAGTTTTGGAAATTTTTCTTGTTTTGCCATCAATGACAAAAGGGGAGTTTGTTGATATGTTTGTCATTGATGTCAAAAGTTGGAGGTTTGAGTTGAGTTTGTTGATATGTTTGTCTTTGATGTTGTTTGAGTTGTTGAATTGATTTGGTTGAGTTTGTTGGTAATCATTTATGTTTAGGGTTTTAAGCTTGAATGTTTGCTGATTTTCTCTTTCAAAACCTGAATTTTTCGAGTTGTGGGATCTTGTTTTGTTTTGTCTATTTTGATATTGGCCTACTAAAATGGGTTCCCTACTTCTGAGTTTTATCTCCATGCCTTAATGTTCAGAGATTGACCAGTCCAGTGCAATGTTTTCCCACCTTTTTCGTATTGCGCTCATGAAAAGTGTCAAGTTTTTGTATGCAAATGGTCAAATATGCATTGACGGGCTTGCAAAATCCCTATCGGCTATGAAAAAATGAGTTAGATGCATTTCTGAATGCATATCGAGTTACAGTTTTAGTGTCTGAATGTTTCTAAGAGTGGCTGAGAGGGTCTCATTTTGCATCCACCAAGTGTCAAGCCTCGGTTTGGGCCGCGCTTTTGCTTCTAAGTGATAAATTTAACGTGGAGTATGCCACGTGGTGGAAGATGTTTCTATTCAGTTTTAAGTTACTTGCCACGGAAGGCACCACATGTCATTTGCAGAGGCACTCCCTAAAATGTTTCAACTTGAGCGCGGAAGGCGCCATGTGTCTTTAGTGATAGCTGCGGAGCTTGCCAAGTGTCAGCTTCCACGTTATGGTTCATATTTGTTTCGGTGCTAAGTGAAGATGGAGGTGGGTCCCAGTGAAGAGTCTCAGGTGCTGCGGATCGTGCCATGTGGAATGAATGTCTCTGACATAGTTTTAAGTTAGACCCTGCGGAATGTGCCACGTGTCATCAATGGAGGCATAGTTAACAAGTTTCATTGTGTCCACGGAAGGTGCCACATGTATCTTATGATGGCCGCGGAGCTCGCCAAGTGTCTACTTCCATGTATCTATCTATCTATCTTGTGATGCAATGTAGCGGATAGTGGGGGGCCACAGTTATGAGGGTTAAGTAATGTGGAATGTACCACATGGCGGATGCAGCACCAATGTTACTTTTGTTTATGACCCTTTCCCGGCAAGATAATAAAAGTTTCTAAGTAATGCGGAACCCGCCAAGTGTCAGCTTTCGCGTGAGTTTCAAAAGGGTTTCTAATGTTTTAAGAAGAGTGCGGAAGCCACCACCTATCCCTTTTTGAAAGGCAAAATGGAGGGAGCGATGGGTCAGTGATAGAAACATGAGGTGCCTACATGGCACGATCTGGTTGGCTAGCAACTTAGTCAACGCTTTTTGGGGCCATTGATCTCAATGACGGGGGTAGATCGACGGCCATGTTTTGAACCTTTGGCTATGGTTTTTTCCTTATGCCTGCAACCATTTTTTAGTAGGAAAATCTCCAGATGCATCCGCTGCTACATTTCAAAGGGGCCTGCGGGTAGATGAAGCTTTAATGGCAGACTTGCAGAGGTTGGATGATGGAAAAGATAGGCCAACCACCATTTTTAAGATGAAGATCTGGAAACAGTGGCACATCTCCCAATTCTATGTGTTCCCTCTCCTTTCTCTGCTCAGTGCATTGATGATTTTGAGCGCCATTTTTCTGATGCATTGCATCTGGCGGGATTTTTTTATTTCCCTTGTAATTAATTCGTTGAGTGTACAGTTTTGCTATAAAAGGTAGACTATGTCACTCATTTTTGTGGTTGGAAATTGGACAATAATTTTGGTGCTGTGACATAATACAACTTCATTGGTGGCCCTGATTCTTGATGTCTTGTAAGTTTATGAGTCTCATGTTGTATGTTTCATGCATGACTTCACTGGTTTCATGTTGTTTTATATGAGAAATGCTCTGTGCATGTGTTTAATCATTTGTCTCCAAGCTGTGGGCATAGTTTCTTTTAAATCAACATAACTAAGGGTTGTTAAGGTTTAGGAATAGAGTTTTTCTATATTGAATGTTTAATCTCCTACTTCTGTTTAAGGAACAAATTAAATGTTTCAGGTTAATCATTGAGAAAATATGTTGCAGTAGGGATACCATTAAGTATGAATGATTAAGCACCTAATTGTTGGGAAGTATCTGTAAGGCAGATATTAGAAATCCCCTTGATACCTAGTGTTTAGTATATGTTCATGCTGGCTATTCACATGTGTATGTCTATTGACTCTGAGCCCTGAATAGGCACAGATCCAATCTTGTATTAAGGTCACAACCAAAGTCCTAGTTTTGCATCCACACATAAATCAAACTCAAACTTCAACTAGAAACCTTTTAGGATTTTAGAAGTAGTTTTAGGATCCAAAATCCTCTGTCTACAACTGAATATAGGCCCAAAGATAGCCCCTTTGCACTTATCTCACAATTTTGATCTACATAATAGAGGATTTATCTGTCTTGTGTCAACATCCCAGTCCCTATACAGTTATATTTCATGGATGCTGAGTAGGGAATACCCCCCTTGGTTCTATAGAGCCTAAAGAAGAAGAGGAGATATTATAGAGTCTATCTCCTATACTGTTGGCCCCTGGCCCAGGAATCCTGTTGATCAATGATGGCTACCTTGTAGGGATAACTAGGAATAAGCATCCAGTCTAGGAAAATAACCAACAGATTTTGGCGACTCCACTGGGGAGTTAATGAAAAAAGAAGTCTTATATTTTATCTATCTGAGTCACCAACAAAAATTGGCAACTCTGCTGGGGATACCTTGTGAAAGAACCCTGATTTTAAGAGAAAACAATTCCTACTAATAGGTGGCGACTCTAAACCAATCTCCCAACTGGTAAAGTAAAATTTGTATGCAAGGGAGAAGATCCCAGTGTAACCCTCTGTTTAAAGAGTTACCCATAAAAATGATGTATAGAAAAAAGGGCACTGTTCGAGCCAGTCAAGAGGGTTCTCCTAGCCCCAGGAAAAATGATTTTATTCAAGACAATCTAGGATCCTCAAAGAAGACAATACCTTATTTTTCAAACACTGAGGCTGAAATCTAGAATGTGCATGAAAGACAGCAAGGTGATGGTTTGAGAATAAGGTCAGAAGTGTTTCAAGAATGTCCTTTTCATGACTCCCCTGACAGATTTGAAGAAGATGAATCCCTAAGGGATGATGATAATGATGATCAGAATATGATAAAACTGTCCTTTTCTATGTCGAGAGAGGAAGAACTAGCCGATGAAATTAAGAGCTTAAGGGTAGAATTGGAATATCTGTAGGCAGTAAAGATCAGAGATGATATGAGACAGAAAGTGCAAGCTTTGAGAGTTGCTCAAAGTGATTCAATTCCTACCCTTGAAAATGCAAATATGCGGAGAAATCAGCAAAGAAATGAAGTCTAGAATCAGCATAATGATCAAAGACACAATGCAAATAATGTTAGAGTATCATTAAATAATGTAAGAAATTAAAATGTAAACAGAAATGCCAATGCTAATCAATTTGATAGACAGCCTATGCAGCTAGACAGATTCAGACAACTTGTTTTTGATGGCATTCTGGGTTATCCAAATCCTATTACAAACATGTGAGACTGCAAGTGCCTAAATTTTTAGGAAACAATACTGTATCAGGTGAGGACCATTTAAAAGCTTTTCAAAATATTATGGACAACTTTGAGGTTGAGCATGAGGATGTTTTCATGAAATCATTTATGCAATCCTTAGTTGATGAAGCCAAGGAATGGTATAAAGGTCTGCCTGACAGAAGATTTCATCATGGGATGATTTCAAAAGAATTTTCAAAGAATAATATGGTGACAAAACTGATCCTAGTTTCTTCATTAATGAATTTACTGGCATTACCAAAGGGTCAAATGAATAGGTTGCTGATTTCAATGCTAGATTCATGAAGGTATTGAACAAACTGCCACAGGACTTGAGGCCTAATGAACCTATGTGCATAGTGTTGTACATAAATGCTTTTGATGCCAAGACAGCTTACGGATTGAGAGACAAGAGTCCTATTAGCCTCAGAGATGCCTTCAAGATTGCAACAAACATTGAAAATAACAGAAAAGCATCTGGTAAAACAAACAGAAGGGATGATGTGAAAATTCTACAAAATCCAAACACTAAATCTCAGAATAGTCAAGGCAATGCATCTACTTCTGAGGATAAGTTAGACAAATTGACAACTATTGTCAAGGACCTAGGTTATAGAATGGCTAAAAATGAAAAGGGAATAGGTCTTGATAGACAGGTTTACCCAAGACAAGAAAGAAGACCATCATTACATGACATGCCATATCATACCAATTGGCATAATGGTAAGCCTATTCTTTCACACAACAACCCAAATCCAAAGAATCAAGATGTTAAGGAAACTCCTGATCCTTTTAAGAAAACTGTTAATATGGTTGGTGATACCCCATGGTGTATCATATGTCAAATACCTCACTCACAGTCACAATGTCTGATTGTTCAGTCTTTATACAATAATGTTGTTGCCTGTGATGAGTGCAATGAACCACATTGCATGGAAGATGATAATGTCAATATGTTGTCTACAAATAGAGGATATTCTTTTCATGATGCTGATGCAAGTGCAGATAATGAAATTCAAGTCTGCCAACAATTTCCCTATGATAAAGATGATGAAGACAACTATGCCTATGCTCAGGGTTCACACAATTTTCTGGATAATTTGAGGAGACCTTCTGATGAAGAAATTAGAGCCTTCACAGCTGCAGCAGTAGCTCAAGTCAAGAGCAATTACAATCTCAAGGGTAAGGCTCAGGTAAGTAGCTCACCTCAACTAGAGAACACTTCTGCAGGCCAGCCAATGCATAATCATAAGGGGATTGAACCATATAAGAAATAATGGAACAATAACAAGCATATTTTTAAGCAAAAAATAGGTTATGATTCTCAAAAAATAGAAAATACAGTTCCCTAGATTGAGGATCAAAATAAAAATTTTCAAAGAAGCAATGACAGTCAGGGAGCTATAAAAATTAAAGCTGGATCATCTCAGGATAGAGGTAAAATAGTGGAGCAGGCTACAACTGTTATTCAAAATTATGCTCCATTTGACATCACTTAGGTCTTGTCTCAAATAAAAGTCTTTGTTCCACTAATGGAGTTGATGAAAGTGGAAGAATTCAGAAATAAGGCTGTATCCTTAATCTCAGGAGTACCATGTCAGACCAAGTTGAGTGATGAATCTCAGGGTAAGAAACAGACCCTATATATTGATGAAGATGAAGTTCCTGAGGTATATTTGGGGATGACCATGACAAAATGCCCTTCGCAGGTTGAACCATTTTTTGTCTCCCTGATTATAAATGGAAAAGTGATTAAAAATTGTATGCTTGACTCAGGAGCATCCACAAACATCATGCCATTGGCTATCATGTAGCAAGCTGGGTTAAAAATAGATAAAGCATGTGGGAAATGCTATGCCATGGATGCTAGAGAGGTACCTATCATTGGAATCATGAAAGATGTTGATTTCAAATTGGAAGCATATCCTGAAAAGACCTACAAAATGAACATAACAGTTGTTGATATCAAGCCATAGTATGGCATGTTGTTGTCAAGAAGATGGGCAACATTAATTGGTGGGAGTGTGCAATTACATCTGTCATATGCTATGATCCCTATGAATGTAAGAATGTCAAATTGATCAGGGAAGAAAGGTCATCAGAGACAGTGGAGGATCAAGAATCAAAAGACCATATATGTTTTGTGAACACTGACTATGATAATTTTAGGGTTGTCTCAGATGATAAAGGAGATAAAGGAGAAAATATTTGCATCCAAGAATTGGATCAACAGGGTCTATGGACCATGTATTTTGATGGAGCTTGTTCGAAGGAAGGCTCTGGTGCTGGGGTTGTTTTCTATCTCCAACTGGTAAGCTTCTAAAATTCTCTTTCTTGTTGAAGTTTGCCTGTACAAACAATATTGCAGAGTATGAGGCTCTATTATTAGGATTAAATGTTGCTTTGAAGCATGGAATGAAGATGCTTAGAGTGTTTAGTGATTTAGAGCTTATTGTTTCCCAAATTAGAGATAAGTATGCATCAAAAAATAAAAGGTTAAAGCAATACAAGCATGCTATTTGGGATACAATAGAATTATTTGATGCCTTCTCAATAAACTAGATAGAGAGATCAAAAAATGTCAGGGCAGATTTTCTAGCTAATGTAGCCATGAGGCCAGATGACATCACTCTATCAGATGTTACAAATGTTGAAGTTAAACCCAGACCTACAGTGCCAGATAATGTATGCAGCTGACAAGTGTTTGATGATGATAAGGATTTACTAAGATTTCTGCATTGTATTGATGAATATGAGAACCAAGAAATTGATTTTCAGAACTTTGTAGAAGTTGTAGATGGAAAAGAAACTCTCTGATAGAGTGCTAGTTGCTTTAGAGAGAGCTTTTGACAATAGGGACCAATTTATTACAAAGACATCTTCAACAAATAAGAATGATTTGGAGGAGATAAACTTGGGAACATCTCATGCTCCCAAAAAGGTATATATTGGCAAACAGCTCAAACCACATATCAGAAGTATGTTGATTACACTACTTAAAAAGTATAAACATGTTTTTGCTTGGTCATATGAGGACCTGAAAGCTTATAGAGAGGATTTATTTCAGCATGAAATCCCTTTGAAGCCTGAAGCTAAACCATTTAGACAAAAACAGAGACCTATCAACCCAATCTTGGCTCCAAAAATGCAAGAAGAACTTATGAAACTTAGGGAGGCTAGAATAATCATGCCTATCAGACATTCAACTTGGGTGTCTAACCTTGTCCTAGTCAGAAAAAAGAATGGTGATATAAGGTTGTGTGTGGACTTTAGAAATCTAAATGTGTCTTCTTTAAAGGACAATTATCCATTGCCAAACATGGAAGCCATGTTGCAGAAGGTGACTGGCTGTGAACTTTTATCTATGATGGATAGTTTTTCAGGATACAATCAAGTGAAAGTGAAAGAATCAGAACAATTTAAGACTACTTTCACTACTCCATGGGGAACCTATGTATATGTTAGGATGCCATTTGGACTGACAAATGCAGGTGCCACATTTCAAAGGGCAATGGATGTTGCTTTTGTAGGATTGATTGATTCAATCTTGGCTGTGTATCAAGATGACTTAACTGCCTTTTCAAAGAAAGAAGAGCAGCACTGTATGCATTTGGAGAAAATTTTTATTAGAGCATTAGAATATGGCATCTCACTCAACCCAAAGAAATGTGTTTTGGGGGTTGTGGAAGGAAAATTGCTTGGACACATTGTTTCCAAGGATGGAGTCATGATTGATCCTGAAAGGGTGGCTGCAATTGACAAAATTCAGATCCCTAAAATAGTGAAAGGTGTTTAGTCCTTCTTTTGACAAATTAACTTTGTTAGGAGATTTGTTCCTAACTTTGCAGAGACCACAAGAGACATCTCCAAGATGTTAAAGAAGGGTGCAACTGTCATATGGGAGGATGAAGCAACTAAATCATTTCAAAGCATAAAAGAGGCTATAAAGATGGCTCCTGTATTAAAATCTCCAGATTTTTCTAAGCTATTTCAGTTATTCTCATTTGCTTCTTTCCATACTATTGTTGCATACTTATTGCAGAAAAATGAAGAAGGGTTTCAACAGCCTATTGCTTTCTTTAGTAAATCATTGCAGGCAGCTAAATTAAAGTATGACATCATGGAGAAACAGGCATATGCACTGGTCAGAGTAGTCAAGAGCTTCAGGCCATATTTGGTAGGCTCACAAATAATTGCATATGTGCCTCATGCAGCAGTCAAAGACATCTTCACTCAGCAGGAGGTAACTGGAAGGAGATGCAGATGGATAAATAAATTGCACGAATTCAATATTGAAAAATAGATCACTAAACTGGTAAGAGGACAAGGTTTAGCAAAACTGATGACATAGTCAAATTTAAAGGCATGCCAAGTGAATGCAGTACATAATGAAGTTATGAATATGTCAAAATCTAAGTGGTATAAGGACATAGTGCATTATTTGCAGAATTTGAACTGGCCTTCCCACCTCAGTGATATCTAGAAGAGACCTTTGAAGCTGTAAGCTAATAAATACATCATTGTTCAAGGAGAGCTGTATTGGAAAAATCGTGATGGTGTATTACTTAGATGTGTAAATGAAGATCAGGCTAAGGATATTTTAAATGATATGCACAATGGGGTGTGTGGTGGACACTATATTGCCTATACAACAGCCCACAAAATCCTCAGAGCTGGCTACTGGTGGCCAACTCTTTTCTCATATGCACATAGAATGATAAGAAAATGTGATCCTTGCCAAAGGTTCTCAGGTAAGCTAAGATATGATGGTGCATTACCCCTTAGGACTATAACTGTAGAAGCTCCATTTCAGCAATGGGGGATTGATTTCATAGGGGAAATCTCAAAAAAATCAAGTGGAGGACATAATTGGATTCTTGTTGCCACTGATTATTTCACCAAATGGATTGAGGCCATTCCAACTAAAAAAGCTACAAGCAAAGTGGTGATGGATTTTATTTTAGAAAATATTATTATCAGATTTGGAGTACCAATAAAATTAGTCACAGATAATGCTATGTGCTTCAAGTCTGGTGAATTTACTGATTTTTGTAGTAATTATGGAATTAATTTGTTACATGCATCACCATATCATCCACAAGGGAATGGTCAGGCAGAGTCAAGCAACAAAAGTCTCATGAAAATCATCAAAAGGATGATAGACAAAAACAAGAGGTCTTGGAATTCAAAGTTGAAGTTGGCATTATGGGCTGACAGGGTAACAGTGAAAAGAGCAACTGGAAAGTCACCTTATGAATTAGTATATGGTGTAGCAACTAGATTACCTGTGAATAACCTCCTGCCAGTTTATAAGTTCATCCAAGGGAATGATGAGGAGATTGGAGACCCAATGACTGAAAGAATAAATCAACTGGTTGAGCTAGATGAAATCAGAAGAGATGCACAGAAAATAAACATCAAGAAATAGCAAAGAGTGAAGTATCTATTTGATAAAAGGGCTATAGAGAGAAGGTTTCAATAGGTGACTTGGTCCTTATGTGGAATGCAAGGAGCTAGGATAAGGGCAAGCACGGTAAATTTAAGCCTTTATGGACTGGCCCATATCAAACTGGTAATATCTATGAAAATGATTCTTACTTTCTCCAGCCCCTAAATGGTGAACTAATGGAATTGCCAGTGCACGGTAAATTCCTTAAGACTTTTTTCACATAAATGAGTACCTTCTGTGCACACTGTAAATTAGTTGTAAATATTTTTGTACATGCCTTGTATAGTCGGTCGTGTTTTGAGTTTTGGGTTTTGTCTGGTCTGCCCTGGAGTAGTTTGATCCTCATTGTAGTCTTGCACCTGCACGTCCCCAATCGGAGCCTGTTGGTAATCATTTATGTTTAGGGTTTTAGGCTTGAATGTTTGCTGATTTTCTCTTTCAAACCCTGAATTTTTTGAGTTGTGGGATCTTGTTTTGTTTTGTCTATTCTGATATTGGCCTCCTAAAATGGGTTCCCTGCTTCTGAGTTTTATCTCAGTGCCTTAATGTTCATAGATTGACCAGTCCAGTGCAATGTTTTCCCCCCTTTTTCCTATCACTCTCATGAAAAGTGTCAAGTTTTTGTATGCAAATGGTCAAATATGCATTGGCGGGCTTGCAAAATCCCTATTGGCTTCCAAAAAATGATGAAAAAATGAGTTAGATGCATTTCTGAATGCATATCGGGCTACAGTTTTAGTGTCTAAATGTTTCTAAGAGTGGCTGAGAGGGTCTCATTTTGCCAATGCCGCGGGATCCACCAAGTTTCAAGCCTCAGTTCGGGCCGCGCTTTTGCTTCTAAGTGATAAATTTAATGCAGAGTATGCCACGTGGTGGAAGATGTTTCTATTCAATTTTAAGTTACTTGCCGCGGAAGGCGCCATGTGTCATCTGTGGCGGCACTCCCTAAAATGTTTCATCTTGAGCACAGAAGGCGCCATGTGTCTTTAGTGATAGCTATGGAGTTTGCCAAGTGTTAGCTTCCGCGTTATGGTTCATATTTGTTTCGGTGCTAAGTGAAGACGGAGGTGGGTCCCAGTGAAGAGTCTCAGGTGCTGCAAAACGTGCCATGAGGAATGAATGTCTCTGACATAGTTTTAAGTTAGACCCCACAGAAAGTGCCATGTGTCATCAGTGGAGGCATAGTTAACAAGTTTCATTGTGTCCGCGGAAAGCACCACGCATATCTTATGATGGCCGTGGAGCTTGCCAAGTGTCTGCTTCCGCGTATCTATCTATGTATCCTACGATGCAATGTAGCGGATAGTGGTGGGCCACAGTTATGAGGGTTAAGTAACGCGGAATGTGCCACGTGGTGGATGCAGCGCCAATGTTACTTTTGTTTATGACCCTTCCCCGGCAAGATATTAAAAGTTTCTAAGTAACACGGAACCTGCCAAGTGTCAGCTTCCGCATGAGTTTCAAAAGGATTTCTAATGTTTTAAGAAGAGTGTGGAAACCGCCCCCTGTCCCTTTTTGAAAGGCAAAATGGAGGGAGCGATGGGCCAGCGATAGAAACATGAGGTTCCTATGTGGCACGATCTGGTTGGCTGGCGACTTAGTCAACGCTTTTTGGGGCCGTTGATCGTAGCGACGGGGGTAGATCGACGGCCATGTTTTGAACCTTCAGCGATGGTTTTTTCCTTGTGTCTACGGCCATTTTTTAGCAGGAAAATCTCCAGATGCATCCGCTACTACATTTCAAAGGGGCCTGTGGGTAGATGAAGCTTTAATGGCAGACTTGCAGAGGTTGGATGATGGAAAGGATAGGCCAACCACCATTTTTAAGATGAAGATCTGGAAATGGTGGCACATCTCCTGATTCTACCTATTCCTTCTTTCTCTACTCAGTACATTGATGATTTTAAGCGCCATTTTTCTGATGCATTGCATCTGGCGGGATTTTTTGATTTCCCTTGTAATTAATTCGTTGAGTGCACGGTTTTGCTATAAAAGGTAGACTGTGTCACTCATTTTTGTGGTTGGAAACTGGACAATAATTTTGGTGTTGTGACACAATACAACTTCATTGGTGGCCCTGATTCTTGATGTCTTGTAAGTTTATGAGTCTCATGTTGTATGTTTCATGCATGACATCACTGGTTTCATGTTGTTTTATATGAGAAATGTTATGTGCATGTGTTTAATCATTTGTCTCCAAGCTGTGGGCATAGTTTCTTTTGAATCAAGATAACTAAGGGTTGTTAAGTTTTTCTATATTGAATGTTTAATCTCCTACTTTTGTTCAAGGAACAAATTAAATGTTTTAGGTTAATCATTGAGAAAATATGTTGCAGTAGGGATACCATTAAGTATGAATGATTAAGCACCTAATTGTTGGGAAGTATCTGTAAGGAAGATATTAGAAATCCCCTTGATACCCAGTCTTTGGTATATGTTCATGATGGCTATTCACATGTGTATGTCTATTGACTCCGAGCCCTAAATAGGCACTGATCCAGTCCTATATTGAGGTCACAACCAAAGTCCTAGTTTTGCATCCACACATAAATCAAACTCAAACTTCAACTACAAACCTTTTAGGATTTTAGAAGTAGTTTTAGGATCTAAAATCCTTTGTCTACAACTGAATATAGGCCCAAAGCTAGCCCCTTTGCACTTATCTCACAATTTTGGTCTGCATAATAAAGAATTTATTTGCTTTGTGTTAGTATCCCAGTCCCTATACAGTTATATTTCATGGATGTTGAGTAGGGAATACCCCCCTTGGTTCTGCAGAGCCTAAAGAAGAAGAGGAGATATTTATAGAGTCTATCTCCTATATTGTTGGCCCCTGGCCTAGGAATCCTATTGATCAATGATGGCTACCTTATAGGGATAACTGGGAATAAGCATCCAGTCTAGGAAAATAACCAACAGAGTTGATGTTGTTGTGACATTGAGTGGTCTTTATCCTTGGTCTTTATTATGAAAGAGATGACAAGGTATTGACAAAGTTAACAGAGTTGTCTTGATGCGTTTATGTTATGATGTTCGTTCAAGTTATGAAGATCAAGTTGTCAAAATCAGGATGCCTTCATTAGAACAAGATGTCTTTGTTCAAAATCATGATGCCTTCATTGGAATAGGATGTCTTTGTTCACTTTAGGATTTCTTCATATTTCAATATGGTTGTTGATGTGCATCATGCCTTAGTAGTTATGGACCTATGATATGGAGTTCAGAGTTCATAAGGAGAGTGTTTAGTTCATGTCTTGATCATGTTCATGTTAAGTTGGTATTGTTCATTTCAATGATTCAGATGTTGTTTGTCATCTCATTTGATGATATTGTAAAAGACAGGTGTGAGTGGTTTGTTATCTCAAGTTAGGGTTTTGATTGTTGCAATTCATACATCCTATAACCTAATATCTAAAACCCTAAGGCTAGGTTTATAAATCTTTAAAAGCAAGTTCACTAATTCTTGTTCTATCTGACTGGTGACTTACAAAGATTTAAGAGCAGTTATAAGGTGTTTTCACTATGTTCTTGAAGTAGCCTAGGGGTTTATGTCTTGCAGATCTCAATCCTAAGTCCTAAAGGTTAAACACTAAGAAACCCTAAAGTAAGTTCTTTCAACCTTATGCAGACTATCAATCATATAGTTGATTTTTGTTATGTTTGTCTCTTGACCAGAAATAGAAGGTATCAGTTCACTTAAGTGAACACCTAGAGGGGTCAGCATCATCAGTTGACTTGTCCCATCCTCTAATGGAAACTGGACCAGATGGTTGCTTCTTATGATTTGAGCAGGAGGTCAAGATCAACAACCCTTGTAAGGGCCCCAAAAGTTGCATCGACAACAGAGATTTAAAATGGGTTCAAATTGCAATGGGCAATTCATGGTGGTTAATTTTGACAGGCTCTCCAACGTTTTGGTACCCTAACTACATTTTAGCAGTCCTGCAACTGTCTCTAAAGAACTGAATGGAGTTCTTTCCCTAGTAATTATATTAATCTCTTCTAACAAATATGTGTGGCTAATGAGAATGCATTTTTTGAGGTTTATTGTGACTGGCTTTATGTGTATGTATTTTCTACATGGGAGAATAATGCTTAACATGAGTTAGATGATTTGAGAGTTATATTATTGTAGAGAGATGATACAGATGACATGATGTGCAAAGACTATGAGTTGTTTTGTTGACTTGTGAATTATTTAAAAATGAGATTTTTCATGTATTGTTTTTGAATAAACTTATCATTGTACTAGACATAGAAAGAATGAACTTATTTTAAGAGATATGCAGTTTGAAAGAAGGGTTTCAAGCATGATATTGATTGAGATGTTCTGTATGGTAAGATTAAAAGGAAGAAAAAGAGATTTTGATGTGTATTCAAGAGACTGATCCTGTCATAACAGTAAATGAAGAAAAAAGGCAGCAGAGGAATGTTGTGTTGTAGGTCAATGATGGTAGACAATGATTACAGAAAAATATCTTTCTTGTAGAGAAATAATGAGAAAGGATTGGGCTCATTAAAGAGGCAAAGAAGTGATCTCTCACAACATGATGCTTTGTGTTGATCTTAAATAGTTTTGAGTTCACTATTTTTGATGATGCAAGTTGCTTAAAGATAGATATCTATATTCTAGGCAAATTATGACACAAGAAGAATGTTGCATTTTGTATAGAGGGAATCTTGACATAGGTTTGAGTATTTGTTAGATTTAGGAATTCTCATCTTGTCCTTTAATTATATGTACTTTTGAAATTACATGTATGGTGATCATGAAGCATTATTCTTTTGTGTTGATCGAGGAGAGATAAGGTGTTTTGTTTACGAGTTATAGAAGTCATCTATAACCAGTGAGATTAATGTAAACAGAGTAATTCTCTATACTTTATCATTTTGTTTTGAGACAACTTGTTTGCCAGTGAGGCATTGTCAGTGGGACATGTTGTTTTTTCTAGTGAGGCTTGTGAGATTACCAGTGAAGCTTGTGATATTGCCAGTGAGGCTTATTTGTACTTAGTGAGAGTTTGGTCAGTGAGACCTAATAAAGTTGGTGAGGTTTGGACAGTGGTTTTTCCTTGGATAGGGTTTTCCACTTTACATCTTGTGTTATGGCTTCATGATTCTATTACTCTTTATGTCTTTAGTTTGTTGATGCTAAATGTATTCATATTGTGATAATGAATGAACAAGTTTTATTAAATCATTGATTCACCCCCCCCCCTCTCAATTAGTATTCCAACATACCACTTTTTTGAATGTTTGCACGGAGTCATGAATCGGTAAATATATACATAATTTCCATTTCAATGAAGATGAAATTGAAATTAAAATATTTTTTGATAAAATATATTTAAGAATTACAAGTTAGTTATATCCAGACATTGGACGCACCAAAAACAATGTCTAATTTAAATCAAGTTTTAGTACGCTTTTGTAACACATCTATTGAGTTCTATGTTTATTTCACTCCTCAACCTTTTCTTTCCATCTTTTCACTCTACAGCTGAAATATATAAGCACGCCTTCCATTTGCAGCTTTTGTGCTCTTCACTTCTATTTTGAAATAAATTTGGTTAGAAATAAGGGGATATTCTCACCAGGATATATAATTGATTGGCTTGTCAAATTCGAGAAATTTAGTTGTTAGGGGTGCATAATAAAAACTCAAATATGTAGTCTCAACCCTACCCCTTGAAGGCATTTATCCTTTCATAGAAATTTCACACACCCAGTCTGAATTATACAATTTCATTACAATAAGAACTAGTTACAAGGACAAGATCCTCTATTGTATTATGTTGAGTTTTATGACACCTCTAGCTTGAGTACCCCATTGGCATATTTTACAAAGAATCTAAGTTTTGTATATGTATTAGAATATCCTGACTAGGAGCACTAAGCAAGCATAAAGTATTGTAGCAAGTAAACCAGGATATGACCTAAATTTTCTTTCAACACTTCCCATTTGAGTATTTTCTTTTGTTCAAACACTTAATTTTTGGTTTAATGGATACTTTTTAGATTTTTTTTGGAATGGATATTTTCAGTTTTTAGCTATAGACATAGCAACCTAAACTCATGTTCTCCTATTGATTTACAACAATGATCTGAATTTGACAGAAAATATCTAACTGAAAAAATTCAATTTACAATTAGGCACGGAAGTCATTTGTTCTTGCAAGCATATCATAAAACTAGCTTCCCAATTTTTTGACTTCAGTTTTGGTGACTGTATCTCCAAATTTGTTTCTTAATATATTTTGGGTAGCTTTAATTGTGATTAAATTGGGCCACATTTTCTTTTCTTTATACCACTACATTTCTATGTATTTTCAAATGTTACAATGTTGCCTTGTTACAATGAGAGATCTCAACCTGCCATGCTCTTAAAGTCTTGCAACTACAATGACTAAGAAGCAACACAACTTGTTGTAACTATTGCTACATTTAACGAAAAACTTTGATCAACTTTTCAAGTATTCCAAAGTGTTCAATTCATTTATTGATTACAAAATGAAACCTATCGATTGATATGTACAAACAAAAAATCTCAAAACACTTAAAAATGTCTAGTTCATTAATGTTTTAAAAGAGTTAATAGTTACCTAATTGTATATATATACATCAATCATATGAATTGTTATTTGATTACAAGAAACAACAAATTAAATGTAACTTTCACATTAATTAATTATAACAAGGCTCATTATACTCAACACAACATTGGCAAGAACTTGACACAATAGCTCTCTTGTTAGTACTTGTGTTTTCATGGTGTTAAGAATTTTAAATTAGTTTGCGGGAATCATGTCAGGGAGAATAAATATTTAGAGATTGTTTATTTTTATTTTTCTTAAAATATACACTCATTTTTTTAATTGGTTGATAAAAGATACATTAAGTTACATAATTTTATTCATCTAATAATTTGTTATTAAATATATGTAATTTTAAAGAAAATTAATTTCTTTCAATAATTAATATTAATTTGATTTAACACCTTTTTTCCTTTATAAGGTTACATAAAAATTATTAATAAGGAAGGAATAAATAACTAGTTACATATATATTATTTTAAGCTATTTTATTTACTTAAGAGTTATTAAATTTTACTTTAGAATTAATTAATTTACTATATACATATATGGACACATAAATTTTTATTTTTATTTAAGAATTAATTTATTTTATTTACATTATATACTTTATTTTTATTTAAAAAACTATTTTTTGGTAATACAAATTTGTATGTTACTTTTAACTTTACTTTTTGTTTTTGTGTTTTATTTTTATTTTGAAAAGTGTAATAAATATTATATACTTGTATATTTTTTTTTATTTTTTTTGATCCGTAATGTAGGCATAAGGGAGCCGTACCTGATAAAATTAAAAATAAAAATAAAACTAAACTAAATGCATGCCCTAAGAATAGAGGTGCAAAAAACAAGTGGCAATGCTTGCATCAATCCGAGGCCAATCATTAACAAACCCTGACAACCCATTAAAGCATGGACACAAACACAGATTATGATTTTGACACTTGATTTGCAAACCTAGGCATGTTGCATTTCTCACTTCCAGTACTTTTCTTTTTCTGTTTTACCTCTATCTAGCTATTATCCTCCCCGAAAACCTCTTTTGGAATTGATGTTTCATCTGCATCCTTCACTCTTGAAGGTGAAATACACTCCTTGTAGTCTGAGGCAATAATACCTAGTGATTTTGTAGTCTCCGAAGGGGAAGAAAGTTCATTTCCTAATTTAGAAACTTCCCTATCTGGAATGTGAGCACTTCTTGCCTCAAGAGGGGGGGATGAAGGAGATTTTCTTACCTCTGTAGATGAGTTTTCTTTGCAATCAAGGGGCTGTGATGAAGCCTCTTTTTCCATAGAGTAATGATGAATTGAGGAGTCTTTCCACCAAGATGCATGACTATAAGACTTAGGTTTGAGGCACTTTGCTGCTATGTGACCAGTGATGAAGCATCTGCGACATCTAAAAGGAAGGCCCTCATAATCCAAAATCTGGCTCCAATTGTAATTCATTATTTTTAAAGAAATCTCAGCTGGAAGGTCTTTACTGGTATCAATATCCACCAGAATGCAAGCGAAGGTAGAGTGGTAGAAATTAGATGAGCTTTTTTCCACAAGTAGAAATTTCCCCAGCTTGTTGCCTATAGCTTCAAAACATTCTTCAAACCAAAACTGAAGAGGATGGTTTAGAAGTTGAATCCAGGTAGGAGTAACCACAAATAATTTAGAATTTGGATTAAATTCAAGGTGACAGGGTTTGAATATCAGTAGATGTTCATTGCAGCTCCACTTATAATCACAAAGAACCGTCTTTCTATCCTGGATATTGTCAAAGACAACAATGAATAAACCTCGGCTGCAGGGGTAAATGTGGAGATCCTTTTTCAGAATTGGACCCCAAGTATCAAAGATCCATTTGTGCAGGACAGCTAGGCTAGGCCACTACTTGACAAAACGCCCAATTAAGCCCTTGTCAGCAAAGAATTTTTCATTTTCTTTGACTTCCCTTCCAAGCACATCACCAAACTCAACGATTGGATTGTCTGCTGCAATTTGTAGGGAATTGACCAACGAAGGAGAGATTGGGTGCCCTAAATTTGAAAGGGAGTTGTTCTACAGCGGTATGGAGTTGAGGAGAGGAGGGCTCACCTTCTTGATTTCTCAGCTGCTAAGAGAGGCATCCACTGGCATTGCAGAGGCCCTAATGGAAGCAGAATCCCTCGCCAAAACTCCCATCAAACCCCTCAGTCGCGAAGAATCCTGAAATCCCATGTCACTTGTGGTTTTCACAGAAGATTTCCTAGCCATGACAATCCCAGAAATGTGATTTCCATTCGAAACAGAGGCATTCAATGAAACCCTAGTGCTACAATCATTCAGCAATTTCAAGAAGTTCAGCATATTCGGGTAGCTTCTAAAATTACTTACATATTACTTTTTAATATCCACTCTAAATCAACTATTTTTTCATAGTCACAACATCACATATGCTTCTCCCCTTGTCAATTTAGGTTATGCCTCTCTCGACATAATAATAATTATTTACTTATACATAATTGTCTAAATGCTAAGTTTTTATTTAAGTAATTAGTTTCAAATATTTACAACTTTTAATTAAAGACATTAAATTTCCATGGTCCATAATGTTAGATAATGAATGTTTTTGGATTTAAATATGTCAAACTTTTTCCATCAACATTCTGGATCACACTCCATGATCCATCATTAGGATATAGAGAGTAAGATAAGAGAGAGAAAATCCTTGATAAATTATGAAGTGTGATCCAAAATATTTATGAAAAAAGTCTGACATGGTTAAATCTAGAAACATTCATTATCTAAGTTTTATTTTTTTATAATTATTAATAAACATGAAGTTTAATAGTTTATGGTACATGAAGAAATAGTGATGCAACTCCAACTAAATTCAATGACACAAGATAGGAGAGATATGGTCTTACCCTACACTAAGTGAATAGGTACTTATACATACCACCTCATACAAAACAAGAAACTAAGACAACTATAAAAAAGACAATTTATTTATCAATTATTTAGTTTAAGCATGATAAGGAAATACATGAATTAAGTGAATAAAGCTATCTCATTTCCAATTCCACAAGCATAGATATAAACTCAAAGGAAAATGGTCCAACATGCATTTCCAACACCATAAGATTTACAACCTAAAATAAGCTTGATACTAGTGCACATGAACCTATGCCCACAAAGCAAAAATAGGACAGATGACACAATTATTAGAGATTGACAAATGTGACTCAAATTTGTGAGCAATGATCTCTAAATTATCTTTTTCTATGGTCCTTGAACACAAGTCTAATTCACCCTTTCTCAATATATTACATCATGAAAAATATTATAATGTTATTTATAATAGGTAAGAGTTGGTGGCATATATATAAAATGAAAGAAGTTGAAGGCAACTTTATAGGAGGTAGTTCTTCTTTGTTAATTATGCACACTAAGAGAAAAGTCTAGTGGTAATCATGATGTAGTAGAGTGACATGTTTAATTAAGGTACTCTCTAATGTAATTTAAGTAGATAGTGTTGAATATGCATTGTGCTAGTATAGGTAATTCAATCTATTTTAGATATTTCTATTTTTTTTTAGCTCTAAGCAAAAAAAAAGTCTATTAGGTCACTAAAATGAAGACTAAACCTATCTTCATCTATATTCAATATGGAAATCTATTT
Organism: Cunninghamia lanceolata; assembly: GCA_027924645.1. Taxonomy (NCBI): domain Eukaryota; kingdom Viridiplantae; phylum Streptophyta; class Pinopsida; order Cupressales; family Cupressaceae; genus Cunninghamia; species Cunninghamia lanceolata. The sequence continues at coordinate 637,783 of BSBN01000378.1, read as the reverse complement.
TGTTAACATTATTTGTGGCTGAAAATGTAAGCCTAACTATGCATAAGAAAATGAATTGCACACTTAAGAAGGAATTGTATAACACAATTGGGGACCTAAACTAAACCCTATGAAATCCAAAAGAGAATTTAATTCAAGAAATATATTTTTATTAAATTCATGTGAAGACCAAACATGCTTGAGAATTCATCTTGTAAGGGAATCAACACAGTTTGTGTGAGATCCATTTATCCACTTGACATATTTACATATTAGTTAATAATAATATTAATTTTAAAGTTTAATAAGATAAAATAAAATTAGTGAATGATTCTTTATTAAGTTAATTTGATGAATTGATTATTATTGAGGGAGGGTCATGTAGTAACTAGGCACATAAAATTTAATACACAATGATGCATATTTTTAAAAAAATTAAAAAATTGAAACTATAAAATTAAACTTTTAAAAAATATCATATAAATATATAATTTATTTATTACACTTTTCAAAATAAAAACAAAACATAATAATTACTAAAATAATGAATGATGGTTTTTTTAAAAGAAAAATAAATTGTGAAGGAAAACGTGGTGGAAATGGAAGATTGGGCTCTGCTAATGTTTCTTGGCTTTCCTTGTGTTTGTCATACTAATGGAAACAACATGAGTTTTTTTTGCTTTTTCCTGCATTTGTTGTGGTATTCTTTACATCACTACACCTAAGGGAAACTTTCCCCCCTTTAAATGGCCTCAACCTTTCATTCCTCTACAACTATAGTTGCTAGAGTTGAAGGTTTGATGGTGACTATCAATGGCACCCCCACTTAAGTGACCCAAGAAGTTTTTACCCATGGTGTTCCACAAGGTACATCCTTTGAAACACCACAAGAATTATTCTTTTGATTCATGAATTTCATAATGCATGCCACTAGTTAGAAAATTTTATCTTGATAGGGTATTTTATGAGTAGGGCCCCCCCTAAAATCATGCTTAAAGACTAGGTTAGTAAGGCATGGACCCTACATGGGATCTGTCTTGATGCCATGCAAAACCTTACCAAAGGTTTTTTTTCTTTTTCATTTTGCTAAAGCCAACCATGCCAAGGTTTTCCTCAATGGTGGCCCTTGTCTTGTTCACTCCTCTTTACTTGTTTTTAAACCCTATACTCAAGACTTTAAATTATCTATAATGAGAAGTTTTTTTGAGTTATCATTTTGGTTGAATTCCAAAGGTTGCCCTTTCCATGTTAGAACTTTTTGAACTAGATAGCCTTTTCTTTAAGCTTTGTGGTCTATATCAAACTAGAATGATTCTACTCAATTCATCGTCACTAGTGGGTTTGTGAAGAGGTAGACCTATCCAAGTACCCGAAAGAGTTTGTTGACATACAAGTTGGCCAAACTAGATACACACATGTTAAATATATCAACCTCCCAAATACAAGTTATCAGTGTCAATCGTTAGAACACAAGATTTAGGACTAGTCTTCGGTATCCCCATGTCCCAAGCCTTTTGTACAACCCTCTCTTGGGTTGACATCTCCTACAAAAGAAGATGAAGGCTAGTCTATAGTTGTTAATCAAAAAGCCAAGAATTCTGGCAACCCCAAGCCTACTCCCAAACCTTTTGGTTCTAGGACTTAGGCTTTGAGGAATTTCTTAAAGCCTCCAAACATAAGCAAAGCTATAATTTCCTCTTCTAGGGAAACTTTTGGTGAGGAGAATGTTGTAAGAACCTCTCTAGTGACCTCAATCTTATCTCAGCTACCAACCATCAATGCCCAACATGCTTGCCCTCCTCTTGCTAGGCTGAGGAGGTCTTGCAACCTACCCAAGCAATTAGAAGAGGAAGAATTTATGCCAAATAAATGGATACTAGAGTCCAATTACACTTCTAGATAGGAAGTTTTGATTCTAATAAATCAATGTTAAATAATATTTGTTTTGCAATGGATGGCTTGGATAATGAGGAGATGACTCTTAACACTCATTTATGAATTGTATTCCTTGGAATGTCTAAGGTCTAATGGACCTCCCTCAGAAATACTTTGTTCATGATGCTCAACTTTAGTGTCTAGGTTTAGACATTCTCTATTTACAAGAGGTTAAAGTTTTTAGTTTTTTTCTTTATGTGGCTTGACATGTTATTTGGCTCGCTAGCCATTTTCTTTGTAGTAACCATGAAGATAGTTGGGGTGTTGGTTTCACCTTTCTTCCTCCTACGTGGCACCAACACTTGGTTGATGAAGGATGTGATCTCACCAATCATGCATTATGGGCTCTTTTCAACATTAATAATTATTAATTTGAAGTTATAAATATTTATGGTTCAAATAATGCTATGGAAAGATCTTCCCTCTAGAGATGGATTGCTAATTCAATGCTTTCCACAACTTTGGTTTTATGTGGGGATATTAATATGATTATAATGGCCTACGATAAATGTGAGGCCCTGCCTATGCATTGGATAACTAGTTAAAGAGAGGCTTGTTTTTTCATGCATAATAAATTAGGGCTTTTTTATCCTAATATTGGCCCTTCCAAGATCATATGACATGGTACACTTGAAGCAATCTCAGAGCTAGCCATGACAAGGCATTGAAGCATCTAGATCATTCCATGATGTGAGCTCAATCTTTCTTTTCCTTTGCCAATTCTTATTCCTTGCTAGTGGAACCTTTGTTGGATGTTATCTTTTCCAACCACTTCCCAATACAATTTTGTATTAAGTGGAAAGTTACCAAGCCTAAGACCATGAGGACACATTTTTTTCTTAACACATCACTTCTCAATTAGAAATCCACATTAGCTCATATTCAATGTGTCTAGAATTTGGAGCCATGTCCCATGCATGGGGTTGGTTGGATAACAAGGTGGAATGATGCCATAACCTCTCTTCTCATTTTCTTTATATTTATGGGCATCACTTGGCCCATTTCCACTGCCACTCGTATGAGTCCACCACCCTTAATCTCTGCCAAGGCACCACCACTTTGAAAGTGCAACCATTTGATTCTACCACTCAGCTTTGTGTGTCTCAACTATGCCACTAGAAGTCAGTTGCAGATGCTCATACAGTGTAGGGAATAAAATTAAAGCTTAAATTCACTAGCTTAAGATTGTAGATAATGTCTCCAAGGAATTTTTTTAGGATTTGTGTGCTCATCATACCTCCCAATATATTAAGAAAATTAAAGTGGGGCAATAACTCTTGAAGGAGCTTCTTGATATTCTTCAAGATTTTTTCTAACATTATGAACAATTTTTTGCTACTTAAGAATATACTCTATCTAAGTTGGTTGGTCTGCACTAGTTCCCTAAGGTGGTTCCTTGCCAGGTTTCCAATTCCTAGTGCATTCTCTGTGATCAACTTCTCACTAAAGAGGACTCGAGGGAGCTTATTTTTCAATGTCTAATGATAAAGCCCCTAGTTTAAATAGTTTTCCTTGTGAAATTTATAAGTTCTTTTGGGATAGTATAGGTGAAGACCTTCATAGGTTTTATCTTGAAGATTTTCATTCCAATTACTTGGGACACTTAATTAACAAAGAAAATATTAAAATTCATACCTAAAGATGTCAATACTGAAGAAATAAAAAAACTAGTGAACAATCACTTTATTGAATGTCTCCTAGAAAAGAATTTCCAAGACTTTAGCTCTCAAGTTTCGACCTATGCTCCCTTTGTTGGTTTTCCCTAAACAAACAAGTTTCATTAAATCCAAATTTATTCGGGATAATATCATTGCAGTATGGGAGAGATGGAATGGGCTCGTCACTCTTTGTGGCCAACTATTTTTCTCAAAATTAACTCTGTCAAGGCTTATGATTGTATTGGATGGCTATTTATCCTCACCATGCTCTAGGCACTTGGCTTTGGGCCTTGATTCATCAAGTCTATTTAGATTCTATTTGCTAATACTTCAACTTGCATCACCAATTTAGCTAGTAATCTAAACCTTTTGGGCTTCATCAATTTATTCATCAAGGGTGTCCCCTTGCCCTAGCTCTATATGTTCTTTCTATTGAAGGATTTGGCTATCTCTTGGCTCACACAGTCTCTCAATCCTTGGTAAGGTGGTATCTCTTCCCAACTCTTCATTGGGCTTTCATACATGGGCATCAAGGCTTCCATCATGTGGCTTGGGAGTATTGTTACCTTCCTCATACAATTGGAGGATCGAGCTTTCTTTCCATCCATAAGAAAGACATTACCTTATGTGTCAAATGGATTATTAGAGACTTAAAGGGCAATGAGGTCTAGAAAATTCTCATCAAGCATTGTATTGGCTCTGGTGTCCCCTCAGGATGACCAACATGTAAGGGCTATATTTTGGCACTCTTCTTACCATGAGGGAGCATATCAAGATTTGTGGCATGTTTGTTATCAAGAATATTTAGAAATCTTAGGAAGCCATTAAGCCTTAGCTCTATTGGGTAGGAAATGATTTTTGTAATGGCCTTTCTATTAATCAAAAGTCTATTTGGTGCTCTCCTATCCTCTCTTGTTAAGAGAACTCACTAACAAGGTGCCATGGATCCATTCCTTGAAAATTTTCAAAGTGGTGTCTATGTGTTGCTAGACTTCATCAATAGGGTCACTAAGAACTTTCTTTCTTGGCCTAAATTCAAATTGAAATTTAAGTTTTTTAATCAAGAATATAAGACTTTTTAGTACATGATTAATGTTATTCCTTACTAGATGCTTCACAAAATTGGGGTTTAACCCCTTCAACCATGGTGGAAGGGTTGGAAATGGGGTTGGAAATGGTACATAGATACCATTTTAGAATTATAAGCCCAAGAAAGGTTATTTATGGTTGTCTCCACACCTTCGTATGGTGGATCAACTCAATCATCATTAGTAACTTGAGTCCTCCCTTGGGACCTTGCATCGATGGTTTGAATGTCTTTGGTCTGCTGTTCTAGAGCCTAAATTGGCTTATTTTGCTTGGTGCATTATTTATCAAGGCATCCCTCTTAGTGCTCATCTAGCTCATATGGGTATTCTCAATCCCCATTGTCCTTTCTATGCACATATTAAGAATCTCAAACATCATTTTTTGGTTTTGTCCCCATGCTTAAGAAGCTTGGAACTAGATCCATGATTTTTTTAGACCATTTCAACTTGCTCCTTTTTCTTGGCACATGGTTTTACTTGAAGATTGGCATTGTCTCCCACTCAAGTATACCTAGATTTGGCATGCTTTCAGGGTGGAAATTCTCTTTAGTATTTGGAAACATAGAAATGTAGGTCTCTTTTCTAATACCATTGTTGATATTCATTTTTATTTATACAATAAAGCCATGGTTTTCTCTAATGTGCTTATGCAAATTCAGGTGCAAGCTAGTAAAGTTACACTTGAGGTTACATGAGTTGTTGGACCACTAGGAGAATACCCATTGCACTATTTATAGGGTTCCATCTACTCCCTCTTCTCCCTCTCGAGGGTATCAATGTAGCCGCAACCAGTCTACCAAGAAAGACATGGGTCTCTCTCCCATGGATCTCAACCTCTAGATTCTAGAGATAATGTTACCTATGGTGATCAGTCTCAGCCTTCCAAGCTACTCTCTACCTCTTCTCATGGGCATAGTGTCCCTAGTTGGCCAAACTTTGGCATGTTCCCTTGCTTGGAGCTAGCAATTTCTCTGATCCATGCTCGACAATCTTCAGATAATACTCCTGAAGAGGAATGTGCTCTCACTAAGTGGGAGCTTATTGATGATGTCATCCCTGGTGATGTGTGGGGGAAACCTAATGATAAGGTTCCTCCTTCTGACATTGCTTTAGATTCTTAGTGTTGTTTGGGCTTGGCCCTATTATTTTGTTATCTTTGTTTTGAAGTTAGTCCTACTAGACTTTGTGGGTGTGCCCTTTTATCACATTACCTTTTTGTGAATATTGTACTATTATTTGTTTAATATAAAGTTAAATAAGAAATATTCGTTAAAATAAAAAGTAAAATAGTTCTTGAAATAAAAATAAAGTAAATGTAGGATATGAATGCTTCTGGATTTGACTATGTTAATTATTTTTCCTCAATGTTTTGGATCACACCCAGTGATCCATAATCAGGAGAATGAGAGCAAGAGAAGAGAAACATAATGTTTATGTTTCTCTTCTCTTGCTCTCATTCTCCTGATGATGGATCACTGGGTGTGATCTGAAACATTGAGGAAAAATAATTAACACAGTCAAATCCAAAAGCATTCATATCCAACATCATGGACTATGGAAAGCTAATGACATCCAAAGTAAATGTAATAAAATAATATAATTTTTAACTAAAAATTAAAATTTATGTCCATGTAGTAAATAAAGCAATCATAAAATAAAAAAAGTTTAAATAATATTTAGATAGATGTATTTAAGATATCTATACTAACAATGTCTCTACTTTCATGTTAACACTTATTTTAGGAAGGTAGACATGCACTCTATGTTTTCTTAAATATATTCTAAAAATTTGACATAGATATTGAATTTATGTCAAAAGTTTTTTTATTATGTACTTATTCTTGTTCCCATTATAATTTTGCCTCTCCTATAATTAAATTAAAAACAATTAAAAATATTAATTATTATAAATATTATAAAAGTGTAATATTCTGAACTTCTCATGGTAAGGATTATATGGCTTGCACTTTTATTTTCTGACACACTTGTGCTTTGCATGGGGAAATTCCTCTTTTAAAGTTTACTCTTCCTTTCGTAGTGTGTTTTTCATGAGACGATAGAATCGAATGTATTTGCAAAATGAGAAACTAAATACATCATCAACGTCGTATGAGAATGTCATTTATTTTACATCTATCTCACAAAAAAATGCAACATATGAAATAGACAGATACATACTTGAACATGCTTCTTACAAAAGAAAAACAAAAATATCTCTGACAGCATATTAAATATCTTGAACATATGATACTAATATCTACAAATCACAAAAATTCAAGTTACTTGACAAACAAGTAATTAACCAAAAATGTCAACTGTGCAATACCCAATAGTAATTTCCATGGAAGCAGTTCATGTTCAAGTTTTAAGTTTTATATGGAAATAAAAAAGTGGTGTGACTGGTGCAAATTACTGGGTACTGCACAGTTGAGATATGTTTGTTTTTCTTTTTGTAAGAAGCATGTTTTTAAGTATCTGTCTATTCATATGTTGCATTTTTCTTCTGAGGTACATGTTAAGTAAATGTCATTCTCATATGTTGTTGATGATGTGTTTAGTTTCTCATTTTGCAAAATACAAGTTGAGTAAACCTTTCTATTATTACGCCGAGAGGCGTAATTACAGTGGCCACACGGGGTGAAATGGCATGAGTGTGTTAAGAAAAACAACTTTTGAAACATTAAAAAAATAATAGCTGACAAATGCAAAATTAATAATTAAAATAGATATAAAACATAAATGTTTGAAAGTCTCCTTAAACAACCAAAAATAAAATCATTAATTACAAAGCCAGAAAATATAAACAAGCAAAGAATCAACTAAAATCATAGGTATGAATTTCTGAAATAATGGTGTTAATCATTTCATATTGCTATAATATTAAAAAAATCAAATTCATTGGTAAAATATTAAAAAAAATATGTGCATTATTACTATTAAAAGAGTTATTTTTGAAAATTTTGCGTTGTATAATATGTAATTTAATTTAGTTAGGGTTTGAATTTTTTGGGTTTTATTAACTAATCCTAGATTAAGAATTTTTTATTTTAAAAATATATGTAAACAACTAACCCAGAGTTTGTAGCTTTTGCATTAATACATATAGTGTTGAGAATTTAAAAGTAAAACCCTAATTTATAAAATATTATTTTAGGGCACTATATTAAACCCTATATCATTTACTTTGAGATGCTTTAAAAAATATATGTAAGACAACTAACTTTGAAAAAATGGAAAACAAAAAAAATATATTACCATGGTACTATAGTTTATTAGGTTTAGAATTCACTCAAACATATATACACATAGTAAATCGATCAAACATTCAAACATTATTTATTGTAAATTTATGGCACTATAGTTTATTAGGTTTAGAATTCATCCTCACTTTTAACCAATATTTTTCTAGAACTAAATTTATAAAGTCCTAAATTTAAAAAATAAAGACCCTAAATTTTAACCCCTAAAATAATGTTATTTTATATGAATAAAACAAAACCCTAATAAAATATTATGTTATAAAATATTATCTTAGGACACTTTATTTTTATAAAACATGAGCCACTAAAAAAGAAATAAATTAAATTTTAATGTAGAAAATAAAATTAAATTAAATTGATGCCTCCATAGTAAAATCTATAAAATATAACTTTCTATTGTTGAATATACTTTGCTCCTTTTTTATTTATATGATATAAATTAAATTTTATTAAACTATTTTTTTTGTTTTTGGCAAATTACTACCTTAGTGGGTAGCACACATCTATTAATAGCATAAGGTTTACATACAATGAAAGAAAATTGTTCAGCCAAAAAACAATGGCCAAGACAAAATGCCGAAACAAAGCACTACACAGCGCCACTTCAACCCTTCACCATTGCCAAGCCATTTTTTTGGCAGGCAATATATAGAAGCCTCCAAGAGAGAAACCACCGTGTCCTCCCAGGAGAGTCGCCAATCAAGGAAGGATGAAGCAGAGATTTGAACATGCCATGTCACTACAAAATCCTTCAAAATCACGCCTCTCTGTCGACAAACCAGAAGCACAAGATCCACTCTGTTATCCTAGAATGATTTCCTGACCAACCCTGCCAAGTAAAGAGAAAGGAGAATACATGTTCATGTTGCAATGATCATAGTTCCAACCAAATCATAATCTTTCAGACAACCCTATCACCCGAGATCAATTAACCAACCTCCACCAAACCAACTAGGCTAGCCCACGTGCCCAAATTTGAAGACCCTTTCATCCTTACTCCCTGGGCTACGGCCTTATTTGCCAACGCATCTACCAGCGAGTTAGCTTGCCTGAATATGTGGCCTATCGAGAAATATTATAAAAGATCTAACAAGGGGGAAATTTTATCAATCCAACACAAGAGCTTCCAACTTGGGGCATGTCTCAAACTTACAGCCCGCACAACCACCTCAGAATCTCCTTCGATTTCAAGAACCAAAACATTTTTGTCCACACAATATTTCAAGCCTTCAAATAAAGCAGTAGCCTCTGCATCATTATTAGATCCATCCTGAATGTTTATTGAGGCTACCTAGATCACCCTACCTGCAAAATCTCTTACTAAAAAATAGCATCGGAGGGGCCTGGGTTACCCTTCGAGGCCCCGTTAAAATTCAACTTTAACCTACCCCTTGGCGAGAGCATCCACCGTACCCCTTTCCTGCCTTGCTTTCGCTTCATTAGATTAGCACTTTGTTTCTTTAACAACGGCCAAAGATGGTGCAGGGGCACCTAACACAAGGTGGCCTCTATGAGACATTTACATTCATGTTTTGTTTTGAAATTATGTTATGATGTAATAAAGTCTATTTGACCAATGCAAGTAATTTCTGTTTGTAAGTCCCTAGTGACTTAGGTCAATTTTGTCAAAAGTAGTTAGTTTTAGATGGTTGGAATCAGTTAGTTCTCCCAGCTGCTTGGAGACAGTTGGTTTTTTTTCTCCCAGTCGCTTGTAATTGTTCTCCTAGCCGCTTGGACTAGGGTTGTTGTTCCTCTGGGAGAATCTATAAAAACTAGGGAAATGAACAAGATCAGGTATTAGGGTTTGAGGTTGTAATCAGTCATATGATATTGTGATCGAATGTAATCAGATCGCAGAGAGGAGGTCGAGTGTAATTGAACATTGTTTCAAAGAGAAATAAAGATATTATGTTCTGTCATTTCGATTCCTATTCTCTGTAATTGCAAGTTTGTTAGCTGTAGATTTCCTTTCCACTCTGTGCTTTCCGTTGTTACTATATGGCCATATGAAGCATTCCACTGATAAGATTTCTATCAAAATTAGTGGAATGGCTTCTCGGTGTACATATATGTTTTTATTTCTTGTTTCTATTTTTGTCGTTTGTGTTCTGTTTGATGGTGGAGAGGATCAGATCAACTATGCTGCGCAGTAGACCAACCTAGCATCTCCATGTGCTAGGGTCTGGGTTAGAAGTTAGACGATTTGAGGACTTGCAGTTTTGTGAAGGCATCATCAGCGAGACATAACCTTCGGAGAAGCCTTTGAAAGTTACACCGATCAAGGTGTTAGACCCAAAGAACACATATTATGAATGCATATCGCAAATGTATATTGAGAATGTATGTGAGAATATACATTCCGTCGGATACAAAAAGTGACCGGTCGTAACGATGAATCAGGGTGTAGTAACTGGCCATAACAAGTCATGTTATGCATATACCACAGTTTGGCATATCGGAGTGATTGGCGTATCAGGGGAAAAGTATTTGGGCTCGCCAATGAATTAAGTCTCACTGAAGGGATGTGCTTGAAAGTGACATCGAGGAGATAGGTGTGTCGGTGGAATGGTTTTTGAGTTGGCCGATAGTGTTAAGTCCTGCTGATAGTAGGTTTGACGGGTTCAAAAGTTTATAAGTGTTCCCTTTCACTGTGTGCTCTGCCCCATTTTGGTATCAGAGCTAGCGAAAGGTCTGCAGAAGTGTTGGTGTTGTCTGTGAATGTTTATGTCAGATAGAGAAAGCGAAGAAGGGGCTAGCGATATGCCTCCAAAGGGAATGGCCACCGAAGTGGTCAAGAAATTCAAGGAGATGGAGGAGATGATCAAGACTAGAGTCAAGGAAGCACTCCAGGCTAAGTTGAAGACCTTAGGAAAAGGCAGGAAATCAGACGAGGAGCCTGATGAAGCAAAAGAACATGGGGAAGAGGAAACAACCCCAGAATAGTCAAGTATATCTGTAGACCAGAAACAATTTTTGGAGGCCATAAAATCACTTGGTAACGAGTCATCCGAGACAAGAATGGAGATTCTAATGTTCAGCAGAAAGATGGATGCAGAGGAAGTCATCGAATGGGTCGAGGCTTTAAACAATTACTTCGAGTACAAGGAGGTACCGAAGTATAGAAGAGTCAAGTTTGCAAAGATGAAATTGAAGGGCACTACACTCACGTGGTGGAACTACACCCAGGGAGAAAGGGTGAAGAGTGGCAAGAGCATGATCTCATCCTGGAGTCAGATGGTAGAGAGGATCAAGGCTCAGTTCCTACCAGCGGATTATGAAGTGCAAATATACAGGAAAATGCAGAATCTCAGACAGAAGGATATGGATGTATCCACCTATACAGAGGAATTTCACAAATTGTCTCTAAGGTGTGGACATGCTGAAGATGAGAAAGGAAGAGTTGTCAGGTATATTAATGGCCTGAAGTATAGTATACAAGATGAGATTACCATCTTGACACCAGAAACTGTGGACAAATGTTTCCAGGTGGCACTGAGAGTAGAAGAGAAATTGAAAAGAAAAGGAGAATAGTAGAACAGAGGCAGAAATAGCTTTAGTGGTAGAAACAAGTTCTAGAAAAATTAAGGGGAGTGCAGTCAACAAGAACATAGTGGAGAATCTGGTTCTAGAGGGGGTTTCAAAGGAAGGCGACCCAATGGGAGAGGCAGATTTGGTGAACCAGGAAGAGGTCCTAATGTCTTCACGGGAAGATGTTATAATTGTAACCAAATTGGGCACACAGCAGGCAGGTGTCTGGAGAAAGCCTCAAGCTCTCATGGAGGAGAGAGAAGGAGCCAGCTGATTCAAGAAGAAGATTTTCAGAGTGTGAACTCACCTATGGGAAGCGCAGCTCCAGCACAAGATGGAGAGAATCTCATGATGAGAAGGATGATGTTGAAGGTACCACAGAACAAGGAACCACCCCAGAGGAAGACACTATTCAGAACTCTATGTAAAGTTTCTAGCAAAAGGTGTAAGGTAATTGTTGATTCTGGCTCCACTGAAAATTTAGTTTCAGTAGAAATGGTGGAGAAATTGAATTTGAAAAGATTGCCACATGTGAGTCCATACAAAGTGTCATGGCTAAACAAAGGGCAGCAAGTCTTGGTTGATGAACAAGCTTGGGTAGAATTTCAGATAGGGGAATATGGGGATAAACTTTTGTTTGATATAATTCCCATGGATGCATGCCATTTTCTATTAGGTAGACCTTGGCAGTATGATGTACAAGCCCAGCATGATGGTAAATCCAACTCCTTTGTGATCACTAAGAGTGGTAGACAGTATAAGATGGATCCTTTACTAGAAGAGGGTGTAGACAAGAATGTAGGCTCAAGTATCATGTTAATGAGTGGGAAAGAGTTTCTCCATACTCTAAAAGAAGAGGGAACCCAGGGGTATGCTCTGATTTTGAAACCTAAAGACAATTCTAATTTGTCTAAAAACAGCAAGGAAAAAGTCCCTAAGGAAGTGCAGGAATTGTTAGACAAATATAAGGGTATCATGGTGGAGGATATGCCCAATGCACTACCCCCTATGAGAGACATAAGTCATCAGATTGACTTCATTCCAGGATCCACATTGCCAAATAAACTAGCTTATAAAATGACACCTAATCAGAATGAGGAGATTGCTAAACAAGTACAAGAACTGTTGGATAAAGGCCTGGTGAGGAAAAGTCTTAGTCCATGTGTTGTACCCACAATTTTAGCTCCCAAGAAGGATGGCAAATGGAGGTTGTGTACTAATTCGAGGGCCATCAATAAGATCACCATTAGATATACGTTTCCTATGCCCAGAATAGAGGACCTCATGGATTGTTTGGGAGGAGCTCAGTATTTTTCTAAAATTGATCTCAAGAGTGCATACCATCATATCAGGATTAGACAAGGGAATGAATGGAAGACAGCCTTTAAGACTATCCAATGCTCCAAGCACTTTCATGCGTCTAATGGTATTGAAAGATTTTATTGGCAAATTTGTTGTTGTCTATCTTGATGATATTCTAGTTTTTAATAGGACAAAAGAAGAACATTTGCAGCATTTGGAATAGGTGTTGAAGAATTTACATGAGGAGAAACTGATGATCAACATGGAGAAGTGTGTCTTCATGAAGGAAGAACTCACATACCTTGGATTTGTGATATCCCAGGGCAATTTGAAAATGGATCCAGAGAAGGTAAATGCTATACTGTCTTGACCAACACCCAAAACTGTTACTGATGTAAGGAGTTTTCATGGGTTGGCAATTTTTTATAGAAAATTCATAAGAGGATTCACTCATATTTGTGCACACATTCTGGATACCATAAAAGGAGGATAGAAATGTAAGTTTGTTTGGAATAGAGCAGTTGATGAGTCTTTTGAGATTCTCAAACAGAAAATAGTAGAGAAACTCATTTTGGTTTTACCTGATTTTAATAAGTTGTTTACTGTGGAATGTGATGCCAGTAACCTTGCCATTGGTGTTGTCTTGAGTCAGGAAGGCAGACCTATTGCTTTCTTTAGTGAAAAGCCGAATGATGCTAAACAAAAGTATTCCACATATGATCTAGAATTGTATGCAATGGTGCAAGCATTGAAAAAATGGAGACATTATCTCTTGCCCAAGGAATTCATTGTTTATACTGACAACCATGCTTTGAGTTTTCTGAATTCACAGGAGAAGCTAAATCACAGGCATATGAAGTGGGTTGAACAACTCCAAGTGTATACTTTCTCCATCAAACATAAGAAGGGACAAACCAACAAGGTGGCAGATGCTCTGAGTAGAAGAGTGTGCACTATACAGGAAATCCAGTTGCAAAGTGTGGGAGTGGATTCTCTTAGTAATATGTACCAAGATGATGAGGACTTCAAGGAGATACATGCAGTTTGTTCACAATTTTCAAATTCCTATCATTTTGATTTTTTTGAATTTTTGCTACAACAGGGGTTACTATTTAAAGGCAACCAGTTGTGTGTACCTAGGTGTTCCATGAGGGAGAACATCATAAAAGAGAAACATTGTGGTAGTCTTGGAGGTCATTTTGGACTGGACAAGACATTGGAGCAAGTGAGAAGGTTTTACTTCTGGCCTAAGATGCCAACAGATGTCAAAAAATTTGTAGACAATTGTCACATTTGCCAGAGAGCCAAAGGGACTTCATCCAATATAGGTCTCTATCAACCACTTCCAATTCCTTAAAGGCCATGGGAGTGTATAAGTATGGATTTTGTTTTGGGTCTTCCCTAGACTCAAAGAGGTTTCGATAGTGTGTTTGTTGTAGTTGATAGATTCAGTAAAATGGCTCATTTTGTGCCATGCATATGTACCAATGATGCTTCACACATTGCTAGTCTATTCTTTAAGGAGATTGTTCGAATTCATGGTTTGCCATTGAATATTGTCACTGGCAGAGATCCCAAGTTTGTGGGACATTTTTGGCGTACATTGTGGAAGAAATTGGTCACTCAACTATCTTTCACGTCAGCCTATCACCCTCAAATGGATGGACAAATTGAGGTGGTGAATAGATCACTAGGTAATCTTTTGAGGTGTTTGACTAAACAACATGGAGAAGCATGGGATATGATCATCCCACAAGCAGAGTTTGCATATAACGATTCTATTAATAGGAGCACAGGGAAGAGCCCTTTTGAAGTTGTATATGGGATTCATCCCAGGGGAATTTTGGAGCTCAGGGATCTCCAAAACATGGAGAAAAGGAGTACACAAGGAGAAGATTTTGCAGTCAGTATGAAGGATATCCATGATACTATAAGGGAAACTATCCAGAAGAACATAGGGAAATACAAAAAGAGAGTTGATCAGAAGAAAATGGATGTCCAATACAAAGTTGGGGATCTAGTAATGGCATATCTGAAGAAGGAAAGACTTCCGAAGGGGCAGCCCATGAAGTTTCTTATGAAGAAGATAGGTCCATGCAAGATTGTACACAAATTTGGACCTAATGCATACGAAATTGAACTTCCTCCAGGTTTAGCAATATCACCCATTTTTAATGTGTCAGAACTGTTTCCATTTAGGGGAGACAATGTTATAGATTCAAATGTGACAGGAGCAGGGGATGTAGAATGGATTTCTAATTTTCCACCAAGTTAGCCAGTACAATTGGAATGTATTTTGGACACCAAAGTTCAGAAGAAGACCAGACATAAAACCTGCAAGCAGTATCTGGTCAAATGGCGTGGTTTGCCTGATGAGAATGCTACCTAGATGAGCGAGGAAGACATCATCAAGCATGGGGTTAATATTTCAGACTTGGTTCCTCAAGGGACTTGAGTTCTTTTAAGCCCTGAGAGTATGGTGCAGGGGCACCTAACACAAGGTAGCCTCCATGAGGCATTTATGTTCATGTTTTGTTCTAAAATTATGTTATGATGTAATAAGGTCTATTTGACCAATGCAAGTAATTTATGTTTGTAAGTCCCCAGTGACTTAGGTCACTTTTGTCAAAAATTGTTAGTTTTAGATGGTTGGAATCAGTTAGTTCTCCCAGCCGCTTGGAGACAGTTGGTTTTTTTTCTCCCAGCCGCTTGGAATTGTTCTCCCAGCCGCTTGGACTAGGGTTGTTCCTCTGGGTGAATCTATAAAAACCAGGGAAATGAACAAGATTGGGTATTAGGGTTTGAGGTTGTAATCAATCATATGATATTGTGATCGAATGTAATCAGATCGCAGAGAGGAGGTTGAGTGTGATTGAACATTGTTTCAAAGAGAAATAAAGATATTCTATTCCATCATTTCGATTCCTGTTCTCTGTAATTGCAAGTTTGTTACCTATAGATTTCCTTTCCGGTCTGTGCTTTCCATTGTTGCGATATGGCCATATGAAGCATTCCACTGATAAGATTTCTATCGAAATTAGTGGAATGGCTTTTCAATGTACATATATGTTTTTATTTCTTGTTTCTATTTTTGTCATTTGTGTTCTATTTGATGGTGGAGAGGATCGGATCAACTGTGCTGCGCAGTAGACCAACCTAGCATCTCCATGTGCTAGGGTCTGGGTTGGAAGTTAGGTGATTTGAGGACTTGCAGTTTTGTGAAGGCATCATCGGTGAGACATAACCTTCGGAGAAGCCTTTGAAAGTTACACCGATCAAGGTGTTAGACCGATAGAACGCGTATTGCGAATGCATATTGCAAATGTATATTGAGAATGTATGTGAGAATATACATTCCATCAGATACAAAAAGTGACCGGTCGTAACGGTGAATCAGGGTGTGGTAACCGGCCATAACAAGTCATGTTATGCATATACCACAGTTTGGCATATCGGAGTGATCGGTGTATCTGGGGAAAAGTATTTGGGCTCACAGATGAATTAAGTCTCACCGAAGGGATATGCTTGAAAGTGACATTGGGGAGATAGGTGTGTCGGTGGAATGGTTTTTGAGTTGGCCGACAGTGTTAAGTCCTGTCGATAGTGGGTTTGATGGGTTCAAAAGTTGATAAGTGTTCACTTCCACTATGTGCTCTGCACCAAAAGATTTTCCATCTGCCTATCCCATTTTGAGAAGAATCTAAACCTGCTATTTTGAGATGCCACATTGAAATGCTCTGAGATCCCACTCTCTATTTTTTGTGTTACCACATTCAAGCTAGAGGTTTTACCTTTGAAAATTCTATTATTTCGCTCTCACCACAACTGCCACACCACCATTGCGGGCACCTCCTACCATAACCCTGCTAAAGCAGAACCTGAATTCAATTGAGGCCACGAAATGAAAATGTCTTTAATGTCATTCTGCATAGGGCCTCACCAACCCAACTTATCATAGAAAGATTGCCAACAGCTTTGCGCAAAAGCACACTCTACCAACAAGTGATTGGTTGTTTCCTCCTCTTCACAAAGAGGACACCTGAATGGGCCAGCCATCCCTATCCGCTTCAGCCTTTCCCCTGTTAGAATACGACCATGCATTGCTATCCAAGTAAAGGCACCAGCCTTTGAAAGAACAAATTTTCCCCAAAGGAGCTCTATTGGCCAAATTTCTTCTACTTGTTCCCTTCTCATAACTTTATAGCTGATCCTTGCCAAATATTCTCCTATTTTTGCTGCGCACTAGCTAAGGGAGTATCTTTCACCTATGGAGGCTACAAACCTTTTATTCAATTCTTCGAGAAGAAGCATCCTTACAGCACCTTCCAACATTTCAAAATTTTCCATTTAAACTCCCATCTTCCATGCTCCCTTTTCAACGTTACATACGAATCTACATTCTCACCATACACCAAACTTGAAAGTTGAATGGCCTCTTCCATATTCGTCAAGGTATCTAAGGGTGAGTACCCATTCCAAGAGTCATGCCAAAAAGACGCCCTTGTCCCATCTTTAATAATCCATGTGAGATGGTCAGTAATCAAATACCTACACTTTACCACAAAGTTCCACAGTGCTAAGCCTCTCTGTGGATTTGCAATTGTAAAGATCCTCTCAGCCTCCCACAAGTCCAAATATTTTACTTTCAGTATTTTACTCCAAAGAGCCTCCGGGTTTTTGAAGATTCGTCACGCTAATTTTGCTCCCAAAGCCACATTTTGAAGTTTCACTTCCTTCACACCCTCCCCACCATTCTCTTTCTATTTCAGGAGAGTATCCCAACCAATCAATGGAATGCGTTCCTTCTCTTGAGCCTCATCCCAGACCAATTTCCTTTGACAAGTAGTTTTATTAAACTATATTTTATTAGGGTTTTATCACATTAAATAAAAAGGAGCAAAGTATATTCAACAATCTTATTCCAATGGTAAGTGCAATACATTTTATAGTTTTTACTATAGAGTCATCAATTTAAATTTTTTTTTTCGGCATAATAAATTTAATATATTTATTTTTAAAAAACTAGCATATGTATATTTAAAAAATATATCTAAAATACACTGAGAGATATCCTTCTCAGGTGCCTATTCCACCTATGTGTGGTAAATTGATTAAAAATAGATGCTTCGAGAAGGATATCTCTTGGCGTATTTTAGATATATTTTTTAAATATAGATATGCTAGTTATTTTTTTATGTAAGTCAATGATAAAGTTTGGCTAATTATTATATCAATACAAAGACATAGAAACACACTAACATTAAGATGGAGATACAGAAATGAGTGACAACAGCCCAATAAGTGTGGAATTCTTAGTTTAGACGGATTAGACAATAGTCACTGCACATAAAATTCAAGCTAACGGGTTTATCTTGCATTGACTTCACACTTTAAAGATCGCCTTTAAGCGACGTTGGAGTGAGTTAATGATTCGTTGACAAGTTCATTGAGATAGAAAATTGTAAAATTTCAATATTTATCTTGTCAAGACTCAAATCTCCATCACCGTCTTTGTACTCAGTGATTATTTTAGATGGACCTCTGCCACATCTCCGCCGTCTTTGTACTCGGTGAGTATGGAGAACCCTAGAAAGTGAGAAGACGCGGGAACCTTACCATTTTTTAACATTTAAAAAAAAATGCTATCACATCATACAATTTACTCGTAGAACCATTATATTGTCAAATTTGGCGATTACACTTTTTTTATCTTCCCCTCAAGTTAAATTCACAACGATGTTATGCACTCCATTTTAAGGAATCACATTATCTCTATGTCATTCTTAGTTTTGTCATAGGCCAACTTGATTACAATCTCATAACTACCTTGTACATCATGATTTGATTCTAAGAGACTTTACATTATTTTGCATCATGGATGCCAACTCATTCCCAACTCCATAGTTATATTATGCATCACACTTCTACTTAATTTCATTTTTTTAAAGTAACAACATAACAACAACTCTATAATTATCTTACACGTTATGATTTTATTTACACATATTTTACAAGATTTATGAAGGGCAACTATTGCCTTTGTTTGTCACATTTAAAACAAACTAACCCCTAAATAAGCAGTTTAAAAAGTAATGTTGTCCGTACACTTGATCAATTGGCCTCGTAGTAAAAAAAAGAAGTTCAAAATATAAGTTTAACGTAGATTAATATTTTTTTAAATTAACTTCCTTCCCAAGTTTAGTATTGGTCATATACAACGTATGAATACTAACATTGACCAAGAAAGTCAGCTGTCATGCTTCTTGTATGTGACCTTCTGATTAGTTTCCCATTTCCCAACAATGAAATGTCCCTTGGATGTTTTTTTTTTTTCTGAAATTATTTGCACAAGTAGCATTCTTCCATTAAACTATAGGCAAAATAACCTGAACTCCTTAGATTCATACCTGTACAACTCTTGGATTATTCCTCTGATGATGATGATGACAGAGAGACAATAACGATTCTTCCTCGTCTTCATCTTCAGAAGAGTCACTTACATTCTCACTTCCACTGGAAATTCCTGCATCTAAACGCTGGCTTCCAATGCTGTTTTCAAGAGCATCAATAACAGCATTAATTGCAGAATCAGGATCAGATTTATTCTGAATAAGAATTTCACATATGTCTGCAGGAGTCAGGCACCCTCCGGATTTCATCTTCTCTTCTACAGACGCAAAAAGCAAGTGATCCCCCAAGCCCATGTAATTATAAACCAATTGTTTAAAGGCAGCAAACCCACAGTAAGAGAGAAGTATATGCATATCCATTCAACCACTTCTGAGCAGCGCAGGGTCGAGTCGATCCTTTCCCTTACCAGATAGAGCTTTTACCAGAGGAAGAGAGTTGGCAGTTGTTCTGTGCATATGCAGGTTCTCGGATTATCCCCAAAATCTCCCGCCACGTTACCTTGAAGAGGTAGCTCCTCAAGTTGAAAAGCAATGCGGGAGATTACCATTGGCTCTAAAGACAATAGGAGCTTCTCTCTCCGGCTGCACAGATATAAGAAAATGGAACTCTAGATTGCGTCAACTCAATGAGTCGGAGCTGCATCGACAGAAAGAGGTCGCTAATCCAGACAACCGCATCATAGAGATTCTCAGATTGAATTATGACTCCTTGCCTGCAGCCCTTAAGCCCTGTTTTTCTTATTTGTCCTTTTTTCCTGAGGATGAGAAAATAGATTGCGAATATCTCATTAATCTCTGGATAGCGGAAGGATTCATTCCCCAAGTAGAAGACAGGTGAGATGTTGCTTGGAGTTATTTATATCAGTTGGTCAATCTGTGCTTGCTTGAATGGGATGATAAGGGCCTAATCAAATATTGCAAGATCCGTGACTTGCTGCTTGAACTGGCAATTGATATATCTGAAGCAAACAGATGTACATTTGCTCTTGAACATGCCTTTACATCTGTTTAAAAAAGTGATCGCTCGTGTAGAATTCTACTGGCCAAAAGAGAGATAGATGATGAAGTCATTGCAAAAAGCAGGGTTCGTGGTCCCAGATCTCTTCGCACTATGTCATTATATAGTAATCCCGTTGAAAAAATTGAGCCAAACTTCTTCAGCACTATGAGATTATTAAGCGTTCTCGATTTGAGCCGAACTCAGATCTCCACATTGCCCCCATGTGTTGGTAAGCAAAAACTTCTCAACCTTTTAAATTTATCATGGACAAATATTAAGGAGGTCCCAATCTGTGTGAGAAGTAGTTCGATTCTTGTCATGCTCGATCTATCTATGTGCCGACAGCTGCAAAGGCTGCCTGAGTGGATAAATGAACTTAAATTTCTCGAGCATCTCGGCGTCTTCTCTTGCCATACAGAATTGTCGAGTCGTATGCCCAAGGGAATATCAGAGCTGAGGTCTTTGCGGGTACTCAGATCAGATCTTTTAAGGCTCTCTGTTGAAGAGGATAGATTGTTAAAGTTGGATGATGTTGCCAAATTAGCCCGCCTCTAAGAACTAAGCATAAGTGTTCAGCATGAAAAGGAGTTGAAGAGTATCGAAGATGGAATCCTTTCTCAGCTACTCAAGATGCACCATCTCTCAATATCAAGCTCCTCCTCAATAGAATATCATCTACCGCAGAATATCACTGTTCCGATGGACATCCAAAGACTTGAACTGGCCAATTTTGCGGTGCCAAATTGGGTGTGTATGTTAACAGATCTGACCCATCTCACATTATTGAATTGTGGTTGTACGAATTATCCAGAGTTGGAAGCAATGCCTAACTTGATAGTGTTGAGATTAGTAGGTAATGAGAGTTGCAGAGAAATACCAAAAGCGTTTGGAAAGTCATCCATGTTTCCAAAGCTACGCCTTTTACAAATCGATTACTTCCCTCTTTTGGAGGAGTTGCCGGATTTGGAGGATGGAACGATGGCCGTCCTGGAGAAATTCTACTTATGCGAGTGTCCGAGCGTGAAGAAAGTTCCAGAGGGATTGGAACGTTTGAAAAGACTAGAATGGTTTGAACGGATGAATTTATAAAAGAGATTGAGTGAGGCGGTGAAGATTAAGAAAAAACCAATGTCTAATAGTAGGCACGTGCGCATAAAAGGGTATGCTCTTATCCATATATATATATATAGATATGACATTTTCTATTGAAATATTTCTGGTAAAAAAGTTGTGTAGAAGTTTTTAATTTAAAAGTAAAAGTTTTGGATCATATTTATTGATCCATCATTAGAATAGAAGCAAACAATCATGATGATGGATTATTGAGTGCCACTTAAACATTTATTTGTCCAGATAAAAATTTCTACAGTTTTTTTTTAAAAATATTTCAATTCTATATAATATTTTTTTTGAGTTTTTTAAATTTTTAGAATCAATATTAATTCCTTTCTATTGTTGGGCAGGGCTTAATTTTAGGTGACTTTGATGGTTCCCTCAAAGGCAATGTATGGTTTAAATTTATACTTAGTCATCACATTATAATCTTCTTAAAAAAAGGTAAAATGTTGATACCTATGTAATTACGTGGAGAGGCGTTATACAATCACAGTGGGGTGGGGATGAGAGCACTCATTTTTCTACCTAAATTTATAAGAAAAAAAATAAAAATACCAAAAAAGGAAATAAAAAATAAAACTTAAGATATGAAACCAAAAAAGAAATTGGAAAAAATAAAAAAATAAAAACCAAAAAAGAAATTGTAAGAGAAAATCAAAGAAACTATAGAAAAAAATATACCTCGACATATTTTAGATATATTTTTTTAAATATAAATATACTAGTCTAGTTGCTTCTATAAAAAAAAATTATTAATTTACTTTAATATTTTTCATTTTCACTTTAAAAATATTTGAATTTAAGGTCTTTAAGACTTATTAGTTTGGAAGGAATAAATAGTAATATTTCTTTATTATTATTTTCAATACACATTTGTTTAAACATTAAATTTGTATTTAAGTAGTTAGTTTCAAATATTTGCAGCAACTTTTAATTAATCTTTTATAAGTATAATGAGTATGGAGTTTATTATTTTATGGTTTTAAAAATTTTAAGGGAGGAGGTGTAGATATTTATTATAATATCTAAAAATTAATTGAGGTAAAATAGGTAAAAGTAAAGGTAACAATTTTTTTTGCACTAACAATTGTATCATTAGACATGGTGTGATGCATGGTAACACAAAAGTATTGTCATCACTCATGACAATACTACTCACCATCACTTCTATTTATGCTACTCAAGTGGAAAAGTGTAATTGCTTGAATCTACAAAAGGTAGCACACATACCAATGCACCATACTCTCTCACACACACAAGCACTACCCTCTAGCATGATGGCTAAGTATTTTCATCCTGTGATCATGTGCAACAAAATGCTCATGTTGGGTGCCTAGATTTGGCACTCTAGTCACATGGGGATTCATTGGTTGTCTTGACTATAGTTTGGTGTGCTTGGTTTTAGCCACTAGCATTTGAAAGTGCTAAATGATTAGTCACCAAACACATTTAGGATGTGGAGTTAGTCTTTTGATGACTTGTAATCTTTTAGAACAACTTAGTTCCTTGTTATGCATGGGTGATCCCACAATAACGTGTCCCACTTTTTGGCTAAAGTGGGACATTAAAATCAACACTTTTAACCAAATTTTTACTTTTGTCACCTATCACAACTAAACCATTAAGAATTTAAAGATGATATGAACTAGTGATTTTTGAGATTTCGTGTGTAGATTCTAAATATATATTATATTTAATTTTAAAAAATAATTTGTGAAATTTTTTACATAATTTTTAAAAACTCATTTTTTATAGTTAAGAGTATTTTTGAAAAGTGATATTTATTCCATGACACATAATATTTTATAGAAAGAATAAAATTATAATATTTTAACATAGATTCATAACACCAATATCTAGTGTGCACATATTTTTTTGTAATATTTTGTTACATATTTTATTTATTATTAATTTTTTTATGTGAGATTAAGTTAATCTAGACATAGTTTTATTACATAGAGCATATTTTTTTTATATATCTTTTTTTTTTTTAATTAAGGACGTCAATACATAGTGCACAAATATTTTTCAAAAAAAAATTGTATTTTTCTATTTTTCTACATGTGTGGAATAGGGACCTTGGTGTTTGGTGAAAAACCCTTGTTCACTAGAAAATAGAAAATAAATATGATAATTAAATTAAATTATTCAAAATTATACTTTTTGGAAAGCTCATTCAAAGGGCTATGATCTTTCAAAATCTCATTTCGTAGTGACTCAGCCTAATGGTCCAACCTAGGCTTTGAAACATAATTTTTCGTAGAGAAACAAGTGAGAAAAAATTGCATCAAAAGGACCTTCATGTTAGAACACACAGATATACTGAGAGGGGGGGTGAATAAATATATATACCACTTTTTAAATCAATTCTCCTGCAACATGATCTTTACTGCATCAATCAGATTATGTAAGAACCATGCAAACATAAACACATTCACACATCCACACAACAAACCATAACACAAGATTTTATGTGGAAACCCAAGAACGGAAAACCATGATGAGCAAGCTGCTTGGATCTACTGTCCAAATCCAGCCTCACAAAAATGAAACAATGAGTTACAGTATTTTGTAGGCTCCAACCCACAGGAGTTTCAACCTGAGAAGGACAACAATCCTTTTTACAGATCTGTAGGCACCAACCTACAAGAGATTTCAATCTCCTTACCAAACTAAGCACCAACCCAACAATGAAGCACCAACTTCATCCTCTAAGCACCAACTGAGCAATGAAGCTCCAACTTCGTCTTCTGAGCACCAACCTAGCACTAAAGCAACAACTTTGTCTTCTGAGCACCAACCCAGCACATAGAATCAATTTTCAAAACATTCATCACATACTATGCGAACTCAGGATCATCTTCAGTTCATTCCCTTCCCACACTTCACACTCTTATATTTGTACATGCCTATTCGCTTAATGTTTGCATATATTTCACATATCACACACATTGATTCTCACATTCCCAGACACTCTGAAATACACATCAATGATCTTTCTTTTATATCGATCTGTAGAATTTAATCCTTTATTGTTAGCTACACTGCATCAAATCATTCACCAAAGTCGACCTTTGTATTTTTAATTCCAACATGTACAGGGACGACCCTTCCTGAAATTCCATGCTTTAAAATTAGACCCAAATTACATAAATTTAGGTTTGCCCAATCCATAGTATAGGTTTGGACCCAAAATTCAAAATCACTCACACTACTGCAATGGCCCCAACATTTAAATCTCTTATCTATGTCACCAAGTCAGTGTCAACCAATATATTTAAATCTTTATTTTAAATATATAATGTCTTCATATCATTATCTTTACTAATTTAACCTTCAGCACCTTTATTGGCAAATCAAGTGAGCCACGAACCACCGTCCAAACAACCCTTATTGGTGAAAATATTTTTCCTTCAACCTTGGACACAAAGGCCTTTATCAGCAAAAGTTGCTTTTTGTGAACTTCAACTAAAACACCTTTATAGGCAAAAATCCATTTACACAAACCTTGAGCACAAAGGCCTTTATTGGCAAAAGTTTCTTTTCACGAACCAACACTTAAACACCTTTATCAGCAAAAATACCTTTCTGCAAACTTTAACACTTCTCTATTCTCTATCAGCAAATTTGCATTTTCACGTACCTGACCTTTGTTGGAAAAAACTCCTTTCTTTGAACCTTGGACTCGCACGCCTTTATCAACTAAAGAAAACTTCCATGAACTTGACCTCACAAGCCTTTGTCGGCTAGTTGGTGAATCAGTGAACTTGAAAACTTGCGAACTCTTTGTTAAGTTTGCGAACTTGATATTTTGCTGACTTAACTTCACTTTTTCTTTTGTCGGTAAATCGATGAACTTAGAAACTTACGAACCAAACAACTTTCCCTTTGTTGAGGTCATAAACTTGATATTTTTCTAACCTAGCTTTACTTTCTCCTTTATCAGCAAATTGGCAGACTTCGAAACTTACGAACTACACAACTTTCCCTTTGTTGAGTTCACGAACTTGATATTTTGCTGACTAACTTCATGTTCTATTTTATTAAAAATTTGACAAATCGACAAACTTCAAAACTTGTGAACCAACTCTTTGTTGAAACTTTAACATTTTCTTTCAAGCCTTCATTGTAAGATTTCTCTGTCAGTGAACTTGTTGTCAGAGAAACCTGTTGTCAGTGAACTTAAGAGTTCGTGAACCAAACAATTTGCCAATGGAAGGAAGAAATCATTCATGCCTTAATATTTTCTTTGTCAAATTTTCATTAGCCAATTGGAGCTCAGGAAAACTAGATATTGGCGAACCTGTGAGTTTGCAAACTGAGAAAATTGTTGACTAACCGTATAACTATGCCTTAGAGATTTTTCTTTTTCTCTTCCTTAGAAGCTTTTCTTCTTACCATTTCCCTTTGACAACAACTTAATTTTTGAAGAGAAGCATAGAAGGCTATGTTTATTCGATGATTAGAAAGCAGATACAAGATGCATATAAATACTATGCAACAGTTGATGAAACTGTCATAGCAGTTGGCATAACTGTAGAACCAAAGAAACTACCTAATGTAACCATATAGTTACGTAATAACAATCTAATATATATTATTCTAACATCCCCCCCTTATTACATTGCTTTTACAAATGTACCCCCTAAACAGTTCAAATTTGATCTTACCAAGAGACTTGGTGAACATATCTACTATCTGAGAGTCTATAGGGCAGTACTGGAGCTGGATGTGGTGGTACAAAACTCGGTCCTGAATGTAATGACACTCGACCTCAATATGCTTGGTGCGCTCATGGAAAACTAGATTCTTCACAAGTTTTAACACACCCTAATTGTCACAATAGAGAACTGGTGACTTCTCTTCAGGAATGTCCATATCTACTAGAATGTGACGTAACCAAATCACTTCGCACACAGCTCCTCGTGCGGCACAATATTCAGCCTCAGTAGATGAAAGAGAAACAACAGTTTGCTTCTTACTAACCCACGAAATTGGCCCAGATCTGAGATGAAAAACATAACCTAAGGTTGATTTACTGTCATCTACAGATTCTGCATAATCTGATTCTATATATCCCTGTAAGAAGAACTGATTGGTCTTCTTATATCTTAGACCATAATTGATTGTGCCTTAGATATATCTCAACACATGCTTTGCTGCAACCCATTGACACTTCTTTGGCTCCTGCATGAATCTAGAGAGATAGTTGACAGCAAAACATAAGTCTAGTCTGGTGTAGGTCAAGTAGATGAGGCTCCCAACCAGCTATCTATAGAGAGTGGCATCTACTTGAGGTGAATCCTGAAAGTGGGATAGTTGTAAACCTTTCTCCATTGGAGTGGAAACAGGCTTATAGTTGACCATTCTATACTTTTCCAAGAGAGTCTTGGCATATTTCATCTGGGAGATGAATATGTGGTTCTTCTTCTACCATATCTCCAAGCCAAGACAATAATGAAGTAGCACCAAATCATTCATGTCGAAGGAGTTCTTGAGATCATTCTTTACATCATCAATGAGACTGTCTGAGGTGCCAGTGAGAATAAGATCATCCACATACAAAACTAGAATGACAATATCTGTACCTACCTACTTAATATACAAATTAGGATCTGAGGGGCTATGAGTGAATCCATGCTACAATAGGTGACCATCAATCTTACTGTACCATGTCATAGGAGCTTTCTTAAGGCCATAAAGTGATTTGATGAGACGACATACCTTGTGTGGATGATGTTCATCAACAAACCCTTTTGGCTGGGTCATGTACACTTCTTCTTTGAGATCACCATTTAAGAAAGCACTCTTGACATCCATCTACTAAAGCTTCCATCCCTTCTGCACTGCCAATGCATAGACCATTTTGATAGTTTTGATCTTCGTAGTGGGTGCAAAGGTTTCTTCATAATCAATGCCCTGTTGTTGAGCATATCCGTTTGCTACAAGTCGTGCAAGCTTTGTACTTTTCGATAGATCCATCTGCCTTATACTTTATTTTGAAGATCCATTTGTAGCCAATGGATTTCTTCCCTTCAGGCAGATCGACAAGTTCCCAAGTATGATTTTGCATTAGAGAATTATACTTTGCATCCATAGCCTTCTTCCACTGAGGTTGGCTTAATGCCTCTTGAACTGTGTCAGGTTTAGTGTTGTCAACAACAGTACTCATGAGTGTAAGATTCACTTCATTTCTTGTTTGACTCCTGGTTCTGATTCCTGATGAAGTGTCAGGAAGAGTGTGCAGGTTAGAGTCCCTGATTGTACTTTGAACCCACTTTGGAAGCTGACTGTGTTGTTGCTAGTGTGTAATGTTTTCTAGAGGGCCCAAATCAACATACAACTCTCCTTGTAGTTCACTTTCTCTATGAGAGTCTTCCACATGCTCATCATCTAATTGTGAGAGAAATTTATGAGAAGTAGGGGGCTGATGCTCTTCTTTTTGTGACAAGGAATCGAATGACGATTCATCACACACCACATCTCGACTCTCATATATCTTCTTTGTCTTAGGATCTATGAGATGATATGCTTTTGATGTAATATTGTACCCCAACAATATACACTAGAGTGTCCTAGGATTAGTCTTCTTTATCTTATTGCCAGGGACATGCATGTATGTTGTGCATCCAAACACCCTTAGATAAGAAATTGAAGGCTTTTGTCCAGTCCATACCTCTTCAGGTATCCTCTGTTGCAAGATCTTTGTTGGTGCCCTATTGATGAGGTATACAGTTATCTGCACTACTTCTGCCCAAAATATTTCCTCCAACTTGGCTATGAAGAGCATGCATTGAGCCATCTCCATGACAGTTCGATTGCAACGTTCTGCAACTCCATTCTGTTGGGGTGTATAGGGAGCAGTTAGGTGCTGCTTGATGCCATGATGCTTCAGGTATGCCACGAACTCCTTGGAGATGAATTCCCCCCCTCGATCTAAGTAGAGGACAAGAAGAGACTGGCCTGTTTCTTTGACAACCTACTTGTGAAAGTCCTGAAAGTGGGCAAAGGCTTCATGCTTCTTCTTGAGAAAGTACACCCAGGTCTTTTGTGAGAAGTTATCCATGAACAATTAGAAGTACTTATGTCTAGAAAATGAAGCAAGCATGGGTCCATACAGATCAGTATGTACCAACTCAAGGAGATGTTTAGCATGGAAGCTACTGGTCTCGAACGGATCCTGGTGTTGTTTACCTACAAGGCATCTAGGACATATAGGCAATGAATTTGAAATTGGGAAAAGTCCTCTTACCATTTGTTTGGAGCTGAGCTGACTAAAAGGTGCCCATAGTGATAGTGCTAGAGTCTAGTAGATTCTATTGTTGAAGCTGATAGAGCTAATATAGGGGAGGAGACAACATCTAATGCAAAGAGTTTATCCTTCATAAATGCTCTAGAAAGTATCATACCTTCTCTTGAGATTAGACAGGTCTTGACCCCATCCTTCATCTGGAACTCAACTTTCAGTTTGTGGTTCAGAGGCTGACTGACAGATAGCAGGTTTGTTGTCAAACCAAGAACATACAGCACCTTGTGAGGGTACAATGGCTTGTCCCAAGAGGAATGATGACCTTGCCTATTCCCTTTGCAACATACTCCTTGTTGTCAGCAATTCAAACTCTATCTCTAGTAGGTTGTTCTGTTGGTGCATCAAACATCTCGCAATTACCTATCATATGCTTGCTGGCACCTGAGTCTATCAACCAAATATCCCTTGTGGGCTGCAAAGTTTGGGAGACTAGGACTAGATTATGATGAGTGCCACAGTTGGCTGTTTCTGGTTCATCTTCTTCTGATGCATCATCCTGTTGGGCCGCTACATTGCCTTTGTACTTTCTACAACGATGATGATGTTTGGATGGCTAAGTATCACTACAACCAGAAAAGCCTTCTTTACTTGAATTGCCTTGTGATAAGGCATTGTACCAATAGTTGATAGTGTCATGATTGTTTTTGTTGCATATATGACACCATTGGTTTGCCTTTGGAGGCTTCGACTGTTGATGTTCTTGTTGTTTCTGTGGCTACTTTCTATGAGACTTCTAACCTTTTGATTGTCTGTAAATCAGGGCCTTGTCCTCAAGTTCACCTTGGACTGATTGAATGGCTTCTTCTTGTTGCAACAGATTCACCAATTTGTCAAATGACACCTCTGTCTTTGTGATGTTTAGTGTGGTGACAAAGATTTTGATCTGAAATGGTAGAGCTCTCAATATAATTGGGACAAATAGTTTGTCCTCCACCTTTTCTCCAAGTGCAACAAGCTCATCTCGCAGTTCAAATACCCACCGTAAGAATTCCTCAACCTTCTCGCCAGCTTGCTTACAAAGCATATGTAGTTTGGACTGTAGATGGAGGATCTTCATCTGGTTCTTCACTTGGTAGATTGTGGAGAGAGAATCCCATGCCACCTTTGATGTTTTCGCATCTCGAATGTGAGGTTGAACTTCATCGGTGATGCTGAGTGTTATCAACATCAATGCTTTGGCATCAGCCTTATCAAACTTTTTCCTTTCATCTGGGTCTTCTGGTCTGGTTATGTCACCAATGACAATTCCCCATAGCTCCTCAAAAATGAGAATTGTCTGCATCTTTGTCTTCCATGCGACATAATTTGGCCCTTTCAAAAGTTGAGCATCGGAAAGAAGCAATTTTGGGGCTAACATTGTTCACCACAAATAGAAAAAACTAGTCCAGACAACATTTTTATTATTATTTTATTTGTCAATACATTCACTTTCAAGAAGAAATTGTAGCACAGAGATGAGCACAATAGGCCTGTACTGTGAGACAGGGATGCTTGGCAGTGTGTTCTACCTCATCTTCGTCATCAGCATCATAACCCCATCAAGTTTTTCTCTAATCTTCCTTGATTGACATTATACATCAAATAGAAAGTAATCTAACAATCCTTGCCTAAACAATTCATCGAATTGAAGATTAACGGTGTTTTGCAAGGCATCTAGAAGAGCAAAGTAGAAACTTGAGCTTTCCAAAATAGGACAACTGCCTTGAGGTGGCTCGTTTGCATGGTTACTGGCCACACTACTAGCATGTGGTGTGGTGGACATCCACTTTCAGGCTTACAAACTATTTCTCCCTCTCTGTGGAGAATACACACTTCTTGCTATCTTCTACCTTTCATTTAAAAAATAGTCTAAGACCTCTACAACATCTTCAAGTCTATATGGCGTGGATGAGGAAACTTCAGTCAGCAACGACCTCTACAGTAGAAAAAAAAATGACTTCCAATCTACAAATGACCCTCTCCTTGCTGACAGGCCTGCAAATGGCTTCCAACGCTACCTTCCAATGCTTTCTTGCCTTCAACTTGGATGATTCCAATGCTATCAGGCCTCAGATCTCACAACAACTCAGAGCACGAGGTCCTCATTTCATTCCATTACCTATCTTCATTGCCATAGATTGGCAGACTAGAAACAACTCCAAAATTTAACACCCAG
Source organism: Cunninghamia lanceolata (assembly GCA_027924645.1). NCBI lineage: Eukaryota > Viridiplantae > Streptophyta > Pinopsida > Cupressales > Cupressaceae > Cunninghamia > Cunninghamia lanceolata. Next base: position 607,043 of record BSBN01000378.1, on the reverse strand, counting down.
CAATCAAAAAATGCTCTAATACCATTTGAAGAGAAGCATAGAAGACTGTTTTTATTTGATGATTAGAAAGTAGATACAAGATGCATATAAATACTATGCAACAGTTGATGAAATTGTCATAGCAGTTGGCATAACTATAGAACTGAAGAAACTACCTAACGTAACCATGTAGTTACATAATAACAATGTAATATATATTATGCAAACAATTTTGACATCAATGACAATATGTGTATGCACCTTTGACATCAATGACAATGCTTCCAATAATCTCCCCTTTTGTCATTGATGGCAACACAAACATAACCTTTTTCTTTTGCATTTTCTCCCCCTTACTCTAACTCTCCCTCTTTGACATCAATGGCAAAGGGAGGTAACCAACCTCTTTCCTTTCTGCAAACTGATACAACCAAGACAAGCTCCCTTTGACTACAATGCTTCTCACCAAATCATATCAAACTTTGATCATCTATTCTATCTCCTTTCTACATGCTCCCCCCAAGAGGTAGCTATTGTCCAAACAGGGATGAAGGATATGCCTTGAGATGCTCCCCCTAGACAGATGCTTCATCATAAGTTTTTACTAATTTGATGAGAGTGATCTCAGTCCCAACTTCTACCTTAAATACTCAAATATCTCTTTAGGAAGGGGCTTCACAAAAATATCTGCAATCTGATCCTTTGTAGCCACATATTCCAACTTTATCTCCCGATCTACAACTTTTTCTCTTAAGAAGTGATACTTAATAGATATATGCTTTGTTTTAGAATGCATCACTAGATTCTTTGATATGTTAATGGCACTTGTATTATCACACAAAATAGGAATAGGCTCATCATATATTACTTTGATATCCTTCAACATCTACTTCATCCACAAAACTTGAGTACAAAAAGATGTTGTGGCTATGTATTCTACTTTTGTTGTTGATAGAGAAACTAAATCTTGCTTCTTGCTTAACCATGAAACCAATCTATCACCTAGAAAGAAAGCTCCGCCACTTATGCTCCTCTTATCATCAATGTTGTCAGCCCAATCTGCATCTGTATATGCAGTCAAAGAGAAATCCTTTCCCTTCTCATAGCACAATCTATAGTCCAAAGTGCTCTTCAAATATCTGAGAATCCTTTTAACAACCTTTACGTGAGTTTCGTTTGGATAAGCTTGAAACCTAGCTACCATACAAATGGCTTGCATAATATCCAGCCTTAATTGCATTATGAACATTTATTCATCCTCCATGTTAGTGTTTTTAATATGAAGGTTACTCTTAATGCCTCAAAGAGGAAGGAGGTTGATTCAACATGATTTTTATTTTATAAAATTAAAATTTCTTTCAACCTTGTGGTAATCTAACAATAATTTATGACATTTACATTTTTAACCCATTAATGTTGATCCTCCTAATATGGGAGTTTCCAATTATTATCCAACTAATTATTCACAATCCTATCCTATGTGCTTATGTGTTGGTACATTTTAATACATTTTGTTTTAAACTTTACGAATATATTGTATAGCACATAATTAAATTATAGTTGAACTTTAAATTATGTGACCACAAGTTCTAATAAATTAAACAAAACTATCTTACATTTTAATTATTCCATGATACTATTGCAACCTCACATTCTACCAACCTAAATTATACACACAATTCAAATATGGCATTTCTAGTTTATTGTGTTAACTAGTAATTTATTACAATATTACCATTTTTAGTATATCATATTCTATTTAAGAGAAAATGCACCAAGATAAGGGGCAAAAATATGGCCAAAAGAGAGATTTTAAGTGAAACATATATGTGCTTGGTAAAACACATTCATGTTATAATAATCTATATGCATTATGGCTGTGTATGTGTTATAGCTTGTATGTGTTACATTCTGCATTATTTTAAAGCTTAAAATAAATTTGAAGTAATGAGTATATATTATAACATGTACATGTTTCTAACACCATGACTCAAATTTTTAAAGATCACACCCATTAGGCTTTGATTTCCAAGACTTGGGCTTGGACCTCTCTTTTAGCTCCTAAATTCATGTTTTCAACTTGAGTAACATAAATAGAAGTGGTGGTGAGTATTATTGTCATGGGTGATGACAATACTTTTGTGTTACCATGCATCACACCATGTCTAATGATACAATTGTTAGTATGAAAAATTTGTTACCTTTACTTTCACCTCTTTTACCTTGATTAATTTTTAGACATTATAATAAATATCTACACCTCATCCCTTAAAACTTTTAAAACCACAAAATAATGACTTCCATATTCATTAATACTTATAAAAGATTAATTAAAAGTTGTAAATATTTGAAACTAATTACTTAAATACAAAATTAATGTTTAAACAAATGTGCATTAAAAAAATAAAGAAATATTATTACTTAATCATTCCAAATTAGTAATTCTTAAGAAACCTTAAATTCAAATATTTTTAAAAAGAAAAATCAAAAGTATTAAAGTAAAACTAGATAACATAGGTATCAACATTTTATCCCTTTTATGTAGATTATAACATGATGGCTAATCATACATTTAAACCATAATTACCTTTGAGACAGGGCATAAATTTGACGGTCGACCTTACCTGCAAACATTTTTTTTATAACAGTTATCTATTCAAAGGTGCCCTTAAAATATTATGACATACCTTAGTATAAGTAAAATTATATATAGACTAAATATATAAATCATCACAATTCTATTTAAATTTTGACAGTCTATTGAAAGTCTCTCCTTTCATATGATAGAATCTTTTTAAAATTTTGATTGTATTTTACAACAAAAATACTTAAATATAGTCATATGACCATCAAATTTAGGCCTTGTTTCGAGGGAACCATCAAAGTCACCTATAATTAAGACCTGCCCAACAATAAAAAGGAATTAATATTGATTCTAAAAAATACAAAAAAAAAAAAAAAGTTATATAGAATTAAAATATTTTTAGGAAAAATTGCATAGAAATTTTTACATTTAGAAATAAATGTTTAAGTGACACTAATCCATCATCATGATTATTTGCTTCTATTCTAATGATGGATCATTAAATATGATCCAAAACTTTTACTTTTAAATTAAAAACTTCTACACAATTTTTTCTCACAAATATTTCAACAGAATATTAGTGGAAACATCATATCTTTAAGTTATATATATTTAACACTGAAACATCGTATCTTTAAATGAGAGTGCTTCTGGATTCAACTATGTATGTTTTTGTATCAACGTTTCAGATCATGCTCAATAATCTATCATCAGGAAGAGGATAGTTAAGCATGATCCGAAACGTTGATACAAAAACATACACAGGTGAATACAGAAGCACTCTCATTAGTTGAATACAGAAGCGCTCTCATTTACTGTGGAAAACTCATGCCTTCTATCATATCTTTAAGTTATATATATTTAATAACAGATTATTATATGGATACGATCATACCCTTTTATGTGGACGTGCGGATTATTAGACTTGATTTTTTCCCAATCTTCACCGCCTTCACTCAATCTCTTTATAAATTCATCCGTTCCGGTGCCGACGTGCTCAAACCATTCTAGTCTTCTCAAACGTTCCAATCCCTCTGGAACTTTCTTCACGCTCGGACACTCACATAAGTAGAATTTTTCTAGGACGCCCATCGCTCCATCCTCCAAATCCGGCAACTCCTCCAAAAGAGGGAAGTAATCGATTTGTAAAAGGCGTAGCTTTGGAAACATGGATGACTTTCCAAACGCTTTTGGTATTTCTCTGCAACTCTCATTACCCACTAATCTCAACACTATCAAGTTAGGCATTGCCTCCAACTCTGGATAATTAGTACAACCACAATTCAATAATGTGAGATGGGTCAGATCTGTTAACATACACAACCAATTCGGCACAGCAAAATTGGCCAGTTCAAGTCTTTGGATGTCCATAAGAGCACTGATATTCTGCGGTAGATGACATTCTGTTGAGAAGGAGCTTGATATTGAGAGATGGCGCATCTTGAGTAGCTGAGCAAGGATTCCATCTTCGATACTCTTCAACTCATTTTCATGCTGAACACTTATGCTTAGTTCTTGGAGGCGGGTTAATTTGGCAACATCCTCCAACTTTAACAATCCATCCTCTTCAACAGAGAGCCTTAAAAGATCTGATCTGAGTACCCGCAAAGACCTCAGCTCTGATATTCCCTTGGGCATACGACTCGACATTTCTGTATGGCAAGAGAAGACACCGAGATGCTCGAGACATTTCAGTTCATTTATCCACTCAGGCAGCCTTTGCAGCTGTCGGCACATAGATAGATCGAGCATGACAAGACTCGAAAGACTTCTCACACTGATTGGCACCTCCTTAATATTTGTCCATGATAAATTTAAGAGCTTGAGAAGTTTTTGCTTACCAACACACGGGGGCAATGTGGAAATGTGAGTTCGGCTCAAGTCAAGAACCCTTAATAATCTCATAGGGCTGAAGAAATTTGCCTCGATTTTTTCAATGGGATTACTATATAGTGACAGAGTGCGAAGATATCTGGGACAACGAACCCTGCTTTTTGCAATGACTTCATCATCTACCTCTCTTTTGACCAGTAAAATTCTACACCAACGATCACTTTTTTTAACAGATGTAAAGACATCTTCAACAGCAAATGTACATCTGTTTGCTTCAGATATATCAATTGCCAGTTCAAGCAGCAAGTCATGGATCTTGCAATATTTGATTAGACCCTCATCATCCCGTTCAAGCAAGCACAGATTGACCAACTGATATAAATAACTCCAAGCAACATCGCACCTGTCTTCTCCTTGGGGAATGAATCCTTCCGCTATCCAGAGATTTATGAGATATTCGCAATCTATTTTCTCATCCTCAGGAAAGAAGGACAAATAAGAAAAACAGGGCTTAAGGGCTGCAGGCAAGGAGTCATAACTCAATCTGAGAATCTCTATGATGCGGTTGTCTGGATTAGCGACCTCTTTCTGTCGATGCAGCTCCGACTCTTTGAGTTGACGCAATCTAAAGCTTCACTTTCCTATATCTGTGCAGCCGGAGAGAGAAGCTCCTATTGTCTTTAGAGCCAACGGTAATCTCCCGCATTGATTTTCAACTTGAGGAGCTACATCTTCAAGGTAACGTGGCGGGAGATTTTGGGGATAATCCGAGAAGGCATATGCACAGAACAACTGCCAACTCTCTTCCTCTGATAAAAGCTCTATCTGGTAAGTAAAAGCACCAAACTTTTCACAAACTTCTCTGCTTCTCGTTGTAACCATGATTTTACATTGACTATTACTGCCAATTGGAAGACCGAGGCTTGTAATGATGTTATCGTCTCTGCTTGCCCTCCAAACGTCATCGAGTACGATGAGAGACTCTTTTCCTTGTAAACTGGCATGGATCAGCTCCGCCGCTCGCTCATCACTTACATCCTTCACCCTATCCTCTAAATCTCCCATGTGCGACGCTAAATCACAGTGTAATTTATGAACAGAATATGACTGTGATATGGAAAGCCAGATTGAGTGCTCATACCTTTGTTTGATTCTGTGGAAAACGTTTTGGAGAAGAAATGTCTTTCCTGCTCCGCCCATCCCCACCACGGCAATGATTGGAACAGTTGATTGATCTATCAAGGAGATGAGGTGTTGAAGCTTCGGCTCAATCGCCACAGGGCGTGAATCGCTGGGCAAGAGACTATTTCCCTTCCACACTCCTCCCCCCGCTGCACTGCTTGATGGCTGTTCGGAGTGAGACGGCACTAAATCACGGAAGAGCTTCAGCTGCTCTGCATCTTCCATAATGGATCTGATTCGTTCTTTCACCTCTTGAATTCTTTTTCCCATTCTATAGCGGAAAAGTATTTCTTCAAGATTGCAAACACAAGACTGAGTTACACATCTAGTGTAAAGAGGGCGAACAGCACACTCTTCCACAATGTCCTCTGCATCCCAGGCAACGTCCCTAACGTTGTGCAGCCATTCTTTCACGTCCTCATCTTGTGTAGGAAGTGAGTCCGCATATTTCAGGCCACCGCTTATAGTTCTGAGTCTCTTTTTCAACCAGTCGAAGTCCCTGGTGAAGTTGCAAACCAGCGCTGCCTCTCCAGCTGCTTGTTGAACTATCATCTCAGTGAGTTTGCCAATAACACCTTCTGCAAGTGCACTTGCCATCTAATCTGTTATTACTAATACTGAGAGTGGACGGAAAAGATCTCTCAAATTCGTATACACACCCAACTACAACAGATCTAAGTTTCTTAACGATGAGCTAAAACAACTTGAACTTTAGAACTCTGTGTTCTATGCGAGAATAGCCCTGAAACGAACAAAATTTCTTGTTTTGCAGTTTTTGCGGAGCAAAATTATTAAAAAAAAATACAGCTGGCTGCTGGTACAAACACTCTAATATCGCTGGACAGGCTCCGCTTTGCATGGGACGTGCTGAAGGGGTTACTGAAGCTGTCCTCGTTCTTTACTATATCAGTCCGCTCTGTTTAAATATCAAATAGTTCAACGTACAAAAGTCTTATTAGTGCTGAACTTCCTACCAAGAACATTGTATTTGTAAGGAACTCCTTAAGGGAACTTTATTTGTGCGTTTTGAGTCTTGACAAGATACTTAAATATTGAAATTTTACAATTTTATATCTCAATCAACTTGTCAACGAATCACTAACTTACTCCAACGCTCGCTCAAAGGCTAGACGGGCTCAACCGTTAGCTTGAATTTTATGTACGAGTGACTATTATCTAATCCGTCTAAACCAAGAACTCCACACTTATTGGGCTGTTGTCACTCGTTTCTGTATCTCCATCTTAATGTCACTGCGTTTCTATATCTTTGAGTTGATATAATAATTAACCAAACCTTATCATTGACATACAGAAAAAATAATAATAGAAAAGTTTACTCGACTTGTCTTTTGCAAAATGAAAAACTAAACACATCATCAACAACATATGAGAATGACATTTACTTAACATGTACCTCAGAAGAAAAAAGCAACATATGAAATAGACAGATACTTAAAAACATGCTTCTTACAGAAAGAAAAACAAACATATCTCAACTGTGCAGTACCCAATAGTAATTTGCATCAGTCGCATCACTTTTTTTATTTCTGTATAAAACATAATACCTGAACATGTACTGCTTCCATGGAAATTACTATTGAGTATTGCACAGTTGACATTTTTCGTTAATTACTAGTCTATCAAGTAACTTGAATTTTTACAATTTGTAGATATTTGTATCATATGTTCAAGATATTTAAAATGTTGTCAGAGATATGTTTGTTTTTCTTTCCGTAAGAAGCATGTTCAAGTAAGTATCTGTCTATTTCAGATGTTGCATTTTTTTGGTGAGATACATATTAAGTAAATGTCGTTGCTGAGATGCATTCGTTTCTGTTCCTTAATTTCCGTCGTCTCATGAAAAACACACCACCAAAGGAAGAGTCAACTTTAATTTGCATCAGTCGCACCACTTTTTTTATTTCCATATAAAACTTAAAACCTGAACATGAACTGCTTCCATGTAAATTACTATTGGGTATTGCACAGTTGACATTTTTGGTTAATTACTTGTCTGTCAAGTAACTTGAGTTTTTGCAATTTGTAGATATTAGTATCATATGTTCAAGATATTTAAAATGTTGTCAGAGATATGTCTGATTTTCTTTCTGTAAGAAGCATGGTTAAGTAAGTATCCGTCTATTTCATAAGTTAAAATTTTTTGTTTAGTAAATGTCACTCTCATATGTTGTTGATGATGTGTTTAGTTTCTCATTTTGCAAATACATTCGATTTCCGTTGTCTCATGAAAAACACACCACGAAAGGAAGAGTCAACTTTAGAAGAGGAACTTCCCCATGCCAAGCACGTGTGTCCGAAAATAAAAGTGCAAGCCGTAAAATCCTTATCAAGAGAAGTTCAGAATATTATACTTTTATAATATTTATAATAATTTTCTTTTTTATTGAAAGAAGCTAAAACAATTACAATACATCAGAGAAAATTAAGAGAAACAGAGCAGCGAACAGAGTGATGAGGTATAAATAACCTCATCTCTATCATGAGCCATATAACCCTTTTCCATGTTATTAAATTATCCAAACCATGCCAATTTATTAGTTTTATAAGCAATATTTGTTTATTTTTTAAAAAATGATGTACAATCTTTGTTTTTGAATTGATTAGAGTTTTTCACTAATGTTGGCGTGATTGTGTGTAAAGATTTGTGTATTTATGTAGGTTTTTTAGTATGGCTTAGTGGAAGGATCAAACTTGAATGTGACTAGAGTCAGAAGCGCCGGAATACTAGGGTGCTGGAGATTTAGGAAATGCATGATCGTGGACTTCAGTCTATGTTACATTCGACCACCTGGCAGTTTCATTGTTTTCTATTGTTAATTTCATTTAAGACATTTTACAGCTCCACTCAGAGCCTTTAATATGTGATATTTAAAAGACAACTAGTTTAGTAAAAGTATTTTTTTCTTGTTAAAGACTTTTTCAGTGGCATTAAAACGCCCCCTGAAATCTAGGATTTTGGTATATTTTAGATTATCTTATGATTCCTCAAAAACAAATATGTGATAGATAGTTATGTTCAGTTGATTTATGTTTTGTTATGATTATGCTATGAAGAAAAATAATCAAGTTCTATTCCGAGTAATATTATTATGAGTAATGAGCATGCAAATAGATTTTTGGAGCTGTTGAATGATGAATGTGATTTGAATCAGTAGAAGATATCTAGGGAGCTAGCCACTCAAAGGAGTTAGGAATAGATAAGTACTTCAATGTTGTGTGACTATGTTGTTTGAAATTTGTTCTGTGAATGTTTTGTTTCAGATTGGTATAACTTTCTGTTTGGTAATGTTATGGTAGGATAATATTGTTGTGGCCTTGCAAGATATTGTGTTCAGTAATTTTTCTTGCCTTGCAAGTCTTCAAAGTTCTATGTATTAATCTGTGATTTTCGGACCTCCTGCTCCAGTTGCGAAATCTGTTACCAATTGATAGTGCAAGTTTAGTTTGTTACTAGTTGATAGTTCAAGTTAAATTTAGAGAATTTCCCATTTTCTTAAATTAGCCTATCTTTTCAAATTCCTAGTTAAAGAATGTATGTGTTTGATTCCTAGTCTCGAGTTCATATGATTTCTAGGTTAAGTTCAAATGCTTCGTAGATTAAATTGTATGCTTTCTAGTTTAAGTCTATTTTGTAAAAGCGTCATTAAAAATTTAGAAAAATGATTGTTGATTTGAAATGTCCAAACCAATCTTCTATTGCATACAGCCTTGGACACTACTAGGTCGACAAACTGATACATCTTTTCAACTAAACTGTTAGGACTTAATGACAACCTGTCACATTTTAGTGTTGTTGCCAAGGATTGCCTTCTTTTAGTGTCATTAGGAGATTATTGGATACCTCTTATTAGTTAAAACAAAAATAGTCATCAAACTTCTTTTTCTACATGGTCAGAAAACAAGGTCCACATGAAAGATTTATAGCAAAAACCCCCCAAATAGTATTTCCATTGGAACCTAGAGAGGTGGAAGTCTTGGCTAAAGAACTTTGTTACGAATTGATCGATCAAGATCAACCTGAGACTTCCCAATATACCTCAGATATTCAGCGACCATATCAAACTTTTGAAGAGGAAAACATCCCTTTCAATATCATGGATGATAATAATAATGACCCTTTCAATGGAAGGAGAGCACACAATCAAGATGGTGAGAGGGTAAATAATAACGATAATGAAAATGCAATTCCCAAAAGACTAGCCCGTGCATTTACATATCCTATTGATCTCGATCTAGATGAAGACTCTCCCATGAAAAATATTTCGCCTTCTATCCTACCAACCTTCAGAGGTTTGTCTTCTAAGTACCCTGATCGGTTCCTTTTCGAGTTTAAAGTTTTGTGTTAGACCTATGATTACAAAATGGATAATCAAAAACTAAAACTATTTCCCTCTACTTTGAGAGATTCTAAAATGAGATGGTTCATGGGATTAGTTTCAGGGTCAATAACCACTTGGGATGAGATGGAAACCATCTTTTTGGACAAATATCAGAACTATTGTAGGGTCAGTGATAGGAAGGAAGAACTGTTTAAACTAAAACAAAAAGAAGATCAAAGCTTAGAAGACTTCTTGGATAGATTCATCTTCCTAGCAAAATGATGTGGAGAAGAAACAATGAGCCTAGAAATCCTAAAAACCATATTCCTCAACGGACTTGATGAGGATGCTCAGAGAAGTTTGGACTTAATGGGAAAAGGAGATGTGTCTCAACTTGACCTTGGGGACATCTTTGAGTTGTGCATAAATTTCTCTCGGACTAGAGGAGGAATCCGTAAGTCTAGATTGTTAAGAGGCTCTAATGAAATAGCTAATCTCAAAACTGACATCCTTGTTCAGTTGAATACCACTCTAGATGGAATACAAGCCAAAACATGCAATCCTAAAACCTTGTCCATCTATTGCCCTAGATGTCGAAATAAACATCTATTGAGGTAGTGTCCTCTCGATAAAGCTAACAGTTGTCAAATCTATGACAAAAATCATGCCACATACCAATGTGAGATACTCAATGCAATCAAAAACTCAAAAAAGAAATTGTCTCACACTGAGGAAGAGGTCAATTATGTGGGCTAAAGATCGGGAGGAAATTTCTCCTATGGTCAAAATTCCAACTCCTCTTGGCAACCTCCAAATAATTGGAATAACAATCAATGGACAACACCTTGGCCTCTAGCACCACCTAATTGGGGCCCCTATCCTTCATGGGGACCATCTGAATGGGCAAACCAGTCCTAAGGAAGCCCTCAATGGATGAATCAAACTCAACAACAATGGTACCCTCAAAATCTTGCCTCGCAATGGAATCAGCCCTCAAACCAATTCTATCATGGTCTGAGGTGGATACCAAATCCACAATAGAACCTCCTACCAAGTCCTCAAAACACTCAACAAAATGAGCAGGTCAATCAACCCCAATTACCAATGCAACCGATTGCTAATCCAAAGAATATCCATCAAAATGCACCAATGTATTCCACTGAGCAAGAAAACATGGCAGGGGTTAACGCTATCTTTTGTGGAAACTTATAGTTGAGGTTAGGATTAAGGAAAAATGCTTCAGCAACCTACCATCGTTGAGATCCTAGAAGACCAAAATGAAGAGCCCACAAGGAACAAAGATGATTCTTGTACCTTCAAAACTAAACACAAGAAGTAATCAAGAGAAGCTTCTCTTGTCATCTCCTCAACAAACTCCACCTAAAGCTTCAGAGTTACCTCTAGAAGAAATTGTGGAACATGCATCAAATCTTTCAGAGAATGACTCTAATTTGAAAAAGAGAACTTAAGCACCTTTTCCAAAGCGCCTTAAGGAGACTCTCCTAAAAAAATCCTCTAAAAATGATCCTGCCAACTGAAACTACTTTAATACAAGAAATTAAATGACTCGATATTGAGATTCTTGGACTCAACTGGTTAATCAAATAGTTATGCATAAAAACACTAGGGAGGAAAAAGAAACAACTTAACCTAGTACAAACCAATGGATATTTGGCCAATCTTTTGACTAGAGAAATCTCTGCCCCAAAATATGGTGACCCAGGCAGCCCACTGATAACGGTGACAATCAACAATGTAGCAATAACCAATGCACTTGTCGACTTAGGGGCAACCATTAATGTCATGACTATGGACATTATGGAAAAAATAGGGCTTGTCGATTTACGTCCCATAACCACCATATTGTAAAAGGAAAACCAGTCTATAGCTATTCCCAAAAGTATCCTAGAAAATGTCCCTATCAAGGTTGATAATTGGGAGTATCTAGTGGACTTCTAAGTGATCCAGTCCCACACACCTAAGGACAACTATCCGTTGATATTACGCAGACCTTGGTTGGCAACTGTTGAAGCCAAAATTGACTGCAAAGTAGGAGGGATAATCATTTCAAATGGCCTTAATAGAAAACACTTATCCTTATATCACCCTGCCCAACCTGCTGTGAACAAGCAAGTTTGGATTGATGAATCAAATTGCTCTGACAAATAGGAAAATATGGCCTTACTTGCTATGGTAGTCATTAAACAGCACACTAAGGAACTGGAAGATGAATGGGAAATTGATATGTATAATATGGCCTTAGATTCAAGTGATGAGGAAATCTTAGGACAACTGATCCATACCGACGATATCAAGCACATTTATGATAACAACCACACCTCCTTCAAAGTGTTACCCTATCCTCTGGTTAACATCATTCCAAAAACTGATCACTTCTTTGAAGATATTTCTAGATTTCATAAACTCATACCATATAGCTATCCTCTCAACATGCTAACAAGAGAGGTTCATACTGTCACCTCCAACCATCTAGGAACCAAAACTATTGTTATTGCCAAGAAAAACCTTAAATATCAATAGATGGTTAACAGAAGTAGACGAACTCAAATTATTTGATGTATTGATGAATAGATCCAAAGCTTTTGCTTAGGACTACACAGATATGAAAGGAATACATCCTAGTGTCTATACCCACCACATCTATAATGAAGATGTTAGATTAGTTTGTTAGCCACAATGAAGACTCAACCCTACTCTCAAAGATATTGTCAAAATAGAAATTGAAAAACTCCTACAAGTGGGGTTCATCTATCCTATCTCTGACAGCAATTAGGTCTCTCCTTTGGTATTTGTTCCAAAGAAAAATGGGAAATGGAGACTGTGCATAGATTATAGAGAACACAATAAAGAAACCTATAGAGACTACTTTCTATTGCCCTTCATAGACCAAGTCTTGGATAACTTAGTAGGGAGAAAGTATTTCTCATTCTTGGATGGATTTAGTGGATATAACCAGATACAAGTGGTAGGAGAGGATTAGGACAAAACAACTTTTACCTACCTTTGGTGAACATTCACATATCGAGTTCTTTTCATCGGGCTATGTAATGCTAGACTGCAACAATTCAGAGAGTTGTTCTAGCAATTTTTGCTAAACTTGTAAATAATTATGTAGAAGTCTATATCGATGATTTCAATGTGTATGGATCCACTTTTGACGAAGCACTTAAAAATTTGGACAAAGTATTGCAATGATGTGAAGACCATCAGTTATCCCTTAGTCATGAGAAATGTCTAATAATGGTAGAACAAGCCTGAATAGTTCTAGGATGCCATATTTCAGCCAAGAGGATCAAGGTAGATCCTAAAAATTTGAAGTAATACAACAATTTGAGACTCCAAGAAACCAAACTGATATTAGAATCTTTTTGGGTCATGCTGGATACTACCTAAGGTTCATAGAAAACTTTAATAAAATCACAACTTCGATGTTCTCCCTTCTTCAAAAAGATGTGGAATTTTCCTAGACAACATAATGTCAAACATCATTTGATATCATAAAAGAAAAACTCATTTCTGTTCCAGTTTTACATGGACCTAACTAGAACCTTCCCTTCCATATTTATGCAGATGCTTCCAATGACATGATTGGAGTCGTCTTAAGCTAGGAAGATGAGAATGGAGGGATGTATGCTATATATTTCATAAGTAAGAATCTAACTCCCATTGAACAAAACTACACTACTACAGAGAGAGAATTCTTAGCTGTGGTTCATGCAATCAATAAATTTTGACATTTCATTACAAGGTATAAGGTAACTGTGTTCACAAACCATTCAACCATTAAGTAGTACCTCATGAACAAATTGTTTGAAATGAAGGTGCAAACCACACAAAAAAAATCTAATTCAAACCTTATTATCCTCTAAACAATGTAGAATCAATGGAGATTGCAACATAAATCAAAACCCATTACACAGAAATAACATGCACTGAGAACTGAACACATAACACAATATGTAATGTGGAGAAAACCCTTTCGGGTAAAAAACTCCACCAAGAAAAGAGGCTCCAAGTTGTATTATCTTCAAATATGAGTTTATAATACATGCACTTCCTCTCTCCTTTAGTCTTCAATCTAGCACCGCCTGTTACTCTCTAATCTTAAAAAAACATAGTATAAATATCCTTATAAAAGGGGGTTGCCTTCTAGGGCAAGATAACCAACAAAATATCAACCATCAGATCTGTGACCTAATGACGAATGGTCCAAATTTACAATGATAAAATATAAATAAAATAAGGTTTTGGGGGCGCTGCCCCCAAACTCCCGTTGGGGGGATGATCCCGCCGGACCCCTTGTAGGGGGAAACCCCCCTGCAACCCCCCATCACTGACGAATGAGGGTCGTGTACCAGATATAAACATACGGCTGAAACAAGATCGCTGCTGGTGAAACTTTTTCATCCCTTATGGATGTTTACAAACAATATTAGGAGTAATTAATTACATAGGATTTACAAGGTTGATGACACCTTAATCCTAACATTCTCCCACTTGACATCATACATTGTAAATACCCATAAGAAAACCATAAAATAATCAAGCACTAGAAGCAAAGCTCATGGCCTCTCTACACCAAACAAATTTCTATGTGCTCACAGGCTTGGTCAAAGCATCTCCAACATTCTCCTGAGTGTCTACCTTCTTCATCTCAATCTGTCCATTTGCAACCATTTCTCAAACAAAGTGATACTGTATATCAACAATCTTAGTCTGAGCATGATACATAGGATTCTTGGTCAAATATATAACACTTTGGCTATCACAACCAATCTAAATGATTCTGCAATCAAATCCAATACCTGTACACAGTCTCCTCAACTAAACTACCTCCTTAAAGACATGAGTAGCAGCCATATACTCTGCATCTATGGTGGACAAAGCAACTATGGGTTGCCTCTTACTCATCCAACTCACTGCTCCTCCAATCATAGTAAAGACATAGCCACTAGTGGACCTTTGACTATCCAAGTCACCTACCCAATCTGCATCAACAAAACCCTGTATGTCCAATGATTTATCAACACTATCAGTACCAGAATAAACCAAACAATAATCAGAAGTACCTGCAAGATACTTAAGCACCCTCTTCACATAATTCCAATGTTGTCTACTAGAGTTAGACATAAATCTACTCAAAACTCCCACTGCTTGGGCAATATCTAGCCTAGTGCAAACCATTACATACATCAAACTCCATACAGCACTAGCATATGGCACATTAGACATATCCTCAAAATCATCCTCATTCTTTAGACACATATCTAATTAAATCTTAGTACCAATGGGTAAAGGAACTCTAACTGGGTTACAATCCTGCATACTAAATCTCTGCAAAATGGTATTCACATACTTACTTTGCGACAATAAAGCTTTATGTTACCTCTGTCCCTCCTAAACTCCATACCTAGAATACACCTAGCAGCTCCAAGATCCTTCATATCAAATGCACCTAAAAGTTGGGCTTTAAGCTCACCGATCATGCCCTTAGTATTGCTAAAAAATATGTCATCAACATACAATGCAATGATCAGTATAGAATCATCAATACACTGAATGTACACACAATGATCCTCCTCGCTCCTAACAAAACCCAATTTCAATACAAACGAATCAAACTTTTGATACCACATTTTAGGGGACTATTTCAAACCATAGAGAGACCTCTTCAACCTACAAACCCAATGTTCTTTTCCTTTTACCTCAAAACCTATAGGTTGTTGCATATAACTTTCTTCCTCAAGATCTCCATGCAAGAATGCAGTCTTAACATCAATTTACTCAATCTTCCAATCATAAGCTGCAGCAATGGATAAAAGAAATCTAATAGAAGTCAATTTAGCAATAGGGGAGAAAGTTTCACCAAAATCAACTCCCTCTCTCTGGGAGTAGCCCTTGGCTACCAGTCTAGCCTTGTACTTCTCTAATGAACCATCTGCTCCAAACTTCTTCTTGAAGACCCACTTACAACCTATGGCCTTTCTTCCTTTGGGAAAACAAACAAGATCCTAGGTGTTACAAGAGTCTAAAGCCATCATCTTCTCCTGTATGGTTAACTACCAAGACTCACTATCATCTACAAGAATAGCTTCCCTGTAGGATCTAAGCTCATCATTAGTACTCAATAAAGCAAATATACAACAAAAAGTTGGTGGGCTATACTTATCAACTAAATTTTGTTGTCTTGTGGATCTCCTCAAGGGTGGAGTAAGAGTCTTAGCTTGTTCTTCTGCATGATCATCTGCACCAAATTGTTCTATAACAACAGATTCATCTTCATCAGAACTACTTGAATCTTCTTCTTCTTCTTCAACCCCCAATCCATCATTGTGTACTTCTTGAGGTGCATCTTGCTTCTCTAAATCAAAGTGCAATCTCTTTACATTTTCTTCTATTTCTTATGGCTGCTCAGGTTCAGAAATAGCTCTAAGTTCCCTAAAAATAACATCTCTAGAATAGATAATACTATGGGTTAGTGGATTCCAAAGCTTATAACCTTTGACGTTATCACCATATCTAATGAATGTACACTTTTCAGCTTTTGGATCCAACTTAGATCACTTTTCCTTAGGCACATGAACAAAAGCCTCACAGCCAAAAACTCTTAAATGTGAAATAGAAGGTTTCTTACCTATCCACACTTCATAAGGTGTCAAATCAAGAGCCTTAAAAGGAGATTTGTTAATCAAGTAGCAAGTAGTACACACAGCCTCTGCCCAAAAGCATTTATCCAACTATGCATCACTCAACATACTTCTATCTCTTTCCATGATTGTTCAGTTCATCCTTTTTACAACACCATTCTGCTATGGTGTATACAGAGTTGTCTTTTGTATGATAATACCTACATGCTTGCAAAAATCATCAAATTCCTTAGAGCAATATTCCCCTCCATTGTCAGATCTTAATATTTTTATATTCAATCCCGATTGGTTTTCAACTAAGACTTTAAAATCCTTAAACTTAGTGAAAACTTCAAATTTATGTTTCATAAAACAAATCCATGTAAATATGGATACATCATCAATGAAGGTGACAAAATAACGAGATTTTCCAATAGAATCATTATCCATGGGTCCAAACACATCTATATGAATAATTTCTAACTTCTCTTTTGCTCTATTGCTTCCTAAAAGAAATAATTTTCTATTTTATTTACCAAACACACAATGCTCATAGAAATCAAAATGCTCATCAGAATAGGAGAAACCATCCAACAATTTTCTATTCTTGATAGTTTTCAAAACATTATTACTAGTGTGGCCCAATCTACAGTGCCACAACATACATGTATTTTTAGTACTAGTCTTAGATACATAAGAGACATTACAAACTGTAGTGGCTTCAAGCTTAAACAAGTTTCCCAATCTCTTCCCCTTTGTTACCAAGAAGTTCCCTCTCACCAATCTGTAGCCATGCTTGTCAAATGTTACATGCATTCCCAAATCATTCAAATTTGAAATTGAAATTAGATTTCTAGCTAATCCAGGAACATGAAAAACACCAAGGAGGGTTTTAATCCTCCCATCACTAAAACACAACAATACCTTGCCTTTCCCAACTATCAGATATGTAGAGTTGTCCCCAAGGTATATATCACCTCCATCATACTCTTTATATGTGGAAAACCATTCCTTAAGCGGGTTCATATGAAATGAGAATCTTGAGTCAACCAACCAGTGATCATTAGAAACAACATTACATGTAGAAAGTAAAACATCTTCACCTACATTCAAAGACTTATCTGAAGCACTCTCCCACTATTTCTTTGGGTTTCTACACTCCTTCACATGTCCCCTTTTACCACAGTTCCAACACTTAACTCTTTTCTTCTTCCCAAGATTCTTAGATTGGCCCTTGGACTTGTCCTTAGCCCCTTTATGATCTTCTTTTGGTCCTCTTTCCATAGAACTTCCCCTGACACTAAGAGCATCCCTTGAACTATTTAATTCTTCCTCAATTCATGTGACAATAGAACTGAAACAAGAGCATCCAACTTCAAATCTGTGAGGTTAGCAATGATAGCCAAAATAACATTCTCCCATGACTCAGGCAAAGAACAAAGAAGCAATATACATTTATCTTCCTCATTCACCGAGCCACATCTACAGATGCTAGTTGACTCAATAAGAAATTAAACAAATTTAAATGCTCTACAACCGATTCATCCTATTTCATTTTCATGGAAAATAACTTACACTTTAAATAAAGTTTATTTATGTAATACTCTTGGCTTGGTAGATCTCACCCAGACGCTTCCACAAGCTATGTGCGGACTTCTCACTCGCAGCATTCAGCAGAACAGAATCTGCAAAACACAGCTAGATTGTACCTCATGCTTTTTTATCCAATCTTTCCCACTCATCAAGAGAAACATCATCAGGTTTCTTCTCTTTTGTAATAGCCAGCCATTGGTATCTTTCTTCTAGCAAATCCTCTTTTTTCATCTTCCACAATTTGTACCCCATGCCATTGAACTTTTCAATGTCCAACTAAGAGGTAGAAGCAACGAGGATGAAGCCATGATATTTACACAAGATCTACAAACAAACAACAACCAAATCTCCCACTGTAGCTAAAAAACTTTCACACTACCACCCAAGAATAAAAACTGGCCAGGTTCTGATACCAAATGTTAGAAATGAAGGTGCAAACCACACAATGGAAATTTAATTCAAACCTTATTATCCTCTAAACAATGTAGAATCAATGGAGATTGCAACAAAAATCAAAACCCATTACACAAAAATAACATGCACTAAGAACTAAACACATAACATAGTATGTAACGTGGAGAAAACCTTCTCGGGTAAAAAACTCCACAAAAAAAGAGGCTCCAAGTTGTATTATCTTCAAATATGAGATTACAATAAATGCACTTCCTTTCTCCTTCAATCTTCAATCCAACACCACCTATTACTCTCCAATCTGATAAAAACATAGTACAAATATCCTTATAAAAGGGTGTTGCCTTCTAGGGCAAGATAACCGACAAAATATTGAAGGTCAGATCTATGACCTAATGATGAATGGTCCAAATTCATAATGATAAAATATAAATAAAATGAGGTTTCGGGGGCACTGCCCCTGAACCCTCACTGGGGCATGCGGCCCCTTGACCCTCCACTAGGGGAATGATCCCCCTAGGCCCCTCAGAGGGAGGAAACCCCTTGCAACCCCCCGTCATAGATGAATGAGCATCGTGTACTAGATATAAACATACAACTAAAACAAGATCACTGCTAGTGAAACCTTTTCATCCCTTATGGGTGATTTACAAACAATATTAGGAGTAATTAATTACATAAGATTTACAAGCTTGATGGCACCTTAATCCTAACACAAACCTATAGTAAATGGGAGGATAATTAGATGGTTACTACTCCTCCAAGAATTTAATGTAACCGTCATTGACAAACCCAAGAAGTTTAATGTATTCACAGACTTTTTATCCTAAATCAAACAAGACAATTGAGATTGTGTACCTATTCAAGATGAATTTCAAGATGAAAACTTATTTGCCATCTCCATTAAAACACCCTAATTTGCAGACATAGCCAACTATCTAGCCACCTCTAAGTTTTTGCCTGATTTTACATCAAAACAAAAGAAGCGTCTCATTAGAGAAAGTTCCTAGTTTAAATGGATTAACAATATGCTATTCAAGAGCAGACCTGATCTGGTTTTACATCGTTGTGTCAGATCAGATGAAACACATAGCATACTAAGAGCATGCCATGATGATCCCTCTGGGGGTTATTATTTAGCAAAAATGATGTCTCACAAAATCTTAGGCACAAGCTACTATTGGCCCTCCATGCATAAAGATATAAAAAATATGTTCGCCATTGTGATGAATGCCAACAAGTAGGGAGAATTACCACATCTAGCGAGATGCCACTGCAACCACAGGTAGTTTTTGAACCTTTAGAAAAATGGGGACTAGACTTCATAGGTCCTATAGATCCTCCTTCACATGGTAAAGAATACATCCTAGTCTATATTGATTATCTAACTAAATGGGCAGAAGTCCAAGCACTGAAAGTTGCTATGGAAGAACAAGTCACAAATTTCCTTTATAATAAAATATTCCTCAAATTTGGAGCCCCTAGATCAATTGTTATAGATCAGGGACAACAATTTATGTCTAAAGTTCTATTGGCATTCATTGACCATTTCCAAGTAAGTCATAAGAAATCATCTCCTTACCACCCACAAGAAAATGGTCAAGTGGAAGTCACTAATAGAGAGCTTGAAAACATCCTGAAAAAAATAGTTTCATTGGGAAGGAAGGACTAGGTTAGGAAACTGCATGAGGCAGTTTGGGCCTATAACACAACTTGGAAATCAACCACCGGTCTCACTCCCTATGAATTGGAAATTATAAATGCTCAGAACAATTATGGAAGTAGGCTTGGGCCTTGATTAAGCCCAAATTGAATGAGTCCTACAACTTAGTGAACTAGATGAACTCTGCCTAGAATCCATTCACCAAACTGAGTTGGTTCAACACCAGCAAAAGACTTGGCATGACAAACACATAAAAGAAAGGGAGTTCCATAGTGGTTATTGGGCATTGATGTTTAACTCCAAATATAAAGATCAAAAAGGTAAATTGAGAACTCATTGGCTAGCTCAATATGAGATTTCTAAAGTATTTCCAAATGGAATAGTGCAGCTTAAACCCATTGATGGTGATACTCGAACACTCCTAGTCAATGGTCATCAATTGCAAATCTACCACAAACCTATGAACAAAGAGGAATTTGCAAGAATGGTAGAGATGTAGGGCAAGAACTAATGTATCAACTTTGCCTTGGTAGATGAGATATAAAATTTTAAAAAAATGTGTATGTGTGTGTACGTGTGTTCATTTCATTAGCATCTTCATCGATGCTCCAGAATTTCATCCCTACTCGTGTTAATTTTTGTTAGAAGCTTTAAATGATGCTCCAGAACTTTGTTCCTATGTTCTGGTGGCATCTTTCAGTGATGCTCCAGAACTTTGTTCCTTCATTCCAGTGGCATCTTTCAGCGATGCTCTAAAACTTTATTCCTACATTTCAGTTGCATCTTTCAATGATGATCTGAAACTTTGTTCCTGCATTCCGGCGACATCTTTCAGCGATGCTCTAAAACTTTGTTCATGCGTTCTGGTGGCATCTTTTAGTGACACTCTAAAACTTCTGTATCTTCACTCTAGTAGTATCCCGCTCTAATTCTCCAAAACTTCATCACTTTGTTTCTATTATGTTCATTCCATGAGCATCTAATTTTGACACTCCATAAATTGTGACTCCCTTGCAAATACTCTAGAATTTTTAGAACATACCTATTCATACCATTTTCACCACCCAACTCCTTCATACCAACATATTCATTAAAACTAATTCCTTATGTCACCACCCTCTGTCATAATAAATGAGAATTGTTATGACCACTTACCATCATAATAATTAAACACTCCCAGCCACATCATCATTATCATTAATAAATCCACCTGAACCTATTTGCCATCCCATCCAAACTTTGCATGAATAATTTTATGAAATCGTGAATGTAGCCATTACGTCAGCAAAGGTGAAGTGAATTCCAAATCAATTTCAAGATATAAGGTACGTACATACATTCTTCCTTAATTAAGCAATATATTGTGAATAAAATATAATAGATTTGCATGGTTTTCCCCTTTTTCCCAAAATTAGAAATTCATGGGAACTGTACTTCAACTAGGGGATATGGTGGCACATTAACTCCATGCCATGCATGGTAATAATGAGCACAAGGTCTAGGCTAATACAATGAGTTAATGGATATCACATCACTACTAGATCACTCCATTGTTTTAATACAAGTAGCTGTGAAATTGGGTCACATTTGATTATGCATATCAGTCGGCTTAAATAATTAACTTCACCTTTATTGCCACAACAGTTAGTAAAGAATTCAGCATAAATTATCAGCAAACTCGTATGGGGATGAAGCAAAAATCAAAGCTGAGTTCTATAGAAAAATGGTTGGCTCTGCACAATATTTTGGAGCTATTTCAAGAAGCAGGGTGGCTAGACTTTATGAAGAAATTTGAAGGGCACAATGTGGAGCTGGTTAATGGATTTGTAGAGAATTTCTCAAATGGGCACTCTATTGTATGAGAGAAAATTCAAGGTAAGTGCCCTAATCATTTCTAATTTGTCTGGTATTAAAAATGAAGGGGTAAATTTAGCAAAAACAACCAACATTTCTTATCAAAAGATGCTAGAGATTTTCTTAAGGGAAGGGGAACCCCAACCATTACTAGTTATAAGTTCTATGGGACAAAATAAAGGTTTTCAGAGATTGTCAATAGTAGAACCATGGAGAATGGCAGTTGCATGGATTATCAATTATTTTACCTATGACTACCAATGTGCTATTGTTGTAGGTCCCCCTTTTCGTGTGCTCACTCATTTGTGCCACGGTGCTGAAAACCCTGAGTTAAGAATCAACCTTCCCACTTTCCTATATGATTCCCTCATTCATATGATTGAAAGATACAAAATTGGGTCTGGGCCATTAGAACACCATGGCCTCATCTCGTTAATTTGCAAATATCAACTCCTAAAAAAGATGATAACAAATGAAAAATGGCAGAGATTTCTTATAAAATTTGAAACCCTAGCACTTTGAAAGGAGAGAACCATCTAGAATAGTGGCAAAAATTCCTAGGGAGCCTTCCCCTAAACCTCAGCCTTATAGAGGAGCTCCTGAAGGTGAAGCATTGAAACTTGTACCAAACCCTTTGGAGACTGTAAACACCCTAGGCCACACAATATTCCGTAATAAGGATTCAAACTCAACTCTGCATTGATCATGAATGTGGCTTTCCTGCTCAACTCTGCACTAATCAGGGCATGACATCCAACCATGAACTTTTATCTTCTTTAGGAACATGACAATCTCCATGACATCCTCAGCAACTTTTCTCATCCTTATGATAGCTTTGACATCAATGAAAACAACATTAGGCACCATATGTGTAACAATCTCGCCCTTTGGCATTGATGGAAACACATTCCTACTCACTCTCCTCCTTTGACATCAAGGATAAAGGGATCTAATACCTACCCATTCTCCCCCTTTGATCAACAATCATATGTCTGCAGCCTTTTTCTTGCAAGCTTCCCCTATCATCAGTCACCACTACCTGCTCCCCCTGAGAGGTAGCCATCATCAGTCCAGGATCAAGATATAGCATGCACTCCCCCTAGAAATATGCACCACTATGCATCTTTAGCAAATAGAGGGAGGGGAAATTACCCATAACCTCTGTCGAAGATCCTCAAATGTGTCCTTTACAAGAGCCTTTGTGAAAATGTCTATAATCTAATGCTTGGTTGGAACATATTCCAATTTCACTTCCTTATCTACAACCTTCTCTCTCAAAAAGTCATACCTGATTGTTATATGCTTGGTTCTAGAATGCATTATTGGATTCTTCAAACTATTGATAGTACTTGTATTATCACACAAAATAGGAATAGGCTCATCATACAATACCTTGATATGGGTGAGTGCGAGATCATGATGGGCCAAACAGTGGCAATGGAGAAAAACTTGTTGGATGAAAAAGTGCTAACATTTAGACTAATATTTAGATTTGGATGGAAAATATGTTAATATTTATAGGTCAAATATGGATTTCATCCAATAATGTCTTAGGATTACCTCATATTTAGGCATGTGGGAGTCCCAAAACTTGCCAAAGAAACTTGCAAACCACCCATTTAATGTTATCCTAAAATTTTCCACAATTTGATCCTTGAAGCTGACAGACTTTTTTGTAACTAAATTTAATCAAATTAAAAGGGTTTATAGAAGAATCTATTAAAATTTTAAAAATATAATATACGCCTCATAATAATTTTAATAGGTAATTATTAATAATTTTCTACATACGCTATGTCTGATTTCCTGATAAATATACATATTAAAAAACATCCATAACTTTCAACATATTAATCCTTTTTTAAATCTAAAGGATGTGTCACATTCTAGGATTTATTGGGTGTACATTAAAATTCAAAATTTTTGAGTTTCATATTTTTTTGACCAAATTAGGTTGGCTGGAAAATTAATTTTTAATATTTTTAAAAAGTCAAAGTAAAAAATTCATAAATAATTATCTATTTACTTTAAAAATTCAAAAAAATATGCATCATATCCGCTTATGTGTCCTTTACTTAAATCCAAATCATGGAGAAAAAATATTAACTTTTTCTCATACTTAGGTTGGCCAGAATGACACCTACTTTTTATGGTTTTCTAAAAAATTTAGTAGTGCTTCACTAAATATCAAATTTTCACCAAACTATTTTTAAATTTTTTTAAAAACTAGCAAACCATAAACTACATTCAATTTATTACAACTTTTATTACTACCTTATTTCTAAATTGTGTAGATAACTCATTCAATTTTTGACATGAATTTACTTAAGTCTATTTTTCACATTTACATTGCCACTTAGGGGTAGTGTTTGGTCCATCATAATTGTGCACTCACCCATATCCTTCAAAGTTTGCTTCATCCATAACACTTGTGTACAACAGGAGGCTACTCCAATATACTATGCCTCTGCAATGGATAAGGACAATGAATCTTGCTTCTTTCTCTGCCATGAAACCAATATGCTTCCTAAAAAGAAAGCACCACCACTTGTACTTCTCCTATCATCCACACAACCATCCCATTCAACATCATTGTATGCACTCAAATCAAATTCATTACCTTTTAGATACCATAGACCATAGTCAGGAGTTCCTTTCAAGTATCTGAATATTATTTTTACTACCTTCTCATGTGTTTTCTTAGGATTGGCTTGATATCTGGCAACCACACATACTACATGCATAATGTCAGGTCTAGATGTAGTTAAATACAATAGTGCTCCAATCATAGACCTATAGGCAGACTGATGTACCTCCAAAGACTCATCATCTTTGCTCAAGTGACATCCAGTGACCATGGGAGTACTCACTAGTTTTGAATCCTCCATTCCAAACTTCTTCAACAATTCTTTGACATACTTAGCTTGAGAAATAAAGATACCACCAACTAGTTGGGAAATTTGAAGTCTAAGGAAGAAAGAAATCTCACCAATCATGGACTTCTCAAACTCTTTTTGCATCTCCTCTACAAACTTTTTATGTATGTCACCATCTCCACCAAAAATTATGTCATCAACATATACTACAACTATCAATATATTGAAATGAGAGCTAGAATAAATAGTCCTCACATCTATTTTCTCACACACACAAACAAAAATTAAGACTTGCAGCAATTACTTGCAAATCAGGTTTGCAACTTGTAACCAAAGTCTCATATATTCATCCAGCTTTATAAAATGAATTTACAATAGTCCAAAAACGACAATGGGCTGCAACAAACCCTCTCAAAACTTCAAAAAAATCATAAATAAAAATGATTTGCTACAGCAAACCAAAGTTTTGCCAAATCACTCCTTTCAGCTCCTGCAACAACACAAAATCACAACACCAAAACTATGCCTCTATAATTGATTCTCCTAGAATCTCAATGGTTGTACATTCAGCCCCAAACTTGCAACAAAACCATCCAAAAACCCCTCTTGGAGGTATGCCATGCCTCCTCTTTGTCTCTCCTACAACCTAGGAAAACTAACTTCAAAATGAATTACATTTTCCTTTTTGTATCTTCTCTCTTTTTGTATGAAATGTAATTTTCCTTTAATTTCATTTCAATACATTTATCATGCCAACTCAAAAATGCATATCCCCCTCTTGGAAAAATCCAAATTTTTATTTATTTTAATCAAATAAATTGACTAAAATAAGCCATTCAAACTTTGTTTCTTGCCATGCTTTGTGGTGGTGTTATTTTTGCCTTTTTGCTTTTATGCATTAAAGCAAAAATTAGATTTCCTTATCTTGGGCTCCCACTCTCTCCATCCCTATTTTTTAGGGATTTTGGAATCTCAAAAATATTATTTTAAATGCAATAGAAAGTCTCCAAAAACCCACACTCCTTTTGCTTTTTCTGGATTTTGTGCTTTCAAAGCACGATTCCCACTAGCTCCACTTTTACCAAATTTAATTCCAAATTGTAAATTTAATTTTAAAACATGACATAACATCCAAATGCACATCAAAATGAATTTCACAAGATAAAATATGAAATTCAAACCACCACCAAAAATGCAATAGAAAATTAAACATATTTTTGGTTGACACAGGATTGCCACTATGCCATAGATGCTCCTACATCACAATATCATATCTCCTTCTTCCTTGATGTAAAGATTTCTATTAGTAGTACCTTTCTTGAAGCCCTTCTGAAGTAAGTACTTATCCAACCTAGCATACCAAGCTCTTAGTGCTTGCTCGAGCCCATACAAAACCTTCTTGAGTCTGCATACCATGTCTGGATCTTTTGATATCTAGAAACCATTTAGTTGCTCAATGTAAACCTCTTCCTCTAGATCACCATTCAGAAATGTTGACTTGACATCCATTTGATATACCTTGAAGTTCTTATGAGCAACAAGAGCAAGGAACATTCTGATTGCCTCCATCCTTGCTACCAAAGCATAAGTCTCCTCAAAGTCAATGCCTTCTACTTGAGTATATCCTTTACATACTAGTCTTCCTTTGTTCCTTACAACTTTGCCTTCTTCATTCATTTTGTTCTAGAACACTCATTTTGTTCCTATTATGTTCTTATTTGTTGGTCTGGGAACCAACTCCCATGTTTGATTCTTCTCAATCTGATCTAATTCTTCTTCCATGGCTTTTATCCATCCATCATCCTTACTGGCTTCAGCAAAGGTCTTAGGTTCTACTTATGATAGAAAACACACAGTGTGCTTGCTCATGTGTCTTGGAAAATCTTCTTCTTGTCTCCAATGATCTATTCTACTGAATGATTCTTTTTTATGTACTTTGTTGCAATCTTGGGCAACTACTCTGGTTATTGTTCCTTTTCTTCTTTCACTTCTTCATCATCTTCAATGCAAGAAGATATCAGATCTGGTGTCTTCTGAATCCTATGAGAACTGA
Organism: Cunninghamia lanceolata; assembly: GCA_027924645.1. Taxonomy (NCBI): domain Eukaryota; kingdom Viridiplantae; phylum Streptophyta; class Pinopsida; order Cupressales; family Cupressaceae; genus Cunninghamia; species Cunninghamia lanceolata. Next base: position 580,028 of record BSBN01000378.1, on the reverse strand, counting down.
TACAAGTATTCATCTAGTTTGACATTTGTGCTTTCAATCATCTTTCCCAACCTTTTGTTGTAGCATCTATAGGCATTGCTTTTGGCTGAGTAACCAAGAAAGATTCCTTCATCACTTCTTGAATCACACTTTCCTAGGTCTTCTTCATCCCTTCTGATAGAGCATTTTCTACCAAAGATCCTTAAGTATCTGATAGTAGGAGGTATTCCAAACCACAACTCATAAGGGGTCTTGGTGTTGTTGACCCTTAACTATACTTTGTTGGTTAGATAGACAGCAGTGTGGACTACTTCATTCCAGAACATATTAGGCAGATCTGCATCTCTCAAAATTGCTCTAGACATTTCTTGCACAGTCCTATTCTTCCTTTCCACTATCCCATTTTTCTAAGGGGTTCTAGGCGCAGACAAATGCCTTCTAATACCATTAACTCTTCACAAAATTTTTCAAATTCATTTGAAGTAAACTCACCTCCTCTATCTAACCTCAAACATTTGATCTTAGTATCCATTTCATTTTTAACCAAGGCTTTGAAAACTTTAAACTTATTAAAAGTGTCAGATTTTTCTCTTAAGAAAGTAACCCAAGTCATTCTAGAATAATCATGAATGAGCAATATAAAGTACCTTTCACCTTGTTGACTCCTTACTCACTAGTAGAAATTTTGGCAAATAACTGACTACGCAACTAAAACTTTTAGTCACAACAACTAAAAATGATTAAATTCTAGTCATGTTTTACAAAACAGCTATAAATGACTAATTTGATGGTGGGTAAAAAATACATCTATAAATGACTAAATAAATGACTAAATAATTAGTCACACAAGTAAAAATTAGAAAGAGAGGGAAATTAAAAAATATTTTGAATTGGAAAGAGGGAAATTTAGAGAGGGAAATTTTTTCCATGAAAAATAATTCAAACAAAAGAAACCTGACCGCCTCTACACTCAAGACATTGTTCATGCATTGGACGCACTATACAGGGGTTGAATTTGTGCTCAAAAATAGGTAAGGCTCATTGATATCCCTCTTTTTGCATTGATGAATTGGAACACAATCACTTGAAAATGTTAATTTTATTATATTTTGTTAAATTCTATATTGGGTAGACCTATTTTAGGGGGATTTCCTGGAAGTAATAGAAGAGTTTCTGGAGAAGGGCATGGCTAGATGCATTGCATTCAATCACCGAGGAACCTTACTAGCAAGTCTAGTATTCATGTGTTTTTTAAACTATAATTTTTTGTTGTGTTTGGTACTCCATTTCAGTTATGCCCATTTCCCAAATGCTATAAATACAAACACCGAAATCTAATTCAATCTGTTGACTGTTAATACTCAAACAATACCCCACTCTTATTAGGGATCAAGGTTTCAAAGCTCAGTTGTGAAGGATCGGGGTTTTACCTAATTGTAGAAGAACTGCCTCAACCTTGCAAACTTTTTAAAAAGAAAATAGCAAATAATCTTATATTGCTTAATACCCATTTCGGTTTCTACCAGCCCTTTTGTTAGGAATTGCATGCAGAAGATATCAATTAAATGCAAATAAAGATTAAATAGAGGAATGAAAAATACACAAAAATAATAACAGCGAGAGACAATTTTTAATGTGGTTCACCCAAACTCAGGCTACATCCACCAATAGAGAGTCTAATATTATTATCCAATAAATCAAACTGATTACAACCAGCAATCCTTGCAAATCAATATCAGTGTAAATGCTACAATACATTATCAACGGAAACCCTAACCCTTAGCCATTTTTATCAAGACTTATGTCGGTTACAAAATAAGGTTTTTTTATGTCGGCTAATAGAAAAATAACTCCCGACGCCTTTATAAAATAATAAAATTCATTTGAAGTTTCAAAGCCCCTTGACCCCATCTTGGGGACGTTGCCCCCAAACCCCTGTTAAATAATTTGGGGGGAAACCGTGTCGATAAAAGTGGGGAAAATTTAACCTTTGATTCTAATTAGGCTCCATATAACAACACCTGTCGCAGTTTAGTCCCCTAAATAGTCATTATTGTGTTGAAGTATTAGTTATTAATACTAGTGTTGGTGTGTTCTGAAGAGGATTCAATATGCTCCATTGTTAAAATGGGTTTGATTTTTCTTAATTGGGGTCATCTTATGTGGTTCAACTTGGCTAAAAATGCCCAAGTGACAAGCTTGTAGATCAATCTAGGGTTTCGAGATTTTTTCTGTGATATGGAAGTAACCCTTTTGGATGTTTCTCTCTCTGATGATCGTCTAACTAAAATGTCCTTTTAGCATGATGATTATTACTTTTTTTAAAATAGAAAGTTCATAGTTTATAATACTAAGAAATCATCAATCTTTTTGCCATTTCTATGATCTGGAAGCAAATAATAAGCACTCAAGAAAGAATCAAAATTAACAAAATCAATCAATATAGTAGCCTAAAATAAGCCTCAAACAATACAAGGAAATAAGGATTACAACCTAGTTTGAAGACTTTCCGAAAATTTTGAATCAAGAGTAAACCACTAATGAGAAGAAATAATAATAGGAAACATGGTTTACAACTTGGTCCCCATAAATTGTTGACACAAAGCAACCTAAAGAAAAAAGAAACTAAAAGATGACATTTTTAAATAATCAGAGCTCTATAATTATTTAATTATGATTAAGTATGTGTACATGCTAAGCCTTCTCTATACGACGCATAGTACTAGCATGCCCAATGTGTTGATGATTACCACCACCATGAGGATGCTCAACAAGATTCATTGCCACACCACGAACCTTGGGCCAACAGTTTCTTTTGACCCTATATTTGTGATATGCATTGCCAACTTTGAGCATTGCCTTTTCTGTCCTTCCACCACCAGTAACCTAACCAATCATGGCTCTACAACTACTTGGCACAATCTTCTTAGCTCCAGATGGAAGCTTTACCCTGTAAATTGAAACTAATTTCCAAGACTTGTCAAACAAGGCTATTAAAAATCTACAAAATCAAAAATTACACAAATCTAAACATTAAGAGAGAACATAGATAACTATTCCAAAATTATTTCCACTACCTTTGGAATAATTGCATTTATCAGCTCACTTTAATCTTGGAAAAAAATTAAGCATAGAAATATGCCATAAGTCTCCATAAGGTGTACACCTAGAACTTAAAATAGTTTGAAAATAATTTGGAAAAAGCCACCATCCATAGGACATCACAACAGATGCATCACATGTTTGTTGCTAGCCAAAAAGCAAGATGATAAACAAAAATGATAATGAGTCAAGGGGAACATCAAGAAGCAGTACATTCAAATTAAATTTCAACGAGCTGCTAAACAAGCACAACCCACTTTGACTTGTCATAAATTCAAAATATTAGAATAGGTACATTTTTATGTCTGTAAAGGTGACAACAATCTAACAATGGATCAAACGTTTCAAATTGAAATGCAATATAAATGCATTGCAAATGACAGCAATCAAATTTGAAATTGCTCATCTCATAAAAGAATAGTGTAGAAAATGCAAAAAAAGTGTTCTTTGATTTGATCGGGCCAATGATAAATATTGTCTCAAAAATTCAACTATATCACCATGTCTTTGGCAACTTCATTACCAATACCTTGGCCAACATTATTACACAAATGAAGAGCATTATGGGCAAAAAAAAAAAGTTGATTTGAGGCTTCACTAAGATAGCTTAACAAAGAGAAATGATATATCTTACTAAGACAAGCATATGACCCCAGAGATGAGATAATACCAAAAGCTAAAATAGACCATACAACTAGACACAATCTACAAAATACTATTAATGGTGATATCATCTAGGATACCAATAGGCATTGAAAAAATGAGATTAACAGTGATTGTCTGATGTTTTAACTTATTTTAACAAATGAGTTTCCAATGTGAAGTGTTAACCAAGGATTTTATTACCATTCTATTGATTGTCATTTTCTAAGTCATGACTATCAATTTTGAACCAAATGAGGCCTTCCAATGCTTTGGCTTTGGGGGCTTATGATTTTATCAATTTCCTGTGATGGAGTTGTCTGTCGTGTCTATTTTTATGACTCCGAGGAACACACAGAATCAACAATAGAAACAAGATAGGATGGCAACTATTGGAGAAAATGGGCCATAGGTGCAAAATTAAATTGAATGTCTAAGCATGGTTAATGATCTTTTATTTTGTTGCTTCTAATTATATTTGTTCAACTATCAAGGGGGTGTAATTCATGGCATAGCTATGTATCTCTTTATTGCCGTAAGGTAGATCCTCACATGATTCTTATCTTGGTAGTACAGGGGTATCTCAACACCAAAAATTATTTAGAATCCCACTCCATGAAATGTAATGACTACAAACTACTATCCCTTGACTTATCTCTACCATAAAGACAACTCTATGGAACATGTAGAGGGTGTAAGTCATGGCTTGGTTGTGTCTAAGAAAGTTCATAGTTTGTTCTACCTCCATTTCATAAATATTGTCTCAAAAATTCAACTATGTCACCATGGCTTGTTCCCTACCACAGTACCGCAAATTGTTTCCTTGACCATCGTGGGACCACAGTATACTAAGCATCACTTGAAGCCTTTCACCATGCTACCACGCTCCTTCATTGAAACTGTTGGTAATCATTTATGTTTAAGGTTTTAGGCTCGAGCTACTGGTGGTGCCTACATAAGTATTTAGGTTTCAAGCATTTAAATATGCAGGCCCCTTCCCAAAAAATCCAAAAAGTTCTATCTCTTTTGACCTCTGCAGTGCTAAAAAAATGCAAAAAATCAATCATATGCATGTGTCTTTGTATATACATACAGGTCAAAATATGCATTGGCAAGTCAAAAATCCCAATCGGCCTTTGAAAAAAGTGAGTTGTATGCATTTTATATGCATATCAGGCTTGAAATGATGCATATACAAAGGGGGAATCTTTCGCAGATTCCTGGAAATATTTCCGCTTTGTATATTGGGTTGCATGTGGAGGTGCATTGAAAAACATACAAAGGTGCAAATATGCATTTGCTACAGTGGCGAGGGGGAGATACATGCGGTAGGGTCCACAGACATGCAAAGGTCTTTGTATCTCTGAGATATAAGCGAATTATATGATGGCCTTGTATATTCCGCAACATACAAAGCAAAAAAGATGCAATTGGTAAGGCCCACAACATGCAAAGTGAACAGTGCAGTGAAGGTGCATTCCTAGAATATTCTGTCGCAAATTCCGTAGATGTATCAAAGGGTTTGTATATTGTGTTGTATGTTTAAATATGCAAGGCAAAGATACAACGCAGATTTTAAAGGGATGTTTTGATCTAGCGAAAGAAATGTTGAAGTCTGCAGCATGTATATCTAGCACTTGTATGATATACATTGAAGAAATATGCATTCCAAACCTAAAGGCGAAGTCAGATGCGGCGGACAAATTTTTGAGTTCTGCCTTGTATGTATAAGGCATTTGTATATGCCGATAAACAAAGGGGATACAAGCCGGATTTGAACCGATTCTCAAATTGTTCTAATAAAATTTGAGGTCCGACTTGTATATCAGGTGTTTGTATATGCATTTCAGCATGCCTGTACAAGGGCGAAAGTGGCAAAATGGTGATTGGAAAAGTCAGTGATAGAAATCTGAGGTGCCTACATGGCACAATTTCACTGGCCGATGACTTTTCAATGTTTTTTGACGCTATTGATCCTGGAGACAAGAGGGTGATCGACGGCCATGCTTTGAAACCTTCAGCGATGGTTTTTTCCTTGTGTCTGCAGTCATATTTCGAGCAAGAAAAACTTCAGTGATGCATTGCTGCAGATTTCGACTGTAGATGAGGGTGGTTGAGCCATTTATGGTAGAATTGCAAACAGGCATGGGCCGATGGTTGAACGGCCAAGTACCAAGCTTACGAAGAGAACCTTCAGGCGGTGGCCCAGATCCCGATTCTGTCTGCTCCTTTCTCCTTGTCCCTATGATGTATTAACTATTTTAAGCGCCAATCTAATCATGCATTGTATCTGGCAATTTTTGAGTTGACCGTTGTAATTTTGGCTGAGTACATAGTTTTGCTATAAAATGCAAACTATGTCACTCGTATTTGGTTGTTAAAGACTTGGGCATTTTTGTGTAAATAACGAAATACAGAGCATTTCCTGTCTGTTGTATCTCATTTTGGAGTTTATGAGTTGCATTATAAATGTATTTTACACATATGTTCAGTTTCATTGTTGTCTTATATGAAAAATGTTCTTATGCATGTGTTTAGTTGCTTGTCTCCATGTGCTGAATGCATTCTCTTCTTTTGAGTCTGGTTGCTAAGGGCTTCTCAGATTCTAAGATATAGATTTCTGTATCACATGCTTCATCTCTGACCGCCATTCAAAGAGTGGATTAAATTGTTTTAGGTGAAGTATGGAGAAAGTTGTATGTCAGCAGGGATATTTGTAAGTAGAGGCAGCTGAATACCCATTCTTGGGTGATGTTTGTAAGGCAAACATCAGATCCAACCCCTTGAAACTTGAATGCTAGTTGCAAACCATCTGTGGTATATGTCTAGTTGACTCCTTGCCCTGAGATAGGCACCGGTCTGCTCCTGGGTTAGTAGTTATGACCCAAAGCCCCTGTCTTGCATCCAAACCATCAAATTCAAACCATTCCATTATTCCCAACCTATTAGTTGTAGGAGTAGGATTAGGAACCCCTGCATACTCTCATCCTTAACCAGACACATATGTCCAAGAATGTTGCTAACCTTGTGATTTGTCACACAAATCTTGGTCCTAAAATGAGAGTATTCTGCCTGTTGCTGTCAAGCTAAATCTTTTTGTCATTGAGCTAATCAATGTTACACCTTTAGTAATAGGGATACCCCCCTTGGTGCGGAAGAACCAGAAGTAAAGGGGAGGCAACTCACGTAACCTCCCATAATCTGTTGGCCAAATTTGCCTGTGCATTAGAACTAGCAAACCCTCTACTGATTCGGGAAAAATAACCAACAGATTTTGGCAACTCTACTGGGGATCGAATGTGAAAGTGTTATCCTGCAATCTCTAGTGAGGTTTTGCCCATCTGAGTCACCAACAGATTTTGGCGACTCTGCTAGGGAGATCAATGTCATATCCATGAAAGTTTGAGTCTGAAGGATTGAAGAATTAGACCTGGAAGTGCTTTGTTGCAGCAAACAAGAAAGTTACATATGTGGCTCTGCTAGTGGATGACCCAGAAAGAAAGAAATCAATTTTCAGCTTCAGCCTGTTTGAAGCTTATTCCTCTTCAAGGAGGTGGTGACTCTGCATCAAAGAACCTGATAAAAGAACAAAATCAGTCAGAGAAGAATTTGCAGCTGCTGCAACATATCCAGGTATTTGCACAAGTTTTAAAAGATTCTCTATTTGGTGAAATAGCATTGGTTAAAAGGGAAACATTGGTGAAAGTAGAGCTTGCATGCTTTTGTTATAACCTAATCTGTATTTCAAAAGGGCATGCAATATTGTTCAAAAGACTCATATAAAGGACTATAGGAAGGCTGAAATAGCAGTTTGTATTTTAAAGGCCTAAGGTCATACTATGATTAAAAATCTAAGTTGAAAAGAAAAGGGTTGTAAGAACATAATGATCTATTATCAGCCCATGAACCCTAGTGAGGTGTCAAATGCAATAATGCATAATAATCAGTCCCAACCATGCAATAGAAAGAGTTTCAGACTTGATAGATATAAGCCCATAAATTTTGATAGCATTTGTGGCTATCCAAATGCTTTTCCATCTAAAATCAGAAAGTATTTGCCTAAATTCAATGGTGCAAAGGATGAATCAGCTAAGAAACACTTGCAGCAATTTATAAATGTTGTAGATGATTTTGAGATTGACCATGAAGATGTAGTTATGAGATTATTTGTTCAATCTCTAGATGATGATGCAAGGGACTGGTTCTCCTATCTTCCAGCATACTCTGTCAGCTCTTGGCATGATTTTAAATCTGTATTTCTAGATCAATATGGTGAAAGAATTTCTGATTATACAATTATTAGTGATTTTATGTATATCCATATTGAAGAGGATGAGTTGATTCCATCCTTTAACCTTAGGTTTATGAGGACATTGAATAGAATTCTAGAATGCATGAGACCTAATGATGCACTATGCCTAGTTGTCTATTTGGGAGCATTCGATAGGAAAATGAGCTATAGATTGAGAGATAAAGGGCCCACCACATTGCATCAGGCATGACAGTTTGCAATAGACATTGAAAATAACTAGAGGTATGGGATTCAAAGAGGGTATTTCTCTGAAAATTTTTGCTGCCCTGTAGTCCCAAATGTTAATGAGGGATATAATCTAAATGTTGAAGATGAATGTCAAAGTGCTAATACCCCTACTATCCTAGTTTTTGCATCATTCCAAGTTGATGATGTTTCTATTATAGACAAGGATGTCCTATTTTGCCCAGCAAATGAAGTTGACAACAATAATTTTCCAAGTAATATTTGCATGCCATTCCTAAACAAAGAGCATTCATGTTTAAATGATCCAGTTGTGCAAAGTTGTGATCATATGGATCAAGAATCAATATTAGTTTCATCAGGAATCATAGGAGGACTAGAAAATGATGCAGATAGTTCAACTTCAGAGTGCATTGAAGTAACAGAAATTTTGTATGTGGGGCAATCAGAGATTAAAGATGATAAAGATGATATCCATGATCAATTCATGGATCAGGTTTGTTCTTCTTATGACTCTAGGTCTGATAATGATGAAAAAGAAATGGACTGTCATGAAGAAGAAATAGAGACCTTTGCAATGAGCATGAATCCCCTTTATGATAAGCCTGCGGATGCATTTGATATTGTGAATTATGACATTCATTGGTGTAGAATTAACCCTCTGTTTGAAAATGATGATACTGATTTGCAAACTGTGGATGATAAATGCTTAGCATTAGTTGTTTCAGACATGTGCAATGATGGCTGTGTGGATCAGGTTTTACTTTCAATGTCAATAGGTGATATGAATTACATTGGGGGTCTCATATTTTCTGAGTGTTTTCAGTTGTTGGATCAGCTGGATATGTGTTTGGTTATATGCAACAGCCAGGTAGATAATGAATATTGCCAAATGCAATATGAGGATATACTACTTGAGGATCATAACATACATATGTTACCTAATGCTGAAGAATATTATAATGTGTATGGTTATATCTCTGATTGTAAGATGCAGAGTGACAGAGGCTACACTGACAGGGGCAAGTTTTCAAAAATGGTAAAGCATGTAATTGATCAGATCAGCTTATGGACAGATTGTTTTAATGTTTTAGGCTGTGGTTGGGATTATTCAGTTTGGAATCAGGCATTTGACAAGATAAAGTTGTGGTTTTTCCTTTTTGGCTGCCTGGGGCCACCAAAATAATATTTGAAAATATAATTTCTGTGTAGGTTGGTGCAATGTTTGACTCTGTAGCCCAATGCATAAGGACTGGCCTGCATCCCTGAGATCTGAGGTTCTCGCCATGCCTGAAGAGGCATGCGTCACCAGACAGAGCCTATGTTGGTAATCATTTATGTTTAAGGTTTTAGGCTCAAGCTGCTGGTGGTCCCTGCATAAGTATTCAGGTTTCAAGCATTTAAATATGCAGGCCCCTTCCCAAAAAATCCAAAAAGTTCTATCTCTTTTGACCTCTGCAGTGCTAAAAAATGTAAAAAATCAGTCATATGCATGTGTCTTTGTATATACAAAGGTGTTTGTATATACATACTGTAGACACCTAAAATTGGACTACTCTGCAAACCAATTTTCCATACCTCTGCACTCATCTACTCCCCCAATCTGCATATCCCTGGTGATCAATTAATTCACCTAATTGATCTATTTAACCTTATAACCCTATCCTATCAATTAATTCACCTAATTGATCCATTTAACCTTGCCACCGTTGCTTCCGACACCTAACATACCTATCATTCATACGTATCCTTACATCCCTAAACATGGTCAACAAAAGCGTACGCCACTATACAAAAACCCAAACATCAATAGAATGTGAAGATAACGAGGAATCAAACCAAACAAGTAGAAATAATCCACACATATTTTCAAATCAGTCCACAATCTCCCAATCCTATCAAACCTCTGCCAAAATCTTGGCTCAATCCCATCCAATCCATCATCTAATCTCATCTACATTGTGTTGTGCACTTGAGCAATCCACATCTACACTCTAATCAGGGAAATATCTGCGGAGCTCTATTGGGTGCAAGCTCCTTCCTGCATGGATTTGTGAGGTCTTCATGAAGGTATAATCATACTATTATGCATTAGATTAGTTTAAATCTTTCATTTGATTTCATTGATTACACATACAGGTTAAAATATGCATTGGCGGGTCAAAAATCCCAATCGGCCTTTGAAAAAGTGAGTTGTATGCATTTTACATGCATATCGGGCTTGAAATGATGCATATACAAAGGGGGAATCTTTCGCAGATTTCTAGGGATATTCCTGCTTTGTATATCGAGTTGCATGTGAAGGTGCATTGAAAAACATACAAAGGTGCAAATATGCATTTGCTATAGTGGCGAGGGGGAGATACATGCGGCGGGGTCCACAGACATGCAAAGGTCTTTGTATCTTCAAGATATAAGCAAATTATATGATGGGCCTTGTATATTTCGTAACATACAAAGCAGAAAAGATGCAATTGGTAAGGCCCGCAACATGCAAAGTGAACAGTGCAGCGAAGGTGCATTCCTAGAATATTCTGTCGCAGATTTCGCAGATGTATCAAAGGGTTTGTACATTGTGTTGTATGTTTAAATATGCAAGGGAAAGATACAACACAGATTTTAAAGGGATGCTCTGATCTAGCAAAAGAAGTGTTGAAGTCCACAGCATGTATATCTAGCGCTTGTATGTTTGACATACAAGCCGATATACATTGAAGAAATATGCATTCCAGACCTGAAGGCGAAGTCAGATGCGGCAGACAAGTTTTTGAGTTCCACCTTGTATGTATAAGGCATTTGTATATGCCGATATACAAAGGGGATATACAAAGGGGATACAAGCCAGATTTGAACCGATTCTCAAATTGTTCTAATAAAATTTGAGGTCCGACTTGTATATCAGGTGTTTGTATATGCATTTCAACATGGATGTACAAGGGCAAAAGTGGCAAAATGGTGATTGGAAAAGTCAGCGATAGAAATGTGAGGTGCCTACGTGGCACAATTTCACTGGCCGATGACTTTTCAGCATTTTTTTACGGCATTGATCCTGGCGATAGGAGGGTGATCGACAGCCATGCTTTGAAACCTTCAGCAATGGTTTTTTCCTTGTGTCTACAGTCACATTTCGAGCGGGAAAAACTTTAGTGATGCGCTGCTGTAGATTTCAACGGTAGATGAGGGTGGTTGAGCCATTTATGGCAGAATTGCAAACAGGCATGGGCCGATGGTTGAACAGCCAAGTAACAGGCTTACGAAGAGAACCTTCAGGCGACGGCCCAAATCCCGATTCTGTCTGCTCCTTTATCCTTGTCCCTCTGCTGCATTAACTATTTTGAGCGCCAATCTAATCATGCATTATATCTGGTGATTTTTGAGTTGACCATTGTAATTTTGGCTGAGTACACATTTTTGCTATAAAATGCAAACTGTGTCACTTGTACTTGGTTGTTGAAGACTTGGGCATTTTTGTGTAAATAATGAAATACAAAACATTTCCTGTCTGTTGTATCTCATTTTGGAGTTTATGAGTTGCATTATGAATGTATTTTGCACATATGTTCAGTTTCATTGTTGTCTTATATGAAAAATGCTCTTATGCATGTGTTTAGTTGCTTGTCTCCATGTGCTGAATGCATTCTCTTCTTTTGAGTTTGGTTGCTAAGGGCTTCTCAGATTCTAGGATATAGATTTCTTTATCACATGCTTCATCTCTGACTGCCATTCAAGGAGTGGATTAAATTGTTTTAAGTGAAGTATGGAGAAAGTTGTATGTCAGCAGGGATATCCATAAGTAGAGGCAACTGAATACCCATTCTTGGGTGATGTTTGTAAGGCAAACATCAGATCCAACCCCTTGAAACTTGAATGCTAGTTGCAAACCATCTGTTGTATACGTCTAGTTGACTCCTTGCCTTGAGATAGGCACCGGTCTACTCCTGGGTTAGTAGTTATGACCCAAAGCCCCTGTCTTGCATCCAAACCATCAAATTCAAACCATTCCATTATTCCCAACCTGTTAGTTGTAGGAGTAGGATTAGGAACCCCTGCATACTCTCATCCTTAACTAGACACATGTCCAAGAATGTTGCTAACCTTGTGATTTGTCACACAAATCTTGGTCCTAAAATGAGAGTATTTTGCCTATTGCTGTCAAGCTAAATCTTTTTGTCATTGAGCTAATCAATGTTACACCTTTAGTAATAGGGATACCCCCCTTGGTGCGGCAGAACCAAAAGTGAAGGGGAGGCATCTCACGCAACCTCCTATAATCTGTTGGCCAAATCTGCCTATGCATTGGAATTGGCAAACCCTCTGTCGATTCAGGAAAAATAACCAACAGAAACTATTGTGGGGTTGCAGTATTCAACACTTACATAACTTAAATTCCTTATACCACCATACCGTAAGCCTCATTTGAGGCCGCCGTGGGGGCGTGGTGTACTGTTTTCCTCTACTCCTTACCACCATACCGCAAGCCTCACTTGAGGCCACCGCGGGGGCACAATGTACTATTTTCCTCTACTCCTTACTGCATTACCACCAATTATTCTCTTGACTGCCATGGGACCATGGTGAAGTATCATATAATTTATACCACCATCCTGCCACTTTGTTTTGAGACCGCTGCAGAGCTACAGTAATTGATCACTACATCCCACAATGCTGCAAGTGCAATCTCTTCATGCTGTAGGATAGCGATAACGGTTCTCTTGTTATCCTTGGTTCCTACATACCCGCCAAGACCTTTTGAGTGATCTTCAGGATTGCAGTGAGAGACAAAAACACGTCAATGGTCAAAAATACAAATATCTTTCACATGGACTTGGTATGGGGTGCTTATGAATGACTCCTGGAATAATTTTAAAAGAAATATGGATCCCTAAGATGGATTTATGGAAGGAAATTTACATGGATTTATGAATTTATCAAATGTATGAAGGTATCTTTATCATAGGTTATTTTCCCTATATTATTTATTCTTGGTTTGAACTCCTTGATTTTGTCATTTTTTGTTAGGACCCAGAGCTTTCATATGCAGGACCACCTACAAGGCACCAAAGGAGTCGTCTGGATCATGACTTAGGAGTTGGTTAGTATTCATTGAGTGGTATAATGGTGGTTGAACTGTCCTGGTCTATAAGGACAAGTTTCAGAAAAAACCTATTTTAAACATATCCTTTAATCACAGCATTCCATGATATCACATTTCTTTGAGAAATTTTTTGAAATAGTTCACTTGCCTTGTCTATGCTTCCACATTTTCATGTATGTCTAGCAGGGCACTTGTAACTACAACATATGACAAAAAAATCCCTTTTGTTATGCTTCGATGGATGTCCCTTCATTATTAATGGATATCTGATGTAGTGCACATTATTATAGTGCAAGCCTATTTTCAGATTGTTTCATTTAGCATCACCAATATTCTCCACAAGAACATTGTCTCTATTTAAAATGATGGAAATGGTTCACATCTCTCAGAACAATTTCTCTTGCAACAATCTTGGAGATAGATTTAGATGCAGTGTGAAAATTAGAACATACTCAAAGGATCTTAACAACTCTAATGGTTGTACCAAGGGCCATGTTTAACAAAACAAATGTAATTGCTAACTTTTCACTATGGTGGCAGATAAATGATTCTTTTTTCATCTATTCGACAGCATTAAGTAAAAGTCTTGAATCTTGAAATACCCTACTGCCTTCGTTTACCAAGCCAATTTCTCCAATTTTGCATAGCTCTCCCATGTTTGTGGATGTGATCTGTCTCCTAGACAAAAAAGCATGTACCATTTTATGCCCTTAAATCCAACTACATGCAGGTATATTTTTAATTCCTCTATCTTTCATCAATCTCCTTACTATTTGAACCTCACCACATCTGCCCACTTTTGTGCAGATGTTTTAGAGAAGAACATAAGTTGTAACATTTTTAGGATCCAACTAAAAAAGCAGTGTTGCTGGAATACTCAGCCTACATTCAAATTCTAAATTCTGGGAAATTATATACAGTAAATAGATTAATGGTTGTTTCGATAGTGAAATTATTAGCTTTCTTAGAAATTAACTAAAATATCTTGCCTTGAAATATCTAGAAGGATTATTTTAATTAAAGAGGATTTTGTGGTTATTTTTGTAACAATGATTTTACAGTGTAGCTAGCTTGCTATTTTCATTCAAGATACAAGTCATCAAAGTCAAGCACATACCAAGAAGATGGTACTCTCCTTCAAACCCTCCACCTCACTTAGTTTAGTATGCTTACATGGGGATATTAAGGAAGTTGCTAAACAATTAATATATATCATTTGTTGTTTGTGAAAGAGAATCCTGTGAGATCCAATATGGCAATGGATCAATATTTGGTTTCTTAAGGAAAGATGATGTCACAGTTGGGCAACTTGTTGTGAAACATCAGGTTAGTAATTTTTGGATGTTAAGGCTTCCCAGTTGGATATCAAAGATCTTTTCTCATCAACTTAATTTGGAATTTATGTATAATTAATGGATTCTTTCATCGTGCAGGTCTTTACTGAGACAACACATGAACCAGGGTTGACATTTTTTTTAAATCGGTAAGGATGCTTAGAGCATCATAATATATCAATATTAATAAAAATATTTTATAGGTTACAAAAAAGGCCCTTCCTGGCCAAAAAGATAAGATAATTGAGTATTTTAACTAAGAGCCCTGAACAAAGCTATAGATCTAAAAGGCCCTTTCTAGCCAAAAATGAAACCAAAGTTACAACAAAGCCAAAAACTTAAAACAGAAAGAGTGGTTCGCATGTTATCCATATTTAAATCTGCAACCCTAAAGCCATGAACCCCCAGTTGGATTCTCTTGAGAAAGGACTATGTCATCATTGGTGAAGGGAACTATCGATGGTTGGAAATTTGACAAGAAACTCCATGCATTGAATACTTCCTCTATCCTTTCCCTCTTGGACCTTCTAAATGTAGAATTGTGAACCCGCAGTGAATTATCAAAGAGCTCTCTGTTACCTGATTGCAAACATGAAATCATTGCTTGATAAACACAGTTAAAACTGGGTTTATTAATGATAGCTTCATGGAGGAAGAGTCCCCCTACCAAGGCTGAGCCATCATGGAGATTATAAGTAGCAAAAGCTTCAAATATCTTGACATCTGGGACTAGATAGTCATGAACATACATTGATGCTATCCTTTAAACCTTATCAACCTGATGAAATAAGTCCATCACATTTGAGAGAAAATGAGATACCAGATGTCATGTCCCCTTTATAAAATAATTAATTAATGGTCAATATTAGCCCATTTTATTCTTCCGTGGGTTAATTGAGCAAGCATAGGAAGAATAAAGATTTAATATTTAATATTGTCCAAGTAATATCTATTCTAAGAGGACAATTAAATATTAAATTAATTGTTGTGAGACTCAAAAAGGGGCATTGGATTTTGTGAGGTGTCCATTTGCATGAAGATTTTGAAAATCTTGGTAAATCACAAGTGGCGGGGGAATTTATGACAATGTATGACAACTTATGACAAATGTCATACCCCAAAATAGAAAGAAATCAAAGGAAAACGTGGGAATCTTGGGTTTCCCTCTCTCCCATGAAATATTGATACAAAATATGTAATTTGGGTCATTTGGGGCTATTGTTGATTTGTTATTTCCTCTCAAACTTGCAGATTTGGCTTCAATGGACGAAAACCCATTGGAGTAAAGAGGCTTGTGGACAAAAACCCATGAGTTTTAGGTGGCCAGAGGATGCAAACCCTTTGATCACAAAGATTAGCTTCATCCAGAGGTTGCACAGAGCTTCAAGGATTCAGTAGTTTCTGGTAGTTTCCATTATTTGTGTGTGCAGGTCTTCTTGTGTTGTCGTGGTGGTTCCAGAAGTGCTGTAAAGAGTTGTTGTTGTTATTTCATTTTGTTTGTTGTGTAGTAGCTATATATTTCATTTCATAGTGCCAAAGATCATCTCTAGGAGTTCTGGCTTGTGTTGTGTAGTTTTTTGGCTTGTGGGTTTGAATACACAGTGTGTATTTCAGCTTGTAGTGAAGATTTGGTTGTGTAGTTTGTGGTTGAGTTCTGTAGGTATTTTCTGTAGATATTTTAATCATATCAGACTATATTTCATCTATTTTCTTACTGATAATCAAACAATATCATTTTATGGTGTTTGGGGTACATCTGGGTGTTTGCCAGTGTCGGCATTTTTTGTGGGTTTTGCCCAGATTTTGGCTATTTGAAGTTGTAATGTTGCTGCTGCTATAGATCAGTATTATAGACCTAATAACATGTCATTTCCATCTGAAAGTAATAAAAATCATCTTGGTGAAGTTTCAGCATATTGGGTGTTAATTCCTTGCAAGACTAGCTAGCTAGTTACATTAGTTTCAATGTAGTTTTGAGTGAATTTATTGAAACTATATTTTCAGATCTGATATTTTATATTAAATTTGAGTTTGGCTCATTACAATGGTATCAGAGCATGATCTTGCTAGCCTGTAGGTTATTCAGATGATTGATGATACCGAGTGACAGAGAAATTAGATATTTGAGGAGAGAGCAAAGGAAATTGCAATTGGAGGAAACAATGGCAGATAGAAGAGATGCAGAAGAAGATGATGCTTCAAGGAAATTTACTCAAATGGTTGAGGCACAAATTAGACTTGCTGAAATGTTTGGGCAAATGATGCAATGGATCCAAAACAACAACAACAACAACAAAAATAATGGTGTTAGTACTTCAGGTGCAAACAACAGTAACAATGGAAAAGGGAAAGAAATTGAGACACAAAATTCAAGGGCTGCAAACAAACCCTTATTCCTACTTGAAGAGGAACGTGAACAAGTTGAGTCTACAACTACTAGTTTGTTCAATGCGGAGACCCTTAACAAATGGCGTGGAGAATACAATGCATTGGCAGATGAGATCAAGAATGACATGTCTTGGGGAGAATATGTAGAGTTCCTAAGAAGAGGTGAATCTCAAAAGAAGGGGAGAGGCAAAAATAAAGAACTAAAACACAAGTTGGGTAAGTTAACCATAGCTTTCTTTGATGGAAGTGAAACGATTTCAGCTAGAGCTTGGCTGCAGAAGATAGAGACATACTTTATGCTCAATCCCATGACAGAGAAGGATGCAGTTTAGTTTGCCAGTTTGCATTTGGAAGGAGAAGCCTATGAATGGTGGTACCATGGTCGCACTAATTTGGGACATGATCAGGTATAGACCTTTGGTGATTTCAAACAAAGTATTCTTAATAGGTATGAACTAAAAGAAGAAGAAAAATATTTCAGCTAGTTATCTGAAATTAAGCAAAAGAACTCAGTAAGTGAGTATATAGCAGACTTTCAAAAGATTGCAGTGATGGTACCTGAAATATTAGAGAAAAGAAGAGTACATCTATTCATCACAGGGCTTACTAAACCTCTTAGGGGGTTTGTCAGATCTTTCGCACCTCTCACTTTGCAAGAAGCTATCAAGAGGGCTCTAATCCTTGAGCCATCAATTCCAAAGAATGCTTTCCTACATTCTTCCAAACCCAACACATGGAATCATAAGGGAGGATTCTAGAAGAAACCATTCCATGCACCTACACCTGTACAAAAAAATACAACTCCTAATACTACAAAGAAGATGGATGAAGAAACAAGGAATGAGCTTAGGAGGAAGAAACTTTGTTTTTCTTGTAGAGAGCCTTGGGTCCCTGGACATAGGTGTTTGGGAAAAGGACAAGTCCATTACATAGAGGTTGTCTCAAATAAGGATTCAGACTCAGATGGTAATGAGGAGTTTCATGACGTAGAGGATTCTGAACCTGAGATTGAAGAGGAGACTAAAAAAGAAGGTTCATTAGCTGCACTTTCAGGAGCACCGAGATATCATCCTTTCAGGGTTCGTGGGGTGTTAGTAGGGCAGCGAATGACTGTTTTGATTGATAGTGGGGCAACCCACAATTTTATTGATGAAGGGTTAGTAAAGAAGAGAGGATTGAAGACTGAAGAGTTTGAAGGTTTCAATGTGACTGTTGCAGACGAATTCACTATGTCGTGCACCAAAGTGGTCAAACAATTGAGAATCACTATGAGAGACTACAAGGTTTGTGATGATTTTTATGTTGTTGGTATTGGTGAAACTGATGTTGTCTTGGGTGATCAATGGTTGCATTCTATTGGAGGACACTATCAGAACTATCAAACTATGGAGTTCAAGTTTCAGTCAAAAGGCAAGGAGATTACACTCAAAGGGATTTCCAATGGAGCTCCATGAGTGGTGACATCAAAGAAGATGGAGAGGACTTTCAAAAGAGGTCAAGTTGTTTGGGTACCCACTCGCTTAATCTAAACTTCAAGCTCTCCAAATGGAAAAGGTAAATTTCATTTTGAAATTCAAGAAATTTTAGATAAACATAGCATTGTTTTCAATGATATACCCCCAGGATTACCTCCAGATAGAGGGTTTCAGCATGTTATAGAGTTGGAAAAATATGCCAAACCTATTATAACTACTCCATACAGACATCCAAGGGGTTACAAGGAAGAGATAGAGAAAACTATCAAAGAGCTCTTAGATATGGGATTCATTAGACCAAGTTCTAGTCCTTTTGCATCATCCGTAGTTCTTGTGAAGAAGAAGGATGACACTCTAAGGATGTGCATCGACTATAGAGCTTTGAATAAGAAAACCATTAAGAATAGATATCCCATACCAAGGATAGATGAACTTATTGATGAGTTGCATGGAGCTATTTACTTTTCTAAGATTGATTTGAGATCGAGATACCACCAGATTTGGATGAGAGACAAAGATGTGGAAAAGACAACTTTTCAGTGTCACTATGGGCATTTTGAGTTCTTGGTCATGCCCTTTGGCCTCACTAATACACCATCAACTTTCCAACCATGCATGAACAAGGTATTTAGCAAGCAACTTAGGAAGTTTGTCTTGGTTTTCTTTGATGATATATTGATCTACAGTAAAACTTGGAAGGAACACTTGGAACATTTAGATATAGTTTTGGGTATTTTGGAGCAGCAATCTTTCTATGCTAATTTGTCCAAATGTGAGTTTGGATTAACTAAAATTCTTTACTTGGGATATGTCATAAGTTCTAAGGGCGTTCAAGTAGATCAACAGAAGATTCAAGCAATACTTGATTGGCCTCCACCTACAAATCTTACACAGTTGAAAGGACTCTTTGGGCTATGTTGCTATTATAGGAGGTTTGTAAAAGGTTTTTCTCAACTTGTTGTTCCATTAACAGATTTTACTAAGAAGGGAGCCTTTGCATGGTCTGAAGAAACTCAGAAAACTTTTGACAAGTTTAAGGAGGTAATGAGTTCATGCCCTGTGCTTGCTATTCCTGATTTTTCATTGCCCTTTGTAGTAGAATGTGATGCCTCTAGTGAAGGTGTTGGGGCTATCCTAACTCAAAAGGGACATCCAATTGCTTTTGAGAGTAGGAAGCTAAACAATTTTGAGAAAACATATCACATTTATGACAAGGAGATGTTGGCAATTATGCATGCACTAGAGAAGTTCAGACAATATCTTGTGTGTGGGAAGTTTGTTGTGAAAACTGATCATAATAGTTTGAAGTATTTCCTTGGTCAAATAGATTTGAATGATCACCAACAAAGGTGGGTAAGCAAGTTGCAAGCATATGATTTTGAAATTAAATATATAAAGGGTAAAAGAAATGTGGTAGTGGATGCACTTTCTAGGAAACCAACTTTGTGTTCATTATCTTCTATTTCTGCAGAGTGGAAAGATTCTATCATTGCTGAATACGTCAAAAATACCTTTGCATCTAATGTGTTGGATGAATTAGTAGAAGATGACAAGTACATAGTGAATGATGGGCTGATTTATTACAAGAACCTAATTTTCCTTGTTCCTGAATCAAAAATCAAGGAAAAGATTTTAAGGGCTTGTCATGACACTCCCTTGGCTGGTCATCAAGGTTACTTCAAAACATACAAGTAGATCCATGAAAGATTTTCTTGGAAATGGCTGAAAGAGGATGTCCACAAGCATATCAAAGAGTGTATGACTTCCCAAAGGAACAAAGGTGAGCAAATTTTTTCCGCAGGTCTCCTACAACTACTTCCAATTCCTGAACAAAAATAGGAGAGCATTTCCATGGACTTTATCATAGGACTTCCCAAGGTACAAGGTAAGGATTGTATATATGTGGTGGTGGATAGATTAACAAAGTATGCTCATTTATTTCCCATCACTTTAGAATTTAAGGCTTCTCAAGTAGCAGAGTTGTTTTTCAAAGAGATATTTAAGCTGCATGGTTTGCCAAAGAACATTGTTAGTGACATAGATAGTAGGTTCCTTAGTTCTTTTTGGAAGGAACTCTTTCACTTGACAGGAAAAGAGCTCACACCAAGCACAAGTTATCATCCACAAATAGATGGAAAAATAGAAATTGTTAACACGTGGATAAAGGGGTATTTGAGGAATTATGTTTCAGATCAGCAAACTACTTGGGTCAAATGGTTGCACTTGGGAGAGAATTGTTACAATACATCACATCACATGTCAATTGGTATGCCTCCATCTTGAGCTCTTTATGGTTATGATGCACTTTATTTTGCCGATTTGATATTTTCAGACAGTAGAGTACCTACAGCTAGTGATCTTATCAATCATAGTCAAGAGATCATAAGGTCCCTAAAAGATAATTTGAGGCAAGCATAGAACCAACAAAAGATATATATAGATAGAAAGAGAACATAAAGATCTTTTGAGGTGGGAGACTTGGTATTTCTTAGATTTCAGCCATATAAATAGAGTTCCTTGAAGAAGAGTGGGGCTGAAAACCTTAAGCCTAAGTTCTTTGGGCCTTACAAGATCATCAAGAAAATTGGCGAGGTAGCTTATGAGTTGGAGCTTCCTCCAAATAGTAGGATACATAATGTATTTCATGTTTCTTGTTTGAAGAAGGTTCTTGGACAGAAGATTGTGCCTTCATCTGATTTACCACCTTTGGATGATGAAGGAAAGTTGATTCTAATTCCCGAAAAGATTTTGGAAACAAGGGAAAAAAGATTGAGGAACAGGAGCATTTCAGAATATTTGATCAAATGAAAGAATTTGCCAGTAGAAGATGCAACATGGAAAGGACCCAAAATTCTTAACCATCCAGACTTGCATTGCTTGAGGACAAGCAATTTCTAGGAGGGAGGACTTGTCATGTCCCCTTTCTAAAATAATTAATTAATGGTCAATATTAGCCCATTTTATTCTTCCGTGGGTTAATTGGGCAAGCATAGGAAGAATAAATATTTAATATTTAATATTGTCCAAGTAATATCTATTCTAAGAGGACAATTAAATATTAAATTAATTGTTGTGAGACTCAAAAAGGGGCATTGGATTTTGTGAGGTGTCTATTTGCATGAAGATTTCAAAAATCTTGGTAAATCACAAGTGGCGGGGGAATTTATGACAATGTATGACAACTTATGACAATTGTCATACCCCAAAATAGCAAGAAATCAAAGGAAAACGTGGGAATCTTGGGTTTATCTCTCCCATGAAATATTGATACAAAATATGTAATTTGGGTCATTTGGGGCTATTGTTGATTTGTTATTTTCTCTCAAACTTGCAGATTTACAGATTGTGGTTTCAATGGACGAAAACCCATTGGAGTAAAGAGGCTTGTGGAAGAAAACCCATGAGTTTTAGGTGGCCATAGGATGTAAACCCTTTGATCACAAGGAGTAGCTTCATCCAGAGGTTACACAGAGCTTTAAGGGTTCAGTAGTTTCTGGCAGTTTTCAGCAGTTTCCATTATTTGTGTGTGCGGGTCTTGTTGTGTTGTCGTGGTGGTTCCAAAAGTGCTGGAAAGAGTTGCTGTTGTTATTTCCTTTTTTTGTTGTGTAGTAACTGTAGATTTCATTTCATAGTGCTAGAGATCAGCTCTAGGAGTTCTGGGTTGTGTTGTGTAGTTTTTTGGCTTGTGGGTTTGAATACACAGTGTGTATTTCAGCTTGTAGTGAAGATTTGGTTGTGTAGTTTGTGGCTGAGTGCCATAGGTGTTTTCTGTAGATATTTTAATCATATTAGACTATATTTCATGTATTTTCTTACTGATAATCAAACAATATCATTTTATGGTGTTTGGGGTACATCTGGGTGTTTGCCGGTGTCGGCAATTTTTGTGGGTTTTGCCTAGATTTTGGCTATTTGAAGTCATAATGTTGCTGCTGCTATAGATCAGTATTATAGGCCTGATAACATGTCATTTCCATCTAAAAAGTAATAAAAATCATCTTGGTGAAGTTTCAGCATATTGGGTGTTAATTCCTTGCAAGACTAGCTAGCTAGTTACATTAGTTTCAGTGTAGTTTTGGGTGGATTTGTTGAAACTATATTTTCAGATCTGATACTTTATATTAAATTTGATTTTGGCTCATTACACCAGATGCTAAGCATAACATACCCTAGATTGCAGCAGAAAGTCTCTATCACATACATCTATCAAAGCATCCTCCACCAGCTCTTCATCGACCAGTTTGAAGGCCCTAGCCATGTGTTGGGTGAATATTTTGTCGTTTAGCTAACCAACGGCAAAATGGTTATATCGCCATAGCTATAATGAGACTGAGCCTCTCCTCTCAGCAAGGGGAGGTTTCCTCTAGATAATGAGCTCTTTCTAACAAGCAACTTTTAATACTTAAATAAACTAAAACTATTCTTGGGGTGTTTTCATTGCATCCTATTCTCTTTTTTCAAAATAGATGTTTCTCTTTTCCAAAATGACAACTTCAAAAGAAATGATATTTAATAATTCCTGACTCGAGACAAATCATAGAAACACAAAGTCTTCTATTGTTTGACTTATTTCCTACAAATAAACTTGATTGAATTTAAATGTAGCTCAAAGTCTCCACTTTCACCCAATATGATCTAACTAACTTGAACACAACAGTTTATAGCACAAAGTCTTTAAACTATTATATCTTCACAAATGTAAACACAAACTCCCGCAATGAGAAAATAGCACAAAGTCTATTTAACCAAAACAAGAACACTTCTCTCAATTTCCAACAAACTCCACAATTTCAACAATGATCCAATATAATATAACACCAATGACATAAGAACACCAATATCATAAAACAATATGATTCAACTCAAAGTTTGATACTCAAAGTACTTGTTTATATTGATATTCACTTGAAAACTTGATAAACATAAAAAGCTCAAAGTCTTGAAATGTTTTCCAATTCGGCAGAGTTTCTTTTCAATAGATAAAAAGATGATAGTTACAATGGGGGTCCTCTTTATTTATAGGAGAGATCGAGAGCAAAAATAGGAAAAGTACAACTACTTTGACTTATTCAAACAAAAGAGTCATATTTGACTTATGACTTCTTTTGTCTCATATGTAATTTTATTTGAGAAAATTACATGTGAGTATGTCCATAACAAAATTCAAATTACATCTACAAGGCTGAAAATAAACTAAGGCATTGAAAAGGAACTTCAGCTGCCACCATCATTCTTCTTCAAAAAGTTTTTATACATAGCTTGTACTGCCACCATTTCACATCCATCGGGCTTCGCTGTATTCTCTGAGATGGTACAAGCCCTGAGAACTACATCTTTAACTGCCTTTATTACCTTCTCATGTTTCTCAAGATTATCCTTTAGATTCTCAAAAGTTGAGTGATGATCGTAAAGGCTATCCATTGAAACCACTGTAGGTGCTTCATCTTCAAACTTCTGTTGTACCATCTTCTCGAAAGCATCTATCATCTCCTCTGCTAAGAGAAACTTGTGACCTTCGGCTGTCAGAGTGCATGGTATTTCCTCTAACCTATGTAGAAGTAAGACATTACTGTCTTCACTATTTTCACGTACTTGGCACAAGTCATCAAGTAAACTTTTCATCACATTGCTGAGATGGGCAATAGATTCCTGGTCTTAAGATAAGACTCTCAGTTTGAAATGACACCAATTGCTATCAGATTCTTTATTTTGATCTTCTTCATCTCAACCCATTCCTCTAAACTTTCCTCTTGATCTTGTAGTTCTTGAGAAAGTAAATCAATAAGGTTATCTAGCTCAGCTTTTGCCTTGTCCATCTTTCCTTTTCTTTCCACTGTGGTCTGCAATAGAATTCTTCCCTGTGCCAACAACCATTCCACAATGTCACCAACAACTCTCCCTCTAGCCTGAACCTTCTCAACCTTTTGAATAAGAGGGTCATCAACAGTCACCGCCATAGGTTCCACGATCTCAGATGATTTTACTATTTTCTAAAGAACAGCAGCAAGTTGTTCTACCTTTGCTTTGTACTACTCTTTCTCCTTCTTGACCTCATCATATTTCTCAAGCAATGAACTTGCAATGGCTTGAAAATCTGCCTTGATACCTTCATGAGTTAGCTTACCTAACTCAACTCTAGAAACAATATAATCATTCATATCAAAAGTATTTGTAGTAGCATCATCTGGTGGATTAGCAATTTCTGCATACCTAACTCCTTTTTCATTAATAAGCCTAGAAATATTTTTAGGTTTCTTTTTTTGGGCCTTTGGCTTAGCATAAAGTAACTTCTCTATATCAATTTCATCCGGTGAGATTGCTTGCTTCTTTCTCTTGGGAGTGTATGCAGACAACCATGGAGGTAGTGTTGAGGCACCAACATTTAGAGAAGAGTCAATTACCTATTTTGCTGGATCCATGCTCACACCTGTTATAGTAACAATAGGGCTAGTGTTGGTAAAAATTGCACTTGTGTCAACAACTTTCTCTGAACCATCTAGAAAATTCTCCAGAACAAATTGTTCACCAATATCAAATGATGGGGAAGATAAACTCAGAATAGAACCAAAAGAATCAAACACGGTCCCAAAACTTGTTCTTACAGAGGTAGGGGTATTATCAAAAGACAACAAAAATAGGTGAAATAGGAACATTGGAAACTACCGGAAAACCGCCAAAAACAGGAGCATGAGGAAGGGGTGTAGAAACTTGTGATTCTGGTGGGAGATCCTTCTGAGGGAAAAGATGTGAATCACCAAGTTGTTCTTGTTCTACATTCTCCTCCTTTTCTTGTTCCTTTTCATTTTTCTCATCTGGCTTCTCAAACATTTCTGCTTGCTCAGCATCAATATCTTCAATCTCCATTTCATTAACATTTGTATCTTCAGCACCTGATTCTGTGATAGTAGATGCTCCTACAACCTCTTTCTTCTTTCCTCCTTTAGATACAAACTTGATTTTTGGTTTATGTATTTTAGAAGGAGTGTCACTTTTATTCTTTGTTTGATTTTCTACCTTTTTCGTTGTTTGCTCCTAAATCTCAATTTCTGATCCAGTAAGAAATTCCTTCAAACTAATTCCTTTGCTTCCTAACCACACATTTGTATTGGATAGAATTGACTGAAATCTTTTCTTGATTGAAGTTTCCTCTTTGACAGACCATTTGACCTCTGGTAGAGGCAAGGATTCAATGTTCTCAACATTGTATTTGGGATCCAAAACATCCCCTTCATCTTCCATTCCCTCTAGAATATCTGCAAGACCTAATTCTTCACTCTAACTTGTGAAGTCTACAATAATCTAGCTTCCTGATGTCATTTTGTGTTCTGAGATAGGCCCAAATATCTTCAACCATTGGCATATGGAAAACTGACTTCCTCTTGATCTTGTCCTGCACTCTTCTAAAATCAAAATGATCTCTTTTCTTGAAAGTCTTCATAGTAACCAGTTGTATTTCTAATTCAACTGCTTTGGCCTTGGTGGTTGATTGAATAGAGTACCTCCCAATTTCTACAGGAAACTTAATTCCTGACTTTTTCAGCTCCATCTGCTTATTGTGTACAACAATCAATTGCCTACACAGTTCCATCAGAATAATTCTATCACTGGGATACTGTGGAAGCATATATGGATAGCAAAGATAGTATCCCACTCTGAGATAAGTGAAAGTTGGAAACTATAAGAATAAACAACCAAAAGAGTTGACCACCTCCCAGGCCTCATCTGATACTCTTTTTTGCTCAAGTTCATTATTCCATAAACACATGAATACTGAAAAGAAGGCATCATTAACTCTGCGGAAATGATGGATTGATCCCTTTAGAGTAATTTGTGGATAATACTCATAAACTGGAACCAATATCCTATCACCAACTTGAGTTAAACTAGGAAAACTCCTCATGCTAGCAGCAGCATACACCAGATATGAAGTCGTGTAAAACTTGAAAGTTGTATTAACTTTCACCAACTGATCATGTAGAGCATTGCTGATTTGTTCTCCCTAGAAGATTTTCTATTGACCCCTGAGAATCACCTTAATGTATGTATACATCCATTCCTAATACTTGGATGAAGAAGGGAGACCTCTAATCCGACTCAGTAGTGTAATCAAATCACTTACCTCCTCGACAAAATCACTTCTCGGGAGGTCTTTTGGCCATCTAATCAAATTGCTCTGAGGAGTCTTCAACCACTTACTGTTGATATGTTTCCTTGTAGCTTCAATATCTTCATCATAATCCTTTTTCCCTAAAGCAAAATCTATTTCACCGACATTTACAATTGGAGGACACATAAAGATTTTATCAAGAAACTCTACATCGAATCTCATGATCACATTTCCTTGAGAATAAGACACAGTCATGGTATCCCTATTATAGTGACTGGCTACCTAGAGAATAAATTCAGGATTGTGGGTAGTGACAGGAAAAGAGGCAACCAAGTGAATGTTGTTGTCAATAATCTTCTGCATATACCAAGGAGGATTGGATTGTTTTGTTCTACCCACAAATTTGGCCATGTCCACATGACCAATCTCTGTGTCTATGATCTCATCTACATTGGACTACAATGAAGTCACGGGGAAAACCCCTTGGTACTTATACTTCATAATTTTAGCCTTCGATGGGGATGGCTCTGACATCAGCTTTGTGAAGAAAATTGGAAAAGGCGTCCACCACAGATGTTTGTTGAAACTGCAAAAGCCATGATCTTGCAGTTAGGGGGAAAATGGGCAAATTGGGGTTACTGCGAATTGACGATCATGAACATGGGAACATGCATTGAAGGGCTTGAGAGCACGCAAATCAAGGAAATGAGTGAAAGCGGGCCAAAGGGTATTACAAGGAAAAAAATCCCAATGTTAAGAAAATTTTCAGGGTGACATGCATGGGCGGTGATTTTGGCTGCTCCTGCATGAGGGGTAAGATTATTATCATGCACATTCAGCCATTTTGGCTGCCATTGCATATGGGGTAAAAAATTAGGTTTTGATGTAGGGGCGGTCAATTTGACCACCCTTACATGAGGGAAAAATACAAGTTTACTCTAGATGTATAAGCAACGAAAATGCCCACTCAGGCATGTTGGAGGAAAAACTTTAAATGTTCAGATGCGAAGTCAGTTGAAACAACCACTCATACACCTTATTATCAAAACCTTAAAACACATGTAATAGCAGCAGATTTTACCGTTTGAGCATGTAATATTTAAAATTTTTAATTTCCATGTAGGGGCGGTATTTTTAACCACCCCTGCATGAGGGTAAGATCAAAGACAAGGCATAAGTATCAATGGTGGTTTTGGTTGTTGATACATATGGTAGAACAACCAAAGTATGGTGTTGGGTCAGAGAAAACTACCGACATCTCACTTAACAAAAGACTCCAGGAAATAATGGCAATAGGAAACCTAAATTTATAAAAAGCTAGGGTTTTACTAAAAATGACTTCCCAAAGAAAAGAATAACAATACAAGGATGCAGGAATTTAGACGCAACAAAAACTTTTACAAAAACAAAAACTTAAACATACATTCGATTATATACAACAAAACCCTAAAAGGAAAATAAAAACAAAAAAAAAGAAACACGGGCTTACCTCACACAGTCATTTGAAACCCTAGACGTGACTTCGAAGACAAGAGATTTGTTTGAGCGAAATTTGCACGTCCAAGAGATCTCAATAGGACTTTATCAGTTAGCTAGAAGGTTTAGGAATGAAGAACAAACAAAATAAAATGAGTTTAAACCTTTAAAAGTTTAAAACAAGGCATATTAATGGTGGCACATGGTATTAATGTCACTTGAGTTTGTGAGATCTACAAAGATCTGTCTGAGCGGCAGAAAAGACTGACTCTACATGTCATTAAACCACATGCAAAAGTGACAATAACGACCGCCATTACACATCCTTCAAATTTTGACAAGGAAAATGCATGGTCGATAGTTTTAACCGACATTGCACATTAAAACAAAAAAGATATGCAAGAGCGGTGGTTTTTACTGCTTGTGCACATGAAAACTCAAAAAATTTCTAACACCCAAAAATAGTCAAAATTGATATTTTGACAAGCTTGCAACCTAATCAATTTTTACAAATCTCGAGGAATCAGCTTAGGGGAATGTCATAAGCTATTCTACAGTGTCAAATGACTTCACACGAGGCCAAGAGAACTTGTATCGATTTGTGAAGTTAGAGTGTAGGCTACGAAATGGATAAGTTTCATAGGGGTTGTCTACAAAATGAGCACAGCTAATTTCAAGAACAACACCATGAAATCTGAGTTGATGCTTTTGTGCATTGGTTGTTCCCATGATTGAATAGGAAAATGAAGTTGACAATTGCGGGGATAGATAGACATTGCAGATACATAGTAAGACCAAAATGAAGAGGCAAGAATGAAATAATGACACAGATACCATGGTCTCTTGCATGAAAAGAGGATCACATGAGCCAACATAATGAATTGAAGTCATTCAAGCCGATGGGGAAATAAAACCAAGGCAGATGAGATCCAAATGTGGATTATATTGCTCAACTCGCAACACTCCTCTTACAGAGCATTCAATGAATAAAATCAAAGAGACATGTGCAAAGCAAACAATTAATGCCAGATGGAAATCTACATAGATTGCAAGCTTCAAAATGACTAAATATACTACTAATTGGCGTTAATTAATAATTAAATTGACTAAATATACTACGAATTGATAGAAATCAGTGAACAGTGAATAAATATGACTAAATATATGACCAGTGTTAAATCAGTGAATAAAAATGACTAAATATACTACCAAATTGATCAAAATGATGATTAAAATTAATGACTAAATACACTACCAATGGGCAGAAATCAATGAATAAAAATGACTAAATAAGTGACCAGTTAACAACAATCAATTACTAAATATATCAGTGAAAAAAAAATGACTAAATAAGTGACCAGATTACAACAATCAATGACTAAATATACTACCAAATCGATCAATCAAAAAAACCAATAAATGACTAAAAATGGTTTAGTCATCAATTTGGTCATGTTATAAATGACTGGCAATAAACTACTAATGGTCACGTGACCATGTTTGGTCATTTATAAGCAGTTTTTAGTAGTTTTTTTAGTAATATATTGCTCTTTTTGTACTAGTGACTCTTGTAGGTCCACAAAGATCAGTGTGAATCAGCTCCAATGGCTTTGAAGAAGAGTACTCCTTTCTTTTAAAACTTATCTTTTTCTACTTTCCAATCCAACATTCCTTGCATACAGTGTTAGAAGGTTTGATTATCTTAGGCATGTCTCTCATTGCATGAGTAGAGCTGATCTTTACCATATTATCAAAATTGTTGTGTCCCATTCTTTTGTGCCACAACCAATATTCACTAGATTGAGTCAGCAGATATATTCTTCCATTTTCTTCATTCAAGTAATAGATATCACCACATGTCTTGATACCTTATGTGACAAGCTTTCCAGATCCTACCTTCTTGATCTCACAACCTTTGGCATGAAAAGGAAGATTGCAACCTTTGCTGCACATCTGACTGACACTGAGAAGATTGTGTTGTAATCCTTTGACATAGAGTACATCCTCAGTCTTATTCTTTCCATCAATAGTTATGACACCTTTTCCATAGATTTGAGCTGACTCATCACCTCCAAACTTAACTTCTCCACCATCCCACTTCTCAAGGATAATGAATTTCTCTTTCTCACCAGTCATATGATGTGAACAACCATTGTCAATTACCCAAGCTTTCGTTTCTTCTTTTGCATTGAAGGCAGACCATATAACCATTAATCTTTCATTGTTTTGGACTATTTACAAGGTATCAATTTTCCACATTTTCTAACATCATCCTTTTTGTTACCAACACTCAAAGCCATGAAGAATGTTTCATCATTTGAATCATCATGCTCCTCATCTTCTGAAGAACAATTATCCTCTATGAAAAACATGCTCCTCTTGAATTTACTATTTTTTCTATTTTTCTTATATTCTTTAAAAGGACATTTAGAAGCAAAGTGACCAACCTTTCCACAATTGAAACATTTGAATGGTAACTTTCTTTTATATTTCCCATAGCCTTCCTTCAGTGTTCTTACAATATTTGCTTTAGCATCATTAGGGCTTTCATCTTCATCAGTGGATTCTTCCTTTACCTTTTTACTGACTTTGAAAGTAGCGTCTTTCTTTGGTGCATCACTATCAAACTCACTCATTTCAAAATAAGTGAGGGTACCAAACAACTAGTCTAAGATGTGTGTATCCAAGTCTATAGTCTCCTCAATAGCAGATACCTTAGAGCTATAAGATTTGGAAAGAGATCTCAGAACCCTTTTCACAACTTCATCATCTTTCACTTCCCCACCAAGACCTGTGATACCATTGACCACTTCATTCACCCGAAGCATAAATCTAGAAATATTTTCATCTTTTGTCATTTTTAGGGATTCAAATCTATTTTTGAATATTTACATACTAGCTTGCTTCACTTTCTTATCTCCATAAATGGTTTCAAGTTTATTCCAAACTTCTTGAGCAGAGTCACATCCCATCTCTTTTGAGAATTCTGAATCAGTTAATCCACTTATGATAGAAAATTGTACCTTGGCATTATTATCATACTTCTTGACTTCATGTGCATCTGTGGAAACATCTTTAGGGATAGTGTAGCCTTTCTTGACAGAGTCAGAAACTCTGCACCCTAGTGAATTGATGTAGCCTTCCATCTTCACCTTCCAAAAAGTATAATTTGTACCATCAAACCTGGATATATTGTTGGATCCTCTTGATGCCATCCCAGACCTTCCTCAAGTGGTTAAGCTTCCTTTAGAGAAACTTGGCTCTGATACCAATTGTTAGACACATAGGTATATTGAGAGGGGAGTGAATCGGTATACAACCAAATTTTACTTTCAACAAATTCAACTTTTTTTGAAACAGATTAAACCTTAAGTATTACAACATAAACATGAGCATGAAAGAATAACACAATGCACATCAACACATAACACCAGATATATGTGGAAAACCCTAGAAGGGAAAAACCACACTAAGGATTAACTCACAATATATATGAAGCTCAAACAGTAACTTTATTTTAGGGGCTTTAACCCAAGGAAGCAACTACTACCTGAAACTTTACTTTAGGGTCACTCCCAAATAAGCTACAACACCTTATAGACTTTGTTTTAAGGCTACAACCCAAGGAAGCAACTACTCCCAGATCAGAGAACACACTTACAAAAGATTACAACATGACAATCTTACAATTATCTGAAAGATGACTTTGAGCTCACTCCTTTCATGATTGTACCTCTACCTCTATACACTTTCTTCTTAAGATCTGATCAATTAGGAACACTCTATACTTGATCACTGTCTTAAATAAGTCTTAAATATTAATCCGGACAGCATCAACATCATTTACTCTTTCTCCCACAGTCACACATCAATAATGTATTTATTCTATTTTTATTAACTTGCGAACCCTTTCTATCAGCTTGCAATAACACCTTCCACACTCAACTTGATTTCCTATTTATACATGATATTACATTGATTACGTAGCTTGCCAGCTAGTGACAACATGAAAGATACATTTACAAGTCAGCCAGACAACACACAAAGTGAAACATGTAGAGGATAGGTCCTAATTAGAACAACACGCTACACCAGCAAAAGAATCATGTCTTGCAGACATCAGAACTTGCTTAATCAGGTCCAAAAAACCTTCACAGCTTCAAACATCAAGGCAATGCCTTTGCAAACTCCGTTCTATTGAAAATAGGACAGCTTTAAGAAAAACACTTAAAAACTTGAAGTGCAATAGTCACAATAACTTGAAAACCTTTCGCAAAATTTGAAACAAGATAGATCTTCATGAAACTTTTCTAGATGAGTCTATAGGACTCATACAACATCCTCAAAAACTCCTTTACCACCACACATTGACGATTAAGTGTCGCACACCTTCAAACATGAAGTTTAAGAACACCCTACCATCTGGAACACACATTGCAACATGTTGTCATTTGAAAAACTAAGCTACGAACAACAATGAACCTTAAAACTGAGAAGAGGCATGAAATACACATCCAATAACATATCCAAGGAACCACAAGGGAAATTAATCACTTTCGGAGGAATGCGGAGCATTCCAGTGGGTCTTCATCACTGCTTCATTCTGTCAGAGCACATACTGGTACTCTATCATAGATAACTTTCTCAACAGAGGGAAATATGATCTGAAACTTTGGAAAGTACACCTTCACTGTTCTCTTGGCACAATTTTGGAACCACATAGTCAAATCTACAACTGCAGAGGAATGCAGATCATTCCATCATCTTGTTGGGCATACCTTCAGAGAACCCACACTGTCTTCAAGCTATCAATAAAAACATAACCTTCTGGTGATCAGAACATCACAAAACTTGGAACATACATAATGTGACACTGTGTGAAGCTATGTTCCAAATTGTAGAAGCTCAACAGAAGTATGATGAAAATGCAAATCAATCTCCCAAACAGTATTCAAGGAATAGTTATCCTACAACAGAGACAATTACCAACTTTCAAAGGCCAAATCTTCTTTGTATCAACACATGCATCTTAGGAATAGTGGCATAGAGCATACAAAATCCTTTAAACCAATAGGAACACATCCTCAACATCAACAACATATCTTGTCCTCCTAGTGCTTCTAATTCACATATTAATAAGGCTTCAAACTCAACTCTGCATTGATCATGAATGTGGTTTTTCTGCTCAACTCTGCACTAATTAGGGCATGACATCCAACCATGAACTTTTCTCTTCTTTAGGAACATGATAATCTTCATGATAACCTTAGCAACCTTTCCCATCCTTATGATAGTATTGACATCAATGACAACAACCTTAGGCACCATATGTGTAACACTACTCTCCTTGTTTTTCTCCAAACATGGTCTTTCTCCTCTGGAATATGTTCTACCTCTTCGAAATTTTCCTCCTCTACCTCTCTTCCTTTGATCATGTCTCTTATTCATCTTTTCTTCAACTTTTACTACAAATTGATATGCTTCTTCTATAGTTGTCCTCTTCACCAGAATTATTTCTTCTTGAATCTTTATCCTCAATCCATTTATGTACCTTGCCACTTTCTCCTTGTTTGTTTCACTATGTCATGCCCTGATAGTCATCTTATGAAATTCTTCAGTATACGCCTTCACATATTTCTCCTTTTGCCTTAGGTTTCACAATCTCTTCAACAATTCCAACTTATAGTCAGTAGGTATGAACTAATTCTTAACCTTTGTCACCATCCTGTCTCATTTTATGCTTTTCTTTTTTCATCTCCTATTCTTATCCAATTAAACTTCTTTCCACCAAATAACAGCACGTTCTTTCAACTTAGTTTTTGCAAATCTTACTCTCTCCAGATCTTCAATGTCCTCATACTCAAAGTATTCCTCCATGTCATTTATCCAGTCAATCAATTCCTCATGATTTAAATTTCTGGTATAGTCTGCAATCTAAATTGTAGGTCTCTTACCAATCTTAGAAATGGCTTTCAACATCTTTACCTGATCTAATTCTTCATCGTCCAGGGTTTCTTCATTTTGGTCAACATCTTGAAATTCTTCATCATCATTTTCATCTTCATGTCTAGGGTTTATTCCTCTTCTTTTATCTTCTTCTTCAACATCTAATCTAAATTTCATTGTCCTCATCATCTCTATCATTTCTTCCATTCTTCTAGCAATACTGGCCATAAAAGGCATCCTCCTTGGCAGAATCTCTTCCTAGGATCTAGTGCAACTACCTCAATTCAACGATCTAACCAACTGCCTCACAATCGGTACTCTATTGACAAACACAAGTAGACTGCCTCAGGTCAGCATTCTGTTCACCACAAGATCTTTCAGAATGCCTTCACTCCCAAAGGATTTGCCTTCACTTTGATACCACTTGGTGCGGTCATGGATGGAGGGTCCTGAGAAGGGATTGTCCAACCATGTAGCTAGATTAAACACAATGGAAAAAACACAATAATAGAATGCAATGGAAGATTCATATGCTCAATATATCAAACAATTACAATGTTTATATGTCGGCAACATATGGGCTACAATCAAAGGGCTCATAGGCCTACTTTCTGGGTTACAACATACATGAAAGTGTTGGATTTAAGGCATACAACTGAGAGGGGGGGGGTGAATCAGTTGTATAAAACTTCTTGTTCTTTCAAACACTTGATTCTTCGTTGTTAGTTAGCAGCATATCAATTAATCATCCATGAAAGCATAATACATAAACACAAGAGCAGATAAACATCAACACATTGAACACCAAGATTTTGATGTGGAAAACCCGGTTAAGGGAAAAACCACGGGGTGATTAACCCAAGAATTATTCTCTGTTAGAAGAATAAAGAAGAATGAATGGCACATGCCAATTAGGGCTCACTGCCCGAGCACACTGCTCACAAAGAGGCCCACTGCCTACAAGGAGACACACTGTCTACAAAGTGATAAAAATCACAATCTTGAACTGGAGAATGACATCTCTACTATGTCTGGATCAGTTCCATTTAAGCCCAAAACCTCTGCTCTGTCTTTCGCACCTCTCTTCGCTATCCCACTCTCATCCACTCCATACATATTTTGAAATGAACTCACAAACCGTTATTTATACAAGACATCAACTTAGGAACAAACATCTAAGTCGGCAAACAACCATAAGAGTATCCGCAAGATGAA
The DNA here is from genome assembly GCA_027924645.1 of Cunninghamia lanceolata. Taxonomy (NCBI): domain Eukaryota; kingdom Viridiplantae; phylum Streptophyta; class Pinopsida; order Cupressales; family Cupressaceae; genus Cunninghamia; species Cunninghamia lanceolata. The sequence goes on along the minus strand of BSBN01000378.1, from coordinate 544,774 downwards.
TAACACATCCGGTCGGCCATCACAAGAACATTCGCAGGATGAACAACTCATCCGGTCGGCTAAATAGAGCAAGAACTTCATCCGGAAGAATAACTTCATTTCCAGGCTCTCTATCAATGCGGATCAACAACACAACCTCAACACGATCCAAAAACCTTCACAAGCCTGCCTGAATGACCGGATACATCCGCACTTCCTTTACTTACTAGAATCTCTTGTCTTCCTCATCTGGAACTTCAAGAACACAGTCTGTCGCCACCGTCATAATGTAAAAGGTACTTCCGGACCTCCAAATCATACACAAATCAGGATGACACATCACAAGGACATCCCAAACACTCCTTCCAATCCGCAGATTAGGATAATACAATTCCGGACCTCACCGGACCTTTTTGTGATCCTCTGTCACCTCTGAATACTTACCGGAACCAGTTCTACACCGACAGCCACAACTCCTTCAAATCTTCATGCGGACCTCTGAAATCTTAACTGAAGCATCTCAAGACTCATATCTACAAACCCTTTAATCCGCATCCTCCGGTTCGCATCCTATACAGTACATTTGCCTTCTTCTCATCACTATTCTTTACTGTTCCTGACTGAGGCTAATTTTCTCAATATCCTCAGCACACTGCTCATTGAATCCTTCTTGTCAAAGCAATATGAGTATGTTGACATCAATGACAACACTGGTTTACCTCATACTTGCAACAATCTCCCCCTTTGTCATTGATGGCAACATATGATGTGAAAAACCATCAAGACAAGAAACTTCTCCTTTCTATCACTTCTCCCCCTATCAGCAAAATGTCTTCTCCTCATTTACTGCTCCCCTTTTGATCATCAGCTACTTGTTTTTCACATGTCTTCTCTCCCCCTTTGACATCAATGGCAAAGGGCTCATACTTGCAATTCTAATACATCAGAATCATACCAGCTGCTCCCCCTTAGTTGCAGCTCCCCATCATCAATCCGGATCACAAGATATGACTGTGATTTCCACCGGACTGATGCACATCAATGCATCCTAGTTCATCACCGGAGGGGCCATGACCCCTAACTTCTCCCGGAGATATTCAAAAGAGTCCTTGGGAAGAGGTTTAGTAAAGATATCTGCAATCTGATCCTTGGAGGGAACATACTCCAATCTGACTTCTTCCTTGTTCACTTGTTCTCTCAAGAAGTGAAACTTGATAGATATGTGCTTAGTCTTAGAATGCAATACCGGATTCTTAGAAATATTAATTGCACTTGAATTATCACAGAAAATTGTGATAGGCTCCTCATATTCAACTTTAATGTCTCTTAGCATCTACTTCATCCATAAGATTTGAGTGCAACTACCTGCTGCTGCAATGTATTCTGCTTCAGTTGTAGACAGAGATATTGCATCTTGTTTCTTGCTTAGCCAAGAAACCAATCTCTTCCCCAAAAAGAATGCTCCACCACTAGTGCTCTTCTGGTCATCCACATCTCCTGCCCAATCTGCATCTGTGTAAGCATGAAGAGAGAAATCCAGATCTCTAGGGTACCATAGACCATACTCAACTGTTCCTTTCAAGTACCTAAAAATTCTTTTGATTGCCATAACATGAGATTCTCTAGGATCAGCCTGGAATCTTGCCACAAGACCAACAGCCTGCATTATATCTGGTCTAGTTTGAGTGAGATACAACAATCCACCAATCATTGATCTATACTTTGTCTGATCTGCCTTTGGAGAATCATCATCTTTGCTTAACTTACATCCGGTTGCCATAGGAGTGTTCATTGGCTTTGAGTCTTCCATACCAAATTTCCTCAACAATTCTTTCACATATTTGGTCTAAGAAATGAAGATCCCTTCTTTTGTTTGAGTAATTTGCAGACCCAAGAAGAAATTCATTTCACCAAGCATAGACATTTCAAACTCACTTTTCATCTGATTTGCAAAAGTTTTGCACATACTATCTCTTCCTCCAAAAATGATATCATCCACAAACACTTCAACAATCAAAATGTTTTCATGATCAATTTTGAAATATAAGTTACTGTCAGCAGTACCTTTGTTGAATCCAATCTGCACAAGATGCTTATCCAACCTTTCATACCATGCTCTTGGGGCTTGCTTCAATCCATACAAAGCTTTCTTCAACTTGCAGACCATATCATCATTATCAGACAATTGAAATCCATCCGGTTGTTCAATGTAGACTTCTTCTTCCAGATCACCATTTAGGAAGGCAGACTTGACATCCATCTGATATACCTTGAAGTCTTTGAAGGCGGCAAATGCAAGAAGTAATCTGACTGCTTCAATTCTTGCCACCGAAGCAAAAATCTCTTCAAAGTCAATTCCTTCTATTTGAGAGTACCCTTTGCAGACCAATCTAGCTTTGTTTCTGATTACTTCACCAGCTTCATTTAGTTTGTTCCGAAAGACCCACTTGGTTCCAATTACATTCCTGTCTCTAGGTCTGGGAACAAGATCCCAAGTATGATTTTTCTCAATTTGCATCAATTCATCTTCCATTGCTTTGGTCCAGTTTTCATCATTGCAGGCTTCATTTATTGTTTTAGGTTCAATCTTTGAAATCAAACAACATTCATCCTGTTTTTGAGCAACATTCCTTCTAGTTTGTACACCTTTGCTTCTGTCACCTATGATCTGATCTTCAAAGTGGTTCAGTCTTACATACCTTGGAATTTTGGGAGTATCCTGCACTGCTGCTTCTTGATCAGGCTCATTCAAACCTATCTCTTCTTCCTGATTTACCGGATCAGGCTGACTCTGTCTCACCGGAGAGGATTGAGTTCCTTGAACACTGTCTTGGTCATCTTCATCAAACTCATAAAATCTTGAAGGCTTCTCAATTCCTTCATCAACTTTCACATTGGTGCTTTCTATCATCTTCCTCAATCTCTTATTGTAACACCGGTATGCTTTGCTTTGAGTGGAGTAACCCAAGAAAATTCCTTCATCACTTCTAGCATCAAACTTTCCTAGATCTTCATCTCTTTTAATATAACACTTGCTACCAAATACTCTGAAATATTTCATAGTAGGAGTGATGCCAAACCAGAGTTCATAGGGGGTCTTACCGGTGTTGTTTCTGATTTGAACTCGATTGAGAGTGTAGACTACAGTGCTGATAGCTTCTTTCCAAAACATTTGAGGAACATTTGCTTCCAACATCATTGTCCTGGCAGCTTCCTGGATGGTCCGGTTCTTTCTCTCAACTACTCCATTCTGCTGTGGAGTCCTAGGAGCAGACAACTGTCTCCTTATACCCTGCTTCTCACAAAAGTCAATGAACTCACCAGATGTAAATTCACCACCTCTATCAGACCTTAGACACTTTAGTTTCAATCCGGTTTGATTCTCTACCACAGCTTTGAAGATTTTGAACTTCTCAAATGCTTCTGATTTTTCTTTTAAAAAGGTAACCCACATCATCCGGGAATGATCATCAATTAACAACATGAAATATCTATCACCTTGCAGACTCTTGATTCTTGTCGGACCACAGAGATCAGTATGTACTAATTCCAACAATCCGGTAGAAGACTGATCTTGGCTTTTGAAAGAGACTCTGCTTTGTTTACCTAGCTGACATTCTTTGCACAAACTATTTGTAGGTTTCATCAATTTTGGAAGATCTCTTACAGCCTGAGTATTGCTTATCTTGATGATGTTATCAAAATTTACATGACACATTCTTCTATGCCATAACCAACTCTGATCAATTTGAACAAACAAACAACTTTTATTTGAACCAACCAGATGAAAGATATTACCTTTTGTCTGAGTACCGGATGCAATTTCAGTTCCGGAGCTTGTAAAGATTCTGCATTTTCCATTCTTGAACCGGAGATCATAGCCTTTGTCCACTAACTGACCAACACTGAGAAGATTGTGCTTCAATCCTTCAACATATAGTACGTTACCTGTTTTGCTCTTTCCATCAAAGGAAATAGTTCCCCTGCCTCTAATTCTGCCAGCAGAATTGTCACCAAACTTTACCATTCCTCCTTCATACCTTTCCAAATTCAAGAACTTATTCTTGTCACCAGTCATATGGTGAGAGCATCCACTGTCAATAACCCAATCATCCTTTTCTTCCACTTGAGCAGCCAAAGCTTTTTCAACAACTTTGTGATTGACAGATTCAGAGAGTATTGAATCTTCTTCCTTGATGGCAATAAACACCCACTCATTTCCGGATTTGCTTCCTAGTTCTGATTCATCATCTGTTACTCCTTCATTGTCATCTTCTTCATGAACATAATAGCAATTCTTTTGAAACCTTTGTCTGTTAGTATTAGACCTTGCAGATCTTTCCGGACATCTTGAAGCAAAATGACCAATCTTATTGCAGTTGAAACACTTAAAGGGTAGTTTTCCTTCATACTTACCGGATCCTCTTGGCAGTCTCTTTGCAATGAGGGCTTCAAGTTGAGCTGTTTCTGCTTCTTCTTCTTCCATGTCTCTTCTTGCTTGATCATACCATGACATCTTCCTTGATGAGTTTTCTCCCGGATCAAATCTCTGTTTGCGTTTCACATAGGTACTGGCTTTGAAAGCAGATTCAGTCTTGGGAGGATCATCTCCAAACTCGGTCATTTCAAATGCAGCTAGTTTGCTAGCCAGTTGTTCTCTTGTGACAGTTGTGTGGGCTCTGAATTCATCAATGGCAGCAACCTTGATTTTGTAGGCAGCAGGAAGGGATCTTAGGATTTTGCAGACAATCTCATTTTCATCTAGAGTTCCACCAGCATTTCTAATTCCACATACCAGCTCATTCACTCTTGGCATAAAGGTAGTGATGTTTTCATCATCTCTCATCTTCAATCTTTCAAATTTCCCTTTCAGACTTTGCAACCTTGCACTTTTGACAAACTCATCTCCTTCATACAGAAGTTCCAGTTTAGTCAGGATCTCATATGCAGTTGGTAGGTCAATAACATTTGAGAGATCTGAATCATTCAATGCGCTTAGTAGGGCTTCCTTGGTCCGCAGATTATTTTCAGCATCTGTGATTTCATTCAGAGTTGTCGGACCACCTTGTGGAGGTACATATGGTTTTGAGACCATAGCCAAGTATGCTTTTCCCATACATTCCAAGTGACACTTCATGCGACCTTTCCAGAGAGTGAAGTTGGTTCCATCGAACTTCAGACTATCCTTCTTGTATGACGACATCCTGGATCTCCTCAAGCGGTTAAGCTCCTTTCAGAGGAACTTGGCTCTGATACCAATTGTTGGATTTAAGGCATACAACTGAGAGGGGGGGGGTGAATCAGTTGTATAAAACTTCTTGTTCTTTCAAACACTTGATTCTTCGTTGTTAGTTAGCAGCATATCAATTAATCATCCATGAAAGCATAATACATAAACACAAGAGCAGATAAAAACAAACACATTGAACACCAAGATTTTGACGTGGAAAACCCGGTTAAGGGAAAAACCACGGGGTGATTAACCCAAGAATTATTCTCTGTTAGAAGAATAAAGAAGAATGAATGGCACATGCCAATTAGGGCTCACTGCCCGAGCACACTGCTCACAAGAGGCCCACTGCCTACAAGGAGACACACTGTCTACAAAGTGATAAAAATCACAATTTTGAACTAGAGAATGACATCTCTACTATGTCCGAATCAGTTCCATTTAAGCCTAAAACCTCTGCTCTGTCTTTCGCACCTCTCTTCGCTATCCCACTCTCATCCACTCCATACATATTTCGAAATGAACTCACAAACCGTTATTTATACAAGACATCGACTTAGGAACAAACATCTAAGTCGGCAAACAACCATAAGAGTATCCGCAAGATGAATAACACATCCGGTCGGCCATCACAAGAACATTCGCAGGATGAACAACTCATCCGGTCGGCTAAACAGAGCAAGAACTTCATCCGGAAGAATAACTTCATTTCTGGGCTCTACTATCAATGCGGATCAACAATACAACCTCAACACGATCCAAAAACCTTCACAAGCCTACCTGAATGACCGGATACATCCGTACTTCCTTTACTTACTGGAATCTCTTGTCTTCCTCATCCGGAACTTCAAGAACACAGTCTGTCGCCACTATCATAATGTAAAAGGTACTTCCGGACCTCCAAATCATACACAAATCAGGATGACACATCACAAGGACATCCCAAACACTCCTTCCAATCCACAGATTAGGATAATACAATTCCGGACCTCACCGGACCTTTTTGTGATCCTCTGTCACCTCTGAATACTTGCCGGAACCGGTTCTACACCGACAGCCACAACTCCTTCAAATCTTCATGCGGACCTCTAAAATCTTAACTGAAGCATCTCAAGACTCATATCTACAAACCCTTTAATCCGCATCCTCCGGTTCGCATCCTATACAGTACATTTGCCTTCTTCTCATCACTGTTCTTTACTGTTCCTGACTGAGGCTAATTTTCTCAATATCCTCAGCACACTGCTCATTGAATCCTTCTTGTCAAAGCAATATGAGTATGTTGACATCAATGACAACACTGGTTTACCTCATACTTGCAACAGAAAGATGTGGCATTGAAGTGCCTCCTTAAAGAACTATCTACCTATTCTATGATCAGATACGAATGACTTGGATAACTATTTGCCTTCCTAGTGCATCTCATGAATGCTTATATATCCTCTTCAAGCTCTTAGAATACTCCGCATCGGCATCAAGAGATCTCAAACTCCAATGAATGATGAAACGTGTAGAAATATGTAGGTTGGCCTACAACTCTTGGTACTGCTCCACAAATGAATGAAACTAGATGTGGTTCTCATTGAAGGTCCATATGGTCCCATTTTTCCTTGTGTGATGTTCCATTTGGCTCAGCAAGTCACGGAAGTGCTCTGCAAACTTTGTATGCTCCAACTGATTGTTGAATGCTCTATTCTGTGAAAGCTGATGATTTTATGATAGCAATAACTTTCCAAAAACAAGTCCAAATCTCCTAAAATATGAGTATGATGTAGTTGACATGGCATAGAGTCTAATTCCTGCTCCGTGGGCTCTAAAATGATGATGCGGTAGAATGAGGTAAAAAATGTTGAACTGCAAATGACTGAACTACTACTAAAATACAAGAAAAGAAAAGAAAGAAAATATTTTTGGTTGATGAAAGATTGCTCTTCAACCTGGGATGCTCCTGCATCACAAAGAAAAGATTAAAGATAAAAGTACATGCATTTTAGCTCCAAGGAAGTAAGATTCAATCTTCACTTTCATGGATGGCTTCAAAAGATAAAGATTAGTATTTTTGTAAACTCTAATGACAAGTATAACTTCATTAGCATTGACTTAGCCAAGCAACTACATTTACAAGAAAAGAAAATAAATGACAATTAGATATAGGGTAAGGATATTCAATTTTTTGAAGATTTGAAGCTCTTTGTGAACAAATATGTTTTACATTCAAGTTTTTATACCATAGATATGGATGGGTTAGATATTGTTCTTGGATATCTTTGGTTAGAATCTTTTGGGATAATAATCATTAATGTGTTTAAAAGTCATGTTGTAGAATATTGCACCTAATGGAGACCAAAGCAAAGTCAAGGTACAACAAGTTCAAGAATATATTGAACAGTGCGCCAAAGAATTAGAGAAAGAACAAGAGGAGCAAGAAGTAAAGAAAATGAAGGAAAAGACTATTTTCATTCGAGCAAGTGGAAAAAAAGGTGAAGAATCAAATAAGGTTCTAGAGATAGCAAAGGATTTCCACAACATATTAACATTCACATCATTCTAAAAAGAAACAATTACAAAGGCAACTATCATGGAGGGATAATACTACATGGAATTAGTAGGCTAGTCATTATGGATTCATAAATGGAATCAAAGGAACAATCATGAAAATTTGTGGTATTATAGGAACATGAGGTGGAGTGGGATGCATGTTAACATTTTTTATTAACAATAACTGTTAAATGACTAACATACATTAAATTAATGATATATTGTAAATATTGATCGTTCATTATTAGTTTTAGATTTGATGGTAGATATTTTGTTGGCTTGTCTTGCCCTAGAAGGTAACCCTATTTTATGAGGGCATTGTATTACAGTTGCAGTATCGTGATGTGTTTTGAGAGTCTGATAGAGGTCATGTTGTCTATGGATCTCTTGTAGAGATACTCCTATGAGAAGCTTTCTCTGCAAGTATATTGTAATCTTTGTGATTTCTGAATAATATATTGGGTAGCTTTTGAAGTGTTAGTTTTTTTCTCCCGAAAGGATTTTCCCCACGTGAATCACTATGTTGTGGTATGCATGATATCTATGTTTATTTTTGTTTAAGTTTCTCTAATCGTTAAAGATCTATAAAGTTTTACATTATCCTCCTCTCAAGATTAGTGTAGGAATTTGTTCCACTACCTTAGCTTCCTTACATGAACAAATATCCTTACATCCTTATATATCTGAGGCCAAAAATAATATTCACTTACCAAAGCTATTATCTTATCAATCTTGAAATGTCCTGCTAATCCACCACTAGGATTCTCCTTGATCAAATTATCTCTCATTTAACTCCTAGGAATACACAACTGATTTCCTTTGAACAACATATCCTCCTGAATGAAATAATCCAACCACTTCTATCTCTCACAACAGGTTCCTTACATGCTTTCCATGCTTCTGCAAAATCAAGATCCTCTTCATACATATGCTTAAGTTCTTCAAATCCTAATACTTCTACTCTCATCTATGTCAACAAGTTCCTCATTCTGCTCAATGCATCTACAACTTTGTTTGACTTTCCACTCCGATGCTTCAATACAAATGTGTAACTCTGCATGAACTCTACCCATCTCATATGTCTCTGATTCAATTTACCCTGACTGTTCAAATACTACAAAGATTGATGATCAGTATACAACAAAAATTCCTTTGGAAACAAGTAATGTCTCCACTTCTTCAAGGCTTGAATTATGGCATAGAACTCTTGATCATAAACTGAATATCTCCTCCTTGCATCATTCAACTTTTCACTAAAATATGCTATTGGTCTCCCTTCTTAACTTAACATTGCTCCTATTGCATTTCCACTAGCATCACAATCAACTTGAAATACTTTGTTAAAAATGCTACAGAGTGCTTCTAGATTTAACTATGTATGTTTTTGCTTCAACATTTCGGATCACACTCGGTGATCCATCATCATGAAGAGGATGTTTATGAATTGAATTGCAAACTTACCCTTTAAAAAGGAAGAGTGGGAGGGGGTAGGGTTGGTGAAGAGGACCAAACAATAAATAAAAAATAATGAATTAAGTTACAAACCAATGAACATGCAGTGAAAGGAAATATCACATAATAATATAAGAAAGAATAACAAATAATCAATCAGGAAATATATTGAAAGAAATGTATAAAAAGTGATGTGATAGATCCTACAAATAATATGTATAATATGTTTAACAAAATAACAATGAGAATATGTAATTAAGTATCTAGATAAATAAATGCCTATATATATATCTATTTATGAGACAATAACAAAATAAATCAATGTACAAAGAATTAAATTTATGTAATATAAGAACATAAATATGTATATATTTTTAAAAGAGAACAAATTAAGGAACAAACTAACTGATATGGAAAGAGGCAACGGATTGAAAAAGGAAATCTAAAAATTGCAAAAGATGAAAATGATAATAGTTGAAACCAAATAACTACATGGAGTGAACCTAGATAAATACAAGAAGGGTTCACAAAGTAGAAATGAGACCTAAAGAAATAAAAAATAAGGAACAAGATCAAAATAGGTAAGTAGCAAGAGATAGAAATTACCTATTTTGATCTTGTTGCTTATTTTTTATTTCTTCAGGTCTCATTTCTACTTTGTGAACCCTTCTTGTATTTATCTAGGTTCACTCCATGTAGTTATTTGGTTTCATCTATTATCATTTTCATCTTTTGCAATTTTTAGATTTCCTTTTTCAATCTATTGTCTCTTTCCATATTAGTTAGCTTGTTCCTTAATTTGTTCTCTTTTAAAAATATATACATATTTATGTTCTTATATTACATAAATTGATTTCTTTGTACATTGATTTATTTTGTTATTGTCTCATAAATAGATTTATACATGCATTTATTTATCTAGCTAATTAATTACATATTCTCATTGTTATTTTGTTAAACATATTATACATATTATTTGTAGGATCTATCACATCACTCTTTATACATTTCTTTCGATATATTTCCTAATTGATTATTTTGTTATTCTTTCTTATATTATTATGTGATATTTCCTTTCATTGCATGTTCATTGGTTTGTAACTTAATTCATTATTTTTTATTTATTGTTTGGTCCTCTTCACCAACCCTACCCCCTCTTGCTCTTCCTTTTAAAAGGGTAAGTTTGCAATCCAATTCATTAACATCCTCTTCCTAATGATGGATCACTGAGTGTGATCCAAAACGTTGAAGTAAAAACATACACAGTTAAATCCAGAAGCACTCTCTAGCATTTATTTCATGGACTGTGGAAAACTCATGCCTGCTATACTTTGTTAAAATCTGGCAGTGCTAACATTGGTTTCTCTATCACCTTCTGGTTCAGCAATTCAAAACTCTTATTTGCTCTTGATATCCACTTAAAGTCCTTCCTATCACCTCTCATTGTCTCTGTCATAGGTGTGTATACAGTACTGAAATTTCTGATGAAATTCCAATAAAAACTTGCTAATCTATGAAATGATCTTACCTCTCCAATATTCATAGGTGTTGGCCATTCAACAATTACTCTAACTTTCTCAGGGTCCATCTTCAATCCTTCCGCATAAATCACAAATCCCAAATATACCAATTCTTCCTTCATGAAATTACATTTCTTGATATTTATCAATAATTTATTTTCTCTCAACCTCTATAATACTTGTTTTATATGCCACAAATGTTCCTCCTTTGTCTTACTAAAAATCAGAATATCATCCAAGTATACAATAAAAAACTTACCCAAGAATTTCTTCAAAACCTCATGAAAGTACTCAGTGCATTAGTTAAAACAAAAGGCATGACTAACCACTCATACAATCCCTCATTTGTCTTGAATGCGGTCTTCCACTCATCTCCTTCTCTGATCTTGATCTGATGGTATCCACTCTTCAAGTCTATCTTTGTAAAATACTTTTCTCCACTCAAACAGTCCATGATGTCATCCATTCTTGGCAATGGAAATCTATAATTAACTGTGATCTTATTGATTGCTCTTGAGTCTATACACATCCTCCATTCTCCATCCTTCTTCAGTGCTAGTACTGCAGGTACCACACATGGGCTTAAACTTTCTCTAATCAATCCTTTCCTCAACAACTCATGTATTTGTCTATTCAGCTCTGTATTTTCTACTGGTATGCCACATTGTTAGGAAAACTAGCTCCAGGTATAAGGGCCATATGGTGAGTGATACTCTGGGTTGGTGGCAATCCTTCAAGTACATTCTTTAAAATGATATCTTGGTACTCTGTCAACAATTTAGTTATTTCCTTTGGTGGTGGCTCTTCTTCTTTTGTGGTGGCAATTTCTAAACTTAGGGTTCTACACTTCTTTGGAATCAAAGAAAAACACATATTCTCATGTGTCAATCAATCTAAAAATTTCCTTCCATCCACTAAATAGATTCTAGAATTCCCACATACTTCACTTTTAGATTCATCTTCCAAAGGTATCAAGATATGTTTCTTCCCATTTGATGTTATGGTATAAGTATTCTTCCTTCGATCATGTATTGCCTTTCTATCATACTGTCATGGTCTTCCAAACAATATATGACATACATCCATCAGCATAATATCAAACAATACCTCATCAACATAAGATCCTATATGAAATTTCACCAAACATTGTTCACTCACCAGTACCTTGTGTTCATCTTGAATCTATGCTATCTTGTAGGGCTTCGAATGTTTCAATCTCTCCAAATTCAACTTAGTCACCATCTCTTCTGAAACCAAATTATCAGTGCTATCACTATCAATGATAACCTTACAACATTTAGCTCCTGATTTGCATCTTGTCCTAAACAAACTTTCCCTTTGCGATGCTTCCTCAATTCTCCACGCTTGAAATAAAGCTCTCCTCGTGACCAGTGACTCCCCTTTCTCCAGCTTTTCCACTGAACTAGGTGATCCAACCAATTCTTCCTCTACATAAGCTACTCTTGCATTATTTTTTGTCCTCTTTCTAGTACTTCCTTGATGATATTCAAATGCTCTGTGGCCTTCACCTCCACACTTGAAATGGGTTCCCTTGAATGATCTCTTGTCAAATCCTCTTTCATCTCTCTGGTATCCTTCATTGCTGTAAGAATTATGATTCAATCTGTTGTTGCGGTAGAAACTTTTATCATCTCTCAGATATGAATTATTGTCTCTGTCTTCCTTTTAGTATGGGCTACTCTCCTTGTTTTTCTCTACACATGGTGTTTCTCCTCTAGCATATGTTCTACCTCTTTGAAATTTTCCTCATCTACCTCTCTTTCTTTTCTCATGTCTCTTATTCAACTTTTGTTCAACTTTTAGTGCAAACTAATATACTTCTTCTATTGTTGTCATCCTCACCAAACTTATTTCTTTTTGAATCTTTATCTTCAATCCATTTATGTACCTTGCCACTTTCTCATTGCTTTCTTCACTATGTCTTGTCCTGATAATCATCTTGTGAAATTCTTCCATGTACCCCACAGATTTCTCCTTTTGCCTTAGGTTTTAAAATCTCTTCAACAATTATAACTCTTAGTCAATAGGTATGAATTGATTCTTCAACTTTGTCACCATCCTGGCCCATTTTATGATTTTTTCTTTTCTTCTACCATTACTATTCAATTGAACTTCTTTCCACAAAATAGAAGCATGTTCTTTCAACTTAGTTTTTACAAATCTTACTTTCTCCAGATCTTCAATTTCCTCATACTCAAAGTATTCCTGCATGTCATTTATCCAGTCAATCAATTCCTCAGGATTTAAATTTCTGGTATAGTTTGCAATCTCAGTTCTAGGTCTCTTACCAATCTTAGAAATAGCTTTCAAAATATTTACCTGATCTGCTTCTTCTTCTTCCAGGGTTTCTTCATTTTGGTCAGTAGCTTGAAATTCTTCATCGTCATTTTCATCTTCATGTCTAGGGTTTAGTCCTCTTCTTCTATCTTCTTCTACAACATATAATCTAACTTTCATTGTCCTCGTCATCTCTATCATTTCTTCCATTCTTCTAGCAACATTGGCCATAGTAGGCATCCTCTTTGGTGACATCTCTCCCTAGGATCTGATATTCAAATATGTTTTATAGGGTAAGGATATTCAATTTTTTGAAGATACGAAGCTCTTTATGGACAAATATGTTTTACATTCAAGTTTTTATACTATAGATATGGATGGGTTAGATATTGTTCTTGGATATCTTTGGTTAGAATCTTTAGGGATAATAAACATTAATGTATTCAAGAAGTTCATAAAGCTCTGGTATAGAAAAAAAAAGTCACATTGTAGAATGTTGTACCTAATGGAGACCAAAGCAAAGTCAAGGTACAAGTTCAGGAATATATTGAATAGTGCACCAAAGAATTAGAGAAAGAACAAGAGGAGCAAGAAGTAATGAAAATGAAGGAAAAGATTGTTTTCATTCAAGCAAGTGGAAAAAAGGGTGAAGAATCTGTGATAGGTGAAAAATCCAATGCAAACATAACCGAAAGATAAACAAATTCAAGTACAATTTACCTCCTTATCGCACAAATAAATTGCCTTCACTGATGAAGCTTATTGAAGTGCGCCCTACTCCAATCGATTGCTCTTTGATTATTGTGGATTTCTCATTTAAACAACATAACGTTGTGATGAGAATGATATGATCTAGAATGATTTATGTGGCGTAATGTCGTATGAAGATCAAAGAGGATTAGATGGTTTAGAGAATGTTTTATTTATAGACCCTTAGGGATGAAGATCAACGGTTGTAGATGATCTGAGAGATCAATGGATAAGAATGGTTGAGAGGATGTGCACGAATGAGAGAGGGACAAGTGTCCTTGTTCTCTCATGCATCAGGGGAGTTAACAAATCTTATTAAGGAGTTGACTGAATTGATTGGGTGGTGAACTGAATTGATTGGGTGGTAAACTGAATTGATTGGAGAGTTGACTAAGTTGATTGCTTAGTTAACTCAATTGATTGAATAGTCAACTGAATTGATTGATTAGTTAACTAGATTGACTAACCTATTAACTGATTTGATTGATTTAGTTAACTAATTTAATTGATTAGTTATCTAAATTGATTAAGAGTGAAATATGGATGAGAGGGAGTAATAGGAAATTAAATAAATAAATTATTTAATTTCATGCACATAGATAAATAAATAAAATATTGAATTTTATTTATTTTGAAGAAATGGAATATTAGCTTTAATTAAATAAATGATTTAAAATTATTTAATTAATGTGTGGAGGAAAATTGAATTAATTAAATAATTAGAATTATTTAATTAATATGGGGATTATTTAATTTATATGGGGGATAAATTGATTTAATTAAATAATCAGGATTATTTAATTAACATGGAGGATAAATTGATGGTGAAGTATGACAGATGAAAGCCTGATCTGGGAACGGGTCAATTTTAGGTGTCTACATTTTGCCCCTCTTTGAGATGATGTTGCGAAGTAACATCATTTCAAAGAAATTTAAAACATAGTGCTATGTTGGATAGAAGAAGATTCTGGTCTAGAAGAACAATATGATTGGATTAGAAAAATGATGCTCCAGTCAAGTAGAAGAAGTACTCAGTGGATTAATTAATAGGTTGAATGATGCCCCCTCGAGAGGACAAACGAATTGGAAGAATATGGGTGTGCTCTCGAAATGAGTGGATAGAAGATGAGGAACAACATGGAGAAAAATGAAGAAGATGAAAGGATGGATGATAGAATGATGAATTTATGAGTAGTTATGATGACTTGAGTAGAGCAATCCTATAGTTTGATATAGCACTAGACATTATGCACGAAGCTATAAGGACCATGGTGACGATGGGTCATGTTCACCCAACATAATACAACCTTGTCGAGACGTATGATGAAGGATACTTGGAGCATTAAAGTCGTAATGTACAGAAGGTATGATATGAACTTAGATGCAAAGGATAATGCAAAAAGTTATTCCAACATACACAAGATATGAATATTAGCTAGAAAGATATCGATTTGATACAAATTCAAGATAAAATGATAACACACACAAGCAAGCAATCAAGCATGCACAAATAATACAAAAACAAATAAGGTATTGCCTCTATCAAGCTATAAACCGATGATTGATGGATTGATTGATTTGATGATAGTGTTGTCATTGTGGGGAACGATATATCCCTAGATCAACACAAGGATGTGGGAACGATATATCACATTGATGATTGATTGACAATGATGATGATAATGTTGTCATTGTGGGGAACGATATATCCCTAGAGCAACACAAGGATGTGGGAACGATATATCCCATTGATGGTTGATTGATGATGATTAACTGATTTGGTTTACAACAAGATTACGATCAAGACCGAAGGATGTGATTGGATGATTTGGCTAGATTGATTGGCTAGATTGGTATGGATTATGGATAACTTGCATTTGGTTTTATTGCTTGGATTTTTTAAATATTTGATTTTTGTATTTTTGAGATTTTTTTATTGTTTTTGGATATTTTAAAGATTTTTTGAGTGTGTTTGGATATTTTTGAGATTTTTTGAGTGTTTTTGGGTATTTTTGTGATTTTTGATTACTTTTGGACATTTTGAGATTTTTGTTTATTTTTGGATATTTTTTGTGATTTTTTAATTGTTTTTGGATATTTTTGTGATTTTTTATTGTTTTTGGACATTTTTGAGATTTTATGATTGTTTTTGGATGTTTTTGGAGTTTTTTTATTGTTTCTTGATATTTTGTGATTTTATGCTTATTTTTGGATGTTTTTGGAGTTTTTTATTGTTTTTAGATATTTTGTGATTTTTGATCATTTTTGGACATTTTGTGATTTTTGGATGACATTGGATTGGAGTTTGGATAGCCTTGTTTCTAGATACCAATGACAAGGGAAAACCAAGTCTAGATGCAAGGAGGAAGATGGGATGAGATAAGTGGACAAAAGGATGGGTGATAACAAATGGAATGGAAGACACACGATAATGGGATGGATAAAAGGGTAGGTGATAGTGTGTGGGATGGAAAGATCATGATAAAGGGATGGATAAAAGGATAAACAATAGTGGATGGAATAGATGTATGTGTCATAAGTGATCTAGGATGTGATCTTCAAAGACTATGTCGCACAGGAATAACATGCCCCATTCTAGGTAGTATGTTTAGGATTTTACATGACAGACTTAGGACAAGAGGATGATTGGATTGGTTGAAAAGGATGCGATGTATCAAGAGATGTTCTAAGGCATTGTTCAACATTTTTCCCCTATTTCTTTATCAAGATCAAAAGGAGGAAGGATGGATGGATGTATAGATGGGATAGGTATGTGGGTATAATGGCTAAGGATGGTAAGATAGGATATGATAGGATGAGGTAGATAGGAAGAAAATGATATGTTGGAAATGATAGGCTTGATGAGTCAACGTGCCCCCAAGTGTAAGACACATAGATAGTCAACCTACACATGATGCCTGTTTGCCAGGTTTTCATCATGGTACTTATCCAAGGTGCTTGTTTACCAAGTTTTCACCATTGGACGAAGGGATTTCTCTTTGCTTTTTTGATTTTTTTGTTTTCTCATTTTTTTTTTTCATTTTTTTTCATTTTTGGAATACTTGGATGGAATAGGTGGATATGGACAAGGAGGACTCAAGCATCTAGTTCCCTATAAGGTGATAGTTCCATTTAAAGATGGATGACATATATGGACCATGTCAAATGTCATTATGCTCATAGATGTTGGTAGGGGATTGCATGAGAGGGAGATGGAGTATGTGGATAATGGCTTATGATGTGGATTATGTAAAAGCATGGACCATAGGGATATGATGGGTGAAATTTGTATGATAATGGATTAAAGATGGGTAGATGGAGGTATATGGAAATGTTGCGGAATGGAAAGGAAGCAAGACCAACAGTTGCACACATCAAATGGGATTTTAAAGCTTTTGATCTAAAGGAAGTATAGGGAGTAATGGATGTGTTTTTGGAGGGGATGGTCGATGTACGAATTTAAGTACCCACATAGACATAGGATTTTTATGATTTTTGCATTGGGATTTATGGGGTGAAGAAATTTGGGATTTTTGGATGAAGTGAGATTTTGGGGATTTTTGGGATGAAGGAACTTGAGATTTTTGGATGAAAATGGATTTTTGGGATATTTGGGATGTGGATGCTTCATTTGACTTGAATTATTTTTGTTTAGGGACCCAAACCATTTTATTTTTGGACTTTTCTTGTGAAAGTATGGGCTTAGGTAGCCTTTTGGATAGATTTATCTTGGACTCTTTTCCTTGATGCCCTAAGGCATAAGTATTTTTAGGAGTTTTTTCTTTACGGGTAGAGGCATCCAAAACTTTATTTGTGAATCCCATGGACTTGGTGGAAGCTTCATGTTTGGTCGATGTGTGCATTTGTTGATCATGATTCAGAATTTGAGGGGATTTATTAATGGAGGGATTAAAAGTGGATTTGTGGATAAATGGATAAGGGGATTAGAGGATAGGGATATGAGGTGTTGGGATAAGTGGAGGTAGAGTAGATGGAGGGATGTTAGGAGTTGGAAGTAATGGAGGTAAAGTGGATGGAGTAATATTAGGAGTTGGAAGTAATGAAGGTAAAGTGGATGGAGGAAGGTGTATGGTCGCATGCTTTTGGGATTTGTAGGATGATGGGTGGGGAATGGCAACATATGTTTTGGGGGTACAATGTGGTTTATGATGGAAAGGAGTAGATTTAGAAGGCATGGAGGTAGTACCAACATATTGAGATTGTTTTTCTTGGGGAATATAACTAAAACCATATGAGCGTGGAGGGACTTTGACATGGATAGGCTCCAAAATACCTTGTTCATGAAGGCCTAAGCCTTTACCTTGATAGTTCATTTTTTGGAATATGCGGTGGACAATGGGATTATGGGTGTTTTGAACACTAGATGCAAGCTCAATATTGGATGGGGAAGGTGGCGTGGTAGATAATGGTTGTTTCTCTTCTAAGGAGGAACAGTCATGGATGAAGGTGGTAAGATAAAGGGTATATGTTGGATTTGCAATATGGTCAATTTTTGAAGACAAAGTATCAATAAGATCTTGATTATCATTATGTTTATTAAGATCCATGCTATTTGTTTGATCATCTATGTTTACTTGGGAGTCAACTGTCTCATCAATAGAAGTGGGTGTTGTTGGATCATGTATAGGACTAGGTGAAGGATGGATATGAGTAATTTGGATATCTTGCTCATGGATGGCCATGGGATTATGGATAGATGGAGTTACAATCTCTTGACCATGGAATGCATAAAGTTGGCTAAGAGGATCATCACGGTTCTCTTGATCATAGATGGGTATTGGGATAAGGTGCCATTAACCTTGTAAATCCCAATATTGTATTTATTCCATTTATTATTTGTAATTTGTAATTATCCATATCGATATGTACAAGTTTCACTGATAGGGATAATTTTGGAGTCACTAGAGGTAATTATAGAGTAACATTTACTGTTTGGCAAGTGTAAAACTCATGGAAAATGAGATAGGTGTTCCCCTTGGAGAATCTACTATTTTTGGCATGTATGACAACTATCATAATGTTTGGTAAGTGAATCTATGACAGCTGTAAGTTGTCATAAGATTTTGAGATTCTATGATGCATATGACGGATATGTTAGTTGTATATTTGCTATATTTAGCCCTAGGCGCCCATCTTCGCAAGGATGCATGTTGGAGGTATCTATGATGGTTATGACACATCATAAGATGTTGTAAGATGCCATTCTTGGACATGGGCACCCAACTTTGGATGGGTCACAGTTTGACACTTGGAAGTTGCATGTTGATGCCATTTTGATGCTTACATGTGGGACACTTGGAGGAGAAAGTGTGTGGATGCCTTGAGTGATGAGGAAACATTTTCCTTAAGTATTTTCCATGTACTTTGTTGTTGCAATATAGATTTTAGGTACTTAGGTGCTGTCAAAATGTTGCCGGATTGAAGACTGAAGGAGAGATTGGTGGTGTTGTTGTATTGTAAATCATTTTCAGATTAATACAAACATTGGGCCTCTTTCCTGTGTGGAGTTTTTTACCCGAAAGGGTTTTCTCCACGTTAAACATTGTGTTATGTGTTCAGTTTTCTGATTTTGCATTTATGTGAAGCATAGTTTCATTTCTTGTTACAATCTCCATCAATAATACACACTTAAAAGATTGCAGAAATTTATTTGAACTAGATTTCCATTGAAGTAGTGTTTCTTTCATTTCTAACAATGGGATCTTGGTCATAGATAGGATTACGTGTGATATGGATGGGATCAATTTGCTCGTGTATAGGTTCTTCATCAAAGATAATATCTTGATCATTGAAAAGATATAGGTTATGGATGGGTTGGATGGAGGTGCTTTGATCTTGATTTGGATAAAGGGTTGATGTTTCTATATGCGTTAAATTACACTCTTGACATAACTCTTGATTTTTTTGAATGGATGTGGAGGTAGAAGACTCGTGGATAAGATTGATAGCTTCTAGATGGTCAACAACATGAGGGTAGAATGAATCTTGACTTGGACGCATGGTAGAAGACTCTTCAATAGGCTTGATGGGTTGTGGATTACATGATGGGGTTGAAGGAATGGACATGATGTTTGAAGGCTCTTTGATAGGCTCTTGGATAGGTGTTTGATGACATGGATATGGTTGATTCCTTGCTAATAGCCATTAGATCACATCCTTCATGAGTGTATGGGTGGAAGAACAATATAATGGATGGATAATAATGGTGGATGGCGTTGTAGGCTTAGGATGGGGATTAGGTGGAAGGATAATAGGGGTGGATGTTGTAGGCTTATGATTAGGAGTAGGTGTTGGATTAGGTGGTGGATTATATTGAGGTGTTGGGGTAGGACTAGTAGGCTCTTGGATTGGCATTTGATGGGATGATGATGTAGGATACCCACCCATGGGATGCATATGCTAGAGTGGTGTTCCCCTTGTCAAAGGTACCATAAGGCCTTAAGGACACTTGATTTTGGTGTAAAGGAAGACTTGAATGTTCTTGTTGTAAAGGAAACTGATAGTCTTGTAAATGGGTTTAATGATGAGTTGAAATGTTGGAATAAGGAGTTGGATAATCTTGGGGTGGATGTTGTTGGGTATCAATGGGATAGGTTGATATGGAATTGACATGATATGTCGGTAGGCTAGATTGGTATGGTGATGGGGGTGACACATGGTATTGAGGTGTAATTTGTTGAGGTTGTGGTTGGTATGGTGATGGAGGTGACACATGGGATTGAGGTGTAATTTGTTGTAAGGTTGTGGTTGTAGGTGGACTTGATGTTGTTGTGGTTGAATTGTTGATGTTGCGGTTGGAATTGTGGTATGAATTGTTTGATTTTGACTAGGAGTGGTTGTATTAGAGGTGATCAATTGTTTGGACGTGGTTGGATGATGGCTTGTAGTCTTTATATGGTTTGTTGGTCTAGGGGTTGCAAAATTTGGTGAAGTTTTTGGATGATGGATTATAGGTGTGGTGCTATGATCATGTTATCTATTGTTTGTATTGTGGCTTCTTCTTCAATATATGCATCATAATCCACAAGGTTCTCATGATCATAATTGGAGCTAGAAGGAGGCACTCCTCGAATTGTGATTTTGGATTTTGGATTTGACCTAGGTTTGTTAATGATCATAACCATTTTGACAAGGATACTTAGAATGATGTAGAATGTAGTTTATGTTGAAGGCTTGACTTTGGAAATATTCAATCAAAAGATTCCACATGTATATGTATGAATCACACAAGACACAATAGCAAGTTTGTATTTCAAGATTAATTGGTAGGATTATTAAGACACTTGAAGACACATCAACAAGCCTAATATTAATCACGTGGGAATGGCCAATAGGTCTTAGTCTAGGATACATAAGTGGTTTAGGGATGTCCCCAATATACTCAAGGTACGGGGGGCCAAATTCTATGAAATAAAAGTGAAATAATGTCACACAGCTGGGAGAAGAGGGTAACCTACCCTTTACTTTCACTTCCCCAAGGTATAAAGTTCTTGGGGGCTAAGCCCGATTGACAAGATTTCAACTTCCACGAGGTGCATCTTTTGATTCACTCCTCACTGTTTATACTCCAGTGGAACACAAGAGTTGAGGTTGTCCCTTGGAGTGGTGTGTCTCCAAGCAAGCCTCCTAAAAAAGGTGACAATAGCAAATCAAGTGGTGTATTTGATTTTACACACTTGACTTACACTCACAAATATTAATTGACCCTTAGAAATGGAAATGTGTGTGTGAAAATGAATGGATTAGGGGATGCTTTTGATTCTCAAAATCACACAAAGTGCATGAGAAGAGCATACACACCTTGAAGCACACTCAAATCCACCAAACAAAGAAAACACCTGTTCTTTTAAACCCAAATCCAAATGTGAGAATGAAGACACAAGTTTATTTTAAGCCCAATTTTCAAAGTGTGATAGCAAACAATGGTTTGTTTTAAGCTCAAATCAAGTTGTGATTGCAAACAAGGGTTTTTTATAAATGAAAAGACAAAAGTTGGATTGTGTGCACCTGGATCTGATGCTAAAGTTGATGTAGATCTTGTGCAATTCCTTATATCCTTGTAGATTCCTAAAAATACTTGTGCCACAGTGAAGTTATGTGAGTCAACTCTCTATCATCGCTGGTTTCACAAAAATCTGACCTCGTATGCAAAAGTTATGCAAAAATGAAAAAAGGCCCCTTCTAGGGCATTTGGAGGGCAAGAGACAAGCCTGGCAGTTAAGTGACTGCTAACAGTTAATGTTAAGTTTGGTCACATGGGCGGTTTATGTTGTTGGTGGTTAAGTTTGTTGTTAGGGGTTTTAAACAGGCCCCTGGTCACCCATTTGACCAAGGGCTTAGCACCCGAAAAAAAAAATTATTAAAAAAGTTTAAAAAAATTAAATTTAAATTTAAAAGCTTTCTATGCTTTAAGAGTTATTGTTGATGCTAGTTTTTTTTTTGTTATTTGTTAATTATTGTTTTTATTTTATTATATTGTTTTTGTTTGTGTTGTGTGTGTGGTTTTTTTGGCAAGGGCGTAGGAATGGACCAGTGGTTGAATGGAGGTAGCATGTTGGGGATAGAGGATGGAAGTGTGCATAGGTGGTGGTGGCACAGGAGGTACTAATGGGCGCATGCGGGCGTTTGACAGGGAGCGAAGGGGTGTTAGCAGGGCAACGGAGGAAGAGGGTGGTGGGGACAACATACAAGTTGCGGGGGTGGGCAAAGCGAAAGGGTGGTGGGGATTGGTGGCTAGGAGGTGAGTGGTGGGTGGAGGCTGGTTGTTGGGGCCAGCGTAGAGGGCCAAAGGCCGATTAAATTTTTTCTTTGTTTTAATTTTTTTTTTTAAAGTGTATGACAATTAAAAAATGCAGGCAGTGGGGGAAAATTGTGCACAGGCCATGGGGGAAAATTTGTCAAAAACTATGAAAACATGAACATTTACTACTTGTTAAAATGTTTTTTTTTTTATTAAATGCTTTTCTAATTTTCAAACCCTAGGAACTATGGCTGGCCTGCATAAGCGGCCATACGGATCCATATGGTACGTCTTGTGTGGGGCCAGAAATTTAAAAAAATTAAAAAATTTACAGTGATGAAAAGTAGGGGTGCTTTATGTCATTTTTCACATGCGAGGCCTCCCGGACTCAACGGTGAGGTCGGTTTTCCTATAGGAGATCATTCGTGAAAGTTGATTTCTAGATTTTATCTAAGAAATACGTGATCTTCCTTTGCACAAACAAATTGCCTGCACTGATCGAGCTTATTGAAGTGCGCCCTACTCCAATCGATTGTTCTTTGCTCTTTGATTATTGTGGATTGCTCATTTAAACAACATAACGTTGTGATGAGAATGATATGATCTAGAATGATTTCTACAGTGTAATGTTGTATGAAGATTAGAGAGGATTAGATGGTTTAAAGAACGTTTTATTTATAGACCCTCAGGGATGAAGATCAACGGTTGTGGATGATCTGAGAGATCAATGGATAAGAATGGTTGAGAGGATGTGCACGAATGAGAGAGGGACAAGTGTCCTTGTCCTCTCATGCATCAGGGGAGTTAAGAGATCTGATTAAGGAGTTGATTGAATTGATTGAGTAGTGAACTGAATTGATTGGGTAGTGAATTGAATTGATTAGAGAGTTGTCTGTGTTGATTGCTTAATTAACTCGATTGAATAGTAAACTGAATTGATTGATTAGTTAACTAGATTAACTAACCTGTTAGCTGATTTGATTGATTTTGTTAACTAATTTGATTGATTAGCTATCTAAATTGATTAAGTGTGAAATATGGATGAGAGGGAATAATAGGAAATTAAATAAATAAATTATTTAATTTCATGCACATGGATAAATAAATAAAATATTGAATTTTATTTATTTTGAAGAAATGGAATATTAGCTTTAATTAAATAAATGATTTAAATTTATTTAATTAATGTGTGGAGGAAAATTGAATTAATTAAATAATTAGAATTATTTAATTAATATGGGGGATAAACTGATTTGATTAAATAATCGAGATTATTTAATTAATATGGGGGATAAATTGATTTAATTAAATAATCAGGATTATTTAATTAACATGAAGGATAAATTGATGGTGAAGTATGACAGATGAAAGTTTGATCTAGGAACGAGTCAATTTTAGGTGTCTACAAAATCAAATAAGGTTCTAGAGATAGCAAAGGGTGTGCACAACATATAAACATCCACATCATTCTAAGAAGCAACAATTGGAGAGGCAACTATCATAGAGGGTGGTGGTGCCTGTATAAATATTTAGGTTTCAAGCATTTAAATATGCAGGCACCTTCCCAAAAAATCCAAAAAGTTCTAATTCTTTTGGCCTCTGCAGTGCTAAAAAATGCAAAAAATTAGTCATATGCATGTGTCTTTGTACATACAATGGTGTTTGTATATACATGCAGTCAAAATATGCATTGGTGGGTCAGAAAACTCTGTTGCCCTTTGAAAAAATCAGTTAGATGCATTTCTGAATGCATATTAGGCTTAGAATGTGCATATACAAAGGGGAAATCTTTCGTAGATTCCCAGGAATATTCCCGCTTTGTATATCGGGTTGCATATAGATACGCATTGAAAAATATACAAGGGCGCACATGCAAGATAAACAGTGCAGTGGGGAAGATACATGTAGTAGGGCCCGCGGGTATATACAAACGAGTTTGTATATTCGGCATACAAAGGAAATATACATTTGATGAGATACAAGTCGGATTCAAAAGGTTCTCCTATTTAGCTGATAAATGAGTTGGAATCTGCGACTTGTATATTTGCTTTTGTATGTGCAACATACAAGATGGAGGTACAAAGGAAGACATACAATCCAAACCCAATGAAGATTTCAAGTTGCTTCATAAACATTTGGGGTTCGTGGCATGCATGTATATGGCGTTTGTACATGCCGATATACCAAGGGTTAGGTACAAGCTAGATTTCAAGGCGGATGCAATGTGTTTTATATTTTTTGAAATCCATGGCTTGTATCTAAATTGTATGTATATGCACATATACAAAGAAGATATGCGAGGAAAGATGATGCAGAGCGGACCCGATAGTTGATTTTCAATTTGTTCTATGATGTTTTAGGGTCTGCCTTGTATGAAGGGCGATTGTATGTATATACAGTCCCACACGCATTTTCAGATGCAAAAGGAAAAGGCACATTAGTTCATCAGCAAGAGATTGCACATCAGCGGATGCTCCTAGGGTTGTTTCAATGGCCGATGGAGATGAAAATACCAAGCGATAGAGAGCCAGTAAGAGGCTGCCATGTGTCCAGGCGTTGTTGCATGTATATGCATTTTGCATAGACAAGGGATTTTGAAGGGTGAATAGTGGTGATTGTATATGCATATGTTTTTGCATATACAAGGGCGAAAAGGCAAAATACAAAAGTGAAAAGCCAGCGATAGCAAAAGGTGCCTACGTGGCATGATCTAATTGGCTAGCGACCTGTCAGTGCAATTTTGAGCCGTGGATCTCAGCGATAGGAGTAAATCGACGGCTATGTTTTGAACCCACAGTGAAGGTTTTTTCCTGTGTATTTGCAATCGTTTTGAGCGGGAAAGCAGCAGATGCATCCGCTGCTACTTTTCAAAGGGGCCTGTGGGTAGGTGAGGCAATAATGGTGGACTTGCAGAGGATGATCAATGGAGTTGACAGGTCAACCACCCGATTGATGAAGAAAATCCCTGGGCGGCAGTGCAAATCCTGAGTTGACCTGCTTCTTCCTCTTTGTCTCTCTGTTGCGTTTACTATTTCTGAGCGCCATTTCTCATGCATTGTATCTGGCAGATTGTTGATTTGCCTTGTAATTAATTTTGTTGAGTACACAGTCTTGGTATAAAAAAGCCAAACTGTGTTACTCATTGTTGTTGAAGACTTGGGCAATTTTTTGTGTGAATAACGAAATACAAAGCATTTCATGTCTGTTTTATCTCTGTGGAGTTTATGTGTTGCATCTGAGTTGTATCTTGCACATATGTTCAGTTTTAGTGTTAATGTTATATGAAAAATGCATTATTGCATGTGTTTATCTGTCTGTCTCCATTTGTTGTATGCATTTTCTTATTTTGAATCTGGTTGCTAAGGGTTTCTCAGATTCTAGGGTATAGTCTTGTTGTACCACATGCTTAATCTGCAACTTCCATTCAAGGAGTGGATTAAAATGTTTTAAGTTAAAGTGTGGAGAAGATTGTATGTCAGCTGGGATATCCATAAGTAGAGACAGTTAAATACCCATTCTTGGGTGATGTTTGTAAGGCAAGCATCAATCTAACCCCTTGAAACTCGAATGACAGTTGCAAGCCATTCTTATGTATACGTCTAGTTGACTCCTTGCCCTGAGATAGGCACCAGTCTGTTCTTGTGAAGTAGTTATAATCCAAAACCCCTGTCTTGCATCCAAACCATAATTTCAAACCATTCCATATTTCCAACCTGTTAGTTGTAGGAGTAGGATTAGGAACCCCTGCATACTCTCATACCTAACCAGTCATATATGTCCAAGAAAGTTGCCAAACTTGTGATCTATCATTTAGATCTTGGTCCATGCATAAGAGTATTCTGCCTGTTATTACAAAGTTAAATCTTTCTGTCATTTGGACAGTAAATGTTACATCTTTATCAAATAGGGACACCCCCCTTGGTGCGGCAGAACCAGAAGTGAAGGGGAGGCAGCTCACGCAACCTCCCGTGTCTGTTGGCCAAATCTGTCCGTGCATTGGAACTAGCAAACCCTCTGTCGATTCGGAAAAAATTACCAATAGAGGGATAGTACTACATGGAATTAGTAGGCCAATCATTATGGATTTGTACATGGAATCAAAGGAACAATCATGAAAATTAGTGGCATTAAGGAACAATGGAGCTATTCAAGTAAAAAAGGACATACTAAATGACAAAGAGTGGAATTAGAATGGCAAAGTGACATGTTGAGCAAGGCTGGGATCTAGGTACATTGTAAAACTTGCATCAAAGATAACCTTTGGATGGTTAGATGATAAGGCATAGAATCATATTTGTAAATTGACTTGCAACTGTCTTACTATTTGGCTTCTTCTCATGTTTCATGGTTGAAACGTGTCAAGGAGGGATATCAAGTCATGTACCTAGGATATGATAATATAATGTATATTATTGTAAGCAAATGTGAAGAGTATGGTATGTGTTTAAGTTCTCTTAGAGATATAGCATGTAGTAGTTTTCCATAAGAAGTATTGCCTTATGTTCCCTACCTCAAGGTTTTATCCTATTTCTGAGTATATTTGATATCAGGGCATCTTGCCCCATAAACATCTCTTTTGTTGTGTTATCTATCTTCTATATTATCATATTGCTATTATTATATGCTTGGATATTAATAGTATCCTCATTATCTTGGAATTAGAACATGCTCAAATTCCCTTACAGATTAATCCCAAGTAGCTCAAGGTCAATTTCAAGCAACATTGATTTATCCTTTGATACGTAGATTCGATCTATTAGATATTTGAAAGCACATAAGGACAACTATATTTAAAAATACTTTTGTGGAAGTTGTTAGATCTCTAGGGTTAACTCCTCTTAGGTCAACCCCCTTGATAAACTAACTTTATTACCTTGGTCAAATATTTGAATACAATATTCTCAAGCATGCAAATGGTCTATATGTAGACACATTCTACATCCCTTAAAAAATCAAATTGTGTTATAAATATTTGTCATTTTTAGTCCCTTGCTTTTTGTATGTATCGATTGCTTAAATGAATGTCTTTAAACACCAAAACATAACAACATGTCACATAAACTTGTATAAAGTCAGCTCACATTGACCAATAGAAAAGGGAAGCTAGGAATTATATTTTGAATGTTTAAATTTCAGGGTCGATCCCCTAGGAGCTTAGAATTAACCTAGGTTTGGGGAAAATGCTAATCTCAAGGCAAGGAGTGAAAGTATAGAAGTAGGTGCAAACATAGGTGCAAGAAATGATGTGTAAATGACAAATATATGAGAATACATAAATAAAAATGAGATAAAACTAAATGTGAGGAAAAAAAAAGATATAACTAGAAAAAAATAAAAAATAAATAATAAGCAACTAAAAACCAAACCTAATATAAGAATATATCCCTTATTAATATATAATTATATTAAATTATTCCATCAAAACTAAGTAAAAATTCTACAAAATTCACCGTTGCAAATGTCAGTTTCTCAATACACATAATACAAATGTCGCACCATTAAACATAGCATGAAATTATGTCTTATTGGAGTCATTCGTGGGCTTGAATCAACCCAACATTGTTCCTTTTATTGCTCACACTCATTGGAGTTACAACTTTCAATATAGGTGCATTAACAGTGAACAAGAGTTGATAAATTTTCATGTCAGATTCAAGAGTTACAAATTTTCACGTCAGATTCGACAAATAAAATACATAAAAATGCAAACATAATTTTTTATGGAGATCAATCATAAAAGTAGGATATTTGGGACAGTTGCCCCCAACCATATACCACTGGTAGACAGCAGGGAAAATTTTATTTCAGTGGAAATTCTACTTTAGATGAGCTGACAGAGTTGCAACAATGGAACAACATCAGAGACGATATGTGGCTTAACTTTCACTAATATGATGTCCCTTCACACTCCACAACATTAGTGTAAATAATTTCACTTAATTATTATCCATTCCAGACTAATCATGCATACACTAATAGTTGTATTCTAGTTCTATTATCAAATCCACACTAAAATAAACTTCTTCATGCAGCAGAATTCTTGGTAGCTTTTGGACGAGATTCCTTTGATGGAGGAGGGGTAATTTCTTTGGCATGGACAGGATTGTTAGAAAGAGCCAAACGAACACCAGGGTCTCTATGAGGACAAGTGCTGTTATACAGAATTGAATTGTTAGCAGCCTGCACATTGCTATTAACATAAGCATTCACAGGGCCTGCCTTGGAAGAGTGACGACTTCCTTTGCCTTTTGCATCCTGCTTCTCTTCGTTCTTATCATCCTGACCCACCTTGTGTCCTTTTCCTTGAAAGCCAAAGCTTTCAATTTTTCTGGAATCAGGCCCTAAATCCATGGTGGCTCCTCTGTTTTCTCCTGCCAGAGTGATCACACCAACACCCATCTCAGCTTGCCCTTTCTGCTTTTGGTCTGCATTGAGGAGCTTATGCTGTGCATGGAGTTCTGCCAGCCTGCGAGTGAGATTGGTTATGTCTTCCTTGATGCCTTGCTGAAGAGATTTATCTGGTTCAGGGCTTGATCCCTTCACAATGGCCTTACCTTGATCTGCAGGAACTATGCTCAGCTGCTCATTTTTGTTGTTCTCTGAGGGAGACAAATTCACTGGCTGAGGGGGGGGAGGAGGGGGCTGTTTGACAGCAGCTGTAGCAGGAGGAGGAGGAGCTGGTATGGGTGACTCTCTTTTAGGCTCTGTAGCAGTATTCTTTTGCTGATATTGCTTGGGCACTTGGGGTTCAGGTTTTGAGAGTTGTCTAGCAGGCTGGGTGGGTTTTGGAGGTTCTTCCTTCCTGGCCTCAGGCTTGGGAACTTGTTGCTGCTGAGGTTGCTGCTGACTTTGAGGTTGAGGTTGAGGTTGAGGCTCAGGCTCAGGCTGAGATATGGGAATACTAGCCCGAGATGGTTGCCTACCAGTCTGGCTTCTATCTCCAATCCCATATATTGAATAGGGATTCCTGAAACCGCCTTGGGGATACATGCTTTCCTAATTTTACAACTACTCTTTGCAGTTTTCTTAATGGAAAGCCTACTACGATTTTGAGCTGGTGAAGTTTATGACTCAAACAATAGCCCAAGCTAGTTCGGGCTCATCAACACACTATGTTGGGAAATTGTTTAACTTGCTACGGTGGTTGTGGAATGACCTAGAGGATACACACTAGCCACACCTAAGTACAAGAAGTATCACCTCAAATAGTATAAACTTTGATTGTTTAGCCACAGGAATAACTCTCCAAGCCTGCCAAAGATAAAAGCCCAATACATAAGAGGAAGAGGAATCACCTAACCCTTCACTTATGTCAAATATTTCAAGTAATTACTTAAATTTGAATGTTCTAGTTGCAGGGAAAATTGTCCAACCCTGGTAAAGATAAAAGCCCAATACCTAAGAAGAAAAGAAATCACACAACCCTTCAATTAAATGTCAATACTCAATTGCAAAACAAATCACCCTAACCCTTTATTCAAATTCTAAAATTGCAAAAGAAAATCACCCCAACCCTGCTTTAAGAGGTCAATATTTACTTATAACAACCTACCCTGAAACCCAATGACTAACTGGAGAAGATTTCTTCCTACCCTATAAATGGTAAAAGCCCATTTGCAGGGGAAATCACCACAACCTTATAAAAGATAGAAACCCAATAGTCTCACCTCTGTGTAGCCAGTAGCTTCGCCTTAATCAATTTGCTGTAGCCTCAAAGCTGCAGTACAATGCTCAACTTGTGTGCTCACAACTACAAGGAATTCAATGAATACTTCATGATATTTATGCATAAGCTTCAACAATGAGATTTATAGAGCACGTAGATGCTATAATTGAGCTATGAATGCAGCGACTAGATGCCTTATTCCCTTTCTCTGTCAAGAAAAGCTTGCTTTCGTTGCTTTACAGAATTAGGCACAACATGAATGTACATGAAACCCCAAATGTTGTTTTCAAAAGTTTGGAATACGGCTGCAGAAGAATACTTAGCAGGGGTTTCCTTTGCTTCCTACTCATAATATGCTGTGAATTGCCGTGCCAATGGAGTGAAGAATCTACCATATTTTAAACTGTGTTATTTCTTCCTACCAGGCTTGTAAAAGATTGGTTGATGCTGTGGCGAATAGGATTCCCAATCTTTTCTTTTTATCCTCGAATATCACTTTGTGGAAAACAGTCAGTCTTTTTTTATACAGCAGGATATTTGGTCTAAGAGACAAATGCCACAGTCTGTTTTTATCAGGTCTAAATCTCAATAATCTTTTATAGCTACCACCAGGATAGTGAACGGTTGATGTTGCATGACTTTTGACGACGACAGTGTAGAACCCATGTTGATAAAGCCATTCGCTAGTCAATTAGTACATATTCTTCTGAACGAAGAGCATACAGTGACTTCATTGTTGTCCCCTAAAGGAATTGAACCCACTATCTCAAACTTCAGCAATTTGTCCTTATGTGATGGGCACCATATAAACTTGCACTTCCCATGAAAGAATAAAAACACTCATGCTTAGGGCCTTTAAGATTAATTTGATGTAAAACGGATCATATGTGTAGAGGAGAAAAGTGCATTTTTCTCACTTTTCTTCTTTAGTCGTGTATTCACTTTCGTTATGTTTGGAGGTATGTTAATTTAGATTATTTATGTGTAAAAGTTGATAGAACATTGAAATGACGACTTTTTCATATTTTAACTTTCATTCATATATGTATTCTATCTATTTTTAATTTGTAATTCTTGAGCATTATTAATGTCATGATTTTGTCCTTTGGATATAATTGTTGGTAGGATCATCTCCACCTAATTTTAAATTCACTTTCGACCCATTTTCAGCTAACCATATTCAAAAATTTGAGCATTGCTTGTCAACTTACGTGCCAAATTACCTAAACTGGCATCTAGGAGCATTAGGCAATCCTTGAAGGTTGTATCAAACTTATTTGAGGATATATACTATATTATGAAAAGCAAAAGGTGCAAGGAAGTTTCACAACATCAACCCTTGCATAGCAAGCACCCAAAGGTGTTCCTCAACACTGCTCTATTCTTGATTATATATCAATTGAAAGCAAGTAGTCTCCACATGCATACAAGCACAAAGGATACGATCAAAGAAAAGGGAGGCCATTGCAACCTCTATTAGAATTGCAATTGTGTTTCTGTCTAGAAACACAAAGCCTCTATATTCACTCAATAGTGGTCATCTCCACTCCATTGCAATTCAAATCCAATGCTCACACAATAGCCAACACAATGCACTAGTTAAAGCATCATAAAGAAATAGCTACACTGTCTTTTTTATCTCCCTCTTCCAAATTATGCATTTTCTTTTCACATGTCATGGCTCAAGATTGTGTGTTCATTTAGGTTGGATTTATGTTAATTGAAATGTCATTTTGTTAGGTCTAAATAAGTACATTTATAGGAACTTCAAGAAAATATAACCAAGGTTTACTTTTTTTCGTATGTTTTGGTGTACCTGGCCTATCTTTCACTCCCCAGGGTTGGGCCTTAGGATTTGTCCTTCTACCTTTGTTAATTACTAATTTGATAGTGCTAATTACATTTATTTTTATTTCAAATTCGAAATTAGTTTGTATCTTGTTAGATTTGATTGTGAAGCCACCCCTAGAGAATCAAAATGACTGAAGGAAAGCAAGAATAGAAATCCAGAGGAAATAAATCAGCACTCCCTTGCACTAGCTAGTAAAGGGAGAGGTGAGTGTTGTATATATAATAAAATAAGGGCAAATACTTCCAAGAGAAGTAATAACTCCCAACTACCCAAAATAGGCGGGAGTTATACCTACTTGATAAATGCTAGATTACATGGTTGCACCTACTCAGATAAGACAAACAAATGGTTATGAGAGGTGGCAAATAAATTCAAAAGAGGATGTAAGACTCAACTACCCAAAAGTGGGTGAGAGCGACACATGTAACTGATGGATTATGCCATGTGTCCTCATATTAACCACGCCTAATATAACCTAAGCAAACATAATAATATGTGTAGGAAAAATAAATATCCCCTAACATAAGGAAAATAAAAAAACCTACACTATCACCCCCCTTAAGTGTAGCTTAGGTGGGTGAAAAGACACAAAGATGCAAAGATGGGTCTTGGCTACAAGACAATGTTAGGTACCCATGTATAAACAAAATCTCTCACAAATGAAGTAAAGGAGAAAACCCAATGGGACAAAACTCCCCAAAGGAGAGAACAGGAAATAAGTTCCTCCACACAAGAAAGAATCCCATGCAAGGAAAAAACCCCCTCTAGAATAGAGAGGATAAGAGAAACTATGTAGCCTCCCCCCAAGTAGTCAACTATGCCAATAGTTGATGCTCGAAACCAGATGTAGATTATGGTCCACGATCGTCAAGCAACATTCCTCCTCTTAGGAAGAAACAAAACCAAAGGTGTATATAGGATGTCTTCCCATTCTTGAAAGGAATATGAAGGAAGAAAGATCAAAATGTATGATATCTCTAGAAACTTCTCATGTGTCTCCACGTCGATGCTAAAAGATGCCACAACCAAATCGGGAGTCCTAGGCCTAATTGATGAAAGTGACAATCTAGAACCAAGTGGAAACTGAAGTACAACATGATCCAAAGATGAAGATATCTCCTCTGAAGATAAAGATGCCTCCTCCAAATGCTGCTCAAGAATTTCTAAGTTAATTTCAACTATGAAAAACACTAATAAGATGAATTGGGTACCATGCAAGATTCATGTACAATTACCATGGATGTATGGTGCTCACCATACGTAAGATAACTGGATTGATGAGAATCAAGTACTCTCGTAGAGGATGTCAACATAGACAATGATTGAGTCAGATATGTAGACTCATGAATATCCACAAACTCTATCAATGTAGAAGTTGATGTACCCAAAGAAAGAACAAGTGGGCATGAATGTGCCCTCATAATATCTGAAGAATAAATCATCTTCACAAAGAAAAGATGAATACAATCAATAGTGTCTCCCAAATCTAAAATGTAGGACTCCACAAATAAAGATGAGATGTTTGGTAGGAATATGTCTCGAGGAAGTAGATCAGGAAGACCAATGTGTACCTTCTACATAATTGCAATGTTAAGCTTAGAACAAGCAAGAGGAGGAGAAGAAATACAAGGCTCGAGAATTGGATCAGATGTGAGAATACCAAGGTTCAAGTATCCAAAATTCTCCTCAAAATCAAAGTTGACACTAGGAGTGTGATCAACAGCCAAAGGATCAGAGCCACTCATTAGGTGCAAATTCTAAAAATTTGTATAACTGAGATGCATGATCAACCACCCCAATAGTAATTATTTATTCTCTCCACGTCTCTAATGATAACTGAATCAAGTGTGAATTCCCCAGTCTTCCTTGCTCCACCATGCGTGATCTAATAAATGGAAAGAAGATTATTTGATAAATGAGGTACACACAAAACATCATTGAAACTGCCATCTCCAATATCAATAGATCCCCTCCCAATTGCATTCATGTAAGTATTGTTGACCATCAAAATAGGTGGCATAACACAAGGCTCAAAAGAAGAGAACATAGACTGTGAAGAAGCCACATGGTGAGAAGCTCTAGAATTGAGAAGCCATCTTTTTGATCCAAGACCTATAGAAGTACAAAGAGCTTTACATTTATTTTTAGCTATTTCAAAAGCAAAACTTGCATGGCCTTTTTCCTTACAAGATCCTCACTATTTTGAATAGGGAGAAGAAGAAGCTGACTCAAACATTCTAGAAGGTAAATCAATGTTATTTTTCTTAAGAAGATGTTTTAGTTCATCAATATCCTTCTTATAACAAGAATGTTCTTCATGTCCAATCCTTTTGAAATATATACAAATAGGCTTCTCCTTCTTAGAAGAGTCCTCTTTTGAAGAGGATTTACTCTATGACTAATCTGTGTGTGGATTTTTCTTTGATTTCTTATGTTTCTTGTCAGAATGTCCTGACTCTTTCTTCCCTTTCAGTTGACCAACCAACAAACCTTGAGTCTGTGATGGATTTATGAGACTCGTAGAAATAAGCTTATGAACTATTCATGCATTAACATCTCAGAAAAAGATGCAAATGAAGGCACAGTGTATGCAGATCCCATAGTTAGCATGTGAGTGTGAAAGCTAGAAACAAAAGTTGCATATTCAAGACCAAGTTTGTTTAGTACATTATAGATTAACTGAATTTCCTTTTTCTCAATACCACATTCTTTACATTGTGCTCTTAGATCATTAACCTTAGAAATATAATCCTAGATGTTGCCAAAGTTCTTTGGATCAAGGCTTATCCAATCATTGCCAATCTAATAGCATTTGACTTCATTTGTT
Organism: Cunninghamia lanceolata; assembly: GCA_027924645.1. NCBI lineage: Eukaryota > Viridiplantae > Streptophyta > Pinopsida > Cupressales > Cupressaceae > Cunninghamia > Cunninghamia lanceolata. The sequence goes on along the minus strand of BSBN01000378.1, from coordinate 509,901 downwards.
ATGCCATACAATGTTTTTAATTTTTCCCAAGCATCATGTGAATTTGTACATACTTCAATTTGAAACATAAGATCAAGAGAAACAAAGCTACGAAGACATCCAAGAGCTTTTGTATGTTCAAGCATCCATTTTATCTTTTCCTTATCATATGTGGGTTCAACTACCTTTTGTTCAACATATGGAGTATACCCAAGTTGCATTAAGGAATTCCATACATGTTGATGCCAAAGTCGCATAATTATAAGGTGTTAGCAATGAAACCTTTGAATGATCCATATGTGAAGAAAAAGAAGAGCACAAGTAAAAAGATCAAGAGAATAACACCAAGAGACTCCCCTCCCTTTGTACTCAATCAAGAATCCCCCAACAAAAAACATTTGGCACTTTATAGATCAGTGTGTTTACAATCTTGGAGTTGTTTTCCAAAGTTTTACAAGGTCTAAAAAATGAACTCAAATACTGAAAGTATAAAATTATCTCAGAATGAGAATCTCAAACTAGCATCAATGTGTAGTGCTCAGAAAAATATCCACTTTCAAAACATGAATCACCTCAATCTGATGTTGTATGTGAAAGTTATAAGCATTTGAAGTTCAAAAAACTAAGACTGCCTATAACCAGATCTAGTGAGAAAACTAATTATCTAGGAAAATGGGATCACTTGAGAAAAAAATGATCATACCACTATGAAGAGCATGAAATTTTACCCTAAATAAAACAATTGCACTAAAAAAAGCCTTCATATGGCCGAGAACAAGCCTTCCAAAGATCAAGGGCAAAAAGCAAAACTCTAATGGTGACGGGGTGTAAAATTTGAAAATCCAACTGCTACCAACTTTGGTGAAACTACCACCAAATTTGGAGGTGCCACTAAATGTAGTTATTCACCAAATAAAAAATCAACCCCTACTAAATTTGGAAGAGAAGATAGTCAATGCCAAAAATGGTGAAACCACCAAACACACTGCGAAAAGTGGAGATCCTTGCTAAATGTAAGGGCACTGCTTAAAATGGAAAAATCACCAAATTTTAGCACTAAATGTGGTCAGTCTGCCAACTTTACCTACATTTGGGGGCCACATAGGCTTGTGCAATGGATCACTACAAAGTTTTACGGCCATGTGGGCCTACCCCTAAGGGTCTTCATTGACTTAATAGCCATGTGGCCTATGTACAGGTATGCAGAGCCCAAGTCTAATGGCTCCCACATTGCCCAGTACTCAAGTGCGGGGGAGCCCAATAGGTGGTCAAGTACCCTTGGTACCTTTTAATAAATTTTTTTAATTTTATTTAATAAAAGTTTTACAAATAAAAATTGCATATATTTTTTTGAAAAGCAATAAAACTTTTAATGCAGAGAAATTTAAATATAGATATTTAAATCCATACCGTACACTATGCACATGGGTCGTATGGCTCGGCCTACTAAACAATTTTGCCCCAAAATCAACTTTGTCCAAATTGGACAATTTTAATATGAAAATAGTGTTTTTAGGGCCTTCTAGACTCAATTGCAAGGTCATTTGGCCTCAAAATGCCCCAATTTTTATTAGCCTGTTGGATCATCATAGAAAAACATTGTTCTTCAACCCTTCATAGATCTTGCCTCTGGTGTCCGATTTCAATAAAATGAAAGTCTGATTTGACTTTTTCAACTTCTCTGAACTCAATGGTGACCTCAGAATATCTCTAGAAAGATTTGATATACTTGCAATTGAAAAACAAGATAAAGGAAGCCCCCCATAGAAACTAAAATTTCTATCAAGCATTTCTAATTCTCCATGTCATCACAGGATGCAAGAGAAGAGACTACTTTTCTTTCAAGAAAGGATTGGAACCCAAATTTCCTAAAAAACTACTAACCCACAACTCACAACCACCCTAATACCATGTTATATTTGGCTATGAAGCCACCCAGAATTCAAATGACTGAAGGAAAGCACGAACAGAAATCTAGAGATGAAATAAATCAGCACTCCCTTGCACTGGCTAGTAAAGGGAGAGGTGAGTGTTGTATATATAGTAGAATAAGGAAAAATACTTCCAAGAGGAGTAATAAGTCCCAATTGCCCAAAATAGGTAGGAGTTATACCTACTTGGTAAATACTAAATTACATGATTGCACCTACTCAGATAAGAGAAAAAAATGGTTATGAGAGGTAGAAAATAAATCCAAAAGAGGGTGTGAGACTCAACTACCCAAAGGTGGATGAGAGAAACACATATAACTGATGGATTATGCCATGTGTCCTCATATTAACCACATCTAATATAACCTAAGCAAGCTTAATAATATGTGTAGGAAAAATAAATACCCCTAACATAAGGAAAATAAAAAAACCTACACTAACATATCTCCAATGTTTATACTTTTCTCTTACCTTGGGTTTTCCTCTAGCTTATCTCCTAACCATCATCTATAATTCCTTAATTGTTCTAGGGGTTTCACTATATTTTCGTTTCTGATCTTCTTGATATTTCTCATCTTATTCCTCATTTGTATCTCTATACCTCATCCCTCCTTCCTCCATAGTGATTAAATTAGGTTATGGATTATTTCTAGTATGGATTCCTATACACCCTTATCATGTAATATTTTGCATTGTTGTTGACCCTTTTGACTTATTATTGTTTTCACTTATATCTTTTAATTTGGACATGGATTGATACACGTTGATTTTTTAATATTATGCTTATAAGATACTTGTTGTTACTTCAATGTGTTTGAGTGTTTGTGATTATTCAATGTAGTGTTCAAATGATGGATATTGAGTGTATCTTTTGTATAATTCTATCTTGCATCTACTGATCCAAGGGTAAATGTGTATGTATGTATTTGATTGTATGATGATTAATTAAATGGATTATTGGGTGAAAGCACAGTACTGTATCCCACTTTTCAACTTCATTGGGCCACAAAAATCAATATTTTTTAGCATTTAGCACATTTTGTCAATTATATTGAACAAACAATCAAGAATTTAAAGATAATGTAAACTAGTGATTTGTGTCATTTTTTCTATAGATTCAAATTTGAATTTTTTTAAAATTAACAAAATCCTATCATTTTTGGTTAATTTTTATAAAAAAATTATTATTTTTATTATTTGATAGTGAGTGACATTTTATTGTAATGCATTATTTTAATACAAATAAAATCTTTCCAAAAAATTTTGGAATTAGATCGTTAGCTCCAATATCTAGTGTGGGTATTTTTTGATAATTTGTATTGACTATTTTACTTATTATTAATTTTTAATGGATACTAGAATAGAAATTTAGACCTACATTTTACTATAATACATTTCTCTTTGCTTATTTATAGAAATTGATTTTTTTAAACAACAACATCAATGTGGAGTATGGTGCATTTTTATTTTAAAATGACCTAGTATGCTATTTTGCTCTGACTTGAAAAGAAGTCTTTACTTTTTATAATGGACCTATCTTGCATATAAAATAAATAAATAATATTATTGAAAAAAATGTATATTATAATTTTTGGAAAGTTAATTTTGAGGTCTATGTACAAGTAAAGTTTTGTTTTCGAGTGTTTTCATTTGACCCTCATGCACACTACACAAATTGACTAGTTTGAATTAGACAAATAAAACATGTGGTTAGAAGAAGAGAAGGTTGCCATGTAAGTAGGTTTGATTGAATAATTTTCTATCAAACTAGGTTCAATTACTACTATTGCAAAAATGTGGGATTGTATCAAACCCTTAATGTTCTCAATTTCTTCAAGGAAAGCATCCCATGCCTGCTTGATTGGCTATTGTAGTCAACCACATAGGCAAGAGATCCTAATCTAGTCCACTTTTTCCTCCTTTTGAGGAAAACATCTCTTTCTTTCTTTATTGGATACCTATGGTATCCACATGGACAAAAGATCATAATCTAATCCACTTTTTCCTCCAAGCACACAACCTTAAGAAATTGCCTTGTTTGGTTTGTCAGTAGAAGTGACAAAAAATGGGCAGCCTCTCTTCTTTTATAGGAAAACATATTAGGGGGTTTGATCAAATACAATTCAATTGAACCTACCATGCAACACCATAAGTGTGTTGCCTAGGTTTGATCTAATGTGGTTATATTCAACCTATGAAATTTTGAATGTGATTCTTTCTAGCATATTTTCATTTTGGCCCAAAAGTAGGACTCCCTTATATGGTTTCATCCTTTTTCATTTTTATTATGTATATTTTATGGTGCACATTCTACTAAGGTATGTCAAAGTTGTTATGTTTTAAAAATAAGTAATGGGGAAAGGTGGAACTAGGTTTGGGACATGAAATGTGTAAACATCTAGAAGCCACAACCTTATTTAATAAATTAAATGCTTGTTAAAAAAAAATTTAATCAATTAAAATTAGAGTTGAGTTGCAAACTTAATGGGTTTCTTTGTTTAGTGCAATTGTGTGCAAGCTTTGCTTGTGATAATTAGGAATTAAAGAAATAAAAGAAATTGTATTTTTGTAATAAAAGCAAAATCTAATTAAAATTAGATAGAGGATAATGGTTGGAAATAGAATTAGATATTGTATTTATTTTCAATGATTTTTGGAGAAAGTAAAATATACTTAGGTATGAATTTGAATTTAGATTGATTCAAACTAGGGAATTGGTAGATTTTAGAGAGAGAAACTATTGAATAATAAACTAATGAACCTAGTCTATTCAATATAGAGAATCTATATGAAGTTTGAATATGGTGAATGTAGAACATTTTAAAATATGATTTGTGTTGATTGAAATTGAAAATGGAAGATATAGTTAAAAATCTAGATATGTGTAGGAAAGAAAGTTTTTCAAACCCTAGGTTTTGATTTGGAACCCTAAGAAATGGAATTTGACCTTAACTATAATATAACATGAATCTAAATTATTGTCCTATGATCATGAATGTTTGAATTACTATTTTGCATAATGTTGTATGATCAATCTAATGAATTTCAATAGAAGAGGGATTTGGAGAAAATCATAGTCTAGAATCATGTTTAGGATAAAATTGAAGGGTTTGGAAACTAAATGTTTGATCATGGAAGTCCTTAGACAATAAAAAAATTTGGATTCAAGTTTAGTTTTAAGAAATTCAATTCCATTTGTATTCTACATGCTAATGAAGACTTGTATTGCTTATTCTCATTTATATATTACTTGTCATATTTGACTTTTGGATGGTACAAAGGCCTGTAGAAAGTATATGTGTTGGATCTAAATAGTTAGATCTCAAAAATTATGTTTGTAGAGATTTGGTGTCTAGGTCTGGACTTGGTGTCTACACATATGCCATGTCCTAGTACTAGAGTCTACACTAGTTCCTTGTATTGGCCCTAGTGATTGCATAAGTGCCCCAAAATGGCACTATAATCTACAAGAGTGCCCAACTTTAGCCTTGGGGTCTTCACTAGTACTCAAGCTCAACACTAGTGACCTCTATTTTGTTATTCTAATTTTTATTTGATAATTTTGATTGTACTAATGTCTAGGTTCTAAAAATTATACTTAAATTCATCATAAAACAACATATGCTTCCCTTAGTGGAGAATAATGTTTGCATGCATAGGATGTGACTATAGATGGTTATCACAGTTCCTACAAAGACAAATTTTGATTATGGTTTCTTGTTTGATAGTCACTGATGGTCATGTTTGTGCTAGGTGTGAGTGCATGAACCTTAGTTGGACCTAAATCATGATGCTACATATACACCTAAGTATGAGTGTGCTCTCTTGTGAAACCTAAAAGCTTATGTTCCCCATACATATTGAGCTATGAGATTATCCATCTCTCTAGATACATCACATCAGATAAAGATTTAGTGGATAGAGTATAGAGGGCATATGCATATATTTAGATTACCATTTACATCTATGAATATCTCTCATTAGAGTTGTTAGTAGGTTACTTGGTACAAAATAGAGCCGACCGGAGGATACTACACACTATGTGTAGGCTAGAAGCTGACAAAAGATGATGAATAATACATCCCTAATATGTAATTGGAAAATGAAAATAGATTCATATGCTTGATTATGAATAGTTGGGACACTAGACTTGTTTGTATCCATAAAAGAATGTATGGGAAACATATTTTCTTTCATAAATGTAATTGGAATGTCAACAATTTTTCACATACCTCTAGAATCTTTGCTTGATGGTTGTTCTTGTGGCTTTTTAACTACAATTGGTTGAACCAGATCTTCTTTGGATGCCTCTAATGGTAAACTTGGGGCTTGAACTTTAAGATGCTCATGAATTTCAAGATTTTCTTCTTGCTGATTTTTGTTTGTTTTGGCTTCAAGATCTCCTTCATCTTCATGTTTAGTGCCACCAACTTTAAGATCTCCTTCATCTTCATGTTCAGTGCCACCAACTTCATCTTCTTTATGCACATTCTCCTCTTTGTTCAGGTCTTGGGGTGGAAGTTTTTCTCTCTTTTTGATTGGCATAGGCCCATAGAAATTTCTTAAGAACCATACCTCCTTTATCAAATCACCCACCACCTCGATGATTTGATTTGTCTTGAAGGGGGCAATAAATAGGAAGAGACATGATTCATTTTCATTGCTTGCGGGAATCCAATCTAACAATATTTCAGGATACTTTGCAAGCATCTTTTGGTATTCATCTTCAATAGAGCTTCCAACCTCCATCCTAGGGGAGGTACGTCTAGATTTCTGAGGAAATAAAAACATCAGTCCACTTGAATTCTTCCCCAGCAGAGTCACCAGAAATTTTTTAGTGAATACATTTTGTCACCAAACTCTTAAATATATCTTTCCCAATCACAATGATGACAATTGCACTAATAGAACTTGAAAAAATTGTAAATAGGTTTTACAATCGTTCTCTACATTTTCAAGAAGGGGCAGCTCCCTCCATAAGATAAAACTAATTTTATGGGTACGCTTTTAACCTAAAAGCAGGAAAGGAGATTTTCTAACAATAAGAAGAAAACAAATGATGACTGCAAATGCCCCACACACCTATAGAAAACTTTTTTTGAGTAAAAATGATAATTACAGTTTCACCCAGACATAAGAATGGGAATGAAATCCAGATATTTAACCACTTAACTACAACAATACCACCACAATACTTCACAGACACAAGAATGCAAACATTCTAATAGTATAAATATGGAATAAATGGGCTTTTAACACCACACAAGACTTTTTTTATCCAATTTTTTACCAACTCAACATAAGAAGAATTAATAACATAACACCAAGATAATTTGACTCAATGCCAAGCTTCTCATGTATTAATGAATAGAAACGCAACACAATACTTGTTTCCCCAAAAGTATTACAACCAATGTGTGTGTATCAAAAACCCCAATATTTTAAAACATCATATTTCAAAAACATATAAACAACTCTTCTCAAAATGATCTAGTCATGAAAACAATTTCACCAAAAGACCTCTATTCCTCTTCCCAAAAAAATAATTTTTGAAGACCAGAAGAACCCCCTTACAATGAAGTAAATCCCTTTTTTAAAGATTTACTGGCACACAAGTAGTTGGTAACTACTCGTAACTTCATGTTTACCCAACTCTCCTTTTGAAATATTTATTCATCCTTTGGTTCATGGGAATTCCCATTTTTCCGAAACCAACTACTTCACATTTTACATATTAATTAAGTCTTTGAAGAATTAATTTACCTCACCTTAACACCACCAATTACCCAACTTCATTTATTTACCCCATCCTATAAATAGAGCTATAATAATTTTACCCACTTACAACATTAATTAATTCTTAAAAAGAATTAATAATAGTTGACTTCACAACTTGGAGTAAAATTATTTTACCTAAAGTGACTAACTAATTGTTGGTCATGATGTTAGTCATTCACAAACATAGAATAAAAGTTACACAACAACCTTTACTCATCTTGAAAGATACGATGAATTCAGAGAATTCATGATCCCAAGTCTCCGTTGATTAGGTCTTAATCTACTGACGTTACTCAGTGGTTGATGTGTGTTGCTGTTTTCCATTCAGGGGCCTTACGTGTTTCGGCAAAGTTCATCATCATTATCTTCAAATATCCTGCTCAAATATGCCTGCTCTGCATAAATCTCCAACAATTCTACCTCTGCACTGTGAATTTAGTCAAATAATGTGCCTACAGGCTGATATTTGCATGATTTCTATCATTATTTATGATTCTTTGCATGATATTTTCAATGCTACGTGCATTTAACTCAAATATGCTAATGATCTTCAGTTACCTATGGGATTTTAGCATATTTCTCTCTTCTACTTGTTATTTATCATGATTTGCAGTTATGGTGATGAATTTATGAAATTAAAAAAAGGAAAAGGGTTAAAGAATGAGATTCCCAAAACTACTTGACTTAGATCACTGATCCACATACAAGCTCCCATACATGCAATGAAAAGAAGGAAACTAGAATCATACTTCACCAGGACATTCCACAAATCCGCATGATCTAGTGCAAATCTTCAAAGGAAAAGTTGATAACAACATGTAATGAAATGAAAGCGCTTCTAGTTGAACACAGCATTCACCAGTACATATCCAGAAACCAACAAGAAGATTACGTAAAATTTACAATCAGGATGTAATCTGAAACTTCATATCCATTCAGTATGCTCAAGAACAGGTACATTTACAGTGATCTGAAGAAAGAACCTTGACATTTCAACAATTCAGTCTTCATTAGTCTCAGTAATCTGATCTCCTAATTGATTCTACAATAATTAGCCTTAATGCGCCAGATGCGTCTGTGTATCTTAATGTATATTCTCCCTTATTTTTGACAAGCTCTGGCTCTTATATAGAACAAATGCCAGAAAATGGTTACAATGATCCAAGGATCAAGATCCTCTCATAATAATCAACGGTCCAGATGAAAAGCACATGCTTCGCCAGTTGGCAAATGTACAGCTGGCACAGAATATTCCAGCATCTTTGATTTGATTCGGTCTCCAGCTGGCAAACAACATATTTGACAATATCCTCCTCACTTCTGGTTCATGTTGCCTCCATGTGCAGCTATACAATGCTCAGCTTTAGCAGCAGCTCTAACAGCATCATGACTTCCTGCAAATAAATAGACAAACATTAAGTTCATCATCATGTGGATAAACAGCAGGAAGTAAAACGTTTTATTAAACAAGCCTCCAAAATGTGCAGCTACAGGCAATCGGGCCTCATACCTGTGGAAAATATGCACTAAATGCATAAACAGCGTTAAAAAAACACTCGGGTCAACCATCGTTTCATTTTCCCGCCCATTTCCTTGTATATCGGGTTCAAATATGGTCGTGTATGTCAAAATATACAAGGAAATAACCGCTTTTAACAAATTATTTCAAATCCGGCCTTGCATGCTCTGTTTGTATGTTTCGGGTCATCATCATATTCGCATCGGTGTGACCACATTGGTTATGATCGGGGTGACAAAATTAGACTCAGCTGATGGCAACAGTTATACCGACGCCAAAAATCATGATGATGCCCAACTCTATGTCTTCTATCTAGCTGCAGGATATCATGAAATATGATGCTCCTCCCTTCCGAATGCTCTGATGAAAAGCACATCAAGATGTTTCGCTTCTGCATATTGGGGAAAGAAAGACATCATCGTCATCATCATGTCGAAGGAAAATAGGAGGATTTGGAATATGATCCTGCTGCTGAGGAAAGGAATATGATGGTGACGTCATCGTCATATTCGGGCTTCATTAAAATGCAAAAGATGATGTCACCGTCATGTTTCGTTAAAATCAGGGGATAAATGCAATATCAGGTCACCTAAGGAAGATGATCGGGTGGTGCATGTAATATGACCCCTTTTGCGGCCAAGGTAACCCTCTCGAAAGATCAGGATGATGATGATCATCATCATCATATCCGCACTAGGTGATTTAAAATATGATCTTGCTGAATGTCCAGATGACGTCATCAGGATATCCGGGGCTTTTGTTAATCTTAGAACATGACGTCATCGTCATATTCGCGAACCAGATCATGTTTTGGAAAATATCCTGCCGAAGGAGAAATGTGATGGTGATGTCATCCTGATATTTGCTTCTTCGTTTATCAGGTCGGGATGATGTCATCAGGATATTTGCAAAAGGTTATATTTCTCGACAGGAGGACATTACGAAATGTTGGGTAGACAAACAAGATCATGATGATTTTGACAACATGACTTAGGAATGGAATATCACCCTCCCTTTGAAAGATAGGGTGATCATCATGATTATGCGAAAGGAGATCTGGAGGATATGAAATATGATCCTGCCCTGAAAGATTAGGATGATGATGATCACCAGGACTTTGACGTGCGCATGCAAATTATGCAGATCGTGGATTTTCTAAGTAGGGTGATATTATAATATCAGCATGATATTATAATATCGGGTGATGTTAAAATATCATGATGCTCGCGATGTGCCCAAGGTCATTTGACGGGTAAAACACACTATCACTTAAGATTGACGTCCGGATATTGGGACTGCATGATTTTTATCGGGTGATAGACCAAGATCATGATGATGACCTTTCGCGATACAAAAGACCGCTCGACGGGGAAAACTTACTATGACTTAAAGTTGACGTCCGGATATTTCGACCACAGGATATTATCGGGGGCATTTCAAATATGATGATGATGTTCTTCATACAGCAAAACTGAGTTTATAAAATATGACCCTCTTCTTGCGAATATCAGGTTTGACCAAAACTTTGACTGTGCATAACTCCCTCATATGGACGAATTTTCAAGTGATGTAAAAGGCAAACCTGCATGGAATTTCAAGCTCTTTCTAACTATGAGGTCATAGAAACGAAATATGAACTTTGACAAACTAACCTCATGATAATGACCAACCTCATCCTGACCTTCATGATGATGATGCACCTGACCTATTTTTACCAAACCGCCAGAAAGCAAACAACACAAGCCAAAAGAAAAGTTGGGTCCCTGTTTTGCCAAGTCAAAATGGGGCATGTTGTGTAACCACACAACAACTTGCCACCAAAGAAAATAAACAAATTCCAATGATTCAAGTGATGTGATCACATTTATCTATAGTGTTCTAATTCTGTCTATGTGTCAGCATCATAATCCTCTGAATGATAAAATTTCATTATGGTGATAAAGCTAACAAAGGATCAGGTGTGTGCATATGATTAATTATCCTCATCTTGAAAGTAAGTTGAAAACATAAGTAACTGGTGTTAAACTACATAGTTGGAGATCATCCCTCATAGCCAACCTAGATAGAGCCTTGCTGCCAGCAGGCGTCTATAGCCCCGGCAAGGTTATCTATACAATCTCCCTAAGTAGAGCCCCACTGCCAGCAGGCGTCCATAGCCCCGGTAGAGTTACTTAGATGGCCTAATTTTATTTCTTTTCTGATTTTCCTTTAAAAAATTTATATTTGATATCATCATGTCAGCTCATTTGTACAAGGTGTAGTCACTTGCAGCTTTAGGTTGGAGATTGTATTGGTAGCAAGGGAGTCCCTTTAGATTTTTCACTTAACACCTATACTAGTGTGTTCAACAAACCCAAGGCTGTTAGGTGTTTCATTGTGATGGATTCACTTTGACCAAGAAGAAGCACCCTGATGAAAAGACATCATAAACCTGATCATGAACACTTCTTAGAATGAATCATAACCTATATTTAAATGTGATCTCATCATCTGAATCCCAACAATTTAATTATTTTCTTAGGGTGATGAAGTGCATCATCCTGACTTACCAGAACAAGGTCCCAACCAACAAAACAACAACAACAACAAACAAACTGTACAAACAACTATACAAATATACAATATGATACATGTGACTGTGACGAAGTCATTCAGGCCTGGAAATAATGTTTGAGGAATTGTCCATTGACTGGCAACGGGACATCCTCACCTGTCAGGTTCTTAAGCCTATAAGTGCTATCTCCTAAAATTTCAGAAATCTGAAAGGGACCTATCCATAATCTATCAAACTTACCATGATCACCTTTCTTTTCATGGGCTTTATCCCACATCAGGACTAAATCGGATATCCTGAAAGCTTTAATTCTAGCTCCCTTGTCAAACCAGCGTTTGACAACAGCCTGATGTTTTGCAAATTGGTCAATCGCTTGACTTCGTTTTTCTTCCAGATGCATCAACTGAAGCAACCTGACTTCCTGTTTATTATCTATGCCTAGATATTCTTGGGCAAACTGCAGAGTAGGAATTTTCAAGTTTACAGGGAGGATAGGATCTACCCCATATACTAGTTGGAAGGGTGAGTTTCCTAATGCAATTTTCATTCTAGTTCTGTCTACCCATAAAGCATATTTCAGAAATGAGTTCCATTCCCTGGGATTTTTCTCCATCAATTTTCTTATGATACTCAGTAAATTCTTATTGGTGGATTCTGCTAATCCATTTCCCTGGGGATAGTAGTTGGATGAGAACTTAAGTATGATCCCATGATCAAAAGCCCAACTTGACAATTTGGTGGAAATGAAGGCAGAACCATTATCACTTACCAATGCATAAGGAATTCCATACCTGGTGACAATGTTGCTTTCCAGAAATTTAATGACATCATCAGCAGTACAAGTTTTGCTGCTGATAGCCTCAGTCCATCTGGTACAATAATCAGTAATCGTTAGGACATACCTCTGGCCTGAGGAAGACGGAGGATTGATCGGTCCTATGAAATCCATGCCCCACTGTGCAAATGGGCGCTCTTCCATCACTGGCTGCAATGGTTGTGCAGCATATTTTTCTCTGTTGGCAGCAACCTGGCAAACATGACAACATTTAACATGATCAGCCGTGTCTTTAAAAATTGTAGGCCAGTAATATCCTGCTCTGAGGATTGCATGTGTTGTGGCTAATGCTGATCCGTGTGCAGTACCAAACTTGTCATGTAACTCTGTTAAAACTTTATTTGCTTCTGGTTTCTCTAAGCATCTCAGGTATATTCCTTCATAATTCTTCTTGAACAAGGTTCCTCCCTTCATCATATACCTCTGGGATCTTATCTTTAAGGCTCTTCTCTATGAGGCTTGCATTCTTGAAGGACATCTTCCTGTGATCAGGATGTGCCTGATGTCTGAATACCATTCCCCATTGTCTTTCTCATTGATCACATACTGCTGACTGATGATGTTTGGATCAATTTCAGATATCATCTGGCTCAGAGCTTGTCCTCTTACTAGCTTCATTGGTGTGATCTCCATGTCATATTCTTGTAATACAGTAATCCATTTGGCTCTTTTTTCACCAGGTTCACTCTGCATCAGCAGCATCTTTACTGCTGCATCTGGTACCACAGCAATCACTTTGCTTCTCAGTATATAATGTCTAAACTTTTTTACTGCTCTGACTAATGCAAGTGCCTGTCTTTCAACATCTACATATCTCAACTCAGCATCCCTGAAAGGACAGCTCATGAAAGCAATTGGTTTCTCTTCTTTCTCTTTATTTCTTTGAGTTAACACTACTGCAGAAGTATGTTCTGAGGCAAATGAGTAGATGTAGAAATCTCTTGTATAATCTGGACTAATGAGGACAGGAGCATCTAAAATGGCCTTCTTTATATCTTCAAAGGCAGCCTTGGCTTCTGGTGTCCACTCAATTTGTGCATCTTTTTTCAACATGGCATTTAGTGGTCTGACAATCTCAGCAAAGCCGGTGATGAACTTCCTCACAAAATTTATCTTACCAAAATAAGATTTAAGTTCCTTTTTGCTTCCTGGAAGTTGTAACTTCATAATAGATTCCACCCTGTCAGGATCAATGATAATTCCATCCTCTGTGATCAGGTGGCCTAGTAATTTTCCTGTTGTGACTCCAAATATGCACTTCTTAGGATTCAAAGATATTCCATATTCTTCACATTTCTTCAGTACACTTCTGAGATCAGCAACATGATTTCCTCTTTCCTTGGAGAATACTGTGAGGTCATCCATGTAGATGACTATACATTTTCCTATTAAGCCTCTGAAGGCTATGTCCATTGCTCGCTGGAATGTAGCTCCAGCATTTATAAGTCCAAATGGCATACGTCTATATGCAAATATCCCCCACTTTGTGGTGAAGGCAGTTTTTAATCTGTCAATTTTATCAACCATCACTTGGTTGTATCCTGAAAAACCATCCAAGAAGGACATCATCTTGGCTCCATTCACAATTTGTAGAACTTCATCCAAAGAGGGCAAAGGATAATTATCTTTTTCTGATGCTCTGTTTAGGTTTCTGAAATCTACACATAATCTGATGTCTCCATTCTTCTTTCTGACCGACACAAGATTCGCCACCCAAGTGGAGTGCCTTACAGGAAATATTATCCGGGCATTTAACAATTTCTTGACTTCTTCAAGGATGATTGGCTCAAGTAGAGCATTGACTGGCCTCTGCTTCTGTCTGAAAGGTTTTGCATCTAGCTTGAGAGGTATAGTATGAGTTATGATAGAAGTGTCATATGTCTTTAGCTCATCATAAGTCCATGCAATTACATGTATGTAATCCTTAAGGGCCTGAGTTATTCCTTCTAACTCTTCAGGTGTACAAACCTTACCCAATAAGACATTTCTCTTGTCATCAGCTTGTCCAATATTCACCTGTGAATATTGACCTCCATCTGCCTTAGGCAGATCCTTATGTTTCAGCATATTATCTAGATCAAAGGCTCTTTCTAATTCAATCATACCTTTGGGAATTCTGTTGCTAGGCAACTCTAATATCTCATCTTCTTCCCAGACATGATCTTCCATATCATTCTCATCTATAATCTGGGCTTCAAATATGTCTCTGTTTGATATGAAGTCCAGGATGTGCTGATCATCATCAAACACTTGGAGATTAGTCACATTGTCAGGTACTGAAGGTACTGACACCAATTCTACTGAAAATCTCTTCAGACCAGATATAGACAGCGGTTCCAACGTACTGGCAGCCTGGGCAAGTGCATCTACCCTCTGGTTCTGTTCTCTTGGTACGTGAACGATATTAAAGGCATCAAAGTCTTCAATCAGGTCCCACACACGATGTTTGTAATTTGATAGCTTTCTGTAATTACAAGAGTAAATTCCTCTTACTTGTCTCACAACCAGCTCTGAATCTCCAAAGACACGCAAGATCTTCACTTTCTTCTTATGGGCAAACAACATTCCATGAATCAGAGCTTCATACTCTGCGACATTATTGGTGCAGGGGAACTGTAGTCTGTAAGCTGCTAAGTAGGACTTCCCTGATGGATCAATAAGGTCAATTCCTACCCCAGCACCTTGCTTGGATTTGGATCCATCAAACCTCAGGATCCAAGGCTTATCTTTAGCAGGACATTTGTCTTCAGCAGGATATTTACTTGAACTTCCTTTCTTCTTTGCAGCTCTGGCTGTTGCCCCGCCTGATATCCACTTTAACTTGGGGATGTCATCCTCAAGTTTCTTCTTTCCTTTATTTGGTGAGCCTGATGGCTTTTCTATTTTCTCTTCCATCTCAGCAGGAGGATGATGTTCAGCACATACAGCTGCATGCTTCTTCAAAATATGCAAGCATAGTGAGCAAGTTGTTTCTGAGTGAGGTGCCTCATGCAGCCTACACCAACCTCTAATTAAAACCTCCTGGGGAGATTTACGCTGTTGTGTCATCTTTTCTATTTCTTTTACCAGAAATTCTTCGAACTTCGTCAGGTCACTGCCTTTATCTTCATCAGACAACTCATAATCTGATTCCATGAAGCAATCACTACCAGGAGTGATCTTTTCTTTTCTCATATCATTTATCAGATCCGACACCAGGACCTCTTCTGTTTTTCGGATATGATCTTCATCATGATCTGTCGACTCTTCTGTTCCTGCAGGAGACAAATAAGAATTAGTACCATCATCATCATCAGACATAGCACTCACCTCGGAATATGATGACGATGCTTCACTATATGTTTGCTCTAGTATCATCATGTCTAAGCATGGTTCACAAGTCCTTTCTGAATGTGCTTCGCCATGTAATCTGCACCATCCATCAATCAAAATATCATTAGCAGATATATTCAATAATTGGCAACGTTTTACCTGAGTAGATAAATGCATCTCAAAATCTCTGAAGCGATCTATTTCATTCTCATTATCTGGATCATTACCAAACTCCAGACTCGACATGTCCTCATGATAATCATCATCATGATGATGATGAACATCCAGCATCAGGATCTCCTCTATTTTAACAGTCTGTGGCCTAATGCGATAAACTCCAGGTTCTACGTTTACATACATGATCTCATTTGTTTTGTTATATTCCGTGATCATATGTTTCATCCTAGGCTCAGCATCAATCCTGATCTGATTAGGTATACCTTTCCATGGTAACCACATGTGACTGAAGTCTGTGGACATATATCTGTTAAGCGTTTTAGACCAATCTCGGCTAAGCAACATCCCATATGTATCAGGTATGTCTACTACCTGAATGTCAATGTAATACTAGATCCGAGGATCAGATGCTAGCTGCATGTGAATGTGAGTCAGTTCTCCTACGACACTTACTTCTGTCTTGTCCAGTTGAGTGACCTTCTTTAAGGATTTAGCAGGATGCAGTCCTAATGCGTTACATATTGACAAAGGCATAACATTCGTTGAGGCTCCTAAATCAACTAAACAATTGTGCAAGTTCTTGCTGAACATTCTTATAGTGAGGAGAAACGGAGGTGATTCAGTTTTATCTCTATACAAGGTCATGTGGGAGGTTTCAGTAGCTTGGACTGTAGCTGACACTTTAGACTTGATAAAGTTATCTTTAGCAGCATGATCTTTGCCATTGGATTGACTTGAAAGATGATTATCCTCTTTAGGAGCAGCATCATCTAGTGACTTCATGAATGCCCTTTTGATGGCAGGAGTTTTCAGTAACTCAGATAGGGACAGGCTGATCTTGATTTTCTTCATTTCATAAGCCAAATACCTGACTAACTTGTCAGACTCCTGAGGTGCATTTACGACTTTTGTTACTGTGTTTTGAGGAGACAAGTATTGAGCATTCACCTTAGGGAATCCAGGGTTATTGCTAGCCTTAGGATCAGGAGGTGTGTTGAAGTTGTTTGGAGGTAGAGATGATGTCAATGGACCAGCAGGTCTGTTGGCATTGCTCCTCAGGTTATAATTGTGCTTACCAGGATATTGCTGCTGGTATGCATGTACTTCCTCATGCTCTCTTGCAGGTTCATTTTCATCCTCAAAGGGGAAGACATAGTTTGTTTCAAAGGTTAAGGCAGATTCTTCACATGTCTGATTATAATCCTGATGAGGTTGATTTGTGTACGTTTCTAACACAAAAGCTGAGTCATATCCACAAGGAACTATTTCATTTCCTTCTGCCTGAGGTGGATTTCCAGAAGTATTAGACACTTCAGTCTGAAAGATGCTGGCAGCAATCCTAAATTGTGGACAATCTAATTCTGCATGTGCATTTGTATTGTGAATCCTGCACCAATTAGTAAGGGCTGCTTCAGCAAGATTGACTCTAGTAGTCTGTTTGGCTTCACCAGGAGGCTGATTGTCTAGGGGTGATGGTAATGAACCGTTATTTGGCCTAGAGTTCCACACTCTGGGCTGTCTAGGAGGATTATTATTGTTTCCACCATTATTGTTGAAGTTATTGTTGTTATATCCTCTGTCAGGGTAGTTTGGTCTGTCATTGGAATAACTCCTATTCTGACCTGGCTGCGAATAAAACCCTTGATTTCTCAAATGTGTTACTTCTGTGGTGAGTTTTCTAAGTTGAACAGAAATTTCTTTGATTTCCTCCTTCTCCTCTTGAGCTTTGGCCACTACATTTTCAGTCTGAGGCTTGAAAAAAGAAGATCCATGGTTATTGTTGGATAGATCTGTACCCTGAGGTGTCTGAGCATGTGCAGGATATTGTGGCAATTGGCTATTTCCATTAGGAGGAGGCATAATACTCAATGGAGGTACTTGCAAAGGTGCAGGCATGACTGCTAGGGGTATCAATGATCCATTTGGATATTGTGCAGGATATTGTGAAGGATAAGCTGCAGGATATTGTGCTGGATATTGTGATTGCATGCCAGGCAAAGTAGGGAATGCTATATTTGGAGTAGGAGCAGGTATCAACTGCTAATTTACCTTGATAACTTCTTGAAAAGCTCCTGTCAAAGTAGTGATCTCAGGATGTGTTCTCCTGATGAACATGGAAGTTAATGGATCCAGGGCTGAATAATAGATACTCCTAGCAGCAGCATCAGTCACCACATATGGGGCAACTAGCTTGGACAACATTTTCTGGAACCTAGCATTGAAATTAGCAATAGGCTCATTCTCAAATCTTTTGATTGTGGCAAACATGTGGTAATTCATGGATGGATCAATAGGGACTTTGAACCTGTCAACAAAGGCTTTCTCTAAGACAACCCACGAACCGACAGAAGCTTGGCCAAGACTGATGAACCAATTATAAGCCTCTTCCCCTAGGGAAAAAGGAAATAATCTGCACACCACGTCCTGATGTTCTATTCTGGCTCTGCAGCACGCTTCTTTAAATGTCCTGATATGATCATCAGCATCTTGATAAGGATGATACCTTGGGCAAAGTTTGTCCGGATTCTTTGGTAACTCATGATATGCAGTAAAAGTCAAGGGTGACTCCGCTGCAAAGAAAGACATTGTAGCCTGAAGGGGCTGAACTGGTGGTGCAGTTGGCTGAGGTTGAACTAAAGGTATACCCTGGGTTTGAACAGGAGGTGTCACGGATATACCGGAAGGTATTTGCAAACCGACAGGGGTTACAGGAGGAGGTCCCGGTGAAGTTCTAGACGCACTAGACCCTGGAGTATGGTGAATGTCCACAGTCCTAGGTCTGAAACCTCTAACAGGCAATTCTTCAAAAACTTCACTAGGTCTAGACCTGGTATTTATCCTGTAAGCCAGGATTTCTCGATTTGGAGGCAAATTGGCCGAAACTTTGTAAATATTGGCTGGATTCCACCGGATGAGGTGATATTTGCGGTCAAACGGTAAATCAGACTGGATATTTACGAAATATTTGCGAAGATACTGCAAATATGACAGGATATTGGGATATCCTGACCCGTAGCACAAGATCTTAAGTGTTTAAGGCTCAAATTCTCAAAGCTTGAACAAATTTACTCATCTTTGGCCGATATTAGTGAATTCAGAGAGATCTACTGTAAAGCCTGCAATATTTATGTGAGATCTGGAAATCTTTACATAGAATATGCATATACAATCTTGTCACAGCAAATATTTACGAAATTTACTGAAATTCACGAGTGATCTGAGGTTACCTTACTCTTATACGTCATCAAACCTGAAAATACTGATGATGTTGCGTCATCTTCTGGTCGAGCCCCTCCTTCTAGCGCCAATTTATGTTGGTCATGATGTTAGTCATTCACAAACATAGAATAAAAGTTACACAACAACCTTTACTCATCTTGAAAGATACGATGAATTCAGAGAATTCATGATCCCAAGTCTCCGTTGATTAGGTCTTAATCTACTGACGTTACTCAGTGGTTGATGTGTGTTGCTGTTTTCCATTCAGGGGCCTTATGCGTTTCGGCAAAGTTCATCATCATTATCTTCAAATATCCTACTCAAATATGCCTACTTTGCATAAATCTCCAACAATTCTACCTCTGCACTGTGAATTTAGTCAAATAATGTGCCTACAAGCTGATATTTGCATGATTTCTATCATTATTTATGATTCTTTGCATGATATTTTCAATGCTACATGCATTTAACTCAAATATGCTAATGATCTTCAGTTACCTACGGGATTTCAGCATATTTCTCTGTTCTGCTTGTTATTTATCATGATTTGCAGTTATGGTGATGAATTTATGAAATTAAAAAAAGGAAAAGGGTTAAAGAATGAGATTCCCAAAACTACTTGACTTAGATCACTGATCCACATACAAGCTCCCATACATGCAATGAAAAGAAGGAAACTAGAATCATACTTCACCAGGACATTCCACAAATCCGCATGATCTAGTGCAAATCTTCAAAGGAAAAGTTGATAACAACATGTAATGAAATGAAAGCGCTTCTAGTTGAACACAGCATTCACCAGTACATATCCAGAAACCAACAGGAAGATTACGTAAAATTTACAATCAGGATGTAATCTGAAACTTCATATCCATTCAGTATGCTCAAGAACAGGTACATTTACAGTGATTTGAAGAAAGAACCTTGACATTTCAACAATTCAGTCTTCATTAGTCTTAGTAATCCGATCTCCTAATTGATTCTACAGTAATTAGCCTTAATGCGCCAGATGCGTCTGTGTATCTTAATGTATATTCTCCCTTATTTTTGACAAGCTCTAGCTCTTATATAGAACAAATGCCAGAAAACGGTTACAATGATCCAAGGATCAGGATCCTCTCATAATAATCAACGGTCCAGATGAAAAGCACATGCTTCACCAGTTGGCAAATGTACAGCTGGCACAGAATATTCCAACATCTTTGATTTGATTCGGTCTCCAGCTGGCAAACAACATATTTGACAATATCCTCCTCACTTCTGGTTCATGTTGCCTCCATGTGCAGCTATACAATGCTCAGCTTCAGCAGCAGCTCTAACAGCATCATGACTTCCTGCAAATAAACAGACAAACATTAAGTTCATCATCATGTGGATAAACAGCAGGAAGTAAAATGTTTTATTAAACAAGCCTCCAAAATGTGCAGCTACAGGCAATCGGGCCTCATACCTGTGGAAAATATGCACTAAATGCATAAACAGCGTTAAAAAAACACTCGGGTCAACCATCGTTTCATTTTCCCGCCCATTTCCTTGTATATCGGGTTCAAATATAGTCGTGTATGTCAAAATATACAAGGAAATAACCGCTTTTAACAAATTATTTCAAATCCAGCCTTGCATGCTCTGTTTGTATGTTTCGGGTCATCATCATATTCGCATCGGTGTGACCACATTGGTTATGATCGGGGTGACAAAATTAGACTCAGCTGATGGCAACAGTTATACCGACGCCAAAAATCATGATGATGCCCAACTCTATGTCTTCTATCTAGCTGCAGGATATCATGAAATATGATGCTCCTCCCTTCCGAATGCTCTGATGAAAAGCACATCAAGATGTTTCGCTTCTGCATATTGGGGAAAGAAAGACATCATCGTCATCATCATGTCGAAGGAAAATAGGAGGATTTGGAATATGATCCTGCTGCTGAGGAAAGGAATATGATGGTGACGTCATCGTCATATTCGGGCTTCATTAAAATGCAAAAGATGACGTCACCGTCATGTTTCATTAAAATCAGGGGATAAATGCAATATCGGGTCACCTAAGGAAGATGATCGGGTGGTGCATGTAATATGACCCCTTTTGCGGCCAAGGTAACCCTCTCGAAAGATCAGGATGATGATGATCATCATCATCATATCCGTACTAGGTGATTTAAAATATGATCCTGCTGAATGTCTAGATGACGTCATCAGGATATCCGGGGCTTTTGTTAATCTTAGAACATGACGTCATCGTCATATTCGCGAACCGGATCATGTTTTGGAAAATATCCTGCCGAAGGAGAAATGTGATGGTGATGTCATCCTGATATTTGCTTCTTCGTTTATCAGGTCGGGATGACATCATCAGGATATTTGCAAAAGGTTATATTTCTCGGCAGGAGGACATTACAAAATGTCGGGTAGACAAACAAGATCATGATGATTTTGACAACATGACTTAGGAATGGAATATCACCCTCCCTTTGAAAGATAGGGTGATCATCATGATTGTGCGAAAGGAGATCAGGAGGATATGAAATATGATCCTGCCCTGAAAGATCAGGATGATGATGATCACCAGGACTTTGACGTGCACATGCAAATTATGCAGATCGTGGATTTTCTAAGTAGGGTGATATTATAATATCAGCATGATATTATAATATTGGGTGATGTTAAAATATCATGATGCTCGCGATGTGCCCAAGGTCATTTGACGGGTAAAACACACTATCACTTAAGATTGACGTCTGGATATTGGGACTGCATGATTTTTATCGGGTGATAGACCAAGATCATGATGATGACCTTTCGCGATACAAAAGACCGCTCGACGGGGAAAACTTACTATGACTTAAAGTTGACATCCGGATATTTCGACCTCAGGATATTATTGGGGGCGTTTCAAATATGATGATGATGTTCTTCATACAGCAAAACTGAGTTTATAAAATATGACCCTCTTCTTGCGAATATCAGGTTTGACCAAAACTTTGACTGTGCATAACTCCCTCATATGGACGAATTTTCAAGTGATGTAAAAGGCAAACCTGCATGGAATTTCAAGCTCTTTCTAACTATGAGGTCATAGAAACGAAATATGAAATTTGACAAACTAACCTCATGATAATGACCAACCTCATCCTGACCTTCATGATGATGATGCACCTGACCTATTTTTACCAAACCGCCAGAAAGCAGACAACACAAGCCAAAAGAAAAGTTGGGTCCCTATTTTGCCAAGTCAAAATGGGGCGTGTTGTGTAACCACACAACACTAATATACCTTGACATAATAGGTAAAAAGGGGCATTAATATCTCTTCATTACAAGTCATTTTATGACTTTAATCAAATTAATTAATTCAAGAGAATTAATATAATTTTATTTCAGTAAAGTCATAAATTTCTCTTGGAACTAACCATAGTTTTCCTTTCACAATATTTCCTTTGAGCATTCTTGCGGTGTAGGTAGAATTTCTTTGTGGGCTTAGTTTGAGGATAGTTAAAAAAACAAAGCCAACACACTTGTGGTAGAGGAAAAGAATTGTAAGTTGCTTTTTTTCGTGAGAAAACTTAGGACGCAGTGAAGAGGATTCATTTTCTCCTTATCTTGTTAATTGAAACTTGTTCATGGTTATTTCATTGTGAATTCATATGCTATAATTTGCGAACCCTATCCCTTCATTCATAGGGAACTTTATTAGTAGTCTCTATGTGATATTCCTTGTCTTTGGGTTTATAGGTAATGTCTTTGAGAGTTTTGATATAATTATCAAGCATGAAATGGATTGATTCAAAAATGTGTACATATGAATTGCTCTTGACATTTACAATTCATCTTCATGAATATATTTAAAACATTAATGTACCATGAAAGGAACCACCTTTATTTTTTCTAATAAAGGTCTTCCAAGTGATATAGAGAATCTATCCAATAAATAACATGAAATAACACTTCCACTTCCTTAAGACCCACTTGTAGAGGCAAGGTAACTCTCCCCAAAGTATGAATAAGGATGCCATTGGTCATTTTCAATGCAACACCTGAGTGCACATGCATGGTTATATTCTTGTGTAAATTATAATCATATAAAAATTATTATGTACATATATTATAGTAATTAGATGGATCAATGAGGATACCCTCACATGGATGGGCATGGAAGAAATGTCAAACATAAAGTGGACTATAATAATAGTTGTGGGGGATCTTCTCATCATAAAATGATATAACTTGAGGCACATGAGGAGAGGAAATACTAGTATGATTCATTCCCACATGTTGGGGAAGGAAGGTCAAAATTTTGTATATCCATAAAATATCTACCCATATGTGTATTCACCATAGGATTAGTACGATGCTTAGGCAATGCAACTATTGGAAATCTATATTGTCAAAATGAGAATGTGACAAAAATGGATTGGTATAAATTTACAAATTATGATTAGGGGAAGCAATTGAGTGGTTGTTTCCATCATTAATGCTATATATTGTCACCCACCTCATTTTTGTAAAAGTTGTCTTCCTCCTTGGCTAGTAACCCTATGCTTACAACTAATTAGGGACATCTAGCATTAGGGTTCATGTGTGTGTATTAGGTGTTTCAATCCAAAGCACTAATTTTGGTAAATGTTCATGTTTTTCATGTGCCTTTGGTCTAGGAGTGTGACTATATGTGCACTCATCCCCTATGCTCTAATGGTGGCCAACCAATAGTTTAATTCTATTGGTCCAATTTTCTTTAGGATGGGTGTTGTGTGCCTTAGTGGTATGTTGTGTCTTAGGGTCTCTCTCTATGCTTGGGAGTCATGTCTTAGGTCTTTGGTTTGAATTTAATTGAGCTTTCAAGGTGGTTTGCATGCATTTTAAACCTTAGCTAAACTCTAAGTCCACAAATGTGCCTAAAATCATATTATATTGGCACCAAGATTCATATCATAGCCCATGCTTCACATGCCTCTGCACTTTATCTATGTATTCATTGACTTGCATGGCAAGTCACACCCATTACTTGAACCGCATGCCTAATTTTTATGCTTTATGTCTTCAAATTTTTTCCCACCAACCCCTCTACCTTCACTAGTGGTAACTTTTGTGACCCATCTATATCTATTTATCCTTTGATTATATCCCTTAGCTCCCTTGTGTTTGACACCTATAACCTACTACTACTAAATGTGCTATTCCCTCTTGCCACATGTCACCTCTAGGTTTGTAGTGTATAACAACCCAACTAAGAGTGTGCAACTTCATTTTGAGTGCCTAATGTATACACCTAAAAATGACATGACTCGGTCTAAATAAATATTCTTAATATTTATTTCATTATAATTCCTCTATCAATAAATAAACAAACAAATTTATTTATTTGATTCATATTCCTCTAAGTTAATTAAATATCAAAATTTTAATTACCTCTTCTAAAGTCAAAATTAAATAAAAGCATTTATTTAATTTAATTCTTCCAAACAATTAAATAATTCTTAATTATTTAATTAAGTCAAGTCATTCCTCCAAATTTAAATAAATCAATCAAATTTATTTAAATCCTCTCAATATCTAAAAATTAAATACAATCAAATATTTTATTTATTCTTCTATCTTGCACAAACAATTAAATAAATCTATTTATTTAATTTGCTTTCTTATCTTCTAAAATATCTTCCAAATCTTCTAAAGATAAATCTTCTTCATGTACACACAAAATTAAATGATTTATTATTTAATTTCTCTCAAATCATGCAAAAACAAATCACAAGTTGAGTTATATGATTCAATCAACCTTGTTTTTATCAATAACTCTTAAATTAGAAAAAAGCATTCTAATTTATGAAGCCAATTCTTATCTTTATAAAAGAAAGAAGTTAACTCAAACAAAATAGCTTTTTGAGTGTCACATGTCTTCTTCCTATTCACGCACATTCCTCAACCATTTCTCAACCATTGATTTTCTTATTCTTTCTATACCGTTGATCTTCTCTCTCTCAAGTCTATAAGTACAACCCTATTCTTCCATTTCATTCATCTAAGCTTTTAGTAAACTTACTCCGTAGGAATTACAGCATGCCTTTGGCACCCAAGTCATTCCATTTTCTTGTGATCAACTTGTTACCATATCATTATCATTGTTGTGAATCTCTTCTTCATTGCAATAAACTATCACAACCATTCCCATTTGACATCTTGGAAATAGCAATGAAGTGCACCTTCTGAGGGCCATATTCATAAGCAAGATCATTTAAGATAGGCAATCAATGGAAGCCATGAAGTGAAGAGGTTTGCAAGGTTTTGTTCTTTGTTTGATTGATTTCTTTGTTTCTATATTTCATTGAGTTTTGGGTATTATTGATATATTATATTGATTATTCATTTACACCAATTTTTTCTTAACATTTTTGGCGCCTACCGTGGGCCTTGCCCTAATTTAACCCAAAAACTAAGTTTTTGCGCGTTAGGAAGTTGTACATAGGAGGATTATGCGCATCTGACCCATTCTAACATGCATCTACTGTCTGTTTCAGTGCATCTGATCTTTTGGCACATATAGGCTCTATTTCGGCGCATCTGACCTCTGATACAGCGCATCCACTAATTATGTGCATATATTCTATATTCCTGTAATTTTGACCTCTGTCTCAGCACATTTGTAATCTAATTCATGTGTTGTATGTTTCTATGCATATGACTTCTGTACCTATGCATATGTCTCTAACAGTGACTTTTTGAGTTTTCTTGTAGTTTTGCTAATGCTAACACTTTTTTGTAGGAATATTCTTCGATCTACTTGCAGGCTAGGTACGAGTTTAGTCATTTAGCTACATTTGTTAACTCATCATCTTGATTTCTAAAGGAAAGTAAATGGATGTTCATGCAAATCTCATTTAGTTCTAACTAGGAAGGATTGTAATTTGATCTTGTTGCATCAACAAATTGAATATAGTCCCAATGCTAGGAGGATAAAATTGAACCATTGCTATCTTGCTCTCAAAGTTAACAAATTGTGTGTGTGCCCAAGTAGATAGCTCATTTAGTCTTTTTCATTTTAACTAGGGGAAAAGAACCATTGTCTTTCATGTTTTTGGAATGATACCAGGCCTATGCTCTCCCCTATCTTGGGTGACCAGAATGCCAGACATATCATTTCGCATGTGTTAATCCTTTAGAGAGGCCTGCCCTTGGATATCCTTCTATCCTTGTGGGAATGACCTTAAGTGGTAACAAGCTAAATCCAAGCTCTACCAAGCCACTATAAATAAATTGTGTTTGGAGTGGAAGCTTCAAACAACGAGCACGGATGTGTCATACCAATAGCCAACCTCCCCTAAAACCCTCCAAGGCATAACCCTTGCAGGCTGGGAGACTCCATAATGGAGAGTAGTGTTGCCGCATGTATTACCACTCGAATGGTTGCACTTATTAATCATCCTTTGTTTTAGTAGCCAAAAACCCCTATAAGTTGGTGCAGGGAAGGGCAATTATTACCTCCCAAAGATGCCTCATCTAGAAATAGTGAGAATTCAGTTTATATTGTCCTAGCTAGCCTAGGATTTGTACTTGTTTTTTTGTCAAAAAGAGTCAAAAAATTACAAAAAAAAATATAAAACCATAAAATCATTCTTTGTGTTTGTTGTGTCTTCTTGCCATAATTAAAAAAATTAGATCAAAAGACCAAAATTGCAACCAAGAAAACCAAAAATACTGAAAAAATGTGTCGCAAATTGCAAAAAAGTCAAGAAAACCATAGTTTGCATTTACCCTCTGAAGTTATGCATTTGTTTGGACTTTCTGTGCATTTATACCAACTTGTTGTGCATATATCACCTGTTACTATGCATTTGCCATTCACCAGAACTGCACATTCATAACAACTTGCTGTGCATTTGTCCTCTATTACAGCGCATCCGTGACAGTGAGCACTTCTGCATCTTTTGAGAGAAAATTTTCACCATTTCTGGGTACCCATTACAGCCTTGTTCAGGTTTCTAAGATCATATTTTACCATGTAGTCACTTTTCCATCCATTTCCATAGCAAACCCCCTCTTTCATCTATCGTCTCGTCCACCTTCTGCTAGGTCTTCCAAAAACAAGACAAAAGTACCCTATATTAGATTAGTCCAAGACTTTTTTCTAATCTTTTTGGATTCAAGTAACCCTAGTAGGTCACAAAACTTTGCTAGTGGTCTTGGTGCATGACTAGCCTCTACACAATAAATGGGTATCGAGTACCCTTGTGGCTATCGTCTTGTATCAACCATCTTACTTGGAATCATTGATCAAAAGAGTCCCTTGTTTGAATCTCGTCAACACAAGTATCCTCTTCTTACCAACCTACACAAGCACCTTACCAGAGTCTCTAGTCTCACCCCACGTCTTCTCACATCATCTTGCATGGTTTTAACTAGATCCCAATACCAAAAACAACTTGAAATGGTTGGAACATCCGAATGCATTATATCCCCTCATGACAGTGATGAGGAAATTTCTCATGAGGAGTACCAAGGAGCCCTCCAAGATATGAAATTTCAACGCATGATGGACAAAATACTCAAAGAGGACCCTCAAAAGTACTTTCTACATCTTGTGAACCAAGGACTTCAACTCCCCTCTAACTTTGACATTGATGCATTCAAAGAACTAGGAGAGGAAAGAATTCTCAAAAAGAGCACAAATGAGGAAAACTCCCTAGACAAAGGCAAAAGTAAGCAACCAACAGACCAAAACATGCCTATTGACATACTGATGAAACAGATTCAAGCTTTACAACAGCAATACGCAGAACTCAAAACAGGGACGTCCACAAAAACTTATTCCTTAGAGGATATCTCATCATACCCCTTTGACAAAAGCTTGAACATGGTACCCTTCCCCTTTTGATTCGAGGTTCCTAAGTTTGTCAAATACAAAGGGAAAGGGGACCCAAGAGATCACATTAGGGATTTTAGCGCAGCATGCCTAGAAGTAGCTCATAACAAAACTTTTCTAATGAGACTATTCCCTAGATCTCTAGGTGGACAAGCCATGGAGTGGTTCTCACAACTTCCCCCGGGCATCAAAACTTTTGATGAGTTAGTGAACTTATTCATCACACACTTCTCTTATAACATTGAGCATGAAGTATCCATGCTAGACCTATGCAACACAAAGTAAAAAAGTGGTGAATCTTTCGCCACCTTCGTACAAAAGTGGAGACAACTCGTGAGCAAATGCTCATATCACGTGCCTAAGAAGCAAATGATGGAGATGTTCATCCACAACCTTAACCCTGATCTTAGTTACCAAATCCAAATTCAATGCCCTACCTCATTCATAAAAGTCATTGAGATGGGATTATTTATCAAAAAAGCTACAATCGTCAAGGGGCAAATCAAGTTGTATAAGGACACACCTAACTCCAATTACACCACAGACGAGTCAAAGTTTTGGACAAAGAACAAAAAAGTCGTCAATGATGGAGTGGTAGATGCCAAAGTAGCGGCTCCCAAGCAACAACCAATCTTCACTCTCAAAGGAGAGGTAAGAAATGCTACACTGAACAAAACATTCTCTCGTGAGCCAAAGCCATGGTTCACCTCCAATCCTAGACAAAAATTCACACCCTTAGGGGAGTCCCAGGAGTCTGCGTTAAGAAATCTTTTAGCCAACAATGAGATCACTCTTCCCCCCACTAGTGACTATGAACCACAAGTAAAACCTCACTATTGGAAAGACACTAATTTCTGCGAGTATCATAGAGGAAGAGGCCACACGACCAACAACTATATCCATCTAAAACATGTCATTCAAGACATACTAAATCAAAATTAGGTAGGCACTCAACAACATACCTCTAACGAGACACATGTGGCATACAAGGATCCACTCCTAAACCACAAAAGGCCATACAACAACAATAGCAATAACAACCGTAACAGGCAAAATCAAAACAACAGCAACAACAATGCTAGCTACGCGAGTGTGCCGTTCGATTATACCATCAACTGCATATTAGAGCACATCCCACAAGTCAACGTGATCACATCCAACCAATAGTCAGGACCTAACAAGAATGATTGCAGCATCATCACCCACAGCAATAAGGTCACATTAAACACGCTCCCTCCTAGGTTGTCACCTTCTTCGTCTAACTCCCATACGTACAGTGTCATAGACCAACTTTGAAAGACTCCTGCCCACATATCTATCTTAGAGTAGTTGCGTCTATCTCCCTCACACAAGGAAATTCTCGACAAAGCCCTAGTGGAAACAACTATGCCCATGAACCTAGTCCAAGAGAAGTTTCAAGTCATGGTAGGAAATCTAACCTCCTCAAGCACCTTGTCATTTACCGAACAAGATGACCTATTGGTATCCCATCCTCATAATACACCCTTCCATATCGTCACCTTCATTCACAAACACTGCATCAAAAGGGTTCTCATTGATGGAGGAGCAGGTTTAAATATTTGCATGCTCTAGCTAGTCCTTACATTGGGGTTCTCGGAAGCTACAGTAGATCCTAGGAAAATGATCACTATTAAAACCTATGATGAAGAAGAAAGAACTACAAAAGGAACAGTGGTGTTACCCATATAGATTGGACCTGTAATCAAGGATGTTGTTTTCCAAGTCCTTGACAGAGAGCTAGCCTACAACATCCTCCTAGGTAGACCTTGGATCCATGCCATGAAAGCTGTGCCTTCTACCTATCACCAATGCATCAAATTTCCTCATAATGGCACATAGATTACCATCCAAGGTGATCCTGATCCTTTCTAACATTGCAACTCTATCTGCTCAAAACCTGATTGCATCATTCCCAACAATATAGCTTATACATCCCCCATCCCACAGCATGATTATACCTTTGAAGCTTCCTCGTCCAA
The DNA here is from genome assembly GCA_027924645.1 of Cunninghamia lanceolata. Classification (NCBI taxonomy): domain Eukaryota; kingdom Viridiplantae; phylum Streptophyta; class Pinopsida; order Cupressales; family Cupressaceae; genus Cunninghamia; species Cunninghamia lanceolata. The sequence goes on along the minus strand of BSBN01000378.1, from coordinate 479,740 downwards.
GCCCAAAGAGTAGAAAATCACCATCAAAGAAACAAGGGTAGGGGAATACACCATCGAGCACAGCCTCAATTTAGCCAAAATGCCTCTATCTCCAAGATCCTTTGGGCGACCTAAACCTTTTCCAAAGCCATCTGCTCCTCCCGAACCTCCCGCAACTCCCTTTGTAAAATGGGGGACCGTATCAGATGAAACTAAGGAAAGAGATGTCTTACAATGGCTCTACACAGAAGAAGATGACACACCACAAGAACCACCAAAGCTCCCAACTGAACTCTATGGGCACGGTGAGTCTATCTTGCATAGAATGGGTTATGAAGGACAAGGCCCCATCGGCCAACGAAAAGAAGGAATAATAGAACCCATCCAACCCTCCTCATCCTCATTGACAAGAAATACAAGAGGGCTAGGCTACCAAGACAAAGGTAAGGCTAAAACAAATGCTTGTTTTGTGGAATAGATCCATGCCTACAAGATGATAGTGACACAGATTCCAACAAATATGAGTGGGAGGAACTCACTGAACACTCCTATGAAGACAAGGGAGTTGACACCATTCAAACCTATAGCCCCTACTGTGAGGGACAAACACTAACGCATAGACCATTAGAGTGTGATTTGTCAATTCCTAAGAGTACGACTTTTGAGGAAGGTCAAAGTTCCATCGCAATAAATAATTTGGAGGAAAGTACCATCCTGTATCCTATCCCTACCAATACCCCTCACATATCCATTCAAAATATCACACCCAACGAATCTGATCTATATTTCGATACCCTCCCCCTTGTGCATCCTGAACTTATCGACTAGGATTTACGAGGAACCCCACAACTAGACATGTTCCAAAATGATGATGCCTATATTGACTACATGGAACTTAGGGACCACCTACCTAAAGGAGATCATAAAGCTAGCTTCGCCATTGAACTCAACACCATGGCTTATTTTGGAGAGGGTGCCAAGCCTTCCAGTCGTAAAAATATCAAAATCAAAACTAGATTTAATGGTGAAAACCACTATGCGACAATATCAGATCCCAAAATAGTAAAACGAAAGGATGCATCAGATGGTGAAAACCCAACTGTGGCACCTGGCGATGGAAGGCTTGACACTATCCCCAATGACATGTACTAGGAGAAGTCTTAGATTGTTGTGGAACCTACAGAGCCTATCAACATTGGAACAGAGGAACAGCCTAAGATCATTCACTTTGCAAAGTCTCTAACTCCACTGGAAAAGACCAAATTTGTACCATTCTTCAAGAAGAAGCAAGTCAACTTTGCTTGGTCATATGCAGATATGCCCGATCTAGATCCATATTTGATTCTACATCATCTTCCACTAGATCCAGGGGTCAAACTAATCAAACAGAAGCTCAGAAAGATGCACCCACACATTGCATTACTAGTGAAAGAGGAACTCAAGAAACTACTGGATGTAGGCTTCATCAGGGTAACTGACTATCCAGAGTGGGTATCCAACATAGTGCCAGTATCCAAACTTGACTGCAGCTCGTCAGATTATGCAATGATTTCAAAGATCTAAACAAGGCTTGCCACAAGGATGACTTTCTGTTACCTAATATTGATATCATAGTCAACTTGATAGCAGGACATACCATGCTATCTCTCATGGATGGCTTCTCTGGGTATAATCAAATTAAGATAGCACTAGAAGACCAACATAAAATAGCTTTCACTTGTCCATGGGGCACTTTCTACTAGAATGTCATGCCATTTGGGTTAAAAAATGCCAGGGCAGCATATCAAAGAGCTATGACCACTATCTTCCATGATATGATGCACGTCACAATGGAGGACTATGTAGATGATATCCTTGTAAAATCACTCACAAGAGAATCACATCTAGATATACTAGAGAAGATCTTTTAGAGACTAGAACACTTCAAATTCAAGTTGTACCCAAAGAAATGTGTGTTTGGAGTCACCTTGGGTAAGCTCTTAGGCTTCATTGTATCAACAAACGAGATTGAACTGGATCCTGCCAAGGTCAAAGACATCATGGAAATGCCACTGCCAAAGAACATCACTCAACTACGGTCTCTACAAGGCAAGTTACAGTCTATTAGGTGGTTCATCTCACAACTAGCAGACAAGTGCCAACCTTTCAATCATCTCTTACATAAAAATATTCCATTTCGATGGGACGAGAAGTGCGAAGAAGCATTTAGCAAACTAAAGGAGTATCTTATGAATCCACCTATCTTGATGCCTCCTATACAAGGCAAGCAGCTTTTACTTTACATATCTTCTACGCTAATATCTCTTGGAGCCCTATTAGCACAATAGGATTATGAAGGAAAGGAAAGAGCAATCTACTACATTAGTCACACATTGGGGGGCTATGAACTGCAATACTCCCAAATAGAAAGATTGTGTCTTGCTATGGTTTTTTCTTCCCAAAAACTATGACATTACATGCTAGCACATTCAATCAAACTTATTGCAAAGATAGATCCACTCAAGTACCTATTAAGCAAAGCAACTCTAACAAGTCACCTAGCCAAGTGGGTAATGTTGTTAAGTGAATATGACATCGAGTATGTAGAAAGGAAAGCCATCAAAGGTCAAATCATTGCCGATCAGTTAGTAGAAGCACCATTGTAGGAAAACACACCAATGACATTCTAGTTCCTAGATGAATCCATTTTCAGTGTCGCAGCATACTCATGGAAGCTCTACTTTGATGGATCCTATACAAACCATGGATCGGGGGTAGGAATCTTGTTGGTCACTCCTCACGACAACACCATACCTAAGTCTTATCATCTATTATTCCCATACATAAATAATATAGCAGAGTATGAAGCCTTGGTCCTTGGTCTCAAAATGGCAGTAGAATGGAAAATAAAAGAGCTACATGTCTACGACGACTCACAACTAGTAATCAATCAAGTCAACGATGACTATCAAACCAAAGATGACAAGCTTATCCCATACAAGCAAATGGTCGATGACTTTAAAGAGTACTTTGTGATCATCTCCTTTAAGCAGATACCCCGCATTGAAAACAAAGCAGCAGATGCCATGGAAACCATTGCCTCGCTCCTCAAGATCCCAGAGAATGAGTCACGATATGAGTTCTTGGTGGAATCAATTTGGCAACCAGCTTATGATCTTCCTAAAACACACTCCATATGCTTATTAGTCAAATCTAATTCACTCTTGTATGGTAAGATTTACACTTACCTCAAGGATAACACCCTACCACCTGACTTGTCTTCAAACCAACGCCGAACCTTCATTCGCCAAACCTCTTGTTACACCATTATTGCCGACACCCTATACCACCGAGGTCTGGATGGTACTTTACTCTGATGTTTAGAACGAGAGGAATCTCAAACCACCTTATGTGACATGCATGAAGGAATTTGCAAAACACACTCTAGCAGTCCTTCTTTAGCTAAGCAACTCATGCGTTTGGGATACTATTGGCCAAACATGGAAATGGATTCATATCAGTTTGTGAAGAAATGCAAGCAGTGTCAGATACATGGAAACCTCATCCATGCACTAGCTCAAGAGCGATGACCTTTAATGACACCTTGGCCCTTTTGTCAATAGGGACTCAACCTTGTGGGCAAAATTCACCCTCCTTCATCCAATGGCCACAAGTTCATAATAACCGCCACAGAATATTTTACCAAGTGGATTGAAGCCATTCCCCTCACCACCATCACAGGCAAATAGATCTCCTCATTCATCCTCAATTACCTCATCTGCAAATATAGAATTCCCTCATCCATTATCATGGATAACGGAAGACCTTTCAAGAACTAGGATGTACAAGGGCTTTGTGACAAATTCAAAATCCATCACCATTTCTCTACCCACTACTATCCACAAGGCAATGGCCAAGCAAAAGCATCCAACAAAATAATTCTGAAGATCCTCAAGAAACAGTCAACGATGTTGGTTGTGATTGGCACATACAACTAAATCCTACTCTGTGGGCCTATCAAACCAATATACACACTCCCATAGGTGCGACCCCTTATGCCCTTGTCTATGGATCAAAAGCTATTCATCAAGGTTGAGCTACCATCCCTAAGGGTGTCATTAAAAGGTCTTATCACTGATGAAGGCTACAAATTTTCCAAACTGCAAGAACTAGAGCTGTTAGAAGAGAAGAGACAAAATGCATTCAATTATCTTAAAGCATATCAATAGAGAATGTCACGAAGCTACAATCACAGGGTACGTCCAAGGGTCTTCAATGTTGGTGATCTAGCACTCAAGGAAATTCCCCGCAATTAATAGGATCGGGAAAAGAAAGGTAAGTTTGAACCCAACTAGCTAGGTCCTTATGTCATCATTGCAACCTATGGGTCAGAAGCATATCAGTTAGCAACATCAAAGGGTGAGTTGTTTGATGACCCAATCAACAGTATGCACCTTCACCGATTCTATACTTAAGAGAACCCCAATGTAATGAGGGCAATATATTAAAAAATCAAAAAAATAAAATAAAATAAATTAAAAAAATAAAAAAATAAAAAAAATGAAAAAACAACAAAAAAATTCGTCATTTGGTGAAAACCTGGCAAACAGGCACCTTGGATAGGTACCATGATGAAAACTTGGTAAACAAGCATCATGTGTACTTCTAGCTTTCATGCAAATAAAAGCAAGTGGTGAAAACCTGGTAAACATGTGCTACTTGTGATAAACTGCTTCCTCCATCTTTGGGAAACCAATCACCTTGTGTCCTTTCCTCCTACCATCACGTCTCATCCAATCCATATCTAGTTCATAATAAAAACCTAACGATAACCTATCATGGCTTGATACTCTATCTCTTTTGTCACCTTATCAACTAAGGCTTTATCCAATATCCTATCCTCAATGTCAGCCTAGCATAGCATATGTTGTCAGTATCATAGGGTCCACCCCAAACTACGTTGCCTCTGTGTTGTCACGTAGGCAAGGCCATTATCAATGCGCCCCTGAGGCTTTCCCTTCCATCCCATATCTTTTCGTCTATCCTCTAGTCCATTCGCATCCATGGTCCAAGCCCTGAACTACGTTGCCTCTGCATCGTCACGTGGGCAAGGCCATTTTCAATGCGCCACTAAGGCTTCCCATCCATCCCGTATCTTGTCGTCTTTCCTCTAGCCCATCTGCGTCCATGATCCAAGTCCTGAACTATGTTGCCTCTACATCGTCACGTAGGCAAGGCCATTTTCAATGTGCCCCCGAGGCACTAGGTCAATCCCTTAGGGTTCGTCTCCCCAATAAGGATTGTGGTACCTTTCACCAGACGCAAGTGCAAGCAGAGCCCATTTCCAAGAAGTTTTGACTCAAGGCATCAACCTTTCCAAAGCAAAGCAAAAACAAGAATAAACAGATCCAAATGATCCTATCTAAATTATGGCAAGAAAGATACATCTAATGCAAGAGTGTTTTGTTTCAATTTAAGTTGTGTCTTAAAGTCTTCACTTTTTGTTATCATGTTTCCTATACCCTCAAGAATGCCTAAAGCTAGAGATGCTATGATAGGGGCACGATTCTTTTCTTTGTTTGCTGCTTGTGGGTTTATCTTTAGTAATGTGAAGCCTTGTCTAAGGACGTGATCAACACAATGATCATTGAGGACATCAGAGGACTAACATGAAATAGGTATAATCCTTGTTTGTTGATGCGCAAGAAATACTCAGGTCATCTCGGTTCAGTTATACCTAGATGCTTGTATTAACTTGTTAAATCAAAATCCATGTAAGCAATGCTCAGGTCATCTCGGTTCAATTATACCTAGATGGTTGCATTTTCTTACAACATTCCAAAAAACACAAAAAAAAAAGCCCAATGATGAAATAGGCACTTCAAAATACTTGCAATATCAAGATGGAAAAAACCATTCATATCCAGAAAGCATCCATACCATATCCCATGCAATAAAGATCCATAATGCAGAGTATTAATGATTACAAATAAAAGCTTGTTATTCTTCCATCAATCAGCCTTCTATCTATCATTGTGTCATTTCTATGTCCATTGAGTACATTTGGACATAACAAAAACATAGCACTAGTCACATATCATATCACATGAGATAGTCATCTTACATGATTAAATCATTTGCATACATAATAGGTGCATTAGATCATCCGTGTCCATTTGCATCATGCGTAGCATAATATCAACAAAAAAATAAAAAACATAGGCAAAGACACATAGATCATCGCATAAACTGCACAAACATATAGATAGCATCTCACATTTTGCATATTAGAGCATCAAGTAAACATCTAAGTCTGCATTAGATCGACATCACATAGCATCATATAGACATAAGTAAAATTCTACATCACATATGAAACATCATAAGATAGAATGTATCCATGACATATAGCATAAACAACTGCATATAGAGAATCACATAGTTGCATCATCATATAAATATAACATAACACATATCCAAATGTACAATATATCAAAATGTATGTCATCCATGAGTCAGAGTCATGTAAAGTGTATACATCACAAAAAAATAATGATACATGTCTCAGTGCAAAGTGATACAAAATGTATACATATTAGGCTATCTGAGCCATCAAAAATGAATACATAAGCCAAAATTGGTACAAGTAATGGCTAGCCCTGCTGTCGTGGGACACTGCTCTCTGCACTATCCTCTCCTCTATCAACCCTTGACTGTTGTGGGCCCCTCACCGAAGCTCCTGACTGTAAACCCCCTACCCTCTGTGAAGCCACAGACTAGCTCCTATAACTTGGTGTATGTTGGTCTGTCGACACTACCCCATGATACAATCCCCTGTAGTACTACATCTGAGCCTACACTCTGGCAAGCTCACCTTGTACCTATGCTAGCTACGTCTACAACTGAAGTACCTGTGGCTGTCCCTGTTGCACCTGTGTAACCAAAAATACAGTGGCACCGTCTGTCCCCAAGGCTGCTAAGGCATAATCCCTCTCTAGTCTAATGGCCCGCACCCTCGCCAAGGCTGTATCTCGCTCTGTAGTGAGCCCAGATATTATGCCTGCATCTACCTCTCTATGTGACTCTACCATCCTGAGTTGTGCCCTAAGCCTTCTAATCTGCCCCCTCAACATGGTAATAGCCTGCTCCTGTAGATTTGGCTGGGCAGGACCTTGAGGAACCTAAACCTATGGCACCTGGTGTCCCTGTACCTATTGTGGTGCAGCTGGTTGCTACACTACCTATTGGGGCACCTGATGTGGTGCCACCATCTATCTCTGCTATGCAACCTGTGGCTGTACTACCTGCTGCTGCTGGGAGGGTCCCTCCCCAGCTCTCCTCTACCTCTGTCTGCCTCCATCTCCCCTGCCCCCATCACCTCCACCATCTCCACCCCCTCCTCCGCCTCCATCACCTCCATCTCCTCATCCTCCTCTGTCCCTCCTCCATCTCCTCCTCCTCCTACCAGCCCCATCCTCATCATCTAAATCCTCCTCATCTATGCGAGGAACCAACTCTTCGAGTCTTGAATATCTCAAGAATGGATGAGCTGCAAACCACTCCTCATAATTAGGAGTCATCTTGCGTCTATCACCTCTCTCCTCATCGACCAAGCCACATATGGAATATGCTAGAACTCTACTAGTGCCTCCTCATAAGAAGCAACTGGGCCCCATCTGAACTGCTCTGCGTGTGTCCGTCCAAACTGGGTCTGCCCCTGTGGTCGCCCCTGTATCCTCCCAAATTGTCTCTAAACTTGGCTAACTATCTGCCTCTCTAGTATATGACATGTCCTCCCAATGAGCCACTGAGTTTGAAAGTAATATGGTAGCTCATCATCCTCGTCATCCCAAGGCTTGTAATCTAGATAGGGATGCCAAACAACCTTATCTACATTATTCAGCGCGTGTCTCCAGTACTCAAGTTTTCCCATCTTATGCTAGGAAATAACTCCTGCGTATCCATAGCTGTACGGCTCACCCCACTACCTATAAAAAATGCATATCAACCGAGTGATAGTAATATGCTCCCATAGCCAAAATTGTAAAAGAGAAACACCTGCCGAGAAACTGGCACCCCTGTGGTATACCACCTAATGCATATCATGGTATAGGTGAGCTAAGACACAAACACCCCATGCATAGTAAGTGCCCTCTGTGATCATCCTCTCCATAATCCTACCCCAAGCAATAGGAAACCCATGCGACCTCCTATCGGGGCATACACCGCCTCCGATCAATCCAGCCACTATCCTTGGGAAGTATTCATAGTAATCATGAATATCCTGCCAAGAGATAACCTGACCCTCTAACTTTGGGTCATCAAACACTCGTCTGCACTCCACCAATCCAGCATCACGCTGACGATCATACTGTACAAGCTCACCCTATATCGACAAATGCAGAATCCTATAGACGTCCTCCAGAGTGATGGCCATCTCACTAGTAGGTAAATGAAAGGTCCCATCCTCACTGTGGAATCGCTCCACTCCTGCAATCAACAAATTGAGGTTCGCATGAACCTCAGGCATGAAGCAAACATAGCCTAGACCCATAGCACCAAGAGCCTCCTGATCTATCTTAGTGAGCATGTACCACTGCAACATCGGCAAGGGAAACTGCTCCCGCGACATAAGAACATCTCGAATGTCCTCTTGCAAACAAGAAAAACTATGCATCAACCTAAACTGCAAAACTGTTCAACATATCTAAAGCATCATATCACTTACTTAACATTAACAAATTGATCAAAACAACATACAACATCTCTTGACTAGATTCCTGCAATCTCAGAGATAGCTTATCGATTGACGCATCACACAAGATGCCAATCGAGTCAATTTAGTTAAGTAAACTGACTATCTAAAACATATGCACCCAACCAAAAGGTACATACGCCATTTCATAGTAAATGTGCTACTTCTGGCAGATGCGCCACGGCATTGACTAAATGCGTCATTCCATATCATAAGCACAACTTCAACGTGAATGTGCCGCAACATATCTTGTATGTGTAGCTTCTACATATGCACAGTTTCCCACACCGTATGTGCAAGTTCTTGACAGATGTACCGACTCATACCAAATATGTGCAGCAAGCATGCATGCATCGTTTCCTATCCTAAATGCACCGCAAAATTGTATATGTGCAGTTCCGCATGGCATATGCGCCGAACTACGAAATTGCGCATCTATCCTAGTTGACTTTCCCTAGCATTAATTGCACTAATAAATGACCCTAGGTTAGTTTTTTCAAACTACATACCGGTGTACCTGCCTTAGCTGGCTGATCAAACCATTGAACTCGCTCAAAGCGGTGCTCCTTGCATGGAATATCCATCTCAATGTCGACTACTCAATGCTCCTCTACTCTCCTAAGCTCTCAAGGACAAATCAACTAAAGCCAAGTGTGCAAATGACTAAGATCGTGGACCCAACTCCTATTTATAGTAAGTGAACCCTAACTAGATGGGTGGTGACTATGACTACTTCCCAAGCCTGTTTCTTCCCATTTCTCTGAACCGTAACCTATTTTCTTCAAACCTAACTTGTTTTTTACCTTCCTCTTTGTGAGATTGTCCATCTCACGCCTTCTACCTTCTTCCCATCCAATCTCCTGAGGGGGCATCCTATCGTCATAACCTATACCAGTGGCAAATTGGGGCATGTATCATTATCAGAAAATTTATTCTTTGAAGCAACGTGATAAAACACATTGCATCAAAGAGGGGCAAAATGTATACACCTAAAAATGACATGACTTGGTCTAAATAAATATTCTTAATATTTATTTCATTCTAATTCCTCTATCAATAAATAAACAAACAAATTTATTTATTTGATTCATATTCCTCTAAGTTAATTAAATATCAAAAATTTTAATTACCTCTTCTAAAGTCAAAATTAAATAAAAGCATTTATTTAATTTAATTCTTCCAAACAATTACATAATTCTTAATTATTTAATTAAGTCAAGTCATTCCTCTGAATTTGAATAAATAAATCAAATTTATTTAAATCCTCTCAATCTCTAAAAATGAAATACAATCAAATATTTTATTTATTCTTCTATCTTGCACAAACAATTAAATAAATCTATTTATTTAATTTGCTTTCTTATCTTCTAAAATATCTTCCAAATCTTCTAAAGATAAATCTTCTTCTTCATGCACACACAAAATTAAATAATTTATTATTTAATTTCTCTCAAATCATGCAAAAGCAAATCACAAGTTGAGTTATCTAATTCAATCAACCTTGTTTTTATCAATAACTCTTAAATTAGAAAAAAGCATTCTAATCTATGAAGCCAATTCTTATCTTTATAAAAGAAAGCAGTTAACTCAAATAAGACAGCTTTGTGAGTGACACATGTCTTCTTCCTATTCGCACACATTCCTCAACCATTGATTTTCTTATTCTTTCTATACCATTGATCTTCTCTCTCTCAAGTCTATAAGTATAACCCTATTCTTCCATTTCATTCATCCAAGCTTTTAGTAAACTTACTCTGCAGGAATTACAGCGTGCCTTTGGCACCCAAGTCATCCAATTTACTTGTGATCAACTTGTTACCATATCATTATCATTGTTGTGAAGCTCTTCTTCATTGCAATAAACTATCACAGCCATTCCCATTTGACATCTTGGAAATAGCAAGGAAGTGCACCTTCTAAGGGCCATATTCATAAGAAAGATCATTTGAGATAGGAAATCAATGGAAGCCATGAAGTGAAGAGGTTTGCAAGGTTTTGTTCTTTGTTTGATTGATTTCTTTGTTTCTATATTTCATTGAGTTTTGGGTATTATTGATATATTATATTGATTATTCATTTACACCAATTTTCCCTTAACACCTAACACCATCCATTAGATCTCACCTCTTTTCCCTACTACATTGATCATCCCTTGGACTTGCTCACTCTTTACCCTTTGTTGGTGATCTACTTCAACTCATGCATAGGTGGCACTTGCCTCATGCATGGTGTTTTCCTATTTGCTCATGTTGACTCCAATGTTAGCTAGAAAGTATAGGATGATGTGTGTGCTCTAGTCACAAAGCGCCATGTGGCATCTATAAGTTGTTGTGGGTGGGCACCATATATCATCAACCTTAGGTGCTTGACTCTTCATTTGTGCATGCATGGACTTGAATACAAATTATGGCCCACCATATGTCACTTTGATGGCACCAATGAGCCCCATGGATTATATCAACTTATATGTAGTTGCCAAGTATGTCCACATTGGCAAGTGGGTCCATTGTGACTTGCATGGTGTCAATGAGGTCACCAAAGGAATTTTCAATGATGTTCTTTGACTCCAATGTTTGTCTATCATGTGGTATGTTTCCATTAGCAGTAGCCAAACCTCTCATAGCAGGTAATTTTTGGAGTGCATTTTTGTTTTTGTGTCATGCACTAATCATAGAATATGAAAGTAATACATGCAGATGGCTACAATACACTCAAACTTTGAGGGATTTAGTGACCACACGAGTTACTATTCACTAGCACCTATGCATTCCATTTTTTGGATAATTCTAACTACTTAATGATGTGATGGCTACAATGATGGTGAATAAGGGTAGCTAGAACCATGATCAATATGAATGCACTCTCCAAGACCTTCTCATTCCTTTGGTGAACTTTATGGTGATTGTTCATCTTTGCACAAGGTGTTTTATGTCATTCTATAGCCATCTCATTCATAGGGTTTCTCTTGCATTTTAGGCATACGATGGGAAAGTGGGGACTCTTGGCATACATTTTAAGTCTCTCTCACCATGGTCACACTCTCTAGTCTCTTGTGGGGCCATGTTTGACATTATTACAAATTTTGGTGGGATGTGATATAGTGTATAGTACCCAAATTTCACAAACACACAAAACAGAAGTAAAACATAGAATTACTGCAAGTAATTTAGAGTAAAGTAAAATAACTTCTACTTAACATCCATAAGGAAAGAAATTTAGATATTTCAAGAGACCAAAATAATCTTTTCATTTCATAAGTTTAAAGTACAATCAAGATTACAAATCATATGTATACATCTAAAGTCATTTACAGAGTAGGTAAAATTCAATAATATTACAAGTCTCAAATGTCGGCATCAAGCCTTACAAATCTTTGAAATAATAGAAGTATAAGTAATCAATATCATAAAAATCTAACAAAAGTCCTCGATCGCCATCGACCAATTGGCCATCTGTTGAATCAAAGGACAAGAACATGGTTCAGGTGCTTTTTCCGCCCAACCATGAAGCTTTTGCTTCCCCGATATCCTTCAAACTAAAGGATTCCCAACCCTGCTCGAAGAGACTAGCAATATGTAAACATATGCAGGGTGGAATCTAGTGTGTGTCTATCAATCTACATGCATTACTATCATGGATGCAACATCTCATCAATAGGATATGGCAGGGAAATATACAAATCTAAGCTATCAACCATTCATTCTATAATGGTATACATGTCTATTTCAACATTCTCATTAGCTTTGGCCAAAGCATTAATCTGTAAAATAGCATATAGGTTTTGAAAAAGAAAACCTACTTCCCTGTTATTCCATACTCGACACCCGTCCCAGAATGCAATCTTTCCCAAAACACATAATAAAGAAGAACAACATAGCACATGTAGGCATCTATTTTCTTTCAAAAATTTAGAAGTACAAGCTTCAATAAACCAATTCTTTTATTTTTATAAACTTCAATCATATATAATAAACCATGATGCAATCTATTAAACCAGTCATTTGATATCCAATGTTAACCCAATTAAGTCTCAGTTCTGCCTTCCTGTCATTTCTATGACAGGAGGTTTATTCAACACAATAAAAACATACTACAGGCTTCCTGTCGTAGCTGCTACAGGAATAAAGTAGATACATTGAGAAAGCAAACTGTTCATTTTTGGCATTCAAGAAGTACTATAATTCATTGTCTCAAATTTTACATTATGATGTCAATTTCTACAGGAAAGATACTAGTTTCTAGTTCATATAATTTATAAAGTTGTTGTTCTATCAAAGAATCAAAATACAAAAGCTACAGGAAGTCTAACCTTTTTGTAACAGAGGTCAATTTATTCCTAAGTTTTTATCTCAGTTAACAAAAATGCATAAATGACAGTCATAAGATCTCTTTACCAGCTGACTAAATGGTAATATTCAGGGTTCTTGTTCAGCTTAAAAGCAAGATCTAAGAAATACAGAATCCCTGCCTAGTTCGACATCTGAGATCATAATTTGTTGTTTAACTCAAGAGGTTGGTTTACTAGTTTTACTATTTTTCTCAGCCATCATATAAATGAAATACAGTCATGAACAAATAGTGAACTCTGAGGGTTTAGCACTGTTTAAATTCTGGATCTGAGTAAATACAGAAAGAGCTAAGTTCATGCTTTAAGATACAAGGGATCGACGCCATGAAGCCATATGTCTGGTGACAGCAAGAGGACTAGAATGGTGACAGCAATGACTCGAAGGTCGATTTGATCTAATCACAAATACCTTAGCTGGTCAGCCTCATGGAGGATCAACGGTTAGCAAAACATAGGTGATCTGGAATACTACTGCCAGAATAAAAGCAACAGGATAAAGAATAGTGGTCAACGAATAAAATGTGTAGAGATTCACTCAGATAAGTGAGTCAACGGCCAAAAATTAAGAATGCCATAGTACATGATTCGATCTAATAGCAAATAGTCAGGTAGAAGGTAAGGGATGGACAACTCAAGAATGGCCAAACAATTCATGGTTTGATCTACTTTGAAATCGACCAAGAGGAAGTCAAGGGGAACATTACAGTGTTTGGTAAACATCCACCTAATTCTCTAAGCATGAGGCGGCCAGAAAGTTTAAACGGTCAGAAGATAGATCTGCCAGTAGGAGGCTTGAGTGGCCAGCTTTAAACATGGGTCAATTTGACTTTGAAGAGACACCGAACAAGATAGAAGGTAAACACATTCAATTTTACTAACATTCTATTTAAATAGCAATAACAAAAACCAGAAGAGAACCTAGAGAATGATGGCGATGGTGAGGAGATAAACTAGTGACGTCACCGCCTTTCTTCCTATCGCTGCACTTCTCCAATGTCTGTCACCCCAAAACTCAGAAGAATTTCCTCTATTAAAACATGGCTTCTCTCTCAGTAATTCGTGGTCCTTGATCTATTCGATCTCCCTCCTTTAATCAAGTTTCTTTTCTTGTTTTGGACTTTAAGATCGAGTTTTAGAGCTTCAGTTAACTCTTTGTTTTTGCATGCTCTCCTTCCCACCGAATCGAGAATAATACAATTTAAAAATAACAATAATAATTATATCTTTTTGAACTTACTGTCGTATGAGTGACAGAAACAAATATTTAATTATTTATTTCAAACTCTAAATTTAAGAAAGCTATTTTTAATATTATTAGACTATTTTATTTAAAACAACTATTTTAATTAATCAAGAATAGAAATAAAATACAATATTGCATGAAATTATCTCATTTAATATATTATTTAAATTTAAATAATATATTGTCTTCCAAACATCCATTAATAATATTTTATTATTCAATTTAAAATACAAACACAGTTATCCTCATTTAAATATAAAACACCATTTAAATATAATTTGAAAACAATTAACCACACACTAATTCATTTAAATCCATTTCATTATGCATATGCAACTATGTGAAGTGTGTAAGGTAACCAGATAAAAACCATCACATGTTTGCCAAAAAGCTAGATCTCTTCTACCTAAGCCATGCTCTTGTCCTTTGACAAGACCTGTAAAACTCAAACTCATCGCACTATCAATAAGTTAGTCCAAAATATAGCCGAGGTGACAAAATCTAAATGAATAACATATCATATCCATTGTAAATCTACTTATTGTTCCATAATTTCACTTGTAATTGACTAATGAGGTAAATCTATAAAGTTTATGAAAGTTCGAGACATGACATCCTTCCCTAGTTAGAAAAGACATCGTCTCGATGTCTTATTACATCAAGCAAACAATAAACTATCAAATCAATAATGTATCATCATTTGAGTATCAAAGTATCTGAATATGCATAAAATAAAATATCTACTCTATTTTCCCAAATGTGGAAAAGATCTGTCAATATCAGAAGCATCCTCCCAAGTGGCACTGTCCATTGAATATTGGTCCCATTGGACCTTATACCACACTATGTCTCGATTACGCAACTTAACATTGCACTTTTCCAAGACTCGAATGGGCTCCACTAGCACGACTCCTAGATCCTGTAGCTACAGAGCATGCCAATCAAGAATATGCAAAACATCAGGATGATAAGGTTTGAGCAAAGACACATGAAAAACATTATGGATCTTGGTGAGAGCTGGCGGCAGTGCAAGTCTGTATGCAACTAGATTGATCACTTTGAGAACTTCAAATGATCCTATGAATCTTGGAGCTAGTTTGGATGCTTTGCCAAACAAAATCAAACTCTTATGAGGCTTGACCTTCAAAAACACCTTGTCACCTACTGAAAACTGTTGGAAAGTCATGTTCTTGTCTACATAACTTTTCTGTCTATCCAAGGCTTGTTTCAATTTTTCTTTGATTAGCCTCATTTGATCTTCCATCTCCTTCAACATCTCAAGTCCAACTACTATTCGATCTTCAACCCTGTCCCAACTGATTGGAGTTCTACACTTGCGACTATAAAGAGCCTCAAATGGTGCCATTCCTAAAGATGCATGGTAGGAATTATTATAAGCAAACTCTACCAATGGTAGATATTCCTCCCATTTATATTGTTGATCCATACAGTACATCATCGGAAGATCCTCCACTACCTGCTTGGCTCTCTCTGTCTGACCATCCGTTTTAGGGTGATAAGTTGTACTAAAGTTCAACTTAGTCCCTAAAGCTGCATTAAGTGTGGTCCAGAACCTAGAGGTCATGTGAGTGTCACAATCTGAAATGATCATCTTTGGCACTCCATGTAGTTGAAAGATCTCTTAGACAAACTTCTTTGCTAAGGTCAATGATCCATCCAAAAGATTTCCCGAAATGAAATGAGCCACTTTCGTCAATTTGTCAATCACTACTAAGATAACATCATGCTTGTTCTTTGACATGGGTAAACCCTAAATAAAGTCCATACTAATCACCTGCCACTTGTATTTAGGTATACTTTGTGGATAAAGCAATCCTGTAGGATGGACATGTTCTACCTTAACACATTGACACTCTAAACATTGAGCAACAAACTCGGTCACATCCTTCTTAAGCTTAGGCCAAAAGTACAATGGCCTCAATTCTTCCATTGTCTTGGTCACAACTGGGTGTCCAGAATATGGAGCACTGTGAATTTCCTCAAGAACTAACTTTCTCAATTCTCCTGAATTTGGGATATACATTCTCCCTTGAAATCTCAGAAGCCCATCCGATTCTATGACATACCCATCAAATCGATGATCTGTGGGATCTGTTTCTAATGCTTGTTTAACCCTTTCATAGTGCTCATCTCCTTGCAAGTTTTGGATTACTTCTTGTCTGAAATTAGTTCTAGAAGTCACTATAGCATTCAGATGTCATCTCCTGCTGAGAGCATCTGCTACCCTATTCTCTTTATGGTGCAGGAGCACCTACCTTATAGTGGCCTCCATGAGGCAGTTAGTTAGTTTTAAATCTTGTTGACGTTTCCAAGAAGATCTTATAAGACCAATGCATGTAATAAGGTCTGAATTGACCATGTTTTTACTATTTTTAGATAGTTTGTTCAGATAGCTGTTTAGTTTGTTAGTTCGGTTGGGTCTCCCAGCCACTTGGAGGCAAAAAAACACTACTACTGTGAGTAGATAAATAGTAAAGGAAAGTGTGCAAAGTTCAAACACTTATCAAGGAGATAGAGCTCCTAACATCTATGGATATCCTGAGGAGGGAGAAGAATTGATGTTAAGAAGGATAGTCTTGAAGACATCAAAGGATATGATGCAAAGAAAAGCTCTTTTCAAAACCACATGCAAGAGCAAAGGTAAAGTATGTAAGGTTGTCATTGATACTGGTTCAACAGACAACATGGTATCTCAGGAAATGGTGGATAAACTAAATTTGGAAAGGATTCCACACCAACACCCTTACAAGGCATCTTGGGTGAGTGATAGTCAATCACTTTTTGTATATGAACAGGCATATGTTGATTTTTAGATTGGGGCATATCATGATAGAGTTTTGTGTGACATATTGCCCATGGAATGTTGTCACCTACTGTTGGGTAGGCCATGGCAATTTGATAGGAGGGTACTGTATGATGGGTATGCAAATACCTACACCATCAAGAAAGATGGGAAAACTATTATGTTGATGCCATTACCGGGAGAAGCTGCAGCACAGAAGGCAGCAAAAATCATTTTAGTGGGAAAGAAGGAATTTGTGAAGATGCCTACAGCAGCAGGCATAAAGTCAGTTGAGGACACTACAGGGAAAGAAGTTGTTAAGGATAACAGTTTGAAGAAAGATTCAGTTTTGGCTGACGGAGGTCAGCCACAAATCAAACAACAGGTTTATGAGCAGCCACAAATTGATTGGCAAGACAAGGATGTGATTGTAGTTGGGACCCTTGTGTGTCCTATAAAGCTTGAAAGGAAGACAGATTTGAACATTGCAGAAGTTCACGAGGCACTTACTAAGGTTATTCAACAAGGTATTTGGATAGAGGTACTGGTAAAATACCCTAACAAACACAGGGTATGTATGAACAGAGCCTACGTTGATAGGTAGGCAGGTTTATTTGCAAGACAGCAAGTTACAGTTCAGAAATCTTGGAGCAGCCAAGAGACAGCAAAGTATAACGCTGGATCAGGTCAGAACACTGAGATGGTAAAGAGTAAAGGGGGAATTCTTCCACAACCTAACTCATGGGACATGAGTTCTTTTTCTGTTGGGGAGTATGGTGCAGGAGCACATACCTTACAGTGGCCTCCATGAGGCAGTTAGTTAGTTTAAATCTTGTTGATGTTTCCAAGAAGGTCTTATAAGACCAATGCATGTAATAAGGTCTGAATTGACCATGCTTTTACTATTTTTAGATAGTTTGTTTGGACAGCTGTTTAGTTTGTTAGTTCGGTTGGGTTTCCCAGCCGCTTGGAGAGATTTCCCAGCCACTTGGAGGCAAAAAATAGTACTACTGTGAGTAGATAAATACCCCAGATTGGGTCATTTTAGAGAGAGAGAGAGAGAGATACTGAGAAGTTACATTGTGCTGTTGGAAAACAGAGTACTGTAATTGCATCTTTTGAAAGCTAATCAAGATTCTGCTGGTGTTTTAAATCATTTGATCTCACTGTGTAATTGAATCTTTGTTTTGATTGGCCAAATGGGTTCTTCATCCCATTCCACCAGTTGATTCGTAGAATCGGTGGAATGGTTATGTATAGTAGTTTAGGTTTTCGTTTGCATTTTCTGTTTGTTTGCATGATTACAGTTCAGAGGTGTTGAGAACCCTAGCATGGGTATGTGCTAGGTCGCGCAGGTTGTTAGAGTCTGGAAGATCATCTAGGAAGTGGATCAGGTCACCCCAGAAAGTTCGGTGGATCAGAATGGTGAAAATCCACTCAGATCGGTGTATTCGTCACATCTGCATCATCAGGATATTTCTGTGTATATCCTATAGGTACATTAGGCATCAACTACATATTTGTGAATATGATGTAGTAGATCACATAAGGTGAATGCGCATCGGGGTGACATTAGCAAGGTGTTGCCGACGAAGAGCATATCGGTGTGAGTTAGTAGATCAGGTTGACATTTCCATCGTGGGCTGACAATGTTATGTTTGGCCGATAAGCAAGGATATTGGAGAGAGTAATAGTTCATGTGACATCATCGTCATCAGGACATTCCAAATATCACCTGATAAAGGTTTATCCTACCGATGATAAGTGTTTTGGCATAGGCAGAGGACATCGGGGAGATCAGTGGATCGTGGAAGGAATATTCGATAGAATATTCGTCATGTGCATAAAATTGAGTATCATCATTAGGATGTTTCAATATGACCCGATAAGTTATATCCTGATGCTAGTTGTGTAAGTGGGTCGAATATCAGGATGACGTAAGCATCGGAGGAGAGGTGCATGAGGTTGTCGTCATCAGGATATATGGAGGAACCCGATATTTTATATCCTGCTGATAAAAGGTGCAGATGATGTCAAACATCATGATGCTGCTGATAGACGAAAGATCGAAGGTTTATCTGCAAGAGGATATCAGTCGGTAGAGAAAATATGATGATGCTGACAAGTTTTTAGTGTGGATGCCTCTGCATCACTTTACCTTTTATGTACTCAATTCCAAAATCATATTCATTAAGGATAATTGAGAGGGAGGGTGAATCAGTTATTTTAAATATTTAACTTTCTTTTCTTCTTTAACAATTAGTGTAGCATCAAAACATATAAACATACATAATCATGAGAGCAGAAAAGAAATCAACACACATAACACGAGGATTTTTACGTGGAAAACCCTATTAAGGGAAAAACTACCAGGTGATTAACCCAAGATTGTATTCTCTGTTAAAAGAATAAGAAGTACAAAATGGCACTTGCCAATTGGGGCTCACTGCCCAAGCACACTGCTCACAAGAGGCACACTGCCTACAAGAGACTCACTATCTACAAGGATATAAAATGTAACCAGATATTTGAACTGAAGAGAGGCATCCACATATGTTGAGATTCAGTTCTGGTTAGGCTCAATACACTGATCTACTGCACTTCATTCTTCCTCTGCTTTAGTGTTGTTGTTATGTCACATACCGGACTTGTATTGCTGCTTCCACACTGCTCTCTTCCCTTTTTCACACATTATGCCACTCACAATACACCTTCGTACTAAACTTCATCTGGTATATATATCCACACCAAGGATTTCAACATCTTTCTAGTCGGTAACCGGAATACTCAAGATATTTACTAAATACTGGTATGTCAGCTAAATCCATGCTCAATATGTGATGTGTATCAAAAACATAGACATAGAGGTCATCAATCATTTTGGCCAACCATGTATGATTCCTCAAATAGATTGACCATCATCAATTTCTCATCCGGATTAAGGTCTGATGCTCTGCCAGTCAGTTCTTCCTCAGTCTAGTCTGCCTATCAAGAACCCAACACTTAGGTGCTCATATCTTTTCACTCTTTCATCACCGAAGGTTCAATCTCTAGAATGTGGCAGTCATGGTACTCCTCTTGACTTCCCTAAGTCTGTACTTTGCTGAGATACTTCCTCTGAGAGATCTGGACCTAATTGTCAGACCTTGCTGCATGCTCTGTTCTTGTTCACCGGACCAAAACACTCTTCAATCAGACTTCTGGTATAGACATACTATGTGATGTGGATGTGTGGGATAGATTTTGTTGCCATCAATGATAACAATAATGAAGCCACACAGTGTCTCTTGCCAACAATCTCCCCCTTTGGCATTGATGGCAACACTTAGTGAAAAATGACTAAGTGTCAAAGAAAACTCCCCCTTGGCTAATGCTCTGTCTCATGTGCACTTTTACTGGAGCTCCACCTTAGCTGGATTCCACATTTTTCACTACTCCTCACTCCCCCTTTGACATCAAGGGCAAAGGGTGAAATCCGTACACCAAAATTTGCAAAAATCAACCTGTACATAGCCGCATAAGTACATATACATGTTATACTTACATATACTTAAGTATATCTGCAAAAGTGGTTTTCAACTGGACAAATTATGTTGCCCAACTCTGCTTCATCCTGTCCAAAATTGAGATGTGACCACTTAACAAAAATGCAAAAGCTTCTGTCCTTTTTAAGTCTACCAGATCACTGGTCCGGGCTATGGTCTGAGCATCAATTAGGGCCTCATGCATTGCCTCTAACTTAGGGATAATTATTCTTAGTTCACTCAACCTGCTTATTCTATTCTTCTTCTCATTTTCAAGCCTCTTTATTTCATTTATAGTGGCAATAGCCTGACACTCTTGATTCATTATGGATGAGGTGAGAGGATCAAAATTCTAAGATAAACTTGACAGTTTACCTTCTTGTTCTTCCACCTTCTTTGCAATGTCGTCTGTCACTGTGGACCAAGATAGACAAAATTTGTATAATTCTCTGCCATCTTTAAGAGCATTTTCTAGGCTCTTTATCCCAATATCCAGATTTCTCCTATCATTTGTTATGAGTCCCTGTACTTTGGAGAATCTCTTTCCCAAAAATTCTTTCCAGACTTTCTCTTCTACTGATTTCTCCAAGGAATCAAAATGGATACTAACAGAATTAACAAGAGATTTCAAGTTATTAGATGAAGAGGCCGAAAGATCCTTTTGGAAGGATGGCATGATCTTCTCTAGTACACCAGATGCAATCTCTATCAGCTCGCAGTCTTCCATATGAGACTTTAGAAGCTTTTCTTTTGCTTTAGCTTGAGCAAAAGATGCTACCTTCATTGTCTGGACCGGAGAGAGGGAGTCAAAATTGAGTGGTCCTTGAAATAATTCCGGTTCATCTATCTCTAAAATTTCTTTGTTCAAGAAGCTCTTTACTGCCTCAGCAATGTCTCTTGCCGGAGACAGAGTCTTCTTTCCTATTCCCACCTTAAAACTGTTATCTGGGGTCTTCTCTATTTGATCTTCTTCTCTTCCCTTTACTTCTTCTTCTTGACTAATTTTCTCTTCTTTTCTTTCTTCTCCTTCAATTCTGGAGTCTACTGGGGGATCCGAAAGAGAGATGTTAACTTCTTCATGGACTTCCTCTTCCAGAACAGAGGAATCCAAGTCCTTAGTCTCTTCCTTATCCATCTCTTTGGACTCTTCTACATTTTTCTTAGTGGATTCTTCTTTTGATGTGCTCAGTCCTTCTACATCCATGGTAGAGGGTTATTCATCTATTTCCTCTATAACAAGGAGATTGAATCTCATGAAGGCATTCCAGAGGATGTCTTCTATTTCTTTTGCCACCTGATCAGTCTCTCCAAGAATAAGTTGGTTCATTCTTGCTTTGCTCTGGAACTCATCCTTGCAGTCCTTGAAGATCATGTTCATTTGTTGAGAGGTAATGGAAGGATAGAGTTGAATAGCAATCTATTCCTGGATCTCTAGGTCCTTTGCCTTAGCATTCTCCTTTCTCATTTCAAGTTCCTTCTCTAGACTTTTGGGAATTAGAGAGATGATTTCAATGAATGCTTTATTATAAATGTTTAGATACTTGACTGTAGCATCTTCCAAGATTTTTTTATCAGTATCACTAAACTCATCATAAAATTTTGTTAACGGTTGCAGATTTCCATCCACTGTGACTGCCTTGATAACATCATCAATAGAAAGAGTGGACCTTTCAACAAATTTTTCTACCTCTTCTTTTGTATGTTTACCGGCAGAGGATTCCATGGATGTTTTCTTTTTCTTCTTCATTTTCTTGACCTCCTCATCAGTCTTTGTCTCTTCATCATCCTTTTGACTTATGTATGACCTTATGGCCTTTGTCTTTGTTCTCTTCTCTCCCTTTCTAGATGTCTTGGCTTCTAGTTTTGAGGCTTTTGGGCTCTTAGAGGTGGCACGTGCAGCACTCTTGAAGGATCTGGTCCAGGAGGAGGCTTGTACCGGAACACTTTCCTTTTCTGCTTCTTGTTTCTCTTTCTCTGCTCTTTCTATTTTCTCTCTATTTGCATCAACTGCCTCCTTTGATATGCCATATCTTTTGGCAACTTCCTCTACTTCCCTTCTCACTTTCCTTTTCATCTCTGGCTATCTCAATTCAACATGTATTTTTACACTCAATTCTTGAAACGTTCTGAACCTTTCTACCTCAAGGTCCTTAGGTTGACTTAGCAAGTGTTGGATATGCAGCTCCAAGATTTTCTCATCTACCTCATAGCCCATTGGCATAATCCAAACTGTCTTGGGCTCCACTGCCTCTATTAGGCATTGATCAGTGTCTACCATGAAACACACTATATCTTTGTATTTTTCAACTATTGTTTGTGGAATTCTTTCTCTGGCCTGCATCAAACTTTGGAAATTTTTGAAGTATCCCCAAAGTGCTATACTTTGAGCCTTGGCATCACCAAGCCCATACATATAATCTATGATTTGTATGGCAACCAGTTTGTCATTTTGTCATACCCAACCACTTGATCTGGGTAGCTCAGTCATATAGTAAAAGAAGATACATAGTATTAGGCCACCATACTTAAATGAGTTCTTCTTATCCTTCTTTATTTTCTGCAAATTTTCCAACAGTTGGTTTAGGAGAAGCTTGCAAATATCATAATCTACATTTTCTCTTAACATCTGATAAGTAGTGTAGATTATAGTTCTGGACACAGAATTCTCCCTGCTGGAGTGATATATTTTATAGCCTATTATCATGGAGGCAAATTTCATATCCAGATCTGTGATATCTTCTATTGTCATTTCTCTTTTGTCAAACTTTGATCCGATAGCCTCACTTACTGTTTGGTTCTTGACCAATTTGAGAGCAGGCAACCCATCGGATGAGTGCAATCCAGTTACTACCCTAACGACATCTTTTGTTATCTTGAATGGCCTCATCAACCACATGAATTTGTCATGTATTCTGCTAAGAACATACCGGACTCATTCATCTTTTGCAAAACAAGGAAAGTGGGTGCAATGTCCAAAATGCTTATCCTGGATGGCCTTGTATTGAGTTTTGAGTTCAAATGTTTCATATATTAGTTGTTTGTGGTAGATATCCATTAGCTTTGATTCTCCAAATTCCTCAATATTTGCATGGATATATACCCTAACATCTTCTACGTGCAGAACCCCATGCAGAATGCTAGAGAATGCGCCTAAGGGAACAACTTCTAGGGATTTGTAAGGATGTTTCTTGAACTTAGGGCGCGGCCTATCAGTGATCTTAACAACATTTGGGGTAGCCATTTTCCAAAAGATTTAGATAGAGATATTCAAGAACGGAAATACCTTTTTATGCTTCTAGGGTTTCACGATATGAGCCAAAAAAATCACTGGTTGAATCAAATTCTGCAGTTAATTCTTGAGAGGGTTCAAGCAATCTTGTTGCAGAGCTCTTTATTTCTTCTTCTTGAATGCAAATGTGCAAATGATGAACAAAAGAACCCTTATATTTTTGAGCAAACCCTAATTTCATATTGCAATAAATGCACACCTTAAGTCATTATGGTTCCCTTGTTCTAACCTTGTTCTGAGAGAGATCCTTCTGAATCACTGAGATGCACTTAGAATTATTCTTGGTGATAATTGACAATGTGTCTCCCTTTCTCCAATCATTTCATTTATCTGCAGATCAAGATATTTCAATTTGAATCATACCAGATCTAACTATGAAAATCCTACTTTTACTGGATGACTGTCAAGCCGGATCAATCTTGGATGATTAACCTCTTCAAAACTCCTTGCGGATCTTTCATATTTTTACTAAGGGTTATTTAGATATTTCTCTGAGAACCCTTTAATCCACAACTTTCCATGTGCTAATTTCAGGCACCAATTGACTGGCTGGGGGAATTTATTTTCTTTTGTGACTCCCCCTGAGCCAGAGCTCATCTATTTAGTTTCTAGAAGGAATATCAGCACCAGATTCTGGTGCGGATCCATCCCCAACATTTTTTGTACTTCTCTTCACCCAAATCTTGTTCATCTCCCTTTGAACTTCATCCGCATTGACTTTTCCTTTTCCTTTGTCTTGATTTTGATTATGATGCACCGGACCCTTTTTATCCTAATTCTTACTTCTGTAGAATTTGGCAATATGACCAGATCTATTGCAGTTGTGGCAAACTATATTTCTTTGCATATTTGACTGATATCCTCTTGATCTGCATTGATTAGCCATATGTCCCATTCTATTGCATGCAAAGCATCTACCATTGAATGAATTGTTTATTTACATATTTCTACATTCATGAGATTTATGACCATACCTTTAGCAGTTAAAACATTGTCCGAAGAAGGATGAATTAGTCTGATTCATTCTTCTTCTGCACTAATTTTCTTTATGACCAAAGTTATTACATTTGTAGCAGTATCCATTGAAGGATGGATATCTTTGAGCATTTGGTTGCCTTACCAGAGGTCTTCTAGGTCTGTTCCTTAGATTTCCTAATCCAGAGTTCTTCTGACCAGATCTAGAACTTTCACCTTTTTCATATCCCAAGCCATGCTTGTCATCTACCCTCTTTTGGATTTCAAGAACTTTAAGTTGAGTAGAGATTATCTTGAATTTCTCTTTGTATTCATTTGATGTTTGAAGATCCCTTTTAAGAGTGTCTATCTGATTCCCAAGTTGTTCTTCATTATCTCAAGCTTCTTCAAGATCAGATTCTAGATGCCTGATTATTCTATCCATTTTGTGGCAGTCTTCTGACTTCTCCTTGAGAGACTATTTTAGATTATCTTCAATTTTTCTTTTCTCTTCAATTTCTTGGGTGAATTTCATAACCCCTGATTCCATTTCATGTCTTACCATAATGACCTCTTTTGATAGCTTCTCACATAACTTGTTTTTCTCATTCAGATCTTCATTAGTATCATTGGCTTAACTTTGACTTGCTAATTGTTGAAGTAGTTCCTTTCTCTTTTTCACAGAGATACTTAGTTTTTTGTTTAGTTCATTTATGAAATCATCAGCTTGTTTGAGTCTTTCCCTCAGGTTATTGACTTCAGAGTGAGATTGCTCAAGATCATCTAGGGCAGACTAAAGTTGTTCCCTCATAGCATACATATCCATTGAGATTCCTAGATCTTCCTCAAGCTGTTAGGCTCTGTTTGGAGGAACTTAGCTCTGATACTAGTTGTTGGAAACAAGGTAGATAACTGAGAGGGGAGGTGAATCAGTTATCTTAAATATTTAACTTGCTTTTATTCTTTAACAATTAGTGCAGCATCAAAACATATAAACATACATAATCATGAGAGCTGAAAAGACTCAACACACATAACACAAGGATTTTTATGTGGAAAACTCTATTAAGAGAAAAACCACGAGGTGATTAACCCAAGATTGTATTCTCTGTTAATAGAATAAGAAGTACAAAATGGCACTTGCCAATTGGGGCTCACTGCCCAAGCACACTGCTCATAAGAGGTACACTGCCTACAAGAGACTCACTATCTACAAGGATATAAAATGTAACCAGATGTTTGAACTGATGAGAGGCATCCACATATGCTAAGATTCAGGTTCGGTTAGGCTCAATACACTGATCTACTGCACTTCATTCTTCCTCTACTTTAGTGCTGCTGTTCTGTCACATGCCGGACTTGTATTGCTGCTTCCACACTTCTCTCTGCCCTTTTTCATACATTATGCCACTTGCAACACACCTTCATACTAAAATCCATCTAGTATATATATCCGCACCAAGGATTTCAATATCTTTATAGTCGATAACTGGAATACTTAAGATATTTACTAAATACTGGTCTGTCAGCTGAATCCATGCTCAATATGTGATACGTATCAAAAACATAGACATAGAGGTCATCAATCATGTTGGCCAACCATGTATGATTCCTCAAATATCTTGACCATCATCAATTCCTCATCCGGATTAAGGTCTAATGCTCTATCGATCAGTTCTTGCTTAGTCTACTCCGCCTATCAAGAACCCAACACTTAGGTGCTCATATCTTTTCACTCTTTCATCACCGGAGGCTCAATCTATGGAATGTGGGAGTCATGGTACTCCTCTTGACTTCCCCAAGTCTACACTTTACTGAGATACTTCCTCTGAGAGATCCAGACCTGATTGTCAGACCTTGCTGCATGCTCTATTCTTGTTCACCGGACCAAAACACTCTTCAATCAGACTTCTGGTATAGACATACTATGTGATGCAGATGTGTGGGATAGAATTTGTTGCCATCAATGACAACAATAATGAAGCCACACAGTGTCTCTTGCCAACAGAAGTCACTATAGCATTCAGATGTCGTCTCCTGCTGAGAGCATCTACTACCCTATTCTCTTTACCTTTTATGTACTCGATTCCAAAATCATATTCACTAAGGAATTCAAGCCATCTTCTCTGTCGAGCATTTAGATTAGGTTGGGTGAAGATATATTTGAGCCCCAAATGATCCGTCTTAAGCTCAAATGACTTACCCAAGAGATAGTGCCTCCACATTTGAAGTGCGTGAACAATGGCAAACAACTTGAGATCATGAGGTGCATAATTTGACTCATGTTGTTTCATCTTTCTCGATTCATATGCCACTACCTTTTCGTTTTGCATCAACACCCCTCCCACACCTTCACTAGAAGCATCTGTAATCACTGTGAAATGACCATTAGGATCAGGTATGGTCAGAATAGGTGCTGATGTGAGTTTTTCTTTCAACAACTGAAAAGGTTGTTCACATTTGTCTGTCCAATCGAACTTCTTACCCTTTTTCTGCAATGAGCTTATGGGTGCTGCAATTGTCGAGAATCCCTCTACAAATTTCCTGTAATATCCTGCAAGCCCCATAAAACTTCTAACCTCAATTACAGTTTGTGGTGCGGGCCATTCCATTATTGCCTTTATCTTTTCAGGATCTACTGCTATCCCATCTTTTGAAATTATGTGGCCAAGATAGTGCACTTTACTCTAATAGAACGTGCATTTAGACAATTTGCCAAAAAGTTTTCTTTCTCTCAAATGCTGCAACACTATTCTCAAGTGTCTTTCATGTTCCTCTACTAATTTGAATAAATCAGAATGTCATCTAAGAAGACCAACACAAATTCATCAAGACAATCCCTGAACACACTGTTCATCAAGTTCATGAATGTTGCTAGTGCATTAGTTAACCCGAATGGTACTACTGTGAAGTTGTAGTGACCATATCATGTTTTGAATGCTATTTTAGAAATAGCCTCGTCCTTAATCTGTAATTGATGGTAACCGGATCTAAGGTCTATTTTAGAGAATACCTTTGCACCTTTCATTTGGTCGAACAATTCATCAATCCTTGGAAGTGGATATTTGTTCTTAATAGTTGCCTTGTTGAGCATTTTGTAGTCAATGCACAACTGCAACGTTCCATCCTTCTTCTTAACAAAGATGACTGGTGCTCCCTAAGGTGACACACTAGTTTTGATAAATCCTTGCTTTAACAATTCTTCTAACTGTGCCTTGAGTTCACATAGTTCTATTGTGGTCATTCGATAAGGTGCTTTAGACTGAGTTTCAGTTCCTGGCATTAGATCTATAGAGAAATCAAATTCTCTTTTAGGTGGTAGTTATGTCAATTCATTAGGAAAGACATCTTTAAATTCTCTAAGGATAGGATACTTGTCAAAGGATGGTTCCTAATTATCTAGATCTCTTATCTTCACTACATAGATAGAACAACCCTTTCTTTTAGCCTTTTTCAATTGCATAGTTGATATCTGTCTTAGCTTAAGGGGTGTTCTAGATCCATGTAACTCTACCTGATTCCCAAAGTCATCAAGGCATTTCACTACTTTCTCTTCACAATCTACTAAACAATTATGTTCTGACAACCAGTTGATTCCAAGAATCACATTATAAGATCCTAGAGGTGCAACATAAAGATTGACTTGTGTTTGGAAAGTAGGAAGATCTAATTCACTGTATACAAGATATGAATCTACTCTTTTCTCTGCATTGTTACCATACTGCACCATCCACAAATTTTCCATGTGTCTAGGTTTAACAGATAATTTAGCTACAACTTTTGGATCAACAAAACATTATGTAGCTCCTGTATCAATTAAAATAGAAACTGGAAGGCCAAAGAGCTTACCGGACATCTGTATGGGTGTAGCTTGGAAATCTGCTTGTCGATGATCTACTGTTGCATGAATCTGGTGTTGAGGAATTCCCTGTCTATTTCCATCTCTCTGATTCTCTGTTCAACGGGGACATGCACTAGCATAGTGCTCTCCTCCATAATTATAACATCCATCTCGAGGTCCTCTGTGTCTAATTGGATTATCCCTTCAATTATTGTTACCATTGTTGCTATATTTTAATTTCCATTTTGATTCCCATTGTTCTTTTCCTGGTAATTATTGCCTCTCTTAAGATTCCTTAGCTGGCGCTTATTCTTTCCTTGATTACTACTGTCATTCTGATACCTTTTATTCCCATTCTTCATATCCTGACTCTTACGGTAATTTGAAATCTGTTGCAGTTTATGTTCCTATTTGGTAGCCTATTTGAACACTTCATCCATGGTTAATGGATTGTGCATATCAACATTTGATCCAATATGTGGCCTTAAGCCCAAGATGAACTTACAGATCCTAAACCTTTCATCAAGCTGATACTGTGGAACATATTTCAACAAGTGAGAGAATTTCTCCAAATACTGAGTCACAGTCATACCTCCTTGAGTGAGGTTTTGGAATTTTGTTATTTTCTTGTCAAAATAGAGTTGTGGTAACCATCTCTTCCTAAAGAGCCCAAGGAAGCGATCCCATGTGACTTCACTTGGTAATAATTTCTTTTCAACTTTCTCATTGTCCCACCAAGTCACTGCTTCCCTAGTAAGATGATAGGATCCCCATGTAGCATTAGTTTTAGCTGACAAATCATGGAGATCAAAGTATTTTTCCATGTCAGTAATCCATGCTTCAGCTCCATCACCTATAGTCTTACCATCAAACTTAGGAGGTGTAACCTTTTTGAGATCCTTTCCTAATTCTTCAGCAATCTTGTTTCTGTTGTTTCCATTCACTTCTCCCTCAGGACCTCCAGCTTCTTCTCTCCTGTCCTCATTATTATTTACTCTTATTCCTCAGATTTCCCGTTCCATTATATCCATTCTGGTTCCCTGCTGAGTCTGGTTCCCTATTGAGTCAAGAGAGTTCCTTGCTGAGTCAGAAGAGCTAGGATTTGAGTCAATTGGTTATTCTATCCAGCATTGTTATTATTATTTCCCTCATTGTTTCCAGCATTAGACCCTCTTGCATCAATGCCAACATTGTTTCCAACATTGGCTTCTTCATTATTTTCAGTTTCAGGGTTATAGCCAGATCCTAGGGTTGCTCCCCTAAGTCCAGAGTTTCTAGTGTTCATGATGAACTATCTAAAAAAGAGTTTACAACTTTAGCATAACGGTTCCATAAATTCCTAGAGTAGAACCATCGCTCTAATACCAAATGTAAAGTACCCAAATTTCACAAACACACAAAACTGAAGTAAAACATAGAATTACTACAAGTAATTTAGAGTAAAGTAAAATAACTTCTATTTAACATCCATAAGGAAAGAAATTAAGATATTTCAAGAGACCAAAATAATCTTTCCATTTCATAAGTTTAAAGTACAATCAAGATTACAAATCATATGTATACATCTGAAGTCATTTACAGAGTATGTAAAATTCAATAATATTACACGTCAAATGTCAGCATCAAGCCTTACAAATCTATGAAGTAATAGAAGTATAAGTAATCATGATGAAGGGGGTAAATCATAAAACACACAAAAACATAAATTGCACATAGAAAATAGAACTTTTTTTATTGATTTGGACCACTTGTTACATTACAGAAGCTCAAATACAATCAGAGGAATCAACCCTCCACAGGCTGCCACATTACAGCTTCCTGTCACAAGACTCTAGAATCACCTACCTTCTATAACCCCAAATAAGCTAGGGTTTTTGTTTTCCTGCCTATTCTTGACTCCACACTTGCCCCCTTAACTCTACTACCACCCAGGGTTCCCAAAAATAGTTATTAATAGCCTTTTTAGCAACCAACAACCTAATTTCAAAATTTGCATCTCCCTCCAAAAATAGGTCAACTTTCGAGAGCCATAACTTTTGATCCAAGTGTCTGATTGACGAACCGTTTTATGCATCAGAAAGCTCGTGGATTTCTCTACGTGTGAAAAACTTGCTCTGCCAGTTCTGGCCATTTTCAGGTCCGTACGGGGCCATTTAGTGCCTCAAACCTGAGTTTGAATAATTTTCAGGCATTTTTCAGGAAATGAAAACTTTAATATCTTTCAACTCGCAAATGATCTTTGTGTGATTCCTTCACCAAAGGTCTTATATTTCTGTTATGTAACTTCCTGTAAATTTTCACTTCAATCCGTGCGCAAATGCAAACTTTCTAAAAATAGCAGGTTACTATTTTTAGTAGTTTGGAAAAACTGAAAGTTCTACATCATTATTCAAGCAATTATGGAACCAGAACCACAAATTTTGAAAAGAAATGGAAAGAACATCAACAATTTTGAAACACATCTTTTTTTGGGTGATGCAAGATTGCCCTTACACCACTGGATGCTCCT
This sequence comes from Cunninghamia lanceolata, assembly GCA_027924645.1. NCBI lineage: Eukaryota > Viridiplantae > Streptophyta > Pinopsida > Cupressales > Cupressaceae > Cunninghamia > Cunninghamia lanceolata. The sequence goes on along the minus strand of BSBN01000378.1, from coordinate 448,516 downwards.
GCATCAGACACCTAGGGTAATTTGAGAAGTGACCCTGTCACGTCTCAGGTGTTTGTGTGAGGAAAATTCAAATGGTCAACCTCTGCCTTACACAACCAAGAAGAATCTTCAACAGGTCTTCCTTTCTATTTCACCAGATATTCTTCATATTGCCTGTTTCAAGTACTTCTTCCCACACGGCTATCCAAGATCTCTTCTATATCCTCCGTTGACGTAGATGCCAGAATACTCCACCGTTCTTCTGTTCCATCCTCTATGCCACCCTCACGATATTTTGTTAAATCAACAATGTTGAACATAGCGGAAATATTAATCCCACTCAACAGCTCTACCTCATGCATTTCCTAAATCATGCTTCTTTAGGATTCTACGCAGTCCAAATTTCTTCATTTTCAACTTATTGTATGTTCCAATTGGGAACCTTTCTTTTCTCAAGTGAACCATGACTTCATCTCCTACCTGCTACTCCTTATACCTCATTTTCTGATCTGCCTTAGCCTTGTACTGAATATTCATCTTATTAATGTGCTTTCTCACCTCTTCATTGAAATTCTTCAGATGTTCTACAAAGTCTTCTCTTCAGCACTTGTCTTTTCTCCTTTGTCCAGCTTCCTTAACTCTGAAGAATTTCCTGGACTATTCCCATATACAATTTGGAATGGTAATTTACCAATACTCCTATTGATAGAATTGTTGTAAGCAAATTCTATCTGTGGTAAATCAAATCCCATCCCTTGGGCTTATCTCCTACTAAGCATCGTAGCAGGTTACCCAAACTCCTATTCACCACTTCGGTCTGTCCATCAGTCTGTGGGTGGTGTGCAGAACTGAACTTCAAATCTGTCTTCAACTTCTTCCACAATGTCCTCCAAAAATAACCAACAAAATTGGTATCTCAATCTGAAACTATACTCTTTGGTAGATCGTGTAATCTCACCACCTCTCTGAAAAATAATTCAGCAATATGAATAGCATCATTAGTCTTCTTGCAAGGAATGAAATGTGCCATCTTCAAGAATCTGTCCACCACCACAAAAATGGAATCATGTCCTCTCTGTGTCCTTGGTAATCCAAAAACAAAATCCATACTGATGTCATCCAATGGCTTCTCTGGTACAGGTAATGGCTGATATAGCCCTATATTCTGACTTGTTCCTTTTGCCATCTGACACACTTTGCAACTTTGTACAAATTACCTCACATCCTGCTGCAACCGTGGCCAATAATAATTTTCACCAACAATAGCAATGGTCTTATCTCGACTAAATTATCCATCTAATCCTCCACTATGCTTCTCCTTAATCAAGTTCTCTCTCATGGAACTCCTTGGAATGCACAACTGGCTTCCTCTAAACAACATGCCATCTTGGATTATGAAATCCAACTATTTTGTCCTATCCAAAGTAACAGGTTCCAAACAAGCTTTCCAGGCCTCTACAAAATCTGGATCTTCAAGATACAAACTTTTGAGCTCATCGAACCCAACAAGCTCTATCTTCATTTCTGTCAACAAATTTTGCCTTCTACTCAAGGCATCGGCAACTCTATTGGACTTCCCACTCCTATGCTTCAAAACAAAGGTATAGCTCTGCAAAAACTCAATCCATTTTAAATGCCTTTGGTTCAACTTTCCTTGACTATTAAGATATGGCAAAGCCTGATGATCAATACATAAAACAAACTCTTTTGGCAACAAATAATGTCTCCATTTCTTCAAAGCCTGAACTATTGCATAAAATTCCTAATCATAAACAAAATACTTTTTCTTGGCATCATTAAGCTTCTCACTAAAATAGGCAATGGGCTTACCTTCTTGGCTCAAAATAGCTCCTATACCACTACCACTAGCATCACAATCTACCTGAAATACCTTATTGAAATTTGGAAGTGCCAAAATAGGTTGTTCTATGACTTTCTGCCTCAATGTATCAAAGCTCTTGTCTGCTACTTTAGTCCATCTAAACTCTTTTCTATCCCCTCTCATTTTCTCAGTTAGGGGTGCACAAATGGTACTGAAATTCCTGATGAACTTTCTGTAAAAACTTGCCAAACCATGAAAAGATCTTACCTCTGTTGCACTCCTTGGCGTAGACCATTCAATGATAGCCCTTACTTTTTCTGGTTCCATCTTAAGACCTTCCTCTGAGAGAACAAATCCCAAGTATACCAACTCCTTTGCAAAACTACATTTCTTCAGATTAATTAGCAACTTCTCCTCCCTTAGCTTCTCTAAAACTCTTTTGATATGCATCAGATGCTCATCCCAAGTCTTACTGAAAATCAAAATATCATCCAAATAAAAAATAACAAAACTTCCCAAAAATTCTTTTAGTACCTTGTTTATGAGTCGCATGAATGTGCTCGGTGCATTGGTTAGCCCAAATGGCATGACTAACCACTCATACAAACCTTCTTTGTCTTGAAGTTTGTCTTCCATTCATCTCCTTCTCTGATACGGATCTGGTGATACCCACTCTTCAGGTCAATCTTCGTGAAGTACTTGGCTCCACCCAAACAATCCATGATGTCATCCATTCTTGGCAATGGAAATCTATACTTGATCATTATCTTATTGATGTCTCGAGAGTTTGTACACATCCTCCATTCTCCATCCTTCTTTGGTGCTAGTACTGCAGGTACTGCACATGGACTTAGGCTCTCCCTTATCAGTCCCTTCCTCAACAACTCCTAAACTTGTCTATTCAGCTCTTCATTTTTTGATGGGGTCATTCTGTGAGCTTCCTTATTCAGCAAACTAGCTCTTGGTATCAAATCTATTTGATGACTTATTTTCCTTACTGGTGGTAAACCTTCCAGTACAGTATCAGAGACAATATCTTGAAATTCTTCCAATATCTCTGAGACTTTGGTTGGTACATCTTCACATTTCTCTTGACTAATCTTAGGAATCAATGCATAGCAATGACGCTCATGCTTCATACCCTCCAAATATTTTCTACCATCTACCAAGAAAATTCTAGTAGTACTACAGACCTTTTCTTCCACCTCCTTCAAAGGCTTCAACTTGTGACAAACTCCATCCTTTGTTAGGGAATATGTGTTTACACGGCCATCATGGACAGCATTCCTATCATACTGCCATGGCCTCCCTAACAACATATGACATGCATCCATTGGTATGATATCACACAGCACCTCATCATGGTAATCCCCAATCGTGAACTTCACTAAACACTGCTCATTGACCAAAGCTATGTGGTCCTTCTACAACCATGCAATCCGATATGGATGTGGAACAAACTCTTCCTCTAATTTGGTTCTTTCTCCTCATTCAACAAAGTTCTTCTAACAACTAGGGTTTCTCCCCTTTCAGCATCTTTAGAGCGTTCAGATTGCGCATCTTCATCGACATGTGCAACTCGTGCATTACATTCAAGTCTTCTATTTGTCCTTCCTTGATGTTGTGGACACTCGTATGCTCGATGTCCTTCTTCTCCACGTTGCAAACAAGTTCCTCTGAAACCTCCTCTTCCAGGCCCTTACCCAGGTTGGCCTCTTCCTCTTCCTCTTTGCTCATCATTGTTCTGGTCACGAGGGTGATAGGTATTATCTCCTCTCTGATTTTAACTGGTGTTAGCTTCTTCACTTTTCTTTGAATCTTCATTTCATTGCCCCATAGGGTCTTCCACCAGTCCTTCCTCCTTGACCTCTTCCCCTTTGCTTTCTGTCAAATTTTTTATTCAGCTTCTCCTCCACCTTCAAGGAAAACTGGTATGCATCTTCTATGGTGGTCATTCTGACTAGGCTCAGCTCCGCTTGAATACTTGGCCTTAACCCATTAATGTAATGGGCTACCTTCTCCTTGTTGGGCTTTACATGACTTGTCCTGATAGTAAATTTATAAAATTCTTCTGTATACTCCTTAACAGACTTGTTACCTTGCTTCAGTCCTTGTAGCTTCTTTAGCAACTCCATCTCATAGTCCACAGGAATGAACAGCTTCTTCAGTTTCTCCACCATTCAATCCCATCTGGTGATCTTTCCTTTTCCTCTTCTATTCCTCTCTAACTAGACCTCCTTCCACCAAATACTGGCATGGACCTTCAATTTTGTTTTTGCAAACTTGACCTAATCTGGGTCTTCCACATCTTCATACTCAAAATACTCCTCCATGTCATTGATCCAATCAATAAATTATTCTGGATTTAAATCTCTAGAATATGTAGAAACTTCGATCCTGGGCCTCTTTCCAATTTTTGAAATGGCCCTCAACAACCTAACTTCTACAAGATCTCCTCCAGCTTTTTGTTCTTCCTCGGATAGCTCTTCTTTAGCTTCATCTTCGCTTTCTTCTCTTGTTCTTAGATCAAACCCTCTTCGCAGCTCCTCTTGCAATGCATCGATTTGCCTTTGTAGGGCTCTAAAACCTTCTTCCATCAAAGCATTCCTCCTAATACGATTTCTTCATGGAGGCATCTTGATCTCCACAGCAAACCCACAACCTCAGGTCCTAGTGCAAACTGCCTCATGGTCGGCGATCTGTCTACACACTCAGGAACCCTTGCTCTGATACCACTTGATGAAGGGGGTAAATCATAAAACACACAACAACAGAAATTGCACACAAAAAATAGAACTTTTTTTATTTATTTGGACCACTTGTTACATTACAGAAGCTCAAATACAATCAGAGGAATCAACCCTCCACAGGCTGCCACATTACAGCTTCCTGTCACAAGACTCTAGAATCACCTTCCCTCTGGTAACCCCAAATCAGCTAGGGTTTTTGTTTTCCCACCTATTCTTGACTCCACACTTACCCCCTTAACTCTAGTACCACCTAGGGTTCCCAAAAATAGTTATTAATAGCCTTTTTGGCGGCCAAGAACCTAATTTCAAAATTTGCATCTCCCTCCAAAAATAGGTCAACTTCTAGGAGTCATAACTTTTGATCCGAGTGTCTGATTGACAAACTGTTTTATGCGTCAGAAAGCTTGCCGAGTACTCTACGCACTAAGAACCCACTATGCTAGTTCTGGCAATTTTTGGGCCTGTATGGAGTCGTTTAGTGCCTCAAACTTGAGTTTGAATAATTTTCAGGCTTTTTTCAGGAAAGGAAAACTTTAATATCTTTTAGCTCGCAAATGATCTTTGTTTGATTCCTTCACCAAAGGTATTATATTTCTATTATGTAAATTCCTGTAAATTTTTACTTCAATCCATGCCCAAATGCAAACTTTCTAAAAATAGTAGGTTACTATTTTTAGTAGTTTAGAAAAACTGAAAGTTCTACATCATTATTCAAGTAATTATGGAACCAGAACCACAAATTTTGAAAAGAAATGGAAAGAACATCAACAATTTTGAAACACATCTTTTTTGGGTGATGCAAGATTGCCTTTACACCACTAGATGCTCCTGCATCAGACACCTAGGGTAATTTGAGAAGTGACCCTGTCATGTCTCAGGTGTTTGTGTGAGGAAATCCCAAATGGTCAACCTCTACCGTCGGCAACCAAGAAGAATCTTCAACAGGTCTTCCTTTCCATTTCACCAAATATTCTTCATATTGCCTGTTCTGAGTACTTCTTCCCACATGGCTATCCAAGATCTCTTCTATCTCCTCTGTTGAAGTAGATGCCAGAATACTCCATTGTTCTTCTCTTGTTCCATCCTCTGTGCCACCTTCATGATATTCTGTTAAATCAGCAATGTTGAACATAGGGAAAATATTAATCCCACTCAGCAGCTCTACCTCATATGTATTTCCTGAATCATGCTTCTTCAGGATTCTACATGATCCAAATTTCTTCATTTTCAACTTATTGTATGTTCCAATTGGGAACCTTTCTTTTCTCAAGTGAACCATGACTTCATCTCCTACCTGCTACTCCTTATACCTCCTTTTCTGATCTGCCTTAGCCTTGTACTGAATATTCATCTTATTAATGTGCTTTCTCACCTATTCATGCAAATTCTTCAGATGTTCTGTAAAATCTTTCGCTTCAGCACTTGTTTTTTCTCCTTTCTCCAGCTTAACTCTGAAGTATTTCTTAGACTATTCCCATATACAATCTGGAATGGTGATTTACCAGTACTCCTATTGATAGAATTGTTGTAAGCAAATTATGCCTGTGGTAAAATCAAATCCCATCCCTTGGGCTTATCTCCTACTAAGCATCGTAGCAGGTTACCCAAACTCCTATTCACCACTTTGGTCTGTCCATCAGTCTGTGGGTGGTGTGTAGAACTGAACTTTAAATCTGTCTTCAACTTTTTCCACAATGTCCTCCAAAAATAACCAACAAACTTGGTATCTCAATCTGAAACTATGCTCTTTGGTAGACCGTGTAATCTCACCACCTCTCTGAAAAATAATTCAGCATAATGAACAACATCATTAGTCTTCTTGCAAGGAATGAAATGTGCCATCTTCGAGAATCTGTCCACCACCACAAAAATGGAATCATGTCCTCTCTGTGTCCTTGGTAATCTAAGAACAAAATCCATACTAATATCATCCCATGGCTTCTCTAGAATAGGTAATGGCTAATATAGCCCTGTATTCTGACTTGTTCCTTTTGCCATCTGATACACTCAGCAACTCTGTACAAATTTCCTCACATCCTACCGCAACAGTGGCCAATAATAATTTTTACTAACAATAGCAATGGTCTTATCTCAACCAAAGTGTCTAGCCAATCCTCCACTATGCTTCTCCTTAATCAAGTTCTCTCTCATGGAACTCCTTGGAATGCACAACTGGCTTCCTCTAAACAACACATCTTAGATTATGAAATCCAACCATTTTGTCCTGTCCAAAGTAATAGGTTCCAAACAAGATTTCCAGGCCTCTACAAAATCTGGATCTTCAGGATACAAACTTTTGAGCTCGTCAAACCTAACAAGCTCTATCTTCATTTCTGTTAACAAATTTTGCCTTCTGCTTAAGGCACCAGCAACTCTGTTGGACTTCCCACTCCTGTGCTTCAAAACAAAGGTATAGCTCTACAAAAACTCAATCCATTTTAAATACCTTTGGTTCAACTTTCCTTGACACTTAAGATACTGCAAAGCCTGATGATCGGTATATAAAACAAACTCTTTTGGCAACAAATAATGTCTCCATTTCTTCAAAGCCTAAACTATTGCACTAAATTATTGATCATAAACAGAATACTTTTTCTTGGCATCATTAAGCTTCTCACTAAAATAGGTAATGGGCTTACCTTCTTGGTTCAAAACAGCTCCTATACCACTACCACTAGCATCACAATTTACCTCAAATACATTATTGAAATATGGAAGTGCCAAAACAGGTTGTTCTATGACTTTCTGCTTCAATGTATCAAAGCTCCAGTCTACTACTTTAGTCCATATAAACTCTTTTCTATCCCCTCTCATTGTCTCAGTTAGGGGTGTTGATAACTGAGAGGGGGGGTGAATTAGTTATCCTAAACTTGCTTCCAATTCAAACACTTAAATCCACTTTGTTATTCAATAGCATAGCAATTAATCATTCATGAAAGCATAAAGCATAAACACCAGAGCAGATACACATCAACACATGAGACACCAAGATTTTGACGTGGAAAACCCGGTTAAGGGAAAAACCACGGGGTGATTAACCCAAGGATTATTCTCTGTTAGAAAAATAAGAAAAATAGATGGCACATGCCAATTAGGGCTTACTACCCGAGCACACTACTCACAAGAGGCACACTACCTACAAGAGACACATTGTCTACAAAGTAATCAAGTATCACAAACTTGAACTAGAGATTGACATCTTTACCATGTCTTGATCAATTCCATTTAAGCCCAAAAACTCCTGCTCTGCCTTTCGCACTTCTCTTTGGTATACCACATTCATCACCGCAAGACACTCTACAAAATAAATTCACAATCCCTTATTTATACAAGGCATCGACTTAGGAACAATCATCTAAGTCGGCAAACACCTACAAGATCATTCGCAAGACGTGTAGTACATCCAGTCAGCCAGTCTTAAGAAGAACACCAATATCCGTGGTTATTCTTCAAATGCAAACTCTAACTTCAATGCAGACCACCAATGAGAATTGTACATGATCCAAAGATCACCAAAACCTTTCCTGAGTCATCAAGAACATCCGCACTTTATCAGCTTACTGGAATTCTTCTGTTCTTCATCTGGAACTTCAAGAACACAGTCTGTCATCACTGTCATAATGAAAAAGGTGCTTCTAGACCTCCAAACCATGAACAAATATAGTTGTCACTTCTCACTAATTTCATCAACACTCCCTCCAATCCACAAAATGAGATAATGCAATTCCAGAGCTCACCGGACCAATCTGTGATACTCTGTCACCACTGAACATCTGCCGAAACCGGTTCTACTAGAGTGACCATAACTTCTTCATATCTTCATGCAGACCTCTGAAATCTTGACTGGAGCATCTCAAGACTCATATCTAAAAATCCTTTAAACCGTATCCTCTGATATTCATCTTATCTTAGACTTTTACCTTAATGTCATCACTGTTCTTCACTGTTCCTGATTGAGACTAATTTCCTCAATACACAACTCATCCAATCCTTCTCATTAATGCAATATGAGTATGTTGACATCAAGGACAACACTGGTTATCCTCATACTTGCAACAAGGGGTGCACAAATGGTATTGAAATTCCTGATGAACTTTCTATAAAAACTTGCCAAACCATAAAAAGATCTTACCTCTATTGCACTCCTTGGTGTAGACCATTCAATTATAGCCCTTACTTTTTTGGGGTCCATCTTAAGACCTTCCTCTGAGACAAAAAATCCCAGGTATACCAACTCCTTCTTTGCAAAAATACATTTCTTCAAATTAATCAGCAACTTCTCCTCCCTTAGCTTCTCTAGAACTCTTCTGATATGCATCAGATGCTCATCCCAAGTCTTACTGAAAATCAAAATATCATCCAAATAAAAAATAACAAAACTTCCCAAAAATTCTTTTAGTACCTTTTTTATGAGTCGCATGAATGTGCTCGGTGCATTGGTTAGCCCAAATGGCATGACTAACCACTCATACAAACCTTCCTTTGTCTTGAAGGTTATCTTCCATTCATCTCCTTCTCTGATATGGATCTGGTGATACCCACTCTTCAGGTCAATCTTCGTGAAGTACTTGGCTTCACTCAAACAATCCATGCTGTCATCCATTCTTGGCAATGGAAATCTATACTTGATCATTATCTTATTGATGGCTCAAGAGTTTGTACATATCCTCCATTCTCCATCCTTCTTTGGTGCTAGTATTGTAGGTACCGCACATGGACTTAGGTTCTCCCTTATCAGTCCCTTCCGCAACAACTCCTAAACTGTCTGTTTAGCTCTTCATTTTCTGCATGGGTCATTCTGTGCCTTATTTAGCAAACTGGCTCCTGGTATCTAATCCATTTGATGACTTATTTTCCTTACTGGTGGTAAACCTTTTGGTACATTATCAGAGACAATATCTTGAAATTCTTCCAACATCTCTAAGACTTTGGCTGGTACATCTTCACATTTCTCTTGACTAATCTTAGGAATCAATGCATAGCAATGACACTCATGCTTCATACCCTCCAAAAATTTTCTGCCATCTACCAAGCAAATTATAGCAGTACTACATACCTTTTATTCCACCTCCTTCAAGGGCTTCAACTTATGATGAACTCCATCCTTTGTTAGGGAATATGTGTTTGCATGGCCATCATGGATAGCACTCCTATCATACTGCCACGGCCTCCCCAACAACATATGACATGCATCCATCAGTATGATATTACATAGCACCTCATCATGGTAGTCCCCACTCTTGAACTTCACTAAACACTGCTCATTGACCAAAGCTCTGTGGTCCTTCTACAACCATGTAATCTGATATGGATGTGGATGCTTTCTTCTTGTCAACTTTAACTTGTCAACCATCTCCTCTGAAACAAGATTGTCAGTACTTCCACTGTCAATAATAATATCACAATGCTTACCTTCACATTTGCACCTTGTGCAGAACAAACCCTTCGTCTAATTTGGTTCTTTCTCCTCATTCAACAAAGTTCTTTTAACAACTAGGGTTTCTCCCCTTTCAACATCTTCAGAGCATTCAAATTGCGCATCTTCATTGACATGTGCAACTCGTGCATTACATTCAGGTGTTCTATTTGTCCTTCCTTGATGTTGTGGACACTCGTATGCTCGATGTCCTTCTTCTCCACATTGGAAACAAGTTTCACTGAAACCTCCTCTTCTAGGTCCTTGCCCAGGTCAACCTCTTCCTCTTCCTCTTTGCTCACCATTGTTCTGGTCACAAGGGTGGTAGGCATTATCTCCTCTTTGATTTCGACTGGTGCTGGCTTCTTCACTTTTCTTTGAATCTTCATTTCGCCCCCTTAAGGTCTTCCACCAGTCCTTCTACCTTGACCTCTTCCCCTTTGCTTGCTATCAAATCTTTTATTCAGCTTCTCCTCCACCTTCAGGGAAAACTGGTATGCATCTTCTATGGTGGTCATTCTGACTAGGCTCAGCACCTCTTGAATACTTGGCCTCAACCCATTAATGTAACGGGCTACCTTCTCCTTGTTGGGCTCTACATGACCTATCCTGATAGTAATTTTATATAACTCTTATGTATACTCCTTAACAGACTTGTTACCTTGCTTCAGTCCTTGCAGCTTCTTCAGCAACTCCATCTCATAGTCCATAGGAATGAACTGCTTCTTCAGTTTCTCCACCGTTCGATCGAATCTAGTGATCTTTCCTTTTCCTCTTCTATTCCTCTCTAACTGGACCTCCTTCCACCAAATACTGGCATGGACCTTCAATTTTGTTTTTGCAAACTTGACCCGATCTGGGTCTTCCACATCTTCATACTGAAAATACTCCTCCATGTCATTGATCCAATCAATAAGTTGTTCTAGATTTAAATCTCTAGAATATGTAGAAACTTCGATCATGGGCCTCTTTCCAATCTTTGAAATGGCCCTCAACAACCTAACTTCTGTGGGATCTCCTCCAACTTCTTGTTCTTCCTTGGATAGCTCTTGTTCAGCTTCATCTTCGCTTTCTTCTCTTGTTCTCAGATCAAACCCTCTTCGCAGCTCCTCTTGCAATGCATCGATTTGCCTTTGTAGGGCTCTAAAACCCTCTTCCGTCAAAGCATTCCTCCCAATATGATTTTTTCATGGAGGCATCTTGATCTCCACAGTAAACCCACAACCTCAGGTCCTGGTGCAAACTACCTCATGGTCAGCGATCTGTCTACACACTTAGGAACCCTTGCTCTGATACCACTTGATGAAGGGGGTAAATCATAAAACACACAACAACAGAAATTGCACACAAAAAATAGAACTTTTATTATTGATTTGGACCACTTGTTACATTACAGAAGCTCAAATACAATTAGAGGAATCAACCCTCCACAGGCTGCCACATTACAGCTTCCTATCACAAGACTCTAGAATCACCTACCTTCTGTAACCCCAAATCTACTAGGGTTTTTGTTTTCACGCCTATTCTTGACTCCACACTTGCCCCCTTAACTCTACTACCTCCCAAGGTTCCCAAAAATAGTTATTAATAGCATTTTTGGGGCCAAGAACCTAATTTCAAAATTTGCATCTTCCTCCAAAAATAGGTCAACTTTTGGGAGCCATAACTTTTGATTCGGGTGTCCGATTGATGAACCGTTTTATGCGTCAGAAATCTCACAGAGTGCTCTACATGCTAAGAACCCGCTCTTCCGGTTCTATCCATTTTTGGACTTGTATGGGGCCGTTTAGTGCCTCAAACCTAAGTTTGAATAATTTTCAAGCGTTTTTCAGGAAACATAAATTTTAATATCTTTCAGCTCACAAATGATCTTTGTGTGATTCCTTCACCAAGGGTCTTATATTTCCATTATGTAACTTCCTATAAATTTTCACTTCAATCCATGCCCAAATGTGAACTTTCTAAAAATAGCAGGTTACTATTTTTAGTAGTTTGGAAAAACTGAATGTTCTACATCATTATTCAAGCGATTATTGAACCAAAACCACAAATTTTGAAAAGAAATGGAAATAACATCAACAATTTTAAAACACATCTTTTTTGGGTGATGCGAGATTGCCCTTACACCACTGGATTCTCTTGCATCAAATCAATATCATAAAAATCTAACAAAAGTCCTCGATCGCCATCGACCAATTGGCCATCTGTTGAATCAAAGGACAAGAACATGGTTCAGGTGCTTTTTTTGCCCAACCACGAAGCTTGCGCTTCCCCCGTATCCTTCAAACTAAAGGATGCCTGACCTTGCTCGAAGAGCCTAGCAATCTATAAACATATGCAAGGTGGAATCTAGTGTGTGCTTATCAATCTACATGCATTTGCATTACTATCATGATTGCAGCATCTCATCAATAGGATATGGCAGGGAAATATACAAATCTAGGCTATCAACCATTCATTCTATAATGGTATACATATCTATTTCAACATTCTCATTAGCTTTGGCCAAAGCATTAATCCGTAAAATGACATATAGGTTTTGAAAAAGAAACCTACTTCCCTGTTATTCCATACTCGACACCCATCCCAGAATGCAATCTTTCCCAAAACACATAATAAAGAAGAACAACATAGCACATGCAGGCATCTATTTTCTTCCAAAAATTCAGAAGTATAAGCTTCAATAAACCAATTATTTTTCTTTTCTAAACTTCAATCATATATAATAAACCATGATGCAATCTATTAAACCAGTCATTTGATATCCAATGTTAACCCAATTAAGTCTCAGTTCTGCCATCCTGTCATTTCTATGACAGGAGGTTTATTCAACACAATAAAAACATACTACAGGCTTCCTGTCGCTGTGGCGACAGGGGCTGCTATAGGAATAAAGTAGATACATAGAGCAAGCAAACTGTTCGTTTTTGGCATTCAAGAAGTACGATAATTTATTGTCTTAGATTTTACAATATGATGTCAATTCAATGTATTCGTTTTGTTTAACATTCTTTTCAATTTGGAAAAACAAGTTTCAAACTGGTTTATACATAGCTACAAGGTCTGTTGTTTTTGCTACAGGAAAGATACTAGTTTCCAGTTCATATAATTTATAAAGTTATTGTTCTATCAAAGAATCAAAATACAGAAGCTATAGGAAGTCTAACCTTTTTGTAACAGAGGTCGATTTCTTCCTAAGTTTTTATCTCAGTTAATAGAAATGCATCAATTACAGTCATAAGATCTCTTTACCAGCTGACTAAATGGTAATATTCAGGGTTCTAGTTTAGCTTAAAATCAAGATCCAAGAAATACAGAATTTGTGCCTAGTTGGATGTCTGATATCATAATTTGTTGTTTAACTCAAGAGGTCGGTTTACTAGTTTTACTATTTTTCTCAGCCATCATATAAATGAAATACAATCATGAACAAATAGTGAACTCTGAGGGTTTAGCACCGTTTAAATTTTGGATCTAAGTAAATACAAAAAGAGCTAAGTTCATGCTTTAAGATACAAGGGATCAACGCCATGAAGCCATATATCTGGTGACAGCAAGTGGACTAGAATGGCAATAGTAATGACTCAAAGGTCGATCTGATCTAATTGAGAATACCTGAGCTGGTCAGCCTCATGGATGATCGACAGTTAGCAAAACATAGGCGATCTGGGATATTTTTGCCAGAATAAAAGCAACAGGATAAAGAACGGTGGCTAGCGAATAAAATGTGCAAAGATCAACTCAGATAAGTGAGTCAGCGGCCAAAAATTAAGAACGCCATAGTACATGATTTGGTCTGATAGAAAATTGTCAGGCAGAAGGTAAGGTATGGATGACTCAAGAATGGCCAAACAATTCATGGTTCAATCTGCTTTGAAATCAACCTAGAGGAAATCAAGGGGAACATTATAGTGTTTGGTAAACATCCACCTAATTCTCTAAGCATGAGGCGGCCAGAAAGTTTTAACAGTCAGAAGATAGATCTATCAGTAGGAGGCTTGTGTCATGTCCCCTTTCCAAAAATAACATTTTATATTTTTAGTAAGTCCCTCCTATCTAAAAATTGCAAGTCACTTTACATGGCAGCTTGGAGGGAAATTAATTATTTAATATTATGTTGCTCTGATGCATTTTCAAATATTAAAGGACAAATAAATATTAAATAAAATGTATTTAGAGCTCAAATATTCCCTTTGGGCGTTTGGATTTGAGAGGGCATATTTTATGGAGATTTGGGGAAGATTTGTGAAGATATTTGCTAAAAATAAGGACTGCACCTTTAACAAGTGGATGGTGGGCATTGTTTGGAGCATCCAAGTGGCATATGGAAGTTGTAACTCCCAAGATTCGGGCATGGGAGATCTTGGACACCCAACATGGCCTCTCACATCATAAAATAATGTAACATTTCATTTTGGGAGGCTAATGACATTTTCTCACTCTTTCTTGCAGAGCAGATGCTCGTGTCAGTGGACAGGGAAACCATTGAAGACGAAACTTGTGGCTAGTGGACATGAGTTTCCAGTAACTGAGGGTGGTGTTCTTGGGTTGATACAACAATCTTATCTCAGAGATTGCATTTTTGCAGACAAGATTCAGTAGTACAATGTTCTTGTGTTGTTTTAGGGTTTTGTAGTGATTTCGTAGTGTGTTTAGAAGTTGTTTGTGTTGTTGTTCGCATTTGCTGTTGAATGGGGTTTGGTTTGTTGTGTGTGTTTCTGTAATACATTATCTACAACATCATTTTACAGCCATATCAGTTCTAGGTGTGAATCTAAGAGTTTGGAGGCTTTGTAGTGAGTTATTTTATGTATATTTCAGCATTTTGCTTAATGGGTTGTGGCTGAAATTATGGATTTGTTGTGATAGTTTGCTGCTGGGTAAATATTATGTATCAGACCTGCACATATGTTTTTCCATCAGAAAATAATAATAAAATTTGTTTGGAGTTGTGTTGCAATATTTTGGATGGTTTATTGTGCAAACTAGTCACTAGTCTCTAGAAATTGTGATGCATAGTGGTGTTGTCAATGCAA
This sequence comes from Cunninghamia lanceolata, assembly GCA_027924645.1. Lineage (NCBI taxonomy): Eukaryota > Viridiplantae > Streptophyta > Pinopsida > Cupressales > Cupressaceae > Cunninghamia > Cunninghamia lanceolata. The sequence continues at coordinate 433,513 of BSBN01000378.1, read as the reverse complement.
AGTCACTTTCAGATTTTGTGGGGTTTTAATAAAAATCAAATTGGGGACATTTTAGTGGTATCAGAGCATGATCTTGCCATCCTGTAGGGTTTCTTGATTCATGCTTCCGAGTGAAAGAGATCTCAGAGCTTGGAGAAGAGAGCAAAAAAAGTTAACAGCTAACAGAGAAACTGAAGAAGTACAAATAATGGCTAAGGATAGTGGTAAAAGTAAGGGAGAGGAAGTGGGTGAAATATTTTTAGCCACTATGATAGATTGGCTCTCATTGTTAAACAAATTTGGACATATCAGAGTAAGAAAAATGGAGAAGATGCTATTGGTGAAGGAAGCACTTCCGGAGGAAGAAAGGCAACAACTATGTCAAGGCAAAAAGAACCCATATTTCTACCCGAGAATGGAGGAGGAGAAGTTGCAACTGATGTTAACATAGAGGTCGCCACTGTTGAGGCAATAGCTAAGTGGTTTGAGGAGTATTCCAAGCAATCACAAGCCTTTAAAACAACCATTTCATTTGACAATTTTTTGGAGAACTTTGGTAAGGAACATAGGAGGAGGGAGCAAGATAGAGGAGAAAGAGAACTTAAAAGTAAACTGAACAAACTTGCAGCACCTACTTTTTATAGTAGTAACAAAATATCAGCCAGAGCATGGTTACAAAAACTACAAACATACCTCACCCTCAATCCTATGACTGAGAAAGATGCTATTCAGTTTGCAATTCTACATCTGGAAGGTAATGCTTATGAGTGGTGTTATCATGGGACCATTAATCAAGATCGTGATCAGGTGAATACATTTGCAGATTTGAGCCAGAGGCTATTAGACTGCTTTGAACTCAGAGATGAAGAAGAGTATTTCAAAGATTAAACAGAAGACTATGGTGAGTGAGTATGTGGATGAGTTTCAGAAAATTGTTGTTATGGTGCCTGACATTTTAGAAAAAAGGATTGTTTATCTCTTCTTGGAAGGACTTGAAGTTCCTTTAGGAGGGCTTATCAAAGCCTTTTCACCTACGACACTCCAAGAAGCAATTAGAAGAAGCTTGCAACTTGAACCCACTTTTCCCAAGAAGAGCTTGGCACAACCATCTAAGGGATTCTTTTCAAGACAACAAAAGAGTGGTTTCCAAAAGAAGACTTTCCCAGCCCCTATACAAAAGATTACATCACCTGTACCACCTGCAACCCCTAAGAAGATAGACCTCACTGACAGGAAGGAGCTTAGGAGGAGGAACCTTTGCTTCCATTGCAAAGAACCATGGGACCCTAGCCATTGATGCCTTGGTAAGGGAAAGGTGCATTTCATTGAAGTATCTTCAGACCCTGAGTCTAAGGAGAATGAAGAATTTCATGACTCTATAGACCCTATTTTTGAAGGAGAGGAAGTTGAAAACAGCAAAGAGGGTTCCTTGGAAGCCCTATCAGGAGCCCCTAGATATCATCCATTCCGGGTTCGAGGAGTCCTAGTAGGACAAAGGATGACTGTGTTGATTGATAGTGGGGCTACCCACAATTTCATTGATGAAGGATATGTGATGAAGAGGGGATTGAAAACTGAGGAGTTTGAAGGATTTAATATCACAGTTGCTGATGGTTTTACAATGCCTTGCAAGAAAGTGATTCGGCAGCTCAACATTACTATGGGAGATTATAATCTAAGTGATGATTTCTATGTGGTGGGTATTGGTGAAACAGATGTGGTGTTGGGTGTGCAATGGCTGCACTCCATTGGAGGTTATTACCAAAACTACCAAACTATGGAATTCAAATTCCATTTAGATGGAAGAGAAATTGTTCTAAGAGGCCTTTCGAGTGGAGCACCAAGAGTAGTAACTGTGAAGAAGATGGAGAGGACTTTTAGGTGAGGGCAAGTAGCTTGGGCTGCAACATGCTTGATACATCCTTCGAGTTCTCCACAAGAAAAAGGTAAATTTCATTTTGAGATTCAAGAAATTTTGGATAAGCATAGTATTGTTTTCAATGATCCACCTCTAGGTTTACCTCCGGATAGAGGATTTCAGCATGTGGTTGAGTTGGAACAGGGTGCAAAACCTATTATTACAACTCCTTACAGACACCCACGAGGTTATAAGGAGGAGATAGAGAAGACTATTGGAGAGATCTTGGATATGGGTTTCATCAGGCCTAGTTCTAGCCCATTTGCTTCATCAGTGGTGCTTGTGAAAAAGAAAGATGGCACTCTTAGGATGTGTATAGATTACAGAGCATTAAAAAAGAAAATAATCAAGAATGGATACCCCATTCCAAGAATAGATGAACTCATAGATGAGTTGCATGGAGCAGTTTATTTTTCAAAGATTGACTTAAGGTCAGGATACCACCAAATTCGCATGAGGGAGAAAGATATAGAAAAGACAGCTTTTAGGTGTCACTATGGGCACTTTGAGTTCTTAGTCATGCCTTTTGACCTCACCAATGCTCCAGCTACTTTCCAATCTTGCATGAACCAGGTATTCAGTAAGCAACTCCAAAAATTTGTGCTAGTCTTTTTTGATGATATTTTGATATACAGCAAAATATGGAAAGAACATTTGGAGCACCTAGATACAGTTTTGGGGATTTTAGAATAGCAATCTTTCTATGCCAAAATGTCCAAATGTGAGTTTGGGCTGACTGATATTTTATATCTGGGGTATGTCATAAGTGTTGAAGGAGTCAAGGTAGATCAGCAAAAAATTCAAGCCATCCTAGATTGGCCACCACCTACCAATCTCACACAGCTAAAGGGTTTCTTCAGACTATGTTGTTACTACAGAAGGTTTGTGAAAGGTTTTTCACAACTTGTTGTTCCATTAACTAATTTGACAAAGAAAGGAACATTCATGTGGATAGAAGAAGCACAAAAAACTTTTGATAAGTTCAAAGAGGTAATGAGCTCTTGCCATGTGCTTGCAATTCCAGATTTTTCTCTTCCATTCGTAGTAGAATGTGATGCATCAGGGGAGGGTGTAGGGGCTGTCCTCACTCAGAATAAACATCCCATAGCTTTTGAGAGCAGAAAATTGAGCAAATTAGAAAGAGGATACTCTATTTATGATAAAGAAATGTTGGCAATAATGCATGCACTGGAAAAGTTTAGGCAGTACCTAGTCTGTGGGAAGTTTATAGTAAAGACAGATCATAATAGTCTCAAGTTCTTTATGGAGCAAAAGAACTTGAATGACTGCCAACAGAAGCGGGTAAGTAAATTACAAGCATATGATTTTGAGATTGAGTATATGAAAGGGAAGAATAATGTGGTGGCAGATGCACTTTCTAGGAAGCCTACTTTATGCTCTTTGTCAACTATTTCAGCTGATTGGAAGATGTCCATCATTGCTAAGTATGCAAAAAACCCCTTTGCTACTAACATCTTGGATGAGTTGGTCCAGGATCATAGGTATGTGGTGATGGATGGGCTGACCTATTACAAAAATTAGATCTATTTGGTGCCTGAATCCAAGGTTAAAGAGACGATCCTAAGGGCCTTTCATGATACACCACTTGCAAGTCATCAAGGATATTACAAGACTTATAGGCAGATTTGTGAGAGATTTTCTTGGAAAGGGATGAAGGAGGATGTGCATAGACACATTAAGGAGTGCATGGTATGTCAGCAGAATAAGAGTGAACAACTTTATCTTGCAGGGCTTCTACAACCACTACCCATACCCGAACAGAAATGGGAGAGCATCTCCATGGATTTCATTACAAGTTTACCCAAGGGGCAAGGTAAGGATTGTATTTATGTGGTGGTAGATAGATTGACAAAATATGCTCATTTCTTCCCTATTACAGCTGAATTTAAAGCACCACAAGTAGCGGAATTATTTTTTAGAGAAGTTTTCAAATTGCATGGGCTACCCAGAAACATAGTTAGTGACAGAGAAAGCAGATTTCTTAGCTCTTTTTGGAAGGAGCTGTTTCACTTAACAAGTACTAAACTCACGCCCAGCACAAGCTACCATCCACAAACTGATGGACAAACTAAAATAGTGAACAAGTGGATAGAGGGATACCTAAGAAATTATGTTTTAGATCAGCAACATGCTTGGGTGAAATGGTTGCATCTAGGGGAATATTGTTACAACACTTCTTTTCATATGTCTATAGGTATGACTCCTTTTCGAGCTCTTTATGGGTATGATGCACTTTCCTTTGTTGATTTACTATTTTCAGATAGTCGTGTACCAACAGAAAGTGATCTAATAAATCAAAGTCAGGAGATTTTGAGGTCACTTAAAGATGACTTATAGCATGCACAAAATCAGCAAAAAATTTATGCAGATAGGAAGAGGACAGAGAGAGTATTTGAGGTTGGGGACTTGGTCTTTGTGAGATTGTAGCCATATAAATAGAGTACATTGAAGAAGAATGGGGCTGAGAAACTCAAGCCCAAATACTATGGTCCATACAAAATCATCCAAAGGATCAGAGAAGTGGCCTATGAGTTGGAGCTTCCTTCAGGTAGTAAAATTCATAATGTTTTCCATGTTTCATGCTTGAAGAAAGTGGTAGGATAGCAAGTTGTTACTTCACATGATTTACCGCCATTGGATGATGAAGGGAAATTAATTCTAATTCCAGAAAGAGTGTTGGAAACAAGGGAGAAGAAACTCAGAAACAGGTGCATTACAGAATATTTGATCAAATGGAAGAACTTACCAATTGAGGATGCATCATGGGAGGGACCTGAGATACTTGAGCATCCTAATCTCCATTGCTTGAGGACAAGCAAATTCTGGGAGGGAGGACTTGTCATGTCCCCTTTCCAAAAATAACATTTTCTATTTTTAGTAAGTCCCTCCTATCTGAAAATTGCAAGTCACTTTACATGGCAGCTTGGAGGGAAATTAATTATTTAATATTATGTTGTTCCGATGCATTTTCAAATATTAAAGGACAAATAAATATTAAATAAAATGTATTTAGAGCTCAAATATTCCCTTTGGGCATTTGGATTTGAGAGAGAATATTTTATGGAGATTTGGGGCAGATTTGTGAAGATATTTGCTAAAAATAAGGACTACACCTTTGACAAGTGGATGGTGGGCATTGTTTGAAGCATCCAAGTGGCATATGGGAGTTGTAATTCCCAAGATTCAGGCATGGGAGATCTTGGATGCCCAAGATGGCCTCTCACATCATAAAATAATGTAACATTTCATTTTGGGAGGCTAATGACATTTTCTCACTCTTTCTTGCAGAGCAAATGCTTGTTCAGCTTCAGTGGACAGGGAAACCATTGAAGACGAAGCTTGTGGCCGGTGGACATGAGTTTCCAGTAACCTGAGGGCGGTGTTCTTGGGTTGATATAGCAATCTTATCTCAGAGATTGCATTTGTGCAGACAAGATTCAGTAGTACAATGTTCTTGTGTTGTAGGGTTTTGTAGTGATTTCGTAGTGTGTTTAGAAGTTGTTTGTGTTGCTATTCGCATTTGCTGTTGTATGGGGTTTGGTTTGCTGTGTGTGCTACTGTAATACATTATCTACAATGTCATTCTATAGCCATATCAGTTCTGGGTGTGAATCTAAGAGTTTGGAAGCTTTGTAGTGAGTTATTTTATGTATATTTCAGCATTTTACTTAATGGGTTGTGGCTGAAATTATGGATTTGTTGTGATAGTTTTCTGCTGGGTAAATATTATGTATCAGACCTGCACATATGTGTTTCTATTAGAAAATAATAATAAAATTAATTTGGAGTTGTGTTGTAATATTTTGGATGCTTTATTGTGCAAACTAGTCACTAGTCTCTAGAAATTGTGATGCATAGTGGTGTTGTTAATGCATAGTCACTTTCAGATTTTGTGGGGTTTTAATAAAACTCAGATTGGGGACATTTCAACTTGATTGGCCAGCTTTAAACATGGGTTGATTTGACTTTGAAGAGAGACCGAACAAGATAGAAGGTAAACACATTCAATTTTACTAACATTCTATTTAAACAACAATAACAAAAACTAGAAGAGAACCTAGAGAATGATGGCGATGGTGAGAAGATAAATTGGTGACGTCCCCGCCTTTCTTCCTGTCACTGCACTTCTCCAATGTCTGTCGCCCCAAAACTTAGAAGAATTTCCTCTGTCAAAATGTAGCTTCTCTCTCAGTAATTTGTGGTCCTTGATCTGTTCAATCTCCCTCCTTTAATCAATTTTCCTTTCTTGTTTTGGATGTTCAGATCAAGTTTTAGAGCTTCAGTTAACTCTCTATTTTTGCATGCTCTCCTTCCCACTGAATTGAGAATAATGCAATTTAAAAATAACAGTAATAATTATATCTTTTTGAACTTATTGCCGCATGAGTAACATAAACAAATATTTAATTATTTATTTCAAACTCTAAATTTAATAAAGCTATTTTTAATATTGTTAGACTATTTTATTTAAAACAACTATTTTAATTAATCAAGAATAGAAATAAAAAACAATATTGCATGAAATTATCTCATTTAATATATTATTTAAACTCAAATAATATATTATCTTCCAAACATCCATTAATAATATTTTATTATTCAATTTAAAATACAAACACAGTTATCCTCATTTAAATATAAAACACCATTTAAATATAATTCAAAAACAATTAACCACACACTAATGCATTTAAATCCATTTCATTATGCATATGCAACTATGTGAAGTGTGTGAGGTAACCAGATAAAACCCATCACATGTTTGCCAAAAAGGCTGATCTCTTCTACTTGAGCTATGCTCTTGTCCTTCGACAAGACCTGTAAAACTCAAACTCATCGCACTATCAATAAGTTAGTCCAAAATATAGCCGAGGTGACAAAATCTAAATGAATAACATATCATATCCATTGTAAATCTACTTATTGTTCCATAATTTCAGTTGTAATTGACTAATGAGGTAAATCTGTAAAGTCTATGAAAGTTTGAGACATGACATATAGTTGAACAAGGAATTCTTATGTAGAATGGTGACCTCTTCCTTATGAGACAACATTTATTACATGAGCATGGGCAAGGTGTGTTTTGTAGTAAAATTTACACGATATGCAAAGGTTCTCCATGTTATTGTAGGCATGGAATTCAAGTTGGCATAGTCATTTGCACCAAGTGAGAAGATTGTCCTCTACTACAGAATGTGTATAAGGATTTAATTGAATGCAACAAAGGTGCCCATGCTACTATAGGCTTGCTCCTTGATTATGGTAGTTTACGTGAATTAAGACACTTTTACCTCATGCTCTATTGCACCTTATAGCTATTTCTATGATATTTTCCTCTTTGTGCAAATATATCCTTTTGGCCTACATATATTTTATGGTTGTGACATGTGTCTTATGCTGGTGTAATCTTGTTAGACACTTGTTCGCCATGCCGATGAGGTGGATTGTAAACATGTAATGTCATATAAATCTATCTAAAAATTATAATTAGTTGATGGTCATTTGACTGGCTTAGGGGTTGTGCATGTTTGTAAACCCTCTACATTTTGATCAATTTATTCTTTGGCATTAACTCATTCATATCCTTCTTTGTTTCTCATGTCTTCACATGCTATAGGCCTTTAGAAAGGAATATATTGGATATTTCTATTTGTATAAGGGTGTCTCCATGATTGGTTGAGTATTTTTAGGAGGTAGCATGCTATGCCAATCTTTGAGGTTACATTTGCTAACTTGGTAGTGTGTTGGTTGGTTACCTTATGTAGAGGTGTTTAAAATGGTTCAAGATTTACTTGAGCACTCTGTTTCAATATGATATGTGGCTTCACTTTGTCTTATTATAGATTGTTGAATGATTTCCCTTCCATAAACATATCTAATTACTTAGAGGTTTGTAAGTGCTAATTATAGATCTTATCTTATTGTTAATAGTTGCATTCATAGTTTTCATGGTAGGCTTGCACTTGTGTGAATTTTGATGGCATAGTAGGGAATCAGTTGGCCAATGGATTAATGCACTAATCTATAATGTTTTTTGTTGCTACCATGTCATTCTTAAAACATCAAGAACATCTTTCCTATTAGTTATAATTTAGTTCTTGGCTTGCCTATATGTTTGATCTAGTTTTACAAACTTAGTTACATCCTTAGGGATCTCTCATTAAATTTATACCATTAGAGGATCAATCATATAGGAGTCATATTCATATCTTTAACCCATTTCTTTAGCAATATCATATCTTTAGTGAGCCAATATTTGATGAATGTCTAGAGGGTTATAATTATGAGACCACAAGATGTATGAGTGTATGAAAAGATAAAGGGGTTCACCTTAAGTATTGCAACTTTGTGTCACATCCTTGGTGCTCATGCATGCTTGTTTATATCTACTTATAGTGAGGTCTAGTATATCTCCTATTGATTTCTATAAGGTCATGGTAATCAAGGCCTAATTGTGTTCTCTTTATTACTCTTCAATTTCCTATGAAGAGACCTCAAGGATCACCCTCCTAGGTTCTACAAAGCTTGAAAAAGAAGATTGATTGCCATACACTATGACTTAGTCCATTTTAGTCCATTCCTTGCTGATGTGTCTTGTCTCTTTTCCTTCTAGCCACCTCCCTTGATTTAGCAATTGAGTGTCTACACTAGAGGAGTAAAGCTAGTGATTTGAGAGCCAACACTATTAACATCCATAACATTGTTGTCAATCAAATATTGGACTTTATGATTTAAGTCCATGTATATTTATGAATGGTGCCCATTAACCCTATGATAATTTTAAAAATCATGTTCATTATAGCCCTTAGGTAACTCTCTAGATAGGTCCAATGGACAAATGGGTCACAAGAGTGATCATATTTGCATTCAATTAGCTTTTTAGCACATTATCTGGAGGTTCATTTAGCTTAATAAAATCTCTAGGAGATTGAGGCTTAAAAGAAAGAGTGTTAAATAGCCACATGAGTAGTATTAAGTTTATAATCTTTCTTTTTGTTACCCTTTTGAAAAGTATTTATCTTTTGAAACTTTGAAGGGTAACAAGATTTAGAATGTGTATGGGAGGACCCATACTTCAAGCCATTAGAAGCGAGTAATTTAAATTCAACATTCTTAACATTAGCATAAAGGTCCACAAAAGAAGTGTGGATATTCAAATACCCACTATCCTATAGGGGGAGGTAATATGATGTTAACAAAAATACTTCACAATTCATCATCAAGGAGTTGATGTTCCATTTTAGCACAAAGTGATTGAAATTGTATAACGTATTCATTAATGTGCTCATTAGAACCTTGGGCACACTCAAATAAATTAGAAACGGTAGTTTTAAGGTTGTTTTTCACACATAAATGGCTTAGAAAAGTCATTGCTAGTTGTTCAAAACAATGGATTGAGCTAGGAGGCAATCTATAAAATTATTGTATAGTGCATAATTGGGAAGAGTGTTAGGGAACAACTTAGCCAAAATATTATCATCATAAGCTTAATTTAGACATATGGTATTAAAGGATTGCAAGTGAGTGTTTGGGTCACCTTTACCATAGTACAACTCAAAGTCAAATGCCACAAAATCTAGGGTAATGCATCAATCACAACTTAAAATACAAGAGTTGTGCATTGTGTTGAGCATATGTGATAGCACTTTGATTGTAGGCATGGAATCAACTTTCTTTCCAACTCTATCTATAGAGAGAATGAGTTATAAGAGATAAAGATGTAGTAGTAGGGGGAGTAGAGGTCACATTGGATGAAGGAATAACACTAATGTTAGGGCATGTTAGTATGACACTAGTAGGCACATAAGAAGGGATTGAGCTAGTGGGATGGGAGGCAAGTGGTATGCTAGAAAATGAAGTGGTGGAAATTATACTAGAGATAGGAACATAAGATGTGTCACACTATAAGTGGTGACAGGGAGGTAAACACCATGGGGGAATCCACCACAAGATTAGAAGATGAAGGATCCATGGAAGAGGAAGGGTGGGTGGATAAGGGGGAAGCTGTACCATGCAAAGAAGTAGAGGGAGTCATTAGAGTACCAATGGAAAAAATATTCTCAATGCTAAAGGGTGCATCATTCAATGCATTATGAAGAGATGAACGCTAACCATGAAGGACAAGTGGCATGAGCAAGCTCTTTACAAAGTCATTATCTAGTCAAAGATAGATCTTGTATATCCACACATGTGCATCATGATCAAAATCAAATTTCTCGTTATGATTAGCCTTAGTGGGGGTTTTTTAATAAGCAAGTTGAGAAGCCATATGAGGATTTAGGTGGGCACTTCTATGGAAAGGTAAATTTGAGTTCCACTAGTTCTTGGCATAAACAAACCTAGGTAGAAAGATGATCAATTATAGATCAAGGGTAGTTATGCATGTGAATCTTAGAAATATAATCAGTTTTAGATCAAAAGCAATAATAAAAATTAGATGACAAACCCTAAGAGGAAACCATAGAGGGAAACCCTAAGGGGGTGGAGTGGAGGGGTTTACCAAAATGAAAGGGAGAATAAAATCATTTTTACACAAATCTAGGGTAAATAAATAAATAACATATTTATACTCAAAATCTACCCTAGATAAAAGAGTTGGGGATGACAAATGTATTGAAATAAATGCTTTGGAAAACTAAATGAATGAACAATGGTACTGAGGTAAAAATTTGATATAGATACGCTATGCCAAATGGCTAAAAATTATTTATCAATGTGTAAAAAAAATAGTGATGCTTGGAAGAATGCTTTGGAATATGTAAACTCACTATCTATTAGTGTGGGTTATTTCCACAATTGTTGGGTCAATTGTGCAAGTGCAAATCTAATCTATATGCAGGGACTTGATCTCTATTAATCCCTAAATGTTTACCTTCAATCTGTCTTGATTGTATGGATATGCTTCAACATAAAAAATGGTTTGGTGTGTTCAGGAGTTTGCATGTGATAGTGATAGTTCCTTCCTTATGTAAAACCATGAAAGGATATCGAACCAATAACTTAGAGAATGCTCAAAGATAACACACAAACATGTAGTAGATGCCCTAAATGATTATGCAAGTAGAAATGCAGTAATAAATGCTTTAATTCAATGCTATTGAATATATATCTTGAATTCATGTTACTAATGTTGGATGAATTTTAGGTGTATCTTTAAGTGTCCTTAAATACAACTCCAAGGGTCAGAAATGAAACATTTTGCACTTCAAATTGGCACATAATGGTTAGGTAGAAGGTTTAGGTTGACCCTAAATTTGAATTTGAAAACTTATAGCTTAAGGGTCGTGTTTGCAACTAGGATTGACCCAAATCATTTACACAATCACGGATTTGACCCAAGATAAGAAATGCATAAATATGCAAATCAAGACTGACCTCTAAAAATGAGTGCAAATTGAAACAAATTAGGTTCAAGTTATGTGCCCACTTCAATAGAAATCACACCATTTCTACTTTTTCATTATATAACAGATAATCCAGTCAAAAAATTCCAAAACGAGGGGGAAAAGTGCAAGGTATGCAGGTTTCCAAATTGGAGAGTCACACCACATGAAAATAAACTTGGGACCAATTAAATTATAATGGAAAGAAAAAAAAATGTTTAAGAGAAATGAAAGAACATCATAATAATCAAAACAAATATTTGATGGGAAAAATTGATTTGAAAGCTCAAATTCTCGCCCAACTTCCATTCAATTACAAAAAAAAAAGTATTTAGAGAGCCATCATATTAAGAAAATCATTTTGGAGCAGTGAGAATTTATTACAAAGTGGAGAGTCCATGAGCACAGATGGGAATTATTGGTGACAGGGACGAATGACTAGTTGAATTTTCTGAAATAGGACAGAATACTATTAGAGATACTAAGGGTAGCCTACAGCCAGGCACAGGAAGAAGCTTCAAGCAGTGTCTTTAACAGCTTTGAGTTTTGCACGAGTTTCCTTTGGAGGCTTAATCTCTTTGGCTGCATGGAAAGGGTTGTTGGAAAGAGCAAGATGCACACCTGGGTCTCTGTGAGCACAAGTGCTGTTATACAGAAGGGAATTGTTAGCAGCCTGCACATTGCTATTAACATAAGCATTCACAGGGCTTGCCATGGAAGGACTATGGCTTCCTTTGCCTTTTTCATCCTTCTCATTCATGGTATTATCCTTATGACCCACCTTCTGGCTGTCATATATTGCATTGTTTCTTGATTCAGAGCCCAAATCCATGGTGGCTCCTCTGTTTTCACCTGCAAGAGTGATTACTCGAACACCCAAATCAGATTGCCCCGGCATTGGCTTCTGGTCTGCATTGAGGAGCTTGTGCTGTGCATGGAGCTCGGCCAGCCTGCGAGTGAGATTGGTTATGTCTTCCTTGATTCCTTGCTGAAGAGATTTATCTGGTTCAGAGCTTGATCCCTTCACAATTGCCTTACCTTGATCTGCAGGAACTATGCTAAGCTGCTCATTTTTGTTGTTCTCTGAGGCAGACAAATTCAGTGATTGAGTAGGAGGAGGAGGAGCAGGTGTGGGTGACTCTCTTTTAGTCTCTGTAGCAGTAACCTTTTGTTGGTCTTGCTTGGGCACTTGGGGTTCAGGCTTTGAGGGCAACCTAGTAGGCTGAGTGGGCTTAGAGGGCTCTTCCTTCTTGGCCTCAGGCTTGGGAAGCTGTTGCTGCTGCTGAGGCTGAGGCTGAGGCTGAGGCTGAGGCTGAGGTTGAGGTTGAGGCTGAGGCTCAGACTGAGAAGTGGGGACAGTAAGCCGAGATGGCTGCCTAGAGGTCTGACTTCTATCTCCTATGCCATATATTGAATAGGGATTCCTGAAACTTCCTTGAGGATACATGATTTCTTTAGTAGTCTGGCTTGTATTTTGACAGTCAAGTTGGATTTTGAGCTGATGAGACTGACTCAGTACCAGGCAAGCTTATTAAAATGCCCTATTGGAAAAAAATCTTTAGCAAAGGATAGAACCTCCTACAGGGGATATGCATGGGTTATTAGATGTTATTCCAGAAGAATATAGAGAGAAATTACACCTAATTATTGTGGAGGATCCGAGGAACCAACTTAGCACTACAAATGCTATGAATTCGAATTGGAGGAATCAGAGCAACCTTAAGAGTGGTAAAAGCTCAATAGCACTCTCTCCAACCTTACCATGAAAAGCCCAAGCCCATCCAAATAGTTGTTTATAAAATCCCAAACATTAATCCAAACTTATCAAAACAATCGTTTTTGTTTGGCTATAGAGAAATTCTTCAAACATAAGCCTGAGAAACTCTCCAAACATAAGCCTTGAGCAGAAGATACACAACAATAGCTTTGGACAATCAAAGATTACACCTCATTACAGAAGGAATCATCTGCTTGAAAATCCTGCAGCCAAATGGAAATTTGAAGACAGTCAGATCTTACAAGTGCCTTTCATTTTATTTACAAAGCAAATTTATAAAGTGTCAATATCTTCAAATGTTCATACAGAATATTTATAAATGTGTAAACAGTATCTTCTAAGCACGCACTGCCTTGATTATTTTCCTTGCATATTCCTCTACAGTTCTCAATCGAAAATGTTCAGGTGATTTATGGAAGGGTAAAGCTAAATATCATAGTAAATCGTGAACATAAAGAGACAACATAGGGGCAAAATGTACTTGGCAGTATTTCAAAGTTATATTAAGGTAAATGTACAGATACTCCAGCAAATCTTATTGAAGCATTTAGTCAGGGACCAATTTTTAATAAAGACCCCAACTTACCACAATCAAGAACACATATTCAGAAAGGGATAAGTTTCCACAATGCATTTGAATAACAATACAGATTTTCAGTTTATTTTTAAAGTACCTGATTCTATAAGTTTTGAATGCAAATAAAATTTCAAAGGAACTTTAGAAAACCAATTCTTAATTATTACACAATAAAATTTATTAAACAAGCTACAATCAAGAAGATATCTTAAATAAGAAAAGGAACCCTTCACCTAATTTCAATAATCTTACCTCTGCACATTTAACAAGTGATTTTACCTCTACCCAACTGGGTGTAGGCTTAAAAAGTCCAGTAGTCTTACCTGCTCATAGTCAAGAAAAGTTTTTACCCCTACCCAATTGGGTGTAAGCTCAAAACAACAGTCTAGTGCTTAAATCCCAATCAGGCCTTGTGTGCTTATAGCTGCAAGCAATACAAACCACATTTAATGCTATATCTCTACTACAAACATTCTCAATGAGATTTATAGAGCATATGGAAAGTACAGGAGTCTGCACTTGCAGCTTGTAGATGCCTTATTCCCCACATGTCCATTGAAAAAAGAGCCCATTGACAGCTTTACAGAAAGAAGAACAACAACAGTGTATATGTTGCCCCAAATGTCAACATCAAGACCAATTTCAGATACTCCATGAAATACCAGTTATAACTGGAATACAGCTGCATAGGACTACTTGGCTTAGCAGCAGTTTCCATGGCTTCCTGCTAGTAAGATGCTCTGCAATGGCGTGCTGGGTGGGTAAAGAATCTGCTTTTGTAGGGTTCTAAATTGAAGAATCTAACTTTTTTTTTCTGTTCTTTGTCATAATTCAAACTGGAATATGACTTTTTGTTAAAAACAGTCTACGGCTCTAGAATATGGTAAGTCCATTGTGAAAGGTAATATTGTTTTTGGCATAAAACCCTCCATTAATAAAGAAAGATACAATTTTTGCACCGACTTATTTTCACACGACCTTAAAAGCTCAAGTAATGTCATGACTGATCTTTCGAAGGTGCCACATCTTAGTGGAGAATCTAACAAGTTGTTTAAATTAAAACTATATCTAATAATAATAATAAGTTATTCCTGATAAAGAATGGGCAGAATGAGATGCATACTTGAAAAATTAGATTTGGTTGGCCCCACATAGGGAAAGCCATTACTTAAATAAAGAGTTAAATTCCTAAATTATTTAAGGGAAAAAATTAAAACATTTTTGTGAGACAAAATTTTAATTCTTTGTAATATTAATTTTTTTAAAGTAGTGGTGAATGGTGAAAATTATATAGATTATAAAAATTTATGAAATCATTTTCAATAATTTTAGATTTAAAATATATAATAGAATTTCAGTATTTTGAAACTGTTGTAGCAATCTCAAAATCATTTTAGTGGTCTTTGCAACTACTAATCTATTAAAAGCAACAATTCCACATGTAATAATAGAAATTGTATACCCTGTAACTTCCTTATTGTATTTTTGCACTCATTTTAGTGTTTGTATCATTAGTATGTTTTAGGTCATTTTATACCTATTTCTAGCCTCCTTGATGATCATAAGTTGAGATTGCAAACTCTCTAGACCTTACCAGACCACCCTTAAGCACCACAAAAAAGTATATTTAATATCATGAAGGGACACTTGTGCCCCTAGGTCCATGAGCACCACTCTCCTCATCCACTATCTAGCAAAGGTGTCCTTGTTGACTTTCTTGGTCAAACTTTCTCCAAGTGCCTTTGCCCTAATAATAAATGGGCATCCTATGCACCAAACCTAAAAAAATTAGTATAAGTTCGTATAAAAGACAACTTTTCCCCTTAATCCTTCATTAGGTCATCTTATTCCAAAAATAGAAAACCTAGTAGCATTTCTCTTCTCCAACACAAAGAAAATTATAGGTCATTCATTGAAGCAACAAGGCAGTAAACCAGGATTGAAGATCTAAAATTGTGGAAGATTATTGATCAACCCAAGCTATAGAATCTTGCTAATTTCCTTTTCCTTTTTCCATTTCCCACTTCTATTCCACTTGATTCCTCCATTTGTGAAGCCATTAAAAACCTTTCTTGAACCCCCCAAATCTGCATAAAGCCTCTATATTTGTTTCCCTTATATTTGAAGCATTTTATGCTCTTGTTTTGTCATTTTGCGATCACCTTATCATCTCCTTAATTTTTCTCCATCACAAACATGCACCACTTATATGGAACTTGTCCTTGGGGGTTTATAAGATTTTTGAATTATTGCAACCATTGGCAAAGCAAGGAACACAATACAACCCTCTAAGATGGAAGAATCTCTTCTAACATCTCCTAGCAAGAATAGATATCTACTCATGGAGACTTAGCATCTCCAACACCTGCAAGTGCCTAAATATGGATAGGCATACATGATAAGTCTAATGATGACTTGATAGCTCAACACATGACCCTACATAGCATGAATTATAAAGTAAAGTTCTCTCAACTTATCCTCGTCTAGTGGCAATGTTTTAGTGATCCATAGGACCTTTCCCTCTCTTTGTTTTGTGCATGTTTAGACATTTATTAAGATTTTCCCCTTTGTCATTTTTCAAAACTTAACTGTTTTCTTTTAAATAGCACATTTGCCCCCTTTATTTTTTGGTTCATCCCTAGTGATTATGTGGATGCCTCGACAAATACACAAATGCCATAGTGATTGAATTACTACTAAAGGGGCATTTACATGCACATTATTTTTATCTTTATGATTTATTTGCGTGAATTTATTTTGAACATTTCATGCCTCTTAATCTCTTGTTTGAGTCTTTGTTATCTATACCCAACATAGTTAAGCTACACCTATAAACTCTAATTCTAGATCTTCTAGTATTAATAGACTTCTAAGAGCTTTTATGATTTTTTTTTCTCTCCTTGGATTTCTTCTCGTTTCTTATCAATTTGATAGTGCAGTACGTGATATTATTTGAGAAAACATTAGGAAAGGATTCCATCATTACTCTTGAATCATTGTACATCATATAGGCTTTGTAAAGGGACCTAAATTATTAACATTATTGTTTCAAACAACTCCAAAGATGATTCCTTTAGTAGTGTCTTAGCAATACCATCTCTATGTTTTCTTTGGCATCCTCGTGCTTTGATTTTCTTGTCTTCATACCATCATTAGAAAAAGAATCCATGGTTGAGAGAGGAGAGGAGGCAAATCATGTTGTGTCTGTGAGGACCAAATTGCCACCAATAGCTAATTTCACATATTGGATTCATCATATCTAAGGTGTGGAATTTTCACTTACATTTATTTTACTTTAGATTATAGTAGATTAGATGTAGTTTAGAAATTCTTTACTCTAAATCTAAAACATAACATTTTATATTTAGATTTAGGATAAAACTAGTATATTTTTCATTTTAATGTAGTAGTTTATTTGTGTAAAAATCATTATCAAAACATGTCATTTATTCTAAAACTCTAAAAGGCAAGCTCAAATAAACTCTTACAAATGAAAAATCAATTCCCTTTTTCTACAAGCACTCAAGACAAATTAGAAAGTAGTTAATACCATTAGAAATATCAAACTCATTTTTTCATTGATTAAGGACAGTAGAAAGAACCTTTTCATTGCTTGAATCTTCTATTTTCAATCATTTGAATTTACATTGCAAAAGAGAAAAGAATGCATTGTTTGTTGATTTTAGAATTAGTTTTTAGTTGTTTTCTATAGTAGAGTAGTTCCTTATATACACGTAGACACATACACACACAAAAATAATTTAAAAAACAGTTTATTTCAACAAGATAGTTTAAATAGAAATATTCATTTTCAATCATTCAAATACATTTCAAAATAAATAAATAAAACACAAAAATGAAAACAAGTTCAAAGGCAAAAGAAAACCAAAAAAATTAGGACCATCTCATTTGAGCTAGAATGGTTTCAAACTTAGTTTGAATCTCAAACACTCAAACATTTAAATATTCAATTGCAAATCAAACATCAAAAAACAAACATTAAAACTTTACAAACATTCAAATTGCACAAGCAAACTCAAAACTAACAACAAAATCAAGAACCTTAAAACCAAAGGAATCAAAGGAACTTTAAACCATTTATTTTCCCCTAAGTGACATTAAACATGTTAGGCCTATGTGTTTGGGAGTGCTAAAAGATTAGGTGGAAGCTACTTTGAGAGAGCTAAGGGAGGACTCATAAACCCTTGCAACCACTAAAGTAGAATAACAAACTCAAATCTTGGAACAAATTCAACAAGAAAATGATCTATTATAGGTTATTGAAGATGTATATCTAATTGAAGCCTTTGAATGAGAGATTGCCTATCAAGATACTCTCTTCAAATGTATTTAATAAAACCTCAATAGTTAGCATTTGATTAAGAAGTTTTCATTTGTAGTAGTTTAGCCAATTTTACAACATTTGGTATTAGATCCTCGGGTCTATTGAGAAGGGGACACCTTTCTTAAAGTGTTGTGAGTTTTTGGTTGCACTAGGAGCTTTTGACTTGAGTGGTTTTGTAGATTTGTAAGTGATTGAAACCATGGCCTCTACCTCTCATTTAGAGATTAACAAGTTCAATAGCGCTAGGTATGAGTTGTGGAAGATGAAGATGGATGATCTCTTGGAAGAAAGGAATCAATAAAAAGTTGTTGCAAAGAAAGGAAAGATTGATGGGATGTTTGATGAAGATTGGAAAAGGTTGAACAAGAAGGCATGAGGAACCATTGATTGTCTATTTTAGATTCTGTCCTCTTTAATGTTTCAAAGGAGACCACTGCATTTTCACTATGGAAGAGGATATGTGATATTTACCAAACTAAAAATCTAATTAATATATGTCTGTATTATTTGAAAACAAAGGATGGTGATTCTATTGTAGAACATTTAAATGCTTTCAACTTGTTTTTGAGTCACCCAGAGCCTTTAGTAGAAGTTAAGCTTGAGGTATAAGATAAATGTATCTTACTACTTTGTTTCTTACTTGAATCTTGGGAAAATTTAATTGTTGTTATCAATGGTAGTATTGTAGACTCAAAGATGGATTGTATTATTGCACTACCTTGATTTTAGAGGAAATGAGAAAAAATCCATGAATGAGGGCTCGAAGGATACCATGCATGTTTAGGGATGCCCGAGGTCAAATGTGGGCCTAAAGGGATCAAAATAAGTA
This sequence comes from Cunninghamia lanceolata, assembly GCA_027924645.1. Taxonomy (NCBI): domain Eukaryota; kingdom Viridiplantae; phylum Streptophyta; class Pinopsida; order Cupressales; family Cupressaceae; genus Cunninghamia; species Cunninghamia lanceolata. Next base: position 414,684 of record BSBN01000378.1, on the reverse strand, counting down.
AAAATATAGGTCCAAGTCAAAAGGATAGTCAAAAACCCCTAGGAAGAGTGAAGTGATGTGTTATCCTCAAAATTAGTTGTGTTCATTTTGTAGGATGACCCCTACAAAACTTGTCCGTTCTATAGCCTACAACTCTAAGCACATAGATCGAGGTGAGTCTTCTTGCCCTCTTGCGTGGTCATCTAGCCCTGAAGAATCCATTTGAGTATCTTCTCATCTCGGTTTCTAAAAGTTTGCAAAGATAGAACAAGCAAGCAGACTTGTCAAACTAGTAAGTTTGATAGTTTTTAGGTGTTAGAAAATTTTTGTTTTACATGTAAAAGCGGTAAATTTTACCACTATTACATGTTTAGTTTAGAGTTTCCTTAATATGCAAGAGCGACACTTTTTGCCGCTATTGCATGTTCATTTTTTAAATCCCCTAAGTGCAGGGGCGTCGACTTTTGCCGCTCATGCATCTCGAGTTTGCACCAAGTGCATTTAATGCACTACGTGTGAATAATTAATGAAACTCTTTATATGTTTTGATTCACTCTTAGTTTTTATTTTACTTTTGTATATTCACCTCTGAGTTTCTAAACCCGTGGAAACCCTCTGAACTCCTGCGTGCATTTTGGCTTGAGATTTTTTCTTGGATCCAACTAGGTTTTTGCCATCTAGGTAAGTTTTGTTCATGCATTTCATGTTTTCTTCTTTTGAATCTTTTTGTTTCCTTTTGGTAATAGCGTTAATTTTTGACTTTTCGTGTTGATAGAATCTCTAAAGACGTTTATAGTTTTCAAGATTTCCTTTCTAGATGCACGTTCGTCTTAGGGTTTTTATTTGGTTTTTGTTTTAGTTTTGAGAATTTCTTTTTGTCTATGTCTATGGATATGCAAGTGTGGCAATTTCTGCTGCCTATTCACAAAAAACCCGAGATGTGTTTTTATTGCAAAATACCTGAGATTGACAAGGGCGGTGATTTTCGTTGCCCGTACTAAAGACTAGAATTTCTTTCAATATGTAAGGGTGGCAATTTTTGCCGCCCATGCATATTGTTTCCTAAGTGTCCTAATGTAAGGGTGGCAATTTTTCGCTGCCCATACACATATGTTTTCAACCAATGTGCAAAGGCAATGATTTCCACCGCCAATGCATCCATGTTTATTTTTCATGTTTTACCCTATGTGTAAGGGCGGTGATTTTTTCTTCCCCTACATGAAGTTTGTAATGATTTACCAAGAATCCAAAATGCACAAGTGGGCATTTTTGCTGCTCAAACATACTATGTAGAGAACTTACTTCAAGATGCAAGAGCGGGTCTTTTTACCACCCTAACATAACACAATACAATTCCTTCTACATGCAAGGGCAGTGATTTTTTCCACCCATGCACTCACTCCTTGAAATTTTCTAACTCTGGGAAATTTTCCAAGCTACTATCCTTAGCCCGCTTTCACTCCATTCTTCACTCTCTAGCCCCGGTAAGCTCGCATACATCATTGTGATTTCCAACTTTGCAGTTTCCTCATGTATCATATTTTTCCTAACACTGCAGCATCTTACTGATGCAGTTGCACTTGCAAGATTGCCAAGTTATCTTTCTCTACCAGAGGTGCTCATTTTCCAAATGACTGACCCATCACCAAAGAAGGCTAAAGCAATGAAGTACAAGTATCAGGGTGTTTTTCATATCACTTCAGTCACATCAAATGTGGATGAAATACGAGACACAAAGATTGGTCATGTTGATATGGCCAAATTTGTTGGTAGGACAAAGTCAGATAAACCTAGCCAATACATGCAAAGGATTATAGACAACAATATCCATTTGGTTGCTTCTTTTCCCATTGCTACACATAATACTGAATTTGTTCTCCAAGTTGCTCATTTTTATAATAAGGATAACATGACAGTGGTGGATGCTCATGGCAACGTGATTATGAGACTAGATGCAGAGTTCATGGATAATGTTTTCATGTGTCATAGTGTAGAAGATGTTGCAGAGCTAGATTTTTCAGTTGCCCAGAGCGAATATGATAAAGATGTTAAAAAAGCCAAAAGGGTTATCAATACTAAATGGTTGAAAACTACTAGGCCAAATTTATCCAGATGGCCTAAGAGTTTTTCCAGGAGTGACTTTGTAGAGGAGGTTAGTGACTTGATAGCTCTTCTCAGCAGAGTTAGAGGTCTACCTTTGTCTTCTACCTTCCATGAATGGATGTATCCTTACATCAAAATCATACTTCAGGGAAAACAGAATATTTTTTGGGGTGAACAGATTAGTAATGCTCTTCATGAGCAACTGATTAAGGTGTTAACTACCTCCAAATTCTATATGACATCATATCTTGTATATGCAACTGCTTCAATGAGAAGTTTTCCATATTTGACATCTGAGGGAGATCAGAGGGTGGTGCCAGTCTACCAATACTATCCTCAGCTAACTCTAAAGGGATCTATACATCATTTTAGAAGAGTGAATGACGCCTACTTTGTAGTTTTCATGTGTCTATTTGATCCTCAATTAGAACAAAGAATGGTTTCAGATGAAGCATGGATAGTTGTCAATGATTTTGGTTGTTTATATCTTCAATTCCCAACTTTTACCTATTTAAGAGTTGGTTATTATCAAGGTTATCCTTACATGTTGCCAAAATTTCCAACTGATAGGATTATCATGATGGAATTGTGTAGATAGATGATTGTAGTGCACAATAAACAAATGGAGTTGAAGAAGCTTGGATTCAGATTTCCTATTTAAATTGGCAGGTATTTTGTGGTTACTACTGCAAAAACTAAGGCAATGAAAACTGAGATGCAAATGGTTACCATGAAACAATTCAAGAAAATACCCAAATTTGACTATCAGGGAGTGAAAGATAAGATCAGGAGGAAAACTCAATTTCATGAGCCCATGGTGGACAATGTTTGGGCAGAGTTGAGAACTAAAGAAGATATCAGGGAACTAGACTATATAAGGTTGACTTCAAGTCAAATTGAAGAGTTGGGTTTCGCTGATATCCCTGAGGGGATGGTTGATAATGAAGATGTTTTAAGTCACAGGTATGTAAATGAGCAAGTTGCAAATTCTTCTTTGCCTAGTATGTTATGGTCAAAGAAAGAAGTGACATCATTAAGAAAGAGGTTTGGGCCTATCTTGGCCAACACTAATATATGGCTTCAAAGTAAAGGAATCCAGCTAAAAGACTTCATCACTGGCTCTAAGGAAGAAGTTCTTGAACAGACTGGGAAAAAGGTTGAAATAAGAACTAAAAACAAGAGTGATGCTACCAATACTTAGATAAGGCTCCTAAGCCTAGAATAAAATTTGTATCAAAAGGAGATAAAGCCAAGGTAATGGAAGAGGAGTCTACTGCTAAAGATATGGAAATAGAAGAGCAGAATATTGAGGAACCTGTTGTTGAGCAAATGGATACTGAAGAAAGGTTTGTAGAGGAAAGAGAGGATGAGCGAGAAGTAGTGGAAGGAGATGGGCAAGAACATTCACAAGATATAACCATGTCTGCACAAAAAGACATGTCATAGGAAACTCAAGTTTCTTCTTCCCTACCCACTATGTTTGTTTCGGATTCTTTACCTATTCTTTCAAAAGATCCATTGTCTCCCATTATTGTTCAGTCTTCTGGCTCGTCACCGTCTTCTTCTAGGATGATTTTTGATAGTCCTAATGTTGCTTTTGATGCTGTCATTCATTATTCAGGGTCTATTCCGAGCTTGTCTTCACCCTCCTACAATATTGGTGATTCTACAATTTCTAAGCAATTTGTTTTAGGTGTTGAACAAGTTGTTAATGTGGATGTACCAAGTGTTGTATTTACAAATACTCCTCCAATTGTCACTACTACAAGTGTGAGTACAATTCCTTCTTCATTGGCAATGGTGTCATATCCAAATATCATTACATCAGTGCTTCCTCCATGGCTTTCAGCCTATACTTCTAAGATGAAAAAGCAAACCATCTCCCCAGATGACTTTGACTTTGGAAAGCTAATGCCAGTGAAGGCAAAGATGCAAAAGAAGCCCAAGACTTTTTCTCTGCTACTATAAGACAAAGGCCACAAGTATGTGGAGATTGCTCAGCCACCGCCAGATGCAAATATTGATAATTTCAACATGAGTGATTATTCTATTTCCAGGATTGAAATGGGGAAAATCACACATGAAAGTGCCAAGGCTTATGTTCAGTCTACGCTTAATTCCTTGATTCAGAAATTTGATCATGAGAAGGAAATGAAGGAGAAATACAAAGTAATGGCAGAGCAGTTGGCCGCAGTGGTGAGAAAGATTACTTTGACATCTGATTCCATAACACCTGAGGCAATCACCATGGAAGATCCCATTATTCAAAAGGTGGAAAAGACTCATGTCAAAGGAAAGTGGTTGAAGAGTACCTTGAAAGAATGCATTCGCAAGGAGTGTCTCTTCTTACAGATACAACTAAGAAGAAAAATAGAATGGAAAAGATTAGAGCTGAGCTTGATGATCTGACTAATGTAATTTCTCAAAACATTGAGTATTTAGATGAAAGCTTTGAGAAGTGGACTGAGTGAAAAAGCTAAAGATAAAAACTCTGATATCACTTGGAAATATTTCAAATCGTGAGTCTTATGTGGAAACTAAAGAGTCATTTCTTTATCGAAGTAATGTTTTAAAAGACTTGATCAAAGATCTGGGGAGTGCTAGGGAATTGAGTGAATAAAGTGATGTTAGTCTTTTGCACAAATTGGAGGAGATCCCATGCAAGTTGACATCTGAAGATCATCACTTCCTCCCTGTTGATGAGATGATTCAAGAGTTTAAGAATATGTTTCAAAGGGAGTTTGAAGACAAAGCTTTCTCAGTTGCCTCTCTAGACAATATTCTGGATAACCAGTTAACACTTGGTAACTTGAAATCCAAGTTAACCAATCATCATAAAGCGGCCACAATAGTGAAAGATGTAATAAGGGCTCGAGTAATTTCTAAAAACACTGTTGGTCTTGACAGCTTAGTGATGCAAGCAGCATTCACTATGTATGATGCTTATATGAAGAAGAATGGGGGTGCAAGTTGATACAAATTTTCATGCCTTAGTTTATTTCTGTATTTTCATATGTATTTTATTTGTAGTTTTGGACACTTTTACATGTACTTTTTCCATATGTAATAACATGTAAAAACATAGGAAGTCCCAAATCAATAAGGACTCCTTTGTTGAATAAGTTAAAGTAGTTAGATTTCCTAGATTATCTCATGGCCTCTCACTATAAATCAAGAGTGCCTCTATTGTAATTTTTATCTTTTGTCTATTGAAGCAAAGCACTACCATTTTGAAGAGCAATTTGAGACTTTGACCTTATTTTGTAAATTAGTTTTCAAGCAATATCAAGAAACAAGTTGGCATCCAATCTTTGTCTTGCAGCAAGTTTGTAATGTTATAGAATTGTTCTTATGTCCTTTCTATTACATTATCTTGTATGAATGTTTGAATTGTGAGCGTGGACATCAAGTGTTTGGAAGGTGATTCAAATATGATTTTGTAGACTTTGTGCTGCTATATCATATTTGGAATTTGCGTTTAAGTTTTTGAATGAGAAGTAACTTGAAGACTTTAGGGCTGCAAGTTATTGTTCGTGATCAGGTTATCTTATCTCGGCATATAGTGAAGACTTTGGGTTGCACTCTATTCCGAAATCTTTCATTTTCAATTGGCATAAGAAACAATGAGAAACTTTATGTTTTTGTGGGTTTCTTGGTGATTAACACACGCTGGTATCATTTAGTTATTCTTTTGTGTAACTTGATTGGATATTGACTATTATTGTTCCAAATTGGTAATTTGTAATCCTTTGCATATTATAAGCTTCGTGGAATTGTTATCTTGAATTGTAAAAATCTATTCTGAAATAAGAGAATAGGATGATATAGAATCACCCCAAGGATAGTTTTTATTCTAAATAAGTCTAGATAGTTATTAGTTAGTATTTGACAATAAAAGGGAGCCTCCCCTTGCTGAGAGGAGAGATATTATATCATCACACTGTGGTTGATATAACCATTTTGCCTTTAGTTAGCTATAGACAAAATATTCACCCAACAGTTTTTGGCGACTCCGCTGGGGATCCGAACGTGCAACTTAAAGCCTCATGCTTTAAGTTGAAACATACCAGTCTCATTCATTGTAATAAGTTTTTCTAGTTTTTATCTTTGTTAAGAATATTGCATTCTGGCATACTCAAGGTATACAAGAAGTAAGAGAGATCAAGGAATTATTGATCCTATTTTTGAGTTAATCCAGCAAAATAATTTCAATCTTTTGCCTTTGAAATCTCGACTTCAACGTACACAGAGTTTTCCTCCTACCAACATAAGGTCGCCTATACCAAGTGAAGCCTCAAGTGTGCAAAGGACTCCGCCAGTTGTACAAATTTCAAGGTTTGTAATTCCACCTTTTAATCGGCACATAATGGCTCAACCACCTCCTGTAGGTCCATGGAGAAATGCTTTCGGGCCTCTGAATCTTACCCCACCATTGCATGATCTACCCCATAGTTCAAGAAAGAATTTTCCAAAATTCTATGGCGATGGAAAAGTTCACCCTGACGAACATATTGCAACTTTTTATATTGCATGTGGTGTTCTTGGGGTAGAACATGAAGATGTATCTGTGAGACTTTTTGTTGAGACACTTCAAGGTGTTGCGGCAGATTGGTTCTATCACCTTCCTTCTCAAACCATCACTGGATGGAATGTTCTACGAACCACGTTTGAGGCTAGGTTCAAACCTATTGAAGATGCACACGCTCTTTTGGCCCAGCTTACACAAATGAAGAAGGAACCACAAGAACCCATGCGTGAGTTCATTGTGAAGTTCAATAAGCTAACCAACAGAATTCTAGCCATTGCTCAACCCATGGCTGAAAATCTAAATTATTTATTCATAAACACTCAACTGCCAGAAGTGAGTTTTCTTTTACAGCGGACTAATCCGACTAACTTGGCGGCAGCTCAAGCCCTAGCTATCAAGATTGAAGATAACCTTATCCTTGTTGGTAAAATAAGAAAAGATACAAGTAGAAGTAGAGGGTAGTCCTCTACTGACATTTCTTCCACTAGCACCACTGATCCTATGGTGCAGAAGTTGGCTAACGAATTGTTAGCTCTAAAAAAGCAAATGTCTCAAAGTATGTCCACTCCTTCCTACAGAGACATACCAAGGAGAACATTTCCAAATGCTCCACACCAAGGCAATGCTGCTAGAAACCAAGGACAAAACAGGCTTCCTCCTTCACAAGGAAGACTTGCCTTGGAAGCTCCATCGGTCAATGCAGCAGTTGGATATTATGAAGCAAAACAAGATAATTCCTTTCAACCTGATTTAGCTCAGGATGATAGCATTAACCTCTTCACAGAAGGATAAGAAGAGTTAATTGGTGACTCAAATATTGGCTTCCTAAATTTTTAGGATGAAGTTGAACAAAGAGAAGATGCATATGGTGAGTCATATGTTGTTTTCACATGATCTCAAAGTCAGTTGAATCAACAAGCAGCTGATAAAGGAAAGACAAAGGAAGATCCTCATCCTGCAATCTCCATTGCTAAGAGAGGAACACCTCTTCCTTTTCAACCTAGAGACCCAGTTGGTGAAAACAAGTAAGTACTTCAAATGTGTCATCTTCTTTTGTTCCTCAGACTAGTACCCCTATTCCAAAACCTCAACATGAAAATAATCCTTTTGTTGTGTCTCCATCATATCAATTGTTCGATATAATAGACCATGCCAAGAAGACCAAAATTCAGATATCTGAGGTTGAATACTTGCAAGATAACCCTGATCAGTCTAATCGATTAGCTAGCTTTGTAAAAAATAAAATTGCCACTGGAGTGCAAGATTCTTCCAAAAATAGTCATGTCATCTCTCACACAAGATCTCCACAGAACAATCCGATTGCTACTCCTTCCACTACCACAGGAAAGATTGAACCTGTTAGGACAGTAAAAATTTTAAAATTTTACTATTTTCTCACTCCATCATGTTTGAACATAATCCTAAAATATCCCAAAATCATAATAAAATCTTTTTACAAGGTGTCTATGGATGAGCAGTGTTAAATTATATCAAGGCCAATCTATCAGCAAGATGTTGTGTTGTTTACACCGATACATAAGGGATCATTTGGAAATAACCACCGGCATGAGAATAGAGATCGGAAAGAGATTTATAGAAGTCGCCGATGGAATAAGTGATACCGATGACTTTACATCGGCAAGAAAAGTGAGTGGTCATACCGATCGGTATGATAGACAACTATCGGATGACCTTTTAAAAGTTGCCCCGACGGTATATGTCATACCGATAAAGTATTCCGGCAAGAGTCTCACCGAACATCCTGCGAAGGTAATGAAACAAACGACCATCGGAATGAAGTATACTATCGGGATAAGATACAAGGAAGTTTCCGATACTAAATGTCTTGGCGATAAAGGAGCTTTCGGCAAGACTCGCAGCGATACTATTATCTGTCGGGATGACTCAACATATCAGAACAAAGGAATTAGGTCTCGCCGATTCACAAGTCACAGCGATCAAAAGGTATCGGTGATACTTTGACATACTCTGCCCGATAAAGAATATGAAAGAACCATCGGTGAGAGGATTCGGATCGGGTTATCTTTTGAAAGCTATCCCGATAGTATGTTTCACTCTGATAGGTATTCTCCATCGGTAAGACTTTAAAATAGTCATTCCAATCTAAGTAATATGACGATCGGTGGGACAACAAGAGTCGGGGAAACATAATTATGTTATCCCGATAGTATTAATCATCCCGATAAACAAAACATATCGGTAAGACTCATTACATCGGAGTGAAATCTAAATCATATGGCGATGAGGGAAGTCATGCCGATGGTCGTGCCCATTTGAAGATATGACATTTCATAGCGTCGGGAATACAAATAAGGGGTCATGCCGATTGATTGTTCGCGCCATAAAAACATTAAGGTCGCCCAGACATTCCAAAATTCACGCCGATAAGAGGAGTTATGGCGATGTGACATTTCACAGCGATGAACATTGAATTGATCAGATGATTAAATACAAACGGCTACGAAAATTTCTATAATCATTATAGTTGCAAAAAACCATCCGAGAAGAGAATACAGAAGAACTCTTAAGGCGAAAGCAGAGGATTCCAATTCCAGCCACCAAACGACAGGTACATATATCAAACCACTGTATAATCTGTGTTTAAATTCTCTGCCAAAGTTTTAAAATGGAAACTCCGGGGAAGGGAAAAGGCAGAAAGTTACAAGTGGAAACCAGTAAGCCCGAAAAACAAAAAACTGAACAAACCCCTGAGGAGAAAGTAAGAGAAAGAAAACTAAACCAGGATCTAATTGACCAATTGCCTGGGTCAACTCACAAGACCAGAAGGTCTGCCCAACTCAGGGCAGAAGTGGAGAAATTAGAGGATAAACACAAACGCCTGGGAGATATCTAGACTCCAATTCGGGGATATGAACTTTTCAGATTCCACTACAATAGAAGGTTTAGGAATGCTCCTGTGTCAAACCCATGGCACATGAATTTAGGAAAACTGGTTGTACCAATGTATTCCTGAATGTGGAACTCCTTCAGTTACTTGCCAGACATTATAGTTCAAACCTGAGAGCCATCTGCAACCCACAGGGAGAACCAATTGTGCATTTGTCAAAAAATGCTATTTGTGAGGTGTTTGATTTGGATGATTTATGCACTGTCCCTATCATTTATGAAGATCTGGATAAGGAGTATTGGAGAATGGACACAACTTACAATGGATGGAGGTTACCCATTCACAGGCCCAGGGTTGAAGGAGAAGTGATGCCCTTAACTGAAAATGATGGCCCTCCCTTTCATGTAGCCATATTTGAACCATATATACAATATACCTATTACTCTGTAGGCCAAATCTTGGGTTCAGAGGTCCCTGAGTTCATGACTATTCCTCTGATGGTCATAGCCTCTGACATTCAGTGTCATAATGCAAGGCAGTTTGATTATGCTTCCTACATTGCTAATAGAATGGATTCTGGTCTATCTGCAATAAAAAACAGTGCTCCAGCATGCTCTTTTGAGCATTACTCAATGCTTATGCACATGGTGTTATATTATGGCCAGGAGGTAGGGTTATGGCCAAGTGAGTTTCAAGTTGTTGCTGCAGATAAGAAAGGGGAAAAGATACCTGTACAACTGTGGACCAGAATTTGGGAAAGTAGATATGCCCATTCCAGCTATGCTCAATTTGAAGAGCATTGTGTAAAAGTACTGTATAGGTATTTTAATCACCCCTGTGAATATTCAATTTCAACTGAGATAAAAAGATTCCTCAGACCAAAAGATTTTGGTGGCCCCCCTACTGTCACTCATAATTGGGGAGACTGGTATTGTTTTGAGGATGCTACTATGATCAGAGTTTATGGTTTTGAAGATACTCCATTCATATTGCCCAAGACTGTCCCTGACAGGCTTGCATATCTGGAAATAATCAGACAAATGCATTGTTCAAATGTGATGCATTTGAGTTCACATGACAAACAATCATTTATGCCCAGTACTTTATGTTTTGGAGATTTTACTGTAGTTTCTAAAGAAGGTTACAATCTTATTCTGGATAAATTAGTGCATTATAACATGAAGACTGCTGAGATGAGAAAAGGATTTGACCCTGAGGGCTTTATTGATTCTGCAAGAAGAAAACAGAATCTCAGTGGATACATGCACATACATTATCCACATGATGATGTCATTAGAAATTTAGAAGAAGCAGAAGTCGAATTGGTGGTAGAAAAATATAACAGGGATTTGGATGAAAAGAAAAAGCAGTTAGCAGCAGTTGAGGTTGTATCCTCTGAGGATGAAGAACTGACAGGGCAAGAACAACCACCAGATGAGAAGGTAGAGATGTCCAAGAGGAAAATGCAACAATATCAGCCTCCTGTCATACTACATGATGAGGAGGGGTCTGCTGATGAGGATCCACGCCAGACAGCCTATGATTCTTTCATTGCAGATGATGAGTTTATTCAATCAAAAGAATTTAAATCATTTTTATATAAATACAAAGGGAAAGAAATCAGAGAGTCAGTAGATGATGTCTCTGCTGATAATGAAAAACAACTATTAGACACACTGAAGGAGACAGTAGATAAAGAAATTCAAGACATGACACCTAGCAAGGGTAGACAGTTACTTAAGGATGCAGGGGTCATGATTTTTCCTGGTCTGGATTTAAATTCTGCTTTGGTTTTTGACAGTTTTCTAAATAACACAGATGATAAGTATAAACTTACTCCAGAAGGAGTTAATGAAGTATATATGGGAACAACGTATAATAATGATGAAAATTCCCTGATGATATGGGCGTTATACCCTCCCCACAAGAAGACGGCCATCATTGATACTGAAAAGACTTTTTGGCCACGTGATGACTTTGAAAGCAGGGGAAACTGACCCTATAATTACAGCAGACATTGGTATCAATGTTGCCAAATTGAATAAAGCACAAGCTCAAATGTTGATCAAAGAAAGGGATGCATACAAATTGAATTGTGAAAGACTGACAAAAGAAAATGATTATTTGAAGGATGCTGTTAAAAGTACTTTTGGCCAGTCCACAAAAAGAATAACTCAAGGTGAGAGCTCACAGGGCATTCAAGTGTTATCCCCTGATCAAGCAACCCAAATTCAAATGGATGCATTTGTTACAATACTGCAGAGCAGGTATGCAAACATGGTGCGATGGTTAAACCAGTTTTTGGATAACTTCTCAGAGAATCATAAAGCAGTTCAAGAACATGAAAGACTTGAAAAGAGAATATGAGAAAAATTGACTGAGATACAAAACAGAAGTACTGCTGATAGTACAGATATCTCTGATGCAAAAGCATTTCTCAAACAGCATCAAAATTACTATGACAAACTTAAAGCTGATGCTAAGGAAGGAAATGATGCCTCAAATGCAGGAGTGCCCAGGATATTTAAAGACAATGGAGAGGTGAAGAGCAAGGAAGAATGGATCATGGATTGTCAAAGTATATTACACAAAGCCACTGGAGCTCTGAAAGACAAAGCCTCTGCGTCTAAAGAAGTCTGCAAACAATTGGAGAGCATGATTACTCTTGACATAATTACCAGAAGTGTTGTTCACCTTACTGATTCTCATCGTGAGCAGGATTACTTGGATTACTTGGCAAAAGTCTACTTGTGGCTAAATAGAGCCTAATCATAATTATGTTATAAATTGTTAATGTTTGTTGAAGTTCCCAAAAGACTTATTGAAGAGTCATGTCTCTTCATAGAAATATCTATATAGGCTCAAACAATTGGTGCTGAAAAATCATCAGCAGTAGAATATATTCAGATATATCATATATACAATGTTTCAAAATGACTATGTTGCATATTTTATTTGAAGAAGAAGTTTGAAATTCTCCGATTCAGTGGTTCTGCTTTGGTATCAGTTGTTTGTTAAGATTATTCAGTTGTGTGGCTGTCTCCATTTCTGCATTTCCTTGATATTCAGATTAAACATATCAAGTATATATATTTGATCTGTCAATACACATTTGCTGTATCTGTGTGATTAAATAGGTTGGTATCCATTTGAGGAATTAAACCCTTCTGATTTAATTACAGTAGCCTGGAAGTATTAAGCTTGGATTACTAAGTAGGGCCATACAATTAGATTGCCATTCTGTCTCCAGTAAATATTATCTGTTAATCTTGTTTATTCATTTCATTTGGTTCCTTCAAGTAAGGATTAAAGTACCTTCTGGTGAATTATAAGATATCTGATTTTATTTGGTTGGATTATCAAGAAGAGTCTGTCAGTCATTTACTTGCACGTTTATACAAGCTATAAACTAAAACTGTGCCAAACAACTAAAATTATTACCATTAGGAAACCATTAGTCCTGGTCCTTCAAATTGACTCTGTTACCCAACAAGGCACTAGTCTTATTTTACTTAAAAACTTTTACTTTAATATTGCTTATACAATTTCTACCAATTAGATATTAAACCTAAAGTTAGCTAGCGAGCATTTCATCTATCCTACATCCTATGCCATTGTCGATAGATTTAGTTAGTCCACACATTCACATTCAATCTGCTTTAATCTTCCAAGGTTTACCCACCTAGGTGTAGCAGGACCCAAAGCGAAGGAAATCAACTAACCTTGAAGGTTGATTTCGTCAAGTTAGTTCAAAAACTTGTCAATCTAAACATAGAACTTGGCATCCCCTTAGGATTGACAACCTGCATTTCTAAGACCTAACAGAACCTTTCTATGTTTCTTTGTTAGTGAATGGCCACAAATTAAGTAATTATATTGTAGATTCCAGAGCTTTTGATAACGTCATTCCTGCTAAGGTAGTAGATGCTCTAGGTTTAACCTTGACCAAGACCTTTGGTAGGTGCTTTTCCGTGGAAACTAAACAAGTACCCCTAATAGGGAAAATTCAAGATGCACAGTTTGCATTCGCCGCCTTTCCAGAAAAGAGGATAAAAATGACCATTTTGGTGGTAGATGTTCCTATTTCATACAAGATTTTGTTGGGATGCAATTTCTACAAAGATGTTGGTGGAGAGATTAGTATGGACTGGTTTGAAGCAAGAATACCCATCAAGGGTGTTATGTAGAAGTTGCTTCCAGAAAGGGAAGAAAAATATACCATTACCAAATCTAAAGATCCCAAAGCACAAATTCTCTTCGAGTCTTCTGGTATGGGGAATTACTTTTTGACTATAGAATATGGTGCTGATACATCTGATGATGGTTGAAATGAAAGCATGACAATGAAGGATTTTTCTTTTGAAGAATCCCCTAGTCATGATAATATCAAACCAGAAAGTTTAAATGATGTTTGGACCTTAGAGTTTGATGGTAGTTGTACTTCAACAGGATCAGGGGCTGGAATAGTCCTTGTATCTCCTCAAGGAGACATATTTCCTTTTTCCTACAAGCTACAATTTGATAATACCAACAATACCACTGAATATAAATCTTGTTACTAGGGATGGAAGTTGCTCGTGCTAAAGGAATCAAGAATCTCCATGCACAGGGAGATGCAGAGCTCATAGTTTGCCAGGTAAGGAATCTATACCAAACCAAAAATGAAAGGCTGAGGCATTACTGTAATTGTGTCTGGGATTGCATTGAGGACTTTGATCCTTTTGATATCTCAGCAATACCATGAGAGTTCAATGATCGTGCAGATTCATTTGTTGTCTCGACTACCCTTATGGTTCCTCACAAGGATTTTAAGGGTAATAAATACATAATTGAGTTGGTCTTTCGGCCAAGCATTCCAGATAATTCTGACCACTAGCAGGTTTTTAATGGGGATGATCAAACCATTGCTTTTCTAGAAAAGGTAGATAACTTCAATGAGCTTTATTTTGAAGGTAGTGATTCTCCTCCTCGGGAATCTATTTCTAAAGTTGATTCAGAGACTGGTGAATAATTTCTATAGCTAAAGGGAAACAAAATTCCCAAAGGTCTAGTTTCTCTCAAGAAACTATTCGATAAACATGACCGGTATATGAGGCAACAACAGCATATTGGAATGGGTTCTTCATCAGAGGTTGAACAAGTGAACCTGGGTACAGAAGTTGATCCTAAGATGGTTAACATCGGGAAATGTTGTACAACTAATGAAAGATTTAAGTTTGTGATACTACTGTGTCACTATATTGATGTGCTTGCATATTCTTATGACAACTTGAAGTCTTTCTGACCTAAAGAGGTCCAACATGAGATTCCACTCAAGTTGGGATCTCAGCCTCACAAGCAGAAGCAGAGGCAGTATAACCACAAAATTTTAGGTACGATCTTAACAGAAATTCAAAAGATGTTGAATACGAGAATTATTTTCCCAATTCATCATTCCACATGGATTGCTAACATAGTACTAGTAAGAAAAAAGAACGGTGAAATTTGCATCTGTGTGGATTTTCGGAACTTGAATCAGTCATCTGTAAAGGATAATTACCCTCTCCTGGTAATGGATCAAGTACTACAAATGGTGACTGGTTCAGAGAAGTTGTCTATGATGGACAGTTTCTTGAGATATAACCAAGTGGAGGTAAGTGAAGTGGATCAGCATAAAATTGCTTTCACAACTCCTTGGGGCACTTTTGCTTACTGCAAGATGCCTTTGGTTTAATCAATGCTGGTGCGACCTTCCAAAAAGAAATGGACTTGGTCTTCAGGGATGAAATGGGTAAGTTTATTGTTGTCTATCTTGACAACTTAACTTTTTTTCTAAAAAGCATCAAGATCATGCATACCATTTGCGGCAAGTTCTAGAAAGGTGTTGTCAGCATGGAATCTCACTCAATCCTAAAAAGTCCATTTTTGGGGTAACTGAAGGTAAAAACCTTGGACATGTGGTGTCTAAGGAAGATACTAAGATTGATCCAGAAAGGGTCAAATCCATTCAAGGTCTTACTTTACCTTCAAGTAAGACAACTATTCACTCTTTCTTTGAAAAAGTGAATTTTTCTGCAAAGATTTGTTCCTGAGTTCGCAGAAAAGACTCGTCATATTGTTAATATGATGAAATATAAGTCCACTTTCAGCTGGACTGTGGAAGGTAAAGAAGCATTTGAGGATTTTAAAAGAGCCATTGCCCATGCTCCAGTTTTAGTGTGTCCTAATTATACCAAGGATTTCATTATGTATAGTTATGCTTCCGAGCATACATTGTCGGCAATCTTGGTTCAACAGAATGAAGAGGGTATTGAATCTCCTATTGCATTCATGAGTTGTCCTCTAAAATCTGATGAACTTAAATATTATGCTATGGAGAAACATCCATATGCCGTAGTGAAAGCTATTAAGCATTTATGTTTCTACATTCTGAATTCACATACTATTGCGTTGGTTCCAGACTCAACAGTCAAATCTATTCTAACTCAACAAGAGTTTGGAAGCCAAAGAGGTAACTGGATTGCCAAGATCTAGGAATATGACCTTGATATTAAGCCTACCAAGCTTGTGCGGGGAAAAGGATTGTGTCAGCTTATTGTTGATAATGTAATCAAGGAAACTAGTGATGAGGAAGCAGAAGTTGAAGAAGTTCCCACTATTCTCTTTGTGAGCACCACAGATGAATGGTATTCAAATATTGCTTACTTTCTCACATATGGCAAATGTCCTAAAAAATTGTCTTATAAAGAGAAAAGGACCATTAAGCTCAAAGCTGTAAATTTTGTCTTATGGGACAATGGTTTGTACAAGAGGAGCATTGATGGGATTTTTCTCCGTTGTGTTGATAAGGTGCAACAAAGCAAACTTTTGGAATCTTTCCATAGTTTGGCATGTGGTGTGCATATTTCAGCACCTATCATGACTCATAAAATTCTAAGAGCCAAGTATTATTGGCTGGCATTGTTCCAAGACGTATATGACTGGGTGCATAAGTGTGAGCTTTGCCAACAATTTGTGGGGAAACCCAAGTTGGCTGCCCTACCATTAAAACCAGTCATCATTGAAGAACCATTTCAGCAATGGGGTATCGACTTCGTTGGTGCAATGAATCCACCATCAAGTGTAGGACATAGTTTTGTACTTACAGCAACTAACTACTTCACAAAGTGGGTGGAGGTTATTCCGGTTAAGCATGCTACTTCCAAAGTGGTTTATAGTTTCCTCAAGGAAAACATAATATCCAGGTTTGGGGTTCCAAACAAAATAGTAGCAGATAATGCTACATGTTTTTCTTCTCATGAAATTACTAGTTTTTGTTTTGAATATGGGATCACCTTATCTCACTCATCCAACTATTATCCATAAGGAAATGGTCAAGCCGAGTCGAGTAATAAGAATTTGGTCACTATCATCAGAAAGCTGGTAGATGAAAATTAGAGAACCTAGCACAAGGCATTGTTTGATGCTTTGTGGGTAGACCGTGTTACCCCAAAGAGAGCAATTGGTGTAAAGGGTGGAATTTGGATAGTTTGTTTTTGATAGTTTTGTGTATGTATCCTCCTTTCACCAATTACATTCAAGGACCTAGGGCTGAGTGGCCATGCACTATTAGACCCTAGATCACTGTGAGATGTAGGGAAACTTGGATTTTTATTATTTGATTGACAATTATCTTCTCTTATGCTCAATTATACCTAAAAACCATAATTACGCAAATACAACAGTAAACAGATGAATATCAGAAAATGCTGCTATAGAAAGATGTAAAATGACAAATAACTGTGCACCTGTTTTCCAGGTTCAGAGGTGGAAATGTCAAGGACTAAAGAGCGGGTGCCCAAGTCCAATGCCCTACTTTTTTTCGAGATCTGCAAACAAGATCTACAACCTATTCTTGCTATACCGAAGATTTTCCCATCATCAAACTTTGAGGACTAATGAGCAGGCGCCCTAGTCTAGGGAGCTATTTTCTTCTCCGATCTGCAATTCTGACACTCTGTTGTACCCTCCTGCAACTTCACTTTGTCTGTAGCTTCAACCTATAACCTGCAATCATGAAAACTTTGAGAGGGGGTTGTGGTGTTTAGAGGCTTGCCTCAGTCAAGCCTCGAAGAGACATTCAAGTCTTTCAAACACCATTGTCAGATAGAGAGTGCATGCCTTTGGAGCCAGAGGCATGTTAGGGTTAGCCGACAGAAGATATCAAATAAATGCAAATAAAGATTAAACAGAGGAATGGAAATACACAGAAATAACTATTTGGAGTATCATCCAGCACCACATAATCATTTTCTTTCTTCTCATGCTGTTGCAACTGATCTTTGTACAACACCTTCTCATTGAATACAACATCCCTACTTCTCACAATTTTTTGATTTTCAAAATCCCAAAGCCTATAACCAAATTCATCAATGCCATATCCAACGAAGGTACACTTTTTTAATTTTGCATCCAGCTTGGTTCTATTTTTAAAATCTACATGTGTAAATGCTTCACATTCGAAGGCTTTGAGAAAAGAATAACTCACCTTCTTACCTATCCATGCTTCCTCTGGAATACCATAGCCCAAAGGAACTGAAGGACCTCTATTAATTAAATATACAGCAGTGTTGACAACCTCTGCCCACATGTTTAAAGGTAGCCCAGCATGCAATCTCAGGGTCCTTGCACCCTCCATTATTGTCCTATTCATGCGTTCAGCCACTCCATTTTCCTGTGGAGTCCCTGGAACCATTTTCTGCCTACGAATTCTATTAAAGGAACAATAATCCTCAAATTCTTTGCTGCAATACTCACCACCATTATCAGATCTAAGACATTTTAATCTTTTACCCATCTCATTCTCAACCAAGCTTCTCCATTTCTTAAATGTTTCAAATACATCAAATTTTTGCCTAAGGAAATAAATCCATACCTTCCTAGTTGCATCATCTATGAATGTAACATAATACCAAGAGCTACTGAGAGAAGATACCTGATCTAGTCCCCATACATCTGTATGCATAAGCTCCAACTTCTCATCTTTCTTTTACTTCCCATCCTTGAGAAAACTGACTCTCTTTTGTTTTCCATACACACAACTTTCACAGAAATCCGTATTAATACATTTTAGACCTGGTAAAACTTTCTTAGAATGAAGTACCTATTGATAACTGAGAGGGGGGTAAATTAATTATCCTAAACTTTCTTCCAATTCAAACACTTAAATCCACTTTGTTATTCAATAGCATAGCAGTTAATCATTCATGAAAGCATAAAGCATAAACACCAAAGTAGATACACATCAACACATGAGACACCAAGATTTTGACGTGGAAAACTCAGTTAAGGGAAAAACCACAGAGTGATTAACCCAAGGATTATTCTCTATTAGAAGAATAGGAAAAATAGATGGCACATGCCAATTAGGGCTCATTGCCCGAGCACACTGCTCACAAGAGGCACACTACCTACAAGAGACACACTGTCTACAAAGTAATTGAGTATTACAAACTTGAACTGGAGATTGACATCTTTACCATGCCTGGATTAGTTCCATTTAAGCCCAAAAACTCCTGCTCTACCTTTCGCCCTTCTTCTTCGCTATACCACACACATCCGCACAATTCACACTTTGGAATGACTTCACAATCCTTTATTTATACAAGGCATCGACTTAGGAACAATCATCTAAGTCGGCAAACACTTTAAGATCATCTGGAAGACGTGTAATACATCCAGTCGGCCTGTCTCAGGAAGAACACCAACAGCCGGTGGTCTTTACATCAAATCCAAACTCTAACTTTAATGCGGACCACCAATAAGAATTTTACACGATCCAAGGATCACCAAAACCTTTCCTGAGTCACCAAGAACATCCGCACTTTATCAACTTTCTGGAATTCTTCTCTTCTTCATCCTGTACTTCAAGAACACAGTCTATCATCACTGTCATAATGAAAAAGGTGCTTCCAGACCTCAAACCCATGAACAAATATAGTTCTTATTTCAAATGGACTTCTTCAACACTACCTCCAATCCACAGAATGAGATAATGCAATTCCAGAGCTCACCAAACCAAACTGTGACACTCTATCACCACTGAACATCTACCGAAACTGGTTCTACTAAAGCAATCATAACTTCTTGAGATCATTATGTGAACCTCTGAAAACTTGACGGAATCATGTCAAGACTTATATCTATAGACCCTTTAAACCGCATCCTCTGATCTTCATCTTATCTTGGATTTTTACCTTACTGTCATCACTGTTCTTCATTGTTCCTGATTGAGACTAATTTCCTCAATATCCTCAGCACGGAGCTCATCCAATCCTTCTCATTAGTGCAATATGAGTATGTTGACATTAATGACAACACTGGTTATCCTCATACTTGCAACAATCTCCCCCTTTGTCATTGATGGCAACATATAATGTGAAAAACCATCAAGACAAGAACTTCTCCTTTCTGTCACAGCTCCCCCTATCAACAGCAACTCTTCACATGTCTTCTTTTTCTTTACTGCTCCCCCTTTGATCATCAACCACTTGTTTTTCACATGTCTTCTCTCCCCCTTTGACATCAATGGCAAAGGGCTCATACTTGCAACTTTAACACATCAAAATCATACCAGCTGCTCCCCCTGAGTAGCAGCTCCCCATCACCAATCTAGATCACAAGATATGACTGTGATATCCATCGGACTGATGCACATCAGTGTATCCTAGTTCATCACCGGAGGGGCAACAACCCCTAACTTCTCCTGGAGATACTCAAAAGATTCCTTAGGAAGAGGTTTAGTAAAGATATCTGCAATCTAATCCTTTGAGGGCACAAATTCCAATCTAACTTCATCCTTGTTCACTTGCTCTCTTAGAAAGTGAAACTTGATAGATATATGCTTAGTCTTAGAGTACAACACCGGATTCTTAGAAATATTTATTTCACTTGAATTATCACAGAAAATTGCGATAGGCTCCTCATACTCTACTTTAATAGCTCTTAGTATCTGCTTCATCCATAAAACTTGAGTGCAACTACCTGCTGCTGCAATGTATTCTGCTTCAGTTGTAGACAGAGATATTGCATCTTGTTTCTTGCTTAGCCAAGAAACCAATCTCTTTCCCAAAAAGAATGCTCCACCACTGGTACTCTTCCAGTCATCCACATCTCCTGCCCAATCTGCATCTGTGTATGCATGAAGAGAGAAATCATGATCTCTAGGATACCACAAACCATACTCCACTGTCCCTTTTAGATATCTAAAAATTCTCTTGATTGGCATGACATGAGATTCTTTGGTATCATCCTGGAATCTAGCCACAAGACCAATAGCTTGCATAATATCTGGTCTAGTTTGTGTGAGATACAACAATCCACCAATCATTGATCTGTACTTTGTCTGATCTACCTTATGAGAGTCATCATCTTTGTTTAACTTGCATCCGGTTGCCATGGGAGTATTCATTGGCTTTGAATCTTCCATTCCAAATTTCCTCAACAATTCTTTCACATATTTGGTCTAAGAAATGAAGATCCCTTTCTTTGTTTGAGTAATTTGCAAACCCAAGAAGAAATTTATTTCACCAAGCATAGACATCTCAAACTCACTTTTCATTTGATTTGCAAAAGTTTTACACATGCTATATTTTCCTCCAAAGATGATATCATCAACAAATACTTCAACAATCAAGATGTTTTCATGATCAATTTTAAAATATAAGTTACTGTCAGCAGTACCTTTGTTGAAACCAATCTGCACAAGATGCTTATCCAATCTTTCATACCAAGCTCTTGGGGCTTGCTGCAATCCATACAGTGCTTTCTTCAACTTGCAGACCATATCACCATGATCAGACAATTGAAATCCATCCGGTTGCTCAATGTATACTTCTTCCAAATCACCATTTAGGAAGGCAGACTTGACATCCATCTGATATACCTTGAAGTCTTTGAAGGCAGGAAATGCAAGAAATAGTTTGACCGCTTCAATTCTTGCCACCGGAGCAAATGTTTCTTCAAAATCAATTCCTTCTATTTGAGAGTAGCCTTTGCAGACCAATCTGGCTTTATTTCTGATTACTTCACCAACTTCATTAAGTTTGTTCCAGAAGACCCATTTGGTTCCAATCACATTCTTGTCTCTAGGTCTGGGAACAAGATCCCAAGTGTGATTTTTTTCAATTTGCATCAACTCTTCCTCCATTGCTTTGGTCCAGTTTTCATCATTGCAGGCTTCATTTATTGTCTTAGGTTCAATCTTTGAAATCAGACAATATTCATCTGAATTTTGAGCAATTGTCCTTCTAGTTTGCACACCTTTGCTTTTGTCACCTATAATCTGATCTTCAGAGTGGTTCAGTCTTACATACCTTGGAACTTTAGGAGTTTCTTGTACTTCTGTTTCTTGATCAGGCTCATTCAGACCTATCTCTTCTTCCTGATTTACCGAATCAGTCTGAATCTGACTTTTAGAAGAGGATTGAGTTCCTTGAACCATAGTACCATTCTGATCATCTTCATCATTTTCATAAAACTCTGAGGGCTTCTCAATTCCTTCATCAACCTTCACCTTTGTACTTTCTATCATCTTTCTCAGTCTCTTATTGTAACACCAGTATGCTTTACTTTGAGTGGAGTAACCCAAGAAAATTCCTTCATCACTTCTAGCATCAAACTTTCCTAGATCTTCATCTCTTTTAATGTAACATTTGCTACCAAATACTCTGAAATATCTCACAGTAGGAGTGATGCCAAACCAAAGTTCATAAGAAGTCTTACCGGTATTGCTTCTGATTTGAACTCAGTTGAGAGTATAGACTGCAGTGCTAACAGCTTCTCTCCAAAACATCTGGGGAATATTTGCTTCCATCATCATTGTCCTGGATGCTTCCTGGATGGTCCAGTTCTTTCTCTCTACTACTCCATTCTACTGTGGAGTCCTAGGAGTAGACAACTGTCTCTTTATGCCATGCTTCTCACAAAAATCTATGAACTCACTGGATGTGAATTCACCACCTCTATCAGACCTTAGACATTTCAGTTTTAATCTAGTTTGATTCTCTACCATAGCCTTGAAGATTTTGAACTTCTCAAAAGCTTCTGATTTCCCTTTCAGAAAGGTAACCCACATCATCTGGGAATGATCATCAATCAATAACATGAAGTATCTATCACCTTGCATACTCTTGATTCTTGTCGAACCACATAGATCAGTATGAACTAATTCCAATAATCCGGTAGAGGAGTGATCTTTTCTTTTGAATGAGACTCTGCTCTGTTTACCTAGCTGACATTCTTTACACAAACTATTTGTAGGTTTCACCAATTTTGGAAGATCTCTTACAGCCTGAATATTGCTTATTTTGATGATGTTATCAAAATTTACATGACACATCCTTCTATGCCATAGCCAACTCTGATCAACTTGAACAAACAGGCAAGTTTTATTAGTACCAACTAGATGAAAGATATTACCTTTTGTTTGAGTACCGGATACAATCTCAGTTCCAGAGCTTTCAAAGATCCTGCATCTTCCATTCTTGAATTGGAGATCATAACCTTTGTCCACCAACTGTCCAACACTGAGAAGATTGTGCTTCAATCCTTCAACATACAGTACATTACCGGTTTTGTTCTTTCCATCAAAAGAAATAGTTCCCCTACCTCTGATTCTGCCAGCAGAATTATCACCAAACTTTACCATTCCTCCTTCATACCTTTCCAAATCTAAGAACTTGTTCTTGTCACCTGTCATATGGTGAGAGCATCCACTATCAATAACCCAATCATCCTTTTCTTCAACTTGGGCAGCCAAAGCTCTTTCTACAACCTTATGATTGACAGATTCAGAGGACATTGGATCTTCTTCCTTGATGGCAATAAACACCCATTCATTTCTAGATTTGTTTCCTATTTCCGATTCATCATCTGTTACTCCTTCATTATCATCTTCTTCATGAACATAATAACAATTCTTTTGGAACCTTTGTCTGTTAGAATTTGACCTTGTAGATCTTTCCAGACATCTTGAGGCAAAATGACCAATCTTATTGCAGTTGAAACACTTAAAGGGTAATTTTCCTTCATACTTACCAGATCCTCTTGGTAGTCTTTTTGCAATGAAGGCTTCAAGTTGAGCTGTTTCTACTTCTTCCTCTTCCATGTCTCTTCTTGCTTGATCATACCATGACAGCTTCCTTGAGTTTTCTCCTGGATCAAATCTTTGTTTGCCTTTCACAGATGCACTGGCTTTGAATGCAAATTCAGTCTTGGGGGGATCATCTCCAAACTCGGTCATTTCAAATGCAGCCAGTTTGCCAGCCAATTGGTCTCTTGTGACAGTTGTATGGGCTCTGAATTCATCAATGGCAGCAACCTTGATTTTATAGACAGCAGGAAGGGATCTGAGAATTTTGCCGACAATCTTATTTTCTTCCAAGACTCCACCAGCATTCTTGATTCCACACACTAGCTCATTTACTCTTGGCATAAAGGTAGTAATATTTTCATCATCTCTCATTTTCAGTCTTTCAAATTTCCCTTTGAGACTCTACAACCTTGCACTCTTAACATACTCATCTCCTTCATGCAGAAGTTTCAGTTTGACCTAGATTTCATAGGTAGTTGGTAGGTCAATAACATTTGAGAGTTCTGAGTCAATTAAAGCACTTAGAAGAGCCTCTTTGGTCTACATATTATTTTTAGCATCTATGATTTCATTTAGAGTTGTCAGACCACCCTGTGGAGGTACATAAGCTTTTGTGACCATGGACAAGTATGCCTTTCCCATACACTCCAAGTGACATTTCATGTGACCTTTCCAAAGAGAGAAGTTGGTTCCATCAAACTTTGGACTATCCTTCTTGTATGACGACATCCTGGATCTCCTCAAGTGGTTAAGCTCTTTTTAGAGGAACTTGGCTCTGATACCAATTGTTGATAATTGAGAGGGGGGATGAATCAGTTATCCTAAACTTGCTTCCAATTCAAACACTTAAATCCACTTTGTTATTCAATAGCATAGCAATTAATCATTCATGAAAGCATAAAGCATAAACACCAGAGCAGATACACATCAACACATGAGACACCAAGATTTTGACATGGAAAACCTGGTTAAGGGAAAAACCACGAGGTGATTAACCCAAGGATTATTCTCTATTAGAAGAATAGGAAAAATAGATGGCACATGCCAATTAGGGCTCACTGCCTGAGCACACTGCTCACAAGAGGCACACTGCCTACAAGAGACACACTGTCTACAAAGTAATTGAGTATTACAAACTTGAACTGGAGATTGACATCTTTACCATGCCTAGATCAATTCCATTTAAGCCCAAAAACTCCTGCTCTGCCTTTCACTCTTCTTCTTCACTATACCACACACATCTGCATAATTCACACTTTGGAATGACTTCACAATCCTTTATTTATACAAGGCATCGACTTAGGAACAATCATCTAAGTCGGCAAATACTTTAAGATCATCCAGAAGACGTGTAATACATCCGGTCGGCCTATCTCAGGAAGAACACCAACAGCCGGTGGTCTTTACATCAAATCCAAACTCTAACATCAATTCAGACCACCAATAAGAATTTTACAGGATCCAAGGATCACCAAAACCTTTCCTGAGTCACCAAGAACATCTGGACTTTATCAGCTTTCTGGAATTCTTCTCTTCTTCATCCGGTACTTCAAGAACGTAGTCTGTCATCACTATCATAATGAAAAAGGTGCTTCCAGACCTCAAACCCATGAACAGATATAATTCTCACTTCAAATGGACTTTTTCAACACTACTTCCAATCTGTAGAATGAGATAATGCAATTTCGGAGCTCACTGGACCAAACTGTGACACTCTGTCACCACTGAACATTTGTCGAAACCGGTTCTACTAAAACAATCATAACTTCTTGAGATCGTTATGCGGACCTCTAAAAACTTGACTAAATCATGTCAAGACTTATATCTACAGACCCTTTAAACCGCATCCTCTGATCTTCATCTTATCTTGGACTTTTACCTTACTGTCATCACTATTCTTCACTGTTCCTGATTGAGACTAATTTCCTCAATATCCTCAGCACAAAGCTCATCTAATCCTTCTCATTAGTGCAATATGAGTATGTTGACATCAATGACAACACTAGTTATCCTCATACTTGCAATAGTACTTTCATACCTTTTTCACTCATATGTCCAAGTCTGTTATGCCATAGTGTTGTCTCAGAACCTGTAGCAACTATTTCAGTCTCTTCTTGCGAACCTGCAGCAACTATTCCTAAACTTTTTTTTTTCTCTGTAATAGCTAAAGTAGAAGGAACAGTATGACCTGTATAAAGATATAAAGTGCCTACTTTCACACATTTTGCTACTATTAAGGCACCTTTTGAAACCTTCCAATTTTTATCAATAAATGTAACAATGCAACCTTCTTCAACTAGCTGTCTTGCTGAAATTAAATTCCTATTGAGCCTTGGAACGTGCCTTACCTCTTGTAGTAGCCAATGATTCCTATTCAGCAACTTAATCTTAATTCTTCCCTTTCCAACAATATGATAGGGTTCATTATCTCCCAAATAAACCAGCCCAAAATCCCCTTGGACATAATCAAGAAAATAACTTCTATGGGGCGTAGCATGAAATGAGGCTCCTGAATCTAAAACCCATGAATCATCAACATTATCTAGGGAAAGAATCAAAGCATCATCTTCAAATTTATTACTTACCACATTTGCCTCCTTATTTCCTTCTTGTTTGTCTCCTTCTTTATTCTTCCAAGACCAGCAATCTTTCTTCAGATGACCTGGTTTCTTACAGTACCAGCAATCCTTCTGTCCTCTAGATTGGGATCTCTTGTCCTTTGATTTTCCTCATGACTTCCCATGACCTCCAGAACCTTTTCCTCTCTCCTTTGATTTGCCCCTGCTTTCTGCATTCAAAACACTACCTAATGTGGACCCTCCTGAGCTTTTCCATCGCATTTCCTCGCTAAGGATAACACCAACAACATCATCAAATTTTAAAGTGTTTGAACTAGAGACAGAGTTACTTATAGCCATTACCAAGCTATTCCAGCTTTCTGGCAAAGAACATAAAACTAAGAGAGCCCTCACCTCTTCATCAAATTTTACTTTTATAGAAGTTAACTAACTGACAATCGTATTAAACTCATTTAAATGATCTATCACAGATCCACCTTCAATCATTTTCAGATTAAACAAACGCTTCAAGAGAAATACCTTATTTGAGGCTGAGGGTTTTTCATACAATTTAGCCAAATCTTTCATCAGTTCACTTGTTATCTTCGCTTCTGTTATATTGAATGCCACAGATGGAGCCAGGCACAACCAAATGGTTTCCAGTGTCTTTCTGTCCAGAAGTTCCCAATCCTCATCCGTCATTCCTGCTAGTTTCTTGGATACTCCTTCCAATGGCCTCCATAAATCTTTCTGATAGAGGTAATCCTCCATCTGCATCTTCCATAACTGATAGTTCTACCCATTAAATTTATCAACCTTCAATTTACCCTCGTCCGTCATTGCTCCCACTCAACCGTGAGACTCCCACTCAACTGTGAGGCCTTCTTGCAGATGATAATCGAACACAACACGCTCTGATACCACTTGTTAGGGTTAGCCGGTAGAAGATATCAATTAAATTCAAATAAAGATTAAACAAAGGAATGGAAATACACAGAAATAATAACAGCGAGAGACAAGTTTTAACGTGGTTCACCCAAACTTGGGCTACATCCACCAAACAGAGAGTCCAATATTATTATCCAATAAATCAAACCGATTACAATCAGCAATCCCTGCAACTCAATACCGCTACAAATGCTACAATACAATATTAATGAAAACCCTAACCCTTAGACACTTTTATCAAGCCTTATGTTGGTTACAAAAATAGGGTTTTTTTATCTCGGCTAATAGAAAAATAACTCCCGATGCCTTTATAAAATAATAGGCAATTTTTGCTTGGGGGCGCTGCCCCCAGACCCCCACCGTGGGCTCCGCCCCTGAGCCCCTACTGGGGGGGATAAGCCCCTCGTGCCCCGCAGGAGGGGCTCTGCCCCCCTACACTCCCCCGTTAAATGATTTGGGGGGAAACCACGCTGATAAAAGTGAGGAAAATTTAACCTCTAAGTCTGATTAAGCTCCATATAACAAGGCAAAAACCAAATAATAAATACTTGAAAACACAAATGAATGTCACCTTGTAGTGAAGCTCTCATGGAAGAAGAAGCTCTTCATGCCATGAGGATATGGATGCTCAAATCTGTAAATACAAACACATAAACAACACAAATCTGCTCTTGCCACACACTGAAAGCCTTGAATCATCTTTAGAATGCTTGAGAATCAAAATATTCATCTAGTAATGCTCTAGTTTTTAAATGAATGCCTAAGCATGCTTTTATATGCAACTACAAACACTCCCGCCAAGAATTTCATAATTCAAACTTACTGTGTCGGCATAGGACCCAAATAATGGTCACAAGCTGACACTAAAACTTTGGGACTAACCCAAAATAGGGCAGGACTAGGGCGTGGGTGCCCAAGTCCTCCCTCCCTCTTTTGGTCAGGGTTAGGTTCAAGGGATCCTCCTAGGTCCCATTTGTCATGAAACTTAGGGATCATTTCATCGGGATGTCAAAATATGATGTAATATGTCATAAATGCAAATAAAGGACCCGAGAGCTAAACCTTAGGAGGGAAAAGCCCCCAAGGGGACATTTTCTGACATTACATTTAGCCCCCACTTTAATGTATGTATAAACACGAGGTTAATACATGCATTAAAGTACGGTCAACAAGCACAGCAAACATGCCAAACACGAAGAAGAAATGCCAGACACATTGAAGATAATGACAGGCACACAAAACACAGAGAATACATTGAATGCATAGAAGACACATTAATGCATAGAAGACAAGAATGATTTCTTTTCTTTTCTTTTTCTCATATATATAAAATGCCAATGCAAGTATAGGAAAGTAAACACACCTCCCATAATGCAAGATACATTCATCGTGCAGGTCTTTAAACTGCATATATGGGGCAACACACACGCAAGACACACCAAACCTCCCAAAATGTAGGATGCACTCATCGTTCAGGTCTTTAAACTGCATATAGGGCAACAAACACGCCAAACAAAGCAAGCACACCAAACACACACACTTTGAAGACATGGAGAAAACACTGCAAACAAGCGATGGAGTGCTCCTATTTCTAGGTTCATCACCATCTCAGGCACATTACAGGCACACACCGATGATTGCGCTTCGTCATAACAATCGCTGAAGACACGCTTAAGGGTTAAGTTAGTCACAAAACCGCTCCCCACCTCCCGATGAGGACTTTTTGAAAATGACAGGATGGTGTAATCTACTCTGAGAAATACACCACCCCCACCTCCGCAGAGGGCTTAAAATAAAAAGGATATATGTTATATCCCCTCTCTGCAAAGGACTTAAATGATTGATTGATTGATTGCAAACAAACTCAGAGTGCAAGAAGTACTCATCGCACTAGTCTTTAAACTATACCTGAGGACAAGCACATTGCTAACATCTACAATAGATAGCTTACCTTATATATGCCCCCACCGTAAGGTGGTTGATATTAGGTATCGATATCAAGCACGTTAAGGTAGGAAGAAAACACACAAGGGAACATGGACTTTTGCAAAGCCTATGCCCCCCGAAGGTGACATGTACTTTACGATTACCAAATGTTCACACAAACACATTTCTGTAAGAAACATGTTAGTGTCTACATAATCATGATAAACAACAACATCAATGCATATGATTAACCACACAAAGAGCCAAGGTTATACTATGAATTTGGAGTTCAAGGATAACTGTGGGGCTATATCACGAAGATCTCTTAATCGAGTACCACCAAGGCTAGATTCAAAGACAAACAAAGTGCGCAAAGCATCAGTATTTTTAAGGTTTGTAAATGAGATAAAGATCATCAAAATCACTACGTAGAAAGCACAAGTGCTTCTACTAGCCAAGTGTCGAATAAGATATTACAACCCCATCGTCATATTAGGAACTAAGTGCAATTTTTGATTTCTTGCTAAAGGGACACCAGGTCCACATCAATATAGATGTTTTTCATCATCTGCCCGCTAGATAGAAACACTAGAGGAAGGGAAACAATAAATAAGAGAGGAGAAACAAGTGTCTTAGGGACAATCACGTAGGAGGGTGCCCCCAAGTCACCAATCGCAACGCTATGTCCATAAGACACAACACACAACAATGAAATCAAAGAGAGGCAATATAGAAGAATGATGATACAAATAGAAGAAGATCACAACAAAGGTGGTCTCCTGGTATCCCAGACCTTACAAGAGAATCAAGGGTCATCCCAAGAGGCCTAAACAACATATAACACATCACAGGGAAAACACATCACGAGAGAGATAAAGGGTTAGAAATACTTACCTGTAGGGTCTTTGTATCAGATTTTTGAACTTGCGAACCTCTTAGAGAGGTACTTGATCATGTTTAGTGCAAAGTTTGGGTAGTTCTTATGAAGGTCTTGTTTATTATCGTATGATGCTTGTTCCTTAAATCCTTGTGTAGATGAGACTTTTTGTTGCTTATGAGAAGGAGGACCACTATTATTTCCAACTGCTGACAGTCGTCTTACTCTTTTCTAATTTTTAGCGAGTTTTCATTATTGATGCCATCTAATATAGTAATAGGAATCATCTTGTACCATCTCACTCATCTGTATCGGTTGTTCTACTTGTCTTTTTGATGCATTTTGGTTGTCTACCGATCCATATAAGGATAACAAAGGAGGGACCTCAGCATAAATTTCATTTCTTCATGGACGAGGTGGGTTATCCATCTTTTCCTTATCCACCTCAATCATTCCCACGATATTATCATAGTCTAAATAATCATCATCCTTTATTTCTACTAAACCTTGTTCCAACATATTGTTATTAGTGTGTTTAGGGAAAGGATTAGTGAAGATTTGTAAAATTTGATTCAGTGGAGCAACTAAATTATTTCTGTTATCATTCACACCTGATACCTGTATGATATTTGAATCAATGATGTCTTGTATTTCATGTTTAAGACGCATACATCATTCAGTATCATGTTCTTGTGTCTGATGAAAATGACAAAAGGCGTTAGCATTGAAGGTCCTTGTGCTCTACTAGGATCAACAGGCTTAATCGGATGAAGTTTCAGAATGTTATTACTCATAGCTTGATTCATGATAGAATGATAAGACTCAGATATCGGAGTGAACTTTCTCAGTTGATATGATGCCTTCTTTGGATTAGTGATAGCAGATACATTAGAAAAGTTGTTCATATTCAGTCCATTAATCTTGATGAAACTCCTATTATTATTATTCCTCTTAAAGTTGTTTTGTGACGATCCACCCATGGATTGATCAAATTGAGCCAATGAGTTTTGGTTTTCATACTAACTAGACAAAAGTTGATAATCACGAAGGGCGGTGCATAAATGTTGAAAGGAGTTATACTTCATCAAGAGGATCTTATCACAGATGTTAGGTTGTAGATTTGTAATAAACACCTTCTTAACATCCTCATCTTTCATGTGATATTGAATTTGCGTATATAGAGCTTGATATTGACTAATAAACTCAGTTAACTTCTCTTTCGGACCTTGCTTGCAATGAACTAAATCAATTAAGGATACTTGAGGTCCAATGTTTGCTTGAAAATGTTGTAAAAATTGATCAATCAACTGTGAAAAGGAGTGTATTGAATTTGGAGGTAAAGAGCAAAACCATTCTAAAGCGCTATCTTTGAGAGATCGTGGGAAAAGTTTTGCCAACAAATCCTCTTCAAAATAGAAATCACTACACATAGTTGTGAATGATGCCACATGAATATTAGGATCACCTTTTCCACCATATGTTTCAAAGCGAGGAGTCTCGAACCTCTCGGGCATAGGAGTTCTCAAAATTGCATAGGAAAGGGGATTATGGGCATGATATGTTGGTATATTAGGTTGCAAAGAATTTGTCAAATTTGTTACCTTTTGTTGTAAAGTAGTCATGCCCTGCAAAAGTTGGTTCAAGATGGCATTACTAGGAGATGTAGTTTGCTGTGAGGAATTGGAACCAAAGTGAGGAGGTGATTGAGCTTGAGATATGATAGGTGGAGGCTATGAATAGGTCAATGGTGGTTGGACATAATGGTAGGTGGTAGGTGGTAGGTGGTTGAGAATAACTATATGTAATGGGAGGTTGAGAATAAGTGGGATGAAGAGGTGGTTGAGAGAAATTATTCATAGAAGAGGTCCTCTTAGGAGCCAAATTTTGATAATAAAATCCCACATCTTTGTAATTAGTGCCATTAGATACTCCAATACCAGTGGTAGCATTACTACAAGCGATCGCATCAGTTGTTAAGATCGTTGATGTAAATGTAGATATTCTAGTAGTCAGTATACGTATGGATACTTGAGTATGAGATGGTGATAAAATTTTATTTATCACTTGTGCACATTCGTTCACTGGCATAATGTTGGTTTGTAGTTTGCTCTTCCATTGTACTTGTGATAGGTGTAATATCTTGTAACATTTGTGTCTCTCCTTTTGTAAAGGTGTTCAATGTGCAAACTTATTCAAGAGAACTAGATCCCATGTGTCTTATGCTTCTTCTTAAAGGAATATTTCTCTTAGGGAAGTGAGTTATTAGACTCATGCAGAAATATGCACAAATTTTAGGCGCAAAATATGTTGTAAATGCTTGATTTTTTGTACTTTTTCAATGCAAATATATGAAAGAAAAGGTGTTGTAAGAATTTTGATCAGGGGAATAAAATTATATGTCTTATATCAATCCAATACAGAAATAAGATCCTTCATAACACACTCTTCATACAAATCTAAGATGATGACAAGTCAAAATATAGTGAAAATTCACTAAAATATGTGATTTTTCCACCAAATTTCAATGCAAAAGAGCATGACAAAGGGTGTTGTGAGGAAAATGATGATGGAAAGCAAATTATATCAGTAATAACAGCCACCTAATTCAAAAATATCCCTCACAACACACATATAGTGCCACTCAAGATCAAACCCTAGTGAAAATATAGCAAAAATATGTAATTTTTCACGATTTTTCAACTCTAAGACCTAGAAAAAGGGGTGTTGTAAAGTATTTTAAGAGGTGAAGAAAATAATAGCAATGGTATTAGTCACATAAAATCATAAAATATGTTACAACATGCTTAGGGTGCAAACTAGGCCAAACCCTAGGGCAAAAATAGCAAAAATGTGCAATTTTTCAACAAATTTTCAATACAAGAGGCCAATAACAAGGTGTTGTAAATAATTTTAGGAGGGGAATTAGATAATACCCCTGATATCAGTCAATTAGTGCAAACATATTCTTTACAACATGCCTATAGTGCAAGTTTAGAGGGTCGATAAGGCCAAATTTAGTGAAAATCAAGGTTTTTCAAGCCCTAGGTTTGAGATCTTGATGCAAAATGCTATATGAATGTCTTGTAGTCTGATTTATGATGAAAATTAAGTCCACTTAGATCTGAAAATGATTTCCATGCTCTAACATGCAAAATGCAAGTGCAAATCTAATGAAAATGCTAGTTTTTTTGTTGAATTTTTCTATGCAAAAATGCAAATTTTTGAAATCTAAATGCAAATTTGTTCTAAAATGCAATACTACAGCCAAATGAAAATTTTAATGAGCCTCTAAAATCAGTAGAAAAATCTGAAGCAAGATTTTACCTACAAACCCTAGATTTTGGAATTACTAGGTTATATGCAAAATTCACAATTTTCAACAAAACCCTAGCAATTTTATGATGAAAATGCAATGCAAACTAATGAATTTTTGTAATTTTCTGCAATTTAATTCATATATAATGAAAAAAATATAAATTTGATGAAATTCAAATCAATTGATGCAAAATAGAAACCCTAGCATGCAATTTTTTCCAATTTTTCTAATTTTTCTTTTTTTTTGTAAGTTTTCCAATGCAATAAGATGAATGACTAGATGAATGAATGAAAATCAATGCAAATCTGAAGCAAAACACTCAGTAAGGTGCAAACAAGTCCAATAACATGGGTTCACCAAAATGTAAAGGGTGGAATTTGGATAGTTTGTTTTTGATAGTTTTGTGTATGTATCCTCCTTTCACCAATTACATCTCAGGATAGGGACTATCACCTTTCAAGGAACTCTATACTTAAGTCTTTCCATATCCACCTTCTCCTATCTAAATATTCAAAAACAAAAAAAAGCGAGCACCCAATTCCTCCCTCCCTATTTTGGTCAGGGTTAGGTTCAAGGGATCCTCCTAGGTCCCATTTGTCATGAAACTTAGGGATCATTTCATTGAGATGTCAAAATATGATGTAATATGTCCTAAATGCAGATAAAGGACCTGAGAGCTAAACCTTAGGAGGGAAGAGCCCCCAAGGGGACATTTTCCAACATTACAATTGGTATGTCTCCTTTTTAGCTATTGTATGGATTGAATGTTGAAATACCTGTGAGGGAGAGAATGAGAATGTTAGATTCAAACGAATGAAACACAATAAAACCCAAACATCAATAGAATGTGAAGATAAAGAGGAATCAAACCAAAGAAGTAGAAATACTTACAAAACCCATTTACCTGTCGTTTTCCATTGTTGCCTATCTTTCTTTGATCTTGATTGAAGCCCTCAGAAGCTCTTTTCTTTGCTTGCTTGCTTGTTTGAAGATGCCAAAGGAAGAATGGCTATTGATACCTTGTATGATTGAAGATGAGCTTCAATACACAATAATGGAGGATACTAAGAGAGTGGAATGGTGTGAGAATTTTGAGTATAGATTTGATGCAATAATGAATCCTCCCAAATGGCTTAGAAGAGGGTTCTATTTATAGATTTCTTGAAAAAGAAATGGAGGGTGAGGATCACTAGATGAGATCAATGGCTAGGAATAAAAGTGAATCTTTAATTCATAATGGGTGAATTAAAAATCTTTTATTTGAAAATAGTGGATTATGACAATTGAATTAAATATTCAATTGGAGGATAGGAGTGGGGAACATTGAATTAAATATTCAATTGTGGAGGACAGTGGATTATGACAATTGAATTAAATATTCAATTGGTGAAGGGGAGTGGGGAACATTGAATAAAATATTCAATTGGAGGATAGGAGTGGGGAACATTGAATAAAATATTCAATTTGTGAAGGCTAGTGGGGAACATTGAATAAAATATTCAATTTGTGGAGGATAATTGATTTTAAGATTTATTTTGGAAAATGGAGGATATTGGCTAATTAAATATTAAGAATATTTAATTATATGTGCAACATGGTGAGGTGGAAGAGATGAGGTGGATTGATGAGATGGATTGGTGAGGTGGATTTATGGAATTTAGGACTTAGGATAGAGGAATTTATGATTAATTAAATAATGTAGGATTATTTAATTATGTGAGACATTAGAAGAATTTAGGGAATTTAATTAAATAAATTGATTTTATTTAATTATGGGATAATGAAACAATCAAATAAATTTTGAATATTTATTTAATTGACCGAAGAAAGTAAGAATTAAGATAAATATTGAAATATTTACTTAATTCAACCTGAGCCAATTTTAGGTGTATACATTTTGCCCCTCTTTGAAGCAATGTGTTTTATCACGTTGTTTCAAAGAATAAGAATTTTTGACAATGATACATGCCCCAGTTTGCCCCTGGTACAAGTTTAACGACAGGATGCCCCCTCGGGAGATTAGATGTGAAGAAGGTAGATGGCGTGGGATGGACAATCTCATGAAGAAGAAGGTGAAAACAGGTTATGGTTCAGAGAAACAGACATGGGAAGCCATCATAAGGTCATACAGTCAGATATGGGTCACTTGCTATATATAAGAGTTGGGTCCACACAATCTATTCATTTGTACACTTGGCCCTAGTTGATTTGTCCTCTAGAGAGCTTAGGAGAGCATCGCAGCCAGAGAGGTGGATATTCCGTGCGAGCAGCATCAGTTTGAGCGGATTCGACGGTTCGATCGGCCAGTAGAGGCAGGACCCCCGGTATGTAGTTCTTCAAAACTTGTCGAAAGTTGATTTTTGTGCACATTAATGGCTAGGAAAGTCAACTAGAATAAATGCGCAAAAACCCTAGTTTTGCGCATATGTGCTCCTAAATTGCACATATATTGCGGGATTGCGCATGCATGCTGCGCAATGGCGCATTCGTGTATTTTGCACTTTTGTTTCCGGAGTGTGCGCATTTGTATGTTTTTACGCATTTGCTCTAATAAGTTGTGCATTCATTCCGAGGTTGTGCATATGCACTGTGAGTTTGCGCATATGATTAGCATTGCGCATTCAAGTTATGACATTGCGCATATGTAGGGAATTTGTGCATTTGATCCAATAGGTTGCGCATGTGCCAGAATGGCACATACGCATCATGGAGTTGCGCATTCATGGGGAAATTGTGCTTTTGTTATGAATTTGCGCATTTTCCACCTTGATTTACACATTTGCACTTAGGCAAATCAGTTGACTTAACGAAATTAACACAATTGGCATCCTGATCGATATGTCAATTGATGAGCGATCTCCGAGATTGCTAAGAATCTAGTCGAGAGATGATATGTTGTTTGATTAATTTGATATGTTGAGTTAATGATATGATAGCTTGATTGCTTGGAGTAGGTTGTCGATATGTATTTGGTTTTTTTGCTGACAGTATGCATTTTCTTGGTTGCAGGAGGATATTTAGGATGTGTTGACATCATGAGAGTTGTTCCAATTGCTATTGTTGCAGCGGTACATGCTGACTGATATGGATCGAGAGGCTCTAGCTGCAATGGGGTTATATCATGTGCTCTTCATGCCCGAGGTTCGCATGAACTGGGCAATGGTGACAGCAGCCATGGAGCGATTCCACAGTGAGGATGGGACCTTCCATTTTCTGACGGGGGAGATGGCCATCACTTTGGAGGATGTTTATCATATTCTACACCTCCCTATCTAGGGAGAGCTGGTTGAGTACGAGTCACAGTGTGGCGCTGGGCTAGAGGAGTGCAGGCGGGTGTTTGATGATCCTGAGTTGGTAGGGGAGGAGATCTCGTGGCAGGACATGTATGACTGCTATGACTACTTCCCAGGCATAGTGGTTGGACTGATCGGAGGCGTAGTATGCCCTAATAGGAGAGCACACGACTTCCCCATTGGCTGGGGACAGGTGCTGGAGAGTATGATTACTGATGGGACTCTGTATGCATGGGGTGTGTGCGTGCTTGCGCACTTATACAGAGACCTACATCAGGCAGTATACCACCGAGGCTCTGGCTTAGCGACAGGTGCGTCGCTCTTACAGTTTTGGTTATGGGAGCATATTGCCATCACACGTCTGATTTGTGTGTTTCAGGGGCAGAGGGGTGAGCCCAACAGCTATGGGTATGTAGGTGTGATTTCCCAGCACAAGCTGGGAAGGCTTGAGTACTAGAGACATACCTTTGATGGCGTGGATGCAGTTGTCTGGCGGCCATACATTGACTGCGAGGTATGGGATGACGAGGCAGATGAGCTCCCGTATTATTTTTAGATGAGGTGGCTAATTGGTCAGACTTGGTTCATATTGGAGCGGCAGATTGTCAGCCATGTACAGAGACAGTTTGGCCGTGTGCAGGGTAGACCGCAGGGAGAGGCCCATTTTGCCAGGACATATGTCGAGCGGTATAGGTGGGGTCCTGTGGCTTCTTATGATGAGGCATTGGCCGATTTTTGGTAGATTCTGTATGCAGCCTGGCCGATGCGGAGAGACATTGTGGATGTTGGCATGACGCCAGACTATGAGGAGTGGTTTGCAGCACATCTGTTTCCTCAATACTCAGGTCCTAGAGAGGTAACGCCTCATATAGATGAGGGTGACTCAGACGGAGGCGGTGGGGGGAGGGGAGGACAGAGGAGGAGGCAGAGAGGAGATGGAGGAGGAGGTGGGGACGGAGGAGGAGGAGGCTAGCTGAGATAGCGGTGGAGGTTAGGAGAGGGCCAGGTAGGGCAGCAGGCAGCTACAGGACAGGCACAGGCAGCTGCTGGACAGGCACAGGCAGAGGTGTCAATGGCAGTGTTAGGGCA
Source organism: Cunninghamia lanceolata (assembly GCA_027924645.1). Lineage (NCBI taxonomy): Eukaryota > Viridiplantae > Streptophyta > Pinopsida > Cupressales > Cupressaceae > Cunninghamia > Cunninghamia lanceolata. The sequence continues at coordinate 377,088 of BSBN01000378.1, read as the reverse complement.
GATGTTGTCGCCTTGACAGGTGGCATAGCCGATACATGGATAGGTGCCAGCGCTGCAGGTGGCGCAAGCTGAGCAGGCTCCCCAGCTCGATGTACAGCAGCAGGTTCTGGTTTCTTTACAGACCCAGATTAGGCAGTTGAGGGCTCACCTGAGAGCGGCCGAGTCACGACGGGATGTAGACGCGACTCGAATATCCGAGTTGAGTAGGGATAGAGATGCAGCCTTAGCTAGTACGCGGGCTGCGATAGCAAAACAAGATGCAGCCGTGATGGCCATGGGTACTGATGGGACCACTAGCTTCTTGATGGCACAGGTACAGCAGGCACAGGCCCAGATAGCGCAGTTACAGAGTGATCTGACTAGAGCTCAGGCACAGACTTAGTATTACCAGGGGTTATATCACGGTGTTGTGCCAGCGAGTCAGAGAGCTGCGACCTTCTGGAGCCAATCAGAGGCAGCACAGAGAGCAGGTGGGTCTTGGTCTGTGGGGTCAGTGAGGGGTCCACCACCGTCAGGGGGGATAGAGGAGCAGCCAGTGCAGGGAGCAGTGTTCCGCAATAGCAGGGTTAGATAGACCCAGATACTTGTACCAGTTTTTTGTTTGATCGCTTTGTAGCACATTTTTGATAGATGGCTGAGATAGCCAACATATGTACCTATCATTTTTGGAGACATGTATCACTATTTGTTATATGTATACATTTATGGCATGGCTCAGGGTTTGGACAGAAATCTTGATATGTTGTACATTTGGACATGTTGTGGCTGTTTTTATGATGATCTACCTATTTGATGGTCTACATGTATGTGTTTTGATATTTTATATGCTATGGATGCACTTTATGATGTATTTGTCTATGTTATGCAGACTAGATGGATGTTTAGAATGCCTTTGAGTTATGCAAATGCTAATGTGTATGGATGTGGTTGTGCATTTTGATATGTATGTGACCTATGTTTTTTATTTTCTTTTGATATGATGTATGGATGCACAATGTATATGGATGATCTAACATGTATGGAAATTTGATCTTATGGATTTATTATGTATGCAAATGATGTAATCATGCAAATGACTGTCTCATGTGATGTGATATGCAACTTATATGCTATGTGTGTGATATGTCCAGATGTACTCAATCGACACAGAGATGAGTTAGATGAGTGGTATAGAAGAAGACATGGAGAAAGACTGACTTTCGTGTGTGATACCTTGTAGGGTTTACAAGATTGTGTGGATGATATGGAGTTGCTGGATATGAGATGGATGTGGATATGGATTTGTCATCTTCGCAAGTCTTTTGCTTTCATCATCAGGCACTTTTTGGTATTTTTCGCTTTTTTTTTTATTTTTGAATATTTAGATAGGAGAAGGTGGATATGGAAAGACTCAAGTATAGAGTTCCTTGAAAGGTGATAGTCCCGCTAGATAGATATTGTCGAATGGACAATGTCAAGTGTTCTCACAGATGTTGGTAGGGGATCGTATGAAAGTGAGATGGTGTAGGTAGATAGTGGATTATGACGCAGAATATGGAGGGAAGGCTTATGCAAAAGCATGGACCATAGGAATAGGATGAGGAAGATATGTAGGATAATAGTGGAAGGAAGGGGATCGTGACCAACGGTTGCACATACCATGGAAAACATTGAAGCTAGTGATGGGAAAGTAGTGTAGGAAGCAACGAAGACTTTTGCTTGTGGATGAATGACGTAGGTATGTAGGGTTCCACATAGACTGAGTATTGTCCTGATTTTTGTTCGTCATGTGGGATGGAAGAATTTGAGACTTTGGGATGGAATGGGAGAAAGTGGATGGTTGAGATTCTTGAGAGGTGGATGCCTCATGTAAGTTTAGGGCTTTTTGCTTGGGTACCCAAACCATTTTGCTTTTAGATAGTACCTATGAAGGTAGGGGTTTGGGTGTATGCAGCTTTTGTGCAGCTGTTGGAACAATCATTTGTTGCTTGGGAACCCAAACCTTTTTCAATTTAGCATTGAGGTGTATGGGTGTATGCAGCTTTTGATGTGGATAATGCTTTGATTCTTGGCTTTTATATCCTAGGTCATGAGGACTCTTAGGATTTTTGACTTTATAGGTAGAGGCATCCACATATTTGTCATTGAATCCCGTGGGATGGTAGAAGTGAGGTTGGTGAAAGCTCCTTGTTTAGATCATATGTGCGTTTGTCGGCCATGATTGCGGTATGTAGAGGATTTATAGATAGATGGATAAGGTGTTGGAAGTAGTGGTGGTAAATGGCATGGGGGGATATTAGGAGTTGGAAGTAGCAGAGGTAGATTGGATGGTGGAAGGTGTATGGTCCCATGCTTTTGGGATGTGTATGATAAGGGAGGTGGGATATTAGGAGTTGGAAGTAGCGGAGGGAGTTTGGATGGTGGAAGGTGTATGGTCACATGCTTTTGGGATGTGTATGATAAGGGAGGTGGGATGGCGACATATGTTTTGGGGATATGATAGGGTTTACGATGGAAAGTCGTGGACTTTGGAGGAGTGGAGGAAGTACCAACATCTTGAGTTTGCTCACCTTGGGGTATGTATCCAAGGCCATATGAAGGTGTAGGGACATTGACATGGATGGGCTCGAAAATACCTTGTTCATGAAGGCCTAAGCCTTTACCTTGATAGTTCATATTCTGGAGTATACGGTGGACAACAGGATTATGTGTAGGTGGAACACTAGACACAAGTTTCTGATTGGATGGAGAAGACGAGATAGTGGATAAGGGTGGTTGGTGTTCTAAGAGAGAACATTCACACATGAAGGTAGTAAGACCAAGGATATATGGTGGAGGATTTGCCCCTTGGTCCATAATAGATGGCAGAGGAGTATCACTGGTTTGATCTTCTACACTTGCTTGAGAGGCAAGTGTCTCATCAGGGGAAGTGGAAGTTGTTGGATTTTGGGTAGGACTAGATGGGGTGATAGGCTCAGGACCATGGAATACATAGAGTGGGCTAAGAGGATCATCATGGTCTGCTTGGTCATAGATAGGCTTTAGTGTGATGGGATTAATGTTCTCTTGTATAGGTTCTTCATCATAGATGGGATCTTGATCATAGATAGGATTTAGTGTGATGGGATTAATGTTCTCTTGTATAGGTTCGTCATCAGCGGTAGTATCTTGATCATAGAAAAGACATAGGTTGTGGATAGGTTGCATGAAAGTGTTTTGATCTTGAGTTGGACTAGGGCTTAATGTTTCCACATGCTTAGGATTAAACTCTTGACATACCTCTTAGGTTGCTTGAATGGAAGTGGAAGGCGCTTGGATAGGCTCTTGGTTGGCAATATGGATGGTTGAGGGACCTTGACTTTGGTTTAGGATAGGAGGTTCTTTGATAAGCTCAAGGGGTTGTGGATGACATGAAGGGGTTGCAATATTTGACAAGGCATTGGAAGAATCTTTGGTACGGTCAAGGACTAGACTTTGGGGACATGGTTGACTTTCTGCTAGTAGTCCTTGGATCACATCCTTCGTAGGTGTATGGATAGGTGAATGAGGGGATGTTGCTTTCTCCCTAGTTTTTTTCTGGTTGTATAAATGTGGAAAAACTCTTTTCCACAAATCATCTGAGGATTCCTTGGTTGTTAGTTTAGAGCTGGGGGAACTCGATGGCGATGTTGGCGTAGGACTGGTATGTTTTGGAATATGTGTTTAGAAGATAGTGAAGGAGGACTAGTAGATAGAGTGGTATATGATTTTTGACTTGAGGTGGCGATTGCCTTGTCATGAGTATTGGAAAAAGACATAGGAGTTTGTGGCGTGGCATAGCTAGTGCTGGCACGTTCAGCTTGCAAGCTTGTCAATTCTTGTCCTAAGATGTCGATTTGTTGAATAATTGCTATACAATCTTGGGGTGAAGGACCTAAGTTTATTTGCAACTTCAGATATTGGATTTTTTGCTTAAGATGTTCTACTTTATTTGTCATTGACACAACTGAATCAAGATTAAATGACTTGTCTTATGTGTTTGATGTTGTAGTTTGATTTGGCAATGTTTAGCAAATGATCACATGTATAAACAAGAAGCACTCACACAAGACACAAGCAACTTTGAATTTTGAATTGGAAGAATATGCTGATTAGTGAACAAGCACACGTGGAAGACACATCAACAATTGGTTCTTAGTTAGGGCAACCGTTCGAGTGGTTACACATGCAGCGGCACTACTCTCCGTTATGGAGTCTCCCAGCCTCAAAGGGTTGCGCCTATGAGGGTTTATGGGGAGGTTGGCCGTCAGTGTAAACAGCAGCACTCGTTGCTTGAGGTTTTCACCCCAAGCACAATTTATTTTAAGTGGCTTGGAAGGGCTTGGCTTTAGCCTGTTACCACTCAGGGTTGTTCCCACTTGGACAAGCGTGCATCCAAGGGCAGGCCCCCCTAAAGGTTTGACAAAAAGAATGACAAGTCTGACACTTTGATCACCCAATTAAGGGGAGAGCATAAGCCTGTTGTCATTCACAAGCATAGAAAACACTTGTTAATCCAACCTAGTTAAAAGTAGAAAAACTGAATGAGTTAAGCTACTTGTGCACTCACACGATAATTAACTTGAAAAGTGATTAATCATAGCATTGTTCATTTTCCCATTTGTTAACTTTGAAAGTGATTAATCATAGCATTGTTCTTTTCCTGTTTGTTAACTTTGAAAGTGATTAATCATAGCATTGTTCTTTTCCTGTTTGTTAACTTTGAAAGTGATTAATCATAGCATTGTTCTTTTCCTGTTTGTTGAAGATAGCAGTGATTAAACTAGAAAATAAATCCACAATGCAAGATAACAATTAGTTCCAATTACTTTCTTCCTAATTAGGGACTATGTGTAGTTTTTGTCATGAAATGCATTTGATTACTTCTCCCCTAGTCAGGCTAAATGAACTAAGCAAAATAACTAGATGAACTAATCCAGCCACTACTCCTACAAAACCAACGTTAGCTCAACATGCAAAGATCAAAAAACCATACAACAGCAAAGCAGGAAACAGATGCACAACACTGCAGCCTGAATGCGCAGAAACAGGGAGTGTATGCGACTGTTAAATGAATGTGTAAATACAGAAGATGAATGCGCAATCTGACGAGATATATGCGCAAGATTAGTATATGCACAAAAATAGAGGACAAATGCGCAACCTCACAGAGTGAATGCGCAAATACTACGGATGCACAACAATACAGAGTATATGTGCAAAATAGGTTTAGTTTCTACAGTCAGGATTGGATACGCAACTGCGGAGTATGAATGCGCAACTGCGGAGTATGAATGCGCAACTTCGGAGTGTGAATGCGCAGAATGATCGTATGCACAGCTGCGGAGCACAAACGTGCAACTTTGGAGTGTGAATGTGCAGAATGGACGTATGCACAACTGCGGAAGGTGAATGCGCAGCTGTGGAGGTTAAATGCACAAATTAGTCGTATGCGTAGCTGCGGAAGACAAATGCACAACTGGGGAGTGTGAATGCACAAAACTATTGTCGGAAACCTATTCTTCACCTTTTTCTCCTGCGCGAACCTGCAAAAGAAACCTACACGAATCTGCCACTGAAACACTCATTTTTTTTATTAGTAGAGGGGCAAGGGCCCCACGGTGGGTGCCAAAATGTGAGGGAGAGAATGAGAATGTTAGATTCAAACAAATGAAACACAATAAAACCCAAACATCAATAGAATGTGAAGATAAAGAGGAATCAAACCAAAGAAGTAGAAATACTTACAAAACCCATTTACCTGTCATTTTCCATTGTTGCCTATCTTGCTTTGATCTTGATTGAAGCCCTCAGAAGCTCTTTTCTTTGCTTGCTTGCTAAGGAAGAATGGCTATTGATACCTTGTATGATTGAAGATGAGCTTCAATACACAATAATGGAGGATACTAAGAGAGTGGAGTGGTGTGAGAATTTTGAGTATAGATTTGATGCAATAATGAATCCTCCCAAATGGCTTAGAAGAGGGTTCTATTTATAGATTTCTTGAAAAAGAAATGGAGGGTGAGGATCACCAAATGAGATCAATGGCTAGGAATAAAAGTGAATCTTTAATTCATAATGGGTGAATTAAAAATCTTTTATTTGAAAATAGTGGATTATGACAATTGAATTAAATATTCAATTGGAGGATAGGAGTGGGGAACATTGAATTAAATATTCAATTAGAGGATGGGAGTGGGGAACATTGAATTAAATATTCAATGGTGGAGGACAGTGGATTATGACAATTGAATTAAATATTCAATTGGTGAAGGGGAGTGGGGAACATTGAATAAAATATTCAATTGGAGGATAGGAGTGGGGAACATTGAATAAAATATTCAATTTGTGAAGGCTAGTGGGGAACATTGAATAAAATATTCAATTTGTGGAGGATAATTGATTTTAAGATTTATTTTGGAAAATGGAGGATATTGGCTAATTAAATATTAAGAATATTTAATTATATGTGCAACATGGTGAGGTGGAAGAGATGAGGTGGATTGATGAGATGGATTGGTGAGGTGGATTTATGGAATTTAGGACTTGGGATAGAGGAATTTATGATTAATTAAATAATGTAGGATTATTTAATTATGTGAGACATTAGAAGAATTTAGAGAATTTAATTAAATAAATTGATTTTATTTAATTATGGGATAATGAAACAATCAAATAAATTTTGAATATTTATTTAATTGACCGAAGAAAGTAAGAATTAAGATAAATATTGAAATATTTACTTAATTTGACTCGAGCCAATTTAGGTGTATACAATACCAATTACTTTAGGGCTGCCAGCTTTGAAGTTGGCAAAGGCAGTTGAAGATGGAACTTTTGAAAGTTCTATTGACAAGCGCATAATGTACCTCTCAGAGCTTGAGGAACAGCGGGTCAAAGTGGTGGATCGCATCATGGATCACCAAAGTCAAGTAAAGAAGCTATTTGACAAGAAGGCTAAATCTAGAGATTTTCAAGTTGGGGATCAAATCTTGTTATGGGACAAGAGGAGAGAGCCAAAAGGAATACATGGGAAGTTTGATTCCCTATGTAGAGGCCCTTTTGTCATTCATTAACGTTATGGTGAAAATAGTTTCATTCCAGAATATCAAGATGGCATGTCTTTCTTGCTGCCACACAACGAGCAACATCCGAAACTTTTCACCCAATAAAGTGACAGATAAGTTCGTGTATTTTTGTAAAGTTTTTGTGTCCTTTTTGTTTTGATCTTTTTGTGTTTTTGTGTTTTTGATGTCGCCTAAATCTATAGACCAATGGAATGGATGAAGGCACTTAGAGACTGGAGTTTTTCTCCCTTTGATCATTTCAAAGAATGATCGAAGGAAGCTCCCCAGTTAGATCCAGCTATTATCCTCAAAATTAGTTGTGCTCATTTTGTAGGATGACCCCTATGAAACTTGTCCATTTCATAGCCTACAACTCTAAGCATGCAGATCGAGGTGAATCTTCTTGCCCTCTTACGTGGTCATCTAGCCCTGAAGAATCCATTTGAGTATCTTCTCATCTCGGTTTCTTGAAGTTTGCAAAGATAGAACAAGTGAGAAGACTTGTCAAACTAGTAAGTTTGATAGTTTTTAGGTGTTAGAAAATTCATGTTTTACATGTAATAGTGGTGGATTTTACTGCCATTTCACATCATAAAATTTTTCATATGCAAAAGTGCTAAATTTTACCACTATTACATGTTCATTTTAGAGTTTCCTTAATATGCAAGAGCGGCACTTTTTGCCACTATTGCATGTTCATTTTTTAAATCCCCTAAGTGCAAGGGCAGTGATTTTTGCCACTCGTGCATCTCGAGTTCACACCAAGTGCATTTAATGCACTACATGTGAATGATTAATGAAACTCTTTATATATTTTAATTCACTCTTGGTTTTTATTTTACTTTTGTATATTCACCTCTGAGTTTCTAAACCTGTGGAAACCATTTGAACTCTGGCTGTGTTTTGGCTTGAGAATTTTTCTTGGATTCAACTATGTTTTCACCGTCCTGGTAAGTTTTGTTCATGCATTTCATGTTTTCTTCTTTTGAATCTTTCTATTTCCTTTTGGTAATGGCATTAATTTTTTACTTTTCATGTTGATAGAAACTCTAAAGACGTTTATAATTTTCAAGATTTCCTTTCTAGATGCCTATTCATCTTAGGGTTTTTATTTGGTTTTTATTTTAGTTTTGAGAATTTCTTTTTGTCTGTGTCTGTGGATATGCAAGTGTGGTGATTACTTCCGCCTATTCACAAAAAACCCTAGATATGTTTTTATTGCAAAATACTTGAGATTGGCAGGGGCGGTGATTTTCACTGAGCGTGCTAAAGACTAGAACTTCTTTCAATATGTAAGGGTGGCAATTTTTGCCACCCATGCATATTGTTTTCTAAGTGTCCTAATGTAAGGGCGGCATTTTTCACTGCCCATACACATGTTTTCAACCAATGTGCAAAGGCGGTGATTTCCACCGCCAATGCATCCATGTTTATTTTTCATGTTTTACCCCATGTGTAAGGATGACAATTTTTGCCGCCCCTACACGAAGTTTGTAATGATTTACCAAGAATCCAAAATGCACAAGCGGGCATTTTTACCACTAAAACATACTATGCAGAGAACTTCCTTCAAGATGCAAGAGTGGGTCTTTTTACCACCCTGACATAACACAATGCAATTCCTTCTACATGCAAGGGCGGCGACTTTTACCACCCATGCACTCACTCCTTGAAATTTTCTAACTCTGGGAAATTTTCCAATCTACTATCCTTAGCATGCTTTCACTCCATTCATCACTCTCTAGCCCCACTAAACTTGCATACATCATCGTGATTTCCAACTTTGCAGTTTCCTCATGTATCATATTTTCCCTAACACTACAGCATCTTACTGATGCAATTGCACTTATAAGATTGCCAAGTTATCTTTCTCTACCAAAGGTGCTCATTTTCCAAATGATTGACCCATCACCAAAGAAGGCCAAAGCAATGAAGTACAAGTATCAGGGTGTTTTTCCTATCACTTCAGTCACATCAAATGTGGATGAAATATGGGACACAGAGATTGGTCATGTTGATATGGCCAAATTTGTTGATAGGACAAAGTCAGATAAACCTAGCCACTACATGCAAAGGATTATAAACAACAATATCCATTTGGTTGCTTCTTTTCCCATTGCTACACATAATATTGAATTTGTTCTCCAAGTTGCTCATTTTTATAATAAGGATAACTAGACAGTGGTGGATGTTCATGGCAATGTTATTATGAGACTAGATGTAGAGTTCATGGATAAGGTTTTCATGTGTCCTGTTGCAGAAGATGTTGCAGAGCTAGATTTTTCAATTACCCAAAGGGAATATGATAAAGATGTTAAAAAAGCCAAAAGGGTTATCAATACTAAATGGTTGAAAACTGCCAGGCCAAATTTATCTAGATGGCCTAAGAGTTTTGTCAGGAGTGACTTTGTAGAGGAGGTTAGTGACTTGATAACTCTTCTAAGAAGAGTTAGAGGTCTACCTTCATCTTCTAACTTCCATGAATGGATGTATCCTTACATCAAAATCATACTTCAAGGCAAACATAATATTTTCTAGAGTGAACAGATTAGCAATGATCTTCATGAGGAACTGATTAAGGTGTCAACTACCTCCAAATTCTATATGACATCATATCTTGTATATGCATCTGCTTCAATCAGAAGCTTTCCAAGTTTGACATCTGAGACAGATCAGAGAGTGGTGCCAGTCTACCAATACTATCCTCAGCTAATTCTGAAGGGATCTATACATCATTTCAGAAGAGTGAATGACGCCTTCTTTACAGATTTCATGTGTCTATTTGATCCTCAATTAGAACAAAGAAGGGTTTCAGATGAAGCATGGACAATTGTCAATTATTTTGGTTGTTTATATCTTCAGTTCCTAACTTTTACCTATTTAAGAGTTAGTTATTATCAAGGTTATCCTTACATGTTGCCAAAATTTCCAACCGATAGGATTATCTTGATGGAATTATGTAGACAGATGATTGTAGTGCATAATAAACAAATGGAGTTGAAGAAGCCTGAATTCAGGTTTACTATTGAAATTGGCATGTATTTTGTGGTTACTGCTGCAAAAGGTAAGGTAATGGAAACTGAGATGCAGATGGTTACAATGAAACAATTCAAGAGAAGACCCAAATTTGACTATTGGGGAGTGAAAGATAACATCAGGAGGAAAACTCAATTTCATGAGCCCATGGTGGAGGATGTTTGGGCAAATTTGAAAACTGGAGAAGATATCAGGAAACTGGACTACAGTAGGTTGACTTTGAGTCAAATTATAGAGTTGGGTTTGGCTGATATCCCTAAGGGGATGGTTGATAACGAAGATGTTTTAAGTCACAAGTATGTAAATGAGCAAGTTGCAGATTCTCCTTTGCATGCTATGTTATGGTCGAAGAAAGAAGTGACATCATTAAGAAAGAGGTTTGAGCCTATCTTGGCCAACAATAATATATGGCTTCAAAGTAAAGGAATTTAGCTGAATGACTTCATCATTGGCTCTGAGGAAGAAGTTCTTGAACAGACCGGGAAAAAGGTTAAAATAAGAACTAAAAACAAGAGTGATGCTCCTAGTACTTCTAAGGCTCCTAAGCCTAAAATAAAATTTGTATCAAAAGGGGATAAAGCCAAGGTAATGGAAGAGGAGTCTACTGCTAAAGATATGGAAATAGAAGAGCAGAATACTAAGGAACCTATTGTTAAGCAAATGGATACTGAAGAAAGGTTTGCAGAGGAAAGAGAGGATGAGCGAGAAGCAATGGAAAGAGATGGGTAAGAACATTCACATGATATAACCATGTCTGCACAAAAAGACATGTCACAGGAAACTCAAGTTTCTTCTTCCCTACCCACTTTGTCTATTTTGGATTCCTTACCTATTCTTTCAAAATCTCCATTGTCTCACATTATTGTTCAGTCTTATGGCTCATCATTGTCTTCTTCTAGGATGATTTTTGATAGTCCTAAGGTTGCTTTTGATGCTACCCTTCACTCTTCAAGGTCTATTATGAGCTTGTCTTCACCCTCCTATGATATTGGTGATTCTACAATTTTTGAGCAATTTGTTTCAGGTGTTGAACAAGTTGTTAATGTGGATGTACCAGGTGTTGTATTTACAAATACTCCTCCAATTTTCACTACTACAAGTGTGAGTACAATTCCTTCTGCATCGGTGATGGGGTCAAATCCAAATATTAGTACATTAGTGCTTCCTCCATAGTTTTCAGCCTATACTCCTAAGAGGAAAAAGTAGGGCATCTCCCTAGATGACTTTGACTTTGGAAAGCTAATGTCAGTGAAGGCAAAGACATAAAAGAATCCCAAGACTCTTTCTCAGCTACTACAAGACAAAGGCCACAAGTATGTGGAGATTGCTCAGCCACCGCTAGATGTAACTATTGATAATTTGAGCATGAGTGACTATTCTATTTCTAGGATTGAACTGGGGAAAATCACACTCGAAAGTTCCAAGATTGATGTTCAGTCTACGCTCAATTCCTTGATTTAGAAATTTGATCATGAAGGAGCAATACAAAGTAATGGCAGAGCAGTTGGCTGCGGTGGTGAGAAAGATTACTTTAACATCTAGGTCCATAACACTTGAGGCAATCACCGTGGAAGATCCCATTATTTAGAAGGTGAAAAAGACTCATGTCAAAGGGAAAGTGGTTGAAGAGTACCTTGAAAGAATACATTCGCAAGGAGTGTCTCTTCTTATAGATACAGCTGAGAAGAAAAGCAAAATGGAAAAGATTAGAGTTGAGCTTGATGATCTGGTTGATGTAATTTCTCAAAACATTGAGTATTTAGATGAAAGCTTTGAGAAGTGGACTGAGATGAAAAATCTAAAGATAAAAACTCTAATATCACTTGGCATTATTTTAAATTGTGAGTCTTATGTGGAAACTAAAGAGTCATTGCTTTATCGAAATAATGTTTTAAAAGACTTGATCAAAGATCTCGAGAGTGCCAGGGAATTGAGTGAAGAAAGTAATGTTAGTCTATTGCACAAATTGGAGGAGCTCCCATGTAAGTTGACATATGAAGATCATCACTTTCTCCCTGCTAAAGAGATGATTCAAGAGTTTAAGAATATGTTTCAAAAGGAGTTTGAAGACAAAGCTTCCTCAGTTGCCTCTCTAGACAATATTCTGGATAACTAGTTAACACTTGATAACTTGGAATCCAAGTTAACACTTGATAACTTGGAATCCAAGTTAACAAGTCATCATAAAGCGTCCACAACAATGTAAGATGTAGTAATCAGGGCTTGAGTAATATCTAAAAATATTGTTGGTCCTGACAGCTTAGGGATGCAAGCAACATTCACTATGTACGGTGCTTATATGAAGAAGAATGGGGGTGCAAGTTGATACAAATTTTCATGCCTTAGTTTATTTCTATATTTTCATATGTATTTTGTTTGTACTTTTGGACACTTTTACATGTACTTTTTCCATATGTAATTACATGTAAATATGTGTCTAATCAGTGTTGTCATTGATGTCAACATATCCTTGTTGTCATTGGTGTCAACTATACCTGTTTAGAAGACCTGTATGTTGAGGATATTGAGAAAATTAGCCTTTCTAGAATAGAAAAGTCAATTACATATCTCTTTGTAAAAGATAGTGAAGACAGTACAGTTTAGTATAAAAGATTGCTCCACATTTCTGGTGAGATGAAGATCAGAGTCTTTGGACCATATGGCTATGTATAGGATTGTCTGAAGTAGCTCTAGTTAAGATTTGAGAGGTCCGCATGAAGATTTGAAGAAGCTATGGCCATCTGAGTAAAACTAGGTTTTGCAGTTGTTCAGAGGTGACAGAGTGATGGAGATTTGGTCCGGATTGATCCGCATTGGAATATTATGATCTATGGATCTAGAGGCATGTTTGGGAAGTCAGTGTGTATCCTCAACTCAAGTGGTTCATGGTTTGGAGGTCCGCAAGCAATCTTCCTAGTGTGATAGTCATGGCAGTTAGTGTTCTTGAGTTCTGGCATGAAGATGCAAGTGATTCTGGTGATCTGAAGTGGTGCAGTTGTTCCTGATGATTTCATTGTGCTTGTGGTGGTCTTTGGATCGTGTACCTATTGTGTTGGTGGTCTACATTGAGGATTGAGCTCGTGATTGAAGATTTCTCCTTGGGTGTTGTTGTTCTCTCCAGTCTTGGCTGACCGTATGCTTGAGGCATGTTGCGGATGATCTAAGAAGAGTTCTATGAAGTTAGGCATATTGTTTGAGGAAGATTTGGATCCCAGTTATGTTTGGCTGACAATATAGTGATTCGCATTAAGTCAGATGTTTGTAGTGCTGAACTTGATGTTTATTCCAAGGTTGATGAAGCATATAAATATGAGCGGTTGAGTTGTGGAAATGTATCCTTGTGCGAAAATGAAAAGATCCTAAGAAAGGAAAAAGGTAGAGCAGAGAAGAGGAAGAGCAGTAAATGATGAAGAGATAGTGAAGAAGTGTTTGGGGGCAGAGCAGAAGAATTGTGTGCTACAATGGAACTGACCTTGGCATGAAGAAGATGTTGTTTTCCAGTTCAATCTTTCTATAAATATTTCTGTAGGCAGTGAGCCTCTTTGAGTAGTGAGCTCTGGGTTGTGTACCCTGAAGGCATGTGCCTTCCCCATTTTCTATTCTTTTAATAGAGAATAAATCTTGTGGGTTAACCCCCATCGTGGTTTTTCCCTTAACCGGGTTTCAAAGTAAAAATCCTAGTGTTATGTGTATTAATTTTTTTATGCTCATGTGTTGTTGATTCATGCTTTCATGGTTATATCATCCATCTAATAATAAGTGGTAAAGAGTTTTAAATTGCAATAAAGGATAAAAGTTTTGTGACAATTGATTCACCCCCCCTCTCAGTTGTCTGCCCTAATTTCAACAATTGGTATCAAAGTCAGTTCCTCTAAAAGAAGCTTAACCGCTTGAGGAGATCTAGGATGTCGACATACAAAAAGGACAGTCCAAGATTTGATGGAACAAATTACACTCTTTGGAAGAGTCGCATGGAGTACCATTTGTAATGTATGGGTGATGCTTATTGGTTGATAACTAAGGATGGATATAAGCCTCTAGAGAAAGGTCCCTCAACTCTAGATCAACTCAAAGATGCTGAAAACAACATTCAAGCTAAAGAAGCTTTGCTAAGTGCCCTGACTAATACAAAAATGACAAATGTCCTGGAATTGAAAACTGCTCATGAAATCTTGAAGAAGTTGGAAACTCTATATGAAGGTGATGCATATGCCAAATGTGCTAAGTTGTAGAGCCTGAAAGGTAGATATGAAAGTTTGAGGATGAGTGAAGATGAAAATATCACTTCCTAAATGCAGAAAGTAAATGAACTCGTGTGCAGTATCAGGTGTGCTGGTGGAAAACAAGAAGAATCAGAGATTGTTGGCAAGGTGCTCAGATCATTACCTGCTTCATACAAACATAGAGTTGTTGCTATTGAAGAAATCAGGACTGTGACAACTGTTACAAGGGATCAGTTGGTTGGCAAACTTTCAGCATTTGAAATGAGTGAGTTTGGTGATTCTCTTCCTAAATCAAAATTTGCTTTTAAAGCTAGTGTTTTGGGGAAACAAAGATTTGATCCTGGTGAAAGCTCTTCAAGAAGACTAACCAGATATGAAAAGGAAAGGAAGGATCTTGAAGAAGATGAATCAGAGTTTGAAGAACTTGAAGCTCTTTTTACCAAAAGATTACCAAGAGGAACTGGTAAGTATGAAGGAAAGTTGCCTTTCAAATGTTTTTCTTGCAATAATATTGGTCATTTTGCTTCAAGATGTCCGGAGAGGGTTTCAAAGACAAACCCTAGCAAACTAGGTTTCAGAAGAAATGCTACTATGTCCAAGAAGCTGGTGAAGAAGGAGTCACAGATGATGAATCTAATAAAGGAAGTACCTCATGAAATGAATGAGTGTTCATTGCCATCAAAGAAGATGATCTGGTGCCTATTGAATCTGCTAGCTATGTGAGTATGGAAAGAGCCTTGGCTACTCAGGTTGAAGAAAAGGATGAATGGGTAATTGATAGTGGATGTTCTCATTATATGACAGGTGACAAGAGTAAGTTTGTAAGTATGGAAAGGTATGAAGGTGGAATTGTGAAGTTTGGAGACAATTCACCTGGTAGAATCCATGGCAGAGGATCCATTTCTCTTGATGGTAAGAATAACACTAATGATATTTTGTATGTAGAAGGGCTAAAGCATAATCTTCTAAGTGTTGGACAGTTGGTTGACAAGGGATATGATCTTTGATTCAAGGATGGAAAATGCAGAATCTTGGAAAGCTCTAGAACTAAGATTGCATCTGGTACACAAACTAGAGGAGCATCTTTCATTTAAGTAATACTAGTAAAAGTTGTTTGATTGCTCAAATTGATCAGAGTTGGCTATGGCATAGGAGAATGTGTCATGTAAACTTTGATAACATTGTCAAGATAAGTACTACTTAGGCTTTAAGAGATCTTCAAAGCTTGTAAAACCTGCCAATGATATGTGTAACGAATGTCAGTTGGGCAAATAGAGTAGAACTACATTCAAAAGTAAAGAGCAATTCTCAAGTGGATTATTGGAAATTGTGCACACTGATTTGTGTGGTCCTACTAGAGTTAGGAGTTTTCAAGGAGATAGATACTTTATGTTGTTGATTGATGATTACTCTCGAATGATGTGGGTCACTTTCTTGAGAGAGAAATCAAAGGCTCTTGACAAATTCAAGGTGTTCAAGGCTAGGGTGGAAAATGAGATTGCTGTAAAGATAAAGTGTCTGAGATTTGACAGAGGTGGAGAATTTACCTTCAGTGAGTTTAATGCATTTTGTGAAGAGCATGGAATAAGAAGATAGTTATCTACTCCTAAGATTCCTCAGTAGAATGGAGTTGTGGAAAGGAAGAACCAGACTATTCAAGAGGCTGCTAGAACCATGATGATGGAGGCAAATGTTCAAAATATTTATTGGAGAGAGGTTGTGAATACTGTTGTCTACACTCTTAACCAGGTGCGGATTAAAGGTAATACTAGTAAAACACCCTATGAACTATGGTTTGGTAATGCTCCTACTGTAAAATACTTCAGAGTTTTTGGTAGTAAATGTTATATCAAGAGAGATGAAGATCTAGGCAAGTTTGATGCAAGAAGTGATGAAGGAATATTTTTGGGTTATTCTAACCAAAGCAAGGCATACCGTTGCTTTAACAAGAGATTGAAAAAGATTGTTGAAAGTGCTAATGTCAAGGTTGATGAAGGCATGGAGAGACCTTCCAAGTCTTGTTGATATGAATCGGATGATGAAAATCAAGTTCAAGATCAATCTCAAATTCAGAATGCTCTGGAGATTCCAGTGGCTCAAGAAGTTAATGCAAATATTGAGGAACAAGTTCAAGAATTAGAAGTTGAAGAAAATCCCAAAACTCCTAGGTATGTAAGGTTGAATCATTCTAAAAATTAGATCATAGGAGATAAAAATAAAGGTGTTCAAACTAGAAGAATTGTTGAAGAACATGAGTATTGTCTGATTTCAAAGATTGAACCAAAATCAGTGAATGAAGCTTGTAATGATGAAAGTTGGGTAAAAGCAATGGAAGAGGAATTAATGCAAATTGAAAAGAATCATACTTGAGATCTTGTTCCTAGACCTAGAAACAAAAATGTAATTGGAACTAAATGGATCTTCCAGAATAAATTGAATGAAGATGGTGAAGTTGTGAGAAATAAAGCAAGATTGGTGTGCAAAGGATATTCTCAGGTAGAGGGAATTGATTTTGAAGAAACTTTTGCTCCAGTGGCAAGAATTGAAGCAGTCAGATTATTTCTTGCCTTTGCTTCTTACAAGGATTTCAAAGTTTACCAGATGGATGTCAAGTTAGCATTCCTGAATCGAGAATTGGAAGAAGAGGTCTACATTGAACAACTAGAAGGATTCCAGTTATCTGATCAAGGAGATAAGGTCTGTAGATTGAAGAAAGCATTGTATGGACTTGAACAAGCCCCAAGAGCCTGGTATGTAAGATTAGATAAGTATCTGCTAAAGTTAGGCTTTAGCAAAGGCACTACTGACAGTAATCTTTATTTCAAGATTGATCATGAACACATCTTGATTGTTGAGGTATTTGTTGATGATATCATCTTTGGTGGAAATGAGAGCATGTGTAAAAAAATTTATAATCAGATGCAAAGTGAATTTGAGATGTCCATGCTTGGTGAAATAAATTTCTTCTTAGGTCTGCAAATCATTCAGTCAAAAAAAGGCATCTTCATATCTTAGTCTAAGCATGTGAAAGAGTTGTTGAAAAAGTTTGGAATGGAGGATTCAAAACCAGTGAGTACTCCTATGGTAACCAGATGCAAATTGAGTAAAGATGATGATTCCCCTAGGCAGATCAGAAAAGGTATAGATCAATGATTGGAGGACTGCATTATCTGACTCATACCAGACCTGATCTTATGAATGCAGTTGGCCTTGTTGCTAGATTTCAAGCTGATCCAAGAGAATCTCATGTTGTAGCAGTCAAACAAATTTTTAGATATCTGAAGGGAACTTCTTATTATGGCTTATGGTATCCTAAAGGTGATGATTTCACTCTTCATGCATATACAGATGTTGATTGGGCAGGATATGTGGACGATAGAAAGAGTAGTAGTGGAGGTGCATTTTTCTTGGGAAAGAGATTGGTTTTTTGGTTGAGCAAAAAGGAGGCAATATCTCTATCTACTGTAGAGGTAGAGTACATAGCAGTAGCAAGTAATTGTACTCAAGTTTTGTGGATGAACCAAATGTTGAAGGAAATCAAAGTTGTGTTTGAAGAACCTGTTACAATCTTCTCTGATAATTCAAGTGTAATAAACATTTCAAATAATTCAGTGTTGCATTCAAAGACAAAGCACATATCCATCAAGTTTCACTTTTTGAGGGAGAAGGTAAATGAGAATGAATTCATATTGGAGCTTGTTTCATCAAAAGATCAGATTGCAGATATCTTCACTAAGCCTCTACCTAAGGATACTTTTGAGTATCTCAGAGTGATGCTAGGGTTTATTACTCCTCCTATTCAGAACTAAGATGCACTAATGTGCATCAATCCGATGGAATTCACAGTCATACCTTGTGAACCGGATTGATGTTAAGGAGTTGCTACTCAGGGGGAGTAGTCAGTATGCTGATTCTGGATTGAGAAATTAAAAGAGGAAAATATGATTGCAAATATGTGCCCTTTGCCATTGATGTCAAAGGGGGAGAGAAGTCATGTGCAAAACTTGGAAGTGAGTAGTTGCTGATGAAAGGGGGAGTAGTGGAGAAAGTGGTTGCAGGTGTGATAAAAGAAAGGGGGAGAAGTTCTTGTCTTGATGGTGGAATCAGTTTTTCACATCATATGTTGCCATTAATGACAAAGGGGGAGATTGTTGCAAATATGTGCCTAATCGGTGTTGTCATTGATGTCAACATATCCTTGTTGTCATTGGTGTCAACTATACCTATTTAGAAGACCTGTATGTTGAGGATATTGAGAAAATTAGCCTTTCTGGAAGAGACAAGTCAGTTGCATATCTCTTTGTAAAAGACAGTGAAGAAAATGCAGTACGGTGAAGAAGATTGCTCCGCATTTCCAGTGGGATGAAGATCAAAGTTTGTAGACCATATGGCTGTGTAGAGGATTGTTTGAAGTATCTCCAGTTAAGATTTGAGAGGTCCGCATGAAGATTTGAAGAAGCTATGGCCATCTAAGTAAAACTGGGTTTTGCAGTTGTTTAGAGGTGACAACGTGAGAGAGATTTGGTCAGAATTGATCCGCATTGGAATATTATGATTTGTAGATCTAGAGACATGTTTGGGAAGTCAGTGTGTATCCTCAACTCAAGTGGTTCATGGTTTGGAGGTCTACAAGCAATCTTTCTAGTGTGACAGTCATGGCAGTCAGTGTTCTTAAGTTCCGGCATGAAGATGCAAGTGATTCTAGTGATCTGAAGTGGTGTGGTTGTTCTTGATGATTTCATTGTGCTTGTGGCAGTCTCTAGATTGTGTACCTATTGTGTTGGTGGTCCGCATTGAGGATTGAGCTTGTGATTGAATATTTCTCCTTGGGTGTTGCTATTCTATCCAGTCTTGGCCGACCAGATGCTTAAGGCATGTTGCGGATGATCTAAGAAGAGTTATATGAAGTGTGACATATTGTTCGAGGAAGATTTGGATCCCAGTTATGTTTGGCTGATAGTATAGTGATTCACATTAAGTCAGATATTTGTAGTGCCGACCTTGATGTTTATTCCAAGGTTGATGAAGCATATAAATATGAGCGATTGAGTTGTGGAAATGTATCCTTGTACGAAAATGAAAAGATCCTAAGAAAGGAAAAAGGCAGAGCAGAGAAGAGGAAGAGCAATAAAGGATGAAGAGATAGTGAAGAAGTGTTTGGGGGCAGAGCAAAAGAATTGTGTGCTACAATAGAACTGACCTTGGCATGAAGAAGATGTTGTTTTCCAGTTCAATCTTTCTGTAAATATTTTTGTAGGTAGTGAACCTCTTTGAGCAGTGACCTCTGGGTTGTGCACCCTAAAGGCATGTTCCTTCCCCATTTTCTATTCTTTTAACAGAGAATATATCTTGTGGGTTAACCCCCACCATGGTTTTTTCCCTTAACCGGGTTTCCACGTAAAAATCCTGGTATTATGTGTATTGATTTTGTTTCTGCTCATGTGTTGTTGATTCATGCTTTCATGGTTATATCATCCATCTGATAACAAGTGGTAAAGAAGTTTAAATTGAAACAAAGGATAAAATTTTTGTGACAACTGATTCACCCTCCCCCCCTCTCAGTTGTCTGCCCTAATTTCAACAGTAAAAACATAGGAAGTTCCAAATCAATAAGGACTCCTTTGTTGAATAAGTCAATGTAGTTAGATTTTCTTAGATTATCTCATGGCCTCTCACTATAAATAAAGATGGCCTCTATTGTAATTTTTATCTTTTGTTTATTGAAGTGAAGCACTGCCATTTTGAAGAACAATTTGAGACTTTGAGCTTATTTTGTAAATCAATTTTCAAGCAATATCAAGAAACACGTTGGCATCCAATCTTTGTCTTGGAGCAAGTTTGTAATGTTATAGAATTGTTCTTATGTCCTTTCTATTACATTATCTTGTATGAATGTTTGAATTGTGAGCATGGAAATCAAGTCTTTGGAAGGTGATTCAAATCTAATTTTATAGACTTTGTGCTGCTATATCATATTTGGAATTTACGTTTAAGTTTGTGAATGAGAAGTAACTTGAAGACTTTGGGGCTGCAAGTTATTGTTCGTGATCATGTTATCTTATCTCGGCATATAGTGAAGACTTTGGGCTGCACTCTATTCCGAAATCTTTCATTTTTTATTGGCATAAGAAACAAAGAGAAACTTTGTGTTTTCGTGGGTTTCTTGGTGATTAACACACACTGGTATCATTTAGTTATTCTTTTGTGTAACTTGATTGGATATTGGCTATTATTGTTCTAAATTGATAATTTGTAATCCTTTGCATATTATAAGCTTCGTGTAATTGTTATCTTGAATTGTAAACATCTATTCTGAAATAAGAGAATAGGATGATATGGAATCACCCCAAGGATAGTTTTTAGTGTAAATAAGTCTAGATAGTTATTAGTTATTTTTTGACAATAAAAGGGAGCCTCCCCTTGTTGAGAGGAGAGCTATTATCTAATCACATTGTGGTTGATATAACCATTTTGCCTTTAGTTAGCTAAAGACAAAATATTCACCCAACATGTTGTAACTATGGGAAGAGAGGGCATGCAAAGAAAGAATATAGAAACAAAGAGAAATCTTATGTTGATTCCTCCATAGAAAAATCTTTTGATAACAGTGATAATGATGCATTATTTATTTCTACTAATAATATTAATGGTGATGCTTGGTTCATTGACTCGGGTTGCTCCTACCATATTACTCCTCACTAGGAGTTATTCACATCATATAGAGCTTGCAATGGAGGAGAAGTTTTCCTTGGTAACAATAGTACACATCAAATTATTTGTAGGGGAACGGTACAATTGTGTTTTAGAGATGAGAGGGTGAAAACCCATAATATTGTATTACATATTTTAAGACTTTAAGAAACTTGCTTTCTGTATCTAAGTTGAATGATTTTAGAGTGTAGGTGATATTTTACAAGTTTGGTTGTAGGTTGGTGAGAGGAAATTTGGTGATAGCTAGAGACTCGCAATGTAGAACTTTGTTTAGGCTTGATGCCTCCACATTTTGTAACTTTTCCAATGTAACTATAAATTTTGAAAATGCATATATGTTGTAGCACTAAAATTTAGGCCATATTAGTGAAAAGGGTCTTAAGACCCTTATTAATAAAAAGATGGTTGAATATTTTCCATTCACTTTGATGAGCAATTTGATTTCTATAAACATTGTATGTTTGGAAAATGAAATAGATTATTATAAATCATTCATTTGGATGTGTTTGGTCAATGGATGTGTGCCTATGGATAAATCTTGGTATTATGTCACATTTATTGATGATTGTTCTAGATACACCTAGGCATATTTTCTTCATTCTTAATATAAAGTTTTCTCCAATTTTAAGGAATTCAAGTCACTTGTACACAAGCAGACTTATAAGAAAATAAAGGTGTTGAGATCTAATAATGATGGTCAATATTGTTCCAAGGAATTCAATTATTTCTATAAACATGCAAGTATTCTTTATAAAAAGACTACTCCCTACACACCATAGTAAAATGGGGTTGTAGAGAGGCTAAACAAAACCTTAATGGAAAGAGATAGAAGTATGTTAAGTGGTACACTATTAGATTAGTGCTTTTGAGTAGATGCTATTAGTACTACTTGTTACTTATTAAATCAATCTCCTTGTTTAACTCTTATCAAACAAACACCTTATAAAGTGTGGATAGGTAAGAAACCTTATGTTTCACATTTAAGGGTATTTGGCTCTGAGGCTTTCATTCATGTGCCTAAGGAAAAGTGATCGAAACTAGATCTAGAATCACATAAATGCATCTTTATTAGTTATGGTAAGAATGTAGAAGGATATAATCTTTGGAATCCAGTAACCTATAAAATGGGTTATTCTAGAGATGTGATTTTTAAGGAATTTAGAGAAATTTTAGGTCTTTTATAGCCAAAGGAAAAAGAACGAAAGAAAACAATGCATTTTAAAACTAAGGTTAGAAAGAAAGAAGATAAACATGTTGAAGAACAAACTAATGGATTAGAAGATGGAGAGGAAGAAGAGCATTCAAGTGAGCATTTTGAACTTAGGACAAGCATGTAGAGGAATAAGAACAATCCTTTACTCTACCATTGAGAGGATCTATGAGATAACATAATCTAGTTAATAGGGAGGCTCTAGTGGATCTTGGATGTAAGCCATGTAGGAGGGGATGATGGCCTTGGATAATTGCAACACCTGGGATCTTGTTAGTTTGGTATAGATAATAAATCTTGTTGGTTGCAAGTGTGTGTATAAAAAAAATTAGAAAAGATAGTTAGTTAGAGAGGTACAAGGCTAGAATAGTGGCCAAGGACTACTCCTAGAAAGAGGGAGTTGATTTTGGTGAAATTTTCTCTCCTATTGCTAAATTATCTTCCATTAGATTCATGTTATCTATTGCTATAGCGTGTGATTTTCAGATTGAGAAAATGGATGTTAAAACTATTTTCTTGCATGGGGACCTTGAAGAATAAATTTATAAGTGATATATAGATGGGTTTGCGGTAAAAGGGGAGGAAAACTTGGCTTACAAACTTAACTAGTCTTTGTATGGTTTGAAACAATTGCCTTGGATGTGGTATAAAAAAATTGATGCATTTTCTTTAAAGTTGGGATTTTTTAGAAGCAAGGAGGATCACATTGTTTACATTAAGTGTATTGATGATCAAATTTTAATTATTGTCTTGTATGTGGATATCATGTTGTTTATGATAACAATAAGGCAATGGCTGGGCAGATTAAAACTCAACTTTATAGATCATTTGACATGAATGATCGAGGGGTAGAAAAGTTAATTTTGGTAATATAAATTATCATGGATTGAGCTCACAAAAATATTTGGCTTAGTCAAAGTAGGTATGTTGACACCATTTTGTGTTAGTTTACTAGGCATGATGAATATAAACTAGTGAGTATTCCTTTACCTATATGTACTAAGATGTTATTTGAACTAAGTACTAATTTAGATGATGATGTAGATGATATGTATAATGTGCATTATGCTAGTTCGATTGGTAGCTTGAGGTAGCAATAGTTTGTACTAGATTGAATATTACCCAAACAATGGGAGTTCTTAGCAGCTTTATACATCTAACCCTAGTAGAGAGCATTAGATTCATGTTAAGAGGGTATTTATATATTTGTGAGGGACTTCAAAATATTTCTTATGTTATCATGGTTCTAATGATGTGGACATTGTGTTAGTAGACATAGAGGCATTTTTTGATGTGGATTGGATAGGTGACTTGGATAGTTGAAGGTCCACTAGTCGTTATGCATTTTCTTTATTTGGTAGTGGCTATCAATTGGATGAGTAAGAAGTAGCCTACAGTTGCTTTATCTACTACCAAAGTAGAGTATATGGATACTTCACATGCTTGTAAAGAGGTAGTTTAGTTATGTAGACTATGTTTACGAGTTGGTTTTGATAGTAGTGTGGTTTAGATCAGATGTCACAACTAGAGTGTTATCTATTTGATTAGGAACTCCATGTACCATGCTCATACTAAGAATGTGTTATCCTCAAATTCTAGCTCACTCAATTCATGGGATAACCCCTACAAAACTTTTCTGTTTCATAGCCCACATCCTCTAAACATGCAAATCGAGACAATCGTAGGTCGTCTCAGGTGTAGTTCAATCCCTCGAAGAATCTCTCTGATTCAGGTCGTTGTTCATTTTTAGTTATTTGCAAGTGTTTGCATTTCTAGTGTTAGTCTTTTTTCTGAGTTTTGTGTAAATGTGCTAAAAATTTGAGCAACTGAATGAGATATGTATTTCTAAAGATTTTCTCTGCAATTACATACTCCATGTAGTTGCAGAAAAAATTTCTACATCTACACTCCTCTTGGTGCACATATGACCTTTAATGGCCATTAATGGAGGATCATTGAAAATCTTTTTCTTCCTATTTGTTTTAATTTTCATTTAATTTTCTCCATCCTACCTCCGTGCTACCTCTCCATATTTCCTTCATACCCTAAGCAAAGTGGATTCTTCAAAATCGTGAGCCTCATCTCTAGATTTCCTTTGACTTAATTGTGGGTATGTTTTTATTCTTTGATTTCTCTGTTCTTTCATTGTTGCTTCTTTGTAATATGATGTTCATTTTTGCAAAACCCTATCTTTGTAAATCTTTAAACTAGGCTTTTGTTCCTCTGTGGCATCAACATAATCCACCTCCTATCATTTTCCCCATTTCTTTGTTTGTCAAACCCTAGGTTTAGTTTTATTTATTGTTTTCTTTGATTACTGTATCTTTCCTATTTCGATCAGGTTGTTCCGAGTTTAATCTCTGAACAACTTGATCTTGGGATCATATGTTGTCCGGAGATTAAACTTCAAACAACACATGACTATTTTACCTATATGCAAGGTGTTGTGGTGATTTTGAACTCTGCATAATATCCAGTGTTAGATGTGTGGAGTTCAAAACCCACACAACATCCTTAAATCTACCAACTACCTTTTGTATTATCTACAACATTTCTGATATGTTGTACAGAGTTTAAACTCTGCACAACACTCGACAATAATCCCTAACCACCATTGATACCCTTTATTAAGGATGTCATGCAGACTTTAAACTCTACACACCACCTAATGTTAGATGTCGTGCGGAGTTTAAAGCCCGCACAAAACATCATACTTATTTTTGCTTTAACGCAACATAACATGTTGTGCAGACTTTAAACTCTGCACAACACTATTATGAATATGTTGTACAGAGTTCAAAGTCCGCACAACATGTTAGACCACCCCTATAAAATGCTAAGTAAAATCACATATATTTATAAGGGGGTGCACTTCAGAGAATTTTCTCCGAAGTGCATCTCCCTTGTTTGATTTTCCTAACACTTGCAATATGGAGATTTTTCTCCAATTTACATCCAAGGAAATGACATAAAATGCCTAAGGGGAGATTTTCTCCCACATTACATATGAAGGTTTTATAAGTGCAAGAGTGCAGATTTTTTTGCAATTGCACAAGGATGAATGCATGAAAATTTTCTAACTCTGGAAAAATTTCTAAAAGTCAAATTTTTACAGTTGATTGCCAGATGTCTGAAACTTCCCCAAAGAAGAAGATGAAGTACAAATATCAAGGTGTCATCCCAGTGACCTATGTAGAGTCTAACATTGATGACATCAAAGATACAGAGATTGGACATGTGGATATGTCTGAATTCTTAGAGAGGATAAATCAACAACTATTGCCAGCACACATGCAATGCATCCTGAATAGTGACATCCATTTGGTCTCCACTTTCCCAGTGTCTGCACAGAACCCTGATTTCATATTATCTATGGTGGGGAAATTTGACAAAGACACTAGAAGCATATCAGATGCATATGGTAAGGTTATCATACAGTTGGATGTAGATTTCTTTGAGACAATCTTCATGTGTCCAGATATTGAGGATTATGCCAATCTTATGATTGAAGATGCACAAAAGCATTATGAAACTCATACAGAAAAGTACAAGAGAATCATCAACACTAGGTGGCTCAAAACTCTTAGGCCTACAATCTCAAGATGGCATAAGAATATCTTCACGAGTGAGTTTATCGATGAGGTTGGTGATCTCGTAGCCCTCCTCAACAGGGTAAAAGGTCTTCCCACTTCTAACACTTTTCAGGAATAGATGTATCAGTATATTCATGTTGTAAAAAAGGGGAATCAAAAGATATGGTGGGGGCAACAGATTAGTGACTCCATTTGTGAAGAATTGTCAAAGGTATCTACAACATTGAAGTTCTACATGACTTCATACTTGGTGTATGTTGTTGCTTCCATGAAGCATTTTCATAGGACTTTCTTCATAAGAAGATAGGAGAAACATTCCTATTTATGAGTATTACCCTCAGCTAACCTTGAAAGAGAGAATCAAACACTTTAGGAGGGTGAATGATGCATTTTTCTACAATTACAACTACATCTTAGAAAAGGACCTCGAGAAGAGAGGGTCTCAGATGACGCATGGGAGCAGGTCAAAAAGTTTGGATGTATCTTTTTATAATTTCCTACCTTCACCTACATTAGAGTTGGTTGTTTTAGTGGGCAGCCATATATGCTTCCCAGGTACCCAGGTGATAAGTTGATTCTAATGGAGTTGTGTAGACAAGTTTTGGATGTGCATATTAAGCAAGTAGGATCTCACAGAGGTGGTTTTAAGTTTCAATTTCAAGTTGGTAGATATGGTATTTCCACGGCTCACAAGGAAAAAGCAATGGAAAAAAATTGCAATGAATTACCTTGAAGAAATACAGGAAAAGGCATGACTTTGATTACCAAGGTATAAAGAACAAGCTCAAAGGTAATTATACACATGTCCATAAAATTGAAGATGTTTGGGCCAAATGCAAAACTGAAAAAAGATGTGAGGAGGATGGACTATAGGCGACTCTCCTTGGATCAAGTTAGAAACTTTTAACTGGTTGATGTCCCAGAGGATATGCAAGATGAAAGAGATATATTTGAAGCTGTATATATGGGTAATAAGATTGTCGATACCCCTCTTCCTGCATTCCAATGGTCACAAAAGAGATGACATCTGTGAGAGAAAGGTTTCAACCCATTTTTGCTAACACCAATGTCTGGCTACATAAGAAAGGGATAAAATTGAAACCCTTTAAGACAGGATCAGAGGAAGAACAGACAAAAGGACCTGCAGGGAAAAGACCTACAGGGAAAAGAGAGGAGTTGAGAACAAAGAATAAAGAGGATACTCCTACTAGTGGTAAAAAGCCTAAGTATATCTTTAAAATAGGAGATAAAGAAAAAAGAAAGGAAAAAGAGGGAACATCTACTCAACCATATGTTGAACAAGAGGGATTGCCTAATGAGGAGGAATAAGAACTACCTGTTAACTCTCAAGATGAATCTGCATAGGTAACACCTCCTCATTCCTATCCTTTAGATTCAAGTGTTCAAAATCTTGTGCCTCCTGTATCTTCAAGTGCACAATAATTGCCATTTGTTTCAGCTAATCCTGAGCCACCCAATGTGTCAATTCATTCTATTCATTCATCTCCTTCAACACCTATTAATGAGTCATTGTTTGATCATCCCCTTGACAATGTTGATAATGTTTTTGGTTTTCTTTCATCCATACCTAATTTACCTGATGTTCCTATTCATTGATTGATTCAATAACACAGTCTGAGTTTGAGAAGTTTTTGTCTTCCACTTCCTCCAAAATAACTGTTGATGTTAATCATGATGCCATACAAACACAAACTTTGACTATTGTTACCCTTACTTCACTTGTGTCCACACCATTACTAGATTCTTCCATTCCACCTATGTCACAAGAACCTATAGTTCCTCCTATGTCCTCCCAAACTCTAACAATAGAAATAAGAGGTGATTCTTTTTTTTCCACCATGGCTTATGACATAGAAGTCAAAAAGAAAGAAGTAAGCTATGTCCCTTGAAGATTTTGATTTTGGTCAGTTGGTTCCAATAAAGTCAAAAGAAACCAAAAAAGCCCAAGACTTTATCTAGGGTGATTGTTGACGAGTCAAGTAATAAATATGCTGAGGTAGTTGTGCGTCCACATGACAAGAGCATCATAGAAGTTCAAGCTTCTGATTATGTTATATCAAGAGTTGAGCTCGGCAAGCAGACACACGAAAGTGCAAAGCAAGATTTGCTAGCACAATTGTCTGCATTATTGGAGAGGTATGATAGAGATAAAGTAATCAAGGATCAACTCAAGGTACAAGTGGATCAATTGAAATTGGTACTTCTAAAGATAGCTCAATCATCAGAACAGGTAGAACCTATTGAGACCAGTACAAATAATGAAGTGTAAAATACACCCTTGGATATATGTTTTCTCTGTTGTTTTTTTTGTTTTATTCTTGTTTGGTGTTTAGGGTTTCATGGGTTTTGCTTGCATGTTTGTTTTTGCATGAAATACATAAAATATAAAGCATAGACTAAAAACCCAGAAAAACTAGAACAGATATCAGAAAAATATCAACTACCCAGACAGTAGTAAGCCAAAATATGAATTATGAGAACAGACCCATGTCAAGATTTACAACTTCATATGGATGCGGTTGCCGGGCCAGCAATACAAGCATATGAAACTCTTCAATATTCACATACATTAGCAGATATGTATCAATAACGAGCTACAACAACAAAATACTATGCTCAATTCCAAGAATGGAGGGTTTAATGTCCACTAAATGATGTAGAAATGATGTCTAGAAGACCCACGTCCTTCCTAATGTGGTATGGCCTTGCTGTGTGCTGGAAACTCTCACAAAATCCATCAAATTGGGCTTTTTCCCTTTTGTTTATTATCAGCTAACCCTGCCGCATAAAATCAACCCCTAATGGCTACTTAAACTCCACAAATCCACTTAATATTAGCTACTATGAGTGAGTACAGCCTACTATGTTGTATGGCCAGCAATATGCAATTTGTATCAGCAATAAACTTCAATGAAATTTCACAAATCAATGCTCCAAATACTAATTACTAGCTGCAACACTAAACTCCTTTGGATATCTTCATGTTATGCTCAAATCTTCATCCACATGTATCAACTGAATGCACAAATGAGACTCCTAAATGAAGCCTCCAATGTCCTATCTTGATGCAATCTTTTACGCACTAAGAAAGGTGATCTTGCAGAGGGTTTCATCTCAGGAAGTCAATCTCCAAACCCTAGAGCCAAGCTCCAAAGCTAATGCACAGGAAAACTCAATACATGAGAGCAAAAATCTTAAACTTAGCGTATGCAAAATGAGTCACTTTTTGCTTTTAATCTCCTTCTCTCTCCCAACGCCCAAGAAGCAATATACTTTATTATTTTTTATAAACTCCTTATATCCCCTTAGTACCTTCAGTGCCCACCTCCTAGACATAACACTTTAAGTTACAACTTCATTTTATAAGGTGACATTACGTTATAACTTAAAGTACCTTTTTCCCTTATAAATAAAACATAAGTTAAATCTTTAATTTAACTTATATCTAATCAATCAATGCCTTGGGAAGTCGAAACCATGAGTCCTCATGCTATGACCCCCTGCCATTGCCCTCATATAAATAGCAAGTGCTCCTACCCTGACTTACTATAAATAGTGAGTCTCTGAATTGACCTCCTAACCATTGTTATTAGCCTACAGAAGTCATGTGATAGGCTAATCTCCACCATCTGTGTGACTGGGCTAAGTGGGGCACATTACAGTCCACCCTCCAAGATTGCTTGTCCTCAAGCAATCGCAGCTCAGGATGTTGTAATATCTGCTCACTCTCCCAAGTGGCATCCTCAACTGGTAAATTCTTCCACTTTACCAGGTATTCTTTGATGATCTATTTTCTCACATTCCTTTCTCTGGTGTCAATAATGGCTTCTGGTACCAAGATTAGCTTCCCCTCCTCATCCAATGCTGGAAGCTCGACTAAAGGAATCACATTGTGGCCAACAGCTTCTTCAACCTAGAAACATGAAACACATTGTGCATTTTGCTATCCGCCGGCAACTCAAGCTCATTTGCCACTTCACCCACTCTTCTGATAATTTGGAATGGACCATAAAACTTGGGTTTCAATTTTTCTACTCCACTCTTCTTCAGAGTGACTGCCTGTAGGGTTGGAGTCTCAAATACACCATATCCCCAACCTCAAAACTCCTCTCCATTCGGTGCTGATCAACATAAAGCTTTTGCTAATTCTATGCCTATTGGATGTTATCCTTGAGCTCATTTACAATGTACTGGCTCTCCTATAATAGATATTTTGCCTTTGGCACTCAACTATCACCAAGTATCAAATCTGTAAAGCATGGGGCATCATATCCATATAATGCCCTGAATGGAGTCATCCTGATTAACATGTGGTATGTCATGTTATAGCAGTACTCCCCCAGGTGTAACCATCTAGCCCAAGCCTTCTGCTGCCCCAAAACATAGTTACAAAGATACCCTTCCACCCATTTGTTTATAATTTATGTTTGGCCATCTGTCTGTGGGTGGTAACTGTACGCTCGAGATTGTGAGTCTGGTTGCCTGAGGGTTGTTGGGTCAGATTTCAACACGCACACGGACCCTTCCCTCCTTGCCACGAGATGATCCACCATGTCACTCTCACTCACATGGAATTAGCCAGTCGAGAGGAGGCAAGACACGGCAGGGGTCTGGCTCATTAGAGAGCTGGACTTCGCGGAGAAAGGTCGGCAAGTTTTGTGGCCTTTGTTGTGCATTTTGTTGTATGTTTCGTTCGATTGTTGTTGTAGTTGAGATATCCCTATGACCCAAAGGGTCACTGGTTGCTCTTCTTCTATTTAGATTCCTTAAATTCCACCTTTGTGTGGGTAAATGGTTGTTTTCATTTATGGCTTCTGCTATTTCTATGTCTCTAAGAAATGCTATGTGTAGTTGTAATTGCCTAGTTTCTTCTAATAGCAAGAGGACAAATGGGTCTCCTTGTGGTAGAACAAACGTCTGTTGTTGTGGTCATGGATGGATCTCCTTGATCTCGTCACGAATAGCTCTCACCCACTCTCCTCTCACTCCTAAGCACATCCGTGAATTAGGATAGAGGAACTTGCGTAATTGCTAACTTTGACCAGATCTAGGGTTTTGACCTAGGGTTTGACTTGTGTTTTGACTTTGTTTTTACCTTGTGATGAAATCAAGGGTTTGTTTGGAATCGTTTGAACCATGATTACCTCGTGATGGAATCGAGGGTTTGCAATTTTGTCTATCCTAGGGTATCTATATGCATGCAAGCTAAATGATATGCAAAACATCTTTTTGATATTTTTTTAGAGTATTTTGGAAATAGAAGTGCTTCTAATCTATGAAAAGGAAATATGTATGCAATCCTATATGACTTTTCCAATGCAATGTTAATCTATGTTTTTGCGTTTTTGGTGTTTTCAATGCAATCTAATCTAATGGAAAGGGAAAATGCTTCTTCTAACAATGTCGATCTAGAAATGTGAAAGCAATCAATCTAACATGCAAGATCTAATCTATCAAGGAAAAAGCAATGTGTTACTATTCCCGAGAGCAAATGTAATTACCTAATTACTATGAAAGCAATGAAAGAACCTGAAAGAGATGAAGATTTGTTGACTCCACTACCCTCAGTAATCCTTGTGTAGGAAACCTCGAATCCTTCTGTGGTGGCAGGTGATCCTCTTGATAACAAAATGACCCAAAGAAGCAAAAAAGAAGCTTTGATGAAGCTTGTATGAGCTTAGTGAGAGCTTGGATTGAGCACAATGGCATAGATTGAAGTAGTGTAGCATTGCTTGGTTGAACAATAAAAGCAAAAGGCACCTTCATCCTCTAAGAGCATTTGAATGCTAAGTTGGAGAGCAAAATTGGAAAGAGTTGTGTGCACAATGAATTTGCCTCCTTTTGTGCTTGGGGGAGGGGGGTATTTATAGGTTTAGAAGAAGGAATTGATTGGAGAGTTAACTCATTTGATTGATGAGTTAACAAGACTAGATTGGGGAGTTAACAAGGTTGATTTCCCAGTGAACTCAGCTGATTAGAGAGTGATGAAGCAATAATAGCTTATCACTAAAGAAGAAATGGAGGTGAGGGAATGCATGAGATTGATTAGAGAGTTAATTGAGATCAAATAGAGTTAATTATGCATGTGTGGGTGCATGAAATAGTTAACTCTATATCAATGATCAAAAAGCATGCAAACAGAAAGAAAAATAGGTGAAAACAGAGCAAAAACGAGAGAGAAACTCAATTTTTTCTGTGGGTCCAAAAATGGCAGGGTTGCCCCTTTTGCCAGTAGGGTCACCCCTAGGTCACCCGGGGAGATCCGGGCTGGACAGGGTCAGATGTAGAAAAGCAGGCTGGGAGATGGTAGAACAGAGGAAAAGGATGAGTTCTGCATCAAGAAATAGGTCAGTCATGTGGAAGAATCCAAATCTCCACTTGTGTCTACAGGACCTCCAGGGGAGATCTAGAAATAATAGGAGGAGATTTGGATTGGTTGGTCGAAAATGAAAAACTATCAGTGGGAGATGGATCGAGGGACCTCTAGAAGGCTTTTATGAGGTGCATAAGATGAAATACAAAGGGGAAAGGTGAAAACTCACCTACAAGACTCTCACAAGGCTTAGGATCAAGTTCAAAAGCCAGAAAACACAAGTCGACAAGTGTCGCAACAAGTGTTGAAAAGCATCGCAAACGGGGAGGGAGAGAAATTGATAAGAAAGAAACAACACAAGACAAGAAAAGAGGACACATCATCAAGAGGCCTGCTGCTCAAAGGATTTATTTTCACGCTTACATGTACATGACAAGGATTTGAATCATTATAGGGCTCCTCATGGAGGTAGTGCGTGATTTTTGGGCTTACATATTTGCCCCCTTACCATGGATCGTTTGAGTTTGACTAGTTGTTTGCCTTTATCGGTTCAGACCTGTAGGTATGAGAGCATGCAAAACAATGCACAAAACAAATGCATAAAAATAAAGAACTAATCTAAATGCATAAATGAAACTAATCTAAGGGCAAACATGTTAGTTTCAGGATACACAACTGAGAGGGGGTGGTGAATCAGTTGTGTCAAAAACTTTTCTTTTATTAACCACTCAAATCCTTCTTGTAATTCAGCAGCATAATAATAAATCAACCATGAAAACACAATGCAATAATTCAAGAGTAGAAACACATTAACACATATGACACCAAGATTTTAATGTGGAAAACCCAGTTAAGGGGAAAACCACAGGGTGACTAACCCAAGATTGTATTCTCTTTTAAAAGAATAAAAGGAACAAAACGGCACATGCCAATTAGGGCTCACTACCTGAGCACACTGCTCACAATAGGCCCACTGCCTATAGGAGACACACTGTCTACAGGATAATAAATATTACATACTTGAACTGAAGAATAGCATCTTCACCATGCTTGAGTCAATTCCATTTAAGCTCAAAACTTTTTCTTTGCCTTTCACTCTTCTCCTCTCTACCACACTCTCATCTTCACCCAGATGATTTTGAAATGACTTCACAACGCTTATTTATACCAGACATCAACTTTGGGATAATCATCAAAGTCGGCAAACTTTATAGAGAAAATACACAAATACAACTTAATATATTACAAAAGACTTCATGTGAATCATCACACTATCGGCCACATATATCTGGGACTCAAATCTTCTTTGAGGAACACGCCATCCTTCTCATAACATCTTCAAGATCATCTACAAGATGTGTAAATCATCCAGTCGGCCAAGGAGGAAAAACATCATCATCCAGAATTAAATCTTCAATTACGAGCTCAATCTTCAATGCGGACCACCAACACAAACTGGACACAATCTAGAGACCCCCACAAGCTTGCCTGAATCACCAAGAACATCCACACTACTTCTGCTTACTGAAATCATTCTCTTCTTCATCTGGAACCTCAACAACATAGTCTGTTAGCACTATCATATTAAAATGGATGCTTGCGAACCTCTTGACCACAAACCAATTGAGTTGTCAATTCACATTGACTTCCTAAACACTCCACCAAATCTGCAGAACAAGATATTGCATTTCTGGCTCTCACTAGACCTATTTGTGTCGCTCTGTCACTTCTAACATCTGCCAGAACTAGTTTTACTAATATGGCTATAACTTCTTCAAATCTTCATGTAGACCTCTCAAATATTTACTGGATCACCTTTAGACACATATCTACAAACCCTTTGATTCACATCCTCTGATCTTCAACTTAGCTGGGATCTTCACTTCATAGAGCTTCACTATTTTCATTGTTCTTCTCTATTTCTGATAGGACTAATTTTCTCAATATTCTCAACACACAACTCATCCAATCCTTGACATCAATGCAATAGGAGTATGTTGACATCAATGACAACACCGGTTGGGCCCATACTTGCAACAATCTCCCCCTTTGTCATTGATGGCAACATATGATGTGAAAAATTGTTTTAACCATCAAGACAAGAACTTCTCCTTACTGACTGACATAACTCCCCCTATCAACAACAACCATTCACATGTCTTTTCTTCCTTTACTGCTCCCCCTTTAATTAGCAACCATTTTTGTTTTTCACATGTCTTCTCTCCCCCTTTGACATCAATGGCAAAGGGCAGATACTTGCATCACTCAGAATCATACCAACTACTCCCCCTGAGTAGCAGCTTCCCATCATCAATCCGGACCACAAGATATGACTGTGATATCCACCGGACTGATGCACATCAGTGCACCTTAATTCAAAACCGGAGGGGTAATAACCCCTAACTTCTCCCTGAGATACTCAAAAGAATCCTTAGGTAGAGGTTTGGTAAAAATGTCTGCAATCTGATCCTTAGAGGGCGCAAACTCCAATCTGACTTCATTCTTGTTCACCTACTCACTCAAAAAGTGAAACTTGATGGATATATGTTGTCTTTGAATGTAACACTGGATTTTTTGAAATGTTTATTGCACTTGAGTTGTCACAAAAGATTGTGATAGGTTCCTTATACTCTACTCTGATGTCTCTTAGCATTTGCTTCATCCATAAAACTTGAGTGCAAATGCCTGCTGCTGCAATATATTCTGCTTCTGCAGTGGATAGAGATATTGCCTCTTATTTCTTGCTTAGCCAAGAAACCAATCTTTTCCCTAAAAAGAATGCTCCACCACTGGTACTCTTCCGGTCATCCACATCTCCTGCCCAATCTGCATCTATATATGCATGAAGAGAGAAATCATGATCTCTAGGATACCATAGACCATACTCAATTGTTCCTTTTAGATATCTGAGAATCCTCTTGATTGCCATGACATGAGATTCTCTAGGATCAGCTTGGAATCTAGCAACAAGACCAACAACATTCATAATGTCAGGTCTAGTTTGAGTAGGATACAATAGTCCTCCATTCATTGACCTATACTTTTTTTTATTAGCCTTAGAAGAGTCATCATCTTTGCTCAATTTACATCCGATTGTCATGGGAGTATTCATTGGTTTTGAGTCTTCCATCCCAAATTTCTTCAACAATTCTTTCACATATTTGGTCTGAGATATGAAGATTCCTTTCTTTGTTTGAGTGATTTGCAGACCCAAGAAGAAATTCATTTCCCCAAACATAGACATCTCAAATTCACTTTTCATTTGATTTGCAAAAGTCTTGTACATACTGTCTCTTCCTCCAAAAATAATATCATCAACAAATACTTCAACAATCAAGATATTTTCATGTTCAATCTTGAAGTACAAGTTATTGTCAGTAGTACCTTTGTTGAAACCAATCTTCAAGAGATGCTTGTCCAGTCTTTCATACCAAGCTCTTGGGGCTTGTTTGAGTCCATACAGTGCTTTCTTCAACTTGCAGACCATATCAACATGATCAGACAACTGAAATCCATCCGGTTGCTCAATGTATACTTCTTCCAAGTCACCATTCAAGAAGGCTAACTTGACATCCATTTGATATACTTTGAAATCCTTGAAGGCAGCAAAGGCAAGAAATAATCTGACTGCTTCAATTCTTGCCACCGGAGCAAAACTTTCTTCAAAACCAACTCCTTCTACTTGGGAATAACCCTTGCAGACCAATCTGGCTTTGTTTCTAACTACTTCACCATCTTCATTCAGTTTATTCTGGAAGACCCATTTGGTTCCAATCACAGTTTTGTTTCTAGGTCTGGGAACAAGATCCCAAGTGTGATTTTTCTTAATCTGCATCAACTCTTCCTTCATTGCTTTAGTCCAGCTTTCATCATTGCATGCTTCACTTACTGTTTTTGGTTCAATTTTTGAAATCAAACAATACTTTTCTAAGTCTTGAGCAATCTTTCTTCTTGTTTGGACACCTTTGCTTTTATCACCTATGATATGATCTTCAGAATGATTCAGTCTTACATACCTAGGAGTTTTGGAAATTTCTTACACTTCTATTTCTTAGATAGGTTCATTCAAACTTATCTCTTCTTCCTGATTCTCCAAATTAGTCTGGGTCTGAATTTCAAAAGGAACTTGAACTTCTTGGACCAAACCATTATTCTGACCATCTTCTTCATATTCATAAAACCTTGAGGGTTTTTCAATACCTTCATCAACCTTCACATTTGTACTTTCCATAATCTTTCTCATTCTCTTGTTATAACACTGGTATGCTTTGCTTTGAGTAGAATAACCCAAGAATATTCCTTCATCACTTCTAGCATCAAATTTGCCAAGGTCTTCATCTCTTTTAATGTAACATTTTCTACCAAAGACTCTAAAATACTTCACAATGGGAATGATGCCAAACTAGAGTTCATAAGGGGTCTTACCAGTATTGTTTCTGATTTGTACTCGATTAAGAGTATAGGCAGCAGTGCTTATAGCTTCTCTCCAGTAGATCTGAGGAACATTTGCTTCCAACATCATGGTTCTAGATGCTTCCTGGATGGTCTGGTTTTTTCTCTCCACTACTCCATTCTACTGTGGAGTCCTTGGTGCAGATAACTATCTTTTTATCCCATGTTTCTCATATAATTCTATGAACTCTCCGGATGTGAATTCTCCACCTCTATCAGATCTAAGACATTTTATGTTTAATCCGGTTTCATTCTCTACCATAGCTTTGAATATTTTGAATTTCTCAAGAGCCTCAGATTTTTCTTTCAGAAAAGTCACTCACATCATCCGGGAGTGGTCATCTATTAATAACATGAAGTATCTATCACCTTGCAAAGTCCTGATTCTTGCCGGTCCACATAGATCAGTATGAACTAAATCCAACAATCCAGTAGAAGATTGTTCCTTATTTTTGAAAGTGACTCTGCTCTACTTACCCAACTGACATTCTTTGCACAAACTATTAGTAGGTTTCACCAGTCTTGGAAGATCTCTTACAGCCTGAGTGTTTCTTATCTTGATGATATTATCAAAATTCACATGACACATTCTCCTATGCCACAACCAACTCTGATCAATTTGAACAAATAAACAACTTTTGCCAGTACTAACCAATTGGAAGATATTACCTTTTGTTTGAGTATCGGATGCAATCTTTGTTCCAGAACTTTCAAATATCTTGCATTTTCTATTTTTGAATCGGAGATCATAGCCTTTGTCCACCAACTATCCAACACTGAGAAGATTGTGCTTCAGACCTTCAACATACAGTACATCACTGGTTTTGTTCTTTCCATCAAAAGAAATAGTTCCTCTACCTCTGATTCTGCCAGCAGAATTATCACCAAATTTTACAACTCCTCCTTCATATCTTTCCAAATGTATAAACTTGTTTTTGTCACCTATCATATGGTGTGAGCATCCACTGTCAATGACCCAATTATCCTTTTCTTCAACTTGGGTTGCCAGAGCTCTTTCTATCATTTTATGATTGACAGATTAAGAGGGCATTGGATCTTCTTCCTTCATGGCAATAAACACCCAGTCACTTCCAGATTTGTTTCCTGTCTCTGATTCATCATTTATTACTCCTTCATCATCATCATCTTCATGAACCTAGTAACAATTCTTTTGAAATCTTGATCTATTAGGGTTTGGCCTAGAAAATCTTTTCGAACACCTTGAGGCAAAATGACCAATCTTATTGTAGTTAAAACATTTGAAAGATAATCTTCCTTCATACTTACCAGATCCTCTTGGCAGTCTTTTTCCAATGAGGGCCTCAAGTTGTTCAGCTTCTAATTCATCCTCTTCCAGATCTTTTCTTGCTTTCTCATACTAAGAGGATTTTCTTGAGGAACTTTCTCCTGGATCATATCTATTGTTTGCCTTTTGTAGAGGCACTAGCTTTGAATGCAGATTCAGTCTTGGGAAGTGCATCACCAAACTCAGCTAACTCGAATGCAGATATCTTACCAACCAGTTGATCCCTTGTGATAGTTAAGGATCTGATTTCCTCAATAGCAGGAGGTAAGGATCTAAGAACCTTAGCAACAATTTCATCTTCATCCAGAACTCCACCAGCACATCTAATGCCACAAACAAGCTCATTTACTTTTGTCATGTAAGAAGTGATATTCTCGTCTTCACGCATCTTCAGGTTTTCAAATTTTCTTTTAGACTCTGTAGCTTGGCACATTTAACATACTTGTCTCCTTCATGCAAAAGTTCCAGTTTTTCCCAAATCTCATATGCAGTTTTTAGATCAATAACATTTGTCAGCTCTGAATTAGATAAGGCACTTAGTAGAGCTTCTTTGGCCCAAAGATTGTTTTCAGCATCTCTGATTTCATCTATGGTTCTCAGACCATTCTGAGGAGGAACATACTTCTTTTAAGCCATGATCCAATACTGCATTCCCATACATTGCAAGTGACATTCCATGCGGCTTTTCCAAAGAGTGTAATTGGTTTCATCAAACTTCAGACTATCCTTCTTGTAGGAAGACATCCTGGATCTCCTCAAGCAATTAAGCTCTTTTAGAGGAACTTAGCTCTGATACCAATTGTTAGTTTCAGGATACACAACCGAGAGGGGGAGGGTGAATCAGTTGTGTCAAAAACTTTTCTTTTATTAACCACTCAAATCCTTCTTGTAATTCAGTAGCATAATAATAAATTAACCATGAAAACACAATGCAATAATTCAAGAGCAGAAACACATTAACACATATGACACCAAGATTTTAACGTGGAAAACCCAGTTAAGGGAAAAACCATGGGGTGACTAACCCAAGATTATATTCTCTGTTAAAAGAATAAAAGGAACAAAATGGTACATGCCAATTAGGGCTCACTGCCTGAGCACACTGCTCACAAGAGGCCCACTGCCTATAGGAGACACTGTCTACAAGATAATAAATATTACATACTTGAACTGAAGAATAGCATCTTCACCATGCTTAAGTCAGTTCCATTTAAGCTCAAAACTTCTGCTCTGCCTTTCGCTCTTCTCCTCTCTACCACACTCTCATCTTTGCCCAAATGATTTTGAATTGACTTCACAACTCTTATTTATACAAGACATCGACTTTGGGATAATCATCAAAGTTGACAAATTTTACAGAGCAAATACACAAATACAACTTAATATATTACAAAAGACTTCATGTGAATCATCACACTATCAGCCACATATATCTGGGACTCAAATCTTCTTTGAGGAACATGCCATCCTTCTCATAACATCTTCAAGATCATCTGCAAGATGTGTAAATCATCCAGTCGGCCAAGGAGGAAGAATATCATCATCTGGGAGTAAATCTTCAATTATGAGCTCAATCTTCAATGCGAACCACCAACACAAACTGGACACAATCTAGAGACCCCCACAAGATTGCCTGAATCACCAAGAACATCCACACTACTTCTGCTTACTGAAATCATTCTCTTCTTCATCCAGAACCTCAAGAACACAGTTTCTTACCACTATCATATTAAAATAGATGCTTGCGGACCTCCAGACCACAAACCAATTGAGTTGTCAATTCACATTGACTTCCTAAACACTCCACCAAATCTACAGAACAAGATATTGCATTTTCGGATCTCACCGGACCTATTTGTGTCACTCTGTCACTTTTGAACATCTGCTAGAACCAGTTTTACTAATATGGCTATAACTTCTTCAAATCTTTATATGGACCTCTCAAATATTTATTGGATCACCTTTAGACACATATCTACAAACCCTTTGATTCACATCCTCTGATCTTCAACTTAGCTGGGATCTTCACTTCATAGAGCTTCACTGTTTTCACTATTCTTCTCTATTTCTGATAGGACTAATTTTCTCAATATCCTCAGCACACAACTCATCCAATCCTTGACATCAATGCAATAGGAGTATGTTGACATCAATGACAACACCAATTAGGCCCATACTTGCAACAAAACAAAGAGAGCCAGATTGTGAGATCGGTGTGAATCAATGACGAAATTGTTCGTGTGAGCAGTCGATAGAGAGGTATCGTCGAAGTGATCACAGAGATGGCCGCCTTTTCTTCAACCATGGAGAATTGGGTATGCAATCAATGAAAAACTCTTCTCTAAACCCTAGATTGTACTTTGCAAAAAATCTCTTAAAATTGTCTATTTTTGGTGATTTTTCCTATCGCATTGTGTTCGTCTCATTGTTCAGAGTAAGATTGATCTTTCCTTTTTTGAAATCAGTCAAGAAATGAGGTTTTTAGAGTAATTTTTGCTCGAGGGGCTCGCTTCTAGGGTCGCCCCTTTTGTCAAGTAGGGTCACCTGGGGAGATCCTGTTTGACAATAGGGTCGCCCAAGGAGATTTTGTTTGACAACAGGGTCATTGGGGGAGATCCTAAAAAACACCTGGGTCGCTCAAGGAGATTCTGTTTGACAATAGGGTCGCTTGGGGAGATCCTGAAAAACACCTGGGTTGCCCGAGGGGTGACCCTATTGAATTGATTTCTGACTTCATTTGAATTTGTTTAACACTTGTTTTACTCTAATCTAACGTGATTTGGTCACTAAATCTGCCTATTTATTACAATTTTGAAGGTTTATACATTTTTTTTGTGTAAGTTTTTCTATAGTTTTAACAATTTTTAGGGATTTTTGCAAGTTTATGAGATCTAATCTAAAATTCTCTTTTGATTTTGCAGGAGATGCGTATTTGATGGAATGCCTGCCGAGAGCAAGGGTGGCTCTCAGGGATGTTTGCTTCACTGAGTACAGAGGATCATGCCATACTGAAGAGGGAAGGTCTTGCCAGAGTTTGTCATGTTCCTGTTATCCATCCTATATCCTGTATATACTGTGATATCTTAACTTACTGGGATGCAGATAGGAACACATTCAGGTTCCTGTAGATTTCTGGAGAGTGGACTATCACTCTATATGATGTATATGGCATTCTTGGGTTTCCTGTGAGGAGACAACCTCTATTTCTTCCTATTAGCAAGTCCTTTGAAGACAAGGCTTCCTGGGCTACATTCATGGGGGTTAATCACCCTGGGGACCAGACATGAGTTTAACTTACTTCTATGCCATGACTCTGCATCCCACCTCTGAGGAGGTTTCTGATTGTCTTGATTGCTTCGAGGTTGTCGGGAGACAAGGCCTCAGCTCATCTGAGATGGTGTTGGGCACCCATTATTCAAGGGTTAGAGGAAGGCACAGTTTATGCATGAGGACCTAATATCCTGGTGATGGTCTACAAAGATTTTTATCAGATCTCTTGGCGAGGGGCTCTAGCCTTTAGCCACTCTTCTCTGATTATGACATGGGTCTTTGAGCATATGAGGACTTATCAGAAGCTCATTCCTCTTTTGGACATGCGACTACTGAGAGCAGCAAGGTGGGCACATATTGGTCATTTTGATGCCACTCTTCCCACTATTGCTACCCTTACTGACAATGACATGATTGCTAACCCTTATCACGACATTGAGGGGGCTTGGGCTCGAGATGACAAAGTGAGAATGTACTGCCGTGAGTTTTCGGAGATCACAGATCGTAATGATCAGGTTAAGGCTCATTGGGTGGACTGTGTTGTGCAGCAATTTGGCAAGGATGTCCGTAAGGACTTGTCCCCAGTGTCTACTTGTTACAGGACCGTTCAAGAAATGGGGGAGATTGGACAGAGGAACGTTGTTTGGACACCTTTTACTCCCGGCATCTTTTTCACTAGGGTTTCTAGAGGAGGATGGAGGGGAGGGAGAGGGACTCCCTCTCGATCTCTGGTTGTGACAGTTGACTCAGAGTCCACTGATGAGGACTATGTTCCTGATAGTGATGATTCGTCGTATGAGGCCCCTCTCGAGGATGAGGATTTTGATAACATTGGTGTTTTAGATGAGGTTCCTAACATCCCCGAGGGTCCTTCTGTTGTTCCTCGACCTCCTCATTTAGATGAGGTGATGTGCCAGCTTGACCTAGACTGGCAGCCTGGAGATCCATGCAAGTTTTATCTATTTGTTTTTGCTTAACTTTGTCCTTTCTCTTT
The DNA here is from genome assembly GCA_027924645.1 of Cunninghamia lanceolata. NCBI lineage: Eukaryota > Viridiplantae > Streptophyta > Pinopsida > Cupressales > Cupressaceae > Cunninghamia > Cunninghamia lanceolata. The sequence continues at coordinate 334,895 of BSBN01000378.1, read as the reverse complement.
TTATGTGGCACTGACTTGGTCTTGTCTTGATTTGGCATTTCAAGCAATGTCAAAGAGTGGAGGGACTTGGTTCATGAAGTTAATGTTGGATTGACCTTTCCCTTTACTAGGATGACCCATGATCATCTTTTGGATGATCCTGGTGTGCCCCTTCCGTGGGACGACACACTAACATTTTTCCTCCTATCTACCATGGGTGTCAGATGATTACAGAGTTGAAGACCCAGGTCGACACGCTTCAGGGTGAGAACAAAGTACTTCGGCAGATGACTCACCTTAATTTTGGGCATGCTGATACTAGTATGGCAGGGCCTTCACATTCACATGCCCACAGTAGAACACATCATTCTCACAAATCTCATGGAGCAACGAGTGGTATTTGTAGATAGAGGAGCTGAAGCCCCGAGGGTTCTGTTGGAGGGAACCGTCCTTGACTTGCTTTTCTTGAAATTTGTGCCCCCTTGCATGGGGAGCCTCTACTTCTCTCGAGAGCATTTTGTCTTAGCTCTTTGATACCATTGTATATGTAAACATCAGATGTATCTATGAAAGTTTATCTTTTTCTATGGTTTTTCTCTTGTCGAATTCTGTACTCATCTCTTGTGCATGTTTGGAAGTCTTTAGGAACTTTTTTATTATGTTTGACCTTTTCAGCACTTTTAACAAATGCAAGTATCACAACAATGATATGTTTTTGTAGTTTTGTGGGACATATATATGATATGCATTTTATGATATGATAATGCAAGAACACAAGAAATGTTGTAAATGAAACTATAGCACTTACTGAATGTCATGAGATATGACATTTGACTTTATTTCTTTGAGACTCTTTTTCCTAATTTTGATATGAATGCAATGTGGAACAAATACAGTGATTGTTCTTAAATATGATTTTTGATTTTGGGGATTGCGAGTTGGCCTGATATGAGAGATCTATTCAGGGCTGTGAGATAGGTTTTTAAGGAAACTCAAGTAGGGAGTGAAATGAATCATGGAGTGGTTCTAATTTCTAAGCTTTGCTAAAGGCTAAACACTGATCCTTATCTAGATAAGACAATTTGATAAGCTTTCAACTTTAGACAAGTATCAAGTTTTATAGGTGTTCGCTAGACTTAGATCAAAGATGGCAAGCAAAGTAGACCTGGGGTAAAGGATAAATGGGAAAGAACAAGGGTCCCTAGATAGAAGATGATCCTAGAGACTACTAGACTCTTTGGTTTTGCTCAGCTAGTGTGTGTGTGTGTGTGTGTGTGCTTTGTACCTTTCTTTCTCTGTTAGAATGCCACCCTTGAGGCTTCAAGCTTAGACTGATCTCCACCCCAGAGTACGGACATTCAGCAATCTTCTCTCTTTCCCTCTTTTTTTTTGTATCTCTTTTTTTTGCTTTTTGCTTTTTTTTTTGTATTTTCCTCACTTGACTTTTCTCATTTTTTTGGATTTTCTAATTTTTCAAGAAATGAATATTTTTTGGACTTTTGCTATGCAATGCTTTGATCTCTCAATTCTCACTTTTCACACTCTTATTTTGATCACTCGTTTTTTATTCACTCATATCTTTGATTGCTTCCTTCAAAGTTTTGATCTTCCTGACGTTTTTGGCCAAGAAAGATAAGGGGCTAAGTACCACCTAAAGTTTTTGTAATCTGGTTAGACTTCTCTACTACTAGGGAAGAATTGGGAAGGTCTACTTGCAAGCTTTCTTTGAATAATGTAGGTTTGAATATTGACTGCATTTAGATCTAACATCTTGACTCAATAAGACTGGGATCAGTGTAAAGCTAAGAGCTAGGTTTCGATTAGAATCACTGGGAATGAAAGGGGATAATGGTTGCTGTGAAAAATGGGGATCTCTAGGTCCTGAAAGGACAACGTATATCTGGGCAACATTAGACTCCTTACTAAAGGGAAAATAGTACAAGAGAAAGTCACAAACTTTAATGCAAGATGAATAGAATGATGCAGAAATGCAAGAAATAAATTGTTTTTGACATTTTTGATTTATAATTTTTTTGTATTTTTATATTTTATGATTTTTTTGGTCTTTTAGACATAATATTTATTGAGGTGAAAGGCATTGACTGTTTTGCCAAATTCCTCTCCCTCCATTATGCACAAGAGATAAGCGTCATTTCTGATTTCTTCTTTAACCATGTATGGGCCTTTCTAATCTTCCAAAAAGGCTCTTTTTCATTTCTTATTTTTCGTGCTTCCTCTTCTTAGGACAAGTTCTCCTATTCTGTAAGGTTTGTCATTTGAATCTATCGCTTCCAACTCGGTAATTTCTCTTGGCATTGTGAGACGTAGTAAGTCCTGAAAGGCATGTTGGTGGGAGGGAGTCCAATATAGGACTCCATCACAATTCAGTAATTCTACCAATAGGTAGAATTGTTCTTGCATGTAGACTTTTATTTCTAGTCTCTCTTGGATTCTTTGTAAGAAATGGAATAGTTCAAGAGGAGTTTGTGGCTCCCTTTGCTCATTAGGAGGGACAAAGCTTATACTTGTCCTCCCATTGGGTTCTGGTCTTAGATCCATGGCATAAAATGACAGGTTCATCGATACTTACTGTCACTCTCATCTTCCATTCTCTATGGAAGATACCTTCACTTTCTTCATTTTCGTCAGGAAGTCTTTCAACTATTTCTATTTGTACCCAAGGTGCTTCCCATTCACCGAGTTCATTTGATTGAATTGAGGTGGAAGTGGTTGGTTTTTCTTGTGGTTTGGATACTACAAACATCCTAGGTAACACCCCTATAGCATTGGTTGATTCGTTATTGATGGAATATGCCTCTTCCATGGGTAGTATTGGTTGATGCGAGTCCTCCATTGGTGTGAGGGGCTCATATGATTTTGTTTCTTCAGGTGTATCAAGGACACATGATTCACTTAGTGGTGATAACAGTGTATATCCTTCTGTCATGTCTTCTTCTACATCTAAGAAAGCATGTGGGTCTAACATGGTGGTCTGAAAGACTGGTCCTTCCATTCTATGAGGCTTCTCCCCTATGCAAGGAAAGAGTTTGTAGGCCTCTTGGACATAGATCATGAGTATCTCTAAGGGGAATTGGAGTGGTCCATCTCGTTTGATCAACTCCATGATTTCAATCATTTTATCCTTGGAAACCATTTCCCTCTGCTTCGGCAATGGCCCATTTTGTAGAGTTTTGATTTCTGCGGCATTTATGGTCTTTTCTGGAGTTTCCATCCATTTGACGCATATCGACTGAGGTGTAGGATTTGGGATGGTTAACTTGTTGGTAGGGAGTTCATAGTCTATGGAAATACATATGCATTTGTTTGAAGTATTTGACTTTAACAGGCTAAAAGGTTCTTATTCTCCCTGTGTGACATACACTTTCCCTAAGTGTAAAAAGCGGACTTCTTGAACTAGTGTAGATGGCACAACTTTCATCCTGTGTATCCATGGCCTTCCAAGAATCAAGTTATATCATGTGTCCTTCCCTATGACATAGAAAGTGGTTGGAATGGTTTTGGGTCCCAAAGTCACTAGGAGGGTGATTTTCCCTATGGTGGCTGCCTTTAGATTATCATATCTACTTAGAGTATCTCTTGAGGCAGTGATATTGGTGTGTCCATAGCATATCCTCTCTAAAATGGAGAAGGGAACTATATTCACTATAGCTCCATCATCAATTAATGTTCGTTTGATGCATGTGTCATAGATCCACACTTGAAGATATAGTGCAGGGTCTCCTTTCTTTGTTAACTCTGCCTCAAAGGGCATATGTTGTAAGTCAAAGAAAAACCCTGGATCTTTAAGTTATGAGTTTGGTGGGCTGAGATCGTAGTCCACATGGTTAATTTGCTCACTAGGTGGTGGCATAATTTGGTCAAGATATTTTAGACCTATTACTTGTAGCAATGCGGAGCGATGTTAGGGGGAGTTCCTAAGCAAGTCAATGAATGAAATATGCGCATACGTTTTCTTTAAGTCTTCTATGAGCTTGTAGGGTCCAATTAGAGTTGGTATCAGCTCTACCACCGAAATGGTGCCTTCGTGTGCTTCTACTTGCTCATTTTCTTCCTCACAATCTTCCTCTTGTTCTTCATTATGCATGATCTCAACTAATCCCATCAACCTAGTTTCTCCTTTTTGTCCTATTTGTGGTGGGATTTCGGGGTTACTACTCTGACTTGCTTTGTTTTGATTTGTCGCTTATGTATCTTGATGCGTGGGGAACGGGTCCTGATAAATTCTCATGTTTGCATTTTGTGGCACTATTGGAGCTTGATTTTGTCTTGTATCATTGTTATCTGGTGTGACCTCTTGTGGGTTTAGGAACATTTCTATGAACAATTGTTGTTGGTCTTTCAGAAGTCTTGCTATGAATATGTTGTATTCTCTACAAGATTCTGTGCTATGCCCCCTTGTTCTATGAAAAGAACAAAATTGGTTGAATTCATACAGGGGTCTTTCACATCTTCTGTCATTCCCATTTCCATTTCCATTGTGGTTCCAGCTTTGGTAGTTGTCTCGAGGGTAGTACCTGTTGTTTCTAGGTCGATCTATGGCATTTAAATTAGGAGGATAGTAACCTCTCCCATTGTAATCATCTTTTATCCTTTTGACTGGGGGTTGATCTGTCACCCTGTCTATGGTTGCGCTCCTATTGTTTTTGAGGATTTTAATGATAGAGGCATTGTTTCCTATGTCTTCCTTTATTAGCTTTCCATTTGAGCCATAGAATTTTTGACCACGGTCGATGGTAGCTTGATCAATTCTTAAAGCACTTTCCAATGCTTCTTCGTAGGACTTGGATGGCAGTTTCTGAACATCTTCTCTCATGTCTTTGTGAAGGGCATGCAAGAAGAGGTCGCATAGTTCTCAATGCTCCATATTCGGAGCACTAGTTGAAGAATAGAGCACTTGCCTCCATCGGGTGACGAAATGTGCTACAGATTCATTCAATTCTTGTTTCAATGTAAGCAATTCTCTAATCCCTGTTTTCGCGAGTTTGTTCATGTCAAACACCATGACAAACTCTTTGATTAGTTGTCTGAATGAATGGATCAAAGCTTCTGGGAGATGATAATACCAATCCAAGGCGATGCCTTCAAGCATTTTTGAGAATTTTTTGCGAGAACCCCATCCCAAGGAAGGAGCTCTCTTATGGCTATGGTGTAGGCTTTGATGTGCGAATTCAGATCTCCTTCTCCTTTGAACTTTGAGAGATCTAGTAATGGCTGAGGTAGTTGCACATTTCTTATGTTTTGCTCTAGAGGCTCTTTCAAATATTTGAGATATGTTCCTATGAAGGCACTCTAAGATTGCGGGGTTGTTAATAATAACCCTATAGGTGGGTTTTGGTAACCCATTGTCAGATTCGTTAGATTGTTCTAAATAGGAGGGTTCCCGTTCAAACAAGTGTCATTACTAGCATGTCGCGAATAGTAATTGAGGTAGGGGGGATTTTGAGATGCCCTCTGGTACTGTTCATGAGACTTTGGTCTTCTCTCTGGAGCAGCTTGTTCTGCTTCCAAGATCCTGATTCTTTGCACTAGAGTTGTGAATAAATCTGCAGGGGTTGCAGCTCTAGGGGTTTCTTCATTTCTAGGATGTTCTCTTTGACTACTTTCATAGTGATGGGCTTCCTCTCATGCGGCCTTTTCTTTTTGTTCTTCTTCTAAGGGAATCCTCAATGCCTCTTGAGCATCTCTAGTTTCTTGTAGATGCCTTTCCAACCTTCTAACCTCTTCATCAAGGTGAGTATTCAATGTACTTTTGGAAGGTTGTTCTGGTTGATGTACTTCCGATCTTATCCTTCTAGCTTTATGCAGTGCGTTTGGTATGGCCGAGTCATTTTCCCAAGCTGGGTTATTGAAGGATAGAGAACACCTGGACTCTTTTGGACCATGTTCATAGTCAGAGTCTTCATAGTCACAACAATTAGTAACAGGTGCATTAGGATGAGGTGGCACATACCTAGCAAATGAAGGGGTTTTAGGTTCAGTTGAGGGAATGTTCCCTTGGTTCAAGTCTGATTCTATCATATTTAGGGGTGCCATAGACACCATAGAATAAATGGAATGGATGATGGCGCAGATGATGGAAGTCGAAGTGGCTATGAAAAGCAATGAAAGAATGTTTTAAAGTTTTTAAATGTTTTGCAATGGGAAGGCAAAAAACATAACCAAGAGGCTCTGCTCTTCACGTTGGGTTCACCAAAATATGTACACTCAAAATCATGACTCCGGTTGCCTGAGGGCTATTGGGTCAGATTTTAGCACATACATGGACCCTTCCCTCCTTGCCATGGGGAGATCTGCCACGTCACTCTCACTCACATGGAATTATCCAGTCAAGAGGAGGCAAGACACAGTAGGGGTCTAGCTCATTGGACAACTGGACTTCGTGGAGAGGGGTCGGCAAGTTATATGGCCTTTGTTGTTGTGTGTTTTGTTGTATGTTTCATTCAATTGTTGTTGTAGTTGAGATAACCCTATGACCCGAAGGGTCACTAGTTTCTCTTCTTCTGTTTGGATTCCTTAAATTCAACCTTTTTGTGGGTAAACAGTTGTTTTCATTGATGGCTTATGCTATTTCTATGTCTCTGAGAAATGCTCTGTGCAGTTGTAATTGCCTAGTTTCTTCTAACAACAAGAGGACAAATGGGTCTCCTTGTGGTAGACCAAACGTCTGTTACTGTGGTCGTGGATGGATCTCCTTGATCTCGTCATGGATAGCCCTCACCCACTTTGACCAGATATAGGGTTTTGACCTAGGGTTTTGTTGACCTAGGGCTTGACTTGTGTTTTGACTTTATTTTTCCCTTGTGATGAAATCAAGGATTTGTTTGGAATCATTTGAATCGTGATTACCTCATGATGGAATCGAGGTATTGCAATTTTGTCTATCCTAGGTTATCTATATGCATGCAAGCTAAATGATATGCAAAACATCTTTTTGATATTTTTTTGAGTATTTTGGAAATAGAAGTGTTTCTAAGCTATGAAAGGAAATTTCTATGCAATCCTATATGACTTTTCCAATGCAATGTTAATCTATGTTTTTTTGGGTTTTTGGTGTTTTCAATGCAATCTAATCTAATGGAAAGGGAAAATGCTTCTTCTAACAATGTAGATCTAGAAATGTGAAATTGATTAATCTAACATGCAAGATCTAATCTATCAAGGAAAAAACAATGTGTTACTATTCCCAAGAGCAAATGTGATTATCTAATTACTATTAAAGTAATGAAAGAACCTAAAAGAGATGAAGATTTCTTGACTCCACTACCCTCAGTAATCCTTGTGTAGGCAACCTCGAATCCTTCTGTGGCAACAGGTGATCCTCTTGACAACAAATGACCCAAAGAAGTAGAAAAGAAGCTTTGATGAAGCTTGTATGAGCTTACTGAGAGCTTGGATTGAGAACAATGGCATAGATTGAAGCAGCGTAGCGTTGCTTGGTTGAACAATAAAAGCAAAAGGCACCTTCGTCCTGTAAGAGCATTTGAATGCTAAGTTGGAGAGCAAAAGTGGAAAGAGTTGTGTGCACAATGAATTTGCCTCCCTTTGTGCTTGGGGGAGGGGGGTATTTATAGGTTTAGAAGAAGGAATTGATTGGAGAGTTAACTCATTTGATTGATGAGTTAATAAGAATAGATTAGGGAGTTAACAAGGTTGATTGCCCAGTGAACTCAACTGATTAGAGAGTGATGAAGCAATGATAGCTTATCACTGAAGAAGAAATGGAGGTGAGGGAATGCATGAGATTGATTAGAGAGTTAATTTGAGATCAAATAGAGTTAATTATGCATGTATGGGTGTATAAAATAGTTAATTATATATCAAGGATCAAAAATCATGCAAACAGAAAGAAAAATAGGTGAAAACAGAGAAAAAATGAGAGAGAAACTTGAGTTTTTCCATGGGTCCAAAAACGGCAGGGTCACCCTTTTTGCCAGTAGGGTCACCCTTGGGTGACCATGGGTCACCTAGGGGGATCTGGGCTGGACAAGGTCAGATGCAAAAAAGTAGGCTGGGAGATGGTATAAGAGAGGAAAAGGATGAGTTCTGCATCAAGAAATAGGTTAGTCATTTGGAAGAATCCAAATCTCCACTTGCATCTGCAGGATCTCTAGGGGAGATCTAGAAATAATAGGGGGAGATTTGGATTGGTTGGTTGAAAATGAAAACTATCAGTGGGAGATGGATCAGGGGACCTCTAGAAGGCTTCTATGAGGTGTACAAGATGAAATACAAAGGGGAAAGGTGAAAACTCACCTACAAGACTCTCACAAGGCTTAGGATCAAGTTTGAAAGCCAGAAAATTCAAGTCAACAAGTGTCAAAAAGTGTCGCAAACGGGGAGGGAGAGAAATTGACAAGGAAGAAACAACACAAGACAAGAAAAGAGGACATGTCATCAAGAGGCTTGCTGCTCAAAGGATTTATTTCCACGCTTACATGTACGTGACAAGGACTTGAATCATCATAGGGGTACTCGTGGAGGCAGTGCATGATTTTTGTGCTTACAGTAACTAGTACTAGGAGTCAACTCAGTGCCACATAATTTGAATAGCTCATGCCAAAATAAACTCAGGAATTTACTATCCCTATCACTCACTATACCCTTGGGTATCCCATGCAATCTGAAGATCTTCCGAAAGAACAAATCAGCCACCTGTACAGCTATGTATGATGCTGAAATAGCGAAGAAGTGTGCAAATTTGGTCAATTTGTCGACCACAAAAAATATGTTGTCCTTCCCCTAAACCCTAGGTAGCCCTGTAATAAAGTCCATGGAGATATATTCCCACTTTTGATTGGGAACTGATAGTGGCTATAACAGTCCTACAGGATAAGTATGCTCATGCTTATTTTGTTGACAAATGGGGCATTCATGAACATACTTAAGGACTTCATCCTTGAGTTCTTTCCATGTAAAACTTTCTTAAATCTGCGTGTAAGTTTTGAAAAATCCAAGATGGCTAGCCATGGGTACATCATGGAAAGTCCTTATGATCTTATGTTTGAATTGTGAATTAGGCACTAGAAATATTCTATCTTTGTATATGATCAAATCATGCATCACAGAATACCTGTCATCCTTAATGGTACCCTCAATGACTCTTATTGCCTAAGAGTCCTTAGCATACTCTACTGAAATCACCTCTTTCCAATCAGCAGGTGACTCACCAAATCAGCATAAGTGGGGTCTTCTCGACAAAGCATCTGCAACTATATTCCTTTTTCCCTTAACATACTCAATGTCAAAGTCATAAGCCTGAAGCCTGCTTACCCAATTCTATTGTCTGTCATTCAAGTCCTTCTGGTTCATGAAATACTTAATTCTATTATGATTTGTTTTGATTATAAACTTTCCCCCAACCAAATAAGGCTTGAACTTGGCCAATGCATGCATGATGGCCAACATTTCTCGGTCATATACTGAGTAGCTCCTCTCAACACCCCAAAGCTTCCTACTCTCAAATACTATTGGGTGCTTCTCTTGCATCAATATTGCCCCAATCCCCTCTCCTAAATCATCACACTGCAACTCAAAAGGTTTGGAGAAGTCAGGGATCGCCAACATTGGGCAGGTAGACATCAGGTGCTTGAAGTGATCAAAGCACTGCTGAGCTGAATCAAACCACACAAAGGCTCCCTTCTTGGTCAAATCTGTCAAAGGTGCAGCTATCTGTGAGAAGCCTTCCACAAACCTCTTGTAAAAACCACATAGTCCAAAGAATCCCTTAAGTTGCATGAGGTTTATAGGTGGCGGCCAATAAACAATTGCCTTTATTTTCTCTAGATCTACCCTGACACTGTCAGCATTGATAATGTGGCCCAAATAAAGCAGCTATGTCATGCCAAAGTCACACTTGGACTCTTTGGCATAGAGGGACTCACTCTCCAAAATACTTAGGACTTCCTCCAAATGTCTCATGTGCTCATCCCAACTTCTGTTGAAAATCAATATATCATCAAAGAAGATTAACACAAACTTCTGAAGTTGTTGTCTAAATATCTAGTTCATGCAACTCTAGAAGGTAGCAGGGGTATTGGTTAACCCAAATCACATCACCAAAAACTCAAATTGGCCATAGTGACACCTGAAAGTTGTCATCTCTATATCCTCTTCCCTCATACAAATTTGATGGTATCCTGATCTAAGATCTATCTTAGAAAAGTAGCAAGCACCATGCAGTTCATCTATCAACTCATCAATCCTCAAAGTAGGATACTTGTTCTAAGTGATTATCTTTTTATTCAAGTCTCAGTAATTGATACACATCCTAATTGTCCCATCTTTCTTTTTGACTAAAACAACTGTAGAAGCAAAGGGACTTTTGCTGGGCCGGATGTGTCCCATCTCTAGCAACTCCTTGATGGTTTTTTCTATCTTATCCTTGAACCTCTTAGGATGATGATAGGGTGTAATCATGATGGGCTTGGTCCCATCCTCCAACTCTATGGCATGCTCTATGCCCCTGTCTGGTGGTACTCCTGGAGGTATACTTCCAAACACTTTGCTATGCTTGGTCAAAAGCTTCTGAATGTCTGGATGGTAGTCATTTTTTGGTTGTGGTGGAGACTCTCGCATGATAATACATTCTACTGCCCACTCTACCTAATCATGACGCAAAATTATTTCCATCCATTTCAAGGATACTACTCATGGTCCACCATCTGATAATCCCCAAAGAACAATTTTCTTTCCCTTAAATTCAAATTTCATTTCCATCTTATTTACATTCATTATGAACTCACCGAGTTACCACATCTAATGCATGCCTAAAACAAAATTTGCGTCCCCAATACAAACAACATAAAAGTCATCCACAAGCTCATACTCACCCATGACAATACTCAACTTGGAGATCTTCCTGTCGCATGTCATTTTGAATTTGTTGGCCACCATTACCTTGAAGCCTTTGAATTCCTCTACCTGTAATCCTCGTCTAGCTACCAACCCCTCATCAATAAAATTATGTGTGGCACCAGTGTTAATAAGGGTGATGATACACTGACCTCCAAGTACTCCACACACTCTGAAAGAGCCAACCTTCTGAAAACTAGAAAGTTGGGTGAGGTTCCCATCACTACCAGTGATGTGCTGTGAAGCATTCTCATCTCCACTATCCTCATGGTCTGTAGGCTGATCTATAGACTAATCTGATGCCTCTGACTGTGTCTCCTCAGCTAAATAGTATTCAATCAATTTGGCCTTTGCTTTGTTTGGACACTTGTGTGAAGGATCCCAAGGTTCTTTGTAGTGGAAACAAAGTCTTTTTCTTCTATACTCATTAAGTTGATCATCAATTAACTTGTTTGATTTTTCTTTTGAATGGCCAAAATATTTTTGAAAGGGCCTCCTGTCCTTCTCCTTGTCCCTCCTATGCTGAAAACCCTTAGACTAGAATGTATTTCTCCATACCAAAGTCTCTATATCTCAAGCCTTTTTCATGGCCTCCTAAACTGATGCAGGGTCAAAACCCTTAACCCAACCACGTAGTGGGTCTAAAAGTCCATCTATGAATAGTATAACTAGTCTGCAATCTGAGATGTCTAGGACCATAACAGATAGGTCCTGAAACTCTGATATGTAGGAGTCCACCGATCCAACCTGTCTGAGATGTGCTAACTCTTTCAACTATAGTTCCAAGTCCTTTGTATCGAACATGTCAATCAATCTGGCAGTGAACTCAATGTAGGATGTGATATGATCATGACCCAAGGTCACCTTCCCATTACTCCACCACTTATACGCACTTCCCTCCAGATGTAATGCATCACAAGTTATAGCATCCTCCTCTGGCATATGGCTAATCTACATGTAACTGTCTAATTTCTGAACCCATGCTCTAGCAGTGGTCTTACCAGAACCATCAAAATATGGTAGGGTCATCTTGCTAACCTTTTTCTGAAGCTCTTGGTTCTGCAGTCTATTTCCTCTACAAGGCCTATTTCTCATCCTGATGTCAGAGTATTCTTCAAAGGTCATTTCAACTCTAAACTCTGCACTAGATGCTCGCCAATCTCTCAAGATCTCATCCTGAAACTCAACTTGAGTAACATCATGTTCAGGAACTTGGTTCCTGGGTACAAAAACTGGTATGCTAAACCTATCACCCACTATCAACTGTGAATCTCTCCAGTTGGTGGCCGATGCTTCATCCTCATCATCCATGTGCCTATGCCTATCACTACCTTGGTTCATTTTGTTTTTGTCACCCACATTGTTCATGTTCCTGTCACGGTTATTATTGTTGTTATTGTTATTTTCCCTATTGTTTCTTTCATCACAGGGTACCAGCCATTCAAGGATGTGAGCTAACTCTTCCTGTGATTCTCTTAACTCCTCCTATGACTCCCTCATGACCCTTTCTATGGCCAACTATCCTCTAGCCAGCGAGTTTAGAATATCTCACATGCTAGGTTCCTCATTCTCTCTATCACTCATCTCACCTAGTGTAGGATCTAGCACTAGTACTGTTATCACTAGGAATTGCACCTATATGTAAGGTTGGAAAAGCACTGCAATTCCATGTAACATGGGACTAATTTCAGGTTGTGGGTGCCCTATAATGAAATTAGACCTCCAGATTGTGGGCTAGTTCCCTTAAAATATTCTATTAAAATGTAGGATTTTTTCTATTCTTTGGAAAAGGGGAAGAAGGAAATTATAAGGAAATGAAAACTATGAAAATTGGGTGATGCACCTAAAATGGGTAAAAATATGCAATCTAGTTCACAATACAACTCAGAAATCTGACTCACATAATCCAAACTTGGCATAAATATCACAAAAATATTTCTAAGGAAGGTTTGAAAATAGGCTTTCTATGAAGGAAAAGGGATTTTCTCACAACATAAAAAGGATAACTTGCATGAACACAACCTAAGACCTGTAATAACAATATGCTTAATACTGCAAGCAAAAAGTGAGACAATAATTTTAAAGGTTTAATGGTTAAACATAGTAAAACTTCATCAAATCACTTCAAACAAATAACATTAAATGGAAAGCTAAATACTTGATTTCAAAAGAACAAAGGAAAAATTGCAAAGCAGACAAAAATGGAACCTATAACCTGCTGATCTCTCAATAAAACTGTAAAAATTGAGCTACAAAACCTTCTTCTCTTAAAGTGTATAAGAGCGAAAAGGCAAGAACTAGCAAAAACAAGTTTTTGCTTTACAATATATAGGCTTTGCTCTCACAAGAGGCATGCAAAAATATGAACTTGCAGCTAATTGCCTCTAAAAATAATCTCTCACAAGGAACCTCAAAAATCCTCAAAAATAGGGGCTCAAACTGCCACAAATCGAGCAAAAATAGCTCCAATTTGGGCCTCTCCATATGCTTGACCAAAAAGTTGACCAAGAACCCTAAAAATACTCCTCAAATCATGCAAGAACCTCCTAGGTGGCCTAGTTAACTCAACTAATCAATTTGCATGATTTTGCTTTAGTACAATTGATTGTGAGTAAATAATAAAGTAATAAAAATAATTACTTTATTATTGGTTACAACTTGTTCTAATTTTGACTTTGCAACTTGTGAAAAATAATAAAGTAATTTGGAAAATATTACTTTATTATTTATTTACAATTAATGTACTTGCAAAATCATGCATAGAAAACTAACTCCTTATCACTCCAAATACATATGCCTAATTTGCATGATTTTAGCAAAAAATAGGACTTAGAGATAAATACAATCCTTATAACTCCAAGTGAGAGAAAAATAACCCTCTTGCATGACAATTTGCCTTAGGGAAAAAACATATCCTTATCTCTCCATATTATCAAAAATGCAAAAAGAAGATATCTAAACTCTGCCTTATAACTCCAATATACACATGCAAAAACACCTCACTGACATATATATTCATCATGCAAAACCAAAACCCAAGTAATGCACCTATCTGCCTTGCATCTCCTTCATGCAAAAATTATGCTCTATTCTCCATTATTTGCCACCTTGCATATATCTTGCCTTCATAAACTTCTTGCCTTGACCTTTTGATGACAATATTATAAGGCATAAAATCATATATTTTTTAACCTTATTCAGTCATCCTGTATAATACATGTGATACAAGGAAAACTTGTCTTTGTCCCAAAACACATGATGACAAAGGACATATTAACCCATGTAATGTCGACCATGTTGGTTTGAGCATCATTTGTCATGTGGTAATCGACCTGCAAGGAAAGAAAAGATTGTTTGGAAATATATAAGGCATAAGCCTTATCCTTATTGCTATCGACCACCATTGATATGCAAAAAGGGCTCTCCTATCGGCCACTCCTTATTTTGATCACTAGGGATTACATTATGATTGTTGTTGACCTCGGTCACAATTTCGATAAGGCAATGATAACTTATTTGGGAAGTCAAAAAGAATAAAGAAAAGAAAGGAAGCTTTGAACAAAAGGGTGAAGAAACCCTAAATTGGAGTCATTTTTCATTTCTTTCCTTGCATTGGCCACTCTGTAACTCTTTCGGAGTACTTAGGGTTTGATATTTCCATGGCTTCCTCTCAGCCTCTATGTCAAACTTCATGGTTCTTTTTGCACTTTCTGAGTATGGAATGAGGCGGAAGAAACTGGTAAGTATCATAATTTGACTTTTTACTGATATCTCCTTCCATTCTTATGACTTCTTATGATAATGGTCGCAGCCATACTTGCGCCTTCTCCTTATGTATCCTTTCTTTGACATATTTTTGCTCTTTGTGTGTGAAATCCCCTACAAAATGTGAGAAAAATGGTAAAAAGAAAAGCATTACTCCTTCAGGAGACTGCGGCCATTATCATTCTTTCTTCTCTGCATCTAGAAGGTAACCTCTTTGCTCTTCTTTACTTTGTAAATGCATAAGAAAGTAAAAGAGATAAGGGTTTTTCTTTTAACTGCAACAACTGGGTATTGGCCATGATAGTGTTTTGCATCTGTATCTCTTCTTTACCTATATATTCTCTTGACTGTATGCAAAGTTTGAAACAAGGGTTTCAAAAAAAATGAAATGGGCTTTAACACTTCTTTACACAGAATACCTCTAATGGCCCAGCCATAGCATAGCTCTTTCTTTACTTATTTGACCCTCTTGTAACAACACTTTTCTAGCAGAAACTTCTCTTTTCCCAAACAGTGCTAGGGTTTCATTGTATTGTGAGGAAATCCTTGGTTTTACTCTGCTTCTAGAGCTCTCAACTAGTATAGATCCTATATCTGGTTTTTGGTCCTATTGTTATGGCTTCTCTCTTATAGTTTTGTGCATTGGAATACTGAATGTTCAGCGAACAATATACAATGACCTCTTTACATTTCATAATACATTGTGCACCTCCTCTAGGGTTTGTGATTGCTATCTCCATGATGCTAAGTCCTTCATGAATAGTCTATAAAATCACTTCATACATTCATCTTGGCAGAGCCTAGAGCTTGAGATCTCCACTTTTGCAATGTTTGCTGTAAAATGTAACCTTTTTTATGAAATTGTTTTTTCATTGTCCACTGCTTATCATAGTGTTGATGTTCATATAGATCTCCATGAGGTTTAGCATATTCTATTATCATTTCATTCTCATGACTTAGGTTGTGCATAATAAATGTGACTGCTTCACATCTGTCCTGAACAATGTAATTGCTCTGCTAATGTTGGAACAGGATTAAAGAAGGTTATCTTTATTATTTTTTTCTACTCCATTCTACTCAGATACATGGTTGTAGCTCTCATCTGCTTTGACATTTATGCTTCTCCTATAGCAAACTATTTGTACCTTTGGCATTTTGAACAAAAATGTTTATCACTTATACATTGCAATGCTTATCTCATGATATAACTATTCCACTATGACTGATTATGATGTTACTCTTTGACTGGTCTTTCTTCATTAGCATACAGTCTTCTGATTGTTCCTTTGCAAAGGCTACTACCTGATGTATCCTCTGCAACAATGTGAACAACTAACATGTAATTTTGCCTTATTCACAACTAAAAATGGTAACTATTTGTTGTATTTTTGACTTGCATGGTTGATCATGGTTGATCCAGTACAGTCATGTATGACTGTCTCAAGATTTATATTTTCAAAGAAAATAGTCATTCTTGACTGTGGTACCTGACATACCTGTACTTGTCTATCATTCTTGACTGTGGGACCTGACATACCTAGACTTGTCTAAGCATTCTTTCAAAGGTCTTTACACCCTCATTATGTTACAGGGATATGTACATTGTGGTATTTGTCAATCATAAGAGTTTCATCATTGACTGCTCTTTTTGCTTATACTGCAGTCTCACTCTTTTGATTGTACCTTGGTTGTGTAAATTGTATCATTGATATCACATATGTTACGTGATAGTGGATTGACTTGTTATGTGTTTTTTACTATCCTACATGATTTTGATATGCACTGTATCATGTGATATCACATGACAACTATCCCTTATGCTGGTCCATTATATGGTGTTCTATCTATGAAGCTTATCTGAACAGCAAATTGATATTTCAATCACAACAAGAAGATGTGAAAAATACCTTTTATAGCTGTATTTTACTCCTATGATCACTGTACCTCTGTCCTTTACACTTTAGTCATTGATGAAATATGATTTGTGGCATAACAAGAATAATGATGTAAGAACTATTATTTGTCTATTCAATTAAATATCTGCGTACAATTTGAGCATATTGGGCTCTACCCTTGTGGGAGCCACATTTTCTCCACATGCTTTAATGTCTTCAAATCAGCAACGTTACTTTTCCTATACCTGTACAGTGAACAAATAAGTTAGCAAAAAAATACACTTGATGATATAGATTGATCTTCTTTATGATATCTGACTTGAAGCACATGTCTGATCTGATTCTTCATATGCAATGCATGATATGATAAGTAGATATATCTACTTGATAAAAGCATATGATAACTTAAAACATTCGAAGCTCTAACAGGACTGTTCCCAATTTTTTGCAGGTTAAATCTGATGATAGGAGCTGAAGATGAAGAGTGAATACCAATACCAACCAGACAACCTTCTTGCTCAGGCAATGATGGATGTTTTCTTTCATCATGTGTTCATTTCTTTTCTTTTATCAATCAGATGTATAGCTTGCATGTCTGTAATTGCTCAGTGTAGTTACTCCCATGGCTTGTGTGGGACACATTTGAACACTTCTTTTTAACATGATCAGTTAATTTATCTTATGCACTTGATGTATATGTATTTATTTTTCAATCAATGCATAGGATAAAGTAACAGATATTGAATGTATGTTCAAAACATGACATGAAATAACACTTCAAAACAAATATCTTTCTTTCTTTATTTCAAATCTGATTAACTGAATAATCAATCTAACTTATAACTCCTGAAAGATAAAACCATGTTAAAACAACAGTACTTCTTGAATGATTGATACCTTGGCAACCTTATTCTCTTGTCATGATGACTCATCAGTCTTGATTAGACTGATGGGTTATCCTGTCATCTGAAGTATATCTCTATTCTGTCAAGATATCAACTATTCAATAAATGCATAACTTCTAAGGTTTTTTTCATTCCTTTTGAACAGCTGTACTTAGGTCAAACTAATTTTAGTGTGAATAGAAAATTAGTAACATTTCTGGTGACCTCTCAGGGGTGTTTGCCTACTAAACAACTTAGAACCAATAGCCTTTGCAACTCCATTGGGCATAGAGTCTTTTCTGCCCTGAACCTTGAAAAATTCTGCAACTCAAAACTAGAAACTGAAACTAAACTGACTTGCTTAAAACAAAGCCAACAACATGTACATAAGCACTTCTTGGAAAATGAAATATTGAACTGAAATCCTAATCTACCCTACTCTAACCAGCCAAAGGTGCTGGTCAAACGAATCCATTAACTATTTGGCTAAAATAACTTCCCTTTCTGATTAAGGAAGGTTGTTCTGCAATATGGTTTGCCACTAACATGATATGATTGATAAGAACATACCTTATAGAATGCTGCAAAACTTTCTGAAGAATGGAAACAAACTCACCAAGCATCTGAATTTGATCATGCATATCTCTATTAAGGGGTAAAAAGATGATCTGATTTTACTTTTCTGAGGCTAAAATCTATTCTATTGGTATAACAACAATCTGTACCTCCTTTTGAAGCTCTCTGTCAGCTAGATCATTGATTGGATAGCTTCTTGTAATGATAAAATTTTGGCTAATGATCCTAATGTCTTGATTCAGATTTGATGTCCTATTTTCACTTGTAATGTCAATCTGATTTGAAAGAATTAGCTCATATGAATGAAAAGGATGAATACACGCTTCTTTGATTTGACCTTGTTGCATCATTTCATGACCAATGTTAGAACAAAAATCCTCTATAATATCAGAAAACAGACTTTCATCTAACTAATATTGCTGCATTGAAACTAAATGAGCTTCTTCAATCTGTTGCTTAGAAGTTTCATCCTGCATGATGTGTTGCCATATCAACTCCTCCTCATTGGTTAATGAATCACCCTCTTCTATTAGAACAGCTAATAACTCCTCAAAATTATTAGGCTCTTGAAAGCTACTAGGAACAGGTGGTAGAATATTTGATTCCAGCTCCAAACTCTTAGTGCTCTTATGACTCTTCTCATTCTGTTCTTGGTAAATCAGCACTCTCCCTGCATCTCCCTGTTGTTCTATTATTTCTACATGTGGCATGAGCTCTTCTAAATCTGGTTCAATGAAACCAGGTAGTTGATCAAATAAAGAAATCAACTCTTCTTCCTTATCAGGTTTATTCTCCATTAGGAAATGGGCATCCTGTCTTTGTATTTGAAGATTATGTCCTTCCAATATTTGCATCCTGCTTTCATTTATCTTGTAAACAGCATTAGAGAACTTCTCAAATGAATCAAAATGTAAAGGATTGAGTACCAAATCTGAACTAGCATCCTCTTCATAGGCATTATGCTCATTTTCATCTAGGGAAATAGAAAAAACAACAGCAACCTCTTGCTCCACATCTGATTTTTCTGAATTGGTGGGACAAGAAGGACTGCAAGAAACTTCAGCTACTGGGTTAAAACTTGGAATCTTGATAGGCTTAGGCTCTAAAACATTTTGCTCTTGTTCAATCCTTTACTATTCTAATCGGTAATTTTCCATAGCTACATGTAATAAATTTACATTCCCAGCTTTCTTCATGATGAGTGGATTTTCTTGAAAGACAATAGGTCCATCCTTATAAAGGCAAATAGTGATAGGACAATCAAATTCATCTGATAGGGAAACAAAAGGCTCTTGAAGTGGCTGGTCATGAGGAATAATAGATTCAAACTGTTCCAACATAGGTTTTGGCAATGGTGAAGGGTCTCTAAAATTTGGGATCTTGACCTCAGGAGGATTAGGAAGCTCATTGTGCTTAAAATTTGGAATTTGATACATACTAACCTCATCCTGAATCGGTTGGTTCGGAATGAATGCAGTTGTCTGGATCTTTTGCCTTTGTATTTGTGAAAGCAACAACTTCATCAGCTTCTCTTTTACTGTTATCTCACTTGCAAGACCTTCCTCAAATTGTAACCTTTGCGCCTCCAACTCCTACTCATGAAGATAGGCTTGATAATCTAGTTCCTCCTACTGCATGTTATACTCTTGCTGCCTCTTGATCTCTTCTATCTACTTATTGATTTCTAGCACCATAACGTTCGTATCATTCATGTTGTTCTTGAACTATTTTTTAATATCTTCAATGATTTGATGTGATATTAGAGATTTTTCTTGAGATTGATTTTGAACATATGCATGCTGATATGAAGGTTAGGCAAGGGCTGGTGGGAGGTAAGCATATTAAACCTGTTGGTTTCCTTAAGAAACCATAGAATTTGGGTTGAAATCAGTCGCATGGATGATTTGATATGGCTGATAAGATGGCAGATTTACAGTATTTTCATGATATGATGGATGATATGACATGTTTCCATGAAAGGTAGACATGCTTACTCATTCCAAGAGCTCGAAAACAACTGAAATCAGATCTTGTGAAATTTTTCTCATAGGCTGCAAAAATCTGATCTATAAAACTAGAAAGTTAGAGTCGCCAAGTACTTGAAAAATAAACCTCTGAAAGGCTGTAAAATTTGCTGATCGTACCAAAATAGCAGAAAAAACAAGTTCTTTTTGAACTGAAAATTAGTTCAAAGTCCCACTGGGCATGCCAAAAACTGTTATCTACTTCACCTAAAAAGGGATCTACTAGGGGAACTTCTCCTTCCTTTACTACCTATGGGGTTTGTCTATCTGGATGTGATCTGTTTCTTCTCAAATTATAGTGATGTGTCAAAGACTACATAGGCAACATAACTTAGTATTTCATATGCATGTCAGTGTCAAACTCACAGGATGGCAGAATCTTCTGCTCTGATACCACTGTAACATACACCCTCTGATATATGTTTTCTCTATGTTTTTTTTTGTTTTCTACATGTTTGGTGTTTAGGGTTTCATGGGTTTTGCTTGCATGTTTGTTTTGCATGAAATACATAAAATATAAAGCATAGACTAAAAACCAAGAAAAACTAGAAGAGATATCAGCAAAATATCAACTACCCAAATAGTATTAAGCCAAAATATGAATTATGAGAACATACCCATGTCAAGATTTACAACTTCATACGGATGCAGTTGTCGGGCCAGCAATACAAACATATGAAACTCTTCCATATTCACATACATTAGTAGATATGTATCAATAATGAGTTGCAATAGCAAAATACTATGCTCAACTCCAAGAATGGAGGGTTTAATGTCCACTAAATGATGTAGAAATGATGTCTAGCAGACCCATGTCCTTCCTCATGTGGTACGGCCAGCAATATGCAATCTCTATCAGCAATAAACTTCAATGAAATTTCACAAATCAATGCTCCAAATACTTATTACCAGCTACAACACTAAACTCTCACAAACTCCATCAAATTGACCTTTTCCCCTTCTATTTATTATCAGCTAACCCTGTAGCATAAAATTGACCCCTAATGGCTGCTCAAACTCCACAAATCCACTTAATATCAGCTGCTATGAGTGAGTACGGCCTACTGTGATGTATGGCCAGCAATATGCAATCTCTATCAGCAATAAACTTCAATGAAATTTCACAAATCAATGCTCCAAATACTTATTACCAACTACAACACTAAACTCTTTCCGCTATCTTCATGTTATGCTCAAATCTTCATCCACATGGATCAACTAAATGCACAAATGAGACTCCTAAATGAACCCTCCAATGTCCTCTCTTGATGTGATCTTTCACATACAAAGAAAGGTGATATTGTAGAGGGTTTCATCTCAGCAAGTCAATCTCCAAACCCTAGAGCCAAGCTCCAAAGCCAATGCACAGGAAAACTCAATACATGAGAGCAAAAATCATAAAATTAGCATATGCAAAATGAATTCACTTTTTGTTTTTATTCTCCTTCTCTCTTGCAATGCCCAAGAAGCAATATACTTTATTATTTTTTATAAACTCCTTATATCCCCTTAGTACCTTGGGCGCCCACCTCCTAGATAGAACACTTTAAGTTACAACTTCATTTTATACGGTGACATTACATCATAACTTAAAGTACCTTTTTCCCTTATAAATAAAACATAAGTTAAATCTTTAATTGAACTTATATCTAATCGATCAATGCCTTGGGAATCAAAACCATGAGTCCTCGTGCTATGACCCCCTACCATTGCCCTGCTATAAATAGCAAGTGCTCCTACCCTAACTTACTATAAATATTAAGTCTCTGAATTGACCTCCTAAACATTGTTATTAGCCTACGGAAGTCATGTGATAGGCTAATCTCCACCATCTGTGTGACTGGGCTAAGTGGGGGACATTACATGAATCCATCCAAAAGGCTGAGAGGATTGGTGCTAAAGGTCAGGCAGTTGATGCCTAGATTGAAAGAGTACTTTCCCAAGGTTCGCAACTGATAAAGTCATCAATTGAACTTTATAATGACCTGGGCAAAGTAGGAAAAGAGATCAACCATACACTTGAGATTCTTTCTCAAGATATGCAGCTCGTTAAACAAGATTTGGACTCAGGGAATAAGCTTTGAGATTTCAAAATAGAAGTGTTGGTTGAGCATGGGGTAATCCCCAACTAAAAGAAATATGTAGAATACGTGGAGGCTATGATACACAAGAAATAAATCATTGAAGGCTTGATTCAATATTTGAACAAAGATTTGGAAAGGGGAGAAAGTAAAGGTTTGGATATTTCAGGCGAGCTGGCTGAGATTCCTTGCCAAATGCTAGATGATAACCAACAAACACTCCCTAAATATGCAGTCATTCAGGAGTTTGCCAACCTAATACAAGCAGAGGTAGGAACAGAAGTTTTCACATTGGCTTCAATTGACAGGTTGATGGATTTCCTGATAACTTTGGATAGACTGTGGAAGAAATTCAATAAGAACAAGAGCATGCTTAACACCCTCACGAATTCCATCACCCGAATGCTTACCATATCCAAACATACACTACGGCCTGACGGTAATGAAGTCCAAGCCACCATGAAGAGATATGAAGACTTCTTGGAGAAGGATCAAGATGATGAATAAGTGTCTAAGGACACTTTATTTTCCATGTTTTAGTTATATGCTTTGTAATTTGTAGATGACAAACTCCATGTCTTTTTATAAAATCAGATTACATGAAGTGTGAGATAGAGTCCCAAGTCAATTAGAACTATATTTTTGAATAAGTCAAATTATTTGTAAATTTCCTATTTTTGCTCATAGCTTCTCCCTATTAATAAAGAGGGGCTCTTATGTAAATAGTATAATTTATCTATTGAAGCGAAGTGCTACCATTTTGAAGAGCAAATTGAAACTTTGAGTTCATATTGTAAATCATTTTTCAATCAATACAAAGAAAGCAAGTTGGCACCCAATCTTTGTCTTGGATCAAGTTTGTGATGTTTTACAATTGTTCTTATGTCTATTCTATTATATTATCTTATGTATGTGGTTGAATCGTAGTGTGGAATCAAGTGTTTAGAAGGTGCTCCAAATCTGATTTTGTAGACTTTGGGGAGCAATATTATGTTTGGAATTGTGTTTATGTTCGTGATTGGGAAGATACTTGAAAGACTTTGAGTTGCTGGTTATCTTCTATGTCTTTTGATCTCATTATAGCATATAGTGAAGACTTTGGACTTCACCTCGTTCTATACTTTTTCAACTTCAAGTTCTCATAAGAAGCAACAAAATATTTTGTACTTTTGTGGGTTTCTTAGTATTAACACATCCTAGTATCACTTTGGTTATTCTTATGTTTATTCAATTAGGATATTAGTTATTATTGTTCCAACAAGTAGTTTTTAGTTTATCATATTTTGTAAGAATCAAGGACTTGTTATTAAAAGTTTGTAAGTGAACATCTTTTCTGAAATAAGAGAAATAGATGATATGGCAACATCCACATGTTCGTTTTAGTGTAAATAAACATAGTTAAGTACTTGTTGATTGTAAAGGGCAATAAGAAGGGAGCCTCCCCTTTCTGAGAGGAGAGATTATATCTCATCACGTTTTTCAATCAATACAAAGAAAGCAAGTTGGTATCCAATCTTTGTCTTGGATCAAGTTTGTGATGTTTTACAATTGTTCTTATGTCTATTCTATTACATTATCTTGTGTACGTGGTTGAATCGTAGCGTGGAATCAAGTGTTTAGAAGGTGCTCTAAATTTGATTTTGTAGACTTTGGGGTACAATATTATCTTTGGAGTTGTTTTTATGTTCATGATTGGGAAGATACTTGAAAGACTTTAAGCTGCTAGTTATCTTCTATGTTCGTTTGATCTCATTATAGCATACAGTGAAGACTTTGGACTTCACCTCGTTCTATACTTTTTCAACTTCAAGTTCTCATAAGAAGCAACAAAAAATTTTGTGTTTTTGTGGGTTTCTTAGTATTAACACATCTTGGTATCACTTTGGTTATTCTTATGTTTATTCAATTTGGATATCGGTTATTATTGTTCCAACAAGTAGTCTTTTGTTTATCATATTTAGTAAGAATCAAGGACTCGTTATTAAAAGTTTGTAAGTGAACATCTTTTTTGAAATAAGAGAAATAGATGATATGGCAATATCCACATGTTAGTTTTAGTGTAAATAAACATAGTTAAGTACTTGTTGATTGTAAAGGGCAATAAGAAGGGAGAATCCCCTTTCTAAGAGGAGAGATTATATCTCATCACACTATGGTTTATATAACCATTTTGTGATCATTTAGTTGATAACAAAATATTCACCCAACAGTTTTTGGCGACTCTACTGGGGATTTGAATACGCAACCAAAAGCCTCTCGCATTTGGTTGAAGTATACTAGTCTTATTATTCATAATTGTTTTGTTGTTATTGATCTATCTTTTTGGCAAGATTGCACTCTGGGAAAACAAAGGTATACACATGGTAGAAAAGCACAAGGACTCATAGATCCTATTTTTGAATTGATGCAAAGGTATAACTTTGATCTTTTGCCCGCACATATGAGATCACCTCTTTCGCCTACAAGTATTTTTCTTCCCACCAATGCAAGGTCTCCTATACCAAGAGAAGCTTCTAGTTCTCGTAGAGTTCTACCTATCACACCAGTTCAAAGGTTTGCTATCCCTCCATTCAACCTCGGCACAATGGATGTTCAAGGTCCATGGGGAAATACTTTTGGGCCACTAAATTTGGCTCCGCCATCACATGAACTACCTTGTGGTTCTCTCAAGAACTTTCCCAAGTTCTACAGGGATAGTAAATAGCATCCAAATGAGCACATCGTTGGATTTTACATTGCATGTAGTGTTCTCGGAGTAGAACATGAAGAAGTGTCCATGAGGTTGTTTGTTGAAACACTTCAAGGAATGGTTGTTGATTGGTTCTATCATCTCCCAGCAAGAAGTATTACTGGCTAGGATACACTTCGGACCCAATTTGAAGCAAGGTTTAAACCAGCTGAAGATGCTCATGCTTTATTGGCTCAACTTACTCAGATGAAAAAAGAACCACAAGAACCCATATGTGAGTTTGTGGCTAAGTTCAATAAGCTGACAAACAAAATTCCAACTATTGTTCAACCAACAGTCGAAAACCTGAAATGTTTCTTCATCAACACTTAATTGCCTAAGGTGAGTTTTCTCTCATGAAGGGCAGTCCAAGCTGATCTTACAGCTGCTCAAAGTCTAGCCACCAAGGTGGAAGATGATTTAATCCTCACAGGAAAGTTGAGAAAAGATTCAAATAGGTCTAGAGGACAGAATTCTACAACCTTGAACCTTCTACCAACACCATGGATCCTATGGTGCAAAAGCTAGCTAATGAGCTATTGGCTCTCAAGAAACAAATGTCTCAAAGTTTGTCTATTCCCTCCTACAAAGACATCCAAAGGAGAACATACCCAAATGCTCCTAATTGCCCAAGCAATGCTGGTGCAGGAGCACCCCTTCAACAAGCCAACTATACATCTGAGGGAGAAGACTAAGGTCTTGATATGTTGTTATGTTTTATGCATTTCTATGTTTGTTCATGTTGTCATGTAGTTCTTGTTGTTGTGATTTCATGTTTGTAATAAAGACCCCACCATGTGAACCAGTGTCACAAATTTGGCATCCTGATAAGCCAATTTGGACATCTTGGGCAATTGGGGTATGTGGATAATCAAATCAAGTGTGTTGTGTTGTTTTTAGGTGTTTTGTTGATGTTCTAGGGTGTTTAAATCATGTCTTATAATAAACATGTGTCTTGTGATTAGTTAGTGTTTTGGCTTGCACCCTTGGTTAAGCCAAAATATGAAACATGGAAGTTGTAACGACTCCAACCTCCGGTATTCTGGTTGGAACTGAATGGGAAGAGACCATAAACACCTTGAGGACTGGGATCCCAAGGAGGAGGAGATCATTGATGAAGTTTGGAGAGAATAGAAGATTGAGAAAAAATAATACATTCTGTGGAGACATCGAAGTTTAATTCAGTTTGTGTTTACAGGTTCTGTGTTCTGTGTATATTCTCTATATTTAACTATTCTAGTTTTCTGTTGTCGAAGATGCAAGACTAAGACCATTCCACTGGTGGATCTTTTTGAAATCAGTGGAATGGACCCTGTACATAGTTTTCTATTTTATTTTCTTCTTGTTCGTGGTCATGGCAAAATAGAATAGAGGATTCGATCTGTAGAAGAGATGTCGTGGTAGAGAGCCTAGCATCTCTATGTGTTAGGGTTTGACAGATAGTGACTACGAGATTTTTTGCAGAGGAAATTATCGGTGGGAGATTTGTGGTGTCATCAAATATGCATTTTGTGTATATACTACAATTGCATGTCGAGAACATTGCGTGTGTATATCGCAATTGTATCTGAGTATATCTTGTGTGTATCTCACAGTTGTATGTACAATAGTTCGATGTATATCGGCGTATCGGGCCAAGTTTAAAAACATTTCATGTAATTCATCTGTATATCACTAATGAATGCTGTGAACATTCATGTGTATATCACAAGTGTATGTGAGAACACGTCATGTGCATCTTGCAAATGAATGTCGAAGATTGTATGTTGGAATGTACATTTAGAATATACAAGCATTGAAGGATACAAGGAGTGACCGGTAGAAATGGTAGAAGGAACCGGCACGGTAAGTTAAGTAATGTATGTGCAGAGTTGAATGTATCGATGCATCGTCGAAGGCGGTTTGAAGAGTCGTCGGAGTGACTTTAAGTGTCAAGGTGAAGCATATCGAGGGCACTGATAAGCCATGTCTGGCCGATGGAGTATGTCGAAAGGAAAATATATTTCTCTTGTTGATAGAGAGAAGCATCGTGACTGTGGAGTTTCAGGAATTTGAGACAATCTCTTGGAGCTTTGCATCAAGTGGTATTAGAGCCAAGTTGAGTGTCCTTTGGGTAGAAGAAGAAGACAAGATGTAAGATGAAGAGGGGTCACAAGAGTACCCAGCAAAGATGACCAATGCTGAGTTGGTTGTCCTAGTGAAGAAGCAAATGGCAGAGAGCAAAGCAGTTAGAGCTTAGAATTAGGCCTTGAGAGATGAGTTAGAGAAGTTGAGGGACAAAGTAGAGAAGGGAGAAGAAGATTCTAGTGAGCGAGAAGACTGGGATGAAGAGGAGATCCCTAGGAAGGAAGAGATGGAGGTTCCTACAGACCAGAGACCCTTAATCAATGCCCTCAAATCCATGGAGAGAAGGACCATGGATATGAAAATAGATCTGCCAGTATTTGCAGGAAAAATGGATCCTGATTCCGTGATGGAGTGGATAGACTCCTTGAATAACTTCTTTGAGACCGAGGAGATACCAGACCACCAAAGGGTGAAGATGGCCCAATCCAAAATGAAAGGGGTTGCACTAACTTGGTGGACTTTCATCCAAGATGATAGGGTGAAAGAGGGAAAGAGCAGAGTTGCTACTTGGAAGAAGATGGCGGCTTTAGTAAAGGAAGCCTATGTTCCGTTGGATTACAACATCCAACTACATAAGAGGAAACAAAACTTGAAGCGGAAGGAGTTAGATGTCAGTTCATACACAAAAGAGTTCATGAAACTATGTGTCAAGACAAAGGTAAAGGAGAGTGAGTAAGAGAAGGTGGCAAGGTACCTCAATGGATTGAGGTTTAACATCCAAGAAGACTTAAATCTGCATAACCCAGAGACAGTCCAAAAGTGCACCAATTGGCACTCAAAGTGGAAGAGAAATTAAAGAGAAGACAAGAGCAAAACAATAGAGGAAGAGGGAGACAGTAAAGAGGGGGAAGAAGTCCTTTTAGAGGTAGAGGAAATGGATTTGGACACCAAGGTGAATCCAATCAAGAGAGCAATAAAGGAGATAACAGTCAAACTCAAGGGGGAAGTTTCAATCAAAGAGGAAACTTTAGGGGCAAAAGACCACCATTTAGAGGGAGATCTCAGGGTAGAGGGCCTCTCAGATGTTACAATTGCAATCAAGAAGGCCACATAGCCAGTAGATGTCCAGAAAAGGCAACAAGTTCAATGGGAGAAAGGAGGATGGATCTGATCCAAGAATCTGATTGTCAAAGTGTGACAAGCTCAAGCACTTATCAAAGTGTGAATGCTCCTGACAGTTATGGATATCCTGAGAGTGGAGAAGCTTTAATGATTAGGAGAGCAATGACCACCATGAAGGTGTCTGACAAAGAACCCCCACAAAGGAAGTCTCTCTTCAAACTACTTGCAGCAGGAGGAAAGGTATGTAAAGTTCTGATTGACTCCGGATCCACTGAAAAGTTTGTGTCCATTGAAATGGTAGAAAAGCTTAAGCTTAGAAGGCTACCCCATCCTTTCCCATACAAGGTCTCATGGCTCACCCAAGGTCAGCAAACAGTTGTGGAAGAGCAGGCTTGGGTGGAGTGTCAAATTGGACCATACAAGGACAAACTATTATTTGACATTGCCAAGATGGCTGCCTGCCATCTCCTATTTGGAAGACCATGGAAATATGACTTGAAAGCACACCATGATGGAGTTAGAAACACATATTCAATCACCAAGGGTGGTAAGGTGATAGAATTTCTACCATTGATGGAGAATGAAGTGGAATCAAAGGGGAAAGAGGTCAAGGTGATGATGGTAGAAGGCAAACAATTCATGAAAGAGATAGTAGAAGAAGGTGCAGTTGCATATGCTCTAATTCCATGCCTAAAGGTGAACAAGGAGCAGCAACAGGAAGTCAAGGGAGAGAAGAGGCAAAGGTTCATAGATCCGGCTGTCCAAGAGCTATTGGACAAGTACAAAGGCATCATCTCTGATGGAATGCCAAGGTCCCTACCACCTATAAGGGACATCAGCCATTGCATAGATCTAATCCCAGGATCTAAACTTCCAAACAAGGTAGCATATAAGCTTACCCCAGAGCAGAATGCAGAAGTAGCAAGGTAGATTGAGGAGTTGTTGGAGACAGGCCTAATTGGCAAGAGTTTAAGCCCATGTGCAGTACCGGCTGTCCTAGAACCAAAGAAGGAAGGCACTTGGAGACTTTGTACTAATTCAAGGGCTATCAACAAGATAACAACTAGGTATAGGTTCCCAATCCCTAGGATAGAAGATTTGCTTGATTGCTTGGGGGTGCTAAATATTTCGCAAAAATAGATCTGAAGAGTGGCTATCATCAGATTAGGATTAGGCCAGGAGATGAATGGAAGACTGCATTTAAGACCAATGAGGGGTTATATGAGTGGAAGGTCATGCCTTTTGGTTTGTCCAATGCCCCTAGTACCTTTATGAGGTTGATGAATGAGGTCTTGAGGGAATTCATAGGCAAATTTGTCATACTATATCTAGATGACATCCTGATTTTTAGTAATACAAGGGAAGAGCACCTCAAACATATAGACTTGGTCCTCAAAAGGTTACATGAAGAGCAACTAATGATCAACTTAGAGAAGTGTTTGTTCATGCTGGAGGAGATCATCTACTTGGGTTTTGTCATCTCACATGGCAAACTGAAAATGGATCAAGAGAAGGTAAGTGCCATATTGACTTGGCCAACTCCTAGAACCATGAATGATGTTAGAAGTTTCCATGGGTTAGTAACCTTCTATAGGAAGTTTATAAAGGGGTTTATTCATGTTTGTGCACCCATGCTTGACACCATAAAAGGAGGACAGAAGTGCAGATTCACTTGGACAAAGGAGGCAGATGATTCATTTGAAACATTGAAGAAGAAGGTGGCAGAGCAGCCAATCCTTGCACTTCCTGACTTCAACAAGATTTTCCAAGTAGAATGTGATGCAAGCCACATGGAAATTGGAGCAGTACTCAGTCAAGAAGGTAGGCCTATTGCATTTTTCAGTGAGAAACTAAATGATGCAAACAAGAGATACTCATCCTATAACATGGAGATGTATGCTCTAGTACAGTGACTCAAAAAGTGGAGGCATTACTTGATGCCAAAAGAATTCATAGTGTTCACAGATAATCAAGCCCTTAGTTTCATAAACAATCAAGAGAAGCTAAACCATAGGCACATGAAGTGGGTGGAGATCTTGCAAGCTTTCACCTTCACACTCAAGCACAAGAAAGGGGTCAAGAACAAGGTGGCAGATGCTTTGAGCAGGAGGGCTCTAACCATCAATCAAATCCAATTGGAGAGTGTTGGCATTGACTCCTTGAAGGCCATGTATGATGCTGATGAAGACTTTGGAGAAATCTATAAGGTATGTACTTCTTTTGGTGACAAATATCATGTTGAGTTCTCTAAATTTCTGATCCAAGATGGATTACTTTTCAAGGGTGGACAGTTGTGCATTCCATGGTGTTCTATGAGACTGAATATCATTAGGGAGAAACATTGTGGGACCATGGTGGGACATTTTGGTCTAGATAAGACTCTTGATCTTGTGAAGAGACATTACTATTGGCTAAAGTTGCAGTCAGATGTGAGGAGATTTGTGGAGGCATGTGTGATATGTCAAAAGGCAAAAGGGAGATCCACTAATGCAGGTTTGTATCAGCCACTACCCATTCCTTCTAGGCCATGGGAGAGCATAAGCATGGACTTCGTGTTGGGTTTGCCTAGAACAAGGAAGGGATATGATAGTGTTTTTGTTGTAGTAGATAGATTTAGTAAAATGGCACACTTCTTGCCATGCAAAACCACTTGTTATGCCTCATATGTTGCAGATCTATTTTTCAAAGAGATAGTGAGGATACATGGTTTGCCATTGAGCATAGTGTCAGATAGAGATGTGAGATTTATTGGCCACTTTTGGAGGACTCTTTGGAAGAAGCTTGGCACCAACTTATCCTTCTCATCAGCCTACCATCCTCAAATAGATGGGCAGACTAAAGTGGTTAACCATTCATTGGGAAATCTACTAAGGTGTTTGACAAGGCAGCATGGAGAGAAGTGGGATAACATTCTACCACAAGTAGAATTCTCCTATAATGACACCATCAATAGGAGTACACGAAAGTCACCTTTCCAAGTGGTATATGGCATTCATCCAAGGGGTATTTTGGATTTGAGAGATCTGCCTATAGGAGAGTCTATTAGTGCAGATGGAGAAGCCTTTGCATCAGCCATCAAAGAGGTGCATGATCAAGTCAAGACCCAACTCCAACAGACTACATTGAAGTACAAAGCATATGCTGACAAGAAGAAGAGGGATGTACAATTTAATGTTGGAGATTTGGTGTGGGTTCATCTGAAGAAGGAGAGGCTCCCAAAAGGTAAACATACCAAGCTAATGTAGAGGAAGATTGGACCATGTCAGATTTTGAAGAAGTGTGGGCAGAATGCTTATGAGATCCAACTTCCTCCTGACCTTGGATCGTCACCCATCTTCAATGTATGTGATTTAACTCCATACAAGCATAATGCAGATGTAGGATAGGAACCATTGCAGGGTACAATAGATGATGATGATATCCCTAAGCAGGATCCACCAAAATTAAAGATCTTAGACTCAAGAGTGGCAAAGACAAGGAACAAAGAGTACATGGAGTACTTGGTGGCTTGGCAGGGGAAACCTAATTTAGAGGCAGTTTGGATGACTAAAGATCAGATCACAAACCATGGTATAGACCTTCAAACTCTCATCTCAAGTGGGCTTGAGATTTCTTCTCCCGAGGAGTATGGTGCAGGAGCACCCCTTCAACAAGCCAACTATACATCTGAGGGAGAAGACTAAGGTCTTGATATGTTGTTATGTTTTATGCATTTCTATGTTTGTTCATGTTGTCATGTAGTTCTTGTTGTTGCGATTTCATGTTTGTAATAAAGACCCCACCATGTGAACCAGTGTCACAAATTTGGCATCCTGATAAGCCAATTTGGACATCTTGGGCAATTGGGGTATGTGGATAATCAAATCAAGTGTGTTGTGTTGTTTTTAGGTGTTTTGTTGATGTTCTAGGGTGTTTAAATCATGTCTTATAATAAACATGTGTCTTGTGATTAGTTAGTGTTTTGGCTTACACCCTTGGTTAAGCCAAAATATGAAACATGGAAGTTGTAACGACTCCAACCTCTGGTATTCCAGTTGGAACTGAATGGGAAGAGACCATAAACACCTTGAGGACTGGGATCCCAAGGAGGAGGAGATCATTGATGAGGTTTGGAGAGAATAGAAGATTGAGAAAAAATAATACATTTTGTGGAGACATCGAAGTTTAATTCAGTTTGTGTTTGCAGGTTCTGTGTTCTGTGTATATTCTCTATATTTAATTGTTCTAGTTTTCTGTTGTTGAAGATGTAAGACTGAGACCATTCCACTGGTGGATCTTTTTGAAATCAGTGGAATGGACCCTGTACATAGTTTTTTGTTTTATTTTCTTCTTGTTCGTGGTCATGGCAGAATGGAACAGAGGATCCGATCTTTAGAAGAGATGTCGCAGTAGAGTGCCTAGCATCTCTATGTGCTAGGGTTTAACAGATAGAGACTATGAGATTTGTTGCAGAGGAAGTTATCGGCGGGAGATTCGTGGTGTCATCAAATATGCATTTTGTGTATATACTGCAATTACATGTCGAGAACATTGCATGTGTATATCGTAATTATATCTGAGTATATCTTGTGTGTATCTCATAGTTGTATGTACAACAGTTCGATGTATATCGATGTTCCAGGCCAGGTTTAAAAACATTTCATGTAATTCATGTGTATATCACTAATGAATGCTGTGAAGATTCATGTGTATATCACAAGTGTATGTGAGAACACGTCGTGTGCATCTTGCAAATGACTGTCGAAGATTGTATGTTGGAATGTACATTTAGAATATATAAGCGTCGAAGGATACAAGGAGTGACCGGTAGAAAAGGTAGAAGGAACCGGCACGGCAAGTTAAGTAATGTATGTGCAGAGCTGAATGTATCGGTGCATCGTCGAAGGCAGTTTGAAGAGTCATCAGAGTGACTTTAAGCGTCGGGGTGAAGCATATCAAGGGCACTGATAAGCCATGTCTGGCCGATGGAGTATGTCGGAAGGAAAATATATTTCTCTTGCCAATAGAGAGAAGCATCATGACTGTGGAGTTTTAGGAATTTGAGACAATCTCTTGGAGCTCTGTATCAACTGCTACAAGGAATCAAAACCAAAATAGACTTCCCCCACCACAAGGAAGGTTTGCACTGGAAGCACCACTTGTAAATGCAGCAATGGGTTTTTACAAATCGGAGCAAGATAATCTCCCACAATTAGATGTTCAGGAAGATGATGCTAACCTCTTCATGGAGGTTGAAGAAGAGGAAGCTAGCAACTCTAATATTAGGTTTCTTAATTATGAAGAAGAGGCTAAATAAGAAGAAAATGCTTATGGTGAGTCTTATGCTATTTTACCCGTTCTCAAAATTAGCTCAACCATCCTCACGAGGTTGATAGAGCTAAGACAAAGGATGATTCAGGGTCGGTGACCACAATTTCAAAAAGAGGGACTCCTTTACCAGTTCAACCAAAAGACTCAAGGCGGGAAACAAATAAGTAAGTACACCAAATCCTCTCATTTCTTCTTCTTCATCTAGACCTAGTGTATCTAATCCAAAGCCCCAAGTTGAAAATCCCTCGTCTTCTTTAGCAAATCCCTATCAAGCTTTTGATATTATAGACCATGTTAGGAAGACCAAAATTCAAATGTCAGAGGTTGAGTATCTTCAAGATAATCCCGAACAGTTTGAAATATTAGCTAGATTTGTTAAAAATAAAGTTGTCCCTATTAGCCAAGACTCTTCCAAAACCAACTTTGTTGCTCCTAAATAAAGACCTGCCCAAAGAAACCTAGTTGCCACTCCTTCCTCTACTACTGGGAAAATAGGGCCTTTCTATATTTCCTTACTAGTCAATGGATATAAACTCAGTAATTGTGTCATAGATTCAGGTGCTTCTGATAACGTGATGCCAACCAAAGTAGCTAATGCTTTGGGGTTAACATTGGAGAAAAAATTTGGTCGTTATTTTTCCATGGAAACAAAGCAAGTGCCCCTCATAGGGCAAATCAAGGATGCCCAATTTGCATTCGCTACTTTTCCTAAAAAGAGGATTAAAATGACAGTCTTGGTAGTTGATGTCCCAACTTAATATGCGGTATTATTGGGGCAGAATTTTTGTAAGGATGTTGGTGGTGAGATTAACATGGATTGGTCTAAAGCTAGGATACCTATCAAAGGTGTTATGCAAAAGCTTCTTCCAAAAAGAGAGGCCAAATACACCATGACAAAATCCAAAGATCCAAAATCTCATATTCTTTTTGAGTCTTCTAGAATGGGCACATATTTTTTGACAACTGATGAAGTTCCCAAGTCCTCTGTTGAGGATTCAAGTGAGGATCATTGATAGGGAGACCTAAGGGTTTCGAAAACCTATCTTGACACAACACTTCAAGACCTATGCCATTCCTAGGTTTCCCTACCAATTCAAGTGCTCATAGACATTTTCTACCCCAAAATGTCTAAAACAACCTAAGCAATTTGTTACAGAGGTGAAAGACCTATTTGCCTGTTGTTTCCAATGCAGACACTGCCTTCTTGGTGTGAGGTATTCTACTTTATCCTCACTGCTTCCAAGATTCCCAATTTACCAGGCTTATAGCCTTCTTGAGCCCATTATCAACCCTCCTCTCTGGGTCCAGGGTTCTGATTGCTTGGTGCTCAACTCTTCCTACTCTATTTTTCACCCCTATCTTCTTAGACTGCAACTTGCATACCTAGCTGGGCTATAGCACAACTCGCCTAGTACAAGTTCACATGGCCTCTCTCTGATAATCCAACCACTAAGACAAACAGAAACAAAAGAAACAAGATCTCTGCTTGATGGCCCTCCATGACTGTACAAGGAAAATGCAGGGGCATCAAGACAGACACATCTTGTACAAACAGAAACAAAAGAACAAAAATTAAATTGTCTACTCTATTTCAAACCAGATTATACAATTATTCTACAGACAATATACAAATGGATTCAAACTGTCAATGTTTCTATTATTAGAAGTTTCTCTATTACATTCAATGTATGTTCTTCAGTCTTCCACGTTCTTCCACCTTCTAACCCATCTACAAAGCTAAAAATAGTTCTTATACCATTCGCCATTTCTCTGTTATCGGACAGTTAGGGTTTTCTATCTGTTCGGTTAGGTTTTCCATACTTTTGTTTTCATCATCGGCAAAATAGGCTTTTTCGTTTCATCGATCATATTCTTTCCCTGTCGATATGCATTCTATCGATACATTCACTTTATCATCGGCCAGATATCTTGACTTTCACACCGAAATGCTCCTTCCCTTTTCAACAGCTTAATCCACCTTATCAGCCACTACTTAACTTCTTCCACCGATATACCATTTCTCTCCGACGGATGAAGTATCTATCACTCAGACATTGTATTATCGGCGTAGCTTTTCCTTTGTTTCCTGATGTTCATTCTTACTCCAATGGATCCATTTCACATATGCAAATATTACCGACGTGCAAAATGTGGGGTCCACAACTTAAGCTTCCCGATGAGCCTTCCCTTCGCACTTGTCGGTGTGACCTTCAACATCAGTGAAACCTTTCACCACTCTACCAATGCGCCCACTCTCTTTGATGGATAGGATCATCGGCCAAACTTATCCTGTCGGTGTAACTTTCCTTTTGTTCACCGATCTCAATACTCTTGCCGATATGCATTGTCTTTGTCTTGCTCTTCGGTGAGACTCTCTCCATCGCTCTGACTTTGGGCTTGTCCTCCAATCCTCCATCTCACACCGATATGCTAACCCCAAACTGCTCCATTAGCCAGACTTAATTTGTCGGTATAGCTTTGTCCTTGCTCACCGATATCCCATTCTCACGTCGATATCACTCCTTTCATACATGCATACAATGATTGACATGTAAACTGGTGGGGTCCCTGATCTCCTCTCAACTGATCACAGAGAAAGACATGTTGACTGCTCCATGCTCAAACTAGAAGAAAAACAAAGAGACACGTTATGACCACTAAGGTCATCACACCAAAATCCGTTATATACATATGGGCTCACTCCAAGCCCCTTGGTGATCCTGCACCAATCATGTAACAAATGATTCTTCCTCTTCAATCAAAGAGACTCTAGATTTCGAAGCTACAAGGATAGGAAGTTCAAATGATGTTTGGACTTTGGAATTTGATGGCAGTTGTTCTTCCACCAGATATGGAGCAGGGATAGTCCTCATATCTCCCAAAGGAAAAATCTTCCCCTTTTCCTTCAAATTGTAATTTGACAACGCTAATAACACCGTTGAGTATGAGGCTTTGTTGTTAGGAATGAATATCGCACAAAAGAAGGGAATCAAAAATCTTCATGCACAAGGTGACGCTGAGATGATTATTTACCAAGTAAGAAATCTCTACCAGACAAAGAATGAAAGACTAAGGCATTTCCACAATCATGTTTGGGATTGCATAGAAGATTTTGATGTTTTTGACATATCTATGGCTCCAAGGGAATATAATGATAGGGCTGATTCTTTAGATGTCTCATCCACCCTCATGGTTCCTCACAAAGATTTTCAAGGAACTAAGTATACCATTGTGTTGGTTTTTCAACCAAGTGTTCTTAACAATTCCAGTCATTGGCAAATTTCCAATAGTGATGATCAAATCATCATCTTCTTGGAGAAAACAAAAAAATTTAGTGAATTGTATTTTGAAGGGAGTGACTCTCCTCCCCAGGAATCTATTTTTGAAGTAGATCAAGAAACTGGTGAAGAAATACTACAGCTAAAGGGGAATAAGATTCCTAAAGGGTTGGTCTCTCTAGAGAAACATTTTGATAAGCATGATCGCTATATCAAATGGAAACAACAGTCTGGTTCAGATTCATCAACCAAGGTTGAGCAAGTTAATCTGAGTACAGAAAGTGATCCCAAAATAGTGAATATTGGGAAATGCTGCACGTTGGAGGAAAAGAACAAGTTTGTGACACTTTTGCAATAGTACATTGATGTGTTGGCTTATTCATATGATGACTTGAAGTCTTTCCGTCCAAAGGAAGTTCAACATGAGATAGCTCTCAAGTTAGGATCCCTGCCTCACAAGTAGAAGCAAAGGCAGTATAACCCAAAAATCTTAGGTACCATTCTTGCTGAGATTCAAAAAATGTTGAATGCTAGAATTATTTTTTGTAACCATCATTCAACATGGATAGCCAATATTGTTCCAATAAGAAAGAAGAATGGGGAAATCCACATTTGTGTGGATTTTCGTAATCTGAAACAATCTTCACTAAAAGATATTTACCCTTTCTTGATAATGGATCAAGTTCTACAAATAGTGACAGGTTTAAAAATGTTTTCTATGTTAGACGATTTCTCAGGATACAATTAGGTGGAAGTCAGTGAAGAAGATCAGCATAAGACTTCTTTCACCACTCCATGGGGTACTTTTGCATATCGCAGAATGCCTTTTGGATTGATTAATTTTGGTGCTACTTTTCAAAGCGCAATGGACCTAGCTTGTCGTGATGAAATGGATAAGTTCATTGTTGTTTACCTCGATGATTTGACTATATTTTCCAATAACCATCAAGATCATTCTCATCACTTATGGCAAGTTTTGGAAAGGTGCCACCAGCATGGTATTTCACTCAATCCCAAAAAATCTATCTTTGGGATTACAGAAGGTAAGCTTCTTGGACACATCGTGTCTAAGGAAGGTACCAAGATTAATCTTGAATGGATCAAATCCATCTAGAATCTTACTTTGCCCTCAAGTAAGATAGTAGTACATTCCTTCTTTGGGAAGGTGAATTTCCTGTGAAGGTTTGTTCCAGATTTTGTAGAAAAGACTCATCATATTGTTGATATGATGAAGGGAAAGTCTACTTTCTACTAGAGTGTGGAAGGTAAAGAGGCTATCAATGATATAAAATAGGAAATTGCACATGCTCCAATCTTAGTCTGTCCAGATTACACCAAAGATTTTATCATGTACATCTATGCTTCAAAGCATACCCTATCTACCATCCTAGTGCAGCAAAACAAGGAAGGAATTGAATCTCCAATAGCATTCATGAGTTGTCCTTTGAAGACTCATGAGATTAAGTACTCACCAATGGAGAAACATGCTTATGTTGTGGTAAAATTAGTTAAGCATTTTAGGTACTATATTCTTAACTCTCATACTATTGCATTGGTTCCTGATTCAGCAGTCAAGTCTATCTTGACTTAGCAGGAGTTTGGGAGTAAAAGAGGTAATTGGATTGCTAAGATCCAAGAGTATGACATGGAGATTAGGCCCACCAAGCTTGTATGTGGGAAAGGTTTGTGTCAATTGATTGTTGACAACATACCCAAAGAGATATCTAATAATGAGGAAGAGAATCCCAAGGTACTTCCCACAGTCCTATTCGTGAGCACAACGGACGAATGGTATTCAAATATTACACAATTCATCACATATGGAGAATGTCCTGAGCATTTGTCATATAAGGAGAAAAGGACAATCAAACTAAAGGCTGCAAACTTTGTTCTATGGGACAATACTTTGTACAAGAGGAGTATTGATGGAATTTTTCTTCGGTGTGTTGACAAAGCACAATAAGGTAAGTTGTTGGAGTCCTTTCACAACTTGGCTTGCGGAGGACATTTTTTAGCTCTAGTTACTTCTCAAAAGATTTTGAGAGCAAGGTACTACTGGCCCACACTCTTTCAAGATGCATACAACTGGGTGCGCAAGTGTGAATTATGTCAGTAGTTTGTGGGGAAACCCAAGTTGACAGATCTACCCCTCAAGCCGATGGTGATGAGGAACCCTTTCAACAATGGGGTATTGATTTCATTAGAGCAGTGAATCCACAATCAAGTGTAGGGCATAGTTATGTTCTCACAGCTACTAATTACTTCACTAAGTGGGTGGAAGCCATTCCTGTGAAGCATGCTACTTCGGAAGTAGTTTGTAACTTCCTCAAAAAAATAATATCTCAAGGTTTGGGGTGCCTAACAAGATAGTAGAAGAAAATGCTACTTGTTTTTCGTCTCATGAGATAACAAAATTTTGTTTTGAGTATGGGATCATTCTTGCTTATTCTTCAGACTATTATCCCCAAGGAAATGGTTAGGCCAAATCAAGTAATAAGAATCTGGTTACCATAATCAAGAAGTTGGTTAATGAGAATCAAAGAACACGGCACAAGGCATTGTATGACGCATTTGTTGTGATGTTCACAACACGCCCCATCTTACCCTTTAGAAAAATGAGGACCCCGGCCTTTTGTTTTTTGCTTTTGCTTGTGTGTTTCCCTTTTCTTTGGGTGGTAATGGTAAAAAGCAACATCAGTCAGTATGCATATGCCTAATATCAAGCATATCTGTGATCTTGAAGTTTGAACTCAAATTTTCAAAGTATGAGTCTTCCCTCATGAAACTGGCGAAATGAAAGAGAATAGAATTCTAAGCTGGTTTGCCTTTTGCATCACCTTGAAATTTGTTAAAACAAGGAAGTTACAGTCAGTCAAAGTTTGGTCAAAGTGTATCTCATATACATTGATTTATGCATGTATCTCATATACTTGGTATTTAAGTCTATCAGGTTTTAATCTGTATCATGTTTAAATCACGTTTTATGTTGTATCTTTAGTGGTATAAAACATACTTATACAAAATTGGACCCGACAGCATTTACATGTGCTTTATAGTGGTTGAGGTCCACATTTGTATATGTATACAACAACACATGTATTAGAAATACAAATTCAAAATATACATTGGAGCACATGTATTAGAGAGACAAGTTCAAAATATACATGATCGGACCCAAAATTTAGATTCAATTGACTTTAAAAGTAGAAGCGATGGTTCTTTGCATGTATCTTTGTATATATTATGGCATGTATCTAATATACAAATACAAATCCGGACCTAATGGAAAAGTTAAATATGGTGAACTTTAGGTGGGACCCGCGTTGGTATAAAGCGCATGTATCTATAAAATGTACAAAGTGGAAAGTGCTCATATGCGATATACAAAAGGGTGATACAAACGAAGTATATACAAAACCAGACGCGATTAGAAAGTTAAACATTGTGGATTTTTGGTGGAGTCTATGTTTGTATGTTCGGCGATTGTATAAGATACGCATAAACGTATACAAGGAATTGAATATGCAAAAAAAAATGAAAAGGTAAAGAAATTGCATAAGTGCATAAAGGTAACTCGTGCATGCATTTAAGATACAAAAGTGAACTTAACAGTGAAAAGGGTCATTAAGTTGAAATGTTGGGGATGACATCATCATTTTTTTCTGCATAATAGTGTAAAAGTGCATGTATAACATATACATGATCATATGTATGCGATATTCAAAAGGAGATACAAGAACAAAACATGAGGGAAAGAAACCAATTTGGGAGCCCGATAAAATGTTTTTCGGTCAACGATGGTTGACCTGACCTTTTTAACATCATATGGACATTTAGATATGCAAATATTCACATTCAGCCTAATATTCATAATGCAGTATCCATGTTTGCATATTCAAAGTTGGATTTTCATTTAATGTTATGTTTAATTTTTCTACTAGTTTATTAAATGATTATGCTTGATTCTTATGTGTTTGTCGTAGGATATTGGAACTATTTGGAGCTTGGAAGATGTTGCACGGAGCGTGCAAATGCAGAGAAGGCCTAACGTTGGAGAGGGAAGCTAAAATGGATTAAATTGTAGAATTGTAGACAAAGACGACATGAACCAGAGCCAAAGATGATATCACCAAATATGTTGTTTGCCACCTAGAGGGTGGACCAAGTCGAAGATGCTAGAATATTCTCTGCCAACTGTGTGATTGCCAACTTACTATCACATGCCATCAATTTGGACTATTGATTATTCTTGAGAGGATCCTGATCATTGGATCAATGTAACCATTTTTTGGCCTTTGTTCTATAAAAGGACTAGGATTTGTCATTTGTAAGGGAGGAGAGAGGTCAATCATTTTTATATCTGACCAGAAGAGAGCTAATTTTCATATATGGAGATCAAATTACTGAGACTAATGGAGACTGGATTGTTGAACTGTGCAAGGTTCTTTCTTTAGATCATTGTAAATGTTCTTGTTCTAAAGCGTACTGGATGGAGATGAAGCTATAGATTACATCCTGATTGTAAACTTTACGTAATCTTCTCATTGATTTCTGGATATGTAATGGTGAAATGTTGCATTCAATAGAAGTATTTTCATTTTATTGCATATTGTTGTCAACTTTTCCTTTTGAACTTTGCACTAGATCATGTAGATTTGTGGAATGTCCTGGTGAAGTATGATTTAGTTTTCTTCTCTTCATGACTATCAAAACATGTATGTGGATCAGTGATCTCAGTTAAGTAATTTTGGGAATCTCATTCTGTAAACCCTATCTTTTCATTTTTTATTTCATTAAATTACCCACATCCTAACTGCAATATACAGATAAATGAAAAGCAGAATAGACTAAATATGCAAATATTCGTAGACATATGAAAATCATAAGTATATTTGAGCAAATAGCATGTATAATTGAAAATATCATGCAAAGAATCATAAATAATGATAGATATCATGTAAATATCAGCTTATAGGCACATTATTTAGGAGAATTTAAGGTGCAGAAGTAAAGTTAAGGACATAATTAGTTCAAATTCAGGATAATATCAGAATAACTAATTAAATCTGGAAATATATTCAGAATTAGTCTAAATCAAAGACATATTCCAGTGAATTATTCAAAGTTAAGATCAAATTAATGTCTATTTGATTAAATCCTGACTTAATAATATAAGATTTAATAGAATTGTTGGATATTTGTGTAGAGTAGGCATAAAGGATAGGATATTTGAAGGAATATTGAAGAACTTTGTAGAAATTACTGAAGTACGTAAGGCCCCAAACTAATTAATAGTAACACACATCAACCTCTGAGTAGCGTCAGATCATTATGAACTAATGCACGGAGACTTGGGATCATAAATTCATTCTGAATTTATCGTATCTTTCAAGATAAATAAAGGTTGTCATATAGCTTTTATTTCATGTTGTGTGTGAATAAACATCATCATCAACAACATTGTGGGTAGATTGTATCACCCCCAGACGAGCAATTGGCACGTCTTCATTTCAGCTTCTGTATGGTTTGAATGTCGAAATACCTATCACATTGGAGTTGACCACTCTGAAGTTGGCTAAGGCAATTAAAGATGAAACTTTTGATAGTTCCATTAACAAGCATGTTATGTTTCTTGTTGAACTTGAGGAACAATGCGTGAAGGTGGTGGATCACATTGTGAAACACCAAAGTCAAGTAAAGAAGCTCTTTGACAAGAAGGAAAAAATCCCAGAGTTTCCAAATCAGAGATCAAGTTTTGTTATGGGACAAGAGGAGAGAGATGAAAGGGATGCATGGAAAGTTTGATTCTTTAAGGAGAGGTTCTTTGGTGATCTGTCAGCTCTAATAACTTTCTTCTAGAGTATCAAGATGGGACACCTTTTCTGCTGCCTCACAGTAGACAACATCTGAAGATTTTCACTTAGTGAAGTGATAGATAAGTTTGTATTATTTGTATAGTTTTGTGGTCTTTTCTTTTTGTTTCTTTGTGTTGTGTTTGTCGCCTAACTCTATAGCCCAATGGTTGGATGAAGGTACTTAGAGTTTTAGGATTCTTCTCCCTTCGATCGTTTCAAAGGATGATCGAAGGAAGCTCCCCAATTAGAGCCAATAGTTATCCTTGAATTCTATCTCATTCAATTCATGGGCTAACCCCTGTGAAACTTGTCCATTTCATAGCCCATGTCCTCTAAGCACGCAAATCGAGACAATTCTAGGTTGTCTCAGGCGTGGTTCGATCCCTTGAAGAATCTCTCCTATTCGAGTCGTTGTTCATTTTTAGTTATTTGCAAGTGTTTGCATTTCCAGTGTTAGTCTTTTTTCTGAGTTTTGTGTAAATGTGCTAAAAATTTGAGCAATTACACATCCCATGTAGTTGTGGAAATTTTTTTTTGCATCTATACTCCTCTTGGTGCACATATGACCTTTGATGGTCATTAATGGAGGATCATTGAAAATCTTTTCTTCCTATTTGTTTTGATTTTCATTTTATTTTCTCCATCCTACCTCTGTGTTGTCTCTCCATCTTTCCTTTGTGCCCTAAGCAAAGCAGATTCTTCAAAATCGTTAGCCTCATCTCTAGATTTCTTTTGACTTGATTGCGGGTATGTTTTTCTTCTTCAATTTCTCTATTCTTTCATTGTTACTTCTTCATAATATGATATTTGTTTTTGCAAAATCCTAGCTTTGTAATTCTTTAAACTAGGTTTTTTTTCCTCTGTGGCATCGATGTAATCCACCCCCTATCATTTTTCCTATTTCTTTATTTGTCAAACCCTAGGTTTAGTTTTATTTATTATTTTCTTTGATTACTGTATCTTTCCTATTTCGAACAAGTTGTTTCGAGTTTAATCTCTGAACAACTTGATCTTGTGATCATATGTTGTTCGAAGATTAAACTTCTAACAACATATGACTGCTTTACCTATATGCATGGTGTTGTGCGGATTTTGAACTCCACACAACATCCAGTGTTAGATATTAAGCAAAGTTCAAAACCCGCACAACATCCTTAAATCTACCAACTGCCTTTTGTATTACCTACAACATTTCTGAGATGTTGTGCGGAGTTTAAACTTTGCACAACACTCGGCATTGATGTGTTGTGCGGAGTTTAAACTCTGCACAACACTCGTTGATATGTTGTGTGGAGTTTAAACTTCTTACAACATTCCCTAACCACCATTGATACCCTTTATTAAGGATGTTGTGTGGACTTCAAACTCTACACGACACCTAATCTTAGATGTCATGTGGAGTTTAAAGCCCACACAACACAACATACTTATTTTTTCTTTAACACAACATAACATGTTGTGCAGACATTAAAATCTGCACAACATTGTTATTAATATGTTGTGCGGAGTTTAAAGTCTGCACATGTTAGACCACCCGTATAAAATGCTAAGTAAAATCACATATTTTTATAAAGGGATGCACTTTGAAGAATTTTCT
This sequence comes from Cunninghamia lanceolata, assembly GCA_027924645.1. Lineage (NCBI taxonomy): Eukaryota > Viridiplantae > Streptophyta > Pinopsida > Cupressales > Cupressaceae > Cunninghamia > Cunninghamia lanceolata. The sequence goes on along the minus strand of BSBN01000378.1, from coordinate 290,862 downwards.
CTGAAGTGCATCTCCCTTGTTTGATTTTCCTAACACTTGCAATGTGGAGATGTTTTTTTCCAATTTACATCTAAGGAAATGACATAAAATGCCTAAGGGGAGATTTTCTCCCACATTACATATGAGGATTTTATAAGTGCAAGAGTGCAGATTTTATAAGTGCAAGAGTGCAGATTTTTTCTGCAATTGCACAAGGATGAATGCATTAAATTTTTCTAACTCTGGAAAAATTTCTAAAAGTCAAATTTTTGCAGTGGATTGGCAGATGTCTAAAACTTCCCCCAAGAAGAAAATGAAGTACAAATGTCAAGGTGTCATCCCAGTGACCTCTGTAGAGTCTAACATTGATGACATCAAAGATATAGAGATTGGACATGTGGATATGTCTGAATCCTTAGAGAGGATAAATCAACAACTAGTGCCAACACACACGCAATGCATCTTGAACAGTGACATCCATTTGGTCTCCACTTTCCCAGTGTCTGCACAGAACCTTGATTTCATATTAGCTATGGCAAGGAAATTTGACAAAGACACTACAAGCATATCAGATGCAAATGGTAAGGTTATCATGCAGTTGGATGCATATTTCTTTGACACAGTCTTCATGTGTCCAGATATTGAGGATAATGCCAATCTTACGATTGAAGATGCACAAAAGCACTATGAAACTCATACAGAAAAGTGCAAAAGAATCATCAACACTCGGTGGCTCAAAACTCCTAGGCCTATAATCTCAAGATAGCCTAAGAATATCTTCAGGAGTGAGTTTATCGATGAGGTTGGTGATCTCATAACCCTCCTCATCAGGGTAAAAGGTCTTCCCACTTCTAACACTTTTCAGGAATGGATGTATCAGTATATTCATGTCATAAAAAAGGGGAATCAAAAGATATGGTGGAGGCAAGAGATTAATGACTCCATTTGTGAACAACTGTCAAAGGTATCTACAACATTGAGGGTCTACATGACTTCATACTTGGTGTATGTTGCTGCTTCCATGAAGCATTTTCCAGGACTTTCTTCAGAAGGAGATAGGAGAAATATTCCTTTAGATGAGTACTACCCTCAGCTAACCCTAAAAGAGAGCATCAAACACTTTAGGAGGGTGAATTATGCATTTTCTACAATTACATCTACCTGTTAGAAAAAGGACCTCAAGAAAAAGAAGGTCTCAAATGAGGCATGGGAGTAGGTGAAAAAGTTTGCATGTATCTTTTTACAATTTCCTACCTTCACCTACATCAGAGCTGGTTGTTTTAGTGGGCAGCCATTTATGCTTCCTAGGTACCTAGGTGATAAGTTGATTCTGATGGAGTTATGTAGACAACTTATGGATGTGCATATTAAGCAAGTGGGATCTCACAGAGGTGGTTTTAAGTTTTAATTTCAAGATGGTAAATATGGTATTTCCATGACTCCCAAGGCAAAGGAAATGGAAACAAAATTGCAATGTATTACATTAAATAAATACAGGAAAAGGCATGACTTTGATTACTGAGGGATGAAGAACAAGATCAAAGGTAATTATACACATGTCCATAAAATTGAAGATGTTTGGGTCGAATGTAGAAATGAAGAAGATGTGAGGATGATGGACTATAGCTGACTCTCCTTAGATCAAGTTAGAAACTTTCAAGTGGCTGATGTCCTAGAGCATATGCAATATGAAGGAGATATAGTCAAAGCTGTATATATGCATAATAAGATTGTCAATACCCCTCTTCCTGTAATCTAATGGTCACAAAAGGAGATGACCTCTGTGAGAGAAAGGTTTCATCCCATTCTTGCTAACACCAATGTCTGGCTACATAAGAAAGGGATAAAATTAAAGCCCTTTAAGACAAGATCAGAGGAAGAGTAGACATAAGGACCTGTGGGGAAAAGAGAGGAGCTGAGAACAAAGAATAAAGAGGATAGTCCCGCTAGTGGTAAAAATCCTAAGTATATCTTTAAAATAGGAGATAAAGGCAAGAGAAAGGAAAAAGAGGGAACATCTGCTCATCCAGATGTTGAACAAGAGGGATTGCCTAATGAGGAGGAACAAGAACTTCATGTTAACTCTCAAGCTGAATTTACATAGGTAACACCTCCTCATTCCTCTCCTTTAGATTCAAGTGTTCAAAATCTATGCCTCTTGTATCTTCAAGTACACAATAGTTGCCATCTATTTCAGCTAATCCTGAGTCACCCAATGTGTCAATTCATTCTATTCATTCATCTCCTTCAACTTGGTAATGAGTCATTGTTTGATCATCCCCTTGACAATTTTGATAATGTTTTTGGTTCTCTTTCATCCATACCCAATTTATCTGATGTTCCTACTTCATTGATTGATTCAATAACACAATCTAAGTTTGAGAAGTTTTTCTCTTCTACTTCCTCCAAAGTGTCTGTTGATGTTAATCCTGCTACTGTACAAACACAAACTCCGGATATTGTTACCCTTACTTCACTTGTGTCCACACCAATACAATATTCTTCCATTCCACCTATGTCACAAGAACATGTAGTTCCTCTTATGTCCTCCCAAACTTTGATGACAGAAATAAGAGGTGATTCTTTTGTCCTTCCACCTTGGCTTATGACACATAAGTCAAAAAGAGAGAAGTAAGTTGTGTCCCCTAAAGATTTTGATTTTGGTCAGTTAGTTCCAGTAAACTCAAAAGCAACCAAAAAATCCAAGACTTTATCTAGGGTGCTTGTTGATTAGTCATGTAATAAATATGCTAAGGTAGTTGTGCCTCCACTTGACAAGAGCATCACAAAAGTTCAAGCTTCTGATTATGTTATATCAAGAGTTGATCTCGGCAAGCAGGCACATGAAAGTGTAAAGGAAGATTTGCTAGCAGAATTGTCTATATTGTTGGAGAGGTATGATAGAGATAAAGTAATCAAGGATCAACTCAAGGTACAAGTGGATCAGTTGAAATTGGTACTTCTAAAGATAGCCCAATCATCAAAATAGGTAGAACCTGTTGAGACTAGTACAAATAATGAAGCCATCCAAAAGGCTGAGAGGATTGATGCTAAAGGTCATACAGTTGATGCCTGGATTGAAAGAATACTTGCCCAAGGTTCGTAGATGATAAATTCATCAATTTAACTTTATAATGACCTGGGCAAAGTAGGAAAAGAGATCAACCATACACTTGAGATTCTTTCTCAAGATATGCAACTCATTGAACAAGATTTGGACTCATGGAATAAGCTGTGGGACTTCAAAATAAAAGTGTTGGTTGAGCATGGGGTAATCCCCAACTAAAAGAAATGTGTAGAATATAGGGAGGCTATGATACACAAGAAATAAATCATTGAAGGCTTGATTCAAGATTTGAACAAAGATTTGGGAAGGGGAGAAAGTAAATTTTTGGATATTTTGGATGAGTTAGCTGAGCTTCCTTGCCATATGCTAGATGATAACTAGCAAACACTCCCTAAAGATGTAGTCATTCAGGATTTTACCAACCTAATACAAATAGAGGTAGAAACAAAAGTTTTTGCATTGGCTTCAATTGACAGATTGATGAATTTCCAGATAACTCTGGATAGGCTGCAGAAGAAATTGAATAAGTACAAGAGCATCCCTGACACCCTCACAGATTCCATCACCCGAGTGCTTACCATCTCTGGCATATACCAGGGCAGTAATGAAGTCCAGGCCACCATGAAGAGATACGAAGACTTCTTGGAGAAGGATCAAGATGATGAAGAAGTGTCTAAGGACACTTAGTTTATTTTCCATGTTTTAGTTATATGCTTTGTAATTTGTAGATGAAAAACTCCATGTCTTTTTGTAAAATCAGATTACATGAAGTGTGAGACATAATCCCAAGTCAATTAGAACTCTATTTTTGAATAAGTCAAATTACTTGTAGAGGCTACGAGCAAAACTAGGAAATTTACAAGTAATTTGACTTATTCAAAAATAGAGTTCTAATTGACTTGGGATTCTGTCTCACACTTCATGTAATCTGAATTTACAAAAAGATATAGAGTTTTTCATCTACAAATTACAAAGCATATAACTAAAACATGGAAAATAAACTAAGTGTCCTTAGACACTTCTTCATCATCTTGATCCTTCTCCAAGAAGTCTTCGTATCCCTTAATGTAATAATGATGCGGAGGCCAGAAGCTAATAGAAGACACATCCCTTAATGTAATAAGATATAGTATATATAGATATAGGAGATTGTAGTAAGAAAGAAAGCAAGATAGGAGAATAGAAGTATATCTGATGTAAACAATGACATAGAAGTCATAAATGTAATCAGAGAGGTAGAGACTTAGATCTGCCGGAGGATGGATTGATGATGTATATATATATACTAGATACTTATATGTGTTATCTTGTTTTGATGTGTATGTGATGATCTATTCTATTATTCTTTATGTTTTGTTGTCAATCTCTAGCTATCTGACCAGGGTATAAATTGACTACAAAGACTTGACAGAGGACTAGATCTCCAAACTTGTATCCCCTCTTCATTTCTTTCTAACATTTGGTTTCATTACTGGGACTCAAAGTAGAAGGGCCTAATTCTAAGGGAGAAGTGGATATAGAGGATGATCACTACAATATAGATAGTGAAGAGGTATTAGAAGCTTGGATCAGAGAAGAACTAGAGCTAAAAATAAGGAAAATGCTTGGTTACCGAAGCATATACATGATCAGAACTGATATACTACAATCCTCCGCATTTCATCAAAATGCTCTGTAGGTCAACTGTAACACATACAAGAATGATAAGGAAGCTGTATCTCAAAAATGTTATAAAATGAAATAGAAGAAGTAGAAAATTCAACATTTCTAGATAATAGAAGATGAAAAAAAGGAGAAGGAATGCAAGGAAAATAGAGGTTGTTTATGACATCAAATCACTAGATCATTCATCTCCAGAAGAAAGAAATCAATCGTAGAAAGATTCCACCATGAAAACATATTGTACCAAAGTTCGACCGCTAACAAGGAGTAAAACTTAAGTCATAAGGAGAACATGAATAAATTAATGAAGAAAAATAAAAACAAAGAAAAGAGGGAAAATTAGGGAAAAATAAAAAGGTATTTAACCCTAATCTCACCAATGAAACCTTACTTTACATTCATAATTTGGCAAAATTAGAGCTTCGAGAGAAGAAACAAGAAGAGAAGTCAGTAGTGAAGAGAAGAAGCATACAAGCAACCAATAATTATACAATGGTGACTCCTGAGCTGATAAACATTACTTACAAGCCACGACTAAAATTCAAGACATATCCCTGGAAAGCCCTAGACGTCGATCCAGACGGTGCATTCTCAAATGTGTTGACAAGTGTGGTGTATATAAAGGATGTAAGGAGATATATTAATAGTATTCTGGTAGAGATCAATCATATGAAGTTTGAAGAGTTGAGGGACACACTGTTGGGGGATATAGGGTACCTGCTGGAATATAAAAACATACAGGCAAAGAAGTTAGATGTATGGAAAGACTTCCCCGACTTCATAGATGCCCACAAGTGGGTAAGGATCATTTGACTGAGAAGGATACATGATGAGTTCATGTATTTGGACAATCCCTACAGAATAACTAAAGAGGCAATTATGGTAGTGACAGGGTTAAGTGTCGTAAGGCCCCTATAGGCTATGAAAGCAATAAGAACAAGTCAGGTGAAGGAGCTGACTAGAGCAATAATAGATGGGATAAACATGCATGTAAAGGACATTATAGACCTAGGGGTGAAGTATGCCATAGTGGGCATTGCTTACAAAGTCTATTATGCCAACCGAGAGGGTTTGGCCATGGCAACTACAATTCACACAGCCTATCAGATGGTCAAAGAGGGCAAGGATTTTGACCTCTATGAGGTAATGTGCCAACAACTCTTTGAGAACCAGTAAAAGACTAAAGATTTCAACTATAACTTCCAGTATGGTACTCTAATCATTTGCCTTGCATTTTATTTTCTGAATGTGTTGTCAAGGTCTAAGGGGAAGCAATGGCAACAAAATACACTGGTAGGGTTAGAAGTCAAATGACACATAGCTTCATTTTTTGATACCAAAGCATACAGTACCATGTATTGGGGTTTTTTCAAAACCCTACAAGAAGAAATGAGGGCAAGGGATAGAATCCCTTATGGGGTGATGAAAAAATACATAAATGATATCACATTTTTGGTTGATAAGGATTTTACATACATGGAGGTAGTGGATCCGAGAACAACATGGATACCTAAGTTTCCCTATGAGATAACTATAGTAGAAGTCAATATTTATGCACAACATTTATTAAGCAAACCTAGGGACACAAGTGTGGAGAGATATGGCACTTACTCAGAGGTTATGGAGAAGAAACACAAGAAAGATGCAGAGGAACATCTGGAAAAGAACAGAGAGAGGCTGCATAAAAAGTGGAAAGCTTTGAAAACAAGGACTACTTCAGCACAGAAGCCAACAACCTCAGCCCCCTTACCTACCAAAGAAGCTCCAGCAGTAAGAAGGTCAGAAAGGACCACATCACAAGTGCCATCATCATCTACTATATCATTCAGAGGCAGAGCAGCTTTGAAATTTTTGTCACAAATGAAGAAGGATACAAAGATAAAGGCTCATTGGAAGAAGCAGCAGACAAAGAGAAAGAAAATTGAGGAAATATCAGAGAAGATTGAGTCAAAAGAAGAAGGAGAGGAGTAGGAATCAAATTTGAAGAGAAAGAAGAAAACACAAAAGAAACCAAAGGAGGAACCAAAATAACAACAATCAGAAGATCCGGCACATGAGCCCTATAATCTGGAGGCACTAATTAATGCAATGGAGAACATAGGTATGTTAAAAGAAATTGCTTTGTTAGATGAAGATTCATCTAAAGAAAATAAAGAAATGATAGTAACTGCCATGATACAATATATGAGATATAAGAATAAAACATTGGATGAGATAATGGAAGGATTTCTGGAGAGCTTGATAGAAGTACTAAGGGATAGAAGAAACAAGGCCCTATAACTAGAGGAACAAATAAGACAAGGTGCTATTAATAGACTCAGTGACACATTCACCAGAGGAAAAAATAAGTTGATACAACAACAAGCCATAGAATTGAGGAAAAACAAAGGGTAGATACCCTCATGAGTGGGAACAAGAATGAAGAGGAGAAAATACAAAAAGAGACAGGAGAAGTAACAGTAAATATATATCAAGTTATCAAAGAGCAAGAACAACAATAACCAACATCTTCACCTCCACATAACACTGACATATTGGCAGTAGGAGAAAGTAGAGCAGACAATGATTTACTGGAAGCTCCGACACAAGGAATACCTCCTCTAGAGAATAGAAGGACAGAGGAGAAGAATACAAAGTAGCAATTAGAGAATCTAGAGGATAAAGGAGAAGCAAGAGAGGAGAATACAAAGGAACAAATAGAAGCAGAACAAACTAAGATACCAGAGACTTCATCTTATATTGAGTCTATTAAAGAATTTTTGGAACAACAAAGAAAATAACACCAATTTTGATACCACAATTACTATAGCTGCCAGTAGTGGAAGGATAGATAAATCTTGCAGGAATATCCCCACTACAGAAACTACAACTGGGGGATGTATTTCATTCTTCTGCTAGAGCAGGAATTTTAAAACATGTGGAAGGAAGTGAAATCCTGCAAGATGCAGTGGACACATTGGCAAATGAGATGTTGGAGGCACCAAGAACCTTACCCCTATTGGAACAGTTAAAATAGTTAACACAAGGGTTCAAGGAGTACTCTAACTAGCTAGGAAAAAAGGTAACAAAACAAATGAATAAGAAAAGATTGATGGCAATGACTAATAAATGTGCCAAGGCACACACCCAATTGGAGATACAAATAAAGAACATACAACAAAGCATTGCGGATGCTAATGTCCTCTACCAGTTTTGTTTAAAATGGCCATAGTCCACAAAATCTATAAAAGAGAAAATGGATGCTTTAGAGCTTTAGATCACAAATGTGGCAGCACAATATGACCCTCTGGCAGATAAGGATGGAGTAATAAGAGCACAAGTGGAGACACTGCATCAACAACTCCAAGAACAAAGGGATCAGATAAAGGGTCAAATAAAACACATGAGGGAAGTGATTAATTTGAGATTGGCCAACCTAACCGGTAGTTTTGCAGAGGCCAAACAAACAACACAAAATATAAAGATATCGGCAAGTATAGAGGAAGCAGAGGAAACATACATGAAGACAGAAGGATAGATAGCTATGGTGGCTAAGGCCAAGAAATAGTGGGATACAAGTTTGACTCAGGTCGAACAAATCTACAAGACTATTTTACCTAGCAGCTAATTTTGCATGTCTTGAGGACAAGACATAATTTTGTGGGGGGGATGATGTTAGGTTACCTAACAAAGAGTAGAGTCGACCGAAGAAGATTGCTCATGATGCGGAGGCTAGAAGCTGACAGAAGACGCATCCCTTAACGTAATAAGATATAGTATATATATAGATATGGGAGATAGTAGTAAGAAAGCAAGCAAAATAGGAGAATAGGAGTATATATGATGTAAACAATGACATAGAAGTCATATATGTGACCAGAGAGGCAGATACTTAGATCTATCAGAGGATGGATTGATGATGTATATCTTGGATTGCTGATATATATATATGATGATGATGATCTACCGATACCGAATACTTATGTGTGTTATCTTGTTTTGATGTGTATGTGATGATCTATTATGTTATTCTTTATGTTTTGATGTTAATCTCTAGCTACCTGACCGGGGTATAAACTGACTACAAAGACTTGACTGAGGACCGGATCTCCGAACCGGTATCCCCTATTCATTTCTTGCTAACACTAGGTGTTAGAGGTGTTAGAAATGAAAGTACAACTACTCAACAGAAATCTTATTCAAATATATATTTAACGATCTTTAACAAAGTATTAGAGATGGAGATTGCAACACATAAAATAAACCCACAATACAAAAATATACCAGAAGTAGAATGAAGCACATAACACAAGTGTTTAACATGGAGAAAACCCTTGTGGGTAAAAAACTCCACCAAGAAAAGAGGTCAAGTTGTATTATCTTCACAAAAGGAGATTACAAATACATTCACTTCCTCTATCCTTCAATCTTCACTCCGACAGAACCTGGGTACATTTAAACTATTATACAACTCATCTACTATGCCATGGTTATATAGAATTTACAATCCTCAAGATAGGCATCCACCTTGGAATCTCCACCCATGCAACAATAAATGTCATCATACATGCATCCTACACTTGGAAAAAGATGCTCATACAAACTTAGATGCCTAGGGCCAAAAATAGCCACTTACAGCATCTTATGATGCATCATAACCATCATAGATACCACTAAAGAGAATCTTCCCAAGATGGGTGCTTGGGGCTAAACATAGCAACTTACAACTCATTAATAACCGTCATATGCATCATAGTGTCATAGAATCTTATGACAACTTGCAATTGTCATAGATTCTTTACATGTACCCACCAAACATTATGACGTACGTCATACAAGCTAAAAATAGTAGATTCTCCACTTGGGCGCCCCACCTTGAACAATTACCTTTTATCATAGTAAATACATCAAGTAACTACCGCCGGTAACTCTGAAACTTACTGGTGCAGTAACTCCATCATTACCATGGACAACAAATAATTTTTACCACTGTCAGTGAAACTAGTACATCCCTTATGGGTAATTACAAATAATAAATGGAATAATACAATAATGAGATTTACAAGGTTAATGGCACCTTATCCCAACAAGAGGAGAAGGTGGAGCATACTTCTTATGATGGGTTGGTCCCACTTGAGATAGTGGTCTCATTTTGGAGTGCTATACTTGGGAGTGATGCCTACTAGATTTAACAAGGCCAAATATTCTATTGGACTTTGTTTCTATTCATGGATGCATTGATTAGTCACATGGGACCATTGGGTTTTTTCCATGTCATCTCAACTCTTTTCTATAAATTGTATACAATGGATAGAGGTTTCATGGGTTCTTTACTTGTACATAGGTATTGTCAAAATGTTGCTAGATCAAAGGGAGAAGTTTGTTGATTATGTACTCTTGATTCAAAAATTAATACAAACTTGTGATCTCTTTGGTGGTGGAGTTTTTTTGAATGGGTTTCTCCACATACATCCAGTATAATGTGTTCAAATCTTATGGTTTGCTAATTTTTTATTTGTTAATTTATACTTCCACAAATTATTTTAGTGTTTAATCAAATGATTGTATGATCATATTTCAAATTTGTATACTCTATTAAGAAGCTTTAATTGTAGTAGTTCACCCTATTTTATAAAACACCTTTATGGTCCAACACTTGTAATAGGTCATATTTGCATTTACATTAAAAGCTTCATTATTCTCCTTATGAATATAAGTATAGAGTTTCATTAACTTCATTTTGAATATGGTTAAGCTATTGGTATTCAACACTAAACTCAAACCATATCATACAACAACATATATCTCTACTACTTCAATTAGATTACCCTAGAAGTTACATCACATAATTTTACAAATCATGCTTTAATATTAGCATTGCTGATTGTCAGGAACACTGAGAGGTGGGGGGGGGGGGGGGGGGTGAATTAGTGTTCTATAAACCTTTTCTTGCACTTTTACTTTCAACCATTTCAAAGGATTAATCAAATAGAAGCATAATACACAAATGAATAGCATCCACAAAAGCATGACACATAACACCAAGATTTTACGTGGAAAACCCAAAAAGGGAAAAACCACGGAGAGGATTAGATCTCAAATATATATTGCAATCTTTACAAAAATAATGTTCAGGCTTGGTCACTCCATGGGCCTAACATTCTAGCTCATTGCCATGAAGTACAACTAGATTTAACAGGCTCACTGCCTTAACCCTAAACCTAGCAAGATTACAATAAGGGTTGTTAAACCCTGATGAAGGCTTACTACCTGCTCACTGCCTTGATGAGGAAAGCTTGCTTCCAATCAGATTCCACATGAAAACTAAATACTACTTGAGCATCTACCACTATGCCAGGGTGCAGTCATTTAGCACTTGAATTCTGAATCCCAAGTCTTCATCGTTGCTGATCTTCTAACTCTACTATATCACACCCACACCACACACTTATTTACTCAACCCAAATTCATTGCTCTTATATATTCGTATCATGATTTAATTCATAGTTAGGTCAGCATCCAACAAGTGAAACGTGTACATAGAAAGATGTACCTTGTCAGCTTGATCTAATGCACTGTATGTTATGCGGACCCAAATCTTTTCCCAAACATGTTCATATAGGTTGGCTCTAATCATTTAATTACTTACATTGATCCTCCAAACGTTAACTTTTCTCCGCACAAAGATTTAACATATTGGTCAGCCTCTTCCTTAAGAACATGCTTGACCAATTCATCTACTGACTTACAACTTCTATTGTGGATCACAAAACACCTTCAAAATCATATCGAGGACTCTTTACACATTCCCAATCTTACCCTTGGAACTGCAAGGCATAATATCATCTTGCGGAGAATTGCGGACCATTAGAACTCAGACTCTGTCTCTATCAAACTCTATCAAACACTATGCTGATACTTAGCAGCTTGTAGCTAACCTTCTGGTGGACTTCAGATCTCCTAACTCTAGAATAAGATACTTCACATAAGTGTTTACAACACCTTAAAACTGCATAACAAAATACTTATCTGCGGAGGAATGTGGACCACTGCACTAGACCCTATTCACTATTCCTGCTATACCTTTGCTTCCCCGGACTTAGACAATCCTTCAAGGTGACTTCCGGAGGAGATCAGAACTTAACCTTTGAAGCATAACACTATCAATCAACTGAGAACATCATACCTAAACCGCATTAATTGATCATCATCTGCAGAGACATACTATCTGACTTACTTTCCTCTACTCAGAATACTTTGCATACTTAGCCATTTTCTGTCAACCAGACCTAGGATCCAACATGTTCTTCTGAAGATATCTCTTCCTATCATGGTGATAGGATCTCTAAACCTTGTTGCCATCAATGACAACATACAAGTCAATACCGGAGCAGTGTCTCTTGCCAACAATCTCCCCTTTGGCATTGATGGCAACACTTAGTGAAAAATGCTTGACTGCTCCCCCTTACTATATACACTTCATTCTCCTACTCCCCCTGAGATATTTATCCATTTTTCACTAATCTACTTCTCCCCCTTTGACATCAATGGCAAAGGGTGTAGTCCAGAATTAAAAAAAAAAAATCAAAAACTTCAAAGATGTGTGTACCTATCACATATTTACAAACACAATCTTCATCTTAATTTGTGACTGGAGGCAAAATGTCACTATAGATAGTCTTTATTAGAGCTATTTCTATGTTCCATTTGTTCCTTGCACTTTCGTGGCCATTCAGAAAAACTAGCTTTTTTGTCCTCTGTACATCTGATGGCGTGTCAATTAGTGCAAGTGATTTCATGGCTTCATCTGCAACTTGTTCCCTTCCAGCACCAACTAAGACATCTGCAGTGTCTCTTTCTCTCTTAGATATTTCTTCTCAAATTCATTCCAAAGGATTTATGTCCATATTCTCTTGATGTTCTGTGTTTTGTTCCAGTGTAGGGCGCCTTAATTGTTCCCTGTCTTCTATATCCTTAGCTTGATGCTCAGGAGACAGACTTGTTTCAGTTCTGCCTATATTGCCTCTATGTTTGCTTCTGTAGCACCACTCTTTGCACTATAATAATTTTGTGATCTAGTCCAGCAATGAGAGAAAGGATCATACCCAGTCTCACCTGCTTTGAGAGTAAAGTTAGCAGGCTTGATCAATGAAGCATTCTTAAAAATTTTAATTTATTTTTCTTATTCATCTATGCACGCATTATGGATTTTGCATCCCTGCCTCTTCTCTGAAGTGAAAGGACTTCTAAGTCTTTCAACCTTGTTTTGATCCTGTCTACTTCTAAATAATCATGTTTGCTCTCTGCAAGATTCATCTCCTTCCTCAGCCTATCCCTCTCAGCAGCCATATTTGATGGCCTTGCAGAAGCCATCTTCTTCTCCTGTAACATCTTCTTTATAGTTTCTACAGAATAGACAAAATTATTTATTTCCTTCAGTGCATTTTTCTTCTCTTCCACATCATCTCTACCAAAGATTCGGCCCTCAATGTGCTCTACTTCTCGTTCTCATTCCTTAAACTCTTTCTCAAGAGGCAGTGAATTAGACACCTTCTCTATCTGCCATTTAGCTGTATTATCATCACTGCCCCAAATGCAATCCAAGTACTTGTGGATAGTCCTATTCTCAAATTTGTAATGCTTGTCAACATTGGTTGCATCTACATTTCTGACCATGCAAAGATGGTGAATATGTTGTCCTGACCTTGACATACCAATCTTCACAAAACAGCCCACAATGTTCTTTTCAAAGAAGGGCTCCATGAACCTCTTGGCAAGCTTTGATCTCCAGATTGTTATACTGTTAACATCTTCAAAGGAAGGAATATCATAATTTGTACCTTCTTCATCACTGTCATCTAGATCTCCACGACTACTTAGATTCTGATCCCTGTTGCTAGAGAACAATGGACTAACACTAGAACTAGCATGAGATTTTCATCTGTCCGGTGAAGAATCCCATCCTTTAGGTAACCTAGCAATGTCCCTTCACTGTCTCTGCACATCTGAACTCTGTGCCTTTTGCAACCAATTCATTTAAGGCATTTTCTTTCACTGTCCTGGTAGATTTCATAGAAGAACGCATCCGTGAAGATGGTGGGCCTACATCTTTTCCCCTTTGATTCCTAGTCTCATTTTGTCGAGCTTTAGCCCTCTTCCACACCAAAAAAAAGAAATTATCCCTCACCTCTGCTCTTTCTACCAAAGTCATCTCCCTGTCTAGTTCAAACATCTTTCGAAGCCGTTCCCTATCTTCATCATCTTTGTACAAATCACTCCCAAATGATAATCCATCACTGTCTGAATCATCTCTCTAGCCCACATCATTATTATCTTTTTCACCAGAATCAAATCTCTTCTTCAAAGGTGTTCTTGACCCAAATGTCTTTCTATCATCAGAATCATCCCCATTATCAAAATTGGAATCACTGCCATCATCTGAAAAGGAATGAGATTGCTTCCTCTTTGTTGGAGCTCAATTCCTATGCTTTCCATCATGGGCATTAGTTCGACCAGCTACCTTTAGTAGCGAATTCTCAAAGTCTGCCATAGTCCCTGCTTGATTTACAACAACTACAAATACAACCTTCCAAGGGCTTCTATATGTATGTGTGACCAAATAGAATCACTTATCCTCAGTGAAGAGGATAACTTCCACGGCGTAGGTTGAAAAATCATGTAGTTCACAGAGCAGATCAATACACAGTTGCACCGAATGTAGAGAGATTTAGAAACCAAAAAAAAATCCTTTTTATCCTCCACACGATTTGACCTAGTCGTCATTAAATGCCCATTCCAAAAAGTTGTTAAAACCCTTTACTGTAGAATATAGTTGATTAGGATTGCTCCACAATATGCCACATTGACTCTTTTTCTTCTGGTTCTTCTTTTAAGAGATGTGTCACATCAGATTTATCATATACCTTCGTGCCGGATTCTGGCACCCACTTTCTGGCTGGGGATTTGAATTTTCAACACTGTTCCCCTTGAGTTAGAGCTCTCGATTTACTTCCCAGAGGAAGTAACTGCACCAGATACTAGTGTAGATTGATCCCTGACTTCAATTATGTCTTTCTTGATCCATACTTTGTCCATTTCTTTCTTGGTTTCAATTGGAATAAATTTCTCTTTTCCCTTATCATTTCTCTGCTCTATTTTCCTTTCTTCAGAATAGTGATTTCTCTTCACATTTTTGCTTCTGCAAAATCTTGCAACATGTCCAAATTTATTGCAATTGAAGCATATCACATTCTTTCAACCTTGATTCCTTCCATTGATTGAATTTGATCCGCATTGATTAGTCATATGTCCAAATCTATTGCATGCAAAACACTTTCCATTGAATGATTCACTGTTCCTTGTATTTTAAAAATTAGTTCTTACCGAACTTCTGCATTCATTTGATCTGTGTCCCATTTTATAGCATGTATTGCACCTAAAAGAATTCTGACTTAGTTTACTTCTGCATACAATAGCTCTTTGACCAGTTCTATTGCAAGTGAAGCATTTACCTTTGAATGATTGTTCAGTCGTCCCATCGTTGAAGCTTTTCCTGATATGATTTCTACATTCATTTGCTCTATGATAAATTTTCTTACAATTGAAACACTGACCAAAGAATGAAGGAATCTTTTGAATTATTCTGCTCCTACACTGAGTAGCCTTATGACCAAACTTATTGCATGAATTACAATAACCATTGAAAGATGGGTACCTTTGAGCATTTGGTTGTCTGACCGGAGGTCTTCTAGGTCTTCTTCTTTGATTTCTGAACTGGTATCCTTGTTTTGCCTTGACTCAATGCTCATTTGACTAGAGTTTGAACTTTCTCCTTTCTCAAATCCTAAACCATGTTTGTCATCAGCATTCCTCTAGCTAGCAATCATTTCATCAAGCTTTGTAGTACTTATCTTGAATTTTTCTTCAAAACTTTTAGCCTTTTCCAGATCTGTTTTCAAACTTATAATTTCTTTTTCAAGTTTTGCACAATCTTCTGATTTGTTCTTCACAATCAAATTTAGATCATCTTCTACTCTTGTTCTTTCTATAACTTCTACTTCCAAATTATTTAGGGCTTCATTTGCTGATAACAATTGGTCAGCGATTTCTTTGTATTTGTCTTTGAATTTCTTGACTTGCTCTTTTAGCTTTAAGATGTATTCATCGGCTTGTTGCAAGTTTTCTTTCAGATCCCTGACCTCTGCTTCAAAATTTTCAAGATCCATAAGAGTTGCTGCTAGTTGGTTGTATCTCTCATAATTTCCATACCTTCTTGTTGCCATGATCATACTATCCCAGATCTTCCTTAAGATGTTAAACTTTTTCCAAGGAACCTTGCTCTGATACCAATTGTTGATTGTCAGGAACATTGAGAGGGGGGGTGAATCAATGTTCTATAAACCTTTTCTTGCACTTTTACTTTCAACCATTTCAAAGGATTAATCAAATAGAAGCATAATATACAAATGAACAACATCCACAAAAGCATGACACATAACACCAAGATTTTACGTGGAAAAACCAAAAAGGGAAAAACCACGAAGAGGATTAGCTCTCAAATATATATTGCAATATTTACAAAAATAATGTTTAGGCTTGGTCACTCCACGGGCCTAACATTCTGGCTCACTGCCATGAAGTACAACTAGATTTAGCAGGCTCACTGCCTCAACCCTAAACCTAGAAAGATTACAATAAGGGTTGTTAAACCCTGATGAAGGCTTACTGCCTACTCACTGCCTTGATGATGAAAGCTTTCTTCCAATCAAATTCCACATGAAAATTGAATACTGCTCGAGCATCTGCCACTATGCCAGGGTGCAGTCATTTAGCAACTGAATTCTGAATCCCAAGTCTTCACCGCTGCTGATCTTTGAACTCTGCTCTTCTATTCGCATGCTTGCATCTCACACCCACACCACACACTTATTTACTCAACCAAAATTCATTGCTCTTATATATCCGCATCATGATTTAATTCATAGTCAGGTCAACATCCAACAAGTGAAACGAATACATAGAAAGATGTACCTTGTCGGCTTGATCCAATGCATTGTATGTTATGCGGACCCAAATCTTTTCCCAAACATGTTCATATAGGTCGGCTCTAATCATTTAATTACTTACATAGATCCTCCAAATGTTAACTTTTCTCCACACAAAGATTTAACATACTGGTCGACCTCTTCCTTAAGAACATGCTTGACCAATTCATCTACTGAATTACAACTTCTACTGTGGATCACAAAACATATTCAAAATCATATCAAGGACTCTTTACACATTCCCAATCTTACCCTTAGAATCGCAAGGCATGATATCATCTTGCGGAGAATTGCAGACCATCAGAACTCAGAATCTGTCTGTCAAACTCTGTCAAACACTATGTCGATACTTAGCAGCTTGTAGATAACCTTTCGGTGGACTTCAGATCTCCTAACTCTGGAATAAGACACTTCATATAAGTGTTTACAACACCTTAAAACCACATAACAAAATACTTATCTGAGGAATGCGGACCACCGCACTAGACCTTATTCACTATTCCTGCTATACCTTTGCTTACTGGGACTTAGACAATGGGCTTCAAGATGACTTCCGGAGGAGATCAGAACTTAATCTTTAAAGTATAACACTATCAATCAATTGAGAACATCATACTTGAACTGCATTAACTAATCATCATCTGCGAAGACATACTATCCGACTTACTGTCCTCTACTCGGAATACTTTTCATATTTAGCCATTTTCTGTCAACCAGACCTGGGATCCAACATGTTCTTTCGGAGATATCTCTTCCTATCATGGTGATAGGATCTTTGGACCTTGTTGCCATCAATGACAACATATAAGTCAATACCGGAGCAGTGTCTCTTGCCAACAAGCATCACCTCAACACTATTAAACATTCTATGAATTTGTCATGTTCTCCACACGTGTATCCTTTTGGAATCCACTCTTACATATGGGAAGTGTTGCATTTTCCTTGATAATATAGGCCCATCTACACCCTATCATATTAGCATTAGTGTATAGGGATCTACATATCTATATGTATCTATAGGTATCCATAGTGGGAGCATTAGTTTAATAGTAATAACATTGGTACATCTAGGAGCTTCAAAGATCTACTACAAATAGAAAAACTTACTCTATAAGAAAAAGGCAAATGATCAAATTCCATATATGTGGGCTTCTTTCATATTTTTTAAAATAGAGATTTGACTCTCTAGTGCATCACATTTGCATGACTCATTCACAAATATGCACATAATCAATTATGCAACACTACACACCTCTAATTGACTTGTACCATTTGACTAGTGTCCACATGGTTAACCTTCACCCACTTCTACATCATCACCTTAGGGTACACCAAAATGTAATGGGGGACAATCAATCCTCAAGAAAAGGTAAATGACATGAGCACAACTACTCAGTGATTTAAGATATCTAAATAGCCTTTTTGAGGTCATGTCATAAGAAACCAACTATATTTAAAAACTCTTGGCATTAAAATATAAAGACTACATTATTAGATTATTACTATAATGATACTTATTTTTATTGGAGAGATATTAAGTAATAAATTTTAGTATGGAATATGTCCCATTCATGTAGTAAAGGACTATGAAATTTGTTAATAACATTAACTATTCCTTGGGATTATTGAAGCTTGAAATGCAAGATACTCCTAACTCTAGTTTAAACTTTAGTTGGTAATGGGTTTAAATTTCAAATTATTGGTTTGAATGAGATTGTTTTGGAAATTTAAAGAATTGTTTAAACTATGCAAGCAACCATAGTGAAGCCACGTCAAATTCCCAACTCCCATATTTATTATTTTTGTTATTAGATCAATGTGAGAGGGGTTGCATGCTATTATTTTTCATTGTTGAAATGAATTGAGGGTTTATAATCCTTCTTTATGAAGAAGAAGAGATACAACTATAGAGGGAATTCATTGGATAAATATTTTTGTGTTTATGTTTCTAGAAGGGTTATATAGGTATTGGGTGATTGCTGAGAAGTTAAGATATAGTTGTGTTTGAGGAACTTAAAGCAAAATGTATTAATTTTTAGTTGAATCATTGTACATGAATTGAGCTTCCACTGAATGCTTGGCTTCATGATAATGCATTGTAATCTTTCATTTAATTGGGTGAGTACATTTCTCAATCTATGTGATAAATATTTTTTATTTGTTAAGTTATTATATGGTATTAAGCTTGTAATATAGCATAAGAGTTGTATTTAATTTATTATACCTAGTTGTTAATAATATTTTGAGTGTTTTCACTACTATTTATATGATCTCAGCCCTAGTTTTTATGGCTCAAAGAGTTAGAGTTTGATATGTAACGGTATTAAATCATGACAATATAGACAAGAAATTTGGAGTGTGAATCAAATAGGTGTTGTTTCACCTTCTAGTGCTTGCAAAAATAATCATAGCACCTAGGAGAACCTTTCTATTTATAGAAATTTATACATAAGGACATATAAACTAGCATTTGATATCATAATAAAATTCTATAGAGAATAAGGATCTGTTCATAGCTATGTTAAAAAGGGTTGAGATAGAAAAATTTCTATTAAAGGGGTAAGGGGTAGCTTGCATCCAAGTATCCTATTTTAATTGGTAAATTGTTATTCCTAATAAAGGTAGCATGGCATTTGTCACTACCACACAATCTAGTTTTTCTCTCTTCGAGGTGTTTCCAAGATATGTTCTTGAGTTCTTTATGGGATTCATTTTATTTGCAAATTGTATCTTTCCCATTTATTCAACAATTCCTTTTTCTCTAACACTATCATTTGAGTTACAAGTAGTATAGTATATTATCATTAATTTCTAGTTCATGGATTCTTCTTTTTAGAGAGTCTATAGATCAAATTTGGTATCAAAGTGATTTTTGATCCTTATGGAATTTTTGGTTCAAATGTGTGTGTATGACTATTCATAAGAGCACAATAAACACAAATGGAGGAAATGAAAGTATAGATAACCATGTTGAAAAACCAAAAACTAACAATGGTTGGGCCAACAACAAGAGAAAATTAAGGTCTCATCACTGGCCAATGGGAGACAATGAGGAAGAGACCTCATATTGGTTGATTGACAGTCAATAGTCATGAAGAGTCATGAAGAGTCGTGCAAAGATGCCTAAATGAAGGATAGCGCATCAACAGTATCCTATCTCGAATGTGTGGCTGTAGGTTTCTAATGAAAACCCTTTGCACATCAGCATCCGGAAGAGAAGACATGATTTGAGAGAAGAGGGCTTAGTAGTTCCCTATAAAGTCAGTCACTTTCTTTTCATTCATTGCTTACAATGAACTGAATCAGTCAATGTGACTTGAGGTCCAATATGGGCTTGGAAATGTTGGAGGAATTGATTGACGAGTTGTTGAAAAGAATGAATTGAGTTATCAGGTAACGAGTATAACCAATCCAACGTCGTCTTTTAGCGATCAAGGAAAGATCTTACCTAAGAGAACATCTTTGAAAAGAAAGTCACTACACAATGTGGTAAAGGCTGACACATGGTTATTAGGGTCTCCTTTTCCAGTGTATTTCTCAAAACATGGTGCTTCGAATTTATCAGGCATTGGGGTTCTTAGGATAGTGACTAATAATGGGCTTCAAGTATAATAGGATGGGATGGTAGGTTGGGATTGTCTTTGACTCATGTTTGCTAATTATTGTTGCAAGGAGTTGACATTTTGTAAGAGTTGGTTGATTACAAGATCAGAAGGTGTAGTAATTTGAGTGGCTAGCATATGAAGGAGTAGAGATAACAAGAGGTTGGGAAACAATATGGTTGGCATTTTGGTAAGTGAACTGTGGACGAGGCTAGATGACAACATGTGGGGAAACATTTGAATTCATTTTGATAGGTAAAATGGAGGCCGAAGGAAGGTGGGATGAAGCTATATTAGTTTATAGGGTTCCCACTTGTTATCCTAGAACTAATGTTGGCACTATTACCAAATTGTGCAGTGGTAGTGAAAATGGAAGAAGTGAATGTTGAAATAGAAGATGTCAACATGGGTATCAACACCTGTATCCCTATTTGGTTTTGAGAGGATGTGTTGTTGAGGACTTATGCACAACTAGTTGACGACATAATGTTATTATCCACTATGTGAGCTAGGCTACATAGAACTTCCACACCTTGCGGATCATCAAGTAACGATATTATGAGATTCTTTATGAGAGGAACAACCTCCCTAGCCAAATGTTCTCTGCCCAAGAATTATTGGAAACTAGCCAGCCTCTCTGTCTAGCTTTTGAATTTGGGCCTTAGGAACATGGGCCACGGAGTTGTCTATCTCAAGAGAATCTGGAGAAGGTTGTGTCTCGGAGATCATCAACAAGGTGGGAATGTGATCTAAAGATGGTCACATTCCAGAACTTCCTGGGATGAATAAGTTGTGATTTTGAAACACTAGAGCTACTTAAAGCATGGGAACCCGTTAGAATTTGATAACTTCTTCCTATAGGAAGTTTGTATTTAGAGCACCAGATCATGAAACTCATAAAGTAATTACAAGTTTCAGAACACTCATGTGCTCCTAGGAAGTGATAAAGAGAATAAAGTGATGACAAGACAGATATGTTGATGATATGTTAGAAGAAAGAAAGTTTTTGTTTGGTTTTTGTTTTCTAATCTAAAAGAAAAGAAAAATGTTAAGTGTATTTTTCTTTCTAATTAAACACATAAGATAAAGAAGATATACAATAGGAGTGTCTAATCAATTAATCAACTAATCAAACATAGCAAAGATAAAGAAGGTTGCAAGCATGTCGGGTTCACCAAAATGTGTGATAGGCAAAGATGACAATCAATTATGAACTAACTAGATCAATCTTTCCTATCAAACATGAAATATTGATAACAAATGGTTTGATTAAACTAAACAATGTGAAGACTAAATGGATTAACAAAGCAAATGTACAAACAACTATTATAGTTTTTAGAAAATAAGAGCATAACAAAAAGGAGCAGATCAGATGGAACTTGGCACTGAAAGCAAGAGCTAACTGGGCATGATACTAGTGCAGGGCGCTAGAGTCCTTAGGGTTCTGTATGTATAGAACTTATGTTCGACGATGTCTATATCTATTCCTTCTGTCTTTATGTTGCTCCTCAATGTCAGAAACTTGAACTGTTGCGATCTACACATATGCAAAAGGGGGAAAATGGTTGTGTTGTAGAGGGGCTTGCCTTAGTCAAACTTGCATTGGTGTTCCCACCTCTACAACAACAATGATGATGATAAAGAGTGTGTGTTCACAATAAATAGAGGCAAAACCAATGATAAAGATTGCAGCAAACAAACATAATGAAATAAACTTACCATAAGCATGAAACCCTTGTTGGATTGATGTCACAACACAAGTCACACACAAGGAGTTGATGAAGGGATATGAAGCTTCCTCAAATACCTGCAAGTGTTAGTGAAATAACAATAGTAATCTTTACAAGTAGAGAGATTTTCTAGAGAGAATTCATATCCTAGAAGTTGTAAAGCTTGTTACTATGTGTTCTCTTTTGTAAATGAGGGAGAGAGGGATGTTTATATAAGAATCCCAAGTACTTTTTGGGGGGGCCCGATTGGGTAAGGTTGACAAGGTGCGTCACTCAAGGCAACAAGGCTAACATTCAAGTTCAAATTATTTTGGCACCCACGAACAAAATGCTAGTGCAGACACTAGTGTCCTAGTGAAAAATATCCTCAAAAGGCCGTTGACAAGGGACTTAACCAAGTTTCTTAGCAAAGTGGTGAAATATGCACATATTAAGCAGAGACAAACATACATACTAAATTGAGTGTTAAAACTAGCATGAAATTGTAAGCGGTGACAATTTGCGATGCTACAGTAAGTGGGTCAACATGGTTAAGGACTTTTGGCTATTCCAAATGTGATAGAGGTGTCTGGGAAATTATTGAAATAGATAATTTTGTTTTTGGCATCTATGCAATTTATGCAGCCAATAATTACAAGGATAGAATAGAAATGTGGAGATGGATGGAAACAATGCCAAGAATTCCTTAGATCATGGGTGGTGACTTCAATATAGTAGAATTTATGGAGGACAAAGTTTGAGGATTAGATATGAGTTGGAAAGGAAATAAGCAGTATTTTTGGAACACAATGAAAAAGACCTTAAAGCTATTTGATCCCTTGGAAAGAGATAAGAAAGTAAGGATATTTGGTTTACTTGGTGTAATTCATAAAAAGGAGGCAAGATAATCTATTGTAGGCTTGATAAGTTTTATGCTAATGAAGATTCTTTCAGTTTTGAACCAAGTGACAATGGGAACATTGTAAAAGTTCAGCGTGAATATTTTGAGATAAAATCAACAAAAATTTAGAGATACATACTTGATATACTTACTAATGTAGTCAAGAGTGGAGGGTCTAATTAAGGATTATCCAACCTTGCATCTAATAGAATTTTTAGATCTAAAACCTTATTCAAACACAGTGGAAATTAACAGAAATTATATGTGAGGAACAACTTGATTGATTGCATTTACTAAATTCACATAAGAGCTAGTTTACATATTTAGTCATTAGCCTTTAGTTACAAGCTACATCTTATGATCTCAATTAATGTATTTCTCTATCTTTTTATGTCATGTTCTCTTTGATATGCTCCTTCTTCCTCTAATCTTCCTTGAATCTTTTTTCTTTCTTCTAGTTTTAGTATGACATGTCTCTTGTCTCCTTGTCTCTGTCTGCATGTAACAAGCACCCAAATTTAGACTAATAAACACATTTAATACATTAGCAAAAGAAAGAAGTTATTTGGTAAAATCTAATTATTCTCCTTAAATGACATATATTTCTTTTACATGACAAGAAGAACTAATCAATTAAGATTCCTGAATTGATTATAAAGATGCTTCATATTTAATAATTTCCAATAAACAACTTAATTCATGTTATGAAATATACATTAGAATACTATTCTACAATATGAATGTTGTCTACATATGGTACATACAAGAGAGTACTATCCAAACATAACATTAATTTATAATTTATACAATACAGTAGGACCAATGGTCTTAATCATATTTTTTGAGTGCAAGCATATGGTCTCTATAATAGTTATAAGGAGGGAGAGCATCATTTGAGTGCTTTACCTCCAACCATAGACTAAGTGGTCCACCATGTTGGCTCCCAAAATTACTACAACCCAAAACCCTAAAACATTACTCAATCACCCAAGCCAGGGGTGTCATCAAGGTGATTGGAAAGAGGTTTATCAACATGTTTAGGGTGATTTTGGCCAACTTATAGGAGTGGGTAGACTCCTCTACACTTCAAGCTCAACTAGGCTTAGGAGGGTAATCCTGGAGGTATCTCTTAACAAGGATGGAAAATTACACACTATATCTTCAAATTTATAACTCCGCAATAATACCCAAATCGTTGTTCTAATTCCAAATACTGTCACTGAATTAAAACACGCTTGTTGCATAAAATAACCTCTATTTAAGTTGGTGAAAGAAACCTTGCATGATTGCAAGTTGTTGATATGCACTTGTGATCTATTTTAAATATCATTTGAAATCGTTCATAGTTTATATTCCCTGGTTATAATCTAAATCACACAAGGCATACAATTTTTGATTACTTATATCTCACACTAGATTGACGTGTTTGATTTAAAAAGTGTTTGGGTGATCAAAACACCTTTTAGATCAGTGCCTTCAATGGGTTACAGAGTCTATAGGTAATCAAAGGGGAGAACAACAAAGAAATAATATTGAGTTGCCTAACTAGAAAGGTGCATGAAACTTGAAAACATAACCAAACATACTTATTAATCCCTTCGTACACAACATTCATTCATATGCAATCTTAAGATGACCATCACAACATGTAATATATTATGGATATATCAAATCCTTCAAGTGAAGATTACAATCATACCACAAATCGTGGAAAGAGGAATCTTGCAAAAATCAAGAATTCCCTAAATGTATATCTGCATCAATGAATACATATGATTCTAATTACAAATTATACATTGATTCATCCATATGATTTGTAAATGCTTCCCCTTAAGATCTACAACTTTCACAATGTTAGAAACCCTAGTCACACTGCACCAATCACCTAAAAAATGCCAAAGTGACCAACTCATAAAACATCTTCAGATCATGTCTATATAGCACTCATGTCTTCACTGATTTGCGCAGGAAAACCCTAGGGCATTCAACAACTACCATTATTTCTTTGACTTACTCCACCTACCTATACCTACTACAATTAATATCCTCAGTGACCTTTAATTGATTCAATCAGCGCATTCATGGTGGCCTGAGAGTAAGTGGTCTTTTAAATTGAAAAGCCCATAGAAAAGCATTTGAAAGCTCTTCCAACACATTAAAATATCTTAAAATATTACCCATTACAATTTGCTTTAACCTTTTCTACGACTTTCAAATTTTCTCTTTGCTTTTCGAGAAGATGGGGAAACTTATAACTGTTTTGGCATTTCGATGAGTTCACGAACTAGTGAACTTGCCAAAACCTTTTTCTCTTTTCTTCATTTGCCTTATCCATCTCTTTTTTGCCATTTTAGTGAATTGGTGAACTTTATAACTCATGGACCATGGTTGCTTTTCTTTTTCTTTCAGTTGATTAAGAGGTTCGTGAGCCTCAAGACCCACTGAAACTATCTTTCTTTTTCTCTTTGGTTCCTCTTCGGTGATTTGGGCTCATCGCGAACCTTAAAATCCTTTTCGACAAGTTTGGTGGTTCGCGAACTTGCTGAACCGCCAAAAAACTTACTTCCTTTAGCTTTCTTTCAAAGAATTTTTGGTATTTCATCCCGTCGACAAACTTCTAAATTGCCTTCGACAAGTTCACGGGTTTGCGAACCCGCTGAACCACTAAAAGACAAAACAAGTCAAGCATTTCAACACTTAAAATACTTAGAAAATTTTAGGATGACTTTCTCAAGATGGGGAGGGGCATATTAAATGTCTTAGATTGGGAATTAATGATGGGTAAAATATGGGGATTCAATAGAGGGGGCAAACACAAGGACTTTAACTGACTCAAAACATCTACCACATTTTTGACACCTCTTGGTGTTTCCATAAGATGCCTCTCAAAAAAGGGATACCTACAGGAATCATAACACATCTCCTACATGTTCCATGCAAAACTAATAGTAACCCAATTTCTAAACCCTAATTTTACCTTGGAACCAACGAAGCAGTAGAAAAATCCCCAAACCATCTAATTTCTATGACTATTCTCTTCAGTGTTTATTTTTCTCTATTCACTTGCTCAACCTACAACATTATTCACCCTTTACTATCAATCAATGCACCACCATTTAGGAGAGTTTTAGCATCATGGTTCAGGAATTTTAGTAAAAGGTGTCGGTAGGAATATAGGTTTAAAATTTGAAACATTCAACAACAGCTTGCAGGATTTCAATATTTGCAATGTGGCATAAACAAATTTACAAACTCAGTCTACTGTTTCCTATTTCCAGAAATTTACATTTTTTTGTAAGGTTTTACAAAAAATAGATTCGTTTATCATTTCAAATTTTGACTCCTGATTTTTTGTAAAACTCTAAAATGGTTGTTAAATCATTGGGCTCACGTTTCCAGAACATGCTAAGGAAAATATTTGGGCGAAATAAGGTGTATACCCAATGGTATAATTGAAGTAGAGAAAATGATATTCCTTTGAAAATGTGGTGTGGATACACACCTTTAAAAACACAACATATTCTTCTTATTAAAATGAATAATTACCTGAGTAGGGTCACTAGACAGGGGAGGGAGAAAATGAAACTATCTTAAAAATGCTTTTGGTTTGTGCTTCCCACATTGTGTTGGGCCAGGAGTGAACCCCTCTTCCTCCAAACCCTCGCCTGTTCCTCCAAATGCTGCACCCCCTGATGAGAATGGTAGGTATAGTGTTGAACACAAATGCATTTTAGGGTGTACAAGATTAGGGTTACAAATTATCATTTTAGATTTTAGGTGTATTAAAATTTGGGTAGCTATTAACAATTTAAAGGAAAAATATAATATGTTAGGGTAGAATTAAAACAAATTTAGGGAAATTTATGTTTTGTATAAGTTGTTTTATAAATAAACCCTCACCTCTTCCTCCAAATGCTGCACCGCCTGATGAGAATGGTAGGTATAGTGTTGAACACAAATGCATTTTAGGGTGCACAAGATTAGGGTTACGAATTATCATTTTAGATTTTAGGTGTATTAAATTTCGGGTAGCTATTAACAATTTAAAGGAAAAATATAATATGTTAGGGTAGAATTAAAACAAATTTATGGAAATTTATGTTTTGTATAAGTTGTTTTATAAATAAACCCTCACCTCTTCCTCCAAACGTTGCACTACGTGATGAGAATGATAGGTATAGTGTTGAACACAAATGCATTTTAGGGTGTACAAGATTAGGGTTACAAATTATCATTTTAGATTTTAGGTGCATTCAATTTCGGGTAGCTATTAACAATTTAAAGGAAAAATATAATATGTTAGGGTAGAATTAAACCAAATTTAAAGAAATTTATGTTTTGTATAAGTTGTTTTATAAATAAAAATATGTTATTTATTTAACATAAATAGTGTTATATATGTTCAACTATTGGTTCTTCTATGTAAAATATAAGGGTAACATATATCGATAATAATGGTTGTTAAACAAATTTGTGATCATTTAGTAGTTATTAGCTGATAGGCTTTTATATGTGAGCATTATAGTGCTCAAAATTGTCTCAAACAGTAACCTAAACTCGTTAGTTGATGGTTGTTAAACAAATTTGTGATCATTTAGTAGTTATTAGCTGATAGGCTTTTATATGTGAGCATTATAGTGCTCGGAATTGTCTCAAACAGTAACCTAAACTCGTGAGTTGATGGTTGTTAAACAAATATGTGATCATTTAGTAGTTATTAGTTGATAGGCTTTTATATGTGAGCATTATAGTGCTCGGAATTGTCTCAAACAGTAACCTAAACTCGTCAGTTGTTCCTATCAGCGTATTCCTTAAACCTTCTATGCGTGCAAGTGCCAATATAAGTTACATTTGAAATAGGAATATGAATTTTTTCTAATAATAAATGGTATTTTTATGTTCAATTTTTCTAATAATAAATAGAAATTGGGGATTCCATGATAAACTTTTTGTTTGAATATTCAAAAATTCATTTTAAAGACACTTCTCACTAAACATGCTGATGTGGCGAGTTGCTATAGACGCGTCCTTGCTTTAAGGAGCATATACAAATTTGTAATACCTCGATAGTAGAAGCACCTTGATTATAACAACATAGAATCCTGCCCTACCTAATACTAAGCACATGGCTTCAAAATTCATTTTAATCTTTATTGTTTAAAAATATTTTATTGTTCCCGGACAGCACCGCCTCTCTGTAGATTAATTTCCTTTCTACCTACTAAAAGGGTTTGAGGGCATCATTTGCTCTGGCTTTGTAAGATTTTCATCCAGAGGGGAAAGAAGAAGAAAAATAGAGAAAAGAGAGAGGAAGGAGAGCAGAAAGAAGAAGAAATGGCTGCATCAGCCATGGTAATGGAGCCTAAGTCGGTGGCGGAAGGACCATCGAGCCCTAGGCGGTGGGTGCAGGGTTCGAACCCTTCAGAGACCATGGAGGAGGAGGACGTATACAGCAAGATGAAATCCCTGGAGAGACAACTGGAGTTCATCGACATACAGGAGGAGTACGTGAAGGAAGAGCAGAAGAATCTGAAGAGAGAGCTTTTGAGGGCGCAGGAGGAGGTCAAGAGGATACAGTCTGTGCCGCTGGTCATTGGGCAATTCATGGAGATGGTGGACCAGAATAATGGCATAGTGGGTTCCACCACGGGCTCCAACTATTATGTGCGAATTCTGAGCACCATTAACAGGGAGGTTCTTAAGGCCTCTGCCTCTGTTGCCCTGCACCGTCACTCCAATGCCCTAGTCGATGTTCTTCCGCCTGAGGCCGATTCCTCCATTTCGCTGCTTTCGCAGTCTGAGAAGCCCGATGTGACCTATTCTGATATTGGCGGATGTGACATACAGAAGCAGGAGATCCGTGAGGCGGTGGAGCTGCCGCTCACACACCATGATCTTTATAAGCAGATCGGAATTGATCCTCCCCGCGGTGTGCTGCTCTACGGACCGCCTGGCACCGGCAAGACTATGTTGGCTAAGGCCGTTGCTCACCACACCACTGCTGCCTTCATTCGCGTCGTTGGCTCCGAGTTCGTGCAGAAGTACCTTGGAGAGGTATGCCTGCCTCATTTCACAAGTCAAAATTGAAAAATAGGGTAATTGTTTTTTAATTTAGATGTTCCTTGGAGAGGTATGCCCCCCTTGATGCCCAATCTGTCTTTTAGAGAGAATTTTGGTGGCCAGTTGCCTGCCAATCTTCCCTCGTTTCGAAACATTTGCAAATGAATTCGACATAACCAAACTCTAAGTATTACATTCAGAAGTGAAAATTGAAAAACACGGTAATTTTTTTAAAATTTAGATGTTCCTTGGAGAGGCATGCCCCCTTGATGCCCTATCTATCTTTGAGAGAGAATTTTGGTGGGCAGTTGCCTGCCAATCTTCCCTCGTTTCGAAACATTTGGAAATGAATTTGACAGAAGCAAACCCTAAGTATTACATCAGCGTGAATTTTCGTGTATTCACTTCAAGATAAAATTCTGGGTTTTAAAAGCACCTGGGAAGGTATGAGATATGCTCCTCTGTCTGCCTCCTGTGGATGATTTTAGTGCCAAATAATTACCAGTGGGCCATTTTTACCAAGTCTTTAACACAATACATATTAGGCTTAAATTTATCTGTTTAAAACAGAGAAGATTACAGTGGTCAAAACCCAATTGAAATCAAGCAAATATTTTTTGTATAAATTCACTAAAAAGGAGTCATCTATTGAGCTGCAACTCTAATTTTTATTTTGTAGGTTTATATTATAAAATGAGGAAGAGAAAGGCAATATGGTGTTAACTTCCCCAAGTGGTGCTTCTTTTTCTCCGAATCATGTATTATGGTCATATTTCTGTTTCATTATGGGGAGTGATTTTTATTTCTTCCACAATTTTCACTTCACTACAGGAGTGGTGCTTCTTTCTCCGAAACATGTATTATGGTCATATTTCTGTTTCATTATGGGGAGTGATTTTTATTTCTTCCACAATTTTCACTTTACTACAGGTTGATTTTCTTACCTTAGGATAAAAGTTAAAGCCAATCTTAAATCCTGAGGAAACACACTCAAAGATTTAATAGTTTGGAAGAATCAACAATGGATGGTGCAACAATTGTTGTCATCATTCTTTCAGTTGTTCAAATTTCTTCTTTGCCATCTCAAATCAAGTTATTCTCAGAAAAATTACTGATCTTAGCAGTATCACTTGAAATTCCTCTCTCATGTGAGATTTAGGGCTTTTTTGGGAGTAACTTTGATTCAGACTTGCAATGTTCTTCAAAGTTCATCTACATAGTCAAGTTCAAAGATTTTGAGTCTATATGATAGCTGTCCTCATGGGGTTAAACATTACAGTTAGTGGCCATATTAGTCCATAATTAAACATGGAAGCTTAGTTTTGATAGCTGACTTAGTATATTTGAATTATATATTGGATTTGTTTGTTTCTTTAAACAGTTAATCCTTATTGTTATGATATGTATTGATTCACTCATAAAATCTCTCGAGTCTTCCAAAGTGAACCAACTTTCTGAGTTTATGACTTTAGTTTTTCTTTGTTCAATTAAAAGAAACAGAGAAAAAACCCTTATTTGCCTAGCCAATTATTTTGTGCCATTTTTCTGCCAAGTCCACTCTTGCCTCGCTTCTTGGTCTTGCAAAGTCAGAGATGTTATTTGAGTCTCATATGCATGGATCCCACCCTTACCTTTATTCCCAGTAGTTGACTGCATCATGCCATGATTTATTTTGTTATCATTTTTTCCTCTGTCCATTATATATAGAAAGACACAATTAACTGTCAAGGTCAGTGTTTAGTGCTTGGTGCTCATCTATAGCCTATTTCAATAACTGTTTGATTTGAAAATTGTATAGCATGCAAAAATTGATAATCTTTTATAACTGAAATGTTTTAATGCCAGTGTACAACATGCATAAACCTTGTTGTGAGGCCTGGGCCGAACCTGAGATGTATGTTATTGTTAGTATTTAGTGCTTGGTTATTTATATCCTATTTCAATAATTCTTTGATTTGATGATTGTGTAGCATGCTTAAATTGATAATCTTTGATAAACCAAATGTTACTTGCCAATCTACTATTAGATGAAGATCCATAACCTTATAATTAGGACTGGACTGAGTCTGAGATGTATTTGACATTCAAGTCTCTTTTGTATGGGTCCGCCTGTAGCTTCATCTCTTCTATCAACGAGAAGACTTATCTATATAGAGCACAGGGAATCTAGTTTTTGTTGACAGCAATTAACAGCATTATATAGTTGTACCATTTTTTGTGTCGTATCATCTAGAAGGAATATGGATTAATAACACAACTAATCATTGTGCTCATTGTTCAGTGCTTGGTGCTCAATATTTGATTTAATGAATATATATGCTCAAATTTATATCTTTGAAAGAGCAAATGTTACAAGCCAATCAACTATTAGATCTATAGCCGATATTTGTCTACTCCCTTTGATATCCTAAATGTAACCCCATTCTTCATCCCTGAAACTTGAACTAGAGAAAATTTGATTTTGTTTAAATGTAACAATTTTAAAACAATCAACTATGTTCGGTGCATATTATTAAGAGTTGTCTATGGCTGTCATGAACAACGATCTTCATATCATGGCTTTTCAAAATATCACTTGTTATTGGCATTTCATGGCTTTTCAAAATATTACTTGTTATTGGCATTCTTTTTGCTTTCAGAGAACCTATGAATAGTACTTTTTTTCGGCTCCATCATTGTTAATTTTATCTTGTTGCTTCTATTATTTACTCCTTTCTTCATTCTTAGGGACCAAGGATGGTTCGTGATGTCTTTCGGCTAGCAAAAGAAAATGCACCTGCTATAATTTTCATTGATGAGGTAGATGCAATTGCAACAGCACGGTTTGATGCACAAACTGGGGCTGATAGAGAAGTTCAGAGAATTTTGATGGAGCTCTTGAATCAGGTGATTGTCCTGATGACTTGTTGGATTTAATATGATGATATTTACTGCATAATTTGTAGTCTGAATGACTGAAATAATAAGACATGCTTTTGCAGATGGATGGATTTGATCAAACAGTGAATGTGAAAGTGATTATGGCAACAAATCGAGCAGATACATTAGATCCTGCACTTATTCGTCCTGGCAGGCTAGACAGGAAAATTGAATTCCCTCTGCCCGATAGGAGGCAGAAACGCCTTGTTTTCCAGGTATGCAATAATGAGAAAATAAATTGCATGTGATACTGAGCTTATTGAGAGGCTAGCTTTACATTGTCTGTTTGTATATGTTTAATTTATGTAACTATTATAAATTCTTCAGTAGCTGGAATTATTTCCCATATTTTCTGGGGCTATTCTTACTTTTGTAAGAAAACTTGAAACAGTTTGGCTTTTTCAAGGGCTCTCGTACTAACATGTTTAACATATTGTGTGAAAAGGTTTGCACAGCAAAAATGAATCTTAGTGATGAAGTTGACCTTGAAGACTATGTATCTCGGCCTGACAAAATCAGTGCTGCAGAGGTAAGTCTTTTAAAACTCCTAATTACCTTTATTTGCAGTCATTTAAAAGTTTTTGGTACTTACGTTTTTTGTCAACTACTAACAATGCAGATAGCTGCCATATGCCAAGAGGCTGGTATGCATGCAGTTCGGAAAAATCGTTATGTGATTCTTCCTAAGGATTTTGAGAAGGGTTATAGAGCTAATGTGAAGAAACCTGACACAGAATTTGAATTTTACAAGTAGGGAGAAGATTTTGCTGATCAGGAAGTTTGATTGCAAGCAGCTAATGCTATTTGCAATTTAGTGCATTCAGTTGAAGACTTTAATATATTCAATTTATTAGCAGATTATTCATACGGCAATGTCAAATGTATTTCCTGAATATACAGACCATATTTAGCCGCAGTACAATTAGCACATCAGCATGCTTCATTAAGATTTCATATCAACAGCTGTATAATTATTTCCTGAATATATTTAGTCGCAATACAATTAGCACATCAGCATGCTTCATTAAGATTTCATATCAACAGCTGTATATAATTATTTCCTGAATCTATTTAGTCGCAATACAATTAGCACATCAGCATGCTTCGTTAAGATTTCATATTAACAGCTGTATAATTATGGAAACATTAAGTATAATTAAGAAGCTAAACTTAGATTCATTGAAATTCACAAAAAGTGCCCAGAATGCAGAATGAAAAGAATTTCACATCTAATTCTTGGATGGTTGCATTCACCCATTGAAACACTGAACGTGTAAAGGGTAAAATTTGTTGAAAATCTCAAACAATAATCCATCGTTCAAACCATCAAAGGCTACAATTGGATAACAATCAAAACAAGGGCTTGTGCTCAGCAGTGCACTTCCCAAATTAAGGGAGCAAATGTTTTATTAACCGCTCCAACAGAAAAGTTAACAATACATGGACAAGTAATTATAGTAGCAAACTGTGATCATTACAATATCAATGAGCTGTTAAACACTTCATTTCGTTACATGAATTATAAATTAGAATCCTCAAAATAAAATTTACAAAGTAAATTAATTAAAAGATAGATAAATACAAAGAGAGAATATCTCAGGGCCCTCGATATTAAAAGTGTGCTGAAGATGCGTCACAAATTCAGCTCGGACCAGCTAGAGGTGTCTATTAAGTCCTAGTCATACCTATATTTATTTTATTATGTGCTACTAATAAAGAGAATGTTATTAAGAATGCTTTTAATAAAGAGAAAAGTCAGTATTACAGAAACGACTACACGTACCATCATGTGTGAGTAATCAGGCATCTTCCTTTCTGTATTAACACGACGCAACACAATTCTGCCAGATCACATTGCAATGTTGTACCACTATCCAATGCATATACGCTAGCACTTGCACCCATAGGAGGTTCAAGGGATATGCCGATAAGAAATTGAAGGTAACATTTATATATATATATTTTTAAGTCAGTTTATAAATATTAAGAATAAATGTTTTAATATTAATTAATTATATAACAGTAAATCTATACATGCTTTGACTACAAATTTGTATTTTGATAAGTAATGGCATCTATTTATTCAACACTCTTAAAGATTTGTGTGTCAAGTAAGGTGATCCATTTTCCCACATCTTTGATAGTCCCAAAATATTTTCACAAGGCAATTCCATTGCAGAGGCTATTCATCTGTGTTAGCATGTGCTAAAGAGATTTATTGAAGATTTAATTTATAGAGTTGCAAAGTTCCAGTCATGGCAAATAACTAGGCTTGAACAATAGCTATGATCTTATGTTATAGAGATGGCAACCAAAGAAATCCAAATGTACCATTTCACTTTACTTCCCATTGAGACTACAATTTGGACAGGTTAAGGGTCGACATCTAATTTAAATCAAAGTGGCTTAGATTAGTATCAAGATATGCTTAATAATAAGCATAGATTTAAAAGATATAAATTAAAATGTTTATGATTTCAATTAGATTGAACTACAACGTATAGATTGACCATCCAACATTCTCCTGCGCAATCATATAACAATGCCAACAACAGTGACCATGTCTGGTTTCTTTGTATGTTGAATGAAAGACATGTATTAGCTTAAACAATTAAATTCATCTTAAAATTCTTCAAAAACCACCAGCGTGTTTTTACCAATCTCCTCAAAAGCATGTTATTCTCATCATCCCCTCGATATTTTTGACATCCCAACAATACTCCCCCCTTAGAATATGACTAGAGAATAAGAGTATTATGCTCCTTGACCTAAAATCTAGTTTTTTAATAGTAATTTATGGTCTCTTCCAGCAACCAAATACTTAAAATAAAACCTGGCATGTTTTTGCTTATTTATTGAAACCATATATAAGTTTTACAGTTCTTTGGCTCCAAGGCCACCCCCTGAACATTTGTTTGATGAAACTCTATGAGTTGCATAGATGGAGTAAGCTTCTCCTTCCATTTAGGCTTTAGCATATTAGCTAACCCACAAACAAAAAAGGCAAGATCATCCCTCCCTCTAAAACTACTCGATTGCCAGAATGCTCTTTAACTCTAAGCAAATCTTGAACTAAGATCACCAGATTCACCATTCAAACTCTTCCAAATGGACTATTAACAATTGCATGCTACTTGTTTAAATTACAATGTCAACTGAATATTTTCTCCTTTTTTAAATAGTAGTTAGATATTATTAATTTCACGTGATATTAATAAAGACTACTTTTAAAGGCATTATTAATTTGACTAGGTTTATTATAGATTATTATCATTTGATTTTTTACTCTCCCAAACGTTGTAGCACAAAAGTGTTAAAAAGTATTTTTCAAAAATTTCAAACAAATTTAATTTAAAATAATAATTAGAATAAAGAATATCAAAGTTGGTCCAATCTCTTCCTAACTTTAATTAACTTATATTTTCCACTTTTATTAACTTAAATAATAATTTTATATGATGCAAGTTACTTACAGACTAATCCTTAAAGATGTTTGCTCGGAAATATTCTACTCGTATTCTTTCATCTGAGGGTTTAAAATTGGCTAGCATGCCCCCAAACAAGCTATTATTTGCAGTTTCAACAGAAAACTCCTAAAGGTCTTTCAAATTTCATTATCATAGGAGGTGTTTCAAATGTGCATCTAAACTAAACTCTTTCATATGTAGGCATCAAAATCTCCATTTATATACTTTTTAGGTCATGGTAGTTTGATTGTGTGGCAAATTCCCACTTCTCTCTTCCCTTTTACACTGGAAACATACAAGATTTTGTTTCAAGAAAAGCCAATAATCTTAAGCTGTAATAAATTGTTATGGTAGTTAATGGAAACTACTCAAAAAGCATTTGAAAACCATTATTCTCTTTTTGACACTAACACTTAGAAGATGAAGTAAAATGCTCAATTTTACTATCATGCTCTTTCATTTAAGCAATTAAATTCCACTATAAGGTTTTTAAGCTCAAGAATTTGCAATAGAAACTGGTAAGTTTTACTTGTCTGTTATCAGTTAAACACTTGTTACAGGGCCATGTGTAAGGATACGCTATTTGCAAGTCTTTTATAATAGCTAATTCGTTATCAATTAAACACTTGTTACAAGACTGTGTGAGCATACACTATTTGTAAGTCTTTTATAAGGCAAAATTAGCTACAGTTTGAAATTGGATTATTATCTTGTTATATGAATTAATGGAGCCATGTTGTTCTTTTGGGTACTGACGTTTGTGAAGAAAATTACAAAGTAACTTTGACTTAAGACTTGTAATTTTGACTTTAAATATCTATGACATCCAGGGTTTACAGGAATTTATGTAGATATTCCTTTTGAGTGTCTATAGATATATATCTTTCCATGTTTGTAATAAAACCAATATTACCATATTGATAAGTTAGGTTATTATTAAATGCCTATTGTTTAGTGCTAGTAGATGGATTCTCTAATAAGCTCGCATTGTTGCATGGTATTATGTAATTTGCAAATGCCCATTCTATTATCTATTTCTGTTCTTTTTCTTGATACAAATTTTGGCCAGTCAACTTGAAAAAGTTCTATTCTTTCCTAAAAATAAAAAGAATGCAAAGAAAAAAGAAAAAATGACTTCCTTTTTTTCAGCTTTTTTTCAGCTCCCAACTCTATGATATAGCAGAACATTTTAAAGGCAGTAATGGGGTTTCAGTTTTTATGTGCTTAATGCAGCAAACAGATTTTAGTTTTTGTGCTAGAAAAACAAAGAACTGATGTAAATACATTTTAAAAAAGGCAAAAGATTTTTTTCACGCCCTTGGATCGATTCCTCGGAAGGCGATTCTTTCGTTCGCACTCCCCTTCAGCTCAGCAGATCTACTTGGTTGAGTTACTTGCTTTCAACCGTTTTCCTTTCCTTTTCCTTTGAAAACAAACATTAAAAAGAAATGCCAGAGTATCCGGCGGGGAACATTTAAACGACATGAACTTTTTCTGAACAATTTTTTCCCCGGCGTGAGACCAACCGACGAGTTTAGAAAAATTTTAGGCGTGAGAATTTTCCGAGCACTATAATGCTCACATATAAAAGCTTATCGGCTAATTACAGATCAACTCATTTTTCCGACACTTCCATTTTGACCATATCCGACATGCACCCAAGGCTTAAATTTTGACAGTTGTATAACTGTATTTAAAGATTTTAACTGTAAAATACAATAAAAATAAATATTTAACTGTATTAACATACATGTAATTTATTTTTAAAAATGTAGAAAAAACAATTGATATTGATCGTATGTATATATTTATATATGTGTTTATATATTCTTTTTATTGTTAGATTCTTTTATAGAAACTCATATTTTTTAATAGAAACTCCTAATTTGATATAACAATAGGATATTATGCATCAAGGTATAAAGAACCAGGATGACTTATGTATCATTTGCATGGACTTGACACTGCAAACAAAAGAGTATCTTTATACATAGCATAATACAACCTTGTTTAGACGTGTGAGGAATAAATCTTAGAGCATTAAGTCCAAATGCACAAAAGGTATAATGTGGCTTTAGATACAAATGACAACTAATATGCAAAAAGTGATTCCACTACACACAAGATATGAATACTAGTTGTAGTGATAAGAATATCCAAAAAAACACGCAAAATGTTATGCCCCATTCTTTGCTAGTTGTAACACACTAAGATATGAATGGATCTAGGTGGCCTTGATAAAGCATGAGGAGATAGAAAAGATAAAAATCAAAAACAGAAGATTAAATGACGACATAAGTTACACAACCATTGTATCTCTTGCCAAAGAGTTGTGATGTTTGGATAGGCGCCTGATGACAGGGACGACATATCCATAGATGAGGTTGGATTGACGATTATTGTTTGTTATCGAATGATGTGGCAATTGATAAAGTGATTGGATATCATTTCGACATGTAGACTATTGCTTGTGATTTTGATTAAGGTACAGTGTGTTTGTATGATTGTTTTGTTTAGCTTGAACGTCAAGTGTTTTATTGGTGAAATGGG
This sequence comes from Cunninghamia lanceolata, assembly GCA_027924645.1. Lineage (NCBI taxonomy): Eukaryota > Viridiplantae > Streptophyta > Pinopsida > Cupressales > Cupressaceae > Cunninghamia > Cunninghamia lanceolata. The sequence goes on along the minus strand of BSBN01000378.1, from coordinate 252,923 downwards.
TAAAATGGAAGTGTAAAGGTTTATTATGATCGTGATGGGAGAAAGTTTATTATGGAATGTGATATATGGTAAAATTTATTGTTTGGATTTTTGGGATATTTGATTTTTTGTATTTTTGAAATGTTTTTATTTTTTGTATTTTCTAGAACATTTTGGTGTACAAATGCATGAGACTTATACGAAAGACTTACCATCCAAATGTCTTAAGGAAACTGGGAGAACAATCTACACCATAAATAGGTATCGGTAATGTGTCGCCAAGCGACAAGGTTTTATTATGATATAGATGAGTATGGAATAAGTGACTAGATTATTATGGTAGGTGGATGAAATGACTTATGGTATGATCAGAAAATGGCATTAAGTGAATTACTTCAAGCAATGATAGGACAACACAATGATGGGTGGATAAAAGGATGGAATGAAACCTAGATGAGGAAGAATGGAAGTCAAAATGGTTATCTAGTAGATGGTAAATTCAAGGCTACTACACATGGCACCTATAAATAGGTTTTCACCATGGTACTTATCTAAGGCACCACTGAAGTTGTTTTCACCAAGGGACGGATTATTTCTCTTTACTATTTTAATTCTTTTTATAATACAATTGGGATACCCTCAGGGTTAGGCATATAACCTCTTGAGGTGAATGATGTTGATAGGTTCTTCAAGGGGTTGACCCTCAAGTGTAGAAAGTTGATATGCTTTAGACCCATAATAGCTAGTAATGAAGAAGTGGCCTAACCAATTAGGCTCAAATTTTCCTTTTCTATCTCGATCTTGAAGGTTCTTTTGATTTTCCTTAAGTACAAGATCACCAACCTTAAATTTGCGCTTTTTGAGTCTCTTGTTATAGCTACGATGAAGAGGATTTGGATAGGTCGTGAGATGATTAAGAGCATGAGATGTCTTTGTCTAGTGTTTCCAATTCTTGTAAATGAGCAACTATATAGTCTTCCTCATCAATAAGATGTTGTAATGACACCTTTAAGGAGGGGAGCTTGACCTCAATTGGTAGGATAGATTCATATCCAAAGACAATGGAATATGGTGTGGCTCCAGAAGGTGTGTGAATGTTAATGCGGTATGCCCACAAGGTAGGATTGAGTTGCAAGTGCTAATCCCGAACAACTTCATTGACTATTTTCTTCAATATCTTAAGGATAGTTTTGTTCGAAGCCTCAACTTGACCATTACTTTGAGGATAGTATGGAGTGGAAAAGTGATTTTAGATATGGAATTGATCGCAAAGACGGTGGACTTCTTGATCTTTGAATGGCTTACCATTGTTAGTAACAATGGCTTGGGGTATACCATACCAGCAAATGATATAATGAAGGATGAACTTGGAAATTTGTTTGTCAGTTATGTATGTAAGGGGAATGGCTTTGACCCACTTCGTAAAATACTCAGTGGTAGTGATAAATAATGAATGGCCATTGGATGAAGATGGATGGATTTTACCAATGATATCAAGCCCCGATTGTGAAAAGAGCCATGGTGTTGTGATTGTTTGTAACTCTTGTGTAGGCGCATGAATCAAATCACTATGTTGTTGACAAAAAAGATAGTTCTTAACAAATTGATGTGCATCATGCTCCATAGTTGGCCAATAGTACCCAATCCTTAACAACTTTTTAACTAAGGTAGGACCCCTAGAATGTGCACCGCATATACCCTCATGTACCTTATGTAAGGTGGCTTGGGCATGTTCCAAGTTAAGACATCTAAGGAGAATCCAATTGAGTGTACTCTGATAAATTGTATCACTGAGAATAGTATAATGGGATGAACGACAGACAAATTTTCAGCGTTGGGAATGTGAAAGGTTAGGTGGCAATATGTTGTCATAAAGGAAAGCATAGATCTCATTGTACCAGGGTGTATCAGGACGAACAAGTTCACATATGAGTTCAGTTTCTGGGACATCAAATGTAGGAATGTAAAGTTGTTCAATCAAAAATTATGAATGTGGAATATTAGATGGAATATCAATCAATGAACCCATAGTTTTTTATAATGATAAGCATGTAACAAGGAGTTAAACCCTTTATAAACAAGAGTCCCCAGGACCGGGCAAAATAGGCCAAAGCAGGCTACACACAGACTCCCTTAACTTGAGGTCACGAAGCAGTGACAGATTTGGGGAGTCTCTTCTTTATTTGCACAACTGACCAAGAAGACTCTGAGTTGAAGTCCACCAAGCAAGGTGAGAGGAGGGGATCCTCAACAACCGTCTTGGGCAAGAAGCCACCACGCGCTGAGAAAGAAAGCAGCGCAAAAGATGAGTCAAGGGCAACTAAAGGAGTAGCAAAGGGTCAGGCAAGCTCAGCCTGAACAAGGACAACAGATTGAGGCACCAATGGCTCCGTTGAAGGGACAGACAATAAAGGATCTCAGGGAGACATGGTCTCCTGGGATGAATCAGCCAAGGAAGGCTCGTCCTCCCTAGAGGAACCATCCGAAGAGGGAGTGCCCACTATCAAATGATTAGTGGGTGCATTTTTCCACCAAGTTGCCACGCCCTTGCCGTGATCATGAGGGAAACCAGAGGCAATGTGACCAATGGAGAAACATCTCCTGCACTGAAAAGGGAGACCCTCATAGTCCAATAGTTGCATCCATGGTCTGTCCTCCACCATCAAAACAAAATCTCCATGGAGTGGTTTGGAGATGTCCATATCCACTAAAATACGAGCCACCGTAGTATGCCAAAGATTTGAGGTCGTAGAGTCCACCTTCAAAAGGCACCCAATGGCGTTGTTAATGGCTTCATGGTAGGAATCCCCCAAAACTAGAGAGGGAGATTCAGTAGTCGAACCCATACTAGTATGGTATTCAACGGCTCTGTAAGAGGATTGAAAGAGCGAGCCCAAGGCTTGATGGACAACGAATGATCACCCCACATCCATCCCTTGTCCAACACTAAGTCTCACTCCTCTGAGGAAGCAAAGGTCGCTATGAAGAACCACCTTGCGTTGGGGAAAATCACAATCGACCCAGAGATAAGAGGCTTCTAGGAGTCCAAAACCAATCCATACAGATAGGGAAGGGAGGGCCCCAAGCCCTTAAACCTGCAGACCACTCCATGTCTCAAGTAGAAACCCTCATTTTCTGTGACCTTAGGGCCATAGACCACCACAGGGAAAGCACGGGCACAAGGCATAGGCCTAACCCTAGCCTGTGATGGGAGTGTCTGAGCACGAGCATTGATAACAACATCAGAAAATGATTGCTGATGGCGTCCTAAAGCAGCCTTAACAGCGTTGAGACCAACATTTCTAGTAGACAGACCAACAACTGGAACCATTGCATGAGCACTCCCCCCTTGACCAAAGATATCCTTGGAAAGTTCCTCCCCAGAAAGAATGCACCGAAGTTTAGGCCTAACACCCTATCAGACAAGCACGTCAGGCCCACAAACCTTAGTAGTGTCGCAAATGTTCACTTGTACATCGTCATTGTTCACCTGCACAGTGTCGTTGATCACCTACATAGCACCGTTCACCTACACAACATTGTTGATTGCCTATACAACATGGATACCTTCACATTCTCATTTAAAAATAGTTTCATGCTCCATCACTAAAACTCAAGGGCGTAAACCTGCCAAAAATAGTTATTGTTGAATGAAAGAGATCTTTGGGATATTGTTGATTCAATGAACCCATAGTTTCCATGGCATTAGTAGCTTTATTATTTATCCTTGGAATTTGTTCAAACCAGATCTATGAAAATGATTGCTTGGATGTGCCGACCAATTTCTTATACGGGAGTAGCTTGCCATATTTTGTTTGATATTCATCATTGACTTGGCGTATGACAAGTTGACAATCACCATAGACCGAGAAAGTACTTTGATATTCCATTGAATAGCCATTCTTATACCTTTGATAAGTGATTTGTATTCTGCAATGTTGTGTGTGCAAGGAAACAAAATACTATACTTGCTTTTGGTATGAAATCTCCTTGCGGTGTAACAAAAAGGAACCCTACTCCTAAAACATGATGTGAAAAAGATCCATCAAAGTATAACTTCCAATTTGTAGGGAAGTAATTGACAAGGATTGATTCATCTGGAAATTTTGAAATAAGTGGATGTTCGGCTTAAATAAGTGCTTCTGCCGATTGATCAACAATGACTTGTCCTTTTATATCTTTTCTATCAACATATTCAATGTCAAACTCACTCAAAATCATAATCCATTTCGCCATGTGTCCTACCAATGTCGCTTTGGATAGAAGATACTTTAGTGGGTCAACCTTGGAGATGAACTTAGTTTGATGATTGAGCATATAATGTCGAAGTTTCTACAAAGCAAATACAATGGAAAGGCATGCCTTCTCAATAGGTGTGTAGCTTAGCTCATAGCCCACTAGAGTGCGACCGATGTAGTATATAGCTCTTTCCTTTCCAGTTTCATCATTTTGTGCTAACAAGGCTCCTAAAGCTGTTGATGTGGTTGATATGTATAGAAGGAGCAGTTTTTCCTGAACAAGAGGTATTAAAACTTGTGGTGTTGCAAGATATTCTTTCAATTTATCAAATGCTTGTTGGCACTTCTCGTCCCATTGAAAGTCTACATTTTGTTCTCAATAGATGTGCAAAAGGTTGACATTTATCTACAAGTTGCGCTATGAATCTCCTGATAGATTAGAGTTTTCCTTGAAGGCGACGAAATTGTTTCAAATTCTATAGTGGTGTCATCTTAACTATAGCTTTGACCTTAGTGGGATCCACTTTGATTCCCCTTGTAGCGACAATGTAGCCTAATAGTTTGCCACATGTAACATCAAATACACTTTTTTGGATTAAGATGAACCTTGTGTTCCTCTAAGCGATCAAATATGCTTGCAAGGACCTACAAATGACCCTCTCTTGTAAGTGATTTACCAAGGGTATCATCTACATAGTCTTCCATTGTCTTATGAAGCATATCATGAAAGATTACAGTCACTGCCCTTTGATATTTTGCTCCCGCATTCTTAATACCGAAAGGTATTACTTTCCAACAATAAACTCTGCAAGCACATATGAATGCAGTATTATGGTGATCTTCTTCAACAATCTTGTGGTTGTATCCAGAAAATCCATCCATTAAAGATAACATCTCATGTCCTAATGCTAGGTCGACTATGATGTCAATGTTTGGTAGTGGAAAATCATCTTTAGGACATGCTTTGTTCAAGTATCAAAAATATGTACAAATACGAATGCCCCCAGTAACCTTAGAAATTGGAACAATGTTTGATACCCATTCTGGATAATGTAGAGGTTTGATGAATCCAACTGCAAATAGTTTTTCCAATTTTGTTTTGACCAAAAGATCAATTTTGGGGTGCATCTTTCTCAACTTTTGTTTGTGTTGTTCTCAAAATCAGCTACGCTCGTTTTTGTAGACAACCTCACGAAACTTGTCCGTTTCGTGAATCTACACTCTAAGATCGCAAATCAAGAAAAGATTTCCTTGTTCTCGTGCGAAGTCATTTGACATTCTAAACTCGTCTGCGAGATTCCCTTGAATTGATTTCTCGATTTTTGCGAGGATCATTTAAAGTCGTAAACTAGTAAAAATGTCATTTTGGTTATTTTTAGGAGTTGGTAAATTTTTTGACTCTTGATTTGCAAGAGCGGCGAAAAATGCCGCTCCTACATATTACCTTTTTTTTTTACTTTTTCTTGTTTAATGCAATGACGGCATTTTTCACCGCTATTGCATCATTTTTTAAGTTTAATATGTAATCGCGGTGAAATTTACCGCCATCACATGTGTTTTCCATCAAATATGTAAAGGCGGTAAATTTTGCCACCATTACATATTTGTTGATTGTAGTGCCGTAGCGGCCAAAACCGCCGCTCGAGCGAGATCTCTGGGATTTTGGGTGTCGAGTGCCTTTAATGGCCACTCGTGCCATGCATTTAAGCTTTGGTTTAAACCTTTTAAATGTGTTATTAAACCCATTGTTGCTTGTCATTTCTTATACTGAAACCTTTAAATTGATCTGCCAACACTCCCTTCGACCGTTTGATCGCATGCTCCTGAGTTGTAACAGATTTCGTGTTGCAGATCGAACCTAGGGTTTTAGGCTTTTTACAGCTAAGTTTCTTTTTGTTTCTCTTCCCCCTTGCTCATTGTTTGTTGTATTTTTGGTTTATAGATTTTTGTTAGGTTTTATTCTTCTGTTGTTTATGATTTGTGTCTGGAATGTTTTTACCCATAAAACATAGATTGCCGTTAGGGCTTTCGTTTTGAAGACGCTGTGTCTTTCGTCAGTTAAAACCTTCACCCTGTACCAACCTTGCCTTCGAAATGTGCAACAATGGCCAAATTCGTCGCTTGAATCTTCCAAACCTCGCAACTCCCATTGTGTGCAATGACGGCGGATTTTTCCATCCTTACACTGAAGACTGCAAAAGACCCTATGTAGAAGCGGCGTTTTCAACTGCCCGAACACTACAAAAGCTGATCACTCACATGCGGTGTCAATGGGATTCACCGCTCAAAGTGTTCAACCACAAGTTTTCATTCAAATGCAATAGCGGCTGAATCAACCGCTCCTACACCAAAACTCATTCACTTCCCTGCCGGAGCGGCCGATACACCCGTCCAAGCATTTGCTCGTGGTGAGACCCATTATATGCAATAGCGGCAAAATCACCCGCCCAAGCAGTTGAGATTTTCAACTTGTCGCTTGCGATAGCGGTCATTTTAACCGCTCGAACATGTTAACCAAAAAACTTCCAAAATACATGCAGAAGCAGCGTTTTTAACCGCCTTTACACCTGGAGATTCTTCCAATCTGCAACAGCGGCCAAATCACCCGCCCAAGCACATTTTCTTGATTTTTTCCTAACACTGGAAAATTCACTTTTCAAAACCAAAAGCCCGCTTTCGCCTTCACCTTGATTTGCGCACTCAAGCCCTTTAAACGCATGCTTTCCCGTCCATGATCACCAAAATGCAGTTGACCCAGGTTATCCAATTTTTCCCCTAACTGCGAGATCATGGCCTTTTGCAGTTCTCAATCAGCGTTCATGGTGGTGTTCAAATTCACAGTTTTCTCCAGGGCTCATGTCAGAATCATCTCCGTCAAAGTCCAGAGCCATGAAGTACAAGTACCAGGGTGTCTTTCCGGTAACGGCAGTGCAGTCGAACGTTGATGAAATCAGAGACACGGAAATTGGGCACGTAGACATGGCCGAGTTCATAGATAGAACTAAACAAGCAAATCCCTCCAAGCATATGCAGAAAATCATTGACAATAGTATTCATTTGGTTGCATCATTTTTTGTCAGTGCACATAATCCTGAATTTGTTCTACAAGTGGCCAACCACTACAATAGAGACACTAGAGCGGTGATGGACTCACAGGGAAATGTTATCATGAGATTGGATGCAGAATTCATGGACAAAATCTTCATGTGTCCGCCAATTGAAAATGTCGGGAAGATTGATTTTGCTCAGGGTCAACAAGACTATGACAATGACTTGGAATCTGCTAGGAGGCACATAAACAGCAAATGGTTAAAGATTCCTAGGGCAACTTTGACCCGATGGCCAAAAGACCTTCACAGGAGTGATTTTGTGGAGGAAGTGTGTGATTTGACTACTCTCTTGAGTCGCATCAGAGGACTCCCTTCTGCTTCTAAGTTTCAGGACTGGATGTACACTTACATCAAGGTGACTCTAAGGGGTAATCAGAAGATATTCTGGGGTGAACAGATCAGCAATGCTTTGCACGAACAACTGATAAGGGTTAATACTACCTTCAAATTTTACATGACCTCTTATATTGTCTATGTTGCTGCAAGCATGAGGAACTTTCCAGGTTTAACCCAAGTAGGGGACAGGAGATTGGTCCCAGTGTATGAATACTACCCCCAAATCACTCTGAAGGGGTCAATTCATCATTTCAGAAGAGTCAATGATGCATTCTTCTCAGTTTTCATGTGCTTGTGGGATGGTGAACTGGTTCAAAAAAGAGTTTCTGATGAAGCATGGCAGGTTGTAAATTCTTTTGGTTGCTTGTTCTTGCAATTTCCCACCTTCACTTATCTTCGGGTAGGATACTATCCTGGTTACCCTTACATGCTGCCACGGTATCCCAGTGATCGCATTGTTCTTATGGAGCTTTGCAGACAACTGATTGTGGTACACAACAAACAAATGGAGCTTAAGAGGTCAGGGATAAAGTTTCCGACTGAAATTGGGAGGTATTCAGTTCAGTCTGCCAACAAAGCAAAGATAATTGACTCCGAGTTGCAGTTGGTCACCATGAAGACCTACAAGAAAAGAAATCATTTTGACTTCAGAAGGGTTCAAGATAAAATCAAGAGGAAGTCAAATTTTCATGAGAAAATGGTCGAAGACATATGGGCAGATCTCAGGACTCAAAATGAGATCAGAAAACTGGATTTCTGCAGACTTCATCTAAGCCAAATTGAAGAACCAGGACTAGCTGATATTCTAGATGGAATGGAGGATGATGGGGATGTCCTAAATCACAAATATGAGGCAGAGAATGTTGAGGCTTCACCTCTCCCAAAGGTGAAATGGTCAGTCAAAGAGGAGACATCAATCAGGAAAAGATTTCAACCAATATTGGCAAACACCAATCTGTGGTTGGAAAGTAAGGGAATTAAGTTGAAAGAGTTCCTTATAGGGTCCGAAAAGGGAACACAGGAGCAAACAGGTAAGAAGGTGGAAAACTGAACTAAGAACAGGAGTGACACCCCTTCCTCTTCTAAGGTACACAAACCAAAGATCAAATTTGTATCCAAGGGAGGAAAGAAGAAGGAAACCACAGAGGCTTCTGATGCCACTAAGTCAGATGTTGAAGACACCAATGATGATCAGATGGAAATTGAAGATGTTGAGACTGAAGAACAAAATGTTCAAAGGTCTAAGACAAAGGTATCTGATGAAGTTGAACAAGGTGAAGATGAAGATACAGAGGTAGAGCGACTTGATGGTTCCCCTCAGACTCCTGTGAAAGACCTTCCTTCCAAGACACAAGTTCTTACACCTCCTCCTCATGTTCCATTTTCTGATGGTTTGCCAGCAATTTCAAATGTTCCTCTTTCTCCAATTTTTGTTGTTTCTTCAGACAATACTCCTCCGTCCATGAAAGCTAGCTTTGGAACTGTTTTTGATTCTTCTGGTTCCATTCCAAGCTTATCTTCCCCATCTTTTCATATTGGGGAACAAACTGTCTTAGAGAACCTTCTGGATGCTTCACAAAAGGTTGTTGACACAGGTGTTGTGTTTACCAACACAAGTCCAATTGTCACTATCACTGGCACGAATATAGATACAGCCAAGCAAGTAGTGGATCCCCCTCCAGCTGTTGATGCATCTATACTTCCTCTATGGCTATCTGCCTATACTCCAAAGAGGAAGAAGCAAGCCATCTCACTTGATGAGATTGACATTGAAAAGCTGTTGCCCGTGAAAGCAAAGAACCAAAAGAAGAAGCCTAAGACTGTTTCTAGGCTGGTCACTGAAAAGGGAATCAGATATGCCGAAATTGCCAAACCTCCTGAAGATGCCACGGTTGATACTTTTGACATGAGCAGTTATGTCATCTCAAGGGTTGAACTTGGTAAAGTGACTCATGAGGGTGTCAAAGCAGATTTCCAGACCACTGCCAGTACCCTACTTGAAAAGTATGATGAAGCCAAGAGGGAGAAGGAGCAATACAAAGCAAAAGCAGAACAACTGGCTGCTATCCTTCAGAAAATAGTGAAGTCATCAGAAATAGTAGAACCAATGGCAATGACAGTGGAAGATCCCCTGATACAGAAGGTTGAAAAGGCCCAAGCCAGAGGCAAGATAGTGGGGGATGTAGTGGAGCGGTTGTTGGCTCAAGGACGAGTTCTGTTGAAAACCGCTGTGGAAAGAAAGGAGAAAATGGACAAAGCTAAAGTTGAGCTGGACAATCTGGTAGATCTACTTTCACAAGAGCTGCAAGATCAAGAAGAGACCCTAGAAGAGTGGATAGATATGAAGAAGATCAAGATAAAGAATCTGATCACCATTGGGGTCGTCACCAACAGGGAATCATATCTCAAGACCAAAGAGACTCTAGCTCATCGTATTTTCATAATAAAGAGTCTACTTGAAGATCTGTGTCAAGCTCGAGAAGCCAGCGAAGATAGTGATGTCACACTCCTACACCGGCTAGAAGAACTTCCTTGCACCTTGACAAGGGAAGATCACAGTTTCCTCACAGCTCAGGAAATGATAAGTTCTTTTGAAGAAATGGTACAAAAGAAATTTGAAGAGGAAGCTCCTTCTGTGCTCTCAATGGATAACCTCTATGATCAACATTCGACTCTAGAGAACCTAAAGGATAATTTAGACAAGCATGAAAAGGCAGTAAAGGCGGTGAAAGATTCAATTCTCTGAGCTCACACCATCTCTGAAAACACAGCGAAACCAGATGCATGCGAGATGTCAATTGTTCAAACCATGTATCAGAATTTCCTGAGGAAAAAAGATGGAGGAAGCTAGTGCCTTAGCTTGTTTTTCTTAGATATTATGTAAATGGAATTTTGTTTTGGACATCTACACATGTAATTTTCCAAAATGTAATTACATGTGAAACAAGAGAAGTCATAAGTCAAATAGGACTCTCTTGTTGAATAAGTCAAAGTAGTTGTAGATTTCCTAGATTTTCTCAAGGTCTTTCCCTATAAATAAAGGGGACCTCTTTTGTAAATATTATCTTTTGTCTATTGCAAGAAAACTCTGGCGAATTGAGAAGCAAATCAAGACTTTGTGCTTTTTGTGAAAATCAATATTCAAATATTTATCAATACAAGAAAGCAAGTTCAATTCCAATCTTTGTCTTGGGATTATTTGTGTTGTGATAGTATTGTTCTTACGTCTTGCTATCATAATCTTATTTGATAATAATTGAAGTGTGGAGTTTGTTTCAAGTGATTGAAGAGTGCTCTTAATTTGATTCTGATAAACTTTGTGTTATCAAATCACTTGTGGGTTATATGTTCATGTTTGTGAGAATATAATAGTTTGGAGACTTTGTGCTGCAAGTTGTTATATTCGATTTACTTTTATCATCTTGAAGAGGAGTGAAGACTTTGGGCTGCATTCTACTTCAAATATTTCCGTTTACAAGTAGTAAGTTAGGTAACAGAAAACTGTGTTTCTGTGATTTTGTGATAATTTATAAGTCTTATATCAAGAGTTTGAAATATAAACATCTATTCTGAAAAAAGAGAATGAGATGAGATGGAACCACCACAAACATAGTTTTTAGTGTACATAAATTTGATAAGTTGTTTGATTTGCAAAAGTTAAGTAATTAGAGGGAACCTCCCCTTGCTGAGAGGAGAGACTTTGTCTCATCATAGCTATGGCTGATATACCCATTTTGCCGTTAGCGAGTTAACGCAAAATATTCACCCAACAGTTTTTTGGCCACTCTGCTGGGGAAGAAAAGCGCAACTTGAAGCCTCACGCTCCGAGTTGAAGCATTTTTAGTTCTTTTCCATTTTCTTGCAAAATTGTGTTTAGCATAATACATTCCGGCAGATTCCCGGTACACCAGAAGTAAGAGGGCTCAGGGTATTATTGATCCTGCGTTTGAATTGATGTAGCAGAATAATTTTGGATTCTTAACTCCACGACCTCGTCTTCAGCGCACCAGGAGTTTCCCCCCTACAAACACCAGGTCTCCAATACCAAATGAAGTTTTTAGTGCTTACAGAGTTTTGGTTGTTCATACACCACCAAGGTTTGTTATACCACCTTTCAATCAGCGCGTCATGGCAGGCCAAGGCCCTTGGGGTAATACCTTTGGTCCTCTAAATTTGACCCCACCATTGCATGAACTACCTCGTAGTTCAAGAAAGAATTTCCCCAAATTCTATGGTGACGGGAAAGTTCATCCTGATGAGCACATCGCGGCTTTCTGTATAGCCTGTGGTGTGATAGGTGTCGAGCACGAAGATGTGGCTATACGACTCTTTGTAGAAACACTACAAGGTGCTGCTGTAGACTAGTTTTACCACCTTCAAGCTCAGACCATAACGAGCTGGGCTACTCTCAAAACCAAGTTTGAAGCCAGGTTCAAACCTGCGGAAGATGCTCATGCGTTGTTGGCACAGCTGACACAGATGAAAAAGGAACCTCATGAACCAATGCGAGATTTCATCGCTAAGTTCAACAAATTGAGAAACAGGATTCCCACCACCGCTGAGCCAACAACGAAGAATCTTAAATGTTTGTTTATCAATACGCAACTTCCAGAGGTGAGTTTCCTATTGAGGCGAGCTGCTCCTACTGATCTTGCTGCAGCTCAGATTCTGGAAACTGAAGTAGAAGATGATCTTATCCTCGCGGGTAAGATAAGAAGGGATACTAATAGAAATAAAAGCTCCTCTTCTACTGAGAATGTTTCTACAAGCACCACTGACCCCATGGTGCAAAAGCTAGCAAATGAATTGCTAGCTCTGAAGAGACAAATGTCCCAAGGTATGTCTGCACCTCCTTCTTACCGAGCTATACCAAGAAGGACATTTCCAAATAATTCATATCAAGGCAATGCTGCAAGGAATCAAGGGCAACACAACCGTCTTCCTCCTACACAGGGGAAGCTTGCCATTGAAGCAGCGCCGGTCAACTCTGCTGTTGGCTATTATGAAGCTGAAAATGAACTTTCTTTCCAACCTGAGTTGGATTATGAAAATAGTGCTAATCTCTTCACAGAAGGAGAAGAAGAGGTAGTTGGTGACTCTGCCATCAGCTTTCTGAACTATCAGGATGAAGCTGAAAAAGGAGAAGTGTGTGAAGGAGTATATGCCGTTTTCACTAGGTCTCAAAATCAGTCAGCTCTCCAAGCTGATAAAGGGAAGGCGAGAGAAGAATCTCAACCGGCGATTTCAATCGCTAAACGGGGGACTCTGCTACCTTTCCAATCAAAAGACCTGGTGGTCAGTAAACAAGTAAGTGCTTCTAATGAATTTGTACCTTCCACTTCTACTCCTCAGACTAGTGCTGTCTCTACCAAAAATCAAAATGATGGTTTTTCTTCCTCCGTAGCTAATTCTTTTCAGCAATTTGATATAATAGATCATGCTAGGAGAACTGAGATACAAATGTCTGAAGTTGAGTATCTACAGGCTAATCCTAAACAATTTGATAGATTAGCCAAATATGTCAAAAATAAGGCCGTCCCTGCAGGACAAGAGTTTCCCAAAGCTATTCATGACTCCTCCAAAAGTAAACCTACCCAAAACAATCTTGTTACTACTCCCCCTGAAGTCTCTGGAAAAATCGAACCTTTCTATGTTTCCCTATTAGTAAATGGTCATAAATTGAGCAATTGCGTAATAGATTCTAGAGCCTCAGACAATGTTATGCCTGCTAAGGTAGCAGATGCCCTTGGCCTCACCTTAACCAAAACTTTTGGGAGGTGTTTCTCTATGGAGAATAAGCAAGTTCCACTTTTGGGTCAAATCAAAGACACCCAATTTGCATTTGCAGCTTTTCCAGATAAGAGAATCAAGATGACAGTCCTGGTAGCTGATGTTCCAGCTTCATACGGCATTCTTCTTGGGCATAATTTCTACAAGGATGTAGGTGGGGGGTTGAATATGGATTTGTCTGAAGCAAGGATACCTGTTAAAGGTGTCATGCAGAAGCTGCTTCCTGAGAAGGAGGCAAAATACATTGTTACTCAAACCTCAAACCCCAAAGCTCAAATTTTGTTTGAGTCCTCGGGAATGGGTAACTATTTTCTGTCTACTGAAGATTGTTCCAATTCATCAGATGAGAGTACATCGGGTGATAGCTTTGATATGTCAGATGGAGACTCAGAAGAGTTTTCAGATGAAAGTTCAGGTGAGAATATAGTAATACCAGATTCTTCCCTCACTGACGAAGAGGAATCTTCTGACCAAAGAAAGTCCAAGAAATCAAATTCTGATGGAGTCTGGATTTTAGAATTTGATGGCAGATGTTCTTCTACCGGTTCTGGAGCTGGAGTGGTCTTGATATCGCCACAAGGTGATATTTTACCTTTTTCATACAAGTTACAATTTGACAATACCAATAACACCGCCGAATATGAGTCCTTGTTGCTCGGATTGGAAGCTGCGCGTGCCAGAGGTGTTAAAATCCTTCATGCTCAAGGGGATGCTGAGCTGGTGGTTTGTCAAGTAAGAAATTCGTACCAAACTAAAAATGAAAGATTGAGACACTATCGCAATCGCGTATGGGATTGCATTGAAGGTTTTGATGCTTTCAATATTTCAGCAATGCCAAGAGAGTTCAATGACCGTGCAAATTAATTGGCTGTTTCCACCACTCTCATGGTGCCTCACAAGGATTTCAAAGGAAACAAGTACACTATTGAGCTGGTCTTCCGACCAAGTGTACCTGATAACGCTGACCATTGGCAAGTGTTCAATGGTGATAACCAAATCATTGCTTTCCTAGAAAAGATGGATAGTTTTGATGAGCTATACTTTGAAGGAAGTGAATCTCCACCACGTGAATATGTTTCAGAGATAGATTCACAAACCGGCGAAGAATTTCTACAATTGAAAGGAAATAAAATCCCAAAAGGTTTGGTTTCCCTTGAGAAACTTTTTGATAAACATGACAGGTATATCAAGCAGCGGCAACAACAATAGGATTCAAGTTCCTCTATGGAATTTGAGCAGGTCAATTTGGGTACGGAAGTAGATCCTAAGATGGTCAACATTGGAAAATGTTGCACTGCTGATGAAAGATTCAAATTCATTACCCTCCTCTGCCATTACATTGATGTTCTGGCTTACTCCTATGACAACCTGAAGTCTTTTAGGCCTAAGGAGGTTCGACACGAAACTCCCCTCAAAGCCGAATCGTTGCCTCACAAACAGAAGCAGAGGCAATAAAATCCAAAGATATCAGGTACGATTCTTTCTGAAATTCAGAAGATGCTGAATGCGAGGATAATTTTTCCAATTCATCATTCCACATGGATTGCAAACATAGTACCTGTAAGGAAGAAGAACGAAGAAATCCGTATCTGTGTTGATTTCAGGAACCTCAACCAGTCTTCCTTGAAAGATAACTACCCTTTGCCCATCATGGACCAAGTATTGCAAACAGTGACAGGTTCAGAAATGCTGTCTATGTTAGATGGTTTTTTGGGGTATAACCAAGTGGAGGTAAATGAAGCTAATCAATTCAAAACTGCCTTCACCACACCATGGGGCACATTTGCATATCGTAGAATGCCTTTAGGTCTAATCAATGCTGGCGCAACATTTCAGAGAGTGATGGATCTTGCTTTTAGAGATGAGATGGGTAAGTTCATCGTGGTATATCTCGATGACTTGACTGTTTTCTCCAAAAACCATCAGGATCATGCGCATCATTTGCGACAAGTGCTGGAGCGCTGTCGGCAAAATGGTATTTCCCTCAATCCCAAGAAGTTAGTTTTTGGGGTGACGGAAGGCAAGCTTCTCGGACACATTGTATCCCGGGAAGGTACTAAGATTGACTCGGAGAGAGTTAAATCTATTCAAAGTCTCACTCTGCCAGCAAGTAAGACTGCTGTTCATTCTTTCTTTGGAAAGGTGAATTTTCTGTGAAGGTTCATTCCTGAGTTTGCAGAAAAAAACCCATCACATTGTTAATATGATGAAGGGTAAGGCCACTTTCCATTGGACTACGGAAGGTAAGGAAGCGTTTGAGGATATCATTTATGAAGAAGGCGTTGAATCCCCCATATCATTTATGAGTTGTCCTCTCAAAGCTCATGAATTGAAGTATTCGAATATGGAGAAGCATGCCTATGCCGTAGTCAAAGCGGTTAAGCATTTTAGGTTCTATATTCTAAACTCACACATTGTTGTCATGGTGCCTGATACAACAGTCAAATCTATCCTAACTCAACAGGAGTTCAGAACAAAGAGAGGTAATTGGATCACTAAGATTCAAGAATTTGATCTGGATATCAAGCCTACCAAGCTTGTGCGTGGTAAAGGTTTGTGTCAATTGATCACAGATAATGTTCCTAAAGAGACAAGGGACGAAGAAGAGGAAGTTGTAGACATGCCAACTGTTCTTTTTGTTACTACAACTGATGAGTGGTATTCCAATATCACTCATTTCCTTACCTATGGTGAGTGCCCTTCTCACTTGTCCTATAAAGAAAAAAGAACTATCAAGTTAAAAGCTGCAAACTACGTCCTTTGGGACAATGGTTTGTACAAGAGAAGTCTTGATGGTGTATTTCTCCGTTGCGTGGATAAAGCGCAACAAAGTAGACTTTTGGAGTCTTTCCACAATTTGGCTTGTGGAGGACATTTTTTAGCACCTGTAACGGCTCACAAGATTCTGCGAGCTCGATACTATTGGCCTACATTATTCCAAGATGCATACAATTAGGTACGCAGGTGTGAGTTATGCCAACAGTTTGTTGGGAAACCAAAATTGGCAGCCTTACCTCTAAAACCAGTGGTGATCGAGGAGCCTTTTCAGTAATGGGGTATTGACTTCATTGGCGCAGTGAATCCATCATCAAGTGCAAGACATAACTATGTTCTCGCTACAACAGACTGTTTTACCAAATGGGTGGAAGCTATTCCAGTCAAGCATGCTACTTCAGAGGTGGTATGCAGTTTTCTTAAAGAGAACATTATTTCCAGGTTTGGAGTTCCAAACAAGATTGTAGCAGACAATGCTACTTGTTTTTCCTCTCATGAGATTACTGAGTTTTGCTACGAACATGGGATCACTCTTTCCCATTCTTCAGACTATTATCCGCAAGGGAATGGTCAAGCAGAATCAAGCAATAAGAATCTAGTCACTATCATCAGGAAGCTGGTAGATGAGAATCAGAGAACTTGGCATAAGGCATTGTTTGATGCTTTATGGGCAGATAGAATTACCCCCAAAAGGGCGATAGGCATGTCGCCATTTCAGCTTCTATATGGTTTGAATGCGGAGATACCAATTACCTTGGAATTGCCAGCATTGAAGTTGGTAAAGGCATTGGAAGATAGAACTTTTGATAGTTCTATTGATAAAAGGATCATGTATTTGACTAAACTTGAGGAGCAGTGCACTATGGTGGTGGACCGTATTGCTGAGCACCAAAATCAAGTAAAGAAACTCTTCAACAAGAAGACAAAGGCTCGTGAGTTTCAGGTTGGAGATCAAGTCTTGTTGTGGGACAAGAGGAGAGAACCAAAAGGGATGCATGGGAAATTTGATTCCTTATGGAGAGGTCCATTCACCATTCATCAATTCTGTGGTGAAAACAGTTTCTTGCTGGAGTATCAGGATGGGACACCATTCTCGTTGCCTCACAATGGACAACATCTGAAATACTTCAATCTCTGAAGTTTCAGATAAGTTAAAAATTGTACATTTGTATAGTTTTGTGTTTTTATTTGTGTTTTCATTTAGTCATTTGTGTCTTTTTGGTGCAGGAGCACCTTGCTCATTAGATTCATTTAATTGGCAAATGCTCATCTAATTGGCAAATTTGTAAAATTGAACCTTCAAGTGTAAGAGAAGGAAGTTGAAAATGTAAAAGCTACTAAATTTGTTGTAAAAGTGCATAAAAATGCAAAGAAGATGCCATAAGAGGGAATACCAAAGGTCATGGTTTGTAGGAAACTGAAAAGTCATGTCTCATGCCTTTAAAAGGCCTTGTAACATCCAAGAAATTCGGAGGTGATTGAAGCATGAGAATGGAATGTGAAAAGGCATTGTTTTTTTCTGTATTTTCTTCAGAAAATCACTGTATTCCTGCTGTGTACGGCCATGTACGGACATGCATGGGTGTCTAATTGTTTGTAAGTGTTATATCCCTCAATCACCTTCCATTTGCTTTTTGTCCCATGCATTTTGGTTTCGTTTTGTGAAAGATATGAGTGTTTTAGTGACTGCAATTTCCAGAATTCGCCTATAACAGTCCTGTTGCAGCGTTTGGTACGGTTCTGTACGGATATATAAAGGGGTAATCCATATATGGTTGGAAAGAGGAATGTCTTACCTTTCAAATGCATCTAGTTTGAGGTCTTAACTCGATTCCTAGAGGAAGATATCACGTTTTTTCTAAAACTGCTCTGTTAACTAGGTTAACTAGGGTTTTGGTAGAAAAAATGTCATAAAAACTCATTCCACCGTGGGAATCCTCTAAAACCCAGTGGAATGGAAGTAGATGGAGTGATTGACATGTTGACCAAGGATCAAGACTGAAAAAGTTGTTTTGGTGTGTTTAAATTGATGCCCTAGGTGACTGTAGCAGCATTTTTCCTTGTTATTTTTGCATTTCGGTTATTGGTTAGGGCAAACTTTTCAAAACAACCTAAACCCATTCTGGAGTATGTTGTGGGGAGGCATAATGGGTATCTATTTCATGTCTAAGAGTTGCATTTAGATGTCTGTATAAAAAGATATTGGGACTGTTCTCTGTTTGTAGGGCTACTTGCCTTTCTTGAGGTTTGTGAAGGAACTACTAATTCGAAGTTCGATGCACCTTTGCCAATGGATGGGATGGCTTCTAATACATGTCTAAACACCATTTCCAAGAAGAATTCAAGAACTTTAACTGCTGTTCCCACTTTTCCATGAAGATCCTTGTTTTTGGGCTCATTGGTGTAGTTGAACTCTACCTAGTATGAAGTTGATCTTTTCCTCTGCATCACTTTTTCTTTTTAGCTTGACTCTATAGCCCAATGGCATGGATGAAGGCACTTAGAGACTGGATTCTACTTCCTTCAATTGTTTCAAAGTTCGATTGAAGCAATCTCCCCAGTTAGAGCCAGCTGTTGTTCTCAAAATCAGCTACGCTCGTTTTTGTAGACAACCTCACGAAACTTGTCCGTTTCGTGAATCTACACTCTAAGATCGCAAATCGAGAAAAGATTTCCTTGTTCTCGTGCGAAGTCATTTGACATTCTAAACTCGTCTGCGACATTCCCTTGAATTGATTTCTCGATTTTCGCGAGGATCATTTAAAGTCGTAAACTAGTAAAAATGTCATTTTGGTTATTTTTAGGAGTTGGTAAATTTTTTGACTCTTGATATGCAAGAGCGGCGAAAAATGCCACTCCTACATATTACCTTTTTTTTTACTTTTTCTTGTTTAATGCAATGACGGCATTTTTTGCCGCTATTGCATCATTTTTTAACTTTAATATGTAATGGCAGCGAAATTTACCGCCATCACATGTGTTTTCCATCAAATATGTAAAGGCGGGAAATTTCGCTGCCATTACATATTTGTTGATTGTAGTGCCGTAGCGGCCGAAACCGCCGCTCGAGCGAGATCTCCGGGATTTTGGGTGTCGAGTGCCATTAATGGCCACTCGTGCCATGCATTTAAGCTTTGGTTTAAACCTTTTAAATGTGTTATTAAACCCATTGTTGCTTGTCATTTCTTATACTGAAACCTTTAAATCAATCTGCCAACACTCCCTTTGACCGTTTGATCGCATGCTCCTGAGTTGTAACAGATTTCATGTTGCAGATCGAACCTAGGGTTTCAAGCTTTTTACGGGTAAGTTTCTTTTTGTTTCTCTTCCCCCTTGCTCATTGTTTGTTGTATTTTTGGTTTATAGATTTTTGTTAGGTTTTATTCTTCTGTTGTTTATGATTTGTGTCTGGAATGTTTTTACCCATACAACATAGATTGTCGTTAGGGCTTTCGTTTTGAAGACGCTGTGTCTTTCGTCAGTTAAAACCTTCACCCTGTACCAACCTTGCCTTCGAAATGTGCAACAACGGCCAAATTCGCCGCTTAAATCTTCCAAACCTCGCAACTCCCATTGTGTGCAATTACGGCAGATTTTTCCGTCCTTACACCAAAGACTGCAAAAAACCCTATGTAGAAGCGGCATTTTCAACCGCCCGAACACTACAAAAGCCGATCACTCACATGCGGTGTCGATGGGATTCGCCGCTCAAAGTGTTCAACCACAAGTTTTCATTCAAATGCAATAGCGGCCGAATCAACCGCTCCTACACCAAAACTCATTCACTTCCCTGCCGGAGCGGCCGATACACCCGTCCAAGCATTTGCTCGTGGTGAGACCCATTATATGCAATAGCAGCCAAATCACCCGCCCGAGCAGTTGAGATTTTCAACTTGTCGCTTGTGATAGCGGTCATTTTAACCGCTCGAACATGTTAACCAAAAAACTTCCAAAATACATGCAGAAGCGGCGTTTTTAACCGCCTTTACACCTGGAGATTCTTCCAATCTGCAACGGCGGCCAAATCACCCACCCAAGCACACTTTCTTAATTTTTTCCTAACACTGGAAAATTCACTTTTCAAAACCAAAAGCCCGCTTTCGCCTTCACCTTGATTTGCACACTCAAGCCCTTTAAACGCATGCTTTCCCGTCCATGATCGCCAAAACGCAGTTGACCCAGGTTATCCAATTTTTCCCCTAACTGTGAGATCATGGCCTTTTGCAGTTCTCAATCAGCGTTTGTGGTGGTGTTCAAATTCACAGTTTTCTCCAGGGCTCATGTCAGAATCATCTCCGTCAAAGTCCAGAGCCATGAAGTACAAGTACCAGGGTGTCTTTCCGGTAACGGCAGTGCAGTCAAACATTGATGAAATCAGAGACACGGAAATTGGGCACGTAGACATGGCCGAGTTCATAGATAGAACTAAACAAGCAAATCCCTCCAAGTATATGCAGAAAATCATTGACAGCAATATTCATTTCGTTGCATCATTTCCTGTCAGTGCACATAATCCTGAATTTGTTCTACAAGTGGCCAACCACTACAATAGAGACACTAGAGCGGTGACGGACTCACAGGGAAATGTTATCATGAGATTGGATGCAGAATTCATGGACAAAATCTTCATGTGTCCGCCAATTGAAAATGTCGGGAAGATTGATTTTGCTCAGGGTCAACAAGACTATGACAATGACTTGGAATCTGCTAGGAGGCACATAAACAGCAAATGGTTAAAGATTCCTAGGGCAACTTTGACCCGATGGCCAAAAGACCTTCACAGGAGTGATTTTGTGGAGGAAGTGTGTGATTTAATTACTCTCTTGAGTCGCATCAGAGGACTCCCTTCTGCTTCTAAGTTTCAGGACTGGATGTACACTTACATCAAGGTGATTCTAAGGGGTAATCAGAAGATATTCTGGGGTGAACAGATCAGCAATGTTTTGCACGAACAACTGATAAGGGTTAATACTACCTTCAAATTTTACATGACCTCTTATATTGTCTATGCTGCTGCAAGCATGAGGAACTTTCCAGGTTTAACCCAAGTAGGGGACAGGAGATTGGTCCTAGTGTATGAATACTACCCCCAAATCACTCTGAAGGGGTCAATTCATCATTTCAGAAGAGTCAATGATGCATTCTTCTCAGTTTTCATGTGCTTGTGGGATGGTGAACTGGTTCAAAAAAGAGTTTCTGATGAAGCATGGCAGGTTGTAAATTCTTTTGGTTGCTTGTTCTTGCAATTTCCCACCTTCACTTATCTTCGGGTAGGATACTATCCTGGTTACCCTTACATGCTGCCACGGTATCCCAGTGATCGCATTGTTCTTATGGAGCTTTGCAGACAACTGATTGTGGTACACAACAAACAAATGGAGCATAAGAGGTCAGGGATAAAGTTTCCCATTGAAATTGGGAGGTATTCAGTTCAGTCTGCCAACAAAGCAAAGATAATTGACTCCGAGTTGCAGTTGGTCACCATGAAGACCTACAAGAAAAGAAATCTATTTGACTTCAGAAGGGTTCAAGATAAAATCAAGAGGAAGTCAAATTTTCATGAGCCAATGGTCGAAGACATATGGGCAGATCTCAGGACTCAAAATGAGATCAGAAAACTGGATTTCTATAGACTTCATCTAAGCCAAATTGAAGAACCAGGACTAGCTGATATTCCAGATGGAATGGAGGATGATGGGGATGTCCTAAATCACAAATATGAGGTAGAGAATGTTGAGGCTTCACCTCTCCCAGAGGTGAAATGGTCAGTCAAAGAGGAGACATCAATCAGGAAAAGATTCCAACCAATATTGACAAACACCAATCTGTGGTTGGAAAGTAAGGGAATTAAGTTGAAAGAGTTCCTTACAGGGTCCGAAGAGTGAACACAGGAGCAAACAAGTAAGAAGATGGAAAACCAAACTAAGAACAGGAGTGACACCCCTTCCTCTTCTAAGGTACACAAACCAAAGATCAAATTTGTATCCAAGGGAGGAAAGAAGAAGGAAACCACAAAGGCTTCTGATGCCACTAAGTCAGATGTTGAAGACACCAACGATGATCAGATGGAAATTGAAGATGTTGAGACTGAAGAACAAAATGTTCAAAGGTATCTGATGAAGTTGAACAAGGTGAAGATGAAGATACAGAGGTAGAGTGACTTGATGGTTCCCCTCAGACTCCTGTGAAAGACCTTCCTTCCAAGACACAAGTTCTTACACCTCCTCCTCATGTTCCGTTTTCTGATGGTTTGCCAGCAATTTCAAATGTTCCTCTTTCTCCAATTTTTGTTGTTTCTTCAGACAATACTCCTCCATCCATGAAAGCTAGCTTTGGAACTGTTTTTGATTCTTCTGGTTCCATTCCAAGCTTATCTTCCCCATCTTTTGATATTGGGGAACAAACTGTCTTAGAGAACCTTCTGGATGCTTCACAAAAGGTTGTTGACACAGGTGTTGTGTTTACCAACACAAGTCCAATTGTCACTATCACTGGCATGAATATAGATATAGCCAAGCAAGTAGTGGATCCCCCTCCAGCTGTTGATGCATCTATACTTCCTCCATGGCTATCTGCCTATACTCCAAAGAGGAAGAAGCAAGCCATCTCACCTGATGAGATTGACATTGAAAAGCTGTTGCCCGTGAAAGCAAGGAACCAAAAGAAGAAGCCTAAGACTGTTTCTAGGCTGGTCACTGAAAAGGGAATCAGATATGCCGAAATTGCCAAACCTCCTGAAGATGCCACGGTTGATACTTTTGACATGAGCAGTTATGTCATCTCAAGGGTTGAACTTGGTAAAGTGACTCATGAGGGTGTCAAAGCAGATTTCCAGACCACTGCCAGTACCCTACTTGAAAAGTATGATGAAGCCAAGAGGGAGAAGGAGCAATACAAAGCAAAAGCAGAACAACTGGCTGTTGTCCTTTAGAAAATAGTGAAGTCATCAGAAATAGTAGAACCAATGGCAGTGACAGTGGAAGATCCCCTGATATAGAAGGTTGAAAAGGCCCAAGCTAGAGGCAAGATAGTGGGGGATGTAGTGGAGCGGTTGTTGGCTCAAGGACGAGTTCTGTTGAAAACCGCTGTGGAAAGAAAGGAGAAAATGGACAAAGCTAAAGCTGAGCTGGACAATCTGGTAGATCTACTTTCACAAGAGCTGCAAGATCAAGAAGAGAGCCTAGAAGAGTGGATAGATATGAAGAAGATCAAGATAAAGAATCTGATCACCATTGGGGTCGTCACCAACAGGGAATCATATCTCAAGACCAAAGAGACTCTAGCTCATCGTATTTTCATAATAAAGAGTCTACTTGAAGATCTGTGTCAAGCTCGAGAAGCCAGCGAAGATAGTGATGTCACACTCCTACACCGGCTAGAAGAACTTCCTTGCACCTTGACAAGGGAAGATCACAGTTTCCTCACAGCTCAGGAAATGATAAGTTCTTTTGAAGAAATGGTACAAAAGAAATTTGAAGAGGAAGCTCCTTCTGTGCTCTCAATGGATAACCTCTATGATCAACATTCGACTCTAGAGAACCTGAAGGATAATTTAGACAAGCATGAAAAGGCAGTAAAGGCGGTGAAAGATTCAATTCTCCGAGCTCGCACCATCTCTAAAAACACAGCGAAACCAGATGCATGCGAGATGTCAGTTGTTCAAACCATGTATCAGAATTTCCTGAGGAAAAAAGATGGAGGAAGCTAGTGCCTTAGCTTGTTTTTCTTAAATATTATGTAAATGGAATTTTGTTTTGGACATCTACACATGTAATTTTCCAAAATGTAATTACATGTGAAACAAGAGAAGTCATAAGTCAAATAGGACTCTCTTTTTGAATAAGTCAAAGTAGTTGTAGATTTCCTAGATTTTCTCAAGGTCTCTGCCTATAAATAAAGGGGACCTCTTTTGTAAATATTATCTTTTGTCTATTGCAAGAAAACTCTGGCGAATTTAGAAGCAAATCAAGACTTTGTGCTTTTTGTGAAAATCAATATTCAAATATTTATCAATTCAAGAAAGCAAGTTCAATTCCAATCTTTGTCTTGGGATTATTTGTGTTGTGAAAGTATTGTTCTTACGTCTTGCTATCATAATCTTATTTGATAATAATTGAAGTGTGGAGTTTGTTTCAAGCGATTGAAGAGCGCTCTTAATTTGATTCTGATAAACTGTGTTATCAAATCAGTTGTGGGTTATATGTTCATGTTTGTGAGAATACAATAGTTTAGAGACTTTGTGCTACAAGTTGTTATATTCGATTTACTTTTATCATCTTGAAGAGGAGTGAAGACTTTGGGCTGCATTCTACTTCAAATATTTCCGTTTACAAGTAGTAAGTGAGGTAACAGAAAACTTTGTGTTTCTGTGATTTTGTGATAATTTATAAGTCTTATATCAAGAGTTTGAAATATAAACATCTATTCTGAAAAAAGAGAATGAGATGAGATGGAACCACCACAAACATAGTTTTTAGTGTACATAAATTTGATAAGTTGTTTGATTTGCAAAAGTTAAGTAATTAGAGGGAACCTCCCCTTGCTAAGAGGAGAGACTTTGTCTCATCATAGCTGTGGCTGATATACCCATTTTGCCGTTAGCGAGTTAATGACAAAATATTCACCCCACAGTTTGACCTATTTTTTCTCCAGGATACACCATAAAATGATGTACTATCAATGAAGGATCTAATCTAGGCATATCCACATAAGACCATGCAAAATGCTTTGATCTTTCTTTAAAAAGGTGATAAACTCTCATAATTCAAATTCTGACAGGGATTTGGCTACAAATGTGATCTTTGGTTTTGCAATTGTTCCCAAATTCATCTCTTGTGTTTCCTCAATAAGAATGGGAGATCTCTCTTGACATGCCTTGATTTCAGGGAAGTTAAATTCCTCATCCTCAAGCACCTCAGGGAGGTTTTTACTTTCGGATACGTCCTTTATTTTTACTTTATTATCATCCGAAAGTGCCACAAAGTGGTTTTCCCTACGAGACATGATTTTTTACAATTTCACTTTTGCGACTAAGGAATTTGACTCTCTCCAATGTAGGCATTAGTGTTGAGGCATTAGTGTTGAGTTCTATAGTGTGTCTAATGTATGATCTCCAATTGGTATACCTGATCTTAATCCCAAGAATTCAACGATAGCCTCGTCATTTTGAAAGAGATCAAGAATAGGAGGTCCTTGTTGGTCCCAATCAATGAGTTTGGGGTAGATGAGTTGGAGGTTATGTGATGGTGATGAAGGCAATGATATGGTAAGGGTAATGAATCATATAACTCAGCGATACACTCAAGGGAGTCATTGTAAGTATCCTCATTAGTGCTCTCAATGGCAGGAAATGCTTTAGAAACCTCATCTAAGATAAACTTGATCTCTGGAGATGCTAGTTCTTGTGCTCCAAACTCTAGTCCCAAGTGTTTAGGTCTACAAGTAGCATTAATGGGTTCAATAGTTCCTTGTCCTTGTAAGCCAAGTCCACCTTTTCCTGGGTAACCCATATTTTGTGCCATATGAAAACCTTTAGGATCTTTCTCAATAGGCAGGTTGTCTTGGTCATCCTTTTCTTTATAAATCCATTTAGAAATATCTACATCAATGATCTCTTTATCTAGTACACCCCATCGAGAAAACATAGTTGGATTACAATTATTTGTAATCTTTGAAATAGGTCCATTAGGATGAGGTTGTCCAAATCTCTTAGGAGAAAGTGGGAGTTGCCTCACACAAAAGGCTCCTTGTAGAGTGTATTCTCCTAATCATTTGTCTTTAATCTTAGCCTTGATCTCGGGATGGGTGGTGGATGATTTGGATGAAGAGGAAAGTGTGGATATATGATGGAGATGGTTTGACAATATCATTGGTTGGACAATAATTATCTTTGTGATATGGGCCTTCCAATAGGCGACAATACTCAAAAGGATGTGGGTCGGCATATATGGTGATTTCTCGGTCATTATAGGAAAATTTGATGCATTGATGGTAGGTGGAAGGAACAACTTTCATGGCATGAATCCATGGGCGTCTTAGGAGAATATTGTAGGGGAGATCAAGGTATAAGACTTGACAAGTGATTTCCATAAGTGTGGGACCTAATTCAACAGGTAACTTGATAGTTCCTTCAGATCTTCTCTCAACTTCATCATAAGTCTTAATTGTGATAGAATGTTTTTTGTCAATAACCATAGTAGAGTATCCCAATTGTCTTACCAATCTTAAGGTGCGTAGGTTTAAGCCAAATCCACCATCTACGAGGACCCTTTTGACTTTGTGTTTATGGATTACGACTTCTAGGTGGAGGGGTTCATTATGAAATGAATCGTTGGTAGGCACATCTTTTTTGGTGAAGACTAAACGGTGAGTAGATGCAAGGTGTCTCACCATGGCTTGAAATTTTTCCACATTAATATCATTAGGGACATGGGATTCTAGCAAGGCTTTATCTAAGATCTCCTTATGCATGGGAGAGTTTTGAAGAAGCTCTACGATTGAGATTTTTGTGGGAGTTTTTCCTAGATGATAAAGGATGTTATATTTGGGAGGTGCTATGAACTAGGATGGGGCTCCTTGAATAGTGATGTGACTATGATGTGTGGTAATAGAACAATCGGGATTACGATCTCTTATGGTGATGGTGGCTACTTGTGTAGAGCAAGCTTCAATACGAACCACAACGGAATCATATGAAGGGGAGGTGTTGGTTCCCAAAAAAATTGCAACCCAAAACTCTAAAACATTCCTAAAACACCCAGGCCAAGGATTGTCATCAAGGTGAAAGGAAGAGGTTTATCAACAAGTAAACAGGAATTTGGCCAACTACAGAAGTTGGTAAACTCCTCTACTCTTCAGGCTCAGCTAGACCTAGGAGGGATATTCTGAGAGACATGAAATGAAATACAAATAAACATACACAACCATACCCAATGTACACTTGATCCCAAAGTTGTCACTAATCAAGACAAATTGGATGCACAAGCCTCTCATTAAGCTGATTCAACTGTATGAATGTACATGCATAGGAAAGATGGTTTTTACCCTGAACCACAAATGATAGATTTGTTTAATTTAAAAGATTGTTTGATCCCTCTCCAATATGGACCAGTGCCTACTCTATTGGGCAACTAAGTCATAAGCAATAAAGAGGGAGGAAACGACAGAACTAGCATCAACAGAAAATGTATTCAAATACACTTCCTAGATTATATTTCGTACACTAGACATACTTAATGATCCAGAACCAAACTACAATGACACATTTGCAATAAGGAAATGGCCCAACACAAAGCATGTATGGATTTAAATGCTCACACATTATCAAGTCTCTATTACAATCGCACCATCAAATGTGGTGAGTGATGCAGAGCGCACAAAGGAAGCTTCAAAACTTATCAAAAACTGTATCGGCGAGAGTGACTTCTGTCTTGGCGATATGCTCTTATTGGCCAAACATACCCCATCGGCCACCTTGTTATTTATCTGGCCAATCTCTTAACTTTCCCGACGGACAATCCTAAGTTTCTCACCTATCAGCAGGAGTTAACACTGTCAGCCAACTCAAAAACCATTCCACCAACACACCTATCTCCCCGATGTCACTTTCAAGCACATCCCTTCGATGTGACTTAATTCATCGGCGAGCCCAAATACTTTTCCCCCGATACGCCGATCACTCCGATATGCCAAACTGTGGTATATGCATAACATGACTTGTTACGGCCGGTTACTACACCCTGATTCACCGTTACGACCGGTCACTTTTTGTATCCGACAGAATGTATATTCTCACATACATTCTCAATATACATTTGTCATATGCATTCGCAATACACGTTCTATCGGTCTAACACCTTGATCGGTGTAACTTTCAAAGGCTTCTCCGAAGGTTATGTCTCGCCGATGATGCCTTCACAAAACTGCAAGTCCTCAAATCGCCTAACTTCCAACCCAAACCCTAGCACATGGAGATGCTAGGTTGGTCTATTGCGCAGCATAGTCGATCCGATCCTCTCCACCGTCAAACAGAACACAAACGACAAAAGCAGAGACAAGAAATAAAAACATATATGTACACCGAGAAGCCATTCCACTGATTTTGACAAAAATCTTATTAGTGGAATGTTTCATATGGCCATATCACAACAACGGAAAGGAAATCTACAGCTAACAAACTTGCAATTACAGAGAACAGGAATTGAAATGATGGAACATAATATCTTTATTTCTCTTTGAAACAATGCTCAATCACACTCAACCTCCTCTCTGTGATCTGACTACATTCGATCACAATATCATATGACTGATTACAACCTCAAACCCTAATACCTGATCTTGTTCATTTCCCTGGTTTTTATAGTTTCACCCAGAGGAACAACAACCCTAGTCCAAGCGGCTAGGAGAACAATTCCAAGCGGCTGGGAGAAAAAACCAACTGTGTCTAAGCGGCAAGGAGAACTAACTGATTCCAACCATCTAAAACTAACAACTTTTGACAAAAGTGACCTAAGTCACTAGGGACTTACAAACAAAAATTACTTGCATTGGTCAAATAGACCTTATTACATCATAACACAATTTCAAAACAAAACATGAACGTAAATGCCTCATGGAGGCCACTTTGTGTTAGGTGCCCCTGCACCATACTCCCAGGGCTTAAAAGAACTCATGTCCCTTGAGGAACCAAGTCTGAAATATTAACCTCATGCTTGATGATGTCTTCCTCGCTCATCCAGGTAGCATCCTCATCAGGCAAACCACGCCATTTGACCAGATACTGCTTGTAGGTTTTATGTCCGGTCTTCTTCTGAACGTTGCTGTCCAAAATACATTCCAGCTGTACTGGCTGACTCAGTGGAAAATCAGAAATCCATTCTGCATCCCCTGCTCCTGTCACATCTGAAACTGTAACATTGTCTCCCCTGAATGGAAACAGTTTTGACACATTGAAAATGGGTGATATTGCTAAACCTGGAGGAAGTTCAATTTCGTATGCATTAGGCCCAAATTTGTGTACAATCTTGCATGGACCTATCTTCTTCATAAGAAGCTTCGTGGGCTACCCCTTCAGAAGTCTTTCCTTCTTCAGTATGCCATTACCAAATCCCCAACTTTGTATTGGACATCCCTTTTCTTCTAATCAACTCTCTCCTTGTATTTCCCTGTGTTCTTCTGGATAGTTTCCCTTACAGCATCATGGATATCCTTCATGCTGACTGCAAAATCTTCTCCTTGTGCACTTCTTTTCTCCATGTTCTGGAGATCCCTGAGCTCCAAAATTCCCTTGGGATGAATCCCATATACAACTTCAAAAGGAATCTTTCCTGTGCTCCGATTGACAGAGTCATTTTATGCAAATTCTGCTTGTGGGATGATCATATCCCATGCTGTTTAGTCAAACACCTCAAAGATTACCCAGTGATCTATTCACGACCTCAGTTTGTCCATCCGTCTGAGGGTGATAGGCTGACGTGAAAGATAATTGAGTGCCCAATTTCTTCCACAATGTATGCCAAAAATGTCCCACAAATTTGGGATCTATGTCAGTGACAATATTCAATGGCAAACCATGAATTCGAACAATCTCCTTAAAGAACAGAGCGACAATGTGTGAAGCATCATTGGTACATTTGCATGGTATAAAATGAGCCATTTTACTGAATCTATCAACTACAACAAACACACTATCGAAACCTCTTTGTGTCCGGAGAAGACCCAAATCAAAATCCATACTTTACACTCCCATGGCCTTTGAGGAATTGGAAGTGGTTGATAGAGACCTGCATTGGATAAAGTCCCTTTGGCTCTCTAGCAAATGTGACAACTGTCTACAAATTTTCTGACATCTGTTTACATCTTAGGCTAGAAGTAAAACCTTCTCACTTGCTCCAATGTCTTATCCAGTCCAAAATGACCTTCAAGACTACCGCAATGTTTCTCTTTTATGATGTTCTCCCTCATGGAACATCTAGGCACACACAACTGGTTGCCTTTAAACGGTAACCCCTACTGTAGCAAAAATTTAGAAAATTCAAAATGATAGGAATCTGAAAATTGTGAACAAACTACATATATCTCCTTGAAGTCCTCATCATCCTGGTACATATTCTTGAGAGAATCCACTCCTACACTTTGCAACTGAATTTCCTGTGTAGTGCACACTCTTCTGCTCAGAGCATTTGCCACCTTGTTGGCTTGTCCCTTCTTATGTTTGATGGAAAAAGTATACGCCTGGAATTGTTCGACCCACTTCATATGCCTGTGATTTAGTTTCTCCTACGAATTCAGAAAACTCAAAGCATGGTTGTCAATATAAACAATGAATTCCTTGGGCAAGAGATAATGTCTCCATTTTTTCAATGCTTGAACCATTGCATACAATTCTAGATCATATGTGGAATACTTCCTTTTAGCATCATTCAACTTTTCACTAAAGAAAGCAACAGGTCTGCCTTCCTAACTCAAGACAGCACCAATGGCAAGGTTACTAGCATCACATTCCACAGTAAACAACTTATTAAAATCAGACAAAACCAAAATGGGTTTCTCTACTATTTTCTGTTTGAGAATCTCAAAAGACTCATCAGCTGCTCTATTCCAAACAAACTTACATTTATGTCCTCCTTTTATGGTATCCAGAATGGGTGCACAAATATGACTGAATCCTCTTATGAATTTCCTATAAAAAGTTGCCAACGCATGAAAACTCCTTACATCACTGACAGTTTTGGGTGCTAGCCAAGACAGAATAGCATTTACCTTCTCTGGATCCATTTTCAAATTGCCCTGGGATATCACAAATCCAAGGTATGTGAGTTCTTCCTTCATGAAGACACTCTTCTCCATATTGATTCAGTTTCTCCTCGTGCAGCTTCTTCAACACCTGTTCCAAATGCTGCAAATGTTCTTCTTTTGTCCTGCTAAAAACCAGAATATTGTCCAGATAGACAACAACAAATTTACCAATAAAATCCTTCAATACTTCATTCATTAGATGCATGAAAGTACTGGGAGCATTGGACAGACCAAATGGCATCACCAACCACTCATAAAGACCTTCATTAGTCCTAAAGGTTGTCTTCCATTCATCCCCTTGTCTAATCTTGATCTAATGGTATCCACTTTTGAGATCAATTTTAGAAAAATACCGAGCTCCTCCCAAACAATCCATGAGGTCCTCTATTCTGGGCATAGGAAACCTATATCTGATGGTGATCTTATTGATGACCCTTGAATTAGTGCACAACCTCCATTTGCCATCCTTCTTGGGAGCTAAAATTGTGGTACAGCACATGGACTAAGACTTTTTCTCACCAGGCCTTTATCCAACAGTTCTTGTACTTGTTTAGCAATCTCCTCATTCTGATTAGGTGTCATTTTATAAGCTAGTTTATTTGGTAATGTGGATCCTGGGATGAAGTCAATCTAATGACTTATGTCTCTCACAGGGGGTAGTACATTGGGCATATCCTCCACCATGATACCCTTATATTTGTCTAACAATTCTTGCACTTCCTTAGGGACTTTTTCCTTGTTGTTTTCAGACAAATCAGAATTGTCTTTAGGTTTTAAAATTAGAGCATACCCCTGGGTTCCCTCTTCTTTCAGAGTATGGAGAAACTCTTTCCCACTTATTAACATGATACTTGAGCCTACATTCTTGTCTACACACACTTCTAGTAAAGGATCCATCTTATACTGTCTACCATTCTTAGTGATCACAAAGAAATTTGACTTACCATCATGCTGGGCTTGTACATCATACTGTCAAGGTCTACCTAACAGTAAATGACATGCATCCATGGGAATTATATCACACAAAAGTTTATCCCCATATTCCCCTATCTGAAATTCTACCCAAGCTTGTTCATCAACCAAGACTTGTTGCCCTTTGTTCAGCCAGGACACTTTGTATGGACTAACATGTGGCAATCTTTTCAAATTCAATTTCTCTACCATTTCTATTGAAACTAAATTTTTAGTTGAGCCAGAATCAACAATTACCTTACACCTTTTACCGGAAACTTTACACAGAGTTCTGAATAGTGTCTTCCTCTGCAGTGTTTCTTTGTTATGTGGTACCTTCAGCATCGTCCTTCTCATCATGAGATTCTCTCCATCTTGTGTTGGAGCTGCGCTTCCCATAGGTGAGTTCACACTCTAACAATCTTCTTCTTGAATCAGCTGGCTCCTTCTCTCTCCTCCATGAGAGCTTGAGGCTTTCAACAGACACTTGCCTGTTGTGTGCCCAATTTGGTTACAATTATAACATCTTCCCGTGAAGACGTTAGGACCTCTGCCTGGTCCATCAAATCTGCCTCTCCCATTGGGTCTCCTTCCTCTGAAGCCCCCTCTGGAACCAGATTCTTCACTATGTTCTTGTTGATTGGACTCCCCTTGATTTTTCTGGAACTGGTTTCTGCCACCAAAGCTATTTCTGCCTCTGAAATTCCTTCTACCTCTGCCTCTATTCTGTTGTTCTCCTTTTCTTTTCAATTTCTCTTCTACTCTCAGTGCCACCTGGAAACATTTGTCCATGGTTTCTGGTGTCAAAATGGTAATCTCATCTTGTATACTATACTTCAGGCCATTAATATACCTGGCAATTCTTCCTTTCTCATCCTCAGCATGTCCACACCTTAGAGACAATTTGTGAAATTCCTCTGTATAGGTGGATACATCCATATCCTTCTGCCTGAGGTTCTGCATTTTCCTGTATATCTGCACTTCATAATCCGCTGGTAGGAACTGAGCCTTGATCCTTTCTACTCTTCGACTCCAGGATGAGATCATGCTCTTGCCACTCTTCACCTTTTCTCCCTGGGTGTAGTTCCACCACGTGAGTGCAGCGCCCTTCAATTTCGTCTTTGCAAACTTGACTCTTCTATTCTCTGGTACCTCCTTGTACTCGAAATAATTATTCAAAGCCTCGATCCATTCGATGACTTCTTTTGTGTCCATCTTTCCACTAAACATCGGAATCTCCATTTTTGCCTCGGACGACTCCTTACCAAGTGATTTTATGGCCTCCAGAAATTGTTTCTGGTCAGCAGATATACCTGTCTGTTCTGGGGTTGTTTCCTCTTCCCCATCTTCTTCTTCTTCACCAGACTCCTTGTCTGATTTCCTGCATTTTCCTAAGGTCTTCAACTCAGCCTGAAGTGCTTCCTTGACTCCAGTCTTGATCATCTCCTCCATCTCCTTGAATTTCTTGACCACTTCGGTGGTTATACCCTTTGGAGGCATATCGCTAGCCCCTTCTTCGCTTTCTCTGTTTGACATAAATATTCACAGACAACGCCAACACTTCTGCAAACCTTTCGTTGGCTCTGATACCAAAATGATTCAAAGCACAAAGGAAGCTTCAAAACTTATCAATAAACTGTATCGGCGAGAGAGTGACTTCTGTCTTGGCGATATGTTCTTATCAGCCAAACATACTCTGTCGGCCACCTTGTTATTTATCTGGCCGATCTCTTAACTTTCCCGATAGACAATCCTAGGTTTCTTGCCTATCGGCAGGAGTTAACACTATCGGCCAACTCAAAAACCATTCCACCGACACACCTATCTCCCCGATGTCACTTTCAAGCACATCCCTTCGGTGTGACTTAATTCATCGGTGAGCCCAAATACTTTTCCCCCGATACATTGATCACTCTAATATGCCAAACTGTGGTATATGCATAACATGACTTGTTATGGTCGGTTACTACACCCTGATTCACCGTTACGACCAGTCACTTTTTGTATCCGACAGAATGTATATTCTCACATACATTCTCAATATACATTTGCGATATGCATTCGCAATACGCGTTCTATCGGTCTAACACCTTGATCGGTGTAACTTTCAAAGGCTTCTCCGAAGGTTATGTCTCGCCGATGATGCCTTCACAAAACTGCAAGTCCTCAAATCGCCTAACTTCCAACCCAGACCATAGCACATGAAGATGCTAGGTTGGTCTACTGCGCAGCACAATCGATCCGATCCTCTCCACCGTCAAACAGAACACAAACGACAAAAGCAGAAACAAGAAATAAAAACATATATGTACACCAAGAAGCCATTCCACTGATTTCGACAGAAATCTTATCAGTGGAATGCTTCATATGGCCATATCGCAACAACGGAAAGCACAGAACGGAAAGGAAATCTACAGCTAACAAACTTGCAATTACAAAGAACAGGATTCGAAATGACAAAACAGAATATCTTTATTTCTCTTTGAAACAATGTTCAATCACACTCAACCTCCTCTTTGCGATCTGACTACATTCGATCACAATATCATATGACTGATTACAACCTCAAACCCTAATACCTGATCTTGTTCATTTCCCTGGTTTTTATAGATTCGCCCAGAGGAACAACAACCCTAGTCCAAGCGGCTGGGAGAACAATTCCAAGTGGCTGGGAGAAAAAACCAACTGTCTCCAAGCGGCTGGGAGAACTAACTGATTCCAACCGTCTAAAACTAACAACTTTTGACAAAAGTGACCTAAGTCACTAGGGACTTACAAACAGAAATTACTTGCATTGGTCAAATAGACCTTATTACATCATAACATAATTTCAGAACAAAACATGAACGTAAATGCCTCATGGAGGCCACTTTGTGTTAGGTGCCCCTGCACCAGTGAGAGAAAACATACAACTACGATTATACATTCCCTTGAATCATTACAAATAGTCATGGAGACATACAGATGCATAAAATAGGCTTTACAATTCCATTCCTACGCTACACTAAAAACACAATCCTCCATTCACTGCCTAGACTGGCTTGATTTGAAGCCCTGAAACTCTCCTGAGGCACTATAGACTAGATAATTGGCTCAGCGACCAACCCTAAAAAATCTTTAAAAAATGTATATGTAGCAATTCATTTATGTGCAACCCCTGGGCGTTGGAAGACTAGTCAACAAGAAACCCATGTTGTATTAAACTCAAGCCCATATCCTCCGTCAGAAGATCAACACGTTGGAAGGAAAACCCACACCTTGACAACCCTAAAACTTGTAGGTGCCCACGCCTTGGCATCCTTCAAGAATGAAAGTACCTGCAAAAAGATTTGCTTGCTGAGACACTTCATCCTTGCATTCAATTTTGGTCCCTTTACATTAAACTCATCTACTATTTCATCTACCTGCAACTAACAGATCATCTGCAATCATGGCACGTTTTCAGGCAGATAAGCGCTTGAAATATGATCCACCAAAAGGCTCGTGTAAAGCTCTTTACACTATTCTAAAATACTTTAAACCATGTTTAAAATATTTCAAACTATTACATTTATTATTTGCTTTACAAAACATTTGATCTTTGTTTTAATTTTCTGGCTCTGAATCTCTATTTGCCCCTTAGTCAGCGAATTTTCATCTTTAAGAACCTCTGCGCCTTCGTCATTTTCCTTCCTTTATCTCCCTGCGTCATCCTGGGTATTATTTTGCCTTATCGGCAAAATTTAATTCTCTTGTACTTGGCTTGTCTTCTCCTTTCCACTCTTGTCGGCAACATTTACTTTTGTTGAACCTAGGCCATTTTGCCTTTATCGGCAAAAATGAACTTTTTGGAACCTTTCTTTGTCACTCCCTTCTTTATTGAAAAAAGTGAAGAATTATGAACTAAGCACCCTGTTGCCTTTTATCGGCAAAAAACCCTCCTGTCGCACCTTTTCTTATTTTCCTTCACTGTCAGCAAAAAGGCATATCAACGAACCTATAAAATTTTGAACTGCTTCCTTAGTTCGACCTTCCATCGATTTACCGACTGAATACTTTCTTCCCCTTTATGCCTTAGACAATTTTGCCTTTATCGAAAAACTGCAAACTTTTTGAACCTTGTCCTCATTCTCTATGCTTCGCCTTTGTCGGCAAAATGGCCATCAGGAGAACTCCCTATCGATGAACTTGAGAAAGTTCGAACCAAGACGACCCAACCGAACTAACTTCTTGTGCCCTTTCTTTGTATTGTCGGCAAATACAAATATCGGCTTAACTCAATTTATGTCCTTGAATGTTGTGGTGAAAGGAGGTTCTAAGCCATCAAACTAAACTTCCTCTTTTCCCACTAAACAATAACAACAAATCATAGAGCCCCAAAATTGCATTTCAATTTTCAAAGAAATGGCATATTTTTTAATACATACACTACCCTATTAGATCTTTTATCACCAATATTAGGTTAGTATATTAAGACAAGCACATAGTCAGCTTGAGGATCTTTAAAAATAAGATTACCTCACATATAAGATGTTTACGAAAAGCAGGGCAATGAAAACTTGTGTTAACATTTTCCACTTGATAGTTGAAAGAAAGCAAAGGTGTGTGATATGTCTTCTACACTAATCTATGAGAGAAGATATGTGCAAAAATTAAACAAATCATATAGTTACAAGGAAATAAACACAAGAAACAATATACTATAACACAATAATTGGAGAAAAGCACTCTGAAGCAACTCAATGGATTATTTAGTAATCAATTGTTACAATACACTTGGAGAGTCAAAGCATTTACATGAGTATCACCAACAAAAGATCTTGAGCAATTCTAAGAGCATAACAATACCTATTAATATAAATGAGTGTTTTAGTTTTTCTCTCAATGTTTCGGATCACACTCCATGATCCATCATTAGGAGAAAAGAAAGCAAGAGAGGAGAAATACCTATTAAACTCACTATGTCAATCCCTAATGCATGTACAAATATTAATACACACATACGAAAGGTAGATTTACAATACCATTGGCACAAAAACCATGAATAACATGAAAAAGCCTTTGGCTCTACATGGGACGATGGGATGCACAGAGAACGCTGAGGGGAAATGCAGCCTTTGGTTCCATTTGTCAAAAAATATATATATTACACAAAGGATTGCAAGGTGAATGTCACACTAAATTTTAACAATTAAGATGCAAGGTTGAGACACCTTTCCTAACAATAGAGTAGTTGAAAATTTTTCCACATACCTGTATTCAAAGTTTACTCCAACTCATGATATTGCCATGCCCTTCAACCCAAGAAATTAGCCCCAAAAGGGCCCACAAATTGCCTCAACTTGCCTCACTCCTTCCTAAACCCTCTTTTTTTTTCCATGCGCACACCCTGTTTTCTACTTGCAATGGATTTTTTTTCTTTCTTGAGTACCATCTCTTCTAGTCCTTTCGGGGGTTAAAATGCTGAGAAGGAAACGCTATACCTTCTTTATGGCATGGTAGGCGGCCTCCCCTTCCATCGCACATGCTCTCACATTTAATTTGTCCCCTCCTACCTATTTTCCTCAAACAATACTCTACTAAATCTGACCCCTAAAAGACAAGTGTAATATTTTTTTTTTTCACATTTTCTAGTTTCAATATTAAAAAAAAAATATTAAATTTATTAACTCCTTTATGACTAAATTATGACTTATGCAGTTATTTAATTTTTTTGCACATGGAAGTTAGCAGTTAAGTGTCGAATTAAGGGTTACACAACTAACCTTGCAATTAGCTACTAATTAACCATCCAAAATGCTACTTAAATCGTGCCACTGGGTTAACTACATTTAAATATAATTTCTTATATAACTTCTGGGGTCCAGGTGCCTTAGGGTGGTTAACTACATTTAAATATAATTTCTTATATAACTTCTGGGGTCCAGGTGCCTTAGGGTATTTATTCCGTTGCACTCATCTAAGCAACTAGCCCACAGCAGGGCAAGGGATTCGACTAACTAATAACTATGAATTACAAGAAGCTATTTCTAGTTTATGTGATTAGGCTAATTCAGAATTTAGCGATCGATTATATATAGATTCATGACTGAACCAAAAGGTTATAATTTTGGCAGAGACAATTTCCATATATTCAGTAACCCAAATAGCAATGGATCTTTTTATGTATAACTAAACGTAAGATCTCTCTTTGATATTTAGACTCCAATTATTTTACATGTCTTGGTGTTTCCTTAGTCTTGAAATTTGGAAACTCTTAAGTTTAACATATCTTGGCGCTTTCAACGCATTGAAGTTGGGATGTTCAATATTCCACGAATTAGAGTGAATGGCTTTGAAGAGTTAGAACATACAGTCCCAGAATCTAAAGCTCCTTGGAGTGGAAAACATAACAGTGAAGCTAAGAGCTGACTTCTTACTATCTGCATATTGTAGGTAGTTTGGAGGCTGTTAATGAAAAGGTGTGGAATATTGTATGGCAGGTGCTCAAATTACAAACATGCTTGCGAACTGGATACTTTAACAGCAAAAGTGTACCTACCGACCAACCAGAAGGAAAAAATACCAAAATGATACATAAAGATCCAGGGACAGATAACACAGCAGAAGAAGGATTAACTTCTTAAGTTTCAGGCTCAGAAAAGCCCCGGCTGAATTAGCAATCCAAAACTGTCGATTCCATCAGGGGGGGGTTTCGAAACTGCAGGTTCCCTTGAGGGGCAGTTATGAGGCCACTGATCTTATGAATGGGGCGGTTTCATCCCAATTCAACATGTGAGAAGATAAAATGAACAGTTCGACAACTTCTATTCCACTTCGCATTGTGGAGCCTTCCAGTACATGGGG
The DNA here is from genome assembly GCA_027924645.1 of Cunninghamia lanceolata. Classification (NCBI taxonomy): domain Eukaryota; kingdom Viridiplantae; phylum Streptophyta; class Pinopsida; order Cupressales; family Cupressaceae; genus Cunninghamia; species Cunninghamia lanceolata. Next base: position 214,123 of record BSBN01000378.1, on the reverse strand, counting down.
AGGACCCTACAACAACTATTAAGGACATGAGGTGGGATTGGAGCATGGGAGAGACCGATCCAATCTTTGGATACTAAGAATAATACACGAGAGTGAAAGTACAGCACAGCGGAGGAGGAAGCTCCAAGCAGAGTAGACAGCTCATGTCGTTGGAAGTAGTTGACGCTAGGAGCACTCAGAAGATAAGAAATACATGGAGTGAGTTCTTCACACTTGTAATTGCTTCTAATGTTCCAAGGAAAGCTCGAAAGATGTGCATTTGCCACTTCCAACTAATTTTTCCTCATCATGAGGTTTCAAGGATTTATTTGTGTCTGTATGGTGCGATTTGTATCTATCCATGCTTGTTTATGAAGTATAAATCATCCTCCCACACTTAGAATGCACACTCTAACTCAAAAGGAATTCCACTGTCATTTGGATGAAAATTCAAGTAGCATAACATGGGCAAAAATTAATTTTGACTGTTAATTTTTGCAAGCATAATCTTCAAGAAAATTATGGATAATAATCAATGAAGGGGGCATTTAAAAGTAAAGGAATCAAAGCATCATAAAATGATTTATATCACCATATCTGGAAGTTCTTCAAGAAGAGAACAGGTAAACCACTCTCAAATAATTCGTCAGAAACAAGAGAGGTTTATTAGACTTATGATTATAATAATGTGCAGAGATTGAAATGTTTAAGTGGGGTAAAACAATCAAGGAAATCAGTTGAAATGAAAACTTCAGCTATATAATTAGAATTCCCTCGAAAGATATAAAGAAATGACTTCACTCACTTTCCAAACTGATTAGATGTTTTTGATAATGGTAAGCAGGGATTTTGAAAGGGCCCAAACCCTTGTACAAAAAAACAGATATAACAATGAGGCCCAGCAAGACTAAACAGAACCAGCTACAGACAAACAGCACAACAGGAGCAAAACAGCTAGAAAACCAGACACAGGGTCAAGTACCCTAATCAAGAAACCAACAGAAAGTCAAGGAGGTTTGAAACCAAATTGCTCCAAGGAGCTTTGCAACTTTATAATAAGACAAATAAAACAAATTAGATGTTATACAGCACTTTATAATGCAAATAAAACAAAGGAATAAGGTAACCCATGGAAATGTAATAAGACACAAACTAAACAAATATCATATAACTCTCAAAGTGAAGCACTCCAGCTTCATTCAGAAAGTATTACCTTAAGTTGTAATGGATTGCAATGATCTTTGGAAAATAAAACAAGGACCAGATAATTAAGGGGTAAATATTCAAGAAGAGGCGGAAGTTACATTTCAATATCAGTTGTCAACCATAAGCAATTCTGACAAATAAATAATTCCAGTTAAAGTGCCCAGCAGAACAACTAGAAGCACCAAAAAAATGTCATCTGGTCTACCATAAGCACCTCAAACAAGCAGCAGTCTACTTCCCCATTAGAAAATTCTTTGATGTTTTATTTTGCCTTATCATGTAGCACCGAGATGAGTAAAGATTCCTTGATAAACTACAAATTACAAAAAAACAATGAAAATATATGCCACCCTGTTTCCCCCAAAATCCTTGGACAACCAGGAAATTAGTACCCAATTGATGAGAACTTTTGATATTTTGTTTTGCCTTGCAAATGCAGCATCAAGACAAGTCAAAATTAACTGGTATACTACAACATACAAATTAGCAATAAAAATGCAAATGTATGATTAAGCCATTTTGGTATTTGTCTAAATTTTCAATACGAAACAACCAAGCCTGTAAACAATAGGATGCACAATTACTTCAATGGAAAATAATTAGACTCTGAGGATGTCCATATCAGCTTGCAAATCAACTCCACTGATTTATATTGAAAATAAAAACCTGACATCCAAGAAGATCTCAAATGAAAAGTCATTCCATCACTTCTTAGTCTTGCCACTAGTTACGAAGGCTGGTTGTTCTGGAAGAGGACGATGTTCGAACCTCAGGCGACGAACTTGGTAATAGTGTATTGAGCCTGTGCATGAGAATCACTTCTTGAAGGAATCCCATTTAGAAGGAACTGCCAAACAAGTGGCTTTGTAAACCACTCAAGAACAGACTCTCCTGTAGCCCTCAGAACTATCCTGCTAACCTCAAATGGAGAATTTACTGTACTAAGAATATGTGCTATCACAATTTTCGAGGTTGATCCTGTAACAATTTTTATTCTTCTTGGAATAAAACCATAGTAAAGCATGCGCTTTCTAAATCTGTGCAGGGTATGTACCACAGCAATTAGTCCTGCTCCGACAGATAGATGTCTTATATCCAGGGACCAAGCAATGTGCTCATCAAAGACAATTGCCTTAGGAAAAAGTTTATTTTCACATGCAACTTTCCATACACAACGTGCCCTCTTTAGTTGACCCATCAGAACAAGGTAGTTCAATAGCACATTAACAAAGTATCTTCCCGCACTTTCCTCTGATTCATAGTCAATGCCTTGAAAGAATGCCCTTACAAAAGAAAGCACCGGTTCCTTTCTCTGTTCTGGACCAATAAAAAGTCCATAAATAAAGGAATGAGCTTTATATTTTGTGGTGCTCAGAATTGACATTAGAAGCCTTTCTTTTTGCTCATCTTGACATCTTACTAGATGAGCTAGAATAGATGTGTATAACACCAGATCTACTTTAGCAGCAGAAGAAACACAAGTTTCAAGAAGAGGTTTCGCTGATTCGTACAGACCGTTCCTCATGCATGAATCAAAAAGTTGACGAACAATAAAGTTGTTCATCTTTATCCCTGCAGAACTCATAAATCTCATCCATCTTAAAGCTAAATCAACAAGCCCGCCCTTAATATAAATCATCAGAATATCACTCACATTTACGTCAGCAGTGAACCCCACAGATTTCATGTCCAACAAAATCTTTGCTGCCATGTCCAACATCTTTTTGTTTTCCAATGCTGTCAATAGTGATGTAAATGTGCTTAGCGTAGGCCTTAACCCGGCATTAGTCATGGAGTTGTAAAGTTTCATGGCTTGATCAACCTGTCCACATGCTGAATGCATTTCCACTAGAGAAGAAAAATGTGCTTGCCATGGGCAAAAACCCTGCCTTTTCCATGCTTGAGAATATTGACATGGCAATATCTAACTTCCCTTCTTTTGCATATGATTCCACAATCTGGTGTACAGCGCATAATTTGGCCTAAAGCCTGCCTGCTTCATCTCATCCCAGATCTTTAATGCCATTTCTAGTTTTCCAGCCTTAACATATGATTCTACTAAAGAAACAAAAGTACTTGCTGACGGCTGAACACCAGCTGCCTGCCTATCAATATAGACCTTCATGGTCATGTCCAACCTCCCTGCTTTTCCCAATGAATCGACAAGAGATGTCTTCATGAGCGAACACCTTGAGCCTTCATGTCTTCAAAAAGCTTGATAGCTGTGTCAATTAGGCCAGACTTTGCTAAACTTGGAATCATCATCTCAAAAGTGAGTGTATCAGGCCTGCAACTTGACTTCTCCATTGCTTCATAAATCTCAAAAGCCTTATATGGAAGACCCATATTCAGAAAGGAGCTCATAAGTGAGTTATACGTTTCTGTATCAGCAAGACAACCGACTTCTTCCATCTGTTTGAAACAGTTACCAGTTCCAATTTGCCAGATGCTATATAGTGTTGGATAACCTTTTTGTATGCTCTAAAAGGAACAGCACTTCCCTCTTTCTTCATGTTTTCTAGCAAAGATTGTATACCATCAGAATCCCCAACACACATTAAACCACCCAACAAAATATCACATGTCTGCTCATTAGGAGCATACCAATTCTGCCTCTTTGCCCAGTTGAATAAACCTAAAGCTACCTCCACTTCTTTTAGACTTTTCAAAACATGGTATAATATGTCCCATTTCATACAAAACTGCAAGCAGTCCAGTTGAAGCTCCATTTCAGGACCCCATGTCCATCTCCTCATAATTTCAACGATTTTGCTCACAATTTCTGCATCAGAAAAGGTCCTCTTCACACCTCCAACCATAATGTGATCATCCTCGCCAGGGTTAACAGACCTTATTCCTTCTCTAGATGTAATTATCTCACCAGACTCATTCAGATAAATACCATGTCTACAATCATCATCAGTCCAGTCAGAACCACCGCCATTCTTTGAAAAACTCCTAATGTTCCCATAGGCAAATAATCCCCACTTAGGGTTACAAGGGGTGCGCAAATATACCCCAAACATAAATTTTGAAGAGAATTTGGGGTATTAAAGGAGCTTTTGTTTATGTCCACATTGGCCTTATAATCAATGCAACCATCGTCCAACTGAGGTCTACATTGGGTCTGCGGGGTTTTTAGCGTTTCTAAAATTTCTAGGATTTCTCATGGTTTTTTACTATAAATGGGCTTGTTAAACCTCTGTAGAACCCTCGAGACCCTAATAAGTTTTTTCACCTGTTGTGCAACTGGAGACCAGAGCTTACGAAAATGACCAATACCCAATATTTTACAACATTATGCCCTTGCAAACACATAAATACAGTGTACCATATTTGGTCATTTCTAAGATGAAAATGAATTGGAAAAGAATACTCTGAAATTTGAAGTTTCTATGAATATGAAGCTACTCCCAGTCTATGATGAAAGAAGATGCTAAAGCTCTAAACTGGTCCAATGCTTTCCCCTTGAGACATAAAACCACCAATCTAAGAGCAACATCATGAGTCGCAACATTATGTATCGTGTAGATATTTGTCACATATTGAATGTGGTTAATGGGAGATACATAACCATCCCCATTAAAAACAGGGAATGCTCTTAAATTGGGTTTGGGAGTGGGCTCCATCATTGTTGCTGCAAAGGTCCACTAAGATTCCAAGCTACCAAGGGTTGATTCCTAGGGGCAGCCATAGCATATGGATACAAATTTAAATGAACATAAATTTGTGGGCAAGGCATGGTCTATTGAAATAAAGAAATAGGGTTTTATGACCAACAAAGTCACTAGGTGGATGATACATGCTCTTGAGAGCAGATCTTTCTATGATTCTCCACTAGAATCACAAAATATAGCATGAATATTTGTTGAACAAAAAATAAAGGCCAAAGCCTCCGATTCAAGATTTGTACTACAAAAGGTCACTGAGTGAATTGAAAGAAAGGGTTCAAGATGAAAGTCTAACTAAATGCATTTGTCCTAAATCTGGCCTCCATTGTTGGGCATGGATTTAAACTTCAATGTTGATCTTCTCAAGCCATATATATCATCTCTGCTCGAGCCTTTCACATTCCTACATCCATCAACATTAGACCCCACATATCACACAAACCAAGATGAAACTCATTGATACTACCAAAGTTACACTTCATGGTATTCATCGATTGTTCTAAATTGTGAAGAATGAGAAATATACATATCAAGAGAAACAATATAATTTTCTCACCACAGCTAATCCTACGATTCTATATGTAAACTCTCACTTACATGAAATCTCAACCACTGGACCATAGAAATCCAGAAACAAAGAATAAAAAGAGCCAAAATATCTACACGGGAAACAAAGGAGAAACACAAATAAACGACAAAAATCTGTAACAGATTAAAAGATTGACAACAGAATGCTTTGGAAATCTACATTATATTTGAATACAGCTCCAACTGGAATCCATTAGAAATATGTCATCGGCTAGAAATGCATGTAGTGGGGCTGCTTGTATCTGTCAGATTAACAAGAATGTGTTCAATATATTGATTTGAATACCTCTTTAGATCTCTCATTGCCATGCAAAAATGCTCCCATACTGTTGTCAACTTATCAATGAAGTTCCCATGTATACATGATTCAACATATCACACATGATTGCATATTACCTCAGAAAAATATTGTATATACATCAATATGAGGCACAAACATGCACTTACATTCTTCTCCCCCAATCTTTATCTCCACCAAACCAGCTGTAATAAAACATTTTTCTAGACAATGAACAAGGATCGCTGCTTTACCAAACATGCTCCAAAGAAATATCATTTTACCAAACAATCGAGACTTTCCTTATCCTTTAAGCCAAAAGATTTGATCACCATGAAGAGTTCATTATCTTTATAGTGTTCTTATTCCCACCTCTAATTATGAATACATTTCATACATACATGAAGCCCTCAGCCACACTCTGATGACAAGAATTTGGTGTGATATATGCCACACGGGAAACCTACAATTTGCCACACAACTGCACTCAACTAATAACAGTAGAAACCTAATGTATAATGATATGATATACGGTGCCATAATATCAACACAGTTTTCTCCAAAAGCTTCATTCTATATATCATGGACTGTGGAAATATCATGTCTACTATCAACACAGTTCTCAAATCTCCATAAAATCAGACTATAGCTCCATATAGGTCTTCATTTCTCAGCCAACATTGCCAAGAGAATGTAATAATTGGTTATTGGCGTTGAGGCCTATATACAAAATCCCTTGCACATATATTATTATGAAATATCCATACAAACGATCTTTAAGGATATTGCTTGATAGGATTAAAACTTCTCGAGAGAATGCAGTTCACAAATAATTGGTATTTGCTGGCTTACACATCAAAGTTTTAACCAAAAATGTTAGAATCTTGGGGCTAGATATCCTAATAAAGAGACGCTATAAAAAGAATATTAAGACATTACTCCCTAGAATATAATTACACCATTCTCAAATCAACCAATTGCTAAAATAAAATGGTTTAAGTTACAAAAATCAATATAGGTCAATCGGACGACACGTGCGTTTCAAAGGACTCGAAGATCTTAAAGACAAATATTTCATGTTTCCATAATTATACAGCTGTTCATATGAAATCTTAATGAAGCATGCTGATGTGCTAATTGTATTGCAGCTAAATATGGTCTGTATATTCAGGACATACATTTGACATTGCCGTATGAATAATCTGCTAACAAATTGAACATATTAAAGTCTTCAACTGAATGCACTAAATTGCAAATAACATTAGCTGCTTGCAATCAAACTTCCTGATCAGCAAAATCTTCTCCCTACTTGTAAAATTCAAATTCTGTATCAGGTTTCTTCACATTAGCTCTATAACCCTTCTCAAAATCCTTAGGAAGAATCACATAACGATTTTTCCGAACTGCATGCATACCAGCCTCTTGGCATATGGCAGCTATCTGCATTGTTAGTAGTTGACATAAAACATAAGTACCAAAAACTTTTAAATGACTGCAAATAAAGGTAATTAGGAGTTTAAAAAGACTTACCTCTGCAGCACTGATTTTGTCAGGCCGAGATACATAGTCTTCAAGGTCAACTTCATCACTAAGATTCATTTTTGCTGTGCAAACCTTTTCACAGAATATGTTAAACATGTTTAATACGAGAGCCCTTGAAAAAGCCAAACTGTTTAAGTTTTCTTACAAAGGTAAGAAAAGCCCCAGAAAATATGGGAAAATAATTCCAGCTACTGAAGAATTTATAATAGTTACATAAATTAAACATATACAAACAGATAATGTACAGCTAGCCTCTCAATAAGCCTAGTATCACATGCAATTTATTTTATCATTATTGCATACCTGGAAAACAAGGCGTTTCTGCCTCCTATCGGGCAGAGGGAATTCAATTTTCCTGTCTAGCCTGCCGGGACGAATAAGTGCAGGATCTAATGTATCTGCTCGATTTGTTGCCATAATCACTTTCACATTCACTGTTTGATCAAATCCATCCATCTGCAAAAGCATGTCTTATTATTTCAGTCATTCAGACTACAAATTATGCAGTAAATATCATCATATTAAATCCAACAAGTCATCAGGACAATCACCTGATTCAAGAGCTCCATCAAAATTCTCTGAACTTCTCTATCAGCCCCAGTTTGTGCATCAAACCGTGCTGTTGCAATTGCATCTACCTCATCAATGAAAATTATAGCAGGTGCATTTTCTTTTGCTAGCCGAAAGACATCACGAACCATCCTTGGTCCCTAAGAATGAAGAAAGGAGTAAATACTAGAAGCAACAAGATAAAATTAACAATGAGGGAGCCGAAAAAAGTACTATTCATAGGTTCTCTGAAAGCAAAAAGAATGCCAATAACAAGTAATATTTTGAAAAGCCGTGATGTGAAGATCATTGTTCATGACAGCCATAGACAACTGTTAATAATATGCACCAAATATAGTTGATTGTTTTAAAATTGTTCCCTTTAAACAAAAGCAATTTTTCTCTAGTTCGAGTTTCAGGGATGAAGAATGGGGTTACATTTAAGGTATCAAAGGGAGTAGACAAATATGGGTTATAGATCTAAAAGTTGATTGGCTTGTAACATTTGCTCTTTCAAAGATATAAATTTGAGCATATATAAGCAATCATTAAATCAAATATTGATCACCAAGCACTGAACAATGAGCACAATGATTAGTTGTGTTGTTAATCCATCTTCCTTCTAGATGATAGACACAAAAAATGGTACAACTATATAATGCTGTTAATTGCTGTCAACAAAAACTAGATTTCCTGCTCTAATATAGGTAAGTCTTCTCGTTGATAGAACAGATGAAGCTACAGGCGGACCCATACAAATGAGACTTGAATGACAAATACATCTCAGACTCAGTCCAGTCCTAGTTATAAGGTTATGGATCTTCATCTAATAGTAGATTGGCAAGTAACATTTGGTATATCAAAGATTATCAATTTAAGCATAGATTACAAACCCTACGAGTACTCGCTGGGTTTTTCCGCTGGGCGAGTAATCTTAGGGTAAACTCGCGAGTCAGAGCCAGCGGGTTTCAGTGAAAAACTCAAGGAGTTAAAAGTTAAAACTCGTAGGTTTACTCGTGAGTTGCAGGTGCGGACCCGCGAAGCCCTAAACGCAGGTCAAACGCGCCATTTAAACATGCAAAAATGCAGTAAAAAGGTAAAACGCTGCCAGGATGCTGTAAAAACGCGTTTTTCACTTGTTTTTCAGTCTATAAAACCCTCATTTGGCCCTCCAACACACAGCAAGCATTCTGGAGATTGGAAAGGATTCTTTGGCATTTTAAGTGCGAAATTTCCAGGTTAGTTCCATTTTTTTTCTTTTCTTTTCTTTCAGAACATTTAAATTTATGAAAGCTTTTTAGTTTTTTTGGTATGTTAAATTTTTAAATGATTGAATCATTGAATTGAATCAAATATCGATCGAAATTTGTGGATTCTCATTCATTAACGCTGATTTTATTGAATTGAATTGATTTACGCTGATTTGAATCAATTCTTTTCAATTTTTAAAAAAAAATATAGGATTTTTTTTTCAAATTTTAATTTTTTTTTTAATTTAGGAATTACATTTTAAGGTTAAGAGATGACATTATAATATTTTTATCAAATTCATTCATTTAATTAGGATTTATTGTATTACTGCTAATTTTTTTTAATGCATTTGTATTTTACATGATTTTTAAAAAAAATTCATGTTCGGCTTCAAATTGTTATATTTTTTTAATCTCTATTTTTTGTTGTTATCAATATTGTAGGTTGATACATAATCAAAATGGCATCTAGCTCTGCAAGTGCATCTGGTTCGAACTCAGCAAGTGCGAGTCATCCCGTTGGAAGGAAGTCCCCTAGGAGCTGTGACCCGACTTGGAAACATGGCATAATGGGACCGGTACAAGGGTCCGTAATTGGTCCCTGGTGCAAGAAGAGGCATAGTGGAGGCATCAATCGCCTCAAATACCATCTCACAGGTATTCCTTGCCGCGATGCCAAACCGTGTGAAAAAGCCCCAGAAGAGGTGAAACAAGAGATGTTGGCCCTTCTTGCAGCACTAGATGAAAAGAAAACGGAGAGGGCGAAGACACAAGCAGCCATTGCTCCTAATTTGTCAAGAGAATCTGATGTCAATGTGGATACGAAAGGCATTGTGGGCTCTAGTCGCGGTCCACGTATATGTGGCCCATCCTCCGCCTCCAATTCGAGCAAATTGCATGGGTTTTTTGTTCCTAGAAATGTTCCAAGAGCACAACCTTCATTGGAAGGTACAGGGTGGAACAGGGAGGTGCCGAAAGAAGCAAATAAGGCTTGTGCAAGTTTTTGGTTTTACAACAACCTTTCCCTTCAACGTGGCAAGGAGTCCATATTGGGAGTGTTTGGTGACAACATTGACAACTGCATGGAAAGGGTACAAGGCGCCCTCTCCAAGAGATTTAAGTGGCAGGTTGCTCCAAGATGCTATTCTAGATGCAAAACAAATTGTGGAAGACCAAAAGAAGCAATGGCAAAAGCATGGATGCACAATTCTTTCAGATGGGTGGACAGATGGAAGGAACCGCACACTCCTCAATTTTTTAGTGGCTTCAAATGGTGATTTAGTTTTTCTAAAGTCAATTGATGCCTCCAACAAAATAAACGATGCAGAAAATTTGAGCTTGATGTTGGAGGAGGTTGTTCTAGAGGTGGGCATACAAAATGTTGTCCAAGTTGTTGTTGACAATGCAATTGCATATGTGGCGGCTAGAAGATTGCTTCAAGAGAGGCATCTGACACTTTTTTGGACCCCTTGTGCAGCTCATTGCCTTGACCTTCTTTTGGAGGACATAGGCAAAATTGATTGGGTGAGGCCAATTGTAGAAGAAGCAAGAGATATAACAAAATATATTTATAATCACCCATGGGTTCTTCACTTGATGAGGGATCACACCAAGGGGGAAAGAGCTTGTGCGATCTAGTGTTACAAGGTTTGCAACTAATTTTCTAACATTGCAAAGTATTTCTAGTTTATTGACTCCCTTGAAGCAGATGTTTGTGAGTCATCCATGGCTAGACTCGACTTATGCAAAGAAGGTTGATGGACAAAGGATCTCAAAATAGTTTTTGATATTGTTTTTGAAACTAGAGCTATAGAGATTGTCAAGGTAATGTAATGTCCCCTTCTCATCAGTGATATCCAGGATGGACCGTTAGCCTATCTCGGAGGCCCGTAGGCTAGTCGGAGGCAGTAATTAGGGTTTCCAACTGTGTGGTGATCTCTTCTGAGCTTTTGGGGATCTGTTTGTCAGTGTATGGTAGTTTGATTACTAGATTCCTTCTGGGTTTTCAAAGAGCTTCAGGGTGATATGACATGCATTGGCATCCGAGGACTTTCTTGAGCTTACTATTTTTAGTAAGTACTATTTGTCAGTGTATGGCAGTTTGATTACTGGATTCCTTCTGGGTTTTCAGAGAGCTTCAGGGTGATATGACATGCATTGGCATCCAAGGACTTTCTTGAGCTTACTATTTTTAGTTAGTACTATATGTTAGTGTATGGCAGTTTGATTACTGGATTCCTTCTGGGTTTTTAGAGAGCTTCAGGGTGATGACATGCATTGGCATCCGAGGACTTTCTTGAGCTTAATATTTTTAATAAGTACTATTTTTGGCAGCATGATCTATGGCAGAGTATGGCGTTGAGTTCTTCCTTACCAGTCCTTGCTTGGGATGGACAAAAATAATATAATATGGGCACTTTATTATTTTATTTATAAAAAGGCAACCTTGGCATAATTAAATATTATAAAGTTAAGTTGTACCCCTATGCCTAGGAGACACAACTTAAAGTTGTTTTAAAAGGGAGACCATGTGAGCATTTAAAAAATAAATTAATTATTTATGTCAAATGGGAACACCTAGGGAAAGTGGGAAAAAGAAAGGAAATAAAGTGTTTTTTTTTCTAATCCTAGGGAAAGTTAGAAAAAGAAAGGTAATAAAGTGTTTTTTTCTAATCCTAGGAAAAAGTGAAAAAAATTTATTAGAAAAGGACGGAAAGAAATGTTTTTTTATAATTTTTTAAAAGAATGTTTCCTCTCATGTGTGGCACCCATATTGGGGAAGTTTCCCAAAGTTTTCAAGGAAGAAAATATAAAAGGATGTGAGGGCTTCTCTTTTCCTTATGCTATGGATATTGTTGATATTGAAATGTAATTGGAGTTCTTATTGATCTCAGGGCTTTGAGGACGAAAACCCTCATAGTTAACATTGGTTTTGAGTTTGAAAGATAACCCCTTGCTGATTGATTGTGCTTCATTGCAAGAATTCGAAGTGGTGCGATAGCTGATGTATTATTGCACTTCTGAAAGGAGTTTTGAATCGATGCAATAGCTGATTTATTATTGCATTGGAAAGTTGCAGCAGCTGATGTATTGTTGCAATCATTAGCGGAGGAGATGACTTCAGATTTCCTACTTGAGTATCATTGCAAAATTTAATGGCCCCTTGGCCAAATTTTGGAGAAATCAATTGAATATCATTTTCAGTCATTAAGAAAGTAAATTCAGAATTTCGAAGATTAGCATTAGAAATCAGTAAGACTTGTTTGCTGTAGCATTCATTGAAGTTTTTATCATTGCTGGGCCGTTCTTGTGAGTTCATGAATTGTAACTCCTAGATTTTTTGGGTATTGTTGTTTTAGATAATAGGGTTATTTTATGAATTGGGTTGTCAATATATTGTGAAAATAATGAGTATTTAAGCTAATATAAATATCTGGAATTTTCAGCTGTGTATTCCCAATGAAATTTCAGTTTTGAGTTAAAAATTATTATTGCAATTACACCAGGGTTTGCAAGTTGCAGCAGCTGGTTTATTGTTGCACTTGAAGGATTTGATTTAATCAGCAGTCCTATATATGAATTTTGCATATTTGATCATGTATTCAGCATTGTAATAAGACTGCCAATCCAGTTTGTTCTATCAATTTGCATATGTTCATGTTTCATGCTTGCTAAAAAACCTAATTGAAAGGTGCAAAGGTAAAAATCAGATTTTCAGTCCTAGGGTTTGATTTTGACATTGCAAATTGTGAAAATTTGGTAAATATCTAAAAGGGATATTACAGGTAACTTCAAACTTAATTTAATTTTCAAATTGAATATTTATTTTTAAACTTCAAAAGTATTTTATTTCATTGTAAGTTGTAACTTAAATTTGCTTCTACTTTGTACTTTTTAGGTAACAGAGCCACTAGTGAGGGTTCTACGCTTGGTAGATGGGAAGGCAAATGCAATGGGATATATTTATGAGACCATGGATAAGGCCAAAGAGGCCATCCGAAACTATTACAAGGGGGATGCAAATAGATTTGAACCTATTTGGGAGATCATTGATCGGAGGTAGAACAATCAACTCCACCAACCCATTCAAGCAACAAGGTACTACCTCAACCCCAATTTTTTATTCTCCGATAGCTTCTCAGGGTGTTAGTGAGGAGGTTATGGATGGCCTATCCACATGCATTTTGAGGATGGTACCTGAGGCTAAGATTGAAAAGAGAGATTTCATCATGTCTGAGTTGCAAAGTTATAAGCAAAGTAGTGGGAAGCTCTTTTCTTCACCATTAGCTGTATGAGAAAGATCCACTCAGACAGCTTCCCACTAATTTTTTATTCTCCGATAGTTTCTCAGGTGTTAGTGAGGAGGTTATGGATGGCCTATCCACATGCATTTTGAGGATGGTACCTGAGGCTAAGATTGAAAAGAGAGATTTCATCATGTCTGAGTTGCAAAGTTATAAGCAAAGTAGTGGGAAGCTCTTTTCTTCACCATTAGCTGTATGAGGGAAGATCCACTCAGACACCAAGTAAGAAAAAGCTAAGTCTTATATTTTGCAAGTTATAAATTACAGTTATTAATAATTTAATAGAATATTGTTTATTTACAAACTCTTGAATTTCCTATTTGCCAGCTTCTTGGTGGGAAGATTGGGATGGCTATACCCTAAATTTGCAAAGGATAGCCCTCTGAATTTTGTCTCAACCTTGTAGTGCTTTTGGTTGTGAGCACAACTGGTGTTTGATGCCATTCACACAAAGAAGCGTAATAAGTTGACTCAACAACACCTCAATGATCTTTTTTACGTGTAACACAACCTTCAACTTCGCACAAGAAGGTGGAGGACAAACCAAAGAAGCTTATTGATTTGGATGAGATTGATCCCTAAAGTGATTGGACCGTGTAGGGTGATGCGCCCTCTTTGTTTACAGAGGATGAGATTGCTAATTTCGAGAGGCAAGCTATGGAGGATGTGGGCTGCAGCAGAAGCAAAGGAGATTGGATTGGATGACATTGATATGGTAGAGGAGTCATTGCCATCTAGCAGCAGGGTGGAGCCAAAGGCACAATCTTCTAGGCCAAGCATGGAGCCACAATCGACTAAGAGGACCATACCCTCTACCCCTCAATTTTTCAGTAGGTTGGGGAAGAGGAAATTGTAAAAACTTGTAATGTTTTACTTGCCTAGATATGAAACTTATGATAATGATTTTCGAAGACAATCATCATAAATTCATAATATGATAATACTATGATGATATGTATTATGATCTATGATCTATCCACTATTCGGCTTTGCATGATGATGCGATTTTGTAATCCATATGTATTCAAGAATCAAATTTAATAGAAAACACTTCCTCATTGTTTTTAAGACTCATTTGATACATTTTGTAATTGAATTTTGCAAAAAAAATGTGCTTTTTTAAAGAAATTTTAATATTTTTTAGTTGCCGAGTTTTTGCCAAGTCGAAAATTTTGGGCTTGCCGAGTACTCTCCGATTCTGAGTCTGTGAACTATGAATTTAAGCATGCTATGCAATCATCAAATCAAACAATTATAGAAATAGGATATAAATAACCACCACGCACTAAATACTAACAATAACATACATCTCAGATTCGGCCAGGCCTCACAACAAGGTTTATGGATGTCATACACTGGCATAAACATTTTAGATATAAAATATTATCAATTTTTGCATGCTATACAATTTTCAAATCAAACAGTTATTGAAATAGGCTATAGATGAGCACCAAGCACTAAACACTGAACGTGACAGTTAATTGTGTCCTTTCTATATATAATGGGCAGTGGAAAAAAAGATAGCAAAATAAATCATGGCATGATGCACATTGCAGTCAACTACTGGGAATAAAGGTAAGGGTGGGATCCATACATATGAGACTCAAATAACATCTCAGACTTTGCAAGACCAAGAAGCGAGGCAAGAGTGGACTTGGCAGAAAAATGGCACAAAATAATTGGCTAGGCAAATGAGGATTTTTTCTGTCTTTTAATTGACCAAAGAAAGTCATAAACTCAGAAAGTTGGTTCACTTTGAAAGACTCAACAGATTATGAGTGAATCAATACATATCATAACAATAAGGATTAACTGTTTACAGAAACAAAACAAATCCAATATATAATTCAAATATACTAAGTGAGCTATCAAAACTAAGCTTCCATGTTTAATTGTGGACTAATATGGCCACTAACTGTACTGTTTAACCCCATGAGGGCAGCTATCAGTATCATATAGACTCAAAATCTTTGAACTTGACTATGTAGATGAACTTTGAAGAACATTGCAAGTCTGAATCAAAATTACTCCCAAAACAGCCCTAAATCTCACATGAGACAGGAGTTTCTAGCGATACTGCTAAGATCGGTAATTTTTCTGACAATAACATGATTTGAGATGGCAAAGGAGAAATTTGAACAACTGAAAGAATGATGACAACAATTCTTGAATCATCCATTGTTGATTCTTCCAAACTATTAAATCAGGATTTAAGATTGACTTTAACTTTTATCCTAAGGTAAGAAAATCAACCTGTAGTGAAGTGAAAATTGTGGAAGAAATAAAAATCACTCTCCATAATGAAACAGAAATATGACCATAATCCATATTTCGGAGAAAAAGAAGCCCCATTTGGTGAAGTTAACACCATATTGCCCTTTTCTTCCTCATTTTATAATCTAAATTTCTGCTTGCAGCACCTACAAAATAAAAATTAGTGTTGCAGCACAATAGATGACTCCTTTTTAGTGAATTTATACAAAAAAAATATTTGCTTGATTTCAATTGGGTTTTGACCACTGTAATCTGCCCTGTTTTGAAGAGATCAATTTAAGCCTAATATGAATTGGGTTAAAGACTTGTTAAAAATGGCCCACTGGTAAATATTTGGCACTAAAATTATCCACAGGAGGCAGACAGAGGGGCATATCTCATACCGTCCGAGGTGCTTCTGAAACCCAGAATTTTATCTTTAAGTGAATAAACAAAAATTCACGCTGATGTAATACTTAGGGTTTGGTTATGTCAAATTCATTTCCAAATGTTTCGAAACGAGTGAAGATTGGCAGGCAACTGGCCACCAAAATTCTCTCTAAGAGATAGATAGGGCATCTAGGGGGGTACACCTTTCCAAGGAACATCTAAATTTTTAAAAAAATTACCGTGTTTTTCAATTTTCACTTCTGAATGTAACACTTAGGATTTGGTTATGTCGAATTCATTTCCAAATGTTTCGAAACGAGGGAAGATTGACAGGCAACTGGCCACCAAAATTCTGTCTAAAAGATAGATAGGCCATCTAGGGGGGGGCATACCTCTCCAAGGAAAATCTAAATTTTAAAAAAATTACCGTGTTTTTCAATTTTCACTTATGAATGTAATACTTAGGGTTTGATTATGTTGAATTCATTTCCAAATGTTTCGAAACGAGTGAAGATTGGCAGGCAACTAGCCACCAAAATTCTCTCTAAAAGATAGATAGGGCATCAAGGGGGAACATCTAAATTTAAAAACAAATTACCGTGTTTTTCAAATTTCACTTCTGAATGTAATACTTAGGGTTTGGTTAATTTTCACTTCTAAATGTAATACTTAGGGTTTGGTTAATTTTGACTTCTGAATGTAATACTTAGGGTTTGGTTTTGTCCAATTCATTTCCAAATGTTTCGAAACGAGGGAAGATTGGCAGGCAACTGGCCACCAAAATTCTCTCTAAAAGATAGATAGGGCATCAAGGGGGGCATACATCTCCAAGGAACATCTAAATTTAAAAAGCAATTACCCTATTTTTCAATTTCGACTTGTGAAATGAGGCAAGCATACCTCTCCAAGGTACTTCTGCACGAACTCGGAGCCAACGACGCGAATGAAGGCAGCAGTGGTGTGGTGAGCAACGGCCTTAGCCAACATAGTCTTGCCGGTGCCAGGCGGTCCGTAGAGCAGCACACCGCGGGGAGGATCGATTCCGATCTGCTTATAAAGATCATGGTGTGTGAGCGGCAGCTCCACCGCCTCACGGATCTCCTGCTTCTGTATGTCGCATCCGCCGATATCAGAATAGGTCACATCGGGCTTCTCGGACTGCGAGAGCAGCGAAATGGAGGAATCGGCCTCGGGCGGAAGAACATCGACTAGGGCATTGGAGTGACGGTGCAGGGCAACAGAGGCGGAGGCCTTAAGAACCTCCCTGTTAATGGTGCTCAGAATTCGCACATAATAGTTGGAGCCCGTGGTGGAACCCACTATGCCATTATTCTGGTCCACCATCTCCATGAACTGCCCAATGACCAGCGGCACGGACTGTATCCTCTTGACCTCCTCCTGCGCCCTCAGAAGTTCTCTCTTCAGATTCTTCTGCTCTTCCTTCACGTATTCCTCCTGTATGTCGATGAACTCCAGTTGTCTCTCCAGGGATTTCATCTTGCTGTAGACGTCCTCTTCCTCCATGGTCTCTGAAGGGCTCGAACCCTGCACCCACCGCCTAGGGCTCGATGGTCCTTCCGCCACTGCCTTCGGCTCCATTACCATGGCTCCTGCAGCCATTTCTTCTCCTTTCCGCTCTCCTTCCTCTCTTTTTTTTCTCTCTCTCTTTTTCTTTCCCCTCTGGATGAAAATCTTTGCGCACGCAACAGCCTCGGAAATTGATATTTACTCCCAGTCTTGCTAATCAGATGGAGGGAAATAGTATTTGCAAAGAGATTTTCATTACAATATACGAGAACTTCAGAGAAACAGGTTTAGAAACTTCGCATTGCCTAAGCCACTTTTGCAGAAAGATTTTATTACAGTGGATGACAACTTCAGAAATAGGTTAAGAAACGTTGAATAGCGTTTACCTTCCTTCGAAATTTTTACCCATGTTGCTCTCTTCGGGGATTTACGCCACGCCAATGTATCATTTAAGGTTTATGTGCGTCAATCCTTTCTCAAAGGTAATCCATAAATTTGTTTTTTCCACTAAGAGTCAATGACTAAGGGATATTCATTTCATCAAATTGGTCGAGGTACAATCGAGACTTCATATGATCTGATCGAGACCTCATCCCTTATGGTGTCAGGAGCCTTGCACTCAGCAAGACTTGATACCTGGTGGGATCATTTAGAACCTTTCAACTTCACTAACAAACCAAGAGTCATTTGACAATTATGGTTCATTTTGAACAAATAGATTAATATAATTATACATTAACAAATGGTGCATCCTTGGAAAGTTGAGTTTATTTTTTATTCGATATTTCTCCCTATTTGCATACATTTGATTATATTTTATTAGACTTGCACATATTTTTATATATGTGATATTTATTATGCCTATTATTCTTTTTTATGTTTGGCCATTCATTCCCCGCATGGATGTTAACATTTCTTTGTTCTAGGTCATTCTTATGGTGCGCCATTAATTTTGCACCGTACGAAATTGACTCTTGGAATTCAAAACTTCAAATTTAAAATTTGCAACTCCCATTGTTTCACTCCCAACATGAGTCAACTTGGTACACATTTTATATGATTTATTGTTATGTTCTTATATTTGAAGGTATTCAATGTACATTCATTATTATTGAATAATATTAACATTTCTTTATTCTTGGTCATTCTTATGGTACACGATTAATTTTGCACAGTACGAAATTGATTCTTGGAATTCAAAAATTCAAATTTAAATTTTGCAACTCCCACTTATTTCATTACCAACATGAGTCAACTTGGTACACATTTTATATGATTTATTGTTATGTTCTCGTATTTGAAGGCATTCAATGTGTATTCATTATTATTAAATATTAAGGGGAAAATCTTATGCATTACAAAGAAAAATCATTATAGGAATCTTTCTATTTGGAGCACTAAAGGAATCTATTATATATCAAAGTCATTTAGATCATCTACATTGTTTAAGATTGTTGTCTTTGATATTTTGCATGATTATAAAGTTGGTCCAATCAAGAGGTTAACCAAGGAGAACTTGTCCCTTTGATTTGGTGATTTCCCCAGTGTCTTTTTAAATATCACCAATCCTTATCAATTAATGAAGGAGTAGACTTTAAGTCAAATTAATTAGCAATAGGCACATCTAGCCAAATAAGATCTATGAGTTACAGAGTTAATCCATGTTGCACAAAACTAACCTAGAGCCACAAGATTGACCTACACTGAGATCTAGGTCTCCATAGAATCTCAAGCAATTGCATATCAAAGACACTTTTTTCGTACTATATGCTCAAATCTATGCTACATCAGAATGATCCTTCACCATTATTCCTAGAATTAAGTATCATATTCCCTTGAATTTAATTTCCTAAAATAGCATTAATTGTTCAATTATCTATTCTTTGTGTACATTTGTTTAATATAGGTTAATTGTGACTAATTTATTTGAATTTATTTAATTAGTATACACTAACATTAGGGAAAGGTTATTTTCCTTTACATTTTTGGTGAACCTATCTGATCTTACACCATCTTAGGGTTTATACCTTCACTATTTTAGGGTTTTAGATCTATACTTTCTAATCACATCATCATTTTTTAGATCTTTCTAGGATTTTATTCTTATTCATTTTTAATTCATCATTATATTTTTCTTCCTAAGGTTTGTGCTTTATTGTGTGATATCACTTATGCCCACCTTACCCATCCTTGGCTACCCTTTAGGGTTTTACCTTAGGTCTAATATTTGACTAATGTTCTAATTTATAACAAATTGTACATCATGTGCATATCATCCATCTTCTCCCATTAGGGTGTTGAACTTTTATTGCATAGTTTTGTGAACCCTGTCATGCACCCTTGGATAGGTCCCTATTACAATATTTTGTACCTCATTGATTTTTATGGTCCTCTATCCTTGACTTCTAGTCATGCTTCCATCATTAATTTTGACATATTTTTATAATTTGTGATATGTGATCCATTTGTTCTTGATTCACTTCTAACATTTTAACACACAAATACGATCTCATTGTCTATTGAATCAATGTATCATCACATATGTATCTTTTCTTCCTTTATGGATTTAGTTATTTCTTTCCCTTCTCTATTGGATACCCTTACTAAACTTGTCCATGATTATCATATGTTGAATACTTCCTCTATGGAGAGTGATAGTAGTGTGGTTGATCCTAATTGTATACTACCTTTAAGCACCTTCCCTATATACATCTATTGTGGATAATATGCATATAACTACACATTCCATGGCTATGAATGATACATTATGTGATGAATGAAAGATCCCTGATGGATCCCTTTGCTGAAATGAAGTGCTATTGCTGAAATGAAGTGCTGTTTTTTTGTGATTTAATTTGTTTTATGATTTTTTTATTATTTTTTTTTTGTTTTCTTTCAGACTAGAGAGGAGATGCAGAAGGGGTTTCAGTTTTCTTGAGATTTGTATTTGCCAAGATGGCAAATAGAAATACATACAGCTGCAATCTCAAATAAAATGGACTAAAAATAAATAATAACTGATAGAAAGATAACACATGAGAAATTGAGGCACATACCCATCAGATCTGTATTTTAATATTCAATGGAAGCCTGGTTTGCAACCCTACTTGCATACAAAGGCAATATTGGCCTAGAAGAGGCTATACATGCAACTGAGAATGAAGGATCTGAAGAATAAAGCTGATTTAGCACTGCTGCAAGCTTAGATCTGCAATAACATGCCCTGGAATCTGTCCAATGATGCACAAATGAAGACCCAGAGTAGGCCTCCCACAAACAAGAACTGTGTTATCGTCCAATTCACCAAAATCCTTGAGAGTTTTCGTTCCCAAGAGTCTGAATGCTGCTGCCCCCTTCCACAGAGTTCAGAGCTGCCATGAAGCTTCAAAAGATATGCAAAAGATGGATCCAAATAGCACTTCAAAGTCACTTTATGCACTTCCCAAAGTGGGCGTCCACTTTAGGGTTCCAAAAGGGATCAAAATTAAGAATCTTTAAAAGATCCTTTTATTAATGAAGTCTTCCCAAGTTGGGCGCCCAAGTTGAGGGCCCAACTTCATTATTAAAAGCCCACTTTTTAAACACAACGTTGTGTCAACTAGGTGGGGGACTTTTTAATAACTTATTAATATAAAGTGACATGTTATTCACTTTATTTTATTTATTTTTATTAAATATTAAAGCCACACTTTAATATTCAATAATTATTCCAAATCCATCACCTGGCCATCCTGAACTGAGAACTTCTGTAGCCCACGCCACTGGTGATGTCGCCACGTGTCATGCCAACTGACAGTGCCTCCCTAAAATGTAGGGATACCTCCTAAAAAATAGGAATTTGACCAAAACTCCAAAAATGCTCCTGGAGGTCCCCTGATGCCTCCTGGTCAACTCTCGGTCAAACCCTAAAAAATAGGAACCCTTCCTAAAAAATAGGAAACTGTCAAAAACTGACTGGAAAGGCCTGTAAAGCTCTGTGCCAAGCTACACTACCTCTGGATAGGTCCCCTAACCACGCTGCTGACCTACGGGAACCTGGATGATAGGTCAACTCTCATGTCTCTGCTAGACAGCGCTAAAGAGGGGACATGACAATGAAGGTACTCCTCTACACACATGACATTGTTAGATCTTATGATGATACCTTCTATACATACCATGATGATTCTACTATTTATATGGCTAATTTTAAGTTCTTATTTCTTGTGCCTTAGTTATACCACTAAATCATTCTACAATTGGACAACAAGCATGGGGTAAAATGTCTCGAGGAAACTGGTGAACAATAATAGTGATAATATAAGCATAAAGTGAACAAATTTCATTGACCTAATTAAAGGTACATGTCATTAACCATAAAATCTAAAATAGAATATGGATAAACATATAAAATAACAATGAGAAATTGGCAAACTCATAAAATGAAAACCATAACACTAGATGTATGTGGAGAAACCTATTCAAGAAAAAACTCAACCATCAAAGAGATCACAAGTCTATATTAAATTAATAACACTATGTTACAATAATACATCAAACTTCTTTCTTCAATTGGATAGCATTATGGCAAGATGACAATACCTACAAATGATCATATGTGAAACCTATATCTCATGCCTCCAATATATAGAGTAAACATAAACTAGAAACCACAAGTGGTTTACATGTTAGGAATGGTGTCTTAACCTTATATTCTAATGTTAAAAACACAAAAAATTATATTTCAAGGCTCTAAAGGTCGATTTTGACTCTAAAAAAATGTCAAAATAGGCCTTCCCTAGAGCAAGTTGGTTATGATGACATGTATCTCTCTGAGATCTTAAGGTTTTATTCCTTTTGATTTAATTATTTCTTTCCCTTCTTTATTGGATACCCTTACTACACTTGTCCATGATTATCATATGTTGAATACTTCCTCTATGGAGAGTGATAATAGTGTGGTTGATCCTAATTATATACTACCTTTAAGCACCTTCCCTATATACATCTATTGTGGAGAATACACATATAACTACACCTTCCATGGCTATGAATGATACATTATGTGATGAAGGTACTCCTTTACACACATGACATTGTTAGATCTTATGATGATATCTTCTCTACATTTTGGTTACAAGTTTTTACACCATTTCAAAAAAAATTAATATCGTACTCTTTAGGGTTATCAGAGAAAGATTGTTGGTGCTACAATGGCTAATGGCCTGAAGATGTTGGGTAAGACTCCAAAAGGTTTCTCGACCATTGCAAAAGCAAAAGAACTTATAACACATGGCGATCACTTCAAGATGAAAACAATCCTGTAAGGTCGCAACTTGTCAACATACTCTAGCATCAATTGTATGGTGCGGTCTAAGAGTGCCCTGAGATTGAATCACCTCATGGAGTTTGAAGGAGTGAGAAATAGTATAAAGCTCATATCATCATCAATGATGATGATAGCATCAAGCGTAGCTGGAGGGCACCATTAGTGATAAAAGGAGCGGGCTTTTACAATGTGCTCAGTCTCTAAACAATGAACTCCAAAGCCTCTTCATTGGGTGAAGACCACAAGCTAGAAAGACATGGCGCTACCCCTATACCAAAACCACGGCCTCCGAAAAGAGTTGATGCTCGATCTCCAAATGGAGGCGTAGCCATATAAGAGATGATTACATGAAGTTTTGCAATATCATGACATATGGTCTAAGAAAGGCATGGCGTCACTAGGAGGCACTGTATAAGTGAAACTCAGTTCAAATAAGTAGAGACTCAACATCAAATTTGGAGGCCTATATAAACAAAATCACAGCTAGTTTCAATTGAAAAAGAAAGCATAGTTTGCTGCCACACAAAGCTCATCCAAATATAAGGCACTATCTTTTCAAAATGAGGTATGACTAAAGGAACAAAGGCACGGCGTTGAAGGGAAAAAGGCGTAGCTTAGGGGGAGGCATATATAGATAATAGCATGACCCATATGAATTATAAAGGCAGAGCCATTCAGTAGGGCCGCGCAACATCAAATGGGATGCTAAATTCTATTCAAGACAAAGCCACCAAACAGAGGATCTACCATTTCATGGACACAACCATGCAGAAAGATGTCACATTCAACAGATCCAAGACACAACATAATCAAATGTAGGTGCCAGAAAGGTGACGTTGAGTCTTGGGATGACTCCAATGCAGTAACACACAACATATTAATAAGGCACGGTCCATATTCAAAAGCACCACCTTTATAAAAATTCAGTCATGATGCATATGAAATGGATCAAATTTTGGATGAACGCTGCTACAAATCAAAATGTTACCTACTGGAACGAGCTCGTAGTGTGGTTTTGTAGGTAGGCACGACCTCTAATTATAGGTAGAAATATTCAAAAGGATCTGCTAGCATCAAAACCAAAGACACAGTCTGATGCAGAGCGGGCAATGGCTGCATGGACATAGTCAAATTATGTCAACTGTCATGGTGTTTAAATCTTAATAACACCGAAAATATTAAACTTGCATCAATCAGTTCAATGCACTCCCTTAACCACTATTGGTAATTTATTGTTGAATCATCGGGCTCTTCAATTCCATCGGCGTCCTGTCAAACCTTCACACCCAACGGGCTTTCGCTGAACTCCACTGACTTGTTGAACCTACCAGTTTGTTAAACCATTGAATCGGTTCCAAGGGTCAACCAAAAGGTTCATTTTCCCTTCACTGCTAATAGACTGTCACCATTTGAACCTCTAAAGCTTTAAACCGTTGAACCGGTTCAAAGGTTCAACCAAAAGTTTATCATGCTAAACCTAAACATGCCGAAGGCTTAAATCTCTCCTCCTTCGAACCCACGAACCATTGAACTTTCAAACTCGGTTCAATTAAAGGATTTCAGCCCGATTTTACTTATCGACCGAACCTGATAGTCTTTTGGCTGACGGTACCCTTCACGCCGATGCAACTCGCGGCCTTCACTGAACTAATGAACCATGGAACTATTTAGTGATGGTTCAATCACAGGAAATTTGACACTGTGAATTCCATCGAACAAACAAACTTCTGTGAATTCCCCGCCTAGCACATGAGGATGCTAGGACACAACTTAGCACATTGCGTGACTTCGACCCTGCGAAAACAAAACACACAGAAAACAAAATAGAAAACCTAATCTAATGTTTACATCCATTCCACCGATTACAGAGTAATCAACCGGTGGAATGGGAAAATTCCATCCCAGCTGCAAACCCACAAATCGATTGAACAATATAGATTGAATGCAAACACAGGATCTTTATTAAACTATTTTCAGATATTACAATTCACTGATCAAACTCAGCTACAAAACACAACAAACTGTATGTTTTCTCCTCTCACTTCCTTTCTCGATTGATTTGGGCTGAGCTATTTAACCACAAAAACAATAATAGTACTAACTGGTCTCCCAATGGCTAGGAGACAATTCCAGATGGTTGGGAGAAGCTAACAACCTAACAAACTAACTGCCCTGTCTTTTACAATTTGACAAGTGTCTAAAAGACAAACAACCTAAAAATAGCATGAGTTGGTCAAACAGACCTTATTACAAAATTAAATGCATAACAGCCTATTAAACAGCTGTAAAATTAATAACTAAAGGCGTGCCCCTGCACCATACTCCCCGAGAGAAGAGATCTCAAGCCCACTTGAGATCAGAGTTTGCAAATCAGTTCCATGTCTTCTGATATGTTCTTTAGTCATCCAAATTGCCTCTGAATCAGGTTTGCCCTGCCAAGCTACTAAATATTCAAAATATTCTTTATTCCTGGTCTTCTTTGCTACTATGGAGTCCAAAATCTACTGTAATTTTGGGGAATCATGCTTCAGAATGTCATCTGTTGTTGTATCGTGGAGTGATTCCTGGTCTTCATTAGGATTAGATTTATAGGGAGTTAAATCACACACATTAAAAATGGGTGATAAACCAAGATCAGAAGGAAGTTGAATTTTATAAGCATTTTGTCCACATTTCTGCAAAATTTGACATGGTCCAATCTTCCTCTGCATGAGTTTGGTGTATTTTCCTTTGGGAAGTCTTTCCTTTTTCAAAGTAACCCAAACCTAATCTCCAACATCAAACTAGACATCCTTCTTTTTCTTATCGGCATATTCTTTATACTTCAAAGTAGTTTGTTGGAGGTGATTCTTGACTTGATCATGCACCTCTTTTATTGCTACTGCAAAAGCTTCTCCATCTGCACTAACAGAATCTCCTGTAGGAAAATTTCTTAACTCCAAAATACCTCTGGGATGCATACCATACACTATTTGAAAAGGTGATTTCCCTGTACTTCTATTGACTGTATCATTGTAGGAAAATTTTGCTTGGGAAAGGATGTTATCCCATTTTTCTCCATGCTGTCTTGTCAAACATCTGAGCAGATTTCCCAATGAATAGTTGACTACTTCAGTCTGTCCATCCGTTTGAGGATGATAAGCTGATGAGAAAGATAAATTTGTGCCAAGCTTCTTCCAAAGAGTTCTCCAAAAATGACCAATAAACTTCACATCTCTATCTGACACAATGCTCAATGGCAATCCATGTATCCTTACTATTTCTTGAAAAACAAATCCACAACATATGAAGCATCACAAGTGGTTTTGCATGGCAAGAAATGTGCCATTTTGCTGAATCTGTCCACTACAACAAAAACACTATCAAATCCTTTCCTTGTCCTTGGTAATCCCAAGACAAAATCCATACTTATGCTTTCCCATGGTCTGGAGGGAATGGGTAATGGCTGATATAAACCTGCATTCGTTGATTTGCCCTTTGCTTTCTGGCATATTACACATGTCTCCACAAATTTCCTGACATCTGTCTACAATTTAGGCCAATAATAATGTCATCTAACGAGATCAAGAGTCTTGTCCAAACCACAATGTCCTGCCATAGCTCCACAGTGTTTTTCCTTAATGATATTCAGCCTCATGGAGCACCTTGGAATACACAGCTGTCCACCTTTGAACAACAATCCATCTTGGATCAGAAATTTAGAAAATTCAGCATGATATTGATCTCCAAAAGAAGTACATGCTTGATATATCTCTCCAAAATCTTCATCAGCATCATACATAGTTTTCAAAGAATCTATGCCAACACTTTCCAGTTGGATCTGATTTATTGTTAGAGCTCTCCTGCTCAAAGCATCTGCTACCTTATTCTTGACCCCTTTCTTGTGCTTGAGGGTAAAGGTAAAAGCTTGCAAAGTCTCTACCCACTTCATATGCCTATGGTTCAACTTTTCTTGGCTATTTATGAAACTTAGAGCTTGATTATCTGTAAATACTATGAATTCTTTTGGCATCAGGTAATGTCTCCATTTCTTGAGTGACTGGACTAGAGCATACATCTCTAAATCATATGATGAATACCTATTCTTGGCATCATTTAATTTCTCACTGAAAAATGCAATTGGCTTACCTTCTTGACCAAGTACTTCTCCAATTGCCATGTGACTTGCATCACATTCTACCTAAAAAATTTTGTTAAAATCTGGAAGTGCAAGAACTAGCTGCTGTGCTACCTTCTTCTTTAATGTTTCAAATGAATTATCCGTTGCCTCTGTCCAAGTAAATCTGCACTTTTGTCCTCCTTTTATGGTGTCAAGCATGGGCGCACAAATATGACTAAACCCTCTTATAAATTTTTTGTAGAAGGCTGCTAACCCATGGAAACTTCTGACATCATTCATGGTTCTAGGAGTTGGCCAAGACAATATGGCACTTACCTTCTCCTTATCCATCTATAGCTTTCCTTGAGAAATGACAAAACCCAAATAGGTGATCTCTTCTTGCATAAACAAACACTTTTCCAAATTGATCATGAGCTACTCTTCATGCAACCGTTTGAGAACCAAGTCTATATGCCTAAGATGCTCTTCCTTTGTATTGCTGAAAATCAGAATGTCATCGAGATATACTATGACAAACTTTCCAATAAATTCTCTCAAGACCTCATTCACCAGTCTCATAAAAGTACTAGGTGCATTAGACAAACCAAAAGGCATAACCTTCCACTCATACAATCCTTCATTTGTTTTGAATGTTGTTTTCCACTCATCTCCTGGCCTAATTCTGATCTGATGATATCCACTCTTCAAATCTATTTTTGTGAAATACTTAGCACCTCCTAAATAGTCAAGTAAATCTTCTATCCTAGGTCTGGGAAACCTATACCTGATTGTTATCTTATTAATAGCCCTGGAATCAGTGCAAAGCCTCCAAGTGCCTTCTTTCTTAGGTGCTAGTACAGCTGGTACTGTACACGGGCTTAAACTTTTGCCAATCAAACCTGTGTCTAACAATTCCTCAATTTGTCTTGCAACTTCTGCATTATGTTCTGGAGTAAGCTTGTATGCTGCCTTGTTTGGAAGTGTAGATCCTGGAATCAGATCTATGCAATGGCTAATATCCCTTATAGGTGGTAAGGATCCTGGCATTCCGTCAGAGATGATGCCTTTATATTTATCCAACAATTCTTGGACAGCTAGATCTATAAACCTCTATTTTTTTTCTCCTTTGATTTCTTGCTGCTGCTCCTTGTTTACTTTTAGGCATGGAATTAGAGCATAGGCTACGGCACCTTCTGCTGCTATCTCTTTCATAAACTGTTTCCCTTCTACTAGCATTACCTTCACCTCTTTTCCTTTTGATTTCTCCTCATTCTCTATTAATAGTACTAATTCTATCACCGTGCCATTCTTGGTGATTGTGTAGGTATTCCTAACACTGTCATGTCGTGCCTTCAAATCATACTGCCATGGTCTTCCAAATAAGAGATGGCAAGCATCCATCTTGGTGATGTCAAATAGCAACTTGTCCTTATATGCTCCAATCTGAAATTCTACCCAAGCCTGCTCTTCCACAACTGTTTGTTGACCTTGAGTAAGCCATGAGACCTTGTACGGGGATGGGTGAGGTAATCTTCTAAGCTTAAGTTTCTCTACCATTTCATCAGATACAAAATTTTTAGTAGAACCAGAGTCAATTAAAGCTTTACATACCTTTCCTCCTGCTTTGCAAGTAGTTCTGAAAAGTGACTTCCTTTGTGGGGGTTCTCTGTCGGATACCTTCATGGTGGTCATTGTCCTTCTCATCATCAAAGATTCTCCACTCTCAGGATACCCATAATTGTCAGGAGCATTCACACTTTGACAAGCATTTGAGCTTGTTTCACCTTGATAATCAGTCTCTTGTATCAGGTTTGTTCTCCTTTCTCCCGTGGAACTTGTTGCCTTCTGGAAATCTGCTAGCTATATGGCCTTCTTGATTGTAGTTATACCATCTGATAGATCCTCTGCCCTAAGATCTTCCTCTGAATGGGGGTCTTATGCCTCTAAAGTTTCCTTGCCGATTGTAACTACCTCTTCGGTTTTGACTGTTGTCTCCTTTGTTATTTTCTTGATTGGATTCTCCTTGATATCCAAATCCATTTCCTCTGCCTCTGAAAGGACCTCTTCCACCTCTTTGCTGCTTTCCTCTTCCTCTACTATTCTGTTCTTGCCTTCTCTTTAGTTTCTCTTCTACTTTCAGTGCCAATTGGAAACATTTCTGGACTATATCTGGACTATGCAGATTTAAATCTTCCTGGATGTTAAACCTTAATCCATTAAGGTATCTGGCTACCTTTTCTTCCTCACTCTCTTTCGCTTTTGTCTTAACACAAAGTTTCATGAACTCTTTTGTGTATGAGCTGACATCTAGCTCCTGCTTCATATTCTGTTTTCTCTTATGTAGTTGGATGTTGTAATCCAATGGAACATAAGCTTCCTTCACCAAAGCCATCATTTTCTTCCATGTAGCAAATCTATTTTTGCCTTCTTTCACCCTGTCATCCTGGATGAAATTCCACCAAGTCAATGCAGCCTCCTTCATTTTTGATTGGGCTATCTTTACCTTCTGGTGTTCTGGTATTTCCTCTGTCTCAAAGAAATTGTTCAAGGAGTCTATCCACTCCATCACTGAATCAGGATCCATTTTTCTGGCAAACACTGGCAGGTCAAGTTTCACATCCATGGTCCTTCTCTCCATGGACTTGAGGGAATTCAATAAGGGTCTCTGCTCTGCAGGATCATCTATCTCTTCCCGCCTAGGGATTTCCTCTTCATCCCTATCATCTTCTTTACCAGAACCTACTCTATCCCTCAATTTTTCCAACTCAACCTTCAATGCCTGATTCTGAGCCCTTACAGCTTTGCTTTCTGCAATTTGCTTCTTTACCAGCACAGCCAACTCAACATTGGTCATCCTTGCTGGAATTTCTGATGATCCTTCGTCATCTAACATTCTGTCTTTCGTTATCTTCTTCCTAGAAGATACAACCTTAGCTCTGATACCACTATGATGCAGAGCGGGCAGCAGCTGCATGGACATAGTCGAATTCTACCGACTGTCACGATGTTTAAATCTTAATAACACCGAAAATATTAAACTTGCATCAATCGGTTCAATGCACTCCCTTAACCACTATTTGTAATTTATTGTTGAATCATCGAGCTCTTCAATTCCATCGGTGCCCTGTTGAACCTTCACACCCAACGGGCTTTTGCTAAACTCCATTGACTCATTGAACCTGTCGATTCGTTGAACCATTGAACCGGTTCCAAGGGTCAACCGAAAGGTTCCTTTTCCCTTCGTTGCCAATAGATTGTCACCATTTGAACCGTTGAACCTTGAACCGGTTCAAAGGTTCAACCAAAAGTTTATCATGCTAAACCTAAACATGCCGAAGGCTTAAATCTCTCCTCCTTTGAACCGACGAACCATTGAACTTTCAAACTCGGTTCAATTAAAGGATTTCGGCCCGATTTTACTTATCGGCCAAACCCGATATTCTTTTGGCCGACAGTACCCTTCACGCCGATGCAACTCACGGCCTTCATTGAACTAACAAACCATGGAACCATTTACCGATGGTTCAATCACAGGAAATTTGACACTGTGAATTCCACCGAACAAACAAACTTCTATGAATTCGTCACCTAGCACATGAGGATGCTAGGACACAACTTAGCACATTGCGCGACTTCAACCCTGCGAAAACAAAACACACAGAAAACAAAATAGAAAACCTAATCTAATGTTTACATCCATTCCACCGATTACAAAGTAATCAACCAGTGGAATGGGAAAATTCCATCCTAGCTGCAAACCCACAAATCGATTGAACAATATAGATCAAACGCAAACACAGGATCTTTATTAAACTATTTTTAGATATTACAATTCACTGATCAAACTCAGCTACAAAACACAACAAACTGTATGTTTTCTCCTCTCACTTCCTTTCTCAATTGATCTGGGCTGAGCTATTTAACCACAAAAACAACAATAGTACTGACTGGTCTCCCAGCGGCTGGGAGAAGCTAGCAACCTAACAAACTAACTGCCCTATCTTTTACAATTTGACAAGTGTCTGAAAGATAGAAACAACCTAAAAATAGCATGAGTTGGTCAAACAGACCTTATTACAAAATTAAATGCATAACAGCCTATTAAATAGCTGTAAAATTAACAACTAAAGGGGTGCCCCTACACCACAGTCCATTCAAATTATAGGCAAGTTTTAAAACTAAAACATAGCCTAAGTCAAAGGCTGTAGCTATAAGGGAAAGGCAGCCACCATGTATCAACACCATTCCAAAATTGAAAGGTAGCCCCATATAAAACAATGGCACAGGAAAATACAGAGTAAGGGAGTGGCATAGGTATTTGCAATGTTTCTTTTCCAGAACATGAAGTGGCCTATCTAAGATACTCAACTCTTCACAGTTTCAACTAATGGCACATCAAGTGATAGCCTGGCAATCCTTTCAGATGAAGTAGCAGTCTATCAAAGAAAAGTGTTCGTATGACGTGCAGTCTCTAAATCAGTTGTGGCTCGGTTTATCAAAACTCAGTCGTTGCCAACATTGTCAAGTGTCATCTATTTACAGATGTTGGCGACAAGGTATGAAAATGGATATTGCTAGTTAGTAATCAATAGCAAGGTGCAGTTGAAAGAAGAGTGGCGCCAGTTCTTAAGCACACAAAGCCTTATCATAATGAGACACAACTTTATATTAGGATGCTTAGCTATCTTAATGAATATGGTGATGACTTCTTCAAACAAAGCATAGCTGAGAAACTAACGATGCTAAAGAATGAAGACACAGAGTATTTAAAATGTGCATCATACAGAAATGTGAGGAAGGTAGAAATAGGGTCTCCAGATGAAGAGTAACAACAACCATCCAATGTTGAAAGAAACATATCAACGGCTCCAGTAAGAAGTATGAGAGAAACCTCCGGAGTGATCCACTTGTCGGCACCCAAGGACGTTCAAGAGCCAAAAGCAGGCTACAGAAAAGGCCATGTGATTGACCCTAAGCATAGGAGAAATAAAGTGTTTTGTTTCATTTTATTAAATTGCATAAATCGTGTCACGTGAAGTCATTGAGGGGTCTTTTATTAATAAAGAGTCTCATTTAAAATATGGTGGTGGGCACGGTTACATAAAACTAAGCTTTATTTTTTATGAGTTTCATTTTTTAAAAATCTACAGTTAATAATGAAGTGAAGTTTCATTAAAGTGAAATTTGACTCTTCACGGGAAATAATAAAAGTGAAAACCCTAAATGTGCAGCCACTTCATTTCCACGACAAGTGAAATGGAGAGCAGCAGGAATGGTTTTTCTCTGTAGGCTAATGGTGGAGGCATATTTTTTCCATCCATGGAGACCATCGCCAATTCAGTTGCATTTGTTGTTATTGCCAGATTTTATGCCAGATTTCATGGATATAGTTGCAGATTTTCAGAGAGGTCATTGAGATATTTTGTTGGGGTTTTTGTCTATAAAATGCAGATCTGAGCTAGAGTTTGGGAGGTAGACAGAGTTCCAAAAGTCTACATACATCAGAGATTTTAGAGCAGCAGATAGATGTTTCATTCTTTTACCTTAGCAATTCTTTATTTTATGAGAATGTAACAGTTAATTTTGTGCAACAAATCTTTAGCCTCTGTAACTGGTTATTGTTCAAATAAAATGAGAATATTGTTTTGTGCATGTCTGGGCATTTCTCTGTCCTGTTTCTTTAAGTTTTCTGCTTCTTTGCCTTTATCAAATCTGTTTATAAACTGGGTTTAATCATGCATACCCGCTCTTTATCTTCCAGTTAAATCTTTCAGAGTTTGACACTGTGCAACTGAGTTTTAAATTTGGTATATCACCTTAGATTTAGGCATTTATTTCTGCAAATCTCTTTTTCTTTCTAACCTTTTTCCCAAACCCCACTGAAAGAACGCAAGAGCCAGCTTCCTTAAAACCTGGAGGTCACTCTGAGAAGCATTCCCACATTTTAGAGTTTCCCATGTTGCTGCTAGATTAAACCCACAGATTTATGCATCAATAGTTTTTGGCACGCTCGGTGGGGCTGGATTCAAAGACTTGGGTCTTTGTTTTCATTAAATCTTTGCCCTATATTTTGTGGTTTTGATGAAAAATCACAGAAATATTTGCTCATAGGAGCTTGAATCATCCATCTGGCGACTCTGCTAAAGGTTCTTTTTTAGATCTTTGCACCTGCAGACCATGGTAGCCCCTGGTATATATGTGCATCTAAATATTCAAAGAGATCTACCTTTTGTGACTTGGGATTCAAGTCCTCTTATTCTTCAGCAGCAGGGTCAAGTTCTTGACACAGCTTGGACGGCATTACCTCACTTTCTTGGAAATGGCTCAATTTGCCCTATAGATCACATTCAAGATGTTGCAAGTTTATGCTCCATTCACAATGTCACAATTGAGAATCATGCACTCTTGTTGCTGGCATCCTCCTTCAAAGGCAAAGCAAAAGAATGGTACAGAAGCTTGCAGCCTAGTTCAATCACTAGATGGGATCAGCTAAGAGGACTCATCTACAATCAGTTCAGAGACAGAACAGATGTCAGCACCCTCACCCAAAATCCCATCACCATCAAAAGGCATTTGATGAAGTCCATACATGACTTCAATTCAAGATTTGACAAGGTATGGAAAAGATTCTCAGCTGACATGAGGCCTCCTCTAGCCTTTGCATTCTTGTAATATTTAAAGGCTTTAGACCCTGAGATTTATGTGATGACCCAATCCTTAGGAGGTGAAACTCTTCCTCAATCATATGATCTTTCCATTAAGGCTGAAAGTAACCTTGTAGTGGCTGGTAAGTTGCCTCCTCTGCCTTTAAAACCCCTAATGCCTCATGCAAATTGTTGTTATATGGAGCCTAATTAGACTTAGAGGTTAAATTTACCCCACTTTTATTAGCACGGTTTCCCCCCAAATTCCTATGGGGTCCAGGGGTAGCGCCCTTGTGGAAACTTGGGGGCAACGCCCCCGAAACCTCACACAATTTTTTTTTATTTTATAAAGGCACCGGGAGATATTTTTTATTGGTCGACATAAAAAAACCCTATTTTTGTAACTAACAAAAGCTTGATAAAAGCGGCTAAGGGTTAGGGTTTCTATCGATATTGTATTGTAGCATTTGCAATGGTATTGGGTTGTAGGGATTGCTGGTTGTAATCGGATTGATTTACTGGATAATAATATTGGACTCTTTGTTGGTGGATGTAGCCCGAGTTTGGGTGAACCACGTTAAAACTTGTCTTTATCTGTTATTATTTCTGTGTATTTTCATTCCTCTGTTTAATCTTTATTTGCATTTAATTGATATCTTCTGTTAGCTAACCCTAACACAAATAACCTATCTTAGTCTCTTTCTTGCAGTCAAATGCATATAAATTCTAGTCCACCCACCCTCCTTGTTGATTTGCTAAATCATGAGGAGATGAGTGTTGTGAAAGAACTGATAAAAAACCTCTCATGAGATCAATGAGTTAAAATGTCAAGCCATGTTTTATGCTGATCCAAATG
The DNA here is from genome assembly GCA_027924645.1 of Cunninghamia lanceolata. Classification (NCBI taxonomy): domain Eukaryota; kingdom Viridiplantae; phylum Streptophyta; class Pinopsida; order Cupressales; family Cupressaceae; genus Cunninghamia; species Cunninghamia lanceolata. The sequence goes on along the minus strand of BSBN01000378.1, from coordinate 179,680 downwards.
TCATGCCTCAAGATCTTTATGGATAGCCATACCAGTGTGGTCTTATTACAGAAAAAATCCTTCCACATACCAAGGCATTGCCCAATTATCTTAAAAATTATGCATTACAAGGCTCTATAGCTACAAATCAGCCCATAGCAATCATAGATCATGTTTTTTGTCACTTTGATGTCCAAGAAGATTCAAGTCTCAATAACCAAAATGCAAGAAGAGAGGTGGCCCCTGTCTATTCAGTGTATTCTTATGATCTTGAGCATCAAACACAAGTGGTAACATGTAATTCAAAGATGCAGTCAAGTGATGAGAAAGATTTAGAGGATGATGATGAAGTGACAATTCTAGAAGCTGAAAAGTACTTTGAGAGGGGCTTTGAAGCTGAAAAGTACTGGGTCCAAACTGACACACTGCATCTATATCTCATTTTTAGGAGTTTGCAAATGATATTATGCCAGAGTCTATAAAAGGTGATTGTCTTTATTTTTGTCATGAAGATCCACAGATGCAACAAAAGATTTCATAAGGATGACAATTGTTCTTGCTTTTACAACAAGGCTATCAGTTAGTAAATGTAGAGGATCCTACTATTGAACATTTGAAGGGTTGTTTTACAAAGCCTCTTGTAGCATATTACGAGGAAGATTTTAAAGAAAAGGCAGATCAAGGAGATGATCTGTTTTCTATTGTGGAAGATGGTTAAACTCTTATTTTTGATAAAGATTCACAGCTACCAAGCGATGAGGCCCAAATAGACATTTGCAAAAGTAGAGAGTTGCATAAAGGGATGCTACATCATAAGCCTTTCTACATCCAAGAGGGAATTCCAATTAGATTCAAGACTATACTAGGCAGCTCTGTCTCTTGCACACCTATTTTAACACTATCATGGGTCATAAACCTGTTAAAGAGTCTACAAAAGAAGTCATTGATAAAGTTTAGTTGGCAAGAGAGGTAACTGGTGGAGTATTGTTGATAGCAGCCTTCAAATACAAATAGAGGAATAAAGTACAATACATGGTTTTTCCTTCCCACCCTTCACTGAAGTAGGCATAGTATGCAAATCAGCCTGATTGGTGCTTTGACGATGAAGAAGACCCTCCAGAGAAAAGGAAATTGAAAAGGTACAATTTTCTATTATACTTTTTTATGTACTTCATCTAGTCAGTTATCAGTGCAATATGGATTCAGTGGAGAAACATTATCAAACATGGTAGTTACTTTGCTGTCTCGATCAATGGGCGTATTCCCCTATGTTTCAATTATCAGTAATTTAGTTTTAGTTTCAAAATAAGTTGCTACAATAGTAGCATTAGATTTTAGTTTGTTTGTTTCAATAAGTCTCTGTTGCTATGAATGGAGATAAGTTTTGTGGTTCAACTTGTCTCATATCCTGGATTCAGTGGTCAGTTTCAGTTATGGTTGGTTGGTTTTAGTTGCAGAGTGTGTTTTCAGCAGTATTTCAGTTCATCTTCATACATATTTAGATTTAGATGTGTCTTCAGTTTTCATGGATGTTTCAATTTTAGACATTTGACTCTATTTCCCATTGTGATGCTCACAACACGCCCCATTTTACTCCTTACCAAAATGAGGACCCCTGCTGTGGCTGTAGCTTTTGCTTTTGTGTGTGGGTCTGTTTGGTGGTAAAAGGGAAAAAGAGAGTGAAAATTACAAACCTTGTTGAAAATAAAGAAAAAAATTAGCATTAAGTACCAGAGCATAATATGGGTGGATTCCTTGTCAAAAATGAGTGAGGGTTGCTTTTTGAACTATGTTAAAATTCGCAGTATTTTGCAAGATATAAGTGTTTTTGGTAAATGCATTATAAGAGGGTTTGTATGTTGCATATACAAGGTTGTTTGTATATCGGGTTGCTTGTATATCGGGTTGCATATAAAAGGTCACTTACATACAAAGTCGCTCATATACAAAGTCCTTTGTATATCAGGTTGCATATGCAAAGTCCTTTGTATATCAGGTTGTTTGTATATCGGGTTGCATATACATTGTTTACTTGTATGCATTTGACTAACGTTTTATTTCGGTACATACAAGGTGGACCTGACAGAGCTCAGAGTTCAAATGTATATTCGGTCAAGTCCGTTGAATGTATTTTATGTTTGTATGTTTAGTGAAAGCGAAACATACAATGGGATATACAAAGGGTTATGCATGTCGCAGAACCAAAATAACTATGAAATAAGGTTTAGTCGTTGTATATTTCGAGCATTGTATGTAGGTTGTCGGGTTATACATTGCAATATACATACAATGCGGATTTCATGGAGGGATTAAAATTTGATATAATGGATGCATCGGAGCTCAATGTATATCGGAAGATGTATTTTGCGTATATAAAAGTTGAAGTCTAAAAGGACATACAAAAGAGTTTGTATATCGCGACTTGTATCTAAAGGTTTGATACAAGTGTTACATGCATCGCAGAAATACAAGTAAAAAGTAATGTGGGCTCCACCACTCATCGGTGTGAGTAAGCTTACCAGAGTGAGTTTTTTGGATTGCCCCAACTAAGTGAGTTACTCTGATGGTGAAGGATACAAGCCCGATATACAAAAGAAATAAAGGCATCGCAGGAGGAAAAAGGTAAGAGAGAGTTTGCATAAGGTTGTTGTATATGCGATATGCAAGGCGAATATACAAAGCATGATATACAAAACAAGAGATCCAAAGATGTACGAAAAAAGTAGAAAAGAGAGGGAATTTGAGTTTGATTTATTGCGTAAAGCGCTTGTATGTTTAAAACATACAAGCAGAACATACGGGAAAACATGCAAGAAAAAGGGTATGTATGCATAATTAAACTAACAGTAAAAAAGTTTGAAAACGTAAAGCGCTACAAACTGAAGGCCAAACTGTTGGCGCATTGATTACTGTAATTAATGCCCATCTAACATTCTGAAGAGGTAAATTGATGAAGGCGGCGTGCATTTATAATCCATTTTTATGTCTGTTGGTAGGTTTGCAGGTATATGGAAGGTGGAGCTTTAATAGCAATGACATCACAGAGTGGCAGTGGATCACAGAGGAAGTGAAAGGAGTAAAGGCATTCAATGAGAAGATATTTTGAGGTGGTTAATTCAGTAGGTTAATGTGAAGCTGTAATATGCAAGGGGCCTTACTTGATTTAAGGTTTTTTGATGATTTACTGGGCTCGAATTATGCAAAATATCACAAATATCAACATTTTATTCATTCTTTTGCACAAATTTGTTACTGTATCACAAAGCTTTATATGATTTATATTAACACAAGATTTCTTTTCAAATATTATGAAAACTGTCCAATATCAACTCAGCTGTTCATGTTTCCTTCAAATATTAGACAATCCTTTAAATCTTTGCGCTTAAGCTAAGTATTTCAAATGGTTTGGGAAAAGTTAGAGAAATTTAAATTAAACTTCATTCAACTATAGGATCTAAATGCTCTGTTATGCATGTTGTAAGCAGTACAACAAACTTGATTAAATCCACAGACTAAACCTTTAAATGTAAGCCCTGAGTATTTTCACGAACATACATTAAAGATTGCACAGGGATATTACAGAAAGGCGAATATACAAAGTGCGATATACAAAACAAGAGATACAAAGATATACAGAAAAGTGGAAAAGAGAGGGAATTTGAGTTTGATTTCTTATGTAAAGCGCTTGTATGTTTAAAACATACAAGCATAACATATAGGAAAATATGCAAGAAAAAGGGTATGTATGCAGAATTAAACTAACAGTAAAAAAGTTTGAAAACGTAAAGCACTGTAAACTAAAGGCCAAATTGTTGGCACATTGATTACTGTAATTAATGCCCATCTAACATTCTGAAGAGGTGTAAATTGATGAAGGCGGCGTGTATTTTAAATCCTTTTTTATGTCTGTTTTGCAGGTATGCAGGTAGATATAAAGGCGGAGCTTTAATGGTGATGACATCACAGGAGGTGGATCGGATCACAAAAGATCGCAAAAATAGCGAAAGATTGTAGTAAGAAGAGATATGCAAATGGAAAGAAACATTATTAAAAGAACAACAGAAGATATTTTGAATTAAAACAACAGAAGATATTTTGGGGGTTGTTAGGGTTTTCAAAGGGCACCCTTACGCTCAGTATGGGTATGCTGCTCAGGGATTTGTTGGCGGGATTTGTTTTCCACTAATTGATGCTGCACTTGAAGTGTGGACCATTGATTGACTAGGGTTTTGTGGTCGTATTGGGGATAATCAAATCTATATATTGAGCCCCTTTACTTTGTAATACTTACACAGGGATTTTTTTAGAAGATAGCTAGCAGTTGTAATTGGTTCAAGCATTTTTTAGTAGAAGAACAGTTTTAGAAGAACAATTTAGTTTAGGATAGAAGGAGGTCTCCTGTGTCTACAATAAGGAATGCATGGAACATCTAGCTTCCTTACTGTATCTGTAAAGAGTTGTAAGTTTTCTGTGAAGATGATTAATGAAGCTAAGAGTCATTCATACATTGTAAATCATATATGATTGTTTATCTTGAATATAAATGAATCTGGAATTCTGCGTCTATATTTAGAGTGCCTTCTGGCTCTTCTTTGTATTTGAAATAATATCTCTTAAAGCTTGCAATCTTTAATGTATGTTCATGAAAATACTCAGGGCTTACATTTAAAGGTTTAGTCTGTGGATTTAATCAAGTTTGTTGCACTGATTACAACATGCATAACAGAGCATTTAGATCCTATAGCAGAATGAAGTTTAATTTAGATTTCTCTAACTTTTCCCAAAACATTTGAAATATTTAGCTTAAACACAGAGATTTAAAGGAGATTGTTTGATATTTGAAGGAAACATGAACAACTGAGTTGATATTGGATAGTTTTCATAATATTTGAAAAGAAAGCTTGTGTTAATATAAATCATATAAAGCTTCGTGATATAGTAACAAATTTATGCAAAGGAATAAAGAAAATGTTGATATTTGTGATATTTTGTATAATTAGAGTCCAGTGAATCAAAAAACCTTAAATCAAGTAAGGCCCCTTGCATATTACAGCTTCACATTAACCTATTGAATTATCCACAAGGTCAAGGCCTGACCATACAGAAACTTGGGATTAAGTAATCTTCATCGATTTCTTCATATCTTTCAAGACAGTTAGGTTCATTTTTGTGAATTTTAACTTTTGTTATGAATGTGTAAAAGCAATCATCAACATTGCCCAATGCATAAGGCACTAATCTGCGAAACTAGAAATTATGGGTTCTGAGTAAGCAGGCTCACTCTCCCAGTCCATCGCCAAGAACTGGTGACAAATTTTTACACCATTTCAAAAAAAATTAATATCGTGCTCTTTAGGGTTATCAAAGAAAGATTACTGGTGCTACAATGGCTAATGGCCTGAAGATGTTGGGCAAGACTCCAAAAGGTTTCTCGACCATTGCAAAAGCAAAAGAACTTATAACACATGGTGATCACTTCAAGATGAAAACAATCCCGTAAGGCCGTGACCTGTCAAAATACTATAGCATCAATTGTATGGTGCGGTCTAAGAGTGCACTGAGCCTGAATCACCTCGTGGAGTTCAAAGGAGTGATAAATAGTATAAAGCTCAGATCATCATCAATGATGATGATAGCATCAAGCGCAGCTAGAGGGCACCATTAATGATAAAAGGAGCGGCCTTTTACAATGTGCTCAGTCTCTAAACAATGAACTCAAAAGCCTCTTCATCAGGTCAAGACCACAAGCTAGAAAGACATGATGTTGCCCCTATACCAAAGCCACGACCTCCAAAAAGAGTTGATGCTCGATCTCCAAATGGAGGCGTAGCCATATAAGAGATGATTACATGAAGTTTTGCAATATCATGGCATATGGTCTAAGAAAGGCATGGTGTCACCAGGAGGCACTGTATAAGTGAAACTCAATTCAAATAAGTAGAGACTCAACATCAAATTTGGAGGCCTATATAAACAAAATCACAGCTAGTTTCAATTGAAAAAGAAAGCATAGTTCGCTGCCACACAAAGCTCATCCAAATATAAGGCACTATCTTTTCAAAATGAGGTACGACTAAAGGAACAAAGGCAAGACATTGAAGGGAAAAAGGCGCAGCTTAGGGGGAGGCATATACAGATAATAGCATGACTCATGAATTATAAAGGCAGAGCCATTTAGTAGGGCCGTGCAACATCAAACAGGATGCTAAATTCTATTCAAGATAAAGCAACCAAACAGAGGATCTGCCATTTCATGGAGACAACCATGTAGAAAGATGTCATATTAAGCAGATCCAAGACACAACATAATCAAATGTAGGTGCCAGAAAGGTGACATTGAGTCTTGGGATGACTCCAATGCAGTAACACACAACATATTAATAGGCATGATCCATATTCAGAAGCACCACCTTTATTAAAATTCAGTCATGATGCTTATGAAACGGGTGTGAATTTTGAATGAATGCTACTACAAATCAAAACATTGCCTACTGGAATGAGCTCGTAGTGTGGTTTTGTATGTAGGCACGACCTCTAATTATAGGTAGAAATATTCAAAAGGATCGGCCAACATCATAACCAAATACACAGTCCATTCAAATTAGAGGCAAGTTTTAAAACTAAAACATAGCCTAAGTCAAAGGCTATAGCTATAAGGGAAAGGCAGCCACCATGTATCAACGCCATTCCAAAATTGAAAGGTAGCCCCATATAAAACAATGGCGCAGGAAAATACAGAGTAAGGGAGCGGCATAGGTATTTGCAATGTTTCTTTTCCAAAACATGAAGTGGCCTATCTAAGATACTCAGCTCTTCACAGTTTCAACTAATGGCACATCAAGTGATAGCCTGGCAATCCTTTCAGATGAAGTAGTAGTCTATCAAAGAAAAGTGTTCCTATGAAGTGCAGTCTCTAAATCGGTCGTGGCTTGATTTATCAAAACTCAGTCGTTGCCAACATTGTCAAGTGTCATCTATTTATAGATGTTGGTAGCAAGATATGAAAATAGATATTACTAGTTAGTAATTGATAGCAAGGCGTACTTGAAAGAAGAGTGGCACCAGTTCTTAAGCGCACAAAGCCTGGTCATAATGAGACACAACTTTCATATTAGGATGCTTAGCTATCTTAATGAATATGGTAGCGGCTTCTTCAAACAGAGCATAGCTGAGAAACTAATGCTACTAAAGAATGAAGACACAAAGTATTTAAAATGTGCATCATACAGAAATGTGAGGAAGGCAGAAATAGGGTCTCTAGATGAAGAGTAACAACAACCATCTAATGTTGAAAGAAACATATCAATGGCTCCAATAAGAAGTAAGAGAGAAACCTCTGGAGTGATCCACTTGTCGGCACTTAAGGACATTTAAGAGCTAAAAGTAGGTTGCAGAAGAGGCCACATGGTTGAGCTTGAGCACAAGAGAATTAAAGTGTTATGTTTCATTTTATTAAATTGCATAAATTGTCACTTGAAGTCATTGAGGGATCTTTTATTAATAAAGAGTCTCATTTAAAATATGGTGGTGGGCCCGGTTACATAAAGCTAAGCTTTATTTTCTATGAGTTTCATTTTTTAAAAAGCCACAGTTAATAATGAAGTGAAGTTTCATTAAAGTGAAATTTGACTCTTCACAGGAAACAACAAAAGTGAAAACCCTAAATGTGCAGCCACTTCATTTTCACGGCAAATGAAATGGAGAGCAGTGGGAATAGTTTTTCTCTGTAGGCTAATGGTGGAGGCATATTTTTTCTAGCCATGGAGACCGTCACCAGTTCAATTGCATTTGCCGTTATTGCTAGATTTTATGTTGGATTTCATGGATATAGTTGCAGATTTTCAGAGAGGTTGTTGAGATATTTTGTTGGGGTTTTTGTCTATAAAATGCAAATCCAAGCTAGAGTTTGGGAGGTAGACAGAGTTCCAAAAGTCTACATAGATTAGAGGTTTTAGAGTAGCAGACAGATGTTTCATTCTTTTGCCTTAGTAATTCTTTCTTTTATGAGAATGTAATAGTTAATTTTGTGCAGCAAATCTTCAGCCTCTATAACTGGTTATTGTTCAAATAGAATGAGAATATTGTTTTGTGCATGTCTGGGTATTTCTCTGTCCCGTTTCTTTAAGTTTTATATTTCTTTGCCTTTATCATATCCATTTATAAACTGGGTTTAATATGCATACCTACTTTTTATCTTCCAGTTAAATCTTTCAAAGTTTGACATTGTGCAACTGAGTTTTAAATCCGGCATATTGCCTTAGATTTAGGCATTTATTTCTACAAATCTCTTTTTCTTTCTAACCTTTTTCCCAAACCCCACTGAAAGAACAAAAGAGCTATCTTCCTTAAAACCTAGAGGTCACTCTGAGAAGCATTCCCACATTTCAGAGTTTCCCATGTTGCTGCTGGATTAAACCCACGGATTTATGCATCAACACATATCATGGTGATTCTACTATTTGTATGGCTTACAATTCATTATACTTTACATCTCATATTAAGCCTAATTTTAAATTCTTATTTCTCGTGCCTTAGTTATACCACTAAATCATTCTACAATTGGACAACAAACATGGGGTAAAATGTCTTGAGGAAAGTAGTGAACAATAGTAGTGATAATATAAGCATAAAGTGAACAAATTTCATTAACCTAATTAAAGGTACATGCGATTAACCATAAAATCTAAAATAGAATATGGATAAACATATAAAACAACAATGAGAAATTAGCAAACTCATAAAATGAAACCCATAACACTAGATGTATGTGGAGAAACTTATCCAGGAAAAAACTCAACCATCAAAGAGATCACAAGTCTATATTAAATTAATAACACTATGTTACAATAATACATCAAACTCCTCTCTTCAATTGGATAGCATTATGGTAGGATGATAATACCTACAAATGATCACACGTGAAACCTATATCTCATGCCTCCAATATATAGAGTAAACATAAACTAGAAACCACAAGTGGTTTACATGTTAGGAATGGTGTCTTAACCTCATATCCTTATGTTAATAACACAAAAATTCAATTTTCAAGGCTCTAAAGGTCGATTTTGACCCTTAAAAAATGTCAAAATGGGCCTTACCTAGAGCAAGTTGGTTATGATGACATGTATCTTGATGAGAGCAAATTATGATCTATTTTGGCCTATTTCATTCACCTTCATACTCATCCCCACATTCCATTTTCATCTCATTTTATCATTTACACTGCATATGATTAAATATATATAAGTGATCTTTAATATAGTTTTGAGATTAAATTATGAAGATTAATTATTGATTGTCTTTATTAATATGCATTGTTATTTTATGGCTTGGAAAATATAGCTTGCAACATACAAAACTTCCTATTACCTGCTGAAACTACTTGTCATCTTTCATATAGATATTCCTGTCACTTTCTGGTTAGGAACTATCGTCAAGCTATTGTTCGCATGTGCCTCTATGATGGTTATGATCTTCTATTGGATTATTATTGGCCATGTGAACTCTTGATTCTACCGCTATGTAGAAGGACTCCATTCACATCATTTTCCTTGCACTAGTTTGAGTTGTCAAATCTTCGGTTATTGTATATCTCTATATGACTATTTCTAACTCCTGCTAGATCACTGTTTTGCATCACCATATTCTATGGTGATTGGTATGTGAGAATGTTACATGTGGTTGAGAGAGGGGAGCTCGTGGTACAAATGTCTTGCCAGAAAACTATGGTGGAGAAGAACTCATGGAGGAGATTTGCTACTACATTGCCATTGGAGAAAACTACTGCAGTATGCATGTTCTCTATATTAATCCACAGTTATAACAAAGTCATTTTTAACTTGTGGATAGCATTCAAGGCTCTACATAAGCCTCTATATTATAGTATGTTGGCCATGAGCCAAAACAAACTAAGCTATTTTGTACCCATTAGTTTTTGTTTGTTATAAGCATGGCCTCTATATATGGTCTGCTAAAAAAACAAGGGCAGATTATTATATACACAGATTACCGTGTGTAGATTTTTGTACATAGAATTTTGTATTACTTCTCTGATAAATGAAATAGCATTCCTTCTGATAAAGCCAACGTAAGAAAGCATTTATTCTTTCCATCGTGCAAACCATGGAGCAAGGGCCCACTCTTTGGTGAAGCATGGTGATATCTATTTATTTCTGTTCTATTTTCTATTAATGTGTTTATGTTACATTTTAGATTAATGTTTCTAACCAGAGTGTTTGAAGTATTTTTCAGAGTGTTTCATTTCAATATTATTAATTTGGTGTTCTTTCATTTCTACTAGTAAACTATTGCTTTCATTGTTTATGTTGCGGATTGTTGTTGTTGTTGTTGTTGTTCCTGTCGCCAGGAAGTGACAGTTCCTACCGAGGGAGTTGTTTTGATTTGCAATAGATTTATGTTCATAGGTTGATTTTTATAGCTACATTTTATCTCCACTTAGCTGACTATCTTCATCCCTTCGACAGATAGCCACAATACCTTTCACAAGTTTATGATCCCCAGATTGACATTTTAGGAACAAACTGAGGAAGTTAATGTAAAACTTTTATAGCAATTTGATCCCAAGTCCCAATCCACAATTTTGTCCATTATATCTCTCTAAGATCTTAAGGTTTTAAAAAATAAGCTTAATAAACTTCCCAAATCAAAATCTATAACCTCGAGAAGTTAGACCTCCCACATTGAAAATGTAAGAGCACATATGATGCATAAGAGAGTTGTAAGAGGGAGTTACACTTGTTGACCAACTTATGATGCATGTCATGACATGTTATAAAGTATCTTTTATTGGAGATAATGGAGCCAAAATAAAATGCCCAAGTTGGTGAGATGACTATGATGAGTTTATGATAGGTGGAAGGAATTTGCTAGTTTTAGCCTATGGACTCAATTGTGGATTTGGGTAGTGGATTTTGACTGGATTTGTGCACCACATTTTGGGTTATTTTAGCTTGTGGTTTCCTAATTACCATTTGATGGTTTCATGTATTGCTTCTCCTATTTATTAGGTGCTTGAGATGGAGGTTTCATATTGAGTTTTGTAGCTACTATTATTTTGTCATAATTACTCCAAATATCTTGTTGGTGATACTTTTATAAATCCTTAGACTCTAAAAGTTTTTTGTAACCATTTATTACTAAATAATGCATTGAGTTGCTTTGGAGTGTGGGATTTTCTCTCGAAAGGGTTTCCCCATGTAAATCATTGTATTATGGTATATTGGTTTTGTGTTTGTTTCCTTTTAAATATATGATCAATTTAATGTTTTGCACATACCTCATTTCATACATTAGTGTAGGAAATGTATTTTGCACCTATGATTTTTGTTATTACAAAATAATGGATCAAAACCATGGGTCCAAACTAGGCACTCAAATCTAAGTCAAAAATATAACACCCCCATTCATGAAGAGTGTCTTCCAAGAATAGAATATAATACCCTCCATCACCCAATAACAAGATCTTGGGATTTGCCGACGATGGCATGGTTCAGTGGTTAAGTCGCTCGGTTGTAGTGGCGGCCACTAGAGTTCAAACCCCTGCTGGGCCAACGAGCTCGCAAGGCTTTACGCCTTCGCTGGGCCAAAGAGCTCGCGGGTTTGAAGTGTTCTTGCTAGGGGATGAGGTCCCCCATGTTGTGGCCTCACCGGTTCATTGCTCCGGGCAAAAGCATTCGTGTGGAGCCAGAGGGCGTGTCGCACCAGCGTCACCGGTCACGTTAAAAAGTTTACCAGGTGCATTTAAAAAAAAAAAAAAGATCTTGGGATTTAACCCTAAGAGCATACATGGAGTGGCCAACTCACATGGGACCCACCTATCATAACAAGATGCTTTATTATCACAAAGTAACCCCAAGTGCTAGAATAATCAATTACACCTTATGAAAATAATGACTATAACTCGCCTTGTAAATGTCATTAAAACTAATATTCTAAGTTCCAAGAATAATAATAAAATATTATCTCTCAACTACCTACATGGGCATCTAAGTACTCATTCCTAACATTCTCCCACTTGATATTATACATTGCAGTGACATAAATAGGAAACATAAAATAATCAAGTATAGAATGTAAGGCTTGTGGTCCCTTACACCAAGAGAACTTATCTATGTTCACTAGTTTGTAAGTGAATATGCAACATTAACCAAAGTGTCAAGTTTTTGAATCATGACTTTACCACTCTACACCATCTCACAAACAAAGTGATATTAAACATCTATGTTCTTAGTATGAGCATGGTACATGAGATTCTTGGCCAAATAAATAACACTCTAACTATCACATCCAATCTGAACCACCCTGCAATCAAAACCAACACCTAAACACAATCTCTATATATCCAAACCACCTCTTTATAGGCATGTGTAGTACCCATATACTCTACTTTATTAGTGGACAAAAAAACCATGGTCTACATCTTACTCATCCAATTGACAACACCACCAAACAGAGAAAACACAATGCCATTAAAGTTGACCTCTAACTATCCAAGTCACTTGCTCAATCTGCATCAACAAAGCCTTGTATGGCTAATAAATTGCCCACATCATTAGAACCATGATAACACAAGAAATAATTAGAATTTTTTCAAAAATATCTAAATATCCTCTTAACACAAGTCCAATGCTTTTTATCAAGGTTAGACATAAAATTGCTAAGAACTCCCAATGCTTGGGCAATATCTGATCTAGGACAAACCATTGTGTACATTAGGCTACCAATAATACTAACATAAGGAACATTATACATATACTCAAAATCATCATCTGACTTGGAACACATATCGAATGAATTATTAGTGTCAACATGTAAAGGAATACTCTCTAGTTTATAATTGAAGATAGCAAATTACTGTAAAATAGTGTAAATATACTTGCTTTGACTAAGCCAGAGATTTTTGTGAACTCGGTATTTGTTGATTTCCATTCTTAAGATAAATTTTCTACCCCTAACTCCTTCATGTCAAATGACCAAAAAGTTGAGTTTTAAGCTCCCTAATCATCATCTTGTTGTAACTAATAAATAACATGTCATCAACATACAAGACAATAATTAGAGTTGGATCATCAATAACTTTAATGTAAACATAGTGATCATCTTTGCTTCTAACAAAACCCAATATCAATGCAAAATCATCAAACTTCTAATACCACATTGGAAGTGATTGTTTCAAATCATATAATGACCTTTTTAACTTGCAAACCAAATATTATTTCCGTTTTACCTCAAACCCATTTGACTATCAAATGTAAATTTCCTCTTCAAGATTACCATGCAAAAAAGTATTTTTTACATCAATTTTCTCTATTCCCAAATCACAAAAACAACAATAGAAAGTAGGAATCTAATAGAAAACAATTTAGCAATAGAAAATAATATTTCACTAAAATCAACTCCCTCTCTTTGGGAGTCACTCTTAGCCACCAATCTAGCCTTACACCTCTCTAACTAACTATATGCTCTAAATTTCTTTTAGAATACCCAATTGCAACCAATGGGCTTTCTTCCCTCAAGAAAACTACAAGATTCTAGGTGTCACATCTATCTAAGGTCATCATCTCTTCCCACATGGACTTAATCCAAAAATTATGCTCATCTAGAGAAAGCCTCCTTGAAAGATCTTTGTTCATCATTAATAAAATGACAAATAAAATATGTTATAAATGAAGGCAACAACTACCCAAAAGGAAATTTGATTACAATATGTTTATGATCTTGAAGCAGCGTAATATGAACAAAGATTGCAAACATAAATTAAATTACAACATAGGAATAGAAGAATAAACCATTTTAACAACAGATATAATGTGGAGAAAAGTTGTATTATCTTCAAAAATGGAGACATAATACATGCACTTTACTCTCTCTTACTCTCATCAATCCGATAAAACTGTGTACAAGAAAACTATATTTTTACAACAAATACAAGGCATTGTATTTATAAAGAAATATCATCTCCCAAAAGGTGACATCCACTTTTGCTATCCCTATAAACTTATTAAATGGCACACAAAAACCTCTACCACTTGTCACAAGTCAACTAGGCAATATTGGGTGCCCATGGACAAGAATAAGCACTTAAGAGGTAATAAATGCTATCATAACCATCATAGTATAACAACTCCTAAATAGTATCTATCCAATATGGGCACCTAGTGCTAAGTATAGAAAATTACAAGCAATAAATATATGTCATAAGTTATCATATTGTCATAGATTCTCTTACAACCACTTACCAACTTTATGACAGGTGTCATAACTACCAAAATTAGTAGATTCCTCCAAGGTGGCACCTTCCCTCAATAACTCTTGATTTTCACAGTTACCATTAGTAAATGTTACTCCATAACTATCGTTGGTAACTCTGAAACATATCATTGCACTAACTTTGTAATTGCTGTCCCTAGTAAATAATTTTTACCACTACTGGTGAAACTTGTACGTCCCTTATGAGTGATTTACAAACAATATTAGGAATATTAATTACAAGGATTTACAAGGTTAATGGCACCTTAATCCTAACATTCTCCCACTTAACATTATACATTGTAAATACCCATAGAAAAACATAAAACAACTAAGTACAAGAAACAAGGCCCATGGCCTCCCTGCACCAAGTAAACTTCTATGTGCTCACGGGTTTGGTCAAAGCATCTACAACATTCTCCTGAGTGTCTACCTTATTTAGCTCAATCTATCCACTTGCAACCATTTCTCGAACAAAGTGATAATGTACATCAACATACTTAGTCCAATCATGATACATAGGATTCTTGGCCAAACAAATAGCACTAGCTATCACAACCAATTTGAATGACTTTGCAATCAAAACCAATACCTATACACAATCTCCTCAACCAAACTACCTCCTTAGAGACATGGGTAGCAACCACATACTCTACTTCTGTGGTGAACAAAGCAGTCGTGGGCTACCTTTTTCTTATCCAACTCACTGCTCCTCCAAACAAAGTAAACACATAGCCACTAGTGGACCTCTGACTATCCCAGTCACCAGCCCAATCTGCATCAACAAAACCATGTATGTCCAATGTCTTTTCCACAGTGTTAGTACCAAAATAAACCAAACAGTAATCATCAGTACCAGCTAAATATATTAATACCCTCTTCACATAATTCTAGTGTTGCCTACCAGGGTTAGACATAAACCTTCTCAAAACTCCCACTACTTGGGCAATATCTGGCCTGGTACAAACCATTACATACATCAAACTCCCTACAACACTAGCATATGGCACATTAGTCATACCCTCAAAATCATCTTCATTCTTCAGACACATATCTAATGAAAGCTTAGTACCAATGGACAAAGGAATTCTTACTAGGTTACAATCCTGCATGCTAAATCTTCACAAAATAGTATTCACATACTTACTCTGAGATAACCAAAGTTTTTGGTCACCTCTATCCCTTTTGATCTCCATACCCATAATATACCTGGTTGCTCCAAGATCCTTCATATCGAATGCACCTAAAAGTTAGGCTTTCAATTCACTGTTCATACCCTTAGTATTGCTGAAAAATAACATGTCATCAACATAAAATGCAATGATCAATATAGAATCATCAATACAATGAATGTACACATAATAATCCTCCTTTCTAACAAAATCTAATTTCAAAACACATGAATCAAACATATGGTGCCACATTATGGGGGACTATTTTAGACCATAAAGAGACCTCTTCAATCTGCAAACCCAATGTTCTTTTCCTTTTACCTCAAACCCTGTCGGTTGTTGCATGTAAATTTCTTCCTCAAGATCTCCATTCAAGAACCCATTCTTAATATCCATTTGTTCAACCTCAAAATCAAAAGTTGTAGCAAAGGATAAGAGAAATCTAAAAGAAGATAATTTAGCAACAGGAGAGAATATTTCACCGAAATCATCTCCCTCTCTCTGGCAGTAGCCCTTGGTTACCAATCTAGCCTTGTACTTCTCCAATGAACCGTTTGCTCCAAACTTCTTCTTGAAGACCCACTTGCAACCTATTGATGCAGACAACTTAATGAGATACCAACAACCTATCTCCATTGAAGGACAGTTCAAACCTTCAATGCCATAACTCACCAAGTTCACTGTCTCTAACTGAGATCAACCTTCATACAAGGAAGGGTTTCAATACCATAATAGCTTGTTCTTGACACCAAAGAGAGGAAGGACTTTAGGGCACACCTTCCAAGATGCCCAACTCCAATCAAAACTCTATCCAACCACTATGCAGGACAATAGTCTTCAACACTGTCTATTAAAGATAGTCACACACTTTTGATTTCTTAGGAGACAGTCATGGTACCCTCCTTGGGGTGATCTCCATTAACATAACTCAATGCCATACAACCAACCAAATCCATTAACACACCTAACACCTAATGTCTTCATTGACAAAGCAAACAAATTCACCAAACTTACCTACTCCTTGGTTATGACTGTTGTCCTTCTCTGAACTCCTAACCATGATTTTGCAGGGGTCTTTCACATGCCCACACTTACCATACACCATTCTACTACCCCTGAAACCTTCACAAGGCTATGGACTAACTATTTCACATCCCATTCCATTGATTAGAAACAAAAAAAGATCAATGGAATGGGAAGATCTTCATCGGGCTACTCAGCAAAAACCTAAATTAGGGTTTTAGGACAGTCAACAGAAAACAAATAATTTCTCCCTCCTAATGTAGTGTCAAGTCTTCAAACCACTTGCAAGGGATAGATAACTCTCTACCCTAACCAACCATCACAAATTCCAACCTCCACTAGGCCGTACGGGTACGGAATAATACAGAAAACAACGAATCTTCTTGACTGTAACAGCAGATTTAAGGTAGTCTAAAACAAAACAATGAGTTCTCCCACCTAGATCATTGTCAAGACCCCAAACTAGATCCAAATCAAAGCTATTTCAATACTCTAACTATCCATTACAGACTTGGCCTATGACTATTCCGTACAGGCGCGAGTACGGACTATTAACAATGAAGAAAACACAGAAAAGCAGAAAAAACAGGAAAAGTAGTTGTCTTTTTGTTATTTCTTCCAAATCTATTGAATAGTCTGATAACAATGGATCCTCTTTGGCTTCAAATAAGCCTTCTACAATGCATGGAGTGGTTGGGGGTTGATGTAACTGCCCAACCATCGAGCTTCCTTCTCAATTCTAACTGCAGCAATAAAGATTGTTTTAGTAACTGTCTTTTCTTGGACTATACCGATGGCTTTTTATGCTTTAACAATGCTTTTTAACTCTTGGTTAACCTTAGACAATGTTCTAACCTACTTCTAAACTTTTGACATGCCTTTAAAGGCTTACAAACATTAAAACTTAAATGACTATTGCAACTACCTATTACAACATGACTGTCCTACTTAGGACTTACAACAAGGAAATAGATTCTAGACATTTGGACATAGTCCAATTACAAACATGGCATTAAGCCTCATTACAACATTTAGATGGTCTCAAAGACCTTATCTAACAAACAAACTACTTGAAGATCAAGCAAAACCCTAATGTCCTGGTGCTCCTGCACCATACAACCAACCAACAAAGATTTCCAAGTCCCTTGGAAATGTATCTGCAACAAAAGTCTTTTCTGCATCTCTGTCTGTCTCTTCATCTTCTTCATCTTCAGTCTTCCAATCTTCAGACTAATAGGAATGGTGACCAACCAACCAACAAATCAAACTATCATCTTCACAGAGCATCTTCAGGCTCCTTCTACTCCCATCAGTGGAGTATTCTTCAGGCTGCAACATCAAGTGCTTCTTCAGCCAGGTATCCATCTCTCTCTACTTCACAACACCAACTCACCAAACCATTCATCTCACCCAACAACAGATTCTGGTGATGCACCTATCACTCTCCTCAGTGGTTTCTCTCTGCACCCTTATCCATCCTAATCTCCATTGGAGAATGGTCATGACAGACCTTCTCTTGTCTGCCCACACACACAACCTCAGAAAACATCCTTCTGCAGCTAGATGGATAAAGCACCTGCAACCAAACAACTTAGCAAACAAAATAATGGTCACCAACACAATCTTTCCTTCAGTTCTTCACCTGCCTTCTCAGTGACAGGAACAAATACAACACCCAAATCTTTCACCAGATCTGATACCAATATGATGCAGACAACTTCATGAGATACCAACAACCTATCTCCATTGAAGGACAGTTCAAACCTTCAATGCCATAACTCACCAAGTTCACTGTCTCTAACTAAGATCAGCCTTCATACAAGGAAGGGTTTCAATACCATAACAACTTGTTCTTGACACCAAATAGAGGGAGGACTTCAGGGCACACCTTCCAAGATGCCCAACTCCAATTAAAACTCTATCCAACCACTATGCAGGACAACAGTCTTCAACACTGTCTATTAAATACAATCACACACTTCTGATTTCTTAGGAGACAGTCATGGTACCCTCCTTGGGGTGATCTCCATTAACATAACTCAATGCCATACAACCAACCAAACCATTAACACACCTAACACCTAATGTCTTCATTGACAAAGCAAACAAATTCACCAAACTTACCTATTCCTTCTTGGTTATGACTGTTGTCTGAACTCCTAACCATGATTCTGTAGGGGTCTTTCACATGCCCACACTCACCATACACCATTCTCCTACCCCTAGAACCTTCACAAGGCTATGGACTAACTATTTCACATCCCATTCCATTGATTAGAAACAGAAAAAGATCAATGGAATGGGAAGATCTCCATCGGGCTACTCAGCAAAAACCTAAATCAGGGTTTTAGGATAGTCAACAAAAAACAAACAATTTCTCCCTCCTAATGCAGTGTCAAGTCTTCAAACCACTTGCAAGGGATAGAGAACTCTCTACCCTAACCAACCATCACAAATTCCAACCTCCACCAAGCCGTACGGGTACGGAATAATGTAGAAAATAGCGAATCTTCTTGACTGTAACAGTAGATTTAAGGTAGTCTAAAACAAAACAGTGAGTTCTCCCACCTAGATCATTGTCAAGACCCCAAACTAGATCCAAATCAAATCTATCTCAATACTCTAACTATCCATTACAGACTTGGCCTATGACTATTCCGTACAGGCGTAGGTACGGACTGTTAACAGTGAAGAAAACACAGAAAAGCAGAAAAATAGGAAAAGCACTTGTCTTTTTGTTATTTCTTCCAAATCTATTGAATAGTCTGATAACAATGGATCCTCTTTGGCTTCAAATAAGCCTTCTACAATGCATGGAGTGGTTGGGGGTCGATGTAACTGCCCAACCATCGAGCTTCCTTCTCAATTCTAACTACAGCAATAAAGATTGTTTTAGTAACTGTCTTTTCTTGGACTATACTGATGGCTTTTTATGCTTTAACAATTCTTTTTAACTCTTGGTTAACCTTAGACAGGGTTCTAACCTACTTCTAAACTTTTGACATGCCTTTAAAGGCTTACGAACATTAAAACTTAAATGACTATTGCAACTACCTATTACAACATGACTATCCTACCTAGGACTTACAACAAGGAAATAGATTCTAGACATTTGGACATAGTCCAATTACAAACATGGCATTAAGCCTCATTACAACATTTAGATGGTCTCAAAGACCTTATCTAACAAACAAACTACTTGAATATCAAGCAAAACCCTGATGTCCTGGTGCTCCTGCACCACCTATGGCCTTTCTTCCTTTGGGAAAACAAATAAGATCCTAGGTGTTTCAAGAGTCTAAAGCCATCATCTCTTTTTACATGACTAACTGCCAAGACTCAATATCATCTGCATGAATATCTTCCTTGTAGGATCTAGGCTCATTGTTAATTCTCAATAAAGCAAATACACAATAGAAATCTAGTGGGCTATACCTATCAATTGGGTTCTGCTGTCTTGTGGATCTCCTCAAGGGTGGAGTAAGAGACTCTTCCGGTTCTTCAAGGTTCTCAACTTCTTCTGTAACAACATAGTCTTCCTCATCAGAACTACTTCCACTTGAATCTTCTTCTTCTTCTTCACCCCCCCAATCCATCATTCTATTTTTCTAGCTATGCATCTTCCTATTATAAATCAAAATGCACCACCTTTGACCTTTCTTTATCTTTTGGTTGTTCAGGTTTAGAAATAGCTCTAAGTTCCCTAAAAATAACATCTTTAGAGAAAACAATTTTTTTGGTTAAAGGATCCCAAAGCTTATAACCTTTAACATTGTGATGCAGAGGAAATACTAATTCACCAATTGATGCAACAATGAGATACTATTCCATTCAAATCTAAAAATGCATTACAAAATAAGGAAGTGTGTGAGCTTCTGAGAATTACACATCCAACACCTACAACAAATAATTTTTTCCACCTCTAGACTCCTTCCCCAACATCTGGGTCTCTCCTCAATTTTCCTCCTTTCACCATCACTTGTAAAACCTTGCCTCTCAGGACACTTGCATGCTAGGTGCCCAAACTCTTGGCAATTGTAACACTTACCTATAAATGTGTTTGCACTCCTTCCACCACCAAATCTACCTCTAGAACCTCTACCTCTGAAATCTACACTTTTTTGTTGTTTGAAATTTGCACCTTGTCCTTGTGCCTTGCTTATCTCTTCTTGACTCTCATTGACTTGTTTTGCATTTGTAAAAGATCCTCTACCCCTAGAGGTGCTACCTCTACCTCTTGTTGTCTTTTCTTGTCTCCTTTTCACCTTTTCTTCTGCCCTTATAGCCATTTGAAAACATTCTTCAACTATTTTTAGTGTCATCAAACTTATTTCATCCTGAATATTATACCTTAGACCATTAAGATATCTTGCTATTTTTTCTTCTTCACCTTCCTCACATTTTGTCCTTATACTTAACCTATAGAACTCCTCGGTGTATGCTTGCACATCTAAGTCCTTTTGCTTAAGATTTTGAAGTTTCTTAAGCAATTGAACATTGTAATCACTAGGAAGAAACTTACCTTTGAGTTTTGTCTTCATTCTCTCCCAATAAGTGATCTTGGTCTTCCCCTTTTTCTGCCTTTCATCTTGCACAAAGTTCCACCACAGCAAAGCATGTCCTTTCAACTTGGTTTTAGTCTTCTTCACTTTGTGGTCATCATCTATCTGTTCACTTTCAAAGTAGTTTTCCATGGCTCGTATCCAATCTAAGAGCTCTTCACCATCTAATTTACCTCCATACATTGACAAATCCATTTTGCTATGTCCATCACCCTTCACAGCCTTCAAAAAATTTACCATCTTCACATCCTCTGGATCTAACTCTTCCTCGTCACTAGAAGTTTCTTCCTCTTCAGAATCACTTTCATCCATGGTGACCCCAGCTTTAGACTTCAATGCAACAATCTCTTTCTTCACGGCTTCTAGTTCTCTAGCCTGCTGATCAATCTTCCTAGCAACCGTGCTTCCTTTGGGAGGCATCTTGACTCCTCAAATTCCACTTTGCCCAAACTCCAACCTTCAACTCTCAAGAGATCTGCTTCCTATACTCTGATGCCAATTGATGCAGAGGAAATACTAATTCACCAATTGTTGCAACAATGAGATACTAATCCATTAAAATATGAAAATGCATTAAAAAATAAGGAATCTTGTGAGCTTCTAAGAATTACACATCCAACACCTGCAACAAATAATTTTCTCCTCAATTTTCTTCCTTTCACCATCACTTGTAAAACCTTGCCTCTCAGGACACTTGTATGCTAGGTGCCCAAACTCTTGGCAATTGTAACACTTACCTATAAAGGTGTTTGCACTCCTTCCACCACCAAATCCTCTGCATCACATTCTCACCATATCCAATGAAGATGCATTTCTACGCTTTTGGATCCAACTTAGATTGCTTTTCCTTAAGCACACGAACAAAAGCCTCACAACCAAAAACCCTTAAATGTGAAATAGAAAGTTTTTTACTTGTCCACACTTCATAAGGTATCAAATCAAGAGCCTTACAAGAAGTTTTGTTAATCAAGTAACAAGTGGCACACACAATCTCTACCCAAAAGAATTTGTCCAACTGTGCATCATTCAACATACTTATGGCTCTTTCCATGATTGTTCAGTTCATCCTTTCTGCAACACCGTTATGTTGTGGTCTATACAAATTTGTCTTTTGTCTAATTATACATGCATGCTTACAAAACACATCGAATTCCTTAGAGCGATATTCCCCTCCATTGTCAGATCTTAATATTTTTATATTTAATCCCAATTGGTTTTCAACTAAGACTTTAAAATTCATGTAAATCTGGATACATCATCAATGAAGGTGATAAAATAATGATATTTTCCAATAGAGTCATTATCCATAGGTTTAAACACATCTGAATGAATAGTCTCTAACTTCTCTTTTGCTCTATTACGTCCTAAAGGAAATGATGTTATGTTTTGTTTGTCAAACACAATGCTCACATAAATCAAAGTGCTCATCAAAATAAGAGAAACAGTCCAACAATTCTTTATTCTTGATTGTTTTAAAAATATCATTACTTGTGTGACCCAATCTATGGTGCCACAACATACAAGATGTTATGATGGAAAATGTCTTCCTAGGATTTTTTCCCTCCTAAGTTTAGGTCCCAGGTCCTTTAGGTGTAATCATGCATGTTCATTTTTACTCTTGATGGAAAATCCATGAAAATCCATGTTAAATGGGACCTAGGGGACAGTGATGAACTTGACCCTACCTTGAAAATGAGGCTCAGGGCTTGGGCGCCCATGCCCTAGTCCTGCCCTATTTGGCAGGGCCCCAAATTTTAAATGTTGGTTATTTAACTGTTAGAAGTGTATGTTGTTGACATCTCAAGTTTGAATTATGAAATTAGAGTGAGAATGTGTTTTGTTGCATATATAAGCATGTTTGGGATTCATTTGTAAACTAGAAGATGATTATGAACTTTTGGCGCACTTATGATTTTAGAGCATTCAAAGTATTCATTGTTGCAGAGTAGATTTGTCTTGTTATTGTGTGTGTTATGCAGATTTGGATTTATCTTCTCATGTGTTGAAGAATTTTTATCCACATGCGAGCTACACCTTTGAGGTGATAGCTACTTATGTTTTCAATCATTTATCAATTGGTTTTTGCCTCTATTTCGCAGGGATACACACTCTTTATCTGACAACGATGTTTGGAAGATTTGAATGTCCTTCTGGGGCTTGATTGAGGCAAGCTCCTAGACACCACAACCCCCAACCTCCTTCTTTGTGATTGCAGGTGACAGGTGTCATGTTCTACGGAAGTGGAGTTGTAGGAGGCTATGACAGAGTATTGGGATTTCAGATCTAAGTATAAAAGTAGGACCTGGACTTGGACACCCATTCCGAAGCCCTCCAGATTCCCAAAGCAGAAAACCTTTGTGACAGTGGTGATTAGTTGTAGACAAGTTTCAGAAGTCCCCGAAGAAGTTGCCACCTTGGGCTTGGGCACCTGCTCTTTAGCCCTCAACTTTCCCGATATGAAATCTCAAAGTCTGGTATTTATTTACTCTAAATATTATATCTTTGTCTGCGAGCATTTGTCAGGATTTGTTAGTTTATTTACGATATTGTGAAATTAGGGTTTTAAGCATAATCAAACTTTAATTAATCAATTAATCAGTAAATTCTAAGTTTCCTCTTCATTTCAAGTGACACCAAATCTATAGCAGAGCCCTCTTGCAAGAGTTGTGGCTTGACTTGGTTTATGTCCTTGAATGTAAGGTGTGAAAGGAGGATTTAACTCAAACACTCATTGAAATTCAAAACCCCTCTTTTTACACTAAACATTTTGGTGAACCCATATTTTATTTGAATTTTGCACTTTGCTAAGTGTTGTACTTCAAATTTACATTCATTTTATTCATCATTTTCATATTGCATTTGAAAATTTACAAAAAAATTGAAACATTTGAAAAAATTGGCATTTTAGGGTTGCATTTTGAAATAATTTAAATTAATTTTCATTTAATTTCATTTAATTTATGATTTTTAAATTAGATCTTATATAAATTATATAAATTCATCATATTATAATCTTTTGCATTGCATTTTTCATATTAAAATTGCTAGGGTTTTCTTGAAATTTTGAATTTTTCTTATAACCTAGTGATTTCAAAAACTAGGGTTTGTATTTAAAATCTTGTTTCAAATTTTACTACTCATATTAGGCACTCATTCAAATCTAATTTTGTATGTAGTGTTGCATTTTTGTGTGTTTTTGCATTCATATCTCAAAAATTTGCATTTACAATTAGATAATTTCAACAAAAAATAGCATTTTTCATTCATCATCATTAAAAATTGCACTTGCATTGAGCATTGTAGGACTTTAAAAGTATTTTCAAATATGAGCTGAATTATTTTTCATCACAAATCTGATTAGAATTCATTTACATATCATTTTTCACTTATTCATGCCTTAAATTTTCAACTAGGGTTTATAAATCTTGCATTTTCACTAGATTTTGACTTATCATCCATATAGATTTGCATTATAGGTGTGTGGTAAAAGATATTGCTGCATTAGTGGACTAATAATAAGTATTTAATTTTCTTCCCCTCATTAATTTATTCACATCACAACTTCTTTTAGTCATTTGCATTGAAAAAATGTGAAAAAGTGAACATTTTAGGTGCATAAACAAGCATAAATCTTTGCATAAAATTGTCTCACTAGGTTTCATTGGACATTAATGTTACAACACCTTTCAAGATGGCATCTTCATGGAAATATTTGCATGAGTATATCTTGGATTTTGAATATTTCTCTAATTTCACTAATGAGAACCCTCGTGTTTTGGAACACATAGCATGCGTACATGATATTGATGTTTCTAAATATTCTACACGTGAGCTTAAATTACTTTGTTATATACATGATTTTAATAGCTTCACATTACTCATAGGAGCATATCCTTTGATATTAGAAAATTTAACCAAATTCATCTCTAAGAATTCTCATGCGAAAGATAAGTGTGAAAATTCCTCTTCCATTAATGCCTTGGAATTGATAGGTAAATAATATGATAATGTTGATGATTCCATACGTTATCCTACTTCTCCTATAGTTGAATGTCCAAGAACCTCAGATGAGAAGAATATGGATATCTCTATTGTGGTTGTAAATTCAAGTCCCTTAGACATCGCTAATGATACAACACCTAACCTTCCTAACAACACCTTACCTTTCTTTCATTCCAATGCTCTCCCTAGCCTAGATGAAGCATTAGTGGATGAGGAAATGTCTCTCACATGCAATCCTTTAGGGATAGATGTTGGGTATAATCGAGAGGAAAACAATGTTAATTTAATCTTCACTAATAGACTTATTCCACCCACCAAGGGGTTACTAGATAAGTGTAGCAATATCCTTAGGATGATTGTGCGAGGGGCACCCAATGCACCCTCTTGCTTAAAACTAGTGATTATGGTTCAAGGTGATCAAAAACCACCTCGACCCTCGGATTACATCCTAAACTATCAAGACAACTTACTCAAAGAAATCAAGGTGTTCAAAATGTGTTGCAACAACCACATCACAATGTGATTGCTCACACATACAACACCTATAATAACAAGCAAAGTAAGCAAGCACCTGATGCAGGAGCATCCAAAGAGGTAAGGGCAATCTTGCATCACCCAAAAAAATATGTTGATTCAAAATTGTTGATGTTGTTTTCATTTATTTTGAAAATTAGTGTTTCTGGTTCCATAATGGCTTGAATAATGATGTAGAACTTTTAATTTTTCTAAACTACTAAAAATAGCAAACTGTTATTTTTAGAAAGTTTGCATTTCGACATAGATTGAAGCAAAAATTTACAGAAAGATTTGTAAATTAAAAATAAGACCTTTGGCGAAGGAATCATGCAATTATCATTTGTGAGTTGAAAGATATTAAAGTTTTTGTTTCTTGAAAAAATACCTGAAAATTATTCAAATTTAGGTTTGAGGCACTAAACAGCCCCGTATGGGCCTGAAAATGGGTGAAACTGACAGAGTTGGTTCTTAGCGCATAAAGTACTCCGTGATATTTCTGGCACTTCAAATAGTTTGTCAATCAAACACCCGGATCAAAGTTATGGCTCCTAGAAGTTGACCTATTTTTGGAGGGAGATGCAAATTTCAAATTTTGGTTGTTGGCTACCAAAAAGGGCTATTTATGGCCATTTTTGGGAACCCTTGGTAGTAAAGATAAGGGGGAAAGTGTAGAGTCAAGAATAGGCAGGAAAATAGAAACCCTAGTTGATTTAGGGTTACAGACGGCTGAAGATTCCAGAGCCTTGAGATAGGAAGCTATAATATGTTGCAGCCTGTGGAGGATTCATCCTCTAATTGTATTTGAGATTCTGTAATGTAATGAGTTGTCCAAATCAATAAAAGAACATTCTATTTTCTACGTGCAATTCTTTTTGTTGTGTGTTTTATGATTTACCCCCTTCATCAAGTCGTATCAGAGTAAGGGTTCTTGAGTGTGTAGACAGATTACTGACCGTGAGGCAGTTTGCACCAGGACCTAAGGTTGTGGGTTTGCTGCGAAGATCAAGATGCCTTCACGAAGAAACTGTGTTGGAAGAAATGCTTTGATGGAAGAGGGTTTTAGAGCCTTGCAAAGGTAGATCGATGCATTGCAAGAGGAGCTACGAAGAGGGTTTGAGCCAAGAACAAGAGAAGAAAGTGAAGATGAAGCTGAAGAAGATCTATCTGAGGAAGAACAAGAAGTTGTAGGAGATCCTACAAAGGTTAGGTTGTTGAGGGCCATTTCAAATATTGGAAAGAGGCCCAGGATCGAAGTTTCTACCTATTCTGAAGATTTGAATCCGAAATAGCTTATTGATTGGATAAATGATATGGAAGAATATTTTGAGTATGAAGTGGAAGATCTAGAATGGGTCAAGTTTGCAATAACAAAGTTGAAGGGCCATTCCAGTATTTGGTGGAAGGAGGTCTAGTTGGAGAGAAATAGAAGAGGAAAATGAAATATTACCAGATGGGATCGAATGGTGGAGAAACTAAAGAAGTAGTTCATTCCTGTGGACTATGAGATGGAGTTGTTGAAGAAGCTACAAGGATTGAAGCAAGGTAACAAGTCTGTCAAGGAGTATACATAAGAGTTTTATAAGATTCCTATTAGGACAAGCCATGTAGAGGCCAACAAGGAGAAGGTAGCCCATTACATTAATGGGTTAAGGCCAAGTATTCAAGAGGAGCTTAGACTGATCAGAATGACCACCATAAATGATGCATACCAGTTTTTCCTGAAGGTGGAAGAGAAGCTGAATAAAAGATTTGAAAGAAAGTAAAGGGGAAGAGGTCAAGGTGGAAGGACTGGTGGAAGATCCTATGGAGGCCATAATGAATATCAAAAGAAAAGTGAAGAAGTTGGCACCAGTTGAAATCAGAGAGAAGATAATGCCTACTGCCCTCATGACCAGAACAATGGTGAGTAAAGAGGAAGAGGAAGAGGCCAACCTAGGCAAGGGCTTGGAAGAGGAGGTTTTAGAGGAACCTGTTTCTAATGTGGAGAAGAAGGGCATCAAGTATATGAGTATCTACAACATCAAGGAAGGATGAATAGAAGACCCTAAGGTAATGCATGAGTTACACATGTAGATGAAGATGCATAGTCCAAGCATTCTGAAGATGCTAAAAGGGGAGAAACCCTAGTTGTCAGAAGAACCTTGTTGAATGAAGAGAAAGAACCAAATCAAAGAAAGAGTTTATTCTGCACAAGATGCAAGTGTGAAAGTAAATGTTGTGATATTATTATTGATAGTGGAAGCACTGTTAATCTTGTATCAGAGGAGATGGTTAACAAACTGAAGTTGACAAGAAGAAAGCATCCACATCCATATCGGATTGCATGGTTGCAGAAGGACCATAGAGCTTTGGTCAATGAACAATGTTTAGTTAAGTTCAAAATTGGGGTCTACCATGATGAGGTGTTGTGTGACATCATACCGATGAATACATGTCATATGTTATGGAGAAGGTCACAATAGTATGATAGGTGCGCTGTCCATGATGGCCATGCAAACACATATTCCATAACAAAGGATGGAGTTCATCATAAGTTGAAGCACTTAAAGGAGGTGGAAGAAAATGTATGTAGTTCTACTAGAATTTGCTTGGTAGATGGTAGGAAATTTTTGGAGGGTATGAAGCATGAGCGTCATTGCTTTGCATTGATTCCTAAGATCAGTCAAGAGAAATGTGAAGATGTACCAGCAGAAGTCTCAGATCTATTGAAATAATTTTAGGATATTGTCTCTGATAATGTACTAGAAGGTTTACCACTAGTGAGGAAAATAAGTCATCATATGGATTTGATACCAGAGGCTAGTTTGTCGAATAAGGCAGCCTACAGAATGACTCCTGCAGAGAATGAAGAGCTGGATAGACAAGTTCACGAGTTGTTAAGGAAGAGACTAATAAGGGAGAGCCTAAGTCCATGTGTAGTACCTGTAGTACTAGCACCAAAGAAAGATGGAGAGTGGAGAATGTGTATAGATTCTTGAGCCATTAATAAGATCACGATTGAGTATAGATTTACATTGCCTATAATGGATGACATAATGGTTTTTTTGAGTGGAGCCAAGTACTTCACAAAGATTGACTTGAAGAGTGGGTACCACCAAATCCAAATCAAAGAAGGAGATGAATGGAAGACAACCTTCAAGACAAAGGAGGGTTTGTATGAGTGGTTAGTCATGCCATTTGGACTAACCAATGCACCGAGCACATTAATGCGGTGCATGAACAAGGTATTGAAAGAGTTTTTGGGAAGTTTTGTTATTGTTTATTTAGATGATATTTTGATTTTCAGTAAGACTTGGGATGAGCATCTGATGTATATCAGAAGAGTTTTAGAGAAGTTGAGGGAGGAGAAGTTGTTGATTAATCTGAAGAAATGTAGTTTTGCAAAGAAGGAGTTGGTATACCTGGGATTTGATGTCTCAGAGGAAGGTCTTAAGATGGACCCAGAGAAGGTGAGGGCTATCATTGAATGGCCTATGCTAGGGAGTGCTACAGAGATACGATCTTTTCATGGTTTGGCAAGTTTTTACAAAAAATTTATCAGGAATTTTATTAGCATTTGTGCACCCCTAACTGAGACAATGAGAGGGGATAGAAAAGAGTTTAGATGGACTATAGGAGCAGCCAAGAGTTTTGATACATTGAAGCAGAAAGTCATAGAGCAACCTATTTTGGTACTTCTAGATTTCAATAAGGTATTTCAGGTAGATTGTGATGCTAGTCACAATGCTATAGGTGTTGTTTTGAGTCAAGAAGGTAAGCCCATTGCCTATTTTAGTGAGAAGCTCAATGATGCCAAAGAAAAGTATTATGTTTATGATTAGGAGCTTTATGCAATAGTTCAGGCTTTGAAGAAATGGAGACATTATTTGTTTCCAAAAGAGTTTGTTTTATATATTGATCATCAGGATTTACAATTTCTTAATAGTCAAGCAAAGTTAAATCAAAGACACTTAAAATAGGTTGAGTTTTTATAGAGTTATACTTTTGTTTTGAAGCACAGGAGTGGGAAGTCCAACAGAGTTGTAGATGCCTTGAGCAGAAGGCAAAATTTGTTGATAGAAATGAAGATAGAGGTTGTTGGGTTCGAAGAGCTCAAAAGTTTGTATCCTAAAGATCTAGATTTTAGAGAGGCTTAGAAAGCTTGTTTGGAACCTGTTACTTTGGATAGGACAAAATGGTTAGATTTCATAATCCAAGATGGCATGTTGTTTAGAGGAAGTCAGTTGTACATTCCCAGGAGTTCCATGAGAGAGAACCTAATTAAGGAGAAGCATAGTGGGGGATTAGCTGGACACTTTAGTCGATATAAGACCATTGCTATTGTTAGTGAGAATTATTATTGGCCACAATTGTAGTAGGATGTGAGGAAGTTTGTGCAGAGTTGTAGAGTGTGTCAGATGGAAAAAGGAACAAGTCAGAATACAGGGCTATATCAGCCATTACCTGTACCAGAGAGGCCATGGGATGATATTAGTATGTATTTTTTTCTTGATTTACCAAGGACACAGAGAGGACATGATTCCATTTTTGTGGTGGTGGACAGATTATCGAAGATGGCACATTTTATTCCTTGTAAAAAGACTAATGATGTTGGTCGTATTGCAAAGTTATTTTTCAAAGAGGTGGTGAGACTACATGGTCTACCTAAGAGCATAGTTTAGAAGATACCAAGTTTGTTGGTTATTTCTAGAGGACATTGTGGAAGAAGTTGAAGACAAATTTGAAGTTCAGTTTTGCACACCATCCACGGACTATTAGATAGATGGAAGTGGTGAATACTGTTGGCAAGAGACATTGTGTGGCTTCATGAGTGTTGTCATTGATGGCAATAAAGTTCATCCCACACATCTGCAAGACATGGTATGTCTATACCAGAAGTCAGATTGAAGATTGTTTTGGTCCGGTAAGCAAGAACAGAGCATGCAGCAAGGTTCGACAATCATGTCCAGACCTCTCAGAGGAAGTATCTCAGTAAAGTGTAGACTTGGGGAAGTCAAGAGGAGTATCATGAATGATACATTCCAGAGATTGAGCTTCTGGTGATGAAAGAGTGAAAAGATATGAGCATCTAAGTGTTGGGTTCTTGTTTGGCAGAGCAGACTGAGGAAGGAATGACCGACAGAGCATCAGACCTTAATTCAGAAGTGATATTGATGGTGATCAAGTTTCTTGAGGGATCATTCATGGTTGGCTGACATGATTGATGAATTCTCTAAGTATCTCTTTGATACGCATCACTTAGCAAGCAAGGATTCAGCCAACAGACTAGAGTTTGGGAAAATATTGAGTATTCCAGATGCCAACTAGAAAGATGTTGAAATCCTTGGTGCGGATATATATACCAGATGGATTTTGATGTGAAGGTGTGTGGTGTGTATTGTGTTGTGCGAAGAAAAGTAGAAAGCAGTGCAGAAGCATCTATACAAATCCGGTATGTAACAGAACAGTAGAACTAAGAAGAGGAAGAATGAAGTGTAGCAGATCAATATATTGAGCCTAACCAAAACTGAACCTCAGCATATGTGGATGCCCCTGATCAGTTCAATTACCTAGTTACTTTATTTATACCTTGTAGACAGTGAGTCTCTTGTAGGCAGTGAGCCTCTTGTGAGCAGTGTGCTCGGGCAGTGAGCCCTAATTGGCAAGTGTCATTTTGTACTACCTTATTCTTTTAATAGAGAATAGAATATTGGGTTAGTCACCCTGTAGTTTTTCCCTTAACAGGGTTTTCCACGTCAAAATCAGTGTATTATGTGTATTGATTTTATTTTTGCTTTCATGGTTATGCATGATTATATGTTTTGATGCTACACTAGTTGTTAAAGAAGAACAAAAAGTTAAAATAATTAAGATAACTGATTCACCCCCCCTCTCGGTTATCAACAAATAGGAGTTTGGGTAACATGCTACGATGCTTAGTAGGGGATAAGCCCAAGGGATGGGATTTAATTTTACCACAAGCAGAATTTGCTTACAACAATTCTATCAATAGGAGTATAGGTAAATCACCATTCTAGATTGTATATGGAAGTAATCCAAGAAATGCTTTAGAGTTAAGAAAGATGGATAAGGGAGAAAAGACAAGTACTGAAGCTGGAGACTTTGTAGAACACCTAAAGAGTTTGCATGAAGAGGTGAGAAATCGCATTAATAAGATGCATATTTAGTACAAGGATAAGGCAGATTAGAAGAGCAGATATAATGAGTTTCAGGTAGGACATAAAGTCATGGTTTACCTGAGAAAATAGAGGTTTTCAGTTGTAACATATAATAAGTTGAAAATGAAGAAATTTGGACCATGCAGAATTCTGAAGAAGCATGATTCAGAAAATGCATATGAGATAGAGCTACTGAGTGGGATCAACATTTCTCCTATTTTCAACATTGTTGATTTATCAGAATATTATGAAGGTCGAATAGAGGATGGACCAATAGAAAAATGGTGGAGTATTTCGGCATCTACTTCAAAGGAGGAGATAGAAGTGATCTTGGATAGCTGTGTGGGAAGGAGTACTCAAAAGAGGCAATATGAATAATATTTGGTGAAGTGGAAAGGAAGGCCTGTTGAAGATTCTTCCTAGTTATCTAAGGCAGAAATGGACCGTTTGGGGTTTTCCTCAAACACTTGAGATTTAACAAGGCCACTTCTCAAAATTACCCTAGGTGTCTGATGTAGGAGCATCCAGTGGTGTAAGGGCAATCTTGCATCACCCAAAAAAGATGTTGATTCAAAATCATTGATTTTGTTTTCATTTCTTTTCAAAATTAGTGTTTCTAGTTCCATAATCGCTTGAATAATGATGTAGAACCTTCAATTTTTCTAAACTGCTAAAAATGACAAACTGCTATTTTTGGAAAGTTTGCATTTGGGCACGAATTGAAGCAAAAATTTACAAGAAGCTTCGTAAATGAAAAATAAGACCTTTGGTGAGGGAATCATGTAAAGATCATTTGTGAGTTGAAAGATATTAAAGTTTTTGTTTCCCAAAAAATTCATTAAATTATTCAAATTCAAGTTTGAGGCAATAAATGACATTGTACGAACTTGAAAATGAGTAGAACTAGTAGAGTGGGTTCTTAGTGCGTAGAGAACTTCACGAGCTTTCCAGTGCTTCAAACGGTTCGTCAATTAGACACTTGGATCAAAAATTATGGCTCCTGGAAGTTGACCTATTTTTGGAGGGAATGCAAAGTTCAAAATTTGGCTATTGGCTGCTAAAAAGGAATATTTATGACCATTTTTGAGAACCCTTGCTAGTAGTAGAGATAAGGATGAAAGTGTAGAGTCAAAAATAGGTGGGAAAATAGAAACCCTAGCTAATTTGGGGTTACAAAAGGCAGATTCCATAGCCTTGAGATAGGAAGTTGTAATGTGTTGCAGCCTATGGAGGATTCATCCTCTGATTATATTTGAGCTTTTGTAATGTAATGAGTTGTCCAAATCAATAAAAGAACATTCTATTTTCTATGTGTAATTTTTGTTGTTGTGTGTTTTATGATTTACCCCCTTCATCAGCACCACATGTGCCTGTCTCTCTTCCACGTTCTCAACCTATGCTCCCTCCACCATCTCGCCTTACTCCAAAAAGTGGTCAAGAATATGATCTTGTCGAGCAACTTCATGCTACTTTAGCTAAGACCTCTCTTTGGGATTTAGTACAAACATCGCCTACATACCATGGAATGCTCCAAGATGCTTTTCAAAAGGTGATTGTACCTGTAGACACCTAAAATTGACTCATTATCATTAACATTCAAACATCCCATTATCCATCATCTGCATTTGTCTACCACACTTGAGCAATATCCCTAACACATCTATTTCTTCTATTAATTAAATAAATTTATATTTATTTAATTAATTCATTAGCTATTTCTTCTATTTCCTCTAAGCTATAATTAAACAATCTTTAATTATTTAATTATCTTCATTCTTCTATTTTTAATTAAATAAATTTTATTTTATTTAATTAAAAATTTCTTTCATAAACCCACTTTCCAATTAATTAATTAAATTTTATTTATTTAATTAATTTATCTTATCATTTATCTCATGAGCGGACATGTGTGCCCCTTTCATTTAAAAAAAAAGTGGTACTACATCCTTTATTTAATATCTTTCACATGTAGTACTTTTTATGTACACGGTCACACATAAGCCTTATTTTATCTCCACATGTCATCTTCACATTCACCTATGTCTATCATTTAATCTTAGCTATTCACATAGCCACTGAATTTCCACTGTTGATTGATTTTGGTTGAGTTCTATATAAACATCCTCTCATTCCATACTACATCCATCCAGCATTCATATAGCGTCTACATTATCATCCCGAGCATATTGAGCACTTTAACATCCATCTAGCATATTAGCTTCATCATGCATCCATCATGGTAGCTTTTATCTTCATAATTGTTCATTGTTGAAGAAGCAATCCACATCATAAACAAGGAATCATACAATCTAGGTGATATTGTTCTTGAATTGCATGCTTTTGATTTCATTTGAATTAGATTCTTTGATGATTGTAGGGTTAGGTTTTCATGACTATGCTTGATCTTATTAACCTGATTTTTACCTATCATATTTTGGCACCCCCGGTGGAACTCACGTCCTTGATTAACTTTGCTATTTGAAGTTGTTTTTGTGAAGATTAGATTTTTTGAGCACTTACGGCAAGTTCCAGTCACTTTTGAGTGAAAACCAGTCACTGTCTGAATATACACATCGCTTCTGAGCTAAAACTTGCCACTTTTAGCATTCTTGGATCGCTTATGAGCAAACAATAGTCGCTTACTACCTGTTTCGCATCGCTTACAAGCTAATAGTGGTTGCTCATGCTTTTATTTGAATCACTTTTAACCTAACAGTGATCGCCTTTAGCTATCTGAATCACTTATTGTGAAACTAGGGTTTTTGTTACATTCTATTTTTCTTGCAGATCTGTGTCGCTTATGACCTGTAACCAGTCACCTCTTGCTTTTTCACATCACTTATGAGCTTTATCAATCCACATATGGCATTACCAACATCACTTCTGATCTGTAAAATCTCGCCTGTGGCAGAATATAGTTCACTTATGATGAACAGTTGATTGCCTTTGGTAAACTATGTCGTTTTTAGACCTTATCATTTGCAGTTTGGTTTTTTTGGCTACTCATTCAATATTTGTGTAGCATCTTATTGATTGTCCAAGAAAAGGAGGTTATCAAACTGCTAACATATTTGTTGTAGCTTCGATCGGTCCAATACTTGTGGTTTTTCACTAAATTAGGAATATTTAGGCTTGGTGCTTAAAAAGAATCATTGCTTGCTCCGTGCTTAATTTATCTTTCTTGATTGCTTGCATGTGCATGTTTGTAACCCAAATTTAATAGAAAAAGTATCCTCTCCCCTTGCCTATCAAATGGATCTTGGGTGTATGAGAACTTGTTATTATCTTTAGAGGGCTTGCCTTCTCGGTGCGAGAAGGGATACAACCCAAGCGGTAATGGGCTAAAGCCAAGTCCTTCTGAATCACTATATAAGAAAAGTGTTTGTGTCGAAAGCCACAAACAACAGGTGTTGTTGTGTTATACTGATAGCCAACCTCCCGTAAAACCCTCCAAGGCATAACCCTTGAAGGCTAGGAGACTCTATAAGGGAGAGTAGCACTGCGCCACATATAGCCACCTGAATGGATGCCCTTATTAGCAACTTTGTGTAGTAGCCAAAAACCTTCTATTTGTTAATGCAAAAGGTGGGACCTTTGAAGCCGCCCTGATTCACATGGTTCTTAGAAGAGATAGTAGGGACAATCCTAAGGTTTGGTGGGGGGACAAGCCTTGGGAAACCCAGATCTTGGTATGCGTGAGAAGTGTGTGCCGTGGAGAGGAGCTGGTGCTACCAAGATCCTAAAGCTATTCACTTTGAATAAGCATAGCCAAGGGACTCAACAAATACAATCCTTTCCTAGCCTAGGTTGTACAAGTTTGTGATTATTGTGAATGTGAGTGACTGCAATTACTGTTTTCTTGTCAAAAAACACAAAACAAACATATTTCCTAACAGACATAGTCGCTTTTGAGATTAAACTACCTGCATACAGATAACTGGATCACCTTTAAACAACAGTTAGTCACCTTTTGCCTAAACTGGATCACCTTTAAATAACAATTAGTCATCTTTTGCCTAAACTAGATTGCCTTTAAACAATACTCAGTCGCCTTTTGCCTAAACTAGATTGCCTTTAAACAATAGTCAGTCACCTTTTGCCTAAACTGGATCGCTTTTAAACAACAGTCAGCCGCCTCTGGTCTAAACTGCGTCACCTTTGATCAACAGTAAATCACTTCTGAGTCAATACTGATCACCTGTGGAAAATTGGCTCGCCTTTGGTTAACACTGTAGTCTATTATCTGAACCAAAACCAGATCGCATTTAAGCTATTACCAGTTGCTTTTGGCCTTTTCTGAGCCACATATGAGCTATTATTTGTCACCTATGGTCAATTACTAGCAACTCTTAGTGACTCAGTCAAATCAGCTACAATTCCAGCTTGCCTACCCTCAGCATTAGCTTTCATACCTGTCTTTGATCATTAGCAAATACTTGGATTTTATCTCTTGTTTTGAGTTTACCAACCAATTAAATTTAGTGAGCTTTTCATCTTTTTGAGATCCCAAACCAGCAAACCAAACATCAAATCAATCAACCTGATCAATTAGAAAAACATCATCTTTTGGCTTTAGCTTTAGCAACATCAGCAACATAGCAACCCTAGCAAACAACTTTTCCCTTGAGTATGTGAGCTATTCTCTAGGGAAGTCCAACCAACAAACCAATTAAGCAACCCAACAACAAAGCAAACAACCAACCAACAACAAAGCAACCAAGCAACCCAACAACAAAGCAAACAGCAAACCAACAATCAACAACCAGCAACCAAACAATCAGCAAACCATCATCTTTTTTGGGTCTCAAAACCTTGACAAGCTAAAGTTTAGTTTTCAACATCATTCATCATGTCTCAAACTAGGAGTCAATATAGAGCTGAAATGGAAGCCAAATTGTGAGTTAAAATGGAAGCCAAATTGCAAGCTGAGATGGAAGCTAAGATGCAACAATCTATATCAACACCTCTTAGAGACGCGACTCAATTTACGACTGGTATGCCTGCTTATATGTTTATGCCCCATGGGTACACCATTGGAGAGTCATCTTCACAACAAGTGCAACCTCAAACATTTTTGGAGACTTATGAGGAACAATCCCAAGAAGATTTATTGGAATTTTGAGATACACATGTATGGGATCAATTTGAGAGACTTGTTTTATCTGATCCTAATCGCTACTTCTTGCAACTTGTCAGCATGGGAGCTAATTTACCAAGAGATTTTGACATATCCGCTATTAGAGAGCATGATCCAAACACTTCCGCTGTTGTTGCAAAGGAACCATCCACTATAGTCACACCATCCCATACCATATTACAAAATCCATCTTCCAACACATCTCTTTCACTGCCTATTGTTACTTCATTTGATCCACCACGCTCGAAGTACACTCTAGAACATTTGATAACTCCAACTGATGTACTCCCTTTCATTTTGCAAAATCTGAACATTCCACCTTTCCATGTTCCCCAACATACTCCTTCTCCCACCATGACCGTTTCCATGCCTCAAGTAACACAAGCTGTCCATGTGGTCCAAGTGTAAACTCCTCAAACATCACAAGCTATCCCCATATCCCATAGTATGCAAGCTTCCCAAACTATCCAAACAACACCAACGGTCCAAGCTTCACAACCATCGCAATCTGCTACATCACATGTGGACACCACATCTCATATTCCTACTGCTGCTAATATGATCTCCACCATCTCCACTAATTCGTCCAATACATCATACAATCCCAATGTTAGTCTTATTGACATGAGTGACCCTCCTATTATTTTTCAAGCTAATCCTAGCACTACAGTCACTTATGTTGAGCAACTTACATCCATTCCATCATCTTCTTACAATCCTTCACAAACCATCAATCCATCTTATGCTACCTGAGGTTTTCCTATTGTCACCCAACACATGACATATACCAATCCTCATGTTGTCCAAAATACAAACCCAAGTGTCCATCCTTCTTCCGCATCTACCAATCCTCTATCACTTACCATGTCACAAATCCAACTCCAAATTCACAACCATTAACTAATTGCAATCAATCTTCCACTTCTCATGTGATGCAAAATCTTGGTGCTAATTCATCACACTATACTCAACCACTTCTTGTGTCTCGAGGACAGCAATCTTCAACCACATATGGGTCGCATACCAATGCTTTGACATGCATTGTGAGTACGCAACCTCAACAAACGGTCATGGATTCATATATCCCACAACAACAACCTTAATATACATCATACCATGTTTCACCCCCTTTGCAACAACAACAATTATCTCTAGCAGATGTTTAACAAATGATTAACCAAGTGGTAGGACAAAGCAAGAAGACATTTTCTGTAGAAAACATATGCGCTTATCCGTTTGACAAGTCACTTCATATGACACCTTTTTTGCCACACTTTGAAATTCTACAATTTGACAACTACAAAGGAAAAGGAAATCTGAAAGACCATCTTAGAGCATTCTTTGTGGCATGTCTCGATGTAGCTCATGATGATACATATCTTTTGAGACTATTTCCTCGAAGCTTAGCAGGACAAGCTCTTGAATGGTTCTCTCATTTACCTTCGAGAATTAAGTCTTTTGCAGAATTAACAAATAAGTTTCGATCACACTTTGCTTTTAACATTGAACATGAGGTAAACATGAATGACCTTGTCAATAATAAACAACGCAATGGTGAAGCCTTTTCTTCATTTACTCAACGATGGCATAATATGGCTAGCAAACTATGATGGGAAATACCTGAGAAGCAACAACTCGATATCTTTGTTCAAAATCTTCATCCCGAGCTGTCATTCCAACTACAATTACAAAGTGCTAGCACCTTTGATGAACTTGTTTCCAAAGGAACCATCATTGAACGAGCTTTAATTGCTAAAGGCACTATCAAGATTTTTTGCGATAACAAAGACTATCCTCAAAACTCCAACGATAAGTCTTGCTTTTGGAACAAAAACAAGAATGTTGTCAATGATGGTGTTGTGGACGCAAAGAACATACAAACTATGAAAGCTCCCATTTACATTCAAGTTGCTTCTACAACAACACAACCGTTTCAACGAACTCGACAATGACAAACTTCAAATCCTCGCTGACAATTTACACCATTAGTGGAACCTATGGAAGTTGTCTTTTGCAAACTTCTCCAAGCGGGTGATATTATGTTATCGGATGCGCCACCCAATGGTGAACCACTCTTCAAAGCTCCTTGGTATAAAGAAAATGAGTATTGTGATTACCATATAGTTAAAGGACATAAAACAAATGGTTGTATGAGCTTAAAGCGTGTTATCCAAGATTGCATCGATCAAGGTTTAATCAAAATTACACCTTCAACAACTCAACCTGCACAACAACTGACATCGAACTATGATCTAGATGCTTTCAAGAATCCACTTCCATCTCATGACAAATCAAGTAACCCTCATGCTAGGAATGCCATTCAGTACAACTATGAATCGTCTACTATTGGCCACATTGACCATGCTCACATTTCTACCATTACTATCCAAGGCAAAGCACCTGACTGCGTTGTAACCACTTGAAGAGGTTGAGTTACCATTCAAGGAGCACCTGTCCATCCTCCTTGACCGTTCGCTAACTATAATATCCTTGATCACCTTGGCAAAACACCTGCGCATATATCCATTCTCGAGTTTCTTCGCATATCCCCTGCTCACAAAGCTATCCTTGACAAAGCCTTACAAGAATCTTTGGTGCCTAATGATATTGATATCACACAATTTCAATCTATGGTTGCTAGCATTGCAACCCCTTGTCATTTAACCTTTTCTGACAACGATCTTCAGCCCTCCATTCACCCTTCACACAACAAAGCCCTTCACATTGAAGTGTTTGTCCAACAACGCCGTATCAAATGAATCTTGGTGGATGGTGGAGCTGGTCTTAATATACGTTCCTTGAAATTAATTAAACAATTGGGATATTCTGAGAAACATGTTGACACCTCCAAGGTCATTACTATCAGAGCATATGATGATGCCGAGAGAGTTACTGAAGGGATTATTTACTTGCATATCCAAGTTGGGCCGGTCACTACTGAAACCCGTTGTCAAGTTCTTGATATTGAGTTTCCTTATAACATCATCCTTAGTCATCCATGGATACATGCCCTCAAGGCAGTTCCTTCTACATACCATCAATCTCTTAAATTTCCACATAATGGTGTTGAGATTACTATCCATGCTGATCCAACTCCATTTGAATTTGTCGTGACTTTCAAGCTAAATACCAGAGTCCAAACCACATTCCTATCAACACTGAGGCATATCCATCTTCATCATATATAGATCCATCCGACCTACTCAAGCCATCATCTAGCAAAGTCGCTTCCAATCTCCATATCAAGTACACCGAACATGGTCCTGGTGAATACACATTGCAAGAATCTTATTGTGTTGGCACCCTTCCCTTGTCTCCCAAATCTCAAAGTAAACCTTCTACATCCAAGCCACCTTCACCCCCAGCTATCATCAAAGCCCCACCCACAGTATTCATTAAAGGTAGATTCCTGGATGATGAAGACATTGATGATATCGACTCTTGGATATTCTTTGATGAAAACAACCAAGTACAACTTGAAGTGGAGAGATATAACAATGGGTTCCACATCATAAAGAACATGGGCTACAAAGGACATGGTGGATTGGGATCATAGGAACAAGGACCTCTTGAACCCATTGTTGTGTCTAAGAAGTTTAATAAGCAAGGCCTTGGCTATCCGTCGAATGTGCTATGTTCCAAAGACATTAAGTGTATTTTTGATATGGACGCTGGACCCTCCTCGGTAGAAGAGACTTCTAGTTTGGATACTATTAACGACTCCTCCCTTCATATTATTGACCTTTTTCAAGAAAACTCCATCTTCATGATTTCCACAACCTCCTCTAGCCATAACCATTCCTCCGTTACCCTTTCACTCATATATCCTGGCCTCATTGATTGGGACCAATAGGGGGCACAGATATTAGATACATTTGAGAATGATGAAGCTATTGCAGAATTCATGGGCTTACGATAAGGCATTCCATTGGGTGATCACAAAGTAGGTTTCATGATGGATCTACCTAAACTAGCATATTTTGGTGGAAGTATCAAATCCTTTAGTTGCAAAAGTGAAATAAAAAAATCACACAAAATAGGTCACTAGGTGAAAGCTAAAAGGCGCATCTTGACCATGAAAAAGTAAAAATAAAGGATGTATCTGAAGGTGAAAACCTCTCTAAGGCGCCTGAGGATGGGGGATTTGATCTTCCTGTTGCCACTGATTATCATGAGAAATCAACTGTGCTAGTTGAACAATCACAAGATATGAACTTGGGTACAGAGTAGAATCCAAATATCACTTTTTTGGCAGCATCACTATCAGAGCAAGAAAGAGGAGACTTCACAGCATTTTTTATAAAAAGAGCTAAATTTTGCATGGACTTATGCTGACATGCCAGGTCTAGATCCATCACTTGTGGTACATCACTTAGCAGTATCTCTTAATGCAAAACTTGTTAAACAAAAATTGTACAAAATGCATCCGCAAGTAGCTTTATTGGTCAAGGCAGAGATTTAGAAGCTATTAGAAGCAAAGTTTATAAAGCCTATTAATTATCCAGAATGGGTTTCAAACTTGGTACCTGTAGCAAAACTTGATGGACAAGTTCGCTATTGTACAGACTTTAGAGATCTTAATAAAGCATGTCTTAAGGATGATTTTCCATTACCAAGCATAGACATCATTGTAGATCTCATAGCTGGACATGAAATGCTATCTTTGATGGATGGATTTTCAGAATATAACCAAATCAGAATAGTAGAGGAAGATCAAGATAAAACATCATTCATTTGTCCATGGGGCACATACTGCTGAGTAGTAATGCCTTTTGGTCTCAAGAACGCTGGAGCTACTTATCAACGAGCCATGACAGTTATTTTTCATGACCTTTTTCATACTATCATGGAGGACTATGTTGATGACATCCTAGGAAAATCTAAGACAAGAGAAGGACATCTACAGGTATTAGCACAAATCTTTGATCGATTAGAGAAGTATCAAGTCAGACTGAACCCAAAGAAATGTGTATTTGGTGTAACATCTAAAAAACTGTTGGGATACATTGTGTTGGAAATGCCTCTACCAACAAATCTCAAGCAGCTCCGTAGTCTACAAGGAAGGTTACAGTCCATCCGTAGATTTATATCACAACTAGTAGACAAATGTCATCCTTTTCAACATCTTCTTCATAAGGGTGAAAATTTTAAGTGGGTTTATGAGCCCTCTCTCCTCAACCTCATTTGAGCCTGCTGTCTCCATCTCCTCTCCTCTCTAATCCTCCTCCATAGCTACTGAATCCCAACATCATCACCTCCTAATATCTATCCCTGAGGCTGTGCAAGTATCTGAGGCTATCCCTATATCTGTATCCCTGGCACTGCTAGTACAACAACCTGCGCTGGTGGAGTCCGTCATCACCTCCTCTTGACTGGTCTCTCCATCCCTATCTCTCCTATCTCTCCAATCCACGTTAGCTGCATTAGTCTCACTATCACCTAGTATGCATCATAATCTGGTAGCGTGCCTAGATCTGTAGGACCCTGTCCCCACTTCCATACAACTAGCTGTAGCCCCTCTCTCTCTGCCAAAACCATGTCAACCACTACCTCTAGCCCCCAATCAAACACCTCTTGTCGAGTCCTCCCAAAAATGGCATCACCAACTGGTACTGCCTATGGTAACCCGAACTATCTCAAAACCCTCTTGGGCAAATAGTGCTCTATAATGTATATCCCGCATCCAAAAATATATCTCACCTGCCTAGCATAGACAATCTCAGTATCATCCTCATCCCATCTATCACATCCCATCCATGGCCTCCATATAAATCTATCTACCTCATCTAACATCCTCCGCCAATACACTAGCCCTCTGCGTTGCCGGTACGTCAAAGCTCCTCTATACATCCTAGCATAAGGCTCTCCTACTGCTCTCCCCACCCATCCCTCCAGTCTCATCACTGGAATATGCTCATATGCCCACACATGCAAAACTATAACTCCTACAGACATACTAGCCCCAAACATATATGCACAATCATGTAGGAAATGATAGAGCTGT
The DNA here is from genome assembly GCA_027924645.1 of Cunninghamia lanceolata. NCBI lineage: Eukaryota > Viridiplantae > Streptophyta > Pinopsida > Cupressales > Cupressaceae > Cunninghamia > Cunninghamia lanceolata. The sequence goes on along the minus strand of BSBN01000378.1, from coordinate 136,859 downwards.
CCAAGCACACACTCGACCCATGCATATCTCGTCCCATAGGAGAACATTCCCTCCATCACTGTCTCCCATCCTACTGGAAACCCTCTCGCTCGTCTATCTCCCACTAGCCATATGATAATAGCTACTACCACTCATTGTAGTCTGTCACATAACTCCTCCGTCCTCACCATGGGAATCTCTAAGCCCTCTGCTCCAATGTCTAGTGTCTCAAACAATCTCTTGAATGCAGCTGGACCCATATTAGGATCATAATCTACTCGGTCCCCATTAATAGGAATATGCAGAATCTGGAACACATCCTCTAGTGTGATTGTCACCTCTCCTGTTGGCAACAAGAAAAAACTATGCTCACTCATCCATCGCTCCACCATCGCCATCATCAATCCTCGATGTGCCTGCACCGGCTCCAATCTAGACACATGCTCTAATATGAGGATCTCTAACACTAGCCGCTCCTCTACATCCAACAATCTCACCAACCGCAAATCCCTAGGATGTGGCTCTTGTGATAACAAAGGCGGTAGTATATCCTGCATCATTTCACTCATCATGTCAGTCCCTTGTGCTACATACAACTGCTATAAAACTGGACCATTTATTGCTATCCTAGCTTCTATGTACTGTAACTGACTCATTTTTTCATATGAGCTTATCTGATGATCGCATGCAACCTATTTTTCTACATGCACCTATTTCTCACCTATATGCGACCTACTTTCTCTATGCGACTACTTATTGACCAAGTGTGAGCTATATTTCTATATGAGTATCCTTTTTGCTTCTAAGCGATCTCTATTCTATACGCGAGCATCTTTTCTTTATAAGCGGGTTGAACCTATATATGCGCCTGCTTTTAGCCCATAAGCGATTTGCTTTTATCTATATGCACATTTTGCCTATATTTATCTAGTCGAATGGAAGTGACCTGTCGTCCATACGTAACCAAGCCACGCCTATAAGTGACCTCAACTACCTTAAGCGACTTGTTTCTCTTCCTAAGCGACCTGAACTGCCTATCCTAAAACCTAGTCGCTTATGGTGACGTGTGTGCATTTATGACACTTCTAGCTTATCAAAATCACACTTTTAGCAAAAGTTTTGACACATACTGGTATGCCTACTCCCTCTGGTCGTCCATGTGTCCTAACTTGCTTGGCACGATGATCTTTGCGTGGAATCACCATCCTGCTAGCTCTCCAACTCTCGTCGCACACCAACTCTTAGTAGCTCTAGATCTCTATAAGCAAATGAACACAACTGAGCACAAATGAGCCTATTTGCCCTTAAAGAACCTACTTATAGCCCCTATTCAAACCCTAATTCTTCTATGCCAAAGCCTATTTTCTTTTGCATCATCCCATTTTCTCCAACGCAACCCCCTTTTTTTTCATGTCAACCTTGTTTTCTAGCTTTTCCTTCTATTGCGAGCCAACCTAGTCCTTCCTGGTTAGCTTGGCTTACCTCTTAAGGGGGCATCACCTACCAGTTACACTAGGACATAACCTTGTTTATCGAATGAATATCATATCTTCTTTGACACAACGCTCTAACGAACATTGTATCAAAGAGAGGCAAAATGTAGACACCCTAAATTGACTCATTATCATTAGCATTCAAACATCGCATTATCCATCATTTGCATTTGTCTAACACACTTGAGCAATATCCCTAACACATCTATTATTCTATTAATTAAATAAATTTATATTTATTTAATTAATTCATTAGCTATTTCTTCTGTTCCCTCTAAGCTATAATTAAACAATCTTTAATTATTTAATTATCTTCATTCTTCTATTTTTAATTAAATAAATTTTATTTTATTTAATTAAAAATTCCTTTCATAAACCCACTTTCCAATTAATTAAATAAATTTTATTTAATTAATTAATTTCTCTTATCATTTATCTCATGAGCCGACATGTGTGCTCCTTTCATTTAAAAAAGATAAGTGGTACTACATCTTTTATTTAATATCTTTCACATGTAGTACTTTTTATGTACACGGTCACACATAAGCCTTATTTTATCTCCACATGTCATCTTCACATTCACCTATGTCTATCATTTAATCTTAGCCATTCACATAGCCACCGAATCTCCACCATTGATTGATTTTGGTTGAGTTCTATATAAACATCCTCTCATTCCATACTACATCTATCCAGCATTCATACAACGTCTACATTATCATCCTGAGCATATTGATCACTTTAGCATCCATCTAGCATATTAGCTTCATCATCCATCCATCATGGCAACTTTTATCTTCATAATTGTTCATTATTGAAGAAGCAATCCACATCATAAACAAGGAATCATACAATCTAGGTGATATTGTTCTTGAATTGCATGCTTTTGATTTTATTTGGATTAGATTCTTTGATGATGGTAGGGTTAGGTTTTCATGGCTATGCTTGATCTTATTAACCTGTTTTTTACCTATCACAGTACCACCTACTGTTAAGCTGAATGACATAGCAGCTCTGTTAGATTGTATGCATGTGACAAAAACAAATATTTCATTTCAACCACATGAATTACTGTCAGTTGAAGTTCAAAACCAGTATGATCCTCTTATAATCTTTGTCATGGTAAACAAAAAGTTGATAAAGTGAGTTATGATTAATAATGGATTGGGTCTTAATGTTTGTGGTATTAATTTGCTACATACGATTAAGGTTGATTCCTCTTTGATTAAACTGGATATAATTAGCATTCGTGGCTTTGATAATGTTGGTAGACAATCCCTAGGTACTATAAGTTTACCTATAAAGGTGGACCTGTGACATTATCTACCCTTTTTCATGTCATGCTTGAATCGATTTCATATAATATGATCCTTGGTAGACGGTGGATCCATGCCACAGGGGCAGTTTCGTCTACCCTTCATAGATCAATAAAGTTTATTTATCAAAACAAGCTCTACACAGTCGAAGCTAATCCTCAACTAGATAATTGTTTACATATTGAAATGAAAAAACATCAGCAAAGTATAAACAACTTACGAGTGGATTCATCAATGCCTCTTACTACAAATAATGTTGTGTAAGACTCTAAACCATCAAATGCACTTTTTGGTGATGATTGGGCTTCATTAGATTTTATCCCTTCCTTCAATGGGGAATATAAACTAAATAACTCTGGCACATCAAAAGTTGCATTGATCTCATCTATGCAATCTCTTGAAACTCCTAAGAAAACTAAAGTCTCCTTGATAGAAAATAAAGATGATACTCTTACTTATACTATAAATTATGATACCTACGAGGTTTCACCATCTTCTAAAGAAATACATCCCTCTATGGTCGAGGATTTAAAATTCTTTATAACAACTACGACTATGTAGGTAATGGTTGTGGTATAAATCAACAAGGAATCATAATACCTTTGCAAGTTGCTAGAATTAACTACATAGTTGATATTGGATAACGCTCTTTGAAACCCACCAAAGCCTCTCGTCATCTTGAACTCAATATTAATACGATATCAACAAGAGCAAAATGACATGTGAGATATCCTGGGTTGATAGACAATAATTGTCCGCCAGGAAATATCCCATTGAAATAGGTAAGTATTTCTCCCTCTTTAAGCTACACTCGTTGTATCAACTATTATAGTTTCTCTCAAGGGTGTCCACCTCCTAGATATGTATGTTCTTAACATTGGGTTGTATCAGGTAAGTATTTCTAACCCTTCCCTCTATGTTGTGATTCCCCCCATGATGTGTTATGTGTTGTTTAGGCCTCCTTGGATGACGCTCGATACTCTTGTAAGGTGAAGGATACTGGGAGATCACCTCTGTTGTGACCATTATTCTATTTGTATCATCATTCTTCTATATTGATCCTCTCCTCTATTTTTATTGTTGTTTCGTGCATTAGGGGCATATCGTCACGGTTGGTGACATGGGGGCACCTTCCTACATGACGACCCTAAGGTACTTGTTCTCCTCTTTGGATTTATTGTTTACCTTCTTCTAGTAGTTCTATCTAGCTGGCGAATGATGAAAAACAAATAAATATTGATAAGGACCAAGTGCCCCTTCAGTGAGTAAGCAAAAATGGACCTAGTCCATACATGATGATGGGGTTGATATGTATTATTTGATGCTTGGCTAGTAGAATCACTCCGTGTGATATTTTGATGTTATCTTATCATACTAACAAAGCATAACAATACATTTGCTCTGTGCACTTTGTTTATCTTTGAATCTTGCCTTGGTTACACTTAGTTTTGAGATTTCTACAATATAGCCCCACGGTTATACTTGGATTTCAAACCCATAGTATAGCCTCAGCTCTTTATGTGAATATTTACATGCATTGCTTTTATCATGTGATGTGGTTACTATCTTAGAGAAAGATTTCTAACCTCTCTTCTTGTAGGAAATTGTGTGTTTGTGGGAACATTCGAAGATCGTGAAGCACATGTCACCTTTGGGGGCATGGGCTTAATGAAAGCTCTTATTCCCTTGTGTGTTTTCTCTCTACCTTAACATGCTTGATATCAGTACATGATATCAACCACCTTAAGGTGGGGGCATATAAAGGTAAGTTGTCTGATGATTTAGGTACTAATGAAGAGTGTTTGTAAGCTCTCTGCGGAGGCAGGATGTTGCATCTCTGGCGCGAGTGTACATCTTTATTCTATATTGCAATAATTAATCCCTTTGCGAAGGTGAGATATCATGTATATCCTTTTATTTAAAGCCCTTTGCATGAGGCGAGGATGGTGTATCTCTTGAGCTAGTGCACATCCTTTTATTTCAAAAGTCCTCCGAGTAGGCAGGGTTGGTGTATCCTCCCTTAAGCATGTCTTTGGCGGTTGTTGTGGCATAAGCCCAACAGTCAAGTGTGCCTAAGATGGTGGGAATTTAGCAATAAGTTCCTTCCATCACCTTGTTTGTCATGTTTTAGATGTATAGTATGTCTTTGGCATACTATACGGTGCTCGTGTCTTCCGTGTGCTTTCTCCCGTGTTGTAGTCTCAAGACGTGTGGTGAAATTCCCCTCCTACACTTGGGTTTTGCATGGCATGTTGTTCCCAATCATAGTCTAAAGACATATAGTGAAATGCCCCTCCTATGCTCTGGGATTTGTATGGCATGTTTGTTCTCAAGTGTAGTCTTCAAGAGCATGGCAAAATGCCCCTCATACACTCTAAGATTTGTATTGCATGTTTGTTGCCCCATATGTAGTTTCAAAATGTGTGGCAAAATGCCCCTCCTACATTTTGGGTTGTGTTTACTTTCCATGTACTTGCATTTGCATTTATATATATGAACATGAAAAAGAATTAATCACTCCATTCACTATATTCATCATGTTTTGCATGTCTTCAATGTCGTCTTCTCCATGTCTTGCGTGACTGTTACTATCTTCTCCATGTTTTGCATGCATGTTACTATCTTCACTATGTTTGGCATGTTTGTAATGTGTTTTCTCTAATGTCTACCTGAGATTGGGGGCTAGAAATAGTTTCTCAATCTTTGTGTATGCATTAGCTCTAAGTGTGTGGCGTGTTTGTTGTGTTTGTCGACCGTACTGTAATGCATGTATGGGCCTTGTGTTCATGCATGCATTAAAGTGGGGGCTAAATTTTATGTCAGAAAATGTCTCCCTAGGACTTTTTCCCTCCTAAGTTTAGTTCTCGGGTCCTTTAGGTGTAATCATGCATGTTCATTTTTACTCCCGATGGAAAATCCCTGAAAACCCATGTTAAATGGGACCTAGGAGATAGTGATGAACTTGACCCTACCTTGAAAATGGGGCTCAAGGTTTGGGCACCTACACCCTAGTCCTGCCCTATTTGGGAAGGTCCCAAATTTTAAATATCGATTATATGACCGTTAGAAGTGTCCATTGCCGACATCTCAAGTTTGAATTATGAAATTAGAGCGGGAATGTGTTTTGTTGCATATATAAGCATGTTTAGGGATTCTTTTGTAAACTAGAAGATGAATATGAACTTTTGGCCAACTTATGATTTTAGAGCATTCAAAGTATTCATTGTTGCAGAGCAGACTTGTCTTGTTATTGTGTGTATTATGCATATTTGGCTTCATCTTCTCATGTGTTGAAGGATTTTCATCTACATGTGAGCTTCACCTCCAAGGTGATATCTATTTGTGTTTTCAATCATTTATCAATTGGTTTTTGCCTCTATCCTATAGAGATACACACTTTTTATCTGACAATAGTTTTTGGAAGACTTGAATGTCCTTCTGGGGCTTGACTGAGGCAAGCTCCTAGACACCACAACCCCCAACCCCCTTCTTTGTGATTGCAGGTGACAAGTGTCATGTTCTACGGAAGTGGAGTTGCAAGAGGCTATGACAGAGTATTGAGATTGTAGATCTAAGTAGAGAAGCAAGACCTAGACTTGGGCACCCACTCCGAAGCCCTTCAGATCCCCGAAGCAAAAAACCTTTATGACAGTGGTGATTAGTTGCAAAAAAGTTCTGGAAGTCCCCAAAGAAGTTGCCACCTTGGGCTTGGGCACCTGCTCTTTAGCCCCCAAATTTCCCGATATGGAATCTCAAAGTCTGGTATGTATTTACTCTGAATATTATATATTTGTTTACAAGCATTTGTTAGAATTTGTCTGTTTATTTACAATTTTGTGAAATTAGGGTTTTCAGCATAATCAAACTTTAATTAATCAATTAATTAGCAAATTCCAAGTTTCCACTTCATTCCAAGTGACAGTAAATCTGTAGTAGAGCCCTCTTGCAAGAGTTGTGGCTTGACTCAATTTATGTCCTTGAATGTAAGGTGTGAAAGGATGATTTAACCCAAACACTCATTGAAATTGAAAACCCCTCTTTTTACACTAAACATGAGTGTTTTCAGAAGCCTCAAAAATATAAGAGGAATTACAAACTGTAGTAGCATCTAGCCTAAATAAGGTTCCTGTTGTGATGCTCACAACACAACCCATTTTACCTCTTAGCAAAATGAGGACCATTGTTGTGGCTGTTGTTTTCTGCTTGTGTGTGGTTTTGCTTGGTGGTAAAAGGGAAAAAGAGGTAAGTGTTACAAATCATGTAAAAATTGAAAAGATCTAGCATAACGTACCAGGAGAGAATAGTGGTGAATTTGTTGTGAAAAATGAGTAAGGGTTGCCTTTTGAACCATTAAAAAATTCCCAATATTCTGCGAGATATATGTGTTTTTGATAAAATGCATTATTTAGAGGTTTGTATGTCATATACAAAGTCGTTTGTATGTGAAGTCATTGGATAATTCATGTTGAGTATAGTCAGGTTTTGTATCTTGGTAGTTTTTGTGCATATGCTTAATGTTTGTATCTTTCGTATGCAAGTCAGACCCGATAGGTTTTTTACAAGTGGAATGAATAAAGTGTCAAGTTCGCATTGTATGTTGGTTTGTATGTATGTCCAGTATAAGCACAAATGATATACAAGGTGATATACATTCATGGACCCGAAGGAGGTATAAAATATGGTTCATTAAGGTGATAAAAAAGGCACTTCACACAATTTGTATGTTTGTATGTTTCGGTTTTGCATCTTTAAAATACATACAAGTGCAGATTCCAAAAGATAGTTAAATCTGATGTAAGCGATGCATTGTATCTTAATGTTTTTTTGAGTAAGTATGAATTCGTTTAATATACATGTATGGATCCGAAAAGATTGTACAATATGGTTAATAGGAAGGAAAAGTCCAAAATGGTTGTATAAAAGTTTGCATGTATAAGGGATTGTATCTAAGTGCAGATATAATTATTGCTTTGAAAAGATACAAGCGGAGATACAAAATGAAAAGGTAAGATTCAACGCGGATTTCAAAAGAAATGAAATAAGGTTAATGCTTTGTATGTATGAGTGATTGTATATTAACAACATACAATATCAATATACAAGAGGTTAAGGCACTATCGGGAAATAAAAGGGTAAAGGGTTTGTATAGGTTGCATTTGTATGATGGTTTGCATCTATTTTATATGCATTGCGACATACAAACAAAAGATACAAAGTTGAACATAAGGTAAAGAGTAACATTGTTTATAACCCGTTGCATATGTAGACTTGTATATTAATGACATACAAATGGATATACAAAAAATGATATACAAGGAGACATACAAAAAATGATGTATGCAAAGGGCAAACTAATGGATACGATGTTCAAAATAAAAAGCTGAAATAGAAAGTCAAAGCCGCATGTGCATTGAATGCAACATTTATTGTAGAACTAACATTGAAATGATGGATTTAACATGTTAAGGTTAAAATAGAGATTATTTTTCTTTCAGAATTGCATCATTAAAACTGAAATTGCATAGAAAGAGAACTATTGCATAGATTAAATAGAAAGTTCACTGCTGGATGGAATTTTAGAATGGGAATGACTTGAAAAAAAATAAAATGGTAAAGTGGGTCAATGCTTGTAAGGTTGAGCTATCACGGATATAGGTATGTTTCTTAAAATGTCGTTACCATGCAGTTAATCATAAAATGCAAAGGGATTATCAATAATTTCATTTAAAATGCAAGAAAGCAATGAATTACTGTATCTGATTAGGAAATTAGCTAAATATGTTAAATAACCTAAAATTTAAAATGGGAAAAGACAAAAAGGGTTAGGGTAAATGTTAAAATGTAAAAATTCATGGTAAAACCCTAGGAAAATTGAAGTAAAACAAGCAGTTAGATATGTAAATTTTCACAGGATGGCCCCTAAACAGAAGAGAATTGTTCTGGTGGGTGAAGAGAAGGTAAAAGTGAAGAAAGAAAGAAAACCAAGGAAGGAAATAGAAAAAGAAGAATTGCCTGTACACAGAGGGTATCAGTCCATAATCAGCACGCGTGAGGTCACAACAGATGCAAGCATAAGATCGTATGATGTGGATGATGTTCTTCAGAAAATCATAGCAGCAGATGCTACCCCTGACATGAAATGCATTTGGGATAGTGGATTATACAGAGCTGCAGGATTTCCATTGGCCTTAGAAGCTAAGGATCTAGTTTTTGAATGTATAAACAAGTATGATCTGAATACCAAAAAGGTAATGCATGAAAACTAGATTATTGCTGATTTGACCATCGAGGGGATAGCAAGGACATTCGGATTGGATATCCAAGAGAAAATGATGGACATAGATATAGACCAGTATATAGATGATTTTAATAGTAATGAAAGGGATTGCAAGAGCAAGATATTCTACAACTGATATACTACAAAAAACAAACCAAAAGCTGTAGCAAGAGTGCCAAAGAACCTACATAGAATAGATTTCAAGGAGGAGATACATCTAATGATAACAATGTTGAGCAAGCTAGTAGGTTTGAGAGATGTAATTAAATGTGAACTCTGGATGTTCATTGTCATTCAATTCATGAGGAAAACAAAGAGAGAACAGGGACAAATTCACTAGGCTAAGGCTATTAGCACAGCCATATGGAAACAAGCAATGTTGAGAAAATAGAAGATGATGCCATTTTATTTGTCCTCATATGTATTATACTCATGTGCATCTATGATTCAACCATACATAATTAGAATTGACAAAGTTGGGACCATGGGGAATGGCCTAGATCATAAACTAGTCTATGACCATTATTTGGATCTACAGGAGGATAATGCATTAAGGAAATATGCTTTGGTGAATGATGTATTCTATACATACATGGTAAGGGTTTTGAGAGGAGAGAAAGATAAAAGGTTATCTAAAGATGCAGATGATACTATTGGATTACATAGTTCCTGGTACATACAATTCTAGAACTTTACATATATTAGAACTAAGGGTTTTGAAGGAAAACCATTTATGCTGCCCAGATATCCATCCAATAAGTTGATTGTGTTAGAGTTCTCAAGACAAAATTTGAAAGCTTTCAAGATGTACAAGAGGAAGTATGGAAGAGGGAACCTCAATCTCCCTTGAGCAATTGGTAGGTATTCCTGCTATAGTGAGGAGGTGGCTAGATATTTAGAGGGGGAACTAAGATATTATGGCTTTGAGGAATTTGAACTAGCAAGACGGTTTGATCCTTTCCACAGGATACAAAGAACCATTGGTCCCAAATTTAAGCATCAAGTGCACATTGAGGACTACTGGTCAAATTGCAAAGATGATAGAGAAGTGAGGAAAAGAGCACACAAAAGGCTGACAGTAGAACAAATGAAAATTATGGGGGAAATCTATGTGCCTCCAAAAATTAAAGATTATGATGAATTGTTACATCATAGCTTTAAGAATGCCAGGCTTGTTCCTGTTGGAGAGCCTAATTGGTCACAACCATGGAATACATCTTTGGACGCATTGTCCAACCTGTCATTTTTTTTTCCAAGACATGGTTGAAGGATAAAATAGAAGAACTTAGGGCTAAGGGAATTGAGCCCACATTTCCAAAGAAAGGTAAGAAAAGAGTAAAGGATCATCAAGATGAGCTCCAATGCTTTTATGAGAAGAAGAGAAGGGTTGTAGAAGCAAAGATTATTGAAAAGGATAAGAGTGCCACCCTAATGGATCCATATGCCTTAGGGGTGACAGTGGTAGTATCATCAGGCACATTTATGGAAGCAAAATCATTTGGTCATGACACCAGTGTAGAGCAGACCCAAGCTACTAAGGGGCCAACATGACAGAGGATCATGAGGGCCATAGCAGTTGAAACATCAAAGGGAGAAACATCAAAACAAAGTGATGCTATAGGTGCACTACAAGTGGGGGCTAAGTTAAAAAACATACCTAGTGAGGCTATGTCAGAGGAAAAAAGACAAGAATATACAAAGGTTAAGAAAGAGTTGGTTGAAGAAAACCCGCAAGAGTCAAGATTGCATGAAGCCAAAAAGGTAAGTGAGATTGTCAATGTAGAGGATGACAACAACGATAGTGAGGTTAGGGAGGTAGATCCCAAGGAAAGAAAAGAAACTGGTAAAGATGAAGAGAAATTAGGTGAATACTCTGGTGCAGAAGAGGGGGAAAATACTCAGACATATATGGAAATTGAACAAAGCTCACCATCTAAAGAGGAAAATGTATAAGACAGGTCAGAGGTAGTGGACCCTTTTGGTACACTGGTGCCACCTGAAATCATAAAAGAGATGCAGAATTTGGCACAATAGATAGAGGAGTCCGAGAAAGAGGACACACCAGAAAAAATAGTAAAGGAAACACCAACCCAGGTTGAGAAGGAAACATAGATAAGTGCTTCTGGTGCCGATGTGTTAGGTATTTTGAATATATATGATGAGCATAGTGAAGAAGAAAAGGATACAACAAATAAGCATGAAAAGGAGAAGGATATAGAGGAACCTAAAAAGAACACATGTTCACCTTGACAAATAGAACAAACAAATATGCCTAAGAAAGTGCAGGAACAAGGTGAACCAACAGAAGAACTAAGGGAAGTATCAGATAAGCTTGAGGAAGGCAGGGATAATACAAAGAATGTTTTTGAAGTTAATATTGAACATAATGAACAAAAGGAAGGTGAGGCTATAGAAAATATGGAGAAAAAAGGATAAGGAAGAAGAAGAACAAAAAGAGTCTTTAGGAAAAATGAATCCAGAAGAGGAAGATGAAGAAGGAGGAGACACTAAAATAGAGGTAGATGATAATGAGGGAAAATCAGAAAAGTAGGATAATCCACTAATTCCAGAACAAGGACCTCAACCTTAGCCCCACCCACAACAACAAGAGCAACACATGGAACAGATTGAAATGGAAAAACCTCAAGAGGAGGTGATCAATGAAGAGAAAATAGAAAAGGTTACCAAAGAGGTGTTGGAAACAATGTAGATAACAGAGAGGGGGGGGTGAATCAGTTATCTTATAACTTTTCTATTTTTATTTTCTTTTCTTAACTTATTATCAAAGCAAGGCAATCATAAGAGCTAAAAAAGAAATTAACACATAGCACAAGGTTTTTTACGTGGAAACCTGTTAAGGGAAAAACCACGGGGTGACTAACCTAAGATTGTATTCTCTGTTAAAAGAATAAAGAGTACAAATTTGGCACTTGCCAATTAGGGCTCACTGCCCGAGCACACTGCTCACAAAAGGTCCACTGCCTACAAGAGACTTACAGTCTACAAACGCTTACAGATGATAGCAAGGTGTTTGAATTGATGAACAACATCTATGCATGCAAGATTTTAGTTCCGGTTAGGTACAGTATACTGATCTGGCACATTTCATTCTTCCTCTGCTCAATATTACTTTCCTATCACATTTCAAGCTTGAATTACTGTCTTCACTCCTGTTTCTGCTTTTATTCACACTTAACCATGCATACTCTTCCTTATGTATTCTTATAAGCTTGAATCCATTGGGTATATATATCTGCATCAAGGATTTCCAACAGCTTCTTAGTCGGCAACACAAACACCTGAGATATTTGCAAGTTGTTGATCTGTTAGCTAAATCCATGCTTGATTAGTGATGCACATCAAAAACTTAGACATAGAAGTCATTAATCATGTTGGCCAACAATGTATAATATCACAGATTTCTTGATCAACACCTTGTACACATCCGGATTGAAGTCTAATACTCTATCGGTCAGTTCTTCCTTTGTTTGCTCTGCTTGACTGGAACCCAACACTTAGATGCTCATATCTTTTTCTTATTTTATCACCAGAGGCTAAATCTCTAGAATACGATAGTCATGATACCCCTCTTGACTTGTTCAAATTCGCAACTTACTGAGTTACACCATTTGAGAGATCCGAACCTGATTGTCAGACCTTGTTACATACCCTGTTCTTGTTCACTGGACCAAAACAATCTTCAATCTGACTTCTAGTATAGGCATATTATGTATTGTAGATGTATGGGATAGACTTTGTTTCCATCAATGACAATACTTATGAAGCCACACAGTGTCTCTTGCCAACAATCTCCCCCTTTGGTGTTGATGGCAACACTTAGTGAAAAATGGCTAAGTGTCGTAGTAACTCCCCCTTAGCTTGTGCTATGTCTCTTGCACTATTTTACCGGAGCTCCCCCTTTGCTGGATCCCACATTTTTCACTACTCTTCACTCCCCCTTTGACATCAATGGCAAAGGGTGGAATCCGCATACCAAAATTTTGCAAAAAATATTCTATACATGGCCTTAAGCATATACAAATCATATGTTATACTTACATATACTTAAGTATATCCGCAAAGGTTGTCTTCAACTGGATGATTTTTGTGGCCCAACTCCTGTTCATTCTATCCAAAATGGAGATGTCTCCACTTAACAAAAATGCATATGCTTCTGTCCTCTTTAAGTCTGTTGGATCACTGGTCCGGATTGTATTTTGTGCCTCTGTCAAGGCATCATGCATTGCCTCTAACTTAGGGATGATTATCCCTCTGATCTCACCCATTCTATCCATTATGTTCTTTTTCTCCTTAACCAGTTCTTTAATTTCATTTATAATAGCAATAGCTTGACATTCATGATTCACTAGAGAGGTAGTAAGGGGATCAAAATTCTGAGATAAGCTTGACAATTTTCCTTCTTGTTCTTTCACTTTCTTCTCAATGTCCTCTGTCACTTTGGGTCAAGTTAAACAAAATTTGTATATGTCCCCACCATCTTTAAGAGCATTTTCAAGGCTCTTTATGCCAATGCCTAAGGTTCTTCTATCATTAGCAATTAGCCCTTGTACTTCACTGAACCTCTTTCTCAAGAACTCCTTCCGGACCTTAGTTTCTGCCGATTTCTCTAAGGATTCAAAATGAGTATTAATAGAATTGACTAAGTTTTTCAGATTATCAGATGGAGAGGCAAAAGGATCCTTTTGATAGGTTGGCATAATCTTCTCTAGCATCCCAGATGCAATCTCCAACAGCTCACAATCCTCCATGTGAGATTTTAGAAGTTTCTCTTTTGCTTTGGCCTGAGCAAAAGATGCTACCTTCATTATCTGAATGGGAAATAAAGAGTTGAAGTTTAGTGGCCCTTGAATTAGCTCAGGTTCATCAAGCTCCATTATTTCTTTGTCCAGGAAATTTTGTACTGTCTCTACAGTGTCTCTTGCAGACTCTACTTCCTTCCTTTTGGGGACATCCAGACTGACTTTCTTATTGATCTTTGTTTCTTCTACTTGTCCTTCCTTTTCCAGAGTAGAGGAGTCTAGTGCCTTAGGTAGCTCTTCATCTTTTTTGTTTAATCCTTCAACATCCATGTTAGAAGGCTCTTCATTTGTTTCCTCTATAATGATAAGATTGAATCTCTTCAAGGCATTCTAGAGGATTTCTTTTGTTTCATTAGCTATTTGTTCAGTCTCACCAAACATGAGTTTGTTCATTCTGGATTTACTCCAGAAATCATCTTTACACTCCTTGAAAATCATGTCCATTTATTTTGGAGTGATAGAGGGGCATAGATGTATCATTATTTGCTCCCGGATCTCCAAGTCTTTAGCCGTTGCATTCACTTTTCTTTGTTCCAATACTTCTTCTAGGCTTTTTAGAATTAATGAAATTATTTCAATGAATGCTTTGTTATAGATATTCAAATACCTTACAGTAGCTTCCTCTAGAATTCTCTTGTCAGCATCATTGTATTCATCATAGAACTCTGTCACCGGCTATAGGTTCCCATCCACAGTAACTGCCTTGATGATGTCATCAATGGAAAGAGTGGGCTTTTCAACAAATTCCTTTGCCTTCTCTTCCTCATTTCTGCTAGTAGAGAACTTCTCAGATGTTCTCTTCTTCTTCATTTTCCTAATTTCCTCATCTGATTCTATTTCTTCATCATCCCTATGGCTTGTATATGTCCTTTTTGCTTTGGTCTTCATCCTCTTTTCTCCTTTTCTAGATGTCTTGACTTTTGGTTTGGTAGACTTTGAGCTCTTGGAGGATCTAGTCTGAGAGGAGCTTTGTACAGGAGCACTTTCTTTCTTTGGTTCTTGTCTTTCTTTCTCTACCTTCTCCATTTTCTCTCTATTAGCATCTACAACCTCCTTTGATATGCCAAATCTTTTGGCAATTTCTTCAACTTTCTTTCTTACTTTTCTCTTTATCTATGACTATCTTAACTCAACATGTATTTTTATGCTTAGCTCTTCAAAGGTGCCAAACCTTTTTGCTTTAGTGTCCTTAGGCTAGCTCAGCAGGTGTTGAATATGTCGCTCCAAGATTTTTTCATCAACCTCATAACCCATAGGCATTATCCATACAGTTCTTGGCTCAACTGCCTCCATTAGGCATTGATCAGTGTCAACCATGAAGCAGATTGCATCTTTGTATTTGCCAACTATTGTTTGTGGTATTCTTTCTCTGGCATGCATCATGCTTTAGAAATTCTTAAAGTAACCCCAGAGGGCTGTGTTTTGGGCTTGAGCATCACCAAGTCCATACATGTAATCTTTGATCTGAATTGCAACGAGTTTATCATTTTGCTAGACCCAACCATTTGATACAGGCAACTCATTCATATAATAGAAAAATAGACACAGTATTAGACTACCATATTTAAAGGAGTTTTTCTTATCCTTTTTGATCTTCTGCAAGTTCTCCATCAGCTAATTTAGAAGAAGCTCACATAGATCATAATCTACATCTTCCCTTAACATCTGATATGCAACATAGATTGCTATACCAAACATAGAATTCTCCTTGCTCGAGTGGTAGATTTTGTAGCCAATTATCATTGAAGCAAACTTGACATCCAGATCTGTGATGTCATCTATAGTCATTGCTCTTTTGTCAAATTTTGATCCGGTGGCTTCAGTTACCGTTTGATTCTTTACAGATTTAAGTGCGGGTACCTCACCAGATGAATGCAGTCTGGTCACTACCCTGATGGCATCTTTAGTTATCTTGAATGGCCTCATTAGCCACATAAAATTATCATGCATCCTACTTAGAACATACCGGACCCAATCGTCTTCTGCAAAACATTTCAGGTTTGAGTTCAAAATTCTCATCTATTAACTGTTTGTGATAAATGTTGATCAAATTTGAGTCTCCAAAATCTTCAATGTTTGCATGGATATAAACCCTAATATCTTCTACATGTAAGACTCCATGCAGAATACTAGAAAACGCATCCAAGGGATCAAATTCTAGAGATTTGTAAGGGTGTTTCTTGAATTTTGGTCTCGGCCTATCATAAATATTGACAACCATTGGAGTAGCCATTTTTGCAAGAGATCCGGAGAGAGTTTTCAGAAGGGAAGTACCTTTTCACACTTTAGGGTTTTAAGCAAAGGTCAGAGCGATTCTCTAGTTGAATTTGATCTTCAGTTGAACTTGAGTGAACTGTAGAATCTTCTTCTTAGAGCTCTTCCTTTCTTCTTCGTGAGTGCAAGTGTGTGGATAATGAGTGAAAGAACCCTTTTATCTTTGCATAAACCCTAATTCCTTTTGTAATAAATGCACAAGTTTTTAAATCATTTTGTTACCCTCCTTCCCAAATGAGCTTTTCTTGGATTGTCTTGCATATCTTCAAATCACTGTCTATGAGGATTGACAACACATCATCACCTTTTTCAAACATGCCATAGGTTTGCAGATTAAAACATTTCAATTCTAGATCATATCAGATATGTCTGTGAAATTTTGCTTTACCAGATAGCTGCCGATACAGGATCTCCTCATAACTTGCTTAAATCTACATGCAGATTTGTCAAATTTAGATTGGATGACCTTCAAGTGAGTCTCCTCAAACCCCTTAATCCACAACCTCTTATTTTGACTCAAAGTGTCAAATTTAGGCACTCACCGGCTGGCTGGGGGAAAGGGATCTTCACTATAGCTCCCCCTGAGCCAGAGCTTACTTTTCAGTTTCTGGAAGGAATATCAGCACCGGATTCTGGTGCGGATCCATCCCTAATATTCATTGTACTCCTTTTTACCCAAATCTTGCTCATCTCCTTTTGAACTTCACTCGCATTTACTTTACCTTTGCCTTTATCTTGTTTTTGATCATGTTCCACCAGACCTTTTCTATCCTGATTTCTGCTTCTACAAAATTTGGTGAAATGATTGGATCTATTGCAATTGTAACACACAACATTTCTTTTCTTATTTGAATGATATCCTCTTGATCTGCACTCATTAGCCATATGTGCAATTCTGTTGCATACAAAGCATTTACAATTGAAAGAATTGTTCATTTGCATATTTCTACATTCATGAGATTTGTGACCATACCTTTTGCAACTGAAACATTGAATGAAGAAGGATGGATTGATTTGATTCATTCTATTTCTGTATTGGATTGCTTTATGACCGAACTTGTTGCAATTGAAGCAGTATCCATTGAAGGATGGATATCTTTGAGTGTTTGGTTGTCTTACCAAAGATCATCTAGGCTTGTTTCTTTGATTTCCTGATCCAAAGTTCTTCTGACCGGATCCAGAGCTTTCACCTTTCTCATATCCCAAGCCACACTTGTCATCTATCCTCTTTTGACTTTCAAGAAGAACTTCAAGTTGGGCTGAGCTTATCTTGAATTTTTCTTTGTATTCATTTGCAGTTTGAAGATCTTGTTTAAGAGTGTCTATTTGATTCTCAAGTTGTTCTTCATTGTCTCTAGCTTCTTCAAGATTAGATTCAAGATGCCTGATTATTCTGTCCATTTTGTGGCAGTCCTCTATTTTCTCCTTGAGAGATTGTTTTAGATTATCTTCAATCTTTCTCTTTTCTTCAATTTCTTGAGTGAATCTCATAACCCCTGATTCCATTTCATGCCTTACCATAATGACTTCTTTTGACAGCTTCTCACATAGCTTATTTTTCTCATTCAAATCTTCATCAGTATCATTGACTTCACTCTGATTGGCTAATTTCTAGAGTAGTTCCTTTCTCTTTTTCACAGAAATACTAAGTTTTTCTTTTTGCTCATTTATGAAATCATCAGCTTTTTTGAGTCTTTCTCTCAAATTATTGACTTCAGAGTGAGATTGTTCAAGATCATCTAGGGTAGATTGAAGTTGTTCCTTCATACCATATGCATCCATTGAGATTCCCAGAACTTCCCCGAGCTGTTAGGCTTTGTTCAGAGGAACTTAGCTCTAATACCAATTGTTGGAAACAATGTAGATAACTGAGAGGGGGGGTGAATCAGTTATCTTATAACTTTTCTATTTTTCTTTTCTTTTCTTAACTTATTATCAAAGCAAGGAAATCATAAGAGCTGAAAAAGAAATTAACACATAACACAAGGATTTTTACGTGGAAACCCTGTTAAGGGAAAAACCACGGGGTGACTAACCCAAGATTGTATTCTCTGTTAAAAGAATAAAGAGTACAAATTTGGCACTTGCCAATTAGGGCTCACTACCCGAGCACACTGCTCACAAAAGGCCCACTGCCTACAAGAGACTTACAGTCTACAAATTCTTACAGATGATACCAAGGTGTTTGAATTGATGAACAACATCTATGCATGCAGGATTTCAATTCAAGTTAGGTATAGTATACCGATCTGGCACATTTCATTCTTCCTTTGCTCAATATTACTTTCCTGTCACATTCCGGGCTTGGATTACTGCCTTCACTCCTATTTTTGCTTTTCTTTGCACTTAACCATGCATACTCTTCCTTATATCTTCTTACAAGCTTGAATCCATTAGGTATATATATTTGCATCAAGGATTTCCAACAACTTCTTAGTCGGCAACAAGAACACCTGAGATATTTGCAAGTATAGACTTTGTTGCCTTCAATGACAACACTTATGAAGCCACATAGTGTCTCTTGCCAACAAGAGGTTCCAGCCTGGTTAGGCTCGGAAGTTGGGAGAGAAAAGGTAGAGGTACAATTGGTACCTGTTGATATTAAAAGCCCATTAGGTGGTTCTACACTCCAGAAAGAGAAGAGAAAAGCTAGAACCATGTCAGCAATCAAGAGAGGTCCTTCTGGGTCTAGAATGTTGAATCTGGCTATACCACAAAAAGACAAGTCAAAAGGAGAAATAACAATAGAAGATTATAAAATACTTAATATAGATCTAGGCCTTAGGACAAGGGAACAACATATACATGAGTGGGAGGACATGCATCAAGCCTCTACAGAGATATTGAAGAAAGATAAGGATAAACATGAATACTTGAAGGGACACATTGTCCAATTACAACAATTTATCAAGGGGATGTTTGATTCCAGTAAAAATGTACCAGAATTGCCTGCAAAAATGACAGTATTATCTAAGGAAGAGGTAAAGGAGATGGGAAATAAGAAGATTGAAACCAACATTTTTTAGAAATGGCTCAAAGCCCTCATACATAAAGCAGAAGAAATAGCAAGGCAAGCAACAACTAGTTGGGAGATAGCTTTGGCAGAGAAGAACAAATGCAATGGTATATTACATAGCTGCCAATTCAGAAAAGAGGAATGTAAATAAAAAAAAAGCAACTTGATGAAATAAAAGATAGAGTAAAAGAACTGATAATTGAAGGAGCCATTACTCCTCAAATGGTCAATTAGTTACCACAGGCCAAATTGGAATTGAAATATGAAGAAGAAATTCTTAGAAATTGCATCATAAATATTGGAGACCTAGAAGAGGTCGCAGATAGCATGATAAGGGTACAGATGAAAATGGTAGAAAAATTCATTGGGCATGAATGCCTAGAAGTACCTTCATATGGAGTGGAAAAGGTTGTGAAGGAATTTAAGGCAATATTCTCACCATGTTTGGAGAACCCCACAACGCATCTTAGCACATAAATGATAGATTCAATGATGGAAATAGGTGCTAAGATCTGGAAATACCAGAAGAGAGTTAAAGATCTGGGGACAAATGAGAAGAAGTAGCAAGATGGAGTCAAAGCATAAGAATTTACATGGGCAAAAAGCTAGGAGAGTGACTGTGCTTTTATCAAAGGAATAATAGGTAATTTTGCAGAATACCTATAGGAATAGAAGGGTACTAAAAAAAGAATATGTCAAGTAAGAATGCAATTGGAGGGTATCATTGACCAAAGTCAACAAACAAGCAAAGTCAGCAGGTATCTTTATTTTGAAAAGATTCCAAAGGCATCCTTTGAGGCGAGTAAAGATACTGTGAAGATATTTTGGAAATGGTTAGAAATGGATTCACACCATTGATCTAGAAAGTTTGAATACTGACAGTTGATTAAGTTTTGTAACCGTAGCAGTATGGAGCTTAGAAGTCTATATAATAAGCTCTGCTACTTGTATCATACTACATAGGGATTTTGGAATTTTAGCTTGAGCTTGTAATTTGTTAGAGTTTATTGCAATAGTGAAGTATTTATTTTAGTTTAAAAAGAGAGGTTGCCTGTGTCTGCATTGAGGAGTACGTGGAATGTCTAGTCTCCTTAGTGTATTTGTCAAAATGTCTGTAAGTTTTCTAGTAATTTGATTAATGAAACAGAGGTCATTCTTACATTGTAAATTTTATATGACTTTATACTTTGAATATAAGTAAATTTAGAATTTTGCATCTATTTCTGAGTGTTTCTAATTTTGACTTATATTTGAAGTATTATCCTCTGAAGGCTTGCAATCTTTGGTGTATGTTCATGAAAATGTTCAGGACTTTACATTTGTAGATTTGATCAATTTACTGTATTCCTTAAAACGCGAGTAACATAACATTTAGATCCTGTATGGAATGGTACTTAATTTGAGTTTCTCTAATTTTTCTCCAACAATCAAAAAACTAATTAGCTTAAACACAGAAATCTAAAGGAAATTGTCTTGCATTTGAATAAAGAATGAGGAATTAAATTGATATTTGGCAATTTTTTATATTAATTTGAAAGGCAAAGTTTGTTTCATTGAAATTCATACAAAGCTTTGTGATACAATAGTGAATTTATGCAAAGGAATGAATACTTTGTTGATATTTGCAACAATTTGCACAATTTGAGTCTAGTAAGGCATTGAATACTTTAATTTATGTAAGGCCTCTTTGAATATTATAGTTTCACATCAACCTGCTGAATTATCCACAAGGTCAAGACTTGACCATACAGAAACTTGAGATTAAGAATTCTTAGTTAATTCTTTATATCTTTCAAGACAGCTAAGGTTCCTTTGTGAATTTGAACTTTTGTTGTGAATGTGTAAAAACATACATCAACAATTCCCAATCTTTTCCCCTTTGCAATGACCAAGTTTCCTCTCACCAATCTGCAACCATGCTTATCAAATGTTACATGCATTCCTAAATCATTCAATTTTGAAATTGAAATCATATTTCTAGCCAATCAAGGAACATGTAAAACACCAGGGAGGGTTTTAATTATCCCATCATTGAAACACCACATTACCTTTCCTTTCCCAACTATTGGATATGTAGAGTTGTCCCCAAGGTTTACCTCCATCCTAATCTTCATATGTGGAAAACCATTCTTTATGTGGGGTCAAATGATATGAGCATCCTAAGTCAACCAACCAATGATCATTAGTAACAACATTGCATGCAAAAAGTAAACCATCTTCACTTGCATTTGAGGACTTATTAGTAGTGGAAGCCCATTATTTCTTCTTATTTTTGCATTCCTTCTTCACATGCCATCTTTTACTGCAGTTCCAACACTTAACTTTATTCTTCTTTCTAGGACACTTAGACCAACCCTTAGATTTATCCTTATATTTTTCTCTCCTTTTGGCCCCTTTTCCTTGGACCTTCCCCTCACATTGAGAGCCTCAATGTTACCCTTAGAAGTCTTCTTCCTTAGGTCTTGTGCCAACAAAGGGGTAACAAGGTGATCAGCTTCGGATCTTCAAGGTTAGTAGTAATAGCAAGGATAACATTCTCCTAAGATTCAAGTAAAGAACAAAGTAGAAGTATACATTTATCTTCCTCTTCAACTGTAACATCTACGAAATCAAGTTGACTCAAAAGTAAATTAAGATTATTCAAATGCTCTGCAATGGAATCACCCTCTTTCATTTTAACTAAAAATAATTTCTTCTTTAAACAAAACTTGTTTACCATGCTCTTGGCTTGATAGATCTCACCCAATCTCTTCTAGAGTTTTAAGGAAGTCTCTTCCTTTGAGACATTCAAGAAGATGAAATTTGTAAGACACAGTCGGATGGTTCCCCATGCCTTTTTATCCAACCTTTCCCATTCATCTGCACTCACATCATCAAGCTTCTTCTCTTTCATAATAGCCAACCACTAGTTTCTTTCCTCAAGCAAATCCTCCATCTTTAGCTTCCACAATTCATACCCTGTACCATTGAACTTATCAATGTCCAAATGAGAGATTGAAGCAACGGATAGAGCCATGAATACTACACAATATCTATAGAACAAAACAACCAAATATCCCACTACAGCTAAACAACCTTCACACTACCACCCTAGAATCAAAACTAGCCAGACTCTGATACCAAATGTTAGAAATAAAGGCAACAACTACCCAAAAAGAAATCTGATTACAATATGTTTATGATCTTAAAGTGGTGTAATATGAATAGAGATTGAAAATGGAAATGAAATTACAACACATGAATAAACACCATAGAAGAATAAACCATTTCAACACTAGATATAATGTGGAGAAAACCCTTTTGGGTAGAAAACTCCACCAATAAAAGAGGCTCAAGTTGTATTATCTTCAAAAATAGACACATAATACATGCACTTCACTCTCTCTTGTTCTCTTCAATCTGGCAGAACCTGTGTACAAGAAAACTATATTTTTACAACACATACAAGGCACTGTATTTATAGAGAAATGACATCTCCTAAAAGGTGGCATCCACTTTTACTATTCCTGGAAACTCATTAAATGACACACAACAACCTCTGCCACTTGTCACAAGTCAACTATGCAATCTTGGGCACACATGGACAAGAATAGGCACTTATAGAGTAATAAATGTTGTCATAACTATCATAGATTCTTTCATAACAACCCTTGAATAGTATCTCTCCAATATAGGCGTCTAGTGCTAAGTATAGCAACTTACAAGCAATAAGTACCTGTCATAAGCTATCATATTGTCATAGAATCTTATGACAGCTTATAGTTTCCATAGATTCTCTTGCAACCACTTACCAAAATTAGTAGATTCCTTCAAGGTGGCACCTTCCCTCAATAACTCTTGATTTTCATAGTTACCATTAGTAAATGTTGCTCCATAACTACCGTCGATAACTCTAGAACTTACCGCTGTAATAACTATGTAATTACCATCCGTGGTAAATAATTTTTACCACTGCCAGTGAAACTTGTACATCCCTTATGGGTGATTTACAAACAATATTAGGAATCCTAATTACAAGGATTTACAAGGTTAATGGCACCTTAATCGTAACAAAATACACAACAAAAATTTAGTGGGCTATATTTGTTAACTAGGTTTTGTTGTCATGTTGATTATTTCAAAGATGGAGTAAGGGACTCTAATTGATCCTTTGCATACTCAACCTGGTTAAAAATCTCACCTAAATTCTCTTCTTCCTTTGCATCCTTTGCATCCATCATTTCATTCTTCAACATGTGCATCTTTTTGCTTCTTGACATTAGTCTCAAAATGCAATGTTTTTATTTTCTTTTCCTTTGGATGTTTTGGATAAAAAATACTATAATTCTCTAAAAATCACATTCTTAAAATAAATCATTTCCAAGAAGATCTATGATTTAATTTATATCACTTTTCTCTTAGCATGTAAACAAAAGCCTCACACTCAAATACCCTTAAATGTGAAACAAGAGGTTTCTTCCATGTCCACACCTCATAAAATTTATTATCAATAAGAGATTAATAAGGATATTTGTTAATAAAGTAGCAAGTAGCACTCACAACCTTTTCCCAAAAGCATCAATCCAACTATGTACCACTCACCGTACTTCTAACTCTTTCCATCGAGGTTTATTTCATCCTTTCTACAACCTAATGCAGGAGCATCCGGGTTCACAAGCAATCCCATGTCAACCAAAAAGATTTTCATGTTTTAGTTTTCTTTTGTTTTGTTTCCATTTGTTTGTAGTCTTTTGCTTTAGGAAGAATTTAAAGTTTAATTTGATCAAGTCAAGAACTACACCTTTGAAGAAGAGCTAAATGGGTATCTATGGTTCAAATTTAGTGAAGTTTGGGAAAAGTTTGAAGGGGGTTAGAGTGTTTCGACAAAATCCTTATTTCATGAACCTAGTTTTTTGTTGAAACTATCAGTTCATGAACCTAACTATTTGTCGAAAAAATGTTTCAGCCAATACTCAAGTTTGTGAACTTTAACTTTCAAAAGCACTTGTTTCGAAAGTCTTCTAAGTTAGAAAACTCCTTAGTTCATCGACAACTTAGGTTTACGAAGCAACATGTCATTGAAACACACTTTGGAGGGAGAGTTCAAAATTCCCTTGGTTTTCTAAAGGAGTTGACCGTCTAAAAGCATCTCCAAAGGATTTAAATGGAATGTTTCAATGAAGACTTCAATTTACGAACTCACAGTTTCACCAAAACTAAGTTTGAAAGTTTGTATTAGCATCGAGTCACCAAAAAGAAGAGATTTAAGGATTTGTAAAGGCTAAAGTAAAGTTTGAATTTTTCCAAAAACAAATGTCGAAAGGGCATGGTTTCATAAAAGTTATTGGTTTGAGAACCAATTCGGATGTCAAAAGAGTTCACAATTAGGCAATTTTACCAAAAGGAAAATACAAATGAAGGGTATTGTTGGGTCCCAAAACTACTAAGCCCAATCCCTATAACGCTTACTCACTCCTAGGATAGGGATGTCATCAAGGAAGTGAAAAAGGGGTTTCATCAACAAGATAAAGGCAATTTTGGCCAACTAACAAGAGGATAGATTCCTCTACTCTTCGAGCTCAGCTTAGACTCTGAAGGGATATTCCAAGGGGTATACCTTAGTAGATATTAACTTCAAAACTAGATGAAGAACTAAAAACAAATGTACAACCAAACCCAAGATGTTTTCTTAGCCCCAAAGACTATCACTGGACCAAGAACAATTGGTTCTCACAAAACCCCTATATAGTTGATATCAACTATGTGAATATACATGCACAAGAAAGATGGTTTTCCCTTAAAACATGGATAAATATTTTGTTCATTTAAATGATATGAGGCTAATTTGAATGGCTCCAAACCGGTGCCTATTTTGTGGGAAATAGAGTCTTAGTTCATTAAGAAAACAACAAACTAAAACCAAAATAACAATGAGCTATGTATTTGCATACACCACAGAATATGAGATCTTGGAACATAACATACTTAGTAGTCCAAAACATAACTACATATACCCATATATATCATGAGAGAGATTATTACAAAGTTTGCAATATTTTTAGAATGCTATCACATTCATCTCACCCAATATTACATTCGTTCCATCAAACATGGCAAAGGAAAATACTCAGCTGCGACTAAGAAATCTTCTTGGATACATACCTAATGACCTAGAGACATTCTACAACAAGAATCATATACAATATTGACTCTTTTGACTTAGTGGGTCTGCACTCCTCAATGAGCTAGATTGGCATTTTGATGGATACCCTACAACTTTCTACACCTATCTATCTTCTGGAGATCACACCAAAAACCAACCCTTCAAATACCTTTGAAATGTGTGTATATAGCATTTCTTATCACTACATTAGCCATGTACGAGGGAAAGATTGGTCAACAAGGAAAACCAGTTGCCCATGCTGCAATAAATTCATTTTTGTGTCCTTGGAGCATGCCCACATGACTCTGCCCTAGAAATCTGTTGAAGAAGAGTGTATGCCCATGCCTTGGGTATAATAAATTCAATGCAAAGGAGCTATAGTGGCATAATGAGGTGAGAAATTTATTTTCCACAAGAAATCAAGCTCTGGAGAAGCATTAATGGCAGCCAAGAAGGTCACTGAGTAGTCTCGTGACATCAAGAATAGTAGAAAGAGTTGGGAAGATGAAACAGGTTAGGCCCCAACTGATCAGGCTTCCTCCGATTGGGCCTCCACTGATCAGGCCTTTGAAAGGTGAAGAAGGAAACCCTGATCTCCAAAGTCCAAAACAGGCAATAGGGAAATTGTCAGGCTTCGAAGATCAAGCCTTCACCATGCATCGTGCTTTTGAAAAGAAGAAACACTCGATCCTCGACTCCAAAATACCTAGGAGAAATTATGTAGCTTTGTTGAGGATCGAGCCTCAAAACCTTTTGCCTTCCACCTTCCAAAAGAAAAGAGGAATAAGAAAACTCCCGCTTGCCGAAGTCTGAGTGACTTAAATGCTATAGAAGTTCAATGGACTTTGGTGATTGGGATTTCCACCTATCGCCTACCAAATGGAAAGAAAAAGACCGCAACCCTGGCCTCTAAGCTTCGCAACACTTAGAAACTTAAAAACTAGTGGACCTCGGTTGTCGAGCCTTTTGCCTTCTGCCTTCGAAAAAGGAGGAAGAGAAAACTCCTACCAGCAACACATAGGAACATTGAAGCTTGTTGGGATTCAACAAGCGGACCTTCAACCTTCCACTTTCAAAAAATAAGAAGAGGGAAGAGACACCTCCCAACCTCTGACATCCAAAACACTTAGGTGAATTACAAGTAACCAAGGTGGAGTTTGGAGCCGACAAGAATGGCATAGTGAAGAAGGGAACCCCGAACTCTGAAACTCTGAAAAGGTAGAAAATATAAGGAAACACTTAGGATTTTAGGACTTAGTCCTTTTGAGGGTTTTTCCTTACATTTAAAAAGGCAAACACTTGGAAACCTAATGGAGGGAATCCATTCAAAATAGTCTTAGATTGGATATAAATGATGGTTATTCAATGAAGGCACAAAGTGGGATTCTGAGATGGATTTGGGGCAAAATAATGCATGTTTGAGAGTTGGTTTTTCAAGTTTCAATAGTGGCTCTAGTTGGGGACGTGTGCCAAGTAGTGGCACAATGAGGAATTTAGATCATATCTGGGTAGACCAAAAAGGGTAAAAACAATTAAAATAGAAAAAACACAAGACGTATTTACAAGAAAACATACAGTCATAGGTATGAGAACACAAAAGACAGTTTATTGTATTCAAAATTTAAATGAAGCATTACCTATAAAAAATAATGCTTTAGATGTTGACCATGAATGGGCAGCTCCATGAATTCTCCTTCTAGAGTCATTAAACGATAGATGTTGAGCTTTAACTTCTCAACCACTTCATATGGCCCAAGCCACAATGGATCAAACATGCCATGTTTCCCTTTATCTTCAGATTTTGCATCCTAGAGAAGGATCAAGTCACCAACCTGAAAGCTCTTAATATAATGTTCTTATCAAATAAGAACTTCATTTTCTACTCATGATTCAAATTTTTATCATGTGCAACTCTTCTCTGCTCTTCCAATTCAGTTAGCTGCATGAACCTCTTAGACATTGCATCGTACTGATCTTCTTCTACATCGCACAACAACTGACAAACTAGCAATTCCATGTTGATAGGCATCTTTATCTCTGCTCCATACACCATCTCAAATGGGCTTCTACCAATGGATCTTTTAAAAGTTATTCTATTATCCCATAGAGCATACTTCAAACTGTCATTCCACCTCTTCTTATTATGATCCAATGTTTTCTTTATGATCTTCATCAGGATTTTATTACTTGATTTAGCTTGTCCATTACTTTGAGGGTGATAAGGGGATTAGTGCACAAGGCTTATGCCAAACTTAGAAAATATGCTCAGTATTTCTTGAGACCTAAAATACATTGCATTGTCTGCCAAAATCCTAGCACACTCCAAACTTGGTGATTATATTGTTGACTATGAAATCAATAACCACCTTGGAAGTTGCATTATGAGTAGGGACCACCTCTACCTACTTGGTGAAGTAGTCAGTGGCCACAAGGATCCATTTAAATCCATTGCTATATTTTTCCTGTATCTCTCCAATGAAGTCAATTCCCCATTATTAGAAAGGTGCATTAGCTATGAGGGGCAAAAGGGATAGCACTCCATCAAACTTCATCTTACTAGAAAACTGTTGGTAAGCATCACATTTTCTTATCTTCTATGCTACATCCTTGAACAAAGTTAGCCACCAATACCCAACTCTAAGGATCTTATGGGGAGTAGTCTTAGCCTTGAAGTGTCCCCTGCAAATACCATGGTGACACTCCATTACTACTTCAACTTGCTCTTGATCCAAACACTTGAGTAATACACCTTCATTACTTCTCCACATTAGCTCATTTTGGAATAGGACATACCTCTGAGATTTCAGCTTGAGGGTCCTTTTTTGATTTTCATCCATACAGGGTGGACAATTCATGTTTTCAAGGTAAAATATCACATCTTTGTACCATGCATTGTCAATCAATCTACAATAAGGAGCATCATCTACCTTTGTTTCATTTAGTTTTGTTGCTTCAAGATTGGAATTAGCCATCAATTTAGCTAAGCCTTGGCCTCTAACCAATTTCATTACCTGTATATCCATGTCATATTCTTGGATCCTATTGATCCATCTACATCTTTTACCTGAAGATTCTTATTGTATGAATATGTTCTTTACTCCTGTGTGTGGCACATATGCTATGACCTTAGCACCCATGAGATAAGATCTAAATTTTTTTATGGCTTTGACCAATGTATAATCATGCTTCTCCATATTTGAATAATTTAATTTAGCAGCCTACAAGGACTTGCTAAAGAATCATATTGGCTACTTAAAGCCATCACCATTCTTTTGCAATAATATACCAACAATAGTATAATATGAAGCAAAAGAGAAGAGATGGAAAGGTTTTGAATAATCTAGGCTTACCAACACTGGTGCATTCTTGAGAGCCTCCTTTATGTCAACAAAAGCTTCATCTGGTTCCTTTTCCCATGTAATAGACTGCCCTTTCTTGAGCATCTTGGAGATTGCTTTGGTCTTCTGAGCAAAGTTGGGAACAAACCGCCTTACAAAGTTGATTTGTCCAAAGAAAGACTGGACACCCTTGATTGTTTTAGGTTGAGGGATAAGGTCAATGGCCTTAACTCTTTCAGGATCTATTCTAACCCTATCCCTTGACACAATATGTCCCATCAACTTTCCTTCTTCTATGCCAAATTGACATTTCTTGGGATTTAAAGAAATCCCGTACTCCAAACATCTATCAAAATTTGGTTGCAAATGCTTGAAATGATCTTTCATGTCTTTGGAGAATACAGTAAGATCATCCTGGTATACAACCATGATTTCATTAATGAGGCATGCAAAGGCCACATCTATTTCTCTTTGAAATGTTGATCCTACATTCTTCAGCCCGAATGACATCCTCAAATAAACATAAATTCCCCAAGGAGTGTTGAATGTTGTATTATACTGTTTTGACTCCTTGACCAACACCTAATTGTAGCCTGAGAATGCATCCATCATAGATATCAGTTATGAACCAACAACCCTTTGCAAAAGATGATCCATACTTGGAAGAGGATAATTATCCTTAAGGGACTTGATATTCAAATTTCTAAAATCTACACACAATCTAATCTCCCCATTATTTTTCCTCATTGGGATGAGATTAGACACCCATTCTAAATGTTTGATTGGCTTTATGATACCTCCCTGTTTTATCTTTACCAACTCTTTTTACATCTTGGGATCTATGGTGGGATTTATAGGCCTATATTTCTGCCTCAAGGGTTTTACATTAGGTTGCAAGGGGATAATATGCTAAAATAAATCCTCCCTATAAGCCTTCAGCTCATCATAGGACCATGCAAAACACTTCTTGAATTTTCTCAGCAGAGCAATCAACATTTGTTTCTCATGGGGTTTGAGTCACTTACCAATGTAAACTATCTTAGGTGCATTCTCAGTTCCAAGGTTAACGCCTTCAATGCTTTCCTCTTCAACTAGTTTTCCTTCACTTTTCTAGTGTTTAACATTGTCAAACATCCTTTCAAGTGCCACTAGTCCTTTTGGAATGGTATTCGTTGTCAATTACATGACCTCACTACCAAATAGAATTTCCTTGCCATCTTCAACTTCGATCATAGACTGCCAATCAATTAATTGATTATCAAACTCATCTATGCAATTCAGGAAGCTATAGATTTGATTGCTATCATTGAAAACCTACCAGCTGTAAACATTATCAAGGATTGTCAGTCTGGTGAAGATTTCAATGGCGTATTGAGAAAAAGGATGAGAATCTAGTTGCAGGTCAAACTTTGAACCAACAATAGCCAAAACACTCTCCTTTTCATTTTTACTCCTCTCAATCCATTCAATTCCAATGGCATCAAACAGTTCCAATGTGTCCCAAACTCTATTCCTATATGCTCTCAACTTATTATCCTTGGCAGTAAAGGTGCTTCTAATCTGCTACACAATTAATTCTGAATCACCATGTATCTTCAGGTATTTGATTCCATGCTTATGAGCAACATTTAGAGCCAACAACAATGCCTCATACTTAGCTACGTTGTTGGTGCATTGAAAATCAAGTCTAAAGGACATGCCAAACTGCCCTCCATCTAGTGCTATTAGAACAATATTAGTACCTGAGTCTTCTCTTGAATATGCACCATCGAAATACATAATCCACAAATCATCTGCACCAATAATAGAATTAGCAGAAGTGGAAGGTAAAGTGTTAAGGCTATGATCATCCTCATTGTAATATCCCATGAAGTGGTCAATATCAGTGTCAAATAAATTGGTGTGATCATCTTGTGCTTTATATCTATCCTCAACATTTTCATCTTCTACCCTTTTCTCCCTATACAGCTTCACTTCCACGCCATGGACTGGAATAGTGGCATATGAAAGATCCATCTTGATACTTCCACCCATGGAGGCTTCCCATTTTCTTGATAACAACATACCCCACTTGGTAGTGCAGTCTACAACAATTATATCCATCAAGAATGACTTGTTTGGGTAAGCAGCAAGTTTGACCTCAACATATTTAACCAAACCTATCACATTAACTTCCCCGGAATCCATGGCAAAGCATTTGCCAAATGACCTGGACACTTTCATTCCCAACTCATTCATTATCTCTAAGGGCATAACATTGCTAGAAGCACCGGAATCAAGCATGCAATTATGTAATAGCTAACCATTTATGATCAGTGCTGTGTAAAAAGGGTCTAATCCCATCCTGCTATTAACAACAGTTGATCCTAGATATCTATCTATAGTTTCATTATGGCCTTTACCCTCATCATCATTACTAGGAATAACAACAAGTTATTTTTGTGCATCTACAACAGTGACGAGTGACACCACCCTATTGCTATGTTCAAGAATTCTAAGAAGTTCCCCTACAACCACTGAAATTCTAACTTGGCTAAAGACTTGAGCCATGTCAATAGGGCTATAATTTGGCAAAGGAGCATCACATGAGATGGAAATATCATTTATACAAGGAATGTAAGGTATTACTTGATTGGAAGATACATCCATACCTTTTTCTTTCATGTTCTCCTTGCCCTTTTTTGGTTCTTTTTGTATTTGAGGTTGATCATGCTTCTCACTACCTTTTGGATCATGAACCTTCAGAATGGGTACAACAGCTGGTTGCACTACTTGTGCTGGATTTTTATGCACATATTTCTTCTTTGCTACTGGTGGTTGTGTAGAAAGTTTCTTCTTTTCTAACACATTCTTCTTGGGAGCACTACCATCTCTTTTATCCATATCCACCTTACTTTTTTCCTTCTCACACTCCAATCCATTTTGTATTGACTCTACAATATGAGAGCTTTGTATAGGGATTGACCTATTTGTCAACTTGAGAACCTCCTTGGACTTGCATGATGGTTGCATCAGTCAAAGCCTTCATATCTTCTTTCGAAAGTTTGGACTGCTTGTACTTCTACATAAGATCCCTCAAGTACCCAAAATCATGAGCTAGCAATTGATATCTCTTTGGACCTTCATCATAATCATATTGGAAAATATGATCATCCTCTTCATAACTGTCATAGTCAACATCCTAACCCATATGCTCATACCCCTCTGTGTCAAACTGGTTTGTCTCCTCTTCATACTAGTACTCGGCTGCACCTTCTTCATTTGGAAATTCTTCATATTTGCTCATTGAATGAGTCATTGCACAATTATCTAGATCATGGGAAAGGATGCATGCCTGGCACCATAAAGATGCATCTTGAAAGTTGATTTGATCCTTGCTTAATGAATCATGCATGTCTCTTTCATGATGCTTAAAACTTACATGCCTGGGTGCAACTTGTCTATCATTTTGCTGTGGTCTCTTAGACCAGTCAGTATTGTAAGGTCTATTATGCAATCTTTGACCTTCATTAAAATGTGTTGCAGAACCTTGAGGTGGCAAACCTTTATCATTTCTAGCAACCTTGTAGGATAGGTCTTTCATAACCCCCATAAACTTATCCAATTTATCTTCACTTGTGAGGGACTTTTTTAAAGTTGCTTTGTCTGGATGGGACAGTTTCAGATCAAACCTTTTGATGTGTTTTCCTGAAGCTCTCATATTACTTTCAATATTGATAGTTGTAGCATATGCCTCCCTTAATGTTTGTGGACTCTTGTCCCTCAAACAATAACCAAATTTTGAGTCAAATGCACCACAATACAAAACCAAACACATAGAATCATTAGGTCTCAAATGAGGAGATACCTTTCTCATTGTCATGATGAAGCGGTTGTTAAAATCAACTATTGTCTCGTTTATCAACTTTTTGAGAGCTATGAGTTCATGGATGTCAAACTTGGGGTCAATCCTATCCCCATATTGCAATCTAAATACCCTCATGAACTCCTTCCATGAGTTAATACTGTTGTCAGGGAGAGCCTTATACCACTCCTTAGCACTTTCTTCCAACGAGTGAACAAAAAATTTCATCATGACATCTTCATCCTCAATTTCATACTCATCAATGACATTAATAAAATGTCTAATGTGCTCCTCATCTGTAATAACATTGTTGCCTTGAAACCTAGGAATCTTTCCCCTAATCTCATTTGGAATCAGATTGGGAAAGTCAAGTATGCCAAAAAAATCAAGTTGTTTATACCTCTCAGCTCCCAATGGCTGACTCAATGGAGGAAATCTCTGTGCATGTCTTTGTTGTGTAGGCCTAGGGTTCTAAACATTGCCATATTATTGATTTACTTGATTTTGTGGTAGTTGATTGTTAACATTTTTAGCATAGGCATTATTTACACCTTGTTGCCCCATTTGTGGTTGCTAATGTTGCTGTTGTTGTTGCTATTGATTATGGCCCTGCTACTGTGCATTTTGGTTTCCTTGGGCCTACTGGGCAAGTTGGGCTTGTTATTGATTAAGTAAAGCCTGCACCTCTATTTGTTTGTTCCTAAGATGATCAAGCAAGTCTAGCTCATCCTAAATTCTTCTTTTTCTTTCCTCATCACCAAGCTGCTCCTGTTGATCTCCCTCATTAGGAATGATATCATGTGATGCCTCGTCATGCAACCCTAGAGAGTTAGAATAACTAGGCAATAAAATATAATTTAAAAAAAAAAACAAGGCATAAAGAATTTATTTCTTCCAGAATCAAAGAACAAGTCTGTAAGTTTATCAACCTTCTAACATCATACTGTTGGTGCCTAAATTCACTGTCAGTTAATTTAGCAATTTTCATGCAGGCACCATCCCAAAATATCCAAAAGGTTCTAAGTTTTGGCACCCCTTCAGTGTTTTTCAGCATCTGCATCTCATTTCTTGAGGAGGGGTCTTCGTCTTTTCTCCATCGGCATGGGTTCGTTTTTGTGTCTTTGACATTTCAGTTTGAACTTGAACCCTTTTTTCTCTAAGTTCAGTGGTTTAGTGGTTCAGGGTTCAATTTTCTTCTAACGGGTCACATTATGCATTTGCCTTGCGCAAATATTGCATCGTTGAACCTCCCGCTTGAACCTTTTTGTTTTGGTTCAAGGTTCAATGGTTCGAAGCTTTGTTGCCTATGGAGTGTTATTTTTGATGTTTGAACCATCGTGTTGAACCCTCGTGTTGAACCATTTTGGTTTGGGGTTCAATGGTTCAAAGCTTTATGTTTTTGGTCTTATCGGAGTGATTGGCTTCATCGGCGAAAGATTTCTTGAGTGCTCCGATTGTTTTGGTCTAGCCGATGGATGTCCATCGGCGTGTGTTTGGCTATCGGCGAAGCAAATTTTTGGGCTGCCGATGTAAGGAGTTTGCCCGATGGGGAATGCCATCAGAGTAAGATTGCATATCAGGCTAGCAGTTGGAGGGTCCGCCGATGGGGTAGTGTCAGGCCGATGAGGATTTGGAGTGGTCATCGGCGAGAGTTGTATTGTCGGCCGAAGTGTTTTGGGTTGTGCCGACAATGGGAGGTGTGGCCGATGGGGTGTCATCGGTGTGTGTCTCGCCGAAGGATTGTGTATCGGGGTGATCGGCTGTGTCGGCGAGGGCAATTCTTGTTGTGCTGATAGAGTTGGTTTCACCAACAAAGATAGGAAGCTAGGGTGTTGTCGGCGTAACTTGGTAGATCGGCGAAGGTTTGGAAGGTCGGCCCGATGGTCTATCTTTGGCCGATGAAGGGGAATGCGAAGCAAGTTATATTGACCAGACTATTGAGCTCGGTGAGAGATTTTTGGGGCGGTCCGATGGTGTTAGTCTTGGCGATGGGCTTTTGGCAAGGGCATGTGTGTTGAGCGCGGCAAAAGCGCTCGACACTTGGTATGTATGCGGCCCCATTTTTAAACTAATGAAGTGGTCTCGGTAGCATGCATGTGGGACTATTCTCCCTGCATTTTTTTGAACCTGTGGTAAACGCGTTTTGGCGGGAAACTTCCATTTGAATGCAGCGACAGTTTCCAGGTAGGCCGCGGGTGGTTGAGCCATCAATGGTGACTGTAGCGGGGGTATGGGCGATGGTACACATGATCAGGTTGCCTGATTTTTGAGTGAAGACTTCCTGATGGCAGTGCAAGGCTCGAGGCCTCCCTTGTCTGCTGCATTGATGGCTTCTGAGCGCCATTCCCTTTGATGGATGTATCTGGCGAATTTTTGACTTCTGGCCATGTAATTAATTGCTGAATGTACACGGTTCTGTATAAATGGTTTTGGCTGTGTTACTTTTTAGAGGTTGGAGGTTTTTTGGGCTTTCGGCTCTGACTCTAAACATAAGGTGTTCACATTTTGAAAGGCATTTTTTGCTACAGACTCGGTCCTTAGTCTGGTGTGCTAATCTATCTTGGATTGTAAATGATGATTTTCTCTATGATGACCTTCTATGTAGATTGATTTTAAATGAAAAACACCTATGTGTGTATTATTTCTGATTGTCTCCTGTATGTCATTTGTTTTCCTTTCAAACAAGGTTGTCAAGGACTTCCAAGTTTTTCAGTGTATGCATACTGTGTGTCTGATTTATTGCGTCTGCTCAAGGAGTGGTTAAATAGGCTTTTGATCAGATACAAAGGGAAATAGATTGCATCATAGGATCTGTTAAGCATGATCATTAATGATACTCTTTCTTGGACATGTTGCTGTTAGGCAGTAGCATTATTCTTAGGTCCTCTGGATATGAATTTATGTTGTCATGGGGAGACATTTACAGTCTTAGATATGACTCTGCTACCTAGATAAGGCACTGGTTTGGGAATTTGTCTGTTCAATGGGTCTAGGAAAGTCCCATCACTCCAAACACCATTACAACCCATCTCATCGCTTCCACCTGTTAGTTGTAGGATTAGGATTAGGAACCTCTGCATGCTCTCATACCTAACCAGACATTATGTCCAAGAATGTTGCCAACCTTGTGATTTCTTACACAAATCTTGGTCCATACATGAGAGTATTTTGCTTGTTGCTGTCAAGTTAAATCCTTCTGTCATTGAGCTAGTCAAGATTATACTTTTATCAAATAGGGACACCCCCCTTGGTGCAGCAGAACCAGAAGTGAAGGGGAGGAGCTCACGCAACCTCCTGTATTCAGTTGGCTGAATCTGCCTGTGCATTAGAACTGGCAAACCCTAATGCTGATTCAGAAGCAAAAACCAATAAAATGGCGACTCTGCTGGGGAGTCTTTCATGTGAATGATGATGCTCTGCTGGTGGTATGAACTCAGAAAAATATGTGTTGAGCTTTCAGCTGCTGTAAATTTTGTCCTCTCTGGAGAGGTGGCGACTCTGCAAAAGATCTAAATGCACATGAAAAGTTGATGTGTGTTGTGACAAAAATGTGCTGTTCAGACTTTAGCATCTATATGAGAAAAAGTACCTTGTTCCTTCCCCTTTATATTTGCTGTTTTACTACATAAGTTAGATGCCAAGGGAAGCCTTAGGTCTTAGGCAGACAAAGGATGTCTAAGAGTAAGATTTTATGAATCCAAGTATGAATTATCCCATACTCAGCGGTGAAATGTTGGATAAAAGAATAGAAGAGATAAGAAATAGGTTGATATTCTTAGAGGCTGAGCAGGCCCAGTTAAAAAACAATAACCCTGTTGTGTCTGCCAGTCAGAAAGCTAAACCTCCTGCCACCCCTTTTGATCCTTTGTATGACCAATTAGATTTGTCATGGGTTGACTATAAAGTAGAAACTATGCCTGCTAGGATATACTGTCAGATGCCCAGATTTAGTTGTCACAGTGTATGTGATGGGAATGCACATATCCAAAATTTTCATGAGTTCATGGGAAAGCATTCATTCAGAGATGAGGATATGTGGATGAGGTTTTTTGTTAGGTCCTTTGATGCAAAAGCAAAAGACTGGTATTTGAGCTTTTCAAAAAGATCCTTTGCCTGTTGGGATGAGCTTGCTGACTGTTTCAAGGAAGAATTTGCAAAAGAACCAGCTGATCTTGTTGCAGAATTGATGAGAATCAGAAAACAAGATGAAGAGCCATGTGTTGATTTCAGTCATAGGTTTGCAGTAGCCTTTTCACAGATCCCAGAAGTCTTCAGACCTGATATTTCAGCCTATATAGGCATATTCTTTGAGGCTTTTGAGGAGGGCTCTAGTGCATTACTGAGGGATTTCAAGGTGACAAGTATGCAGATGGCATACAAGTTCGTAGAAAATATAGAAAAAATCAGAAATGAGCACTTGTTGAAACCCCTGTCCACAGGCTTTGGTGTGAAAAATAGTTGTGAAGCTGCAAATGACCAAATAATTAAAGCATCATGTGCAGATAAAAATGAAAATGAAAGCATAGAGGTTGAGACTGTTGTATTTAAACATAATGCTAACAATACAGCTCAACTGGATTGTTCACCAATTGAGGATGCCAATGAAGGAACTAATGAAGACTCCCATTGCAATGATGAGGCAGTTGGCCATGAAAACAACACTGAGGTTGTGGACAGCAATGAGCAACTGTTGGAATGGACCTGTGGAGACAATTGTGAGTATTGTACTCAAGACAGAGAAGATATAAGCAAACAGAGAAATAGTCCTATGTGTGACCCGTTGACTTCCTTTCAAACACATGGGGATCATGAAGAGCAGTCAGGGATTGAAACAAGTGCTAGTTCAGAGCATGATTGTTTTTCATTTGATGGCTGTTTTGCTTATGACACACAGGTTGATACTCCTCCACAAAGGGAATCCATTGGTGATGAAGATGCGTGCTCTGCTGCCCATGAACAAATGGCATATTATGATAAAGCTTATGTACCTGGATCACCCATTTTTGACACATATGATGATGAGGATCTATTTGAGTATGGTGAAGGCTTGAGCACTATTTTTGACTTGGATTCTGTTTCTCATCCTGATGAAAGAGGAAACAATATACATCAGGTAAGTGATTGTAAAGATGTGCCAGATTGTAAAAAGATGCCAGAGCCTGATCTTTTCCAGTTTGGTGCTGCTATTGGTTCTGTGCATGATGTACACAATTGTAAATTTGAAAGCTTTTCTTTTGAGAGGCCAGCGTATAAAGAGAGCTCTGTTTTTCCTAGTTGTGTGGTGGACTTCAAGTGCTTTCAATTTTCAGTCCAGCTAGGAGATCATTTTGCAATGCATAATGCTGATACAAATGATAACATGTGTTATATTCCATTTGAGTATGCATTGCTTGATACATTCTACATCCATTTGTTGCCTGATGTTGAGGATTGTTTGCATAAGGTTGATAGTGACAAAACAAATCAGAAGGTTGAATGTGCAGATGACCAGGTTTGTTTGTGGTCAGATCATGGCAGTACTCTCAGGCTTGACCCAGTGTATGCAGATGAGAACAAGGTGTTTGACAAAGGGAAATATTGGTTTTCCTTTTCTTGGTGGCCTTAGGCCATCAAGTTTGATTGGTGATGCAGATCATGGTAACTTCATGACTCTATGCCCAATGGATAAGGCACTGGTCTGCATCCCAAAGATCTGGGGTTCTCGCTGCAGTCTTGCACCTGCACGTCCCCAATCAGAGCCACTGTTGGTGCCTGAATTCACTGTCAGTTAATTCAGCAATTTTCATGCAGGCACCATCCCAAAATATCCAAAAGGTTCTAAGTTTTGGCACCCCTTCAGTGTTTTTTAGCATTTGCATCTTAATTCTTGAGGAGGGGTCTTCATCTTTTCTCCATCGGCATGGGTTTGTTTTTGTGTCTTCGACATTTCGGTTTGAACTTGAACCCTTTTTTCTCTAAGTTCAGTGGTTCAGCGGTTCAGGGTTCAATTTTCTTCTAACGGGTCGCATTATGCATTTGCCTTGCGCAAATATTGCATCGTTGAACCTCCCGCTTGAACCTTTTTGTTTTGGTTCAAGGTTCAATGGTTCGAAGCTTTGTTGCCTATGGAGTATTATTTTTGATGTTTGAACCATCGCGTTGAACCCTTGTGTTGAACCCTTTTGGTTCGGGGTTCAATGGTTCAAAGCTTTATGTTTTTGGTCTTATCAGAGTGATTGGCTTCATCGGCGAAAGATTTCTTGAGTGCTCCGATTGTTTTGGTCTGGCCGATGGATGTCCATCGGCGTGTGTTTGGCTATCGGCGAAGCAAATTTTGGGCCGTCGATGTAAGGAGTTTGCCCGATGGGGAATGCCATCGGAGTAAGATTGCATATCGGGCTAGCAGTTGGAGGGTCCGCCGATGGGGTAGTGTCAGGCCGATGAGGATTTGGAATGGTCATCGGCGAGAGTTGTACTATCGGCCGAAGTGTTTTGGGTTGTGCCGACAATGGGAGGTGTGGCCAATGGGGTGTCATCGGCGTGTGTCTCGCCGAAGGATTGTGTATCGGGGTGATCGGCTGTGTCGGTGAGGGCAATTCTTGTTGTGCCGATAGAGTTGGTTTCACCGACGGAGATAGGAAGCGAGGGTGTTGTCGGCGTAACTTGGTAGATCGGCGAAGGTTTGGAAGGTCGGCCCGATGGTCTATCTCTGGCTGATGAAGGGGAATGCGAAGCAAGTTATATCGGCTAGACTATTGAGCTCGGTGAGAGATTTTTGGGGCAGTCTGATGGTGTTAGTCTTGGCGATGGGCTTTTGGCGAGGGCATGTGTGTCAAGCGCGGCAAAAGCGCTCGACACTTGGTATGTATGCGGCCCCATTTTTAAACTAATGAAGTGGTCTCGGCAGCATGCATGTGGGACTATTCTTCCTGCATTTTTTTGAACCTGTGGTAAACATGTTTTGGCAGGAAACTTCCATTTGAACGCAGCGACAGTTTCCAGGTAAGCCGCGGGTGGTTGAGCCATCAATGGCGACTGTAGCGGGGGTATGGGTGATGGTACACATGATCAGGTTGCCCGATTTTTGAGTGAAGACTTCCTAATGGCGGCGCAAGGCTCGAGGCCTCCCTTGTCTGCTGCATTGATGGCTTCTGAGCACCATTCCCTCTGATGGATGTATCTGGCGAATTTTTGACTTCTGGCCATGTAATTAATTACTGAATGTACACGGTTCTGTATAAATAGTTTTGGCTGTGTTACTTTTTAGAGGTTGGAGGTTTTTTGGGCTTTCGGCTCTGACTCTGAACATAAGGTGTTCACATTTTGAAAGGCATTTTTTGCTACAGACTCGGTCCTTAGTCTGGTGTACTAATCTATCTTGGATTGTAAATGATGATTTTCTCTGTGATGACCTTCTATGCAGATTGATTTTAAATGAAAAACACCTGTGTGTGTATTGTTTCTGATTGTCTCCTGTATGTCATTTGTTTTCCTTTCAAACAAGGTTGTCAAGGACTTCCAAGTTTTTCAGTGTATGCATACTGTGTGTCTGATTTATTGCGTCTGCTCAAGGAGTGGTTAAATAGGCTTTTGATCAGATACAAAGGGAAATAGATTGCATAATAGGATCTGTTAAGCATGATCATTAATGATACTCTTTCTTGGACATGTTGCTGTTAGGCAGTAGCATTATTCTTAGGTCCTCTGGATATGAATTTATGTTGTCATGGGGAGACATTTACAGTCTTAGATATGACTCTGCTGCCCAGATAAGGCACTGGTTTGGGAATTTGTCTGTTCAATGGGTCTAGGAAAGTCCCATCACTCCAAACACCATTTCAACCCATCTCATCACTTCCACCTGTTAGTTGTAGGATTAGGATTAGGAACCTCTGCATGCTCTCATACCTAACCAGACATTATGTCCAAGAATGTTGCCAACCTTGTGATTTGTTACACAAATCTTGGTCCATACATGAGAGTATTCTGCCTGTTGCTGTCAAGTTGAATCCTTCTATCATTGAGCTAGTCAAGGTTATACTTTTATCAAATAGGGACACCCCCTTGGTGTGGCAGAACTAGAAGTGAAGGGGAGGAGCTCACGCAACCTCTTGTATTTAGTTGGCTGAATTTGCCTATGCATTAGAACTGGCAAACCCTAATGCTGATTCAGAAGCAAAAACCAACACATACTAAGGCACATAGGGATCTCTCTCTCATAATAATCTTCAGCAGATTGAACTTTTGGGGAGAGAGGAGATTGGAGAGACTGGTTTGTGGCTGTAGCAGTTGAATATGGCATCGAATCTTCAGCCCAGTCAAACAAGCGAAATCAAGTTCCTTTGGTTCTAATTTCTGTCTTAGTTTTCTGTTGAAGAAAATGTTTGATTTATGATTTTTCCTGTCAATTGTAATTTGATTGAGAGGTTAGAAGTCTTTTTATTAGATCCAATTGTGCATGTTTGTAACATTGTATTTCTGGGAATCACCAATTGAAGTGACTGTCTATCTCTCACCCCCCCCCCCCCCCCCCCCCCGCCTTTTTTTTTTCAGTCTATTGCATCAGCCATAACTTTATTTTTATGAACTAGGTTCCTCTAATTTTTACATATATTGTGCTGACCTAGTTGTCCAAATCATATATGAAAATCTACCATACCCAGTTTGTCATTTTTGAGATATGAATATTTTGTGACTGTCTACCTCTCACCCATTTCGTCTCTGTTT
Source organism: Cunninghamia lanceolata (assembly GCA_027924645.1). NCBI lineage: Eukaryota > Viridiplantae > Streptophyta > Pinopsida > Cupressales > Cupressaceae > Cunninghamia > Cunninghamia lanceolata. Next base: position 95,654 of record BSBN01000378.1, on the reverse strand, counting down.
TAGCAGTCTGTCGTGTTAACCATAACTTTATTTTTACGAACTGGGTTTCTCTAATTTTTCTATATATGGTGAATGGCTGGGAAATATAAATCATATCAAAAAATTAGCCATATCTCATTTGTCATTTTTGAGATATGAATATTTTGTGACTGTCTACCTCTCACCCATTTCGTCTCTATTTTAGCAGTCTATTGCATTAACCATAACTTATTTTTTATGAACTAGGTTTCTCTAATTTTTTTATACATGTTGCACAGCCTGGATATCTAAATTATATCTAAAAATTAGCAATACCTAGTTTTTCATTTGTAAGATATGAATATTTTGTAACTGTCTACCTCTCACCCGTTTCGTCTTTGTTAAAACAATTAGTTGCGTCACCAATAACTCTATATTTTGGAACTGGGTTTCTCTAATTTTTTTTAACAAATTCATGTTGTGCATATCCTACGATCATTTCTTTCCATCATATGACTCTCTTTGAGGCATTCTACTAATCAGTCTACATGCCCTGTCTATGCTTTCACACTTTGCATTGTTGGTAGCTTCTAAAGCCTTCTCAACAAAGTCATTTTGTGCTATCTTGCAATTGTTGATATCTATGAGATGCCATCCCTTTGAGGCGTTTGTAAAAAAAAAACATTACCTGAGCAGTTTCAACAATCATATCTTCTTATTTATGCTACCGTAGGTGAATATGCTTTCAACTATAAATAACTTTACTTATTTTGGTTGTTTGTTAGGTTATAAGAAGGCTATTAAATCTATATAGAATAGAAGTAGAAGAATTCAATTAGATATAGAATGAACCATGGTTGTTAGTTAATTCATAATGTTGGTTAGATCTTGTTTTAGTTCATTAGTAATGCAACCATGGAACCCTAGAGGATAAAGCTTAATTTAAATGTTATGAATAAATATATGATTGTTGTTATTTCTTTCGTTTAAAATTTTTTTGTCCTTTTTGTAAGTTTAGTTGTGTTATCCTATGGGTTCCTTGGCGGGGCGTTACATATCATGTCAAATTCCAAGTGATCTTATGGGAGAAGTAGGGTACCTAGTAGTCTGATATGTCTCTTCATTCTCATCGGGCATTCCAGATGTTCTTAGATCTGGACCACGAGACCTATCTCTACTTCCTATGCCAACCATATTCTCATTTCTTCTAACATAATACTCATCCCTATTCACCCTTCTATTTGTTTTGAGTATGTTATCTGCAGATTTCTCAGAAGTATATTAATACTAGCTCCTAAAATCTTCAACTTGTGTGTTATTTCTGCCAGAGGTACTTGTTTGGTCTTGGGTATTCAATGGAGGCATCACATTGGGGTTTCTTGCCTTCCATCTACTCCTATTTCCTGTACTACTAGAGGATTCATCACACCTAGGTTGCTCCTGGTGTCATCCTCTATTCATTGTGAAGCTCTTTTCTTTTTCAAACAACAAATGTTTTATGGGCTGTTAAAAATAGAGTCGCCACTTCCCCTGCTAGGAAGAAAATTTGAACAAACACTGTATTTCAGTACTACAGAAGCAAAGATTTATTGTTACCAAGGCTTTCAAATTTCTCAACCTTTCAATTCTTCCCTGTTAACAATGCTAATCTATTGGGTCCCAAAATCGCTAAGCCCAATCCCTAGAATGCTTACTCACTCCTAGGCTAGGGATGTTGTCAAGGAAGTGAAAAAGGGGGTTCATCAATAGGATAGAGGTGATTTTGGTCAACTGATAGGAGTGGGTAGATACCTCTACTCTTCAAGCTCATCTTATACTTTGGAGGGATATTCCAAGGGGTATACCTTAGCAGGTATTGACTTCAAAACTAGATGAACAACTAAAAACAAATGAACAACCAAACCCAAGATGTTTTCTTAGCCCCAAAGACTATCACTGGACCAATAACAACTAGTTATCACAAACCCCCTATATAGCTAATACCAACTGTGCGAATATACATGCACAAGAAAGATTGTTTTCCCTTAAAACAGGAATAAATGTGTTGTTCGTTTAAATGATATGAGGCTAGTTTGAATAGCTCTAGACTGATGTCGATTTTATGGGAACCAAAGACTTAGTTCATTAAGAAAACAACAAACTAAAACCAAAAGAACATTGAGCTATGTATTTGTATACACCATAGAATATGAGATCTTGGAACAAAACATAATTAGTAATCTAAAACACAACTGCATATACCCATATATAACACGAGAGAGATTATTACAAATCTTGCAATATTTTTAGAATGTTGTCACATTCATCTAACCCAATATTACATTCGTGCCATCAAACATGGCAAAGGAAAATACTCAACTGTGATTGTTGGAGACATTCTACAACAAGAATCATATACAATATAGACTCTTTTGACTTCGCAGGTTTGCACTTCTCAATGAGTTGGACTAATGTTTCAATGCTTGCCCTACAACTTTCTACACCTATTTGTCTTCTGGAGATCACACCAAAAACCAACCCTTTAAATACCTTTGAAATGTGCATATATAGTATTTTTGATCACTATAGTAGCCATGGACGTGGGAAAGATTGGTCAACAAAGCAAACCAGTCGCCCATGCTATAATAAATTCATTTCTATGTCCTTGGAGCATGCCCACGTGACTTTGCCTTGGAAATCCATTGAAGAAGAGTGTCTGCCCATGCCTTGGGTACAAGAAATTCAATACAAAGGAGCTATAGTGTCATAGGGGGCAAGAAATCCATTTTTCACAAGCAATCAGGCTCTGGAGAAGCATTAATGGTGGCCAAGAAGGTCATTGAGCAGTCTTGTCATGCCAGGAACATTAGAAAGAGCTCAGAAGGTGAAATAAGTTAGGCCCCTACTAATCAGGCTTCCTTCGAATGGGCCTTCACTGATTGGGCCTTTGAAAGGTGAAGAAGGAAACCTCGATCTCCAAAGTTTGAAAGACACAATAGGGAAACTATCGAGCTTCAGAGATCGGGCCTTCACCATGCATCATGCTTTTTAAAAGAAGAAACACTTGATCCCCGGCTCCAAAATACCTAGGAGAAATTATGTAACTTTGTCGAGGATCGAGCCTCAGACCTTCCACCTTCTGCCTTTCAAAAGAAAAGAGGAAGAAGAAAACTCCTGCTTGCCGAAGTTTGAGTGACTTAGATGCTTTAGAAGTTCGGCAGACTTTGAGGATCAGGCCTTTTGCGTATCACTTGCCAAATGGAAAGAAAAAGACCACAACCCTAGCCTCTGAGCTTCGTAACACTTAGAAACATTGAAACTAGTGGACCTTAGTTGTCGGGCCTTCTGCCTTCTGCCTTCGAAAAAGGAGAAAGAGAGGTCTGCCACTGCCTGCAACATTTAGGAACATTGAAGCTCGTTGGGCTTCGGTAAGTGGACCTTCTGCCTTCCACTTTCAAAAAAGAAGAAGAGGGAAGAGACACCTCCTAACCTCTGATGTTTGAAACACTTAGGCTAATTACAAGTAACCAAGTCAGAGTTCAAAGCCGATAGGAATGGTATAGTGAAGAAGGGAACCCTGAACTCAGAAACTCTGAAAAGGTAGAAAATACAAGAAAACACTTAGGATTTTGGGACTTAGTCATTTTGAGGGTTTTTCCTTGCATTTCAAAAGTCAAACACTTGGAAACCTAATGGAGGGAACCCATTCAATATATTCTTAGATCAGATATAAATGATGGGTTCTTCAACGAAGGCACAAAGTGGGATTTCAAGATGGATTTGGAGCAAAATAATGCATGTTTGGGAGCTAGTTTTTCAGGTCCTAATAGGTCCCATAGTTCTTTAAGAACATGTTTCACCAATGAAGGAAAGGGTGTAGAGTTTCAAAGTTCATGGAGGATCAATTTCGCCAAAATGATATTAAAGGTGAAATTCCATAGTTTGTGCAAAGCTCGATTAGATAATTTTCAATGGTACTCTTAATCAACAAAGTGTCGACGTACAAATGGATTGTTCAAGCATTATTGGTGATTAGTAGCATGGCATTATGTTGATGGCAATAGTTGGCTTTTCAGTTTCTATAACTTACAACTGTTTAACTTCCTTGCATTCAAAGTATAAAGAGGAACTTGATATTCCTTGGGGGTTTGGTGATGAAATAATTCAGAATTGGTCAATTTATTGTGAGTTTTACTTGATCTAGGAATTGGGGCTTATTGAATGTGTATAATCCATTGTTTTTATATTGAATTGTAATTCTCGAGCATTGTATTGCTATGTATGAATAAAGATGATGAAATTATTTGTTTATTGTCAAAATTTCTATGTCGTGGCTGCGTGATCGGATTGTTTGATAAAACCCTCTAATCAATACTGCATCAGATGGTATTAGAGCAAGGCTTTCTTGTTGGTAGGTGATACATTGTAGAGAGTTTGAAGTATAAAATAATTACCTTAAAGGCTCGAGAGGGTATTTGCAGGTGGGAAGAGTAGTCCTATAATCATAGAGGGTTGAAGGAGATGTTGAATCTATGAGAGGTGAATTTTCTATTTTCCATAGCATGTGGGTAGAAAACAACCAAATTTTGTGAGATTTCGAGAAAATGCCCCTGAAAAGAAGAGTTCCCAGAATGGAGGAGATGTTCAAATAGTTTCATGTTTAAATGAGGAATGAGCTACAAAATTTAGTTGTTGGATTGAGAAGAAACCCAAACTATGTGAAAGAACATGTTGATGATGAGGAAGAAATAATAGATGATGAACAAGAGAGAGAGAGAGAGAAAATGAATAGCCAGTATATGCTGGAAAAGAATGATTCTTGAGAGCACTTGCCAGGATTGGAGGAGGTAATAAAATGGAAATATCAAATTTTTTTGGAACACTAAATTTCCTAAAGAATTAATAGATTGGATAGGAGAATTAGAGAAATGTTTTGAATTTGAATACATTCGTGACCCTTAGATGGTGAGATTGGCACAAAAAGAACTCAAAGGACATGTTGCCTTGTGGTGGAGAGAGTTTCAAAGAGAAAGAGTAGCAAATGGAGACATGCAAATAAACTGGTGGAATTAGATGATTACCTAGTTGAAGGCAAAATTTATTCCTGGAGATTATGAATTGGAGATGTTAAAAAACTTCAAAATCTAAAGCATAAGGATATGAGTGTCAAATATTATATTGAAAATTTTTATAAAATGGTAATTAGATTAGAACATCATCAAATGGACAGGGAGAAGTTAGCTAGATATATATATGGGTTGAGACTTAATATACAAGATTAGATGAGTATGCTGAAGATTTCCATGGTTGAAGAGGCATATCAATATGCTTTGAAAGTAGAGGAAAAGATAGAAAGAAGACAACATAATAATGCAAGAGGAAGAGGAAAATTCTTAGTCAGAAGAGGACAAGTAAGTAGTAGTAAAGGTAAACAATTTCATGAAGAAGAAGCAAGTTCAAAATGGAATAAGAAGTCAAGTTAGGGAAAGAGAGGAAGAGAACACCATGTAGGAGGACATGGTAGAAGTAGCAAGGGGTTCCTTGGAAAATGTTCTTAGTGTGGAGAGGCTAGACATAGAGCTTATGAGTGTCCACAAATACACTAGGAGAATAGCAAGAGAAGTGTGGCCAAAAATCACATGGCACAAGAAGATGAAGAGACTGTGGCATCACCGAAAGCAAAAGAGCTTGAAGAAGGAGAGTCTCTTATGTTTAAGAGAGTGTTGATGAAACCAAAGATGAAGGAGGATGGAGTATCTTAAAGGAGAAGTCTTTTCTGAACTGTGGACCCCTAAAAATTCTAAGTATGAGGTTTCCTTTGTTTTCATAAAAAAATCAGTGTAGGCAACCCCTTTGCTTTGCCTTTCAGAAGTTCAGCAGGTTCTTGAATTTGCAAACCTGCCAAAAGGTGGTTCTAATGTTCCAAGGTTTACCGAAGGGGTGCAACATCAAAAAAGGAGAGAAAGAAGGTTGAAGAGATAAGTTTTTTGGTGGTTTGTCTGGTTCGCAAACCATCAAACCCATCGAAAAAGGAAGCCTTGGATCACGATTAGCCCAAATCATCGAAAAGAAGAGAAACAAAAAGAAAGCTCAAGTTCACAATGAGTGGAGTTCGCTGAAAGACAAAACTGCCAAAAAAGAGAAAAGACAGAAAAAGACAAGGGGAGATAGAGAAAAAGATGGACATGGAGAAAGAAAGAAGAGAGAAAAGAATGAACAAAGAATGAATGAGTTTTTAGTAGTTTGACAGGTTCACGAACCTGCAAACCCACCAAAAAGGTTATGAAAGGGAGAGTTTCACCGAAAGGGGAAGTGGAGGATGATTCCAAGGTTTGTGGAGAGCCTGATGTGCTGAAAGACAAAGAGATGAATCAAATTTGAAAATCAAAAATGAAATTCAATGTGACTGTAAAGCATGTAGTGAATGAATGTAAATCTCAAAGTATCTTTAAATATTTTAAAGTGTTGTACAAGCTTTACATGCATTTTTCAACAAGCATTTTATTTTAAACACCGATCTTCCCTATGCTACCACAATTGCTCTACTTTGACCAAATTGAAGTCGCTAAAGATGTTCAATGCAATAGTTACAAATTGGTGGAGTTGGTCAAGGAGTAATGTTGGTTGGTAAGGTAGATTTTTCCTACTCAAGTGCAGCAGTGCAAATAAGATCCTGTATATGCATAATATGAAGACATTTTTAGGGTTTCGTCATCAAGCCATCTTTCTAGATGCCCACAGGTGCCAAAGATGCTTCTAGGATTACAAATCACGTCGTTTTAGTTTAGTTCAAGTAGCTTGTTTGTGATCAGGGGGGTTTGTAATGTAGATGATGTATTTTAATAGAATGTCTCTATTTCCCATTTGTAAGTTTTTAGGGGAATCCTTTATCGTATCATTGTATTTTCTCTTGCCACATTTCCTAGCATACTTGTAATACAAATTTGATGAATGTTACAGCATTTTAATTCATTACGAGGCTCTGTAGTGGTCTTTTCTACATTACATACAGACTCTTATTGTATGGGAATGGATTACTAGGTATGCTCTATTATTTTTATGCCATATATGTGATGTATGTTCATGCATAACACATATTCCTTTGATCTTGGCTTGTTGTTCCTTGTTGATAATCTGGACCCTGTTGCCCAAATTGGATTGGCACCGATCTTGGAAGCTCATGACCAGTCACATGCCTTCAAATGAACAAATCATAAACCTATAGCTTAGGAGTATATTGTAAGATGTAGTTTAGGTTCAACCCATTGTTGTAGTCCATTATTGCAAATGAATATGTCATGTGAGTTGATGTCAGATAAATTTATAGAAGGTTGTAATGATGTAGATGCAAGTTGTAAATGTGTATGAAATGTTAAGAAGGGGATTCATTTGAAGTGTTTGAAACTAGTTTTACTCTTTTGATGCATTTACATTCTTGAAATTTCATATCTACTATTTGGGTGTGGTAGTCAAAGCCCTATTTCATACTACTTTATGCTTTTGGACCTCAAGGGAAGACCCACCCTAGGTTTTGTAGAGCCTAAAGAAGAAGAGGAATTGCCCTATCCTATGTGATGAACCAAGTCTCTCTTTTCTTTGTTGATATATCATTCTCCATGTTGATGACATTTATTTCCCCTTTATCTCATTCTTGGCAGTGATGTTAGAGGAAAAGGGCCTGGTTATTTTGGGAGCCAACAACTCCCATATTCTTCCTATAACTGAGGGTAGTAATCATAGACTGGTATATCATCAGAAAAGGCCCCTATAGTTTTCAACCCAGGCCATTTGTTCATTGAAGTTATAGCATAAAATAAATAAGAGCACATGTTGAAGGTCTATTTCTTTTAAAAGTTAACCTTTTGGTCATTCATATGATCACTGATTAATTTTGTCCAATCAATATATTGAGATGCATGGCAAATGACAATAATGAACTAACACATCCATTTTTCAAATGTGTTGGCATCATCATTTCCAACAACTCTGTGCAATAGTGTAATCATATCAAAGATGTTTTCTTTGAAATGAGCTCTCTGTAATTTCTTCGGAACTTGAGATCCTCTTCTCCTTTTTCAACCAGTTCTTGGCAATATTTATTAAGAACAAATCTTGCTTATCCAGGTAATAATTCCATCCTTTCTCCATATCCATGTCAACAAACTCCTCTCTGATTGGAAATTTGAGGGTTGTTCTTAAGGATGCAAAATCCAACCTTGCCACTACAGGGCCATCCATTGTCCTTACTTCCTTGCTCTCAGGGTGATAGTTTTGGATGCAAGTGAGAACCAAATTAGGGCATTGGACTACTGGTGGAAACCCTCCTGTGTGAGCAAGTCCACTTGCAAAAGTGTATTCTGCCATGGGGGATCTAGGGTTGGCATTCATTCTTCCCCATAAATATTTCAAATCTATATGCCCTAAATCACTATATTTAATTTAAGCCAAGTTATTTTGTATAATGGTAGAAACATTGGAACCCTTATATTTATATTTCATTTTGAAGGATTTGAAAAGCTAGTTAATATAACAGTCTACCAATTTCAACACAAAGAGATATGTCACGGGAAATAAGGCCTCTTTTGAAATCTTATGATAAGGGCCACACAAGAAATTCATGAACACCACTATGAAAGATTAACAATGGTATTTGGACCAATTTCAGTCCGTACAATTTCTAAGGAGGAGAGTGGTAACTCAATACTAACCTTCAGTGACATTTATGGAGTGTTCTCGAGATGATAGAAGCTGTGGGCAATGAATGCAACAACCAACGTCTCTTCTTTTGCAACTAAAAATTTGGCTTATAAACAATGTGGGCCAATGAGTTCAAAAATACTCCTTTATAACTAGAATTAGGTTAATCTGGGTTCAATTTTCCTTTGAATTGCCAAAATTTATGTGAGTAAATCTTTTTTGACATTTTGGCAATGTATAAAACTTTAGAACAATAATTTCGGTGAACTATTGAGTCCATGAACCAAGGAAACTTTCGATTTTAATTTGAACATGCATCTCTATTGCGACCTTTGTTTTTTTTGCAAAACTATAAATTTGTGAACCTTTGATATTATTCTCAGTGCTTTGACATTTCAGAGAAAATGAAAAATATTAAACTTTGTTTCCTTTGAAAACTTGCTTTTTATGAAGCTTTTTTGGTGTTTTTGCCATTCGGTAAACTAGCAAACTTTAGAACCAAGTTTTTTAGCAAACTATGTGGTTTGCGAACCAATAGTTCTACTAAAACTTAAGATAAAGCAAAACACATGTTCCTTTTTGGTGGAAGAGAAAGTTTTAGAACAATAGTTGAGGCTGACACAAAGGTTTTGCAAAAGGATTTTCGTTGTAGGTTGAAGTTCGTGAAGTAAAGAAATTGCCGAAAAGAGAAACAAGCAATAAGGTTTTGACAAATTTTGTAGTTAGGAAACTAAGGGAATAGCAAAAAATAAAGACAAAGAACTTGACAAATTCACAAAAATGAAACTTTGTTGAAAAGGAAGACAAAATGTAAAGCTTTCGGTGAATTGGTAGGTTCGCAAACTTGCGAACCTGCCGAAAAAGGTTCAAACTTTGAAGATTTTTCCAAAAGGATAAAAAAAATGAAATTTATCTAAGTTCTTTAATGATAAGAACCTGGTGGTGATGAAGAACTTAGTATGGAATATGAAGACTCAAGACTCAAAATGACCAAAATTTGTACTAAGGACAAAGTTCAAAATTTTGGGTAACAAGTTCCTAGAAAAGTAGTGCAAAATTTGTACTACAATTCAATAATCAAGTTTTGCATAGAGAATTTGTCGATCAATTTCACAATCTTGGAGGCACTAAGTTCTTGAGGCTAAAGTTCTAAAGATCCTTGCACCTAATTTTCAATTATATAAATGTGGGTCTTTACTTTTATTAGATTGAGATTTGAACCTATTGATCTAATTTGTGGCTTGAATCAAAGGACAACCCTACATGTTATCAAGGTTATGGAGCTACTCTAATGGTGAATAGGTATATTTCCATTAGTGTGTTCAAAGTGGGCAATTTATAGAGAAGGCATAACAAGTATTAAGCAAACCATGGTAAAGGTGTGATAAAGGTTTCCCTTCATTCATTAATGGTGTATGTTACATAGTTACAAATGATTAGGTAGGAAATGCATCCACCTAATTTTCCATGGGACTTTAGAGCACAACCTAGGTTGTGTTTGTACAAGCCTAAGGTTACCTACTTTGTAGTGTGTATAGTGTATGTACTTATATAAGCAGCTGTCAACTAGGCCCTTAATAATATGTTGACATGTGGCATGCACATATGGTGCACATTACATGTGAACGAGGTGGTGCTAGGTGTCAAATTTGTATGATGCCATTTCTAGTGTAGTATAGAGTGGCGTTAGACTTGTCTAACTAATATGGTGCCAATTGGATGGCATGATCATGTGGCATATGCGTGACCACATGTTGGACACATATGGTGCCAAACTAATTATAACTAAGTAAATGCATGTACACTCTATGCAAGGCCATACAAAATATAGAAAAGAACAAACCATATGCATCTCATGATGCTTGAGAAGTTGGCAAAGTTGTTGAAACTTGTACTACAAACTCCTGAGATGTAATATGGCCATGAGATTTTGTAGCTTCATTATGATGTAGATGGGCAAGTGACTTGCACTGGGTTATCTAGGATTATTGAAGTTGATGCTTGCACAAATTTGTATGAAGTTATATTGTCAGATGTTCATCTATGTGTGAGGCATCTTGGGACTATGTGAGCACATAAGCAATGTTGTGGTATGAGATGGTGTTATTTAGTTGATGCACAAGATTGTGCAATGCATGAGATTACACTCAGATCATTCACCCTTTTTTAAAGAGCAATGGTCTCCATTGTATTCTAGTGCACAATGAAGAAGCTTGCTAATGATGACCTGATGAACTGGTGGTTGTGATGAACCATTGTATAGTTGTGCTAAGATCATTCAACCTTTCTCAAAGAGTGATGGTGTGAATAATGTGCAAATGATGATGCATGTATCTACTAATGAATTAAAAAATGTGGAGTACCAGAGAGTCTTACTTTTGCTTAGGAATTAGTGAAGATTCAAAGTAGTCATACTTCTACCTAGAAACTAGTGATGGTTTGGAGCGTATTGGTGTGATTTTTGTTTGAAGTGAGGCCTTGGCTAGGGATGCTTTTAAAAATTGATCCATGTACTCTAATTCTCAAAGGTGAGGGTACATTGAACATGTGTTGTCTTGTCAAGGAGTGGAAAGTTTTAGTGTGTAAGAGATTGAAAATAAAGTAGTACATAGTTATAGAGTGTAGATGATTAAAAAAATGGTACCACTCTTGAAGTAGTTATGTGGCATAAAATTATGAAGTGTAGTGTATAAATTGCACAAATGTTGTTTGGTGTGGTGTGAATTTGGTATGTACCAAGCTTTATCAAGATTGTCGATGTGAACATCAATGGGTCCTATTATGGGAGCTAAGCCACAAAGAATGAAGTTTCTCTATCTATTAACATTGTACATATGTTGAAGAGTCGAACATGCTACAAATGATAGTGGGTGTGCAATTGAAAGGCTATGCAATATTTTGCATGAGACTGACCTATTTGGATGTATGACTTCTATGCTACTTGTTGTTATATGAAGCCTAATCAGACTCGGAGGTTAAATTTTCCCCACTTTTATTGGCACAGTTTCCCCCCAAATTATTTAATGGGGTCAAGGGGCAGTACCCCTTGTAGGGTCCAAGGGCAGTGCCCCTGGTGCACTCCCTATTGCGATATAGGGTGGGGTTGAGGGGCAGTGCCCTTGAAACCTCAAACGGTTTTTTATTACTTTATAAAGGTGTCAAGAGTTATTTTTATATTGGTCGACATAAAAAACCCTATTTTGTAATTGACATAAGTCTTGATAAAAATGGCTAAGGGTTGGGGTTTCCATTGATATTGTATTGTAGCATTTGTAGTGGTATTGAGTTGTAGGGATTGCTGGTTGTAATCGGTTTGATTTACTGGATAATAATATTGGACTCTTTGTTGGTGGATGTAGCCCGAGTTTGGGTGAACCACATTAAAATTATCTGTCATTGTTATTATTTCTGTGTTATTTTCATTCCTCTGTTTAATCTTTATTTGCATTTAATTGATATCTTCTGCTATCTAACCCTAACAAGTAGTATCAGAGCAGGTTGTGTTTGATTATCATCTGTAGGAAGGTCTCACGGTTGAGTGGGAGTCTCACAGTTAAGTGGGAGCAATGGAAGATGAGGGTAAGTTGAAGGTAGATAAATTCAATGGGCAGAAATATCAATTATGCAAGATGCAGATGGAGGATTATCTCTATCAGAAGAATTTATGGAGGCCGTTGGAAGGAATAGCCAAGAAATTGACAATAATGACTGATGAGGATTAGGAACTTTTGGACAAAAAGGCACTAGGAACCATTTGGTTGTGGCTGACACCATATGTGGCATTCAATATAATAGAAGCAAAGACAACAAATGAATTGATGAAAGCTTTGGCTAAATTGTATGAAAAACCTTCAGCCTCAAATAAGGTATTTCTTATGAAGCGTTTGTTTAATATAAAAATGATTGAAGGTGGATCTGTGATAGATCATTTAAATAAGTGTAATATGATTACTAGTTAGTTAACTTCTATAAAAGTGAAATTTGATGAAGAGGTGAGGGATCTCTTGGTTTTAAGTTCTTTGCTAGAAAGCTAGAATAGCTTGGTAATGGTTGTAAGTAACTCTGTCTTTGGCTCAAATACTTTGAAATTTGATGATGTTGTTGCTGTTATCGTTAGCAAGGAAATGCGACTGAAAAGCTCAGGAGGGTCCACATCTGATAGTGTTCTGAATGTAGAAAAAATGGGTAGATCAAAGGAGAGAGGAAAAGGTTTTGGAGGTCATGGGAAGTAATGAGGAAAATCAAAGGACAAGAGGTCCCAATCCAGAGGACAGAAGGATTGCTGGTACTGTGGGAAACTAGGTCATCTTAAGAAAGATTGCTGGTCTCAGAAGAATAAAGAATGAGACAAACAAGAAGGCACTAAGGAGGCAAACATGGTAAGTAATAAATCTGAAGATGATGCTTTGATTCTTTCCCTAGATAATGCTGATGATTCATTGGTTTTAGATTTAAGGGCCTCATTTCATGCTACGTCCCATATAAGTTATTTTCTTGATTATGTCCAAGGGGATTTTGGGCTAGTTTATTTGGGAGAGAATGAACCTTGTCAGATTGTTGGAAAGGGAAGAATCAACATTAAGTTGCATAATGGGAATCATTGGCTACTACAAGAGGTAAGGCATGTTCCAAGGTTGAGTAGGAATTTAATTTCAGCAGGGAAGCTAGCTGATGAAGGTTGCATTGTTACATTTACTGATAAAAATTGGAAGGTTTCAAGAGGTGCCTTAATAGTAGCAAAAGGTGTGAAAGTAGGCACCTTATATCTTTGTATAGGTCATATTGTTCCTTCTACTTTAGTTTTTGTAGAGAAAAAACAAACAGGTTCAGGAACAGTTGTTACAGGTTCGCAAGAAGAGACTGAAATAGTTGCTGCAGGTTCTGACACAACATTATGGCATAACAGACTTGGGCATATGAGTGAAAAAGGTATGAAGCTACTTCATTTTAAGAAAGTTTTACTAGGTCTAAAATGTATTAATATGGATTTCTGTGAAAGTTGTGTATGGAAAACAAAAGAGTTAGTTTTCTCAAGGATGGGCATCAAAATAAAGATGAAAAGTTGGAGCTTGTGCATACAAATGTATGGGGACTAGCTCAGGTATCTTCTCTCGGTGGCTCTCGGTATTATGTTACATTCATAGATGATGCAACTAGGAAGGTTTGGATTTATTTTCTTAGGTAAAAATTTGATGTATTTGAAACATTTAAGAAACAGAGAAGCTTGGTTGAGAATGATATGGGTAAAAGATTAAAATGTCTCAGATCTAATAATGGTGGTGAGTATTGTAGCAAAAAATTTGAGGATTATTGTTCCTTTAATGGAATTCGTAGGTAGAAAATAGTTACAGAGACTCCACAAGAAAATGGAGTGGCTGAGCGCATGAATAGGACAATAATGGAGAGTATAAGAAGCATGAGATTGCATGCTAGGCTGCCTTTAAACATGTGGGTAGAGGCTTTCAATACCACTGTATATTTAATTAATAGAGGTCCTTCAGTTCCTTTGGGCTGTAGTATTCTAGAGGAAGCATGGATAGGTAAGAAGGTGAGTTATTATTTTATCAAAACTTTCAGATGTGAAGCATTTGCACATGTAGATTCTGAAAATAGAACCAAGCTGGATGCAAAATTAAAAAAAGTGTATCTTCATTGGATATGGCACTAATGAATTTGGTTCTAGGTTTTGGGATGTTCAAAATCTAAAAATTGTGAGAAGCAGGGATGTTGTATTCAATGAGAAGGTATTGTACAAAGATCAGTTGCAGCAACATGAGAAGAAAGAAAAGGATTATGTGGTGCTAGATGATACTCCAGATAATGATATTGGTTCCTCATGCTCTGAAACAACAACAAGAAATACCACAAACTCCAGTGAATGTTAGATGGTCAACAAGGCTAAGTAGACCTCCTAAAATGTTTTCTCCCTCTTTGTTTCCTATTTTGTTAATAGATGATGGTGAACCAGAAGGGTATGATGAAGCTATGCATGTGGATACAAAGGTTTAGTGGGAGCTTGCACTGAAAGAAGAAATGGACTCCTTGCTAAAAAATTAAACTTAGGAATTATGTAAGTTGTTTGCAGGTAAAAAGTCTTTACCAAACAAATGGGTTTATAGGTTGAAAGAGGAAGCTAGAGGTAAGAATAGATTTAAAGCCAGGTTAGTTGTAAAATGATTTGCACAGAAAAAAGGTATTGATTTTGATGAGATTTTTCCTCCAGTTGTTAAGATGACTTCTATTCGTACTATTTTAAGTATTGTGGTTGCTGAAGATTTGCATTTGGAACAACTAGATGTGAAAACTACCTTTCTCTATGGTGATTTGGAGGAGGAGATATATATGGAACAACCACATGGATTTGAGGTAAAAGGTAAGGAGAAATTGGTGTGCAGATTGAAGAAGAGTTTATATGGATTGAAACAAGCACCTCGGCAATGGTATTTGAAATTTGATAGTTTTATGGCTGAGAAATGCTACAATCAGTGTAATTGTGACCATTGTGTTTATTTTAAGAGGTTGGATAATGACAACTACATTATTTTATGTTTATATGTTGATAACATGCTTGTAGCCGGGTCTAACATGGATCACATAAGAGAGTTAAAACAATAGTTAGCACAATCATTTGCTATGAAAGATTTGGGGGCAACAAAGCAAATCCTTGGTATGAAAATTTGCAGAGATATGAAGAACATAAAATTGACTCTACCTCAAGCTGATTATGTTGAAAAGGTGTTGCAGAGATTCCATATGGAGAATGCAAAAGTTGTCAGCACATTTTTGCCTAGTCATTTGAAGTTGACTAAGGAGATGTGTCCTAAGACATAAGGGGAGGAAGAAAAAATGTCCAAGGTACCATATGCTTTAGCTGTAGGAAGTTTAATGTACACCATGGTATGCACGAGATAGGATATTGCACATGTTGTAGGAGTTGTAAGTAGGTATATGAGTAATCCCGGATTGGAGAATTGGAATGTAGTAAAATGGATTCTTAGATATTTGAGAGGTACATCCAATAAACATTTATGTTTTGGGGGCTCTAATACTAATTTAGCAAGCTATGTGGACTCAAATTTGGTAGGGGATATTGATACCAGGCAGAGTACTACAAGTTATGTCTTTAGTAGAGGTGGGACATCGGTGAGTTGGATCTTTAGGTTGTAAAAGGTGGTTGCTTTATCCACCATGGAGGTAGAGTATGTAGCTGCAACAGAGGCAAGAAAGGAGATGATATGGCTGCAATCTTTCATGGAAGAATTGGGCAAACAACAGGCTAACAATTATTTGTTTACAAACAGTCAAAGTGCCATTCATCTTGCAAAGAATTTTGCCTTGCATTCAAAGACCGAACACATACAACTAAGGTATCACTTCATTCAGTTGGTATTGGATGATGGACAATTAAGGCTATAAAAGATACATACAAATCTAACAGATATGTTTACAAAGGCAGTGACAGGGGAGAAGCTGAGCTGCTCTTCAGCTTCAGTTGGTCTTCAAGACTGAAAATAATAAAATTAGAACAACAGGGTCTAGGGTGTTTATTTCCAGTGGGATCTATAGGGTCAATGGTGTTATGTTCAGTCTCCAAGTGGGAGATTGTTGTTATATGGAGCCTAATTAGACTTAGAGGTTAAATTTTTTGCACTTTATCGGCATGGTTTCCCCCCAAATTATTTAATGGGGTCAAGGGGCATCGCCCCTTGTGAGGTCCAAGGGTAGTGCCCCTGGCACGCTCCCTGTCGCGATATAGGGCGGGGTCGAGGGGCAGCACCCCCATGGGGGCTCAGGGGCAGCGCCCCTGAAATCTCAAACAATTCTTTATTATTTTATAAAGGCGTCGGGAGTTATTTTTCTATTGGCTGACATAAAAAACCCTATTTTGTAACTGACATAAGTCGTGATAAAAATGGCTAAGGGTTGGGGTTTCCATTGATATTATATTGTAGCATTTGCAGTGGTATTGAGTTGCAGGGATTGCTGGTTGTAATTGGTTTGATTTACTAGATAATAACATTGGACTCTTTGTTGGTGGATGTAGCCCGAGTTTGGGTGAACCACGTTAAAATTGTCTCTCACTGTTATTATTTCTATGTATTTTTCATTCCTCTGTTTAATCTTTATTTGCATTTAATTGATATCTTTTGCTGTCTAACCCTAACACTACTAATGGTTGTATAAGGTAGAATTGTGACCATTATGAGGTCATCTTCATAGATAGCATAAGTGATGCAAATGAGCATACCTTCCCTAGTACTGTAGAAAGTGAGGCTAAAAGTATGTGCATTGCACTAGTGTTGGTGTGGCCATTGTATAAAGAGCAATGAGCCTACTAGAAAACCCTTCTATATGGGGTGTTGTTTATTTGCATGATCATGTGTCCATAAGTACAATGTTGTTAGTTATCACACAAATTCCTTTTGCATAGCATGATTATTTCTATCCTCTATGATAATCAAACCTCTAAGGACAACATCAATGAATTGGCATCTATGTACTATGCAATTTGTGAGCCACTTCAAGATGAGGTCAAAGTTTGCATCCAATGACTCTAAAGCATGTTGTAGTTGTTGATAACAATATTAGATAAATTGTATCTCCTTTTGTAGGTGGATATTTTAATCCAGATAGGTTAACAATAAACTATTTTCATCCAGAGAGGTTGACAGAGAACCTTTTCCGTAGGGAGTATTTGACTCTATGTTTTCTCTCTTCCTAGCTTAGCACAAAGAAAATGAGAGCTCTAAAATATTGAAATCCTAACCTAGTGAGACTTGTGATAGGTGGCCTAGGAATAAGTTCTTAGATCTAATACCAATGATTCAATTTGTGGTTGTGATTGGTGGACAAGCTTGTATGTTAGCAAGGTTATGGAGCTATGCTAATGGAAAGTATATATTTCCATTTGTGCACCTAGAGTGTGGAATTCATAGAGAAGGCATGACAAGTATTAAGCAAGCCATGACAAATTTTGTCATTGATTTATTAATAGTGTATGTTACAAAGTTGTATAGGATCAAATAGGGGATGCATCCACCTAATTTGCCAAGGTGTTGTTTGTAGACACCTAAAATTCTCCCATTCCCATATTAGACATTCATCGGCCATACTTCATATTAATTAAATAATTCTTAATTATTTGATTAATTTCATCCATTGTTATAAAAATCAATCAAGACATTATTCTTCCACATTAATTAAATAATTAATAATTAATAATTATTTAATTAATCCTTCATTTCTTCTAAAATTAAATAAATAAATAAATAAATTTCTATTTTCTCCACCACAAATAAATAAAATTAATATTTTATTTATTTTCCAATATTATCTATGTGCATGAAATTAAATAATTAATTTATTTAATTTCTTAGTATTCCCTCTTCTCCATAATTCACTCTCAATTAGTTTAGATAACTAATCAATCAAATTAGTTAACTAAATCAATCAAATCAGTTAACAAGTTAGTCAATCTAGTTAACTAATCAATCAATTTAGTTTACTAGTCAATCAATTTAGTTAACTAAGTAATCAACTCAGTCAACTCTTCAATCAAATCTGTTAACTCCCAGGTGATGCATGAGAGGACAAGGACACTTATCACTCTCTCATTTTCTCACGTCCTCTCAACAAATTCTAGCCATTGATATCTCTGATCATTCACAACCGTTGATCTTCACTTTTGGAAATCTATAAATTGAGCATCCTTCTCAACCTTTGGGAATATTTCATCCTAATCCAAATCATAATCATCCAATCCATATCCACATCATCACAATAATCATCCAATCCAATCCAACTTATAATTCTCACCACCATCTATCCCATTCTTAAGCCCATCTAATCCATCCTTTTTCAAAATGGTTGACACTTGAAAACAAGAACCTAGAGCAAGATCATTATGGTGTTTGCAAAATGCTTGATGAACTTAGGATGCTATATAAAAAGGAACAAATCACTACCCCAGCACAACATCAACAATTCCAACAACAACAAGTCCTAGACCAACAAATCATACAACACCAACAATCCCAACAACAACACCAACAATTCCAACAACAAGTCCTAGGCCAACAAATCATACAACACAGAAAATCCCAACAACAACACCAATAATTCCAACAACAACACTTGTCCTAGACCAACAAATCCTACAACACCAACAATCCCAACAACAACACCAACAATTCTAACAAAAACAAGTCCTAGACCAACAAATTATACAACACCAACAATCCCATAAAAACACCAACAATTCCAACAAAAACAAGTCCTAGATCAACAAATCATACAACACCAACAATCCCAACAACAACACCAACAGTTCCACCAACAACAAGTCCTAGACCAACAAATCATACAACACGAACAATCCCAACAACAATGCCAACAATTCCAACAACAACAAGTCCTAGACCAATAAATCCTACAACACCAACAATCCCAACAACAACACCAACAATTCCAACACCAACAAGTCCTAGACCAACAAATCATACAACAACACCAATCCCAACTACAACAAAACCAATAATTCCAACAACTCCTAGCCACCTACCAATCCCAAACTCAACAAACACAACCACAAACACAACTACTCTCCATTCAAACACCACAACCACAACCTTCATTTAACACATCATACACTATACCATCACCCATACAACATCAACATATTCCCCTTCAATCCTACTTGTGTCATCCCCCTCCATGTTATACCACCCTAATCCAACCACATATCATGTTACCCCTACATCAACCTATCCCACTTCTTCCAATGTTAACCAATATCTATATCAATCCATACCTCAAGAATATCCAACTACTTATCTTAACATTTCACCTCATCACCAAATCCATTCACAAGGCTATCAAGTTCCTTCACAATAAGAACATGCAAGTCTAAGTTACCCTTTGCACCAAAATCAAGTGTCCTTAAGTCCTTATGGTACTTTTGACAAGGGGAACACCACTCTAGCTTACACATCCTATGGGTATCCTACATCATCATCCAATCAAATGCTAATCCAAGAGCCTACTAGTCCTATCTGAACACCTCCATGTAGTCCCTATCATAGTCCATTGGTCCATCAACTTTCTAGTCCATCAAGCCCTTCATTACCTTGATCCCCATGTTCCTCCAATCTTCCACCAAAGGATCCCTTGGAGATAACCCTACAACAATTGGTCCAAATAAAATTGCTTGATCTACCCTCGATAAAACCATATAATCCTAATCTATCCAATCCTATTATCCCTCCACCTAATCCTAATTCTAAGCCTACAACACCATCCACCATTATTATTCATCCATTATATTGCCCATCCACCCATACACTTATGAATGATGTGATCCAATGGCTATTAGCAAGGAATCAACCATCTCCATGTCATCAAACACCTATCCAAGATCCTATCAAAGAGCCTTCAAATATCATGTCCATTCCTTCAACCCCATCATGTAATCCACAACTCATCAAGCCTATTGAAGA
Source organism: Cunninghamia lanceolata (assembly GCA_027924645.1). NCBI lineage: Eukaryota > Viridiplantae > Streptophyta > Pinopsida > Cupressales > Cupressaceae > Cunninghamia > Cunninghamia lanceolata. The sequence goes on along the minus strand of BSBN01000378.1, from coordinate 75,525 downwards.
GTGTCCTACCATGATTCCAAGTCAAGATTCATTATACCCTCATGTTGTTGACCATCTAGAGCCTATCAAGCTTATGCAAGAGTCTTCTACCTCCACTTCCATTCAAGAAAATCAAGAGTTATGTAAATAGTATAATGTAAAGCATGTGGAAATATTAATCCCTCATCCAAATCAAGATCAAAGCACTTCCACTCATCCTCTCCATAATCCTCTTTATGATCGAGATATTATCTATGATCAAGTTACTACCCATGGGGAAGTAATCCAAGTTCATCCTATCCAAGCTCACTATCACATTATCTATGTTAGTCCTCTCTATGACCAAGAGCCTATCCATGAGAAAATTGATCCTATCCATAATCTCACAACCATCCATGAGAAAGATAACCAAACTACTCCTATCCATCCTCCACCTAATCCTATCCATGATCCTACAACATCCACTTTCCTCGACAAGACACTTGGCTTCCAAGTAAACATAGATGATCAAACAAATAGCTTGGATCTTAATGAGAATAATGATAATCAAGATCCTAATAATCCTTCCTCATCCACTATCGACCATATTTCAAGTCCACCAACATATCCCCTTGGTCTTACTACCTTCATCCATGAATGTTCTTCCTTAGGAGAACAACAACCACTATCCACCACCTCACCCTCCCCATCAAATAATGAGATCACATCTAGTGTCTACAACACCCATAATCCCGTTGTACATCACATACTCCAAAGCATGAATTATCAAGGTAAAGGCTTAAGCCTTCATGAACACGGTATTTTGGAGCCTATCCATGTCAAAGTCCCTCCGCGATCATATGGCCTTGGTTATATACGAAAAACAATCTCAAGATATTGGTACTACCTCCATGCCTTCTAAATCCACTACTTTCCATCATAAACCAAATCATGTCCCCAAAACATATGTTGCCATTCCTTGCCCATCATCCTACACATCCCAAAAGCATGTGACCATACACATTCCTCCATCCACTTTACCTCCACTACTTCTGACTCCTAATATCCCTCCATCCACTCTACCTCCACTTATCCCAACACCTAATATCCCTATCATCCAATCCCCTTATCCATTTATCCACAAATCCACTTTTAATCCCTCCATCCATAGATCCCCTCACATTCCTAATCATGATCAAAACATGCACACATCGACCAAACATGAATCTTCCACCAAGTCCATGGGATTCAGAAATAAAGTTTTAGATGCCTCTACACATAAAGCAAAAAATCCTAAAAATAGTTATGCCTTAGGGCATCAATGCAAAGAGTCCAAGAAAAATCTATCCAAAAGGCTACCCAAGCCCATACTTTCATAAGAAAAGTCCAAAAATAAAATGGTGTGGGTCCCTAAGAAAAACACAATAAAGTCAAATGAAGCACCCACATCCCAAAAATCCCAAAAATCTCAAAAATCTCACTTCATCCAAAAATCCCAAATTCCTTCATCCCATAAATCCCAATGCAAAAATCATAAAATCCTAAGTTTGTGTGGGTACCTAAATCCCTACATAGATCATCCCCTACAAAAGCAAGTCCATTACTTCCTACATCTCCTTCTAATCAAAAGATTCAAAATCCCATTCAATGTGTGCAACTGTTGGTCTTGGTTCCTTTCCATTTCACAACATTCCCACATACCCCTACATCTCCTTCTAATCAAAAGCTTCAAAATCCTATTAAGTGTGTGCAACCATTGGTCTTGGTTCCTTTCCATTCCACAACATTCCCACATACCTCTATCTCCCCATCTTTAATCCATTATCCCACATATTTCACCCATGATATCCCTATGGTCCATACTTTTGCATAATCCACATCCTAATCCACTATCCTTCCATCTATAATCCACATCATATTCCACTATCTCCCATCCATCCTTTCATAATCCTTCCATTCATAATCCACTTGATAATCCATTATCCACCTACTCTACCTCCCTCTCATGCAATACCCTACCAACATCTATGAGCATAATGATATTTGACATGGTCCATGTGCATCATCCATCTTTAAATGGGACTATCACCTATCATGGAACTAGATGATTGAGTCCTTCTTGTCCATATCCACCTATTCCATCCAAGAATTCCAAAAAACCAAAAAATAAAAAGAAAAAATTAAAATAGTAAAGAGAAATCCCTTAGTCCAATGGTGAAAACTTGGTAAATAGGCACTTTGGATAAGTACCATGATGAAAACCTGGCAAATAGGCATCATGTGTAGATTATATCTATGTGTCTTACCCTTGGGGGCACGTTGTCTCATCCAAACTATCATTTCCAACCTATCATTTCTTTCCTATCTCCCTCATCCTATCATATCCTATCTTACCATCCTTAGCCATTACACCCACATACCTATCCCATCTATCCATCCATCCTCCCTTCCTCCTTTTGATCTTGATAAAGACATAGGGGAAAAATGTTGAAAAATACTTTAGAAAATCTCTTGGTTTACCTCATCCTTTCCAACCAATCCAATCATCCTCTTGTCCTAAGTTTTATCATGTAAAATCCTAAACATACTACCTAGAATAGGGCACGTTATTCTGATGCGACATAGTCTTTGGAGATCACATCCTAGCTCACTTATGATGCATACATCCATCCCACACACTATCGCTTACCCTTTTATCCATCCCATTATCGTGCGTCTTCCATCCCATTTATTATCACCCATCCTTTTGTCCACTTATCTAATCCCATCTTCGTCCTTGCATCTAGACCTGGTTTTCCCTTGTCATTGGTATCTAGCAACAAGGCTATCCAAACTCCAATACAATGTCATCCCATAAAACAAAAATATCCAAAAATAATCACAAAAATCTCAAAAATATCCAAAAATAATAAAAATATCTCAAAAATATCCAAAAAACAATAAAAAAATCTCAAAATATAAAAAAAAAATCCCAAAAATACAAAAAAATCAAATATTCAAAAAATCCAAGCAATAAACCAAATTCAAGTCATTCTTAACCCATACCAATCTAGTCAATCAATCTAGCCAAATCATCCAATCACATTCTTTGGTCTTGATCCTAATTTTGTCGTAAAACAAATCAATTAACCATCATCAATCAATCATCAATGGGATATATCGTTACCACATCCTTGTGTGGATCTAGGGATATATCATTTCCCACAATGACAACACTATCATCAAATCATTAATCAATCGATCGATCATTGGTTTATAGCTTGATAGGGGTAATACCTTGTTTGTTTTTGTATCATTTGTGCATGCTTGCTTGCTTGTGTGTGTCATCTTTTTATCTTGTATTTGTCTCAAATCCATATCTTTCTAGCTCATATTCATATCTTGTGTATGTTGGAATAGATTTTTGTATTATCCTTTGCATCTAAGGTCATATCATACCTTATGTGTATTAAGACTTTAATGCTCTAAGTATCCTTCCCCATATGTCTAGACAAGGTTGTATTACACTAGGTGCACAAGACACATCATCACACTGGTCCTTATACCTTGGCGCAAAGTGTCTAGTGCTATGTCAAACTATAGGATTACTCTACTCAAGTTTGCATAACTACTCATAAATCCATCAATCCCACATCCATCTCTCTATCTTCTCCTTCCACCAATTTTCCATCTTCTATCTCCCTTTTTTCTTCATATCCATTCATTTTGAGAACACACCCATATTGTTCCAATTTGTTTGTTCTCTCAAGGGGGGCATCATTCAACCCATTAATTAATCTACTAAGTACTTCTCCTACCTGACTGGGGTACCATCACTTCTAATTCAATCATATTATTCTTCTAAATCAATTTTTTTTTTTCTATCCAACACAACACTGTTTTAAACTTCTTTGAAATGATGTTCCTTTGCAACACCATGTCAAAGAGGGGCAAAATGTTGAAACCTAAAATTGTCCCTTTCCCAGATCAGACATTCATCGGCCATACTTCATATTAATTAAATAATTCTTAATTATTTGATTAATTTCATCCATTGTTATAAAAATCAATCATGCCATTATTCTTCCACATTAATTAAATCATTATTAATTATTTAATTAATCCACTTCTTCCACATTAATTAAATAATTATTAATTATTTAATTAATCAATTTCCTAGCATTAATTAAATAATTATTAATTATTTAATTAATCCATTTCCTAGCATTAATTAAATAATTTTACAACTATTTAATTAATCTTTCATTTCTTCTAAAATTAATTAATTAAATAAATTAATTTCTATTTTCTCCACCACAAATAAATAAAATTAATATTTTATTTATTTTCCAATATTATCCATGTGCATGAAATTAAATAATTTATTTATTTAATTTCCTATTATTCCCTCTCCTTGATAATTCACTCTCAATCAGTTTAGATAACTAATCAATCAAAGTAGTTAACTAAATCAATTAAATCAGTTAACAAGTTAGTCAATCTAGTTAACTAATCAATCAATTTAGTTGACTAGTCAATCAATTTAGTTAACTAAGTAATCAACTTAGCCAACTCTTCAATCAAATTTGTAAACTCCCTTGATGCATGAGAGGACAAGGACACTTGTCACTCTCTCATTTGCTCATGTCCTCTCAACCAATTCTAGCCATTGATCTCTCTGATCATTCACAACCATTGATCTTCACTTCTGGAAATCTATAAATTAAGCATCCTTCTCAACCTCTGGGGATCTCTCATCTTAATACAACATCATGCTGCTGAAATTATTCTAAGATCCTATCATCCTCATACAACGTTATGTTGACAAATTGAGAAATCCATTGGAGTTTGGGTGCAACTTCGGTACGCTCGATCAGTGTGGTTGGTTTGTATGCTTGGAAGGTATATTGTATTGATTTATATATTGCTTTCATTCATATTTGCATTCCAGATTTAGACCATTACATTATTAAAATAAGGTAAACTACTACAAATGTCATCTCCTCATAAGAGTGCAGTCTGAGTTGATTGGATCACCTACAAACGCGTTATATGTAAAAGTCTATTTGAGATTATGTATGGATTAGAGGCTAAAATGCCTATGTCATTAGAATTACCTAAATATCAACTGCTGCAACAAATTGGAGAGGATGGAGATGATGCTTTGGCATTAAGGATGCTTGAGTTAACAAAATTAGATGAAGCTAGAAGAGTGACACATGATAAAAATTTGCTACAAGAGTAGAAGGTTGAATATTTGTTTAACAAAAGGACTATTAAAAGGTGCTTTTAGATTGGTGAGAAGGCTGACCAAGACACCTTTTATATCAGGAATGTGGAAGGAGAACTTCTAGAGCTACCTGTTCATGGACAAAATTTGAAACATTACTTCTCATAAGTAACATAATTTTTGTGACAAAAATCATGATATAGCTGTTAGGTTTGGACCTCAAGTAGTCTTGTCCATTGTTGGTCTTGATGGTGTTTGTGTTTCTGTTCCTGATGTTTTATTTTGTTGTTTTTTTGGTCTGCCTTGGAGATTTGAGATTCTCGTTATGCCATTGTTGTCACATGTCCCCAACCAAAGCTAGTGTTGGCACCTTGTTTTTCCTTGTCTCCAATCTTGCAAATTTGTGTTAAAATCAAGTAAAAATCCTTGTGTTTGCCCCATTTTGTCCATATGCTACTATCTAATATGAGATTATTCTAATGAGGGCCAATGTGGGTCAATGTCCAAAATTTGTCTAAGTGTAGATCTTGAAAATATAAGTGTAAAATTTTCCATTGTTCATGAAATATTCTAAGTATTGTTTCCTAAGTTTCAACAATGTGTTTTATGTGTGAATCAACCCCCTTTTGCCTTGCCTTTTGATGGTTCGGTGGGTTCACAAACCTATGAACTTGTTGAAAGGCAGTTCATGAGTTCAAGGAATGGGCAAAGCATCAAAGGAAGAAGGATGGAGTTTAAAGAAAGACAATGAGATGACTTTTTCAGTGGTTTGTAGGTTCGCGAACCACTGAATCCACCAAAAAAGAGTTCAAAGGTTCCAAGGTTCATTGATGGGGAAAAGTGCCAAAAGGGAGTTAGAAGAAGTTCAAAGGAAGGAAAGAACACTGAAAGGAATGACTTTTTTGGTGGTTTGGCTGGTTTGTGAATAGTTGAACTTGCCAAAACATTGGAGCATAGTTTGCGCAAAGAAAAGTTTGTTGGAAGTCAATTTCGCCGAAAAGGAGATGAAAGAGAAGATAGAGAAAGAAAGGATGAATGAAGAAATAAAGAAGGAACAAATAATTGATTTTTTCAGCGATTTGAAAGGTTCACGAACCTATGAACCTATAGAAAGGTTCACCATAGGGAGAAACCACCGAAAGTGATTTTCAAAGGGAATTTTAAAGTGTTATAAAAGATGATTAATATACATTTTCATGGGTTTTCAAATTTGAAGATGTTCACCTACTCTCAGGATGCAATGAATGTATTTTGACTAGTTTCAGAGGTAGATGCAGGTTTTAATGATAAGTAGGTGAGGTGGATGTGGTTGGTGAGGAATGTATTGTTGTGTGCTAATTTTAATTTCCTCCTAAGTATTGATATTGTAATGTTTAAATGCTCAATTTGATTTGTTGTACATTTCTGGCGCCATGGGAGTTGGTGAGAGTTAATGCTTGTGTAGATGGGTAGATATTTGGTGCCCAAATGCAAAATTTACTTTTAACCCTATATATGTACATTCTAAAAGCATTTCAAGGTGTTCACTTTGATATTTTGCAGGCATTTGGTGTAGTGCGACTAGGGCTTCTAGTATTGTAATAGTTGTAGAACTTCAGGGGTAGTATTTGTAAATCATATTAATGAATCAATGTAGAATTTGTGAGTAGAATCATATGTCTCAATTGTTGCAAATGTTTATTTAGGGAATTCCTAATTTTTTAGGATTCCTCTTGCCATGATTTGTGGTATGATTATAATATCCATTTGAAGGATTTGACAGATCCGTAATGTATTACATGGTGTAGTAGTCATTTTGTGATTGTAAATGAATGAATGTTGTATGAGAAGGGATAAATAAGTATGTTTGATTTTGTTTTCAAGTTTCACGCATCTGGGTGTTCCAGTTAGGTGACTCAATATCATTTATATGTTGTTCTTCATTTGATAATCTGTAGACTCTATAACCCACTGAAGGCACTAGTCTGAGAAATGTTTTGATCACCCAAACACTTTATGAATCAAACAAAATCAATCTAGTGTAAGATAGAAATAATAAAATCTGTATGCCTTGTGTAATTTGCATTGTAACAAGGGAATATAAACTATGAACCATTTTAAAAAATGTTTAGAACAAATAACAAGTGCATACCAGCAACTTGCAGTCATGCAAGGTTGCTCTCATTAGCTTAAATATAGGTTATTTTATGCAACAATGTGTTTTAATTCAGTGACAATATTTGGGATTAGAACACCGATTTGGGTATGTTGCAGAGTTATAAATTTGAAGATATATATTGTGTAGTTTTCAATCCTTGATAAGGGATATCTCCAGGACTACCCTCCTAAGCCTAACTAAGCTTGAAGTGTAAAGGAATCTACCCACCCTTGTAAGTTGGCCAAAATCGCCCTTAACCTAGATTGATAAACCTCTTTCAATCACCTTGATGACATCCCTGGCTTGAGTGATTGTGAAAGTTTTAGGGTTTTGGGTTGTAGTCATTTTGGGAACTAACATAATCAAGGGTTTGACCTTGTTTAATGTGAAAGTGTACCTCGTCATGTAATCAAGGGTTTTGGGTTTTTTATGTCTCCTATTTTTCTGTATTTTGTATGAATGCAACTAATATGAATGTAAAACACTTTTTGGTTCTTTTTCCAACTTGAATATAAAAGTTATCTAATTAGCTAAAAATTGAAATATGAATTTTTAAATGCAATTAATTTCATGTTTTTGGTATTTTGTGAGACAATTTTTGAATCTAATCTAGGAATTGAAATACTTGAATGAAAAAACTTGAATTAAAAACTAATCTACAAATTGTAATAACACTAATCTAATCAATGCTAATCAAATTTAAACCTATCAAGGAAAAATAAAACATAAAGATTACTTCCCCCAAGAGGAAAAGTTTGATTTAATTAACTATGAAAGCATATAAAAAACCTAGATTTTCCTTTGGTACATGAGCCTGTCATATCCTCAGAAGTCCTTGTGGCAACCTCCTTTCCTCTACAACAGTGGGAACTCCTCTTGGTGACAGGGATGAAGTGTAGATTGAATGATTGAGCTATTGAAGCTATGATTGATTGGATTGAGCTATTCAAGTTATGAAGCACTATGGCTTGGCAATTTGTGAGCGTAACAATACTATTGAATCTTTTGAAAGTTTGGCAACTATACTATGAAAGCAAAAGGTTCATATGTCCTATGAAAGGCATAAGCATGCTATGGAGAATAAAAAACAAAGCTAGACACAAGTATACAACAATGAATTCGTCTCCCTTATTGCATATGGGAGGGTGTATTTATAGGTTGGGAGAGCTCACAATGGGTGGAGATGATTGAAGAGATAACTCAATTGATTGATGAGTTAACAAGCTTAATTGAGGAGTGAATAAGTCTAATTAGGGAGTGGACTGAGCATGAAAGCTTATCACTCATGGAGGAAGGTGAGTTAGCATGACAAGAAAAGAAGATAAGAATAGCTTTATGGGAGCTAAGAATAGAGTGATAGGAGTGGAGAAGGAGTTAAAAATGGATTGGGCTTAGTTAGGGTTGAAGAGAAAAGCAAATTAGAAGAAAAATAGAGCTAATTTGGGTCTGAACTGAAAAGAAACTCACGTGTTTAAACACAATTGGGTCACACATTTTAGTAGGTTAGGTCTCCCATGGGGATCTTGGGTCACCCCTAGGAGGTTCAGAGTCACCCAGGGGGATCTAGAAATAACAGGGGTGACCCAAAAAAATAGGGTTCTACAGAGGGTTTCAAGGGCTAAGAATGATTAGAGGGGGCTAAAGATGATTGTAAGACCCAGAGACTAATTGAAGAACTTGAAGAGAGTGGGTCACCCAATTTAGCAAGGCAAGTCACCCATGGGGATCCTGAGTCACCCAGGGGGAGATTAAGGGTCATTTAGGGGGATATGAAAATAACAAAGGGTGACCTAGAAAGGAAGAACAAAGAAATAAAATTGATGATTGGGGATGATTTGGGAGGTCAATTGGAGGCCTCTAAAAGGTTGAAATAGAATAAAGGGGGTTAGGGAAAGTGATTTTCCCATCTTGCAATGCTGGATGGTCAAATCGATAAGGTTAGAAATTGACAAAATACTTTGTCTGCAAAAGAGTGGAAGACACGAGACTTAGTAGGTTAATTAGGGAATATGGGAAGCACAAATAAGATGAAAACTACAATCCACTTGTCACCAATAAGAATGCTACTGAGAGGTCATAATTAAGTGCTTACATGGACATGATTAGGACTACAAGCTATTGTTAGCAAGAAATATAGAGGAGATACTAGTCCGAAGATCCAGTCTTCAATCAAGTCTTTGTAGTTAGTTTATACCCCAGTCAGGTAGCTAGAGATTGACACCAAAGCATAAAGAATAACCAAATAGAGCATCACATATATATCAAAATAAGATAACACATAGAATTACTTAGTACCGATAGACCTCCATATGTATATATTAACATCAATCAATTGTACACATCATTAGTCCATCCTCCGACAGGTCTAAGTCTCTGCCTTACCAGTTACATACATAACTTCTATGTCATATTTTACATTAGAATATACTCTTATTTCCTTTTATGCTTTCTTACATTCTATTATCTCGTATCTCTCTCTACATATATATACTATATATATTATATCTAGGGATGTGTCTTCTATTGGCTCCGGCCTCCGCATAGTGTATAGTCTCCTCCAGTCGGCTTCCCTTTATGCTCTATATCTTGTTAACATCATCCTCCCATAAAATTTTGTCTTGTCCTCAAGACATGCTTTGCTTCGGTTGAAAATATTTCTCGAGTCTGGCACCATTGACATATCTGACTGATAGTTTACTTTCCATATTCTTTAGTTTGACTGCTCAAGAATCTACAAATTCTTCAATGTAGTATGGTCCTAGCCACCTTCTCTTCATTTTTCCTTGCTTCTTAAACTTGTTGTCATATAGGAGTACTAAGTCACCTTTCTTGAATGTCTTGTTCCTCAAGTTTCTATCATGTTAGGTCTTCTGTTTATTCCTTTCCAAGTTCATATTATATTTTTCCATCAATCTATCCTCATCCAGTTTCTCCAATTCTTCAATCCTCTATGTGAGAGATTCTTCTTCACCCAACTTGAGAGTCCTTGCTGTCCAGAAATTTGGCAATATGAAGTGTACCAGTATTAAAGCATCTATTCCATATACCAGTTCGTAGGGAGTGAACTTAGTGGTTCTTTTCAAGGTAGTCTTGTATGCCCATAGTACTGTAGGTATTTTTAGATCTAATCTATTTTGTTCCCATTGCACATCTTTTTCAATGCTACCCCAATGATCTTATTCAAGGCTTCACTTGATCTATTTGGTTGTGGATGAAATGGTGAACTCCTATTGTGTGTTATCATGAAATTGTCCATAGTTCTAAAATCGTCTTGTTTACAAATGTTTACCTTGATCACTAGTTATGCTCAAAGAATAACCAAACCTGGTAATCATACTTTCATAGATGAATTTGGCGGCAATTTTTGCTGGGCAGTCTCTTGTTGGTTGTGCTTCAGCTCACTTAGTTAGGAATTCTACTCTGGTATGATGAATCTATCTTTAGACTACTTTGTTGGTGGGTCTATAGGTCCAATGAAGTTAATGGCCCATTTCTAATCTAATGTAACTGTGTTGAAACTGGTCTCAGTGGAATTTCATCTCTTGCAGCAGGTCTTCCTGTTCTTTGACATACATCACAATTCTTCACATATCTCTATGCATCTTTGAAAAGTGTAGGCCACCATAACCCGGCTAGTTTGATTTTCCTTGCTATCATGTCTCCAACATTATGTCCTCTGGCTATCCCTTCATGAGCTTCCCTGAGAATTTCTTCTCTTTCATGTTCATATACTACCCTTCTGAGGATATCATCTTCTCCTCAGATATGTAGCTCTCCTTCAATTAATGTGTATGGAAAAGATTTTCCATATTAGGTTTTGTTTCTCTTGTGATGACATTTATGCTGGGAATTCCCCTGTAACTAGTAGATATGCTATGTCTTCCAGTTATTCTGGTATCGTAGTTACTTTGAAAAGATTTGCACTAGGTAGTTCTTCATCCTGTACCTCTGGATCTTCCCCTATCTCAATTCTAGACAAGTAGTCAGGTCCCTGATTATTCTTTCCTGGTTTCACCATGATGGAGAATTCAAACTCTTAAAATAAGAGTAGTCATCGACAAATACTTCCTTAAATGATTGGTTTGTTGAGTAGGTATTTCAATGGTTCATGATCAATATAGAATATAAAAGGTGTTAACAAGAGGTAATGTCTGAACTTCTGTAGTGCATATACCATTGCTAGGGCTTCTCTTTCAATTGTGGTATAGTTCTTTTCTTTTGACAGTTTCTTTTTTGCAAATGCTATAGGGTAATCTTTAGAACCTCTTGGCTGGGTCAGCATTGCTCCTACTGCAATTCCTGATGCATCCACATGAACATGGAATGTGTTTTCCCAGTTTGGAAATATGAGTATTGGTGCTTCTACTATCTTTTGCTTCATGATATCAAATTCCTTTTGGTGCTGCTCATTCTAGGTAATACTTTTACCCTAATTTTTCTTTAATAGTTCTTCTATAGGTGCAGAGATAGCTGCATATCGCTTGATGAATTTCTGGTGGTACCTAGTATACCCTAGAAATGTTTTGACATTAGATGTGGTTTTTGGTGGTGGAAAATTTTGAATAATGGCAACTTTTAGGGGATCAACCATCACTCCTTTTTTACATATTATATGACCCAATAGTGTTCCAAATGGTACCGTAAAAGTGCACTTCTTCAAGTTTAGGGAAATTTGAAATCTCCTACACTTGTTCAACATCAATCTTAATGTTTGTGTGTGATTTTTTACCAGTCCAAATATAATCCAATCATCCAAATAGACTTCCAAAAAATCTTGTATAAATTCCTTGAATGCATTGACCATGATTCTACTGAATACTACAGGTGCATTTTTCAATCCAAATGGTATAATGATATACATGAAAGATCCTAGTTCAAATGCAAACATTGTTTTGGGTTGATCTTCCTCTTTAATTTTTACCTGGTGATATCCAGAGAATCCATCAGTGGAAGAATAGATTTCCCTATTGGCAATTGACTCTAGGATTTCCTTTGTAAATGGTGTAGGGAAAGGATCATGAATACAAGCCTTATTCAATTCTTATAGTCTCTGCAGATCTTGATTTCTCCTATTTTCTTATTCTGTACTACCATTGGACTGATCCATTCTGCGTCCTCCACTGGCTTTATGATCCCTACTTCTAGCATCTTGTCAAGCTCTATTTTGAATTTTTTCTTCATGTTTAGATTCATCCTGTATGGCCTTTTCTTGATTGGTTTGTGGCCTTCTTTTAATTCAATTTTCATTGTTCTGACTTCTTCTGTGATTCCCTTCATCTTTGTGAACTTCCTAAGGAACAAATCCTCATACTTCTGGACAAAATTTCTACTACTTGTGCCACTTCCTTCTCCTCCCAGTCATCTCCTATCTTGGCTAGCTTAGGATCTCCTTATTTGGCAATGTTTTCTTCCCTTAGCTAGATAGGCTTGTTGTAGTAATTCTCTAAGTGATGTTTACTGATTCTACCAACTCTCTTTCACCTTGTTCCATTTTTATTTCAGATTCTTTATCCTCTTCTTCTTCCTATTGTGATGTTTTGTAGGATTTTTGTTTCTTTGGATACGATTCTTTATTCATCCATTCTATGACTTTCCAAATGCCTTCTATTTTTGCTCGTAATGAGCCTTGTTTTGGTTTGTCTTCTTCTTCCTCATCTTGTTGAAAGGTAATCTCTCAGATTCTAATGAGTGTTGTGTGTATGTTTTTGTCTGAATCAAAGAATAAGAAGGTATGAATGAAGTTTTTTTGCAACTCTTCCCAATATCTAGTTTCTTTCCTTTGTTCTTGATTTATATACCATATTTGTGCAATTGGTGATAGTGTCCAATAAAAGAAGTGGGAATACAGTACCTCATTATATTCATTTATGCCTTTCCATACCATTATGCACATGGACAAATGTTCTTGTGATGAAATTTGACTTGAATACTTAGGTATTATGTCATATTCTCCTTCCTCTAGAAAATATCTTGTCTTGATGTATATTTTGAATGCCATCCACCAGTTGATTGTATCTTTGTGTGTGCTCCACCAATTTGCAGAATTGCATACTAATGTGTGTGTGTAGCTTGTAATCTTATCTCTTCATCTGAAAAAATTATCTCCATTTCTGCTAGATATTTATGTAGGTCCTACATACCTGAAAATCTAGGCAACTTGATATGTGAAATTCCTTTCAAAATGTGACTTACCTGGTGAGATCTTTGATCCTTTTCCTCCTTAAATGTGCTGCCTATGATCTCTGATGAGTTCTGATGAAGTGTAGAGGATTGTGGTAAGTCTTCTTCACCTATCCTGCTCATGAATATACTTTGATAACACAACATTTTCCTTATTTTCAATTCTGGTTCATCTCTCATCCATGCTTCTAAAACCTCTTCACTATCTGTACTATAGTGATCATCCTCTATCTCCACTTCTCCCTTAGAATTAGGGTTTTCTGTTGTCTCCTCTGCATCCATCCTTGTAATTGTATAGAGATTCTTTGCATCCTTGTCAATGTCTTCATCCTGATTGGTTTCTTTTATATATGCTTCCTCCAAATATTATCCTAAAGGGATATTGATAACTTTGTTCTTATTGGTAAATGATAACTCTTCTTTCTAGGAATCTTAATTGACACCATATTCATCTACAAAACTATCTCAAGCCCAAGAGTACATTGAAAGCTTCTCCTTGATCCTTCATGGCTACCACAATGAAATCTAAGACATGTTTTATCCCTATTAGATTTACTTCTACTTGTTTCCATGTTCCCATTGTTTGCATGTTAGATCCTGAAAGAGTTAGGTTGTCATTGATGTCAAAAAGGTCTTGCAGGATTTTGGGTTGATCTTAGTAAACATCTGAAGGTCACTAATCAGGAGTATATCATCTTGTGTGTTGTTTGTTGTTGCAGTGAAATATCTGTTCACAATTTGTCATGTACTTCACAGATGTGGTCTTCAATCAGTATATCTCCAAGCACGACAAAGTTGAAATGATAAGATTCTATCATGGGTTAGTATGGTTGCATGAAGTTTGTTCATCAAATGAAAGGTTTGTTCATATTATTCTTTTGATCAGAAGCAGTTGCTACTATGCCTAAGATGTTGTAGTAGTGAGTAATCAGATGTGTTAGATTTGTTGTTTGGATTTGTTTTCTTTGTATGAGACTTCATGCAAGTGAGAGATTAGGAGCCCTTCTTATAGTTTGGTGGGCTTCCTTGGAAGGAACAGTATGCTGACTTCATGCTAACTCCACCTTTATCAGGACATATTGATGCTTCATAGCAATAATGGTTTGAAATGAATTTTTGCTATTGGTTCATGACAAAGTATGTTTGTGATTCAAGGTTAGTACTCAGAAAATTACAAGGAGAATTATGTGGTAAATCTTGTTCAAATTGTGATGATTAAAATTTGAATATCTTTTTAATCTAAAAGCCTAAGTGCATTCTTAAACCTAAAACCTAGATGAAATCTTATAAGCTAAGTTTATTTTTGGTGACTTCTTATCATAAGTCACTCACTTATGATTACCGGCTAGAGTGTCTAAGATTCATGTGAAAACCGGCACTCTCACCGATGACACAAGTCTAATGCGATGGTGGCATAAAGCAAAGCGGTGGTGATAATTGATGCTAATAACAAGAGTTTGCATTATAAAAAAAAAAAAGGCTGATGAATGATATTTAAAAGAGGCATCGAATATGCATAGTGGGAGCCCGATAGAGAGTTTAAAAATATCAAATGGTTTAAAATCAAAAACTTGAGCAGGAAAGAAAGCTTAAATGGATATGTTTCAAAGTTCACTAAACCGCCAAAAGTATGAGTAAAAGTAGGGTGAGCGCTTGGGTGGTAAGTTACCACATCTATTTTATGAAAAGCATTTTTGGGGAGCTCGAGGTTATGAAGTTTTTTTGTTAGTTTTCAAATGTTAGTGAGCATAGTATGTATGCCAAGAGGGAGCCAGACTTCTCATAAAGGTGGTGCATGATTTAAAAACAAAAGTCATTGAAATTCAATTAACCAAGACCATTATGTCATATGGAGATTGCATCGGATTTTTTTTGTTAAGAAAAGCATGCTTTATAATACATGGAATGAGGAGCATATTAAGGGCAAAATGCATTTGTCTTGCTTGTAAAGTTGGAAAGTTCCTTATAAAGCATCGAATGCTTTTATAGCAACATTAGTTGCTCAAATAGGAAAGTCAAATGTTTTTGGAGTTGTTTTTTTTTTCATGAAGATATTTTTTGCTTTTAAATTAAAAAAAAAGGCATCTTTCTATAAAAGCAAATAATATGAAGTAGATTTTCTTTTTTTTTAAGGAATATGTTTGGAAGTTTTTTTTTTCTCATATCAAATGAAGGATATCTCAAGACATTGACCAGGATTATTTTTGAAGAAATATTTTTATGAGATCTTGAAAAAATATCAGATGATTTTATTGGAATTTAGTGAAGATGTTTGCAGATTGAAGAGTCTTGTGAAGGAGAAGATAAAGATTTTTTATTTGCAGAGGAAGATAAAAAAGACAGATTGGAAGAATATTTTGAAGATTGATTTGAAGTTTTTATTGGAAAAGAATATCAAAAATTTGAGGAGTTTTTGAAGACAAAAATGACATATATATTTGCATATTTTTTATTCTTGCAGAAATAACCTAGAGATGGAAGAATATTAGAGTTTTTTTTTGTTTTAAGATGAAAGTGTTCAGAGTTTTTATTTTCTCCTACAGGGGCACTGAAATATCAGAGAAAATGAAAGGTCAAGTTTGTCATTTTTGTAGATGTCAAGGGTCAGAAAAATGTGTTGGGGTTTTGGTGAATAGATATCATTTTATCTAAATGATAGTTGCAAAGGAGGAGATTGATTATTTTTATGAAGAGATTTTATTTTTCTCTTTCAAGGGCAAAATTTATTGATGGTTTAAATGATATTTTTGAATAAGATTCTTTTGCAGGAATATGAAGGATCTTGCAAAGTTTGAAGATGGATTTGAACAGGCAGATTGAAAAAGCAGAGAAGAATTGAATGTGAAAGGACATATGATATTTAATGACCCTACAAGTGTTTTGATTTGAGGTTGTTGAGGGTGCAGATCAATGATAAAATTTTTTTTAATACAGATGAATGTATAAAATATGAAAAACCAATTTGTAATAAAAGAGAGATGTTTCCCTGATCAGGTGAATTAGATGATTCAAGAATAAAATATCAGAGGATTGGAATGATGGAATGAATGTTGCAGATGAGTTGATTTGAATGGTGCAAATCAGATTGAGCAGCAATCACTTCTTGCACATGAGATTTTTAGTTCTGATTGATTGAGAAATGCCAGTGAGGCACAACAGTATGCCAGTGAGGCTTGTAGGTCGGTAAGACCATTTGTCAGTGAGACACTTACATCAGCCAGTGAGGCTTGTAAAGATATTTTCAAGGTTAAGCCAGTGAGGCAGTTTTGGAGTGGTTTTTATACCCCAGGAGGGTTTTCCACTCGTGCAAATTTGTGTTATGTGTCATCTGTATGTGTGTATGTTAATACGTTGCTTATAAGGTTTTGTTCTCCTTCTTCATTCTTAGTTTTGTGTATATGTGGTTGACAAATCAATAATAGCTTTCTCTCCTTTGTGCTCTGCAAGTTAAATTTTGAAAAAGATTTAAAAATTCACACAACACTGATTCACCCCCCCTCTCAGTGTTGTCCTTGACTCCTACAGATCCATCCACCAAGATTATATAGTAAGTTGTTTCTAACAACTTAGGTCTTCCTAACTATTCCCATAGCTTCTTTGTTATCATGTTGACATTTGCTCCCAAATCTATCATGACATTCTAGACTTTCCTATGGTTAATATGAACATCCTCCATATATGGTTTTGTATTCCATTCTCTATCTGTCCTTCCCATCCTCTGGAGTTGACTCTTTTAACTTTGTTGCTTATTCCAATACTTAGAGAATTGCTTCAGTTTCTCAATGAGTTTGTGTTGTTGCGTCGATTAGGCTAATTGCTTGAGAGCATCTACTTCTCCTTCGGTAAAAAAATGCTTGTATTTCTTTTCCTTCTCTTGTTCCTTTCTTATTGCTTGTTTAGCCTCCTTCACCACTTCTTCATGTTATTTCTTAGTAGAGACAAATTCTTCATCCTCCCCACTATCTTCCTCTACAGTCTCAATGATATACTTCTTCCGGTATTTGTTCCTTGTCTTGTCACTACCGCAACTTTCTCCTTCCTTTTCCTTCTCTCTTTTCTGATATGTTTTGGTGGTGTGCTTCTCTAGTGGTACTCTTCTTCTTTTGTGGATTTAGTTGAAGATATGTCTTTATCCTCTCTATTATTCTTTCAATAATTCCTTTTTCCTTGATCTTTTGGTGCCCTTCTTATGATCCTCACTCCTTTTTGATTATTCAAGTTTTGTAACTCATCACTCTTAGATTTGAAAGGAAGCTAGGTATGCAGAAATTGCTTCCTACACTAATCTAATGAGGGGAGAGCTATACAAATTTAATTTAATCTTTGCAACTATAGAAACATGAAACACATAAATGAGATATTGTAGAAATACACATAAACTAGAAAGAAGATAGAAGAAGAGAGACAAAGATATACGGTGGGGAAAACCCTTATCGGGTGAAAAACCCCACACTCAGAAACCTGCACAATGTATTAACAAATCTGAAAGTTGTTTACAATACACTTGCAATGCAAGCTTCAATGGTCTTTGACACTCATGTCTGGAGTCAATCTGACAGCATAACAGTACCTATAAAACTTGTAATACATCTCCTCCTCCAAGCACCTGTTTATATAGAAAATACAAGGCAATATTGGACCTTTCTTGAGATGGGCATCCAAATTCGCCTCATGGCCCAAAACCCACACCTAAGGACACTTGGTCAACATTGTAGAATGTGCCTGACACTTTTCCACATCTCCCATCCCAAAGGGGTCGCCTATTTCCAAAATGGGCTATGACAGATGCTCTTACGACACTTACGACTGTTATAGAATTTGTCATAGCAATTACAACTTATAGTTGTAAGAGAATCTGTCATACACAGGCTATAAATAGCATATTATCTTACATGTCATAGTCCATCTTGGGGTGCCCAAATATGCATTTTTCAAAGATGCTTCATGACACATGTCTTCACCTGTCTTACAGCCTTTTATTTCCAACTCTTACATGTCATAACTTCGTCATAGGAATCCGTCATAACCGTTTTGGTCAACATTGCCTTACACAACATCCAAGACGTTGACACATGGCAAAATTCTCCTACCACTAAGTGGGATGCCTATCTCCTCATGTGAGGACAAAATTACAATTTGTCATCTTCCATGTAGGATGACACATCACCGTGCCACATCCCACAACATGACAATATGGAATTTACAATTAATTACAACATAGGCAATGAATTAATAAATACAAACATAAATAATGCAAGGAATTACCAAGGTTGAGACACCTTAATTCCCAACAAGATTGTGGTTGTGCATTTTGGAAGTATTGTTGTTCCCTCTCACAAGAGAATAAATCATGCTCTGTGCTATTACAAAATGAACATTGTGTTTTTCTTTCAGCCTAACATTCATTAGAAAAGTGTCCTAAATTACCTCAATTGAAGCATGTTGTATCCTCCCTCCTTCTTTGACTTCTTCCATGACCTATGCCTCCTTTGTAGCCTCCAAATCATTCATTGTCATCATTATTATAACTATTTCCATATTGTGGACCGCTAGAATTTGAAATTTGTATTACATTGACATTCTTCTGATTTCTCCAACTTGGCTACTTGTAGTCATGATCATACGAGTTTCTTTATTTCATAAATGTCATGTTACTAAGCTCTCCATAGAGTTTTTAGTGTTTCCACACACCATGCTTCATCTTCTTCACCAGCAAAGTCTCTTTTCCTCTAGAAGTTTTGTGAACTTGACAATCTAGAATGGTCATCCCATTCTCTGCAAAGTCCACAGTATACTGAAATGATTGTCTTCATTGTTACTTTGGTGTCTACTTTTATTGTAGTAACTCATCTTTCACCTTTCATCCTAGGGCATTCATTTCTCAAGCGGCCTTCTCTTGTACAATATGAACACTAGATATTAGGTCTTTACTTCTGTGTATTCTCCTCCTATTTAACCAATATCTTTCACCTCAGCTTCAACTACTCCAGTTCCAACTTCAACTTTTCCAATTCTAGGTTTTCCTTCATCTTATCTTGTCTATGCCAGGATTGAGACTCTATCCAATAGGCTAGTGTCACCGCTTCTGTATATGTCTCAAAGATCCTTCCATTTAGAGCTGACCTTATTTTAGGGCTTATTCTAGAAATAAACCATTCTATCTTTTACTTTTCAATCAGTGGTTCCCCCAATTTGCTAGTTGTCTCCTTGAGTCTTTTATAAAAATCCTTCATTGATTCTTTCTCTAACTACATCAAATCTCTCATCTTTCTTATCCCTTCTTTTGGAACATCTAAAACTCCAAAATTCTCTAAAAAATGCCTTCTTGATCTCATCCCAATCCTTGTCATTCTTCGGGTATGTCTTCCTATACCACTTCAATGCTTCATTCGACAAGGTGACTATGAAATCGAATAGCTTGATTTCATCTCTTGTTACTCCTTTCCGGTTCCAAATTGACTCCAATACAAAAATGTGTTCAGCTGCTTCAGTAGTATCATTCTCAAATACATGTAAATTGATAGGCGTATCCATGACTGAGCTTCTCACAATCTTCGGCACTCTGCGGTTAGTGTCTTTTGGTCTGCTCCTTTAGTTATGTTGTCTTCTATCAACTCACCTCCCTTCTCTTCCCTTATCTCTTTGTAGTTGGATCTCAAAGTACTCCTCTCCTAAAGCCTCTGCAAAATTGCTCTGGATCTCTGCTATTCTCTTAGCTTCTTTGTTTGCTTGAATATCTTCCTTTTCTACTAAAATTCTCTTGACTTTATATGGCACTCGGGGTGACTCATGGTCCAGGGGTTGTGTCTCTTCATAATGCCTTTTCAAATTAGGGGATACTCTTCCAATTGTGAATGACATCATACCAACATCCAATGATAATTCCAAAACCCTCAAAACTTCTTTCAATGTTTACTGCATCTTCTCCTTCTTGTCTTGTCTTCTTTATTTGGAAAATTAACTCCTCTTTATATTCCTCATCCATCTTTAAAATCTCTGGTGTTAACTCATATGTTCCAATAGTCTGCAACATAAACCCTAGTTCGCCTATTTCTTCTCTTTCCCTTCTGCATTCTTCTTTGACAAAACCCACAGTGGTGTGCTTATCCGCATTCTCCATAACACCCTCTATGTCTTCTTTGTCTGACCTCCTTTCTTCGGCAGCACCCTCCTTAGCGTGCTCAACAACATCCTTCATGATGTGCTTATCTTCTTCCTTCCTTCCAACAGTGCCCTCAGTGGTGAACTCTTCAAATTCTTTAGACTTTTCTTCTGCACCTTCTATTATCCTTCCTTCTTCCACTTCTTGTGCCCTTTCCATTCTTCCACTGTAACATTCTTTTATTTCTTAAGTTTACTTCAATCTCTCTTCTCTAGTTATCTCCATACTAGTTCTAATTTCTTCGCTAATATCTCTTTTTCTCTACTTCTCCCCTTTTGCCATGGGTTTTCTTGATTCAGTGTTCCATTAGTCCTCTTATATCCCATGGAATCCTTATTTGAAGAGTCACATTGTTTGAAATTCCTTGCAGACCCTACCCTCTTCCCACATGCCATCCCTTTAAGTGCCTACCCCCCTCTCACAAAGGTAGACACTTAAGGAGATTTGAATTCATTTGCAATTTGAAAAATTTTCTCACCAACTTCGCCTTTTCTCTTTTCCAGAACTCTGCACTACTTCTTTAGATGTTTTTCCCTTTCAATCTTTAAGTACATTCTTCTAGGGTCCCAGTAATGGAACCAAATGTTAGCAAGAAATGTAGAGGAGATACCGGTCTAGAGATCTAGTCCTTAGTCAAGTCTTTGTAGTCAGTTTATACCCCAGTCAGGTAGCTAGAGATTGATAACAAAACATAAAGAATAACCAAACGGAGCATCACATATATATCAAAATAAGATAACACATAGAATTACCTCGTACCAGTAGACCTCCATATGTATTTATTAACAAAAACCAATTGTACACATCATTAGTCCATCCTCCTGTAGGTCTTTGTCTCTGCCTTACTAGTTACATACAAGACTTCTATGCCATTGTTTACATCAGAATATACTCTTATTCTCCTTTTATGCTTGCTTACATTCTATTATCTCCTATCTTAGATATATACTATATCTATTATATCTAGGGATGTGTCTTCTATCGGCTCCAGCCTTCGTATAGTGTGTAGTCTCCTCTGGTTGGCTTCCCTTTATATGCTATATCCTACTAACAGGCATCATCCGATTACCTTGTAGGCCCATGTTCATTTTTAGTGCTTACATATTTTCCCCCTCGAAGATGGTAATCTACATGAAAGGTAGGTACCATTCTCGAACTAGGCCTTACCTATTGTCAGTATCCCATAATTGTACCTAAAATAACATGTATTAGTTGGATTCAATGATATTCAATAATAAGTATTGAAATAGAAACTAGGAAACATATCTTCCACTTGTGAGTTGTAAGTATACCTAAGTTGTCTTGCTTCACCATGTGGACCTGCAAGAATGAAAGCACGCAAAATGAGGCTGCAAGAGCACTATAAATGACAAAACTACTCCTAAATGCATTCACTAAACTAAGAGAATGGGAAAGAGGAGAAATTAGAAGAAATGAGATCAAACAACGACATAATCGCATATGGAAGCAGTTGATTGAGAGCTATAGATGAGGGGATCAAGAAAGATGGAAGCTAACCTTCATCGTATTGACAATTAGGTGTGATAAATGAGAAGACCCCTCTTGTAACCCTAGTTTTTGTTTTGTTGATTTTGCTTAAATGAATTTGTTGTTTTTGAGTTTTGTCATTGCATTATCTTAGTTTTCCCATTTGAGTTAGTTTGCTACCTTTCATTTGTTGAATTCTAGTCATTTATATGATTTTATGTGTTTTTTTATCTATTATAAGGCATGGGGTAGGGTCACCCAGTTTGACAGGGTAGGTCACCCACAAGGATCCTTGGTTGCTAGTGGGGAGATTTAGGGTCACCCATGGAGTTTTACCCTTGTAAACTGGGTGACCCACCTAGAATGTTTTTGGATGGAATCTTTAGAATTTTGGTGCATCCGATGCTTGATTTTTCCTGTTTCTCGATACTAACCTCTTTAGTTTATTATAATTTTTCTCACAATATATGTTTTTTTGTGAATTTTGTCATGTTTTCTCCTTTTTTATGATTTTCTAAGTTTTCATATATCTAACTTAACATTCCTTATGTGTGATAGGATGGATGCATTCGATGAAATACAAAATGTGATCAATCTTGCTTCTCTGACACCTATAAGGATTTGTATTCTAGAGATCATTCTATTCTTAAGTGAATGAGTTTGGACCTAGTGGTTTGAGTCCCATTTGTTCACCCACCTTCATGGATTTGTTGTGACATTTTGTTGTATTGGGATGTAGATAGGAACACTTTCTAGTTCCCATGGGTAGCAGGGGAGTGGACCATTACTTTAAATGATGTTTATCACATACTAGGTATTTTTGTGAGAGGAGATCACCTTCAACTCCTTGAGAGTGACTTAGAGAGAGACTATCCTGAGTTGCTATCATGGGGGTCACTCTCTCTAGAGACTAGTCGCGTGTCCAACTCATTTCAGTTCTTGATCTTGATATTTTTCCTTTATGGAAGGTTCTCGTTGGATTGATTTCTTCTAGATTGTCAGGGGATAAGGGGTCCTTGAGACTTAGATGGTGTTGGGCACCAATCATAGAGAGACTTTAGTAGGGTATTTTTGTATGAGGGATTGATATCCTCGCTATGGTCTATTGAGATATGTATTGTATTTTGAGGTGAGGGGCACTTTCCTTCAGTCATCCTTCTCTCATTATGTCATGGATTTATGAGCACATCATACCATATTAGATATTCGTGCCACTACCGGATCCCAGATTGTTGAGAGCTATGCGGTGAGTTTGTATGGGATACTTGATGCTACTTACATGCCATGGCTACTTTCACTAATGTAGATTTTATTTGAGATCCTTACACTGATATGGAGGGTTGATGGCTAGGTGACAATTAGATTCAAGGCTATTGCAGAGATATATTTCATCTTTGAGGCATGAACAACTTGGTTGAGTCCCATAAAATTAGTAGATTACTTTAGCAATTTGGTGAGGAGTTTCCAAAGGACTTGCCCCTATTGAGAATTTCTATAGATCTACACGGGAGATGGTAAATGTTCAACAAAGGAAATCCTTTTGGACCCTTTTGACTCTTGGTGTTATGATTATTAGGCCTATTTATGGGGTGGGATAGAGATGTGCAAGGGCATCTTTTTCAGAGGTATTAGTGATCTTTGAGGAGGAGCTAGAGGACTCCACTGATGATGATATATCAAGAAGCTTTCTATAGATTCTAGCCACACAATTATTGTGTTTGTGTTATTATTCAATTAGTAGGAAATCAAGTATTGTCTGTAAATATTTTTAAATGTAATATACAAAATAACTAATTCAAGTAAAGGATAACTAAGCATGATTTATAGTTTGATAAATGAGAATGTCATTGAGGGCTTATGCTTTGTAAGACAAAGATTCATACATCAAGTCTATTTGAAGTTGTGGGTTACATGGGTAGCTACTCATATTTACTATTTTTATGACTCTACTACAATTTAGATATAAGCTATCACCTATTAAAATTTGTTCTAATCACTCACTTAAAACTTTAAATGAAAAATCCTTTGAATTATAATTTATCTTGTTTGTGTGTCATAGTTTGCATTAAGGTAGAGGGAAGTTATTGTGATGACTTAAATGTAAGTACCATTACCCATACATCTATGGACATTCTATTTTTTCATATTTCAAGGTATCTTTAATATTATATTATGAATGAACACATAAAGTGTGATAGACAAATTGGGTCTATCTCTATGTCTTTAAAGACATAGTTCACTTGTAGACATTCTCATAAGAATTGATTAACACTTCTTGACTCTTCCAAATCTTCTAAACAATTCTTAATCTTAGCTAATAATTTCATCTAAAATGGTTTTGACTATATATGTTGTATAATTAGATTAGCATTTGTGACCACAAATTTGTATGCATCCATGAGATATCATATTGTTTGCATCCATGAGATATCATAGAGACACCCCCTAAGCCTTGTAGAGCTTAAAGTGTAAAAGAGAGGACCTTATCTCATTATTGGTCCTATTTATTCAACCTTTTTTATCATAGAATCTTGTACAACCCTTGAACCTAACAAGGTACTCAAAGGTTATATAGGTAACTTATTCAATGAGCTTCTTATGAAATTGTTGAGAATTCTAGATAGTTGATTTCATGAATACTTAATAAGTTGATCTTACCATAGGTGATGATCATATTAATATATGAGTTTTATTTATAAAATTTAATTTTATATTCATGACTTGGTAGGCCTATATGGATTTATGGTATTTAATTTTGGTTTACTTTGCAAGGATTTTAATTGCTAAACTTTTTGATACTATTATCTAATATACTCTATGGTATAATATGCATATGAATTCTAACAAATGACCAAATTTTTGTGGCATTATATTATTCTTAACATTTTCTAATATGTTATTTTTATGATGATCATATATGGCTATAAAAGATTATGTTATCATCTTGGATATGTGTTGCACGATTTGATTATCATGATTCTTTTTCAACAATTCAAGATATTTTGGTCATTGATATGGTGGCGTTAATTTGTATCTTTGATGAATTTTGATCTTAGAATTGATATGTTCTATGGATCATGTTAGTGTCTGAATCGGTAGAGGATTTGCCGGTTCCAATGCACAGGTAGATTCGGCCAACAGATAGGGGAGGTTGCGTGAGCGGCCTCCCCTTCACTTTTGGTTCTGCCGCACCAAGAGGGGTATCCCTATAGCTAAAGATTTGACCTTGACTCGCCCAATGACAAAAAGATTTAGCTTTACAATAACAGGTAGAATACTCTCATGTATGGACCAAGATTTGCATAATAAATCTCAAGGCTGGCAACATTCTTGGACATATCTAACTAGTTGAGAATGAGAGTATGCAGGGGTCCTATTCCTACTTTTACAACTAACAGGTTGGAAATTTGAAAGGATTTGTATTAATGTTTTGGATGCAAGACAAGGGGTTTTTGGATCATAACTACTAATCTAGAAGCAGTCTGGTGCCTATCTCGGGGCAAGGAGTCAACTAGACGTATACAAGAGAATGGTTTGGAATTGGCATCCAAGTTTCAAGGGGTTAGAATTGGTATTTGCCTTACAAACGCCAACCAAGACTGAGTATTTAGCTGCCTCTACTTACAAACATCCCTGCTGACATACATTCTTCTCCATACTTAACCTAAAACAATTTAATCCACTCCTTGAATGGAAGTCAGAGATCAAGCATGCAATACAACAAGTCTGTATTCTAGAATCTAAGAAACCCTTAGCAACCAGATTCAAAAGAAGCTATGCATACAACAAATGGAGACAGACAGCTAAACACATGCATTAAAGCATTTCTCATATAAAAACAACAATGAAACTGAATATGTGTGCAAAATACATTCATATTGCAACTCATAAACTCCAAAAAAGAGATAGAACAACCAAGAATAGCTTTGTTCTTCATTATTTTCCCCAAAAAATGTCCAAGTCTTCAACAACCCCAAATGAGTAACACAGCTTGCATTTTATAGCAAGACAGTGTACTCAACAATAATTACAAGGCATTTTCAAAATTCTTGTCAAATACAGTGCACCACTGAATGACGCTCAAATCATTGAATGTCCTAGGTAGAGAGAAGGAGGGGGGTAGGTGGACTCAGGATCCGCACTGCTGTCTGAAGATTTTCTCATCAAATTGGTGGTTGACCTGTCAACCAGACCCATACCTCTACACTGCTGCCATAAATGGCCGACCTACCCACGGGATGCAGCAAATGGTTTGTGCTATGAAGTTTCTCGCTCAAACTGGTGTAGATACATAGAAAGTACTTCCTTCCTCAAGTGCTCAAAACTGGGCCATCGATCTCCTTCCTATCGCTGAGATCTACAGCATCAAAATGCTTGACTAGTCATCAACCAATGGAAATATGCCACGCAGATGCCTTTTGCCTCACTGACTTTTCCCATCGCTGACCCTCGTTTTGCCTTGTCCACCACTTTTGCCCCTTTTTGCCTTGTATATGCATATTCAAATGCATATACAACTGTCCGCTTTCCTGCCTTTCAAATCCTTTGTATATGCCAATGCATATACATACAACTGTTTAACATACAAGGCGGACCCCAAATCTGTATAGAACAAATCAAAATTCTACTCGCGTCTGGCTTGTATCACCTTTTACATCTTTCCATTTTGTATATTGCATATATACAATCCAATATACATGCCGTGGATTTCAAATTTTATGAAACAGATTGGGACAGTTTTCAAATTCGGGACTTGTATCTCATCCCTTTGTATATCGGCATATACAAATGCCATATACATGCAAGCTGTGGACCCCAAATGTTTATGAAGCAGCTTGAAATCTCCATCGGGTCCGGATTGTATCTAACTCATTGCACTTCAAATTGTATATTGACATATGCAATGCATAATATACATGCAAGCTACGGACGCCAGTGCTGAATTTGCCACATTTGACTTTTAAGTCAGGTCCGGCTTGCATCTTTAGAATACATGTTCTGCTTGTATGTCGAACATACATTCAACTTTGCATGTCGACCCTTGCACATTTCTTCTTTGCATATAGTGAATGTATACTGCATATACATACAACTTTGTATGTGAGGCGGACCCCACCACATGTATCTCTGCTGCTTTGTATGTTGCCAAATATACAAGACCCCTTGTATCTTTTCATTGTATATGCATCAGTCGATGCATCTTTCCATTGTATGTGGCTAATGTATATTGCACTTGCATCTCACACATACAAACCCCTTTAACTGTAGCGAATGCATGTCGGCCTCTTGTATATTTGCAATGTACATTCCTAATGTATGTCAGACATACATTCACCATTGCATCTGTCTCGATGTTCATTGACCCTTGCATGTTTCACTTGTATGCCGCTGATGTATATCTTCTTTGCATGTTTTCCTTTGTATCTAGCTGTTGTATGTCTGAACATACAACACAAAATATACATGCAACCCGATATACAAGCAAGGAATATTCCTAGAATCTATGATAGATTCCTCAATGTATATGCACCTTTTTTAAGCCCAATATGCATACAAGAATGCATATAACTAATTTTTTCCATTTTTTGAAGGTCGATTTAACATACAAACTGCCTTGTATGTCCGAATGTACATTTGAACCTGCAAGTATATACAAAAGACCTTGTATACACAAAGATGCATGCATGCAACTAATTTTTGCATTTTTAACTAAGAAGGCCGAGAAACTTAGAATTTTTATGAAGGTGCCTGCGACTGAATACTTGAAACCCTAACTCTGAGCAGGCACCAATAGATCATAGATAAGTGATGCATGATGAATATTGTTTGTATGTATTGATATGGATTTAGGCCTAAATTATTGGTTACATTATTTTAGATGACATAGTGGAGTTATAAGTTGATTATATGCCATAGAAAAACCATGCAATTTGAGAGGATGCATTCTTGCCTATCTCTCATACATAGGATGATAATGTAAACTTAAAATGGGTCCCCTATCCCTTGAAATGAAATTATTTGATTATTGTTGTCATACACTTTTATTTCAAGTGACTTTTAGTAACATATGTGGACATAACATTTAAGTGGCTATTTGAAACTTATTATAAAGTAATAATTTTATAAATCACTTAAGTTATATAGTCATAAAATTACTTACTAAATTTATTTTATAAAGTGGTCATTTAAATTACTTTTATCATAAATTTTTTTATTTTATAATTTAAGTTATAAAATAAAGTTCTAGTGTCTTAAATTTGAACTAGTTCTAAAAAATAAATCTTTTCCAAACCTATCTAAATAACCAACTCACATCATCAAAAAGCAGGACAATCTACATGTAAGTTCATTTTCATTACAAGATATTTTCATGTGAGTTAATTTTTTTGAATTGGACATGCACATATAGAAGGTGTGTGGCAATAATAATTCTAGTGGTAAAATACTTACTCAAGTAAATCAAGCATATCCAACTTTTATACATTGATCAATTCACTCATTCCTTTAATTTAGTATAATCTTTTGTTGATCATATGATGCTTTGGCTCTACGTGGCTGCAATTATATACTTTTCTCTGCAAGTGGAATGATTCCATGTCATAATAGAAAGCTAGTCCTTTTGTATATTTATTTATATTTTCTAAATTATCTTGTAGTCACACTATAATGTATTCTCTAGTGTTTTAAATTGTAAATCTATATATTGATTTCAGAATAAAATTATTGTTTTACTTTTGGTCTAAAAAACTATTCCACGATCTATTAATTTAGTGTAAAGTGCTTTTTGATTCATCTTTCTATATTTTTGCATCAATGTATCAAATTACACTAAGTGATCCTAATGATGGATCACCGAGTGTGATTTGAAATATCGATGCAAAAATACACACAATTGAATTCAAAAGTAATTTAAACTAAACTATTTTCTTTACTTTATGATGAATGTATATTATGATATTGTTGTACTTTATTTACTAGCCTTTAATTAGATTTTTTTTTTTGATTGGTATTTTGTTTTGGTTTTTAGTCTAGTCATTATTTTAGTTTTTCTTTCTAAAATAATAATTGTCACAAACAAATTTATCAATATATATTGTTGTCATAATTCTAGTTATCCCTCTCATGATAGTTAATTAATAATTTTTGTGCTAAATGATTAGATTATAGTATAGATATTTAGCTATTTGAAAGCACTTATATTATTTGTGGGTGAGACAATTTCATTAATAATTATCTATTATTGTAACTTGAATCAAATTATAAAGTAGAATTGATCTAAATTTCCTATAATTTGGAAGTTGAAACACACCCACATGCACTCACTTAGTTTTTCCTTGGTATTAAACTATCCTTACACCTAAGCCATTCTTTGGCTAGAAGGTCCCCTTCATGATTAAATTAGAATAGGTGAAAAGATTGATTCTTTGATGTGATACATTTTTTGACATCAACATGCTACTTTGCTTCCACACAACAAACTCATAGGACTAAATGGATTCCTCTTGTCAAGTAGTGGTACAATACTTCCTATCATTCCTCAACCTAGATGATTTGGTGAAATGATAGTGATAATATAGTATGAAGAAGAGGAGAAGATAAGAGATCTAGGTGAGATAGGAGAGAAGGATATGATGCCATAGGGAGAGAAGATAGGAAACATGAGTGGAGGAAGAATACATAGGTAGTCAATCAAGAATAATGAAACAATTAATCACAAAACATGTTTGGGTAGATGCCCCTAGGAAAAAGAGTTGGTGAACATGAACTACTTGATTACAATGCCTTCTAGGTATGCATAGTAGTTGGTTCTGATGAGAAGTGTAATTTTCTTACTTAATGCTCTCTCATTTTAGATATTTTGGCTTATTGTTATCTTTCATCTACTCATAGATTTTTTGTCCCAACCTGATTAGGTTGTAGATTTTTTGAGGAGTCTCCCCTAATTCCCTTTTTCTACCTATTTAATTATTCCTTAATCTTGACACTATCTACTTTCTAATTCTGGATTCCTATTGGTTATATGGTATCTTCCACATGGGAATAATCATGCACTATAAGGTAAATTGGGGTGACACACTCCAATGACAAGCTTGTATACATGATTGGTTTGCCAAACTATATCCCTAACTAAATTTCAACTAAGTGTCATTAAATTCAACGTACCCATAGACCTAGGGAAAATCAATGCAAAAGTCTTGTTGAGAAAATTTCAAGAGAAAACCCCCAAAGTCTAGAAGGAATAAATAAAATTGACCCTACTGATGCAGGACCATCAGGTTAATCTCTTCAAATTTTCTTCTTTCATTTTATTTATATCTTATGTGGGTAAATGCAGCTCCTATTGCCACAAGGGAAGGGAGTTTAATAAATCAATATGGTTTCCTTTGGCACAAGGAAATTAAAGATTAATGTGTGGTTAAAAGAAGTGGTTACATAGATAGTTTACAATTCAGTTGTGAACGATGGCAAAGACCAGACAGGGAATCATTGTTATGAGGCATCGTATGGGAGATGTGGAGGTTTGGTCGAGGAGTGAAGGGAGGCTATTTAAAGGAATTGGAAAATAAGGTTGATTCAAAAATAAGGCTGAAGAACACATAGTGAATATAGAGGAGGCCAAATGGTAGCAGAATGAAAGAGCATCGGTCAACTGAGTAAGTAAAGAAGTCAGGCTACAATGAATAGGAAATCAGTGGTGAAGAGCATCGAAGGTCGATCAAAGAAGACCAATCAAAGAAGGTTGAGAGGAAGAGAATAGAGGAAGGCCGAATAGGGAAGAGAGGTGAATGGAAGGATGGAAGATGGCAGAAGAGATTTCAAAGATGAGGTTTGAAGCGAATGGGAAGAAAGAAGATTGGTAGAGCATGAGAAGACGGATGAAGACAGAGTATGAGTTGATAGATAACGGCCTACACTTCGGAGAATAAATGTTATCAATGTAATTGTCGACATAGAAGGAATAAGTCTATGTGTACTTTTATGTATGATTTCTTGTTGATCTCTATTGCTGTTCGTTTTAATTGGAATCTTGAATTATTAGTGTTATCTTTGGCTAACATAGTCAAATTTGTTGAGTTCTAGATGCATTATAGTTCATGTCACCTTGAAGGCAAGTTGTATGTGGATTGTAGATTCCTATTGCATATTAGAATTGAGATTGAATTTCCTGACATTTCTTCTATTTAGATATTAGGCAGAGAAACTTGTTATTCAATTTGATATGAGAATGTGTGAGGGTAGATGAAAGTGTGAGTGTCATCTTGCATCTGATTGGTATCAGAGTGTGGAAGTGGGGAAGTGTGCTATCAATTTGGTATCAAAGCCCAAATATCTGGGAAAACTCTGAAAGATTTGAGAAGAAGTTGAGAGTATCAAAAGGTGTGACGAAGACGTTAGTTATGTACATCGATTCTTGGACATATATGTGTTGCAAAATGATAGGTTAATGAAAGGAACCTAGTTACTGAAAGACTGGGAAAAGGACAAGAAAAGGAAATCCCTAGGTGAGGTATCAGGCAAAAAATGATTAGAAGACGCAACATCATACTAAGAAGGAAAGCAATAAGAAGAAAGGCAATTTGAAGAAGCTAGATTTAGAGTTTGAAAGAGAAATGGCAGAGTTATGAAGAGACTTAGATAGATGTAAGGTATTGGTGAAGCAATGGCTTGAAGAAAGAAGATAAGAGTATGCTTGGTGGTGGCCAATGAGAAGGAAAGTGAAATGGCTAGTGTAGATGATTGTGGGGAAAAGAAGATGACAAGGTGTGGCAACCATGAAAGGAGAGGTTAAAACAAATTGGGACAATGAGAAGTTGCTAAAGGAGCAACATGTACAAGAAGTGATGAAGGAAGTTCTCATTGTAGAGGACTTGAAGAAAGATAGAAAAGAATGGAGAGAGAGGACATGTAGAAAGCAGCCCTTGAGGAAGGAAGTAAAGAAGAGAGGAGAGTGTCTGAGAAGGAGGCACTCATGGAGATATTGTGGTCTCTTGTTTTGGTTACTAATGTTATTCTTGAGAATGTGTATGCAGGTATGAAGAGACTTGTAAAGAAGGTCAAGACTAAGACCTTGGAGTTGACAAGAGAAAGGACTAGTAGAGCATCTATGGACAGTGATGAAGATAAGAATGAAAGGAGATTAGCTGCAACAATATGGCAAGAAGAGTTTGTAGCAGAGAAACATACCAAAGATTCTAAGAATAAAAATGAGGATGGTGCTAAATATTTCTAGTTTGATAATGAAAATGAGGAAGAAACCCTAGAGTTTCAGGATGCGCTTGAAGATGTTGCAAATGCAGAAGAAGCCTACGGAGAGGAAAAGCTAGAAAATAATGAAGCCAATGGTGGCAACAATTTGGGACAATAGGTAAAAGGAAGTCACAATGCTAATTTTGGTTATATAAGTGAAGATAAAAATGTTGCTTTTGATCATATATGTAGAAGTAAGGATGTGGATAAGCAATTTTATGAGGAGAGAAGGAAATTGGGGAATCATGGGTATATAGTACCAAGTTGGCAGAATAAATTAGTTGTTAAGGGATAGCAGAGAAGGTTTAAAGAAGAAGGTAGTTATGATGGTATTTATGACATCAAGAAAGGCATGACAACATCCAAGTGGAGACAAGAATATAGGGTAAGTTGGCAAGTAAAGAAGCAGATAGGAAATGATTTGAATTAAGGGCCAACCTATAACTTAGAAAGGACAAGTGCAACAATACAAAGACATCAGCCCAAAACTCTGGAAAATAAAGTATGGAAGATCAAGTGTAGAACGACAGAAAAGGAAAGTGGAGTTGTAGGATATGATGAAGAGAAAACCTTTCAAAAGGATAGAAGACGTGGAGAAAATATTGAGACCATGAATGAAGAGATTTCCTTGCAGTAGGAAAGCCATGAAGTCGAGCTCAAGAAATGGGAAGAACCAATGTCACTTCATGAAGAGGACATGCCCGTAGAGATTGAAAAAAGGGAAAAGAAGGCTGAAATGTTTGCAGGAGCAGATTGGAAGAATCTAGAGGAGCATACATGTAAAATACAAGTTAAGCTAACTAATTTAAATAATGAGGCTTTGAATGAAATTTATAGTTTAAAGGAAGCTGATGACAAGGTTGAGGAAATGAATAGTGATAAGGAGTTATATGAGTATGAAATGGAAATGTGGAGGCTTGTAGATGAGACAAAAATAAGGAACCAAAGATACAAGAGAAAGAAGAACACAAACAAAACCTGATTGGAAAATTTAGAAAGAATAAATGTGACTATGGAATGGGCCATGGGAATGGTGTAGAAAAGAGAAATGGAAAGAAAGAATGGTCAGCAAAAGCTTGGGATAATAGAGGCATGAAGAGTGAAGAAAGAGCAATAGGAAATGAAGAAGCCACATATGAGTTTGCAACAATTGCAGAGGTTGAAGCAATAAAGACTGAAGATGAAAGAATAATTTGTGTAGATCGGGTATTTGGTAAAAGTTTCCAAAGAAATGAAATTGAAATCTTGGATGTGTATAGAGAGGCAGCTAGAGTGGATCCTCATGATTGTGCAATGAATGCAAAGGTGAAGTTTGCTGATGCAAACATGAAGTCAAATGGAACAATTAAGGGTGCAAAGAGACAGGTAGTAGCTTGTGATAAAGCTCGGTTGCAACAAAGTTGCAGGAAGACGTAAAGCTCTTAGATTTTTATGAAGGCATTGTTTTACATTTTGTTGATGGGCTGAATACTGAGAAGTCTAGAAAGACATATGGTGTGTACTATTCATATTTTTGTGAGAATATTGTGGGTTGTGATATGTATGGGGAAATTCAAGATGAGCTAATGTGGAAAGATGATTTTGTTGAAGTTGACAAACAAGTCGATAGGGGGTATGAGCTTGAGAATATGGGAAAATTAAATTTCCATCCAATCATGTACAGAACAAGGTAATTCAGAATAATAAATCGATATGGTTGCCTTTGGCAGAAGCAAATTGGAGATTAATGTGCAGTTAAAAGAATTGGTTACACAGACAGTTTAAAATTTAGTTGTGAACAGTGGCAAAGAACATATAGGGGATTATTGTTATGAGGCATTGTATGGGAGATGTGGAGGTTGAGTCGAGGAGTGAAGGAAGGCCGGTTGAAGGAATTGGAAAAGAAGGCTGATTCAGAAATAAGGCCAAAAAACATAGGCCAAATATAGAGGAGACCAAATGGTAGCAAAATGAAAGAGCATCGGTCAGCTAAGTGAGTAAAGAAGTTAGGCTACAACAAATAAGAAATCGGTGGTGAAGAGCATCGAAGGTCAATTAAAGAAGACCAATTAGAGAAGGCTGAGAGGAAGAGACATAGGGAGAGAGACATGTCACTTGCATGTATAGAATAAGGTAATTTAGAATAACATTGGGGGACATCAATTGTGCAAGTTGTTGCATGAGAATTGGTGTGTGTTGATCACTTCAGTTGACTGAAATAGATTTGGCTAACTTGAGCACCCAATCTTGGGACTTTCAGTTGTTGCTTTTATTTGGAAATATGTTTGATGTTGGCAAAGCTATTTTTAGGATACTTGTGTGCACACATCATGAAGGGGCAGTTAACTCAAAGCTTAGACTTTATTTGAGTTCAGTCTTCTCAATTTAAGTGAGCTTGATTTTTGCATGAGCTTTGGAAGCTATGTTATCAATTGTAATTTATTATAATTTGAGTTTCAAGCTTTTGAATTAAAAGAGGGTTTTTGATTTAATTGAAAACCCCATACATTTTCCAAAGAGTTGTTTTGAGGAAAAAGACTTAGAAGATAAAAGCAAGAAGTTTTTTGAAAAAGACTTAGAATAAAAAAGCAAGAAGCTTTTTTATTGAAGAAGTTTTTGAAGTTTTTTACAGGTTTGAAGAATGAAGAAGCTTTTGAAGTGCATCAAGGACTTAGAGGAATTTTAGTATTGAATGTAATCTTTTCCAAAGAGATTTAATACAAGCAGGAAACATCTTTGAGTGTGGAGTTTTTTTCCTGAAAGGGTTTCTCCACATAAATATTGTGCAAGCTTTTCTCTTCTCTTCTCTTCTCTTCTACATTGGTTTGAAAGTGCATAAGCACTTGTTCATTAATCGTTACAGATTAATCTTAATTTCAGCTTTGCATACACAAAATTTTAAAGTTTAAAGCAATAGTTCTACCTTCATTTTCAACATTTGGTATCAGAGCTAATGGTTGTGTAGAGTGAGGGATGCCTTTCTCTTAAAGTGTTGAAGGTTTTTTTTTTTTGCTACAGTGGGAGCTTTATTTTGTAGGTTTTGCAGATCTATGAGATTGGAATCCATTGTATTTTTTTCTCTCAGATGGATATTGTCAAAAGAATCTTTGTTGGGCTCTTGAGGCTTAAGGTTATGGATCTTTATGGAGTTGATCTTGTGGTAGTGATTTGGAGCTCCATTTTGACAGTATGTGTACATTCTCTTGTTTGGTGGTTTTATTCCTTTACCTTGTGGTCATGTGCAGTGAAAGGGTGTTTATGTTGGATGGCTACTTCTGGTACCTTAATCACATGGAAAAACACTCATTTCTTGGAGTACAGTTTGGAGTGCTTATGTTGGGTTCATGGTTTTAGTCCATGGTTACATGAAAGAACTGGATGATTTATCACTGGTTGTATGGAGGTTGTGGAGTTGGTATTTTTATGATATGGACACTCCTGAACAACCTGGATTCTCCTTTCTCATATTCACGATATCTTGAATATGTAGGTTTTTCATAGTTTTCTTGTTTCAAAAGATTGTGGATTTGTAGATCTGTGATATTCCATTATTTTCAGATGACATATTTGAAGGTGTTTCATTGGTGTGAATATTTGGATGTTTAAGTGGTTTCAAATTTACAGAGATATGGTCTTGTAGGTTTTACATGTTAATCAAAATCTGTGGTTTGTAGATTTGTGGAAAATTGTGTTCAGACACTTTCTAGATGGAAACAATTTTAGATTTGCAAGGCTGCTTGTTGGGTTCCTATGATCTATGGTTTCTCCTATGTGGATTCATTTGGCAAATCAGATTTAGAGTTGATTCTGGTGTTTGAGTCTCAGAAATCTACATGTTATACTTGGTTAGATTTGTTTTACATGTTACTAATGTGGGGTTGAATCTATTTTTCAGTTATTAAAGATTGAAGCACTGATCATGTTCTTTTCTCCTATGAGATGTTGCATGTGTGCAGATCTTGTGAATAAGTTGATGAGGGTTCTATTTGGTAGGCCTCTTCTTGGTCACCTTAATTACAATGGTTTTTTTTTGTATTGAGACAAAAGGGTAGTTTGGAGTACTTGATTTAGTTATTCATTGGAATCTATAGTAGTAAAAGTTATGTTGCATCAGAAGCTTTTTTCACTTTCAGTGGAGTTTTGGTAATGATGTTGATCATGATACCATGCATAACTTGGTATCTCTTTTAGTGCGAGTTTTGTGTAGCTACATAATGTGTTCCATCTTCTTTGTTTAAAGATATTGGTTCTAAACTGTTGTTGTTGCAGTGTTGTGAGCCATGCAAAATCTTTGATCAAAAGATGGATGATCTTTTGCAATGGTTGTTGGTGTCATAAGAAGCTCTTAGATTATGCCTTTAGTTTGCAATAAGGGTTCTTTGACTTTTTTAGTTCTATTGATAGAGGATGCTAGATCTTCATGTTTTTTGAAGAGGTGTTGGCATCTTGGTTTTCCATGGAGGACTCTTGGAGATTTTGGTGAGGTGTTGAGTTTATAACTTATCAGTTTGTGATATATGATCCTTGTTTTAGAGGATGTATAGTATTATGTCATGATGCACTCTTGATCATGAGTTTGAGTTTTTTGGCATAATACAGGTGCTCTTGGGAGCAAGATATGTTCATTGGAGCATATTATCTTTTTTTTTTGAGAAGATGTTAGATCATGATGTCTTGATATGTTCCTGATTCTATAGTTGGAACTTTGACAATGGTTTGGTTAGTTCTCTTTGGTTTTGAAGTATTAATCATTTGCTTGGAGCTTCATGATTGTGCAGATTGCATTTGAAGTTAACATGGATTGATTGTTGAAAACTCATGGATACTAGAGAGATTTGGGTGAGGCTTGATATCTCTTGAACTTAGAGATATGTGTTGGAAAGATTTCTCATTATGAGATGTCAACAAAAAGACCGAGAAGCCTACACTTGGAAATGGACATGAGTCCATTATAGACCTTATGAGAAGGTTGTCTTTATTATAAGCTTTTATTGCTTGGTGTTACATGCAAGGACAATCTTGTATCCCACTCTTGGTCTACTTGGCAGGCAAATGATCTAATAGGTATTGCCCACCTGATTATTAGATTCATTCTTGCTATGTATCTTGTCTTCTCTTTTGCACTAGTCTTGAAAAGGATTCTTGAGAAGTAGATGCATGGGTTTATGGATTTCTGTTGTTCTCAATATTATTTGATCTTGAGCTATGGAACTAGTTCTGAGGATTTGTTTTAGAGAGGTACATAAATAGTTTGTGGTTTTTAGGCTTATTCCCTTTGTTGTGGAAATGTTTGGCTAGTTGATCTACTTTCAGTGAGAGGTTAACATCTATTGCTGCCATGTTTTCATCATAATTTGGATGTTAGATGTTGATACCTTTTTAGTTTGGGAGTGTTGAAAGAGATCTTACTTTACACAGTTTGGCACATGTTAGTGTGGCATAAAGACATGGTATGATTTTGCAATTTCTCTCTTTCCTGGTATATTGTCTTCTTCTTAAAGGTTCTCATGTTTATGGAGTTGAGGTTTGTATTGGAGTCAAGTGTTATTGTTGTTAACAATAATTTGGTAGCTCCTTGATCTTTTTCTTTATTAGTTAAGAGGACTTGGGAGAGTTATTCAGAGACTGGTAAAGAGAGATGTTTTATGCATATCATTATATGTTTTGACACTATATGGTAGAGGATTTAGCCACATCCTCTAAGAGAAGTGCTATCTAGGAGGATTTGTAATGCCTTGATCTTATTTTTAGATTTGACATTACCCATGCAGTGGGAGTTCTTGGATCTATATGCTCTTTATTGTCACAATATCTTCTTGGTTGTCTCAATTTGTAGGTTATTGATGTGAAGATGATTTTTCATGTTTCACTATTTAGATCTACGAGTTGTGCAGGTTTAGTGGGCTATCTTTACCCATTGGTTGCATTGAAGACTTGGATGTGGACTGTCAATATCCACAGATCCGTTTAGTGTTATTGCAGATTTTGTTTGTTGGCCTTATCTTTGGTCATTTGTACATTGGTATGTTGCATTGAGATGAGAGGATGGATGATTAGCAGGATTTTTTTAGGGACTTGATTGTAGTTTTGGGTTGGTATGTTGATAGATAGTTTGTTTACCCTAGTTTTGAGGTATGGATATTTTGGATGAGCTAGCAACTTGTTGTGGTTGCTTTTCCATTTGGTATGAGTATGGCAGAGACTTAGAGTATTATGTTATCATATGATTTGATGCTTATGTTCATGTGAGATTGGTACAAGTTTCAGTGACAATTGATATGTTTCACCTTGGCATGTTTCTTGTTTATCATGGGTGACATGATGTAAGGAGTTCTTGTTTCAGATGACGGTTATCATGGTTGCTTTTACATGTATCTTGTTGGAGCACACAAGTATGTTGAAGAATCAATGGTACATTGATGGCTAGGGATGTTTTCTCCTGTGATTTAAAGTTTGATTATATCATTTAGAGTTATTGCAATGTATAATGTCAAGTGGGAGAATGTTGGGATAAGTTTCCATTAACTCGTAATCCTAACCAATTCATGTGTCTCTAAAGTTCTTGGAATGTGTTCCCCAACACATAAAGACTTTGAGAGATTAATTATTTATTAATTATATCACTTTGACTTTTGCAATCAATTCTTAATTGATAAGTTTCAAACTTGGGCATCCATTTTTAGAGTAGGGGCCATGAAGACTTTGTTGACTTCTCCTAAGTCTATTTTGAGAGTTTGATAACTCCTAGTAAGTGGGAGTTAAATTTGGGTGTCCCCTTTTGATGGGGACTTATATTTAGACTTGGAGTTGTGTTTTTTTATGTACATGAGTGGATAATGTTGAGACACCTTGCATGGATATAATGTTGGAGTTAACTACAGTGTTAGAGATGCATGATTTAGTTATTGCTTGCATGTGGTCAGAATAGCTTGCATGTTTTTTGCATGTAGCTTGCATCTACTTGCATGTTAGTTGCATGTACTTGCATGTTGTTGCATGTTGATGCATGTTGTTGCATGTTGCTCATATGGACTTGCATGTTGTTGCATGTCACTTGCATGTTGTTGCACGTCACTTGCACGTGCTTGCATGTTGCTGCATGTCACTCCTATGGACTTGTATGACCTTGCATGTTGTTGCATGTCACTTGCATGTGCTTGCATGTTGTTGCATGTCAGTCCTATGGACTTGTATGACCTTGCATGTTCTTGCATGTAGTTGCATGTCAGTTTTGTGAGATTACTTGCAGAACACTCCAACTTCAGAAACTTGCAGGATGGTACATCTCAGTGATTCAAGAAATGGGTATTAGTTGCATGTTGTTGAAAATGCTTGCATGTCAGTTTTAAGATATTACTTGCAGGACATTCCAATTCCCAGAAGTTGCAAGATGGTACATTTCAGTGTTTCAGGTAAGGGTATCAGTTGCATGTTGGATTCGGTGTTTGCATGTCACTTGCATGTACAGAACAAGGTAATTCAGAATAACATTGGGGACATCAATGTGCAAGTTGTTGCATGAGATTTGGTGTGTTGATCACTTCAGTTGATTGAAATAGATTGGGCTAACTTGAGCACTTAATGTTGGGACTTTTAGTTGTTGCTTTTATTTGGAAATATGTTTGATGTTGGCAAAGCTATTTTTAGCATACTTGTGTGCACACATCATGAAGGGGCAATTAACTCAAAGCTTGGACTTTGTTTAAGTTTAGTCTTCTCAATTTAAGTGAGCTTGAATTTTGCATGAGCTTTGGAAGCTATGTTATCAATTGTAATTTATTATAATTTGAGTTTCAAGCTTTTGAATTAAGAAGCATTTGAATTAAAAGAGGGTTTTTGATTTAATTGAAAACCCCATACATTTTCTAAAGAGTTGTTTTGAGGAAAAAAGACTTAGAAGATAAAAAGCAAGAAGTTTTTTGAAAAAGACTTAGAATAAAAAAGCAAAGAGCTTTTTTGACTTAGAATAAAAAAGCAAGAAGCTTTTTTATTGAAGAAGTTTTTGAAGGAAAAAGCAAGAAAGCTTTTTGAAGTTTTTTATAGGTTTGAAGATTGAAGAAGCTTTTGAAGTGCATTAAGGACTTAGAGGAAATTTAGTACTGAATGTAATCTTTTCCAAAGAGATTTAATACAAGCAAGAAACATCTTTGAGTGTGGAGTTTTTTCCCAAAAGGGTTTATCCACATAAATATTGTGCATGCTTTTTCTCCTCTCTTCTCTTCTCTTCTACATTGGTTTGAAAGTGCATAAGCACTTATTCATTAATTGTTGTAGATTAATCTTAATTTCAGCTTTGCATGCACAAAATTTTTAAAGTTTATAGCAGTAGTTCTACCTTCATTTTCAACAATAGGTAGAGGGATGATAGAGATAGGGAGATAGGGGAGAGATAGGGAGATAGAGGTTTAGGTTTTCTTGGGTTTAGGGTTGCTCAAGTTTAGGGCTTAGTATTTAGAGCTTACTGGCATATTTTAGGTGTTAAGGTTTGGAGGTTTAGGGTTTAGGGAGAGAGGATCGATAGCGGGATATAGAGGACATTGAGGAGAGATAGGAAGATAGAGAGTGATGGACATGGCCAAAGACATAGGTAGAGAGATTTGAGAGGTAGCGGAACAATAGAGATGGGGAGATTAGGGAGAGATAGGGAGATAAAGGTTTAGGGTTGCTTAGGTTTAGAGAGAGAGAGAGAGAGAGAGAGAGAGAGAGAGAGAGAGAGAGAGAGAGAGAGAAGAGAGAGAGAGAGAGAGAGAGAGAGAGAGAGAGAGAGAGAGAGAGAGAGAGAGAGAGAGAGAGAGAGAGAGAGAGAGAGAGAGAGAGAGAGGAGAGAGAGAGAGAGAGAGAGAGAGAGAGAGAGAGAGAGAGATGTTTAGGGTTTTAGGGCATTGTTTAGGGTTGCTCAATTTTAGGGAGAGAGATTGAGAGGTCGAGGGATGATAAAGATAGATAGATAGAGATTTAGGGTTTAGAGGCTTAGGGTTTCTTGGGTTTAATGTTTTTTTGGGGTTAAGGTTTTAGGGTTGCATGTCAAAAGGAGTCTCTCTCTCTAAACCCCTAAACCATAAACAATGCCCCTAAATCATAACCACTAACCCCTAAACCCTAAACCCTAAACTTGAGCAACCCCAAACCTCTATCTCCCTATATCTCCCTTATCTCCCTATCTCTCTGGACATCTCACTCACTCTCTATCACCCTATCTCTCCCCTCTTTCTCCTTTGCCTCTCCCTATCTGTCTCCTCTCTCTCTACCTATCTATCTCTTTCTATCTCCATATCTCTTTGTTGCAAGTATGGGCCTAACTGGTGTTGTCATTGATGTCAACATGCTCTTGTTACATTAATGATAAGGTTGGATGAGCTGTGTGCTAAGGATATTAAGAAAATTAGTCTCAATCAGAAACAGAGAAGAACATGGAAGACAATAAGGTAAAAGTCCAAGATAGGATGAGGATCAGAGGATGCGGTTTAAAGGGTTTGTAGATATGTGTCTTAAGGTGGTCTAGTAGAGATTTCAGAGGTCCGCATGAAGATCTAAAGAAGTTGTGACTATTCAAGTAAAACTGGTTCCGGCAGGTGTTCAGTGGTGACAGAGTAAGACATATAGGTCCGATGAGATCCGAAATTGCATTATAAAGTTCTACGGATTTGAGGGAGTTCTGAGGACATCTTTGTGGAATGCCAACCAGATTGGTTCATGGTTTGAAGGTCTGCAAGCATCTATTCCTTTGTGATAGTAATGACAGACTGTGTTCTTGAGGTTCCAGATGAAGGAGAGAAGGATCTAAGTAAGCAGATGAAGTATGGATGTTCTTGGTGATTCAGGAAAGCTTGTGGTGGTCTTTGGATCATGTTCAATTCATGTTGGCAGTCCGTATTGAAGTTGGAGTTCATTTTTGAAGAACAACTTCTGGATAATGGTGTTCTTCCTAAAACAGGCTGACCGGATGAGTTATACATCTTGTGGATGTTATTGTAGATGTTTGTTGACTTAGATGATCATTCCTAAGTTGATGTCTTGTATAAATAAGGGATTGGGAAGTCATTTGAAAGGTGTCCTTGTGGAGATGAGCATGTGGTAGCAAGGAGGAGAGCGAAAGGTAGAGCAGAAGTATTGGGCTTAATGGAACTGATTCAAGCATGGTGAAGCTGCTATTTTCTAGTTCAAGTAGGTGATACTTATTTCTTTGTAGATAATGTGTCTGTTGTAGGCAGTGAGCCTCTTGTGAGCAGTGTGCTCGGGTAGTGAGCCCTAATTGTCAAGTGCCATTTTGTTCCTTCTATTCTTCTAATAGAGAATACTTTCTTGGGTTAATCACCCCGTGGTTTTTCCCTTAACATGGTTTTCCATGTCAAAATCTTGGTGTCTTATGTGTTGATGTGTTTCTGCTTTTGATTTGAATGCATTATGTTTCATGATTAATATACTGCTAATCATTAAGAGGATTTAAGTTTGTAATCGGAGAAAGTTTTGCACAACTGATTCACCCCCCCTCTCAGTTGTGTGCCCTTAGTCTAACAATTGGTATCATAGCTAAGTTCCTCTAAAAGGAGCTTAACCGCTTGAGGAGGTCCAGGATGTCGTCTAACAAGAAGGATAGTCCGAAGTTTGATGGAACCAACTTTACTCTCTAGAAAGGTCGCATGAAATGTCACTTGCAGTGTATGGGAATGGCGTACTGGTCCATGGTTACAAAATAGTATGTACCTCCATAGGGTGGTTTGACAACGCTAAATGAAATCACTGATGCTAAAAACAATCTGCGGACCATAGAGGCTCTTCTAAGCACATTATCTGACTCAGAGCTCTCAAATGTTATTGACCTACCAACTACTTTTGAGATTTGGAAAAAAAACTAGAACTTTTGCATGAATGAGACCAGTATGTTAAATGTGCAAGATTACAGAGTCTAAAAGGAAAATTTGAAAAACTGAAGATGAGAGATGATGAAAATATTACTACTTTTATGCCAAGAGTAAATGAGTTGGTTTGTGGAATTAGAAATGCTGGTCGAGTCTTGGATGAAAATGAGATTGTTGGCAAAATTCTCAGATCTCTACCTGAATCTTACAAAATTAAGGCTACTACCATTGAAGAATTCAGAGCCCATACAACTGTCACAAGAGATCAATTAGCTAGAAAACTGGGTGCATTTGAAATGACAAAGTTTGGAGATGACCCCCCCCAAGACTGAATTTGCATTCAAAGTCAGTGCCTCTATAAAAGGTAAACAAAGGTTTGATCCGGGAGAGAACTCTTCAAAGAAATTTTCATGGCATGAAAAAGCAAGAAAAGACTTGGAAGAAGAAGAAGCTGAAATTGCTCACCTTGAAGCTCTTATTACAAAAAGGCTGCCAAGAGGATCCGGTAAGTATGAAGGGAAACTGCCTTTTAAGTGTTTTAACTGCAATAAGATTGGTCATTTTACCTCAAAGTGT
Source organism: Cunninghamia lanceolata (assembly GCA_027924645.1). NCBI lineage: Eukaryota > Viridiplantae > Streptophyta > Pinopsida > Cupressales > Cupressaceae > Cunninghamia > Cunninghamia lanceolata. The sequence goes on along the minus strand of BSBN01000378.1, from coordinate 31,729 downwards.
CCGGAAAGATTTTCAAGGCCAAACCCTAACAGATCAAGGTTCCAAAAGAATTATTACTATGTTCATGAAGAAGATGACAATGAAGGAGTAACAGATGATGAATCAGAGACAGGAAACAAATCCAGAAGTGAAAGGGTGTTTATTGCTATCAAGGAAGAAGAACCAATATCCTTTGAATCTGTCAATCATAAAGTTGTAGAAAGAGCTCTAGCTGCTCAAGTTGAAGAAAAGGATGATTGGGTCATTGACAGTGGATGCTCTCACCATATGACAGGTGACAAAAATAAGTTTGTAGATTTGGAAAGGTATGAAGGAGGAGTGGTAAAGTTTGGTGACAATTCTGCTGGTAGAATCAGAGGTAGAGGAACTATTTCTTTTGATGGAAAGAACAAAACCAGAAATGTATTGTATGTTGAAGGATTGAAGCACAATCTTCTCAGTGTTGGATAGTTGGTGGACAAAGGCTATGATCTCAGATTCAAGAATGGAAAATGCAAGATCTTTGAGAGTTTCGGAATAGAGATTGCATCCGGTACCCAAATAAAAGGTAATATCTTCCATTTAGTTGGTACTGGTAAAAGTTGTCTATTTGTGCAAGTTGATCAGAGTTGGTTATGGCATAGGAGAATGTGTCATGTGAATTTTGATAATATCATCAAGATAAGTAATACTCAGGCTGTAAGAGATCTTCCAAAATTAGTGAAACCCACAAATAGTTTATGCAAAGAATGTCAGTTGGGTAAACAAAGCAGAGTCTCATTTAAGAGCAAGGAATAATCTTCTACCAGTTTATTGGACTTAGTTCATACTGATCTTTGTGGTCTGGCAAGAATCAGAAGTGTGCAAGGTGATAGATACTTCATGTTGCTAATTGATGACTATTCCCGGATAGTGTGGGTAACCTTTCTGAAAGAGAAATTAGAAGCTCTTGAGAAATTCAAAATATTCAAGGCTATGGTAGAAAATGAAACCGGATTAAAATTGAAATGTCTAAGGTCTGACAGAGGTGGAGAATTCACATCTGGAGAGTTCATAGAGTTCTATGAGAAACATGGAATAAAAAGGCAATTGTCTGCTCCCAGGACTCCATAGCAGAATGGAGTAGTTGAGAGAAAGAACCGGACCATCCAGGAAGCATCCAGGACCATGATGATAGAAGCAAATGTTCCTCAGATCTTTTGGAGAGAAGTTGTCAGTACTGTAGTCTATACCTTCAATCGAGTTCAAATCAGAAGCAATACCAGTAAGACTCCTTATGAACTTTGGTTTGGCATCACTCCTACTATGAGGTATTTTAGAGTTTTTGGTAGAAAATGTTACATTAAAAGAGATGAAGATCTAGGAAAGTTTGATGCTAGAAGTGATGAAGGAATATTCTTGGGCTACTCTACTCAAAGCAAAGCATACTGGTGTTATAACAAGAGACGAAAAAAGATTATAGAAAGTACAAATGTGAAGGTTGATGAAGGAATTGAAAAACCCTCAAGGTTTTATGAATATGATGAAGATGATCAGGATGGTGTTATGTTTCAAAGAGCCCAAGCCCCTTCTGAAATTCAGATTCAAACTGATCTGAAAAATCAAGAAGAATAGTTGAGCTTCAATGAGCCTAGTCAAGAATCAGAATTGCAAGAAACTCCCAAAGTTCCCAAGTATGTAAGACTGAACCACTCTAAAGATCAGATCATTGGTGATAAAAGAAAAGGAGTACAAACAAGAAGAAGAATTGCTCAAGATTCAGAAGAGTGTTGTCTGATTTCAAAGATTGAACCTAAGATAGTGAATGAAGCTTGCAATGATGAAAATTGGTCAAAAGCCATGGAGGAAGAACTAATGCAAATTGAGAAAAATCACACTTGGGATCTTGTTCCCAGACCTACAAATAAGAATGTGATTGGAACCAAATGGGTCTTCTGGAATAAATTGAATGAAGTTGGTGAAGTAATAAGAAACAAAGCCAAATTGGTCTGCAAAGGCTATTCTCAAATAGAAGGAGTTGATTTTGAAGAAACTTTTGCTTCGGTGGCAAGAATTGAAGCAGTCAAATTATTTCTTGCATTTGCTGCCTTCAAAGATTTCAAAGTGTATCAGATGGATGTCAAGTCTGCCTTCCTGAATGGTGACTTGGAAGAAAAAGTGTACATTGAACAACCGGATGGTTTTCAAGTGTCTGATCATGGTGATATGGTCTGCAAATTGAAGAAAGCTCTGTATGGACTGAAACAAGCCCCAAGAGCCTAGTATGAAAGATTGGATAAGCATCTTTTGAAGATTGGTTTCAACAAAGGTACTGCTGACAGTAACTTTATTTCAAAATTGATCATGAAAACATCTTGATTGTTGAAGTGTTTGTTGATGATATCATTTTTGGAGGAAGAGATAGTTTGTGTAAAACTTTTGCAAATCAAATGAAAAGTGAGTTTGAAATGTCCATGCTTGGTGAAATAAATTTCTTCTTGGGTCTGCAAATCACTCAAACAAAGAAAGGAATCTTCATTTCTCAGACCAAATATGTGAAAGAATTATTGAAGAAATTTGGGATGGAAGACTCAAAGCCAATGAACACTCCCATGGCAATCAGATGTAAGTTGAGCAAAGATGATGACTCTCCCAAGGTTGATCAGAAAAAGTACAGATCAATGATTGGAGGATTGTTGTATCTCACTCAAACTAGACCAGACATTATGCAGACAGTTGGTCTTGTTGCTAGATTCCAAGCTGATCCTAGAGAATCTCATGTCATGGCAATCAAGAGGATTTTTAGATATCTAAAAGGGACAGCTGAGTATGGTTTGTGGTATCCTAGAGATCGTGATTTCTCTCTTCATGCATATACAGATGCGGATTGGGCAGGAGATGTGGATGATCGGAAGAGTACCAGTGGTAGAGCATTCTTTTTAGGGAAGAGATTGGTTTCTTGGCTAAGCAAGAAACAAGAGGCAATATCTTTGTCTACAACTGAAGTAGAATATATTGTAGCAATAGGTAGTTGCACTCAAGTTTTGTGGATGAAGCAGATGCTAAGAGATATCAAAGTAGAGTATGAGGAACCTATCACAATCTTCTGTGATAATTCAAGTGTAATAAATATATCTAAGAATCCGGTGTTGCATTCAAAGACTAAGCATATATCCATCAAGTTTCACTTTTTGAGAGAGCAAGTGAACAAGAATGAAGTTAGATTAGAGTTTGTGCCTTCCAAGGATCAGATTCAGACATATTTACTAAACCTCTACCTAAGGATTCTTTTGAGTATCTCAGGGAGAAGCTAGGGGTCATTACCCCTCTGGTGATGAACTAAGGTGCATTAGTCTGGTGGTTATCATAGTCATATCTTGTGATCCGGATTGATGATGGGGAGCTACTTCAGGGGGAGCAGTAGGTATGATTCTGAAGTGTTAGAATTGCAAGTATGTTCCCTTTGCCATTGATGTCAAAGGGGGAGAGAAGACATGTGAAAAACAAGTGGTTGCTGATCAAAGGGGGAGCAATTAAGGGAGAGAAGACATGTGAATGGTTGTTGCTGATAGGGGGAGTTGTGACAGTGAGGAGAAGTTCTTGTCTTGATGGTTAAAACAATTTTTCACATAGTATGTTTGCATCAATGACAAAGGGGGAGATTATCGCAAGTATGAGCCTAACCGGTGTTGTCATTGATGTCAACATACTCCTGTTGCATTAATGATAAGGTTTGGATGAGCCGTGTGCTAAGGATATTGAGAAAATTAGTCTCAATCAGAAACAGAGAAGAACAGGGAAGACAGTAAGGTAAAAGTCCAAGATAGGATGAGGATCAGAGGATGCAGTTTAAAGGGTTTGTAGATATGTGTCTTAAGGTGGTCCAGTAGAGATTTTAGAGGTTCGCATGAAGATCTGAAGAAGTTGTGATTGTTCAAGTAAAACTGGTTCCAGCAGGTGTTCAGTGGTGACAGAGTAAGATAGGTCCGGTGAGATCCAGAATTGCATTATAAAGTTCTATGGATTTGAGGGAGTTCTGAGGACGTCTTTGTGGAATGCCAACCAGATTGGTTCATGGTTTGAAGGTCTGCAAGCATCTATTCCTTTGTGACAGTAATGACAAACTGTGTTCTTGAGGTTCCGGATGAAGGAGAGAAGGATTTAAGTAAGCAGATGAAGTATGGATGTTCTTGGTGATTTAGGAAAGCTTTTGGTGATCTTTGGATCATGTTCAGTTCATGTTGGTGGTCCGCATTGAAGTTGGGGTTCATTTTTGAAGAACAACTTCTGGATAATGGTGTTCTTCCTAAAATAGGCCGATCGGATGAGTTATACATCTTGCGGATGTTATTGTAGATGTTTGCTGACTTAGATGATCATTCCTAAGTTGATGTCTTGTATAAATAAGGGATTGCGAAGTCTTTTGAATGGTGTCCTTGTGGAGATGAGCATGTTGTAGCAAGGAGGAGAGTGGAAGGTAGAGCAGAAGTATTGGGCTTAATGGAACTGATTCAAGCATGGTGAAGATGCTATTTTCCAGTTCAAGTAGGTGATACTTATTTCTTTGTAGACAATGTGTTTGTTGTAGGCAGTGAGCCTCTTGTGAGCAGTGTGCTTGGGTAGTGAGCCCTAATTGGCAAGTGCCATTTTGTTCCTTCTATTCTTCTAATAGAGAATACTTTCTTGGGTTAATTACCCCATGGTTTTTCTCTTAACTGGGTTTTCCAAGTCAAAATCTTGGTGTCTTACGTGTTGATGTGTTTCTACTTTTGTTTTGAATGCATTATGTTTCATGATTAATATATTGCTAATCACTAAGAGGATTTAAGTTTGTAATTTGAGAAAGTTTTGCACAATTGATTCACCCCCCCTCTCAGTTGTGTGCCCTAAGTCTAACACTGTTACCTCCTTCTCCCCTATCATTCCTCTATTTCCCTATATCTCCCTCTCCCTCTAGAAACCCTAAACTGGAGCAACCCCAAACCTCTATCTCCCTATATCTCCCTTATCTCCCTATCTCTTTGGACATCTCACTCACTCTCTATTATCCTATCTCTCCCCTCTTTCTCCTCTACCTCTCCCTATCTGCCTCCTCTCTCTCTACCTATCTATCTCTTTCTATCTCTATATCTCTTACCTCCTTCTCCCCTATCATTCCTCTATTTCCCTATCTCTCCCTCTCCCTTATCGATGAAGGAAATGGAAAAAAGAAAACTATGTCTCTCTCTCTCTTCCTATATATCACTTTCTCCCTATCTCTCTCTACCTCTCAGAGATTGAGAGAGAGAGGGAGAGGGGGAGGGAGGGAGAGGGAGAGATAGGGGAGGGAGGGAGAGAGAGTTGTTTAAGTTCACCATAACGCAAGCGCGTTATAGCACGCTCACGTTATGCATTGCCTTGGTTATTCCAAGCCTTAGGCTTGGATTTGTCTTGGGCTTCCAACCCAAAGTCTTGGACTGTGTTTAGGACGTCCAAAGATGTGTTTTTCTAGATTGTAGCAAAAACCACATAATCTAGAGTGTGATCCCCATAAGGTTTGCACTTATTTCAATGAAAACTCAAAACAAATACCACCACAATCTTGATCTCTCTATTAGCTATCTAACCATATAATTTTTTTTCACATTTTGAGTACATTAAGGGTTTCATCTTTAATTTCTTTTATTTGTGCATCCAATTTTTGGCAAAAACCAGTGTCTAGTATTTTTGACCTTTTTTAACCATTCATCAAAATTTGAAATAAGTTACATTTTTAGAAACTAGACTCCATTCTACACGTATTAATTTTTTTTTGATTTTCAATTAATTTTCAAAAGTTTTAGGGGGGAGCACGCTTAATTTTCTATTTTTCAGGATGTGTCCACTTTGAAAATTACTAAAAAATCAATTGTTCATGAAAAAATTATCAAAAAAATTAGGGATAAACTACATGGTGTTAGCTAATTTCTCATCGAAGTGATTTTTGAAATACTAAAAAAATGTTAATATTTTAGGGGGAGCACACTAGATGCTATGTTATGTTTTTTTGCGAAAAAGATGACCAATTTGTGTGCTTCCCATTTTTGAACCCCTTAATCTCAACCATTTTTGGAAAAAAATAGTAGTTTAGAAACTAGATTTAGAGCACTATGACTCTTGTTTTTGTTCCATCTTCAAATTTTGAGTTTAGCTATCTTCAATTTCTCATCCAACATCAATGTTTCTTGATTTTAGGAAAAAAGTGGCATCTTAAGACCCCATTTTGGTCCCTCATCTTTGTGCACTTACCCTAGAGGTACAAAATACACCCAAAATTCATAGCATTGTAGAAATACCCAAATACAATTTTAATCCCATAACTACAACTAGATTAAAATAAACTTGTTGCTATCTATACCTCTTCATAAAGGTGATTACATCTTGTGCATGCACTCATAAATGAAAGCATTATCTCCCCATAAGATGAATTCAATTAACATCCTTTACACAATGACAAGATGTGAACATACATGAACATGATTCACTCAAGATCTAAATAGTTTTGCATCACTTCAGATTTATCTCTGGTCATAGAACAAAACCATGAGTAGCATGTAGAAACTAATCTAACCCTACTCCTACTCCTACAACTAACAAGATGAGGGTTGATAAAATGAGAGTGATTGATCCCTCCCCAATATATTGAATTTAGAATACAATTATGGTTTTACTTTTGATCTAAACAACTATTTCCTATAATAGGAATGAGTTTTCCACAGTCTATTAATTTAGTGTAAAGTGCTTTTAGATTCATCTTTCTATATTTTTGCATCAATGTTTCAAATTACACTCAATGATCCTAATGATGGATCACTGAGTGTGATTTGAAATGTCGATGCAAAAATACACATAGTTGAATTCAAAAGAACTTTAAACTAAACTATTTTCTATACTTTATGATGAATGTATATTATGATATTGTTGTACTTTATTTCTTAGCCTTTAATTAGATTTTGTTTTGGTTTTTAGTCTAGTCATTATTTTAGTTTTTAGTTATTTAGTTTTTCTTTCTAAAATAATAATTATTGCAAACAAATTTATCAATATATATTGTTGTCCTAATTCTAGTTATCCCTCTCATGATAGTTAATTAATAATTTTTGTGCTAGATGATTAGATTATAGTATAGATAATTAGCCATTTGAAAGCACTTATATTATTTGTGGGTGAGACAATTTCATTAATAATTATATCTATTATTTTTTGAATCAAATCATAAAGTAGAATTGATCTAAATTTCCTAGAATTTGGAAGTTGAAACACACCCACATGCACTCACTTAATTTTTCCTTGGTATTAAACTATCCTTACACCTAAGCCATTCTTTGGCTAGAAGGTCCCCTTCATGATTAAATTAGAATAGGTGAAAAGATTGATTCTTTGATGTAATACATTTTTTAACATCAACATCCTACTTTGCTTCCACACAACAAATTCATAGGACTGAATGGATTCCTCTTGTCGAGTAGTGGTACAATACTTCCTATCATTCCTCAACCTAGATGATTTGGTGAAATGATAGTGATAATGTAGTATGAAGAAGAGGAGAAGACAAGAGATCTAGGTGAGATAGGAGAGAAGGATATGATGCCATAGGGAGAGAAGATAGGAAACATGGGTGGAGGAAGAATACATAGGTAGTCAATCAAGAATAATGAAATAAATAATCAAAAACATGTCTAGGTAGATTCCCCTAGGAAAAAGAGTTGGTGAACATGAACTACTTGATTACAATATCTTCGTGGTATGCATAGTAGTTGGCTCTGATGAGAAGTGTAATTTTCTTACTTAATGCTCTCTCATTTTAGATATTTTAGCTTATTGTTATCTTTCATCTACTCAAATTTTTTGTCCCAACTTGATTAGGTTGTAGATTTTTTGAGGAGTCTACCCTAACTCCCTTTTTCTATCTATTTAATTATTCCTTAATCTTGACACTATCTACTTTCTAATTTTGGATTCTATTGGTTGTATGGTATCTTCTACATGGCAATAATCACCCACTACGAGGTAAATTAGGGAGACACACTCCAATGACAAGCTTGTATACATGATTTGTTTTCCAAACTATATCCCTAACTAAATTTCAACTAAGTGTCATTAAATTCAACGTACCCATAGACCTAGGGAAAATCAATGCAAAAGTCTTGTTGAGAAAATTTCAAGAGAAAACCCCAAAAGTCTAGAAGGAATAAATAAAGTGGACCATATTGATGTAGGACCATTGGTTTAATCTCTTCAAATTTTCTTGTTTCATTTTATTTATGTCTTATGTGGGTAAATGCAGCTCATGTCGCCACAAGGGAAGGGAGTTTAATAAATCGATATGGTTGCCTTTGGCAGAAGGAAATTAGAGATTAATGTGTGGTTAAAAGAAGTGGTTATGCAAATAATTTAAAATTCAGTTGTGAATGGTGGCAAAGAATAGACAAGGAATTATTGTTATGAGTCATCATATAGGAGATGTGGAGGTTTAGTCAAGGAGTGAAGGGAGGCTGGTTGAAGGAATTGTAAAACAAGGCCGATTTAGAAATAAGGCCGAAGAACACATGCCGAATACAAAGGAGACCAAATGGTAGCAGAATGAAAGAGCATCAGTTAGCTGAGTGAGTAAAGAAGTCTAGCTATAGTGAATAGGAAATCAGTGGTGAAGAGCATCGAAGGTCAATCGAAGAAGACCAATTAGAGAGGTCGAGAGGAACAGAATAGAGGAAGGCTGAATAGGGAAGAGAGGTGAATGGAAGGATGAAAGATGGCAAAAGAGATTTCAAAGATGAGGTTTGAAGTGAATGGGAAGAAAGAAGATGGGCAAAGCATGGGAAGATGGATGAAGATATAGTATGAGTAGATAGATAAAGGCATGCACTTTGGAGAATAAATGTTATCAATGTAATCGTCGACATAGAAGGAATAAGTCAATGTGCAATTTTATATCTCATTTCTTGTTGATCTCTATTGCTGTTCGTTTTAATTGGAATCTTGAATTATTATTGTTATCTTTGGCTAACACAGTCAAATCTATTGAGTTCTAGATGCACTATAGTTCATGTCGCCTCGAAGGCAAGTTGTATGTGCATTGTAGATTCCTGTTGCATATTGGAACTGAGATTGAATTTCCTGACATTCCTTGTATTTGGATGTTAGGCAAAGAAACTTGTTATTCATTTTGATATGAGAATGTGTGAGGGTAGATGAAAGTGTGAGTGTCATCTTGCATCTGATTGGTATCAGAGTGTGGAAGTGGGGAAGCGTGCTATCAATTTGGTTTCAGAGCCCAAAGATTTGGGAAAGCTCTCAAAGGTTTGTGAAGAAGAAGTTGAGAGTATCGAAAGGTGTGATGAAGATGTTAGTTATGTCCATTGATTCTTGGATAGATATGTGTTGCAGAATGACAGGTTAATGAAAGGAACCTGGTTGCCAAAAGATTGGGTAGAGGACAAGACAGGGAAAGCCCTAGGTGAGGTATCAAGCACAAAAAAAGATTAAAAGATGTAGCAACATACTAAGAAGGAAAGCAACAAGAAGAAGGGTAATATGAATAAGCTGGATTTATAGTTTTAAAGAGAAATGATAGAGTTACGAAGAGACTTAGAGAGATGTAAGGTATTGGTGAAGCAATGGCTTGAAGAAAGAAGCCAAGAGTATGCTTGGTGGCCAATGAGAAGGAAAGTGAAATGGCCAGTGAAGATGATAGTGGAGAAAAGAAGATGACAAGGTGTGGCAGCCATGAAAGGAGAGGTTAAAACAAATTGGGACAACGAGAAGTTGCTAAAGGAGCAACATGTACAAGAAGTGATGAAGGAAGTTCTCATTGTAGAGGAATTGAAGAAAGATAGATTTAAGAATGGAGAGGAGAGGACATGCAGAAAGTAGCCCTTGAGGAAGGAAGTAAAGAAGAGAGGTGAGTGTCCAGGAAGGAGGCACTCATGGACACATTGTGGTCTCTTGTTTTGGTTACTAATGTTGTGCTTAAGAATGTGTATGTAGGTATGAAGAGACTTATAAAGAAGGTCAAGGCTAAGACCTTGGATTTGACAAGAGATAGGACTAGTAGAGCATCTATGGACAATGATGGAGATAAGAATGAAAGGAGATTAGTTGCAACAATATGGCAAGAAGAGTTTGCAATAGAGAAACATGCCAAAGATTATGAAAATAAAAATGAGGATGGTGCTAAAGATTTCTGGTTTGATAATGAAAATGAGGAAGAAACCCCAGATTTTCAAGATGCACTTGAAGATGTTGCAGATGTAGAAGAAGAAGCCTATGAAGAGGAAAAGATCGAAAATAATGAAGCCAATGGTGGTAACAATTCAGGACAAAAGGTAAAAGGAAGTCACAATGCTAATTTTAGTTATGTAAGTGGAGATAAAAATGTTTTTTTTGATCATATATGTAGAAGTAAGGATGTGGATAAGCAAGTTTATGAGGACAAAAGGAAATTGGTGAATCATGGGTATATAGTACCAAGTTGGCAGAATAAATCAGTTGTTAATGGATAATAGAGAAGGTGTAAAGAAGAAGGTATTTATGACAATAAGAAAGGCATGACAACATCCAAGTGGAGACAAGAAGATAGGGTAAGTTGGCAAGTAAAGAAGCAGATAGGAAATGATTTGAAGCAAGGGTTAGCCTATAACTTAGAAAGGACAAGAGCAACACTACAAAGACATTAGCTGAAAACTCTGGAAAATAAAGTATGGAAGATCAAGTGTAGAACAACAGAAAAGGAAAGTGGAGTTGTAGGCTATGATGAAGAGAAAACCTTTCAAAAGGATAGAAGACATGGAGAAAATATTGAGACCATGAATGAAGAGCTTTCGTTGCAGCAGGAAAGCCATGAAGCTAAGCTCAAGAAATGGGAAGAAGCAATGGCACTTCATGAAGAGGACATGCCCATAGAGATTGAAACAAGGGAAAAGAAAAAGGCTGAAATGTTTGCAGGAGCAGATTGGGACAATCTTGAGGAGCACACATGTAAAATACAAGGTAAGCTAGCTGATTTAAATAATGAGGCTTTGAATGAAATTTATAGTTTAAAGGAAGCTGATGACAAGGTTAAGGAAATGAATAGTGATAAGGAGTTATATGAGTATGAAATGGAAATGTGGAGGCTTGTAGATGAGATAAAAATAAGGAAACAAAGATACAAGAGAAAGAAGGAACAAAAACAAAACCTGATTGGAGAATTTAGAAAGAATAAATGTGACTATGGAATGGGCCAAGGGAATGGTGTAGAGAAGAGAAATGGAAAGAAAGAATGGTTAGCAAAAGCTTGGGATAATAGAGGCATGAAGAGTGAATAAAGAGCAGTAGGAAATAAAGAATCCACAGATGAGTTTGCAACAATTGTAGAGGTTGAAGCAATAAAGACTGAAGATGAAAGAATAATTTGTGTAGATCGGGTATTTGGTAAAAGTTTCGAAAGAAATGAAATTGAAAGCCTAGATGTGTATACAGAGACAGCTAGAGTGGATCCTCAAGATTGTGTAATGGATGCAAAGGAGAAGTTTGTTGATGCAAACATGAAGTCAAATGGAACAATTAAGGGTGCAAAGAGATAGGTAGCAGCCTGTGATAAAGCTCGGTTGCAACAGAGTTGTAGGAAGAGGTAAAGCTCTTAGATTTTTATGAAGGCATTATTTTACATTTTGTTGATGGGTTGAATATTGAGAAGTCTAGAAAGACATATGGTGTGGACTATTCATATTTTTGTGAGGATATTGTGGGTTATGATATGTATGGGGAAATTCAAGATGAGCTAATGTGGAAAGATGATTTTGTTGAAGTTGACAAACAAGTCGATAGGGGGTATGAGCTTGAGAATATGGAAAAATTAAATTTCCATCCAATCATGTATGCTGATTGGTATATGGATGAGTGGGCAAGGAGGTTATAGAGGAGCTATGGATATGATAGGTCTGAATCTAGGAGGGCAGCAAGGAGATTGGCATAACAACGTCGAAGACACTTGGTGACTATTCCTGAGAGATGTTGGAAAAAGGAAAAAATGGAAGGAAAAGTTGTTGATTCTTAATTCCATGCGCAGGAGAATATTCTTTCGTTCCCTGGGGAGTCTGATGCAGGAGCATTGGGTTAATCTCTTCAAATTTTCTTATTTCATTTTATTTAAGTCTTATGTGGGTAAATGTAGCTCCTGTCACCACAAGGGTGTTAGATCTAGGGCACACAACTAAGGGGGGGTGAATCAGTTGTGCAAAAACTTGCTTTTACTTCAAACACTTGATTCTTCTTTGTTAGTTAACAACATATCAATTAACCATTCGTGAAAGCATAAAGCATAAAGCATAAACACTGGAGCAGATAAACATCAACACATTAGACACCAAGATTTTGACATGGAAAACCTGGTTAAGGGAAAAACCACGGGGTGATTAACGTAAGGATTATTCTCTATTAGAAGAATAAGAAAAATGGATGGCACATGCCAATCAGGGCTCACTACCTGAGCACACTACTCACAAGGAGGCACACTGCCTACAAAGAGACACACTGTCTACAAAGTGATAAGAATCACAAACTTGAACTGGAGATTGACATCTTCACCATGTCTGGATCAGTTCCAATTAAGCCCAAGACACACCTGCTCTGTCTTTCACTTTCTCGCTATGCCACACTCATCCGCTTCACAACACACATCGAAATGAATTCACAAGCCTTTATTTATACAAGGCATCGACTTGGGAACAATCATCTAAGTCAGCAATTGTCCACAATAACATTCGCAAGTCAGCAATTATCTACAAGAACATTCGCAAGATGAATAACTCAACTGGTCGGCCAGTCTGAACAAGAACATCTTCATCCGGAAGAATATCTCAAATTCTCAGCTCTAACACTAATGCGGACTAACAACACAACCTCAACATGATCAAAGAACCTTCACAGGCTTGCCTGAATGACCAGGTACATCCGTACTTCCTCTACTTATTAGAATCTCTTCTCTTCTTCATCTAGAACTTCAAGAACATAGTCTACTGCCACTGTCATAATGCAAAAGGTACTTCCGGACCTCCAAACTATGTACAAATCGAGATGACACATCACAAGGACATCCCAAACACTCCTTCTAATCCATAGAATAGGACAATGCACTTCTGGATCTCACTGGACCTTTTTGTAACAATCTATCACTCCAGAGCATCTCCTAGAACCAGTTCTACTTGATCGATCACAACTTCTTCATATCTTCATGCGGACCTCTAAAATCTTAATTGGAACATCTCAAGACTCATATCTACAAACCCTTTAATCCGCAACCTCTGATCCTCAACCTATTGAGTACTTTTGCCTTCTTCTCATCACTGTTCTCCACTGTTCCTGATTGAGACTGATTTCCTCAATAATCTCAGCACACAACTCATCCAATCCTTCTTACCAATGCAATATGAGTATGTTGACATCAATGAGAACACTGGTTAACCTCATACTTGCAACAATCTCCCCCTTTGTCATTGATGGCAACATAATGTGAAAAACTATCAAGACAAGAACTTCTCCTTTCTGCCACAGCTCCCCCTATCAGCAACAACTCTTCACATGTCTTCTCTTCCTTTACTGCTCCCCCTTTGATCATCAACCACTTGTTTTTCACATGTCTTCTCTCCCCCTTTGACATCAATGGCAAAGGGCTCATACTTGCAATTTTAACATATCAAAATCATACCAGCTGCTCCCCCTTAGTAGTAGCTCCCCATCATCAATCCGGATCACAAGATATGATTGTGAAATCCACCAGATTGATGCACATCAGTACATCCTAGTTCATCACCGAAGGGGCCATAACCCCTAACTTCTCCTAGAGATACTCAAAAGAGTCCTTGGGAAGAGGTTTAGTAAAGATATCTGCAATCTGATCCTTGGAGAGTACATACTCCAATTTGACTTCATCCTTGTTCACTTGCTCTCTTAGAAAGTGAAACTTGATAGATATGTGCTTGGTCTTAGAATGCAACACCGGATTCTTAAAAATATTTATTGCACTTGAATTATCATAGAAAATTGTGATAGGCTCCTCATATTCTACATTAATGTCTCTTAACATTTGCTTCATCCATAAAATTTGAGTGCAACTACCTGCTACTACAATGTGTTCTACTTCAGTTGTAGACAGAGATATTACCTCTTGTTTCTTGCTTAGCCAAGAAACCAATCTTTTTCCCAAAAAGAAAGCTCCACCATTGGTGCTCTTCCGGTCATCCACATCTCTTGCCCAATCTGCATCTGTATATGCATGAAGAGAAAAGTCATGATCTCTGGGATACCATAGGCCATACTCAACTGTTCCTTTCAAGTACCTAAAAATTCTTTTGATTGCCATGACATGAGATTATCTGGGATCAGCCTGGAATCTTGCCACAAGACCAACAGCCTGCATTATATCTGGTCTAGTCTGAGTGAGATACAATAATCCACCAATCATTGATCTGTACTTTGTCTAATCTGTCTTAGGAGAGTCATCATCTTTGCTCAGCTTACATCTGGTAGCCATAGGAGTGTTCATAGGTTTTGAATCTTCCATTCCAAATTTCTTCAAAAGTTCCTTCACATATTTAGTTTGAGAGATAAAGATGCCTTTCTTTGTCTGAGTAATTTGCAGACCCAAGAAGAAATTCATTTCACCAAGCATTGACATTTCAAACTCAGTTTTCATTTGATTTGCAAAGGTTTTACACAAACTATCTCTTCCTCCAAAGATGATATCATCAACAAATACTTCAACAATCAAGATGTTTTCATTATCTATTTGGAAATATAGATTACTATCAGCAGTACCTTTGTTGAAACCAATCTTCAAAAGATGTTTGTCCAGCCTTTCATACGATGCTCTTGGAGCTTGCTTTAGACCATATAGTGCCTTCTTTAATTTGCAGACCATATCACCATGCTCTGATAACTAAAATCCATCCGGTTGTTCAATGTACACCTCTTCTTCTAGGTCACCATTCAGGAAAGCAGATTTGACATCCATCTGATACTCTTTGAAATTTTTGAAGGTAGCAAATGCAAGAAATAGGCTGACTGCTTCAATTCTTGCCACCAGAGCAAAGGTTTCCTCAAAATCAATCCCTTCTATTTGAGAGTAGCCTTTGCAGACTAATCTGGCTTTATTTCTGATTACTTCACCATCTTCATTTAGTTTGTTCTGGAAGACCCATTTGGTTCCAATCACATTCTTGTCTCTGGGTCTAGAAACAAGATCCCAAGTGTGATTTTTCTCAATTTGCATCAACTCTTCCTCCATTGCTTTGGTCCAATTTTCATCATTGCAAGCCTCACTTATTGTCTTAGGTTCAATCTTTGAGATCAGACATCATTCATCCAGATTTTGAGCAACATTCCTTCTAGTTTGCACACCTTTGCTTTTGTCACCTATGATTTGATCTTCAGAGTGGTTCAGTCTTACATACCTTGGAACTTTGGGAGTTTCTTGTACTTCTGCCTCTTGATCAGGCTCATTTAGACCTATCTCTTCTTCTTGATTTACCGGATCAGTCTGAGTCTTGACTTTTCAGAGAGGATTGAGCTCCTTGAACCTGAACACCATCTTGATCATCTTGATCATATTCATAAAATCTTGAGGGCTTCTCAATTCCTTCATCAACTTTCACATTAGTACTTTCTATTATCTTTCTCAGTCTCTTATTGTAACACCGGTATGCTTTGCTTTGAGTGGAGTAACCCAAGAAGATTCCTTCATCACTTCTAGCATCAAACTTTCCTAGATCTTCATCTCTTTTAATGTAACACTTGCTACCAAATACTCTGAAATATCTCACAGTGGGAGTTATACCAAACCAAAGTTCATAAGGAGTCTTACCAGTATTGTTTCTGATTTGAACTCAATTGAAAGTGTAGACTACAGTGCTAACAGCTTCTCTCCAAAACATCTAAGGAACATTTGCTTCCATCATCATTGTCCTGGAAGCTTCCTGGATGGTCCGGTTCTTTCTCTCAACTACTCCATTCTGCTGTGGAGTCCTAGGAGCAGACAACTGTCTCTTTATACCATGCTTCTCACAAAAGTCTATGAATTCACCAGATGTGAATTCTCCACCTCTATCAGACCTTAGACATTTCAGTTTCAATCCGGTTTGATTCTCTACCATAGCCTTGAAGATTTTGAACTTCTCAAGAGCCTCTGATTTCTCTTTCAGAAAGGTAACCCACATCATCTGGGAATAATCATCAATTAGTAACATGAAGTATCTATCACCTTGCATACTCTTGACTCTTGTCAGACCACATAGATTAGTATGAACTAATTCCAATAATCCGGTAGAGGATTGATCTTTGCTTTTGAAAGAGACTCTGCTCTGTTTACCTAGCTGACATTCTTTACACAAACCATTTGTAGGTTTTACCAATTTTGGAAGATCTCTTACAGCCTGAATATTGCTTATCCTGATGATGTTATCAAAATTTACATGACACATCCTTCTATGCCATAACCAACTTTGATCAATTTGAACAAGCAGACAACTTTTATCAGCACCAACCAAGTGGAAGATATTACCTTTAGTTTGAGTGCCGGATGCAATCTCTGTTCTGGATCTTTCAAAGATTCTGCATTTTCCATCCTTGAATCAAAGATCATAGCCTTTATC
The DNA here is from genome assembly GCA_027924645.1 of Cunninghamia lanceolata. Lineage (NCBI taxonomy): Eukaryota > Viridiplantae > Streptophyta > Pinopsida > Cupressales > Cupressaceae > Cunninghamia > Cunninghamia lanceolata. The sequence continues at coordinate 15,125 of BSBN01000378.1, read as the reverse complement.
CACCAACTGTCCAACACTGAGAAGATTGTGCTTCAAACCTTCAACATACAACACATTACCAGTTTTGTTTCTTCCATTAAAAGAGATAGTTCCTCTTCCTCTGATTCTAGCAGTTGAATTATCACCAAACTTTACCATTCCTCCTTCAAACCTTTCCAAATCTAAGAACTTGCTCTTGTCACCTGTCATATGATGAGAGCATCCACTGTCAATAACCTAATCATCCTTTTCTTCAACTTGGGCAGCCAAAGCTCTTTCTACAACCTTATGATTGATAGATATTGGATCTTCTTCCTTGATGGCAATAAACACCCATTCATTTCTGGATTTGTCTCCTATCTCTGATTCATCATCTGTTACTCTTTCATTATCAGCTTCCTCATGAACATAATAACAATTCTTTTGGAACCTTTGTCTGTTAGAATTTGACCTTGTAGATCTTTCCGAACATCTTGAGGCAAAATGACCAATCTTATTGTAGTTGAAGCATTTAAAAGGTAACTTTCCTTCATACTTACCGGATCCTCTTGGCAGTCTTTTTGCAATGAGGGCTTCAAGTTGAGTTGTTTCTGCTTCTTCCTCTTCCATGTCTTTCCTTGCTTGATCATACCATGATAGCTTCCTTGAAGAGTTCTCTCCTAGATCAAATCTCTGTTTGCCTTTCACATAGGCACTGGCTTTGAATGCAGATTCAGTCTTGGGGTGATCATCTCTAAACTCAGTCATTTCAAATGCAGCCAGTTTGCCAGCCAATTGCTCTCTTGTGACAGTTGCATGGGCTCTGAATTCATCAATGGCAACAACCTTGATTTTGTAGGCAGCAGGAAGGGATCTAAGAATTTTGCAAACAATTTCATTTTCATCCAGAACTCCACCAACATTCCTGATTCCACACACCAGCTCATTTACTCTTGGCATAAAGGTAGTGATATTTTCATCATATCTCATCTTCAATCTTTCAAATTTCCCTTTGAGACTTTGCAGCCTTGCACTCTTAACAAACTCATCTCCTTCATGCAGAAGTTCCAGTTTAACCCAGATTTCATAAGCAGTTGGTAGGTCAATAACATTTGAGAGTTCTGTGTCAGTCAAAGCACTTAGAAGAGCTTCTTTGGTCTGCAGATTGTTTTCAGCATCTGTGATTTCATTCAGAGTTGTCAGACCACCTTGTGGAGGTTTATATGCTTTTGTGACCATGGATAAGTATGCCTTTCCCATACACTCCAAGTGACATTTCATGCGGCCTTTCCAAAGAGTGAAGTTGGTTCCATCAAACCTCAGACTGTCCTTCTTATATGATGACATCCTAGATCTCCTTAAGTAGGTAAGCTCCTTTTAGAGGAACTTGGCTCTGATACCAATTGTTAGATCTAGGGCACACAACTGAGAGGGGGGGTGAATCAGTTGTGCAAAAACTTGCTTTTACTTCAAACACTTGATTCTTCTTTGTTAGTTAACAGCATATCAATTAACCATTCGTGAAAGCATAAACACTGGAGCAGATAAACATCAACACATTAGACACCAAGATTTTGACATGGAAAACCCGGTTAAGGGAAAAACCATGGGGTGATTAACCCAAGGATTATTCTCTGTTAGAAGAATAAGAAAAATGGATGGCACATGCCAATTAGGGCTCACTACCCGAGCACACTGCTCACAAGGAGGTACACTGCCTACAAAGAGACACACTATCTACAAAGTGATAAGAATCACAAACTTGAACTGGAGATTAACATCTTCACCATGTCTGGATCAGTTCCAATTAAGCCTGAGACACACCTACTTTGTCTTTCGCTCTCTCGCTATGCTAGACTCATCCGCTTCACAACACACATCAAAATGAATTCACAAGCCTTTATTTATACAAGACATCGACTTGGGAAAAATCATCTAAGTCGGCAATTGTCCACAATAACATTCGCAAGTCAGCAATTATCCACAAGAACATTCGCAAGATGAATAACTCAACTGGTCGGCCAGTCTAAACAAGAACATCTTCATCCGGAAGAATATCTCCAATTCTGGGCTCTAACACTAATGCGGACTGACAACACAACCTCAACATGATCCAAGAACCTTCACAGGCTTGCCTGAATGACCAGGTACATCTGTACTTCCTCTACTTATTAGAATCTCTTCTCTTCTTCATCCAGAACTTCAAGAACACAGTCTACAGCCACTGTCATAATGCAAAAGGTACTTCCGGACCTCCAAACTATGTACAAATCAAGATGACACATCACAAGGACATCCCAAACACTCCTTCTAATCCACAGAATAGGACAATGCACTTCCGGATCTCATCAGACCTTTTTGTAACACTCTGTCACTCCAGAGCATCTCCCAAAACCGGTTCTACTTGATCGATCACAACTTATTCATATCTTCATGCGGACCTCTGAAATCTTAACTGGAACATCTCAAGACTCATATCTACAAACCCTTTAATCCGCAACCTCTGATCCTCAACCTATTGAGTACTTTTGCCTTCTTGTCATCACTGTTCTCCACTGTTCCTGATTGAGATTGATTTCCTCAATAATCTTAGCACACAACTCATCCAATCCTTCTTACCAATGCAATATGAGTATGTTGACATCAATGACAACACTGGTTAACCTCATACTTGCAACAAAGGGAAGGTAGTTTAATAAATTGATATGGTTGTCTTCGACAGAAGGAAAGTAGAGATTAATGTGTAGTTAAAAGAATCAGTTACGCAGACATTTTAAAATTTAGTTGTGAACGGTGGCAAAGAATAGATAGGGAATTATTGTTATGAGGCATCATATGGGAGATGTAGACGTTTAGTTGAGGAGTGAAGGGAGGCTGGTTGAAGGAATTGGAAAAGAAGGCTGATTCAGAAATAAGGCTGAAGAACATAGGCCGAATATAGAGGAGACCAAATGGTAGCGAAATGAAAGAGCATCGGTTAGCTAAGTGAGTAAAGAAGTCGAGCTACAAAAAATAAGAAATCAGTGGTGAAGAACATTGAAGGTCGATTGAAGAAGACCAATCAAAGAAGGCTGAGAGGAAGAGAATAGAGGAAGGCCGAATAGGGAAGAGAGGCGAATGGAAGGATGGAAATGGCAGAAGAGATTTCAAAGATGAGGTTTGAAGAGAATGGGAAGAAAGAAGACAGGCAGAGCATGGGAAGATGGATGAAGACAGAGTATGAGTAGATAGATAAAGGCTTGCATTTTGGAGAATAAATGTTCTCAATATAATCGTCGACATAGAAGGAATAAATCAATGTGCAATTTTATGTCTGATTTCTTGTTGATCTCTATTACTGTTCATTTTAATTGGAATCTTGAATTATTATCATTATCTTTGGCTAACATGGTCGAATCTGTTGAGTTCTAGATGCAATATAGTTCCTATCACCTCGAAGGTAAGTTGTATGTGGATTGTAGATTCTTGTTGCATATTGGAACTGATATTGAATTTCCTAACATTCCTTCTATTTGGGTGTTAGGCAAAGAAACTTGTTATTCAGTTTGATATGAGAATGTGTGAGGGTAGATGAAAGTGTGAGTGTCGTCTTGCATCTGATTGGTATCAGAGTGTGGAAGTGGGGAAGCGTGCTATCACATACATAGGAAGGTGCACCGAGCACTAGATTTTCTATGCCTAAACGTGATCATTAGCTAAATTTAAAAACATAGGTAGGGCTTGATTAAAATATTATGTGAAAGGTAACACAGAACAACTTACTCTATGCATTGGTGTTAGCTATGTTGGATGCCCAAAGTTTAATGTTCCATAAATGTATATCATGGGTTTTAACATACTACTCACAATTTGTGTGAATTGGCACTTCTTAGAAATTATGATACTAATTATTATAAACAAAATATAAAATAAATATAATGAGAATTATGCAAGCATAGATTTTGTTAGCACTCATTTTGACCTGGAGGTTGTTTTTTCATGTTTAGGGGGTTTCTTCATTTGAACCCTATATCTTCTTGCCCATTTTCCTAAGTGTTGGACCTCCTCGGCATTTTTCAGCTGCAGCATCATATTTTCTTCGAGGAGGAAGTCATCATCATCATGTTTGCTTCGATGGTGGTCAGCATCTCATGTTTTCTGTCGACTTGTTTTTTCATCAGGATCATCATATTTCAATATCGGGTGATGTTTGGATATCATCCTGATCCTGCTGATGAGCTACAATGTGCCTTAATTTTCTTGCGGAGGGTGATTTTTCAAGTATCCGGTGATCTTCCAATTATCACCCTGCCCTTTTATGATGATGATGTCACCCCGATCTTCCGAGGGGGTCATTTTCTAAGTTGTTCAACCTGGCCTATTTTTTCTTAAGGGTCGTCATCATCATGATCATATTTCCAGTTATCGCCGTGTTGCTTGCGAGGGTCATCATATTGTCTACCTGCATGATCTTTCGCTGGGGTGATAGTTTAACATCGGGTGATCTTTGTTAAGATCATCCTGATGATATTGCTGTAAAGTTCTAAGTGTGACCCGATTTTCATCGTGGTCATCATATTTTGGACGTCAGGATGATCTTAGTCAATATCATCCTGATGTTGTTGTATCACTTCATGTTCGTTGTTTTTTCATCCTGATAATGCTGATATCAAGGAGATATCTGCCTGCCGGCTTCGTGCATTATCTAGTGGGGGGTGATCTTTTCAAATATCTGGCATATTCATCTATCACCCCGATCTTATAGCGGAGCTACAGTGCAGCATGATATTTGTGCATCAGGATGATATTTCCAAATATCCGGTTATCTTCCGAATATCATCCTGATGCCGACATGTGGTGGTGACGTCATCAAGGTCCGGGGGGTCATATTTCTAACATTACTCATCTTATGAAGATCCCCCAATGCTGCGAATATGACGATGACGTCATTCGGATATGAGGAGGTGCGCAGTAGGCAGATATGCTGATGACATCAGCAGGATATGACGATGACGTCATCAGGATGTTCATCGGCCAGACATTTGGTATCGGCTAAGCAGGAGGATCTTCCTCCGATGGATTAGGTTGTGCCGATGAAGGCGATTATCATGCAGGTTATATTGCGATATGATGCTGACGTCAGGGTGATTTTTCAAGCAACAGGATATCATGCTGTTGGAGGATGATGATGAAGTCTTATACTAGTGTCGTCAGGAGCAAAAGCACCGACATTATATATGCTCATGGCCTAGTATATAAAGTATTGAAAAGGTCGCCGCGGGGTGCATGTGGGATAATTGATATCCTGCATATTTGAAATATCATGACGATGAATCTTGGCGGGAAATGGTTGCGATGCACAGTTTGACGTTTTCTCGAGGCCGCGGGTTGGTGTGCCATTAATGGCGAAGGTTGCAGAGGTATGGACGGATCTGGTACCTGATTGAAGGTGTACATCAACGGACAGTGGCGCAGGGCTCGAGGTTTCTTCCTGTCTCCTCCCCTACCTGCTGCATTCATGTTTGGGCGCCAATCTGGTAATGCGTTGAGCGCCATTTTTCTGATACTGTGTATCTGGCGGGATTTTTGGTCAACCATGTAATTAATTGCTGTGGTACACTACCTGGCTGTTATAAGCAGGAAGTGTTACTCATTTTTGGTTGTTGAAAGTTGAAGATTTTTGGCTCTATAATTCAAAACAAGCTGATCTGGTTGCTCTGTACAGCTAAACCTATGAGTCTATGTATCTCTTGTTGTATGTTTTGGCACGAACCCACTGATTTCATGATTAATCTTATATGAGAAATGCTATCTTAGCATGTGTTTTGTTAATTCTGTCTCCAGTATTGCATGTATTCTTCTTCTGAATCTGGATATTTGGGTAATGTTTAGATTCTAGAGCATAGAATTCCTATGTTGAATGTTTGATCTTTTAACTTCTGCTCAAGGGGTAGATTAAACTGTTTTCAGGTTGAACATTGGGAAGGGTATACTGCAGTAGGGATGCCATAAGTAGAGATAACTTAACACTCTGTACTGGGAGATATCTGTAAGGCAGGGTATCACATATATCCCCCTGAAATCCAGTTTTAGCTGTTCATGTTGATCATTCACAGGTGTATGTCTACTGACTCCAGGCCCTGGATAGGCACCAATCTTGCTTTGTGTTTGTGTTACAACCATGTCCAGCTTTGCATCCAAACTTAAAATCCAAATCAAAATCTAAAACAACCATTAGGACATTAGAATTAGTTTTAGGATCCTCAGTCCTCTGTCTACAACTGCAAATAGGCCCAAAGCTAGCCCCTTTGCTCTTATCTTTCAGTTTTGGTCTACTTACAGGAGGACTTATCTGCTTTCTGTCAGCATCCCAGCCTTTGTATGCATATCCTCATGGATGTTGAGTAGGGAATACCCCCCTAGGTTTTGTAGAGCCTGAAGAAGAAGAGGAGATAAAATACAGAGTCTATCTCCTACACTGTTGGCCCCTGGCCCAGAGATCCTGTTGATCACTGATGGCTACCTTGTAGGGAAATCTGGGAATAAGCATCCAGTCTGGGAAAAAGTCAACAGATTTAACACATTACACAAAATATACATGGGTAAAAATCTTTCGGGTAAAAGACCCCATAAAGTATCATTTTAAAATACTTACAAAAAATAGTCTATTAAAAAATAAACTAAACTTGGGGACAATCCTCTAGATACTTCCACATGGCCAATAATATCTCCTGTGTATAGTGATATAATTCACTATAAATCTCCAAATTCTCTTCCCTCTCAAGTTCTTAGATTGTTAATTATTAAATGGTATATGTTTTATAAAGCATATAATAAACATAAGGTTTTATATCCTTCTATTAGAACAATATATAAATGTTATAAGGGTATTGACTCCTAATAACATTATGTTTTAACAACACTAAGCCACCTTCTCTCACCTTATTTGCATATTCATTGTACTCATCAAATACATCCATATATTATAGTTGTATAATGCATGTCTTGATGTCATAAACCAAGATGATATAGTAAGGGAACATAATCTATATAGCACAATTTGTTGTTTCCTCTCATTTCTTAGTAAGCATGTATTAATTAGTAAGAGGTTCAACTAGAATATGCTACAAAGCATCATCATCATATAATTTAGATAAATAGTAAGTATAGTTTATCTAGAGTGAATCAACACAACAAACTCATAAAAATTCCACATAAATAATAGAAAACGAACACAAGTAACATCACAAAGTTTACAAATAATTAAAACATAATTTTTTTCAATGAACATAATTATACTTTATATTATTCTTATGCAGTACCATCAATTAATCAATAATACATTGTTCATTTATAAAACCTAATTAAAAGACAATCATAGCTTAAAAAACTTGTTATCATTCATAAATCTAATTTAAAATTTAATTCAAAATTTAAAAATCTCTTTATCTAAAATCCTATCTTCTTTCTCTTAATAATTTCCTTACAACTTAGCTTTAATAATTTCCTTACAATTTAGCTTTACAAATCTTCTTATTATCCTCCACCTCTTGGCTAGTCCCACTCAAAATGAGCAAACCTTTATAAAAATCAATATTAATAGATCAACTTTGATTGTGTTATAATATTATTAGCTTCATTTTTTTTCTCTAGCTATTGGATTTAAAAAATAAAAAAATAGTTATTTCTTTTTGTTTCACTTTCATTGATTTGATTTTTTTTTAATTTTCTTTCCTTCTTAAACCTTATAATTCTTAAAATGTTTGGATGGTTATTTTTTAATTTATTGTTGGAGGTTTTAAATATTAAATTTAGATTATTTTTGCAATCTGTTGCTATTGGGAGTATGAGTCTAAGATGACATCTCTTGGGCTAAGAGTTAAGGATTAAGGAGTATATATCTTACCAAATCTACTAAGGGCACAATCCTAGCCTCATCCCTTGTATATTGCACCTCCAAAAAAATTGAACTTAATAAATGGTGTAATTAAATAGATACCATCATTTTCATCATTTGAACTTCATTTATAATCTAATTTAAAATATCCTTATCATAAAGGTAAATAATTACATTCTTCTTTATAATGTTATTAATTTCTCTTGAAAATTTTTAAATGACCCTATTACATTATGTTTCCATCCATTTATTTTATGAAATTTTTGGATTGTCTCAATTACTTCTTCCACTTTTAAATGATATGTTAAAAACTATATTTAACAACTTAGATATTTTTCAAATAACTTTGATTTTTCCTATACCTTGTAAACCCTTCATATAAAATATAAAATATATTATTTTTAAAATTTGATTTCTTACTATGATTCATATTTACCCATTCAAAACCCATATGTAAGGACAAAGTCTAAATCTAACAAAATTCTCCTATTCATCATTATGAACTCTAATGTAACCCCTAGAAATTTAAGGAATATGTCCAATTTGAACTATTCATATAAAATATAAAATATACTATTTTAAAAATTTGATTTCTTACTATGATTCATATTTACCCATTCAAAATCCATATGTAAAAACAAAACCTAGAAATTTAAGAAATATGTCCAATCTCGACTAAATTATATTTATGCCATCTTTATAAAATACCTTCATTTTTGTTCTTTTCTTTCGATAAAGGTTCAACTACATTACTCTCTATGTTGCACTAGAATTGTATTTGATTTCTTTTCTATTTGAAAGGGAGACCCCATTAACCCCCATAGTCTCATAGTTACGAACAAACATGTTCTTTTCACAATGTTCTCTCACGTCTTGTCACATGATATTACAAGGTAAGCATAACCAGTACATGTTTTCTACATTGTACCTGGACATGTGAGGGTACTACGCTATTGATATTCCTTCTTCCTTGTACATCATTCTTTTAAGATGAATCTCTCAAGGTCATAAGAATGTAGGTGATGCATATTTTACTTACAAACTGTTGAATAAAGGACCTACAAGGTGGTTTTTCGTCTTTTGAAAAAGGAAAGCCAGAAGAATAGCAAGGGGGAATCTCTTGATCAACAGCAGCTGTGAAATAGACTTCACAACTTATATTGAATTGATGCTTTGCTTCCCTACGAAACTAGCCAAATTTGAACATTAAAGCAAAAGTATTTTCATGCTTTTATATACAAATGTAACATCATATTACAATCTACAAATGTTTCTTTTTGTTTGCTCATAAACAAGTCTAATCGACCATGAATACAGACAAGGAGAGAACAATGGTGGTCCTCAAAAATAAAGCTCCTGAGGAGAGAAACAGTCAAAAGGGCTTTAAATGTGATATTAGAAATATGACAAGAAGATTGGCCCAACTGTATGCTTTGCAGAAGAATTCTGTAGGTGAGGGAGATGAGGAAATGGGTACCAAGGTGATTACTTTGGTAGGAGAAAACATTGGAGCTGCCATGGATTTGAGGTCTAGTAATGATGGGGAAGCAAATTACAGAAGAAAGCTTCATTCCAAGAGAGCCCAACTCAATGCTTTTGTCAACAGCGATGTTCAGAGTGCTAATAACTCTATTATGTATGATAGCACTTGTAATTACAGAGATGCAGGCGCGCAATTATTTCTTTCTGATACTCCTAAGGATTCTATTTATTAGGGGTTTATGAATTTGTGATTATGAAATAAGTTTGTTAGCTTTTTTGTTGTATTAGAGTGCAATTCCTTCAATCCTGAATTTTATTTGGTAATAGTTGTCATTAGAACTTGTCCGTTGGAGTTGCTGCCTAAAGAATCCAAGGAAGAATGAAATGCTCAGATATACTTTGTAAGGACTAAATTTGATGGGTATATTGAATTACTCCATACAAATCAAATAGCTACCTTTTGCAGGTCTAAATGCGGTATTCTCAAACATCATCCACTTAAAGTTAAAGTGTCAAAGGTGATTTTTGGCATATAAAAATAGGATAAAAATTTACTACTTTTTGGTATAGATGAGGTATAAAATTATTATTGAGTGATAAAATTATTATTGACTGTTTGACTATTGAACGGTGATGTTTAAGTAGGGTGATCCAAATGTGATATTTAAAAGTCATCGATTTTTATTCTTTTGTGAGGGGAACAACTACCATATGATTTGGATACTTATTTAGAGAAAAAAGTACCTACTTTGCACTTTTCTCTCATTTAATATTCACTCTTAGGTTTTTTTAAAAAAAATAAAAGACACAATAATCGATTTTTACTATTTGACATATGATACATTCTTATTTTTATATTTGATCTCAATTTTAATACCTTCAAATATAAATACTTATTTCCTCTTTAAGTTGAATATTTAATTGTCGTAGATATTATTATTTATGCAATAGTATCCTTATAACATCCACAATAGTTAAAATTTAATTATTTCAATTTTGATACCTCTTTTCTCATCAGTATCCTTATAACATCCACAGTAGTTAATATTTAATTATTTCAATTTTTATATTTGATCTCAATTTTAATACCTTCAAATATAAATAGTTATTTCCTCTTTAAGTTGAATATTTAATTGTCGTAGATATTATTATTTATGCAATAGTATCCTTATAACATCCACAATAGTTAAAATTTAATTATTTCAATTTTGATACCTCTTTTCTCATCACTTTGCATGCTCATACACTCTCTTGTGGCTAAATAGTAAAAATGGCCATTTTGTTATTTATTAATGGGAAGAAGTCAATTAAAATGTGCATATGGTAGAGAGCATACAAATAAGGTAGAAATATAATTGAACAAGAAGCTAAAGAGGATCCAAATCATATAGGCCTTCTTGGAGATCAAGCTGAAGAGGATTCAACTTAGGTGCAAATTCAAGTTGGGGTATATCATCTAACAACTCCCGCTCTTGCGTCTTAGTTGCACCACAAATGCTAACATATTCCTCCATGATCGAATCAAAAATATGATTCAAATCTAGTTCTACCCCATCAACATACAATTTAGGAATTTGAGACACTTCAAGTGAAGATTCACATTCTTCAAGTTGCCTCACCATTTCACATCCTTTGTTGCAACTCACTGTAATAACATTGTTGTTCAGGAAATAATCCATGTTTCTTTCTTCTTCTTCACCACCCAAAAAACAAGCAGTTTGATCTTCTTGAGAGCACACAACACTACTGTCAACTTGCTCAACCAATGAGCCCAAGAATGTGTTCTCAATGCAATCCACATGAGCATATGATAACTGTTCCAAACCATACTCTAAGAATTCCTCAAGATTCAAGGCTTCATGCCTTGGAACAGCAACATGATCATGCACACCTTCATACTCCTCTATCTCATTTGCATCAAGGAAGGTGTGGGCATCATCATCAAATTCAATAAGGCAAGGAAGCACATCATTTGAATAACAAAGTTTTGATTCAACTTCCTTACTTACCTTAGCAACACCAAGATTACTGTTAGAAGGAACAAAGCATGGAAGTTCATCAAATGAATAGTCATTATTCTCAGGACCATGAACTGGCCTATCTAAGAAAAAATCAGTGCAAACACTAGTACCATCATCTACATTACTGTCATATAGTGTTGCACTATCATCCATTTCAATTCTTTTGACCACACTATCAAACTGATCCAATGTTGCATCAATACCCTCATCATCATTTAATCCATGGACCTTAAACTAGAAATCAAGGCATGCACTGTTACATGTCTTAGATTGATTATCATCAAATACATGCACACCACTATCATCTTTGGCTTCAAGTTAAACATCACCATCCCCAAGGGATGATCTATCCAATTGAAGATAGATGGCCACACTATCTTCAATTTCTGCACAACTGTCATATGATGCCACATCATATAACTCAACCTTTCTAACTACACATTCAACCTGAGTTGTAGTATTACTACCTACTACATGCTCAACATTTATAATACTCACCTTAGGGGACAACAACTCAACAACATAATCGTCCCTCATTTTTACCATAGCATCAAGAGCAATGTAAGCCTCATGCAAACTAGCACACTTGAAAACCACCTATGCTAAACTCAATCCAACCTCATATGATTTCAAAAACATATTAATATAGGTTGGGATAAAAGGTTTGAAGGGTGCTAGGACCTTTGATAGGGCAACTGCAAATCGATGGATAAAATCCATGCTTGACTCACCCACATAACTTCTAATATTTGTCTATTCCCTAACAAGAATAGCAGGGTCAAGACCACTTGCAAATTTTTCAAATGTAGACACCGATTCATTCCAATAAGTAAAGTGATGCTTAGGAAAACCACTGAGCCACTTTCATGCAAGTCCACATAATGACCGAACAAAGAACCGCATCCACATATATCCTCTTCATCAAATTGAAACTTATCCATGAAACCTAAAAATGCAGCAACATGTGTTGCCCCATCATAAACTTCACACCCATCAAAGATAGGCATCTGATAATAGATCTTGTTAGGCATGGACCGCTTCTCTTAATCAACCCATGAGAGGTCAAGTTGTTTGTATGTGGTTTCATTGGCAATGGGATGAGTCCGAAAATATGAGGGGCTTTGGATTGTAGCTTGGAATGACACAACGTGATTTAATTTTCTATTTCATTTTCTTGCTGCAACAAAGATTTAAGCAACTGAAGGGTGAATGCACCAAGTTGGACCAAAAAGTCACCACTTTGGTTTTTTGGTCCCATGCAGGTTATAATGCAAGTACATTATAATGTGCTCGCATTATAACTGCCATAAAGCAAAAAAACATAACATTTCATACACGTGGCCATTTTTTGTAGTTTGTCAAGGAAAAAATCAGTCAAATAGTGCAAGCGCATTAGAGGAAGGGCAAATCAAGCAAGTTATAAGAGTAATCAATGTTTTCACCATGCCACCTCACCGATCCTACACCCAAAGATGTCGTGAAGGAAATGTAGAGGGTCTAGCAGGCGAAGAAGGTAGGGTTTGATTAATTTTTGTGAGTTTGAAAAGCTTTTTTGACTTTTGCAATGTTTGATTAGTTTTTTATATTGATTTTACAGTTAATGAGGCTGCACAAAACACAAATCCAACATAGGAGGGTCAAAAAAACCTTGAAAACCCTCAAAACCCCCCACCTTCATGTCCTCACCATGAAAGAGATACACATGAAAACTATTTAGGGCAAATAGAAGAAAATAAAAAAACATTTTCAAACCCTAATTGAAATGTTAAATAATCCAAGTGCAAGCACCGATCATAGGAGAGCACTTGTGAAGTCATTAGAGATAATTGTTTCTCACACTGAATCGGTGACAAACCAAATCACCAAATTTCATGACTATAGGGAGAGGTGTTGGCAATACTATGCCAACAAATTGTCTTATGAACAAGGAAGGACCTAAAAATTATAAAATTTGCATTATGTTCAGACTTTATCAATCCTAAAATTGGCCAAAAAGATTAGAAGAGACTTGCAACCACTTCCCTATTCATTGGTGTAGGAATGAAGATATATCCCAAAACTTTTGGGATAGATGGTACATGGTGTTTGATGAGCGTCCATGCAACAACAATGAGGTGCCACAATATTTATTGAGAAAACTCCATTATGAGTTCATCCTCAAGAAGATTCCTAATTATTTTGACATTTAAGAGTTCTAGGGTAGAGTGGCTCTGCCCAAGATAGAGAGGGGGCACAGTGAGACCAAAACTGTGTACCTAGACCCCTAATGAGGCCAACACATGTGTCACTCCCTTCGACTTTGAAGGAGAGTGTTGAGGTGGAGACATTGCATTCATTGAGTGCTCTCACACAGTCTCTAGTACAACACGATGATGATCTCACCTAGGCCAATGAGGGTGAGAGCAGCAGGCATCATTTGTCCCCACATATATGCAGTTCATGTGGGAACCTGTGCGATTACGGGACACATGAGTCGCGATAGGATCTCGACAGGATGCTGCGATGCAGGACTCACGACAGGATCTCGGTAGGATGCTGTGATGCAGGAGCAACACCCAGTGATGGACATATCCATATTGGATGATCTTGTTCTCACAGATGATGTCTTACAACATACATTTGGTATTGACTCCTAGGTAATTCTCTACAAGTTTCATCTTGATTTAATATATTCTTATTCTTATTTGTAATTAATTTTATATGATTATCTATATTATAAGTCAAAATTAATGTATGTAATTGTCTGTGCAATGAAATTCCAAGGTTAGAGTCTTCATCCTACCTCTGTTATCCATCAGTGGTGGGTTATGAGAAGAGGTCGAGTTAGCAAGTATGTAATTTATCACATGATTATAAATATAGCACATATATCAATGGTAAGCTTATTTAGTGATAATTTGATAATTTCAACAGGGAGCTTCACCAACACCTCCATGATTTCCTTGGTCCCCTGGACACAAAACCACTTATACAAAGGTAAATTTAACCATTTGTAATCATTATGCATTTAAATAATGTTATGTATCTATTTTGGTTAAATAACCTTGAACTCTATTTTCAAATGTTGAATATGGAGACTCCTCATTTTTGTGAGTCGACAGAGGCAGGCATTGCTGCAGTCGTGTTGTCTTCAAATACTTTGACTGAGGTATGAACTAGTAACATGTAAATATCATTTTGTATTTCTTGTTTTATTTCATGTCATTTGATGTACATAAATGATATTTATGTTTAGTCAATTTTGCTTCTTGATGCTTCTCACAGGAGGTCACAACTCCAACCCATTCGGCTATAGATGAAGAGAGAGAAAAGATGATCGAGAGGGATCATCAACTAGCGGTAAGTGATTGATTATGTATTTCATGTTTTCTATATTAATGTGCATATTGTTTGATGTATTAACAAGTTGAGTTGCAAAAATCTCTGTCAAGGATGTCTAGTCAACAAGAGAGAGAGAGGATGAGTCACTGATTGGCTCTCCATTTTCATGGCCAAGCAAGGGCCCCTGATTATTTTATAGCAGTTCATAGGAAACTAGATTTTGGGACTTTTTTTGTATGCCTAGATGGCTTTGTATACATACTTTTGTATGTTACCAATGTATATCTTTGTATATGCCTATATGGCTTTGTTTGTACATGCCTATATGACTTTATATATAGACTAGATGTTATGTTCATGACATTATGTATATGACAATTTACATGAAATATTTAATATCATGATCAATTATCGTTACAGGAATTTGGTTTTACACGTGCCAATTGCATTCGCTTGAAAGTTTATAA